>OY728129.1:1476990310-1486990310 GCA_963277665.1 Viscum album
TTGAAGATGTGTTGAAAATATATAGAGAGAGAGAGAGAGTGCATTCGATGTGTTAACATAATGAATAATTCTTGGAAGAGGACCGAGGGTGAAGGTATGCATGGAATAATTTCATAATGAAATGACATTCATGATTTGGAGATATTGATATGTGTTTGGAGCATGGATGAAAGTTGATACAGGTTGGCAATTGGATGTGGATCATGTTCACTGGTTTAATTAAAGAGCTGGTTGATATATTAAAGCTGGAATTGATCTTAATATCTGAAATCTGGAACTGATCTAAAATACATGAATGATGGAGAAATTTTTAACTGGCTTAGTAGGCTGAGGTTACACAAAATTTCAATGGCCTACATAAATATTGTTGCACAGGGATTCAGAAGCTTCCATGAAGCTATTATAGAATGGGAACTATGGCTGTTGGTGTGGAAAAGCAGGCTAACAGGTAGTGTTCATGAGGAAAAACATGCATCATGTGAATGAAACTCTTACATGGTTCAGATGGTTGCATGAATCAAGTTTTCGGGTCTCATGCCAATGATGTTTTAAATGATGATTTTTGGTAATATATATTCTATAGTATTCAGAGTCTTAAATGAAGAATATAGTTTTGCGATATTCTCTATGTTCTACTGGGACATAGTTTGTGATGATATTCTTAAAACTATGAGGGAGTTCTTTAACCATGCCTCAATTCCCTATGGAATCAACTCCAATTTTATTGCCATGATCCCAAATAAGGAAAATAATGTGGATATAAAGGATTTCAGACCTATTTCTATTGGGAATACCTTTCCAAAAATCATTAGTAAAATTATTTCTATGAGGTTAGGTCCCATTGCTCATGGGTTTATCTCTTCAAATCAGTTTGGCTTTATCCATGGTAGGAATATTCAGAATTTCCTCTGAATGTGTTAACATCATGAAACAAAATGTTAAACATGGGAACATTGATTTAAAGATTTATATCTCAAAGTAATTTGATACAATAAAGTAGAGTTTTATTTTTGAAATTCTCAGAAGGTATGGAAACCCCCTTCACCCCCATTCCCCCCCTAGACAGCCCCCTTTCACCCCCTAGATATCCCCCTTTCACCCCCACTGGACACCCCCTCCCCCCTAGACACCCCCCTAGACACCCCTCCTGGACAGCCCCCCTGGACTCCCCCCTGACAAACCCTAGACACCCCCTCCTAGACACCCAACCTACACCCTCACCCTGCCCTGCAGACTCCCCCAGACAGCCCTTGGACACCCCCTGGACATCCCCCCTAGACACCCCACCTGCACCCTACCCCCGGCCCTATAGACCCCCCCAACCCCCCCCCCCCCCCAGGACAGCCCTTGGACACCCCCTGGACAGTCCCTCTAATACACCCCACCTGCACCCTCCCCCCTGCTTCTGATAGTTTCATTCATAGGAATAAAATGGTTATTGATCCACCAAACTAACAAGTTACATTTAATTGGGATTTCTTTACACTAGTACAGATTTTCACCACCAGTGATACCATTTGGAATCTGATGTATAGACCTATAAATATTCGCCAGGAAAACCCCCATTTTAGTCTTCGTGAATACTAAACATTCCATTTAAGAAAATATAATAATGTTATCAAAACATTCACTTTGATGGTGGTAACAACCTGTGTAAAATAGGGGTAGCAGCATTCCTTCACAAAAAAAATCTTGGGATTCAGACAGCCTGGAAAGCCAAGAGGGCAACCTGCCCAGTTGTCAAACCATATGTTTATGTTTCCTCATTCCACAATCCACTGAGACTACTTCTTGAGAACAAGAATGTTCCCATGCAACTCCTTCCACATCCATGAGACTTTCCCCCCTATATCCTTAAGGTCAAATCAATAATTTGACAGATATGAAATTTCCCCATAGAGAATGACCTTCAAGAACCTCCCAAGAAAACTTAGCTTGTAGAATGTGCATTTATCCCTCAACACTACATAAGTTAATACCACCATCTATAACTAGTCTGGCCATCCTCATGCACACAGCCCTAGGAAAATCTTCCCTCCCCCTGAGAATATAATATGAAATAAGTCATTATCTTTTCAATATTCCACAACACCACTTTAGAAGCCATTAGGACCGATAAAACATGAATCATAATTTATATAAGGATGAAATTCACCAGCATAATTCTTCCATCGAAGGATAAAAATAGGTTATTGGGGTTGGTGCGGTGGCAGGTGTAGGCTGGAGTGGCTGGTGCGGGTGGGAAGGCAGGCGGTAGGGGGATGGCAGGGGGCTGGTGCGGGCTGGAACTGGTGGTTGGGACAATTTTGCAGGTGGCATAGGGCCAGCATTAGTGTTTTGCAGTAGGCTGGGGGTGGGGGATGGTGTGGTGGCTGGTGTGGTGGCTGGTGTGGGCTGGATTGCAGCTGGCCGCAGCGTGACCGCGGCGTGACTGCGGCATGACTATAGTCAGTTGGCCCGATCCAGCAACATCCATGGGGAAGAATCTTCTGGCCATGAGAGAAGGGAGCGGGAGGAGGTGGGGAAACACTCTGTTTGTCGCCCCGCCGGTAGAAATTGTGATTATTCAGTCTCAACATTGATCACAAGACTCATGAAATACTATCACAGAGCTGATCATCCATCAGATTCCCCATTTTTATAGAAATATCCAACTACACTATATGTGGTGTGTGTGTTTTACTATTCTCACACAAAAAAAGATAATGTAGAATCATTTTCTCTACAAGGGTCAAAACACTCATCCGATCATCGGGATCATAAAAATATCAAACTCTGAAAGACACTTTTCCAAATACAAATATCACTATAAAATTATTGTAAAGTCTTCTTATTATCCAATATTTACTATGATGTCCCTCGAGAACTTAGATGATCCTTGTAGAATACAAGTAGCAAGCTTCACCCTCATCTCCAATGTTGTCTACAGGTGACTAAATATTTTCATGAGAGACTCAATCAAGATATTTTCTACCTGAGGGCCTCCCTCACCATTAAATATGGGTGGGTAATGTATCTAAAACTCTATCTAGGTATCATACATCGAATTTTGACAGGACTGCGAACCGATGTGGGGTGTCCACCTGGAGCAGGGCCAAATCACGGCATTACCATGGCGTGATCGTGACGTGACCGTGGCGTTACCGCGACATGACCGCGGTGTGGCCACGGCGTGACTGCGGCGTGGTTGCGGCGTGATCGTGGAATGTATGTGGCGTAACCGCGGTCAATTGGCCCAATCTAGCGACATCCGCAGGGTAGCATCTTCTATCCAGGAGCAAAGGGAGTGGGAGGAGGCTGGGAAACATTCTGGCAATTGCCCTGCCGGCAGAAATTGTGATTAGTCAGTCTCAACATTGATCACAAGACTCATGGAATACTATCATAGAGTTGATCATCCATCAGATTCCCCATTATTGAGGAAAGATCCAACTACACTATATAATGTGTGTGTTGTTTACTGTTCTCACACAGAAAAAAAAAAGATAATATAGAAGCATTTTCTCTAAAAGGGTCAAAAAACTCATCCGATTATCGGGATCATAAAAATATCAAACTCTGAAGGACATGTTTCCAAATACAAATATCATTATAAAAGTATTCTCAAGTCTTCTTATTGTCCAACATTTATTGTGATGCCCCAGGAGCACTTAGATGGTCCCTGTAGAATAAAAGTAGCAAGCTTCACCCTCATCTCCAATGTTGTCTACACGTGACTAAATATTTTCATGAGAGACTCAATCAAGAGATTTGATACCTGAGGGCCTCCCTCCCCATTAACTATGGGTGGGTAATGTATCTAAAACTCTATCTAGGTATCATACATCAAATTCTGACAGGACTGTGAACCACCGTGGGGAGTCGTCCTGGAGCAGGGCCAAATCACGGCATTATCGCGGCGTGACCGTGCCATGACCGTGGTGTGACCGCATGTTGGCTCATTCCGGAGACATTCATGGGTCAGCATCTTCCGACCAAGACCAAATTGAGCGGGAGGAGGTGGGGAAACATTCTGGCCATCACCTCGCAGGCAAAAATTGTGATTAGTCAGTCTCAACATTGATCACAAGACTCATGGAATACTATCACAGAGCTGATCATCACTATTCATTGGTTTAGAATATAGCACACCTCCGTTGGAGGGGTTTTATTATAAAATCAGGTGTGTTTGATTAAAGAGGCATTGGCTTTATCAAGAATAATGGAATGAAGATCTATTGCATGAATATGTGTTGAAAATTTATATATTAATAGTGCATTCGATGTGTTAACATAAAGAAGAAGTCTTGGAAGTGGACCGAGGGTGAAGGTATGCATGGAAGAATTTTATAATGAAATGGCATTCATGATTTGGAGATATTTGCTGGATTTGGTGGCCTAGAACCAACTACTTTGTACTTAATTCATTAATAAATACCTTATCACATCTTGATTGCTCTTCTGCGTGACAATGCATGTGATAATGTCCTAAGGACAACTATTGCATTAAAGGTTCATAGTGGATCCCTCCTATGATGAGAACCCAGAAGTGCCATAACATTGTTCTTGAATATATGTTCTATGGCCGGATGATGTTATTTGAGGGACACAAATAATATAGGACATTGGGGGTGAGGACTTATAAAACATTAAGGCACCTTCTCATGGTGTGCTCCCTTGGTAATATCCAGGAGGATATTATGAGAACAAGACCCGCCATTAGGAAATCCACATTTCATAATGTCATTAGATGTTCCTATATGCGGACATGTGTATTGGTCCTTAGACTTTAAGATTATAATTTATGGGTATTAAAACTCATGCACTTAGATGTATTGATGAAAACTGTGATGACACATTGTTCGCAGTGAGGTAGGATACGTTGGGTGTGTCACGAGTAATACTGCATTAATAGATAATGTGAGAAAGGATTTGTCCCTTCTGTTCCATAACGGAAGTAGATATCTCAGGCCCTTTGATGGAATTTATATAACCTAAATATATCCATGTCCATGGTAAGGTATGGGTGAGTTAAATTCCGAAAAGTCAAAGAAATAATAATCGAGCACGTGGGTTGATGGCACTAGCATGCAACCCGCTTGATTTTTGATATCGTGAAAAAGTGATTATATTACACGGTAAGTGTTTGTATGAGGTGACAGGTTAATGCAGCGTCAACCTCTTTCTCTTGGGTTCCTTGACCCATTGCTAGAAAGTAATCTTGGACTTTAGGCAAGCTCACCTAATTCCAACGAGAAATAATCCTAGAGGGTCACACACTAATTGTGTCCATGTATCTCAGTTAAATATTAATTTAACAAGTTAAATAAAGATTATTTCGGACTGTGGTTTAATAATTATTTAATGATTCTATATCGCATTTATTTCGACACTAGTTATTCGAGATAATATACTGTGGGAAAAATAATATATATTTATTAGTGAGTAATTTAGTTACATTTATTTAACAAATAAATAGTCATTACTCAAGGTCTAATAAATGTGGTGGAGGAAATAAAGAAAAATGGAAAATAAAAGTACACGTCGTGTATATTGAATATACACGTCGTATAGTTTTCATGGAAAACGAGCACACATCGTGTGTATATGATTACACACTGTTTAGTTTTTCCAGTCAGTATTTTGGAGAAATAATATCGTTTTATTAAATGATATTTATTATAATTAGCGTGGGTGCATGTCAAGGAATCAATCATTCGACATGGGGATTTTCAATGAGAGTTAATGAAATAAATAAAACGCATAACGTGTTCATTAATTTTCATAACTCTATAACCTCAAACTCGATTATAAATATCCTCACAACCCAAACACTTTTCCATCAATAATTGTTAAAAACAATTCGGGAGAGTTATCTCAAGGCCAAAAGAACTCCTTCCTCCAAGAACGCTCTCAAGACCGAGAGAGATCCACCACCACCGGATCAAGGTGATCGAAGGTGGACATCACAGGCGAAGGTTCTTCCATGCTAGCACCCAGAGATCCCTCCGGTGATGTCCAGAGATACGTGGATCATGTGTGGATCACCTCTAGAGGAATCCTACACTTGGATTCTATGATGCAACGACAGATCACACCAGATCGTGACCGGAGACATCAACGAAGAAAGAATTCCATCAAGGTAATTCTTGTCGATTAATTAAATTAATTATAACCAACATATGATGATCTTATCTCTATGGTTTTGGGACTCCCTCTTTTGTTTTTCATTCTTCATTCTATTCTGAAGATCTAGCATTTTACATCGTGATGGATCTCATATTGATCGTTGTTAATGCTAAAATTAAAGTTGGGCACTCCCACCAATGCGCTTCCACTACGCCCGAAACCTACAAGTGGTATTAGAGCGGTCATATTGTTGATTATAATTATTTATTTTTTCGTTAGTGATTTATGCATATAATAATTTAGTTTTTTCAATTCAATTTAATCGTTCTTAAAAATATTAATCTCCAGATCTGTTCCTCCCCTCTCGTTTCTTGTTCACCTTACAGAAATGAATTTTTCATTTAATTATGATTAAGATAAAATAAAGGAACCCATCCGTAGGTTCCAAATTCTCATGTCTATACAACACCAGAATACACGGAGTGTATTCGGAAGTACACGTCGTGTAGTATAGGTTAAATTCATTGATTGATCCACCAAATCAGGTCATGTATTGGATCCTATATAAGTGATTTGTGACACCGTGTGTTGACCAGGAATAGGCGGCACACAGTTTCAGGATTACACGCTGTGTGGTCCAACTAAACACGGCGTGTAGTCCCTTTAGGTTAGGGTTGAACAGTGTACCCCGTACATGGCTTGCCAGTCTGGAAACCGTGTAATGCGGAAACTACATGGCATGTGTCCCACTGAACACACCGTGTACTCCAAAATTCCGAATACATCAACACGCCATGTCCCCAGGCGTGTACTTCGAATGGATGGTGAAAAAAAAAGTACACTCCATGTAGTCGGAACTACATAATGTGTACTCATCCAAATTAAGAAGATTTATTAAAATTTATTATTATATTATACAACCCCTTGATACATGTACCATAGTGCAGGCGTAATGCTGAGGCACAACACATGATAGGTGTTTTATATATATGTGTTTAATTTAGCATCTGTGTAATGAATGGAAATTCACCGGGTTGCCTCCAAGGTACAAGTTACGTACAAGGATAATTTTAAATGAATTTATATGTTTAAAATTATGATGGATGAGAATCTCAAGGAAATTCAGAAAAGGTTTTAAGATAAAAGGATTGATTAATTAAAGATAATTAATTGATTCGAGCGTGATTTATCTTAAATAAGAATGATTAAAGAATTTAATGCTAGTTTTATTTATGTGTAAATATTGTTGCATGTATGGATGATCATGAGCTATACCAAGACCTTTGTATGTGAATGGTTTCTTTTAATTTATTTATTTAAATTAAATTTTTTGTCCTGGGAGCCTTCTCCTCATTAATATGTAGGGCATGCACGCCCAAGGATTATTTTATGTAAAAACCCCTTTTTACCCCTCACCTGCATGTGAGATAAATGCATATGTAATGGATGGTACTCCCAAGCTGGTGGAGGTGGCTCAAGTCAAGAGATATGGTGAAACCAATCCAATGAGATACAAAGGTGGATAGGTGGAAATCTGTAAACACGAACCGAAAAGGTTCAAGGTGTTTCTCCCCTAGGTCTTGGGTTAGTTTATCAACCACTAGATAAACTAACCAATAGAAAAACCTCATGATCATACCATTTATTTTATTTTTATTAGTTGCATGGTTTATTTATTGTGGGTTTTTTTTCATGATCACACAATTAATGAATTAAATGAGCATGAAAGATGGAACTAAAATAAACCCATCTTATATATAAATATTATCTTAAACATGGTTAATCACTTAAGTATATCCCACTTAATATTAACAAGAATGTAATAAAAGATAATAAATTGTAAATTTACATACAAGGATAAAATAGCTCAAAGAAATATTAAGTCGGTATAGCCTTCCATAATCTTGGTTAGAATCAAACCATAGTTCAAAGTGCTTGACCAACCCAAGTTGGGGTGCTTTCAATTATCATGGAATTCTAATTCAAGGTTTTGGGTTGACTTGAATTGGTTCACATCAAGGTTTTACTACCATAGCAGCACTTGGGGTGACCAAGAGGCAAAGTTTGAGGAAATCCAAAATAAAAGGATTTCAATATTGGGGAGTCCACTTAGCAGATCAAGGAGCTATGAGTTAATGCAATTGGCATTTGGAATGCCTACCTAAAACCCTTCACGTTGCTTGACCAACCCTAGTTAGGGTAATGTGAAGGGAAATATGGATCCTTTCCACTAGAATATTTAGGCAACAGAATATTCCAAAGTTAATGGTGAGGGATATTTGATTTCGATAAAATAGTGGGAGACTAATAAGTATTAATTTATTTATTTGTCTCATTTTTATAATAAAGTAATAAACCTTTGCTCATCTTAATTTATATAAACGGAAAGAAAAATGACTTCAAACATATCATTGTGAACCATACTCGAGAAGGAAAACCTTCTCAGTGGCACCAATTTCCAAGAGTGGCGAAGGAATTTACGCGTCATCCTTCGCCACGAAAGGAAATTGTATGTGTTGGAAGAGCCTGTTCCAGTTGCACCTAGAAAGGAGGGCAGTGACGAGGAACTATATCTCTACATGAAACACATGGATGATGCCACATGTGTCCAGTGTTTCATGCTATCATCCATGTCTAATGAGCTCTTGAAGCAACATGAAAACATGGACGTGTATAGCATGATGTCTCACCTAGTGGATCTCTATGAAGAGAAGGTGAGAAAAGAGAGATATGAGATCTAAAATGCTTTGTTTACAACTAATATTGGAGATTCTGTGCCATCTAAGCCTCGTGTAGTCATGCTTATTGGATATATTGAACGCCTGGACAACTTAGGGATTAAATTCCCGGATGAGTTGCGTACAAATCTCATCCTATCATCACTGCCCAATTCCTTCTCAAGATTTATTGTCAACTACACCATGATCAATAATGAGAAGATTCTATCGTAACTTCTGACCTTGATTCACCAGGTAGATAAGGACATAGGGCATGACAAACTTGCATTCCTTATGGTGAATAAGAAAAGGAAGGACAAGGCAAAGGGGCCAAAGACTTACAAACTGTCTGAAGCCCCCGAGCATCGTCCCTCCAAGAAGGGGAAGATCTAGAGGCAAGGCAAGGAATGGTAGACAGTGTGTTTTGCATGTGTCAAGTAAGTCCACTAGAAGAGGAACTTCACCCAGAATCATGGGGACGCTAAAGGTGCATTCATCATCGAGTGTAATCTTTCTATTTCTACACATTGGGTATTAGATATATCTTGTGAGTCTCACATCTATATTCAAATGTAGGACCCAAGTAGATTTAGAAAGATTGCTAGAGGAGAGTTGGATCTTCGAGATGCCAATGGCACAAGGATGGTTGCGTTGGCTATTGGAGATTACCACCTCTCATTTCCGACTGGGATGATTTTGGTTTTGCATAATTTTTATTATGTGCCTAATGTTACCAAGAACATAATTTCTGTATCTTGTTTGGATATGGATGGATTTATTTTCAATTTTGGAAATAAGGGTTGTCTCTTTTATAATAACAACGTATGTTATGGTATGGAACATTTAAATAATGGTTTGTATGTATTAAATTATGAAAACAAAGTGTTGGAAATCGATAATGAAACAAACTCACATGACTCATACATCACCCAGTTGTGGAATCACTGTCTCAGTCATGTAAACGAGAAGCAATTGACAAAGCTCTGCCAAGATGTCTATTTAGACTCTACTGAGCTAAAACCACTTGATAGATTTCATGCTTGTTTACAAGGTAAAATGATCAAGCCGCCTTTTGGTGGATAGGGTGAAAGGGCCATAGAGCTTATAGGATTGGTACACATGGATATATGTGGGCCATTTCTAGTAGAATCTAGAGGTGGATATTCTTACTTCATTACTTTTACTGATAATTTGAGTAGATATGGCTATGTCTACTTAATGAGGTATAAGTCAGCGTCCTTATAGAAATTTAAGGAATTAAAGAATGGAGTATAGAATCATCTTTGTAAGAAGATAAAGAAGCTTTGATCGGATCGAGGTGGAGAATATCTAAACCAAGAGTTTGTCGATATTCTACGAGAGTTTGGGATTCTATCTCAGCTCACTTCTCCTTATACACCACAGTGGAATGGTGTTAGTGAAAGGAGGATTTGCACCTTGTTGTTCATGGTGAGGTTGATGATGATTCATGAAGATCTTCCATTATCCTTTTGGGGATATACATTACAAACTGCAGCATACACATTAAACTGAGTACCAACTAAGGCAGCAAATAGAATTCCATCCGAGTTGTGGAATGGAAAGAAACCCATTTTATCGCACACACGTGTATGGGGATGTGAGGCGTTTTTTAATTCCTTATCAGGCAAAAAACTAGCACCCCGGGGCACGAAGTGTATCTTTATAGGATATCCCAAGGAAAAAAAATGATATTACCTATATAAACCTTCAAACAAGAAAGTGATTGTCGCCATACAAGTAGTCTTTCTTGAGAGGGATCACATCCTCAAAAAGTATAGTGGGAGCAAGATTGACTTCAATGAAGTTGATTCTCAAGATACACAGGAGTTGGTATAGGAACAAGTTCCACAGTTCCCCATGGAAGAGGTTCCAGAAACACAAGTACTGCGTAGGAGCTCAAGAGAGGTAAGGGAACCATAGAGATTTGGTTTCCTAGTCACCGAGGATGGTGAATCATTATTGTTGGACAATGTTGAACCTTTATCCTACAAGAAAGTAGTAAAAAGCTCAGAAGTTTCAAGATGGATAGAAGCAAGGAATTCTCAGATGGATTTCATGTATCAGAACCATGTCTGGGTTCTGGTCGATGAGCCAGTTGATGTAAAGCCTATTGGATGCAAATGGGTATTCAAGAGAAAACTGGACATGGAAGGTCAAGTTATCACCTATAAAGTAAGGCTAGTGGATAAATGATTCAGACAGCGTTAAGGAATTGACTATGATTAAACCTTGTCACTAGTTTCCATGTTTAAATCCATAATAATCATACTTTCCATAACAGCTTACCATGACTACGAGATTTGGAAAATGGGTGTCAAAACAGAATTCCTTAACAGGAACCTTTAGGAAGATGTCTATATGACACAACCAGAAGGGTTTGTGACACCAGGTGAAGCCAAATGGGTTGCAAGTTGCATAAATCCATTTATGGATTAAAGCAATCATCCAGGTCATGGAACATTCGATTTGATGAAGCCATAATGGAATTTGGGTTCATTAAGAATAAATGTGAGCCATATGTTTATAAGAGGTTTAATGAGAATGCGATCGTTATCCTAGTAGTATATGTTGATGACATATTGCTTCTTAGAATTGATGTTCCAGTCTTACAGTCAGTTAAGGAATAGTTGAACAAGTGTTTCTCCATGAAGGAATTGGGTGAAGAAGCCTATATTCTAGGGATCAAGATCATTCAGGATAGATCCAAGAGGCTGCTTTGACTAAGTCGGGGTACATACATTAACCAGATACTAAAGTGATTTAGTATGGAACAATCCAAGAGGGGATTGGTTCCAGTGTCACATAGCCTACATATTTCTAAGAAAATGTTTCCTCAGACATAAAAAAATAAAGATATAATGAGTAAGATCCCATACGCTTTGGCTAGAGGATCCATCATGTATGACATGTTATGTACCAGGCTTGATGTTGCCTATGCACTGCTCATGGTAGGAAGATATCAAGATGATCCAGGAGAACAGCATTGGACTATTGTTAAGACTATCCTTAAGTATCTGAGAAGAACTAAGGATATGTTCCTAGTGTATAGAGGAGGCGAGGAGCTTGTCATCAGAGGGTATGCTGATACTGGTTTTCAGACAGATCTGAATGATCTGAAGTCACAATCTGGACATGTTTTCTGTCTCAATGGATGATTTGTGAGCTGGAAGAGTTCAAAGCAGCTAGTTGTCACAGATTCTATAGTGGAGTCTGAATATATAGCATCTTCTGATTCATCCAAGGAATCCATCTGGATTTGGAACTTTGTTCTGGAGATTGATGTGGTGCCTAGCAGTAAAGACCTTGTCACATTGTATTGTGACAATACTAAAGCGGTGGCTCTTGCAAAAGAACTGAGGTCACATCAACGGACAAAGCACATACTCTGTAAGTATCACCTCTTGAGGGATTTCTATCAAAGGGGTGAAGTTGAAGTGATAAAATTTTCCATATAAGAGAATGTGGCAGACCCCATGACTAAAGGCCTATCTCAGTAGAAGCATGAAAATCATGTGAGAGCTAGCGGGTTAAAGATTATTAGCAGCTGGATCTAGTCCAAGTGAGATTATGCTAGAGTTGGGGGGCCTAGAACCAACTACATTGTACTTTATTCATTAATAAATACCTTATCACATCTTGATTGTTCTTCTACATGAAAATGAATGTGATAATGTCCTAAGGACAGTTGTTGCATTAAAGGGTCATAGTGGATCCCTGCTATGATGAGAACCCATAAGTTCCATAACACTGCTCTTGAATATATGTTCTATGGATGGATGATTTTATTTGAGGGACACAAATAATACAGGCCATTAGGGATGAGGACTTATAAAACTTTGAGGCACCTTCTTATGGTGTGCGCCCTTGGTAATATCTAGGAGGATATTAAGAGAACAAGACCCGCCAGTAGGAAATCCACATTTCATAGTGTCATTGGATGTTCCTATCTGCAGACGTGTGTATTGGTCCTTAGACATTAAGATTATTATTAATGGGTATTACAACTTTCGTACTTAAATGTATTGACAAAAACTGTGACGACACACTGTTTGTGGAAAGGTAGGATATGTTGAGTGCATCACGAGTAATACTGCATTAATAGATAATGCAAGAAAGGATTTTTCCCTTCTGTTCCATAATGGAAGTAGATATCTCAGGACCTTTGATGGAATTGATATAGCCTAATCCATGGCCATGGTAAGGTATGGGCGAGTTCAATTCCGAAAAGTCAAAGAAAGTATAATTTAGCACATGGGTTGATGGCACTAGCATGCAACCCGCTTGATTCGAGATATCATGAAAAAGGGATTATATTACACGGTAAGCATTCGTATGAGGTGACACATCAATGAGGCATCAACCTATTTCTCTTTGGTGCCTTGACCCATTGCTAGATAGAAATATTGGACTTTAGGAAAGCCCTCCTAATGCCAAAGAGAAAGAGGCCAAGAGGGTCACACACTAAGTGTGTCCATGTATCTCAGTTAAATATTAATTTTACAAATTAGATAAAGATTATTCCCAACTGTGGTTTAATAATTATTTAAGGATGCCTGATCACATTTATTTCGAAACTAGTTATTCAAGAGAATATATTGTGGGATAAATAATATATATTTATTAGCGAGTAATGCAGTTACATTTATTTAACAAATAAATAGCCTTTACTCAAGGTCTAATAAATGTGGTGGAGGAAATAAAGGAAAATGGAAAATAAAAGTACACGTCATGTATATTAAATATACACACTGTGTAGTTTTCATGGAAAACAAGTACATGCTGTGTATTAATGATTACATGCCGTGTAGTTTTTCCAGTCTGGATATTGAGGAAATAATATCATTTTATTAAATGATATTTATTATAATCAGCATGGGTGCATGTCAAGGAATCAATCATTCAACATGACGGTTTTCAATGAGAGTTAATGAAATAAAGAAAATGCGTAACGTGTTCATTTATTTTCATAACTCTACAACCTCAAACCCGATTATAAATATCCTCACAACCCCAACATTTTTCCATCAATCGTTGTGCACAAAAATTCTAGAGAGTTATCTCAAGGCCGAAATAACTCCTTCCTCCTAGAACACTCTCATTACCGAGAGAGATCCACCACCATCGGATCAAGGTGATCGAAGGTAGACATCGCAAGTGAAGGTTCTTCCATGCTAGCACTCGTATATCCCTTCAGTGACGTCCAGAGATATGTGGAGCACATGTGGATCACCGCTAAAGGAATCCTACACTTGGATTCTACAACGTAATGACGGATCACATCAGATCATGACCGAAGACATCAACGAAGAAAGAATTCCATCAAGGTAATTCTTGTCAATTGATTAAATTAATTATAACCAACATATGATGATCCTATCTCTATGGTTCTGGGACTCTCTCTTTTGTTTTTCATTCGTCATTATATTCCGAAGATCTGGTGTTTTACATTGTGACGGATCTCAGATTGATCGTTGTTAATGCTAAAATTAAAGTTGGGCACTCCCACCAACGCGCTTTCTCTATTCCCGGAACCTACAATATTGACATATGTTTGGTGTCTCAAGTAAGGGATTAATCACCTTGAAAAGCAATTAATTAAAACAGAAGTAGAAAATAAATAAAATTTCGTCATGACCCATCCATATGTCAGACATCCATGCCAAAGGAAAAGAAAATAAAAAGAAGCAACACAGTAAAATCAGGAAAAAAATGAAAAACACTATCAATCCCTCAACTACCTCAATCTCCCTCCCCTGCAAAGAAAACTGCATAGCCGCCTCCAGTGCCCTTCTATCCCCCTTTGTAGAATATAAGTACCCTCCATATGAAGAAAGCATTAAAAGTCCTAAGTGGCTGATGTGATAAAGAAAATAAAATAAAAACTCAACTACAACATACCTGTCTCCTCTTCCCCAGCACCAATGAGTGGGCTGCTCATGTCATTTCAGACAGAGCTTCAGTAGGATTCTTCCCATGTTTCCTAGATTTGTCACCCTTGTATTTCCCAGACATATGCATTATGAAAAGGTGTTTTTATAGGTAATGTTGCTATGAACAGTTCTAGTGTAAGCATTAGTATTCTAAGAACTAATAATGTAATCACTTCTATTGTAATGATATTAGTATAAACATTGCTAGTGTGAATACTACTCCTGTAAGAAATTCTAGTGTAATGTTTCTACTAATTAAGCCAAATGTGTAAATATGTAAAAACTTTCAGTGTAAGCATTTTTGTTAGTATGGGATGCTAGTGTAAGCCCTCCTAATATAAAGGTTACAGTAAAAGTCGTGTTAATGTAAGCAATGCTACTTAACCACTGCTAGTCTTATTCTAGTGATGATAATGTAAATATGTATTTGAACCTGTTTTTGATGGTGTCAAATATTGGAATATTGGGAATGATCATCAATTTCCTTGTTTTTAATGCTGCTACTAAAAATAACATAACCTACATGATAGGATTGGGAAAATTATTATATGTTTTATGTTATAGAAATTCAAATATTAAATAATATAGGGGTAATAACTGCCTAATGTTTATTCTATCGTAAAAAAAGCACCTTAAACATCCATGTCATACAAGCACAATAATTATGAGAATGATTTCTTTAAATGAAATATTAGTAGAGATAAAGATAAAATCATCTGTACTCACTGGCTTATAAGCATCATCATCAAAGCTATCTGTATCTGCTTCATCACTAGAATCCTCTTTTGTTTCAAGAAGACTTGATGGTTTACTTTTTATCGTAGTTCTAAGTGATTTCTTAGGTAATTGTTCCTACACAAAAACTTTAAATACACAATTAGTGACCAGAATTACAAAGATTATATAAAATATATCAAACTAAAAACCACTGGCACTATTTATATAATGCACGAGCATTAATAAGAACCCTCAAATCTTCATCATAATCACTTTATATGAACCTGAGGAATCACTCTCAGAAACCTTGGCAGCAGAAAAAATGACTTTTTTAGAGAGTAGACTGCCCATTCAAAGTAGGAGAAGCTTTCGCAGGAGGATCTTAAAATAGAACATAGTTTAATAATCATTAAAAAGAATGAAACAAAAAAAATGCAGATTTATAATGGTTTTTTAGAAGTATACCAAGAAATGAGAACCAGAGACCACTCTTATCCATAGTTGATAAATTCTCACTCATTCATAATAACTTTCAAAAAATCCCAACGAATCAGAGCTACTGTTGGGCTTCAATTTCTTATCAGAATAAACAGTGATGTTTTTAGCACCAGTGTGGGATGGATTAGTTGAAACTGAATGCTTTAAAATAGTATCCTATAGAAATGCATTCAAGGAAAATTAATACATGAGATCCTCATCCATCCTTACTTCATTGTAGTAAGTAGCAATCAACAAAGTAAACGAAAGAAAGTTTAGTTTTTGGACCCACGGATAGAAGCAGAAAAAGGAATTCTAACACCACTACAATTTGATTCAGTTTTTTGAGACATTTTATAATTTTATTACAAGTAATACTACCTGGGTTAAAGCCACATTCATTCATCATTCTGTGGAAATTAAATTCATGGTATTCTTTTCCTTTTCTAAGAAAATCTTGTATGACATAGTCATATATGTTGATATTAGCACACCCTTGTCTTCTTGTTTCCCTGTACATGTACAGAATATAATTCATATGATTCGAATAAAAAATTAAAGGTGTTTAAACTGCATGCATAATTCATTTCCATAGTTTAAACTGGTTGTAGAGTTCATTATACATACATGTTCATTTGAATATAAATTGAAAGGTGTTTCTTTTATTGTGCTATGAGTAGTTGAATGTAATAATAAGTGTACTTTAAAAAATATACACACATAGATTACTAAATAAAATCATATACAGAAAACAAACTTGATAATTCTTTGAAAACACATGTAAAAAACACACCTAATTGAAACATACCTTCAGGAAAGACAAGATCCATGGAATCCCATACCTGCAACCCAGCGGCAAATAACATCATGAAACCAAACACATTCAAATCTCAAATCATATATGAGCTTATAACATTTCCATGAACATTGAGTTGTGTAGCCAAAAAACATCAACCCCCCCCCCCCCCCCCCACACCCACCCCCCCCCCCCACACACACACACACCCAGCCCCACCCCCCACACCCAGCCCCCCCTGCACCCAGTCCCACCCCCTGAACCCAGCCCCCCTTGCACCCAGCCCCACCCCCCTGCACCCAACCCCCCCTCCACCCTACACCCAGCCCCCCCTCCCTACACCCAGCCCCACCCCATGCGCCCAATGTAATGCCCCGACCCCATTTACCCAGAGTCGGTACATTATTACATAACATTGGAATGATCACAAAAGATCAAGTCTCGAAAGACCGATTAGTTTAGTAGCCTTGGAAACACTAGATGCATTCATAAATCTTACATTGTATGATAAAGTGAGAAACTACAACAACATAGTCTCCATAGTCCACACTCATATCCCCTTATACCATCCCTGAAGGTCAATCATAAAATACCTCTTCACATCCTGGAAAAAATAAAACATAGAAAGGGGTGAGCTCAGATGCTCGTTAAGGATAACAATATAGCAGAAACTTTCATAAATAAGCATAAACATTTGAGGCAATCTATAACTAAAACAAAATCCTTTTAAACTTGATCTTAAGCATAATATGGAAAAAATAAAATGAAATAATTCAATTTACTTATTCACATGGATATTTTATAAGTCGAATAACCACATGCAATATCAATAACCACGTTCATAATGATGGAATGCATAATGTCAGACCATCATAACCACATAGTCATGGCCTTGTGCAAAGACTAAAAATAAGATTTTGTCAAGGCCTTATGCCAAGACACTAGTTTGTCTCATGATACCTACCGATGCATTGAGGAGCTATAGAGGGCTCCACCAATCACTTACTAAGTCCAATGCATTCCTTATATTAAAAGGTTTAAACATATCATAAACATTCATATTAAAACTAGCACACAAAATGTCAATACTTTATCCATAAACCATGAATGGTGTAAAAATAACACATCCACAATCATAAATATCACAAAACCTTAAATACAAAATGGATGTTTTTTATCATAATAAATCAACTTCAAATAAGCTTAAATTCCATCAAAGGATGTTGACATAGATGAAATCAAAACCTTTTTTAGAGAAATATATCTTACAATTTTGAAATGATTTAAAAGTCATATAATTATAAAAGAAATCATTTATTTTGAAAATATTCTTATAATCTTGTAAGGGAAGCTTCAACAATGTTATAACGGCGGAAAATATCTGCACCCACCGTATAAGTTAAAAAAAAGACATTCTTACCTTAATTTTGTCGAAACTGTTATAAAGGAAATTGTTTGGAAAAAGACGGAAAGATTCCTTTATAAATATACTATAAAAGTCAAAAAAGGGTATAAATGAATTTAAAACATATTATGTAAAATAGTAATAATGTTTGGAAATACATTTTTAAGAAACATGGATGTGGATGATAAAGAGGTCTCAGTAGATAATTACGTATAAACAACCTCGGATAATGAAGAGATTGTAGAATTAACCCTTACCTTGCAATTTTCCTTGGTTTAGGGTAGGTTAACCTATTTTATAATGGTGAAATAATTGTTATTAAATTATACAAGAATCATATACATTAATATTATATCTTATATGATCTTTTAACATTGCTTTGTTAATAATATCTTAGTATTATCATCGTTTCGGGTGTTAACGGATTTGTTTTCCTTTATATTCTTTGTTATGTGAGTAATAATTGTTATGAATGGGATGTATATTATTCATATACATAATGATATCAAGTCTTTAAACATTATTTTTAATCATCAAATGAAAATTAGTCTTGAATGGATACGATGGGGAATGAATCTCATCGTTATATGGAGACGGTAATCTGTACATACGCACGAGCGACAATATCATTCTTTTGATATTACAATAATACATAATTGGATGGTATATCATATATATAGAATCATTATCATGTTATATTTATTATTTACATCAATTACACATCATTTTTATACCCATCCAAATAATAATGTATTGAATAACAATTATACCACGACGTGGAGACTGTAAGCCGTACGTATGCACGTATGGTTACATGTTATTCAAAGGATGGATAGAATAATGAATTTGGTTGTACCATATTTATAATAACATCACAGTATATATAATATATTGGAGTTATTATTTTAGAATGGAAACAACAAAGAAAAGGGAAGTGGAAGAAGAAAGGAACTTGAAAGAGGTGGTGAGATATTTACCTCTTCTTCGAGTTCTTCTTTTTGATTTGATAAAAAGGGCTCCTTAGGTTGTCTTTATGACTAAATAAAGGTCTATAAGATGAATGTAGGATAGTTTAGAGGGTATTTGGGTAGGTTTTGGCTGAGCCAAATGGCTTTGAAGGTGTGAATTAGAGTGAAGGGGGGATTCCCTTTTATAAGAGGGGTGAGGGGCACCTTAGGAAAAGCTAGAAATATTATTTTATAATAAAATTATTTTCGGTTTATAATGGCTCAAAAATGAATTATTTAAATTCTAATGTGATTATGTATCGAAAACCACTCAACCAATAGGTTTTAGATAGGTTTGTGTCACTATATTAACTTTATCGTTTAGATTTAAATCTTAGTTAAATAGTTTGACATTTACCATGTCTCTTTGTATTTTTATATTATATGGTTAATAAACTTACTATATACTTCCAAGAGAACCCAAAGTGGTTCATTAATGATACACATATCATTATATAAGTCCTTTGGCCTAACCTTATATTTTTAGGAATATAATATCAATTAATAATATAATATTTGTTTTAAAAACTCTTTTATGTCAATTTTGACACTATTTGGTTTTTTGTTTTTTCTAAATTCATAAAAGCATTATTACTAAGAAAAAAATTCTTATAAACAACCCTAATATGTAATATTAACCTAGAAAATTATTTTAATTCATAAAAATTCTCAAATTACATTTATTTGGATATTTGTAATATCAATTATTTTAATATTTCATTAATTAGGTAATTACTGCATCATCATTGTGTCATAAATAAACCAAATTATTTAATGTATAAAAAATATATATAAAATACAATTATTTAGAAAATCTTTTTATATTTATAATTAATATTTATAGTCTAATTTATCTTATGTGTAACCCTATATTAATAATGTTTTAGTTATTAAACTTTGATTTTAACGCTTTTAACTCTTCTTTGAATTAAATAATAATAAATGTCCTAATCTAATCCAAGTGGACCAAAGAGATTCATATTTTATTCATAAGGATGTTTTTGGTAGAACTATACTTATTCAATAGAATTAGGACATGTGTTAGAGTAATAATAATATCATTTTTACCCTTAATTACCCTATTTACTTTTAACCGTGGTAAATAAAATTTAAAAGTTATTATTCACCAAAAATTATTTTCATCTTATTAAACCACATTTTACTTAATTATATCAACCGCGTCTCTCGTATTTTTGAAATTCCACTCACATAAGTGGTAAAATTAAATTTTATGTGAATTTTCAAATTCTTCTAAGAGGTGGGTAAAAGACGGTAAAAAGTTCAATAAAATTTTTATATATCTTAAATTACTATAAAATAAATCCAATGAATTACATTGAAATTATATAGGTATTATGTATCTATTTTGACAAAAAAAATAAATAAAATAAATAATTATTTAAATAAAAATTCGGTTTTAAACTATAACTCAGTGTTTTTCACTGTTCATCAAAAATTGAAAGTTTTCAAAATAATACCAAAAATTAACCCTAATATAATTTCGATATTACGAATCCAAAAATGAAGTCCATTTTCAAAGATAAAATTTATAAAATTTCAAAAAGTGGGTATTACTATTCATAACGGCTACTTTGATTGGTCGCGGTGTTTTGGAATCTCGAAGTTGCGTACAATGCAAGCTATTGCATTATTCAAAGGGAAACGTACCGTGGAAGCTTTGTGTTTTACATTCTCCCCTCCTTCAAATAATTACATCCTCGAAATTTCTATAATACTAATGCATGAAAAGGCTCGGGTGGTTCTTTATCATAAGTTCCTCAGGTTCCCACATTGCCTCTTCCATCTTATGGTTTCTCCATAGAACTTTTACCAAACGAGTCGTCCAGTTTCTCAGCACCTTTTCTCTTGTATCAAGAATCTTGATAGGCTCTTCGCAATAAGATAGATCGGGTTCCAGTTCCAATTCCTTATAGGTGAGTACATGTGTTGGGTGAGGCATGTATTTTCTCAACAGTGATACGTGGAACACATCGAGAACTTTGGAGAGACTTGGCGGCATTTCCAAATGGTAAGCTACAGCCCCAATTCGTTCTATAATTTCGAAAGGTCTGATGTACTTGGGACTCAATTTACCCTTCTTACCGAAACGTATAACACCCTTCCATGGAGATACCTTCAAGAAAACATGATCTCTTACCTAAAATTCCAAATCCTTCCTTCGGTTATCATTATATCTCTTTTGCCTAATTTGAGCTGCTTTGATGTGGGTTTGGATTATCTTCACCTTTTCCATCGTTTCCTCAACAAGTTCAAGGCCTACAAGTTTTCTTTCACCAATATCGTCACAACAAGTTTGTGTGCGACATCTCTTTCCATATAACGCTTCGTATGGTGCCATCTGAATACTTGAATGGAATATATTGTTATAGAAAAACTCTAACAAAGGTAAATATTGATCCCACATACCTTGAAAGTCAAGTGAGCATCATCTCAACATTTCTTCTAAGGTTTTAATAGTCCGTTCTGATTGTCCATCAGTTTGGGGGTGGTAGGCAGTGCTCAAATAAAGCTCAGTATCTTGGGATTTCTGAAGACCTTTCCAAAATCTTGAAGTAAAATGGGGATCACGATTAGAAACAATCGATAGGGGTACTCCATGAAGTCTCACAACTTCATTAATATATAGTCTTGTTAGACGTTCAAGTGGTAGATCTTCTCTTATAGAAAGAAAATGTGCTGACTTGGTAAGATGATCAAAAATGACACATATTGAATCATTCCTTCTATGATTCTTCGGTAGTCCCATGACAAAGTCCATCATCATATTATCCCATTTCCACTCTGGTATGGGAAGAGTTTTCATGACTCTTCCAGGTTGTTGCCTTCCAGCTTTCACTTGTTGACAAACCATACATTTTTACACAAAATCAGAAATCTCCCTCTTTATGTTGTCCCACCAAAACTTTTCCTTCAAATCTCTATACATTTTGGTTCTCCTAGGGTGTATAGATAAATTGGAACTGTGAGCATCGTCCAACAATTCCCTTTTTAGATCAGGTATATCGGGAACGCAAAGTCTCTTCCCAAATTTCAAAATTCCATCTTCATACACAAATTCACTCAATCTCCCATCATTCACAGCTTTAATCTTCTTTTGAAACTCTTCATCATCAGTCTGAGAACTCTTTATTCTTTCTAGTAAATATGGTTTGGCAACCATTTGAAAAAGTATTGATTTTTCACCTTCCATGGTGATTCCCATGTCCATATTTACTAGATCCATGAAAATATGATCCCTTTCAATTCTCATCTTGTTCAAAACTCCATGATCCTTTCTACTCAAAGCATATTCCACCTTGTTTTCCTTCCTCGGGTGGTAGTGTATCGTGCAATTATAATCCTTGAGTAGTTCAAGCCATCTCTTTTTCCTCATGTTGAGTTCTTTCTGTGAGAAAATATAATTCAAACTCTTGTGATCAGTATAAATCTCACATTTTTCTCCATAGAGAGAGTGTCTCAAAATTTTCAAAGAAAAATTATAGTTGCTAACTCAAGATCATGAGTAGGATAGGTTTTATCATGAGTTTTCAGATGTCGTGATGCGTAGGCAATAGCCCTATCATTCTGCATAAGGACACAACCAAGTCCTTTCTTCGATACATCACTATAAATAACAAACCCACCATTCCCTGATGGTATAGTCAATATAGGAGCATTGACTAATCTTATCTTCAGTTCTTCAAAACATTCTTCACACTCTTTTGTCCAAAAAAAATTAACCCCTTTTTGTGTGAGGCTTGTTAATGGGTTATCCAACCAGGAAAAATTCTGGATGAAACGTCGATAATAACATGCTAATCCAATAAAAATATGTACCTCAGTTATACTTGTTGGTGCTGGCCATTTTTGGATTGCCTTGGTCTTTTAAGGATCAACGGAAATTCAATCTATAGAGACAATATGGCCAAGAAAAGAAATATTCTGAATCCAGAATTCACACTTGCTAAACTTACCATATAATTCATGTCTTCTAGGAGTCTTCAGGATAATGTGCAAGTGATTTTCATGATCTTCGTAGTTTTGGAGTATACCAAGATATCATTAATAAATATTGCTACAAATTCATCAAGATATTCCTTGAAAACTATGTTCATTAGATCCATGAAAACATAGGTTGCATTAGTCAATCCAAAAGGCATTACTGTAAACTCATAATGCCTGTACCTAATTCGAAATGCTATCTTAAGAATGTATTCCTTCTTCACACACAACTGATGGTATCTAGATCGAAGGTCAATATTTGAAAAGTATTGAGCTCCATACAGTTTGTCAAATAAATCATCAATGTGAGGTAGGGGATAATTGTTCTTTATTGTTATAGCATTGATCTCCCTATAGTCGATACATAACCTCATAGATCCATCTTTCTTATTAACAAAAAGGATAGGGGCTCCCCATGGGGAAACACTAGGGTGAATAAATCCCTTATTACTCAATTACTCTAGTTGTTTCTTTAGTTCCACTAATTCCAAAGTTTCCATTCTATAAGGGGTCTTTGATATGGGCCTTGAACCAGGAATTAAGTCAATGGAAAACTCAATTTCTCATTTTGGAGGATGTCTAGGTAAATCTTATGGAAACACATCAACATATTCTTTCACAATAGGTATATCCTCTATTTGAATTTAGTTGAGCTACTGTGGGTGGATCTAGATGAGAATCAGGTTGTGATGATTCTTCTCTAAAGATAAGTTATTCTTTATCATCATCATAAAAAATTGTAACCTCCTTCTTCTTACAATAAATCTTCACATCATGGTCTGAAATCCAATCCATACCGAGGATTATATTAAATTAAATCATGGGTATGATGATGATATTAGAAAATAAAGAACATTTCTATGCTCTAATGGGAACGGATTCACAAAACTTTATTGCTATGATACTTCCCTTAGTATTTTTAACTGAAAAATCCCTTGTTAAATCAAATTGGAAATATCTAATTTTCTTAGAAAACTGGGGAGATATGAAACAATGCGATGATCCAGAATCAAATAAAGCATTTTCTAAACTTGAGGAAACCATTAAACTACCTGCCACCACGTCTTTCGGAGTTTCTACCTTAGCAGTAGTGACAGCATAAGCTTGGCCTTGATCCTTTGGACTTTTCTAAGGTAAGTTCCCCTGATTCTTTGGACATTCATTTTCATAATGTCCCATCTCCATGCAATTTTAGAATTGAACATCGGTAGCTTCTTTCTTCCCCTTGCAATCACGTGCTTGGTGGCCTTTTTCACCACACTTGTAACAGACTCCCATTCCCTTCAAGCAAGTATCAGGGTGTTTCTTCCCACATTTACTACAGGACAGATATTCAACTTTTCCCTTATTCCCCTAATTTCCATTTCCAGAGTGATCATTAGATCTTTTCTTCTCTTTATTTGCTTTAAATTCATAAGACTTAGAGAAATCGTTTTCTATCTTGATAGCACATAAGACAATATCTTCGTACGATGAGAAGGATTGTGAGACTAATGCTCGCCGGAGAAATGGTTTTAACCCATTAAAGAAATGATAAATCTTACTTCTTGGGTTACATATACAATCTGCAGCATACCTCACTAACATTGTAAAGTTAGCTTCATACTTTGCGACATTATCATCCTCCTTTTTCCTCATACTCATAAATTGCCTTTCCATATCTACTTGATGGTCACGAGGAATGTATTTTCTAAGAAAATATCTTTAAAGTCCCTCCATTCCATATTTGATACTTAATCATCTTCCTTTGTGTTTTTAATCAATGACAGCCATTGATCTACATCTCCAGTGAGGCAACAAACTTCCATGATAACTTTCTCCCTTTCACTACTCCCCAAGGCATGGAATATTTTCTCTGATGAATTTATCCATTGCTCATCTACTAATGTATTTGTACTCCCATTGAATGTTGGTGGTTGTTTCCTCATGAAGCGATCTAACATAGATCCTCCACACTGTGGATCAGGGTGCTCCATATGGGTAAGTTTATTATTCATAACCTAAGTGAGTTGTCCCAATATGGTGATAAGCTTATCAGCACCAGTTGTATCACTAGCTCCACTGTAATTATCTTGAGCAGGAGGGAAATTCCTACATGGAGTGCATGCATTGATACGGTTTCCATTCCTTCCACTGGGCTCCATTTCTAAACAATGGCATGAACTAGATTAGTTTATGAATCGAAATAAATAATTCCAAATAAAATTAGAATTATCCTAAGCATATCCCCTGGGAGTGTCGTAACCAAGAGTGCAGCAAGGCCCGTTGTCGTGCACCAGTTCTCGTTCGAGTCTAGCTGAAAGAGGTGTTTTTGGGTTTTACCCCTAGGTACATCTGTTCCAGAGCCGCCTCTACCTACTCATATCCAAACAGGGATGTATTTCTTGGAAAACTCACAAAATCTCTACAATACCAAAATTCTAGGAAGTTATTCTACACTAATTCTCAAAGTCTATCTTAGGTCTATGTGCTATAATCAGAGTATATCTAAATCTAGCTTCCAAGGTTTATACTAAACTTCCTCTCATACCAACTGTAACACCCCAACCCCAGTTACCCAGAGTCGGTACATTATTACATAACATTGGCATGATCACAAAAGATCATGTCTTGAAAGTCTGATTAGTTTAGTAGCCTTGGAAACACTAGATACATTCATAAATCTTACATTACATGATAAAGTGAAAAACTAAAACAACATAGCCTCTATAGTACACACCCATATCCCCTCATAATATCCTTGCAGGTCAATCATAAAATACCTCTTCACATCCTGGGAAAAATAAAACATAGAAAGGGGTGAGCTCAGATGCTCAGTAAGGATAACAATATAGCAGAAACTTTCATAAATAAGCATGAACATTTATGGAAATGTATAACTAAAACAAAAGACTTTTAAACTTGAACTTCAGCATAATATGGAAAAAATTAAATTAAATAATTCCATTTACTTATTTACATGGATATTCTACTAGTCGAATAATCACATGCAATATCAATAACCAATTTCATAATGATGGAATGCATAATACCAAACTATAATAACCACATAGTCAAGGCCTTGTGCCAAGACTAAAAATAAGACTTTTTCAAGGCCTTGTACTAAGACACTAGTTTGTCTCAAGAGACCCACTGATGCATCAAGGAGCTGTAGCGGGCTCCACCCGTCACTTACAAAGTCTAATGCATTCCTCATATGAAGAGGTTTAAACATAACATAAACATTCGTATTAAAACTAGCATGAGAAATGTCAATACTTTATCCATAAACCATGAATGGTGTAAAAATAACACATCCACAATCAGACATATCACAAAACCTTCAATACAATATGGAAGTTTTGTATCATAATAAATCAACTTCAAATAAGCTTAAAATCCATCAAAGGATGTTGACATAGATGAAATCAAAACCTTTTTTTAGAGAAATATATCTTACTATTTTGAAATGATTTAAAATTCATGTAATTATAAAAGAGAACATTTATTATGAAAATACTCTTATAATCTTATAAGTGAAGCTTCGACAATGTTATAACTGCTGAAAATAGCCTCACTCGCCGTATAAGTTAAAAAACGACATTCTTACCTTAATTTTGTTGAAAAGGTTATAATGGACCTTGTTTGGAAAATGACGGAAATATTTCTTTATAAACATATCATAAAATTAAAACAAGGGTATAAATTACTTTAACCCATAGTCTATAAAATAGTAAGAATGTTTTGAAATACATTTTTAAGAAACATGGATGTGGATGATAAAGAGGTCCCAGTAGATAATTACATATACACAACCTCGGATAATGAAAGGATTGTAGAATTAACCCTTACCTTGTACTTTTCCTTGGTCGAGGGTAGGTTACCCTCCTGTATAATGGTAAAATAATTTTTATTAAATTATACAAGAATCATATACATTAATAATATATGATCTTTTAACATTGCTTTGTTAATAATGTCTTAGTATTATCGTCATTTTGGGTGTTAATGGATTCATTTTCCTTTATATTCTTTATTATGTGAGTCATAATTGTAATGAATGGGATGTATCTTATTCATATCCAGAATGATATCAAGTCTTTAAACATTATTTTTAATCATCAAATGAAAATTAGTCTTGAATGGATATAATGGGGAATGAATCTCATCGCTATGTGGAGACGGTAATCCGTACGTACGCACAAGTGACAATATCATTCTTTTGATATTAAAATAATATATAATTGGATGTTATATCATATATACATAATAATTATCATGTTATATTTATTATTTACATCAATTACACATCATTATTATACCCATTCAAATAATAATGTATTGAATAACAATTACACCACGACGTGGAGACGGTAAGCCGTACGTACGCACGTATAGTGACATGTTATTCAAAGGATGGATAGAATAATGAATTTGGTTGTACCATATTTATAATAACATCACAGTATATATAAGATGATGGAGTTATTATTTTATAATAGAAACAACAAAGAAAAAGGAAGTGGAAGAAGAAAGGAACTTGATAGAGGTGGTGAGATATTTACCTCTTCTTCGTGTTCTTCCTTTTGATTTGATCGAAAATGCTCCTTAGGTTGGCTTTATGACTAAATAAAGGTCTCTATGATGAATTTAGGATAGTTGAAATGGTATTTTTTCAGGGGTTGGCTGAGCCAAATGGCTTTGAAGGTGTGAATTAGAGATAAGGGGGAGTTCCCTTTTATAAGAGGGGTGAGGGGCGCCTTAGGAAAAGCTATAAATATTATTTTATAATAAAATAATTTTAGGTTTCTAATGGCTCCAAAATGAATTATTTAAAGTCTAATGTGGGTATGGGTCGAAAAACACTCAACCAATAGGTTTTAGACCAGTTTGGTCACTATATTAACTCTATCTCTTAGATTTAACTCTTAGTTAAATAGTTTGACATTTACCATGTCTCTTTGTATTTTTATATTATATGGTTAAAAAACTTACTATATACTTCCAAGAGAATCCTAAGTGGTTAATTAATGATACACCTATCATTATATAAGTCCTTTGGCCAAACCTTAGATTTTTAGAAATAGAATATCAATTAATAATATAATATTTTTTTTAAAAACTCTTTTATGTCAATTTTGACACTATTTGGTATTTTGTTTTTTTTTAATTTATAAAAGCATTATTACTTCAAACAAAAATTCATCTAACCAACCCTAATATTTCATATTGACCTTTAAAATTATTTTAATTCATAAAAAGTCTCAAATTATATTTATTTGGATATTTATAATATCAATTATCTTAATATTTCATTAATTAGGTAATTACTGCATCATTAATGTGTCATAAATAAATTAAATTATTTAATTTATAAAAAATATAAATAAAATACCATTATGTAGTAAATATTTTTAGATTTATAATGAATATTTATAGTAGAATTTATCTTTTGTGTAACCCTATATTAATAATGTTTTAGTTATTAAACTTTGATTTTAACTCTTTTAACTCTTCTTTAAATTAAATAATAATAAATGTCCTAATCTAATCCAAGTGAACCAAAGAGGTTCATATTTTATTCCTAAGGTTTTTTTTGGTCGAAATATACTTATCCAATAGAATTAGTACATGTGATAGGGTAATAATAATATCATTTTTACTCTTAATTACCCTATTTACTTTTAACTATGGTAAATAAAAGTAAAATGTTACTATTCGCCAACAATTATTTTCATCTTATTGAATCACATTTTACTTACTGATATCAACCATGTCTCTTGGATTTTTGAAATTCCACTCATAGAAGCGGTAAAATTAAGTTTTATGTGAATTTTCAAATTCTCCTAGGAGGTGGGTAAAAGACGGTGAAAAGTTCAATAAAATTTTTATATATCTAAAATTATTATAAACTATCTCCAATAAATTACATTTAACTTATATAGTTATTATGTATCTATTTTGACCTAAAATAAATTTAAATAAAATAAATAATTATTTAAATAAAAATTCATTTTAAACTATAACTCGGTGTTTTTCACTATTCATCAAAAATTGAAAGTTTTCAGAAAAATACCAAAAATTCACCCTAAGCTAATTTTGAAATTCTGAATCCAAAAATGAATTCCATTTTTAAATATAAAATGTATAAAATTTAAAAAATTGAGTATTACTATTCATAACAGCTACTTTGATTGGTCACGGTGTGTTAGAATCTCGAAGTTGCATACAATGCAAGCTATTGCATTATTCAAAGGGAAACGTACTATGGAAGCTTGGGGTGTTACACCCATCTCCCATGCACCCATCCCCACCCCCTGCACCCAGCCCCACCCCCCAGCACCCATCCCCCCTCCCCCTACACCCAGCCCCACCCCGATCACCCAGCCCCCCTACACCCATCCCCACCCCCCTACACCCAGCCCCCCCCCCTCCCCCTGCATCCAACCCCCCCTCCCCCCTGCACCCAGCCCCAGCCCCATGTACCCAGCCCCACCCCCCATCACCCATCCCCCCTCCCCCTGGACCCATCCCCCCCTCCCCACCCTCCCCCTACACCCAGGCCCACCCCCTGCACCCAGGCCCACCCCCTGCACCCAGCCCCCCTCCCCCCTGCACCCTTCTAACAAAGATACCTATAAACCCAAAAAAATCTATATCATTTACCATATCATTCAGGGACTAGGGATCTCAAAAAAAAACCAACCAGTTCAATCAATAGAACAACTTTAGAATTTACAAAATGCAAATTTTAGAAATAACAACTGAGGAATATATTCCTTTTTTACCTACATTAATTTAGACATGTCAATTCAATAATTTATGAAAAATAAAGAGATAATAAATGGAATCCATTTTCACTATATGGGAATCATTTAGATCTAAGTATTCTATGGTAGTAAGGGTATCACTTACCCATATGCATGACTAAGGATTCTAATGTTAGCTTTATGTGAATGCATGCAAAAATTTATGCAGAACTTTTCAGAAGAAAACAAATTAACCATTCTCATCCATAAAAAAATTCAATTCAAGTTCTTAAAGTACATAAATAAGTCTCCCTAATAAGTCAAAAATGTAGGGTATTAATATCCCCCCATCACCAACATCATCATCCCCATGTCCATGCCAATCATCATCAACATCATCATCAGCAGCAGCAACATCGTCAGCAGCCTCATCACCAACAGCAGCACCAATAACATCCTCACCACCAATAGCTCTATCTCCACTACCTTCTTTGCCACTACGACCCTCATTGGCATCACCCAATACATCATTTAAAGAGCGCATTGATTTCATATATGATTCAAAAGTAGCAACAACCTCTGATGGAAGCGACTGAATCAAAACTACCATAGCTTTCATGAAATGTTCGGTCATCAGCTTACTTATTTCACGCTCCTATAAAACAATTATCATTGCCTCAGCTACTTCAACATGAGAAATTTCCAGCTCAATGGTCTGTGAGGCTTTAGAGGAGCCTGAGGATGACCAATACTTAGAGGGGACGATGTTTTTCCCTGGTCGACATCGTACTCTACCTGGGTGCTCCTCGCCTAATACCTGACTTAAATGATTTATTATACACTAAATGAGGCTAATATTCATTGTTTATATATATAATATTCATTTTCTTTATTATTTATAAACACCATTTTTAGTTCATTTTACACTTTGAACATCATTTCACATTATGATTGTAATTCCTTCTTAAAATGAACTATTATGTGGTACAGTTTTTAACATCATTTAAAGTAACCAATGATCTTGATTTTATTTTAATATTTAATTTTCAGGTTTATAATTATATTTTGAACAATTCATACTTGTAGAGTGTTGGAAGATTCACATTGGAAGACCACCAAAATGGGATTTCATGCAAACAATTCTGGAGAAGGCAGATTGGACACCAGCCCACTGATGAGAATGTGGGGCCCAACATACATGCCCAATGAAGCCCAAATTTAGTGGTATGATATAATAAATTTATATTAACAAATTATTCTTCAGGATCCAATTCTAATTCGTCCTCCATTGTGGTTATTCAGGCGGCCCAAGTTGAAGATAGAATTCTGGGCCAGATTCTACATCCCAGAAAAATATCCCACCATTTTACACATATCTCATTAACCATAAACTATTTTGGGATTAAACTTTACATACTATTATGGGAAATCCTTAGATTCATGTTTTTCTACTATGACCCACTAAAATTCTCCCATCTAGAAGGTCTTCTAGGTGAATCTGTTCGTTTGAAGCAAGCTAGCTGCCACCTCGGGTCAAGGGTGGAAGAATCAACTCTCCCTCAACTTTCCACCCACCTATGGCCTACCACAATTAATTGAGAAGACTTGTACTATTGGAGGCTCGACCCAAGGATTCAAAAATTCCTATTTAAGGCAGTTTTGGTGGATTATTTGATCATATTTTGAGCTTTCTTTCATTGTAATTTTATGTTGTGATTTAGTTGTCTCAAATTTGTCTTCCACATGTAAGTTGTTTTAATTCATCCTTGTTTCTTAATAAAAGTTCTTATTCTCTTATTATTATGTTCTTATCCATATAACTTTGATACCATTGGTTTAAGGTGTGAATTTATTCCCACCAAACCTTGTGAAATTATTCACACAACGGTGGAGTTATCATTTTATTTTTATTATTTTATTTACTTCTTCAATTCCTCCCTCATGAGTCTACTTCCCACTTCCATTGAATCCATAGCATCAAGGGAGGGATAAAAAACTTATGGGTTGATACAAGGGAGTAGAAAGGGTCTGGATTGGATTTTATTTATCAACCCATTAATGTCTAATCACTTCTTTAATTGAGATTTTTATTTGATGATTTTTAAACTCCATCGTCCTTGTTGAATTTAAGGCCACACACTTCAAGTGCTAATTCGAACCTTTACCTTGAAGTGCTCAAAACTTTGTTCCTTCAACTATATAGGTGATTAGTATTAAAGGGTTTAGGTAATAAACCAGTAATTGATGATGTTTTTTGATCTTTTTAAATGAACCCATCTCAAATATAATAAATTGAAATCATTAAAAAAGGAATTCATTCAAATCCACCCTAAGCGATAACCTAGGATCAAATTGTTATCTTAATTTTAATTAACTTAAATCTGTTAGTGATAACGTAAACCCATCTAAAATCAACCCAATTTGGCCACTTCATATCCAAAAACAATCCATAGAATGTACATATTTGTAGGTTACTTCTTAGGTCTCTGAGGATTCGACAACCCAAACTAGACTACAAGGACCATCCTACCTTCTTATTTTGGGTAAATTTGAGAGTGAATCAATGATCATGTGGCCCGAAGTTTTCATCTTCCTTACCATCAAGGGCTTCCAAGGAAGACTATTGAAATTATAATCATATTAAATTTTGAATTTCATATAAATATTTACAATATAAATAAAAAAACTTACAATTTTATCTTATGTCTCTGCATTTACTGCACTTCCATCCTTTTTCTTTCTACTAGAGAAAAATAATTTGGCACAAGGTACAGGACCTTCGATGCCCAATTTAGCTTGGTGTAAATGAGAAATGCACAAAACTATATTAGTACCATATTTGAGAAATGTATAAATTTGACCTATGTCTATTCAATAATATTTTTAGTATAATATCCTGTATAACATCACAATACCCGGTTAAAGTACCTGGTGCTTTTCATGATGGAGCATTGTAGTTCACCCCAATGTGTGTAAATAAGTCATTGAATACTTATTATTTATGTTTTTCTCTGACACTTCCTAAAATAATTCTAATACATGTAATAAGAGTTAAATTTTATTTGTCAACCATTAAAGATTGAGATTACCTTAAACTTAGCAGTCTTCCAATGTGAAATCATTTTTTCATTTTGACTTTTGGGATAGTCGGGGAATATGGGTACCCCCTCTAAGTTAGTACCAACCCTACTCTTCCAACCAACATACAAATCATGCTTGTATGGGCGCCAAAATTCCCCAACATCCACCAACTTTTCTATCTTAGCAGCTTCTCTATCAGGAAAGTTAAAATGAATCTGCAATGAACATGTTATTTCATTTAAATACACCAATAATATAGATATGAATTTATATAATTTTCTTACCCATATTTTCTCCCATGATTTTTCCTTAATCTCTTTACTGATACGTATCCATGACATAGTTTCCACCTGAATGATATCATGATACTTGGCCAAAGTGGCCATGAAACTTCTACATTGCATTGCAGTTGGACCTACCATCTGATTTTGTTGATTGTAATCCACTATTAGTTGTTTCTGGTGATTCCAAACTACCTTCATCCAAGTGTGCCCACATCAACTTGCAGAATATCCCATTGAATAAGAAAAAGAGGGGGGGAGAAGAATTAAGTCATAGTACAACACGACAAAAATAAAGTGATATAATTTGAAATAGTTATAGTCAAAATGCCGTATGCATATTGCTCAATAGACTATGATGGATCTGTGGGATGTCCTGACTCAGCAGCCTCTATAGGAAGTGTCTGTTCCAGTGCATGCTCTAGGTGACCTTCATGCACTGGAGTGGAAGCTAATAGAACAAACTCATCAGATGCTGGCTGGATGGTAGGAATTTGAGGCAGTGTAGACATGGCAACATATGGGTAGTAGGATGGGGGATACATCATCGGATATGGATATGGTAAAGGTGCAAACATCTGTGGAGGCGGTGTAGTAATGGCATGTGAATAAGAGGGTACATGATATGATGATGGAGGCATGGATAAAAACATCCCCGAAGACTCAAGAGGATGGAAAGGTGTGGTGGAAGGGGTGTCTGATGGTAGTTTAGTGTGGAAACGGGTATGACGGGTGCTCCGTCTAGGACTAGGAGCATCCCCACTCATACCCATGCTAACTGGATTATGAGTCAAATCTGTTGGAACTGAATGTCCCTAAAAAAATTGATAAAGAATATTAATATGAAATTATATGTAATGTAGAAAAAAAACATTACAATTATAATTATCACTGATGGAAGCGAAGGCAACGCACACTCATTCCCCGGTTGATTGGGATCAAATAGTTGCTTCCTTCGACCTTCTATAGTATTTGTCATAATCTACATAATAAAATCTGATTTAATGAAAAGACACCAGAAAATACAAAAAACAAACATTTCATTCCAAACTAAAACATAATTAAAGTAATTATAGTAATACTAACCTGAGAAACTCATGTCAATATAAATTGAATGAACAGTGAACATATATGGTTGATTCTATATATTACCGACCACTACTTCAAGTTCAACATCAACTCTCACAATGGGACAATTTGATTCATCAAATGCAATATTTTGGCCAACACCAATGGGGACGTTAATGGGGTAAATTTCATCACCAGCATCATGAAAAATATTTTTGGGGATTACATCATTAATGACACCATAATCAGGTCTCAGACGATCTTTCACATAAAACACTTATTTATCCATTGATGCCAAAATGTATGGTTCATCGGTACGCAGGCATCGACTCATATCAATAACTCTAAATCCATAGTCATCAATAAATATACCATGACATCTCATTGAATCAAACCATTTACATTTCATCATAGTGACTCTACCTTGAGAGTAGTAATCCAATAAAAATATTTTATCAACTAGCTCGTAATAATAAAAATATTCATATTGAGGCTGACTATCTGATACACTGGCATAACTATCCGTTGTAGTGGTTAACATAACGCCATTATGTTGTGTTATCATTTTCACTGCTCGATCCATTGTAACAAATTTATACCCATTGATTATTAAAGATTTAGATTCACGAACCAAAGAATTAGGACCAAAAGCCAAAGCTCTCAATTCTTGAGAAACGGAGTTAATAGGTACACTCAACACCTGAAATATATGTGCATAATACAATTAAATGGATATCTATTTTTTAAACTAATTAAAGTAATGATAATACCTTCGATTTCAACCAAGCAGGAAACTCTAGGCTATGCAAAGCCTCTCTCCTTATCAAAAACAAAGATCGATGAACTCTACTTATAATTTGTTTATGTTACCTACATAAAATGATAATAAAAGTGTAAGGTATATGTGAAATTTCATAATATGAGATAACATATAAATATCCAAATTACTTACTTGATATAATCATCGAACAAACCACGGTTAAACAAGACTGTGCTATGTGCCATCTCCTGCTCTTCAAGGCTCAATTTAGCCAATGTATAAGACCCAAAAATTCCTCTTGTTTGGGGAAGAGATGTAATTAAGGGCTCAATTTCCCCATACTGGTATTCTTTATTTCTCATTGGTCGATTATGTCTTGTGGTGACATCAGAGAAATACATTGAACAAAAATACAAACATTCTTGATCCAAATAACCCCTCACAATCAAACCTTCGGGATAATTATTGTTTCAAACATATGATTTCATTATGCACATATTTCTTTCAGTAGGATACATCCACAAAAAAGCAAATGGTCCCCCAATAAGTGTTTCAGTTGGAAGATGAACCGTTAAATACAACATGCAAGTGAAAAAAGGATGGAGAAAAAATCTTTTCCATCTCACATAAAATTAATGGTGCCTCCTGCTGCATTTTTATCAAGAATGACTTGGATAACCTTTTAGACAAAGGTCTCTAAAAAAATGGCACAAGCAAATCACTATCACCCTTACATTATTAGATAAAAAATGTTGAATTACTATTGGAATCAATTCATGAAGAAGTATGTGATAATCATGAGTTTTCAGAGATTTTAGTTTCACATCTCTTCTGTTGACTCATTGAGATATGTTGTTGTAATAGCCATCGGGAACCTTGATATTCTCCAATACTGCTAGAAATTGATCTTTCTCTGACAGTGTCATCACATAATAAGCATAAAGAACTTTCCATTTTTTTCACTGATACACATAGGATGTTGTTCTGGTCGAATACCCCAATCGCACAGGTCTCGACGATATTGGAATTCATCTTTGGTATTCCCCTTGATATTCAAAAGAATTGCAAGAAACATTTCACATATATTTTTCTCAATATTCATTATGTCTAAACAATGACGTAACAAATTGGTAGACTAATATGGAAATTCAAAAAAAATACCTCTCTTTTTCCAATTGTAAGAGGTTTTAGTGTCAACATTATTCCTCTTTTTAGATTTCAACTGACCTTTACCTAATGAAAAACTGAAATCTTTTTATTCATCAAGCACATCACTTCCTGACATACCTTGAGGTGATTGTTCAGTCACAACAGTATTATAAAACCTCTGAAGATTCATCCTGTATTGATGATCCATTGGAAAGAATTTTCAATGCCCCGTGAAATTGAAACTACGACGATATTTAAGCCTTCTCAATCATGTATTCTTCATACAAACAGACATGATAGTTTTCCCTTCGTGCTACACCCAGACATCATTGCATAAGTAGAAAAATCATTTATGGTCCATAAAAGGGCAGCACGCATCTGAAACATATTCTTTGAAGAAGCATCGAATTTCTGCACACCGAAATACCAAAGTTGTTTTAACTCTCTTATTAAAGGCTTCAAGTAGACATCTATATCATTACTGGGATAAATAGGTCCAGATATCATTATACTCAAGAAATTGAATGGTTTTTTCATACACATCCATGGATTAATATTATAAACATGAATAAAAACTGGTCACGTGTTGTGAGAAGTAAGCATCTGACCAAACGGATTAAAACCATCACAGGATAGACTCAACATGACATTACGCACCTCAGCTACAAAATCAGGATATTGTGCATAAAATGTCTGCCATACTAATCCATCTGTAGGATGAACCAAATCATTATTACCTTTAATTCTCTATGCATCATGACATTTCATATTGGATTATATTTCTGCATACATGAATAGATTTTAATGTCTTGGAATCAATGAAAAGTGCCACATGACTTTCTGTGCCACATGAGATGGTGTTCCATCTTCATTTGTCTTCCATTGAGATGTACCACATTATTTAAAGTCATTACGGTCGGTTGTTTCCTCCTAAAATAAATTGAAATCTTTCAGACAAGCATGAACTTTATTAGTATCAAATACAAGCTGCTTAATTAACATCCATGCCTTGTAATGATTTTAGGGAATATCTACACCATCAGGATGAAATTCCTTCGAAAATGTAAGAATGTAATCAGCAGTGGTATTAGAAATTTTATACATGGTTTTCCCATGATATAACCACATTAAAAATTTCAACTTGGTCATTTTAGTACATTTCTGTTATACTGGAGTTCTGGCATCATCCAATAAATTTTTCACTCTCTCATCATCATCTTCAATATTTTCCTCATGTGTATTGATATCATTGTCTTCTTGCACTGGCATACTATCTCTCTCAGGATGATGGACAAATGGAAACCGATCAAATATCAAATTCTTTATGCCACTTCTTTCATTTTTTTCGTGACCAGTAGAACATTGACTCGTCTCTCCATGGTGATACCAAACAAAATAGTTTGTTTGAAATCCAAATTTTGTTATACGGTATCTAACTTCTTCCCAGCTTGACCATGGTCGTCCAATACATTTATAGCATGGACACTATATATAACCTCCATCTGAATCATTTTCAAATGCAAAATCTAAAAAATTCTCCAAATTATTTTGAAACGCGGTTGAAATCCTATCGGTATGATACATCCATCTTCTATCCATTCTATAACAAGAAAAATAAAATTTATCTTACAATCAACAATGTAAAACATAATTAAAAAGGGATATTTACTATAGAAAATAGAACTATTAGAACATAAAAACTTAATAGTTAATTCACATTTGTATTGCAAGTGCCTTTATTTTTATAACCAATTTCAACCCTTTCAGTATCGAAGATAAAATTCTTACCTCTATCCTATAAAGGGATGATCGACAAGGTAAACCATAATGGGTGAAGAAAGGTTTCATGTCTATGATAGAGTGGTATGTGTCATTATAGTTGAACTAAGGGAGAGATAAAAAAGTCTATCCTCTCTTAGGTGTAACATAAATAAAAAATCAACTTTTAACATTAAAACACATGGTTAAACATGGGTTATTTCATTTAAAAATCAAGGGAGAGATAAAAACATTCATCCATCATAACAAATATTTTAAACGAGCCCCATATCCATGTAATTTAATATTTTCCATGGGTAAAATTATAATTCAAAGAGAGAGAAAATTTAAAGAAAACCACTTCATCTCTAAGAATTAATGAAAATCATTTAGATAATTTATATAAAACAATCATGGGTATCAAATATTGATATAAATATACTAGAAGAATAATTTAATAAACTAAATCACTTCATAAATTTTTTTAATAAAATAATTACCTAGAAACACCTACTGCATACAAAGTGGAACAAGTCACAACAAGGCTCTTAAAAAGGAAAAGGTCATTTTGGTAAAAAAAATGAATTTAAAATCAATTGAAAAATCAAATAAAAGTTATTAGATTAATATCGAACACTAAATTTTACACACACTGTGATTAGCATTCTCATAAGAAATGATATATTAATATATACATATAAGAGACATAAAATAAAAAAGGGATATAATTAATAGATCTGACATTTCCTATATACTGCATAACCTATACAGCCAAATGGAGAATATTTTTGATTAATACGTGAAGAATTAATCATTTTTTCACTAAATTAGAAAGATAAGATAATAATATATCTCAAACTTTCATACTAATCATATCCAAGATGATGAATTGAGAGAGTTGTCCCAATGATTTTAACTACTGTAAAATTATTCTTTACCAGTACAAATCAAATTCCAAGTCTTTAATGTGATTGATGCAACCTAAAATCACCTATAGTAGAATCTCTATGAAGTTTGGGGAATACCATTTGATTAATAAAAATATGAATGAAGATCAACCATATTGTATAGGTGGGAAATCAGAATTTCATTATCGATATAGTTCACAAGTAGAATGAAAAAATCCTATATTTTATTGGGATTACTTATCAGAAATCCATTTCCTAATTTGTACTAGGTCAGTCCTAGGACAATGAGTTTAAAGAGATACCATCTCTCAAGATTATTTTTATAATAATAAGGAATACTTTAATTTGTGAAAATAACAACAATGCACATGGGAGACGATCTCCTTGAAATAGAGGTTAACATTACCAAAAAAATCCTAAGGTTCTCTTGTATTGATTTCTTATTCCATATTTATAAACTAACTAAATGAGAGATAGAGAGAGAGTATGTGATCTTCTCACTGAGTAAGTAAATATGTTAAAAGGTATATAATTCATATTTGATTAATAATATACCAATAATGATTCACCCCCACTAAGTGTTGAACACATCCAAATTTGATCCTAAAAATTATTATTATAGAAATAGTACACCTCTAATTCTATTCTCAATAATCTCATGTTGAATATTTGAATTTATTTTTGAAAATCCTAAAATAATTTAAGATTAGAAAAATCCTATATACCTCCCTTTGAAAGAAACAATGAAATATATTTATTCTAAGGCGACTAAGAATAAGACAAAAAGAGAAGCAAAGATGTTGAGGAAACCATATTAATAAAAGGGGACTTTTCACTATTTGCAGGTAATTATAGTGGAAGTATTTATATTACATTTTTTATTTAGTATCCTCTTGATAATGTTTAAATGATATCCCACTTAATAAAATAGGAAAAAAATTAGTTTTCCTATAGAAGAATCTAGATGAACAATGATTGGGCATGAAAAAAGAAAATCTGGTAGTGGAATTGACTTCAACAGAAATTGACAACAAGTCTACTTCATGTAGTACACAATCTCTACGTGAAGAGGATGTAATAACAGATCTCTAAATTCTTTTATATAAAATATCAAATTTCAAGTAGAAAATATCATATCTTTAAAGAATTATGTGATGAGATATATGATGAATCAAATGTTTATTAGGAAAATCCCCAAAAAAACATAGAGATATATTAACTGTCATTTGCTACTCTATGAAAATTATGTAAGAAAAGATCACCCAAATTGAAGATAAATCAGAAATTATCGAGAAATATTTTTAGAAAATGGTGTTTATGTTCAAAAATATCTCCAAATAAGTTGGATATATAAATAACCTGAATGAGGATATTGTATAAAGATGATCAAATTTTGAGAATGAATGGATCACTATAATCCATGAGAGAGAATAAGACAATATGGGGTATTAAGAAAAGAACCATTCGCTAAAATAATTAACTATTATCAAGAATTATCTAATAGTAGTTAAGGAAAATATGATTAAAGAGATTTAACATCTTCTAGCATAAATGAAAAAATGGGTGAATATCATACTAATGTGATGCTAATTGAATGTGATGATACAATGAAGAGAATACAAAATGAGAAATAAATTATCAATATGTTATTCTTATAACATTAAGTTGAATTTAAAAATATATAAACATGCTAATTCATATCTTTAAGATAACTTTAAAAAATATTCAACCATAAAAAACTACTATGGAGGATTATGATGCTAAAAGTAAAGGTACTATCTAACTCAAAGGTTAATGTTTAAGCTAAATATATTTTTAAAAAGTGTGAAATTTTTAATTTTAAAAAAATTACAAATATTGAGGGAAAAAGTGATTATAAATATACCCTTTTCTCAAGTGTTGATAGATTAGTTTATATTAGATATGGTTCCCCAAATAAAACCCAACCAATTGATGTAAATTCTAAAAAAATCAAGCTGTTAGTTTTTAAAAAATTAGACAAAATGTATATTAAATAAGGAAACAAAGGATTGATGGTTATTTTTTTACTATAAAATATTTGGGAATAAGGTTTTATAATACTATAATTATGTGTTATCATATGAAAGAAATAGAGAGTCTAAACCAATGGGGATGAATCCTAAAAAGAAGTAACAACCATAGGTGAAATATAATTATATGTATACTTAAAACAAATTTGAAAACCTATATATCTATATACTATTTTTAGTAGATGTGGTCACAAGAATGATACATGAGCATTTAACACAAATAATCATGTTTCAAAAATTAATATAGGAATGGGAACATAAAATTTGATGTAGGAAGCAAATTAATTATTGGGTAGTAGGAAAAAGAATTCCCCTAAAATCAATACCATGATGTCAAAGATGTGTGGAAAATTAAGGGTAGTAAGTTTCATCTTTTATAGAAAAATAGAACATTCCATGGAAAAATTAAAATAAGTTATATTTCATAATGTTAAAGGAACCAAGAATAATAAAATGAAAAATCAATCCAAACTAAAAATAAATGGACTATCCTAGTGAATAACTCTCCTAATAATCCATGTGGAGGAACCAAATATGCTGAGCATATTTCTAAAGAATTATTGGAAACCATTCCATTGATTTATAGATAGAAAGATAAATACATTAATAATAAATGAAAATATCCCAAGGTAAATACAATACTTCCCATGAAGAATAATAATAATTTCAATCAAGTTTTACAAGAAAATATGACTAAATGGATTCTGAAGTGTTATGTGGGAGGTGTAAGAAGGTTGTAAAAAATTCAAATCATTATCCTACAAGTATAATAATTGAAGAAGAAATCATAAAAATATGAAATATATGAAAGGTTATGCATGTTACTTAATGAATCATGTTGAAAATAAGATCCCCCACAAGTAGATAAGAAAATAACCTTTGACTCTAAAAGAAAATTCAAATTCAAAAAATTGTTGTGTAAGAATAAAGAGTCTAAATAGACTTGGGTATAAATTGGAAATTATGAAATTATTAAGAATAAATTATCAATATGATTGCAGAAATTTATAAGCTAGGAGTGATAAATTATTCTCAATAATATGTATTTCATTTTTATTCTAACCATATGAGTAATTAATGGTGATGTTGGTTCTTAATAAGAGAAAAAATAAAGGGAAATAAATTGTAAATATTGTTCTAGTTCTGAATTATTCATCATCCTATAACTTAAATTGACCCTTACTAGTGCACTCTCAACAACAGACATCTTGAAATCCATTTATAAATTTGATCCACCTTGATAAATACCTTGTGAAGTGTCTCCATGAGGTGGAGACAAGTGAAGAAATATTTAAAATATTCTAGAATGATTAATTTCATATTAATTTAGAATGTGCTTGAAAATTTATTTGGAAAAGTATGTTTATATATTATCTCATCCCTTTTTTATGATTTAATTAGGTCTATTATTATGGTGGATAATTTAAGTTAAAAAATAACAAGAATATTGAAGAATATTAAGGAGTTTTAGATTGTTAATAGTTTTTGACTCGTGTGTTGAGAAATGTGGAAAAATAGGTTATTATTCTAGATATATATAAATTTATTAATCTTTGTCCTTGGTTTAATATTGAGAAGATTTTAGCATCCCATTAATTACTTAAGGTAATTTTTATGAGTCGGTATCATATTCTGTTGAACAATGTAAAACCTTAATATCTAAATCAATCCCTCTAATTTTCTATACTGAGTGTGACTCAAGTAGACTGATAATGAGGTAAATTGAAGTGAAATGAATAGGGGAATATCCCTTGGGATTTAGGTAATGTCTTATGTATCAAATGTCATCAATTACTGTTTTGGATTCTTATGGCATACCCTCCTTTAATTTTGAATGATGAGTTAACTGGATTAGACTAGATATATTTGGTTAGAATACCTCCACCATAACCTATGGGTTATAATACTATCATTCTTCTAAATGTCAAGGATGGTTCCTTGAGTTTAGACTATAAGAATGGATTTGGAAGAATGGAAAGGCTCGCCTATTAGTTTTATTGAGAGAGAATGCTATATTTATCCTTCACATAACTTTTTTCAAGTAAATTGATTTTCTAAACTTCACTCATGAAAATGTTTTCCCTTTAAAGAATTTATTTTTTGGGAGCCAAGTAATTTGGTCATAGGATGCTCGTGTATGTTTGAGTTTCACAAAAGAGGGGAAGAAACCAATCTTAAATTAATGAATCATTGTCTCCATGGTAAAACCTCAACCTATTTATAAGTAATGTATGGACTATATTTTCATGGGTCCAAGGAACCAAAGTATTCATTTTCATTATTTTATCCTTAGAATTCCATCATTGTTTTCCACATAGGATCCAATTATGAGGGTTATTATGTAACCAAAAATTCTAATCAGGGAAAGGAAACACATTTATTCCAAAGTGGTTATTGGATATCTAAGATAACTTTAATATATAAATATGTTATGAACACTAATAGTCCTTCAAATAATTCAATTATCACAATAAATTTCCAAACTAGGAACTTATTTGAAATTTAAATTGATAATATGTTCCTAAAGTATTGATTACATATCCAATATCACTTATTGATAACAATTCCAAGAGGACTATTATTCATTAAACTATATATTTTGAAAGAAACATACTCATAGTCTCAAATTATGGTCAATCTCAATGATCAAACATGTATGATTCATAATCAGAATCTTAGCAATCATGAAAATTATAAATTTAATGTTTAAAAAAGGAAACAATAATAGGTTTCAATGATACCTCTCACAATTATAACTCATAGAAAAAATAAACTGAAAGAAAAAATATATTTAGATTCACTCTAGGGAACATGATGATGAAAATGGTAATAATATTCCAAGCAATGGTTTAGTACTTCCAGGTTTTTTCTTTGTTTTCAATTCATTAATTCCTCAACTAAATTTATATATAATATAATGAAAAACAAGGAGAATAAATTTCATACCTAGATTCCAAAGATGGGGGAAGGTAGGCAGAGGCCAGGACGGGACGTTGCCGAAGCTGGAGGAAGTTGAGGCGAAGGCCAAGGCCGAGAGGAGAGGGAGACGAGAGGGGGGACGTTTCTGGAGATGGGGGCAGGGAGGCGGAGGTAGGGATGATGAGGCTGAGGCGAAGGCTGAGAGGGAGGTCGGGAGCGGAGGTGGAGGCTGGGGAGGGGAGGAGATGGGCGGGACGTGGTGGTCGAATGGCCGGGAGGTGAAGGTCTGTGAGGGGAGGAGAGGGCGGAGGGGTGGAGGTCGGATGGGTGGGAGGCAGTGGTCGGGGAGGGTAGGAGAGGGTCAGGAGTCGGGGAGGATGAGCGTGATGAAATAGGGTGATGCAAGTGAGGGTAAGGTGGAGCCCGATAGAAGGGTAGAGGAGCACAATGGAAGAGGGAGGAGGAGCACGATGGTGTGGGGCGAATTGGGTATTGGTTTTCCACAGTTTTATTAAAACCATGGAAATAGATAGTAAAAAAGAGATATCCCCATGGTTTTTCTAAACCGTGGGGATATATGCGTGGGGAAATATCCCCTTTCTAGTAGTGAGTTTGAGGTATGTGTGTCTATCCCCACTCTCATCTTAACTTTGGATAGTGTTTTCAAGGGGGGTAATTGTTTTATAAATCTATCCTTATGGAAGCACGCATAAAGGGGGAGTTGTGGGTAAGCTGTGAATCTAGCATGTATGTGTGTGAACTATTCTAACTATCTGTTGGAGTGGTTGTATGAAACAATGTTTTTGTATTCTAGGAAAATTGAAGAAGTGAATAATGATGAGGTAGAAGCTTGGAATATGTTCTAAAGAATCATGAGGATATATGATCATAAAAATTCATAATCACTGCTTTTAGACAGCATATTTTTGGCTATCAATAATTATTATTTCCTACAATGAGTTAGCTCACGTAGGCTTTGAATTTTTGATAAGTAATCCATTGCTTGAGGTTACAAAGTTAGAATTGTTGATAAGTAATCCATTGCTTTAGGTTATAAAGTTTAGTGAATTATGAATCTTGGTTGACAACAAAATCCAAAGGGGATATTGTTGGGACCAAGTTGGATGTAGAAGGAAGTTTGAAGAGTTTTATTTTGTAGACTTTTTTCTTTTGTTGTCAAAGAGTATAAATTAATTCACTTTGTAAAAACTTGGAAAACTATGACGATGCTTTGCTGATTTTTATTTCACAAATATCATAAGTTTGGAGAACTTTTGATGCAACCTTATGAAGGATAGGGGAGAAAAGAAGTGCTTTTTGGCAAAGGAGAGAAAGTGGTGCACAAGTATATATGGCACGCAAGTATAAGTGGCATGCAAGTGTATGTTTTGAGTAAGTAATATTTCAAAATTATCACATCTAAATATGAAAAAGGAAATAAAGTGGCGTGCAAGTCAAAAAGCGGCACACAAGTGTGGCGTGCAAGTATAAGCAACGCACAATTGTATGTTTCGCGCAAGACATATTTCAACATCATCTTATCAAAATATGAAAAAGTAAAGAAAGTGGTGCATTAGTGATGGAGCAAATCGCAAGTGATGGAGCGGTGCGCAAGTGATGGAGCGGTGCGCAAGTGATGGAGCGGCGCGCAAGTTTATGTGGTGTTCAAGTCACCAAAATTCATATAAATAGATGGATACCCTCCTCGTTTTTCTATGATCAATACTTAAGAGAAAATTTGAGCTCTGAGCACGCAAGTAGTAGAAAGTGGCACAAAAGATTAATTGTTGCGCAAGTTAAGATTTATTTATAAGGCGCGCAAGTAGGGAGGCACGCAAGAAGCGTGGTGCAAAATCAGAGTGTCCCACAAGTAGAAATGGTGTACAGGTTCTAAAAGTCGCGCAATCAGGGATTTGTGTTCAGGAAGTGTGTTGTGTATAAGCCAAAGGTGGTACGCAAGTTGTGAGTTGTTCATAATAGTGGCGTGCAAGTATTTATTGGTGCGCAAGAAGGGTGTTGTGTTCAAGAAGTTTGTTGTGTATAATCCAAAGGTGGTGCGCAAGTTGTGAGTTGTGAACAATAGTGTAATGCCCCGACCCCAGTTACCCAGAGTCGGTGCATTATTACATAACATTGGCATGATCACAAGAAAGATCAAATCTCGAAAGACCGATTGGTTTAGTAGCCTTGGAAACACTAGATATATTCACAAAGTTTTTCATTACATCATAAAGTGAAAAACTACTACAACAACATATTGTCTCCATTTTACACACTATTATCCTCTTATAATATCCCTGCAGTTCATTCATAATTTACTTCTTCACATCCTGGGAAAAATAAAACATAGAAAAGGGGTGAGCTCAAATGCCTAGTAAGGATAACAATATAGCAGAAACTTTCATAAATAGGAATAACATTTAAGGCAGTGTATAACTAAAACAAAAGCCTTTTAAACTTGAACTTCAACATAGTATGGAAAAAATAAAATGAAATAATTCCATTTACTTATTAACATGGATATTCTACTAATCGAATAATCACATGCAATATCAATAACCACTTTCATAATGATGGAATGCATAATGTCAGACTATCATAACCACATAGTTAAGGCCTCGTGCCAAGACTACAAATAAGATTTTTCCAAGGCCTTGTTCCAAGACACTAGTTTGTCTCATGAGACCTACCGATGCATTGAGGAGCTATAGCGGGCTCCACCCATCACATATTAAGTCCAATGCATTCCCATATGAAAAGGTTTAAACATAACATACACATTCGTATTAAAAATATCATACGAACTGTCAATAATTTCACTATAAATCATGAATGGTATAAAAATAGCACATCCACAGTCAAAAATATCAAAAAACCTTCAATAAAATATAGAAGTTTTGTATCATAATAAATAAACTTCAAATAAGCGCAAAATCCATCAAAGGATATTGACATTGATGAAATCAAAACTCTTTTTAGAGAAATATCTATTTCTATTTTGAAATCATTTAAGAGTCATATATTTATAAAATAAAACATTTTCTTTGAAAATATTTTTATAATCTTGTAAGGTAAGCTTCGACAATTTTATAATGGCGGAAAATAGTCGCACCCGTCGTATAAGTTAAAAAAACATTCTTACCTTAATTTTGTCGAATAGGTTAAAAAGCACCTTGTTTGGAAAACGACAGAAAGATTCCTTTATAAACCACTTATAAAAAGTCAAACAAGGGTATAAATGACTTTAACCCATATTCTAGTAAATAGTAAAAATGTTTTGAAATTAATTTTTAAGAAACATGGATGTGGATGATAAAGAGATCCCAGTAGATTATTACGTATAAACAACCTCGGATAGTGAAGAGATTGTGAAATAACCCTTACCTTGTACTTTTCCTTGGTTGGGGTAGGTTAACCACCTGTATAATGGTGAAATAATTGTTATTAAATTATATAAGAATCATATACATTAATATGATATCATATATGATCTTTTAGCATTGATTTGTTAATAATATCTTAGTATTATCGTTGTTTCAGGTGTTAACTTACTCATTTTATTTTATATGTTTTGTTATGTGAGCCATGTTTTTCATGGATAGGTTGTATCTTAATCATATCCAGAATGATATCAGGTCCTTAGATACTATTATTAATCATCAAATTAGAATTATACTTGAATGGATACAATGGAGAATGAATCTTATCGCGTTCGTGGAGACGGTAGTCCGTACGTACGCACGAGCGACAATATCATTCTTTTGATATTAAAATAATATATAATTGGATTTTATAACATATATACAGAATAATTATCATGTTATATTTATTATTTACATGAGTTACACATCATTATTATACCCATCCAAATAATAATTTATTGAATAACAATTACACCACGACGTGGAGACGGTAAGCCGTACGTACGCACGTATGGTGACATGTTATTCAAAGGATTGATAGAATAATGAATATGGTTGTACCATATTTATAATAACATCACATTATATATAAGATACTGGGGTTATTATTTTAGAATGGTAATAACAAAGAAGGAAGAAGTGGAAGAAGAAAGGAACTTGGAAAAGGGTGGTGAAATCATTACCTCTTCTTCGGGTTCTTCCTTTTGATTTGATCAAAAGGGATCTTAGGTTAGATTTATGACTAAAGTAAGGCCTCTAGGATGAATTCAGGGAATTTGAGAGAGTATTTGGGCAGATTTTGGCCGAACCAAAAGGCTTTGACGGTGTGAAGTAATGAGAAGATGGAGTTTCCTTTTATAAGAGGGGTGAGGGGCACCTTTGGAAAAGCTAGAAATATTATTTTATAATAAATTAATATTCGGTTTCTAATAGCTCCAAAGTGGATTATTTAATGGTTAAGGTGGGGATAGGTCGAAAACCACTCAACCAATAGAATTTAGACAGGTTTTTGGTCAGTATAGTAACCTTATCATTAAGTATTAACTCTTAGTTAATTAGTTTCACTTTTACAATGTCTCTTTGTATTTTTATATTATATGGTTAATAAACTTACTATATACATCCAAGATACCCCCAAGTGGTCCATTAATGAAAAAAATATCATGATATAAGTATCTTGGCCGAACCTTAGATTTTTAGGAATTTATTATCAATTAATAATATAATATTTGTTTTAAAATTCTTTTATGTCAATTTTGACACTATTCAATAATTGATTTTTGTGAACCTTATAACAGAATGATTACTTCGAAAAACGTTACTTAAGTCACTCGTAACATGTCATATTAACCTAGAAAATTTGTTTAATTCATTAAAAGCCTCAAATTATATTTATTTGGGTATTTATAATATCAATTATTTTAACTTTTCACTATTATGGTAATTCATGCATCATCATTGTATCATAAATAAATTAAATTATTTAATGTCTAAAAATTATAAATAAAATATCATTATGTATGAAATATTTTTATCTTTCTAATGAATATTTACAATCTAATTTATCTTTTGTATAACCCTATATTAAAAAACTTTTAGTGAGTAAACTTTGATTTTAACTCTTTTAACTCTTCTTTGAATTAAATAATAATAAATGTCCTAATCTAATCCAAGTGGACCTAAATGATAATATTTTATTCCTAATGTTGTTTTTGGTCGAGATACACTTGTACAATAGAATTAGGACATGTTTTATGGTAATATTAATATCATTTTTACCCTTAATTATCCTATTTACTTTTAACCGTGGTAAATAAAAGTAAAAAGTTACTATTCACCAAAAACTATTTTCATCTCATTGAATGACATTTTACTCCTTGATATTAACCGTGTCTCTAGAATTTTCAAAATTCCAATCACAGAAGCGGTAAAATTATATTTTATGAAAAAATCAGTTTTTTTAACTACCACTTAGTAGTTTCACTATTCATCAAAAATTGAAGTTTTTCAGAACAATGTCAAAATTTCACCCTAAGCTATAATTGATATTCTGAATTCAAAAATGATTTCTGTTTTACAAAATTCCAAACATAAAAGTTTCATTAATTAATTTTATAATTAATTCCCGCTGTCACAACAAATAGCGTGCTTTTAAGAAACAATATATATTAAAAGATTGACAATTGTTTATATCCAATTTCAAAGTGAAATTAATTATAATGAACACCATTAGATAAAATGGTAAAAATATATTCTAATTATACTTTAAAACCAATAAATAATATAATTTATCACTATAAATTATTTTGATTAAAAAAGTTGTTTTTAAGTATTTTTCACTATTCATAAAAATTGGACGTTCTCAGAAAAATACCAAAAATTCAACTTAGGATAATTTCGATATTCTGAATCCAAAAATGAAGTCCATTTTTAAATATAAAATATATATAATTTCAAAAAGTATCTATTACTATTCATAACGGCTAGTTTGATCGGTTGTGGTGTGTGTTAGAACTCGATGTTGCGTACAACACACGCTATTAAATTATTCAAATGGAAACGTACTGTAGAAGCTTGGGGTGTTACAAATAGTATCACCCAAGTAGTTAGTTGTGCGTAAGCATGTAGGTGTGCAAGTTGAGTGGCAGGCAAGCAGGTGGCGCACAAGCAGGGAGGCACGCAAGCAGGGTGTGGCACGCAAGTTGATTGCACTCGGAGGTTCTTACTAGCTTCTAGGTAGAAAAGTGAAGAAATTTTTTGAAAGATTTGATTTGTGAAAATTCATCAAGAATCACAGAAACATTTTTTACCCTATTTGTGCTAAGAGGGAGCACATGCACTGTTGGATTGTTTTCAAAGTGCTATACGAGTGTAAGGGAATATACTACTTGTTTTATTCCACATCAAAGGATTGTTTTATAGTTGATTGTGTGGTACTGGATTTTTTCAATACCATACCAAGGATGTAGCTACTCTTGTTGAGTATTGAACCTTGTAAATATTGTGTTCTTGTGGTTATGTGTGTTCAGTAGGGAAGAAACTCTTTAACGGGAGGTGAAGGTTGTTTCAAAAAATAAGAAACATAAAAAGGAAAAGATATCATTGATTCACCCCTCCCCCTCTCAGTGATACTTGGATCCTGACTAGGAACTTAAAAATCCCAATGATATTATACCCCTTGAGAGATATGATAAATGGGATTCATAGTGTACTATCCTACTGATCAAGGTCATCACTTCCTTAGTCTATATCAATTGGATTTATCAAAACCCTATATTTATATTAATCATGTGAACACTGTTCAACATATATATTATCAACATTTATGATTTTTAACAGTCTTATAAATATGATAGGATATATTAAAATTAGATAATTTCATGTGTTTTCTATAACCATAATCTATAATAGGGTATTTAATTCAATAAAAAATAATAATTTTATTTATAAAAGTTCGGGTTGTTATATTATGCACATATGGATGGAGATTACTATGGAGTTTAATATAGAATATTTCATGGAAGAATAAGAGGAAGGAAACACTTGAGTCTTTTATATATTTAAAAGGAATTATTTATCATTAATTCAAATGAGTTTGAATAAAAGATAAATAAAAAAATTATTTGACTAATATAAATGAGATTAGATTTTCACTGATATTAAAGATCAAGGGAGTTTAAAAAATTATATTTTAAAAACTATTTTTCATGATATTATTTTTTAAATATATATGTGTAGAAACCCAAAAGGAAAATTTTTGAATATTAACAAAACAAACAAGTACTGAGTGTGATAATTCTAAAAAACTTATAGCCCAATACATCATTGTGTCGAAGAGAATAAAAACATTTTGAATCCAAGATCCAATGAAGATGAAGGAGATATTTTCTTACTGATTATTCAAAGTGATCTAAAGAACTAGATCCTATAAAGATTAAGAAATATGATTAAGTCTAAAAACCATGTTCTAAATAATACCTGGTTGTTCAGACTTTAATGTGTGTAGGAGTGCACCAATTGATATAGTTTATTCATAGAGAAAGATCATTTTTCAAAGTGGAACATAAGCAACTATGATTCGATGTATATCCTTCCTATTTTTAATCATACATTTGTAGTAGGTCAGTGTGTAGCTGAAAATATCTCTTGTGTGACTTAGGATACAAAACACAGTGATACTCTTTGTTGATTTCACTATGATGGTTCATGGTGTAATTACTTGTGCATATAGTGAAGAATCTGTTATTGGAGAAACTAACCAATCATGAAAAGGAATGATATTTTACATCGAACCTTATAAATCCTATGTGTTTTGATTTATTTTATTATTATCATGCATGAGGTGAGGATGTGATAATATATTTAAGGGATAAAGACCTTAAAATGCCAATATGATGAGTTCAAAAGTAAAATTTATAAAAGAATACCTCTGATTCTCCCCTACCTCAATGGTCAATTTGGCCCAAGGAATTAAAAGTGGTATCAAATAAAATATATGTTTACTAACAATTATCCAAGAATTTGATGAGTATGGAGAATCAAAATTCTATGAAAAATTGAGGTTTCACTATTTTTGATGGCATGAAGTATCACAATTGTAGTAATAGGATAGTTCCCAACCTTCTGTCACTCGACCTAGAGGTAAGAGATGCTACAACTTTTGGTTTTCCACCCATTTCTGATGAATACCCTATGTATTTATATGATAATAGATATTTTTAATTTGATGGAAAGGTGAAAAATTTTATCTTGATGTATCTTCCAATAATTGTATACGCAAAGGTTATGGGTCTTCAAACATCCAAATAGATTTGATAAAAATTGAAGAGAAGCTACAAAGGAAATATCAAAGTTATAGAATCTAATTTACAAGTCTAGAGGAGAAAATTTGAATACAAAAAACATGGTTTATGGTGAGAGAATCAAGGAATAATTTACAAGGTTTAATGATATTATGAGTAACATCTGGGGGTTTATTAAGAAGTTAAATGATTATACCATTGTTAAAAAAATTGATGAGAAATTTTCTAGATTAGTTTGTTCCAAAATTATCATCCCTAAAAGATAGGGAAGACTTTATAGTGGATGAGCTGCATAATATACTCATTTATTTTGATATTATAAAGGTTAAAACTTTTAAAAAGAATTTAGAATCTGGGATATATTTTGAGGCCATGAGAAAATGAAAATTCAAAGAAGTGGAAGTTGTGGAATCAAGTGGTTCTGAATATGAGAAAGACTTCATTAAGATTGTTTCCCATTTTTAAAATAAATTCAAAAAAGGAAAGTGGAAAGGGAATTGAAATCTACCACCAAGGTGCTACACTTATAATGACATTGGAAACTTTTCTTATGATTAGCCTAAGAAAAAGGATTATGATACTGAGTTAGATGAGTAATATAACAATCCCCAAAAACAAAATTGGTGGAAGAACAAGAATAAGTTCATGATAAAGAATAATAACTTGATGAGAAAAGAGACAAGGTATAATCATAATCATCAAGAATCCAATTATATTGAATTCAATTTTAAGTGCGCATGTTGAGAAAGGTTTTCACACCTCTAGTAGTTATGATGAGAACGAAATGACATAACTAAAATGGCAGTTGAAAGGTGAGTTGGAATCTTGTCTTGAGAATATTACACAACTAAAGAAAGAAAAAAATAAAGCTTTGAAATATAAAAATAAAGGGGATGGGGAGAAATAATATTTTATCAAGAAAGAAACTATCTATATTGAATAGATCAAAAAAATAAAGCTTTTAGGGTGGAGTCACCGATAGAAGCCAAGGAAGGGTGCGGCAGGTGAGGGCACTACAATAGATCAGGGTTTTAAAAGTTCTAAAAATATCATTTTCAATTCTAAAATTCTTTGACAGATAAATCATTGTTAAAATTATATGACCTTTATTATTGCTAACAAAAGTTCTCATAAAGGTGTCCTTTATCAAGTCTTTTATTTTGGGTTTCTAAAATTCAAAAAAATCAAAAAATAATTTAACCCACACCTTTTATAAGCGTTCTCACCCCTATCAATGTTATGTGCCTCCTGCATGCCCACCCTACATCCTTACTTGAGACTCCCCCCCCCCCCCGTTGGAATTTCCACCCCCTTTATCAGTGCTTTTCATGCACTTCATCCTTTCTTGTGCCTGAAATCAAACCCTCGGCCTCTGCATTCTAGGCCCAATGTCTTTACCACAACACCATCAATATTTTTTTAATATTTTATAATATATCTATATATATATGATTTATTTTAATTTATATATTTATTCATTTAATTATATACATTCATATAATCATTTTTAAATACATTTTTAAAATATGTCTATATATTGTATATTTAGATATAAATTTTATACATATTTATATATATATATGTCTATATATTTACCTATATATTTTTAGATATTTACATATAATTTTATATTTAGATATAAATTTTTTATAATGTATTTATAGATATTTATTGTAAATATGTTTTTATATTTTATTTAATGATAATAATATATTTATAAAAATAAATTCGTATATGATGTATTTACATAATATTGACACACACATACACCCACAAACACACACGTACATGCACATATTGACACACACAAGTACACATTTATATTTCACACAAACATGCACAAATATTTACATATATGTATTTATTTACATATATCATAATATACACATAACTATATTTTTTTATTGACACACACATATTTATATATTATTATTAAACAGTTTAAGGGTCAATACCTCTTTTATTAAGAAAAAAAAAGAAAACTAATTTTAGACTAGGTTGAGAGGGGACCCAATATGTGGCCCATAGGCTTGTGAAATACATGACTTGAAGGCCCTTACATGGTCCAAAGGACCTAGTGACCGATGGACCCAAATTACACCCCTCTTGATGGAGATGCCTCGAATATCCAAGAGTTAGCACACTTCATGTCAAATACCAATCAATTGTCTCAACACCCCCCCCCCCACCCCCACCCCCACCCCCACCCCCCAGAGCTATTGCACTCATGTTTATAGTCAAAGATACTGTATCCCCCCCCCCACTGACTAGAGTTGTGTCGTTCTGATCTGACACAATGTGTCAGGGTACCCCTATGACCCACATTGGTGTGGGGGGGATGACCGGATGATAGGTTACAACAAACTCATCTCTCTTTCGAGTTTCCCACCTAACAATGCTTGTGTGCCCCTCGTCGCACTGTCAACCTGATGTTCCACATCATCTGCTTGAAACACCGTGCAGAAATCCATGTGGCTAGATTCTCATTCGTCTCTCTTTAAAATGAATGTAGATGACTGAATGATGGCTGTCAGCACACTCATCTTTATTTCGAGGTCGCCCACCAGATGACACATCTGTTAATTGTATTGTACCACCCGCCAAAAGAATCAAGCCATTTTCTTGGGATGTCTTGTCACATGCAACCCTTAAAGTGGCCAGGAGGCCTAGTGGACTGAATGCCCAAGGAAACATACATGGTCCAATGTACCAATACCAAGTGCAGCAACTCTAGGTAGAATAATCTTACATGGCCTAGAGGCCAACAATACCACAGATCATGTGATATACAGCAGTGGATTTTTTTAGCAAAAAACCAAGCGTGCTAATAAAAGGGGAATATTTATTAGAGCTAGATAAAAGTGATAAAAAATGTTACTTTTATAAGTGTTAAAAAAAGAACTGATAAAAGTATACCCTTTATTAGTGCATTTTTTAGCAATGATAAAGGTTAAACTTTATCAATGCTTTTCCTAACGTAGATAAAATATTTGTATAAATTTTAATAAAAAATATTATCAATATATATAAAATTACCATATTCATATTCAAAAATTAATTTTTAATTATGTATATTTATTAAAAAAATTATATAATTAATAAAAATATAATATATTAATATGTGATATTTGAATTTATATATTTATATTTATATTAATATGTGGGATGTATATATATGCATGTGTATGTCTATGTATAGGACATATGCGTATGAGTATGTAGGGAATGTATTATTCATATTTTTAATATTAGTTCAAATTTAATGAATATTTTTTATATAATATTTTTTGAATTTATTCAATTTTTAAAATTTATACATATTTATTTACTAACTATTATTTATAATATATTTTTAATTGATATTATTAGTATTTATTTAATTTTATTTATTAAGTTGTGATATTTTTAAAATGTTTGAAATTTATAAAATTAATTTGTTTAAATATTTTTTTAATATTTTCTTAATTTCAGTACGTGTTTAAAATTTATATAGTTAATCTTATGAATTCATTTCTTAAATATAGTTTTTTTTGTTAAATTTTATTCATTCATTTTTAATATTATTTCATTTAATAATATTTATTCAATTTTAATATTTATTTATTTATATATTTGTTGGGATTTAATAATTTTCAAATATTTATTTATACATATATTAATTTACTATGTAATATTTTCAATATTTTTGTAATTTAAATTAATTAGATTCATTAATTTGTATTTATTATGTTTTATCATTTAAAATATGTTTAAAATTTATATAATAAATCTATTTAAAAGAATTATTTAATTTTTTTATTTAAACATATAATATTTTTAAATTCATTTAATTTTGTTATTTATTTTAGATATCATTTTATTTTATATTGTTTTTTATTTTTTTAAATTTATTAATTTTTAATATTTTTGGAAGTTAGATATTTTTTAAAAATTTATACATTTTATTTAATAAGTTTTAATATTTTCAATATGTTTCTAATTTGTATGATTAATATTTATTCATTTTTATCTAATGAGTTTTAATATTTTTAATATAATTAAAATTTATATAATTGACTCATATAAATTTAATATGATTTTAATATTTTTGTAGCCAATATAATTCTTTTTTAATTTTTTTTTAGTTATATAATTAATAATATCTATATATATTCATTTTTATTAATTTTTATGTGTCTTTAATTCATATATTTAATGTCACAAATTCAATTTTATAAATATATTTTTAATTTATTCAATCATATTTATTCATTTTTTAAATTCTTTCATTTGATATTATTTATTCATTTTTTTATATATTTTTTTATTTTTTGGGATTTATTCATTTTTAATATTTTTTTATAAATAATTATTTACTAAATTTTAATGTTCTTAATAAATTTTTAATTTATAAGATTAATATTTATTCAATTATATTTATTAATTTGTAAAAAATTTAAAATGTTTGAAATTACAAAATTTATTTATTTAAATTTATTTTCTAGTATTTTCTTCATTTTTTTAAATTTTTATAACCAATGTAGTTAATGTTATGAACTATACAAATTTTTTTACTAAGACTTAATACTAATGGAATATTGTTAATTTATATGAATAATATTTATTAAAATTTATTTATTAAATTGTAATATTTTTAAAATATTTGAAACTATATAATTAATCCATTTTAATTCATTTATTATCTTTTTCATTATTTTTGTATGTGTTTCCAAATAATGTAATTAATCTTATGAATTAATTCTCTTTAATAGTTTTGTTATCTATTAAATTTTATTTATTAATTTTTAATATTATTTTAGTTAATACTATTTATTCATTTTTAATATTTATTAGTTTTTATTTTTTTAACAATTTAATGATTTTTTTAATATTTATTTATACATATTTATTTATTGTGTTTTAAAATTTTCAATGTGTATTCATCTTCATTTTAATATATATCTGTTTTTAATTTATTTAATAATTTATATATATATATAAACTTATCCATTTGTTTAATATTTTTGAAGTCTCTTCATTTTTAATTATTCAATTTCACTCATTTTTTACATTCATGTATTTAATATTATATATTCTTTAATATTTTAAAATATTTTTTAATTTTTTTATAATTTATTCATATTCAATATATATTTGTTTAATATTTTTTATTTTATTTATAAAATCTTATAAAAAACATTGTTTATCAGCACTATAATTATAGTGCTGATAAAGATAGGTTTAATGGGTGCTTTTTAGCACTGATAAAGATTGTTTTTATCAGTCCTTTTTTAGCACTGATGTAGACATGTTTTATCAGCACTTATTAATTTAGCATTGATAAAACTCATCTTTATCTATTATTTTTGGAAAGTGCGGATAAACTATAATGACCCATAATTCTATCAATGAATTTTTCATTCTTATAATTATTTCAAATAGTATAAATCCCGCAAGATCACTTAGAGAACACAATACAAACTTTATAATTGAAAAATGAATGAAATAAGAGGTGTTTCTAGAAGTTAAGGATCATATACAAATGGAATAGTAACATGACATTTGGAATAGTAATGCGAACCTTATAAATAGTAAATCAGCCAATAGAATAGTAACCTCACCAATGAAAGTACAAATAAAATTTAGCCATCCTATAAATAAAAATATGATATAATTATATCATAGTTTAAGTAAATAAATGGTGTAAAAATAATAAATTAAGTGTTGGTATTTTTATAAAGCATAAATGTTTATTTATAATTTTTTAAATAATATAATGACTTAAAATAAAATTTATTTTCATAAAATACATTCATAAATTAATATTTTGTTATCTTATGATTATGAAATAATTTTATGAGACTATACTTAATTTTTGAAAGTATCATAAAATTAGTTATAATTTTAAAATTGGTATTTTTCAAATAAATAATGATTTTAATTAAAAATTAAATTTCCCATATTTAGAAAATTATTTTCCTAAAATTTATTCCATCTTCTTAATTCTACACATCGAGAAATTATTGGGGTGAGTTTTTTGTATTTTTCTAAAATAGTTGAATTTTTTGTGAATAGAAAAATATAATAATTTACGATAAATGTTGAATACATTAATTATTGAATCATGGATTATGTATGGATAATTTAAGACCATAATATCAAAATATCCTTCATTGTTTTAATATATTTAGTTATAATTCTCAAACTATTAATAGTCTTGATCCAAAATAATAAACTAGTGAATAAAATAATGAGAAATCACCCCTCTCTTCTACTATAAATATCACCCCTCACCACTTATTCTCCTCACACTATTAAAGATTTTATCCTTGTCTGAATTCCTCCCAAACCTCTTCCCTATCTTCTTCCCCATGTCCATGATCCCTTGGTCTCTTCAAAAGACCAAATCCTTTGTGTTAAAGAGCTTCTCAAGGAGTAGAAATTCAAGAGGTAACAACCTCTCCCTTTTTCTTTTAATTTCTTTTCAAGTTATTTTCTTTTCATATTTTATCCTCACCTCCATATACCAAAGTTACATGATATCTACATTTTATTCTATATACTATAATTTTATTGTGTTTATGGAATAATTTATCATCAATTCTCTCCCCTATCCTTTTGTTCTAAAAATGAAAACATCGCTCATGATGTGTTGATTTATTGCATTCAAGAACGAAGGGTTTTCAATTTCCATTACCGCCTTAAAGTATAGTCATAAAACCATTTTATTATTAAAAAATATTGTAATATATGTATTAAAACTTACTTAATGTCAAGTAATTAGTATATATACATGATGTTAATTTATAAAATAAAACTAGTTTTTGATGATCGAAAAACCACAAAAATAATCTAAACGATTGTCACTAATATCTTATCTAATGATTCATCCTCATCCAAAATAACCAAATGAATTATATAACCATTTAATATTATATATGTTCATTAATAACATATAATTTTAATTATTTATCACTACTCTCATTTTACATGTTCTTTTGTACACGTAATCAAGTAAATCGGTAATGGAAACAAAGGAAATGAATGCTCCTAGAGTGACAAAATTGAATCTTATAACTAATCAAAAAACCATAAATAAACTTAGTAAAATTATAATAAATAAATAAAATTTTGAAAAGTTTTTGAAATAAATTATTAATGAATCTAATTTCATTATCAATGATGTTAAGTACAAATGCAGAACGCTTTCGGACATAAGGTAAGTGTTTCTTCTCGAACCTCTATTTTCATTCAGGTTATGTTTTCTCCCTCTTTACACCAATTTAATTCATGGTTATTTTTATAAAATTATTATAAATTATATTTATATGTTCCAAAATCATTTATCCTAATAAGTCAATCTTCTTTGATTGGGAAATACATATTTTATAAGTTTTCCTATTCAATTCCTCCTGATACACAAGCCCGATTAAAGGGAACTTCTTGATTTCTTACCAATTTTTAAGTACACTACATAATATATTTTAAGACATAAATATTTTTATAAAAATCAAAAAAATTATCATGAAAAACTATTTTAGTTTATTTTTTGTTTTATGCAAATATTTTTCAAAAATAACTATTCATTACAAAGTAAAAAAGGGTATTTCTCTCAAGAATTACTCGATGATTTTATTAGAGTATTTTCATATATCTCAACACCATTTTTTAAATCTTATTATTAATTGGGAATACACTTTTATGATATCATCTACCATATTTTTTTGAATGATTTATGATTATTTTGACTTGGTATGAACTATCTTGATACCATTCACCATGTTACTGTTGATGGTTTATAATTAAGCTTATTATTTGAGGAAAGTTTTTTACATTTCATATGTTATCTTCACTATGAATGTATATGTTGATTATGTTTCCCCCCTTTCATATGAGGAATGAATTGGACTTATTGGGTGATGGGTGGGGCCCACAATATCCCCTCAATGCATCAGTAGGATTCATGAGACAAACTAGACCGGGTTTTTACCCATTATGTATGGTGTTTTAGTCGAGGCCTTGATGGTATGATCATGATTTCCAGTATTATGAATTTCATAATTATGAAACTACTAATTGATATTCCATGTGATTATTCTATAAGTAAAATATCCATGGTTATGTTTTATTATGGAATTATTTAATCAGATTTTATTCCTGCCATATTATGCTCAAGATTATGTTTTAATGGAATGTGTTTTTAGTTATTCACCATGCCTTATTGTTTATGTTTATGATATATTTTTCTATATTTCTTACCATTAGTGAGCATATAATATCACCCCTTTATTATGTCTTATTTTCCCCTAGGGTTCAATGATTTATATTATGAATGACTTATAGGGATAATATTAGAGTTTATGGGTGTTTCCAATGGAATTGTTATATTATACTTACTTTAAAGTTGTAATGTAAAGTTCATGTATTTAATATGGATTCAAAAACTAATAAAATGATTGATACTTTTAGATTCAAGTCTTCAATCTATGCCAATGTATTAATGTAAGTCACTGGCTCTAGGCTACTAGGGTCGGGGTCTCTATAATTGGTATCAGAGAAAGTTTAGTAGAAAACTTAGAAACTAGATTTATAAAACATAGATTAGGAAACATAACCCTAAGATAGACTTTGAGGATAAGAATATAAGAACAACCTAGAGTTTTGGTAAGGTAGAGAATATGTGGGTCTTCTTATAAATACATCATTTTCTAGATACTACAAGTGAATGCGGTTCAGTCACTGACGTACCTAAGGGTAACACCTCTAACAAGGTGTTCTGAGCTTGCTCGGGGTAACCTAGTACATGAAAACCGGCCTTACTACTCACCTGGTTTGACACTCCTGAGGTATATGCTTAGGATAATTCAAATTTTATTTACAAACCATTATGAATTATTTAAAAGTAAATAAGTCCCAAAATAAACAATGTTTATGATTTTAAGATTAGTTATTTATAAATTGTACTTTATGTTATGTGTATTTCTAGTTAGAAATTATTCATTATGATTTATAACCTAATTTAGTGTATTCCATTATTTATAAATGGATCCTAGTTAAAGTAATGGAAACCATATCAACAGGTGTATCCCATATAGGTATTTCCCTCCCATTCAAGATAATGATGTTAGAGCTAGAGCTATAACTGGAGTTGAGAAACTTATAACTATACTGGGATAACTGGCTCGGGTTATGAATAATAACCGTACTTGTATGGATCATCCAAATCCACAATGGGGTGTAACAATGTTAGAAAATTTTATGCGACAAAAACCTCTGATATTCAATGGTACTACAAACCCATTTTTAATTGAGAAGTGGATCACTTACTTAGAGATGATATTTCTCACTCTAGTAAGTAATGAAAGGGAGAAGGTTTTCATATAAATTTATCATATCTCAAGAGATAAAGATCAATGGTGGTCATTGATTCAAAACATGAAGGAGCAGGAAGAAATAGAAAACATAGAATGGAAATATTTTAAGGAAATTTTCTTAGAAAAATATTTCCCTCACAAAAAGTGAGCTGATATGGAGAGACAATTCTTGAATCTAAGGTAAAAGGAAGATGATAATTTTGCTACGTATGAAGCCAACTTTACAAGGTTATCAAGGCATGATGTGGATTACATATGAAATCTGAAGATAAAGATTCATTAGTTCTTTTATAGGTTAAAACCATTCCTCTAAAGGGTACTAGTCTCCCAAAATTTCTCATCATATGAAGATATAGTATCCTGTGTTATCAAGATAGAAAAATAATTCACTAAGTCTTATGACATTAAAGTAAATCAAGATAAGAATATGGTTGTTGAACACTATGGAAAAGTAAATAAGGAAAACGGGAAGAAGGGAAGAGTTGAAGTTTTATCCTACAATAATTGTGGGAAGAAACACAATGGTACCTGCCTAAAGGGAATGGGAGCTTGTTATAAGTGTGTAGAAAAAGGCCACCAAGATAGTGATTGTAAAATAAATAAAGAATATTCCAATGTTCAATGCTAAAATTGTAAATAGATAGAACATTATGAAAATTATTTTCCTAAGATTCAAGTTATATTTCCCTTAAAAAAGGCCAAGGTATCAAGGCCAAGATTATGTGATCATAACTACTGAGGTTGAAATTAATAATGATGTATTGGTAGGTAATTTAACAATTTCCTCAAACTTTGGAAATTCTTTATTTTATTTTGGATCATCAAATTATTTTATATCTTCCCAGTTTTCAAAAAAAATAAACATTTACCTTTGTATTTAATAAAGGATTTTTTAGTCAAAACTCCTAAGAGAAGTCTCATTGCAACAAAGATGTGTTGGTCAGTCCCATTTATAACATATAAACATGTTTTAGTTTCTTAACTTATCATAATAATTAGGATTTAATTTGATATAATCCTCAGTATTAACTGGATTTCATAATATGATATGAAAATCTATTTCAAGAAGAAAGAAATTATGATTAGTTAGGAAGGTATAGAATCCTGTATCTTTAGAGCAGAAACCTCATCATCTGAGTAATGTCTAGATCCACCTCCAGTTTCTCTTTTAAATGAAAGTTATAGGGAGGAAGATAAAACATCATCTATGGATGAGGAAATAAATATTCAAGTTGAATATGTACCTATTTTTCAAGAATACATTGATGTATTTCCATAGGATTTACCTGTAAATCCTCTAGAGTGGTAAGTTGAGTTTTCTATTAATTTAATTCCTGGAGAAAGACCAATATCAAAGACTCCCTATAGACAAGTCACTGTGGAATTAGTGGAGGTGAATAATCAACTAGATGAATTGAGTTATAAGGGATTTATTCACCCTAGTGTTTCTCTATGGGGTGCCCATGTTCTCTTTTTCAAGAAGAAATATGGATCCATGAGGTTGTCCATTGACTATAGAGAAATCAATACTATTACAATAAATAACAAGTATCACCTACCTCGCATTTAGGATTTATTTGATCAAATTCATAGTGCTCAATATTTTTAGAAGATTAAACTTAGATCTAGATATCATTAGTTGCGTGTGAGGAAAGAATATATTACAAAGATATCATTTCGAACCAGGTATGTACATTATGAGTTTACAGTAATTCTATTTGGACTAACTCATACACCCTATATTTTTATGGATATAATGAATAGAGTGTTCAAGTAATATCTTGATGAATTTTTTGTGGTATTTATTGATGATATATTGATATATTTCAAAATATATGAGGACCACGAGAACCACATGTGGGTTGTTCTGGAGACTCTTAAAATCAAATAGTTATATGGGAGGTTTATCAAGTGTGAATTGTTCCTTCAAATAGTTTCTTTTCTATGTTATATTGTCTCTAATGATAGAATCTCAGTTGATATTGTGAAGAAAAAGGAAGTCCATAAATGGGATATACTAACAAACATAACTTAGGTATGTAGTGTCATTGGTTTAGTAGGATACTATTGATGTTTCATTCAGAATTTTTCTTGGTTAGCTAACCCATTAAACAAGATTACCTGTAAATGGTTTAAGTTTGTATAGAAAAAATATTGTGAATAATGTTTCGAAGAAATAAAGAAGAGATTGGTGAATTATTCAATCTTGACTCTACCATTGTGAAATTGTGGATTTTTGATATATAGAGATGTGTCAATGAAAGGAATTAGTTTTATCATTTTTCATAATGATAGAGTTATTGACTATGAATCAAGGTAGTTAAAAATTCCTAAATAGAACTTTCCATCTCATGATATTGAGTTAGTATCCATAATATTTTCTCTAAATATATGGAGACAGTATCTATATGGAAAAATTTGATATATATACAGATCATAAGATATTGAAATATGTCTTATCATAGAAATAACTCAACATGAGGAAAAGGATATATCTTTAACTACTCAAGGATTATGATTGTTCAATACACTACCACCTAGGGAAGGTGAATAAGGTCAAAGATTCATTAAGAAGGAAGGATCATGGAGTTCTGAATAAAATGTGGATTGATAAGGATCCTATGTATATGGATCTAACAAATATGGATATGGGAATTGTCAAGGAAGGTGAAACATCGTTACTTTTTCAATTGGTTTCCCAGCCATATTTATTGGAAATTATTAAATGTTCTCATTCAAATAAGTAGAATCTTAAAAATAAAATTAAAGTTGTGAATGATGGGAAGTTGGCAGACATCGTGTATGAGGATGGAATTCTAAAATTTTTGAAGAGGCTTTGTGTTACCTCTATACCTGAGATAAAAAGTGAGTTATTGGATGATGCCCATAACTAAAATTTCTCTATACACCCTGGTAGCACTAATATGTATAGATATTTGAAGGAAAATTTCTGGTGGGATAATATGAAGCTGGAAATTGATGATTATGTATCAAAATGTTTAGTCTGTCAATAGGTGAATAATGAAAGACAACATCCTAGAGGAGCCATGCAACCTCTACCTATTCCAACATGGAAATGGGATGAAATCACTGTGGATTTTGTCACTAGATTACCAAAAATCTCCAAGAAAAAATGATGCAATATGATTAATTATTGATCGACTTACCAAATATACACATTTACTCGCTATTAGGGAGGATTTTCCACTGGATTTCCTTGTATGACTCTATATTAATGATGTTGTAAGAATTTATGAAGCACCTTTATCGATTGTGTCTGATCGTAATCCATGATTTAAATTGAAATTTTAGAAAATTATTCTTAAATCTTTGGATGTTGAGCTTCATTTGAGTACTACTTATCACCCTCAAACTGATGGGTTTTCATAAAGGACAATAAAAACTTTAGAAGTCATGTTGAGATCTGATCACATGAATTTCAAGGCATGTGGGATTAGTATTTACCTTTTGTGTAGTTTTCCTACAATAATAGTTTCTGTTATAGTATTCAAATGGCACTATATGAAGCATTGTATGGAAAGATATGTCTTACATCAACTTGTTGGGATTAATTTAGTGAAAAGAATATTGTAGGCCTAGAACTTGTGGATGAAATGACAGTAAAAGTAAAGACTATTCAGACCCATATAAAAGTAGCTCAAAGTAGGAAAAAGATTTATTCCAGTAATCAAAGTAATATTTGTAATTTCAAGTGGGAGATCATGTTTTCTTGAAATTATCTCCATGGAAGGGTGTTATAAGATTTGGGAAGAAAGGGAAACTAAGCCACAGGTATATTGGACCTTTTGAAATTCTGAGAGAGATAGAGTTGTGCATTATTATTTGGAGTTTCCGCCTATCCTTTATAAATTACACAATGTGTTCCACATCTCTTTGTTAAGAAAATACATTCCAGAGCCAATGTATGTACTCACTTATAAAGGAATGGAATTGGAACCTAGTTTATCATATTGTGAAGAGCCTATCAGAATTTTGGACACTAGAGAACATTTTTTGAGAAATTGTATAACTTTTATGGTAAAGTTACTTTATAAAAATCATAATATTGAAGAGGCAACATGGGAACCATGGGAAATTATGATGAAGAACTATCCAAATATTTTTATGAGGTGACATTCTGGAAATTTCAGGGATGAAATTTTTGTAGAAGGGGAGAATCTAATGATGTAGAATTCTATCAATGAAATATCAATTCTTGTAATTATTTCATATAATATAAATCACATAATATAACTTACATAAAACAATAAAAACTTTATAAATGAAGAATAAATTAAATAAGAGGTATTTCTTGAAGTTAAGGATCGTATACCAATAGAATAGTAACTTGACTTTTAGAATAGTAATGTGACCCTTATGAATACTAAACCATCCAACAGAATAGTAAATTAACCAATTAAATTATAAATAAAATTTATCCATACTATAAATAAAAATATGATATAATTACATCATATTTTAAGTAAATAAATAGTGTGAAAATGATAAATTAAGTGTTGGTATTTTTATAAAGAGTAAATGTTTATTTACAGTTTTTTAATTAATATAATGACTTAAAAGAAAATTTATTTTCATAAAATACATTCATAAATTAATATATTTTTATATTTTTATTATAAGTTAATTTTATAAGACCTTAGTTAATTTTTCAAAGTATTATAAAATCAGTTATAATATTAAAATTGATATTTTTCGAATAAATAATGATTTTAATTAAAAATTAATTTTCTCATATTTAGAAAATTATTTTCATAAAATGGAGACTGTTTTTAAGTTTTACATGTCAAAAAAAATTAGGGTTATTTTTTGGTATTTTTTCAAAAATACTTGAATTTTTTGTGAATAGTAAAATATGATAATTTACGATAAATGTTAAATGCATGAATTATTGAGTTCTGGATGATATATAGATTACATAAGCTCATAATATATAAACTTATTTCATTATTTTAATATATTTAGGGATAATTCTCAAACTATTCATAGTCTTGATCCAAAATAACAAACTAATGAATAAAATAATGAGAAATTACCCTTCTCCTCCACTATAAATAACATCCCTCACCACCTCTTCTCCTCACACCATTAAAGATTTTATACATGCCCAAATTCTACCAAAAATATTCTCTATTACCTTCACCACATCCATGATTCCTTATTCTCATCAAAATACCAAACCCTTTTCCTTAAGTAGGTTCTCAAAAGGGAGAAAATCAAGAGGTAAAAACCACTCTCTTTTTCTTTTAATTTCTTTTCAAGTTATTTTCTTTTCTTATTTTCTCCTCACCTACCTATACCAAAGTAACATTATATCTAAAATATATTCCATATAATGGTATTTTATTTTGTTGAGGGAAAAATTTATCATCAATTCTCTTCCCTCTCCCTTTTTTCTAAAAATGAAAACATCATTTGTGATGTATTGATTTATCACATTCAAGGACGAAAAGTTTTTAATTTCTATTAAAGACTTCATGGATGGTCATAAAAACATTATTATGGTTTAAAAAGATTGTAATATATTTATTACATCCTATTTAATGTTCTAGAACTATTATATATATATGATGTAAATTAATAAAGCAAAACTAGTCTGTAATGATCTAAAAACCATCAAAATAATCTAAATGATTGTCATTGACGTCTTATCTAATTATTCATACTCACCCCAAATAACCAAATGATTTATATAACCATTTAATCTTATATATTTTAAGAAATAAAATATAATTTTAATTCTGGATAATTATTCTCATTTAACATGTTCTTTTGTATACGTATACAAGTAAACCGGTCATGAAATCCAAGGAAACGAATACTCCTAGAATGATGAAATTGAATCTTATAACTCATAAAAGACCAAAAATTAACTTAGTAAAATTATAATAAATAAAATAAATTTTTAATATATTATTAATTAAATTATTAATGAATCTAATTTCACTATCCAGGATGTTAAGTACAGGTGCAGAACACTTTCAAAAATAAGGGTTTCTTCCCGAACCTCTATTTTAATTAGGGTTATGTTTTCTCCATTTTTAAACCAATTTAATTATTAATAATTTTTATATACTTATTTTAGATTATATTTATATGTTAGGAAATTATTTATCTAGATTAGTTCATCTTTATTTGATTGGGAAATACATATTTTATAAGTTTTCCTTTTCAATTCCTCCTGATACGCAAGCCCGATTAAAGGGAACTTCTTGATTTCTTACCCATTTTTTAGTACACTCAATAATATATTTTATAACACCAATATTATTCTAAAAATAAAACATTATATCATGAAAATCTATTTTAGTTCATTTTTGGTTTTATGAAAATATTTTTCCAAAATAACTCTTCTTTGCAAAGTAAGAAAGTTTATTCCCCTCAATAATTCCTCGATAATTTTATTAAATTATTTTAATATATTTAAAACCATTTGTTGAAAATTATTCTTAATTGATATTAATATTTAATTATATAATATACCATATTTTATTTAATTTTTTATGAATATTTTTATTGGGGATGTACAATCTCAATACTATTCTCCATATTACTCTAGATTATTTATAATTAAGTTTATTGTTTGGGGACAGTTATTTAAATTTCATATTATAGATTCAATATGAATGTATATATTGATTATGTTTCACCCATTTCATATGAGGAATGAATTGGACTTATCAAGTGATGGGCATTTCCCACTATAGCCCCTCTATACATCGGTAGGTCTCAGGAGAAAAACTATACAAGGTTTTTACCAATTATGTATGGTGTCTTGGTCGAGGCCTTAACGACATGTTTATGATGTTCAGAGTTATGAATTCCCTCAATATGAAACTAATAATTAATAGTCCATGTGATTATTCAACTAGTATAATATCCATGTTTATGTTTTATTGTGGAATTATTTAATCGGATTTTATTCCTTTCATATTATGCTCAAGATGATGTTTTAATGGAATGTGTTTTTAGTTATTCACCATACCTTATTGTTCATATTTATGATTTCTTCTATTATATCTCCTACCCTTATTGAGTATCTAAGATCACCCCTTTATTTTGTTTTAGGTTTCCCCAAGATTTGAAGATGTATATTATGAATGAATTGTAGGGATAATCTAGGATTTTATGGGTGTTTCCAATGGAATTTATATATTGTAATTACTTTCATGTTGTAATGTAAAGTTCATGTATGTAATCTAGATTCCAAAACTACTAAACTGATTGGTCCTTCAGAATTTAAGTATTATATCTATAATAATGATGTAAGGAATCGTCTCTTGGCTACTGGGTTCAGGGTCTCTATATAAACCATTCGCAATCTTATAAATTAAACCCTAATAGAGATTTCTTCTTCAACCTATGAAAGCTCTCATAGAAGTTGACCTCTACCACTGTTCCCCCTAAAAATTCTCGAATGAATTGGTCCTCTCAAAACCTAAGGTATGTGATTATTTCTACTCATCATTAATCAATCTTACATTACTCGATATGCATTCTCATTTCCTTCATTCCATTCAATCTCCTCCATAATCAATCCTTAAACTTTCCCTCCATCCATTACCTTTGAAATGGATTTGTTTTCTTAGATTGGCCATAGCACGAATGATAACATCATGATGCGATCTAAACTCCATGAGAATTGTTTTTCCACTACGTTAATATCTTGTTTGGTAGTGGAAATTTGGGGAGAAAGAAACAAACTGGAGTAATTTGAACTCATTTCCCCAATTTGGTGAGGTTATGTTGGACGGAGTGAAATCCATTAGGTAGAAAGACAGAGAAATCAATTTCTCCTCGATTAAAGAATTTAAATCACCCCAAAATCGAGTTCATTTGGAAGTAGAAAATGAAACAATGCTACATTTTTAAAATTTACTATATTACACCTATTTATATTTTATTTTATTGATCCTCTACCCTTATCCAGCACCCAATTTATTTAAAAAAATTAATTGCATCATTTAACATAAATTTTTGATGTGTGATTCTTTCTTTTCATTGTGTTCTTTCTCTTGGCCCTAGTTTTATTCATTACGATCACAGTTGGATTTATTTAAGTCATCATTTTGATATTTTTTTAGTTTAGTGTATCATTCAATCCCATTGTGATAGACCCATAATTTTATTCATCAAATGCCAATTAAATTCAAGACTTTTTTCAAACATTGAGTTCTCAAGACCATGTGATTGAGCCCTATCAACATTTTCATCATTTTATAAAAGTTGAACTTCATATACTAAGAATCTTATCACTAAAACACCACTTGGGTCTCTATGTACCAAGTGAATAAATGAATAAACATCAACTTCTCCCTATTATTGACTCCCACCTAGCAAAGTTATAGAAATAATCCTTAATCTCCATGTTTTACAATAGATGAAAATTTAATTAGATTCTTTGTAACTTTATAGATATCAAAAATTCATTTCCTTCAATGAATTCCACCACCAAAAAAACAATCTCAATACAAATCATTTGACTCTTGTTATCATAGAACAATGGATTCATGTAACGTAAATGATTCTTTAGGAATGACCTTTTATGGATATCATGTTCATATTTTTTTCTATTTATTTATTTTGTTAAATGTTAAAATTAGTGAATTAAATAAGATGGATATGAATTGAAAATGGATAAATTATAATCATATGACAAAAGATTATGAGGATGGGTGGTGAAATAGATCCTTAATTTTTCAAAATATCATGCATATGACATTTCTAAAATCCTTTGTTCGTGTTTATATTTTTGTTATTCAAGACAAATTAGTCCAAATGAGTTGGAAGAACACTTGATCTATCACAAAATAGATAAAAGTTATGAATATTAGACTAAACATGAGGAAAAACTAAATGTATTTGGTGACTGGGATAAAACTACATTTTATGGATTAGCTGATATGATTATAAGTTTGAAAAATGATTAAGACTCTATTGAGGATATGATTATAGGTGTGAATGATTAAGAAGATAATATTGATAAAATAACAATGATTGTTGCAGATGAACTTCATGATTGTACAAAATTGTTTCATAAGTTAAAGAGTCTTGCTAAGATTTAATTTTATGCTGGTTATACTAACTATACATAATTTTTATCCATAATAAAGCTATATAATATAAAAGATAACAATGTATAGAGTGACTCTATCTTTACTGAACTACTTTATCTCTTGAATGGTATGATCTTGGAAGATAATGAGCTTTCATTCCAAACATATGATGCTAAATGAATGTTATATTCAATGGGTAAGATTTCTAAAATAATGCATGCATATCCAAATGACTATATACTATTTTTCAATGACCAAAAATCACTTAACATTTTCCCAAAGTTTGGTGTGTCTCGATATAATAATTATTAATTAGGTCCTAAAAAATTATGGCACTTTACAATAATTACAAGGTTTAGGCGTCTATATAAAAGTAAGGATATTGTAAGGTAAATGACGTGGCACATAGATGCATGAAATAAATATGGAAAAATTTATCACTCGACAGACTCTTCTCACTAAAAGAAAATTAATCATGAGTATCCTAAATTTGGAAATGACCTAAGAAACCTTTGTATTGCACTGTATATAGATAGAGTGAATCCTTTTGGTTTTCAAAGTAGAATTCATTGTGCATGGCCGGTTATGTTGGTAAATTATAACTTACCACTATGGTTATGCATGAAACAAAAATAAATTATGGTATCTCTACTTATATTAGAACCAAAACAATTGGGTAATGATATTGATTTTTATTTGTCTCCATTGATCAAATATTTGAAATTATTGTGGGATTCAGGTGTTACATTGTATAAAGCTTATAGAAATAATGATTTCATGTTGAGAGACATGTTGTGAGAGATGAAAAATGAATTTTCTACTTACATAAATTTTTTAGGATATATAAATAAAAGAACTCAAGGGTTTACCATTTGTGAACAATGTACACACTCAATTAGATTGAAACATTCATTGAAAACTGTGTTTCTAGGACATCATATATTTTTTTCCCGGTGACATAAATAGATATCTTGGATGATATCATTCTATGGGAGTTTAGAAGAAGGTACAATTCCATATCCACTAATAGGTGATCAACTGTTTAAGAAAGTAAAATATATGGGAACTTATTTTGGTAAACCTTCTTCAAAATACCTTACAAAAAATAGTTGGAAAAAGAGATTAGTTTTTTTAATTAACATGTTGGAATTGTTTATACATCAGAAATTTTATTGATGTTATGAAAATAAAAAAAAATTTGTGATAATTTAAATGTAACATTAGTAAAAGTACCTAGAAAAAAAATATGGAATTAATGATGGGTTAGACACGATTGACATGAGGATACGGGAAGAGTTGGCCCTAGTGAAGGGTGAAAGATGGAATTTTATTCTTATAGTTGTTTATACTCTTTCTAAGAAAGTGATATGTTAGTTTTTCAACTTCTTGAATGATGTAAAGGTTCCAAAGGTGTATTCATAAAATATCAAGATTATCATGTCAATAACTGATTTAAAGTTAATGGTTTTGAATCACATGATTGTCCTGTTTTGATGAAATATCTAATTCCTATAGCTTTAGATTTCATTTTTTCCAATAATTTCTATTGTAAATCTAAGCTCTATTTCTTTTTCAAAGTTATATTTAGAAAAGTTATAGACCTTTCAAGATTTCCAACTATAGAAAAGGTAATTGTTATCATATTATGTGAATTGGAAATGTTATTCCTATTTTCATTCTTTGAAATGATGGTTCACATTATGGTTCACTTGGTTAAAGTGATTCAACTATGTGGTCATGTAAATTATGGATATATGTACCCCATTGAATGGTATATGAAGATTTTGAAAGGTTATGTGAAAAATTTAATTTGAATAGAAGGTTGTATTATAGAATAATATGTTGTTGAGGAATCCATTGAATTCTGTATCGACTACCTATATAATGTGGAAAGCATTGGTCTACTGAAATCCTGTCACATTGGGTGGATTGTGGGTGAAGGAATTTCTGGAATATATATTGTCATAGTTATTATTATTGAGAAATATTTGGAGCACCTTTATGTTTTTCATATTGGTTTAATGGTTTCCCCATATGTCAAAACCCATAAAGTAATTATTAGGCATTTGAATTCATCAAAGGATAAAAGATAGATATCAAATACATATAATCAACGGTTTAAAGTATGGTCTCAAGATCATATTTTTAAGGTGTCAACTACAAATCCAGAATCAATTTCAAAATGATTTTAATGACTAGCCATAGGAACAATTTTACATGTATTATCTTATAAGGATTATCTAATTAATGGTTATATGTTCTATAAAAATTAACATGATAAACACAGTACCATGAAAAATAGTGGAATTACACTTATGGATAAAGCGATGCATGTATATGGTACCAAGGAATAAAATACAAATTATATGAATATGTCATACTTTGGCATCATCAAACAAATATAAGAGTTTGATTATACAATATTCTAAGTGCATGTTTTTCAATGCATGTGGTTTGATAACTAGAGTGTTATTAAAATATATGAATTAAGATCCATGAAAGTGAAATTCAGTAAGGAATGGTACAAAGATGAACCATTTATAATGGAATCACATGTATTATATGTATTTCATGTTCCAGGTACTATAAAATAAAAGTGGTAAATTATTCTTTTATCAATCAAAACCACTAAAGGGTTAGATATCAACTAAACTAAGGAGGACCATTTCATTGGGATGTTATAATCATTTCATGGTAGTCTCAATATAGATAGGGTCTTTTATGTCATAAGAGACCATAGTGAGGGGATTTAGATACTCCATAGAGGGGTAAAATCCCTTCAACCTTTGAAAAAGAGATAGTTCAATAATAAAGTTGTATTTTTTGTAATATACCTTACTTTCCCTCATATAATTATATATTCACTATTTCATTCACGTAATATAAATTAAATGTTCAACCACTTATATTGATAATGACTTCTTCACATTTCGATGCTCCCAAACCTAAGGAAAAGTTGGTTTCTCAACTTGTTGATACACCCAATGTAGATAAGAAATAGGTTTCTACATATGCAAGTGTGACCAATCCATAGGAACAAGATATTGATGATGTTGAAGATGAGTATATAGTATAAGTAGAACAACATGTATCCCAAAAAAATAATAGTGTCATAGTCTGATGGTGTTAATAAAAAAATATTAAGGTGAGAAACAAATGCATCAAATTTGAAGTAGAATGGAATGCATGTGCCCATCTTATTAACCCCAACAAGGCCACATTCTATAGTCATATTGGGATCACCACTCGAATACATGTGTTGGTTGATTTAGATTCATGGAACAATGTTGTGTCCATGATTAAGGAACTAATTTTTAAAAATATTAGGGTAATATTATGATATACATTCTTTGTTCTACTAAAAAATAGTATAATTAAATATTTATTTACTCTTCATTATCCATTGAAAATATCATTAATACTAGATGAATGCAAAAAAAATTAGTATTAATTCTCATTAGAAAGGCTCATAGATGCTTTCAAACAATTATTACTAAGTATAATCTCAGATATGTTGAAGGTAAAATAAACCCACAACAACCACAGATGTATACACACTTGATAAACTAACAAATGTAGAATGCATTTATTTTTCATCATGAGGAGAAAATTTTTCAGGTTCATTATGATTCGTAATACATTTCTTGACAATGAATTTATTAATCACTTTGATTAATAATTTTTAATTTATTAAATAACAATTGAGTGTTGAAAATAATTAACATGCAGCAAAACCAATATACCCCTACCATAAAGCAAGGATTGGGTACACTTCACTTGAAAAAAATTGGTATGCATTTTAAATATACATTAATACTTTAATGTGACATTAAAAAACAACATAATTATATTAATTTGTTTATATGAATATTTATGAATCAAAATTAAAGGCCACTTCCATCCCACATAATGTTCTATGGAGGAGGATCTTGTAAATAAAGATAGGATACTAATAGATGAAAACACACAAAAATTATGGGATGCATGTGTAAGTTTGAAATAATAAAAATTTGTTTTTATTTAAATTGGTAGTACATTAAAATGATTACTTATTTTCCTATATTTTTATCCAACTTAGACACAAGAATCATCATCATATGTACCTGATGAATGACTACTATCAGCGTCCTTGAAGTGGCTATAAAAATATGGTTGCATCTTAGGTGTGGGTTTTGTGGTGTCACCCTAAACATTTTTTGAGAAAAGAAATGAATAGGGGAATAAAGATAAGAAAATTGGAGTGATGTATACATAATTAGTTTTCCTAGAATAAAAACACAATTGGAAGTCTGAGTTGTTATAAAATGTTATGGGAAGGAATTAAATAGAAGAAACGAAACAACAACAACCACTATATGAAGACACCCCCCCCCCCACCACCACCACCACCAACTTTAAGGCAATCCATTCCCATCAAAGGGATGCCTTAAAAAGGTAATCAATATTTTAATAACTATTTTTGTTAAATGTAAATCATATAGACATTGGTATCTTTATTCTATTGATATTATACAAGGTGAATATGATTGTTATTTATATCTATCAACACTCACCCAACGCCTTATTTTGAGGGGTACACTGTAAAATATACAAGGAGATACTCTACACTAAATAAAACTACTAATAATTCATGAGAGAGTGGGGATTCACATAACTCATGAGATGTGTGTCAAGCTACTTATTCCACTTAATGATATGGAATTTCATATAGTCAATATTGTTATTGGAGATTTCATATGATGGTCGTTTGATCTTTTAAAAATAATTTTTAACAAGGAGGTATTCCTTTATAGTTTATTTTTAATGAAAAACCTTTAACAAATAAAAAAATGATTGAACTGGTGAATTTTATTATATATGGAGAAAGGGAAGGGGTAAAATAAAAAAAATAAAAAAAAATTAAATAATCAACCAACAAATCGAAAATATATTCAAAAAATGCCTTTACCCCACCAATTTAACTATCATATTTACTAACATTAAAGGTTCATATAGATACAATGTTAAAAATTAGTGATACTGCCATAATTGATTTTTAAGAAAAAATGTACAGAAAGGCTATTATAGACTATCTTAGTCTTTATAATGGTAATTAAATCCTAAAGCATGAATGGATAGGAGTCTCAGTTGTAAATGTATACATGAGGTGTTTTTTCATAATTTTTTTATCAAATAGATGGTCCACTATGTTAATTATAATTAAATACTATTCATATTTTTTCAAATGTATTTACCAATACTATTTTAAGAGAAAACTCTATGAAAACAAAATTGGACTCATTAGTCCTCATATCAATTCTACACAAAAACTCTCATTAGAACCAAAGCAACATAAAGTAATAGTGAAAAAACTAGCCACAATGTTTTAAATCAAACTTAAATATGACAGACTCTTCTTAATACCAATGATGCATGTGTAAAACTATACAATTCAATCATATAAAATATATTTTCATTCCTTTCATTACTTATTTATTTTTATTTTAGGGATCATTGGTTACTCATTGTAATCAGTTTCGATACTACAAAGATTGATTTTATAGATTCAATGCATGGATACCCAATAAACCAACCGCACGTGATGACATTTATCAATTTAAAATACACTACATGAAACATTTTACAAATAAAATTATTGTTATGCATTTAATTTTATTTTTTAATGAAAATCCTAATATGATAGGTTGGTGTTTAAATATCATCAAAATCAAGGCATGAGGATAGACCATGAGCACAAGAATCTTCTCTAATTCTACAAATAGATAAGTATTAGGCTCTATATAATAATATTTCACTATCAAAACACATATCAAAACAAATTAATTATTTTATCAATGTTTCTTATGTTCTAGAAAAAAACTAATGGCATAGATTATGGTTATTATGTTTTCAAATTTATGAAAGATAATGTATTCCATCAAAAAACTATCATCCTTGAAGAGGTACTTTCAATGATAATTACAATTTCATTTAAAATATTTATTAATATTTTGTTTATTTATATTTTTTTAGTACTAACAAGATTGTTGACAGTCCATATATTCAAAAGAGTAAATGGATTATTTAGAAATTAATGGATAGAATATATGGTGTTATAATGTATACAAACATCATGAATATGTGACTTTCTACTACTTATATAGTTCATTTTCTCATCATTTTATTTATTATTTATTAGTTAATTTACTTATAATTTTTATATCATACTTATTTTTGTTAATTTTCAAAAATACCATGATGAAATCATCTATAATTGTTTTTTCTTTGACTATTTTGTGCTCTATTAGGAGCACAAAATGATTGGAGAAAAAAATATAGATTAAGTCTTCAACAAGGATGATTTACTCCTGTACTATGATCATGAACTCAACAAGTGTGATATTTTTATAATGATTCACTTTTCTTTTTATTCTATAATGCTTTCAACAGTCCAGGTTATCAAAAAAAGATATTGTTATATAACACTGAATGTTGAAAGCATTGTATAATAAAAAGACATGGAGTGATGTGTAGGAATCAATCACACCTCAATCTGATACACAGTATGTCTAGTATGACTCGAAGTTTATTTTTTTAGTTTAAATTTTACATTTTAGTTCAAAAAACATGTTACATACTAAAAACCAAGAAAAAAAATTTATATTGTTTTTATACTTTATCAAAATAATTCATAATACATTTGTGATGTCTAGGAAATAGTTACACCTCAATCTAATACATGGTGTGCCCAGTATGACTCAAAGTTTATGTTTAGTTTAAAATTTAAATATTAGTTCAAAACTCACATCACATACTCAAAACTGATAACAAAATTCATATTTTTTTAATACATTATGAAAATGATTCATAAGTAATTTGTGACTTATAAGAATTAACCGCACCTCAATCTAATACACAGTGTGCCCAGTATGACTCAAAGTGTATGTTATCTGTTTAAATTTTAGTTCAAAATGTGTGTTGCTCATTGAAAATTGATCAAACACACTTATATTGTCTTAATACATTAGAAAAATGATTTATAAGTCATTTTTGACATGTAGGAATCAATCTCACATAAAACTGACACACGATGTGACCGGTATGACTCAAAATGCATGTTTTTAGTTTAAATTGACATTTTCATCAAAAAAATACACATGACATACTCAAAACCAAGAAAAAAACTTTAGATTGTCTTTATACCTTAGGAAAATTATCCTTAATTCATTTTTGATGTGTAGGAATCAACCGCATGTTAATCTGACACACGGTGTGATCGGTATGACTCCAAGTGTGTCTTTTTATTTAAAGTTGAAATTTTAGTTCAAAACACACATCACATACTCAAAATTGAGAACACACATTTGGAATATTTTAATACTTTATGAGAATGATCTATAAGTCATTTTTGATGTTTAGGGATTAGATTCACCTCAATCTAATACATGGTGTTCCCGGTATGACTCAAAGTGTCTCTTCTCAATTCAAAATTGACATTTTAGTTTAAAATGTGATCCACTCACTGAAAACCAAGAAAAAACACATATATTGTCTTGATAATTTAAAAAAATGATTCATAAGTCATTTTCAACATGTAGGAACCAGTCTCACATTGAAGCAACACACGATGTGACCAATATGACTCAAAGTGTATGTTTTTTGGTTTAAATTGAAAATTTAGTAAAAAAGTCACTTAATATACTAAAAACTAAGAAAATGTATTTGAATTGTTTTTATACATTATAAAAATGATCTTAAAGTCATTTATGATCTGTAGGAATCAACCACACATCAATCTAATATAGGATGCGACTGGTATGACTCCAAATATGTATTTTTATTTAAAATTTACATTTTATTTCAAAACACACATCACATACTCAAAATGGATCAAAAAAATTAATATTATTTTGTTACTTTAGGGAAAAAATCCACAAGTCATTTGTGACATGTAGAAATTATCATTATTTTGAGTCATTTGTGCCCGGTATGACTCAAAGTGTATGTTATTAGTTTAAAATTGAAATTTTAGTTCAAAACATGTGTCACTCACTGAAAATATAGAAAACACGCTCATATTGTCTTAATACTTTAGGAAAATTATTCATAAGTAATTTTTTATGTGTAAGAATTAGACTCATGTCAAACCAACACACAGCGTGACCATCATAACTCAAAGTGCATGTTTTTAATTTAAATTTACATTTTAGTAAAAAAGACATGTTACATACTCAAAACCAAGAAAACACTTTCATATTGTCTTTATATATTAGGAAAATTATCCTTAAGTCATTTGTGATTTGTAGGAATCAACCACATGTCAATCCTAAAGCATAGTGTGATCAGTATGACTATAAGTGTGTCTTTTTATTTGAAATTCATATTTTAGTTCAAAACACATGTCACATACTCAAAATAAATAAAACAAATCCAGATTGTTTTTATACTTTATAAAAATGGTCCATAAGTCATTTTTGATATGTAGGAATCATTTGTACCTCAATCTGATACACAGTTTACCCGATATGACTCAATGTGTTTGATAACAGTTTAAAATTGACATTTTAGTTCCAAAAGTGTGCCACTCACTGAAAACCAAGAAAACATGCTTGGATTGTCTTGATACTGTATGGAAACACTTCATAAGTTATTTTTGATGTATATGAACCACTATCATATCAAATTGATGCATTATATGACCAGTCTGACTCAAAGTTCATGTTTTTAGTTTAAATTTTCATTTTAGTAAAAATGAAATGTGATATACTCAAAACCGAGAAAACACATTCATATTTTTTTGATAATTTAGTACAATGATCTTGAAGTCATTTTTTACATGTTGGAATCAACCGCACATTAATCTGATTCATGGTGTGATCGGTATGAATCTAAGTGTGTCATTTTATTTAAAATTGAGATTTTAGTTCAAAACACATGTCACATACTCAAAACTAAGAAAATTCTTTAGGATTGTTTTTATACTTTAGGAAAACGATCCATAAGTCATTTCTGACATGTATGATTAAACTTCACCTCAATCTGATACACAATGTTCCTGGTATGACTCAAAGTGCATGTTATGAGGTTAAAATTGATATTTTAGCTCAAAACATGTGTCACTCACTAAAAACTAAAAAAATGTGCTCATATTATCTTGACACTTTATGAAAATGATTCATAAGTCATTTTTGATGTGTAGAAATTAGTCTCATGTTAAACTAATACATGATGTGATCAGTATAACTCAAACTAATTGTTTTTAGTTTAAATTGACATTTTAGTACAAAAGACACATGTCATACTCAAAACAAATCTAACACATTCAGATTATATTGATACTTTTGGAAAATTATACTTAATTCATTTTTGATGTGTAGGAATAATCCACATGTCAATCTGAGCACTGTGTGACTGGTATGACTCCAAAAGTGTCTTTTTATTTAAAACTGATATTTTAGTTTAAAACACATGTCACATACTCAAAACTGAGAAAATTCATTCATATTGTTTTGATACTTTAGGAAAACGATCTATAATTCATTTTGTGACATGTAGGAATTAGCTTCACCGCAATTTGAAACACAGTGTGCCCGGTATGAATCAAAGTGTATGTTATCAGTTTAATATTGACATTTTAGTTCAAAACATGTTTCACTCACTAAAAAATGATCAAACACACTCAAATTGTATTAATTTTTTAGGAAAATAATTAATAAGTAATTTTTGACATGTAAGAATCAGTCTTGCATCAAACCAACACATGATGTAACCGGTATGACTCAAAGTGTGTGTGTTTAGTTTAAATTGATATTTTATTAATGTAATGTTTCATATTTATGTTCATTTTATCTCTTTATATTATTACTAACATAATAATTATTTTTATTATATAGGTGTACACCTTTTCTCAAGTTGGGATGGTTTTTTGACAATTGGTAGCATGATTAGGCTCTTTTGAGAGGGTTTTGGGGACCAAAGATAATGAAATATTGATAATTTTTAATGTTTGTGATAAATTGTACTTACCAATGTAATTGTACAAACCAATATGTTTGAAATGTCTATAAGTATTTTTTCATGTATTTTTTATTTAAATGTAATTTCAATTAAATTCTCTATTTTATGTTGTAGTGTGCAGTAATTTTAGTAGCACATTGCTGCAACATGGACTTTATAAGTGCTAGTTTAGTGCTGATAAAGGGGGTTCTTTATTAACACTATTTTTAGCACTCATAAAATCCATATTATTTTAAAGGTGCTTATGATAATGGTTTTTTTAGTGCTAATAAAACCATTTTTTGTGCATTTAAAGGACGGATCTGCAGTAGTTTTAGTGGGAAACATCCAAAAAAATAAAGTCCAAAGGCCCAAGAAACACCAAAACCTACCCACCTGATCCACTCTAGATCCATCATCACCTAAAAACCTTCTCCACCATCGTTGCTGATTACTGCAAGCTTCATGCCAACTATCAAATCTTGCTGTGGAACTCTGTGTTATCGATGCCTGAAGCCACCAACACTGACCACCCAGTAACACACGACCCAAAATTTGATTATTATATATTCATGGAAACATTTAGAACATGTGTTTTTAATAGACATTCCATAACTTGGCCTCACCTGGTTTGGTGAAAAAATCAAATGTGAGATCCAAAACTCATCTTTAATAGATTATAGGTTAGAGACTATCACAGATAAATTTCATAAATGAAATACATTATCCTATGAAAACACTACATAAAACTATATAATAGATTATAAAATCATCATATCATGGAGAATAAAGAATATGTGATCAACTATATTTTAAATAATATACTATGTACTTGAAATGAAAAAAAGTACAATACAATAACTAGTAGAAAGATGGGATTCAATGTTGTGGTTTTAATGTAAGTTTATTATAAATTCTATGAAAAAGTGACATTTGGAGAACCTTTAATGACATTTTTAAATAAAACATAAGTTAAAGGTTTTAGGAGAGAACTTTTAACGTTGGTTTAATAAAAAAACGACATTAAAATTTAAAAAAAAATACAAGAACCCCAAAACATCATTTTATTTTCCACTAACCCTCCTCTCTCTATATTTGATGGTACCAACAACACCCAAAACCCTTGATGAAAATAGATCTTACCTTTTTATCCAATTTTCATCATTTTTTCATTATTTATTCTCTATATTCCATTAATCATCAATTTTTAATAATCTTTTGTATTATTTACTTCAAGGAAACCCTATTTCGGTCAACCGAAAACCACACCTGAATGTTTCTGTTGTTTTTTTTTACTTTGTTTTTTATATCATTTATCTTAAATCATATAGAGTTCATCCTGTTTCCAACTAATTCAAGTGACTTTTTATAATTAAATATATATTTTTCATTATCGACCTCCATATTTTGAAACTGATTTTTTTTATTTTTGAAGATAAATTATGTAATGTCCTGGTTCTAGAATCCGCCCAGAGGTGCCACGTACATGGTTGGTCACATGGACTCAAGCACATTTCCTCGAATTCCAAAGGATTATGACTACTAGCGAGGGCCTTGGGTGTGATAGTGGGGAAACATTCCCTCATTGGCAGAGTAACATAGCAAAAGTAAAATAGATAACAATAGAGGAAGCAGAAAAACATGAAATAAGTAAATAGAGGAAGTAATAAACAACGGGAGCACACCTATATAAATGATTCATGGTACATAAATCTAGGAAAACATCCAAACAAGTAACAATACTGGAATATAATACTAAACCAAAGTACAATAGAAAACAGATAAAATTATCTATAGCATCGCAAGTCTTAGCTTGGTCTCATGCTCCCCAGCTCTGTAGCAATCAAGTACCTGAAGTAGAAGGGTGCTTGCCCTTATCTATACCTGCAACAATATAGTCTGTTTGGACCCAAAATAATGACCCAAACAGGGTGTGAGACTAAATCCTAGTAGGCAACCACCAAGAGATCTGTACCTAACAGTCAGTGAACATATATGGAAGGCAATAAGAAAAAGAAGCAGTAAACAAGGAAGTACTCAACAGTAAACATTCCTACAGTTTCAAAGAATTAAAAAACCACATATCAAGTAAGTAGATAATCACAAAAAGGTAACCCTAGAGGATGTAATCACAGCCTAATCCCCTCTAGTCCTACCTAGAAAACACAAGTAACCCTCTAGGAAGTACACACAGTATAACCCCTCTGGTTCATCTTTTGCACAGACTCTCTGAGGAAGAATTCACCACCAATTCCCCCTATAGCCTCACATCGGTAACAAAAGGGGGCTCCGAGGAAGCACTTGCTTCTCATTCCCCCTATTGCCCACGTCGAGAAACTACAGACACTTTGATGAAGTACTTACGTCAATTCTCTCTATGGTCTCGCATCGTAACAGTAAAAACAGGCCCTCTGGAGAAGCCCTCACGTCCATTCTCCCTATGGTCTACTACACCAGGTTCTCAAGGCCCTGTGTAAATCAAACAAGCACAGCAATACCTGGCAGCCAAAGTAAACCTCAAGAACTGCTTGGCTAAACAATCTGTAGCATAACAGCATGTCAAATAAAACCCTCCATCCTAACAATACTAAGCATGGTAAATATAGCAATAGCCTAATAGGAAAAACTAGACCAAATGGTAAAAACAAGAAAAGATGCGAAAAACCTCCATAGCATGGAAAAATAAACCCTATTCACAACATAAACCTCTATCCAATCAACCAAGGCATAACAGGAAAGCATTAGGGCTAAAAACATAAACACACAATACCCCATTCAAGGGTATTGGGAACTTTTTCACATATAACTCAAAGACTAACTACGGAAATCCACAAACCACTTACCTCAGTGTTTTAGGATCATTATACGTGAACCTCAAGCCTTGAATTGCACTAGAATACCAAAGATCTACAAAAATGTCTAAAACATTCAACCCACGATATCTCATGAGAGAGAAGGAATCTGAAGAAGGTGTTCAAGAATAAGAGAGAACTCGTAGATGTGATTCTAATGCAACCAACAGAGTTAGATTCGGAGAACGGATGATCGATCGGGGGCTCGGAAAATATCTGTGTCATACGGATGCTCTTGAACGAACTAGGTCAAGAAGAGATGTGTTATGTATGTCAGATGCGACCCCAGTCTGTTTAATGAAAAAAAAAGTACACAGCTTGTACTTTTGAAGTACAAGATGTGTACTCGCCTTATTCGGACCCACATAAGGCGGTCTCCAGGTCACCACACATGGCTATTTCCTTGGCCGTTACACGGACAACACATGGATACATGCGGTAAAAGAGTACATGGCGTGTACATATAAGTACACGGTGTGTACTTTAAAAATTTTCTGAAACTCCTCTTTTTCTAAAAAACACCAGAGAAGAGAAAAACATACCTGAAAAGAAGATTGGGGTTCTTAAAAACTTCTCCCATTAAAGAAATTCATCCCTAAATTTTCTTATCAAGGAGGCGTAGAAGAAGAATCCTCGAAAAGCTCTGGCCACTGTGATCGTACATCATCCCCCTCTCCCAGGTCTCATACTATACTTGCATGTGCTGCCATAGCACTCGTACCAGAGGAACAAACTAACCATAGAGAACTTTCATACTTTGATCAAGAAACTGGATAGGATGCTCCTCAAATGAGGCTTCCACCTCTAACTAAACCTCCTCGGGTTGAATAACATGAGTTTGGTCTGATAAATAACATCGAAGCTGAGAAACGTGGAAGACGTCGTGCATATCCTGGTACCTCTGAGGTAACTACAACTGATAGGTGACCGGCCCAACTCTCTCCAACACCTCAAATGGCCCGACGTACTTTGGTGAAATATTACCCTATCTCTTAATCCTCTCGTGTCCCATCCTCGGTGTGACATAAAGTAAAACTTGATCCCTGACCTTGAACTCCATAGGTCGTCTCCATCGATCAGCATAAGACTTCTGTCGAGACTGTGAAGTAGTCATCCTCTTCTGAATCAACTCTATTAGCGGTGTGGTCTCCTGGACAAGATGTGGTCCCAGCATAGCTGCCTCTCCTGCCTCCATCCAACATAATGGTGATCAGAATGGCCTACCGTACAAAGCCTCATAAGGTTCCATATGAATAGTTTCTTGAAAACCATTATTGTAGGAAAACTCCACAAGAGGTATGTGCTTCTCCCACGAACCTCCAAAATCCAGGATGCATGCTTGAAGCATGTCCTCAAGAACCTGAATTGCATGCTCGGATTGGCCATATGTCTGGGGATGGTATGTCGTACTCAGAAGTACCTATGTACCCAAAGCCTTCTATAATCCATTCCAGACCCGAGAAGTAAAACGAGCATCTTTGTTAGAACCAATGGAGTGTGGAACTCCATACAAACGTATAATTTCTCGGATGTACAACCTTCCCATCTCGTCAACACTGATGGTATCCTCGATCGGAAAGAAGTGAAAAACCTTCATGAGTTTTTCAATGATGACCCAAATTACATTATTTCCTCAAGGCGACCTCAGAAAACCTGTCATGAAATCTATTGCGACATCATTCCACTTCCACTTGGGAATGGGTAACTGTTGCAAAATCCCTACTAGTCATTGATGCTCTGCCTTTACCTGCTGACAAGTGGAACACCTCATGACGAAACTAGAAAAATCTCTCTTCATACCTAGCTACCAATACTACCTCTGTAGATCACGATACATCTTGGTGACACCAGGATGAACTGCCCAAACTGAGGAGTGAAAGTCCCGCATCAGCTCCTCGTGTATGTCTGCTGACACCCATACGCGCCCATGAAAATGCAAGATCTCATCCTCTCCTACTATCCATCTAGGAATAAATTCCTCTCCTAACACACTTTCTTGTAGGACCAGGCCTTCTGAATCTGATAGCTTCCTCATTCACACTTGATCAAGTAGAGCCGAGGTAACAACTACAGAAGAAAGAAAAGTCTAGACCTGCCTGTCGTGCACCTCCAAATGCATCTCAGAGAACAAAACCATAAGCTTCCACTCACTACTGGCCTCTAGAACTGCATGTATCTGAGTCCTTCTGCTCAGTGCATCAGCCACAGCATTGCCTTTCCCAGGCGTGTAGGCAAGCTCAAAGTCAAAGGACTGAAGGTACTCAACCCACCTTCGCTATCTCAAATTCAGGTCACACTGAGTGAAGATATACTAGAGACTTTTTTGGTCGGTGTAAACCAAAAAATGATCTCCCAGAAGATAATGTATCCAATAGCGTAAGGCATGAACAACTACAGCCAATTCAAGAACGTGTGTCGTGTAATTCCTCTCATGCGGTCTCAACTGTCGAGACCCATATGTGACGACTCCTTCCCCTTTAATAAGCACTACTCCTAGCCCAATACCTGAATCATCACAGTAAACAATGTAGCTCTTTCCTAGCTCTGGAAAAACTAGTATCGGTGTTGAATTCAACCTCCCTTTCAGCTCCTGAAAGGATGACTCACAAGAATCTGTCCACAAGTACTTCGCACCCTTATTAGTAAGGCCTATTAGTGGTGCTGCTAAGAATGAAAAGTACCACATGAAATGCATTTAGTATCCATCCAGCCCTAGAAAACTTTGTACCTCAAATACATTCTTCGGCTGCCCCTAGGAAACTACAGGTCTCACTTTCTCTAGGCCCACTGATACTCTTGTCTCTGAGATAACATGACCTAAGAAGTGAATCTGATCCATCCATAAGTGGCATTTTGAGATCTTATCATATAACTGATGCACTCTCAATGTACTCAGAATGATATCAATATGGGTAGCATGGTCATGTCGAGTGTGAGAGTACACCAAGATATCATCCATGAAGACCACCACAAAGGAATCCAAGTATGGATGGAACACTCGGTTTATCAGTTCCATGAAAACTGCAGGCGCGTTCATGAGACCGAACGGCATAACCACGTACTCGTATAGACTATACCTACTCTAGAAGACTGTAAGAGGTATATCATATGGTCTAACACACAACTGATGATAACCGGATCTCAAGTAAATCTTTGAGAACACTTGGGCTCCTCAAAGATGATCAAATAGATTATCAATCCTTGGTAAGGGATATCAGTTCTTGACCATCAACTGGTTTAGCTTCTGATAATCAACACAAAGTCAGAGGGTACCGTCTGCCTTTTTTGCAAACAGGACAGGCGAACCCCAAGGAGAAGTACTGGGTTGGATGTAGCCCTTTGCTTGAGACTCCTCTAACTATTTATTGAGCTCCTGTAACTCTGGTGTAGCCATCCTATAAGGAGGAATGGACACTGGTGCCACTCCTGGAACGAGCTCAATAGAAAATTCCACCACTCACTCTAGAGGCAAACCTGAAAATTCCTCTAGAAAGACATCTCTGAAACAATCCACCACTAGAGTAAAGTCCATCTGTGAAGTCCCTTGGTCATCCAGATAAAGACTAGCAATCTAGGTTGTAACTCCTCCAAACCCATGATGCCCGGGTCCCGCTCTACTCGCATGGACATCCCATTCTCCCTTATGAAGAAACGATCCGCCCTCTGGTGATTTGAAACTCACCCTATGGCGATAGAATTTGACAACTGGCTGGAAGGGAACTAACCGGTCCATTCTGAGAATGACATTGTATCCTGTCATCTATATGACATAAAGGTCCCATAAGAAGTGACACCCACCAAAATCTAGAGGGCACTCCTTGTATTGTCATACACTAGAAGTTTTTGTCCCCAAAAAAGTGTCTAACGTCAAGATAATAGTAGAAGAAAAGATACAGATCCCAAGGCTCTCCATAATAGAAACAGATATAAAGTTATGGGAAGCCCCTGTATTGAAAAGATCAGAAGCTAAAACTGAGGAAACAAGGATCGTACCTCGAATGGTAGAGGGTCCAGGATCCTGCTCTTACTGGGTCTGCTCCACTGCAAAAGTTTGACCAGCACCGCGGCCCTGTGGACCTACGTGACCACTTTGAGCTGATCCACAATGTTGTCATTGAAATCCTGGTGACTAACTACCATGGTTGCGACCTCTACCTCAGCCCGAACAGTCGGAAGAACTTCATTCCTCAGACTGATGAGAAACTGGTAGCGCTGATCCTATATGAGGAGTCATAGAAGAACCCATGTCACGAGTTGCTGGTGAGAATACCTGAAAAAAATGCTGAAGATGACCAATCTTTCCGAAAGATCGGCACTCCACTAGGTATCTCGGCCGATGTGGCCTTGTATGCCCACTCTTCCCACACTAGTAACACACCACCTGGATACCAGAAGAAGTGTCTTTCCTCCTTGGATCATCGCGCGAAGACCCTCTGTGGCGATTCCTTCTGTCGGTAGGAGGGATACTAACTCCAGATGTCAAACCGCCCTGGCTCACCACTCTAGAATGCCTCAAATTGTGCTTCGTGATCAGTTTCTGGTTGATGATAGAAGTGATGGAAGTCAGTCTAAATATGTTCACTTTCAATCAGATTTCATTCCTCATACCATCCTAAAACTTCCTTACTAGGAATAATCCATCACCTCCTGGAATAGGTGTGAAGTGTTATAGCTCATTGAAGTGAGAAGAATACTCCATAACAGAAAGAGTACCCTGCTCCAGACTCATGAACTCTCGGGCTTGATCGACCCTCATGGTCTCCGGGTAGAAGTAGTCATAGAAGGCATGCTGGAAGTCATCCCATGCCATAACTTGTTGGTGTCCCGCCTGTGATATCACATCCCACCATCTCTTGGAAAATTCCTGAAGCATATACGTAGCGATCTTGACCCTCCTCTCTGGAGACGTCTCCAGATGCTTGAAGATAGAAAGTCTGGCTTCTAACCATGACTTTGTAGCCTGAGGTCCTCCTTCCCCAGTGAAACTAGGATGTTGCTGCTGCTGAAAGACCTGTGTCATCTCTGCCACGGACGGGGCAGGAAGCGGTACTCCACGGAAGGTATGCATGAACCTCATAAATCCCTCTCAGAACTTTGCATCAACACCTATGTCCGGAATGATGTCTAGTGCCAAAACTAGCACAACTAGAGAATCTAATGGAAGTCCTTTATCAGCCATGTTTGGTGTCTGATCATTTCCGGGTAACTGGCGTACAATTGGAGGACGTCTCGGTGGTATGAATTTGCAAGGTCAAGCGCACACCTTAGATAAATATTATCAAGGACTGAAAACTAGAAGTGAAAGAAGGGAACAGGAGAAAGAAAGCATTCATGTTTTTCAAAATAAGGTTACACGGCGTGAATTTTAACTACACGGTGTATATATTTAAGCTTCCACATGGGCGTGTAATTCTACCAAAACTGGGTGTGTAACACCCCATACACGGCGTGTTTTCCTAACACACGGCATGTACTTGAATCTTCTTCCCCTGCTCGAGTTCCCTTACATGGATAAGCCACACGGTTCTCCTAGAACAAGACTACATGACTTGTTAGTGCTAGACACGGCGTGTACTAGATGAACTTCACTGACCCGTGTTGTTAGTTACACGGCCGGTTACATGTCTTACTCTACACGGCATGTTCCAGGAAGTCACAGCGTGTACAAAAATATTTCATCGACCTGTGTTGTTCGTTACACGGCCGAATTCAAGAGTTACACTACATGGCGTGTTCAAGACTAACACGGTGTGTATGAACTAAGAATTATCCATTTGTGTCGTTAGTCACATGTGCAGACACAAGATCTAAACACACGTCGTGTACTTACGGTACGTGGCGTGTCCCACCAAGATTTTTCCCAACCCCGTGTCTTTTCTCACATAGCCAGTGACACGGTTAGAGACTACACGATGTGTACACATAGTACATAGTGAGTACTTAAGAAAGACAGTTTCTTCCGGAACAAAAGAACACATGGCATGTATTCATCACTACACGGCATGTATTCTGGGTTTTTCCATACAGTAATCCTCAGAAATTACTCTGGAGCCTAGAAAAACACTAAAAAAAATTAAGTTCCAAATTCCAATCCATGAGGGCCCATACTCCCCACAAATCAAATCTTGGAATCTTATACATGTTATATACAAGCATAACAGATTAATGATCCACCAAACTCTGATCCATGAGGGCCCATAACACCTCAAGAACCAAAGTTTGGCGTTTATTCAAACAAAAACATACACAAAATTAATACCATATCAAAAAAAAATATTTTATCAAGGTATCTATCACAACAACATGCATATCTAGCACAACATCTATCACAACAACATACAATTTCTAATGCATCCAAAATGGCATGGCATGTGATTTCTAACAAGTGCCTATATGATGCATGAGATGGAATACCCTCATCACATCGGGTTGCAACTGAAATATAACCTCAATAATATTAACGATAACAACACAAAACATGTAAATCACCCAATGGTGAAAATCAAATCAACTGTAATACTACAAAACTAGAAAAATTACAATACAAGGTAAATTGGATTTTCCTTGTACACGGGTTAGCTACTCCCGAGCACAGCTTATTACCAAGTACCTATTCCTTCCTATCCCTGGATATAGGATCCAAACAGTAAGTCAAGAATAAAAAATTCCTCTGATACCACTTTGTAACATCCTGGTTCCAGAAGTTGTCCAGAGGTGCCCCGTACCAGGTTGGTCACATGGCCTCAAGTGAATTTCCCTGAACGCCAGAGGCTGCCGACTAGCAACGAGGGTCTTAGGTGTGATAGTGTGGAAACTATTCTCTCATTGGAAGAGTAACACGATAGATGTAAAACAGATTGCAATAGTGGAAGCAATAAAACATGCAATAAGTAAACAGTGTAAGTAATAAACAACGAGAGAACTCCTATATAAATGATGCATGGTACATATATCTAGGAAAGCATCCAAACAAGTCACAATGCTAGAATACAATACTAAACCAAATTACAACAAAAAATAGATAAAATGCTCCATAGCATCGCAAGCCTCAGCTCATGCTCCCCAGCTCTGCAGCAATCAAGTACCTCAGGTAGAAGGGTGCTTACCCTTATCTATACCTACAGCAATATAGTCTGTTTGGGCCCAAAATCATAACCCAAATAGGGTGTGAGACTAAATCTCAGTAGGTAACCACCAAGATATTTGTGCTTAAAATTCAGTGAATATATATGGAAGGCAATAAGAAAAATAAGCAGTAAACAAGGAAGTACTCAACAGTAAACATTCCTACAGTTTCAAAGCATTCAAACACCACATATCAAGTAAGCAGATAATCACAAATAGGTAACCCTATAGGATTTACTCATAGCCTAATCATCTCTGGTCATACCTAGAAAACACAAGCAACCCTCCGGGAAGTACACACAATCTAACCCCTCTGGTTCATCTTTAGCACAAACTCTCTGAGGAAGCACTCACCGTCAATTCCCCCCTATAGTCTTGTATCAGTAAAAAAAAGGTTCTCTGGGGAATCACTTGCATCGTATTCCCTCTATGGCCCGCGTTGAGGAACTACAGACACTCTGAGGAATAAATTACGTCAATTATTCCTATGGTCTCGCATCATAACAATAAAAACAAACCCTCTGGAGAATCCCTCACGTCCATTCTCTCTATGGTATACTACACCAGGTTCTCATGGCCCTGTGTAAGTCAAACGAGCACAGCAATACATGTCATCCAAAGTAAACCTCAAGAACTACTTGGCTAAACAATCTATAGAATAATAGCATGTTAGATAAAACACTCCATCCTAACAATACTAGGCATGGAAAACAAAGCAGCAGCCTAACAGGAAAAACTAGACCAAACGGTAAAAAACAAGAAAACATGGGAAAAACCTCCATATCATGGAAAAATAAATCCTATTCACAACATAAACCACTATCCAATCAACTAAGGCATAGCAGGAAAACATTAAGGCTAAAAACATAAAAACTCAATACCTCGTTCAAGGGTATTGGGAACGTTTTCACATATAACTCAAAGACTAACTACGAAAAGGCACAAACCACCTACCTCAGTGTTGTAGGATCGTTACATGTGAACCTCAAGCCTTGAATCTCCCTATAACACTGAAGATCTACAAAAACATCTAAAATGTGCAACCCATGATATCTCATGAGAGAGAAAGAATCAGAAAAAGGTGTTCAAGAAGAAGAGATAACTCATCGATACAATTCCAATGTAACCGACGGAGTTTGATTCAGAGAATGGACGCTCTATCGAAGGCTCGGCTAAGATCTGCACCGTACGAACGCTCTCAAATAAACTAGGTCAAGAAGGGATGTGTTCTGTCTATCAGACGCGACCCCGGTCTATTTAATGAAAAAAAAGTAATCCCCTACATAAGGAAATCTCCAGGTCACCACACACGGTTGTGTGCTCAGCTGTTACACAGCCAGCACACGGCTACGTGCGGCAAAAGAGTACACGGTGTGTACAAATAAGTACGAGGTGTGTACTTGAAAAATTTCCAGAAACTCCTCTTTTTCTCAAAAACACCAGAGAAGGGAAAAACATACCTAAAAAGAAGATCCAGCTTCTTGAAAATTAATTGTGTGTTAGTTATAAATTTTATTCATTCATTTCTTTGTTTTTATGAATTTTATTATCAATTTTAATTTTTTTGTTAAATTTTTTTTAATGTTATCAATTTATTATTATTATTAATTGTTTGTACCTATAATTTGTTTTCTTCTAACACTATTTGTATTTATAATTGTTTATATTTATAATTTTTTATTGTTATAATTTGTTTATAATTGAAATCATTTTTTTTAATTTATATTTTCATTTATAAATTGTTTTTGTCAATATAAATACTTGGTTGAAAAATATTTGTTGTATCTTTATTTTCAATTTTAAATTGTTTTGAAGATAAATTATATGTTAAAAAATTATACATGTTTAAATTATAATTTTAAATATATTTTTAATCAATTGTATTTAAATTTTCTAATGATATGTTTTGATCATTATGTGTATTTTTTGTTATGATCAAATAGTTATCAATAATTGATTATTTTGATTATATGTTATTGTGTTTAAAATTTATTTTTTTATTAATATTTTTAAATGTTTATATATTTTAATATATTAATTTTTAATATTGTTTTCTTAGGTAATTAATGGGTCGTAATTTGATAAATTTATGAAGAACCACTGATGAATATGAAAATGGAGTTGATGATTTCTTGGAATTTTGTAAATGAAATCTTCAAAACAAATATTTTATTTTCTATCCATACGTGAGAATATGAGAAAGTTGAATTCCAGAGAAATCAAGGATCATATCATTTGCTATGGTTTTATCTATAATTATATACGTTGGATTTGGAATATTGAAAGAACATAAAATTAAACATCTAATGTTGATGAAAATATTTAGAATGAGGAAAATGATCATATTGAATAATTAATTCATGATGTAGGTGTTTAAATCATTGAAAAAACAGAACTGATGAAGGGATGTATCAAGATTATGAGAAACCATTATTCTCATGTTACACCAAATATACAGTGTTATCAGTAGTTTTGATATTAGTTAACTTGAAAGAAATAAATGGGTGGTGTGATAAGAGTTTCTTTAAGATGCTTCAAATTTTAAAAGAGCTACTTCCAGAAGGTCACGGTCTTCCATATTTCAATTATGAGGAAAAGAAAATATTATTCCCAATGATATTAGGGTATAAAGAGATACATGATTTCCCAATGATTTTTTGTTTTATTGGAATGAATATGAATGTTTATCAAAATGTCCTAAATGTGGGACATCACCCTATAATATGGATGAAAAATGTAACTTTGATTCATTATCATATAATGAAATAAAACCATCTAATAAATCAATTTGGTACCTTCTAATAATTCCTTCCATAATTCCAATAATTCAACTATGATTCATTCTCAAGTACTAGAATAAACCCTCATGCAAAAGCAATTTGATACCTTTTAATGATTCCTCATTTGAAGCATATATTTGATAATTCAATTGATGAAAAAAGTTTAAGATGACATATAGACAAGCACATATCTGATGGTAACTTACGTCACCTTGTTGATTCACCATAGTGGAATATATTTTCTAAAACATTTCTTGATTTTGGAAGTGAATTTATAATTCTTATAATGGGATTGTGCATAGATGGAATAAATCCATATCAGAGCCTCAATAGCCAACATAGTTCATGAACTATTTTATAGATAGTTTACAACTTTTCCTCACAGATATATAGGAATAAAAAATATGTTATGATAAGATTGATTATTTTTGGAACAAAATAGTTGTGAAATGATATTGATGTGTATTTTTCACCATTGATTGATGATTTGAAACTTCTATAGGAGACATGTGTTATAGTTTTTGATTCATATAATAAAGAATATTTTCTTTTGTGTGCTATAATAATGTTCAATATAAATGAATTTTCTGCATATGGAAACTTATCTCAATATAGTGTTAAGGGACATAAATCATGTCCAATTTATGAATAAGAGACTTCATATTATCAATTACAGAATAGAAGACAGAAAATGTACATGGGACATCAAATATTTTTGAGAATTGGTCATCCTTATTGTAGATTGAAAAAATCATTTAATGGTCTACAGGAATATAATCTTCCCCCGCAACCATTAACAATTGAATAATATTTTGACAGGGTGAAAAATATTGATTTCACATTTAGAAAGAAAGGAAGTTCTAGTCATCAAAAAAATATATGAAACAAATAGTCTATCTTTTTTTGAACTATTTTATTAGATATTTTTAGAGATAAAACATATCATTGATGTTATGCATGTTGAGAAAAACATATTTGATAGTTTGATTGGAACTTTTTTAGACATAAAAGGAAAGAAAAGAAATTATTTCATGCTAGATTAGACTAGATATCCATGGGAAGATGTTTGGATATAGCTCCCACTAAGAAAGGAAACATAACATATTTACTTATGTCTTGTCACATGTTAAGAAAGAGTGAGAAGATGAATTTTTTTAGTCATTTGCTTGGAATTTTGTGACATTGAAGGATTGTAAATTAATAGGTATAAAATCTCATGACAATTATGTATTTATGTAATTACTGTTATTGAACGCATTGTGTGGTATATTGTTGACACCTGTCAAAAAGACTATCATTAGGTTATGTAATTTTTTCAAATCCATTTGTAGAAAAATCATTTATCCAAATTTGTTATATGTGTTGGAGAATAAATATGTTCTTATACTTTTTGAACCAGAAATGTATTTCCCACCTATGTTTTTTGATATAATGGTTCATCTGGTGATTCATATAGTGCGTGAGATAAGAATATGTGGTCTTATTTATTTATATTGGATGTATCCTTTTGAAAGATATATGAAAATTCTAAAGGGATTTTTTAAAAATACTTATCGATCGGATGCCTCTATTGTTCAAAAATATGTATCGGAATAGGTGATTGAGTTCTCTACTGATTATTTGTATGAAGTGGAGTATATTGGTCACCCTATATTTCAATATATGGTAGTTGATAGCGAAGTTAGAGGGATTTGAGACTTAAAAGTAAATCTCATTCCACGTGATGAAGTGATGCAGACACATTTGTACATTTTGAACAACACGTGTGAGGTTCAACTATTTATGTCATCACATATTGCAGAATTAAAGGTATAATATCCAGAAATAAATGAAAATATGTTGATTATTGAGCATAAAAAATACATTTATTTCATGGTTTAAAAATAAATTCATCATAGATATATCTATATCAGAAAAATTGAAATGTTTAGTAAGGGGATTGTCTCTTAATCTGATCAAATGGCCGAGTTTTGATATTAATGGGTACACATTTTACATAAAAAATAAGGATGATAAGAGTACTATTCAAAATGGTGGGGTACTGGTCGTCTCTGAAGCACTGCATTTTTCAAGTGAAAAAGATAAAACCCCAATTTCTATATCAATAGTATATTTTGGAGTTCTTAAGGATATATGAGAAACTGATTATACTAAATTTTGATTCATAGTGTCTAAGTTTAACTGGGTTGATAGTGATAGTGGTGTGAAACATGATGATTATGGGTTTATAATGGTTTATTTGAATTAGTTGCAAAGAGGAACCATTTATCATGGGGACACATGCAAATAAAATATTTTCTGTCATTGATCCGTTGAATTATTTGTGCTTCATTATTTTGTAAAGGAAAATAATTCATTTGGGTGATGAGGATGATGATGATGTTATGGATTTATATGAGGCTTATTCATCTATTACATAATTTATGGATGATAATAATGACTATAATGCAGACATAGTCTATGCTGTATGAAATTATCATACTGAAGGTATATGGGAAAACACTATATTACTCTCTTAATTATTTAGGTAAATATTTATATTTTATTTATTTTTTAAATTTTAAATGTATAAAAACTCTATTTTTTAATTATTGGATGTTTAATTATATATATTGATTATTTATATGATTTTTTTGTTAATTTTATATTTGACAATTATGGTTACACTTTTTTGATTGAAAAACCTGACATACATCATTATGTTTTGGTTAAATTTACTCATATAAAGATACTTTTTTGTAACTGTGATTTTTAAATTTATAAATGTTTATCATTTTAGAATTAATGTTTACATTTAATAGTCTAACTTGTATATTTTTTGGTTAAGAATTATTTCATTATTTTTTTTAAACTTACACATGTGTGATGCTAATTTTTTACTTACATATTTTTGTGATCATTATTTTTAAATACTAACTTTTCTAATAATATGTCGGTATATAGAATTTCATTTCATTTGTCACTTTTAATGATGGAAAAGAGGCATAAAACCATTTACCATGGTATATTTCTTTTTTCATATTATTAAATATTCAGTAATATAATTATTTAATGAAAGAGAATGTTTAATTTATAAAAAATAATTACAGGACTACTGATGCGCCTCCTACGAAGGAGTCTTCTCCTTATTCTACAGAGAAATTAATTTCTAAAGTTGGTAGAGGTGGGATTAAATTTTTACCAAAACTGTCACTTTCTCATATAGACTATAAAATAAATAGTAATTTCGATGATGATAATAACTCAACTGTCCCAAATACAATGTTGTTTACTAGTTATACTGTCATGCAGATCCATTGCAAGATTATCATTTTATATCCTGATTGGAAGTCAGTCGACGGGATGGAGAAAGACTAGTTGTGGGGGTCCAAAATAGTAAAATATCTCAATTGATTTATTTTTATCATATTTTTCAAATATTATATATTTTAAATGACTAATATTTTATTTATTCAATTAAAGATGACATTAAATTTTGAAGAAACAAAATAAATTAAGAAAATATTTCTATCTTCAACAACAATTTGATGGAGATATTTTAAAACAAATTTGATAAAAATTTATGTTTTTTGGAAGTTACAGAATGAAACCTCATGCCTCAAGTATGAGTTTTTAGATGCAGATACAAGGAAGAAATTTGTCACCAGCCCACATGACGAAAAATTTATGGTGTGATAATTATTTTATATTATAAAATTTCTTATATATTACCTGATTACATATTAGTTTATTTTTATGTAATAGGAATCTATGAGATCTCATCAAGAGATCCAATTGTAGAATGTATACCCCTGTATTTTTTCACAAGGAGGGTATCATTTATTGGAGGAGAAAATACTTGTAGAAAAGTTTTATGTATTAAGAGATTGATCTAGTAGTGGTCTATAAGAGGTCTAGTTCGGTCATTCATCTATCCCCACTCACCATGAAAAATGGAAAAGGTAAAGAAGGAAAAATATAAAAATTATCTTATACATCAATCTAAGGAAGTGTCTGACAGAATTGTAAGAAATTATTATTTATTTTTCATGAATGTTTGTATTTTTTGGTAGCACACTACAGAAGTGTGATATTTATTGGTTCTAGTTTGGTGCTGATAAATGGGGTATTTTATCAAACATATTTTTCGTGCTAATAAAATTCATATGATTTTATTTTCACTTAAGAAAACTATGCTTTTTTAGAATTGATAAAACCATTTTTGTGTGGTGTTAAAGGGTGAATCTATAGTAGTTTCAGTGGATAACATCCAAAAATAGAAAGCCTAAATGCCTAAGAAACACCAAAACCTTCCCACCCCATCCACTAGTCCTGAGTCACCATCACCCTATGCTTTCTCCACCATCATGGTTGATTACTACAAGGTCAATGTTGACCATCAATCAACGCATGACCCATGTGTTTCCATACATCAATCGAGTGATAATGCCCAAATAAACCCATATAAAATCCCCCCCCCCCCGACCTCCAAACGCTTGAAGGATCTCGGGAAGAATCTGACCACCCATTTATTGATGATCCACATCCCCCATTGTTAGAGAGAAACAAGGTGGACCAGATCTGAAGCTAGATCTAGAGAGAAAGAGGCCTCGTGCACCAGAAAATGACTGCTAACCCCGAGAGTGTTGCACATCCTAATGATGGCAACACCATTTCGATGTCGAGGTGCTGAGACGAATGAAGTAGGAAAATCAATCCAGAGGAGGTTGCAACTGATGGCGAGAATCCAAGTCGTGTGACAAATCCAAGCATAAATAGCCAAGATGAAGAGGAAAAACAAGGAATGTCGCATCAAGGGGAAATCATAGGCAGAGGGTGGTAGCTCCATTGTCAAGGGTAGAAACCTTATGAGAGACGCACTCAGGAGAGTGGGAGAAAATGAAGCCATAATTTCCTCATCCAATATATATATTATTGTCACATATTTATATATATAAAAATTGATTGTATAGGTGTGTGGGTATTAATGCATTTTTATAAGGTAAATAAAATGAGTACTTTTTTATTTTAAATAAAATAAATAATAAATATATATTTATTTCCATTTGTTTATATATTTAAAAATAATTTTTATATAAATATGTTTAAATATTTATGTATACAATTGATTTATTATACGTAGATTTATGAAAAAATGTATATATTTAATTATTAATAACAATACATTAATATGAAAAATGGTAAAATTTAAACACTATAATATCCAATATTTCAAGTTGGTTGGAAAATATAATTTCACTACATTAAAAATTAACTTCACTGTTAAAATTACATTGATAAAATATTACCGATATAAATATGTTAGAAATGAAATTTGTTACTTTTTATATATCAAACATTTTTGTGTAGAAACAATATCATTATATTACAAACAGTCAGGGAAGAGGAACTACAAAGCTACAAAGAAACAAAAAAACACACATATAGGAAAAGACATCATGTAAGTCGGTTTACTAATTAATCTTCATTTCTTGAAGTGAATGTGAGTGCTTATAATGAAATTAAAATAAAATTTGTTTCTTAACAACACATTATATATAATTAAACTCCACAAAGTAGTTTTAAACTTCTTTATAATGAAATTCCTGAAAATAAATCATGAAATATGATCTACTAATTTATCACCATTTCCTAAAGTGAATGTGAGTGCTTATTGTGACATTAAAAAAAAATTATTTTTTAACAACACGCATTATATATCATTAAAACTAATTAATAACATACCCATGAATGTTGGGGAGCTTATGTAGTTAAAAGTTGTTACCTTTTTAACATGTATAGTTTGATATCATGTACTTATAACACTACTACACATATACCCTTTAACTGCGTGCAAATATTTTTTTAACAGCGCTAAAAAAGTGTTGTTAACTGTGGTGATGATAAGGGGGGTCCACTTTATCCATGCTAAAAAGCGCTGACAAAGGCATAGCTACCTGCAATCTGTTGTTGATATAACAACACACCTAGAAGAAAAACCTGAAATTTCAAATTCTATATACGACCTGAAATTTCAAACTATGTTATAATTTCAAACAATTCTATATGCATTTAATTGACATCATGAATACAAAAATTTCCACCCATGGTATATACAAAAAAACACTACTATTTACATTTCAAAAAAATGTTTCTTAATTTACATTTACAATTATCCAACAAACATTCAAAAACATTAATATTTCATCTTTTGACGCTCATCATCCCCTCTCAAAAATGTCTTCCCATGGTATCAGTTGCTGAACAAATCATCTCAACTCAAGAAAAAGATTCCACCTATATAGGAAAACAAATATTATGTTAGTAATACTATAAAGAAATAAATTAAACATTAATATGAAAGAATACATTAATAAAATGTCAATATTTAATAAAAATGGCATATTCAAAGTTATACCAGTCACACCATTCATCCTATTGAGGTGTGGTTGATTCCTACATTTCAAAAATGAGTTATGGATCATTTTCCTAAAATATCAAAACAATATGAATGTGTTTTCTCAGTTTTGAGTATGCCACTTGTTCTTTGACTAAAATTAATGTCAATTTTAAATAATGGCACATTTTGAGTTATAGAAGTCACACCGTGCATCAGATTAAGGTGTGGATGATTCCTACCTATCAAAAATTACTGATGGATCATTTTCCTAAAGTATCAAAACAATATGAATGCATTTTCTCAGTTTTCAGTATGTCACTTGTGTTTTTTTACTAACATTTCAAACTGAAAACACGCATTATGTGTCATATCGGTCGCATCGTGTGTCGGTTTGATATGAGACAACTTTATACGCACCAAAAATGACTTATGAATCATTTTCCAAAATCATCAAGATAATCGGAGCATGTTTTCTTGGTTGTCAGTGAGTGATACTTTTTGAACTAAAATGTCAATTTTAAACTGATAACGAACACTTTTAGTCATACCGATCACACTGTGAATTGTATTGAGGTTTAGTTGAATCCTAAATGTCAAAAATGGCTCATGGGTCATTTTACTATAGTATGAAATCAATCTGAATTCATTTTCTTAGTTTTCAGTATGTCACTTTTTTTTTACTTAAATTAATGTCAATTTTTAATAAAAAGAGACACTTTGAGTCATATCAGTCACACCGTACATCATATTGTAGTGATTTTGACTCCTAGACATCAAAAATGAATCATGGATCGTTTTCATAAAGTATCAAAACAATCTGAATGAATTTTATTGGTTTTCAGTATGTCACGTGTTGTTTTTACTTAAATTAATGACAACTTTAAATAAAAAGAGACACTTTGAGTCATACTAGCCACATTGTGCATCATATTAATGTGTATCTAATTCCTAAACGTCAAAAATGACTAATAGATCATTTTCCTAAAATATCAAAACAATCTGAATGTGTTTTCTAAATTTTTAGCATGTCACTTTTGTTTTTACTTAAATTAAAGCCAATTTTAAATAAAAAGAGACAATTTGAGTCATATCGGTTACATCATGAATCATATTGTGGTGAGGTTGACTCTTATATGTAAAAAATGAGTCATGGATCATTTTCCTAAAGTATCAAAACAATTGGAATGCTTTTTCTTGGTTTTCAGAATGCCACTTGTTGTTTTTACTTAAATTAATGTCAATTTTAAATAAAAAGAGACAATTTGAGTTATATCGGCCACACCGTGCATCATATTGAGGTGAGACTAATTCTTAAATTTCAAAAATGACTAATAAATCATTGTACAAAAATATAAAAACAATATAAATACATTTTCTTAGTTTTTAGTATGTTAGTTGTGTTTTTTTACTAAAATATCATTTCAAACTAGAGACATGTATTTTGAGTCATACCCATCTCATTGTGTGTCTTTTTGTTGTGATACTACTTCATAAAAATCACATACGACTTATATATTTCTTTCCTAAATTATCAAGACAATCGTAATGCATTTTATTGGTTTTCATTGAGTGACATGTTTTGGACTAAAATGTCAATTTTAAACTGATACAGACACTTTGAGTCATATCAGTGACACTATTTGTCAGATTGAGCTGATATTGACTCTAATATGTCAAAAATGACTCATGGATCATTTTCTTAAAGTATCAAAAAAATTATAATGCATTTTATTGGTTTTTTAGTGTGTCACTTGTTGTTTTTACTTAAATTAATGTCAATTTTAAATAAAAAGAGACACTTTGAGTCATACTGGTTATACCGTGAATCATATTGAGGTTTGGATGATTTCTACATGTCAAAAATGACTAATATATCATTTTACTAAAATATCAAAACAATTAAAATACATTTTCTCAGTTTTCAATATGTCACTTGTTGTTTTTACTTAAATTAATATCAATTTTAAATAAAAAAAACTTTAAGTCATATTGGTCACACCGTGCGTCGGATTGAGGTGCACATGACTCCTACACATCACAAATGACTAATTAATAATTTTCCTAACGTATCAAAATAATGCAAATGTTTTTTATCATTTTTTAGCATGTCACTTGTTGTTTTTACTTAAATTAATGTCAATTTTAAATAAAAAGAGACACTTTGAGTTATACCGGCCACACCGTGAATCGTATTGAGATGCAGATGATTCTTACACATCAAAAATGAATAATAGATAATTTTCATATAATATCAAAACAATACGAATACATTTTCTCATTATTTAGTATGTCAGTTGTGTTTTTTACTAGAATGTCATTTTAAACTTGAAACACACATTTTGAGTCATACCCATCACATCATGCATCAATTTGATGTGAGACTAATTCATACATGTCACAAATAACTTATTAATCATTATAATAAATTATCAAAAAAATAAGAATTCATTTTCTTGGTTTTTAGTGAGTGACATGTTTTGAACTAAAATGTCAATTTTATACTGATAATGGGCACTTTTAGTCATACCGACCACAACATGCATTGGATTGAGGTGCGGTTGATTTATACATGTCAAAAATGAATCGTTTATTGTTTTATTAAAGTATAAAAATAATCCAAATGTGTTTTCTCAATTTTCATAATGTTACTTGTTCTTTTTACTTAAATTAATGTCAATTTTAAACAAAAAGACACACTGTGAGTCATAATGGCCACATTGTGCATCGTATTGAGCTTCAGTTGACTCTTACATGTCCCAAATGACTCGTGGATCATTTTAATAAAATATAAAAACAATTTGAATGATTTTTCTTAGTTTTTAGTATCTCACTTGTTGTTTTTACTTAAATTAATGTCAATTCTAAATAAAAAGAGACATTTTGAATTATACCAGCCACACCATGCATCATATTGAGGTGCAGTTGATTCCTACACATCAGAAATGGATTATAGATCATTTTTATTAAGTATTAAAGCAATTGTAATGTGTTTTATCAGTTTTTAGTATGCCAGTTTTGTTTTTTATTAAAATGTCATTTTAAACTGGAAACATGCATTTTGAGTCATATCGATCGCATCATGCATAGGTTTGATGTGAGACGGTTTCGTACATGTTACAAATGAATTATGAATCTCTATAATAAATTATGAATACAATCATATCATTTTCCTTAGTTTTCAGTGAGTGACACATTTTGAACTAAATAAGTATTAGATAAAAGTGATAAGGAAATTAACTTAAAAATAGTAGATAGAATGATTAAAAAATTAATTAATTACATAAAAAAGAAATAATTTGAGTCATAACATCCACATAATTAATTACCTTGCTTTCCATTTTATTTCTTTGTCAAAATGTAAACACTGCATTTTTGACATTTATCACTTTCCTTCAAGTTCCCTCCACTACCTTTGAAGGAAAGTGATAAATGTCGAAAATGAAGGGATGATAAGTTTTTGTGGGAGAATAATTCTGTGAAAGACTTTGTTTGCATGAGTAGTCAAAAAATTAATTAATATTATGTTAATATAGTAGATAACAGATAATATTATGAGGAATAACATAGTATATTAAAAAATACTTTACCTTCTCATTGAATTCTAAGTTGCAGTCTTGAAGTCTAATCTCTCGTGAGCATGATCAGTTCCAGAGAAACCTCCCCGACTCGAACAAATAAATCCACATGTATCAAAAAAAATCTTATGTGATTAATACTAAAAAAATTAAATTAAACATAAATATGAAACAATCCACTACTTCTATGGAAGTCACATCTTCATGTTATTTGTGTACATTCTTCCATCAAGTCTGTTTCCCATTTGTTTTTGACAACATCTATATCGTCTAGTGAATATGAGTCTTTTCGATAGTCATAGTAGTACTAGAAAAATATAAATACACAAAGGATTGATAAATAATTTAAATTAAATAGTAATTATATTTGAAAATACATCTTTAGGGATGCTAGTTTGTTTATGGAATATGCTCTCTCTTATAAATTTACAAACCTAATAATCACAATATTTTCCCTTGGTTTGTTTCGGACACTATAGAAACATTGAGGTGAATAAGTAATTTGTTTTGATATGTGTTTGGATAGTGAAATATTATTATATATACCCTAATATGTGTCCAATCGTAGTACTTGTCTTGGCCTCATTCTTAGCCCCTTGCCTCCTTCCTTATTTTTCACGATATTGATGCATCGCCCTATCATAATACAATCCTCATTAAAAGATAATGTAAATTATATAACATGATGTTTAGTTCTAAAACATTGTATGTAGTGTATTAAAATTTGACAAACTCCATCATGTGTGGACATTTTGTTCAATATCCATGCATTGAATCCAAGAAATAAATCTTTGGAGTATCCAAATTTACCATAATGATTATCCAATAATGCCTAAAAAATGAAATAAGTAATAAAAGAAATAGAAATATATTTGATATGATTAAATTTTAGAGTTTAACCCCTACATATTTGGTATTAGATAGATTCTGTCATCCAAAATTTTTCTTTAAAATGATTTGATCATACCTACCACTATTTCATCCTTTTTATTGGTATCTATTTTTGTTTATTCTATAGAGGTGATGTGAGGACTAACGAGTCAAAATCTTCTTTCATGTGAAAATCCCTTCAATTGTTTTTCATATATACGTCTACCAAAAATATGAAATTTATTTAGTCATGATTAACACAGTATATCAGCTTTTGGAAAATCAAATCATGAAAACATACCTCATGTATACATTTACAACTGAGCCACCTAGCCAATCATAGTCGAGTATTTCACTTACACTCTCAACACCAATGAAGTCTTAATATTTATCTTTATACATATTTTTTTTCAAAATCAACTATATGATCCAACCATATTTTAACTTTGTATCCACATGAGCCTTCAATGATAGTAAATGTAGATATAGAACCGGCTAGGTAATGGTGCTTTTGATAGATCTTTTAGATCAGTTAGTCGATCCTTTCGATGGTTTTTTGGGGGGGTTCATTTAATCCCCTAGTCTTTGTCTGTCTGTAATAACATTCATCGGTTCATATCTTTTTTCATTCATTATTAAAGGTTTAGCTTGAAAAGTAAATTGGAAATGAATACCTCCTTGTCGACGGATGTCCATGTGATGAATGTTCCAACATATTTTTCAATAGTATAAATATCTTCCTCATGAATTGGAACAAGTATCTATGTGATCGACTCATGGTCTATTCTAATCGACACTCACAAATGACATGTTGGAAGTGGTATGTTGTATAGCCTATCATTTTGGATATTGAACACCATAGCCCTTGCTAAAAGGTAATGAGTGGGTATTGCTAGATATAAATCACAATTATTATCACCCTATAGAATATTAGTATAGGAAAGGTATCGGTGTCTTTATGATTCACATTTCATAGAAACATCTATTAGTACATTGATTACCTTAGCTAAGACATCTCTCTAAGGGGAATGGCTAGCCTCAGAGCTGGTTGGGGTGGGGTGGGATCTCCACGTGGTGGTTTTTCTTGATTTTCTTCTTCTCCTTGCCTCCCCCCATAAAAGTTTTCATCATCTATCTCTGCCATTGGAATTATTCTTCAAGGGTAGATATTCTTTTTCTCATATATTTTATTAATTAACTTTGATCATCCTCTTGTTTTTTCTCAAAATATGTTTAGGGTGTCCCCCCAAAACCTACACCTCTGACATAGCCATACTATTCTAGCCGCTGAAAGTATGTGTTCATCTGGTATAGGTGTTATTGATTCCTATGACTGTTATGGATATAAAATATAGTAAAATAAGTGATCATCGTTATGTAATAGCGATTTAAAGCAAAAAAAAAATTTATTATGTAATACTTACACATGTTTCCCACACTTGTTGTGTGTTTTCATCTATTAGTATCCCTTCTTTATTTACATGTGCCTCCTTCCATAGCACATAACTTGGGATAAAAGTGTCTTTGGATTTGGAGTCATCAATATTTATATAAATATAGGAACATAATTATGGTGTTGTTTCATGTCACATAAAAGTATTACTGTAGATTTAAAATATGTACCAATTTTGTTTCAAGTAAAGTGTACCCCATCCTTGATTTACGGTAGGGGTACGATGGTTTTGCTTCTTGTTCCTTATTTCCAGCACTTATTTACTATTACATAAATAAAAAATTGTCAATAAAAGTGATGAATACACATATTATCAAACAACGTATTACTAGCCATAATGTACCAAAAAATACACTTCTGCACGACAGTCAGTAAATGCATCTCATGCTTCTTAGGTTATCCGGTGTGCAAAGATAAGAAGTGGGTGTGGTTTTATTTTCCATTTAGCATATTTATGATGATTTCTTGTTAGGATTGTGAGAAATCCTCTATGAATCCTTTAAATAATAATTAATATATATTTATTGTGGGAGGAATCTACTATAAATGCACTTTGAAATGGATGATGAAGAGTAAGTCAATTTTTTGTTATTTTATTTCTTATTAAAATAAAGAAATCATAACATAATATTATTGTAATATCTTCCCACATTATTGTATTAATCTCGGGCATAACATGGTGCCATGAATCTACATTAATCCACACACATTTCTGAGTGATGATTCCAATATAAATGCTTAATATGGCCTTTTGGGGTTAACATGTCGGCCCTATCCATTACATTCAACCTCAAATTTTATGCCTTTTACTTTCACCTTAATGATTTTTTATAACACACTAAAACTACAGCACTCCTATTTTTTTTGCATCGTCGGTCCATCATCGCCTACCATTTCCTCAAAATCAACATCGTCAATATGTTCCTCTGGAGCGATAGCATCATCATGTGTAGATAGTCATTTTACCTCTGCACTGGGAGTAGTAGTAGGTTGAGAAACCTATTGTTCCTCAGGAATGGGAGTACCATCATGTGAATAAGGTCGTTCCTCTTCACTACGAGTAGTAGCAGGTTGAGAGACATGTTATTCCTTAGGATTGGGAGCACCAGCATGTGTGAAAGTCATTATCTACAGAATTGGTTTAACATTTAATTTAGAGTACATAAATGCAGTATAAAATGGATAATAACATGAGTTAAAATTATATATATTACAAAAAAATGTAACCTGATTATTGAACTCACTTTTTCTTTTTTACAGGCCGATGGGATTTGACCCCTCTATCGATGATACAAATTCCTTCATTATAGTCTTCTATGAAATAAAAAATGCCATCCACATTGGGACTACTATGAAATTATTGGGATGTCCCAATGAAAGGGTCATCCTCAGTTGAATTTTTATTTGACCCTTCAGTGGTTTTGGTCGATAACAGAAAAAATGACCACGTTCAGTTTATGGTATTTGGAACATAAAATACTTGTACTGCCTGTGATGCCATTATAAATGGTTCTTCTTTGTACCCATCCTTACTGAAATCGACTTTCTCGAATCCCAATTCATCTATTTTAATAGCACTTCTATTATGAACCCACTTTCATTGAAAAATTGGCACTTGGAATGTTGTATAATCCAACTCCCATATTTTTTTGATGATGTCAAAGTATGAAATATTCACGTAAATTGGATTTATATCCTTATTACCCGAAACATGCAACACTTCATCCATGAGTGTAACTCCACAATTTTTCATGGTATTGTCTTCATCATGATCATTTCTATAGAATGTATAACCATTAATTACACAACCATTGTGAGATAATACATACACAATTTTTCCTCTGACTAGCCATCAAAGTTGTTCTGAAATTGAATCTGTATTTTCATTTGACTTCTTTAAAATATGGCCACAAAACCATCCTATAAACTATTGATTATGTGTATTTAATATCCATCTTTAATCCATTGATGAATTCAAATAAATAAGAATTTATTTTTGGGTTTCAACATATGGATAAACCTCTGAACTAGTATGAAAAATGTAAATTTGGGCCTACTCCTAATCTGTAATATTTATTGTGACAACATCTCTTCCAGAAATTCCTTCACTCGCAAGCTACCCAGTGTGACAAGATTTTGGTAGTCCAATGATTTCCTCAATAGACAGGTATTTGTTACAAAATTCAATGGATTCCTCAATAATATATTGCTTCATAATGCAACCCTCTGGACAACTTTAATTTTTGACATAACCTTTCAAAATATTCATGTACCATTCAATGGGGTACATTCATCTATAGTGTACAAGACCACATAATTGAATCTATCTCACTAAGTGAACTGTCAAATTAACCATCATATCAAAGAATTATGGCAGGAAGAACATTTCTGATTTACATTATATGATGACAATTTCTCTTTCCATAGTCATAAATTTCACTGGGTCTATAACTTTGCTGCATATAGCTTTGAAGAAGAAACATTTTTTGGTTAATGTATGACAGAAATTCTTGGGAAAACTGCAATGTAAAGCTATAGGAATTAGATCATGTATCAAAACATGGCAGTCATGTGATTTCAAACCCTTTAACTTTAAATCGATCATTGACATGATGTTCTTGATATTCGATGAATACCCATATAGAACATTTAACTCATTCAAGAAGTTGAAAAACTGATATCTCTCCTTCCTGGAAAGAGTGTAAGCAGCTAGAGGAAGAAAAGTTCATTTTCCACCCTTCATTGGTGCTAACTCTTCTCATATTCCCATGTCAACCATGTCTAACCTTTCCCTAATTCCATCATTTTTTTGGGTATATTTACAAAACATTTTGATGACACTATCATGTACATTTTTTTCAACATGAATAACATGAAAAAAAAATATGACGTACATACAATTCCAATATGGTAATTAACAAATGATATCTTTTTTCAACTGGTTTTCGTAAGGTTTTTCAAAAATGGTTTACCAAAAGCATTATACACATCTTTTACTTTCTCGAACAGATGATCACCTGTTAATGGAGATGGTGTTGTACATTCTTCTGAACTTCTATCGAATGATGTCGTCTAAGATCAGTACTTATGATGTCCAGGTAGAAATCTACAATGTCCTAGAAACATGGTTTTCAATGAATGTTTCAACCTAATTTACTATGTACCTTATGCGCAGATGGGACACCCTTGAGTTTCTTTAATTCTATATCCTGAAAATTTTCCATATGCAGGAAAGTAATTTATTGTCTTGTACAACATGGCTCTCAATGTGAAATCTTCATTTCTGTAATCATCATACAACGTAACACCTAAATCCCACAATAATTTCAAATCCTTGATCATGGAGAAAAATAAACATCAATATCATTACCTGGTTTTTTGTCCTAATATAAGTATAGATAACATGATGTATTTTCATTTCATTTATAACCATGGTGGAAAGTTATAATTTACCAATATAACTGGTCATGTACTGTGAGTTTTGCTTTGAAAACCAGAAGGATTTGCTCCATCTGTAGATAATGAAAGATGAAGGTTTCTCAGATCATTTTGAAATTCAGGATACTCATGATCAATTCTCTTCCATTAAGGATAGAATATTAGGTGATGTAGTTTCCCATATTTATTTCTTGTATCTATGTTTCGCGTCAATTTCCCTACAGTATCCTTACTTTCATATAGGCGCCTAAACATTGTAATGATTAGAAAGTATCATACAACTTTCATAGTTCCAGATTCATCTTTCTTGTATTGAGAAGAACCACACTTTGGGAATTATCTACATGATTTTTTTGTCTTTGTGAAATAGTATACAGTCATTCAGGCAGGCATTTATTCTTTCAGAGATCATACCCATTGAGCGTAGAATTTGTCTTGGTGTTATATGTTCGGCTCAGGAGATTATTATATTCTGGGTGCATGTCATTCAAGAGATCATGTAGTTCAATAAAACTAGAACCACTCCATTCATTTCCTTATTTCAGATTATACAACTTAATTACTACTAAAAATGTTGTATATTTAGTGCAACCACCATACAATGGTGTCTTTTCACAACTCTTTAACTTCTCAAACAATTCTGGTCAATCACAAAGTTCATCTTCAATTGTACTTTTCATTTCCTCAATGTGATCTTCATCATCATTCACATCTGTAATGACATCCTCAATGTGTTCTTCTTCATTTTCCACACTTATAATCATATCATATTATCCATATAATGAAGTTATATCTCATCCACTGGCGACATTCTCTTTTTCCCCATGTTTATTCCAAAATTTATAACTTCAATCTATTCCGTGACAGATCAAGTGTTCTTACAACTCCTCTAGACTAATTTTCCTTGAATAACAACAGCATAAACACAAAAAAAGGATTTGAGAAGGTTCATATGCATGATATTTTGAAAACTTTATGAACTCTTTCACTCCATCTTCATACTCTTTTGTTAGATGATTAACATATATCTATTCTTTATTCATATTCATCTTATTTGATTTGGTAATATTAATATTTAACAAAATAAATACACAAAACTATCATCATAATATATCTTAATGTATTAGAAATTATTTACATTACATTGCATGAACATTAATTCTACCATGAAAGAATTGAAACTCCAGTTACATTGTCCTGGTGCCTACTAAGCCCAAAAAAACTCTGTTTGAGACTGGAACCAAACCTTCTATTCCATCTATCATGAAACCTTCCAGTTGATCTATGTAGATCTCTTCCTCTGAATCTCCATGAGGGAATATAATCATGAAATCCATTTGTTATAGAAGTAAACCTTCAATGGAAACCAAGCTAAGAACCTTCTAAATTATTATATGCTTTACAATAGAAGATAAAATCTAACTGAAATCTAATCCTTCTAATTATTGAAATACATTTACCCTTTCCATGGTATTATTGTCGATTTACTTGTCTTCCCTATATAATTTAATGGTTTTCCTAATTCTATAAAAATATAAACTTAAAAGATTATGGAAAAACTACATTTTATATGTCCTTTGATAACTATTTATAAAATCACACTTGAAATCCCATTAAAAAAACCAACCATTTACACAAATTCTTCTTTAAAATAACACACCCTTTTTAAAATAAACCAATCAGTTGCAAACACTCTTTCACAAAACCCCAATTCCCTTTTTTAGAACATTCAAGGAAACTTCATGACCCAACAATCTTAATCATTTAAAATGAACGACAACCCTCTCTATTTTACACATTTTCATTTAAAACTTCAAACACCCCTTTTTAAAATGAAACCAGCATTACATACGCTTTCAAAAAATTCACATCCCTTTATGAAATCCAATAAGGTGAGTTGAAAAACACTTTTCATACAATCTAATTCCCTGTCAAGTGTTTAAATCATTTTAAATCTATTTAAAACAAAACAAGGTATGTTGAACACATATAATTGTTTAAGAAACATTTCAAAGCACTTGAATCATTTTAAAAGATCCACTTAGGCATTTTCACAAAGTCATAAATCCCAAGAGAGTCATTTTATAAAGGATACATGATTAAAAAATAACCAAAATTTTGTAAAATATAAATCAATAAAAGGTTTATCATGTCTCTCGTGAATAAATAGTATGAATCCTATAGTGTACTCTCATAATACTACTGAGGAGTGAATTAGTGATAGATAAAGTCATAAGTGTCACTTTTCCATGATACTTTTAAACACAAAGTCGCATTTCTTCAAAGTGGGAAACCATCTTCCACTTGATTCTTGAATCATGTACTACATGATCTTGATCCTTCCAATGTGGTACATTAGAAAAATGGTTCCCCTTCTTGAGGGTATACATTTGGTCAAAGTTAAAGGACTATAGGTACTCAAACCTTCTCCGCTATCAATGGTTCATTTGAATTTGTGATTAAATATATTTCAAACACTTTTTTTAGTGTATTCCAAAAATATCTTACCCTAAAGATAATACCAATAACACCTCATGGAAAGCACCACTACTTCCAAATCTAGGAAAGTATTTGGGAAGTTTCTATTATGTGCTCTTAACTGCCTGGACCCATAAGCAACCACATGACCATCATGGACTGGAACTGTTAAAATCCTAATTCCCAATACATCACAATATAATCCATACTAATTACTCAACTCATTTATGGTTAAGATTGGTGTTTCCATCAATCTCTCATTAAGATCTTAGAAGGATCTCTCGTGAACATCTAAGCAAAGGAACCATACCACATTCTTGGTTTAAGTCCTTCTTAGAGCATCAAATAATGAAGAATCCTAGTTGACCCTCTAGTAATAACTGGAAATACATCTAGGAACTTGTCAATGACATTAGGACATACTGACTGATGTTTCTATCTATCATCCAAAATTACTCGAGAAAATGGGCTTTGATTCTACCCAGCTATAGAAACATAGGTCCAATATAACTAGTTTTCATATCCAACTCTCCAATATAGACATAATCATCACCCTCGAAACATATAATTCCACCCATTGATGAAAACAATTGATATAGTAGATACATCACTACATGGGGGGTTTTATTTTTAGTCACAAACCAGACTCACAGTTTTCATGTCACTGGAACCTTCCCTTTCCATTTTTTGTGTCTGTACTAAGTGGTAATTAATGAGTTTAAAGGTAAAACTGTCAAATAGTTGTGATACATTTTATGCATCCATTTTTTTATATATGTGAAATTTTTATCTCCATCTTATATTTACCTTCTAATTTCTATCAAATTATACATGACCATAGGTGAGTAGGGAGTGGTTGGATCACCTAAAAGGTAGTACGGGCCTCATCCTCAATAGTCTAAGTTTGTGTGATCACCGTCCTCTGCTAGTACTTATGCAATACATCACAATAGGTTGGTGGAGGAATCCATTAATGATTGACTAAAATGAATCTCATATAGTATTATCCAATTCATTGAGATATGGGATTTTGATGCTTTTATTTTATCTTCCATAATAATTTTTCTTTGTATGTATTGAATTCCCCTAAAAATCCTATTTACCCTCGAAAAATCCCTAGATTGGCAACCCATAGAATGAAATTACTTGAACTATTTTCATTCATTTTCAATTTCTATCCCCTTAGGAATCAGTGAAGATAATCATCATTGTTAGCACGATTGAAACACACCATTGTGTCATTAAGAAAAGATTACTTGAATGGTCAAAAAAATATCTACAATTCCTTAAACTCAGAGGGTTGGGTATGTTTATCTTTGTAATAGATCGATTAGGGTCAACCCATAAATGTAACTCGAATAGAGAAGCTAAAAGGCTTAAAACATTCTCCTGATCTCTATGGGTTAGAGACAAGCACTAGGGTATCATAAAAATAAATATGGGAATGATTTCACCTTCAACAGACACATGATAAGATAAGAACAATCATAGTATCACATCAAATATTCAAAATACATCAGATCTCAAAATAACCAAACCATAAAGGTAACATCTAAAAACTAGATAACTATGTCTAAATAAAAAAATAAAAGACTTTCAATAAGGATTTGGAAGCATGGAGATGAGGAGAATTAAAAGACTCACAGTGGTAGCACTAGAGGAGCTCGCGGCGGAGGTGGGTTTGCAAAGGAGAAGGGCTTCACAAAAGAGGTGGGCTTCAACAGTAGAGTATGCAGAGGAGGTGGGTTCGCAGCAGATGGGGTTCGGCGACAGAGGGCTTCGTCACAGCGGATGAAGAGGAGGAGGCGGTAGCGGAGGAGGAGGACGAGGAGGAGGAGTCGACACCGGAGGAGGAGGAGGCGACATGGTTCGGCATCCGGGAGAGCTTGTAGCGTGCAACAGAAGGACGAGACTATTAGAGTTTATTTATAAAAGTGAGTCAACATTTTACAAGTGCTAACTAAAAAATGCTGATAAAAGTATATTTTATCAGCGCTAATAAAACTATAATGATAATAAATTATATATATATATATAATTCTATGTATAATAAATAAATATTTATTTATTTATAATAATAACTATAAATAAATATTTATTTATAATAATAACTATAAATAAATATATTTATATTTATATTTTTATATATAATAAATAAATATTTATTTATAATTATATTTTTTTTAAAGGATGGGACCGAAGTCTCATTTTATTATTAAAGCAAAGACCTTTTTTTGTCTGAATAGAGAGAGACTCATTACATTGTCTCAAGACCCAAGGCCAAGTGGGCTGAATGCAAGGCTTGAAAGCCCATTTTTTGGCTCAAAAAGCCCTTCGGTAAATAGTGCCACTATAGTACCTGGGGTTGCTATAGTACCTGACAGTACCCGGGGTTGCTATAGTACCTGACAGTACCGCCGCCACTAAAGTGTCACCGCTGCTACAGTATCTTATAATTATAAATTTATAAGAAATATATTTATTATATTTATAATTATATATAATTAATATCTTTTTTGTAATTTTATAATTATTTAAATATATCAATGTTTATTTAGAATTATAATTGTAAATATTTGTATATATTAATTATAATTTTATAACTATTTAATAACAATAAATTTATATATATTTATTTATAGTAATAACAAATATATATTTATTTATAGTTATAATCATATATATATATATATATATATATTTATTTATTTATTTATTTCAATAATTATAAAATTGTAACAAATATATTTATTACATTTATAATTTTATAAATATATATAATTAATATATTTATTATAATTTAATAATTATTTTAATATATCTGTGTTTTTTAGAATTCTAATTATAAATATTTGTATGTATTTATAATTATATTTATTTAATTATATATATTTAATTAATTAATTAATTTATTATAGTTTTATAATTATTTAAATATAAATATTTATTTATTTAAATAATTATGTAATACTTATGAAATAAATATATATTTATTATAAATATATATCTATTTCATATATATTTTAATTATAATCATAAATATATATATATATATATATATATATATTTCAATACTTATGAAATTAAAATAAATATATTAATTATATATGGTCATAAATATAAATAAACATATACATTTCTTTAAATACCTATGAAATTAAAATAAATATTTTAATTATATATATTTTTTATAATTCATAATTATTTAAATAAATATATTTATTTATGTTAATTTCAAAATTATATATATATATATATATATATGACTATATATAATTAATATATTTATTTTAATTTCATAAGTATATATATATATTTATGACTATAATTAAAATATATATTTATTTATAATTATAATTATAAATATAATAAGTATTTTTATTATAATTTTATAGTTATTTATATATATATATATATTTATATATCATTTATAATTATAAATATGAATATTTGTATATATGTATAAATATCTGCATATATTTTTAAATATATTTCTATAATTATATATATTGATAAAATTATAATTATTATAATTTTCTAATTATTTAAATATATATATATTTATTTATGATTATAATTATAATTATATATAAATATATTTATAAATATTTGTATAAAATTATAAATATATTTATATGTATATATATATTTGTATATTAATATATAAATATATATATTTATAAAATTATCATAAATGAATTTATCATAATTTTATAAAAAGTGTTTATATATAATTATAAATATAATAAATATATTTATCTTTTAAAAAAATTATTGTAAGTTTATAAGTATTTAAATATATATATATTTAGTTATATATAATTATATAAATATAAATATATTTTAAAATGTATTTATATATTTATAATTATAAATATAACAAATATATTTATCATGATTTTAAGTATTTGTGATAACATAATAGTTTCTTGAGAGCATGAATAAATCATATACACCGAGTAAAGTATAAATCATAAACGAGTCATCATATATATAGAAAACATGAATAGTAATGAGGGTGTAATGTATAAATGAACATTCATGATGAATACATAATATATGAACGTCAATTATATTCACGCATCAATTGACCAAATTTATTGGAAACATATGTATATTTATAATTATAATTATAAATAAACATATTTAAAAAGTATTTATATATAATTATAAATAAACATATTTAAAAAGTATGTATATATAATTATAAATATATAAATATATAAATATAATAAATATATTTATTATTTAATGAAATTTATTATCTATATATATATATATATTTGAATTATTAAAAAATATATATTAATTATAAACATGTGTTCTTTATTTAATGTATATAAATAAACATTATTTTGAATATAAATATAATAATTTTATATAAATTAATAATATTAAAAAAAAAACTTTTATAAAAGTCGATGCATTCCATACTCGGATCTGTGGTAGTGTAGCTACACACATTATATATATAATCGTTCTAACATCATTAAGTTATTGAATTTTTATTACATTGAATTGTAATTAAATGACTATTGGTCAATAGTAATTATAAAATTATTAATTAATATAATTTTTAATTATTTTATAATTGATTTTGTTCATGCATGATGAACGTGGAAAATGCTGGTAAAAGGAGGATAAGTTTGACGTTTGACTTTAAGCAGTCGTGGAAGCTTAGCAACGCTGCACAACACCGCCACTACCCTTCATTATTTAAGCCACCCCAACCTCACCCATTCCCACCCATCTCATCATGACTTTGGAGGCTTTGAATTCTCCTTCCATGCCTGCGCGCCCTCTCTGCAACGACGGTGCCGCCACCGCCACCGCCGCCGCCGCCTACAGGTGTCCCCGCCCTTCTCCCGACGACGAGTACCTGGCCATCTGTCTCATCATGCTCGCCCGAGGCTCTGCCGGAACGACACTGCCTCCGCCTCTCCCCCACAAATGCTCTGTCTGCCACAAGGCCTTCCCCTCCCACCAGGCCCTCGGCGGCCACAAGGCCAGCCACCGCAGGCCCCCCTCCGACAACCCCACCACCGCCACCCTCCTCGCTGCCACTCCCGCCGCCGGCGACGGCAAGCCTCACCGCTGCTCCATCTGCCACAGATCCTTCCCCACGGGTCAGGCCCTCGGCGGTCACAAGCGCCACCACTACGACGGCGGAGCAGCCGCCGGCAGTACCAGCGCCGCTTCCTTGTCGCAGTCCGCCACGCAGGCCCCCCACCTGGACTTCGATCTCAATCTGCCGGCTCTTCCTGAACCCACCCACATGATCGGAATCCACCCACGCCCGAAAGCCGCCGGCGAGCAGGAGGCGGAGAGTCCCTAGCCGGCGAAGAAACAGCGCGTTTCGTCGTGGGCGGCGTGGGGTGTGATAAACGGGATTTGATCGGAATCGCGTTCGGCGTTTCGTATAGAGAATTGTATTGTTTAATTCTTTGATGAAGGAAGCGCGTTTTGTACAGAGGATTATGAGATTTGCTCTGTTTTTCATATTTGCAGGCCGTTCATATCCGAGCGTTTTTTGGGGCTTTGTACCTTCCTTCAGTATGTGGTCATAAAATTATTGTATTTATGTAGGGAAGCAGAACTCTAGTGGAATGGGTACACAATTTCCATATTATTATTATTTAATTATATTTTAATTCAACCAAAATCCATGAGTCATATTCCCACCCATTCCACCTCCCAAACTTTGATTATTATATATTCATTTGGCATCATCATGGAAACATTTACAACATGTGTTTTCAATAGATATGCCCCAACTTGATTTCATCAAGACCTCACCTGGTTTGGTGGGAAAATCAATGTGAGTTCCAAAACTGGTCTTTAATAGATTATAGGTTCGAGACTGTCACACAAGATATAAATCTCATAAATGAAATATATTATCCTCTAAAAAACACTACATAAAGCTGTAAAATAAATTACAAACCATCAAATAATGGATAATAAAGAATATGTGATCGATTGACATCATAAATAATATACAACGTAATTAAAATGAAAAACAAGTACAATACAATGTAGCTAAAGTGAAAAAACAGGTATAATTGTCGAAAAAAAACCACCAATTAAATCCCTACATAACGTAAAAAGCAAACAACTTTTATACCTAAGTAGTACACAAAACAATCCTTGAACATCGAGCACTTTCTATTCACCTTAGCCACCGAGCAATGTCACCTGACAACTTCTCCAACACAACCCTACAATCCGTATCTAAAAGTAGGGCAGGGGTATATCCACATGACGTGCAACCAAGTCAATATTGTGCATGGCTAACAATCAAAATAGTATACTCGTGTCTTCACCAACCAAACCCACCCAGAGGCAAACTAGGTCCAACATCAAATAGTAAACTATTTTCTTCTCACACCCACATAAGATACTATGCACAAACCTATTCAATTCCAATAACCCACATGTCATATTATTAAGTCTCAACACATTTAATATTTCATCCCCACGCTCACCATAATCATCATTCGCCAAATAAAAAGGTATATATAGTATAAGGCACAACATCAAAATATAGAATCCCCCCCGCAAAACAAGTCAAGTTGATGCTTTTAAAATTTCCAAAAGATGAATCACGAACGATCTCGGTGCCTAATATTTTAAAATACCAAAAAATGTTGCTAAAATGATCTTTATTGACCTAAAAAATATCAGTATTGTGGTCTATGTGAAAAAAACGAGCAAGATCGACTACTCATTCATCGAATTTGGACATTGGAGCAAAAATGTGTATTTTCATCACTAATACACACACATTTTGTAACATCCTGACACTTTTAGGTATGACCCTTGATATAACTTTTTTTCCATTCTTGTTTTTCATGTTGATCTCTAGTTGATGACATTGATTCTCAGTTGTTTCATTCTTTTTTGAGCCTTTCGAGGGGTCGTGAGTGAGTTTTGTTTCTTATTAGAGAGGTCGGGAGGCGTCCTGGGAGGATGGATTAAGGGTGGCATTGGGTTTGTAGCCAAGAAGGCTACAGGAGGTGGAGAGTCCCTTACCAACGAAGAAACAATATGTTTCATTATGGTTGGCATGGGGTGTAATAAGCAGGATTTGATTAGATTCTTCTTCTGCGTTTAGTGTATAGAATTATATTGTTTAATTCTTTGATGGGTGTGTTGGATTTTACAGTTTTTAAAAATATTGATTTTTTATTTTATTTTTTAAAAGGAGAATGATGTTTTCAGAATCCCACATTGAAAAATGGGTTGGAATGGACATGTATGTTCGCTAGCGGACACATCCATTTGCAAGTGGGTGTGATTTGGTCTGCTTATTTAATCAGGTGTGATATGCACCGACAAGCTCCATCCACTAACATCCAAAGTAAAGACCATATCCTCTATCCACAAACATCCCCAACAATATTAAAAGTAGATTCCGTCAACATGGATACGAAGATGCTCAATAATGCGATGAAGGTGGAACAATTTGATGATAATAACTTCAAGAGGTGGGAAAAGAGGATATCCTCGCTACTTGCAACTCTCAAAGTGGTGTACATGTCGAGGGAACACACTCTGTAACACCCTAATATTTTAGAATATATTTCTTTAAATACATTTTATTTTTTAGATAGCTTTGGTTACACACAACACTGAGTTTAAATGAACTATGATATACTATTAAAATATTTAAACGTGATCGTTATAACAAAACTGTTAAAATTGGAGGTATGAATAGGAATAACCATTTTTTTGAAAACTATGTATAAATATTTTAGGTGGAGAAAACATATCTTTAAATAAGTACTCAATTTTTAGTAAAGTCTTTACATGCTTCAAAATTATACTTTTCATCAAAAATGTTTTCATTGCTTTTTCTAAGCAAATAATATAATTAATTTCCACCAATTTTAGAATTTTTATTGTACAAAATAAACTTTATTTTTGAAATAAAAATTTCAAAATCAATCTAGGGTGAAATTTTGGGAATTTTAATAAAATATTGATTTTTAAGTGAATAGAAAAAATTACTAATTTTTTTAAAACTATCAACTATTTCCATTGAAAAAGCCCCATAATATTTTGAATTTGATCCTAAATTAATATAAGTCTCCTTTATCTATAAATAATCTAATTCATTACATATTAATCAACATTATATATGATCTTGGTATAAAAATACCATTAGACTTAAAATGCATTTTTCTTCTTCAGAAAATCGTTTTTCATCGTGCTTTGCAAGAAACTTATAAAATGATTTTTTTTCCAATTATAGAGATTGAATTTGGTAAAATGGATTTAATATTTGGAATTAGAACAATTAATATTATTTAATATGGTCTACTTAAAATTTGGTCAAAATGAATAGTAAAAACAGTAAAAATTCGTCATTACGGCAAAAAGGTAAATTAGGTTAACCTAAGTTGAAACTAAGTGATATGGCCACCATTATTCATATTAATTCTTATTGGATAAAGGTATTTCAACCATGATCACATTAGGCTTGAGATTTAATTATTTATGGGACACTTCCATAAAAATGACCTATATAACAATTTAATTAAAGAAAAAGTCAAAATGCCACTCTCTTGCTTTTAAATATCACTTATGTGTCCACATAGGGACAAAAGAATGTTGTGAACAAATAATCAATTATTATTTTGAACATAATGAATTTATTTTAATGATGATAATTTATTTCTAATTTTTAGTGATTATATAATTACCTTAAATTCTTACGCAACATCGACACAATATTTCTTTAATTAATAGAAAAATAATACAAATGATTTTGAAAATATTAAAATTAATATAATTTGAGTGAGTTATAGTGTTCCATGATTTTTATAGATGAATATATTATATTAGTGATGTGTTAAAATTCTATATTTGAATTCCCCCTTAGACTTGATGGTTTTGAATTCAAATTAAATGAATAGTGTTCAAAATGACATTAATGTTATTTTATAATAAATAATATTTTATTAAATGATTTAAAATTACTAAAAATACTATCTTTAGAAACATTATTGGTATATGTTTAAAAATATCATATATGGTCCATTTATGGCCCAATTTTCCTTTTATAGTAACTATATTAATCCCTAAAGAGTAAAAACATCGTTATCATGATAATTTTCAAAAAGGGTTAACGCAGGTTAAAATAAATAGATAAGGGTAAAAACATAATCTTAAGTTGTAAAAATTTTATTTTATGATATTATTTATACCCATCATCATCCTATATTTTAATTATATCATTTGGAATCCATTTTATCCTAAAAGTTAATTTATATTAATTTAATATTTTAAGAAATTCCAAAACTGTCTCCCCCTCACTTATTAATGGACACCTCCTCTCTTCTTTTATTCACACTTAAGAAATGTTTTGGTTCAACCAATACCTACCCAAATACCTTCATTACTTCAATTTTCATGTCCTAGAGTCCTTGTTTTTATTTGAAAACCCTCATAGGAAGGCTTTTGGTGTAAACCTAAAGAGGTTGTCTGAATAAAATGTATCATTCTTAACTGAGTGATTTTGTTTTATTTATGCTTCCACATCCTTCAAATTTTATTAAAAAAATATGATATAATAACATAAGTATCTAACACATGATGATATGTTTTTAGGTTAATTTCATACCCTATATCAATCTCCTCTTCTATCAAATGGTAAACAAAACTTTCGTTCGTGTGTACGGTGAACTACTACCTTGTGAACCGATATAATTCATTTTCCATCACTACTTCTCACAATTGGTTATAATGATAGATTTAATGTTTCTATATGATATTAATGACATATTTAACATTCTGAAAATATAATACATCATATCATTTCTTACCTTCCCATCCATTGAAAAATGATAATGTTGTTCGTGCGTACGAGTGGACTACCACCTCTACAAAGCGATGCGATTCATATTCCATCACCACATCAGATGGTTTATATATATAAGTTTAATTAAATAAATAATATATTATTTATGATATAATTATCATTATGGAAAGATAAAATAATACTTTTGTTTTTTCCATCATGATCTTTGAAAAATGGAAACGTTACTCATGCGTATGTAAAACTAATTACCATCTCTATTATTGTAACATAGTTCATTTTTTTATAACCATATTTAATGGTTGTATTTATTGGGGTTGGTTTCCTAAAACAAACTAGTTTGTAATATATATTACATGTATATTCAAATAAGTGAATATTAATTTAAATATCTTATCACATATTGATTGTTCTTCTGTATAACATTAATGTTAAAGTGTCCTAGGGTATATGTCACATTGATAAGGTCAAAGCAGTTCTGTGCTATGATGAAAACCTTGAAGTGACATGATGATATTTTTAAAAATATATATCCATGGTTGGATAACATACTATGATGGGGAAAAAAGTATATAGATTTTCAGGTGCATGTACTTGTAAGAAGATGGGAATTCATCTCCTGAAGTTCACACTTGGAAATCTCTAAGATAGAAGATTATGAGAAAAGACCTGCCAATAGGAATTCTGCATGTTTTGGTGTCATCAAATATTCATACCTACGAACATATGTAATGATACTTAGACTTTAAGATTATATTTAATGCATGTCATAAATTATACACTTAGTTTTTTTGATGAAAACCAGGACGACATATGTTTACAGTGGGGTAGGGTACATCGGGTGCGTCACAATTGACATGTCATTAATGAATAAGTAGAGGAAAGAGTTGTACATTCTATCTTTATGGAAGTTTAGATCTCATCCTTTTGATTAAAATATAATTGTCCCTTAAATTTCATGTCCATGGTGTAACAATGTTTATTTCAGATATTCAAAGAAAGACGTATCGAGCATATAGGTTAATGACACATATGTGAAACCTTCTTGATGAGATATTGAGAAAAAATGATTATATTATACAATGAGCATTCATGTGTGGCTGTCAACATTAATGCATTAAGTTATTTCTCTTGAGTTCCTTGACCCCTTGATAGATAATAATCATGGACTTTAAGCATACCCACCTAACACTAATGAGAAAGAATCATCAATGGTTACACACTAAGTGTTTTCGTTGATCTCAATTAAATTCTATTTGAATTTAATTATTGGAATAAATACTATTCCCAATACTGATGAATAATTTTATACAAGTTTTATTGATTTCTAATATTTATAAGGTAATAAATAATTATTTGTTTAGTTCTGTGAATATATAACAAATACTTATTCGTTGGATTATGAATAAAAATATTTATTAAATATTTATTTTCAAATTTGTGAATAAAATATTCATTTAAGTGAAAAAAATATTTTATTCAGGTATTCAATAAATGTTGAGAAGTTCGAACGGACCAAGGTCACGTCTGGAAATGAATATTTATTTGTAAGCTGATAAATAAATATTCATCATCCTGCAAGTTACAACTCACCATAAAATAATAATAATAATAATATTTTATGACATGGGGTTTTATAATGATTATTATATTATTTAAGGTCCAGTATAAAATTTAATAATATTATAACCTTAACCCTAGCTCTATAAATATATGGTTATATCTATTGCATATGGTTAATTGTTTAATTGATAATTGTGAATAGAGAATCATTGTGCAGAACAAAATTCTCTCTCGACACCACCTCATTCTCTCTTCCTCTCAAGAACAAGAAACAAAAGATAGATTCCTTCATGATTGACGAAAGAGTGATCAACATGGACAACACAAGACAATTGATTCACTACGCTAGTATCCGGAGATCAATTGGTGTTTCTTAGAGATCAAAGTATCATGTGTCGATCACCTATAGAGGAATTATACCCTTGGACCCTCACATCGTAATGAAGGAAATCTGAAAAGGGTCTTCAGAAAATCAATAATGCTATCAAAGAAAGGATCCTAAGATTAGGTGTTTATTTTCTTCACATCTAAATAAATTAACTATACATTTAATGTGAAAGATCTTCAATCGGGGTTTTGGAAAATTAAATATTAAAACAAATTTTAATATATTTCTCATCACCACATGCTTTCAATGTTCCCAGAACCTATAAGTGGTATTAGAGGGATCATTTTTTAAATTTATAATTATTTATTTGATTGTTGATCTATGCACAATAGTGCTTGGATTTTCATTTCATATTATTCATTCTTTAAATCCAATTTGAATTAACATGTTATCGAAAAATTATCCATTTTAGTTTAGTGTTTCATTTTCTTAAAGGATTAATAATAGATTAAGAACAATACACTACTTGAATTTGAGGTATTTTCAACAGGCTATTTGCGATGGGGTACCATCGCAAATAGCCTGTTGTAGAGAACAAAGTCCCAAATAGTATTTTTTGCGACGAGCCTGTCGCAAAAAATACTATATGCGATGGGAAACAGTCCTTTCGAAAATAGATCTCCGATTATAAACATTATATATATAAAAACTTGTTGCGATGGGCCTGTCACAAGTACTTTTTGTGATAGTCCCGTCGCTAACAGTTCTTTGTTTATATATGTTATATATACCTAAACCTTTTATGACGTGCCCTCTTCCCATCGTAAATACCTATTTAAAAATATAGATATATAAACTATTTGCGACGGGGTCCCGTCGCAAAAGGTCTCGTCGAAAATACTGAATAAAAAAATATTTAATAAAATTATGATTAATTAAAAAAATGATATTAATATTATTAAAATAATAAAAAATAAAAAATATTAAAATTCTCAATATTCACAAAAAAATATAAAAAAATCATTAAATATTATTATTATTATTAGTAAAATGAAAAGACTTTAAAAAACATAATACTAAAAATAAATAATAAAATATTAAAATATTAAAATATTAAAAATAAAAAAAATAAAAAAAATAAATTACGCAATATTCGCACCAATATAAAAGAAAAAAACTATAAATAATTCATATTACAAAAAATCTTGAATTCAAATGTTTTTAACATAACAAAAAAATCACTGGGGGTAGTCTTCTAGAGGAGGTTGAGGAGCTGGAGGAGATGGTGAGGGAAACATCAGCCCTAAACTACGAGTCAGACAACACATGTACTTCATCTTCTCGTGCTGCTACTACTGTCATCAACACATCTCCTCATGTTGCTGTTGCTTCCATCGACGCATGTCCTCCTCGTGTTGTTGTTGTTGTTGCTGCCATTGACGAATATCCTCCTCATCCTGCTGCTGCTGCTGCTGACGCATGTCTTCCTACTACTTCTGCAAACTCTCTATAAGCTCATTCTGAACTCACAACTACTCTCGATTATTACTAATTATTACTAATTATTACTAATTATTACTAATTATTACTAATTATTACTATTTATTATTAATTATTACTATTTATTACTATTTATTACTAATTATTACTAATTATTACTATTTATTACTATTTATTCTAATTTATTACTAATTATTACTAATTATTACTAATTATTACTATTTATTACTAATTATTACTAATTATTATTAATTATTACTAATTATTACCAATTATTACTATTTATTACTATTTATGATTAATTATTACTAATTATTACTAATTATTACTATTTATTATAAATTATTTCTATTTATTACTATTTATTACTAATTATTACTATTTATTACTAATTATTACTAATTATTACTATTTATTACTAATTATTAGTATTTATTACTAATTGTAAATATTTACTACTAATTGTAAATATTTATTACTATTTTTTCCTAATTATTACTATTTTTCCCTATTTATTACTATTTAAGCTAATTATTACTATTTATCGCTAATTATTACTATTTACCATTAATTATTACTATTTACCACTAATTATTACTAATTACACCTAATTATTACTAATTAGCATTAATTACTATTAATTACTGCAAATTACAGCTACTAATTTCTAATTACTGCTAATTATTTATATACATTACTAATTATCGTTAATAATTATTAATTACTACTAATTACTAAGAATTAGTGCTAATAATTTCAATTTATTATTACAAATAAATACCGATGAAAAAATAATTTAAATCTAATTTAATTACAACTAATCAACAATAATTAAAATTAGTATAAAAAAGTGAAATAAATACTAAATTAAATAAAACATAAATACCATTAAACTTGATCTCTTATAGGTGTAGACAACTTTACAACTTCTTCGTAAAAAAAAACTAACTCATAAAAATTTTCACTCTAAAATTAGAGTTTAGAGAGAGAGAAAAAGTAGAAATTGAGGGGAATGAAGCAAAAAATGGATGGTGGGTATATATAAGTTAGATTAGTTGTGACGGTACTATTTGCGACGGAACCCGTCGCAAATACCTTCGACCACATTAATTACTATCAGCGGTTAAAAGGGTATTTGAGACAGGTCCCGTCGCAAATAGTGACCTGTCGACACACTTGTTGCGATGAGACAACATCCCGTCGTAAATAGTCTTTACTACCTCCTGGTATTTGCGATGGGAGGTGCCTCCCCGTCATAAATACCCTTCACGCAGTTTGGCGCACAAACCGCGCCTAACTTTTTGCGACGAGACCCCAAGTCCCATCGCAAATAATTAGTTATTTGCGACGGGTTAACGATCCTGTCGCAAAAAGCCATTTTCCCGTAGTGATAAGAGATTCTATCGGGAAGTGCCAAATTTTTGGTTGGTAAAACTGAGTTACACGACATGTAGCTGGAGTACATGTCGTATACCCATGTGCACTGCACCTGGCTATGTCATGGGATACACGATGTGTTAACGAGTAAACTGCATGTGGTGCGTTTATTACACACTATGTGTAGACCAGGACAACTTGGCACATGAGTTTTTATATTGCATGGCGTGTAGTTGGCGTACACACCATGGGTTAGCGGCAAAATTCGTGCAATCTACGTGGTCATTATATACGGTCAAACCACATGAGAATGACAACCTAGACTATTAATGATATACATGATGTGTATTTGGTGTACACGATGTGTAGTTTATCAATTCCTGCATTCGAAATACATGTTGAGCCATTTGGAAAGTTGTGCAAACATATGGCATGAGCGATACATGACATGTTGCTGGCATGTACACATCATGTAGTCACAACCGATGAACACACCAAGTTCTTCGGTGGGTTGCGTGGTCACATGGCATTCAAACCACACGGTGTGTGCTGGCTTGTACCCACCGTGTAGTCTAACCGAGATACACACCTAAGCCTAGGTGTTTATCCCGAGCACATAGAAAGTGGATACATGACATGTAGTTGACATTTATACGATGTGTAGTCTGGATAAGTTAACATGCCAAATCCCTAGGCATGTAACCTAGATACACGTCAACTAAGGTACACATCGTGTAGGAGAATAATACACGTTGTGTAGTCTCTTAATTAATGATAGAATTAAATTACATTAAATTGAAAATTTCATCATTAAAACCTTATCGCTTTGATTGACACTTTAAGTGTTTGATGATTTAATAGGGGTTTTAAATAATTTTAAATGCTCAATTAATTTGTTGTAATAAATCCACATTATTAGTTCTTTCATTTATTTTCCATGAATGCTATTTATGATGGGTTTCTCCAAATTAATTCAGATGGTCATTAAGATGTAGGAGAATTAATTAATTAATCAATTATTTACTTAATGAAATCACATTTATCTTAATAATAAAGAACAAATAGAAATGAATGTTAATCAGTTTAATTTTGCATATATATTGTATGTATGACCGTTCAAGAGCTTGACCAAGACCTGTGTATGTGTTTAATGTTTTGATTTAATTTATTACATGAAATTGAAATTATTTAATATTAAATTAAATGATGGCATGTGTGTCTTTCTTCCCACCCTTATTATGTAGGACCTCTGTGTCCATGGTTATTTATGTAATCCCACTTTAACCAATCCTTTGGTTCCACTCACCTATGAGTGAGTTATAAATACTTGTAATTAATGGAGTATCCCAAGGCATGTGAAGGAAGTTCAAGATAGAACCATAATGATGCCAACTTAAGTTAATCACAGGTGGATAGGTGAAATTCTGTAACTCATTCCAAGACTGAAAATAAGAGTTATTCCCCCAGGCCATAAATTGATTTATTGTCTACTCAATAAATCAACCATTAGATAAGCCCATGGTCAGGTCATTTATTATTTATTTATTTCTATCTTATGCATTATTTATTATATGGATACAAGACTACTATCACATAAATAAATAAATTAATATGTAAAGAACAAATTTAAATAAATAGATTATACATAAATGGTTTATCCAATATGGTTATCTAGTTAATTAAAATCCACTTAATATTAATAAGTTATATAAAGGATAAAAAAGATAAAATTTTAAATAATAAATTAAAATCCTTCAACTAAATGTTAAGTCGGATTTGGACTTCCATTACTTGATTATGAATGAAATCCTTATAACTAAGTGTTTGACTATCCCTCATTTGGACACTTACTTTTAATGTGGCGTTCTTATAAATATTTTGGGTTGAATTAAACATCTTACATCAAGAGAAGTAGCCATCGCTAGACTTGATGTGACTTGGAGGCAAGGGTTGATGGAATCTAAGTCGAGATTTTAGGATTAGAGAGTCTACTCAATGGACCAGGGAGATGCAAGCTTCCAGTTAGAAAATAATTTCCTATCTAAATACCTTGAAGTAGCTTAACCAACTCTCATTGGGGTTATGTAAAGGGGAATATGGATCCTTTACAATATAATGTCCTAGAAACTAGAAATTCCGAGTTCAATAGTGAGGAATATTTGGAAATGATAAAATAGTCAGAGATTTAATGAAATTAATTATTATTATTTCTCAAATAATTTTTTAATCAAGAAAAGTACCAATCATATGTTTTAATTATTGAAGAAAATGGAATGTAAAACAAAAAAATAGTTTGATCATTCCTTAAATCTGGGTATGTCCTTACAAATAAATTTTTTCAAATGTGGTACAATCATTTATGAAATGCACTATTATCTGAAATTTTTTATTATGTGTTAGAATCCCCTAATCCTATTCTTCCACCCCAACAAGTGAGAGAAGGTGAAAAGGTAACCTACCCCAGATATGTTGAGGATACTTCCTATGTATGTTGCATTATATTATTATCTATGTCTGTAGAGTTTATGATACAACATAAAGACATAGATGTATACACCATAATATCTCATCTCTAATAACTTGAGAAAGACAATGAAAGGCTTGAAATAAATAAAATTGTCATTGCACTATATCATTGTAAACTATAAGAAGGAAATATATCTACTGATCATGATTTCAAAATGCTAGGGTATATTATTTAGTTAGAAAAATTGAGATTCCACTTGGATAAAAAATTATACATTAATCTTATCTTATATCCTTACCACCAATATTACCCCTATTTTTCCAATCCTGGATAAAAAAATGGCTAATTTAGTCAGTAAAGTTTTGCGCATACTTCACTAAGAAGATAAGGACTCATTAAAACCTGTTTCTTCGCCCCTTATGTTGAAAAGTTTGAAAGACAAGCCAGAAGATCCCATGGCTAAAATACATCCAAAATATCATTTACAATATCCTTTAATGAGGCAAAGGATTCGAGGGTAGAAGAATGGACAGGAGGCTATTTAATTTTCATGTGGAAAGCTTGGGAACTAGAAAATAAATTGAAACGAATTAAAGAAGCAAGAAGTTTCATCCAATTTATATATATTCATCAAGTTTTAGTTCACTACTTGTGTAATAAATACAATATTCTTAAAAAATAAATGTATTTCAAAACAATAAATGAAGAAGAATATAAAGGTTATAGAGTGAACCCAAAAGGAGATGAAACATGTGATTCCTAAATCAACCAAGGGGAGCTCACTATTTCTCATTTTCAGATTTTATTGATTCAAGTTTTTAATAAGTGTTACCAAAAAATTTATCTCAGTTTTTGTATTGACATAGAGAGACATGTAAAATCCTGTTACATTTTTTGTTAGGTATGTTCTGGTCTTTTCTTTTTTGTTTCCCCTTTTAATTGGGAGAGTATTTTTAACCTTTAATTGGGAGGATGCCTGTAATAGAGAATTCAAATATTTTTTTGTTTTTTATCTTTTCCTTAACTTTCTACTATTCATTGGGTAGTTACACGATGTGTAAATGGGGTTCATGATGTGTAATATAAACCGAAATCATCCTATGAGATGAATTCACAACATGAGTTTTTACACGTCGTGTTATGGTTACACATCATGTAATGTGAAAATTCAATTTTAATTAAAAAGGTAATGCATTTTTGGTGTAACTTAAAATGAAAGGGATTCACGAAATGTAAAATATTACCTGCCGTGTAATTCCTCAAGTTCTAGTTTTTAGGGTTCCATGCAGGTGTTTGAGGGATCATTCCTTTTTGAAGCCCCCTGATCTCAGCCAAAGATCTTACCTTAGGTGTTTTTGGGTGTCTTATTTCTATTCAGATCAATTCATTAAGTGATTGATCAGTAGGGTTGGGCACTTCATCTTTCCTGGTAATATTTTCTTTTGGTTTCTCTTTTATTTTTTGTTATAGAACTATTTGTTGTAGGGATTAATATTTGGATGGCATTTTCTATGAATCATTTTTAGTCTTTGGTTGTTCCTTTCCTTTTGAAGGCAGATATTATGGTTTCCAATCCCTGTTTTTAAATTCGGTTAGGTTTTCTACACTCTTAAGGTAGACATATATATTCAATTGTTCTAATTTCTTGAATTACTTATAGTTATGATTGATTTCTTGAGATTTGAAATGGAATTTCATGTTTTAAAATTGAAAAGGTCATGGTTTTGTGTTTTAAAGGGTATTTTTTCCTTGAAAATAGAACTTACTAGATTTTAAATGGAATTATATGTGTTAAAATTGAAAAGGGAATGGGTTAGTCATGTTTTAAAGGGGTTTTCCTTGAAAATAGAATTTCCTTGATTTGAAATTAAAAATATATTTTCAAACCCTGAAGAAGAAGGGATTTTATTTCAAATTATTTTATAAAAATGTGAGAATTATTTTTAAAATAGAAACTGGAAAACATTGCACATCGGGAACCTTGGATACGTCAAGAAAGAGACATAAGTAGCCTTAGTGTGCGTGGAACCACTATGAGGTAACCTATTATATGTCAATGGTCTATGGAAAGCCTTGATGTTAGTTGGATCCAACCTTATGCCTTGTGAGGATTGTAAGTGTCTAGTACATATTGTCCCATAGGCTAGAGCCTAGCTAGTAGGCACATTTTTGTTTCTGGTTGTTTATTACATGATAGTTTATTTCATGGATGTTAGATCTCATGTACACAATTTCCATATTATTATTATTTTATTATATTTTAATTCAACCAAAATCCATGGATCCAAGAGTCATATTCCCAACCATTCCATCTCCCAAATGTTGATTATTATATCTTCAATTAACATCTTGGAAACATTTACAACGTGTTTTTAATATATATTTCACAACTCGATTTAATCAAGACCTCACATTTTTTGGTGGAAAAATCAAATGTGAGATACAAAACTCATGTTTAAAATAAAACTGTAAAATAAATTACAAATCATGAAATCATGAAAATAAAGAATATGTGATCGACTCATATAATAAATAATATACAACACAACTAAAATGAAAAAAAGTACAATATAATGCATATAATTAAATGAAAAATAAGAAAAATTTCTGAAAAAAAATAGCTGATTAAATCCCAACAATACTATAAAACCCAAACAACTTTTATACATCAGTATCACACAAAAAAATCCTCGAATATTTATCACCTACTATTAATATTATCCACCAAGCAATGTCATCGAAAAATTCCACAACAAAACCCTACACTACAAAAAAATCCCCGATTAGAGACGTTTTAGTAACTACCGTAAAATAAATCAAGTTAAAAAAATATATAATATAACATCAATTTAATAAAAAAACCACTATTTTTTTTATTTTCAAAATTAGTGGAGGTTTCAATTAAACCATCTCAAAACATTATAAAAAAACCATAATCTCCCCCTCCCCCACTCCCTCTCTGATACCCCAACTCCTATCCCCCATCCCCCGACCTCCTCCTCTCCCCTCCCTAGCGGTGACCCCAACCCATGCAACCTGCCCCCTCCGACCTCCCTCTCCCAACTCAGATCCCCCATTGATAGCAAAACAGACCCCCTCCCCCACCTCGACGACGACCCAATACCCCCGACCTCCCTCTCCCAAAATCCCCATTTTCATCCACCTCATAGGGCTTTTTGGAGTCAGGTAAGACTCTTAATCCATCTGGCAAGACTTCATATGTGTGGGTAAGACTTTTTATTCTAGATCTGCATAATGATTTTCAGTTTTTTAAAATTGACCAAGGAATGATTTATACATCGAATTGTAATTATAGCTGAATGATTATGAAGTTCATCAAAGTAGACCAAAGATAGTTGAATTTGAGAATATTTTCAAAATGAATATAAGGCATGACATGAGCATAACTATTTGATATTAAAATTAATTGGTATATAAATACCTAGCTATGGAAAATAATAAAATGAATAAAGGAATTTGATTGAAAAATACATATAAATATTTTGAAAGAGGATTGGAAAACATTATAGAAAACTATAGATCAATGGTGTTAATTTAGATGGGTTTAAGAACAATGCCTACTAAATTATTTTTCTAAAAAAATTAGTTGTGGTTTTCATAAAACGTCTACTAAATATAAATTTAGTAGGGTTTTTTAACCCCAAATAAAATTTCCACATTATTTTATAGATATTTTTTTTTAAATATAGGCTATCATAAACCACTGCTCATTTATTCAATCATCAGTGGTTTATTTTCCCCATTTACTTTTTAAAAGTAATTTTTAAATATTACACTTATTAATAACAATTAATAAGAATTCATATATCACTTCTCATTTGTCATTAATTTAAATGTGTTTAAAAAATAATTATAATTCCATTTATATGAGACATTATTTAATATATAAATACATTATATATAAATATAATAAACTATATAAATTTATTTAAATATAATATATAATTGTATTTAATGTCTAGGGCCAACCAATCATGTATGGATTCCATCTCAACCCAATTAAAAAATATGTATTTTTCATTAATAAAATGGTGTGACTCCATTTTGTTTTGATATATATATATTTAATTACATTTGAATATATATTTGTATTTAAATTTATATCTATATATTTGTTTATATATTTATATTTATATTTATATATATATTTATTTATATTAATATTTTTTTTTTCATATTTAAATCTAAATTTATTTTTAAATTTATATTTATATTTACATGTAACTATATATTTATATTTATATTTATTTTTTTTATATTTATATTTAAAAAGGAATTTTACCCCATATTGTTTTGATATTTAAATAAATATATATATTTATAGTTATAGTTATAATTTTTTATATTTACATTTACATTTATATTTATATTTATATTTATATTTTCATTTTCATATATATTTATTTTAATGTTTATAGTTATATTTATATCTATATTTAAATATCAATTAATTTTTATATTGATATTTACATGTATATTTATATTTAAGTATATATATATATTTACAAATATATTTATATTTATCATTCAATTTAACTTAATATATATATTTTTATACTTATATTAGAAGTTTAGTAAGAAAAATTTAATTATTTGATTCATCCCATTTTCTTTTTTGTTGTTATGAAAGAGTCAATGATGAAGTTGGGTGATATTTAATTTTGATTATACCTATTTGATTAAACATTTATATCTTTATATTTGAATGTATAGGGATAATACAATCTAATACCAATGGATAAAAGTTGGATTAATTTACCTCGAAACCCACCTCGGTATTCCAAGGGTTTGGATTAATTTATAGATTATGTAATTGTAAACCAATCAATGGATGGTAGAATAAAATGTCTATTTCCTGACTATAAATTAAAGCAATGGTTGAATAGAAATGAATTATATGAGAATTTGATATTGAAACAGTTTCCTGTTCAATATGTATGTTGGATTTTCCATGGTGAATCAAATGTTATGGAAAGTAAAAATAATGACAGTACTATCAACGAAATACAAAGTGACTCTACAACGGAGAGTTCAGTTTGAAATTTGTTAAATGAAACATTTGGTTTTTGCAGAATACAATGTCCAAGATTTTAATAGATCAAAAAAACCTTCATTTGATCCTCAGTAGGTTAATGTTTCTCAAAAATTCAATGATGAAAAAATTGTTTTTATGAATTATTTGAAGATGAACATCAAGAATTATATGAAGGGTGTGATAAGTATTCAAAGTTTTCTTTTTTACTTAATTTGTATCATATCAAGTGTAACTGTGGAATTACTAAAAAATAAATTTCTATGATTTTAGAGTTTCTTCATGATGCATTTAATAAAGAAAATACCCTTGCATCATTATATGAGATGAATAAAGTCATCAACAAACATGGACTTGATTATAAAAAGATACATGAATGCCCTAATGATTGTATGCTTTACTGGCGAGAAGAGTATGATAAGGAGTAATGCACAAGATTTCATACAAATATATGGAATTCAATGAACAACAATGAGAGTATAAATCAATGCAACCCCAGGAAGAAACAGAAGAAGAAAACTCCTATAAAGGTATTGCATTACTTTCCTCTAAAACCACGCTTGCAAAGATTATTCATGCTATCTAAGACTTCATATGACATAAATTTTCATGATTAGAATAATAAAGATGGCTCGATATGACATCCAAAAGATTTAACATCATGGAATATGTTTGATTATTTATATCTATATTTTTCTTTGGATCCTAGGAATGTATGTTTGGGATTGGATTATGATTCTTTTAACTCTTTTTGGAACTTTAAGTACTAATTATAGGATTTGGATAGTTGTTTTTATCCCCTATAATCTACCTCCATGGATGTGTATAAAGAATAATTATTTCATTATTTTAATAATTATTCCTAGAAATAAAATTCCATGAAATAACATTGATGTATACCTTCAACCTATAATCAAAGAATTGCGTGAATTATGGGATGATGGAATGGAAACATATGATACTTCAACGAGAAAACTATTCAAAATTCATATCATTTTATTGTAGACAATTAGTGACTTTCCTAAACTAAGAAATTTATTTGGTTGGCACACTCATACTAGTTTAGATTTTCCAATTTGTAATTTTTATTTTGAACCTCATCAATTACCTCATAAAAGAGAATGGTGTTTTATGTATCATCATCGATTTATTGATTCTATCCTTAAATTTAGGTTGAACAAGACATGATTCAATGGATATATTGAAATGAGAAAGTCATCAAAGGTGTTATCTGGTTTATAAATCATGGGACAATTAATGAATGTCACTGAAGAATTTGGAAAATTTCATCACTTTAAAGAAGGGGGGAAAGGGTATGAGGTACAATATCCGAAGAATCTGGAACACAACAATGGAAGAAAAATAATATTTTTAAAACATCCTTATTGGGAGTTTAACTTTATACGTTATAATCTTAACATAATGCATATTGAGAAGAATGTCTGTGAAAATGTAATTTTTTCAGTACTTAATGAGTAGGTTAAATCGAAGGATCTCCTTAATGCTCATAAGGATTTGGATTCAATGAATATAAATCATGGTTTGTGGGAAAATGAAAATGGAAAGCATCCTGTGACTATTTTTACAATGAAAAATTATGAGAAATATGTATTCCTTCAAACTTTAAAGAATATAAAAGCACTAGATAGATATTCAAGTAACATATCAAGGCGTGTTAACTTTAAACATCAAAATTTACATGGATTGAAAAGTCATTACTCACATATTTTGATGGAGTAGTTGTTATTGTTGTATTTGTATAAAACTTTACCTGAAGAAGTAACTGTGGTTTTAGTTGAGTTTTTTACCTTTTTCAGAGAGCTTCATAGGAAAACTATAAATCCAACTGAGCTTGATAAACTTCAAGAAAGAATTGTTTTGACACTATGTCATTTAGAGATGTTATTTCCCCTTAATTCTTCATAGTCATGATTCACTTAACTGCTCATTTGGTTGAAGAGGCTAAACTTGATGGATTGGTACAATATTAGTTGACGTAACTAATTGAGAGGTACATTGATATTTTTTTTATTTTAATTGGTGAATTTTATTTTATCAAATAATTGAATTAATTTTTTATATGTTTCTTATTTTTTTCACCAGGTACTTAGGTCATTTAAAATCATATGCAAGGAATAAATCTCAACCAGAAGGCTCTATTACTGAAGGTTACATAGATGAAGAGTGATTAACCTTTTGTTCTATGTATTTGGATGGGATTGAGACTAGATTTAATCATGTTGGATGTGCTGATGACATCTCCACTGATTCACATTCTGAAAATCAGTCATCGTTATTTCCAACTATTGGATGACCAATTGGAAAGGGGTAAAATTTTACAATAACTGAATAGGAGTTGCTATAAGAACATAGATATGTACTAGTCAATAGTTTTATTGTAGACCCATTTATTAAATAACTATGACTCCAAAAAAAGAGGTGACTAAGGGTTTAAGCTCAAAATGAGATGGAATTAACAAAAGATGTTAATAAGGAGGTTATCAATTGGTTCAGCCGTCGTGTAAGTATATAATCATATTCATATTAATGATGTGTTGTTATTTTATATATGTTAAAAGTAAAACCTTATATCTATTTTTCAAGATAATGAATGTTGAAAATTGATATGAAATATCAAATAATTTTATGTTTTTGGATTGAGTTCCTCTAAGGCAGGTTAAGAGATTCGATGCCAACAATATTCATGGCTTTAGGTTTCATACAATTTATCATGAATAAGTCTTGAAAACTCAAAATAGTGGTGTATTTACACTTACAGAGGTGGGATACTATGAGAATATGAATGATATAATTGAATTAAACTATCATGGCCAGTTTTTAGTTGTCTTATTCAAATGAAAGTGGGTCAACATTGATAGGGGTATAATGAATGATTTGTTACATTTTACTTATGTAAACTTCTCTCGCTTGATGGATACCTATGAGCATGTAGATCATGATCCATTTAAATTGGGTTCAAAATAGAATATGGTTTATTATGTGGGTGATGAAATACCTGAAGGTTTTAGTTTTGTTGTACACTTAAATCAAAGAGACTTATATGATATGGGCGATGCAGATCAATTGGTTCTTTTTGACAGTGAATCTCATCAACTGCAAAACATTGAACTGTTTTTTCATGAAAATACTGAAATAGTAGAACTTGCAAGAGAGGGTAAAAATTAAGTACTTTTCACAATTTAGGTTGATAACAATGAAGGTAATGAAGATGAAGATAATTAAATGTATAAATTGGTAATTAAAATATATTACAACTCATTGATAAGCGTTTCATATATATATATATATATACATTATTCTAGTTTTTCTTTTTCTTTTTTTTAAAAAGATTTTAGTTTTGAATTTTTCATAAATTTAATATACCTTAACCATTTGAAATGTAGGAATTTTGAGAATAAGAAAATTTCAGGATCCTAGACGATTAGTATCTCGGAGCACACCACCACTACCATCATCTTCTTATGGATCCTAGTGATTCCATTGTACCCGAGACTACTAGTGAGCCAACTATTTCCCCAAATGTCATTGGTATCCCACTGCCTGATTCACCTCTAACGATGGAGCAGTTGGTCACCCCTCTATCTAGGGTATATTGGTGAGTTACCGTTACTGTTATGTATGTCATTTTTTAAAAAAACTTTATATTTTATTAATTGTTTAATTTTTTTTGTCAAAAAGATAAGTAAAACCATAATAGAGATAAAAATATGAACACAATAGATGTATGAGACCATATTATCATTCCATTTTATGAGTTTAAGGTACCTATTATTGACAATGCTAGAATATATGGGCATATTCTTGGGAAACATGCTTGTAAGATAGTGAGATTTACCATTAATTATAAATATTGGAGGCATATTCTTATAGATTGAAAAAATGAGGTCTTTAATACTTATATAAAGATAATATTAATTTGATATTCTTTGATAACTAATTTTAAATACATGATTAATTTTTTTTAATATACTTTTAAAGTGTTATGTTTTTTTATTTCTAGATGTTTTTTCATTTTGTTGTTCCTGACTCCATCTCACGACCGTAGACTTTAAAAAATTTGGGTATGAAATGGAGAGATTTTAAATGGAGATTATGTCATGATTTTAATTAATATTCTTTGAGATCATGAAAGATGTACGAGAAAGTGCCTGAAGGAATTTATCATGAGAAATAGAATCTCTTTGTCGATATCAACAGAGATGCGTTTTATAAGGTAATTGCATATTTTACATTTTCTTAATAACATAAAAAATTAAAAATTATAATTTTTATTAATTTTGATATTTTTTGTAGGAATTATCTAAAAAAATATTGTGAATCGTGAGAATCAATTCATCCCTCACATCATTGGGTCTTAGAGTTTTTTAAGAAAAAGAACAAATTTTGGTTTATATTTTATTCATTATTATTTATATCATTTTATTATAAATCAATGTTATTTCTAACTTGTTCATATTTTTTTATCAAGGCCAATGAATTTGGTCACTCAGTTTTCCAAACATAAATGTGGTTTAAAGTACATAAGGAACATGATGACAATTTTGTAAATGACCATACCAAAGATGATGGAGTAAGTACTTGTTTGTTTTTATAATATAATTTTCAGTATTATGTTTTTATAATAATGAAATAAAAATAAATAGTAATGATAAATTTATTAATTAGATAATATTATGAAGTTTAGATATTTTATAAAATCATTGTTCATATTTTTGTATTTACTGGTTAAAATTCAAGAAGTCTAGGATGCGAACTCCTTATAATCATCACTGGTTTCTCAAAACGATGCAGTTGGAATAGTTTTAGGGAGGGAGAATCCTGGATGTATATGGGGGATGGGTTCTGGGCCTACTCCATCAGCTGTATTTGGTAGGGTGGTGTCATCAATTATTGCTACACCCAGTGGGAGTTCAAGTAGTGCTGTTGATCAGGAATGAAAAAGAGAAATTGCAATATTGAAAGAAAAATTGAAAGAACAAGACTCTTTTAGGAAAACATAGGATGAGTGGTGATTGAAAATGGAAAATGATTTAGTTTCAGTATTTCAGTAGATGAACAAAATGTTCCCAAAGGAAATTAATAGTTCTATATCACATCACACCAAGGTAAATTTTAAATTCCATATATAATTCACACATTTTCAAAGAACACATACAAAATCCATAAATAAAACTAAAATGAAACTTTTATATAGAAAACATACACTTTAAGTCATACCAACCATATATTGTTCTGTATTTATGTGTGGTTGACTCTTACAAATCAAAAATGAAATATATATTATTATCTATAAGTTTGAAAACAATTTGATATTGTTTGCTTGATTTTGACTCGGTAAACACTTCTTAAAGGTATAAAGCTTTTAAAAAAAGTATCAAGGGGTCAAAATAGGAAACTGACATAATATTGACCAAAAATAAGTGGAAAATTATCATAGATTGAATTTTGAAATTTAATAATTGATGGTACATCATTTCGAATGATGGTTTTCATGTTATGTTCGTAAACGCAGTTTTAGTGTTTTGAAACATTAAAATGTTTGTGGAATGGTAAAAACAATAAGAAATGACTTCATATTGATGTTAAATAATGGTAACAAAACCAATGAGTTATTTTTTATGTGTAAGTATATAAAACATGTCAATCTGACATGCAGTGTGGTCAGAATTACTCAGTAAACACTTCATAAAGGTACACAAGCCTTTAAAAATTAGTGTCGGGGGGTCAGAGCCCGGAAAATGTAAGATTTCCCTAAAATATGGGTAAAATGGCCATATATTTAATTTTTTAATTGTAGGAACTGACACCATGTCATTCCGAATGACTTTATTCCTGGGATGGCCACAAACTTATTTTTAGTGTTCTAAAAGGCTAAAACATGCGTGGAATGGTCAAAACCATAGAAAAAATATAATATTTACATGTAATCCTGGGACTAATACTAATGGGTTATTTTTAACTTTTATTCATAGACAAAACATCAATCTGACGTGTGGTGTGGTTGGAATTACTTGACAAACACTTCTTATAGGCAAAAAATCCATTAAAAAAGTGTCGGGGGGGGGGGGGGGGGGTCAAAAATAGAAAACAATGTAATTTTATTAAAATAATGGGACTATGACCATATATTGAATTTTGAATTGTAGGAATTTATGAAATGTCATTCTAAATTATGGTTTTCCCGGGATGGCCGTAAACACATTTTTAGTGTTTTAAAACACTAAAATGTACATGGAATGGTCAAAACCCTAGAAAATGACCTCATATTTATGTGAAATCATGGGATCACCACCAATGGGTTATTGTTTATGTTTATACATAGAAAACACATCAATCTAATGTGCATTGTTGTCATAATTACTCGTTAAACACTTCTTAAAGGTACAAAATCCTTTAAAAATAAGCATTGAGGGGTCAAAACTAGGAAAACGATGTCAGATTGACCTAAAATTAGGGAAAAATGACCGTATATTGATTTTTGAAACGTAGGTTCTAACAGTGCATCATTACAAATGAATTTTTTCCTAGGATTTCAGTAAAAACATTTTTAGTGTTTTAAAACACTAAAACAAGCATGGAACAGTCAAAACCCCAGAACATGACCTCACATTGACATGGAATCATTGGAATACCACTAATGAGTTATTTTTGACATATACGCTTAGGCAACACATTAATCCAATGTGTGGTGTGGTCAGAACTACTTAATAAATACTTCTTAAAGGTATAAAATCCTTTAAAAACAAGTGTCGGGGGGTCAAAACTAGGAAAACAATGTCAGCTTTCCATGAAATAAGATTAAAATGATTGTGTATTTAATTTTGAAATGTAGGAATAGAAGAAATTTCATTCTGAATTATGGTTTTTCTGAGATGTTCGTAAATGCATTTTTAGTGTTTTAAAACACTAAAATGTGCATGGAATGGCCAAGACCATAGAAAAAAAGCTCAGATAGACATGGAATCTTGGTACAACTACCAATGAGTTATTTTTTATGTGTAATAATAGAAAATATTTCAATCCATTGTGAGGTGTGGTCATAATTACTAGGTAAATATTTCTTAAAGGTACAAAAGCCTTTAAAAATAAGTGTCGGGGAGTCAAAACTAGGAAAATGACATTGTATTACCTTAAAATTAGGGGATAATGAAGAAAGATTGAATTTTGGAATGTAGGAACCAATGAAACGTCATTCCAAATGACGGTTTTCTTGGGATGGTTGTAAACGTGCTTTTAGTGTTTTAAAACACTAAAACGTGCATGAAAGGGTCAAAACCATAGAAAATTATCTCATATTGACATGGAATATTTGGAAAACCACCTATGAGTAATTTTTGACATGTACGCATAGAAAACACATCAATCTGATGTGTGGTGTGGTGGGAAATACTCAATAAATACTTCTTAAAGGAACAAAATCATCTAAAAACAAGTGTTAGGGGGTCAAAACTAGGAAAATGACATTGGATTTCCATGATATTAGGGGAAAGTGATTATAGATTGAATTTTGAAATATAGAAACCAACAACACATCATTTTAAATTATGATTTTCCCAGGATGGTCGTAAACACGTTTTTAGTGTTTTAAAACACCAAAACATTCATGGAACAGTCAAACCCATATAAAACAACCTTTGATTGACATGGAATCTTGGGAAAACTACTGATGAATTATTTTTGATGTTTACGCATAGACAACATGTCAATCTAATGTGTGGTGTGGTTGTAATTACTCGTTAAACATTTCTTAAAGGTACAAAAGCCTTTAAAACAAGTGTTAGGGGTCAAAACATGGAAAATGACATCATATTTACCTATAATCAAGGGATAATGACTTTAGATTGAATTGTGAAATATAGGAATTTAAGACACATCATTCTGAATGATGTTTTTCTTGATATGTCCATAAATGTGTTTTTAATGTTTTAGAACACTAAAACCTGCATGGAATGGTCAAAACCATAGAAAAAAACCTCAGATTGACATGGAATCTTGGGACAACAACCATTGAGATTTTTTGAAATATATGACATGTTGTGATATCAAATTATTTAAATTTTTTTTATTAAGTAAATTTCAAGCACACCACACATCCATTAAAAAATAAATTATTATATCACATACCCCTTTTCAATTTCAAGTGTTTAATATTATCTTAAATAAGTAATTTTATGTTTTCAAAGTGTTTTTCATTATGTATTATTTTTTATGTTAAAATGTATTTTGTTTGATTAAAAAAATAAAAAAATTTATGTGCAAAATTATGAATATATTCTGTTTCATTTCTATTTTGCATTTATTTTCATTAATGATCTAGTTTTTATTATAGGCGGAAGACACTGGGAGTAGGTAGGAGGTTGGCCATTCTGATCCACGACATTTTTTTAGAAGGAATTAATGATGGTTCTTTATTTTTATGTAATGTTAAAATTTTATCAATTATTCTACAGAAATTATGATTTATTATGTTTAGTTTTGATTTTGGTTTTTTTTGTTATAGTTGATGAGATGAAATGGTCGGTTTCAGTTGATGAGATGACGTAGAGGTAGATAAATACAGTGGAGGTCATGACGTGGATTTATATTGGGCATGGGTTATTGTTGGAAATATTTTATATGTATATATTTATGACTAGGGTATTGGTTGAAAGATGTATGGGTTGACTGAGACAGAGGGTATGGTGACTGTGGATGTTTTCATATATGACTATGAATGTATGAAAATTCTTATAATGGGTTTATCATATATTCATGTTTTAGTATATTGTATGTTAGTTTTTCTATATTTACATTTTTTATTAAATGTTTTTCTAAATATGATTTAGCGGTGATTTTTAGAAACTACCCCTAAATACATTAAATACAATATGTTTAATGGTGGTTATGATTATCCTCCACTTAAACAAACCACCACTCATATGTTCAGTAGAAATTTATTTCATTTTATTTATATTTCTCCTAGATATATTTTTTTATAAAATAACTGATGCTAAATAACAATAAACCGTAGCTAAATGCTCCAAAAACTACACATAACAAAACCACCGCAAAATTAATGAAACCAACGCTAAATGACTTGAGACCATGCAATACATGGCAGTTTAATTATCCATTGGTCCATAAAAAAACCACATTTTTTTCCCTTTTTGTAGTGAAAAAATCTGTATATAAAAGTGGGGGTGAGTATATCCACATATCCCAAGAAACCAATTCAACATTGAGCATGGTTAACAATCAAAACCACCTGGGGGGTAAATCGGGCCAAACATAAAATATTAAACTATTTTATTCTCAAATCCCCATAATATACTATGAAAAAACCTATATCCATGTCTTCACAAAAAAACCACCTAAGGGTAAACCAGTTCAAACATCAAATAGTAAACTATTTTATTCTCAAAGCCTCATATGATACTAAGAAAAAACTTATTCTATTCTAGTAATCCATGCCTCATATTAATAAGTCTAACTCATTATAGTATTTATTCCTTGATCTCACCATAAACATTACTCTCCAAATAACAAGATTGGTATAGTATAACACATAGAATCAAAACATAGAATCCCCCTATCAAAACAAGTTAAGTCAATGCTTTTAAAATTTCCAAGAGATTTGTCACTAATGATCTTGGCACCTAATATTTTAAAATACCCAAAAAACATTTCTAAAATGATCTCTATTGACCTAAAAAATATCACTAGTGTGATCTATGTGGAAAAAGAGGAGATCGGCTATTTATTCATTGAATTTGGACACTGGAGTGACAATTTTTATTTTCATCATTAACACACACATTTTATAACATCCTGACACCCACTTTCATATACAATCATTGGTTTATTTTTTTTCTTTCTTATTTTTCATGTTGATATCTAGTTGTTACTATTGATTCTCAATTGTTTCCTATTTTTTTATCCTTTAAAGGGGTTGGGAGTGAGTCCTATTTCTTTTTATAGAGGTTTTGAGGTATCCTAGGATTATGAATTTAGGGTGGACTTGGGTTTATAGGAAATAAGGATATAAGAGGTCCACTAGCTAGCTGGTGGGGGTCACAAACTAGCCGGTGGAAGGATAAAAGTAGGGAATTACTATAGGAATTGAATCAAGCTACCAATGGGGTTCTCAGGCCTTCAAGCATTCTGTCGGTACCAATACCTAGCTGGTGGATCCAACATCTAGCCAGCGACATCGATCTGAGTGTGAAAAAACCAGGGTAGTATCATAATTTTCACCATTTTAATCTCTATTTTATTTCCAAACACTTATCCCTTAAACCTCATTTGACCCAAAATACCTTAGAGACTCTCTAGAGGAAAATTTGGCCCTTCCAATCTTGATTCTTCATGGATAAAAGTGTCATTTAAAGTGTTGGATCTCTTTTGGTAAGTGTAATCTCATTTTTATTTTGAATTCCCCTTTCCTTGTATCTCTAATTCTTCAAGAGTGGTGGATCTTTATGTCATTGATGGATCCAGATCCTAATTTTCTGACTTTTGGTTTTGGAATTCATCCTTGGGTATTTCTAGAATTTTGAATCTTCATTGTGGATCTTGTGTTGGGTTTTTGGTGGTACCTTGATTGAAGTAGATGGTTCCATAATGCAATTCCTATCAATTGAAACCATTATTTCTTTCCTGATTTAAAATGGACTTATAAATGGGGTTTGAAGCATAAATTAAAATTATTGATTGGTGTTTTCAAAATTTCATGGGTGTGTTTAACTCTTTTGACTATGGATTTTCAAATAAAGTGATAATTTCCAGAAAATGGATTTGAAATGAATGAATCATTTGATGAAATACTTTAATGATGATTTATTGAGAAAAGATGTAATGGAACTATTTATGGTTTGAGATGAAATTAATTTTTTTTAGTGACCTTATTTTTTATGAAAACCATTTGATGTTGGTTTTTAAAATTAAAGGTCATGTTTGAAAACTTGAAGTTAGTTCCAATTTTAAACAATTGATTGAAATGAAAAAAAACCATTGTATGTTTGAATTCCTTGAATCACATGGGATCATAGGTAGCTAAGTGGGAATAAAACACGCTAGGCATGTATTATCTCTACCTGTAAATGGATTGATGATGAAAACCCTCACTGAACTATGATAAGGGTAGGGAGTTCATTCTTTGGTGGGTTCTCCTATTCCCACTAGGCCTGATATCTAAGGACGTGTTAACACATGGATCCATATTTCACTGAGATGAGTGATGATCTTTATACTAAATTTATCTTAGGAATCTTAAATATGGTGATATGATATAAAATTATTTATACATGCCCATGTTTATAAAACTATTATTCATTACTATTTTGATAAAAATGATTATTCATGACTATTTTTATGGAAATACACTTTTATATATGTTTTATACTTTCCATTGAAATGATTTGAAAAACATGTTTTGTTAGGAATTTTGAAAAGGTTACTTTGACATGTTTCATTTAAAATTAAGAAATTGTAGTTTTTTATATGGACTTATTATGGAATAGTTAATGAGATTTTATTGAATAGTGTTTCCCACACTCTGATTTTTTCCTTTGGGAATTTGAATAATTTCTTATTCTAGGTTCAGGAAAAGGGAAATCATCGCCTGAAGGAGGTGGGTGTTATTTATTAGAGGGGCCTTGGGAGTTTGTGGTGACCAATGAAGTATGTGGTCCACTTGTTATAAGTATATACTATGATGAATTCATTGATGGTTTATGTGATGACTTGGGTTGATGTTCCATTTTTGGGACTTGTAATTTCCTACTTGTGGTACTTTTTTCTTGATGATTGTTTGGAATACCGCCTTTTTATTGATTCTTATACACTGCTTTGTCTTATTGAGTTTTTATTACGGTGAAATAATTCCCTCTTGATTGTTTTTTATGTCCATGAACTAGTCATTAGGATGTGGAGATTAGGAATGAACTTTGGGCCATGTTAGAATTGATTCAAGTATCAGTTTAGTTGGTTATCCAGGTTGGTTTGTGACATATTTAAATACATAATAATAATAATACCATTATTATTATTATTATTGATACAATATTAATATAAGCACATTATTAAAAAATACCTTTCTATAATTTTCAATTGAACCAAAATAATATACAAATCCATATAATAATAATAATCATAATAATGATATGAAATATATCAACATAATCATGATAAACATTGTTGGGACCAAAATAAAAGTAATCCACATGAGAAGGGGGTAGGTGAATCAAGGTTCGCACCAGATTAAAACTTTTTTTTAAGTCCCTTTCCCATAAATATTTTGTTCACTCATTTAAATAAATTTGTTCAATCTCACTTTGCCTCACCACTGATCATAATGAATATCAAACAGTTATGCAGGAAAGTAATGCACAAGAACAAAATGATTTTACTTAGTTCACAACTAAGGGATAATGCAAGGATAATACAGAATACAATTTTTCAATATACTATAATCTACTACCATGCATTATTTGGTGGATACAAGATTTTAATTTGCGGTCACTTTGTGCGAAGGCACACTACCCTTATAAGGTTTAGGAAAGACTCACTGTTGATCCAAGGGACACTCTCACTTATTCTCTTTCATGCATTTCTTTGGTGAAGGAAAATTCAATTTATATATGTGAGGATCTATTAAATACTTTATATACTTGAAGTAATATTCCATATCAGTATAAGTCACTAAAACTCCTTACATCTACAACTCTTGAATAGTAACTTTGTTCGGATCCTCTTCACTACTCTCTTTATCTTAAAAGAGAAATGAAATCAACTCCTCAATGTGAGAGTTTAATATTTTCCTTTCAATAAAATAAAATAGAATATCTTCTTCCATAATAATAATTCAAAAATGGGATTATACTTATTATACTTCTTTTTCTTTTTTAACATCCAGGTATAGTAATGATGATCTATTTCCTTCAATACTTTTTTATTCAATGTGGCTAATATTATTGTGAAAACAAATATACCCTTATTGTCTCTATTTTACTCTATGAAAACTAGATATGAAATGTTCCTATAATATTTTAGAATTATAGTGATAATATTTTATAAAGTCTTCAAGATTCTAACCCTTTCATCAATGGTTGGGATATGATCTATTCCAATAACACTTCATGATCATTCTATAAGCCTCATATAATTAATTATGGTCAAATGTTTCCAAATAAATCATAAAAAGCTCCCAAATTTCATGTTATACCTTTTTATTTTTAAGTTTAAACCAAATATGCAAGACGTTTTGGAAATTGACCCATCATGATACATGATTCCGCATTGTGTGGAATGATGTACTTTGATTCTATTCACTTTTAAAGTTCACATTGGATTGAATTTTATTTGTTGTCAATAATGTGAGATTACTTGATAGTTAAAGGAGATTTAATTATGTTTTGGATGAGTTTTGGAGAATTGATAAAGGTGTTTCAATGTTAAATGGTAAATGGATGGAGGCTACAACTTAGAATTCTTACTTGAATAGATTCAAGACAAAACAACATTTAGATGTGATGATTGTTTGTGATTTTCTTTGAATGAGTAAAAGGTATTGATATATGAATTCCCATAACATGTTTCAAGGTAATATTACAGTGGTTTAAATAAAGTGAGACGAAAGGCTATCTTGTAAATGTGAGAAATCATTTGAAGAGGGTTGTTCGTTAAAGTTTCTATAATCACGAGTTACATACCTGCTTTATGAAGATTATAGGATTATTTAAGATATTTTTTGAGTGGTTGAGAAGATTTGGAGATGATTTTATGGGGTTTTGGTTTGGGATAAGTGGACTATGGAATTTTATAACAATATTTGGAATCCCATAGTACTTTGAGAAGTAATCTCATATGACTTTGAGCCGAAGAAGGAAAATGGCCAAGTCTGGAGTACATATGACTTTCCTAGTGAACCTATATCTTTTTAGTTATATCCATATGAATTTTAGTTTGTATCCAATATATTAATTTATTGTTTCATGCATGACTTTGGGTATCAGAGAGCGTATGGATTTCAACATGTATGAATTTCCTGTAAGGCTCATAAGACTTTGAGTGGTGTTCGCGTATGGCATTGTGTCATATGAATTTTAGTATATGAATTTATATGTGATCTCATAATACTTTAATAGGAGAGGGAATAAGAATATGATAGGGAATATTACTTTTTTTCACCATATGACTTTATCACTATAACAATCCTAACTCCAGAATACTAGAATCAATAGTTATTTTATTACATTGATATAAGATACAAGGATCATATCACCAAGGATCGATCATGTTAATAGTCTTGAAGAACTAGATACATACATGGATCCTTAATTAAATTGGAAATAAAAAATAGAACATAAAAAAGGAAAGAAATATTCATCCTTGAAGTCATTCAAAGTTTTCATCTTCATATACTGAAAAAAATGAAATAAGAGTGAGATCGAACGCTCAATAAGAATTACATACAATAGAAAATATTATGATTGAATAAGAAATAATCAATATGGAAATGTAAATAACTAAAAATGAATTCCTTTTAATCAATAATATGAGAATAAAATGCATCCATAAATAATATCAATGTTAAAATCTCATTGATAATAATAATAACTGAATTCTCAATGAATGAAATTCTTAATATTAGACGTTATGATATCAAGAATCATGATACCTCTATTGCCAAGACCTTTCATATGACAGTTGAAAACTAAGGGTAAAGACCCATTTAATTTAGACAACTTATTTGTCTCATGACGCTTGTCTCTGTATCGAGGGGCTATCTATAACTAGGCCCCACCCATAACTGCATGTCCAAATAATTCCTTATACATTGAATAATCAATTCAATTTATAAAAAATATGCCTTATCAAAAAATATGTATATTGAATAAAGGATACAAATTTATCAAAATTTTCCCTATTCAATCAAATAATTTACATAGTAAAACACCATATGTAAATGATATATGGGTTGAACAATAATCATATCCATGATACAAAGAATATGAATATTTAAGAGAAATATAATGTCTAATGATCACAAGTAAGTGAATGTATCAAAGGATGGTATCATTAAAATATATACCTAGTGGTGAATAATTAAAATAAAGTATATTTTTTCATTTATTAATAGAAATACCATTAAAATATAATCAAAACATTCTTGAGGAAAATAACCTTTCATTTATTTTAAATCACATATTTAGAAAAAACTGTACAAATATGAAGTAAAAAAAATATTTGAAAATAAAATTATAAAATTATAATGGAATATTAAATTTAAATATTAGTCATGAAGGTGGTAAAATACACTCATGTCGTATAAGTTAAAAAAAATTCATTCCATACTTTTTTTTTTGAAAAAGTCACAAAATACCACGTTTGGAAAATGAAAAAATATGCCTTTCACAATGTTTTGTAAAATGGTCAAACATGGGTAAAAATGATTTTTGATAAATAATTGAATAAGTTTATAATTTTTTTGGAATAATTTTATTGAAAATATGTATATGGAATAAAAATATATCTAATCAAAAGAGAAATTAGTTCAGTTTTTCTTTTAAACATTTCTTTGCTCGATTCAAGTTACAAAGAGAGGAAAAGTTGGAAGAAAATATGGAAACTATTTTAGTTAGTAAACTCAAAATGAAATTTAATATTCATGAATAAATATATTTTGAGGTTAATTAACTCAAAGGAAAATATATACACCACATAAAAAATATAGGTGCATAATTCCAAATATGTCTTAATGAAGTGGAAATTGAGATGAAATCCATTACCTCATGCTTACCTTTAGTTAAAAATGATTTAAACTCATATGTAATGGTTTTAAACTTCTTATTAATTTTTTATAGAACATTATTAATATTAATAATATCATATATTATCCTCTTATATCATTTTATCACATATTTATTAATAATATTTCATTATTATCCTTGTTTTGGGTGTTAACTGGTTCATTTTCTCATGCATGTTTTGTCATGTAAGTTATAGTTATTATGAATAGGATATAGTTAAATAATATAAATAATGATATTAAGGTTATAGATATCATATTTATTTATTAGATACACTTTTAGATTCATTATTTAATGATGGACATAAAAAATGAGTCGCATCAATTCGTGGAGACGGTTAGTTGTACGTACGCACAGGTAACGACATCATTTCTAAATGACTAAAAGGGTAAAGAATTGGATAATATATTAATTTTAAAAAATCAATATAATTTCATAAGTATCATATATATCCATTATTTCCTTTATTATAACCATATCAATAATGTGGTGATGAAAAAAAATTACACCGCTGAATGGAGATGGTAAGCTGTACGTATACACTTGCGGTGCTTTCATTTTTCATAGGATGAATAAAATTTGGAATATGGTTGTATCATAATAATAATAACATCTTAGAATATATATTATATATTATTTATTAATTTAGGATAGAAAAATCACATGAAGATAAAGTAGAATAAGAAATAAACTTGAAAGAGTTGGTAAAGGTGATACCTCTTCTTCAGTGGACTTCCTTTAGATCTCTTCTTAAGGGATCATGGGTTGGTCTTTTGGGAGGAAAATAACCTATATAACTTGGATAATGAAGTTTATAAAAGGAATGGGTAGGTTTTGGTCGAGTTATATGACTTCAATTGATGTAAATAAGTGAGAAATGAGGTTCCCCTTTAAAATTGAAGTGAGGGGCTCTCTTAGAATTTCTCAAAAGATTAAAAAATAACATGACTATTCTAGATAAAAGTGCTTAAAAATGGCATATAAATTCATAGGGTATAAAAAGTTAGACAATAAATTATACCATTTGTCATTATTTAATATTTTTATGATTTTTAAATAATTTAATAAAATATTATTTTCATAAAATAATATTATTATCAATTTTGACACTATTCATTACATTGACTTTAATAACATCTAGACGCTAATTGAAATTTGAAAAAATATTTAAATACACCCCTAAAATTTAATTTTAATATATAAAATTATTATATCACCTTAATTATCTCAAATTATAATAGCATTAATATTTTTAATACCATTTGTTTTATTTTACCATTAATAGAATAATTATTATGTCAAAAATGTGTAAGCATTTAAGATAATTATTTATTCACTAGAAATTTAAAATAAATTACCACGATTTAGATAAATCTTTTAAATTTAAAAAATACTATTTATAGATGAAAATATCCTCTATATAATACCATATTAAAAATATTAAATTTACTAAAAATAAGAGCGTGACATGTTTGACTTTTCTTGAAATAGAATACTATAAAAGTCATAATATCATCCAAATGGAGATAAAATGAAATATAAATGAATATTTTATGAGTTTTATGAAATTTATTCATATAATAATATAAATTCAAGTTTAAGGGTAATTTTTTAGTCCTTATCATTTTATTTTTAACTTTAATTACCAAATTTTCCCTTTACCATGGTAAAAAAAGTACTAAATTTACTATTCATATTGAACAAAAATAAAAGGCACCTATTTAATAAATTTGGAACTTATGAATCAAAATATGGAATCCATTTTTTAAAATTTCAAACACTTAATTTCTAGAATTTAATTTAAAACTAAATCTTCAAAATGCAATGAAAAAAAGTTTTTCAAAAAAAATGCCTTTTTAATTGTAAAAATGTTTTTATACAAAATTAAACCATGAAATTTATTATAATAAAATTAATTGGATTATTAATAATATAAATAATATTAATTAGAAATAATATTAAAATAATATATGACTTTTCAAAAGTTTTAAACAAAAATATAGTTTTTAATAAAAAACAATATTTTTCACTATTCACTAAGAAATAATTCTTTTCAGAAAGATATCAAAAATTCAACCAAAGCTATGTTTTCTATGATTATTTAGAAAATTAGTTTTATTTTATTAAATAATTTTTCTAAAACTGCAAAAAGAATATTTATATTTATTTTCTCATGGAAAGTAATAAAAATTATTTTTGATGAAAACATATTTTTGAAGAATAAAATGACTTGACTAAAAATTGAGTGTTTGTTTTATATGCATAAATTTGTATTCAATATGAACTTCACATATATTTTATTATATGGTTTTTTTATTCATTCCCACCAATTCAATGGCTAGGTTATGGTAATATTTCATGGTTTGTTTAAACTCAGTGTTGCGTATTCTATATGCAATCAAACATAGTCTTCTTATTAAAAAAACACGTAATATTACATTCTACCATCCTATAAAAATTTCATCCTCAAAATTTTCATGAATATTACATTTTAAATAGATGAGGCCAGTTCTTCTTCACAGTATCCATTGGTCCCCATGTTTTTCCTCCAATTTATGATTTCTATAAAGTACCTTTATGAGTTGAGTCATCCAATTCCTAAATAGTTTCTCTTTAGTGTCAAGAATATAGATAAGATCTTCACAATAAGATAGATCCAGTTGCAATTATATTTCTTTAGAGGTGAGCACATGTGTCAGGTCTGGAATGTACTTCCTTAACAATGATATATGGAACACATCATGTACTTTAGAGAGACATGGAGACATTTACAAATAATTAAACATAGCCCCAATTTATTCTAGGATTTCAAAGGGTCTAATGTACCTGGGGTTTAGTTTCCATTTCATACCAAAAATAACAACACCCTTCCATGGGGATACTTTCAGGAAAACATGATCTCCCAATTGAAATTCAAAATCTTTCCTCTGTTTATTGACACAATTCTTTTTCCTATATTGAGATACTTTAATATGAGTCTAAATAGTATTTACCATTGAAATTGTCTCCTCAAAAAGTTTTGGACCAACAATATTATTTTCACTAACTTTATCCAAAAAAGTTAGAGTATGTCACCTCTTACCATATAATGCTTCATATGGTGCTATTTTAATACTTTAATGGAATATATTTTTATAGGGAAACTATGCCAAAGTTAAATATTTATCTCACATACCTTGAAAGTCAAGTGAGTACGATATCAACATGATTTCCACTATTTGAATAGCCCTTTTATATTTTCCATTAGTTTAAGGGTGATAATTAGTACTCAAATAAAGCTCAGTATCCAAGGCCTTCTGAATACTTTTCCATAATTTTGATGTAAATATTGGATCATGATCAGACACGATTAAAAGAGATGCACCATGAAGTATTACTACTTGATTAATATAGATCCTTACAATGTGATCAAGAGGTAAATCCTCTCTTATAGTAATAAAATGCGTAGATTTGTTAAGGAGATCAATAATAACCCATATTGCATCATTCAATCTTGGAGTCTTTGGTAATCCAATAAAAAAATAAATAGAAATTTCATCCCACTTACATATAGGAATATAGAGAGGTTTCATGAAACCTCTAGGATGTTGTCTCTTAACCTTCACTTATTGATAAACCAAACATCTTGATATATAATCAGAAATTTCCTTCTTCATGTCATCCCACCAAAAATATTACTTCAAATCCCTATATATATTAGAGCTTTTAGGGTGTATAGAGAAATTTGATCAATGAGAATCATCCAAAAAACTCCCCTTTTCATCTTAGGTGTAGATGTAACACATAGTATCTTTCCAAATTTTAAAACACCATCTTCATATACAAAGTCTTCCAATTTTCTATAATTTACAGATTTAATTTTCCTTTGAAAATTTTCATCAGCCTATTGAGAAGTTTTTAATTTTTCTAATAAAGAAGGTTTGGAAATAATTTAAAAAATGAGTGATGCTTCCCCTTATTTAAAAATTACCATATCCATCTACTCTAAATCCATGAAAATATGATCTCTATCAATTCTTATTTTGGTCAGAACTTCCTGATATTTTTTTCTCAATGCATATGCTACCTTATTTTCCTTTCATGGGTGGTAGTGTATTGAGAAATAATAATCCTTGAAAAGCTTGAGCCATCACCTTTTCCTTATATTGAGAAATTTCTATGAAATGATATATTCCAGGCTCTTATGAACAATGTATATTTGAAATCATTCACCATAGAGATAAGGTATCTATATCATCAAAGAATAGATTATGGCTTCCAACTCAAGATCATGGGTTAGATTATTTACTCAAGAATAATTAAATTTATTTTAGAATATTTAAAAACTTTATCATTATTTATAAGGACACAACCAAGTAACTTCTTCTATGAATCACCACATATAAAAAATCCCTCATTTTATGACGGTAGATTCAAAATTGGAGTATTGACCAATCTATTCTTTAATTCTTTAAAACATTCCTCATATTCCTTTTTCTATAAGAACTTAAACTTTTGATGTGTAAGATTGGTTAAAAGGTTATCTAATCGGACAAAGTCTTGAAAAAATAACCGATAGTAACCTACCAAACCAATGAAACTACATACCTCTATTATTTTTATTGGGGTAATCCATTATTTGACTTTTTGTGTATTTTTAGGATCAAATAAAATTCCATACTTAGAGAAAATATTTCAAAGAAAAGAAACTTTCATTATCCATAATTCACACTTTCTAAATATCCCATATAATTTATTTTCTCTAAGTTTCTTATGAATAACTCACAAGTGATTTTCATGATCCTCATAGATTTTAGAGTACACCAAGATATCATCAATAAACACTACAATAAAATTATCAAGATATTTCTCGAATAATATACTCATTAAATCCATAAAAATAAGGGGATAATTAGTCAATCCAAATGGAATTACTATAAACTCATAATGTCTATAACTCATACAGAATGTTGTCTTCAAAATATCTTTCTTCCTAACTTGCAATTTAAGATAACCAAAATGAAGGTAAAATTTTCAAAAATATTTAAATCTTTGAGTTTGATCAAATAATCCATCAATGTGGGGAAGAGGATACACGTTCTTTATTTTAATTGTATTGATGTCCTTATAATTAATGAAAATACTCATAGATTCATATGTTTTTGATGAAAATAAGAGGGCCTCCCCAAGGTGACACACTAGGGTGTACAAATCACTTATCACAAAACTCTTATAGTTGTTTATTCAACTCCACTAATTCCATAGTGGCCATTCTATAGGGATTATTTGATATAGGTTTCACATCAGATATTAAATCAATACAAAACTCCAATTCATGTTCTGTTGGATGTCTAGGTAATTCCATAGGAGATACATCACTGTATTCATGTATAATTAGTACATCCTCACTTTCGAGATTAAATTTTTCATCCATATATTTTTTCTCTGATTCCCTAAGAATCTCATTTATATGAGCTACTGAAGATGGGTCTAGGCATGAATTGGGTGACTAATTATCCACTCTAAAGATAAGGAATTACACATCTTCACCATGAATCATAACTTCCTTCTCTTTGCTATAATTTTTTATGAATATTTTGGAATCCAAACCATAGAAAGGATTATATAAAATTGAAAAATAGGTATGATAATAAATTAAGTAAATAGTTCTTGTTTATGTGTCATAATAGGAACTACCTAACACATCCTTATTTCAATGATATTTCTACTAGGAGTTTTTATTGACAACTCCCTCCTTAAGTTGATAAGGAAATATATAATTTTCTTATAAAACATATAAGATATAAAAGAGTGAGATGTTATAGAATCATATAAATAATTAGATAAATTTGAAGATATGATTAAAGTACCCACAACCAAATCTTTATAAACTTCAACCTCATCAGCAATGATCACATAAGATTTTCCTTCTACCCCCAACCACTTTTTTGGTAAGTTCCCTTGTTGCTTAAGACATTGTTTTGAATAATGCCCCATTTATTTACAGTTTAATAACTAGATAAATTTTTTTTATTTATTTATCATTCACTCATTATCTTTATTACTCTTATATCCACACTTATAACAAACTCCTATTCCATTCAAACATTTTTTCAGGATGATTCTTTCCACTGTTTTCACATGAAGTAATTTTATTCATTCTATTACACTTCTTTGACATGTTCCATTTTCCTTAGTGTTTACCTGATCTATTATTTTCTTGACTTACCTTGAATATATAGGATCTAGAAAATTCCTTCTCCATTTTGATTCCACATAACACTATTTTATCACACGATGAAAAAGATTAAGAAGATAATACCCTTCGAAGAATCATATCAAGACCTTCAAATAAATGATCAATACTAATTCTCAAATTATGTATATAATATAAAGTATACCTAGAGAGTCTTGTAAAGGTAACCTCATACTTTGAAACACTCTATTCTTCCTTTTGTATTAATCTAATGAACTTTCTCTTCATTTACATTCATTTCTCACGAGGGAAATATTTTTCAAATAATTTTTCATTAAATGTTATCCATTTCATGTGTTATATTTCATGTTCCTCCTTAGTATTTTAATCAACAAACACCATTGATAAACATATCCCTTGATACAATATACTACTGGTATAACCTTTTCCCTTTCATTTTATCCTAATTCCAGAAATATATTTTCAATGGATTTGATCCACTGATCATCTACCACTGGATTAGTAGTCCCACTAAAATATGAGATATTCTACTGCATGAAATGATCCAACATAGGTGTATCATTCCATGAAGCATAATGTTGTTCCATTAAATAAATTTAATTCATTATAACATGAGTAATTTTTTAAGATCCCATCATTTTTAGGCACATATCTCTCTTAGTTTTTTATTAAGATTATCTCAATTGAGTTTTTACTTATCTCTAAACCTTTTTGGTTATTTTTTCATCATTTTTGACTGTTTGTTTAAATAAAAATATTATTGGGTTGTGAGGAAATTTGAGAAAATAAGAGAGGATTCATTTGGAGAGACTTTTTTTGGGGAAATTGACTTAAAGTCTAGATATGTATAATTTTTTGAATTAATGGAGTCTGGATATAAATGGGTCAAGCATCACCATGGGTTCTTGGTAAGTTGAGAATATTTAAAAGGGGGTTCAAGTTGTTTTATAAGGAAAATTTTCTAAAAAACCATCTATAGAACATTTACAAATTGTGTAAATGGATTATAAATCATGTAATTATCAGGTGATTTTAAGTAATAATCCGAGGCAATGTTTTTTAATATATCCCACTAAAAATAATTACATGATGTGTAACTATATTACACACAATTCAACTCCCTAACCCGTAGTTTTAAAGTATGTCGTACAGTTGATTTTTATTTCATCTTGCATGAAGATTCTTCTTATCGACCCTAGGGCACCTTCCAGACCATTTTAGAGTGCAAAATTCCCTTACAGATGTCCCGATAATGCATCTGATCCTTGATAAGTGGTTTTGGTCAATTTATCCCTTCTCTCCCTTCTTTCTATAGATGTTGTGGTGTAATATCTTTACCTTGTTCATTGTTTGTTTTGATATTGATCATTTTTGACATAGGATCATTTTTTTGATCATACAAACCTTATTTATCATGGTAGTTTTTAGTTAGAAGCATTTTTGATCGATATTTAAGTGTATGGGGTCAAAACCTTAACCCTATGGTCTGATAATTTTCATGTATGTGAAATATTTTAATTTCACAAACATATCATGAACTAAATAAATTTAAATAATGAATTGAATTATTCCTTAGAGTCCTTTTGGATCTAATTGGTTATTGACATGTTTTGTGGCTACCATTAGAGTGAGAAAACCCTTGAATATAAATGAATTGTTTAATGGATTAAAGTTTATTTTTCATGACATGGGTTGTGGGTGATTTCTTGATATAGATTCACCTTGTCTTTTCATGTTTATTGAGATAACTGGCATGTTATTGGTTATGACCAATTGATATATGAAATGTGTAATTGAAAGTTAAATGGTAATTTTCATAATTGACCATTGAGTCATATGATGTGATATTGTTATACCCTTGTTGTTATGACTTGTTTTATGATTAAATGTTGTAATACTTATATAGGGCATTGGAGGAGGAGCGTGTTTTTGATGCCAATGGTGATGGGGTGTGACGATAAGAACTGGTTGAGGAAGAGCAGGACCGTGGCAGTGGAACCATTGTAGTGATGAGTTGTGGGGGGGTGAGGTGGGAGATGGTGAAAAGGAGAGGAGAGCGAATCAAGATAATAAGAAGAAGAATAAGAAGAAGGGTGGTGAGTTTTGGAAGAAGTTTCTTGTATCGATAGAGAAAAAGACCAGGTAGGTTTTCACAAATGCTATCACCATCAGAGGGAGGATTTGAGTCCACAAAAGATTAAGGTTTATGTTGATTAGGGTTTTAGAGCATATTATTGGGATTCTTACTACAAGGGTGGGAGAAGATGATCCATGTAGAAGATGTCCTTGATGGAAGATCATGTACAAGTAAAAGTTTTATATAGGGTGTTGGCCTAGTGATACATGCTAAAATTATTATACAGAGGGATACGACCAGTGACACATGCTAAAATGATTATATAGCGGGCTTGGTCTGATGACACATACTGAAATTCTTATATAGCGGGATTATCCCAGTTGACATGCTGAAATGATTATATAGTGGGATAGTCCTAGTGACACATGTTGAAATGCTTATATAGTGGCCTCATGCATAATTAAATTCTAAAATGATTATATATCAGTTTTTGCCTAGATTTGTGTCATTTATACCTTGGTTATAAGGTTATGGTTGGCATGGTTGTAAGACATGATCAGAGACATCCCAGATTTGTGTGATTTATACCTTGATTATAAAGTTACGGTTTTCATGGTTGTAAGACACAATCAGAGACATTACATCACAGCGTTGAGGTAGGTTATGATATTCCATGGTTATAAGGTTATGGTTGGAATGGTTGTGAGACATGATTAGAGACATTCTATCATGGTTCCAAAGAAGGTTGATGTGGTATTAAGTTAATTGTTTAATTAATTAATACTATTGTTTCTTACATTATTGGATACAATTATTATTATACAAGTTATGTAACATCCCACCCCTCCTTATTGGACTGAGCCGAGGCGGAGGTGGTACTCAGCCTTAGGCAACATCCCCAAGGTGACAAAGGCAGGAAATAAATGAAAAGGGCTTCATGAATGGTGGGGGATGATTTTTCCTTTGAAATGGAAACAACCAACCAAATAATCCATTACTGAAAACAAATACATGTTGTATGTCAACAAGGTTTTACAATGCAACAATACCGAAATGAATAACACAACCAGACCACAATAAACCATAATCATAGTACCAAGAGTAAAACCAAACAACCAAACCCCAAAGAAGATATGACATGAATCCACAAATCCACACCAAGCTCCATGTTCCAAGTAATAAAAGGCCATCCAAGAATTATGATGAACCATAAAAGGATTGATATTCTCTAACTTTACCTGTGTCTCAGTATATAACATCTACAAAAACACCAAAGTTCTAAAGAATGGGTGAGTAAAAATACCCAGTAGGATAACCCCAAATGACTTCTATACACATTCCAAGAGGGTAGAATAGGTTAGAAAAGTTTATATAAAAAAATTATATAAAGCCAATAAACAATTCCAAAATTTTCAGAAATCCAAACACACCCTTACCAAAACCACTTTTTTCACAAAACACCACAATTCTAGGAAGGCAACTAACCAATGAAACCAAAAACATAAATAACCCAAATACCCTTTCACATTGTCATAATCCATTCCAACTATCATGGTTGCACGCATATCCTAATCATATTCCCATGTTTTTAACACAAACACACACCTGATCTCGGTGTTACCATTCACAGTGGAACTTCACATCTGAACCCGTCTACTTTTTATAGTGGTATTTCATGACCACTTCTCTTTGATGGTGGTCCTTCAAACCCTCTATCCCTCCAATCCCAACCAAGATTTTCTAAAAAATCCAAAAACCAAATCAAGCACATATATCAAAATCACACCAATCAATACATGCCTAAATTTTTTTCCAACCAAAAAACCCTTTAAGACAAATCAATATTTCAACAACGTGCCAACACTATTTCAATAAAAATCACATCTTATTGAAAAAAAATTATTCCCTATCCATTATCAACATCAATTCAATAAATATAAAATTTCATTGGAAAACATTTTCAAAACCCATTTTCCATAAATCATTCCAACATATTGATTTTAAAATCATCATTTTAAAATCCAACACAAAGCACATTACACAACAAAACCCCATTTTCCTTAAAATCCATAAATCATCACAAAATGGGTTTCAATAAATCTTAGCACATTAATAAAACCATCAATTTAAAGAAACAAATATAAATTTGAAATTAAGCCTCTAAGTTCTATCAAAATGGAGTAGAAAGAGAAGCCACCTACCTTAGGGTTTCAAAAAAAGTGACCCACCACACAACTGCACACCAAAAATGGGTGAAAAATCCCCAAAAATGACTTAGATATATTTTCCTAACATAAAAAAGCCGAAATATCATCATTTTAGGAAACAAAAACCCTATATATACATGAAATATATTTAGATATAGAAAACCAAGAGAGAGGGAGAACTAGATCTAAGGAAAATCATGAAACAACCAATAAAGGATAATTACTAAAGGAGAATTACCTTAAAACCACCAATAAAATCATTTGTTTCACTTATAAAATGAGTTGGAGAGCCTCCCTAACCCTTGAGAAGAATAAATCTTGAGTTGGGTTCATATGGGAGGTGAATGGGGGTGTTTATGGTTAATCCTGAGACCCCCTCATTTTTTAAAACCCCCTATTAAAGCCTCACACGATTAAATCACATGGTAAGATAAATTGTGCACTAATCCCGTGACTGATACTATCCAAAAGGGTGCCCCACATAGTTGGCCTACACAGTTATAAAAACCATGTGCTAACCGTGCAGAACCCCACTATCTCAAGTAGCATGTTTTACCTGGGCTATCTACACAATTTGGAAATCGTTCACATTAATTTTGTGCCCACCCCTTTATCTCCGAATCACTTTGCATGGTTACTTGGGTTTGTTGCATGGTTTACACTAACCGTGCTCAAACCGTTCACCTTTAGAATAGACTCCAAACCTTTCCAAAACCCTTCCAAATTCTCCCAAACAATTTCGAACCATTTTACATATATAAAGAGACATAAACAAGGGTTACATAACTCAAATTTGGGGTACTAAATTCTACCCAACATTGGACTTTATATCCTTAGAAATTAGAGAACCATTGCTTTACTAAAATATCTTGGGACATTTCTCGGCTATCTCTTTCTCCCACTCCCAAGTATCCTCCTGAATCTAACCATGTTTTCAAAAAACTCAAAGTAGACCATTGCTTTTACCAAAAAAGACTATCTCTTGGCTATCCAAAATCCACATTGGCACATGCACCAAGGAAGCATCCAACTATAGATCAACATGATCCCAATGAATCATATAGTCATGATCTGACTAATACCTTTTCAACTGTGAAACATGAAACAAATTGTTCACCGCACTGAACCATGGTGGAAAATCCAACTGATATGCCACCTCTCCAACCCACTCAAGTATCTCAAAAAGACCTAATATACCTCGAAGACAACTTTACCTACTTTCCAAACTAATGATGTACCAACCTCGAAGAGATTCTCAAGTACACATGATTACCCACCTCGAATGACAAAGGCCATCGATCATGGTCCGCATATGATTTCTAATGACTCTGAGCCGTCTCTATTCTCTTCCTAATCAATTTAGTTCTCGCCGTCATCTCTTGGACAAGGCTCAACCCAACCATCGATGTCTCACCTGTTTCCACCTATTATAGTGGAGAACAACATGAGCAACCATATAATGCTTCATACAGAGCCATGTGTATTGAGGACCGGTAATTATTATTTTAGGATAACTCCACCAATGGAAAATGATCCTCCCATGATCCTCCAAAATCCATCACATAAGACTAAAAAATATATTCCAACATTTTTATCATCCTCCTAGATTTCCCATCCATATGAGGATGAAATGCTGTACTCATCATCAATAGAGTCCCCGAGGATTATTGTAATGATTTCCAGAAACAATATGTGAACCTCAGATATCCATCTGATTCAAATGAAACTTGAACACCATGCCTATTTACCACCTCATGGATATAGATTTTGGATAAATCCTACACCATATGAGATTCAATAATAGGGATGAAATCGACCAACTTTGTGAGATTATTCACAATCACTTATATGGAATCATGTTTTTTAAAAGTTATTGGGAGACTTGTAAAAAAATCTAGCACTATCTACTACCATTTCCACACTAGGATAGGCAAAGACTACAACATACCTACTGGATGTTGATTCTCTACCTTGAATTGTTGAAAATTCAATCATCTCGATAAAAACCCATACACTTTCCTTTTAATACCCTCCCTTTAGAATTAGGATTTCAATACTTTATACATTTTTTAAATTTCAGGATGGACATCCCATATGAAATGATGATAAGAACTGAGGGTTTTCTCTTAAAAAGGAACTGGTACAACCATCCAATTCTGAAAACACAACACTAAATTCCTATCCATTTTCCATCCCTCAATGATCTCCCCACCATTGAGTTTCGACCTCATATCCACACACGCTGAATTGGACATCTATTCCCCTTTAACCAATCCAACCAATTTAGGAACCAACAAGACCAGAAAGAAAATTCCTACATCACCCCGATCTTCACATTCCAACTAAATTTTGGCTATAACCGACATCAATTTCCCCTAATTTGATGTCTATTTCACCACTTGAGCATTTGAATTTCTACTTAATGAATCCGCCACCAAATTTCCCTTACCCAATGTGTACATCAAGTTAAATTCAAACATTTTGAGATACCATTTCCATATTCTTTTCCTAAAATTGAAATCTATTTGTGAGAAAATATTCTTTAAGATTTTATGATCGGTATAAACCATTGATTTATCATCGAAGAGATAGTAGTGTCACATTTTCAAAGCATGAACAACAACTGCTCACTCCAAATCATGTGTTGGGTAGTTATTCTCATGAAACATCAACTATCATGATACATACGCAACCAAATGTTCCCCTTGTTTGAGAACACACCCCAAACCTAATCCCGATGCATTGCAATACACCACGTACCCTTTCCATGGTTCGGGAATAACTAAGATTGTTGCTGATGCAAGGAGACCCTTAAGCTCTTCACAAGATCTTTGAAACTGCTCATTCCATTGAAATGAAACATTATTCCTTGTAAAAGCTATAATTGGTGAATCTAATTGTGATAATTCATGAACAAATAATCTATAATACCCATCTATACCAAGGAAGCTCCGTATCTCAAAAATATTCTTCAGTGGTTGATAAGAGATAATGACCTCTATCTTATCCAGATCCACTAAAACACCTTTACAAGAAATCAGATGGCCAAGAAAACATACCTCTTGTGTCCAAAAGTCACACTTTGACAATCTGGAATACAACTGATGATATCTCGATATTCTCAATACTACTGTCAAGTATTACTCATGCTCAGACCTTGTCCTTGAATACAACAGTTTATCATCCACAAATACCATCATTAAAGAATCCAGATATCTTTGAAATATCTGATTCATCAATTCCATAAAGACCACAGGTGAATTCATAATACCAAAGGTCATAACTGCATACTCATAATGTCCATATATACTCCTGAATTATGTTTTGGAAATATCCTCCTTCATCACCCACAACTGATGATATCCTGATCATAATTAAATCTTGGAGAACCACTAAGATCCCCTCAACTGATCAAATAGGTCATCAATGCATAGAAGTGGATATTGATTCTTTATCGTAACTTGGTTAAGTTTACGATAATCAACACATATAAAAATAGTTCCATATGCCTTTTTGATGAACAAAACTAGAACTGCCCACAGAGACATTCTAGGATGGATGAACCATTTGTTTTCTAGCTCCTTCAAATACAATTTCAATTCCCTCAATTCTATTGGTTCTATCTGTTAAGATGGAATTGAGATAGGACTAGTCCCTAGAAGGAGATAAATCATACACTCCACTTCTCTCATGGGTGGAAACCCTAAAAATTATTCATGAAAGACCTCCATAAACTGATTAACCACTATCAAAAAACTGCTTCTCCCAACCTCTTCCATTGATGCCAAATTCAATACTACTAATTGATATGATATCATCCAAACTTCTTGTTCCAACAAGCCAACTTCACCCACCTTCACATTTTTATCTACTATAAAGAGATGATTGAAACCATCACTCATCGTGAAACTCACTATTTGCGCATAACATTTGATATGGGATTAAAAATCTTCAACTGATCCATACACAAAATTATATCATACACATCCATCTCAAGCACTGAGAAGTCCCACATCAACTCAATATCATCCAAAATTACACAACCTTATCTACATAGGAAGTCTAAATACTCTCTTTGACCCAGAGGATTTTAAAGTTTTAAAATAGAAGGAATTATTTAAAAACATGATCCTAGTAAATAAATAGAATGAGAAGAAATGAAAGAATGAGAATAAACCATATTAAATAACACTTTAATAAAGGTAAAATTCAAAAGAATCATACCTCGCACCATGGATGGTCCCGAATGATCATCCACCATAATCTTCTTGACTCTAAATAGCTGCATACTTTCCATAATCTGCTCTTTATTGCCCTGCTGAAACTTCCCCTACTGAGGATTCATTGTATTCATAGAATCACCATGACTAACTATGCTTTTTTAATGATTGGTATTCTTCTACCCCCATCCCTTCGATTCATAGGATGCCTATTATCCCTTAGGATTATCCCAAACACCCGAAATAGGAGAATTGTAGAAACAACACTAAAGATTCCCCATATTCTTGTAGTTATGACATGCTGTAGGATATTCCATACAATCCTTCTTCATGTGTCCTGTAAAACCACATCGAAAATATCCTGTCTTACTCTGAGTATTTGAAGGAAGATTCACCAATCCTGCCATTGGATTCTGATCCATACCCCACCCTAGAAACAAGTTTCCGTCTTCCTCTTGATCCCCATGTTAAAGATACCACTATTCCCTATTTGTATGAACATGCTTCCCCCACATGTGGCCCCCTAGATATCCCTTTCATTCATTGATTCTTGAATAACCATTTTTGTATAATCACTTATATATAACAGTATAATTTTGGAACAAATTTCTTACCTCAAGACTAATTCAAAGATCTACACCTTCAAGGATACACAATCCATCACCTCAGGTAAAAAAATCACTAGTTTCATAAAATTAGCTTCATATTCCATCATCGAAAGATTCTCTCACTTTAAAATGAATAAATTCATTGTGTTCTAAATTTTGAAATTATGAGGGTAGAATTTTTTGTTAAAAAATTCCTCAAAACCCTCCCATGTCATACCTTGGCCCGTTCCAACCGGGAATACCAACTCCTACCACTGAAATGAAAGATATTCCAAAATGTAAATTTCTAGCTTCACTTTTAACTATGTTGGTGTTACGATAAGATCAAATATCTAATTCATCATGTTAAAACATGATTTTTCCCTTTACAGCTCCAAATCACCCGGAAAATGGAAAGATTCTGTTTTTAAAACTGAACTGATTGATCCACATGACTTGGATAATCATTTATATTACTATTTCTATAGCTTAGAAAGATTTCACTATACTATTAACTAGTTATTGGTTCACCTGGGGATCTGGTGCAACCACATCTTCCATAGAATCCTCCGGTTGGTCTCTATAACGTCTACCCGGTGCCATTTCTATCAACACAAGAATCACTATAAGTCTCACTCCATAGAAAATGAAGGCTTACCATTAAAAATTATATCAAATTATAGCTATAAAAACCATTCTTTCCATGTTCAAGTATTTTTGAAAAATCCACTATGTTTTGAAAATCGACCCATTTTCAAAATATCACAACCATTCTCATTTCAAAACCGCACATTTGAAAACAATTTTCCATATTTTTCAAAAATCAACACATTCATATCCTAACATAAATCATTATTCTAAATGAAATATTAAATCCTTGTGGGAAGTCATTTCCACCATGCATGACAAAATCATCTCATTGGCTATACCCACAACAATGAGATTATGATCCTATAAGTGTCTCCAAAACACTTATGTACCCAACTCCTTGGTAACTTGAAATTAAACATAAAAGGGTTAGATACATCACTTTATGAAATACATTTCATGTTCCAAAAATCATACATCTTTATACCATACCAAATCAAGTAATACCCCAAGAACGAATGTAAAATCCAAGATTGAAAACCAATGCCAAGACCGAACTATACCAACTTTACTTGAACGTCAATAACCAAACAATTTGACACCACTTGTAACATACTTCCCCTCCTCATTGTCTTGAGTCGAGGTAAAGGTGCTACTCAACCTTAGGAGACATCCCTATGGTGATAAAGGTTGGAAATAAATTCCAAGGGATTCATGAATGGTGGGGGATGGTTTTCCCTTTGTAATGTAAACAACCAACCAAATGATCCATTACAAAAAAAACTACATAATGCATGTCAACAAGGTTTTACAATACAACAGTACCCAAAATACCAACACAACCTAACTAAAATAAACCATAATTAGAGTACCAAGAGGAAGACCAAACAAAAACCCCCAAAGAAGCTATGTAACGACTCCATAACTCCACAATAAGATCCATGATCTAAGAACCACAAGACCACACAAGCATCACGATGAGCCACAAAAGGAAGGAGATGCTCTACCTTTACTTGTATCTCAGAATACAACATCTGCAAAAGCACCAAAGTGACAAAGTAGAGGTGAGTAACAATACTCAGTAGGATAACCCTAAATGGATTCCCTACACACTCCACTAGGGTATAACATGTTTGAAAATTTTATATAAAACAATTATATAAATCTAATAAAAAAATGCCAAATTTTTCAGAAATCCAAAGACACCCTTACCAAAACCACTTTTGCACAAAACACCACAATTACAAGAAGGAAACTAACCAATGCAACCAAACACATCAATAACCCAAATCCACTTTATCATTGTCATAAACTATTCCAACTAGCATGTCTGCATGCATATACCAACCATATGACCAAGTTTCACACACACACACACACACCTGAGACCGCTGTTACCATTGATGGTGGAACTTCATGTACGAACCCGTCTACTTTTTATAGTGGTACTTTATGCCCACTTCCCTTTGATGGTGGTACTTCACGACCACTATCCATCCAATCCAAACCATTCTTAACCACACAATACAAAAACCATATAAACCACATCTATTAAAATCACATCAATCAATACATTTACACAAAAAATTTCTAACCAAACAACCCTTTAAGACAAATCACTATTTCAACAACATGCCGACACTATTTCAATAAAAATCACATCTTATTGAAAACACCATTATGCCCCGTCCATTCTCAACTTTAATTCAATAAAAGCCACATTTTATTATAAACCATTTTCATAACCCATTTTCTATAAAACATTCCAACGTACCTATTTTAAAAGAATCATTTTAAAATTCAACACAAAGTAAAATGCACAACAAAACCCCATTTTCCCTAAAATCCACAAATCATCACAAAATGAGTTTCTGTCAAGATTTTCACATCAAAAAACACCATCAATTTCAAGAATAAAATATTTATTTGAAATTATTATTTCAATTTTCTAAAAAAATAGAGTATAGATAGAAGCTATATATCTTAGGGATCTGTTGAAAATGACCCACCACACAACCACACACCAAAACTGGGTGAAACTTCTATGAAAATGACTTAGATCTATTTTCTTAACATCAAAAATCCCAAATCTAATCATTTTAGGAAAAAAACCCTAGATAAACATGTTATAGATGTATATCTAGAAAGAGAGAGATAGAGAGAACTAAATCTAAGGAAAATCATGAAATAAACAAGAGAGGAGACTTACCAGAGGAGAATCGCCTTTAAACCTCTAAAAAAACCCTTAGATATAAAATGAGTGGGAGAGCCTCCTTAAACCATGAGAATAATAATTCACTAGTTATATTTGTATAGGAGGATAAATGGTGTGTTTAGGGTTAATCTCGAGCCCTCTTTTTTTTTTAAAACCTCCTTTTAAAGTCGCATACGGTTAGTTCACACTGTTAGAAAAACCGTGCGCTAACCGTGCAACTACTACTATCCTAAGTGTGAACCACACTATTGGACCACACGGTTAAAAAACCGTGAACCAACTATTTAAAATCACACTATCTCAAGTAGCATGGTTTACCTAGGCTGGCTGCATGGTTTGGAAACCATGTGCATTAACCGTGCACCCACCAATTTGCCTCTGTCTCATTGTTCACGATTACCTGTGTTTGTTTCACGGTTTTCTATAACCTTTATCAAACCATAAACCCCTATAAAAACTCCATACCTTTACAAAATCCTTAAAAAATCTCCCAAACATTACCCAACCATTTTTCATACATAAAGATACATAAATAAGGGTTACATACCTCAAATAGGGGGTGCTATAGGTTATGTTTAGACACAATGGTGTCAACCAACTGAGTTATAATCACACCCTATTAATGATAACATTTATTACATGAATAGATTACATATATGTAGGATTATATAAGGGAAAATAACATTGTTGTTGATTGTTTCTTGTTAGATGGGCTGGAGTTTGGAGATGGAATCGACATGGGGTTTAGGATAAGGGAATTTTGAGTTTTTATTTTAGACTTCTAGTATTTTATCTATATCAATCCAATAATGAAATTTAGTTACATTATAGAATGTTATTATATTATTCATTTATTATTTATTAGATTATTTAGTTGGATTATTAGTTGGTTTCTTCTATATTAAAAATTTCCCATCATTTCTATACTGTCATATTTATTTATTATCATTTAATTATTCTGTTGTGTTGTAACTTTGTAGCCTGATGTTATAGTCTCCACACTATAAATATAACACCCCCACTATTATTTGGTAGCCTATAAAATATGGGGAGGTTATCTTGAGGTCTTGTAAGCAACCCTATCTGGTTATATGAGAGAGTGTCAGATCAAGTAATGTTATAAAGTGGAATCAGAGCCCACACGTTCTTATTTTCTATTTCAATATTATTTGGGAGGTGTGTAAAGGAGAATTGAATTTGTCAGGGCTTGGAAATGATCTTTTTCATGAAAGTATATAACCCTTTTATGGGGGAAAATCCAAGTGTTTAGAGGGGGATTGATATTTATACTATGTTCTTGTTATAATTAATGATATTTCACCTTGGGATATTCACATGTTGGGTGAGTTTATTTTTCTATGATTTTATAAATTATTTAGATTTATACTCATGGAACTGTAGATCATGAGATGAGTATGTATTCATCATCATAGGCACATAGGGATATATACTGACATGAATCGTTAATGATAAGGACATATTTATTTCAAATGTGATATATACTTGTTTGTTGAACTATGATATGTGATATATATTATATCTTGGAAAGAAAATAAATGAACTATTATGTCATGCTAAAACACCTGTAATCCATGTTCAAAGAGACTAGGGGTAAGTGGTTCTCTATTTTTGTCACCTGTTGAGGTTGATCTTTTTATAACAAGTGTTCTAAGGAGTGTGTTTTCCTTGTAGAGAAAATTCCTCCCCGCCATCATTGAGTTGAGCGTCAGGATAATGGAAATTAATTCCCTTCTAACACAGCTGAACCAGATCTTCCTATAGCTCCTAAGGATCATATGTATGTTTAGCTTCATGATATATTCTTTAGGGTCATGAGATCCACAGAAAGAGATACTATTAAAAATATTCCTTTGATTTCTAAGATGATGATAGAGTTTCATCTATAGCATTCACCTACATTCACTGAGGAGGGAGAAACATAGGAAATCATGTTTTGGATTGAGTTAGTCCATATGATCCTTAACCATCTTGAGACAACCACATAGATAAGGATGAAACATTCCACATATATATTTAATATACCATCCAATCATTGGTGGGACATTCTAGAGTAGGTATATAAGCATGAGGAGTAATCTTGGAAGGCCTTTAAGATAAAGTTCCCGAGCCATTTATATCCTAAGGCATTGAAGGATGAGAAGGATTGTGAGTTCATGCATCTGACGCAAGATGGTATGTTAATTCTAGACAATGATGAACATTTCACTAATCTATAGTTCATTGTACCATCTTTGACAATTGATGAGATATCTAGGGTGAGACGTTTTCATGATGGTTTCACAATGAGATCTGGTCATAGGTGAACATGTTCTATCTGAGTAGTTTTTTAAATGTGATAAATAATGCACTCATCACAAAAAGAAATCTGAGAGAGGCCCCGAGCTACGACCATGATATTTCTATAGTGAAAAATATGATCTATTATTTTAGAGAAAATAAGCATCGTTATGATAGTTTTTTAGTGAAATAGCAGGAAGAGAAATCAAGGTAGTGGGAAACTATCTAAGGACCATTACATTATAGTGCTATTAGTGTGCAAAGATGGGCCAAAAACAACATCAGTGTCCGTACCCCTTTTTGGAGTTTCATGATTGTGGAATATTGGGGAACTTAAATAGGTTTTTTGGGGGTATGCAATAGTAGAGAAGTGGTAGGGGAACATGATAGGCAAATTGTATAGGAAGGACTCATCTACACCTCAGCAGATAGGTATTTGGAGTTCCACAAGTCGTTCTGGTCAAGGTAGGGGATGTGGTACCCCTGTACAGGAATGGAAGTACCAAGAAGAGGGTATAACCTAGGTGAGTCAGGATGGAGTCTAGGGTAGAGGGGATGGTTAGTTATATATTATATAGACTACTTCGACTATTGTGGATGTAGGAATATCTACTTTGAGAGGTATGATTCTTGTATCATCTACCCTCACTTGTGTTTTGTTTGATATAGGAGTATAAAATTCCTTTTTTATATACTCTTTTTGTTAATGGTTTGGACTAGATTGTGGAAATATTGGATGGATTTTTGACCAATGACACACTATTGGGAGTGTAGTTAGATAATATCAAACATTACAAGGTTGTTATCTAGAGATTGGTGGTAACCATTTCTTTTGGGAACCATTTGTGCTGGAAATGATAGGCTTTGACTTGATCCTTAGTATATATTAGTTAGTTATTTAATAGTCTCATAATGAATATTACTAGAGGAGAGTTAATTTATATCTCTAGAAGGATAAAACTATTCTCACCAGGGTGATTGGGCTCATTAGGCTAGTCATGCAGGACCAATTTAGCGTATATTGAATTATCTCACATATCAACAGCTAGTCTCCCTATAGATGATGGTGAAATGCAACAAGATTCTTTTCCAATAGTGGTAGAACATTTTAGTATGTCTTTCTTGATGAGTTCTATGGCCTATCGCCTGAGTGAGACATTAATTTTACAATCTATTTGGTGTTGGGATCAAAGCCAATTTCTATCACGCCTTATAGAATGAAACCTGTAGAGCTTTGGGAGTTGAAATTTTAGTTAGAAGATCTGGAATCTATAGGTTTCATATGACCTACTACATATCCTTGGGGTTATCTAGTTCTATTTACCAAAAATACTGATGGGTCTTTACACTTATGTGTGAATTATCAGAGATTGAACCAGATAATGATCAAGAACCGATATCCTCTTCTATGCATAAATGATATATTAGATCAGCTGAGTGGTGTAAAGAACTTATCCAATATTTATTTGAGATCAGGATACCATCATTTGAGGGTGAGACTATTGGACATATGTTAGACTACTTTTATAAGAAGGTATGGATTGTATGTGTTCGTAGTGATGCCGTTTGGTTTGACTAATGCACCAGGGGTATTCATGTCTTGATGAGTAGGATCTTTAATCCTTTTATGGACTAGTTTTTGGTGTTTTTTTTTGAGGAAATCTTAGGGTACTCCTAGTTAGAAGATGATCATGCCAAAAATATTAACATCATCCAAATTACATTGAGAGAGACTCAAATTTTTGCCAAGCTAACCAAATATAGTTTTTAGATTCAAAAAATTACTTCTTGGTCTATGTCATCTCATAAGAAGAAGTGTTAGTGGACCCAAATAAAGTTGCAGTAATGGTATATTGGGATTCGACCAAAACTTTCTTTGAGATTTAGATATTTCTAGGTTTAACAGGTTATTACCGACGTTTTATTTAGGATTTATCCCATTTTGAAGCACCTATGTATGGGATGACTAAGAAAGGGGTGAAGTTTTTTTGGTATGATACTTATAAGATATATTTACAAGAGATGAAAAGAAGGATGACCTTAACACCTATACTCACTTTACACATGTTGGGTAAATAAGATACTGTGTACTGTGACACATCTGGAGTTGGACTCAGAGTAGTTATGATATAGAAGGATTGAGTGGTTTCTTATTGATCATGATAGTTGAGGCCTCATGAGAGGAATTATCCTACTCACATCATGGAGTTATCCTCAGTGGTACATGCCTTGAGATTATGGAAGCATTATCTCATGGGTGAGAGGTTTTTGGTATACATGGACCACAAGAGCATCTGGTATGTCTTTTCTCAGTGGGACCTAAACCATCAATAGAGGATGTGGGTTGAGTATCTATAGTCTTTAAAATTTGTGTTGTCTTATACAATGGGCAAGGGAAACATATTTTATGATACATTGATCTAAAAAACACAGGTAGAGGTATTATGGGAGCCTTATTAGGAGTGGCAGATAATAACTCTCTTTAGAGACACACATCTAGATATTTAGGAGTCTCAGGGATGAGTGAATCTGACTTTAACATATGTTATAACCATGAATTTTGACCATATTAAGATTGATAAGTTATCTTATATAGGGAGATTAACTATAAGATACATCTTATATGGTGGGTATCAACCATTGGGATAGTCTCTTGGCAGTGGAAATTCTCTTTTTTTACATGGTTAAATATGGGTTCCTATATGCTTGCATGAGGATCTGATGAGGGAGTTTCATGTTTATAGATGGGAGGTACATCTAGGTTTGAAAAATATGTATTGTGATATTTATAGATAGTACTAGTGTCCAGGAATAAAGAAATAAGTACCATGTTTTTTGTTGATATGTTTCACTTGCCAGTAAGTGAAAGCTGAGTATCAGAGATGAGTTGGAATTTTGCAGCCTTTTCCCATTCCTGAGTGGAAATGAGATAATGTCACTACGGATTTTGTGATAGGTCTACCAAGGAAAACCCATAAGAATGATTTTTTATGGGTGATTTTGGATTTAATTCTTAAGGTAGCACACTTCTTACCTATTAGTGAGGCCTTCACAATTGATGATATGGGTGGTATATATGTGCGCGAGTTAGTTCAGATGCATAGTGTTCTAAGGAGTATCATTTCAGATAGAGATAATCATTTCATGTCACATTTCTAGTAGGGAATTTATAAGGCTCTGTTATTGGAGGTTATCTTGATTATGACCTATCATCCTCATACAGACAGTCAATCTAAGAGGACTATTCAAGTTCTAGAGGACATGTTGCGAGGATGTATTTTTGATTTTGGCAGTTCTTGGGAGTAGCATATAGAAATCATGGAGTTTTCATATAATAAAAATCATCTAAGAATCTATTCAAAAGGAATATTTTGAGGCCTTATATGTCAATCCATTCCATTCACCTATTTGTTGGCTAGAGGAAGGTGAGTCAGTGCTTGTTGGGACAAGTCTCGTGCAGGTGATGTCTGAGAAAGTTCAGTTGATCAGATAGTGTTTTGTGAAATCATAGAGAAGAAAAAAAATCTAATTTTGACCATTGGAGATTACCTATAGAGTTTTAGGTTGGTCATAATGTTTTCATTCGGGTACCATCTAGGTTGGGGAAATGACGTATCAGGAAATAGGGAAAGCTAGCTCCCAAGATTGTTGGGATGTTTGAGATAGTGGATATGTCAGTCCAATAGAGTACCATTTAGCCCTTCCGAAGTGCTAAAGTTCAATGAATGATGTGTTCCATGTGTTTCATACTCAAATATATTATCCATACCCTTCTCATGTGATATACATTGTAGGATTATATTTTAGTGCTGAGGCACCATTTTAGGAGCATCCAATATGGATTATAGACAATATTGAGAAGTATCTTCGAGGTAGGGTGATCCCTTTGGTTTAGGTGTAGTGGTAGCATGAGAGAGTTCAGGAGGAGACTCTGTAGATGTAGTCTAATATGTGAGTACAGTGACCAGAATTGTTCACTGATACCCCAATGTGAATCTTGGAGCAGCCCGAGGATGAGTTTTTATATGGAAGGGAGGTTGTAAGATCCCATATTTTTTCAGGTATGTCACTATCTGAATTTTCCATTAAACTTATATCAGTTTATTTTTTCTTCATCTATAAACCTCAGTGGTTGTGTTTTATTCTTGATCGACTATTTTTTTTAAATTAACACATTCTTGGGTTGCTAGGAAACTTTATAAAACTGGAGAGGATCCATGAGGGGAGACTTTGTTGGGGAAAATGACTTAAAGTCTAAAGATGCATGATTTTTTGAATTAATGGAGTCTGAGTATAAATTTTTCAAGAGTTAACATGGGTTATTGGTAAGTTGAGAATATTTAAAAAGGAATTCAGGTTGTTTTATATGGAAAATGGTCTGAAAAACCATCTGTAGAACATTTTCACATCGTGTAAATGGATTACTCATCATGTAATGTTGGGATGATTTTAAATAGTAATATGTTGTGATGGGTTTTCTGATGTATCCCACTAAAAATAATTACATAATGTGTAACTATATTACACAACTTGTAATTCCATGACCTCTAGTTTTAAAGTATGTTGTGTGGATGATTTTTATTTCATCTCGTATGCAATTTATTCCTCTTAACCCTAGGGAACCTTATAGGACATTTTTGAGTTACAAACTCCCTTCCATACATCCTGATAATGAATTTTATCCCTAGTAAGTGGTTTTGATCTAGTTTTCCATTCTCCCATTTGATTTTCTAGATGTTGTAGTGTAATATCTTGACCGTGTGAGTTGTTAGTTTTGATATTGAATATTTTTTATCTAGGATACTTCTTGCACTCATCCACACCTTCTTTTACATGTGATTTTTCCATTGAAATCATTTTTTGATTGGTATTTAAAGGTAGAGGGTCTAAACCTTTACCCTATGGTTTGATAATTGTCAATAATGTGAAATATTTCAATTGAACCAAAATATCTTGCATTGAATAAATTGAAAGAATGAATTGAATTATTTCTTGGAGTCCCTTTAGATCAAATTGGTTATTTACCTAGATTATAGAAACTATTTGGGTGAGACAAACCTTGAATATTACTGAATTTTTTAAAGGATTAAAGTGTTTTTAACATGAAATTGATTTTGGATGATTTCTTGATATAGATTTACCCTGTATTTTCTTGTTTATAGAGATAAATGGAAAGTTATTGGTTATGAATAATTGATATATGAAATATGTAATTGAAATTTAAATGGTAATTTTCATATTTAACCATTGATCCATATGATGTGATATCGTGATATACTTATTTCTATGACTTGACTTGTTATTAAATGTTGTAATTCTTATATAGGGTGTTGGCCTACTGATACATGATGAAATTCTTATATAGTGGGCTATAACGAGAGACACATGCTAAAAGACTTATATAGTGGGCTTGGACAATTTAAACATACTGAAATCCTTATATAGTCGGCGTTTTTGAGTTGACATACTAAAATTCTTTGTAGAGGGATATGCCAATGACACATGTAGAAGTGCTTATATAATGGGCTCAACCCTGATTAAATGTTGAAATGATAATATAATAGGTTTGAATTAGATTGGTGTGATTTATACCTTGACTAGATGGTTATGGATGGAATGGTTATAATATATACTCAAAGTCATTTCAGCATGGTTTCGAGGAAGGTTATGATATTTTTTGGTTATAAGGTTATGGTTGGCCTAGTTTTGAGACATGCTTAGAGACATTCCAGCATGGTGCTAAAGTGGGTTGATGTGGTATTAAGTTACTTTTTTTAATTAATCAATACTCTTTTTTATTTCATTACTACAAACACTTATTATCAGACTGGTTATATTTAGACATAGTGGTGTCGACCTACTGAGTTATAATCTCACCTTATCTAGAACATTTTTTGTACCCAATATAATTACATGTATGCATGATTGGATAATGAAAAATGACCTTTCTTCTGATTGTTTCTTGCTAGATGGATTGGAGTTTGGAGATGGGACCGACATGGGGTTCGGAAACGAGGACTTTTGTGTCTTTATTTGAGACTTATAGTCTTTTATTTGTATTAATACTAGCATGAAATTTAGTTAAATTCTACCACATCATTATGTTATTACTTTATTATTTATTGGATTATTCAATTGGATTATTAGTTGGGTTCTTTTGTATTATATTGTTTCCATTATTTCCGCACTCTGATATTTATTTACTGTTCTTAGATTATTCCTTTGTGTTGTAACTTTGTAAATAGGGGTATTTTCAACCCACTATACATATCACACCCCACTGATAGTCTTCAGCCTCTGGCGTATGGGGAGGCACGCTTGAGGTCTCATAACTAACCCTTTCTGGCCATGTGAGAGAGTGTTGGATCAAGGGATGTTACAAAGTTTCCCTAATATGGTTATGATATACTCAGATCCAACACAAACTATATTATATTGCTCGCCTAACAAATCCCTATATTGATAAAGGGTATTGATTCCCTTTCTTCTATTATGCAACATCACTAATAATGGAACACACCGAGTTAGTTCATAATCATCATGAATATTGGTCCACAAAATAAAAATCCCTCTAACGGTAATTTTTTTGAAATAAAATAATGAATTATAATATTTCTCATGATAGATATGTTTATTTAAAATCATGTTCCCATGGTTTTTACTAAAATTAATATAATACCAACTATAAAAACCACAAATCCAGAAGCTTGGAATCAGTGGTTATTTTATTACATTGTCATAAGATATTAGGATAACATCACCAAGGGTTAATCAGTTTAGTAGTATTGAAGAAAAATATAAATACATGGATCCCTTATTACATTGGTAAAAAAATATAGAACATAACAAAGGAAATTAATATATATCATTGAACTCATTTAAAGATTTCATCTTCATATCCTGAGGAAATGAAAAAAATAAGGGTGAGCTCAAATGCTCGGTAAAGATTATATACAGTGAAAACTATTATGAATAAGTAAGGTATAATCAATATGGAAAGGTAAATAAATTGAAACACATTTTATTTAATCAATAACTTGAGGATAAAATGCATAAATAGATAATATCAATGTGAAAATCTCATAGATAATAATAATAACTGAATTCCCAATGAATGAAATGATTAATATTAGACATCATGATATCAAGAATCAAGATAACTCTACTGTCAAGACCTTTCATAAGATAGTATAAAAATATGGGAAAAGACCCATTTAATTTGGCCAACTAATTTTACTTGTGATGCCTATCGATTCATTGAGGGGAAATCTGTAACCGAGCCCCACCTATAATTTCTTGTCCAAATCATTCCTCATATATTGAATGATCAATTCAATTTATAAACAATATTACTTATAAAAAATTATCCATATTGAATAAATTATACAAATTTATAAATATTCTCCCAAGTCAATCAAATAATTTCAATAGTAAAATAACACAAATCAAAATGGTATATGGTTTAGGCAATAATCATATCCATAATACAAAGAATATATATATTTAAGAGAAATGTAATATTCAATGATTAGAAGTATGTGAATGTGTCAAAGGATGATATCATTACAACATATCCATAGTGGTGAATAATTAAAATAAATGTTTGTTTTAATTGATAAATATTAATTCCATTAAAATATCATTAAAACATTGTTGAGGAAAATAACCTTTTCTTTTTTTGAAACCACTTATTTAAAAAAACTGTGAAAATATAAAGTAAAAAATTTTCTATGAAAATAAAATTTTAAACTTATAAATAAATCTTTAAAGAAATTATTTTTCCTGATGGTTTGAAAATCTTCTCATTCCTTATAAGTTAAAAAAAACATTCCTTCCATACATTCATTGAAAAAGTCACAAAATACCTTGTGTGGAAAATAATAAAAAGATGTCTATCAAATAATTTTGTAAAAAGATAAAACATGGGTAAAAATTTCTTTTTATAAATCATATAATAAGTGTAAAATTTTTTTGGAAACTTTTTATAGAAAATATGTATATGGTGGAAAAAAATATCCAATCCAAATAGAAATAGGATCGATTTTTCTTTTTAACATTTCTTTGCTTGATTCAAGTTCCAAAAAGAGGAAAAGTTTGAATAAAGTATGGAAAATATTTAAGAGATTAAGCTTGGAATTAACTTTTATCATCATAAATAAATATATATTCATGTTAATTACCTAAAATGGTAGTACATACACCATATAAAAATAAATAGGTTCATAATACCAAAAATGTCTCATTGGAGTGGAAATTGAGAGGAAATCCATTACCTCATGATTACCTTTAGTATAACGTGATTTAAACTCATATATAATGGTTTTAAACATGTTATTAATTTTTTTCATAACTATATTCATATTTATAATATCATATATGATCCTCTTATATCATTTTATCACCTATTTGTTTAAAATATTTCATTATTACCCTTGTTTTGTGTGTTAACTACTTCATTTTTTCATACATGTTTTGTTATGTAAGTTCAAGTTCTTATGTATATGATATAGAAACATCATATACAAAATTATATTAAGGTTATATATATCATATTCATTAATTAGATACATTTTTAGAATCATTCTTGAATGGTGGACATAGGAAATGAGTCGCATCACTTCTTGGTGATGGTAAGTCGTACGTAAGCATGAGTGGTGATATCATTTATAAATGATTGAAAGGGTATGGAAGTGGATGATATATTAATTTTGGAAAATAAATATCAAGTCATATGTATCATATATATCCATTATTTCTATCATTATAACCATCCAAGTAAAGTGGTGATGAAAAACAAATTATACCACTACATGGAGATGGTAAGCCATACCTATGCATGCACAGTGATTTCATTTTTAGTAGGATGGATAAAATATGGAATATGTATATATAATGATTGTAAAAAAATAATAGTATATATAATATAATTTATTTATTAATTTAGGGTGGAAACAACACATGAATAGGGAGTAGAAGAAGAAATAAACTTGAAAGAGTTGGTAATGACGATACCCCTTCTTCAATAAAATTTCTTTAGAACTCTTCTTAAGGGATATATGGTTGGTATTTTGGAAGGAAAAAACCTCTAAAACATGGATAAGGATTTTTATAAGAGGAATGGGTAGGGTTTTGTTGAGATATCTTTCTCAGAGTGATTTAAATAAGTGAGGAAAGAGGTTCCCATTTATAATTTAAGTGAGGGGCACATTTGGAATTTCTCAAAAGATTAAAATATAATAAGACTATTCTAGTGACAAATGATTCCAAATGGGAAATAAATGCATAGGGTATGAAATTTAAGACCATATATTATCACCTTTCCTTATTTAATATTTATATTTTTTTCATATAATTTAATAAAATATTATTTTCATAAAATATCATTATAATCAATTTTGAAACTATTAATTACTTTGACTCTAATAAAATAAATAAACTAATAGAAATTAGAACCAAATCATTTAATACACCCCTAACATGTCATGTTTATCTATAAAATTCTTGTATCACATTAATTATCTCAAATTATAATACTTTTAAATTTTTTAGTATGTTTTGTTGGTTTTTTACATTAATTGAATAATTATTGCGTTAGTGTTGTTTGAGAATTTAAGGTAATTATTTTTTCACTAAAAAGTAAATATAAATTACCATGATGTATATAATTTTTTATATTTAAAAGGACTATTTATAGTGAAACATATCCAGTAACACCTTGAAATTATGAAAGAATAACATTTTATTCAATATCGTGTATGACACGCAACACCAAGTGTAAAAGGGAATATAATATCCTGATACTTTAAAATAAATTAACTATTTTAAATAAATTAAACCTCTGATATAGCCTTCAATTCACACAATACTGAGTTAGCTTGTGTTATACATAACAACGACTTTCCTTGAAATCTTGCGTTACACGCAAGACCGATTTTTACCGAATACAATTAATATCATTATTTAAAATGAAAATTATCTCCTTAACATTAATTGGAATTTATGAATAGGATTAACTAACTTATGAAAATATATGTTTGAATTCATTGGTTACTAATTAATTATAAATGATTATAAAAACCAATTGAATATAAAAGAAATGTTTTTATAAAAAAACTATTTTTATGCGTCGAAGGCATATAATCTTAATAAATTAAATTAATTTATATTAGTTTATTATATTAATTAAATTTATATATTCAACCATATATTTTTAAATTAATTAAATATTTTTATAAGAATAAGATAAGAACAAATTCAATTTTATGCATAAAAGTTGCATTTTTATAAAAGGTAGTTATGCCGCCTTTTAATAGCACACTTGTTTTAAAACTAAAATTTTAAACTTTTATAAATTTTATTTTAAAAAATTAAATTTATTTTTTAAATTTTAATTTCAATATTATTTTAGGGTGATTTTTTTGGTATTTTTCCGAGAAGTTCATTTTTCGATGAATAGTGAAAAATAGTGAATTTTAATTGAAAACCGACTTTTCATCTAAATAATTTATAATGTTTAATTATATTTTTAATTGATTTTAAATTTAAATTAGATCATTTATACATATATTAATCAAAATTTTGTTAATGGAATCAATTTATTTGGGATTTTTTATATAAAAACATTTCAAACTTTCAAATATTTTTACTTTAAAAACTTGCTTTGTTGTCATATCTGCTGGATAAATTTTAAATAATATTATTCCAATTATATGATTTGAATTTGAAAAAATGGATAAAATATTTTGTATAATCATAATTTATAATTTCTTCAGTGCAATCGCATCTCTTTCACCCTCTCATAGGGTTTCTTCTCCTTCGCCGATGGTTCTCCCTTCTTCTCCTCTTGTTTTCGGTGATCTTGCATCTCCATATACTTCTTCTTATATTTCTCCTCCTTTAGGGATGGATCCCCCTCTATTTCCCCAATTTTTGGTTCTTTCAAGTCTCCCTCGTTTTTCCTCTTTTGGCACTCTTGCGTCTCTTTCACCCTCTCCCAGGGTTTCTTTTCAATCGGTGTTGATTCCCCCTATTTTTCTTATTGTCTTCAGTGATCTTGATTCTCTTTCTACCTCTTCTAGGGTTTATCCTCCTTCAAAGATGGTTCCACATTTCTTCCCCCTATTTTCATCAATTTCGCATCCTCCTCATCTCAGGTTCCTTCCCTTTCGGCGTGCTCTAGTTCAATTAATCGTGTCGACGACTTCTCCTGCAAGGAGGTCCTAGTGTTCCGTCGCTGGTTGTCTGCTGCAGAGGCCTTCAGACACCCTTTCCATGCTCTGACCTCCTGTTCCCTTGTGAGTATCTATGTCAGTTATGGAGTGGTGGTTGTAGGTGTTTTTGGGTTGTGTGTCTTGGAAGTTGACAGATCTCAAGGTGTTGTTGGTCACTTTCTCATGTTTTGTTTGTTCCTGGTTTTCTCCTCGTTGCCGTTTCCGCCGTTTGGTGATATCGGTCGCTCAAACACTACTCTAACCTAATGTTATCCTTCTCCTCTCCTGGTCAGAGCTGGAGCGGTGGTTACAACCTGGTTTTGGGAGGTGTGGTTCGGTGGCCACCATCATTCCAGACATGGCTCTTTGATGCTGGTTTGTGTTTGTGTTTTTCAGTTTTCTTCCTCATGTTTTCAAAGATGGTTTGTTTGTTTGGTTCTCGATGGTGGCATGTTGATGGATTGTGATTTTCTATGAGGATCTCTTTCTTTATTTTGGTTTTGGTGATTTTGTTATTACTGGCTTGATGGGATACGATGCCATGGTGCGATCGAGCTTTGTTGCTTGTTTGGAGGCGATTTCGATCTGTGCTTCTGGTTTTGGTGATGCATGTTTCTTGATGTTGTGGTGGTTGTCAGATTTGGGTGGCCATGGAGATAAGATCCCTGTCGAGGACCGAGTCCGATTTATCTGCTCTTGTTCCGGGATTCCACCATTCTCTCCTAGTTGGATATGCGTGGTGGTTTCTCCTGTGTTTTGGGTTGTGAGTTCGAGCGGTCGTCGACGCTCCAGGTGGTGTCTCGCAGTGGATTTTTCTCCGTCTTCGGGTTCAGACTATGGGATGAGGTATGATTGGTTCATTCTAGAAGTTGGTGATGATGTAGGAAGTCAGTGACGATAACAACGGTTTGTATGGTGACGTCGACTGTGGTGTCTGAGAAGGCAGGCGATGTGACTTTGGTGATGCACGCGTGTCTCGGTTCCAGATCTCCTTGGTTTTTGTGATTTTTTGAATTTGTATATTTAATTTTATTCATTATGTTGTTCCTTTATAATGGATTGAATTTGATTTTTTGGTTACCTCTCATCCACAAATTGGTCATTTTGAAAATCCAAAAAAGAGAATTTTCATTCAATCACATCAATTAAGGTAAAAATGAGTTTACTTAGTGGTTAATATTTAATGATGAAGCGTGTAAATGACCTAAAAATTGTCAAAACCCATTTTATGTAAATATTTATACCATAAACCCTATTTTATCGAAAATGGATCATTATTTAAGGCACATGAGGTAAGGGATACTTCCAAATAGTGTATACCTTTTTGGTATTCACAAGAATTCTACTCCTCTAATATAAAATGGAATTCACTCCCTCACTTATTCACACCTCCAATGCCATTTATCTCATCAAAAAACTTCCCAATTAACTTACCAAATTACATATAATCATTATATAAGACTTAATTTTGGTATAAATCCAACCAAGGAAGGTCTTTGGTGAAAACCGGAAGGAGATACTCGATGAAGAGGTAACGTTCATCAATGAATGTTTTTATTTTATTTATTCCTCAAACCCATTCAATTATTTTCATATCATAATTATATAATAATATAAGTATCTTAAATAAACTTATATGTTTTTATGTTTATATTACTATCTAGAACTCCACACACTTCCATCAAATGGGTTACGAAATCACCGTTCATGTGTATGACAGACTATCGCCTCATGAACCAATGTCATTCATTTTTCCATTATCACCATTAAAGGTTGGGAATAATGATGCACATACTCTTTATATATATATATATTATATATATCTATTATATTAATGATTACTTTATAATTATGTAATTATTATGTAACACACAACTTAATTTCTTTTTATTTTAAGGGAATTTGATAACGACGTTTGTGTGAACGACAGACTACCGCCTTGTGAAACGATGTGATTCGTTCATGATTTAAATGGAATGTATTAAGGATGAGTTTAATAAATATTTATGATATATATGAAATAAATATTATTATATAATAATAATATACATATATATCATTTACTTTTCTTTCTTTTATTATGACAAGAAAATGGAAGCAACATTCATGTGTATGTACGACCTACCATCTCCATAAACGGTGTAATTAATTTCCAATAAACAAATTTTAAAAATTACTATAAATAAATATATAATTAATTTTAATGATATTTACATCATGTTTTACATCCTTCATATTATTAAATAATGATCTAATTAAGATTAAAAAATAACAAGTCAAAATATACTAAAAAAACAAGGCAATTTAGACCTGAAACAATGAAAACAATGAAATAATATTAACAAACAGGTGAAAATATGTTATAAAAGGATTATATATGATATTATAAATATTAATATAACTCTTTTATAAGTTAATAATATTCTTAAAACTATTATACATGAGGTTAAAGAGCATTAAACCAAAAGGAAACACATAGTAAGGGATTTTGTCTCAATTTACTTTAGACCTTTGTGACTCATCGGTATTATATCTTTTTGTTCACCTTTTTATTTATTTTCTTTCATTTTACTTGCAATTGATTAATAAGATATTTATTATTTTGGCATACCAATTCAATTTTATGTAGTGTATATACTTCACCTTTGACATGTAATATCATGAATACTTCATTATTCCTGGTATTTTAACTTTCAATTTGAATTATTTCATCCAAGGGAATTTGATTTGAAAATTGATAAAAGTTATTGTGAAATCTCACTTTATTTTGATATTCTTAACTTTATCTTGAAACAATAACTTTATTTTATTCATTTTTCATTAAACATTATATTTCTATTAAATATCCATATTCTTGGGTGATGGATATAATTATTGCCTAAACCATATACCATTTTTACATATGATGTTTACTTTGAAATTTATTTGATTAAATGGGAAAATATTGATAAATCTTTAGCATTTACTCAATATGGATATTTTATAAGGAATATTTTTAATGAATTAAATTGGTTATTTTATATATGAGTAATGATTTGGATTTTCAGTGATGGGTGGGGTCCAGAATTTATATATCCTATTAATGCATCGATAGGTATGATGAGACAAATCAGTTGGAAAAATTTAATGGATTTCTACTTATAGTTTTAAACCATCTTGTTAAAGGTATTGATGGTATAGGTTTTCATGTTCCCCAGACATGATGTCCAAAAATTAAGCATTACCTTCACTGAGAATTTAGTTCTTATTGTTATTATCCATGAGTTTTTTACTATGAAATATTTTATAGATGCATTTCATTATTAGTTTATTGATTAAATGACACATGTTTTCAGTTATTTACCTTTCTATATTGATTCTACCTTATATTTTCATGATAGTAAAGTTATTTAAAAAGAATGTGCTTTTAGTTATTTATCTTAACATATTATTTATACACTTTCTTATCGGTTATTGATTATACGACATGTGTCCTCGGTTATTTACTTTTCCACATTGATTATGCTCATTGATTCATTATTTCTTCCATTAAATATAACCCTTAATGATCATTTGATATTACCATTATTTTGATTCCTTTACCCATGATTCCATTAAGTATACTAATATATATATGTAGTGATATGTTAGATGGAATGAAGTTATTCTTGAGAAAAAATATATTGTAATTTTTGTATTCAATTGCAATACAAAACTCATGTATGAATCTAGTTTACCAAGACTACTTAAATATCGAGTCCTTTGGGATGAGACTTACTCGTATCTTATGCCAATATAATGGTAGTAGGTACTGACTCCAGGATACTGGGATCTAGGTCTCTATAGTTGGTATCAGAGCAAGTTTAGTTGAAACCTTGGAAACCAGATTTAGAAAAACATAGATTAGGGAGCATAAAACTAATATAGAATTTATAGAAAAGTATATAAGAACATATTGAAGTTTTTGTAAAGTATAGATTATGTGGGTGTATTTAAAAAAACATCCATGTATGGAAACTACAAGTAGACTTGGTTCTAGCATAGATGTACCCATAGGTAATAACTCTTAAAAGGGAACATCGGGCTTGACTTGAGCATAACCTATTAGACGACAAAAGGCATCACTGTGCACTTGGTTTGACACTCCTGAGGTATATTCTTAGGATAATTCACATTTTATTTATAAACCAATATGGAGTATTTAAATAGGTAATGACAATAAATGACCTAGGTTAAACCCTAGTCAAAAGAAGGACCTATGTGAAATTAAAACAGATTAAATATTTATGTATTAGGATTCAAGAATTAAATTGTATAATTGTTTTACTAATGGTATTTTGGTTATAAGAATTATGAAATATATAATGATTCTAGAAGATATTGTGTAATAATTAACATAATAGTTATGGATACTATAATGGGTTAAAGAGTTTAAGATTTAATATAATATCAATGACCTAAATAACTCTTTTAGGTTTTATGTAATGAGAGTCTACCAAGATCAAGGACCTTTTGGAGAAATTTATGGAAAGTATATGTTTTAGTGGAAAATATATTCAACGAATAATTCATTAAAATTTTATATACATAAGTTTAGAGGTATTGATAACCTTTAGGTTTGATATGATCACTAATGAAATTGTAATAATAGTAAAATAATATTATTATACTTTTGAAAGAAAATTGTGTTGAAAACTTTTGTAAAAAGGTTATTTAATGATTAACTTTATTTCAAGGGTGTCCATCCTATTTTTGGAACTTTATAGGAATTATAATAATATAGTTTATAAAAAGGAAAAACTGGATTTAGGGTGATAACTCATCATATCCTAAAAGTAGTTGGGGCTTAAACCCATGACTAAAGGATGATAAGGTTCTCATGCCAACCATTGTCCTATGTGATGTCTTAGTTAATATGTTATTATTTTTAGTTAAACAATTTGATGAATAAATATTAATGATGAACCAATAGTGTTACTTTTTAGGTTTATAGATTAATTTATTAACCATATTGGTTTTGTAAAATGGTTAGAGACATACGTAAATATTTTTTTATGGATCGATCACTTAAAAATAAATTTTAGTGCTTCAGATATAAAAAAATTCATTTATGGATATTTATTTCTCAGAATAAAGAGAATAAATTTGAAATTGGTCGAAGAAAATCAAATGTATTATTATTTTTATGAAATATAAATATATAAATTAAATTTATTTCCATGTATTCATAGATATTAAAATAATTCCTAAATTTTAGAAAAAGGATCTTGAAATAAAATTTTATCTTATCACTACCATTTTTGATGACATAAATTACATTTTCACACCTATAATATTTATGGATTTGAGGACTTAAAATTTTCATTGATCATTTACTTATTTGTGTTAAATAACCTCAAGAAATCTCTATAATTATTTATGCTTTTCCTCTAAGTCCATATCTTCACTTACCAGTAATGTTCTTCTATATAGAAACTTAGTTACATGTTATTACATATGATTGTTATAATTCACTTTATCACTTATTAAGAGGATATTTTATTAACAATTTTATGATGTGGGTTTTTAAAAAACATTAATTTGAAAATATCAAATACTATATTACCAAGATCAAGTTTAAATTGCGAGGATGTAATTTATTTAAGGTGGGGATAATGAAACACCTCGAAATTCTGAAATAATATCATTTAATTCAATAGTTTGTATGAAATGAAACACAATGAATAGAAGATAATATAATATCTCAAGACTTTATAATATATTTACTATTTAAAATAAATTAAACAGATGATATATCTTGTAATGAACACAACATTGTGTTAGATTTCATTACACGCAATAACGAATTTCTTCGAAAGATTACGTTACACTCGAGACTGAGTTTTACAGAATAATGTTAACATTATTATTTAAAATAAAAATTATCTCCTAAATGATAAATTGGAGTTTATGAATAGGATTAAATTAATTATGAAAATATATTTTTAAATTAATTTTTTACCAATTAATTAGAAATGAATGTGTAAACAAATTGAATATAAATGAAATATTTTTATAAAAGAAACTATTTTTATGCATCGAAGGAATATAATATTGATAAATTAAATTTAATAATATTAGTGTATTATATTAAATAAATTTATATATTAAATAAAATATTTTTAAATTAATCCAAGAATTTTTATTGGCATAAAATAAGAACACATAAAATTTTATACATAAATTTTATATTTTTGTAAAAGGAAGTTATTCCACCTTTTAATGGAACACTTTATTTAAAACTAAATTTTTACAATTTTATAAATTTTATTTTAAAAAATAAATTTCATTTTGAATGAAAAATTTTCAAAATTATCTTAGGGTGAATTTTTTTATTAACTTGAGAAGTTTCATTTTTTGATGAATAGTGAAAAATACAAGATTTTAATTGAAAACTGAATTTTCATCAAAATAATTTATTATGTTAAATTATATTTTAATTTTTTTAAAGTTAAACTAGATAAATTATAAATATATTAATCAAATATAGGTCATTTTAATCAATTTCATAGTGAATTTTGATATAAAAACTGTTCAAACTTTTGAACATTTCACTTTAAAAATCCACTTTTCCATCACATCTACGGGATACATTATAAATTAAATTATACAAATTTTGTGAGCTGAATTTGAACAAATGGATTAAAGTTTTGGAATTAAAATAATTTATTATTTATAATAAGGTAAAATTATTTTTTTACCAAATTGATTATCGAAAATAGTTAAAGTTAATCCCAACAATTAAGGTAAAAATGAGTTTACTTAGTGATTAATATTAAAAGATAAGGTGTTTAAATGACCCAAAAATTGTCCAAAATACATTATATAGACATATTTAGACCATATAAACTATTTTATAAAACAATTTTATTATAGGAGGAACATGAGGTATGGTATACTTCTCTATAGTGTTTACATTTTGGTATTTACATGAATGTCACTCCGCCTCCACTATAAAAGGGAACTCACTCCTATCACTTATTCACACCTCCCATTCCATTTTCTTATTGAAAAAACTTCCCAATTAACATAAAAAATTACCTCCCATCATCCTATAATGCTTAATTTGGGCATAAATCCAACCAAGGAAGACCTTTAGTGTAAACCAAAAGGATATACTTGAAGAAGAGGTGACGTTCATCAACGAACATTTTTGTTTTATTTCTTCATCAAAACCATTAAATTATTTTCATATCATTATTATATAAGAACCTCAGTATATTTAATATAATTATATTTTTTTATGTAAATTCTATATACTAAAACTTCACACACTTTCATCAAATGGGTTATGAATTCATCATTCTTGTGTACGGTGGACAACCGCCTCGAAAACCGATATCATTTTATTTTTCATTACCACCTTTAAAGGTTGAAAATAATGAGGAAATAATATTTATATATGATATATATGATATTTATTATGCATTTATGCTTCTAGAATTATTATAGAACACATAACTCCATGTTTTCTATTTTGTGGGAATTCAATAATGATGTTTGTGTGTACAGAGGAGTAGCACCTTGTGAAGCGATACAATTATTTCATAATTTACATAGAATGTATTAAATATAGGTTTAATAAAAATAAGTGATATTTATGAAATAAATATTATACTATAATAATAATATAAATATATATAATTTACTTTTATTTATTTTAATATGATAATAAAATGGAACCACTTTTCATTTGTACGTACGACCTACCATCTCTATGAATGGTGTATTTCATTTCCTATCCCAAAATTTTATAGATTAATATAAATATATATATAATTAATATATATATATATACATTATATTAAAATAATGGTTTACATTTGGAAGATTATTAAATCATTATCTAACTAATAGGAACAAAAAATAACAATTTAAAAAATAATTGAATAACAAGGCGATTAACACCTGAAATAAGGAAAATAATGAAAGACTATTAAAAAATGTGTGAAAATATGTAATAAAAGGAAAATATATGATATTATAAATATTAATATGGTTATTTTATAAGTTAATAAAATTCCTAAAACTATTATACAGGAGGTTAAAGAGTTTTCAACCAAAATGAAGCATAAAGTAAGGCATTTCATCTCAATTTACATTCAATTGAGACTTATTTACTATTATGAACCAATTCACTTTTATATGGTGTATATAATACCCATTTAACATGTAATATCATTCATAATTCATTATTTAGGGTATTTTAAGATTCAATTTGAATTATTTCATCCAAGGGGATTTGATTATGAAGGTTATAATAGTTATTATGAAATCTTACTTTCTTTTGTGATTGTTAACTTTCACCTGAAATGATCACTCTATTTTAATAAAATTTCATTATAAATTAAATTTCTCTTAAATATATATATTCTGGGGTGATGTATATAATTATTTTCTTAACTGTATACCATTTTTATATACTGTGTTTACTTTGAATATTATTTATTAAATGGGGACATATTGATAAATCTATATCCTTTACTCAATGTGGATATTTGATAAGGCATACCATTCATAAATTAAATATGTTATTAAATATATAAGGAATTATTTAAACCGACAGTGATGGGTGGGGCTAAGAATTTATATATCCCCTCAATACATTGATAGATCAAATGAGACAAATTAGTTGGCCAAATTAAACGGATTTCTACATGTAGTTTTAAACTATCTTGTGAAAGGTCTTGATGCTATAGTATTTCATGTGTATAATACATGATAAACAATAATTAAGCATTGCCTTAATTGAGAATTAAATTATTATTATTATTATCCATGATATTTTCACTGTGAAAAAATCTATAGATCCGTTTCATTCTCAGTTTATTGATTAAATGGCACGTGTTTTAAGTTATTTACCTTTACATATTGATTATGACTTATCATTTCATGAAAGTAAAGTTATTTAAATGGAATATGTTTTCAGTTATTTACCTTTATATACTATTTATGCACTTCTTTATTAGTTATTGATTACGTGGAATGTGTTCTCAGTTATTTAACTTTCTATATTGACTATGCTCATTGATTAATTATTTCTTCCGCTATAATTAACCCTCACTAAGAATTTGAGCTCTCCCTTTTTTTTCCTTTCCCCAGGATTCCATGAAGTATACTAAGAAATATATGTAAGAATATTCTTTATTGAATAAATCTTTACTCAATAAAAAAATTATGTTGTAATTTTTGTATTCAATTGTAATACAAGACTCGTGTATGTATCTAGTTTACAAAGAATACTAAACTATTCGGTCCTTTGGGATGTGATATATGTGTATATTATGAAAACTTAATGATAGAAGGAACCAGATCTGGGGTACAGGGATATGGTTCATTACATATCCTCTCAATGACCCCATATTTAAAATATTAAAGTTATTATAAATAAGAGTGTGACATGTTTGACTTTTCTTGAAATAAAATACTATCAAGGTTATAATCTCATATAAATACCCATAAAATGACATATAACCGAATATTGGATGATTATGGATGAAATGGAATCATTAAATAATATTAAGTAAAGTTTTAGGATCATTTTCTAGTCCTTATCATTTTATTTTTTTTAACTTTAATTACCCGATTTACTATTTATCGTGGCAACACAAATTATTAACGTTACTATTCATATTGGTAAAAAATAAAAGGGAACTATTTACTAAATATATACCTCATGAGTCTAAATATAGAATAAATTTTTTAAAATTGAAAACACATAAGTGTTAGAATTTAACTTAAAATTAAATTTAAAACACGCAATGGAAATGTTTTTTTCCATAAAGATTCCTTTTTAAGATTAAAAATGTTTTTATACCAAATTCAACCATGAAATTGATTCCAATGAACTTAATTGTTTTATTAATAATATAACTAATTTTAATTTTAAACCATTTTAAAATGAAATATAAATTTTCATATGGTTGAAACTAAAATATATTTTTTAATAAAAAATAGTATTTTTCACTTTTTACTAGGAAATAAATTTTTTTAAAAAAATACCAAAAATTCACCCTAAGATAATTTTTTATGATGATTTCAAAAATTAAGTTTATTTTATTAAATAGATTTTATAAAAGTGTAAAAAAATAATTATATTTATTTTCTCTTGGAAATCAATAATTTTTTGAGGAAAATCTATTTTTGAAGAATAAATGACATTACTAAAAATTGAGTGTTTAGTTCCTAGACATAAATTTGTATTGAATATGAACTTCATATATATTTTATAATATGTTTTTCCTATTCATTATTTCCAATTATATAGCTAGGTTATAATAATATTTCATGGTTTTCTTAATCTCAATGTTGTGTGTTCTATACACTATCGAACATAGTCTTCTTTAAAGAAAAATCTGAATATTTCAGTAAATTAACATGACTTATAAAGTCACATGAAATGAGAAAATGAATAATTTTAAAATCCTAAATTCTGAATAAATTGAAAATAAATAATATTATTTTTATGAAAATATCTTCAAAGAATCAAACATCATGATAAATCCAATTAGATTGTGATTCAAGATAAGAGAAAAGAAGAACCAGTTCAAGGAGAAGATCGTGGTTCTGAGTTCCATGTTATATGATGCAAATGTCATGTCATAGTATAGGAGTTCATGAACCCATGGATAGATATTTCATAGTATTTTAATACATAATATTTTATGGAATAATAAGTGTAACGAGACACCGGATTCTTTTAATGATTTTAAAGGAATGATTGACCGAGAATTCAAAAGATTTTTAATGAAAGATTAATCAAAAATCATTTGACTAATTTAAATGGGATTACATTGCTGCTGCTATTGAAGATCAAGGGAGTTTCAAAAATTATATATTAGAAACTATTATTAATGATATTATTTTGTGAATATATATCTTTATAAAACCAAAATGAAAAGGTGTGAATATTTTTAAAACTTACAAGTACTGATTGTGGGAATTTAGAAGATCTTAAAGCCTAGTACATAACTGTATTGAGGATACAAGAAATATTTTGAATCTAGAATTCATTAAAGAGGAAATATATATTTTGTTCCTGAGTATTATAAGTGATACAGAGAACTAGATCCTATAAAGATCTAGAAAGTTGAGTAAGAAAGACAACTGTGTTCTAAAAAATACATAGTTGTATAGACTTTAAGGTGCATAGGAGTGGACCAATTGATCCAGTTTGTTTATAGAGAAAGATCATTTTTAAAAGTGGAACAAATGAAACAAAGAGTCAATAGATATATTTATTATTTTTGACCATACATGTGTATTTAGGTAGTGTGACTCTTAAAATATCTCTTTTGGGACTTAGGAGTTGGAACAAAATGAGACTCTATTGATTTTTGTAACACCCTATGTTTTTATGAACTTTGTTTTGAATAAATTAAATTTATTTGATGGATTTAATTACATGCTACACTAAGTTAAGATTGTATTATATGACAAACCATGCTAATATTATTTTATACACTACACAATGTTAATCTTGTTCTACATGCAACACTTGGTTTAACTTGTGTTACACACAACACTGAGTTTCTACAAAAACAACATTTTATTATAATAATTATTTAAAAAATATAGTTATAAAATATCTATTAAACTTAGTAATATGAATAGTAATACTCATTTTTAATTATTATTTATAATGGTTTTATATAAATAAAAAAAATTACAATTAAATATATAATTTTTGGTAGATTCTATATGTTTGGAAAATAGTATTTTCTCAAAAGAATTTCTTTTTTTATGTCCTATGAAAAATAATAAAATTAATTTCTTTTTACACTTTTATAAATTTAATTTTATAAAATAAATTTAATTTTTAAATTTATAATGTAAAAATTATCTTAGGATTCATTTTTTATATTTTTCTAAAATATTTCATTTTTGGATGAATATTGAAAAATACTGAATTTTAATTGAAAACTGCATTTTCATCTAATTTATTTATATATTTAAATTATATTTTATATCAGTTTTAAATTATAAATATTTAATTTATACATCAATAAATTCAATTTATTTAAGTTTAATTAATTTCATATTTAAATTGAATATAAAAACATTTCAAACTTTTGAACATTTCACTTTAAAAACCCTTTGTTTCATCCTATTTGCGGGATTAATTTTAAATTAATTCCGAACACTTATGTGAATTTAATTTAGAAAAATTGATTCTATATTTCTAATAATAATAATTTAAAATTTATAGTAAATATAACTTAATTTCTTACAAAATTTATTAGGGAAAACAATTAAAATTAATCACGATGATTAAGAGAAAAATATGTTTTCTAAGGGACTAAACTTTAATCTTAAGGGTAAAAATAACCTAGAAACTTCTCAAAAACCTATATTATATACATATTCAGATCTTATACCTTCTAGGATATAGATTTTTCAATCAATGATGATAATTTACATGGAAAAAACGTGGGTCAAATTCTCTCTTTCAGAAATTTAAAAGTTTTCCACTCACCACCCTTATAAAAGGATACACCATCCCCCCCTCTCTTCACACCTCTCCAGACCTTTTTAATGAAAAATAAATTTCCAAATATCTTCCAAAATTATCTCATATCATCATAAAAGCCTTTATTTTTTCATAAATCTAACCAAGGTATTCTTTCGGTGAAAACCAAAAGGAGATACCCGAAGAAGAGGTAACGTTCATCAATGAACGTTTTTGTTTTATTTCTTCTTCAACCCATTTAATTATTTTTATATAATGATTATATAATAACATTAGTATCATAACTTTATTGAGATTTTTTATGTTAATATTATGACCTATAATCACACACACTTCCATCAAATGGATTATGAAATCATCATTCGTGTGTACGGCGAACTACCGCCTCACAAAACAACATCATTCTTTTTTTATTACCACCTATCAAGGTTGTGAATAATGATGAAAATGATGTTTATATTTGATATTTATTATTTTTATGATGATATTATGATTATTTAATTATTATATCACACATACCTTCATGCTTTACATTTTTTGGGAATAAAATAACGTTGTTCGTGTATATGGAAGACTACCTCCTCACAAAGCGATGTGATTCATTCATGCTTTAAATGAAATTTATATAGGATGAGTTTAATAAAAATATGAGATATATGTAACATAAAAATTATTATTTAATGATAATATATCATATAACTTTATTTCTTTTAATCTAATAAGAAAATGGAAACAACGTTCATACGTACATACGACCTACTATCTTCATGAACGTTGTCTTTAATTTCCTATTTCTATATATTATTGATTATTATAATACATATATAATGAATATATATGATATTTATATCATTTTTATAATTATTTATATTATTAAATCATTATTAAATTAATATGACCACAAATATAACAAATCAAAACTTATACGAAAAACAAAGAGGTTATTACCAGAAATGTAACTTTACCATGGAATTATTAATAAAAATGTAATAATAGGTGATAAGAAAATCATATATGGTTTGATATAAATTAATATTTTTCTATAATATATTCATAATAACCTTATATTTATTATATAGGAGGATTGGATGATTACAACGAAATTCATCACTTAAGGTGAGGGATTTCCGTCTCACTTTTATTATCTATAATACACATGCCATGTTCACCACCTATTTCTTGTATGTGGTGTGTATAATTCCCATGTATGTATTTCATGATTCTTATACTATGAATTATTTTTATTTACTTACCCATTTTAGGATCTCCCTTTAATGGGGTTATGATTTCAAAGTTACCAAAGCTGTAAGAGAATTTTGTCTCAATTTGCCTTCTTTGAGACACAAGTTATGGTATACACCTATATTATTTTACAAGGTGTATATAATGAAAATTTTACTTGTTATATCATGAATATAGTTATTTTCATGATATTTGAATCTTCATTTAATGTTATTATTTCCTGTGGATTATGATTCAATGTTACCAAACTTGTAAGAGTTTGTTGTTATAATCTCATATTTTCTCGGGATTATTTATGATTATGATTCCATTGATGAAATCTTTAAAGAATTATCCTAAAATTTATTTTTATCTAGTTATTTATGATATATTTAATTAATATTACCATTTTTTCCACTCTTTGGTACTTAAAGTTTTTAAGAAAATGTTTTTATGAAAATTCGACTTTATCTCTCTATTCAGTTAGAAATCTATTTTCCTTCAAAATCATGTTTTCTAAAAATGTTTTCAGTTTTTTTATTACTCTATTATAAATTTTAAAATAAAATTTTACCCATGTTTAACTTTTTATAAAATTGTTTTGAATTAAATCTTCTTTTCTTTTTATAAAACAATGCCTTTTGGATTTTACCAAAAATCTGGAAGGAACCTTTTTTTTATGTGTATGACATGAATGGAATATTTCAATGTCATGAACAATAATTTACTATAATATTCCTTATAAACTTTTAAAAAGTAATTTTAATTAAAAAGTTTTTAATTTTATTTATTTATTAAAAAGTGTTTTTCAAAGTAGAAAGGATATTTTCCTCAAGAAATGTTTTAAATGATCTTTAAAAATCATTTCCCATATAATATAATTCCCATTGGTGTTACTCTTACCTTACTGGGGATATGATACAAGGGTACTATTCTAATTATTTCTCTGAATGGTTAATGTTTTGATTTCATGATGTTTATTAAAACCATTTCTATTCCATGGGTTATATTCTTGTGAAACACATTTCTATTCCATGAGTTATATGATTATAAAACTCACTTCTTTTGATAGGTTATTCTATGATTATGAAACATGTATCTTTTCCAATGGTTAAGATATTATGAAATGTTTATGATACCCATTTCATTTAATGGGTTATGATATGGTGATTAATTATGATCTTATGGTACACAAATGTATGATTTATTTGTGTGATGGGTGGGACATATATCTCACTCCAATGCATTGGGTAAAGATTAGTATCTCATGTGATAGATATGGATGGAATGAGTTGTGAACCCAGTTAAGTAAAAGAATTTTTCCACTAAGATAGTCTTGGGAGTGAACCTTGAATAATAATATGGTTTGGGGAGTGAACCCATTCCACTATGATAGCCTTGTCAGTGATCCTTGAATACTATGGAAATAATTTTATATGTTTATGTGTTTTCCAAAATTCCATGTCTTATGCCTATGTTATGATCACATGGATTATTCTCTTTGATTACTTTATGATTAATGTCTTATGATTACCAATATTTACGACACGACTCAAACATATTATCATTTATATATAGATTATGATTTTATAATGTCATGCTCATGTTCTCATACTCTTATACTAATGATTATGCTTATGTATATACCATGTTTACCCTTAATGAACATTCGATCTCACCCTTTATTACGTTTACTTTCCACAGGTTATAATGATATGTATTTTGTATGATGTGTCTATAAATGGTTCTATTTATAAATAACATTGTGGTAGATTATGTAGTTCACTTATGGACCAATGTTCATGTTTCCATGTTTCTAAAGGAACTAAATTAATGCATTCTTTGGGTGTGTGTTCATGTAATGTAATAAATATTTCACAGAAATGATGTAATGTCTATGTATGAGAATCATGGGTCTCTATAGTTGGTATGAGAGCAAAGGTTTAGTTATCTTTTGGAAACTCGGATGAGATAACCACAATGAGATCCTTATGGAAATGTACAAGGATAAGTCTAAGGATGAGTCAAAGTATATGAAAATATCCTAGAATTTTGGTAAGGCATAGAGTGATTAGTTTCTAAGAAATTACATCACCTTCTGGATACTACAAGTGGATGAATCTTTAACACATATGTATATAGGGGTAACAACCCCCAAAACACTATATTAAGAAATGCTTGATTGAGAACTAGTGCATGACAATAGGAATTACTACACACCTGGTTCGACACTCCTAGTGGATATGCTATGGGAATTCAAAAAAATATTTATAAACCATCATGAAGGATTTAAATAGATGATTACTATTAATGACCTACGATAAACCTAAGGTGTCATAGATTAAATAAGGTGTCATAATTTATACATAATATAAGGTATTTTCATTATTATATGGTTCACCACTATGACAATTGTTTCTTACACTATGATTTTTAGTTTTAGTCAATGGATAGAACCTGAAAGAACCATGTTAATGTTGAATGCAATAGACAATGAAAATATTGTACTCCTGAGAAACTGAATGATATGGAATCTAGAATGAAAAATATTATTACTATGCTCACATAACCTTCTCAGGATATGAATCATGCTAGAATCCAAAATTATAAAAGAATGGAACAAAATTCTATTGAGTCCTTCATGATGCAACATCAACCTTCTTTCAGTGGGTCTTCTAATCCATTAGTGGCTGAGCAATGGATCCGTACCACTAAAAAGATATTTTTCATTATCCAATATTCAGAACATGATAAATTTGTCTTGATTATTTATCATTTAAAAGGTTAAGTAGACCGTTGGTGGAATCTAATCAAGAATACAAGGCAACTAGATGAAATTGAATCCATAGATTGTTAATAGTTCAATAACTTATTTTTCAATAACTTCTTCCATTCTGTTCTTCATATTAATATAGATAAGGAGTTTCTTGAGTTAAATCAAAGGGACAATAAAACCGTTGGTACCTACAAAGACAATTTTACAAGACTTTTGAGGCACGTTTCTGGAAATATCATCTAACTTGAATGTAAGGTTGATTGATTCTTCAGTGTCTTAAAGACATGTCTCTAAAAGGAATTATCCATAAGAGACTATTGTATCAAGGAAGAAATTATTTGATGTTCCATTAATGTGGAAATTGAGGTTGGAGTTACACATCTGTCTTATGGATTTGATAAGAAGAGAAATATGGAATTCAAAGGGAAATTTACGATCCATGGAGAAAAGAAGATGATATTTTCTTTTATGATAAATGTGTAGAAAGAATCAGGAAGGAAATTTTATTAAGGGGACTAACAAATTTTTTTATGTGTGGGAAGGATGTCCACATATCTTTCGACTAACTAAGTGGTGGTTAAAAGTAAGATAATAATGTAAATACAGAGAAAGTCGTACAAAATGAACCGCGCACATTTCATTGCTTCAAGTGTAAAGAGAATGGGAATTATGCTAACCAGTGACCAAATCAAAGGGTTAATGATGATGATCGATGTTAGTAACCTCTTAAGCCTAGGGACAAAGGGAAATATCATGCTTTTATCATTTCTGATGAGGGTAATGATAAAGACGCATGGAAAGGTATACTTACTATTCAATCTAGAATTACTAATGTCATATTTGTCTCTGAATCTACCCATTATTTTCTGTCTAAATAATTTTATAAGGGTTTAAAGATGTCACTATAATTATTAGACGTTGAATTATTGTTAAAAAACATTTATGGTATGATGATGACATAAAATTATTTTATTCCTCTCCGATTAAAGTTTGTGGGAAGATGCTTCCGACAAATCTTGTTATTCTCCCTCTAGTTGAATTTTATGTTTTCTTAGGCATGGTTTTAATTTATTTACATAAGGCTAAAATCAATTTCCAAGGAAGTAAATTCATGTTTGAAATTCCAAGAGATCCTATTATTTTCTATAAATGCGATGATAAATATAAAATTCTGATGGAAATCACATCCATTGTATGGGTCATGATTCTTTTTCATAAGGGGTGTTTATCCCAGATGGTTAAGGAGAAACACATCACCGATTATATGCCTATTGTTTAAGAGTTCGTGTATGTCTATCCTGAATAATTTTCTAGTCTTCCACTAAAATGTGAAGTTGAGTTCCCAATAGAACTCATACTTGGTTCCACACCAATTTCATATACTCCATATAGAATGGACCTGATTGAGTTTAAGGATTTGAAGAAGCAACTCCAAGATAATATTGGCAAAGGATTCATTCATCCAAGTATTAAATCTTAGGGTGAACCTATTTTTTTGTTAAGAAGAAATAGGAATCAATGAGAATTTGTATTGATTATTGAGAACTGGACAAGATCACCATCAAGAACAAGTATCATCTAACCCATATCGATGACTTGTTAGATCAACTACATGGATGTCAATACTTTTCCAAGATTTACATTAATTCCAAAAATCATAAATTGAGGTTTAATAATGAGGATATACCCAATAAAACTTTACATATAAGGTATGGACACTATGAATATATAGTGATTCCTTTTGGTATTATGATTTATCTTGATATCTTCAGGGATTTAACGAATAGAGTCTTTTGAGATTACCTCAATGAGTTTGTGGTATTATTTATAGATGAAATTATTGTTTATTCAATGAGAAAAGAAGAGCATAATATCAGTTGATAATTGTATTAAAGACTCTAAATAAGGATAAAATTTATGAAAAATTTACAAACTGTGGATTTTGGATGTAAGAGGTTTTATTTTTAGGTCACATAATCTAAAGATAGGGTATATATGTTGATATATCAAAGATAGAAGTTATTGAATGTTGGATTAGGCCAAAAATGATGACTGAGATCCGAAGTATCCTTGGTTTGGTTGGATATTAACAATGTTTTGTTGATAATTTATCATGAATTTCTAATCCACTAACCAAGTTAACTTATAAGGGTGAAAATTTCCTCTAGATATATGAATATGAATAAAACCTCAACAAACTAAAGAGAAGGTTAGTTAGCACCTCTGTGCTTATAGTACTCTATATTGGAGAAGAGTATATAATCTATAGTGATGTATCTAAGAAGTTATTGGTATGAGTTCTCATGAAATATGACATGATTATAGCCTATGACTCCCTAAAATTGATGATTCATGAGAAAAATTACCCAACTCATGATTTGGAGTTAGTAGTAGTAATTTTTTCATTAAATATATGGTATAATTATCTTTATGGAGAAAAGTGTGACATATATACCAATCATAAATGTTTAAAGTATATATTCACACAGAAGGAGTTGAACATGTTCTAGAGAAGATGGTTAGATATGAGAAAGGATTATGACTACTCAATAAAATACCACCCTAGGAAATTGAACAACGCAACTAATTATTTGAGTTGAAAGGATCATGAAAGCTTATCCATGATGAGGATAAAAAAGATCTAATATTTATATATTTTCAATGGATAGATCTAGAAATACTGAAGGAAGGGGAAAAATATTATCTTTCTCAATTGATTTTTTAACCATCTTTACAAGTGAATATTAAATAATCATAAAATAAATATATTGTAAAGATCTAGATTTTCCATGTAATTTTTTTAATTATATGAAATTTTATGAGTCTGCAAAAATTGACGGCGCATGATTCCGAGGCCCGGTGTGCCCGGAATGAATTTCTGAACTTTTTTTCGGGTACGTTTAGTAAAGGCATGAGTGGAATTTTCTAACTTTTGAACCATTACTCAGATAAAAAATCCGAGGGCACCATTGAATCCGCAGCGCCAGAATTCACTTAAGAGCGGCTTAACATCGACTGCAGTAGGTCTGGAGAAGAAGTTAGTTTTGGAACCTTTTAATAGAATAAATAAAATAACATTATTGTTTTATTTTTTTCTATTCCTCCAACAGACAAGCGGTCAGGTGGGACTGACGACCTGTAAAGCCAATAAATGGCTTGACCCTCCAATCAAAGTAACAACAACATTGGGAGAAATTAGGAAGCTTCCTATTAATGGGACCCAATAACTCCCCGCGTCATTACTTACTCGCCCCTCTCCTATAAATATAGAGTTTGGGGGAGGGGTATCGAACAAGCTTCGCCAAGAAGTGATGTTCTGTTGAAGTGCTATAACACTGAGCCCTTAGAGTATATAGCCTACCCCAGTAGGAGGTGACATGCGACACCGAAACCTGAACCAGATTTTTACGTTCGAGCGGCGATGAGGGAGACTTGTTGCAGGGACGATGAACAGTGAGACTCCCTCAACCGCGAGCGTTCTCCAACATTTCAAGGTAGGGGGTTGCGTTGATTTTGGTTTTCCCATCTTTTCTTTCTAAAAAGATAAGAATAGATCAACTCACAAAAAATTTAAACCATTGTTTTATTTTATTTTTATATGCGGGAGGGTGTGCTTTATCATTGGGGTTGGGAATTGAAACCAAGGAATGAATTTTAGTTAAACATTTTCCCAAAACTCCCTCGGGTTTATCTCTAACGCAGAGGGTGAAAGCTGACATGAACAAGGCCCGAGCCCCACCATTTGTGTGTTATTTGTGATCACCTTTTTTTTAAAGTTGGTGAGAACCCGAAGAAGGGCCTTCCCCAGCGAAGAGTGTGATCCTAGGAAACCGAAAACTCTGACGACATAGGAAATTAGGCCACTAGTGCATGACCGGTGGCCCAACGAACACCCTGCCACCGAAAACGGTGCCAGTGGCGGCACTCAATGGCGGTGGCAGAGTAGAGGAGGGGCACGCCCCCGGTAGCGCGCCCACACAGTAGTAGGGATGCGGGATACGATGGTCGCGGTGGGAACAAATCGCCGCTGGTACAACCAGCGACCAGTGGAGGGGGCCTGTGCCAGCAGTGTGCTCAGCGAAGGACCCATGGCCCGTCAGTCTCGGCGTAGAGGAATCTGCAGCCTGTTGGCCATGGTGCAGAGGAACCACGTCCCGTAGACCGCGGTGTGGAAGACCCGCAATGCCATGTGGCGCCGCGTTGGGTTACCCCCCCAAGTGTTTGACCCACTGACGTGGACCCACGCCACGTCAGCACCACCTAGACACATTAGATCCGGGTGTCCCTGGCTGCCCACGCTGCGAGGAAAGTGGCACCGCCGCGTCGGTGTAGCGGACCGACCCGCGGACCCATGGGCCGACCCGCAGTGCAGCGGCCTGACCTGCGACCCAGCCGGGTTGGGCTGGGCCCAGCAGGCCGAATTGGATTGATTTGGGTCGAACCCGAGTCATGCCAGGTCAACCCAGGCCAAACTGGATCAGCCCATGCTGAACCGGGCAGGCCAGTCCGACTGAGGCGGACCGCACCTAGACCCAGTACCAACTTGTTACACGAAACATGCCCTTACTTCTGAACCGGACGTCCGTTTGATGAACCGTCTGTGAAATCGGGATCCTTAGGACAAATAGGTCCTTTTTTAAATACTCCACCTAAGTTTTGGAAAAATTTGGGGCACGACCAGGTTGGATTGAATACGAATCCAACCAGGCCCTCATCACTAAAACACCCATATCTCGTAAACTGTACATCCGATCGACGATCTGTTTGCAGATTTGGGACACTATTTAGGAGACAAATCTTTTGGAATAATTTTTGGTGACTTCCATGGTTATCAAGATGTAGCGAGTGGCTTGAGGAGCGGTTCTCCCAAGAAGAATATGTATGGAACCCTACGGTTGGCTGAGACCTGAAGACTGCTTAACGATTGGCCTAGTGGGAAGCGGCTCTGTGTGAACTAGCAGGCCCATGGTGGGGAGTGGTTCTATTTGACCCAATAGACCCATGATACTCAACAGGAGGATTACCTTATTTCGACCAAGGTGGAAAGAGGCTCTGTGTGAGCCAGAATTCCCACGGTGGGAAGTAGCTCTGTGTGACCTAGCATGCCCATAGTACCCATTAGGGATGGGTACCACAACAGTTCAAGGTTAGTGGTAAGCGGCTCTATGTGACCTGGCAGGCCCACTATACTCGATTTATGAGTAGTTCTCCAGCAACTGAGGAGTTCGATGATGTGACGACCCTTCTATCATTGACCTAAATCTATAACTCATGTGAGATGACTTGTGTTGTGTACTTTTGCTTCATGATTTGTGGTTCATCCTTTGTAGATCACTAGGAGACCTATGGGGGTCTCATGGTCCCTAATAAGTATCTTCATACTCACCCCTACATGGGATTCACTTGCACCTTGTTGTGTCTTGTATAGACTATGTACAATGTTGATCGATACTAAGGGAGCTAGGACTAGGCAGTTCTTGGTGCTTGACCATTTTGACGTGATGTGATGCAGGGACTATAGATCATGAGTTGTGCCTACCCTTTAGGTAGGATCTGTGGTGGACAATCCAGAAGTTTCCTTTCACTTTTCAGCTATTTTTTACTTTTTTATTTGTACTTGAACTTTTTCCAGTTGGGATTTTATTCCAGCCCCCTTTATTTTCATCACTCTTTACTAGAGCAGTTTACATCAATGTTTCTTTTGTTGTATTCTAGTATGTGTGGTTTCCTCTTATTGTGTTCTACTCTGTGAGTTTGTACAGGTTTAAAGGAAATGCCTTCCCATTTTAGGGATACACCTTTCGGTGCTAGTCGCCAGCCCCTGGCCTATGGAAAGTGGGCTTGGGGTAGTCACGACATAGGCCCCGGAGTACAGGTCGTGACAAAGTGGTATCAGAGGTGGTCAGTTCTACCTCAGAGACCGGGAGTCTATGTTTTTGTTATAAAGAAATAGTGTTGAGTGTTGTGAGTCTTACCTTCAGGTTCAGGGATTCTAGGGTTGGTGCGGTGGCTAACATATCCGTACACTGGAACCTTTAGTGCTGCTTTTTGGCTCAATGCACAAAAATACTGGTTGTGTCTTCATTTTGTGATTTTGGATAAGAGTCAACTCACCTGGTATAATGTTCTAACTCTGGAATGTCTTGATTTATTTAAGGATTCCTCCACGAGGATGACCATCCAAGATCCAGATGCGTGAGGACAGACCTCTCAGCGATGAGGCATCTGTCTAGGGACCCGTGTTTGAGATGGCCCCACTAGGTGGTGCCCTAGTGCTACCACCACCCGATGGTCAGCCCCTGCTTCCAGCGGTTCCTGTAGATGACATTCGTAGGCTCAGCACCCTCGAGTTGCTGAACCTCCCTGGTTTGAGACCTCCCTAGTTCATGGGTGAGGCTTACCCTCGAGTTTCTGAGTACTGGCTAGAGGTCGTGACCTAGGTCTTTCGCTTAGTGAGGAAACCACATGAAACGATGGTGATATTGGATGCGAGCCTTCTATAGGGATCAGCTGGGAGATGGTGGAGTTTGACCATCTAGGTTCATGATGAGGTGACCCTCACTTAGGTTTACTTTGAGATACTTTTTTAGGATGAGTTTTTTCCCTTGACATTGCGCTCTGTGTGCATTCAGGAGCTGTTTCACTTTCAGCAGGGCAACATGACAGTGGCCGAATACTCAGAGAGGTTTATAGAGCTTTCCCGCTAATGTAAGGATATGGTGTGTGACCCTTTATTTAAGGATCAGGACTTTGAGCAAGGGATTAGGAGGGATATCAAGGCTTCAGTGGTGACCCTCAGCATCCCCACCCAGGCGGGAGTACTGGAGTGGGACCTTCTTGCAGAGAGCTTCGAGTTAGAGCAGGCACCGACAACGAGAGATGATAGTAGATCCCAATTAGTAGAGTCTTAGGAAGGTAATAAGAATTAGGAACATGGGCCCAAGAGGGCCAGGTCTTTCAGAGAGAAACCCTAGGACTCCGGGTCAGCAGTACGAGGCTCCCAGTCCAGAGGGAGTCAGCAGGGATCGAGGTAGTGCTTTACATGCGGCAGACAGGGCACATGGCTCATGATTACCCAACCCACTGTAAGGATGACCAGAAGACGGTCGAGGGACCGCCAAGGAAGAGGCAGATGTTCGAGCAAGGAGGTCCATATAGTGGAGGATGTGGCAGGGGAGATGGCTGTGCAGCAGGCGGTCGGTGACGATTCAAGGTGCTACCGCCACCACCCACTACTGAAAAACTAACCTTTACCAACGGTTTGGAACCGTTGGTATAGGCCTCCAAACCGTTGGTATAGCCTATAAAAACGATTTTGAGAACTGTAGCCAAGTAAGCCGTTGGGATAGGTCTATACCAACAGTTTTCCAAAAACCGTTGGTATAGACCTATACCAATGGTTTTGGAAACTGTTGGTATAGGTAATATGAAATCTATACCAATGGTAATGGAACCGTTGGTATATAAATTCCAAAAATAAAACATCCGCTGGGATTTGATCCCAGGACCTCTCATTTATAATCGAACGACTTAACCACTAAGCTAACATCACTTTTGTAAACATAATTTCATAAATATATATATGTATTATCATAATTATTTAAAATTTTGATTTATATAATGTTCTCGGTTAGTAGATCTGGAAAAAAATTAAAGAACCTATCCCAACTGTTTTCAAAACCGTTGGGATAGCCCTTTTCCAACGGTTTTCCAAACCATTGGGATAGGTTTGGGTGGGTTGAATTTATTTGGGTCATAGGTTGAAATTTTGGGTGGTTTTTCCAAACGGTTTTGGTGAACCGTTGGGAAAGAGGCTCAAAACACACCCTTTCCCAACGGTTTTGGTGAACCGTTGGGAAATGTCACTCTTTCCCAACGGTTTTGGTGAACCGTTGGGAAAGAGGCTCAAAACAAACCCTTTCCCAACGGTTTAGCATAAACCATTGGGAAAGAGTGACCCTTTCCCAATGGTTTGCCAAACCGTTGGGAAAGGTGGGGAAATCTATGGCTTTCCCAACAGTTTTGGTGAACCGTTGGGAAATGGTAGCTATACCAACGGTTTTTACAAACCGTTGGTATAGAAGTGTTGGGAAATATCATCTTTCCAGTAGTGACCTCCAGGAGGTCCACCCCAACCATAGGGAGCATGTGGACAAGGGCGAGTGCATCTCCAGGAAGCTGAGGCATATGATCATGACACTCTAGAGATGATTATATGTATTATTTGTGTATAATACACCCTAGTTATAGTTCTTATAGACACAGGTGCCAGTCTCTCTTTTATTTCCATGACCCTCATTCGGAGCTCAGAGATTCTGATGGAGTCGTTGGCTCGATCCTTATGGCTATAGACTCCTACGGGAGCGGATTCGAAAATTACCCACTGGTGCCGGTAGTGTGATCTTACACTAAGAGGTGAGAGCTTCGGCTAGAATCTCCTAGTAGCAGCATTGAGGCCTTACAACATCATCCTAGGTATAGAATGGTTATCCATAATCCATGCTCAGATTGATTGTATTAGGTGAAAAGTGCAGTGCGTCCACACAGATGGGACTAAGTTTTCCTTCACCGACAAGAAGGGGACCTTTTTAGTACAAGAAAAATTTACCCAGAGGAGGGTACAAATGATCACCCATCAGTTGGCTAGCCTTACCCTCTGAGCATTTGATGTTGAGATTCCGAGCTATCCTATAGTGGTGGACCAGTATGCCGATGTCTTCCCTGATGATGTCCCATGACTACCTCCATGCAGAGAGGTAGAATTTTTCATTGAACTATAACCTAGGATGGAATCGATATTTACACCAACATATCGGATGGCTCCTGCAGAGATTCATGAGTTACAGGTATAGTTGGAGGACTTGTAGGGAAAGGGGTTCATAAGACCCATTGTTTCTCCATGGGCAGCCCTGATTTTGTTCACCAAGAAGGCATATGGGAGTTTCAGACTCTGTGTGGAATATCGGTACCTGAACCAGGTGACCGTGAAAAATAAGTATCCACTTCTAAGAATTGATGATCTTTTCAATCAGCTGAAGGGAACCCCTTGGTTTTCGAAGATAGATCTCAGATCAGGCTATCATCATCTCAGGGTACAAGAAGGGTATGTACAGAAAATGACCTTCAGATGTCAGTATGACCACTATGAGTTCATGGTTATGCAATTCGGTTTGACCAACGCCCATATAGTGTTCATGGGAATCATGAACAAGATTTTCCATTCATACCTCGATTTCTCTGTGGTGGTCTTCATCGACAACATCTTGATATACTCAGCAACTGGGGAGGAGCATCCCTATCATCTGCAGATAGTTTTGGATACACTCCAAGAGCACCATATTTATGGTAAGATCTCGAAGTTCCAGTTTTGGATACAATAGATCCACTTTTTAGAACATGTTATCTAAAAGGATGGAGTTGTAGTGGATCCAGCAAAGATAAAGGCTGTACTTACTTGGGAACCACCCAGGAGTGTGACCGAGGTGTGAAGTTTCCTGGGGTTGGCTGGATATTATTGGAGATTCGTGCCTAAATTTTCTAGAGTTGCGGCACCCTTTTCAGCATTGATGAAGAAGGTTCAACCCTTTGCATGGATGGAGAGATGCCATCAGAGTTTTTAGAAGCTGAGACAGAGACTGATGAGTGATCCCATCTTGAGGCTACCCAAAGAGGGCATTAGGTACGTAGTCTACTACGACGCATTAGGGACCAAACTTGGGTGTGTCCTGATACAGGGGTGAGAAGTGATCACCTATGGCTCATGAAAACTAAGACAACATGAGTAGAACTATGCTACCCATGACCTGGAGTTAGCGGTAGTGGTCTTCACCCTGAAGATATGGTGTCATTACTTGATCGGAGAACATTTTACAGTCTTCTCTGATCACAAGAGTCTCAGGTATATCATCTCTTAGAAGGACCTGAACCTGAGACAACAACATTGGATAGAGTTCCTCTAGGACTATAACATTGAGATAGTCTATACTCCTGGGAAGGGGAACATGGTAGAAGATTCACTTAGCAGGAGGTCTGGTCTACAATTGCTGAGTGAGGTGACATAATAGCTAGCCACGTTGCAGATATCCTTCGTGGATAGAGATGGAGCATCCTACCTCCAGTCCTTGACAGTCACTCACCCACTCCTTTAGCGAGTTAGGGAGGCACAACTTGTGGACATTGACTGCGAGGCTCAACGTGCTCATATATCCTCAGGATAGGCACCTGATGGATTTTATGAAGGTGGGGATCACATCATTCTCTTTATAGGATGTAACATGGTACCAGTGGTACTACGTGAGGAGGCGTTGAGGGAGTTCCATACGTCCCCTCTGGTGGTACATCCTGGTGTGGTGAATATATACCAGGATCTTTGATGTTAGAACTAGTGGCTAGGGATGATGAAGGATGCAATGGAGTTTGTTTCATGATGCCTCAGTTGTCAGAAAGTGAAGGTCGAGCATCAGGCCCCAACAGGCATAACACAACCACTAGAGCTGCCAGAGTGTAAGTGGGATGATATATCCATGGAATTTGTTATAGGGCTTCCACATATGTCCAGGGGACACAATTTCATCTGGGTGATCATTAACTGACTCACCAAGTCGGCCCACTTCCTACCTATCAGAGAGCATGGGTCAGTAGAGGGCATGAGACGCCTCTATGTACAGAATATTATGCATCTCCATGGGGTGCCATTGACAATCGTATCTAACCATGACACATGATTCACATCTCAGATATAGAAGGGTTTGTAGGAGGTATTCGGGACTTAGCTATGTTTGAGCACCACCTTCCATCCTCAGAAAGATGGTCAGATAGAGTGAACCATACAGACGCTGGAGGACATGCTTCGTGTACACATCCTAGATTTTGGCCAAGTTGGTAGGATCATTTTCCCTTGGTGGAGTTTGCTTACAAAAATAGTTACCACTCCACCATTGGTATGGTACCATTCAAGGAAATGTACGGTCGACCTTTCAGATCACCTCTATACTGGACAGACCCTGGGGAGTCAACATTTATGGGTCTAGAGTTGGTACTGGATACCACTGAGAAGGTGCAGATCATCCTAGAGAGGATGAAGACTGTACAGAGCAGACATAAGTCTTATGATGACAGGAGGCAGAGACCGTTGGAGTTTCAGGAGGGGGACCATGTATTCTTGTGAGTCTCCCCTTGATGGGGACTATAGAGAATTGGACGAGGCGACAAGTTATCACCGAGGTTTATCAGACATTTTCTAATACTTCAGGGGATTGGCGAGGTGGTGTACCACTTCCCACTCCCACCGTAGTTGGAAAGGGTGCACAATGTCTTCCACGGATCCCAACTGAGGGGATATGTGCATGACCCATCTCACGTCATCGACCATGGAAAGATGGACTTGGACGATGGGACGACATTTACGGAGGTCCCAGAAGAGATTGAGGATCGAAAAAAGCAGGTCATTTGTGGGCGGTCGATACCTCTAGTGCACGTTCGCTGGCGGCACGAGAACCTCTAAGAGAGCACATGGGAGCGTGAGGCTCAGATTCATTACCAGTACCCCCATTTGTTTCCTTAGTCTATGTTGTGGCTTTTTGGGATGTAAAGAACTAAGTTGGGGAGAATGTAAAGACCTTGATTTTCCATGTATTTTTTTTTAAATTATATAGAATTTTACGAGTCTGCGAAAATTGATGGTGTCTAATTCCGAGGCCTGGTTTGCCCAGAATGAATTTTTGAACTTTGTTTTGGGTATGTTCAGTAAACACATGAGTAGAATTTTCTAACTTTTGAACTGTTGCTCGGATTAAAAATATGAGGGAATCGATGAATCTGCAACGCCAGGATTCTCTTAAGAGAGGCTTCGCTTCGACCACAGCAGGTCTAGAGAAAAAGTTAGTTTTGTAACTTTTTAATTGAATAAAATAAATAAATTTATTATATTATTTTATTATATTCCTCCAACGGACAAATGGTAAGGTGAGACCGGCGACGTGTCAAGCCAATAAATGGATTGACCCTCCAATCAAAGTAACATCAACGTTGGGGGAAATTAGGAAGCTTCATATTAATGGGACCCAATAAATCCCTGTGTCGTTACTTACTCTCCCCCTCTCCTATAAATATAGAGCTTGGGGGAGGGGTATCAGACAAGCTTCACCAAGTAGAGAAGTTCTGTAGGAGTGTCCTAACGCCGAGCACTTAGAGGATGAAGCTGACCCCAGCAGGAGGTGATGTGTGACACCAAAACACGAACTAGAGTTTGACGTTTGAGCGGAGGTGAGGGAGACTTGTTGCAGTGACGACAAACAAAGAGAATCCCTCAACCCCAAGCGCTCTCCAATGTTTCAAGGTAGGGGGTTGCATTGATTTTGGTTTTCCCCTCTTCTCTTTATAAAAAGATAAGAATGGATCAACTCAAAAACAAGTTGAACCACTGTTTTATTTTATTTTCATATGCGGGAGGGTGTGCTTTATCATTGAGGTCGGAAATTGAAAACGATGCATGAATTTTAGTTAAACTTTTCCCCAAAACACCCCTAGATTTATCTCTAACGCAGAGGGTGCGGGCTGACATGAACAAGGCCTGAACCCCACCGTTTGTGTGTTATTTGTGATCATCGTTTTCTTGAAGCTAGCGAAAACCCGAAGAAGGGAATACCCTAGTGAAGAGTGCGATCCTAGGAAACCGAAAACTCCGACGACGTAGGAATGTGGGCCCCAGTGCGTGACCGGTGGCTCGACGAACACCCTACCGCCGACACCAGCGCCGGCGGCGGCGTACAACGGCACGGTAGCGGCACGCGGTTGCACTTTCCACATGTCCGGTGAAAGACTGGCTGTCTCCTTGGGCGGAAACAGAGCAGAGGAGGGGCACACCCCTGATAGTGTGCCCATGCGGTAGCAGGGCCGCGACCTATGATGGCCGTGGCGGGAGCAAAGGGTCGTTGGTACAACCGAAGGCTGGTGGATGGGGTGTGAACCAGGAGTGCACCCGACGAAAGACCTGTGGCCCGTTGGCTATGACGTAGAGGAAATCGCGGCTCGTTGGCCGCGACGTGGATGACCCGCGACGCCACATGGTGCGGCGTCAAATCAACCCCCCCCACCTCGAGGGTTTGACCCACTGACGTGGCCCCGCGCCACATTAGCCCTACCCGGACGCATCGCATCTGGGTGTCCTTGGCTGCCCACACTGCCAGGTGGGTGGCACCACCGGGTCAGTCTAGCAGACCGACCAGCCGCCCGACGCGCCAACCCGTGGGCCGACCCGCGTCGCAGCTGCCTGACCCGCGACCCAGCTGGGTTGGTTCAGGCTCAGTGGGACAACTTGACATGATTTGGGTCAGACTTGAGTCAAGCCGGGTCGACCCAGGTCGAACTGGATCGGCCCATGGCAAACCGGGTCAGGCCAATCTGACTGAGGCGGACCAGACCCAGACCCAGTACCAACTTGTTACACGAAACATGCCCTAACTTCTAAACCAGACATCCGTTTGATGAACTATCTACGGTTTTGGGATCCTTAGAATGAGGAGGTCCTTTTTAGGATGCTCCACCTGAGTTTTGGAGAAATTTTGGGCATGTCTAGGTTGGATCGATTATGAATCCAATCGGGCCCTCGATACTAAAATTCCCGTATCTCGCAAACTGTAAATCCGAACGATGAGAAATTTTCTGCTTTGGGACTCTCTTGAGGAGACAGATCTTTTGGAATAATTTGTGGTAACTTCCATGGTTATCAAGATACAATGAGTGGATTGATGACTGATTCTCCCAAGCAGACTATGTATGGAACCCTGCGGTTGGCTGAGACCTGAAGACTGCTTGATGATTGGCCCAGTGGGAAGCGGCTCTATGTGACCTAGCAGGCCCATGGTGGGGAGTGAATCTGTGTGACCTGACAGAACGATAGTACTTGACAGGAGGAGTAACTCACTTCAACCATGGTGGGAAGAAGCTCTGTGTGTCCTGACATGCCTGTGGAGGGAAGAGGCTCTGTGTGACCCAACATGCCCACGGTACCCATTAGGGATGGGTACCACAACAGTTCAAGGTTAGTGGGAAGCGGCTCTGTGTGACCCGAAAGGCCCACTATACTCAATAAATGAGGATTTCTCCAGCATTCAAGGAGTCTGATGATGTGACGACCCTTCTATCCTTGACCTAAAGTGATACCTGGTGTGAGCTGACTTGTGTTGTGTAATTTTGATTCATGCTTTGTGGTTCATCCTTTGTAGAACACTAGGATACCTACGGGGGTCTCGGAGTACCTACTGAGTATCGTCATACTCACCCCTACACGGGCTTCACCCGCACCTTGTTGCGTCTGGTGCAAAGGGCATACAATGTTGATCGAGGCTGAGGGAGTTAGGACTGGGTGGTTCTTAGAGCTGGACCTTTCTGACGTGACGTGACACAGGGACTACATATCGTGATTTGTGCCTACCTTTCAGGTAGGATCCATGGTGGACGATCCAAGAGCTGCCTTTCACTTTTCAACTATTTTGTACTTTTTTAGTTGTACTTGTACTTTATCCAGTTGGACTTGTTTTTCGAACCCCTTTATTTTCAGCACTCTTTACTACAACATTTTACTTCATAGTTGATTTTGTTGCATTCTAGTCTGTGTGGTTGCCTCTTGTTGTGTTCTACTATGTGAGTTTGTATAGGTTTAAAGGCAATGCCTTCCCATTTTAGAGATACGCCTTTTGGTGCTAGTTTCCAGCCCCTGGCCTATGGAAGGCGGGCTTGGGGTAGTCACGACACGGGCCCTGGGGGATGGGTCATGACATATATATAGCTGAAAAAGATGTTTAGAAATGTTCCTAAGTTTAACCTTGATCATGACCAAATGATAAGATTCAGGAACCGTGTATGCATTTTTTCTATACCATATTTGAAGAAGGTTCTGTATAGAGACCATATCTCTTTAAACATATTATTACACGATTTTAAGCATAATAAACCATCAAATACAGACCAAGGATGGAAAAGTCTAGTGTATTTGGAATATTTGGCACACAATTAGAAAGAATGAAACCAAAATAAAAAAACTTTTATATAATATCCATAATGATATCATAACTTATTTTTATCTATTACATCTTTATAGGATAACCTGGGGAATAAATGAATAAATGTATGAGCTAAAAATATCATTAAGGGAATAAACATAAAAATAAATCATAGTACATGGGTTATAAGGAATAACATGATGAAATAAAAAGGAATTGAAAAAGAATAAACATATGAAATCATAACATGTAGAACATGGGATCATATAATCATGGAATCATTGGAATTTGGAAGAAAAATACAACATGGCATAAACATGATTCAAGGCTAACTTCCAAGACTATATCACATGGTGGACAAAGCCCCATAATGGAATCATGTTTACTCCCCATCCCAACAAGACATCTCATGAGACTAAAAATTACTCAATGAATTGGAGTGCTATCTGGGTGAAACCATAATAACATGTTCATTCATATGTGTTCCACATTAAGTATCCAACATAAGGGATAAACATAATAGTTACCCATGGAAATAAATGGGCATCATAATCATGTCATAAAGCATAACCAAGGGAATATCATAACAGTGTCCATTAAAGAATGGATTTAAAACATACATGGACATTAATAAGGGGAAATTAGAATAAATAATGATTAATTATGTCAAAATTAAGTGAAAACATGAAAACATTGTGTTTAAGAAACTTTAGAAATGAGCCACTTTGGTACGGTTTAAGGGAAAATATAAAAGTGTCTTTAAAGAATAAAAAAGAATAATTGTTTTCATAAAACAAAAAATGAACAAAGATAGATTTTTTATAATAAAAAAAGTGATTTTATAAAAATATTGGTGGCTTAAAATAGATTATGGAGTGTACTTGAAAATGGGAAATAAATTGAGAAGTTCCCTTTAATCGGGCTTGCATATCACGTGGTATTGAAAATGAAACCTTATAAAACTTGTATTTACACATAAGTGAAAGAATAATTGAGCTAGGTACATACGTTTGGAAAATACACACATAATATAGGATTAATAAATTACAATAATTAATAATTACATTTGGGTAAAGAGAGACAAAGCATAACCCAAAGGAAAATTGGGAGTTCAGAGAGAATCCCTTACCTTATGTCTGAAACTGTTCTACGCTTGTACATAATGTACTGGATAATAAAATTAGATCCATTAATTAATTAATAAAGAACCTATTATACATTTATTTTATTTAATATAATTTTATTTATTTTATTTATCACTTTTTTTATGAGTTATAAGATTCAATTTTTTCATTCATAGAGTGTTCGTTTCACGATTTTATGATTCGTTTCCTTGAGTTTAATTGTAGGAGTTGTTATCAAATGAAAGAAAATATCTATAAGTAAAATTATATGATATTTATTCACCTCCATAATTTTATATGGTCTCATATATCATTTTTTAGATATTATAATGATTGATTATATAAAATGTTAATGATGAACGTTAGTTTATTTTGGTGAATTTTCGATTATCACTAACTAGTTTGGTTTTATTATTTAATATTATGTATATATATTAGTTACAGAAGATAAATTTTTTTAATATACATTTTAAAATCTGGTTTAACAATCATAATGGTCTTATGACCATCCATAAAGTTGGTAATAGAAAATGAAAAATCATTGTTCACGAAGGTGGTGAATCGACACATCAAAGACGATGTTTTTATTTTCAAGATAAAAAGGAGAAGAGCAGAGATTTGATGATGGATATCCCATTTACATAATAAAATTAAAATATATTTATGATATTGGAGTTATCATGTCACTTTTTATAGTGGAGGAAAGGATTTCGTAGAAGAAATATAAATATTTAAAGGTAAAGGTGGAGTATTTTACCTCTTGAATAACGTCTCCTTGAGAACCTCTTTATGGAAATTGGAGATGGTATTTATTGAGTCAATAAGGTTTTCCTTATTAATTTTCCATTCCTTCTTGTTTTGAAAATCCCAAACACCTTATACTTAAGAAAATCTATATTTTACTTATATAAGGAAAATTTCCTTCCTTAAGGAAATTTACCCTAACCTAGATTTCCATACACAAATCAATATTTTTCTTAAGTGTAAAAATAGGATTCATATCGAAACCTCAGAATCATATAATGCTAAGGTATGAAGCATTCTGTTTTAGGATATGAATTCTGGATACAAACTCTAATAAAGTTCCACTCAGAATTCTGGATACAAACTCTAATAAAGTTCCACTTCTAATTCTGGATACGAACTCTAACAAAGTTCAAACTCCGAATTATGGACTCCGAACTTTTATTAGTTGGACTCCAAAATTTTATTAGTTTGAATCCGAACTTTTACTAGGTTCGACTGTGAACTTCTATGAGTTCCACTCAGAACTTTTATTAGTTCGAATCTGAACTTTTATTATTTCGACTCCGAACTTTTACTAAGTTCGACTCTAAACTTCGATGAGTTCGAATCCAAACTTTTATTAGCTTGACTCCGAACTTCTATGAGTTCGACTCCGAACTTTTTTTAGCTCGACTCCTAAATTCTATGAGTTTGACTCCAAAATTTTATTAGTTAGACTCCGAACTTTTACTAGTTCGACTTTGAACTTTGTAAGTTTAGATTCTGAATTCTAGTGAAACCAGTATCCAAATTTCCTTAAAAATTCAGACTCTGGATTCCCACAGAATTCAGGTTCTGAATTCTTATAAAATAGAATCTAAATATCTTTTTATTATAGACTCCAAATTCCATTTTGGTTAGACTCTGAACTTTTATTTACTTACATTTCGAATTCTAGTTTTTCTTATGCTTACACTTATTTCATTACAAAATGATTTCATGCATTCAGTTACACATGTTTTGTTATAAAATGATGTCATCCATTCTGTTTCTAACTAACCATTGGTTTAGTGACATGTGTACAAGTCCCTCTGAAATTTAAGGAAAATATGACCATTGGAGGAGGGATCCAACCATTCCAACCGAGCCTATAAATAGGAGCTCATTTGAAAGAGATTAGAACAAGTTGATCACTCTAGAGACCACACGCTGTGAAGGTGATTTCTAGAGAGAGAATCTTTTCATGCCTTGTGCATACTGAACCGCTCGTTCAGATTGCTTCATGTGACTCTGAATGTTAGTGATTATATTTGAGGTCTTACGGGGATAGGAAGGCAGAGGTGCTGACTACCTTGAAGTTCGAGGGCTTCCTTGCTGAGGAAGACTGAGGTTCCAACTACCTTGAAGTTGAGGGCTTGCGGGGATAGCAAGACAGAGACACTGATCTTCATATTGAGGGCTTACCCTGGTGTGGGTAAGACAGACTTGCTTGAAAGTATAAACCAAGGGACCTTTATCCAAGGTTGTTGGATACCCTTCTCTTTGGGTTAAAAGATCTATATCTTGTTACTTGTTCTTGTTACAAGTTTTCCGCTGCATTTTATATTGTAAGGAAAGTATAACCTTCTTATATTTCCTTACACTTGTACTCTGATTCATTTAGATTCTACACGCTTTAAGGTAGAATCTCATATTTTAAACTTTGGTTAAGTTTCAATTTCCAGATCCATATTTCCGGAACCTGTTTTACGGAATCACTTTTCAGATTTAAGCAATTTCATAGAACTAGAAGTTTATAACTTCATATATTATTCCAATTCTCTAATTGGTGTTAGAGGTGTTGTGAATTTTCTTAGTTTAACTTTTTTAAACTTAGATCCTCCCTTGTCTAAGGAAATTTTTAAAGTTTACAATTCACCCCCCTCTTGTATACTGAGCATCTACATTATTATTTCGATCCTACAATTGGTATCAGAGTAGGTCCCTGAAATACTTATACTCACATATATGTTTTTCTTGGTCAAATTTTCATTGTTATATATTTTTTTCTTTGCATAGGAATATTTTCCTTCATTCCAAACTTTTTGTATTAACAAGTTTGTGTGGAAAGAAATTTTTCTTATAGATGGCATGTTTGAATATTGGATCAATCGACAACCTTAACCCTACAAGACCACCAATTTTTAATGGTAATGATTATGAGTATTAGAGAGATCGAATGAAGACTTTCATTATCAATACTAGAGTAGAAAATTTCGTTACTCTTACTGGTGGATATCAAATTCCTGATAAGGAAGCCAGTACTTTCACAAACCAGGAGAAGCATGATTATCAACTCAACTACAAGGTACAAAACACTTTACTTTGTTCAATGACTAGGAACATATATAACCAAATTTCTTCTTGTGAAACAACTAAATGTATATGGAAGAAACTTGAAGTTACTCACTTTGGTACGTCTAAAGTAATTGAGACTAGGAGAGCTATGTTGAGGACTGAGTATCACAGTTTCAATTATCCTTATGGAGAACCCATATGCAAAGTGAAACAAATATTTATGACTATCGTGAATAGTTTACAATCTATGGGTAAGAAAGGTCTGGATGATAATGATCTTTTAGAAAAAATCATAGATATTATTCCCAATGAGTGGGAATCCAAGAGAACTGCTATTGATGAGAATAGGAAGGTTTCTCAGATTACTCTTGATGAATTATTTGGAACTCTTATTCAACATGAAACAAGAATAAAGAGAGATGCTAACAACATCAAAAAGAAGAATGGATAGGGTACTGTTGCTTTTACTACAACATAAAATTATATGAAAGCTAAGACTCCTGAGAGATTAACTAGATCTAAATCTGAGAAGGTGGTTATTCAATCAAAATCTAGTGATAGTGAAGTCTTAGAGAATGAGTTAGCAAATCTTGCTCGAAGTATGAACAAGATAGCTGGTCAGAGAAATTTCCAATCCAAGTATAAGAAAAAGGAAATGAAAGATAGGAAAGATAGAGAAGTTACTTGTTATGAATGCAAGAGTGCTGGACATATTAGACCAGATTGTCCTTTGATCAAAAAGAAAGAAAGGAAAGAAAGACATTATGAAAGGAACAAAAAGAAGTATTACAAATCCAAAGCTAAGAAAGTTCTGAAAGCCAATAACACTTGGAGTGCCAGTGGTGGTGACTCTTCAGATGAATCTTCTAATTATGAATCTTCAGGATAGAAGAATCCTGGTCTTATAGCTAGATTACCTATTAATAATCATTGCTTTATGGCTAAGGTACACAATGCTGAATCATTGACCAATGTTTCTTTAAATTCTAATGATAGTAAATATTATAACTCTTTAGAAGAAGAATCCTCTTCTGATGAAGAAAATACTTTACCTACCTATGAAGAAGTTTCTAGGTTTTCTGAACTTCTTGAGATTGAGAATTCTAAACTCAATAAAAAGCTTGATAAGGAAAACTCTAGGAATATTATTCTTACTAAGTAAATATCATATATTTCTAAATATCTTGATAGAAAAAATGCTGATTTTATATGTATTTCAAAAAATCTTGAGGAAGTAAATTCTGAGAAGAATAAAATTTCTAAAGAGCTATAAAAAGTAATTTCTAATAAAAGTGTTTTTGAGCCTAGCTCTAGTTCCAAATCTAACGATTTTGAAGATAAAAACTTGGTTATAAAACTCAAGTCTAAAATTTTTTCCTTAAAGAAGTGTTTGTCCAACTTTACTCATGGTAAAGAAAATTTTGATAATATTTATTCACAAATATGACCTTTAAGAAACAAATCTGGGTTTGGTTATACCCATGCAAAACAAATTTTTAGTAACAATTATTTTGTTCCATAAAGTGCCCCATTTTGTAATAAGTGTAAACGTGGTGGTCATTGGGAAAAGAATTTTTTTTTAAACAAAACCCAATCTCTAGGTTTTCATAAGGATTACTTTTCTAAGAAGATGTGGGTTCCCAAAATTTTTCTTTCTGGAAATCCTGGATCCAAACAAGTTTGGATTCAGAAAGTCTATCTCTTTTCTTGTTTCATGAAGGTAAAGGAAGTACCAACAAGAATACATGGTACTTGGATAGTGGATGTTCCTGGCACATGACTGGTAAAAAAATCTATTTTGAAAATATTATCAAGACAAAAGGAGGAAAAGTAACTTTCAGAGATAATGCTCAGGGAGAAATTGTTGGTATAGGTAATATTGTTCTTCTTGATAAAACTTTGATTTCAAACGTTTTATTTGTTAAGGGTCTTAAGCATAACCTCATTAGAATAATTCAATTATGTGATGAAGGATACCTTGTGAATTTTAGGAATGATAAGTTCTTAGTACACAATTACAAGGAAGAGTTTATTCTTTCTGCTCATAGGCAAGAGAATGTTTACACATTAAACTTAGAAGACCTTAGGAGTCAAAAATTACCTTTCCTTAGTGAAATGGAAGATCATTCTTGGCTTTGGAATAGAAGACTAGGTCACTGTAACCTTAGGAACTTATGTAAACTCTCTAAGAAGAAACTAGTTAAGGATCTACCAGAGATTATATTCGATTCTTCTAAAGTTTGTGATCCTTGTTAATTTGGAAAGAAACATAAATCTAGTTTTAAATCAATTGGTGTAGTCTCAACAACTGATGCATTACAGTTAGTGAACACGGATCTTTTCAGTCCAACACAAACTGGAAGCATTGGTGGAAAATACTATGTGTTTGTTCTAGTTGATGACTACACTAGATTTACATGGGTCAATTGTTTTAGCAAAGATGTCTGAAACTGAGATTGTTTATTCTATTTTGAAAGCAACTGAAATAGCTTCTGAGCAAATTCGGGTTCCGGAAACTTTACTTACCGAATCTTTACCAGCGACTCCAGGAAAAAATTATATCACTCTGGAAAAATATAAGGGTAAAGAGGTAGTTGAAGAAGTAGAAAAACAAGCTGGTGAGGAAGTAGAAGAAGATGTTGTTGAAGAAGAAGAAGAAGAAGAAGAAGGAAGTGATGATCTGGATGAATTGATCAAACAAGTAAAAGATTATCAATAAAAGGCTGAATTCACAAAATTACCCACTCCGGGAAAGGTAGTTGAGAAAGAAAGTGGGAAGGATGAAAATAAGAAAGAGGAAGAGAAGGAAAATGTTTTGTCTGATGAGGAAGAATCTTATGAGAATAATTTCCTTGAATAATGGGAAGAAAAGGAGAAACAAGATGAAGATCTGATTGTCCAATTATCAGAAAGTGAGGAAGAATCTCTAGATGATCAAACCATTCCGAAATCAGAAAAAGGTAAGTAGGTGCTCATGGATACACCAATAAAAGATACCATCAGAAAGAAAGAGGTTGATGGTTCATCTAGAAGACAGCTAGTCCAGGTTGAAGAAGAACAATCTCCAAGCAAGTTATCTGATTCAGAGTCATTAGCTCGTGGTCATGATTTTGTGGTTGAATCTCTCAAGAAGTTGGTGGAAACCATACCCATTTTTCCCACCATAGACTCCAAATTCTAGATGATGCATCATAGTTTGAATAAAAATTAGAAGCCTTATCTATGGTGATGGATAAGTGTATAAAGATTGAGGCCAACCATAAAAGTTTTCTTATCAATTATAATGTACACATGATGTCTTGCAGCAAAATAACTTTGTGGTCTAAGAAAGTTGAAGATGACTTGGCTGTGTATGATAATTTTCAGAATGAGGTGAAAGATGACTTTGACACCGAGGATAAAAAGATTAAGAATCTTCAGGATGAGCTGACCACTGATCAAAATATTTGGAATCAACAAGTAAGGGATCTAAATGGTAAGCTCAACTCAGTATCTCAGAACTGGAAAGGGGAAAGGGATTTCCGGCTTGAGTTTCAAGAAAAGCTACCAAAAGCAAGATGAGGTGTTGAAGATGAAAGAAGAAGCCATGAAGGCTCAGGCAGAAGCTTTGAAATCCCAAGAAGAAAGGATAAAATCCTTGGAGAGTCAAGCTGAGGAGGATCAAAGAGATTTGAAGAAACTAAAAAACTTGTTGAAGAATCTTATTTCAAAGGAAAAGGAGGACAAATAGACAAATCTGATCTTTTGTTGTATTTATCTTTCCTTGTAAAAATTTTCTCAACTCTAATGAAATTTTGGTTGGTTATATCTTGTGTTGTTATATATTAATGTTGTAGGTACTCTATTTCTTTTCCATTCCCTTAAATTATTTTTGAAAATCAAAAAGGGGGAGAAGGAAAAAGAACTACTCAAAAGGGGAGAAGGAAAACTTAAAATGGAAAAGGAAAAATTTCTAAGTGAAGATATCCTTAAAGTAAGGGGGAGTTTCTCATTACGAATTTTTTCATTCCCATGATAATGAAAACTACACTCCAAAAATTCAGAATACAATCATTAGAGTTTCAATTCCTTAGGGGGAGTTAGTTGTATTCACTACCATCGATGAAAAAAGGGAGATAAGTTTTAATTTCAAAGTCTAATGAAAATTTTCAAAGTCCTTATATTCTTTTTCGTAAGGATGTTTGTGCTTTCCAAAAAGGGGGATATTGTTGAGTCAATAAGGTTTTCCTTATGACTTTTCCATTCCTTCCTGTTTTGAAAATCACAAACACCTTATACTTAAGCAAATATATATTTTACTTATATAAGGAAAATTTCATTCCTTAAGGAAATTTACCCTAACCTAGATTTCCTTACACATATCAATATTTTTCTTAAGTGTAAAAATTGGATTCATATCGAAACCTCGGAATCATATAATTCTAAGGTATGAAGCATTATGTTTTAGGATCTGAATTCTTGATACGAACTCTAGTAAAGTTCCACTCCGAATTTTGGATACGAACTCTAATAATGTTCCACTCCGAATTCTGGATACGAACTCTAACAAAGTTCAAACTCTGAATTCTAGACTCTAAACTTTTATTAGTTCGACTCCGAACTTTTATTAGTTCGACTATGAACTTTTACTAAGTTCAACTCCAAACTTCTAAGAGTTCGGCTCGGAACTTTTATTAGTTAGACTCTAAACTTTTACTAAGTTCGACTCCAAACTTCTATGATTTTGACTCCGAACTTTTATTAGATCGACTCCAAACTTCTATGAGTTCAACTCCAAACTTTTATTAGCTCGACTACGAACTTCTATGAGTTCGACTCTAAAAATTTATTAGTTCGACTCCTAACTTTTACTAGTTCAACTCCGAACTTTGTAAGTTCAGATTCTGAATTCTAGGGAAACCAGAATCCGAATTTCATTAGAAATTCATACTCCGGATTCCCACAGAATTCAGCTTCTGAATTCTTATAAAACAGAATCAGAATATATTTTTATTATAGACTCTGAATTCTATTTTGGTTAGAATCCGAACTTTTATTTACTTACATTCTGAATTCTAGTTTTTCTTATGCTTACACTTATTTTATTAAAAAATGATGTCGTACATTCAGTTACACTTGTTTTGTTATAAAAAGATGTCGTCCATTCTGTTTCTAATTAACCGTTGGTTTAGTGATATGTGTACAGCTCACTCCAAAATATAGGAAAATATGACCGTTGGAGGAGGGATCCAACCATTCCAACCAAGCCTGTAAATAGGAGCTCATTTGAAAGAGCTCAGAACAAGTTGATCACTCAAGAGACCACATGCTGTTAAGGTAATTTCTAGAGAGAGAAGCTTTTCATGCCTTGTGCATACTGGACCACTCATTCAGATTGCTTCATGAAACTCCAAATATTTGTGATTACATTTGAGGGCTTCTGGGGATAGGAAGACAGAGGTTCCGACTACCTTGAAGTTCGAGGGCTTCCTTGCTGAGGAAGATAAAGGTTCCAACTACCTTGAAGTTGAGGGCTTGTGGGGATAGCAAGACAAAGACACCAATCTTTGTATTTTGGGATTACCCTAGTGTGGGTAAGACAAACTTGCTTGAAAGTATAAATCAAGGGACCTTTATCCAAGGTTGTTGGATACCCTTCTATTTGGGTTAAAAGATCTTTCTCTTTTTACTTGTTCTTGTTACAAGTTTTCCGCTGCATTTTGTATTGTAAAGAATTTATAACCTTCTTATATTTCCTTAAACTTGTACTATAATTAATTTATATTCTATATGCTTTAATGTAGAATCTCATATTGTAATCTTTGGTTAAGTATCAATTTCCGGATCCATATTTCCGGAACCTATTTTTTGGAATCACTTTCCAGATTTAAGTAAGTGCATAAAACTAGAAGTTTATAACTTCATATATTGTTCCAATTCTCCAATAGGTGTTAGAGGTGTTGTGAATTTGCTTAGTTTAACTTTTTTAAACTTAGATCTTTCCTTTTCTAAGGAAATTTTTAAAGTGTACAATTCACCCCCTCTTGTATATTGAGCATCTACATCGTTATTTCGATTTCACAGTATTTTGGTGAGACGAGAAATTGAAAAACGTGGTTAAGAGTCTTGGGATATGAATTGGGAATAATATTAGAAAGATTCAAATCTTAGATGGTTCAAGGAGAATAGGTTATGAGGGGTGGTATTTATAGTTGGAGGAGAGGGATTTTTTGATTATTTTATTCATTAGTTTATTTTTTTGGCTCAATACTATCAATAAAATTGATTATTTTGAATAAGTACAATAACTAGTTTATGTGAGTATGAACTAATGGGTTCTTACTTTATCCATGACTCAAAAATTCATGTATTTGGGTTAAAATGTTAAATACCCTAAATTACCATATTTCACTATTCAACAAAAAATAAACTATTTTAGAAAAATCCAAAAAAATTAACACCAATTTTTTTTGATGTACTGATTTCAAAAATGGAATTCATTTTATGAAAATATTTTTTGAAATATGATAAATTTAATTTTTAATTAAAATCATCATTTATTAAAAAAATACTGATTTTAATATTATAACCAATTTTATAAAACTTTGAAAATTTAATTAAGGAATCATAAAATTATATTATAATTAAAAGAAAAAATATTAATTTTTTAATATATTTTATGAAAATGAATTTTATTTTAAATAATTATATTAATTATAAAATCATAAATAAAAATTTATGTTTTACACAAATACCGACACTTTATTTATCATTTTTAAAACATTTAATTACTTATTCCATGATATAAATATACCATATTTTCAATTATAATATACAAAAATTTTATTTATACTTTAATAGGTGAGGTTACTATTCTATTTTCGGTATTACTATTCCAATGGTTAAGTTACTATTCCGTATGTATAGGTTCCTTAATTTTTAGAAATACCTCTTTTTTCATTCATTAATCATTTATAAAGTTTGTATTGTGTTATCTATGTGATTTTATGTGATTTATACTATATGAAATAATTATAAGAAGAGAATTTCAATTGATAAAATTCTAGGTCATTACATTCTTCACCCTTATGAAATTTCTCCCTTGAAATTTCATTTTATATACTAAGGTGAAAATAGATATGGGTAATTCTATACCATTTCTTCCTTTGGTTCCCATGTCACCTCTTCGTAATTATGGTTCTGCCATAGTAATTTGATCAGGTGAGTAGACTTTTTGTGTAAAACTTTATCTCTATAGTCCAAGATCTTCACCAGCTTCTCTTTATATGAGAATTCATTCTCCAGTTGTACTAACTCCATATTCATAACATATGAGGGATATGATATGTACTTCCTCAATAGGGATAAATGGAATACATCATGTACTTAAGGAATGGTATGTGGAAGTGCTAGTCGATAGGCCACAACTCTAACACGATCAATAATCTCAAAGGGACCTATGTACCCAGGACTTATCTTTCATTTCTAAAAAAAATCTCATGATCCTCTTCCATAGAGATATGTGGAGGAATACCATGTCTCCAACCTCAAACTATATGTCTCAAAAACAATTTTCTACATATATCTTCTATCAAATTTGGGCTACCTTGATTTGTTGTTGAATAGTTTTCAACTTTTTCACCATTTCGTTGACTATTTTAGGTCCTAGAACATAAAGTTTACTGAATTCATCTAAGAATGATAGTGTTCTATATCTTTTACCATAATGGGGTTCATATGGATCCATTTGGATTCTTTATTGGAAACTATTGTTGTATAAGAAATTGACTGGGGGAAGATGTTGGTATCATCTTCTTTTGAAGTCCACAAAAAATTCTCTCAACATTACTTATAGTGTTTGAATAATATATTTAGATTAGCCATTAGTTTGAGGATGATAGGCCATACTTAAGTTTAGTTCAGTGTTTATAGCATGTTGTAGACTTTTCCAAAACTTGGAGGTAACTATTATATCTCAGTTAGATATAATTGATAGTGGTAGTCCATGTAGTCTCACCACCTCTTTGATGTATATCAATTCAAGTTGGTTGAGTGAGAGGTCCTATTGAATTACAATAGAGTGATATTATTTTATAATAATATCTATAAAAACCCATATAACATCATTTCATATCGATGTATTTGGAAGTCCAGTGAAAATTTACATGGTGATGTTTTCATATTTCCATGTTGGAATGGGTAATGGTTGCATCATCCCCTTATAATTTTACTTTTAGGACTTCATTTTCTGACATGCCATACACTTTGATTTATATTCAGCAATCTCCTTCTTCATATTTTCCACCAATAGTTTTCTTAGAGATCTCGATACATATTTCAGCACTCTTGGTGAAAAGAGAATGTTGAGCTATGTTTGTAATTCAGAAGCTCTTTATTTATATCTATATTTGATGGTACAAATAGTTGCAACACAAATCTTAAGACTCCTTCCTCATCAATTTTTAACTCTGATGATTTCCCATTTCTGATACATTCCACCTTTTTATGAATTTCCACATAATTTATTTGAGAATCCTTTATTTTCTCTATGAGGGATGGTTCAGAAATCATTTGATAAATGATTTTTTATGTTCCTCACTTAATGATTCCCATGTCCATCCTTTGAAAATCTTAGAATATTATATCCTTATTAGTTATCATCATTGATAATGTTGCTGGATCCTTTCTACTTAGAGCATCTACCACTTTCTTTTCCTTACCGGGATGGTAGTGGATTGACTAGTTATAATCGTTGATGAGATCTAAAAATATTTGATGGTAAATACTAATCTCATTCTTTATGAATATATATTTGAGGTTCTTATGATTAGTATATATCTCACAGTTCCAACCATAGAGATAATGCCTCCAGTTTTTGAATGTGAAGATCATAGCTGCCAACTCCAGATCATGTGTGGGATAGTTTTTATCATGCATTTTCAACTACCTTGAGGTGTATTCCATTACTTTATCATCTTGAATCATTAAAAAACCTAATCCTTTATTTTAAGCATCACTGTATCCCACAAAGTTTTACCCACTTGTCCGAAGAGTCAGTAATGGTGTAGTGATAAGCCTGTTTTTCAACTCTTTGAAGTAGTCTTTACATTCACTCGCCTATAAAAAATTTACTCCCTTTCAAGTTATCTTGTTTAATGGGTTTTAAAAGCATGATAAGTTCTTCAAAAATAATTGGTAATACCTTTGTAGACCAAGGAAACTATGGATATCCATAATAGATGTTGTATTAGGTTACTCTTCTATTACCTTTATCTTGGAAGTGTCCATATATATTCCTTTACTGGTGATAACATGACCCAGGAATGATTCTTCCTCCATCAAGAACTCACATTTACTATAATTTTCATCGAGTTTCTCCCTTAACAAAGTCTTTAGCATAATATTCAAATTATCATCGTTCTCTTCCTTGATTTTCGAATATATCATAATATCATCGATAAAGACTAAAAAAATATATCAAGGAAATATCTAAATATTCTGTTCATTAAGTCCATTAAAATTTCTAGATTATTAGTGATTCTGAAGGTAATCACTATGAAATCATAGTGTACATACCTTATTTGAATGGAAGTCTTAGGAATATCTTCCTCATTCACCTTTAATTGGTTATATCTTGACTGAAGGTCCACCTAAGAGAAATACTTGGCCACATGTATTTGATCAAACATTTCATCTATACTTGGAAGGGGATACTTATTCTTTATCATGATTTTTTTGATCTCATGGTAATCAATGCAGAGGAAATCCATCCTTTTTTGGAAAAGAGGAATGGTGAACCCCATGGTGAAACACTTGGGAATATGAAAACTATGTATTGATTCTCCTGTAACCACTTTTTCAGTTCTCCCAACTCAATGGTGGACATTATATAAGGTGTATTTGGTATTAGAAGAGATCCAGGAATAATTTCATAGGAGAACTCAACCTCTCAGTTAGGAGGAAGAACATGAAATTTTTCGAGGAACACGTTAGTGTAGTACATCACAATGGGCATGTCTTTGAGCATGAGTCTATCCTTTGTGTCAAAAAATTGATCTAGATATGCTTCCTCATAGGGAAATAATATCCACACATTAGATGATGACTCTGAAGTAGATTCAACCTCCACCTCACACTTATACATGATTGTAGGATTCCTTATGATTTTAAGAGTGATCTCCCTTTCATGATATTTGATGTCGGATTTGTATAAAAGTTTCCAATCCATGCATAAAATAGCTTCAAACTCTACCAAAGTAAGTAAGTCAAGATTTACATGTAGGTTCAATCCAAAAAAATTAATTTAGAAGGATTTATATAATTGGGATGAAATAATTTCCCCATTTTTTTCTCATAGTTAACTAAACCTCTATATTTTTATGTGGTGTTTTAATAGTTATACTAAAATTTCAAGATATAAAAGAATGAATAAAACTATAATCAAATAGTATGGTATATTTTCTTGAATGAATAACCAAAATACTTTTCACCACATCATTGTCATGATCCACCTCAATAGCAGTGATATTATATGCCCTTAATTGTTTCCTGGGAGGTTGTTGTTGTCGATTGCCTCCAAAAAACCTTGTATTAGGGTAATGGATTGAATATTTCCCGTGTTCTTTTCAGTTGAAACAATGCACTATAGGATTAGTATTGATCTGAAACTTCCTTTATTCCACCACATTTTTGGGATTCTTCATATCCATTTTTTTATTATTATGTAGATTCACTTATCATCCACATTTGAAATATCTTCTAGTTCCCTTTAGATAATTCCTAATATGCTTCTTCCCACACTTTGGAAACATGGGATGTTGGGTTTTCTTCCCATCATTAGATTTATCTGTTGATCCTCCCATATTAAACTCAATTTTCTACTTTTTATCTCTAGGCACATTAGAACACCGAGAGTCTATGATATCCATTTCAAACTTAAGGGTATAAATACTATCCCCTCATAGATATCAATGTCTTTAATCACTAAGGGTTTTCGAAGACATTCCTTTTGTACACTAAAGATGCTATCTACTTTTTATTTTAGTGTACATGAAAAAGATGGAGGCGTATTGTGAAAGACTTGTAACGTTTTCCTTATATACCCCAATAGACTTGTATTTTATTTATTTATACCAAATAACTCCCTTTCCATCTTAAGATGAAGAGTTGGGGGAAAGTATTTATTGATTTTTTTCTTGAATGCATCCCAATCCATGGAATAAATTTACTCTTTGGGATTTTTGTTTTTGAATAGTTTCTACTACTGATTAGCTTTCACATAAAATCGATATACTTCCAGAATGCCTTTATCTTCTTGTACGCACTGGTAGACATAAAATATATTTTCAACGGAGTTGATATATTGTTCTGTGATAATGGGATCAAAAGATCCACTAAATATAAGAGGCCTTTGTTGCATAAAGGATTTGACTGCAACTTTACCTTTATTAGGAGAAGGAGGTAATTCCACATGGTACATGTTATTATTCATAACTTGAGCTAGTTTTTCTAGTACTATCATTAATTTTTGAGGATCTGTTCCCTTAAAATTTGTAATTTCATTAGGGTAATTCTAACATTTTATATTACATTGATTGCTGGCATGAGTCCTCCTATTTCGAGCCATTAAATAATAATAAAAATCACAATTAGGGATCTTCAATACTAATCTAATAAGAATATAAAAATGAAACTTTGATCATAGAAGGATAAAATTGAAAATAAAAAGTATTTCATAACATGTTATTCTCTACGTTTTAATCTAGGTTATCTATTGTGATTGAATTATAACTTGGGTTCTTACTAACTTTTTGTAATACTAATCCCCAAAAATAACTAAACCATCCTATGACAGCAACTATAGTGACCCTAGCCCTTTACATATTATTACTTTATTTTAAACATAATTATCCATCAAATAAAAACCAAGGATCATAAATTCTAGTTTCTTTGGAAGATTATGTACATAATTAGAAATCATGAAACTAAAATAAAAAAAAACATATTTTATTTAATCTCTATAATGATCTCTTAACTTTCTTTGAGATCTTACATCTGTAGAGGATAACCTAGGGAATATATGAAAAAAGGTATGAGCTAAAAAGCATAGTAAGGGAATAAACCTCGGAATAAAGCCCAACACATGGGTTGGAAGACATAAAATGATGACATAAAAAATCATGGAACATGAATAAACATATGGAATCATAACATGTAGAGCATGTGATCATGGAATCATAGTAATGTGGAAACAACATAAAACATGATTCAAGGCTAACTAACAAGACTATATCACATGGTGGACAAAGTCCCATAAAGGAATCCAGTTTACTCCTTGTCCGAACATGACGTCTCATGAGGCTAAGCAGTACCCAATTCCTTAGAGAACTATTTGGGAACAAAAATGATAACATGTTAATTCATAAGTGTTCCACCTGAATAATAAAACATAAGTGATAAACATAAGGGTTTCCCATTCATAGAAAGAAATGGGTATTGTAATCATGTTATAAAGCATGACCAAGGGAATATAATAATGGTGTCCATGAAAGAATAGATTTAAATCATAAATGTAAATTAATAATAAAAAATATTCATAGATAATGATTAATTATTTCCAAATGAAGTGAAAACTTGTAAAAAGAGTGTTTAAGAAACTTTAGAAATGAGCCACTTCAGTGCAATTTAAGTGAAAATATAAAAGTGTATTTAAAGTAATAAAAAATAATTGTTTTTATAAAAAAAGAAATGAAAAAAGATATTTTTTCATGATAAAAGGATTTATTTTTGAAAAATATTGGTGGATTAAAAATGATTATGGAGTGTACTTGAAAATTGGGAAGTTCCCTTTAATTGGGATTTCTTATTGAGAGGTACTGAAAAGGGAACCTTATAAAAACATGTATTTCAAAATAAAATAATGAATAATAGAGCTAGGTAAATATTTTTGGAACATAAACACAGAATATATGAGTATTAAATAAGAATTGTTTAGAATTAAATATGTTTAAAGAGAGAGAAAGAATAACTTGAAAGAAAAATGGGGGTTCAGAGAGAATCCCTTACCTTGTGTCTGAAACTATTTTGCACTTGTAATTAATGGTCTCGATAACAAAATTAGATCTATTAATTAATTAATTAATTAATTAATAACCTATTATATATGTATTTTATTAATTATAGTTTTATTAAGTTCATTTATGGCCTTTTTATGAGTTCTAATATTCAATTTCGTCGTTCTAGGAGTGTTCATTTCATTATTTTTTGATTGGTCACCCTGAGTTTATTTATGGGAGTTGTTTTCAAATAGAAGAAAAACTATAGAATCAGAATTATATTATATCAATGAACCTTGGTCCCATACATCATTTTTTTAGTTATGAGAATGATTAATTAGAAAAAAATGTAAATTATGAATGTTAGTTTATTTTGATGAATTTTCAATGATAAAAAACTTGTTCTGTTTTATTATTTAATATTATGTATATATATGAGTTCCAAGCACATAAAAAATATTCAATATACATTTTAAAATATGTTTTAACCATTACAATGGTTTTACAACCATCTATGAAGGCGCTAATAGAAAAATAAAAATCATCATGTATGAAGGTGGTGATTCAATACATCAAAAACGATGTTTTCATTTTTAAGATAAAAAAGAAAAGAGAAGAGATTTGATGATGGATATCCCATTAACATAATATCATTCTAGTATATGTATTATATGATAATTTTGAGAATATACTTATAGAACTTAGAGATGGTATTTTGGAAATACCATCAATACCATAATGTGGGGATGAGGAATAAAGAGTAATTGGGTAGAATATTTTGAAGCTCTTAATCTTATAAGGTTTGAGGAGAAGAGGTGGTGAGGGGTGGTATTTATAATGGGAGAAGAGGGGTGTTTTTTATTATTTTATTATTTTTCCTCAAGACTATCAATATTTATTATTTTTATAACTAAGTATAGTAAATAGTGCATTTAAGTTTTAACTAATGGGTGATTATATCATCCACAACTCAAAAATTCATATATTTGGCTTAAAATGTTAAATAACATAAATTATTGTATTTCACTATTCACAAAAATTCAACTATTTTTGAAAAATACCAAAACATTACCCCAGAATTTTTCCATGTGTAGATTTAATAAATGGGCTACATTTTATTAAATATTTTTCTAAATATGAGAAATTTAATTTTTAATTAAAATCATCATTTATTTGAAAAATGTCGATTTTAATATTATAACTAATTTTACGACACTTTAAAATTTTATTAAGGCCTTGTAAAATTATCTTATAATCATAAGACAAAAAAATAATAATTTATTAATCTATTTTATGAAAATAAATTTTATTTTAAATCATTATATTAATTATAAAATTTTAAATAAACATTTACATTTTACAAAAATACCAACACTTAATTTATCATTTTTAAAACATTTATTTACTCATACGATGATATAAATATATAATATTTTCACTTATGAGATACCTAAATTTTATCTATAATTTAATAGGTGAGGTTACTATTCAATTTTCTAGATTACTATTCTTAATAGTCATATTACTATTCCAACGGTCAAGTTATTATTCCATCGGTATATGTTCTTTAATTTTTAGGAATACCTATTATTTCATTCATTCTTCATTTATAAAGTTTGTATTGTGTTCTCTATGTGATTTTATGTGATTTATACTATATGACATAATTATAAGAAGGGAATTCTCATTGATAAAATTCTGGGTCGTTTCAAGATGTTAGAGGAAGCTTAAAGTTCTTCATTCTCTAGTCATCCTATAAGTACAAAGATGTATATAGATTTTAAATAATACTTCTGGTGGGATGGAATGAAGAGAGATATCAAAAATTTTTTATCTCGGTGCTTAGTATTACGTCAAGTTAAGTATGAAATAAAAATATATAATGTGATGTTATAACCATTACCTATACCAAAATGTAAATGGGAAAATATCATCATGATTTTTTTCATAGGAATATCTAGAATGTATAAAGGGAATAATGCTATATGGGTTGTAGTTGATCACCTTACTAATTAATCACACTTCATTGATATCAGAGAATAATTATCTCTGGATAAGATTTCCAAGATAAAAATTAAGGAATTGTTAAGTTTGTATGGAGTTCCACATTCCATTGTATCTAATTGGGACTCAAGGATTACCTCAATGTTCTAGAATGGTATTAAAAAATTCCTTGATACAAAATTGTGTTTCATTATTGATTATCATCCTCAGTATAATGTTTATTTTGAAAGAAAATTTTAAACCCTAGAGGATATGTTGAGACATTTTTCATTGAATTTCAAAGGTGGTTGGAATAAAAAACTTCCCCAAGTTGAGTTTTCTTACCATAATACATTTCAATCAATAATTCAAATGGATCCTTGTCAATATCTATATAGAAATAAATGTAGAGCTCTAAAATTTTGGAATGAATTTAGAGAAATAAATATATTAGGACCTAAGATAGTTGAGGAAATATTCAACAAGGATAGATCCATTTATCAACATATCAAGGCAGCTCATAGTCAGTATAAAAGTTAAGATAATAATTACCACCATGATCTAGAATTTGAAGTTTTTGATAAGTTTTTTTTAAACTTTCTCCATGGAATAAGGTTATAAGATTTGGGAAGAAAGAGAAACTAATCCCTAGGTATATCTTCCATTTTAAAATTCTTATTCATATTGGAATGGTATCCTATTTCTTGGTGATTCCAAGAAACTCATATTTCATACTATTGGAGTAATATATTTCTTATAGGGAACAACTGGTGGAGGTTCTAAATCGTATAGAGAAAGTTCTACGAAAAAAGACCACTCACCCGGTCAAAATTTTATCATGAAACCAATAGTTATAGGAAGCTATGTGGGAACTCAAGGATATGATGTGGTAGAATTATCCTTATTTTTTTTATTATAGTGAAGGATTTCAAGGGAAAAATTCATTTTAAGGGGGGTAGAATGTAACACCTTGAGTTTTTATGAACTTTTTTTCGAATAAATTAAACTCATTTGGTGGATTGAATTGAACAAAACAAAAAGTTAATCCTGAGTTATACACTATCCCAATTTAATATTTCATTATAAGATATACCAATTTAATCATTCACTATACGCAACACTAGGTTTAACTCGAATTACACTCAACACTAAATTTTTATGAAACAAAATTTTATTATTACAATTATTTAAACAAGATAGCTATAACCTAACCATAAAAATTAGTAATATGAATTGTAAGATGTAATTTTCAATTATTATTTATAATGGTTTTATATAAATAAAATATAATTATAATTATATATATATATTTGGTAAATTCTATATGTTTTGAAAATATTATTTTCTCTAAAGAACTGATTTTTATATCCTTCTGTGAAAAATAATAATTTTTTTTTTCAATTTTAGAAATTTAATTTGATAAAAAAACTTAATTTTTGAATTCAAAATTTAAAAATTATATTATGGGGATTTTGTTTGTGATTTTTTGAAATATTTCATTTTTAGATGAATAGTGAAATACAAAATTTTAATTCAAAAATGTCTTTTTGTTTAATTTATTTATATAGTTAATTTATATTTTAAATTTTTTTTAAAGTATAATTTGTAAAATTACACATTAATGAATCAAATTTAGTTCATTCTAATCAATTTCACATTCAAATTGGATATAATATCATTTCAAACTTTAAAACATTTACATTTTAAAAACTTGTTGTTTCATCTCGTATGTGAGATTAATTTTAAATTAATTTCTACCACACATGTGAATTGAATTTGGAAAATTGTATTATATATATATAATAATAATAATTTATGTTTTATAATAAGTTAAATTTATATTTTTACAAATTTTTTTAGCAAAAACAATTTAAATTAATCAAAATGATTAAGAGAAAATTGAGTTTACCAAGGGACTAAACTTCAATATTAAGGGGAAAAATGACCTAGAAAATTTTACAAAACCCATTGGATGGAAATATTTATAAATTATACCTTATAAAATTTATATATTTTTATTATTGGATCCACTTTACATAAAACATTGTGGGTGGAATTCTCTCTTTAAAAAATTTATAAGTTTTCCACTCACCTCCCTTTTAAAATGACACCCCATCTCCCCCTATTCTCACACCTCTCAAGACCCTTGTATCTTAAATTAACTATAAAAATTTCAAAAAATAGTAACTCATATCATCTTATAATCCTTACATTCTTTATGAATCCAACCAAGGTAGTTATTTGGTGCAAACCCAAAGGAGATACTTGAAGAAGAGGCAACGTTTATCAATAAACATTTTTATTTTATTTATTCCTCAAACCCATTTAATTATCTCAATATCAGGATTATATAATAAAATAATTATATTTAAAATACTTATTTTTTTAATGGAGTGACCTAATACTACACACACTCCCATCAAATGGGTTGTAAAAATCACCGTTCATGTGTACGGTGGACTACCGCCTCACGAAACGATGTCATTCATTTTTCCATTACCACCTATAAAGGTTGGGAATAATGATTTAAATTATATTTATATTTTATATTTATGATTTTTATGATTTTATTATGATTCTAATAATTTTTATATCACACATACCTTCATGCTTTCCATTTTTTGGGAATATGATAACATTGTTCGCGTGTACGATAGACTACCACCTCACGAAGCGATGCGATCCATTCACACTTCAAATGAAATATATTAAGGATGTTTTTAATAAAAATATTATATATATATATGATATAAAAATTATTATATTATGATAATATTTCATAAACTTTTATTTATTTCAATCTGACAAGAAAATGGTAACATCGTTCATGCGTACGTACGACATACTATCTCCATGAATGACATATTTCATTTCTTATTTATATCTCTTATAGATTATTATAAATACATATATATTGAATATATATGATATTTATATCATGTTTATAATTTTTAATATTACTTAATCATTTTTAAATTTAGATATCCAAAAATATAACAAATCAAAACATATACGAAAAAAAACAGTTATTACCCGAAACGTAACATTAACATGGAATTGTTAATAAAAAATTAATAAAAAGTCATAATAAAATCATATATGGTATTATATAAATTAATATCGTTCTTTAATATATTTATAATAAACTTATATTTATTAAATAGGAGTAATGAATGAGTATAATGAAATTCAATACTTTTGGTAAGGGATTTCCATCACACTTTTTTTCATGAGACATAATCCTTATTCACCAACTATTTATTGTAAGTGGTATTTATACTTACTATATATTCATTTTATGATTATTATAATGAGATTTATTGGGATTTACTTTCCTATTTGAGAATCTCTCTTTCATGGGGTTACAGTTTCAAATTTACCAAAGCAGTAAGGGAATTTTGTCTCAATTTTCATTCTTTAAGACACATGTTATGTTTTGCATTAATATTATTTTTAAAGAAGTACATAATTTCCCTTTGACATTTTATATCATTAATATACTTATTTTATGATATTTTAAATTTCATGTAATGTTATTATTTCATGGGGATTATGTTTCAATGTTACCAAAGTGGTAAGAAGTTATTTCTACAATCTCATCATTTATCAGATTTTTTTATAATTATGTTTCCATAGATTAAATAACTAAATAATTACCATAAAGTTTATTCTAATATTTTTATTTAAGATAAATTCAAGTAATAGTACAATTTTTTATAATCTTTGTTTCAAAAAAGTTTTAAGAAAAAGTTTTTATAAAAATCCAACTTTTTCTCTCTATTCAGTAGAAAATATGTTTTCCTTTAAAACCACGTTTTCTAAAAATGTTTTCAAAACTATTTTATTAATCTCTAACAAATTTTAAAAGACAATTTTTCCCATGTTTAACTTTTTACAATTTTTTTGAAAGGAATATTTGTGCCATTTTCCAAAAAAATGCATGTTTGTATTTTATTTAAAATTTGAAAGTAGCCTTTGTTTTTTGATTGTATGACATGAACAAGATATTACAACATCATGCAAAAAAAATTCCTCAAATATTACCTTTTAAAATTTAAAAATTATTTTCAAATAAAAAGTTTTTCAAAAAGTTTTATGTATTAAAAGGTTTTTTTTTCAAATGGAAAAGTATATTTTCCTTAAGAAATATTTTAAATGATCTTTAAAAATCATTTTCAATCTAAGATGACACATGTTGGTGTTACTCATGAATTATTTGGGATATGATACAAGGGTACCAATCATATTATTTATCTTAATGGTTTATGTGTTGATGGAATTATGCTTATGAAAATCATTTCTCTTCCATGAGTTATAGGCTTATGAAACCCATTTATCTTCTGTAGGTTATATGATTATAAAACTTATTTCTTTTCAAAAGTTATGCTATGATATGAAACTTGTCTCTTTTCCATAGGTTAAGATATGATGAAATTTTTATGACTCCCATATCATTTCATGGGTTATGATATGATGAATGATTATGATCTTATGGAACACATATGTATGATTTCATTATGTAATAGGTGGGACCTATATCTCCCTCTAATGCATTGGGTAAAGATTTATATCTCACGAGATATACATGGATATAATGGGGAGTGAACTCAATTCAGTAAAGAACTTTTTTCACTAATATGTTCTTGGGAGTGAACCCTTACTACTAAGATAATTTAGGGAGTGAACCCATTCCACTAAGTTATCCTTGTAAGTGATCCTTGACTACTTTGTAAATAATTTTTTATGTTTATACATTTACAAAAATTCTATGTCTTATGCCAATGTTTTTATCACATGGATTATTCTCTTTGATTCCTTTATGATTCATGTATTATTATTACTAATCTTTATTCCATGACTCAAAATTATGATATTTTATATGCATGGTAAGATTTTATAATGTTATGATGATGTTCTCATACCCTTATGCTCATGATTATGATTACATATCTCCCTTGTTAGCCCTTACTAAACATGTAATCACACCCTTTGCTATGTTTCATTTTCCCAAGTTATGAAAATATGTATTATGTATGATGTTTCAATGAAGGGTTATAGGTATTAATAATATAGTGGGAGATGATGTAGTTCACTTATGGACCAGTGTTTATGTTTCAATGTTTCCAATGCTAGTAAACCAATACAATCTTTAGAGGTTTGTTCATGTAATGTAATAAATATTCTGAAAAAATTATGTAATGTCTATATATGAGAATTCTGGGTCACTATAATTGTATTATGATGGTCAACTGTGTAACCACTTGTGCATATAGTGGAGAATCTTTTATTGGAGAAACTAACCAATCATAAAAAGGAGTAGGATTTTACATTAAACCTTGTAAATCCTATGAGTTATGATAATATATTTAATGGATAAATAACTTAACAAGTTTAATTGGTTGAGTAAAAAATAATAATTCCTAAAATGAGACCTCCAATTATCCCCCACACTCAGTAGTCAATATGGCCCAAGGCCTTAAAAGTGATATCAAAGAAAATCTTGGTTACCTGACAAATATTTATATGTTTTTGAGTATGTAGAATAAAAAATCTGTGAAACCATTAGGTGTCTATACGTTCTATGGAAATAAGTATCATAACTATAGGAATAGGACAATGCCCTACCCTTTATCACTCGACCTAGAGGTAAGAGATGCTGTAATTCTCGGTTTTCCACACATTACTGAGGGATGTCCTATGTATTTCTATGATAATAGATATTTTTAACTGGATGTAAAGTTAAAAAAATTAATCTTGATGTCTTTACCAAAATTGGTATAAGAAACGTTTATGGGTATTCAAACATCAAATGATATTTTAGAAAAATTGAATAAAATATATAAAGTAAATATCAAAGTCAAGGAAGCCAAGTTACAACTTTAGTGGAGAATATTAGAATAAAAAAATATAGTTTGTTATGATATAATTGGGGACTTATTTATAATGGATAATTATATTGGGAGTAAAATTTTGGGGTTTGGTGAGAAGTCAGATGATTATACCAATGTTAAAAAAATTTATAAGAAATTTTCTTGATTAGTTTCTTCCAAAAGTATCATCCTTGGAAGATAAAGATGCCTGATAGTGGATGATTTAAATAATATATTAATTACTCTTTATATCACAAAAGGTCAAAATTTTAAAATGATAATAAAATATGGGATATCATTTTAGTCTACAATAAAATGAAATTTCAACAAAGTGGAAGTTGTGGAATCAAGTGATTTTAAAGATTAGGAAGACTTAAACAATATTGTTTCTCTTAATTCAAAGAAATTCATAAAAGGAAAGTGGAAAGGGAACTGAAAGCTACCACCAAGATGATATAATTATAATAAAATCAAAAACATTTCCTATTATTATACCAAAAAGAGTGATTATGATACTGAGTCATATTAGGAAGAAAATAATCCCCAAAAAAGTGGTGGAAGAAAAAGAATAAGTTCATGAGTAAGAATAGGAACTTGTTGAGAGAAAGGGAGAAGGAAGAATCATCATAATCATAAACAATCCAATCATATTATGAAGTCAATTTTCATTTATCATATTTATAAAGGTTTTTACACCTCTAGTAGTGAAGATGAGAAAGAAATGATTAAGAAATAATGACAATTGAAAAGTGAGTTGGAATCCTGTCTTGTGACGATTACAAAACTCAAGAAAGAAAAAAAAGAAAGTTATTGAAATAGAAAAATAAATGTTTTTGGGATAAATTATACTTGAAAAGGAAATAAAATATCTATATTTATGAGATCAAAACAAACAAATTAAAGGTGGATGAGAAAGAGAAGATTGTGAGAGATCTTGAAGAGAAAATGATGGGAAAAGAGGAAGAGATTTCTGAGGAACAATCCATTTTTCTTGGAGCTCAAGATGAGTCTAAGAAGATCATATAATAATTCTCAATGTCTTATGATGTTAAAGGATAATTTTATCAAATTTTTTAGATGAATGGTTCTAATAGGTAAGTAAAACCTACACTTAATCTATCTCAAAATAAATATGTTATTTCTAACAGTGTTGGTGAAAAAAGTAAGTATAAAATTATTTAAACCAATAAGATAAATGGATTTTCATATTCTAAATCAAATGGATAGAGGATCATCTCCAGGATATTACTACTCCCTAGGAAAAAATAGGCTCCGATTAAAGAAAGATGACCCTAATGATTTTTGTGATAGATTTTGGGTCACATTTGAAGGCCATAGTACAATGGATTTTACTAGTTTTGTGGAAGGTACGGATACAAATCCTAGTATTTATATAATTATATTCCATTGATAGGGAAGATGCATGAACTAAGGGGGATCCATGATAAGAAAATGAGGAATAATTTTTTAGATAAAATAGTTGTGATCATGTTTTTTCTAATATATCCACACATAATATATTCAGATCTCTAAAAGCTGCGGTCAAGAGGGTCAAAAGGTTAATAAATTCATGGTAAACATACCTAGAAAACTTCCCTAAGTAGTGAAAGATAAGTAAAATTAAAATTTTAGAAAATAATCTAAATCTACTAGGAAATATTGTGAAACATTCAACTAGACTAAGCATGATACGAAAGAGTGATTGAGAGTTTTTCTTGAAAAATTGGACTTAAATATTTTTTTAATAATTTACAAATCAATTCCATTTATTTTGAAATAAAGTGAACATAGATCATAATACAAAGACAAATTTGAATTTATCTATAGGCTATAACTTGAACATCAAATAAAATTTGTGTGAGAGGTACGAGCAGGTAGGGCATGAAATGAAATATTTCATGATAATTCCACTAGCCCAAGAATATTATATGAGAAATATAATTTAGTGACAATGAAATAGAGTTTCTTTAACCTTTAAGAAAAATAATATTACATAATATATAAGTAAAAATAATGTAAATAAGATATATAAGAAACCTATTATTTCTTTTTATGAAAATTACGTGATGAGTTTGACACAAAATAGAGGAATTTGTTGAGTAAAAACCCTCAACCTTGATGAAATTTCTAAGAAATTAAGAGTTATCTTATTATTTATTAAAAAAATATATTTATTTGAACTCATTTTCATAAAATTTAAGAAGGAAATTGATTATTTTACACACTATAAATAACAAGTTTGTATTATTGTAGTACCAAAACTACCATGAATAAGAAGAGTTGAGTGTACCCATTGAGGGGGGGGGGGGGGATGAATTGAAGATGTTATGAAGTGAATCCTAAAAATTCAGGACTACTATAAAAATCTTGGGAAAGTGGTTTTCCAATCTCACTTACAACCCTTATTTCTGTTTATAAAAAATAGATTTTAAAATGGGGAATTTTTGTTGATGAAAATATGAGAAAAAGGGGGAGTTTATAATTCTTTCATTTGATTGTTTTGATGGGTTTTCTAAGTAGAGTGTATGTTACATCCCCTTGAATAAATCTATATGAAACATATACTATATTGAGTTTTTGAGAATGTATCACACGTATGGTTGTTTATCAAAAACATTGAAAACCATTGTTATGCACTCATGTTTTCTATATAGGTTTGGCCCATGTACACTTAGAGTTTCTTGACTAAAGGATATTTTCTAAGATAATAATATGGTATTATCCTTCCCTCAATTTAAAAAAACTATTTTTTATATTTGAAAAAGGGATAATAAAATCGTTCCCAAATAATCTAGGTGAGATGAGAAGTCCCCCATGTATTTTCCTTTATATTTATAATCAATATAGAGATAAATATAAGGATACATATTTATATAAAATGATGTGTGGTGGTATTTAAAAAAATACAAATGGGGATATTGAAGTTGTCATTAGATTGAATTATATTTTTTATTAATAAAGTGAGACTCCTTTATGGTTGAAGGTGATTCCAATATGCATCAGATGAGTTTTTTAGAATTAAGGATAGTGCATCACTATTAAATGGTAAAGGGATTAAGGTTGAAACATGAAATTCTTACATGACAATATTTAATAAAAATTATCATTCACATGTGATTATTTTTTTTATTATGCTTCAAGTGAGTGACATGTGTTGATGGTTGAAGTGACACTATCGGTAACATGTTTCTAAGGTAATATTTAAGTGGTTAGGGATATAAAATACTAACTTATAAATATGAGAAATCATTAAAAGTGGTTTTATCATTTATGTTGCTGTAATTAAGTGTTACAAAGTTTCTTTATGGAGATTATGAGATTATTTGAGATAATTTTTGAGTGGTTAAGGATACTTGGAGATGATTTTAGGAGGTTTTGGTTTGGTCTATGTGAAGTATGGAATTTAAGAACTAGATCTAGATGCCTGTAAGACATTGAGAATCAATCTCATGAATTTTATATAAGGTAGGAATATTGATAAGTCTAGAGGACATATGACTTTCACAGTCCATGTATTAATTTACAGTTTTGTTTTTATGAATTTGAGTCTATGTCAATTGTATAACTTTAGTGATGTGTGTATGAATTTAATTAGAAATGAACATATATATTTCAGTACATATAAATTTTATATAGGGATTTAAAGACTGAGAGGTTCCCATGAATGGAATTAGGCCATATAACTTTGAGATTATGAATTTATAGTCAATATCTTAAGAATTTAATAGGCGGGGGAATATGAATTTGATAGGTAATATTAATTTTCTAAACCATTTTAATTTATCACTTCATACGACTTATAAATTTATACAAAATAAGAAATTACATAATTTCATAATTATAAATTTTGAAAATAAGAATAAATTAGATGATACTACTAAAAATATCTTCAAGGAATCAAACAACATGATCAATTCAACTGGATCATGATTCAAGAAAAGATCAAAGTTGAACCCTTTGAAGGATAATCTAGTGTTTCTGAGTACCACACCTCATGTTTCAGATGTCATATCACAATGCATGAGTTCATGAATATATGGACAAAGATTTTGAAAGAGTTTAATACAGTGTATTTCATAGAAGAATAAGAATATAGAAACCCTTGATTCTTTTGAATATTCAAAATTAATATTTGATTGGGAATTCAAATGTTTTTTAATGAAATATAATTAGTAAATCCTTTGACTAATTTTATTGATATGTTATTTCTTTTACGAATAATGAACAAGGGTGTTTCCAAATTTTTATTTTGAAAAATATTATTAATGGTATTATTTTATGAAAATATATGTGAAGAAAAATAGACGGAAAGAGTGAAAATATTATGAGAACTCACAAGTATTGAGTGAGATAATTCTAAAGAATTGAGAGTCTAATACATCACTATATAGAAGATAGAAGAGGGAGTTTGAAGCCAGGATCCATTGTAGAAGAGAGAGATCTATCATTCCCGATTATTTGAAGTGTTTCAGAGAACCATATCATGTGAATATTTGGAAAGTTGAGTAAGTAAGACGACCACTTTTTGATGAATACATGATCATATAAATTTTATAGTGTATACAAGGGAACCAGTTGTTTGATTTTGTTCTTAGAGAAAAATAATTTCTTATATCAGTGTCTAAAAAACTTGATATCAATAGAGATATTTATTATTTTGGATCATACATGTGTTATGGGGAAATATGAAGCTGTAAATATCTCCTAAATGAATCAGGATCTGGAACATAATGAATGTATATGTTTATTATACTATAGTGGTCTATGGGGTAACCAATTGTGTATATAACAGATAATCTATGATTGTTAAAATTAACCAATCATAGAAATGAGTAGTATTTTATGCCAAACCTTGTAAATTCTATGTGTTTTTCTTTATCTTATTACTGTTTCCCATGAAGAGAGGCTATGAGAATATATTTAGTGGATTAGGATATTAAAAATTCTAAGAAGTTGAGTTTAAAATAATAATTTTTAAAATAATTCCAATGATTCACCCCCTCCCAATGGTCAATTTGACCTTGGGATTTACAACTTTGGGTCATGATTTCCTTTATTATGACATAATCCTTAGTCAATATCCAGATCAAGAAGTAGATGGCTATGACCCAAATCCAATATAAATCATATGAAAATATTCATCATCACCCATTATCATTAAATTTATGTTACCATATATTTCTCAATGTTTCACCATGATTAGGTAATCTTCATTTTAGAAAGTAAGGAAAAATAGTTCCTTGATATGTGGGGCATTTTGAGATTCTAGAACACATTTTTGATGTATTATAGCAATTAAAATTTCCACCAATATTAATATTTTCATTGTCTCTCAATTGAAGAAGTTCTATCAAGATCCCATTCATGTGACTAGATGGGATCATGTAACTCTTGATCTTGTATCAAAATTTATCCATGAACCAATTCAAATTCTTGATAAAAAAGTAAATTCCTTATGTAGGAGAATTAATTCCTTGGCACAAGTGTTTTGGAAGAATGGTAAAATTAAAGAAGATCTTTAGGAATGATAGAAATTCATTTTAATGGCCACAAATCTTCAAATAAAATGACAATATCCATATATTTTAGGATAAAAAACTTAATGGTGTCGATAATTTAGTGTCCCAATTTTTAGGTGTGTCCATATTTCACACTGTTCCTTTTTAATTTTTTATTGTTTGGTTATATCACCTGTTATTTTTGGAGTAGGAAGGAGAGAATAAGTTTTAATTTGAATATAGGAATTCATTTATGATATTAATCGTTATTCACAATGTGAATAATTTTTGGAAAGTTTTTATGAATTCTATTGAACATGTGAATAGGTTTCGGGGAATTTAATTGAGATGAAGTGAATTTTGGCGTAACTAGATACTCGAAAGGTTCACATAATTAACTCATATTTTACGCTGGGAATTTGGATGGTTTTTTATATCCCATTTAATTATAGTGGCCTTTTATTCTAATTAGTTTCATACCCTTTCTCCTTGAATTCCAGGGCCTCTTAAGATGATTTTCTACAATTTACTTCTAGACTTTGTTCTCAATGATTATTCAAGCATTCGATCTTGGAAACAAAAGGAAAGGGATATATTCTTATGTTATAATATAGATATGTTTTTTCCATATTGAATAGATATCTAGACCAAATTTTATATGGTCAGATCTATGGGATCAAACAAGTTTTTATCAATCCTTTTTGTGATTTGTTAGAGGAATGGAAGAAAGAGTCTAGATCTGTGAGATCATGTGAATTTTTCTTGTGTCGAAGGTATTTGAGGTAGGTAGATTCTTCCCTTTTCCAATTTTTCTATAATGTGAAGGATAACATGTTTTGAAATAAATTTATTCTACTTTTAAATGAAAAACCATGAAGATTATTTATTAAAATTACTATTTCTAGTTGATCATGAAATCTTGGGTTGTGGGTGATGCCCACAATTTGTTTGATAAAATGATTTACTAGTTCCTTAAAAAAATGGGTTTTGGGTGTGATAAATTAGAAAAATCATGGATGTTTAATGGGTTAATATTTTCATTGTATGATACCTTATTGGTACAGACTTGACACTCATTTCTAGAATGACAATACGAGAGGATATATAACCAAGTGATGAGTTGGTGAAGGATGGATCACTACTTGTGAGCATAGGGATTGTAATTCGGCATGCATGGATGTGTGTGAGAGAGAACATAAATTATGTATTCCAATTGGTTTTAAAATATTTCTGGATACTGTTAAATAAAACTATATTTTTGATAAACTTATTTTAAATGATTCATTTTTTATTGATAAAATATCTAGAAAAACTAATTCTTATTTTACTGGAATATATATGAAGTCTTGTATTTTTGAATTTTAGTTATGATTATTCACCCCCTTTATATAAACTTTGGTTCATATGGAGATGCTTTTCCATGAAATAGGAAAGGGGATATTTTTTATTTCACTAGAGATGATTCTTGATGTAGTTATCATGGATGTTGGAGATGGAGCTTGGGAGTTGGTCATGTTCTGGGAGTCTGTAGTGATGCCACCTTGGTGCTTGAGTCTTGATTTATTTTCAAGTAATTTTTCTAGTTTATTGTTCATGTTGTTACTATAATTATTTTTATTATTATACTTTTACTTAATGGTTTTACTCATGTATAATTTACATATTTATCTTCAGTTTTTTATATTTTTTGGTTTTATGTGTGTTTTTGTGGGTGCGTGTAAAAAAGGTAAAATATACCCTCAATTCCTTTTCAAACCCTAGGTATTTATTTCTAACCTTTGGTGTTTTCATAATTTCACCTAAGGTTAGTAATTCCTTATCTCTCTCCAAGAAAATCGATGAGATTGAGTTCTCACATTCATCCCCATCTCACTCAAAAGACCCAGATGGTTTTGTCATATTTTTTGGAAGTAAATTCTCCAATATGAATCATACCTTCCAAAATTACAATGTGGTAAAACATTCCATCCTTAAATCCTTTAGCCACAACCATGAAACCACATGATATTTTATACACTGTATCCATGAGGTTTTGAAAAAACATACATTGTCTAACTATCCAATGCAAATTAAGTTCTTTCTTAATCTTGGTATGTATTGTAGGACTTGTAACTCTACAAAAATTCTATTCCTTATTCGAATAAAATCATCACCCTTTCCCAAAATCTCAAGAGTTTGATCATCCATAATGTTAAGATTTTCGAATCTTCTATAAGTATAGTTCTTCATACTCCCCCTATCAGATGTTCTATGAAATGAAGTTCTATAGTCTACAATCAAAGACTCAAATGAGATGGAGGAAATAAGCAGTAGACCACTCTTATATTCTGATACATTATTCAAAAATCCAATTTTGGAAGAATATTTTATGGAATTCACTATCTAATCATTGTATTATTTCTTCATCTGACCATTTATCTCACAATTCTAACATATGAGACCACCTTCCATCTAGTTTCTCTTACATTGGATTCTTCTTCCTTTACCCTTCTTGTGACTCTTTCATACTGCAAATGGCCCCCTTCCTTCTACACTATAGTAATTTCAAAAATATTTTTGGATATCCTTCTGATGATATTATTCATTTGATATCAAGTCTCTAAAATATTTAAACACCAAGTTATACTTCTCAACTTCTAATGATGTTGAAGTTTTTGGTGTGATTTATCACTAGTTTACCTTCAGACATCTTCATATCTAAAAATCTTCACAAAAGGAACACATTGTTCATTGTTAGTGGATTCTCAAACATATTAGTGAGAATAATCACATGTTTTGATGTATTTTTTATTTTTTGGATGATATAATAAATGTTCTAGGTAACGAAATCTACATCAACCTCAATGTTTTCTTATCCAACCTCTCCCATTTTTCCTTCTCCATCACTTCCAGATTAGAACCCATTAATGAAAGATCTGATAGAGTTAGTGTCCTTGGCCCAACTATTTTTACTTTGATTAAATATATATTCTATGATTTTAATATTGATAAAATATATTGTTACATATTTTTCAATGTTCCACATGTCTTTATTGTAATAATTCCCTAGGGTATCTGTTACATTTATAAGGTCATATAAATTCCCCACTATGATGAAAACGTTGAAACCCTATGATGGTATTTTTAAATATAGTTCTATAATTGGATTAAATTATATGATGGGACACATAGAATATTACTGTCATGTGAAATTACTCATAAGTAGTTTAGGCTTCTTCTCATGAAGTTCAAAATTAGTAATCTCCAAGACGAGAGATTATGAGAACAGTCCCACCAGAAGATTATCATTGATTCATGTCATGACTCTCACATTTATATTTACTAACCAAAAACATCATGCTATATATTGGTGGGATTTAGGGTATGTTGGGTGAGTCACACATGATATGTTATTAATGGATAAGTTGAGGAAGGATTTTTCCCTTCAATCTTTATGGAAGCTTATATCTCAACCATTTTATTAGAATAGAATGTTTCATTAAATTCAATGTCCATGGTACAATTACATGTTTATTTATGATATTAAAATAAATATGAATCAAACACATAGCTTGATGAAAAATATGTTCAACCTACATGATGAGATACTATGAAAAGGGGATTATATTTCTTAGTGATCATTTATATGTCGTTGTCAATGTTGGTACATTATTTTTTCTATTGGGAGACTTAACCCCTTGCTAAAAAGTAATCTTGAAATTCAGTAAAGGGTGACTAATTCCAAAGAGAAATAATCCCTATAGGGTCACACACTAAGTGTTTCCAATGATCTCGATTAAATTTTGTTTGAATTTAATTATTAGAATAAATATTATTCTCATGATCGAGGAATAATTTTATTCATGTTTTGTTGATTGAAAATATTTATTGATGAATGAAATATTTAGTTAAATATTTATTTTTGTATTCCATAAATATCGAGGAGTTCTAATGGACCATAACCGCAACTAGTTCTAAAAATTAATTTACACATCGATAAAATAATTTTCATTTTTTTGAAATTTAGCACATTCCATAAAATAATAAAAAAAAAAATAATATTATGTGGCATGGTGTTTAATAAATATTGTAATATTATTTGAGATTTGGTATGAAATTATATAATGTTTTAACCTAAAACCAATCTCTTCAAATAGATAGTTATGTTTATTGTATATGTTTAATTGAAAATTGAGAATAGGGAATTGTTGTGAACAATGGACCCCCCCCTCTTCCTCTCAAGAATGAGAATGACTCTTTCAAACTAGAAGGATCTTTTAGTTATAAATATGAACAACACAAGAAAATTTATTATCTGCACAATCACCTAGATATAAATTCGTATGTATTAGATATCAAAAGATCACATGTGGATCACCACTAGAGGGATTATACAATTGAATCATTATAGTGAAATGAATGTAATCTAAAAGGGTTTTCAGAATATCAACAATGTCATCAAAAGAAAGGATCCTATGATGTGGTGATTATTTCTTCAGAACTAAATAAATTAATTATAAATTTAATGTGAAAGATCTTCTATTGAGGTTTCATGAAACTATAAATTAAAATAAATTTTAATTTAACACCCAACATATGTGCTTTTTCCATATCCTAAAACTATAAGATCACGATCCTTATAAAGTATACAATCCTCCATATATATTCTCCAAAAACCAAAATTTGTTTTGTCAAACTTCTACACCCGAACCTTACCATCACCCAAATCTATTTCTCTAAAAATTAATGAACTCATTCTAAATTTTGAAAATCATAAGACAAATTAGAAACTGCATACAAAACATTATATTATAAGGAAATGGAAAAAATGATGCTACTAAACCAAGATCTGAATCACCTTCACTAGAGTTTAACCATATGAAACTCTCTAACTAAATATTTTATTCCAATTTTTTTGGATCACTACTATTTTCTAACAATTCAATAGAGGATATTCACCTAAATTTAAAAAGGTAGAAACAAATTATTGAAAAATGATCCCATGATGAGGTTTATAAAACTTGGAAGACAACATATCTAAATCACCATAACATAGTACAAAACCTCTTGAACACACACACACAAGATCTCCAAAAGACAATGATAAAAAACAACAAAAAATAAGAACACAATTAATGTGGTTCAAACGCGAGTCTAACTCCATAGTTGGAATGTAGCTTTACTTTTTATTAAAGTATTTAGAAAATAATTATAATATTATAGAGTACACATAATATAAGTGATCTAACCTACAAAAATATTATAGTCTAGCCTATGCAACTGGTGTCCACTTCCTTTCTATCTTTGCTGGGATACGTCCTTCAGTTCTGATCTCCATAGAAATATCTTCTTTTAGTCAAATAATACTACCACCCTAACTCCATATTTCGATAAAAAGTGCTCACTTATGTAACTCTAATGAGTTTACTCTAATATAGGATCATTTTACTCTTATGTTACAAAAATTAACTGTCTTATAAGTTAATTCCATTTTCTATAAATCCTCTATCTAAAGTAATCAAGGGGAAACTTCTGATGATCCCTTTCATCTGTCATTATTAGATCATTTAGTATGCATAAATATCAGACTTCCAAAATTCACATTTTTCACTCCTCTATTACCATATAATCCATCAAAAATTAATCAATAAAAATTTATTCTTTTTTTTTGGATCTAATGTCTTGGTTGGAAAATGGTTTTCACATATAGATAAAACCTAAAAAATAATTTATATACTTAAATGTCAAAAATAAAAAGAAAAAAATATATTAGGGATCCATTCCACAAAATATAGATATTATATTTAAAAAACTTAACACATATTCTTAAAATAATTTTCATTTTAAACCCTTAAACAATCTAGAAATAATTAAACTAAAAAACAACTTAATAAGTGTAAAAAAGAAAAAATAATAGAATATAATCATTCAAATAAGTGGAAAAAATTTAATATCAACATTAACTAGATAATAATTGAAAAATAACAATTTAATAATTTGGTAAACATTGATCCATAATTTAAATTAAATTCAATATATTCTCTTAATCAATAATTTTTAAATTTAATGTTTAAATTTAAATCCATTTATTATCAACACAAATAATAATGTTTTTTTTCATATTGGTAAGATATAATCACTTGTATTTTTAAGTAATGAGGGTGAAAAGTTGAGAGGATGAAAAACTTATTTAAATGAAACATAATTAACAACTTTGATTGTCATTAAAACTAATTGGTTAATCAAACTTGCTTACTTCCACTATTTATTGGAAAAATATAGAGAGAATATAATGGAATTGAATAATAAATATGGAAACATAAAATTTTTCAATCATTGAATGTTATATTCCTCTTAACTTGAATACATTCTAATTTCTTAAAAAATAAATTAAAAGAAATATAAATTGAAACAAAAAGACAAAAAATTTAAGAAATTATGGTAGCCAGATGTATGCAATTTCAAAATGAAAATATAAATGCATGAAAAAAATTAAAAGCATTAGAAAGATCATTGTCAATACTAAAAATCATAGTCATATGAAGCACTCTTAAAATTCATTGACCTTTATCAGCACTAACAAAAGAACTGATAAATGTATCATTCAACATCTTTTTTATTTATCACTGATAAAATTAAAAAAAATGTTTAACCCACCCTTTTTATCATCTCTCTTACCCATATCAACATTATGTGCCCCCACCCCATGCCCACACCACATCCTTTCTCGAGCACACCCCCCATAAACGTTTTCCACCGCCTTTATTAGCCCTTTTCATGTGCTTCAACCTTTCTCATGTGTAAAATCAATCCCCTGACCTCTTGCTTCCTGGCCTAACACTTTTACCACAACACCATCATGATTTTTTTAATACTTTATGATATATATATATGCATAATTTATTTTTATTTATATATTTATACATATAATTATATACATTTATATAATCATTTTTAAATTATATCAATATATTGTATATTTAGATATAAATGTTATACATATTTACACATATATTTATATGTCTATATATTTACATATATATTTTTAAATATTTACATATAATGTATATTTATATATACTTTTTTTATAATGTATTTATAACTATTTATTTAAAATAAGTTTATATAAAATATTTAATGAAAATAATATATTTATAAAAATACATTTATATATGATGTATGTACACAATATTGACACACACACACACATGTACACACACATATAGGTACACACAAGTACACATTTATATTTCACACCTACACACACAAATATTTACATATACGTATTTATTTACATATATTAGAATATACACATAAATATTTCTTTATTGGAACACACATATATATTATCATTAAAAAGTTTGGGAGTCAATTCCTCTTTTATTAAGACAAAAAATGTAAAACCCCATTTAGAATGGATTGAAAGGGAACCCGATACATGTCTGATAGGCTTGGAATCACAAAGGCCTATGAAATACATGGATCAAAGGCCCTTTGATGGTCCAAAGAACCTAGTGGCCCTTGGGTGCATATTACGCCCCTCATAAAGGAGATGACCTGAAGGACAATGAGTTAGAATGATTAATATTAAGTACCTATCAAACGTCTCCCCCCACCTAACAGTGCTATTGACCTCATATTGTCTGTCAAAGATTTTACTTCACCCCTACCGAGTATAATGACCCGTGTTCTTCCAGATATGAAAACTTGAGCAGAAATTTGATTTTTTTTCTTTCAGATTCCTGTAAGGTGTAATATGGCCATTTACCATATAAATTCATCTCAAATAATTTTTCTGACTACTCTATTCCCCTAGAATAGGGTGTTTACCCTAGGAAATGAGTTTTTTTTGAATTCCAAACCATTATAAATTCCATGGAATAATTAATAATTAATAATTAATTAATTATATATTAATTTATTCAAACATATTCATTAAACTATAAATTTTGAATAGAGTTTAGGATTTATATTATATCCCCCCTCTTGATTCCATAATGGGGAGTTTTTCCTAGGCGGGACATAAACCGAAGTCAAACAATGGGGCTGGACTAAACCCCGATATCTTTTTCTTTTCTTTTTCTTCCTTTTATTTTTTCCTTTATATATTCTTATTTATCCCTTTAGATTATCATGTACTCCCCCATGTGGGATTAATTCATCATGTGAAAGAGATAATATAGGGATAGGAAGATAGATAAATAGGGATAGGGGGAGAGAGGTACCGTCATAGAGCTTGGGAGGAATCATATTGTCATGAGGAAGTTGTGGACTGTAGAAATGGATGAAGCTTCGACGGATTCCACCCAAAGTTATGACATTTTTATTTTTTCCATAAATCACTATATATTTAATGAATTCAATTTTTTTTCCTTATTTTGACTTCTTAGGACCCCTTGAGGGTCGATCTATATCTTTTGTGGAGAAAAATTGGGTTTTGGGATATTTGAGCTGCTTCCCATTTGGAAATCCCGATCACATAACATGTAGTTGAGGGAACACACACTGTGAGTTATTCCCGTTCAATGAATAAAATCTTTTTAGAATTAAATGATATGTATGGAATATACATATCATATACTAGGGATCATTCATGTAGTTGAGTGACCAGTGAGACAACCCGTGCATTGGCACATAGCCGTGTATAGTACACGACCATACCTTATGTGGGTTTCACACCGTTTTGAGTTACATGAAACGACTATATACATTTCCATGCCATGTGTGGTACATGAGAAGGTACCCCATGTAGGTTAAATTCCATGTACATGATCATCACAATGTGTACTTGGGTTTTCACATGCCAAGTTGGGCTAAAGTACAAACCCATGGGGGGATTTGGGGCAACACACTGTGTACTGAGTATACACACCGTGTACTACCCCTTTGCTACCCTTTTAAGGGGGTTTTCATAACTTTATGCCCATGAGTTGTAATTGGATGGATTTTTAGTCCATTACGAGTATATTTCAATGTAGATCATTATGGTGAAACCCTTGAGGTGGTTTAAAGACTCATAGGAGGTGTTTTTGTATTTTTCCTAAACATAAAGGTTCTTCCTCAAGTTATCAAAATTATCTCTCTCCTAAGAGTGATAACCCTTGATTTGAGAAGTGTTAGGATATTTCTCTATTGATTTATGTAGTTGAATATTTTCTCTTGAGGATGTATCCCTTGCAGGATGTTCCCTTCAATACTAGGAGGCCATGAGGTTAGTTGTTTTTGAGGATCCCTTGCAAGATGACTCTGCTTAAGTTTCAACCTAGATGATCCCATGTAGGATGACTCTATATTTTTAATATTGCTGAAGGTACCCTATGAGATACCTTTATGTACATGCGACCTAGGGAATCCCCTATAGGATCCCCTACCTATTTACTCCTTTTGAGGATCCCATGTAGGATTCCTCTGCCTGCATGCGCTATTAATGAGGTTCCCATGTAGGACACATTTTCCTATGTACTGATATAAGGATCCCATATAGGATTCCTCTTTCTATTCACCATTAGAGGATCTAATATAAGATTACTCCTTTTACTTTCACTTTGTAGGATCCAAAGTAGGATTCCTCTCATGTGTAATTACATGAGGGAACCAGTGGGTGCCCCGGTGTTTGACCAACCTTAAGCTAGTGCATTGGGGGTTAGGGTTGAAATGGTAGTAGATGTCACATTATAATATGTGATCAAATTTTAATCCTAATAATCTATTATAGTAGTGGTGGATTTATGTGTCTGACCACCCTTAATACTTTACTTTTTCATTCATATGGTTACTATTGATATGACCATGATTACCAGAGGTGATTCCTAGTTTGTGGTTGATGATCCTAACATGATGAGACTTTTATCTTTGGTATTCCCAAACATACTTATTGGGATCCATCTTATTCATTTATTGGGATTCCTAAAAATAATTCATGGGATCAAACTTCTAAGACCTTTTATTTATATATTTGGGATACCCAGACATACTTCATGGGATCCAGCTTTTAAGCCATATATGTTTAGATGTTCTACACATCTTTGTTGACTCTTTTGAGTATGATTATACTATCCTTGATATTTTGTATTATGAGTATGATTATTCTATCATCAATATATTATTTTATGAGGATGATTCCACTCTCCTTGATATTTTGTGTGATGTGGATGTCTTCTTTCTCCTCAATCAGTTGTATAATGAAGATGATTATGATATACTCAACTTGTGGTTTAAGGAGGATGATTATTCTCTCTTATATTTGGGAATGGAATCCCTATGATTATAATATAAATTCATGGTTTCCTTATTGATTTTAATCAGGGATTATCACGCTCTCCCAAGCGATGGGGATGATTACACTCTCCCTGATCGGTTACTTGATCACAGTGTTGGACATAGTGTTCCACATATTTGATGTATACTCATGGATGATTATGATATCTTCAGTGATGGGGCTGATTATGATCTCCCGTATCATACACCTTGATGGGTGTGCATGAAATCTCACAGATGAGATCTCCTTATACATTGGATAAGGGTTAGACCCTTAGGGATTATCTGAGTCATAATGTCATGACCACCTATGGACCATGACCTAGGGATCAAAAATTGGAATGGATTTATATAGAGAGCATGTCATGAAATGCAGTTATGTACCATCTTTAAAAGATTTTTCCATCAATATACGATATCCTTTGTTATAATGATTAGAGGTGAGTGTGGGTGAACCTTAGGTTAAGACATGTATGCCCATGTGGTGGTTTAGATTGCCTAGAAACATTTCTAGCATTAGAAAAATAAGGTATTTTAAACAGGGATTATGGACCTAAGGATTGACTTAATTATGTACAACTTGAGTGGTGTTTAATCTAACTTAATGCCTTATTCATAGGATGTCTAGATGAATGGGATTACAGACACAAGGATTGACTAGTGTTGATTATGTTATTTTTCTCCTTACTCATGTATATTCATATATATATATATATATATATTTATGGGAATATATATATATATATATATATATATATTCACATATAAATATAAATATACAAGATATCACATTTCCCAGTTTACCGGGATCACATACCTAGGGATCAACTGTGGTTTCACATTATTGTTTTACTTATCTTTTCAATTGTGTCTCGAATAGGATGAGAATATTGCATGATCATGCACTTATGATAGTATAATTATAGGTTGATCATTGGGATGAACTATTGATATTATATTCATACCCATATATGAGTACCTCAGTGTGCATGCATACCTTATGTCTGATTTTCAGGTTAAGCACAAATGCACGGTGAATAGGGCTGAGGCCTAAGCTTTAATGATTGAGTGGATTAGCTCTTGTGGTTTCTTTTGATCAGGATAAAGCATCTCAATAGTGTCATGGATATTGAGTATGTGGTCTGGATAGAAGTTAGTATTAAATACTTGAACTATTAGTTCATATTCTTTTATATACTCCTATAAGTATGGTTGGATCAGTGGGTGACCAATGTTGTATATATGACATGAATCTTTAGGATTTTATAAAATTTCATTTATTATTATAGCAAGTTCTATTTCAGTTTATGCATTTATTTCAAACTCTTTTTATTTAATACTCTTGATTATATCAAGTTATTTATATTATTTTTACTCTAATATGAGGGAATAATATATCTATGGATACATCCAAGGCCCTCACTTCTATTCAATATACTTTGGCATATAGAGAGGTGCACTTGAGGCCTTGCGGTAAACCAGCTTAGAGCACTGGTTTAGTGGAATCTGAGTTAGGATATTAAAAAGTGGTATCAAAGGTGTTTATTTTCCGATTGTATTACTATATTGGATATGTTATATGGGAGTATTATGAATGTGTCGGAACCTGTGATTGATATTAGACTAGTATGCTGAGAAAACTTATTATGGTAAGAAGTTATGGTTTCTAAGGATATGTGATTGTTTTTATGACCTATGATGTTACAGTTTCATATGATTTTCTCTTTAAAAGATACACATGTTTTATATATGTTATTATTTACTATATATTTATGTATCTTGGCTATTTTCAAGCGGCTAGTGATGGATTTTTACTCTTGGTTTACAAAGGAAAGAGGCATCCCATGCTTCATATTTGGCACATAGGATTAACATGTTATAGGCCTACTAGTATGTGATTTTACAAATGATAGAGGCCAATTGTTTAAAGTTTCAAAAAAAACCTAAATGGTGTTTTACTGTATAGGTTTTTGGTTTCATTTTACTTAATTGGAATGAATTGCATATATATTTTATTCTGATGGAATAAAATGTAGTTCTATGGCAAGACATTTGGTGGTGAGGATGATGACATGGTCCTCATGAATAAGAGGTGTAGTGACCCTAGTAGGTCGATAGTGAACATGATGACCAGGTGTTGAACCCTTCATGTGGTGTTTTTTTCTTGGCCCGATTATTTAAAGTGTCAGTAAAAACATATATAGTGTTTTCTTGCATAGATTGGAATGAAATTTTAGTTAATTGACCTTTGATTGTGGTTATCTAATAGGATCATTGAGTACGATATCGATAGTTACCAATATGTTTCTCATGAACTTGACCTCTAGGGGGTATTACCATATGTAGATGCTCGATGAGTGTCAGTACAATATCTTTTCTACATTTATATCTTGAAATCCAAGGAGCAGTTACTTATAAATATTGTTAGAGGATTTAGACCCCAGTAGGCCAATGATTGACTGTTTTTACAATCATATCCTAGTGGTATCTTTACATCTCTTATGATACTTGATAAGTAGATCTATTTAGGATACCTAGAGGCCCATGGTTTTGAATCAAACTGTAGTTGGTATACATTTCATTTTGATTGAGGGAAACCTATTTGGGAGATGTTGTCTCAGGTTTTTGGATTCTTTTTTAACAAAGTAGCTAGGTTTTATCCTCATTGAGACTGATTCATGGTTAGTGCTCGGTTTTTGTGATATAGGAATGTTTAAAAATAACCTAGGGTGATTCTATTTCAAGATTGGATTTGATGGTTAGGATTTTTTGGGTTCCTAGACCTATTGATCAGTGTTTCTATTGTTACTAATATAGTTAGATCATGGGTAAAAACACATGATTGGAATAATGTCGGGTGGAAGGAGGTTGTTGAATAAGTTGTGGCACAGGTGAGGTGTTTGATTTTGAAGAGTAGTTCCAAGGGAGATTATCGTTTATTTTGAGTGACATGCTGTATTGCATGGTCATCATGATTTTAATAATAGAAAACTCACTTGAGTGTGAGTTAGGTGATAAGAATAAATTCAAGTTATACATGGTATGTTCTAAATATTTAATTGGTGAGTGAATGTATATGATCCTATGACCGATGCTTTCAAAATAAAATCATGGGCATGGTTTCCTAGGAGAAGTGGTTAAATGATGAATGTACCTACATGGCAGTGAAGGTTCTTGGGTGTAGTAGAATCATGGTTAGGATGAGAACTAACTTTGATTTTTACCATGATCAATGATTATTCCGAGATCTATACGACAATGAACGCCAGTCTCCATGAAATATAATCAAAGATTTAGATAAAGAAGAAAGAGGCAAAAAACCTTAGAGATAATCTTTCACATAATGTTTATAATTAATTTAATTAATTTAATAAAGAAAAATAATACATGTATATTTGGTATTTTTCTTCGTTAATGATGTTAATCATCTGGAACAACCCTTCTGGATTATCTCGTTGCGCTTGTAAGGATCCAAACTAGAATCCCTCTAGTGGTGATCCAGTGTAAGGACCCGACCCCGGTTCCCGGAGTTGGTGCCTTATTGTATTACATAGGAATATAAACAAGGAATATGAACCCTGAAGGACCAAGTAGTTTAGTAGCTTTTGGAAAAAAAGATACATACATGAGTTTATCATTACATCGTGAAGGAAAAAACAACACTAATTTATTTCACTAGAAACATCCATGACCCCTAGATTATGATTTCAAGTCTTTCATAATTTACTTTTTCATGTCTTGAAAAAATGAAACATAAGAAAGGGGTGAGCTCAAAATCTTAGTAAGGATAATCAATACAGTGAAAGATAATATAAACATTATACATGGTGAATAATTGGAAGCACATGCCTTTAAAAATAAATTTGAACATAAAATGATAGGAATATGAGTTGAGTAAATATTTCTATAATATAACACAATCATGGGTATTCTAATAGTCAAATAACCACATGAACTTTACATTACTAGCTTCATAATGAGGGAAGTTCATATGTCAGACATTATGAAACATTTTTTCTAGGACTCGGCCAAGACGTCTAATGATTAAGGCCTCATCCAAAATCCATATATCATATTGGGAAAGGCCTCGGCCAATTCCATGTCTATTTGTCTCATGAGACATACCGATTCATAGAGGGGCTATACAGGGCCCCGACCATAACATAATAAGTCCAATGAATTCCTCATATGGGTGGGGATAAACATAAACAACATATACATTCATATTGAAACTATCATATGAAATGTAACTATCTTTCCCCAATAATTAAACATAAAACACTAACCATTTCGAGTAATATGGTGAATGGTTTTAGGATAGATCATCCACAATAGGGTTAGTAATAAACCATTAAATTAAATATGGTATATTCATTCATAAATGATTAAACCCAATAATACATAAGAATCAACAAGAGCATTGAATCAAATGAAAATACTCTTATCAAATCATTAAGCAATATTGAGATAAATACTCTTTTATTTTGAAAAGAAGAGTTATTTTGGAAAATATTTGTATAAAACCATGCTTCCTATAGAATTGGAGATTACCTCATTGATTGAAGGTTCAAACATTCCAATCGGTTTCTAGCGGGTTTGTTCATAGAACCAGAAACATCCAATGATTCCATATCCATTTGGACCTACATTCTAAAGGTAGGTGCTAATTTGTTGTTGACTAATGTGGCTTAGTAATTTTCATTGGTTGAGAGGATGGGAGGTCGGACTCATCACACCTTTTTTGAGGGGAATTTTTTGTCTACTCCAGGACTCTCATTATAGGTTTAAGTTGTGTTTGTGAATCCTTATTACATTACCAAGTATAAAATGAGCTTTCCTTTAGATATGACAATAAATCATTGATATGTAGGAAATTTAGATAATCTTTTATATGTATTATATATGTATTCGAGGTTCTTTATTGATAGATAATCATCTGTATTTGTTAGAGATTCTTATTCAAAGGTATCCTTCAATACAAAAAATTCCCTTGGTCATTATGATGACCATACTGGTTTTAAATCCACTTAGTGGGGCACTTGAAGTTTATTGTCATTCAGAAGGACATGGATTATTTCAGAGTTGGGATCATACCCACAGATGGGCTACCTACATATCCTTTATTTAGAAAAGGAATCAGAACCCACAAAGTTCGAGTAAGGGAGTATGATTTTTATGAATGATTGATGGCTCAAAGAAAGATTTCATGATTACTTTTACACTCTAAGCTCACGTGAGTCATGCTCGGTGTGAGAAATAAGAGGTATTTGTGAAACTAGACAATTTTTCCACAATATATGCAATGATGTGGGGATTATGTATGTATGACTGCCCAAAATAGATGAATATTTGGTTTTACTTCAGGGAAGAAACTTAGGAACATGGTCCATATAGGTATATGTACTTCATGGAGATTTGGATACTCTAACTTGGGGCTTACTCCTGAAAAAGATTCCAAAATTAGGAGGGGACTTATGATTGTGTTTTACTCCTGAGAAGGAAGCCAAGATCAAAAGTTAATTATGACTAGTTAAGGGAAATTAAGACTAGGGATTACTCCTGAGAAGAAGGCCTAGGTTAAAGGGATTTGAAAAATTAAGGGACTTGGGGCTTACTCCTAAAGAGGATGCCCATACTTGAGGCTGGGGCTTACTCCTGAAAAGGAATCCCAGGTTAAGAGAATTATGGTTGGGGCTTACTCATAAGGAGGATGACCAGATTTTTAGGAACTTTGTTACTGGGGCTTACTCCAAAAGAGGATGCCCAAATTAGGGGACTTTGGGCTTACTCCTGAAAAGGAGGCCCAAATTAATGAGGACTTGGGGATTACTCCTGAAAAAGAGGCCCAAATTAATGAGGACTTGGGGCTTACTCCTAAAGAGGATGCTCAAATTAGGAAAATTTGGTATGGGGATTACTCCTGAAAAGGAGGCCAAGGTTAAGGATTCTCTCATCTTAAAGGATGAGGATGAATGAATGATCTCTCTAACTTTAGTGATGTAAGGATGTGTAAATCACTAGGTTTTGAGAGATGTTCCATAGAATTCCTTTCAGATAAGGAAGCCAATAAGGAAATAATGCCATAAATGGATTTGGAGAGAATTTTTAAGGCTTAATTCTGAATAGGAGAGGTGGATAGGTGTAAGAGGGGTGAAATGAGAAGGAAGGGCACCCAAAAAGATAGGGGCGTGCAATTACTTCTTGGGAGCGCAAGTACTGCGTGGGTGCTCAAGTATTGGTCGTGCAAGTCTACTTTCATGACACATGGGTACTTGTACGCCGAACAATCCTGAGGGTAGAACTTGGGCGAGGCTTGGCTCAAGCCTTTAATACTACCCCAAGAGACTTATAATAGAGAGGTGCACAAGTTATGTGGAAAGGGTAAGGCGGCACACAAGTGTGACCATTTCCCTTACGGGCTGTCCACCCAGACACGTAAGTGTTGATGAGTTTCAACACTTAGGTATTCCTCCCCCTCTTTAGATCTTCCGTTCTAGGTAAGAAATTACCTTAAAAGTATTCGGAAGCTTTGAGAAGAGACTAGGGCGCCGAGAGCTCAAATTTGAGGTTCTGGATTTTTTCGTCCTTGAAATAGTGGGGCCCATAGGGGTATTTATAGGCTGGAGAGACCCTGGGCGAAATTTCAAGGAGGGCGCGCAAGTACACTTGCGCGACCCATGTGTAAATGACTCCTTGTTCATGACTTTGTCGATTTTTGATGTTTTTTTCAAAGTATGAATCAATTTATGCTAAGGCATTTCCCTTTCCATTCGTTTAGAATTTTTGATGAAAAGGTGCATCAAAAAAAGTCCCCCCTCAGAGTTGGATCCGAAAGAAATGAGGATGTGACTCTGAGGAAAGAAGAAAACCAATGAAACTTCGCAGCGCAAGTGCTGTTGAGTGCGCAGCTTTGCGGCATGCAAGTAGGTGCCGCACAGGCGTTTAGGCGTGCAAGGTTGCGGCCTGACCTATATATATGCGGTCATTCCTCATGCAAAGCACCAAATTTCAAAATTTCGAGCTCTCTCCATGCATGTTCCCTTCTCCGCGCAAGTTTCTCTGTTTTCCAATTTTTCTTTGTTGTCGCGCTGCTGTAGAATTATTTGGACTTGCGTGATCATACTTGCGTGCCAAAACTTGCATGACACATCCATACTTTCACGTCACCATTATACTTGCATGCCTTAATGCCTTTGCCATTTTTTTCTAATTCCTTCACAAATTTTATGAAAAATCAACTTACTTAGGAGTCAATTTATTCAACTTTTGTGTCGATTCAATAGATCCCAAAAGAATCAGAACGGATGATGAACTGGCTATCAAGTGGATTGAGGACATGATGAACGTTGTTGTCCATGATTATTATGATATCTGTGATAGCACTCTCCCATATTTGGTCAAGTACTTGAAGAAATATCATGTTAATTTTCCACGGAGAATCTACTTGGCTCTGTATGGCCATGGTCATCTGCAATGAGTCAATGTTCCAGATGCAAATAACTATACTCCAGAGATGCAATTGTACTGCTAATCCTCTATTTTGGTTATGCTCTGCGTTAAAAGCAACAAAAATGGTGTGAACTTTAAAAATTTTCCTTCATTCCATTTCCTTGCAGATACGAAAACGGAAAACCACAGGCTGATATGTTTTCTGCTTCCAGTTGATGTAGAGAAGGCTATCATGACATTAGAAACAATATCTGAAAATAGTACTCCCTCCAAATGGCTATTTACTTCTAATGATCCATTCTCAAATTCATGTATCCATCTTCCAAGTCTCTTGGGTAGAAACAGAGTCACTATTTGATCAGTAGAAAATTTTCTCAAACCACACTCAAGAACATTCTTTTACAATTGTTCCAAGAAGAGCTGGTATCACTACATATCTTATTTTATCTAGTTGAATTAATGAATTCCAGGAGGTTTCTGATGAATCTCGGGATGCCGTAAATCAAATGAAGAGTTATGTTGAAAGCCTTTTGTAATTCCTGGAAAAGAGAAGAGACTCCAGTCTGTGGATGTCCTTCTAAATCTTGTGAATCATTGAAAAACACTTTCATCCTCAATCATTTGTTCATACCTTTTTTTTCCACCTAATTTAAATTTTTACCTAATCCAATGGGCCTAGTAAGCATAGTTTTACTTTTACTAGGATTATTATAAATAACCATTCAAACATTGAATCTTTTAATTTCTCAATATTACCTAAATCATACAAAATGTATGTTTAGTGAGCCGGAACTTGATTTTTATTCAGAGTTCCTTTGTCTTTTTTGGTCATTTTAAATTCATGCACGTCAGACATAAAGAGGCTAATGTTTAAGGTCGAAATAGCTTTGATCTAATTGATTAAAATTGACTCAATTCCTTGACAATTTATCTGGAAACATATCACCACATTCAAGTATGAGGGAAAAAATGTAAACCATGACTTAAGAAATTTTGAATTTGAGGAATGATATGAAAAAGGGCTAAAAGGCATTAGAAAAATTAGTTCCCAAGAATGAACTTACCATTATTTGACAAAACCATTAGGGGGTTGAATTATGCAGGGCCACCTAAAAGCATTGGCTGCATAGTCAAATGATAGCATCTTTTGGCTGACAGGTCTGTTATATAGACTCTTTATGCAAGGCCTCCTAAGGGCACGTGCTACGTAGTCAGGAAAAAGAACTCTTAGAAATTTACTTTCCTAGTGCTAAAAAAGCTAGTGATAGTTTATGGAGATTCAAACTTTCCAAAGTATAGAGTTTGCTGTATGGAAATAGGTACTTGAATATGGAGAAGATATTTCCAAACAGTACTGTCTAAGAACTGGATGAATGTTACTCCTACGAAGGTCTGATCCACGTGTAAGGAAGGTAAATATAAACCATAGACTTGAGTACTTTCAGATCATGAAAAAGAACATGGGACAAATATGTTAAGGATGACTATTTTTTTTACGGATCCCTACAAATTTTCATTAAGAAAAATAAGGACAAAAGAGGTTTTCTTTCCAATAATGAAGTTACCACTATTTAACAAACCCATTTGGGGGTTGAATTATGCAGGGCCACCTAAGGGAATTAGATGCATAGTCAAATAATAAAATCTTTTGGATGACAGGTCTGTTATGTAGAATGTTTATGCAAGGCCGCCTAAGGGCACGTACTGCATGGTCGGGCAAAAGAATTCTCAGAATTTTGGACACTTTTTGATTAGAAGTTAGGAAACAGGTTATGAAGATCTGGAAATATTTAAGGTTAGGAGTATGACACATAAAAATGGGTATTTTTCCATGTATGTAAAGATATATAGATCAATGCTAACCATAATCACGTTGTGACTGGGTCCTGAATTGAAATATTGGACTTCACTACGTATCTCATAAGGATGGGAATCAATCCATATGTAGTTCTTGAAATACAGTTTAATGTCGTGTGGGATGAAAGTTTGGGAGATCTTAGTTTAGGGTCATAGAGCTCGGACCAGTATAAGAAATACACAATGTGTGTTTTTATGGGGACTTTTCAGCTAGGGGACTGAAAGTGGAATTTGGGGTTAGGCCCAAAGACCTGGGGCTGGATTCGAGGGACACTCTAACGTTCCTACATATCCCATAAGGATGGGAATAATGCCCATGTAGTTCTAGAAATACCCTTTGTACAGATTTGGTTCGTACATGTGAAGGGTGAAAGGGGAATTTAGTGCAATGATGGTTTGACCCAAGAAAAAAGGTTCGGGCATTGCCTTGTATGCATGTAGTATTTGAAATGTAACATGATTAGAAATCAATAGAAATAATGATTCCCTCTCAGGTGAGGGTATCAAAGAACTTTGTAGTTTATTATCGTATAGGACAAAAGTGTTTTACAGTTTAACATTCTATAGCAAGGACGAAGGTGAACCAATGTAAAGATATTGATTCTGGGGGAGGTTTCACAAATAAAAATCGTATGAGATGAAGGTGAACTAATGTGAAGAGATTGGTTTTCGGCTTGAACCTTGGGAGGTTGCCTACGTACCCATCCTAGAAAGCAAGGATCAAAGTCCATGTAGTTCAATTAAATAACGAATTAGTGATCAAGTTGTTCTTTGGGACAATGACCTAAAACATGGTGTTGGGACTTACACATGGTTAGCGGCCCAAAGCGGGTGTTATGGTTGAAGTTTTCTCTAAACTCACGTGAGTCATACTCGGTGTGAGAAACAAGAGGTAGAAAAAACTTTAACGATGCACAGTTTAATGTAATGTTAGACATATGAAGGGACTATGTAGTTTAAAGTCTTGCAGTTAGGAATATTGGTACTGCATAGTTTAGTATCATGTAATAGGGACAAAATACAGTTTAACATCATGTAGGACGTATTCAGGAAGTTCTGTACAGTTTAGCGTCATGTAGTTAGGACGATGGGGAAAATGAAGTTTAATGTCATGTTGGAAAAAAAAGAGGACTGTGCAGTTTAATTTCATTCAGTAAAGACAGAAGAGGACACAATTTAACGTCATGTTGGACGTATTAGGGAATTTTTCACAGTTTAACATCATGTTGGATGAAAAAAAAGATGACACAGTTTAGCGTCATGTTGGAAGAAAGTGAGAATAGTTTAAGGTCATATGCATGGACCGTTGGTTATGCAGTTTAACATCTTGTTGGACATAAGGGACATGCAAATATTTTAAGGTCGTATGAATAGACCGTTGATTATGCAGTTTAACGTCTTGTTGGACGTAAGGGACATGCAAATAGTTTAAGGTCGTATGCATGGACCATTGATTATGTAGTTTAATGTATTGCTGGACGCAAGGGACATGAAAATAGTTTAAGGTTGTGTGCATGGACCATTGATTATGCAGTTTAACATCTTTCTAGATGTAAGGGACATGAAAATAGTTTAAGGTCATATGCATGGACCGTTGATTATGCAGTTTAATGTCTTTCTGGACGTAAGGGACATGCAAATAGTTTAAGGTCGTATGCATGGACCGTTGATTATGCAGTTTAACGTCTTGTTGGACGTAAGGGACATGAAAATAGTTTAAGGTCGTATGCATGTACCATTGATTATGCAGTTTAACGTCTTGCTAGACGTAAGGGATATGCAAATAGTTTAAGGTCATTTTCATGGACTGTTGATTATGCAGTTTAACATCTTGTTTGATGTAAGGGACATGCAAAAAGTTTAAGGTCGTATGCATGGACCATTGATTATGCAGTTTAATGTATTGCTGGACGTAAGGGACATGAAAATAGTTTAAGGTTGTATTCATGGACCGTTGATTATGTAGTTTAACATCTTGCTGGACGTAAGGGATATGAAAATAGTTTAAGGTCATATGCATGGATCATTGATTATGCATTTTAACATCTTGCTGGATGTAAGGGACATTCAAATTGTTTAAGTTTGTATGCATGGACCATTGATTACGCAGTTTAACATCTTACTGGACATAAGGGACATGCAAATAGTTTAAGGTCGTATGCATGGACCGTTGATTATGTAGTTTAACGTCTTACTGGACATAAGGGACATGCAAATAGTTTAAGGTCGTATGCATGTACTGTTTATTATGCAGTTTAATGTCTTTCTGGACATAAGGGACATGCAAATAGTTTAAGGTCATATGCATGGACCATTGATTATGCAGTTTAACATCTTGCTGGATGTAAGGGACATGCAAATAGTTTAATGTCATATTCATGGACCATAGATGTATTTTGTGTTTATAAAAAATATTTCTTCAGAAATCTGGCATTGGTTGGAGTAGTCATGAGTTCTCCATCCATTGAGATTAAAGAATAAGCTCCATTAGAGTAGACCTTATGTATTGAATAAGGTCCTTCCCATTTTGGATCAAGCTTGAGAGGTTTCTTTCCTAGTATCATTGGAGTTCTGAGAACTAATACCAATTCTCCCTGAACAAATGAATGAAGACGAATTTTTTTGTTGAAATCTCATGCTATTCGATTTTGGTAGACTTCTAAGTGGTGTAGGGTGCACAATCTTTTCTCATCTAACTGTTCCAATTCATTCAATCGCTTTTGAGATTGTTCATCTGTAGATGAATGATCACAAATGGCTACTCTGAGAAAAGGTAATTGAACCTCAATTGGCAAGACTACTTCCTTTCCATATACCAGTGAATATGGAGTTGACCGCGTTGTAGTGCGGGTGGTGGTTCGATAAGCCCATAAAGCATGAAAGAGTTTATCAAGCCATGACCTCTTATCTTTATCCACCATCTTTTGCTATATGTTTAAAAGAGTCTTGTTGAAGGCTTATATCTGGCCATTGGCCGCTGTATGATACCGAGATGAATGGTTGGATTTGATGTTGTATTCTTGATACAACTTCTTCATCTCAGATGAACAAAATTTGGTACCATTGTCCGTCAATATGGTATGAGGGACACCAAATCTGGTAATGATGATAGACTTGATGAAGCTAACAATTCTTTTAGAACTAACTTATTTCAGGGGTATTGCCACTGCCCATTTGGAAAAGAAGTCAGTAGCAGTAAGAATATACTTAAACTGCTTGGCTGTAGCTGAAGGATAAGGTCCCACCACATCCATTCCCCATGTGGAAAATGGCCACGAGTATTTAGCTGTATGAAGAAACTCTGGGGGACGATGAATGAAGTCGGCATGTACTTGTAATGAATGAAACTTCTTTGTGAAATCAACACAATATTGTAACATTGAATCCCAAAAGTAACCAAGCCTTCGAATTTGATCAGACAGTCTGTGTTCAGACTAGTGAACACCACAGACTCCTGCATGCACTTCTTTCATGACAGCCATTGTCTCTTCACCATCAATGCATCTGAAGAGAACTCCATCAAAACCACTCTTGTAGAGAATTTTCTCTAGGTGATCTGGGCTATCATAATGAGTAAAATTGACCACACGTCTCCAGACTTGTTCTTTCCCGGATCTATCAGGTGGAAGTATTCCATTTTGAAGGTATTTCCTAATAGGTGTCATGCATCCTATAGTATGACCATATGGTTCAAAAAAGGGACTAATTTCATTGATTTCCTCTATTATGATTTGAACATAAGGTGAAATTGTACGACGTTGGGCAATACTGATGGTTTTCTCGTCTCGATTTGGATCTTCCAGAGCTGTGGATATATTATCCAGTGCATCAGCTTGAGCATTTTGTGACCACAGGACATAAGAAAATGTCATTTCTAAAGGGAATTCCACCATTAAATCTCTGACGTAATCATACAAAGGGATTAGTTCTTCTTTTCTGATGGCATAATCCCCATTGACTTGTTTAATCACCAAGTCTGAATCACCTTTCACAATTAAGTGATTCACTTGTGCTTGAAGTGCCAACTCTAATCCTACGATGAGAGAATGGTATTGTGCTTCATTATTTGTACCGCCTCCCAACAATGAGAAGGAATAAAGTAACACTGCCTTTTCTGGAGAAATGAGCACAATTCCTAAGCCAACTTTGTTGAATTTAGGATTTTCCATTTTCCTCCCTGTTGGACTTCTGGAAGCACCATCAAAGTACATTTACTATGTTTGAAGACTTTCTTGAATAAAGAAGACTTCCTTATCAGGGAGTTCAATATCTGAAGATGTTTCTTCCACTGAAGGGTGTTCATCTAGGAAATCAGCTAAAGCTTGGCCCTTTAATGCCTTTTGAGACACATATTGAATATCATATTGCTGCAAGATAACTGCCCACCTTGCCAGAAGTCCTGTAAGCATTGGATGACTAAGGATGAATTTGAGTGGGTTATTGCGAGATACCAATTGGACCTTGTGATGTTGCAGGTAGTGTCTCAACTTCTAAACTGTAAATATTAATGCTAGGCAGCACTTCTCAATACTTGAATATCGGGTTTCTGCTTCAAGCATAGTCTGGCTGAGATATTAGAGGCTATTTTCATTCCCAGCATCATTCTTCTGAGCAACAAAGGCACCCAATGATCACTCTATAGCTATCACATAGAGGATAAGTGGTCTTCCTTCAACAGGAGGAATTAATACCGGTGGAATCAAGAGATACTTCTTGAGAATATCGAATGATTCTTGACATTCTTCAATCCACTGGTAAGTGACTCCCTTTTTCATAAATTTGGTGAAGGGTAAAATTTTGCCTGCCAAATTGGCGATGAAACACCGAATATAGGCTAAGTGTCCTTGAAGTCCTCTCAATTATTTCAAATTTAGAGGAGGTGACATACCAAGGATTGACTTTGTCTTCTCAGGATCCACTTTGATACCACAATGGCGTACAACAAAGCCGAGAAATTTACCTGAGGTTACCCCAAAAACACATTTCAAGGGGTTCATCTTCAAATTAGTTGTTGAAGTTTATGGAATATGATTTCCAAATCAGCCAAGTGATTAGGAAGTTTCCTGGATTTGACCATCAAATCATCCATGTAACATTCAATGAAATTACTTAAAAAGGGTTTGAAGATACGATGCATGACATGCTGATATGTTGCACCGGCATTCTTTAGACTAAAGGGAATTACCCGATAGCAAAACACACCCTGAGGGGCTATGAAGGCTATATATTCCTCATCTTCTGGAGAGATTCTGATTTAATTATACCCAGAATATCCATCCATGAAGGAGAGTGCTTCATAGCCATCTGTTGCATAAATTAATAGTTCTGTAATCGGAACTAGAAAATCATCCTTAGGACAATGCCGATTAAGATCCCTGAAATCAATGAAAACTCTAATTTGACCATTCTTCTTTTTCACTGGGACAATATTAGCCAACCACTTGGGATATTGAACTTATCTGATGAAGTTATATTTGATTAGATTATCCACTTCAACCTCACTTTTCGAAGCATAGGTTGGGTGTGTTCTTCTAGCAACTTGTTTGAATCCTCAATGTTCTTCTGGCAAACCCAAACGATGAGTGGCAACATCAAGATCAAGGCCTGGCATCTCTGTATAGTTCCAAAAAAATATATCTCTATTTTTATTTAGAAAAGAAATATACATATCTTGCTCTTCAAGAGTCATAGCCGCACTAATTAAAGTGGGGCGTGGATCTTATTTTGAACCAAGATTTATCTCTCTGAGTTCATCCATAGTGGTAGAGATACCCTCTTCAAATGCTGCAGGAGAATCCCTGAGATATTCCTCTTCTTCTTCAACATGTATTATTTCTTCTGTTTCTACTTGCATAGTAGATGATGAAGCCAAATTTTCATGGTCAGAAGAGACACTAAAATTTTCACATCTTGAATAAGAAGCTTCCTTTTCTGAACTGATTAATTATGAAGGGTATTTTTTGGGTAATAAAGAGGAGATGATGGATTGAGATTCAATATCATCGTTAACCTCTAACATTACTATAACTTCTTATGGTTTGGTTGGAGAAGTATAGACTTGCTGGACTTCAGCAGATGAAATGAAGACATCTCCATTTGAGCTTTCATCATTACTTTGTGGATCAACATTTTCTCCCATGTTATCTGGCTTGATTATCGTGATTGAAATTATGGAGGTTTCCAAAAGAGTATTTTGATTTGGATCTATCCTATCAATTTGACTGATATGAAATATATAATCTGTACTCACATGTGCTAATGGGTTTACTAGAATCTTTTCCAAACCATATGGAGCATTAAATCTGGTAATATCCTTTGTTGTGGATTCCTCCTTTCCCCTCATTTGGTATAATTCTGCCTCAATGTATTGAGATTCACATATCTTGAATGAGGCCTTATCACCATACAATGTCCCAAATTGACCATCAAAACAATATTTTAGACATTGATGGTATGATGAAGGGATATCCACATGTTGATGTAGCCAGGGTCTTCCAAGCAAGATGTTGAAGGTGGATTCTTAATAAAAAACCATGAAATCTGAACTGGATACATGATCTCCAAACTGAGTTCTGAGTGTAATCTCACCCAGTGGTTCTTGTTCATTTTTATCATATCCTTGTAACATCTTAGTAGAAGGAGATAAATCATATTTCGTGAGGCCCAATCGACGAAGTGTACGAATGGGCATGAGGTTGACTCCTGAACCATTATCAATGAAAGATCTTTGGATTTCTACACCATTGACCTTGACAGATAAGTACAAAGGTATAATATTTCCATGCACGTCATCATCTTCATCTTCATCTATGAAAGATATCACTACATGGCATTCTGCAATATTATTCTCTACATGGTGGGCTTCAACTACATCAATTTCAGTTTCAAACTCTTGAGGACTTGACAAAGCCTCAATGAGTGCCTCCCGAAGATCCTTTGATAGATTCAAAGCATCCAAAATTGATAACTTGGCCTGTACTTGGTCCAGGTGTTTCAATACATCATACTTTTGATCCAAAGGTCTATGTTTCCTAACAGGGACATGTGGTTTAGCGGGTTCCTTGTAAGTTGATGCTTCTTATACCGGGATAGGAGTTGGTAATACTCCTGGCTTTAGAAGATTAGACTGATTAAGTCTACTTACTTACTAAGAAGAAGGTGGAACCTCTAACAGATCTTCCAGAATAACTATGTCAGGATTGAATCTACCTTGTGTAGAAGAACTTTCTTGTTCTTGGTGAGCTCGTTGAAGAGCTCTACCAAGAGTTTCTGCCACATACACAGTTCTAGTAGGTGTAGAATTGGAATATTGGCCTCTGGAAGATCCACGTCTTCCCCTATACTCTGAGCCTCTGGAACTTCCGTTGATTCCTCTGTTTGATATAGGGAATTCAGGCTCATTGAATTTGAAACTGTGATTGGCATAAGGATCTGTTAAGTGAATCATATTAACAGAACTGAATATCAATTCTTCATCTGATGAAGACTCTGCCTGATTAGCCTGTTTAGGCTGTGCCGTTTGGTGGGACGGTGACCGTTTCTTCGAAGTAGATGGCATAAAATCTGCCAGAGTCAAGGACAACATGGGCTTTGGCACATACTCATATTCTTATGATTATTTCCCTTTCTTTGAATTATGTCGTTTCTTTGAGGATTTTCCCTCTGTTGAAGAGGGTTTTGTTGCGGCATTCATGGAAGAAGACACAATTGGTTTCTTCAATTGTGTTAGAAAAATAGCATGAGTTTGGTTGATTGTCTTTCTGACCATCCAATCATCATATTTTTGTTAATTTTTGTTCTTGACTTCTTTCCACTTACCTTCCTCCTCTGGATCTGTAGCAGTAACACATGCTACCTGAGCTGAAGAACCTTTCAATTTGACTTGTCCCAAGTCGACCATTTTTTACAGAAGGTCCTTGAAAACAAAACACTCCTGAATTGGATGCCCCGACATTTGATGAAACGAGAAATAGTTGGGACGGTCTTCATATCCTTCCTTGTTTGGCCTCTTGGGCCTTGGCAATTGAACCAAATTATTTTCCAAAGCTGAAATGAATTAACCAGGAAATTTTTAATTTTGGAAAGAGTAAACTTTGATTTTTAGATCCTCAAATTGTTTTTGTCTTTGATCTCTTTGATCATCTTGATGAAATGTCCTCTGTTGTTGGCGCTCAGTAGGAGGATCCCTTCGAGAAGATGAAGATTTTTAAGTAGAAGCAGGTACATGTGCTTGTTTAAGAATAACTGTAGTAGTATCTTCTTTACCCATTCTCCTTCCTAGAGCTGATGGAATGATATGAGCTTTATCCTTAGTCTTTATAAGGTAATCTTCAATCTGTTGAGCGATTGAAGTAAGGTCTCGAAACCCTCCCATGTATTTTATAGGGATCAATGGTATGCACAACTCATCACGTAAATTTGCCACACAGATTGGCAACAATTCCTCTTGAGGGAGTGTTAAGCTTAGGGAATATGTTAATACCTTCCAGCAAGCAATGAAATCTGAGACCCTTTCATTCTCCCTTTGCTTACAGATTTTAAGATCAAAAACTGTTTTCTTTGGCAATGTTGATCTGAAATGAAGAAAGAATTTTTGATGAATATCCTCTTATCCAGTAATTGACTTGGATTGCAAGATTGTGTACCAAACAAAAGCAGGTCCTTGTAATGAATGTACAAAACACCTGAGCTTAACTGCTTCTTGTTGATGAAGGGTTCCCATCATAGGATTGCAACGAGAAACAAAATGTGTTAAGTGTTGCTCTGGGTATCCTGAACCATTAAATATTGGGAATGTGGTACTTGAAAAATTTGATGGGGGAGGAATTACATCAACCCATTCAGGATAATCTCTATTTTCTGGTTGAATTTGAGAATGCTTTCCCTCCATATCTTCCAACCGAGCTGTTAATGACTCAATAGTAGTTATTAACTTTTGAGAAACCTCTAGTTGAGCTTGGACCTGAACAGGTGCAATGACTAGAGTAGGTACAGATGTGGTGGCTGATACTGCAACTGATGGTAGCACCGCCAATTGTTGTTGCACTTGACCCGTAGGATTATACCTATGAGGGAATACTGATAAAGGAGGATATTCTTGATCCATCTCAGTAGTCACAAAAAATTATTTTTACTGACTGACTCTAGCATGCTTAGGAGGAAGACTACCTTGAACTAGTTCTGCATTCATCCCCCTCAATTCCTTCATTTCTTCCTCTTGTTGTAAAAATATTTGTTCTAGTGAGAGCGATTGGCCTTCTCCAGAGGAAGGGTATGTAACCTGATTTTTTCCTTTCCCCTTGTTGGATCCCTTTTGGAGAGGGGGAAGTGGGTTACTTGAAGGATTACCTAGGTTCTGAGTAATCCTTTGATTTCGTGTACGCACACCTTTTTCATTTGTGTCTGTGTGTACAACTTCTTGAGTAGGAACCTCTTCATCTGATCCCTCCAAGTGAACCTCATCTAGTGGATCAACAAAAACGACATTGATGACATTGATTGATACATAATGCATTGCATCCCTTCTATCGTCATTTTTTCGATATTGTCTTCTTCCATGTCTTTGATGAGATATTTAATTTTTTAGATTCGATCCCTCAAGAAATTCTTGATGAACCATAATTTGGAGGGAATATCCTGATAATTTGGATCTTCATTCCCCTTGAGGATTCTTCCCTAATTGAGGGAAGACTGACTTTCTTTAAGGAAGATATTGATGATTTGAAAAAGTCCCCAGTCTGGTGAACTGGGGCTATTCCTGATCAACTCCTCGAATCCTGTTTGTTGATTCCGAGGGTTGAGTTAAAAGATTCCCCAGTATGGAAAGCTGGGGTGGATCTTGAGATTGTATATCTGAGACATTTTTGAAATCTCTCTAGATCTTGCGGACTTTAGTCTTGAAATTAGCTGGATGCATCAACCTGCATCAACTTTTATCACCCGGGTCAAAAGACCGTTGGATGATTTCTGACACTTCTGTCACTTGGTGATGTACTTTCTCCAACCCAGAGGACTGTTCAATATTCTCATTTTCTTGATGTAGGATTCAATAACTTGTTCTCTTTATTCTTGATTTTGAGAAGAACTAGTTGAAGCCTGTTCTTGGGCAAGATTTTGATTACAAACAAAACCCATTGACTGTGGACGGCCATGGGAAATAACATTGCATGAAACCATTTTCGGTGGGCTTTGCTGACTAGAGAGGATAGTGAAGTTTAGTGCTCCATGAATATTCTATCCCCTTATATGAATACCAGATAGTGCATTGACAATTAACTGGCACAATTTTCTTAGTGCGCCAAAGCATGAACGCTGAAGGGATCTCTGTTGCTTTTCAGCCTTCAGATATCAATAAACTGAGAGAGATGCCAAGTCAATTTGGCATTGTAAACCTTCTATTATCTTGATATGATTTTCATATTCATCATAAGATAATATTTTCTTCTTCAACTAACAATGAGTTTTCCATATGTTAATACCAATATCATGAATTCCATCTTCCGTCAACATCTCTAGAATATCATACTGAGAGTTAGCCGAAGGCCAAAACATGACTAGCACTTCACCTTTTTCTAGTTGTTTTCTCATATTTAGTACTTCCTCTTTATAATTCAATGAAGTTTATTCTACCTGATTAGACCAGAGCTGGTGCTTCCTTGTTGGTTCATCTGATTCAACAAGATTGGTAGGTAATTCACTGATCAAACTAGAAGATGAAAGACCCAGGGGTGGTTCGGAGAATGACCTACACCCTGGGATATCTTCTGATTGAGAAAGTGTTTCACTTGTTAGTGGTAAAGCATCAGACATGACTGGCATCAAATTTTCAAGTGCCTCAAGATAAGAGGACTTTCTCGTTACTTCATTGTCTTCTGAAGAATTTTCAGGTAATGCGAATTAATACTGTGGAGAGGACTTACGTAGATAAATTCATCATCATGGGGAATACCACCATGGTGGGTTACAACAAAAGATGAAACATTTTTCTCCTTGGTCTTGTGACCACATAGAGGGTTCTTGTGGCCCTCATCTAAAGTTGAAACTTCAAGATCAACCGAATCGTCATGAAGCAAGCCTTCTTGAGGATGTATATGTTGTAGACCTTCAGAATTAATGTTTCCACTATTGGGAACTGAGAGAGTAGAATCTTTAATTCCAACAGATAATTGTTTAAGGGCTTCAAGAACTCCAGCATCGTGTAAGGCCTTGTTACAGATTGGCCCTTGATTTCTTGACTGTGTGGGGTGAGTCTTCTTCTTAGACACCTTCTTAGTCAATTTGGCAGGTGTATGTGCCTGTTCAGGAGAAATGATCAGGTTAGGCTGATTATCTCTGCTCAAACTAGGTGTATGTGCCTGACTTGGTTGTCCGTATGATATGGGGGAGTATGCCCCATAACCCTCTTGGACTGGAACAGAGGTGTGTGTCTATTCTGGAGTCAAATGTTGATGTGTCACTCCACTGTAAGGGATAGATTTATGTGACTTTCCCTGAGATGCTGCTGAAGTTGTTATAATATCCTGGCAGACATCCAGAATATGAGCAGAGATTTTCTTATACTCTTTCAAGATTGATAGAATATGCTTGGTGACTTCAGCTGCCGGAATAGGGATATACATCCATTTTTTTCTTGGAGTAGGTGTGTGTTCCTGATCATGTCCTCCTTTTCCTATCAGTGAATCCTGACAGTACTCAAGTGTGGGGATAGAGAGTTGAGTCTGCCTCCTGTTCGTCGCCAAAGCTTTTCGACTGACTTCTCTGAATGCTACCAAATGAGAATATTGGTAGGCTTGATCAATACTAGCAGGTGTATGTGCCTGCTGATTGCACTCCACCAAACGTGGTTGATGAGCCTCCTTCAACACTGACAGACGAGGCTACTGGCAGGATTGATGAGTGTAAGCAGGTGTATATGCCTGTTTACCAGTTTCCAACACATTGGGTTGGTGAGCTTCATCATATGTAGTCAGACGAGCCTACTGACTAGCTGATGATTTATAAACAGGTGTATGTTCCTGTCTATAGTACTCTGCTGGAATTGACTAGCGGGATTGGCATGATGCTACCAAACGAGTCTACTGGATTGTAGAATTAAAACGGATGGGTGTATGTGCCCTTTCGTTTCTTTCCACCAAGTTAGGTTGGTGAAATTATCCAGAGATGGCAAAGATGAGAACCTGCTCACTGTTTACTGGATTTTTCCTTTGGCGGTTCGTCTTGCCTGCTTGGGTTCAAGGAACCTGAGCCGAATGCCTAGAGTCTATACCCTCATCATGTTGAGGGTGCACTGCCGCACGATTCTGGCGGCGATTGTTGATGGGAGCCCTTGGGAAGGACTCCTGTATCCTTGAATTAAGGCCCTGAGGGACCTGATCATTCACCTCCTCAGAATATGGGAGTGAATGGTGATTGCGTTCTGAAGATAACTACCCAAAATGGTTGGAGGCGGTGGTTGGCACCACCTGCTTCTTGATCACTGGTCGTCGCTGTCGGGATGACCAGGGTGAGTTGTTCACTTGGAGGTCTTGTCGAGCAGCCTCCAAAGTTAGAATGGTACCATGTTGATGTTACTCCTTAACCAGTACATTAGATACCCGACATTGAAGATGTTGAGTAGGTGATGTCGCCCTCAGAGCGGACAACGATCTAGTAGGAGTAGAAGCAGATGAATTCATAACAGAGGTTTTCACAGCAGAGGTATTCATATATGTGAGCTTAAGAAAATCCATTCTCGTAATGCAGAAGATCTTGGAAAAGAGTTCCTGTTTGATATAATAGACATAATCAAGATAAGTCTGGACACTACATCTTTTGGATAAGCACATATGTTATTGATTATTTTGTTGGCCCTCTCATTGAGTTTAAATAGGGGCCTAACAAATAAGTAAAACATCATTTTAACTTTGGTTAAGGATTCACGTCAGGTTCAACATTTTTTTTCCTCTGTAATTGGGGATGACCTCATTGATTGAATGTTCAAAAATTCCAATCGGTTTCTAGTAGGTTTTTTCATAGAACCGGAAACATCCAATGATTCCATATCCATTTGGACCTACTTTCCAAAGGTAGGCGCTCATTAGTTGTGGAATGATGAGGCTTAAGAATTTTCATTGGTCGAGAGGATGGTAGGTCAGACTCATCACACCTTTTTTGAGGGGAATTATTGTCTACTTAGGGACTCTATTTATAGATTTAAGTTATGTTCATGAATCCTTATTATATTACCAAGTATAAAAGGAGCTTTCCTTTAGATCTGACAATCAATGATTGATATGTAGGAAATTTAGAGAATCTTTTATATTCATTCGAGGTTCATCATCGATAGAGAATCATCTGTATTTGTTAGAGATTATTAGTCAATGGTATCCTTCAATAAATAAAAATCCCTTGGTCATTATGATGACCATACTAGTTTTAAAGCCACTCAGTGGGGCACTTTAGGTTTATTGTCATTCAGAAGGACATGGATTATTTCAGAGTTGGGATCGTACCCGAAGATGGGATACCTACGTATCCTTTATTTAGAAAAGGAATCAGAACCCACGTAGTTTGAGTAAGGGAGTATGATGTTTATGCATGATTCATGGCTCAAAGAAAGATTTCATGATTACTTTTACACTCTAAGCTCACATTAGTCATGCTTAGTGCGAGAAACAAGAGGTATGGTGAAACCAGACAATTGTTTCAGGAAATATGCAATGATGTGGGGCTTATGTATGTATGACTGCCCAAAATAGATGAATATTGGGTTTTACTTCAGGGAAGAAACCCAGGAACAAGGTCCATAAAGGTATATGTACTTCATAGAGATTTGGATACTCTAACTTAGGGCTTACTCCTGGGGAAGATGCCCAAATTAGGAGGGGACTTATGATTCGGTTTTACTCCTGAGAAGGAAGCCCAGATCAAAAGTTAATTATGACTAGTTAAGGGAAATTAAGACTGGGGCTTACTCCTGAGAAGAAGGCCTAGGTTAAAGGGATTTGAAAAATTAAGGGACTTGGGGCTTACTCCTAAAGAGGATGCCCATACTTGAGGCTGGGGCTTACTCCTGAAAAGGAATCCCAGGTTAAGAGAATTATGGTTGGGGCTTACTCATAAGGAGGATGACCAAATTTTTAGGAACTTTGTTACTGGGGCTTACTCCTAAAGAGGATGCCCAAATTAGGGGACTTTGGGCTTACTCCTGAAAAGGAGGCCCAAATTAATGAGGACTTGGGGCTTACTCCTGAAAAAGAGGCCCAAATTAATGAGGACTTGGGGCTTACTCCTAAAGAGGATGCTCAAATTAGGAAAATTTGGACTGGGGATTACTCCTGAAAAGGAGGCCCAGGTTAAGGATTCTCTCATCTTAAAGGATGAGGATGAATGAATGATCTCTCTAACTTTAGTGATGTAAGGATGTGTAAATCACTAGGTTTTGAGAGATGTTCCATAGAATTCCTTTCAGATAAGGAAGCCAACAAGGAAATAATTCCATAAATGCATTTGGAGAGAGTTTTTAAGGCTTAATTCTGAATTGGAGAGGTGGATAAGTGTAAGAGGGGTGAAATGAGCAGGAAGGGCACCCAAAAAGAGAGGGGCGTGCAAGTACTGCTTGGGCGTGCAAGTACTGTGTGGGCGCGCAAGTATTGGTCGCACAAGTATACTTGCGCAACACATGGGTACTTGCACGCTGGCCAATCCTTAGGGTAGAACATAGGAGAGTCTTGGATCAAGCCTTTAATACTGCCCCTAGATACTTCCAGTAGAGTGGCGCGCAAGTTATGTGGAAAGGGTAAGGCGGCGCGCAAGTGTGACCATTTCCCTTAAGGTCTAGCCACCCAGGCACGCAAGTGTTGATGAGTTTCAACACATAGGCCTTCTTCCCCCTCTTTAGATCTTCTGTTCTAGGTAAGAAATTACCTTATAAGTATTCGGAAGCTTTGAGAAGATACTAGGGTGCCGGGAGCTCAAATTTTAGGTTCTGTAATTTTTCGTCCTTGAAATGGGGGGCCCACAGGGGTATTTATAGGCTGGAGAGACCCTGTGAAAAATTTCAAGGAGGGCACCCAAGTCACCTGTGCGATCACTGGGAGGCATGCAAGTACACTTGCGCGACCTTGATGTAACTTTCACGACCCATGTTTAAATGACTCCTTGTTCATGCCTTTGTCGATTTTTGATGTTTTCTTCAAAGGATGATTCACTTTATGCTAAGGCATTTCCCTTTCCATACGTTTAGACTCTGTGACAAAAAGGAGCGTCAACAAACCAGAAGTGAAGTAAGATATTATTTTCATAATAAAATGAGTGTTTTTAGAAAGATAATGATTTACAAAAAATATATTATATAGTGCCTTTTAAAATAGACATGAATTTGAGAAACTCCCTTAAAATGAGCTTGTATTATGGAAAAAGTTTTGAAAGTTTCTTTTAAAAAATGTAACAATACATGAAATAGGTAAGGATTCTGGTTAGTGTACATATATATAATACTCACATACATGTTATGAGGAGTACATAACAATATATAATAATTTCATTGAGGTAATTAGACAATGAAAGTAACCCGAATGAAAATGGAAGTTCGGGTGGAAAACCCTTACCTTAACTCCGAACGTGTTCTGCTCTTGAACCTAAGATCATGGAATATGAAATTATACTTATTAATAACTTATTTAAGAACCTATTATACATGTATCATAATTCATGTTAGTTCATTTATGTCCTTATTGATAAGTTATTGTGTTGAATTCCGTCGTTCTGGAGTTTTCATTTTCTTTATTTTCATATTCGGTTCACTTGTTTTTAAGTACGTGGAATGGATGTAAATATACATAATTGAAATTATTTATTATTTATGAACATAAATATGTACTATTGGTCATTTATATAACTTTGTTACATGGAATGAAGATGAATTCTTATATATAACTTTAATGATAATTGTTTCTGTTAATTTTTGGGTTTTGATTACAACAAACTCATTTTTCTTTATAACTTAATACCATTTGTACAAAGGGATTACAAAATCATATATTGGTTATATTACATATATAATAATATGGTTCAACCATAACAAGAATGGTTTAATTACCATAATTGATAATGATAATAGAAATTGAAAGCCCATCCACCTTGAATGTGGAAAATTGACACATCTAAGATGGTGTTCTTGCTACTAGTATAAACGAAGGTAAAAGTGAGAGATGATGATAACTTATTACACTATCATGAAAAAATTACAGAACATATATGGTACTAGAGTCATCACAAAATTTGGATAAGGATTGGTAATAGAAAAATAAAACAAATGAACATGAAAAGAAAGACAAAGAATTGAAAAGAGGAATTTACCTCTTGAACCAACTTCCTTGAGAGCCAATTTAAGGGAGAGGTTTTGGTCTTTTTATGAAACCAAGGATTTTTGGACGTGGGAGAGGAGGTTGGGAGGGTATTTGGACAGAATTTGTAGAAGGAACAAGTCTTGAGATGAGTGAAGAGAAGAGGGAGTGAGAGGGGGTTTTTATAGTGGAGGGGAGAGGGGATTTCTTAATATAAAATTCATTAATTTATTATTTCCCCAAAAGACAAGGAATAATGAGACTTTGATGACCAAGAATAGTAATTTTATCATGTGAGTTCGAAACAAGTGGGCTTGCATCACTTGGGATGTCATTAAAAGTGTATTTAACTGATATATGGTATTTTACCATATTTCACTATTCATAAAAAATTCAAGTATTTCAGAAAAATCCCAAAAATTCACCCCAACAATTTTTTGATGTGTAGAATCCAAAAATGAATTATTTTTCTTCAAAAATAATTTTATAAATACAATTAATTTAATATTCCATTAAAATCATAATTTATTCTAAAAACAACAGTCTTAAAACATTTATTTACTTATTCCAAAGCATAAGTATATCAAACTTTCACTTGAATATTATTTATATACTATCATAGGTAAGGTTACTATTCATTAGGGTATATCACTATTCATAAGGGTATGTTACTATTCATAAGGGTAGGTTACTATTCACCAAAAATTATGTTTTCCTTATTGGTCTCCAAATAACTTACTGATCGCAACCATGTATGTCAGATTTTTGAAATTCACATCACAAAAGTGACAAACTTATGTTTTAAGGCTCACATAGCACTTAGTAGTTAATTATGTTGTGATTTCATGTGATTATGACATATTTATAAAAAAGGAATTTCCATTGAAAATATTGGGCCATTACATTCTTCCGCACTTCAGAAATTTCAGCGTCGAAATTTAATTTTAAAAACATGAAAAAAAAAACAGATGGGGGTACATTTCCTTCATTACTTCCTCCAGTTCCCATATTTCTTCTTCGTACTTATGGTTTTTCCATATTACCTTAACCAGATGAGTAGTCCTATTGCGTAGAACTTTGTCTCTACAATCCAAGATTTTCACTGGTTTCTTATCATAGGAAAGATAATCCTCCAACTGTACCACCTCTGAAGATAGTACATGTGAAGGGTCTGGTATGTACTTCAATAAGAGGGATACATGAAATACATAATGTACTTTCAACATGGTAGGTGGAAGTGATAGTCAATAGGACACATTGTAAAGACCTGTAAAATTCAAGGGAAACTTTTTATTAATTTTCTTTGGAATTTTACAAGAGCGCGGTTTCTGACGGCACCTGATTCCGAGGCCCGCTGTGCCCGGAATCAATTTTCGAAGTTTGGATCAGGTATGTTCAGTGAACGAACGAGTGGGTTTTTCTAACTTTTGAACCGGTGCCCGGAATCGAATTCCGAGGGCACCGATGAACTCGCAGCGCCGATTTTCGCTTAAGGAGACCTTTTCCAATGTTGCGTTTTATGCGGGATGAAAGTTAGTTTTGGGGGAAATTAGAAGAAGTTAAATAAAATTGTGGAACACAATTTTATTTTTAACTTGTTGGTTATTTCCTCCCAAAGGGAGTTAGAGGTGGGACCCACATCCACATAACCTCCCTTGAGAGGATTAAGTGTGGTGGGGCCCACATGAGCCCTAACTCTTCAACTTACCTTAAACTCCCCAATAACTCCACTCTAATTAATTTGACAACTTGTGTTATTAATTAAGATGAGTTACTTAATTTCAAACCTTTGAAATTCAAAGAGGTTGGGTTGTGTGAATAAAATAAGGCTTGTACTTATTTTATTTGGTTAGTATCTTTTTCCACCTTGAGAGGATTGGGAAGCTTTCTTCATCTTTTTCAACCTTGACGAAGAACGCGAAGAACACTTAGGCTCCGAAGAAGAACGCCGTCACCATAAGAAGAGAAAGACGTGTCGTATCTTCTCTTCTTCGCAGCCGGTGTGTTTCCGAAGATCGATGATGCCGCTTCTTTCGATCTTCTTCCCGTGTCAACGAAAGGAGACGCCGCTTCCTTCTTGGGCTTTCTCCGTCAGCTTACGAAGCTTCTCCAATGACGTTACCTCTTCGGACGAACCTCGACGTCAACAGAATCGACGTACGATTCCCGCGACGCCCGACCTCCGCGACGCTTGTCTTCCGCGGCTTGTTGGCGTGCTCCGCTCTTGAAACCGAGGTAGGGAATTGTTGTTATTTTATTTAATTATCTTCCGTTCTTGATTCTAGCATATCGAACTTCGGGGATAAATGACTAAATTATATCGTTTAACGAGAGGGTAGCCGGACCGCACAAACACGGCCGAACCCCCCTCCTATGTTCATGTTTGTTTCCTTGCGGATGGAACGGGTTGGCGTGGTGCCGTCGCACCACGCGGGAATCGCACGGCAAGTATTGCGTGGCGCCGTCACGCCACGCCGTGGAAAGAAATTCAAAAACGTGACGCAGTCGCGCCGCATCAAAGGAAATCGAAGGCGCCGCAACCGGAGCGGGGCCGCGGAGGAGGGGCGCGGTGCCGTCGCACCACGCCGGACGACAAGGACCGCGGCCGGTTCCGGGCCGCGGCGGAGCTTGGTGACCGGCGGCCAGCCGGGCCACCGGTGTCGGAGCCGGAAAGGGACCGGCCACTGCCGGTCCCGTTGAGGAGGAGCCGGCTGGCCAGGTCGGGCCGGCCGGAAATGGCGAAGGCCGACGAAATTAAATTCCCCCGGCCAGTTGAACGGCCCCCCATTATTGAGGGGGGGCCACGGTTACAAAGGGGGGCAGGCACCCCCCATTTTTTTCAATCAGCTCGGACAAAGCCGAGCTGGCAGCGCACCCAGCGCACTGCGCTGAGCCGGACCGGCGCCTGGCCGGTCGGCCAGGCCGGGCCGCGCCGGGCCGGGCCGCACCCAGCCGGGCCGGCTCGATACCAATCTGTTTAGGTTCAAATGCCCATAACTCGGGCTACGGACCTCCAAACGACGCGCCGTCAGTGGTGATGCGATCCTTGGATCAAGACGGTCGTTTTGGTATATTGCACTCAAGGTTTTGGAATATTGTGAGTTCAGCCGGGTTGGTTTGTACACGAAACCAACCGGGCCCTCGGAGCGGAAACACTCATATCTTGAGCTACGAACGTCCGATTGACGTGCCGTCAGCTTTGTTGGGTTACTATTAGTGAGACGGATCTTTTGGATTACTCCGTCCGAGGTTTGGACATAGGTGGAGTACGGTAGGGTTGGTTTTTCCTTAAAAACCAACCGGGTCCCTAGAACGGAAAAACCAATAACTCTCAGACCGGGCGTCCGATTGACGCGCCGTCTATTGCATTGAGTTCCTGTTGACGATACAGAACTTTTGGATACATCAAATCTAGAAATTGTGACAGTTGATGTATCAGCCTCTCGGCTCGTGGAGCGGACCCTCCCGAACGAGCTTGCTGTGTGCGGGAACCCTAGAGCTGGCTGCGACTGCTACTGCGACTGCTACTGTGACTGCGACGATGACTGTGCAAAGATCCTCAGTGGATTCGACGACGATGACTACAGCACTCAGCGATCCTGTGTGGATCAGTGCTACCGATCCTGTGTGGGTCCGATCATGTGTGGGTCAGCGCTCAGCGGTCCTGTGTGAACCAGCGCCTACAGATCCTGTGTGGGTCCGATCCTGTGTGGGTCTTTGCGGTGGTTAGTACCTATGGATCCTTTGTGGGTCCGACAACTTAGATGGATTAGTGATCATATCTATCATCTTTCGAAGAAGTATACCTGTGTGAGCTGAATCCTGTTTACCATCCTGTGTGGATTGTGTTGTACTAGCCTGTGTGGATTACGTTTTGCTTTCCTGTGTGGATTATGTTTTGCTTACCTGTGTAGAATACGTATACTTTCTTGTGTGGACTGAGTTGTACTTGGGCTCGGAGGTTGGAGCGTATTGGAATTGATGACTTAGGTATATGTATGGGCATATACCTAAGCAGTGTCGGTTGTTACTTCGTGATTGTATCTTTCTTTTGTGGTTTATCCTTTGTGGATTTTGGGAGACCTTCAGGGGTCTCGGGGTCCCTACTGAGTAGCTTATACTCACCCCTGTACGGGCTATGCCCGCACTACGTTGTGTTGGTTGCAGACGATGGATAACGTTGATCATGGTTGAGGCTCGCATAGTAGGACGGTACCTGGAGGTGGACTACTGGGCTGGACGTGCTCGGAGCGGACGGCGGGACCCGAGGAGAAGTGGAGCTATCTGTACCCACCCTTCAGGTGGGATTTCTAGTGGACAGCTCGGTGTAGCGGATTTTACTTTACAGTTCTTGTTTTTCCTTTCGATTTGTACTTTACTTTCAGTTTGGGTTTGTATACTGGCCCATTTACTTTTCGGCACTTTCAGTTGTACTCTGTTTTTACTTAGTGTTTACTTTTCCGCTTGCTTACTCTGTGGTGCTTGTTTACTTTACAAAGGCAATGCCTTCCCTTTTTACCGGGATTTACATCTTGGTGCTAGTCGCCAGCCCCTGGCCTATGGAAGGAGGGCTTGGGGTAGTCACGGCACGGGCCCCGAGGACGGGTCGTGACAAATTGGTATCAGAGGAGTTCGGTTCTACCGCGAACTCTGATCTTTTCTATGTGAAGCAATAGTGTTTAGCGTATTGAGTGTGGTTATCAGTCTAGGGAGTCCAGTGTTGGTGCGGCGGCCGACGTATCCGTACACCAGGACCCTGACTTCTGATTTCCGACTTAATGCACGAAAACATTGATTGCATGTGTGTTTCAAGTTTTCTTTGTGATTACTTTGTATCAGCTCACCAGGTATACTGTTCTGACCGTGGCGCACCTGTTTACTTTTCAGAATAGCCCCACGACGGAAGCCAGCTAGGGTTCCGAGAGTCGAGCATGACGACAGCCCACCGAGCGATGAGGCCTCGGTGTAGGGCCCTTTGTCAGTAGTGGCACCGGCGGTAGCTCTACCCGCCGAGCCACCGATGCTTCCAGCACCAGCCACTGACGATGCACGTCGCCTCAGCGCACTGCATGATTTTCAGCGCCAGCGACCGCCCAGGTTTCGTGGGGAGACGGACCCCCAGGTAGCCGAGGACTGTCTAGAGGCATTTGTACGAGTTTTCAGGCTAGTGAGGACACCAGTAGACCTCATGGTGATCCTCGCTGCGAGCCTACTGCATGCAGCAGCAGGACGATGGTAGAGCTTGATGCTCCAGGTGCACGATGAGGCATCTCTACTTTGGACAGACATTGAGGGCCTCTTCCGCTCGGAGTTCGTCCCAACCACCCTCCGTGCGGTGCATATTTACGAGCTTCTTCAGCTGCGGCAGGGCAGCATGACGGTCACTCAGTACTCGGCGAGATTTACCAATCTCTCGCACTACTCTACCGACATGGTACGAGACCTATTCTTCTGGGCCTGGACCTTTGAGAATTGTTTGAGACACGAGATCAGGGCATCACTGATCACCCTCAGCATACCGACTCAGATGGGAGTACTGGAGCGGGCCTTTTGATCGAGAGCTTTCTTGCTGAGTCTACACCAGCGCCGAGACCCACCGCAGGGCGGCACATAGCAGAGTCTTCTGCAGCAGGCAGTCAAAGGATGACTCAGGGGTCTAGGTAGACCAGACCCTCAGGCAGACGACCTTAGGACACTGGCTCAGCAGTGTGGGGCACACAGCGCGGAGCCAGTCTTTCGAGAGGCAGACAATGCTACTCGTGCGGCGGGTAGGGCCACATGGCTCGTGACTGCCCAACTAGCCGTGCCGAGGAGCAGCAGACGGTTGAGGGACCACTGAGGCAGAGGCAGAGGGTCGACCGTGGTGGTCCGAAAGGGAGGAGGCGGATAGGGCAGAGGAGCTGGCTGAGCAGCAGGTGGTGGGCGACACTTTGAGGCTCTACCACCACCACCACTAGGAGGTCCGCCCCGACCACAGGGAGCTAGCGGGCAGAGACAGGCACAGCTCCAGGCCGCAGAGGCCTATGACCACGGCGCGCCAAAGATGATTTGAGGTACTATCTGTGTCTATTCCACCCTTGCTATAGTACTTATAGACACAGGAGCGAGTCACTCTTTCATAGCGGCTGCCCTTGTTCGGAGCTTGGAGATTCCGACAGAGCCGTTGGCTCGATCCTTACGGCTAGAGACTCCTGCGGGAGCAGACTCGATGATTACGCACTAGTGCCGGTAGTGTGAGCTTACTCTAGGAGGCGAGAGCTTCGACTGGGATCTTCTTATAGCATCGTCGAGGCCTTACAGCATCATCTTGGGCATGTATTGGTTATCTAATGTCAATGCACAGATTGACTGTTTTAGGCGCAAGGTGCGATGTGTACGCACCGACGGGAGCAGGTTCACCTTCACCGGCAAGAAGGGAGCCTTCGCATCACAAGATGGACTTCCGCGGAGGAGAGGACAACCCATCACTCATCAGTTGGCTAGCCTCATCCTAGGAGCAGTTGACGTACGAAGTCCTGGTTTTCCTGCAGTGGTGGATTAGTTTGCGGACGTTTTTCCCGACGACGTTCTAGGGTTACCTCCTCGCAGAGAGGTAGACTTTTATATTGACCTGTACCCCGGGAGAACCCCGATATCGACTCCAGCATATCGGATGGCACCCGCTGAGCTTCGAGAACTACGGGTACAGTTGGAGGACTTGCAGGGCAAGGGGTTCATCCGACCTAGTGTTTCACCCTGGGCTTCCCCGATTTTGTTCGCCAAGAAGGCGGACGGGAGCTTGCGACTTTGTGTTGACTATCGTCACATGAACCAGGTGACAGTGAGGAACAAGTATCCGCTACTGAGGATTGATGACCTCTTTGATCAGCTCAAGGGAGCACGGTGGTTCTTGAAGATAGACCTCAGGTCAGGCTATCATCAGCTCAGAGTTCGAGACGAGGACGTACAGAAGACGGACTCCAGATGTCGGTATGGCCACTATGAGTTCTTAGATATGCCCTTCAGCGTGACCAATGCTCCATCAGTGTTCATGGCCCTCATGAACATGATCTTTCATCCATACCTTGATCGGTTTGTCGTGGTCTTCATCGACGACATTCTGATTTACTCGACGACTGAGGAGGAGCACGCCTACCACTTACGGGTTGTACTAGACACACACTGAGAGCAACAGCTTTATGGTAATCTCTCGAAGTGTCAGTTCTGGATACGTGAGGTCCACTTCTTGGGACACATCATCTCTGAGGTGGGAGTTGTCGTGGATCCCACAAAGATCGGGGCAGTGTTAGCTTGGGAGCCACCCAGGAGCGTGACAGAGGTTCAAAGTTTCTTGGGACTAGCCGAATACTACTGGAGATTCGTGACAGACAAATCCAGAGTTGCGGCACCACTATCAGCTTTGACGAAGAAGGGGAAACCCTTCGTGTGGTCAGACAGATGTCAGCAGAGCTTCCAGGAGCTGAGATAAAGATTGACCAGCGCACCTATCTTGAGGTTGCCTGAGGAGGGAGTAGGGTACGTAGTCTTTTGCGATGCATCAGGGACCGGACTCAGATGTGTCCTGATATAGGAGCAGGCCGTGATCGCCTATGGATCACGTCAGTTGAGGCCGCATGAGCAGAACTACACTGCCCATGACCTGGAGTTAGCAGCAGTGGTCTTCACTCTGAAGACATCGTGACACTATCTGATGGGTGAGTGCTTTACAGTCTTTTCTGATCATCAGAGTCTCAGGTATATCTTCTCACAGAAGGACCTAAACCTGAGATAGTGGCGATGGCTCAAGTTCCTCCAGGACTATGACTTTGAGATAGTCTATACTACTGGGAAGGGGAACGTAGTAGCCGATGCCCTCAGTAGTAGGACGGGCATTCAACTACTTGAGGAGGCGACGGAGCAGCTAGCCTCTTTGCAGATATCCTTCGTGGATAGAGATGGAGCGGCCTTCCTTCAGTCTCTCACAGTCACTCCTCCACTTCTACAGCGGGTCAGAGAGGCACAGCGTGGGGACGCTGACTGTGAGACGCGGCATGCACAGATATCCTCAAGACAGGCACCTGATGGTTTCTCCTTTGGAGCAGAGCATGACATCCTTTTCAGAGGACGTGCCATGGTACCAGTCGCTTTATGGGAGGAGGTACTGAGAGAGTTTCACACTTCTCCTTTGGCGGTACATCCTGGAGTGGCGAAGATGTACCAGGATCTCAGACGACAGCACTGGTGGCCAGGCATGAAGAAGGCTGTAGCAGAGTTCGTTTCTCGATGCCTCACCTGCTAATAGGTGAAGGCTGAGCACCAGGTACCAGCAGGCTTCGTACAACCCTTGGAGGTCCCATAGTGAAAGTGGGACGGGATATCTATGGACTTCATGACTGGACTTCCACGCACTTCTAGAGGTCATGACTCCATCTGGGTGATTGTCGACCGACTCACCAAGTCGGCTCACTTCTTACCCATCCGGGAGCAGGGCTCAGTGGAGAGTTTGGGACATCTTTACGTTCAGGAGATTGTTCGGCTTCATGGTGTGCCATCATCTATCGTCTCCGATCGAGATGCTCGCTTTACTTCCCGACTTTGGAAGGGGTTGCAGGAGGCATTTGGGATGCAGCTACATTTGAGAACAACCTTTCATCCTCAGACGGATGGTCAGACGGAGAGGACCATTCAGACTCTCGAGGACATGCTCCGCGCATGTTTCCTCGACTTTGGTCATAGTTGGGAGGACCACCTACCCTTGGTGGTGTTCGCGTAGAACAACAACTACCACTCCACCATCGGGATGGCGCCGTACAAGGCATTGTACGACCGACCTTGCAGATCTCCTTTGTGCTGGACAGACCCTGGGGAGTCAGCACTTGTGGGACCGAAGATGGTCCAGGCCACGACAGAGAAGGTCCAGGTCATCCAGGAGAGGATGAGGACAGCTCAGAGCCGGCAGAAGTCATACGCTGACAGGAGGCGGAGGCCACTAGAGTTCGAGGATGGAGACCACATATTCTTGCGTGTCTCACCTCGACGTAGTTTACGGATATTTGGCCAAGGTGGAAAGTTATCTCCGCGCCTCATCGGACCATTCCAGGTCCTCAGTAGGATAGGTGAGGTGTCTTATCACCGGGCTCTACCACCTCAGTTGCACCGGGTGCACGACGTCTTCCACGTATCTCAGCTGAGGAGATACGTGCACGACCCGACGCACATCATTGACCATGAGGAGCTTGACGTTAACGATGGGGAGACTTTTATGGAGGTCCCGGTGGAGATCGAGGATCGACAGGAGCGGGTCCTATGTGGACGGTCGATTCCTCTAGTGCACATCAGATGGCAGCACGGGAATCTCTAGGAGAGCACCTGGGAGCGGGAGGCACATATGCGTGCTCAGTACCCTCATTTGTTTCCCTAGTTTTGATGTATCTTTATGGGGACGTAAAGCCCTGAGGTTGGAGTAATGTAAAGACCCGTAAAATTCAAGGGAAATTTTTTCTTAATTTTATTTGGAATTTTACAAGAGCGCGGTTTCTGACGGCACCTGATTCTGAGGCCCGGTGTGCCCAGAATCAATTTCCGAAGTTTGGCTCGGGTACGTTCAGTGAACGAACGAGCGGGTTTTTCTAACTTTTGAACCGGTGCCCGGAATCGAATTCCGAGGGCACCGATGAACTCGCAGCGCCGATTTTCACTTAAGGAGACCTTTACCAAGGTTGCGTTTTATGCGGGATGAAAGTTAGTTTTGGAGGAAATTAGAAGAAGTTAAATAAAATTGTGGAACACAATTTTATTTTTAACTTGTTGGTTATTTCCTCCCAAAGGGAGTTAGAGGTGGGACCCACATCCACATAACCTCCCTTGAGAGGATTAAGTGTGGTGGGGCCCACACGAGCCCTAACTCTTCAACTTCCCTTAAACTCCCCAATAACTCCACTCTAATTAATTTGACAACTTGTGTTATTAATTAAGATTAGTTACTTAATTTCAAACCTTTGAAATTCAAAGAGGTTGGGTTGTGTGAATAAAATAAGGCTTATACTTATTTTATTTTGGTTAGTATCTTTTGCCACCTTGAGAGGATTGGGAAGATTTCTTCATCTTCTTCAAACTTGATGAAGAACACGAAGAACACTTAGGCTCCGACGAAGAGCGCCGTCACCATAAGAAGAGAAAGACGTGTCGTCTCTTCTCTTCTTCGCAGCTGGTGTGTTTCTGAAGATCCACGACGCCGCTTCTTTCGATCTTCTTCCCGTGTCAACGAAAGGAGACACCGCTTCCTTCTCGGGCTTTCTCCGTCATCTTACGAAGCTTCTCCAGCGACGTTACCTCTTCGGACGCACCTCGATGTCAACAGAATCGATGTACGATTCCCGCGACGCCCGACCTCCACGACGCTTGTCTTCCGCGGCTTGTTGGCGTGCTCCGCTCTTGAAACAGTGGTAGGGAATTGTTGTTATTTTATTTAATTATCTTCCGTTCTTGATTATAGCATGTCGAACTTTGAGGATAAACGACTAAATGTTATCGTTTAACGAGAGGGGGGCCGGACCGCAAAAACACGACCGAACCCCCCTCCTATGTTCATGTTTGTTTCCTTGCGGATGGAACTGGTTGGCGTGGTGCCGTCGCACCATGCGAGAATCGCACAACAATTATTGCGTGGCGCCGTCGCGTCGCATCGTGGAAAGAAATTCAAAAACGCAATGCCGTCACGCCGCATCAAAGGAAATCAAAGGCGCCGCGACTGGAGTGGGGCCACGGCGGAGGGGCGCGGTTCCGTCGCACCGTGCCGGACGACAAGGATTGCGGCCGGTTCCGGGCCGCGGCAGAGCTTGGTGACCGGCAGCCAGCCGGGCCGCCGGTGTCATAGCAGGAAAGGGACCGGCCACTACCGGTCCCGTTGAGGAGGAGCCAGCTGGAAATAGGGAAGGCTGGGGGAATTAAATTCCCCTGGCCAGTTGAACGGCCCCCCATTATTGAGGGGGGGCCGCGGTTACAAAAGGGGGCAGGCGCCCCCCGTTTTTTTCAATCAGCTCGGCCGAAGCCGAGGTGGCAGTGCGCCCAGCGTGCTGCGCTGAGCCGGATTGGCGTCGGGCCGGTCGGGCAGGCCGGACCGGGCCGGGCCGACCCTGTCCGGGGCGGGTCGACCAGGTTCGGGCCAGCCCGGGGGGGTCTCGGGCCGGGTCGGCCCGGGCCCGAAACCCCCGATACCGATCTGTTTAAGTTCAAATGCCCATAACTCGGGCTATGGACCTCCAAACGACGCGCCGTCAGTGATGATGCAATCCTTGGATTGGGACGGTCGTTTCGGTATATCACACTCAGGGTTTCGGAATACTTTGAGTTCATCCGAGTTGGTTCGTACACGAAACCAACCAGGCCCTCGGAGCGGAAACGCTCATATCTTGAGCTACGGGCGTCCGATTGACGTGTCGTCAGCTTTGTTGGGTTCCTTTTAGTGAGACAGATCTTTTGGATTACTCCGCCTGAGGTTTGGATGCAGGTGGAGTACGATAGGGTTGGGTTTTCCTTAAAAACCAACCGGACCCCTGGAACGGAAAAGCCAATAACTCTCAGACCGGGCGTCCGATCGACGCGCCGTCTGTTGCGTTGAGTTCCTATTGACGATACGGAACTTTTGGATACATCAACTCTGGACTTTGTGACAGTTGATGTATCAGACTATCGGATCGTGGAGCGGACCCTCCCGAACGAGCTTGCTGTGTGCGGGAACCCTAGAGCTGGCTGCGACTGCTACTGTGACTGCTACTGTGACTGCGACGACGACTGTGCAGAGATCCTCAGTGGATTCGACGACGACGACTACAACACTCAGTGATCCTGTGTGGATCAGTGCTACCGATCCTGTGTGGGACCGATCCTGTGTGGGTCAGCGCTCAGCGGTCCTGTGTGAACCAGCGCCTACAGGTCCTGTGTGGGTCCGATCCTGTGTGGGTCTTTGCAGGGGTTAGTACCTATCGATCCTTTGTGGGTCCAACGACTTAGATAGATCAATGATCATCTCTATCGTCTTTCAAAGAAGTATACCTATGTGAGCTGAATCCTGTTTACCATCCTGTGTGGATTGTGTTGTGCTATCCTGTGTGGATTACGTTTTGCTTTCCTGTGTGGATTACGTTTTTCTTACCTGTGTGGAATACGTATACTTTCATGTGTGGACTGAGTTGTACTTGGGCTCGGAGGTTGGAGCGTATTGGAATTGATGACTTAGGTATATGTATGGTCATATACCTATGTAGTGTCGGTTGTTACTTCGTGATTGTATCTTTCTTTTGTGGTTTATCCTTTGTGGATTTTGGGAGACTTTCGGGGGTCTCGGGGTCCCTACTGAGTAGCTTATACTAACCCCTGCACGGGCTATGCCCGCACTACGTTGTGTTGGTAGCAGACGACGGACAGCGTTGATCGTGGTTGAGGCTCGCAGAGCAGGACGGTACCTGGAGGTGGACTACTGGGCGGGACGTGCTCGGAGCGGACGGCGGGACCCGAGGAGCAGTGGAGCTATCTGTACCCACCCTTCAGGTGGGATTTCTAGTGGACAGCTCGGTGTAGCGGCTTTTACTTTACAGTTGCTGTTTTCCCTTTCGAGTTTTACTTTACTTTCTGTTTGGGTTTGTATACTGGCCCATTTACTTTTCCGCACTTTCAGTTGTACTTTGTTTTTACTTAGTGTTTACTTTTCCTCTTGCTTATTCTGTGGTGCTTGTTTACTTTACAAAGTCAATGACTTCCCTTTTTACCTGGATTTATGCCTTGGTGCTAGTCGCCAGCCCCTCGCCTATGGAAGGCGGGCTTGGGGTAGTCACGGCATGGGCCCCGAGGACGGGTCGTGACACACATATCTGACTCGATCAAGGATCTCAAAGGGGCTAATATACTTGGGACTTAGCTTTCCTTTCATCCCAAACCTCATGACCTTCTTCCATAGAGATATGCATAGAAATACCAGGTCTCTAAATTTGAATTCAAGGTCTCATTGATGGTTATGCAGATAAATCTTCTGTCGACTTTGGGATTCCTTGATATGCTACTGAATGGTTTTCACCTTCTCCACTATTTCTTCGACCATTTCTGGTCCTAGCAGCTTACGCTCCCTAGCTTCATCCCAACACGCTGGTGTTCTGCACCTTTTCCCATAAAGGGCTTCATATGGTTCCATTCAGATGATCGAGTGGAAATTGTTGTTGTAGGAGAATTCAACCAGTGGAAGATGTTGGTCCCATCCTCCTTTTAATTCCATAGAACATGCTCTCAACATGTCTTCCAGTGTCTGAATAGTCTGCTCAGATTGTCCATCAGTTTGAGGATGATAGGTCGTACTGAAGTTCAGTTCATTTCTTAGAGCATGTTTGAGTCTTTTACAAAACATCTAGGTGAATCTAGGATCATGGTCGGATACAATAGATAGTGGTACTCCATGTATCCTTACCACTTCTTTGATGTAAATCCATGCAAGTTGTTCTAGTGAGAAGTCCTCCCAAATCGTGATAAAGTGAGATATCTTTGTAAGATGATCCACAACAACCCATATAGCATTGTTTCCTCTAGATTTCCTTGGAAGTCTAGTGGCATATTCCTTAGTAATGTTCTCCCACTTCCATGATGGTATGGGTAGTGGTTGAATTATCCCCTTATAATTTTTCCTCTCAACCTTCACTTGTTGACATAGCAGGCACTTTGATGTATGTTCAGCAATCTATCTTTTCATATTGTCCCACCAAATGTTTTCTCAGAGATCTCAATACATCTTTGTGATACCAGGGTGTATAGAGAAATTATAGCTATGAGCATCATCCAATAGTTCCTTATTTAGCTCAGGAATAGCAGGAACACAAAACCTCTTCCTGAATTTCAAAATGCCACCTTCATATGCGAAGTCAGTCAACTTCCCATCATTTATAGCTTTAATTTTCTTTTGAAACTCCTCATCATCAGCCTGAGAACATTTTATACTTTCCAGTAAAGAAGGTTTGGCAACCATTTGAATAATTTGCGATGTGTTACCTTCCTTGATAATTCCCATATCTAACTTTACTAGATCCATGAACAAAGGATCCCTTTCAACTCTCATCTTGTTCAGAACTCCATGATCATTTCTGCTCAAAGCATTTGATACCTTATTTTCCTTCCCCGAGTGGTAGTGTATTGTGCAATCATAATCTTTGAGTAGATCAATCCATATCCTTTGTCTCATGTTGATTTATTTCTGTGAGAATATATATCTAAAAATCTTATGATCTGTATATATCTCACATTTTTTTCCATATAGGTAATGTCTCCAAATCTTCAGAGAAAATATTACCACTGTTAACTCAAGATCATGATTTGGATAGTTTTATTCATGAATTTTAGCTCCCTATATGTATAGGAAATCACTCGATCATTCTGTATAAGGACACAACCAAGTCCTTTATTTGATGCATCACTATAGATAACAGACCCATAATTCCTTGATGGTAGGGTTAGGATCAAAGCATTCACTAACCTCCTCTTAAATTCTTCAAAAAATTCTTCATATTCCTTTTTCCATACAAACTTAACCCCTTTTTGTGTGATTTTTGTCATTGGGTTGGCTAAACGGGTGAATTTATGAATGAAATGCCGATAATAACCTGCTAAACCAATAAAACTATATACCTTAGTTACGTTCGTTGGAGTAGGCCATTCTTTCAAAATCTTTTTCTTCATAGGATCTACAGATATTCCATCCTTAGAGACAATGTTTTCTAGAAAGGAATCTGATTGGAGCTAAAAATCACACTTGCTAAACTTCCCATATAATTTTTTTCTTTTAAGTGTATTCAGGATAGTGCGTAAGTGATTTTCATGATTTTTATAGCTTTTAGAGTATACCAGGATATCATCAATAAACACCACTGCAAAGTCATCAAGATAATCTTTGAAAACTCTATTCATTAGATCCATGAAGATAAATGGTGCATTAGTTAGTCCAAAAGGCATTATTGTAAACTCATAATGTCTGTACCTGGTTCAAAATGCTGTATTTGGAATGTCTTCCTTCCTCACAAGAAACCGATGATATCCATATCGAAGATCAATCTTAGAAAAATATTATTCTCTTTGAAGTTGATCAAATAAATCATAAATTAGTGGAAGATGATACTTATTCTTTATTGTAATAGCCTTGATCTCCTTGTAGTCAATGCACAACCTCATAGACCCATCTTTCTTCTTTACGAAAAGAACAGGGGCTCTCCATGGAGAAACACTAGGGAGAATAAGACCCTTATCACTCAATTCATTTAGTTGTTTCTTTAGTTCCACTAACTCCATAGTTTCCATTCTATAAGGGGTCTTTGATATGGGCCTTGAACTAGGAATTAAGTCAATGGAAAACTCAATTTCCCGCTCTGGAGGATGTCCAAGTAAATCCTCTAGAAAGACATCAATGTATTCTTTCACAATAGGTATGTCCTCTATCTGTACATTCTTTTCCTTACCCATATTTATTTCATTCCCTTCCCCCCCAATAATTGAATTCAGCAGAGCTACTAGGGGTGGATCTAGATGAGAATCACATGGTGAGGTTTCTGCTAAAAAAATAAGGGATTCTACACCATTTTTGAAAAGTGTAACTTCCTTATTCTTACAATAGATCTTCGAATCATAATTTGATAGCCAATATATACTAATAATTATATCATAGTCAACCAAGGGTATGATGATATGGTTAGCAATTAAAGCAAGTTTATGTGTCACGAGAGGGACTAATCGACGTGCCTTTGTTACAATGATACATCCACTAGGAGTTTTGACTAATAACTCCCTTATTAAATCAAATTGGACATATCTAATTTTCTTGGAAAATTGGGAAGATATAAATGAATGCGATGATCCAAAGTATTGGGTATATTTGAGGAAATGATTAAAGTACCTACCACCACATCATTATGAACTTCAATATCAGTAGTTGTGATCACATAATCTTGTCCCTACTCCCTTGGACTTTTTTGTTACATATTTCCTTGACTCTTTGGAAAATCATTATCATAGTGTCCCATCTACCAATAATTATATCATTGAATATTAATGGCTTCTTTCTTCCCCTTTAAATCCCCAGTAAGATGGGCTTTTTGACCACATTTTTATCATACTCCTTTTCTCTTTAAGAACGCACCAGGGTGTTTCCTTCCAAAATTATCACAGGGTGGAAATTCAACTCTTCCATTCTTCCCTGTTTCCTTATTTCCTTTCCCAGAGTTTTTAGTGGCCCTCTTATTTTCTTTCTTTTCCTTAAAGTAATAAGACTTAAAGAATTATTTTTCTGTCTTGATAGCACATGAAACTATATCCTCATATGATGAAAAACTTTAGGAGACCAATGCCCTCTGGAGTAATGGATTTAAGCCATCAAATAATCGATCAATTTTCTCCTTGGATTTCGTATGTGGTCCACATCATGTCTTTCTAACATTGTGAAGTTAGATTCATAATTTTCAACATTCTCATCATCCTTCTACCTCAGATTTAAGAATTATCTCTCCATATCCACTCTCTGTTCGTGAGGAAAATATTTCTCTAGGAATATTTCTTTAAAATCTCTTCATTACATCTCTTCTATTTATTCTCCTCCTTTGGGTTTTGGATTAATGACCACCACTAATCCGCATCTCCCAATAGCCGATAAACTACCATGATGACCTTATCTCTTTCATTACATCCCAAAGAAATAAATATCTTCTCAAGGGAACTTATCCACCACTTAGCTACAAATAGGTTTTTAGTCCCATTGAATGATGGAGGCTATTGTTGCATAAAGTGATCTATCATATCTCCTCCACGTGGTGGATCCAGATACTCTATATGGGTAAGGTTATTATTCATAACCTTAGTAATTTGTCCTAGTATGGTTATGAGTTGCTCAGCACCAGTCACAGCACCAGATCCAACATCAGTATCTTGTATCGGAGGAAAATCCCTTCAAGGGACATGTGCATTTGTGCTGTTTCCATTCCTTCCACTAAGTGCTATTTCTAGATAATAGAATACACTAGATTAGGTTTTGATTCATAATGAATAATCTTAACTTAATAAAATACTTATCAAAAATTGAAATCCTAGTCATGGATAATCACATAATCATAAAAATGGTTTCTTTGAGGAAAATTTTACATTTAAATCCTTTATAATGGTTTGTAAAGAGAATGTGAATTATCCTAAGCATATCCCCTAGGAGTGTCATAACAAAGAGTGCAGCAAGGCCTATTTTCATGAACCAGTTCCCATTCGAGTCTAGATCAAATTGATGTTTTCAGGTTTTACCCCTAGATACATCTGTACTAGAGCCACCTCTGCCTACTTGTATCCAGATAGAGATATATTGCTTGAAAGATCCACATAATCTATTCCTTACCAAAATAACAGGACGTTCATGTATGTTTATCCTCAAAACTATCTTAGGGACTCTTCCCTAATTCATGTTTTCTAAATCTGGTTTCAAAGTTTTCTACTAAACTTCCTTTGATACCAACTGTATGGACCCAACCCCAGTTGCCCGGAGCCAGTGCCTTATTGTATTACATTGGCATACAAACAAGGAATATGAATCCTGAATGACTGAGTAGTTTAGTAGCTTTTGGAAACAAGATACATATATAAACTTATCATTATATCATGAAGGAAAAAACAACACTAATTTATTCCACTAGAAACATCCATGAACCCTAGATTATGTATGCAAGTCATTCATAATTTACTTCTTCATGTCCTGAGAAAATGAAACATAAGAAAGGGGTTAGATCAAACACTCAGTAAGGGTAAGAAATACAACATAAGATAATATAAACACTAGAAAAGGTGAATAATTGGAAGAACATGCCTTTAAAAATAAATTTGAACATAAAATAGAAGGAATATGATATGAGTAAATATTTACATAATATAACACAGTCATGGGTATTATACTAGTCAAATAACCACATGAACTTTCAATTACTAACTTCATAACAGGGGAAGTGCGTATGTCGGCCATTTTGAAATTTTTTTCAAGGCCTCGAACAAGACGTCTAATGATTAAGGCCTCAACTAAAATCCATATATCACATTGGGAAAGGCCTCGACCAATTCCACGTCTATTTGTCTCATGAGACCTACCAATGCATCGAGGGGATATAGAGGGCCCCACCTATCACATAATAAGTCCAATTCATTCCTCATATGAGTAGGTATAAACCTAAACAACATATACATTTATATTAAAACTAGCATATGAAATGTAACTATCTTTCCCCAACCATTAGACATAAAACACTAATCATTCCGAGTAATATGGTGAATGGTTTTAGGATAGATCATCCACAATAGGGTTAGTAATAAGACATTAAATAAAATATGGTATATAACTTCATAAATTATTAAACCCAATAATATATAAGAATCAACAAGAGCGTTGAATCAAACAGAAATACTCTTATAAAATCATTAAGCAATCTTGAGATAAATACTCTTTTATTTTGAAAAGAATATTTATTTTGGAAAATCTTTGTATAAAAACAAGAGTGAAGTAAGATAGTATTTTTATAATAAAATTAGTATTTTTATAAAGATAATGGTTTCCAAAAAAATATATTATAGAGTTCCCTTGGAAATAGATATGAATTTGAGAAATTCCCTTAAAAAGAGCTTCTATTATGGAAACCGTTTTGAAGGTTTCTTTTAAAACGTGTAACAATACCTAAAATATGGAAGGATTATGGTTGGTGTACATATATATAATACTCAAATATAATTTATGAGGAGTACATAATAATATATAAGAATTTCATTGAGGTAATTAGACAATGAAAATAACCTGAATGAAAATGGAAGTTCGGGTGGAAAACCCTTACCTTAACCCCGAATGTGTTCCGATCTTGAGCCTAACCTCCGGTAATATGAAATTATACTTATTAATAACTTATTTAAGAAACTATTAGACATGTATAATAATTCAGGATTGTTCATTTATGTCCTTATTGATAAGTTATTGTATTGAATTCCGTCGTTCTGGAGTGTTCATTTTCTTTATTTTCATATTCGGTTCACTTGTTTTTAAGTATGTGGAATGGATTTAAATCACCAGAATTGAAATTGTATATTATTTATGAACATAGATAGGTGATATTTTTCATTTATATAACTTGGTTACATGTAATTATGATGAATTATTATACAGAACTTTAATGATAATTGTTTCGGTTAATTTGTGGTTCTTGATTACAACGAACTCATTTTTTTTTATAACCTAATACCATTTGTACAAAGGGATTACAGAATCATACATTGGTTATATTACATATATAATAATATGGTTCAACCATAACAATAATGGTTTCATGACCATAATTGAGAATGATAATAGAAATTGAAAGCCCATCATCCTTGAATGTGGAAAATTGACACATCTCGGATGGTGTTCTTGCTACTAGTATAAACGAATGTAAAAGGGAGAGATGATGATAACTTATTCCAATATAATAACAAAATTCAGTAACATATAAGGTACTGGAGTCATAAATTTTTTTGGATAATTACAGGTAATAGAAAAATAAAACAAATGAACATGAAAAGAAAGACAAAGAATTGAAAAGAGGAATTTACCTCTTGAACCAACTTCCTTGAGAGCCTCCTTAAGGGAGAGGTTTTGATATTTTTATGAAACCAAGGATTTATGGATGTGGTATAGGAGGTTGGGAGGGTATTTGGAGAAAATTTGGAGAAGGAACACGGCTTGAGAGGAGTCAAGAGAAGAGGGAGTGAGAGGGGGGTTTGTATAGTGGAGGGGAGAGGGGATTTCTTAATATAAAATTCATCAATTTATTATTTCCCCACAAAACAAGGAATAGTGAGTCTTCATTGACCAAGAATAGTAATTTTATCATGTGAGTTCTAACCAAGTGGTCTTGCATCACATGTGATGTCATGAATAGTGTATTTAACTGATATACAGTATTTTACCGTATTTCACTATTCTTCAAAAATTCAAGTATTTCAAAAAAATCCAAAAAATTCACCCCAACCATTTTTCAATTTTTAGAATCCAAAAATGAATTCCAATTTTTAAAAATAATTTTATAAATACGATTAATTTAATATTTGAATAAAATCCTAATTTGTTCTAAAAACAACAGTCTTAAAACATTTATTTACTTATTCCAAAGCATAGGTATATCATACTTTCACTTGAATATTATTTATATAATATCATAGGTATGGTTACTATTCATTAGGGCATATCACTATTCATATGTTTATGTTACTATTCAAAAGGAAAGGTTACTATTCACCAAAAATTAATTTTTCCTTATTGGTCTCCAAATAACTTACTAATCGCAACTATGTTTGTCAAATTTTTGAAATTCACATCAAAGAAGTGACAAAATTATGTTTTATGGGTCACAGAGCACTTAGTAGTTAATTATGTTGTGATTTCTTGTGATTGTGACATATTTATATGAAAGGAATTTCCATTGAAAATATTGGGTCGTTACATCCTCACGTGATCCGATGGCCTCTGATAGACACTGGTTTTTCTCCATGTGCTAGCGCGGCGAAGTGAGTATCTTGTGTCAGTCATTGTTGATCGATTGTTATTCAGCCTTGAAGAACATATATAATTATTGAAAGGGGAGAGAAGAGGATTCGAGATAGAAATTTTTTACTCAACAATTCTCCATTCACTAGGCGTGTGGTGTGGTGTTTGGCACAATAGGCGTACCTACCTATTTATATGCATGGAATTTTAGTTATAATATTTAATTTCATATCAACAATTAAATACATTACTGAACTTAGAGAAAACCCATGAATTTAATAATAATACCATGTCATTATTTATGGTGCACCAACTTACGCAAAATAGAATTATAAATAATATTCTGCATCATAAAATAATAGTAGTGTTATTTTAATTTGTGCCAACTAGTTAAATAATTATTTAACATCTTGCAAATAATTATTTTACTACTGGACTGAACTTGGTTCGCTCGAACTCCTATTCCATTTATTGAACACCCAAATAAATAAATAAATAATTTATTCTCTTAAATAAATATTTTTTTACAAACTAGTAAATAAATATTTATTAAATGTTCAATAAGATAAATAAATATATTTTATTTAATTTATGCGATCATTGTAACTTGAATAAAATTATTCCATAGTCTTGAGAATAATATTTATTTCATTAATTAAATTCAAATAAGAATTTAACCGATTCCACCAAAAACACTTTGTGTGTGACCCACTAGGATTCTTTCTCATTGGCATTAGGCGAGCCTACCTAAAGTCCAAGAGTACTTTCTAGAAATGGGTCAAGGCACCCAAGAAAAATAATGTAAAGTCAAAACAACAACATCCACATACAAATGCTCACTGTGTAATATAATCCCTTGGTCGGAATATCTCATGAAGTAGGTTTCATGATTGTGTCATCAACTTTTATGCTTGATAAATAATTTTTTGACAACCTAAAATAAACTCTTCGTTACACCATGGACATGGAATTTCACACGACGGTTCTATTTCAATGAAAGGGCTGAGATATAAACTTCCATAAATGGAAGGGACAAATCCTTCCTCAAGTTATCCATTAATAACATGCCACTCGTGACACACCAAACATACCCTACTTCCTGCCAACTGTCTGCGTGATGGTTTTTGTCAGAAAATCAAAGTGCATAAGTAATGACACGTATTAATGATAATTTTAAAGTCTAAGGATCATTACACACACTCATAGATAGAAATATATGATAACACAAAAAAATGCGGAATTTCTACTAGCTGGTCTATTCTCATAATCTCTTGTCTTAGAGATTACCAAGTGTGAACTTCCTGAGAGGAAGTCTCATCTGCTTACGAGTACTCGCACCAGACAGTCTTCATCCTATGTGTCCCATCATAGCATGTCATCTAACCACAGAACTATATTTAAGAATATTTTTATAGCATTTAAAGGTTCTCATCATAGCGGGGAACTGCCATGAAATTATCAATGCAACAAATACTATATGACATTATTACATCATAGTTATGGAGAATAATGAAGAATATGTAATAATACATTAAATATCCATGTGATCAACGTAAAACTAGTTGGTTCTAGGACACCAACTCTTACAAACTCTCACTTGAACTAGAGTGAACTGCCTATGACTTTCCATCCTCTAGACCTCACATGATGATCATGTTTCTGCTAAGTCAAGGCTTTAGTCAAGGGGTCTACCATGTTGTCTTCTGTGGAAATAATGCCCCCTGAAACTTCACCTCTCTGAGAAAAATCCCTCAAGATATGATACTACCGAAGTATGTGCTTTTTCCACTGATGCGACCTTAGCTCTTTTGCGAGATCCACCATTGTAGTATTATCACAGTACAGTGTGATAGGATCTTTAATTCTAGGTATCACATCTTGCTCCTAGACAAAGCTTCACACCCAAACTACTTCTTTAGCTTCCTCAGAAGCTGCGATATACTCAGAATCTATTGTAGAATCTACGACTACACTTTGATTTGAACTCTTCCAGCTAACTGCACCTATATTCAAAGTGAAGATGTATTGCAACTTCATGTCATCTTGATCAGTCTGGAAAATAGAATCTGAATATCCTTTGATGACTAGTTCCTAATATCCTCTATAAACTAGGAACATATCCTTAGTACACCTCAGATACTTTAGGATAGTCTTAACTTCCATCCAACGACAGTCACCTGGGTCAGTTTGATATCTACCTACCTCACTCAATGCGTAAGTGACATCCAACCTAGTAAATATCATGTCATACATGACTGATCCAATCGCTGATGCATACGAAGTCCTTGCCATTATCTTTCTTTCCTCATGTGTTTGAGGACACATTTTTTTGGAAAGGTGAATTCCACGTGATGTTGTAAACAATCCCCTCTTGGATTGTTCCATACTGAATATCTTCAGTATCTTATCAATGTATGTACATTGACTTAGGTCCAGAAATATTATGGATCTATCACGGTGTATCTTGATCCCAAGAATATATGTTGCCTCTCCCAAGTATTTCATGGAGAAACATTGATTTAACCATTCCTTAATAGACTATAAGACTGGTATCCCGTTTCAATAATTCATATGTCATCAACATATACTATTAGGAAAATGACTGCACTCCCACTAAATCGTTTGTAGACACAAGGCTCACATTCATTCTTTATAAAACCAAATTCTTTTATGGCTTCATCAAAATGAATGTTCTAGGACCTAGATGCTTGCTTTAATCCATTAATGGATTTCTGAAACTTGCATACCTTATTGGCATCATTTAGACTCACAAACCCTTCAAGTTGTGTCATGTAGACATATTCCTAAAGGTTCCCATTAATGAATGTTGTTTTGACATCCATTTTCCAAATCTCATAGTCATGGTAAGCCTCAATGGAAAGTAGAATTCTGGTGGATTTCAGCATTGCAATTAGTGAGAAGGTTTCATCGTAGTAAATTCCTTGACACTGTTTAAAACATTTTTGCAACCAGTCATTACTTATAGGTACTGACTTGTCCTTACATGTCTAGTTTCTTCTTGAATACCCATTTGCAACCAATAGGATTTACATCAACTGGAGGACCAACCAAAATCTAGACTTGGTTTTGGTACATGGAATCCATTTCAAAATTCATGGCTTCTTGACACTTGGCAATGTCTGTACAACTTACTGCTTCCTTTTAGGTTAGAGGATCATTATTATCAACTAATAAGGATTCACCATCCTTGGTAACTAGAAAACCATACCGTTCCGGTTCTCTAACCTATCTTGTACTCCGACACAATAATTGTGTCTCTCGAACATATTCTTCTTCCACAGGGCTTTGTGGAATTTGTTCCTGTACCAACTCTTGTGTACCTTGAGCCTCGACTTCATCAAAGTCTATCTACCTCCCACTATCTCTTTTGGAGATGTGCTCCCTCTCAAGGAATATGGAATGTGTTTCCACTATAAAGTTTTTTCCTAAGGGGTTATATAAGTAATATCCCCTTGTTTCCTTGGGTTATCCTATAAAGGTACACTTTGTGCCTCAGGGTTCGAGTTTGTTACTTGAAGAGGCCTTACCAAATACTTCGTTACCCCATACATGTAAATTCAATAACATTTATTTTCTTCCACTCCAGAACTCATATGGAATACCATTTATCGATTTAGTTGGTACTTGGTTTAGTAAGTGTATCGCTGTTTGTAACTCATATCCTCAAAAGTATAATGGAAGACTCGCATGAATCATCATTGATCTCACCATGTCCAATAGGATGCGATTTCTCCTTTCACTCACAACATTCCACTAGGGCATGTTTGGAGGAGTGAGTTGGGATAGGATCCCAAACTCTTGTAAGTAATCAATGAATTCTTGATTAAGATATTCTCCAACATGTCCATGTAGAGTACATGACCAGACCCTGTGTGCATTGCGTTCCATGTAGAGGTACTTAGCCAAGATATATACATGGTCATGCCATGCGAGGTACACGAGTATGTACCCAATATAGGATACACATCATGTACATGATCATCACACTGTGTACTTGGCCTTTCACTTTCTATGTCCATCTAGAGTGCATGCCCAGGTGGGAATTTGGGGGTACACACCATGTACTGAGTATACATGTCATGTATTTGAACCTTGATACCATTTTGAGGGGGGTTTTCATTACCTTATTCCTATAAGTAATAATTGGATTAATTAGTAGTCTATTATGAATATCCTTCCATATATATCATTATGGTAAAACACTTTTGGTGATTTGAGGACTCCTAGGAGGTGTTTCTGGGTTTTTTTCGAAATTGAGAGGTTCTTCCTCCAGTTTTCAAAATTCACTATCCCCTGAGAGTGATACCCCTTGATATGAGATGATATAAGAGTTATCTCTCTTGACTAATGTTTTTGTATCTTTACCATTGAGGAAGTCTCCCTTACGAGATACTCCCTTATGGCCTATGAGGCTATGAGGTTAGTTGTTTTTGAAGATCCCTTGTAGGATGAATATGCTTACATTTCAAACTAGAGGATACCATGTAGGATGACTCTATATTTTTACTACTTATGAGGGTACCCTATGGGATAACATTTCTTACATGATAACGTAGGTAATACTTTGTAGGATCCCTTACCTGTTTACTATTTCCAATCATCCCATGTAGGATTCCCCTACCTTTATGTGCTATTAATGAGGGACCCATAGAGGATGCCTATTCCTATATATCAATCCAAGGATTCCATATAGTATGCCTGTATTTTCTCACCATTATTGAATCCCATATAGGATTCATCCTTTTAACTTCATTTCTGAGGATCTCAAGTAGGATGCCTCTCCTATGTAATGACATGAGGGACCCAGTGGGTGCCCTGGTTCTTGAACAACCCTGAGATAGTGCATTGGAGGTTTGTGTATAGATGGTAGAAGGTGTAACCTTATAACCAATGAAAAAACTGTAAGTCTAAGAGGCTATGATAGTTATGGTGGGTTTAGGAATTTGGCCCCCTCACTCTTTTACTTATGCATTCACATGGTTACTGTTAATGTAACTATGATTACTATAGGTTCTTCTTATTTTGTGGTTTATGAGGATAACATGATGGAACATTTATATTTGGGATGCCCAGATGTACTCCCTGAGATCCATATTATTCATTTATTGGGATTCCAATAAGTTATTCCTTGGATCCAGCCTCTGAGACCTTTTATTTATATCTTTGGGATTCCTAAATGTTCTTCATGGGATTTAGATTTTGAGATGTATAAGTTTGGATGTTCTACACATCCTTGTTTATGCTATTGAGGAAGATTATTCTCTCCTAAATCTATTGTATGATGAGGATTATTCCAATATCCTTGATATGTTGTGTGATGAGGATGATTCCTCTCTCCTTGATCTATTGTGTGATGAGGATGATTCTCCTCTCCTTAATCTATTTTATAATAAGGGTGATCCTGATCTCCTAGAATTTTGGTTTAAGGAGGATGATTTATCTCCCTTTGATTTGGTCATGGAATCTCGATGAATATAATATTTAGGCATGCAATCCTTACTAATTATACTCATGAATGATTATGATTTACAAGGAAATATGTATGATTACGCTATCCTTGCTCAGTTACTTGATCATAGTGTTGGACATGGTGTTCCACATCATTGAGGTATACTCATGGATGGTTACGCTCCCCCAAATTATGGGGATGATTATGATCTCCATGATTATATACCTCGATGGGTGGTCATGATGTCTCAAATGTGATCTCTCCTTATACATCACAAAAGGGTCAAGAATGTCTATGGACTGAGAATTAAGGCTCAAATATTGGATTGGATTTACAAAGATTGTGTGTCATGGTATCCTACTATATAACATCATTACAAGATTGTACTTCAATATATGGTATCCTTTGTTATAGTGATTGGAGGTGAGTTCGGGTGAACCCATTGTTTATACATGTATCCCCCTGTGGCGACAAAGTTTGTGTAAATACACTTTTGGTGTTTACTGAGTCAAGTATTGCTAATCAGGATTATAAAATGGAGGATCGACTTAATTATACATAGATTGAGTGGTACAACATTTATCTCAATTCCCTTTTCATGGCATGTCTAATTGATTGGGATTACATACCCATGGATCGACCACTGTTGATTATGTTATTTTCACCTTACTCATGTATATTCATATTTATGTATTATTTTGCCTCACTCAGAATATGTGTTCTGGTTAAGAATCACTACTTCCAGCTAGTTTCTATTGGATTTATTTATGGAACTAGAAAAAACCAATGATTCTTTATCCAAAGGTACCTGCTTTCCAAAGGTAGTCATTTGTTAGGTTTGGGCCAATAATACTTGAGAACATACATTGGTCGAGAGGATGGGAGGTCATACTCATCACACCCTTTTAGGGGAAATTATTCCCTACTCTAGGGATCTCTTATAGATTTTAGATATTTATTCTGAATATTTATTAATTTACCAAGTATATAATAGGTTTCCATTGAAATTTTCAATCAATTATTATCATGTGTAAAATTTAGAATCATTAGTATGTATTCGAGGTTCTCCATCAATGGTATCCTCTCATATACTATTTAGAGATTCTTTTAATCGTTGTTATGATAATACTAGTTTTTTTAATCCACTCAATGGGGAGCTCTGTAATTTATTTTCATACAGGGATATGAAAGTTGTTTTGATGTTGGGATCGTACCCATGAATGGGATACCTACACATCCTTTTTAAAGGAATCAGAACCCCTGTAGTTTGGTACCGCTTAATAGGGAACATCATACCTTTTAAGGTCACTTCATAACGACCTAGTCATATAATTTAATGTCATGTGGAAAGGAAATACAAGAGAATGGTGATTAGTCAAAGCCTGGTGTGGAACTTATGCCTAAGAAGACCAAGGAACTTGGAAAAGATATGTGTTTTCAAGTTATACTAGACCCTGTTGGGAATATGGAATAGGAAGAACATGTTTGATTTGAAGTGTTGGGTTTGAACCTTAGAGAGGCTTCCTACATATCCCACTTGGATGGGAATCAAATCTCAAGTAGTCCTATGAGAAAATGATTTTGGGATAATTTCCTAAAAGGATGCCTTTTTATGGATGAAATGAGATGGATCTTGGGCCTTAGGAAGGCTTCCTACGTATCCCAATTTTTATGGGAATCAGAGTTCTCATAGTTCATTCTTATGAGGTGTTTATAAAAATTTTGTGATAATCACAAATCTCTAAGCTCATGTGAGTCATACTCGGTGTGAGAAACAAGAGGATGTGAAAGATTCAACAAATTCACACACACTTTTCCTTCTTCACTGGTGGAAGAGTATGGGCCTACGGTGGCGAGGGTGGATGAGGCTGAGACAAAGAACCTTCCCTATATCACTTTACATCAGACAAGGGTCCGATGTAAGGAAGGAGTGATGGGGAAGGAAGTAGTTAAGATTGAGATATAAACCTCCTACATGAAAGGTTAGGGGCTTACACTAGGATGGCTGCCCTTAAATTGGTCCCGGTAGGGGAGGGAGACTTCTATTTTGTTCAAAAGTAAAAGTAGGTGTTAATCATACCTTTCCTACAAGAGACCTAAGGTTCCAAGTTTTAGAGATGAGAAGGGGAGGTCATGAACCTAACCCTGATCCTCCAAACCAGGAACTCCCCAACACTATTACTCGGAGAAAGGTCCATGTGGATATGGATATACAAACCCACTGAAACTCAATGAATCATAACCCCATTGCAAAATAAATGTGGGAAACCTCTGACTACGGATATAAATAACCAAATGGGAGACATGTTGATGTCCCCTTGCTAAAGGTTTGATAAGTCAAGAGGTTCTGGTGAATGTTTCAACATAATCCCTTTTAGAAAATGGATCCAATGAAGAATAATTCTTTCCATGAATGAATTTGAAAAAGGCTTGATGAAAGGCTTGTATAGAATGAATGGATAAGGTGAATAAAAAAAGGGCGACCAGTAGGAATTCGACATGCAGGTATGGGTGCACAGGTAGGCTTGGGAGGCCCTATGTTCACTTAAGTGATGAACAACTTGGGTGTTAATACTTGGGCTAGACTTGACTCAATCATTCAAGAGTATTCACAGGTATCCCCGAACGTGGGGCACTCTAGTTCCTTTGAGAGGTATGGGTGGTGCACAAGTGTTTCTTATTTAAAGAGGTTGGGAACTTTAGGCACACAAGTGTTATGGATATCAAACACTAAAGGGACATAATTAATATGATGCTCCATCAATTTCTCTTCTCTAGGTGTTATAGAACTACTTTGATGGTTTCTGATGACTTGGGCGAAGCACTAGGGAAACCAGAGAAGTAGTTAGGATTCAAGAAAATTCGTTCATACAAATGAAGACCCCATGCATCTATTTATGGGAAAAAATAGGACCCTGGGCGAAAGGTGTTTGGGTACCCAAGTGGATTGCATGCTAAAATGGTGGAGCGCAAGTACCTTGCACGCTGATGGTGTTTTGGATAAACTGGGGTGCCTCTTTGGGGACTTAACCAAAATAATTTCTCCATACACCGCCATCATGGTGGTGTGCAAGCGTTTGTGCATAGGTACCTCGGGCACCTGTTTTGGTACATGGCCAAAATAATTTCTCCATTCCATAGGGGCTGCACCCTTACACCCCTACTTGGGATCACTGTCAGGATGTAGTCCTGGACTTTTGGACCAGTGCCTTCAGTACCATCACTGACCCCTAGGAAAAATAGAGAGTTACACCATGGACCTTTGGATCTGAATTTAATTTTTTTTACAGAAAAGTGCATGGAACACATTCCATGGATTCTACAAAAGACCCCCCCTTAGATTTTTATTTGTTCGAAATGAAAAGAATCTTGTTCTAAGTTAAAATTTTGTAACTTTGACACATTAAAACATCATTTGGTTAGATTTGGAGCTCTGTCAAGTTTAGAAGGATGCTCTAATTTTTGCCTAATCCATGGGGCTTAACGAACATAGTTTGATTTTTACTAGGGTCATATAGATAACCCTAAAAACACTGTATCTTCTAAATTTTATTACTCAATATTTCCTAAACCTTACAAAATGTAGGTCTAGCGAGATAAGGCTTCGACTATTATCCAGAGTTCCCTTTGTGGATTTTCAATCTGGTGAGTACCATGTATTTTTTTGTAATGGAATTTTATAGTCATGTATATTGGACTAATAAGGCCAGTGTTTAAGGTCTAATAGCTTTGACCATAAATTTTGAAATTAGATCCCAAACAAGGATTAGTGGCTAGGAATTTCTCCGAAATTCTTTAGATACTTCAAATGAGAATCTTGCGTCATGATTGTTATGGTCACCAAATATAAAACCTAAAGAATAAACATATAGATCATTTCGAAAAAAGAACTTACCATTACCTGAAAAATCCATTATGGGGACTGTATTATGTAGGTCCAACTGGGAGATATGTTCCATAGCCAAACAATAGAATATTTTGAATGACATGCCTCTTATATAGGCAATTTTTATGCAAGTCCACCTAAGGGCACATAATTCATATTTGGGAAAAAGAGATCTAAATTTTTGAAATTTTATTGTTGACAGACAAGGGAAAATAATATTTGGGTGACTCAAGACCATAGTGGGTGGTTTTTCCAAGTAAAGATATTTTAATAATAAAGGTCCATCTATGCTGACATAGTTCATGAATGTGGTAACCACTTATACATATATTTAATGTGTGATCAATGGTTAAAATTTTTCAGAAAGGGGGATTTATGACATCATGCTATGCAGATATTTTTAAAGTCATACAGTGAGGACATTATACTATGTAGTTTCAAGTCATGTAGTGAGGACATTAAACTATACAATTTCAAGTCATGATATTAAGAAATTAGGGGGATTTAATTTAAGGTCTTTTAGATTTGACCAAAGGTTTATGAGTCTCCAATTCCTTGATAATTTTTCTGGAAACATACCACCATGTTTAGGTATGGAAAGAAAGAATTGTAAATTGTGATTTGGGAATTTATGGATCTGGAGAATGGAATGGGAAAATGAATACTAGAATTAGAGGAAGTCTTTTCCAAGAACAAAGTTACCATTATTTGAAAAACCTGTTATGGGGGTTGTATTATGTAGTGCCAACTAGGGCATATGCTGCATAGAAAAATAATTGCATCATTTGACTGGCAGGCCTGTTATGTAGGCAACTTATGCAAGGCCACCTTGGGTAAAGTATTTCATAGTCAAGAAAAAATCCCTTGAGTATCAGACATTCTATTACTAGAAGCCGAATAAAGTTTACGTAGATTCATATTTTTCACAACACAGAGTTTGATTTATGGAAAAAAGGTACCTGAATATAGAAAGAGTGTTTCCAATCATCATTTCCAAAGAATAATAGGAATATGATTTCTATGAGGTCTGGCCCAAACTTAGAAAGTATGGTGTATGTAGTTTTAGTTCATATGTCTACGACCAAAATATAATAGAAACAATAGATGATATGTGGTCAAATGATCCTAGTTTATTTCAATATGCTTTGAACACATGGGGAGGGAAGTTTATAAACCATGTTCTTGAAGGCTTTCAGATTGAGAGAAAGGTAATGGGAAAAATATACATGGATGACCACTTTAAGATACAGATTATTGTATATTTTCATCAAAGTTTGAAGGGGACAAAAAAAAATTTAACTAAGAACGAAGTTACCATTATTTGACAAACCTGTTAAGGGGGATGTATTTTGCACGAACAACTGGGGCATATGCTGCATAGGCAAACAATGCCATCTTTTTATTGATAGGGATGTTATGTAGGAAAATTATACGCAATGAAACTGGGGGAATGTATTCCATAGTCAAACAAAAGAGTTCTTAGATATTAGAAACTCTACCACCAAAATCCTTAAGAAAGATTATGAAGATATGAAAATATTCAAGATTAAGAGTTTGAAATATGAAATGGTGAAATGGTTAATGCATAGGAGATATATGTGAATCAATATTGGCCATGAGTTTGGATTTCTTTACATAGATCTGACTCATATGAAAAATGGGGACACTTCTTGTTTCCTTGGTGGGATCTATAAAGAGAGGACCTGAAATGAAGACTCCCATATAGATTGTTAATTATATGTGGAAGAGAGATAAAAATTTATCCCATGGATGGGACTAGAATCTAAGGACAAATTTTTACTATGTATCGCAATGGGATGAGAATCAAGAAAAATGTAGTTCCTGGGGTGCTTTAAAGTTTATTGTCGTGCAACATAAAGACTATTCTGTGCAGTTTAGGGTCATGCAGTGAGAACATTAAGTGATTCTGATGTGAAAAAGGAATATTATGGTTGGGTTAGGGAATTAAACCCAGGTATCACTACGTATCTCAAATGTATGAGAGTCAAGACACATGTATTTCTTGAAACATTACCTATGTAGGTTTGATTCTCACACAAAGTGAATAAAGGTTTTTTTATATCATGTCTAGGCCCAAGATTAGAGATCCAGGAATCTCTATTTATCACATGGAAATGAGAATTAAGCTAAACTTAATTATTGAAAAAATTATTTCCAATACAAATTGTGTTTTATGTGAGAGATGGGGGATCTTAACACATTCTAGAAGAATGGTTAATCTTAAGACACAAAATGGTATGAAGATCAAACCATTTATCCTAAAAGTGCACTCTGTATAGATCTGGTTCATATACAGGAGGAGAAAATGGAAATAAATTATTTTGTGGTTCAGGTTGGGCCCAATATTGGGGATCTAGGCATCTCTACGTATCCCCTTAGAATGAGAATCAAGATACATGTAGTTCTTGAAATGAGCTCTCTATGCAGATCTGATTCAAAGATAGGTATAAATGGAACTCATGTGATACTAGGGATTAGGAATGATGTATGTGATTCTTGTGCATGGAATCTCTTAACATCAAATAAAAAATTTGTTAATCGTACAGTTAAATGTCATGTAGCTAGGACAAATGATGTTATTCTGTTTAACGTTGTGCGGAAAGAAAAAATATACTATGCATTTTTACATCATTCATCATGGATGCATATGGTTTTTATGTAGTTTAATGTATTGAAACTAGGACTTTGTGCTATGTAGTTTAAATTCACACAACGAATACATGTTAATGTGAAATTACATAAAGTACTTCTTCAATAATTTTGCATTGGTTATAGTTTTAATAAGTTCTCCGTCCATTGAGATTAGGGAATGAGCTCTATTATAGTAGAACTCATGTACATATTAAGGTCCTTCCCACTTTGGCTCAAGTTTTGGAGGCTTCTTTCCTGGTATCATTGGAGTCTTGAGGACTAATACCAATTCTCCTTGAAGAAATTAGTGGAGGTGAACTTTCTTGTTAAAAGATCGTGCTATTATATTTTGATAAAATCCAAATGATGCAAATTATGCAATCTCTTTTCGTCTAATCATTCTAGATCATCAAATCACTTCTGAGAAAATTCATCTTTATATAATTGATCACAAATTTAAAATCGGAGTGGAGGAAATTGAATTTCAATAGGAAAAAATAATTCTGTTTAATATAACAACAAATATTGAGTTGATTGAGTGGTAGTATAGGTAGTAGTCTAATAATCCCATAAAGCATGAAAAAATTTATTAGGAGAATATTTCTTATCTTTATCATCCATTTTTTGGAGTATATTTGATAGGGTCTTATTGAAAGCCTCTATATGTCCATTTTCCACTACATGATAGTGAGATTAATGGTTGGATTTGATATTGTGATCCTGATATAAATTATTTACTAAAATAGAATAGAAATTGGTGCCATTATCCTTTAATATAGTATGAGGGACACCAAATCTGGTAATTATATTAGCTTTAACAAAGATAAAATTCTCTTAGCCCTGACATCTTTGAGAGGTATTGCCTCATCCCATTTGGAAAATAAATCAATAGTAGTAAGAATATACTTGAACTGCTTAGCTGTAGATGGAGGATAAGGTCCTACTATATCCATTCCCCATGTGGAAAATGGATAGAAATATTTATCTATATGTCAGAACTCTAGGGATTGATGAATGAAGTTGGTATGCACTTGGAAGGGATAAAATTACTCGGTGAAATATTTTAAATCCCACATCATTGAAGGCCAGATGTATCCAAGCCTTCATATTTGATCAGAAAGCCTATTCCCAGACTAGTGAGCACCATAAGCTCCTGCATGTACTTATTTCTTGATATTTTTAGTTTCTTCTCCATCAATACACCTGAATATTATCCCATTGAATCCTTATTTGTAGAGGATATTCTATTGATCTGGTCTATCATAAATAGTGAAATTGGCCACTCATTTTCAGATGTGTTCTTTTTCAGCTCTATCAGGTGGAAGTACTCCGTTTTGAAGGTATTCCATGATAGGTGTCATCTATCCCATAGTATGGCCATATGGATCAGAAATAGTGATGATTTCATTAATTTCCTCTATTATAGTTTGAACTAAAGGTGAAACCACATGATAATGGGAAATAATGATGATTTTATAATCCCAATTTGGATCTTCCAAGGCTGTGGCTCCATTAGCCAGTGCATAAACTTGGGAATTTTGTGATAGCGGGACATATGAAAATGTTGGCTATAAGGGAAATTCACCCATTAACCCTCTGAAATAATTAAAAAAATGATTAAATATTATTTTCTAACAACATAATCTCCAATGATCTGTTTGATTACCAATTATGAATCACCTTTCACTTTCAGGTGGTTCACTTGTACCTGGAGTTCCAATTCCAGGATTGTAATGAGAGATTGATATTCTACGTCATTGTTGGTACCACCTTCTGATAACATAAAGGAATATGGAACACTACCTTTTCTGGGGAGATAAGTACAATTCCTAACCCATCTCTGTTGAGTTTAGGGTTTTCCATTCTCTTCTCTATTTGACTTTTGGAATCACCATCAAAGTACATTTCTCATGATTGAGGATTATCTTGAATAGAGAAGATTTCTTCATTAGGAAGATCAGTATTCAATGATGTATCTTTTGAAGATGGATGTTTAGAAATGAAGTTTACCAAGGATTAGACTTTTATTTCTTTCTAAGGCACAAACTAGATATCAAACTGTTTCAAAATAAATTCCCACAGTGCCAAACATCCTATAAGCATAAGGCGACTAAGGATAAATTTGAATGGGTTATTGTGATATACCAAGTGAACCTCGGGATGTTGCAGGTAGTTCCTTAGATTATGAAATGAAAAGTTTAATGCCTGGAAGCACTTCTCTATACATTAATATTGAGTCTCTATGTCATGTATATTTGGATTGATATAATAAAGGCTATTCTCATTCCTAACATCACTCTTTTGTGCAAGGAAGGCACCTAGTGATCGCTCTAAATCTTTCACATAGAGAATAAGTGGAATTCCTTCAACATGTTTCATTAATATCAGTGGTCTCAATAGATATTTCTTGAGGGTATCAAATGACACTTGGAAGTATTCATTCCATTTATAAGTAACTTCCATATTCATTAATCTGGTGAAGGGTAAACACTTGCATACCAAATTGGAGATAAAGCGCCGAATATAGGCCAAGTGTCCTTGAAGTCCTCTTAATTCCTTCAAATTTCAAGGAGGTGGCATTCTAAGGATTATATTTGTCTTTTCAGGATCAATTTTGATGCCATGATAGTTTACAATGAAGCTGAATAATTTTTTAAGGTAACCATGAAATCTTATTTCAATGTATTCATCTTCAAATTATGTTGCTGAATTTTGGTTAATATGGTATCCAAATCAGTCAGGTGATCAGAACATTGTCTATATTTAACTCCCAGATCACCCACATAACATTTGAAAAAATTTCCTAAGAAGGGTTTGAAGATATGGTGCATGAAACATTGATACGTTGCACAAGCATTCTCTAAGACAATGGGAATTACCCAATAGAAAAACACACCTTAAGGGTCTCTAAAGGCTGTAGAATCCTAATCCTCTAGGGCCATCTGGATTTGATTTTACCTGGAGTAGCCATCTATGAAGTAGATATATTCATATCTAGCTATTTCATTAATAAAAAGTTATATGATCAGAATTGAAAAGTCATCCATGGGACAATGCTAGTTAAGATCTTTGAAATCAATGAAAACTCTAATTTTCTGGTTTTTCTTTTTCACAGGGACAATGTAGGTGATCCATTTGAGATGTTGTACCTCCTTAAAAACATTATCTTTGTTAAAATTTTTGACTTCAACTTCAATTTTAGAGGCATGAGTTGGGTGCGTTCTTATTCCTGCATGTTTAAATCCTCGATGCTCTTCTGGAAAACCCAAATGATGAGTGGCCATATTAAGAATAAGGTCTGGAATTTATGTATAGTGCCAAGAAAATATATATCAATGTTTTGTTATAAATAATGTATACATATCTGTCTCTTTACAAGTCATGGGTTCACTAATTAAAGTAGGGTGTGGATCTTCTTCTCTACCTAGATTTATTTCTATGAGCTCATCCAAAGTGGTGGAGAATCCTTATTCAAATGCTGGAGGAGTGTCCTTTATACCTTCTTCTTCATCTTCCATACGTGTCACTTCTTATATTTCTTCTTAGAGAGTAAGTGATAAAGAAAAAATTTCAGTGCTAGGGGAGGATTTACTATTAGAACATCCTGAAGAAGAGGAAATCATTTCTGACCCTACTGATGATGAATGGTCTTCCTAGATCATTAAAGAGAATATGGGGGGTTGGGAATAAATATCCCCTTCCTTTATTACTACTAATTCGGGTGGAAAACCCTTACCTTAACTTCGAATGTGTTCCGATCTTGAACCTAGACTCCGGTAATATGAAATTATACTTATTAATAACTTATTTAAGAACTTATTATACAAGTATAATAATTTGGGTTTTTTCATTTATGTCCTTATTGATAAGTTATTGTATTGAATTACGTCGTTCTGGAGTGTTCATTTTCTTTATTTTCATATTCGGTTCACTTGTTTTTAAGTATGTGGAATGGATTTAAATCACCAGAATTGAAATTGTATATTATTTATGAACATAGATAGGTGATATTGGTCATTTATATAACTTGGTTACATGTAATGATGATGAATTATTATATATAACTTTAATGATAATTGTTTCGGTTAATTTGTGGTTCTTGATTACAACGAAATCATTTTTCTTTATAACCTAATACCATTTGTACAAAGGGATTACAGAATCTTACATTGGTTATATTAAATATATAATAACATGGTTCAACAATAACAAGAATGGTTTCTTGACCATAATTGAGAATGATAATAGAAATTGAAATCCCATCATCCTTGAATGTGGAAAATTCACACATCTCAGATGGTGTTCTTGCTACTAGTATAAACGAAGGTAAAAGGGAGAGATGATGATAAATTATTCCACTATCATAAAAAAATTAAGTAACATATAAGGTACTGGAGTCATAATTTTTTTTTGATAATTAGAGGTAATAGAAAAATAAAACAAATGAACATGAAAAGAAAGACAAAGAATTGAAAAGAGGAATTTACCTCTTGAACCAACTTCCTTGAGAGCCTTTTTAAGGGAGAGGTTTTGGTATTTTTATGAAACCAAGGATTTATAGATGTGGTATAGGAGGTTGGGAGGGTATTTGGACAGAATTTTGAGAAGGCACATGGATTGAGAGGAGTCAATAGAAGAGGGAGTGAGAGGGGGGTTTGTATAGTGGAGGGGAGAGGGGATTTCTTAATATAAAATTCATCAATTTATTATTTCCCCACGAAACAAGGATTAGTGAGTCTTCCTTGAACAAGAATAGTAATTTTATCATGTGAGTTCGAACCAAGTGGGCTTTCATCACGTGTGATGTCATGAATAGTGTATTTAACTGATATACGATATTTTACCGTATTTCAATATTCTTCAAAAAATCAAGAATTTCAGAAAAATCCCAAAAATTCACCCCAACCATTTTTTGATTTTTAGAATCCAAAAATGAATTCCATTTTTTAAAAATAATTTTATAAATATGATTAATTTAATATTTAAATAAAATCCTAATTTATTCTAAAAATAACAGTCATAAAACATTTATTTACTTATTCCAAAGCATAGGTATATCGTACTTTCACTTGAATATTATTTATATAATATCATAGGTAAGGTTACTATTTATTAGGGTATATAAATATGCATATTGTTATGTTACTATTCAAAAGGAACCGTTACTATTCACCAAAAATTAATTTTTTCTTATTGGTTTCCAAATAACTTACTGATCGCAACCATGTTTGTCAGATTTTCGAAATTCACATCACAAAAGTGACAAAATTATGTTTTATGGGTCACATAGCACTTATTAGTTAATTATGTTGTGATTTCATGTGATTGTGACATATTTATATGAAAGGAATTTCCATTGAAAATATTGGGTTGTTACATCCTCACGTGATCCGATGGCCTCCGATCGACACTGGTTGTTCTCCAAGTGCTAGCGCGGAGAAGAGAGTATCTTGTGTCGGTCATTGTTGATAGATTGTTATTCAGCCTTGAAGAACATATATCATTATTGAAAGGGGAGAGAAGAGGATTCTATATATAAATTTTTCACTCAACAATTCTCCATTCACTAGGCGTGTGGTGTGGTGTTTGGCACAATAGGCGTACCTACCTATTTATATACATGGAAATTTAGTTATAATATTTAATTAAATATCAACAATTAAATACATTACTGAACTTAGAGAAAACCCATGAATTTAATAATAATACCGTGTCATTATTTATGGTGCACCAACATGCGCAAAATAGAATTATAAATAAAATTCTGCATCATAAAATAATAGTAGTGTTATTTTAATTTGTGCCAACTAGTTAAATAATTATTTACCATCTTGCATATAATTATTTTACTACTGGACTGACATTGGTTCGCTCGAACTCCTATTCCATTTATTGAACACCCAAATAAATAAATAAATAATTTATTCTCTTAAATAAATAATTTATTTACAAACTAGTAGATAAATATTTATTAAATGTTCAATAAAATAAATAAATATATTTTATTTAATTTATGCGATCATTGTAACTTGAATAAAATTATTCCACAGTCTTGAGAATAATATTTATTTCATTAATTAAATTCAAATAGAATTTAACCGATACCACCAAAAACACTTTTTGTGTGACCCACTAGGATTCTTTCTCATTGGCATTAAGCGATCCTGCCTAAAGTCCAAGAGTACTTTCTAGAAACGGGTAAAGGCACCCAAGAAAAATAATGTAAAGTCGAAACAACGACATCCACATACGAATGCTCACTGTGTAATATAATCCCTTTGTCGCAATATCTCATGAAGTAGGTTTCATGATTGTGTCATCAACTTTTATGCTTGATAAATCATTTTTTGACAACCTAAAATAAACTCTTCGTTACACCATGGACATGAAATTTCACACAACGGTTCTATTTCAATCAAAGGGATGAGATATAAACTTCCATATATAGAAGGGAAAAATCCTTCCTCAACTTATAAATTAATAACATGCCACTCGTGACACTCCAAACATACCCTACTTCCCGCCAACTGTCTGCGTGATGATTTTTGTCAGTAAATCAAAGTGCATAAGTAATGACACCTATTAATGATAATTTTAAAGTCTAAGGATCATTACACACACTCATAGATAGAAATATATGATAACACAAAAACATGTAGAATTTCTACTAGCTGGTCTATTCTCATAATCTCTTGTCTTAGAGATTACCAAGTGTGAACTTCATGAGAGGAAGTCTCATCTGCTTACGAGTACTCACACCAGACAGTCTTCATGCTATGTGTCCCATAATAGCATGTCACCCAACCACAGAACTATATTTAAGAATATTTTTATAGCATTTAAAGGTTCTCATCATAGCGGGGAACTTCCATGAACGTATCAATACAACAAAGACTCTATGACATTATTACATCATAGTTATGGAGAATAATGAAGAATATGTAATAATACATTAAATATCAATGTGATCAAAGTAAAAACAGTTGGTTCTAGGACACTAACTCTTAAAAACTCTCACTTGAACTAGAGTGAACTGCCTATGAATTTACATCCTCTAGACCTCACATGATGATCATGTTTCTGCTAAATCAAGGCTTTATTCAAGGGGTCTGCCATGTTGTCTTTTGTAGAAATAATTCCCCCTGCAACTTCACCTCTCTAAGAAAAATCTCTCAAGATATGATACTACAAAAGTATGTGCTTTTTCCACTGATGTGACCTTAGATATTTTGCGAGATCCACCGCTGTAGTATTATCACAGTACATTGTGATGGGATCTTTACTGCTAGGTATCACATCTAGCTCCTAGACAAATATTCACACCCAAAATACTTCTTTAACTTCCTCAGAAGCTGCGATATACTCAGAATCTATTGTAGAATCTACGACTACACTCTGATTTGAACTCTTCCAGCTAACTGCACCTCTATTCAAAGTGAAGATGTATTGTGACTTCATGTCATCTTGATCAGTCTGGAAAATAGAATCCGCATATCCTCTGATGACTAGTTCCTAATATCCTCTATAAACTAGGAACATATCCTTAGTACACCTTGGATACTTTAGGATAGTCTTGACTGCCATCCAACGATAGTCACCTAGGTCAGTTTGATATCTACCTACCTCACTCAATGCGTAAGAGACATCCAGCCTAGTACATATCATGTCATACATGATTAATCCAATAGTTGATGCATACAGATTCATTGCCATTATCTTTCTTTCCTCATGTGTTTTAGGACACATTTGTTTGGAAAGGTGAATTCCATGTGATGCTGTAAACAATCCCCTCTTGGATTGTTCCATACTGAATCTCTTCAGTATCTTATAAATGTATGTACTTTGACTTAGGTCCAGTAATATTTTGGATCTATCATGGTGTATCCTGATCCCAAGAATATATGCTGCCTCGCCCAAGTCTTTCATGGAGAAGCATTGATTTAACCATTCCTTAACAGACTGTAAGACTGGTATCTCGTTTCAATAAGTAATATGTCATCAACATATACTATTTGGAAAATGACTGCACTCCCACTAAATCGTTTGTAGACACAAGGCTCACATTCATTCTTGATAAAACCAAATTCTTTTATGCATTCATCAAAATGAATGTTCCAGGACCTGGATGCTTGCTTTAATCTGTTAATGTATTTCTGCAACTTGCATACCTTATTGGCATCATTTAGACTCTCAAACCCTTAAAGTTGTTTCATGTAGACATATTCCTAAAGGTTCCCATTAATGAATGTTGTTTTGACATCAATTTTCCAAATCTCATAGTCATGGTAAGCCGCAATGGCAAGTAGAATTCTGATGGATTTCAACATTGCAATTAGTGAGAAGGTTTCATCATAGTAAATTCCTTGACACTGTTTAAAAACTTTTTTCAACCAGTCATTACTTATAGGTACTGACTTGTCCTTCCATTTCTAGCTTCTTCTTGAATACCCATTTGTAACCAATAGGATTTACATCAACTGGAGGACCAACCAAAATCTAGACTTGGTTTTGGTACATGGAATCCATTTCAAAATTCATGGCTTTTTGCCACTTGGCAACGTCTGTACCACTTACTGCTTCCTTGTAGGTTAGAGGATCATTATTATCAACTAATAAGGTGTCACCATACTCAGTAACTAGAAAACCATACCATTCCAGTTCTCTAACCTATCTTGTACTCCTACACAATAATTGTGTCTCTGGAACAGATTCTTCTTCCACAGGGCTTTGTGGAATTTGTTACTGTACCAACTCTTTTGTACCTTGATCCTCGACTTCATCGAAGTCTATCTACCTCCCACTATCTCTTTTGGAGATGTGCTCCCTCTCAAGGAATATGGAATGTCTTTCCACTATAAATTTTTTGTCTAAGGGGTTCTATAAGTAATATCCCCTTGTTTCCTTGGGGTATCCTATAAAGGTACACTTTATGCCTCAGGGTTCGAGTTTGTTACTTGAAGAGGCCTTAACAAATGCTTCGTTACCCCATACATGTAAATTCAATAACATGTATTTTCTTCCACTCCAGAACTCATATGGAATACCATTTATCAATTTAGTTGGTACTTGGTTTAGTAAGTGTACCGCTGTTTGTAACGCATATCCCCAAAAGTATAATGGAAGACTCGCATGAATCATCATTGATCTCACTATGTCCAATAGGATGCCATTTTTCATTTTTCTCACAACATTCCACTAGGGCGTGTTTGGAGGAGTGAGTTGGGAAAGGATCCCAAACTCTCGTAATTAATCAATGAAGTCTTGATTAAGATATTCTCCAACATGTCCGCATAGAGTACACGACTAGACCCTGTGTGCATTGCGTGCCATGTAGAGGTACTTAGCCAAGATATATACATGGTCATGCCATGTGAGGTACACGAGTATGTACCCAATGTAGGATACACATCGTGTACATGATCATCACATTGTGTACTTGGCCTTTCACTTTCCATGTCCATCTAGAGTGCATGCCCAGGTGGGAATTTGGAGGTACACACCATGTACTGAGTATACATGTCATGTATTTGAACCTTGATACCATTTTGAGGGGGGTTTTCATTACCTTATTCCTATAAGTCATAATTGGATTAATTAGTAGTCTATTATGAGTATCCTTCCATATATATCATTATGGTAAAACACTTTTGCTGATTTGAGGACTCCAAGGAGGTGTTTCCGGGTTTTTTCGAAATCGAGAGGTTCTTCCTCCAGTTTTCAAAATTCACAATCCCCTGAGAGTGATACCCCTTGATATGAGATGATATAAGAGTTATCTCTCTTGACTAATGTTTTTGTATCTTTACCATTGAGGAATTATCCCTTACGAGATACTCCCTTATGGCCTATGAGGATATGAGGTTAGTTGTTTTCTAAGATCACTTGTAGGATGAATATGCTTACATTTCAAACTAGTGGATACCATGTAGGATGACTCTATATTTTTACTACTTATGAGGGTCCCATATGGGATAACATTTCATACATGATAACGTAGGTAATCCTTTGTAGGATCCCTTACTTTTTTACTATTTCCAAGCATCCCATGTAGGATTCCCCTGCCTTTATGTGCTGTTAATGAGGGACCCATAGAGGATGCCTATTTCTATGTATCGATCCAAGGATTCCATATAGTATGCCTATATTTTCTCACCATTATTGAATCCCATATAGTTTTCATCCTTTTACCTTCATTTCTGAGGATCCCAAGTAGGATGCCTCTCTTGTGTAATGACATGAGGGACCCAGTGGGTGACTTGGTTCTTGAACAACCCTGAGCTAGTGCATTGGAGGTTTGTGTATAGATGGTAGCAGGTGTAACCTTATAACCCATGAAAAATTTGTAAGTCTAAGAGGCTATGATAGTTATGGTGGGTTTAGGCATTTGGCCCCCTCCCTCTTTTACTTATGAATTCACATGGTTACTGTAACTGTAGCTATGATTACTATAGGTTCTTCTTGGTTTGTGGTTGATGAGGACAACATGATGGAACATTTATATTTGGGATGCCTAGATATACTCCCTGAGATCCATATTATTCATTTTTTGGGATTCCAATAAGTTATTCCTTGGACCCAGCCTCTGAGACCTTTTATTTATATCTTTGGGATTCCTAAATTCTCTTCATGGGATTTAGATTTTGAGATGTATAAGTTTGGATGTTCTACACATCCTTGTTTATGATATTGAGGAAGATTATTCTCTCCTAAATCTATAGTATGATGAGGATTATTCCAATATCCTTGATATGTTGTGTGATGAGGATGATTCCTCTCTCCTTGATCTGTTGTGTGATGAGGATGATTCTCCTCTCCTTAATATATTTTATAATAAGGGTGATTCTGATCTCCTAGAATTGTGGTTTAAGGAGGATGATTTATCTCCCTTTGATTTGGTCATGGAATCCCTATGAATATAATATACAGGCATGGAATCCTTACTAATTATACTCGTAAATGATTATAATTTCCAAGGAAATAGGGATGATTACTCTATCCTTGCTCGGTTACTTGATCACAGTGTTGGACATGGTGTTCCACATCATTGAGGTATACTCATGGATGGTTATGCTCCCCCAAATTATGGGGATGATTATGATCTCCATGATTATATACCTCGATGGGTGTTCATGATGTCTCAAATGTGATCTCTCATTATATATCACAAAAAGGTCATGAATGTCTATGGACTAAGACCTAAGGCTCAAAAATTGGATTGGATTTACATAGATTGTGTGTCATGACATCCTACTATATAATATAATTACAAGATTGTACTTCAATATATGGTATCCTTTGTTATAGTTATTGGAGGTGAGTTCGGGTGAACCCATTATTAATACATGTATCCCCCTATGGCAAAAAAGTTTGTGTAAATACACTTTTGGTGTTTGCTGAGTCAAGTATTGCTAATCAGGATTATAAACTGGAGGATCGACTTAATTATACATAGATTGAGTGGTACAACATTTATCTCAATTCCCTTTTCATGGCATGTCTAAATGATTGGGATTACATACCCATGGATCGAACACTGTTGATTATGTTATTTTCACCTTACTCATGTATATTCATATTTATGTATTGTTTTTACTCACTCAGAATATGTGTTCTAGTTAAGAATCACTACTTTCAGATAGTTTCTATTGGATTTATTTATGGAACTAGAAACAACCAATGATTCTTTATCCAAAGGTAGCTGCTTTCCAAAGGTAAGCATTCGTTAGGTTTGGGCTTATAATACTTGAGAACATACATTGGTCGAGAGGATGGGAGGTCATACTCATCACACCCTTTTAGGGGTAATTATTCCCTACTCTAGGGCTCTCTTATAGATTTTAGATATTTATTGTGAATATTTATTAATTTACCAAGTATATAATAGGTTTCCATTGAAATTTTCAATCAATTATTATCATGTGTAAAATTTAGAATCATCAGTATGTATTTGAGATTCTCCATCAATGGTATCCTCTCATATACTATTTAGAGATTCTTTTAATCGTTGTTATGATAATACTAGTTTTTTGAATCCACTCAATGGGGAGATCTGTAATTTATTTTCATACAGGGAGATGAAAGTTGTTTTGATGTTGGGATCGTACACATGAATGGGCTACCTACACATCCTTTTTAAAGGAATCAGAAAACCTGTAGTTTGGTACCGCTTAATTGGGAACATCATACCTTTTAAGGTAGCTTGATAAAGACCTAGTCATATAATTTAATGTAATGTGGAAAGAAAATACAAGATAATGGTGATTAGTCAAGCCTGTTGTGGAAATTATGCCTAAGAAGACCAAGGAACTTGGAAAAGATATGAGTTTTCAAGTTAGACAAGACCCTGTTGGGAATAAGGAATAGGTAGAACATGTTTGATTTGAAGTGTTGGGTTTGAACCTTAGAGAGGCTTCCTACATATCCCACTTGGATGGTAATCAAATCTCAAGTAGTTCTATGAGTCTCATAAGAGATTCTAGTCCTATAAGAAAATGATTTTGGGATAATTTCCTGAAAGGATTCCTTTTTATGGATGAAATGAGATGGATCTTGAGCCTTAGGAAGGCTTCCTACATATCCTAATTTTGATGGGAATCAGAGTTCTCATAGTTCATTCTTATGAGGTGTTTATACAAATTTTGTGATAATCACAAATCTCTAAGACCATGTGAGCCATACTCGGTGTGAGAAACAAGAGGATGTGAAAGATTCAACAAAGTCACACACACTTTTCCTTCTTCGCTGGTGTAAGAGTACGGGCCTACGGTGGCGAGGGTGGATGAGGATGAGACAAAGAACCTTCCCTATATCACTTTACATCAGACAAGGGTCCAATGTAAGGAAGGAGTGATGGTGAAGGAAGTAGTTAAGATCGAGATATAAACCTCCTACATGAATGGTTAGGGGGCTTACACTAGGATGGCTGCCCTAAAATTGTTCCTGGTAGGGGAGGGAGACTTCTCTTTTGTTCAAAAGTAAAAGTAGGTGTTAATCATACCTTTCCTAAAAGAGACCTAAGGTTTCATGTTTTAGAGATGAGAAGGGGAGGTCAGGAACCTAACCCTGATCATCCAAACCAGTAACTCCACAACACTATTACTGGGAGAAAGGTCCATGTGAATATGGATATACAAACCCAACAACACTCAATTAATCATAACCCCATTACAAAATAAATGTGGGAAACCTATGACTATGGATATAAATAACCAAATGGGATACACGTTGATGTCCCCTTGCCAAAGGTTTGATAATTCAAGTGGTTTTGGTGAATGTTTCAACATAATACCTTTTAGAAAATGGAGCCAATGAAGAATAATTCTTTCCATGAATGAATTTGAAGAAGGCTTGATGAAAGGCTTGTATAGAATGAAGGGATAAGGTGAATCAAAAAAGGGTGACCAGTAGGAATTCAACAAGCAGGTATGGGTGCACAAGTAGGCTTGGGAGGCCCTATGTTCACTTAAGTGATGAACAACTTGGGTGTTAATACTTGGGCTAGACTTGACTCAATCATTCAAGAGTATTCACAAGTATCCCTGAACGTGGGGCGCTCAAGTTCCTTTGAGAGGAATGGGTGGTGCACAAGTGTTTCTTATTTAAGGAGGTTGGGAACTTTAGGCACACAAGTGTTATGGATTTCAAACTCTAAAGGGACTTAATTCATATGATGCTCCTTCAATTTCTCTACTCTAGGTGTTATAGAACTACTTTGATGGTTTCAGAAGACTTGGGCGAAGCACTAGGGCGACCAGAGTAGCAGTTAGGATTCAAGAAAATTTGTTTATACAAATGAAGATCCCATGCATATATTTATAGGAAAAAATAGGACCCTGGGAAAAATATGTTTGGGTACGCAAGTGGATTGCATGCTAGAATGGTGGTGCCCAAGTACCTTTCACGCTGATGGTGTTTTGGATAAACTGGGGTGCCTCTTTGTGGACTTAGCCAAAATAATATCTCCATACACCGCCATCATGGTGGTGTGCAAGTATTTGTGCATAGGTACCTCGGGCACCTGTTTGGGTACATGGAAAAAATAATTTCTCCATTCCATAGGGGTTGTACCCTTGCACCCCTGCCTGGGATCACTGTCAGGATGTAGTCCTGGACTTTTAGACCGGTGCCTTTAGAACTGTCACTGACCCCCATGAAAAATAGAGAGTCACACCATGGATCTTTGGATCCAAATTTAATTTTTTTTACATAAAATTGCATGGAACACATTCCATGGAGTCTACAAAAGACCCCCCCTAGATTTTGATTTGTTCGAAATGAAAAGAATCTTGTTATAAGGTAAAATTTTGGAACTTTGACACATTACAACATTATTTGGTTAGATTTGGAGCTCTTTCAAGTTTAGAAGGATGCTCTAATTTTTTCCTAATCCATGGGGATTAATGAACATAGTTTGATTTTTACTAGGGTCATATAGATAACCCCAAAAAAATTGTATCTTATAAATTTTATTACTCAATATTTCCTAAACCATACAAAATATAGGTCTAGAGAGATAAGGCTTCGACTTTTATCCAAAGTGCCCTTTGTGGATTTTCAATCTGGTGAGTACCATGTATTTTTTTGTAATGGAATTTTATAGTCATGTATATTGGACTAATAAGGCCAGTGTTTAAGGTCTAATATCTTTGACCATAAATTTTGAAATTAGATCCCAAACAAGGATTAGTGGATAGGAATTTCTCCAATATTCTTTAGATACTTCCAATGAGAATCTTGCGTCATGATTGTTATGGTCACCAAATCTAAAACCTAAAGAATAAACATATAGATCATTTCAAAAAAAGAACTTACCATTACCTGAAAAATCCATTATGGGGACTGTATTATGTAGGTCCAACTGGGACACATGTTCCATAACTAAACAATAGAATCTTTTGAATGAAATGCCTCTTATATAGTCAATTTTTATGCAAGGCCACCTAAGGGCACATAATTCATATTTGGGAAAAATAGATCTAAATTTTTGAAATTTTATTGTTGACAGATAAGGGAAAATAATATTTGGGTGACTTAAGACCATAGTGGGTGGTTTTTCCAAGGAAAGATATTTTAATAATAACGGTCCATCTATGATAACATAGTTCATGAATGTGGTAACCACTTATACATAGATTTAATGTGTGATCAATGGTTAAAATTTTTCAGAAAGGGGGATTTATGACATCATGCTATGCAGATATTTTTAAAGTCATACAGTGGGGACATTATACTATGTAGTTTCAAGTCATGTAGTGAGGACATTATACTGTACAATTTCAAGTCATGATATTAGGAAATTAGGGGTATTTAATTTAAGGTCTTTTAGATTTGACCCAAGGTTTATGAGTCTCCAATTCCTTGATAATTTGTCTGGAAACATACCACCATGTTCAGGTATGGAAAGAAATAATGGTAAATTGTGATTTGGGAATTTATGGATCTGGAGAATGGTATGGGAAAATGGATACTGGAATTAGAGGAAGTCTTTTCCAAGAACAAAGTTACCATTATTTGAAAAACCTGTTATGGGGGTTGTATTATGTAGGGCCAACTAGGGCATATGCTGCATAGAAAAATAATGGCATCTTTTGACTGACATGCCTGTTATGTAGGCAACTTATGCAAGGCCACCTTGGGTAAAGTATTTCATAGTCAAGAAAAAATCCCTTGAGTATCAAACATTCTATTCCTAGAAGCCGAGTAAAGTTTACGTAGATTCATATTTTTTACAACACAGAGTTTGATTTATGGGAAAAAGGTACCTGAATATAGAAAGAGTGTTTCCAATCATCATTTATAAAGAATCATAGGAATAAGATTTCTATGAGGTCTTGCCCAAACTTAGAAAGTATGGTGTATGTAGTTTTAGTTCATATGTCTAGGACCAAAATATAATAGAAACAATAGATGATATGTGGTCAAATGATCCTATTTTATTTCAATATGCTTTGAACACTTGGATGGGACTAGAATCTAAGGAAAAAATTTCACTATGTATCGCAAGGGGATGAGAATCAAGAAAAATGTAGTTCTTGGGGTGCTTTAAAGTTTATTGTCGTGCAACATGGACACTATTTTGTGCAGTTTAGGGTCATGCAGTGAAAACATTAAGTGATTCCAATGTGAAAAAGGAATATTATGGTTTTGTTAGGGAATTAAACCCAGGTATCACTACGTATCTCAAATGGATGAGAGTCAAGACACATGTATTTCTTGAAACATTACCTATGTAGGTTTGATTCTTACACAAAGTGAATACAAGTTTTTTTATATCATGGCTGGGCCCAAGATTATAGATCCAGGAATCTCTATATATCACATGGAAATGAGAATTAAGCTAAACTTAATTATTGAAAAAATTATTTCCCATACCAATTGTGTTTTATGTGAGAGATGGGGGCTCTTAACACATTCCAGAAGAATGGTTAAACTTAAGACAAAAAATGGTATGAAGATCAAACCATTTATCCTAAAAGTGAACTCTGTATAGATCTGGTTCATATACAGGAGGAGAAAATGGAAATAAATTATTTTGTGGTTTAGGTTGGGCCCAATATTGGGGATCTAGGAATCTCTACGTATCGCCTTAGAATGAGAATCAAGATACATGTAGTTCTTGAAATGAGCTCTCTATGCAGATCTGATTCAAAGATAGGGATAATTGGAACTCATGTGATACTAGGGATTAGGAATGATGTATGTGATTCTTGTGCATGGAATCTCTTAACATCAAATAAAAAATTTGTTAATCGTACAGTTAAATGTCATGTAGCTAGGACAAATGATGTTATTCTGTTTAACGTCATACAGAAAGAAAAAATATTCTATGCATTGTAACATCATTCATCATGGACGCATATGGTTTTTATGTAGTTTAATGTATTGAAACTAGGACCTTGTGATATGTAGTTTAAATTCACACATCGAGGACATGTTAATGTGAAATTACATAAAGTACTTCTTCAATAATATTGCATTGGTTAGAGTTCTAATAATTTCTCCATCCATTAAGATTAGGTAATGAGCTCCATTATAGTAGAACTCATGTACAGATTAAGGTCCTTCCCACTTTGGCTCAAGTTTTGGAGGCTTCTTTCCTGGTATCATTGGAGTCTTGAGGACTAATACCAATTCTCCTTGAAGAAATTAGTGGAGGTGAACTTTCTTGTTAAAGTATTGTGCTATTATATTTTGATAAAATCCAAATGATGCAAAGTATGCAATCTCTTTTCGTCTAATCATTCTAGATCCTCAAATAACTTCTGAGACAATTAATCTTTAGATAATTGATCACAAATAGAATATCAGAGTGAAGGAAATGGAATTTCAATAGGAAAAAATAATTCTGTTTAATATACCAACAAATATTGAGTTGGTTGAGTGGTAGTATAGGTAGTAGTCTAGTAGTCCCATAAAGCATGAAAAAATTTATTAGGAGAATATTTCTTATCTTTATCATCAATTTTTTGGAGTATATTTGATAGCGTCTTATTGAAAGCCTCTATATGTCCATTGTCCACTGCATGATAGTGAGATTAATGGTTGGATTTGATATTGTGCTCCTGATATAAATTATTTACTAAAATAGAATAGAAATTGGTGGCATTATCCGTCAATATAGTATGAGGGACACCAAATCTGGTAATTATATTAGCTTTAACGAATCTAAAATTCTTTTAGCCCTAACTTCTTTGAGAGGTATTTCCTCATCCCATTTGGAAAATAAATCAATAGTAGTAAGAATATACTTTAACTGCTTAGCTGTAGATGGAGGATAAGGTCCTACTATATCCATTCCCCATGTGGCAAATGGATAGAAATATTTATCTATATGTCAGAACTCTAGGGATTGATGAATGAAGTTGTTATGCACTTGGAAGGGATAAAATAACTTGGTGAAATATTTTAAATCCCACGTCATTGAAGGTCAGATGTATCCAAGCCTTCATATTTGATCAGAAAGCCTATTCCTAGACTAGTGAGCACAATAAGCTCACACACGTACTTCTTTCCTGATATTTTTAGTTTCTTCTCCATCAATACACCTGAATATTATCCCATTGAAGCCTTATTTGTAGAGGATCTCCTATTGATCTGGTCTATCATAAATAGTTAAATCATCCACTCATTGTCAGATGTGTTCTTTTTCAGCTCTATCAGGTGGAAGTACTCCGTTTTGAAGGTATTCCATGATAGGTGTCATCTATCCCATAGTATGGCCATATGGATCAGAAATAGCGATGATTTCATTAATTTCCTCCATTACAGTTTGAACAAAAGGTGAAACCACATGATAATGGGAAATACTGATGATTTTATAATCCCAATTTGGATCTTCCAAGGCTGTGGCTGCATTATCCAGTGCATAAACTTGGGAATTTTGTGATAGCGGGACATATGAAAATGTTGTCTATGAGGGAAATTCACCCATTAACCCTATGACATAATCAAAAAAATGATTAAATATTATTTTCTAACAGCATAATCTCGAATGATCTATTTTATTACCAATTATGAATCACCTTTCAATTTTAGGTGGTTCACTTGTACCTGGAGTTCCAATTCCAGGATTGCAATGAGAGTTTGATATTCTACATCATTGTTGGTACCACCTTCTGATAACATAAAGGAATATGGAAACACTAACTTTTCTGGGGAGATAAGTACATTTCCTAACCCATCTCTGTTGAGTTTAGGGTTTTCCATTCTCTTCCCTATTTGACTTTTGGAAGCACCATCAAAGTATATTTCTCATGATTGGGGATTATCTTGAATAGAGAAGATTTCTTCATTAGGAAGATCAGTATTCAATGATGTATCTTTTCAAGATGGATGTTTAGCAATGAAGTTTACCAAGGCTTGGAATTTTATTTCTTTCTAAGGCACAAACTAGATATCAAACTATTTAAAAATAAATTCCCACTGTTCCAAACATCCTATAATCATAAGACGACTAAGGATAAATTTGAATGGGTTATTGCGATATACCAAGTGAACCTCGGGATGTCGCAGGTAGTTCCTTAGCTTCTGAAATGAAAAGTTTAATGCTGGGAAGCACTTCTCGATACATTAATATTGAGTCTCTATGTCAAGTATATTTGGATTGAGATAATAAAGGCTATTCTCATTCATAACATCACTCTTTTGTGTAAGGAAGGCACCTAGTGATTTCTCTAAATCTTTCACATAGAGAATAAGTGGAATTCCTTCAACAGGTGGCATTAATATTAGTGGTCTCAAGAGATATTTCTTGAGGGTATCAAATGACACTTGGAAGTCTTCATTCCATTGATAAGTAACTTTCTTATTCATTAATCTGGTGAAGGGTAAACACTTTCATACCAAATTGGAGATAAGGCGCTGAATATAGGCCAAGTGTCCTTGAAGTCCTCTTAATTCCTTCAAATTTCAAGGAGGTGGCATTCTAAGGATTATATTTGTCTTTTCAGGATCAATTTTGATGCCATGATACTGTACAACTAAGCTGAATAATTTTTTTAAGGTAACCATGAAAGCTTATTTCAATGTATTCATCTTTAAATTATATTGCTGAATTTTACTTAATATAGTATCCAAATCAGTCAGGTGATCAGAACATTGTCTATATTTAACTCCTAGATCACCCACATAACATTTGAAAAAATTTCCTAAGAAGGGTTTGATGATATGGTGCAAGAAACATTGATACTTTTCACAAGAATTCTCTAAGAAAAAGGAATTTCCCAATAGGAAAACACACCTTAAGGGTCTCTAAAGGCTACATAATCCTAATCCTCTAGGACCATCTGGATTTGATTCTACCCGGAGTAGCCATCCATGAAGTAGAGATCTTCATATCTATATATTTCGTTAATCAAAAGTTCTATGATCAGAAATGAAAAGTCATCTTTGGGACAATGCTAATTAAGATCTTTGAAATCAATGAAAACTCTAATTTTTTGGTTTTTCTTTTTCACTGGGACAATGTAGGTGATCCATTTGAGATGTTGTACCTCCCTAAAAACATTATCTTTGTTAAGATTTTCGACTTCAACTTCAATTTTAGAGGCATGAGTTGGGTGCGTTCTTATTCCTGCATGTTTAAATCCTCGATGCTCATCTGGAAAACCCAAATAATGAGTGGCCATATTAAGATTAAGGTCTGGAATTTATGTATAGTTCCAAGAAAATATATATCAATGTTTCTTTATAAATAAAGTATACATATCTGTCTCTTTACAAGTCATGGGTTCACTAATTAAAGTAGGGTGTAGATCTTCTTCTGTACCTAGATTTATTTCTATGAGCTCATCGAAAGTGGTGGAGAATCCTTATTCAAATGCTGGTGGAGCGTCCTTTATATCATCTTCTTCATATTCCTTACGCGTAACTTCTTATATTTCTTCTTAGAGAGTTAGTGATGAAGAAAGAATTTCAGATCCAGGGGAGGAGTTACTATTAGAACATCCTGAAGAAGAGGAAATAATTTCTGACCGTACTCATGATGAATGGTCTTCCTAGAGCATTGAAGAGAATATGGGGGGTTGGGAATAAATATCCTCTTCCTTTATTACTACAACAACTTATTCTAGACTTATTGATGAATCAAATACTTTCCGATGTTTGGTGGATGAAATAAAAACATCTCCATTTAAGCTTTCACTATCAACAACTTCTCCCATGCTGTCAAGCTCGATTGCTGCAATTCACATTCTGGAATTCACTTGATGAGTGCTTGGATTTGGGGCTATGATTTTAATTTTATTGATAAGAAACACGTAATTTATACATAGATGTTTAAATAGGTTAACTGAGATATTTTCCAAACCATTTGGAGCATTGATTATTATTACATCTTTTTCCATATAACTCTTTGACTTTGTGCGATAGAATTATGCCTCAATATACTAAGATTTACATGATTTGAATGATACCATTTCACCATAAAATGTTCCAATTTTACCATTGAAGAAATACTTGAGGCATTTGTGATATGTCGAAGGAATGACTGCATGTTGATATAGCAAAGGCCTTCCAAGTAGAATGATGAAGGTTGTGTCCTGACAGAAAACCATGAAATATTAATTAGATACATGATCCTCAAACTGAGTTCTAAGTGTAATCTTTTCTAGAGGTTCTTGTTCATTCTTTTAATAAGCTTGCAACATAATAATGGAAGGAGATAAGACAGATTCAGTGAGACCCAATCGACAATGTGTACAGATGGGAATAAGGTTGACTCCTAAGACATTATCAATAAAGTCTCATTGGATGTTTGTATCATTAACCCTAATAGATAGATACATGGTCATGATGTTTCCATGTACAACATCATCCTCATATTCATTCATGAAATATATGATTGCATGACATTCTATAGAATCATTTTCTATACAGTAAACGTCAGCAGCAGCAACCTCGGTTTCAAACTCTTGAGGACTTGACAAAGATTCAATAAGTGATTATAGAATATATTTTGACAAATTCAAGGCATCCAAGATTGATAACATGACCAATAATTGGGATAGCTATTTCAAAACATCATACTTTTGTTCCAGAGGTCTTTATTTTTCTGCATGGATATGCGGTTTTGTAGGTTCCTTGGAAGTTGATGCTACTGATATAGATGTACCATGTGTTAGGGCAGAAGCTGGAAATACTTATTCTCTTGGTGAATTAGACTAACTAGGTCTATCTAACTACTAAGATAATGATGGTTTAACCTCTAATTTTTCTTGAAAGATAATCATGTTAGGACTGATCTTTTCATGTGTGGGAGAATTTCCTTGTTCGTGGTGAGCTCGTTGAAGGGATCTCCCATGATTTTCTTCTGCACAAATGGTTCGAGCAAGAGTAGAGTTAAAATAGTGTTTTCTAGAATATCCACATCTTACCCTGTATCCTCGAACTTTTCTTATTCCTCTAGATCCCCAGTCAAGTATAGAGAATTCAGGTTCATCATAACTATAATCATAATCTGCATAGAGGTCCGTAGATCGGATAACGTTAACATAATTAAAGATCAATTCTTCATCTGATGAGGATTTTTATTGACCATTCAGTTCAAGTTATGATGTTTGGAAGTTCGGTGCTTGTTCTTTTGGGAGTGATGGCTTGCAACCTTCCAAACTTAAGGATAACATTTTCCTTGACACGATCTCTTTTTCTTATAACTGCTCTTTATCATTATGATAATGTCTCTTCTTTGAGGATTGACCTCTGGAGGACTGATATTTTGATTAATATGGATTTTCTATAGCTGAAGTGGAAGAAGTTAGATTGATCATTTTCCAAAGCTCCAATAATCATACTTCTGCGCATTTTTGATTTTGACTTCTTTTCATTCACCTTCTTTCTATGGATCAATAGCAGTAACACATGCTACTTAGGATGATGTGCTTTTTAGTTTCATTTGTCTAGAGTATACCATTTTTTTCAAGAGATATTTTATAATGAAACACTCCTGAATGGGATTCCCCAATATTTGATGAAAGGGGCAATAATTCAAGAGATAATCCTCTCCTTTTTTATTTGGTTTCTTCGGCCTTGGAAATTGAATCAATTTTTTTTCAAAGATAAAATAAAGAAGCCAGGAACCTGTTCATTTCGAAAAGAATAAAATTTATTCTTTAACTCCTCAAACTATCTTCTCCTTTGATCTTTCTGATCATCTTGATGAGGAGGTCATTTCTAATGATGATCGGGAGGTGGAGTCCTTCAATATGATGAAGGTTTTGAAGTAGAAGCAGGTATAAGTTCTTGTTTAAGTATGACTGTAGCAGCCTCTACTTTCCCTATTTAATTTCCTAGAGTTTATGGGATTATATGAGAGTTAGATTTAGATTCCACAATGGAATCCTCCATTTCTTGGGAAATTTATTCAATGTATCGAAACCCTCTTGTGTATTTCACAGGGATTAGTGGTGTGCGTACCTTATCATGAAGATTTTCCACACAAATTAGTAGCAACTCTTATTAAGGGAGTGGAAGATTTAAAGAATAAGTTAATCATTTTCATTGAGAAATTAAATCTGTAACCCTTTCATTCTATCCTTTTTTCAATTTCTAAGATAAAAAAATGTTGCCTTTGACATCATTGAGCTAAATTGGAGAAGGAATTTCTGAAGAAGATCTTCTCATACAGTAATTAATCAAGACTGCAAACTTGTATACCAGAAGAAGGCTGAACCCTATAATGATTGCAAAAATAATATGAGCTTTACTACTTCTTGTTGTTGAGGGGTCCACATTATGGGATCAAAAGGAGAAAAAAATGCATTAAGTGCTACTTCAGATCTCTTGAACCATTAAATATTGGAAATGTGGTATTCAAAAAGTTTGGTGGTGGAGGGATCAGATATACCCATTCAGGGTAAGATTTATTTTCTAGTTGTACTAGTGCATTCCATTCTTCCATAGCTTCCAAACATATTTTTAATTCTTTAATTGTATTCATTAGAATTTGGGGATACATGTAAAGTAGGTAGATCTTGAATTGGAGCGACGGCTGAAAAAACCACTGGTGGTGATAGTGTTGGTATTTGTCTTAGATAACCCATGGGGACATGCCTATAAGGATGTGATTGATCCGGCCCTAGATGTGTACCCAATGGAGGGAATTCCTTATCTGCATCTATAGTTACAACAAACCCTCTTTGCAGAGGAGTTCCTATAGGGTGTTCAAGTTGAGGATCCTCTTGTAGAGTATGTCTGGCAGAAATGATGCTTCAAAGTAAATCTACATTGAGTCTTTTCAACTCCTTCATCTCCTCTTCTTGCTAGGAAAATAATTCTTCAATTAAAAGAGATTAAACTATCCCATGGAAAAGTGAAATATGATCTGACTTTTACCTTTACCCTTGATAGATTCCTTTCAAAGGGGTGGGAGTTGGTTACTTGAAGGAATACCTAGATTCTAGGTAAGCCTCTGATTTTGGGTATGACCACCTCCTCAATTTGCTTCAGTGTTTACTGTATTATGAATAAGAAATTCATCTTCCAACTCCCTTGAACTGGACTCATTTCCTATAGGATCTTATATAATGGTATTAATGAAATTTACTGACAAATAATCCATTGGTGTAATTCCATAAGTATCTCTGTAATATCATCTCCTTATATGCACTCTATTAGACTTAGTTCTAATATATGCTAAAATACTCGGAACTTCTTGATAGACAATAACCTGAAGGGAATCCTTGGATAGTTCAGTTGTGCGTTCACTTCCTAATCGGGAGAAAACTGACTTCCATTGAGGAGGGGATTGTAGATGTGAAAAATCCCCCAGTCCTATGGACTGAGGATATTCTTGTTCTTATTTTTCAAACCTTAAAACTTTGTTTATTGAATTCGAAGGTCATTCTAAACAAGCCCCCAACCCTGCAGGCTGGGGTGGCTCTGAACTATTATGGTTTAGATTAGCATAGATTCTCTTCTGATCTTATGAATTCTCATTTGATCATTGGTTGGATGCATTATCTGAAAACCACTTAAATTGCCTGTTTCAGAAGACCATTATTCTATTTCATACATGTTCTCAATCTGATGGATGAAATCCTCTAAGCAAGATTCCTACTTAATGTTATCATATGCTTGATGAAAAAGTATCTCAATATCATTCTCTCTTTGGGCTTTACTTTTATGAGATCTAGTCAAGGCCTGTTCTTGAGAGTATATTTGAATACACACAAACTTTGTTGATTGTAGTGGGCCATGGGAAATAACATTAAATGAGAAAAATTTTGGAGGGATTTAAAAAATGTGGAGTGCAGTGAAATAAAATGCTTTATGTGCACCCCATCCTATGATATAAACACCAGATGGGGTGTCAGTAATTATCTAGCATAGCCTCATTAGTGTATTGAGGCATGCACACTAAAGGGTTCCCTTATTCTATTAAACCCTTTTATGTGAGTAAACTGAAAGAGATTCCAAGTCAATTTGGAGTTTTAACCCTTATATTACCTTAACATGACATTGATATTCATCATATGGTAATACTTTGGCTTTTAGATGATAAAGAGTCTTCCATAAGTTGAGGAAGATATCCTAAATTCAATATTCTACCATCAATTCTGGAATGTTGTATTGAGAGTTTTCCAAATTCCAGAACATGACTGGTATTTCACCCCTAGCCAGTTGTTTTCTAATTTTCAACATATCCTCATCATCTTTTTAAAGAGGTTTTTCAACTTGGTCCGACAAGAGTGGAAGCTTCTCGATTATTTTATCACAAACAATATGATTAGTTGTTTTTTATTCTACTATATCAGAAGACAAATGACCTAAGGGAGTTTGGTGAATAAATATCTTATTGGGATGTATTCTGGTTGAGAAATTATTTCACCTATTAGTAACATGGCATTGGACATGACTGGCCTTATGTTGAAAAGTACCTCGAGATAAGGGAGTTTTCTCATTACTACATTGTCAATTGGAGAATTATCTTGGCAATGTGAAACACTAATGCGATGATAACTTTCACAGAGAATTCCATCATGTGGAGGACCACCATGTTGGATTACAGTAAGGGATAAATCCTCTTGCTCTTGGTCTTCTGGCCACATAGAGGGTTGTCGTGGCTATCATCCAGAGATAGATTCTCTAGATTGAATGATTATTCATGAAGAAAGCCTTCATGAAAAAGTGTCTGATGGAGAACTTTAGAATTACTGATACTACTCCCATAATTTGGTAATGAGAGAGTATGATCTTGAGTTGTAACAAATAAATGTCTGAGGGCTTCAAGAACTCCTGAATTAAGAGGATCCAGATCGCAGATCAGCTTTTGATTTTCCAACTATTTTTGGAAAGACTTATTCTTAGATGCTCTTTTCCACATTGTTGGGGCCACTTTATGAGAGAATTGGTTAGCATGGGTAGTTGTATGTTCCTAACTTGGAGTGGTCTTCAAAATAGGATGATTATCCCCAATTGGAAAGGGTGTTTGTTCCCAATATGGTTGTATGTGTGATATAGGGGCATATATCCCATAACCCACCAGGATTGGAACAGAGGTGTGTATATGCTCCAGGATGGCATGCTGATGAGTCATCCTATGTGTGGGGACATAATTATGTGTTTGTTTCTCTGGTACTACTAAAATTGTTGTTATGATATTCTGGAAGGCTTCTAGAATATGGGTAAGAATTTGTCTCTTCCCTTTCACCATTTCTCAAATATGTTTGGTGACTTCAACAGACAGAATAGAAATATACATCTATTTAGTATCTAGTGTAGGTGTATGTACCTGCTACTGTTCTCCCTTTCCCATTGGTGGATATTGACATAACTCATGTATGGGGGTAGAGAGTTGAGTCTACCCTAGGTTTGTCATCAGATATTTCCGACTCAATTCTCCGAGTACTACCAAACAAGACTGCTGGCAGACATGAGGTATGTTGGTAGGTGTATGTTCCTACTAGTTATTTTCTACCAAGAATGGTTGATATACTTCTTTCAATGCTAAAAATGAGATTTCTGGTAGAATTAGTGAGTGCGGGCAGGTGTATGTTCCTGCCTACCAATTACTGCGATATTTGATTGGCAGGCTTCCTTGAATGCAGTCAGATGAGCCTGCTGATTGAATGATAGTTTGTAAGTGTTTTCATTTTCTCATGTTACTCCACTAGATTTAAATGGATGTATTGGTTGGGTGCTTCTAGATGAGTCTTCTAGTTGGTGGAATTAGGGAGGACGGTTGTATGTTCCTTTTCATTGATTTCCATCAAGTTAGGTTGATATACTTATCTAGAGGGGGAAGAAGTAAGAACTTTCTCCCTGTTGGCTGGATTTTGTCCTTGTAGGTTCATCTTGGACACCTGGTTTTGAGGGACCTGGGCTGAATAACTGAAGGAAACACCCCCAACATGTTAAGGGTTCACTGCTGCATGATTCTGCTGGCGGTGATTGTTGGTGGGACCCTCGGTAAGGAATCCTATGTCTTTGAGTTGAGTCCATGAGTGAACTCTTGATCCACATAACTGTAGTATAGGAGGGATTGGTTTTTTACATTCTAAGGATAATGACCTGAAACAATTTAATAAGGTTGTTGGCACCATATGCTTCTTGACCACCAGTCATCACTGACCAGAAGATTAAGGGTTATTGTTAACTTGGAGAGCCTATTGAGTAGCCTCCAAGGTTGGGATAGTACTATGTTTATGGTATTCCCCTAAAAATACATTTGAGACCCATCATTTAATATATTTAGTTGGCTATGATGTCCTTACAGTGGATTAGGATCCAGCTTTAGTAGCGACCAGGGTATTCATGGGTGAAAACTAGAAGGAATCCATTTGGAGTGAAGGGAGTTCTGAGAAAATTGGGAAACAATGAACTCCATTAAAGAAAAATATTTTATATGGACACATGTGTGATTTATTCCCTTATTTTTCCTTCATTTATCAATTTATAGGGGCCTGATAGATGGGTAACACTATTAACATGGTTAATGATTCACTTCGGGTTCACCATTTTTTGTTTCGTCTCCCATGGAACGTGTGTTCTGGTTAGGAATCACTACTTTTGGGTAGTTTCCATTAGATTTATTTATGGAACTAGAAACATACAATGGTAATTTATCCAATGAGACCTTCTTTCTAAAGGAATACATTTGTTAGGTTTGGGCCTACGATACTTGAGAATGTACATTGGTCAAGAGGTTGGGAGGTCAGACTCATCACACACTTTTGGGGGAATTATTACCTACACTAGGACTATATTATATATTTAAGACATTTCTTGTGAATCCTTATTAATTTACCAAGTATAAAATAGGTTTCCCTTGGAATTTTCAATCAATTATTAGAATGTGTGAGATTTAGAATCATCCATATGTATTCGATATTCTTTATTAATGGAGATATCCATATGTATTTGAGGTTATCCCTTAATGGTATCCTATCATATAATATTTAGAGATTCTTTTAATCGTTGTTATGATAATACTGGGTTTTTTAAGCCACCCAGTGGGGTTATCTGGAATTTATTATCTTCTTGGGAGACATTTTTTTATGTTGGTATTGTACCCATGAATGGGCTACCTACGTATCCTTGTGAAAGAAATCAGAACCCTCGTAGTTTGGTACCTCTTAATGGGGATCATAATACCTTTAAAGGTTGTGTGATAAGGACCTATTCATACATTTTAATGTTATGTGGAAAGGAAATGTAATAGAAATGTGATTAGTCAAATATTGGTGTGGGACTTATGCCTAATAATCCCAAAGAACATGGAAAAGATATGAGTTTCCAAGTTGGACCGGACCCTATTTGGAATATGGTCCAGGAAGAACAGGTTTGATTTGAAGTGTTGGGTTTGAACCTCATGGAGGCTTCCAATGTATCCCACTTGTATGGGAATAAAATCCCACTAAGTTTTATGAGTCTCATAGAATATTTTAGTCCTTTGAGATAAATGAGTTTGGGATAATTTTTTGAAAAGGATTCCTTTTTTGGATGAAATGAGATGGATCTCGTGGCTTAGGAAGGCTTCCCACGTATTCCAGTTTTGATGGGAATCAAAGTTCTCATATTTCATTCTTATGAGGTTTTTATATAAATAGTGTGATCATTACAAATATCTAATCCCACGTGAGTCATACTCCATGTGAGAAACAAGAGGATGTGAAAGATTCAACAAATGCACTTACACTTTTCCTCCTCTATTGGTGGAAGAGGACTGGCCTATGGAAGCGAGGGTGGATGAGGTCAAGGTAATGAACCTTGACTCTATTCACTTTATAATAGACAAGGGTCCAATGTAAGGAATGAGTTAAGGTGAAGTAACTATAGAGGATTGAGACTGCAACCTATTACATGAAAGGTTAGGGGCTTACACCAGGATGGATGCCCTAAAATTGGTCCTAGTAGGGGAGAGAGACTTCTCTTTTGTTAAAAAGGAAAAGTAGGTGAAAACTGTAACTTTCCTACCATAGACCTAAGGTTCCAGGTTTTAGAGATGAGAATGGGATTTCATAATAAAAACCCTAATCCTCCAAACCAGAAACTCCCCAACACTGTTCCTATGATAAAGGTACTTGTGACTGTAGATATAAAAATCCACAAACACTCCATGAATCCTAACCCCATTTCAAAAAAAATGTGGGAAACCTTAAACTGTAGATATAAAAACCCAAATGAGAGACATGATGATGTTCCCTTTCTAATGGTTTGATAAGTTAGGAGGTTGTTTTGGAGGTTTCAACATAATCCATTTCAGACATGGGATCCAAGGAAGAATAATCCATTCCATTAATGACTTTAAAAAAGGCTTGATGAAAGGCTTGTATAAACTGAAGGGATAAGGTGAATCAAAGAAGGGTTCCCTAGTAGGTATCTGATATGCAAGTATGGGCGTGTAGGTAGGCTTGGAAGACCCGATGTTCACTTCAGTGACGGACAACCGGGGTGTTAATACTTTTGCGAGATTTAACTCAGGCCTTCAAGAGTATTCACAGGTATTCTTAGAAGTGTGGTGCTAATGTTACTTTGAGAGTAATGGGAGGCACACAAGTGTTTCTGATTTAAGGATGATGGGTTCTTTAGGCATGCAAGTGTTATGGATTTCAAACACTAAAGGGATTTAAATCCTATAATCCTCATTCAATTCCTCCGCTCTAGGTCTTAAAGAACTACCTTAAAGGTGTTAGAAGACTTAGGAGAAGCACTAGGGAGACCAGAGCAACAATTGGGATTCAGGCTAATTTTTCTGTAAAATTGAATACTCCATGCGTCAATTTATTGGAAAAAATAGGACCCTAGGAGAAAGATTGTTCGACGTGCAAGTGGCTTGCACGCTGACAGTGTTTTGGCTAAACTGGGGAACCTCTTTGGGGACTTGGCCAAAATAATTGCTCCATACCACGAGAGTTGCACCCCTGCACCCTACTTGGGATCACTGTTGGGATACGGTCTCAGCCCTTCTGGCCAGTGACTTCGCTACTGTCACTGACCCCCATGAAAAATGTTGAGTTGTACCATAAACTTTTCGATCCCAATTTAAAAAAAATTCAGGAAAGTGCGTGGAACACATTTCAGGGTGTGTACATGTATATATGTATATTTATATGGGAATATATATACTCACACACAAATAAATATAAATATACATGATATCACATTGGCCAGTTTACTAGGATCATGGACATTGGGATCAAATTTGGTTTCACATTACTAGTTTATTTATCTTTTGAGTTATGACTTAGCTAGGTTGATCATATTACACGAGAATTCACTTATGACAATATATTTATAGTTTCATCATTGGGGTGGCCTAATGAGATTATATTATCACCCCTGTATTCTCACGTCGATGTGTGTGAAGATCTTTTGTCTGTATTTCAGGTTGAGCACAAATGCATGGTGTATTGGGCTGAGGCCCTGGGTTGCATGATCGAGCAGAGCTGATCATGTGGTTTCTTTTCATCATATTGGAGCATATAAAAAATTTAATGGAGACCAGATATGTGTTCTGGCTTTGATTTAGTAGTATATCCACGTACTTTTATTTCATATTCCTTTATGTTATCCTGCACCTATGTTCAGCCCAGTGGGTGACCAATATTGTATGTATGACATAGTTGTTTAGGCTTTTATAACATTACATTTATTATTACATAATTTTTTATTTCATTTTATTTATTTCTTCCATAATTTTTATATTTAATTCTATAGATGTTATCAAGTTATTTTCATTGTGTTTACTCTAATATGAGAGAGTAGTCTCTCCATAGACACACCCTAGGCCCTCACTGCTAGTTGGAAGCTCTGGAGTATGATAGGCCCACTTGAGGGATTATGTTGAACCAACTTAGAGAATTGATTTAGTGGAATCTGGGTTATGAAATTACACTGAGATTTGTGTTATGCTTGTCCGGCACAACGTGTCAGGGTTCCCCTCTCACCCATATTGGTTATTGGGGGAGGACTAGATGATAGCTTCCAGCACACCCATCTCTCTTTCGAGATTCCCATATAACGATGCTTCTATGGCCCTTTTTACACCATCAACTTGATGTTCCACATCATTTGACCAAAATACCAAGAAGAAATGCACGTGGATAGGTATCTATCCACCCCTAATTGGAATTAAGATAGATGACTGAATGATGGGTGTCAGCACACCCATCTCTCTTTTAAGGGCACCCACCTGAGGAAACTTACATGAACCATGTTGTACCACCTACCAAATGCATTGAGACATTTTATTAGGAACATCATGTCACCTAAAACCCTTAAAGTGGCCCAAAAGCCCAAGAAAACTTACATGGTCCAATTTACCAAGCCTAAGTGCGATGGATCTAGGTAGAATAATCTTACATGGCCTAAAGGCCCACAATACCACATATCGCATGATATACAACACTGGATTTTATCCACCCTAAATAGAAAACACTCATAAAAGGGTAACCTTTATTATTGATACCTGAAAGTAATGATAAAGGTTACTTTTATCAGCATAAAAAAATCTCTAATAAAATTATACACTTTTTTTAGTGCGTTTTTAACGTTGATAAAAATTACACTTTATTAGCAATTTTCCCATCAAATATAAAATATTTGATTTTTTTTAATAAAAAATATTATCAATATATATAAAATTATCACATTTTTATTAAAAAAATTAATGTTTAATTATATATATTAACTAAAAAATTTATATAAATATGATATATTAATATGTCATATTATAATTTATATATTTATATCTATGATTATATGTGGGATGTACATATATGAATTTGTATGTGTTTGTAGGGAATTTACTATTCATATTTTTAATATTATTTTACGTTTAATGTATATATATATTTTTATTTTTAATATAATATTTTTGGAATTTATCCAATTTCTTAATATTTTTTTACTAACTATAATTTATAATTTATTTATAATTTATATGATTAGTATTTATTCAATTTTTTTTATTAAGTGGTAAATGTTTTAAAATGTTTGAAATTTATAAAATTAAATTTTAAAAATGCATTTTTTAATCTTTTCTTTATTTCTATGTGTGATTACAATTCAAGTAGTCAATCTTATGAAAACATTTTTTTTAAATACAGTTATTCTTAATTCATTTTATTTATTCATTTGTATTATTCTTTCATTTAATATATTTATTATTTTCTAATATTTATTGATTTTTATATTTTTTGGAATTTAACCATTTTATAATATTTATTTACTATTTGATATTTTCCATATTTTTGTAATTTATAAGAATAATATTTATTTTTTTATTAAGTTTTAGTATTTAAAATAGGTTTGAAATGTATATAAATAATCTATTTAAATGATTTATTAATAAATTTTTATATAAAAATGTTAATATTTTTTAATTTATTTAATTTAATTTATTCATTTTTAATATTATTTTAGTTAATATTATTTTATATTTTTATTTTATATTTATTCATTTTTAATTTTTTGGAAGTTATAAATTTGTTAAAATTTATTCATGTTTATTTAATAAGTTTAATATTTTCAATATGTTTTTAATTTATATGATTAATATTAATTCATTTTTATATATTAAGATTTAATTTTTTTAAAATGATTGAAATTTATATAATTGATTCATATAAATGCCTTTTTATTTTAATATTTTTGATGTCAATATAATTCATTTTTAATAATTTTTTTATTTATATAATTAATAATGTCAATATATTCATTTTTATTCATTTTTAATTCTTGTAGTTAATGTCATGAATTCAATTATTCAAATATTTCTATATCTTATTCAATTTTATTTATTTAATTTTTAAATTATTTTATATATTCCTTTTAAATATTTATTATTTTTTAATATTTGGGGGATTTATTCAATTTTTTATATTTATTTATACATAATTATCTTTTAAATTTTAGTATTATTAATAAGTTTTTAATTTATATGATTATTATTTATTCAATTATATTTATTATGCTGTAATGTTTTTAATTTTTTTGAAATTTATATAATTAATTTTTTTAAATGCATTTTCTAATATTTTATTTAATTTTGTACGTCTTTGCAAACAATGTAGTTAATCTTAAGAACTATACATAATTATTTACTATGACTTAATAATCTTAGCATATTTTTAATTTATATGATTAATATTCATTCAATTTAATTTATTAAGTTGTAATATTTTTAAAATGACTGAAATCTGAATAATCAATTAATTTTAATCATTTTTTAATTTTCATTATTTTTATGTGTGTTTACAATTAATGTAGTTACTCTTATGAATTTATTCTTTTAAATAGTTTTGTTATATATTAAATTAAATTTATTTGTTTTTAATATTATTTCAGTTAATATTACTTATTTATTTTTAATATTTATTAAATTAAATATATTTTTTCAATTTAATGAAGTTCTAATATTTTTTAATACATATTAATTTACTATGTTTTTATATTTTCCATGCGTATTCATCTTCATTTAAATATATATCCATTTTCAATTATTTTAATAATTTGTATAATTAATAAAACTTGTGTATGTAGTTGGGGTTTGGCTTAGTGGTAAGCACCCCATAATCCTACATGAAAAATGGGGGTTCAAAACCCATTGCACATAGGTACTGGAGTAGTACTATAGTGGTACTGTAGCAGCACTGGTACTGTAGATCGGTGGGTACTGTAGTGGTGGAAGAGTATTGTAGCATCGGCGGTACTGTGCGGTACTATAGTAGGCGGGTTACTATTCACAGAATGGGCATTGGGCCAAAAAATTGGGCATACTAGCTATGTAATGGTCTACTAGCCCTTTGAGCCTTTGGGCTATGTATTGAGTCTCCCTCTACCCAGTTAAAAAGAGGTCTTTGAGTTTCTTTAATAATAAAATGAGGCTTTGACCCCAACCTTTAAAAATAAAACTTATGTATTTTTTTAATATTTTTGAAGTCTCTTCATTTTTAATTGTTCAATTTCACTATTTTTTGACATTCATGCATTTAATATTATATATTAATTAATAATGTAAACTATTTTTTTACCTTTTTATAATTTATTCACATTTAATATATATTTGTTTATTATTTTTGAATTTATTTATTAAATATTATAAAAATAATATTTATCAGCACTATAATTACAGTGATGATAAAGATTGGTTTTAAAAGTTCCTTTTAGCATCGATAATGATTGTTGTTATTCATTCTTTTTTAGAAGTGATACAGATATTTTTTATAGGCACTTATTATTTTAATGTAGATAAAGCTCATCTTTATCAGTGATTTTTGGAAAGCGCTGATAAAACCCTTCCCAATCATATAAATTCAGCCCTAATAGAACATTATTCTTCACACTATTCAAGCTCTCATGGAAGTCGACCTCTACCACTAGTCACCCTCAAACTTCTTGTATGAATCGATCCTCTCAAAACACAAGGCATGTGATTATTTCTACTCCTCTTAAATTGATCTTACATCACTCGATCTACATGTTCATCACCTTCGTGTCATTCAAGAAATTATTTAATCAATCCTGAAACTTTCCCTCCATCCATTGCCTTCAAAATGGATTTATTTTCTTTTAAATTATAGATATATGTACCCCATTGAATGACATATGAATATTTTGAAAGGGTACGTGAAAAATAAATGTCGACCATAAGGTTTTATTATGGTGTGATATATTATTGAGGAAGCTATTGAATTATGTACTGACTACTTATCTGATGTGGAAATCAATGGTCTACCAAATTCTTGTCACACTGGGTAGCTTATGGGTAAAGGAATTTCTGGAATAGATGTTGACGTAATTACTATTATCGAGTGGGAGTTGTCTCACCTTTACATTTTGGAAAATAGTTTAAAGGTTGTGCCATATTTTGAAACCCAGAAAGGAATTCTTAGGCATTAAAATTCATAATGGTTTGAAATATGGATATTAAATACACATAATCAACAGTTTATAAGATGTTTTGGAGCCCATATTTTTAAAGAGTCAACTACAAATCTAGGTTCAATTTTAGAACAACATTGATGGATTTTCAGATAACCATGTGTGCATGTGTTATCTTTTATTGGTTATGTAATTAATGGTTTTTTATTCTATACAAATTAACATTATTAATAGAGTACCATGAAAAATAGTCAAGGTAATGTAGAACCATAAGATTTTTAAAAAAGATAATTATGTTTTATAGCATAAACAAATAGAATAATTGAACATATAATAGAATGTAACTTCCCAATAATTTATTATATATTATTTTTTAAATAAATTTAATCTCCTTGATAACTTTCATGTCACACAACCTTGAGATTTTTATGTTCGATAGCATATTCAATAAGCAACATCGAGCTTAAACGACCCATAATACATATAACCATTATAAACTAGCCATTAAACTGGCGGGTATGAATAATATTAACTAATTTATGAAATATATATGTGAATTTATATATATGTCTATATTGATATAAATTATTGATAAATATTTAATAAATATTCAATCAATTTTTAGTAATGTAATATTATTCTTTAGAAATATGTTTTCTTCAAAAATGTTTTTATTTCTTTTCATGATAAAAATATTATAATTAATTTTTGGAAACTTTAGAAGATGTATTTGATAAAATGAAATTAAGTTTTTAAATCATCATATGAAAATTTACATTGGGTGAAATTTTGAGTTTTTTTGAAAAATATTGAGTTTTCAGTGAATAGTAAAAAATACCAATTTTTTTAAAAATGTATTTTTTTTCATTAAATTAAGTAACTTAGAACTCACATTATTTTCTGAATATGATTTAATGTAACATAGTTATTATATATTTATATTTAACCCACTTAATAAATTTTTAATGAGCTTTATTTTGGATGTTAGTATAAGTTTGTTTTTGGATTTGAAAATAGTATTTTTCTTAAAACTGTTTTAAAATGAATGATGTTTCACTATTTTAATTGACTTTAATAATCACTAATAAGAAATGTTTTAAATTAAATATGAATATTATATATCAATTAATATTAATTGATATTAATACAATTATTATTATTAGTCATAGATTTAATATAGAATCATCTTTTTCTTGAAAAAAACACTTCTTGGAAACCAGTTTTTTCATTGCACTGACGAGTTTTGTATTAAATTTAATTTTTCTACATATATGAGTTGAATTTGGAATAATATATTACTTATTTATAATCATAATAATTTATATTGTAAAATAATTTCAATTTAACTTTTGGTCCTAATAATTAGTAAAAATAATAAAAATTAATTACCACGATTAAGGTTAAAATGGAGTTTTGCGTGTTACATGTTCTTTTATTCAATTAATTTTCCAAGGTCCTTGGATTTTTATTTAATAAATTTGATTTAATTTTTATTATTAGTATGAATAAATTATCAAAAAATATAATTTTAATTTTATTCTTATAGGATAAATTACCAAGGTAAATAAGTGATACAGGTTACCATGGTAAAAACAAAAAGGGTAAAATTGAGTAAACTTAATGGCTAAGGAATAACATGATAAAAAATGCATTTATTTTGTTTTTTGGAGGTTTTTCATAACCAAATCATCCATAAAATCCATTATTTATCAATTTTGGGACAACATTTGGTGAGAGTGACCTTCCATTGTTGTATTCTTTTGGGTATTTAAAAAAATGTCACTCCTCGATTATAGAAGGGCACCCACTCCCCTCACTTATTTACACCAATAAATCCATTTTTATTGAAAAAACCTACCCAAATAACCTCACAACTTCCATAAAATAATCATAAAATCTTCTTTTTGAATAAATACAACTTTATAAGGATTTTTGTGTAAACTTATGGTGGTTACCCGAAGATGAGGAGACGTTATTCAACAAGCATTTTTATTTTATTTCGTACTCGACCTTCTTAAATTATTATTAAACCATGATTATATAATAAAAATAGTATATTACATATAATAAAATATTTTTATGATAATTTAATGACATCAAATCATCCCCACTTTCATCAAATGGGTTATGAAATCATTATTCATGTGTACAACGGACTACCACCTCACAAACTGATGTCATTCATTTTTCCATTTCACCACTCACTGTTGGGTATCATTATGTATATAAAGTATATATTTATATATATATATATATATATTATATTTATAATATAATTATAACCCTATTGTAATTATATCATATATAACATTTTTATTTTCCATTCCATAGGGGATACGATAACGTCGCTCGTGTGTACGGCGGACTACCGCCTCACAAAGCGATGCGATTCGTTTTTCAGTAACGCTTTACACGGAAGGTAATAAAGATAATTGTATTGAATATATGTGATATAAATGGAATAATTTTTATATTAATGATATATTTATCATTCCAAAAGGATAATATATTATTTTATTTATTACACTGAAAAATGATCACATCATTCGTGTATGTGTGGACTACCGCGTTCACAAAGCAATGTGACTCTCTTTTAATCACCAAAATAAATAGATGATATATATAATTATATTTAATGAAATAATATGGTATATATTATATGATTATAATTTTTTAAAGGTATAATAACGCCTACCTACTTTCCATAATGATCATTGAAAAATGGAAATGTTACTCATGTGTACGTATGGATTACTGTATCCAAGATCAAAATGTAGTTCATTTTTCATAACCACATTTCATGTTTGGGGTTATAAGTATAATTTATGAATAAAAATTATAAGTATTTATTTATTATTATTCTGTATTTGTTTAAATAATGACCACTTTAACCATATTCAATACACCAAAGCTGTTTGGAAACAACGAACAAAACGTTCTCAAAACACCCGATGTGGACTACCGCGTTCACAAAGCAATGTGACTCTCTTTTAATCACCAAAATAAATAGATGATATATATAATTATATTTAATGAAATAATATGGTATATATTATATGATTATAATTTTTTAAAGGTATAATAACGCCTACCTACTTTCCATAATGATCATTGAAAAATGGAAATGTTACTCATGTGTACGTATGGATTACTGTATCCAAGATCAAAATGTAGTTCATTTTTCATAACCACATTTCATGTTTGGGGTTATAAGTATAATTTATGAATAAAAATTATAAGTATTTATTTATTATTATTCTGTATTTGTTTAAATAATGACCACTTTAACCATATTCAATACACCAAAGCTGTTTGGAAACAACGAACAAAACGTTCTCAAAACACCCGATGTGGACTTACTAAATAAGTATTAAAATATAAAAGTGAAAATAAATAAAATAAATTATTTAAATATAATTTATTAAACCTGGAAATATTTATTAAGAAATAATATAATTTATATAATATTATTATATTTGATTTAAAGGACATGCATGAAAATTCAGGACTTGAGGTAAAGGATTTCCATATCACGGTTTACTTTTGTGATACACATGACATATTCAGAACCAATTTCTTTTATGTAGTGTATATACTGAAGAATAATGTATTTTATGATTATTATTTTTAAAATTATTGTGATTTAAATATCCATTTTATGATCTCTCTTTAATGGGGTTTACGGTTCAAATGTTACCAAAGTGGTAAGGGGTTTTTGTTTTAATTTTCCTTCCTTGAGATATATGTCTATATTATGTACCTTTATAATTTTATAAGGTATATATAACGACCCTTTGAAATGTAATATAATTAATTAATTTATCCCTAATTATGTTTTTAAGTTTATTTTAATGATATTTTTTCATTGGGATTACGTTTCAAAGTACCAAAGTGCTAAATATTTTATTTTACAATCACATCGTTTTTCAGGATTGTTTATGAATATGTTTTTGATTACCAGATCCTATGACCCATTTCTCAAGAAAACAGTGAATTTTCTTATCCTCTATTTATTTCATGAGAATATATGTTTTCCATTAATTTTCCTCTATTTATGTACTCAAGAGTTTAAAATATTATTTTTATGAAAAATTATCTTTATTTATCTCTTTATTCGAAAACCTATTTTCTTCCTAAACCATGTTTTCTAAAAATGTTTTTAAAAATGTTTTTATAATTTTTTAAATGATTTGGTAAAGACATTTTTACCCATGTTTTACTTTTTCCAAAATGTTTTGGAAGGAATCTTCATGACGCTTTCCAAAACAATTCCTGTTTGGATTTTACTGAAAATCTGAAAGGAATCTTTATTTTATCATATATGGATTAAACACAATTTACCTTCTTTATGAGCATTATTTTCTTTGAATATTCCTTTATTAATTTTCAAGGTAATTTTCAAGTAAATTTGTTTTCAATTTGTTTTTTATTTTTTTTTATTTTTTTTTTCAAAATGGAAAGGATATTTTCTTCAAGAAATGTTTTAAACGATTTTTAAATATTTCTTTATATGTTTCCAAGGTTGTTTTAAAATAAAGGAATTTTCAAAATATATTGTGAAATTTTAGTTTTCAAAATATTTATTTTCAAAATAAGAAGGTTAATTTCTTCAAAATTTATTTAGTTAAATTTAAATGGTATTTCCATTCCTCAATGTCAACAACCATTGTTGTTAATATGCTCAAATGGGGATATTTTGTAATTATGTTATCCTTATTATTTATCTAGATGGATTTATATTATTTCAAATATATTGTTATTGAAATCATTTCTTTTCTATGGGTTAATCATGTTTCAAAGATATTTTCATGGAGCTTGTTTCTTTTTTATGGCTTAAACAAGTTTGAAAAGGGATAATGGTTGTCTTATAAGTTTTATGATGAAATTAAATATCTATGTACTTTATTCATGATGTAGTTCTTGGACATTGTGTATTTGATGGGTGTGCCCAGATATCACAAGATGATCCAGCTATAGATTATATGATGGGTGTTACCAGATAGCACTGGGTGATCCCATTATAGCTTATATGATTGGTATGCCTAGATATTGTCGGGTAAGCCTGTTATATATTATATAATAGGTGTTCTCAGATAGAGCTGGGTGAACCCAATATATATTATATGATGGGTGCACCCAAATAACACTCCAACGCATTAGGTAATGAATATTTTCTCTAGATAATAATATCAGTAATTATCCATATGGTTATTCCAATTTTAAGGGTTATATGGTAATTATGTTACAAGATAACAATACATTTTATCTATTCTATCCATGGGGTTATAATATTTAATTTGATCAATATTGATATCTGATGGCTCATGATTATTGATTCTTATGAATCTTCCCCTTTTTTAAGACTTGTACCATGTTTCATGATTGATGAATCAGGTATTGATTGGTATGATTTAATTTATGATTTTCTCATGAACTTTGATTATGTAGTCATACCCTTATGAAATTGTTATTCTCATTGATGAAATTCAATTGTTAATGTTTATGTTTACACATACCAAACATTTGAGCTCACCCTTTTTATGTTTTCCCCCAGGTTATCAATAATTATGTTAACTGAATTATGTCTATATAGGTATCATATGAATTATGACGATGAATAAATTTGAAATAAGAAAAGATGGGTTAAGTGAAAAAAATGAAAATGTATTAAAAATGATATTATTTATGTGAGAGTTTTTTCTAATTATCTAAAACTCTAAACCTAAAATCTCCTTGATAATTTAAGTGATCAAAAAATTTCCTTTTGATGTTGAAGGTTTTGGATGGAAAAAATTGGTTCTCCTTTATTGGTATCAAATATTTAAATGCAATGTTTATGATTTCAACACTGGATCCAAGAGTGCAGGTTTTTGGGATATTATAGTTAGTATGAGAGGGAGGTTTATATAACTTTGGATATTAGTATTTCTTCAACTGATTTTATATTACAAGTTATGGATTCCATCTTAGTTCTATAATATTAAGGTTGATCATATGTTCAAAGTCTTACACATGCTTTTCAGGTTTTAAGAGATAATAACTTAATGTGATTAATTACACTTTATGAGACATTTTATTGGGTTGAAGTATTTATTAAGCTTCATTTTAATGTGAATTACTACTTTAAATTTTTTGGACATTATTTTTAAGGAATTAATAACATTTAAGGTTTATATAATCTTGGATATTGTAGAAATTATTAGAACACAAGTTTTATCATATAGATAACCACGAGATTGAAAAGTGATTTTGAGACTAAGTGAATAATGTTATTTTAAACAAATATCACCATATTTTAGTACTGAAATATGAAAGGTATGAGATAACATTTTAGGTTAAAACATACTTCAATGTTGAGGTTATTTAGGAATGATTTAGTTTGAACTTTGGGAATTACTGTTAAGTTTTGGAGATTAATGATATGAAGGTTTTTCCATTTTGGTTATTATCATATCATGTGCTAACCGTTTTAGTTTTTTTAAAGTCCAAATATATTTGAAATAGATTATTATCCCATTTATGGTCATATGATCCTTTAAATTTTGGTTTTTAGTACTTCAGACATGAAGGATTCATCTTGAATACACATAATTTAGAGAAAGATATGAGATTCTTGTGAAAATTGAAAAACTAATGATATTCTACTCATCAATTAAGTATATTTTCTTATGGTCATAGTCTATATGGAAAATTAACTCCTCAACTTTAGGAAAAGGGTATTGAAACAAATCTTTTATCCTATTACATTAATATCCAATGAATCATATGGTCTTTTAAATCGTTGAAAAATTATGGTTTTGAGGCCATTAACATTCCATTTATTATTCAATTGTTTTTGATCTATGACCTCAATCAATCTTCATAATTATTTATAGTTTTCCTTAGTGTCCAAATATTCATTTACCACCTATGTTATTATATTTGGAAAACTAATATGTGTTATTCTAGACAACCCTAAAACCTCCCTTTTACTTTTATTAAAAATATTATTTATTAACCATTTTTATGAAATGGGTTTACAATAAAGGTATTTTAAAATATCCAAACTATTATTACCGAGATAAAGTTTAAATTGTGAGGATGCGATTTATTAGAGTGCGAGGATGTAACACACAAATATTTTAGAAGAAGAAAATTATGTTGAAGAGAATAAACGACATGAAATACTAAATTTAGGTGAGAATGTAACTCCTAGAGATAGTATTATATATTAATTTTAAAATAAATTTCATCTATTTGATATATTTCATTAAATTCAACCATGATATTTTTATGTTCGATGGAATATTGAACACGCAACTCCGATCTTAAACGACCAACGATATATATAACCATTTTAACCTAACTGTTAAATTGGTAGGTATAAATAGTATTAACAAATTTATAATATATATATATATATCATAATAAATATAAATTATTGATAAATTTTTAGTAAATAATCTATAAATTTTTAGTAAATTAATTTTATTATTCCAAAATATGTTTTCTTTAGAAATGATTTATAATGATTTTTATAAAAAATATTCTAGTTAGTTTTAGAAATTTTATAAAATGTATTAGATAAAATAATATTTATTTATTAAATTTGAATATAAAAATTTACTTTGGTTTAAATTTTTATATTTTTTTGAAAATATTGATTTTTCAGTGGATAATAAAAAATACCGATTTTTATAAAAATTTCATTTATTCTCAATAAATTCTGTAATTTAAGAGTAACATTATATTTTGAATATGATTTAAAGTAACATAAGTGTTTTTTATTTAAATTTAATTAAATTAATTAATTTTTAATCAAATTAATTTTGGAATTTAACATAAGTTTGTTTTGGGATTTAAAAACTGGATTTTTCTTAAAACATTTTTAAAATGACCAATGTTTCTCTATTTTAATTAACTAAGATAATACATAATGAGATATGTTTCAAATGAAATTTTTATATTATATATTAATAAATATTATTTGATATTAATAAAATTATTATTATATATATATATTTAATATATAATCATCTTTTATCTTGAAAAATACACTTTTTGAAAAACTGCTTTTTCGTTGCATCTATGGGGTTTGTTTGAAATTAAATTTTTCAAATTTTGTGAGACTAATTTAGTAAAATAAATTCCATATTTATAATATTAATAATTTATATTATATAATAAGTCTAAATTAATTTTTTTATAATAATTAGTAAATAGAATACAAATTAATTACCAAGATTAAGGTTAAAACAAGGTTTTGCGTGTTACAGGTGCTTGTGTTAAATTAATTTTCCACACATCTCATTTTTTTCTAAAATAGGATAAATCATTTAGAATCATAATTTATAAATACTATAAGATATATAATTTTCATTTTATTCTTAAATGATAAATTACCTAGGTAAATAAAAAGATACAAGTTACCGTGGTAAAAACTAAAAGGGTAAAAATGAGTAAACTTAAAGGATAAAGAATAAAATGATAAACAAATGTGTTTCTTTTTTGTGTTAGAGGTTTTTATCAACCACATCATCACTAAATTCCATTATTTATCAATTTTGGTTCCAAATTAGGATAGATTGGTATCCCATTATTGAATACTTTTGGGTGTTAACAAAAATGCCACTCCTCCTCAATTATAAAAGGACACTCACTCCCCTAAATTATATACACATCTCAATCCATTTATATTGAGAAAAAACTAAAAATATCGCCTAAAAACTTACATCCCCTCATCCTAGAAGAATTATTTTGGAAAAAAACTGACCTTGTAAAGATTTTGGTGAAAACCTAAAGAGGTTACCTGAAGAAGAGGTAGTGTTCCTCAACAAACATTTTTATTTTATTTCTTCATCTAACCCCTAAATTCTCATTAAACCATTATTATATAATAAAATAAGTACATTAAATAAACTAAGATTTTATTATTTTAATTGAATGTCTTAAAACCATACCCACTTCCATCAAATGGGTTACAAAATCATCATTCGTGTGTACAACAAACTACCACCTCAGAAACCAATGTATTTTGTTTTTCCATTCCACCTCTCACTATTGGGTATAATGATGGGTATAAATTATATATTTGATATTTATAATATAATTATATTTATTTAATAATCATATCATATATAATATTGAAATTTCTATTTTTTAGGGGATACAATAATGTCGCTCATGTATACAACAGACTACCACCTCACGAAGCGACGCGATTCATTTTTCACTAACATTTTACTTAAAAGGTAACAAGGATAAAGTTAACAAATATATGTGATATAAATGATGTAATTAATATATTAATGAAATATTTATAATTCTTAAAATATAATATATCATTTTCTTTCTTACACTGAAAAATGATAATTTTGTTTGGGTACGTGTGGACTTCCACCTTCATGAAGCGATGCAACCCTTTTTTCAAAACCACACTACATGGATGATATATATATAAGTGTATTTAAAGAAATAATAAGTTATATATAATATTATAAAAATTATGGAAATATAACATACTATTTAGCACATGATCCTCAACCTAGTTGGTAAGGACTCCTTGAACGAATCCAGGAGACCCGAGATCAAATCCAGGAAGAGGCTAATTTCCAGGGTTACTGTAGCAGTACTATAACAGTACTATAGCAGGGATTGTAGCTGGAACTATGCATAACTATAGGAGGTACTTGTAAATACCCATAAATTTCAGGGAATTTTTTTCCTTAATTTCTTTGGAATTTTACGAGTCTGCAGTTTTTGACAGCACCTGATTCCGAGACCCGGTGTGCCCGTAATCAATTTCCAAAGTTTAGCTTGGGTATGTTCAGTGAACAGACGAGCGGGTTTTTCTATATTTTGAACCAGTGCTCAGAATAGAAATCTGAGGGCACCGATGAAACCGCAACGCCGATATTTGGTTAGGAATACCTTTTCTAGAGTTGTGTTTTCTTGGGAGGAGTTGTAATAAAATTGGGGAATCAAATGTTAAGTAAAATAAAATTGTGTGCAATTTTATTTTATCCATGGTAGTTTAGTTCTCTCATGGGAAGTTGTTGGTGGGGCCCACAACCACCCAACTTCCCATGTGTGGTTATGAGGGCGGTGGGGCCCACATGATCCCCCATCTTCTCATATTCCCTAACTCCTCTAAACTCCCTCTTAAGTGTGTAACCCTTAAAAACTTCCAATTAATTTGTGACCTCCCCTCTCCCCACATTAAATCAATGCCAACACATTAACTTAATTAAATGAGTTATGTGTTTTGAAATTTGTAATTTTGAAATGCTTGGCTTTAGTTAATAAAATGAGAGAAATATTATTTTATTAGGTTGGATTGTGGTGTAAGGAGATTGGGAGAAGAAAACTCTAAGTCTGAAGAACTGCTACTTCCTCATTGAAGAACGCGAAGAACGCCAAGACTTCGACGAAGAATGCCGTCACTGCAAGGAGAGATCGACGTGCCGTCTCTTCTCCTCTCCGCAGCCGGTGTGTGACACCATTCCCTTCTTGGATGCACGCCTACATGCCATTCCATCTTCTCTTCACGTCAAAGGAAGGGAGACGCCACTTCCTCCTTGGATGTTCTCCATCGACGTATACGGAGCCTCATTCCGCAATTCTAGCTTCTGCGAATTTATTTGAGGTAGGGGTTAAGTTCAAATTTAATCAATTAAATTTTCACTTTTTTTGTCGATGAGATTACTCATTCTTTGGCTGCCTGTTATCAATTTAACGGGAGGAGGTGGGACCACACAAACACGGCCAATCCTCCTCCCCTTTTTTGTTGATCATCGTCGTGGTGTGGAATGGAGGCGGCGCAGTGAAACGGCACCGCGCAGGAACGAGGAAAATCGTGGCGAAGGAGCATGGCGCCGTCACTCCAAGCTGGTGAAGCAGAAGGATGATAAGGCCAAGAGCGGGTCGGGACGGAGGGATGCGGCGTCATCGCGCCACGCCGGAGCACCATAGAGGGACGTGGCTGGGGAAAACCACGACGGAGGGGAGAGACATCATCACACCGTGCTGAACGGGCAAGAGCCGCAGCCTTTGGTCGCGGCGGATCAGTGGGAGGTGGCGGCCAAGCTGGCCACCTGTGTATTGGAAGGCGGGACCCGCGGGGGTCTCGCGGCGGCACATCGGCCGTCCAACACGGCCTGCCGTTCGGGAAGTCCGGGGGTTGTAACCCCCGGTGGCAGACAGGGGTGGGCCCCTCCACCTGGGGGCTGCCGTTTCAAAACCAGGGGGCAACGCCCCCCCCCCCTTCCGCGTCCACTCAGCGCGTAGGCGCCCGCTCAAGGTCCGGACCGGCCGCACCTGGTCGGACAGCCCGCGCCGGGATGGGCGGCCCACACCGGGCCGCACACAACTGGGCCAGACCTGGACTTGGGTCGGGTCGAACCGGTTCGGGCCGACCTAGGGGTATTGGGCTGGGTCGGACCGGGCCCAAACCCCCTGTTTCTAGACAGATCCGTTCAAACTCCAATAACATGGGCTACGGACCTCCGATCGATGCACCGTCAGTTGCATAGTGATCCTTGGATCGAGACGGTCATTTAGTTATATTAAACTCAAGGTTTAGGAGAACTTTGGGTATATACGGGTTGGTTCGAACACAAAACCAACCGGGCCCTCGGAGCGGAAACACTTATAACTTGAGTTCCGGACATCCAATTGAGATGCCGTCGACTTGGTTGGATTCATTTCGATGAGACAGATCTTTTGGAATACTTCATCTGTGGTTTGGACGCAGTTGAAATATGGCCAGGTTGGATTGTACCCGAAATCCAACCGGGCCCCTGGAACGAAAAAGCCCATAACTTTCAGACCGAACATCCGTTTGACGAACCGTCAACGACGTTGGTAATCTCATTGAGAAATGGTCCCTTTGAGTATACCCTATGTGTGTTCAGGGTACATTTGAGATACGATCATTTTGGTTCGTACACGAAACCAACTGGGCCCCCGGGACTAAAAGGCTAATAACTCACAGGCCGGACGTCCGATTGACGCGCCGTCTTTTGCGTTGAGACCCCTATGACGAGGCGGTTATTTGAGATAATTCTTCATGAGACTTTGTGATACATGGAGTATCGACCAGTAGCTCGTGGAGAAGACCCTCCCAGAGATGAGCGTACGGAGTATGAAGACCGTGTAGCTGGCTAAGACCTGAAGACTACTTGTACGATTCGAGTCGGAGTGACTTGTATATCCCAATAGAGAGCACTAATATGTTTGGGTGGTAGACCCACAGAGAGAAGTACTACTGTGTTTGGGTGGCAGACCTACGGTACTCAACAGGAGGAGTACCTCTGCAGGCTATTAGGGGTGGTGCACTACTGTGTTTGGGTGGCAGACCCCGGCGGGAAGCACTACTGTGTTTTGGTGGCTGACCCATGGTACTCGACAGGAGGATTAACTCAGTAGTATTAGGTTAGTGAGTAGTACCTCGGAGTCGTGACAGGATCACTGTACTCGATAGATATGGAGCTCTTCAGCAGTTTCAGTTTTGATAATGAAAATCCTGGTTTGAACTGAGTCAATGACCTTTGTGTTGTCTTCATGATTGAGATGGGATACTTGATAACTTACGTATATGTATGTGCATATACCTAAGTAATGGTTACCCATGGACTTCATATCTGTGTGATACCTCGGGGATGAGATGGGTTACTTGATAGCTTAGGTAATTATGGGCTTCTACCTAAGTAAGGGTTATCTGTTGAGAACTTTCTTTGTGATTATCCTTGTTGGATTTAGTGAGACCTTGAGGGTATCAGGGTGCCTATTGAGTATTGTTATACTCACCCCTGCACAGGCTATGCCCGCACCTCATTGTGTTGGATGCAGACGACAGACATCGCTGACTGGGATCGAGTGTTCAAGGACTGGACGGAACCCAGAGGTGGAACTCACGACGAGTCAGTACCTGGAGGTGGAATACACGACGAGACGGTACTCGGAAGAGGTCGGCGGGTGAGAGCGTTAAGGAGTCTCTCTGTACCTACCCTTTAGGTAGGATCTGAGGTGGATGCCCCAGGAGCTGCTTCTATCTTCCAGATGTTGTCTTTGAGTTGTACTTTACTTTCAGTTGTAGCTGTATCTTTCTTTTGGGCTTGTATTTCCGGCCCCCTGTACTTTCAACACATTTTTTATACTGCTTTAATTAGTGTAGCTTCTTCTTGAACTCTATTTGTGTGTGTTTTCATTTCTTAAAGGAAATGCCTTCCCTTTTTATTGGGATTTACTCCTTTGGTGCTAGTTGCCAGCCCCTGGCCTATGGAAGGCGGGCTTGGGGTAGTCACGGCACGGGCCCTGAGGATCGGTCGTGACAAATTGGTATCAAAGGATTCGGTTCTACCGCAGAACTTATAACTATGATATTTATTTTCTGTAAAGAAATAGTGTTAAGGGTACCGAGTGTGGTTTTCAGTTCAGGGAGTCTAGTGTTGGTGCGGGCGGCCGACGTATCCATACACTCGGACCCTAACCTCTGATTTCTGACTCAGTGCATGAAAACACTAATTGCGTGTGTGTTTTCAAAGGTTTACCCTTAAAACAGATCAAACTAGGTCAGCTCACCAGGTATAATTGTTTGACCGTGTCACATCTGTTTCTTTCAGGATGCCTTTCCACGGACGACCAGCTAGAGCCCCGAGAGATATACGTACTGACAGCCTGCCGAGCGATGAGGCTTCAATACAGGGCCCTCTTTCAGTTGAGACACCAGCGGAGGCACCAGTGATACTACCATACGTTGGGCCACCGATGCCACCAGCCCCAGCAGCAGGTGATGCACGCCGTTTGAGCACGCTGCACGAGTTCCAGCTCCAAAGGCCACCCAGGTTTCGGGGAGAGACGAATCCACATGCAGTTGAGGATTGGCTGGAGGCTGTGGTGAGAGTCTTCAGGATAGTAGGTACACCAGTGGACTTCATGGTGATCCTTGCTACCAGCCTCCTTCAGGTAGAAATAGGTAGATAGTGGAACACGATGCTCCAGTTTTGCGATGAGATGACCTTCACATGGGGAGACTTTGAGACCTTCTTCAGCGGGGAGTTTATATCAGTGACTCTACACTCCGAGCATGATCAGGAGCTGCTGCCTTTACCGCAGTATTTTTCAGCAGCAGCCGATTCATCTGTAGGAAATAGACAGATGATGTAGAGGTCTAAGAAAACCAGATCAGCAGGTGGGAGACCTCGGGATACGAGATTTTTTTGTGAGGTACACGAAATATAACCAGCCATATGAGGATCAGAAAGTGTTATTCATGCAGAAGGAAGGGTCACGTGGCACGTGATTGTCCGACCCCCCGCACAGTTGATCCTAAGGCATTGGAGGAGCCACTGAGACAGAAGTAGTGGTGGGTGTTTGAGCAACAGCCGAGCAGTAGACAAGGTAGTAGAGCTCTAGAAGAAGGTGGACAGGAGAAGAACTAGTGAATGTCTTTTTTTTATTAGTGCTTCAAGTTCCATGTTGTTGTTACATTTGTGTCTTTATACTATTAGCTGAAATAATAAAAGACACATATCTTTGTGACATTTACTTTCCTGTCCTTTTGTTTGGTTGATACTGAGTGTTCCTAGTTAAAACTGTTGACTTGACCCTCACTTTCAAGATTTCTACTGGAGGAGACTTAGTGACCTCACACTGATGCCGACAGTGTGACTCAACCCTTGGAGGCGAGAGTAACGGTTGGATCTCTTGGTAGTAACATCGAGGCATTACGATGTCGTCCATGGCATGAATGCATCATTCATGTTAGGATTGACTGTATTAGGAAATGGGTGTGGTTCATCCATGGGATGAGACCATGTTTCTCCTTTCGTAAAAGGAGAAATCTTAGCAGCTCTTACAGATTGTAGGCGAAGAAGGGTGTTCATTGACCGACTTACCACGTCGGAAAACTTCCTACCGACTAGAGATGGTATGAGTTACCATGGAGAAGGTTCAGATCATCTAGGAGTGGAAGAAGATTGCATAGTGTAGTAAGAAACAGGAAACTGGTGCCAGTATCAAAGACTCGGGCGTATAAAATGTTTGAAGAAGAGAAAGCGTCAAGGATAGATGAATCTGCAGAGTAGAAGACGTGGTAAGTAGAGTTTGGAGAGCAGCGTGTGGTGGTTTATATTCAACATGTTACAACCAACCTCCTTTATTGTCCCCGTTAGGCTTAGGGAGATGGAGGGCAGGGGAAGAGAGAGGCTGCATGCGGTCAAGGAGTGTGACATAATGGCTCTAAGAATGATTCGAGGGACAGTCTGTGTCCACTTCTTGCTGCTATTATAATAGGAATTGATACGAATCATCCTTTATTCCACAAATCTTGTCCCAGACCTAGAGTTTCCGGTAAGCCATTTACTTGACCCTCACGTCTAGAGATACCTTTGGGAGGAGACTCGATAATCACACTTATGCTGACAGTGTGAACTAACCCTCGAGGCAAGAGTTTTAGTTGGAATCTCTTGGTGGCAGCATTGAGGCCTTACGACATTGGTCTGGGTATGGATTGGATTCACAGTTCATACCCAGATTGACTGTATTAGGCAAAAAGGTTGTGGTTTAACTACAACGTTGGGATGGGTTTTCCTTGGTTGGTGAAAAGGAAACCCCATGCTGAATAGGATAAACTCATGCACAGGAGGGTGCGGTAGATCACTCTTGAGTCAGTCAACCTTACCCTCATGGCAGCAAGAGTTTTGAGTTTTAGTTCTAATCAGTAAATGGAGGCCTCTAGAGTTTGAGGATGGAGACCACATCCTTATACGGGTCTCACCACAATGAGGTTTACAAAGATGTATCCGAGGAAGCAAGTTATCTCTGAGGTTCAACGGAGCATTCTAGGTCCTCAGCAGGGTAGGCGAGGTGGTTTACCGCTTGACCTGTCCACCTCAGTTGCACCGGGTGCATGATGTTATCCACGTATCTCAGCTGAGGAGATGCGTGCACAATCCTTCACATCATCGATCTCAGGGAGTTGGACGTCGATGACAGGGAAAAATTCACGGAGGTTCTAGTGGAGATCGAGGATCGACAGGACCGGGTCCTACGTAGATGGTCGATTCCTTAGGTGCACTTTCAATGGTAGCATGAGAACCTCCAGGAGAGCACTTGGGAGCGGAAGGCTCAGATGCATGCTCAGTACCACTTTGTTTACCCTAGTGTGTGTTGAAGCTTTATGGGGATGTAAAGCCCTGAGGTGGGAGTAATGTAAAGACCTGGAAATTTCATTGAAATTATTTTCTTAATTTCTTTGGAATTTTACGAGTCCGCAGTTTCTGACGACACCTGATTATGAGGCCCGGTGTGCCCGGAATCAATTTCCGAAATTTAGCTCGGGTACGTTCTGTGAAGGAACAAGTGGGTTTTTCTATCTTTTGAACCAGTCCTCAGAATAGAAATCTAAGGGAACCAATGAAACCGCAACACCGGTATTTTCTTAGGAAGACATTTTCTAGAGTTGTGTTTCCTTAGGAGGAGTTGTAAAAAAATTGGGGAATCAAATGTTATGTAAAATAAAATTGTGTGCAATTTTATTTTATCCTTGGTAGTTTAGTTCTCTCATGTGAAGTTGTTGGTGGGGCCCACAACCTCCCAACTTCCCATGTTTGGTTATGAGGGTGGTGGGCCCCACACGAGCCCCCATCTTCTTATATTCCATAACTCCTATAAAATCCCTCTTAAGTGTGTAACCCTTAAAAACTTCCAATTAATTTGTGACCTCCCCTATCCCACATTAATTCAATGCCAACACATTAACTTAATTAAGTGAGTGATGTGTTTTGAAATTTGTAATTTTGAAAGGCATGGCTTAAGATAATAAAATGAGAGAAATATTATTTTATTAGGTTGGATTGTGGTGTATGGAGATTGGGAGAAGAAAACTCTAAGTCTGAAGAACTTCTACTTCCTCGTTGAAGAACGTGAAGAACGCCAAGACTTCGACGAAGAACGCCGTCATCACAAGGAGAGATCGACGTGCCGTCTCTTCTCCTCTTCATAGCTGGTGTGTGGTGCCATTCCCTTATTGGACGCACGCCGACACACCATTCCATCTTCTCTCCATGTCAAAGGAAGGGAGATGCCGCTTCCTCCTCAGACGTTCTCCATCAACGTATACAGAGCCTCATTCCGCGACGCTAGCTTCCGCGAATTTCTTTTGAGGTAGGGGTTAAGTTCAAATTTAATCAATTAAATTTTCACTTTTTTTTTCGATGAGATTACTCGTTCTTTGGACGCCTGTTATCAATTTAATGGGAGGAGGTCGGACCGCACAAACACGGCCATTTTTCCTCCCCTTTGTTGTTGATCACCGTCGTGGTTTGGAACGGAGGCAGCGCGGTGCAACGGTACCGCGCAGGAACAAGGAAAACCATGGAGAAAGAGTGTGGTGCCGTCGTGCCGTGCCGATGAAGCTAAAGGAAGCTGCAACCAAGAGCGAGCTGCGGTGGAGGGACGCGGTGCTGTGGCACCACGCTGGAGCACCATGGAGGGCTGCGACCGAGGCGAGCCGCGGCGCCGTCGCGCCGCGTTGGACGGGCAAGAGCCGCGGCCTTTGGCCGCAGTGGATCAGTGGGAGGAGGTGACCAAGCTGGTCACCGACGCATTGGAAGGCGGGACCAGCGGGGGTCTCGTGGCGGCACATAGGCCGACCAACACGGCCGGCCATTCGGGAAGCCCGGGGGTTGTAACCCCCGACGACAGACAGGGGCGGGCCCCTCCACATGGGGGCCGGACTCCTGCGCCAGGATGGGCCACGCTAGCCAATCCGGGCTGTGCCCAATTGGTCCGGACCCAGACCCGGGTCGGGTCGAACCGGTTCTGGCCGAACCAGGGGGTAATGGGCCGGGTTGGACCGGGCCCAAACCCCCTGTTTCCAGACAGATCCGTTCGAATGCCTATAACTTGGGCTAAAAACCTCCAATCGACACACCGTCAGTTGCGTAGATATCCTTGGATCGATACAGTCGTTTTTTTATATTAAACTCAAGGTTTTGGAGAACTTTGGGTATGTCCAGGTTGGTTCGAACATGAAACCAACCGGGCCCTCGGAGCGGGAACGCTTATAACTTGAGTTTCAGACGTCTGATTGACGTGCCATCGACTTTGTTGGATTTCTTTAGGTGAGACAGATATTTTGGAATACTTCACCTGAGGTTTGGACAAAGTTGGAATATGGCCAGGTTGGATTGTACCTGAAATCCAATCAGACCCCTGGAATGGAAAAGCCGATAACATTCAGACCGGACGTCCGTTTGACGAACCGTCAGTGACGTTGGTAATATCATTGAGAAACAGTCCCTTTGAGTATACCCTATGTAAGTTCAGGGTACAGTTGAGATACGACTGGGTTGGTTCGTACATGAAACCATCCGGGCCCCCGGAAAAAAAAGGCTAACAACTCACAGGCCAGGCGTCCGATTGACGCGCCGTCTATTGCGTTGAGACCCCTTTGACGAGGCAGTCATTTGAGATACTTCTTCATGAGACTTTGTTATACTTGGGGTATCGACCAGCATATCATGGATCAGACCCTCCTGGAGACGAGCGTACGGAGTACGGAGACCGTGTAGCTGGCTGAGACCTAAAGACTGCTTGTCTGATTCGAGTCGGAGTGACTTGTATAGCCCAGTGGGGAGCACCACTATGTTTTGGTGGCAGACCCAAGGTGGGGGGCACTACCGTGTTTGGGTGGCAGAATCGTGGTACTCAACAGGAGGAGTACCTCTGCAGGCTATTAGGGTGGGTGCACTATTGTGTTTGGGTGGCAGACCCCGGTGGGAAGAACTACTGTGTTTGGGTGGCTGACCCACGGTACTCGACAGGAGGAGTACCTCAGCAGTCTTAGGTTAGTGAGCAGTGCCTCAGAGTCGTGATAGGATCACTGTACTCGATAGAGATGGAGCTCTTCAGCAGTTTGGTTTCGATAATGAAAATCCTGGTTTGAGCTGAGTCAATGACCTTTGTGTTTTCCTTATGATTGAGATGGGATAATTGATAAATTACGTATATATATAGGCATATATCTAAGTAGTGGTTACCCATAGACTTTATATCTGTGTGATACCTCATGGCTGAGATGGGTTACTTGATAGCTTAGGTATATGTTTGGGCTTATACCTAAGTAAGGGTTATCTGTTGAGAAATTCCTTTGTGATTATCCTTGTTGGATTTAGTGATACCTTGAGGGTCTCGGGGTCCCTACTGAGTATTGTTATACTCACCCCTGCACGGGCTACGCCTGCACCTCATTGTGTTGGATGCAGATGACGGACAACGCTGACTGGGATTGACTGTTCGAGGACTGGACGGAACCCAGAGGTGGACCTCACAACGTGTCAGTACCTGGAGGTGGAATACACGACGAGACGGTACTCGAAGGTGGTCGGCGGGCTAGAGCGTTAAGGAGGCTATCTGTACCTACCCTTCAGGTTGGATCCAAGGTGTACGCCCCAGGAGCTGCTTCTATCTTCTAGCTGTTGCCTTTGAGTTGTACTTTACTTTTAGTTATAGCTGTATCTTTCTTTTGGGGTTGTATTTCCGTCCCCTTGTACTCTCAGCACGTTTGTTATACTACTTTACTTACTGTAGCTTCTGCTTGAACTCTATTTGTGTTTTTTTTCATTTTGTAAAGGCAGTGCCTTCCCTTTTTATTGGGATTTACTCCTTTGGTGCTAGTCTCCAGCCCCTGGCCTATGGACGGTGGGCTTGGGGTAGTCACAACACGAGCCCTGAGGACGGGTCGTGATAGTACTATAGAGGGACTATAGCAAGCACTCTTTGGCATTGTAGCAGCTGGGAATATTCCCCTATTTGGGCCTTCAGGCCATAGATTTGGTCCTCGAGTCCTTTAAGGCCTTTGGGCCACCCATGTATTCGGGTCAGTAAGGCATTCGGGCCACCTCAAGGCCTTCAGGCCACCTTAAGTGGAGATGAAAACCATACAACCTATATAGGAACAGACTTTAGAAGGATAATGATCAAGGAGCTTTCACCATATTAGAAGCTAAATGGATTTCAATAATGAGATATTATGGAACCTACCATCGAAACAAGCCTGTGCATTCAAGGGAAAGCCTAGATGAATAGACATGAGAAGGTGGAGAGCTGATTTCATGATGAAGATGCTGGGGAGGATCAGTTCCAAGTAGTTGGTCTGAGTTGTATGTAATGTTTGAAGCCTACGAGAAATGAATTACTCTAAGGCCTATAATCCATGTAATACTTACACCTACGAGACTTGTAAGTATTCCACCTCACCCCTTGAAAGGTGGATTATCAAAATCAATAAAAAAAAGGCCTTTGTTCCATTGGAGGAGGTAACATACTACATACCTTATTTCTATAATGATCATTGAAAAATGGAAATGTTACTAATGCATATGTACAACTTACTATCTCCATGATCGCAACATAGTTATTTATTCATAACCATTTTCCATGATTGGTTTAAAAAAGTATAATTTATTAGTAAATATGATAAATATTTCATTATTATTATTTTTTATATGTTTAAATAATGAGTACTTTGACCATGGTCAACACACTGAAGTTTTTTGGTAACAATGAAATGATCATCCTCAAAACACCTGATGAGGACATAACTAATTTAGTACTAAAATATTCCATTATAATGAAATAAATAAAATATTTAATTATAATTTATTAAACCTATGAAATGTTCTTAATAAATAATATAATCTATATAATATTATTATATAGGAATTAAAGGACATGCATGGAAAGTCTAGGCTTGAGGTAAGGGGCATTCGTCTCAATTTTTACTTCTGTTAGACACACACCATATTCACCACCTATTTATTTATGTTGTGGATATAATACCCATGAATTTAATTTATGAATCTTATAATTAAAATTATTTTTATTTACATATCTATTTTATGATCTCTCTTTCATAGGGTTTACGGTTCAAAAGTTACCAAGTGGTAAGGGTTTTTCCCTCAATTTTCATTCTTTTTGAAATATGGTTATGTTATTCACTTTTATAATTTTATGAGGTGTATATACATACCCTTTTACTTTTAATTTCATGAATTTGTTTATTCTCATGATATTTTACGTTTCTTTTAATGACATTCCTTTATGGGGTTTATGTTTTAAACTTAAAAAAGTGGTAAAGATTTTATATTACAATCTCATTGTTTAACATGATTTTTTATGACTATGTTTATGATGATAAAATTATATAATTCATATCTCAAGAAACTCATGAATTTTATTATCCTCTAGTTATTTCATTAGAATATATATTTTCCCTTCATTTTCCTGTCTTTATGTAATCAAGAGTTAAAAACAATGTCTATATGAAAAAATTCTTTTATTTATCTCTTTAGTCAAAAACCATTTTTCTTACAAAAATATATTTTCTAAAAATGTTTTCAAAACATTTTTAACATTATTTAAATGATTTATTAAATAATGTTTTACTCATTTTTTACTTTTTACAAAATGTTTTGAAAGGAAAATTCATGTTATTTTCCAAAATAATTCCCATTTGGATTTTATTGAAAATGTAAAAAGAATATTTATTTTAACATGTAAAAAATGAACGAAATTTCACTCCATCAAGACCACTATTTTCTTTTAAAATTCTTTTATAAAATTTTAAGGTTATTTTTCAGGAGAAGTACTTTCAAAATGTTTTATGTTTTCATAAAATGTTTCTTCAAAATAGAAAAGGATATTTTCCTCAAGGAATGTTTTAAATGATTTTTAAAGATTACTTTATATGTTTACAAGGTTGTTTTCAAAGAAAAATATTCTCAAAATATTTTTTGAACTTTTATTTTAAAAAAGTTATTTTAAAAATAAAATATTATTTTCCTAAAAATATCTTTAATGTTATTTTAATGGTGTTTCCATTCATCAACATCAACAACCATTGCTGTTACTTATGATTCAATGGGGATATTTTGAAATGATTCCATCCTTATTATTTATCTAGATGATTTTAGATTGTTTCAAATAAATTTCTATGAAACCCATTTAATTTTCACATTTTTATCAGGTTTCAAAGAGATTGTCATGGAACCCATTTCCATTCCATGGGACAATCAAGTTATAAAAGGTATAATAGTTATCTTATGAGTTTTATAATGAAATTAAATCTCTATGTAATTTATTCATTATGTGGTTCTTGGAAATTGCTTATATGATTCGAGAAACCATATAGTGTCAGGTGATCCCATTAAATCTTATATTATGGATGCTCCCAAATAGAGTTAAGTGAGCTAATTATAGATTATTTGATGGGAGAACACATATATAATTGAGTGAGCATGTTATAGTGTATATGATGGGTTAACCCAGATAGCATAAAGTGAGTTTTTTACTGCTTATATGAGGGATACACTGAGATAATGCTCCTATGAACTGGGAGATTATTAGGTTATCTAGAGAATCATATGAGAAGTTGTCTATATGGACATTATAGTTGTAAGGGTTCCTTAAGGTTTCTACAATGATGATGTTTTAGGATACCAATACATTTTATCTATGATCACCATGGGTTTATAATGTTTTTTTGATCAATATTGATATCAAATGGATCTTGATTATTTATTACTTTGAATATTTAACTTGTTAAATCTTTATTCCTTGTTTCATGATTGATTATTTAGGTATTACTGGATATGAGTTCTTTTTGATTCACTCATTCACTTTGAATATGTCATCATACCCTTATGAGTTTTTTATGCTCAATGATTACATTTAATTATTAATATTTATGTTTACCAATATTAAACATTTCTCTCACCCTTTATAAATTTTCTTGTCTCCAAATTATCAAGAATGATGTTGAATGAATTATTTCTTGAAGAGTTTTATATGGATTATGATGATGGATTAATGTAAAATATGAAAACTTGGGTTAAGTGGGAGAAACTATCATTTAAAGACATAGGTATTATTTATGTATGAGTTTTTCATAATTTTCTGAAACTCAAAACCTAAAATATCCTTGAGAATTTAAGTGATACAATTTTTTTCTTTTTATAGTTAAAGGTTTGGATGGAAAACATTAGGTAACCTTCATCAGTGTCAAAGATATAAATATAAAGTTTATGATTTAAGAACTGGATCTATTAGTCTAGGTTCTAGGCTATTATAGTTACACTTGTGGGTGAAGTGATGCATGTATCTGGTACCAAGGAAAGAAATCCAATTTATACAAATATTTCATACTTTGGAATCATTAAAAAAATATGGTAGTTGGGTTATACACCATTATAAGTGCCTATTTTTCTATGCAAGTGGGTTGACAATAATATTAATGTTAAAATAGATGAATTGAAATTCATGAAAGTAGAATTTAGTAAGGAAGGGTACAAATACAAATCATTTATAATGTAATCACAAGTAGTACATGTATTTTATATTCTAGATCATGCAAAATGAAAGTGTTCAATTGATCTATTATCAACCAAAAAAACTGAAGGGTTTTATTTAAATTCAACAAATTATGACACTTTCATTGGGATGTTGCAATAATTTCATTCCAGTACCAATGCAGACAAGTTCTTGTATGTCAAAGGATACCAAAATGAGGGGATTTTATACTCGATATAGGAGTCAAATACCTGTAACCTTTAAAAATAATAGTTCAATAATCAAGTTATTTATTTTGTAATATACATTGTGTTATGTCATATTATTATATATTCACTATATTATTTATGTAATCTAAATTAAATTTTCAACCACTTCTTTAGATAATGACTTATGAACATGTAGATTTTCCTAATGATGAGGGAAAATAGTTTTCTCAAAATCTATATTCTCCCAATGTAGAGGAGTAATAAGTTTCAACATATTCCCATGTTACTAATCTATAGGAAGAATATACTAATTATATTGAAGCTGGAGAAATAGTTGATGGTGAGAAACCTATATCCTATAAACAACAGGAGCATCATAGTGGGGTAGTGTTGATAAAAATTATTAAGGTGAGAAACAAAGGCATAAAATTTGAGGTTGGATGGATTGCACAAAACCAACCTATTAACCCCAACAAGGCCACATTCAGTAGTTACATTATGCTCGACACTCAAATAAACATGTACGTTGATGCAGATTCATGAAAAAATGGTGTGACTGTTCTTAAGTCACTAATTTGGGAGGGGGTTAGGGTAATATTATGAGATACTTTATTAAATTTATTGATAAAAAATATAATTAAATGTTGATTTACTCTTCATTATACCTTACAAAGTTCATTTATAATAGATTATTGTAGAATGAAATTTGTATTAATGATCACTAGAAAGTTTAATATAGGCTTTCAAATAATTATTATAAAGTATCATCTAATAGATTATAAATGGAAAATAAACCCACACCAACCATATATGTATGAAAACTTGATAAACTAACTAATGTAGAATGCATTTATTAGTCTTTTTGAGGAGAAAAATTTGCAACTACATTATGATTGGTAATACATTTCTCGAAAATGCATGTATTAATCACTTAGATTAGGAAATATTAATTTCTAAAACAATAACTGAGAGGAGAAATTTATTATCATGCAGTAAAACCAATACACCCCTACCATAAAACAAGTATGGGGTATGCTTTACTTGAAAAAAATGGAATGCATTTTGAATTTATAGTTATAATTTTATGTAATATGAAACAAAAACATAATTATATTCTTTTGTTTATATTTATATTGTTGAATAAAAATCAAAATCCACTTCCACCTTAGGATATGTTCTATAGAGGGATCCTCATGTAAATAATGGTGGGATACTAATAGATGAAAACACACAAAAAATATGGGAAGCACGTGTAAGTATGACATAATAATTTTTTTTTCTTTAAATTAGTATTACATAACAATGATTAATTATTTTCCTATATTTTTATTTTACTTAGACCCAAAAATCATTGTCATATATACCCGATGAATGGATACAATCAATGGACTTGAAGAGGCTATAAAAATATAGCTACACCCGAGGTGTGGGTTTTTGGGGTTTTACCTCAAACATATTTTGATAAAAAATGAATAGGAGGATGAAAATAATAAAATTGAAGAGATGAAGGCATGATTATATGATCTAGAAGAAAAAATAAAATGGAGTTTAGAGTTGTTAGAAAATGCTATGTGAAGGAATCAAAGAGAAGAAACAACACAAAAAAATATGTGAAGAGCCCCCACACCCCCACTCACACCAGCTTTGAGGCGATCCATTCCATTGAAAGGGATTCCTTACAAGAGGTAATCATTTTTTAAACGTTTCTGTGAAATGTGAACTAGGTAGAAATTGATACCATTCTTTTACTGATATTATAGAGGGTAAAGATTTTTGTGATTTATATCTATCACCACCCACCCATAACCATGTTGTGAGGGGTAAAATATATAATATAGAAGGGGATATTCTACACAAAAAACAACTACCACTAATTCATGTGAGAGTAGGGATTCATGTAACTCATAAGCTGATAAATGATCTACCTATTTCACTTGATTATGTGGATTTTCATATGGTCGATCTTCCTATTGGAACTTTCGTAGCATGGATGTTTGATCTTATAAAAATACACGCAAAAAATATATTCCATTATAATTTAAATTGTATACAAAACCTTTAATAGTTATGTTGACGCTCCTTTTTCGTCATAGAGTCCAAAGGAATGTAAAGGGAAATGACTTAGCACAAATTGATTCAGCCTTTGAAGAAAACATCCAAAATCGAAAAAGGCATGAACAATGCTTCAAATGCACACGTGTCACGCAATTTCCATCACTGTCACGCAAGTCCACTTGCGCGACGCCTAATGGTCGCGCAAGTGACTTGCACGCCCTAAGTGATAACCGCTCGGGCTCTTCTCCAGCCAATAAATAGACCCGATGGGCCCCCCATTTCAGGAGGAATTTTTCCAGAATTTAGATACAGAGCTATGAACGCCCAAGTCTCTTATTCAGGTCTTCTGAACACTTCTAAGGTAATTATTTACCTAGAATGGAAGGTATAAATAAGAGGAGTAAGGTCTATGTGTTAGAATTCACTAACACTTGCACGGCTAAGGTGTTTTACCCTTAAGGGAAATGAACATACTTGCGCGACTCCCCACTTGTTCACCAAAACTTGCACGCCTCTCTTCAAGAAGTACCTCAGGATAATTATAGACTTTGGTCAAGGATCACTCAACTGTTACCCTACTGGATAACAATCGTGCAAGTACCCATGTGTCACACAGGTATACCTTCATGACCGGAACTTGCGTGCCCACTCAGTACCTGCGTGCCTGCTAGGACTTGCGTGCCCATGCCTTTTTGGGTGCCCTTCTTGCCCATTTAACCCCTCTTATACCATTCCACCTCTCCTATTTAAGATTCAGTCTTCAAGACATTCTTCAAATCCATTTATGGCATGTTTTCTTGATTGACTTCCTTATCTGAAAGGAATTCTGTTGAGCATCTCTTAAAAACTTAGTGATCCACATAATCTTTATGGTACTAAATATTGACATTTCATTCATTCAACCTCATCCTTTAAGATAAGATAACCCCTTAAACTGGGCCTCCTTTTCAAGAATAAGCCCCAGTCATAATTCTCAAATCTGGGCATCCTTCTTAGGAGTAAGCCCCAAGTCCTCATTAACCTGGGTCACCTTTTCAGGAATAAGTCCCGGTCATAATTCCCATTAATTTTGGGCATCCTTTTCAGGAGTAATCCCCAAGTCCCCTAATCTGGGAATCCTCCTTAGGAGTAAACCCCAGTCTTAAAGTTCCCAAATAAGGGCATCCTCCTCAGGAGTAAGCCCCAATCATAATCCTCTTAACCTGGGATTCTATCTCAGGATTAAAACCCAATCATAAGTCCCCTCCTAACTTGGTCATCTTCCTTAGGAGTAAGCCCCAAGATTAGAGTATCCAAATATCCATGAAGCACATATACCTTTATGGACCCTGTTCCTGTATTTTTCCCCTGAAGTAAATCTTAATCCTCATCTTTTTGGGCAGTCATACACATATAAGCCCCACATCATTGCATCTTTCATGGCACAATTGTTTGGTTTCACCAATACCTATTGTTTCTCACAACGAGCATGACTCACGTGAGCTTAGAGTGTAAAATTAATCATGACATCTTTCTTTGAGCCATTAATCACTCATAAACATCATACTCCCTTACTCGAATTATGTGGGTTCTGATTCTTTTTCCAAAACAAAGGATACGTAGGTAGCCCATCGAGGGGTACGATCCCAACTTTGAAATAATCCATTTCCTTTTGAATGACAATAAACTTCAAGTGCCCCACTGAGTGGCTTTGAAACCAGTATGATCATCATAATGACCAAGAGACTTTTATGTATCAAAGGATACCATTAACTAAGAATCTATAAAAAATTCAGATGATTCTCTATCAATGAATAACCTCGAATACATATAAAAGATTCTCTAAATTTCCTACATATCAATCATTGATTGTCAGATCTAAAGGAAAACTCATTTTATACTTGGTAATGTAATAAGGATTCACGAACATAACTTAAATCTATAAAGAGAGCCCCAGAGTAGACAATAATTCCCCTCAAAAAGGTTTGATGAGTCCGACCTCCCATACTCTCGACCAATGAAAATTCCTAAGCCTCATCAATCCACAACTAATGAGCGCCTACCTTTGGAATGTAGGTTCAAATGGATATGGAATCATTGGATGATTCCGGTTCTACGAACAAACCCATTAGAAACTGCTTGGAATGTTTTGAATCTTAAATCAATGAGATCATCCCCAATTCTAGAGGGAAACAAAAGATGGTGAAACCGAAGTGAATCCTTAAGCAAGTCAAAATGATGTTTTGCTTATTTGTTAGGACCCTATTTAAAACTCAATGAGAGGGCCAACAAAAACAATCATTGACATATGTGCTCATCCAAAAGATGTAGTGGATGAATTAATCTTAATTACGTCTGTTATATCAAACAATCACTTTTTTCCAAGAACTTCTACATGTCCAGAATGGCTTCTCTTAAGTTCACCTCCATGAATACATCTGCTATGAAAACTTCTGCAGGAAATGCCACTGCTGCTACTCCTGCTGGATAATCGTCCGCTCTGAGGACGATATCACCTACTCAGCGTCTTCAATGCTGGGTATCAAACACGATGGTTAAGGAGTACCATAAAAATGGTACTATTCTTACTCTGGAGGCTTCCTGACAATCCCACCAAGTAAAAAATTCACACCGGTCATCCAGACAATGACAACCAGTGATCAAGAAGCAGGCGGTGCTAACCACTGTCTCCAACCTTTTTGGGTCGTTATCCCCAGAACGCAATCACTATTCACTCCCATATTATGAGGAGGTGAATGAGCAGGCCCCTCAGGGCCTTAATGCAAAGAAACCGGAGTTCTTCCCAAGGGCTCCTATCAACAATTTCCACCCGAATCCTGTGATAGTGCACCCTCAACTTGATGAGGGTACCGACTCCAGGCGTTCAGCTCAGGTTCCTCGAACATGAGCAGGCAAGACGAATCACTAGAGGTTAAATCCAATTAACAGTGAGAAAGTTCTCATCTCTGCTATCTCCGAAGAAGTCCACCAACCTAATTTGGTGGCAAGCAATGAGAGGGCACACACACCTGCCCATTTTAATTCCGCTGTCCAGCAGACTTGTCTGGAAGCATCACGCCAATCCCGCCAGGCAATTCCGGAGGTGTATTATAGATAGGAACATACACCTATTTATACATCATTAGCTAGTTGGCAGGCTCACCTGGATACATATGATAGATCTCTTCAACCACTTTCAGAGAAGTGAAATCAGCATGCACATACACCTGCTAGTATTAATCAAGTCTACCAACAGTCTCGCTTGGTAGCACACAGAGAAGTCAGTCAGAAATATCTGGTGACAAACAGGAGGCAGACTCAATTCTCTACCCCCACACTTGAGTACTTTCAGGATTCACTGACAGGAAAAGGAGGATTGGAGCAGGAACATACACCAAATCGAAGCATAGAATGGACGTATATCCCCGTTCTAGCAGCTAAAGTCACCAAGCATATTCTATCAATGGTGAATGAGCAGAAGCAAATTCCTGCTCATATTCTGGATGCTTTCAAGGATATTATAACAGCTTCAGCAACATCTCAGGGAAATACAAATAAATCTATCCCTACCAGTGGAGTGACACATCAACAGTGCATTCCGGAACAGACACACACATCTGTTTCAGTCCAAGAGGGTTGTGGGGAATACTCCCCCATATCATACGGACAACCAAGTTAGGAACATACACCTGATTTGAGTGGGGATCATCAGCCTAACCTGGCCATCTCTCCTGATTAGGAACATACACTCGATGCTGGAGTTCTTTAATCCCTCAAACAATTATCTATTGGAATGCAAGATTATACTCCATCATTTCCCAATAGTGGGAACATTAATTCCAAAGGTCATCAACAGACAATTCCTCATGAAGTCTTACTTCATGACAATTCAGTCGATCTCGAAGTTTCATCTTCAGATGAGAGCCACAGGAACCCTATGTATGGTCAAAAGACTAAGTATCAAGAGATCTCATCTTTTGTTGTAACCCACCATGGTGGTCCTCCCCAAGACGATGAATTTCACTACGAAATTCCTCTCCGCAGTAGTGATGCACATTGCCCGGGAAATGCTCCAGTTGACAATGTAGTGCTGAGAAAGCCCTCCTATCTTGAGGCACTTGAAAACGCAAAACCAGTCATGTATGATGCTTCATCGCTAGCAGGTAAAATAATTTCTCAATCAGAAGATAACCCAGGGTGTAGGTCATTCTATGAACCACCCCTAAGTCATGCATCTTCTATTTTGATCAGTGATTTCTCTACCAATCCTGTTGAATCCAATGAAGCAACAAGGAAGAACCACCTCTGGTCAAAACAGGTAGAAAAATCATCATTTAATGATTAAGAGGAAATACTGAACATGATAAAACAATTGACAAAAGGTGATGTGCCAGTCATGTTTTGTCCTCTGGCTGACTCTCAGTATGACATTCCAGAGATGTTGACGGAAGATGGAATTCATGATATTCATCTCAACATATGGAAAACCCTTTGTCTGTTGAAAAATTAAGTATTATCTTATGATGAATATGAAAATCATGTTAAGATAACAAAAGGGTTACAACGCCAAATTGACTTGGCATCTCTATCAGTCTCTCGATACCTGAAGGCTGAAAAGCAGCATAGATCCCTTCAGCATTCATGCCTTGGTGCACTGAGAAGGTTGCGCCAGTTAATTGCCAATGTCCCATCTGGTATTGATGTTAGAGGATGGGGTGTTCATGGAGCATTTCATTTCACAGTGCTCTCCGGTCAGCAAAGCCCACCGAAAATGGTCTCATGCAATGTTATTTCCCATGGACATCCATGAATACCTGGCTTTGTTTGTAATCAAAAGCTTTCCCAAGAACAAGCCTCAACTAGTTCTTCTCAAAATCAAGAATACAGAGAACAAGTTGTTGAATTACTCCTGCATCAAGAAAACGAGAATATTGAACAGGCCTCTCGTATGGAGCAAGAACATCATCAAGTGACAGAAGTGTCAGAAATCATGCAATGGTATTTTGAACCAGGTGATAAAAGTGGATGCAGGTTGATGCATCTAGCTAATTTCAGGACTAAGGTTTGCAAGATCAGGAGAGCTTTTAATAATGTCTCAGACATAGAATGTCAAGAGCCACCCCAACTCGCCAGACTGGGGACTCTTTTAAACCAACCCTCAAAATCAACAAATAGAATTCAAGGAGTTGAGAAAAGGCAGTAGGAATATCCCCAGTCCACTAGAATGGGGACTTTTTCAAATCATCAATCCTCTCCTCAGAGAAATTTGGTCTTTTCTTGATTAGGGAAGAAGACTCAAGGGGAACGAAGAGCCAAATTATCAGGAGATTCTCTCCAAATTACAGTTCGCCAAGAAGTTCCTGAGGGATCAAATCAACAAAAGGCAATGTCTCATCAAAGACATGGAAGGAGAAAATATCACAGAAATGTCAATAGGAGGGATGCAATGAATTATGCATCAATCAATGTCATCAATGCCTTTGTTGTTGATCCACCAGATGAGGCTCACTTAGGGGATTCCGATGAAGAGGTTTCTGCTTAAGAAGATGTACACACAGACACAAATGAAGAAGGTGTGCATACACGAAGTCAAAGGATTACTCAGAAACTAGGTAATCCTTTAATTAACCCACTTCTCCCTCTCCGAAAGGGATCAAACAAGGGGAAGGGAAACAATCAGGTTACATATGCTTCCTCTTTGAGAATTCCAATCTCTCTCACTAGAGAAAAGGTTTGCACAACAGGAGCATGAAATGAAGGAATTGATGAGGTTGAATGTAGAACTACTTCAGGGTAGTAATCTTCCTAAGTGTGCTGGATTCAGTCAGCCAAGGGTGTTTGTTGCAGCTACTGAGATGGATCAAGAATATCCTCCTTTATCAGTACACCCTCACAGGTCTAATCCTATGGTTCAAGTGCAACAACAATTGGCAGTGCTGCCATAATTTACAGCACTAGCTTCCTTACCTGTCCAAACTCCAGTCATTTCACCTTCCCAAGTCCAAGTTCAACCGGATGTTCTCAAAAGTTAATAACTACCATTGAGTCATTAACAGCTCGGTTAGAGACTATGGAATGGAAGCATGCGCAGGTTCAACTAAAAAAGAGATCTTACCCTGAATGGGTAGATTCAGTCTCTCCCCCATCATGTTTTGGGAACCCTGCATTCCCTATTTCCAATGGATTAGGTGATCCTGAACAGAATTTGATGCATTACGTGTCTTGTTGCGATCCTATGATGGGAACACCAGAGCAGAAAGAAGCAGTTAAACTTAGATGCTTCGTGCGAACCTTGTAAGGAATATCTTTTGTCTGGTACACAAGCTTGCAATAACAGTCAATTACTGGATGGGAAGATCTCTGTCAACGATTTCTTCTTTAATTCAGCTCAAATTTTCCAAAGATAAAAGTTTTCGATCTTACAAACTGTAAGCAAAGGTAGAATAAAAGGGTTTCAGATTTCATTGCTCGCTGGAAGGGATTAACATATTCCCCAATCTTAGCACTCCCTCAAGAGGAACTGTTTCCAATATGTTTGGTAAATCTTCATGATGAATTACGCACACCGCTGATCCCTGTGAAATACACTGGAGGGTTTCGAGACCTTACTTCAATCGCTCAACAGATTGGAGATTCTCTTATTCAAACTAATGCTAACTCTCGTGTAATTCCATCAGCTCCAGGAAGGAGAATGGGTAAAGCAGAGACTTCTACATTTATGCTTAAGCAAGAACCTATACTTGCTTCTACTTAAAAACCTTCATCTTCCCGAAGGGATCCACCTCCTGAGCACCAAAAACAGAGGCTATTTCGTCAAGATAATCAAAGAGATCAAAGACGAAAACAATTTGAGGATTTGAAAAATAAAGTTTACTCTTTCCGAAATGAACAAGTTCCTGGTTATTTCATTTCAGCTCTGGAAAATAATTTGGTTCAATTGCCAATGCCCAATAGGCCAAACAAGGAAGGATATGAAGACCATCCCAATTATTGCCCATTTCATCAAATGTTTGGGAATCCCATCTAGGAGTGTTTTGTCTTTAAGGACCTTCTGCAAAATATGGTCAACTTGGGACAATTCAAACTGAAAGGTTCTTCATCTCCGGTAACATGTGTTACTGCTACAGTTCCAGAGGAGGAAGGTGAGTGGCAAGAAGTAAAAAGAAAAAATGCACAAAAATATGATTATTGTATGGTCAGAAAGACGATCAACCGAACTCATGCTATTTTGCGAACAAAATTGAAGAAACCAATTGTGCCTTCTGCCATGAATGCCGCAGCAAAACCCTCTTCATCAGAGGGAAAATCCTCAAAGAAACAGCACAATTCCAAGGAGGAACAATCAAAAGAAGATGAGTATATGTTAAATACTAAGATTTATTTGACTCTGGTAGATTTCATGCCATCTACTTCGAAGCAACAGGCACCGTCCCACCAAACGGCACAACCTAAATTGGCTAGTCAAGAAGAGTCCTCATCAGATAGAGATTTAATCTTTGGTTCTGTTAATATGATTCAATTAATAGATCTATATGCCAATCGCAGTTTTGATTTCAATGAGCCTGAATTCCCTGTATCAAACAGAGGAATCAGAGGAAGTTCCAAAGGCTCAGGATACAAGGGAAGACATGGATCTTTCAGAAGCCACTATTCAAATTCTTCCCCTGCTAGAACTGTGTATGCAGCAGAAACTCATGGTAGAGACCTTCAACGATCTCAACAAGAACAAGCAAGTTCATCCACCAATAGCAAATTCAATCCTGGCACAGTTATTCTGGAAGACAGGTTGAAGGTTCCAGCTTCTTCCTCTCAGCAAGTAAATGGATCTAATCAGTCTAATATTCTAAATCTAGGAATATTGCCAACTCCTATCCTGATACAAGATGCATCAACTTCCAAAGAATATGATTCCAAGGCACCTGCTAAACCACATGTTCATGTTGGGAAACACAGACCTCTAGATCAAAAGTATGATGTATTGAAACACCTGGCCTAAGTACTGGTCAAGTTATCAATTCTGGATGCCTTGAATTTATCAAAATATATTCAGGAGGCACTCATCGAGGCTTTGTCAAGTCCTTAAATGTTTGAAACTGAAATTGCTGCAGCTGAAGTCTATCACATAGGGAATAATCCCTCATAATTCCATGAAATAATATCTTTTACAGATGAAGATGAAGGTGATGTCGTGCATGGGCATATTAGACCTTTGTACTTATCTGGAAAGGTCAATGGCATAGATGTCCGAAGAGATTTCATTGATAACAGTTCAGGAGTCAACCTCATGCCCCTTCGTACACTTCGGCGATTGGGCCTCACAGAATCTGATTTATTTCCTTTTACCATGATGTTATAAGGATATGATAAAAATGAACAAGAACCACTGGGCGGCGTTACACTCAGAACTTAGTTTGGAGATCTTGTATCTAATTCAGATTTCATGGTTATTGATCAAGACTCAGCATTCAACATCTTGCTTGGAGGACCCTGGCTACATCAATATGCGGCTATCCCTTCATCATACCATCAATGTCTCAAATATTGTTTCGATTGTCAAGTTGGGACATTGTATGGTGATAAGGCCCCGTTAATACATGTGAGTCTTAATACATTGATGTGGAATTCTATCACATGAAGGGAAAGGATAAATCCACAACAAGGGAGCTTATCAAAGTTAATGCTCCATATGGTTTGGAGAAGATTCAAGTAAATCCATTTACACATGTGAGTACAGATTATGTGTTTCCTATCAGTAAAATTGAAAAGATAAACCCAAATCAAAATACTCTTATGGAATGATCCATAATGTCAATTACAGCAATCGAGCCAGACAACATGGGAGAAATTCGTAACCCACCAAGTAGTGATGAAAGCCCAAATAGTGACATCTTCATTTCATCTGCTGAAATCCAACAAGTCTATACTTCTCCAATCAGTCCAGAAGAAGTTATAGCAACATCGGAGGTAAACAATGATGTCGATTATCAATACATCATCTCCTCTTTATTTCCCAATGAAGACACTTCATCATCAATTGGGTCAGAAATGGAAGCTTCTTCTTCAAGATGTTAAAATTTTAACATCTCTTCTGATCATGGAAATTCTGCTTTATCATCTACTATGCAAGTAGAAACAGAAGAAATAACACATGAAGAAGAAGAAGAGGAAGATCTCAGAGATGCTCCTCCAGCATTTGAAGAGGGTATATCTACCACCGTGGATGAACTCAGAGAAATAAATGTGGGTACAAAAGAAGATCCATGCCCCACTTTAATCAATGCGACCTTGAATCTTTAAGAACAAAAGATGTATATTTCCTTTTTAAATCAAAATCGAGATATATTTTCTTGGAACTATACAGAGATTCCCAGGATTGATCCTGATGTTTCTACTCATCATTTGGGTTTACCATAAGAGCATTGAGGATTTAAGAAAGTTGCGAGAAGAACACACCCAACTTATGCTTCCAAAATTGAAACTGAAGTGGATAATCTTATCAAAGATAACTTCATCATAGAATTTCAATATCCCAAGTGGTTGGATAATATTGTCCCTGTAATGAAGATGAACGGAAAAATTAGAGTTTTCATCGATTTCAAAGATCTTAATCGGCATTGTCCTAAGGATGATTTCCCAGTTCTGATTACAGAACTTTTAATTGATGCAACAGCTGGCTATGAAGCACTTTCCTTCATGGATGGATATTCCGGATATAATCAAATCCAAATGGCTCCAGAAGATGAGGAATCCATAGCCTTCAGAGCCCCTCAAGGTGTGTTTTGCTACCGGGTAATGCCCTTTGGCTTAAAGAATGCAGGTGCAACATATCAGCGTTCCATGCATCATATCTTCAAACCCTTTTTAGGGACATTTGTTGAATGCTATGTGGATGATTTGGTGGTCAAATTCAAACAACGTTATAATCAATTGTCTGATTTAGAAGTCATATTCCGCAAACTTCGGCAACATAATTTGAAGATGAACCCCTTAAAATGTGGTTTTGGGGTCTCCTCAGGAAAAATTTCTCAGCTTTGTTGTATGCCATCATGGTATTAAAGTCGATCCTGAGAAGAAAAAGTCAATCATTGGTATGTCATCTCCTCAAAATTTGAAATAATTAAGAGGACTTCAAGGACACTTAGCCTATATTCGGCGTTTCATCACCAATTTGGCAGGCAAAAGTTTACCCTTCACCAAATTGATGAAGAAGGGAGTCACTTACCAGTGGAATGAAGAATGTTAAGAAGCATTCGATATTCTCAAGAAATACCTCTTGAGTCCACCGGTACTCATGCCACCTATTGAAGGAAGACCACTTATCCTTTACGTGACAGCTTTAAAACGATCATTGGGTGCCTTTCTAGCTCAGAAGAATGATGCTAGGAATGAAAATAGCCTCTACTACCTCAGTCGGACTATGCTTGAAGCAGAAACCCGGTATTCAAGTATTGAGAAGTGCTTCCTGGTATTAATATTTGCAGTTAAGAAGTTGAGACACTACCTGCAACATCATGAGGTCTAATTGGTATCTCGCAATAACCCACTCAAATTCATCCTTAGTTGTCCAATGATTATAGGACATCTGGCAAGGTAGGGAGTTATTTTGTAGCAATTCAACATTAATTATGTGTCTCAAAAGGCAATAAAGGGCCAAGCTCTAGCTGATTTCATGGTTAAACACCCTTCAGTGGAAGACACATCTTCAGATATTGAACTGCCTGATGAGGAATTCTTCTCTATTCAAGAAAGTCCTCAGGCAAGGGAAATGTATTTTTATGGTGCTTCCAAAAGTCCAACAGGGAGGAAAATGGAAAATCCGAAATTTAAAAAAGTTGGCTTAGGAATTTTGCTCATTTCTCCAGAAAAGGCAGTGTTACCTTATTCCTTCTTATAATGGGAAGGTGGCACCAATAATGAAACAGAATACCAAGCTCTCATCACAGGCTTGGAATTTGCGTTTCAAGAAAAAGTGAATCACTTAAAGGTGAACGATGATTCAGAACTGGTAATCAAACAAGTCAATGGGGGTTATGCCATCAGAAAAGAATAATTAATCCCTTTGTATGATTACATCAGAGAGTTAATAGCGGAATAACCTTCGGAACTGAAATTTTCTTATGTACTGAGATCACAAAATGATAAAGCTGATGCACTGGCTAATAGAGCCACAGCTCTGGTAGATCCAAATCAGGATGAGACAACCATCAGTATTGCCCTCCGTCGTGCAATTTCACCTTATGTTCGATCTAGAACAGAGGAAATTAATGAAATTAGTTCCATTTTTGAACCTTATGGTCATACTACAGGATTGATGTCACCTATCAGGGAATACCTTCAAAATGGAACACTTCCACCTTATAGAGCTGAGAAAGAACAAATCCGGCTACGTGTGGTCAATTTTACTCTTTATGATAGGCCAGATCACCTAGAGAAAATTCTCGACAAATGTGGTTTTGATGGAGTTCTCTTCAGATGCATTAATTGTGAAGAGACAATGGCTGTCATGAAAGAAGTGCATGCAGGAGTCTGTGGTGCCCACCAGTCTAGACATAGACTGTCGGATCCGATTCGAAGGCTTGTATACTTTTGGCCTTCAATGACACATGATTGTGTTGATTTCACAAAGAAGTTTCATTCATGCTAAGTACATTCCAACTTCATTCATCAACCTCCAGAGTTGCTTCATATAGATAAATAATCATGGCCATTTTCCACATGGGGAATGGATGTGGTGGGACCTTACCCTTCAGTTACGGCCAATCAGTTTAAGTATATTCTTACTACTACTGATTTCTTTTCCAAATGGATAGAGGCAGTACCTCTCAAAGAAGATATTTCTAAATGCATTGTTATCTTCATCAAGTCTAATATCATTACCAGATTTGGTGTCCCTCATACCATATTGACGGACAATGGCACCAACTTCTGTTCATCCGAGGTGAAGAAGTTGTATCAAGAATACAACATCAAATCCAATCATTCATCTCGGTATCATGTAGTAGCCAATGGACAGATAGAATCCTTTAACAAGACTCTTTCTAATATACTGCAAAAGATGGTGGATAAATATAAGAAATAATGTCCTAATAAACTCTTTCATGCTTTATGGGATTATCGGACTACCACCTACACTGCAACACGGTCAACTCCATATTCACTGGTATATGGAATGGAAGTCGTCTTGCCCATTGAAGTTAAACTACCCCCACTCAGAGTAGCCATTTGTGATCAGTCATCTATAGATGAACAATCTAAAAAGAGATTGAATGAATTGGAACGATTAGATGAGAAACGATTGTGTACTCTACACCACTTGGAAGTCTATCAGAATCGAATAGCATGAGATTTCAACAGAAAAGTTCATCTTCATTCATTCACTCAGGGAGAATTGGTATTAGTTCTCAGAAATCCAATGATACCAGGAATGAAACATCCCAAGATTGATCCAAAATGGGAAGGACCTTACTCAATACATAGGGTCTACTCCAATGGAGCTTATTCATTAATCTCGATAGACAGAGAACTCATCACTTGCATAACCAATGGTCTAGTATGACCTTAAACTGCACCATGGTCCAGTATGACCTTAAACTGCACCATGGTCCAGTATGACATTAAACTGCACCATGGTACAGTAAGACCTTAATCTGTACCAATGGTCCAGTATGACCTTAAACTGCACCATGATTTAGTATGACCTTAAACTGCACCATGGTCCAGTATGACCTTAAACTGCACCATGGTCTAGTATGACCTTAAACTGCACCAATGGTCTAGTATGACCTTAAACTGCACCAATGATCCAGTATGACCTTAAACTGCACCATGGTCCAGTATGACCTTAAACTGCACCATGGTTCAGTATCACCTTAAACTGCACCAATGGTCCAGTATGACGTTAAACTGCAGCATGGTCCAGTATGACCTTAAACTGCACCGTGGTCCAGTATGACCTTAAACTACACCAATGGCCCAGTATGACCTTAAACTACACCACTGTCCTACATGACACGAAAACTGCTCATCACGTCCAGCAAGATGTTAAACTGTATAACCAATGGTCCATGCATATGACCTTAAAATATTCGCATTTTTTGTCCAACATGACGTTAAACTATGAAAAAGTTCCCTAATTCGTCCAACATGACGTTAAACTATGATGTCCTAACTACATGACGCTAAACTACATAGACATCCCTTACGTCCAGCATGACATTAAACTGCACCATCCACGGTCTAGAATATGACCCTAAACTATTTGCAAGTCCCTTACGTCCAACAAGACGTTAAACTACATCACCAACGGTCCATGCATATGAACATAAACTATTCGCACTTATGTCCAACATTACGCTAAACTGTATCGTCCCTTTTTTGTTCAAAAATGACATTAAACTGTGAAAAAGTCTCTAATAAGTCCAACATGATGTTAAATGGTGTACTATTTTGTCCTCATTGCATGACATTAAACTGCACAGTCCTGTTTTTTGTCCAACATGACATTAAACTGTATTGTCCCCATCGTCCTAACTACATGACTCTAAACTGTACAGGAAGTCCTTTAATACGTCCAACATGACGTTAAACTATATTTTCCCCTGCTACATGACACTAAACTGTGAAGCACCAATAGTCCTAACTGCAAGACATTAAACTGCATAGTCCCTTCATATTTCCTACATGACATTAAACTGTGCATCGTTAAGGTTGTTGCTACCTCTTGTTTCTCACACCGAGTATGACTCACGTGAGCTTAGAGTGAACTTCAACCATAACACTCTCTCTGGACTACTAACCATGTGTAAGTCCGAACACTATTTTTTAGATCGTTGTCCCCAAGAACAACTTGATCACTAATTCATTCTTTAATTGATCTACGCGGACTTTGATCCTTGCCTTCTAGGCTGGGTATGTAGGCAACCTCCCAAGGATCAAGCCCAAAACCAATCTCTTCACATCGGTTCATCTCTATCTCATACGATGTTGATTCGTGAAACCGCCCCTAGAATCAATTTTTTTACAATGGTTCAATTTCGTCCTTGCTATATGAAGTTAAACTATACAACAATTTTGTCCAGTATGACAATAAACTACAATATTATTTAATACCCTCACCTGAGAGGGAATCATTATTTACATTGATTTTCAATCATGATTCATTTCAAAGACTATGTGCATACATGGCAACGCCTGAATCTTTTATCTTGAGTCAAACCATCATTGCACTAAGGTCCCCTTTCACCCTTCACATGTACAAACCAAATTTGTATAGAAGGTAGTTATAGAACTATGTGGGCTTGATTCCCATCCTTATGGGATATGTAGAAATGTTCGAGTGTCCCTCGAATCCAGCACCAATTCTTTTGGGCCTAACCCCAAATTCTTCTTTCATCCCCCTGGCTGAAAAGTCCCCATGAAAACACACACTGTGTATTTCTTATAATGGTCCAAGCTCTATGACCCTAAACTAAGATCTCCAATCCTTTTGTCCCACACGACGTTAAACTATAGTTCAAGAACTATGTATGGATTGATTCCCATCCTTATGGGATACGTAGTGAAGTCCAACATTTTCATTTAGGGCCCAGCCACAACATGATTATGGTTAGTATTGATTTGTGTATCTCTGAATACATTGGAAAATACACATCTTTATGTGTCATAATCCTAACCTTAAATATTTTCATATCTTCATAACCCTTTTCTTGACTTCTAGTCACAAAAATGTCAAACTTCTGAGAGTTCTTTTTCCTGACTATGCAACATGTGCCATTAGGTGGCCTTGCATAAGTAGTCTACATAACAGATCTGTCAGCCAAAAGATATTATTATTTGACTATGCAACCAACGCCCTTAGGTGGCCATGTATAATTCAACCTCCTAACGGGTTTTTCGGATACTGGTAACTTCATTCTTGGGAAGAAAGCCTCTTTTTTCCTTATTTGTCTTAAATGAAAATATGTAGGGATCCATAAAAATAGCCATCCTTAACATATTTGTCCCATATCCTTTTTCATGATCTGAAAGTATTCAAGTCTATGGTTTATATTCTCCTTCCATATGTTTGGGTCAGACCTTCGTAGGAGTGATATCCATTCAGTTCTTCAAGAATCTTGTTTGGAAATATCTTCTCCATATTCAAGTACCTTTTTGAATACAAAAAACTCTATAATTTGGAAAATTTGAATCTCCATAAACTTTCACCGGCACTTTAGCACTAGGAAAGTAAATTTATGAGAGTTCTTTTTCCGGACTATGCAGCACGTGCCCTTAGTTGGCCTTGCATAAGTAGTCTACATAATGGACCTGTCAGCCAAAATATGCTATTTATTTGACTATGTAGCTAATTCCCTTAGGTGGCCCTGCATAATTCAACCCCCTAATAGGTTTGTTAAATAATGTTAACTTCATTATTGGGAATTACTTCTTATAATACCTTTTAGATCCTTTTCATATCATTCCTTATATTCAAATATTCTTAAGTCATAGATTACATATTTTCCCTCATACTTGAGTATGGTAATATGTTTTCAGATGAATTGTCAAAGAATTGAGTCAATTCAAATTCATTCGGTCAAAGATATTTTGACCCTAAACATTAGACACTTTATGTCTGATGTGCATGAATTTAAACTGCCCACAAAATACAAAGGAAATCTGAATAAAAGTCAAGTTCCATCTCACTAAACATACAATTTGTATGATTTAGGTAATATTGATCAATTAAGAGATTTAAAGTTTGTAGGGTTATTTATAATAATCCTAGTAAAAATCAAACTATGCTTACTAGGCCCATTGGCTTAGGTAAAATTTAAAGCAGGTAGAGAAATAATACAGGTACAAATGATTGGAGGTGAAAGTGTTTTTCATTGATGCACAATAGTTAGAAGGACATCCATAGAATGGAGTCTCTTTTTTTTCAGAAATTACAAAATAATTTCAACATAACTCTTCATTTGATTTACGGCATCCCGAGCTTCATCAGTAGCCACCGGGAATTCATTCAATCAACTAGATACCATAAGAGATGTAGTGATACCAGCTCTTCTTGGAACAATTGTAAAATAATGTTCTTGAGTACAGTTTGAGAAAATTTTCTATTGATCAAACAGTGACTCTGTTTCTGTCCAAGAGACTTGGAAGATAGATACATGGATTTGAGAATGAAGAATTGGAATTAAAGAGCCATTTGGAGAGAGTACTCTTTTTAGATATTTCTTTAATGCCATGTTTGTCTTCTCTCCACCAACCGACATTGAAAAAAATTTCATCCCATGGGTTTTTCGTTTTCATATCTACAAAGAAATGGCATGCAGGAAAAATTTGAAAGTTTATGACAATGTTGTTGCTCTTAATGCACAACATAACTGAAATAGAGGAGTAGAAGTGCAGGTACATCTCAGGTATATAGTTCTTTGCATCTGGAACATTGACTCCTTGTAGATGACCATGACCATACAGGGGAAACTAAATTCTTTGGGGGAAGTCACGATGATATTTCTTCAGATACTTTGATAAATCTGGAAGAGTCCTACTTTTGATGGTATAATAATCGTGGCCAATGATATCCATCATATCATCAAGATGTTTTCTTGCCAGTTCATCAGCTATTCCGATTTTAAGAGCCATTGATTATGCACAAAAGTTGAATAAATTAACTCTTAAGTAAGTTGATTTTTCATAAAATTTGTGAAGGAATTTCAGAAAAATTGAAAAGGCATTAAGGCGCGCAAGTCTAAACTTGACACACAAGTATGGATGTGTCACATATGTTTTAATGTGCCGTCCAAGTTATTGGCACGCAAGTATAACCGCGCATGTCCTATTACCTTGACAACAACGCGACAACAAAAAAACAACAGAAAACGAGAAACTTGCGCGACGAAGGAGACCTTTGTGGTTAGAGCTCGAAAATCCGGAAGTCAGGTGCTATGCGTGATCAATGATTTCATATTTATAGGCCAGGTTACCCACCTTCACACCTACAACCGGTGTGCTCCAGCCCTGCGCGACTCACACCTACGCGATGATGCCTGGGCGACGAGACCCGCGCGCCACTTTCCCTTTGGTTTTATTCTTTTCCTTAGAGTCACAACCTTATTCTTTCTGATCCAACTCTGAGGGGGGACTTTGGTTGACACTCCTTTTTATTCACAGAGTACAAAGGAATGTAAAAGGAAACGACTTAGCACAAATTGATTAAGCCTTTGAAGAAAACATCAAAAATCAACAAAGGCATGAACAAGGCTTCAAATTCACATGCGCCACGCAAGTTACATCACTGTCATGCAAGTCCACTTGCGCGATGGCTAATGGTCACACACGTGACTTGAGCTCCCTAAGTGATAACTGCTCGGGCTCTTCTCCAGCCTATAAATAGACCCGGTGGGCCCCCCATTTTGGGAGTAATTTTTCCAGAATTTAGATACAGAGCTCTGAACGCCCAAGTCTCTTCTTCAAGTCTTTCGAACACTTCTAAGGTAATTCTTTACCTATAATGGAAGGTCTAAACAAGAGGAGTAAGGTCTAAGTGTTAGAATTAACTAAAAGTTGCATGCCTAATGTGTTTTACCCTTAATGGAAATGAACATACTTGTGCGACGCCCTACTTCTTCACCAAAACTTGCGTGACACTCTTCTGGAAGTACATCAAGATAATTATAAAGGCTTTAGTCAAGGATCTCCCAACTATTACCCTACTAGTTAACAATCCTGCAAGTACCCATGTGTCACGTAGGTATACCAGCGCGACCAGGACTTGCACGCCCACGCAGTACCTACGCACCTGCTAGGACTTGCGCGCCCATTCCTTTTTGGGTGCCCTTCTTGCCCATTTAACTCCTCTTATACCATTCCACCTCTCCTATTCAAGATTCATTCTTCAAGACATTCTTCAAATCCATTTATGGCATGTTTTCTTTATTGAATTCCTTATCTGAAATGAATTCTGTGGAGCATATCTTAAAGACATAGTGATCCACATAATCTTTATGTCACTAAAGATTGAGATTTAATTCATTCAACCTCATCCTTTAAGATGAGAGAACCCCTTAAACTGGGCCTCCTTTTCAGGAATAATCCCCACTCATAATTCTCAAATCTGGGCATCCTTCTTAGGAGTAAGCCCCAAGTCCTGATTAACTTGGGCCTCCTTTTCAGAAGTAAGTCCCAGTCATAATTTCCATTAATTTTGGGCATCCTTTTCAAGAGTATGCCCCAGGTACCTTAATCTGGGCATCCTACTTAGGAGTAAACCCCAGTCTTAAAGTTCTTAAATATGGGAATCCTCCTCAGGAGTAATCCCCAATCATAATCCTCTTAACCCGGGCATCCTTCTCAGGAGTAAAACCCAATCATAAGTCTCCTCCTAACTTGGGCATCTTCCTTAGGAGTAAGCCCCATGATTAGAGTATCCAAATCTCCATGAAGCACATATACCTTTATGGACCGTATTCCTGGATTTTTTCCCTGAAGTAAATCTTAATCCTCATCTATTTGGGCAGTCATACACACATAAGCCCCACATCATTGCATATTTCATGGAACAATTGTCTGGTTTCACCAATACCTCTTGTTTCTCACACTGAGCATGACTTACGTGAGCTTAGAGTGTAAAAGTAATCATGACATCTTTCTTTGAGACATCAATCATGCATAAACATCATACTCTCTTACTCGAACTATGTGGGTTCTGATTCCTTTTCCAAAAGAAAGGATACGTAGGTAGCCCATCTGCAGGTACGATCCCAACTTTGAAATAATCCATGTCCTTCTGAATGACAACAAACTTCAAGTGCCCCACTGAGTGGCTTTAAAACCAGTACGGTCATCATAATGACCAAGAGACTTTTATGTATCAAAGGATACGATTGACTAAGAATCTCTAACAAAGACAGATGATTCTCTATCAATTAAGAACCTTGAATACATATAAAAGATTCTCTAAATTTCCTACATATCAATCATTAATTTTTAGATCTAAAGGAAAACTCATTTTATAATTGGTAATGTAATAAGGATTCACGAACATAACTTAAATATATAAAGAGAGTCCCAGAGTAGACAATAATTCCCCTGAAAAATGTGTGATGATTCCGAACTCCCATCCTCTTGACCAATGAAAATTCCTAAGCCTCATTATTCAACAACTAATGAGTGCCTACCTTTGGAAAGTAGGTTCAAATGGATATGGAATCATTGGATGTTTTTGGTTCTACAAACAAACCTATTAGAAACCTCTTGGAATGTTTTGAATCTTAAATCAATGAGATCATCCCCAATTCTAGAGGGAAACAAATTGACAATAAATGCATTGAATTGATGGATTTTATTATAGATATATAAAGGGAGTGGGGTGAAATGGAAAATCAAATCAAAATGATATAAAGGATCAACCAATCAATCAGAATGATCTTCAGATAGTACCTTTATCCTACTAGTTTAAATTATATATTTACTAACATTAAAGGTTCATACAGATAAAATGTTAAAAATTAGTGATGCAACAATAATCTATTTTTAAGAAAAAATTTATAGATAGGCCATTACAGACTATCTTGTTCTTTAGAATTTAAATTAAATCCTCAAGCATGAATGACAAGGAGTCTTGATGGTAAATTTTTACATGAGGTGTGTTATCATAATTTGTTTATCAAATAGTTGATCTAATATGTTAATTATAGTTAAATACTATTTTTTCATATGTATATATAAATTCAATTTTAATGAAAAACATATGGAAAGAAATTTGGAATCATTACTCCTTACATCAATTATACACAAAAATTCTCATTATAACCAAATAAAAATGAATTAAAAGTGAAAAAACTATCCACAATGTCTAAAAGAAGACTTGTAGATGATAGAAACTTATTAACACCCATGATATAGGGGTAAAACTCTAAAATTTAATCATATAAAATATATTTTCATTCCTTTCATGACTTATTTATTTTTTTAGGTAGCATTGGTTACTCATTATAATCAATTTAGATACCCCAAAGCTTAGTTTTTTTGGACTCAATGCATAGATACCAGAAAAACTAACCACACATGATGAAATTTATCAATTTTAAATACATTGAATGAAACATTTTATGGATAAAATTCAAGTTATACATTTTATATTATTTTTAATGAAAATTATGTTATGATATGGAGGTGTTTAAATATCATCAAAATACTTGAATTAGGATAGTCCATGTGAACAATAAGCCTTATGAATTATATAATAGGATAAGTATTAGGGTTTTTATAAGTATATTTCACTATCAAAACATATATATAAAAAATTAATTATTTTTATCAATTTTTATTCACATCCTAAAACAAATTATTGGCAGAGATTTTGGTTATTATGTTTGAAAATTTATGAAAGATATCACATTATGTAAACAAAATAGTAAGATCAAAGAGGTATTTTCGATGATAATTACAATTTAATTTAAAATATTTATTAATCCTTTGTTATTTATATTTTTCTAGTACTAATAAGACTATTGAAATTCCTCATATTTAATAGATGAAATAGATTTGTTTAGAAAAACAGGATAGAATACATGGTGTGATAATATTCATAGACATTGTGAAGAGGTGAATTACTAATAATTATATCATTAATTTTCTCATCATTTTATATAATATTTCTTAGTGAATTTACCCATTTTTATCTAATACTTATTTTATTAATTTTAATAGAGATCATGAAGAAATGACTTCATCAATAGTTGTTTTTTTAATTTTTTTTGATATATTAAGAGCACAAAATGATTTGAGAAAAAAATTATAGATGAAATATTCAACAAGAATGATGTACTCATGTACTTTGATAATGAACTCAAAAAGGATGATTCACTTATGATGATTCAATTTTACTTTTATTCTTGAATGCATTAAAAATTTCAGGTTATCACATAGTAATATTGTTAGATAACCCCAAATGTTGAAAGAATTGTATAAAAAAAACATGGTGTGATGTGTAGGAATAAAATACACCTCAATACATTAAATTGAATGAATAGTATGACTCCAACTTTATGTTTTTAGTTCAAAATAGACATTTTAGTTAAAAAACATGTTACATATTTGAAACTAATCAAATACATTCATATTGTTTTGATGATTTAGGAAAATGATTCAAAATTATTCTATGACATGTAGGAATTAGCCACACCTCAATCAAATACATAATTTGGCTAATATGAGTCGAAGTGTATATTTTTAGTTTAAAATTTACACATTAGTTCAAAAAAATGTAACATTCTAAAAAATAATCAAAATATTTTAGATTATTTTAATAATTTTGAAAAATTATCCATGAGTTATTTGTGACATGTAGAAAGTATCCATAACTCAATATGATACACGGTGTGCCTAGTATGAATCGAAGTGCAAGTTATTAGTTTAAAATTGAATTTTTTGGTTAAAGCATGTTTCAATCACTAAAAAATAAGAAAATGAATTCGTATTATCTTTATACTTTATTAAAATGATTTATTAGTCATTTTTGACTTATTGGAATCAATGTCACACCACACTGACTCAAAATGACACCGATATTACTTAAACAACATGTTTTCAGTTTAAATTGAAATTTTAGTAAAAAAGAAATGTGACATACTCAAAACCAGAAAACACATTTGAATTTTCTTGATACTTTGGGATAATGATCCTTAAGTCATTTTGAATGTGTAGGAATCTACCACACATCAATCTGATGCATTGTGTGACTGGTATAACTCCATGTTTTTTTTAGTTAAAATTGTAATTTTATTTCAAAACACAAATAACATACTAAAAATAAAGAAAACACATATTTATTTTTATTATACCTTTGTAAAATGATGCACAAGACATTTTTGACGTGTATGAATTATCCTCACCTCAATATGATATATGATGGGTCAAGTATGACTCAAAGTGTCTTTATCAGTTTAAAATTTACATTTTAGTTCAAAACATGCATCACTCATTGAAAATAGAGAAAACTCACTCATATTATCTTGATAATTTAGGAAACATTATTCATAAGTAATTTTTGACATGTATTAATCCATCTCACCTTTAATTGACACATGATGTGATTTTTTTGACTAAAAGTATTTTTTTTCAGTTTAAATTGAAATTTTAGTAAAATAGACACTTGAAAAACTAAAAACCAAGAAAACACATTCATATTATTTTGTTACTCTAGTAAATTTATCTTTAAGTAATTTTTTATTTATAGGAATAAACTGAGCATCAATTTGATGCACAATGTGATCAATATAACTCTAAGTTCATCTTTATATTTACAATTTACATTTTAGTTCAAAACGCACATCAAATACTCAAAATATAGATAATTAATTCAGATTGTTTTATAGTTTATTAAAATGATCCATAAGTCATTTTTTATTTTTATAAATCATTCACACCTCAATCTGATATATAGTGTGCCTGGTATGACTCATAGTGTATGTTATGAGTTTAAAATTAAAATTTTAGTTCAAAATGTCTATCACTCCTTGAAAATTGAGAAACCACACTTAGGTTGTCTCAATACTTTAGGAAAATTATTCATAATTCATTTTCGTATGTGTAATAATTAGTCTCACATCAAACCAACACACGATGTGATCGCTATGAATAAAAGTGCCTGTTTTGAGTCTAAATTAACATTTTAGTAAAAATACATGTGACATACTCCAAATAAATAAAAAACATTCATATTTTCTTGATAAATTAGGAAAAATACCCTTATATCATTTTTGATGTGTATAAATCATCCAAATTTCAATATGATGCATGGTGTGACTTGTATGACTCAAGGTGCATCTGATTATTTAAAAATAACATTTTAGTTCAAGACACATGCTACATACTAAAAATCAAGGAAACACATTAGGATTATTTTTATACCTTATAAAAATAATTCATAAGTCATTTTTGATTTGTAAGAATCTTCCGTACATAAATCTGATACACGGTGTGCCTAGTGTGACTCAAAGTGCCTTTTATGAGTTTAAAATTGACATTTTCGTTTGAAACATGTTTCACTCACTGAAAATTGATGAAACATGATTGGATTGTCTTGATAATTTTGGAAAAAAATTAATAAGTTTTTTTTGAAATGTTGGAACCAGTCACATGTCAAACTGACACACGATGTGACTGGTATGACTCAAATTTCATTTTTTCAGTTTAAGTTAACATTTTAGTAAAAAAGAAACATGATATAATTAAAATCTATAAAACACATTTGTATTGTTTTGATAATTTATGAAAATGACCCATAAACCATTTTTATGTGTTTCAATCAACCACATGTCAATCTACTACACGGTGTGATCAGTATGAATCAAAGTGTGTCATTTAATTTAAAATTTACATTTTATTTCGAAAAAAACATCACATAATCAAAACAAAGTAAACACATTTAGATTGTTTTGATACTTTAAGAAAATGATCCATTAGTCATTTCAGATATGTAGGAATCATCTGCACCTCAATATGATAAATGATGTTCCCGGTATGACTCAAAGCGTATTCTATCAGTATAAATTTTATATTTTAATTCAAAATGTCGGTTACTCACTTAAAAATGAGAAAAAAACACTCGAATTATCTTGATACTTTAGGTAAATGTTTCAAAAGTCATTTGCAATTTGTTTAAATTGGTGTCATGTCAATTCGATATATGATGTTTCTAGTATAACTCAAATATGAATTTTTAGTTTAAATTGAGATTTTAGTAAAAAAGACACATGAAATACTCCAAACAGAGAAAACATATTTAGATTGTTTTGATACATTAGAAAAATTATCCTTATGTCATTTGTGATGTGTAGTAATCAATAAAATGTCAATATGGTGTACCATGTGACTAATATGACTCCAAGTGTGTCTTTATTTAAAATTTTCTTCTAGTTCAAAACACATGTCACTTAATCAAAACCGATCAAATGAATTCATATTGTTTTGATACTTTAGGAAAATGATCCATAAGTCAATTTTTAATGTTCTGATCATAGAAGAATCATGTGATGGGTCGTTCTTAACTTTTCTTTGTGTCATGATTGATGATCAATCCAAGATATACTTGATGATAAATGATGTGGTCAATAAAATTGAATGAAAGAAAATAGATAATGGGTAAAACATTTGAATGAGAGAGATGATTATAACATATTTTTTATAATTAACTTAACTAATTAAAGATTACCCTACATGAATTATTTATTTGTTGATGGTTATGAAAATAGATCTATGTTGTACCATCGTTGCATTAAAGGAATCAAGAGCATATCCCCTCTAGCGGTGATCCACACATGTTCCCCAAATCTCCAAACATCATTGTAGGAATCTATGGGTGTTATCACGGTAGATCCTATCTCTTGCATTGTTCTCCTTTGATCTCCACAAGAACCACTTCCAAAGCATTCTACTTGATCTCTCTTGACTTGGGAGTGGGAGGTGGGGGAAGATCATTCTTCGTTATTTGGGGCATTCTTGGAGAGGGATCTCTGCAGTGCATGAGAGTATTCTCTTTAGATGTTGTTAGCACAACAAAAATGAATTAGATCTAATGGAAAAATAATATAATTGTGTTTAAATGTCACTAGGGTTTAGAAATAAATATTTTCAAAAGTTCCCTTTAATATTTATTTAATCCCTTATAAACCCCATGTCTAAAATAATAATAATAATATTATTATTTCTTCGACATGTACTTAACTTGAGAATTAAATTAAATATTATTTAATCAAATAATATTCAATATATATTATTTCTCACCAGAACTAAAAACTCGGTCCTCCATTCCTCCATAATATTTATCACACCATGAATAATTACTATTTATTTAATAAATAAATATCACTATATTATTCACTAATAAATATATAAAAATTATATTCAACAAATAGAAAATAGTATTTATTAAATATTATGTTCACATTATATTCTCTTTAAGAACTATTGATGTAATATATGTGATTGAGAAAACATGAATAATTATTAAACCACATGGGTGAATAATATTTATTCAAAATTTTAAATAATAAATATTAATATATTATTTAATTGAGACTCTAGATACACTTAGTGTGTGACCCTCTAAGGCTCTCTCTAAAAAGAATTAGTTAAAGCAAAGTAAAGTCCAAGGATAGCATCTAAAAACACGGCAAGGCACCCATAGAGAAAAAATTTGATGTCACAATGACATAATATCTCATACAGATTCTCAATGTGTTATATAATCCATTTATCATGATATCTCTAATCAAGGAGGTTGCATGTTGGTGCCATCATCCTACGTGCCTAATGTATTTTTACTTAACTTTTTGGAAATAAAACTTATGAATAGAACACCATGGACATGAATTTATTTAGGCTATATCATTTCCATAAAAGGGCCTAAGATATCAACTTCCTTTAAAGAACATAAGGAACAAATCCTCTCCCACATTATTCATTAATGTAATATTACTCATGATGCACCCAATGTATACCACCTCACCGCAAACATATTTCAATATAGTTTTCATAAATAAATCCAAAAATGTGACTTACAACATTAATTAAAAATAATATTAAAGTATAAGTATCAATATACATGTATGCAGTTAGGAACATCCAATGACACATATAAATATGGATTTTTTATTGGTGGGTTTGATTCATATAATATCCTACATTGGATATTTCCAAGGGTATACACTATAAGAATATGCCTCAAAGTCCTATGAGTCTTCACCCCTAATAGATTTTTTCAATTTTCTCTATCAAATGATATAATCTAGATATAGAATATATATTCAAGAATAACTTCATATCACTTCTCAGTTCTCATCACACCTTTTAGTGCGGCAACTAATCTTAGGACATTATCATATACTATGTCACGTAGAAGAACAATAATTATGTAATAAGAAGTTTATTAATATTTAAAACAATGAATATAGGTTATCATAATGTATATAAAAGTTAGTTCAAGGGAACCAACTCCAACATACTCTCACTTTAACTAGATCCAACTTCTAACAACCTTCAGTCCACTAACTCTCACATGATACTCTTGCTTCTGTTGATATATTCATTTAGTGAAGGGGTCTTTCACATTATCTTCCATGGGTATTCTAATTACTGTAAATTCATACATTTGATAAAAATACCTCAATATGTGATACTTACGGCGTCACACCCAGATTTTCAATTTCCATGTTTGTTTTTCAAATCCTCTTTTGGTTCTTGGCATTCTCTTTGTTTACGGGTGCTCCAGGTTTGAAATTTTGGTGTCTTTGGTGTTCTTGGTCTATAAACCTAGCCTTTAGGGTATGGTATGGTAATTGGCCTCCAATTCCTTCAAAGGGATGGTATAAGGTAGAGGTGGTTTGGAGTTGGATTTTTGACACTCCTTGTGGCACCCATTGTGGCGAAGTTGTTGGGGGTGGTTTATACCCTTGATTTGTATGAGTCTTGGAGAGAAAGGGTGGCTTTATTTTGGGTATTATTTCCCCTATCCTTGGACTGTATTTTCCTCTTGGTTTCCCCCTTAGACCCCCTAAAATTGGAGGTAATGGAAGGTTTTTGGGTGCCCATAACAGGCAGCATGGTTAGGCCGCACGGTTTACTAAACCATGGAGACAAACCATGCAAGGGTGTCCATGTCATTAAAATCGTTTTTTAATTCCAACATTTCTCTTCTGGAATAAACCAAAATCCACCCATTTATTCCTCATTTGATTCCCTACCTCCATGGACAGCCTCCAAGGTCTCTCACCCTCCTTTGGAACTCATTTTTAAAGGAGATTTGATGGGGAAAACTTTAAAATCATGAAAGTAAGTCTTTATCTCATTGATTTCTTCTCTTTCATTAGGGTTTCTTCCACCATTTAATGAGTTATAAAATGTATATCATCAAGGTTTAGTACCTAGGGTTTAACTTTGATAATTTTTAGTTGAAATATTGTGTCTTTAGGTTTCTTTTCACTTCCTTGTGGTGTGGCAGTGGTGCGGTTGATGTCTCACACCAAGAATTGAGGGTTTCAACAATTTTGGTAGGTGATTCCATGTGTAAGAATTTTTTGATGAGTTATCATGATTTATTTAATTATTTTTAATATTCCTTATATGTTTTTCATTGCACAAAAACCATTTTTGATAGTGTTTTTTAAGCGGTTAATTTTATTGTTTCATTTTTTCTTTAAATTGGATGTTTTCCATGTGTAACTCTTGTGGTAATGTTTGGGGTTGTTTTATAACATGTGAAACTGATTTATTAAATGTTTTGGACTTTCAATTCTACTTTGGTATGGTCTTGGTGTGATTTTGGGTTTAAAAGATGGTTTTTGAATGGGTTTTTGGTGCAAAACCATGTCATGCTTCTTGAAAGTGTTATATGAAAATTATAAATGGTTTAATGAGTTACACAAAGTGTGAAAACAAAGTTAATGTATTGTTTTTGTGGGTGTATGTTTTTAAAATGAGTTTTTGAAAGATAAAGTGGTTAGTTGTGATGTCAAATGTTTTTAGAGTGTTTTTTAATTTTTCAAGGTGGTTTATTAAATTTTGATGTGGGTGCGAAACATGTTTATGGGATGTTATGTGTGATTATAATGATATAATGAATTTGAGGGTAAAAAGGGTATTATTTGGAATGTGCATGTGGGATATTATGTGATTTGTATCATCTTGGAAGTGTTTTATAAATTTTTAAACGATTTTTTTAAGTGTTAAAGAGATGTGAAAAGTTTTGTGGGCTATTTTGGTGTGAGTATGTTTTCAAAATGAATTTGAATGAAAAGGGGGATTATGAAACTTGTGTGAAATTTATGTGGATAGTTTTATGAAAGTTTGATGTAGAAGTGGTATTTTCATGTGAAAATTATATTTCATGTCTTTTTGAACTTGTTTGAGCACAAGTGGGAAACCCAGGTATCCAGGTGGGTGGATGTGTACTAGTATGCTAGTGATCCTGTGGGGTTTGGCCTCAGTTTCATGTAGCAGGTTTGATGCTGAAAACACTAACTAAACTATGATGATGATGATGATTATGGGGGACCACTAGGTTATGTGTATGATCCCTACTATTGGATTGTTTTCACAAGAACAAATAATGTGATAGTTACTTTCACTGAGATACGAGGTACCTGGGACCCACAATGAGCTAGTGCCTATGGGTTGTTTCCTATTGGATAAGAAAATTAAGAAGCTTTGGTATATTATTTTAAATATTTGATTCCATAAAGTATCCCACCTAAAAACTATTTTTATTTAAAGTTGCATCTTTTAGAAATGGTTGTTATCATTTCATGTTATAAAAACTTGCAATATTTTCATATTTTAATGTTTATCACATGGAATCAATTAGTGGTGGTATCCTACTGGGATTTGGATCACACCCTACTTACACTTATGGGTGTAAGTAGACTTGGTTATTTTTGTTTTAGGTTTGGGTAGAACCCTTGTGCCAATGGTTTGGTTTTTTAGCAGTCCCTCGTGATGAAGTGTTGTGGAGATGGCTTGAGGGAGGTTCCACTTGCCATGTGGAGTTTATTGGGATGTCCTTTTTTGGTTTTATTCCTTTGTAATGGTATTTAAATACTGTTTTAAATTATGTAATCCAGTTCTAAAATTTTGTAAAAGATGGTTTTCTTTGAAAAATCCATATTTTTTTATTGGATTTATTTGTCGTTTTATGTTTATTAAATCAGGTATCCTTTTAGTGGGCTGGGTTTGGTGACAATTTTGATGGTGAACAGATTTGGTTTGTGACAAAATGGTATCAGAGGATGTTTTCTCTCTTCGGGTTATGTTATCTGGGGAAGAATCAATATAGTCTGGAGCTAGGATTATCAAGAATTGATATCCTGGTTAAGGGTAGTGTGCCTATCCATCACACCTCATGATGAGATTTGAGTCACCAAGGGAAGTTGGGATTTATCTAAGCCCTTTGGTTTTCTTAGTTTGATGATGATTAGGGGAAATGAAATGAGAGTTGGGTTAATGGTATTAGTGAGCTCATAGGGCCTAACAAGCCAAGTGGAGCCTAAGATATTTCCCTATAAAACTCTTTGTGATGGTGAAGTTATTGGCGTATGGCTTCCAACCATATGTCCAAGTCACCCACCAAAACTAGTTTCCCCTCACATCGTCTTGTATTCTTTAGTTTTAAAATCCTAGAAGTTCATTTTTAAAGAAAAATGAAATAGTTTTAAGAAGCATAATGTTTTTGTGAAATGATTTTCTAATTAATATGGTAGGGTTTGATTTGTGAAATGGTGGAAATAAATTTTTATAATTGTTTTGAAATGGAAAATGGTGTGTTTACAACTCTTTTGAAAGTAGGAAATTATGTAAAAGTTTGTTTGGAAAAAGTGTTTCCAATAGAGTTCTCTAAATTATTGAAAGGTGTTTTAATGGGGTGATATGTTTTGAAATTTATGTGAATGACTTGAAAGTGAGTTTTAATTTGAATGAATGTGTCTTTATGAAAAGTTTTGTAAGCAGTAAATTGGGATTGATTTTTTGGTTAGCAGATCTGAGAATAAGGGAAGTGTTAGTTGACTATTTTTGTTTTGAAAAGTGGAATGGATTTTTGTTTTAAACTTTATTATTTCCATGAGCGACCTCATGCATAGGGTTATATGGGATTATGGATGGTTGATGGCATGGTTGGATGAGTTCCAGGATTGATATGAGGAGGGTACCTGGTGTGGCATGAAAAAATGCATGTTTGAGGCCCATGGGGTACAATTGGTGGATACGCTAACCACTGAATCGTTTATTTTCAAAGTGATTATTTTAAAGGAGAAATTTATTCCTTGATGACTAGTTTGGGATGTTGTGTCTTTTTTATTTTTGGAAATTTTTTTGTCATGGGATGTTTTGAGTTTAAGAACCCCTCTTGTTTGAACTGTGTTTTGGGTTTGTGTTTCTTCAGTAAGCTGGGTTGAAGGGCTGGTTAGTGGTCTCTTATGAGAAAATTTTCAAGATTATTTTACAGTGATTCCCTTCATGTGTTTGGATCTGGTTTTTGGAACGTTTATACTAATGGAATAGCTTTGTTGGGACCTTGGTTTCTCTCCTTGGATAAGGTACGCCCCCATCAAGGGTTAGTGCACCACTAAAGTGCAACCCAGATTGTTTCGCCATTGGAAAATCCTAAAGTTGATCAATATAAGGAATATTTTTCTGGAGATTTAGAGATTGATTTTACACCTTTTTATTTATTGATCTTGTAAATCCTATTGTAGTGGGAGAGTTCTAATGGAAGGTTGAAAGAGACCTTAGTTTCTTAAGTTACTAGATTAGTCAAAGGTGGAAGTGGTATGGTGTTGTTAGTGTGGATGAGTATCTAGAAGGTGTCTAAGAGGGCCTCTAGGTCCTTCATAGTCCTTTTGAAGAAGCGGTTCACATTAAACCATTAGTGTGGGAAATTTGGTCACGAGAGGCTATTATGGACACTTTTTAGAATTGTGTGTTGTTTGGGGACTTGGCATAAGGTCCCTTTCCAGGTATTATTTCTGTTAGTAGTAATGGTCATGTTCGGTGATGCCTTGTGATGACATGTCCTCATTTGACTGTAAAGGTGAAGTTTGTGCAATCCTATGAGAAACTCTGTTATGTTGGGAGTATATCTCCATTGGAAAAACATCAAAATACTCTATCTTAGAAGAATGTGCTTATATGTGTCCTTTCCTTCTATTGTTTCTCATCCGAAGAAACAAGCTGTGATGTGTGTGAATCTTCTAAGTCCTTGTTTCAGTGAAATGTCATGTTTTGGTAAAGTGAGTTTGGAGTGTGTTGTGTCTTGTGGAACCCATACGAGATCCGGGTATGGTTTTCATGGAACTGAAAGGAAAAGTTTCGTTCAGGGGGTTTCCAAAACCTAACTGCAAGGCCAAATATTCTTCAATAATTTGAGCTCTAGCTAGAGGTCCTAGAGAGAAGCTAGTGCGTAGTTAGGGGAAATCCCAGGGTCATTCAAACCCTTGTAAAAAAGAAATTTTTGGGTCTTTCTATGCTATCCCATGCTGGTCGGTTAAGATGGTTGGTTCTTATTGTGGGGATACCCACTATGAGTCTTATGTAAGTTATTTAGAAAAGGTCTAATGGAAGTATACCCCTTCTACTGGGGAGTTCGTTCGGGCCTCTCCCTGTTAGTGTTCAGATTCTGTCTCGGGAAAATTTGTGTTGTCTCTTATGGTGGGGAGTCCATTTGTGTCTCCACATATAGTGGGGATCCAATTTGTGTCTCCCCATACTAGTAATTCATATTTTTTCTGGGTCTTCTCTTTACGGTATGTAGTATTGTTCGGATCTATCCAACTACCAACATCTTCCTTGGATAAACGTTAGGATTAGAGAGTGCCCAACAGTTTAGTTAAATTAAGGTAAGTGTAACCTTGTTCGTTGTTGTTTTTTGTTTGAGTAAATTGCTTGATATTTTTTTGGATAGTGTTTAAGGAGTTTTATTTTGGGATAAATTATGAATGTGATTTATTGTTTCTGGAAACGAGTGTAATTTGTAGTTTGTGAGAGTATTCCTTCCTTAATTGATCACTGGAGGTGTTTTTGCCTTTGGGGGTGGAAGAATCTTAGCAAGGGAGTACATCTTGTATTCTTGGTTGGGTATGTTTTATCTTTTTTAGCCTTGTTATGGATTTCTAGTGGTGGAAATATTTTTAGTGGGGAGAATTGTCACACATGGATTTTCAACTTCCATGCTTTGTTTCAAATCCTCTTTTGGTTCGTGGATTTCTCTTGGTTTCTAGGTGTTCCAGGTTTGAAATTTTGGTGTCTCTGGTGTTCTTGATCTTTGAACTTAGCCTTGGGGGTATGGTATAGTAATTTGCCTCCTATTTTTTCAAAGGGATGTTATGAGGTATATTTGGTTTGGAGTTGTATTTGTGACACTCCGAGTGGAACCCCTTGTGGGGTAAGAAGTTGGGGTGATTTATACCATAGAGTTGGATGAATCTTGGGGTGGAAGGGTGGTTTTATTTGGGGTATTATTTCCCCCTATCCTTGGACCATCTTACCCCTTGGTTTTCCCCATGGACCCCCTTGAAATTGGAGGAGAATGGATGGTTTTTGGGTGCTCAGAACAGGCCTCATGGTTAGGCCGAACGATTTACTAAATCGTGCAGGAAAACAGTGCAAGGGTTTCCAGGTCATTAAAATATTTTTGTAATTCCAAATTTTCCATTTAGGAATAAACCAAAATCCTCCCATTTATTCCCCATTTCATTCCCTACCTCCATGGACATCCCCCAAGGTCTCTCACCCTCCCTTGGAACTCATTTTTTAAGGGAGATTTAATGGTTGAAACTTCAAAATCATGCAAGTAAGTCTTTCTCTCTTTGATTTATTCCCTTTCCATATGGTTTCTTCCACCAATTCATGAGTTCTAAAATTCCCATCTTATAGGGTTCGTACCTAGGTTTTAACTTTGTGGATTTTGGTGAAATATTGAGGTTTTAGGTTGATTTTCACTTCCTTGTGGTGCGACAATGGTGTGGTTGATGTTTTGCACCAATATTTGAGGGTTTCAACACTTTTAGTAGGTGATTCCATGTGTAAGAACTTATTTATGAGTTATAATTCCTGATTTAATTATTTTGAATGTTCCTTATATCTTTTTCATTGTTCAAAAACCATTTTTGATAGAGTTTGTTAAGCGGTTAATTTTATAGTTTCATTTTTCTTTAAATTGGGTGTTTTCTATGTGTAACTCTTATGGTAATGATTGGGTTTGTTTTATAACATGTACAAGTGATTTATTAAATGTTTTTTGGGCTGGAAATTCTTCTTTGGTAGGGTCTAGTAGTGCTTTTGGGTTTAAAAGAGGGGTTTTGAATGAGTTTTAGGTGCAAAACCATTTCATGCTTCTTAAAAGTGTTCTATGAAAATTCTAAATAGTTTAATGAGTTACACAAAGGGTACAAAGGATGTTAATGTACTGTTTTGGTGGGTATATGTTCCTAAAATTAGTTTTTAAAGATAAATTGGTCAGTTGTGATGTCAAAAGTTTTGATAATGGTTTGTAATTTGATGAGGTGATTTATTAAATTATGATGTGGGTGCGAAACATGTTTGTGGGATGTTTCGTTATAGTATGATTCTAAAATGAATTTAAGGGTAAAAGGGTATTATGTAGAATGTGTGTGTGTGATGTTATGTGATGTGTATCATCTTGGAAATGTTTTATAAAAATGTTAAAAGGATTTTTTGAAGTGTTAAAGAGATTTGAAAAGTGTTGTGATCTATTTTTGTGTGAGTATGTTTTCAAAATGATTTTGAATGAAAAGGGGGATTATGTGACTTGTGTGATATACAAGTGTGATTTTTGGTGAAAGTGTGACGTGAAACTGGTATTTTAATGTGTAAATTATATTTCATGGCTTGTTAAACTTTTTTGAGCACAAGAGGGAAACCTGCGTATCTAGGTGGATGGACATGTACTGGTATGCTAGTGATCCCGTGGGGTTTGGCCTCAGTTTAACATAACAAGTTTGAAACTGAAAACACTAACTAAACTATGATGATGATGATGATGGGGGACCAATAGTTTATGGGTATGATCTCTACTAGTGTCTCATGTTCACATGAACAGATAATGTGATGGTTACTTTCACCGAGACACGAGGTACCTGAGACCCACAACGAGCTTTTTCGTAGGGGTTATTTCCTGTTGCTTGTACTCATTGGATGATTTATGTTTACCGTCATCATAATTTATGTTTGGATGGAAAATTTAGTATCTTTGGTATTTTATTTAAATTATTTTATTCTTTAAAGTATCCCACTTGAAAACTATTTTTATTTAAAGTTTCATCTTTTAAAAATTGTTTCTAGCATTTCATGTTATGAAAACTTGAAAGATTTTATTCTTTGAATGTTTATAACATGGAATATTTTAGTGGTGGTATCCTACTAGGATTTTTATCACACCCTACTTACATATTTGGGTGACATTAAACTTGGTTATTTTTGTCGTAGGTTTGTGTACAAATTTTGTGCCAATGGTTTGGGTTTTTAGTTGTCCTTCGTGATGCAGTGTTGTGGAGATGGCTTGAGAGAGGTGCCTCTTGCCATGTGGAGGTTCTTGGGATGTCTTTTTTGGGTTTTATTCCTTTTTAATGGTCTTTAAAAAAAATTTAAAATTTTTAATTCATTTCTAAAATTTTGTAAAAGATGGTTTTGTTTAAAAAATCCAGATTTGTTTTTTTGGATGTTTTTATCATTGTATGTTTATAAACTTGGGTAAATCATTAAAAATTATAATTGTATGATACCCAGGAACTTGTGTCATCCCATGGGGATTAGGAACGACCTTCGGGCCTTGTCACAGATTGGGTTTGGTGCCTGTTTTGATGGCAACCAGATTTAGTTCATGACATATGAAGTATATTATTTTCTCATTGGTGTGTCCTTGGCTATTTTTAAAGAGCCAAATCTGTAGTATTATCACAATAAAATGTGATAGGTTATTTATTGATAAGTATTACATCAATCTCATGGACAAAGTTTTGAATCCAATGGATTACTTGGATGATTTGAACACTCTATATACTCAGGCTCCACTGTAGAATTAATGAAAATGGCTGCCTTGAACTCTTCCAGCTTAAAAATACTATATTGAGATAAAAAAATATCCTAACTATGAATTTAGATAATTTTTAACTATTTGAAAACTAGCATCAGTATAATACATGATGACTAGTTCCTCATCTCCTCTATACACCAAGAACATATCCTTAGTTCTTATCAGCTACTTGGGGATATCCTAAACAATAGATCAATGTTGATCTCATAGATGTTCTTGATATATTACTACCCTGATAAACACATAAGCAACATCAAGTCTAGTACAAAACATGGAAAAACTTATTTATCCAATCATTGAAGTGTATGAGATCTTACTCATTATCTCTTTCTCCTATTATGTCTGAGGACACATTTTCTTAGAAAGACGTAAACCGTGTGACACTAGAACCAATACCCTATTGGATTTTTCCAGACTAAATCTATTTATTATATAGTCAATATATTTAATTTTACTCAATACAAGGAGCCTCTTGAATCTATCATGAATGATATTAATACCCAGAACATAAGATACATAACCTAAGTCCTTTATGGAGAAACACTTGTTTAACAAGTCCCCAACATAATGTAAGAATAGTATATCATTTCCAATAAGTAATATTTTAACAAAATATACTACTAGGATAAAAAAAAATCCCATTAAACCTATTTTAAACACATGACTCACATTAGTTCTTAATGGAACCAAATTATTTTATATCTTTATCAAATCAAGTGTTCCATGACCTGCATGCTTTCTTCATTCCATAAATGGATCTTTGAAACTTTAAAATCCTTTTGGAATCACCTGGAGTAACAAATAGTACTAGTTGTGTCACATATACATGTTCCTAAAGGTTCTCATTAATTCAAGATGTTTTGAAATCCATCTTCCAAATCCCATAGTCATGCTAAGATTCTATAGGAAGTAGACTTTTGATGGATTTAAACATGGAAACTGTTGAAAAGGTTTTATCATAGTCAATTCCTTGATGATATTTAAACCCGTTATCCTATATCATAGATTTATAGATATTTAATTTACTATCCATGCCCAATTTTTTTTTAATACCCATTTCCACCCTATAGGATTTAAATCAACTGGTGCATCAACTAGAACCTAAAATTAGTTCTGATACATGAAATCCATTTCAAGATTCATGGATTCTTTCCATATTTCAGCTTCTGAAGTATTTATTTCCTCTTTTTAGAATATAGGTTCATCATTTTCAACCAATAATGAGTCACCATATTCAGTAACTAGAAAACCATATCTCTATGGTTCTCTTACGTCTCTTATGCTCCTACATAGTACTTCTATTTTGTGAACTAATTCTTTCATAGCGACTTGTGTAATCTATTCTTGTACCAAATCGTGTGTATCTTGAGCATCAAATTCATCTAAGTTAATCTTTTTCTCACTATAATTTTTAAAATTGTTCTCCCTCTCAAGAAAGATGACATGTCTAGAAAAAATCACTTTCTTATTTTGGGGGTTGTCTAGGGAGTATACCTTTTTTACCTTGGTGTTCCCTATAAAGATACAATTTCTTCCCCAAGTATCTAGTTTTTTGATTGATAAGGCCATAAATAATTCCTCATAACCCCATACATGTGTATGTTATAGAAAAAGTTTATTTGAACTCTATAACTCAAGGAGAATTCTATTTTCCTCTTTAGTTGGTCTCAGTTTACTGTGGATGCTACAATTTATAATACATATCCCCAAAAGGATAATGGAATATCTGCATAAATCATCATCAACCTTACCATGTCTTATAATTTATGTTTTCTCCTTTCGCTAACACCATTACACTAAGGTGTATAAGGTGGAGTGAGTTGAGATAGAATCCCAAAGTCCCATAAAAGGTCAATAAATTATTAGTTAAGATATTCTCCACCCTGATCTAATAAAAGAATTTTTATCTTCCTTACAAGTTTATTCTCTAATTAATTATTGAATTCCTTTAATTTATCAATGGACTTGGACTTATACCCCATCAAGTAGACATAACCATATCTACTCAATTCATCAGTAAAAGTCATGAAGTATGGAGACCCACCTCTATCTTCTACTAGAAATGGTCTACAAACATCAGTGTGTACTAATCCTAGAAGATCTGTGGCCCTTTCAACCTATCCAACAAATGGAGGTTTGGTCATTTTTCCTTGTAAACAAGCAAGGAATATTTTAAGTTGATTTATATTAAAAGATTATAAATAACCATCTTGACATATCTTTTCAAATGCTTCTCATTTGCATGACCAATATTGTGATTCTATAGACGAGTGTTATAGGAGTCATGTGAACAAGATTCGTTATCAATTTCTAATAAATGTTTTCAATAATTTAATACATAAATAATGTTATTTAAATTTTACATAAAATAAAATATGTTGTCTTTATAAAAGAAAAAAATTATTTCAAAACATGAAAATAAACCCATCTGCATCTAAGCATGATATATAATTTATGTTCTTGGTAACATTTGGTACATAATAACAATATTTTAACACCAAAATAAATCCTATTTACAATTAAAGGTGGTAGTCATCAACAGATAGAGAAGCCAACCTCACACCATTGGTAGCTCATAGATTTACCTCTCCTCTCACAATCTTCATAAATATATTTGGTTCATATATTTGGATATAAATTTCATCACTAAAATCTATATTTAATACCTAATGTGTATGTATTAAAGGATTTCACTTGATAACAAATGCACCTTCAACTTTCCTTATCTTATGTGTATAGTTTTTCATCCAATCACCTTACTCGCCTCATGAAAAACATACTTCCTCCTTTTCCCTTCCGCACCTATTGATATTCTTCTTCTTGGAAGGATAGTGCTCGGGAGATTTAGATTTGTTATAAGTCTTGGTCCCCTTATCCTTGTCATTACCTTTCTTATTCACCATAAAGACAATGAGTTTTTCAGGACCCATGTCCTTATCCACTTGGTGAATCAAATTAAGAAGTTACAAAAAAACTCTTCTCATTATTTCTCATATTGTAATTCATAATAAAACTAGAGAATGTATTGGGAAGTGATGGTGTGGCTATTGGTTTAATGGACAACCACCACATCATGATTCGATTTGAATCAGAGGAAGACCTTATCACAACCTGGTCAGTGGCCCCTTGTAGCTACAATGGGAGTCATTTCTCCCTCTCGTGCTGGTCTTTCGATTTTCATATGGAGAGGGATCCTCCCTCGGTGGAGGTTTGGGTAAGTTTTCCAAACCTCCCACTGCCTTTTCAAAATACGTCTATTATCAGATTGTTGGGTAGACTTGTTGGGAGGTTTCTATGCTCAGATAGCAGAACAGAGGCTATATGTCATCTGGTTAATCCCCAGGTCTGTGTTGTAGTTGATGCCTCACGGATTCCATTTGATTATGTTTGTTTTACCATAGGAGAGGAGTATAGATGCATGGAAAGGGTTATTTATGAAAATTGGGTTGATTTTTGTTCTTCCTGTAATTTTATGGGGCACTCGCTGGGGGTTTTCCGAATGATTCCAACAACATAGGTAGCGGAAATAAGGGAGGAAGCTTTAAAAGATACTGAACCTGCAGTTTTTTGGGGGGCTATCCCAGTTCAGAGGGTGCATGATCCGGATAGTTGTGGCAGGACTCAGCCGATGGGTCTGGCGGAGAAGGAGGCCTTGGAAGGAGTTCTCAAGGAGTCTGAAGGTCGTGATCTTGGTTCTGTGGCGAAGGAAGCATTGGTTATTAACCCAATGGTGTCTGACGTTTTTAGAAGGCCGAGGCAGGATTTGGAGGGGCCTTCCTGGCAGGTATCACGGAAGGAGACAAATAGTTCTTGTGAGGAGGGGAAAGAGGAACCTCAAAGGAATGGAACTGTGAAGGTGAATGTTCAACTTACTTAAGGAGAAGGGGTTGTGTCTTCTATGGAGGTGATCAGTCTAGTAAGGATCCGAGAGGAGGGTGGTCCTGCTCTACCGGTGAGACCTATATTGTTGTTGGGTAATAGGTTTGATATTCTCTCAGAAGTTGACTTGGTCACATATCATGTGGAAGTCCTATCTGGAGGTGTAGATGAGGGCGACAAGGAGATTCCAGTGTATGAAGGGGGGGGGGGGGTCACGAGGAGACCTCTTTTCCAGTGGAAGAGATACTCAGCCGGGACGTTGGGAACTTGGAAGACAAAGAAGAGGTATCTAAGACAGGGGCAGAGGGTGAGGGGAAGGACTTGCCTAAAACCAATGGAGATGAGGTCAGGTGTCTCTCGGTGATTGAATGCAACACACCTGGTGCGAGGAAGGGAAAGAACAAGGGATTCAAGGAACCTGTGTCAAAAACTCATTTTGGAAATATTGGGTATTCATCCAGGGGTGATAAAGAAAATCTGAATGAATTTGGCACTCGATCCTGTAGTGATATAGTTCAAGGGGGGGGGGGGAAATGAATATGAATGAGGATGTTGGATCATTTTCGGCCTTACTAAGAAGGAAAACAAGAAAGGATTATTATTATCTACCACGCCTTCCAATTACTAGAGCTTCTACCAAGCGTGATCACGGGGTGATCCTAGCTTTCAAAAAAGACATCATATCCATACAACTGAGCCAAGAGTAGCGCTCTCCAGATCAAACGAGGAGTCGGGTCCAAGGCGACAATCTCTAGAGGCAATATAAACCAGCTTCCGAATGGGAATCAGCCACTGTGGAGGAGGACTCATGTGTTGGGTGTGGTGATGAGTTTGGATATTATGATTATTAGTTGTTGTGCTAGTTGTTCTTATTGCTTGTTTTGGTGATTTTTGTTGTTTATTGTGTTTGCTGTGTTCTTGTGTGGTTGTGTTACATGGTTTCTCACTTTCCCGAAAAGTGTTTTAAAATAAAAAAATTAAGTTTCTTTTAGTATTGGGAAGTGGTGAAAGTATGATATCTGTTCACAAATCATCCAATAATTTAATCTCTAAGACATATAAGCATTCTATGTATCCAATAATATTAACTATATGAGTCCCTACTAGTGTAGAATATCAAATCATAGTTCTAAAGAAAGAATTGAAGATCTCATATCTTTATTGTTTTTCCTTCTCTTGATAGAGATACTTAAGGTGAGATATCATGATATATATATATATGTCCTCATATATCTTCAATATCCCATTGGTCATGGATGATAGTATGAAACACTAAAAAAATGTATCATTGTTCAAATGTTTCTCATAGAGAGAAAACTATTCATCACTAGCCTAATTTCTAGGTTCTTTATGAATTGATTCTTTTGCCTTATACAAATTCTATTCATGGTGAAGGATAACACATAAGAGCCTTTACCACTCTTGGAAATTAATACTGATGAGAAGGTTGTCCTTATCATGTTTGGATCATAGTGATATTTTTCAAGACATTGTATTGTGTTTTCTACAAATAACATGAGCATAATTTTAGTACTTTATTTGATGAAATTTAGATAAATAAATAAATATTATATTTATTAATCTCTCATTATTGTATCAAAACCCAGTATCTCTCACCATTTGCTTTGTAATATCATTTTTCTTAGATATTATTATGGAAAGGATCCATATTCCATTTCTCATTACACCAACTTTTGTTGTTCAAGTAACTTTAATGATTTTAAGTAAGCATTTCAAATTCCAAATGGATTAACTCACAATTCATTGATCTATTGAGTGGACTCCCCAATCATGAAATCCTTAAATTGGATTTCATTAACCCTTTCCTCTTATTTACACCAATTCCTTCTTTTTCACTCAACCCTTTATGTGAACTAAGTTAAATCAACACAAAATGTCATGTTAGAATTCCCTGATAATTCAAAGCACCCAAAATTTGTCTGGACAAGAACTTCAATCTATGATTCAATATTAACTGAATTAGTATAAGTCTATACCGAATTAATATATAATTTAAGGATTTTATCTTTTGTGCATAAATTTAAAATTATTATCTTTATCACATTCTTGTTAAAATTAATGTATTTACATAACTGATTAACCATGTATTAGATAATATTTATGCATAATCCAATTTTTTCCCAGGTTTCTCTTGCTTTATTTTTAATTAACTAATTCACGTGATCATGAAAAAACAACCATAATGAAATAACCATGAAACTTGAAAGAAATAAAATAATAACGTGGTATGATCATGACCTTTTACTAATGGTTAGTTTATCTTGTAGTTGATAAACTAATTATTGACCTAGGGTAAAAACACCTTGAACCAATTAAGGTTCGTGTTACGTCTTTCCACCTACCCACATATGTATCTCTCTTGGATTGGTTTCACCTCATCTCCAAAATTGAACCACCTACACTATCTTGGTAGATCAATCTATTACATATGATTTTACTCACACATATGTTAGGGGAAAAGGGTTTACATAAAAGAAACCATGGGAATGAAATCCCTTAGATAATAAGAGGAGAGGAGGAAAGTGGGCCTATAATTTAATTTAAAAATAAATTAAATGAAACCAATCACATGAAAAGGTCTAGTCTATATTCATGATCATCCACATGAATTCAATGAATTATGCATTTAATAAAACTAGAATTCAATTCTTAATCATTCTTATTTAAGATAAATCATGCTCGAATAAATTAATTATCTTCTTTAATTAATCAATTATTTTATATTAATTATCATATAAATTTACTTGAGATTCTCATCCATCATAATATTAAATAAATTAAATAAATTTATTTGAAATTAATTTTTTATGTAAATATACCTTGGTGGAAACACAGTGAATACCCATCCGAATCTACCTAACATGTATTATACTCGTATAATGTATAATCTTGTGAGATATTTTATGCATGACTTATCACGTAGTTTCATAAAGTATTCTATAAACTTAATTATTACATGAATTACATGGTTTTTCTATAAAATATTATGATTCAATTCATGTAGATTAATATCTGTAATAAAAATAATTAATGATATATAGATCTTAAAATGTTTCTGAAATTAATTAAAAATTTATATAAATATATATATATTAAAAACTATCACATGGTGTGTCCTATAAACTTAATAGCCACATTAAATAAGATGTCAATAAGGTTTACACATTATAATAAATAAATTTTATTTTTTTGTAATTTGGTATAAATATATGGCATGTACAAGCGAGCTACATAACATGACCGTATCTCACTGTTTATTTGAGGAACACTCCTAAAAATCAGTATGTAAATTGTGCCTAATAAAAATTGGATTACATGGCATGTACAAGGTCCACACAATGCGTGGTCTCCAAATTATATAGTAGCATATCAGGTAATCTGTTTATAGAAATACATGTCCCATCTATGACTTAAAGGACCACATGCCATGTATGTGTGCTACATAATGTGTACTCCGGCTGACCATGCACCAAGCTGGGGCAATGAACATGATGTGTAAGAAATTAAATGCACCAAATTTATTCAATTCACATGGTTTTAATTAATTTTTAATTAATTCATGGTGCATTGAACACTAGTACATGACATGTAACTACAATTATATGACATGTACTCTTATGTTATCCATCCGGAATCATCGACACCTCTAGATGATTTCTTCGATTTTATTTTCTTCATAAAATTAATCAATTCAATTAAATATATAATAAATTAAAGAGGGAGAAGCAGATATCATAATTCAATTTAAAGAACTATTAAACATTAATTGAAATATAAATCACAAATGTGTAAATCAATCAAAGATCTTTAAATAATCATAAATTATCATGTGGTAACTCGGATACTACTTTAATTTTTTGGTCATAGTGGAATCGTGCGATGGGTCATGCCCAACTTTTATTTTTTTTCATGATCAATGATCAATTCAAGATCTACACAATGATAGACTCCATGATAAACAAAATTGAATCAAAGAAAACAAACAATGGATACAATGCCAAAACCAAAGAGAGGATCATCACATATTATTTATAATAAATTTAATCAATTAAAAAATTACCTTGTGTGAATTATTTATTTGTTTATGGATCTAAAAACAGATCTATGTTGTACCATTTTTGTATTAAAGGAAATAAGATCGATTCCCTCCAGTGGTGATCCACATGTGTTACAAAATTTTTTAACATCATCATAGGAATGCCCAGGTTCTAGAAGGATAGATCCTATTGCTTATATCGTTCACCATTGATCACCATGAGAATCATTTACAAATATTTCTCCTTGATCTATATTGACTTGAGAGTGCTAGGTAGAGGAATATATCACTAAATTCTTATCCTCATTCTTAGAGAGGGATCTCTCCAAGGCTTGAGAAGATTCTCTTCAGATGTTGTTGTGCACAACCCAAATGAATTGGAATTAATAGAAAAATAATATAATTAGGTTTAAATATTGATAGGTTTTAGAAATGAATATTTTCACAAGTGACCTTTAATGTTTTTTTAATTATTTGTGAACCCCATGTGTAAAATATTAACAATGATATTATTAATTCCTCGTCTTGCACTCAACTTATGAATTAAATTAAATATCATTTAATCAAATAATATGTAATATATATTATTCTCAATGAACCTAAAACTCAATATTCCATTCCTCCAAAATATTTATCAAACCATGAATAATAACTATTTATTAAATAAATAAATATCCCTAAATTATTCACCAATAATTAAATAAATGTTATATTCACTAAATAGAAAATGCATTTTTATTAAATATTCTGGTCACATTATATTATCTCAAATAATTTGTCATGAAATATATGATATCAAGAAAACATGAATAATTATTAATCCACATGTGGGAATTATATTTATTCAAAATGATAAATAATAAATAATAATGTATTATTTAACTAAGATTCTAGATACACTTAATGTGTGATCCTCTAGGCCTCGTTCTTAGTGGCATTAGGCGAAATAGCCTAAAGTCCAATGTTAGAATTTAGTAATATTCCAAGGAACCCATTGGGAAAGAAGTTAATTTCATAATTACATAATAGCCAATATAGATGCTTACTAGGTAATATAATCACTTTATCACTATATCTCTGATCAAGCTGGTTGCATACTGGTTCCATCAACCTATGTGCTCGATGTCTCTTTTATTGAATTTACAAAAATAGAAATTGCACATAGAGCACCATGTCCATGGATTTATTTAAATATATCATTTAAATAAAAGGGCCTAAGATATACACTTCTTTTAAAGAACAAAAGGGACAAATCCTTTCTTTCATTATTCATTATTGCAATATTACTCTTGATGAACCGAACATATCCTACCACACTAGGAACATATGTCATCATAGTTTTCATCCATACATCAATGTAAACAACTTATAAAATTAATTAATAATAATCATAAAGTCTAAGTATAAATACACAAATTTAAATTGAGGAAAATAAAATGACACATATAAATGTAAATTATCTAATGGAGGGTCTCGTTCTCATAATATTCTACATTGGATATTACCAAGGGTGTACACCGTGAGAATATTCCTTAAAGTCCAATGAGTCTCCACCTATGACAGCCTGTATAATTTGTGTAACTCAAATTATATCATAAGGATATAGAACGTATATTAAATAATAGTATCATATCACTTCTAGGTTCTCATCATAGCGGGGAACTGCTATAACCTTTATTGAGACAACTACTCCTAGTAAATTATCATATACTATGTTATGTAGAAGAAAATCATGATGTGATAAGGATTTAATGATATTAAAAAATATGAATAAAGGTTATCATAAAGTACAAAAAATTTGGTTCTAAGGGACCAACTCTACAAAAATTATGACATATAAGAATCAGCCTCACCTGAATCCGATACACGGTGTGCCCGATATGACTCAAAGTGTTTGTTATTAATTTAATATTGACATTTTAGTTCAAAAAGAATGTCACTCACTAAAAACTAAGAAAAAATGCTCATATTTTCTTGATAGTTTAGGAAAATGATTCATAAGTCAGTTGTGACATGTTAGAATCATTGTCATTCCAAATCGATACCCGATGTGACCACACTACAAAAAAATCTATTGATAGTGGAGGTTTTTTCACTTGGCGGCAGTTTAAACCACCTCTATATGGTTCTATGAAGGTTTCCAAAAACCACCACTAAAGTTGGTGCCAACATCCAAATCATATAAGTTCCATCAATTTAGCGATGGATTCTATGAACCACTACATAACGTCGGTTTCATGATAATTTAAACTACCAATAGACAATAATTTGGCATATATAGTGGAAGTTTAAATTATTGTTATATATCGCTTTAAAAGAATGTAGCTACCGAATCTACATCCCTAGAAAAAAAAATAGATATGAAACTATAAAAATCCTTGATTACATATATTATATCTATTGAATACTTCATACACACCACGGAAAATATATAGGGGTAGTGTATATATACCAAGATGGAAACCCGCCAATACTAACGACACACACCACTTAAACAAGAAAAGGTTAGATCTTATCTATTTAAAGCAGAACAATAGAAAAATAAAACATATAATCAATAAAAAACTTATAAATAAATCTCACAAAAATCTAAATTTCCTTTCCAAAACCATTATTTCTAGGAAATAACCCACCCCATAAGTCATTCACCAACCCCAAGAACTAACACCAAGTTATGTGTCACCCATCCAAAGAGAAACCCACAATGTAAAACTAAACTTGATGAAAATATATCAAGATTAAATTAGCCTATTATACCATAGAAACCACCTCCATATTTTTCAATAATCATTTAATTTTGGGAGGGCTTGCAATGAACCCCACCTAATAATACACACATGGGCCTAGGCGTTGTGTTCCTCACAGTAAGGAAAAAGAACACATTTCTCCCCATTATACTACACCAATATCCTATAGCGTGGTAGTCCAACATGTTTATACTATAGGCACTTCCATATGAATAAAATTATCCAAAATATAATCCTCAACCACTACACCCATTATGGAACACTAATCCCCACAATGGCTAGATGCCATTCCCACAACAACAACACAAAACAAACCATGATTTCACAATGGTCTACACCAAGGTTTAATGAAGCCTACACTAGTGAAAAAACACTTATTAACATCGGTTTTTATTGATTTTTGACATTGGTTATAAACCGACATCTTTAAAGGTGACGTTAAAAATATGGTTTTCATGTCGGTGTTTCAAAAACCGATGCCAAAAACAATTTTCTTATGAGTTTCGGTGTCAGTTTTATAGAAAACCGATACTGAAACTTCATTTTGACATGCTTTTCGGCATCAGTTTTTTATAAAACCAAAGCCAAAAACCGATTCGACAGGATTTCCAGCGTTGGTTTTATAGAAAACCGACTCTGAAAACTGAGTCGACTGGATTTTCCGCATCAGTTTTATAGAAAACTGACACTGAAAATCAGGTCTTCGACGTCATTCTTCTGGAAAACCGATGACGAAACTCCGTCCAACCAGTTTTCGACGTCGGGTTTATCTAAAACCAACACCATAAGTCAATTTTTTTTAAAAACTTTCTGTGTTGGTTTTTAAAATAAACGACACCATAAATATTTTTTTTATAAAATGATTACAATTTCACTTCCAAAAAAATATTAACCCATGAAAAAAACACAGTATAAAAAAACAATCAAACAGTATTTTTGCAGAGGCACTTGAGAGAACTCAAAGTAAATTAGAATTAAAATACACGTACCTAAAATATAAGGCATGCTCATTGTTGGTTATTATTGAAGCATTCATTTGATTATTAGTAGGTTCAAACACATAGTATATCATAAGAGTTAGTTTTTTAAACCCATATGTATTATTATTTATAAATATTAGAATATACATACCTCAAATCATAATCAGACTTAACAAAAAGTTCGCAAAAGTAGATTGAATATGGATCATATTAGATTGGGAATAAGACTGTGAATCATTGAATGCCTACAATAATATTGAATGATATGAAATTAATAAATAGAATAAAGTGGCAGAAAATATATACAAAAATTAATACAACTGACCTTATAAAAATCAGTCATTTCCCCAGTTGTGATTATCTCGTACATGAATCGTAGAATATAATAACCACATTAAACATGTCCATTTTGACGATAACACTATAGTTATAAAACATTTAACTAATAATAAAAACCAATATATAAAAAAATATAAAAACTAATTACCTATACGTCCACATATTTGATTTTTTTGGTTTCTTTACTAACATGTTTTACTTTGTAAAATGTTTCCATGAACTACATTTTTTTATATAAGAACTAATAAAACTTGTGTAAACAATGAAAATTAAACATAAAAAACTTATAAAAATAAAAAACAACTTACCTATTTAATAAGTTGGAAAATGGTTTACACACTTTTCCTAATAAAGAGAAAAACCAATATAAGGAACATTCATTTGGGCAAAATACGCCTAACATCCAATGCCCCCTACAATACAAAAAGTTCACAATTAATGACATTATAATGATCATTACTTCAAAATTATGTTGATGTTCTTACTTATCAAGAAATGGAAAAAACCAGCAGTGAATCTCTGTTTGTGATAATCTCTCGGATATATATTGAACTCTTCCATCATTCTTCACATGTTTGAATTCCAAGGAAATGTACTCTGGATCTATAAATCTGTAAATTCTTGTAGTTTCATTTTGTAAAATAATCCTGTGTAGATACCTAATTTAAATAGAAAATATAGTTAGTCAATGACATTGTAATCTTTTATTAAAGAAATAGAAATTCAAACGTCAATTTACATACATGGAAAAAAACTGCACCACATTCAGCCCGATATCTTCAAAATTAACTAAATTCATGATATCTTCTTTCAGTATTCTCAATTGATAATTTCTTCCACATATATCGGGCGTCATCCGAAACTAATAGATAAAATTCAAGGAAGAAGAGGACTCAGATAATCTTTTCAACCCATAAGAAATATCAGAAGTATCTACAGTCGACCGTTCCTCAAGATTTTGTTGAATTTGTATAGTTTCTTTTGACTTCAAATATTCCTATATAAGTTAAATGTCAGAAAATATTATAAGTAATTTGGAGTTATTTGTAATTAAAATTTAAAAAAATTCATACCTCATGTGAATTATAACGAAGAAGGGTAGTTGGTTATTGTTAAACTCAAAGTAAAGTAGAATTAAAATACACATACCTAAAATATACGGCATGCTCATTATTGGTTATTGTTGAAGCATTCATTTGATTATTAGTAGGTTCAAACACCTAATATATCATAAGAGTTAGTTTTTGAACCCATATATATTTTTATTTATAAATATTAGAATATACATACCTCAAATCTTAATCAGACTTAAGAAAAAGTTCGCAAAAGTAGATTGAATATGGATCATATCTAATTGGGAATAAGACTGTGAATCATTGAATGCCTACAATAATATTGAATGATATGAAATTAATAAATAGAATAAAGTGGCAGAAAATATATAAAAAAATTAATACAACTAACCTTATGAAAATCAATAGTTTCCCCAATTGTGATTATCTCGTACATGAATCGTAGAATATAATAACCACATTCAACATGTCCATTTTGATGATGACATTGCAGTTATAAAAAATTTAACTAATAATAAAAACCAATATATAACAAAAATATAAAAACTAATTACCTGTACGTCTACATATTTTATTTTCGTTGGATTCTTTACTACCATGTTTTCCTTTGTAAAATGTTTCCATGAACTGCATTTTTTTATATAAGAACTAATAAAACTTATGTAAAAAATGAAAATTAAACATAAAAAACTTATAAAAATAAAAAACAACTTACCTGTTTAATAAGTTGGAAAATGGTTTACGCACATTTCCTAATAAATAGAAAAACCAATATACGGTGCATTCATTTGGGAAAAATACGCCTAACATCCAATTCCCCCTACAATACAAAAAGTTCACAATTAATGACATTATAATGATCATTAGTTCAAAATTATTTTGATGTTCTTACTTATCAAGAAATGGAAAAAACCAGCACTAAATCTCTGTTTGTGATAATCTCTCAGATATATATTGAACTCTTTCATCATTCTTCACATGTTTGACTTCCAAGGAAATGTACCCTGGATCTATAAATCTATAAATTCTTTTAGTTTAATTTTTTAAAAGAATCCCATGTAGATACCTAATTTAAAAAGAATATATAGTTAGTCAATGACATAAATATATTTTATTAAAGAAATAGCAATTCAAACGTCAATTTACTTACATGGAAAACAACTGCACCACATTCAGCCCGATCTCTTCAAAATTAAATAAAGTCATGATATCTTCTTTCAGTATTCTCAATTGATAGTTTCTTCCACATATCATCTGAAACTCATAGATAAAATTCAAGGAATAAGAGGACTCAGATAATATTTTCAACCCATAAGAAATATCAGAAGTATCTACAACCAACTATTACTAAACATTTTGTTGCATTTGTATAGTTTATTTTACTTTTAGATATTCCTATATAAGATAAATGTCAGAAAACATTATAAGTAATTTGGAATCATTTGTAATTAATATTTAACAAAATGCATACCTCATGTGAAATTTAACGAAGAAGGGCCGTTGTCCAAAGTAAAAAATAGCCCATACATTCCCTAGCACCGGTGACCTCTACAGTAGGAAATGGTAGTAGAGAAGTAGGATCTATAATAAAAAGTACTGATACTCTAACCTGACCCCTCTGCATAGGCTGATGATGTACCGAGTCCCCCAAAAAATAGACCTATCCTAACGCAACAATATGTACATGAGGATCTCCCGCGAATAACTCACAATATAAGGCTTGATCCGAGGGAGGAGGTGGAGGCTCAAAGTTAGCTGGTGGGGCAGGGTAGTCCGGTTGAGCAGGATGAGAAGTCAGAAAAATGAAAAGGGTATATTAGTGTTTAAAATTTATAACATAGAAAAGTTGATTAAAAATTAAATAAAATAATATACCTCAAAAGGTTGTGCAGACGGGGCAGAGTAAGAAGATGAGGCAGGGTAGTTCGGGTGAGTAGGCTAAGAATGTTGAAAAATGAAAAAGTTATATTAGTGTTTATAATTTATAAAATAGAAAAATTGATGACAAGTAAATAATATACCTCAAAAGGCTACCCAGATAGGGCTGGGTAAGCAGATGAGGCAGGGTAGTCCGGGTGAGTAGGCTGAGAATGTTGAAAAATGAAAAAGTTATATTAGTGTTTATAATTTATAAAAAAGAAAAATTTATGACAAGTAAATAATATACCTTGGAAGGCTGCGCAGACTGTGACTGTCTTTCCAAGTGTTATAATAAAGCCTTCTGTACTAATTCTTGAATTTGATCACCCATAGACCGTTTCATATCTTGCATCTCTTCTTTTAAGGATTCGATTTCTGGGTCTCCTGATTTCTTACTCTTACGATAAACCTTCAGAATACTAACACCCGCCTGATATCCTCTAACACGGCCAGGGTGTTCTGCCTTTCCCAAAGCAGTGGCTAGGATATCCATCCTACCCTTGGGGATAAAAGAGCCCTATGACTCTTGCTCCTGAAGTTCATCCTGAAATGAAAAATAAAAAATTTATATTAGTGTTCATAAATTATAAAATAGAAAAATTATTAATAAATAAATAATATTTACTTATAATTCTATCAGCCACTTGATGATCTTCCTCTATAAGATATTGTTCATTTTCTTTCTTCTTTCTCATTTCCATTTCTCATAGCGAGTGGGAGGAGATGGAGGACCATACTGGACCTCTTCTGAACCACTACTTGATCGCGCTCTTAATGCTTCAAATTTTCCTTCAATCATTTTATGCTCTAAATATGAGTACCCTCCATGTGATAAAGTATGAGGGTATACATTTTGCAACTGGATCTCCTGATGAGATCTCCTGGAGGCATGTTACATAAAAATACACTACTAAGTAATAAGGAAAATATAGCATAAATTTTAAAATATAAAACAATTACAATACCTGAAATTTCTCTTCCTGATGACTGTCAACAAATTGCTTCCATGTTTCTTCATCTATATATGGATACTTAAGACATGGGATTTCAAACCTTCTCTTTCCAAAAACATAATTTTTTGTCAGTTTGGTTTTAAAATCTCTCCATCGAACCGCCGCTAAAGAGAGATGTCTTTTCCTAATTCATTGGTTTCCTCAAAATTTAATGTCATCTGTAATTAAATAAATTAAATATGTCATTTAAACTATATAATATTAAAAAAATGAGATAAAATAAATAAATAAAGATATTTTACCGTTACGGCCTCCCGAAGTTGTTGCTTCGCCGTCCTGTCCATTGACTTCCAATCAGGATATAAAATACTAATCCTGCAACGGCTCTACATCGCTATATAACTGAAAAACTGAACTTCATTTGGGCCAACTACATTATTATCATCATCAAAATGGATGTGTACTTTGTTATCATCACGAGAAAGTGATAGTTTTGGTAAAATTGTAATACCGCATGTACCAACTTGAGAAATTGATTTTTGAGTAGTAATTGGAGAAGTCTGCACCGTCGAGGATGCATCAGTAGTCCTGTAAATTTTTTTATAAATTAATAGTTTTATTTCATTAAATAAGTATATTACTGAATATTTAATAATATGTCAAAATAGATATACCTCGATAACTACTACTCTCTATCTCTATCTGAAATTTCTACTAGAAAGTGTAATAAAATTTTGTGTACCTGCATATCATTAGAAAAAAGAATAATTAGAAACAAAGAAAATAAAAATAAGTAAGTAAAAAGAGAGGCATACATTTGTAAGTCTCAAAAAATGGAAACAAAATATAAATATTTACCAGAAAAATTAGGAGACTAATTTATTTTTTTCCCACATGCCTTCATCATGATCAGTACATACTGCATGAGCTATGTCTACCTTATACACATTGAAATCATCTTAAAATTGCATAATAGATGAATAAGGTTTATGTAAATCACTAACATCATCAGAATCATCTTCATCACCCAAATGATATCTTTATCCTTGAAAAACAACTGACCAATAATAATTTGATGGATCAATGTCATAAAATACTTGTTTCGCATGTGTCGCCATGATAAATGGTTCCTCATTGTAATTAAATATTTTCAAATCAACCAGTTTAAGCCCATATTCCTCATGTTTCACACCACTATTACTATCAACCCAATTACACTTAAAAATAGTGACTCAAAATTTAATATAATAAATTTCCCATATGTCTTCAATAACTCTAAAATATGACGTTGATGCAGAAATTGGGTTTTTATCTTTGGCACTCGAAAAATGAACTGCTTCAGAGAAAACCATCACACAACTATTCTGAACGGTACTCTAGTCATCTAGGTTTTTTGTGTAAAATGTGTAGCCATTGATATCAAAACCAGACCATGTGATCACATTAAGAGATGGTCCCCCTGATAACCACTTCAATGTTTCTGATGCAGATATATCTTGGGTGACTTTCTCTTTAAACCATGAAACAAATGTCTTCTTATGCTCAATCCTCAACCACTTTTCACTTCTTTTCTGATATCGTAACTTTAATTCAGCAATATGTGAGGATATATATGATTGAACCTTATTTGTGTTGTTCAAAATGTATAAATGTGACTTCATCACTTCATCACGTGGAATGAACTTTACCTTTAAGCCTCAAACCCCTCTACCTTCACTATCAACTCTCATATGTCGAGATACAGGGAGACCAATATGCTCCACCTCATTCAAATAATCAGTATAGAACTCAATCACCTCTTCTGATACATATTTTTGAACAATAGAGGCCTCTGGTTTATAAGTATTTTTAACATATCCTTTCAAAATTTTCATATATCTTTCAAAAGGATACATCCATCTTAAATAAACAGGCCCACATATTCTTATCTCATGCACCAAATGAATCAGCAGATGAACCATTATATCAAAAAATGTGGGTAGGAAATACATTTCTCGTTCAAAAAGAATAAGAGTTGCTTCATTCTACAACACATATAACAAATTTGGATCAATGACTTTGCTACAAATGGATTTGAAGAAATTACATAACCTGATGATAGTCTTTCTGATAGCTGTCAGCAATATACCACGCACTACTACTGGTAGAAGTTATTGCATCAACACATGACAATCATGAGATTTCATACCTATTAATTTACAATCCTTCAATGACACCACATTATTCACATTTGAAGAAAATGCACTTGGTACTTTAATACCAGGAAGACATTGACAAAAATTCATCTTTTCAATCTTTCTTAATGTGTGACAAGCTGGAGGTAAAAATGTTCTGTTTCCTTTCACAGTGGGAGCTAACTCCAAACGTATTCTCATTAATATCAAGTCCAATCTATCATACAATCTATCTTTTTTTCTTTCCTTTTATGTCTAACAAAGTTCCAATCAAACAATCATATATGTTTTTCTCAACATGCATAACATCAGTGTTATGTTTTATCTCTAAAAATATAGAATAAGGTAGTTCGAAAAAAATAGACTACTTCTTCCAGATATGTTTTTGAAATCCAGAACTTCTATTATTTCCAAATGATTAATCAATATCTCTCACCCTGTCATAGTATTCTTCAACTGACAATGGTCGAGGGGGAAGGTTGTATTCTTGTAAACTGTTAAATGCTTTTTTCAATCTACGATAAGGATGATCAATTTACAAAAATCTTCGATGTCCCATATACACTGTCTTTCTTCCATTCTTCAGTTGGTAATATGAAGTTTGTTCTTCATAAATTGGACATGCTTTATGTCCCTTAACACTATAACCAGATAAGTTTCCATATGTAGTAAAGTCATTTATAGTGAACATTATCATAGCACATAAAAGAAAAAACTCTTTCTTGTATGCATCGAAAACATTAACACCTTCCTCCCATATCAGTTTCAAATCATCAATCAATGGTGAAAGATACACATCTATATCATTTCCTAGTTGTTTTGGTCCAGAAATCATCAAGCTCATCATAACATATTTTTTATTCATACATAGGTGTGGGGAAAAGTTGTAAACTACCAGCAAAACAGGCCATGAACTATGTTGGCTACTGAGGCTTTGATATGGATTCATTCCATCAGTACACAATACCATTCTGAGATTTCTAACTTCACTTCCAAAATCATGATTTTTTTTATCAAAACTCTTCCACTATGGTGAATTGGCAGGGTGACATAATTTACCCTCAGAGAAGAACTCATCTGAATACCATCTTAACCTTTTTGCATCAATTGTATTTGCAAATAGACGCTTCAAACGAGGAATTATTGGAAGGTACCAAAATGATTTAGTAGGAGTATTGATTCTGCTACCTAAAAATGAATCAGAATTTAACTATCATAATTTTAAGAAACAAATATTGGATGATATCATTGGAAAGTACAAAATTGATTATGCATGACGTTAGATGACATCACCTGAGAATGAATCTGAGTTGACTTTACAATCTATCTTATAGCTTGATGTCCCACATGTAGGACAACTTGATAAATAATCATTTTCTTTCCTATACAGTACACAATCATTGGGGAAAGCATGTATCTTTTTATACCCCAATCCCATTGTGCATAATATTTTCATCGCCTCATAATTAGAATCCGGAAGCCCGTCTCCTTTTGGAAGTAGCTATTTTAAAAGATCAAGTAAACCGGAGAAACTTTTATCAGTCCACCCATTTTTTTCTTTTAAGTTAACTAATCTCAAAACTACTAATAACACTGTATATTTACTGCAACCTATGAATAATGGTTTCTCAGAATCTCCATACAATCATTCAATAGGTGGTGTTTTTTCGATGGTTTCAACACCTAAATCATGAATTAATTCTTCAAAACTATCCTCTGCCTCATTGTGAATATCGTCATCAACATTGGATGTTTAATTTTCATTTGTTTTACCATGCCAGATCCAACATGTATAATTAAAGCTAAAACCATAACAAATGAGATGATCCTTGATTTTTATGGAGTTTAACTTTCTCATAATTACACACTTCACACATGGACATAAAATAAAATCACTGTTTTGAAGATGTCGTTTAGCGAATTCCAAAAAATTATTAACTCCTTTTTCATATTCACTAGTGTTTCTTCATAGATGAATCCAATTACAATCCATAAAATACCTAATATCACAATAAATTTGACGAATATATTAAAACATATAAACATTTAAATATCTATCAGATAATTTGTAAACAAAAACACATTTAAGAATTGAAGATTGCATTAATTTAAAGGATGAAGTTTGTTTATTGGATGAAATTTGATAGTAGTCAATGTAAAAATATATAGTTTGTTGACAGGATATTTAAGAATGTTTTTTGAAAGAATATTAACCATGTCATAACAAATTTAAAATAAAATATAAACTAATAATTAAAGAAAATCAATAACAAAATGGAATGATAATTAATTTATCTACAAAATTAAAAAAAACTTACAAAATTTGAAGTTCAACCTGAATGGAGATCCTCAATCTAAACTGCGTTTGGTATAATGAATACTAAAAACAAACACTACAAAATCTATAACCACAATGATAATAAAAAACCAAAAATAATTCTAAACAAAAACTAAAATCGAACCAAAATTGAAAGTCACGTAATTTAGGGTTATGGAAGAATATATAAACAATAGAAGATAAAACAAGAGATAAAAACCAAGAATGGCAAACCAAAAAATGTGAAAACTGAACAAAAACGTCAACAATGGCCTCCCAAGATCAGAAATAGAGCTTCAAAGGTCGTCGGGAGTCGAAGGAGCCGCAACGGGTTTCGATTTCGATGATCCAACAGAATGAGGGTTCCGCCACCCCGATAAATTATAAAAGATTTTCAGTGTCGGTTTTTAACAAAACCGATGCCGAAAATCCTTTTTTTTATGTTTCGACATCGTTTTCTTCAAAAACTGACGCCGAAACATCTATATATGGCGTCAATTTTAGAAAAAACCGACACCAAATGTTTTTTTTAATTTTCAGTGTCGGTTTTTCTAAAAATTGATGTGAAAACATTTTTTTCATATTCTGCGTCCGTTTTTAGAAAACCGACATGGAAAATCATGCTAAATAATTTTTTATTATTGGCGTCTGTTTTTCTGAAAACCGACGTGAAAACATTTTTTTTCATATTCTGTGTCGGTTTTTAGAAAACCGACACGGAAAATCATGCCGAATATTTTTTTTTATTATTGGCGTCGGTTTTACTAAAAAATAATGCTATAAATTTCCCTCACATACTATTGGAATTGGTTTATGAAAAACCAACGTTATTATGTCAACGTTAAATCACGTATTTCCACTAGTGCTAGTGAGGCACACATATCCCTATCGGACTACATCACATCCCAAAAAATCACAAAATTGACCCAATATATCTCATAACATCAAAATTCATCATAAAAAGGGATAAACACATACCAGTGGTGTCATATTCTCCCTTCCATTAGGCATTTCTTCATCATAATGCTAGAGGTTGGTGATGTGTATAAAAAAGTTATAATTTATAGTATAGAATAATGGTTTCCCATTCAAAATTATCATTTTAGCCTAAAAATGATACTATAATATAATAAATGATGTTTTATGATTATACAATAAGAGTTTGTTATGACCATCCCATGATACGCTACACATAGAAAACCTGATGGGATATCTTACCCAATATCAACATGATCCCAAGCAATTATTAAATAGAGATCATTTAACACTATTAGTAATATAAGGCCCTATCCATAAACATTATATAATATTGATTTAAGCCAATAATTCAACATTGAGGATCTTTTCAGGTTTAGAGTTTTAGGGAATTAAGCCATAACTATTACATTACATCTCAAATATTACAAAGTAGACACTTCTACTCTAACCATTTTTTTCACAACAATAAAACACAATAAATAAAACAAGAATTTTTTTCTTGATGTAAATATTCTTGAATTAATACTTTCTATTACTCTTCCTTATACCCCCTGAAAACATTTCAAAAACTTGGGATGAGCATAAATAGCTCAGTAAGGGTCATAAAATAATGAAACAAAACATTAGACCATCAAAACATACAATCAATGAAATCATACTTTTCAGTCCAAAAACATAAAATCCTTAACATACCTCATGAAATAATATGATTAATTAATAACACATAGAAATCATAAATCATAAATGTAACTTTTGGTATCCATAATATACTTACATTGTAGCTTTTACAGCTACATAGGGAGTTACGCTTGGAATACCCATCATAGTATATTCCATAAATTTCTTAGGAGAAACATTAAAATTTACCTCTATTATGTTACCCAATGCATTGGAGGGATATATCGGGATCACTCACCCAAGGTTTATCACATAACCAACTTTATATGTAAACAATTTTCAAGAACAATAACATAATCATAACACATAAAAGAAGCATAAAGGAAAGACAACATTTCCACATTTCAATCACAATATAAAATTTAAAGATATTGACATAATAAATACTTTCTAAAAACCATTTTAAATACCAAAATGCATAAAAATGGTATATGGTATTTACTTTTCCTTTTCAAAACACTATGCCGTGTAGAGGAAGCCAAATATCATACAATAATCGTAGTGGCGGAAAGGCCATTGTCACCACGTACATTAAAAAGGAATATTCCCTTTGTTGTTTAATAAAATGATAAGTAGAAAAAATATTATATTTGATTGAAATTAAAAATCAAAGGGGTTTATACACCGTATAAAATCATGTCGTGTATAAATCAAAACATTCCTCAAAGAATGGAGATTGAGACGAAGTCCCTTACCTTGAATCTGGATCGTCACGTAGTCCCTTGTTCTTATTGAATAATAAACATAAGTTAATTTACACTTTCTTCATATACTTTTTCAAGTTTATTATTCCATTGATATCACTTATTACCATGATATAAACATTACATAATTATTTAAGTTAATATCAATCGTTTTGTCGATATTTGGTACTTAAGTCAAAAATGAACATGTTATAATTACAAATTTTCCATGTGGTTAAAACTTAATTATCTCTAGAATGATATTCATGATTAAAATATCATATAAAATCACTATATATATGTATTTATAATAGTACATAACATTTTGATACAATAAATGAAATGCACTGTTCATGGAGACGGTAATCTGTACGAACGGATGAACGCCACATTCATTTATTTTTCATATTTAAAGGAATGAAAACTAAATGATACATATGTATATTATAATAAAATTTAATATAATATTTTATATATGTTACATATTTTAATTAACTCCATCCTTTATACGTTCTATTTATGGCTTGAATGGGTCATATCACTTTGAAGGGGAGGTAGTCCACATTTTCTCAAATGAAATTATCATATTTAAAAATCATGGAAAGAAAAAAGGTATTATCTAAATAAATAAATAAGAATAAATAAAAACTAAATATAATATATATCATATATAAATATACTTACATCTTAATTTACACTATAAGAGCTGGCAGGGAAAAATCGAACAACTATCGTTTCGTGAGGCAGTAGTTCACCGAACACAGAAACAATATGTTCGTATCCATTAGATGGAGGCATGTAGAAGTGTAGTTTGAATACTTATCATAAAAACATCATAGTATTTTTAAGATACTGTTTTTTATAAAATAATGGATTAAAAATAGTTTAGGGGGCTTTAGAATGAAAATAAATGAAGGAAGCTTGAGAGATGACATTACCTCTAATCAGGTAACTTCTTTTAATTTAAGCTAAAAGGATTTATTAAATTACCTTATGCATAAGGTAAGGCTTATAGGAGGAAGAGATTTAAGTTGGGAGCTTATTTAGGTAGATTTTTTATAAGACAAGGGGATTTAGAGGTGTGATTAAATGGGTTCGGGTGATTCCCTTTTATAAGAGGGAGGATGGTCACTTTAGGAAGATATTAAAATATTATTTTATTATAAAATTATTTTCGGTTTAAAATGGTCCCAAAGTCATTTATTTAAAATATATGATTATTTTGGGTCTAAAAACTATCAAAAAATAGGTTTTAGACAAGTATAGGTCGCAAATATAACCTTATATTTTAGATTTAACCCTTAGTTAACTAATTCAACTCTTATAATGTCTTCTTGTGTATTCATATTTTATGGTTAATGTAGTTACTTTAAAATGAAAATATAACCTCAACTGGTTCATTAATTACATGTTCAAAATTATATAACTAATTTGGCTGAATATTATATTTTTATGACTATTTAATCATTTAATAAAATAGTATTGTTTTACAAATTTATTTATGTCAATTTCTATACTATTCATATCATGACTTTTTAGAAATCTTTAAACACACGATTCATTCGAAAACAATTCATTAATTAAAATATAACATGTCATAATCATCCTTAAAAATTGGTTAAGGCATAAAAATCTTCAAAATAAATATATTTTAATATTTATAATCTCATTTATTTAAATCATTCATTAATAAGGTCATCACTACATCATCATTTTGTCATAAATATATTTATTTATTTGATGTATAAAATTATAAATGAAATACTATGATGTAAGAAGTATTTTTATATTTATAATTACTATTTATAGTTGAATATATCACTTATATAACCCCATATATTTTTTTATTAAAATATAAATGTTCAAGTTATATTTTCCTTAACTTTAGATTAAAAGTATTTAAATGTCATTTTCACACACAAGTGGCTCCATGGGGTTCTAAAATCGACCCAAGGATTCCCATGGTTGTAAATATCACATAAAATAGGTTTAAGACATGTGTTAGGGTAGTTTAATATTATTATCATATTAATTTTTACTCATATTTAACAGATTTACCCTTTTACTATGGTAAATAAAATATTTACTGAAGTTACTATTCATAATGTCTTAAAATAAAAGGCACATATTTACACAATTTATAACTCCTGATTCCCAATATTGAATCCATTTTTCCAAATTCAAAACATAGAAATTAAAGATATTAATTTAAAATTAATTCCCGTTGTCAAAACCAAAAGTGGGTTTTTAAGAAATAAAAACTACCAAAAGATTGACATGTGTTTATATCCTATTAAAAAGTGAAATCACTTACAATGAACAAAACTGGATTAAATGAAAAAAAATAATCTAATTAAACTTTAAAACTAATTAAAAATATATTCTAACCATATAAATAAATTAGATTGAAAGACACTTTTGACTTAAAATGCAATATTTTTAACTATTCATTAAAAAATGAACTTTATCAGAAAAATACCAAAAATTTACCCAAAGTTAATTTTTATGTCCCGATTCTAAAGAAGAAGTTTAATTTTTTAAATGTAACACATAAAAGTGACAAAAACTATATTTAAAAAGGGTTCTTCATCAAAAGGCAGTAAAACTACCTTTTAGGAATATTAGAGTATTTATGATTAAAATTGGATTCATTCTCATTTTAAGCCTCTAAATTTTATTAGATAAATATAAAAACAATTAAAAAAATGTTTAATCATAATATGGTTAGTTCTGTTTATTCCTAACAATACAATGGCTAGGCGTTAACTACCATTTAAAATAATAATACTATATTTGTTTCAGTATGACTTAGCCTTGTGTGCAACATAAGATTTCAGAGAAACCCATTGTTGCGTGTTGGGTACACCATCAAATATAGAACCCCATTTAAAGTAAAATTAATATTTAATTCACAAATATTAATAAATATGAAAAGTTCATATTCTTTATTTATTTGGGATGTTACATCATTCCCCCTTTTGGAAATTGTATTCTCGCAATTTTATTTACTTATCAAATAAGTAGGGTTATTTATCCCTCATATAACTCTCAGATTCCCATGTTGCCTCTTCAACTATATGGTTTTCCTAAAAAAACCATTACCTACTGAATTACCTTATTCTAGAACACTTTCTCTCTTCATTCAAGAATCTAAATAGGTTTTTCCTCACAAGAAATATTCTCTTCCAATTGAAAAATATCTAGAATCAAAACATGAGATGGATCCGACATAAACTTTTTCAACATTGAAACATGAAAAACAATATGTACCTGGGATACACATGGAGGTAAATCCACTATGTAGGTAACTAATCCAAATTTATCTTGGATTTCATAGGGTGCAATGAACCCCAAACTCAGCTTTCCCTTTTTACCAAAACATAGAACACTTTTTAATAGAGAAACTTTGAGAAAGATATGATAACCTACCTCGAATGAAAGATCGTTCCTCTGGTTATCCGCATAACTTTTTTTCCTATTCTAAGCTATTCTCATGTGATTCTGAATCAAGAGAATTTTTTCTATCTATTGTACCAGTTATGGTCCCATCAACTTCCTTTCACCTACTTCATCCCAAAAAGATGGATTTTGAAACAACTTTTCATATAATTCTTCAAATGGTTCCATCTATATACTAGAATAAAAACTGTTATTATAAGAATACTCAACTAAATAAATATGTTGGTCCCAGCTTCCATGCTAATCCATTGAACAAACACGTATCATATCTTCGAATGTCTGAATTGTTTGTTCTGAATAACCATCTAATTACAGATTAAAAGATGTACTAAAATTTAATATAGTACCCAACGACTTCTGAAGACCCTTTCCAAAGTTAGAAGTGAACCTAAGGTCCTGATCAGATACAATGGAGTGGGGACCTCCATGTAACCGGACTATCTCTTTAATATAAAATCAATAAAGTTGATCTAGAGATAGATTATCTTGAATAGGAAGAAAATGAGTAGATTTAGTCAATTGATCAACAATAACCCACATTTTGTTGTTACCTTGAGAATTTTTTGGTAATTTGACTACAAAATCCATGGACGCATTTTCCCATTTCCACTCTGGCACTAGAAAAGGTCGAGGCATCCCTTTTGTTAACTTTCATTCTTATTTAACCTATTGAAAAATTTAACACTACATAGTAAAGTCAACAATATCTATTTTAATTCCATCCCACTATTAATACTCCCAAAGATATCTATACATATTAATACTATAGGATGAACTAAAAACAGAGAACTACGAGCTTCACATAATAACTCTTTCTTCAACTGGGAATCAAAAGTCACACATAATCTCCTTCCAGAGCTCAACACAAAGTCTTTATCAATGTTAAATTTAGGTAACTTACACTTTTGAACCAAATCTACCTTTTTTTGAAACTCACTGTTTTCTTTCTGTGCTTGATTTATTCTATCTTCTAGAGACAATTTGACTACTACTAGAAACAAAATAGATGAATTCCCTACACCAACAACTTCCAATCTAAAATTAATCAAATCAAAAGTCAAAGGATCTTGTTCCAAACGTAGCATGGTTAATATATCATTACTCTTTCAGCTCAAAGAATCAGATACTTTATTTTCCTTTATTTGATGGTAATGGATCATGCAATCATATTCCTTGATTAATTCTAGCCATATCCTATGTATCATGTTTAATTTCTTATGATTGAATATATACTTTAAATTTTTGTAAATTTTATATATTTCACACTTTACCCCATAAGAATGATGCCTCTTAATCTTTAATTCAAAAACAATAGTAGCTAATTAGAAATAATGTGTAGGGTAATTTAACTAATAAGGTTTCTACTAATGTGAAGCATAAGAAATTATTGGATCATTTTGCATTTGGACACAACCAAGTCTTTTCAAGGAAGCATCACTATAGATAACAAATTCACCATTTCTGGAAGGCAGTTCTAAAACTAGAACACTCACCAATATTCTTTTCAATTCTTGAAAACATTCATCACATTCTATTGTCTAGATGAACTTAACATCTTTTAGAGTTTACTTAGTTAGGGGTCTAGATAAACGTTTAAAATTTTCAAAAACCTCTAGTAATAACCTACTAATCTAAGAAAAAATACAAATCTCAGTTATATTTTTGGGTCCTGGACATTCTTTAATAACTTTTATTTTAGCAGGATCAACATTTATTCCATATTTTGAAATAATGTGACCAAGGAATGAAATTTTTTGTAACCAAAACTCACACTTGCTGAATTTTCCATACAGTTTATTTTCTTTTAAGGTTTTCAAGACAACCATTAAATGACTTTAATGTTCCTATTTACTTTTGGAGAATATATATATTTCATCAATAAACACAATCGTCATTTATCACTTGAGTCAACTAATCCATCACTGCAAGAAATTGTTCAATCGGATTCTGACTATCTCAGGATGCTGATTTGGAAGGCTATTTCCCTCTTTTTCCTTCCCAGCATAGCTATCATATTTACTCAATGAAAACCCATTATAAATAAACATATCTTAGAGGAAGCAACTTGGTAATATTCAAATTATATATTATTTCAATCTTTCTATAAACTAATTAATTTAACAATATCCTAAATCATAAAGTTGTTTAAACCGACCTTTGATACCAACTATAAGGCCCCATCCTTCAGAATTACATAATCTTGATATAAGTCAAGAAATTGACATTGAGTATCTTTTCAGGTTTATAGTTTTAGAGAATTAGGCCATAAAGATTACATTACATATCAAATATTACAATGTAGATACTTGTACTTCAACCGTTTTTTTCACAACAATAAAACTCATTAAAAAAACAAGAATTATTTTCTTGATATAAATGTTCTTGAATTATTCCTTTATATTACCCTTCCTTATACCCTGTGAATGTTTTTTCAAAAACATGGGATGAACATAAAAATCTTAGTAAGGGTCATAAATTAATGAAATAAAGCATTAGTCCATCAATACATACAATCAATGAAATCATACTTTTCACTCAGAAAACATAATTTCTTTAATATACCTCATGAAATCATAAGATTAATGAATAACACATAGAAATCATAAATCATAAAAGGAACTTTTGGCATCCATAACATACTTACATTGTAGCTTTCACAGCTACACAGGGAGTTACGTTTGAAATACCCATCATAGTATATTCCCTAAATCTCATAAGAGAATCATTAAAATTTACCTCTTCCACGTTACCCAATGCATTAGAGAGCTATCTTGGGATCACCCTCCATAGGTTTATCATGGAACCACCTGTATACGTAAACAATGCCCAAGAACCATAACATAACCATAACACATAAAACAAGCATAAAGGAAAGATAACATTTCCATATTCCAATCAAAATATAACTTTTCATGATATTTACATAATAAATACATTCTAAAAAACATTTTAAATACAAAAATATGTTAAAAAGAGTATATGGTATTTACTTTTCCTTTTAAAAACACCATGGCTTGTATAGGAAGAAAAATATCACATAATTATCGCGGCGGCGAAAAGGTCATTGTCACCACGTATGTTTAAAAAAACATTCCCTTTGTAGTTTAGTAAAACACTACATAGAAAAAAGAGTCCCTTTGAATTAAATTAAAATTCAAAGGGGTTTATACACCATATAAAATCAAGTCGTGTATAAATCAAAATATGCCTAAATGAAAGGAGATTGAGACAAAGTCCCTTACCTTGAATCCAACTCATCATGTATGTTCCTTATTCTTCCTGAATAATAAACTTAAGATAATTTATACTTTATTCTGAACATTTTTCAAGTTTATTAATCCTTTTATATAACTTATTACCATGTTATAAACATTACACAATTATTTAAGTTAATATCAGTCATTTTGTCAATATTTGGTACTTGAGTCAAAAATTAACTTGTTATAATTACAAATTGGCCTTGTGGTAAAACTTCCAGTATCTCCAGAATGATAATACTGATTTAAATATCATGTAAATCCATTATATAAATGTATTTATAATCTTATATAACATTTGGATATAAAAAATGAAATACACCGTTCATGGAGACGGTAAGCCGTACGTACGCATGAACGCTACTTTCATTTTTTTCCATATTTAATGGAATGAAAACTAAATGATACATAGGTATATTATAATTCCAGTATAATATCATATTTTATATATGTTACACATGTTCATTAACTCCATCCTTTATATGATCCATGTATGGAATGAATGAGTCATATCACTTTGAGGGGGCGGTAGTCCGCACTTCCTCAAATGAAATGTTTGTATTAACACATCATGTAAATCATAAAGGTATAATTTTAATAAAAAAAATAAGAATAGAGGCAAAATAAATATAATATATATCACATATAAACATTGTTCCATATTAATGTCCACTATGAGAGGTATTAGGGACAAATCGAACAATCATCGTTTCGTGAGGTAGTAGCTCGTCGTACAAAGAAACAATATGTTTGTATCCATTAGATGGAGGTGTGTGGAAGTGTAGTTATAATAATTCTAATAAAAAATCCTATTATATTTAAGATACTGGGTTTGTTATAAAATAATGGAATAAATATAGTTTAGGGGGTTGGATAAAGAAAAAAATTGAAAGAAGCTTGAGAGAAAATATTACCTCGAATCAGGTAACTCCTTTTGATTTAAGCTAAAAGGATTTCTTGAAATTCCTTATGCCTAAGGTAAGTCTTCTATGATGAAGATAGGTATTTTGGGAGATTATTTAGGTAGAGTTTTGATGAGACAAGGGGCTTGATATGTGTGATTAAATGGGTTGGGGTGATGCCCTTTTATAAGAGGAAGGAGGGGCACTTTAGGAAGGTATTGAAATAATATTTTATTATAAAATGATTTTCGGATTAAAATGGTACCAAAGTAATTTATTTAAAATATAATCTACTTTTGGGTGTAACAAATCTCAACCAATAGGTTCTATACAAGTCTAGGTCACAAATTTAATCTTGTCTTTTAGCTTTAGCCCATAGTTAACTAATTTAACTCTTACCATGTCTTCTTGTGTATTTATACTATATGGTTAATATAGTTACTATAAAATGAAAATAGAACCTAAAGTGGTTAATTAATGGAATTTTAAAAAATATCTAAGTTATTTGGCCTAATTTTATATTTTTAGGACTATTATATCATTGAATAAAATGTTATTTGTATTAAAAACTCATTTATGTCAATTTTCATACTATTCATATCATGACTTTTTAAAAATCCATAAAAACATGATTATTTCGAAACAAAAACTTCAATAATTAAAAGATAAAAAGTCATATTAATCCCTAAAATTCGTTTATGGCATAAAAAGTTTCAAAATAAACTTATTTTAATATTTACAATCTCATTTATATAAACCATTCATTAAAAAGGTAATCACTACATCATCATTGGATCATAAATATATTTATTTATTTGATGTCTAAAAATTATAAATAAAATACGATGATGTAGGAAATATTTTTAGATTTATAATTACTATTTATAGTCAAAGATATCACTTATATGACCCCATATAATTTTTTTTGTAAAAGATATATGTTTAGGTTATATTTTCATTAACTTTAAATTAAAAAAAATTAAATGTCATTTTCACACACAAGTGGCTTCATGAGGTCCTAAAATTGACACAAGGATTACAATGGTCGTAAATTTATCATCCAATAGGGTTATGACTTGTTTTAGGGTAGTTTAATATTATTATAATGTTATTTGTTACCCTTATTTTCCAGATTTACCCTTTAACCATGGTAAATAAAATATTTACTAAAGTTACAATTCATAATGTATAAAAATAAAGGGAACCTATTTAAAAAATTTGGACCTCATGATCCCAAATATGGAATCCATTTTTCCAAATTCAAAACACAAAAATTGAATGAATTAATTTAAAATTAATTTCCATTGTCAAAACCAAAAGCTTGTTTTTAAGAAGTAAAAACCACCAAAAATTTGACATGTGTTTATGTCCATTTAAAAAGTTAAATCAATTCCAATAACCATAATTAGATTAAATGATAAATAATAATCTAATTACACTTTAAAAACAATTAAAAATACAATCTAACCATATAAATAAAGTAGATGAAAAATAGTTTTGACTTAAAATGCAATATTTTTCTCTATTTATTAAAAAACGAAGTTTATTAGAAAAATATCAAAAAATTACCCAAAGTAAAATTTAATGTCCTGTTTGTAAATAAGATGTTTAGTTTTTCAAATGAAACATATAAAAGTGACAGAAACTATATTTAAAAAGGTTTCACCATCAAAAGGGGGGTAAAACTACCTTTTAAAAATATTAGAGTATTTTTTCTTAAAATTTGATTCATTTTCATTTTAAGCCTCTAAATTTTATTGGATAATTGTAAAAAAATTTAACAAACATGATTAATCATAATACAGTTAGTTCTGTTCATTCTCGCCAATACAATGACTAGGCGTTAAATACCATTTAAAATAATAATATTATATTATTATTTTTCAGTATGACTCAACCTTGTGTGCAATAAAAGATTTCAGAGAAACCCATTATTGAGTGTTGGGTATGCCATCAAACACAACATCCCCTTTAAAGTAAAATTAAAATTTAATTCCAAAATATTAACAAATATAAAAAAGTCATATTCTTTATTTACCTGGGATGTTACAAGTAACTACCCTACCTTATGCTAGTGATAGTTCCCCAATATCCGGAATACCAAAATAATATATAATGTCACTTATTAATGAATAATGAACAAAGTGGAAATTGAAATTAGAAAAATGGAGGTCGATATGTATGATTATATAGTTCTCTAAATATTTCCACATGATGCATCATGGGTAAAACCTATAATAGGAAAAATAAGTCCACTATAAAATATTTTAGCAATAAGTACACTAAGAAAATATAAAAAATAAAGATAGAAATAATAACTATATTTTCTACCTACACCCCCTCTCTAATTTTATTTAAATACAACAACTTGATGAGTTTCTCATGTACCACACTAACAACATTATGTATCTAAATCATTTCAGATAATCTGGTGAAAAAGTTCTAAAGGAATCATTTCCACAAATCACAATGTATATGAAATAGTCAAAATTCACATTGATTTATATTCCACATAGACTAACTGTAAGGACCTGGCCTCCGAGTGCCCGGAGCTGGTTCCCATGAGGCATGATGTATAAAAATCTCATTTCAAACATTTTACAGAGGCTCGTGAGGTTTATGTTCTGGGAAAACCAGCTGCATTCTGAAATGCTCCATCTGTTAAAAACTGTAACCGGAAAAATTTTAATAAAAAAAGTAGGGTGAGCATTGAAATATTCAGTAAGGGGTTTTGAAAATACTTAATACAGTTTATGAAAACTAACCTTGGAAAACAATTTCACATACACAAAATAATTCCTTATATGAAAACATCACAACACCTCAATGGTAGCTATAAAACATTTAGTGCAAGACATACACAAGTATTTGAACATGCCACTGAAAGTTTCTGAACTATCAAAATAAGAATGCTTTCATGGACGTACATAAAAACTACTAAGTAAGAACAACATAGTATTCAAGGTGTGACAATACTACTAGACAAGAACATTATCAGAGTTGCGCAAAATTAATCTCACTACAACTTATTTAAATGTACATGATGACATAATAAATATAATGCTAGAATTTTCATTAATAATCTAGGATGGAAAAATGATCATTCATTATATTTCATATTCACTTAAACTTATACTCATAAGTAATGGTTCTTGATTAACATACACATAATGAGGGATTATAATGTAGAACCTTCTGTAAACATATTGTCGAGGCCTTGAGATATACATCTATTGATTAAGGCCTCGACCTTAATCCAAAAGATCTTTAACCAATATTCTAATAATAAAATATTTTTCTGGTTAATTAAATTACATAATCATAATGAGGAAAATGCATATTATGGACTATTTCAAGGCCTCATTCCAAGACCATAATCATCTATGTCTAGGAATTTCACCAGAACCATCTATGTCAAGGAATTTCACCTGAACCGTCTATGTCCAAGAATTTCACCTGAACCGTAACTGTTGTCAGGCCTTGTGTTGTGGCACTGTTTTGTCTCATGAGACCTACCGATGCATCAAGGGGATATAGCGGGCCCCACCCATCACATAATAAGTCCAATTCATTCCCCATACCTCATAAATCAAAGTGCACAATCCACTTTGATTTATTTATTTTAATTTTATTAGATATTACCCAAGGTGTCTAATACTACTTTGGGTAATTTAATTTCATGTCTCATTATGTTTCATATGCATGAATTATCAAATATAACAATAAATAAAATGGATAATGAAACTATTTTACATTTACAGTAGAAATACATGATATGAAAATGAACATATAAAGTTTTATGATAATCATTTCCCAATGCAGGCATGGATAAGTGAAATATATTTTTTCACATGTAATAATAATAAAAGTACATAAAATGATGAATGATTGGGGTTTTCCACATGAAATGATAAATTCTTAGTTTAAAGTCCCTATTTCATGCACATTTAATTATGCGCATGTTGATAAAAGTTCTAGTGAGCATGCATTTAGACCAAATCACAACTTGATTAACCAATGACCATATCTACAGGGGGGTTTATTAAGTAATAAGTCTATATATGAGCACAACATGATATGTAACATATCATGATTTTAAAAACCCATTTATTCTCTAATATATTTTGGGTTAAGTCAAAATATATTCTTTTAACTAATGCGTGGATAATATTATTAAATCTACTCTAATTAAATTAAACCTGACATGTTAAACGTATTATTGTGTACCCATACACATAAGTGCATATTATTTTAGCGAACACCAAATTAAAATTTACTAGCAACCCTTCAAACATTAATTGCATAAAACCATTAACTAATTCTAATATTTAATACTGTAAAATAAGGTTTTGTAGGCTATATAGAAATAATACCGTGTATACACAAGGTTTATGTATTTAAATCTTCATAATCAAATAGGGTTTAACTACTTCTTACGTGTAGTAAATGTTACCAAACCATTTTTATTTATTAACTCTACTTGATTGTAAACCAAAACATGTTAGTTTTATAGCATATACTACCAGATGTATTTACATGTATAAAATTTAGGGTATTTCATACCAAGTAAAAATCAGATTGAATTCAAAACATATTTCTCATCCAATCCAATATTTAAAGAATGGTATTCATCCTTTTAAAAAAGAATAATGATCAGATTTTTTATTAATTACTCATGTATATCCGAATATATGAAAGTGTATATTTGGTTTTGATTTAGTAAAACAATTCAAAATAAACCCTGGAATCATTATAAACACAACTTTGAACCTTTGAATATATAGATTAGTTTGGATTTGAACCACATGTATATATATATATATATATTTATATCCAAATATACACTTAAGTATTTATTGGTTTCTATAAGAAGTACAAATCTAATTTCATCCGAAACTTAATTTGTAACTAAAGCATTATTTTATGATTGGAAATCATCCTTTAAAATTTATAATTCTATTTTAGATTGAGTCTAGGGTATACATGTACATAACCGAATATGCAGATAGGTATATATTGGGTTTTGTGTAAAAAGAACATTTCTAATTGAACCCAAAATATAGTTCGCATCTAGACCGTTATGTAAGAATTGTAAATAATCTTTTAAAAACTATAAACGGACTTGTTTGGATCTACATACTTACATATATAAACAACTGCATATACAAAGTATATATTAAGAAGAGGTTTTGCAGGATTACGACATATTCAAAACAACCCATATATGTATGCAACATTCTTTGCGAAACTTATTAATTATTTATGGAATTACATAAAGAATTCTGATATATATATATATATACACTTAAAACCATATATACAGAATATATATATACACACACAAACACATAGGGGTTTAGTAAATTGAAAACTGAGCCCTTACTCTATTTAAAGAATACCATTTTTAACATAGAAACCCAGTTTTAAAAGAGGAAGAGGAATGTTTCCAGTACTGAAATATATATATATATATATATATAAATACATATATATATATAGAGTATAACTGATTATACAAAGTGTGTGTATATTATATAAAAAAAGTAGAAATATCCCCTTACATTAACTTGAGGAGGAAGCTATGCTTGGCAAAGAGGGGTGGGAAGCTTGCTGGAGATCCTAGGAGCTCGAAGGAGAGGATGAACCCGTGGGGTTCATGGCATAGAGGAGGGATTTTAAAAGAACCAAGATGATTAGCATGCTTTGATTCACACCCTAAGAGGGTCCCTCCACTTGACCACTGAAAGTGGAGCCAGATAGAATGATAATAAAATATATATATATATATATATATATATATATATATTTTAAATGACCTTACCCAAAGATTGGCTCAGGTGAGGACAAGGCTTGGTGTTCTAGAGGGGTAGAATCATGGAAAGGAGAGTCTAAGGGATCCTTAGGGGATTAAAAAGCTGAAGATAAACAGTGGAGAGGGATAGGTGGTGAGGGAAACGGCCCAAAGGCTTAGCTTGCGGGGAGACGATGTCAGAGGTTGGAAAGAACATGGAGCCGCTGGGGAAGACGACGCGCGACATCAAGTGGCGGCGGCAAGGTGGGGTGGAGCTCGGGCTGCCGATGGCGAGGAGATGCGGTGGCGTCACTGGTTCGTTCAGGGAGGAGCCGCGCCTGTGTTGAACCACCTTGAGGGAGACGATGAAGATTATTATTATTTTTTCTATTTCTTAAGTCTCGTTTTTTATTGTTTTATTTCTTTTTTTTAGCCGCACAAACCAAAATTGGGGTTTCCCCCCAAATCCTATACATGATTTCCATTCCCCCCCATAATTTATTTGTCTTTTGGTGTTTTATTAACCTATTATTATATCAAATTTTAAACTAGTCAAAAGTTATATTATTTAATAACCCATTACCTTATCTTTCTTTTTTTCAATCATACCCCTTTCTTCTTTTTGTCCAACACGTTTCCCACTTCATACCACTACTATTTTATATTATAATTTTTTTCTTGTTTAATTATTTCTAATATATCATTATCACTATTTAATTAATTTCATTAATTTAATTTATATAAATCCTATCATAACACAAGTATTATAAGTATAAATTTAAACATTCAATTAGTTTTAAGAAATGAGTTGTTCAAAATTCATAATTCAAAACATTTCATATGTTTAACATTAATATATTTACATCGTTATAATTTTTGCTAAACGAGAATCATAAAATTAATTATTTTATAAAAAATAATCGAATAATAAATTGATAAATTAAAACCATTAATTATTACTTTGTTTATATATGTATATCATATTTTCAAAAAAAAAACAGATTTTATATAAAACACAAATAATTTTGATATATTCATTCCTGTGATAGTTTAAATATGTATTTGCATAAAACCCATATAATTATTTATATAATAGTTTAAGTAACTCTCTACTTAATTAAATAACACAAAATGATGCCATCAATAAAAATCTTCGATGTCATGAATAACTGCATTATAAAATTATAATTATATTATTCAAAACAAATATACACATATTTGAAGAACTAAATATACCAGGCTTTCAGTTAATTTATCAAATGTGGCCAACAGCTATATTTATAGCCTCTGGTACTCTATGGTCATAAAGGAAGGCAACAGTCATAAATTTATACCAATAGTCTAAAGGACCCATACAAATATATGTTTAGGGTCTCATACCCTTGAAACACCTTGGATTTGAGTGATGGTTCTTTTTATTCCTTTTTTGATAAGTACCTGCATCATAGTTATTGTCATCATGTTTTTTTACCATGACCAACCCGAGGGGCGATCACTATCTGGATGGTCTAATGATGTTCTTTACTGGTGATCTGGTGGTTCTAATTGGTCTAGCAGTGGGTATTTTTGGTTAGTTGTGGTCTCTTGTTTTATTGTAAGGTTTTATCTATTGTAATGTAATATTTCAATGAATACAAGACCTTATTTTTTTTCTCATTCACTTAATTTTAATTCATTTACTTTAATTGTAAATAAACCTTTTTAAAAAAAAGTGAAGCAATACTATTCAAGTTCATCAAGCTTGGGGCATTACATTATCTCCCCTACAAAGAATTGCATCCTCGCAATTCTAAAACGCTCGTACGCAAACCACAACAACACCAGACAAACGTCACACCTGAAGTCACTTTACTAGGAACTCTATCGATGGTAGGGTGTTGACGATCTCAGTTGAATTCCTAAGGTGGTATTCAGCTGCTCGATCCCTTTGGCCCAGACACATTGTGGACAGTTGGGGTTGTACGTGAGCCTAAAGCACTCGACCTTCCATAGAGAGGCACGAGAAGTGTGGAGGTTGGAATGTTCTGAGTGAGATAAATACCTATAAATCCGATGCACCACGCTGTTCTTGAAAATATCTATTTCGTATAGTTCTCTTCTCATACTAAAACTCAGGACCTAGAAAAGGTAGGCCGCTCGATGGTCACCATCCAAAGCAGCTTCTAGGGATTTAACTACAGCTCGGTAGTTATCAGCCAAAGTGAAACATAGAAACAGAGATTCATAAAACATCCTTATTTTCCTATATGCCGCAAATTGTGCAATTGCTATGTGGTAAAAGACAAGATTGCTCCCTTGGTAATGACAGAGAATGTTTGGGCAGTTCAACACCCGATGTAGTTATTCACAGGACAAATTGAGGTTTTCGAAAGTCTCGTAGTCCCATGAACATGACTTGACCATTATGGTTTCTACTATCTCCGTTGGGAGAGATAGAATGTGCGATTTATCACCCATCTGAAAATTATAATATAATTACCTAGTAATTCTCAGTCATATATTTATACTACCTGGTTTTCCAGAGTTATCTGAACCTATCCTCTGATACCAACTGTAAGGACCCGACCTCCGAGTGCCCGGAGCCGGTTCCCATGAGGAATGATGTATCAAAATTTCATTTCAAACATTTAAAAATAATACATCATGTCCCAAAATTACATAGGCTCATGAGGTTCTGGTTCTGAGAAAACCAGCTACATTCTGAAATGATCCATCTGTTAAAAACAGTAACCTGAAAATTTTTATTCAAAAACTGAGGGTGAGAATTGAAATACTAAGTAAGGGGTTTTGAAAATACTTAATACAGTTTATGAAAACTACCCTTGGAAAATACTTTCACTTACAAAAAATAATTCCTTTTATGAAAACATCACAACACCTCAATGGTAGCTATAAAACATTTAGAGCAATACATGCACAAGTATTTGAACATGCCACTGAAAGTTACTGAACTATCAAAATAATCATGCTTGCATGGAGGTATATAAAAGCTACTAAGTAAGAACAATATAGCATTAAAGGTGTGCCAATACTACTAGATAAGAACATTATCAAAGTTTCACACAATTAATATCACTACAACTTATTTAAATGTACATGATTACATAATAAATGTAATGCTAGAATTTGCATTAACAATCTAGGAAGGAAAACCTATCATGCATTATATGTCATATGCACTTAAACTCATACTCATAAGTAATGGTTCTTGATTAACATACACATAATGAGGGATTATAATGCAGAACCTTCTGTAAACATATTGTCAAGGCCTCTGCCAAGAAATCTATTGATTAAGGCCTTGGCCTTACTCCATAAGCTCTTTGACCAATATTCTAAAAATCAAATATTTTTATGGTTAATTAAATTACATAATCATAATGAGGAAAATTAATATGCCAGACTGTGTCAAGGCCTCATGCCAAGTCCATAATCATCTATGTATAGGAATTTCACATGAACCGTCTATGTCCAGGAATTTCACCTGAACCATCTATGTCCAGGAATTTCACCTGAACTGTAACTGTTGTCAGGCCTTGTGCCGTGACACTGTTTTGTCTCATGAGACCTACCGATGCATTGAGGGGCTATAGCAGACCACACCCGTCACATAATAAGTCCAATTCATTCCCCATACCTTATAAATCAAAGTTCACATACCTCTTTGATTTATTTAATTTAATTTTATTAGATATTACCCAAGGTGTCTGATAATACTTTGGGTAATTTAATTTCATGTCTCATTATTTTTCGTATACATGCATTATCAAATATAAAAATAAATAAAATGGATAATGAAACTATTGTACATTTACGGTAGAAATACATGATATGAAAATGAACATATAAAGTTTGATGATAATCATTTCCCAAGGCAGGCATGGATAAGTGAAATATCGTTTGCACATGTAATAATAATAAAAGTACATAAAATGATGAATAAATGTGGTTTGATACATGAAATGATAACTTCTTAGTTTAAAGTCCCTATTTCATGCACATTTAATTACGTGAACGATGATAAAAGTTCTAGTGAACATGCATTTAGAGCAAATCACAACTTGATTAACCAATGACCATATCTGCAGGGGGTTTATTAAGTAATAAGACTATATATGAGCACAACAAGATATATAACATATCAGGATTTTAAAAACCCATATATTCTCTAATATATTTTGGGTTAAGTAAAAATATATTCTTTTAAATAATGCGTGGATAATATTATGTAATCTGATTTAATTAAATTAAACCTAATATGTTAAACATATTATTGTGTACCCATACACATAAGTGCATATTAGTTTAGCGAACACCAAATTAACATTTAATATCAACCCTTAAAATATTAATTGCATCAAACCGTTAACTAATTCTAATATTTAATACTAGAAATTAATGTTTTGGAAGATATATAGAAATAATACCGTGTATACACAAGGTTTATATATTTAAATCATCATAACCAAAAAGGGTTTAACTACTTCCTACGTGTAGTAAATGTTACAAATACATTTTTATTTATTAACTCTACTTTATTGTAAACCAAAACATATTAGGTTTATATTATATACTACCGGATGTATTTACATGTATAAAATTTAGGATTATGCATACCTAGTATAAATCCGATAGAATTCAAAACATATTTCGCATCCAATAAATTATTTAATGAGTGGTATTCATCCTTTTAAAAAGAATAATAATCATATTTTTTATTAATTACTCATGCATATCCGAATATACGAAAGTGTATATTTGGTTCTGATTTAGTATAACAATTCAAAATAAACCCTATCATCATTGTAAACACAATTTTCAACCTTTGAATATATAGATTAGTTTGGATTTGAACCACATGTAAATGTATATATATATATCCGAATATACACTTAAGAATTTATTGGATTCTATAAGAAGTACCAATCTAATTTCATCCAAAACTTAATTCACAACTAAAACATTATTTGAAGATTGGAAATCATCCTTTAAAATTTATAATTCTAGTTTAGATTGAGTCTAGGGTATAAATGTACATACCCAAATATGCAGATAAGTATATATTTGGTTTTGCGTAAAAAGAACATTTCTAATTGAACCCAAAATATAATTCACATCTAGACCGTTATGTAAGATTTGTAAATAATCTTTTAAAAACTTTAAATAGAATTGTTTTGAACTATATACTTACATATATAAACAACTGCATGTACAAAGTATATATTAAAAAGAGGTTTTACAGGATTACAACATATTCAAAACAACCCTTATATATATATGTAACATTCTTTGCGAAACTTATTAATTATTTCTGGAATTACATAAATAATGGTGATATATATATATATACACTTAAAATTGTATATACAGAATATATATATATATATATATATATATATATATATATATAGACACACACACAGGGAATTAGTAAATTGAAAACTAAGCCCTTACTCCATTTAAAGAATACCATTTATAACTCAGAAACCTAGTTTTAAAAGAGGAAGATAAATGTTTCTAGTACTAATATATATATATATATATATATATATATATATATATATAGTATAACCAATTATAAAAAGTTTGTGTATATTATATAAAAAAGTGGAAATATCCCCTTACATTTACTTGAGGAGGAAGCTCGGCTTGGAAAAAAGGGGAGGGAATCTTGCTGGAGATCCTAGGAGCTTGAAGGAGAGAATGAACCTGTGGGGTTCATGGCATGGAGGAGGGATTTTAAAAGAACCATGATGATTATCATGCTTCGGTTCACACCCTAAGAGGGTCCCTCCACTTGACCACCGAAAGTAGAGCCAGATAAAATGATAATAAAACATATATATATATATATATATATTATATGACCTTACCCAAAGATTGGCTCGGGTGGGGACAAGGCTTGGGGTTCTAGAGGGGTAGGATCATGGAAAGAAGAGTCCAAGGGATCCTTAGGGGATTCACGAGCCGAAGATAAATAGTGGAGAGGGAGATGCGGTGAGGGTGACGACCAAAAGGCCTGGCTTGTGGGGAGACGACATAGGATGTTCAGAAGAACCTGAAGCCGCTGGGGAAGACGACACGAGGCATCAAGTGGCGTGGGCAAGGTGGGGTGTCGATCAGGAGGTCGATGGTGAGGCGACGCGGTGGTGTCGCTGGTTGGTTTGGGGAGGAGTTACGCATATGTTGCACCGCCTTGAGGGAGACAATGAAGATTATAATTATTATTATTATTTCTTAAGTCCCATTTTTTTATTGTTTTATTTATTTTTTAGCCATCTAAACCCAAACCGGGTCCCCCCCCCAATTCCAATATGGGATTTCCATTCCACCCCTTTATTTATTTTTCTTTTGGTGTTTTATTAACCTATTATTATATCAATTTTTAAACTAGTCAAAAGTTATATTCTTTAATAACCCATTACCTTATATTTATTTTTTTTCAATCATACCCCTTTCTTTTTTTTGTCCAACATGTTTCCCACTTCATACCACAACTATTTTATATTATAATTTGTTTCTTGTTTAATTATTTCTAATATTTCATTATCACTATTTAATTAATTTCATTAATGTAATTTATATAAATTTTATCATAACACATGTATTATAAGTTTAAATTTAGACATTAAATTAGTTTTAAGAAATGAGTTGTTCAAAATTCATAATTCAAAACATTTCATATGTTTAACATTAATATATTTATACCGTTATAATTTTTTCTAAATTGGAATCATAAAACTAATTATTTTATTATAATTAATTATTTTATTAAAATTAATTATTTTATTAAAATTAATCGAATCATAAATTTATAAATTAAAACTATTAATAATTACATTGTTTATATATGTATATCATATTTTTGAAAAAAAAACGAATTTTATATATAACTAAAATAATTTTGATATATTCATTCCTGTGATAGTTTAAATATGTATTTTCATAAAACCCATATAATTATTTATATAATAGTTTAAGCATCTATCTTCTTAATTAAATTATGCAAAATGATGCCATCAATAATAATATTCGATGTTATGAATAACTGCATTATAAAATTATAATTATATAATTCAAAACAAATATACACATATTTGAAGAACTAAATATACCAGGTTTTTAGTTAATTTGTCAAATATGGCCAATGACTATATTTATAGACATTGGTATTCTATGGTCACAATGGAAGGAAATAGTCATAAATTTATACCAACGGTCCAAAGGACCCTTACAAATATGTGTTTAGGGTCTCGTACCCCTGAAACACCTTGTCTTAGAGTGATGGTTCTTTTTATTCCTTTATTACTAAGTACCTGCATCATAGTTATTGCCATCATGTTTTTTTACAATGATCCACCCAAGGGGCGATCACTATCTAGCTGGTCTAATGATGTTCTTTACTAGTGCTCTGGTGGTTCTAATTGGTCTAGAAGTGGGTATTTTTGGTTAGTTGTGGTCTCTCATTTTATTGTAAGGTTTTATATATTGTAATGTAATATTTCAATGAATGAAAGACCTTATTTAATATTTTTTTCTTTTTTCATTCACTTAATTTGAATTCATTTACTTGCAATGTAAATAAACCTTCTTAAAACAATGTGAAGCAATACTATTCAAGTTCATCAAGCTTGGGGCGTTACTCTAACCCATATACCATCCCAATATGACAATAGAAAAACTAGTTGATAGTATTATAACACAAAGAGGAACCAAAATTGGATCTCAAAACACAAGTGATATTAGTGATGTTCTTTAAACCCTTCAATAGATCCTTTCCATTAAGGTTAATCCTAATGATAAGACTATTATAATTTGACCAATAGAACTCTTTAGACATGGAAAACCAATTTAGGAATGATATACACATGAAATAAAACAATGGAATCATCTGGGTCTATATGACCCAAGTTTGTGTATGTGATATAATCCACGAATCATCAATGTTCATGCATTCCACTAACCTATAACCTAGAGAAATTTGAGTTAATATGTCACAACCAAATTGATCATGAACTTTCATACATAGTCATATAATTATTTACTGATAGAGACATGAGAATACAAGAATAGGGAAATGGAAATAGCTCACTAAGCACAAATATTGTGATTCCTTGAGTTTTATAAATGGGACACCAATAACACATTATGAGAAAATAATTTAAATATTTCAAAATAAAGTGATATTAACATGTACTTAACCATACCCTAGAAATAAAATATGGTTACCAATCCAAAAAAAATTCTCCAAAAAAACCAAGCATATAGAAATAGATTTTCATTTAATGTAAGGGAAATATATATACCCCTACTAGAAACCACAAAATCGTTTCTAAATCACTGTATTAGTATTAGTCTGTCATATGATTAGTTACACATCAACTTTGAATCCAAACTGAACCCTAATCACTATCTGATGAACTTTTATTGACACCCTCTCTATCTCTATCTATACTTTTTACTACCGATATTTTCATGACAATTATGTTGAAAATTAAATAGTATTGTATATTTAAATTTAAACTTAAAATCAATAAAAGTTTGTGTAATAAATGTTTCTAATGTTTTGGTCATTTACCTTCTACCTACCATCCGTCGATGAAATATCACTAGGAAAAAATGTAGTCATCTTTTTATATAATTCAATCAATGCTATCTAGAGAGTGACAACCATTTAATCTTGCATCTTTATATGAGCCCCATGTTCCTGAATTGTGATTTACATTGAAAAAACCTCCCATAGAGAATCTTGAGGTATGGAGTAACTACAACCACAATTAGATGATTCTACAATCTTTAGTGGATTTCAAAAGACCTCAGATGGTAATGGTCCCAAACACATCCCGAACACTCGACCAGGATGCTCCTTCCCAATGAATTTACCAACTGGATCATCCTTGGAGACCGAGAAGGACAATCTGGTATTGGAATCCCATAGTTCTTTTATTTTTACCAATAAATAAAATATGAGATATATTTTAAAAAATAAATATTAACATAGAGACAACTGAAAATAAGTTATAATAATGAAAAAGGAATTAATACCCCAACATCTTTGGCATTCTCATTAATATAACTCCCATCATATTTTTTATAAACATCCAATCATTGTTATGTTTAGGAGAATTGGTTCCCTAAACTCTTTGACTACATTAAAAAATGATAATTCAATAATTTAATATATGAAATAGATAATTTTATCTTATAAATATTTAAATTAATGAAAATATTAACAGATTCAATCTGTTTCTAGAAACAATCTTTGACCCAAGAGTATGAAGGGTTATTTTTTAGCTCAACTTGATGTGATTTTCATTGAAACATCCGAAAATAAATAACATGAAATTTAATATTAATGTATGTAATGACATATCCTTTTCATATTAATTTATATATATAAAATTATATTAATATTTTAATATATATTTCAATAAAACGTGCTTCTCATGACGATGGATATCAATAGAAACCTTCCATTTCTCTCTAGGCATCCCTTGGAGTACCTTATCATAAAACTGCTGAGTGATTAATGAAGTATAATTTAATTAATTAAACAATATCCCTTTAAAATCCTTCCATTTCATACCCTAGTTTTCGAATGTCCACTTTCATGCTATAAGATCAAAAATTATAATGTGAAATAAAATATGTACAAATAGATTAATTTTTAGAATATTATAATTTAATAAAATATTAAATTTAATTTCACCTTAATGTATTAAAATTACCCTTATCTATGAATAATATACTTCATTTTTTCAAGATTGAGGTGCATGCATCCAACGAAGATAGGTAATCGAAAGGGTAATCAACTCCACTTCCAGCTAGTCTAGAATCTGGCCAAATAATCACATGACATCATCCGTAGGGACCCCATAATAGTCAAATGGGATAACTATATTCAATCCATTTAGATTCTATACATTTTAACTATTCATATTTCCTTTTATAGTAACATTATTTTCATATTTTATGAAAAAATAGTTAGTAATATAAAAAATTACAATAAATTTATTCACATTAAAATTTGTACCAATAACTGACACCCAATAATATACTCACAAAGAAGTAGGATTGATGACCTGATCCCTCACTACTTAACCTACTGAATGGATAGATGTTGTCATAGATATTGATGGAAGGTTAAAGAAGGGTGTCTCGGATGCTGACAGAATGGAGGGTGTGAGATATTGTGAACATGGATAGGTGGAGGGTGTCTCAGATGTTGTAGGGAGGGAGACTAATGTATCATCATATATCAATGTGGTCAAGGGAACATTGATTATGAGTTGACTAGGATTAGTTAAATTCTTACTCATTAGCATTCCTATAATTTATTCAAATAAAATCAACTTTAAAACATACATTTCAAAAATTCATGCAGATTTTTTTAGAAATTGTAATAGATTCATAGTATTTAAAAACAATATACACAGTTATGATAATGAATGACTGTACATATAACATAATCAAGTGATAAATTATTGTATTACTTCACATAATTTAATTTTTCCTTCAATCATGTTGTTTTCATACTCCATCCTTACTTCATCTACTTCATGCACACTTGTAATACTAATATTTTCAATATCATGAATAAAATAACTTCACTTCTTGCTGTTGATGAGATTGAATGTCAGAGTTAAAATCTTCCACTCCATGAACCATATCATATAAGTCTCTTTGATTTACATGAAAAAAATACAATCCACCCTTCATCCACTACATCTTTCACATAATATACCATTTTATTATATGATGATAAGATATATAAATCATGTAATTTTCCAGTCATCGACATCAATCAAGTCATAGAATTTCATAGAAGTAAATTGAAATGAATATCTTTTAATACCCCTGGTAATATTGACCCACATTCATTTGAATAAAACAACTGAAAAATTCCCATTATAGTTTAATTTGATAATATAAGTCAACTTTCTATAGTATCCCAATTCTAAAACCATAAATATATCCACTATTTTGTGTTTTTAAACCCTCTTGCATATCAATTGTAAAAAATTTAAATCCATTCACATTATCAGCACCAAAATTTCTAGTGTTTTTAAAGGACCTCGAGCCAAAAAACATAAATATTTGGACAACTCAGCCTGAGTATTAATATTTATGAACTACCAAAAATAATATAAATTATAAGATTTATAAGATATATGTGTCAACCTAATATCCATATTGATTTTAATATTTATAAACATTCATGATATGAAAACCATTCTATAAAATCTTTATTCAAAAATTTTTCTATATCTTTTTCATTTCATGTTCGACCTCTCATTCATATCTTTTCTTATATCCTGATATCCTCAGTAAATGAATATACAATTTCACTATTCAGTAGAACATACCTATGTGCCTGTAATAATTCCATTTTTATCAGTGTAATATTCGTGTTCCTTCAAATTGATCGACCAATAGCTGGAAATATTTTTGATTTCCCATGTAGTTGTGATTGTGTCTATGTGTCATTAACACATCCAACTCGATTAAATCTTGTCTCAATACCATCCAAGTATTTAGAAAAAAGGTAAGATATTATTTTTCCAAATACCCTTTATAAATAGAGCCTTTAAGTTGAGCTTTATGTTTCTCGTATTATTTCAAATGACTAAGATATCCGTGAAATAAAATGAATAATACATAATTATGTATTTCAAGAAGTGAAAATAATTGTTTACTTAATATTTAAAACATATAAAAACATTACCACTTAATTTGATACATCCATTGACAATGTACATGGACTCCTAATTTAGTTTCCTTGACAAAATTCATCATTAAATGCATCATAATTGTAAAAAACGATGGAGGAAAGATCATCTTCATTGAAAAAAGTTTTAGTACAAATCTCTCTTAAAGTCTTCCAAGATTAGAGGGTTATAGAGTTTTCTCACACAGTTATCTAAATAATGTGTCAAATTGAAGTACAACAACAGTAATATTTTCAGGTAATAATGTATGCTATGCGAATGGTAGTAACTTTTATAATAAAATATATGAATAATTACTTTTCAATTCATGTAAACTATAATGATTTAATCCAACACACCTTGAGATATTACTTGAATACCCATCAAATACCTTTATATGTTTTAAAATTCCAAGGAATTTATCTTTATCCCAATGTTTCATTACAAAAATTTCTAGAGAATACCTTTCATTCTCATATGGATAGAGATAATGATTTATATTCATTTTTTTTAAGTCCTTATGATCATTGTGATGGTCCATAAATTTTTAATGCTTATTAAGAACTTTGAAGATTAATTTTCACAAAAACTCTTCACAATATTCATAACATCAAGATTATTTAGGAAAAAAATAAATTCCCAATACAGAAGTTTTAAAAATATACTTTTTTGTTCTATTGTTGCATTCCGATTTCACTTGATGTTACACTTCGAACTCATTTCACACTTTTATTAAAATGATGCACATTCCCAAATTCTATTTCAATATTTCCCTATTATTCTAATATTTTAGAACCTATCAACAACTTTGTAGGTGGTCTATGATCAATAAAACCATAGAACTTTGACTTGTTCAACAAAAATCTATGATGCACATTGAGAAATATTTGATGACACAAGAAGCACCAAATTTTAGTATAAGGTATTCATTTGGTATCAAAATCAATATAATAAATTGGACAAGACAAACCTGTGTAAGTGTTCCATATAAATTAGTTGCCAAGTCCAGAGAAGTCACTAATGGTTCACATTAGAGCAACATGCATTTTAAACATTGTTCTAGAAGATACATCATATATATCAACACTATTTCTCTATAACTCGTATAATTATTTAATTAGAGGGTTTAAGTATACATCAATATCATTTAAATATATTTTTTCAAGGAATGATCATCAAAATGATAAAATACATTTCTTGAATACACATCTAGGGAGGAAAATTATAAGGGATCAAAACAAATTTCCAAATATTATAATTGGGTCTCAAAGTCTCAATTGGGTTGAATCCAGTAACATCAAATCCCAACCACACATTCCTATGATTCGCTGAAAAATCTATATGTAATGAATCAAATGTCTTTGATGATTGTGAATCTATTGGATTTAAAATTAACCCATCATTTTTATTATGTATAGAATACCACTTTATGTGCTCAATAGTTTTCAATAATACAAATAATAATTGTAATCAAGGATTTAAAGTGAGGTAATGAAAAAAATTACAGGAGTTTTATTTTTTTCATCTTCATAGTAGTATGTTGATTCATAATTCCATCATCACCCTTTGAATTCCATCTAGAAGAAGATTTTATTTCCAATCTTATTTTCTTTAATCCTCTCCCAAATAAAGAATAAAATCACAATGAAAATAATGTATATTTTGTATAATTCAGACCAATATTGTTAATGTTTTTTAATATCATAAAAAGACTCAGGGGTCTTAGCGTCAAAAAATAAAGCACACCACACTTACAATATCATGGAAATCCCCTTATTTGTAATTCCTTATAGGCATTTTATATGCTAAAAATTTAGTAGAAAATAATGTTTTGAATATTTAAAATATCTACCATACATCCATTGATTTCCATAATTAAATAAATCATGAAATGCATTTTTCTACTTTGTAAAGTTATATCTTACATTAGTATCCACAAAATCTAGATGAATATATAATGATATGTTACAATCTTTATTTTGTTGTCCTATTGTCCAAAAAACCTCACTTGTCATGTTACTATTTATATCACCCTCGACTGGTTGTTCTGATATGTTTTTATGTTTATTTTTTCTTCTTATAATGAAAAAATCTTCATTTATAAGGTTTTTCATTTCATTTTAAATTTTCAATGAAGTTGGGATCTCATTCTGTTTATTGAAATAAGTTCTCAAACTTTTTATATTATTTGATTCTCCATGCTAAATAAAAAAAGTATTGAGCAGATAATTACTACACTACCAAGTATTCATAAACTTCATATCTCTTCAACCATCTTCAAAATTTACATTTATGACATGGAAATATTATTTTCCCATCAATAGATCGACTTGAATGTGAAAAATCTAAAAACTCTTCCAAACCCTTAGCATATTGAGGTGTGTTCCTCGGTAATGTGATCCTGATTTTATCAATATGTATCAAAATGTGACTACACTTTACTAAAAAAAATAAGTGTTACTAAGTAGGAAAAGAGATAAATGGAAGTAAAAAACACACAACCCAATTGGTTATAAGAAGATTCATATAAGTGTTAAAAAAGTCAATGTATAAAAATGAAATCAATCATGGATAGTATTATGTAAAATAGATGGAAGAGAAAAATAATAAAATCATTAACATCCCAAATGCATAAAAATAACATGCTTCTCACTAGCTAAATGATTAATTAATTAAAAATAGTATAAAAATAATAAAAAATAAATATTAACATCCCAAGTCCTTCCACTTTATATTATTCTAAATGAAGAGGGATTGAGAAATAATGTGAGTGGAGCCCTTAATAAAGAAGACTAAAATATATTATAACTCTTTCTTACATGGATTAGGATTATTTCAAATGTAATAAAATTTATTTTATGATCAATTTTGAATGTTTTAGTGATAAATTATTTTTGGGGAAAATTAACATTATAGACTGAAGTATTTTGTTCCTTTATTGTTCCTTATTTCAGGAGTGACTAGTTCATTCTTCTTTAATATTTAGTCTTTTAAGAAAACTTTAATGGTATAGGTATGGATTGATTGATAGAACTATGTCAATATATTCTATAGTAAAAATAAAAAATTCACATTAAAGAAAATATTAAATGATCTAAGTTTAAATAAAATAAAGCATGTACTTTGAAAAATTGTGTGACAATAATGTTTTAGTTAAAGATAATTTTTAGTTTAATCTTCATAAGGTTTTTGATTTTTCACTTGATAGAGGACTAAAGTAATTCAATAAAAGATTGAAATTTTTAACAAAGCAAATTAAAAACTTATATGAATGCTTAGTTACTCTTGAATATTATTTCAAAAATGTATAATATATTTTATAATCCATAATAGTTAAGATTACTCTACATTATAAATTATTCATTAGTTTTTTAAAGATATTACTTGGAATTCCACATAAATTAATCTAAAATTATTCATCTATTTCATATATATTTAAATAATTCCTACAATTTTATATCTTTATAATAAAAACCACCTGTTTTAAAATGTTGCATACATAGGTTTCACTAGAATTTTCATTTTTCCATTGATGTATAGTTTTTTCATCTTTATGGAGATTATCGTTCATCAATATAATAGTTTGTGTAGATTATTGTGTATAAAAATATTATTTTGATGAGTTATGAATCCTAGACCGATTTATAATTCTGATGAAATACTATACATAATAGTAAATTTCAAAAACAATATGTTTGAAAATGAAAGAAATTCCTCTTTAAAAAAACAAAACAGGGACTTAAATAATAATTACAAAAATGTGGTCACTCAATGCACATCATGGTTTCTAAATTACAAAAACCACACCTACCAACCATGACCACTTTTCATAATGTTATGTTTTTGGTTAAAATTATCAATAACGAAACTACTAGAAACTATGTTTTGGTTTTATAAAACTCATGAATTTTTTATATATCCAATCAATGATCCAAGACATCCTATCCATTTAATCCCTTGAAACCAACTTAAATAAAAAATTATCACAAATGATGAAAATAATTAGAACAAAATGATGTGGTTTCTCTCTGTATGTTGTACAAGAACTACACCAAATTCAAAAAACAACATTACTCACACTATTAAAATATTTCCCCAAAAAACACCATTTTACAAAAAACCATGGATTGGTTATCATCTCATTCTACATAGTATATTCTAAAAACTACACCTAATAAACCCAATGTTTCCACCAAAACTATCGGTGACACCCACATGTCCCTATTGTGGTTTATTCTTTTATTAATTTGTGGAATTTTTAGTTTGTGGGAGTTTTGGATTTGAAATTTATAAATTTAATGTTTTTTAAAAGTATTATAGTTTCGGAAAAATATATTGGTTGACTAAAATTAGTTCTATAACATTGAATAATTAGTTTTTAATGGTTAGTTCATGGTTTATCATACCATATAGTATAATAATACAAAAAAAATATTAACATCCCAAATGCATAAAATCAACATGATTTACACTAGCTAAAATATATTTAACATAATTAAAAATAATGATATAGAGTTTCATCAGGATTAAATCACAATTTATATTTAATAAATTATCAACCTTAAATAACCAATTTAACCTGAACCATATGACCTGTTCAATACAATACATCATCCAAAACTAAAACATGAAAATTAACCTTATACTTTGAGACCTAGGTGATGTATATAAGTAGTTTACTACACAGTCGAGATAATATGCAAACTCATCTACCTAGAAAACCAAAATACACTTCATTAGATATTCCTAGAACCATATTCCAAGCCCAAAAATTGGTTTGACCTAGTAGGAGTATGAAAAATTGAGAGAGGGAGAAAGGGAAGAAGGGAGTAGAAAAAATAGAAAGCAAAGAGGTATTACCACTAAGGGTGTTAGGGGAAAAGGGGGAGAAGGTGGGTTTGAGGGGATGGATCATGGGAGAAGGCTTGGGTGGTGGATCGGGGGGCACAGGTGTGCCTGCAGCTCTGGTGAGGGATCGATCGAGGGAGACGACTTGGGGGAGGGTGAGGGATCATGAGAGGGAGATGGCTCAGGAGAGGGTGGGGGCGAGGGCGATAGCTCGGTGCGCTTAGGGGTGAATACACTTCTACCTTGGGATTGAGGGATTGTGCTCAAAGGGCTCGATGGATACCAGAGAACCAAAAAGGGGGGGAAACATAGTGGTTGTGAGGGCTCAGGGTTAGGGGGAGGGGGGCTTGGGGGAGAAGGATGTGACTTAGGGTAGAAGGGTGGGGGCTATGGTAGTAGTGTTTTTTTAATAAACATATAATATTTAGTAGTAGTTTTCAGAAAACTTCAACTAAATCATTTTAATTTTTTTAGTGTAATTTTAGTAAACCATTTCTAAAACACCAATGTGAAATAATGAATTTGGTGTAGTGCCGGTATGACTCAAAGTGCATGTTTTTAGTTTAAATTGAAATTTTATTAATAAATTGTTTCATATTTATATTCAATCAATTTATTTATATTATTACTAACATAGTAGTTGTATTTTTATAAAAGTGTAATTTTTTTATTGAGTTAGGGTGGTTTATTTGATAATTGGTATCTTGATCGAGATATTTTTTATAAGGACCTGACCTTCAACATTACATAATCCTGAGTTAAGTCAAGAATTCACATTGAGGATCTTTTCAGGTTTATAGTTTTAGAGAATTAGGTCACAACTATTAAATTATATCTAAAAAATTACAAAGTAGACACTTTTACTCAGTTTACATTTTCCATAAAATAAAAAATCTTTAAAAAAGAGACATGTCTAGTTCCATGTCTTAGACAACATGAATTTTCCTTAATCCCATCTTTGACTCTATTCATATTTAAGTCCTATGAAAAACATTTAAAAACATGGGATGAACATAAAAATCTCAGTAAGTGTTATAAAACAAGGAAAGGAAACATTAAACCATCAGTAAATACAAATCAATGAAACCATAATTTTCAATCATATCATACCTCATGAAATCATAGGATTTCTGAATAACAAACAGAAATCATAAATTATAAAGGTAACTTATGGTATGCATAACATACTTACATTTTATCTTTCACAACCACATAGGGAGTTACATTTGGAATACCCATCACAGTATATTCCCTAAATCTCTTAGGATAAACATTAATGTTTACCTTCGTCACATTACCCAGTGCATTGGAGAGCTATCTCAGTCTCACTCTCCCTAGGTTTATCACAGAACCAACCATATATGTAAACAATTACCAAGAACCATAACATATTCATAACACATTAAAAAATCATAAATGAATGATAAAATTTCCACATTTCAATCACAAAATACCATTTAAAGATTTTTAAATAACAAATTCTTTCTCAAAACCATTTTCAATACCATTTGAAACATTTAATAAAGAGATTTTTGAATCAAAGTGTCCCATACCACTTTGAAACTTTTAATGAAATTAACATTTTAAAACATTAATGTTAATATAAAAAAATCCTTAAAACCATTTTAAAAACATGGACATTAATGATAATTATTTAGAAAAATAAATCTTCAAGACTTTTAAAATGATGTTTTAGTGAAAGAGTCTCGTAAAACTTGAGAATCAATTGAATAAAAATACTTACTGAATAAAATCAAAAAAAGATTATAATATCATGAGAATATGGAGATTGATAATATAATATTTCAAAGGATAGTATATACACCTTATAGGATAATAAAGGCGCACAATATCAAGATGTGCCTCAATGAAAGGAGATTGAGACAAAGTCCCTTACAAAGATTGTATAATTAGAATAAGGATAAATAAATGACATAATTATTTGTGAAAAATATAAATACACCCAAAATAAGTGGGTATTAAGTTTAAAACAATCATAGGTCATTCAAACATATTCATATTATGACACAATCAAGAAGTATAATTTTAACCCAAAGAATGGAAATTGGGTTACGTAGTTCCATTACAAAGATAATATCATTACATTAAGGGGAAATTAATGAAATAATTATGTGTGAAAAAAATAAATACACCCAATATAAGTATATATTAAGTGTAAATAATCATATTTCATTCACACATATTCATAGCACGATATAATCAAGAACTAGAAGTTTAACCCAAAGAATTGAAATTTCGTTAAGAAGTTCCCTTACCTCGTGTCCGACTTGACTTGTTTGTTCCTTGTTCTTCCAAAATAATAAACTTAAGTTAATTTATAGTTGCTTCAGAACCGTTTTCAAGTTTCTTATTCCTTTTATATCACTTATTACCTTGAAATAACACTTTGTTAATTATTTTAGTTCATATTGGAAATTTTGTCGATGTTCAGAATTTGAGTTAAAAATAAATTTTTTATAATTACAAATTGTCTATGTGGTAAAAATTACATTATATCTAGAATTATATTCATGATTTAGATATCATATATATCATATATATCTAGTATATATTTAATTATAATAGTCCATATCATTTTGTGATAAGAAATGAAATGCACCGTTCATGGAGATAGTAAGCCGTACGTACGCATGAATGCTACATTCATTTTTTTTTCATTTTTAAAGAAATGAAATTATAATGATACATAGGTATATTATAATTCCATTATAATATAATATTTTATATACATTACAAAATTTCATTAAAATCATCATTTATACGTTCCATGTATGGTATAAACGAGTCATATCACTTTGAGGGGGTGGTAGTCCGCATTTCCTCAAGTGAAATTATCGTATTTAAGCGTTATGGAAAGAATAAAGGTATGATGTAATAAAAAAATACATAATAATAGATACAATATAAATATATCACATGTAAATATTGTTCCATCATAATTTCCACAATGAGAGGTGGTAGAATAATATTGAACAATCATCGTTTTGTGAGGCAATAGTTCACCGTCCAGAAAAACAGTATGTTCGTATCCATTAGATGAGGTGTGTGTAAGTTTAGTTCAAATTATTCTCATAAAAACAACCTAGTATAGTTTATATATTGGTTTTGTTATAAAATATTCAAATAAATAGAGTTTAGGGGGTTGGAGAAGGAAAATAAAAGAAAAGAACTTGAGAGAATATGTTACCTTTAAATTGGGTAACTCCCTTTGGTTTGAACCAAAAGGCTTTCTTGAAGTGCCTTATGCATAAGTTAAGGCTTCTAAGTGGAAGAGATGTATGTTGGGATATTATTAGGGTAGAGGTTATACAAGACAAGGGGATTTAGAGGTGTGAGTAAGGGTTAGAGGTGATTGATTTTTATAAGGGGGAGGAGGGGCTCTTTATGAAAGTTTGAATCTATTATTCTATTATAAACTTATTTTTGGTTTCAAAAGGTCCAAAACTCATTAAATTCAAAGATAAGATGACTCATGTTAGAAATAAAATCATCTAATAATAATTGGACAGGTTTTGGATATTTTTTTAATTTTTATAATCTTATTTATTTAAATCATTCATTAAAAAGTTAATCAATCCATCATCATTATGTCATAAATAAATTTATTTATTTAATGTATAAAAATTATAAATTAAATACCATGATGTAGGAAATATATTTATATTTCAAATGAATATTTATAGTCGAATTTATCACTTATATAACCACATATAAAAATTGCTTTACTAAAATATATATGTTTATGTTACATTTTCCTTAACATTTAATTAATTTATATAAAGTGTCATTATCACTACCAAGTGACTCCATGGGGTCCCAAAATTGACCAAAGTATTTCCTTAGTTGACCATATCTCATCCAATATGGTTAGGACAAGTGTAAGGGTAATTTAATGTTATTATAATATTATTTTTACCCTTATTTACTAGATTTACCCTTTAACCATGGTAAATAAAATATTTACTAAAGTAAATATTCATATTTTTTAAAAATAAAAGTGACCTATTTACAAAATTTGGACTTCCTAATTCCAAATATGGAATCTATTTTTCCAAATTTAAAACAAAATAGTGGCAGAAATTAATTTAAAATTAATTCCCATTGTCAAAACCAAAAAACATGTTTTTAAGAAACAATAACTATCAAAATATTTACATTTGTTTATGTCTAATTTAAAAGTGAAACTACTTCCAATGTCCAACATTGAATGTAACAACTGGGTCCTAGTGACAGCACAGACACCCTGCCATAACATGGCTGTCGGGTCCTAGCCCGCCAGGTACCACCAGTTGCCCCGCAAACACGTGGGGCCCACCCCAGGGTCCACCCACATGCCTGAACGGATCATCTGACTAATGACAGTCCCCATAGGACAACACTTGTCCTATTAGTGTACTTTTGTCCTTAATCACACACACCCTGGGAAACTTTCCAGAAGGTCACCCATCCTGATCACTACTCCAGGTCAAGCACACTTAACTGTGAAGTTTTAATCAGATAGGCTCTTAAAAATAAAGGTACACCTTATAGACATGAGTCTTATCATTTATCCATTTAACCCTTTATCATTTGGGGGTGTTACAATCACCCCCCCCCTTTAGAGCACAACGTCCTTGTTGTGGGCCCTACATCTCAACTCAGGCAGTGCACCGCACATATGGCTGGGTACCACCTGTGATAACAAATGTAACAATTGGGTCCCAATGACAGCACATACACCCCGCCATAACATTGTCGTCGGGTCCTAGCCCACCAGGTACCACCAATTGCCCCGCAGACACATGGGGCCCACCCCAGGGTCCACCCACGTGCCTGAACGGATCATCTGACAAGTGAAAGTCCCCACAGGCCAACACTTTTCCTTTCCAGTGCGTTTTTCCTCACTCACACACACCCTGGGAAACTTCCCAGAAGGTCACCCATCCTGATCACTACTCCAGGTCAAGCACGCTAAACTGTGGAGTTCTAATCAGACAGGCTGCCGAAAAAGAAGGTGCACCTTGTAGACATGAGTCTTATCATTTAGAAATTTGACCCTCTACCATTTGAGGCTTGGGGTCCACAATGAGGGAGTTGTGATTTAAAGGGATGGATAATGTTACACCCCTGAAAAAGTGAGACTTAATTGGAAAAATGTTACTACCCATGTCAACAAGGTGCACCTTTCCTTTTGGGAGCCTACCTGATTAGAAATCCATAGTTAAGCATTTTCTCCTGGAGTAGTAATCAGGATGGGTGACCTTCTGGAAAGTTTAGTAATCAGGATGGGTGACTTTCTGGGAATTTTCCCAGGGTGTGTGTGAGTGAGGACAAAACACACTGAAAGAACATGTGTTGGAATGTGAGGACATTCATTAGTCTGATAAGTTATCCTAGTGAGTAATAGGCTTTGGTGTGTTGGGAAGGCAACCAAAGGTATTACAGGAGACCCATGGGGTCAGATGACAAAGTTCATGGCCCGGAGAGGTGGGTCGTGACAAATTGGTATCAGAGGAGTCTGTTCTACTGCAGAAATCAGGACTCTGATCATTCTTTATTGTCAAGCAATAGTGTTAAGTGTATTGAGTGTGGTTTTCTGTTCAGGTATTTCAGTATCGGTGTGGTGGCCGACGTATCCATACACTAGAACCCTAACTTCTGATTTCTGACTCAGTGCATGAAAACACTTATTGCGTGTGTGTTTCCAAAAGTTTTCTTTAAGTCAACTCAACTAGGTCAGCTCACCAGGTTTAAATCTTTTGACGGTGTCCCATCTATTCTGGATGCTTCCACACAGGGAGTCAGTTGGAGTTCCGAGAGAGTATCCGATGATGGCCCACCGAGCGACGAGGCTCCGGTGCAGAGCCCTTTTCTATGTTGGCACCTTCAAGTGGTGTACCAGTATCACCACCACCCGTTGGGCAGCAGATGCCACCAGCCGTACTAGCAGATGGTGCATGATGACAGAGCGCGTTGCACAAGTTCCAGCAGCATAGGCCTCCGAGGTTATGAGGCGAGACAGATTCCCAGGAAATAGAGGACTGGCTGGAGGCAATTGCTAGAGTTCTACAACTAGTTTAGACACTAGTGGAGTAGATGTTGATCTTAGCTACTAGTGTTTCCCAGTTAGTGAACATGAAGTTGGTCTACATAGTGATGAGGCTTCGGTATGCGGACCGATGCCTAAGATAGTACCTTCGGATAGTGTGCCAGCTATATCACTACTTTTTGGTCAGCAGTTACAACCGGCAGTACTAGTAGATGACACATATAGGCTTAGTACCTTACACGTGTTTCAGAATCAGATAACCCTCAGGTTTTGAGGCAAGCCCGACTCATAGGCAGCTTAGGACTGGCTAGAGGAGGTGGCTGAGAGTTTACTAGTGCTTATACAGCTTCGACAAGATGACATGTCGGTAGCTGAGGTTCGAGCTCTAATGCAATGATCGTATAGTGGCCCAGGGAGGCGGGTCTTGATAAATTGGTATAAGAGGAGTCAGTTCTACCACATAAATCAGGACTCTGATCTTTCTTTTCTATGAAGCAATAGTGTTAAGTGTATTGAGTGTGGTTTTCTGTTCACAGATTCTAGTGTTGGTGTGGTGGCCGACGTATCCATACACCAGGACCCTGACTTCTGATTTCTGACTCAGTGATGAAAACACTTATTGCGTGTGTGTTTACAAAAGTTTTCTTTAAGTTAGCTCACCCAGGTCAGCTCACCGGGTTTAAATCTTTTGACTGTGTCGCATCTATTCAGGATGCCTCCACGCAGGCAGGCAGTTGGAGTTCCGAGAGAGTACCCGATGACGGACCACCGAGCGACGATGCTCCAGTGCAGAGCCCTTTTCTATGTTGGCACCTTCGGGTGGTGTACCGGTAGCACCACCACCCATTGGGCAGCATATGCCACTAGCCGTACCAGCGGACGGTGCATAATGACAGAGCACGTTGCACGAGTTCTAGTAGTAGAGGCCTCCAAGGTAACAAGTTGAGACAGATTCCCATGTAGTAGAGGATTAGCTGGAGGTGATTTCTAGAGTTCTACACCTAGTTTAGACACTAGTAGAGAAGATGGTGATCTTAGCTACTAGTGTTTCCCAGTGAGTGACCATGTGGTTGGTCTGTATATTGATGAGGCTTCGGTACACGGACCGATGCCTGAGCTAGTACCTTCGGATTGTGTGCCAGCTATATCACTACCTGTTGGTCAGCAGTTATAAATGGCAGTACAGGTAGATGACACATGTAGGCTTAGTGCCTTACACATGTTTCAGAATCAGATACCCCTCTGGTTTCAAGGCGATCCTGACTCACAGGCGGCGTAGGACTAGCTTGAGGAGGTGGATGAGAGTTTACTCGAGCTTATACAGCTTCAGTAAGATGACATGTCGATAGTTGAGTATTCATTGAGGTGTACCGATCGTTTCTGGTACTTGATGACTACGATGCAATCAGTGCTTTAGAGCTCGGACCTCAGAGCGAGGTGTGTTTAAAGGACATCTGAGCCCACACTTTTCCTCTATGCAATCCTGTTTATGAGAGGGTTCTAGAGAGAACCTTTGTGGTTGAATGATCTTTGGCTGAATGGATACAACAAGAGAATGTTTGCAGTGGGAAAGTAGGGAACTGGCACTAGTCTCCGATGTAGGACCTCGGGACACCCTGAGAGGGGAGGGGTGAATCAGGGTGTCAACTTTTTATTTTTAAAGTTTTGGATCTTGTTCCCACGTTGGTAGGAACCCGTTAAATCTGTATGATGGATATGATTATTAATGAAACATTCACATGCAGAGAGATGACACAACTATTTTTACTTGGTTCACCATTAAGGGATACGTCCAAGGAGCATACGCCAATAAGTTTCCGGTCGTACCAAATTCCACTAATCTTCACTAGTTGTGGATTACAATGGTTCGGGAACAACCACTATGTTCCAGGCTCACTACCTTTACAATTGTTCAGGGATAGCTCACTACGTCCCTCAGGTCACTCCCGTTGACTCCCCCTGGATCACTGCCATTGGTGAAGTCCCGCTCAATTTATAGAGGTGAAGGTCTCTTCAATAGATGTGCATTGAAGTTCTTTTTCTCCTGTTCAGCATGACACTTTGCTTGCATCAGGGTTCAGAGTTGATTCTCTTTTGTATTCAACCTTCTACTGTAGTGCAATAACTCAATGCACTATATCTTCTTCTTCTCTTCCTTTGATTCTCAATACTAGCACCTGAGTGTATTGATATATTCCCCTATTTTGTGCAGATCTGAGTTTAGTTTCACAAACCGTTCTTCTTCCCTTCGCAAAGTACAATAAGGATGTTAGACACCAGTCATGTGTGTGCGGTACCACTTTTAATCATAAAACCAGATTGTTCATTGTTCTTCCGTATTTTCAAAAGAATACATCATCTGTTTCATTGAAGGTATAGAGAAATCTTTCAGTTTTTGTTCATCTCAAAAAGGACGGGTCTACTCTAACAGCACCTGGTGCTTTTCTCTAAGCCCGGCGCGCATGTCCCAATACGGTGCGCAAGTCCAAACTGGCGTGTAAGTGTCACCAAAGCACCTACGCGATGCTTCCTTCCCCAACTACAAACTTGCTGTAACACCCCGACCCTTGTTACCTAGAGTCAGTGCATTATTGCGTAACATTGGCATGATAACAAAAGATCAAGTCTCGAAAGACCGATTAGTTTAGTAGGCTTGGAAACACTAGATACATTCGTAAGTCTTATATTACATCATAAAGTAAAACAAAACTACAACAACATCTTGTCTTCATATCCCCTCATACTATCCCTGCAGATCATTCAAAATATACTTCTTCACATCCTGGAAAAATTAAAACATTGGAAGGGGTGAGCTCAGATGCTCAGTAAGGATAACAATATAGCGGAAGCTTTCATAAATAAACATAAAAATTTAAGGCAATGTATAACGAAAACAAAAGGCTTTTAAACATGAACTTCAACATAATATGGCAAAAGTAAAATGAGATAATGCCATTTACTTATTCACATAGATATTCTACTGGTCGAATAATCACATGCAATATCAATGACCACTTTCATAATGATGGAATAAAAAATGCCAGACTATCATAACCACGTAGCCAAGGCCTCGTGCCAAGACTACAAATAAGATTTTGTCATGGCCTTGTTCCAAGACACTAGTTTGTCTCGTGAGACCTACCGATGCATCGTGGAGCTATAGCAGGCTCCACCATAACTTAATCGTATCACATAAAAATGCATAAAGGAAACATAACATTTCCACATTTCAATCATAAGATATCAATACAACACATTGATATAATAAAAACACTTTCAAAACCATTTTCAATACCAAAATTAAAGAAAATTAAAACTTTGTATTTATTTTTCATTTAAAAAAAGTTATGTCTTGTAGAGGAAGCTGAAACTCAAATAATGGTCACAGCGGCGAAGAATTCGTTGTCGCCGCATACGTACGACAAGAAAAACATTCCTTTTTGTCGTTTAGTAAAACGCTTCCTATAAAAAGATTACTTTTGAATAAATGTAAAAGTCAAAGGGGTTTATACACCGTATAAAAGAAATTTGTGTATAAAACAAAATATGCCTCAATGAATAGTGATTGAGATGAAGTCCCTTAAAAAGATAATTTTTTATATAAAATAGATCTATTATGTGTATTCACTATAATTACACATAAATAATAAAAGATAGGACATAATAATATCATGAAATAATTTTAAAGTAGGAGATTAACCCAAAGAATGGAAATTGGGTTAAGAAATTCCCTTACCTCGTGTCCGACTTGACTCGACCGTTCTTTAAACTCCTGGATAATAAACTAGAGTTAATCTCTACCTTCTTAATAACCCTTTTCAATTTCATTATTCCTTTTATATCACTTATTACCATGTCATGAACATTATGTAATTATTTAAGTTTATAATGGTCATTTTGTCGATCTTAGGTACTTGAGTCAAAAATAAACTTCTTATAATTACAATTTATTCATGTGGTAAAATATAAATTATATAAATAATGATATTAATTATGTATATATCATATACATCATATATATCCAGTATATACATTCATTTATAATATTACATAACATTTAGAGGTAAGAAATGAAATGCACTGTTCATGGAGACGGTAAGCCGTACGTACGCATGAACACTACTTTCATTTCTATTTCATATTTAATGGAATGAAGTTATAATTATATAAAGGTATAATATAATTCCAGTATAATATAATGTATAATACCATTTACTCCATCCTTTATACATCCCACATATGGCATTAACGATTCAAATCACTTTGAGGGGGCGGTAGTCCGCACTTCCTAAAATGAAATTATCGCGTTTACCCATAATGGAAATCATAAAGTACACCATAAATGAGAAATAATGAATCATAAGGAAATAATAAACATAATATATATATCATATATGAAAATAGTGTCATCAAAATTGCCACCATTAGAGGTGTAAAAAGAATGTTGAACAATCATCGTTTCGTGAGACAATATTTAGCCACCCACAGAAACAATATGTTCTTTAACCATTAGAAGAAGGTGTGTGTAAGTGTAAATAAAATAATTATCATAAAAACATCCTAGTATATTGGATATAATGGTTTTGTTACAAAATAAATGAATTAAAAGAGTATAAGGGGTTGGAGAAGCAAAGTTACACAAAAGAGCACAAGAGGAGACATTACCTTAAAATCGGGTAACTCTTTTGAGCCAAAGGCTTCCTTGGGAAGACTTCTGCCCCAAGTGAGGCTTCTAAGAGTAAGAGATAGAAGTGAAGAGAGTATTTGGGCAGATTTTGGCCGAGCCAAATGGGTTTGAAGGTGTGAATAAGGTGGTAGTGGTGGGGGCCTTTTATAAGAGGAGAGGAGGGGCACTCTTGGAAAGTCATGAAATGTTACTTTATTATATAATGATTTTCGGATTTTAATGGTCCCAAACTTATATATTTAGAGGATAAGGTGATAAGGGTTCGAAATATACTCATTTAATAGGCTTTGGAAATGTTTAATTCTTAGATTTTACAATATCCTTCTATTTTATTAAAATCGTTAATTAATGAGGTAATCGCTGCATCATCATGGTGTCATAAATAATTTAATTTATTTAATGTCTAAAAATTATAAAAAACATATCATGATATAGGAAATATTTTTATATTTCTAATTAATATTTATAGTAAAAAATATTACTTGTATAACCCCATTTAAAAATTGTTTTAGTAAAACAACTCATGTTTGTGACATTTTTATTTTAACATTAAATAAAAAGTTTTTAATGTCATTTTCCTACCAAAGTGGCACCATGGGGTCCCCAAGTTGACCCATGGATTTTATTGGTCGGCCATGACTTATCCAATTGGGGTAGTACATGTGTAAAGGTATTTTCATATTTTTATAATATCATTTTTACCTTAAATTTCACTAATTACCTTTAATCGCGGTTAATTAAACTTAAAAGTTACTATTCACCAAAATTTTTTTATCCCGTTGAACCACATTTTACTTTCTAATGAAAACCATGTATGTTGAATTTTTTAAAATCAAATCACAAAAGTGGTAATATTTCATTTAAATGAAAAATCAGTTTTTTTAACTACCACTTAGTGGTTTCACTATTCATCAAAAATTGAAGTTTTTCAGAACAATGCCAAAATTTCACCCTAAGCTATAAATAATATTCCGAATTAAAAAATGATGTCTATTTTAAAAAATTCCAAACATATAAGTTGCATTAATTAATTTTATAATTAAATCCCACTGTCACAACAAATAGCGTGTTTTTCAGAAACAATATATATCAAAAGATTGGCAATTGTTTATGTCAAATTTCAAAGTGAAATTAATTCTAATGACCACCATTGGATAAAGTGGTAAAAATATATTATAATTATACTTTAAAACCACTCAATAGTATAATTTATCACTATAAATTATTTTTATTAAAAAAGTTGTTTTTATGTATTTTTCACTATTCATAAAAAATTGGAAGTTCTCAGAAAAATACAAAAAATTCAACATAGGCTAATTTCGATATTACAAATCCAAAAATGAATTCAATATTGAAATATAAAATTTATAAAATTTCAAAAAGTATGTATTACAATTCATAACGGCTACTTTGATTGGTCGTGGTGTGTTAGAACTCAAACTTGTGTACAATGGAAGCTATTGCCTTATTGAAAGAGAAGCGTATCATGGAAGCTCAGGGTGTTACATTCTCCCCTCTTTCAATAAATTGCGTTCTCACAATTTGAAAATTTTCTTTGAAAATAAAAGGTTGAAAATAGAAAATACCTTTGTGGAAAAACCACATCAGAAATAAGGTTAATAAATATATAACTTTAAAAGAAAGAGAGAGAAGTACAAAGGTCACCTGAGATAGCCCATACTAGGATTATATGAAAGTAATGGTATGGAGGAGAAACAAACCATCAAGGTCTGATGGAGAGTTATAGAAAACAGGATTAGGAGAAAGTTAACCATAAGAAAATCACAAACTTGTGATTGATTAAATATTCATTGAATCCCCAGTTGGAAAAGTTAACCGACAACATTTTTGTTTTAAGTTACCTTTCATAAAGTTGAGTAATTTATTTAATGGATTTACTAAGAACGTAAGGAAATATACTTTCTTGTCATGTAGACTTTCATTCTTTAATAAATGTTTACCACAAGCCCATCTTTCACTCAAAATGATATTAGAACTCAAAAATATTCTATTTATCCTATTCGTACAAGGTTCCAAATATTAACACTTACCATTTAGATTAGGAAAACTATTTTTTAATAACCAGGGACTTCATGTAGGATAGTGGTAGGTAATAAGGGAATGTCACACTATGGTTGTGGGTTTGATTCCTGCAGCTTTGTCCGATGCGACGAGCTATCCCCCAACATCTAGGTTGTCCTTTTCCTAAAACTTTAGTATTATAATATTCCCAAAATAATATTAAGAAATGTTTTAACCTTAAACAATACTATTCAAGGTTCAACTTAATCCATTCCGACCATTATAGTTATCCAAAATACCTCTGTCCTGACTTTCTTTAAAAGGTCTCTAAATTCCAAAATCAATTGTAACATCAGATTCCCCAAACAAAGTAAAGTTTCTCTTATTATCACAAACTAAAAATATGATTACCTTCATCATATTAAATCCTTACTGAGAACAACAAGTACTGCAGTACAATCCTTATATATATCACATTATTCTTATAACCAGAATATAATCCTTGAGTCCAAAAGCACCAATACATTAATTATTCCACTTCAACTGTAGTAACAACATAAGATTGGCCTTGATCCCTTGGACTTTTCTCAAGTATGATTTCTTGACGATTTGGACATTCATTTGCATAATGCCCCATTTTTCTACAATTGTAGCTCTCAACATTGATAGCCTCTTTCTTTCCCTTACAATCAGGAGCCTGGTGACCTTTTTCTCCACATTTATAACAAACTCCCATTCCTTTTAGGCATGTACCGGGGTGATTATTCCCACAATTATCGCATAATGAAAAATCCTTATTTCCCTTTTTCCCTTTATCTGTCTCTTATTCCACCGTTCTCTTCTTCTATTGCTTTACTTTGTTGTCATAAGACTTAGAGAATTCCTTTTCTGTCTTGATAGAACATGAGACTATATCTTCATATGTTGAGAAAGATTGTGATAGTAATGCTTGTCGGAGAAAAGGTTTTAACCCATTAAAGAAACTGTCAGTATTACTTCTTGGGTTACGTATATAATCTGTTGCATGCCTCGCTGACATTGTAAAGTTAGCCCCATACTTTTTGACATTCTTATCCTCCTTTTGTCTCAGACTCAGAAATTGTCTTTCCACATCTGCTCGATGGTCACGAGGATAGTATTTTTCTAGGAAAATCTCTTTGAACTCCCTCCATTCCATATTTGATACCTCATCATCTTCCTTTTTGTTTTGAATCAATGACCACCACTGATCAGTATCTCCAGTGAGGCGGTAAACTGCCATGACAACCTTCTCCCTTTCGCTACTCCCCAAGGCGTGGAAGATTTTCTCTAAGGAGTTTATCCACTGCTCAGCTACTAATGGATTTGTACCCCCATTTAATGTTGGCGGTTGTTGCCTCATGAAGCGGTCTAACATTGATCCTGCACGTTGCGGATCAGGGTGCTCCATACGAGTAAGGTTATTATTCATAACCTGAGTGAGTTGTCCCAGTATGGTAATAAGTTGATTAGCACCAGTTGTATCTCCAGATCCACAATAATTATCTTGAGCAGGAGGGAAATCCCTACATGAAGTGCGTGCATTGATACGGTTTCCATTCCTTCCACTAGGCGCCATTTCATAAATAATGGCATAAACTAGATTAGTTTATAAATCAAAATACATAATTCCATACTTGTAAAATAATTAACATAAATTGAACTATTTTTGGATATACTCCATAATCATAAAAATGTTTTCTTTGAGGAATTATATACTCATAACCCTTCATAGTGGTTTGCAAAGAGAATGAGAATTATCCTAAGCATATCCCCCGGGAGTGTCGTATCCAAGAGTGCAGCAAGGCCCGTTGTCGTGCATCGGTTCCTGTTCGAGTCTAGCTCAAAGCGGTGTTTTCGGGTTTTACCCATAGGTACATCTGTGCCAGAGCCGCCTCTACCTGCTCGTATCCAGACAGGGATGTATTTCATGGAAAACTCATAAAATCTCTATAATACCAAAATTCTAGGAAGTTATTCTATAATAATCCTCAAAGTCTATCTTTGGTCTATGTGCTCTAATCAGAGTTTATCTAAATCTAGCTTCCAAGGTTAGTACTAAACTGCCTCTGATACCAACTATAACGCCCCGACCCTAGTTACCCAGATTCAGTGCGTTATTGCATAACATTGGCATGATCTCAAAAGATCAAGTCTCGAAAGACCGGTTAGTTTAGTAGCCTTGGAAACACTAGATACATTCATAAGTCTTATATTGCATCATAAAGTAAAACAAAACTACAACAACATCTTGTCTTCATATCCCCTCATACTATCCCTGCAGATCATTCATAATATACATCTTCACATCCTGGAAAAATTAAAATATTGGAAGGGTGAGCTCAGATGATCAGTAAGGATAACAATATAGCGGAAGCTTTCATAAATAAACACAAACATTTAAGGCAATGTATAACTAAAACAAAAGCCTTTGAAACTTGAAATTAAACATAATATGGAAAAAGTAAAATGAGATAATTCCATTTACTTATTCACATAGATATTCTACTGGTCGAATAATCACATACAATATCAATAACCACTTTCATAATGATGGAATGCATAATTCCAGACTTTCATAACCACGTAGCCAAGGCATCGTGCCAAGACTAAAAATAAGATTTTTTCATGGCCTCGTGCCAAGACACTAGTTTGTCTCATGAGACCTACCGATGCATCGAGGAGCTATAGCAGGCTCCACCCGTCACTTATTATGTCCAACACATTCCTCATATGAACAAGTTTAAACATATCGTAACCATAACATAATCTTATCACATAAACATGCATAAAGGAAACATAAAATCTCTACATTTCAATCACAAGATATCAATACAACACATTGATATAATAAAAACAGTTTCAAAACCATTTTCAATACCAAAATTAAAGAAAATTAAAACTTTGTATTTATTTTTCATTTATAAAAAAGTTATGGCTTGTAGAGGAAGCCGAAACTCAAATAATGATCACAGCGGTGGAGAAGTCGTTGTCACCGCATACGTATGACAAGAAAAACATTCCTTTTTGTCATTTATTAAAACGCTTCATATAAAAATATTCCTTTTGAATAAATTTAAAAGTCAAAGGGGTTTATACACCGTATAAAAGAAATTTGTGTATAAAAGAAAATATGCCTCAATGAATGGTGATTGAGACGAAGTCCCTTAAAAAGATCATTTTAAATAAAATAGATATATTATGTTTATTCACTATAAGTACACATAAATAATACAAGATAGGACATAATAATATCATGACATAATTTGAAAGTATGAGATTAACCCAAAGAATAGAAATTTGGTTAAGAAATTCCCTTACCTTGTGTCCGACTTGACTCGACCGTTCTTTAACCTCCTGAATAATAAAATAGAGTTAATCTCTACCTTCTTAAGAACCCTTTTCAAGTTCATTATTCCTTTTATATCACTTATTACCATGTCATGAACATTATGTAATTATTTAAGTTTATAACGGTCGTTTTGTCGATCTTAGGTACTTGAGTAAAAAATAAACTTCTTATAATTACACTTTTTTCATGTGGTAAAATATTCATTATATAAATAATTATATTCATGATGTATATATCATATACATCATATATATCTAGTATATACATTCATTTATAATATTACATAACATTTAGAGGCAAGAAATGAAATGCACCGTTCATGGAGACGGTAAGCCGTACGTATGTATGAAAGCTACTTTCATTTATATTTCATATTTAATGGAATGAAGTTATAATTATATAAAGGTATAATATAATTCCAGTATAATATAATGTATAATACCATTTACGCTATCCTTTATACATCCCACATATGGCATTAATGATTCAAATCACTTTAAGGGGGTGGTAGTCCGCACTTTCTAAAATGAAATTATCACGTTTACCCATAATGGAAATCATAAAGTATGCCATAAATGTGAAATAAAGAAGAATAAGGAAAACATAAACATAATATATATATCATATATGAAAATAGTGTCATCAAAATGGCCACCATTAGAGGTGTAAAATGAAAGTTGAACAATCATCATTTCGTGAGACAATATTTCGCCACCCACAGAAACTGTATGTTCTTTAACCATTAGAAGAAGGTGTGTGTAAATGTAAATAAAATACTTCTCATAACAACATCCTAGTATATTTTAGATACTTGTTTCATTACAAAAAAAAAGGAATAAAAAGAGTATAAGGGGTTGGAGAAGCAAAATAATACAAAAGAGCACAAGAGGAGACATTACCTTAAAATCGGCTAACTCTTTTTGATTTGAGCCAAAGGCTTCCTTGGGAAGACTTCTTCCCAAAGTGAGGCTTCTAGGAGTAATATATGTAAGTGAAGAGAGTATTTTGGTAGAGGTTGGACGATCCAAATGTCTTGTAAGGTGTGAATAAGGTGGTAGTGGTGGGGGCCTTTTATAAGAGGAGAGGAGGGGCACTCTTGGAAAGTCATAAAATGTTACTTTATTATATAATGATTTTCGGATTTTAAAGGTACCAAACTTATATATTTCGAGGATAAGGTGATAAGGGTTCGAAATATACTCATAAAATAGGATTTGGTCTAGTTTAATTCTTAGATTTTACATTATCCTTCCATTTTATTAAAATTGTTAATTAATGAGGTAATCGCTGAATCATCATGGTGTCATAAATAATTTAATTTATTTAATGTCTAAAAATTATAAAAAAAATATCATGATGTAAGAAATATTTTTAGATTTTTAATGAATATTTATTGTTAAAAATAGTACTTGTATAACACCATTTAAAAATTGTTTTAGTAAAACAACTCATGTTTGTGACATTTTTATTTTAACATTAAATAAAATGTTTTTAATGTCATTTTCCTACCATAGTGGCTCCATGGGGTCCCCAAGTTGACCCATGGATTGTATTGGTCGACCATGACTTATCCAATAGGGGTATGACATGTGTAAAGGTATTTTCATATTTTTATAATTTCATTTTTACCTTAAATTTCACTAATTACCTTTAATCACGATTAATTAAACTTAAAAGTTACTATTCACCAAAGGATTATTTTTATCCCATTGAACCAAATTTTATATCCTAATGACAACCATATATGTCGGAGTTTTTAAAATCAAATCACATAAGTGGTAATATTTCATTTAAATGAAAAATCAGTTTTTTTAACTACCACTTAGTGGTTTCACTATTCATCAAAAATTGAAGTTTGTTAGAACAATGCCAAACATTCACCCTAAGATATAACTGATATTCAGAATTCAAAAATGATGTCTATTTTAAAAAATTCCAAACATATAAGTTGCATTAATTAATTTTATAATTAAATCCCGTTGTCACAAAAAATAGCGTGTTTTTCAGAAACAATATATATCAAAAGATTGGCAATTGTTTATGTCCAATTTCAAAGTGAAATTAATTCTAATGATCACCATTGGATAAAATGGTAAAAATATATTATAATTATACTTTAAAACCACTCTATAGTATAATTTATCACTATAAATTATTTTTATTAAAAAAGTTGTTTTTAAGTATATTTCACTATTCATAAAAAATTGGAAGTTCTCTGAAAAATACCAAAAATTCAACATAGGCTAATTTTGATATTATAAATCCAAAAATGAAGTCCATACTGAAAGAAAAAATTTATAAAATTTCAAAAAGTATGTATTACTATTCATAACGGCTACTTTGATTGGTCGCGGTGTGTTAAAACTCAAACTTGCGTAAAATGGAAGCTATTGCCTTATTGAAATTGAAGCGTATCATGGAAGCTCGGGGTGTTACACTTGCACGGCCCACATCCTTTCTCTCCCAAACCACCTTGGGTGCGCAACCAACAACCGTCATGCGACCTCTTCTTGCGTGACCCAACTACCACTTGCACGGCTCAACCACCTGCGCGACGAGAGCTCGAACAATTTCTAAGTCTTGAACTCCGTCAGAAATGAGGAGGGGTCGACCTGTATTTATAGGCAAAATAGAACCGCAGAACAGTGGCGCACAAGTCACTCCTTGGCGCGCAAGTCTCGGCGTGCAGCTCATCTCCCCTAGCCTTTGTCGCGCAACTCACTTGCGCGACCCAACCAATACTTGCACGAACTTCTTTCCTTAGAAATATTTTGAAGTTCTGTTCTTGGATAACAATAGGTGCGTAAGTTCCAATCCTCTTAGTTACCAGCAGGAAAGTTCTTTCACGGCGCGCAAGTCCACTTGCGCGACCTAACCAACACTTGCATGACCCTTATCCATTTGCCATATTTTGATGTTATGATCCTCAAAAACATATGGCGCACAAGTTTCCTCTCCTTCAAGTGTACGGCGCACAAATCCCTTTTCCAAAATCACTCTTCTTCATTTGTTGATTTTGAGGCCCTGAAATTTGGAAAACACTGGAAAACGGCGCCACCTTGTATCTGCTCTTTTTGTACCGCCTCCTGATCGTCCATTCCTCTGTCGATGTTCTTGAATCAAACATAGATCGTTGACCAAAAATCATGAACTCGACATGCCATCATGAAATACCTTTTGTCAACAAATTTGTATGTCGTTTGTTTGCTTTGTCAAAAAGAAAAATCACCTCAAAAACACTTCTTCTCGGTGATTTGAATCCTTTAGAAACTCTTCTGCTGTCATCACAAACTCCACTATCGTGATATGTATTCTTTGAAGGAACAACTTTAGAACAATCATCTTCTGATACAATGTGATGTGCATGGCCATCTCATAAGTTCAATCTCTGCATGGCCATATCATAATTCCAATCATTTTCACATTGTCTTCTTCATCAACCATCATGATATACTTCATGAAAACCATGTGATTCAATTCATCAAGAAGTCTCTTGCATGGTTCTCATGCAAGCATGATTAATCGCATGGTCTTCATCAAAACCCATGGTTCTCATGCAATAATGAGGAATTTCGTGGTCTTCATCAAAACCCATGGTTATCATGCAATAAGGAGGAATTTCATGGACTTCATCCAGAAACCCCATTCTTCTTTAATCATCCTCAGATGGATTACACCTCACATTCTTCATTGTTTTAAACAATGTATCACCTTTGACACATGTTCTTTGAACTTATGATCAGTACAACAATTGTATGAATCACCATTCCTCTACTTCATCAGAGTACTTCATGATCTCCTTAATTTTGATCTTCCATTCCTCCATTTCATTGGAGTACTTCTTGATCTCCTTCATTTTGATCTTCATTGACAACTATTGACAACAAATACAAACTTATACACAATGTGGTTCCAACATTCGAGACTTGGGCATGTGAAATGTTTCTATAAGAGGAAGTGTTGAGGATAGATGAATCTATAGAGAAGTATACATGGAAGTAGAGATAAGAGAGCAGCATGAGGTGGTGTACATTTTGACATGTTACAACCACCTTCCTTTGTTGTTTCTGCAAGGCTCATGGAGTTGGAGGGCAGGGGAAGAGAATAGTTGCATGCGATCTAGAAGTGAGACCCATGTGCTCTAGGAATGATTCGAGGTATGATCTGTGTCTACTGCGAGCTGCCGTATCAATAGACATAGGTACCAATCATTCCTTCCTTCCACGAACCTTATCCCAGACCTAGAGTTTCCGGTTAGAACCTATGAATTGACCCTCACATTTGGAGATACCTTTGGGAGGATACACGATAATTAGACTTACGCTGACGGTGTGATCTGACCCTTAAGGTGAGAGTTTCGGTTGGAAACTCTTGGTGGTAGCGTCGATGCCTTACGATGTGAGTTTGGGTATGGACTGGATAACCACAGTTCATACACAGATTGACTGTATTAGGAAAAAAGGTTGTGGTTTATCTACAACGTTGGGATGGGGTTTTCCTTGTTCGGAGAAAAATGAAACCCAGGAAGCATAGGTTATGAACATGCATAGGAGGGTGCAGCCGATCACTCTTGAGTTGGCCAACCTTACCCTTGTGGCACCAAGAGTTTCGAGTATTCAGTTCCTCCAAGACTATGACTTAAAGATAGTATATACTCCTGGGAAAGGGAATATTGTTGCGGATGCGCTCAGTAGGAGGACTGGTATTCAACTGCTAGGAGAGGAGACAGAGCAGCTGGTTGCCTTACATATATCCTTTGTGGATAGATATGGTGAAACCTAACTTCAGTCTCTTAAAGTCACTCCTCCACTTCATCAGCAGAGTAGGTGAGGCGGCTTACTATCTGGCCCTTCCTTCTCAGTTGCACCGGGTGCACAACGTCATCCACGTATCTCAGCTGAGGAGATGCATTCTCAATACCTCTTTTATTTCCCTAGTTTATTTTGTAGCTTTACGGGGATGTAGAGCCCTGAGGTGGGAGTAATGTAATGACCTGAAAATTTCAAGGAAATTTGTTTCTTAAATACATTGGAATTTTATGAGTCTGCGGCTTCTGAAGACACTTGATTTCGAGGCCCGGTGTTCCTAGAATCAATTTCAGAAGTTTTTTTCAGTTACTTTTAGTAAATGTACATGCGAGTTTTTCTATATTTTGAACCGGTGCTCAGAATTGAAATCCGAGGACACCGATGAACTCGCAGCGCCATTATTCGCTTAAGGGGACCTTTACCACAGTTGCATTTTATGCGGGTTGGAAGTCAATTTTGGGGATTTAGAATAAAATAAATAAAATTATGGAACAAATTTTATTTTATATCCAGTATTTATATCCTACAAGGGGGAGGTTATTGGTGGGGCCCACACCTGCATAACCTCCCAGGAGAGGATATTTCTGAGGTGGGGCCCACACAAACCCCTAACTCCTCACCTTCCCTCAACTCCCCAATTAATTCCCTTTGCATTTAATTCTTTGACAACTCCCCTATTTAATTGGGTGGAGCCTATCCACATTCCACCCTCTTCATTATTGTTCCACCTTATCATATTAATTATGAATTTTGAATTAATTTGAAATGGCATGGCATGCTTATTAAAATAGGGGAAAGCCTAATTTTAATATTTTCCTTAGAAAATATTTTATGGGGGAACCTCTGGAGAATAAGAAGAAGGTGTTCCTCTCCAACGAAGAACACCTTTCTTCAATAAGAACAAATTCGACGAAGAACATGAAGAATCTCTTCCAACGATGCTTCTTCCTCGGTTTCTTCCTCGGAACCTCCTTCTGACGTGGGACTTCTTCGACGAATCTTCTATCTTCCTCTTCGTCATCAAAGGACCGAAGCATGAGCTTGGAAGAGGAAGCGAATGGTGAATGAATAAAACCTTATCTTCCACCGTGATGAACGGACACCCGACCACCATGACGTTCGTCTTCTGCAGTTTGACGACGTGCGACATCTTTTTGAGGTAGGGTGTTAGTATAATTTTTTTGAATAAATTATACCCTTGTCGTTGATGAAAGAAAGTGTTTGTTTATAGACAATTGATAATACCTAACACGGAGGGCGCGGGCTGAACAAACACGTCCTGATGAACCTCCACAGGTTGTTTGTCTGTGCGCAGATTGACGAACGATGACGAAATGAGACCACAATGTCATTTTGGAGCTTTCTCAGTGGATTTCGGGTCCTCAGGTGATCATAGGCGCAGACGGTGGGTGAAACGGACCACCGGAGTGCATCTGGTGGTCTACAGAAGGCGGTAGTAGTGTGCCAGGCCAGAACGGTGGTGCCAACATCCGGCAGCGGCGGCGTGCCGCCGGAGCAGACCGCCGCGCCTGAGCCATGGCGGTGGGAGGAACCGGAACGACTCATCCATTCTGGAAAAGAAGAGGCGCGAATTAATGTCGCGCCAGCTGGCCGAGCCAGCGCCCCCCCCCCCCCCCCCCGGTCGGGCTGGGGCAGGCCATGAGGGTCAGGCCGTGCCAGCCGGGCCGGACCCAGACCCTGGTCTGGTCAGCACGGTTCGGGCTGACCCAGGGTGGGTTGGGCCGGGTCGGACCGGGCCCAGGCCCCCCACTTTGGACCGTTTTCGGTCATTCACCCATAACATGAGCTACAAACCACCGGTCGACGCACCTTCAGTTGCGTAAAAATCCTTGGATCGATATGGTCGTTTTAGTATTTTAAACTCATGGTTTCAGCGAAGTTGGGGTATAACCGAGTTGGTTCGAACTCGAAACCAACCGGGCCCTTGGAGTGGAAACAATTATAACATAAGGACCGAATGTCCGATTGGTGTGCCGTCAGCTAAATTGGATTCCTTATGATGAGACATTTCTTTTGGTATTCTCCACTTGAGGTTTGGACGCAGTTAGAGTACTATCGGGTAGGTTTATCATAGAAACCTACCGGGCCCCTGGAATGGAAAATCCAATAACTCTCAGACTGGATGCCCGTTTGACGAACCCTTAGCAGCATTGGTAATCTCATTGAGAAATGGTTCCTTTGAGTATACTCCTTGGGATTTCAGGGTACTGTTGAGATTCAATCGGGTTGGTTCGTACACGAAAGCAACCGGGCCCTCGGGACAGAAAGGCTATTAACTCAGAGACCGGGCATCTGATTGACGCGCCGTCTGTTGCGTTGAGACCCCTATGACGTGGTTGAACATTGAGATACTTATTCATGGGACTTAGTGACACTTGGAGTATCAACTAGTATCTTATGGAGCGGATCCTACTATAGACGAGCATATGGAGTATAGAAATCTAGTTGCTGGATGAGACCTGATGACTGCTTGTCCGATTCGTTTCGGAGTGACTTGACTAGCCCAGTGGGGAGAACTATTGTGTGAGGTGGCAGACCCATGGTGGAGGAGCGCTACTATGTGAGGTGGCAGACCCGTGGTACTCGACAGGGGGAGTACCTCTATAGGCTATTAGGGGGAGAGCTTCTGTGTGAGGCGACAAACCCATGGCGGGGAACGCGACTGTGTGAGGTGGCAGACCCACGATACTCGGTAGGAGGAGTACCTCAACAGTTTAAGGTTAGTGAGTAGTGCCTCGGAGTCACGACAAGGCTACTGTACTCGATAGAGGAGAAGTTCTCCAGTAGTTGTGGTTTTGATAATGAATATCCTGGTTTGATCTGAGTCAATGACCTTTGTGTTTTCCTCATGATTGAGATGAGTTACTTGATCACTTAGTTATATGTATGGGAATATACCTAATTAAAGGTTATTTGTTGAGATCTTTCTTTTTGGTTTATCCTTTTTGGATTTTGTGAGACCTTGAGGGTCTCGGGGTTCCAACTGAGTATACATATACTCACCCCTACACGGGTTATGCCCGCACCTCGTTGTGTTGGATGAAGCCGATGGACAACACTGACCGAGGCAGAGTGTTCGAGGATTGGATGGTACCCGGAGGTGGACACTCGGCATGATGACACACGGAGCAGACCGATAGATGTGGAGTATGGAGGAGGACATCTGTACCTACCCTTCAGGTAGGAACCTGGAGGACGATCCAGGAGCTTCTTCCATCTTCCAGCTATTTGTCTTTTCAGTTGTACTTTCTTTCAATTGTAGCTTTACCTTTTCTGTTGGGCATGTATTTTCAGCCCCTTTGTACTTTCAGCACACTTGTTATACTGATTTAATCAGTGTTTTCTTCCGCTCATACACTGGTTTTGTGTTTTTACATTTTATAAAGGCAATGCCTTCCCAGTTTTTAGGGAGTTATGCCTTTGGTGCTAGTCGTCAGCCCCTGGCCTATGGAAGGCGGGTTTGGGGTAGTCATGGCACGGACCCCGAAGACGGGTCATGAAATTTTATTAAATGATAAAAAAATAATCCAATTACACTTTAAAACCAATTAATATAATAATCTAACTATATAAATAAATTATATGAAAATGATGTTTGGAATTAAAATGCGGTATTTTTCACTATTCATTAAAAAAATTAAATTTATTAGAAAACCCCCAAAAAATTTCCCAAAATAAATTTTGATGTCTTGATTCTAAATAAGAATTTTATTTTTTCAAATAGAACCTATAAAAGTGACAAAAACTGTATTTAAAAAGGGTTTTCCATCAAAAGGCGGTAAAAGGACCTTTTAAAGATTATTAGAGTATTTCATATTTAAAATTGGATTCATTCTCATTTTACGCCTCTAAAATTTATTGGATAAATGTAAAGACATTTAACAAACATGTATAATAATATTTTAGTTAGTTATATTCATTCTGACCAACACAATGGCTAGGCGTTAACTACCATTTAAAATTAATAATATTATTATATTATTTTTCGGTATAACTCAACGTTGAGTGCAGTGTAAGATTTCCGAGAAATCATTTATTGGGTGTTGAGTACGGTATCAGACAAAGAGTCCCCTTTAACATAAAATTATTTATCTTATTCATAAGTATTAATAGTAATCAAAAAGTATTATTCTATAAAAATCTGGGTCGTTACATTTTGAGCGGGGGTTGGAGATTAAATACAATGGAAATATTGATGTTTTTGAATGTTTGTGATAAATTGTAATTACTAATGTAATTGTAAAAACTAATATATTTTAAAAATATATAATATAGTGTTTTTTATTTTATTTTTTATTTAAATGAAATTTCAATTTAAATTCTCTATTTTCTAGAGCAGTGTGCTTAAATTTTAGTAGCACAATATAGTAGAACAACCTTTATGAGTGGTAGTTTAGCATTGATAAAATCCATATTAATTTAAGGGTTATTATGATAACAACATTGGAAAAACCCTTTTTGTTCAATTTTTAAGGGAGGATCAATAGTAGTTCTAGTGGAAATCATTAAAAAATAGAATGTCCAAAGGCCTGAGTAGTAGAAAAACCCACCCGCCAGATCCAATCCCGAGCCACTGTCGACTTCTATGTGCTTTCTCCATCATTGTTATTGATTATTTCAAGGTCAATGTTGGCCATGATATACTACCGTAGAACCCCTTGATGTCAGTTCTCAAAGCCACCAACATAGACCTCCCAATAATACATGAACCATGTACTATCACACAACCCTCAAGGGACAATGCCTGAAGAAACCCATTTATGCATCATCCACCCCCATCGCTCGACCTCCAAATCAATGATGGTTGTAGGATCTCGGGAAGAATCCAACCAGCCAATGATTTTCAATCCGTAGCCCATATTATTATAGAGAAAGACTGTGTCCCATATCTAAATCCAAATCTTTAGAAGAAGAGGCCCCACACACCATAAAATAATGGTTGACCCCAAGGTTGTCATGCATCCTAGTGACAGTGATGCCACTACGATGCCATGGTTCTAAGACTAATGAACCAGGTGAAGAATTCCAGGGTAAAAAGAAACTACCCTTTATCGGTGAAAAAAATGTTGATAAAGGGGGTACTTTTATTAGTTATAATTAAATAGATGATAGAAGTAAACTGTTATAATTGATTTTTTAGCACTTTTAAAAGTACCCGTTTTGACAACGCTTTTTTCCCTTATTGATAAATGGTACTTTTATCACCACTTTTCATAGACCTGATAAAATATTTTCTTTCATCAGCAGTAAACCAATTTTTTTAGTGTTGATAAAAGGTATATTTAGTAAAAAAAAGTTAAATTTCATTAAATATAATATATAAATATATAAATATATTTATATTGGCATAAATATAATATTTTCTAAAATATGATTTCTGTAATACGAAATATGTAATCACACCTAATAGATAAGATATTTAGTGGAAAATAATTTATAATATAATTAAAAAATAATATTAATTATAAATTTTCTAATTATTATTTAGTAAAGTCCATTTAATAACAATTTGAATATGAAAAATTTTAATAAATCATTAAACAATCTAAAATAACTTGAAAACATGACTCGAACTTCAGATGACCATAACTTTTGATCTGGTTGTTTGTTTGAGATATACCACATATCAAATCAAATATTTCGAAATGATTTATGTTATAGTGACCTAGGAATCCTTGGTTATAATTTTTTAGGGGTAAAATAAGGCATGTAAATCCTCCAAAACTGAGTTTTTTTGTCGAGGTACCCCCATTTTTTAACATTTGATGGAATTTCATCCACATTTAAGGGAGTATTATTATATTTTTTTTGGAGATTCAATTTATTCTCAAGGATTACAATCATATAGATACTATGATGTTCAAATTTTATCATTTTTCAAACTGTGATGTTATTTATAATTAAATATATACAGATATATATATATATATTTGTATATATTTATATATAAAAATTTATATTTTCAAATAAATATGTAAACAACTTTATTTAAAAAATATATAAACCATATATAAATAAAAAATAATATCCAATTTTTTAAAATAAAATTGTGTGTATATTATTATACCTAAACGATGTATTTATAGTGTTTATATATATAAATATATTTATGTTTGTATTACCAAAAAATATATATTCATCTATGTATTCTAATATATTTATATAAATATTAATATATAACATATTTAAATAGATATAAATATTTATAATTATATTTATAGAGACACACATATATATAAATAAATGTATGTATGTGTGTGTATTTATAAGCACATAAAAAACATTTTTTATAAATGTATTTAAAAATAAATAAATAATTGTGGATTAAAATGTAATGAAATATATATAAATAAATTAATAAATATATATATATATATATCAATAAATAGAAAACAATGCAATATAAAAGAGTGGTAAACGCACAGATCTATGAGGGGGAGGGCACGAGTTTGAAACTAGGTGAAGGTAGGGGCGTATGGGGGTGGGCAACAGGTTCTCTAGTGGTGATAAAAGGTGGTAGGGTAGGAGGAGGGCTAGAAAAGTATTGATAAAAGGGGGTGTTTTCCTTCTTATAATTTATAGAAACAATTAATTTTTTAAATTTTTGTCTATTCTTTCTTTAGTGTTGATAATATGGGTCATTATCACCACTAAAAAAGGGTCGATAAAAGTAATCTTTTAGCAGCATTTTCTTAATGATGATAAAAAGGGACTTAATCAGCACCTTTGTTCGAATCTATAAAATGAACCTCTTTTAATGGAATGTAGATCAATGACATTTTTACTATTGATAGAAGACACTTTTTAGCAGTCTCTTTTAGCACAGATAAAAGGGTCCTTTATCAGCACCTTTGTTAGTGCTGATAAAAGGGGCCCCTTTTAATGACGCTTAGATAAATAGTGATTTTTTAGCGATGATAAATTGTTTTTATATTGATTTTAATATCAAATTCTATGGTAGTGGTGGTTGATCCAATTCTAGGGGTAGAATCCCTAGAGGAGATATGTGCTCGAGAGAGTCCTCTGGGAGAAAATGAAGCCATGATATCCTCATCATGATTTCCCTTGGTGTTACCACCATGATAGTCCCTCCACCCATCCCCCACGAGTGATCCATCTTCCAAAAGGCCTTCCCCTCTTACCAGGACCTTATCTGCCACCTAAAAACCCACCATAAGACCCCCTTCAATAGCCCCACCACCACTATAATCCTTGATAAAAGTCCCTATTGGGGTCGTAAATGATTTTACCACCAACGCAGTGATAATCATGAGATAAAATAAAGTGAAAAGATGCAGAAATAAACAGAAACCAGATGTAATATGGAAATCCCCCCAAAAAGAAAGGGGTAAAAAACATGGTAAAATAGAGGGATCTCTATGTGTAAAAGTTGGCACACACACCCTCACTATTACAAAGAGAAAACCCTCATAAATATCTATGCTAAATAAGTGGGGAAACATTGTCAAAAAATATCTCTAAAATGGGATCTACTGATGAGATGGTCAAAAATGATGAGTTGATGAATAAGAAGGAGGTTCTTTCCTTTTATAGTAAAACATCACCCCTACTGATCCTCTCCACTAGAGGGTTTGGTGGGGTTGGCCACCCACAACACTCAAAAATACCAGCCACTCTCACCTCCCTTGACAAATAAATGGGTGGCCACCATCCTGAAAAAATACTACTAAAAAATATCTCACTTGGAGATTTGATTTAGATCCATTCACATATCCACACATCCTTTATATCTACCAAACATGATTCTCATGTATCTGTGAGTCCCTTTTAGGATCTGCACTATCTGAACTTATCATAGTCAACAACCTTTGTTTAGAAATATACCATATTTTCTTTAGTGTGAATTTTATGCATGTGCTCACTTCCTCAACCACATCTCAGACAAAGTTAGATTGTACCCCAATGTGAATCATCATTTAATGAAGATATAGATTTATTGCAATTTCTAAGGCACTATGACTATCAAAAAACAATGGAATATTCTCATGTTTGTTCCCATGATCCTCCAATAATCTTCTCATCCAAATCACCTCATTTTAAGCCTGTGTAGCAACCATGTACTCTACCTTCATCATGGATAATTACAAAAGTGACTGTAACCTTGAAATCCAGCTCAGAGATCCTCCTATAATAGAGAACATATAAACAGTAGTGGATTTCCTTTGGGAAAAATCACCTAAAAATCTGAATCAACATAGCCTCCAATAGTGAAATATGATCCTCCATAACATAATGTAGTATCTGAGGTCTCCTTGATGTATCTCTGGATCCTCTTCACTCTAATCCTATGATCCCTTCTAGGATTCCCCATTTACCAAATAATTGATCCAACTCTATGTGAAATGTCTAGTCTAGTACAAACCATAGAGAGCATCAGATTTCCCACTGTTAATCCATGTAGTACTCAATACATATCCATACTCTATACTTTATTGCTAGGACCCATCATAGAGGATATCTTGAAATTAATAGGATGTGGGGTAGCAATTGGATTATAGTCTTGTATACTAAATCATTTTGAGACTCTCTATAAGTAATTCTTCAATGATAGCCTAATATTCCAATGATTTATGTCTCGATAAATCTGTATATTAAGAATATTCTTTTCTAGTCCAAAGTCTTTCATATCAAACTCCTTAGACATCTATTCCATCATCTTCTATATTTGATCTTTGTTGGGTCTTGAAACCAATATGTCATCCACATATAACAGAATAATGAATCACTACCTTCTGAACCTCTGAAATATGCACTAGGATCTGAATGAAGTCTATTGTATCCAAGGCTCATGATATAGGAATCAAATCTATTTTAACAACACGTCGATGCCTGTTTGAGACCATACAAATATTTTATCAATCTAGAAACCAATTCCTCTCTTCCTTCTTCTAAAAAAACTTCTGGTTGGATCATATAGATCTCTTTATCAAGATCACCATATAAAAAAATAGTCTTCACTTCCAGCTTCTCTAGATGTAAACTATATGTAGAACAAATCAGTAGAACCATCTGAACAGTTGTTAGTATAACAAAATAAGAAAATATTTTATTAAAATCAATACCTTACTTCTAAGCACATCCTTTGACCACCAATATTTGATGATATATTTCCACTTGGTCCTTTATATCCTAGTTGATCTTGAAGACCCATTTTTTGTTGATATCCTTCTTTCCATGAGGTAATGGAACAAGATCCCATGTCTTGTTCTTATACAGGGATTTGAGTTTCTCCTGCATCACTTCCATCCATGAGGATACATATAGACTCTAGTTCACCTGCATAGAAGAATATGGATCTCTATCCTCTATCAAAATGTAGTATGAAATATTACTCTCATTGAAATAGTTTGAGTTCCATACTAGTGCTCTTTTCTCCCAATTTGACCATCGTGGTCCAGAATCATCTCATACGTGATCTTCATGCTCTAGTAATGCTTTAGAGGAAATTGGTTCTTCCTTGGATTTTCCTCCAACTTGTCTATTTTAGTTTCTGTATTATCTTTCTCCATGTATCCATAAATTTTAATTTTCATCTTATATTATACAAAAATTACATATCTACTGATGATATGTTTGTGGGTAGTGGTGTCCCACAAATGATACCCCTCCATGCCATCAATATACTAAAAGAAGATACATTTCATGGATCTTAAATCCAAATTTGATCTTTCCTGATCCTTAAACAATGAATATATAGGACTTAAAAAGGTATGTAACTGAGAATAGTTAGAATTTTTACCAGTATATGTCTTTATCGGTGTCTTTAAATTAGTCATCATTGAAGGAGATCAGTTGATCACATAATAGGAAGTATTCACTAATTATTCCCAAAATGTTTTGACAATTACTGTAGTCTTCAAAATCACCATTATTTTATCTAAGAGGGTTTTATTCATCTGCTCTACCACTCCATTTTTCTGAGGAGTGTACGCCACTATGAACTTTCTCTTGATTCTTTCTCGTTGAAAAAAAGTATCAAAGTCCTCACTTGTATATTTTCCACCATTTTCAGTCTTAATAAACTTGATCTTATTTCTAGATTCAAGATAATTCCAAACATTAAATGTTTTTAAGACTTCAAAAACATCCACCTTTTTCTTGATTGTGTAAACTCAATATCTCGTGGAATAATCATCAATGGATGATACAAAGTACCTTGCTCCTCCTAGGAATAAAACTAGTGCCTTCCAAATATTTTAATGGATCAAATCTATGATATCTTTACTTCTCATTGTTTATGTCCCAAACATTAACCTATATATCTTGATCAAAACAAAATTCTCAAAAAATTGTAAGGATACATTTTTTATCCCATGCAGTAATTTCTGATCCACTAGAATATTCATTCTTCATTCTGACATATGGTCAATCTTTTGATGCCATAACATCATAAATTCTTCTCTCAAGGTAGTTGGTGGAAACAATATCCCCATATCCTTGTATGTTTCACCCATAATAACTTATAGTTTTTTATATATCTTCTTTTCCTTCATCAATACAATAAAACCCTTCATAATTCTCATCAATCCATTCACGGTGCGAGTCTTGCATCTGATATCATCAAATTGTCCCGAAGAAAATATGTTCTTCTTGAAGACCTTGACAATGCGTACTCTTTGGATGTTACATAACATGTCATCATTCGCGTTCAATTTAATGGTTCCGACTCTAGTTATCTTCAAGGTGATCATTTCCTTGTACACATTTTCTTCTGTGATAGTTTCATACTGACCAAACTACTCCTATCATGATTCCATGTGACATGTTGCTCCCAAGTCAATTATCCATGAATCGTTGAGATTATACCTAATTCCAGTAGTCATTACTACTTCAATGAAAAATATGTATCCACTTATAGAATTACTCACCACATTTCTTCCCATTTCATATTTTTGGATACCACTATAACCACACTCCATTGTTATGTTAGTCGGTCTTTCATCAATTACTATTAGACAATTATCCTTCCACAGTGCTACCTGCATCTTCATTTCCCCCAATGGAAAATTATTCCCATTGTATTTATTAATCTATAATTTCCATTCCATCTAGGAACACCATCAGTCAAGAACCTACACTATTATAGAATAATTTATTTAGTAATTTCAATAATTTTTTATGATGTGAAAGATCAACCGGAGTTGCAACCACATATTATAGTCAAATTTACATGAATTATTAATACCTAAAAACATGAACAGAACTAGGACAAACCTATCCTCTGATACTACTTATTGGGATTGAAAATTATTGGTCCACATGTGCATGATTCTCATGAGATAAAATAAAGTTAAAAAAATGAAGAATAAATGGACATGATATGTAACGTGAACCCCCCACAAATGAAAGGGGTAAAAAAACATAGGAAAATAGAAGTATAAATATGTGTAATAGTGGGTATACACTTCCTAAATATTATAAGGATAAAACCCTAAAAAATATATCTCTTGAATCAGTGGGGGAACTACCTCAAAAAATACCGCTCAAATGGGATCTTCAGTTGAGATGGTGAAAACTAATGAGTTACTAAAATGGGAGGAGGCTCTTGACTTTTATAGAAAAATCCCACCCCATATTACTCATATATACTGGATAGTTTTTTGTGGTTGTCCACCCACCATAATCTCAACTTCCAACTATGTCCACCTCCCTTGACAAAGAAAGACGAAAACACCATTCTGGAAAATGATGCTGATAGTCCCACTGCTAGCAACGACAAGCCTCACCTATGCTCTATCTGCGAAAGATACTTCCCCATGGGCTAGACCCTTAATGTTCATAAGTGATGCCACTATGGTGGAGGAGAGTACATCTATAGTATCAATACCTCTTCCTTATTGGAGTGCACCATGCAGTCCCCCACCTAGACTTTGACCTCAACCTGTTGGCTCTCCTTAAACCCACCCACATGATCAGAATCCATCCAGACCTGAAAACCTCTAATGAGTAGGAGGCAGAGAGTCCCTTCCTATTGAAGAAACAATATGTTTAATCATAGTTGGAATGGGGGGGTGATAAAAAGTATTTCATTGGATTCATTTTTTGTGTTTCGTATAAAGAATTTTAATGTTTAATTATTTGATAAAGGAAGAAAATTTTGTTCAGAAGATTATGAGATTTGATATATTTTTTCATATTTTTAGTCTATTTATATCTAAGGTATTATCTCTCATTTTAGCATTTTTGGATGTAAAATTATTTCATTTATGTAGTCTAGAAGAACTCTTTTGGATTGGGTACATAATTTCCATATTATTATTATTTTATTATATTTTAATTAAGCAAAAATCCATGGATCAATGAGTAATATTCTCACCCAATTGATATCCCAAAATTTGATTAATATACATTCAATTTTCATCATGGATACATTTACAAAATGTGTTTTTATAGATATGCCACAACTCAATTTCATTAAGACCACACGTTTTGTGAAAAAATATCAAATGTGAGATCCAAAACTCATCTTTAATAGATTATAGGTTGGAGTATCATTAATGGTATAAATCTCATAAATGAAATACATTATCATCTAAAAAACACTAAAAATAAATTACACACCATAAAATCATGGACAATAAGTAATATGTGATAAACTATATCATAACTAATATACAATGTAATTGAAATGAAAACAAAGTAAAATACAATGTAACTAAAATAAAAAACAAGTACAATCATTGAAAATAACCACTCATTAATCCAAAAAATACCATAAAAATAATCCCTATATACATCATTAGTACACAAAATAATCCTCGAACATGGATCACCAACTATTCACATAAGCCACTAAGTAATGTCGCCTGATAAATTCCCCAACACAAAATCCTAAAATCTATATATAAAATGTATGGGTAGGTATATCCACATATACCTTTAAGGATAAGAAACAAAGTCAATATTGAGAATAGTTAAAAATTAAAATAGTAAAATCATAATATATTTTCATGTCTTCACCGACTGAACCCACCCATGGGTAAACTTGGTTAAACATAAAATATTAAACTTATTTTTATTCTCAAAGACTCATAATATACTATGCCAAAGCCTATTAAATTTTAGGAATACATGCCTCATATTATTAAGAATCATTGTAGTATTTTTACATTTATCTCACAATAGACATCACTCTTTTAATAACAAGGTATATAAATTATAAGACCCACAATCAAAATATAAAAGTCACCTCATAAAACAAGTCAAATAGGTGATTTTAAAATTTCCAAGAGATGTGTTATTAATGATATCGATGCCAAATATTTTAAAAAATAAAAAATTCAGAAATTATATCTATTGACTTCAAAAAAATCACGAATGTGATCTATGTGGAAAATGAGAAAGATCAATAATGCATTCATCAAATTTGGATCCTGGGGTGAAAATGTGTATTTTCATCATTAAAACACATATATTTTAATATCTAGATACTTTATTTGTTGTATGATCCTTGGTTTATTTTTAACTTTATTGTTTTTCATGTTTATATATGGTTGTTACTTTTGATTCTTGGTTGTTTCCTACTTGTTTGATCCCTTCAAGGGGTTGGGAGTGAGTCATATTTCTTATTAGAGAGGTCGAGAGGTGTCTTGGGATGATGGATTAAGGGTGGACTTGGGCTTGCTGACAAGAAGGATATAGGAGTTCCACTAGATAGACGGTGAGGTCCACTGGCTAGCTAGTGTAAGTCTAGTAGTTAGGGATTCCTATAGGAATTCCACTAGCCTACTGATGGGGTTCTTAGGCCTTTAGGAATTCTTCCTAGCAACACTAGATAGCCGGTGGGAGCCAGCATCTAGCCGGTGACATCGATCTAGGTGAGGAAACCCAAGGTAGTATCATAATTATCATCATTTTAATCTCTAATTTATTTTGAAACACTTCCCCCTTAAATATCATTCGACCCAAAAGACTTTGGATACTCTCTAGAGGTAAATTTGGTCCTTCAAACCTTGACTTTTTACAATTATAAGTGATTTTTGAAGCATTATATATCTTCTAGTAAGTATAATCTAATTTTTATTATGAATTCTCCATTATTTATCTCTTTCTTTCATTGAGAGTGGTGGATCCTTATTTCATAGATGGACCCATATCATGATTTTTTGATATGTGGTTCTGGGATTCTTCCGTAGTTGTTTATATACTTTCAAATCTTTGTTGTGGATCCCATGTTGGGTGTTTAAATATACCTTGATTCAAGTAAGTGGTTATGTAATAAAATTCCTATCAATTGAAACCATTATTTATTTCATGATTTGAAATGGATTTCTAAATGGTTTTTGAAGCATAAATTGAAATTCTTGATCGATGTTTTCAAAATGGTATGGGTGTGTTCAAACCTATATAATTATCAATTTTAAAATAAAGAGATGATTTCTATAAAATGTATTTGAAGTGAATGAATGATTTGATGAAAGAATTTGATGATTATTTATTGAGAAAATTTGGAATGAAATAATTTATTGTTTGATATGAAATGAATTGTTTTAAAAGACATACGTTTTGATGAAATCCATTTGATGTTGGTTTTTGAAATAAAGGGTCATGTTTTGAAACATGAACTTATGTCCAATTTGAAATGATTGATAAAAATGATTTGACATCAATTGAAATGAAAGAAATCCCCTGATATGTGTAATTTCCTTGAAGCACAGGGGATCCTGATTAGCTAAGTGGGAAGAACACATGCTAGGCATGTATTATCTCTAAATTGAAATATATTGACGATGAAAGCCTTCATTAAACTATGATGATGGAAGGGAGTTCATTCATTGGGGTGATCTCTTATTCTCCCTAGACCTAAGATATAGGGATGTTTGAACACATGGAGAAATATTTCAATAATATGAGTGATAGTACTTGTACTAAATTAATATTGGGACTCTTAACCATGGTGATATGATGGAAAATGATTTATACATGCCCATGTTTTTAAAATTCTTAATTATGCCTCATTTGATATAAATGCTTATTCATTCTTGTTTTGATGGAAATACACTTTCATACATGTTTTATACATTCCATTTAAATTATTTGAAAAATATGTTTGGTTATGAATTGTTAAAATATTATGATGACATGTTTTTTTAAATTACACTTGTTTTTATATGGACTACTTATGGAATAGTAGGTGAGATCTTACTAGCTAGTGTTTCTCACACCCTACTTTTTTCCTTTGTAAATTTGTATACTTTCTTATTCTAGGTCTATAAAAATTAAAAGAACTTCTTGAAGGATATGGGTGTTCTTGATTGGTGGGACATTGAGATTTAGTGGTGACCGATGGAGTATATGATTCACTTGTTACAAGGAGATCGTGTGATGAAGTCTGTGATAGTTTATGTGAAAACATGGGTTGACATTCCCTTTTTGGGACTTTAAATTCTCTACTTATGGTATTTTTCTATTGAGAAGTGTGGAATACCGACTATTTACTAATTTTTAATTTTTTTTTTAATTTTTTGTTTTTATTTCAATGAAATCATTCAATCTTGATTTTGTTTATGTTCATGTGTTAGCCGCTAAGCTATAGGGATTAGGAATGCCCTTCTAGCCATGTCAGGATTGATTCAAGTACCATCTTAGTGGGTTATTTGGGTTGGTTCATGTAAACATTAAATATGTTGTAATAATAATAGAAATAGTAATAATAATTTTAATAATAGTAATAGTAATAATACCATTATTATTAATATTATTATTATTTATACAATATCAATATAAACACGTTCGTTAATAATACCTTACTAAAACTTTCTATCAAACCATAATAATATAAAAATGCATATCTCATTAATAATAATGATAATTATATGAAATATATCAACATAATGATGATCATCATTATTGGGACCTTACTAAAAGTAAACACACTAAAGAGGGGTAGGTGAATTAGGGTGCACATCAAATTAAAATTTCATTTTTTATGTCCCTTTCCCATAGAGATTTTTTTCATTCGTTTAAGGAAACATGTTCAATATCACTTTGTCTCATCATTTATCACACTATATATCAAATACATTTGCACACATGTAATGCACAAGTACAGAAAGATTTTACGTGCTTCACTACTACGGGATAATCTAAGGATAATACACATGAAAATGTGTCAATGTACTAGAATCCCATTTCTTGAACTATTTGGTGGATACAAGCTTTTAAGTCATTCTCACTTTATGCTAAGGCACACTACCCAAACATGGGTTAGGAAAGACTCACTATCGATCCAAGTAAAACCCTCACTTATTATCTATCATACATTGATTTGGTGATTTAAAAGTCAATTTATATATGTGAGGGTCACTTAAATAGTTTATGGACTTGAAGGTATCATCCATATCAGTATAAGGCACTAAAAATACCTATATCTACAACTCCTAAATAGATTCTCTATTAGGATTCTCTTCACTGCTCTCTTCCACTTAAAAGAAAAATGATATCAAACCCTTAATGTGAGAGTTTAATATTTTCATTCCATTCAAACAAAAAAGAAGCACTTCTTCCATAAGAATAATTCAAAAATATAATTATTCTTTTTACACTTATTTATATTTTTTAATAGCTGGGCATAGTAAAAATGATCTATTTCCTTAAATCCTTATTTATTCAATGGAACTCATATTATTTTTTAAAATCCTCTACCCTTATTAGCTCTAACTTCATCTATTAAAACGAAATATACAATTTTCATTTACTTTTTTTTAGAATTAAAATGGTAATTGTTTATGAAGTATTCAATATTACAACCCTTCAATCAATATTTGGGATCAAATATTTTCTTATAATACTTCATGATCATTCCATGTACCCCATATAATTAATTATGGTCAATTGTTTCCAAATGAGTCAAGACAATCTCCCAAATTTCATGATATACCTTATCCTTTTTAAATTTAAACCAAATATGCAAGATATTTTGGAAATTGACCCATTATGATACATGATGTTGTATTGTGGTGTGATGTAATTCGATTCTATTCACTTTCGAAATTCCCATTGGATTGAACATTATTTTTTTTTCAATAATTTTAGATGCCTTGATAGTTTAAGGTGATTTCATTTAGTGTTGGATGAGTTTTGGATAAGTGATAAATGTTTTTCTGTTTTAAATGGTAAATGGATTGAGGTTGCAACTTATAATTCTTACATGAACTGATTCAAGACAAAAAAACCTTTACATGTGATAATTGTTTGTGTTTCAATTCACTTGAGTGGAAGGTATTGATGGAAGAACTGAAGCATTCCAAAAAATGTTTCAAGGGAGGATTATAGTGGTTGGATTAAAGTTAGATTAAAGTCTACCTTGTAAATTTTTTAACTCATTTGAATAGGGTTGTTCATTTAAGTAGATATAATCATGTGTGACAGGTCTTCTTTATGAAGATTCTAAGATTATTGAAGATGATTTTTGGGTGGTTTAGAAGATTTGTAGATGATTTTATGAGGTTTTGGTTTGGACTAAGTGGAGTTTGGAATTTTAGAACTAGAGTTGGAAGACCATATGAATTTGAGAATCATTCTCATATGACTTTGACCTGAAGAGGGGAAATGACTAAGTCTCGAGCATGTATTACATTCTTAGTGCACAAATGTCTTTTCAGTTATGGACATATGACTTTGAGTTTTATCCAATATATAAATTTAGTGGTGAATGTATTAATTTGAGTAGTAGAGATCATATTAGTTTCAACACATATGGATTTCCTATAAGTCTCAAAAGACTTTCATAAGTGTTTTCATATGACATTGTGTTTTATGAATTTTAGTGTAAGACTTTATAGATGATATCATATGTCATTAATAGGAAAGGGAATATGAATTTGATATGGAATATTAAATTTTTAGACCATATGACTTTTTCTAATTAACAACCCCAACCCTAGAATCGCAAAATCAATATTTATTTTGTTACATTATCATAAGATGTAATGATCACATTGCCAAGGATAGATAAATTTAGTATAATTGAATAACTATATACATACAAGGATAAATTATTACATTGGTAATAATATATAGAACAAAATAAAGTAAAGTAATATGAATCCTTGAACTTATTCAAAGATTTCATCTTCATATCACAGGGAAAGAAAACCAAATTAGGGTGTTCTCAAACGCTTAGTAAAGATTACATATAGTGAAAAATATTAGGATTCAATAAGTAATAATCAATATAAAAATGTAAATAACTGAAAACCACATCATTCAATCAATAACTTGAAAATTAAATGCATAAAAATATAATATTAATGTTAAAATAAAATGGATAATAATAATAATTAAATTCTTAAAGAATGAAATTCTTAGTATTAGATGTGATGAACTTAAGAATCATGAAACCTATATTGTCAGGGACTTTCAAAATAAAGTTTAAAACTATGGTTAAAGACTCATTTGATTTGGAAAACTGATTTGTATCGTGAGACATGTTGATGCATCGATGAGCTATCTATAACCGGGCCCCACCCATAATTGCATGTCCAAAGCATTCCTCATATATTGAATGATCAATTCAATTTATAAAAAATATTCCTAATGAAAACTATGCATATTGAATAAAGGATATGGATTGATCAAAATTTTCCCCAGTCAATCAAATATTTTTAATAGTAAAACTGAGTAAGTCAAATGGTATTCGGTTTAGTTAATAATCATATCTATGATGCAAAGAATATGGATAATTAAGAGAAATGTAATATCCAATGATCAAAAGTAAGTGAATTTGTCAAAGTATGGTATCATAACAACATATCTCCAATGGTGAATAATTAAAATAAAGGGTTACTATAATTTATGAATATAAATTCCATTAAAATATCATTATAACATTCTTGAGGAAAATAACCATTTCATTTTTCTGGAATCACTTATTTAAAAAAACATCACAAATATAAATTAAAACATTTTCTTTAATAATAATCTTATAAACTTATAAAGGAATATCCTAAGAAAATATTAGTCATAATGATGGTAAAATTTCCTTATTTTTTGTTAGTTAAAGAAATTCTTTCAATACGTTTTCAAAAAAGTCCCAAAATACCTCATTTGGAAAACGAAAAAAAGATACCTTTAAAATCATTTTGTAAAATGGTCAGATGTGGGTAAAAATGTATTTTAAAAAATAATTGTATAAGTTTAAAACTTTTTTTGAAATATTTTAATGAAAATATGGTCATATAAGAAAAATATATCTTATCAAAAGAGAAAAAATATCGATTTTTTTAAACATTTCTTCGATTGAATCAAGTTCCAGAGAGAGGAAATGTTGGAAGAAAATATGAAAACTCTTTAAGACAGTAAAATTTAAATAATATTTAATCATCATAAGTAAATATATATTCATTTTAATTACCTCAGAGGGTAGTATATTCTCCACATAAAAATAAATATGTGTATAATACCAAATATGTCTCAATGGAGTAGAAATTGAGATGAAATCTCTTACCTCACACTTCACTTTAGTTGAATGTTATTTAACCTCATGTATAATGGTTCTAAACTTATTATTAATTTTTAATAGAACCATATTACTATTTATTATATCATATATGATCCTATTTTATCATTTTATTATCTATTTGTTGATAATATTTCATTATTACCCTTGTTTTGGGTGTTAACTGCTTCATTTTCCCATGCATGTTTTGTCATGTAAGTTCTAGTTATTATTTCTATGACATGGTTACATAATATACATTATGTTATTAAATTTATAGATATCATATTTATTCATTAGATAAATATTTATAATCATTATTGTATGGTGGTCTTAGAAAATGAGTAGCATCGCTTTGTGAAGATGGTAAGTCATACATACTCAAAAATGATGATATCATTTTTAAATTTTTGAAAGGGTAAGGAAGTGGATGATATATTAATTTTATAAAATAAATATTATATCATAATTATAATATATATAAATTATTTTCATCATTATAATCATCCATGTAAAGTGGTGATGAAAAAAAATTACCCCACTGCGTGGAGATGGTAAGTTATATGTACGCACCTGTGGTGATTTCATTTTTAATAAGATGAAGAAAAGGTAGAATATGTTTATATCATAATATTAATATCATATCAGTATATAAAGGATAATGTATTTATTAATTTAGTAAGGAAACAACACATTAAGAGGAAGTAAAATAAAAAATAAACTTGAAGGAGTTGGTAAAAATGACACCTCTTCTTCGGTGGACATCCATTAGATCTCTCCCTAAGGGATTTAGGGTTGGTATTTTGGAAGAACCAGAAAATATAGATTTTTTATAAGTATTCTTATAAGAGTAATGGATGTGTTTTCATTAGGATATATGGTGTAATGTGATGTAAATAAGTGAGGAAGGAGGTGCCCTTTTATAATTGATATGAGGGGCAATTTTGTAATTTCTCAAAAGATTAAAATATAATAAAACTATTCTAAAGACAAATGATTCACAATGGACAATAAATTAAAAGGGGATGATTTTTTAAACCATATCTAATCCTATTTTTCCTTATTTAATTTTTATTATTATTTTTAAATAATTTAGTAAAATATTATTTTCATTAAATATAATTATTATCAATTTTGACATTATTCATTACATTGACTTTAATAACATCAATACACCAATAGAAAAAATATTTTTCTTTATAAATCCCTAAAATTTCATTTTAATCTATAAAATTCATGGTTCACATTAATTATGTAAAATTTTAATAATTTCAATATTTTTAATGATATTTGTTTGATTTTTCCATTAATTGAATAATTTCTAAATCGACAATGTGTAAGAATTTAAGGTAATTATTTTTTCACTAAAATTTAAAAATAAATTAAAATTATGTTGATAAATATTTTATATTGGTAAATAATATTTATACTCGAGCATATCCTCTAGATAACCACATATTAAAAATATTTATTTTATTACAAATAAGAGAGTGGTATGTTTTACATTTCTTGAAATAAAATACTAAAACTGTCATAATCTAATCTAAATGGATATAAAATTACATATAACCTAATATTTTATGATTATGGATGAAAATGACTCAAAAAAGAAGTTTAATTCAAGTATTAAGGTCATTTTTTAGTCTGTATCATCTTATTTTTAACTTTAATTACCAAATTTACTCTTTATCATTGTAATAAAAATTATTAAAGTTAATATTCATATTAACAAAAAATAAAAAATAAATATTTACTAAATTTTGAAATTCTGATTCCCAATATTGAATCTATTTTTAAAAATTTAATTCATAGAATTTTTAAAATTTTATTTAAAATTAAACCAGAAAAATGCAAAGAAATATAGTTTTTTGGAAAAATACATTTTTAAGGTATAAAAATATTTTTATAGAGATCCAGATCCTGTGAAGATATTGAAAGATGAGCCAGCTAAAAAACTATGTTCTAAAGAATACATGATTGTACAGACTTTAAGGTGTGAAAGATTGGACCAATTAAAGTAGTTTGTTCATATAAAAATATTTTTTTAAAGTGGCACATAATCAACCAAGAGTCAATTGAAAGATTTATTATTTTGTATCATATGTGAGGAGTAGAGTAGTGTGAAGTTGAAAATATCTCTTTTGTGACTTAGGATCTGGAACACAGTGAGAATATTTTTTGATTGTACTATGATAACCACTCGCTCATATAGTGTAGAATATATTATTGGAGAAACTAACAAATTATAACAAGGAGTAAGATTTTACATTAAACCCTGAAATCCTATTTGTTGTGATTTATTTTATTAATATTGCGTATGAGGTGATTCTATGATATATTATTGAATTTATTGAGACCATAAGAATCCTAATAATTTGAGTTCAAAATAATAATTTGTAAAATAATACCTCTGATTCTCCCCCTCTAGCATTGTTCAATCTTGCCCAAGGCTTTACAAGTGGTATCAAAGAAAATCCAAGTTACCTGAAAATATAGAAGATGTTATAGAGTATAGAGAATCATATTTATATGAAATATTAAGGTCTCTATACATTTTATGGAAATAAGTATCACAACTGTACGAATAATACAGTGCCCAACCTTTTGTCACCCGACTTAGAGATAAGAGATGATGAAACATTTGGTTTTCCACCAATTCCTAAGGTAGGCCTTCTATATTTCTCTGATAATATAGATTTTAAATTTTATGGAAATGAATAAAATTCCATCTTGATGTATCCACTAAAAAACGTATACCCAAAGGTTATGGGTATTCAAACATACAAAGATATTTGAGAAAAATTGAAGAGTAGCTATGAAGAAAATATCAATGTCATGGAATCCAAGTTAAAAGTATCTATAAGAATATTTGAATCAAAAAATAAGGTTGATGATGAGGGAATTTAGGACTTTATTAAAATGTTTAATGATATTATGTGTCACATTTGGGGGTTTGGGGAGAAGTAAGATGATTCTTCCATTTTTTAAAAAATGATGAGAAATTTTCTATATTGGTTTGTTCTAAAAGAATCATCCCTGGAAGATAGGGAATAATTGACAGTGGATGAGTTACATAATATAATCATTTATTTTGAGTTGATAAATGTTATAAATTTAAAAAAGAATGTAAAATATGGGATATGTTTTGAGTACCTAAGAAAAAAAATTCAAAGAAGTGGAAATTGTAAAATCAAGTGATTATAAATATGAGTAAGACTTAAAAAATATTTTATTTATCCTTTTTGAAATAAATTTATAAAATTAAAGTGGAAAGGGAAGTGATAACTACCAATAAGGTTATACAATTATAATGACATTGTACACTTTTCCAATGATTTTCCTAAGAAGAATTATTTTGATACGGAGTCATATGAAGAACACAATAATCCCCAAACAAATTAGTAGAAGAATAATACGATGTCCAGGAGAAAGAAGATAAAATTTATGAGAAAAAGGGAGAAGATATACTCATCCTCATCATGAATCCAATCATATGAGGAATTTAGTTTTTATTATACATGTTGAGAAAGGTTTTTACACCCATAGTAGTGATGATGAGAAATAAATAAGAGATCTATAATAAAAGTTTAATAGTGTATTGAAATATTTTCTTTATAAGATTACACAAATTAAGAAAGAAAAAAAGAAATATATTAAAAGAAAACAAATAAAGGGTCTGAGGAGAAATAAGATTTGATTGTGAAAGAAACTAAATATATTTATGAGTTCAAAACAAATAAATTAAAGGTGGATAAGAAATATAATATTGTGATAGATCTTGAAGAGAAAGTAATGGGGAAAGTGAAAGAGTTGGATGAGACATAATCTATTTGTCTTAGAGGTAACAATAAATTTAAGAATATCATATAATAATTATCAAATTCTGCTGATTTTAAAGAATAATTTTTTCAATTTGGTAATATTAAGGGTTCCAATATAGAAGTACACCCTACACCTAATTTGTCTCAAAATTAATATTTTATTTCTAATAGTGATAGTGAAAAATTATATTTTTTACTTGTTTGAACCAAGAAGGTAAATGAGAGTATATCTTCTAAATCAAATGCATATAAGAATATCTTAATGATGCAACTACTTCCTAAGAAAAATTAAGCTCAGATTAAATAAATATATCCCAAATGATTTTCAGGATAGATTTGTTTGTAAAATTTTAAGGTTGTAGTATAAAGGATTTTACTGGTGTTTTGGAAGTTATGTACACAAATCATAATGTTGATAGAATTATATGTCACTGAAACTGAGGAGAAATTGACTAATGGGGAGCCATAATGATAAAATAAGGACTAGTTTTAGGTTAAAATAGATTTGAACATGTTTCCATCAAATATATACACACACAATAGATTCAAATATTTGGAAGATATGGACAAGGGGGCACAAATCTGAGAAGTTCACGGTAAAGTTACCTAGAAAACTTCTCTATGGTGTGAAAGTTAAAGAAAATCAAAATGTATTGAAAGAAGATGAATTGACTAGGAAACCGTGTGAAATATTCAACTAGACTGAGCATGAAAAGAAAGGGTTATTGAGATTTTAGCTAGGAAAATTGGATATGGATAAAAAAACTAAGAATGTACAAATTATTTCAATTTTTAAGGAAGGAATGCGATCTTAGATCTTAATTTTGAGACACATGAGAAGTTTTCTATAGGTGGTGACTTAAAAATCCAAGAAAATTTTTCTTATAGGTGTGACTATGTTGGGTATGGAATGAAATATTTCATGAATATTACACTATCCCAAGATTATTTTGTGAGAATGATAATGCAGGGAAAATGAAATGGAGTTTCTTTGATCTATAAGATAAAAAATATTTCCTCTTATATGGTGGAAAATCATGGAAATAAGATATGTAAGAAACCTGTTAAGTATTTTGAAAAGAAAAAATATGATAATTTTGAAACAAAAGAGAGGATTGTGTTAAGTGAAAACTCTCAACCTTACTAAAAATTACTAATAATCTAAGAGATCCATCCTTATTCCTTAAAAACCATCATTTATTTGTGCTAACATTTAGGAAATTGAAAAAGTAATTAGAGTGTTTTAAACACTATATAAAAAATATGTTTTTAATAATGGAGTACCCTAACTATCATGAATAGGATGATTTGAGTGTATCCATTGAGGGGGAGAAAAAATTAAATACAGTTGTCATAGAGTGATTCCTAAAAATTATGTACAATAATAAAAATATAAGGAAAAGTTTTTCCAATCACCCTTAAAACTTTTATTTATTTTTAAATAAAATATAATTTAAAAGTGGTATTGTTGGTTGACGAAAATATGATTAAAATGGGTAATTTATATGTCTTTAATTTTATCTTCTTGATATTTTTATTGAGTTGAGTTCAGGTTAAATCCTTTTGAATAAATCTATTTGTAATATCACTTAGAATTATTTTTTGAGAATGTATCACTTGTATGATTGTTTATGGAAAATATTGACAACCTTGGTTATTACCTCGTGTTTATAAATATTTTTGGCACATATATACTTAGAGTTTCTTTACAAAAGGTTATTTTCTCAAAAACTCATATGGTATCATCCTTATTTAAAGTGAAACAAAATATTTTTCATGTCTAAAAAATTGATAAGAAAATGGTACCAAAAGAATCTATAAGATATGAGATGAATCCCCATGTATATGTATTTGTATTTACTATTAATAGGTGAGAAAGATAATAACAAATATTTACATAAAAATATTTGTGATTGTATTTAAAAAAATCCAATGGGTGAGATTGATGTGAACATTATATTGAATTATATTTTTCATTAATAAGGTGATACTCCTTGATGGTTGAAGGTGAGTCCAATCTGTGTTGAATAAGTTTTTTATAATTGATTATATTGTTTCCATATTAAATGGTAAAGGGATTAAGGTTTTAACATGGAATTATTACTTGAAAAGATTCAAGAAAAATTAGAATTTACATGAAATGATTGTTGTGTTGTGCTTTAAGTGAGTGATAGGTGTTGCTTGTTGAAGTGAAGCTATCCATAATATGTTTCCAAGTGGTAATATTTAAGTGGTTGTATTGATGAGAGATACATGGAAAACTTGGAAATATTAGAAATCATTCTAAGAGGGTTGATAATTAAATCTATTGTAACGAATAGTTATAGATTTATGTTAAGAAGATCTTGATATTATTTGAGATGATTTTTGAGTGGTTGGGAAGATTTAGAGATGATTTAATGACGTTTTTATTTGGTCTAAGTGAATCATGGAGTTAAAGAACTAGTTTTAGATGACTTTTATACTTTGATCAGAAATCTTATATGACTTTGAGTTAAAGTAGGAATATGGTTAATTTGAAATAATGCATAAATTCCCCTTTGGTCATATAACTTTATGGTTCTATCCATATAAATTTGAGTTTTTATCCATTGTACGAGTTTAGTGGTGGGTGTATGAATTTTATTAGAAAAGAGAATATATATTTCTGGGCATATAAATTTAACATGGGGATGGTAAGACTATAAGAGGTTCCTACTTATGGAATTACACCATATGACTTTGAGCATATGAATTTATAGTCAATTTCAAAGAACATTAAGAGGTTATGGAATTTGAATTTGATAAGGAATATTAATTTTCTATTTTTTATAAATTTATCACTTCATAAAAAGTCACAAAAAATAGGAAAATACAAAATTTCAAAATTATAAATATTGAAAATGAGAATAAATCAGACGATGATTCTACAAATATCTTTAAGGAATAAAACAACATGATAAATCCAATTGGATCTTGATTTAAGACATGATAAAAGTAGAACCATATAAAAGAGAAAATAGTGTTTTTGATTACCATGCCACATGATATGGATTCCACATCATAATGCATGAGTTCATGCACACATGGATAGATTTTTCAAAGGGGTTTAATGAAGTTGATTTTACTCAAAGAATAAGAAGTTGAAAACACCCAATTATTTTAGAGATTCAAAAGGAATTCTTGATTGGGAATTTAAAAATGTTTTAATTAAAGATAATTCAGAAATACTTAAACCAATTTTAATTAGATGTGATTGCTTCTACTACTGATAATCAAGGGAGTTTCCAAAATTCCATTTTGGAAACTGTTAATCATGATATTATATGATGAATATATATGTGCAGTAAAATAGAGGGAAAGGGTGAAAATACTATGATAAATCATAAGTTTTTAGTGAGGTAATTATGAAGTACTAAAAGCTTAATACATTACGGCATTGAAGAGAGAAGAAGGAGTTTGAATCTGTGATCCATTGTTGAGGTAAGAGATCTATCATTCATAAGTATTAAAAGTGACGAGGAGAACCATATCATGTAAAGATTTGGAAAGTTAAATAAGGAAGATGGACATGTTATAGAGAAAGCCAAATCATATAGACTTAATGGTGTACACGAGTTGACCAATTGATCCAGTTTTTCATGGATAAAGATTATTTCCTAATGTGATGCAAAAGAAACTAGGTGTCAACAAAGATATTTCTTGTTTTGGATCATACATGTGTAGTGGGGAAGAGTTAAGATGTAAATCTCTCCTATATGACTTAGGATATGGAACACAGTGAGACTCTGTGTCGATTAGACTGTGATGGTTGATGGAGTAACCACTTGTTCATATAATGGAGAATCTAGGATTGAGGTAATTAACCAATCATATAAAGGAGTAGGATTTTATGCAGAACCTTGTAAATATTGTGTGTTTTTACTTTTATTATTAATATTGTACATGATGTGAGACTATGAGAATATATTCAATAGATCCAGACATTAACAATTAAAAGAGGTTAAGTTCAAAAGAATAATTCATAAAAGAATACAATTGATTCACCCCCATCAGTAGTCAATTCGATCTATGGATTTACAAGTTTGGGTCATTATTTACTTTACTATAACTTAATCATTTGTCAATAAGAAAATTTGGATGTAGATGGATATGGACCAAAGCTAGCAGAAATCATATGAAAATCTTTATCATCACCCGTTATCTTTCAATGTAGCTGACCATATATTTCATAAAGTGTCACCATGATTAAGTCATTGTCATTTGGGAATGTAAGGAAAACTAGTTACTCGATATGTGGGGCCCTTTGAGGTTATATAACACAATGTTGATATTGTATATCGATTAGATTTACCACAAAGATTGAGGTTTTACATGTCTCTCAACTGAAGAAGTACTATCCCAATACTATTAATGTGATTATATGGGATTGTGTGACTCTTGAACCATATGAGCCGTTTATCTATGAACCAATTAAAATTATTTATAGATAAGAAAATAAATTGTGTGGGAGAACTATTTATTTTCAAGGAGTGTTATAGAAGAATGGACAAATTAAATAATGGATTTTTGAATGAGAGAAATTCATGTAGGATCAATGATCTAAACTCTTCACATACATTGCCAATAACTATATTTTTTAGGAAACAAATCCTAATGGGGGTGGGATAATTTAGTCCCCCATTTTTAGGTGTCTCATTGTTTTATATTATTCCTTTTTAATTTGTATTGTTGGGTTGGATCACCAGTTATATTTAGAGAAAGGAGGGTAGAAGTTGGAATCTGACTTCAGGAATTGATTTAGGACATAAATGGGTATTCACAACGTGAATTTTTTTTGGTAAATCTTCCTGAATTCTATTCAAGATTTGAATATGTTTTAGAGAATTTAAGCGAGATAATGTGAATTTTGTTATAAGTGGATATTCCAAAGGTTCACTTCATGAAATTATATTTCTTGCTGTGAATTCATCTAGTTTTTCATCCCCTTTAAATTTAGTTATCTTCAATTTTAATTAGTCTCCTACTCTTTACCCTCAAAATCTGATGTCTATCTAATTTATTTTTAACAATTATTGACTTCCAGAATCCTTCATCTTTGATTCTTCGATCATTGGATATGGGAAACAAAATGCAAGTGATTTGTTCTTCCCTTATAATATATATAGTTTTGTTCACTCTTAAATAGAACACCAGAAACAAATTTTTTGTTGTTGGATATATGACATAAAACATGTTTTGATCGAACCTTTTTCTGATTTTTTAGCGGAATAGGAAAAAGATTCCAGATCTATGAGATCATGTAAAGTTTCCTCATATATAATGTATTCAAGGTGGGTCTCTTCTATTTTTGTCCACTTTTTATAAAATATGAAGGGTCTCATATTCCAAAATAAATTCATTCTAATTTTAAATGAAAAACTCATGTTGAATATTTCATAAATATTACTCTTTTTTGTTGATCATAAAATCTTTGGTTGTGGGTGATTCCCTTTGATAAGATGATTTACGAATTATTTTAAAAATTGGTTTTTAGGTTTGAGAACTTGAAAAAATCCTGGATATGGAATGTGTTCATATTTTTATTATAAGAGGTCCTGTATCTATAGGATTGGAACTTAGTGCCATAATAGTTGTATGTGAGTATATATCACATAATGATGACATGGTGTATGGCGGATCACAGCTTTTGAGTATAAGTATTAACATTCGAAATGAATGGTTGTGTGTGTGAGAGAACTCTAATTATGGATTCCAAGTGGTTTCAAGATATTTTTGGCCACTTTTAAATAAAACTATATTCTTGATAAAATGATTTGATATTCCTCCCTTTTTATTGATAAAATTATGTGCTAAAGTAATTCTCATTTTAGTAAAATATATGGGAAGTCATGGATTTTTATCTAATGGGTATGATTACTCACCCCCCACATATACACTTTGGGGAATATGAAGATGTTGTTTTTATTAATAGAGGATAGGGGGATATTTTTTTATTTCACTAGTGGTGATACTTATTGTGGCTGTCTTGGATGTTAGAGATGGAGATTGGGAGTTGGTTGTGTTCTAGGGGTCTATAGAGATTTTACATTGGTGATTGAGTCTTTCTTTATATTAAAGTATTAACTTTTCTGGTTTTTTATTCCTATTTTTAATCTAATTATATTTTTTTAGACTTTGAGTTGTTGGATTTACTAAGTAATCATTTATATAGTTGTCTTGGGTTTTTATATTTTTTGGTTGTATGTGTGTGTTTGTGGGTGTGTAAAAATGGTAAAATGTACCCCCTCTTTCTTATCAAGCCCTTGAAATTTATTTACAACCTTTGGTATTTGGGGGATGTCACCTAAGGTTAGTGTATTATCAGATCTCTCCAAGTAAATAGATGAGTTTGGGTTATTATATTCATTTCCTTCTCACTCAATTGTCCTAGATAGTCATGTCATAATGTTTTGGAAGTTAATTCTCTGGCATGCATCATACCTTCCGAAATTCCAATGTGGTAGAATGTTCCATCCTTTACTTATTTAACCACGACCTAGAACCATGTGATATTTTATGTGCTCTATTGATGAATGTTTTATAGAATCCTATATCTAACTATATAATGGAAATTAAGTTCTTCCTTAATACTAGGATGAATTTTAAGACATACAACTATAATAAGATTTTATTTTTTATTCAAATAGAATCATCATCCTTTCCCAAAATCTCATGAGTTTGATCATCCTTATGATGTAAATTTTTGATTCTTATGTAAGTATAGTTATTCGTACCCCCCTCTCAGATGTTCTATAAAATAAAGATCCAAACTATATAATCAAAGACTCATGTAATACAAAGGCACTTTGTAGTAGACCACCCTTATATTCTGATAAATTATTTAAAAATACACTTCTATAAGAATAACTTATGTAATTCAATCTTCAATTATTGTATACTTTCTCCAAGTGACCTTTCATCCCACAATTCCAACACATGAGACCACATTCAATCGAGTTGATATTACTTTAGATTCCTATTGCTTTACCCTTCATGTGACTCTTTTATACCATGAATGGCACCTTACTTAAGCACTATAGGAATTTAAAAAATATGTTTTAATCTCCTTTTGATTTATTTCAACATTCAAGATCAAGTCCAAAATGTTTGTAAACACCAAGATGGACTTCCCAACTTCTGATGATGTTGATGTTTTTGGTGTGATTTGTCACTGGTTTACCTTCTAACATCTTCATACCAAAAAACCTTTGAAAAATGAATACCTTGTTCAATTATAGAGGCTTATTTTACATATCAGTGAGAATCTTCAAAAAATTTTAAGTAGTTTTTAATTATCATATTTTATAATAAATTTTCTGTATAGAAACATCAACATCAACCCTAGTGTTTTTTATCCATCCTCTCCCATTTTTCCTTCTTCATAACTTCTATCTTGGTACCCATAAATGGAAGATATGTTGGAGTTGGTTTCTTCAAACCAAGTGTTTACAATTTGAATACACATATATTCAATGATTTTAATATTAATAAAATATCTTGTTACATATTGTTTATTATTCTACATGACTTTAATGTAATAATGTATGATGGTATATGGTACATTGATAAGGTAAAAACAGTTCCTTGTTATGATGAGAAACATAAAATGAAATGATGATATTCTTAAAGATAGTGATACATTTGGATAAAATTATATGATGGGACAAAAATAATATGACTATGAGGTGTGAGTACTTATAAGAATATGAGGCATATTCTCATGAAGTTCACACTTTTTAATCTCGAAGATGGAATATTATGAGAACAAACCACCAGTATAATTTTGCATGTTTTGGAATCATAGAATATTCCTATACATGAACAAGTATAATGGTACTTAGACTTCAATATTATCATTTATTCATGTCATGAATCATACACTTAGATTTACGGACCAATCTATCATGATATATATTGGAGGTAATTAGGTTATGTTGGGTGCATCACAAATGACATGTTATTAATATATAAGTCAAGGAAGGATTTGCACATTCCACCTTTACATAATATTATATCATGGACATTTCATTGTCATATAACTGTCACATTAAATTAAATAGTCATGGTGAAATGATGTGTTTATTTTAGATATTCAAAGAAATGTGCATCAAACACATATGTTGATGACAAAGATTTGTAACCTACTTGATGAGATATTACAAAAAGTGATTATATCACCTAGTGATAATTTGTATGGGATTGTTGATGTTGTGGAATTAAGTTCTTCCTCTTGGGTGTCTTGACCCTTTTCTAGACCTTAATATCAGAATTTAGGTAAGAATATTTAATTCAAATGATATTTAATCAAAGAGAGTCACATACGAAGTGCTTCTATTGATCTTGATTAAATTATTTTTTAATTTAATTATTATAATAAATATTATTATCAAGACTGACGACTAATTTAATTCAAGTTTTATAGATCAAAAATATTTATTGGTGAATGAAATATTTAATGAAATATTTATTCAAGTATTCAATAAATTTCAAGGAATTAAAATAGACCATGACCGTATCTGGTGATAGATATTAATTTTCAAGCCAGTAAAATAATATTTGTTATTTGGAAAGTTATCACATTCTACAAAATGTTATTATTATTATGTGGTATGGGATTTAATAAAGATTATAATATTATTTTTGGGTCGATACATAATTAAATAACATTTTAACCTAAACCCAAGATCTATAAATAGATGGTTATGTATATTGTGTAGGTTTAATTGATAATTGAGAATACAAATTCATTGTGCACAATGGACTTCTCTATCTATCTATCTCTCTCTCTCAAATCCATCCTCTCTTCCTCTAAAGAATGAAAAGAAATCCTTCAAGCCTGAAGGATCTTGGAGCGACCAAGAAGAACAATGAAAGAAAATTGATTCATTTTAATAGCACCTATAAATCTATTGGTGTTATTGAGAGATCAAAGGAGAAAGTGTGGATCGCCGCTAGAGGGGTTATAGACTTGAATCTTTATAATACAATAAAGTTAATGCAAAAAGGGTTTTTAGATGATCAACAATGTCATCATAGAAAGGATCCTAAGATGAGGTAATTATGTATTCAGATATAAATAACTTAAATATAAATTCAATATGGAAGATCTTCTTTTAAGCTTTTAGGATAGTCTAAATTAAAATAAATTTTAATTTAACAACCACACATGCACTTTTGCTGTGCCTGGAATTTACAATATCAAGGCCCTTCTATAGTAGAAAATCCTCTAACTATATTCTCCAAAACCCAAAATTTGTTTAGTCAAACTTTTCCATGTAATACTTACCATCATCCAACTCTATTTATCTAAAAATTAAACAACTCATACTAAATTATGAAACTTTTATAAAGTATTTGGAAATTCATACAAAAAATTATTCTACAAGGAAAAGTAAAAAATGATGCTACAAAACCAAGCTCTGAATCACTTTATATGGGGCTCAAACATCTAAAACTCTATAATTGATGCTATTATACCACTTTTTGGGCTCAAAAATATCTTCTGAAAATCCAATAGAGGATATCCTTAAAAACTTATAAAGTAAAAAATGAATTCCCAAAAAATGATCCCATGGTATGGTGTCCAAAACATGGAAGAAAATATATCCAAATCACCACAATGCAGTTCAAAAACTCTTGAATGCACACATAAAATATCTCTAAAATAAAATTATTGAAATAAATAAATGAAAAAATAAGAACACAATTAATATGGTTCATACACGAGTCTTACTCCAAAGTTGGAATGCCTATTTACTTTTTATTCAAGGATTTAGTTGATGGTTACAATATTAGAGAGGAAACATAATATAAATTATCCACTCTACTAAAATATTAGAGTTTAATATATAAAACTAGGCTCCACTTACTTTATATGTTTTTTGAGAGAATTCCACCAGATCCAATCTCTATGAAAATACCTTCTTTTATTTAAAGACTTCTACCGTAATAAATCCATCTTTCAGTATAAAGTGATCAATTATGAAACTCTCATGTGTTTACTCTAACATAGGTTAATTTTACTATTATGTTCCCAAAAGATACTATCTCATATTTTATTTTTATTTTCCATACTACCTCTATCAGAAGTAATCAAGGGGTAACTTATGATGCTCCCTTTCAACTGTCAATTTTGGATCATTCGATCTGCATAACTTCTGGACATCCTAAATTTGTATCTGTTACTCCACTATAACCATATGAGCCATAAAAAATATATAATTGAAATATGTTCTTTTTTTGGATCTAATTCCTTAGTTAGAAAATGGTTTTCACATATGGCTGAAACACAACAAAAAATTTATTACTTTAAATATTAAAAAGAAAAAAAATGATATATTAACGATCCATTATATAAAATATTGAAATTATATTTAAAAATTTGACACACTTTCCTAAAATCATTTTAATTTTTAAAACCTTGCATAATCTAGTAATGATTTTTTAAAAAAACTTAATGAGTAGGAAAAATAAAAAATAATAGAATAAAATCATCAAAATAAGTGGAAAAATTAATATCAACATTAACAAGATAAGAATTAAAAAAAGAAAATTTAAATACTTCGGTAAATTTAGATCCTTAATCTATATTAAATTCAATATCATCTCATAATCAAATATTTTCAAAATTTAATATTTAAATTGAAATCCATTTATTAACAAAACAAAAAATAAATTTTATTCCATATTGGGAAGATATCATCAGTTATATTTTTAAGTAATGAGGGTGAAAAGTTTAGTGGATAATAAACACCTTTAAATGCAATAAAATAAACAACTTTGATTGGAATTAAAACTAACTAGTTAATAAAAAGATCTTATTTCCACCATTAAATAGAATAATATAGAGATAATATATTGGAAGTTAATAATAAAGATGAAAACATAAAATTTTTCAATAAATGAATGTTATATTCATCTAGAATAAAATATAATATAATTTCTAAAAAACATAATCATTTGAAATATAAATTGAAACAAAAAGAAAAAAATTTAATAAATATTAAAATCAAAATATATGAAATTTCAAAATTAAAATATAAATCAATGGAAAAAAATAGAAAAAATAAAATCTATGACAGTTATTATAAATAATTTGAGAAAAAAGGAGAAGATATGATAATTGTATAGAATATAAAAATGTTAAAAAAAAGAAGATGGGGAAATAAGGTTATGGTAGAGTCACTGATAGGATTGAAGGATGGGTGTAACATGTGTGGGAACTTGTAACATCCTATGATTTTAAAATGAAACACTATGTTCAATATCATAAAAGATGTGTCACATCGAGCATAAACAAATGGATGAATATTATTATTTTAATGTGCTAATTATCACCCAACCATTGGAATGGTAGGAATGAAGGAGATTAGTTAAATTATGAAAATATAGATTACAAATGTTAATAAAATTAATTCATTGGTTACCAATTAAATATAAATTAAAATAAAAACTTGTTGAAAATAAAGGATTTGGTTTTTAAATAAACTATTTCTATGCCCAAAATATAATTTTATCTTAAAAAATTAAATTAATAAAAATTAGTGAAATATATTAATTAAATCTATATTTTATATATTCAATCATATGTTTTTAAATTATCCCACTATGTTTTTTAGTATTAAGATATGAATAAATCCAATTTTAGTCATAAAAGGAAATATTTTTTCTAAAGGTAGTTTTGCCACCTATTTATGGAAAATTTATTTTAAAAAATATATTTTAAATGATTTATAAAATTTATTTAAAAAATAAACTTAATTTTTGATATTTTGATATAAAAATTATCTTAGGGTAAAATATTGTTATTTTTTAGAGAAGTTTCATTTTTTGGTGAATAGTGACAAATACCGAATTTTAATTGAAATATGCATTTTCATCTAATTTATTTATATTGTACGATTATATTTTAAAATGGTTTTAATTTATAATTAGTTAAATTATAAATTAATAAATCCAATTTATTTCATTTTAGTCAATTTCACATTGAAATTGGATATAAAAACATTTAAACCTTTGATCTTTTTCACGTTAAAATCCCGCCTTCCCATTGCGTCTGTGATATTAATTTTAAATCAAAATTTTCAAATTATTTGAATTAAATTTGGTAAAATGGATTCTATATTTGGAATAATAAGTTCCAAATTAGTTTTAAATGTTATTTTTATTTTTATGAATAATAATTTATCATGGTAAAAAGAATGATTTTCCAGAATATAGGCAAAATAATAAAACATGTAAAAGTTAAAAGGCCAAGGATTAAAATATCTAAAAAATAAAACATTAAATGGTTGTTTTATGTGTTTATAGTGATTTTAAATCTGTTAAAACATTAGTTATAATAAAAAATCTTTGAAATTAATTTTACCTTAATGTGGTTGGATTTAAATATAAAATAATCATTATTTAATCACTTAAAACCACCCCTCCTCAAGTATAAGTACCGCCCCTCACCACCACACTTCCACTAAAAAACCTTGAAGATTATAAAATATCTAAAAAAACCTATCATACTCACTCTATACACATACATGTGATTTTTTTCTCACCAAAAGACCAAATCCATGTTCCTCAAGGGGTCCCTTAAGTAGGTGATATTCAATAGGTAATTTTCTCAAAGAACCTCTCTTAATTTGTTATATTATTCTAATTTATACTCAACTCATTCACCCATAAAAGAATGATAAATACATGATAATTTATATACTAGAGTTTTATATTTCTAATTGAATATATAAAATATATTTCATTTTTAATATCCTCGTATTCAATGAAACACAACCATTTTCCATATTATGGTAGTTAACCGTCTCTATGAATAATGATTTTTTGTTTCCCATTACCACATTCATGGATGGTCATAAATGAATAATTATTGTTAAATATGATTTAAATAGGGATATTATAACCAATTTTATGTTTTGTAACTAATATATAATCATAATATTATATAAAACAAAATTAGTTCATGGTTTTTGAAAAAACAGCAAAATAATCTAAAAATTTATCATTAATATTTCATCAAATTAATCACCCTCATAAACAAATAAAAAATATATATGGGTATATAAATAATTATATAATTTCATTAATACTATTTTATTCAACTTATATATTTGCAATTCTATTTTAAAAGAACGTCCATAGTTATACACAAATGAACTGATCATGAAACCATGAAACAAGCGCACCTAAGACCATGAAAGTAATGAAAGATTATTAATTAATGGGTCATAATTTGATATAAAATCATAAAATAAGGTATTATAAATATTTATATAGTTCTTAAATGAGATAATAACATTCTTTAAACTATTATACAATAGGTTAAAGTACCCGAAACTAAAATGAAGTGTGAGGTAAGTGTTTCTCGTCTCACTTTTATTTATATGATATATATTCCTGATTCACGACAAATTTATTTTTTGTGGTGTATATACTTACATTTCTTATATAATAACATTAATATAATTATCTTCAATATATTAAAAATTTTATTTTATAATTAACTTTTAGGGAACAAGCGATTCGACTGACAACAAAGTGTAAGGGGATTCTTAACCTAATTTCCATTATTTGGGTTAAAATTATAATTCTTGATTATGTCATGATAATATTATGTGTGAAATGAGTTTGGAATATCTTAATATTTATTTTCAATTTTTTATTTTGATTTAAAATTAATACACATAATCAATTAATTTTATTAATTATCACTTTAATGATATGATATTTGTAAGGTACTTTCTTTTAAAAATCCTCTTCTAAAGTTCCTTTATAAAAAAAAATGTTTTTATTATATATATGGAATGAATGGAATTTACAAATTTCATGTCATGTTAAAATTTTTAATCTTACCATAAAATTTTATATTGTTACTTTAAAATAAAATTCTTTCTATTTTATATGTGTGTATTTTCAAAATGAGTGATTTCAGAATGAAAAGATTATTTTCTTTAAAGAATGTTTTTATGATGCAATATTTCGTGATTTATGTTTATGTTATGGTTCTTAGTAAATTTTTATAATGATCGGTGGTTACATGATAAATAAATTATGGGTGGTTATATGATAAACCAATTATGGGTGTTTACATGATAAACCAATGATGGGCGGTTCTGTGATGAACCAAAGATAGGTGGTTACATTACAACCTCTAATGCATTTGGTACTCTGGAGTTGAAGGTTCGCCATATTGGTTACTCTATTTTTAAGAGTGATATATATAATGATTTTCCATGTAAATTAATTATATTTTAGATTCTTCATAATGATATTTCATGAAAATATATTTATTTTAAAAAGGTATGATATTTATCTTTTTGAAAACATGATTCCATTTTTCTAAATAAAAGACATCATTATATGAAAAAGTTTTTTTTTGGATTTTCAATGGACAAATGTTTTCCCTTATTTTATGTCCCTCACTAAGATTTTTTGATCATCCCATGTTTTAAAATTTTTTCATAGGATCTCAGTGGGATTAAAGGAAAGGATAAGATCAAGGGAAAAATTTTAAAGATTTTTCATGAATAAAAAATATGTTTTATTTTAAAGACTTTTCTTTTAAGAAAAAATTGAAACTATATATAAATTCACACTTATAATGTATGGGTTTACTATATAAGAGTTATTCCTAATTCTATAAAACTCTAAACAGAAAAGATTCTTGGGGATGTAATAATGTGGATTCTAGTTTAAAATCATTAGAATATGTAATGTTTAAGGTGGGGCCCTTATAATTGGTAATAGAGTGGGGTTTAGATAACTTCAGAGATTATTATGGTTTATTAAGAGTTTTGAATATCATAAAAGGGATTACAAATTTAAATATTATTATAAGTTAGAAGGCTTATAAATCCCTATTTATATTTAATCTGATGTATTTCTAAGAGATTATTGACATTTTTGGAGATTTGATTTAGAAAGGTAATCTATTTAGTTATAAATGAATTGAAGGTTAAAGTATTATAGAGTTTATATAGATATTATTTTTAAAAGGACCATTTTTTTAAAATTAAATAATTAATTTCATGTTTTAATGATGTTCTTTTCTACATATTAAGAATCATTTATCAAGATATAAGGAAAGCTTTCTTTCAAAACCTTCTTATCCCTTCCAAATGATTTAATTATCACTATTATTGTAAAATATTTTTCAAATGATTTAGACAGATTTATAAGTATTCATGCCACCTTAAAGATACTATTTGACTTATATAACACCTTTTATTTCCCTCCAAAAAATTTATGGCTCATATTTTTCTTTTGATTCATTCTTATGTAAATAATATGATTTTTTTAGAAGTGATTTTATTTTAAAAATTATATTCTTAACGTTCTTTAAACTCTATTTTTGTTTTATGTCCATGCTCGCAAAAATTGTTTCCAATTTTTTTTAATATTATCTTAAGTATTTTTAAATTAACTTTTACTAATGATTGAATTTTTAGAAAATGCTGTGAAAGGATATTTTTTTTCATTTTCTATAAGATTTTCTTTGTGAGTTATCCAAAAAAATGCATGGAAATAATTTTTTTAACTTATGTGGCATGAGATGATTTTCAACCATCATGATGCCTTAATGACATAAATCATAATTTACATGTTTAAAAGGTTATTTACAGTGCAAATGTTTTCTTTTATAATTTCTAAAAATTTTAAAAAACATTTTCAAAATAAAAATGATATTTTACCTAAGAATATTTTCAAGTGATATATAAAAATTAATTTCCATCTCAGATAACATTTTTTTAATGTTACTTATGATTTAATGAGGATATTAATGAAATTATAATGTTCATATTTAACATATGAATTATTTCTATATTTTCAAATTATACAAAATCTTTGGGATGATATCATTGAATCATAAGGATATAGTTCATATCTTTTATTATAGGAATAAAGTATAGAGGAATAAATCGACGAAGCATGGTTAATGTTTTAAGAAGGAATTTTAATAAAGGATATATTTATGAATTGAGTTTTCAAATTCATGATATAGTTTTATTTTATAAATATTACAGGAATCATGGAATGCCTATGGATTTTTCTATAGTAGGTTTAGTTTTCATAAATTTGGAAACATATGTTAGATGGAGTCGATGCCTTTGAAAAGTGAAAAAAAGGTGATAATTTTTAACGTACATGTAACCCTTAATTTTACGATATGAAAAGGTTATTTGAGAAAAAAATCCTTTATATTTGGTGGAAATAACTTTAAAGCTATTAATAATATTTTTGGATCTCTAAATTTGAGGTGATTATGGGTTCTTACTTTGGGATGAAAATGAATGGTATGAGATAACATTTAAGGTTAAATATGTTAAGGATGTTTTTAAGATTTTTTTGAAATCAGTAGATTTTTTTAAGTAATATATTATTATAGTTTTAGAAAAAGGACAACCCACAAGATTGGTGAAAACCCATCACATCCATAAAGGCCACAAGAATTGAACCCACAAACTGAAAGGTGGCAAGGGTGCATGACCTACCATTGACCTACCTAATATCTAGTTATTATGATATTTTTCTTTTTAGTTAAATGATTTTATATTTATAAAACAAGTCTTATTTGGAACATATGTTTTACCCTTTAGATTACCATGGAATTGAAAAAATGATTTGGAAATTAATTCATTAATTCTATTTCGGAAGACGTTCACTATTTTGGAGCCTTATATGATCAAGGTAAATAGAATACCATGGGAATTTATTTGAGATATAAAGAATGAATTATATTTTGGAATCATATATGATTTATGGTGATTTAATTTATTTATGGAAATAGTTTTCAAATCTTAAAGATTCCTTAATTATGGAGATTATATTTTGGTATGAGAATTTTGGAGTGATTGATATTTTTTTAAAATATTTAATTTATCTTGGAAGATTATGTTATAAAATCATTATCTTTTTTGCATCTCAATTATAGTCAAGAATATTTTGATTAATTTTAAGGATAGTTATTTATTGAATGATCTATGGTGAAATTTGGGTTTTTATTGTTGAATTTTGTAAATTAAAGCAGTTTTTTGTCATACGAAGGTTTACTATTTTTTGAGAATTAAATTATCTTTTTCTAAACTATTTTATTTTGGTTAATTCCTAAAGATTGTATAAATATATAATTATATTTTTTTTTGATTTTTTGATCTACCTGAGTTGATTCTGATACTTCTGGTATGAAAATTCATCTTGAATACCCATCGTTTGAAGAAAAGATGAGATTATAGATAAAATTGATTAAAAGATGAAATTATTCCTTCCAATTAAGTGTGTTTCCTTATGTTATTATTACAGTTTGAAAAATAATTCATGTATTTTAGAAAAATGTTTTTGAAAAAAAAACGTTATCTCACTACTTTTATCAACATCCTTTTTAACCCATTACATATTTATAGTTTTTTGATGGTTAACTTTTCCATGATCATGTTCACAATAAATTTCTATTAGTCCTTGAGAGTTAGATTTCTCTTCCATGTCCATGTTTTCATACATAGAAACCTTGAATGTTCTATCTTAGTTGACCTTCATACTTTTCTTTTTCTCTTTACAAAAATACATTTTATTTCTCCTTTTTTAGAAGTGGGAATACAAAAAAAGGTATTTTAAAAAGATAAAACCCTAGTACTTTGATCCTGAGTTCAAATTGAGAAGATAAAATTAATTATGGGGGGGGGGAATGTAACATCCCGAGATTTTAAAATAAAACACTATGTTCAATAACATATAATAACTATAAAAAAAATAGTGTTTTAGCGGTGGTTCTTTCGTGGTTGTTTTCAAAACCACCACGAAAAAACAGCTACTAAATGCTTTTAAAATATTTTTTATAATTTTTTAAAAATCTCTTCCAAAAAAATGTACAATTTTTTTGTAGCGGTTGTTTAGAAAAACTACCACAAAATAGAGGTGGTTTTTTCAAAACCACCACAAAATTGAAGAAAAAAAATCAAAAAATATTTATTTATTATTTATAGTTTTAATTATTTATAATGTTCATATTAGTAAATATTTATAATGATTAGTTAATAATATTATTAAACTGAAAAAAAATCTTCAACAAGTTAAAAAACATAATTCAGCATCAAATGACTGTAACTTTTGATTCGGGATTCCATTTCAGCTCCACAATTAGTCAAATAAAAGCATATCAAATGAGATAAAACCAAGTGATATTTAAGTCATGTGTTAATGAAAAGGAATTTTTTTTTTCAAATTTTAAAAGTTGAAAATCGAACTTGAACTTCAAACGGTCTTAACTTTTAATTCGGGTGTGTGTTTGGTCTCTACAACATATAAAATTGAAGCCTACAATGAGCTCTACATCGTTTAGGTTTGTTACCAACTCTTTGAATATTGTACCCCTTTTTATTCCACCAAAAGGCCCCAAGGGCCTCCAAAACAGAGGTTTTAGTTACAGACCATGAATTCTTGGAATTCAAATGGTTATAACTTTCAATCCAGGTGTCCATTTGTCCTGCACCACATATCATATCGAATCTCATTTCATGATCGTTGATTTTAGTGGTTGTAGCACAGAAAAAGGAGTCTCAGATCATTTTTTATAGTCATTTTAATGTTTTTAAGGTTTTAAGAGGTTCTAAACATTTTATGATTTATTTAATTAGTTACTTGTTTATTTATTTATTTGTTATTTATTTACCTATTTATTTATTATTAATTAATTAATTAATTAATATTTATTTATCAATTATTTATTATTTATTTATTTATCAATTTATTTATTTATATATTTATTTATTATTGAGTTAGTATGTACACATTAATTATTAATTTATTATTAATTAATTAATTAATTAGTATTTATTTATTTATTATTAATTTATTATTCATCTATTATTTATTTATTTATTATTTATTTATTTATTCTTTATTCTATATTTATTAATTATTTATTAATGATTAATTATTTATGAATAATTATTTATTTATTAATTTTTTATTAGATATTAAATATTGAGTTATAAATTTTAAATATTAATTACTAATTATTAATTAAGAATTATTAATTATTAATCATTAATTATTAATTATTAGTTATTATTTATGAGTAATTAATAATTATTTGTTAATTAGTTATTATTTAATCATTTATTTATTTATTTATTTTTTATTATTTGTTATTTATTATTTATGATTTATGATTTATGATTTATTAATTATTAATTTATTTTTTAATTTACTAAATATTAATTTATTATTAGTTTATTATTTCTTTATTATTTATTCCTTTATTATTTTTTTATTCAATTTTCAATATTTATTAATTATTTATTAATAGTTTCTTAATAATTTATTAATTATTTATAAAATTTTAAATATTAGTTATTAGTTATTAATTATTAATTCTTAATGATAAATGATAAATTATTAGTTATTATTAGTTATTAATTATTAATTATTAATTATTAATGATTAATGTATTATTTATTATTTATTATTATTAATTTATTATTAATTTATTTAACTATTATTTATTAATCTATTATTAATTTATTATTTATTTATCATATATTAAATTATTTTTTAATTAATTTATTATTTATACACTACTTATATATTATACGTTATATATTATATATTATATATTATATATTATATATTTATTATTTAGTGTGTATCTATTTATTTTGTATTATTTGTTTTTACAATTAATGTATATATAAGTATATTAAATTCGATTTATTGACCACATAACGTGTCTGATGGAGTGGTAAAATCTTTGGAGAATAAGCAAGAGTTAAGGGGTTCAAATCTCACCCAACGTAGAATTTCTATATATGACATGAGCATGTGCATGGACATGAGCTTGTGCATCGAGATGGGCATGATCATGGTAATAATAAATAATAAATAATAAATAATAAATAAATTACAAAAATAAAAAAAAAATAAAAAAATAAATAAGTAAATAAGTAAATAAATAAAGAAATTACAAAAATAAATAAATTAATTAATTATGAAAATAATTAAAAAATAAATAAATGGTAAATAATAATTAACTAGTAAATAAATAAATAAAATTAATTAAATACGAAAAAAATGAAAAAAATGAAAAACAAAATAAAAAAATAAAAATGATTTAGCGACGGTTTAAAATGACGCTAAATTATTCTACGACGATTTTAAAAAATCATCGCTAATTGATTGCCAACAAATGATTTAGGAGTGGTTTAGACCACCGTAAAATGAAAAAAAACATCGCTAAATGCAAATTTTGGCGTAGTGAAGATGCACCACATCAATCTTTAACAAATGACTAAATATTATTATTTTAATGTGATAATTGTCACATGGTCATTGGAATGGAAGAAATGAATGAGATTAACTAAATTATAAAAATATAGTTCAAAAATGTTTATAAAATTAATTTATTAGTTACTAATTAATTATAAATGAAAATAAAAACCAATTGAATATAAAGGGTTTCTTTTTTATAATAAAATACTATTTTTAGGCCCACAATGAAATTTTATGTTAATAAATTAAATTAATCACTATTAGTGAATGATATTTATAAAATTTATATTTTATATATCGAATAGTATTTTTTAATTTCATACAATATTTTCGATAGGCTCAAGATAAGAATAGATCCAATTTTAAGCATAAAGAGTAATTATTTTTTCTAAAGGTAGTTTTGTCGCGTTTTGATGCCACATTTGTTTTAAAACTAAATTTTAATAGTTTTATATATTTTATTTGAAAAATTAAAATTCATGTTTGAAATATTAATATCAAAATTGTCTTAGGGTGAAATTTTGGTATTTTTTGAAGATGTTTCATTTTGAGATGAATAATGAAAAATTGTGAATTTTAATTGAAAATAACATTTTCATCTAGTTTATTTTTATAGTTAAATAATGTTTTCAATTACTTTTAAATAAAAATTAATTAAATTTTATATAAATAAATCCAATTTAGTTCATTTGAATCAATTTAACCATGAAATTGGATATAAAAACAAATAAAATTTCGAACCTTTTTCACTTTAAAAACCATCTTTCTCGTTGTGTCTATGAGATAAATTTTAAATATAATTTTTAAAATTATGTAGATTTAATTAAGTAAAATTGATTCTATATTTGGAAAAATAAGGTTAAAAATTATTTAGTAAGGTCATTTTTATTTTTTAGTCATAAAAAAATTACCATGGTAAAAAGAAATATTTACCGCGATATAGGTAAAATAATGAAACTGGTTAAAGTTAAAAGTAAAAAATTAAAATACCTAAAAACTATAAAATTTAATGGTTGGATGATGTATTTATCATCCCTAACTATCCTTTAAAAAATTAATTATCATCTAAATTAATCTAAATTAATTCCATATCAATGTGATTGGATTTAAGTATAAAATAATCATTATTTAATCACTTAAACCCGCCCTTCCTCAATTATAAATACCACCCCTCACAACCCCATTTCTCCTAAAAAGCCTTGATGCATCTAAAATATCCGAAAAACCTATCCCAATCACTCTCTCCACATTAAAGTTCTTTTTGTATCACCAAAATGTTAAATCCAAGGTCCTCAAGGGGTCCCTTAAGGTGGTGATATTCAAGAGACAATTTTCTCAAAGCATCTCTCTTAATTTGTTTTCTACTTCAACATAATCCACGAATCCTTTATCCATCAAGGAATAATAACTCAAAAATCATGTCTATATTAATGTTTTATTTCTATAATGAAATAACCCATATACATTTCATTTATAATCTCTAAATATTCAAAGAAATTAAACCATTGTCCAAATTATGGCGGTTAAGCGTCTTCATGAACAAATTATTTTTCATTTTCCATTACCACATTCATAGCTGGTCATAAAAGTATAATTAAGGTTAAATCTGATTTTAATAGTTATATTATAACCTTTTTCATGTTTTGGAACTAGTATATACTCATAATATTAAATAAAACAAAACTAGTTCATGGTGTTCGAAAAAAATGCAAAAATAAAATAAGCATTGATCATTAATAATTTATCTAATGAATAATCTTAATAAAATAAATAAAAATTATATATGGGACCATACATAATTTTTTAATTTCATTAATACTACTTTATTACACTTCTGTATTTTCAACTCCATTTCATTATAACATCAATAATTATATATAAATGAATCGATCATGAAACCATGAAATGAACGCACCCGACACCACAGAAATAATGGAAATTTTTTAATTAATGGGTCATAATATGATATAAAACCATAAAATAATGTATTATAAATATGAATATAATTTTTAATGAGTTAATAACATTATTTAAACTATTATACAATAGGTTAAATTATACAAACTTAAAAGAAACCATGAGGGAAGGGTTTCTCATATCACTTTTATTTCTGTGAGATATATTTCTTAATCACCACTAATTTATTTTGTGTGGTGTATATCGTTTCCTTTAATATATAATACACTGAATCTAATTATCTTTATGGTATTAAATATTTTTTAGATAATTATTACTTTTATGGTACATACGATTCCACAGATTACAAAGTGTAAGGGAATTCTTAAGTCAATTTCCATATTTGTGTTAAACTTATACTTCTTGATTATGTAATGATAATATTATGTGTGGATTTATAGTGAATAAACATAACTGATCCAATTGATAAATTCTCACTTTAATGGTATGATATTCGTAATGCAATTTCTTTTAAAAATCATCATTTAATGTTCTTTCTTCAAAAACAATGTTTTTTTTACATATATGGAATGAATTGTAAGAACCCATTTTTTTAAGTAAAAATATTTCATTTTGGTTTATACTTGTGTAATAAGTATCCAAGGAGTAAAATCCTAGATGAAAAATTTACATAGCTATAATTAGTGGTTACATGCCCTGTATTTTTCTTCTACACACCGTTTAATCATGTCAGCAAGTCGGTGCAGGATGTGTAAAGTAAGTAGGTTTAAATGTGACGAGTTAAAGAACCTAAATGATGTGTAGTTCCACTTACACGCCATTTACTTCTTATAAGTGTGTTAAAATGGGCATTAGCCTCATTTTCAATCATTTTGGATAGAGTCACTCCCGGGCTGACAAACAAGCAGTGTCGAACCTTCAATCCCTTCCCGATTGATCATCTAAACCCCGATTACTTCACCATCAGTTGCATTTGAACCCAATCATTAATCTCTATATTACTCTTGAAGATTTATTAGTTATTTTTACACTCAAATAAGTTATTTAAGGTTGAGTGTTTATCATTTTTTTAGATCTACGTTGTTTTAGATTGAATTGAAGGTTGATGCTAGACATAAAGAGTTGTACTATAATGAGGTAGGTGGTCTTGTGCCTTTCACTCAATTTCGAGTTTCTTATATGTGAGATAGTTATTTTCACCCATGTTAGGGTGTAGCCTTGAATGGAAATTGAATTTTTTTATTGCCTTATTACGTTTAGTTAATTGATTATAAATTATTATTTAGGGGAAATTTTGATTGCCTTGAATTAGGGCCGCCCCATGGGTGTGCTTGTCTTGAGTTGTCGTTTATGGCCATTTGGCCAAGGTTCCCTCTGAGTCAATCATTGTTCCCCCCTTTTTTGTTTGTTAAAAATGAATTTAATTAAAATGGGATTTCAATTAGGTTAAACATCAATTGGGTGGATTAAGGGCATGGGATTAGTATTTTTCCCTTCGCCCAGGTTATGCCTATAATTGTCTAAGACTTATAATTGTTATATTTCATACTAGGCTTGTGATATTAATTGACCATGTGAGTATAATATTTAATCCTTATGATAGTTTAATTCACTTGTTTCTTGTTATGTGAACTATGCCCACGTGAGTTTCTTAAATGATAAGTCATGTGATAGTTTAATTCACATGTGCTACTTTTGTTATGGAATTTAATTATGACAAAGAGGGGTAATTAGAAATGGGTGAGCCACAGTCTGAGTTAGAAGATAAGGTTAGGCTCATGTGACTAATTACGCCTTATATACCTTGGGTGAACCATTGTCTCGGTTAAAAGATAATGGACGGACTGAAGAGGTTAATTATAAAAAGGTTGTGAGTGAGCCACAAATAGGGTGGTCAGACTCCTTAAGTCTTATTTAAATTTCTGAGAGAACCTAGGATCCATTTGGGGATACCAATGATGGGATCTACTAGAAAATGATTAAACAATTTTTATGTCACATGATGATTGTTACTTTTATATGGGGGTCGTCAGACCTAGGACAAACCTAGAGACTTTTATACAGTCCAATGGAATTGTTTAATGAAATAAAATGACTACAAATGCGTTTTTCAAGCCAAAACAAAAGCTTGGATTCAGTCTTCACTTGTACTTGGTTACATCATCTTCTAATACATCTGTTATGCTTGCTTTTGAGTACTTCCTAGTTTATTGATTTTCCTTTTTGAACACTATCTATTAAATATACTCATTGATAAATTGGCACAGATCCTGGGTGGTTACATACTAAGATTCATTTCTCACACCCTATTTGGGTCATGCTTTTGTGCCTAAACATATTATATTATTGCAGGTGTGGATAAGGGAAAAATCTCTTCTTCATGTACATGATTTGTTGTTTAGGAGTTTGAGAGTAAGGGACCAATCTGAGGCTTGCAATTATTCTATGTTTTCTTTTTTATTTTTATACCTTGGTATTGTGTTTTGTATCTGACTACAGTGTATCATGTTTTGGTAGCTTTCTTAGAACATGTGACATATAGCATCATCCTTTGTATGCTATGACATCTGGTTATTTTTATTTTAAGTCTTCCATTTTTTATTTCTTTTATGGTATTAATTATTCTAATATTTTATATTATTGTTCTGTTGTGTTAAACTCTAACAATGAGGTCATAGTTTCCCCACTATCAGTCATAGTCCCTTGCTTCTAGTCAGAAATATCTAGAGTTTGGGGAAATGTTCTTGAGCTTATGTGGCCAACCAGGTACGGAGCACTAATTGAGTGGTTTTCATATCTAGTACGTTACAAAGTGGTATCAAATGGGTTTTTCATTTCTAAATTTTCTTAATATTTAGAGAAATTATACAGGGATATAATTGAAATAGAGTTTTGTAATAAAATATGATTGGGAGTAGCTACCACATGTAGAAGGAAATTCCAAATTGCTTCGAATTGACTTGTAATGTTTGGATTTTGTGCTATTACAGTTGATTTGATTTCACCGTTGGGTGATAAACTTATTTTGTGCAATTATTTATACTATAATTTTTGTTCTATTTAGTGGAAACATGATGAGATGAAGGTATTCCATCTCATGCATCATATAGGAACTTATTAGAAATCAAATGTCATGCATTATTTCCATGACATTTAGAGAGAATTATCAATTGCATGCTATTTTGATAGATGTCATGATATATATACATGTTTTTGTGATAGGTGTATTGGTACACATTATTGTTGAATTGTATGGATGCCAATCTTTGATCCCTGAGGTGTATGGGCCCTCTTGGATCTGAATCTGGTGGATCATGTTTCAACCTTTTGTATAGAACATTATTTTGATATGTTATGTTTGGATGAAAAAATTTAATTCATTGGGAGTATGGGCCCTCATGGATTGGAATTTGGCATACCACTGGTTGGTTTTTTGACAAAATAGGGGTTTTCTGGGAAATATGGGGTTTCTATCCTGGAAAAGCCAGTTTACACGACGTGTAGTTTAGCCTAACACAACATGTGTTCTTCCTATTTGGGGAAGGAATTTTTCTATTCATTGTTACATGTATTGTACTTTTAGTACAATCTGTGTGGTAAGTGACCATGTTTCCAGCTATGTGAGAAGGAATATGGGTTGGAAGGTTTTGCAAGTACATGGCCATGTACTTTTGGTACAAGTCATGTGGGTTTAGTTGGGCTGAACCCATGTGAATTTGGTTGTGTGGTAGTAAAGGGCTAGGAGAGGAGACTTGTGTACACTCTGTGTACACCTCTAAAACTCTATGTACGTAGGGTTGATACATTCCTAGGACAATGAGACTACACAAACATGTAAATACTTATTGGTACATGTTGTGTATAGTTTTTACACATTGTGTAGTCCATTTTTAGAAACTGTTGAGGATTTTCTTCTTCTGTTTTGTTCTTGATCTCTTGAACTATGTACCTTGATGAATACTCTTATACTGAGTTGTATGTGCTAGACTTTATAGAGAAATTCCACCATGATGACCTTCATTTTTATTCGAAGAGAGTATAAATGAGCATACCCCAGAGGTGGTAGACCAGGGGATACCAGAGGACCCTCCAGTCATGTTAGTTGTGACACCAGCTGTTATAATAGACGTAGGTGATGATGCAATTTTCCATCAAGGCTTTATGAGGTTCATGAAAACCTTTTAGGGAGCACCATAGCCTGACATGTCTATAGAAGAACTGACATGATTGTTCTAGAAGCAGCATCCGCCCATGCTTTCTGGGGAGGGTAGGACACAGGTTGCAGAGTCATAGACAGAGTCTATTTTATCGATCTTCGAGCATCTTGAGATACCCCCTAAAATTAGGTTCAAGATCATGACTTATATATTTCATGATTCCACCCATAGGTGGTGGGATGTTACCACACAGACAGAGTGTAAGCAGGAAATGGTATAGGAAGGTTTTCAGACATTATTTTATGACTAATTCTATCCCGGGATGTTGAGGGACGACAAATATCATGAGTTTATGAATCTGGAGTAGGTATCTCTATCAGTTATGGATTAAATTTCCTATTTTACTAAGCTATAACGCTTTTCTCCTATTTTTATGGGTGAAGATCTGTTAAAGGCTAGGAAATTCGATGTTGCTCTCAGGTATGACATCTTCTTTCAGGTGAATATCTTCTAGATGACTATTGTATCTGCTATAGTGAACCAAGCATTGATTACCGAGTAGAATTAGGGGGAATATAGAGGTGTGGTCCAGGGAGGTTTGACACCATGATCTGGTATATTTTTGACCTGTAGTAGAAAGCGTCATCTGGAGCTTACACGCAACAAATATTGTACATAGAATGTATCTTCCAGTAGCCAGGTGAGGTGCTTCTAGTGCAGAATAATTGGGCATACTATACCTCAGTGCCTGATGGACCTAGTCGAGTGCTGAGATTGTGGAAAGATGGGCCATTTATATAATTTATACGTGATATTTCCAACAGGATCTAGTTAGAGAGGGTCTTCACCAAATCCAAGTTTAGGAGATGGGTTAACAACTTTTAACCAGTCAGGAAATTGGAATATGTTAGGCCGATCGGACTAAGGTGGTGGTTGTGGCCATGGTAGCCAGACCCAAGAATCTCAGTGACAGTAGGGTGGTTCAGCTCAAGGTAGCTTAGCAATGTCTTAGGGATGTGGTGTAAGATAGAATTGTGCAGTGCAACAGACCTAGTAGGAGCCAAATCCCAGACTTTATACTTTCAGAGGTACTATTCTAGTCACCATTCTTTTTCTTCTTCACTCTTTGATATAGGGGCTTCACATAGTTTTATATTTTTTCCTGTTTTAAACATTCTTGGGCTCTTTGTTTTCTCTTATGATGATGTTATGATGCTACACACTCTGTTAGGGATAAGGATGGTTGATGTTTTTCAGTGTAAGGAGTCCCCCCTTGAGATTGGTGGGTGTCACTTCATTTGGGATCTCTATGTTCTAGAGATGATAGGCTTTGATGTCATACTCTGAATGGACTGGTTAGTATCCTTTCAAGCCTTTTTTGATTTCTATCACTGTAGGGTGAGTTTTACATCACCAAAAAGCGATTTGTTTCTATACAAGGAGGAGTGGGATATCCAAGAAAACCGAGCTGTACCCATGAAATGTGGATTAAGTGGTATGATAACCCAGATTTCTAGTTTATATCTGGATGACCAAAGAACACGTCAGGTAGATTTACCTCCAGTGGTTGATCATTTTAAGGATGTTTCCAAGATGAATTTTCAGGGCTACCTATGGCGAGAGAGGTGGATTTCATGATCAAGCTAGTTCTAGGAGCTAAACCAGTATCCATTACTACTTACAGCATTTCTATGATAGAGCTGTAAGTGATCAAGAGGTAGGTAGAGGATTTAGAGGTAAAGAGGTTTATTTAACCCAATACTTCTTTATAGGGTTTGAAGTTCGTTTTTGCAAAAAAGGTGGATGGTACACTCAGGATATGCATGGATTATTATAAATTGAACCAGTTGATGGTTAAGAACTGGTATCCTCTGCTGTAAATATACGATCTCTTCGATCAACTCATAGGAACTCAGGTATTCTCTAAGATCAATTTGAGATCTAGTTATCACCAGGTATGTGTTCGACCTATATACATATCTCATACCACGATTTTTATAAGGTATGGTTTATATGTGTATATGGTTATGTTGTTTTCACTAGCAGTTTTCACATAACTGATGAACCAAGTGTTCCATCCTTACTTAGATTCTTTTGTGGTGGTTTTTCTGGAAGATATCTTGGTGTATTCTCACAATCGACATGGCCATGACATCCATCTTGAGATCATTTTTAATACACTAAGAGAGAATCAGTTATATTCTAATATCACAAAGTGACACTTTTGGATGGACAAGATTCACGTCTTGGGTTATGTTATCTCAGAGATAGGAGTGCTAGTGGACCTAGAGAAGGTAAGGGAAGTAGTTACCTAAGAGCATACCAAAAACATATTTGAGGTGCATAGTTTTCTTGGGATATCTGGTTACGACATACATTTCATACATGACTTCTCACACTTATCAGCACTAATGATGGTCTTGAAAAAGAAGGGTGTGAAGTACGTATGGTCAGATTATTGTGAGACAACCTTTCAGGAGCTAAAAGGGAGATTAACGTCTGCACCGATACTGATTTTTCAGAGCCGAGTAGAAGTTATACTGTGTACTACGACACATCAGGTATCGGGCCGGGAGAAGTGATTATGCATGGGATCAAGTTTTTATGTATGAGTCTCATTAGTTTAGGCCACATGAGAGGATATATCTGGTATATGATCTCGAGTTATCCATAGTTGTTCATGCCTTACGTTGTTGGATACATTATTTATTGGGGGAGCATTTTGTGGTGTACACAGACCACAAAAGTCTCATGTACATATTTACTCAACATGATCTAAATATGAGGTAGCAAAGGTTGGTGGAATACATTAAATATTTCTATTTTGAGCTTGAATACATTCCTAGAAAAGGCAATGCAGTGGTTGATGCATTGAGAAAAAGGGATCAGATACAGGCGGTGCAGGAGGCCATTGGTGAGTTGTACTTTCTGTCCTTGTTCTATGAGATGCATTTGTAGGTGCATGATAGTCAAGGATATACATTCCTTTATTCTTTAGCTATGAATTATACCATCTTGGATAGAGTGATCATGAGGAAACTATAAGATTCTGAGAGCCTTTTCCTGCAGAAGAGTGTAGAAGGTGAGGATACTTTTCCTAGTTGGACGGTAGGTGATGATGAGATCTTTCATATCCATGGATGTGTCTGGGTTCCAGCTGACATACAGGGGGTTGATGTATGAGTTTCATGATTCATCTTGGGAAGTCCATCTTGGAGTTACCAAGATGTACCATGACTTTCACTATCAGTACTGGTGGCCAGGTATGAAGAGAGATGTGGCTAATTTTGTTATGAGGTGTTCAACCTGTTAGTAGGTGAAGGCGGAACATCATCAGCCAACTGAGCTTTTAGAGCAATTATCTATTCTAAAGTGAAAATGGGATGATGTCATGATGGATTTTGTGACTGGGTTACTGAGGTCACCCATAGGTAATGATGATGTGTGGGTGGTGGTTGACCGACTTACAAAGGTCTCTCACTTATTTCCTATCAAGGAGACCTTCAGTGTTGATGAGATTGGGAAGCTGTATATAAGTGTGGCAGTACTACTTCATGGTGCCCCTCATTTTATAATTTTATATAGGGATTACCACTTTATATATCTTTTATGGAATTTTTTAGATGGAATGTGGTACATAGGTGCTTCTGATCACAACATACCTCCCTCAGACTGATGACCAGTCAGAGCGTATGATACAAGTTCTGGAGGACATGATGCGAGCATGCATCTTAGACTTTGGTGGATATTAGCAAATGAATATTCCCATGGTTGAATTTTCCTACAATAACCATTTCTAGATGAATATATAGATGTCAACTTATGAGAATTTTTACGGTAGGCCATGCCGGTCTCCCCTATACTGGCTGGAGGTGGGTGAGGCAGCTTTATTGAGATCATGTCTCACGCAGGAGACTTCTGAGCAAGTCCAGTTGATTAAAAAGCAGATGGATACTGCATAGTCTCATCAGAAATATTTTTCTGATCGTTGTAGAATACCTCTAGAGTTCTAGGTTGGGGATTGAGTTTTCTTACGTGTTGCATTGAGGGTGGGACACAAGAGGATTAGGAGATAGGGTAATATTTCACCGAGATATGTCGGGCCATTTGAGATTTTGGTAAGGGTCAGGCCGGTTGCCTATTGATTGCAGTTTCCAAAGAGGTACCAGGATATGCACGAAGTCTTCCACATTCCTTAGTTGTAGAATTACTTTTCAGACCCATCCCATGCATTTCATCCTGAGAATGTTGAGTTATATGTAGATGTGGCTTTTGAGGAGCATCCAATTCAAACTATGGATCATATAACGAAGGTTATCCATGGCTGGTATGTTTCTTTAGTATATGTGCTATGGAAGCAGTACCAAGTGCGGAACGAGACCTAGGAGAGGGAGGCTGATGTACGATTGTAGTGGTTGGAGCTGTTCTCTTATAGATCTTCACCATCCTAGGAATGACAATTCAAGGATGAATTACTTTGAGGGGGTAAGTTTGTAAAAACAGGTTCTTTTTTAGGTATGAATAATTAATTTTAGTCTATACTTGTGTAATAATTATCAAAGGGGTCAAATCCTAGCAGATAAATTTACAAAGTCAGAATTAGTGGTTACAAGACATAATTTTTTCTTCTACATGTCAGGTATTCATGTCAGTAGGTCTATTTAGGACATGTAAAGTATGTCAATGGAAATGTGAACAATTAAAGAACCTACATGGAATGTAGTTCCAATTATAGGCTGTCTACTTATTAAAAATGTGTTAAAATGGACAACAGCCTCATTTTCTATAATTTTGGACAGAGGCTCTCCTGGGATGATGCACAAGCAGTGATAAACCTTTAATCCCTTCTAGATATATCATCTGAACCTTAATTCCTTCATTATCAGTTGTGTTTGAGCCTAATTAGTAAGCTCTCGAATACTCTTGAGCCATTATTAATGATTTTTACTCTCAAAAAAGTTATGCAAGTTTGAGAATATATCTTTGATTTGTTGATCTATATCATTATATCTTGAATTGGATGTTGAGGATGGGTGATGAGAGTTTTACTATGACGAGGTAGGTTTTCTTGTGCCTTTCTCTCCTTGTCGAGTTGTTTATATGTGTCGTAGTGTTGTTCTCCCATGTTAGGGTATAGCCTTGAATGGAAATTGACCCTTTTTATTTCCTAATGACTTTTAAGTAATTTATTATGTCTTATTGTTGTTGAAAAATGTTGATTTCATAGAATTAAGGCCACCCCAAGGGGATTTTTTTCCCTTGAGTTGTCTTTTATGTCCATTTGTCCTAGGTTGCCTATGAGGCAAGCGTTGTTTTTACCTTTTTGGGTTGTTAAAAAGGAATTGAATTATAATGTGCTTGGAATTGGGTTAAACTAAAATTATATAGATTAAAGGCATATGATTAGTATTTTTTTCTTTTCGCATGATATGTATACAATTGTTTAAACCTTATAATTGTTAGATTTCATGTTAGACTTGTGATATGAATTTCCCATGTGAGTATAATTGTTTAAGCATTGTGATAGTTTATTTCACTTGTTTCTTGTTATGTGAAATGTTTCCATGTGAGTTATTTAAATGATAAGTCATGTGATAGTTCAATTCACATGTGATGCTTTTATTATAAAATTTAATTATGAAAAAGAGGGGTAATTAGAAATGGGATATCCACAGTCTCAGTTAGAAGACAAGGTTGGGCTCATATAAATAATTTCACCTTATATAGCTTGAGTGAACCATTTTCTAAATTAAAAGATAATGGACAGGCTCAAGAGGTTAATTTTGAAAAGGTTGTGAGTGAGACACAGTTAACATGGTCGGAATTATCGAGTCTTATTTAATTTTTTGAGCGAACCTAGGTTCCACTAAGGGATACACAGGCCGAGATCTGCGGGAAAATGATTAAATTATTTTCATGTCATGAGTTGATGGTTACTTTTATACGGTGGGTCGTCGGGCATAGTCCGGACCTCAATACTTTTATGTAATCTATTGGAATTGAGTAATGAAATAAAATGACTAATGACGCATCTTGCATGCCAAAGCACAATCTTGGATCCAGTCTTTACTTGTACATGGTGACATCGTCTTCTAAGTCATCTGTTATGATTACTTTTGAGTGCTTTCCTAGTTTACTACTTTTCCTTTTTGAACACTAACTATTTAATATTATCACTAAAAGATAGGAAAAAATCTTGGGTGGTTTCCTACTAGGATTTATTTATCACACCTTGTTTGGGTCATGATTTTGGGCACAAAAAAATTATATTCTAGCAGGTGTCGATAAGGGAAAATGCCCTTCTTCAGGTATGTGATTTGATATTTAAGAGAAGAAAAGCATGGGACCAAGATGAGGATTGTGATGATTGTAAGTTTTATTTTTGTATTTCTATACCTTAGTATTGTGTTTTGTATCTGTCTACAATGTATCTGGTTTTGGATGCTTTCCTAGAACATGTGACATGTAACATCATCCTTTATATGCTATGACATCTGGTAATTTTTACTATCAGTCTTCCTCTGTTTATTTCTTTTATGGTATTAATAATTTCACTATTTTATATTATTTTTATGTTGTGTTACACTATGAAAATGACGAAATGGTTTCCCCACTATCAGTCATAGGCCCTCACTACTAGTCGGTAGCCTCTGGCATTTGGGGAAATGTTATTGAGGTCATGTGGCCAACCGGGTACAGAGAACCAGTTGAGTGGCTTCCAGATCTGGGACTCTTTATAAATAAAACTTCCCACTTTTATGTAACTTTAATATTTTTTGTCATACATTACAAGATTATATGGTTATTTGCAGATAATACTATTTCCATTTTATATGAATGAATTTTCAAAATGGGTGATTTCAAAATGAAAAGTTCATTTTCTTGAAAGAGTGTTTTTATGATTCAATATTTCATGATTTTTGTTTATGTTATGATTTTTAGGAATTTTTTTTGTTGATAGGATATTAGGTTATAAACCAATAATGGGTGGTTATGTGATAACCCAATGATATTTGGTTACATGATAAACCAATGATTGGTGGTTCTGTGATAAACCAATGATGGGTGGTTACGTTACAACCTCCAACGCATTAGGTAATCTGAAGTTGTAGGTTGACCATATTAATTACTCAATTTGTAGGAGTGATATAGAAAATTATTTACCCAATTAATTAATTATATTTTATATTCTTTCGAATTAGTTTTTATCAAAATAAATTTATTTTCAAAAGGTAAGATATTGATCATTTTGAAAATATGATTCCTTTTTCAGAATAAAAAGGTATATTTTTATCCTTTTTTATGTATTTTCACTGGGCTAGAATTTTCCCTTTTTATTTCCCTTAATGATATTTTTTTCTTATCCCAAGTTTTAAAATGTTTTTCATAGGATTTAAGAGGGACTAGAGATATGGATGAGATCAGGGAAAAAACATGAATATTTTCATAAAGAGAAAACATGTTTTATTTAAATAATTTTGTTTTGTGAAAAAAATGGATATTGTGTATAAGTGTCCACTTGTAATGTATGAGTTTACTATGTAAGGGTTTTCCAATTCCGTAAAACTGTAAAACTAAAATATATTTTGAAAATAAAGAAATAAAATTTTCGTTTAAAATCACTAGAATATATAATGTTTAAGGTCGGGTCCTTACAACATTAATATATTTTAAACTTTTTAAAACACTATAAAGAACATTTTCAATGATAAAAAATCATCGACCGATGAAGCAACCTTAAAATTCAATGACTTTTATCAGCGCTAATAAATGATCTCATAAAGGTGTCCTTTATCTGCTCTTTTATTTATCCCTGATAAAATTCAAAAAAAAAAATTGTTTAACCCGCCCCTTTTATCATCACTCTCATAACTATCCATGCTATGTTCCCCCCACCCTACATCCTCAATCGACCCCCAACCCATCAGTATTTTCTATAAACTTTATCAGTTATTTTCACGCAGTTTAACCTTGTTCGCACCTGAAATTGAACCCATAACCTCTACCTTCTAGGTCTAATGACTTTACCACAACACCATCTAGATTTTTTTAATAATTTATAATATATCTATTTATATATGTATACATAATTTATTTTTATTTATATATTTTTAATATAATTATATACATTTATATAATCATTTTTAATAAAATTTTAAAATATGTTAATATATTGTATAGTTATATGTTAATTTTATACACACACACACACACACACACAAACACACACCCACATACATATATGTTAGATATTTACATTTAGTTGTATATTTAGATATAATTTTTTATAATGTATTTTTAAATATATATTATAAATATGTTTATATACAATAATTGATGATAATAATATATTTATAAAAATACATTTATATATGATGTATTTACACAATATTAACACACACATACATAAACATATTAACACACACAAGTATACATTTATATTTTGCACATACACACACAAATATTTACCTATATGTATTTATTGACATATATTAGAATATAAATATATATTTTTTTATTTATTTACACACACATAATTATATTTTATTATTAAATGATTTGGGGGTCAACCCCTTTTTTATTAAGAAAAAAACGAATACCCCTTTTAAACTAGGCTTAGAGCGAACCCAATACGTACCCTGTAAGCCCAAAAGCACATAGGCCAATGAAATACGTGGCTCGAAGTCCCTTATATGGTACTAAGGACCTTGTGACTCATGGTACCAGATTACACCCCTTATGAAAGAGTTGGCCCCAATCCCCAAGAGTTAGTAAACTTCATGTCAAATACCAGTCAAACGTATCGCCCCCACTACCAGAGATACTTCACTCATGTTTCTAGTAAAATGTGTTGCATCACTACCCCACCCAAGAGTTGTGTCTTGCTTTTCCAACACAATGTGTCAGGGTACCCTTCCGACCTACATTGGCGTGTGGGGAAGGGTCAGGTGATATGTGTCAGCCCACCCATCTCTCTTTTGAGAATCCCACCTGATGACACCTGTGTGTCCCTCACTGCATCATCAATGAGATGTTCTAAATCATCTGTTTTAAACATGATGAATACATCCATGTGGCTAGGTATCCATATGTCCCTCATTGGAATGAAGATTGATGACTGAATGATGGATGTTAACACACCCATCTCTTTTTAAAATTCATCCACCTGATGACACTTGCATGAACCGTGTTGTACTGCCTTCCAAATGGGTTGAGGCATTTTCTTGGGTACACCATGTCACCTGCAAACCTAAAAGTGTCCCAGAGTCCTAATGGCCTGAAGTCCCAAGGAAACTTATATGGCCCAATGTACCAAGACCAAGTGTAGAAGCTCTAGGAAGAATAATTATACATGGCTGGAAGGCCCACACTACCATAGATCACGCAATATACAACATCACTTTTTATCAGCCCTAAAAAGAAAGTGATAATAAAAGGGGAATCTTTATCAATGCTAGCTAAAAGAAATGATTAAGGTTACTTTTATCCCCACTAAAAAATACTGATAAAGGTAAAACCTTTGTCAGTATATTCTTTATCGCTGACAAAGGTTACACATTGTCAATGATTTTCCTAACCTAGATATAATATTTGTATAACTTTTAATAAAACAATATTGTCAATATATATAAAATTATCATATTTATATTAAAAATTTAATGTTTAATTATATATATTAGTTACGAAATTTATGTAATTAATATAAATACGCTACATTAAATGTGATATTGGAATTTATATTTTTTATCTATATCAATATGTGGGATGCACATATATTCATGTGTATGTGTATGTATAGGATATGTGTATAAGTTTATGTATGTAATGTAGTATTCAAATTTTTAATTTTATTTCACATTTAATGTATATTTTTTTATTTTATTATAATATTTTTGGAATTTTTTTAATTTATACATATTTATTTACTAATTATTTGTATAATATATATTTAATTTATATGATTAGTATTTATTCAGTTTTATTTATTAAGTTGTAATATTTTTAAAATGTTTTGAAATTTACAAAAATTATGTTATTTAAATGCATTTTTTAGTATTCTCCTTATTTTTGAATGTGTTTACAATTCATGTAGTAAATATTATGAATTATTTTATTTAAATATAGTTTTTTCTATTAAATTTCATTTATCCATTTTTAATATTCTTTCATTTAATATTATTTATCAATTTTTAATATTAATTTATTTTTATATTTATTAAAATTTAACCATTTTATAATATTTATTTATACATATATTTATTTACTATGTAATATATTCAATATGTTTGCAGTTTATATGAATAATATTCATTTTTTTATTTATTAAGTTTAAAACTTAAAAATATGTTTGAATTTTATATAATTAGTCTATTTAAAGGAATTTCCAATAATTCTTTAATTTAAATAGTTAATATTTTTTTAATTTATTTAATTTTATTTATTCATTTTTAATATTATTTTATTTAATATTATATTTTTTATTTTTTATATTTATAAATTATTAATGTTTTTGGAAGTTATACATTTTTTTTAAAATGTATACATATTTATTTAATAAGATTTAATATTTTTAATATGTATGTAATTTGTATGATTAATATTTATTCATTTCTATTTATTGATTTTAAATTTTTTTAATATTATTGAAATTTATATAATTGATTCATAAAAATGCATTTTAATTTTAATATTTTTTTACTAAATATAATTCGTTTTTAATAATTTTTATTTATATAATTAATAATATATATATATATATATATATTCATTTTTATTCATTTTTATGTGTGTAATTCAAGAAGTTAAAGTCGTGAATTCACTTTTTTATTTTTTTTTTGTAGTTTATTCAATTTTATTTAGTTATTTTTAAAAATATTTGAATTAATATTATTTATTAATTTTCAATGTTTATTATTTTTTAATATTTTTATTGTTTATTCAATTTTAATATTTATTTATACATTATTATTTTCCAAATTTTAATATTCTTAATATGTTATTAATTTTTTTATTAATATTTATTCAATTATTTTTTAATCTCTAATATTTTTAAAATGTTTGAAATTTATATTATTTATTTATTTAAATGAATTTTCTTGTATTTTCATCATTTTTTTCATGTGTTTAAAAGTCTCATGAACTATTCATATTTATTTACTAAGAATTAATAATCTTAGAATATTTTTAATTTATATGGTTGATATTCATTCAATTTTATTTAATTAGTGGTAATATTTTTAAAATGTTTGAAATATATATAATCAATCCAATTTAATGGAGTTTTATTTTTTTCTTCATTTTTTGTATGTGTTTACAATTAATTTTACCAATCTTATTAATTTTTTTTCTTTTAAATAGTTTTGTTATCTATTAAATTTTATTTATTCATTTTTAATATTATTTTATTTAATATTATTTATTCATTTTTAATATTTATTAATGTTTATATTTTTTGAAATTTAATAATTTTTTACTATTTATTTGTACATAATTATTTACTATTTTGTAATATTTTAAATATTTATTCATCTTCGTTTTAATATATATCCTTTTTAAATTTTTATTTATTAATGTTTATGATTAATAAAACTCATCCATTTTTTAAATATTTTTCAAGTGTCTTCGTTTTTAATTATTCAATTTCACTCATTTTTGACATTCATGCATTTAAAATTATATACTCATTAATAATGTAAATTTTTTTTTATAATATATTCATATTTATTATTTATTTGTTTAATATGTTTAAATTTTATTTATAAAACCATATAAAAACAATCTTTATCAGTACTATAATTATAGTGGTGATAAAGATAGGTTTTATCAACGTTTTTAGAATCGATAAAGATTGTTTTCAGCAGTTCTTTTTAGTTTTGAAAAATCCAATACGGTTTGGTTATGGATTTAGAGACCCAAATCCATGAACCTAATATTTATTAAAAAGATAGAGCACAAAGGAAAGCTTAAAAATGGTACAAAACCCAAAACACATCCAAAGGATAAAAATCATAGCTATGAAAGGCACTCAAGGCCCACTGATCAGCCTGCGGCCCATCAAAATGAAGCCTATATGATCACCTCTTTGTAGTCCATCTGCTCACCAACCACAACCTGGTCGTGCCCGTTGACTGATGGAGACATCACAAATAATCTTCCCTAAAGTCGTTTCTCTAAGATTTCACCATGCCTAAGGTCTAGCTTGTGCCATTGCATTTCGATGTCGACAAATCCCATGAGCGTATCTAAAACCTCGCATCTTGAGGTCTTCACCTTTCTGGAATATCTTCCAGGCCAAAGTCTTCATCGGCCGACTCCTGCAAAGTCATCATCTTGTCCGACGCTGTTGAGCATCCAACCCACTCATTCTTGTAGACCTGCGTCTGGGGTTTAGATCTCTCCTCAGATTTAGCTGATTCCCCTTGAATCAAGTAGGGAGTATCCTTAGTTAGCAACCTCTACATCAAGTAGAGATCCCCCTAGCCTACAAAATGAGGTTTTCCTCTTCTGACAGCGGAGGGTCCAGAGTCCAACGATCCACATAACTTTATATCTTTCAACGACACACTCTATGACCTTCCTTATCTCATGAGATCAAAGGATCCCTCCAATCCTGGATTAGGGTTAACCTTCACCACTTCCACACGTGGCCTTCCCTAAATGGGGTTTTCTTTGGTCAGAAAGAAGAATCATGAGTTCACTGATACCCATCCCTTTCGATCTTCCCACACCACATGGTGTATCCTTCTTATTCTCAGGATATCAAAGGTCAGTGCCACTACAAGCCTTGTATTAGGGGTTTCCTTCACCCCTACTGCATACGGTCTTCCCCGTATGCGGTTTGGCTTCCCCACTCCAACCATATTTTCTTAGAGATTATAAAGATATTTTTGTCAGCACTTATTATTTTACCACCCATATTTATCAGTGCTTTTAGGAAAGCACTTATGAAACCCTTCTAGGTCTAATTAATTCAACCCTAACAGAGTTTTCTTCTTAATGCCATTAAATCTCTCATGGAAGTTTACCTCTACCACTACTACTGCTTGATCTTTTTTACATGAATTTATCTATTGAAAACCTAAGGTATGTAGTTATTTCTACTCATCTTTAACCAATATTAAATAACCTGATCTACATGATCATCACCTTCATCCCATTTAAGACCCCCTTTAATCAATACTAAAACATTCCCCACATCCATTTCCTTCAAAATGGATTTGTTTTATTACCTTTTTCATTGCGTGAATGGGAACATAATGATGCTATCCAAACTCCATGAGAAAATTGTCGCTACTACCTTAAGACGTCATTTGGATGCAGCGATGTAAAGACCCAGAATTTCCATGCAATTGTTTTTAATTATATGGGAATTTTACGAGTCTGAAAAAATTAATGGTGCGCGATTTCGAGGCCCGGTGTGCCGGGAATGAATTTCTAAACTTTGTTTCAGGTACATTCAGTAAACATGCGAGTGAGTTTTTTTAACTTTTGAATGGTGCTCAGAATTGATATCTGATGACACTGTTGAGCTCGCAAAACCTGTATTCACTTAAGGAGACTTTCACCTTGACCGCAGCTGGTCGAGGGTGAAAGTTAGTTTTCATGATTTTTCTTGGAATAAGAAAAATAAAATGTTTAACATTTTTATTTTTATTTTTGAAACTTCACTACATGGGTTATGCAGGTGGGGACCACCTGAACAAGAACCCCCCCCCCCCCCCCCAAAAAAAATATATTCTAGTAGTGGGGACCACCCAGACCCCCCTTTAATGGAAGATAACTCTTGGACATCCTCCCATAAATTAATTAGGCAAAATCCCCATTTAATATTTGGAGCCAACGAAAAATTAATGAAATGTGTCAACATTTTAGATGTTCCAACATAATTGATCTTCATATTTTAAATTATATTAGCACCTTTTTCCTTTGGGAGGATTTGGTTGGAAATTGAGAAGGGGAAAACTTGTGGAGGAACTTTCTCTCTAACTAAGAACACCTCCCAATGAATATCTTCTTCAACAAAGAACGATCCATCTTCTCCAATGAAGAACGCGCCACCTCCAATGTGGGACGTCTTCAACAACGATGAACCGACGTCCACCCTTCCCTCCCCATCAACGTCAACAAAACTCCAAGTTAGGGGTTTTGTTATTCTTCATGTTTTATGTTTAAATAATCCTAATGATCTGCTTGCTACCAAACTAATGAGAAGGGAGTGGGCCAAACAAACATGGCCCAATCCATCCTCTGTTCTTCATGGTTTGTGTGTTCTTCGCGATGGAGGAGGACGTCAACCGACAACGGTGGGGAATGGGAATGGGCACCGACACCAAGAACGGCCACGACGAAGGCAATAGCGCGTCCGCGTCACTGGAGAAGGGCCGCAACCCGGCAGCCGTGACAGAGCAAAGGCGGTGGCCGGCCACACAACGGGGATGGCGGTGCATGTCTGTGCAGCCTGGCGAGGAAGGGCCACAACGACGAAGCGAGGAAGGCCGGCCAAGCTGGCTGCCGGTAAAGGAGCGGCGTGCGACCGCGCCAAGCGGAGAGAACGTCCGGCCATCGGGCCAGTCGTGGAAGACCGCCACACCACGGTTTCTTTTCCACACCGCAGCCCCTCGGCTCCACGGGCCGGGCCGGGTCGGTCTGACCAGGTCAGACCGGACCCGGACCAGTTTTGACCCATCCCATACTTTTGGCCATAACTTTGGCACCAGACGTCCGTTTGACGATCCTTATGTAATGACGGAAAACCTGGAGCGAGAAGGTCCTTTTTTTATACCCCACATGAGATTTAGATAATGTTGGGGTACAGTTGGGTTTGATCGAGCACAAATCCAACTAGGCCCTCGGGACTAAAAGGATAATAACTTACAGACCAGGCGTCTAATTGACGCACCGTCTGTTGCGTTGAGACCCCTATTACATTGCGGTCCTTTGGGATACTTATTCATGGGACTTCATGGATGTTGGAGTATCAACTAGTGACTTGAGGAGTGGACCCTCCGGGAGACAAGAAAGCTTAGTGTGGGAACCCTGTAGCTGGCTGTGACGATGTACTAAAATCATGTATGGGTCTGACGATGTACTAGGATCGTGTGTGGGTGTGACGAGGTACTAGGATCCTGTGTGGCTTTGATAATGTTCTAGGATCCTGTGTGGGTCTGATGAGGTACTTGGATTCTGTGTGGGTATGACGATGTACTAAGATCCTGTGTGGGTCTCACGAGGTACTAGGCACCTGTGTGGGTCTGACGATGTACTAGGATCATGTGTGGGTCTAATGATGTACTAGGATCCTGTGTGGGTCTGATGAGGTATTACGATCCTGTGTGGGTCTGACGATGTACTAGGATCCTGTGTGGGTCTGACGAGGTACTAGGATCCTATGTGGGTCTGACGATGTACTATGATCCTATGTGGGTCTGATGAGGTACTATCACCCTGTGTGGGTCTCACAATCTACGTGGATCCTGTGTGGGTCTAATGAGGTACTAGTATCATGTGTGGGTCTGACGATGTACTAGGATCCTGTGTGGGTCTGATGAGGTATTAGGATCATGTGTGGTTCTGATGATGTACTAGGATCCTTTGTGGGTCTGACAAGGTACTAGGATCCTCTGTGTGTCTGAAGATATAATACGATCCTCCGTGGGTCTAATGATAATTTAGGATCCTATGTGGGTCTTCCTTTTGACAGAGTAAGATGAATTAGTAGTTACATCTAATCATCTCTACTACTGTACCTAATTTATACCTGGTGTGAGATGAGTATGTACCTTTGTGGTCTATACCTTCGTGGTGATACCTTGATGGTATTCTTCTATGTGGAATACCCGTGTGGTACTTAACATCATGGTAATCCTTCCTTTGTGGAATAGATGTGCTTTATGATTTTGAGTTGGACCTTGTGCTTCCTCATATTGAGATGGGATTACTTGATAACTTGGTTATATGTATGGGTATATACCTCAATAGGTTTGTTAGTTGAATTCTTGCTGTGTGGTTTATCCTTTGTGGATTTTTTGAGATCTTGAGGGTCTCGGGGTCCCTACGGAGTATCGTTATACTCACCCCTGCATGGGCTATGCCCGCACCCTGTTGTGTTTGGGGCAGACGATGGACAACGCTGACTGAGGACAAGGGTACCAGGACTAGAGGTAGCTCGGAGGTGGACCTTAGACATGTCGTACCACAGAGACGACCTTTCGAGAGTTGTACCTACCCTTCAGGTAGGATCCTTGGCGGGTGTTCATAGGAGCTGTTCAGTTTACTTGTACTTTCCAGTTCCCTTGTACTTTCTAGTTGGTCTTGTATTGTTTCCCCTTTTACTTACAATACACACTCCTTTTAATTTATAGTTTTCTTGTGTTTTTATCTTTCTATGTACTGGGTTGCATGTGTTTATAGGTTATAAAGGAAATGCCTTCCCAGTTTTAGGGAATACACCTTTTGGTGCTAGTCTCCAACCCCTGGCCTATGGAAGGTGGGGTTTGGGTAGTCACAACACGGGCCCTAGGGGATGGGCCGTGACAAATTGGTATCAGAGGAGTCAGTTCTACCGTATAACATAGGACTCTGACTTTTTAATGGTAATAGTGTTATGTGTTATGAGTGTGGTTATCAGTTTAGGGAATCTAGTGTTGGTACGGTGGCCGACGTATCCATACATTAGGACCCTAAATTCTGATTTCTGACTTAGTTCATGAAAACACTATTTGTGTGTGTGTTTTCAAGAGTTTTCGTTGTAATATATTTGAGTCAGCTCACCAGGTATAAATTTTGGACTGTGGGACACCTGTTTCTTTTCAGGATGCCTCCACGCATACAACTAGTTAGGGTTCCAAGTATAGTACGCCCTGATAGCCCATTGAGCGATGATGCCTCGTGCAGGGCCCTCTTCCAGTAGAGATTCCAAAAAAGGAATCATTGGTACCATTACCTGTTGGGACACTAATGCCACCAACCCAAGCAGTAGAGGGTGCATGCCTCTTGAGCACATTGCACATGTTCCAGAACTAGTGGCCACCAAAGTTCAGGGGAGATATGGACCCACAGGTGGCTGAGGATTTTTTGGAGGCCATGGTTGGAGTCTTCCGACTGGTAGGGACACTAGCTGATCTTACAGTGATCCTTGCCTCTAGTCTTCTATAGGAAGCAGCAGGAATATTGTGGAGTTTGATGGTCCAGGTTCATGATGAGGTGATGCTTCTCTGGGCAGACTTTGAGAGCCTGTTTCGGGCAAAGTTTTTCCCAGCGACTCTTTACACAGTTCTCATACAAGAACTTTTTCATCTGCAGCAGGGCAGCATGACTGTGGCTTAGTACTTAGCGAGGTTCACCGACCTCTCACGCTACTCCACTGATATGGTACATGACCCATTCTTCAGGGCCTGGACCTTAAATAAGAGACTCGAGTGGGAGATCAGGTCTTCAATTATTTTCTTAGCATTCCGACGCAAGCGAGGGTGTTAGAGAGAGCCCTCTAAGTGGAAAGATTTCTTGATGAGCAGTCACCAGTAGCAAGACCCACCGTCGAACATCACGTAGCGGAGTCTTCTACAGCTGGTAGCAGACAGACGTCACCGAGGTCCAATAGGACCAGACCTACATGTCGACGACTATATGACTCAAGATCTGATGTGCAGGGAAACAGAGAAAGAGTTAGTCATGCGAGGAACATGCAGTGTTTCACAGGAAACATGCAGGGTCATGTGGCTTGTGACTGTCCGAACCATCGTACGGATGATCAGTAGACAGTTGAGGGACCCCCCAGGCAGAGACAGTGGTTCGACCGAGGAGGTCCGCAGGGAGAAGGCGAGTGTGGCAGAGGAGTTGACCATGCAGCTAGTGGTGGGAAACGATTTGAGATGTTACTTCCACCACCACCAGGTGGTCCACCCCGACCAGAGGGAGCATGTGGATAGGGGTGAGGTCATCTCCAGGATGCTAAGTCCTATGACCATGGTGCTCTGGAGATGATACGAGGTACGATCTGTGTCTACTCCACCTTAGCTTTAGTACTTATATAGACACTAGTTCTAGCCATTCTTTTGTTTGCACTACCCTCATTCGGAACTCGGAGATTCCAACGGAGCTGTTGGCTCGATCCATATAGCTAGAGACTCCTACATGAGTGGATTAGATGATTACACACTAGTGATGATAGTGTGAGCTTACTCTAGGAGGCGAGAGCTTCGGCTGGGATCTCCTAGTAGCAGCGTCGAGGCCTTACATCATCATCTTGTGTATGGACTGGTTATCTACAGCCCGTGCACAGATTGACTGTACTAGGCACAAAGTGCGGTGTGTCCACATGGATGGGACTATGTTTAACTTCACCTGTGAAAAGAGAGCCTTTGCAGCACGGGATGGACATACCCGGAGGAGAGTGCAGCCAATCACTCATCACTTGGCTAGCCTTACCCTCAGAGCGGTTGATGTGGATAGTCGGAGCTATTCTGTAGTGGTGGACCAGTACATGTATGTCTTCCCTAATGATGTTATGGGTTTACCTCCTTGCATATAGGTGGACTCTTAAATTGACTTGTACCCCGATACGGCACCGATAACTTCAGAAACATATCGGATGGCTCCTGCAAAGCATCTTGAGCTGCGGGTATAGCTGGAAGACTTATAGGGGAAAGGGTTCATTCAGCCCAGTGTTTCTCCTTGGGTAACCAAGATTTTGTTCACCAAGAAGGAAGATGCGATTTTGAGGATTTGTGTTGACTATCGATGCCTGAACCGGGTGACCATGAAGAACAAGTACCCACACTCGAGGATTGAAGACCTCTTTGATCAGCTGAAGGAAGAACGATGGTTCTCGAAGATAGAACTCAGATCAGGCTATCACCAGCTTAAAGTGCAAGATGAGGATGTGCAGAAGATGACTTTCAGATGTCGGTACGACAACTACGGGTTCTTCGTTATGCCATTCGGCATGACCAACCCCATAGCAGTGGTCATGGGACTCATGAAGAGGATCTTTCAGGCATACCTTGATCTCTTTATAGTAGTCTTCATTTATGACATTCTGATCTACTCGACTATTGAGGAGTAGCATGCCTATCATTTGCAGATAGTTCTGGACACACTCTGAGAGCACCAGATTTATGGTAAGCTATCGAAGTGCCAGTTCTAGATCCAAGAAGTTCACTTTCTGGGAAATGTCATCTCAGAGGCTGGAGTTGTGGTGGATCCAGTGAAGATTGCGGCAGTACTTGCCTGAGATCCACCAAGGAGTGTGACGGAGGTATAGAGATTCCTGGGTTTAGCTGGATACTACCAGAGTTTTGTGCCAGATTACTCAAGAGTTGCAGCACCTTTATCAGCGTTGATAAAGAAGGTTCAACATTTTGTGTGGTCGGAGAGGTTCCGATAAAGTTTTCAGGAGCTGAGGCAGAGGATGAATAGTGCCCCCATCACGAGGCTTCTAGAGGAGGGCATAGGGTACGTTGTCTACTACGATACATCAGGGACCAGGCTCAGATGTGTCATGATGCAGGAGTGACCAGTGATCGCATATAGTTCTTCAAAGCTGAGACAACATGAATAGAACTATGCTACCCATGACTTGGACTTAGTAGGAGTGGTCATCACCTTGAATATGTGGAGTCATTACTTGATGGTCATATGTTTTACAGTCTACATAGATCACAAGAGTCTCAGATATATCTTCTCATAAAAGGACCTGAACCTTAGACAATGACGTTGGCTTGAGTTTCTCCAGGACTATGACTTCTAGATAGTTTATACTCTTGGGAAGGGGAAAATTTTAGCATATGCACTCAGCAAGAGATCTGGTATACAACTGCTAGGCGAGATGACAGAGCAGCTGGCCTCTTTGCAGATATCCTTTGTGGATCAAGATGGAGCATCTTTTATTCAGTCTCTTACAGTAACTCCCCCACTTCATCAACGAGTCAGGGAGGTGCAACGTTGGGATACTGACTGTGAGGCCTTACGTTCTCAGATATCCACAGGACAGGCACCTGATGGAATTTCTGAAGGTGGGGAGCACATCATTCTCTTCAGAGGACGTTAAATGGTACCAGTGTCACTTTGAGAGAAAGTGTCGAGGGAGTTCCACACATCACCTCTAGCGGCACATCCAGGATTGGAAAAGATGTACCAGGACCTCAGACGATAGCACTGGTGGCTGAGAATAAAGAAAGTAGTAGCAGAGTTTTTATCTTGGTGCCTCACTTGTCAGCAAGTGAAGGCATAACATCAGGTACCAGCAGGCTTGGTTCAGCCTTTAGAGGTCCCAGAGTGGATTTGGGATGGGATATCCATGGACTTTGTGACAGGAATTTCATGTACATCCAAGGCTCATGATTCTATCTGGGAGATTGTGGATCGACTCACCAAGTTGACCCACTTCCTACCGATCAGAGAGCAGGGTTCAATAGAGAGCTGGGGATGCCTCTATGTGCATGAGATTGTGCGGCTACATGGAGTAGCCTTGAAGATTGTATCTAATCGTGATACAAAATTCACTTACATCCTTAGATGGATGGCCAGAATGAGTGGACCATTCAAACCCTCAAGGACATGCCACGTACTTGCATCCTCGACTTCGGTCGCAGAGATGGTATGGGTTACCCCAAAGAAGTTGCATATCATCTAGGAGTGGATGAAGATGGCACAGAGCAGGAATAAGTCTTATACTGATAGGAGACAAAGACCTCTAGAGTCCAAGGATGGCGACCATGTCTTTCTACGAGTCTCACCTCGATGAGATTTATAGGGATTTGTCCAGGGCGACAAGTTATATTCAAGGTTCATTGGACCCCTCCAGGTCCTTTGTAGAGTTGGCGAGGTGGATTACCACCTAGAACTTCCCCCTCAGTTGCACCGGGTGCACGACGTCTTCCACGTATCCCAGTTGAGGAGATATGTGCATGACCCTTCTCACATCATCGACCACGGTGAGATGGATGTCGATGATGGGGCGACATTCATAGAGGTTCCAGTAGAGATTAAGGATTGACAGTAGTGGGTCCTTTGTGGGTGGTCGACACCTCTGGTGTGCGTTTGCTGGAAGCACAGGAACCTCTAGGAGAGCACATGGAAGCAGGAGGGTCAGATTTGTGTTCAATACCCCCACTTGTTTTCTTAGTTTTGTGATGTGGATTTCAGGGATGCAAAGCCCTGAGGTGGGGAGAATGTAAAGACCTAAGATTTCCATGTAATTGTTTTAATTATATGGAAATTTTATGAGTCTGTGAAAATTGACGGCGTGTGATTCCGTGGCCCAGTGTGCCTGGAATGAATTTATGAACATTTTTTCAGGTATGTTCAGTAAATGTGCAAGTGGATTTTTGTAACTTTGGAACCAATGCTTGGAATTGAAATTTGACGAAACCGTTGAACTCGTAACACTGGTATTCACTTAAAGATTCTTTCACCTCGACCGCAGTTGGTCGAGGGTGAATGTTAGTTTTTGTGATTTTTCATGGAATAAGAAAAATAAAATGTTTAACATTTTTTTTGAAACCTCTCTACATGGGTTATCCAGGTGGGGACCACCCAAACTAGAACCCCCCCCCCCCCCCCAAATTAAACTCAAGAGGTGGGGACCACCCGAACCCCCCTTTTAAATAAAGATAACTCTTAGACTTCCTCTCATAAATTAATTAGGCCAACTCCCCATTTAATTTTTGGAGACAACTAAAAATTAATGAAATGTGTCAGCATCTTAATTGTGCCAACAATATTTATCTAATTAATTTAAAGTATATTGGAACCTATTTCCTTTGAGAGGATTTGGTTGGCAAAGGAGAAGGGGAGAACATATGGAGGAACTTTATCTTCAACGAAGAACACCTCCCAATAAAGATCTTCTTCAATGAAGAATGCGCCATCTTCTCCAGCGAAGAACGTGCCACCTACAATGTGGGACATCTTCAAAAACGATGAAACGACGTCCACCCTTCCCTCCTCATAAACATCAACAAACCTACGAGGTAGTGGTTTTGTTATTCTTCATGTTTTACGTTGAATTAAACCTCGTGATCTGCTTGTTACTGAACTAATGTAGATGGAGCAAGGAAAACGAACACGACCCAATTCCTCCATCGTTCCACATGGTTTGTGTGTTCTTCGCGATGGTGGAGGATGTCAACTGACACCAGAGGGGCACGAGAACGTCGGATTGCACCACGACCGACCACGATGAAGGCAACAGCGCGTCCGCACCACCGGAGAAGGCCTATGGCCCGTCAGCCGTGGCAGAGAAAAGGTGGCGGCCGACCGTACGGTGGGGACGACAATGCACTTCCATGCCGCCCGACAAGGAAGGGTCGTGGATTGTGTTCCGGCGACGAAGGGAGGACGGCCAACCGAGCCGGTTGCCGGTGAAGGTGCGGCGTGCGACCGCACCATACGGAGAGGACGACTAGCCATCCAGCCAACCATGGAAGACCGCCACACTATGGCCACCCCACACCTCGGGCCGGGCCGGACCCAACATGTTGAGTCGGGTCGACCCGAACTGAATCGGTCTGACCGGGTCGGACCGGACCCGGACCAGTTTCGACCCATCTCATACTTTTGGCCATAACTTTGGAACCAAGCATCTGTTTGAAAAATTGTCTACGTCGCCAGAATCCTTGGAGAGATACTTTACTTTTGGTATACCTCACTTAAGATTTGGATAAAGTTGGGGTGCGGTCGGATTACGAATCCAACCAGGCCATCAGGACAAAAAGGCTAATAATTTACAGACTGGGTGTCTGATTGACGCACTGTCTGTTGCGTTGAGACCCCTTTTACAAGGAGGTACTTTGGGATACTTCTTCGTGGTACTTCATGGTAGTTGGAGTATAGACTGGTGGCTTGAGGAGGTGACCCTCCAGGAGACAAGAAAGCTTAGTGCGGGAAACCTATAGCTGGTAGTGATGATGTACTTGGATGATGTGTGGGTCTGATGATGTACTAGGATCCAGTATGGGTGTGATGAGGTACTAGGATACTGTGTGGGGTTGACGATGTACTAGGATATTGTGTGGGTCTGAAGAGGTACTAGGATCCTGTGTGGGTCTGACAATGTACTAGGATCCTATGTGGGTCTGACGAGGTACTAGGATCTTGTGTGGGTCTGACGATGTACTAGGATCCTATGTGGGTCTGATGAGGTACTAGGATCCTGTGTGGGTTTGACGATGTACTAGGATATTGTGTGGGTATGATGAGGTACTAGGATCCTGTGTGGGTTTGACTATGTACTAGGATCCTGTGTGGGTTTGATGAGGTACTAGGATCCTGGGTGGGTCTGATGATGTACTAGCATCCTGTGTGGGTTTGATGAGGTACTAGGATCTTGTGTGAGTCTAATGATGTGCTAGGATCTTGTGTGGTTCAGATGAGGTACTAGGATCCTGTGTGGGTATGATGATGTAATAGGATCCTGTGTGGGTCTGATGAGGAACTAGGATCCTGTGTGGGTATGACAATTGAATAGGATCCTATGTGGGTCTAACGAGGTAATAGGATTTTGTGTGGGTCTAACAATGTACTGCGATCCTCTATTGGTCTGATGATGATTAAGATCCTACATGGGTATTCCTCTTAACAGAGTAAGATTAATTAGTAGTTACATCTAATTATCACTACTACTATACATAAGTTATAGCTGGTATGAGCTGAGTTTGTACCTTTATGGTCTATACCTTTATGGTGATACCTTGGTAATATTCTTCTGTGTGGTGTACCTATGTGGTACTTACCATCATGGTAATCCTTCATTTGTGGAACAGATGATCTTCGGGTTTTTGAGTGGGACCTTGTGTTTTTTCATGATTGAGATGGGATTACATGACAACTTAGTTATATGTATGGGTATATACCTAAGTAGGGTTGTCAGTTGAATTATTGTTGTGTGGTTTATCCTTTATGGATTTTGTGAGACCTTGAGGGTCTTAGAGTCTCTACCGAGTATCATTATACTCACCCCTGCATGGGCTATGCCTGCACCCTGCTGTGTTTGGTGAAGACGACAAACAATGCTGATTGAGGATGAGGGTACCAGGACTGGAGGTAGGTCGAAGGTGGACCTTAGATGAGGTGTACCACAAAGAAGACTATTCGAGAGCTGTACCTACCCTTAAGGTAGGATCCTAGGAATGTGTTCATAGGATTTGTCCAGTTTACTTGTACTTTCTAGTTTCCCTTGCACTTTCTAGTTGGGATTGTATTCTGGCCCCTTTTTCTTATTGTACATGCTACTTTTACTGTAGAGTTTTCTTGTGTTTGTATCTTGTTGTGTGCTTGATTGCATGTGTTTACAGGTTATAAAGGCAATTCCTTCTCAGTTTTAGGAAACACACCATTCAGTGCTAGTCGCCAGCCCCTGGCCTATAGAAGGTGGGCTTGGTGTAGTCACGGTAGGGGCCCTGGGAGACGGGTCGTGATAGGCAATTTTAGTAGAAAGGAAAAAATGGAGTGATTCAAACTCATTTCCCCTATTTGGTGAGGTTATTTTGGATATAGTGAAATCCTTTAGGTAGAAATCTAGATAAATTATTTTCTCACTGATTGAATATTTCAAATCACCCCAAAATCATAGTGATTGGGAAGAAAATAAGTGAAACAATTATACTTTTTTCAAATTTCCTATATTAACCCTATTCATATTTTACCCCTATTCATATATTATTTTATTCATCCTCTACCATTATCCTAAACCCAATTTATTTAAAAAAAATTAACCATGTAATTTAATATAAAATGTTTATGTGTGGGACTTTCTTTGCATTGCGTTCTTTGTCTAAGACCCATTTTCATTCATTCTAATCACCATTGAATTTCTTTAATTATTTGATATTTTTTAGAATTTGACCTTATATGTCCATCCAATTGAGATAGACCCACATTTTCATTTATCAAATGCTAATTAAATTCAAGATTTTCTTTAGACATTGGGTTCTCAAGACCATGTGATTAGGCCCTATCAACGTTTTCATCATCTGAAAAAAGATCTACTTTGGATCCTAATCACCCTGTCACTAAAACACCACCTAGAATGCCACATACCAACTAGATAAATTAATAAACATCAAATAATTCCTCTTGTTGTACTCCCAACTAGAAACATTATATAAATTTTCCTTTATCTCTATGTTTTTGAAATAAATGAAAATTTAATTAAATTCCTTGTAACTTTATTACAAATTCGTTCCCTTCAATGATTTACACCACTACAAAATAATCCCAATACAAATTATTTATCTCTTATTATCATAGAAAAACTGATTCATTTAACTAAAATGATTCTTTAATAAAGACCCTTTATGGGTTCTAAGCTCATACTTTTTTGTGTATTTATTTATTTTGTTAAATATTAATTTTAGTGAATCAAATAGTATGGATATGAATAAAAAATGGATGGATTCCAATAATATTAAAAAATAGGATGAGGGTGTGGTGATAGAGATCCTATGTTTTAAAAAAGATCATACATTTGACCCTTATCAAATTCTATGTTCATGCTTACACTATTGTTATTCAAGACTAATTAGTCCATATGAGTTGGAATAAAACCTGATATTTTATGAAATATGTAAAAGTTATAAATGTTGGAATAAACATGTTGAAAAACTTAATATTGATATTGATTTGGATAACACTATGTTTTATGGATCATCTCATATGATTACAATAGTGAAAATGATGAATATTGTATCGAGGACATGATTACATGTGTGGATGATGATGAAGATTGTATTGAGGAAATGCCAAAGATGTTTGAAGATAAACATTTTGATTTTCCAAAATTGTTTTAGAAGTTAACGAATTGTTCCAAGACACAATTTTATGCTTGTTTTACTAACTATAAAACATTTTCATCTATACTAAAGTTATATACTTTAAAAGATATCAATGAATGGAGTGACACAAGCTCTACTAAACTATAAAATCTATTGAATGATATGATCCCAAAAGATAATGTTCTCCATTTATGAACATATGATTCTAAAATAATTCTATATTCAATGGGTATGATATATGAAAGAATACATGTCTATCCAAATGACTGTATACTATTTCATAAGAACCAAAAATCTCTTAAAAAATGCCAAAGTGATGTGCGTATCAATTCAAGAAAGATGAATCAAGTCCTAAAATTTTTCATGGTACTTTATAATAATTATAAAATTAGGAGCCTATATATAAGTTAGGAGGGAGAATGGAAATTGATGTGGCATATAGATACAATAAATAAAGATAGGAAACTTCGTCACCTGATAGACTCTCCTCAGTGGAAGAAAATTGATCATGAGTATCCTGAATTTCAAAATGAGCTGAGAAACATTCATCTTACACTATCTATAGATTGATTGAATCCTTCGGGTTTTGAAATTATCATTCATAGTACATGGTTGGTTATGTTGGAAAATTATAACCTTCCACTATAGTTATTCAAGAAAAAAGTACATTATGTTATCTCTACTTATATCAGGACCAAAAAAACCGGGTAATGATATTGATGTTTATTTGGATTCAATGATCAAATATTCAAAATTATTATGGGATTAAGGTTTTATGTTGTATTATTCATACAAAAATGAAGATTTCACATTGATATCTATGTTTTATGAGAAGATATATTACTTTCCTGCTTAAGGAATTTTTTAGGATGTAGAATTAAAGGAACTAAAGGGTGTCCCATTTGTGAAAATGTACACACTCAATTAGGATGAAAAATTCATTGAATACTATTTTTCTAGGACATTATAGATTTTTTCTCTGGTGAAATAAATAGAGATCTTAGATGAAATCATTTGATGGGATTTTAGAATAAGGTAAAACACCATCTCTTCTTCTAGGTGATCAACTATTTGATATTTCAAAAGATATTAGAACTTATTTTGGTAATAAATCTTAAAAAAACATTATAAAAACTTATTGGAAAAAAGAGATTATTTTATTAATTAAGACACTATAATTATATGTACATCATACATCTTATTTATGTTATAAATCTGGAAAAAATGTATGTGATAATGTCATTTAAATGTTACTAAATGCACATGAAAAAAGGATGGAATTAAGTCTTGTTTTTATATGATTGGAATTGGGATATGGGAAGAGTTATCTTCAATGAGGGGTGAAAGATAGAATTTTCTTCTTCGAGCTGCTTACTATCATTCTAGAAAATAGATATATCAGTTTTAAAACTTATTGAATAATGTAAAGGTTTCCAAGGGTTATTCATCAAATATCAAGATTATCATGTCAATAACTAAGTTAAAGATAAAGGGTATAAATTACACGACTGTCATGTTTTGATGTAAGATCTATTGATTTTATCTTTATGTTTCAATTTTCCCAAGATTTTTTATCATACATTAACCATCCTATATTTCTTTTTCATAGTTATATACAGAAAGGTTATAAACCCATGGAAATTTCCAACTATGGAAAATGAAATTGTTGTCATATTACGTGAATTGAAGATTTCTTTCCTATCATTCTTCATTTATATGATGGTTCAATTTAGGGTTTAAATGGTTCAAGATATTAGGCTATGTGGTACTATACATTATAGATATTTCTACCCCATTGAATTATATATGAATATTTTGGAAGGGTATACAAATCAAAGTTAAATATAAGGTTGTGTTGAAGAGTGATATATTATTGGGGAAGCCTTTGAATTCTGTACCTACTACCTATGTGATGTAGAAAGAATTGTTCTAGAAAAATCTTTTAACATCGAGTGGCTTTTGGGTTAATAAATATTCTGAATTGATGTTTTTCCAATTACTATAAATAAGAGATAATTGGATCACCTTTATGTTATGCATAACATATTATAAGTTGTTCTATATATTGAAACCCACAATGTAATTTTTAGGAATTTGAATCCATCAAGGGATGGAATCTAGATATCATATACACATAATCAATAATTTATAGGATGGTTTTGAGACGATACATTTAAGTTTTTAACTAAAAATATATATTCAGTTTTAGAATGAATTTGACATCTAGCCATAAGACCAATTGTGCATGTATTATCTTATAATGGTTATGTATTTAATGTTAATTTTTTTAAAAAAACTAACATGATTAACACAATACCCTGAAAAATAATGGAGCTACACTTGTGGTTGAAGTGATGCATATATCTGGTACTAAGGAATGAAATCCAATTTATGTGAATATTTCATATTTTTGCATCATCAAACAAATACGGGAGTTGGATTATGAAATATTCTAAGTGCCAATTTTTAAATTAATGTGGGTTAATAATAAGAGTGTAATTAAAATATAAGAATTGATATTCATGAAATTTGACTTTAGTAAGGAAGGATACAAAGAAAAACTTCTTATAATGGAATCATATGTAGTACATGTATTTTATGTTCTCGATCTTGAAAAAAAGTGATCAATTGTTCTATTATCAACTAAAAGCAATGAAAGGTTATATATCCATTCAAATTAGGATGAACTTTTTTGGGATGTTGCAATAATTTGGAGGCAGTCCCAATGTAGACAGGGTCTTTTATGTTAGAGGAAACCACAATGAGGGGATTTGTATACTCGAAAGAGGGGTCAAATACCTCTAACCTTTAAAAAAAGAGAATTAAATAATCAGATTATATTTTTTGTAATATACATTATGTTACCTCATATTATTATCTGTTAACTACTACATTTACATATTAGAAACTAAATTTTTAACCACTTTTATAGATAATGAATTCTTTACATGTCAATGCTCCCAATCTTGTGGAAAAATAGGTTTATCAACATATTGATGTTACTAATGTATAGGAGAAATATGTTTCTACATAATTTGATGCTTCTAGTCCAGAGAAACAATATATTGATGATGTTGAAGTAGATGAAACAGTATAAGGTGAATAACCTGTATCACATAAAAAATAGGAGTGTTGTAGCATGATGATGTTCACCAAATTTATTAAGGAAATAAACAAAGGCATCAAATTCAAGGTTTAATAGAATGCACACAACCATCCTGCATACCCCAATAAGGCCACATCCATTAGTAACATGGGGCTCACCACTCGAATACATTTTCTGTTTGATGTATATTTAAAGAATAATGATGTTACCATGCATAAGGAACTAATTTGAGAAGAGATTAGGGTAAAATTATGATATATTTTCTTTTTTTTACTAAAAAAATATTGAATCATTGATTTACTCTTCATTATCCCTTAAAAATTTCATTTATACTATATGAATTCTGAATGGAATTTGGATTAATACTGCTATAAATTCTCATATAGGCTTTCAAAAAATTCTTACAAAGTATCACCTTAGTTATGATTGAGGGAAAATAAATCCACACCAACCATATATGTACACACAAGTGATAAAATAAAAAAATAGAAAGTATTTATTGGTTCTTGTGAGGAGACATATTTTTAGGCACATTGTGTTGGGTAATACATTTCTTGGAAATTAATGTATTAATCACTTTTTTTAAGAATTGATAATATATTTAAAAATAACCTAGTGCTAAAAATAATCATAGTATAATAAAACAAAATACCCCTACGATAAAGAAAGTACGAGGTACACTTAACTTGAAAAATTGTATGGATTTTAAATCTAAAGTAACAATTTAATGTGACATGAAACAAAAACATTATTATATTTCATGGTTTATATATAGATTGATGAATCAAAATCTAAATCGACTTCCATCCCACATCATGTGATATGGAAGGAGGCTCATGTAAAAAAATATGAGATACTAATAGATGAAAACACATAAAAAATATTATAATCCTATGTGAGTTTTTCATGATAATTTTATTTTCTTTAAAGCGGTATTACATAACAATGATTACTTATTTTCCTATATTTTTAACCAATTTATACACAAGAATCATCATCATCTCTACTCGATAAAGTTATACTATTAGTGGACTTAAAGAGGCTAAAAAACATGTCTCTTTTCAAGGTGTGAGTTTTGGTTGACACACTAAACATATTTTGAGAAAATAAATGAATATGGGGATAATGATAATAAAATAGAAGAGATTCAGGCATGATTTGAATATCTAGAAGAAAATAATAATCAACATTTTGAGTTATTAGATAAAGTTAGGTGGTGTATTAAAATAGAAGACAAAACATAAAAATAATCACTACATGAAGACCTTCACCCCCAACCCCCCACTAGCATTGAGGTGAGCCATTCCCCTCAAAGGGATACATTATAATAGGTAATAAACTTTTTTATAACTATTTCTCTAAAATATGAATTATAAATCCATTGATACCTTTCTTGTATTGATATTTTATAGGGTAAAAATTATTGTGATATAAATATATCATCACCCATCGATCACCTTGTTATGAGGGGTAAATTTTACAATATCTAAAGAGATATTATGCACCACAAACAACTATTAATAAGTCATGTGAGAGTGGGTATTCATGTAACTCATGAGTTGAGAATTGTGCTATCTATTCCACTTGATGGTCTTGATGTTCATACGGTCAATATGTTTATTAGAAAATTCATTGCATGGTTGTTTTATCTTGTAAAAATACATGTCGATAAGGATGTTTTCATTTTTGATTTATTTTTTATGCATAAAATTTAACAATTAATAAAAAATGATGAATCGATGAATGTAATTACAGACAGAGAAAAAGAAGGGGTGGAATGGAAAATAAAATCAAAATAATCTAAAGGATCCACAAATCAATAGAAAATATCTTAAAATATTACCTTTATTCCTCCAATTTAACTTCTCTATTTACTAAAATTAAATGATCATGCAGATAAAATATTAAAAATTGGTTTGATCGCACCGTGATTCACCATTCATTTTCACCTTTATAACACTGTATTAAAATAATTTTGAATTATGAATTATAAATTTTATATCAAATTTAACTTCACATTTTTTTCAAATAATATTATTTTTATCATTTTTAAAATGGTAAATTTTACTTCTTTATACTATTTTGTTGTAGGAGTATGTGATTTAGAGGATCCAGAATGATGTTGAAGCACAATGGCACAAACTGCATGGAAGATCATGAATATTTTTTCACTAAATTTCACATTAAGAGAAATATGTGAATGTAATTAGGATTATTTTTTTGTCAAATAATACAAAACTAATTTTTCTACAACTCATATAAAGACACCCAACCCTAATTCGGACATCTGGTGGCCCAACTGAACTGATTTATCCACAGTACGAAATCTGCTATAAGTAAAAATTTAGGTTTGGTATTTTGACTATATCGCCCTTTACAAATGTCCAATGGATTAAAAATTTTACATGGTGATATTAAAGATTCCATAAATAACACTTTTATTTTCTAAAAGTTTATATAAGGCCATTTACCATTCCAGAACTGATACAAAATTGTTATCTCTAAATTTGGGTGCCCAAAACCACTTCCCATTTTGGATATAAAAGGGCTTCATGGGAACCTCATTTGTGAGTTAGACCAAGAAGTGAAGTGATTCCATTTTGGATCTAGAGGATTTATCTCATCATATTTGAGGTTCTAGAACTCCCAATACTCATAGAGAGAACTATTGAAGCAAAGATCCCTATTGAAGCCTTTTTCTAATTCTTTACATTGTAATATCCGTGTTTTCATAATAATATTATATTATTTATTATATTTTTTATATTTTGTTAAATTTTATTCTTATACACTCATCCTATATGTGCTGGAAATAAATAGTAGAAACATTATTGAATTATACCCTTTATACAACCTTGTAGAATACAAAACGTTTCTACAATGACTGCACACCCCATGGAAGAGTAATTTTTATTAGTAATCGATCTACCTATAACATTATTCAGTTATTTTTTTTGAATAATTAAGATAATTTAATTCACATAATAAAACCAATGAATTGAGTTTCAGCTTAAAATAAACTAAGAAATCAATTGATCAATTGACACAAAACAATCAAGGTCGAGTGATGTGTAAATTGTGAGAGCATGATCTTAATCGGTAAAACAAATGATAAAAGATCTATTTGTAGAGTTGAAAAAAAATCCCAAAACCCAATTCATACTCATTTATAGAATGTATATGTTACCTAATTTACCAACCGATAAAGATATCCTTATCAAAAAATTAAATAAGGGTGTTATGATTGCATGTTCCAAATCTAGGCTTGGGTTTAATTAATTTCATATTTTTGGTTATGTTAATTCTCATAGGGTGCATGGGTTGAAAATTTAAGGGATCTTGATTAAGTGTTTTTTAATTTGAATGATAATGATTTATGGTTAAGTGAAAAAGTAGGGTTATATCTATTTATCCCTTTAAAAATACTTTCTTGAAAAACATATTCTTATGGTATTTTCTCAATCTCATTTCAATATACATATATATACAATTTTATTCCAGTATACTTATTCATGAATTATAAACCTAAAAAAACCCACCATCATTATAATTTGTGTATTTATTTTATTTTTATTTTACTAATACCTTTATGAAGTTATTTTAATTACTACCACTTTAAGATATGACCTTGGTCTGCCACTCTGTTGTACCTAAGTACCCAAAAACCACACATCATTTGAGATTTAATATGACAATTCCTTTCAAATTGGATCCATTTTCATGGTTAAAAGTTCGTATTCCATCCAATTGGATATATTGTTTTATTTTTCATTTCATTTTATTCTTCTCTTATTTCTTTCTTAATTCCCCTATCTCATTTTTTATTTTTATTTTTTATTTTTACTTTTTTTTCACCATTAACTCAAACTTATTACTTTTTTATTATGGTAAACTTTTACAAATTACATTTTTATTTTATTTATGATATGAACTATTTCCAAAGATCTATTAGATCTATAAACTAAGATTGAACATAACCCCAGGGCTCAAATCAGACAGTCTCACTCTACGAGAAGATTTAACATTCATCCAGTTGGGGAATTCCTCCATTACAGGAACATTGAAATTGGAAACACTTATAGATAAAACATGAAACTAAAACCAATGTCTAAAATTAATGAAAATTAACTTAATAGAACCATTCGATAATTTTATACACTAGAAATTAACTATATTTTTTTATTTCACAACCAAACCTTGAATAAGACTTTGAATTAAAATATAGATTGATACAACTTCTTCCCAAATTTCATGGCCTCTCTGCTGATGATCCCAATAAATATATATTATAATTTAAATTTGTATGATCAACCCTAAAACTAAGAAATATATATGAATATCAAATCAAACTAAGAGAATTCCCATTTTCACTTAATAGAACTAAAAAAATACAAGATGTATTATTTACAACTTAAAGAGGAAACATGTTGGAATGATTTGAAACATATTTTATTTCAGATATTTCTTCTAGAATTAAGGACTACATCCATTCTAAGAGAGATCTCAGGAATCATTCAAGCCTATGGGGATTCAATGTATGAGTATTGGTAGAGATTTAAAAAGTTGTGTACAAGTTTCCCAGATCACAAAATTAGTGAGAAACTATTTAAACAAAGGGCTCATACCTACAGAAAAGGTTATGGTGTACGTCACAACTGGAGGGGTATTGGTAAAAAATGGCATTAAACTCCAAGAAATTTGACAATCAATGTACACCATTTGTTATAGGGGTTCATTATGTAACTTTATCTTCTCTTGAAAAATAATTATATGATACTAAATTGAATTAATTGACCAATATGAAGATAAATTTTCTTTGGATCAAAGTATATCATAACCCGCTAAAATAAGGCATTGTGGAATTTTCACTGAAATATACCACCCAACAGACTATTTACCCTAACTACAGGAGACATAGGTTTGAATTTTTATATTCCTAAGGAGACCATATCAACATCAAAAAAACCCAAATCCCTAGAATAAGTATTATTCCTTCAGATATACATAAAACTAAGGATGTAAAGATGAATTGGACATGTGGTGTGGATTTCTACAACAAAAAAGAACCCCTTTTCAACAAAACTTCTAGCAGCCTCCGCCTTACCAAAAGGGTTTTTAATAACCCAAAAAAAACATGAAACCCCAAACATTGAAAATTAAACAAAAATAAGGGAATTCTAAACCAAAGATAAATTTTAATACCAATGATCTTTGAAAATTAATTATTCTTAATCAAAAGAATGTGTTAAAGAGTCAAGGTTTATAGTTGAGATATTTGAAGACACAAATGATCCAGATTACAACCGAATTCTAAGAACTGGTAAGTAATAACTCTCAAAATATTCATTACCAACCTACTACAAATCCCAAGGGTACTTTCAGTTCTACCACATTGAAAAGTGGGAAGAAAATGATTGATAAATCAAAACCTACAATTTCACCAGGATTCACCCAACCTGTGGAGATTCCCCCATAATCACAGGTCACTGACTAACCAAATGAGAAAGGAAAATATAAGAATAAAATTTATGATATTCCTCCTAACCCCATTCCCTTTATAAATTGAGTTATTAAAACAAAAACATGGTTAAATAGGTGCTGAAAAAAGAGGGTTCGGACACATTCATGTATGTTGAGATAAAAATCCCCGTAATTGAGGCCATTAATCAAATTTCAAGGTATGAAAAATTCTTAAAATACCTTTTTATTAATCTAATAAGTATGGAGGAAAGATAACTGATCAATATTGTAAGGAATGTGTCTGCACTCATTACACATACTCAAGCATTGTCAGCAAAGTGCAAGGATTTGAATAAATTTACCATCCCTTGCACCATAGTGGAGTTACACTTTTACGATGCTTTATGAGATTTGGGAGCTTCCATAAAAGCGATTCCTCACTATTAATTCTCTTCATTATAGTGAGTTGATGTCGATGAGTGTAGTGGTGTAGTTGGCTAATAAATCTGCAACATATCCAGTGGGTGTCCTTAATGATGTACTTGTTTAGGTAAGATACATGATCTTTCATGGATTATGATAAGATAAATTCTCATGATCCCATTATCTTAGGTAGTCCCTTCCTAAAAACTATAAAAATGATCATAAATGTCTATGAGGGTATGGTTTCCATATAGTTTAGAGATAATGTTGTGATATTTAATGTTTTGGTCTCCATAAAGTACCCCACAAAGGACCATTCTGCTTCTTTTATCTCTCATTTTGAACAACCAGGTATAAGCCCATGAATTTTTATTATCCTAATCATAGAGAGATTATGATTATTGGTTCTAGTTTGATGCCTAATAGCAATTCCACACCTGTTTCTAATGCCAAGAAATATATTGGATTTGATTTTTATGTGGATTCATTTTCTAATTTTGATCATGTTCACATTGATTATGAAATGAATTTTGAGTATTGTAATGAATTTTATGCATTATTCTTTTATTTTAATTATGTATGTTATGATATTGACTTTTATTTTTCACATATTTTAGTTCCTTCAATGTATCCATCCATACATCACCCCCTACATTGGAACCCAAGCTATTTCCACCAAATCTCAAATACACTTACTTGTTGAGTAGTGAGATATTACCTATTATAATTTCAAACAATATCTCTTTTGAACATGAAGATTTTTTTAGAATATTTTTATGTAGAAGATTATGGAAATTAGGTGGACCTTGGTAGACATATATGTTATTATCCCCTCTATCTACATGAATAGGATTATTTTGGAGGATGGGGATAAACTATTTAGGTGGCCAAAAAGGAGTCTTAATCCAAATCTATTGGAAGTTGTGAAAAAAGAAGGTAAATAATTGATTGAGAAAGGTATAATTCATCCCATTTTATATTACCAATGGGTGAGTTCATTTTAGGTTGTTCCTAAGAAAAGTGGTGTTACTATTTCCAATTGAGTGTTAAGTACCTAAGGAAGTGGAACTAGATTCAGTTTCTAAGTGTTTCGAGTGAAACTAGGTGGTGATGGTTGTTGATTCAGTCCCTCTCCCATCAGATGGGGAGGGACCCCTTGGAGCCCGACCCTCATTCTCTCTCTTATCCAACCCGTAATTCCTTTATCCTTTCCCTAAAATTATTCTTTGGCCAAAATTCCTTGATCTACACATTGGATTCCCTAATCGTTATCTTTTTCTCTCTGAGTTCTCGGAAACATCAATGCCCTTGAACCGTACCTTGGTGGTTTGCTTTAGGAATCATCATATATCGATCGATGCATTTGACAGGTTTATGTTTGTTTCATGGGGATTACATGAATAGGAAACTTTTGAGCTTTTAGATAACCATAAAATTATGGTTCACTTCTCGTTAGAGGAGGCCTTATACTTTCTTGGTCTATAGCTCATCGTACATGCAATGATTCTCGATTATACTTATTTTTATAGTCCTAGAACTTCTATATGAAACCATATTATCTTACTATGACTCTTTGGTGGGTATGTTTTCCTGGTCTTTCTCTTCCATTTCAAAACCCCTCTATTATTCTAATGCTTGTAAATTTGATTGGGCATTTCTTGTTCTCAGATAGACGAATCAACTCAGTGTGTCATCCCATATACCCATGTATATATGTGGAAGTGGACGTTTCTGTGACACCTGTTGATTGATTTTGGATCATGGTGGGGAGGAGTTTAGATTTAAGCAATTAGTGAACTTTGAATCATGGTTATACTTCTTCTCTTCATGTCAACATTTGGGGAATTTATCATCTATTTGCTGCCATAACCAATATCATCTTGGGAAGGTCATTCCCTCTACTTGGAGTGAGTCTAGATCACCTGAAGGTCCCTATGTTGTTAACTTTATTGTGGAGGAAGTGTTTTTTCTCTATCTTCATAAATAGAAATAACCAATGAATTTTGAAATGAGCATCATTGATATCATTGCGAATTTGAAATGTGATTTGGGTGATAACAAGATACCGGCGAAGGCTCTTGAAGGGGAAAAAGAACTCATTTGAGGGATTCTCTTTACTTTGTATATATAGTGAGTTTTGGAAGTGTAAAAAATGTAAAACACATTGTATCTGGTGCTGGTTCAAAGATTTATGTTATAAGGGCTTCTGTTTCTAGCCCACCTCATTCTCTTTGGGTGTCTCTAGGCTAGAAGAGTTCTGGTGTCCATGAATAGGGATCAGATGGAAAGAAGGATCTTATAATCTTTAGACAGACTCAAAACCACTTTTCTCCCTTGATTGGAAATGTGCAAGAATATATTGACTCTAAAGGTTGGAAGACAATTATGCCAATATGGAAGAGGAAACATTCCGGATCAAGGTCCAATGAAGACACTATGATGTGTGAGAATGATACTGATTCAAAACAAACAGAAAATTATGATTAGGACCCCCACAGGAACATGAATGTTGAAAATGGATCAAGGAAGGGGAAGAAAGGGAGAATACTATCCTGAAATTTTATGGTTCATAAGGGGAGAGAGGAAAACAAGACCCATTAAATATTATTCAAACTTACTAATGAAGATAGAAATGAGATCCTCTGGTAAAACAAAGAAAGGTGAGACAAGGAAAAAATCAACTGAAACAATAATAGATGAAGTGAATAATCATGATCTTGGAGTGGTGGGGGAGAAAGATGCAAGTGGGTCCAACACGATGTTTGAATACAAATCTACTGGATGAGTCCAAAAACCACTATATTTTGAAGATCTAGATGGAATGACATGGGAAATAGAAGTAGAAAAATGGAGTGTTTGGATCCTACCCTAAACTCTAATGATGAGATCCCCTTATAAATCTTTCTGATCAATGCGACAAAGGATATGGCTAATTGAATTTATGATAAAAGTATTCGAGTTGTTACGAATGAAGAGAAACGAGTGTGGATTAATAATCAAGATCACATCTTGGCGTGCGGATTTAATGAATGGAAGATCGGTTTAGAGGAATATATAATGATATGAGACAAGATGGATAATCACTTCGAATACTTTATCAATGATGATCCAGACATCCTGGTAAATACCCTTCATTAGGAGTTATATAAGGTGTCTTAAACCAATAATCTTAGTCTCATATTTAACAATTCTGTGAGCTCTTTCTGTTTACAACGCACCTCTGTTTTAACTTATATGGTTTCACACTTTTTTACATAATTTTTTTAGAATATAATAACAATTTAATTTAGAAAATCCACTCTCAAGGACAATTTAACCATCCCATTTATTGATAAAATTCTTAAAAGACTAGCTGGAAAGTTACATTATTGTTTCTTGTATTGATTTTATGTATTTTTTTAGGTTTCTATAGCTCTAGAGGATTATTAAAAGACAACATTCACTTTTCTATTCGGTACATTTTCCAAACAAAGGATTCCATTTAGACTTTTCAATACCCCATGTACCTTCCAGAGATACATGGTGAGTATTTTTTCATATTTCAATGAGACCTTCATGGAGGTATTTATGGATGATTTTACAGTGTGTCGCTCTACATCTGATAAATTCAATTTTAGTTTGGGAAAGGTATTGAATCATTGTATTGAGAAGAATCTAGTTTTGAACTTTGAAAAATGTCATTTCATAGAAGACCATGAAATTTTCTCCAACCACATATATAGTGTAAAAAATAGAATAGAGGTTGGTAGATATATGGTAGATATTATTTCATATTTTTTATGTCCCTCATGTGTTTGTGATGTTAGACCATTCCTAAGGAATGCGGGCTTTTATCGAAGTTTCATTAGAGATTTCAATAAGATCACTCTACCCTTATCTTGATTAATTAAAAAATACATTGACTTATTTTTTGAAAATTCATGTAGGGTATTGTTTTATGAGCTCTATAAGAATCTGGACACTCCATCAATTAAACATGCCTCACGGTGGGAGCTTCATTTCTAGATTATGTGTGACATGTCCAACTGCATGGTTGGAGTTGTCTTATATCAGAGGTTTAAAAGGTGGTCCCATGTGATTTATTATGTGTTATAGACATTGGATTCAGCCCAAGTAAGTTACACCACAATAGAAAAATAATTTCTTACTGTTATATTTTCTTTAGATAGATTCTGTTCATATTTAGCGGGCTTTAAATTAGTTATTTTTTTTTGACCATGTAGTTCTGAGGTACCTATTGAATAATGAAGATGCAATTCCCAATATTATCCCATGGATAATCCTTCTTCAAGAATTTTATATTGAGATAAAGGATAGGAAAGGGTATGATAAAGTGGTGGAGGACCACATGAGTAAGATTACTCACACACTAGAGTATGACATCACAAACTAGGTACCACTTTAGGACAATTTTATTGATGAGAATCTCTTCTTCATCTTAAGTATACATCCTTGGTGTGCAGATTTAGTGAATTACATGGTTTCCCTTGAAATTATTAAAAATGTAAAGAAACATCAAGTCCAAATATTTAATATTATGGGTTTTATGTGTGGGATGATCACTACCTCTGGCATACGTGTAATGGCCATGTCATTAGGATATGTGTTCTCAATCTTGAGTTTGAGTAATTTATGAATTTTTGTCACACAATTGCTTATGGTGGACACTATGGACCCTAAAGGATAACTAGGAAGGTCTTAGACTTTGGATTATATTGTCCTAGTTTATTCCATGATCCTCATGTGTTTTGTGAGTCATGCTCATGTTTCCAACACACTAAAATCATTTAAAGGATACACAAGATTTCCCAATAACCCATATTATTTTAAATGATTTTTGATGTTTAGGGAACTGATTTTATGTGTCCTTTTCCAAGATCATTTTTTTCTTCTACATTTTGGTCATTTTTTATTATGATAGAAAATGGGTGGAGGCCAAGCCCCCAATGATTGATGATTCTCATGATGTAGTGGATTTTTCAAGGCCCATTTTTTAAAGGTTTGGAGTACCAAAATCTATCATTAGTGACTAAGGGAAACACTGTTGTAATAATAATTTGTATTTACTTTTTCATATGTATTTGGTGACACATAAAAATTTCACTACATACCACCCCAAAACAAATGGATAAATCGTGGTATAAAATCAGGAGTTGAAACAAATTTTTTAGAAAACCGTGTAACCGAATATAAAGGATTAGAGCAAGAACATAGATGATGCGTTGTGGGCTTATATGATGAAAAAATGAATCCCATCAGTATGTATCCATTTCAGATTGTTTCTGGGAAATCCTATCATCTCCCCATGGAGGTAGACCATCAGGCATATTGGGATATAAAGAAATGAAAAATGGTTTTGGGAAAAGCTAGAATTAAGAGGAAGATTCAAATTCAAGATTTTGAGTAGATTGGATTGTCATCAAATTGGAACTTAAGTCTCTATAATGAAAGGTAAAAATCATCCCATGATCGAATGATCTAAAAATGGAGTTTCATGTAGGGGAGAAATTCCTACTATACATTTTATGAATGAATTTGATGCTTGATAAATTTCTTTCTAGATGGTTAGTTTCTTATTTTTTAATTATTTGTTTTCCTTATGGTGTAGTGGAGATTACAAAATAGGACACAATAAGAAGATTTATGGTCAATGTAAATGTTTTAATAAATACATTGATGGACTTACTATCGATGCAGTTAATTTCATCACACTGCATTACCCTATAATTACTTGAGAATATTAGGTTATTCTTCCCCTTTCACTTTCATATTATTTTTACTTTTTAAAATTATACATTTCGTGTGTACATATCATCTCATAGGTCTACATTGTAAAAAAATTAATATTTTTAGTGTGTGGGAGGGGAAACAATTTAGGGAAGTTATCTAGGATTTTTATTTTTTTGTTTTGTGTGTGTTTTCTATTATGTTTTTTGTTAAATTAAAAACAGGAAAATAAAAAAAACAATAAGAAAACGTATCAAATAATATTCTCATTTAAATGTGGAATATATGGAAAATGAAGGTTTCCAAAATTCATTAGTATCATGATATGAATGAGACAGATTTAATCAATAAGGGTTCATTTTTATGAAAATGGAAGTCATCGATGATTTTATTAGTTGTTTCATGATAAAACCTTTTAAATTTTGACAATATTTTTTCATATTTATTCATGGTAAATTGTTTCATTGATTTCTCCACACAAAACTTTACACAACCATGAATTGTGAAATTTTTCCTACTCAATTAAAGGTATGTTGAGATTTAGTAAAACAATTATTCTTATATAAATGGTTTATCCATACATACATTTCACTTATGATCAGTTTCATTTCTATAATGAATTGATCTACGCGTGTGTACCTGATATCTGAAAGTTTTAAACCCTAATTCTTTTTAAAAAATAAAACAATATATATATTTACATGAAAAAATATTCTCTTAATAGAGAGAAGAGTGATGAAATATAAAAAATTTGGGGATTTCTAGGTTGGGAGCTTAAGGTTTTAAATTGAGGTATTCCTAAGTGAGTGGGTCTTGAATTTGATTGTAAGGGAATATAAAACATGTTTAGTGCAATTAAACTAGGTAATAAAAATTATTTTACTTGACTTGAATATACTTAATAAAGGGTGTAGATAAGATATTGAAATGGTTTGCACACACACACATGAGGTATTAATGGCATGGTAGACCCATAAATATTTTTCTATTATTAGTGTAATTAATCTCAATGGATTTTGTTTTGATATAATTTATGAGACAATGAATTTCAATTTTTTTGAGATTGACTTTTGATGAGATACTTAATTTTTTTATATTGAAATTGTGTATTAGTAAATATGACCTTACATATCACTTCACAATTTTATGAAATAAATGACTTGCGACTTTTTCTAGGAGTGAAAATGTTTAGGTGTGGGTGTGTTATCGTACCACGATTCACCATTCATTTTCACCCTTATACCACTATGTTAAACTAATTTTGAATTGGAAATTAAACATTTTTTTTATCAAATTTATCTTCACATATGGTTCAATTAGATTATTTTTACAATTTAAAAATACGAAATTTCACTTTTTTAGAATATTTTGTTGTTGTAGGAGGTGATTTGAAGGATCTAGAATAAAGTTGAAGAAAAATGGGCCAAACTGCAAGGAAGACCATGAATATTTTTCCACTTTTTTTTTTCATATTATGAGAAATAATTGAATACAATTGGTCTAATTTTTTTCATATGATCCAAAAATCATTTAACTACAATTAATATCAAGACACACAAGCCTAATTTGGTCATCTATTGGCCCAACTGAACTGATCTATCTAGAGAACCGAATCTGTTCAAAGTCTAAAGTCAGGTTCAATATTTTGACTATATCTCCCATTCCAGATGTCCAATATCCTATTAATTTTACATTGTGATAGTCAATATGTCTTCCAAAAACTCTTCTCTTTTTTCCAGGTCGATATAATGCCATTTACTATCTAAAAAATTGAGACATAAGTGGTGACTAAAAATATGGGTGCCCAAAACCACTTCCCATTTTGGCTCTAAAAGGGAACCATGGACACCTTATTTGGATGTTCAACCAAGGAGTTAAAAGATTCCATTTTGAGTTATAGAGGATTAATCTCATCCCATTGGAGGTTCTAGTACTCAAAATACTCATAGGTAGAGATCTTGAAGCAAGGACCCCTTCATTAAAGCCTTCTTCTACTTATTTACATTGTAATATTTTAATTTGTGTAATAGAATTCATAGTATCTATTATATTTATTTTTATTTTTTCAATTTTATTCTTTTATAATAATCCATTTTGGGATGTAAATAAATATTAGAAACATTAATGAGTTATACCGTTTATATGACCTTTTCGAATGAAAAATGTTTCTACGATGACTACACCTCCCAAGGAAGTGTACCTTTTTTAGTAATTGATATACCTCTAATATTATTCCATTATACGTTTTGAATATATGAGATAATATAATTCACATAATAAAATATATGATTATGATTTTAACATAAAATAAACTATGCAACCAATTGAACAACTTATACAAGACATATGAGGTCGAGTGATGTGTAAATCATGAGAGTGTGATCTTAATCGGTAAATCAAATGACATAAGATCAATTTGCAGAGTTCAAAGATAATCCCAAAAATCCATTCAACATCATTTAAAAAATTGATATGGGATCTAATTTACTATTGACCATAATCTATCCTTAGAAAAATAATCAAAGAAAGGTGCTATGATTTCATGTTCTGAAGCTTGCCTAGTAATTAATTAATTTCATCTTTGTGGTCAATTTAATTCTTGTAGGGTTCATGTGATGAAAAATTATAGGATCATGATTAAGTGGATTTTAATTTGAATGATAATGATAAATAATTAAGTTAAGAAATAGACTAATATTGATTACGCATTTTAAAAATTCTTTCTAAAAAAACATCTTCTCATTGTGTTTTCTAAATATCATTTAATAAAACAAAAAACAAAAAATACAATCTTGTTCTATCTTAATTTTTATTTCATTATATGCCTAAAAAACCACATATCATTTTAATTTGTACATTAATAAAATTTTTATTTTCAAAATACCATTTAAGTGGTTTTTTATTTACTTCCTCTTTGACAGATGACCTTGGTCAGCCACTCTACTACACCTAAGTACCAAAAAACCACACATTATTTGAGAATGTACATGATTCGTCCATTCATAGTGATATGAAAATAATTTATTTTTAATAAAAAATGTACATATTGGCCACTACAGACTATCGTTCTCTTTAAAATTTAAATGAAATATTCAAGAATGAATGGCTAGGAGTCTCAATTGTGAATGTATAAATGAGGTGTGTTTTCATATTTTTTTTAAATAGATGATCTGATATATTAATGATATGTAAATACTATTCATATTTTTTTACATATGTATATATCAATACTATTTGAAAGGAAAACCCTGTGAAATGTTTTTACTCATTATTCCTCACATAAATTCTACAAAAAAATTATCATTATAAGAAAAGGAATGTGATGTAACAATGGACTCATCATCCACAATGTTTAAAAGAAAACTTATAGATGAGTGAATCTTCTTAATAACCATGATTCTGGGGTAAAACTCTGTAATTTAATCATATTTTTTTCATTCATTTCAATACTTAATCCTTTTTATTTTTTTAAGTAGCATTGGATACTCATTTAAATTAATTTGGATACTCTGAAAATTGATTTTTTAGATTCAATGCATGGATATATGCACCTATGACACACTCTTGGGTGGATCCCAATAAATAAATGCATCAATTATCACTATATCCATGGATAAACCATGCTAAGAAATGTCATTCCCTAGAATTTTATCCTCATGAATACATAACTGTATCTTTGAGATATTTCCATAATGTTGGCACTCTCAAAGAAAGTATAGGACCATCCTCAAGCACTATGCATGATCCTCTTCTGATTCAGTGTAAACAAGTATGTCATTGACGAAGACCACACAATACTGGACCAAGTATGGAAAGAAGATGTAGTTCATTAAATCCATAAACATGGTAGGGGAATGTTTCACACTAAAGGGTATCACTAGGAACTCATAGTGTCCATAGTGACATCAGGATGTCAACTTTGGGATATCATTCTTGAAAACCCACAACTGGTGGTTGATGGAATTGAGATCGATCATCAAGAACCATCTCACACCTCACAACTCGTCAAAGAGGTCATTTATCATCAGTAAGGGGTACTTGTTCTTTATCGTGGTCTAGTTTAGTTGATGATAATACATGAAAATATGTATGCTCATGTCTTCTTTTTTCATAAACTGGACTAGATCTACCCAAGGGGAAACATTGGGTTTGATGAAACATTTATCATCAAGGTACTTTAACTTAAACCAAAGCTCCAGGAGCTTGGTAGGTGCCATATGGTCTAATGCAAAAGTTATCATAGCGGTCCCAGGATGAAAGTCGATGACAAAACTTCATCTCCCACCTCAGAGGTTGTCTCGAAACATTTTCGGGGAATAACTACAAATAATAATCCTCAAGTGAAGAAAAACATATCCTTGAAGAGACAATTGCACCAAGGGATACACTTTCAAAATAATTGGTAATGGGATGAAACTCCTACTCACCAAACCCACTTACCCTTCCATGAGATCTCTCTTTCCAGAAAAGGAGGATCTCCTTGCATCATTGCATAGGCATCTGACTTGTCTGTGATGAAAGTCAATCTGGGATGAGACCATGGAAATCCAATCTTTACCCAGGATGACATCATAGGATTCCATCACCATAAGAAAACTTCATGTGAACCACTCTCCACCAATAAATAGCATGAACCACTGAGAGATAAAATATACAGAAGATGTGTTCCATGTAGAAACCTCTAGATGAAGCTATTGTGCTAGCACCTTAACTGGGAGATCCAGATCTCGCACAGGGAGTATAGACATAAAAAATGATTGGAAAATGTGTCTATTAACACTCAATAAATAGTATAAAACACACATATCACACATTTTATCATATCATGCACTACAAGATCATAAACCTCAAAATCCTACAGCTGTCTGTGACCCCAACCACTATCCCCCTGAGCTTGATGTGGGCTAGCTGATGGTGGTGGTGGAAGGACCTCATTATGATGACCACCACCTATAGATCCTGCTGCTCCTCTTCTAGGTCCTTTTACATGGGACCACCCTGACCTTGCTTGGGAGATCCCTGATCATGGCATTGCCTCTTCCATGGAGGTATGTCAGCTATCTTCCTATATTTCTCTGTACGTCTGGTCAGGTTGTCTCATTCCATGTGACCTCACCCATCATAAGTAAAAAATCACCCCTCTCCAAGATGATCTAGTCCTCCACGCTACCTCTCACCACATTTATGAGTCTGATCTTGGAAGGATCTCTTATGATGAGATCCCAATGCCTATCATCTGCTAGCTGATGCAGACAACTTAGCTCTGTGGTGTAGACTGCCAACTCTAGCTATCTAGCATCCCTCTGACATAAATATCCCTGTCACCAATGTCCACTCCATCACCCCGACATAGGTGGGGATGCATAAGGGTACAATGTTGGCTCATATATCTCTACAGAGTCCCTAATAAAACTTCCATGCTTGGAACTAGCAATCCTGGATCATCTCAGAAGAGTACAGAGTACAGTATTTAAACCTCACTTCATACTCAGCTACTATCGTCCCTCACTTATAATCTCCTAGATCCAAACTGAGTGTAAGCAAGAGGGGTAGTTTTACTCATGGAACAAATAATGTGAGTCAATCCATGAGGGATTTAGTTTATCATCCATCTTCATAACAAGGCTCCACCAACACCCAACTACTCTATGGAAGAGAATAACTGCAATTAAAATCACTTAATCCTTCAGTGTATGAAAAATCCTGAAGATAAGGGAAACTGAATCTAGCCAATCCTCTACTGCCTGAGGATCTGCCTCGCTACAGAACATTAGTGGTCTCTGGCACTAGAACATGCAGAGTGCACTAAGATTACATGCATCCTCAGACTACACTATAGGGATGATATGTTTCTTGATAGGGGTGGCACTGCTACCTTCCAACATGGAGGAAGGGGATCATGGGATGGACCCTAAACTGAGGCCTCATCACTTGTAGGATAATTTTAATGAACTAGATCTGGTATCCTAGCTGGCTTTCCTTGTAGAGTTATCCTAAAGGTTATCAAGGAATACATAAGTTATATGAGAGTATACATATTAATAATAATGGGGATATTAATAAAGAAGGAAAATAAAGTAATCAATCCTATATTATGAATGTACCACTAATCCTTGAAAAAAATGTCTCGGTATATTAAGTAGACGAGAAGGTAGTCAAGGTCCTAGTAAATGGATATGTTGGTGGCTGCACCATTACTAAGTTCCATGGCCTGATAGCTGAACATGAGACACCTATAAACTGTTACCCTAAACCCAACCAAATCCTCTTTAGTGGATACATATAAAAAACATCCCAAGGAAAGATATTCCTTTGATACCAATTTTTCATGACCCAACCCAATCCAGGGATCGAGCCGCAACTGCCCTAAGCCCACCTACATTGGCCAGGGGTGGCGACAAGCACCGAAGGACTGGAGAAATCAGGGAGGACTTCTCCTAATTACCAATACACTCACAAAACAATATCGATGAAAAATAGTAGAGAGAAAGAACAAAATATAAAACACTTCTATAAATAAAACAGACATGCATGAACCTGTAGACAATATAAAATGAAGTTAGTGTAAACTGAAAAATGTGAAAAATACACACCCAACGGAAAATGTGTTCAAAACTAGAAAAAAACCATAAAAGTAAATATATAAGGAATCCTAGCTCTTGAATATAAGATGTGAACATCATACGATGTCAAATAAGCAAGTATCACTAAGATCCTCTGAAGTCACGATCTACTTGTCCATCATCTGTATAAAACACAACTTGTGTGAAAAAATCCCATGCAGTGGTTTGTATAAGAATACCTATTATGACACCACAAAAGTTGAAGGGGAGAAATAAGAGATACAATTGAAGAGGAAAATAGTAGATAGAATAAGGTATAATGAGAGAGTGTAGCTCAACCCAAAAAAGAGAGGGAAATTAACCTCATACAAACATATGTGGATTGGCACGGTGAGTAGATGAACTACTCATCGAGTCTTCTCCACATATACTAGGAGTGTAGAATCATCCAACCATGAGAATATAAACACGAAAAGCATGTGGAATACCTCATGTGTCTTCACCTCTCCTGGAAGGAGAGTGTCCAAATCCAAGGTGTGGATATAAAAGAATGATATATATATATATATATGCTTACTCAATGAAACCCAAACCAAGAGAGTAATGGGGTATCCATCTCATAGATTTTTCAAGGATAAAGAGTAGCCATCAGTTCTAAAATTCCATCAATGATGCTCAACATCTCACACGTCTTCCCAGCATAAAACATACTGGTCAAACCAAGCCTCTTCATTATGCCGCAAAATCTGGGGGGTGGGTATACACTCTAGGTAGAGGACCCATGCCCTAGTAAAACTGGAGGGTTCCACGATAAGGGTCGAGGAACCATGAATATCTTGACTAGAGGGCTCCACATTGATCATCAAGGACCTATTACCTGCCCTGTAAGAGGGTTCCACTCTAGGTCATCAAGGACCCATGCCCTGCACCACAAGAGGGTTCCACTTGGAAAGTCGAGGACCCATTCATATCCCGACTGGAGAGTTCGACTATAAGCCATTAAAAACTCATACCCTATACCATAAGAGGGTTCCACTCAGAAAGAAACCTATGGTGATCTCGCGTAATCACTGTTTCCATTGAGAAATGCCTCCAAGGCATCATTACCAAAACATTCCCCATAATCTCTAGAAATATAAAACCGAGGGAATAATTACATTATATATGGAAAAAAACTTTAGATAGGTTATTTGTGGGATAAAATTTGAGTCCAAACGAAGGCGATACATGCGATCAAAGTTTTCTCAAAAGTGATAAAGTTGTACACACCCTGTGAGGGGACCCACAAGATGTGTGGTCCTACCCCACCTATAGTCCATGTCATTGGATAGTACAAAACTCAATCCTACGTAGTAGTACACTCTTTGTAGGTGGATTACACAGCATTTCCTAGCTAAATGGGAATAGGGTTGTGTGCGGCTCGCCGTGTCTGTTTACCGGTGTACACAGCTATGTACCAGACCCTGTGTACTTACACACAAGTTCCTGTCTATTTGACCAATAACATATATTTTCCAAATTGGGAAGGGGTAAAAGACACATGATAAATATGACATGATGTGTCGTCCTAAAATTTTTAAAAACCCTATCTTCCATTAAGGGGGAGGTTTACACACCATGTGTTCATCCTTCAACATGACATGTAGTCTGTATTTTTCAAGAAATCCTATATTCTAATTCAACACCAAGAATCAATATCCTTTACTTTACATCTAGTTACAATATTGTCCAAAAAATTTTGATCAAGCTGCAGGTCATGGATCTCTACTTTCTCTCACCAGAAAATAGCCACATGAGGTCATTGGGCTGTTATAATTCCTTCTGCACATCGTCGCACCTCTATTTATTGGGTTATTTATGTTTAATAAAAATATCATTAATAATTTCCACACAATGATCCCAAATATTTTCTTAGATCATCAAACCTTTCATTATTCGTGTGTCCACTCTGAATCTGGGGGTTCAATTAGGCTAGGTACCACCCAGCAATGTCGAACCAGGACTACTAGGATTCAAACCGTGAAGAACAAGAAGTTGTAAGGTAGAAAATCACCATAAACCAAATTTTAAACATCATTGGGAATTATTTATTGTCCAATGAACAATAAGATATAATCTATATTAGAAAAAATTAAAACAATTTAATTTCTTTACATGGTCACATGTAGAGGCTGCAAAGGGTCACAGATCGACAGACAACAATAAATCTACTTGATATATTTAATAAAGGGAATAAAAAACCCAATTTATGAGTCCTAACTCAATTGTGAATATATCGATGATGAAGAACACACCCACCAAAAATATGAGAGGAGTTGTTCCATTCTTTGCATCCTAATTTGATCTAATCTGGATTTCCCTCATTATATAAGATAGTCCACCAGAGAAAGGAGAAATAAGTGCTTCATCGACAATTTCAGAATTATGAGGCTATCCCTAGAGATTCTTCCATAATGATATATTTATAATATATAATTTAGTTTAAAAAGGAATTAATTAATTTATTTAATAATCAATTAATCCACTTACTGTACCACCATCGAGAGTAGGGTCTGAATGCCTCCACCCCAACCAATTTTATGTGGTTCCTAGGGTATACACCGCATTTTAGACTCAACAATGGTCTCAAATTTATGATACAATATTTTTTATTAATATTTTTCCCTTTTTCTTGAAGAAGCATCACTTGTGAAATATAAAATATATTTATTGTTTTTATAAAATTAGTTCTGGGAACACCGGGCCCCAGAATCACACGCCGTCTCAACACCTACCTCTAGATATATATATATATATATATATTCAAATTATTTCAAGGAAAAAACTTTGTCTCTACACATTTGGCCAGTTATTTTGATCCCATATAATCGACTTCCATTTATGTGTATGAAAAAGTCTTCATTCATTATTTTGATGATTATTCTAGGAAAAAAAATGTCTAGAAAAACAATTTATGTATACCTTCAACATATAATCTATTAATTATGTGAATTCTGGGATTTTGGCATGGAATCATATGATTCTTCAATGTGAAAATGATTCAAAATTCATGATGCTATAATGTGGAAAATTAGTGACATTCCTAGACTAGGAAATTTATCTGGTTGGAACACTCATACTGGTTTGGTTTATTAAATTTTTAATTTTTATTTTAAACCTAAATGATTACCACTTATTATAAAATGGTGTTTTATGTTCATCATCATTTTATTTATGTTTCTCATAAATTTATTTTTAAAAACACATGATTAAATGGAGACATTGAATTGAAAAATCCCCCAAGGGTGTTATTTGGTTTATTAATCTTCGGAAAATTAATAAATATAACTAAAGAATTTTTAAAATGTCCTCAGTTCAATTAATGGGGGAAATGGATATAGGGTATAGTATCTGAAGTATCTAGAACACAATAATGGATTAAAACAATTATATTTTTTCAAAGTTACTTATTGGGAGATTCATTTTATATTCCATAATCTTGATGTAATTAATATTGAGAAGAACATCCATGAAAATGTAATTTTTACATTACTTAATGTGTAGGGTATGTTGAAGGATAAAATTAACGCTTGTAAGTATTTGGAGTAAATGAATATAAATAATGGTTTGTCAAAAAATGAGAAAGGGAAGTATACATCGACTACTTTATCAATGAGAAATCACGAGGAGTACATATTCCAACGAAATTTAAGGAATATAAAAGTGAAATATGGATATTCATGTAACATATCATGGTGTGTTGACCTGAAACATCAAAAGATACATGGATTAAAAATTCATGACTCACATATTCTGATGGAACATTTGTTTCCATTAGAATTGCGTAATATGTTACCTAAAAAAGTAACCATGGTTATAGTCAAGTTTTGTACATTTTTAGAGAGATTTTTAGAGAAACTCCAATTCCAACTATGCTTGATAAACTTCAATAGATGATCTTTTTGAAACATTTTCATTTGGAGATGTTATTTCCCCCTACATTCTTCACAATCATGATTCATTTGACAGTTCATTTGAAAAAAGAGGAAAAACTTGGTGGACCAGTACAATATTTATGGACTTATCCATTTGAGAGGTATGTTGATATTATAATTTTTTTTCATTGGTGATTTAAATTTTATCAAATCATTACATAACTTTTTAAATATGTTTCTTATTTTTTCATCAGGTACTTAAGTCATTTGAAACCATATTTGTGGAATAAAGCTCAACCAGAAGGCTCTATTGCTGAAGGTTACATAGTTGAAGAGTGTTTAACCTTCTGTTCTAGGTATTTGAATGGTATTGACACTAGATTTAATTGTGATGGATGTGTTGGAAACATGTCAACTAATTCTCATTCTGAAAACTAGTCATCAGTTTTTCAAATTATTGGATGACCAATTGAAAAGGGTTCAAATTTTGTACTAATTGAATTGGAGTTTCAACAAGAACATAGATATGTGATACTCAATAGTGTTATTGCAGATCCATTTATTGAATAATTGAAATTTAAAACAAATAGGTGACTAATGGGTTAATCTCAAAAGGAGTTGGAATTAACAAAATCTTTTAATAAGAAGATTGTCAAATGGTTCACTCTTCATGTGAGTATATACTCATACTTATTTTATTTATGTGTAGTTATTTTGCCTATGTTAAAAATAACACCTTATATACTTTTGTCTAGATAATGAATATTCATTATGGAGATGAAATATGAAATGATTTTAAGTTGATTGGATCAAGGTCCTCTAAGGAAGGATAAGAGATCCGATGCCGACAATATTCATGGCTTCTGGTTTTATAAGATTTATCGTGAAGAAGACGTAAAAACTCAAAAATAGTGGTGTATTTTCACCTTTAGAGGTTGAATACTATGGAAAGATGAAAGATATAATTGAAATAAACTATCATGGTCAGTTTTCAGTAATCTTATTCAAATACAAGTGGTTCAACATTGATAGTGGTATAATGAAAGATTCATTTAATTTTACTTCTTTCATCTTATCTCGCTTGGTCTATAAAGGTGAGAATGAAGAGCATGATTTGTTTATCTTGGATTCAAAATCAAAGATGGTTTATTATGTGGTTGATGAAATACATGAAGGATGGCGTGTTATTGTGAATATAAATAAGAGAGAATTGTATGATATGGGTGATGAATATCAATTGGAACTTTTTGATAGTGAACTTCATCAACCATAAAACATTTAATGTTTTTTCCTAAAAATATTTAAACAATAATACCTACAAGAGAGGGTGAAAATGAAGGAATTTTCATAAGAGATGTTGATAATAGTGAATACAATGAAGATGAACATAAATGAATGTATAAATTGGTAAGTAAAATATATTAAAATTTCTCATTTATAAGTGTTTTTTATATATATTCATTGTTCATGTTTTTTTAAAAAATATTTTAGTTTTTCATTTTTTATAAATTAAATATACATGAACCATTTTAAATGTTGGAATGCCTGGAACAATTTTGTTAGGATCATAGTAGATCAACATCTCAGAGCACAACACCACTATGGTTAGCTTTTGTGGATCTAAGTGATTCCATTTTACCTGATAATAATAGAGAGCCAGCTATTTCCCCAGATTTTGTTTATATCTCACCACCTGATTCACCTCTAGTGATGGAGCAGGGTCATCCCTCCATGTAGGGGATATTAGAGAGTTACCATTATTGGTATGTATTTCATTGTTCAAAAAAAAATATATTTTATTAATTATTTAATACATTTTTCAAACAGATAAGTAGAACCATAGAAGGGGTAAAAATATGAACACAACATACGTATAAAACCTCAAGGACTTCAAGATTATCATTCCATTTGATGAGTCCAGGGTGTCTAATAGTAAAATTTCTAGAATCTATGGGAAGATTATTTGGCATATTTCTTGAGATGTGGTGAGATTTTCCATTAATTATAAACATTTGAGGTATATTCCAATATCTTGGAAAAATGTGGTCTTTGATAATTAAGTAAAGGTATTATTAATTTAATATTTCTTGATAACTAATTTAAAATACATGAGTATTTTTTTTAATATACTTATAAAGTGTTATTTTTTTTATTTCTAGATATTTTTTCATTTTGATGTCCATGACTTCGTTTCATGCCTAGGGAATTTGAAACATTTGGGAAAGAATTGAAGAGATTTTAAATTGTGAGTATGACATGAGTTTAATGACACACCTACAAGCTCAGGACATATGTTTGAGAAAGTACCTTAAGGGATTTGTAATAAGAAATTTACACAATTTTTAGATGTTAACAGACCTTCATCTCGTGAGGTAATTTAATTTTTTAAAGTATCTTAATAACATAAGCATAATAAAATTATAATTTTTTTTAATGTTTCTATTTTTATTGGAATTATCTAAACAAATTCATTCCTCACATCGCTAGGTCATGGAGTTTTTTGAGAAAAAGAAACATTTTGGTTTGTATTTTATTCATTATTATTTATATCATATTATTACAAGTCAATGTTTTTTCTATCCTATTAGTATTTTTTATAAAGGATAATGAATTTGGTCACTTTGATGGATGAATAGAGATGTTGTTTAAAGTTCATAGGAAACCCAATGATAGTTTTTTAAATGACCCTACAAAACATGTTAGAGTAAATAATTTTCATTACCATTTCATGTTTTTTAATCACTCTAAAAACATAATAATGAAAAATATATTATAAAAAGTTAAAGCCTTAAACCTAATTAAATGGGGCCCACAATATAGATCAAACGATTCAAAGTTGGTGTTGTTTGATATATCCAGCTGGCCCCAATTAATTGGGTTTGAGGATTATTTATTATTATAATATATTTTTCATTATTATGTTTTTATAGTAATGAAATATTAATAAATAATAATGAAAAAATTATTAATTAGATAATATTATGAAGTTAAGTTATTTTAAAAAATCTTTGTTAATATTTTTGTACTAAGAGGTTAAAATTGAAGAAGTTTGAGATGAAAAACCCTCACAATCATCATTAGTTTCCTAGAATTATGCAGTTATAATCATTTTTGGAATGGAGAATCCCAGACGTGTAAAAGGGATAGGTTTTGGGCCTACTCCATCAGCTATTTTTTGTAGAGTGTTGTCATTCATTACTGCTATAACCGGTGGGGGTTTGAGTAGTGTTGATGATGGGGAATCACAAAGAAAAATTGCAAGATTGAAATAAAAAGTGAAATAATAAGGTGATTATAGGAAAACACATGATCCTTGGAAGTCGAAAATAGAAAATGATTTAGTTTTTTATATTTTAGTGGATGACTAGCACGATCCCAAAATAAATTTCCATAATTATATCTTATACTTCCAAGGTAAATTATAAATTCTATAGCTCACACACACATTTTCAAAGAACTCAAATAAAATCAAAATAAAACTAAAATGACACTTTTATATAGAAAACATGTATTTTAAGTCATATCGAGCACATATTGTGCCAGATTTATGTGCGGTTGATTCCTACATTTCAAAAATGATCTATAGATCATTATCCATAAGTTTTAAAACAATACCATCTTGTTTGACCAATTTTTACACAGTAAACACTTCTTAAAGGTATAAAATCCTTTAAAAACATGTGTCTGGGGGTCAAAAACAAGAAACAATTGTTATATTTTCCTGAAATTAGTGGACAATGACCGAATATTTATTTGTTAAATGTAGGAACTAATATCCAATCATTCCAAGTTATAGTTTTTATGGGATGACTGTAAATTGGTTTTTAGTGTTTTAAAATACTAAAACGTGCATTGAATGGTCAAAACCATAGAAAATAACTTTATATAGGTGTTAAAACATTGGAAAACCACTTTTGAGTTATAATTGATGCGTATACATAGACGACATGCTAATCTGATATGCGGTGTGGTTATAATGACTGGATAAACACTTCTTAAAGGGTACCAAATCCTTTAAAAACATGTGTCTGGGGTAAAAACCCAGAAAACAACATCATATTTCCCTAAACTCAGAGTACAATGACTGAACATTAATTTTTTACTAAAGAGGAAACAAATCCCACAAAAACAATGAAATCCTCAAGGGGGTCTAAAATAGTGGATCCCTAGGGAATTCCCTTGGACAAGAATTTTACATTCCAGAGACAGATAACCCAAAATGTTAAAAATAGTAAGAGTTTCATTCGGATTTCCCACATGAGCAAGAGCATCTGCAGAGAAATTGTCTTCCCTCCAAATATGCCTCACCATATGACCACCCTTCGACTCCAGTGCACAACTTCTGGTGAGGTAAGCCAACTCTGAAGGAGTGTCGCATTTCCCCTGGAGTATTCTAACCAAAACCTCAGAGTCCGACTCAATTTCCAACACCTAGAAATCAAAATCTCTACACAGCCTGAGACAAGTATGTTGTGCCCTTACTTCCACACCCAGGGAACAACCCGACCCATAGAAGGCACTAAAAACAAAACACACTAAACCCCAAGAGTCCCTAAGAAGCCCCCGCCTCGCATCTGTCTGTTCAAGAGGGATCTGTCAACATTACGTTTCAGTCCAGCATCCGGAGGATACAATCTAATCCATTGACCACTGGTTCTGGTCTCCGCCAAAGGTCGGTTCAGAAAACCAGCAAGGGTGACCGAGTTCAAACCCTCTTTCAACAGGGAGCACAATTCCACCAGCAGCGTATGCATTCTTATCTGTATATAAAGCAGCGAGTGACTATTACCCAGCCTCAACTAGTTACGAGATTCCCACAGAGTCCAGAATATGGCTGTGAAGATAGAACTCCGCACCTTCAGCTCCATGTAATTTGTATCCAGCCCATGCAGCTAGGATGAGAGGAAATTGTGTATGGAGAACTCCTCCGCATAGGATCGCTTCTACAGACTGAATGCAGACCAATGAGCAGAGGCCCATTCACCCTGGAAGAAGAGGTGGACCGTCAACTCAACCTGTGGGGAGGCGCAACAAAAATAGTGAGAGGCAATGGAAATAACCCTCCTTTGGATATTCTCATCAGTAGAGATTGCCTGGTTTCTCACATGCCAAACCAGAAAACTCATTTTAGTGGGAAACTCTTTGCACCAATGCGTTGCCTCCCACTCATCAAGACCACCTGCTGCATGATGAGACTTCCTGTAATCACGAGTAGAAAAAGCACCCGGATTGAATTAGTAAAACAAACTCTATCATCCTCATCATTTAAGATAACAGTTTCAAAAATCTCCCCCTGATCTTGGGAGAGAAGCCATCGGATCAAATCCGGATAACCACTCGCTTCCTTGAAAGAGCTGCACGGGGCCAGACATCTAGAGAAGAAGAGATTCTCCCCAGCCCAGTTCATGTCCCAAAAGTTGATATTACCTTTCCCCACAATCCACCGGGAAGATCCCTGAAGCTCCTTCAGAATGGGAAACAAACACCACGCTAAGTGAGAGGGACGACTTCTACCCACACCATCCTCATATTGGTTAGCATATCTGGACCAAAAGTGGGATGCCCACAAGGAATCACCTGAAATGATATCCCATGCAAGACTGGCTTGAATTCCCTGCATCGTTTCAGTAATTTCATGTAAACCCACACCGCCTTCCTCAATCAGCTTGGCCATGTGTTTCCAGGAGGCCCAATGGCAGTGGCCAAGACAATTGGCATCCCAAAAAAAGGATGTCATCACCTTTTTCATCTTATCAATCGAACCTTTTGGAGGGGTAATGGTTGCCAAGATATGCATTAGAATGGAATATAAGACACTGTTAATCAACGTCACTCTCCCATTGAATGACAAGAATTTATTCTTCCAATTATGAATTATGCCCAACATCCTATTAATTATGTCTTCAAAATAAACCTTCTTGATGCAGCCAAAAGAGAGAGGAGTTTTGAGATATGTCATAGGAAAGATCCCCTGTTGAATTCCCAGCATGTTTTGAATCTCCCTATATCTCCTAACATAGCACTTATTAGAGATAAAAACTCGGCTTTTCATTGAGTTAATGTGTTTTCCACTCAAACCCCCATAGATGGACATGACCTCCAAAAAACCTCGAAGCGATCTTTTCCTACCATTGACGAAAATCAAGATATCATCCACAAACATAAGATGAGAAACAATCTCTTGACCCCCTTGGTTATGGAACGGAAGAATTCTACCCTCCTGCATACTGCTATGAAGATTCCTGGAGAGAGCATCTTGAGCCAGAATAAAAAGATATGGAGAAAGGGGATCACCTTGGCGAACACCACACACGCTTCTAAAAAATATGAAGCCTTTCCCAAGAAGAGAAATAGAGAGCCATGGTGAAGAAAAACACCTAAAACAAATGTCACAGAACCACTCATGAAATCCAAAGCTCCTCATAACCCGAAGAATAAATCTCTACTCAATTTTTTCATAAGATTCGTCCATGTCAATCTGAATGATAACATTTGACCCTATGGATATTTTGTTAATGTCCTGAACCAACTCGTTTGCAACTGCAACCGCCCCTTGAATACTCATTCCTTTCGCAAAACCATGTTGTTCTCTAGAGATCCCCTTTGGGATGAACCTATTCAGTCTATTGGCAACAATACTAGCAAGAATCTTATAAGAAACATTGCACAGACATATGGGTCTATAGTGATTAATTATAGAGGGATCCTTAACCTTCAGCACCATGATCACTCTTGAAGCACAAACACTCCTAGGGAGATATCCACACCGAAAAAAGTCTTGGATGGCCTCCACCATATGGCCACCCATGGTCTCCCATGCTGCAATATAGAAGGCCCCCGAAAAGCCATCCGGGCCAGGTGAACTATCATGAGACATCTTAGAAACAGTAGATTTGATCTCGACTTCATTTGGTAAAGCAATCAAAATGTCATTGTCAACTCTATTCACCAACCTAGGAACACACTCCATGAAGCCCTCCTCTAACTCCACCAACCTAGAAACATCGACCCTTCAAGAGATTGATCCCACCAACAATCATTCAAAGTTCTCAAGGGCCATCTTACCCGCCACATTCACATCCGGTGTAAAGGAACCATCGCCCAAACTGATATTTAATTTTGTGCTTCTATTCTCCTTCAGGCAGGCCTGAAAGAAAGAACTGTTCCAATCACCCTCTCTTAACCAACGCATGTGGGCCCTTTGTTTCAAACTCCTTTCCAGCTCAAGTAATTTTTTTACTAAGATCATCCTCTTGTCACAAAGAATGGAAAAAAATTCTTATCCCACCTTGTCTGAAGATTCTCATCAAGAATGTGAATTTCCTCCTTCAACATTTCCACCCCCTTGTCCTCATTTGGTTTCAGGGCCAACCAACCTTGAATGTCATTCTTGAGCCGCCTTAGCCTGTTGGAGAGGCCGATCCAGGACCTCCCATCCTCCTAACCATTCCACGAACTCATCACCATCTCCATGAAGTCTTCAACCCGGTGCCAATTCTAAAAGTAAAAGAAAGCACTACTACCTGACATCTTCCTTTTGATATCCACAAGGAGTGGAGCATGATTAGATAGGGAGCGCAATAAATGTTTCACCGAAGCCTGGCCATAGGAATCCAATCCTTGTATATTTGTCAGACACCTATCCAAGTGACTCCAAATTTGGTTAAGCCCCTTGTGATTGTTGCACCATGTAAACTTGCTTCCGTCAAAACCCATATCCATAAGCCCCTTTGATCCAACGAAATTCTTGAAATCTTGCATACCACTGTTAAAAATAGTCTACCCTCCTCTTTTCTATGAAATGTCTATAGTGGCATTGAAGTCTCCTCCAACAAACTAAGGCAAACCCCCTGCTTGAACAGATTTCAAATAGTTTCACAACTCAAATCTCCGAAGAGCATCGTAGATGGCGTAAACAAAAGAGAAAAGAATAACAGAACCTCCCACAGAAATCATGGTATTAATACACTGCTCCATATGATTGATCAGTTCCACTTGAAGGTTTCTCTTCCAGCAGATCTAAATGTTGTTATTATCTGGAGACCCATGCATGAATCCCAAAAACCCCAAACTCCTAGAGAAAGAGGACAACATACTAGGATTCTGATTAGGTTTCAAGAAGACCACCATTTACGACTTATACATTCTGATCTCAGCAGAAATGAAGGCGCGTTTATCCTTCACCCCTAAACCTCAGGCATTCCAGATAATTATAGAAAACATTACTATGGGGAAAAACTAGCCTTCTCGATGGAAAAAACTACATTAGAACAACGTGCCAAACTCCCCGCCTCTATCGACATTGATCTGGTGACCGGCCCAGAAACTCCCTCTGACCGACCCCTATTATTTGGCGATAGAACCTTCTATTTGAACATTCCTTCCAAATCATCAAGAAGTGAAAGCCTTCTTCTCGATGATGAAGGAAAGGAACAAGGTTCTGACTCCTCTTGGACCAACTAGACCAGCAACATTCTCTGAGGAGAACACCGAGAGGACCCGATCTCCTTCACAACCCCCTCGGGAGCCTTACCAAACTATGGACTGCCTTTGAGGGAAAAAGATCCACTAGATCTGTTAGCTAAAGATTGCTGGAAAAAGACCGTAGATAGCTGGGAGGAAATATGGAAGGACGAGGAAGGAGGAGACAACGCCTTCTGAGGGAGCGGCTGGTAGCAAGCCAACATGTCTCCCTAGATTCACAAAACCATCAGATCAGAAACTGGGACAAAAAACAACGATAGAGACCGCTCTGGAGAAGAAATGGTCGGAGACAAGGAGATCGGATCACCCAACTCTTCACTTTGCAGCACAGACACTGCTGGAAAGGAGGTCCCACCGAGGTTGACTGAGACAGAAGAGCCAGGTGCTTCAGAGTGAAACATGGCCTTAGGAACACCTTCCCTCCTAATGTAATGATGCCCCTGGACCTCCGATGAGTGAGCCAGTCTAACCTCATTGTCTGTAAAAGACCACAGAACTAGCTTGTGAGACCTGGAAAGCCTCCTCCGACAAACCTCGATAGCATGTCCTTGAAGACCACATTCAACACAGTACCGAGGAGGCGATTGATAGAAGAGACGCTGCCACCAGCTGAAGCTCTCACCCGAGCGAATTAACAGATGCTTAGGGAATCGTACAGACAGATCCAACTCCACACAAATTCTAGGGTTATCCGCCACTTTTAGGCACTCCGTGTTGAGGTAAGAACACAAAAAAGAGCCCAAGGAGTTTCCAATCGACCTCAAGATCGAAGGATTCTTGAACAGAAGGGGGAGGCCCAACAAATTAATCAACACAGCCGCCACATAGGATTCCTTTCCAAAATGGTAGTCCCTGGACCAGCGGGATAGGGAGAAATGCTACGAACCGCAGGACCATTCATCCCTAGCCCAATCCAAAACAAAATCTTCGTGATTGAAAAAATGGAGATTGAATGTGAACTTGGAATGAACAGGAGACCGCCACTGGATACCGAAGTCCCCAAGAACCGACAAATGCCTTGAAGACATTGAGAGAAGGCTTATTATGCCCAAAAAGAACTACCAGTGAAAGATTGTGGAGCAATGCCGCATCCTGTATCTCCAAATCCGAAAGCTCAAAAACCAGGAAACCATCCACCATGCCAATCGGATGATCCTCCACCCGAATCGGGGGGATCCCCAGAAAAGGGGCCGCATCCGCCACAAGAACCACAACTGGAGAATCCGCAGAAGATGACGCACAAAACACCTCCATGAGACCTAGTTTGGTAGGGATGATACAGAGAGAAAAGAAATGATATTGAGAGGAGAAATTGGTTTCTCATGTTTGACGAGATAATTTTAAGGGGAGAGAAATGATAAGGGGAGAAATGGAGAGAAATAGATTTCTCTCCTGCTATTGTTTTTAAATCACCCCAAAATTGGGATGATTTAGAGAGAAATGATGGTGGAGGGTTGTTAATATTTTGAAATTCCAATTTTATCCAAATTTTCTACATGTATCACAATAGAATTTCTTTTATTTTTTTTAAAGATTCACCAAACAAGATAGAGAGAAATCCAAATCGTTTCTTTTCTTTTACTAAGTTATTTATCCAAATGCAAGGAGAGAAATCAGAATCATTTCTTTTCATTTATTTTCTTTTATAAAATATCAAATCATTTATTTTCTTTTACTAAAATCCCACCAAACACAGCGTGAATGAAAGCGGAAGCTCGCAAGCCTCCCGGAGCAACGATGACTTACCACCCGGCGAGGAAGAGGGTCGACGCAGGGGTTCAGTGCAGGAATCCATCCTTCCTCAGAGTACAATGAATGTAGATTGTTTTTTGAAATTTATCAACCAATGACATATCATTTCAAGTTTTAGTTAGTGCTTTAAAACACTAAAATGTGTGTGGAATGGTCAAAAACATAGAAAACATCCCTATATTGATGTGAATTCATGGGAAAAAGATATTGTGTTATTTTTTATGTGTAATCATAGACATCATGTCAATAAGACAAGTGGTGTGATATGAATGCCTTAGTAAACACTTTTTAAAGGAACAAAAGAAACTAAAAACATGTGTCAGGGGGTGAAAACTAGGAAATTGACATCATATTTCCCTAAAATCATGGGAAAATGACCCTATATTGAATTTCAAAATGCAGGAATTTACGACACATCATTCCAAATTACAATTTTCATTTGATGGTCATAAATACAATTTTAGTTTTTTATACCACTAAAACAAGTGTGTAATAGTAAAAACGAAATAAAACAACCTCATATTGGTGTAAAATCCTGGGGAAACAACTATTTAGTTATTTTTTAATGTGTGATCATAGAAAACCCATCAATTTTACATGTGGTGTGGTCATAATGACTTGGTAAACACTTCTTAAATGGTATTAATGCTTTTAAAAACATGTGTCGGGGGGGGGGGGTCAAAAATAGGAAAAAACATCATATTTCTCTAAAATAATAAGATAAAGGCCATATATATATTTTTGAAATGTAATAACCAAAGACATATCTTTTTATTTTACTATTTTCCCCGAATGTTTGTAAAAGTGTTTTTAGTATTTTAAAACACTAAAATGTGAATAGAATGGTCAAAACCATAGAAAACGGCCTCATATTAATGTGAAATCATGGGAAAAAAATTTTTGTGTTATTTTTGATATGTAAACATAGAAAAAATACAAATCAGACGTGCGGTGCAGTTGGAATGACTTGGAAGACACCTATTAAAGGTACCAAAGTCTTTAAAAACATGTATTGGGGATCAAAAAAAGGAAAAAAATGTTTGATTTCACTAAAATCATATGAAAATTACCATATATTAAATTTTGATATGTAAGAACTAATGCCACATAATTTCAAGTTATGGTTTTCCTGGGATGTCCGTAAAATTTTTTTTCAGTGTTTTAAAATACTACACTATGTATAGAATGGTAAAAATAATATAAAATAATAAAATATTGACATGGAATCATGGGAGAACAACCATTGGCTTATTTTTGATGTGTACACATAGACCAAATTTCAATCCGACGAGTGGTGTGGCTAGAATGAATCAATAAACACTTCTTAAAGGTATAATAGCCTTTAAAAACATGTGTCATGGGGTCAAAATCATGAAAATGATGTTGGATTTCCATGAAATAATAGGATGGTGACTGTAGATTGTATTTTGAAATATAGGAACTGAATACATATCATTCCTAGTTGTAGTTTTCGGAAGATACCCATAAATACATTTTAGTGTTTTAAAACAGACAAAAATGCATAGAATGGTGAAAACCATAGAGAAAGACATCAAATTGACATGGAATCATGGGACAACCACTCTAGTGTTATTTTTGAAATATAGTATACGTTGTGATATTAAAGTATTTAATTTTTTTTATTATGTAAATTTCTAGCACACCACATTTTTATTTAAAAATTAATTTGAATATTTACTTATCCCATTTTAGTTTCAGGCATTTAATCATATATTAAATAGGTAGGTTTATGTTTTGAAATTATTTTTCATGACATATTTTTTTTTTATTTTAAAACTTATTCTGTTTGATTAACCAAATAGAATTTTTTTGTGTGAAATATTATAGATATATTCTGTCTCTTTACTCTTTCACATTTAATTTCTTAAATGTTCTTGTTTTAATTTTGGGTGACAAATGTCAGCAGTTGGCAAGAGGTTGATCGTTCTGACCCATGAAATTATTTATAAGGAAATCATGATGGTTCTTAGTTTTCATGGTATGTTTAAATTTTATCAATTATTCAATTTTAATTCTAATTTATTATGTTTAGTTTTAATTTCCATTTTATTTTGTTACATTTGATGATATAATGTTGTCGGTTTCAGTTGATTAGTTCATTTGGTGGAAGAAATATGAAGTGAAGGTTATAACTTGGACATATATTGGACATGATTTGTTTTTGGAAATATTTTATATGTTTATATTGATGACTAAGGTATGGGTTTAATGATGTATGGGTTGATTGAGATATCTTTTGTCTGAGGTAATGTTGACTGTAGATGTTGGTATATATGACTATAGATATATGACGTATGTAGATGGGTTTATCATACATTTATGTTTTATTTTATTGAAGTTTTTTTTATATTAATAGTTTTTTGTATAATATTTTTCAAAAAAATATAATTATAATATTTAACGGCAGTTCCTAGTTACCGCCACTTAGTAGATTAATTAATATAATGTGTATCAGTTGTTATGTTTAACTTCTACTAGACATGATGATTGCTAATATATTTAGTAGTAGTCAGTTTCATGTAATCTAATTTTTTTTCTTTAGGTATTTAAAAAAAATACTGCAAAATAAAAATGATGTCGCTGATAAATGATTAAAAATTGACATAAACTGAAAAACAACCAAAAAATTAAAGAAACCAAAACTAAATGACTAGAGACCATGAAATATGTAAAATGTTTGTAAACCACTGCTATATTATGAGGATTAGTTTAAAACACGGCTAGTTCATGAAATAACCACTGCTACTACCCTATTTTTTGTAGTGAAATGTATTTTTAATTGATATGAAACAAATCAATTTTGACAATACCCCACCTGGTTGGTGGAAAAATAAAATTTGATATCCAAAAATCATATTAAAAAAAACTAAGAAAATAAATTACAAACCATCAAATCATGGATAATAAATAATATGTGGTCAAATGATATCATAATATTTAGTCATGTCTTCACCAAAAAAACACACCTAAGGGAAAAGTGAAGGTATCAGGGTTGTAACAGAAGGTAATGGGCCATAGATCTCAAAAAATTACATCATTGGGATGATGAGATGTTTCATATCTGATGATCCAATCCATGGTATGGTCTTAGGATGTTGCGTAAAATAGACTAGGCACAAAAACATAAAATGAAAACATACCTTTTCAGATATAAATCTATAGTCAAAATATTCTTTTCACCTATTATTGTTGCATAAAGGATCCAAATATGAATCCCTAAATATTTTCCATACATTCTTCAAAAATATGTTGCAACGTCTATCGTAGAATTTTAGGTGTTAGCACGACAATCTGATAATGTCTTGACATCCTGACGATAATTGTGATCCTCTACATTCGATGCTTGAAGGAATTCTTGGATCATCACTTGGATAGAGAGAGGTAATCCCTCTGTAAAAATCAGTATGAGAGAGTGGATATCATTAAAAAAATGAATGAATAGTATCTATTGTGCAAGATCCTCTCTCTGTTTATATTGGATATTAAAAAAACTCGGTAGGGTTCCCCAACCCCTGGAAATTTAACACCCACTAAATAGTAATATTGAAAAACTAAATTTCCCCATAAATATTATTTATAATTTATCACATACTAGTATTATATATTATATATATTACTTGATAAAACAAACTCATTAACTTGACACATAATTCCCATTTAATATTAAAGAATCATGGAATATTAAATAATATTTGTAAGAAAAAAATATTTTCTCATATTTACGTAACTTGTAAATACATTTTATGAAAAAATTCAATAAACATTATTCATTACTTGAATAATATTAATTTACTTATTTATCAGTGATCGATAACTTAGAAAACACTCAGAACCTGTGTTGGGGCCCACCAAGTCCAACATACCTATTCAACCGAATAAGGATGACTCTTGACTATACTATTATGCGTGACCATCTAGAGACTTATTTTGAAAGAAATGAATGAAATCCATAGACAATTAGCAGAGTATATCAACCCATTAAAACCCTTAAAGATATAAATATAGTTATAGTAATAACAACCAACATACTAACACTAACTGTGTATTATAAACTTTTTTTAATATAACATAATGTATGATGCACACTTATTTCATCGTTATTTTCTTGGTTTATTATTTGTTGAATTATCCTAATGGATTTACCTTTTGACTACTTTGGACAAATATATATGAAGGTAGTACTATCCTGATCAACCAGGCCTTACATATATTAATTTTTTAACTTGTAAGTGAAAAATCCTTTCTTGACCATTCAACCAATGCCATACCACCAATGATGCACCCAACACAAGCTACCTCGCCACAATTTCATTACCATGGTTTACCCCAAGTGTAACACCCCAAGATTTCATAGTGTGTTATTTCTTCAAAATAATTCAATAACTTGCACTACACGCAACACTGAGTTCAATTGCACCATGACTTACCAAAAAAAAAATCCATTAAAAGAGGTCATGAATAGTATTAACTAAATATTAAACTTTATATAATCCTTATAATTTTAGAATCCATATTATGAGTTTCTTAGTCATAATGCAAGAACAGATTCATTTTCAGTATTGCACTTTTATCAACTTTTGATAGTGAAACCTTTTTTAATACAATATTTTAAACTTTTTGACTAAATGGAGACATCAAAAAATTTAAAATGAAACATCCCAAGCTTCCACGGTACGCTTTCCTTTGAATAAAACAGTAGCGTGTGTTGTACGCAACTTCGAGTTCTAACACACCGTAACCAATCAAACTAGCTGTTATGAATAGTAATACCTACTTTTTGAAGTTATATATATTTTATATTTTAAAATGGACTTCATTTTTGGATTCGGAATATCACATTTAGCCTAAGGTGAAATTTTGGTACTTTTCGGATAACTTTCATATTTTGATGAATAGTGAAAATTACTAAATTTTAATTAAAAACAACTTTTTTAATCAAAATAATTAATAGTGATAAATTATGAATTTTAGTGGTTTTAAAGTATATTTAGAATATATTTTTACTATTTAATATAATGTTGGTCATTGGACATAATTTTACAATTAAACCGAACATAAACAAGTGTCAATCTTTTGATAGTTATTATCTCTTAAAAACACGCTTTTTGTTTTGACAGCGGGAATTAATTTTAAATTAATTTCTGCCACTTCTGTGTTTTGAATTTAGGAAAATGGATTCCATATTTGGAATCAGGATGTTCAAATTGTGTAAATAGGTAACTTTTATTTTTAGACATTTTGAATAATTACTGCGGTAAATATTTTATTTACCATGGTTAAGGGTAAATCCGGTAAATAAGGGATAAAAAATAATATTATAATAATACTAAATTACCCTAAAACGTGTCTTAACCCTATTGGTGGATACATGGTCGACCATGGGAATCTTTGTGTCAATTTGGGGACCCCATGGATCCACTTGTAAGTGATAATGATACTTTATTTTAATTAAGTCAAAATGAATACAAAAATGACACAAGCATATATCTTTTAGCAAAACAATTGTTACATAGGGTTATATAAGTTGTATTTTAGATTATAAATATTAATTAGAAAGATAAAAAGATTTCCTACATAATGATATTTTATTTATAATTTTTAGACATTAAATAATGTATTTTATTTATGACACAAAGATGATGCAGTAATTACTATAATAGTGACAAATTAAAATAATTGATATTATAAATACCCAAACAAATATAATATGAAACTTTTAATGAATTAAAATAATTTTCTAGGATAATATGATATATTAGGATTGATTTAATTGACTTTTTTCGAAGTAATCAATCTGTTATGAGTTTCACAAAAATCAACTATTGAATAGTGTCAAAATTGACATAAAAGAGTTTTTAAAACAAATATTATATTATTAATTGATATTAAATGTCTAAAAATATAAGGTTCGGCCAAGAGACTTATATAAGGATATTTTCATCATTAATGGACCACTTGGGGGTCGCTTGGATGTATATAGTAAGTTTATTAACCATATTATATAAAAATACAAAGAGACATTGTAAAAGTGAAACTAATTAACTTAGAGTTAATACTTAAAGATAAGGTTAATATAAGTACCCAAACCTGTCTAAATTCTATTGGTTGAGTGGTTTTCGACCTATCCCCACCTTAAACTTTGAATAATAAACTTTGGAGCCTTTAGAAACCGAATATGAATTTATTATAAATTAATATTTCTAACTTTTCTAAAGGTGCCCCTCACCCCTCTTATAAAAGGGCACTCCTCCTTCTCATTTCTTCACACCTTCAAAGCCTTTTGGCTCGGCCAAACTCTGCCCATATACTCTCCCAACATCCCTCACTACAACCTAGAGGCCTTAGTTTGATCAGAAAGCCAACCTAAGGAGCCCTTTTGATCAAATCAAAAGGAAGAACCCGAAGAAGAGGTAATGATTTCACCACCCTTCTCCAAGTTCATTTCTTCTTCCACTTCCTCTTTCTTTGTTCTTACCATTCTAAAATAATAACTCCAATATCTTACATATACTGTTATGTTATTATAAATATGGTACAACCATATTCAGTATTCTATCCACCCTTTGAATAACATGTCACCATACGTGCGTACGTACGGCTTACCGTCTCCACGTCGTGGTGTAATTGTTATTCAATATAATATTATTTGGATGGGTATAATAATGATGTGTAACTCATGTAAATAATAAAAATAACATGTTAATGATTCTGTATATATGATATACCATCCATTTATATATTATTTTAATATCAAAAGAATGATATTGTCGCTCGTGCGTACGTACGGACTACCGTCTCCACGAACGCGATGAGATTTATTCTCCATCGTATCCATTCAAGTATAATTATCATTTGATGATTTAAAAATGATGTTTAAGGACTAGATATCATTCTGGATATGAATAAGATACAACAACCATGGCTTATGTAACAAATCATATAAAAGAAAATGAGTAAGTTAACTCCCGAAACGACGATAATTCTAAGATATTATTAACAAATCAATGTTAAAAGATCATATATGATATCATATTATTATATATGATTCTTGTATAATTTAATAACAACTATTTCACCATTATACAGGAGGTTAACCTACCCCAACCAAGGAAAAGTACAAGGTAAGGGTTATTTCACAATCTCTTCATTATCCGAGGTTGTTTATACGTAATAATTTACTGGGATCTCGTTATCATCCACATCCTTGTTTCTTCAAAATGTATTTCAAAAAAAATTTTAATATTTAAAAGAATATGGGTTAAAGTCATTTATACCCTTGTTTGACTTTTTATAAGAGGTTTATAAGGGAATCTTTCTGTCGTTTTCCAAACAAGGTGCTTTTTAACCTTTTCGACAAAATTAAGATAGGAACGTTTTTTTTAACTTATACGGCGGGTGCGGTTATTTTCCGCCGTTATAAAATCGTCAAAGCTTCCCTTACAAGCTTATAAGAGTATTTTTAAATAAAATGTTTTATTTTATATGGATCTTAAATGATTTCAAAATAAAAAGAGATATTTCTTTAAAATGAATTTTGATTTCATCTATGTCAACATCCTTTGATGGATTTTACACTTATTTAAAGTTGATTTGTTATGATACAAAACTTCTATATTATATTGAAGGTTTTGTGATATGTTTGACTGTGGATGTGCTATTTTTTATATACCATTCATGGTTTATGATGAAAGTATTGACATTTCGTATGCTAGTTTTAATACGAATGTTTATGTTATGTTTAATCCTTTTCATATGGGAATGCATTGGACTTAATATGTGACGGGTGGAGCCCGCTATAGCTCCTCGATGCATCGGTAGGTCTCATGAGACAAACTAGTGTCTTGGCACAAGGCCTTGACAAAATCTTATTTGTAGTCTTGGCACGAGGCCTTGACTATGTGGTTATGATAGTCTGGCATTATGCATTCCAACATTATGAAAGTGGTTATTGATTTTTGCATGTGATTATTCGATTAGTAGAATATCCATGTGAATAAGTAAATGGAATTATTTCATTTTATTTATGCCATACCATGTTGAAAGTTCATGTTTGAAAGGCTTTTGTTTTAGTTATACATTGCCTTAAATGTTTATTCTTATTTATGAAAGTTTCCGCTATATTGTTATCCTTACTGGGCATTTGAGCTCACCCCTTTTCTATGTTTTATTTTTCCCAGGATGTGAAGAAGTAAGTTATGAATGACCTTCAGGGATATTATGAGGGGATTATAGTGTGGATTGTGGAAACATTATGTTGTTGTATTAGTTTTTCATTTTATGATGTAATGTAAAACTTATGAATATATCTAGTGTTTCCAAGCCTACTAAACCAATCGGTCTTTCGAGATTTGATCTTTCTTGTGATCATGCCAATGTTATGTAATAATGCACCGACTCTGGGTAACTGGGGTCGGGGCGTTACAGTTGGTATCAGAGGAAGTTTAGTACAAACCTTGGAAACTAGATTTAGATAAACTCTGATTAGAGCACGTAGACCTAAGATGAACTTTGAGGATTAGTATAGAAGAACTTCCTAGAATTTTGGTATTGTAGAGATTTTGTGAGTTTTCCGAGCAATACATCCCTATCTGGATACGAGCAGGTAGAGGCGGCTCTGGCACAGATGTACCTAGGGGTAAAACCCGAAAACACCGCTTTGAGCTAGACTCGAACGGGAACTGGTGCACGACAACGGGCCTTGCTGCACTCTTGGTTACGACACTCCCGGGGGATATGCTTAGGATAATTCTCATTTTCATTACAAACCATTATGAAGGTTTTATGAGTATATACATCCTCAAAGGCGACATTTTTATGATTATGGATTATATTCATAAAGAGTTCAATTTATGTTAAGAGTTTTATAAGTATGGGATTATGTATTTTGATTCATAAACTGATCTAGTTTATGCCATTGTTTAGAAATGGCGCCCAGTAGAAGGAATGAGAACTCCAGAAATACTCATGATTCAAAGAGAAGGAAGGATCATATCTTTCATGGTCTTAATCTAGAATTTATAAGAGAAATATTCACCCATGTATTATCATCATATGAAGAAATAATATCATGTGTTGATAAGATAAGTAAAGAGTTTACTGAGTCCTATGGCTTTGAAGGGAAGCAAGAGAAGAAAAGGATGGAAGAGAGAAAGATGGATAAAGGGAAGAGGGAAAAGAAGAATTTTCCCATATGTGGTAACTGTGGAAAGAAACACCCTGGAACTTGCCTGAAAGGAATGGGAGTTTGTTATAAGTGTGGAGGAAAAGGGCACAAAGTACGTGACTGCAAGGGTAAGAAAATGGTTTCAAATGTACAATGCTTCATTTGCAAGGAGTTTGGACACTACGCGAACCTATGTCCCAGTCATCAGACTATGCCGCAAATGATGCTATTGGATAATAATCAAGTTATGATACTACCACAGATGAAGAGGAATGATTAGAGTTCTTATGTTGATTATGTCAATTGAGTGTTGTATCAACAATGTATTTGTTATAATAATTATGGAGTATATAAGGATTGTACTGCAGTACTATTTCATTAAGGACTTGAGATTGTGTGAAACAAAGAAAAGTGACTCAACAGCAGGATAATGTTTTGGAAAATATATGGTTGAGAGAATGATAAACCATAATATAGTTCTGATACCGAGTTAGTGATTTTGGAATAATACATGATTGTTTTGGATAAATTATATTGGATATTCTTGACTACCTTGGAACTGATTAACGATCTGTATATTCCATTATTGTTGGGGTTTAAAACATTTTTGGATTGATGAGGTATATCCAGCATTCTATATGGAATAAGGGAGCATGAATGTAATCAATAAGGAATATGGCAATTCAGGATGTTTCAGTGTATTAAAAGAATACATGATGAAGGTATTCATATGCAATTACGTGGTAAAAAGGATCTACATTATGTTTAACTTCCTTATAAATGTTGGACTGTGAGTTTGGTCAGAAATATTTTGGATAAATTCTAGTTTGAGATTAATTTTGGATTGTCATAAAAGGACAACCCGGAGGTCGGGCGGTAACCCGTCGCGTCCGGCAAGGCTGCGAGACTTGAACCCGCAACCGAAGGGAGACAAGGGTGTATCACCTACCACTGGCCCACGAGATGTCCTGGATTAAATAATGTAGTTTTTTTTAAAAGATCTGGTAGATGAATTATAAATTCATTTATTTTGTAACCCTTTACGAATATTATAAATAGAAATTTTTTTTACGTTCTATTATCTTTTAGAGTGAAATATGAGTTTGTGGTAGAAATTTATTAATGGATAAAACTCTAATTATAATGTAAGTATATCTCCTTATGATCTTAGCCAATCTCATAAATAAATTCCTCAACATTAATAAAAGGAACTTAGAACAAAAATGTTGTCCTAGATGGTACCTTAAATCATCACTAATTTATGGCTTTGGGATTGTTGGCCTTTTCATAGCCATGTTCTCTACCACTCTCCATCATATAATTGATGGTTAGATTTCTCTTCCATATCCATATTTTCCAACATGAAACCCTAGTATGTGTTATTTTCGGTAATCTTTATACTTTCCACTCTTTATTTTAAATAGAGGCCTCATTAATTCATTTTTCGATGTGGGATTTCAACTAAGATATTTTGAAACGTCAAAAATGTGTTATCCTAATACCCTATGTTTTGTTGAACCAATGATATTTCAAATCATCATAGATTAATGAATTTAAGGACCTCAATTTTACACTTTTTTGTGATTGACGACCTCAATCACCACCTATAAATATTTACGTTTTTCCTCCAATTATATGTCTCTAATTGCCACCAATGTTCTCCTAATCGAGATCATAATTTGGTGGTGACCCTTTGATTTCTCTTTTCCTCATATTAAGACTAAATTTTAGTAACCCAATTTCCGATGTGGGTTTTCCCACAAATATATTTTCTATTTTCAACCTTTTATTTTTGAAGAACAATTTCAAATTGCGAGGACGCAATTTATTGAAGGAGGGGAGAATGTAACACCCCAAGATTTCATAGTGTGTTATTTCTTCAAAATAATTCAATAACTTGCACTACACGCAACACTGAGTTCAATTTCACCATGACTTACCAAAAAAAAAATCCATTAAAAGAGGTCATGAATAGTATTAACTAAATATTAAACTTTATATAATCCTTATAATTTTAGAATCCATATTATGAGTTTCTTAGTCATAATGCAAGAACAGATTCATTTTCAGTATTGCACTTTTATCAACTTTTGATAGTGAAACCTTTTTTAATACAATATTTTAAACTTTTTGACTAAATGGAGACATCAAAAAATTTAAAATGAAACATCCCAAGCTTCCACGGTACGCTTTCCTTTGAATAAAACAGTAGCGTGTGTTGTACGCAACTTCGAGTTCTAACACACCGTAACCAATCAAACTAGCTGTTATGAATAGTAATACCTACTTTTTGAAGTTATATATATTTTATATTTTAAAATGGACTTCATTTTTGGATTCGGAATATCACATTTAGCCTAAGGTGAAATTTTGGTACTTTTCGGATAACTTTCATATTTTGATGAATAGTGAAAATTACTAAATTTTAATTAAAAACAACTTTTTTATTCAAAATAATTAATAGTGATAAATTATGAATTTTAGTGGTTTTAAAGTATATTTAGAATATATTTTTACTATTTAATATAATGTTGGTCATTGGACATAATTTTACAATTAAACCGAACATAAACAAGTGTCAATCTTTTGATAGTTATTATCTCTTAAAAACACGCTTTTTGTTTTGACAGCGGGAATTAATTTTAAATTAATTTCTGCCACTTCTGTGTTTTGAATTTAGGAAAATGGATTCCATATTTGGAATCAGGATGTTCAAATTGTGTAAATAGGTAACTTTTATTTTTAGACATTTTGAATAATTACTGCGGTAAATATTTTATTTACCATGGTTAAGGGTAAATCCGGTAAATAAGGGTTAAAAAATAATATTATAATAATACTAAATTACCCTAAAACGTGTCTTAACCCTATTGGTTGATACATGGTCGACCATGGGCATATTTGTGTCAATTTTTGGACCCCATGGATCCACTTGTAAGTGATAATGATACTTTATTTTTAATTAAGTCAAAATGAATACAAAAATGACACAAGCATATATCTTTTAGCAAAACAATTGTTACATAGGGTTATATAAGTTGTATTTTAGATTATAAATATTAATTAGAAATATAAAAATATTTCCTACATAATGATATTTTATTTATAATTTTTAGACATTAAATAATGTATTTTATTTATGACACAAAGATGATGCAGTAATTACTATAATAGTGAAAAATTAAAATAATTGATATTATAAATACCCAAACAAATATAATATGAAACTTTTAATGAATTAAAATAATTTTCTAGGATAATATGATATATTAGGATTGATGTAATTGACTTTTTTCGAAGTAATCAATCTGTTATGAGTTTCACAAAAATCAACTATTGAATAGTGTCAAAATTGACATAAAAGAGTTTTTAAAACAAATATTATATTATTAATTGATATTAAATTTCTAAAAATCTAAGGTTCGGCCAAGAGACTTATATAAGGATAGGTTCATCATTAATGGACCACTTGGGGGTCTCTTGGATGTATATAGTAAGTTTATTAACCATATTATATAAAAATACAAAGAGACATTGTAAAAGTGAAACTAATTAACTTAGAGTTAATACTTAAAGATAAGGTTAATATAAGTACCCAAACCTGTCTAAATTCTATTGGTTGAGTGGTTTTCGACCTATCCCCACCTTAAACTTTGAATAATAAACTTTGGAGCCTTTAGAAACCGAATATGAATTTATTATAAATTAATATTTCTAACTTTTCCAAAGGTGCCCCTCACCCCTCTTATAAAAGGGCACTCCTGCTTCTCATTTCTTCACACCTTCAAAGCCTTTTGGCTCGGCCAAACTCTGCCCATATACTCTCCCAACATCCCTCACTACAACCTAGAGGCCTTATTTTGATCAGAAAGCCAACCTAAGGAGCCCTTTTGATCAAATCAAAAGGAAGAACCCGAAGAAGAGGTAATGATTTCACCACCCTTCTCCAAGTTCATTTCTTCTTCCACTTCTTCTTTATTTGTTCTTACCATTCTAAAATAATAACTCCAGTATCTTACATATACTGTGATGTTATTATAAATATGGTACAACCATATTCAGTATTCTATCCACCCTTTGAATAACATGTCACCATACGTGCGTACGTACGGCTTACCGTCTCCACGTCGTGGTGTAATTGTTATTCAATATAATATTATTTGGATGGGTATAATAATGATGTGTAACTCATGTAAATAATAAAAATAACATGTTAATGATTCTGTATATATGATATACCATCCATTTATATATTATTTTAATATCAAAAGAATGATATTGTCGCTCGTGCGTACGTATGGACTACCGTCTCCACGAACGCGATGAGATTTATTCTCCATCGTATCCATTCAAGTATAATTATCATTTGATGATTTAAAAATGATGTTTAAGGACTAGATATCATTCTGGATATGAATAAGATACAACAACCATGGCTTATGTAACAAAACATATAAAAGAAAATGAGTAAGTTAACTCCCGAAACGACGATAATTCTAAGATATTATTAACAAATCAATGTTAAAAGATCATATATGATATCATATTATTATATATGATTCTTGTATAATTTAATAACAACTATTTCACCATTATACAGTAGGTTAACCTACCCCAACCAAGGAAAAGTACAAGGTAAGGGTTATTTCACAATCTCTTCATTATCCGAGGTTGTTTATACGTAATAATTTACTGGGATCTCGTTATCATCCACATCCTTGTTTCTTCAAAATGTATTTCAAAAAAAATTTTAATATTTAAAAGAATATGGGTTAAAGTCATTTATACCCTTGTTTGACTTTTTATAAGAGGTTTATAAGGGAATCTTTCTGTCGTTTTCCAAACAAGGTGCTTTTTAACCTTTTCGACAAAATTAAGATAAGAACGTTTTTTTTAACTTATACGGCGGGTGCGGTTATTTTCCGCCGTTATAAAATCGTCAAAGCTTCCCTTACAAGCTTATAAGAGTATTTTTAAATAAAATGTTTTATTTTATATGGATCTTAAATGATTTCAAAATAAAAAGAGATATTTCTTTAAAATGAATTTTGATTTCATCTATGTCAACATCCTTTGATGGATTTTACACTTATTTAAAGTTGATTTGTTATGATACAAAACTTCTATATTATATTGAAGGTTTTGTGATATGTTTGACTGTGGATGTGCTATTTTTTATATACCATTCATGGTTTATGATGAAAGTATTGACATTTCATATGCTAGTTTTAATACGAATGTTTATGTTATGTTTAATCCTTTTCATATGGGAATGCATTGGACTTAATATGTGACGGGTGGAGCCCGCTATAGCTCCTCGATGCATCGGTAGGTCTCATGAGACAAACTAGTGTCTTGGCACAAGGCCTTGACAAAATCTTATTTGTAGTCTTGGCACGAGGCCTTGACTATGTGGTTATGATAGTCTGGCATTATGCATTCCAACATTATGAAAGTGGTTATTGATTTTTGCATGTGATTATTCGATTAGTAGAATATCCATGTGAATAAGTAAATGGCATTATTTCATTTTATTTATGCCATACCATGTTGAAAGTTCATGTTTGAAAGGCTTTTGTTTTAGTTATACATTGCCTTAAATGTTTATTCTTATTTATGAAAGTTTCCGCTATATTGTTATCCTTACTGGGCATTTGAGATCACCCCTTTTCTATGTTTTATTTTTCCCAGGATGTGAAGAAGTAAGTTATGAATGACCTTCAGGGATATTATGAGGGGATTATAGTGTGGATTGTGGAAACATTATGTTGTTGTATTAGTTTTTCATTTTATGATGTAATGTAAAACTTATGAATATATCTAGTGTTTCCAAGGCTACTAAACCAATCGGTCTTTCGAGATTTGATCTTTTTTATGATCATGCCAATGTTATGTAATAATGCACCGACTCTGGGTAACTGGGGTCGGGGCGTTACACCAAGCATCAAAGTATGTGATCAAATGAAACACACGGTTAATGATCTCAAGATTGGAGACCAATACACATTTTCATATATTCGAACAAGCAATGACACCTGAAACATTTTGGGTTCCCATTGGTGGGTCTATTCTTATCATCTCACAACCAGAGTTCATCATGTGTCATCTTCATGAGAAGAAGTATCAATTCTTATGATACTCCTGCACCTAATAGTTAAACACCTATTGTTTCTAGTGAGTAATATGTATATAGACCTTATCACCTATATTTATGAATAATTTTATAGTATCTCAAGTTCTAATTATATCCTGGTATCTACTATAGCCTTTTGATATAAAAATTAATTTATAGAAACTTCCATTACATAGTAGACATAGAAAAATCAATGCTATACTGGTAAAAATAAATCATGTATATATAACTGTATACATGATATGGTAATCAAAATAATTGTTCATGTTGGTTCTAGGTAACTCAGTATTACAACACTCCCACTCCCACTAGAGACAACTTTCTAACCATAATTTTTAGCTATCATATTATTAAGGTAATGTTTATGCTGAGTCACAACTTTAGTTATTGGGTCTACCATGATTCTGTTACGTGGCTATTCTGCTATATGTAACCTCATCTCCTTGAGAAAAATGTATCAAGAGATGGTATCCTTGAGTATATCCCTTTTTCCCACTATCAAAACATAACATATTGGCTATTTCCAGTAATATATTTATCATTATGATAAAACTTTACATGGTAGGCATGATTCTAAGAACTGAAACAAATCATTCCATTTAATAATTGCTTCTTAGTTACCTTAGAAGATACAACATAAATGGTATTAATAGATATGGATACCACTATCTTGTATAAACTTGACTTAATCAACACATTACCCTAACGATGGTACTTGATCAAATTGATCTGAAGATTACTAGTTTATGTCCCATCAAAACTTGTATCCCTTCTTCTCCACAATCAAAGAACATATCCTTTTTACTTTCCCAAGTACAATCAAATTATTTTGAATACTTCTCTTACATTTCTCCTCGAAATAAATGATATTTTCCAACCATACATGTTGTAAATATCATATATTGTACATATCATGTAATTCATGATTTATCCATCACTGGTATAGAACTAAAATCACCACTTAATATCCTACTATGTCATTACATATCTTCTTGGAGAGATTTATGCCATGTGACAATATCAATATGTATTCTATTGAATTATTCCAAGTTTTATTTTTCAATACCTTGTCATTATATGTATGATTTACTAGGTCCAAGAATCTATTAGATATATATTAGTAGATCCTTTTCCCTAGCACTTAGGTTTCTAATATAAGTCAATCATTGGAGAATTACTTTCATCTTGGTCTTAACCAACTGTAAGACCAGTATATATTTTATATATGTTTCCAAACATATTTCACTTTTAAAATTATAGTGCTCCCATGAACCTCCAGTAGACAAATGGAAGAGATTAATTCCAAATGACTGTTCAAAGATCTCTATACTTATATTAATCTTAAACCCAATTTCAGTAACATGGTACCTTATTGGAATTCAATGATGTCACCATCCCTATCTAGTTGCATTGTATAGACACCTTCCATGAAATTTGGTATTGACATCCAAAGGAAAATTAAATGATCTTATAAATTAAGATATGATAAGTAAAATTATAATGGATTTTGGCATTACAACTTGATATAACAAATCAATCCTTATTGGTACCACACTTGTACCATCCATGTATCTAATCACTTGAATACCCACCATACTATTCAATTTATAATCCCCTTTATACTTTTATACATGGAATATTTTATTGGATTTTAATCCATCTTGTCAGTCTTAGACAATTTCCATTTATTGATTACCTAAAGGAAATATTATTCAAAATTAATAATTTATCATTGTCCGCGGTGATTATAAAACGGTCTCTATGGTTGTAACCCTTCTATGAAAAATGTGTCACTGGAAAATTCTTGTTCCACATGAACTTTTGGAACTAGTTCTTATGCCAAATACATGTGCATTTATAGAATTAACTATTCTAAAGTTAATATTGATACCACTATCTCAATTAGATATGTGAACCCTTATATAGAAATGCAGTCTATTACAAGACTACCACTTTTCTATCTTAAGGATTTATGTAATATCCTAAGAAACCATTAGGATAATTACTTAGATGAACAATGTGTTTATCTTGATGTAAGTTTTTTATATAAAAAACTATTTAAAAAAAACACATGTCTTATAACTTAATATATTTCTATCATAAAACAAATTTTATGATATCCATTGTTAATTATATTTGACTTGTGGTTATGGGATATCACTATTATTTGGAAAGAAAGTCTAGAAATATAATAGATGTTTCTAAAATATGAAACATTTATACTACTTACATCATGACTATGATGTATAAAATGTGCATTAAGAACTTGATCCATGCTACATTTTGGTGATGGATGTTATCATGTAATTATTATCACTACTCTTCCTCTTAGCATCAATGTTGTTATGTAGATAAGTTAATGTGCCATTAGGAATCGCTCCATGCTACATTATATTGATCAATGAATTCTTGGTTAAGATATTCTTCAGTATGTCAACCCAAAGTAGATCATATAATTTTACCATACATATAAAAACTTCACCTTATCATTCCTTAATTACTTAAAGTAATCATATGAAGCATATTTACCACTAGATTACTCTTGGAATAGTTCAATCTCTCTTGAAGAAATAATTCTGAAAGCTTTGTGGCATATCTTTATTTCCAAAGGTTTCTTTTTTCAGACTAAATACATTGATAATAACAATGTTTTTTAGCTCTACTGGGTCTAAATACCAAACTGGGTAAATAATTGACTCAACTATTAGTTTTTATTGAAAAATAATTATCTTTCAACATCTAGATATACTATTCTCACATTTTATATTCATTAAGGTATTTCCTATGAGTCAAGTGTCACTAAAGTATTAATTGAGTATGAGACACCATAAAAAACATTCATTCCAAAACCTAGAATAATATATCCTAGTGTCCAATGGACACATGAGATAGATTTTATGGTTATACTCAAAAAAATTCAACTTGAATCAATAAGTTGTCTATTAGAAGTTTTATGTTTATCACTGATGACATATGAATCAAACTATCTCAGCTTCTTGGAGAATACACCTGACTTTTTGTAACATTTATATACTTGGTTTCAGATTCAAATACCATATGTTATTGGAATATTATATTTAATACCTAATAAGTATATTAGAAACATTAATTGATGAATGTTCACTAAATAAGCGAGTGCTTTCTTCTATGATTCACTTTATTCTGATTAAAATTCCATAAATGTATTTCATGATATGTGAAGAAAATAACATCCTATTTGTTAACCAAAATCATTTTATTGAAAGCTGTTTCAAAAGTGACTTTGGAACTTCACTTTCCATTAGCATTTACACCTTTCCATTCAACTTATTTACCATAAGAATTAAATATTTTAATTTTTTAAGTTCTTATTTACATAGAAAACCTTACCAAAAAGATAATGAAGTGTTTATTCCATTTTTTTGTTCTGTGTAATTATATGAAACTATTCTAATCTGGTGTAAATAAGAATGGGATGATTTTAAAGATCATGATTTTCCTTCCAATTTACATGTAACCAGTGTAATCATTACATTTATATCTTGTTTCACTTTCTCCTCATAAACTTCTTAGAGACGAGACTACATGTGTAATTATTCAATCCTAGATATTATAACCACAAATAACATCATATGTTGATGATATAATAACAAAAAAACTATCACATGTGTAAAAAATGTGTCTTCTATATGAAATGTTACATCCTCGCCTCTTGAGGTGGCTTAATAGGTATTAGGACACTAGCACATTGAATTTACTAAATCATAGAATTGTGTATAAGTGCATATACTACACTTGGAAATCCATGATAGATTGTACATTTACATTGTACAATATTTTTCCTAGTTTATCTTGTGGTATTTCTAGCCATTTTATATAAAAATAAAATTCTAGTAGATTCTACTTTCATCTCGATTACCGAATTAGGCATTATTGATTAAATATATCATTAAATGTCTCCAACTATTTTATCAAATTCTAGGAACCCTTGGAACTAGAATCAGAATATTTTGTTTCTTGATTATTATAGCGTCAAGGATCCTTTAACCTCCCCTCATAGTATATAAGATTTGGCTACACTACTACTCATAGGGTTCGTGGTAAGTGTTTAACTGTCCAACCATATTGACTCACAGTCCCTTGATTTGTTGAGTAAAGTCACAGATTATAAAATCATAACTCAATTTAATCAATGCTTTCCTCTAAAATGATATCTAGTTATAATTTGACAATCCTTAGTACCACTTCTGTTAATTCCACCTACCACTCACATAATAACTCCCTGGTAGTAAGAGGCATCCTTAACTTTGGCTGATTAGCACCCCAAATAATTGGTTTTGTCCAAATTTGAATGTTGGATGTGGTTATAACTTAATATTTCTTTGTATTTTTTTGTTTTTCTGTTAACAAATGTAATCCATTTATATTAATCTTGTTTTGATATTTTGTCACACTCACAACTAAACATTAATAGAAAAAACATTCACCGCTTCTTTATGCATTTCATTATTTTTTTGGTATTTTCCCACTGTTATAAAATGCATAAAATAATAAATAAATGCATAAAATAATATGCTACTCTAATGGTCTTGAGAATCTAATATTGGTTAATCCATTTAAATTCAATGGATGAACCATGACCTAGGGGCACCATACCTGAGTCATATATTGACCTTTGATGCAACTCACCTTAGCCCTGTATATCAACTTATTGTCTAGACTACATACCTAACATGGAATTTTTATGAATCTTAAACCTTCTTCATCTTTTTGTATTGCCTCATATTGGTGGGGTCCACACTGTTCATCGTCTCTGTTAATTGTACAAGAAAACTCATGTGCATTCCCATAAACAAATTTACTAAAAATAAATATGATTTATAGATCGCAATTTAGTTAATTACAACAATCACACACAATTATAAATAATGAATTAAATAATTAAATGTAGACATGCACATGCCAGTGCTCAAGACTAGTAAGCTGGTATAATTAATGTAGGATAAAAATTAAATGAAATAATTTAAGTATAATAGAATTTATTTAAATTACATTAACTACTTGAATTAAAATAATTTAATTATATTTGGTCCTATAATTAATTTAATTTTAATTTTGAAAATTAAATTAAATAATTAAATAAATTTAATACCAAAATTTAATTAATTTCATCTGGGAATTAAAATAATAAATAATGTCAGAAAATAATATATCAATTAATTTTTTTAATTGTAAAATTAAACTAATTAATTATATTAATTTAAATTATACATGGACCCATTAACCTGCACATGCCCAAAGAAGGTCATTCTCAACCCGTGCAAACAAATTTTGGTCCATGCAAAACATGTACTAGGCCATTCTAGGCCAGGCAGGCCTGCCCATAGTAGTTCTTGGTTGGGCAGATTTACTCAGCCATAATCCAGGAAAAAATGAGTCTTGAAGAAACTTATAGGGGTTACATTGCTGGGTCTGGAAACTCCTGCGACTGTCAGTGCAAGATCTATGTGAGGAAGAGCTAGTGGAGGTGATCCCTAAAAAATGGGGTTGGTGACATCGAACTAAGTACAACCGCTAAATGAAAATGGTTAATGTGGGGTGGGGGGATAGGAGATTGGGTTACACCATGGATATCTGGCCCAGATGGGTGACAAAGGCTATGGATTTAGGCTGAGGGGTTTGTCGGTGAGGCTACTACAATCCAGAAACAGCCAGATCTGGCCATTTGACGGTAAAAATAAGCCATGGGAGTCAGTAGTGTGAAGACCGAGGTAGGCCAAATAGAGATTTTTTTGAAATACATTTTTCAAAAAAAATATTTTTTAAAAAAAGGATAGGTCAATTTTTTTTTCAAACTGCGCCTCAAAGGCAGCATCGCAGATGCTGCCTTTACATTACGGGTGAAAGGTGGCATCACGGATGCCGCCTTTGCACTGCTGGCATGGATCGGTGACATGGCAAAGGCAGCACCCACGATGCTACCTTTCTATATCACATCATCTGAAAGGCAGCACCACGGTTATCACCTTTTGTTTGATGTCATTGCGAAAGGTGGCACCCGTGGTGCCGCCTTTCTGTATCATGTCATCTGAAAGGCGGCACTGCGGGTATCATCTTTCTCCTGACATCATTGTGAAAGGCGGCACCCGGGGTGCTGCCTTTCTGTATCACGTCATCTGAAAGGCGGCACTGCAGGTATCGCCTTTTGCCTGACGTCATTTTGAAAGGCGGCACCCGCGATGCCGCCTTTGCCCCCACACCCTATAAAAGGGAATCCCCCCTTCTCCTCACTTCCAAGCATTCATCCTCTATCAAATTCTCTCTTTTGCGGTGGCGTTCTGTGGTTTGAAATTTTTTGGCAAGCTTTTAGAGGTATGTTTTTTAATTTAATGTTTACTATTTTGTAGAATTGTTTTTAGTTAAATATTTTTATAATTTTAATGTTTTTTATTTAGATGAATTGTTTATAGTTAAATATTTTAAATCTTTAATAGTTTAGTTAGTTCGAAATTTTTTTGTTTATTATATTGTTTATACATATTTATGAATTATAATTATCATTAGTATAAATTAATTTATGATTATTTTAATGAAATTTTGGTAGCATAAAGAGTACGTTATCTAAGCAATCAAATCTTTGTCTAGATACAAACAAGTGAATGTGGCTCTTGCATAGATGTACCTAGGGGTAAAACCCGAGAACACCTATTTGAGCTAGACTCAAACAGGAACTGGTGCATGACAACGGGCCTTACTGCATTCTGGTTTAACACTCCTGGAGGATATGCTTAAGATATGCATATTTCTTTATAAACTACTAAAATTTCTAAGAAAAGAAATGATAAATTGATAATTTAGTAATGATGTTGATATTTATTATTAGGAATTATTAATTAAAACTTAATTAATAAATAGAGTTAAAAATAAATAAGATGGAGTTAAAATATAAATAAGATGGAGTTAAAATATAAATAACATGGAGTTAAAATATAAATAACATGGAGTCAAGATATAAATAACATGGAGTCCAAATATAAATAACATGGAGTCAAAATATAAATAACATGGAGTAAAAATATAAATAACATGGATTTAAAATTGAGTTAAAATATAAATAACATGAAGATGGAATATAAATAACAGCATGTGAAAATATAAATAACAGCATGGGAAAATATAAATAACAGCATGTGAAAATATAAATAACATAAAGTTAAAATAAAAATAACTTGTATAAATAACATAGAGTTAATATATAAATAACATGTATAAATAACATAGATTTAAAACATAAATAACATATATAAATAACATAGATTTAAAATATAAAGAACATATATAAATAACATAGTGTTAAAATATAAATAACATATATAAATAACATAGAGTTAAAATATAAATAACATTTATAAATAACATAGAGTTAAATTATAAATAACATATATAAATAATATGAAGTTAAAAAATAAATAACATGAAGTTAAAATACGAATTACATGAAGTTAAAATATAAATAACATGGAGTTAAAATATGAATAACATAATGTTAAAATATAAATAAGAGAATGTTTTGAGCTTCTTGCTTATCTTGCAGTCAATTGAATATCAAAATTTCAGAAATCACAGGTTTTCTGATATTTTGATATCCAATTCACTGCAAGAAAATATAGAAGCTGAAAAAATACTATTATTTATTTTTTAACTCGATGTTATTTATATTTTAACTCACTTTTTAGAAATCGTACTAAGAAATATCCTAGTTTGAGATATAATATCTTTTAAAATTTAAGTATCATAAAGATTGTATAGTTTAGAAGTAATAGTTATTATTTAAACGTGAGGTAAAATCCAACTTATTTTTAATAATCTGTTTAATTACAACTTCAATGTTTAAAATCCAACTTATATTGGTAACCATTATTCTGAATGTCACTTATATTATCAAAATCTTGATCAGAAAACATTATTTACGTAGAGAAAAATGTTTTCTTGTGTGTATTTCTATGGGGAGGTTATTCAAACTGAGCAAGGGGCTTCTTACAGTACACAACCAATAACAGTGGTTAATACAACTGATTGTGTAACCCTAAGTGACCTTCAAGACAGAATTCATGTCTCATTAATGCTAGGACCCGATCAGAAGATCAATTCAATGAGTTATAGACATTGGCAGTTCCAGTCAACATTGTGGCATCTAGCTTTTCCATTGGTTGATGATGCACAATGGATCCAAACAATTAATTTGTTTTCTCACCGGTCAGATGGTACCATGATGGAGTTATATGTTGATGTTTCTACTGTACAACAACATCCAATTGTGCAAAGAAGTAGACTTACAAGAGTCATTGAAGATAGTGCACCCCATGAAGTTCAGACTATTCCAAATTATACAGAGGAAAACCTACTTGATCTCCTGGATATACATGTTAACCTGACATCTGATGAGGAGTTTCATAAAAATGAAACAGATGGTGATAGTAGTGCTGATGAGGAAGGAACAACAGAAGTTTTGAGAAATGGATTAGTTGTATAGCATGATCGACCTACAATAAATCATCCACCACTCTTTGCATCTTTGTCAGAAGTAATGACACGTGTGCATGAATTTTAAGATATTTTTCTGACACTGGTAACTGAGTTTCCTAGAGTTATACAAGATAGGTTTAGTGATATGGACAAAACATTATATGTTGGAAGGAAATTTCCAAGTAAAGATGCATTAAAAAATATGCAAAAGAGGTCTCACATTGAGAGGCACTGTAGCTATTTAGTTTACAAATAAGATCATAGAAAATATGGCATATGATGTGAGAAGTATGGGGATGATTGTAGATTTTGATTGAGGGTGATTCTAGACATTGCATTTGGAGGTTGGAGAATCTCTATGATTGAGGCAGCTCATACTTGCGTTCATCCAAGCCTAACACAAGATCATTCTTCATTGGATGCAGAATTTGTGTCATCCATTATTGTTGAGATGATTAGAACATGTCAAGATGTTCTGATAGACCTTGTGCAAGAGAAGATACAACAGACATTCAATTATAAGATATCCTATAATAAGGCATAGAAGGCGAAACAGAAGTCAATTGTGAAGGTCTATGGTGATTGGGATGACTCATATCGGGTGTTTCCACAATTTCTAGCCATATTGAGGCATCATAACCAATTTTTCTTCCATCTGGATACAAAAAAACATGTGTCTCATGATAAATGACTTGATCCATCTCGTGTTCAATTTCATCGGTTGTTCTGGGCATTCCCTCCCTATATCTCCGCCTTTCGTTTCTACAAACAGTTTATTCAGATTGATGGAACATTTCTGTATGGAAAATACAAGGGTGTATTGTTGATTGCGGGAACCCAAGAAGGAAACCATTCACCTCTTCTGCTTTCCTTTGCAATTGTAGAGAAAGAAAACTATGAATAATGGAGTTGGTTTTTGGCATGTATCAACACCCATTTCCCCAACATTCGGGGTGTTTGTTTGATATATGATCGGTACCGAGAAATTAATAAGGCAATCAATGTGGATCTTGATACATGGCGTTACCCAAATTCACATCATCAGTTTTGCATTAGATACATTGCTAGCAACTTGCATAAAAAATTCCACAACGAACCAATAAAGAAGGCAATCACCAGACTTGGTACGCATTGTATTTGTTATTTTATTGTATATCAACATAAAGATAAATTCAAAATATGTGAAATATCATTTATTCTGTGTAGCATATGTGTCCAATCAAAGATGGTTTGAAGAACTTTTCAAACAAATCCTTCAGGTTAATGAAGAAGTTTACAATTATATGATGCGAATTCCAAAAGAAAAATGGACATTGGCATATGAAGAGTTCAATAGGCTATGTGGAATCGTTGGTGTTTTCATCTGATCAACTGGACGTGCGGATATGTGGTGACAGTTGTAGAAGAAATTATAGTGGTTGGATGCATGATTGTGTTGAAGAGGTTGATATTTGCAGGAATGAGAACGTATGAGAATTTCATGTGGCATATCTTTGAACATACCCTTATGCGGCCGGATGTTGATATGGATATGGACGTGGCGGGAGGAAGAATGGATTTTGTTGTTCTATGAAAGGAGATATAACATGTTTTCATGCATCAAAGATCATAGATGTATGTGATACTAGAATCAAAATGAATCCTATTGATATGGGGTGGAATCATATATATGTAATGAATGTTTAAGGTTTTGTTTAGATTGGTCTTATGGTTTATATTTTATAGTCTTTTAAAGTCACGTACTTGAAATATTTCAAAGTTTCAAGTAGGTGGTTTTGAAAGATAATAAATTATTTTTCATGAAAAGTTGTTATGAAATGATTTGTGTTTACAAAAATTGGTTATATGTTTAATGAATGTTTAAGGTTTTGTTTAGATTGGTCTTATGGTTTATATTTTATAGTCCTTTAAATTCATATACTTGAAACATTTTTAACATTCAAGTAGGCAGTTTTTGAAAGCTAATAAATTATTTGTCATGAACAGTAGTTATGGAATGATTTTTGTTTACAACAATTGGTTATATGTTTAATTAATGTTTAAGGTTTCGTTTAGATTGGTATTATGGTTTATATTTTATAGTCTTTCAAAGTCACGTACTTGAAACATTTTTAAGTTTCAAGTAGGCGGTTTTGAAAGCTAATACATTATTTTTCATGAATAATTTTTATGAAATGATTTGTGTTTACAAAAATTGGTTATATGTTTAATGAATGTTTAATGTTTCGTTTAGATTGGTCTTATGGTTTATATTTTATAGTATTTCAAAGTCACGTACTTGAAATATTTTTAACTTTGCGATTTTGAAACAAAATTTTAAAAACTAATAATATTTTTGTTAGGTGAAAGGCAGAATTATTCGGAACATTTTTTATTAATTATGTATATAAATAAATATATAAACAAAAAAAAACAAAAAAAATTCGTTTTTTTCTTAGGGGAAAGGAGGCATCGCGGGTGCGGCCTTTCACTCGTAATGGAAAGGTGGCATCGCAGATGCCGCCTTTGAGGCACATTTTGAAAAAACAATTTGACCTAACCGTTTTTTGAATTTTTTTAAATCTATTAAAATAAAAATTCCCGAACAGACGTTGGTAGGGGATTTCCGATGACACACTACATATGGGAGCTAAGTGGGAGGTGGTCAGGTGGTCCGTTTGGATCTTGACCCTCCAGTAGTCTGATGACGACTGCATGCCACAACTGGTGCACTTCGATGCTCAGAATAAGAGAATACCATTGTGCCAGCTGGATGGACACTCGATTTGGAAGACGCCGATGAAGGGAGAAGTGTGGTCAGGCAGGTTTTCCAAAGCTGGTCTGCTGGAGGGAATTGACAGCCTGACTGGGTGGCTCAATAGGGAGGGCCCCAGTAGGGGGCCCCTTTGACATGGGAGAAGGGCAAAAAACCTGTCCATTTTCCTTTTATCTTAATTTTGTCTTATTTTGTTGACCCAAGGAACACTGCCCCCTCCCAACTTGTTGTTCCTTTCTTTGTTACAGTCTTACTAGTACCCTTAAAATCCACAGACAACCACTTTTCCCTTTACAAATGTCATCATTTTTCTTTTTATTATTATATTAATATAATTTTGTTTTCAATATTATAATAAATTTTTATTATATTTTTTTATTTCATAAAATAGTGGAATTGAGGGTTTTCATATTTTACTGTTCCATCCATCATTGGCTGGAACACACAGGTTTAACAGAAAACAAAAAATGATTTTTTTAATTTTAATACATATTACCATATTGCATACGATCCATTAAATAAAATTTCGGATGGACGTAACGTGGCTATCCAAACTCATATTGGATCATAATTAGATACGTTGGGACCGTTTTTAAATACTCTACTTAAATTTAAAGAAAATTATTTTTTCTTGGATCAGGAAATTTACGTGACTTTCTCAGATACCAATTGAAGGTACCAGGGTTACAGTAGGAGCTAGTGTCTCAGAAATTTTGAAAAATTTCACCACCATGAAGATGATACTTGTCATCTCCAAGGATTCGTGTCCTGGTACTGTTTGAGGATCTCATGTATAAAAAACTGATCACAAAAAACATAAACAGGAAAACATACCATTTCAGATATAAATATATGGTTGAAATATACATGTCTACAACGATCATTTCATGAAGGATCCAAATCCTAATTCCTCTAGATCATCCAAATGTGCTTCAAAAATCCACTGGAATTTTGATCATCAAATTATGGGTGCTAGTGCGGCGATCTATTGATGTCTTCGATGTTCTAAGGATCACAACGATCCTCTACCTTCACTGAATGAAGGTGTTTTTTGGATCGTCACATAAAGGGAGAGGCTCTGTCTTTAGAAATTTGGGGGATATATAGGATCTCATTAAAAAATGAATGAATAGTATCTATTTTTCAAGAGCCTCTCTCTATTTGTAGTGGATATTCAAAACACACGATAGGGTTCCCTAACCCCTGAAAATTTAGCATCCACTAAATAATAATCTTGACGAACTATACTACTCAATACATATCATATATAATTTAACATATACTTGTAATATATATTAAATATATTATGTAATAAAACTAAGTCATTAAATTGACTCTTAATTCATGCTTAATATTAAAAAAACCTAGAATAATAATATAATATTCATTTGAATAATTTTTTCTCATATTTACTTAACTTGTAAATACATTTAATACATAAATTAAATACCAATTATTCTTTAATGTAATAATATGAATTTATTTATTTATTAGTGATCGATAACTTGGACAACACTCAGGCCACATGGCGGGGGGGGGGCACCATGTCCAATATACCTATTCAATTGAATAGGTAGGATTCTTGAATGCACTATTGTGTATGAAAATCTAAGCCCTTATCTCAATAGGAGTGAATAAAAACCATATAAAGAGAAGAGTCTAGAAATCCATCAAGGTCGTTAAAGAGATTAAGATAGTTATAGAAATGAAAACCAACCTATGAATACATAATGTGTTCTATAATCTCTTTGTCTTTAAATAACTCATAAATCAAGATGCACACTTGTGTCATATCCCTTTTATTTCTTTATTATTTCTTGATCTAACTATATGAATTTAGCTTTCAACATCTTTGGCCAACGAATTATGAAGGTAGTACCATCCTAATCAACCAGGGATGCAATATATTAACTCCTTAACTTGGAAGCGACAAATCCTTTATCTACTATTTAACTAATTCCATACCACCAATGGCGCACCCAATAAAAGCTATGTCACCAATATTTCATTATCATGGTTTTTTCCTTTCATATAAGTAAACTATCAATTGGCACACATTGGTAATGATATCAAGCTAGGAGACCAATATAGATGTCCAAAGATAAAAAACTAATGACACCTGAAACATGTGGTGTTCCCATTTGTGATTCTGTACTCATGATCTAACTATTATAGATCACCAAGTGCGAGCTTCACGAGATGAAGTCTCAATGCTTATGAGCCCCCAACACCTGATATTCAAACATCTACCATGTCTAATCAATAAGATGTATCTGGACCATAGGACCTATGTTTAAGATTAATTTCATAGTAACTCCATGTTCTCATTATAGCCTAGGATATTCTATAACCTTTTGATACAAAAATTAATCTATGTAAATTACCATTAAATAGCTGATAAAGAACAATCTACCCTATAATGATAAGAATACATCGTGTATATCTAACTGTATAAAAGATATTGTAATCAAAAGTACAGTTCAAGTTGGGTCTATGCCACCCACTATTACAACAAAAACTTGGTCAAACACCAAATCGTAAACTATTTTAATCTCAAAGACTCATATGATACTATTAAGAAACCTATTCAATTCTAGTAATTGAGGCCTAATATTAATAATTCTATCTAATTATAGTATTTCATCTCTAAAATCATCAATACCATAATCTCTAAATAAAAATGTTTATATAGTATAACATACACAATCAAAATATAGAAGCCCTCTCACAAAACAAGTAAATTCCACTGTTTTAAAATTTCCAATAGATACATCACTAACAATCTTAGTGCCTAATATTTTAAAATAAAAAAAAACCAAAACCTTGCTAAAATGATCTCTATTGACCTAAAAAATATCACCAATTTTATCTATATGAAAAATGAGCAAGATCAACTATTAGTTCATCAAATTTTTACACTGGAGTGATTTTTTTTTATTTTAATCATTAATACAGACAATTTGTAACATCTCAACACCTTATTTCAGGTATGGTCATTGGTTTATTTTTTTATTGTTTTTCATGTTGATCTTTATTTATTACCATTGATTATTGATTGTTTCTTGCATGTTTGAGTGTAACACCCGAGACTTTTATGTTATATAAATCATCAAAGGAATCTTTTTCTACAAACACTTGCTTGGCTTGCTTTACACGCAATCGTGACCTTCCTCGATAGCTTGCGTCGTACGCAATACCGAGTTTCACTAAACAAAAATATGCTATTAAAACTAGCCGTTATGAATAGTAATAACCACTTTTTGAAATTTTATAAATTTTATTTTTCAAAATGGACTTCATTTTTGGACTCAGAATATCGAAATTAGCCTAGGGTGAAATTTTGGTATTTTTTCTGAAAACTTTCAATTTTTGATGAATAGTGAAACCACTAAGTGGTAGGTTAAAAACTGAATTTTGCATAAAACTTAATTTTACCGCTTCTGTGAATGGAATTTCGAAAATCCGAGAGACACGGTTAATATCAAGGACTAAAATGTGATTCAATGAGATGAAAATAATTTTTTGGTGAATATTAACTTTTTATTTTTTTTACCGCGGTTAATAGTAAATAGGGTAACTAAGGGTAAATATGATATTAATATTACCCTAACACATGTCCTAATTCTATTGGACAAGTGTAATTCGACCAAAAACAAACTTAGGAATAAAATATGACCATTTAGGCCCACTTGGATTAGATTAGGACATTTATTATTAATTTATTTAAAGAAGGGTTAAAATAGTTAAAATCAATGTTTAATAAGTAAATCATTTTTAATATGGGGTTATACATAAGATAAATTTGATTTTAAATATTCATTAGAAAGCTAAAAAAATTTCCTACATGATGGTATTTTATTTGTAATTTTTAGACATCAAATAATGTAATTTATTTATGACACAAAGATGATGCAGTAATTATCTTATTAATGAAATATTGACAAAATTGATAATATAAATACCAAAATAAATGTAATTTAAGACTTTTTATGAATTACACTACTTTTATAGGTTACTATGATATATTAGTGTTGATTTAATCAACTTGGTTCGAACATATAATTCTGTTATGACTTTCAAAAAAAATCATATATCAAATAGTGTCAAAATTGACACAAAATAGTTTTTAAATCAAATATTATATTATTAATTGTTATTTTATTCCTAAAAATCTAAGGTTCGGCCAAATGACTTAGATAAGGATATATATATTAATAATAAACAATTTGGGGTTCTTTTGGCATGTTATAGTAAGTGTATTAACCATATAGTGAAAGAAAACAAAAAGACACGGTAAAAGTTAAATTAATTAACTTAGAGTTAAATCTAATTGATAAGGTTAAAATAATACCCTAAACTTGTCTAAATCCTATTGGTTGATAGGATTTCGACCCATCCCCACTTTAGCTTCGAAATAAGACCCTTGGGAACCATTATAAACCGATTTTGACTTTAATATAAAATAATATTTTGAGATATTCCTAAGGTGCCCCTCTCCTCCCTTATAAAAGGGCACCTCCTCCCCCTCCTCCTCACACCAATTTGAGCACTCAAGCTCGGCCAACCCCTGCCATTTTCCCTTCTCCACTTCCCTAGAATAATCCTAGAGGTCCTGGTCTTCTCCAAAGACCAATCTTAGTTCCTTAAGTGGAGGATTCAAAAAGGCGTTCCAAAGAAGAGGTAATATCCATTACCGATCTTTTCAATTTCTTTCTTCTTCAACTTCTTCTTCTTTAGTTGTTTCATGATAAAGTAATAACATCAGTATTACTTACATACTGATATGTTATTATAAATATGAAACAACCCTAATTCACCTTCTATCCATCCTACGGAAAAATGAAATCACCGCGCGTGCGTACGTACGGAATACCGTCTCCACGCCGTGGTGTAATCTATTTTCCACCATCACCTTACAAGGATGGGTATAATGGTGTAATGAGTAACTATATATGATTATTATGAAGTAATATTGATACTGAAATAATATATATATATACTCCAATACAATTCCACGATCATAGGAACGATATCATCACTCGTGCGTACGTACGGAATACCGTCTCCACGATGTGATGCGACTCGTTCTACATGATCTTCATTTAATAATGATTATATAAATGAATTGAATGAATGAATATGGTATATACTACACTAATACCATTCTGGAAATGAATTATCTATAACCTAAAGATAAGAATAAGAATTTACTCGACAAAACACGCATAAGAACAAAAAGTTATAAAGACCCGAGTAACAAGTAACAATGAAATATTACTAACAAGAAGCTAATAATATGACCATATATGATATCATATAAATATGTATGATTCTGGAATAAGTCAATAACATTATTTAAACCATTATACAGGAGCTTCGGACACGTACAAAGCTAATCGGACCTAAGGTAAGGGAAATATCACAATCTCATTTTTATCCGAGATTGTTTATTCGTAAGTATTTACTGGGGTGTATTTTATCATCCACATCCATGTTTCATCAAAATGTAATATTATTTCCATCCACCTACAACTGTTTAAATCCATTTTTACCCTTAGTTGAGTTTTTAGTAAAGAATATGAAAGGAATCTTTTGTCGTTTTTCCGTACGAGGTACTTTTTGACTTTTCCGACAAAAGTACGAAGATTGTTTTTTTTAACTTATACGGCATGAATGGATTTTTAAAACATTACTTCAAAGAAGCTTCCTTTACAAGTTTTCAAGTTTATTTTTAATCAACTTCTTTTATTTTAAAGTTGTATGACATGTTATGAAAGGAAAAATGTTTTTGAAGAAGAAAGGATATTTTCCTCAAGAATTCAATTCAAGTGTTTTATCAAAATTATTTTCCATCTAAGATAATAAAGGGTTCTGTTTCTATCCATATTTATTCATTGGTTTGACTATGTTGTGATGGAATTATGTTTATGAATTCCTTTATCATATATGAATTGATTTATGATGTCATGATGTTTCAAGAATCCCATTTTTGTTATATGTGTTATGCGATGATGTATGTTTTATGATTATGTGGCACACATAAGAAAGGATTCATTATAAGATGGGTGGGACCTATATCTCCCTCCAATGCATTGGGTAAAGATTTTATATCTCATGAGATAGACATGGCTGGAACGGAAGGTTATTTCGGTTCAGTGATACAGGACTGAAACGAGGAGTGAACTCGGTTCAGAAAGGGACTTTGTCCACTAAGATAGTCTTGGCAATGAGTCATGACTAACAAGAAATGATTTTCCATGATTATGTGTGCATGCCACAAAGTTTCAAGTTTTATGTTATGGGGATCTCATTTTCACTTCTATGATTTATTCCATGTTAAGATATTATGATCTCTTTTGCAGGTTTTGATTTTCAAAAAGATATGATATGATTTTTATTTCCTTTATTTGCCCTTGCTGAGCATTTGAGCTCACCCTTTTATGTTTTCTTTTCCCCAGGTCAGGAAGATGGATATTAAGTAGAATATGCTAAAAGGAACCCTAGATATGATGAAATAAATGGGAGACACTGTAGAAGATTTATGAACCAGTTGTTTATGTTTCCCAGTTTCTAAAGACACTATACCTATACGGTCCTTTGTGGTTTTGTCATATGATGTAATAAGTGTGCTTCAATTTTGAAGTAGTAGCAATGTATGTAAAGTATGGGTCGTTATAGTTGGTATCAGAGGAAAGGTATAGTCAACCTTTGGAAACTAGGATGTGAAAGCCTTAGTAAGAACCCTAAGGATAAGTCTAAGCATAGAACACAATCTTAGTGTTTTAGAAATGGCCTTGAATAACCTAGGATAAGACCTTAAGTATGAAAATTTTATTCTTGAATTATGTGGTTTCCTATTATAATTAGTGTTGCTCACACTATCCTTCTTGGTTTTAGTCAATGGCTGGAACCCGAAGGAACCGTGTTAATGCGGAATGCGATGGGCAATGCAATGATTGTCCCCCTGAGCAACCAAACGATATGGGAGCTGGAATGCAAAATCTTGTAGCCATGCTCACACAACTTTCTCAAGCTATGAATCATGCAGGATTTCCAAACGAACAAAGAAGGGAGCAACATTCTGTTGAATCCTTCATGAGGCAGCGTCCACCATCTTTCAGCGGGTCTACTGATCAATTAGTTGCTGAACAATGGATTAGTACTACTGAAAAGATATTTTCAGTTCTTCAATGTTCTGAGCATGATAAAGTCATCCTAGCAGTGTATCGTTTGGAAGGAGATGCAGATCAATGGTGTAATCTTGTTAAGAATACGAGGCAAAGGGATGAAATCGAGTCTATGGAATGGGACGAGTTCAAGAACTTATTTTTCAATAAGTACTTCCCTCGTATTCTCCGAACAAAGATGGAGAAAGAGTTCCTTGAACTGAAGCAAAGTGATGATGAATCTGTTAGTACCTATGAAGCAAATTTTACAAGACTTTCAAGGTACGCTTCTGGTATTATTATCCAACCTGAGAGTAAGATCGATCGATTCTTTAGTGGCTTAAAACCAAGTCTTCGAAGGGCGTTAGCCATAAGGGACTTCAATAGCTACGAGGAAATCGTTCGATGTGCTCTCAAAGTCGAGATGGAGATTGGAGTAACCCATCAGTCACATGGGTTTGATAAGAAGAGGAAGATGGAATTCAAAGAAAAATCTAAAGAGCACACGGAAAAGAAGATGAACTTCCCCTTATGCTCAAAGTGTGGAAAGAAACATGGAGGGAGTTGTCTTAAAGGGACAAGTAAGTGTTTTAAATGTGGAAAGGAAGGTCATCGGGCATTTGAATGCCATGATAATGGGAAGAAGATGTCTAATGATGAAAACAAAGGAAGGGATACACAGAATGAACCTGATACACTTCAATGTTTCAAGTGCAAGGAGATGGGGCATTATGCCAATCAATGCCCAAATCCAAGGGTTGATGATGATGGTCGACGTCAACAAACTCTTAAGGCTAAAGACAAAGGAAAGTCACATTCAATTTCTATCAGCGATGTGGAGTACGATAACGATGTGGTGAAAGGTACACTTACCATTCACTCTAAAGTAGCAAATGTTTTATTTGATTCTGGATCCACCCACTCTATTATTTCTGAAAACTTTTCTAAGGGTATCACCGTATTACCTCAACAATTAGATGTTGAGTTAGCTGTGACAACACCTAATGGCACATCAATCGCATCAGAAGTTTATAATTCTTCTCCGATCGAAGTTTGTGGGAAAGTGCTTCCTGCAAATCTTGTGATCCTTCCTTTAGTGGAATTTGATGTGATTCTTGGCATGGATTGGATTTCTCTACATGGAGCTCATATCAATTGCCAAAGAAGGGAAGTCACATTTCATATTCCAGATCAACCTACGATCGTCTATCAATGCAAGGATGAACATAACCTTCTAGTGGAAATTTCTTCCATCTTATGGGTATTGATTCCACTAAATGAAGGTTATTTATCTCAAATGGTTGGTGAGAAACTCACAATTAAGAATATGCCCATTGTACGGGAGTTTGATGATGTCTTTCCGGAGGAATTGCCGGGTCTTCCACCAAATCGTGAAGTTGAGTTTTCAATAGAACTCGTACCGGGTGCTTTGCCTATTTCAAAGACACCTTATAGAATGGCCCCAATGGAGTTGCAGGAATTGAAGAAGCAACTCCAAGAGAATCTTGATAAGGGATTCATACGCCCTAGTGCGTCACCTTGGGGAGCACCTGTTCTATTTGTTAAGAAGAAAGATGGATCAATGAGACTCTGCATTGATTATCGAGAACTTAACAAGATCACTATCAAGAACAAATATCATCTCCCACGCATTGATGACTTATTTGACCAACTACGCGGAGCTCAATACTTTTCCAAGATTGATCTTCGTTCAGGGTATCATCAATTAAGGGTCAAAAGGGAGGATATACCAAAGACGGCTTTCCGTACAAGGTATGGACACTATGAATTTATAGTGATGCCATTTGGTCTTACTAATGCCCCTGCTATATTCATGGATCTAATGAATAGAGTCTTTAGAGACTATCTTGATCAATTTGTGGTAGTCTTTATAGACGATATTCTTGTCTATTCAAAGAGAAAGGAAGAGCATGAAGATCACTTGAGAATTATATTGAAGACCCTGAGAAAAGAGAAGATTTATGCCAAATTTACCAAATGTGAATTTTGGCTTCAAAAAGTTGCATTTTTGGGTCATATAATCTCAAAAGAGGGGATATCTGTGGATCCAGCAAAAACAGAGGTTATCGAAAGATGGTCAAGACCAACAACAGTAACTGAGATCCGAAGTTTTCTTGGTTTGGCTGGATATTATCGACGTTTTGTAAAAGATTTTTCACGGTTATCTAATCCAATCACCAAGTTGACTCGGAAAGGAGTTAAGTTTGTTTGGACAGAGGAATGTGAAGAGAATTTCAAGGAGTTGAAAAGAAGGTTATCCAGTGCACCTGTGCTCACACTGCCTTGTAGTGGAGAAAGGTTTGTGATCTACAGTGATGCATCCAAGAAGGGATTGGGGTGTGTTCTTATGCAAAATGATATGGTGATAGCTTATGCCTCACGACAGTTGAAAATCCATGAGCAAAATTACCCAACACATGATTTGGAGTTGGCTGCGGTAATCTTTGCATTAAAGATTTGGAGGCATTACCTTTATGGTGAAAGGTGTGATATTTATACTGATCATAAAAGTTTAAAGTATATTTTCACACAAAAGGAATTGAATATGCGCCAAAGAAGATGGTTGGAGCTGATTAAGGATTATGACTGCTCAATCCATTACCACCCTGGGAAAGCAAACAAGGTGGCAGATGCATTAAGTCGACAAGACCATGCTAGTTTATCCATGATGAGGATCACAAAAGATCCAATATTTATTGATTTACAAAGGATGGATCTTGGAATTATAATGGAAGGGGAAAAATCTTATCTTTCTCAAATGAATGTTCAACCATCTATACATGTGAAGATTAAAGAGGCACAGAAAGAAGATGTCGAGTTACAAAAGAAGGTGAGAAATGTTCCTGAATTCAACCTTGATTGTGATGGGATAATAAAGTTCAGGAATCGGGTTTGTGTTCCTCCCATCCCCGAATTAAAGAAAGAGCTGCTGGATGAGGCTCATAGTTCTTCATTCTCTATTCATCCTGGAAGCACGAAGATGTATAGGGACCTGAAAGAGTACTTCTGGTGGGATGGCATGAAAAGAGATGTTGCTGAATATGTCTCTCGATGCTTGGTTTGTCAACAAGTTAAAGCTGAGAGACAGAAGTCTAAGGGGATGTTACAACCATTACCCATACCCGAATGGAAATGGGAAAACATCACTATGGACTTTGTCACAGGACTTCCTAAAACATCCAAAGGCAATAATGCTATCTGGGTCATAGTTGATCGTCTTACAAAGTCTGCACACTTCATTCCTATTAGAGAGGATTTCTCTCTAGATCAGCTTGCCAGGATATATGTAAAGGAAGTGGTAAGATTATATGGAGTACCACATTCTATTATATCTGATCGGGATCCGAGATTTACCTCGAAGTTCTGGCGAAGTCTTCAGCATACTCTGGATACAGAGTTGAGTTTCAGCACTGCTTATCATCCCCAGACAGACGGTCAGTCTGAGAGAACAATTCAAACCCTAGAAGATATGTTGAGAGCTTTCTCTATGGATTTCAAAGGATGTTGGGATCAACACCTACCTTTGGTAGAATTTTCTTATAATAATACCTTTCACTCCAGTATTCAGATGGCTCCTTATGAAGCACTCTATGGAAAGAAATGCAGGACTCCAACTTGCTGGGATGAAGTTGGGGAAAGAAAGCTATTAGGACCTGATCTCGTTGATGAAATGGCAGAAAAGGTCAGATCTATTCAACAACACATAAGAGCAGCTCAGAGTCGACAGAAAAGTTATGCCGACAACCGAAGAAAAGACCTAGAGTTTGAAGTGGGTGATAAAGTGTTCTTACGAATATCTCCCTGGAAGAGGGTTATGAGATTTGGAAAGAAGGGGAAGTTGAGCCCTAGATATATCGGTCCTTTTGAAATACTGGATCGTGTTGGGAAGGTAGCTTACCGATTGGCGCTTCCACCGAATCTCTCTCAAGTTCACGATGTGTTCCATGTATCTCTCCTGAGAAAGTACATACCAGATCCTTCACATGTACTCAGCTCAGAAGTTGTACCGCTGGAGCAAGATCTTTCTTATGAAGAACAGCCGATAGAGATTCTGGATCGTAGCGAAAAAGTCCTACGAAACAAGACCACTCGCTTGGTGAAAGTTTTATGGAGAAACCACCAACTTGAAGAAGCTACATGGGAGCTTGAGGATATGATGAGGGAGAAGTATCCTCATCTGTTTGTTGCAAAGTGACGAATTTCGAGGGCGAAATTCTTTTTAAGGGGGGTAGAATGTAACACCCGAGACATTTATGTTATATAAATCATCAAAGGAATCTTTTTCTACAAACACTTGCTTGGCTTGCTTTACACGCAATCGTGACCTTCCTCGATAGCTTGCGTCGTACGCAATACCGAGTTTCACTAAACAAAAATATGCTATTAAAACTAGCCGTTATGAATAGTAATAACCACTTTTTGAAATTTTATAAATTTTATTTTTCAAAATGGACTTCATTTTTGGAATCAGAATATCGAAATTAGCCTAGGGTGAAATTTTGGTATTTTTTCTGAAAACTTTCAATTTTTGATGAATAGTGAAACCACTAAGTGGTAGGTTAAAAACTGAATTTTGCATAAAACTTAATTTTACCGCTTCTGTGAATGGAATTTCGAAAATCCGAGAGACACGGTTAATATCAAGGACTAAAATGTGGTTCAATGAGATGAAAATAATTTTTTGGTGAATAGTAACTTTTTATTTTTTTTACCGCGGTTAATAGTAAATAGGGTAACTAAGGGTAAATATGATATTAATATTACCCTAACACATGTCCTAATTCTATTGGACAAGTTTAATTCGACCAAAAACAAACTTAGGAATAAAATATGACCATTTAGGCCCACTTGGATTAGATTAGGACATTTATTATTAATTTATTTAAAGAAGGGTTAAAATAGTTAAAATCAAAGTTTAATAAGTAAATCATTTTTAATATGGGGTTATACATAAGATAAATTTGATTTTAAATATTCATTAGAAAGCTAAAAAAATTTCCTACATGATGGTATTTTATTTGTAATTTTTAGACATCAAATAATGTAATTTATTTATGACACAAAGATGATGCAGTAATTATCTTATTAATGAAATATTGACAAAATTGATAATATAAATACCAAAATAAATGTAATTTAAGACTTTTTATGAATTACACTACTTTTATAGGTTACTATGATATATTAGTGTTGATTTAATCAACTTGGTTCGGACATATAATTCTGTTATGACTTTCAAAAAAAATCATATATCAAATAGTGTCAAAATTGACACAAAATAGTTTTTAAATCAAATATTATATTATTAATTGTTATTTTATTCCTAAAAATCTAAGGTTCGTCCAAATGACTTAGATAAGGATATATATATTAATAATAAACAATTTGGGGTTCTTTTGGCATGTTATAGTAAGTGTATTAACCATATAGTGAAAGAAAACAAAAAGACACGGTAAAAGTTAAATTAATTAACTTAGAGTTAAATCTAATTGATAAGGTTAAAATAATACCCTAAACTTGTCTAAATCCTATTGGTTGATAGTATTTCGACCCATCCCCACTTTATCTTCGAAATAAGACCCTTGGGAACCATTATAAACCGATTTTGACTTTAATATAAAATAATATTTTGAGATATTCCTAAGGTGCCCCTCTCCTCCCTTATAAAAGGGCACCTCCTCCCCCTCCTCCTCACACCAATTTGAGCACTCAAGCTCGGCCAACCCCTGACATTTTCCCTTATCCACTTCCCTAGAATAATCCTAGATGTCCTGGTCTTCTCCAAAGACCAATCTTAGTTCCTTAAGTGGAGGATTCAAAAAGGCGTTCCAAAGAAGAGGTAATATCCATTACCGATCTTTTCAATTTCTTTCTTCTTCAACTTCTTCTTCTTTAGTTGTTTCATGATAAAGTAATAACATCAGTATTACTTACATACTGATATGTTATTATAAATATGAAACAACCCTAATTCACCTTCTATCCATCCTACGGAAAAATGAAATCACCGCGCGTGCGTACGTACGGAATACCGTCTCCACGCCGTGGTGTAATCTATTTTCCACCATCACCTTACAAGGATGGGTATAATGGTGTAATGAGTAACTATATATGATTATTATGAAGTAATATTGATACTGAAATAATATATATATATACTCCAATACAATTCCACGATCATAGGAACGATATCATCACTCGTGCGTACGTACGGAATACCGTCTCCACGATGTGATGCGACTCGTTCTACATGATCTTCATTTAATAATGATTATATAAATGAATTGAATAATGAATATGGTATATACTACACTAATACCATTATGTAAATGAATTATCTATAACCTAAAGATAAGAATAAGAATTTACTCGACAAAACACGCATAAGAACAAAAAGTTATAAAGACCCGAGTAACAAGTAACAATGAAATATTACTAACAAGAAGCTAATAATATGACCATATATGATATCATATAAATATGTATGATTCTGGAATAAGTCAATAACATTATTTAAACCATTATACAGGAGCTTCGGACACGTACAAAGCTAATCGGACCTAAGGTAAGGGAAATATTACAATCTCATTTTTATCCGAGATTGTTTATTCGTAAGTATTTACTGGGGTGTATTTTATCATCCACATCCATGTTTCATCAAAATTTAATATTATTTCCATCCACCTACAACTGTTTAAATCCATTTTTACCCTTAGGTGAGTTTTTAGTAAAGAATATGAAAGGAATCTTTTTTCGTTTTTCCGTACGAGGTACTTTTTGACTTTTCTGACAAAAGTACGAAGAATGTTTTTTTTAACTTATACGGCATGAATGGATTTTTAAAACATTACTTCAAAGAAGCTTCCTTTACAAGTTTTTAAGTTTATTTTTAATCAACTTCTTTTATTTTAAAGTTGTATGACATGTTATGAAAGGAAAAATGTTTTTGAAGAAGAAAGGATATTTTCCTCAAGAATTCAATTCAAGTGTTTTATCAAAATTATTTTCCATCTAAGATAATAAAGGGTTCTGTTTCTATCCATATTTTTTCATTGGTTTGACTATTTTGTGGTGGAATTTGTTTATGAATTCCTTTATCATATATGAATTGATTTATGATGTCATGATGTTTCAAGAATCCCATTTTTGTTATATGTGTTATGCGATGATGTATGTTTTATGATTATGTGGCACACAAAAGAAAGGATTCATTATAAGATGGGTGGGACCTATATCTCCCTCCAATGCATTGGGTAAAGATTTTATATCTCATGAGATAGACATGGCTGGAACGGAAGGTTATTTCGGTTCAGTGATACAGGACTGAAACGAGGAGTGAACTCGGTTCAGAAAGGGACTTTGTCCACTAAGATAGTCTTGGCAATGAGTCATGACTAACAAGAAATGATTTTCCATGATTATGTGTGCATGCCACAAAGTTTCAAGTTTTATGTTATGGGGATCTCATTTTCACTTCTATGATTTATTCCATGTTAAGATATTATGATCTCTTTTGCAGGTTTTGATTTTCAAAAAGATATGATATGATTTTTATTTCCTTTATTTTCCCTTGCTGAGCATTTGAGCTCACCCTTTTATGTTTTCTTTTCCCCAGGTCAGGAAGATGGATATTAAGTAGAATATGCTAAAAGGGACCCTAGATATGATGAAATAAATGGGAGACACTGTAGAAGATTTATGAACCAGTTGTTTATGTTTCCCAGTTTCTAAAGACACTATACCTATACGGTCCTTTGTGGTTTTGTCATATGATGTAATAAGTGTGCTTCAATTTTGAAGTAGTAGCAATGTATGTAAAGTATGGGTCGTTATAGTTGGTATCAGAGGAAAGGTATAGTCAACCTTTGGAAACTAGGATGTGAAAGCCTTAGTAAGAACCCTAAGGATAAGTCTAAGCATAGAACACAATCTTAGTGTTTTAGAAATGGCCTTGAATAACCTAGGATAAGACCTTAAGTATGAAAATTTTATTCTTGAATTATGTGGTTTCCTATTATAATTAGTGTTGCTCACACTATTCTTCTTGGTTTTAGTCAATGGCTGGAACCCGAAGGAACCGTGTTAATGCGGAATGCGATGGGCAATGCAATGATTGTCCCCCTGAGCAACCAAACGATATGGGAGCTGGAATGCAAAATCTTGTAGCCATGCTCACACAACTTTCTCAAGCTATGAATCATGCAGGATTTCCAAACGAACAAAGAAGGGAGCAACATTCTGTTGAATCCTTCATGAGGCAGCGTCCACCATCTTTCAGCGGGTCTACTGATCCATTAGTTGCTGAACAATGGATTAGTACTACTGAAAAGATATTTTCAGTTCTTCAATGTTCTGAGCATGATAAAGTCATCCTAGCAGTGTATCGTTTGGAAGGAGATGCGGATCAATGGTGGAATCTTGTTAAGAATACGAGGCAAAGGGATGAAATCGAGTCTATGGAATGGGAAGAGTTCAAGAACTTATTTTTCAATAAGTACTTCCCTCGTATTCTCCGAACAAAGATGGAGAAAGAGTTCCTTGAACTGAAGCAAAGGGATGATGAATCTGTTAGTACCTATGAAGCAAATTTTACAAGACTTGCAAGGTACGCTTCTGGTATTATTATCCAACCCGAGAGTAAGATCGATCGATTCTTTAGTGGCTTAAAACCAAGTCTTCGAAGGGCGTTAGCCATAAGGGACTTCAATAGCTACGAGGAAATCGTTCAATGTGCTCTCAAAGTCGAGATGGAGATTGGAGTAACCCATCAGTCACATGGGTTTGAGAAGAAGAGGAAGATGGAATTCAAAGAAAAATCTAAAGAGCACACGGAAAAGAAGATGAACTTTCCCTTATGCTCAAAGTGTGGAAAGAAACATGGAGGGAGTTGTCTTAAAGGGACAAGTAAGTGTTTTAAATGTGGAAAGGAAGGTCATCGGGCATTTGAATGCCGTGATAATGGGAAGAAGATGTCTAATGATGAAAACAAAGGAAGGGATACACAGAATGAACCTGCTACACTTCAATGTTTCAAGTGCAAGGAGATGGGGAATTATGCCAATCAATGCCCAAATCCAAGGGTTGATGATGATGGTCGACGTCAACAAACTCTTAAGGCTAAAGACAAAGGAAAGTCACATGCAATTTCTATCAGCGATGTGGAGTACGATAACGATGTGGTGAAAGGTACACTTACCATTCACTCTAAAGTAGCAAATGTTTTATTTGATTCTGGATCCACCCACTCTATTATTTCTGAAAAATTTTCTAAGGGTATCACCGTATTACCTCAACAATTAGATGTTGAGTTAGCTGTGACAACACCTAATGGCACATCAATCGCATCAGAAGTTTATAATTCTTCTCCGATCGAAGTTTGTGGGAAACTGCTTCCTGCAAATCTTGTGATCCTTCCTTTAGTGGAATTTGATGTGATTCTTGGCATGGATTGGCTTTCTCTACATGGATCTCATATCAATTTCCAAAGAAGGGAAGTCACATTTAATATTCCAGATCAACCTACGATCGTCTATCAATGCAAGGATGAACATAACCTTCCAGTGGAAATTTCTTCCATCTTATGGGTATTGATTCCACTAAATGAAGGTTATTTATCTCAAATGGTTGGTGAGAAACTCACGATTAAGAATATGCCCATTGTACGGGAGTTTGATGATGTCTTTCCGGAGGAATTTCCGGGTCTTCCACCAAATCGTGAAGTTGAGTTTTCAATAGAACTCGTACCGGGTGCTTTGCCTATTTCAAAGACACCTTATAGAATGGCCCCAATTGAGTTGCAGGAATTGAAGAAGCAACTCCAAGAGAATCTTGATAAGGGATTCATACGCCCTAGTGCGTCACCTTGGGGAGCACCTGTTCTATTTGTTAAGAAGAAAGATGGATCAGTGAGACTCTGCATTGATTATCGAGAACTTAACAAGATCACTATCAAGAACAAATATCCTCTCCCACGCATTGATGACTTATTTGAACAACTACGCGGAGCTCAATACTTTTCCAAGATTGATCTTCGTTCAGGGTATCATCAATTAAGTGTCAAAAGGGAGGATATACCAAAGACGGCTTTCCGTACAAGGTATGGACACTATGAATTTATAGTGATGCCATTTGGTCTTACTAATTCCCCTGCTATATTCATGGATCTAATGAATAGAGTCTTTAGAGACTATCTTGATCAATTTGTGGTAGTCTTTATAGACGATATTCTTGTCTATTCAAAGAGCAAGGAAGAGCATGAAGATCACTTGAGAATTATATTGAAGACCCTGAGAAAAGAGAAGCTTTATGCCAAATTTACCAAATGTGAATTTTGGCTTCAAAAAGTTGCATTTTTGGGTCATATAATCTCAAAAGAGGGGATATCTGTGGATCCAGCAAAAACAGAGGTTATCGAAAGATGGTCAAGACCAACAACAGTAACTGAGATCCGAAGTTTTCTTGGTTTCGCTGGATATTATCGACGTTTTGTAAAAGATTTTTCACGGTTATCTAATCCAATCACCAAGTTGACTCGGAAAGGAGTTAAGTTTGTCTGGACAAAGGAATGTGAAGAGAATTTCAAGGAGTTGAAAAGAAGGTTATCCAGTGCACCTGTGCTCACACTGCCTTGTAGTGGAGAAAGGTTTGTGATCTACAGTGATGCATCCAAGAAGGTATTGGGGTGTGTTCTTATGCAAAATGATATGGTGATAGCTTATGCCTCACGACAGTTGAAAATCAATGAGCAAAATTACCCAACACATGATTTGGAGTTGGCTGCGGTAATCTTTGCATTAAAGATTTGGAGGCATTACCTTTATGGTGAAAGGTGTGATATTTATACTGATCATAAAAGTTTAAAGTATATTTTCACACAAAAGGAATTGAATATGCGCCAAAGAAGATGGTTGGAGCTGATTAAGGATTATGACTGCTCAATCCATTACCACCCTGGGAAAGCAAACAAGGTGGCAGATGCATTAAGTCGACAAGACCATGCTAGTTTATCCATGATGAGGATCACAAAAGATCCAATATTTATGGATTTACAAAGGATGGATCTTGGAATTATAATGGAAGGGGAAAAATCTTATCTTTCTCAAATGAATGTTCAACCATCTATACATGTGAAGATTAAAGAGGCACATAAAGAAGATGTCGAGTTACAAAAGAAGGTGAGAAATGTTCCTGAATTCAACCTTGATTGTGATGGGATAATAAAGTTCAGGAATCGGGTTTGTGTTCCTCCCATCCCCGAATTAAAGAAAGAGCTGCTGGATGAGGCTCATAGTTCTTCATTCTCTATTCATCCTGGAAGCACGAAGATGTATAGGGACCTGAAAGAGTACTTCTGGTGGGATGGCATGAAAAGAGATGTTGCTGAATATGTCTCTCGATGCTTGGTTTGTCAACAAGTTAAAGCTGAGAGACAGAAGTCTAAGGGGATGTTACAACCATTACCCATACCCGAATGGAAATGGGAAAACATCACTACGGACTTTGTCACAGGACTTCCTAAAACATCCAAAGGCAATAATGCTATCTGGGTCATAGTTGATCGTCTTACAAAGTCTGCACACTTCATTCCTATTAGAGAGGATTTCTCTCTAGACCAGCTTGCCAGGATATATGTAAAGGAAGTGGTAAGATTATATGGAGTACCACTTTCTATTATATCTGATCGGGATCCGAGATTTACCTCGAAGTTCTGGCGAAGTCTTCAGCATACTCTGGATACAGAGTTGAGTTTCAGCACTGCTTATCATCCCCAGACAGACGGTCAGTCTGAGAGAACAATTCAAACCCTAGAAGATATGTTGAGAGCTTTCTCTATGGATTTCAAAGGAGGTTGGGATCAACACCTACCTTTGGTAGAATTTTCTTATAATAATAGCTTTCACTCCAGTATTCAGATGGCTCCTTATGAAGCACTCTATGGAAAGAAATGCAGGACTCCAACTTGCTGGGATGAAGTTGGGGAAAGAAAGCTATTAGGACCTGATCTCGTTGATGAAATGGCAGAAAAGGTCAGATCTATTCAACAACACATAAGAGCAGCTCAGAGTCGACAGAAAAGTTATGCCGACAACCGAAGAAAAGACCTAGAGTATGAAGTGGGTGATAAAGTGTTCTTACGAATATCTCCCTGGAAGAGGGTTATGAGATTTGGAAAGAAGGGTAAGTTGAGCCCTAGATATATCGGTCCTTTTGAAATACTGGATCGTGTTGGGAAGGTAGCTTACCGATTGGCGCTTCCACCGAATCTCTCTCAAGTTCACGATGTGTTCCATGTATCTCTCCTGAGAAAGTACATACCAGATCCTTCACATATACTCAGCTCAGAAGTTGTACCGCTGGAGCAAGATCTTTCTTATGAAGAACAGCCGATAGAGATTCTGGATCGTAGCGAAAAAGTCCTACGAAACAAGACCACTCGCTTGGTGAAAGTTTTATGGAGAAACCACCAACTTGAAGAAGCTACATGGGAGCTTGAGGATATGATGAGGGAGAAGTATCCTCATCTGTTTGTTGCAAAGTGACGAATTTCGAGGGCGAAATTCTTTTTAAGGGGGGTAGAATGTAACACCCGAGACATTTATGTTATATAAATCATCAAAGGAATCTTTTTCTACAAACACTTGCTTGGCTTGCTTTACACGCAATCGTGACCTTCCTCGATAGCTTGCGTCGTACGCAATACCGAGTTTCACTAAACAAAAATATGCTATTAAAACTAGCCGTTATGAATAGTAATAACCACTTTTTGAAATTTTATAAATTTTATTTTTCAAAATGGACTTCATTTTTGGACTCAGAATATCGAAATTAGCCTAGGGTGAAATTTTGGTATTTTTTCTGAAAACATTCAATTTTTGATGAATAGTGAAACCACTAAGTGGTAGGTTAAAAACTGAATTTTGCATAAAACTTAATTTTACCGCTTCTGTGAATGGAATTTCGAAAATCCGAGAGACACGGTTAATATCAAGGACTAAAATGTGGTTCAATGAGATGAAAATAATTTTTTGGTGAATAGTAACTTTTTATTTTTTTTACCGCGGTTAATAGTAAATAGGGTAACTAAGGGTAAATATGATATTAATATTACCCTAACACATGTCCTAATTATATTGGACAAGTGTAATTCGACCAAAAACAAACTTAGGAATAAAATATGACCATTTAGGCCCACTTGGATTAGATTAGGACATTTATTATTAATTTATTTAAAGAAGGGTTAAAATAGTTAAAATCAAAGTTTAATAAGTAAATCATTTTTAATATGGGGTTATACATAAGATAAATTTGATTTTAAATATTCATTAGAAAGCTAAAAAAATTTCCTACATGATGGTATTTTATTTGTAATTTTTAGACATCAAATAATGTAATTTATTTATGACACAAAGATGATGCAGTAATTATCTTATTAATGAAATATTGACAAAATTGATAATATAAATACCAAAATAAATGTAATTTAAGCCTTTTTATGAATTAAACTACTTTTATAGGTTACTATGATATATTAGTGTTGATTTAATCAACTTGGTTCGAACATATAATTCTGTTATGACTTTCAAAAAAAATCATATATCAAATAGTGTCAAAATTGACACAAAATAGTTTTTAAATCAAATATTATATTATTAATTGTTATTTTATTCCTAAAAATCTAAGGTTCGGCCAAATGACTTAGATAAGGATATATATATTAATAATAAACAATTTGGGGTTCTTTTGGCATGTTATAGTAAGTGTATTAACCATATAGTGAAAGAAAACAAAAAGACACGGTAAAAGTTAAATTAATTAACTTAGAGTTAAATCTAATTGATAAGGTTAAAATAATACCCTAAACTTGTCTAAATCCTATTGGTTGATAGGATTTCGACCCATCCCCACTTTAGCTTCGAAATAAGACCCTTGGGAACCATTATAAACCGATTTTGACTTTAATATAAAATAATATTTTGAGATATTCCTAAGGTGCCCCTCTCCTCCCTTATAAAAGGGCACCTCCTCCCCCTCCTCCTCACACCAATTTGAGCACTCAAGCTCGGCCAACCCCTGCCATTTTCCCTTCTCCACTTCCCTAGAATAATCCTAGAGGTCCTGGTCTTCTCCAAAGACCAATCTTAGTTCCTTAAGTGGAGGATTCAAAAAGGCGTTCCAAAGAAGAGGTAATATCCATTACCGATCTTTTCAATTTCTTTCTTCTTCAACTTCTTCTTCTTTAGTTGTTTCATGATAAAGTAATAACATCAGTATTACTTACATACTGATATGTTATTATAAATATGAAACAACCCTAATTCACCTTCTATCCATCCTACGGGAAAATGAAATCACCGCGCGTGCGTACGTACGGAATACCGTCTCCACGCCGTGGTGTAATCTATTTTCCACCATCACCTTACAAGGATGGGTATAATGGTGTAATGAGTAACTATATATGATTATTATGAAGTAATATTGATACTGAAATAATATATATATATACTCCAATACAATTCCACGATCATAGGAACGATATCATCACTCGTGCGTACGTACGGAATACCGTCTCCACGATGTGATGCGACTCGTTCTACATGATCTTCATTTAATAATGATTATATAAATGAATTGAATGAATGAATATGGTATATAATACACTAATACCATTCTGGAAATGAATTATCTATAACCTAAAGATAAGAATAATAATTTACTCGACAAAACTCGCATAAGAACAAAAAGTTATAAAGACCCGAGTAACAAGTAACAATGAAATATTACTAACAAGAAGCTAATAATATGACCATATATGATATCATATAAATATGTATGATTCTGTAATAAGTCAATAACATTATTTAAACCATTATACAGGAGCTTCGGACACGTACAAAGCTAATCGGACCTAAGGTAAGGGAAATATCACAATCTCATTTTTATCCGAGATTGTTTATTCGTAAGTATTTACTGGGGTGTATTTTATCATCCACATCCATGTTTCATCAAAATGTAATATTATTTCCATCCACCTACAACTGTTTAAATCCATTTTTACCCTTAGGTGAGTTTTTAGTAAACAATATGAAAGGAATCTTTTGTCGTTTTTCCGTACGAGGTACTTTTTGACTTTTCCGACAAAAGTACGAAGAATGTTTTTTTTAACTTATACGGCATGAATGGATTTTTAAAACATTACTTCAAAGAAGCTTCCTTTACAAGTTTTCAAGTTTATTTTTAATCAACTTCTTTTATTTTAAAGTTGTATGACATGTTATGAAAGGAAAAATGTTTTTGAAGAAGAAAGGATATTTTCCTCAAGAATTCAATTCAAGTGTTTTATCAAAATTATTTTCCATCTAAGATAATAAAGGGTTCTGTTTCTATCCATATTTTTTCATTGGTTTGACTATGTTGTGATGGAATTATGTTTATGAATTCCTTTATCATATATGAATTGATTTATGATGTCATGATGTTTCAAGAATCCCATTTTTGTTATATGTGTTATGCGATGATGTATGTTTTATGATTATGTGGCACACATAAGAAAGGATTCATTATAAGATGGGTGGGACCTATATCTCCCTACAATGCATTGGGTAAAGATTTTATATCTCATGAGATAGACATGGCTGGAACGGAAGGTTATTTCGGTTCAGTGATACAGGACTGAAACGAGGAGTGAACTCGGTTCAGAAAGGGACTTTGTCCACTAAGATAGTCTTGGCAATGAGTCATGACTAACAAGAAATGATTTTCCATGATTATGTGTGCATGCCACAAAGTTTCAAGTTTTATGTTATGGGGATCTCATTTTCACTTCTATGATTTATTCCATGTTAAGATATTATGATCTCTTTTGTAGGTTTTGATTTTCAAAAAGATATGATATGATTTTTATTTCCTTTATTTGCCCTTGCTGAGCATTTGAGCTCACCCTTTTATGTTTTCTTTTCCCCAGGTCAGGAAGATGGATATTAAGTAGAATATGCTAAAAGGGACCCTAGATATGATGAAATAAATGGGAGACACTGTAGAAGATTTATGAACCAGTTGTTTATGTTTACCAGTTTCTAAAGACACTATACCTATACGGTCCTTTGTGGTTTTGTCATATGATGTAATAAGTGTGCTTCAATTTTGAAGTAGTAGCAATGTATGTAAAGTATGGGTCGTTATATTGAGCCTTTTATGTGGTTGAGGGTGAGTCCGGTTTCTTGTTATAGAGGTATGGCAGTGTCTTGGGAAGATAAATTAATGATGGAGTAGGGATTGTAGGCATGAAGGATATAAAAGGTCCAGTAGATAGTTGGTGAGGTCCACCAACTAGCTGGTGGAAGTCTAATAGTATGGGATTCCTATAATAATTCCACCAGACTACCGATGGGGTTCGCAGGCCTATATGCATTCTACCTGGAACCACTATCTAGTCATTGGGATCCAACATCAAGTTAGTGACATCAATAAGGGTGAGAAAACCCAATGTAGTATCGTAATTTTCATTCCTTTAATCTCCATTTTATTTCTCAACCCTTCTATGTTAAACCTCATTCAACCAAAAATACTTTGGAGACTATCTAAATGAAAATCTGGCACTTCCAACCTTGATTATTCATGGATTGATGTGATGTTTGAAGCCTTGGATCTCTTATGATATGTGTAATATGGTTTTTATTATAAACTATCCTTTAATGATTACTATCCTTCTTTGAGAGTGGTGAATCCTTATGTTGTCGATGGGACCAGATCATGATTTGGTGATTTGTGATTCTGGGATTCTTCATTGGTTGTTACTAGACATTCGAATCTCCATCATGGATCTATTGTAGGGTGTCTGATGATGAGTTGATTAAAGTAGGTGGTTACATAATGAAATTTCTATCAATGGAAACCTTTATTGGTTTCTTGATTTGAAATGGATTTATAAATGATTTTTGAATCATGATTTGAAATTCTTGATCAATGTTTTCAAAATGGGATGGGTGTGTTGAACCTATTTGATTACTAATTTTCATGTAAGGCGATGATTTATATAAAATGGATTTGAAATTAATGAATGAATTTATGAAATAAATTGATGATTATTTCCTGAGAAAATAAGGCATTAAATTATTTATGGTTTGATATGAAATTAATTGTTTTGAAAGGAATGAGTTTTTATAAAAACCATTTGGTGTTTGTTTTTATAAAGAAAGGGAATTTTTGAAAATTTTATCTGAGGGCCAATTTGAAATTATTTATTGAAATTATTTGAGATCTGTTGAATTGAAACATATCCCCTTGTATGGGAAATTTAATTGAATCACATGGGATCCTGGTTAGCTAAGTGGGAAGAACCCACGTTGGGAATATATTAGTTCTACATAGAAATAGATTGATGATAAAAACCCTCACTAAACTATGATGAGGGCATATAGTTAATATTTTTATGTGTTCTCTTATTCCCCCTAGGCCTAATATATAATTATGTGTGCACACATGGATCCATATATTTCATTGAGATGTGTGATAATCCTTGTACTAAATTAACCTTAGGAATCTTTACCATGGTGTTATGATCTAAAATGATTTATACATTCCCATGTTTATGAAATGCTAATTCATGCCTATTTTAAGGGAAATACAGTGTTGTAACTATTTTATACTTTCCATTTAAATCATTTGAAATACAAGTTTATTATGAATTTTGAAAAGATTACCATGGAATGTTTTATTTTAAATTAATCATGTTTAGTTTTTTATAGGGAATTATTATGGAATAGTTGGAAAGATCTTACCAGCATGTGTTGTTCACACCCAACTTTTTCTATTGGGAATTTTTAAACCTTCTTCTTCTAGGTTTAGGGAAAGGGAAATGACCATTCAAAGGTGGAGGCTATTCTTGGTTGGTCAGACTTTGGGAGTTAGTGGTGACCGATGGAGTATGAGATCAACTTATTACAAGGAGATCATGTGATGATGTATTTCATGGTTTAGATGAAGACTTGGGTGACATGACCAGTTTGGGATATACCTAAAACATAGAGGGGGGGGGTGAATCAGTGTTGGGGACTTTTGAAACCAATTATAGCTTCTTATCCATATACCTCTTGACATGTTAGGATCTTGATTATCTTATTCTCTGTTCCTTATCGCATGTAATAATATAAAGTAGTAAAAATATGGACACGATATATATACAAGGTTGACTACTCAATAAGAGAAGCTACATCCTTTCCATGAATGGAAATGACTAGTTCATGGATTCTACACTATAATGTGATATGTTTTTACAGTGGATCGACTAGGAAAAAAAACCTCTAGTCAGTGAGAGTCCCTACACTTTGGATGGGGGTGGGAAAAAATCCACTTCCCTGGACTTGTGATAGCCTGATTCAAATTGATGATTTCTTGATGGTTATTAATAATGCCTATGGAGAAATTATTCTTCCTTCTATAAATGGTAGGTTCTGCTCTTGATCTTATTTAGTGCTCTTCACTTGGTTACATGCAAAGCAGTATGCAATCTACTCTTCTTTTTTATATATTCATCAGTGCAAAACCAACTGCATTGCTTCTTCTTCTTTCTTACTATTTATTATTCTTTAGTGCGACAACCAACTATGTTAGAACTTTTTATTTTTTTTGGCTAGAATCACATACACCTATGTGATTATTCAATAATAGGGGATCATCTAAATGGGCATCATCAGAATTATATTCTTGTCTTTTGTTCATGAATACATGTGATCATGCATGTGGAATTTAGGTTGAACCTTTCTTCTACACTTCTAATTCTTCTTTACACATGTGGACAAATTTTTTTAATTCTTTATTTACATGGAATCATGTATGCATGTGCATTCATGAATTCATGCACTTACTTCTTCTTCTCTCTTGTGCGAAAACCTCAATGGGTAATGTTCTTTAAGAACACACACACTGCCTCCTCTCTTCTCTTTATCTTCTTTCTCTTTCTCTTCTTTATCTTTCACTTAGTTAGGTTATTTATTTAGGTTTATATATGTGTTTCTTCAAACCTGAATGGGTGAAAACCATTATTCACCATGTTCTTGCAGGCTTATTAATGCATGTGTGCATGCACCTCCCTTTCCTTCATGGGAATCCTTCTTCACAAATCCAAACATGGCCTTGGGCTCCTAAGGGAGTTCTTCTTCTCTTTGTGAACCTGAGAGATTCACTTTTCTTCTTCATTCAAGGGATGCACAACTCTTCCCAACACAAATGACATGCAATTATTCTTTAAATAACAAGTGAGGTTCATGGATCAATCTATGCAAAGAAAAACAAGGGTGACATGCACTGATTTATGGCCTAAGGGATTAACTCCACAAGACATAGTGAGGGTTTTGAGAAAACCTGTCATGTGGTTTGGGTTCCTTCATCTCAAAGAGGGTGAAATTATCCTTCTTCTCAAGAACCTTCAAGAGTGCATATCACTTATTGAAGGACTGTGGGGCTCGAATTTCTCCTTCACGTAGAACGTAGAACTAGGGAGTGATCTGTTTTCCCAGAGGAAGTACTTGGATATACGGGAGGTAGTATCCTATTCTCATCTCAGGACTCTCCTTTTATAGGTGAGATAAACTTCTACTTTCATGTTCAAAATCCATAAGATATGCCTTGGAGATCACAGTTTAAATTCACGAGATCTTTGATGTTTTGAAATATTCAAACCTGCAGATGATATATGTTGAGATCCTTAGTTTTTTTTTTCATTTTTCAAATGTAGGATCCTATATTCATTCATGGAAATAATATTTCATGTATCTCATTTTAAATCCCCGCTCGAATCCATGTGGTCATGGTAACTTTGTTTGCCTCATCCTAAACAAGCTCTTCTTCTTCGACTTATCCGCATGCATGCAAGACGTATATTTAATGTATGCTTTTAGTTCAATACAATAACCCTCTCTATGTCGGAATGATCCTTACTTGATAAAAATAATTGGAACATCATGGTTAGGTCTTCATCTCTGGTGAGTAGCAGTGGCACTGTGAGCACTGGAGAAGGAAGACGATGGATCAGGGTGGTTCGAGCATGAGGAGGATCGGAACACTCGGGTTCATTCTCACATGATATGGGATGGATGGGAGGATAGGATTAGATGATGGAACATGATATTAGGTGACTGTCCATGATATCATGCATTATCAGATAAATGGATGAGATCACTCGGTTCTTTAAAAAATTCATCTGACATCGAATCAGTGATGAGTCATTTTTGTGGTTTATTAATCAACTCATCCCAATAGTGGCTAAGAATTATCCTCCCATATCCACGGTACCGACCCGTTCCATGTTCACTATGGGAATACTCTGTTCCCACACTATTCATCATTGCCTCTGTTCCACCCCACATGATGGTGTGAACTCTGTGTCCACTATACCGATCTCGGGCTAGCCTTGGCGAGCTCCCCATGGGCACGATTGACCCCAATGGTCCCTCACATGCATGGATACCTTTAAAAATTCATGGATACCTTTAAAACATATTCATGGACACCTAAACATCCAAGCCAATGTCCAAGCCTCTTTTTCAACCATCATTATTCTTCTTCTCTTATTTTCTTTTTTGGACTATCAATTCCAGATAACTTCAATCATCCTTAAAATTATTCTACTTCAATGTTGTAAACAATTTATCACTCTTTGATACAAGTTCTTTGAACGTTAAGACCAATGAAAAAATCTTCTAATTTAATCAACTTGGAGAATTACCCAAGCGTGGAATCCAATGCAGTGAATCCATAACCATTCTCCATGAATCTTTATGTCAACAAATCTCTAAACACTTTGGATTTCTTTATTCATTTTGACCATTATTGATAATTTTTTATAACAAATACAACATTATTTACAAATTAGTCCCAAAAATCTCCCCCTTAATATTTGTTTTCAGTGCATCACAGTTCTCTCAAATGACTGGGTCAATATCAAAATGTGAATCTTCTCTCTCACCTTCACTTTTATTTCCCTCACATTTGAACTTTCATTTCACTTTATCTCAATCTTATTGAAAATAATTAAAAAGTTCATGATATAGAGGGAATCAGTTTATAATTAATCAATGTTCCATCAATCATTTCACACTAAGTTTACTTGACAAATTCTCTATGTAGAAAATAAGACGATTTGATTTAGACAACAAAGCTATCCATTATCCACTGATCATGATACCTCATTATATGAGAACTCATATACTTGTCTTTAAGGGTTTTCCACTTTCATTTTAGGCTGAGGATAAAAAATGTGAGATTAAATATTCATCTTAAAACTTCTGCGGTCACTTTAAAAAAGGGATCAAAATCATTAAAGTGTAATAGGTAGGATGAGTGACCTTGGGTCACTTCCATTATTCTTTTGTCACTAATTAATTCAGTTAATACACCTTCATAGAATGATCTTTATTTAAAGTAACCAAGTATGAGAGATTTAGAAATGAAATACCTTTTATAATGACATGGTCTTAAAATAATCTTAAGAGTACTTGAATTTGATACCAACTAAAGTTGATACTAATTGAAATAATAACTCAGGAATCTTCATCATGTGTATCCCCTTCAATGGAACACTCCTCATCACTGACTCTCTGGTTCTCCCCCCAAGAGCTTTCATCACCATCAATTACCTATATTAAAATAACAAATAAAAAAACAATGATTTAAGGGAATAAGGTGGATCCTCCTTACTTCATCAATGTGAACAGTAAGGTTGAGATTATTTTCTCAACCAGGATGCTACACTATTCTCACTTGCACATTTGATCTTCAATTCTGACTATCCTTGTGTGGATCTCAATACTTCTTCTATTTATTTGTGTGTGATCCTTCATTATTCAAGGGATTTAAAAGCATTATAATTTCATGGTGCAACTTTCATCTTCTTAATAACTTTTTCTTGATCTATAATAAATGAAATAAATTTTTTAATAGTGTGACTAGACTTGTTGCACCTCACACAGAGAACTTCTTTATCTTCCATTGAAATATTATTTTTTTATTTTTTCACAAGCCTTAACTTGTGCATATTCCATTTCACTCATTTATTCCAAATCTTATGTCCAGATAACCAAAAGGTCATTAGAATTTGAGGCATCAAGATTGGATATTTCACATGGATTCTTATGTGTAGTTCTATTGGATTCACTACCCTTCACCTTCTTGAATTTATAATCCAAGGTCTTATCTCGTTTCCTTCATAAAATCTTATTGGGAGAATTTGTTTTTACTACATTATTCTGATTTCTTCCCAAGGATACTTCTTCTTTCTTATCCAGATTTTGTGATCTTTTTTTATCATCTTTGGATTCATGTTGAGATGAACATGTACCAACCTTGTGACCACTTCCATTGCATACATCAGAGATGTTTTCAAGAATTCCAAATCTATTTTCAGTATATTGATGCTTCTAGATTTGTGTATGTTGCTTATTCTTCTCTAGATTTCCCCCCTTGATATTGTCTTTCTCTTGGATTTTTCATTTAAGGGATTATACCAACAATCCAATGTACAATGACCAAATCTATTACAGCACCAATATTGACCAACAAACCTTGTCTTCTTGATATATTATGTATAAGGTTGCTGATCCTTCTTATTAATTTTTTGTAATCTCTGTGGGGAATCATCTTCCAACTTCTTTTCCCTATCCAACCTATCCATGGTGGTGGGTATCTATAGAATTTTCTTCATCCATACTTAATTAGAGTTTTTATTCTACCCAACATTTTTTTAGAAACATACTTAGAAACATTAATACAAGATGGTATGGATGGTACCTGTTCATTCTCTAATGCTTGTGATAGATAATTGATTGATGTTATGATCTTCTTATAACATGTTGGAGTTATTTCACCCTTATAATCCTTTAATTAACAGTGAATACCAGTAGCAACTATCTCTTTCTTTTGTGAGGGCTCAATATGTGTCTTCCCAAGATTGGTACATTGAGCTTCCAATTCTAGACATTCCATATTGAGGATGATCTTCTGGTCTTAAATCATGATCATCATTTCTTTACAGGTCTTCTTTAATCTTTCAACTTCCACTTCATGCATAAAAACTTTGTTTTTTAACAAAGAGTCACGTTTTTTTATCTTCTTATAATTTTAATACAAATATAACTCTTTGTCATCAGTGATCTTTTTCAGGTCATCTTCAAGTGCATGGATATTTTATTCCAGATACTATTTGACTCCCTCTTTCTCCTCAACCTATTTGATCCATTTTGAGGAAATTATTTCAAATTCACTCTTTGTTGCTTCAAAGGATCCAACCTATCTGTAGATCTTTAGACATTCAATAATATATTCTTCCAGGACCTTCTCCAAAACGTTAGTTTCTTCTTCCAGTTGGGTGATATCTTCTTGTATGCATTGAAAAACTCGACAAAAAATGGATGCATTTTCTTCAATAAAACCATGAGGAATCATTCTTAACAGGTCAAAAAATAATTCTTGATAGATTTTAGATTGATCATCACTACTTGAACTAGTATTTTCACAATGAGTATAATTTTAAAATGTACTAACACATACCTCATGGTCACTTTAGGTAGGAATTTTTTCTATATTCTTGTTGGAATCATGATCCAACTACTCATTTCTTTCCACGACTGATATATATTCATTGTCAGCAAGGAATAGAGATGCAGATACTTCATCTTCATTAGACAAAAGGTACTTATTCTTCAGATTTCATTTCTCCTTTTTTTCTTGTTCATCATGGTCTTGGTGGATATGATCTTACACTTAGATAAAATTGAATCTTTAGTGTTACTGCACTTTATTGATGAATCAGTAAAGAAACTCAAATCTTATATAGAGAATAACTTCACTGTTGAGAGTCCAACATAGGTCAACCTCCCTCTGATACCAATTGATAGGACCATTTTTGGATATACCTAACACTAAGAGGGGTTGAATTAGTGTTGGGAAATTTTTGAACCAATTCCAACTTTTTATCCCAATACCTCATTACTATTTTGGATCTTGATTCACTTATTTTATTTTCCCTATCACATTAAATAATAGAAAGCATTAAAAATATACAGATGATATTTTTACAAGGTTCACTACTCAATAAGAGAAGCTATATCCTTGCCATGCATTGGAATGACCAGTGCATGGATTCTCCACTATAATGTGATATGTTGTTATAGTGGATTGACTAGGAAAAAAATCCTATAGTTAGTGTGAGTACCTAAACTTTAGAGGGGGTGGGAAACAATCCCCTTCTTTAGACTGCTGATACCCTTGTCCAACTTGCAGCTTCCTCGCTAGTTCTTTATACTGCATGTGAAGACTGTCTTATTCCTTCTTCAAAAGGTAGGTTATGCTCTTGAACTTCTTCAGTGCTCTTCACTTGGTTACTTGAAATGAAACAGGCAATAAACTCTTGTTTATTCTATACCCTTTAGTGAAAAACCAACTGCACTGCTTCTTATTCTTTCTTCTTCTTTAGTGAAACAACCAACAACACTATAAATTATTCTTTTTTCTTGGATATAGTCACATACACCTATGTTATTATTCAAGAATTAGGGATCAGCTCACCGAGCATCATCAGAATTATATTATTCTCTTTTTTCCCAAATACATGTTACCATGCATATGGAATTTAAGTTTAACATTTATCTACATTTCATCTTCTTCTATACACACATGAACACACTGTTTTGATTCCTTATTTAAGTGGATTCAGCTATGCATGTGCATGCATGAATTCATGCACTTACTTATTCTTCTGTCTTGTGTGAAAAACCTAATGTGTATAGTTCTTTAAACACACACACACACAAACACTACCTCCAATATTCTATTTCTCTTCTCTATCTTGAACTTAGTTTTGTTATTTATTTTGGTTTATATGTGTGTTTCTTCAAACCCAAATGGGTGAAAACCATGGTTCAACTTATTCTTTAACACATATGAATTCATGTGTTCATGCACTTCCCTTGCTTCGTGGGTATCCTTCTTAAAAAATCCACACATGGCCTCAGGATATTGAGGGAGTTCTTCTTCTCCTTGTAAACCTGAGAGGTTCACTATTTTTCTTGGGTCAAGGTATGCACGTCTCTTCCCTAACCAAAGGACATGTGGTTCTTCTTCAATGAACTAGGGAGGTTTGTGGATCATTCTACACGATACAAAATAAGGGTGACATGCACTGATTTCTTGCTTGTGGGATTAACTCCATGTGACATAGCAAGGGTTTTTAGAAAACCTTTCCCATTCTCAGGGATCCTTCTTCTCATAGAGGGTGTGACTCTACATCTTTGTGAGACCCTTCAAGAGTGAATCAAACATATTAAGGACTACAAGGCTCAACTTTCTCCTTCATTTAGAACTTAAAACCAGGGGGTGCTCTGTTTGCACATAGGAAGCACTAAAATTTTTTGGGGGCAACAAACTTTTCTTGGATCTGGCCTCTCCTTTTATAGGTGAGTGAAAATTCTCCTTCCAAGTTCTAAATATTCAAGATATGTCACGAAGAACGCAGTTTGAATGCATGAGATCTTTGACTTTTTGAAATCTTTAAACCCAAAGATAAGATATATTGAGATCCTCAATTTGTTTCCTTTTTTGAAAGTGGCCTCCTCTCTTCATGAATGGAATAAATATTTCATGTATCTCATTTTAAATCCATTCTTGAATTCATGTGGACTTGGAAGATTTTTTTTCCTTGGCTAAACCAAGTTCTTCTTCTTTGAGTTATCTGCATGCATACTAGACGTAGATTGCATGCATGGTTTCGGTTCAATCAAATTACCCTCACTATGATGGAATGATACATGTTTTTTAGGCATGAGTGGATCATCATTGTTTGGTCTTCATCACTGGTGAGTAGCAGTGGCACCGACATGTGCTGTAGAAGGAAGACGATGCTTGGGCTGGTTCAAACGTTGGGAGGATCGGACGACTCAGGTTAATTATAACATGACGTAAGATGGATGGGTGGATAAGATTAGATTATGTAACATGATATTAGGAATGCGACCTTGATATCATGTATGATCAGATGAATGACTAAGATCACTCAGTTCATTAAAAACTTCATCCCACATCGAAACGGTGATGCGGCATTACCGTGGTTTATTAATCAACACATCACAACAATGGCTCAAAATTCTCCTCCCGTCTCCACAATATCGCCTCGTACCATCTTCAAAGCAGGAGTGCTCTTCACCCACCCTATGAATCCTTTCCTCTATGCCACCCTGCATGGCATGTGCGCTCTGCATCCGCTTTTCCACTCTCAGGCTAGCCTTGGTCAGCTCCTCATGTGATCAATTGACCCCAGTGGTCTACCACATGCTTCAGGTTGATGATGGATAGCTATATCTTGGGCTGGCCCAATTTTTTTAAGTAAGACACAAATAGATTCTTATAAGTAGAAATTCATGGCTACCTTTAAAACATATGCATGGCCACCTCAAAATAGAAGCCAAACTCCAAGCCTCTTCTTCAAACATCATTATTCTTCTATTATTTTCATTTTGGATTATCAATTCCAAGGTACTTCAATCATCCTTAAAATGATCTACTTTAATTTTTTAAAAAATGTATCACTCTTTGATAAAAGTTATTTGAACTTTAAGATCAGTGCAACAATCGTCTGATTTGATCAACATGGAGAATTTCTCAAGTGCATCATCCAATGCTGTGAATCCATAACAATTCTTCAGGCATCTTCACTTCAACGAATCTCCAATAACTTTGTAGTTCCTTCTTAATTTTGACAATTAATAACAATTATAGAGAAAAACATACAACTTTATACACTAATTGGTTCCAACATTGGGTGGATGTTATATTTCTGGGACTCATACTTGTCCACTTGCGGTACTTTTCTGTAGATTAGTGCGTGGAATACAGACTTTTTATTGATTATTATCTTCTGATTTGTATTATTTTGTTTTTATTATGGAAAAATAACTCCCTTTTGATTTTTTTTATCCATATGCTATTCGTTAGGCCATGGGGATCAGGAATATCTTTCAGGCCTTGTCAGGAATGATTTGGGTACCAATTTAGCAAGTTATTTAGGTTGGTTTGTACATATTTAAATACATAATAATAATAATAAAACCATTATTATTATTATTGATATAATATTAGTATAAACACATTAGTTACCAATTCCTTAACAAAATTTTATATCGAACCATAATAATATAAAGATGTATATCAAATTAATAATAATATTAATATAAAATATATCTAAAATTATCACAATCATCATTTTTTGGACTAAACTAAAAGTAATAACCCTAAAGAGGGGGGAGGTTAATCACTGTGAAAACCTAATTAAATTTTTTTAAGTCTCTTTCCCATATAGATTTTGTTCCCTTGTTTAATGAAATGCATTCAATCTCACTTTGTCTCATCATTGATCACATAGAATATAAAACACATATATAGGAAAATAAGGCAAAAGAACATAATGATTTCACTTGGTTCACCACTAAGGGATAATCCAAGGAGTATAAAAATGACGATTTTTCAATGTAATAGAATCGACGATCAGAATTTATTTGCTGGATATAATATTTTATGTCACGGTCACTTTGTGCCAAGGCACACTAATATTTCAAGGTTTAGGAAAGACTCTTTGTTGATGAAAAGGACACTATAACTTATTCTATTTCACACATTTATTTTTTGAAGGAAAATTAAATTTATATATGTGATACTTACTTAAACAATTTATAAACTTGAAGGTCTCACCTATATCAGTATAACACACTGAAAATAATTATAACTACAACCCCTACATATATGCCCGATTAGAATCCTCTTTGTTTATCTCTTTCTATTTAAAGTGAAATGAAATTAAATCGTCACTATGAGAGTTTAATATTTTACTTTAAATAAATTACAATAGAATCATGTATTAAACAATAATAATTCAACAATGAAATTATTCTTACTACACTTCTTTTTCTTCATCAACATAAGTGTGTAGTAATAATGATTTATTTCCTTTGAGCCTTCTTTGTTTAATGGAATTGATATTATTATTAAAACTACTCTAACCTTATTTTCCCTACTATACTCTATTAAAATTGGATATTCAATGTTCCTCTACCTTTTCTAAATTATAATTATATATTTTTTTAAAATCTTCAAGCTTCAAACCCTTTCATCAATGGTTGGGATCATATATATTCCTCTAATCCTTCATGATCATTCCATGTGCCCAGTATAATTAATTATGGTAAATGTTTTCCAAATGAGTTAAGAAAATATCCCAGATTTATGTTATCCATCCTCCTTTTTTAATTTATACCAAATATGTATGATATTTTATAAATTGACCCATCACGATATATGAAACTTCATTATGGAATGATGTACTTCGATTATATTCACTTTTTAAGTTCCCATTGGGTTGAATTGTATTTTTTTCAATAATGTGAAATGCCTTGATGGTTCAAAGTGATTTAATTATGTGTTTGAAGATTTTTGGATTAGTGATGAAATATTTTCCATGATAAATGGAAAATGGATTGAGGCAGTTATTTAGAATTCTTACTTGAAAAGATTCAAGGCAAAACAAAATTTATATGTGATGATTGTTTTTGTTATTCTAAAAGTAACTTTTTGATTGGTGGTTTTCTTTGATGAGGTGCCTTTTGAAGATAAAACTCACCTGCTGCTTCTGATTTTCTTGAAGTATGGTTCTGGATCAGCTGCATAGAACAGATCTGATCTATTTTCAGTGGAGAAGTTTGGAACATTTTGGATGCTGATGTTCGGATGTCTGAATTCTTGATGCTGCTATCTTCTTTCTGGGAATCAGCCCTTCCTCAAGGTAGAGTCCAAGTCTCTGGACCATCACATGAGCATGAAGATGATCCATTGGGGTGATGGCTGGACTGCACAGACTTTCTTTGAAGATTTGGGCTGGTAGTTTCTTTGTTATATTTTCTAGTCTTTAAATCCCCGCTGGTGTTAGTGATTTACACCTCGAGTTTGTAATGTCACTCTTTTATTTTCAATAAATTCAAGGATGTTGGTGTTTAAAAAAAGGGAAGCATATAGTGTGTGGATTAAATTATATGAATTGCAAGCTTGGAAATGTGAGAAATCATTCGAAGAGGGTTGTTCATTGAAGTTTCTATAATCATGAGTTACATGCCTAATTTATAAAGATTCTAAGATTATCTAAGATTATTTTTAGGTGGTTGATAATATTTGGAAATGATTTTAGCAGGTTTTGGTTGGGGATAAAATTGTATAACTGGAGTTGGAATCCCATAGGACATTGAGAAGAAATCTCATATGACTTTGAGCTAAAGTGGGAAATTGACTAACTATGGATCATATATTGTATGAACCTAGATTTTCTACACGGTAAGAAATATTTTTTACTTCTATTTAATTTTTAAATTTAATTCTTATGAGAGTGCATAATGAGGTCATTGGAGTTATGAGGGTGTTAAGGTCTTTTTCAGATCCCAAAACCCTATCTTTTGGGGAAAATAGTTGGGCTACGCGATTTAGTTAAACTGTTTTGGGTGTTGTATTGAATAGTAGAGGGCCACACAGTTTGAAAAAACCCCAAGAACCCATAAAAGTTGGGTAAAATGACATTTTAGACATTAATAACTCTATAAACCCAATTTATCTTTTATTTCTCCTCTAACGTACAACAACCCCTTGATTTGGAGATCCCCCGTGAAACTCTACCTAGGATTGGTGATTTCTCTACCATCTAGACTCTGATCGAACCATTGTTAGTCTCATTGGTTATGTACTCAGAAGAACCTTATTCCCTTCAAAAATTTTCAATTATCTTATCATAGATGAATTCATTTAAATGTGAGATCATATGAATTTTTTAAGGTTTTTTCCTATTTTCTAAAATTCTTCAATTCTAACTAGTTTTAGAGCCCAACAATGGATGAGGAGTCAACTACCAAGATAATGTGGGTGGTCTCATGATTTTACTTAAAATGATTGTTGTTTATATTTATACCGTTGTGCCACACACCATATTTTTTTAGTATAACTTTTTAAAATGGATTAATTTTTAATTAAATTAATAATCTAGATCTATATGACTCATCAGACCTGATTAATTAATAGTAAAGGTTAAGGTCCTTTAATTTTACTACCCATTATGGTGTGATGATAAATGGATGAAACCCCCATGGGAGGCCTATAAGTTGGTTGGAATCTTGAGATGATTTCTTTGCCCCTTGTTTGGGATATAAAATGGAATCATGTTCTGACATGTAAATTGAATTGAATTAAATAAGAGAGAATGGAAGACCAAGTTCCTATGCCTTTGGCCATTTCCCTACTCTCTTAGGGTTCAGATATTCTTTATTTCATAAAGCCTAATTCAGATGAATGGAAAGATTTAAGTGATTCTAGGTCATCTAAAACTATAATTTTATTTGAACCACATTCTAAGGTGAGTATTTTTTTTATTTAAATGTGTTGGATTACTGGAATTAAATGTGAAAAAATGGTATGGTTTGTAATTGGGACAAAAACCATTCATATTACCTTACCGAGAGTGAGAGATGAGTTCTAACATAGAAACAACATAAATATAATCTTATAGGTTTTTTTAATTAAATGTGATGTAAATAAATGTATCATGAACCTTGGATGAAAAATGGGATCTCATATAAACACCACAAACAAACTCAATTGGAATATCGCTTATCTACAAACTAGTGATACTTTGAATCCTTTGAGGACTGCTAAGGATGGATTCAAAGGGTGGAATTCTATTATTTCATGAGTGATGCTTGGACTCCCTATGTGGATTTCAATGGATGGACTCAGAGGGAAAACAATTATTATTTCATGATTGATACTTAGAATCCCTATGCGGACTACCAAAGATGGAATTAGAGGGAAGATCATCATGAATGGCACCAATGACACTTAGGATAGCTTTATAGACCACCAAGGATAGAATCAGTGGGAAGTAACTTTATACCACACTTATTGTGATACTAGGGTTCCTATGAGGACTTCCTAGGATGGTATTTTAAGGTGATAGGTTAATGAATACATGGATTAACAACTATTTTACAAATGATGAATTCCATACATAAGACCAGGTTCATTTTAATTATTAAATTGAAATGATTAAATAAAGTGTCTACTAATAGAAAGAACAATATTGAATTTTTTTAGAGCCTTATATTTTATTTATGGATTTATTATACACATCCAGGTGAATTTGATACAAAGTGGATTCTTGGGATATGATCTAAGTCTCGAGAATTTTTCATAAATTAAATCATGAATAACAGATTACTTAGATATATTTTGGCTTAGGATGAAGTATGTGGTAGAGGATGGGTGTTCCATGGGAACCATAACCTGTGTGGGTTATTTATATACCACACTCTATTTACATTTTTTTTGTTACCTACTCAATTTTTATTATATATTCACAGACTGTATGACATTATACACTATAGGTGGTGGCCTACTGAGTTTATCTCACACCATTCTCAGTTCACTGTTTGGTACCTAGAAAAACTTCATGAATATAGGTAGGTACAAGGATTATGTTCTGGTTACCGATGATTGATTTAATATAGCATGGGAGTGGGGGAGAACAAGACCGAGATATGGTTCATGATGCTATCTGGAGATAGTCTTGTGGTCTTTTTGGTTCTTTTGGAATACTTGTAGGTATGTGTACTAGTTTACATGTCTTCATATATTTTCTTTTTCAAAGAATTCCATGATCATAATTTTGTATATGAAATTAATGGATGTGATCACTTGGTTATTTATATAATGGTTGTTTACGATTACCCGGTTCAGTTATCTATTATGCTTCTGTTATTGATTAATATAACTATACCATTGTTACAAACTTCTATCATGAAGGTATAGTATCTCCATTTCTCCACCATTCACTCCTGATACTCTTCAGTAGGCTCTGGCATAGAAGGAGGCACACTTGAGGTCATGTGGACAATCAGGTTTGGTTACTATTGAGTAAACCAGGTCCGAGACATAACAAATTGGTATCATATCTTTATTTTTATTGATTTAATCTTTTGGGAAAGTATAAATGAGAAAATAGATTTTTCAGGACTTGGTTATGAGCCTATGACTGGGAGTAACTAACCCACATATAGCAAAAATCCAAATTACCTGGGATGATACATTTTGTTCTTGATTATGCTTATTACGGTTGTTTTTAATTCATTGTTTCATGTTGTACTTGATATTTGATGTTCCTTATGACTATTTTATTTACCCATAATCGATATTAAAAGGAATTATTGCGTCATTTTAGGGTCCTGAGAATTCCACCAAAGGAATAAAATGCTCCCACGATCACTATGCAGAAGGAAGAAAGCATTCCTGCAAGTCTAGTAAAGAAAATGGACTTAAATTGAGTTACAAAATTCATAAGAAACTTGAAGGAATTCAATATTTCGAAAGATTATATGTGGCCCGTATACCATCACATGGAAGGGTTCATGTAGTGTATGAACTATGAACCACCAGTACATGAAGAGACCCCTGAGGCACTGGACCATGGAGAGTTTTTCAACAAAACCAGATGACCATGAACCACACCATTGAAAGAATTGAGTGCGCGAAGCCTATCTGCATACCGAATCGCGAACTCAATAGTTCACGGATGACGAAAATAGGAAGGGTTATACAAACCTTGACTCAAGAGCCATAGCCTTAGCAAACCCTAGTTGACTGAGTCTTTGGTCGGTCAAGATATCTCTACATGGGATTCTGCAAATGGTGTCTCATGCCCATGAATAAGATTTCCCCCAATGCTCTATAAAAGGAGTGCATAAGGAATTGAGATGGGACAAATGAAGAAATCACTAATGGGACACCAGTGGTTGGAAGAAAGAATTTGGAGAATATTCCAACTTTAGTCTCGAATCATCAGAGAATCCCAAATTGCGAACCACACTTCCGTAGGTACAACCAACCGCGAACCATTAAAAATGAAGGAACTCAATAAAAGCAAGATTACTATGAACCTAATTGGTGAAATAACAAACTACATATTTCTCATGGATAATCTCTCAGTGAATGATAGTCCCCAAGACCCTCTTTCGATATGGTGTCCCATGTAGTGTATCGCTTTGTGGATTCAATCCGGTGCCGCGTACTGCATTAGTATGCAGATGGAGCCCGAAGTAACATGACAGATTGCACCCAGGACCACGTATCATCGTGGTGCGCAGTGTGTCATGCCCAGGACCATTTACTGCTTCAGTATGCAGATGACCCCTCTGCCTGCATACCACTATGGTATTCATATCTTCCCCCCATCCCTCATGAGAAAACAATATGCTGAATGGGGTGTTGTTGGGTATTATCTCCTCCGGTTCCAACCATGCCCCACCATTGTTGTCAATTCCTACATAACCTATAACGACCTGGACTTTTCATACATTACTATTACATCACTTCAAAGATAAACAAAATAATAGTATTACACATGGAGGATCCAGAGGTTTAGTGTCTTGGGTAAACTAGGACTACACATAACAAGTACAACATCAAGCATAAAAATTCATTTAATCTCTTCTTCTATAGCTTCTTAGTAGCACTTGTCCTCTCCATAGTACATGTAGCCACCTGAGGATATACATCAAAGGGGTGAGGTCAAATCCCAGTAAGAGGATAGATAAGAACAATATAGCATGGGGTGAGCATAATCATGACATAGGTATAAGATATTGAACAAGAGAGGAGCCTAAACAATAAACTTGAAATGTGGAAAAGCATAAAAAATGAAACATAATGTCTTAGTGGTTATCTACCACACATACTTATGAAAAAAGCTAGAATCATGTTCACACATCATTTCACATTTACTCATGAGATTCATCACTTTACACAATGCATTCGAGCGCTATATAATTCCGGGCGCAGCCGTCACATTTAAACATTCATATTACGCTATATAATTCCGGGCGCACCCATCACATCATAATATTATCATTATCATGCTTGACACATAGAACACATATAAAAAATGTACATAAATAAACCATGGAACGGAATGGGTTTCATCTCATAATAACACATTCATAAGCTTTGGGTTCCCAAAAGAAAGAGGGAACAACATACTTGATATAAGAACCATCAACCTTGAATGAGAGGTAAAAGGTGAGATCTTGAAAGAAGAGTTCTTTTGGAAAACATTTTTATGGACATAAAAACCAGTGACAAACATGTATATCCCAGAAAAGTAAAGTAAATGATGAAAAAAAGATATTTGACGAGTAACGATATCAAAAATGGAGTGAAAGAGGGAGAACCCGAAGGAAGAAAATTGGGTTCGAGATTTCCCCTTACCTAGTACTCGAATGCCTCATTCTCTTTAATGTACTGTATAATGAAATTATATTCATTAATTATAAATTCCATAACCTTTTATACATTAATAGGGTACATTATGGTTTCATTATTTCATATTATGTTCCTTCGGATTACTTATAGAGTCTAAAAACATTGATCGGGGATGTTCGTTTTTATGGGTTTCTTGAGCGGTCCACTTGTATTCTTAATTTGATGCTTGGGTAGATCATGGGTAAACATCCAGAACTGATATTACATGTAATTAATGATATTACAGAAGCTTGAATGATTTTATAATGAGTTATATTATATCCATGTGGCCAAATCATTAGATAAGAATTAAATGAAGATTATTTGGGTTAATTTGAGCGGTTTTTGGATCACAATGAACTCATTTTAACTTTTCACTTAGTAATATGGACATAGGTTATTTCCAGAACTTAAAATAGAACATAATACCTATAAAACATTCTGGTTCAACCATAAAAATGGTTTCATGACCAGATTTAAGGTAGAAATGGAAGAAGAGAACATGTCGTTTTTGAAGGTGATAAATTATCACCACATGAACAACGTTCTCTTTAATAAAATAAATGAAAGAGGGAAAGGGTGTGGGGTGATATAATATACCATTACAATCATAATATTAAAATATATATATAATACTTGAGTTAAAAAACAATTTGGATGAAGATAGGTAGGGAGAGATCAAGAAAGGAACTTGAACATGAAAGGAAATTAAAGGAGAAGAGGGAGAGAAATTACCTTTAGAATCCTCCTCTTAAGAACCTCCTTAAAGGACAATGCTTGGTATTTTGATGAGACCAGAAGCTTTCGGACGTGGGTGAGGGGATAGGGAAGGTGTTTAGGCAGAGTTTAGAGAAGGCTTGGAGCTTGAGAGGTGTGAGGAAAAGAGGGAGTGAAGGGTGGCTTTTATAGTGGAGGGGAGAGGGGTTTCCTTAATATAAAATTGATTAGTTTATTAATTTCACCAAAGACAAGGAATAGTGAGTCATGGATGACCAAGAATAGTAAATAAGACATTTGAGTTTTGGATTTGGATGCTTACATCACTTTTGATGTCAGGAATAGTGTGTTTTAATTAAAAAGTATTTATATGATAAATTAATGTATTCTACTATTCATCAAATATTCATATATCTCAGAAAAATCCCAAAATTTTACCCCAACCATTTTTCGACGTGTAGAATCCAAAAATGAAGTCCATTTTTCAAAAATAATTTTCTAAATATTATTAATTTAATATTTAATTAAAGTCACAATTTACTTAAAAAAACTGTTTTTAAAATTAAAACTGATTTTGCAGTTTTTTCAAAAATTGCGTAGGGTCTTATATAAAAACTATTAGACATTGATTCAATAATTTATGAATATATTTCAGGAAAATAAATATTCATTTAAATTAATTAATTAATTATAATTAATTATTTATGACTTATAAAATACCAAAATCGTTTACTAAGGTCAAATTGTCACTTTCTATGATGTCTGAAATTTATTTTATTATTCATAGATAATGTTACACTTATTTACTATTCATAAGGGCCATATTACTCTTCATAAGAGTAGGTGACTATTCACCAAAAATTATTTTTGTTTCATTAGACTTCAAAAACTATCTTGAATACAACTGTGTATGTTGGATTTTTAAAATTCCAAACATAGGGGTGACAAAATTATGTTTAAAGGTCACTTATCACTTAGTAGTTCATTATTTTGTGTTTTTATGACATAGATATAAGAAGGGAATTTTCTATTGAAACCCTTTGGGTCGTTACATTCTTCTCCCCTTAAGAAATTTCACCCCCAAAATTTCACTTTACACAAACAGGTGAGGGTACTTCTCCTTCATTGCCTCTTCCGGTTCCCAAGTTGCTTCCTAAAACTTTGGTTCCTCCACAACACTTTGACAAGGTGGGTTGTCTTGTTGTGTAGAACCTTATCAATTCGGTCCAGAATTTTTACCGGCTGCTCCTCATAGGAGAGATCATCTTCCAACTGTACCACCTCTGAGTTTAGTACATGTGAGGGGTCTGGAATGTACTTCCTCAATAGTGATACGTGGAACACATCATGAACTTGAGCCATATTCGGTGGAAGTGCTAGACGATAGGGCACGACTCCTACACGATCAAGGATCTCAAAGGGGCCAATGTACCTTGGGATTAGCTTCCATTTCTTCCTAAATCGCATGACTCTCTTCCATGGAGATATTCGAAAGAAGAATTTATCTCCAACGTCGAACTCCAAGTCCCTTCGACGATTGCTAGCATAGATCTTTTTCCGACATTGAGCAGCTTTTATGTGTTTCTGGATGACTTGAACCTTCTCTGTCATCTCTTGAACAAGATCGGGACCAAGTAGCTTTCGTTCTCCAACTTCATCCCAACAGGTTGGAGTTCTACATCGCTTCCCATAAAGAGCTTCATACGTAGCCATCTGAATACTCGAGTGGAAGATATTATTGTATGATAACTCAACTAATGGGAGATGCTGATCCCAACCAGCTTTGAATTCAAGAGAGCAGGATCTTAGCATATCTTCAAGTGTCTGAATAGTCCTTTCAGACTGGCCATCTGTTTGGGGGTGATAGGTCGTGCTGAAATTTAATTCAGTACTCAAAGCATGTTGAAGGCTCCTCCATAATTTAGAAGTGAACCTTGGATCATGGTCAGAGACAATTGAGAGTGGAACACCGTGCAGTCTCACTACTTACTTCACATGTATCCCTGCAAGTTGTTCAAGTGAGAGGTCTTCCCGAATAGCGATAAAATGGGCAATCTTGGTGAGTTGGTCAACCACAACCCATATCGCATTATTTCCTCTTGACGTTTTTGGGAGACCCATGACAAAGTCCATAGTAACATTTTCCCATTTCCACATGGGTATAGGCAATGGCTGCATCATACCTTTGGACTTTTTTCGCCCATCTTTAACTTGCTGACATACCAAGCGCCTTGATATATATTACGCAATCTCCTTCTTCATGTTATCCCACCAGAAGTGTTCTCGGAGATCATGATACATCTTGGTACTTCCAGGATGAATAGAGAATGTTGAGCTATGTGCATTATCTAATATCTCTTTATTTATTCCGGGTGATGAAGGCACACAAAGCCGCGTTCCAAACCGAATCACACCATCATCGTCGATATGGAACTCTTGAAGCTTCCCTTCCTTTACTGCATTCACCATATTTTGTATCTCCACATCATCCCTTTGTGCTTCCTTAATTTTCTGTTGGATGGATGATTGCACAATCATTTGGGCAAGGTAAGATGTATCCCCTGCCCTTACGATTCCCAAATCCATCCTTTGCATATCCAAGAAGATAGGGTCTTTCTCAATCCTCAACATGGTAGAGTAGCAGGTTCTTTCCTGCTTAGAGCATCATCTACCTTGTTCACCTTTCCAGGATGATAGTGAATTGAGAAATCATAATCCTTGATTAGCTCTAACCATCTCATTTGATGCATGTTGAGCTCCTTTTGTGTGAATATATAGTTTAGGCTCTTGTGGTTGGTGTATATGTCACACGTCTCACCATAAAGGTAGTTCTGCTAGATTTTCTAGGCAAAAATCATGGTTTCTAGCTCTAGATCATGCGTTGGGTAGTTCTGTTCATGGATCTTCAACTGTCGTGAGGTGTAGGCTATCACATTATCATTTTTCATGAGTACACAACCCAATCCTTTCTTTGAAGAATCACTGTATATCACAAAACTTTCTCCACTTTTTGGTAGTGTGAGTATAGGTGCAGTGATCAACCTTATCTTTAGCTCCTTGAAGCTTCCCTCACATTCTTCCGTCCATACGTACTTTACCCCTTTCCTTGTTAACTTAGTTAGCAGGCCTGACAATCATGAGAAGTTTCTCACAAAACGTTTATAGTACCCAGCTAATCCAAGAAAACTACGGATTTCTGTGACACTAGAGGGCCCGGTCCATTCTTCAATAGCCTTTGTCTTTGAAGGGTCCAAAGAAATTCCTTCTCTTGTGATCACATGTCACAAGAATGTGACTTGATTCATCCAAAAGTCACACTTTCTGAACTTGGAATACAACCTGTCCTTTCTCAATGTCGCCAACACAAGTCTTAGATGTTCTTCATGTTCCTACTTGCTCTTGGAGTAAATGAGAATATCATCAATAAACACTACCATGAATTTGTTGAGGTAATGTCTAAAGAATCTATTCATCAAATCCATGAAGATTGCAGGGGCATTAGTAAGTCCGAAGGGCATACCAAAAAACTCATAGTGCCCATACATTGTACGGAAGGCAGTATTCTGAATATATTCCTTCTTCACGTTTACTTGATGATATCCAAAACGAAGATCCACCTTTGAGAAGTATTGACATCTTCTTAACTGGTTAAACAAGATATCAATCCTTGGGAGAGGATACTTGTTCTTTATGATGATCTTGTTGAGTTCCCGATAATCGATACATAGCCGCATGGTTCCATCCTTCTTCTTTACAAAGAGCACCAGTGCACCCCAAGGTGATGCACTAGGGTGTATGAAACCTTTGTCCAGATGCTCTTGCAGCTTCTTCTTTAACTCCTTCAGTTCGATAGGAGCCATCCTATAGGGGCACTTCGAGATAGGAGTAGCTCCGGGTATGAGTTCAATTGAGAACTCTACCTCACGATCCGGGGGAATTCCCTGTAACTCTTTAGGAAATACATCGCCGTATTCCCTTACGATGGGCATTTCCTCAAGGTTGGAACTTTCCTTTGACTCAAAAATTTGGGCGAGGTATTCTTCTTCATAGGGAATCAACACCCACACCATTGAAGTATTTTTCAAAGGATATTCGTGATCTTCCTTGCATTTGTAGAGGAGCATGGGATGGTTCGGAATATGAAAATATATTTCCTTTTCCCAATAGTTGATATGTGCTCTATATAATGGGAGCTAATACATTCCCATTATAGCGTCAAATTCCACCAAGGGAAGTATTACAAGTTTTACCGAAATAATATTCCCACATACATCAACAGGAGAAGAATCAAACACTTGGGTTGCAATGATTGCACAACTTGGTGTTTTTACAGATATCTCTACTTCAATGTTTTGGGGCTTCAATTCTATAGTTCTAGCAAACTTTCAAGATATAAAGGAGTGCGTAGAACCATAATTAAATAAGACTTTTTCTATTCTTGATTGAATAGTATGTGTACCTTGTACGACTTGATTATCGTGTTCCACCTCCGCAGTAGTGATGGCATAAGCCTTCCACTGTTCCTTTGGCTTTGGTGGTTGTTGGAGCTGATTACCCTCGAGAGCTCGAGGTTTAGTGCACTGGTTTGAATAGTTCCCTAGCTTCCTATAGATGTAGCATTGAACCACGAGTGGTTCTATCCTTTCATCGACTACATTATCCTTAATTTTCATGTCTTTTCGACACTCGTGAGCTTGGTGTCCTTCCTTCCCACACCTAAAGCATTTCACCGTACCTTTGAGGAAGTTCACATGGTGCATCTTCCCACATTTTTGGCATGTGGGTCATTGTGTTTTCTTCCCATATTTATCACTAGATCCACCAGCTTGAAAAATCCATCTTTCTGTTCTTATCACCATAGCCATGGGACCATTCTCTAAACTCCATCTCTACTTTGAGAGCACACCGAACAACTTCTTCATAACTCCCAAATTCTCAAATTGAAAGAGCCTTTCGAAGATGTTGTTTTAATCCACTAAAGAATCTATCAATTTTTCTATCATTGTGGATAAAAAAACCTGAAGCATACCTTGCGAGCCTTGTGAAATTTGATTCATAGGTTGTGAAATATTCTCCTTCTTTTTTCTTGAGCTCTATGAATTCTCTCTCCATCTTCGTGCGAAGAGTTCTTGGGAAGTACTTATTAAGAAACATTATCTTAAAGTCTTACCATTCCATCTCTTCAATTTCATCCCTTGGCTTGGTGTTCTTAATAAAAGCCCACCATTGATCAGCTTCTCCTTCTAGACAAAAAACGGCTAGAGTCACCTTCTCCATCTCGGAATAGTGAAGAACAGAAAATATCTTCTCCATGGAGTTGACCCACTGTTCCACAACTAGTGGATCGAAAGATCCACAAAATGTCAGTGGTCGTTGCCACATAAAACATTCGATAGCTAGCTACTCCATATTTGGTGAAGGAGGACGTTCCCCATTATTATGGTTATTATTCATAACCCGAGATAATTGGGTAAGCATCGCCACGAAGTTTTGAACTCCACCTCCAAAATCATTGGGGATGTCGTTCGGGCAATCATTGCATTGGCCTTCGCAAGAGTTGTGGCCTGATTCCTCCTGGGTCCCACCATTTTCTAAAATAGGAAAGGTTAGAACAAAACATAAGTAAACAAGTCATTAATAACTTATTAATTTAAAAAATTATACAAAAAACATAATATATGGGATCCCTAGGTAAATATTCTTGTGTGAATATTTGTACTTAGTCTCATGCTAGAGGTTTTCTTTAGGGTTCACTAACCCTAATTCCCAAATTAACTAAACCTTTCCTCTGATACCAAATATAACGACCTGGCCTTTTAATACATTATTATTACATCATTTAAAAGATAACCAACATAATAGTATTACACATGCAGGATCCAGAGGATTAGTGTCTTGGGAAAACTAGGACTACACATAACAAGTACAACATCAAGCATAAAAATCCATTTAATCTCTTCTTTATAGATTTTTAGTAGCACTTGTCCTCTCCTTAGTACATGTAGACACCAGAGGATATACATCAAATGGGTGAGCTAAAAGCCCAGTAAGATGATATATAAGAACAATATAGCATGGGGTGAGCATAATCACGACATATGAAGAAGATCTTGAACATGAGAGGATCATAAAAAATAAACTTGAAATGTGGCAAAGCATAAAAAATGAAACATCATGTCTTAGTGGTTAACTACCACACATACTTGTGAAAAAATATAGCATCATGTTCACTCATAATTTCACATTTACTCATGAGATTCATCACTTTACCCAATTCACTAGAGAGCTATATAATTCCGGGCGCACCCGTCACATTTAAACATTCATATTGCACTATATAATTCCGGGCGCACCCGTCACATCATAACATTATCATTATCATTATTGCCACATAGAACACATATCAAACATGTACATAAATAACCCATGGAAAGGAATGGGTTTCATATCATAATAACACACTTTGGGTTCCCAAAAGAAAGAGGGAACAACATACTTGATATAAGAACCATCAACCTTGAATGAGAGGTAAAAGGTGAGATCTTGAAAGAAGAGTTCTTTTGGAAAACATTTTGATCGACATAAAAACCAGTGACAAATATGTATATCCCAGAAAATTAAAGGAAATTATGAACAAAAGATCTTTGAGGAGTAAGCATATCAAAAATGGAGTGAAAGAGGGAGAACCCGAAAAAAGAAAATTGGGTTCGATATTTCCCCTTACCTTGTACTCGAATGCCTACTTCTCTTTAATGTCCCATATAATAACATTATATTCATTAATTAGAAATTACAGAACCTTTTATAAATTAATAGGGTTCATTGTGGTTTCATTATTTCATATTATGTTCCTTCGGATGACTTGTAGAGTTTAAAAACATTGATCGAGGATGTTCATTTTTATGGTTTTCTTGAGCGGTCCACTTGTATTCTTAATTTGATGTTTGGGTAGATCATGGGTAAACATACAGAACTGATATTACATGTAATTAATAATATTACAGAAGCTTGAATGATTTTATAATGAGTTATATTAGATCCATGTGGCCGAATCATTAGATAAGAATTAAATGAAGATTATTTGGCTTAATTTGAGCGGTTTTTGGATCACAACAAACTCATTTTAACTTTTCACTTAGTAATATGGCCATAGGTTATTTCCAGAACCTAAAATAGAAAGTAATACATATAAAAAATTCTGGTACAACCATAAAAATGGTTTCATGACCAGATTGATGGTAGAAATGGAAGAAGAGAACATGTCGTTTTTGAAGGTGATAAATTATCACCACATGAACAACATTCTCTTTAATAAAATAAAAGGAAGAGGGAAAGGGTGTGGGGTGATATAATATACCATCAGAATCATAATATTACACATATATATAATCCTAGAGTTAAAAAACAATTTGGATGAAGATAGTTAGGGAGAGATCAAGAAAGGAACTTGAACTTGAAAGGAAATTAAAGGAGAAGAGGGAGAGAAATTACCTTTAGAATCCTCCTCTTAAGAACCTCCTTAAAGGCATATTCTTGGTCTTTGGATGAGATTAGCAGCTTTTGGACGTGGGGGATGGGCTAGGGAAGGTGTTTGGGTAGAGTTTTAGAGAAGTCTTGGAGCTTGAGAGGTGTGAGGAAAAGAGGGAGTGAAGGGTGGCTTTCATAGTGGAGGGGAGAGAGGTTTCCTTAATATAAAATTGATTAGTTTTTTAATTTCACCAAAGACAAGGAATAGTGAGTCTTGGATGACCAAGAATAGTAAATAAGACATGTGAGTTCAGTATTTGGGTGCTTACATCACTTGTGATGTTAGGAATAGTGGGGTTTAATTAAAAAGTATTTATATGATAAATTAATGTGTTCTATTATTCATAAAAAATTCAATTATCTCAGAAAAATCCCAAAATTTTACCCCAACCATTTTTCGACGTGTAGAATCCAAAAATGAAGTCCATTTTTCAAAAATAATTTTTTAAATATTATTAATTAAATATTTAATTAAAATCATAATTTACTTAAAAAACAGTTTTTAAAATTAAAACTGATTTTGCAGTTCTTTCAAAAATTCCGTAGGGTCTTATCTAAAAACTATTAGACAATTTATTCAATAATTTATGAATATATTTCAGGAAAGTAAATATTCATTTAAATTAATTAATAAATTATAATTAATTATTTATTACTTATGAAATACCAAAAAATTTTACTATGGTCAAATTGTTACTTTCAATGATGTCTAAATTTTATTTTATTATTCATAGGTAATGTTACTCTTATTTACTATTCATAAGGGTCATATTACTATTCATAAGGGTAGGTTACTATTCACCAAAAATTATTTTTGTTTCATTAGACTCCAAAAACTATCTTGAACACAACCGTGTATGTTGGATTTTTAAAATTCCAAACATAGGGGTGACAAAATTATGTTTAAAGGTCACTTATCACTTAGAAGTTCATTATTTTGTGTTTTTATGACATATATATAAGAAGGTAATTTTCTATTGAAATACTTTGGGTCGTTACATAACCCCTCCACGAACCCATCCCTCGGCATTATGCCAAAGCCTCCAAATCCTCTAGACTTGTATGATCAGATCATTGGATGCATCATCACGCACCTTTGAGTCTACATACCAATGGTAAGTGGAGTCGGGAAGGCTCTCTCCACAATGGTTCGAACTCTATGGATGTTTCTAAGTCTACATTCCCACAGAAACTTGAAGTTAAAACTTTGGACACTGACATGAACATCCCCATTTTAGGGATTAAGGGTGATCTCATTATTTTCCATTCAATGAGGAATGGAGATCAAACGAAGGGTTTGTGTTCGCTTCCACATTTGATGAGGACAACATTCCTTCCCTTTCCTAGAGAGCGTTCTGGGGAACTCCCACTGAGTTAAGTCCCCAATCATCCAAAGCCTGAGCCAAATTAACTTTAATTCCATCAATCATTGAATGTTCCATCTCTTCATACCCTCAAGCACTGTCTCCCCGACCTCTTCCATCGTAGGCCCTCCCTATCCCATCAGCGGGAGATGAGGTGTGTGGTTGGTTAGATCTCTCACATCATCTTGTTTCTCACACCGAGCATGACTCACACAAGCTTATTAGTTTGTGAAGATTACGAAATCCACACACTTATGGACGATGATAAATCTAATTTCTGATCAAACCAGGATATGTAGGATGCCTACTTGAAGGCCCGAGCTCAAAAGGGTGCTCTTCCAAAAGGGGTTCACCCAATCATGTCCCATCAAATGGGCAGCTTCCTAGCCTAGGCCTTAGATTTTTTGAACTACATGGGATCTGATTCCTCTCCTAGGGATACATAAGAAGAACATATTATGGGTTCGACCCTGACATCAAGTCACATTATACACCCTGGATAATGATAAAATCCATAGTTCCTTATTGTATGGCACAAGTTAGCATTACCTCTGTAGCATCAAATCCATTTATATTTATGATAATCCTACAAACCAAGGGTATCCCCTGGAAACACTCTTAGATAATGAACCAAGGATTAAGAAACATATGAACACAACTTAAATCTATAATAGAGTCATGGAATAGGCAATAATTTCCCCTCAGAAGGGGTGGAGTGAGACCAACTTCCCATACTCTCGACCAGTGGAGTTCTTAAGTAACATTGGCCAAATCATGGTCCAATGAGCACCTTCATTTGGAAAGACGGTCCATGAATCATGCATAATAGGACCGTTGGATGTTTCTAGCTCCACGAATAAACCCACTTTATACCATCCAAGGAAGTTAAATCATAGGAGGACCGATTGAACAAGTACTTGACCCCATGAAATTTCCTGCTGGGACTATCTGACTGTGGCATCTACATCGCAATAAAGAAGGCGTTAACTGCCCAGTACTTGCGGGGTTAGTCCAACCCTCCTTTAAATGATAATGATGCAGAATAGGTCAAAACCAAATAAATGGTTAATTTGATGAGAAATCCTCTCTCTATAAAAGAAAATAGATGGGTATTCATTCTTGTTGGGCTATTTCATCATCACCTCGAATGTGCCACCTCAGAGGTGAAACAAAAATGGAGAACCTGACGTGAATCCTTAACCAAGGTGGCCGTCTTACCCCACTCAAGACCCTCCACCACACAACCAAACAAAAGGAGGGAGGAGGCCAAGCTGAATAAAAAAATCTGAATATGTTCAAGAGAATGAAACTTTAATGGGTTTTTTTGGTCTGTATGTCATATGTGTATATTTATGGTTCTCAAAGAGAAACCTTCAATCCAAATGACATCCTCACGACCAATGAAGACACACGCATCAATGATCACACAGACGGTTGGGTCCCCAACAAATAAAAGTCCCCCCTATCATACCCAACATCTTCAATGTTGGATATCCAACACACTGATCTATGAGTACCACCGAAATGGAATTGTCTCCATGGTGGAGGCCATGAAGTATTCCCTCTAGTCTGTGAAGGTTGGCCAGTCCCCTATGTAGTCACGTTTGGTGTCCCAACACTAGGCGACCCCGGTGGTCATCTCAAACTATTTCGGGAGCCTTTCCCCCGAACATGACAATAAGCACCTCCCTTATCTTTAGGAGGAAGATGAAGTGAATGCTGACAGCTTTTTCAAAACTAAATAGGGGTCTTACTCACGAGCCCATGCTAGTGAGCATCTCCATAAACACCGGATGACCTGGCCTCCTCATGCTGAAGAGGACCCTATGCTGAGGGAACCTGCTAAAGTCCAGGAGACTCAAGCCCCTCGGCCTGCCATCCAAGGGTGGAGAATATATAATCATGAATAGGATATCACCCTGGTTCCTGAGGAGAAATTCTGTTGTATGAACGTGTTGAAATTATAAGGGTAGATATACAACTCTTCCTCTCCCCTCAAGCCCACAATATAAATGGGGTTCACAATAAGAGCATGTGCGCGTTCCTACTAGTGCTTGTTGGTCTCACTGTGTAGATAGAGTGACAAATCATAAGAAGTTGAAGACATCTTCTGGTGAGCATCAAGCCCCTCATCCAAATAGGATGAAAAAAAACTACATGCATACACAAATACATGCTGATGTATATCAATCCAGTTATCCAAATAGGACAACAACCAAATATGAGTAGAGTCAAATTTCTTAATATGTATATAAAGCCCATGAGAAAAATACAGTGGTAAGAATGCATATGGAAATCCACACTTAGGAATACAAAGCTCGCCAGTCAAATACGGTGGAAACTAGAGAAGAAAAATGGTGGTAGAATCAGTCCTCTATCCTGGCACACGAGAACTGCCTGCATCTACTGGCAACCCACGGAGGACCAGAGTAGCCACAAACTCCTACTCTGATATCAGAATGTGCCTTAATACCCGTTATAACTAAAGATGCATCTTAGCACACCCTAGAAATTATGGATGATCATATGTTGATTCTAGACTATATCGTCCAAACATGCCAAGATATTATTGCATTGGTGGAAAAGGTGAGAAACAGAACCCTTGACCTGGTTTCCTCAAGAGGAATGACATAATATCAAAATGGGTTAGTCACTCTAGAGAAGTTATGCATCCCTTCTCTAGTCCATGAGGGTTGATGAAAATATTCCATGATACATGGACAACCAGATCAAGAACAAATACCAATTTCAACTGGGGGATGCCGGTCCAATGTGGTGGCTGCTCTAGGGAAGAAATATATTCATTCCAAAACTCAAGATGAACTTCATCATATCCAGATGACATCATAGGATCCAACAAGATAGGGAATCATATATTAAGGCTACTAAAAATAGAAGGCAACCCCAGTTACCTACAAGAGAGCACACAAAAATGAAATGCGCTAAAGGCAACTGGAAAATTAAGTGCATACACAAGATCATACTCTGCGGAAAGTAGGGGTCCTTAATGCCCTCAAACATATAAAGCATCAAGACCCTATTAGTCCATTACCATGTTATGGAAGTGGAAGAATCATTTTTGAAGGTCCTCCCTGTAATGTCACTTCTAGTATCTCTGAAAGTATTTCTCAAAGAACCCATGAAGGATTACTCCATTGATCAAGAATGATCGATCATGAGAGCCTATCTCTTGATGCCTGTTCGGGTAGCCCTTCCCTTGACCAGAAGATCAGATGGGAAGAAGGTACTCACCTTTTGATTATCTTCCCCATTGGTCCTCCCCAAGGTATATGCTACAGATATGATTCTACATGTAATCAAACATTGAGTCATGATGGTAGTAATCTCCATGACGACAGTAACTGCAAAGGTCCTCCCTAAAATGGAAGTTGCTATGAAGGTCCTCCCCACAATAACACCAAGCAATGAGAAGGTCCTCACCTTATTTCAGTACATCCTAAAGGCCCTCCCCAGGATGTACACTGTAGAAATTATCCCTATAGATAGGTATCAAGCTATGATAGTAGTCCTTACCATCATAGCTCTCGAAAAAAAGGTCCTACCATTGCTGTCATCTACCGTGATGGTCCTCCCTAGGGTACACACTGCAGATATGATTCTCCCTTCAGTCGAATGTTGATTCATAATGGTGTTCCTCTCCATGATGAAAGTCATTATGAAGGCCTTCATGCAATGGCAGTTTATGTGAAAGTCCTTCCCATAGTAACGTCAAGCAATGAGAAGGTACTCACCTAATTGCAGCACATCTTGAAGGCCCTCCCTAGGATGTAAACTATAGAAATTCTCCCTAGAGCTAGGTATAAATCTGTGATAATAGTCTTCACCATCATATTATTCAGAAAAAAGGTCCACCCATTGCTTTCATCTACCTTGATGGTCCTCCCCAGGGTATAAAATATATATATATGATTCTCCCAACAGTTGGACGTTGAGTCATGATGGTAGTCCTCACCATGATGACAGTCATTGAGAATGTCCTTCCCACAATGGCAGTTGCTATGAAGGCCCTCCCCATAGTAACATCAAAAAACAAGATGGTCCTCCCCTCATTTTAGTACATCCTAAAGTCCCTCCCTTGGATTTACATTGTATAAATTATCCCTACATCCAGGTATAAAGCTATGATAGTAGTCCTCAACATCATAGTAGTCATCTAGAAGGACCTCCCATGATGTAGCCTTCCTTGATGGTCCTCCCCAGGGTATACACCACAAGGAAAATCCCCATGGTCAGGAATCAAGTTGTAATGGTAGCCATCACCATTGAAGCACCATTTGTGGAGGTCCTTCCTGCAATCAAAATTAATATAGACAAGAAGTCCCTCCCCTTGATGGAATAAATGTGAGAAATCCCTCCAATGTTGAGGCTCTTAGAAAGATGGAGTCATACATATCAGGTACTCTGTCTATGAAAAGTGATATCCTTTCTAAACTAAAGGTGGGACTAGATCCATGCTCATATTATGATCCACCCGCGCGCCGTTCGCATATCAGTGAGGATCCAGCCATCTTAGCTTCTCGGAATGAAATTATTAAGAAGCATTCAAGATTGGAATATCATGTAGAGGATCCCCTGGAAAAACAACAACATGATAAGTTGCTTTTGATAATTCAACTAGTTAAGGATAGTATTCCAGTGATGTATTTTCCTATGGAAACTTCTCACTTCAACATACTAGGGGAGTTGTCTGGGGAATGTATGCATGACATTCACGTAAATATATGGATGACTCTTCTCCGACTAAAAGAAATTTTTTTCCCAATAAAGGGTATGAAGAACATTTCAACATATTAGGGGAGATTTACCATCTAATCGACTTGGAAGACCTCTCTTACACATGACATACATGACCAGAAAGGAAAAATAATAACCATGAACTGGCTTATCTCCATTCACTACACAAGTGGTGTCACCTCATTGGAGATTCCTCGACTGGAGTTCATATTCAAAGATGGGGAGAACATGGGGCTCTGCACTCCACCCCGCATCCCGTCCAGCATACCTCATTGAATATGAAATCTTGTAATGTAATTAATAGAGGCAACAATTAAATGAAATCCCTTCTCAGGAAATATGGGATTCTCAACAAAAAATTGTCTAGAGTAAGTCTCAAAAGTGTCAACACTAAAGAGATTAATCCATTAAAAAACATCTGAGCCATGCTTCTGAGAACATCCACTAGGCTTCCCACTTAAGGGATTCCGACCATCAAGTAGTGATCATGTCTTCAAAATCCCATAGACCCTATGAAGGTCAAATTATATACTCAGCTCAATCCCTCATAGGAGTACGTAAAATAAAAAAGGTGTAAATAGAGAAAACTACCTCTATAATGAGGGAACATCCCCATCCCACAGGGTTAGGGGAATTTATAATGAAAAATTCCTCCGTAAGACCAAAAAATCTTGGTTGTAGCGCATCAGCAGTAGAATGGGAAAAACCCCATCCCGTAAGGCTGGGGGAATTTTTTCCTCATGTTCCCGCATAATGAAAGATTTTATTCTCTTTTTTAGGAAGAACATTAAGCAGAGGAGTCACCCGTTCCACCTTGTCTCATGGATCATACCCTATGAGATGAAGGAGCGTTACAAGGTCGGGTCTGAGCTCACTTCGATCCAATATTCACTAAGAAAACCAATGAATACCACAGAATGGAAGGAGAAAGTTCAATAAGGGACACATAATTCCTTCTTACCATTCGTTACTAGGTACATGACCCCCAATGAAATATGAATCAGTAAACACAATGAACATAAAACCCACGAATATCATAGAAAATGACATAGAGGGAGAGGACACAAGGGAAGATGGTTCCCTCTTAGAGGCATCCCACACTGAGGCTGATGGTGTGCATACTTGGAACCCGAGAGTGATCCTAAATTTGGGTTTCCTCTCAGATAATCTGTCATTACCTCATGCGCGAAACCCCAACAAATAGTAGAATAAACCCATGGTCATATATGACCCACATCCTCCTCCCCCTAAGAAAGTGTCCCTCACTCTCTAGGATGGAGATGCCAAACATGAAGAATAAATAAAAGAGATCAGGTAAATTATTTCCAAGATGCGTTGAGGGAGATACCTTGTTGGATGTGTTCCCCTTGCCGAATGTTAGCAGGTATTCCTAGAAGAGGTTCCCTTACCATAGACACTCATCCTGGTAAATAAAGTCAAGATCGGAGGCCCGTCCAACCCAGCATAGGGAAAATCAGCCTACTTAAAACGGACCCCAAAAAGACATCAGGACTTCCTCCCACTGGGAAGTAATCTAGAATATATTTAGCTAAACCCAAAAAGGATACCCCCAATCGGGTACCCACCCAAAATTCCCATAGCACCGACACACCCATCTTTGGCCACTACTGTACCAGCCCATGCTCAAGACTGAAAGGACATGCATCAAGGGTACTTGAATACTACCGAGCAGTTAACAGCTCAACTGGAATCCATATACGGTCAGTGCGCTCTGATATTACCAGAGTGAAAAACCAACCCTTATTGGGTGATAAATATTTCTCCACCTCCAAACTTAGGAAACCCCATATTATATATGTTCAATGGCTCGGGGGACCAGAACAACATTTAATGCTCTACACCTCTTACTATGACCCCATGATTGAAACTCTAGAGTAGTAAGAAGCATTAAAACTAAGATGCTTCATGAAAACCTTGTAGGGATCAACCTTTGTTTGGTATACTAGCTTTCAGCGAACTCAATCACCAGATGGGAGGACCTATGCAACAGTTTCTCTTATAGTTCAGTACAACAATGTCTAATACAATGGTAAACGATATCATGAACTGAAATCAATGAGATAATGAAAGAGCCTTAGACTTATTTTCTAGATGAAAAGGTCTTAATTATTCCCCAAACCATCTGCTTCCTCAAGAAGAAATGATCACTATGTGCATCGATAATCTACAAGATGAATTACGAACACCGCTCATCCCAGTGAAGTACACAAGTGGGTTCTGAGATTTCTTAGCTGTTTCTCGAAGGATAGAATACTCCTTGAAGTGGACTAATATTAAGTCCCGAGTGGCCCCATAATCCCTATGAAAAATGGTGGGGAAGCTAAAGTGGATTCCACTACTCTTAAGCCCCCTCAACAGTGGCTGCAATTGCAAGGCCTCCACCAAACTGCACAAGACCACCTAGACGCCAATAGCCACCCCCTCCTCGGAAAGATGATCCATGAGGTGAGAAAAGAAATTAGTTTGAAGAATTAAGAAATAAATTCTAATCATTCTGAGATGACCAGGTTTGTGGTTACATCATCCCCACCATGAATTGAAACTTTCTCCGGTTACCAGAGCCGAATCGTGCAGATGAAGTGGGTATCGAAGACCATGCAAATTTTATACCTATCACCAGATACTGGGATACACCATTCATGAATGATTCATATTCAAGGACCTCCTAAAAAATATGGTGGATTCCAGGCAAATCAAGCTAGGCCCACCACCAACACAAGTGGTTTATGTTTCCACTTCAAACTCTAGAGAGGAAGAGGAATGGAAAATAGTTTCCAGTAAGAAGGAGAAAAAATTAGACAGTTGGATGACCTGGAAAACGTTCAAAAAATTTCATGGCATCGTCCACGTTTAGTTGAAACAATCAACCGTGCCCCTAAAAGCTCCTAATGCAACACATCTATCACCCTCAGCCTCATAGTCCTTTAAGGGCCAGAAGGGAAGAAATCAGGAGCAAGATGATGAGCGGGCACAAAAGACAAAGCTAGTCCTCAAACTTTCTGACTTCATACCAACAGAATAGGTATAACGGGTTCCACCCTGACAAACTGTACAATGAGAACCACCCCTCCAAACCACACCATTAGAAGGTGGAATTGAGAAAAAAATGTTATCGGATCAAGAACTGATCTTCGGCTCCATTAATGTCATTCACTTGATGGAACCCTTTTCTGATGAAGACTATGCCAACATACCCAAATTCCCTGTGCCCAAGTGGAGATCTGGAGGTAGAGGCCATAAAGGATGATGGTTTTCTCGAAGTCACGATCGTGGAAAGAGTTGAATTCCCATCCATGCTTTAGATCAAACTATTAACATTGCAGAAACTGATGGTAGGACCCTCGATTAGACACAACGAGAACCAGAAGGATCCTCCACCACGCTGGAAGAAATCTGATTCTATTTATCTTGGAGTACCAATCGGAAGAAGGGAAAATATAAAATCAGCCAAGGCATATGGGCGAGCCTGTCCGGCCAAACCCAGAAAGAACTATAGCACCAATAAATCCTATCACAGAGGCCAATCCATCTACATCAAAAGATCAGGCCCCTAAAGTGTCTATTAATGAGCAACCCTGAGCTAGGAAGCACCAAACATTAGAGCAGAAATATGATATTATAAAGTAGTTGGCTTCATTACTGAAAAAATAGTAAATCCTTGATGCTTTGAGTCTCTTCATAGACCTTAAATAGGTGCGCATTAAAGCCTTACTATGTCTCTAGGAATTTGAGGCTGAAGTAGCAGCATGGGAAGTCTATCGGATGGAAACCAATCCCGAAGAATGTCACACTGCCATCTCCTTCAAAAATAGGGATGAAGGCACCATCAGGAAAAGGCACATCAAACCCTTATATGTTTCCGCAATGATAAATGGTATTGAAGTCTAGAAGATTTTCATCTACAACGGCTCTAGAGTAAACCTCCTCCCACTACGAACACTTCATCAGCTGGGCTATGATGAGGATAGTTTGACAATATGCACCACAACTCTATTGGGATATGAAAAATGTGAATAGAATCCATTGGGATGAATCAAGCATAAAACATTTCTTGGAGACCTCATGTCATATTCTGAGTTCCTGGTAGTGAGAGAAAGTATGGCCCTCAACGTCCTGTTTGGGAGGCCCTAGCAGCATCATCATGCTACAATTCCATCATCATACAATCATCGTGTTAAATATTGAACTGAGTAAAAAAAATTAAAATACATGCTGATAGATACCATTTGAGTCCTCTGAGTCACATTACATCTATGTAGGGTTTTATGAACCTGGAGAGAAGCAATCTTTGGCTGACGATGTTGATTGGATCACTGCCCTAAATGGAATGGAAATATCTCCCGCAGAACCCATAGAACATCTTAGGGAAGAGTATGTATTACCCATCAACCAAGTTGAATGCACAAGTTCAAGCCTAGATACCGACTGAATTGTTTTCATGATTTCCATTGCAACTGCCAAGTCCAAAAACATGAAATAATGTGTTTAATCCTATAATGATAGGAAAACACCTAACAAAGATGATCCTGAACCATCCTCAAAACCCTGAATCGCTCCCTCCTTACTCACTAAGGATAAATATTATTTCTATCACAACATCATAGAATTCGTCTCAAGAATCCTCTCTACATCATAATAGGAAGTAGATGATTAAGAGGATGACAATGAAGAAAGAGAAGACCTCAAAGATAGCCCTCCTACATTATAAGAAGGTGTATCCACCACAATCAATGAACTTAAGGAGATAAACCTGGGCACCGAAGATGACCCGCAACCCAAAATGATCTGTGTGGTTATGCCTACCAAGTATTAGGAAACATATGCCTTTTTTTTAAATAAGAATCAAGATGTGTTTTCCTGGAACTACACAGAAAGCTAGGCCTTAATCCTGAGGTCGCCACTCATTATCTTAGTTTTACAAAATGATCAAAGAAAACTTTATATGGGAAGTCCATTATATGATATGGATGGAATACATAGTCCTTGTAAAAAATAAAAACAGAAAAATTAGAATCTGCATCGACTTCAGGGACCTTAACTGGCATTTCCTGAAAGACAACTTCCCGGTCCCTATCATAGAATTGTTGATCGATGAAACCAGTAGATACAATACCCTCTCTTTCCTGGATGCCTATTCTGGATAAAATTATATCCAAATTTCCCAAGGAGATGAAGATTCCACCACTTTTAGGCCCCCTTAGGGAGTGTTCTATTATAAGGTGATTTCCTTTGGTCTAAAAAATTCCTGCACTACATATCACCACGCTATACATTGAATTCTCAAGCCCTTCTTGGGTAAAATTGTCAAGTGTTATATTGATGATCTGGTTGTTAAATCACGATTGCGCTTAGACCACCTATCCAATCTTGAAACTATTTTCAAAAAATTATGACAACGTAGTTTTAAGATGAATCCCATAAAGTGTGCCATTAGTGTTACCTATGGGAAATTCCTCATCTTAGTCGTACGCCATCACAACATTGAAGTCGGCCCTAAGAAAACAAAATCATCCTTGACATGTCCCCACCTCTCAACTTCACTGAGGTGAGAGGTCTCCAGGGGCACCTTTCCTACATCCGGTGCTTCATTGACAACATACATGGTAAATGTTTACCTTTCACCAGGTTAATAAAGAAAGGGGTTCCATATGAGTTGGATAATGATTGTCGAGAAGCATTTTAGGATCTCAAAAGATATCCCCTGATCCCACGAATGCTAATGCTGACGGTTGAGGGGTGGCCCCGTATTTTGTACGTAACCTCCTTGGAATGGTCATTAGGCACATTCTTCACGCATAAGAATGATGAAGTTAGAGAGAAGAACCTCTAATACCTCAGTTGAAAAATTATTAATGCTGAAACTTGGTATTCAAGGATAGAAAAACATCCTAGACCTAATCTTTATAGATCAGAAAATCAGGCATTACATGTAGCACCATGAGGTCCACCTAGTCTCCCACGGCAACCCACTCAAATATATCCTCAATCGTGCCATGCTAAATGGATGCCTATCCCAATGGGTTGTCATCTTGTAATAGTTTTACATATAGTACATTCCACAAAAGGCCATCAAAGGCTAGACGTTAGCAGACTTATTTGAAGAGCATCCCTCATAAGAAACAACCTTGTTGGATGTCGAACTCCCAAATGAAGAAGTGTTCTACATTCAAGAGGACCCTCAGGCATGGTAAATATACTAATATGATGCTTAAAGAATCCCGACAGAGAAAATGATGGAGGATACTAAGATCAAAAAAGTGGTGCTGGGGGTTGTACTCATATCCCTTGAAAAGGGAGTCTTCCCTTACTCTTTCCTGCTTTCAGAGGGATTCACAAATAATAAAGTAGAATACCAGGCCCTCATTGTGGTCCTAGAACTAGACCTTCATGCAAAAGAAAAACACCTAAAGATAAAATTTTATTTAGATCTATTCATCAGAAAAGTCAATGGTAATTATGCCATTAAGAAAGAAGTATTATCCCCCTTGATGAACCATGTTCGAGAAATGATGGAAAAATTCCAATCAGAACCAATGTTGACTTATGTCCCCCGATCACAGAATTCTCAAGCTGATGCTTTGGAAAATTTAGTCCCAACCCTGGCTGATCCAGACCGGGATGAAATGGTTATTAGTATTGCCCACCGCCGCATGGTTTTTCCATTCATCAAGAACAATAAGAATTAGATCGAAAAAATTATCCCTATTTCTAAGCCTTATGGTCACACCACTGGCTAGATGATTCCCATTGAAAATTACCTACATAAGGGAGAACTCCAACCGGATAGGGATGAAAGGGAACAAGTCCAAATATGGGCAATCATCTTTGTCTTTTACAAGGGAGTAAGCCAGGAAAAATCCTCTAGAAATGAGGCCTCTAAGGATTCCTTTTCAGGTGTATTGATGGAGAAGAGACTACTTCCATCATGAGAGAAGTACTCACCGAAGATTGTGGATCAAAACAATATGATATTAAGCCATCTCATCAAATCCTAATGGTTGGGTACTACTTGCCCACTATGATACATGATTTTTCCATATTCGCCAAGAAGTTCTATTCCTGCCAAGTTCATTCCAAATATATTCACTGACCCCAGGAGTTAATTCATAAAAAAAATGTACTCCTAGACATTTTACACTTGGTGGGTAGATGTTGTGTGACCATATCCCCCCACCACAGCCAAACAATTCAATTTCATACTAAAAAAATGACTTTTTTTCCAAGTGGGCCAAAAACATACCCCTTAAAGAGGTCGGGGTGAAAAATATCATTATATTTATGAAGGGAAACATCATTACCCGATTTGGTGTCCCTCATACTATAATGATGGACATCGATACTAATTTCTACTCTGTTGAGTTGGAAAAGTTATACCAGTAATATGGAATCAAGGCCAACCATTCATCCCACTACCATGCAACGACCAATGGGAAGATAGAGGCTTTCCACAAGACTCTCTCCAACATACTCTAAAATATGGTAGATAAGGATAATAAATAGTGGATCAATAATATCATTCATACTTTATGGTCTTACCAAATCACGACATGAACTACCACTAAGGCAACCCCATACTCACTAGTATTCATGGAAGAAGTGGTCTTGCCTATCAAAATTCAAGTCCCATCACTTCATGTGGCCATTTGCAATCAAATGTCCACGGATGAGAAATCCTAGAGATGGTTTGATGAGTTGGAGAATCTAGATGAGAAAAGGCTACACACTTTCCTCTATTTAGAAATCTACTAAAATCAGATCGTACGAGCCTTTAACAAAAAGGTTCTCCTTCAATCTTTCCTGAAAGGAGAAATGGTGTTAGTCCTCAGAACACTGATGATACTAGGGAAGAAGCACCAAAAGCTTGAAACAAAATGTGATGGACCATATTTCATATATAGGGTCTTTTCCAATGGAGCATACACTATGATATCAATGGATTGGCGACTCAACACAACTCCCACAAATGTAAAAGTTCTGAAGAAGTACTTCACGTAACATCATGACCCCATGTTCCAAACTCTATGACCCTAAACTATGAGTTACAGTCCTATCCACAAGATATTAAAATATAATGAACTCTTCCTAGATACATGAAATAAAAAATGTGACTCATGTCCTTACTGCATGATGCTATACTGCCCAACATAGTGTTCAACAACAGGGATATGTAGCGATTCCTTGACCCTCAATCTTGGACCAACCCAAAAAAAATGCCTCTATCATATCATTTATCTCCCCATGTTTATGAGGGAAACCATTATCAATCCTTGTTTCTAACATCAAGCATAACTCCTATGTCATTAGGATCAGTGGTAAGGATTCACCTATGTAATAAAACTATAGAGAAGTATGGTAAACACGACATCTGTAGTGGGTGAAACCAAATTGCTCCTACCCCTATGTCTGAGCTAGATCGATATAGTGAACATCGAGAACTATGTACAACTTCATTCATGTCCTTGTAGGATACGTAGTGATTCTCGTATATGGAATCTCGACCGAGCCACCACAAAAAATGCCCTCACATGTCCCTATGCATGGACCATACATTTGTAGGGAACGTTCAGAAATACGTATGGATTGGATTCTCTCCTTGCAGGATAGGTAGTGAATCCTGGATTTGACACCTTTGTACGACCATTGTTTAAAAATAAAAATGCCCCTTCCCCATTCGTAGGCCATACTTATGCCAGGAATCCATAAACGTTCCTAACCGAATGACAATAAACTGTGATATTCTTCAAGAGTGACGTGTGTTCTGATTGTCAATGTTACGAGAACCCGCACATTCCCACCCACTCATAACAAGTTAAAAGATCCGGCATACCCTTATACATGTGATCCAAATCTATATGGAAGCTCCAGTAGTTCAAGGATAATCATGGCTTGGGTGTTTCTTATGTTTCCAAGGAACATCTTTCCCATTTTTCAAACTCCACACCCCAGGAAAACTTGGATCCCCATAAATATTCATGGCCATATGAGATGGAATTCCAGTGTCCCATGGACACTTGTGTTTGGCTATGCACATCATGTCACGGTGGCTCTGAATATGTTTCCTACAAAATGACCGTCAATCAGAGGAAAATTCATCCCCAAAAGAGTCTTATCATATATCAGTATTCTCAATGGCTTCAATGCCCCACTTCACCCCTATTGATCCATTTTTCCCCTAGAACTATGTTTTACACCTTCAATCATCACTCACATATAAGAAATTCCATAACACCACAATCATGATCAACCCAAAGCTATTTATGATCTTTGTGACAATATAATGTCCTTTCCATATGGTATTAAACTGCAAGGACAAAATCATCCTCACTGTATGATGTTAAATTGCATATCATTGGTTTAAGCCTAAAGTGCTCCCTTATGTTTTTTTTTTCAATTCTTAGGTGGTGACCTAGAATCCTCATAATCCATTTTTTATCTCATCGAGTATAGCTCATGTGAGATTAGAGATCTTAGTGAGATATCAACCAAGAAATGATAGAAATAATAGTTCAAGAATTTGGTCATAGAAAAACAACCCTAAAAGGTATGTCATAGTTCCCTTCCCCGTAAGGAACCCAACGTCTTAGCCATATAAAATTAAACAATAGGGCATCCCAAATATGGGACGAATGACTCACCCTACATATGAGTCATATTTATAAGAGGGATACCCAATTCCATGAGTAAATCACAACCCTAATGTCTGTAATATATTGGGAAACATTCCCGCCATACCTAAAACTCCATGATTTGAGTGATCTTGAATCCCTATAATCTTCCATGTCCATTAGAAGTGGAAGGCCAGTGTCCTGTGGACACCTTTGTTTGACTATGCACATCATGACCTGGTGGCTCTGCATATGTTTCCTACAAAATGGCCATCAATGAAAGGAAAATTATTCACCAGGGGAGTCCTCTCCTATCTCAGTACGCCCAATGGATTCTAATCATTATAACATCCCTCTAGATTCAAGGTCCCTCAAATCCATCGTTTACATTCTCCTTCCTATCCATGTCCTGGATATATCAGAAAAGGATGTACCGGTTCATCTCTGTTGTCTTTTGAGGTTTCTGTAAAATAAATAGACCATGTCCATATGTGTGATGTCTATCCACATATAAGAAAACAAAGAAAAAAAATTCCCCCACTTATTTACGGGCTTCCCTAAATAAGTTCAGCAAAAAGAAATGTCTCTTTTAATGCTTAGGTGTACTGCTTTTCAAAGTATATATAACATGTTTAGAAAGGTACTAATCTCCATAATCCCTCATACTCGTCAAGATGGAAGTCCAATGTCATCCATACACCATTGTTTGAATGTGCACATCATGCCCCATTGGCTCTGCTTATGATGCCTATAAGATTATCATCAATAAAAGTAAATTTTTTCCTTTGGAGAGTCCTTTACAGTTTTCATATGCTCACATGACAAACATGACCCATTTCACCTCCCAAATTTTGAAAACCCCTCTGGATAACGGCTTACATATCCTCCCATTTTCAAATACCATGACACGATATTTCTAATTGAACCGTACATTCACCATCTCTCCCATACACAAGTAAAAACCATGTGGGGACAATTCTCTTCTCAAAGACAATATGAATATTCATAATAAATTCAGACATCATCACTCAGAAAGGCCACTCACTATGGATCTCCAGATCAAAATAAATTCCAAGTGTTGTAAATCCTCTCAGGATATCAGAGATGGAAGGACAATGACCCGTGGTCACCCTTGTTTGACTATGAACATCATACCCCAGTGGCACTGCATATGCCGCCTACAAAACAACCATCAATAAAGGAAAAATTATTCCTCAGGAGAGTCCTATCCTACATTCATATGGCTAAAATGGCTCCTGAGCCTCATGCATGTCCCAAAAATCTCACGAATGTAGGGTCAAGAAAAATCCCTCATCTATGTCTGAAATATATTAGGATAATCCAGGAATGAAAATTCTGAATCATGGCCCCTTCCCCATCAAATTTTTCAAATATTTTCGACCGAAAATGACAGTAGTAAGCCAGCACATGAGCCTCATCTCGGTTGGTGAGGACTCAGTAGGTGCATCCAAGAGACCCAAGATAAAATCAGGGTGGAGGCGTATTTATAGGTTAGGTTATCAGGCACTATAGTAGCCAACACTATTCATCCATTTGGGCTTTTGGGAAATTTGTTTGGGCCTCGGGTCTTGCAAGGCTTTCGGGCCACCCAAGGTCTTTAGGCCACCTTAAGGCCTTAGGGCCACCCCAAGGCCTTCAGGCCACTTGAATTCAGATGTAACAGTTTGACTACAAGGAACATGGCTTCAGATGAGGATTCTGGGCAGACACATTCACTAGAGCAGAGCTAACCAGATTTGGAAGAATGAGAGGTTATGGCTTTGCCATCAGTAACAGGCCTGTGTAGATTTTCATAGGACAACTAACTGACCAGCCCTGTGAAGGTGGAGTGCTGATATCATGACATATGATGGGGAGGAGCAGTTCCAAGTTGTAATGTCTGAGTGATTCCCTCTAAGACCTACGGGTCATGTAATTATCTCTAATCCTTTTGGCTTTATAAGGGTTCCACCAAACCCCTTGAAAGGAGGATTATAAAAAATAAAAAAATTAAGGCCTTTAGGCCATTCCTATAGTAGTATGCCAGATTGGAAGGACTATAAATTGCCAGAAAAAATGACTCCATACTCACTAGAGTGAAAATACGCAAAGGTAACCTCTGGATAAAAATTGAGTATCATCTCATTAAACCTACACCATGTATGGTTTAGAAAATAAAAATGTTGGTTGAGCTAACAAAAGTGACGTAAAACTTGTTGGGTCAAAAACCCGCAAAGGGCAGCCTATGAAAAAGTCAAGTCATACCCACTAATCCCATGTTAAGAAGGATTAATCAAAAAATTAGGGTAATAATGAAAAACACATAAAATTTCACAAGGTTTTCCATAAAACCTAAACAATAATCGATCTACACTCGCTGAGTCCCACGACTCAGACAAAAATTAGAGCCCCATTTTATTATTTCAATTTAATGGCTTAAAAGCGTGGTTTGAAATTAATACCTAATTAAAATGATGTCTACATAATTTATTATGATCAATTGAAATGATAGGGAAAGATAAAGAATAATTATTTGATGGAAAATCAGTTTCTTTATGTTCAAAAAAATGGAGGAACATCCTTATTTTAGAGTCTCTCTAAAGTATTAAAAAGAAAAAGAGTACACATCATGATCTGGAGAGAGCTACAATAAGGCCCGACTCTCCCTTTCCAAAAAAATAGCGAGTGAATACCATGGTCCGTCAAGGGGTTTCTCTAATGAATATCTCTCATATGCTTCATCCATTATCATTGGATGAACCTATTTCATAATGACTTTATGATCCCACCCTTTCTTCTGGATAGCTTCATAATTGGTACACGAAGAGGCCTATTGATACCTGAACCTTGATACAGGGGCATTGCACTCCTGCATCTCTTCCTTTTGGGTGATCACTAAATTACAAGCCTTTACCTCCTCGGCCATTAGGTGATCGAGTTTCTCTAAAACATCTCATAAGGTCGTCACCTGATGATGGGAAGAATTTAACATGGCCATCTTGTCCTAAAAAGAGACAATATCTTCTCGGGCTATAATGATCTAGTAGATAAGAAGATGTAAATTCTAATAAAAAAAACCACCGAAACCCATCTCAGTGAATAACTACCCAAAGTGGCCAGTCTAGTTAGTGAAATTAGCCTTAGGTGTCTCTATGGAAGGTGCACATAACTAACGTCATACTTGTTTTTGCGCTTCCTGGTGCCTCCCCGCAACATCAGTACCTTGTTCCTCCCCAGCCACAATGGGTCTATAAGTAGGAATTTTTATTAAAGGGGTGGGAAGGGACTTAAGATAGGTTACCCAAGATGGGGGGGGGGGTTCTCCTTTCCCTCATATGGTTCGACGGCTCAAGCTAGACACGGAGGAGTAGTCATGGGTTTCAGGGTGTCTAGTGATACTCTATTGGGGACAACCTCATTATGGTCATGGATAGTATCCACAGGAGGGGAGGAGTCTGAATCACTTCCCAATGATATTGGATGCACCGATGAAGCCCCTTCCAGTTGCTTCTGGTGGCGAACCGAGCATCTTCTTACCACAAGGGCAGGAATATGTGGTGTATCCGTCATGGCTGCTACATGAACAAGAGTAGAAGATATAGTAGTAACACTCATCACATAATAAGGAATGTGTGGCATGGTCATTGAAGAAAAATTGGGGCAAAGAATGGTTAGAGGTTTCTACACCTGTTGAACTGGTACTCTCAGCACCCTGTCAGGGTAATAGTCTACCTACAGTCGGGCATATTCTAGAAATTGAAAAGTAGATCCCATCGTATTGAGGATGATAACTTCCATAGAAGAACCTTATCACATCATCATAATATATAACTCTTAAAGAATTACATGATGAGTCTCTCCCCTTAACTGAACATCAAGAGTAAGTACAGCTTGTTTAAGGCCCCCAAATTTCCTAGAAAACCGATAAGGGAGGTATGACTCACAAATGGACACTCGGTTTGTACAAGGAGTGAGAATCCCATCCTAAACACAATGATGTATGAGAATTATTCTAAATAATTTCCCCTGTCACTGCTTAATGAACCATGGGGGGTAGGATGTGATGAAAACGAGAAGTAAGAAGCATCCTTCAACATCCTAACTTCATCGATAATGCTTAAAGTTCTAGGGAGAGAAATGGAAATATTAAGAATGGTGGGTTAAAAATCAGAACGAGGAACCTTTACACTGTGCCAATATTAATAACAGGGGAAGTGTTCTGCCATCCACCCATACATGAATTGAAACAGTCTTCTAGGATGATGTGGGGACCTACCTTCTTGTATTTGTCCCAATAACTCATAAAATCGAGCTAGAGTAGGAGCAGCCAAATTGATGGGTCGACCGTCTACTAGCACAACCGCCATCATCAATGTATAGGCTCAGACCCCGGTATATACATCTCTGGGTGGGAAAATCCATCCACTCAAAAACATGGCAAATAATCCTACTAATCTAAGAATACCTGATAAGTCTAGTTTAAGGTCATATCCCCAGGTGGTATATCATCCCGCTGCAAGGGTAGCGCAATATTACCCAAGAGTCTAGTGGGACTGAAGGGATGGATGAGTTCAAATGTGGTAAACCCTCGGATTAGGTCTGTTTTCCTGCAAGAATAACCCCATACACGCCTCTAATGGGATAAGAGAGAAATCCAAGAAAGGATGATCAAGTATTACCTCTTCCATAACCTGTAGACTCCTTATCCAAGGTGACACATGTTCAGTGTCACTCCATGTAGTGTTTTCCAGGAGAAAATCTTCATACATATCTACCACGATGGGGAGTCCTCCCATCTGGTGGATATCCCATAAGTTGATTCCCACCTCCCCATGTGATAAATAGTAGGTTTTGGCACTTGAACACCAGTGGCTCAGCAGCTCAAGAAGATTTTTTCCTAGGGAGAATGCTAAAAAATTAGAAGCCCAAGCTGTCTGATATATGTCCACCACCTTCAACTGGTCAGGGGACTCCAAACAGGTTTGATGTACCCAGAATGCCCAGGCCCATTCATTGAAGAAAATCCTCTAGCCCACAGATCCCACTTGATGATCCACTTACTGTTAGGGTTTTCCCATGAAATTTTGATAATGGATGGTTACTCTTGGGAGGCTAGTCTCGAGGTAGTGTTGTGACACTTCTGATTGCACTAAGTTCATACCGATCGTTCTAAAATAAACACATTTTCTTGAATCGGAGTTACTATGACTTCCTCAGCTGGGGAAATAGTGTTTGGATCATTTCTTTATGGTGATTATAAGAGACTGGAAGGGGTATTGGGGTCAACCAACAACAGAGTAACATCATCAGGAAGACCAAATTCATAATCTGGCAATTGTACAAACAACGAGTAAGATAGGGGATCTGGAGTTAGGAGATCTATTTAGAAGGTATCACGAGGACTAATGTATGACTGATGATGGTCTTAAATATCCCCCACCATGGTCACCCTCGTCTTTATTGATTCTATCACAACCTATAAAAGAGACATTATAGCATGCACAAGAATATCCAGTAGCCGATAAAAATTTAGTCCTATAGAATTTTTTGGATAAAGGCATTAGAAGAATGGATAAAGGATATTGAAATATGTCCACATGGGGATCCATGTACTGTTCCCAGAAACGGTATGTGGTTGGAATATCCTGTGTACTGCATGATATGCAGAAGCAACTGTCACATGAAACTATGGTATGCAGAAGAATTACATCGTGTATAGCCATGGTATGCGAAGTAACCATGAGGTGCTGGATTGCAAAGTGCTGGCGAGTAAACAGAAGGGTTTGCGGAATGTGGATTCCACAAGAGAAGGCCTCGTCAAGTTCATTTCCAAAAAAATTATAGTTTAAAAGTTTAATGTTACCATTTTTAAATCCTAATGTTCGGTTCACTGGTTGAAACTCGGTTCATCGATGCACAAGTAGCGTAGCATTCTCCTATGAAGAATCTAGATTTTCATTTCAATATTTCAAAACACAGTTCACAAAATCCAAAATTTGGTTCGCGAGTAAATAAATGTCGAAATGTTCGGTTCTCAGCATGTACGAAGATATTTTCAAGTGAAGTTTTCACAAAAGAAACAGTACGTGAAGGCAGAGGAAGTCGAGAGAGAGTCGAGATAACATTCTTCCATGAGAAATGCTAAAAGACAAATGGAATGATCCCCTATATAGGTGTGTTCCCCTCTTATTGGACCTATATGTTCTACCACGGACCATTTCAGTTCCGGACCACTTCTACAATGGAATTGTCTCGTCTTCATTCCAAATAGACCCCATTCTGATGGGGGGCATTTGTAGGGTCCTAAAAATTCCACCAAAGGAATAAAATGATCCCATTATTAGTTTTCAAAAGGAAGAAATCATTCCAGAAATTATAGAAAAGAAAATGGAGTTAAATTGAGTTACAAACAATATAATAAAATTGAAGGAATTCAAGTTTTTAAAATTTTTTATGTGGCCTATGTACCATCATCGGGAAGGGTTTGTGGACTGCATGAACTGCGACCCACCAGTATGTGAAGAGACCCATGAGGCATTGGACTGTGGAGCATTGGCCATCGAACCCAGATAACTGCAAACTGCATCGCTGAAAGAATTGGGCACACGAATTCTATCTACATACCGACTCACAAACTCAGCAGTTTGCAGACGAAGCAAACAGGCAAGGTTCTGCGAACCTTAACTTGAGAACCATAGCCTCTGCAAACCCCGGTTGACTGAGTCTTCTATAGTTTAATATATAACTACATGGGATTCTGAAAATGGTGTTTCTTTCCCATAGATGTGATTTCCCCCAATGCTCTATAAAAGAAGAAAAGAAGGAATTAGGAGGGGATGAATGAAGAAAGAACCAAAGGGACCCCAGAGGTTGGAAGGAAGAATTCTAAGAATATTCCAACTTCAGTCTCGAATCATCGGCAATGCCTGAATTTCGAACCATGATTAATAGGTACAATAATCCACGAACCATAAAAAATAAAGGAACCCAATAAGAACAAGATTATTTTAAACCTAATTGGTGAAATTGTGAACCAAATATTTCTCATCAATGATATCTCTGTGAATGATAAGACCCAGGACTCTCATTCGATATGGTGTCCCGTGTAGCGTATCACTATGTGGATTTAATTCGACATTGTGTACTACATCAGTATGCAGAGGTAGCCTGAAGTGGCATGAAATACCACACCCAGGACCGTGTACCATCGTGGTGCATGGTGGTCCAGGCCCAGGCCCGTGTACTGCTTCAATATGCAGACGATCCCTCTTCCCATATACCACTATGGTATGTGGAGCTTCCCCCATCCCTCATGAGAAAATAGTATACGTCATGTGGTGTTTTTGGGTATTATCCCCTTCGTTTTCAACCTTTACCCTCTATTGTCATCCAATCCTGCATAAACCCTATGTGAACCTGTCCCTCAACATCAGGCCAAAGCCTCCTCCCAAACCACCAGACCAGTACGATCAGATCATTGGGCGCATTAGCATGCCCCTTTATATCTACATACTCATGGTAAGTGGAGTCATGAAGGCTCTCTCCACAATGGTTTGAACTCCAGGGATGTCAGTAAGTCTACATTCTCATGGTAACCTAGAGTCCATCCTTGGGATGCTAATGTGAACTACCCCATTCTAGTAATTAAGGGTGATCACTTTCCTTACCATTCAATGAGGAATAGTGATCAGTTGAAGGGGTTGTTTTTGCTTCCCCTTTTGACAAGGATGACACTCCTCCCCTTTCCTAGATCATGTTCTTGGGAAATCCCACTATATTAAGTCCCCAATAATTTGAAGGTCGAGCCCCTTAACCTTTAATGTCATCCCACATTGAAAGGTTCATCACTCCATGCCCTTGAGCATCGTCACCCCAACCTCTTCCACTGTAGGCCCACCCTCTCCCATCAGAAGAATATGAGGTGTGTGGTTGGTTAAATTTCTCGCATTCTCTTGTTTGTCACACCAAGCATGAATCACATGGGCTTAGAGGTTTATGACAATTACGACATTCACACAATTTTGAACTATAAGAACTCTGATTCCTGATAATACTGGGATAAATTGGATGAATTACTGAGGACTTGAGCTCAAAAGGGTGCCTTTCCAAAAGGGGTTAACCCAATCATGTCCCCTCAAAGGAGTAGCTTCCAAGAGTAAGCCCTAGATTTTTAGAACTACATGGGATCTAATTCCTCTCCCAAGGATAACTAGGAATCCCATCTTATGGTTCTGGCCCCAACATCAAGTCACCTTCTGTCCCCCTAGATGATAATAAACTTTCGAGTGCCTTACTGTATGGATCAATTCATCATGACATATGTGGCATCAAATCCATGTATATCTATAAGAATCCTGCAAAAAAGGGGTAGCATATGGACACACTCTTCAGGAATGAACCAATTATTCACTAACATATGAACATGGCTTAAGTCTATAAGAGAGTCATGGAATACACAATACTTCCCCAAAAAAGGGGTGTGGTGAGCCCCAGTTCCCATCCCCATGACCAATGGAGTCCTTAAGTATCATTGGCCAAATTATGGTCCAACGAGCACCTACCTTTGGAAAGCATGTTCGTGAATCATTAATACATAGGCCATTGGGTGTTTCTGGATCCAGAAATAAACCCATTGGAGACCATCTTAGAAAGTTATATCCTAGGAGGACCAACTACACAAGTAATTGACCCCATCAAATCGCCCGTTGGGACTATCTGATTATGGCGTCTCCCTCAAAATACAGAAGGGATAAACCTCCCAGTCCTCGTATAGTTATTCTCACCCTCCTTTAAAGAATAATGACACAAAATGGGTCGAAACAAAATAAATGGTTAATTTGATGACAAACTGTCTCTCTATAAAAAAAAAGAGATGAGTGTTGATTCTCATCGGTCCATTTCATCATCTCCTCGAACATGCCACCTTGGAGGAAAAAAATCATGAACCATAAATTTTTGATAACATTTTATGTAGGGACTTGATAAATAATTTCTTGTGATTAAATGAATGACATATTTCAATTTATAATGAGTTTGGGACTTTATAAATTTGAAATGGTGATCTATGTAATTCAACAATAGTAAATATTTTCTATATAAATGATTATGAAACATAAATGAAATTATATCTTGAAAATAAAGGGTCACTATTTAATGGGGATTACAAATGTAATTTAAAGGTTTTTATCCTCTATAACTTGAAATTGACACTCTGTATACCAGGAACATTGACTTATAGTAGAGAACTTGACCCTGACCCAACATTATTATTTGGAAGTAGTTAATGTCTCATGCTTTTATTATATCATGTATGTCACCTAGACCTACCTTTAGGAGTAGGTTGAGAGGTGTGACTCTTATATAGTAAGGCTTGTACCTATCCCATTATAATATCTAAAATTTTATATATTATCAAATATTGTACTGTGGCATGTTCTTGGAATTGTAGAGACATGCCACCATAACGACCATGAGTCATACGTGTGCAGGGTGGTGGTGACCATGCTTCGAAGGTTGCGGGACCTGTGCCACTAGTAGGACCTCTTGTAGTTCCACTTGAGGCACCACTAGTTATACCTGAAATGGGTTCCAATTCCTAGTTTTGATATGGGTTCCTGCACTTTATGATGACTGTTCAACGAGCTCCATAACCTACCCTAATTTTGGAAGAGTTGACACGTGATTTTCAGAAGTAGCATCCACCAACATTTTTTGGGAGGAATGGTCCATAGGCTTCAGATTCATGGATAGAGTCTAGGCCATAAAATTTAAAACATCTTGAGACACGTCCTGGGAGGAGAGTGAACCTCCCTACATATTTTTCTTGGGATTCTTCCAAGAGATAGTGGGACATTATTACTCAGATGGATAATAATTGGGATATGTCTTGGAGTGATTTTCATATGGAATTATATGATTATTTAAATCCTGTGACATTGAGGTATGATAGAGTGAGTGAGTCAATGAACATGGATCAGTGTATCTTATTAGTTATGGACTATTCTACTAATTTCACAAAGCTCTGGGATTTATCACCTATTATGTTAGGTGATGAGTTATATAAACCTAGTATATTTGAGGATGGTATTAGGTGTGACATCTGATCATATGTGAATTTATTTTGGATTACTATTGTGTCTAGAATAGTAAATCTAGTGCTTATCACAGAGAATAACCTGACAGACACCAGGGGTGCGAGCCAGGGTAGTCTAACACCCTGATCTGGAACTATATCTACCAATATTAGGAAGAGTGGATTTGAGATTTCATATGGGGATGCTATTATATAGTGTATATACTTAGGTATCCAAGTGAGGTACCATAAATGTGGTAGACCATGACATAAAAGACCCCAGTGTATGAGAAACCCAGTCGAGTTTCTATCTTGTGGAATGATGGGCCATCTTTAGTGCTTTTGCAGAGATTTTCCTCTAGTATCCTGCAAGAGAGGGTTTTCACTGACTCCACATTCAGGAGTAAGGTCCGTAGCTTCTCATCATGCTGGGATCTAGAGTATATCTATCTTATTAAACTGAGGTGGTGGTTGTGGCTAGGGTATCCGAACACCATCTATAGAATACCAATAGGGTGGACTTAGTTAGGATATCTAGGCTATGTCATTGGGCCGCTGATCATTCCAAATGTATACAGGGAAAACGATACCTAAGGAGCATAGTTATTGACTTTATATGTTATAGGTACTATTTTAGAAGCCTCTACATCAGTATATTTTCTTTTCAATACATGTGTTTCTTATTAATTTGAATAATTCCCTTTTGTGGAGTGTCTTGGAATTGATGTTCAGTTTTTGTTTGGAGTGATGAAACTTGGTACTCTATTGGGGATACGATAAAAGAGTGTATGCTAGTGCATAGAGTGAACCCATGAGATAGCTTAATGTCACATTGAATGGGACCTATTTTCACTCAAGATTAAAGGGTTTGATGTCATACTTAGGATGGATTTGTTGGTTCCCTATCTCACTTACATTGGTAGCTATAACTGAAGGGTGACCTGCACATCACCTGAGGTTGGAATTTTTATTCAAAAGGGTTTAATAGGATGTTTAGGAAAGATGAGTTGGAACTGAGCATAATGGGAGCATAATGGGATGAGAAAGATGATAGATTATATAGTCATTTTATATCTAGATGATGAGGGAATGTATCAGATGGATTTCCCACCAATAGTAGATCATTTAAAGGGGAATTTTCCTGAACTAATTTTTAGAACTAAATTTCGAGAGAGAGTAAGAGTTTTAAATGAATCTAGTTCCTATACAAACACTAGTATCCATTACTCTTTATAGGATATATACTATTAAGTTGTAGGATCTTAATAAGAAATTAGAACATTTTCATGATAAGAGGTTTATACAACCCAGTTCTTCACCATGGGTTTCACCGGTACTTTTCACCAAGAAGGCATATGGTACCCTCATGGTTTGAATGGATTTATATCTTTTAACACTAATTATAGTTAAAAACTGCTATCGATTACCTTAGATAACTGATCTCTTCAACTAACTCTAAGGAAAAAGGGTTTTCTCCAAGATCTATATGAGATCAGGTTATCATCAGGTGAATGTTAGACCATTAGATATACCACATACAATATTCCACATAAGATATGGATTGTGTATTATGTCTTGTCATTCAATCTCATAAACACACCAACAATTTTCATTTCACTAATGAACCAATTTTTCCATCTATATCTGGATTTGTTATTGGTGGAATTAAGGGACAATATCTTAGTTCATTATCACACTCAACATGACCATGAAAAACATATTGATATCATATTGGATACACTGAGATACCACATTTATATGTCAGTCTCACAAAACTAAACTTTTGGATGGATAAAGTTCACTTTCAGGGTCATATTATCTTAGAGATAGGAGTGTCAGTTAACCCATAGAAGGCAAGAGCCATAGTTTTTTAGGAGAATCCCAATAATATCTTTGATATAAAAAGTTTATTGGGGATATATAGTTATTAAAAGTGATTAATACATGAATTATCATTCTTAGAAGAACCTAAAGTGGGATTTTGTAAGAAGGGTGTGAAATTTATATGGATAGAAACTTGTGAGATATCCTTTCAAGAGTTGAAGGGAAGAATGACTTCATCACCAATCCTAATTATGCTAGAGCCAGAATGAATATATACAATTTATTGTGATAAATTAGGTATTAGGATGGAAAAAAATCAGATATAGGAAGAGGGATTCATGGAATACGAGTCCTGTCAATTGAGGACACATGATAAGTATTACTTGATGTACAATCTCGAGTTATCTGGTTCTGTACATGCCTTACATTGTTGGAGGTACTATATAGAGGGATATCATTTTGTGGTGTATGAAAACCTAAAAATCCTCAAGTATATATTTACATAGCATGACTTGAATCTTAGGAAATGGATGTAGGTTGAATACATTTAGTCCTTTGACTTTGTGATTTCTTATTCACCCAGAAAGGGAAATGAAGTTGTCGATGCTCTGAGAAGGAGGACACAGACACATGTCGTTCTTGAGGTTAGTAGTGAGTGGTAGCTTATAGAACTTTTTTAAGATTTATTTGGAGGATAAATAAAATTTTGAAAAGTCTATACTTCCATCATTATCAATTGCCTATTCACATATATAGATAGAGAAAATGAGGAAATTATAATATTTCAAGGTCTTGGTCCTATGAGAGAGGGTTTCAAGTGATGAAATGAATCCTGATTGGGACTTTGTTGAGGATGAGATCATACATATTCATGGATGTGTATAGGTTTCTGTAAACATATTAGGAGAATTGATTCGAGAGTACCATGCCTATATATGGATAATACATCTCGGTCTTGCCTAAATGTATTATGACTTACGCCATAAATACTGGTAGTCTGGGATGAAAGGGAGATAAATGGGTTTGTTATGTGGTGTTCCACCTATCCGAAGGTGAAGGAAAAATAATAGAGACTAGTGGTTATTTTACATCTGTTATATATTCCTATGTGGAAATGGGATGCAATTGTCATGGATTTCATTATGGGGTAGCCTAGATCTCCTCGGGGAAATGACGTCGTGTGGGTGATCATTGACAGGTCGACAAAGTTTACCCATTTTCTTCCTATCCGGGGAATCTTTTTTAGTGGATTAGCTCATGATGATATAAATTTATGAGATCATATTCCTTCTTGGAGTTCCATGTTTATCATATTAGTCAGAGATGTTCATTTCACATCACATTTCTAGAAGGGGTTGTAGAAGGCACTGGGTTCATAAGTATCACTGAGTACATCCTATCACCCAAAGATTGATGGTTAGTTTGAGCATACGATATAGGTTTTAGAGGACATGATCCAAGAATGTGTACACAATTTTGGAGGTTCTGGGGAGAAACCCATACCTCTCATCGAGTTTAATTATAATAACAGATTTAAGGTGACCAAACAAATGGATCCTTATGAGGCCCTATACGATAGGTTAGGTCATTCACCCCTATACTGGTTAGTGGTAAAAGAGGCAGTTCTACTAGGTCCTTTTCTCATTCAGTAGACTCTTGAGAAGGTTCATATTATTAGAATTTATATGTTTACAGCTTAGTATAGATAGAAATAATGCAATGATCTTTACTGTAGACCTCTAGGTTTTGAGGTGGGGAGTCTGGTTTTCTAATGATATTCACCTAGAATACTGCATAAATGGATTCTCAAACAAGTAAAGATATAAACTCATTATGTCGAGCTTTTCAAAATTATAGAGTGAGTTAGGCCAATAGATTATTGGTTGCAGCTACCTGAAAAATACCAGTCCATGCATGATGTCATCCATATATCTTGGCTTTATTAATATCATTCATATCCTTCTCATTTTATTCATCCTATATAGGATGAGTTGGAGTTAGATTCATTCTTTGAGGATAATTTTATCGATATTGTTGATCATGGAATGAAGGTTATTTGTGGCCAGTAAATTACTTTGGCACGTGTTCTATGGAAACAAATCCTTATATAGAATAAGACTTGGGAGTTGGAAGCTGACGTACAAGCCCAGTGGCTGATGTTAATATCAGATAGTGCATTACCATCCTTATAAGGGAAATCTATTGTTAAATTTCATTAATAGGGAAAGATTATAAGAACCCATATTTTCTATGAGTTATGAAACATTTTTATTTCCATTTAATTATAAAATTTCTTTCTTATGGGTGTTCTTAAAGAGTTCATGGGAGTTATGAGGGTGCACATGGATTGTTCAATTCCCAAAGTCCTATCTTTTGCTGAAAAAATATAGTCCACACATTAAGTTGAATCCATACCACCTAGGATGAATTGTTTTGTTAGACTATGTGGGGGTGTTTTAGTGAACACCAAAGTACCACACAGTTTGGCCAAACCATGCAACCCATTTAAAGTTGGGTAAATTGATCTTTTTTCCCTTAATAAATTTATAAACCCAACCTATCTTTTCTTTACCCTCCAATGCATAACAACCCCTTGATTTAGAGTACTCCCTTGAAGTTCCTCCTAGGATTAGTGATATCTATCCAATCCAGGCTCTGATCGAGCCTCCATATGTCTCATTGGTTTTATATCAATAATCTCACTATTCATTTTTCAACTATCATCTCTTATCTTCTCATCAACAAGGTTATTTTGTTACAAGATCATATGCCAAATTTTCACTACATTTGACTGTTTACATGATTTCTTTCATTCTATCCTAAATAAGAGGGTAAAATAGATAAGGAGTTGACTACCAAGATAAGGCCGTTGTTCTTTTGTTTTACCTAAAATTCTTAGTGTTTATATAAATTTCACAACTCCACACACTAGATTTTTTGAGCATTAATTATTAAAATGGATTAATTCTTTATTAAATGAAAATACCTGATCTATATGATTCATGAGAAATGATTAATTATTGTTAATGATTTAGGAATTTGAATTTGAATTTCACCTTAAGGTGGGTTTCTAAATAGATAAAACCAAAATGGGTTTCCAATAAGTTTTTTGATCTTTTGATATTTGTTATTTACCCCTTACTTGGGATGTTAAATGGAATTGATGTATTACATGTAAATTGAATTGAATTAAATAAGAGGGAATGGAAGACCATGTTCCTATGCCTTTGGCTATTTTCCTTCTCACTAAGGTTTGAAACATTATTTATATCGTAATTCTCAATTGAGATAGATTGAAGGATATAAATAATGCTAGGATATTTATGTTGATGTTTTTATTTGATCCACCTTCCAAGGAGAGTAAATTGTTTATATAAATGTGATATTATAATGGAATGAAATGTGAAATAATATGGTATGGTGAGTATGTGGCCCCATAACCATTCATATTTCCTTACCAAGAGTTAGAAATGGATTTCATGTTTGGAATTATATTAACAAACTCACTGGGATAGTTTAATTAAAGTCGAGGAAAATGAATTGATCATGTGACCTGTGTGAAACATGGGTTCTCATATGAACGCCATGGATAGAATAATTTGGTATTTAACTTGTTTATTCTTGAGAAATACTTGTATACATTTGTGGATTTTCATGGATGGTATTAGTGGGGGAATTATTGTTTTTCCATGGGTGATACTTAGAAATCCTATGTGGACTACCGAAGAATGACTTATATGGAAGGATGTTATTATGACACGAGTGATACTTAGTATCCCTATGTGGAATAATAAGGATGGAATCAGAGGGAAGATCATCATATATGCCACTAGTGATAATCGGGCTCTATTTATGGACCTACAAGGCTGGACTTAGTGGGAGGTTAATTTATACCACACCCAACGTGATACTATGGTTCTTATAAGGAATTCCTTGGATGGTCTTGTAAGGTGATAGGTTCATATATTCCTAGAGTGATACCTGGGGTCTATATTATGAATATTGTGTATGATATCATGTTCATTTTATTTATTAAATGAAATTACTATGCAATGTGGATTCTAATCCAAAGAACATTCTTGGGTTCGGTCAAAACCTTACTTTTTACTGATGGCCTTATTATACAAATCCTATTGAATATGATATATGGGGATGCTTGGGTAATGATATATGTCCCTAGAATTTATTATAAATTAAATAATGACTAATTTATTACTCATAGATGTTCTTTATGTGGGTAAAGAAGGTAACAGAGGATGGGTGTCCCATGGGAACTCGGAACTATGTGGGTTATTTTTATACCACACTCCATTTAAAAATTTTATTACTACACGCACAATGTTTATTATATATTGAAGGACTTGATGAAATTACACACTGTTGGTAGTGAACTACTAATTTTATCTGACACCCTATTCAAGCCTCTATTTGATACCCAACCAGACTTCATGTATACAGGTAGGGATAGGAGAAAGTGTCTGGTTGTTGATGGTTGATTTATTGTACCATGGGAGCATTATAGCACATGACTGAGATATGGATCTTGGTTCTATCTGGAGATAAAAATTTGGAATTTTTGGTTCTTTTGGTATATTTCTATGTATATGTATCCACTATCTTATATCCCTATATTTACTTTCACATAGAATTCCATGATAATCAATTTTTTATTTGAAATTGATGGATGTAATCAGTTGGTTATTTATATGCTTCATGCGTACCCTTCCCCTATTCAGTTTTCTATAATGCTTCTGCTATTGATTGATATGACTATATCATTGTGACACAATTTAATAATGATAGTATAGTCTCCCCAATGTTTTATCATAGACCCTTTCTAGTAGTCAGTGGCCTCTTGATAATGAGGTGACACACTTGAGGACTTTTGGACCACCAGGTTTAGCTATTATTGAGTGAACTGGGTCTGGGACATCACAAATGACTTTCTTAGTGCATGTATGTCTTTTCAGTTCTGACCATATGACTTTTAGTTTGTTCCAATATATGACTTTAGTGGTGCATGTATGAATTTGATTAGTAGAGAGCATATGACTTTCAACATTTATGAATTTCTAACAAGGCTAATACGTCTTTGAGAGGTGTTTTTCTATGATTTTATGTCATGTAAATTTAATTATATGACTTTAATAGTGATCTCATAACACATTAATAGGGTATGGAATGTGAATTTGATTGGGAATATGATTTTTTTTTCACTGTAATAATTTGTCATTTTTATTACTTATAAAGTCAAATGAAATGATAAAATACATAATTTTGAAATTCAAAATTATGAATAAAAGGAGAATAAATTTTTTGTTGTTGTTTTATAGATATTAAAGGAATTAAACATCCCGATTAATACAATTAGATCATGATTCAATCTAATATAAAAGGAGAACTATTTGATGGAGAAGATGGTGCTTATAAATACCACAATATATGATTCAAATGACATTATATAGTGCATGATTTCACATATATGTGGATAGAGATTTCAAAGGATCTTAGTATAGAAGATTTCATGAAAGAATAATAGGTAGGATACACATGATTATATTATAGATTTAAAAGGAATGATTGGCAAAAAATTTAAATGTGTTTGAATAAAAGATAAATCTGAAATCATCTGACTGATTTAAATGAGATGAGATTGTCGTTGCTACATCCGATCAAGGGTGTTCTATAAATTCGATTTTGGAAACAATTGTTCGTGATATTATTTTATTAATATATATGTGTAGAGAACCAAAAGGAAAACGTGTGAATATTTTCAAAACATAAAATTAATGAGTGTAAGATTTATAAAGAACATACACCCTGATACATGACTATATCAAAGAGACAATAAAGAGTTTGAATACGGGAGATATTAAAGAGTAAGTGGATATTTAGTGCCTAAGTATTATAAGTGCTACAAAGAACTAAAACATATGATGATCTGGAATGATAATAATGCTAAACAACCATATTCTAAAGAATATTTGGTTGTACAAACATTAAGGTGTGTCGCAGTGGACCAATAGATCTAGTTTTTTCATAGAGAAATACCATTTTCAATGTTTCATAGATTTAATTGAGACGTTTCCTATTTTGGATCATACATGTGTATTAGGGCAGTGTGAATCTGAAAATTTCTAGTGTGTGACCTTGGTTCCGAAGCACAGTGAGACTCTTTTTATTTTACTATAATGGTCCATAGTGTAACCACATGGGCATATAGTGGATAATTTGTTATTGGACAAAATAACCAATCATGAGAAGTATTAGGAATATTTATTAAACATTGTAAATCATTTCATTTTTATTTATTTATTAATACTTAACATGAGGTGATATTGTAATAATTAATTGAATGGATCAAGACCTTAATATGTCAAGTATGTTTATTTAAAAAGAATAATTCATAATATAAGACCTCTGACCCCCCTTCCTTGGTGGTAATTCTGGCCTAATTTTTTAAAAGTGGTATCAAATAAAAGCCAAGTTACCTCACAAATATTCAAGAAGGTTTTGAGTATGGAGAATCAAAATTCTATGAAAAGCGGATGTGTCTCTACTTTTTATGGAAGGAAGTATCACAAAGGTAGGAATAAGAAAATGCCTTGCCTAATATCACTCAAACTAGAGGTAAGAGATGATGAAACTATTGTCTTTACACCCATTTTTGATGGAGTCCGTATGTATTTCTATAGTAATATATATTTTTAAGTGTATGAAAAGGAAAAAAATTATGTCTTTATGTATCTATCAAAAAGATTATGCACAAAGGTTATGGGTCATAAAATTTACCAATATTTTTGATAAAATTTTTAGAGAATATATGAAGGAAATATAAATGTCAAATTAACCAAGTCACAAGTTTTGAGGAGTATATTTAAAAAAATATGGTTGATGATGAGATAATTGATGACTACTTCACAACAATTAATGATATTATGAGTATCATATATGGGTTTGGTGAGAAGTTAGATTTTTTTAAGATGGTGGTGCCTTGGCCAAAGACCAAGGCACAACATATTTGTGAGAAGTTAGATGATTCTACCATTTTTAAAATATTGATGAGAAATTTTCTAGATTGGTTTATTAAAAAAGTATCATCCATGGAAGATAGATAAGACTTGTTAGTAGATAAGTTACATAATATACTAATTTTTTTGAAATGATAAAGGGTCCAACTTTAAAAAATAAGGTAAAATATGGGATAACTTTTGAGGCCATGAGAAAAAAAAAATTCACAGAAGTAGAAGTTTTGAAATCAAGTGATTATGAAGATGTGGAAGACTTAAAAATGTTTTTTGCTAATTTTTAAAAACTATATTCAAAAAAGGAAAGTATAAAGGGATGTGTAAGATCCCACCAAGCTATTACAACTATAATAACATTAGAAAATTTTCATATGAATATCCCAATAAGAAGTATTACGATACCGAGTCAGATGATGAGTATAATAAACCCCGAAAACAAAGGTGGTGAAAGAAAAAGAAGAAGTTCAAGAGCTATGTAACACCCTAAAATTATAAAATAATAACATTGTTTCTGGTATAACATGTGACATGTAGCATCGAGATGAAACCACCCAAAAAATATATTTCTTTAAATTTAATCACTTTGATAGCTTGTGAAACACGCAACCCCAAGTCGAAATGAACTATAATATAGTATGAAATTATAAAATAGAAATTAAATTTGTGGGTATAAATAGAACTAACTAAATTATGAAAATTATGTTTATCAATTGATTATAAATAAAATAATAATCTTCTAAAAGGAAAATAAATGTTTTTTAAAAAACTGTATTTTTTTAAAGGACAGTTTAGTCATACTCACATAATAGAAAATTTATTTTTACCGTATTTCAAAACTTTATTTTAAAAAATGAACAAAATTTATGAAATCATACTATAAAAATTATCATTGGGTGAATTTTTGGTATTTTTCTCTGATGTTTCATTTTTTGGATGAATAGTGAAAAATACCAAATTATAATTGAAACATGCCTTTTTTTTAAATTATTTAAAAATTTTAACTATATTTTAAATTATTTTTAAAGTAAAATTAGTTCAATTATTCATCTATAAATACAATTATGTTCATTTTAATAATTTTATTATTGAATTATGAGATGAATTTTTTTTTAAAATTTTGATCCTTTTCTCTTTAAAAGCCTGATATATCGTCCTATCTGTGGGATTAATTTGAAATTTAATTTTTAAATTTTTATGTGTTTAAATTTGAAGTATGAATTCCATTTTTTCAATAATAATGATTTATATTATCTAATAATTTCAACTTAATTTTTTATCAAAATAAATAGTGAAAATAGTGAAATTTATTTACCACGATTAATGTAAAAATGTATTTACCAAGGGGTTAATAAATATAGGTTAAAATGACCTAAAAATATATAAAATAAATTTTATGGAAATAATTACACTCTATAGTATATAAGTATATATAGTTCTATATTTTGGACCCTTGTTATGTGATAAACATGGGTACACGTTTTTATTTTCAAAAATTACAAGTGTGACACTCACCCTACTTATAAAAGGTCACACCCATCCTCCCTTATCCACACAATCACACCCTTTTGGTTCCGAAAGAACCTGAAAAAATTTCTTAAAAATTTTCTCAACTCATTATTTAATCCGTTGTTTGGTCATAATTCCAACCTAGGAAGGATTTTTGTTGAAAACCTAAGGAGGTTACCCGAATAAGTGGTAACATTATTCAACAACAATTTTTATTTTATTTATTCCTTAACCTCATTAAATTATTATTAAACCATGATGATATAATAGCGTCAGTATATTACATATAATGATATTTTTTAATCTTATGGGAATGACTTACCCCCATTCCCACTTCCATCAAATGGGTTATGAAATCATCATTTATGTGTACGGTAGACTACTGCCACACAAACTCATGTCATTCATTTTTCTGTTACCACTTATTATAGTTGGGTATGATGATGAATATAAAGTAAATATATGATATTTAAAACAAAATTATATCTATTTATTCATTATATTATATACCTTCTTTAATTTCTATTTCATAGAGTATATGATGACGTCCCTCGTGTGTTTGGAGAATTACAGCCTCACAAAGCGATGTGATTCGTTTTTAACTAAAAATTTACAAGGAAGGTAAAAAGGATAAATTTAATGAATAAATGATATATAAATAATATAATTATGATATTAATTACATATTTATCATTCTAAAAATATAATATATATTGATTTATTTCTTACACAGAAAAATGATAACATTGTTCTTGTACGTTTGAACTACCGCCTTCAAGAGGCGATGTGACTCTCTTTTCATCACCAAAACACATGGATGATATACATAAGAATATTTAATGAAATAATATGATATATATGATATTATTATAATTTTATAAATAGAAAATATTACTTACCTTCTTTCTATAATGATCATTGGAAAATGGAAGTGTTACTTATGTGTACATACAACCTATCTTCTCTATGATCACAATGCACTTCATTTTTCATAACCATCTTTGATGATTGGTTTTAAAATTAAAATTGATGTAAATTTATGATAATTAAGTCATTATTATTATTTTATATATTATATAACCATGTAATATGTGCAAAAACTCTATCTTTTACAAAAAAATGAAGGAAAAACATAGTGATTACACCCAAAATAATGAAAATAATGAAATATTATTAATGAATGGGAGAGAAGATGTTATAAAAGGATTATATATGATATTATAAAATTTAATATGGTTCTTTAATAATTTAATAAAATTTTTAAAACCACTACATTGGTGGTCAAATAATGTTTAATCAAAAGGAAGCCTTAGGTAAGGGACTTCGTTTCAATTTCCCATCATTGAGGCATGTTTTATTGTTGTGAACCTAATTTTTTTATATGTTATACATAACAACCCTTTGAAATGCAATATAATGATTCCTTAATAATTATTGTTATTTTAATTTTTAATTTAAATTATTTCATCCAAGGGTATTTGACATAAAATTCATCAAGTGGTAAATAATTTTAAAACTCAAATTCTTTTCATTGAGTTGTATTACTTCTTCATCGTATTTGATATTCTATTATTATGTGTATAATTAATTTTTATTTTTTTTATTTACACTTTTTATGTGTATTTATAGTTTTTATACATAATAGATTTATTGATTAATTCTCACTTTAATGTTATAGTCATTTTAAGGGTTTATTTCACAATCTCAGTCTAACCAAAATTATTTATTCTTGAGTTATAGTTGAAGGGATTTATTTTATAATTGTATAATAAAATAATTTAATTTTATTTTCCTCTATTTATTCATGTAATTTTCAATTAATATTATTATTTTTTATAATAACTGTACTTAAAATAATTAAGAATATTTTAAAGAAATCCCGACTTCATTTCTTTCTTCGGTCGAAAATCCATTTTCTTCCAAAACCATGTTTTATAAAAAACTTTAAAATTTTTTATAACTTTTCCAAATTATTTTATAAATTAATTTTTATCCATTTTTGACTTTCTTAAAAAATTAAATGAATCTTTATGTCATTTTCAAAACAACCATGTTTTATTTTTATTAATAATGTGAAAAGAATCTTTTTTTTTGTCGTACTTCATATATATAGAATTTCATGTTGTCTTGAAACCATAATTTTTTAAAACATTATTTATAAGTATCAAAGTTTATTTTCAAATAAATTTATATTCAAAATGTTTTGTGAAATTTTACTTTTAAAAATTTATTTTCAAAATGAAAAGGATATTTTTCTCGATAAATATATTAATGGTATTTTATAGTATTTTTACTCAAAACAAAACAAAACCCATTATTCTTAATCGAATGGGTATGGGTTGTATTGATACTTTCATTATTTGTATGGATTATTTATGATCATTTGATCAAGAAATGTATTTACATTCACTTTCTGGGTTTATTTTTGTAGTCATAAATTTCCTATGAAATATTCACTTTACTATGATAATTTGAAATTAAATTTCCCCTTAATGTCTATATTTTTTATCATAGATATACTTATTTATTAATCTATATTTAATTTATAAATATGGTGTTTTAGTTTTAATGTTTTTTAATTGAGAAAAGAAATATTTATAATCAATATTATTTCTTCAATATCAACATTTAATGGTAAGTAATACTGATTCTTGAATTATATCAATCATTAGATATATGAGGAATGAGGTTCTAGAAAACTGGATAAGAATAACCTAATGTTCTGGTAAAGAAGAGATTATATGGTTTTTACTATAAATACATCCTAATATGGACACTATTAGTGGATGAGGTTCTATAAAATATATACCTAGGGGTAACAAATATAAAAAGGGTGCATTGGGATTGACCTAATGGTTATATGGTGCATGAAAACATTCCTTACTGTGCAGCTGGTTTGAAACTCCTAGGGGATATTTTCAGAATAATGAGTATTTTATTTTCAATATATTATTATATATTTGAATATATGGTGATCATGAATTTACTAGGTTAAAACTAAGGTGTATTATATTGAAAATAAGGATTCTAAAAAGATTATGAAATTGTTTTACTTATGGAATGAAGTGAATAAAGCAATGATTTTTCAAGGAAAAACTAAGAGTATGAGGGAAGGAGATAACTCTCATCATAGGAATATATTTATAGTTCATTGTCTTAAATATGGGTAACCTAGGAATTATCCAAGTCAATTCTACTATCTAAAGGTTAACCAATAACCTAAGGAAGGAGCTATGTTGAAATAAAACAGATCAAGTATTTAAGTATTTGGATTCAAGAATTAAATTTTAAAAGTATTTTACCAATGAAATTTTTGTTATAATAATCATGAAACATTTAAGGAATCTATTAAATTTTAGAATCATATATATATTCATGAAATTAAGAGTTATGAATACCATCATAGATTAATAAGTTTAATATTTATCATATTTTCAAAGTCTTAAACACCCCATTTTTTGGTTTTATGTGATGGTATTCTAACAAGATTAAGGGAATATTGGGATATATTTATGGCAATACAAACCACTAATTTAGTATATGTTTTAACAAAAACGTTTTTGAGGAATAATACCTTTACATTTTATAGACAAAACATTAAATTTATTGAAAACCTTTAGGGTTGATATAATCATTAATTACATTGTAATAATAGACAAATAATATTATTAGAATTTGTGGGAAAATCAAGTTGTATTGAAAAACCAAGTAAAAGGTTATTTAATGATTAATTTTATTTAAAGGATGTTGATAATTTGAATTGGTAATGTTATAGGAAATATATTAATATATTTTTTAAAAAAGGAAAAATTTCATGCCAGTTGACAACATGTCACGTCCGAGAAGCCCATGGGGCTTGAACCCATAACCGAAGGACAATAAGAGATTAACACCAACCATTAGACTACGTGATATCTTAGTTAATATGTCATTGGTTTTAGTTAAATTATTAAATTTATAAATATTAATGTTCGACTTGTGATGTTACAGTTGAGGTTTATAGTTTAATTAATTATATTGGATAACTTATGTTAACTATCTTGGTTTTATAAAATAGTTAGATATTGACAGAAATAATTTTCACTCTTTCATTGATATTACACACCATTAAATGTGAATTTTAATACTCCAAGCAAAAAATTCATTTTTTGATATTCATTCCTTCGAATAAGGGATGAATTAGAAATTGATCAAATCATAACCAAAGCATTACATTGTGCTTATGAAATAGAATTGTATCAGGTAAGTATATTTTCTTATATTCATAGATAGTCAAATAATCCCTCAAATTTAAGAAAATGATATTGAAATAAAAATGTTATCCTATAAAATTCATATATAATGAATTATATTGTCTTTTACATCACATATTTACAGTTTTAAGATCTTTAACTTTTCATTGTTCATTCACTTTCCTATTATCAATGACCTCTATCATTCTCTACAATTTTTTATGCTTTTCTTCTATATCTATATATTCAATTTCAAACAATATTATCCTATGTGAAAACCGATTTAGGTTTTATTCCATATAATGTTCATATTTCCTTTTATATTTTATTAATTGCATGTTTTATCAACCCTTTGATGATGTGGGGTTTTCAATCATGGTATTTCCAAATGCTAAACCCTTGATTACCGAGATCGAGTTTAAATAGAGAGGATATAATTTATTTAAGGTGGGGAGAATATAACACCTATAAATTATAAAAGATGTAATTTTTTTTGATATCATATGCGATACACATCACCAAGCTTAAATATCCCTTGGAATATATTTCTTTAAATTTAATCTCTTCAATAGTTTGCAGAACTGGAAACCCCGAGTAAAAATGTACCACAATATTGTATACTATTAAAAAATATAAATTAAATTGGTGGATATTAATAGTACTAAATATAATATAAAATGATGGTTATACATTTATTATAAATAAAATAATAATCATTTTAAAGGAAAATATTTTTTTTAAAAACTATATTTTTTTCTAAAAGCTATTCTAGTCATGCTTTGTGAACATAATTTAATATTATTTTTTACCATATTTATAAATTTTTTATGATAATATTAAATAAATTTATGAAATAATAATATCAAAATTATCTTAGGGTGATTTTTTTTTCATTTTTCTGAAATGTTCCATATTTCAATTAATATTGAAAAGTAAATAATTTAAATTGAAAACTACATTTTCGTTTAAATTATTTATAAAGTTAAATTATTTTATTAATTGGTTTTGAAATAAAATTATTTAAATTATATATGAATTAATATAATTTATTTCATTTTAATCATTTTAATATTTAATTATGAAATAAAATCTTATAAACTATTGAGCATTTTCTCTTCAAAACCCACTTTCTCATCACATCTATGGGATTATTGTTAAATTTAATTTTTCTACTTCTTTGAATTAAATTTGGAAAAAATATTTCATATTTTTAATTATAATAATTTATATTATCCAATAATTTCATTGTAATTTTTTTACTAAAATTAATAGTCAAAATAGAATAAATCATTTACCACAGAAAATGTACACATAAATTTATCAGGGGTTAAACTAAAAATAAAAGGGTTAAAATGAAACCAAACTTTTATAAAATATATTTTATTGGAGTAATTTCACCCTATAATGTATGATGAACAATAATTATTTATTTTTGACCCATTTTACATGTGAAAAGCATGGCTACAAGTTTTTCTTTTTATACCTTACAGGTTTGCCATTCACCTCACTTACAAAATTCCATTAACTCTCCTCTCTTATCCATGAATTAAAATCCTTCTGGTTTGGAATATAAAAACCCAAATAACTTCCCACATTACCTACCCTTATCCTAGAATCCCTATTTTGGGATGAAATCTAATATAGGATGGATTTTGGTGAAAACCTAAGGAGGTTACCCCAAGAAGAGGTAACTTTCTTCAATTAGAGTTTTTATTTTCTTTCTTTCTCCACCTCCTTAAATTATTATTAAAACATGATGATATAATAAAAATTGAATCTTAAATATAATTATATATTTTTATGTCAATGTAATGAGATAAAATCATCCCCACTTCTCTCAAACGGATTATTAAACCATTATTCGTGTCTACGACAGACTATAGCCTCTCGAACTGATGTCATTCATTTTTCCATCACCACCTCTCTTGGTTGGGTATGCTAATGGATATAAAGTATATTTTTGATATTTATAACATAAATATACCACTATAGTAATTATAAATTATATGTATATATATATTTTACTTATCATTCTGTAGGGGATACAATAATGTCACTCAAGTTTATGGTGAACTACCACCACGTGAAGTGGGGTATTTTTTTCACTAACACTTTACATGGAAGGTAATAAGGGTAAATTTAATTAATATATGTGATATAAATTAAATTATTATGATATTAATTAAATATTTATCATTCTAGAAATATTATATATATCACTTTTTTATTACACCGAAAAATGATAACATCATACATGTACATGTGGACTACCTCCTTCATGAAGCGATGCAACTCTATTTTAATCACCATGACCCATGGATGATATATATAATAATATTTAACAAAATAATATGATATATATTATATTATTATCATTATTTAAACATAAAATATTACTTTATCTCATTTTCATGATGATCACTGGAAAAAGGAAATGTTACTCATGCAGGTGTACGTCCTACAATCTCCCTGGTCATAACGTACTTCCTTTTTCATAAACATTTGATTGATTGGTTTTAAAATTAAAATTGATTTAAAATTTTGGAAATTATTTAATTATTATTATTAAGTATATTCTCTAACTATGTAATATGTTAATGAACCAGATCGTTCCGGATAAAACACAAATGAGAAAAAAAGGAAATTAACACCCGAAACAATGAAAATAATGAAATATTATTAACAAATGGGTGATACGATGTTATAAAAGGATCATATATGATATTATAAATATTAATATGCTTTTTTCATAAGTTAATAACATTTTAAAAAACACTAAACCCGAGTTTAAATCATTTTTAACTAAATAGAAGCGCGAGGTAAGGGATTTCATCTCAATTTCCCATCATTTGGGCTTATTTTATTATTGTACACCTAATTTATTTTATATAGTGTACATACAGTTCCCTTGAAATGTAATATAATAATTCTAAAATAATTATGCTATTTTATGTTTCAATTTTAATTACCTAATCTAATGGGATTTGACTTAGAAGATATAAAGTTGTAAAGAATTTCATAACTCAATTTCTTTTCATTGGGTCATATTACTTCTTCTCCATCTTTGATATAATAAGATTATATGTTTAATGAATTTTTATTATCTTATATTTTATTAGAACATTTTTTATGTGGATTTAATTTAAATACATATAATCTATTCATTGATAATTCTCAATTCAACATAATTTCCATTTTAAGGGTTTATTTCACAAACTCATTCTAATTGAGATTATTTATTCTTGAATTTCATTTGAAAGGAATGATTTTATGATTTTATAATAAATCCAATTAATTTTATTCTCCACTAGTTATTCATGTAGTTTTAAATTAATAGTACCATTTTACCATTCATTGGTACTTAAAATAATTATGATTTTTTTAGGAAATCCCAACTTCATTTATCTCTTCAATCAAAAATATTTTTTCTTAGAAAAAAATGTTTTCTATAAAATGTTATATAAAATGTTTTTAAACCATACATTATGATTAATTCATTTTTTACCCATGTTATCTTTTTTAAAAAATTTTGAATGGAATCTTCATGTCATTTTCAAATATATTCCATTTCTCTTTTACCAATATTTCGAAAGGAATCATTGTTTTAAAAAACTCAACATGTATAGAATTTCCTAACATCAGGACCACTCAATGTTTTAAAACTTAATTTATAAGATTCAAAGGTTATTTTCAAATAAATTTGGTTTCAAAATTTTTTGTGATGTTTTATTAGTAAAAATTTATTTTCAAAATGAAATTGATATTTTACTCAATAATATTTTTAAATGTATCTTTATGGTATTTATATTACTCATTGAAAATAACCTTCTATTATTACATCAATTAGTATATATTATATTGATAAAATCTTTATTATTTCAATGGATGGTTTATAAACATTTGATCAAGTAAATTATTAAAATTCACATTCTTGATTCATTTATTTAGACATTAACTTTCGATTAAAATATACACTTTCCTATGAACATTATACATTAAATTTCCCCTAAATATCTTTATTATTTATCATGGTTATTATTATTGATTAAACCTTGTATCATTTCTAAATATAGTTTTTTTACTTTGAAAGTTATTTGATTCACTGTAGAAATATTAATAATCAGTATTATTTCTTCAATATATATATTTAATTTTAAGGAATATTGATTCATGAAATAAATTGATCATTCGATTTGTGAAGAATTACTTGGACCTAGAGTGATTGGTGGGGCTTAATATTATACATCATGTTATTTATCACTAGGTATCATGATACAAATCAATATGGTAGAATTTAATGGGTTTTACATGTAGTTTTAAATCATCTTGTGAAAGGTCTTGACGGTAGTGGTATCATGATGCCTGATATCATGGTGTCCAATATTTAAGTATTTAATTAATTAATAATTTTTTTTATTACCATCCATGAGATTTTAAAAATGATTTTATATTTGGATTTAATTATATATTAATTTTTTAATTAAATTTAATATGTTATGAGTTATTTACCTTACTATATTTATTATAACTTATCTAATTTTGATATACAAGTTATTGGTTATATGGAATGTGTGTTTAGTTATTTACCTTTCCCTATTGAGTTTTATTTATTTATTCATGATAGCTTCTACTGTACTTAAACCGTACTATGAATTCGATATCACCCTTATTTTCTTCCTTTTTCAGGAATTCAAGAAGTGTAACAAGAATTATATGAAAGGATATAATAAAGGGAATAATGATATTCTCGAAAAAATTATGTTAGAATTTATGTTTTAAAATGTAATATGTGAATCATATATATTTATATATCTATTTTACTAAAACTACTAAATTATCCAGTCCTTTGAGATGTAATTCATCATATATTATTCCAATGTAGTAAAGTAGACATAGGTTTTGTGGTATTGGGGTCAGGGTCGCTACAAGAAAGAAGTGGAACATGATGAGAAAAAAGGAGAAGGAATATTCATCACCACTAATAATACAATTAGATTATGAAGTCAATTTTCATTTCTCATGTTCAGAAACTCCTTGACACCTCCAGTAGCGATGATGAGAAATAAATAACAGGGAAATAATTGAGGTTGAAAGGTTAGTTTGAATGTTGTCTTAAGATGATTACACAACTCAATAAATAAAAGAAGAGAACTATTAAAAGGGAAAAATAAAGGGGCTAAGAATAAAGAAGAGTTTATCAAGAATGAAACTAGCTATATTGATGAGATCAAAAAAAAATTATTGGTTGGTGATAAGGAGAATATTATTAGTGATCTTTAAGAGAAACTGATAGTAAAATAGGAAGATATGGATGAGACACAATCCATTTGTATTAGAGCTCAAGATGAGTTAAATATGATCATATAATACTTATCAATGGCTACTGAGGTTAAATGATAATTTTATCATGTTGGTGAGATGAATGGTTCTAATAGGGAAGTAAAACCTACACCTAATATGTTTCAAAATAAATCTAATATTTCTAATAGTTTTTGAGACAAAATTAAGGTTGATCTTGTTTGAGACAAGAAGATAAATAATGTTACCTCTTATAAAGTAAAGTGATAGAGTAATATCTTATGTATACTACTACATCCCATGAAAAATTAGCCTCAAATGAAGAAAGATAGCTCCAATGATTTTTTGGATAAATTTGATTTCAAATTAGAAAGTCATAGTATAAAGGATTTTACTATTATTGTGGAAGGTATGGAAACAAATAATAAGTGAACCCATGATGAGAAAATTAGGAATTAATTTTAAGAGAAAATAATTGTGATTGGGTTTTCATTAAATCTATCCACACACAATAGATCTGGCACTTTGGGAGATGTGAAAAAGAGGGTCACATAATAGATAATTTCATGGTAAAATTACCCAAAGAATTCCTTATGGTGTGAAATAGATAAAACATAATAAGGAAATAAAAGAATATTGAACTACTAATAAATCATGTGAAAAATTAAAATATAATAACAATGAAAATAAATTGTTATTGAGAGTTTATCCCAAAAAATTAGACTTAGATAAAAAAATAGTACAAATTAAATACAGTTTTAAGGATTGAATGTGAGATTAGATCATAATATAGAGACACACGAGAATTTATCTGTAGGTAGTGAATTGAAAATAAAATGAAATTTTTCTGAGAGTTATGATGAAGTTGGTCATATAATGAAATATTTCATGACAATTCCACCAGCCCAAGAATATTTTATGAGAATAAAAATCTAGGGACAAGGAAATAGTGATTATTTTATCTCTAGTGTAAAGAATAATTCCTTATATATGATGGAAAATCATGGAATGAAGATATGTAATAAACACACTAAGGATTTAGGATAGAAAATATGTGAATATTATTACATAAAATAGAGTCAGGTGTTGAGTTAAAACCCTCAAACGTTTTATAATTACCTAGTAATTAAGATATACATACTTATTCTTTTATACCATTATTTATTTATGACAACATACAGAGAATTGAAAAAGGAAATTGTCTATTTTTCAGACATTAAGAAAAATATGTTTTTCTAAATTGAGTACCCAAAAAATCATGAATATGAAGAGTTTAGTATGTCTATTGAGGGGGAGAAAAAATTAATCATAGTTTTCATTCAGTGAATCCAAAAAATTCTTGAAAACTATAAAATTCTAGGAAAATAGGTTTTCCAATCAAACTTACAACCCTTATTTCTATTTATATAAAATATATTTTTAAATGGGGTGTTTGTTGATGAAAATATGAAGAAAACGGTGGAGTTTATTTGTATTTCATTGGATCTTTTCAATGGGTTTTCTGAGTTTGGTGTAGTTTACATCCTTTTGAATGAATCAATTTGAGAATCCCCCTAGAATGATTTTTTTGAGAATGCATCACATGTATGATTTTTTATGTAATACATTGATAACCTTGGTTATGTAATTTTTTTTATTCAAAGGGTTAACCCATATAGACATAGAGTTTTCTCACAAAAGGACTTTTGCTAATAAAATCATATGGCATGATCCTTTACTCAAAGTGATTTTTTTTAATATATGAAAAGGGAATTTTTTTCTAAAACAGTCTAAGAGAAATTAGAAGTCCCCTAGGTATTTGTATTTGTATTTATTACTAATAGGGAGAGACACAAAATAATGCATATTAACATAAAAAGATGTGTGGTTCTATATAAAATAAACCCAATGTGTGATATTGAAGTGATAAATAGATTGAATTGTATTTTTTATCCATAAAGTTAGACTCCTTGATGGTTTAGGGTGATAGAAATAGGTTTTGAATGATTTTTTTAGAATTTATGATATAATTTACCTATTAAATAGTAAAGGTATTATGGATGCAACATGGAATTATTACTTGAACAGATTCAATAAAAAGTATCATTCACATGTGATAATATTTTGTATTATGCTTGTAGTGAGTGTCAAGTGTTGATGGTTGAAGTGAAACTATCCATAACATGTTTTAAGGGAATATTGAATTGGTTAGATTAATGGGAGATAAAAGTATAACTTGGAAATATGATAAATCATTAAAAGAGGTATAGTCCTTGAACATATTGTAATTAAGAGTTACAAACATACTTTATGAGTATTCTGAGATGATTTGAGATGATTTTTGAGTTATTTAGAAAATTTGGAGATGACTTGAGTAGGTTTTGGATTGGTTTAAATGAAGTATGGAATTGAATAACTAGATATACAAACCTTTAAGACTTTGAGAAGTAATCTCATATGGATTTGAGCTAAAGCAGGAAGATGGATATGTCTAGAAAATGTAGACTTTTACAGTGTGTGTAAGAATATAAATTTTTTTCCATATGACTTTTATTTTATCTCCATTATATGGATTTAGTTGTGTGTATATTAATTTTATTAGAACATATCATACATATTTAAGTGCATATAAGTGTTACATAGGGCTTATAAGACATTGAGAGGTTACCACATATGGAATCACACTATATGACTTTGATAGTATGAATTTATAGTCAGTATAATAATATTTTAAGATGTGATGGAATATGAATCTGATATGGAATATGATTTTTTCACCATGGGAATTTATCAATTCATTCAAATTTTAAATTCCCCAAAAATGAGAAAAGGAAAAAAAATTATGAATTCTGAAAAGGAAAATGGATTAGATGGTATTATGGAACATATCTTCAATGAATCAAACAACATGATAAATCCAAGAGGATCATGATTCAAGACAAGGTCTAGGAAGAACCATCTAAAGGAGAAGCTAGTTCTTCTAAGTAAGATTCTGTATACTGTAGATGACATTACAATGCATGATCTCATGTACACATGGATATATATTTTGTAGAAGTTTAATGTAGTGGATTTCATGAAAGAATAAGAAGAATGAATCACATGATTACTTAAGAGATTAAAAAAGAATGAATAATTGGAATATCAAATGAGTTCAATTGAAATATAATTCATAAATAATGTGACTTATATTAATGAGATGTGATTATTTCTATTGCTGATGATCAGGGGAGTTTCTAAAATTACATTTTGGAAATTATTATTCATGATATTATTTTATTAATATATATGTGAAAAATATTTTTTTTGAAAGGGAGAAAATACTATGAGGACATGAATGTACTGATTGAGACAATTATGAAGAATTGTGAGTCTAATACATCACTATATCAAAGATAATAGAAGCAGTTTGAAGATGAGAGACATTATAATGGAAGGATATCTTTCATTCTTGAGTATTCAAAGTGATGAGAAGAACTAAATCATGTGAATATTTGGAAAGTTGAGTAAGGTAGATGACCATGTTCTAAAGATGAACTGATCACTTTGAAAGAAATGTGTACACAAGGGGACTAGTTTATATTTCTTGTTCATGGATATCTATCATTTCTTGAAGTGATACAGAAGAAAATAGGTGTCAATAAAGATAATTCTTATTTTGGATCATACATCTATAATGGGGCAGTGTGAAGCTGTAAATATATCCTATATAACTGATTAGATGGAACACAATGATACTCTCTATTGATTAGACTGTGATGGTCCATGGAGTAACCACTTGTGTATATAATGTAGAATCTATGATTTTGGTGATTCACCCATCATGATAGGAAGTACTATTTTATACCAAACCTTTTAAATACTATATATCTTCATTTATCTTATTATTGTTTCATGTGATGTGAGGATATAAGAATACATTAAATGGACCAAGTCCGTAACAAGTCTAATAGGTTAAGTTCAATAGAAGAATTTATGAAACAATACCATTGATTCATCACCCCTATTAGTGGATAATTCAGATTATGGATTTATATGTTTGGGTTATAATTTCATTTCCTATGAAGGAATCTTAAGTCAATAGCTAGATCAGGAAGAAGATGGCTACGACCCAAATTCAGAAGAAATCATATGAAAATATTTATAATTTTCCATTATATTTCATCATATGTGAACATGTATTTCTCAAATTCTCACCACTATTAGGTCATCTTCATTTGTAATAGGAAAAATAGTTCATTGATATGTTGGACCCTTTCATATTCTCTAACACTTTGGCAATGTTGTATATCGATTACATTTACCATCAAGATTAATTTTTTCCATATCTCTCAACTGAAGAAGTAATGTCTAGATCCTAGCTATGTAATTAGAAGGGATCATGTGACTATTAATCCTAATGAAATATTTATCCATGAAAACTTTAAAATTTTGATAGACAAGAAAAGAACCTATGTGGGAGAACTATTTTCTTGATAGGAGTGTTATAGAAGAATGGAAAAAATTCAATAAGAAATATTTGGAAAGAGAGAAATACATGTTGGAGAAATTACGTAAACTATTCAATGAAAATGTTAATCTCCATCTTTATAAGGGAAAAAATCCTAATGGTTTGGAGAATTTATTACCCCTTTTTTATGTGTGTCCTTGTTTTACATTATTCCTTTTTTGTTTTGGATTGTTGGGATAGATCACAAGTTATATTCAGAGCAGGAAGTAGGTCATAAGTTGAAATTTGGATATAAGAATTGATTCATGATATCAATGGTCATTCATGATTTGACTAATTTCAAGGAATTTTACATGAATTATATTCATTGTGCAAATAGGTTTTAGGAAATTTATGTGAGACAGTGTAAATTTTGGCGTAGGTGGTCATTCCAAAGGATCATGGAATGAACTCATCTTTCACGCCGTGAATTCAGATAGTTTTGTTGAAGCCCATTTAATCCCTATTCACTTCAATTATAATTAATATGGTTCTCCTTCCCATAAATATACAGACCCTCTTTAGGTGATTTTTGACAATCATCAACTTACATACTTATTTCTCGATGATTCTTCAAGATTAGGATCTTATAAACCAAAGGCAGGGGATCTTTTATTCCATTACAATATAGCTATGTTTATTACCTCTATAATATAACCACAAACCAAATTTTTTATAGTTAGATATATTTTATTAGATAATTTTTTATCAAAACATTTTGTGATTCATTTTAGGACTAGAAGAAAGAGCCCAAGTTTGTGAGATCATGTGAATTTTCCTCGTATAAAAAATATTTGAGGTTGGTGGATTATCACTTTTCCAATTTTTATATAATGTTAAGGATATAATTTTCATAAATTAATTAATTCTAATTTGAAATGAAAAACACATGTTAAATATTTTCCAAAAATTACTATTGCTGATTGGTCTTGAAATCTTGGGTTATGGGTGATGCCCACAACATATTTGATAAAATTACTTACTAGTTCCTTAAAAAAATGTGTTTTGGGTGTGAGAACTTGGAAACATCATGGATGTGTAATGAGTTAATATTTTCATTATATGAGGATTTATTGGTATATACATGGAACTTAGTGGTAGAACAATGGAATAAGAGGATATATAACCCAATGATGACTTGGTGAAGGATGGATCACTGCTCATGAGTGTATGGATTTTCATTCGGCATTTAGGGGTGTGTGTGTTTGAGAAATTTAATTTAATATTCTATGTGGTTTTAAAATATTTGTGTCTACTACAAAATAAAATTATACTTTTTATAAACTTCTTTGATATTATTCATTTTTTATTGATAAAATTGTAAGTTAAACTAATTCTTATTTTAGAGAAATATGTTGGATGTCTAGTATTTTTGTCTACTAGGTATGATTAATCACCACATACATATTCACATTGGATTATAGGTATATTTTTTTCATGATAGAGTTAAGGGAGAAATTTTATATTTCACTAGTATTAATTCTTGATGTTGCTATCATGGATGTTAGAGATAGAGCTTGGATGTTGGTGGTGTTATGGGTGTCTGTAACACTGCCACCATGGATCTTGAGTCTTACTTTATTTTAGAGTCCTAGTTATTCTATTTTGTTGTTTCTATTATTAATTTAATAATTTTTATTGATATAATTTAATTTTCTGGTTTTACTCATGTATCATTTATATGGTCGTCTTGGGTTTTTTATATTTTTTGGTTGTATGTGTGTGTATGTGGTTGTGTGTAAAAACGGTAAAATGTACCCCCACTTTCTTATCAAAACCTGGGAATTTATTTTTAACATTTTGTGTTTGGGGAGTTTCACATAAGTTCATTTACTTCTCATATATCTATAAGACAATTTATGAGGTTGGGTTATTACATTCATCCACTTCTAACTGAAGCTACCCATATATTCATGTCAGAACTTTTTGGAAGTTACTTCTCTATCATGCATCATACCTTCCGAAATTACCATTGGAATAATTTACCATACTTCACTTCTTTATCCATTATCATGGAATATCATGATATTTTATATTCTTCATCCATGAATTTTTTATATAAATCAACATCAATTAAATATCCAATGGAAATTAATTTATACCTTAATCCTGGGATGTGTTGTAGGACTTTCAACTCTAGGAAACTTCTATTCCTTCTTTTAATAGAATCATAAAACTTTCCCAAATTCTCAAGAGTTTAATCATCCATAGGATTAACCATTTTGTATCTTCTATGAGTATAGTTTTTTATACCCCCATTGATGTTCTGTGAAATGAATATCTAGATACTATAATCAATGACGCAAGTGAGTAGGAGGCACTCAGTACCAGACCACTCTTATAATCTAATACATTATTCCAAAATACACCTCTAGAAGAATAACTTCAATAATTCACTCTATTATCATTGAAGTTATTCTCTGAGTGACCTTTCAGCCTACTATTACAAATCGTGAGACCACCTTCAACTAAGTTTATCTTAATTTGGATTCTTCTTCTTTTACTCTTCTCGTGACTCTTTCATACTGCAAATGGATACCTTCATTATACACTATAGTAATTTCCAAAATATGTTTTAATGTTATTTCAATGAAGTTATTAATTAATTATAAAGTCTCTAATGTATATATATACCAATTTATACTTCTCAAATTCTAATTATGTTGATATTTTTAGTGTCATATGTAGGTTTTGGGTGTAGTAGAAGTGGCATATGGCTCATGAAAAACTTTTCTTTTTTATTATGGTCGATGATTAATCTGAGATGTAGATTATGATAAATTCCTTGATCAATGGAATTCAATCAAATAATTTAGACAATATATAAATACCATAACCAATGCGTAGGATAATAACATATTTCTTGAAATTAATTTTAGCAATTAATAAATTACTTTTGGATAAATTCTTTCTTCATTGATGGATATTACAATATCTGTACAGCGTACTATCATTATGTTCATAGGAACCAAATTTAGATTCCTTATGTAAATGATCCACACATATTCCATGAACCTCTGAACACCACCAAAGGAATCTCCATGTTCTAGAATAACCAATCCTAACACTTGCGTCATTCGATTTTGATCACACAATGAGTCACATCAATGAATCGTTTTATTAAATATCTCTAGACTTTAGAGTGGTGGCAGAGGAGGATCACTCTTCGTAATTGAGATCATTCATGGAGGGGTGATCTCTCTATGGCTTTGAGAGAATTTTCTCTAGATCTCATTGTACACAACAAAGATGAATTGAATCTCTAAATAAAATACTCTAAGTGGATTAATATTCCCCTAGGACTAGAAAATAATAATTTCACTTGCACCCTTATTATTTCCATAATCCCTATGGAACCCCATACCTTTAATAATAATTATATTATTATTATTTCTTAATTTTCTAAACTCACGAATTAAATTAAATATTATTAATTCAAAAAATATTCAATATATATTATTTCTTATTGGACCATTAAACTAAGTCCTTCATTCCTCCATCATATTTATCTATCCTTTAATAATGACTATTTTTTTAATAAGTAAATATCACTAAATTATTCTCTAATAAATAAAGAAAAATTATATTCATTAAATAGAAATTAAATATTTTTTTTAAATATTTTTCTCACATAATATTATCATGAATAACTCGTGAAATAATATATCTAATCAACCAAAAATGAATAAATGTTAAATATTGTGTGGGAATAATATTTATTAGGCTTTTTAAAAAATAAATAGTAATATATTATTTAACTTAAATTCTGGATACACTTAGTGTGTTACCCTCTTGGCCTCTTTCCCAATGCTGTTAAGAGAAGCAGCCTAAAGTCCAAGGTTATCATCTAGAAACACGCCAAGGCACCCATAAAGAAAAAAGTTAATGATGTAATAACATAATTCCACATATGGAATCATACTGTGTAATATAATATTTTTATCATGATATCACTAATAAAGAAGGATTCATGCTGGTGCCATCATCCTGTGTGTTGATGTCTTTTTCTTTGACTTTTCAAAAATATAACATTATTATATAATACCATTGACATGGATTTATTTAGGCTATATCATTTCTATTAAGGGGCCTAAGATATAAACTTCTATTAAATAATAGAAGGGAAAATCCTTTCTCACATTATTCATTAATGAAATATTACTTTGATGCACCCAATGTATCTAACCTTACCATGAGCATATTTCGTCACATTTTCATCAACACACAATAGTAAAAAAATTATAATACTCATTAATAATAATCATAATGTTTAAGGATCAATATGCACATCCATAGATTGGAACATCTAATGAAACATATAAATGCGGATTTCTTACCGGATGGTTTCATTCACATAATATCCTATACTAGATATTACCAACGACGCACACCATGAGAAAATGACTCAAACTCCTATGAGTGTCCACCCCTAATAGACTATATCATTTGTTTCACTAAAAAATTTTCATTTGGATATAGAAAATATATTTAAAAATACTACTGTGGAACTTATGGGTTTTCCTCATTGTGGGGATGTGCTTTAAACTTTTAGAAAAAAAGATAATATTAGGAAATTTTCACATACTATGTTATATAAAATAAAAAACAAGAGGTCATAAATAATTTATTAATATTAAAAACAATGAATACATGTTATAATAATGTATATAATATTTGGTTCTAGGGAACCAACTCCGACAGACTCCAACATTCAAAAGATCCAACTGCTAACAACATTCAATTCGTTAACTCTCACATGATACTCATGCTTATGATAAGATAGGATTTTTGTCCAGGGTTACACCATGATTTGTTTTATTAGAAAAAAAATTAAATCAATTTTACCCCTATGAGAAAAATCCCTCAAGATTTGATAAATTATAAGTATGTGTTTTGTTCATTGTTGTGACCTTGGATCTTTTTTAGGATCCACCACTGTAGTTTTATCACAGTACACTATAATAGGGTCTTTACTTCTATGTACCATATTAAGCTTCTGGAAATTTTTTTCTATTCAAATAGATTCTATGGATTCATTATAAGATTCTATATACTCGGAAACCACTTTAGAATTACGGAAAATTGGATGATTTAAACCTTTCTTGCTAACAAATCCACCATTGAGACAAAAAACACATTCCAACTGCTACTTTAGATCATTCCAATCTATTTGAAAACTATCATTAGTATAAACCCTAAGGATTAGCTCCTAGTATCCTCTATACACCAGAAGAATATCCTTATTTTTTTCTAAGATACTTAAGGATAAACTTAAATGTAGACTAATGTTGTTCTCCTGGATCTTCTTGATATCTTCCTACTATGCTAAATGCATATGAATCATTAAGCCTAGTACATAACATGGTATATAAAATTGATCGTATCACTAAATCATATGGGATCCTACTGTGTTTCTTTTTCTCCTATTATGTATGAGGATAGATTTTATTATAAATATGTATATCATGTGAAACTAGAACCAAACCTATCTTAGATTGTTTCATACTAAATCACTTTAGTATCTGGTCACTGTATATACTTTTAATGAGTCCAAACAGCCTCTTAAATCTATATTGAATGATCTTTATCCCAATAATATAGGATTATTCACCCTATCCCTTCATAGAGAAACACTTATTTAATAAATACTTATCATATTGTAAGATGAATATTTCATTTTGAATAAGTAAAATTTTAGCAACATATACTACTATGATAATGACCATATTCCCACTAAACCTCTTGTAAACACATTTATCACATTCATTATTATGGAAATAAAATTCTTTTATAGCTTCATCAGATCAAATATTCCATGGCCTTGATACTTACTTCAAACTATAAATGGATCTATTCAAGATTCATATCCTTTCAGCATCATCTGGAGTCATAAAACCTTCTTTTTTTGTCATGTAAATATCTTCTTGAAGGTTCCCATTAAGGAAAGATGTTTTTAAATCCTATTACAAATTTTATAGTCATGGTATGCTGCTATATCAAGTAGAATTCTGATGGATTTAGACATGGAAATTTGTGAAAAATTATTATCATAGTCATTTCCATTATTTTTTAAACCCTTCAGCCACTAGCCTTTCTTTATAGCTATTTACTTTACATTACATTTCTAGTTTTCTCTTGAATACCCATTTACCCCCTACGAGCTTTACATCAACTGGTGCATTGACTAGAACACAATATTGGTTTTAATGTATAGAATCCATTTTATAATTCAATAATTCTTTAAATATTTCATATTTTGATCTTTATATTACCTATTTGTAGGATATAGTATTATTATTGTCAACCAATAATAAGTCACCTTATTTGGTAACTAGAAAACCATATCTCTAGGATCTTATTACCTATATAGTTCTCATATATAGTACTTGTGTTTCATGAAAATATTCTTCCATGGGGACCTATGGAATTTTTTCTTGTACTAACTATTGTGTATCACGAGCACCAACATCATCAAAGTCAATATTTATCCAACTATATTTTCTGAGGATGTTCTCCCACTCAGTAAAGATTACTTTTATAGGATATTCACTTTCTTATCTGAGGGGTTTGATAGGTATTATCCCTTTTTTTCTTTTGATTTACAATAAAGATAAACATTATTCCCCAGGGTGCTAGTTTATTTCCTAAGAAGGCCTAAATAATTTTTTTGAAACCCCATACATTTTTATATGGCAAAACATGTTTCTTTCTACCCATGACTCCAAGGAAATTCCATTTACCACATTAGTTGGTACTCAATTTAGTGTGTATGCCACATTTTGTATTATATATATCTAAAATAATAATGGAAATCTAAATGACTCATCATTGACCTTACTATGTCTAAAAAGGTACATTTATGCCTTTCACTAAAACCAATTCACTATGGTATGTATGATTGAGTGATTTCAGATAGAATCCCAAATTCCTATTAAAAGTTGATGTACCCTTTTTTAAGATATTCACCGCCATGACCTGATTGAATCTTCTATATCTTCTTTACATGTTGATTCTCTACTTTATTCATGTATTCTTTTAATTTCTCAAATGTCTAAGACTTATATATCATCAGGTATATATATCCATATCTACTCAAACTATAAATAAAAGTCTTGAAGTAATAATAACCACCTATATCTTCTTCTAGAAATATTAAACTCACATTAGTGTGTACAAATACGATATTATCTATGTCTGTTTCACCATTCCAAAAAAATTTATGTTTGGCCATTTTTCCTTTTACAAATCAGGACATATTTCAAGTTGTTTTAGCTCAAATGAGCCTAAATAACCATCTTGACATAGATTTTCTAAACAATTATCATTTACATGACCAAGATTGTGATTCCATAACTGGGTTTTGTATGATTTGTGTGAACATTATTCATTATCTATTTCCAATACTATTTTTCCAAATTTAATATACAAAACCATTATTTAAATTATCTAGACCAAAACATATATTGTCTCTATATAATAAACAATTTTTATTTACAAATTTGAAAATAAAACAATATAAATATAGGAATTATTCATTTGAAAGTAGTTGGTACATAAATAAAATATCTTAAAACCAATATCATTCCAATTGGAAATGAAAGGTGTTAGAAACAAATTGATAGGGTAGCTATCATCACACCATTAGAAGCTCAAAAATCCACCTCCCCTCTATAAATATTTTGCAATCTACTTGGTTCCTTAATTATGATACAGATTTGAGCACCAAAAGCTGTATCTAATACCCAATGTGTATATACTGAATGATTATACTCGATAATGAACATACCTTTATATTCCCTTTCCTTTTAGGTGTAGTTCCTCTTCCATTGCAATTGCATTCTATATTAAAAACATACTAATTCTTTTTTTCCTTTCCCTGCCTATATATCTTACTCTTCTTATAAGGATAGATTTTGAGAGCTTTAGTCATGTTGTGATTATTGTTCCCCTTCTCCTCATTATTCATTTTCTTATTTATAATAAGGACCAGGTGGATTTTATTCCCAAATTCCTTGTCCACTTGGTGAACCAGAGAAATAATTTCGAGATACACTTCACATTATTTATAAGGTTACAATTAAAAATAAAACTAGATAAGGACATAGGTAGTGAGGAAATTATGACATCTATAAACAACTCATTTGGGAATTTAATCCCTAAGATATCTAGGAATTCAATGCAGCCAATAATCTCAACTACACAATTCCTAGATGGTGATGACTCTCCAATATTTGTTCTAAACGGATCATTTGTGATCAAATATATCTCTTGTCATATCTTCTCTTGATAGAGACCCCAAAGGTGAGACATCAAGCTATGCATAATCATGTCCTCATGTTTCTTTAAAATCTCATTGGTCATGGATGATATCATGAAACAATGAACATCTATAGAATTTTTTAAATGTTTTTATAGAGATACAACTCTTCATCACTGGCCTCTTTAATAAGAACATCAGAAATAGGTTCTTCCTAAATATACAGTTTACTTCCATGGTGTAGGATAACAAGTTATCTCATTTACCACTCTTGTAAATTTTTTCCGATGATAATTTTATCCTTCTTGAGAATGTATCATAGTGATTTGTTTAATGTCATTTTATAACTATTTATTCAAATAATATGAGTAGTTTTTTAGTACTATATCCGATTAAATTTTAAAAAACAATTAAATATTATATTTATTAGTCTCCTGCGATTTTATTAAAACCTATTAGTTCTCACAATTGGATTTATAATATCTTATTTCTTAGAAATAATAGTAGAAAGGATCCATATTCTCCTTCTCATCCCCCCATATTTGGTCAGCCAGAAAATTTGAATGGTTTTTTATAGCCATTCCAAATTCCTACTGTATTAGGATACAATTCTTTGATGGGTTGTGTGGAATCCCCAATCCTAAAATCCTTAAATTGGATTTCCCCAACCATGGCCTATTAGTTGTACCATTTCATAAGTTAGTAGTAAACCCTTGAACTAAAAATATTTATTTCATTCCAAAACATAAAATTATAATTCGATGATAATTGAAATCACCCCATCTTTGGCTTGTCATGCACATTGAACTAAAGTTCAATATTAACTAAAGTAATAGAAGGCTATACCAAATTAATATATATAAATTAGGTATTTAATCTTTAGTGAATAAATTTATAATTATTATCTTTATTACATTCTTTTTAATGTTATGTGTATTTACTTAAGTGATCAAACATTCCATATATAATGTTTATACATAAGTCAATTTTTTTTATCTTGCATGCATATTAATTCATCAATTTATGTGATCATGAAAAAAAATACATAATGAAATATCCATGAAACTTGGAATAAATAAAATAATTAAGTGGAATGATAAAGAGATTTTACTAATGGTTATTATATCTAGTAGATGATAAAATGATCATTAATCTTCGGGGAAAACACCTTAAACCATTTATGGTTCATATTGCATCTTTCCACCAATACATCTATCTATCTCTCTTGTATTGGTTTTTCATCAGCTCCAAATTTGATCCATCTGCACTATCTTGAAATATCCATCATTACATAAAATTTTACTCACACCTAGGTGAGGGGATCCAAATGATTTGTTAAGGGGTTTACATAAAAGAAACCATAGGCACATAGACCCTTACCCAATGAGAGGAGGGATGACATGCTGAACAAAAATTTAATTTTATAAAAAATTAAAATAATCTAATAAAATAAAAAGGTATGGTATAGGATCAAGATCATCCACATGCATGTAATTAATTATGCATTTAATAAAATTATTATTCAATTAAAATTGTTCTTATTTAAGAAAAATAAAGTTTTAATTAATTAATTATCTTATTTAATTAATCAATTATTTTATATTAATTAGTATCCAAATTTTCTTGAGATCCTCAACCATCATAATTTTAAATAAATGAAATATAGTTTTTTAAAATTAGCTGTCTATGAAAAAAATTTAACTTGGAGGAAACACAGTGAGAACCTGTTCGAACTACCTAATGTGTATTATACTCATATACTATTTATCCCTACAAAATGTCTCATACATGAATTATCATGTGATTTCATGGAGTTTAATATTAGTTGAATGACCACACATGAAACATGGAATTAACATAGTGTGTTATTTTTAAATACTATAGAGTAATAATTTTAATGTAACTTATACATGATATAATGATCTGAACATTATGAAAAAATTAATTAGACAATTTTATATATAAAACCCCTCACAAGTTGTGTACTATCATATTAATGACCACAAGAAACACTTGTTAATAAATTTTGAACAACATAATAAATTATTTTTTAATTCTATGAAATTTGGTAAAAGTACATGACATTTACATTACAACTACACATCATGTATTATTCTCACCGTCTATCCATGACACATGCCCAGGGACTTGTTGTGTAACTGTTCCATATAAGAAATTGGAGTACATGGCATGTAAATAGGATATATGGCATGTGGTCTTCAACTTAAAAGGGCACTAGTCATGTAAAGATACATGGACCATCTTTGACTAAAGGAGTAAACATTTTTTATGGATGTTACATGACATGTACTTCGGCTGATCGTGTCCTAGACTGGAATGATAAACATGTGGTATGTCATTAAATTCACCTTGTTTAATAAATATCCATGACTTCAATTAATTCATGTTGAATTAAACAATAGTATATGAATTGTACCTTCATGTTAAATTGTGTGTGCTATTGTGTTGTCTGAATAGACTCCTCGACATCTTCAGATAAGATCTTAAAATTTAATTCATTCATAAAATTAATTGATTTGATTATATATTGAAGAAACAAATAATAATAAAGGATACCTCACAATTGAGATTTAAAAAATTAAAATTTAATTTAAAACAAATGAAAAATGTTTAATTAAATCAATGATCATTACATAATTATAACCAATTATATAACCCCTATGATACCACTTGTAGGTTTTGGGCACATTGGAAGCGTTGGATGGGGCATGCCCAAATTTGATTTTTATTGTGATCAATGATTAATATGATATTTAGATGATGATAAACATGATTATCTTTGGATTTGAACCAATGAATATAGATAATAGATTAACACAAAAACAAAAGTGTAAGGTTGTTACATATTATTAATAATTAATTTAATCAATTAAATAATTTCCTTACAAGAAATTATTTCTTTATTAGTAGATTTTCCAACGTATTCACATTTTACTATCATTGTATTTATAGAAATAAAGTGTAGATTCTCTCCAATGGTGATCTATACATGTTCAAAAAACCATAGAATGTAACCATAGAAATCTATGAGTGCTAATATTGAAGATCCCACTGCTTCCATTGTTTACCTTTGATCTTCCCAAGAATCACTTCAAGGAAGGGTTCTCCTAAATCTCTCTATATTTGAGAGTGCTAATAGAGGATTATTTCTCTCTATTATTGAAAAATTTCTTAGGGAGAGATCTCTCTAGGGATTTTAGATAATTCTCTCCGGATCTCGTTGTGTACCACAAAAATTAATTGGCACTCTTAAGAAAATAATATAATTGGGTTTATATAATTCTAGGGATAGAAAATAATAATTGAACATGCGTCCTTATTATTTCCATTATCCCTATGGAACACCATGTCTATAATAATAATATTATTATCTCTTAACACATTCTAAACATGAAAATTAAATTAAATATTATTTATTCAAATAATATTCAATATATATTATCTTTAACAGACCATTAAGCTCATTCCTCGATTCCTACATAATATTTATCAGGCGTTGAATAATGAATATTTATTTAATAAATATATATCACTACATTATACACTAATAAATAAATAAATATTACATTCACTAAATTACAAATAAATAATAATTTAATATTATACTCACATAATATTCTCTCTAATAATTAGTGATAGAATATATTCTATCAATAAAACATTAATAACTATTAAACCATGTATGAGAATAATATTTATTCTAATTATTAAAATATAAATAATACTATACTATTAACTCAGATTTTGGATACAGATAGTGTGTGACCCTATAAACATCTTTCCCAGTGGCATTAGGGGAAGCAACCTAATGTCCAAGGTTAGTGTCTAGAAACATGTCAAGGAACCCATAGAGAAAGAAGTTAATGTTTCAATGACATAATACCCTATACCGATTCTTATCACGTAATATAATCTTTTTTATCATGATATCTCTAATCAAGAAGGTTGCATGCTAGTGCGGTCAACCTATGCACTCGATGTCTCTTTCTTTAAATTTATAAAAATCAAACTTGCCTGTAAAACACCATGGATGTAGATTTATTTTGGATATATCATTTCTATCAAAGGGACTAAGATATCAACTTTTATTAAATGTAAAAACAAAAAAAAATCCATTCTCACATTATTCATTAATGAAATATTACTCGTGATGCACCCAACATATCCTATCTAAACATGATCATATATCATCATGGTTTTAATAAATACATTAAATCACATGACTTATACTATCCAATAATAAAAAAATTAAAGTATAAGGACCAATACACATGTTTATAAATAGTAACATCCAATGATACATATAAATATGGATTTCATACATGCAGGTCTCTTTCTCATAATATCCTACTCAATATATTACCAAGGGAGTACAACATGAGAAGGTTCATCATAGTCCTTTGAGTCTCCAAACCTAATAACATATACCATTCGTGTCCCTAAAATGATTTCATCTAGATAATGTGTCCAAAACATGTAAGAAAAGACATCCAAATCACCACAACGCAGTGCACAACCTATTGAACGCACACATAAAGGATCTCCAAAAGACAATAGTTAAAAGAAATAAAGATAAAAATAAGAACAAAACTAATATGGTCCATATGAGAGTCTTACTCTACATTTATAATGTTGATTTAGATTTTATTAAAGGATTTAAAATATGTTTAAAATATTTGAGAGGACACATAACATAATTTATCTACCCTACCAACACCATCATCGTCATTAAATTTATTATAAGAAAAGTACAAGGCACATGAAGAAACAAGGAAACCACATGACCAACAAACAAAACATGACCCACCCTAGGGAGGCCTAAAATTTTGAAGGCAAAGGGCATCCCCTTAGATCAAATTGACTCCCTCTTTTGTAAGGGATGTAATTTTAGGGAGACAAGTGACACTGGACCGATGAACTGCCAGAGAAGAGAGGTGGTCCACAAACTTATTGCCTTCCCTCCATGTGTGAGTGATCTGAATGCTCCTTGAGAGGAGGGACTTACATTTACTGGTGAGGTAACCAATGGGCCAAGGGATTCACCCTCTACTGAGTAGAGAATCATGGAGAATTATAGTGTCAGTTTATAGTTGAGTCAGAACAAGGTTCTTCTGGTTGCAAAGCTCGAGGCCGGTAAGAGCTGCATTTGCCTCTGCCTAAAGCACAGTGCCACTACCATAACCTACAATGATGGCCAAGAGTACACTCCCCCAAGTGTACCGCACCACCCCTCCTCCATGCATAACACCCAAAACATAGTATCCATTAGTGTTTAATTTTAGGTCGTTTGTAGGGGGAAGCCAACAGACCCAATGTCCCTTCTTCATAGGCTCCGCATGCAAGTGATCTACCCTACTAAAATAATAAATTCTAACCTATGTAATTGATTGATATGTTCATCTTATCTTTTCTAATAGAATTATTTTATATCCAATCTATATTGAAAATCATTCTTTCAGTAAAATATTTCCACCACCCCAACTCCATATTTCAGAAAAACGTGATCACTTATGAAAATATCTTGAGTTTACTCTAACATAGGCTCATCCTATTATTACATTCCCAAAAGTTATTATATCATAGTTTCATTTCATTTTCTACACTACCACTATCTGAAGAGATCAAGGGGTAACTTTTGATGCTTACTTTTGACTATCATCATCATATCATCTAGTCTATAGAACATTTATGTCGCGAACCGACCCAATGGGGCTCAATCCGTGACTCCTAATGCCTGCCTCTAATAGGCCAGGGGTTGGCGACTAGCACTGAGTAGGCTATCAAACACATGGAAGGCATTATCCTAAGGTAAATTTACACACGCACCCACATACACCTCCATACAATAGTGACGAGATATATAAAACAGAAAAGAAAATGCATGCATACATCTATCCCAAACCAGAGTGCAACAAAAGTACAAAAGGGAAAAAACATGTCCCAATAAAAGAAAACTTAAAAGAGTCCAACCTACTCAGAAGGAGGGGATCACTGTCAAATGAACCCGCCAGTAAGCTCCTCAGCACAGCTCTGATAAACACCCCGGTCAGTCTCGCTCAGAAAGCTCTGCCTGCTCCGGGTCCTCTTGGGACTCTGTCAAAAGGCCTGTGGTCTGCATAAGACACAAACATGTGTGGGAAAATCATGTGCAGGGGTGAGTATAAAAATACTTAGTAGGTGCCCCAAAAACCCAAAACAAAAGAGAGAAACCTAAAGGAAACAATCAGCTCATCCCACCCAGAGGGAACCCAAACGAGAGAGAAACTCCATCTCAATACCATCCTCGGCTAACACAACCAGTCAGCTCAATTTAGGTGTATGCCCATACATACACCTTGAACATCTGCTCAAGTATACGCCCATACATATATCATGTACATTCTCTTAGTTATACACCCATACATAAAATAGGAGCATCCGCACAGATATACGTCGACACATATACCATGAATATCCAGATATACTGGATACACACACCAAGCCACAAGAGGTACCGACCTCATCACCAGAAACTGTTCACAACCATGAGAACACACCCTATGAGCACTATCATCCAGATGACACTCGTCCAAGAGATACACTCCATCAGGTCCCACATAAGCATCCCCGATGCTCACCTGAGAGATCATGCTCCTCGGATATCATCACTGAGAAAGTCACGTGGAAACAGAAAAAACACCAAACTCCTTGGATATGGGATCACTCCAAGGGTCCGCTAGGGATGCCAGAACCGGCACGAGTATTCGAAGATCTCAAAGATAAGGGATCACTCCCTGGATCTGCTAAGGGATACCACAACCCGATCTGGTATTCGAAGATCTCACTGATAGGGGATCACTCCTTGGATCCGCTGGGGGATACCACAACCCGACCTGGCGCTTCCCAGAACCACATCACTCAGATAGAGGATCATCACCTGTCATGGTGTCCAGGACAATACCGAAACCCCATTGGGTATAACTCACGTAGTAGGGGATCGAAACGACGATGCACCAACCCTACTGAAGCCACGTGCTGAGTAGGGGATCGTATATCCAATGATGCTGAAACCCTACTATAAACCACATGTAGAGTAGGGGATTGTATAAATGATGATTCCACAACCCTACTGAGCACGACCCAATGTGTAGGGAATCATAATCCTAATGTTTCCACAAACCCTATGAGGGTAAATATGCTAGATAGGGGATCCACGCCTGTGGAAAAGCAGTCACAACGATACCAAGAACCTGATCTAGGGTAGCGAAGTTTGAGGATCCTGCCCTGGGCCCACCGGAGGGAAGCCACAACTCTAAGAAATTAGAGATCCTATCAAGGGGATCAAAAACCCATACCACGACTGTGATAGCACACAAAACCTCATAGGAGTGAACCAAGGGAGTAAACTCAACCACTGCTGGTCCAAACATCACAAACCCGAGTGACCCACAACATCGCCACACTACACACCTCCTTGGCAGATACTGAGCCCGCCATCGTGGTCTACGCTGAAAAACTCATAAGATAGGATATTTACTCACCTGAAGTAGGCAACTGGTGAACAAGGTACTATTCACAATAGCCTTCCCATGTGGGTACCACAGCATGATCCCGAAACACATCAAGCGGATCACACCATTTTGATCCCCTCAGAAAAACCCACGATATCGACTACTCGGTCGTCCAAAATGGACACCCAGTGAAAAGGGTAATATTCACTGTAGCCAGCCTAGGTGGGGCCCACACCATAATCCCAAAACTCGTCAAGTGGATCACACCATTTCCATCCCCTTATAAAAACACATTGGATTGACTACTCGATCGTCCAAAACGGACACCCGGCAGAAAAGTCATGTTTCTCTGTAAACACTGGAACCTGGCCTCGTGGGTCCAACACCCTATTCTCGGTCCCAACACCTGGAAACTATCTTGAAAAGTCCATCATACGATTAGGGTCTCAACTCCACTAACGACACATCAATTGGACACTCTGTGCAGGAGTTATGGCAGATCGACGTTGAAAATAACAAAATATTATTATTATTTTGAACGTTTCATGGCCCCGGTCCAAAAACCCGAATCAAAAAATTCCCTAAAGAATCTCAAGTGGACCGTCTCGATGAAAACTTATCATTTCCACAAATAGCTCTTAGGTCGGACTTCCAGTTTGCGAGTTACAGGGGTTGAAAGAACCCCCAGAAAAACCTGGTCGGACCACCGCCTGCCTCGCTGGAAACCGCGGCGCCGCTGCCGGAAACCGCCGCACCACCGCTGGAAACCTCCATGCCCCCACCGTAAACTGCAGCTCCACCGTCGAATTGTGCCACATCGCAGCCAGAAATCACCTCATTGCCGCCATGCCACCGCCGCTTCACCGGAATCCGCCATTGCCGCTGCGCTCACCACCGGAAAACCGGGTTTTCTGCCAAAAATCATCCGAGAGCCACTAAGAGCACCCCCGTGCTCCAAATTTATATATGAAACATGTTTCGGAAATCTCGGGACCCAAACTGCATAAAACATACTAAAATTTGAAGAAAAACAACACAAAAATAGGATCTGGTATTTTAAAACTCCAACCACCTACCTTTTGGCGGGATGCCGAAGCTTCGCACGCTCCGCTGCTGCTGCTGCACGACCCAGGAGCATCCTCCGTCAAGATCCATGACTGAAGACGCTTCATTTACTTGATTTTACGGATCTTCGGTGAAGAACGAAGGTGGGAGTAGGGTTTCATGCATACGAGAGGTGGGGGAAGAGAGGGGGGGGGGGCTTGATTGGCTTCCCTTAATTATTTAATTAATTTAATCGATTAAAATAACTCCCCTAAACATACCTCCTGGTGTGGTGGAAATTAGGTCACCCCTAGGGTAAACGCGTCATTCTGAACGCAATGGTGGAATCAGATTTTGGATCCAAGACTCTTTTCAGAAGTTATTTGAGCCAATGATCATAAATAAAATTTACCAATTATTTACAAAAAATGACCCCTGGTGGATTTTTCCATAGTTGGCCCATGCTTGCAAAGTTTACACCCCTCCTAGGGTAAATGACATGCTATAGATGCAACTGTTCCATCACATTCATGTTTTGAGCTACCGTTTAAGATAAAATGCACCCCCACCATGTGCATAGTATAAAAATACTTAATATTTTTATAAAATTAATTCCAGGCACACCAGGCCTCAGAATAGCACACCGTCATCATGCCTAGCTCTAAAATTATTTATTGGAATTTTCCAATGTCTGACAGGGCCAAAAAAATGAGTCACTCTATCCTCCCCACCTTAAGACTTTTCGTCCCCCAAAATCCATAAGTATGCGGGATATCAACTGAACTCTCAACTGGGTCTCCCACACTAGCAAGTTTTCCAACACACAACCATACCCAGACTCACAAGTTAGAGGGACCCGTCCACCACACCTCGATACTATCCGCTTTGGATGGAACTGATTCTTCCACATGATTTTAATCATGTCACAAAAATGTGTCTTGATTGGGGAAGGATTACCCATCATCATGAATTCGAAGCACATCAAACAACACCCACATAGGGTTTTACCAATACCCTGAACAAATCTCAAAAAAGAAACAGAAAGGAGAGATTACAACCTAACAATGTCGATCAAAACTACTGCAGAAAGTAGAATGGACACAGAGCATACCTCCATCCATTTACAGAGCCTCTAAGTCAAAAACCTCCAAGGCCGGAAGCTATCCTCACCCTTGCCCTCCAAGTCCCTGAGCTCGGCGTGGACCACATGGGGGTGCTGGTGGTGGCGCCTGATACCGCCTACCACCTCCCGCTGCTGGACCCACTTCATGTCCTCGTCCGCTGCCCTGCGGACCGCCATACTCAAGACGCTACCTCTGCCAAGGTGGTCTGTCAACCTACTCCCTCTCAGCTACATGGCAGGTTGGACACTACCTATAAATATTTCATCTCCCATATTAAGTATAACACCACATCTCCTCGGGCTGAACAAAACTGACTTGAGATGCTCGAGCCTTAGATCCTCCATCCTAAGGTCACCTCCTGAAATGTCGCATACGTCTGGAACCCTAAGTCTATCATCAGCTACCATCTTCAAAAACGGCTAATGAGGTCTCATCTCTCGCGTGCCCAGCACTAACAGATGGGATCTGCTCAGCCAGATAGCACTCCACCACCAAGGCCAGCTCCAGCATTATAGCATAGGTGAGCAGTCACAAGGAGACCACACCGGCTCAGATGTCTCTACATAAGCCATGATCAACGGTCTGAGCCCGAAAGAATGGGTCCCAAACCATATCCATGAAGTAGCGCGACATGACTTCAAACCTCGCTGAGTACTCCGACACAGTCATGCCCTCCTATCGAAGCTGCAGAAGCTCTTGGATCCGCACTGACCTCAGTGTCAATGGATAGAACTCTTCCTTGATGATCCGCTCAAACTCTTCCCATGTGAGAATCTCCTCGTCGTAGGAATGTGTCACTAGGCTCCACCATCGCTCGACCGAACCATGCAGAAGGCTCACTGCTAGGACCCCCATCTGATCAGGAGGTGTCCTCACCAGGAGAAAAACTCAAGTGACTGCCTCAATCCAATCATGTGCTGCTTGGGGGTTTGGATCACCCTGGAACCTTAGAGTTCACTGCCCCTGGAACTCGTACAACGCACTTAGACTACATGTAACCTCATCCTGCCCTGTCGGCACAACCAGTTGCTCGACCGATGGTGGACCCTCAGGCGAACCACTTGGAGGTCTAGGCTCAAAACCTGCACCCTGCCCCAATGCCTCTACTCAGTGTGGATTGTCAGCACAACCATGCTACGGAACCCCTACTAGTAGTCTTCGTGGAGGAATCCTGAAATACAATCAAGATGCATAACAGTCAAAGATTATATCTGGAGAGCTGACTCAAGAAGGACAAGGAAAAACCCAAAACCCAGTCCTATATGATGTATGTAACATTATTTCCTTGCGACCAGTGTATGATTGTCCCAAGTCGAAAGGCAGGTTATCAGAGTCATGGTGTATGGATACGTCGGCCGCCACACCGTCACTAGAATCTCTGGCCTGAAAGCAGAACTCAAGACTTCATAACACTACCACTATGCAACCCAAACCAATCTCACAACTAAGAGAACTATGCTCAGAGATCCCGAAGGTGGAATCCCCTCTGATACCACTCTGTCGCGACCCGAACCAACGGGGCTCGAGTCGTGACTCCCCAATCCTGCCTCCAATAGGCCAGGGGTTGGAGACTAGCACCGAGTAGGATATCACACACATGGGAGGAATTAGCCTAAGGTGCCTTTACACACACAACCATATACACCTCCATGAAACAGTGCAGAGATATACAAAACTAAAAAGAAAATTCATGCATACATCTATCCCTAAACAGAGTGTAATAGAAGTACAATAGTGGAAAAATAGGGCCCACCAAATGAAAACTGAAAAAGCGTCCAACCTGCTCAGAAGGAGGGGATCGCTGTCAAAGGAACCTGCCGATAAGCTCCTCGGCACAACTCTGGTAAATACCCCGGTCAAATTTGCTCACAAAGCTCCGCCTGCTCCAAGTCCTCCTGGGACTCCATCAAAAGGCCTATGGTCAGAACAAGACACAAACATGTACGGGAAAAGCCTATGAATGGGTGAGTATAAAATACTCAATAGGCACCCCAAAAACCCAAAAAAAAGAGAGAAACTAAAAGGAAATAGTCAGCTCATCCCATCCAGAGGGAACCCAGACGAGAGGGAAACTCTATCTCGAGACCATCCTCAGCTAACACAACTAGTTAGCTCAATTCAGGTGTATTCCCATACATACACCTTGAACATATGATGAGGTATATTCCCATACATATATCATGAACATTCGCTCAGGTATATTCCCATATATATACCAGGAGCATCCGTATAGATATACGTCCACACATATACCATGAACATCCAGATATACTCGATACACACACAAATCCACAAGAGGTACCGACCTCATCACCAGAAACAGTTCACAACAAGGAGAACACACACCACACGCATTGTCCTCCAGATGAAACTCGTTTGAGAGATACACTCCATTGGTTTCCACAAAAATATCCTAGATGCTCACCTGAGAGATAACGCTCGTCAGATATCATCACTGTGAAAGTCACGCTAAAACAGCAAAAACACCAAACTCTTCAGATAGGGGATCACTCCTAGGGTCCGCTAGGGGATTCCATAACCCACACTGGTATTTGAAGATCTCACAGATAGGGGATCACTCCCAGGATCCGTTGAGGGATACCACAACCCGATCTGGTGATCCATATAACCACATCACACAGATAGAGGATCATCGCCTATCAACGTGGTCATGATGATATCGAAACCCCATCTAGTATAACTCGCGTAGTAGGGGATCGAACCGATGATACACCAACCCTACCGAAACCACACGCTGAGTAGGGGATCGTATAACCAACGATGCCGCAACCCTACTATAAACAACATACTGAGTAGGGGATCGTATACACGATGATGCCACAACCCTATTGAGCACAACCCAATGCACATGGGATCATATTCCCGATGATTCCACAAACCCTACGTGGGTTAACCTTCTAGATAGGGGATCTCCACCCATGGATAAGTGATCACAGTAATACCAAGAACCCGATCTAGGGTAGCGAAGCTTGAGGATCCCACCCTGGGCCCACCAGAGGGTTGCCACAACTCTAATATATTAGAGATCCTATAGAGGGGATCACAAAACCATACCATGGTTGTGATGCCACACAAACCATCATATGAGAAAACCTAGGGAGTAACATCTACCATTGTGGGTCTAAACGTCGTAAACTCGAGCAACCCATAACATCACCACACTACGCACCTCCTAGGCCGATACTGGGGCCACCATCGTGGTCTACATGAAACAAACACAGGATACACGATATACTCACCAAAAATAGACAACCGCTGAAAAATGTACTATTCACCATAGCCTGCGCATGTGGGGACCACCCCATGATCCTGAAACTCATCAAGCAGATCACACCATTGTGATCCCCTTGGAAAAACCCACAAGATCGACTACTCGATCGTCCGAAACGGACAGCCGATGAAAAAGTCACTATTCACCATAGCCAGCCTAGGTGGGGACCACACCACAATCCCGAAACGTGTCAGGAAGATCACACCATTGCGATCCCCTTGAAAAAACACATGGGATCGACTACTCGATCATCCACAACGGACACCCGTCAGAAAAGTCATGTTTCTCCGTAAACACCAGAACCCGGCCTCATGGGGCCCACACACTATTCATTGTCCCAACACCTTGAAACTATCTAGAAATTTTCACCGTACCATCAGGGTCTCAACCCCACTGAAGACACGTAATTTGGACACTCTGTGCAGAAGTTATGGTAGATCGAAGATGAAAATAATAAAATATGATTATTATTTTCAACGTTTCATGGCCCCGGGCCAAAAACCTGACTCACAAATTTTCCTAATGAATATCAAGAGGTTCTTCTTGACGCAATCTTCACGTTTCCGCAAATGGCTCTCAAATCGGACTTCCGGTTCGCGAGTTACAACGGTTTAAAGAACCCCCTGAAAAACCTGGCCGCACCACCGCCTGCCTCACCGGAAACCACCATGCCGCCTTCGGAAACCGCCACGCCACGGTTAGAAACCACTGCTCCACTGTCCTCACCACTGGAAAACCAGGTATTCCACCCAAAAACTTCTGGGAGCCACAAGGAGCACCCCAATGCTCCAAATTCAGATCTGAAACATGTTTCGGAAAGCTCGGGACCCAAACTACACAAACCTTATGAAAATTTGAAGAAAAAAAACACAAAAATGGGATCTGGTATTTTAAAATTCAAATTGCCTACCTTTCGGTGGACCACCGAAGCTTCGCATGCTCCGCTGCTGCTGCTGCATGATCCAGGAGTGTCCGCCGTCAAGATCTGAGACCAACAAGGCTTTGTTTGCTTGATTTGGCAGATCGTCGATGATGAATGGAGGTGGGAGGAGGGTTTCGTGTGCACGGGAGCTGGGAGAAGAGGGGGGGGGGGCTTGATTGGATCCCCTTGATTATTTAATTAATTTAATTGATTAAAATAACTCCCCAACCAGACTTCCCAGCGTGGAGGAGATTAGGTCGCCCCTAGGGTAAACACACTGTTCTGAACGCAACAACGGGCTCAGAGTTTTGATCGGAGACTCCGTTCAGAAGTTATTCGAGCTGACACTCATAAATAAACATTTCTATATATTTACGAAAATCCCTATGGTGGAGTTTTACACAGCAGGCCCGCGCCAACAAATTTTACACCCTTCATAGGGTAAAAGACATGCTCCGGACGCAACGCCCTCAAATTTCTGTTCTGAGATACCGTTTAGGAGAAAATGCACCCCCACCACGTGCATAGTATAAAAATACTTAATATTTTTATAAAATTAATTATGGGAACACCAGGACACGGAATCGTACACCGTCATCACAATTAGCCCTGGAATTATTCGTATGAATTTTCTAAAGTCTGACACGGCCAAAAACACGATTTTCTACAATTCAAACTTCCATAATTTTTATTTATCACTACACTATTTCCATCTAATCAATCAAAAATTAGACCATTGAAATTCATTCTTCTATTAGATCTAATGAATTGGTCAGAAAATGGTTTTCACATATGGTTGAAACCCAACAGAAATTTAATATATTTAAATATCAAAATGAAAAACACAATAGTTTAGGGATCGATTCTATAAAATATTAACAATATATTTAAAAAATTTATCAAATTTTCCTAAAAGAATTTTCATTTTTAAACCCTTATGAAATATAGTTATACTTTTATTTTTTTAAAAATAATAAGTGGAAAAGGATGATACTATAGTAAAATCATTGAAATAAGTGGGAAGAAATAAATATCTACATTAAATATACAAGAAATGAAAAAAAATAATATTCAATAATTTGTTAAATTTAGTACATTAATAGAAATTAAATTCAAGATCAGCTCTTAATTGAGAATTTTTAAAATTTAATGTATAAATTTAAATTTAGTTATTATCAACAAAAAAATAAAGTTTATTTCATATTTATAAGATATCATCACTTGTATTTTTTAGTAATGAGGGAAAAAATTTCAGACGCAACAAAACACATTTAAAAGAAAAAAAATTAACAATTTTGATTGGTATTCAACTAATTGGTTAATTAAACAAGATAACTTACCCAATTAAATAAAAATATAGATTGAATACAAAATAAGTAAATAAAAAATATGCAATCATAAACTTATTAAATCAATGAATGTTATATTCATCTTGAATTGAATATATTTTAATTTCTTAAGAAATCACTAAAAATCAATATAAATTGAAACACAAACAAAAACAAATTAATAAATATTGGAATTCACGTGTATGAAATTTAAAAATGAAAATATAAATACATGAAAAAAATAAAAAATTATAATATTTCATTGTTATTAGGTATAATTTGAGAAAAAAAAAGATATGATAATTGTATAGAACCTGAAAAAGTTAAAAAAGATGATGGGGAAAATGGGTTGGGGTGAAGTCACTGATAAGAGCGAAGGAAGGATTCGATAGGTGGGGGCACTACTGCAGAAGAGACTTTTAAAAGAGCTAGAAATATCATTATCAATGATAAAAATCATTGATAAACAAAGAGATCCCAAAATTCTATGACCTTTATCAGTGCTAAGAAAAATCATTGATAAAGGTCGTCTTTATCATATCTTTTATTTAGAAAAGATAAAATTTTAAAAAATAAATAAATAAATACATTTTTTCATTTAACCTAGCTGTTTTATGGGGTCTCAATCCTATCAACACTATGTTCCCCAAGTGCACCCACCCTACATCCAAACTTGAGCTCCCCCCTATCAGTGTTTTCACCCCTTTTATAAGTGTTTTTCATGAACTTAATCCAATTTCATGACTGAAGCTGAACCTCTAACCTCTCCCTTCTAGGCCTAATGTCTTTACCAAAACACCATCAATATTTGTTTACTATTTTATGATATATCTATTATATATATATATACATAATTTGATTTATTTATATATTAATTAATATAATTATTTAAATTTATATAAAAATTTTTAAATAAAATTTTCAAATATGTCTATATATTGAATATTTGGATATAAATTTTATACATATCTACATATATATATTTATATGTATATATATATTTCCATACATATTTATTCATATTTACATATAATTTTATATTTAGATCCAAATTTGTTATAAATTATTTATAAATATATATTTTAAATATGTTTATATCCTATATTTAATAATAATAATATATTTTAAAAAATACATTTATATATAATGTTTTTACACAATATTGAAAAACACATACACACACATGTACAAAGAAATATTGATACACATAAGTACACATTTATATTTCACACATACACACATATGTACATAGACATATTGATACACATAAGTACACATTTATATTTCACACATACACACTCAAATATTTATATATATGTATTAATTTAAATATATTAGAATATTCACACAAATATCTATATTTTTATTGACACACACGTATTTATATATTATTATTTAACTGGTCAGGGGTTAAGACCTCTTTTATTAAGGCGAAAAATGAAAACCCCTTTCATATTGGGTTGAGAGGGAACCCAATACATGAACCATAGGCCCAGAAGCACATAGTCTTGTGATATACATGTCCTGGAGGACCTTATAGTGTCTAAAGGACCTACTGACCTATGGGCCCAGATTATGCCCCTCATGAAGGAATTGACTCGAAGGCCCAAGAGTTAGAATGCTTCATATCAAGTACCAGTAAAACTTATCCCCTTGCCAAAGATACCATACTCATGTTTCAAGTTAAAGATATTGTGTATCCCCCCAAACCCCCTACTAATATATGCATCATTATGGTCCTATACAATGTGTTAGGGTACCCCTCCAAACCACATTGGTGTGTGGGGGAAGACTGAATCATAGGTGTTAGCGCACCCATCTCTCTTTCAAGTTACCCACCTAACAATGCTTATGTGGACCTCGATGCACCATCAACCTGATATTCCACATCATTTGACTAAAATACCATATAAAAATCCATGTGTCTGGTTACCCATATTTCCCTCACTGGATTGAATATATATGACTAATTGATGGTTTTCATCACACCCATATCTCTTTCGAGGATTCCCTCCCGATGACACTTGTATGAACCATGTTGTACCACCAGCCAAATGTCTCAAGATATTTTATAGGGTACATAATGTCACCTGCAACCCCAAAAATCTCAAAGAGGCCCATTAGAATGAAGGTCCAAGGTAACTTAGATGGCATAAAGTACCAACCACGAGTGCAGAAGATCTAGACAGAATAATCTTACATGGCCCGAAGGGCCACACCACCACAAATCGCATGATATAAAACATTTAATTTTGTCATACCAAAACAAAAAGAATTGATAAAAGGGGAACTATTATCATTGTGAGCTAAAAGTGGTGATAAAGGATAATTTTTACAATATTAAAAAATGCACTAATAAATGTATACCATTTGTGAGTACATTTTTTTATCATTGATAAATGAGACACTTTATCAATGCTTTTACTAGGGTAAATATACTATTTATATAAATTTTAATACCAAATATTATCAATACACATGATGTTATCCTATTTATATTAGAATGTTAATGTTTAATTATATATATTAATTTAAAATTTTATTTAATTAGTATAAATACAATATCTTGATATATGATATTTGAATGTACATATTTATATCTATGTTTATATGTTAGATGTACAAATATTCATGTGTGTGTGTATGTATAGGACATGCTTATTTGTTTATATATAGAATATACTATTGTTATTCCTATAAAGGTATTAGATACTCTTTAGGGGGGGGGGGTGCAGGGTATGGATATTCTTTTCAAAATTCTTCATGCCCCACGTGATCATGACCTCTTTATTTTAATGATCAATTCATTTAATTTTTAGTGATTATATTTATTTGATTCTAATAAACATTATCTGAAAATGATACATAAAAAGTAATGATGAAAATCAGGCATAAGAATAAATTTTTTTTTACTTGGTTCTCCCTCATTGGGCTATGTCAAAGGAGAAAACAATGAAAATGTAATGATGTATCAAATACTATAAATATAATGACCAGTACATGGTTATGGATTGATCACATATATACCTAGGATCATTACCATATAATATTTAGGGATGAATAACTACTTCTAAAGGCTCAATCCGTCAATATTTCCTTCGATGGCTCACTGCCAGTGAAAAGGATCACTTTCTTTCCCTTCCATTGCTCACTGCTCTAGAAAGGATTAACACATAGTTTATAAACATGTAGGTACTTTCAATAAAAATATTTAATGAATACTAAATTATAGGTAGATGAAATGTTGAAGTTATTTCTAGTATTCTCCTTCACTTTTGTGAAAAACACCTAGATGAAACGCATCCACTTTCTAGATAATTTGAACCTACTTATCTTTAATATAGACATGATAATTACTTATTATTTTACTCAGGAAATATATTCAAGAGACTATATGTCTTTATTTCACTTCATTGAATGTAGCAGTGAATGAAATGCTTTTGAAAATATAGTCAGATGGTGAAGTTAATCAGTCTTACACTTTAGAATTCAGATATGATAATGATATTTTAGACTAGGTATTCTTGGAGTGTATCTCCTTACACAAAATTCTTAGAATAATTTCACACAAAAGAGTTCAATATAGCCCTATTTTCACCTTGGAGGTGAAATATTAATTTCCTGCAATGTTTATCGAAATTTATTTCATGAACTATTTATGATCCCCTCACAAACTGACTTAATCCCTTCTTGAACTAGCTTGAACCACATGGTGTTAGTGCTTCATAGACCACATTTATTTCATGGACTATCTTTTCTCTGGATACTTTCTTCACTCCATTGACATACCTACTCCATGTACCACTTTTCAACCCCTTTTTCCTTTGTGATGTATAATGACCCATAAAAAAACCTCTACAAACTAATTTTCCTTTGCGGATTACCTCCCTTAAAAACTCAACTCTATCTCTAAACTCAACTCCTTCCCCAACAATGTCCTTCATGAAATACTTCATGAAATAGATCCCTGAAGGAATTTCTCCTTCATGAACTACTTTATAAAATTCATCCTTCACAAAACTATACCTTCACGAAATGCCTCTTTCTCTAACCATACCATCGCATAATCCTCCCTCATGAAAAACTTTCAGAATTATACAAATTCACCAAGTGACAATATTCTTTATTGAAATTTTCTCTCTCTAATGATCTGATTAGGGGTATTTATATAGGAAAATATATTCTCAAAACACAATAATCATAATTAACAAAAATTAATTTATGGTATAGACTTCATCAGGAACTTTGTATAAGATCCACATAGCACATTTATTCATTCACGATGCACCTTAAATCACTACATTCTGCAAATGAAACATGTACCATGAACTGTTCCTATTACACTGTTAAAATAGCACATAACTCTACGTGGAATCATCAAATCACCACCCTCATTCATAAAAGGTCAAGACCCTTGACTATTTTCATAGCATGTTATGAAATCTACATAAATTGCTATGCTGAAATATTGCCTTTACAGAATTTTCCTTCATTGTTTTGCATACATCCTTTGCGGTCCGCATAACACAACGGTGCTACTATGTGTTCTATGAAATCTATTTTTTGCGGTTTCTAAACTACATTCCATGAACTCCTTTAGATGCTATGTGGTTCTCCAAAAATTCTATATAGAATCCCTTCCTTTTATGTAAAACAAATCCATATTTTAAGGCCCAAAAATATGGCAAACACTGGAAAACTGTGCCACCTTAAATTCATCTGCTTCGGAAACATCAATCATACTAAAAAAGTCATCATGATTTTTCAACAAACATAATCACCCCAAAAACAATGAGATGACACCTTGATGGATTTTTCCCAATTACTATTCATATTTTTAATAATATTTCACATTTAATGTATATATGTTTTTATTTTTTATGTATAATTTTTGGTATTTATTCTATTTTTAGAATTTATAAATATTTATTTACTAAATATTAATTATAATATATTTTTAATTTATTTGATTAATATTTATTCAATTTTATTTATTCAGATGTAATATTTTGAAAATGATTGAAATTTATAAAATTAAGTCATTTAAATGCATTTTAATACTTTGTCTATCCTTTTATGTCTTTATGATTAATGTAGTTAATATTATGAATTCATTTTTTAAATATATTTTATTCTATTAATTTTTATTTATTCGTATATAATATTCTTTCATTTAATATAATTTATTCATTTTTAATATTTATTGTTTCTTATATTTGATGGAATTTAACCATTTTTTAATATTTATTTGAAAATATATTTATCTATAGTGTAATATTTTCAATATGTTTGTAATTAATATGAATAATAATGAATTATTTTTTTATTGATTATTAACATTTAAAATAAATTTAAAATTTATATAATTAATCTATTTAAATGATTTTTAATATTTTTTTCTAAATTTAAATAGAGAAGAATTTTTAAATTTATTAAATTTAATATATTCATTTTTAATATTATTTTACTTAATATTGTTATTTTTTCAATTTTTATATTTATTAATTTTTCATATTTTTGGAAGTTATACATTTTTAAAATTTAATACATTTTTGTTTAATAAGATTTAATATTTTGAGTACGTTTGTAATATACGTGAATAATATTTATTAATTTTTATTTATTGTGTTTTAATATTCTTAATTTGATTGAAATTTGTATAATTGATTGTTATAAATTCATTTTAATTTTAATTTTTTTTTGTATTCTATAAAATTCAGTTCTAATAATTATTTTATTTATATAAATAAGAATATATCTGCATTCATTTTTATGGGTTTTTAATTCATGTAGTTAATGTCATGAATTCAAATTTTTAAATAATTTTTTTAATTTATTAAATTTTATTTATTCATTTTTAAAATTATTTCAGTGAATATCATTTTTTAATTTTTAATATTTATTATATTTTAATTTTTTTATGATTTATTAATTTATTAATATATATTTATTCCTATTTTTTTCAAAATAATAATATTGTTAATATATTTTTTTGTTTATATGGTAAATATTAATTCAATTATATTTACTAATTTTAAATATTTTTAAAATGTTTGAAATTTATGTAATTAATTTATCTAAATACATTTTCTAGTATTTTCTTCATTTTTTACGTGTTTAAAATCAATGTAGTCAATCTTATGAACTATACATAATTATTTACTAATACTTAAAACTCTTAGAATATTTCTAATTTATATGATTAACATTTATTCAATTTGATTTATTATGTTGTAACATTTTTAAATGTTTGAAATCTATATAATTAGTCTATTTTAATACACTTTTTTATTATTTTCTTCATTTTTAGTACATTTTTATAACTATATAAATTAATCATATGAATATATTATTTCAAATAGTTTTTTATCTATTAATTTTTATTTATTAAATTTTAATATTATCTAAGTCTATATTATTTATTTATTTTTAATATTTTTAATATTTTTTTTATTTAATAATTTTCTGATATTTATTATCCATATTAGTTTACTATGTTTTAGTGTTAAAATATGTATTCATCTTCATTTTAATATATATCCATTTTTATTTTTTAATAATTTGTATAATTAATATGACTTATCCAATTTTTTTTATTTTTAAAGTCTCTCCACTTTTAATTATTCAATTTGACTCATTTTTAACATTAATGAATTTAATATTATATATTCATTTATAATGTAAAATGATCTTAACTTTTTTATAATTTATTAATATTTAATATATATTTGTTTAATAATTTTGTATTTGATTTATAAAATCTTATAAAAAATTATCTTTATGAGTTCTATAATTATACAATTGATAAGTATTTTTTATGAATTATTTTTTAGTGCTGATAAAGATATGTTTTAATAGTGTTTATTATTTTAGCACTGATAAAACTCATCTTTATCAGTGATTTTTGGAATGTGTTGATAAAACCCTTCACAGTCATATAAATTCAACCCTAATAAAACTTTCTTCTTCGCCCCGTTCAACCTCTGTTGGAAGTCGACATCTACGACTACCCCCCCTCAAACATCTCCAATTAATAGATCCTCCCAAAACCATAATTTCTTGTCTGGAAGTAGTGATTTGGGGATAAAGAAAACAAAATGGAGTGATTCTATCTCATTTCCCTTGTTTGGCATGGTTATGTTGGATGTAATGAAATCATTCAGGTAGAAACCTAGAGAAATTAGTTCGTACCTAGTTTAAGATTTCAAATCACTCTAAAATAATGGTGATTTAGAAGGAATCAAATAAAAAATGCTATTTTTTCATTTTTTGGATATTACCCCTGTTCATATTTTATTTTATTTAATTTCTACCATTATCCTACACCCAGTTTATTTAAAAAAATTAATTGTGTCATTTATCAAAAATTGTTAGTGTGTGGGTCATTCCTTGTATTGCGCTATTTCTCTTGGCCCCACTTGCTTTAATTTTGTCAAAATTGGATTTTTTTAAATTTTCATTTTATCTTTTTTAGTTGACTTTATCAGTTCATCCCATTTATACAAACCCATGGTTTTATTCATCAAACCCCAATTAAATTCAAGAGTTTCTTCAAATGTTGGGTTCTCATGACCATTTTATTCAGCCCTATCAACATTTTCATCTTCTAAAAAAGGATTAAATTTATCTTCTATGCATCCTATCATTGAAACACAACCGAGTCTGCTATGTACCAAGTAATGGAATAAATAAACATCAACTCCTCCCTCTTGTTGTACTACCACCTAGAAAACTTACAGAAATCATCAGTGATCTTAGTGTTTTACAATAGAAGAAATTTTAATTATATTCATTCTGTCATTATATATATCACACATTCCTTTCCTTCAATGATTTTTTGCACTGCAAAACAATCTCAATACTCATTATTCAACACATATTATCTTAGAACAATGTATTCATGTAACTACAAAACAATCTCAAAGTATGATACTTGATTAATTAAAAAATTGTATTATGTAAGCTCAAGGACGATCCATTAAGATGGAATATTAGTTTTTATAGGTTTTAAAGAATTTTTAATTTATTAATTTTAAGGAAGCAGTTAATGAAAATTGGTTTGAATCAAATTTTAAAAATATGAAGATGAAAGCAAAGAAGATTGATTGGTTTGTGATCAAATTTGGAAGGTGTGTCCAGGTTTTGTAATTTCATGGTTTTGGTGAAATTTTATTTTATAAAATAAGTTGATTCTAATGATTGGAATCAGAGTTGAGAGATGTAAGATCCAATGGTCATGGTATCTAATCCTTAATGAAATAATACCCTATTTTCCTTGGTCTGATAATTTAGGGTGTTGTCGAATAATGTTTGTCTCGATACCATATTTAAACATGATTTACCTTAACGTTGAAAATGGTCATTCATTATTTAGAGTTTATTGTTGCATAATTTAAGATTTTCTTCGTGATTCAATTATAAATGGCCACGATAAAAGAAAAATAAAGGGATTGGAAGATGAATATGATTTACAAAAAACCACATAAATGAATAAAAAGATAAAATAAATCCTATGTACCTTCCCTATTATATTTACATCAAAGGTGCTCTGGAATTAATAAATTTCATGACGATTTGGCCCAAAGGAAGTCTCGTGTGGGTCCCACGTCAATGATTCATTGAAAATTTTAAGATACGCTAAAATTAGGTTCTTGAATCCCATATTGGGCATTTACATGACGTGGAATGAATTTTCACATCATCTAATCATTTAAATATTCGTAAATCAAGAATCTCTGAAATATTTTTCAAAAGAATATCTTGAAAAAATCACATCTTGTAATAGTAATACATAATGTGCAATTTCTTTTCACATTCTATAATGGTGTGACGACATGTACTGGTGGTGATTCTTCTTATGATGAATTCATGATGTGTAATTTCATTACACATCATGTAATCGGTCTGCTATATTTTTCCAGCTCTTCCTTGGAATAAAAAATCTGGTGCTGTACTGCTTCACTTAGATCATGCCATGAAGTGTATTTTTGCTCCAATATTTGCCTCTTTTCATTACTTTTCCAAGAATCATTGTATCCTACCATTAAAAAAAAATAAATTTCTCAAAAATCAGAAAGATTAATTAATTAAATTCACACATTAAAACATAAAAATATAATAAAATATATGTATGAGATATATTTATCAATAGGACTAAACTTGTGGAAAAATGAATGTATCTATAGAATGGGATACCACTATGCTTTCTGGAACATCTGATATGATTATTAGTGTGAAAAATGATTAAAACTGCATTGAGGATGTCATTACATGTGTGAATGATGATGAAGATCATATTGAAGAAATGGAAATGACTGTTGAAAATGAACATCATGATTTTTCAAAATTGTTTCGTGAGTTAAAGAGTTGTTCCAAGATGCAATTTTATGCTGGTTGTATTAACTATACAACATTTACATCCATATTGAAGCTATATAATGTAAAAGAAAGTAATGGATAGAGTCACGCAAGATTTATTGAACTACTTTCCCTCCTTAATGATATTCTGCTAGAAGATAATGATTTTACCTGGAAAACATATGATGATAAATGAATGTTATATTCAATGATTATGATATCTAAAAGAACACAAGATTATAAAAATGATTGTATACTATTTATCAATGACCATTAATCACTTAAAAAACTCATAATTTATGGTGTGCTTCGATATAAGAAGGATGAATCAGGTCCTACGAAAGTTGTATGGTACTTTCCAATAATTCCAAAGATTAGGATCCTATATAGAAGTGCATAGACATCAAGGTAATTAAAGTGGCATTTAGATACAATAAATAAATATGGAAAACTTTTTCACCTAGTAGACTCTCCTCAGTGGAAGAGAATTGGTCACAAGTATCCAGAACATGAAAAAAATCTTGTATCTTTCAATATCTATAGATGGAGTGAATCATTTTGGTTTTCAATGTAGGATTAAAAGTACATGTATGGTTATATTGGTAATGTATAACCTTCCACCATGGATATTAATAAAAAAAATACTTCATGTTATCTCTACTTATATCTGGACCAAAAAACTGGGTGATGATATTGATATTTATTTGGCTCCATTATTCAAATATTTGAAATTATTGTGGGATTTAGGTTTTAAATTGTATGATACTTTCCAAAAATAATATTTAACATTGGGATTCATGTTTTATATTATGATAAATGAATTTCGGGATTATGGAATATTTTTAGGATCTAGTATTAATGGAACTCAAGGGTGTCCCATTTTTGAACATGATACACACTCAATTAGGTTAAAACATTCCTTGAAGACTGTGTTTCTGGGATATCATATATTTTTTCCCTGATGACATAAATAATATTCTTGGATGACATTATTTTATGGTATTTTAGAAGAAGGTACAACACTATCTCCACTAATAGGTGATCAAATATTTCAGAATGTAAAAGATATGGGCACAGATTTTGGTAAACCTTCTTTGAAAAAAATTATAAAAACTAGTTAAAAAAAGTGACCCATTTTTTAATTACCATACTGGAATTTTTTGTATCTCAAACATTTTCTTGATGTTATGAATCTAGAAAAAAATGATTGTGAGAGTGTCATGGGAACATTAATAATTACACTAGGAAAAAAGGATGGAATTATTTCTAGGTTAGGCATGATTAACTTGGTGATACAAGAAGAGTTTGCACCAGTGAAGGGTGAAACACAAAGTTTCATTACTCCAACTACATACACTATTTCCAAGATCGAGATATATCAGTTTTTCAATTTCTTGGATAATCTAAATGTTCGAAAGGTGTATTTATAAAATATTAATATTATCATGTCATTAACTGATTTAAAGTTAAAGGGTCTGAATCACATGGTTTTAATGTTTTAATGATAAATCTAATTCATTTATCTTTAAATTTCATTTTTTAATATGAATTTCTATTATAAATTAACCAAGATCTATTTCTTTTTCAAATTTATATGGGGTAAAGTTATAATCACATTGAAATTTCCAAATGTTGAAAAGGAAGCAATTGTTATATTATATGAATTGGATATGTTCTTACTTCCATCACTTTTTGATATGATGGTTCACTTAATTGTTGACTTGGTTAAATATATTATACTATGTGGTCCTGTAAATTATAGATATATGTATTCCATTGAACTATATGTGAATATTTTGAAAGGGAATTTCAAAAGTCATAGTGAATTAGAAGGTTTTATTATAGAGTGATGTGTTTCTAAGGAAGATGTTTGATTTTTTATTGACCAATTATATTTTATGAAAATACTTGGTTTAACAACATTTTATCACACTGAGTTTTTTGTGGTTGAAGGAATTTCCAAAATAGATATCTATTACATATAATCAATAATTTATAGGATGGTTTCTAGACCATTTTTTAAATTAATCAACTATAAATATAAATTCAAATTCAGAATGAATTTCATGGATGGCTAGAGGACCAAGTGTGCATGTATTATATTATAATGGTAATGTAGTTAATGATAATATGTTCAATATATATGGGGTCTTTTATGTAATAGGATACCACAATGAGGGTATTTAGATACTCAACAGAGGGTAAAATCCATTCAACCTTTTAGAAAATGGAGTTCAACAATCTAGTTATATTTTTTATACTATACATTGTGTTGCATCATATTTTTATCTATTCAATATTTCATTTACATAATATAAATTAAATGTTAAACCACTTCTGTAGATAATGACTTCTATACATACTGGTTCTCCCAATCCTAAGGAACAATAGGTTTCTCAGCATGTTGATGGTCCCAATGCAGTGGAGAAACACATTTCTGCATATATCGATGTTACTAATCCAGATGAACAACATATTGAAAATGCTAAAACAAAGGAAATAGTATAATTTGACCTACCTATATCCCATAAAAAACATGATAATCATAGAATGATGATGTTAACAAAAAATATTAAGGTGAGAAACAAAGGCATCAAATTTGAGGTTGGATGAAATGTGTGTGGCCACCCAATTAACCCCAACAAGGAAACATTTAGTAGTTAGATTGGGATCTTCACTCGAATACATGTGTTGGTTGATGTAGATTCATGGAAAAATGATATTATCATTCTTAAGGAACTAATTTGGGAAGATATTACGGTAAAATTATGATATACTATCATAATTATACTAAAAAAATAATAATGAAATGTTGATTTACTATTCATTATACCATGTAGAGTGCATTTATAATTGATGAGTTTTGTATGAAATTTGTACAAATTCTCAATATAAAGTGTCATAGAGGCTTTCAAACAATTCATATGAAGTATCATCTCAGATATTCTGATGGTAAAATAAACCCACACAAACCATAGATGTATGCACCCTAGATAAACTAAGAAACATGCTATACATTTATTGGTCTTCACAAGGAGATATATTTTTAAGTACATTTTGATTGGTAATATATTTATTCAATATTCATGTATTAATAATTTTTTTCAAACTTTTTTAATTTATGAAACAACTATTGAGTGCTGAAAATAATCACCGTGCATCAAAAATAAGATACCCCTACCAAAAAATAAGGATGGGTTATCCTTGACTTGAAAAAATGATATTTATTTTAAATATAGAGTAATTCATTTATGTGACGTGAAAAAAATGTAATTATATTCCTTTATATATATGAAAATTAATGAATCAAAATCAAAATCCACTTCCATCCCACATCATGTAATATGGAAGGAGGATCATGTAAATAAAGACGAGATACTAATAGATGAAAACAAAACAAAATTATGGGAAGCATGTGTATGCATGACAAAATAAAAATTGGTTTTTAATTTAGTAGATATTTTATAAAAATGGTTACTTATTTTGATATATTTTAATGTAACATAAACCTAAGAATAATCATCAGTTTTACCCAATGAATAGATTTAATTAGTTACCTTTGAGCAACAAAAAATATGGTTGTGTCCAAGGTGAGGGTTTTGGGGTGTCACCCCAATAATATTTTACGAAAAAATGAATAGTGTGATAAAGATAAAAAAATGGAAGAGATTCATGTATGGTTATATTCTAGAAAAAAAAATTAATTGGCTGTTTGAGTTTTTAGAAAATGTTTTTGGAAGGAATCTAAGAGAAGAAATAGCACAACAAAAATCTATGTAAAGATACCTACACCCCAACCCCACCATATTTGAGGTGATCCATTTTCCCTAAAAGGGCTACATTACCTGAGGTAATCAATTTTTTATAACTATTTTTATGAAATGTAAATTATATAGAAATTAACAAATTTCTTGTAATGATATTCTACATGGTGAAAATGATTGTGATTTATTTCTATCAGCACCCACCCATCACCTTATTGTGATGGGTATTATTTACATTATCCAAGGAGATATTATACACCCAAAACAACTTCCAATAAGTCACCTGAGAGTGTGGATTAACATAACTCAAGATCTGAGCAATGAGGCACCTATTTCACATGATAATCTTGAAGTTCATATGGCTGAGCATTCTATTGGAACATTCATATCATCGTCATTAGATATTCTAAAAATATATATTGACATGATGGTATTCCTTTCCAAGTTAATTTTTTATGAAAAAACTTTAACAATTAATTGAAAAAGTTACTTACCAATGAATGTTATTATAGATGTATAAAGGGAAGAGGGTGAAATATAAATTCAAATCAAAATGATATAATGGATCAACCAATCAATCTAAAAGACAACCAATCAATCTAAAAGATATTCACAAGGTTCCTTTACCTAACAAGTTTAACTTCCCTATTTACTAACATTAAATTTTCATGTGGATAAAATGTTAAAATTTTATGATACTAAAAAAATTGATTATTAATAAGAAATGTACGGAGAGAACATTGCAGACTATATTGTCCTTTAGAATGTAAATAAAATTCTTAGGCATGAATGGCTAGGAGTATAAATTGTAAATGCCAACATGAGGTGTATTTTCACAATTTGTCTTTCCAAAAGCGGGTCTACCATGTTAATTATAGTTAAATAAGATTATTATTTTTTCATATGTATATATAAATACTATTTTAATGGAAAAACTTATGAAACAATTTGGACTCATCTGTCCTCACATGACTTCTACAATATAATTCTCATTAGATTCAAAGGAATATGAAGTAATAGTGGAAGTAATTGATGAAATGGTTGAAATAAAACATATAGATAATATAATCTTTTTAATACCCACAATATAGGTTTAAAATCTACAATTTAATCATTTAAAATATATATTCATTTCATTAATTAATTGACATTTTTCTATTTTTGGGTAACATTTTTTATTCAATGCAATCAATTTGGTTACTCAAAAGATTGATTTTTTGGATTCAATGCATGGATACCCAACAAAAATATCATACATGATTATTTTTTTCAATTTAAAATACAATACATTCAACAATTTATAAATAAAATCCAAGTTATACATTTTATATATTTTTTAATTTAATTTTTTTTATTGTAGGGAGGTGTTTAAATGTCACCAAAATTAAAACATTTAGATATTCCATAGGAATAATAAACCCATAAACTTATAAAACTATAAAATTATTAAGTTATATATAGTAATATTTCACTTTCAAAACAAATTTCAAAACAATTTACTTTCATGACCCGAAACAAGTTGGGGCTCCAGCCGCAACTACCCCAAGCCCACCTCTATAGGATATGGGGTTCAGACAAGCACCAAAGGCATAAATACCTTGGGGAGGCCTTTTCCTAAGTACCTTTATGCACACAAATATTCATATCGATGTAAAAGTGAATAGGTAGAGAGTAAAATATGCAAAACTACTATAATTTAAACCGAGAATGCATGACCCCCTAGAAAGTACAAAAGTAAGGTAGTGTAAACTGAAAATAAAAGGGAAAAAATAAATACATAGCCAGAAATATTTCCCAAACTGATAGAAAAACAGAAAAGTAAACACCTGAAAGAGATCCCAACTCCTCAATACCATGAAAAAAACCCCGTACATGGTCCAAGAACATAGTATCCCTAAGATCCTAGGTATTCATGGTCGACCTGTCTATCATATGCATAAGACACAATACATGTGGGAAACTCCCATGCATGGGTGAGTATAAACATACCCAGTAGGATGCCCTAAAAGCTGAAGTATGACTAGTAATAGATACGATAGAAGAGAAATACAGTATATAGAACAAGGAATAGTGAAAGAGTATAGCTCAACCTAACAAAGATTAAAAGAGATCATCCAAACATAAGGGATAAACAAGATGAGTTGATGAACTAACCTTAAAGTCTTCACTTCCTGTAGCAATAGACTAGAGTCATCTTACCATGAGAAGATAAACATGGAAATTAAGTGTCATAACCCACGTGTCTTCGCCTCTTCTACAATGAGTGTGTCCAAATCCAAGGTGTGGATACAAAATAAGGGTATATATATATCTGTTTGTGTGTGTGTGGGATGTTTTCTGTGCTCATTCAAATAATACCAAACTAATTGTGTAATGGGGTATCTATCTCACAACACATCCTAAGAAGAAGAATTGGGTTCCAATATAAGTCCCAAGGACCCATACCTAGCTTGGTTATAGGGTTCCACTCTAGGTCATCAAGGACCCATTCTATGCCCTGAGGGAGGGTTCCACTAGGAAATTCATTGACCCATGCCCTACCCAGTAGGAGGGTTCCACTCTAGGTAATTTATGACACATTCCATTACCCACATGAGGGTTCCACTCAAACATTTTAGGACCCATTCCCCGCCCAACTAAAAAGATCCACTCTAGGTCACGGAGGACCCATGACCTACCTCGCAAGAGGGTTCCACTCGAAATGAAACAACTTGTGATATCACCTAATCACTTCCGACATATAGCATCTCATCAAAAGTTTTCATGACTAAAACATTCCACATCATATCTCTAAATCCTCAACCAAGGGATAAATATTGCTCTACATGGAAAATCAGTCATGATAGGAATCCTTTAGGCCAAAATCTGAGTTCAAACAAAGAATATATGGGTGATAGAGGTTTGATCAAAAGAGATCAAGGGATGTAAAAAATGAGATAGAAACCACATGACATGTGGCACTGGTCCACTTCCTGACCATTTCTCTAGCTAAAACATGAATTCATCCCATGTAGTAGTACATGATGTGTATGTGGAAAAACAATGTTTCCAGGATAACTAAGAATGGGGCCGTGTGCTGCTCACCATATTTTTTTACTAGGGTACACAACCGTGTATCAGACCCCATGTTCCTCCACATGGGTTCCCATTTGTGTCACCAAACACAGAGGTTGTCCAAATGAGGAAGGGGTATTTGATGTTTATGAGAGATTACATATTGTGTCTTACTTAAAAATTCCAAATCCGAAGCTAATGTTGAGGTTGGGGGGCTACATTCTGTGTTTCCATCCATGAACAAGGAGTTTAGTCAAGATTTTTTAAAAAAATACTATATCAAAAATTAATTATTGAATATTTCAACTCTACTTTGATACAGGCCTCTAATATGCCTAAATAATATGGATATAATAAAAACCATCAAATCATGGCCATATTGCTTCGGTAAATGTCCACCAGAAGTCATTGAGTGGTTCATTACTCATTCCACATGCCATCACACCTCCGTCCATTGAGTTCATGATCTTTAATAATCAAAGAGATCATCCTATCCTTTCAACGAACCCATATCTATGCTCAGTTCATCAAACTATTCATTTTTCATTAACTAACCATGAATCTGAGGGTCTGATGAAGTTCAGTACCTCTCAGAAAAGTCATGATCAGACTGTAGGGATCCAACCCGTGAAAAATCAGAAGGATATTGTGGGTAAAGGAAGCAAAACAAAATATTAAATTATTATTGACCAATATTTCTTGTACAATGATCAATAATGTTGATCCAAGGGTTATAAACCAAAGAAATTAATTGAAAATAGGTACTTGGGGACATCCAAAAGTTTCAATTGAGTGTGCAGATCAAAGAACATCAATCTATCTAATCAACTATTTAATAAAAGTTTTAAAAATACTAAATGAAGAGTCTTATTTTTATCATGTATAGATTGTTGATGATAAATAAATTTTCTAATGATTTGAGAGATGTCTCTACATTCATTGGGTCCAAATTTTCTCTGATTTGGAGTTCCTTCATCATTCGAGGAGATCCACTAATAGAAGAGGGATGTGAGAATAATGGGAGAAATCCAAAATTATTATCTAACCTTGTAAAATTATCCAAAAATATATATTTAAAACATATCATTTAGGCCAAAGTGACTTAACTAATTAATTTAAAAATTAATTAACACACCGAACGTACCGTAAACGAGTGAGGGATCCAAACACCCAATGACGACCCATTGGTAAACACTATGTTTCAGACTCATCCTTGGTTTAGAATTTCTTATCCAATATTTCATTTAAGCGTTATCTCATTTCCTTCAAGAATATTCATATGATAAATATATAATATATATAATATTTTAATAAAATTAATTCCAGGAACACTGAGCCTTACAATCACTCATTGTCTCAGACCATAGATCTGTATATATATATATATATATATAAATAATTATTTCAAAGACTTACAAGTAAAAAACAAGGAAAGTACATTATTTCCTTGTTCAATATTTTCTTCCCCTAAAAGAAAAAATAGAATAAAAGAAATCTGGATATTTTTCCTGTACTTGGCTCTACTAGTCCTAGTAACTCTTTTTCAAATTTCCGTTCTACCAAAGAATGTGAACCAAAGGGATGGTCTGTCCATGCAGTGTCTGCTCATACTGATCCTTGATCACCACCGATTGGTCCACAAAGGTGGATCTATCCTCATTTTATACCATTCCCTAGTCAATAATGTTCATGGGTTCATGCACGTATCACATTAGGTATAATACATGGAAGACATATTGCACCCTCTATAGCTTTGGGGATATGGAAAGGTGGTGAGAAAACTCTCCAACCCACTACACGATCTTGAATGGCTTGATGAACCTTGGTGTTAGCTTGTATCCCTAGATGGACCTCTACAATCATCATCACAGGGGACTCTAAAAATAATTTTGTCTCACTGATCAAAATCCAAGGTCCTATGATGGTGTTCTACATAAGATTTATTTCTATGTTTGGCTACTCTCATCCCCTCATGGATGATCTGTACTTTCTCCATCGCCACCAGCACCAACTCTAGTCCCATAATATATGACTCAAAAATCTCTATCCAAAAAAAGTGTGACCTACATGGTATCCTATATAAATCCTAAAAAGGTTCCATTTTTATGGTTGAGTGGTTGTTTTTGTTGTATGAAAACTCTACGAAGGGCAAGGGATCCTCCCAGCTCTACCCAAAGTCTAACACGCACACCCTCAACATATCCTCCAACAATTGGGAAATGAACTTGGTCTACCCATAATTCTAGGAGTGAAAGGATATACTCACCCTAATTTGGGATCCAAATTCCTCCTATAGGCTTCTCCAAAATCATGACATAAACCATGCATCATGATCCAAGATAATCTTTGAGGGTACCCCATGACGGCGAAAGATCTCCCGTACATACAACTACCTCAAACTCTCAATCAAAATCTACTCCCTGATAGAAATAAAGTGTGAATACTTCATGATTCAGTCAACTATCACCTAGATTGCATCAAGGATATTCACTGTGCATGGAATCCCTGTGACAATGTGCATGGATATGTTGTCTCATTTCCATTATGGGATCTCAAGGGGCTATAAAAAACCTACTAGAAATGGGTGCTCAATTTTCACTTGCTGATAGGTGGGACACCAAGAGACATTATCATAAATGATTAATCACATTTTGGACCACCAAAATTCCACTAATGATCTATTAACAGCTTCACTGCACTGGGATATTCATCTAAGAGAGAAGTGTGAAACTCCAGCACCACCTCCTCCCGAAATTCATCTAGAACCACTATTCACCCATTGAATAAGATGATGTGATTCCATATTTCAGAATATTTATATGGTGAGTCTCATGTGAATATTTGATCACATAAGAGCATTCATTCAATGTACACTAGATGGGACTCTCTCTCACACTCAATAAGTGAAGGACTCAACAACATCGACTATAAAAAAGATGTTCCCTCTTTCTCTACTTGGGTCAGCTGCAAGGAATGTAACTACTTTGGATATTATAGCTGTTGACGCTCCTTTCATCACAGAGTCTAAAGACTGGAAAAGGGGAGTATCTTAGCCCAAAGTGATTCATCCTTTGGACAAATATAAAAAATTGACAAAGGAATAAGAAGAACATTGCGCAAGGATCGCACAAGTTCTATAATCCTCACGCACGTACACCTGCGCGCCATATTTGGTCGCACATGTGACTTGCATGCCCTAAGTGATAACCGCTCGGGGTCTTCTCCAGCCTATAAATACCCCTGTTGGGCCCCCCATTTAGGAGGAATTTTTCTAGAATTCATATATAGAGCTCCGAATGCCCAAGTCTCTTCTTCAAGTCTTCCGAACACTTCTAAGGTAATTATTTACCTAGAATGGAAGGTCTAAACAAGAGGAGTAAGGTCTAAGTATTAGAATTCACTAACAGTTGCACGCCTAAGGTGTTTTACCCTTAAGGGAAATGAAAATACTTGCGTGCCACCCTACTTCTTCACCAAAACTTGTGCGCCTCTCTTATGGAAGTACCTCAAGATAATTCTAAAGGATTTGGTCAAGGATCGCCCAAGTGTTACCCAACTGGTTAACAATCGCGGAAGTCCTCATGTGTCGCGCAGGTATACCTACGTGACAAGGACATGCGTGCCCACGCAGTACCTGTGCGCCTTCCAGGAATTGCACGCCCCTACCTTTTTGGGTGCCCTACTTTCCCATTTAACCCCTCTTATACCATTCCACCTCTCCTATTCACGATTCAGTCTTCAAGACATTCTTCAAAGACATTTATGGCATGTTTTCTTGATTAACTTCTTTATCTAAAAGGAATTATGTGGAATATCTCCCAGAACCTAGTGATTTACAAATATTTATGTCACTAAGGATTGAGATTTAATTCACTCAACCTCATCCTTTAAGATGAGAGAACCCCTTAACGTGGGCCTCCTTTTCAGGAAAAAGCCCTAGTCATAATTCTCAAATCTGGGAATCCTCCTTAAGAGTAAGCCCCAAGTCCTCTTTAACATGGGCCTCATTTTCAAGAGTAAGTCTCAATATTAAAACCCCAAATATGGGAATTATCCATAGGAGTAAGCCCCAACCATTATTCTCTTAACCTGGGCCTCCTTTTCAGGAATAAGCCCCAATCATAATTCCTAACTTGGGCATCCTCCTTAGGAGTAAGCCCCAAGTCCTCTTTAACCTGGGCCTCCTTTTCAGGAGTAAGTCCCAGTCATAATTCCCATTACTTTTGGGCATCATCCTTAAGAGTAAGCCCCATGTTCCCTAATTTGGGCATCCTTTTCAGGAGTAAGCCCCAATCTTAAAATTCCGAAATATGGGCATCCTCTTTAGGAGTAAGCCCCAACCATAATTCTATTAACCTCAGATTCCTTTTCAGGAGTAATCCCCAGTCTCAAATATGGGCCTCCTCCTTAGGAGTAAGCCCCAAGTCCCTTTAATTTTCAAATCTCTCTTAACCAGTCTTTATTTCATTTTGATCCGGGCTTCCTTCTCAGGAGTAAAACCCAATCATAAGTCCCCTCCAAACTTGGGCATCTTCCTTAGTAGTAAGCCCAAAGATTAGAGTATCCAAATCTCCCTAAAGTATATATAATTTTATAGACCTTGTTCCTGGATTTCTTCCCTGAAGTAAATCCTAATCTTCATCTATTTGGGCAGTAATACATACAAAAACCCCACATCATTTATTATTATTGAATCTTTCATGGCACAACTATCTGGTTTTACCAATTCCTCTTGTTTCTCACAACGAGCATGAATCACGTGAGCGTAGAGTGTAAAAGTAATTATGACATCTTTCTTTGAGCCATCAATAATAATCATCATATTACCTTACTCGAACTACATGGGTTCTGATTTCTTTTCCAAAAAAACAAAGGATACATAGGTAGCCCATCGGCAGGTATGATCTTAACTTTGAAATAATCAATGTCCTTCTGAATGACAATAAATATCAAGTGACCCACTGAGTGGCTTTAAAACTAGTATGAATACTTCAAAGAGTTAATTCCATCAGAAAAGAATAATTAATAGGGATTATGCCATAAGAAAAGAATAATTAATCCCTTTGTATGAATACTTAAAAGAGTTAATGGTGGAATTCCCTTCGGAACCAACATTTTCTTATGTCCCAAGATCACAAAATGCTCAAGCTGATGCACTGGATAATATAGCCACAACTCTGGCAGATACAAATCGGGATGAGGCAACCATTAGTATTTCCCACCATCGTGCAATTTCACCTTATGTCCGAATCAGAACAGTGGAAATTAATGAAATTAGTCCCATTCTTGAACCGTATGGTCATACTATAGGATGTATGTCACCTATCTGGGAATACCTTCAAAAGGGAACACTTCCACCTGATAGAGCTTAGAAAGAACAAATTCCGATACGTGTGGTCAATTTTACTCGTTATGATAGCCCAGATCACTTAGAGAAAATTCTCTAAAAACGTGGTTTTGATGGAGTTCTCTTCAGATGCATTGATGGTAAAAAAAATGGCTATCATGAAAGAAGTGCATGCAGGAGTCTGTGGTGCCCACCAGTCAGGACATAGACTGTCTGATCAGATTCGAAGGCTTGGATACTTTTGGCCTTCAACGATACAAGATTGTGTTGATTTGACAAAGAAGTGTCATTCAATCCAAGTACATGCCAACATAATTCATCAACCTCCAGAGTTTATTCATACAAATAAATAATAAGGTCCATTTTCCACATGGGGAATGGATGTGGTGGGACCTTACCCTTCAGCTACGACCAAGCTGTTTAAGTATATTCTTACTGCAACTGATTTCTTTTCCAAATGGGCAGAGGTAGTACCTTTTAAGGAAGTCAGTTCTAAATGCATTGTTATCATCATCAAGTCTAACATAATTACCAGATTTGGTGTCCCTCATACCATATTGATGGACAATGGCACTAACTTCTGTTCATCCGAGGTGAAGAAGTTGTATCAAGAATACAACATCAAATCCAACCATTCATCTCGGTATCATGCAGCGGCCAATGGACAGATATAAGCCTTCAACAAGACTCTTTAAAATATACTGAAAAAGATGGCGGATAAAGATAAGAAGTCATGGCCTGATAAAATATTTCATGCTTTATGGGCTTATCGGACCACCACCCGCACTGAAATGCGGTCAACTCCATATTCACTAGTATATGAAACAGAAGCCATCTTGCCCATTGAAGTTCGACTACCCTCACTCAGAGTAGCTATTTGTGATTATCTATTGTTGAATAATCTCAAAAGCGATTGAATGAATTGGAACAGTTAGATGAGAAAATATTGTGCACTTTTCACCACATGGAAGTCTATCAGAATCGAATAGCACGATATTTCAACAAAAAAGTTCGTCTCCATTCATTCACTAAGGGAGAACTGGTATTAGTTCATAGAAATCCAATGACACCAAGAAATAATACTCCCATGCTTAATCCAAAGTGGGAAGGACCTTATTCAATACATAAAGTCTACTCCAACGGAGCATATTCATTAATCTCGATGGATGGAGAACTCATCACTGCTCCAACCAATGCTATATTTCTGAAGAATTATTTTTTATAAACACAAAATATATCATCATTGATCTGGTATGACCATAAACTGCACCACTGTCCTGCATGACATTAAAACTGCTCATCACATCCAGGAAGATGTTAAACTGCATAACCATCCACGGTCCATGCATATGACCTTAAACTATTTTCACTTTCATCCAACATTACATTAAACTCTGTCCCCCTTCAACGTCCTTGCTATATGACATTAAACTATATAGAAGTCCCTTAAATCCACCAAGATGTTAAACTGCATAACCAACTGTCCATGCATATAACCTTAAACTATTCGCACTTACGTCCAACATGAGGCTAAACTGTATCGTCCCTTTTTCGTCCAACATGATGTTAAACTTTGAAATAGTCCCTAATACATCCAACATGATGTTAAATGGTGTAATCATTTATCTTCACTGCGTGAAATTAAACTTCACAGTTCCCCTTTTTTCCAACATGACATTAAACTATATTTTCCCCATCGCCCTAACTACATGATGATAAACTATACAGAATGTCCTTTAATACATCCTACATGACATTAAACTGTGATTTGTCCCTACTACATGACATAAAACTGTCCAGTACCAATAGTCCTAACTGCAAGACTTTAACCTACATAGTCCCTTTTTTATGTCCTACGTGACATTAAACTGTGCATAGTTAGGGTTGTTGCTACCTCTTGTTTCTCACACCAAGTATGACTCACATGAGCTTAGAGGAAACTTCAACCATAACACTCTCTCGACGCTACTAACCATGTGTAAGTGCCAACACTATTTTTTAGGTCGTTGTCCCCAAGGACACCTTGATCACTAATTCAATCTTTAATTGAACTTCATGGACTTTGATCCTTGCCTTCCAAGATGGGTATGTAGGAAACCTCCCAATGTTCAAGCCCAAAATCAATCTCTTCACATCGGTTCACCTCCATCTCATATGATGTTGATTCATGAAACCGCCCCCGGAATCAATATCTTTACATTGGATCACTTTCTTCCTTGCTATACAATGTTAAACTGTACAATAATTCTGTCCTGTAAAACAATAAACTATAACATTCATTTATACCCTCACCTGAGAGGGAATCATTATTTACATTGATTTTAAATCATGTTATATTCCATCGACTATGTGCATACATGGCAATTCCTAAACCTTTTATATTGGGTTAAACCATCATTACACTAAGGTCCCCTTTCACCCTTCACATGTACGAACCAAATTTGTACATAGGGTATTTCTAGAACTACGTGGGATTGATTCCCATCCTTATGGGATACATAGGAATGTTCGAGTATCCCTCGAATCCATCCCTATGTCTTTAGGCCTAACCCCAAATTCCACTTTCAGTCCCTTGGTTGAAATGTCCCCATGAAAACACACACTGTGTATTTCTTATAATGGTACATGCTCTATGACCCTAAATTAAGATCTCCAATCCTTTTGTCCTGTATGATGTTAAACTGTAGTTTATGAACTACATATAGCTTGATTCCCATCCTTATGGGATACGTAGTGAAGTCCAACATTTCAATTCAGGATCCTGCCACAACATGATTATGGTTAGCATTGATCTGTGCATCTCTGCATACATTGGACAATACCCATCTTTATGTGTCATAATCCTAACCTTAAATTTTTTCATAACTTCATAACCCTTTTCTTAACATCTAATCACAAAAGGCTTGAAATTCTGAGAGTTCTTTTGCCTGACTATGCAGTACGAGCCCTTAGGCGGCCTTGCATAAACAGTCTCCATAACAGATTTTTCAGCCAAAAGATACAATTATTTGACTATGCAGCCAATGCCCTTAGGTGGCCCTCCATAATTCAACCCCCTAACAGGTTTTTCGGATACTGGTAAATTCCTTATTGGGAAGAAAGACTATTTTGTCCTTATTTTTCTTAAATGCTAATATATAGGGATCCATAAAAATAGCCATCCTTAACATACTTGTCCCGTATCCTTTTTCATGATCTGAAAGTATTCAAGTCTATGGTTTATATTCTCCATCCCTATATTTGGGTCAGAACTTCGTAGGAGTGATATCCATCCAGTTCTTCGATAATCTTGTTTGGAAATATCTTCTCCATATTCAAGTACCTCTTTCCATATAGAAAACTCTATGCTTTGGAAAATTTGAATCTCCATAAACATCCACTGGATTTTTAGCAGTAGAAATGTAACTTTCTAAGAGTTCTTTTTCCTAACAATGCAGCACGTTCCCTTAGGTGGCCCGAAATAAACAAGTCTACATAATGGACCAGTCATCCAAATGATTCTTTTATTTGACCATGCATCCAATTCCATTAGTTGGCCCTGCATAATTCAACCCCCTAATAGGTTTTTTAAATAATGGTAACTTCATTCTTGGAAAATAATTCTTCTAATGACTCTTAGTCCTTTTTCATATCATTCCTCGGATTCAAGGATTCTTAAGTCATAGTTTATATTTTTTTTCTTCTTTCTCCCTTCCATACTTGAATATGGTAATATTTTTTCAAAAACATTATCAAGGTATTGAGTCAATTTTTAATCCATTCGATCAAATCTATTTCAACCTTAAACATCAGCCTTTTTATGTCTGACATTCAGGACTTTAAACTGCCAGAATCCTTGGTTTTCACTTTTACCTCAGAGTCAAATCCTCTTTTCTCTTGCGACCCAACTAGGAGGGGGGAATTTTGTTGATGCTCCATTCATCACAGAGTCTAAAGACTGGAAAAGGGGAATATCTTAGCCCAAATTTATTCATCCTTTGGACAAATATCAAAAATTAACAAAGGAAGGAATAAGAAGAACATTGTGCAAGGGTCGCGCAAGTTCTACAATGGTCATGCAAGTACAATTGCGCGTCGTAGTTGGTCGCGCAAGTGACTTGTGCGCCCTAAGTGATAATCGCTCGGGGTCTTATACAGCCTATAAATACCCCTAATGGGCCCCCTATTTAAGAGGAATTTTTCCAGAATTCAGATATAGAGATCTGAACGCCCAAGTCTCTTCTTCAGGTCTTCCAAACACTTCTAAGGTAATTCTTTACCTAGAATGGAAGGTCTAAACAAGATGAGTAAGGTCTAACTGTTAGAATTCACTAACACTTGTGTGCCTAAGGTGTTTTACCCTTAAGGGAAATGAACATACTTGCGCGTTGACCTACTTCTTCACCAAAACTTGCATGCCTCTCTTCTGGAAGTACCTCAGGATAATTATAAAGGCTTTGGTCAAGGATATCCCAAGTGTTACCATACTGGTTAACAATCACGCAAGTACCCATGTGTCACGCAGGTATACCTGCGCGACAAGGACTTGCGCGCCCACGTAGTACTTGCGCGCCTGCCAGGACTTGCGCACCCCTGCCTTTTGGGTGCCCTTATTTCCCATTTAACCCCTATTATACCATTTCACCTCTCCTATTCAAGATTCAGTCTTCAAGACATTCTTCAATGCCATTTATGGCATGTTTTCTTGATTAAATTCTTTACATGAAAGGAATTCTGTGGAATATCTCTCAAAAACTAGTGATTTACACATCTTTATGTCACTAAGGATTGATATTTCATTCATTCAACCTCATCCTTTAATATAAGAGAACCCCTTAACCTGGGCCTCCCTTTCAGGAATAAACTCCAGTCATAATTCTCAAATCTGGGAATCCTCCTTAGGAGTAAGCCCCAAGTCCTCTTTAACCTTGGCCTCCTTTTCAGGAGTAAGTCCCAATCTTAAAACTCCCAAATATGGGCATCTTTATTATGAGTAATCCCCATCCATAATTTTCTTAACCTGGGCCTCCTTTTCAATAATAAGCCCCAGTCATAATTCTTAACTTGGGCATCATTCTTAGGAGTAAGCCCCAAGTCCTCTTTAACCTAGGCCTCCTTTTCAGGAGTAAGTCCCAGTCATAATTCCCATTAATTTTGGGCATCCTCTTTAGGAGTAATCCCCAAGTTCCCTAATTAGGGAATCCTTTTTAGAAGTAAGCCCCAATATTAAAATTCACAAATATGGGTATCCTCCTTAGGATTAATCCCCAACCATAATTCTCTTATCCTGGGATTCACTTTCAGGATTAAGCCCTAGTCTCAAATATGGGACTCCTCCTTAGGAGTAAGCCCCAAGTCCCTTTAAATTTCAAACCTCTCTTAACCAGTCTTAATTTCCTTTTGATCTGGGCTTGCTTCTCAGGATTAAAAACCAATCATAAGTCCCCTCTTAACTTGGGAATCTTCCTTATGAGTAAGCCCCAAGATTAGAGTATCCAAATCTCCATAAATTATATATACCTTTATGGACCCTGTTCTTGGATTTCTTCCCTGAAGTAAATCCTAATATTCATCTATTCGGGCAGTCATACATACATAATCCCCACATCATTTCTTATGATTGCATCTTTCATGGCACAACTATCTGGTTTTACCAATACCTCTTGTTTCTCACACCGATCATGAATCACGTGAGCTTAGAGTGTAAAAGTAATTATGACATATTTTTTTGAGCCATCAATCATAAACATCATATTCCCTTACTCGAACTACGTGGGTTCTGATTCCTTTTCCAAAAAAAAAACAAAGGATACGTAGGTAGCCCATTAGCAGGTACAATATGAACTCTAAAATAATCAATGTCATTATGAATTACAATAAACTTCAATTGCCCACTCAGTGGATTTAAAACCAGTATGGTCATCATAATGACCAAGATACTTTTATGTATCAATGGATACCATTGGCTAAGAATCTCTAACAAATACAGATGATTCTCTATCGATGAAGAACCTCAAATACATATAAAATATTCTCAGAATTTCCTATATAACAATCATTGATTGTTAGATCTAAAGGAAAGCTCATTTTATACTTGGTAATATAATAAGGATTCACAAACATAACCTAAATCTATAAAGAGAGTCCAGAGTAGACAATAATTCCCCTCAAAAAGGTGTGATGAGTCCGACCTCCCATCCTCTCGACCAATGAAAATTCATAAGCCTAATAATTCCATAACCAATGAGAACCTACCTTTGGAAAGTAGGTTGAAATGGATATGGAATCATTAGATGTTTTCAGTTCTACGAACATACCCGTTAGAAACCGCATGGAATGTTTGAATCTTAAATTGATGAGGTCATCCCCAATTATAGTGGGAAACAACAGCACTAAGAAATCCTTATAATTATGACTAAGGACATCTAGTAAAACATTTCTCTTCACTAGAGTATATACTATCTCGAAGTCATAGTATTATAAAAACTCGAACCAGCTTCACTGTCTAAGGTTTAGGTAAATTTACAAGAAGACATACTTGAGACTCTGGTTGTCTGAGTAAATCATGAAATGCTCCCCCAGAAGGTATTGTATCCAGATCCTTATTGTGAAGAATACCACTTATAGATCTAGTCCATGAGATGTGTAGTTCTTCTCATTGGATATCAATTTCCTCGACCCTTATATGATAAATTCCTACAATTATATCAACATGAAACCAAGACCAATTCTTGATGCATCCAAATATACTATGAATTGAACACATTTCTCTAGTAATAGAAACACTAGAAATTTTTTTTCCTCTACCTCAACTCTTTAAAGGCTCTTTGGCATAGCTTAGACCAGTTAAAAAACCGCATTTTGCACATTAGGGCAGTTAAAGGGGCTATGATTTTGGAGAATTCATCCACAAACCTCTTTTAGTACCTAGCCAAGACAAGAAATCCTGGTACCTCTGATATACTCTTATGTGGATCCCAAGAAATAATTTATTTGATATTCACTAGATATATGGATAAACCATGATCATAAATGACATTTCCATGAAAGTAAACATCATGAATCCATAATTAGATCTTTAAGAAATTTCTATAAATATAGTTCTATCAAAGAAAGTATAGAACTCTCCCCAAGTTCTCTATTTTATCCTCCCATGATGTACAGTAGATGAGTATGTCGTCGATAAAGATGACCACGGACTGTTCCTAGTATGGATAGAAAACCTACTTTATCATATCCATAAACCCTATGGGGGGAATTATTCACACAAAAGTGAATCACTAGGAACTCATTTAGACTCTAGTGACATCAGAATTCAAAATTTGGAATATCTTCCTTAAAAACCCTAAAATATTGGTATCTGGACCTAAGATCAATCTTCAAGAACCATCTCTCACCATGAAATTGGTCAAAGAGGTCATCTATTCTCGATAATGGTAAATTTTTCTTTATCATGTTCGGGTTTAGGTGATGATAATCCACACAAAACCATAATCTAAAATCCTTATTTTTCATAAATATGACTAGGGATGCCTAGGGGGACACAATTGGTATAATTAAACCTTTCTGACATAGGTCCTCTAACTATAGACACATCTCTCAGATCTTAGTATGTGCTATCTGATATTCCGTAGAATATATTAGAGTTAACCTAGGATGCAAGTCAATAAAATCTCTATCTCCCTCCTTAGAGGTAGTTCTAGAATGTTCTCAGGGAATACATCCATATAATCCTCTACAACTGAAGGATCTCAGATACCTGAATATCTTGTTTCACAATGGGATACACTTTACAAATGATGGTGATGTGATACAACATCCTACTCACAAAACCCACATTCCTTTCCATGAGATATCTCTCACCGGAAAGGAATAATCTTGTCCCATCAGTGCATAGGCATATGAATTTTATGATATGATAGTCAATATGGGATTGGACCATGGAAGTCTAATTTATTCCCAATATTATGTCATAGGGTTCCATTGTGATAACAAAAAAATCCCACAAGAACCTCTCTCTACTAAGCAAATGCTTGCCCTACCGGTAGATAAAAGATACAGAAGAAGCGTTACATATAGGATCCTTAAGAAATTGTTTTTGTGATTGTGCCTCAAATGGGTTCTCCAGCTCCTATACTAGGGGTATAGATATAAATTAATGACTGGAACCTTTATCTACTAACACTGAATAAAGGGTAAAAATCACATAAATTGTTCCTCTAATCATAGTGTGTGATGTAGGATCATAAATCTACAAAACCTATAATTATCCACATCCCCAACCGCCATCTCCATGAGCCTGAAGTGGGATAGATATTGTTGTTGGTGGAAGGATCTTATAGAAATATACACCACCCATAGCTCCTCCTTCTCCTCTTCCATCTCCGCCCCTACCACACTTGGGAGATCCCTCATCATGACTTTGTATCTTCCATGGTAGTCCATGAGCTATGTGTTTATGTTACTCAACATGTCAATTCGGGTACTCTAAGTCTATGTGATCTCACCTATCACAAGTAAAAAACCACCCTTATCTATCCTACTATAGTCCTTTTCACTGCCTATGACTACATGCTTGAGCCTGATCATGGAAGGATATCCTATTCCAATATCCTGGGGCATCACATCTACTAGCTAATACAGATGAATCAGAACTGTGGAACCCACTTTGAGCTCCATTTTTCTGTAATCCCTCTAAAATAAATCTATCTATCATTATTTCCTACTCCAACACCCCGATATAAGTGGGGATGCACAAGGGTACAACTCTCACTCAGATATCTCTGTGGTGTCCCTGCTCAAACATCTGTTCTCAGAAGTAGCCATCCTTGAAGATGTCAAGAGAGTACCGATTAATGTCTATGAGCCCCACTAAAAACTCATCAATTATCATCCTTACAATATTCATCTCTAAAAGTTCCTAGATCTTGACTTAGTGTATGCATGAGGGGTAGTACTCATCATGGAATAACTATTGGAAGTTAGTCCAAGAGAGAGTGGACTCATCATAACATTACACAAAAAGGATCCACCAAAACCCGGTTTCTCCACAGAAGAGGCTATCTTTCATTTCAACCACCTGATTTTTCAAGGCACAAAAAATAATCATGATATGATACACTGACTCTAGCCAATCATGTACTGCCTGAAGATCCAACTCACTGTGGAACCTCAGCAGTCTCTGATGTTGGAACTTATGGAGCATGCTAAGCCTGTATGCATCCTCAAACTTCTCTTCTTGAATGATATGAAGCTCAATAGGGTAGGTTTTTATACCTTCCCAACTAGAGGAAGGGGATTATAAGATGGACCCTAAACTAAGTCCTCATCACTCATTGGGTCATCTTCATGAACCCGAGCTAGAATATAGACTGACTGTCATTGCTGAGGCATCCAAAAAATTATCAAGGAGTACAATGCTTAGATGAGAATATATATATTAATAGTAATGTGGAGATTACTTAATAATGAAAGTCAATTAATAAATCCTATATTATTCATGCAACATTTATCCTTACAAAATATTTCTCGGCATGCCAAGTCAACAAATGAGTATTCGGGATCCTGGTGAATGGATACGTCAACTGTCGCACCATCACTAGATTCCCTAGCCTAAGATCCCTACTCAAGAAAATTTGACACTATTTACCTAAACCAAACCAAATTATCTTAGGGTTATATGTCTGAACAACGCACCAAGGAATAAACCTCCTCTGATACCAATTTTCCAAAACCCGACCCGAGTCGACACTCGAGCCTCAACTACCCCAAGACCTCCTCCATAGGAAAAACGGTGGAGACAAGTACTAAGGTAATAAATAACTTAGTGAATCCTTTTACTAAGTACCTTTATGCACACACATAGTGATCTAGATGAAAAATTGATGGGAGAAATATTAATAGATTCCACAATGCAATAATGTAAACCAAGCATGCGCGAACCTCTAGAAAGATCAAATTTACAGTACTTTAAAAGAAAAATTAAAGGGAAAAAATAAACTCCCAACCAGAAATGTGTCCCAACCTAATAGAAAACTATAAGTGTAAAATAATAAAAGAAATCACATCTCTGGATTCCCATGAAAAGACCAGTGTACACAGTCTTAGCATGCAATATCCCAAAGATCCTATATAGTCATGGTCGACCTATCTATCCTCTTTATAGGACATGATATGTGTGAAAAAATACATGTAGGGGTGAGTATAAAAAAACCCAATTGGATTCCCCAAAATCTAAAGGGGAAGAGAAAGATATACAATAGAATATAAATATAATAGATAGTATAAGGTATAGTGAAAGAGTACAGCTCAACCCAGAAAGAGTAAAATTAAGCTCGTCCAAACAAAAGGGCTAAACATAGTGAGTAGGTTAACTAACCTTCATGTATTTACTATACATATAAATAGAGTATAATCATCCAACAATGAGAATATAGACACGAAAAGAAAGTGGCATGCCCCACACATCTTCGCCTCTCCTGTAAGAAGAGTGTCAAAATCCAAGGTGTGGGTACAGAAGAAAGATACATACATACATACATACATACATACATACATACATATATATATATATATATCTGTGTGTGTGTGTGTGTGTGTTCAATAAAAGAATCCCAAACAAAGAGAGTAAGGGGATGTTCATATCACATCTTATACTGAGATCCATTCAAAAATTCAAGCAATTATGACCAAAATTTCATGCGTCTACCCAACATAAAACATCCAGATCAAACCAAGAATCATCATTTTGCCAAAAAATTGAGGATTACAAATTCTAGTTAGGGGAACCATTACTTCTTACAATAAGAGGTTTCCACTTTGAGGGTTATGAACCCATGCCCATTCAGGCTAGAGGGATCAACTCTAGGTCATCATGGACCCATGCCATACCCCATAGGTTCGTTCCCCTTGGATTGTCGACAACCCATGCCCCACCAACCTGGAGTGTTCCACTCAAGGTCATTGAGGACCCATGACCAACCCTATAAGAGGGTTCCACTCATAAAATTGATTCTTTTTCCCATCCTGGCTAGATGGTTCCATTCAAGGTCATTGAGGACCCATGCCCAATCCTGTAGAGGTGTTCCACTCAAAAAGAAACATATAACGATCTCTCCTGATCACTGCCACCATCGATAACCACTTCAAAATGGGTGATGCATGAAAAGAATCCATATTGTATCTATAATGTCAAAAATGAGGGAAAATCCTATTCTATCTAGAAAAAACCTAGGATATGCTACTCACAGGACAAAATATGAGTTCAAACGAAAGAGACACGAGTGATCGATGTTTTCTAAACATAGATAAAGTGGTAAATAGTGTGTGAGAGAACCAAAATTAGTGTGTGGCCCCACTCCACCATTGTTTCATATCCCTAGATGGCACATAGATTCATACCATGCAGTATTACATGACGTGTAGGTTGACTACATGACATGACCTGGATAACCCGAACTAGGGTTGTGTGCTACTCGATGTATCTGTGTACCAAAGTACATGGTCGTGTACTTAAACCCATGTACATCCACAAAGATTCCCATCTCTGTGAACCATCACACTGGTTGCCCAACCGGGGAAGGAGTACATGGAGTGTAAGAGATATACATTACATTCATTCCTTAATATTTTCAAAACCCTAGTTGTAATAGGGGGGCTACATTTCATGTGTTAATCCTTCAACAAAATGTGTAATCGAGAATTTTTCATTAATCGAAGATCCTTAATCCACGCTTGAATATATCAATGCTTCTTTTATTTAGTCCTAGAATATTCCTAAAAAAGATAGATCTTACAAAAAAATCAGATCTTGGAATCTGTTCTCCAGAAAACAGCCATTAGATGTTGTTGAGGGTCGTGCTTCTCGTTAGCCATGTCACTGCACCTCTGTCCATTGAGTTCATGATATTTAATCCCCAAATTGAATATCCTTCCCCCGCAATGATCATTATATATGTTTGGTTCATCAAAACATTCTTGTTTCATCGATCCTATGTGAATATGGGGGCCCATTCGAGCTCGGTACCTCTTGAAAATGTCAAACTAGGACAGCATGATCCAATTGGTGAAAGATGTAAAGGCGAATGGGGATAAAGGCACCCAAAAAAAGTTTTAATGATTTATAGCCAAGATTTCTTGGAAAATGATCATGAATAGTTATCCCGGGATTAGAAACCAATGAAATTAAATGTAAACTAGTGCTTGGGGGCATGCAAAGGCTGCAATTGAGGGTCAAGATCAAAGAAAAACAATCGATCTAGAAAACTATTTAATCAAAGGTGTAAAAACACAAAATGAAAAGTCCTACCGAGATTATTGATCAATCATTTATGAATAATGTGTCCACCAAATATTTTTGAGGTGTTTCTATGTTCGTTGTGATCTGATCTACTCTGATATGATGTTTTGTCGTCATTCGAGGTGATTCGCCAATAACAGAGGGAGGAGAGTGTCTTGGGTGAAATCCAGAATTATGAGTTGACCTTAGAAAAATATCTATAATGATATATTTATAAACTTATCATTTAGGTTAAATTGAGTTATTTATTTTATTAAATAATTAATTAACTCACTAAGAGTGCCTCCAATGAGATATGGATCTGAACGCCTAGTGCTAACCCATTTTATGTTTCACCTAGGTTATACACCATTTTCAGACTCAACCATGGTCCTATATTTCTGATCAGATCTTTCATTTATGATATATTATATTTTATTTAAGAATATGTTCATGTGAAATATATCATATATTTAATATTTTTATGAAATTAATTATAGGAACATCATGCCTTAGAATTGCACTCCGTCTTAGTGCCCAGCTCTGGAAATATATATAGAATTATGTCAAAGTCTTATAAGGAAAAAACCAGGTGTATATAATTAATTATTTTTCTCAATATTTTTATAGTTCCTAAAATATTCTAATGGTAAATATTTGGGTTATTATGTTTGCAAAATTATGAAATATATCATATTAAATCAACAAACTATCATCTCTGAAAAGGTATTATTTATGATAATTACAATTTCATTTAAAATATTTTTAATTCTTTTTTTATTTATATTTTTCATGTACTACTAAGACTGTCGACAATACTCATATTCAGAATAAGAAATTGATCTATTAAGAAAATAATGGGAAGAATACATGGTGTCAGAATGTATAGATACAAAATGAAGAGGTGAATTCCAATTACACAGGTAGTTAATATTCTCATCATTTTATCTATTATTTCTTAGTTTATTTACTTATCATTTTTATATGATACTTATTTTTTAATTTTCATGGAGATTATAAAGAAATGGATTCATCTATATTTGTTTTTACCAAATAATTTTGTACTATATTAATAGTACAAAATGATTAGAGAAGAAAATAATAGATGACATATTTAACATGGATGTTTTACTCATAACTTTGATTATAAACTCAACAAGGATGATGAACTCATGATGATTCACTTTTCTTTTTTATTCAGCAATGCATTGAACTATCCGTGCTATCATGTAGCAATATTGTTAGATAACCCCATATGTTGAAATAATTTTATAATAAAAAGAAACTATGTGATTGGTAGGAATCAAATTCAACCCAATCTGATATAGTGTATTCCATGTATGGCTCGAAGTTTATTTTTTTAGTTTAAATTGAAATATTATTTCAAAACACAAATTACACAATCAAAACCTATAAAACACATTTTGATTTTTTATATATTAGGAAAATGTGTCATAATTCATTTATGACATGCAGGTATTATCTTCACCTTAATCAGATACATAGTATGCCCGATATGACTTGAAGTGTTTGTTTTTTGTTTAAAATTTTCACATTAGTTCAAAGCACGTGCCACTTTCTCAAAATTAAGTGAAATAATTAATATTGTTTTTATACATTTTGAAAATAATCTGTAAGTAATTTTTAATATGTATGAATTATCATCACCTATATCTGATACACATTATTCCCAATATAACTCAAAGTGTGTGTTTTATTTTTAAAATTGATATTTTAATTCAAAACATGTGTCACTCACTTAAAACTGAGAAAATGAACTGAAATTGACGGAATATTTTATAAAAATGATTCATAAGCCATTTTTGATGTATACGAATTATTCTCATGTCAAATTGTCTCACATTGTGACTGATATAGCACAAAGTATGTGTTTTCAGTTTAAATTGACATTTTAGTAAAAAAAATTGATATACTCATAACCGATAAAAAACATTCATATTTTCTCGATACTTTATAAAAACAATCCGTAAGTCATTTTTGATGTGTATGAATCAATTTCACATCAATCAGACACACTGTTTGTTTGGCATTACTCTAATTGTTTCTTTTTATTTAATATTGACATTTTAGTTCAAAACCCATGCCAAATACTCAAAACCAAGAAAACACAATCTGATTATTTTTATAATTTAGGAAAATGATCCATAAGTCATTTATGACATGTATGAATAAGATGATACTCAATCCAATGTAGGGCATACCCAGTGTGACTCAAAGTGTCTGTTATCAATTTAAAATTGTTATTTTATTTCAAAACATGTGTCACTTACTAAAAAATGAGAGAATACACTCATATTGTCCTGATACTTTTTTAAAACTATTCATAGGTCATCTATGACATGTATTAATCTATTTGACCTTAAATTGACACATGAAATGACTAGTAAGACTCAAAGTGCATGTTTTTAATTTAAATTGATATTTTAGTAAAAAAGAAAATTGAGATACCCAAAACGGAGAAAACACATTTGGATTATTTTGATAATTTAGGAAAATTATCCTTAAATTATTTATGATTTATAAGAATCATCCTCAAGTCAATCTGATTCCTGATTTGACGAGTAGGACTCTAAGTGTATATTTTTATTTAAAATTAATTTTTTAGTTCAAAAAACATATCAAATACTCAAAATTGAGAAAAATCATTCATATTGTTCTGATACTTTAGGAAAATGATCGATAATACATTTTGGACATGTAGAAATCATACTCCCCTGAATCATATATATAGTGATCCAGATATGACTAAAATTGTATGTTATCACTTTAAAATTGACATTTTAGTTCAAAATGTGTGTCACTCACTAAAAACCGAGAAAACAAACATTGATTTTCTTGATAATTTAGGTCACTTATTCATAATTATATTTTAATGTGTAGGAATTAATATCATTTGAAACTGACACATGATGTTCATAGTTTGAATCAATGTGCATGTTTTAATTTAAATGGACAATTTAGTAAAAAAGACACGTGATATTCAAAAAATCAAACACATTCATATTGTCTTGATACATTATGAAAATGATCCTTAACTCATTTTTTGATGTTCATGAATCAACCACATGAAATATTATGCACATTATGATTGTTATGACTCCATTTGTGTATTTTTTATTTAAAATCAAAATTTAAGTTCAAAACACACATCAAATGATCAAAATTTATCAAAAACATTCATATTTTTTTATAATTTATTAAAATTATCTATAAGTAATTTCTGACGTGTAGGAATCAGTTTCACCTAAATCTGATGGATAGTGTGCCCGGTATGACTCAAAGTGTCTGTTATCAATTTAACATTCACATTTTAGTTCAAAACATGTGAAACTCACTAAAACCTGGGAAAAAATATTCATATTGTCTTCACACTATAGTAAAATAATTCATAAGTCATTTGTGATGTGTAAGAAAATTCTCATTTCAAACTGACGCATGATGTGACCGGTTTGACTGAAAGTGCATGTTTTTAGTATAAATTGATATTTTAGTGAAAAAAGTCAGATAATACACTAAAAAACAATAATATTTTTCGATACATCAGGAAAATTATCCTTAAGCCATTTGGGACATGTAGGAATCAATCACACCTAAATTTGATGCATTTTGTGATTGGTATGACTCAAAGTGTGTCTTTTTTTTAAAAAAATTGGTCAAATCACACATCACATAATCAACACCTGGAGAAAACAAAACCATGATATATTCATTATATATAGATATATATATATATATATATATAATTTTAACATATTTATATATATAAACCTTACTTATATAGGATTGTGTGTGTGTATTTAAGAGTTTTTATAAAGTAAATAAGACCAATAATTTTTTTACTTTAAATGTAAATATGTTTAAATATTTATTTTAACAATTGATTTCTTATATGTAAATTTATACAAATAGGTATATATTTAATTATAAATAAAACTACATTAATATTAAAAACATTAAATTTTAAACACTAATATCCAAGATTTCATGTTGGTAGGAAAATATAATTTTACTATGTTCAAAATCATCTTCATTGTTAAAATTACACTGAGAAAATATTAATGATATAAATATATTAGAAATGATATTTATTACTTTTTATGTCTCAAACATTTTTATTCAATAAAAACATCATGTAAATATAACTACAAATTATTTTTAAACAGCTTCATAAAGAAACTCCGAAAAACAAACCAGGAAACATAATCTACTAATTCATCTTTATTTCATAAAGTGGATGTTACTGAAATTAAAATAAAATTTATTTTTTTGATACACAGATTATATATCATTAATTAATTAATAACATACCCATGATTGTTTTTGTAGTTATGTAGTTAAAAGTTAATACCTTTTTGACATGTATAGTTTGATATCATATGTGACTCTATCGCCCCCTTTGGCTCAGCCACGGCCGCTACCGACCGTTCATCCCACCCTTCTATTAATGATGAGTACATGAAAATCTATCTCATCATTATCACCTATAGAACAATCCACAGGATAGTACCTCTTCCCCTCCCCCACAACTTCTCCCTCTTCTACAAGACCTTCCCTTCCCACCAGGGCCTCGACGACCACAAGGCTAGCAACAAAAAGGCCCCCCAACAATCGCACCACTTCCATCATCCTAACTACTCTTTGAAATTAAAATCAAAGCCTTCCATTGGATTTTATGTAAAATATGACAAATCATTTAGCAACTGCCATGGCATCTTCTTAGTGTGGCTTTTTCTCACTTCTATGTGTCTGTTTTAATTCCTTATGAAAGATATTTAATGTTTCACTTTCTTGAATTTTGTTTCTACAATTAATGTTATTACCATTTATTTTTCCTTTTAATATTTTTGAAAATTCTATATATAGGGGGGATTTTTTAGTCCATATATCATGTGGGATAATCTTGAAAAAAGTTTTTGTTATGTTCCTATATTCATATGTCTAGTGAACTAGGATTGTTTAAGCCAAGTGTAGCCATCAAACTCTTATCAGAGGGAGAAACCAAGGCATCCTCCAATTTCTGAGCTATCATTTTAAGAATGGCCACCACAATCCTACCAAAAGATCATAAATATTTTAAGTTAATATATGAAATGTTTTCCATCCAAATGAAGGTGTTTTTCAGATCATAAGAACTACGATAGATCATCACTGATGGGAATTTAGTACCCATTATGGGGGAAGAATCCACCTTCACAAATGAAGAAAAGACTTCTCAAAAAAATAAAAGGAAGAAAGTCAATAACGAATTTTTTCCTCTATCAAGTGTTGTATGAATCAAGCATTGAAATTATTACTAAAGAAACATCAAGAAAGCAAGCTTGGGATACCCATGGAACTATCTTCCAGGGTATTGATCAAGTGAATAGAGTTCATCTTCAAATAGTAAGAGCAGAGTTAAAAGTAGCACAAATGTAGGAAGGTAAGAGTATGTCTAACTACTTCTCCTAAATAATTGTTATTATTAACAATTTAAAAATAAATGGTGAAAAATTTTATGGAATTAGTGTCGTGAAAAAATAACTATAATCTCTCACAAAAATGTTTGAGCACATGGTTATTTTAATAAAAGAATAAAAGGACTTGGAAAAAATGTACATTGAAGAATTGATGGGATCATTTCAATTGCATGAGAAACGAATGAATAATAATGTGGTTTCAATGCTTGAAAATACCTTAGATTATAAGTTTACTCTATAAGAACAAAATAATGGACATACACAATGAGGAGATCATGGAACTAGTAATCATGCCAGAGGCATTGGGAATGGATATCATTCAATCCATAAAAAAAGACAATAAAATTTTACCAGTTTCTATGAAAGAGGAAATGGTAGTCTGATTCATGTATGGTTTTGGAAATACAAAGAATGTTCAATTCCACAATTGCAATAAATTTTTATATTATGCCACTGAGTGTTGGAGAAAAATGGATCAATACGAACAATCCAACTATACTGAAGCATCTCACCATGAACATGAATTCATAACACTTCCCCTCTCATAAGATAAGTCATATGAATAGCCAGGTGTATGGTATCTCGACATGGGTTTAATAAACTATATTATTTTTAATAGAGAACTTTTCAGGGAACTCGTTGAAGGAGTTTTTGGAAACGTGAGTTTTAGAAACTCCTCAAAGGTATTTATGATTAGAAAAGGAAAAATTAAAATCTATTAGAATAATGGTGAGCCTAATTATATAACTAATGTGTATTACATACCAAACATGAAAAATAATATTCTTAGCATCAACTAAATACATGAGAAGGGTTATGTCATATACATGTATAACTTTTCTCTTTCAATATAATATTCTCATAGTAGACTTGTTGCTAAAGTCAAAATGGTGAATAATCTCAGTTTTCTGGTCCATATTAACACAATGTTTTAGAAGTGTCTCTTTGGAATCATGATGAATGAATCATGGAGATGGAATCTTCAGTTCGAGAATCTCTATTTCATCAACATTAAACTCTTATCCTCATCGTGCATGGTTCATGGCTTTCCGATAATTGAAGTTCCAAAACATGTGTGTGTGGCGTGTACACTTAGTAAGTAATATAGGAATTCATTCCCTTATAGAGTCCCCGTAAGGGAAATGGAACCACATAAACTAGTTCACATTGATATTTTCAGACCACTTGAAACCCCCTCACTTAGGGGTAATACATATTTTTTACCCTCATTAAATATTTCAGCAGAAAAATTTGGGTGTATTGCATCAATGAAAATATTCAGATTTTACTATCATTAAAATTTTCAAATCCCGCATTGAAGTTTAAATTGATCACAAAGTAAAATTAATCAGATCTGACAGATGCGGAGAATACATCTCAAATTCATTTCATGATTTTTACATGGAACAAGGAACCAAGTAGTAATACATTCCATCCTACAAACCACATTAGAATGGAATTGTAGAATAAAATGACTGCTCCATCCTTAACATGAAGAGGAGAAGGACTTCCAAAAAGCTTTTGGGTAGAAGTAGTTTCATGTACTACCTACAATCTCAATCAGTGTCCAACAAAGAGCCTCAGAATTTTGACACCACATGAGTTATGGAGGGGATAAAAACCGATCATGGTGCCCCTAAGAATCTCGGGATGTGTTGCCTACGCTTAAGATCCAGAAGAAAGAAAAAGGAATCTCGACGATCATAGAAGAAATTGCATATTCATCAATGACATTGAAGCATCTAAAGCATACAAGATATAAAATCCATTAACCACTAAAGTAGTGGTGATTAGAGATGTGATTTTTAGTGAGGAAGAAGCTTGGAAATGGAATGATGATGAATCAATAAAAGATATTCTAGTTGAAATTGAAGAACATAAAGAAAGTCATGAACATCAAAAGCAAACACCTATTATGGCTTCTTCAGTCACATCAACAGTAAGCAGGACTCCAACAATACATTCAGTATCTTCTAAAAGAACTCCATATAGTCAAAATATGATTATATCATCCTCACCCATGGAGTATATAACAATAAAAATCTTAGGTGACATCTATGAGAAAACCTAAGAGGTCAATATTTTCAACTGGTATGTAGATCATGGGACTCTAATGTTTCATAAATTCATAAGAGAAGAATGTTGGAGAATCACTATGAAATAATAAATCGATTCCATAGAGAAAAATGACATATGGGAGATGACTACACTTTCTAATATATAGAGAACCACTAGAATGAAATGGGTGTACTAGATAAATTGAAATGTTGAGGGTGATATTAATCGCTATAAGGAATGTCTCATAGAAAAGTGATATAAAGGGAAGTATGTGGTGGACTATTAAGAATTATTCACTCCTATCTATCACTGTGACATTATGGGGATGATTATATACCTTACAGTCCAGCATAGTTGGATGATCGACCCACTGGATGTGAAATATGCATTTCAGAATGGACTTCTATAAGAAGAGGTCTTTATTGACCAGCCAAAAGTCTTTGTTTTGAAAGGAGAGGAAAACAAGGTGTATCTACTGAAGAAATACTTCTATGGGTTGAAGAAAGATCCATGTTCTTGGAATGCATGCATTGAAAACTATCTTTACGAGATAAACTTCACCCAATGTCCATATGAGAATACAATTAACATTAAGAAGAATTATCATGGTGATATGCTTATAGCATGCATGTATATTAATGATTTTATATTTATAGGGAACAACTAACCGATGTTCGATAAACTCAACAAGTCCATGTTTAGGTGTTCAAGATGACTAATGAGGGTCTCATATCCTTTTTTCTGGGTATTGAAGTAAATAAACAACATGGTGGTATCTATATATCATAGAAGAAGTATTCCAAGTAATTGATTGAAAAAATCAAGATGGATAATTAAAATATTGTAAACACACCTAAAACAATGAGCTTAAAAATGATAAAATACGAAGAAGGAAGAAGCATTGACTTGACTATGTTAAAGAGTCTGATCAGAAGCCTAAGGTACCTCATAATCACAAGGAAAAATATCATCTATAGTGTTAGTCTTATAGGAAGGTACATGTCACACCAAAAGAGTCCCATTGGCTAGCCACAGAAGAATCCTTATGTAATTTAAAGGAATATTTGAATTTGTTATTTTATATCAATATAATGATGAATAAATTATATAAGGATACTTATATAGTGAGTGGGGAGGTGACAGAGATGAATAAAAAAGAACCACCAGATATTTATTCGTTTTTGGAATGACTTCTTTCACATGTAATTTGAAGAAGTAGAGTATGGTCTCCCTATCCACATGTAAAGTAAAGTAAGTAGTATCATTGTCCCCTATTTTTGAAGGAATTTGGTTGAGAAACCTACTAATGGAGTTGATAAATCCATAGGATGGATCCATAGTCATTTATGTGGATAATAATATAACAATCAAACAAACCAAAAATAAAGTGTACCATGTAATAAGAAAACACATTGATTCCCAATATCATTTTCTGAGAGATCATGTGAAGGAGAAAATGATAAAATACTAGTATTTAAAAAATATGTAATATGGGGAAGATATCTTCATAAATGAATTATAAATAGATGTATTCAAAAAACTAAGAACGATTCTTGGAATTAATCTGGTTTTCGTTTGAATGATAGTGATGGAAATTAAAAACAAATCCATCAATTCGATTATCAAAAAAGGAGGAAGCTTCCAGAAGCCTCACTGGAAACTTCCCCATACTTATTTTTCTTTCTTATATGTTTTTATTTCAAATAATTATTCAATATATTTAATGAATCTATTTCTTGAATTTTGTTTCTATAATGGATTCTATATACATATTTTATTGTTTTTGCTTTTATATTTTTTTTGAAAAGTATATAAATAAGAGGGATTATGCAGTTCATTAGTTGTGTGAGATAATCTTGAAAATTGTTTTTGTTCAGTTCTTCATTTCACAAGTCTAGTGAATTAGGATTTATAAATCCAAGTGTAACGACCAGCTGTGACTCCTACCACCAGCGATGACAAGCCTCACTGGTGCTCCATCTACCAATGATCCTTTCCTACAGGCCAGGACCTCAAAGGTCACAATTGGTGCCACAACAATGGGGGATAGGCCACTGACAGTATAAGTTCTACTTCCTTGTTGGAGTCCACCATTCAGCCCTCCACCTAGACATCGACCTTATCCTTCCATACCTCCCTAAACCCACCCACAGGATCAGAATCCAACCCCACTGGAAATCCGTTGGTGAGTAGGAGGTTCATATTCCCTTACCGGTGAAGAAAAAGCGTGTTTCATCATGGGAAGATTTGGGCCTTCCAGCCACGATTATTTATGGATAGAAGTGTCATATGAAGCATTGGATCTATTATGGTAAGTGTAATATTTTTTTATTATGAATTATCCATTCCTTATCGATCACCATTGAGAGAGGTGGATCTTTATGTCAGTGATGGATCTAGTTTCTGATTTGGTGATTTGTGGTTATCAGATTCTTCCTTTATTTTTTTCTAGCCTTTTGAATCTCAGTTTTGGATCCTATGTTGGATGTTTGTTGATACCTTGATTGAAATAGTTGGTTCCACCATGAAATTACTATCAATTAAAATCATTGTTACTTTCTTGATTTTAACTGGATTTCTAAATGTTTTTGGTATCATGAATTTAAATTATTGATCAATTTTTTCAAAATGATATGGGTGTGTTGAGCCTATTTTATTATGGGATTTCAAATGAAGTGAATATTTTCAATAAAATGGATTTGAAATGAATCAACTTTTTCATGAAATCCTTTGATGATTATTTCATGAGAAAAGATGGAATGAGATTATTTACAGTTTTAGATGACATTTATTATTTTTAAAGGCATGATTTCTGATTAAAACCCTTTCATGTTGGTTTTTGAAATGAAAGGACATGTTTGAAAACATAAAGTTTGGGACAATTTGAAATTATTTTTTAAATTATTTTTGATTGATTGAAATGAAAGATATTCCCTTGTATACGTGATTTATTTGAATAATATAAGAGCATGAGTATCTGTATGGGAAGAGTACATGCTGGGCATATATTAGCTCTAATTAGAAATAGATTGATGATCACAACCCTCACTGAACTATAATGAGGGTAGGGAGTTCATTCATTAGGGTTTTTGTCTATTACCCAAGTCCTGATATCTAAGGATGTCTTCACACATGGATCCATATATCACTAAGATGTGTGAGAATACTTGTACTAAATTAACCTCGAGACTCTTAACCATGGTGCTAAGATGGAATTTTTTTGAAACATGATTGTTTTTATGAGATTTTTATTCATTAATATTTTAATAGAAATTCTTTTTCATTAATTTTCTGATGGAAATAAACTGTTTACCTATTTTATATATTCCATTGAAATAAATTAGAAAACATGTTTTTTATGAATTGTGAACATATTATTATGCCATGTTTTATATAAAATTAATCATATTTTGATTTTCATATTGAATAATTATGGAATAGTTGGTGATATATTACTATATAGTGTTCCTCACTCCATACTTTTTCCTTTTGAAATTTGTACACATTGTTATGTCAGGTCTAGGAAAATGGAAGGCACCGTAAGAAGGTGGTGGGTGTTCTTGATTGGTGGGACCTTGGGATTTTGTGGTGAAAAATGGATTATATGATCCAATTGTTACAATTAGACCCTATGATGATGTCTTAGATAGTTTATGTGATGACTTGGGTTGATGTACCATTTTTGGGACTTCTACTAGTCTAATTGTGGTATTTTTCTCTTGATTACTATTTGGTGTAATGACTATTTTTTGATTCTTATATTCTTCTTTGTATTATTGATTTAGTATTGCGGTAAAATCATCCCTACTGATTTTTTTGATGTCCATGTGCTATTCATGAGGGCGTAGGGATTGAGAAAACCCTTTAGGCCATGATGGGAATTATTCGGGTCCCTATTTAGCAGGTTATCTTGGTTGGTTCATGACATATTTAAATACACAATAATAATAATAAATGGAATCATCATTATTATTAATGATATAATATTAATATAAACACATTAGTTAATAATAAATTACAGAACATTTCTATCAAACAATAATAACATACAAATAAATGTCACATTAATAATAAAAATATAAAATATATCAACATTATCACAATCCTTATTGTTGTGACCAAACTAAAATTAAGAACCCTAAGAGGGGGAGGTGAATCAGGGTGCAATCCAGATTAAAAATTTTCTTTTTAAGTCCCTTTAGCATATATATTTTGTTACCTCATTTAAAAAATTGTGTTAAATCTTACTTTCTCTCATTTCTGATCACACTAAATATCGAACAAATATATAGGAAAGCAATACACAAGCACAAAAGTATTTTACTTGGTTCACCACAAAGGGATAATATAAGGAGTATACACATGATAACGAGTCAATATACTAGAATCCACTATCATGCATCACTTGTGGGATACAAGCTTTTAAGTCACATTCACTTTGTGCCAAGGAACACTACCCTTACATGGTTTAATAAAGACCCACTTTTGATCAAAGGGACACCGTAACTTATTCTCTTTCATGAATTTCTTTCATGAAGTAAAATTCAATTTATTAATGTGAGGGTCAATTAAATAGTTTATAGACTTGAAGGTATCTTCTATATCCGTATAAATAATTGAAACTCCTTATATATAAAACTCATGGATTGATTGTTTTTAGGATCCTCTTTAATACTCTCTTCCTCTTTAAAGAAAAATGTAATCTACTACTCAATGTGAGAGTGTAATATTTTCTTTCTAGTTAAATGCACCAAAACAAATTCTTGTGTAATGATGATCTATTTCTTTTAATACTTCATTATTAAATAAAACTAATATTATTGTTGAAACTCCTCTACCCTTATTAGATCTCCCTTTCTCTATAAAAACTATATATCAAATGTTCCTCTTCTTTTTTAGAATTATAATGATAATTTTTTATAAAATCTTTTTTATTCCAACCCTTATATAAATGTTTGGGATCAAATATATTCCTCCAATCCTTCATGATTATTCCATGTTTTGCTGTAGAACTAATTATGGTAATTGCTTTCCAAATGAGTTGAGGAAATATTAAAAATTTTATGCTATACCATCTATTTATAAAAATTAAACCCAATATCAATTAGATTTTGAAAATTAACCCACCACGATACATGATACAACATTATGGCATGATGTACTTTGATTATATTCACTTTTTATGTTCACATTGGATTGAATTTTATTTTTTATTAATAATATTTTATACATTTAGGGTTCAAGGTGATTTCATTTTGTGTTAGATAAGTTTTAGAGATGTGTTTTTGGAATTTCATTATTAAATTGTAAATGGATTGAGGCTGCATCTTGGAATTAATACCTTAATAGATTTAAGAAAAAATAACATTTTCATGTGATGATTGTTTGTTTTTTCCTTAATTGTGTGACTTGTATTGACGACTGGAGTGACACTTTTCATAACATATTTCAAGGGATGTTTTCATTGGATATATTAATGGGAGATGAATGGTTAACTTCAAAATGTGAGATATCATTCAAAGAGGTTTGTTCATTAATGTTACTATTATCATGAGTTATAGGCCTACTTATTGAAAATTATAAGATTATTTATGTGGATTTTTGAGTGTCTAAAGGTATTTTGAGATGATTTTAGGTGTTTTTAGTTTAGTATAAATAGAATATGGAATTTTATAACTAGATCTAGAATCCTATAGAGATTTGAGAATCAATTTCATATGACTTCGATCTGAAGCGAGAAAATGGTTATGTATGGACCATGTATGAATTTCCTAGTGCAAATATTTCTTTTTAGTTCTGGCCATATGACTTTGATTTTTTATCCAATATATGAATTTAGTAGTTTATATATGAATTTGTGTAGCATGTAGTGGAAAAATTTCAACACGTATGACATTTCTATAGGGATCATAAGACTTTGAGAGGTGTTCATGCATGAAATTATGTCATATGACTTTGAGCATATAAATTTATAGGTTATATCATGAAACTTTAAAGTTTGAGGGAATATAAATTTGATAGGTCATATGACATTGATACACCATATGATTTTTTCACTATAAAAACCCCAAGTATAGAATCTTGAAATCAGTATTTATTTTATTACATTGGCATAAGATACAGGGATCACATCACTATGTATTAGCCAGTATAATAGTCTTTAAGAACTACATTCATATAGGGATCCATTATAACATTGTTAATAAAACATAAACCATAAGAAAGGAAGTTAATTTGCATCCTTGAACTTATTAAAAGTTATAATCTTTATATCCTAGGGAAAGTAAGAAAAATAATGGTAATCTCAAATGATCAGTAAGGATTATATACAATAGAAAATATTAGAAGTCAATAATTAATGTTCAATATTAAGAGGTAAATAATAGAAAATTCATTCCATTTTATCAATAACTTGAGAATTAAATGCATCCCTAGATTATATTAATCTGAAAATATTAAGGATAATAATAATAACAACTGAATTCTCAATGAATTAAATGCTTAATATTGAACATCCTGATCTTAGGTATTATAATACCAATAATTCAAAAACATTCCACATGATAGTTTAAAACTATGGGTAAATAAACATTCAATTTTTCCAAATTATTTTTCTCATGAGACCTGTCGATGCATCGAATGACTATTTATAATCGAGCCCTACCCATAACTACTTATAAAAATCATTCCTCATATATTAAAATATCAATTCAATTTATAATTAATATGAATTTCCAAAAATAATTCATATTTAATAAGATTTATCATCATTTTTCCAACTCAATCAAATAATTTCCATTGTAAAATGGAATATGTAAAATAGTGTAGAATTTAGGAAATAATCATAACTACGATACAAATAATTTCTATATTTTAGAGAAATATAATATCCAATGATTAAAATTAAGTAACTATGTAAAGGATGGTACAATTAAAACATATACCCAATGGTGAATAAGTAAAATAATGGGTTTTTTATAATTGATGAATAAAAATTCCATTAAAATATCCTTAAAATATTTTTTAGGAGAATAACCATTTCATTTCTTTGAAATCACATATTAAATAAAAACTATGCAAATATAAAGTAAAATATTATATTTGAAAATAAAATTGTAAAATTATAAATTAATATTCAAATAAATTTTTATTCATGATTATATGAAAATATTAAAATGGTGTATATGTTAAAAAGCATTCCTTCCATACATTTTGCATAAAATTCAAAAAATACATTGTTTGGAAAATGATAAAAATGTGCCTTTCAAACTATTTTGTAAAAAGGAAAATCATGGGTGAAGATTTATATTGAGAAATCATTGAAGAATTGTAATGTTCTTTTTGTATATTTTTAAAATAAAATATTGATATAGAAGAACAATATATCGGATCAAAAGAGAAATAAGTTCGGGTTTTCTTTTAAACATTTCTTTACTTGATTCAAGTTCCAAATAGAGGAAAAATTTGGAAGAAATATGAAACATATTTAAGAGTGTAAACATGAAATGCACTTTAATTTACATGAATAAATATATATTCATGTTAATTACCTCAATTTTTATTATATACACCATATAAAAATAAAAAGGTGCGTAATACCAAATATTTCTCAATGGAGTGGAAATTGAGATGAAATCCCTTACCTCACAATTAACATTAGTTAAACATAATTTAACCACTTATATAATGGTTTTAAACATGTTATTAATTTTCAAAATGACCATATTCAAATTTTTTATATCATATATTATCATCTTATATCATCTTGTCACCCATTTGTAAATAATATTTCATTATTACCCTTATTTTCAGTGTTAACTGCTTTATTTTCCCATGCATATTTTGTCATGTAAGTTTCTATTTGTGGGCATAAGATATAATTAATAATATTCATAATTATATTAATTTTATAGATAATATATTTATTCATTAAATAAAATTTTAAAATCATTATTTAGTGGTGGACCTAGAAAATGAGTCGAATTACTTCGCAAAGATGGTAATCAGTACGTACGCACAAGCAATGATATCATTTATAAATAATTGAAGGAGTAAGTAATTTGATGATATAATAATTTTCAAAAAAAATATATTTTCATAATTAATATATATATCCAGTATTTCCATCATTACAACCATCCAAGTAAAGTGGTGATAAAAAAATTAAACCATTGTTTGGAGACGGTAAGTCGTATGCATGCGCGAGTGATGATTTCATTTTTAGTAGGATGGATAAAATTTATAATATGGTTGTATCATAATCATAATTACATATCAGTATATATATAATACTAGATTTATTAATTTATGATGTAATCATCATATGTATTGGAGGTAGAATAATAAATAAATGTGAAAGAGTTGGTAAGGACAATACCTCCTCTTCAGTAGACTTCCTTTAGATATTTTTTAAGGAATCTAGAGTTGTTCTTTTGGGAGGAAAATAACCTCTATAAATTATATAAGGATGTTTAGAAGAAGAATTTATAGGTTTTGGTAGATCAATTTGGCTAAAAGTGAATTAAATAAGTGAGGAAGGAGGTTCCCTTTTATAATTGAAGTGAGGGATTCTTCAGGAATTTCTTATAAGATCAAAATATAATAAGACTATTATTGAGAAAATGAATACAAATAGACTATAAACTTATGTAGGGTGATATTTTTGACCATATATTATCACCTTTCTCATTAATTATGAATTTTATGATTTTAAATAATTTAATATAATATTATTTTCAGAAAATACTATTATTATAAATTTTGACACCATTCATTACATTGAATTTAATAACATCAAGAAACCAATATAAATTCAAAAAATTTTTTTTAATAAATATATAAAATTTTACGTGAAACTATATAATTCATTTATCACATTAATTATCTCAAATTATAAAAACTTAAATATTTTTAATATCATATGTTTTATTTTTCTACTAATTGAATAATTTCTACGTCAACATTGTGTAAGAATCTAAGGTAATTATTTATTCATTAAAAACTAAAAATAAATTTATATGAAATATATAAATGTTTTATCTTGAAAAATAATATTTTAGTTGAACATATCCTTTGGATTACCCTATAGTAGAAATATTAATGTTATTAAAAATAAGAGTGTGACATGTTTGACTTTTTTTGAAATAAAATTCTATAAAGGAAATAATCTAATCCAAATGGCCATAAAATTCCATGTAAAAAATATTATATGATTTTGGAAGAAATGTATCCATACAATAATATTAAGGCATGTTTTAGGTTCATTTTCTATTCCTTATCATTTTATTTTTAACTTTAATTACCCAATTTATCAATTACTGTGTAACAAAAATTACAAAAATTACAATTCATATTTATAAAAATAAACGGAAAAATATTTACCAAATTTTTACTTCCAAAATAAAACTATTGAATCCATTTTTCCAAATTCAATAGACATAAGTGGCAGAATTTAATTAATAATTTAATTGGATAAAACACAACGAAAAAAACTGTTTCAGAAAAATGCCTTTTTAAGTATAAAAATGTTTTGTTTAAAAATTATACAATGAAATTGGTTCTAATGAAATTAATTTTATTATTAATAATATAAAAAATTTTATTTTGAAACAATTTTAAAATAAAATATAACTTTTCAAATTGTGGAAAACAAAATACAATTGTAAATAAAAAACAACATTTTTCACTATTCATTAGGAAATAAATCATTTTAGAAAAATACTAAAAGTTACCCTTAATGGAATATTTATATGTTTATATCAAAAATGAAGTTCATTTTATTAATTAATTTTTAAAAATTTTTTTATTAAAAAATAATTAAATTTATTTTCTCATGGAAAGTAGTGATAATCATTTTTGAAGAAAACAATTTTCTAAAGAATAAAATAACTGGAAAAAATGAGTGTTTATTTCCAAAGAATAAATTTGTATTTAACATGACTGTTTGGTCTCTAAGGCAGCGCATTTACAGGTATGGGATAAATGAAAGAAATGGTCCAATGGGTGACGAGCATTCATCTGTTATTATAGAGACTTTCATGTCACCATATTTGTTTCGACCCGATCTATGTTGTTATCCTTTAGGGGGAATTGGATTGACCCCATGGGGACTGGGTAGTTTATCCCTTCTACATTATGAAGGAGGTTTCAGAGTCAAATGGTCAAAGTTGGTGATTTCATGGGGTTAAGTATTTGTGCAATCAGTCCTCTTAGGATATGACTGCCTCAAATGGTCTCTAGTGAGTTTGTTTCTGGAGCCAAAAACACCCAATGACCCTAGTATCCATAATTCATGGACCTTCTTTCCAAAGGTAGGAACCCTTTGGATGATGATTTGTCCAAAGACACTTAAGGACTCTATTAGTCGATAGGATAGGAGATTGGGCTCATCGTACCCATTTGAGGGGAATTATTGCCTATTATGGGACTCTCTTATAGGTTTAATCCATGTTCATATGTCTATGAATCCTTCGTTCATTCCAGAATAGTGTATCCACAGGCTACCCCTAGTTTGCAGGATCATCATGGAAATAAATGGATTTAATGCTGTAGAGGAAATGATGACTTCAGCAATGCAATAAGGTGCTCTGTAGTTTATCGTTATCTAGGGAAGACAGAAGATGGATTGATGTTGGGATCAGACCCAAGATATGGGATTCCTATGTATCCTTGGAGAAGGAATCATAGCACACATAGTTTGTTATGTGTTGGGGCTTATGCATGGAAAATTCCCATTTAGGGTTTCATGGTTGGGTGAACCCTTTCAGAAGGGTACCCTTTTGAGCTCATGCTATCATGTAGGCATCCTATGTATCCTAGATTAAACAAGAATCAGAGTTATCATAGTTTAGAATGGGTTGGTTGTCTGTTTGTTTTAATCATCACAAATATATAATCTTGTATGAGTCATAATTAGTGCGAGAAACAAGAGGATGAGAGATATTCAACCAACCACACACCATCTCTCCTACTGATGGGATAGGGTGGTCCTATAGAGGACGAATCCAAGGAGATAGTGGGCGAGGGCATGGAGTAATGAACCCTTCAATGTGGGGTGACATTGGGGGTCATGTAGCTCGACTCCCATAAGTTTAGGGACTCAACTCAGTGAGAGTTCCCCATAATCGGCTCTGGGAAAGGGGAGGCATGTCACCTCTCCTTAAAAGGAGAAGAGAGCATGACTCTTTCGACTGATCACTATTACACAATGAATGGAAAAGTAAGTGATCACCCTAAACCCTAGAATGGGGAGGTTCACGTTATCAACCCATGGTTAAAATCTGAGTTACCAAGAGAATGTAGACTTATAGACATCCATAGATTCCATATCGTTGTTGGTAAAACCTTTATGACTCTACTTACCATGGGGATGTAGACTGAGAGGGGCATGCCGATGCGCGTGATTATATGATCATATAGGTCCGGTGGCTATGGAGGATGCTTTGGCCTGGTGCCAGTGCACTGTTTCACGAAGGGGCTGTGGAAGACTGGATGGTAATGGAGGTTCTAGATTGGAGCTGGAGGGAAGGACACCCAAAGACACCCCGTTCTACGTACTTTTCTCTCACATGGGATGGGGGGCTCTACATAGCATAGTGGTATACAGGTGGAGGGGTCTTCTGCGTACCGAAGTAGTACATGTGCATGGGTATGGAACACCACATACTAATGTGGTACGCGGTTCAGGATGTGGTCTGACACACTGCTTTAGGTTGTATCCATGTACTGATGCAGTACGCAGTGTGGGGTTCGATCTGCATAGCAATACACTATCCAGGGTACCATATTGAAGGAGGGTCCTATAACTTGTCATTCATAGAGAGTTCATCTGTGAAGAATTTGTGGTTTACGATGACACCAATTTGGTTCGTGGTTTACCCATCACTATTAAGTTCCTCATTTTTATTGTTTGTGGCTGGTTATACCCATGGAAACAAGGTTTGTTGTTTGAACTTCATCGATGATTCAAAACCAATGCTAAAATCCTCTATGAATTCTATCTTCCAATCTTCAGGGTCTCCTCTGTGATTTATTCATCGATCATCTTCTTCTTCCTCCTATTCTATTTTTATAGAGAATTAGGGAAAATCATATATATGGGCATGCGAAACCAATTGAAAAAGGCCACAAATTCGTATCTGAATCCATGGAAGACTCGATCAACTGAGGGTTGTGGAGATTGTGGTTCGAGATTCTTGGTTATTGGAACCCTTCCAATTTTCTTCATCTTCTAATTGTCGACTTCTTTGGATGGTATGCATATAACTTCTTGCACTTTATTCTACTAACGATGTGGTTCGCGACTTCCTGGGTTTGTTGGACATTGCTCTTTGGGCTAGTGCCTCATGGGTCCTTCAACATATTTGTGGTTTTTGATTCATGCATTGTGAGAATCCTTCTCGGAGGTGGTACGTGCATCACTTAAAACTCTTGAGAAACTCAATTTCTTCAATTTTCCTTCCAAGTTTGAAATTCAATTTGCATCCATTTTCTTTGCTAGACCTTTGGAAATTATTTCTTCCTTCTGTAAAGTGCTTTGGGGAGTATTTATTTCCCTTTGAGAAGTTTTTAGAACCCTACAAATTCCCCCCATATGAATGGGCTCTGTTATGAATTAAGAAGATACTATTATGATGTAGAAGTGGTCCTGAACTAAAGTGGTTTGCAGTAGATTAAATAGGTACATTAAGAGGGGCCCAATCTTATTTACAGAGGCCTAGATCATTTATCTTTTATTGTTTTTCATGTTGAAAAGTTCTCTCGACCCCCTTGGATTTATTTGCGTTCACATACAATTTCTTTTGTGAAATCTATATTTGTGAATTGCTATATATGTTTTGTGAACTGAGCTCTTCATAATTAATTCTTCCCAAGAACCAAATTTTGGGTTTCACAAAATTCATTGTGGAATTTAAAACTAATGTCTAGACTTCCTAATAGGATAGAAATACACTATTTGTGTGTGCGGCACCCCAAGTTTAAAAAGGTGAACTGAACTTTAAGCCTCAATAATACAAACTAAAACTCTTAATCATAATTCCATTAAAATTAGCACGGTGATGCCTTGGTTCAGGGTTTCTTCCTTCCATGAACCCATCTATTTGCTGGCCAATGCTCCGCAGGCCAGCGCCTCGGGGGTTTTTTGCGTATCGTGGATATACGTAGTATAGCTTCCGCGTATTACTACAGTATGCGGGAAATTGCTTCTGCATAACGTGCAGTACGCGAGAAATGGATTCTGCATATCATTTTTAGGATAAGTATGTAGAAGCCCCATGAAGACCATATTTTAAGTCCCTTGGCATTTTTTGTGACCTTTATCCAACATGTTTCTCATTAGACTGAATTTTTGTGGGCTTTTGGATCTTTCTATGCCGGCTGCAATGGCTCTTCCATAGAGTTTGAAAAAATCGATCAAGATGATGGAAGACATGTTTGAGGACACTAACAACCATCTTCAATCCTATATTGTTCCTCGTGACAGCTTCTTAAGATATATCTTTACACCAGAGCTCCTAGCTTACCAATTATATGTGCAGTTGCCAATTTATGGCTTCGGTCTTCATGATGATGTTCCTTGGCCATTGGATAACCCTAATACTCCTTTAATTATCATATAAGGACAACAAGGTCAGGATAGGGCCAATATTTCCTCAATATTAGATTTAATAGCTACTTGGATTCAGGAGAATGTGTTCATATTAGAAGGATCGGTCTGGACTCAGGGAAACTAGAGGTGTCAAAAAACTGCCTTGAGAGTAGTCTCCCAAGAGTACCCATCCCTTATCAACCATTCCGGAGAAACCCTAATGGTGGGTGGATAACCAAATTGGACATACGATCTGAAGGATGCTTCCATGAAGAATGAGCCTAGGCATTCTGGGTACATCAAACCTACTTAGGGGCCCCTGATCAGTTGGAGGTGGTGAACTTATATCCTGTAGCTTGGGTTTTCATGTTCGCAGCTTTCTCTCTAGGTGAAATGCTTCCTGAGGTGCTGAGTCACTATTGTTCATGAAGAAACACCTTCAATTTGTCACATGGGGAGGTGGGAATCAGCATATGGGACATCCACTATATCGTAGGCCTCCCCATCCATGGAAATATGTATGATGAATTTCTTCTAGCAGCTGCTGCTTAGGGAGATACCAACCATGTGTACCCATTAACAAGGAGCCTACTAGTTATGGAAGAGAGATTACATGTTCACCCCATACAAGATCTCTCTCTTATCCTGTTTGAGGATTGGATAGGGTCATTTTTGTTGGTGAATGGTCCTAAGCCGAGAGCTTTCCATAGTCTAACTCATCCATCCCACCAGCCTTGACAAATTCCAAAGTCATATTGCATCACCCTCGAAGATGGATGATATAATACCTAGGGATATGAGATTAATCTAGATGTTACACCTATGCTAATATTATCATGTATCTTTTCCATGTTTCTGAGTGGATGGCTCTTGCAATCCTGTGATGTATATACCGGGGTCAGAGCATGCACACTGATGATGGCAGTTGTACAGGAAGAGGGTCGACCAATTAATTTGTCTATTCCTACTCTTGAATGAATTTATAAGTTTTTGGGGAAGATACAAGATGGAAAACCTCTATATCATCATAGCGTACTGTTTCAATTCATGTATGGGTGGATAACAGAACACTTCCAATGATATGAATATCGACACACTACGAGGGTTCCTCACTCCAACTTTCAACCTGCCCTTCTTAACAACGTCGTTGTCTGTCCTATTAATTTATGAATTAGTGATGCAATATGGCTCCTAAATGATGCTTCTCAATTATCATTTTCACTGCACCCTTCCCCTTAATGAGTTGGAGCGCTATCAGGGCGCACCCTTCTTAATCATTTCATTTCATGCATAAGTGCGCCACACAGATCATACAACATGGATTCATTAAACATCATAATTTGTTTCAAAAATAAGAGATGTGGAATAGATAAATTTAAGTCTACAATAAAAAATTACATGTTCATAAAGTTGAATACCCTTGATAGTGAAATTGGTATGGTATTCACTTACACGTTTATTTTGGCATGGAAACTTTTGTGTAGCTTCGGCATCATAATGAAATAAAATAAAAATCATAACATGGTTTGATGATAGAGAAATGGGTATCTCATCATTTAGACATGAAATGGACTGTAAGGGGGTCATGGAATATAATATCCCCAAATATTTAATCGAATTTAGTCTCATAATATATAAGAATAGTTTGAATGTAAATGAGGAGAGAGAAATCCCTTACAGAACTTTGAAATGGTAATGGGTGTACATGGAAGGCATTAATGACAGAGAAATGGGTATTTAATCATTAAAAAATAAATAGGGAATTGTAGGGGAGGTTATAAATCATACCCCAACATTTTTAATTGAAAATAAAACAATATAACAATATAAGGAAACATAGACATAAATAAGGAAGGAAGGAAAGTGAGGATCCCTTACTGGAGTGTGTGGCTTCAAGAGCATGATGAGGGGCTTATTGAGAGCTTGGGGCACCTTGGGAGGATTCTAGAAATATTAGGTCATAGTAGGGACATACTCCAAGGATTTTTACTAAATAAAAGTGGGAGCTTGGGTGGGTTTATCTAGTAAAAGGGATGGGAATTCTATAATATCTCACAAACTTGGGTTTTGAATCTATATAATTAAATATTCAAAACCGCATACCATACCATGGTTTTTTCCCATGGTTTTTCCGAAATGGGAGTGGAATAAATTATTTTATAGGGCCCATGTACGAACTTATTAAAATATTAGGCTTTCTTATGTGGAGGTGAGTCACACACTCAAGGAAATCATTTTGAAGTGTTAAAATATTTTATAACTCTTGGAGGGTCCACTAAGGAACCATACAATTAAAAAATAAATCTAAAATAACATTATTTTAAAGTTAAAACATATATTAGCCGAATATAATTGTTATTTTATTTTATTACATCATTATTGGGTCATAATGTTGTCATAAAACACATTACATATTTAAACAACATGTAATTTTTAACCCAAAATTTTACTGTCTCAGAAAATTATGAAAAAATATCCATTATATAATTTTGACGTCCTAAATCAAAAAATAATATTAATTTTATCAAAATAATTTTCTAAATGTGTGAATTTTTTCATTTAAAATAAAAGCTGACTTTTATTGAAAATTCATGGGTTATGAGAAAAATAGATTTTAAACTATAATAAAAATTATAATTGTATTAATAAAAATTATAAGATCATTTATATTTAATAAAAAAAATAATTTAGTAATAATATTTTATTAAAATAATATTTAATTCAAAAATCCAATAATTCATCAAAATAGATTTCTTAATTGAATTTAAATATTAACTAAAAATACTATTTGTTCTTTAAAAACCATTAAAAAAGTAACAATAATAAAATGAATGTATATTATTTATAAAACAATAATTCACATAATCATAATGATAGGGTCATATTACATAACCCCTTCTAACACCCGTATAAGACCTAAGGGTAAGGTGTGCGAAGGTGACATACTCTTGGGGCGGCCCGGATAACATCGCTCGGGTGGTAATCTTTATTAACTTCTACTTCTCTCATAGGCATTCTTGTTCAAGCTTAATGTGTTGAATCCTGGCTTGGAATTAGTCAAGAGTAAAGCCCAGTGATGCAACCTCCTTTCTGAGATCTACCAAATGGGCTTCATATGGATCAATTCTACCTGATGAGGCCATCAATTCCCTTTTCTGAGTAAATTGGATTCATTAAAGCCATATATTTATACTAATCATGCAATCACATTTCAACGGCTAAATTAGCAATGATAAAAAATCCTAACGGCATTTTAAAATCTAAAAACCTAAAACCACATAAGTGAATATGTTTTATATAACCATTTTATATAATAATACATTTAATTAGAAGAAGAGGGATTTTTATTAATAAAATTTTGGGTCATTAAAATCCATACTGGTTCGCCACACAATTTGGGTGCCTCCAATAGACTGCGCTTAGTTCTACCGCTCAGTTAAGGCGATAATATCATCCCATAATTCTTCCCCAGTTATGGATTATGATGATGTTGGAAGGTGCCTATATGGAGGTTATCATCTCTAATATGACGGGATCCAATTTAATATCACTATAATATTCCCAACTGTGGGTGGGCTGTTATCCCGAAGGGGTACCGAGATGACAAATTCAATGTGTCAAAAATCCTTTATTCTCCCTTAAGCCCATCTTGACCGTGATGACCATGACATATATTCATTATTTTGTGGTGAGTGTGATGGTCGCACCACCTATTCATGTCCTTGTCATGAGAAGACACTCGATCCACTGTCAGATGCGTCTGGAGGGAGCTTCATTGGTGTGGCCTATCTCGATGGGGAGTGATTCAACCTGCTCCCCTCATGTGGATACTACCCAAAACCTTGATGAGGATATCCCCAGAATAGTATCACCGGATACCCCAGAAATTGTTGATAGTCTTCTGTGTCCAGCGTCATAGGTCGAACTACATAAGGGTAAGGAAATCCCCCCATCTTGGGTAACCAATCTTAGATCCCTTCAGCCTCTTGTAATGATGCATCCATCCTATAGACCTATTGAGGTGGGGGAGGAAAAAGACTTGGTGCTGTGGGGAGGCATCAGGTAGTCTGAAAATCGGAATGGATTCAGTTATGTGCCCTAGCTTTTGAAACACCTCTAGAAAGATTTACGGATGAGACTGACAACCTCTACCAGTTATTTACCGAGTTGGGTTCTGGTGGATTTTATTACCAGAATCTACACCTTCTTATATAAAAAATTGTCCTAACCCAAGAAGACCTCTCTTATTGTGAGGATACACTTTCCCAAGATAATTCTTCCCATTTTTAGGTAACAACCTTATGAGATGTTTTTGAGGAACTCGATCACCTGACTGCTAAAGAGGCGAAGGCTCATCATTTGGTGATCACCCAAAAGGAAGAGTTGCGAGAATGTGAGGCTCAGGTATCAACGTTGAAGGCTCAACCATACTCTTCAGGTTCCAATTACGAGGTTATCTAAAAGAAATGGGGGAAAATTAAATTCATTATAGAGTGTGTTTTCCCAACAATCAGAGCTGAAGGGGAAGAGAGAGCTTCATTAGAGAAAACTCTTGACAGCTTATGGTATTCGCTTACCATTTTTTTGGAAAGGGAGAGTCGAGCCTTTCTATAACTCTCCCAAATCATGATGTACTCATTTTATTTTATCTCCATAGAGTGACTTTGAACTGTGGATATTCCTCCAATTTTTTTTGTTGAGCTTAATAGAACTATTTTAACATCCTATACTTCTTCATTTTGTTTTCCTATCATGTCAATTAATCAAAATCAACCATACATGCATTATTTTGATTTAGTATTAATGATGAACCATTATTTGAAACCAGTAAATTGAATTAATTGAATTAGGATCTAATTTTTGTTTATACATAGGAATTAGTGAGTGTAGTTTGACTATTTCTAGGGTTTCACGGATAACCATGCAAACTTTTGTGTCTTTTTTTATTATTACCCTAATTTTCATAAGCCTATTTTATACAGGCTTAGCGGGTATAACATGAAGCCTTCCTAGGTCCCCCTTTTCTAGGTTTTGACCTAAAAATAATTATTTCCCTTTGATTATTTGATATCTCAACACTTTATTCCTAAACCACACATAGTATAGGTTTAATGAGATGGTACTCGACTTTTGTCCAGGGGTGACCTTTATGGGTTTTCACTCTGAATATTATTACATATTTTTAACTAGAGTTTTATAGTCCTTTCAATTAAACTTATCACTGGTGTCTTAGGTTGAAAATATTTGAAAACACATGGTCGGGTAGGTGTCCTAATTAGGGATTCATCACCCAGGAATTTCCTATTTATATCAGACATGAATGGGGGATCTTTCTTGACCGTGACATTGTCGGTTTTGGATGTCTATGAGGCTTAGGAGACATTTTAGGTATATAGAGGTAGAAGAGGACTCTCCTGAGGAAACTTTTTCCTATGATTGATGACTATCTTGTAGGAATCATATGCAGATCCATGAGAGATTAATGTGAATAGTCAAACAAAGGTGTTTGTAGGACACTGACCTCTCATCTTTGATATCCAGGTAGGATTTATAACACTTTGGATTTATTTTGGGGTTGGGGCTATAGTGGGTGTCCTGTCTGAGAGATAATGTCTAGAAGTATATAGAGGCATTTGTATCAAATTCGAACAGGAACCATTACTTGTGTACGAGAGGGCTGGTGAATGGTAAAATTTACTATCAAGAAACCTGGACACTTGACACCAATTATGGGATAACATTTTTATCTAACCAAATGAGAGTAAATGATTCATTAGTTTAATTATAAATTCATTTCATGTATGGGAATTTGATTAGGGAAAAATATGTAATCTGTTATCCAGGGGGTTTCTGAATATGTGAAGTTAAATAGGACAATAATGTCATATGAGTGTATAAAAAATGGAAAGGACTCTCTTGGGGATGAATTTTCCATTGATTAATAGTTATTTTGTTGGAGACATATGCATATACACTCAGGAATGATGTGCATAGTCAAACAAAGGTATCTGAAGGACATTGGACTTCCATCTCTGATGTCTATGAAGGATTATGGAGATTGGGACCTTTCTTAACATGAAATATGGCTTCTAAAAAGGGGTGCACCTAAGCATGAAATGGGGAATTTATTTGGCAGAACTTTACCAGGAAACATGGAAATAAGTGGGGGAATTTGTTTTTCATATGTGGATCAACTTCACATATATGGATGAGGTATCTTTAATTTAAATAATCATCAAGAGAGACCAGAGGTGAATAAGGCCAGAGTTTTCCAATATATCTAGGACATGGGTAGGAAAGAGAATGAAAACCATTACTATGAGGGTTCTTGAATTAGGAGGGATTTAATGAGTCTTGGAAGATGTTAGAAATATTAAGGTAGAAGAGGAATCTCCTGAGGAAAAATTTTCCTTTGGTTAACGGAAGTTTTTTAGGCTACACATGTATAGCCTCCAGGGCATTATGTGCATAGTCAAAAAAGGTGTACATGGGACACTGGCCTAACATATCCAATGGCCATGGATGATTATGGAGATTCATGATTACTCAAAGTACGGAGTTTTATTTTTGGAATGAGTGTACCCTAATATATCAGAAATATTTAGGCTTTTATTCACTCATGGGATTAGGTAATCCCCTCTATAGATCTGACTCATATGCATGGTGAGGGATTCGTCCCATCTTTGGAGTACCCTATAGTTTAACATCATACATCCAGGACCCAGGGTTCCTTATGTGGAAGGGAACTATATCATTTTTGGGTTGTACTGCTAGGACTAAAACTCTTAGATTGATTCTCAATGAGGTCATGGTCGATCCACTACTGAGGTCCCTATACTCACATGAGATATGCTTGGTGTGAGAAACAAGGGATTACATGGATTCTAGATCACAAATATAGAGTATAATAATAAATGTTTTGGAGAATTTTATGCTTAAACTAATGTTATGTATTTTAATTTATTACATCAAGTAAACATTTCACACAATTTATCATCATTTGGGGTGGATATAGATCTATTTCGATGCTAAATAAGGGAAATATGACCACTCTTAAGTAGCCCTATAGATATGACTTTTCTAGGGGTTCTATTCTTTAATTGAATTTGTTCGTAGAGAAAGGGAGGATTTCAATATTTTCAATGGCTACGTTCAGATCATAGAGTTTAGGTCAACCACACATATTCTCAAGGGGAAACTGAGATACATAGTATTCCCAATGAACATTCCTTGTGGAGGTTTTTCCTTCAGGTGGGATGCAAATGCATTTCATTTGAGGTGGCCAAGACAAGAAAGAAATATAAGAATTCCCATTGAGCGGTGCATTTTAATGTCATGAATCTGGGACACTTGCGGACTTATAGTTTATCCCCATGTGGTAAGAATGTTTTTTTGTGTAGTTTAGAGTCATGCAGTAAGGACATTATGCTATGCAGTTTAGATTCATGTAGCGAGGACATTATGTTGTGCAGTTTAGAGTCATGCAGTGAAGAAATTCTATCACAAAAACCATAAATATCTTAGAGTTAATTTTTGTTGGTATATTATTGCATTCCTTAGATATGAGTAATGATAGAAGGTTTAAACCATAGTCCCGGGGGAGGGGGCTTGGATCAGGAATAAGGACATGGGGATTTGAATCCATTGGGCATACTGTGGTAAGAGAGGACTCTCCTAAGGACGAACATGACTTTGGTTGAAGGTCGTTTTGTAGGCGACATATACAACACCACTGAGGAATGATGTTCATTGTCACACAAAGGTGTCCATAGGACATTGGCCTTCCATCTATGATAGCCATAAATGTTTATGGGGACCCAAGATTTCCCAGAGTATGGAGTTTGAAAAACCAGAAAGATGTGTGTGGGAATGTCTCAAATATCCTGACCGTGATCATCCATGACCTACTGCATATTCTACATATATCTAACTCATATGTAGAGTGAAGTATGGTGTTTTGAATCCTTACGAGTTCTTTAAATCAAACTTTTAATTTCTATCATCTACTTATATTTTTTGTGCCAGAATTTAGGGGCATGTGCGGGATCATGTAACATTGAGAATCGAGCCAAACATGACTCTTCAGGTACTTTGCATCTTAATTCCATGCAAGTAGGAATTTTCATGGATTCCCCTGTACAAGGCTGAACTATTAATGGAGTAAGGGTCATCGTTGTTTTTTGGGTGGCTGGTTCGAGATAAAGGATCCAAGCATCACTATGTACCCTGCTAATGAATGGGAATCAGGCCGTATGTAGTTATAAATATTCCCTACAAAGATCTAGTCCACGTGTAGGGACATGAGAGGGAAGTTTTTAATTTGTGGCTGGGTTCATATCATTAAATTCGGGAATCACTACGTATCCTACAAGGGTAGAAATAAAGTTATACATAGTTCTAAATGTTCCATGTACCGATCTAACTCGAATGCAAGAGTAGGGTCATTTCGGTTTCATCCGCTTTGGGTGTTAGGTCTATCATATTCCTTTATAGATTGTTTATTTAAGGGAATCCTTAACACCAATCCTAATCTCACATGAGTTATAATCTATGTGAGAAACAAGGAGTGACAAGGATTTCCCTCCTAATATGGGGAGATAGAGGACACAATAGACTCATTTTTTATATGGGGGTTGTTCCAAGATTGGGTGTCGAGGCATCACTATGTATCCCAGTAATGAATGGGAATCAGGCCGTACGTTGTTCTTTGGTAACCATATAGTTTAATGTCTTTTAGCAAGGCTAGACACCATATAGTTTAATGTCATGTGGTCAGGACAATCTTGACCCTGTAGTTTATCATCATGTGATTAGGATGATTTAGGCTATACGATTTAACGTATTGCAGCTAGGATGCTATGATGTGAAATTTAGAGTCATGTAGTGAGGACATTGGCATCATAGTTTAATGTCATGTTGTAGGGGATAATACCATATTGTTTAACATCATGTTTTCATAACGATAATGCATAGTTTAGATTCATAGAGTTTGGACCATATTCGTCACCGTTACGTGATGTACTTCTTCAAAAACCCTACATTGGTGGGAGCCGTGATGAGATGTCCATCCATTGACATCAAGGAATATGATCCATTTGAATAGACCCTATGTATGAGATATGGTTGCTCCCACTTTGACTTATGATTTGGGGTGTCATCCATAGAATCATTGGGGTTCTGAGGACCAACACCATCTCTCCTTCAAGGAAATACCGAAGGTGAACGTTTTTGTGGAAGGCTCGTGTGATCCAATTTTGGTAGAATTCCAAATAGAAAAAAGTGTGAATCCTTTTCTCATCCAATTGCTCAAAATCATCAAACCATTTCTGGGATTTCTCATCCATGGATAGATAATCAAAAATGGACACACGAAGTGATGCACATGAATTTCAATGGGAAATATCGCCTCTACCCCGTATACTAGTGTGTATGAGGTTGCCTGGGTGGCACTGTGGGTCGTGGTCTAGTAAGCCCATAAATCCTGAAGGATCTTTTCTAGCCAAAATTTCTTATCTTTATCTACCATCTTCAAGAGTATGTTAGAAAAAGTCTTGTTGAAAGCCTCTATCTACATATTTCCTGCTTCATGGTAGTAGGATGAATGATTGTCTTTGATTCCATACTCCTAGTATAACTTGTCAAACTCAGTAAAGTGTAAGTTGGTTCCATTGTATATATATATTGTATGAGGGACCCCAAATGTGGTAATGATGTTGGCCTTTACAAAGATAACAATACTTTTTTCCTTGACCTCTTTAAGGGGAATTACCATTTAGAGAAGAAGTTGGTTGATGTGATAATGGACTTGAATTGCCTTATTGTGGTAGGAGGATATGGTCCCACAACATGAATCCCCTATATAGTGAATGACCAAAAGTACTTATCTACGTGTAGTAGCTCTGGGGGTCAGTGGATAAAATTGGCATGAACTTGGTAGGAATGGCACTTCTCGATGAATGTGGCACAATCTTAAATCATTGTGGGAAAATAGTATTTGAGCCTTCGAATTTTATGGGAGTGCTTGGTTACTAATTGGTGTTCCCTATAAGCTTCAGCTTACACTTTTTTTCTAGAAGAAACAGTCTATTCTCCATCAATTCACCTAAGAAGGACTCCATCATGGCCTCATTTGTAGAGAACCATATCTTTTTTAGCATAATTTTATAAGACAAAGTTGACCGGACACCTCTGGATATGTTCTCTTCCCACCCAATCTGGTGGGAGTTCCCCCCTCTAGAGGTAATTTGCAATGGGAGTCATCCAACTGGTCGTGTGACCATAAGGCTTAGAAACAGGGAAAATCTCATATATTTCCTCAATATTGTTCTGAATAAATGGAAATACCATCCAAATGTGGGAAATGTTAATGAATATTTGATCCCATTTTAGATCAATTAGAGTTGTAGCTGCATTTTCCAATGCATCAAATTGATCATTTTTGTGGTCGGGGGACATAGGTTAGCATTAGTTCTGATTGTAATTCTACCATAAGTTCCTAAATGTTTTTCATCAAAGGTAAAAATACTTCCTTTTTAATGGCATACTAACCATTTACCTACTTTATGACTAGCTATGATTCACCATTTATCTTTAGGTGTTTGGATCATGCATGAAGTGCTAGCTGTAGACCTATAATAAGGTCGTGGTATTCTACTTCATTGTTTTTTAATCTTTCTAAAAGAAATAAGTACTATGGAAAGATGGCCTTCTTGGGGGATATGAGTATAACTCCCAGTATTACCTTTTTGAGCTTGGGATCCTCCATCATTTTCCCTGTTGGGATTTTGGGAGCCCCAGCGAAGTACATTTCCCAAGATTGGTATCCTTCATGGATGGAGAATACTTTTTCATCTGGATGTTCAACATCCAATGGGGTTGTTTCTTATTAGGGGTTTCTTACCAATAACTCTACTAATGTCTAGTTTTTTATGGATTTATGGTGAACGTGCCTTATTTAAAAGTATTGTAGAATGACTACCCACTTCGATAGGCATTGAGTTAGTATGGGACGATTGAGGATATACTTGATCAGGTTGCAGTGAGAGACTAGATGGACCTAGTGGTGCTCTAGGTAATTCCTGAATTTCAGAACCATGATGATTAGGGCTAAACAGGTCTTGTCAATTATTGAATATCAAGTCTCAAAATCGATCAATTATTGGATGAGGTAATATAGATTATTCTTTCCAGCTGCATCATTCTTATGCGTGAGGAAAGCACCTAATGACCGTTCCAAGGCGGTTACATAAAAAATTAGTGGTCTACCCTCAAATGGCTACATTATAACCAATGAAATTAGTATATATCTTTTGAGATTTTTGAAAGATTCTTGAAAATCATTATTGAACTCATACGCAACCCATTTCGTCATTAACCTAGTGAAATTTAAACATTTACCCACAAGGGTGGCTATAAACCATGAGATGTAGGCTAGGCTCCCAAGATACCCCTTAACATAGTGAGGTTGTGAGGTGGAGATATGAAAATTATGGATTTTGACTTCTTATAGTCAACTTCGATGCCACAATGGTGTACGAAAAAGACAAATAATTTCCCTGAGGCAATCCCAAAAGAAATAATTAGGGGAACCATCTTTAAACTATGTTGTTGTGGTTTGATGAAGACAGTTTCATGATATGTTAGGTGGTTTTATCACTGTTGGGATTTAACCACCCAATCATTAACATAGAACTCAACGTATTATACCAGGAAGGGCATGAAAATGTGATTCATGGTGCACTGATATGTAGAGCCATAATTTTTCATACCAAAGGGAATGAACTTAGAACTGAACACTCCCAATGGAGAAGTAGTAGATTCCTCATATCCTCAAGACATTCAAATATTTTTTGTATCTATAATAACCATCCATGAAAGAGAGGGCCTCATATCTTAAGATCACATCAATAAATAACTCTATAATTGGTACTGGGAAATCATTTTTTGGGCAGTGTCGATTAAGGTCTCTATAGTCGATACAAACTCTAATCCATACATTCTTCTTTTGGACAGGGACTATGTTTTCCATCCATATCAGATATTGGACTTCCCGAATAAAGTTAGTTATGATATCTTGTCAATTTCTGCTTCTATTTAGGTATAATGTGTTGGTTTGGTCCTTCTATCTACCTTTTTATAGCCATGATAGTCATCCAGCATACCTAGATGATAAGAGGAGACCTCAGGATCGAGCCCTAGAATTTATGTGTAGCTTCAAGAAAAAAAATCTTGATTCTTCTTTAAGAAGGAGGTATATGCCTCTTTCTACTTGAAAGGAATATCCACACTAATCAGAGTGGGCCACGGGTTGTATTTGGTGCCTAGGTTTATCTCCTTAGGTTTATCAGTTATGGTAGAGGCACCTTCTTCGAATGTGGAAGGGGGATCTTTTAGGTCTTCATATTCATCTTATTCATCATCCTCTTCATCATTTTATTCCCCTTCTGATAGAGAGAGGATTCTCGAGTTGAACTCTCTGGTGTTGGGAGATAATTTTTCTTCTGCCTATGTGAGTAAGGAAGGAACAGTCTTGGCTCCCAAGGATGGGTTGGGAGTATCTTTGTTTGGGATTTCTCTGACATCATAGGAGTTAGTGTGCTCTTCAACATATTTAGACTTGGAATCCATAATAAAAAATCATTAAGATGATTGAATCTATATCCAAGATTGAACTTATGCTTTCAAATTCATTTATGGGTAATACATACTCATACCCAAGCTATTGGAGGAGATAGAAATGAGCCATTTCCAATACATTTGGGCCAGTGATCCAACTAACTTCATTGGCCAAAGAGTACTTACCTTTTAGTTTATAGATCCCTGCATTTATGTAATGCAACTCACAGGATTTGAATGAATATTTTTCGGCCTGAAATGTCTCATTTTTTCAATTAGCAGAACTTTTTTTTGCACTGATATCGTGATGAAAAAATTGCAGCGTGATGATGCAGTCAGTGCCTCCCTAACAAGACTTTAAAATCCATTATTTACTGCACTACTAGAAACTCAGAATCAAACACGAGGTCTCCAAGCAAAGTTTTAATCTTGATTCATCCCATGAGATTCTACTCACTTTTTTCATATCCCAGTAGATTTGTGGTATAGGGTGTTAGACTATCCTCATCATAGCCTAACCAAAGAAGTTTTCGTAGTCAGAGGAGTTTAACTCCAGAGCTATTTTCGATGAAATTTTTTCAAACATCAATGCAGTTTATCTTGCCAAAAATATATAAGGGTTTTATGTTCCTTTACACGATGGAGTATTCATCCTTTTCTATGAAGGAGATGACAATTTTTCATTCTTTGGGATTTGTTTACATACGATATATTTCATCCACTGCTACTTCAGCCTCGAATTCCTAGGGACTTAGTAAGGCTTTAATGAGTTCCTTCATAAGGTCAATAGAGAGACTCAAGGCATCCAGGATTGATTGTTTTTATGGTACTGAAGCTAGATTATTCAAAATATTATATTTATTCTCTTAAGGTGATCACCTTCTAGCTCGCTAATGATCTTTTATGGGTGCTTTAGGGGCTGGAGATTTGGACGTAAATGATCCGGCCTCTATGAAAGAAGTTGATGGTGCTACTTTACATTCCATGTCTGGCCGAACTGGTCATTCTGTATGCCTTGGGTGATTTCATATCTGTTCTTCCATTGATGGATACACCATGATGATTGGGATAATATTTCTCCCCGTATGGGTGAGGAAACACTCTGGTTCCTATTGTGTATGCTTGAGGGTTCTTTTGTGAGTTTCCATTATATTAATGGTTTGAGATAAGGTGTGGTTGAGAATTTGAATCCTTCTATGGTCGTGCCTTCCAAGAAACCCTCGATCTTTGAAGACACTTCCTCTGCCTCTCCAAGTGGATGAGGGAATCCAGGTTTGTGGCCATTGTCCCCATCAGAGAAGAGACCCATCAAGTGAATGTCATTAATGTATCCAAGGATCAATTATTTATATGAAAATGCTTTTGTCTTATTGTCATTTTTTTCTGATGGTTCCATTTGGAAGGGTGATTACCATTGACCCGTTTGGAAGGTCAGTGCCCATTGTCCCAAGTCTGCTCGCATGAAGTTCAAATGTTTCAATACTGGCTCCAGCTTTGGTGCCATCCCATCTTCTTGCTTCTGTTTTCTTCCATTCTGGAACCTAGAGGGTTGTGGTGCTGGGGATGATGGTTGTCTCACGTCAGGAGCTATTGGGGGCATGGTTGGTTGCTTCAATTTCACTGGGATGATTCCTTGAGCTTAGTTGAATATTTTTCAAGTTATCCAAATATTTAATTTTTCCCCCTTTTTCTAGTAACTGCTTGAAATTTTTCTTCCTCTCTTGGGTCAAGGTGGAGACATATGCCACTTATGCTGACGGAGAACCCAACATGACTTGTATCGAATCCACCGTCCTCTTCAAAAGATCCATAAAGAAAAATCAGTATTCAATGTTCGGCTTTAGTATCTGATGATAGGTAAAATAATTTGGATGGTTGTTGAGACCAACTTAATCAAATCAATTTGGCTCTAGTAGATGGAGAATGATGCAATTCATGGTGTCCATAATGTAGACGTAGTCCTGGTCATCTCATAATTAGTAGAATTTGTTTCTTTATTCCTTGAACTGATTTCTTTTAGAAACCCTTCACTCATCTAGCTTAAGGCGGGTATGGGTATTGGAATCTTGGGGTCCCGTATAGTTTGGTGGAGGCTTTTTAACTCGAGTTGGTGTTGGGGGTGGATTAAGCGTGATAGAAGCTACTTAATTTTTTCCCGTTCTTCCTCGGGATTATGGTGCTACCCAAGACGTGAGATTGGTCTAGTGTAAGGAGTCTTATATCGTTTAAGAAATGTCATATAAATATCATAATTTACTTATGTACTTCATTGGGATGATTGGTGTTTGAAATTCATCATGAAGGTTATTGATGCACATAGAGAGAACTTTATCCTATGGGAGCAGCAAGTTTAGGGAGTAATTCAAGCCTTTCCTTTTGGAAATGAAGTTGGAAACTCTTTCATTCTCTCGCTACATTCAGTTTATGAGATCACTGAACGCTGTCTTAGGCAATGTCGAACTGAACTGGAAGAGAAATTGTGACCAGAGGTCCTCACAGCCTGTGATTGAGTAAGTTGGAAAGATAGTATACCATTGTTGATGCTCCTTTCGTCACAGAATCTAAAGATCAGAAAAGGGGAATATATGAGCACAAAGTGATTCAAACTTTGAAGAAAACATCAAAAATTGACAAAGGGATAAACAAGGAAAACCTTTCCCATAGGCCGCGCAAGTTCCTTCATGGTCGCGCAAGTGGACATGCGCGATGCAACTTGGCGCGCAAGTGACTTGCACGACCTCATTGATAACCGCCCGGTAACCGCCTGGGGTCTTCTCCTGCCTATAAATAGATTCTGTGGGCCCCCCCAATTGAGAGGATCTTTTTCCAGAAACTCGGATTGAAGCTCCCGACGCCCAAGTCTCTTCTCAAAGTTTCCGGAACACTTCTAAGGTAATTTATTAACTAGAACGGAAGATCTAAAGAGAAGGAGGAAGACCTAAGTGTTGAAACTCATCAACACTTGCGCGCCTGAGTGGTCAGACCTTAAGAGAAGTGGTCACACTTGCGTGCCGCCTTATTCCTTCGATAGAACTTGCGTGTCCCTTTTCTGGAAGAACCTCAAAAGGATTCTAAAGGCTTTAAGAAAGAGTCGCTCAAGTATTTTAATGTTGGCTGAAAATCGCGCAAGTACCCCCATGTCGTGCAGGTATACCTGCGCGACCAATACTTGCGCGCCCACGTAAGACTTGCGCGCCTTTCAAGACTTGCGCGCCCCTACCTTTTTTTGGGTGCCCATCTTGCCGATTTTACCACTCTTAAGCCATTTCACCTTTCCTATTCAAGATTCAGTCTTCAAGATACTCTTCAAAGACATTTATGGCATGATTTCTTGATTTGAATTCCTTATTTGAAAGGAATTCTGTGGAATATCTCTCAAAACATAGTGATTTATACATCTTTATGTCACTAAAGATTGAGAGTTCATTCATTCAACCTCATCCTTTTAGATGAGAGAATATTTAACCTGGGTCTCCTTTTCAGGAATAATCCCCAGTTATAAGTCCTTTAATCTGGGTGTCTTCCTCAGGAGTAAGCCCCAAATTCTTAAAGTTCCCAAACTTGGGCATCCTTTTCCGGAGTAAGCCCCAAACCTTAATCTCATAACCTGGGTCTCCTTTTTAGGAATAAGTCCCAGTCATAATCTTGGGCTTCCTTTTCAGGAGTAAGCCCCAAGTCCCCTAACCTGGGCCTCCGTTTTAAGAATAAGCCCCAGTCATAATTATGGGCATCCTCTTTAGAAGTAAGCCCCAAGTCCCTTAATTTCTCTTTAACCAGTCCTAATTTTTGTTTGATCTGGGATTCCTTCTCAGGAGTAAAACCCAGTTATCAATCCTCTCCTAATTTGGGGTTCCTTTTCTAGAATAAGTCCCAAGTTAGAGTATTCAAATCTCCATGAAGCACATATACCTTTATGGACCCTGTTCCTTGATTTTCTCCATAAAAGTAAATCCTAAACCTTCATCTATCTGGGCAGTCATACATACATAAGCCCCAAACCATTTCTTATCATTGTATATTTCATGGAACAATTGTCTATTTTTTACCAATACCTCTTGTTTCTCACACCGAGCATGACTCACGTGAGCTTAGAGTGTAAAAGTAATTATGACATCCTTCTTTGAGCCATCAATCATAAACGTCACACTCCCTTACTCAAACTACGTGGGTTCTGATTCCTTTTCCAAAACAAAGGATAAGTAGGTAGCCCATTTATGGGTTCGATCCCAACTCTGAAATAATCCATGTCCTTCTGAATGACAATAAACTTCAAGTGCCCCACTGAGTGGCTTTAAAACCATCCTAGTCATCATAATGACCAAGAGACTTTTATATAAATGTTTTGAAGGATACCATTGACCAAGAATCTCTAAATAGATACAGATGATTCTCTATTGATGAAGAACCTCGAATACATATAAAATATTTTCTAAATTCCTTACATATTTAATCATTGATTGTTAAAACTAAAGGAAAGCTCATTTTATACTTGGTAATGTAATAAGGATTCACGAACATAACTTAAATCTATAAAGAGAGTCCCGGAGTAGACAATAATTCCCCTAAAAAAGGTGTGATGAGTCTAACCTCCCATCCTCTCGACCAATGAAAATTCCTAAGCCTCATCAGTCCACAAGATAATGAGCACCTACCTTTGGAAATTAGGTCCAAACGGATGTGGAATCATTGGATGTTTCCGGTTCTACGAACAAACCCTCTAGAAACCGATCGGAACTTTTGAATCTCCCATCCAGGAGGTCATCCCCGAATTCCATACGAAACAAAAAATGGTGAACCCGACGTGAATCCTTAACCAAGTTAAAGTGGTGTTTTACCTATTTGTTAAAGCCCCTATTTAAAAGTCAGTAAGAGGGTTAACAAAAACAATCATTGACATATGTGTTCATCCAAAGGATGAAGTGGCTGAATTTATCTTGATTACGTCTGTTATATCTAAGGCACTATTTTCCAAGATCTTATGTATTTCCATAATGGCTGCTCTCAAATTCACATCTGTGAATTCTGCTGCTGCAAATACCACTGCTGCTATTCCTACTGGATCACCATCCGCTCTGAGGATGACATCACCTACTCAGCGTCTTCAACGCCGGGTATCAAATGCGCTGGTTAAGGAGTACCGTCAACATGGTACCATCCCAACTCTGGAGGCTGCCCGACAGGCCCTCCAAGTGAACAAATCACACAGGTCGTCCGGACAATGACGACCAGTGATTAAGAGGCAGGCGGTGCTGACTACCGTCTCCAACCGTTTCGTGTCGTTATCCCCGGAACACAATTTCCATTCGCTCCCTTACTCTGAGGAAGTTAATGAACAAGTCCCTCAGGGCCTTAATTCAAAAAAATAGGAGTCCTTCCCGAGGGCTCCCATCAACAATCGATGCCAGACTCGTGCGGCAGTGCGCCCTCAACATGATGAGGGTACCGACTCCAGGCGTTCGGCTCAGGTTCTTCGAACTCGAGCAGGCAAGACGAAACGCCAGAGATGGAATCCGGTTAACAATGGGCATGTTTTCATCCCTGCCATTTCCGGAGAAGTCCACCAACCTAACTTGGTGGCGAACAATGAGCAGGCACACACACCTGTTCGTTTTAATTCCGCTGTCCAGCAGACTCGTCTGGCAGCATCACGCCAATCCCCCCAGGCAATTCCGGCGGAGTACTATAGGCAGGAACATACACCTGCTTATACATCATCAGTTAGTCAGCAGGCTCGCCTGAATACATATGATGGATCTCTTCAAACACGTTTGGTGAAGTGTAATCAGCAGGAACATACACCTGCTAGTACTAATCAATCTTACCAACAGTCTCGCTTGGTAGCGCACGGAGAAGTCAGTCTGAAAGCTCCGACGACAATCAGGAGGCATACTCAACTCTCTGCCTCCACACTTGAGTACTGTCAGGATTCACTGATAGGAAAAGGAGGACAGGAGCAGGCACATACACCTACTCCAAGCCTGGAATGGACATATATCCCCGTTCCGGTGGCTGAAGTCACCAAACATATTTTGTCAATGGTGAAAGAGCATAAGAAAATTCCTGCTCATATTCTGGATGCTTTCCAGGATATCATAACAGCTTCAGCATCATCTCAGGGACATACACATAAATCTATCCCTAGCAGTGGAGTGACACATCAACGATTCACTCCGGAACAGACACACACATCTGTTCTAGTCTAAGAGGGTTATGGGGCATACTCCCCCATGTCATATGGACAACCAAGTCAGGCACATACACCTGATTTGAGTGGAGATCGTCAGCCTAACCTGACCATCTTTCCTGATCAGGCACATACACCTGCTCAGAGTAACCACTTTCGTCAACAAGTGGATTCCAAAGTGAGTAAGAAGGCATCTAAGAAAAATATCCTCCTAGCACAGTTAGGAGATCAAAGTCCAATCTGCAATAAGGGTTTCCTCGATGCTAGAGTTCTTGAAGCCCTCACACATTTATCTGTTGGAATTCATGATTCTACTCCCTCAGTTCCCAATAACGAGAACATTAATTCCAAAAGTCTTCAACATACACTTTCTCAGGAAGGCTTGCTTCGTGACAATTTGGTCAATCTTGAAGTTTCATCTTCAGATGAGAGCCACAGGAACCCTCTGTGTGGTCAGAAGACCAAAGAGCAAGAGATCTCATCTTTTGTTGTAACCCATTATGGTGGTCCTCCCCATGATGATGAACTTCGCTGCGAAAGTCCTCTCCGCAGTAGTGATTCACATTTCCTGGAAAATACTCCAGTGGACAATGTAGTGCTGAGAAAGCCCTCTTATCTTGAGGCACTTGCAAATTCAAAACCAGTCATGTCTGATGCTTTATCGCTAACAAGTGAAATACTTTCTCAATCAAAAGATATCCCAGGGTGTAGTTCATTCTACGAACCACCCCTAAGTCATGCATCTTCTAGTTTGATCAATGATATCTCTACCAATCTTGTTGAATCCGATGAAGCAACAAGGAAACACCAACTCTGGTCAAAACAGGTAGAAGAATCTTCATTTAATGATAAAGAGGAAATGCTGAACATGAGGAAAAAATTGGAAAAAAGTGAGGTATCAGTCATGTTTTGGCCTTTGGCTGACTCCCAGTATGACATTCCAAAGATGTTGACGGAAGATGGAGTCCATGATATTCGTCTCAACATATGGAAAACTCTTTGTCAATTGAAGAAGAAGGTATTATCTTATGATGAATATGAAAATCATCTTAAGATAATACAAGGGCTACAACGTCAGATTTATTTGGCATCTCTATCATTCTCTCGGTATCCGAAGGCTGAAAAGCAGCAGAGAACCCTTCAACGTTCATGCCTTGGAGCACTAAGAAAATTGCGTCAATTAATTGCCAATGCTCCATCTGGTGTTCATATCAAAGGATGGGGTGTTCACGGAGTACTACATTTCACAGTGCTTTCCCGTCAGCAAAGCCCGCTGAAAATGGTCTCATGCAATGTTATTGCCCATGGACGGCCACAGTCAATGGGCTTTGTTCATAATCAATAGCTTGCTCAAGAACAGGCTTCAACTAGTTCGTCTCAAAATCAAGCATATAGAGAACAAGTTGTTGAATTTCTCCTACATCAAGCAGGCGAGAATATTGCACAAGCCTCTCGTATGGAGAAAACACATCATAAAATGACAGAAGTTTCGGAAATCATCCAACGGTCTGTTGAACCAGGTGATAAAAGTGGATACAGGCTAATCCATCCATCTAATTTCCGAACTAAGATTCGCAAGATCAAGAGATCTTTTAAGAAGGTCTCAGACATAGCATGTCAAGAGCCACCCCAGCTTGTCAGACTGGGGACTCCTTTAACCCAACCCTCAGAGTCAACAAATGGGATTCGAGGAGTTGAGTGGAAGCAGCAGGAACAACCCTAGTTCTCGAGACTGGGGACTCATTCAAATCATCAATCCCCTTCTCAGAGAATATCGGTCTTTTCTCGATTGGGGAAGAAGCCCCAAGTGGAATGAAGAACCAAATTATCAGGAGATTCCCTCCAAGTTATATCTCTTCACGAAGTTCCTAAAATATTAAATCAACAAAAGGCAATGTCTCATCAAAGACATGAAAGAAGACAATATCACAGAAATGTTGATAGAAGGGATGAGATGCATTATACATCAATCAATGTCATCAATGTCATTGTTTCTAATCCACCAGAGGAGACTCACTCAGGGGACTCAGATGAAGAGCGTCCTGCTCAAGAAAATGTACGTGCCGATACAAATGAAGAAGGTGTGCGTACAAGAAGTCAAAGGATTACTCAGAACCTAGGTAATCCACTTCCCTCCCTCAAAAAGGTATCCAACAAAGAGAAGGGAAAGAATCAGGTTACATATCCTTCCTATGGAGAAGGTCAATCGCTCTCATTAGAGAAAAGGTTTTCACAACAGGAGGAAGAAATGAAAGAATTAAGAAGGTTGAATACAGAACTTCTTCAGAGTAGTCTTCTTCTTAAAAATGCTGGAGTCCGACAGCTAAAGGAATTTGTTGCAGTTACTGAGATGGATCCGGAATATCCTCCTTTATCAGTACACCCTCAGAAGTCTAATCCTACGGGTCATGTGAAACAACGGTTGGCAGCACTACCATCAGTTGCAGCACCAACCACAACGTCTGTCCAAGCTCCATTTATTGCACCTACCCAAAACCAAGTTCAACCAGAAAAGAAAGTTTACCCTGAATGGGTAGATTCAATTTCTCCTCCATCCAGTTTTGGAAACCCTGTTTTCTCTACGTTCAATGGATCAGGCGACGATGAACAACATTTGACGCATTACGTGTCTTGTTGTGATCCTATGATGGGAACTCCAGAGCAGCAAGAAGCAGTGAAATTCAGATGCTTCGTGCGAACATTGCAAGGACTAGCTTTTGTCTAGTATACAAGCTTGAAATCCCGGTCAATCATCGGATGGGAGGATATTCGTCAAAAATTCCTTCTTCAGTTCAGCTCAACTTTTCCAAAAACGACAGTTTTTGATCTTACAAACTGCAAGCAAAGGGAGAATGAAAGAGTCTCTGATTCCATTGCTCTCTAGAAGGGATTAACGTATTCCCTGAGTTTAGCACTCCCTCAGAAAGAGCTGTTGCCAATCTGTGTGGCAAATTTGCATGATGAATTACGCACGCCATTGATCCCTGTGAAATACACAGGAGGGTTTCAAGATCTTACGTCAATCGCTCAATAGATTGATGATTCCATTATATAGGCTAAGGCTAAATCTCGTGTAATTCCATCAGATCTAGGAAGGAGAATGGGTAAAGAGGAAACTGCTACAATTATGCTTAAACAAGCACCTGTACCTATTTCTACTTCAAAACCTTCATCTTCTCGAAGGGCTCCACCTCCTGAACGCCAACAACAAAGGTTGTTTCTTCCAATTGATCAAAAAGATCAACGACGAAAACAATTTGAGGATTTGAAGAGTAAAACATACTCTTTCCGAAATGAGCAGGTTCCTGGTTACTTAATTTCATCTATGGAAAATAATTTGGTTCAATTACCAGTGCCCAAGAGGCGAAACAAGGAAGGAGATGAAGACCGTCCCAATTACTGTCCCTTTCATCAAATGTTATGGCATCCCATCGAGGAGTGTTTTGTCTTTAAAGACCTCCTTCAAAAGATGGTCAACTTGGGAAAAGTCAAGTTGAAAGGTTCTTCGACTCAGGTAGCCTGTGTCACTGCTACAGTTACAGAGGAAGAAGGTGAATGGAAAGAAGTCAAAAGCATAAATTCATAGAAGTATGATGATTGGATGGTCAGAAAGACAATCAATCGGACTCATTCCATTTTGCGAACACAATTAAAGAAACCAATTGTGTCTTCTACCATGAATATTGCGGTAAAACCCTCTTCATCAGAGGGAAAATCGTCAAATAAACGGCTTGATTAAAAGAAGAAAAAAAAACAGAAGAAGATGAGTATGTGTCAAAGCCTAAATTGTCCTTGACTCTGGAAGACTTTATTCCATCTACTTCAAAGCCACAGGCACCGCCCCACCAAAAGGCACAACCTAAACAGGCTAATCAGGCAGAGTCTTTATCAGACGAAGAGTTAATCTTCAGTTCTGTTAATATGATTCAATTAACAGATCCATATTTTAGTCTTGATGAGCCTGAATTCCCTGTATCAAATAAGGGAATCCGAGGAAGTTCTAGAGGTTCGGGATACAGGGGAAGACGTGGATCTTTCCGAAGCCACTACTCCAATTCTACCCCTGCTAGCACTGTGTATGCAGTAGAGACTCGTGGTAGAGCCCTTCAGCAAGTTCTAAAAGAACAAGCAAGTTCTTCTGCCAATGGCCAACTCATTTTTGGATAAGTTATTTTGGAAGACTGATTAAAGGTTCCATCTTCTTTATCTCAGCAAGTAAATGGATTTAATCAGTCTAATCTTCCAAAACCAAGGATGTTGCAAACTTCAATACAAGATGAATCAGCTTCCAAAGCATCTGCTTCCAAGGTACCTGCTAAACCGCATATTCCTGTTGGGAAACGCAGACCTCTAGATCAAAAGTATGATATATTGAAACACTTGGCCCACGTACCAGCCAAGTTATCAATTTTGGAAGCTTTGAATATGTCAAAAGATCTTCGGGAAGCATTCATCGATGCTTTGTCAAGTCCTCATGAGTTTGAAGCTAAAATTGCTGCAGTTGAAGTCTATCACATAGAAAATAATCCTGCAGAATGCCATGCAGTGATATCTTTTAATGATAGAGATGAAGATGATGTTGTGAATGGGCACATAAAACCTCTGTACTTATCTGGCAATGTCAATGGTGTAGATATCCGAAGAGCTTTCATTGACAATGGTTCAGGAGTTAACCTCATTCCCATTCGAACACTTCGTCGATTGGGCCTCACAGAATCTAATTTATCTCCTTATACCATGATTTTACAAGGATATCATAAAAATGAACAAGAACCACTGGGCGAAGCTACACTCAGAACTCATTTTGGAGATCTTGTATCCAATTCGGATTTCATGATTGTTGATCAAGACTCAGCTTTCAACGTCTTGCTTGGAAGACCCTGGCTACATCAGCATGCAGCTATTCCTTTATCATACCATCAATGTCTCAAATACTGTTTCAATAGTCAAGTTGGAACATTGTATGGTGATAAGACCCCGTTCAAGACATGTGAGTCTCAATACATTGAGGCAGAATTTTATCACATGAAGGGAAGAGAAAAATCTACAATGAAGGAAATTACCAAAGTTAATGCTCCATATGGTTTGGAGAAGATTCCAATAAATGAATTTACACATATGAGTACAGATTATGTGTTACCTATCATTCAAATTGACAAAATAGGCCCAAATCAAAATACTCTTATAGAAAGATCCATAATGTCAATTACGGCAATTGAGCCAGACAACATGGGAGAAATTGGTAACCTACCAAATAGTGATGAAAGCATAAGTGGTGACGTTTTCATTTCATCTGCTGAAGTCCAAAAAGTCTATACTTCGCCAATCAGGCTAGAAGAAGTTATAACAACATCAGAGGTGAATAATGATGTCGATTCTCAATCCATCACCTCCTCTTTATTTCCCAAAGAAGGCCCTTTATCATCAATATGGTCGGAAATGGAAGCTTCTTCTTCAAAATGTGAAAATTTTGACATCTCTTATGATCATGAGAATTTCGTTTTGTTATCTACAATGCAAGTAGAAATGAAAGAAATAACACGTGATGAAGAGGAAGAGGTAGATCTTAGTGATTCTCCTCCAACATTTGAAGAGGGTATCTCTACCACTGTGGATGAACTCAGAGAAGTAAATCTGGGTACAGAGAAAAATCCACGCCCCACTTTAATTAGTGCGGCCATGAACCTCGAAGAGAAAGAGATGTATATTTATTTTCTAAAGAAAAATAAAGATATTTTTTCTTGGAACTATACAGTAATTCCTGGGCTTGATCCTGATGTTGCTACTCATCATTTGGGTTTACCAAAAGAACATCGAGGATTTAAGCAAGCCGCGAGAAGAACACACCCAACTTATGCTTCCAAAATTGAAGCTGAAGTGGATAAGCTGATCAAAGATAACTTCGTCAGAGAAGTTTAGTATCCCATGTGGTTGGCTAATATTGTCCCTGTAAAGAAGAATAACTGACAAATTAGTGTTTTCATCGATTTTAGAGATCTTAATCGGTATTGTCCTAAAGATGATTTCCCAGTTCCAATTACAGAACTCTTAATTGATGCAACTGCTGGCTATGAAGTACATTACTTCATGGATGGATATTTAGGATATAATCAGATCCAAATAGCCCCAGAAGATGAGGAATCTACAGCCATCAGATCCCCTCAAGGTGTTTTTTGTTACCGGGGGATGCCCTTTGGTTTAAAAAATGCAGGTGCAACATATCAACGCGCCATGCATCGTATCTTCAAACATTTCTTATGGAATTTTGTTGAGTGCTATGTGGATGATTTGGTGGTTAAATCCAAACAACGTTTTGATCAATTGGTTGATTTGGAATTCATATTCCACAATCTTCGACAACACAATTTGAAGATGAACCCCTTAAAATGTGCTTTTGGGGTAACCTCAGGAAAATTCCTAGGCTTTGTTGTACGCCATCGTGGTATTGAACTCGATCCTTAGAAGACAAAATAAATCCTTGGTATGTCACCTCCTCGGAATTTGAAAGAATTAAGAGGACTTCAAGGACACTTATCCTATATTCGGCATTTCATCGCCAATTGGGCAGGAAAAAATTTACCCTTTACCAAATTATTGAAGAAAGGAGTCACTTACCAGTGGACTGAAGAATGTCAAGATGCGTTTGATGTTCTCAAGAAATACCTCTTGAGTCCACCAGTACTCATGCCACCCATTGAAGGTAGACCACTTATCCTCTATGTGACATCTCTAGAGCGATCATTGGGTTCCTTTCTCGCTCAAAAGAATGATGCTGGGAATGAAAATAGCCTCTAATACCTCAATAGAACTATGCTTGAAGCAGAAACCCGGTATTCAACTATTGAGAAGTACTGTCTGGCATTAATCTTTGCAGTTCAAAAACTGAGACACTACCTGCAACATCACGAGGTCCAATTGGTGTCTCGCAATAATCCTCTCAAATTCATCCTTAGTCGTCCAATGCTTACAGGACGTCTAGCAAGGTGGGCAGTTATTTTGCAGCAGTTCGACATTCAGTATGTATCTCAAAAGGCAATAAAGGGCCAAGCTCTGGCTGATTTCCTGGCTGAACATCCTTCAGTGGAAGACACGTCTTCAGATATTGAACTCCCTGATGAGGAAGTTTTCTCTATTCAAGAGAATCCTCAAACATGGGAAATTTATTTTGATGGTGCTTCAAGAAGTCCAACAGGGAAGAAAATGGAAAATCCTAAATTCAACAAAGTTGGTTTAGGAATTGTACTCATTTCTCCAGATAAGGAATTGTTACCTTATTCCTTTTTATTTTGGGAATGTGGTACCAATAATGAAGCCGAATACCAAGCTCTTATTACAGGCTTGGAGTTAGCGCTCCAAGCACAAGTGAATCACTTTAAGGTGAAAGGTTATTCAAACTTGGTAATCAAACAAGTCAATGGGGATTATTCCATCAGAAAAGAAGAATTAATCCCTTTGTATGATTACGTCAGAAAGTTAATGGCGGAATTCCCTTCAGAACCGAAATTTTCTTATGTCCCAAGATCACAAAATGATCAAGCTGATGCATTGGCTAATATAGCCACAGGTCTAGAAGATCCAAATCGGGACGATACAACCATCAGTATTTCCCACCGTCGCGCAATTTCACCTTATGTTCAAGCCAGAATAGTGGAAATTAATGAAATTAGTCCCATTCCAGAACTATTTGGTCATACTACAAGATAGATGTCACCTATCAAGGAATACCTTCAAAATGAAACACTTCCACCTGATAGAGCCGAGAAAGAACAAATCCGGCGACGTGTGGTCAATTTTACTCTTTATAATGGCCCAAACCACATAGAGAAAATTCTCTACAAACGTGGTTTTGATGGAGTTCTCTTCAGATGCATTGATGGTGAAGAGACAACGACTGTCATGAAATAAGTGCATGTAGGAGTCTGTGGTGCCCACCAGTCTGGACATAAATTGTCTGATCAAATTCGAAGGCTTGGATACTTTTGGCCTTCAATGATACAAGATTGTGTTGATTTCACAAAGAAGTGTCATTCATGTCAAGTACATGCCAACTTCATTCATCAACCTCCAGAGTTGCTTCATACAGCTAAATACTCATGGCCATTTTCCACATGGGGAATGGATGTGGTGGGACCTTACCCTTCAGCTACGGGCAAGAAATTTAAGTACATTCTTACTGCTACTGATTTCTTTTCCAAATGGGCAGAGGTAGTACCTCTCAAAGAAGTCAGTTCTAAATGCATTGTTAGCTTCATCAAGTCTAACATCATTACTAGATTTGGTGTCCCTCATACAATATTTACAGACAACAGCACCAACTTCTGTTCTTCTTAGGTGAAGAAATTGTATCAAGAATACAACATTAAATCCAACCATTCATCTCGGTATCATGCGGAAGCCAATGGCCAAATAGAATCCTTTAACAAGACTCTTTCAAATATACTGGAAACGATGGTGGATAAAGATAAGTGGTCATGGACTGATAAACTCTTTCATGCTTTATGGGCTTATTGGACTAGCACCCGCAATGCAACGCGGTCAACTCCATATTCGTTGGTATATGGAACAGAAGCAGTCTTGCCAATTGAAGTTCAATTTCCCTCACTCAGAGTAGCCATTTGTGATAATTTATCTACAGATGAGCAATCCCAAAAGTGATTGAATGAATTGGAACAGTTAGATGAGAAAAGATTGTGCACTTTTCACCACTTGGAAATCTATCAGAATCAAATAGCACGAGCTTTTAACAAAAAAGTTCGTCTTCGTTCATTCATTCCGGGAGAATTGGTATTAGTTCTCAGAACTCAAATGATACCAGGAAAGAAACCTCCCAAGCTTGAGCCAAAATGGGAAGGACCTTATTCAATACATAGGGTCTACTCCAATGGAGCTTATTCATTAATCTCGATGGATGGAGAACTCATTACTACTCCAACTAATACCAGATTTTTGAAAAAAATATGTTGTATAAAATACAAAGTATTAAGAAGATGTCCCCGCAACATGACACTAAACTGTGCGGCATAAGTTCTTCCTTGCTATATGACGTTAAACTATACAGCAATGGTCCAGTATGACCTTAAACCACATCTATGTCCCCGAAACAAGACACTAAACTGTGCGGCACGAGTTCGTCCTTGCTATATGACGTTAAACTATACAGCAATGGTCCAGTATGACCTTAAACTGCAACTTTGTCCCACACGACATTAAACCGTGAAAAAGTTCCCTAAAAAGTCATGTATAACTTTAAACTACACCATGGTCCTGTATGACATTAAACTGCACCATCCATGGTCCATGCATATGACCCTAAACTATTTAAAAGTCCCTTACGTCCAGCAAGACGTTAAATTGTGACATCCTAACTACATGACGCTAAACTATAGGAAAGTCCCTTTTTCGTCCAATATGACGTTAAACTGTAGAAAAGAAGATGTCCCCGCAACATGACACTAAACTATGCAGCACCAGTTCGTCCTTGCTATATGACGTTAAACTATATAGCAATGGTCCATTATGACCTTAAACTGCATCTTCAATGGTCCATTTATATAACCTTAAACTATTAGCCCTTTTGTCCAACATGACACTAAATAGTAGAAAAAATCCCCAATGTGTCCAACTTGACGTAAATGGTGTGTTATTTTGTCCTTACTGCATGACATTAAACTGCGCAGTCCCCCTACCATCCTAACTACATGATGCTAAACTGTACAGAAAGTCCTTGGTATGTCCTACATGACATTAAACTATATTTTGTCCCTTCTACATGACACTAAACTGTGCAGCACCAATAGTCCTAACTGCAAGACTTTAAACTGCATAGTCCCTTGATATGTCCTACATGACATTAAACTGTGCATCGTTAAGGTTTTTGTTACCTCTTGTTTCTCACACCGAGTGTGACTCACGTGAGCTTAGAGAAAACCTCAACCATAACACTCTCTTTGGGCCGCTAACCATGTGTAAGTCCCAACAACATTTTTTATTAGATCGTTGTCCCCAAGAACAACTTGATCATTAATTCATTCTTTAATTGAACTACATGGACTTTGATCCTTGACCTCCAGGCTGGGTATGTAGGCAACCTCCCAGGGATCAAGCCCAAAAACAATCTCTTCACATCGGTTCACCACCATCTCATATGATGTTGATTTGTGAAACCGCCCCTGGAATCAATATCTTTACATTGATTCACTTTCGTCCTTGTTATATGACGTTAAAATATGCAACACTTTTGTCTAGTACGACAATAAACTACAATACTCTTTGATTTCCTCATTTGAGAGAGAACTATTATTGACATTGATTTATCAATCATGTTTTATTTCAAAAGACTATGTGCAAACATGGCAATGCCTAAAATTTTTATCTTGGGTTAAACCATCATTGTACTAAAGTCCCCTTTCACCCTTCACATGTACGAACCAAATTTGTACAAAGGGTAGTTCTAGAACAACGTGGGCTTGATTCCCATCATTAGGGGATACGTAGGAACGTTTGAGTATCCCTCGAATCCAGCCCTAAGTCTTTTGGGCCTAACCCCAAATTTCACTTTCAGTCCTTTGGCTGAAAAGTCCTCATGAAAACACACACTGTGTATTCATTATTATGGTCCGAACTCTATGACCCTAAACTAATATCTCTCATATTTTCGTCCTGCACGATGTTAAACTGCATTTCAAGAACTACGTATGGCTTGATTCTCACTCTTATGAGATACGTAGTGAAGTCCAAAATTTCAATTCAGGACCCAACCACAACATGATTATGGTTATCATTGACCTATGCATCTCTATATACATTGGACAATACCCATCTTTATGTGTTATAATCCTAACCGTAAATATTTTCAGATATTCATAACCCTTTTCATGACTTTTAGTCACAAAAATGTCAAACTTCTGAGAATTATTTTGTCTGACTATGCAGTACGTGCCCATAGGTGGACTTGCATAAACAGTCCACATAATAGACTTGTTAGCCAAAAGATACAATTTTATTTAACTATGCATCCAATTCCCTTAGGTGGCCCTGCATAATTCAACCCCCTAACGGGTTTGTTAAATGATGGTAACTTCATTCTTGGGAAGAATGCCTCTTTTTTCCTTATTTGTCTTAAACGACAGTATGTAGGGATCCGAAAAAAAATAGCCATCCTTAGCGTATTTGTCCCATATCCTTTTTCATGATCTAAAATTATTCAAATCTATGGTTTATTCTTCTTCCCTGTGTTTGGGTCAGACCTTCGTAGGAGTGATATTCATCCAGTTCTTCGATAATCTTGTCTGAAAATATATTCTCCATATTCAAGTATCTCATTCCATACAACAAAATCTATACTTTAGTAAATTTGAATCTCCATAAACTTTCACTGGCTTTTAGCACTAGGAAAGTAAATTTCTGAGAGTTCTTTTTCCTGACTGTGCAACACATGCCCATAGGCGGCCTTGCATAAACAGTCCACATAACAGACTTGTCAGCCAAAAAAATGCTATTTATTTGACCATGCAGCCAATGCCCTTAGGTGGCCCTGCATAATTCAACCCCCTAACGGATTATGTTAAATAATAGTAACTTCATTCCTGGAAACTACTTCTTCTGATGACTTTTAGCTCTTTTTCATATCATATCTCAGATTCAAATATTCTTAAGCCATAGTTTACATTTTTTCTCTCATACTTGTGTATGGTAATATGTTTTCAGATAAATTGTCAAGGAATTGAATCAATTTTAATCTATTTTGGTCAAAGCTATTTCGACCTTAAACATTATCCCCTCTATGTCCGGCATGCATGACATTAAACTGACCAAAAAAGACAAAGGAACTCTGAATAAAAGTCAAGTTCCAGCTCACTAAACATACATTCTGTATGACATAGGTAATATTGAGCAATTAAAAGGTTCAAAGTTTGTAGGGTTATTTGTTATAATCCTAGTAAAAATCAAACTATGCTTACTAATCCCATTGGCTTAAGTAAATTTGAAGCAGGTAGTGAAAGAATGCAGGTACAAATAAGTGAAAGTGAATGTTTTTTTCATTGATGCACAAGAGTTAGAAGGACATACAAAGACTGGAGTCTCTTCTCTTTTTCAAGAAATACAAGAGGCTTTCAACATAACACTTAATTTGATTTACGGCATCCCGAACTTCATCAGCAACCACCTGGAATTCATTCATTCAACTGGATACAATAAGAGATACAGTGATACTAGCTCTTCTTGGAACAATTGTAAAAGGATGTTCTTGAGTGCGGTTTGAGAAAATCTTCTACTGACCAAACAGTGACTCTATTTCTGTCCAAGAGACTTGGAAGATGGATACATGGATTTGAGAATGGAGCATTGGAAGAAAGATCCATTTGGAGAGAGTACTCTTTTTTGATATTGCTCTAATGCCATGTTTGCCTTCTCTCCACCAACCGGCAGTGGAAAACATTTCAGCCCATGGGTTTTCCATTTTCTTATCTGCAAGGAAATAACATGAAGTAAGAATTTGAAAGTTCACACCATTGTTGTTTCTCTTAAAGCACATCATAACCGAAATGAAGGAGTAGCAGGACAGCTGCATTTCAAGTGTATAGTTCTTTGCATCTAGAACATTGACTCCTTGCAGGTGACCATGACCACATAGAGATAGGTAGATGCTCTGTGGAAAATTAGGATGATATTTCTTCAAGTACTTAGCCAAATATGGGAGAGTGCTGTTGCAGATATCATAGTAATCATGGCCAATGATGTTCATCATGTCATCAATCCGCTTGCTAGCTAGTTCATCAGCCCTTCCAATTCCCTTAGGAGCCATTGAATGTACCCAAAAGTTGAATAAATTAAACTCTTAAATGGGTTTATTTCTTTATAAAATTTGTGAAATATTTCTTAAAAATGGCTAAGGAATTAAGGCGTGCAAGTCTAAAAAATGGCGCGCAAGTATTCGTGTGCCGCGCTAGTTTTTGACGCGCAAGTATAAACCGCGCAAGTACAAATTCCTTTACAGTAGCGCGAAATCAAGGAAAACACTAGAAAACAGAGTAACCTGCGCGGCTAAGGTGACCTGCGCGGCGAGAGCTCGAAGGTATGAAGTTCGGAAATACGGATGCTTGTACGGAAGTGAGGCCCTCTATTTATAGACGCGGCTGGGACCCTGCATGACCGAGGGCCGTATTTCTGCGTGATGTGCACTTGCACGCCGCCCTCTGTGCCCTGAAGACTTGCGCGCCCCCTTTTCCTTTGAATGTATTCGATTTCCTCATAGTCAAATCATCATTTCTCTCCGGATCCAACTCTGAGGGGGGACTTTTGTTGACTCTCCTTTCGTCACAGAATCTAAAGATCGGAAAAGGGGAATATATGAGCACAAAGTGATTCAACCTTTGAAGAAAAAAGAAAAAAATTGGCAAAGGGATGAACAAGGAAAACTTTTCCCATAGGCCGCGCAAGTTCCTTCATGGTCGCACAAGTGGACTTGCGCGACGCAAGTTGGCGCACATGTGACTTGCGCGACCACGTTGATAACTGCCCGGTAACCACCCGGGGTCTTCTCCTGCCTATAAATAGACATTGTGGGCCCCCATTCGAGAGGATCTTTTTCCAGAAACTCGGATTGAAGCTCCCGACTCCCAAGTCTCTTCTAAAAGCTTCCGGAACACTTCTAAGGTAATTTATTACCTAGAACGGAAGATCTAAAGAGAAGGAGGAAGGCCTATGTGTTGAAACTCATCAACACTTGCGCGCCTGAGTGGTCTGCCCTTAAGGGAAGTGGTCACACTTGCGTGCCGCCTTATTCCATCGATAGAACTTGCACGTCCCTTTTCTGGAAGAACCTCAAGAGGATTCTAAAGGCTTTAAGAAGGAGTCTCTCAAGTATTTTAATGCTTGTTGAAAATCACGAAAGTACCCCCATTATGCGCAGGTATACCTGCGCGACCAATACTTGTGTGCCCACGTAAGACTTGTGCACCTTTCAAGACTTGCATGCCCCTACCTTTTTTTGGGTGCCCATATTTCCCATTTTACCCCTATTAAGACATTTCACCTTTCCTATTCAAGATTCAGTCTTGAAGATACTCTTCAAAGCCATTTATGGCATGATTTCTTGATTTTACTTCCTTATTTGAAAGGAATTCTGTGGAATATCTCTCAAAACATAGTGATTTATACATCTTTATGTCACCAAAGATTGAGAGTTCATTCATTCAACCTCATCCTTTAAGATGAGAGAATCTTTAACCTGGGTCTCCTTTTCAGGAATAATCCCCAGTTATAAGTCCTTTAATCTGGGCATCTTCCTCAGGAGTAAGCCCCAAATTCTTAATGTTCCCAAACTTGGGCATCCTTTTCAGGAGTAAGCCCCAAACCTTAATATCATAACCTGGGTCTCCTTTCAGGAATAAGTCCCAGTCATAATCTTGGGCTTCCTTTTCAGGAGTAAGCCCCAAGTCCCCTAACCTGGGCCTCCTTTTTAGGAATAAGTCCCAGTCATAATTATGGGCATCCTCTTTATAAGTAAGCCCCAAGTCCCTTAATTTATCTTTAACCAGTCCTAATTTTTGTTTGCTATGGGATTCCTTCTCAGGAGTAAAACCCAGTTATCAATCCTCTCCTAATTTGGGTTTCCTTTTCAGGAATAAGTTCCAAGTTAGAGTATTCAAATCTCCATGACGCACATATACCTTTATAGACCCTGTTCCTGGATTTTCTGCCTAAAAGTAAATCCTAAACCTTCATCTATCTGGGAAGTCATACATACATAAGCCCCAAACCATTTCTTATCATTGCATATTTCATGGCACAATTGTCTAATTTTTACCAATACCTCTTGTTTCTCACACCGAGCATGACACACATGAGCTTAGAGTGTAAAAGTAATTATGACATCCTTCTTTGAGCCATCAATCATAAACGTCATACTCCCTTACTCGAACTACGTGGGTTCTGATTCCTTTTTCAAAATAAAGGATACGTAGGTAGACCATTTATGGGTTCGATCACAACTCTGAAATAATCCATGTCCTTCTGAATGACAATAAACTTCAAGTGCCCCACTGAGTGGCTTTAAAACCAGCCTAGTCATCATAATGAACAAGAGACTTTTATATAAATGTTTTGAAGGATACCATTGACCAAGAATCTCTAAATAGATACAGATGATTATCTATTGATGAGGAACCTCGAATACATATAAAAGATTCTCTAAATTCCTTACATATTTAATCATTGATTGTTAAAACTAAAGGAAAGCTCATTTTATACTTGGTAATGTAATAAGGATTCACGAACATAACTTAAATCTATAAAGAGAGTCCCGAAGTAGACAATAATTCCCCTCAAAAAGGTGTGATGAGTCCGACCTCCCATCCTCTCGACCAATGCAAATTCCTAAGCCTCATCAGTCCACAAGCTAATGAGCGCCTACCTTTGGAAAGTAGGTCCAAACGGATGTGGAATCATTGGATGTTTCCGGCTCTACGAACAAACCCGCTAGAAACCGATCGGAACGTTTGAATCTCCCATCCAGGAGGTCATCCCTGAATTCCGTGCGAAACAACCATATAAAGGCTGAACCCTACTGGGTTCACACAAAGCACCTGAGGTTTAATTCTACTTACTACTTAGGGGATACCATAATGGGATCATAGTAATATTCATATTGCATTAGGTTTGTTTTTTGGTCTCCCAAACCATTGAACACTGGGAATACGGGGTTATCAATGTTTACAAATGGTGGAACATTGTTCACATAATCATTGTTGGGTTTGCGATCTAGTTTTATTAGACCGCACTACCCTTCCATGTATTCTAGTCAAACTGTCAATTGCTATATAGTATTCAGGAGCCCTTGATGCATATCCTTCCAGAATTGAGCTTTGGAGGGTGCAGTAGGGGGTAAAGTTGGATGTGACGACACTGCTAGAATTTGGGGTAGATACCCAGTCAAAGGTATCCTCTGTATGTTTTCCTAAATATACTCTAGATTTTTTCTCAGTAGAGGGAAGTCTTGATGTCTTTCTGGGGATGGATTTAAGTATGTTGATGGTATTAGTTCTTGATTGGATGGTCATCTAGCTTCAACTTCATTTATCAAGATGTGTTACGATTGTAGGGGAACCTCTTCTGGGAAAACCTATTGACGTTCTGCTTGAGGAACACATCTGACAAGATAGCTCCCTCGACGCAGCTCGACATTGATTCACTTGAGATCTTTCATTTCTTCCTCCTTCTTGGTGAGTCATTACTTGATAATGAGGGACAAATTCTATGTGGGAGGAGGAGATGGTTCCAATACATCCTAGGATTCATTCTTCTCCTTGTTGGGGATTCATGTGAGAGGTAATGAAGGATTAACATAGGGGTGTCCAAATTTAGGAAAAATCTCTAGTTTCTGGTATTTACATAATAAGTCTTGGTGTGGGATGCCTTTGAGAGGGAACCATCTTATATTTCATCCTCTCCCTTTGAATCATTTCATATGAGACCCATGGGTATGACGTTTTCCACATTCACTAATGCACACCTCATTGGGGGTGGTGTACTCGGTGTTGAATTGTGGGAAAGATTTCTGCAACCCTTGTTGGAGTTTCTCCTTACATTTTATGATATTATTCTAGTTTCTTGGAAACAAATTACCCAAAGGTAGAACTGATATGACCTCTTAATGTGCCTTCATCTTAGAGGGTATGAATCATGAGAAAGAGTGGAATGGGTGACCTCTCTGCTCATCTTTCTTCCCAGACGGGAGAAGACAGATGTCCACTATGTGGGAACCTATGGTAAAAATACCCCCATCCTTGCAGGTTGGGGTTGCTTCTACTCTTCCACTAATGCACTACGTTCTAGATCTATTGGTATTATAGGGGAATTTTGAGTTAAAAATTACCCTAGCTCTATGGGATGGGGTTGTTCCCGTATTACAGCTGTACCCACCACTATTTTAACCATTTTTATTTTATGCTCTCTCGCACAGGTGTGAGCTGAGTATGGAACTAGATCTTCATGAGATTAATCGGATTTCGAAGACATGAACACTGCTTGTTGGTTGGATTCCCTTAGGTAGGAATCCTACTAGATTTTTTCAGTTTACTGGATCTGATGTTATTTGATAGATTGATCTTGTCATACCTGATGCTTTTGAGACTTACTTAGGGCCAGTTTTTGATGAGTATTTAATCTTTTCTGAGTAAGTATTTCATTTTATTTGTACCTTTGGGTAATTACATTGAAAGATATCATTTTCAATGAGGTCTTCTGGATGGGGCATGAGGTGAAGTTTAAAGCTACATGTTCTCCCAATCCCCAAATATGAACTCGTTATGGGGAATCACCAATGAGGAAACACAATTTGAACAATTCATGGAGGCAAGATGGTTTAAGGGTTTGCTTTTTTCCTTTATGATCATGGTTTCCATGCAGAAAGGAGGGATTATAGGTCAATTAGGTGGCGAATCTCTCTTAATATGTTGACATGGTCTGTATGACCATATTTGGGAATGGAAGTTTCTTTTATATGGAAAAGAGTCATCTATATATTGAGGCGAATGTCATTAAAAAATTCCTCAGACAACTCCCTCGGTATATTGATGTGATAAGTGGTAGTGGGATAATACATCGTTTGTATATTATCCTTATATATTTGACTTCTTATGAGAAAAATAACTTGTTGTTGTTGTTATATGGACTCTTCTACTTGATATGAATATCTTGACTGCTTTCTAATAATTTTGTTCCAAGAAGCTGGGCTGGTGGGACCCTCATTGATATGTGAAGGGCACATGGGTGGTTCAGAAGATGAGCATGGCCTTGGATCATCCTTAGGTTGGGAAAGGATATCACTCGTCATTGGAAGAATGTCTGATATGTCTACATCCATCATTCCAACTTCCTCAGCATAGGAGTGATTTCTCACATTTTTCTTGGAAATGGGAGGGCCTTCTTTTCGGTATGAATATTGATTATGGGGAGGATCTTCGAAATTGGTGCTACAATAGTGATGGCTACCATTTCAGCTTGATTTTCAATTGTGGGGAGTATCCCTATGGAATATACCATAGGGAGTACTATCAGGGTGGGATATAGTGAGGGAAGGACCTTCTTGATTCTTGATTTCACTGAGGGGAGGACCTTCTCGATGTCTACTATGATGGCAGGGACTACTATCACAACTTCATCTCTGGATGTAGGGAGAATTTATGTAGTGTAGAACAAGGGTAGGGACTTTAAGATATACTATAATGAGGTGAAGACCTTCTTGTTTCTTGATGTTACTATAAGGAGGGCCTTCACAACAGATTCCATTGTGGGGAGGGCCTTCACAATGACTGTCATCATGGCGAGGACTACCATCATGACTTGACGTCCTACTATAGGGAGAAGCATATCTGCATTGTATTCCCTTGGAAGGACCATTAGGGTAGATGACAGCAAGGGGAGAACCTTTTTTTTTTCTGATCTCCAGGACAAGGGGATGGCTACCCTGACACACATTAGGAGATAGGCTCTTGTGATTGATCATTACTGGCCCCCGGAGTAGGCCGTTGTGGGTGTTATGTGGAGGACCTTCAGAGATGATGGTAGTAACATTTTTGGGAGGGACTTCGCAAATCCTACTACCACTTCCATAATTTGGTAATGGATGAACAGGGTCTTGAGCCTTTATTGATATATGTTTGAGGGAATCAAGAACTCCCACTTCCAGTAGAGGAGGATCATGTATGTGATCTTCATTTTTCAATTACCTTTTGGACATTTCATTTTTGAGTGCACTCTTGCAGGTAACTAGTATCGTCTGCTATTGGTAATGACCTTCATATATGGTTCCCTATATTATTTTTTCCTATGGTTCCACCGAGATACGCCAATAAGCATCTTGAGTTTTGCATGGGATATATTCCTATCCTAAAGCTTCCACCATGTTGGACCGGCATCCTCAAGTTGAAACAAGTATTTGTTCTCGATTCGGTTGTTTGTGTATCATTTGATATTTCCATTGACCCTCCTAGACTGGATCAGGGATGCATAACTGCTCTGAAGTGACTAACCCATTTTGTGAAAAAGTCATTCCATTTGAGGAAACCATTCGTGGGCTTGTTTCCTAACCTTTTCCATCAATGCAATGATATCTTGGCATGTTTGGAGGATAAAGTCTGGAATTGATGTCCTATATTACATCATTTCTAGGATGTGTTGTGATACATGTTGTTATGGAATGGGTATGAAGGACCATTTTGATATTGGAGCATGAGTTTGTGCCTAATCTGGTCCTTTATAGGTTTCTAGTTGATACTAGTAGTTCTCCTGTGACAGGATAGAGAAACGAATCTGTCGCTAGATGTATTCCCCATTTTCAACCGTATTCGAATGTTGGGATTCATATTCATGATTCGGAATTTTTATCTACTATCTTTCCACTGTATTTGTTTCACAGGATTGGTATGCATCCATAGGAATTTGAATCTGATCATATTTTCTTTCTGTCTAATTTAGACAGTAGGATTGATATGTATCAACAGGTATTTATGCCTGCCTATATCAGGTTTCCATCCTATTGTGATGAATAAATTCTTGTGCTTTGGTATATATATGCATTTATTGTAATTTTCTGCTCTATCTACATAGCAAGACTGATGATCACTAGCAGGAATGTGCACATGCTCGTATTATGCCACCCTATTTCCCATGTGTGATTGAGTAGAGGAGGAATTTTGTATGTCTTCGCGTTGAATGCTCCCATGTCTGTATATAATAGTTTCTCTTCAATAATCAGGGTCATATCTATTCTTGATTATATGTTTTCCACCATCTGTAGGATGCCTAAGGGGCTCGTGTCTTCTAGACATCAGTAGGTTCCCTTAACATAAGATCCTCTTCAAAGTGACGATACATGGTCACCCAGTGTTGGCAGTGACACTCTCTTGTAGGGTCCTATGAGTGGGACCCCTATGTAGCTGAGATGAACTCATCAACATCGATTCATCTACCTCCCTAAGATAAGGGAGTTACATGTTATCACACTATTGGGACATGCTCCGAAAATGGATTGAGATGACCATCGAGGCTACCTTATTCTGGGGTGCAAGCCGCGACTGAGGAGGCGGTTGGCAAGATTTTTTAGACTAGAGGGATTGTATTGCATCCTCCACTATGGGGAGAGTGACATTTCCGTGGTACTATTAAATTAGTTTGTTGGATACCCTATATTGAAGATGATGGGTAAGAGAGGGAGTCCTTCTCTTCATCAGCTCCCCAACCACCTGTGGGATTGCTGAGGCATGTATCTCAAATGGTTGTCGGGATGCGATTTGGATCGAAGGTTGCTCTGTAGAAACCTAATATATATATATATATAATATACAAACAATAAAACCCAGTAAAATTAGTATCTCTTGAATATATGCATATTTGATGATTAATCTTGGCCCCCTTCCCCATAGTTTTTTAGGAAAAGGGTCTTGAGTGGGGTAAAACCACCACCTTGGTTGAGGATTCACATTGGGTTCACCATTTATGTTTCACCTCTAAGGAAGCATGTTTACAGGTTTGAAAAAAAACTGAAACAATGTTCTGACAAGTGACGAGCATTCGTCCATTATTATAGAGACTTTCACATTGCCATCTCTGTTTTGACCTGATCTGCATCGTTATTCTTTAGGGGGGATTTGATTGACCCTTTGGGTACTGGAAAATTTTCCCCTTATATATTATGAAGGAAGTTACATAGTAAAATGGTCCAAGAAATTGATTGCATGGGGTTAAGTATTTGTGAAATCGGTCCTCTTTAGATATGACTTCCTCATATGGTCCCTGGTAGGTTAATTTGTGGAGCCAGAAACTCCCAATGACCATGGTATCCATGATTCATGGACCTTCTTTCCATAGGCAGGCACTTGTTGGATTACAATTTTTCCAACGACACTTAAGTACTCCATTGTTTGATTGGATGGGAGGTCAGTCTCATCAGATGCTTTTGGGGGGAATTACTGCCTATTTCAGGACTCACTTGTATATTTAAGTCGTATTCATATATTCGTGAATCCTTGGTTCATTCCCGAAGAGTGTATCCATGGGATACCCCTGGTTTTCAAGATCATAATGGAAATACATGGATTTGATGCTACAAAGGCTGTTCTAACTTCATCCATGGAATAAGTCACTACGAAGTTTATCATCATATTGGGTGGTGGAAGATGGATTGATGTCAGGATCAGACTCATGATATGGGTTCCTATGTATCCTTAGGGGAGGAATCAGCGCCCATGTAGTTCGGTATGGGTTGGGGCTTACGCATGGAAGCTTTGGGGGGGGGGAATGTTTCGGTGAACCCTTTTGGAAGGTCACCTTTTTTAGCGCAGTACTTCAAGAAGGCCTCCTATATATAATAGTTCGAACAGGAATAAATTTCTCATAGTTAATAATGGGTTGTTTTTTTGGATGTTGTAATAATAACAAATATCTAGTCCCACATGATTCATATGCAGTGTGAGAAATAAGAGAATATGAGAGATTCAACCAACCACACACCTTCTCTCCCGCTGATGGTAGAGGGCAGGTCTATGGTGGAAGAAGCTGAGGCGATGGTGAGCGAGGGGGTAGAGAAATGAACCCATCAATATGGGGTGACATTGGGGGTTATGCGGATCGACTGATGGAATATTAGGGACTTACCTTAGTGGGAGTACCCTAGAATGCACTCTTGGAAAGGGGAGGCAAGTCATATCTCACTAAAAGGAGAAGTGATCATGATTCCTTCAACTGATTATTGTTCCACATTGAATGGAAAAGAATGTTATGGTCTTTAATCCATAGAACGAGGAGGTTCAAGTTAGCATCTCAAGGTTGGACTCCGAGTTAGCATGGGAATATAGACTTACAGACATCCCTGGAGTCTGAACCATTGTTGGGGAAGCCTTCATGACTCTGCATACCAGGGGTATGTAGACTCAGAGGGGTGTGCTGATGTGCACGATGATCTAATCATACGGGTCTGGTGACTTTGGAGGAAGATTTGGCCAGGTACAAGGGGACTAGTTCACGGAGGAGTTGTGGAGGACTGGATGGTAATGGAGGGGCTAGATTGGATCCAGAGGGAAGGACACTCGAGGACACCACATTCTGTATACTGATTTCTCATGCAGGATGGGGGGGGGGATCCACAAACCATAGTTGCATACAGGTAGAGGGGTCTCCCGCGTACCAAAGATGTACATGTTCATGGGTATGGACTACCACATACTAAAGTGGTACATGGTCCGAGTTATCGTCTTCCACACCTCTTAAGGTTCCATCAGTGTACTGACACAGTACACAATGTGGGGTTTGATCCACATAGTGATATACTATGAGGAGTTCCATATTGATAGAGGGCCCTGGATCTTTTCATTCATAGGGAGTTCATCTGTGAAGAATATTTAGTTCACGATGACACCAATTAGGTTCAAGGATTACCCATTATTATTAACTTCCTTCTTTTTATGGTTTATGGCTAGTTATACTTAAGTAAATAAGGTTTTAAATTTGAACATAATTGATGATTCTAAATCAAACACATAATCCTCTCTGAATTCTATCTTCCAATCATCAGGGTCTCCTCTATGATTTCTCCATCTGTCCTCTTCTTCTTACTCCTATGATCCTTTAATAGAGAAATGGATAAAATAATATCTCTATTAATATGACACCATTTTCGGAAGCCCAAAAAGAGATATCTCAATCTCCAGAAGATGTGGTCAATCGGGGTTTGCAGAGGTTTTAGTTTACGAGTTAGGGTTTGCAGAACCCCTCTAATTTGCTTCATCCGCGAACTGTCGAGCTCACAGGATGGTATGAGGATGGCCTTCATGTGCTTGATTGTGCTGAAGATGTGATGTGGAACTTCCCAGGTTCACTGGACATCACTCCACTGGCCAGTGCCTCGTGGGTCCTTTCGTGTAATGGTGGTTCGTGGTTTATGTATTTCACAAAGCCTTTTGGGTGGTGGTATGTGGATCACTTAGAAATCTTGAGAAATTAAATTTCTTCTAGTTTTTTTCCATGTTTTCAATTCAATCTGCATCCATTTGATTTGATGTATTTGTATTAATTATTGCATCCTTCTACAATGTACTTGTGAGAGTATTTAATTCCCTTTTCAAAATTTTCAAGATCCTATAACAAAATTCACATATATTTCACAATATAGTTATTTCTATTCATTGACACCAATTAAATGGATATTTTATAATAAATTGTCATGGTTTGCTTAAAAATGGTGTTGCTTGTTTTATATGCCGTCAGACATAGTCTTATTTTAATAAAAACATGGGACATTACAATTAATTCGTATGAATTATAAACTCACAAGAAATTTGAAATTGAATAATTTAAAAATTAGGAATTTTGAATAAAAATAGAATACATATGATGATGTTTCTATAATGATCTTCAAGAAATAAAACATCGTGGTCAATCCATGTAGATTTTGATTCAAGCCAAGATCAAATAAGAACTAGTTAAAGGATTAGATTGTATTTATGAGTACCACACTATATGCTGTAGATGCCACAATGGAGTGAATGTGTTTATGTATGAAAATCCTTGTCATTATTAAACATTAATTTATGATTTATTACATAAGAACACACATATTACAACCCATAATATCAATAAGTTTAGTGTATTTTTGTAATTAGGTACATCATATTACACCTTAAAAACACATGATACATCATAATTATTTAAAACATCCTTAATATCCTCATAATATTCCAATTTAATTAATAATTCATGGGATAACCTGTGGACATACATAAGAAAGGGGTGAGATATAAATCCGAGTAAGGGATTAAACATGGAATAACATGAAGAAATTATTACATGTTGGATAATACAAATTTCAATGGGGCATAAAAAATGGTGATAATCATAAACATGAACAAAGAGGCATGATATAGAATGATAACATAAAGGAAAGATATAATATTATAAAATAGGACTTTAAAATTCTAGAATATTCCTTCATCAGTGCTAAAAAAGTGATGATTACCATAGTGTGGTTAAAAGGCCTAGGTTTTTTATCAATGATGGAAAAGTGCTAATAAAGATGTTGTTTTTAAGCACTTTTATAATCTCTAATAAAAGATAACATTTATCCACACATTTTTTAACAATAATAAAGGGGCCCTTTATTAACTCATTTATTTACCACTGATATGGGGAACGTTTTTCAGTGCTTTTACATGCACAAATATAAGAAACCTTTGTCAGTGCTACTAAATATTTGGAAAGCTGAGAATGTTGAAAAACCATGCTCTAAATAATACTAGATTTTACATACTTTATGGTTTGAATAAGTGGACCAATTGATCTTGTTTGTTCAAAAAGAAAGATTATTTTTAAAAGTGGCAAATACATAAAGTCTATATTGATCTTTCTTATTTTGGACCATACATGTGTTATAAGGTTGTGTGAAACTAAAAATATATATTGTGTGTCTTAGGATTCAGAACACAGTGATACGATTTAGTGAATGTACAATGATGGTTCATGGTTTAATCACTTTTTTATATAGTGGATTATTTGTTATTAGAGAAATGAAAAAATCATGAAAAGTAGTGATATTTTTTATTCAACCTTGTAAATACGATGTGTTTTGATTTATTTTATTACTACCGTGCATGAGGTGAGGCTGTGATAATATATTGAATTGATCAATGTAACGCCCTGACCCCAGAATCCCGAAGCTAGTGAATTACTTACTACATTAGCATGATTACAAGGAATGAACTTCCAAGGGAATAAATCAGTTTAGTAGTATTGAAGAAACTAGATACATACATATAACTCAGATTACATTGGGAAAGGTAAAAAAATACAATACACAACAAAAACTAATATACTACTTCCACAAAAACTCAATAAATAATCTCCTCTTCATAAACTGTTGAAGGTAAAAAATGAAAGGGGTTTTAAGAACCTGGTTCTTCTTTTGAGGAATGATTTCTTCTTTTCTTTTTTCCTTTGAATTGTTTTTAGGAAAACAAGGGAAATTTGGGAAAAGTACAAGAATTTTGGGTTACACACCATGTAATCTCGTTTACACGCCATGTAGTGGGTTCTTGTATAAAGGGGATACATGGTGTGTGGGCATGTCAACATGGAAAAGAGGAAAACCCAACAACAGATTGTGTACTTCCTAGTACACACCGTGTAGTCATGTCAGTAGGCCATGGAAAGTAAATCGGCAGAAGTCATCTACCAAATGAATATTAAAATGAAATACATGCTGTGTATATATACTTACACTCCATGTACTTATGTTTTTAACTTAAAATAGGCAGTAGATACTCCATTCTACAGACTGGATAATGGGATTGCTAGGGGAACTCAAGAGGAGCACCGAAACTTCAACATCTTCTCAGTTGATCATCTGAACTTTGAATCAATCACTTCCGATATCCTATGAACCCAATCGATAAGATCTATATTACTCTAAATCCATTCTTGTTTGTCTTAGTTCTTGACTAAGTTATTTAAAGTTGAGTAAATACCCTTTTCTCATAGATTTATACCATTTTAACTTGAATTGGAAGTCGAGGCTGAATGAGAAGAGTCGCACTGTGATTAGGTAGGTGGTCTCATGATAATTTTTCAATGTTAAGTTTTTTATATTTTTCATTTTGTTGCACACCCATGTTTAGGGTGTCTCTTGATTATGAACTTGACCATGTTAATACCTAATGGCATTATGTAATTGAATAAATTAATTGAAGCATGATTAGGATTGTTTTTCTTGATTTAGGGCCACCATGTGGGTGTGCTTCCCTCAGATAACAACTATTTATCCATTTTCCTATGATGCCGATGGTCATGCCTTATTTTCCCTTTAAAGGGTTGTTTAAAATGAAATTGGTTAATTGATGAGCTTCCATGTAAAAACATGTTTGTTAAAGCATTTTTATATTTTAGTTCACATGTTAGTCTTGTTAAATAAAATTTCCCATGTGAATTATTAAATGCTGAAGTCATGCTATAGTTTAATTAGCATGTTTTTTTATGATAAATGAAATGGGACCAAATTATTTGATTATTGAAAACCCTATGATAGTGTAATTTTCATGGGTTGGTTACTATGCCGAAATACTGATATACCGAACTTGGCCCTGAAACATGCTAAAATACTTATACACCAGGTTTTACCTTGAAATATGCGGAAATTCTTATACACCAGGTTTTACCTTTAAATATGATGAAATGATGATACGCCAAGATTTTACCTGACTTTAATATGCTGAAATAGGGATATATAGGGGTTGTACCTGACTTTAATATGTTGAAATGATGATACACCAGGCTTTTTACTAACTTTAATATGTTGAAATGATGATACACTGAGATTGTCATTAATTTGAATATGCTTAAATTCATGTACATCAAGATTACACCTGAGACATATTGAAATGTAATTACTGACAACGTGTCTGCCAAGCCAGAGCCCAAGCGTGGTTTCAGTCTACACTACTTTGTTTAGATAGCCAGCTAAGGAACCTGTTGTGTTTATATAGGGGATTTACGGGCTTAGGCCAGATCCCAAAACTTATATAATTCAATGTATTAGATTTTATTAAAGAACATGAAATACATGTAAATATATGATATCACTTTTAGGATTGATTATATCTTAGTACCTTCTAGTATACTGCATTTCACTACTGTACACTACTGTTTCATATACTCACTAATAGATTTTCACCGACCTTTGGTGGTTTCTTACATAGATTTCTTTATCACACCCTTTTTAGGTCATTTTTTAGGCTCAAACAGACTATATTGCTATAGGGGTCGATAGGGGAAAGGCTCCCTACATAGGTACTTGATTTCTACATAGGAGCAAGAGATCATGGGACCAAGCCACGACTTGTGATGCTGTTGAGTTCCATTTTATTTTACCCTACTTTGGTATTTTTTTGTACTTGATTTCATTGTACACTGTTTTCACTATTTCTTTAGAACATGTGACATGACACATCATTTTGTTATTATATTCCTTCTGGTTAACTTTATCTGGAAGTCTTTCATTGATTAATTTAGTTGCATGTTGTTAACTTCCTCTACTATTGTTATTATTTATTCCATTGTGTTACACTCTGCAAATGAGGGAATAATTTCCCCATTATCACACCCTTGGCCCTCATTTCTAGTTGGAAACCTCTGGCATTTAGGGAAATGTGCTTGAGGCCATGTGGCCAACTAGGAATGGGGCACTAGTTGTGTGGCTACCAGACCCGGGACGTTACAAAGTTGTATCATCGGGTTTTTTCTTTTCTTCTTTTTCTCACTGTTTGGAAAAAATAGACTGGGATATGAAGGATATAAAATTTGGTAATTAGTTATGCCCATGATTATGTTACTCGTGTATAGGGAAAATCCAAATTACCTTGAACTGAATTATGCTTTGAATTTTGACCTGTTACAGTTGATTTGATTTCACCGTTGGGTGATGAACTTATTTTGTGATATTATTATTGAAATTATTCTGGTTCTATTTTGTGGAAACCTAATGATATGAGGGTATTCCATATCATGCATCATATATATAAACTTATTAGAATCACATGGCACGCATTAATACATGCCATCTAGGATATATTAGATATGTCATACTGGTGTGATAGTTGTCGTGATAGAGATTCATGTTGTTGTGATAGTACATTGTTATATTTTCCTGCTGTTGTGATAGGTGTATTGGTATGTGATATGGTTTGAATTGGATGGATGAAATTTTTTTATCTCTGAGGTGCATGGGCACTCATGGATCAGAATTTGGTGGATCATGACTCATCCTTTTATATATAATTGTGTTATGATATGCCCTTATTGGGAACAAAAACTTGATTCGTAGGGATTATGGGCTATCTCGGATCGGAATTTCCCATCACACTGGTTAGTTTTTTTTAGAACAGGGGTTTTCAGGTAAATCTAGAGGTTCTTTCTAGAAACCCCAAGTCTACATGGTGTGTAGTTTAGCCTAACACTCCATGTGTTCTTCTTGTTCGGGGAAGAAGGTGTTCCAAGTTTTAATATGTACACGTCGTGTACCATTTTTACACATTTTATAGTATCTGAACATGTAACGGGCCATGTGGGAGAAAAAAAGGAGCTGAGGAGTTTGGAATATTACATGTTGTGTGCCTTAGGTACATGTCTTGTAGTCTACCCAGGAAGAACCTGTGTAGACCTGGCCATGTGGGAGTACATGGGCGGGGGGACAGACCTATGCGCATGCCATCTGCGGGTGGAACACTCCATGTACCTCGGGTGCATACATGCCCAAGCCGGTGGTATAACATAACCATATAATGGCACAAGGGTACACGCTGGTTATTCATTATACATTCCATGTAGTCACCTTTTTTGCCAAATTTTGAGGATCTTTTCTTGTTTCGTTCTTCGCACATTTGATTGGAAAACCTTGAGAATAAGTTTAAAATAAGGAATGTTCTAGACATTATATAGGAAAGCTTCCATGATGACCACGAGCTATATGCCATGGGGGTGGTGATGATCAAACACCAGAAATGTTAGGCCAGGGGCTCTCGATAGATCCACCAGTTGCACCATCCACAACACCAGCTGTTATACCGAACACGTGCGTAGATGCACAGTTCTGGGAAGGCTTTTTGAGGTTCATGATTACCTTTTAGGGAGCACCACATGCCTCCACATCTAAGGAAGAGCTGAAATGTATATTCTAGCAGAAGCATCTGCCAACTTTTCCAGGGGATGGCAGACCATAGGCTGCGGAATTATGGCTAGAATGAGTGATGACTATCTTAGAGCATCTAGATATGCCTCTTAAGAGGTGGGTCAATCTCAAAACTTATATGCTACATGATTTTTCCAAGATATGGTGTGATGTTTTCACTTAGAGATGGTTTCATCGGTATATGACATTGGAGGAATATCAAGTGGACTTTAATGATTATAATTTTCCCAAGATACTGAGGGAAAACTGAGCCCGAGAGTTCATATACCTGGAGCAGGGCACACTGTCAGTTATTGACTATTTTTCCCGATTTACTGAGCATTAGTGGTTTTCACCAATTCTGATGGGTGATGACATATCAGAAGCTTGAAGATTAGAGGATAGTTTTAGGTTTGACATCTGATCACAGGTGAATGTATTCAGGTTTCCTTATGTCTCTACTATTGTGTGTTAGGGGATTATTACCGAACACAATCTATAAGAATCTAGTGGTGTGATCCAGGGAGGTTTGGGACAGAGATCTGGTACTGTCTCGACTAGAAGATAAAAGCATCATATGGAGATTTATTGTAGGGATACGAGCTGTCAAAACATTTCTTTCGGTAGCCCGGTGAGGTGGTACCTATGGGGAAGGATTGGGCATATTAATCCTCAGTTCCTAATGGACTAAGTCGAATTTTGAGCTTATGAAAAGATGGTCCATATATTGCAGTTCTGTAGGATGTTTCCACTAGAATCTAGTGAGAGAGGGTTTGTACCAACTCCACATTCGAGAGTAGGGTCATCATCTTATCAATAGTTAGGGAATTGGAATATGTCAAGTATTTCAGGTCGAGGGGGTGGTCATGGACATGGTAGCTACAACCTAGGATCTCGGGGACATCAGGGTGGGTCAGATTAGGGTGGCCGAGCAGTGTCTCTTGGTCATGGTACAAGTTATACTTTTGTAGTGAAAAAGACTAAGTAGGAGCAGGATCACTGATCTTGTACAGTTAGAGGTACTATTCTAGTTGTATATATTTTATCTTCTTCACATTTTGATATTGGGGATACACATAGTTTTATATATATGGTCTTTGTGTAATGCCCTGGGCTCTGTTTTTATACTACTTTTGATGTTATGACTTTAGAAACTCGGTTAGGGATTAGAACGGAAGGTGTGTGTTAGTGCAAGGAGTCCCCCCTTGAGATTGGGTAATGCCAGTTCCTATAGAACCTCTATGTGTTAGAGATGACATGGTTTGATTTCATTCTTGGAATGGACTGGTTGGATACCATTCGAGCCTTTTTTTATTTCTATCACTATAGGGTGAGTTTCAATTCACTAGAGGGAGGATAGTTTCTATATAAGGGAGAATGGGATGTACAGGTAAGCAGAGCTAGACCCGAGCATCATGAGTTGGGAAAAAAGACACCCCAGATTGAGAATTTATATATGGATGATCATGGAACAACTCTAAAAAGCTTCCATCCAGTGGTTGATCATTTCAGGGTCATTTTCCCGGAGAAACTATTAGATTTACCTCTAGTCATAGAGGTGGAGTTCACTATTGAGCTAGTGCTAGGAGTTTCACCAGTATCAATTACTCTTTACAATATGGATAAAAAAGAGTTTCAAGAGCTCAAGAGGTGGTGGTATGATTTGGAATCTACGGGTTTTATCCGACCTTGTACTTCTCATTGGTTTTCACCGGTCTTTTTCATGAAAAAGGCAGACGATACCCCTAGGCTATTTGTGGACTATTGAAAACTGAACCATTTGATGGTTAAAAAACGATATCCCTTATCACGGATAGATGACCTATATGATCAACTTCGAGGAGCTTGAGTGTTCTCAAAGATTGACCTAAGGTCAGGGTATCACCAGGTACATGTTTTATCAGTAGACATACCTCCTACATCTATTCGTATCATTTATGGTCTCTAAGAGTACTTGTTTATGATGTTTGGTCTCACGAACGTTCCGAAAGTTTTCATGGAACTGATGAACCAAGTGTTCCATCCATACCTAGATTCTTTTGTGGTGGGTTTCATAGACAAAATATTGGTGTATTATCACAATATATATGACCATGAAAAACACCTTATGATCATTTTGAATACAATTATATAACATCATATATATTCTAAGATCACAAAATTCTACTTCTGGATGGATTAGATTCACTTTCTAGGTCACTTATCCTCAAAGACCTGACTAAAAGTGGACTCGGAGAAGATGAGAGCCGTAGTGATCTGGGAGAAACCCATGGATGTTTTAGGGGTATAGATTTTCTTGTGGATAGATGGTTACTACATGCATTTTATATAGGACTTTTCTTGCTTAGAAGCACTGATGATGGGCTAGAATTATAATGGTGTGAAGTTTGAGTGGTCAGATTCTTGTGACACAACTTTTCAATAGTTTAAGGGTGTTTGACTTTAGTGCTGATACAGATATTTCCAGAGTTGGGAAAGAGTTACACTATGTACTATGATGCATCAGGTATTTGGATGGGAGATTTTCTTATGAAGGGGAATCAGGTTGTTGTGTACGACTCTCAGTAGTTGAGGCCATAAGGGAGGAATTACCCGACGCATGATCTCGAGTTACCTGTAGTTGTTCATGTTTTGTGTTGTTGGAGACATTATTTATTGGGAAAGTATTTTTTGGTGTACACGAACCACAAAAGTATCAAATACATCTTAACTCAGCATAATTTGAATCAAAGATAGAGAAAGTGGGTGGAATACCATTATTTATTTGATTTTGAGCTTTCTAATACACCTGGAAAAGGTAATGCAGTGGCTGACGCACTGAGTAGGAGGACTCCGATACAGGAAGTGTAGGAGGCCAATGGTGAGTGGAAGCTTATGGATTTTTTCTCGGAGATTAATTTAGAGGTGTAAAAAATTCAGGGAAAGACTTAACTTTCATCTTTGGTTGTTACCTCTACCATAATCGACAGAGTGAGGATGAGGTATCTATCAGATTCCAAAGGCCTACTTCTATGAGAGAGTGTGGTAGGTGAGGACAGTTTTCCTGGATGGACAATAGGCAAGGATGAAGTTCTATGTATCCATGGACGTGTGTGGGTTGCAATGGATATTCGTGAAGAGATGAAGTAGGAGTTTCATGATTTAGCTTGGGTAGTGGATCTCAGAGTCACCAAGATGTACCATGACTTACCCCATCAGTACTGGTGGCCGGGCATGAAGTGAGAAATAACAGGTTTTATTATGAGGGGTTCCACCTGTATGTAGGTGAATGCAGAACATTAGCATCCATATGGACATTTACAGTAGTTACCTATTCGGGAGTGGAAATGGGATGATGTCGTGATGGATTTCATGATGATGTTTCGAAGGTCACCTAGAGTCAATGATGATATGTGGGTTGTAGTTTTCAGGCTTATGAATGTCTCTCAATTCATGTCGATCAAGGATACCTTCGGTGTGTATGAGCTTAGAAATCAGTTTATCTGGGAGGTGGTATGACTTCATGGGGTCCCTCATTCTATAATTTCAAATACAGAATCCCACTTCACATCTCATTTTTGGCCGGGTTCTTAGAGGGTTCTAGGTATGCAGGTGCATCTGAGTGCAGAATACCACCCTCAGAATGATGGACAGTCAAAGCATACGATACAAGTGATAGAGGATATGTTTCATGATTGTATCCTAGAAATTGGGGGATCATAAGAGAAGCATATACCCCTAGTTGAGTTAACCTATAATAATAGCTTCTAGTATAATATTTAGATGGATCCATAAGAGGATTTGTACGGTAGACCATGCTGATTATCCTTCTGTTGGCTGAAGGCAGAAGAGTCAGCTATGTGGGGACCTCGTCTTCTCTAGGAAAATAATGATTAGGTCCAATTGATTCAAAAGTTTATGTAAACTGTAAAATTTATTTAGAAATCATACATTGATCACCGTAGAGGAACTTTAGAGTTTGATGTTGGGAATCGAGTGTTCCTACGTGTCACACCGAGGTTGGGACACAAGTGGATCATGAGATAGGGTAAACTTTCAGTGAGATATGTCAAAATGTTTGAGATTCTAGAGTGAGTTGATCCGGTTTCCTATCGATTACAATTACCTCATAGGTATTGAGCCATGAAAATCATCTTCCATGTATCTCAGCTACATTGCTATCACTCAGACTCGTCGAATGTTTTTCAACCCAAGGAGGTTGAGCTTAAGGTTGGTCTATCCTTTGAGGAGCGTCTGATTTGTATAGTAGATAGGAGAACAATGGTTCCCTGAGGCTAATTAGTTCCTCTCCCAAGGGTGCTATGGCTGCATGTCGAAGTATAAGACGAGACTCGGGAGAGGGAGGTCCCCTTGTACATGCTCAATGTTCAGAGTCATTCACCGATATTTCTTCATCACCCTTGGAAGGGACATTCAGGAATGAATTTATTTAAGGGGGAATGTTTGTAAGAACCCAATTCATATTTTGAGGTATGGTTTCTTCCATTCTTTTTTTCTTTGAGTAGTTTTCTTGAAAACATGAAAAATTTGGGAAAAATACTAAAATTATGGGTTAAATGTCGTGTACTATTGGGTACACACCATGTAGTGTGTCCATGTATAAATGGAATACATGTCGTGTGGGAATGTCGGCATGGAAAAGAGGGAAAACCAACTACAGACCTTGTACATCCTAATACACACTGTGTAGTGCCTAGAAAGTAAGTCGGTAGAAGTTCTCCACCCAATGAATTGTAAAATGATATACACACTGTATATATATACTTACATGACTTGTACTTGTGTTTTTCACTTGAAACCAGCAGTAGCCACCTCATTTTGTTTATTTGATAGTGGGCTCGCCGGGGGAACTCGAGAGGAGCATCAGAACTTCAACCTCTTCTCGGTTGATCATCCTAACTCTGAATCAATCATCATCAAAATTGTTTGAACCCAATCGGTCATGTATTGATTATTCTTGATCTGTTCATGGTGATTTTAGTTCTCAAATAAGTTATTAAAAGTTGATTAAATATCCTTGTTTCATATTTTTATACCCTTCTAACTTGAATTGGAGGACGAGGCTGGACAAGGAGAGCCATACCACGACGTGGTAGGTGGTCTCATGCTAATTGTTCAATGTTAAGTTGTTTATATGAATCTTTATTCTGTGCTCCCATGTTTAGGGTATCTCTTGATTAAGAACATAACCATGTTAATACCTAATTCCATTAGGTAATTGAATAAATTAATTTAAGCATGATTAGGCTTGGTTGGTTTCATTAAAGGCCACCTCGTGGGTGCGTTTCTCTTAGATGACCATTATTTAGCCGTTGGCCTAGGATGCTGATGGGAATTCCTTGTTTTCCCTTTAAAGGGTTGTTTAAAATGAAATTGGTTAATTTAAGGGTTTCCATGTAAAATAATGTATGTTAATGCATTGTCGTAGTTTAATTCACATGTTAGTCATGATATATAAATTTTTCCATGTGAGTAATTAAATGATAAAGTAGTGTTATAGGTTAATTAGAATTTATTTCCTGATAAATGAAATGTGCCAACGTGATTTGATTATTGAAAACCTTGTGATAGTGTAATTTTTATATGATGGTTACTATGCTAAAATGTAGATATATCAGGCATGGCTATGAAACAAGCTGAAATGATTATACACCAGGTTTTACCATAACATACACTGAAGTGATTATACACCAGGGATTACCTTTACATATGCTGAAATAGTGATACACCAGGCATTTCACTGACTTTGATATGCTGAAATACTGATACACCAGGATTTTCCTTGATTTGAATATGCTGAAATTCTTATACATCAGTCTTGGCCCTAAGACATATTGAAATGGAATGACTGATGATGTGTCTTCTAAGCCAAAACACAATCTTGGATCCAGTCTAGACTTCTTTGTTTAGATAGTGTGCTGAGCTATCTATTGTGTTTAATTTATATAGGGTATTGATGAGATTAGGGAAGATCCCAAGACTTATATAATTCAATGGATTCAAATTGATTAAAGAACATGAAATGAATGTAAATAAATTCCAATACTTGTAGGACAATTTACATCTCAGTACCTACTAGTTTACTGCATTTCACTATTGTACACAACTATTGCATATACTCACTGATAGATTGGAACTGACCTTTGGTGGTATCCTACTAGGATTTATTTCTCAAACCCTATTTGGGTCATGTTTTTGGGCCCAAATAGACTATATTGTTTCAGGGGTCGATAGGGGCAAGGCCCCCTACACAGGTAACTGATTGCTAATTAGGAGTAGGAGAGCATGGGGCCAAGACACGACTTAAAATGCTACTGAGTTCCATTTTGTTTTACCTCATCTTGGTATTGTGTTCTACATTATTGCAGTGTACCATTTTTTCATTGTTTTCATAGAACACATGACATGCCGCATCATTTCGATATTATATGCCTTTTGGTTATCTTTATATGATAGTCTTTCATTGTTTACTTCAGATGCATGTTGTTCAATGATTCTACTATTTTTATTATTTATTGCACTGTGTTACACTATACTAATGAGGGTATTTTTTCCCCACTATCACACCCTAGGACCTAGATACTAGTCACCAACCTTTGGCATTTAGGGAAATACATTTGAGGCCATGTGGCCAATCGGGTACGAGGCACCAGTAGAGTGGATTCTAGACCTGGGACATTACAGGTGTGATCTCAAATGATCTGTAAGGGATAAAAATAAAGTAATCATGTATAAAAAAATTAAATCATAATCAAATTGGCATAGTCAATATGGCATGGCGAATAAGTGAAAAACACTTTCCATTAATAAACTGAGAGTGAAACTACATCCATAGATTTTGTCATAGTGAAAATATCATGGATAGTAATAACTGAAAATGAATAAAGAGAATGATTATTAATTTTATGCAAGGTATCTCGAACCTCATACTACCATACCATCAAAACATTTTTTGTTTGTGGGAGGATACATGTCTGATTCTATTTTGGAAACAAACATGAAGGGTTTGTCGATAACTGGATTGTCTCATGAGACCTGTCGATGCATCAAAGGGCTATAGAGAGACCCACATGTCACTGAAATTCCAAATAATTACTTATACATATATTTAATACAAGTACAATATGACTTTATCAATATCTGTATAGAGTATAGGATACCGATTCATCAATATTTCCATATTTAAAACAACATTCTAAATAAACACCATATGTAAAAGGGTATACAACTTAAGACAATAATAATATCCACGATACAATAATATGTATATATATAATATTTACAATTTAAAATGAAAAATAATCTCAAATGGGTAGTAGGTACACCACATAATAATGATTAGGTGCGCAATACCAAGTAAATCACAACAAAATGGAAACCGAAACAAAGTCCCTTACAACATTGTAATAAATTGAGTTAATAATCGTCAAGTGAATCAACAAATACCTTGAATATAAATAGTATCATGATATTATGTTTCAATTGGATATAAAAATAATCCAAATACAAGAAAGATGTGGAAAACAATTAAAATATCCTGGAAATAAAAGTGAGACGAGAACCCCCTTACCTTATGCCTGACGGTGTACTTGATTGATCTTAATGTCCTGAATAATCAAATTTATATTCATTAATTAATAATTCTAGAACCTCCTTTACATTTAAATTATTTATTATAACTTTATTAGGTTCATTCATTACCTTTTTATGGGTTTAAGAGGTTCAATTTTATTGTTTTGGATGGATTTGCTTCCTTGGTTTTCATGATCAGTTTACTTGTATTAATGAATGGTAGTTCATTTGAAATGTTGTTAAATATCAATAATTTTTAATATATATTATTAATGAAATTATATATATATATAAATGAAATTATAATTATTTATATTATATACCATGAGGATGACTCATTAGATAAAATTTAATGATAAAAGCTTGGATTAACTTGGTGGTTTTGTGTACAATGAACTTTCTTTGTATTATTATTTTATATTATGAGTGTGTAAGGATTTTAGAAAATTTCATAAGATAAAATACATATAATATGATCTAGTTCAACAATTAAAAATTATTTATGACTATTATTTAATATATTAATTGAAATTGAAAACTCATCATCCTTGAATGTGATAAATTAACACATCTCAGACAGTGTTTCCATTTTTAGTATAAGAGGAGGTGGAAAAGAGAGATGAAGATGAGATATTCCATTATCATAATAAAATTACTGTTCATGTAAGGTACTAGAATTATCATATAATTTGGATGAGGGGAGGTGAGTAAAGAGAAACAAAATAGTGAAACTCGTAAAAAAAGTTGAAATAAAAAGGAAGAGAGGTTCACCTCTTGAGTACCCCTCCTTGAGAATCTCCTTAAGGCATTTTTTTGGCCTTTTGGTGAGACCAAAAGGTATTTGACATGGGAGGAAGGCTTGGGAGGTTTATTTTTTATAACATAGGTAAGGCACAAATCTTTAGTGGTGTGGGAGGAAGAGGGGGTGAGGGGTGGTTTATAAAGTGGAGGGGAGGTGGGATTTTTTAATATTTTAATAATTAGTTTATTATTTTTCCCTAATATAAAAAATATCAATGATTCCATGACAAAAAATAGTAATAAGTTCATGTGAGTGTAAATAAACTGTGTTTATATCGGAAGGAAATCATCCATTACTTAATAAATCATGTATTTATCATTTATCATAATTTATCGTATTTTACTATTCACCAAAGAATCAAGTATTTCAAAAAAACCAAAAATTAAACATAACCATTGTTTATGTGTAGAATCCAGAAATGAAAACCATTTTTCAAAAATAATTTTCTAAATACAAGAAATTTATTTTTTAATTAGAATCTATATTTAATCGAAAAATACCAACATTAAAATATTCATCTTCATTTTAAGGTGCCTAAATTTTATTTACACTTCCATGGGTAAGGTTACCATTCATAAGGGTCATATTACTATTCAAGATGGTATGTTAAAATTCATAAGGGTATGTTACTATTTATAAGGTTAAGTCACTATTCAACAAAATTTACTTGATTATATCAGACTCCAAATATCACCCTGATCGCAACCATGTATATCCGTTTTTTGAAATTCAAAACTCAGAAGTGGAAAATTTAAGTTTAATGGGTAAGTTATGAGTTTATCCTATAAATAACCTAGTGTTTATAGAGACTCTATGCTTCATGAAATATAGGCTATCTATTGAATATAATGTATTTAAATGTAACATACCATAAATGTTTTGGGGTGTTATATTCTTCCTTCCTTCATAAATTTCTTCCTCGAAATATTTCATGCATATTTCTGCATAAAAAGATTTGCGTGGTTATTATTCATAACATCTTATGGTTCCCACATTACATTCCTACAATTTATGTTTCTCAACATAACCTTTACTAGTAAAGTAGTTCGTTTTCTCAATACATGCTCCCTTTTTTCAAGAATCACGATAGGATCTTCACAGTCTGAACAATCAGGTTTCGAATTTATTTCCTCATAGTTGAGTACATGTGTTGGGTCTGGTATGTATTTATTTCATAATAAATAATGGAACACATTATGATAATTTGAAAGACATGGCGGAATTTCTAACTGGTAAGCTACAACTCCAATTATTTCCAAAATTTCAAATGGTCTGATGTACCTAGGGCTTAGTTTCCCTTTCTTACCAAACCATAAGACACCCTTCCACGAAGATACTTTTAGAAATAAATGATCTCCAACTTGAAATTCAAAATCCTTTCCACGGTTATCAGCATAAATCTTTTTCCTTATTTGGGATTCTTTAATATGGGCTTGAATTTTCCTTACATTTATAGTGGTCTTTTTGATATGTTCCAGGACAATTAGTTTCCTCTCACTAACTTCATCCAATTATGCTGGAGTTAGACACTTTTTACCATATAATTCTTCATAAGGAAACATTTGAATGCTAGAATGGAAATTAATATTGTAGGAAAATTACACCAAAGGAAAGTATTGATCCCATATAACTTGAAATTCCTGAGATAATGATCTCAACATGTCTTCTAGTATTTGAATAGTCCTTTAAGACTATTCTTTGATATAGGGGTGATAAGCAACACTCATATAAAGCTCAGTATCCAAAGTCTTCTAGAGACATTCCTAAAATTTTAATATAAATCATGGATCTCTATCAGACCCAATTGATTGAGGGGAACCATGATTTCATACAACTTCATTAATATAAATTCTTTCTATGAGATCAAGTGGTAAATCCTCTCTTAAAGAAAGAGAATGTGATGATTTTGTGAGACGATAAAAAATGACCCATATTGCATTATTCCTTCTAGGTTTCCTCGGTAGTCCTATGACAAAATCCATCAATATGTAATCCCACTTTCACATAGTAATTGGTAGAGGTTGCATGACCCCTCTAGGATGTTGTATCTTAGCCTTCACATGTTGACATACTATACTCCGAGACACATAGTTAGAAATTTCTTGCATCATGTTATCCCACAAAAAGTTTTCCTTTATATCTCTATACATCTTAGTGCTACCCGGGTGTATAGGGAAATTTGAGCTGTGAGAATCATCTAATATTTACCTTTTTAGATCAGGTACTAATGGAAGGCATAACCTATTCCAAAATCTCAGAATTCCATCCTTATACTCAAAGTCTTCTAATCTTCCATCCTTAAAAACATTTAATTTTTTTTATATTCTCATTGTCAGATTAAGATCTTTTTTATCTTCTCTAGAAAATATGTTTTACCAAACATTTGAAAGAGGAAAGATGGTTCAGCTTCCTTAACAATTCCCATATCCTTCTTTAGTATATCCATGAATATATGATCTCTCTTAATCCCCATTTGGGTCAGATTTCCATGATCTTTCCTTGTTAACAAACCTTATATCTTATTTACCTTTCTTGGGTGGTAGTGTATTGAGAAATCATAATCTTTGAGTAACTTGATCCATATACATTACCTCATTTTGATTTATTTCTATGTAAAAATGAATTTCAAACTCTTTTGATCTGTATATATCACATATATTTCACCATAGAGATGAAGTTTCAAAATTTTCATAGAAACGATTATGGATGCTAACTCAAGGTCTTGATCTGGGTAATTTTTATCATGATATTTCAACTACCTTGATTACATAATTAATAAATTTATCATTTTTCATAAGTATACAACCAAAACCATTCTTTGATTCATCATTGTATATCCCAAATCGATCATTTCCAGATGGAAGAGTCAAATTTGGAGCATTGAAAAATATTCTTTTAAATTCTTCATATAATTTTATACATTCATTAATCAACATAAACATAACCCCTTTACTTGTGATTTTGGTTATAGGGTTATCCAATTGGGATAAATTGTAACGCCCCGACCCCAGTTACCTAGAGTCGGTGCATTATTACATAACATTGGCATGATCACAAGAAAGATCAAACATCGAAAGACCGATTGGTTTAGTAGCCTTGGAAACACTAGATATATTCATAAGTTTTACATTACATCATAAAATGAAAAACTACCACAACAACAAAATATCTCCACAGTCCACACTATTATCCCCTCATAATATCCCTGCAGGTCATTCATAACTTACTTCTTCACATCCTGGGGAAAATAAACATAGAAAAGGGGTGAGATGAAATGCCCAGTAAGGATAAAAATATAGAGGAACATTAAAAATAATCATAAACATTTAAGGCAATGCATTACTAAAACAAAAGCCTTTTAAACTTGAACTTAAACATAGTATGGCAATAGTAAAATGAAATAATGCCATTTACTTATTCACATGGATATTCTACTAATCGAATAATCACATGCAAAATCAATAACCACTTTCATAATGATGGAATGCATAATGATAAACTTTAATTTCTTTTCAAGGCCTCGTCCCAAGACCTTGGGGATAACTGTAACCGGAACCCAACCCAGAGTGCCTCTAATAACCGGACACCAACCCGTAGTGCCTCTAATTACCGGACACCAACACGGAGTGCCTCTAATAACCGGAGACCAAACCGGATGGATTACTTTTACCAGTCCCTAACCTGGAGGGCTTACTTTTACCAGTCCCCAACCTGGAGGGCTTACTTCAACTAGTCCCAAACCTGGAACATACTTGTCCAACACATTCATATGAAGTAAAGGTTGAAATATAACATAAACATTCTTATTGGAACTAGAATACGAAATGTCAATACTTTACTCATAAAACATGAATGACACATCTACAGTCAAACATATCACAAAAATTCATTACAATATGGAAGTTTTATATCATAATAAATCAACTTCAAATAATCTTAAAATCCATCAAAGGATGTTAACATAGATGAAAATGTTTTTTTAAAAATTATTGAGAGAAATATCCCTTTTTCATGAAAACATTTTAATGTTACACAATTTAGAAAGTAAGGCATTTAAATATATTTTTGGATCAAAGTGTCCCATACCACTTTGAAACTTTTGAATGGAATTAACACTTTTAAAACATTCATTTTCATATAAATAAATCCTTACAAACCATTTTGAAAACGTGGACATAAATGAGGATGATTTAGAAGAATAAATATTTAAAACATTTAAAATGATGTTTTAGTAAAAGTTACCTTAGAAATAATCCCTTTGAAAACTCTTTTATGAAATATGGACCTGGATAGTAAATATGTCCTTGTAGATACTTACGTAAATACAACCTCGGATATTAAAGAGATTGTGAAGTAAACCCTTATCAATTTGGTAACTTATGAAACATACAACTCATGAAAGAGGTATCATACAATGAAAGTGTAAATACACATAAGGTAAAGTGTATTACACAAAGAATACAATTATGGGCAGTACATACACCACACAGAATATAATAGTGGAAATATGGCATGAATCTCACGCAAATAAAGAGTGAGATGAAAACCCCTTACCATGTTAATCAACTGAGTCGTATAGCCAAAAGTTAATAACCACCAAATTATTTACAGAATAACATGAATATAAAGATAATCATGATAATATATATCAAATTCCTGTACACAATACACCACTTTCAATAATTTAGTGGCGAATAATGGAAATCTCACGGAATTGAATGTGAGATAAGAAAATCCCTTACCTTGTACTTTTACTTGGTTGGGGTAGGTTAACCTCCTCTTCTTCGGGTTCTTCCTTTTGATTTGATCAAAAGGGCTCCTTAGGATGGATTTCTGATCAAACTAAGGCCCCTAGGTTGTAGTGAGGGAAGTTGGGAGAGTATTTGGGCAGATTTTGGCCGAACAAAAAGGCTTTGAAGGTGTGAAGAAATGAGAAGGAGGAGTGCCCTTTTATAAGAGGGGTGAGGGGCACCTTTGGAAAAGCTAGATATATTAATTTATAATAAATTCATATTCTGTTTCTAATGGATCCAAAGTTGATTATTAAATGGTTAAGGTGGGGATGGGTCAAAAACAACTCAACCAATAGAATTTAGACAGGTTTGGGTACTTATATTAACTATATCTTTAAGTTTTAACTCTAAGTTAATTAGTTTCACTTTTACAATGTCTCTTTGTATTTTTATATAATATGGTTAATAAACTTACTACATACATCCAAGCGACCCCCAAGTGGTCCATTAATGATGAACCTATCATGATATAAGTCTCTTGGCCGAACCTTAGATTTTTAGGAATTTAATATCAATTAATAATATAATATTTGTTTTAAGAACTCTTTTATGTCAATTTTGACACTATTCAATAGTTGATTTTTGTGAAACTCATAACAGATTGACTACTTCGAAAAAAGTAAATTAAATCAATCCTAATATATCATATTATCCTAGAAAATTAGTTTAATTCATTAAAAGTTTCATATTATATTTATTTGGGTATTTATAATATCAATTATTTTAATTTTTCACTATTATAGTAATTACTCCATCATCATTGTGTCATAAATAAAATAAATTATTTAATGTCTAAAAATTATAAATAAAATATCCTTATGTAGGAAATCGTTTTATCTTTCTAATGAATATTTATAATCTAAAATACAACATATATAACCCTATGTAACAATTGTTTTGCTAAAAGATATATGCTTGTGTCATTTTTGTATTCATTTTAACTTAATTAAAATAAAGTGTCATTATCACTTACAAGTGGATCCATGGGGTCCCAAAATAGACTCAAAGATGAATATGGTCGAACATGTATCAACCAATAATGTTAGGACACGTTTTAGGGTAATTTAGTATTATTATAATATTATTTTGTAACCCTTATTTACCGGATTTACCCTTAACCATGGTAAATAAAATTTTTACCGCAGTAATTATTCAAAATGTCTAAAAATAAAAGTTACTTATTTACACAATTTGAACATCCTGATTCCAAATATGGAATCCATTTTTCTAAATTCAATACACAGAAGTGGCAGAAATTAATTTAAAATTAATTCCCGCTGTCAAAACAAAAAGCGTGTTTTTAAGAGATAATAACTATCAAAAGATTGACACCTGTTTATGTTCGGTTTAATTGTAAAATTATGTCCAATGACCAAAATTATATTTAATGGTAAAAATATATTCTAAATATACTTTAAAACCACTTAAATTCATAATTTATCACTGTTAATTATTTTGATTAAAAAAGTTGTTTTTAAATAAAATTTAGTAATTTTCACTATTCATCAAAATATGAAAGTTATCCGAAATGTACCAAAATTTCACCTTAGGATAAATTCGATATTCCGAATCCAAAAATGAAGTCCGTTCTAAAATATAAAATATATATAATTTCAAAAAGTAGGTATTACTATTCATAACGGCTAGTTTGATTGGTTGTGCTGTGTTAGAACTCGAAGTTGCGTACAACACACACTACTGTATTATTCAAAGGAAAGCGTACCGTGGAAGCTTGGGATGTTTCATTTTAAATTTTTTTGATGTCCCAATTTAGTCAAAAAGTTTAAAATATTGTATTTAAAAAGGTTTCACTATTAAAACTTGATAAAAGTGCAATACTGAAAATGAATCTGTTCTTGTATTATGTCTAAGAAACTCATAATATGGATTCTAAAATTATAAGGATTATATAAAGTTTAAAATTTAGTTAATACTATTCATAACCTCTTTTTAATGGCTTGTTTGGTAATTCATGGTGTGCTTGAACTAGGTGTTGCGTGTAGTGCAAGTTATTGTATTATTTTAAAGAAATAACACACTATGAAATCTTGGGGTGTTACATTCTCCCCTCCTTCAATAAATTGCGTCCTCGCAATTTGAAATTGTTCTTTGAAAATAAAAGGTTGAAAATAAAAAATATATTTGTGGGAAAACCCACATCGGAAATTGGGTTACTAAAATTTAGTTTTAATATGAGGAAAAGAGAAATGAAAGGGTCACCACCAAATTATGATCTCGATTAGGAGAACATTGGTGGCAATTAGAGACATATAATTGGAGGAAAAACGTAAATATTTATAGGTAGTGATTGAGGTCATCAATCACAAACAAGTATAAAATTGAGGTCCTTAAATTCATCAATCTATGATGATTTGAAATACCATCGGTTCAACAAAACATAGGGTATTAGGATAACACATTTTTGACGTTTCAAAATATCTTAGTTGAAATCCCACATTGAAAAATGAATTAATGAGGCCTCTATTTAAAATAAAGAGTCGAAAGTATGAAGATTACCGAAAATAACACATACTAGGGTTCCATGTAGGAAAATATGGATATGGAAGAAAAATATAACCATCAATTATCTGATGGAGAGTGGTAGAGAACATGGCTATGAAAAGGCCAACAATCCCAAAGCCATAAATTAGTGATGATTTAAGGTACCATCTAGGAAAACATTTTTATTCTAAGTTTCTTTTCTTAATATTGAGGAATTTATTTATGAGATTGGCTAAGATCATAAGGAGATATACTTAATTTATAATTAGAGTTTTATCCATTAATAAATTTCTACCACAAAATCATCTTTCACTCTAAAAGATAATAGAATGTAAAAAAAATTCTATTTACACTATTCGTATAGGGTTCCAAAATAAATGAATTTATAATTCATCTACAAGATTTTTTAATAAAAACTACATTATTTAATCCAGGACATCTCGTGGGCCAGTGGTAGGTGATACACCCTTGTCGCCCTTCGGTTGCGGGTTCAAGTCTCGCAGCCTTTCCGGACGCGACGGGTTGCTGCCCGACCTCCGGGTTGTCCTTTTATGGAAATCCAAAATAATCCAAACTAGAACTATCCAAAATACTTCTGTCCAAAATCATAGTCCAACATTTATAAGGAAGGTAAACATAATATAGATCCTTTTTACCCCGTAATAGCATATGAATACCTTCATCATGTATTACCATATTCCTTATTGATTACATTAATGCTCCCTTATTCCATATAGAATGCTGGATATACGTCATCAATCCAAAAATGTTTTAAACCCCAACAATAATGGAATATACAAATCATTAATTAGTTCCAAGGTAGTCAAGAATATCCAATATAATTTATCCAAAACAATCATGTATTATTCCAAAATCACTAACTCAGTATCAGAACTATATTATGGTTTGTCATTCTCTCAACCATATATTTTCCAAAAATTTATCCTGCTGTTGAGTCACCTTTCTTTGTTCCACAAAATCTCAAGTCCTTAATGAAATAGTACTGCAGTACAATCCTTATATACTCCATAATTATTATAACAAGTACATTGTTGATACAACACTCAATTGACATAATCAACATAAGAACTCTAATCATTCCTCTTCATCTGTGGTAGTATCATAACTTGATTATTATCCAATAACATCATTTGCGGCATAGTCTGATGACTCGGACATAGGTTCGCATAGTGTTCAAACTCCTTGCAAATGAAGCATTGTACATTTGAAACCATTTTCTTTCCCTTGCAGTCACATACTTTGTGCCCTTTTCCTCTACACTTATAACAAACTCCCATTCCTTTCAGGCAAGTTCCAGGGTGTTTCTTTCCATAGTTACCACACATAGGAAAATTCTTCTTTTCCCTCTTCCCTTTATCCATCTTTCTCTCTTCCATCCTTTTATTCTCTTGCTTCCCTTCAAAGCCATAGGACTCAGTAAACTCTTTACTTATCTTATCAACACATGATATTATTTCTTCATATGATGATAATACATGCGAGACTATTTTTCTTGTAAATTCTGGCTTAAGACCATAAAATATATGATCCTTCTTTCTCTTTGTATCATGTGCATTGCTGGAGTTCTCATTCCTTCTACTAGGCGCCATTTCTAAACATTGGCATACACTAGATTAGTTTATGAATAACAATACCTAATCCCGAACTTTTAAAACACATAACATAAATTAAATAGTTTATGGATATAATCCATAATCATAAAAATGTCTCCTTTGAGGAAGTATATACTCATAAACCCTTCATAATGATTTGTAAAGAAAATGAGAGTTATCCTAAGCATATCCCCCGGGAGTGTCGTAAACAAGAGTGCAGCAAGGCTCGTTGTCGTGCACCAGTTCCCGTTCGAGTCTAGATCAAAGCGGTGTTTTCGGGTTTTACCCCTAGGTACATCTGTGCCAGAGCCGCCTCTACCTGCTCGTATCCAGACAGGGATGTATTGCTCAGAAAACTCACAAAATCTCTACAATACCAAAATTTTAGGAAGTTCTTCTATACTAATCCTAAAAGTTCATCTTAGGTCTACGTGCTCTAATCAGAGTTTATCTAAATCTTGCTTCCAAGGTTTGTACTAAACTTCCTCTGATACCAACTGTAACGCCCCGACCCCAGTTACCTAGAGTCGGTGCATTATTACATAACATTGGCATGATCACAAGAAAGATCAAATCTCGAAAGACTGATTGGTTTAGTAGCCTTGAAAACACTAGATATATTCATAAGTTTTACATTAAATCATAAAATGAAAAACTACTACAACAGCATAATATCTCCATGGTCCACACTATTATCCCCTCATAATATCCCTGCAGGTCATTCATAAATTACTACTTCACATCCTGGGGAAAATAAACATAGAAAAGGGGTAAGCTCAAATGCCCAGTAAGGATAACAATATAGCGGAACATTCAAAATAAGCATAAACATTTAAGGCAATGCATTACTAAAACAAAAGCCTTTTAAACAGGAACTTCAACATAGTATGTCAAAAGTAAAATGAAATAATTCCATTTACTTATTCACATGGATATTATACTAATCGAATAATCACATGCAAAATCAATAACCACTTTCATAATGATGGAATGCAATATGCTAAACTTTAATTTCTTTTCAAGGCCTCGTCCCAAGAACTTGGGGCTAACTGTAACCGGAACCCAACCCGGAGTGCCTCTAATAACCGGACACCAACCCGGAGTGCCTCTAATAACCGGACACCAACCCGGAGTGCCTATAAAAACCGGAGACCAAACCGGAGGGCTTACTTTTACCAGTCCCTAACCTGGAGGGCTTACTTTTACCAGTCCCCAACCTGGAGGGCTTACTTCAACTAGTCCCCAACCTGGAACATACTTGCCCAACACATTCATATGAAGTAAAGGTTGAAATATAACATAAATATTCTTATTGTAACTAGCATACGAAATGTCAATACTTTACTCATAAACCATGAATGACACATCTACAGTCAAACATATCACAAAAATTCATTACAATATGGAAGTTTTATATCATAATAAATCAACTTCAAATAATCTTAAAATCCATCAAAGGTTGTTGACATAGATGAAAATGTTTTTTGAAAAATTATTGAGAGAAATATCCCTTTTTCATGAAAACATTTTAATGTTACACAATTTAGAAAGTAAGGCATTTAAATATATTTTTGGATCAAAGTGTCCCATACCACTTTGAAACTTTTGAATGGAATTAAAACTTTTAAAACATTCATTTTCATATAAATAAATCCTTACAAACCATTTTGAAAACGTGGACATAAATGAGGATGATTTAGAAGAATAAATATTTAAAACATTTAAAATGATATTTTAGTAAAAGTTACCTTAGAAATAATCACTTTGAAAACTCTTTTATGAAATATGGACATGGATAGTAAATATGTCCTTGTAGATACTTACGTAAAGACAACCTCAGATATTAAAGAGATTGTGAAGTAAACCCTTATCAATTTGGTAACTTATGAAACATACAACCCATAAAAGAGGTATCATACAATGAAAATGTAAATACACATAAGGTAAAGTGTATTACACAAAGAATACAATTATGGGCGGTACATACACCACATAGAAGATAATAGTGGAAATATGGCATGAATCTCACGGAAATAAAGAGTGAGATGAAAACCCCTTACCATGTTAATCAACTGAGTCGTATGGCCAAAAGTTAATAACCACCAAATTATTTACAGAATAACATGAATATAAAGATAATCATGATAATATATATCAAATTACAGTACACAATACACCACTTTCAATAATTTAGTGGTGAATAATGGAAATCTCACGGAATTGAATGTGAGATAAGTAAATCCCTTTCCTTGTACTTTTACTTGGTTGGGGTAGGTTAACCTCCTCTTCTTCGGGTTCTTCCTTTTGATTTGATCAAAAGGGCTCCTTAGGTTGGATTTCTGATCAAACTAAGGCCCCTAGGTTGTAGTGAGAGAAGTTGGGAGAGTATTTGGGCAGAGTTTGGCTGAACCAAAAGGCTTTGAAGGTGTGAAGAAATGAGAAGGAGGAGTGCCCTTTTATAAGAGGGGTGAGGGGCACCTTTGGAAAACCTAGAAATATTAATTTATAATAAATTCATATTCGGTTTCTAATGGATACAAAGTTGATTATTAAAAGGTTACGGTGGGTATGGGTTGAAAAAAACTCAACCAATAGAATTTAGACAGGTTTGGGTACTTATATTAACCATATCTTTATGTTTTAACTCTAAGTTAATTAGTTTCACTTTTACAATGTCTCTTTGTATTTTTATATTATATGGTTAATAAACTTACTACATACATCCAAGCGACCCCCAAGTGGTCCATTAATGATGAACCTATCATGATATAAGTCTCTTGGCCGAACCTTAGATTTTTAGGAATTTAATATCAATTAATAATATAATATTTGTTTTAAGAACTCTTTTATGTCAATTTTGACACTATTCAATAGTTGATTTTTGTGAAACTCATAACAGAATGATTACTTATAAAAAAGTTAATTAAATCAATCCTAATATATCATATTATCCTAGAAAATTAGTTTAATTCATTAAAAGTTTCATATTATATTTATTTGGGTATTTATAATATCAATTATTTTAATTTTTCACTATTATAGTAATTACTGCATCATCATTTTGTCATAAATAAAATAAATTATTTAATGTCTAAAAATTATAAATAAAATATACTTATGTAGGAAATATTTTTATATTTCTAATTAATATTTATAATCTAAAATCCAACATATATAACCCTATTTAAAAATTGTTTTTCTAAAAGATATATGCTTGTGTCATTTTTGTATTCATTTTAACTTAATTAAAATAAAGTGTCATTATCACTTACAAGTGGATCCATGGGGTCCCAAAATCGACCCAAAGATGCCTATGGTCGAACATGTATCAACCAATAAGGTTAGAACACGTTTTAGGGTAATTTAGTATTATTATAATATTATTTTTTAACCCTTATTTACCAGATTTACCCTTAACCATGGTAAATAAAATTTTTACCGCAGTATTTATTCAAAATGTCTAAAAATAAAAGATACCTATTTACACAATTTTAACATCCTGATTACAAATATGGAATCCATTTTTCTAAATTCAAAACACAGAAGTGGCCGAAATTAATTTAAAATTAATTCCCGCTGTCAAAACAAAAAGCGTGTTTTTAAGAGATAATAACTATCAAAAGATTGACACCTGTTTATGTTCGGTTTAATTGTAAAATTATGTCCAATGACCAAAATTATATTAAATGGTAAAAATATATTCTAAATATACTTTAAAACCACTTAAATTCATAATTTATCACTATTAATTATTTTGATTAAAAAAGTTGTTTTTAATTAAAATTTAGTAATTTTCACTATTCATCAAAATATGAAAGTTATCCGAAATGTACCAAAATTTCTCCTTAGGTAAAATTCGATATTCCGAATCCAAAAATGAAGTCCATTCTAAAATATAAAATATATATAATTTCAAAAAGTAGGTTTTACTATTCATAACGGCTAGTTTGATTGGTTGTGGTGTGTTAGAACTCGAAGTTGCGTACAACACACGCTACTGTATTATTCAAAGGAAAGCTTACCGTGAAAGTTTGGGATGTTTCATTTTAAATTTTTTTGATGTCCCCATTTAGTAAAAAAGTTTAAAATATTGTATTTAAAAAGGTTTCACTATTAAAAGTTGATAAAAGTGCAATACTGAAAATGAATCTGTTCTTGTATTATGTCTAAGAAACTCATAATATGGATTCTAAAATTATAAGGATTATATAAAGTTTAAAATTTAGTTAATACTATTCATAACCTCTTTTGAATGGATTGTTTGGTAATTCATGGTGTGCTTGAACTCGGTGTTGCGTGTAGTGCAAGTTATTGTATTATTTTAAAGAAATAACACACTATGAAATCTTGGGGTGTTACATAAATTCTAAAGAAAATGCCGATATTAACTTTCTAATCTAATAAAACTACCACAGTTATCTTCATTGGAATTGTCTATTCTTGGATTGCCTTTATATTCACAGGATCAAATAATATTCCATTATTACAGATAATATGGAAAACCAAATAAACTTATTTAATCCAAAATCAACACTTTCTAAACATCCCATATAATTTATTTCTTCTATAAGTTTTCAGAATAATCTGCGAGTGATTCTCATTGTCTTTTGTATAATTTGTAGTATATCAAGATATGATTGATAAATACCAAAACAAAATCATCATGATATCAATTGAAAATTATATTCCTTAGATCCATGAAAACTAAGGGTGCATTATTCAGTCCAAAATGAATTACTGTAAACTCATAATGCTTATACCTCGTTTGAAATGATGTCTTTGAAATATCTTCCTTCCTCACACATAGATGATGATATCCAGATCGAAGCTCAATATTAAAAAAATATTATATTCCATGAAGTTGATCCAATAAATAAACAATTCCTGGAAGAATATACTTGTTCTTTGTTGTAATATCATTTATTTCCCTAAAATCAATGCATAACCCCATGGAACCATCTTTCTTCTTAACAAAGAGGACAGGGGTCCCCATGGAGAAACACTAGGTCGAATAAATTTTTTTTCACTCAATTCCTCTAGTTTTTTATTTATATATACTAATTTTACAGTTTCCAATCTATAGGGAGTCTTTCATATGGGTCTTTCAATAGGAATTAAATCAATAGAGAACTCAACTTCTTACGCTAGAGGATGTCTAGGTAAATCCTATAGAAATACAGCAATGTATTCTTTCACAATAGGTACATATTAAATTTGAAGATGCTTTTCCTCACCCATATTTATTGTATTCTCTTCCTCTCCAATAATTGCATTCAGTAGAGATACTGAGGGTGGATCCTAATACGAATCAGATGGCGATGTTTCTTCTCTAAAGATAAGAGATTCTACACCATTCTAAAAAAATTGCAACTTCTTACTTCTTTCAATAGATCTTTCCAGCATAATTTGACATCCAATTCATACTGAGAATTATATAAAATTAAATAATTAGTATGATGATAAGGTTAGAAGCTAAGGAACATTGATGTGTCCTGAGGGGGACTGATCAACACATCTTTGATGCAGTGATACATCCCCTATGAGTTTTGACTGAAAAATGCTTTATTAAATCAAATTGGACATGTCTAATTTTCCTGGAAAACTAGGAAGATATAAATGAATGATATGATCTACAATAAATTAAATTATTTTCTAATTTTGAGGAATCAATTAAAGTACCTTCCACCACATCATTTGGAACATCAACTTCTGCAGTTGTAATTGCATAATCTTTCTATTTCTCTCATGGCCTTTTATGAGGCATGTTTCTTTGTTACTTAGGAAACTCATTTTTATGGTGTCCCATATAACAAAAATTATAGCATTGAACATCATTTACTTGTCTCTTTACCTTGAATTCACTATATTGATAACCCTTTTATTGACACATATATAAAAATCCCATGCCTTTTAAACATTTCCCATGATGATTCTTTCCACAGTTCTCGCATAATGGAAATTTCTTCAATCCCTTCTTCTTTATTGGAAATTCATGTTTTCCATAATTATTAGAATTCACCTTATTATCTTTATTTCCATTTAAAGAATTTAATCTCGAAAATTTATTCTCTATTTTGAAATCTCTTAATACAATTTTATCGTATGATAAATTTTTTTGAGACGCTAGTGCCCTTTGTATACTTGGCTTAAGACCATCAAAGAAATTATCAATTTTGCATTCCGAATCATGTATTTAATCTATATCATAGTTGGGTAATCTTGTGAAGGTATCCTCATACTCCAAAACACTCTCTTCTTCCCTTTGCATTAGGCTAAAGAATTTCCTCTTTATTTCAGTTTTTTGTTCATGAGGGAAATATTTTTTGAAAAATATTTCCTTAAAAATTTATCCATTCCATATATTTTATTTCTTCTTCCTCTATGGTATTATAGATCAAGGACTACTATTGATCATCATCACCCTTAAGGAAATATACTACTAGTACTACCTTTTCATTTTCATTGTATCTTAATGGCAGAAATATCTTTTCAAGGAACTTGATCTACTGCTCAACTACCATTGGATTAGTATTCCAACTCAAAGATGGGGTCTTTTTCAATAGTAAATTATCAAATATAGGTGTAGCATGGTTATTCGACATAGCCTAAGTAAATTGTACCAATATTTTCTTGATCTGATCTGATCCAATGCTGACTATGTTGAATTGCTCAGTGGAGAAATCCCAACATTATCCATGGGTATTGATTCCACTTATTCTGTTAGGAGCCATCACTAAATAAGGGCATACAAAAAATTAGGTCATAGTTCATATTTTGTAACTAGAAAACACTTAAGATAACCTGAAAATTTATGGATAACTATTCTCATAATCACAAACACTGTTTATATTTACTTTTTAATCCTTCATAATTGTTTCTAAATAAAGTGTGAATTGCCCTAAGCATATCCCCCAAGAGTGTCAAACCAGGTGTGCAGTAAGGCCCGTTGTCCGGTACTAGGATACCTCGGGTCAAGACCAAAACTCCTTGTCATGGTTGATACTCTTAGGTATATCTCTCCCAGAACCACATCCACATGTTGTATCCAGACAAGGATGTATTTTCTAGGAAGACCCACATAATCACTACTTTACCAGAATTCTAGGATGTTCTTCTATGATTATCTTTAAATACAATATTTTGGTTATTTACTCTAAACCATGTTTCCTAAATCTAGTTTTCAAGGTTTCTACTACACTTCATCTGATACCAACTATAATTCCCTGACCCCAGAAGCCCACAATCGAGGCATTACTTATTACATTGGCCTGATTACAAGGACTTAAATTCAAAAGGAATGATTTTTAGTAGTATTTAAGAAACTATATACATACATTTAACTCATATTACATTGGTAAAGGTAACAAAATACAATTCATAACAAAAAGTAAAAGACTGCTTCAAAGAATACTCAATAATTGGTCTCCTCTTCATAACCCGTTGAAGGTAAAAAAATGAAAGGGGTGAGATAAAAAGATCTATACGGGTTAAAAATAGCATAATCATGAATCAACTGTAATTTAATCATCATCATATTGGAATAGTAAATATGTAATGGAGAATATATGAAAAACTCATGCCATTAATAAACCGAGAATGAAACTGTATCAACAGATTTTGTCACAGTGAAAACATCATGGATAGAAAAAACTGTAAATGAATAAATAGAATTCTTATTAATAGGACCTTATGTATATGGAACATGATACCACTATACCATCAAATCAGTTTAATTCTATGGGTAGTTACCTATCTGATTCTGTTCTCGAAACAAACTCGAAGGGTTTGTCACCAAATGACTTTTTTCACAAGACAAGTCGATGCATAGAGGATCTATAGTGGGCACCACCCATCACTTAATGTATAAATCATACTTTATAAATTGATTTAATACAAGTACAATATTCCTTATGAATATCCATATAGAGTAGAGGATACATATTCATCAATATTTCCATGGTTAAAACAACATTTAAAATAAACATCGTATGTAAAAGGGTATATGTCTTAAGAAAATAATCATATACATGAAACCATATATGGATATATAAAATATTTAAAATTTAAAATGAAAAATGATCTCAAAGGGGTAGTTGGTAGAGCACAGAAGACTGATTATCTACACAATACCATGTAAATCATAATGAAATGTAAACAGAAACAATGTCCCTTACAACATTGTAATCAATCGAGTTAATAATCATCCAATGAATAACTGAATACCATTAATATAAGATAATCCTAATATTATATATCAAATCGTAGTAAAAATACACCACATACAAGAAATAAGTGGTGAACAATTGAAATCTCATGGAAATAAAAGTGAGATGAGGAACCCCTTACCTTATGTCTGAAGGTGTTCTCGATTGATCTTAATATCCTGAATAATCAAATTTAGCTTCATTAATTAAAAATTATAGAACCTAATCTATAGATAATTTATTTATTATAACCTTATTAGTTCTATTAATTTCCTTTTTGACGGGTTGAAGAGGTTCAATTTTATTGTTTTTGTAGCATTTTCTTCCTTTGTTTTCATGATCAGTTTACTTGTATTCATGAATAGATGTTCATTTGAAATGTGGTTAAACATCATGAATTGTTAATATATATTATTAGTAAAATTACTTAGATATAAATTACATTTTAATAATTTTGGTTATGTACCATTATGATGAATCGTTAGACAAAAGTTAATGATAATCGGTTGGATTAACTTGGTGTTTTTGTGTATAATAAACTTGTTTTCTATTATTATTTTATATTATGAGTGTGTAAGGATTCCAGAACACTGAATAAGAAAAAATACATATATTATGATAGGTTTATATATTTAAAAATATTTCATTACAAGTCATGAATATGGTAATAGCAATTGAAAACCCACCGTCCTTGAATGTGATAAATTAACACACCTTAGACAGTGCTTTCATTTTTAGTGTAAGTGGTGGGGGGAAAGAGAGATGAGGATTAAATATTCCATTAGAATAATAAAATTCCAGGTCATGTAAGGTACTAGAATTATCATATAATTTTTATGAGGTTTGATTAGTATAGAGAAAAAAAATAATGGAACTCATTAAAGAAGTTGAAAGAAAAAGGAAGAGAGGTTCGTCTCTGAAGTACTCGTCCTTCAGAATCTTCTTAAGGCCTCTGTTATTGAACTTCTGGTGAGACCAGTAGGTCATGGACATGGGTTTAGGGCATGGGATGTATATTTTATAGAACCTATCAAAGGGTAAAATCTTTAGTGGTTTGGGGGAAGAGGGGTGAGGGGTGGTTTATATAGAGGAGGGGATGAGGGTTTTCTTAATATTTTAATCATTAGTTTATTATTTTTCCCTAAGACAAGAAATAGTGATTATTCTAGGAAAACAATAGTAATAAGTGCTTTTGAGTTCGAACCAAGTGTACTTACTTTAGTAGGACATCATCCATGACTCAATAAATCATGTCTTTAGTTTTTTTTCATAATTTATCATATTTTACTCTTCATAAAAATTCATTTATTTCAGAAAAATCTCAAAAATTCATCCCAACAACATTTTGACCTCTAGAATAAAAAAATAAACTCCATTTTTCCAAAATAATTTTCTAAATTTTCTAAATTTTATTTTTAATTAAAATTATCATACAATCCAAAAATACCAACACCTAAAATATTTATCTTCATTTTAAGGTTCCTAAATTTTATTTACACTTTCATGGGTAATGTTACCATTCAAAAGGGTAATATTATTATTCATAAGGGTAGGTTACTATTCATAAGGGTATGTTACTATTCATAAGGGTGAGTTACTATTAAATGAAAATTGACTTGATTTTATCAGACTCCAAATATCACCTTGATCGAAACTATAAATGACCATTTTTCAAAATTCAAAAATAGAAGTGGAAAATTTAATGTTAATGGATATGATATGACTTTCTTCAATAAATAAGCAGGTGTTGTTTCATAAATACTTAGTGTTTTATCCAATATAGGCTATATAATGAATAGATAGTATTTCAGAGAAACATACTATAAAATATTTGAGGTGTTATAATCAAGGCCTTAAAAGTCCAATAGGTTGAGTAAAAAAAATTCATAAAAGAAGACCAGTTATTCTCACCTACAATAGTATTCAATCATTCCCAAGTAATTTCAAGTGGATTCAAAGAAAATCTATCTTACCTCATAAATATAAAAGATTTTGTTGAGTATGGAGAATTAAAATTCTATGAAAAATTGAGTTATATCTTCTTTTCATTGCATGAAGTATCATTTCCGTAGAAATAGGATAGTACCCAACCATCTATCACTCGACCTATTGGTAAGAGATGTTGGAATTGTTGGATTTCCACCCATTCTGGATAGAGGCCCTATGTATTTCTCTGATAATACATATTTGGAAGTGTATAGAAAGGTATTAAATTCCATCTTGACATCTATACCAAAAACATTATACATAAAGTTTATTGGTCTTCAATCATCCAAATATATTTGAGAAAAATTAAAGAGTAGCTATGAAGGAAATATAAATATCATAGAATCCATGTTAAATGTCTATAAGAGAAAATTTTAATAAAAAATGATGATTAATGATGATATAATTGAATACTAATTTATATGTGTTAATGATATTGTGAGTAACATCTGGGGTTTAGTGAGAAGTTAGATGATTATACCATTGTTAAAAAAATGATGAGAAATTTTCTAGATTGGTTTGATATAAAAGTATCACCCTTAAATGATAAAGATTACTTTATAGTGGATGAGTTACATAACATACTTATTGATTTTGAGATTATAAAGGGTCCAAATTTGAAAAACAAGTTAAAATATGGGATAACGTTTGAGTCTATGTGAAAATGAAAAGTCAAAGAAGTGGATGTTGTAGAATCAAGTGATTACGAATATGAGAAAGACTTAAACAATATTGTTTCTCATTTTTCAATGAAATTTATAAAATGAAATTTGAAATGTATTTGAACACTACAACCATGGTGCTACACTTAAAATGACATTGGAAACATTTATTATGATTTCACCAAGAATAAGTATTATGATACTGTGTCAGATGGGTAATATAATAATCTCCAAAAATAAGAGTGGTGAAAGTACATGAATGCATTCATGATAATGAAGAGGAACTTGATGAGAAAGGAGATAAAGTATAATCATAATCATTAAGAATCCAATCTGATGATGAATTCAATTTTAATTGTGCACGATGAGAATGGTTTTTACACCGATATTAGTTAGGATGAGAATGAAATGACAATGCTAAAACGACAGTTCAAAGGTGAGTTGGAATAGTATCTTAAGAAGATTACAAAACTCAAGATGGAAAAAAGAAAGCTATTGAAATATAAAAATACAGGGGATTAGGAGAAAGAATATTTGATCAGGAAAGAAACTGTGTATATTGATAAGATAAAAAAAATTAAATATTGATGAGAAATAGAATAATGTGAAATATATTTAATAGAAAATAGTGGGAAAATAGGAATAGATGGATAAGACACAATCCATTTGTCTTTGAGATCAAGATAAGTTGAAGAAGGTTATATAAAATTGTTCAATAAATGACTGTTATATTTCTATTGGGTGGAATAAATTCTAATTTCTGAAAAAGTAAATCAAAAGTATATAAATTAAAACACAAACACAATCAAATTATGAAATCCTAGAAACTATATGTATGTAATTTCAAAATGAAAACAGAAATATATGAAAAAATATGAAAATCAAAATCATTCATAGTTATTGGGAATAATTTTTGGAAACTAGATAAGATCTGATAATTTTATAGAACAATAAAAAGTTATAAAAATGTTATGGGGAAATAGGGTTAGGGTGGAGTCCCTGATATAAGATATGGAAGGGTGCAGTAGGTGAGGGAACTATAACCTATCAGAGTTTTAAGACAACTTTAAAGATCATTTTCAATGCTAAAAACATTTAAAATTGAAGCACCCTTAAAATAATATGACCTTTATCATTGTTAACAAAATTTCTCTTGAAGGTGGCCTTCATCAACTAATTTATTTTGGGATGATAAATTCAAAAAAAAAATTGTTTTAACTTCCCCTTTTATAAGTGTTCCTACTAACTATCAATGTTATGTACCCCTCACACACCAAACCTACATCAATACTTTCCCCCCATCAACATTTTCCACCCCTTTTATCATTGCTTTCCATGCACATTAGCCTTGCTCAAACCTGAAAGCAAACCCCTAACCTCTTCCTACCAGGCCTAACTCCTTTACCCCAACACTATCAAGATTTTTCTAAATATTTTAATATATATCTATTTATATATATACATAATATTTTTTATATGTATTCATATATTTATATAAATTAATATAATCATTTTTAAATACAATTTTAAAATATGTTTATATATTTCATATTTAAATATTAATTTTATACATATTTACATATTTACATATATATTTATATGTCTATAAATTAACATATATTTGTTTAAAAATTTAAAGATAATTGTATATTTAGATATAAATTTTTTTAAATGTATTTATAAATATTTACTGTAAATATATTTATATACTATATTTAATTATTATAATATATTTATAAAAATACATTTATATGTTATGTATTTACATAAGATTGAAACTCACATACACACGCATACACACACAAACACACATAAATTGACACACACAACTACACATTTATATTTTGTACAAACACACAAAAACAATTTACATATATGTATTTATTTAAAGATATTATAAAATACCGATAACTATATTTTTTTATTGACACAAGCATATTTTTATATTATTATTGAATAGGTTGAGGGTCAATCAATATTTTATTATGACAAAAAAATGAAAAACACTTTTAGACTGGGTTGAGAGGGAACCTAATGCAAGGCCCGTAGGCCTAGAAGAACATAGGCTTGTAAAATTCATGAACCGAAGGCCCTTACATGGTCCAAAGGAACTAGTGGCCCATGGACCTAGATTATGCCCCTGGTGAAGGAGATTCCCTGAAGGCCCAAGAGTTAGGACACCACATGTCAAATACAAATAAAACGTCTCAACGCTCGCCAGAGCTAATACACTCATGTTGTTAGTCAAATATGTTGTGCTTCCCCCCTTTCGAGAGTAATGTCATACTGAACTCACATAACGTGTCTGAGAAACCATCCATCCCACATTGGTGTGTGGGGGAGGATCGTATGATAGTTTCCAACACACCCATCTCTCTTTCAAAATGACCACCCAACAATGATTGTGTGGGCCTCAATGTATCATCAATGTGATGTTCCACATCATCTAACTGAATCATCAGGTGGAAATACACATGGATAGATTCCTAACCACCCCTGACAGGATTGTAGATAAATGACTAAATGATGAGTGTCATCACACCCATCTCTATTTCGAGGTTTCCCACAAAATGAAACATTCATGAATCTTACTATACCCCCTTCCAAATCTGTTGATACATTGTTTTGGGCAAATCATGTCACATGAAACCCATAAAGTGTCCTAGAGGCCCTGTGGCCTGAAGGCCTAAGGTAACTTACATGGGACAATGTACCAAACCCAAGTGTAGAAGCTTTAGGTAGAATAATCTTACATGGCATAGATGCCCACACTATCACAGATCATGTGATATACCTCACTGGATTTTATCAGCCCTAAAAAAGCACTAATAAATGGAGAAAATTTATTAGTTCTAGATAAAAGTGATAATCAATGTTACTTTTTTCAGTGTAAAAAAACAACTGATAAAAGTATACCCTTTTATGAGTGTATTTTTTAGTGTTGATAATGGTTAAAAATTATCAATGCTTTTCCTAACAACGATAAAATTTTTGTATAATTTTTTATAAAAAATACTGAAAATATATTTAAAATTATCAGATTCATATAAAAAAATTAATGTTTAATTACATATATTAATTACAAAATTTATATAATTAATATAAATACAATATATTAATTTTTAATATTTGGAATTATATATTTATATCTATTTCTATATGCGGGATACACATTTATGAATGTGTATGTGTATATGTAAGACATATGTATATGTGTATATAGGGAGTATACTCATAATATTTTTAATATTATTTCACATTTAATGAATACTTTTATATAATATTTCTGGAATTTATTAAAATTTTAAAAATTTATACATATTTATTTACTATATTATATTTATAATATATTTTAACTAAATTCAATTAGTATTCATTTAATTTTATTTTTTGAGTTTTGAAATTTCTAAAATGTTTGAAATTTATAAAATAATGTTATTTAAATGAATTTATTAATAATTTCACCACTTCTGTATGTGTTTAATATTCATGTAGTTATTATTATGTATTAATTTCTTAAATATTGTTTTGTAAATTAAATTTTATTTATTTATTATGATTATTATCTCAATTAATATTATTTATTCCAATTTAAAATTTATTCAATTTTATATTTTTTGGAATTTAATAATTTTCTAATAATTATTTATACAAATATTTATTTACTATGTAATATTTTCAATATATTTGTAATTAATATGAATAATATTTTAAATTTTTATTTATAAAATTCTAGAATTTAAAATTTGTTTGAAATTTATATAATAAATGCATTTAAATGAATTAATTGACCAATTTCTTAATTTAAAAAGTTAATATTTTTAATTTTATTAATTTTATTTATTTATTATAAATACATATTTATTATTTTTTATATTAATTAATTTTTAATATTTTTAGAAGCTATACATTTTTTAAAATTTATAGAAGTATATTTAATAAGGTTTAATATTTTCAATATGTTTGTAATTTATATGATTAATATTTATTCATATTTAGTTATTGAGTTTTAATATTACTAATTTGATTGAAAATTATTTAATTGTTCCTATAAATTCATTTAGATTTTAATACTTTTTTTTGCCAATATACTTCATTTTTAACAATTTTCTTTATGTAATCAATAATATATATTCAGTTTTATTAATTTTTATATGTGTTTAATTCATGTAGTTAATGTCTAAAATTTTACTTTTTAAATAATGTTTAATTTATTCAATTATATTTTTTTCATTTCTTTAATTATTTCATTTAATATTATATATTCATTTTTTATATTTATTATTTTTTAATATTTTTAGAATTTATTCCATATTTAAGAAGTATTTATAAATAATTATTCACTGAATTTTATTTTTCTTAATACATTTAAATTTATATGATTAATATTTATTCAATTATATTTATTAACCTATAATATTATTAAAATGTTTTAAATTTATATAATTAATTTATTTAAATGTATTTTCTAGTATTTTCATCATTTTTGGAAATGTTAACATTCCAACGTACTTAATCTTAAAACATATAAATAATTTTTTACAAAGACTAAACACTCTTTGAATATTTTTAATTTTTATGATTTAAATTAATTCAATTTTATTTATTTTGTTGTAATATTTTAAAAATGTTTTAAATCTATAAAATTAATCCATTTTAATTTATTTTTATAATTTCATTTTTTTGTATGTGTTTATTATTAACTTAATTAATATTATGATGTTATTCTTTTTAATAGTTTTTTATCTATTAAATTTTATGTATTCATTTTAAATATTAATTTAGTTAATATTATTTATTCAGTTTCAATATTTATTAGTTTTAATTTTTTTATAAATTTAATCATTCTCTAATATTTATATATACATATTTATTTACTATGATTTAATATTTTCAATATGTATTCATCTTCTTTGTAATATATAACCTTTTAAATTTTTTTAATGACTTATAATTAATAAAATACATCCATTTTCTTAATATTTCTAACGATTCTTCATTTTTAATTATTCAATTTCTCTATTTTTTTACATTCATTCATTTAGGATTATATATTCTTCAAAAAAAAATATTTTGTATGTTTTTTTATAATTTATTCAAAATCAATATAAGTTTGTTTAATATGTTTTTTATTTTATTTATAAAAACTTATAAAAAATAATCTTTATCAGCATTATAATTATAGAGATTATAATGATTGGTTTTATGGGAGCTTTTTAGCGCTGATAAATAACATTTTTATTAGTGATATTTTAACGCACATGAAGATATGTTTTATCAGAGTTTATTATTTTAGTGTTGATAAGACTCATCTTAATTAGTTCTTTATAGAAAGTGTTGATAAACTATTCCTATTCTTATAAATTCAACCCTAACAGACATTTCTTCTTCACCCTATTTATTCTCTCATAGAAGTAGACCTCTACTTCCACTCCCCCTAAAACATCTTGAATGAATCATTCCTATCAAAACCTATGTTATGTGATTATTTCTACTCCACATTAATTGATCATACATCACTCAAATTTCATTCTCATTTTCTTCGCCCCATTCAATCTCCCTTTTAATCAATATTTGAAATCTCTCTCCATCCATTCCCATCAAAATGGATTTATTTTCATATCTTAGTCACATAATGAATGAGAACATCATGATGTGATTCAAACTCCATGATAAAATGTTTTCCACTACTTTAGTAGTTCATTTTTCAACAGCAATTTGGGTAGAAAGGAAAACAATTGGAGTGATTCAAAATCATTTCCTCTATTGGGTAAGTTTATGTTGGACAGAGTGAAATAATTTGGGTAGAAACCCAAAGAAATCAATTTCTACATAATTGAAGATTTAAAATCACTCCAAAATTAGGGTTATTTGGAAGGAAACAAATAAAACAATGCTACTTTTTTCAAATTTCCTATATGATCCATATTCATATTTTATTTTCTTGAAACTATTCCCTTATTATACACCCAATTCATTTAAAAAATATTAATTTTTTTCATTTAACATAAATTATTGATGTGTGATTCTTTCTTTTCAAGGAGTTATTTCTCTAGGCCACATTTTCATTCATTTCGATCATAATTAAATTTATTTGAGTTGTCATTTTGATCATTTTTTAGTTGAATTAATCAGTTCATTCCAATGACACAACACCACAATTTTATTCATCAAATGCAAATTAAATTCAAGATATTCTTTAAAAATTGGGTTCCTATGACCATGTTATTGGGACCTATCATCATTTTCATCATCTGAAGAATGATCAACTTTAGATCCTAACAATCCTATCACTAAAACACCAACCTGGGCCACCACGTACTAGGTGAAGAAATGAATAAATAAAAACTCCACCCTCTTCTTAACTCACACCTAGTAATGTTATAGAAAACATCCTTAATCTCCATGTTTTACAATAGATGAAAATTTAATTAGATTATTTATAGCTTTATAAATATCACACATTCTTTTCCTTTAATGATTTCAACCACTAAAAAACAATCTCAATACAAATCATTTATATCTTTTTATCATAGAATAATGGTTTTATGTAACTTAAGTAATTCTTTAAGAATGACCTTTTTTGGTTTCTAAGATCAAACTTATTTTGTATTCATTATTTTTTTGTGAAATATTAATATTAGTGACTCAAATGGGATGGATATGAATTGAAAATGGATGAATTATAATCATAGGATAAAAGAGTGTGAGACTAGGGTGAAATAAATCCTCAATTTTGAAAAAGATCATGAATATAAACCTTCTCAAATACTTGTTTGTGTTTACGTTGTTTTTATTCAAGAATAATTATTACAAAAGAGTTTTAAGAAAACTTGATCTATCACAAAATAGATTGATGTTATAAATATTGGAATAAACATGGGGAAAAATAAATGTAACTAGTGACTCAGATAACACTTCATTTTATAGATTAGCTGATATGATTACAAGTTCAGTGAATAATAAAGACTATATTGAGGATATTATTGTAGGTGTGAATGATAATGAAGACCACATTGGGAAAATGAAAATGACGGTCGTAGATAATCATCTAGATTTTCCAAAATTATTTCAAAGTAAAAGTGTTGTTCCAATATGAAATTTTATGTTTTTTATACTAACTATATATAATTTTCATCCAAACTGAATCCATATAATATAAAACAAAACAAAAAATGGAGTGACACCATCTTTGCTGACCTACTTTCCCTTTTTAATGATATGATCCTAGAAGATACTGAGCTTCCTTTATGAACATATGCTGATAAATTAATGATTCATTCAATGTATATGATCTCTAAAAGATTACATGCATGTAAAAATGACTATATATTATATATCAAGGTCTAAAAATCACTTAATTTTTTTTCAAAGTGTGCGACGTATCGATATAAGAAATACGAATCAGGTCCTATAAACGTTTTATGGCACCTTCCAATTATTTAGAGGAATAAGTGTCTATATGGTAGTAAGGAGGTTATAAGGTAATTGACATGGAATGTTGATGAAAGAAATAAATATATATTTTTTTTCAACTAACAGACTATCCTCAATGAAATAAAATTGATCATGAGTCTGTTGAATTTGGAAGTGAGTTGAGAAACCTTTTTCCTGTGCTATCTGCAAATAGAGTGAATCCTTTTGGTTTTCAAAGTATCATTCATAGTACATGGCCAGTTATTTAGGTAAATTATAAATTTATACATGGTTATGCATGAAAAAAAAATAAATTTTGCTATATATTCTTATATTTGGATCAAAACAATCGGTTACCGATGTTGATATTTATTTGGCTCCATTGATCGAATATTTGAAATTATTATGGGATTCACATGTAACATTGTATGGTGCTTATAGAAATGATGATTTCAAATTTATATACATGTTTTATGGGACTAAAAATGACATTAATACTTATGGAAAATTTTAGAATCTATAATTATGGATTTCTATTTCTGAACAATGTAAACACTCAATTAGGTTGAAACATTCATAAAAAACATTGTTTATAGTACATCATATTTTTTTTACCCAGGGACATAAATTGATATCTTGGATGATATCATTTGGTGGGAGTTTAGAATATGGTACAATCCCATCTCCACTAATATGTGATCAATTATTTAAGGACATAAAAGATATGGTAACTAAAAATGGAAAACCTTCTTCAAAAAACCTTACAAATCAAAGTTGGAAAAAAAGATATATGTTTTAATTAACAAACTATAATTTTTTGTATGTTATAAATTTTATTGATGTTATTTATCTAGAAAAAAATAATTTGATGATGTTAATGGAATGTTAAAAAATGTAAACAAAAATATGATGGAATTAAGATTGGGTTGGACATGATTGACATGGAGATATGGGAAGAGTCGATGCTAGTGAAGGGTGAAAGATGGAATTTTATTCCTCTAACGACATATACTCTTTTTAGGAAATATATATATTAGTTTTTCAACTTATCGAATAATGTAAGGGTTTCAAAGGGGTATTCATCAAATTTCAATATTATCTTGTTAATAACTGATTTATAGTTAATGGGTATGAATCACATGATTTTGATGTTTTGATGAAAGATCTAGTTCTTATAACTTTAAATTTAATTTTTTAGAATATTGTGTGCCGTACATCCATGATCTATTTTTCTTGAATTTATTTTTACTAAAGTTATAGACCTTGAAAAATTTCCATCTATGGAAAAGGAAATTGTTATCATATTATTTGAACAGAAAAATTTATTCCTTCCATCATTCTTTGACATGATGGTTCACATGATGATTAAATTGGTAAAAGATATTAGTCGATGTGTTATTTCACATTATAGATATATGAACCCCAATAAATGGTATATGATTATTTTGAAAGGGTATGTGAAAAATTGAAGTTAGAAAAAAGTTTTTATTGGAGATTAATATGTTGTCAAAGAAGCCATTGAATTCTATATCGACAATTTATCTGATGTGGAAAGCATTGGTCTATCAAAATTTTCTCACACCAGGAGGCTTGTGGGTAAAGGAAATTATGAAATATATGTTTTCATAGTTACTATTATTGAGAAATAGCTTTCTAACCTTTATGTTTTTATAATGGTTTTTTTGTTTCCCAATTTGATGAAACTAATAAAATAATTCTTAGGGTTTTGAATACATCAAGGGATAAAATCTAGAAATCAAATAAACAAAATTACGAGTTTATAGGATGGTTTTGGGACAATATTTTTAATCAGTCAACTTCAAATATAGATTCAATTTCATAATTAATTTTTCAGCTATCCATAAGACCAAGTGTTCATTTATAATATAACAATGGATATTTAGTTAATGGTTATATATTCTAAAAATGAACCTAATGAAAAAATAGCAAGAAAAATAGTATAGTTACACTGGTGGAATAAGTGATAAATTTATCTAGTACCAAGGAAGTAAATATAATTTATGTGAATATGTCATACTTTTGAATCATAAATAAATATCAGAGTTGGATTATAAATATTTAAAGTTATTATTTTTCAATGCAAGTGGGTTAGTAACTCGAGTGTTGCTAGTGTGATTAATGCAAGGTTGTCTATGTATCATTTTTTGTGGATCTCCAGGGAGCAGCACAACTTTGTGAGAGGTCATTCTATCCAAGGTGTCATTGCCCTTGCATATGAACTAATAAGGGATATCAAATTCAAAACCCATAGATCAAATTTAGCTATGAAGATGGATATGAACAAATCTTATGATCATGTGGAGTGGGGCTTCATCAATAAGGTTCCTAAGAGTACAAGCTTCTCTTCCTGGAATTTTGATCGTCTTTTTAGATGTTTCATCTCTCCATGGATGGAAATTTATTTTCTGGGGAAGTCCTATGGTTTCATTATGTCCACCCATTGCCTCCGATAAGGCGAACTTTTGTCTCCTAGTATCTTCATTCTCACTCAGGATGTCTTGAGCAGGCTAATTTTCGGAAGCATCAATAATGGAGATATTCTTTCATAGAGAAGGAGTATTAAGGTTATTCCCACTTCAAATCTCATGTTTTCTGATGATACTCTTATGTTTATTAATGTTGGAAAAAAGTCTATTTGTGGTTTGAACAGGCTTCTGGATGAGTACTTCCATTTGAGTGGTCAACCTATCAATAAATAGAAAATCTTCTTTTTCATTTCAAACAAATGCTCTATGAGTAAGATATCCGATATTGAAAATAAACATACCATGAAAAGAGGATGTTTTCCAATGCACTAACTTGGGGCTCCAATTTCCCCCGTTAGACTTCGAATTCGGGACTTTCACTTCCTCACCAGCAGGATATCTGATCGCATCCTTAACTGAAAAAATAGGTACTTATCCTTGGGTGGAAATATAGATCTCATTAATAGTGTGCTTTTGGCCACTCCAGTTCCTGCCCAGTATGAGGTTATGGCCCCAAAGGGTGTGATCTCTAGAATTGAAAAACTTATGGCTGTATTTATCTGGGATCCTCTTCCGGAAAAGAAAAAATGCTGGGCCTCTTGGAATAAGGTGGCTAGGCCTGCTAGGGAAGGTGGGATTAATGTGTGTAGTTTGGTTGATGCTAGAAGCACCATGCAGGCTAAACTAGCCTGAGAAATTGTGGACCAGAGTACTCTATGGGGGAAAACTATGCATCCTATACCTTGTTGTTGCTCCTTGGTGGAAGGAAGGGGATCTCTAGTTTGGACAAATCTTTCACAACTGGTTTCTGAGCTTACCTGCCAGTCGCCATGGATTATTGGAAGGGGTGATATTTCCTTATGACACCAAAACTGGGCGGGGAGAGTGCTGGGTTTTCCAGGATTCCTGACTCCTTCCATCTCTTTCAGGGAAGCTATTTTGTACCTAGGATTCATTAGCACAGTTTTGGATGAGGATCAGAAGCCCTTTTCAAATTGATTGATGTTTCCCTAAACCATGACTGGTGTGTATTCACTCCTTCCTCTTCGGGGGTCTTTTCTGCTCAGGATTTTAATCATGCAAGGAGATATTCTATCATTTCTGATGAATGGAACCAGCTGTCATGGATCAGAGAAGTTCCTGCTAAATACAATTTCCTCATTTAGAGAATTAGGAATCTTGTAATTCCCACTTACGATAAAATTAATCATTGCGGTATTCCACTTGCCTCACAGTGTTCTTGCTTCCCAAATTTGAAGTAGGAGACGACTCATTGTCTGTTCTTCTCGAGCGAGTGGGTGGCATCGGTCTCGGGTTTCTTCGGGGATTTCACAGGATATTGTGATGGATCTCAGGGGATCCTCGCGTTTTTGGACAAATGGTTTCATGGATCAGGAGAGAGAGGTCCAGAGAATTTGTCTCGTGTGCTACTTCTTTAGGCTGGGTGCTGGTCGATATGGAAAGCCATGAAAAAATGTATATTTGAGGGGTCTCGCAGTTTGGGGAAGACCATCATCAGCATGAAAAAATGATTACTCTCGGATCTAGTATGTGTTCTCTATATTTGGTGGGGGCTCCCTCCCTCAACTGGTTATTTTCTGGCCTTCGTAATGCACAGTCGGGTGCTAGTATCAATAGAGGGGCCTGAGTTCACAGATATCCCCCCTCCGGGGCCTCAAACTTAACACTGATGGTGCCTGTACAATGGGTGTTTTGCGAGGAGGTGGGGTGGTTCGAGACTCAAGGGGCTCGGTCCTCCTGGCCTTCTCCTCTTGGTTAGGCTATGGTTCCTCTCTTCAGGTGGAAGCTAAGGTGATGCTCACAGGTATTACCCTTTGTTTTCAGGGGGGTCTTGATATTATTGAGGTAGAAACAGATTCTAAAATTATTCATGACACCCTAAATGATTTATTCCCTCTCCATGGTCCATTTTTTACATTATCAGAGAGTTTAAAGGTATGCTATCCAATAGAACTAAAATCATCCATTCCTGGAATGATGGTAACCAAGTGGCGGACCACCTAGCTTCTTTGGATTTTCATGGTTCTAACATGATACGCTTGCACAATTTTTCTACTTTGAAGCCCGAAGGATTCAATTTGATCAGAGGAGATGCCCTGGGATTACATTATTTTATACCTCCTTAAGTTATTTCGTTCAGCATTTTGTATGTTTGTATGTTTTTTTTCTTCTCAATTGAAAAATTAACATCGATGATGATGTTCTAGATCCTACAAAATAAGTGTTATCTATTTTTCTTTTATCAATAAAAACCACTAAAGGGTTAGATATCAATTAACCTATAGAAGACCATTTAATTGGGATGTTGTAATAATTTTGTGGTGGAAGAAATGTAGATAGGGTCTTGTATGTCAGAGGAGACCACAATTAGTGGATTTAGATACTCAAAAGAGGGGTAAAATAAATTCCACCTTTAAAAGAGAGAGTTCAATAATCAGGTTATATTTTTGGTAATATACACTACTTTACATAATATTATTATCTTTTTAATACAACATTTATGTAATCTATAATAAATGTTCAACCAGTTCTATTTCTAATGACTTTTTCATATGTAGATTCCCCCAATCATAAGGAACAATTGGTTTCTACACCTGTTGATGCACCCAATATAGAGGAGCAGTATGTTTTTTCGTATGTCAGTCAAACTAATCTAAAGGAACAACATATTGATCGTGTTTATGATGCGGAAATAGTAGATGGTGAAAAAACTATATAAAAAATAGGAGTATCATAGTGTGATGGTGTTAACAAAAAATATTAAGGAATGAAGAAAAGACATCAAATTTGAGGTTGTATGGATGGAACACAACATCTTGTTGACCCCCACAATGCTACATTTCATATTTACATTGGGATCAAAACTCGAATACACATGCCGACTAATGTAGATTCATGGAACAATGTTATTCTCATGATAAAGGAACTAATATTGGAAGATATTAGAATAATATTATGATATAAATTCTTTGTTATACTAAAAATAATTATAATGAAATGTTGATATACTCTATATTATTCCATGAAATGTGCATTTATACTATATGACTACAGAATAAAATTAGTACTATTTCTCACTATAAAGGATCATAGAGGCTTTCAGAAAAATATTTTCAAATATCATATCAGACATTATAAATTGAAAATAAACCCACACCGACCACATATTTACACACAATTGATAAACTAAAAAATAAAGTATGCATTTATTGGTCATAATAAGGAGACAATTTTTCGAGTACATTGTTATTGGAAATACATTTATTTACAATTAATGTATTACTCACTTCGATTAAGAATTTGTATTTTACAAAATAAAAATTTTGTGTTGAAAATAATCAATACACAGCAAATCCAATATGCCCCTACCATAAAGCAAAGATGGGGTACACTTACCATGAAAAATTGTATGAATTTTAAATCTATAGTAATATATTTATGTTACGTGAAACAATAACATAATTATATCCCATTATTTATATGAATATTGATGAATCAAAATCGAAAGCCACTTCTATCCCACATCATGTTCTATGGAAGGAGGCTCATATAAATAAAGATAGGATACTTATAATTGATAGAACAAAAAATTATGGGGATCATGTGAAAGTATGAAATTATAAAAAAATGTGATTCATTAAATCAATATGAAATTACAATGATTACTTATCTTCAAATATTTTATAAACATAAAAAAATAATCATCATCTGATGTACCTGATGAGTGACCACTATCAGTGTCCTTTTAGTTGATGGAAAAATATTGCTACATCTGATATACCTTTTTTGGGGCGTCCCCTGAACATTTTTAGAGAAAAGAAATGAATAGGGGGATAAATATAAGAAAATGGAAGTGATATATGTATGATTAGTTGTTCTATAAGAAAAACCTAATTGATAGTATGAGTTGTTCGAAAAATCATATGGAAAAGAATTAAATAGAAGGAAAAACATAATACAACCACTATGTGAATACCCCCACTAGCTTTGAGGCAATCCATTGCCCTCAAAGGGATTCCTTAAAAGAGGTAATATGTTTTTTCATTATAGTTTCTATTAAATTTGAATCGAATAGACATTTAAATCTTTCTTCTATTGATATTATATAGGGTGAAAATTATTGTGATTTATATCTATCAGTACCCACTCATCACCTTGTTTTGAAGGGTAAAATATACAATATCCAAGGAGATATTCTACATGACAAACAACTAAAAATAAGTCTTATGAGAGTGGGGATTCACATAAACCATGAGATGAGCACCAAAGTACCTATTCCACTTGATGATATGGATGTTCATATGGTTGAGCATGCTATTGTAACTTTCACACCTTGGCCGTTTGATATTGGAAAAATACATGTCGATAAAGGGTTATTTCTTTATAGTTTATAATTCATCAAAAACCTTTAACAATTAATAAAAAAAGGCTTGAACCAATGAATTTTTTTACAGACAGAGAAAGGGAAGAGTTTAAAACATAAAGTCAAATAAAAATAAATAAATAATCAACCAATCAATTGAATAGACATTCAAAATGTACCTTTACCCCACCAGTTTAACTTTTGTATTTACTAATATTAAAGGTTCATTCAGATACAAAGTTAAAAATTGGTGATACTACCATAAATGATATTTAAGAAATAATGTACAGGGAGTCTATTATAGACTATTTTGGTCTTTATAATAGTAATTAAATACTCAATCATGAATGGCTTGAAGTCTCAGTTTTAAATGTATACATGAGGTTTGTTTTAATTTTTTTATCAAATAAATGATATATTAAGTAATTATAGTTATATAATATTGATATTTTGTTCAGATGAAAATACCATTACTATTTGAAGGGAAAACATTATGAAAAGAAAATTGGAATCATTATTCCTCATATCAGTTCTATAAAAAATTATCATTAGAACCAAAGGAATATGAAGTAACAGTGTAAATATTGACCATAATATTTAAAATCAGACTTACAATTGACAGAGTATTCTTAATAACAACGATGCCTGGGTAAAACTGTATAATTTGATCTATAAAGTATATTTTCATTCACTTAATTACTTATTCCTTTTTGTTTTTAGGGAGAATTGGTTACTCATTGAAATCAATTTGGATACTCCAATTAATGATTTTATAGATTTAATACTTGGATTCCCAATAAACAGACCACATATAAAGGTTTTTATCAATTTTAAATACACTACATGCAATATTTTACAAGTAAAATTCAAGTTAAACATCTAATTTTCTTTTTACTGAAAATTTTTATATGATAGAGTTGTGTTTAAATATCATCAAATTCATGGTATGAGGATAGTCTAGGAGAACATGAATGTTATAAAATTATGCAACATGATTAGTATAAGGCTATATATAATAATATTTCACTATAAAAACACATATAAAAAGAAATTACTTTTTTCTCAATGTTTCTACAGTTCCTAAAACAAACTAATGGAATATACCAAGGTTGTTATGACGGAACATTTATGAAAGATAACATATGATATCAATAAAATAGAATCCTTGAAGAGGAATTTTCTATGATAATTATAGTTTCATTTAAAATATTTTTTTAACACTTTGTTTATTTCTATTTTTCTAGTACCATTAGGACTATCAATAATCCTTTTATTCAAAAGAGTAAATATATTTATTTAGATTCGAATGGATAGAATACATTGTGTCATAATGTATACAATCATCAAGAAGAGGCTACTTCCTACTACATATATAGTTTATTTTCACATCGTTTTATTTATTATTCAATTTTTAATTTCTATATCATTTTTAGCTGATGCTTTATTTTTTAAATTTTCAAAAAATATCATGAATAAATTAATTCATCTATAATTTTTTTCCTTTGAAAATTTTGTGCTCTATTAAGGGAATACAGTGATTGGAGAAAAAAATATAGATTAAATCTTTCACAAGGATGATATAATTATGTACTATGATTATGAACTCAAAAGGTATGATACATTCATGATGATGCACATCTATTTTTATTCTATAATGAATTTATCATTCTTGGTTATAAAGATACAATATTGATATATAACACATAATGTTGAAATCATAGTATAATAAAAATACATGGTGTGATGTATAGGAATCAACCACACCTCAATCTGATACACGGTATGTCTAGTATAACTCGAAGTTTATGTTATTAGTTTAAAATTTACATTTTAGTTCAAAACACATGTTACATACTCAAAACTAAGAAAACAAATTCATAGGTTATTGATACTTTAGGAAAATGATTCTTAATACATTTTTGATTTGTAATAATTATTTGAACCTTAATCCAATAAATGGTGGGAATGATATGAATTGAAGTATATGTTTAGTGTACAATTTAAATATTATTTCAAAACAGACATCACACACTCGAAACTGAGAAACAAATTCCTATTTTTGGATACTTTAGGAAAAAAATACATCAGTAATTTTTGATTTGTAGGAGTTATTCATACCTCAATCTAATAATCAATGTGTCTAGTATGACTCAAAGTGTATTTTGTTAGTTTAAAATTGGAATTTCAGTTAAAAATGTGTGTCACTTAATTAAAACTAGTAAAACACACTCTGATTGTCTTGAAACATTGAAAAATTCTTAATAAGTCATTTTTGACATGTTGGAATTAGTGTCGCATCAAACTAACACATGATGTTACTGTTATGAATCAGAGTGCATGTTTTTAGTTTAAATTGAAATTTCAGTTAAAAAAATACCCATGACATACTCAAAACCAAGAAAAACATTTGGATTGTCATGATACATTAGAAAAAGTATCTTTATGTGATTTGTGACATGTAGGAATCAACCACACATCAATCAGACATATAGTGTGACTGGAATGACTCTAATTGTGTCTTTTTATTTAGAATTAACATTTTTGTTTAAAACAAATTTCACATACTCAAATCTGAGAACACACATTTGGACTATTTGGATACATTATGAGAACTATATGTAAGTCATTTTTGACATTTAGGAATTATCCACACCTCAATCCAATACATAGTGTTCCCAGTATGACTAAAAGTGTCTCTTATCAGTTTAAAATTGACATTTCATTTTAAAATGTGAGCCAATCACTGAAAACCAAGAAAATACGCTCTTATTATCTCAATAGTTTAGGAAAATAGTCACTTGTGACATGTATGAACTGGTCTCACATTAACGCGATAACCGATGTTCCCAATATAAATCAATGTGCATGTTTATTTCTTTGAATTGACAATTTTGTAAAAAAGACACTTGATATAATCCAAAATGATAAAACACATTCATATTATTTTCATACTTTAGAAAAATTATCCTCAATTAGTTTATGATGTCTAGGAATTAACCACACCTCAATATGATTCAGGATGCAGCTGGTATGACTCTAACTATGTATGTTTATTAAAAATTTTAAATTTAGATTGAAACACCCATCAGATACTCAAAATAGATCAAACACATTAATATTGTTTTGATACTTTAGGATACAATTCACAAGTCATTTCTACCTTGTATGAATTAGTTGCACCTCAATCTGATAAGCAATGTGCCTAGTATGAATCAAAGTGTATGTTATCAGATTAATATTGACATTTTAGGTCAAAACATGTATCCCTTATTGAAAACTATTAAAACAAACATTGGATTGTCTTGATACTTTTGTAAAATTATTTATAAGTAATTTGTGATGTTTAGGAATTAGTCTCACATCAATTCGACACACAATGTGACTCGTTTGACTCAAAGTGCATGTTTTCAGTTCAAATTGACATTTTAGTAAAATAGACACATGACATACTCATAACCAAGATGACACATTCATATTGTGTTTATATATTATTAAAATGATATTTATGTCATTTTTTGTGTGAATGAATCAACCACATGTCAATCCTAGTGCATAGTGTGATTGTTATGACACCAAGCGTGTCTTTTTATTTCAAATTGACATTTTATTTCAAAAAAAAATTCACATACACAAAATCATTCAAACTCATTCATATTGTTTTGATACTTTATAAAAATGACCCATAAGTCATTATTGATGTGTAGGAATTATCCAGGACTCAATCTGATATAGAATGTGTCCGATAAGGCTCAAAGTGTCTATTAAGAGTTTAAAATTAAAATTTTAGTTTGAAATGTGTGTCACTCACTAAAAACCAAGAAAACATTGTCAAATTGCCTTGATACATTAGGAAAATAATTAATAAGTCATCTGTGATGTGTATGAACCAGTCTCATATCAAATCAACACATGATGTATCCAGTATGTCTCAAATTGCATTTTTTTAGTTCAAATTGACATTTTAGTAATAAAGAGACATGATATACTCAAAACTAAGGAAACACATTCATATTGATTGGATAATTTAGGAGAAATATCCTTAAGTAATTTGTGACATGTAGGAATCAACCGCACATCAATCTGATGCATGGTGGGATCGGTATGACTTTAGGACTGTTTTTTTAATTAATATTTTTTTTCAAAACAGACGTCATATTATCAAAGATGATAATACAATTTCATATTGTTTTGATACATTAGGAAAATTATCCATAAATCATTTATGACAAGTAGGACTCAAATATACCTCAATCTGATACATGATGTTCCTTGTTTGACTCGAAGTGCATGTCATGAGTTTAAAATTGACATTTTATCTCATAACATGTGTCACTCACTAAAAATTGAAGATACACATTCAAATTATATCTATACATTAGGAAAATGATTCATAAGTAATTTATGATGTGTAAAAATCAGTCTCATGTTAAACTTACACATGATGTGATCAGTATAACTAAAAGTGTTTGTTTTTAGTTTAAATAAGCCTTTTAGTATAAAAATGAGACATACACAAAAGACATCCAATTCATTCAGATTTTATTGATACATTAGGAAAATTATCCTTAAGTCATTAGAAATATTTAGGAATCAACTGGATGTCAATATGACTCCCTGTGTGATGGGTATGAATCCAATTGTGTCTTTTTACTTAAAACTGGCATTTTTTTTAAAGCACGTGTCATATACTCAAAATTGATAAAACTCATTCAAGCTGTTTTGATACTTTAGGAAGACAATATGTAAGTCATTTTATGAAATTTATTAATTATCCTAACATTAATATGTTACAAGATGTGTATGGTTTGACTCAAGGTTTTTGTAATTAGTTTAATATTGAAATTTTCGTTTAAAACACGAGTCACTCATTGAAAACTGATAAAATGTGCTCTAATTGTACTGATACTTTAGTAAAATGATTCATTGGTTATTTTTTGACATGTAAGAATCAGTATCACATTAAACCAACACATGATGTGACTGGTATGACTCAATGTAAATATTTTTTTAAATTGATATTTTATTAATGTATTGTTTCATATTTATGTTAAATTTATCTACGTATATTATTACTAATATAAGAATTATATTTTTTATACAGGTGTACTATTTTCCTCACGATGGGATGATTTTTGATAACTAGTAGGGTGATTGTTCTCTTTTCAGAAGTGGTTGGGTACCAAAGGCAATGGAATATTGATGTTTTTTAATGTTTGTGATAAGTTATATTTACCAATGTAATTGTACAAGCCAATATGAATGAAATGTCTACAATTATTTTTTCTTGTATTTGTGATTTTCATGAAATTTCAATTAAATTAACTATTTGAGGTTGTTGTGTGTAGTAATTTTAGCAGCACTCTACAGTATCATGTCATTTATGAGTTCTAGTTTAGTGTGGATAATGAGGTTCTTTATCGGCACTATTTTTAGCACTATTAAAAGACGTATTATTTTAAGGGAGATTAAGATAACAATGATTTTTAGAAATGTTAAAACCCTTTTTCCATGCTGTTAAAGTTAGAATATGCTGTATTTCCAGTGGGAAATTTCCAAAAAAAAGGAAGTCCAAATGCCTAAGAAACACCAAAACCTATCCACCTGATCCACTCCTGACCCATCGTCACCCAACAGCCTTCTCCACCACCATTTCTAATTTATTAATGCTTGATGTTGACCATATAATCGTTCCATATAAGTATCTTCTATCGATGCCTATAGACACCAACACTGAACAACCGGCAACAAATGACCCATGTATCGTCTCATAACCCTTGAGTGTCAATGCCTGAAAAAACCCATATCAACATTTTCCACTCCCTTGCTACTCGAGGGTGGTTACTCTATTTTTAGTGGTAGAATCCCTATAAGGTGAGACATTCTTGGTAGTGTGCTATGGGAGAGAACAAAGTCATGATATACTTATGCTATATATATATACATATATAAACATTACTATTATATATATATATATATATGTGGGTGTGCGTGTCCGTTAATTTTTATAAGGTAAATAATATAGGAATTTTTTAAATAAAATTAATAATGAATATATATATATTTTTATATTGTTTATATGTTTAAAAATATATATTTTTATGCAGTTATTTTTATGTATTTATTTTTACAATTGATTTATATATATATATATTTATGAATATATATATATTTAATTATAAAAAACATTTCATTAATATGAAAATGGTAAAATTTAGAAACTATAATGTCCAAGATTTCAAGTTTGTAGGAAAATATAATTTTACTATGTTCAAAATTGACTTCTCTATAAACATAACGTTGAGAAAATATTATCAATATAAATATGTTAGAAATGACATTTATGACTTTTCATGTCTAAAACATTTTTCAACTACCACAATATCATGGAAAAAGTATTACAAAGTATTTTTAAACTTATTTATATCGAAAAATAAGAAAATAAATCTTGAAAGTCAATCTACTAATTCATATTCATTTCCTGAAATGAATGTGACTCTTTATAGTGACATTAAAAGAAAATTCATGTTTTAAAAACAAACATTATATACTATTATTTATTTAATAATATACCCATGAATATTTTGGATGTTATGTAGTAAAATGTTATTAATTTTTTGACATGCATAGTTTGATATCATATAAATATAACTACACATATCATATATCACATATATATATATATTCATTGTAACATCTTTAATTTATTTAATTTTTATGAAATTCAATTATTATTATAATAATATTAGTCAATAATAATTATAAAACTATTAGTTAATATAAATATTAATTATTTTTTAATCCATTTTGGTTGATATGGGATGTATATCTGTAACATGGATGTGTAAAATGATTTTAAAAGTAGGATAATTTGATATTTGTATTTAAATGGTAATGAAATGTTACAAATGCATCACATCAAACCAAAAACCACCCCCCATAGTATCATAATCTACCCCCACTAGAAAGCCTTCTGTGGGTAGGAGGTGAAGATTCCCTTGCATGTGAAGAAACAACGTGTTTCATTGTGGGAGGTATGTAGGGTGAAAAATGTGATTTAATTGAAATACAATTTGAAAATTTGTATAGAAAATTGTATCGATTAATTATTTGATGAAGGAAGAACATTTGTACAGAGTATTATGAAATTTTCTCTATTTCTAATATTTACAGGTTATTCATATCCAAGTAATGTTTGTGTATTGTTTCTTTAGGGTAGTAAAATTATCTCATTTATGTAGGTTAACAGAACTCTACTACAATGGGTAAAAAATTTACTTATTATTATTATTTTATTATATATTTTAATTCAACCAAAATCCATGGATCCACGAGTCACATTCTCACCCATCAAATCTCCAAAAATTTGATTATTATATATTTAATTCATAACATGGAAACATTTAAAAAAAGTATTTTTAATAGATATTCCATAACTTTTCATCACCGGGTATGGAAGAAAAATTAAATGTGTGATAAAAAACACAGCTTTAATTGATTATTGGTTTGGGACTATTATAGAAAAACTTTATAAATGAAATATCATATCTCTTAAATGACACTATATCAAACTGTAAAATAAACTAAAAAAAAATCAAATCATAAACAATAAATAATATTTGATTGACTACATCATAAATAATATAAAATGAACTTAAAATGAATGGAAAGTATAATAAAATCACTAAAAAAAGATGGGATTTTACCTCATGGTTTTAATGTTAGTTTACTATAATATAGATGTTAAAATGACAGTTGGGGAACCATTAACCGTTTTTCTATGTTAAACCAACGTTAAAGGTTCCGAGAGAGAACATCTAACATCGATTTAATAAAAACCTTCAATAAAAAAATTTTAACAGCAGTTTTTTTATAAAAACTATCATTAGATGTATTTAAAAAAAATACTATAATAGAACATCCTTATTTTATTTTCCACCAACCATTATCTCTCAACCTTCAACGATACTCGATATAAGGCCCTGACCTTAAACATTAATTAATCATGAATTAAATGAATAATTCACATAGAGTATCTTTTCTGGTCTAGAGTTTTAGAGAATTTGGTCCTAACTATTACATCTCAAAATATTACATAGTAGACACTTCTATTAAGTTTCCATAAAATAAAAAAATTCCTGAAACATGTCTAGTTTCATGTTTTAGATAGAATGTCTTTCCTTGATCCCATCCTTGACCCTATTCATCTTTAAGTCCTGTGGAAAATATTTCAAAAACATGGGATGAGCATAAAAAGCCCAGTAAAGGTTACACAAAGAAGGAAAACTGTTAGTTTTTAAAAACAACAAGTAAACCATGAGTACTTTAACAAAGTAATAATTTTCATCTTTATGAAGTACTAAAAACTCTTCACTGAATAAAATACCATTAATTACCCTTTTTTAACCAAAATATTACCATAAAACGCATATAAAGAACACATAACATATAAAGGTAACTTGGGAAATAAACAAACTTTAATTGAATAACCATACGGTCGACTTCCACACATACTTAATGGAATAGCCATATGTCCTACTTCCATACCCAATGCGTTGGAGGTTATAACGTAACCACCCGTCCTAGTATTCACGACACCACCCGTCATATGGTTTATCGCGTAACCACCTGTCAAATGTCCAAGTACCATTATAAAATCATAACACATAAACCAATTATAATGGAAAGAAAACATTTCTACATTTTATGCACAATATATCACTTAAATATATTGACATAACAAATCCATTATCAAATCCATTTTCAATATCAAAAAAAATTATATGGTATTTATTTACTTTAAAAAAATATAATGGCTTGTTGAGGAAGCCAAAGATCAAATAATACACGCGGCGGTGGAAAGGTCATTGTCAATGCGTACGTTAAAAAGAAACAAAATTTTTGTCATTTTGTAAAACACTTCATATAGAAAATATTTCTTTTGAATAAAAGAATAAGTCAAAGGGGTTTATACACTATATAAAATAAAGCCTTGTATTATAAGAAAAATATGCCTTAAAGAAAGGAGATCGAGACGAAGTCCCTTACAAAGACGATATTCTTGGATTAAGGATAAATCAATTGCATAATTATGTGTGAAAAATGAATAAACCAAATATAAATGGATATTAAGTGTAAAAAAATCAGAGGTTATTCAAAAATATCCATAGAATGACATATTCATTGAGTATAAGTTTATCCCAAAGAATCAAAATTGGGTTAAGAAGTTCCCTTGCATAAATTTGACAGCCTAACGACGTCACTTGAAAATTTAAAAAATGAGTTGATGAGAGATAAAAAGGGGTACCTCATCACTTGGACACAACATTTATAGAAATAAGGATATATAAGAACATATCCCATCATAATGAGATTAAAAGACCTAAAAAAGAAGTATTTTAAATTGAGGAGGGTGAAAGGTTCCCTTTCCGAATTGGGTAACTTTTGAAACGTACACCCCTTGAAAGAAGGACGATACAAAATTGAAGTAAATACCCATAAACGAAAATATATTACACCAAGAGTAGATTAATTGGCAGTAAATACACTACTCAAAGGGAAATGGTGGAAAATGTAGCATAAATCTCACAAGAATAAAAGTGAGATGAAAAATCCCTTAGGAAAACTCAGCAGCCTAACGACGCCATTTAAAACTTCTAAAAATGGATTTATGAGATCAAATAGGGTCTCTCAAAATATGAACAAAAAAATTACAGTATGATGCATATAAAATAACATCCCCAAACATAATAATAATGAGCTTATAAGAAATTACATAAAAGAGAGTACTTAAAAAGAACGAGAGAGGTTGGATCCCTTACCTCAAGTGTGACTTGTCTTGTTCGTTTCTTTATATTCTTGAATAATAAACTTTGGTCAATTTATAATTTCTTAAGGACCCATTTTAAATATTATTATTCAATTCATATCACATATTATAATGTTATAATTATTGGTTAATAATGTGGGTTCATATCAGACGTTTTTGTCAATGTTTGGTACATGAGTCAAAAATAAACTTGTTTGAAATGATTGTCCATGTAGTTATAAGTAAATCATCTCAAGAATAGTATTAATGATTTAAATATAATATATATCCTATAAATATTAATTTTATACAACTCCATAACATTTGGAGATAAAAATAAATGAAATGCACCATTCATGGAGACGGTAGGCCGTACATACACATGAACACTACTTTCATTTCTTTTTCATATTAATGGAATTAAAAATATTTGAGATATATATATATTATAATTAAAGTAGAATATATATGTTATATAGGTCACATATTTTCATTAATTTCATTCTTTATACATTCCATGTATTGCATGAACGAGTCACATCACTTGAGGGGGCGGTAGTCCACACTTCCTCATATGAAATTATCGCATTTGCACAACATGAAAAGCATAAATGAATGTTTTAAATATATAATTAAGAAGAATATAGAAAACATAAATACCATATATATCATATATAAAATATAGTGACATCATAATGGCCACCATGAAAGGTGTTAAGAGAAGATTGAACAATCATCGTTTCGTGAGGTAGAAATTCGCCATCCACAGAAACAGTATGTTCTTTAACCATTAGACAAAGGTGTGTGTAAGTGTTGCTCTAATAATTCACATAAAAACATCCTATAATATTTATGATACTTTTTTTGTTACAAAATAAAGGAATAAAAAGAGTTTAGAGGGTTGGAGAAGCAAAACAAAACAAAATAACACAAGGGAAGACATTACCTTTAAATCAGGTAACTCTTTTTGATTTGAGCTCAAAGGCTTCCTTGGAAAAGATTATGCCCATAGGTGAGGCTTCAATGATGAAGATAGGGATTTGGAGAGATGAAATGGGCAGTGGTTGGCTGAGCCAAAGGATTTAAGGGTGTGGGTAAGGTGGTAGAGGTGGGGGTCTTTTATAAGAGGAGATGAGGGGCACTCTTGGAAAGTTATAAACTTTTACTTTATTATAAAATGCTTTTCGGATTTTAAAGGTCCCAAAATTATATATTTCTAGGATAAGGTGATAAGGTTTTGAAATCCACCCATCCAATAGGTTTGTGACAGGTGTAAGACTTAGATTTTACCCTATCTTCTCATTTTATTTAAATCGTTCATTTTTGAGGTAATCATTGCATCATTATGGTGTCATAAATAATTTAATTTATTTAATTTATAAAAATAATAAAACAATCAGAATTATGTATTAAATCTTTTTATCTTTATAATGAATATTTATAGTTGAAAATATTACTTGTATAACCCCATTTAAAAATTCTTTTAGTAAAACAACACATGTTTGTGACATTTTTATTTTAACATTAAATAAAAATTATTTAATGTCATTTTCCTACCAAAGTGGCTCCATGGGGTCCCCAAGTTGACCCATGGATTGTATTGGTCGGAAATGACACATAAAATAAGGGTAGGACATGTGTTAAGGTCATTTCATATTATTAAAACATTATTTTTACCTTAAATTACACTACTTACCTCTAATCGCGATTAAAAACATAAAAGTTACTATTCACCAAGAAATTATTTAAATCCCGTTGACCCCCATTTTACTTTCTAATGAAAACCATGTATTTCGGATTTTTGAAATTCAAAACACAGAGGTGGTAAAATTTAATTTAAATGAAAAAATCAGTTTTTTAAAGTACCACATAGTGGTTCACTATTCATCAAAAATTGATGATTTCAGAAAAATACCAAAAGTCACCCTAAGCTATATTTTATATTCCTAATTAAAAAAATGATGTCTACTTTTCAAAATTCAAAAACATATAAGTTACATTAATTAATTTAAAAATTAATTCCTGCTGTCAGAACATATAGCTTGTTTTTATGAAATAATATATATCAAAAGATTGACACTAGTTTAAGACCAATTACAAAGTGAAATTAATACCAATGACCACTATTGAATTAAATGGTAAAAATATATTCTAATTTCACTTTAAAACAAATTCAGAAGATAATCTAATCATATAAATAAATTAGATTAAAATACAACATTTTTCACTATTCATTAAAAAATGAATTTTATCGGAAAAATACAAACAATTTACACAAAGTAAATTTTGATTGTCCCGATTCTAAAGAAGAATTTTATTTTTTCAAATACAACATATAAAATTGTCAAAAGTATATTTAAAAATGGTTCTCCATCAAAAGGCGGTTAATCGACCTTTTAAAGAATATTAGAAGATTTATGATTAAAATTGGATTCATTTGCATTTTTAATCCATTAACATTTATTGTAAAAAGTAAAAATATTTGAAAAACATATATAATAATTTTTTATTTAGTTATTTTCAATCCCATCAATATAATGGCTAGGTGTAAACTACCATTTAAAATAAAATTATTTTATTATTAGAGTGCAACGTAAGATTTCAAAGGAACTTGTTGTTGCATATTGGGTAATCCATCAAGCATAATGTTCCATTTAAAGTAATATTAATATTTTATTCACAAATATGGATAAATATAAAAATGTCATATTCTTTATTTACCTAGGGTGTTACATCCTTCCCCCTTTTGGGAATTGCATCCTCGCAATTTTAAAATTGGGCTCGGAAACTTCATTGAAAGCCCCACATCGGAAAAAGAGTAAATTAAACTATCACTTTAAAAGAAAGAAAGGGAAGTACAAAGGTCACCCGAGTTAACCAATACTAGGATTCCATGTATGAAAACATTGATATGGAAGAAAAAAAAGGGTAATGTTCTGAGGGAGTGTGATAGAAAACATATTTAGGAGAAAGTTAACCACAAGAAAATCACAAAATTATGATGGGTTAAATGGTATTGGATTCCCCTGTAGGAAAATTTAATGGAAAACATTTTTTTAGTTACTTTTTATTGAGTAATTTATTGTTGAGCTTAACTAAAACATAAGGAAACATACTTACTTGTCATGTTGACTTTCAAATTTTACTAGATTTCTTACACGAACTCATATTTTCTTCAAAAGATGAGTATTTAGGAAGACTTGGTTACATTAAGAGAGCAATAATCAACTTCTAGAGAATCAACTAATCCAAAAAAGAGAATTGTATACTTCCCATGTCTTTATAACTTAACCAAAACTAAAACAAAAAAGGTTAGTATGAGATCAGATAATACCCAAAAAGGATAATCCTTTATAAAGAGGAAATCTATTCTTAATCTCCAAAATTTTTCCAACAAGACCCAAAGTTCAACGAAGACCAAAAGTAAACCAAACTAAGATTTAAACCCAAATATTGGAAGGATTTAATCACATAGTCTTCCAAGTTAAATCGTAACATTTATCTCCAAACAACATCAGTTGCTCTTAATGTCTTGTATTGAAAAGTAATTAACATAATCACATATCCTCCATGATAGGCTAATCATTTCCATTGATAACCCAAAATAAACGTACTATTAATTCATTAAATCATCTAATGAAAAAGAATTAGTCAAACTAACTAGGGACTTCACGTAGTCTAGTGGTAAGTGATAAATACAAGTCGCACTTTGGTTGTGGGTTCGATTCCCACAGTTTTGTCTGACGTGACGGGTTGTCACACGGTCTACGTGTTGTCCTTTTTCCAAACTATATAATTCTAAAATAATTCCCCAAAAATAGATAAAATAATAAAAAATAACCATAACATAATTTAACCTAAGTTTTATATCATGCCTTTCACTTTCCATCATAACATATATAAACCAATAATTACCTCAAAATTAAGGATCATATAAATCCAAATGTTTCTTTATAACTATGTACACAAAAGAACGAATAAATATTTCTTGAATAAAATTTTCATATATCAAACATTAGGGTTACACATACTATAAAAGTCTTCCAATGTAACCCTATCATCAAAAGAGACTTAATACTCTTAAGAATATCACCATAACTCTTGAAGCCCTTATATGTTTACTTCTTACACATTTAACATTCTTTATGATCCATTGACCATTCCTTTCCAACTTATTCTGAAATACTTCTTTCCTACAATCAAAATCATGAATCATATCCTAAGATTCCAAAATAGGGAAACAAAAGTTAATGAATAATCCATACATTTGATTGGTCATTGTCAATTTATTCATCCTCTATCGGAATGACATTAGGTATTGGTAAACGAATATTTGTACGATCTTGGTGATCCAATTCCCAAAACATCTTCATAGGACATGTGTTTGCATAATGAACATGTACACCACATTTAAAACATTCAATTGGTCCCTCAGAAAGAACTTCTTTCCCTTTACTTCAGTCAACTGGATGCTTCCTTTTTCCATGGAAGGTTCTTGATTTATGACCTTCATTTCCACATCTATAGAATATTTTTGTCCCTTTGAAATATTTTCCTATGTGTTTCTTTCCGGATATTTGACAAATAGGTTTTTGAACACACTTACTTTTATGATTATTACCTCTAGTTCCATAGGGATTTATTTCTCGCATATATGATTTCTTATAGAAATCACCAAGGTTTAGGTGGTCAATCAAGACTCCAGATAGTTGGTTGAGGATAAAAACAAGAGTTCTCATTGCAGCTCCCATATCATTCAGTTGCTCGCTCAGAAAACTGTCACAGTTTCCTTCACATCCACTGTTACATTGGTGCCTGCTAGATCCAGCCATTTACTAAAACCAAAAAGGTTAGTGTGAGTATATCAACAAAACCGTCATGTACTAATGAAGAAGATAAAAACTATGATATACTTACTCATTAAATTTATCTAAAACTAGGACTCTTTATGAAATCCTAACCATTATGGTAATGTCACTTATGCTTAGAGAATACCCTAACGTCCAAATTTATCTAAACCGACCTCTGATACCAACTATAAGGCCCTGACCTTAAACATTACTTAATCATGAATTAAATGAATAATTCACATAAGGGATCTTTTCAAGTTTAGAGTTTTAGAGAATTATGTCATAACTATTACATCTCAAATATTACATAGTAGACACTTCTACTAATTTTCCATAAAATAAAAAAACACACTTAAAAAGAAACATGTCTAGTTACATGTTTTAGATAGAATGTCTTTCCTTGATCCCATCCTTGACCCTATTTATCTTTATGTCCTGTGGAAAATATTTCAAAAACCTGGGATGAGAATAAAAACCAAGTAAAGGATACACAAAGAAGGAAAACTATTAGTTTTTCAAAACAACAATTAAACCATGAGTACTTTACCAAAGTAATAATTTTCACCTTTATGAAGTAGTAAAAACTCTTCATATAATAAAAGACCATTACTTATCCTTTTGTAACCAAAATATTAACATAAAAAACATATAAAGAACACATAACATATAAAGGTAACTTGGGACATAAACATACTAAATGGAATAACCATACGGTCGACTTCCACACATACTTAATGGAATAGCCATATGACCGACTTCCATACCCAATGCATTGGAGTTTATAATGTAACCACCCATCTTGGTATTCACGGCACCACCCATCATATGGTTTATCACTTAACAACCCATCAAATGTCCAAGTACCATTATAAAATCCGAACACATTAAAAAATTATAAAGGAAAGAAAACATTTCCACATTTCAAGCAAAATATATCACTTAAATATATTGAAATAAAAAATCCATTATCAAAACCATTTTCAATACCAAAAAAAAGTATACAGTATTTATTTACTTTTAAAAAATATAACGGCTTGTTGAGGAAGCTGAAGAACAAATAATACTCACGGTGGCGGAAAGGTCATTGTCAACTCGTACGTTAAAAAGAAACATACTTTTTGTTATTTAGTAAAACAATTCGTATAGAAAATATTCCTTTAGAATAAAAGTATAAGTAAAAGGGGTTTGTACACCATATAAAATAAAGCCTTGTATTAGAAAAAAAATATGCCTTAAAGAAAGGAGATCGAGACGAAGTCCCTTACAAAGACGGTATTCTTGGATTAAGGATAAATCAATTACATAATTATGTGTGACAAACGAATACAGCAAATATAAGTGGATAGTAAGTGTAAAAAAATCAGAGGCTATTCACACATATTCAGAGAACGACATATTCAAGGAGTACAAGTTTATCCCAAAGAATCAAAATTAGGTTAAGAAGTTCCCTTGCAAAAATTTGACAGCCTAACGGTGTCACTTCAAAATTCAGAAAATGAGTTGATGAGAGATAAAAAGGGGTATGTCATCACTTGGACACAATATTTATAGCAATAATGATATATAAGAACATATCCCATCATAATGAGATTAAGAGACCTAAAAAATAAGTCTTTTAAAATGAGGAGGGTGAATGGTTCACTTACCGAATTGGGTAACTTCTGAAAAGTATACCCCATGAAAGAAGGACTATAAAAAATTGATGTAAATACCCATAAACGAAATTATATTACACCAAGAGTAGAATAATGGGATTTAAATACACCACTCAAAGGAAAATGGTGGAAAATGTTGCATAAATCTCACAGAAATAAAAGTGAGATGAAAAATCCCTTACGAAAACTCGGCAGCCTAACGACGCCACTTAAAACATCCAAAAATAGATTTATGAGATCAAATAGGGTATCTAATAATATGAACAAAAAATTTATAGTATGATGAATATAAAATAGCATCCCAAAACATAATAATGATGAGCTTATAATAAATTACATAAAAGAGACTACTTAAAAAGAACGAGAGAGGTTGGATCCCTTACCTCAAGTCTGACTTGTCTTGTTTGTTTCATTATATTCCTGAATAATAAACATTGGTCAATTTATAATTTCTTAAGGAAATATTTTAAATATTATTATTCAGTTTATATCACATATTATAATGTTATAATAATTGGTTCATAATGTGAGTTTATATCAGATGTTTTTGTCGATTTTTGGTACATAAGTCAAAAAAGAACTTGTTTGAAAATGATTGTCCATGTAGTTATAAGTAAATCATCTCCAGAACAGTATTAATGATTTAAATATCATATATATCCAGTACATATTCATTTTATACTACTCCATAACATTTGGAGATAAAAATAAATGAAATGTACCATTCATGGAGACGGTAGGCCGTACATACGCATGAACACTACTTTCATTTCTTTGTCATATTAATGGAATTAAAAATAATTGAGAGATATATATATTATAATTCCAGTATAATATGTATCTATATTGGTAACATATGTTCATTAATTTCATTCTTTATACATTCCATGTATTGCATGAACGAGTCACATCACTTGAGGGGGTGGTAGTCCACACTTCCTCATATGCAATTATCGCATTTTCACAACATGAAAAGCATAATGTAATGTTCTAAATATAAAATCAAGAAGAATATAGAAAACATAATTACAATATATATCATATATAAAATATTGTGACATCATAATGGACACTATTAAAGGTGTTAATAGAAGATTGAACAATCATCGTTTCGTGATGCAGAAATTCACCATCCACAGAAACAGTATGTTCTTTAACCATTAGACAAAGGTGTGTGTAAGTGTACCTCTAATACTTCACATAACAACATACTATTATATTTAAGATACTGTTGTTGTTTCAAAATAATGGAATAAAAAGAGTTTAGAGGGTTGGATAAGCAAAATAAAACAAAAGAACACAAGGGAATACATTACCATTAAATCTGGTAACTCTTTTTGATTTGAGCTCAAAGGCTTCCTTGGAAAGGATTATACCCAAAGGTGAGGCTAAAATGATGAAGATAGGGATGTGGATAGATGAAATGGGAAGATTTTGGCTGATTCAATGTCTTGAGAGGTGTGGGTAAGGTGGTAGAGGTGGGGGTCTTTTTAAGAGGAGAGGAGGGTCACTCATGGAAAGTTATAAACTTTTACTTTATTATAAAATGATTTTCGGATTTTAAAGGTCCCAAAATTATATATTTCTAGGATAAGGTGATAAGGTTTCAAAATCCACTCATCCAATAGGTTTCTAACAGGTTTAAGACTTAGATTTCACCCTATCTTCTCATTTTATTTAAATCGTTCATTTATGAGTTAATCACTGCATCATCATGGTGTCAAAAACTAATTTCATTTATTTAATGTCTAAAAATTATAAAAAAATATAATTATGTCAGAAATATTTTTATCTTTCTGAGGAATATTTATATTAAAAACTATGGCTTGTATAAAGTCATTTAATAATTGTTTTAGTAAAACACTACATGTTTGTGACATTTTTATGTTAACATTAAATAAAAGGTTTTTAATGTCATTTTCCTACCAAAGTGGCTCCATGGGGTCCCCAAGTTGACCCATGGATTGTCTTGTTCGGCCATGACACATCCAATACGGGTAGGACATGTTTCAATGTCATTTTATTTTATTAACAAATTATTTTTACCTTAAATTACATTAATTACCTCTAATCGTGATTAAAAACTTAAAAGTTACTATTCACCAAAAGATTATTTTAATCCCATTTAACCAAATTTTACTTCCTAATGAAAACCATGTATGTCAGATTTTTGAAATTCAAAACACAGAGGTGGTAAAATTTCGTTTAAATGAAAAATCAGTTTTTTTAAGTACCACTTTGTGGTTTCACTATTCATCCAAAATTGAAGTTTTTCAGAAAAATACCAAAAAATAACCCTAAGCTATATTTGATATTCTAAATTCAAAAATGATATCTATTTTTCAAAATTCAAAACATATAAGTTGAATTAATTAATTTAATAATTAATTCCCGTTGTCAGAACAAATAGCGTGTTTTTATGAAACAATATATATCAAAAGATTGACACTAGTTTAAGTCCAATTTCAAAGTGAAATTAATACCAATGAGAACTATTGGATTAAATGATAAAAATATATTCTAATTTCACTTTAAAAACAACTCAGAAGATAATATAATCATATAAATACATTACATTTAAATACAACATTTTTCACTATTCATTAAAAAGGAACTTTATCGAAAAATACCAAAAATTTACACAAAGTAAATTTTGATGTCTCGATTCTAAAGAAGAATTTTATTTTGTCAAATAAAACATATAAAATTGTCAAAAGTATATTTAAAAAGGGTTCTCCATCAAAAGGCTGTTAATCGACCTTTTAAATTATATTAGAAGATTTTTGCTTAAAATTGGATTCATTTGCATTTTAATCCTCTAACATTTATTGTAAAAAGTAAAAATATTTGACAAACATATATAATAATTATTTAGTTAGTTATGTTAATTCCCGTCATTACAACGGCTAGGTGTTAACTACCATTAAAAATAAAATTATTTTATTATTAGTGTGCAATGTAAGATTTCAAAGGAACTTGTTGTTGCGTATTGGGTAAGCCATCAAGCATATAATTCCCTTTAAAGTAATATTAATATTTTATTCACAAATATGGATAAATATAAAAATTTCATAATCTTTATTTACCTGGGGTGTTACACTTGATACCCTCAATGACAATTCCTTGTACCTTTTCAGCCAATTTTCATCACTTTTTCACATTTTTCTCCTTGATCTTCCATCTATCATCCCTTTTTAGTGATCCTCAGTATTTCATACATCAAGGTAACCCTATTTCGGTTAACCGAAAACCACAACTGAAGGTTTTTGTTTCTTTTTTGTTGTTTTTTGGTCATTTTTCTTCAATCCTATAGAGTTCGCCCTATTTCCAATGACTTCGAGTGATTTTGTTGTAATTAAAGATATATTTTCCTTATCAAACTCTTAGTTTCATTATTTTTTAATTTCTAAAGATAAAATAATTGTGTTCTTGTTTTAAATTTGGTTAGTTAATTTTTTTGTTTTATTTCATTTTATTATCAATATAATTTTTTTGTTAATTATTTTATTGTTATAAATTTATTATTATTATTAATGGTTTTTTACTGTAATTTTCTATCTCTTAAAATTGTATGTAATTGTAAATACTTAATGTTATAATATTTTTTGTAATTGATATTTTTTTCTTACTTTAATTTATATTTTCATTTGTAAATTTTCTTTTTCAATATAAGGACTTTCAGTTATTTTGTAATAAGTTGACTTTTGATTTTAAATTGTTCTAAAGGAAAATTATTTTTTAAAAATTTATACATATTTAAATTATATTATATGTATATATAATTAATCATGATTTTTTAAAATTTTCAATGTTAAAAATTGATCATTAGGTATAAGTCTTTGTTATTGAAAAATAGTTATCGATAATTGATTGTTTTGAATATATATATATTTTTGTTTAAAATTTATCTATTTTTATATATTTTTTAATATTTATTTGTTTTAATATATTAACATTTTATATTGTGTTATTAAGTAATTTGTGGATCATAATTGGATATATTTATGAAGAACCACTGATTAATATGAAAAAGGAGTTGATGATTTCTTGTAATTTTCTAAATTAAATCATTAAAACAATGATTTTTTTTTCATTCTATGCATTAATTGTTTGGATATGATAAATTTGAATTCAAGATAAATCAAGGATCATCTTATTTGCAGTGGTTTTAGCAAAAATTGTACACGTTGGATCTAGAATGGTGGAAGACAAAAATTTGACTTCCAATTTTGATAAAAGTTTTCAGAATGAGTCATAAGAACATATTGAAGAATTCATTCATGATATAGGAGTTGAAACCTTCAAAAAATAGAAAATATTAAATTATTTTATGAATATTTTGAGAAAATATTATTCTAATGTTGAACCAAAAATACATTTTTATCAACAATTTTGAGATTAGTAAATTTGAAAGCAAGAAATGGGTGGTGTGATAAAATTTTCTCTAAGTTTCTTAAAATTTTAAAAATGATACTTCAAAAAGGAAAAAAGCTTCCATAATAAAAATATGAGTAAAAGTAAATATTATGCCCAATGATATTGGGGTATAAAAAGATACCTTCTTATATCAATTATTGTGTGTTTTATAGGATGGAATATAAATGTTTATCAAAATTTCATAAATGATGGACATCACACTGTAAGATGGATGAAAAATAAAACTCGGATTTATTCTTCGGTAAAGACATCAAACATTCCCCTAAATTAATTTTGTACCTTATAATAATTTCTTATAATAATTTCAATAATTCAACTCTGATTCATTCTCAAATATCAAAATCAAACATCCTACTAAATAAATTTGATAGCTTTTAATAATTCGTCATTTGAAGAATTTATTTGAAAATTTAATTGATTAAAAAAGGTTGATATGTCATAAAAACAAGTGAATCTGTGATGGTGACTTATATTACCTTGTTTATTTACCATAGTGGAATTTATTTGATAAAAAATTTACTGATTTTTGAAGTGAAGTTAGAAATCTCAAAATGGGACTATTCACAGATGGAATGAATCCATAATACAGCCTCAATAACAAACACAGGTCATGACCTATTTTTTAGTATTTTACATATTTTCCCTAAAAATATTTTTGGAGAAAATATATGTTATGATGATCTTGATTATTTCTCGACATAAAATATTGGGAAACTATATTTTTGTGTATCTTTCACCATTGATTTATGATTTGAAACAAATGTGGAGGACATGTGTTTTAATTTTTGATGCATAAAAGAAAGAGTAATTTTTTTGTGTGCTATAATAATGTTTACTAAAAATTAATTTCTTGAATATGGATACATATCAAGATACAATGTTAAGTGACATAAAGCATGCCCAATTTATGAAAAATATAATTAATATTATCAATTGCATAATAAAATAAATAATGTGCATATTGGAAATAGAATATTTTTATGAATTTATCACCCATTTCATATATTGAAAAAAATTATTTAATAGTTTATAGGAATATAATATTCCCCACAACCATTATCGTTTGATGAATATTATAACTGTTTAAAAAATATTGATTTTACATTTGGAATGAAAGGAATTTATGTTCATCAAAAAATATCTTGAATAAATACTATATCCTTTTCATACTACCTTATTGAATTTTTTTAAGATAAAACATATCAATGATGTTATGCATGATGAGAAAATAATATGTGACAGTTTTATTGGAACTTTGTAAGACATAAAAGGAAATAAAAAAGGTGGATTGTATGATAGATTTGACTTGATATCAATGGGATAATGTTAGGAGTGATCTCCAACTAATAAAGGAAACATAACATATTTACCTTTTTCTTGTCAAATAGTAAGCAAGAGGGAGACGATTAATTTTTTTCAGTGTTTTCATGGAATTTTTTATCATTAAAAGAATATAAATTAATAGGTATGAAATCTCATAACTGTCATGTATTGATGCAAAAATGGCTACCGATATTATTATATGTAATATTTTCAACACCTTTCATAAAGAATATCAGCAAGTTATGTAATTTTTTCGAATCCATTTATAGTAAAATCATTGAACAAAATTTTTTATATATGTTAGAGATTGAAGATTATCTTATACTTTTTCAGCTAGAAACATATTTCAAGCCTATTTTTTGATATAATGATTCATGTGGTGATTCATCTAGTGTGTGAGATAATAATATGTGGGCCTATTTATTTATGTTGGTTGTATAATTTTGAAACATATATGAAAATTTTGAAGGGATGTGTTAAAACCCATCACCGACCGAATGCCACTATTGTTCAAAAATATGTATCATAAGAGGTGATTGAGTTCTATAATGATTATTTATATGAGTTGGATCATATTGATATCCCTATATATCAAAAGATGATAATTGATACTGAATGTTGATGGATTCGAAGCTTAAAGGAAAATCTTATTCTAGGTGATGAAGGGATGAAGATACATTTATACATTTTGATCAACACAAATAAGATTTAACCCTATATGTCATCAAATATTTCTAAATTAAAGGTATGATATCTAAATATTAATGAAAAGGGGTATATCATTGATTATAAAAAGGCATTTATTTAATTTTTTTGAAGAGAAAGTCATAAAAGATTTATCTATATCAGAAACATTGAAATGGTTGGTAGGGGATAATATCTAAATGTGATCACATGGAATGGTTTTGATATTAATTGGTAAACATTATACATAGAAAATTAGGATGATAAGAGTACCTTTTAAAATAGTGGGGTAATAATTATCACTCAAACATTTCATTTTTCAAGTAATAAATATAAAAGCCTAATTTATGCATCAATGATATATTTTGTACTTTTTTAGGATATATGAGAAATTGGTTATACTAAATTTTGAGTCATAGTGCTTTTGTTTAATTGAGTTAATAGTAATAGTGGTATAAAACATGATGATTATAGGTTTCCACTAATATATTTGAAAAGATTTAGTTTAAAAGAGGAACAATTTATCATGGAGAAACATGAAAAAAAATATTTTATTTCATTGATCAATCGAAATATCAATGGTCCATCATTTTGTAAGGGAAAATAATAAATTTAGTTGATTTGGATGATGACGATGTTTTGGATTTATATGAAGCTTATCCATCAATTACATGATTTTCAGATGATGTAACTTACTATAATATAGTTATAGGTCATGTTGTATGAAAAGATTATAATGAAGTGATATGGGAAAACACCAGAATTATTATCTTAATTATCCTGGTAAATATTTATATTATATATTTTTTTGAAATATAAATGTGTAAAATCTCTATTTTTTAATTATTAGATATTTAATTACATATAGATTGATTATTTAGATGAGTTTTGTATTAAATTTTATATTTAACAGTTTGGATTAAAATTTCTTTGATTGAAATTCCAGATGTACATAATTTTAATCTAGTAACATATATTCATATAATAACACATTTTTGTAACTATGATATTTAAATTTATAAATGTTTCAACCATTTTAAAAATAATGTTAATTTTTAATAATATAACATGCATATTTCTTGGTTAAGAATCATCACATCAAAATTTTTTAGAACTTACAAACGTGTGATACTATTTTATTTACATAAACATTTTTCTAATCATTGATTTTAAATACTCAGTTTTGTAATAATATGTAGGTTTATATAATTTCAATAGATTTGTCTATTCAAATTATAGAAACAGATACAGAAGATCATTTATCATTGTATATATATTTTTTCATATTATTAAATATTTAGTAATATAATTATTTAATTAAAGAAAAAATTTAATTTACAAAAAAATAATTGAAGGAAAACTAATGCGCCTCCTACAGAGGAGTCTTCTAATTTTTCAACAGAGAAATAAGTTTCCAGAGTTAGTAGACATGTGATTACATGTTTATTAAAACTGCCACTTTCTCATGGAGACCATGGAATACATAGTAATGTAGATGATAATAATAACTCAATTATCCCAAATACCTTTTTACTAGTTATATCACCATGTATAGTATTTATAGGATTATAATTTTATATCCATATTGAAATACTGCCAAGAAAATGGAGAAATAACACCTATGGGCTTCTATAATAGTAAAATATCTTAGTGGATTCATTTTTATCACATTTTTTTGAATTTTATATATTTTAAATGAATAATATTTAATTTATTCAATTACAAATGACATTCAATTTTTAAGAGATAAATGTAGTTAATAAAATATTTATATCTTTATAAATATTTTTACGGGGAGATTTTAAAACAAAATTGACAAAAAATATTGTTTTTGGGAAGTTATAGAATAAAAACCCATGCTTTAAGTATGAGTTTTTATATGCCAGTATAAGGAATAATTTTTTCACCAGCCAACATGATGAAGAATGTATGGTATAATAATTATTTTATTTTATAAATTTTTTTATATATTATATGATTACATATTAGTTTATTTTTAAGTTACAAGTTTCTTAGTGATCTCATCAAGGGATATAGTTGCAGAATGTATACCCTCATACTTTTTCACAAGGAGGGTATTATTTATTCTAGGAGAAAAATATAGTAGAAAAGTTTTATGTATTATGAGATCAATCTAGTAGTGGTTTTTAATAGGTCTAGTTCAGTCCTCTATATCCTTCTACTTTACAAGAAAAATAAAAAAGAGACCAAAGGAAAAAAAATGAAAAATTATCTTATAGAGAAATCTAATGAAATAAATGAATGAATTGTAAGAAATTAATTTTTATTTCCCATGAATGTTTTTATTTTTTAAAATAAAAAAACTAATATACCATTTTAATTTTTAATTTCAAGATGAACTTCATAAGAAAGTGATGTAGGGAACTTTTACCCCTAATGGTTGGATAGAAATCCAAGATAATGATTTAGGAAATCCATAACACCCTAGACACGTAATGAAGATATGAGGTGAGTGTCAGTATTAGGAAAGATTTTGGTCATCAAAGTAAAAAATTAAAGAGATCCAAAAATATTTTTTTTTGAGATGAATGAACAGAAACACTCAATGGATGATAAAATTCAATTAGTTGTGTTGTCTATGTTTGAAAAATAGATGAGACAATCACGGTCAGCGTAGCTTGTGCAACATGTGAAGCATGCCCACTAAACCTAACTTGCCTTCTCAGATCCTCCACCTCCTAATTCAGAACTAACCTTATACCCTGTGTGGTATTATGTGGATCCCCATGTACATATTATAGCATATGGATTCATACATATATTTAGTGATTATATAAAACAAAATCCTATGTAGTTGGGTCTGGTAAAAATATAATTACATAATATTTTTGATCCAACTAGTCTATTTTTATTTCATAACAAGGAGGTTACTATAGTTTGAGATTGTATGGGTCATTTTTTAATTTTCCAAATTATCCTTCTTCATCATCTAACATTTTGGATATGCACAGTTCTTTAATTATTTTTTACATTTTATTGAAAATTATATATAATGTTTAATGAAATTTAATTTATATAGCTGTATCTAAAAATAAATGAATTAGTACAGAAAAAATAAATGTTTTAGGAACCTACAACTTCATATACTTCTGAGATTTCTGATGGGATAAATATATTGTCACAAATTTATTCTTCCTTTAATATTATTTATTATTTTTGGATTATATATGACATATATGGAAGAAACTATGCATTTATAATATTCAAAAAAGATATCATGGATCTGGTTAATTTTTATGAGATCAACCTTTCTTTATTATAGTTGTTTTCCATGCAAGTGAATTTATGTTTCAATTTTTCTTTCTTTAAATAAAGATGATTTCAAGTGACTTACTATGTTACTTATTTAATTAGGTATCTACACATTCTTCCAATACAAAATGAGACCATTGGTGTTTATGGACTTATAAGTCCATAATACATTTCAACGATTATGAAATATGGGAATACTTCTACTAGTGTTACATATATATGTGAGAGATTATCTATTATATAGATTAGATGATGGTTTTTTCCAATATTTGATGGTTATGGACACCAAGATAATTATTAACTAATATTATTATAATTTCATTAACTTTTATCTTTTTACATTGTATAGGTCATTGAATGTCAGGTGTATTATACCCAAATTAATTAACATTATATTTTATTTTCACTTTATTAGGCAGTGTTCATAAAAAAATAGAAACACCTAGACAAGTGAGTTTTATTGTTTTTTATGAGTTATTTATTATTATTTATACATGTTTTTTAGATTCTATATATTTAAATCTAGGTTATGGAAAATGTTTAAAAAAGATCAGTTATCGATAAATAAGCCAAAAACAATCCAATACATGGAAGTAATGGTAAATACATTTTATATTAGATAATATTTGTTTTTTAAACTTTATATATATATATATATATATATGTTTTTATTTTTAAGATAATGTTTTATAACCACAGTTTTATCATCAAAATGGAAAGTTGGAATGTTGTTTTTATGTTTTAAGATTCATGTATGATATAATCATAATTAGGTCAATGAATGAATTTATCAAAATATTCTTATTTTTAATATTATAACATTCATTGTTTTTATAGAGCTTCAATGAATCCAATTGATATATGAATGATGAACTTACCCATCTTCACAGTTTGTTATCAATCTTTTCTTAATTGTTATTTTGATTTAAATTATAAGTTATGTCTCTTTTAATTAATATTAAAAAATATTAATTAGACAATAAATATTGATTTTGAGCTTCAAGGCTCAAAAGGGTGTGAATAGAAGAGGGAAGGGGTGCCCTTTTATAAGGGAGGAGAGGGCACCTTTGGTAACATAAGAAATATTAATTTATAATAAATTCAACCTCACTTAAAAACATCCAAAAATGACTAAAATCAGAATATTAGATGTAATAGTGTTGTAATATCATCAGCCAATAAAATTTAGACATGTTGGGAATTTATTTTAAACATTATCAACTTGAATTATCCTTATTTAATCTATTTAATTTTATTTGTGGTAATACGATTATAATTTTTAAATTGTTGTAAATAATTACTTATGTGTTGTGAATTGTCCATAATTCGATATGTTATGACATTTTAAACTATATAAATTTAAATTTATAATTTTTAAAAAAATTTGTGATTTTTAAACAATTTAATAATATGTTATTTTTATATAATAACAATAGTGTCAATTTTGACACTATTCATTTATTTGAATTTAAATAATGTCTAAATAGAGGATATATTCTAACTAAAATCTTTAATAGATTAAAAAAATGTCATTTTTATCTAGAAAATTTGTGGATAACATTAAGAAGTTCATATAATGTTTATTTTAATATTTACAAAACCATTTTTTTTTATATTTCTCTTAATAAAACAATTACTACGTCATTTTTTTATAATACTTTAATATACTTCTTAGTTGCATAAAAATTAAAAATAAAATACTATTATGAAGATAAATATAATAATTTTAATAATAACATTTGTACTCGAATTTATCATCTTAAAATCACAACATTTAAATTGTTATATTTATTAAATTATGAGGGTGACATCTTTGACATCATTTAAAATAAAAAAATATAAATGTCCTAATCAGTTTTATAAGGCTCAAAATTGTCCGAAAATCAACCCTTTGATGATTAGGGTATAGATATACTCGAGCAATAAAGTTTTTTCAAGTTTATGGTTCTAAATTAATAATTTCTACATCATTAATGTATAAGCTTTTAAGGTAATAAAATATTTAATAAAAAAATACCATGATAAATAAAAATATTTTATCTTTCAAATGAGTATTTATAATTTAATTTATATTTTGTATTACTATATATTAAAAATAATCTAATTATTAATGTTTGAGTGAGACATTTCACTTTCCTTTAAATAAACTAAATAAAAAGTCTTAATCAAATAAAATTGGGTTCTATTAGATTCTTTTTCAACCCATGTATGATTTAGGCAAAAATATAATCATCCAATTATATTAGGAAAAGTGTTAGGGTAATTTTATAATTTTATATTTACCCTTAATTACGTCTATTTACCTTTAACTATGGTAAATAAAATTTTCCGTAGTTACTATTCACAATGCCCAAAAATAAAAAGTAGCCAATTAACATAATTTGGACCTACTGAATCCAAAAATGGAATCCATTTTTCTAAATTCAAATCACATAAGTTGCAGAAATTAATTTAAAATTAATCTTGTTGTTAAGAAAATGATTTTTAAAAGTTAAAACATTGCAAAAGATTGAACTGATTTTACCTGTGAATTCAATTTAAAATCAATGATAATTACATATATTATATTAAATGGTAAAAATATATTCTATTTATGATTTTAAACCATTAAATATTATAATTTAAACATATAAATTATCTTGATGACAAAATTTGTTTTTAATTAAAATTTAGAGTATTTTTACTATTCATTAAAATAAGAAACTTATCAGAAAAATTTAAAAAATGTATACAAAGTAAATTTATATATCCAAATTCTGAAGAATAATTTTATTTTGTCAAATTGAGCTTATAAACATGTCAAAAACAAAATTTAATGTGGGTGTGCCATCAAAAGGTGGCAAAATTGCATTTAAAGAAAAACTTATTTAACCTGAAAAATTCATTTTGTTCTCATACCATGTTCTATAAAATGTGTAAGATGAATTATAATGCCATAAATTTCAAAATGCATTTACTACTATTAATAATGGCTAGTTAATAATAATATTATTATAATATATCATTGTTTAGTGATACTCAGTATTGCGTACAACACACACTATTGAGGAAGGTTGCCCTTGCGTGAAACACAACCCAAGAATAGTGATTGCGTATAATATATGCTAATATGGTGTTCCGTATAACACAAGATGATTTTGGTGTAGGGTACACCTAAATTTATAAATGAAATTAAAAAGAATAATTCTCTTAAAACCATGCGTTGTTACATTCTACCCCCCTTAAAATGAATTTCACCCAAGAAATTTGCCGGGGTAATAAATTGTTTACTACATGGAAGTTTCTTTCATAGAAACCCACATCGTAAAAAGGAATACTAAAACATAATTTTAAAAAGTGATGTATGAAACATAATGGTTACCCAAATTAACTCATCACTGGGTTCCCATATAGGAGAACATAGGTGAAAATATGGATATGGAAGAGAAATCTAACCATCAAATTCTGATAGAGAGTGGTAGAGAACATGGCTGTGAAAAAGCCAATAATCACAAAGCCATAGGTTTGTGATGATCTAAGGTACCATCTGATTCATCAGATATAAGAGAACTAGGAAAACATTTTTGGTTTTCAATATCACTTCCCTAAAGTTGAAAATTTTGAATTAGAACAAATACTTAGTTGATTTCAGTGTAATATCATTGTTGGTCATCCTATGAAAAGTTTCTACTTTATCTCTTATTTTAAGAAATGAAGTTGAATTTTTCATTCTCGAAGTGTTGGCAGATCATGCGATAGAAATATAGGTCATTCTATCTTCCACTATCCCAAGTTATTAAATATACATAAGTCCATATATGTTGAGATTAATCATATATGGTTCTTAAATTGGACTTATAATTCATCTATCATATCGAATAATAAAATAAAACTAGTTTCTACTAACCAGAGATTTCTTATAGGCCAGTGGTAGTCGATAAAGGCCTGTCGCACTTTGGTTTTGGGTTTGATTCCCACAACCTTGTCTGACGCGACGGGTTGTCGCACGTCCTGCAGGTTTTCCTTTTTCTAAAACTACATTATTATAATATCCAATCAATAATATTGAAAAAAAGTTCTAGCTTTAAACAATAATAACTTATGTCCAACATAATCCATTCCAATCTTTAGGATTATCCAAAATACTTCTGTTCAAACTCATAATATAAAGAAAACAATTACTAGAAATTTCATCAACAAAGCATGTGAATACCATCATTTATCCCCAATATATCATAAAATAAATCTTTTTGGTCACATTCCAGACATGTGAATACCTTAATTACGTATTCTCTTAAAAAATGAATACCCATTGAACCTTAGAGAAAAAATGAATGATGTCAAAAGTTAACTCTTTCCATATACCAAAATCCCTAAAATTCTATATACTCACACCATGATATATAATTTTCCTTATATCAGTCATGAGCTCATGAATACTATCATACATATTATTTTCTCCTTATCCCTTTATTATGTGCATTTCATCTTCTTTCCAAAAATATTTCAATCACTTTTCATGGTTACCAATGCCATATTCTTATGGAAAACCACAATGGACCAATACATAGATATTCCAATATACCATAAATGTACCTCAAAAACATTATTCTAGAATACCAATACATAAAAAATTCAATCCATCCTCTTCCATGATTTTCATGGAAGAAGTCCTTCCTTGATTTAGAAATGACCTCTTAGGTTAGGGCATTGAGTTGGGTAATGCATATGTTCTCCACAGATAAGGTATTGACCTCCATAACATCCTGTCACTCTATGACCATTATCTCCACACAGATAACATCTTCCCCTCTATTTTATGTATTCATCATGGTTATTCTTACCTTATTTAGAAATCTCAATCTTCATTTCTCTATGCTCATCAACATGCGAACATGCATAAAAGTCCATATTCCTCTTACTTGATGAATTATGAATACCACTAAAGTTCACCTTGTTAATCATATATCGCGATGACTGATTCAGCATAATCAAAAAATATATCTTTCTTGGAATTACACAATTTAGTTGCTCAAAGTCTCCATTTTTTCCATTGGATGCAATGTTGACCCAATTCCTTCTAGTTCCCTCCATTGACTAAAACCAAAATCCATGGTGTAAAAAACAGTTAAAATAATGGGGAACCACATAATCATAAAAAGTCACTTATGGGATGTCTAACATATCACATATTCATTAATCCCGGACACCTTAGGTTATTCATGATCATCGACATAATTCTAGGAATGTAAAATATAGTTATACTAAACCTTAGGGACATCCTTAGACATACCTTAGAAATATATCTAGGGATATCACTAATGTTTTCAAATCCTTGTTTACAAAGGTTAACTAAACCATTCCACTGATACTAACTGTAGAGACCCAAAGCATGAAGTTCATGGAAATTACATTATTTTTGTAGAATACTTAATACATAACAAAAACAGACACACAAGGACCGTAATAGTTTAGTGTCTTTAGAAACTCAGAATATAATCTTATATTCATGGTGAAAGATCCTCAACTTCTCCCATAAAGATCTTCCCCTTTTGTTTTCATACCAAAAACCTTTCTTTATATCATTGGGAAAAGAAAAAAAATGGGTGATCTCAAATGCTCAGTAAGGGTAAACATAGGGAACCTAAAACAATCTATAAACATTTGAATTGAAAAACTTGAACATAAAATCTAAACATCAGAATCTTGATAAAAGTCAAAAATATTGGAAGTACATAAGCAATATATCATAAAGGAATAGAAATAATGAGAAATAGAATGGTAATAAAACATTTAATTGTGGAAAACCATTAAGCACATGATATTATTTCCATAGTAGCCAAGGCATCACTGCCAAGACCATATTAGTGGAAAAAGTCCCTTCCTAAATCGAGTTCACTCCTCGTTCCAGTCCAGTATCACTAAACCATATTAACTTACCATTCTAGCCATGTCAATCTCATGAGATATAAATATTTAACTAATGCATTTGAGGGAGATATAGGTACCACCCATCTCATAATGAAATCATTCTTACTTGTGCCACAAAATAAACATAAATCCTTCATTATAACCCAAAGAATAAAATGGGTTTCCTAAACATCATCCCCTTATAAAATAATCCATATAAAACAAATGGATACCATTTTATCATAAGAAGAATCAGACCATGTAAATAATAGAGACATTATACTTGAAATATAAACATGCTAAATAATGTCATCTTAGATGAAAAATAGTTTTGATGAGGAATATATATTTTCTTCTTAAAAAATCATTTTCTTTCAAGAATTACATTCTATTTTAAAAGATAAGTATTTTTTTGAAAATAATCCTGAAATCTTGTATAGGAAGCTTCATCAAAATAAGGTGTTATGAAACCGTAAAAATACATTCATGCCGTATAAGTTAAAAATAAAATATTTATTGTACTTTTGCCGGAAAAGTCAAAAAGTACCTCACATGGTAAATAAAAGAAAAATTCCTTACATACCATGTAGTAAAATTAAAAAATGGGTAAAAAAGGACTTTAAACATACATGAAACCATTTTTATAAAACAGGTACATGAATGATAAATATAACCCAAGTAAATACTTATGAATAAACAATCTTCGATAAAAACGAGATTGGAGAAGTTATCCCTTACCTTTTTTCCAATTTCTTCTGTATGTGTCTGAGACTTTTGTATTGTAACACCCCAGGTAAATAAAGAATATGACATTTTAATATTTATCCATATTTGTGAATAATGTATTAATATTACTTTAAAGGGTTTCTATGCTCGATGGCGTACCCAACACACAACAACGAGTTTCTTGGGAATCTTATGTTGCACTCTAATAATAAAATAATATTATTTTCAATGGTAGTTAACATGTAGCCGTTTAAATGGAGGGAATGGATAGAAATAACTAAAATATGATTATATATGTTCTTAAATGTTTTTACATTTATACAATAAAAGATAAAGGCTTAAAATACGGAAAGAATTCAATTTTAGGCGTATATGCCCTAGTTTTCACTAAAGGTTCACTTATCACCTTTTGATGGCGAACCGTCATTAAATATAGTTTTGATCACTCTTATACATTATTTTGGACCAAATAAAACTCTTATTAAGAATCGGGACATCAAATTTTACTTTGTGTAATTTTTTGGTATTTTTCCGATAAAGTTCATTTTTTAATGAATAATGTAAAATGTTGTGTTTTAATTCAAAACCTCTTTTTAATCTAATTTATTTATATGAATAGATAATATTTTGAATTGGTTTTAAAGTGAAATTAGAAAATATTTTTACCATTAAATCCAATAGTGGTCGTTGGAATTAATTTCACTTTGAAATCAGACTTAAACTAGTGTCAATCTTTTGATACTTATTGTTTTATAAAAACACGCTATTTGCGCTGACAGTGGGAATTAATTATTAAATTAATTAATGTGACTAATAGGTTTTGAATTTTGTAAAACGGACTTCATTTTTGAATTTGGAATATCAAATATAGCTTATGGTGAATTTTTGGGATTTTTCTGAAAAACTTTAATTTTTGATGAATAGTGAAACCACTAAGTGGTACTTATAAAAACTGATTTTCCGTTTAAATGAAATTTTTCCATCATTGTGTTTTGATTTTAAAAAATCCGACATACATGGTTGTAATTAAGAAGTAAAATGTGGTTCAATGAGATTAAAATAATTTTTTGGTGAATAGTAACTTATTAAGTTTTAATCGCGATTAATGGTAATTAGTGTAGTTTAAGGTAAAAACAATGCTTTAATAAAATGAAATGAACATGACACATGTCCTAAACTCATTGTATGTGTAATGGCCGACCAAGACAAGCCATGGGTCCACTTGGGGACCCCATGGATCCACTTTGGTTGGGAAATGACATAAACAACCTTTTATTTAATGTAAAAGTAAAAATGACACAAACATGATATGTTTTACTAAAACAATTTTTAAGTGGGGATATACAAGTCATATTTTTGATTATAAATAGTCATTGGAACGGTAAAGAGATTTTCTACATCATAGTAGTTTTTTTATAATTTTTAAACATTAAATAAATTAAGTTATATATGACATAATAATGATGCAGCGATGACATCATTATTTGACGATTTAAATAAAATGGAAAGATAATGTAAAATCTATGAACTAAACATGTCCAAAACTTATTGGATAGGTGGATTTATAACCCTTATCACCTTATCCACGAATTATATGAATGTGGGGCCTTTTAAAACCGAAATACTTTTTCAAATAAAGTAATATTTCTTACTTTCCAAAAGTGCCCCTCCTCTCCTCTTATAAAAGGCCCCCACCTCTACCTCATTTCACACACTCCTCAAGCCTTTGGCTCGGCCAAACCCTGCCCATTTACTCTCTCCACATCCCTCTACTCATCCTAGAGGATTCCATGTGGGCAGAAACCTTTCAAAGGAAGCCTTTAGGCTCAAATCAAAAAGAGTTACACTTTTAAAGGTAATTCATTCTCTCATGTTCATTTGTTTTATTTTGTTTCTACAACACCCTAAACTCTTTTTATTTACATCTTTTGTAACAACACCAGTCTATTAAATATACTAGGATGTTGTTATAAGATTTATTCGAGCTACACTCTCACACAACTACATCAAATGGTTAAATAACATACGGTTTCCGTGGATGGCGAAATTCTGCCTCCCGAAACGATGATTGTTCAATACTCATTTAACACCTTCAAAGGTGGCCATTATGATGTCACTATTTTTATATATGATATATAATATGTTAATGTTTTACTTATTCTTCTGTATTTTTCATTTGTGTCTTACCTTTATGGCTTCCATTATGGGTATACACGATATCTTCATTTAAGGAAGTGCGGACTACCGCCCCCTCAAAGTGATTTGATTCGTCAAATACCATATGTGGGACATATAAAAGATGGAACTATGATATTATATATGATATTATACTAGAAGTATAATATACCTTTATATCATTATTATTCCATTCTATAAAATACGAAATAGAAATGGAAGTAGCGTTCATGCGTACGTACGACTTACCGTCTCCATGAACGGTGCATTTCATTTCTTACCTCTAAATGATTATGTAATGTTATAAATGCATGCATGTACTGGATATATATGAAATATATGATATCTACATCATGAATACAATTCTGGTTATAATAAACATTTGGCCACACGAACAACATGTAATTGTAAGAAGTCCACTTTCGACTTAAGAACCAAATACCGACAAAATGAACATTATTAACTTGAATGATTACATAATGTTTATAACATGTCAATAATTGATATAAAAGGAATAATGAACTTGCAAAAGGTTCTTAAGAAAGTATAAATTAACTAAAGTTTATTATTCAGGACGTTAAATAACGATCGAGTCAAGTCGGACCCGGGGTATGGGATTCTACTCCTCTCTTTCTTTTTAAGTACACTCTTTTATGTCATTCCTTATAAGCTCATATTTCTTGTTATTGGTATGTTATTTTATATCAATCTTACTGTAATTTTTATGTTCATATGATGAGAGACCCTATTCTCTCTCATCAATCCATTTTGGATGTTTCGAGTGGCGCCGTTAGGCTGCTGAATTTTCGTAAGAGATCTAACCTCTCTCTTTCTCTTTAAGTACTCCCCTTTATGTCACTTCTTTTAAGCTCCTATTTGTTATGATGGGGTGATGTTATTTCACATTCATCTTGCTGTACATTTTGTTTTAATGTGATGAGATACCCTATTTGATCTCATCAATCCATTTTTGGAAGTTTTATGTTGCGCCGTTAGGCTGCCGAGTTTTCGTAAGGGATTTTTCATCTCACATTCATTCCCGTGAGATTTATGATACATTTTCCACAATTTACTTTGAGTGGTGTATGTAATGCCATTATTCTACTCTTTGTGTAATATAATTTCCTTTATGATTATTTACATCAATGATTTATTGTCCTTCTTTCATGGGGTGTATGTTTTGAAAGATACCCAAGTCGGTAAGGGAACCTTTCACCCTCCTCTTTTTTTAAAAGACTTCTTTTGTTGGGTCTTTTAATTTACATAATGTTATGTTGGGATATGTTCTCATATATCCTTATCGATGTAAATTTTATGTACAAGTGATGAGATACACTTTTTATCTCTCATCAACTCATTTTGATGTGATGCCGTTAGGATGTCAAGGGAACTTTTTAACCCAATTTCGATTTCTTTGGGTTCAACATGTAGTCATTGAATATGTCTTCCATTGAATATGTGTGAATGAACATTTATTGTTTTAAACTTAATATCCACTTATATTGGGTGTGTTTATATTTGTCACACATATTTTTGAGATTGATTTGTCCTTAATCTAAGGATACCTTCTTTATAAGGGATTTCATCACATTTGACATTTCTATTGAGGGTTCATTGTTGTTATGCACCAATTCACTCTTATATGGTGTATATACTATCCTTTGGAGTATTATATCCTGAATCCATTTATTCTCATGATATTATAAATTTATGATTAAATTTTATTCCTCAATTATTGTATTCAAGTGTCTCTAATTTTTGTAAAAACCCTTTGACCAAAATATCGCTTTAAATGTTTTAATGACTTATTATTATTAATATCCATGTTTTCAAAATGGTTTTATGGATTTATTTATATGGATATTAATGGGTTAAAATTTTAAAAGCTTCAAGGTGGTATGGGACACTTTGATTCAAAATTCTCCTTATTAAATGTTTTAAATGGTTTTGGAAATGGTTTCTTTTTGTATGGATTCATAATTTCAAAATACTAAAATGTAATATTGTGATTGAAATGTGGAAATGTTTTGTTTCCTTTATGCATGTTTTATGTGATACGTTTATGTTATGTTTCTTGGGCATTGTTATGAAAATGGGTGGTTCTGTGATAAACTAAGGGCGGGTGAGCCCGATATAGCTCTCCAATGCATTGGGTAACGCGAAGGAGTGAAACGTTAAGGTTTCTCGGAAGAGATTTAGGGAATATACTGTGATGGGTATTCCAAACGTAACCAAGAGGGTTACTCCCTACGTAAGAATTCTATGAATGCCTCAAGTTACCTTTATGTGATATGATTTCTATGATTTTATGAGGTATGTTAAAGTGCCTATGTTTTATGGGTAAAGTATGATTTCATTCTTATGTATACATGTACTCATGATTCCTTTCCATATTTTTATATCCCTTACTGAGCTTTTTGTGCCCATCCTAAGTTTTTGAAAGGTTTTTCACAGGTCAAGGGAAAGGTACATGATGTGATGATAGTGTCAAGGATGTGTCAAGAAAGAATCCATGTTTTATTTTCAATATGTTTCCGTTGATTGGAAGAATGAATACTGTCTTTTATGTAACCACTCTGTTTAAATGTGGAATATAATGCAAGTTTCATAATCTAATTCTCTAAAACTCTAAACCTGAAAAGATCCTCAATGTGTAATCTTGTAATAACTCAAGATTAATTAAGGTTTAAGGCTGGGGCCTTATAGTTGGTATCAGTGGTCGGTTTAGATAACTTTAGAGGTTAGGGAATTCTTTAAGCATAAGTGACATTACCATAATGGTTAGGATTTCAGAAAGAGTCCTAGTTTTAGATAAAGTGAATGAGTAAGTATATCTTAGTGTTTATCTTACTCATTAGTACATGATGGTTTTGTTGATATACTCACACTGACATTTTTGGTTTTAGTAAATGGCTGGATCTAGCAGGCACCAAAGTAACAGTGGATGTGAAGGAAACTGTGACAGTTTTTTGATCAAGCAACTGAATGATATGGGAGCTACAATGAGAACTCTTGTGATTATCCTCAACCAACTATCTGGAGTCATGATTGACCACCTAAACCTTGGATATTTCTCTAAAACATCATATATGCAAGAAACAAATCCCTACATAAGTACAGGTAATAATCATAAAGGTAAGTGTGTTCAAAAACCTATGTGTCAAAGATGTGAAAAAAAACACCTAGGAAAATGTTTCAAAGGGACAGAAATATGCTATAGATGTGGAAATGAAGGTCATAAAGCAAGAACCTGCCATGGAAAAAGGAAGCATCCAGTTGACTCGTGGAAAGGGAACGAAGTTCTTTCTGAGGGATCAATTGAATGTTTTAAATGTGGTGTGCATGGTCATTATGCAAACACATGTCCTATAAAGAAGTTTCGTGAATGGGGTCACCAAGAGCGTACCAATATTCATTTACCAATACCTAATTCCATTCCGATTGAGGATGAAGAAACTGACAATGACCAATCAAAGGTATGTACTATTTCATGACTATTGTTTTCCTATTTTTCATAGGATATGATTCATGATTTTATTTGTAGGAAAGAGGTATTTCAGAATAAGTTGGAAAGGAATGGATAATGGATCATGAAGAATGTTGAATGAGTAAGATGTCAACATATAAGGGCTTCAAGAGTTATGGTGAAATTCTTAAGAGTATTAAGTCTCTTTTGATGATGGGGTTACATTAGATGACTTTTTATATTATGTGTAACCCTGATGTTTAATATAGTCAAATTTTATTCAAGTAATAGTTATCTTTTCTTTTTAGGACATAGTTATAAAGAACCATTTGGGTTTATATGATCCTTACTTTTGAGGTAATTATGGGTTACTATATGTTATGATGGAAAATGAAAGGCATGAGATAAACTTGAGGTTAAAATATGTTATGATCATCTTTGAAGATTTTATATCATTTTGGAGAATGTTTTAAGAATCATATAGTTTTGGAAAAAGGACAACACGCAGACCGTGTGACTACCCGTCGCGTCGGACAAAGCTGCGGGAATCGAACCCACAACCAAAGTGCGACTGGTATTAATCGCCTACCACTAGACTACGTGAATTCCCTGGTTAGTTTGACTGATTCTTTTTAGTTATATGATTTTATGAATTAAGAGTAAGTTGATTTTGGGTTATTTATGAAAATGATTAACCTATCATAGAGGATATGTGATTAGGTTAATTACTTTTCAATATGAGACTTTAGGAGCAACTAATGTTGTTTGGAGATAAATGTTACAATTTAACATGGAAAACTATGTGACTAAATCCTTCAAATATTTGGGTTTCAATCTTATATTGGTTTACATTGAAGAATTTTATGGACAAATTGATTATATAATGGTCCTCGTTGAACTTTGGGTTTTGTTGGACAAATTTTGGAGATTAAGAATAGATTTTCTTTTTATAAAGGGTTATCCTTTTCTGGAATATCTGACCTTGTACTAACCTTTTTGGTTTTGGTTTTGGTTAAAGCCTAAATACATGGGATGTATATTGTTCTCTTTTGTGGATTAGTTGATTCTCTAGAAGTTGATTATAGTACTCTTAATGCGAACAAGTCTCCCTAAATACTCGCCTTTTGGAAAAAAAATATGAGTTTGACTAAGGAATCTAGTAAAATATGAAAGTCAACATGATAAGTGATTATGATTCCTTATGAATAAATTCCTCAACAAAAAGTAACATAAAACAAAAATTTTTTCTATTAACTTTTCCAACTGGGGAATCGAATATCGTTTAACCCATCACAAGTTTGTGATTTTCTTATTGTTAACTTTCTCCTAAACATGTTTTCTATCACTGTCCATCAGAACATGACCCTATGTTTTCTCTTCCATGTCCATGTTTTCCTACATGGAATCCTAGTAAGGGTTAACTCGGGTGACCTCTGTACTTATCTTCCATTCTTTTAAAGTGGTTGTTTTACCGACTCTAGTTCCGATGTGGGACATTCAAGGATGTTTCCAAGCTCAATTTTAAAAATTGCGAGGACGCAATTCCCAAAAGGGGGGAAGGATGTAACACCCCAGGTAAATAAAGAATATGAAATTTTCATATTTATCCATATTTGTGAATAAAGTATTAATATTACTTTAAAGGGTTGCTATGCTCGATGGCGTACCCAACACACAACAACGAGTTTCTTGGGAATCTTATGTTGCACTCTAATAATAAAATAATATTATTTTCAATGGTAGTTAACATGTAGCTGTTGTAATGGCGGGAATGGATAGAAATAACTAAAATATGATTATATATGTTCTTAAATGTTTTTACATTCATACAATAAAAGATAAAGGCTTAAAATACGGAAAGAATTCAATTTTAGGCGTATATGCCCTAGTTTTCACTAAAGGTTCATTTATCACCTTTTGATGGCGAACAATCATTAAATATAGTTTTGATCACTCTTATACATTCTTTTGGACCAAATAAAACTCTTATTAAGAATTGGGACATCAAATTTTACTTTGTGTAATTTTTTGGTATTTTTCCGATAAAGTTCATTTTTTAATGAATAATGTAAAATGTTGTGTTTTAATTCAAAACCACTTTTTAATATAATTTATTTATATGATTAGATAATATTTTTAATTGGTTTTAAAGTGAAATTAGAAAATATTTTTACCATTAAATCCAATAGTGGTCGTTGGAATTAATTTCACTTTGAAATCAGACTTAAACTAGTGTCAATCTTTTGATACTTATTGTTTTATAAAAACACGCTATTTGCGCTGACAGCGGGAATTAATTATTAAATTAATTAATGTGACTAATATGTTTTGAATTTTGTAAAACAGACTTCATTTTTTAATTCGGAATATCAAATATAGCTTATGGTGAATTTTTGGGATTTTTCTGAAAAACTTTAATTTTTGATTAATAGTGAAACCACTAAGTGGTACTTATAAAAACTGATTTTCCGTTTAAATGAAATTTTTCCATCATTGTGTTTTGATTTTCAAAAATCCGACATAAATGGTTGTCATTAAGAAGTAAAATGTGGTTCAATGAGATTAAAATAATTTTTTGGTGAATAGTAACTTATTAAGTTTTAATCGCGATTAGTGGTAATTAGTGTAGTTTAAGGTAAAAATAATGCTTTAATAAAATGAAATGAACTTGACACATGTCCTAAACTCATTGGATGTGTAATTGCCGACCAAGACAAGCCATGGGTCAACTTGGGGACCCCATGGATCCACTTTGGTTGGGAAATGACATAAATAACTTTTTATTTAATGTAAAAGTAAAAATGACACAAACATGATATGTTTACTAAAACAATTTTTAAGTGGGGTTATACAAGTAATATTTTTGATTATAAATAGTCATTGGAAAGGTAAAAATATTTCCTACATCATAGTATTTTTTATAATTTTTAGACATTAAATAAATTAGGTTATTTATGACATAATAATGATGCAGCGATGACATCATTATTTGACGATTTAAATAAAATGGAAAGATAATGTAAAATATATGAACTAAACATGTCCAAAACATATTGGATGGGTGGATTTAGAACCCTTATCACCTTATCCACTAATTATATGAATGTGGGACCTTTTAAAACCGAAATACATTTTCAAATAAAGTAATATTTCATACTTTCCAAAAGTGCCCCTCCTCTCCTCTTATAAAAGGCCCCCACCTCTACCTCATTTCACACACTCCTCAAGCCTTTGGATCGGCCAAACCCTGCCCATTTACTCTCTCCACATAACTATCCTCATCCTAGAGGATTCCATTTTGGCATAATCCTTTCAAAGGAAGCCTTTAGGCTCAAATCAAAAGGAGTTACACTTTTAAAGGTAATTCATTCTCTCATGTTCATTTGTTTTATTTTGTTTCTCCAACCCACTAAACTCTTTTTATTTACTTATTTTGTAACAAAACCAGTATCTTAAATATACTAGGATGTTGTTATAAGATTTATTCGAGCTACACTCTCACACAACTACATCAAATGGTTAAAGAACATACGGTTTCCGTGGATGGCGAAATTCTGCCTCCCGAAACGATGATTGTTCAATACTCATTTAACACCTTCAAAGGTGGCCATTATGATGTGAATATTTTTATATATGATATATAATATGTTAATGTTTTACTTATGATTCTGTATTTTTCATTTGTGTCTTACCTTTATGGATTCTATTATGGGTATACGTGATATCTTCATTTAAGGAAGTGCGGACTACCTCCCCCTCAAAGTGATTTGATTCGTTAAATACCATATGTGGGACGTATAAAGGATGGAACTATGATATTATATATGATATTATACTGGAATTATAATATACCTTTATATAATTATGATTCCATTCTATAAAATACGAAATAGAAATGGAAGTAGCGTTCATGCGTACGTACGGCTTACCGTCTCCATTAACGGTGCATTTCATTTCTTACCTCTAAATGATTATGTAATGTTATAAATGCATGCATGTACTGGATATATATTACATATATCATATCTACATCATGAATACAATTCTGGTTATAATAAACATTTGGCCACACGAACAACATGTAATTGTAAGAAGTCCACTTTCGACTTAAGAACCAAATACCGAAAAAATGAACATTATTAACTTGAATGATTACATAATGTTTATAACATGTCAATAATTGATATAAAAGGAATAATGAACTTAGAAAAGGTTCTTAAGCAAGTATAAATTAACTCAAGTTTATTATTCAGGACGTTAAAGAACGATCGAGTCAAGTCGGACCCGAGGTAAGAGATCCTACTCCTCTCTTTCTTTTTAAGTACACTCTTTTATGTCATTCCTTCTAAGCTCATCTTTCTTGTTATTGGTATGTTCTTTTATATCAATATTACTGTAATTTTTATGTTCATATGATGAGAGACCCTATTCTCTCTCATCAATCCATTTTAGAAGTTTCGAGTGGCGCCGTTAGGCTGCTGAATTTTCGTAAAAGATCTAACCTCTCTCATTCTCTTTAAGTACACCCCTTTATGTCACTTCTTTTAAGCTCCTATTTGTTATGATGGGGGGATGTTATTTCATATTCCTCTTGCTGTAAATTTTGTTTTAATGTGATGAGATACCCTATTTGATCAAATCAATCCATTTTTGGAAGTTTTATGTGGCGCCGTTAGGCTACCGAGTTTTCGTAAGGGATTTTTCATCTCACATTCATTCCCGTGAGATTTATGCTACATTTGCCACAATTTCCTTTTAGTGGTGTATGTACTGCAATTATTCTACTCTTTGTGTAATATAATTTCCTTTATTAGTATTTACATCAATGATTTATTTTCCTTCTTTCATGGGGTGTATGTTTTGAAAGATACCCAAGTCGGTAAGGGAACCTTTCACCCTCCTCTTTTTTTAAAAGACTTCTTTTGTTGGGTCTTTTAATTTACATAATGTTATGTTGGGATATGTTCTCATATATCCTTATCGATGTAAATTTTATGTACAAGTGATGAGATAAACTTTTTATCTCTCATCAACTCATTTTGATGTGATGCCGTTAGGCTGTCAAGGGAACTTTTTAACCCAATTTCGATTTCTTTGGGTTAAACATGTAGTCATTGAATATGTCATCCATTGAATATGTGTGAATGAAATTTTGTTGTTTTACACTTAATATCCACTTATATTGGGTGTGTTTATATTTGTCACACATATTTTTGAGATTGATTTGTCCTTAATCTAAGGATACCTTCTTTATAAGGGATTTCATCACATTTGACATTTCTATTGAGGGTTCATTGTTGTTATGCACCAATTCACTCTTATATAGTGTATATACTATCCTTTGGAGTATTATATCATGAATACATTTATTATCATGATATTATAAAGTTATGATTAAATGTTATTCCTCAATTATTGTATCCAAGTGTCTCTAATTTTGGTAAAAACCCTTTGACCAAAATATCGCTTTAAATGTTTTAATGACTTGTTCTTATTAATATCCATGTTTTCAAAATGGCTTTAAGGATTTATTTATATGGATATTAATGGGTTGAAATGTTAAAATCTTCAAGGTGGTATGGGACACTTTGATTCAAAATTCTCCTTATTAAATGTTTTAAATGGTTTTGGAAATGGTTTCTTTTTGTATGGATTCATTATTTCAAAATAATAAAATGTAATATTGTGATTGAAATTTGGAAATGTTTTGTTTCCTTTATGCATGTTTTATGTGATACGTTTATGATATGGTTCTTGGGCATTGTTATGAAAACGTGTGGTTCCGTGATAAACTAAGGGCGGGTGAGCCCGATATAGCTCTCCAATGCATTGGGTAACGCGAAGGAGTGAAAAGTTAAGGATTCTTCGAAGAGATTTAGGGAATATACTGTGATGGGTATTCCAAACGTAACCAAGATGGTTACTCCCTACGTAAGAATGCTATGAATGCCTCAAGTTACATTTATGTCATATGATTTCTATGATTTTATGAGGTATGTTAAAGTGCCTATGTTTTATGGGTAAAGTATGATTTCATTATTATGTATACATGTACTCATGATTCCTTTCCATATTTTTATATCCCTTACTGAGCTTTTTGTGCTCATCCCAAGTTTTTGAAATGTTTTTCACAGGTCAAGGGAAAGGTACATGATGTGATGATAGTGTCAAGGATGTGTCAAGAAAGAATCCATGTTTTATTTTTAATATGTTTCCGTTGATTGGAAGAATGAATACTTTCTTTTATGTAACCACTCTGTTTAAATGTGGAATATAATGCAAGTTTCATAATCTAATTCTCTAAAACTCTAAACCTGAAAAGATCCTCAATGTGTAATCTTGTAATAACTCAAGATTAATTAAGTTTTAAGGCTGGGGCCTTATATGTATAGTGGGTTTAAACATATTATTACATTTTAACAGAACAATAATAATATTTATGATATCATATATGATTTACTTACGACTTTGTATTATCTGTTCATTTGTCAATTCCATGTTAAAGCAACGTTTTGGGTAAAATCGTTTCATTTATCACCTGTGTTTTGACTTGTAATTATTCATATGATTACTTAGATCATGATTAATAAATTACAAAATATAAAAAATGATTTAAATATAATATATATTCAGAATATATATATATAATAGATCTATAAATGGAAAGAAATGCACCGTTCAAGGAGACGGTAGGCCGTACGTACGCATGAACGTAGTTTTGGTTTCCTTATTAAATTTAATATATGTAAGGAAATAATGTATACCTAAATCCAGTATCATTAACATGTCATATATTTCATGATTACTTATTATAAATACTTTATAATCATTCTTGAATGGTTAACATGGAGAATGAATCTCATCGCGTCGTGGAGACGGTAATACGTACGTACGCACGAGCGATGATGTCGTTCGCAAAATTATTGAATTGAATTGGAGTGGATGATATAATATCTCAGAATAAGTATGATTTTATAATAACTATATATAGCTTTTCATTACACCATTATACCCATCCATGTAAGGTGGTGGTGGAAAAATAGATTACACCACGACGTGGAGACGATATTATGTACGTACACACGTGCGGTGATTTCGTTTTCTGTAGGATGGATATAAGGTGAAATAGGGTTGTTTAATATTTATAATAACATAATAGTATATAATTAATACTGATGTTATTAATTTATAATGAAACAACTAAATAATAAGAAGTAGAAGAAGAAAGAAACATGAAAGAGTTGGTAGAAGAGATTACCTCTTCCTCGACGCACCTCCTTTAAACATCTTCTTAGGGCACCAGAGTTGGAATTTTGAGAAGACCATAACCTCTATGTTATAACTAGAGAGGTTGAAAAGATAAATTTTCAGGATTTGGCCGAGCTTCAAGGCTCAAAATGGTGTGAAGAGAAGATGGAAGGGGTGCCCTTTATATAAGGGAGGGGAGGGGCACCTTTGGTAACATAAGAAATATTAATTTATAATAAATTCAACCTCACATTAAAACCTCAAAAAATGACGAAAATATGAATATTATATGAGATAGGGTTGTAATATCATCAACCAATAAATTTTAGACATGTTGGGAATTTATTTAAAACATTATCAACTTTATTTATCCTTATTTAATCTATTTAATTTTATTTGTGGTAATAATATTCTAATTTTTAAATTTTTATAAATAATTACTTATTTGTTGTTAATTTTCCATAATTGGATAATTTATGACATTTTAGACCATATAAATATAAATATATAATTTTTAAATATTTTTTGATTTTTAAACAATTTTATAATATGTAATTTTTATAAAATACCAATAGTTTCAATTTTGACACCATTAATTTCATTGAATTTATATAAAATATACATATAGGATATATTCAAAATAAAAGATTTAATAGATTCCAAACATGTCATTTTTATCTAGAAATTTTTTTGAGAACATTAATTAGTTCATATAATGTTTATTTTAATATTAATAAAACCATTTTTATGATACATCTCTTAATAAAACAATTAATACATATTTTTTTATAATCATTTCATATACTTATTAGTAGAATAAAAATTAAAACTAAAATCCTATGATGAAGATAAATATAATAATTTTAATAATCATATTTTTAATCGAATTTATCAACTTAAAATCACAACAGTTAAATTATTATATTTATTAATTTATGAAGGTGACATCTTTGACATCATTTAAAATTAAATAATTTAAATGTCCTAATCGATTTTATAAGGATTCAAATGGTCCACAAATCTCCCCTTGGATGATTAGGATATATATATACTCGACCAAAAAATTTTGTCATGTTTCTGGTCCTTGTAATAGGTATTATTATTTTAATAAAAACTATATTATTGATTATTCACTAAATAAATAATTTCTACATCATTAATGTATATGATTTTAAAATAATAAAATATTTATTAAAAATTACAAATAAATTACCATGATAAAGAAAAACATTTTATCTTTCGAATGAGTATTTAAAATCTAATTTATATTCTGTATAACTATATATTAAAAATAATCTAATTATTAAAGATTGAGTGAGACATTTCACTTTTCTTTAAATAAACAAAATAAAAGGTCTTAATCAAATACAAGTGGGTTCCATTAGAATCCATTTCGACCCAAGTATGATTTAGGGTAAAATATAATCATCTAATTATATTAGGATAAGTGTTAGGGTAATTTTATAATATTATATTTACCCTTAATTACCTCGATTTACCTTTAACTATGGTAAATAAAATTTACTGTAGTTACTATTCATAGTGCCTAAAAATAAAAAGTAGACTATTAACATAATTTGAACCAACTGATTCCAAATAGGGAATCCATTTTTACAAATTCAAATCACATAAGTTGCAGAAATTATTTTAAAATTAATCCCGTCGTTAAGGAAACGAGGTTTAAAAGGTAAAACATTGCAAAAGATTGAAATGATTTTACATTTGAATTCAATTTAAAATCAATGATAATTACATACATTATATTATATTGTAAAAATATATTATATTTATAATTTAAAACTATTAAATATTATAATATATCCATATAAATTATCTTGATGAATTTTTTTTTTAAATTAAAATTTAGTGTATTTTTACTATTCATCAAAATAAGAAACTTATCAGAAAAATATCAAAAATTTATCCAAAGTAAATTATTATATCATGATTCAAAGGAATAATTTTATTTTTTCAAAATGAACTTATAAACATGTCAAAAACTAAATTTAATGTGGGTGCGCCATCAAAAGGCGGCAAAATTGCATTTTTTGAAAAATACATTTTTTCCATGAAAAAATCATTTTGTTCTCATACCATGTTCTATAAAATGTGTATGATGAATTATAATGTCATAAAATTAAAAATGTAGTTACTACTATTTATAACGGCTAGTTCATAATAATATTATAACAATATATTATTGCTTAGTGAAACTCAGTATTGCGTACAACACACACTATTAAGGAAGGTTGTTCTTGCGTGCAACACAAAACAAAAATAGTGTTTATGTATAATATAAGATAATACGGTGCTTCATATAACACAAGCTTATTTTTTTGTAGCGCACAACACAAGACATCAATGAAATTAAAAAGAATAATTCTCATAAAATCTTGGGTTGTTACACAAAAGATGTATATATATCCTAAAAATAAATTTCTTTATTCAGGATCAAGTGGTTAAGGTATATAAAAACCATGTTAGACTTCTAAAATTCTTATGATGTTGATGCTTTTAGTGTGATATGCCATTGGTTTACCATCCAACATCTTTATAACAAATAACCTTTGAAAAAATAATATCTTGTTCATTGTCAGTGGATTATCTTACATATCAAAGATAATATCAATAAGTTTTTAAGTATTGTTTACTTATTTAATGTTATAATAAATGTTATAGGTAATTATATTGTTGGAAAAAATCTCTAAATGTAAAATTACAGTGTTTTTGGGTTGATTATGTTTACTGAAAAAGAAGGTAGAAACAGTCTGTTAAAGAGGTCCAGTGTGGTTATTGACTTGACATGTTAAAAATGATCCAAGAAAAAGGAATGCAGAATTAAAATACAGTAATCTAGATGAATATGAGGTGCTTCGTGAATGGGAAACATTCCTTGGTGCTTCGTGAATATAGGGTGGTTCAGGGATAAGAATTGAAATCTTTACGAAAAGGTGATGGAGAAGTTGAAAGCTTCGAAAAAGAGAGGAAACACCTATAAATAGGCAGCTGGACCAAATTTTAAATCAAACAATCCTTAACCAAAATACAATGGATTTGAATATTAAAAGGTGATTCATAAAGGATTTTTATTTCATGATGGTTTTTATAAGATTATATATTTTACGGAGAAAGGAAGTTTGGAAAGTTTAACAAAGCATCCAAAATGTTTATAGATTTTTGAATGTTAAGTTATCTTATTGAATGGAGTGAAATTCATAGAATCTATATGATATTCGCGATAATAGTTAGATTCAATAAAGTTGGGATCACAGTTAATGTAGGTTATTATTGTTAAATATTGGTCAGTTTTGCGACGATTGTGAGCTTTGAGAACTAGAAAGAATCACCTAATAAAACTGTGTAAAAGTTGTATTCATCAAGTGGATGAATGTGGGACTTAAAGATTCACTGAATGAGGTGTAACACATATTGATTCATGTTATTAAAAGATAATTTTTCTAAAGGATCATTAAGAACAATTTTGTTGTGAGAACATTAATTTTTTAAATTGTGACTGGTTGAAAACAAGGAGGGATAGTGAGTTTGCTCTAAAATTTGTTACATTAGTGTGCTTTAGTTGATTTTTTACATAGGCACATTGGATTTTTATTCTCTTTGGATGTATCCCAATGTGGGTAAAACAAGTAAAATTATTGTGTCTCATTCATTATTTCATTTTTTCATACATTAATATAGTAAAAAAGAGAAGAGTATTTCATTTAATGAAGAAACGAGATTCGAAGGGGCTGTTGTCTTAAACTTTAATACCCAGATTCAACCCCCCTCAAGGTATTTGACCTAGTTGGTATGATAAACATCTAAATCAACCATAGTGTTTTCTTATCTAACTACTCCCATTTTACATTATTCATTATTTCCAGATTGGTACCCATTAATGGAAGATCCATTAGAGTTAGTATCCTATGAATGATAGTTTTTTTAATTGGATTAATTATATATTCAATGATTTTAATATTAATCAAATATCTTGTTACATATTGTTAATTATTATTCCTGAATTTAATGTAGTAATGCCCCTGGGTATCTGTCATATTGATAATTTCATAATAGTTCCCCACTATGATTAGAACCTTGAAATTATATGATGATATACAAAAAAATAGTATTATGGTTGGATAACATTATATGATGGGACATATGTAATTTTACTATCAGGTGTGAGTACTCATAAGCATATAAGAATTATTATCATGAAGTTATCACTTTGTAATATCCATGATGGGACATTATGAGAATATACCAACCATTATGAATACCACATGTTTTTGTGTCATATGATATTCCTATATAGAGCCCCATGTTTCTCATGCATATACATTGCATCATTGTTTTTGAATACTTAATATATTACACAAAAAGAATCCCAAAAACTACATTAGTTTAGTGACCTTAGGAACATGGGAACATAAATGTTGGTACACAAGTGAGCTAAATTATCTCCCATTATGTTCTTTATGACTAGAAACTTTCTTATAAACATTATACATAATATATATTTTCATATCACGGGGAAAGGAAACATAATAAGTGTGATCTCATATGCTTAGTAAGGGTAAAAAAAGGATGTATGTAAGCATAGTTATGAGAATAAGGGTATGATAATAAGATCATAACATTAGAAGATCATGCCCTCCATATCAAAGATTATAATCAAGATTCATGACATAAATATTGGTAGTTCATAAGACATGAATCATTTGGGAATCAATATTATAATCCATGAAATCATAACCATGGAATAAGAAATGGGAATACAGAAGAAAAATAATCATACAAAATTATTTCCATGGTATTCAATTTCTAATTACAAGGACATCTTAGGGGAATGGTTTCACTCATTAAACCATTTTAATAGTCAAGTTCACTTCGATGATCATATTAGCAGAGAAAGTACATAACGAAACCAAGTTCACTACTCATTCCAGTATTTTCTATCTAATGAAATATAAATCATTACCCAATTCATTGGAGGTAGATATATGTCCCACCCATATCATAACTAAATCATATATATGTGTGCCATAAAATAATAAAACATTCATCATATCATAACCTATAGAAGAGATCAGTTTCATAAACATCATTTGTATCCCATGAAATGAAAAAGGTATCATAAAAGTTTCATAATATCCTAACCTATATAAAATATATAGGTTTTATAATCACTTAATTTAATCATAACCCAAAAAAATAAACATGTTTCATAAGAAAATAACCGAAGGAAGATAAATGGGATTCATAGACATCATGACATCAAAATATAATCCATTCGGAGAATGAATGTAAATGGTACACTTGGATAATATTCCCATAAAGGAATTATTAACACTAATGGATGTTTTATTATATGGAAGATAATTTTGAAATATCTTTTAAAAATATTTCTTTAGGAAAATATCCTTTCTATTTTGAAAAAAAAATCTTTTTTTAAAACATAAAAAAAATTAGAAATTTTTTCTCTTTTAAAATAGATTTAATAACTTATAAATGATGATTTTAAAATCATTTAAATCATTTTTATTTGAGAATTATAATAAAATATTATATAAAAACATTTTTTAAAACATATTTATGAAACTTTTTTTTGGAAGAAAACAGATTTTTGTCCGAAGAGATAAATGAAGTCAGATTTTATTAAAGACATTTTCATAATTATCATTAGATGTAATTAGTGGAAGATGGTACCAATAGATGAATATATCACTAATAAACATAGGATAATAAAATCCATGATATCTCTAGAGATATGGATCATAATATTTCATCAATGGAATCATAATCACAAACAATCCCAATAAGGATGATATGGTAACAATAAACTCTTACAACATCGATAACTTTGAATAATGAGAGAATTAAATGATAATTATATTAAAATATAATGAAAATATTTATATACATGATAAAATATGCAAAAGGGTAGTATTTAAACCCTATAAAATAATGTAAGTGCAAAACATAACATGTGTCCAAATGAATAAAAATTAAGACAAAATTACCTTATCGATTTGATAATATTCGGACCGTAAACCCCATGAAATAGAGATAATAAATTGTATAATTAAATACAAATCAATTATTTATAATAATCATATAATAAATTCATTTTAATTATATACACCACATAAAATCAATGAGTGGTGAAAAAGGCATAAGCCTCTCCGAAATAAATGTGAGACTAGAAATCCACTTAATGCTTGAGTAACTTTTGAATCATGCGATCTATGAAACAATAACATAAATTGAAACTTTTAATATCATTAAAATAATTAAATTCATTATATAACATGTCATTGGAATGTATACACAAAAAAAACAAGAATAAGTTTCGAATATAGCATATATCTTAAAAAAATACAAGTGAGACAAGAAATACCTTACCTTATGTCTTGACTCTCATCATACTAATTCAGAACTATTGTATAATATAAATAAGTATATTATATTTATATCTTAGAACCATTTTCAAATATATAATACCATATATTATTTTATTATGATATTTAATTAACATTTTAATAATAATTCTATTTGAAATTTACACTTCGGTTAATAACAACTTTGTATTTCGCACGTGTTTTTTGGTCCTCTTATTGATATCTAGATTCAATACCATCCATAATGATAAAAATGATTAAAATATTATATATATTCACTATTTATATATTTATAACAATATATAAAATATGTAAATAGTAAAGGAAATACACCGTTCATTCAGATGGAAGACCATACGTTCGCATGAGTGTTGTTTCCATTTTTGAAGTGTCTTGAAAGGAAGAAGAAAAATGAATTTAATATATAAATAAATATTATCTTTAAAGTATAGTTATTATCTAATATATATCATATAATTCTTTTAATCCAATCCATAATACTTTCCATGTAATGTGTGAATGAACCACATCGCTTTGGGGAGACAGTAGTCCACACGTTCACAAACGATGTTATCATATTCCCAAAAATTGGAAAGCATGAATTTATGTGTTATATAATTATGAAATAAGCATAATGTAATCATAATTGTCATATATATCATATAAAATCATAATTATGTCATTATTACAAACCTTGTGATGTGGTAATGGGAGAAAAAACCACATCAATTCGTGATGTGGTAGTTCACCGTACAGACGATGAATGATTGAATATCCTATTTGATTGAATTGTGCTTGAGTTTAGGTATTAACCCTAATATAATAACATGAAATTATATTCTAGAAACTAAGGTTATTATATAATCATTTAATAAGAATAATTTATGTGGTGTGGAAATAATTAAAACTAAAGTGCTCGTTGAAGGATGTTACCTCTTCATTGAGTAACTCATTTTGGTTTGTACCGAAGGGAATACATGGATGGATTTATTCTCAAATTTAAGATTATAGGATGAATTTAGGGAATTTTGGAGGTTATTTGGATAGTTTTTGGATGAGTTAAATTTTTTAAGATGTGTGAATAAGTGAGGGGCTGAGCGCCCTTTTATAGGGGTGGAGGAGTGACATTCTTGTAAATATAAAAAGGAAAACACTATTCGGTGGGTCTCCCTTAAATAATTTTCCACAAATAATTGAAAATTTTCGATAAAATGGGTTACAGTTTCTAAATAGGTAATCTGATGGTTTTAGACAAGTTTATGGTCATTTTTACACCATAGGTTTTTTGTTTAATTACTATGTAATATTGTTTTTACCTTAATTGCTGTAATTAATTTTAATTAATTTCACTAAAAAAATTGGTACAAAAATTAAGTTTAAATTATTAGAAATTAAAAATTATTAGGATTCCCAATATGGAATACATTTTTGAAAATTCTAATCAGATAAATTCTATAAATTAATTTGAGATTAATATCATAGACATGTCATGAAAGTGTGGTTTTGAAGAAAAAATGTTTAAAATTTTGAAATGTTATTATATCCAATTTCAATGTGAAAATTTCTTCTAATAACCTAAATCGGATTAATTTAAATATAATTTACCTAATTATAATTAAAAAACTAATTAATATATAATTTATCTATATAACAAAATTTGAAAAAATATTTGTTTTAAATAAGAATTTAGTACTTCTCATTATTCATCCAAAAAAACTATTTCAAAAAATTCCAAAAAATATCCTAAAGGTATTTGTGACATTATGAATTAAATAGTGAATTATATTTTATAAAAGTAAATTTCCAAAGTGGTATAAAATTATTTTTACTGTTTTTCACATAAAGACAAAAAAGAAGCTCTTTTGGGAAAATAGTCTTTTTCAAAATATAATGAATTATGAAAATTATATATTTTATTACCAATATATTTTATTTCTATGAAACCATTATAAATAAAATTTATAAATTATTTATTACTATTCATATTAAAAATTTTAACAAATATTTTATAATTTTCTCATTTAAATAGTTACAGTAATAAAATGTTTTTTTTGTAGAAACTGAATGTTGCATGTAACACAAGATAAGAAGATGTTGTGTGTATTCAAAGATTATATTTGTTTAAATTATACAAAAATTAACTTTGTGTAGTTTTAAATAAAATAATTCAAAAAATTAATTTTTTCAAAAAATGTTCATAAAAAACTCAGGGTGTTACATTCTATCTCTATACATGTATAATAGTTCTTAGAATTTAATATTATCATGTAGTCATGTCTTGAATTGTTCAATTATATTTAAATAACCCAACCATCATGTCATATATCGGTGGGAATTATGGTATATTGGGTGTCTCCTGAATGACATGTAAATAATGTATAAGTTGAGTAAGGATTTTCCCTTACATCATTAGGGAATATTATATTTTATACATTTTATTGGAATAGAACTTTCACATTAAATTCTGTGTCCATGCGGGGGTGATATTTTTATTTCATATTGCCCATGAAAGATTCATCAAACACATAGGTTGATGAAATATATTTGAGAACTACTTGATGAGATATTTGGATAAATGAATTATATTATAAGGTGAAAATTTGTATGTGGTTGTAGACCTAACAAAAATAAGTTATTTATCTTGAGAACCTTGAACCTTTAATAGAAAATAATGTATAAAATTAGGTATTCCCCATAAATCCAATGATAAATAATTATATAGGGTCACACACTTAGTGTTTCTATTGATCTAGATTAAATTCTATTTGAATTTAATTATTAGAATAAATAATATTATCAGTTATAAAGAATAATTTTACTCATCATTTATTGATCACAAATATAAATTGATTAATGAAATATTTAATGAAATATTTATTCATCAATTAAATAAATTTCAATGAATTTGAATGGACCCTGAAGGTGTTCGGTGATAAATATTAACTTACAAGCCAGAAAAATTATATTTGTAATTGTGCATATTTGAGTGTTCCATAAAATAATAATATTATTATTATTATGTGGAATGAGGTTTAATAAATATTATAATATTATTTAATGGTTGGTACATAGTTAAATAATAATTTTACCTAATCCCTACCTCTATAAATAGTTGGTTATGTGTATTTTGTAGGTTTAATAAAAAATTGAGAATAGAGAATTTGTTTTCATAACAAATTTCTCTCTCTCTATCATGAATTCTTTCTCTCTTATAATAAAGAATAAGAATAAATCCTTCAAAAAAAAAATGATCTTGGGTCAATCAAGACAAAAAACACAAGATAATTGATTCACCGTGATAAACTCGTAAATCAATTGGCGTCGCTCAGAGATTAATGGAGCACATGTGGATCACTACTAGAGAGATTCCAAATTTAAATCCTTATAGTGAAATGAAGGTAATCCGTATGTTTCTTTGGGAGATTATCAGTTTCTTCAAAGAATGGATCCTAAGAAGAGGTAGTTATTTCATTATATTTATATAAATAAATTATAAATTTAACATGTAAGGTTTTCAATTCTGGTTTGAGGAAACTTTAAATTAAATGAAATTTTAATTTAATGCCCACCATAAGCTCATATTCTATTTCTAGAGCCTATAAGATAGTGGTCCTTCTATAGTATATAATCTTCTATTTTTATTATCCAAATTTCAATATTCATTTAGTTAAGATTCTCCACCCAAATATTACCCACATAAAAATCAATTTATCCAAAAATTAATGAACTTTTGAAAATTTTTGAATCTCGTAAAAAGGATTAGGAATTACATACATAAAATTATCTTATAAGGAAAAGGAAATAATGATGCTATTGAACCAATATTAGAATCACCATAACTAGGGAATAACTATATGAAACCCTCCAACTAAAGATCCTATATCACTTTTTTTCACTCACAACATTCTTCTCACAATCCATCAAAGGATATTCGCAAAAATTTACAACGAAAAAAATACTAGAAAATGATCTCATGATAAGGTGTGCAAAACATGGAAGAAATCATTTCCAAATTACCTTAATGAAATTAAATACCTATTGAATTCACACATACGTGATTTTCCAAAAGACGATGACCGAAATATACTAATACAAGAAAATAACACAATTGAAATGGTTCATACCTAAGTATTAATCTACAGTGGGAATGCCACTTTACTTTTTATTAAAGGATTCAAAATATGACTAAAATATTATAGGGGAAACATAATAGAAGTTACCAACCCTACAAAAATAGTACAGTCTATCCTATGAAACTGGTCACTGCAACCTTTTTATCTTTGCAATAGAAGTCAACCTAATCTGATATTCATGGAAATTTGTTCTTTTAGTCAAATACATTCAATACCCCAACTCCATATTTTACTAAAAAGTGATTACTTAGAAAACACTCATGATTTCAATCTAACATAGGCACATTTTACTCTTGCATTTCTAAAATTTGATATATCATAAGTTATTTTCATTTTTTACACCTCACCCATCTGAAGTGATCGAGGGAAAACTTCTCATGATCCCTCATGGATGTCATAGTTGGATCATCTGGTCGGTATAACGTTCAAAAATCTAAACATGGTATATGTTACTCCATTATTTCTATCTGATCCATTGAAATTTAGACCATAAAAATTGAATATTGTTTGGATCTAATGACTTGGTTGGACAATGGTTTTTAAATAGGGATAAAACCTAATAATAAATTCATATATTAAAACATAAAAATGAGAAATATAATAGATTAAGGACCCATTCCACAAAAAATTGACATCATATTTTAAAAAATATTACCACATTTTAAAAACACATTATTTTTAAACCATTAAATAGTAGATTAATTCTTATATTAAAAAAACAATATAATATGTGTATAAAAATAAAAAATAATTGTATAAAATCCATGAAATAAGTGGGAAAAATTTATATAAACATTAAATAGATAAGAATTAAAAATAATAATATTTAAATACTTTGGTAAATTTAGATCCTTAATTGAAATTAAAATAAAGATCTTATCTTAATCAAACATTTTCAATATTTAATGTCTAAATATAAATCCATTTATTATCAATAAAAATAATAAATTTTATTTCAAACTCGTGAGATATTGTCACTTTTATTTTTATGTAATGAGGGTGAAAAGCTGAGAGGCTAACAAAGAAATTTAAATGCATCAAAATTTAAAACCATTATAGGTATTCAATATAATTGGTTTTACAAACTAGATATATTCCACCATTCAATATAATAATATATATAGAATATAATGGAAGTGAATAACAAAGATGAAAACATAAAAAAAATTAAATCAACAAATTTTATATTCAACTTGACTAGAATACATTCCAATTTCTCAAAAAATCAATACAAATAAATACATATTAAAAGATAAATACAAACAAGTTAATAAATACTGGAAGACATAAGAATGTAAATTTAAAATAAAAATAAAAATCTCTAAAAAATATAATAAAATATGTCATAGTTATTATGAATAATTTTTGGAAAAAAGATAAGATATGATAATTTTATATAATATGAAAAACTTAAAAAAGATAATGGGTAAAAAATGTTGGGGTGGAGTCATTGATAGGATCTAAATAAGGGTGTGATAGGCAAGAGCACTACTAATGATCAAACTTTTAAAATCACTAGAAAGATATTTTTCACTGCTAAAAAACATTGAAATATTAATTTCCATTAATATTCATTGCATGGTGTGCCTGTTATGACTCAATGTGTGTGTTTTTAGTTTAAAATTGAAATTTTAGTTCAAAACACACATGACATACTCAAAATAGAGAAAATTAATTAATGTTATTTTGATACTATTATAAAACTATCTATAATCCATTTCTGATGTTTAATAATTAGCTGCACCTTAATATGATACACGGTGTGACCGGTATGGATTAAAATCCATGTTTTCAGTTTAAAATTGATATTTTAGTTCAAAATACACATCACATACTCAAAAAAACCCCTTTAGATTGTTTGGAAACATTATAAAAACAATTCATATGTCAGTTGTTACATGTAGAAATAAGTTACACCTCAATCTGATACACGGTGTGATTGGTATGATGTAAAGTGTGTGTTTTCATTTTTTAAATGATATTTTAGTTAAAAATGTCTGTCACTCCCTAAAAACCTATAAAACTAACAATTAATGTCCCGGTACATTAGTAAAATGATCCTTAATTCATTTATGATGTGTAGAAATCACCCACACAACAATTTAACACACAGTGTGAACGATAGGAATCAAAGTGTGTGTTTTTTTTAAAAAATTATAGTTTAGTTCAAAACACATGTCACATACTCAATATTAAGAAAAAACTCATATTTTTTTAATACATTAGAACAATGATCCATAAGTCATTTGTGACATGTTATAACCATATTCACCTTAATCTGATACACTGTGAGTTTGATATCAGTCAATGTGTGTGTTATTAGTTTAAAAATGAAATTTTATTTCAAAAAACATATTGCATACTCAAAACTAATAAAACACATTCATATTGTTTTTATATATTAGAGTACTAATCAATTTGTCATTTGTGACATATAGGAACTAGTCTCACCTCAATCTGTTACACAGTGTGATCGGTATGACTCAAAGTATGTGGTTCCAATTTAAAAATACATTTTATTATTTTATTGTTTCATTATTATATTTAATTTATTTCTTTACATAATTACTATCATAATTTTTTTCCTATATATGTTCATTCTTTTTCTTGAATTGAGGTGGTTTTCTTGAAAAAAGATAGCTTGATCTAGCACTTTTGAGAGGTGTTCAGGATTGAAAGGCAATGAAACATTGGTGTTTCTCAATGTCTATGATAAATCATACTTACTAATGTAATTATACAAACCAATGTTTGAAATTACTATAATATATTATTTTCCATGTATTTTTGATGAAAATTTTATTTCAATTAAATTATGTATTTGTTGATCCCTGTATTTTTTAAGATCCCAACAATTTATAAAGATTCATCGATCTCATTTTTAGGTACTATTTTATCTTATTTTTGGAATATCTATTTTACGGTTTAATTTCATAAGATTTTGAGTGAATTTGGATATTTTCGGTAGTGCAAGATTGGTTGTTTGTTTTCCCAAACTGTGCATCTAGCCCCAGCAAACCATCTAACCCCAGAAAAATGTGGATTACATAGTTAGAACACAGTTTAGAAAACTATACCCCTATTTGTATTAACAATTAAACTTCTATGTGAGGAACAAAGTTAGGGTGCATGGTTTAGAAAACCATGTACCCCATCCCATGAAACCATGCATGTGTAAATTAATATCTGGATAACATATTCCAAAAAACATGACCCCCCCCCCCAAATTTTAACCTCAATTCAACACCACTATATCCTAACATTTTTTCTTTGATTTAGAGATTATCGTATAGATTTTAAGGCCTTTTGAAATCCATTCTTGATGAATTGAAGACCAGATTGATGAATATTCACCTCTCTCAGTAATAGACTCTCATCCTGATTGGTTTCATCACTCAATACCATCATTCTCTCATGGTTTAATCATATTTGTTTCACTTTTATTTATGGGTTTAGATATAGGTTTTATTGGATATAATATGTTTGATCTAGGATCCAGGTTTTAGATCTAGATCTCATTCTTCATAGTGAAATTTAACATTTCTCATTAATTTTGGGTTTTCCGTTGGTGGAAATTCATCAATGATATCGAGGTAGGTGATATAAATTGAAAATACCATAGTCTTTATTTAATTACATGTATGTAATTGTGTTATTTGTATTTCCATGATTAGGAAATTTCATTTGATATTGAATTTATTAAATTTATTTTTCATGTGATATATAATTAGGTTAAACTTAGGACAACTGAAATTAGATTAATTTTGATCATGAAATTGATAAGATAATGTGATAATGTAATTGGTTAATTCGTGGAATATTTAATTGGATGATAACTGGGATTAAGGGATTATTGGAATAACCTTGAGAGTTAATCAGTTTTTATTAAATGTCGATAAATGTTTTAATAGTGAATTGTTCATATTTTTTCATGTGATTAAATTAAAAAATTATGATAGATTTGATAATTGAAATAGTATATCATGTTGTTAAATTCTTTTAGAGGGATAATATTGATTAATTTTTTTTAAATGAGATATGAATTATAAATATGAATGATTAAGAAATGGGGCGTGGGGCATGAACTAATTCTCCAAATACCCACGAGGACTTAGCCCTAATTTTCATAGCCCAAATGCATATATGTGAATGTTATTGTATGAGATTGAGTCTAATGCTCCAAATACCAATGGGTGTAGGATGGGGACTAATTCTCCAAATACAAATGGGGGGATGGAAACAACATTCTACATCCATGAGATTGGCATTGGAATGTGGTTCAAAATGGATTTGTTATGAAATTGAGATAAATGGATAATGAAATACCTCATGTTAAAATTAATTGTGTTTCCCCATGCGATATGTTTTAGATATTGGCATGGTCCAAATCAGGTATAGATGGTATGAGTTTCATTGTGATCTCATAAAATTATGTGGTTAAATAAAAAATAATAGAATATATAAACTATATAACTTATTGGTTGTAATTTATTCTTTATATAATTGAATACACTGGTATTGACTAGAAATTTATTTAGATGCTATAAGTGGTGTCCTACTGAGTTGTACTCACACCCTGCTCTGGATTCCTAATTGGTACCAAAATAAAATTCATGTTCTAAACACTAGATATGGGAAAGGTCCATATGTTAGGTGGCTGTGTTGATATAGAGCATAGATAATTGAACCAGAAAAGGGGTTAGGACCCACTTGGAAGTTGTCATTGTATTTATTTTGGGTTTTTCATCTGACAATGGACACATATTTTTCTTGATATATCTAGTGTTTTATCTTTGGATATTTGTTTTTATTCTAATTCATCTTGTATTACTGATCTCTTTTGGTTATGTAATTATACTAATTATTGGTTATAATTTTTTGTTTATTATTGGATATCTACACTATTGTTATGCTTTTATAAAGAGGTTATAGTCTCTAAATGTTATATAAATTAGACCCTTAATATTAGTTAGTAGCCTTTAGCGTATAGGGAGTCATGTTTTTGGTCACATGACTGACCAACATGGGGAACACGTATGTTTTACCTCGCTATGGAAGTTACAAAGTTTTATAAAAGGAAATTTGGTTTCCTTTATTTTATTTTCATTAGTATTATTATATTTTAAAGGTATAAAGGATATTAGGGTGGGTCAGACCATTGTCAAGTTTTATACATAAGAGTGTCTAACTCATGAATACGGTAAAAACGAAGTATCTGAGGTGGGATTGATGTTATTAATGTTTTATGTTACAGTTGAATGTTATTTCCCTTCGAGTGATTCAATTATTGTGTAATGTGATTATTGTTTCTGAGACTTTATGAGATTTGACTCATGGACTGGTATAAAAATATAGTTTATTATGTATGAGTCATCTTAGGCACTCATTGATTATTATAACATGAATCATTTGTAAGAAATCATGGGAACATTGATTCTAGGTAACTTGTTAAATTGGATTTTTTTCTTTTATTGTGTAATTGAACTGAAAAAGGTTCTTTATATGAAATTGAATGTTTTTAAATGATGAAAAAGGTGAATAATTGTGTATCTATTGAGAAACATAAATTATGATAATTTTTATCCTTTTTAAAATAGACCAAGATGTTTGATTATTATGGGTAGTGATAATTCCTCAATTTTGAACATGTTGTAGGGTTGGGGGATGTCTTTTTATATATATTTTTGAATCCTTGTAATTATGTAATTTTTTTATGTTTCCTAAGATGTATTTTTGGAATTATAGAGATAAACAAACAAGATTACACTTATTGATCAGGACATAAGAGAACATGTCTAGAAATGTTCCTCTATTAGTAGAACCTGTGGAACTGATAGTTTTGGGTGAAGAAACTTGAGAGATGTTCCTTGAGAAGTTTCCTCACTTTATACAGTTTATGGAATAATAACCTAGGTGGGTTTTGAAAATAATGTTTGACATGACATGGTAATTTCAATTGCATTACCCTCTGACTTTAACTATATAGGGTGGATTTGAGGTAGCTGAGTTCTAGATTATGTCCATCCTGACAAAACATGACCACTTAGAGACTCCTACTGAGAAGAGAGTCATGTTGGAAAATTATATGTTATGAGGATCAGTGATTCTACAGTGGGACATTCAGTCTCATGATGGATAGTTGGAAAATATGGTATCATAGTACTTCCAAGAGATGTTGTTTGAGAAATTTTTTCAAAATACACTAAGATAGAAGAGGGAAACTGAGTTTATGTGGCTGACCTAGGGGAGTATGTCAGTGATAGACTATGTTTGTCTCTTTGCTGTCTTTCTTCACTTTTCTCCATTGCTGGAAAGGGATGAGATAACTACAAAAAGATGTTTTAATGATGTTCTTAAATATATGATTAAGTATCAGGTTAAAATAATTTGGTTAAACATGTTTGATGAGATATTAGAAGAGGATATCATATATAAAGAGACCCTGAAGGAATCTTCCAGTGGAGGATTGGTGGTTTCTGCTGGATGATCAGAAGATAAAACATTCAATAGTAGAAGTGTCTCTATAACAATGTCGACCATAGTAGTGGAAAAAAATGTAGACTGAGGGAAGGGTCATTTACTTAGGATATATCACGAGTTCTCTTCTACCATTGTGGTAGTTCAGGTCCCTTTCATAGGCATTGTACCCAACCACTGGTAGTGTTTCTTACTTGTTGTAAGATTGGACATATACATAGGTTATGTCGTACCCCATGAAAAATGTGTAATGATGGTACATCTAGGCAGAACCCGAGTATGATAACGGGGTCATATAACATATATATGTATGGTAGTTATAGTTTAATAGAATAGATAGTAGAGGAAGTGGATGTGGTGCTTCTGGGAATGAGAGCCCATATTAGAACAGTTGTAAAACTTCGGGTACTCAGAATAAATCATAAGGAAGAGTGGTGGGACATTTTCATGCCTTTCAACCTACACTGGTGGATAGTGAGGTTTGACCATTGATAGTTATATGTAATATTATTATATATCCTATACTTTTTAGTACCTTATTTGATATTGTTGACTCTTTTTATTTTATATCTTCAAAACTAGTGAATGGGTTGAGTTTGGTAGTGGAATTTGGGAGTGGGGTTGTGATTATTGACATACCTCTAGGGTTATGGTCGAGAGATATATATTTGTGATAAGGGTGTTCTCTTGAGTTTGGTAAGTATTGTTTCTTCTGGGATCTTTACAATATGGATATGTAAGGCTTTGACCTGATCATAGGTATGGAATGGTTTGTGGCATACTGAGGCAATATTGATTTTTACTAAAGGAGAGTGAATATTACGTATCCTATTGGTGAAAATTAAATTCCCCAAGGAGAGTGGCATATCAATGCGGGATATATAGGTCTAGTTTATCAAAAAATGGGGGAGATCACTGCCTAGTTTACATGTCTATTTCAAGATGATAGAGTTGTAAATCATGATGTATTTACACCGGTAGTGGAAAGTTTCCAAGACATGTCTCCTGAGAACTTCTCAGAGCTTCCACCAGAGAGGGATGGAGAATTTAAATAATATCTCATGTTGGGGGCTGAAAAAATTTCTATTATAAAATAAAAAATATAACCAATAGAGGGTTAGGATATTAATTCCCATTTGGAAGAGTTTATGGACAAGGAATATACCAATCCAAGAACACCGCCTTGGGGTTCTCCAATTTTTTCTTACAAAGAAGGATGAATGGACTTTGCACATATGTGTATATTACATGAAGTTGAACCCAATTGATGTGAAGAACCAATACCCCCTTTTTCTTACCAATGATATATTTGACTAGTTGTGAGGAGCTTGTGTCTTCTCCAAGATTGACTTGATTTCATGGTATCATATGTTGAGAGTATGACCTTTCGATATACCTCAAAATACTTTAAGAAGTAGGTATGACCTATATGAGTTTTTTGTGATGACTTTAGGGATAAGGAATACTCTGATGATGTTTATGGCCTTGATGAAATGAATCTTCCACCCATACCAAGATCATTGTGTAGTTATGTTTGTGGATGACATCTTGGGTTACACCAAGACTCATGAAGATCATGTCCAACATCTTGACATCATCCTTAGTATACTAAGAGATCATTATCTATACTCCAAGATATCTGAGTTACAATTTTGTATTGATCAGATATATTTATTGGGGCACATCATTTGAGAGGGAGGTGTGTCATTAGACCCAATAAATGTTTATGAAATTCTTTCATGTGAGAAACCCAAGATTTATTTTACATTCTTAGCTTTTTGGGTTAGTGGGATATTATCAGAAGTTAATCCTAGAATTTTAACATTTGGAAGAAATATTTATAGTATTGAACACGGGTTGTGTTAATATTTAATAGTATAGATCATGTGAGAATGTTTGAAAATTTTGAATAAGTGTTTGACTGTTTCACCAGTCTTGATCCTAACTAAGCTAGAGAAGGAGTATACAATGTTTTGTGATGCTTCAGTAGTGAGGATTGGAGAATTATTGATGTAGGGTGATATAAAAATGGTGTATGGGTCATAAAAGATGAGGCCATATGAATAGTATTACACTATGCATGACCTTGATTTAGTTGCAGTTGTGTATTCCTTGAAGTGTTGGTGGAATTATATTTTGGGTGAAAATTTTATAGTGAATACTAATCACAAGGGATTAAAGTATATATTTTCGCAATGGGATTTGAACCACTGGAAGAGGATATGGGTTGAGTACATGTAGTCATTTGATTTTGACCTAGTATATACACAAGGGAAAGAAAATAGTGCTACTGATTCTTTGAGCATGAAGACTTAGACTAAGGAAGTTCAGGAGTCTAACTCTTAATTAAAGATGATAAATTTGCTGGCTGAGATGCCTATTGTAGTTCAGGAGGGCCAGAAGTAGATGATTCTAATATCAGTTTCTGTGGTGCATACTATTTTGTGTCACATAAAGGAAAGACATTATAAGGATCTATAGTGTTTGGCGTTGAAGGTGGGGAGTCACCTTTTTATTGGACCATAAATAAAGATGTGATCATTTATGTCTAGGGTCATATACTTGTGCCTATGAGTATTCAAGAGAAGTATATTTGTAAACTTAATTCCTCAAATTGGTAGGTGAATCTGGGTTTGATTAAAAAGTACCAGGACCTATGTCAACAATATTGGTGGACAATCATGAAATATGAAATTACATGGTTCATGAAACGATGCCTCACCTATCAATAGGTGAAGAAAAAGAATTGATGACTTGGTGGTTTGTTAAAACCCTTTCCCATTCCAGAAATAAAGTGGGATGATGTTACTGTAGACATTGTAGTGGGTCTTATAAGGATGCCTCAGATGAATGAAATTATTTTGGTGTTTGTTGACCAACTAACGAAAGTAGAACATTTCTTTCCTATATTGGGGACTTTCATAGTGGATTAGTTGGGAGACTTGTTCGTTTGGGAGATAGTCTATCTATAAAGGGAGAGACAAAGTATGGTTTTATAACATGACTCGCATTTCACTTCATGATTCTAGAATTATTTTCAAAAGGCATTTGGCACATAAGTATTACAGAGTACAGATTTCCACACATAGATAGCTAGGCAGTCAAAATGTAGGATACATTTACTTGAGGATATACTTCGAGCGTGTGTTCTAGACTTCTTTGGGTATTGGGAGAAGCACCTAATATAAAGAATAGGCTTTAAAACATTACATAATCATGAATTAAATGAATAATTCACATTGAGGATCTTTTCAAGTTTAGGGTTTTAGAGAATTAGGACATAACTATTACATATCAAAAGATTACAAAGTAGACACTTCAACATAGTTTCCATTATTTTTCACAAAATTAAAACTCTTAAAAAGAAACATGTCTAGTTCTATGTTTTAGATATAATGCCTTTCTATGATCCTATCCTTGATCCTATTCATCTTTATGTCCTGTGGAAAAAATTTCAAAAACATGGGATGAGCATAAAAAGCCCAGTAAGTGTTATAAAACAAGAAAAGAAAACATTAGTTCATCAATATATACATAACATAATATTTTTAACATACATGATGAAATCATAATGTTTAAGAATAACTCATAGAAATCATAATAAATAAAGGTAACTTGAGGAATTCATAACATTATTACATTTGGAGTAACCCTCATGGTTACATTTTGAATACCTATAACAGTATATTCCCTAAATCTCTTCAAAGAAACTTTAGAGTTTAAAACCTTCATGTTACCAAATTAATTATAGAGCTATATTGGGCTCAACAACCCTTAGTTAATCACAGAACCATCCGTATTCATAAAAAATTCCCCTGAACCATAACATACTCGTATCACATAAAACATGCATAAACGAAACATAACATTTCCACATTTCAATCACAGGATATCAATAAAACATATTGATATAATCCAAAAATTATCAAAACCATTTTCAATACCAAAAATAAATAAAATTAAAACATGGTATTTATTTTTCTTTTAAAAAAAGTGATGGCTTGTAGAGTAAGAGAGAACTCAAATAATGGTCACAGTGGAAGAGAAGTCGTTGTCGCCGCATACATAAGACAAAAAAACCATTCCTTTTGTCCTTTAGTAAAACGCTTCATGTAAAAAGATTCCTTTCGAATGAAATTAAAAGTCAAAAGGTTTTATTATAAAACTAATAAAATAAATTTGTATGTAAATTGAAGTATGCCTCAATGAAAGGATATTGAGACGAAGTCCCGTACAAAGACGGTATCCTTAGATTAAGGATAAATCAATTACATAATTTTATGTTACAAATATAAATACACCCAATAGAAGTGGATATTAAGTGTAAAATAATCAGAGTTTATCAACACATATTCATTGTACGACATAATCAAGAAGTAGAGGTTTAACCCAAAGAATTCAAATTGGGTTATGAAATTCCCTTACATAAATTCGACAGCCTAAATGTGTCACTTTAAAATTCAAAAAATGAGTTGATGAGAGATAAAAAGGTTATCTCGTCACTTGGAAATAAAATTTACAGAAATAAGGATATATAAGAACATATCAAAAAATTAATAAGATTTAAATTAAAATACCTAAAAAAATAATCCTTTTAAAAAGAGGAGGGTGAAAGGTTCCCTTACTGATTTGGGTAACTTTCAAAACATACACCCCACGAAAGATGGACTATACAATGTTGATGTAAATACCCATAAAAGAAAAGTATATTACACAAAGAGTAGAATAATGTGCAGTAAATACAACATTCAAAGCGGATAGTGAGAAATATAGAATGAATCACATGAGAATAAATATTGAGATAAAAACCCCTTACAACATTAGAGTAACTCGAGTCATATGACCAAAAGATAATAAGAACCAAATGAATCACATAATACCATGAATATGAATAGAATCACGATAATATATATCAAATGGAAGTACACAATACACCACATTCAATAATAATTGGTGAATAATGGAAATATTATAGAATTAAAAGTAAGATAAGAAATACCCTTACCACGTGTCCAACCTGACTCGCTCGTATGTTCCTTGTTCTTCCTGTAAATGGGGTACCTCTTTTTAAATTTGGGCCAAAGACTTCCTTGGAAAGACATATGAACAATGTGAGGATTATAGGAGTGAGAGAGGTATGTGGGGAGATAATATGAGGAGAGGTTAGATGAGCCAAGGGATTGAGAGGTGTGGGTAAGGGGTAGATGAGGGGGCCTTTTATAAGAAGGAGGAGGGTCACTTTTGGAATGTCTTGAAATGATACATTATTATAAAATGATTTTTGGATTTTAAATGTCCCAAAATGAAATATTTTGAAGATAAGGTAATAAGGGTTCTAAATCCTCCCATCCAATAAGTTTTCAACAAGTGTATGTTTTAGATTTTATCTTATCTTTTAATTTTATTTAAGTCCTTCATTAATGAGGTAATCACTGCATTTTCAAGGTGTCATAAATAAATTTATTTATTTAATGTCTAAAAATTATAAAAAAATCATGATGTAGGAACTATTTTTTCCTTTCAAATGAATCTTTATAGTCTAATATATCATTTATGTAGACTAAATTAAAATTGTTTTACTTAGGATATACAAACCATTGTTATATTTCTCTTCTTTTTTAAAAATAATGTCATAAATATCTCTATCACACTCATGTGACTACATGGGCCCTCAAGTTTGGTAAAATATTCCCATGGTCGGCCATGAATCAAACAAGAGGATTTGGACACATTTTGGGGTCATTTTATATTGTTATGATATTATTTTATTACCCCTAACTACTTGATTACTAATTTAGCACGATAATTTAAGATAATTACCGTCGTTACTATTCATAATGTTTAAAAATAAGAGTCTTAATTAAATAATTTGGACCTTTTGATTCCAAATATGGACTCCATTTTACCAAATTCCAAACACAGAAATTGAAGCAATTAATTTAAAAAAAATTCCCCTTGTCACAACAAAAGACGAGTTTTTAAGAAGTAAAATTTATCAAAAGATTGACTTGTTTTTACATCCAATTGAAAAGTGAAATTAATTCCAATAAACAACATTGTATTAACTAATAATAATATAATTCAATTACACATTAAAACAAATTATAAGTACAATCTATCTATATAATTAAATTAGATTAAAATGGAGTTTTGAAGTAAAATGTAGTATTTTTCACTATTCATTATGAATGAACATTTGTCAGAAAAATACCAAATATTTATCCAAATAAAATTTGATATTCCAAATTAAAAAATGTTTTCCACTTTACAAAATTCAAAACATAGAAGTTTCATTAATTAATTCTATAATTAATTCCCGCTGTCAAAATAAGTAGCGTGTTTTTAAGAAACATTATCTATCAAAAGATTGACACTTGTTTATGTCCAATTTAAAATTGAAATTAATTACAATAACCACCATTGAATTAATGGTAAAAATATATTCTAATTACACTTCAAAACCAATAAAAAGACAATCTATCAATATAAATAAATTAGTTTAAAAGGAGGCATTGAATTAAAATACATTATTTTCTCTATTCATTAAAAAATGAACCATATCAAAAAAATAACAAAAATTTACATAAAGTAAATTTTAATGTCCCGATTCTAAATATGGATTTTATTTTTTCAAATATAAGATATAAAATTGACAAAAAGTATATTTAAAAAGGGTTCGCTGTCAAAAGGCTGTTAATCGACCTTTTAAAGAATATTAGAATATTTATGCCTAAAATTGGATTCATTCACATTTTAAGCCTCTATCATTTATTGGGTAATTGTTAAAATATTTAACAAACATAAATAAACATTTTTTAGTTATTTCTATTCATTCCCGCCAATACAAAAGTTAGGCGTTAACTACCATTTAAAATAATAATATTATATTATTAGTGTCCAATGTAAAATTTCAATGAAACTCGTTGTTGTGTATTGGGTACGCCATCGAAAATAGCATACTCTTTAAAGTAATATTAATATTTTATCCACAAATATTAATATATATGAACATTTTATATTCATTATTTACCTAGGATGTTACATCCTTCACCCCTTTTGGGAATTGTGTCCACACAATTTTAAAATTAGGCTCAGAAACTTTATTGAAATCCCCACATCAAAAAATAATTAAATAAAATTATCACTTTAAAAGAATGAAAAAGAAGTAAAATAGTCACCTGAAATAACCCATAATAGGATTCCATGAAATCATGGATATGGAGGAGAAAACAAACAATCATGTTCTGATGGAGAGTAATAGAAAACATGTCCCGGAGAAAGTTAACCACCAAAAAATCACAAACATGTGATGGGTTAAACGGTATTTGATTCCCCAGTAGGAAATTTTAACAGAAAACATTTTTGTTTTAAGTTACTTTTCATTGAATAATTTATTTATGAGCTTAACTAAATCATAAGGAAACATACTTACATGTCTTATAGACTTTCATCTCTTACTATATTTCTTACACAAACTCATATTTTCTCCAAAAGATGAGTTTTTAAGTTGACTTGTTCACATTAAGAGCGCTATAATCAACTTCTTGGTAATCACCTAATCCACAAAAGATGAACTATACATCTCCCATTTCTTTAGACCATAACCAAATCCAAAATTTTTAGTACAAGATCAGATAATACCTATAAGAATAGTCCTTTATAAATAGAAATACTACTCTTAATCTCTCCAAAATTAAACAAAAAGAATCCAAGGTTCAAGAAAGACCATTAAATAAATAGATATCCATAAAATTCTTCAAAGTAATCCAAACTAAGATTGAAACCCAAATCTCTGAAGGATTTAATCACATAATCTTCCAAGGTAAATCTTAACATTTATCTACAAATAATATTAGTTACTCTTAAAGTCTCATACTGAAAAGTAATTAAACTAATCACATATCCTCCATGATAGGTTAATCATTTCCCAAAATCAAATTATTCCTGATTCATAAGATCATATAACTAAATAGAATAAGTCATACTAACCAGGGACTACACATAGCCCAGTGGTAGGCGATAAATACCAGTCGTACTTTGGATGTGGGTTTGATTCCTGCAGCTTCATCCGACGCGACGAGTTGTCACACGGTCTGCATGTTGTCCCTTTTAAAAAACTATATAATTTATCACATTCCCCAAAAAGAGATAAATTAATCAAAAATAACCAAAACATATTTTAACCCCAAAAGATATCTAATAACTTTAGTTTTGCATCCCAAAATGTATTAACCGGTAATTGCCTCAAATTCAAGGATCATATACACCTAAATAGTTCTTTATAACTACATCCACAAATGAAAATATAATTATTCCTTGAATAAAATTTTCATATATCAAACATCAGGGTTAAACATACAATAAAAATTCTTCTAATGTAATTCGATCATCGAAACAACCTTAATAATTTCACCATCCTAAAATCTACCATAACTCTTGAATCCCTTATATGTTGACTTCTTACTCATTAATCTTTTTTCATGATACATTAACCATTCCTTTCCAACTTATTCTGAAATACTTTTTTCCTACAAACAAAATCATGAATCATATCCTAAGATTCAATAATATGAAAAAATAAGTTATGAAATAATCCATACCTTTCATTGGTCATTGTGAGTTTCTTCATCCTCAATCCGAATGGAATTAAGTATTGGTAAAATAATATTTGTACGATCATAGTGATCCCATTCCCGAAACATCTTTGTGGGACATGTGTTTGCATAATGACCATGAACACCACATTTAAAACATCCAATTGATCCTTCAGAAATAACTTCATTCCCTTTCCTATATTCAACTAGATGATTCCTATTTTCCATGGAAGGTTATTGCTTTATAACCTTCATTTCCATATCTATAGCATCTTTCTATCCCTTTGAATCATTTTCCTAGGTGTTTCTTTCCACATCTTTGACACATAGGTTTTTGAACACACATACATTTATGATTATTACCTGAACTTCTGTAGGTATTTTATTCTCACATATATGATTCCTTATAAAAATAACTATGGTTCAAGTGGTCAATACTGACTCCAGATAGTTTGTTGAGAATAAACACAAGAGTTATCATTGTAGCACCCATATCATTCAGTTGCTCGTTAGGAAAATGGTCACAGTTTTCTTCACATCCACTATTACTTTGGTACCTCCTAGATCCAACCATTTACTAAAACCAAAAAGGCCAGTGTGAGTATATCAGTAAAATAATCATATAATACTATGATATAATTACTCAAGTTATGTTAAACTCGGTCACATTATATAAAGAAACCGTGACTCAATCTGAAATCCTATCCATTATGGTAATGTCACTTAAGCTTAAAGAATACCCTAACCACTAAATTTCTCTAAACTGTATTTTGATACCAACTATAAGGACACAACCTTAAAACATTACATAATCATGAATTAAATGAATAATTCACATTGAGGATCTTGTCAGGTTTAGAGTTTTAGAGAATTACGACATAACTGTTACATCTCAAAAGATTAAAAAGTAGACACTTCTATTCAGTTTCAATTTTTTTCATAAAATAAAAAATTTTAAAAAGAAACATGTCTAGTTCCATGTTTTAGTCTTTCTATGATCCCATACTTGACCCTATTTATCTTTAATTCTTGTGGAAAACATGTCAAAAACATGGGATGAGCATAAAAATCTCAGTAAGGTTTATAAAACAAGGAAAGAAAACATTAGTTCATCAATATATACATAACATAATATTTTTAACATACCTCATGAAATCATAATATTTATGAATAACTCATAGAAATCATAATATATAAAGGTTACTTGAGGCATTCATAACATTATTACGTAGTGAGTAACCCTCATGGTTACGTTTGGAATACCCATCACAGTATATTCCCTAAATCATTTCAGAGAAACCTTAGCGTTTAACTCCTTCGTGTTACCCAATGCATTGGACAACTATCTCGGGCTCACCCACCCATAGATTATCACAGAAGCACCCAACTTCATAAACAATTCCGAATAACCATAACAAAATTGTATCTCATAAAACATGCATAAAGGAAACATAAAATTTTCACATTTCAATCAAAAGATATCAATACAACACATCGATATAATCAAAACATTATCAAAAAAATTTTCAATACAAAAATAAAATAAAAGTAAAACATGGTATTTATTTTTCTTTTAAAAATTTTTATGTCTTGTAGAGGAATCCGAAACTCAAATAATGTTCATGGTGGTGGAGAAGTCGTTGTCGCCTCATATGTAAGACAAAAGAAAAAACATTCATTTTGTCGTTTAGTAAAACACTTCGTTTAAAAAGATTATTTTTGAATGAAATTAAAAGTTAAAAAGGGTTTATTATAAAACTAATAAAATAAGGTCATATATAAATTGAAGTGTGCCTCAATGAAAGGGGATTGAGATGATTTCCCGTACAAAGACGGTATCATTAGATTAAGGATAAATCAATTACATAATTATGTGTGAAAAATATAAATACACCCAATATAAGTAGATATTAAGTGTAAAACAATCAGAGGTCATCCACACATATTGATATTATGACATAATCAATAAGTATAGGTTTAACCATAAGAATTGAAATGGGGTTAAGAAGTTCCCTTACAGAAATTCGACTACTTAACGACGTCACTTTAAAATTCAGAAAATGAGTTGATGAGAGATAAAAAGGGTATCTCATCACTTGGACATAAAATTTATAGCAATAATTATATATAAGAACATATCCCAACATTATGAATATGTAAATTAAAAGACCTTCCAAAAAGAAGACTTTTAAAAAGAGTAGGGTGAAAGGTTCCCTTACCGATTTAGGTAACTTTTGAAACGTACACCCCATGGAAGAAGTACTATTCAATGTTGATGTAAGTAACCATAAATGAAATTATATTACACAAATACTAGAATAGTTTATAGTACATACACCACTAAATGGATATAGTGACAAATATAGCATGAAATCACACAGGAATAAATAGTGAGATAAAGACCCCTAATCTCATTGTAATAAATCGAGTCACATGACCAAAAGATAATAAGAACCAAATGAATCACATAATACCATGAATATAAATAGAATCATGATAATATATATCAAATGGAAGTAAAAAATACACCAAATGGAATAAATAATTGGAAAACAACGAAAATATCATGGAATTTAAAGTGAGATAAGAAATCCCCTTACCAAGTGTGTGATATGACTCACTCGTATGTTCCTTGTTCTTCTTCTAAATCGGGTAACTATTTTTTGATTTGTTCCAAATGATTCCTTGTAAAGACTTTAGCCCAAAGTGAGGCTTCTAGGAGTGAGAGAGTGATGTGGAGAGATAATATGAGCAGAGGTCATATGAGCCACAGGCTTGAGAAGTATGGATAAGGGGGTAGAGGTGGGGACCTTTTATAAGAGGGAGGAGGGTCACTTTTGCAAAGTCTTGAAATGTTACTTTATTATAAAATGATTTTAGAATTATAAAGGTGCCACAATGATATATTTTGAGTATAAGGTGATAAGGGTTCGAAATACACCCATCCAATAGGTTTTCTATAAGTTTATGTTTTAGATTTTACCCTATCCTTTCATTTTATTTAAATTTTTCATTAATGAGGTAATCACTACATCATCATGGTGTCGTAAATGAATTTTTTTATTTAATGTCTAAAAATTATTAAAAAATACCATGATGTGGGAAATATTTTTATCATTCCAATGACTATTTATAGTCTAAGAGATCATTTATTTAAACAAAATTAAAATTATTTTACTTAGGATATACAAACCTTTGTTATATTTCTCTTCTTTTTTTAAAAATAATGTCATAAATATCACTATCACACCCATGTGAATCCATGAGCCCTCATGTTTGGTAAAAACAATACCATAGTCGTCTATGACTCAAAAAAGAGGATTTGGACACATGTTGGGGTCATTTTATATTATTATGATATTATTTTATTACCCTTAACTACCCTATTACTAATTAATGACGATAATTAATGATAATTACCGTCGTTACAATTTATAATGTGAAAAAACAAAAGAGTCTTAATTAAATAATTTGGAGCTAATGATTAAAAATATGGAATCCATTTTACCAAATTCAAAACACAAAAATTTCAGTAATTAATTCAAAAATAATTCCCGTTATCACAACAAAAGATGGGTTTTTAAGAAATAAAATTTATCAAAAGATTGAATTGTTTTTACATAAAATTGGAAGGTCAAATTACTTCCAATGAAAAAAATTGTATTAAGTGATAAAAATATAATTCAATTAATCTTTAAAAAAAATTAAAAGGAAAATCTAACTTTGTAATTAAATTAGATGAAAAATCAGTTTTGAAGTAAAATGCAGTATTTGACACTATTCATTAAAAATGAACATTTGTCCAAAATTTATCCAAAGTAAATTTGATATTACAAACTCAAAAATTATTTCCATTTTACTAAATTTAAAATATATAAGTTTCAATAATTAATTTTATAATTAATTCCTATGGTCAAAACAAATAGCGTGTTTTTATGAAACAATATCTACCAAAATATTGACACTTGTTTATGTCAAATTTCATAGTGAAATTAATTCCAGTGACCACCATTGAATTAAATGGTAAAAATATATTCTAATTTCACTTTAAAACCAATTAAAAGGATAATATAACCATATAAATAATTTATATTAAAAATAGGTTTTGAATTGAAATACATCATTTTAACTATTCAATAAATAATGAACTTTATCAGAAAAATAACAAAAATTTACACAAAGTAAATTTTGATGTCCCGATTCCGAAGACGGATTTTATTTTGTCAAATATAATATATAAAAATGACAAAAAGTAGATTTTATAAGGGTTCACCTTCAAAAGGCTGTTAATCAACCTTTAAAGGAAGATTTGAATATTTATGCTTAAAATTGGATTCATTCACATTTTAAGAATCTATCATTTATTGGGTAATTGTTTAAATATTTAACAATCCTAAATAACCATTTTTTAGTAATTTCTGTTCTTTCCTGCCATTACAATAAAAAGACGTTAACTTCCTTTTAAAATTATATTATTATATTATTTGTGTGCAATACAAGATTTCAAAGAAACTAATTGTTGCGTATTGGGTACTCCATCGAACATAGCATCCCCTTTAAAGTAATACCAATATTTTATTTAGAAATATTAATTTATATGAACATTTAATATTAATTATTTACCTAGGATGTTACACCTAATGTTTATATAGTGTTACTATAACAATATTTATTAGGAAACTATACAGTTGTAACCATATTAAGATCATTATGGTAGGTTTTGAAAATTTTCTCTATTTTGGATGGAGGAAGGTGAGTTAGAGTTATTGGGACTGAGTCTCATGCCAGAGACCTATGAGTGCATCAGCCAATTCAAAAATGTATGTCTATAGTTCAGAGTTGGTAGAAATCATATGCTAATAGAGTTTGGTGACATTAGAATTTACATTGGGGGATTGTGTGTTCCTTCAGGTGTCTCCTATATTGGGTATTGTAGGATTCAGGGACAGGGAAAGTTAGTGACCAGGTTTGTTAGACCATTTGAGGTTTTGGATAGAATCAGTCTAGTGGTGTGATGATTGGATATTCCACCGATGTATATAATTATATATGATGTTTTTCATGTGTCACTGCTTTCTTGATATCACCTTTACCCCTATCATGTGATCTATATGGATAATATTGAGCATGATACTAATGCATCCTTTGAGGAACATCTGGTTCGTGTTGTGGATTATAGAGAGAAAGTGTTATGGGGAAAGACCATGCTAATATTTCAAATATTATGGAGATGAATCTTGGGAGAGATTAGAAGATATGAAGGTTCAGTGGCCCAATATATTTACCTTGGAATATTATAGATTCATGGGAGTAATGTTTGAGGAATTTTTGTTGTAAGGTGGAGATATTGTATGATACCTACCTTTTTTGGAGATATCTGAAGATCACTTGAAGGAACTATTTTACATTAATTTTGGTATATCTTATTTATGGATTGCAGTAGGAGGATTTTTGGAGAATTTGGATATACTTTTAGGGTGTTTCAGTACTACACGATTGGCATAATGTTTTCCCAAACCATACGCCAAACCCGAAGAAAACATTCAACCCCAAATAGAGGAGAATTTCATAGACAGTTCATGGATTTGGAAAATCGTGCACCCTCTTAGTTGTAACATCACGGACCTAAAGTGAGGCACATAGTTAGGGAATGTAATTTTTAAAACAACGCACCCTGGCTGAGGAAACCATGCATGGAGAAATTAATCTCCTAGAAAAATATTTTAAAAATATTGAACCCCCTGGTTAGAAACTTAATTTGACCCAACTCGAACATAATTTTTTCCTTAGATTTTAGAGCCTCCAATATGAATTCCATGGCCTTCTAAAATCTTTTATTTTTTAATCTAATACTATATTGAAGAATCTACACCTCTTCTAATAAGGATTTCTCATTTCGATTGGTTTCCTCTCCCTAGCCCATCTTTATCTTTATTTTTGAAGGGTTGTTTTCCTTCATTTCTGATTGCTCTAGATATAGGTTTTATTGGATCCAGTCAATTTGATCTTGGATCTAGGTTTTGGATCTAGATCCCATTCTTAATATCTTAATTGATTGTTCCTCTTCAGTTTGGTAATTTCCATTGGAAAGCATCTATCAATGATCTTGTGGTAGATGTTCTAAAATGAAAATAATGTAGTCTTGTTCTAATTAAGCATATGTTATTTTGAAATTTCAATTTTAATGTTAAAGAGATTCAATTAGAGATTGAATTGATTAAATTTAATTGATATGTTAAATTGGGGCAATTTGAATTGGTTGAATTGTGATCAGGAAACTAATTAGATAATGGCATTGTGTAATTGTTTAATTGATAGAATATTGAATTGGTTGATAATGGTAATTGAGGGATGTATGGAATAACATTGAAGAGTTAATGGGTTTTGATTAAATGTTTATATATGGTTTAATGGTGAATGGTTCATATTAGTCCATGTGATTAATGTATATAATTTTGATTTCTTTGATAATTGAATAGGTATATCGTGATGTGAAATATTTATTAGAGGATTAATGTATATTATCTTTTTAAAAATGATATGCGTGATAAATTTTAATGATTGAGGAATGAGGTGTGATACAAAAACTTATGCTCTAAAAACCCCATTGGACCTTATCCATGACTTTTTAGGCTCTAATGCATTAATTTTATTATTATTTTATGGGACATTGATTTTTTCTCCAAATACCCATGGGGTGTGGGGTAGGGAATGATGCTCCAAATACCCATGTGGTGTTAGACCTGACCAATGCCCATGATATTGATATTAGACTATATGTCCAAATGGTCAAGTTATGAAATTGAATTAAATGGATTATTAAATCCCATATATAATAAAGAATTGTGTTTCCCTGGGATATATGATTCCAACACTAGAATGGGACGAAGAAGGTATTGATGGTATGGTTGTCATCTTAAGCCTGGTTAATAATTTTAATAAATAAATAATTATTGAATATGTAAATTTTTTACCATATTAGGTGTACATTATTCATTATATAACTATATACATTGTAATTAATTGGATATTTATTTATATGTTTTTGGTGGTGGCCTACTATGTTTTACTCAAAAACTACTTGGGCTGCCAGATTGGTGCCTAAATAGACACTATTTTTTTGGAAAGGATAAGGATAACATCCCTATGTTAGATGGATGAAATGGGATGGAGCATGGAAGATGGAACTAGACATGATGTTAGGACCCTATTGGGAGTTTTGTGTGTATTTATTTTTGGTTTTTAATTTGAAAATAGACACATAATTAACATGAAATTCCACTTGTTTTATTTTTTAATATTTCCTTTTTTATAATTCATCATGTATTAATGGTCTTTTTTGGTTATGGAATTATACTGGTGGTTGGATATCATCCTTTAGTTATTTATTGGTTATTTATGTTGTCATGATACTTTGATAAAGAAGGTATACTATACCCATGTTATATATATTAGACCCTGATTACCCACTAAATAAGGATAATATTCATTTTTAATATATATAATATTCGTGTGCTTTATTATTCATAAACACCATTTTAGTTCATTTTACACTTTCAACATCATTTCACATTATGATTGTAATTTCTTCTTAATATGCACTACTATGTGGTATTTTATTTGACATCATTGAAAGTACCCAATGATCTTGATTTAATTTTCATATTTAATATTCAGGATTAAAATTATATTGGGAACAATTCATAATAGTGGAGTGTTGAAAGATTCACATTGGAAGACCACCAAAATGGGATTTCATGCAAACAACTCTGGAGAAGGCAGATTGGACACCATCCCACTGAGGAGAATGAGGGGCCTAACATACAGGCCCAAAGAAGCCTAAATATTGTTGGATTATATAAGCCATATAGAGGAAAAAATAATTCTTCATGATCTAGTGCTAAGCCATCCTTAATTGTGGTTATTAAGGCAGCCCAATTTGGAAATAAATTTCTGGGCCAGATTCTAAGGCCCATAAAATCATCCCACCTATTTAATCATATCTAGAAAACAATATTATTTTGGGCTGAACGTTTACAGAGATCTAGGGGACATCTCTAGATCCATTTTTTCTTCTATGGCCCACTCCAATTCGGTCATATAAAAGTCCTTCCAAGCACATCTGTTCAGGGGAAGCAAGCTGGATTCCACCTCAGGTCAAGGGTGGAAAAGTCTACTCTCTCTTAACTTTCCACCCGCCTAGGCCCACCACCATTAATTTAGGTGAATTTTACTATTGTAGGCTTGAAAAAAGGATTAAAAATTTCTTATTTAAGGTAGTGGGGGTATATGATTTTAGGATCCTTGGAGCTTTGTTTTCATTGTAATGTTATTATGTCGATTTGGCTTTGTAATGTTCTTCTTTCTCATTTAAGTTGTTCAAATAACCTTAGTTCTTAATACAATTTCTTCCTTTCCTCTTATTCTATTTTTATTCTTATCAATTTTATATCGTTGACTTATAGTGTGAATTTATTCACACCATACCTTGTGATATTATTCATACAACGATGGAGTGAGTGCTTTCTTTTTATTGTTTTTTTACTTCTACAATTCTTCCCTCATGAGTCTGCTTTCCACTTCCATTGAAACTGTAGAATCAATGGAGGGTTAACTATATTATGGGTTAATACAATGAAGTATAAATGGGATGGTAAGGATTTTATTTCTCATTCCATTAATTTATAATCACTTCTTTTAATTTATAATTTTGTTTGAATATCTTTAAAAGACTTCATTTTTTGTTGAATTTAAGGCCACACACTACAAGTAATAATACAAACCTTTACCTTTAAGTGCTCAAAACTTTGGTCCTTAAATTTTATAGGTGATTAGTATTAATTTTTTTAGGTATTAAACTTGTAAGTGAGGATGTTGTTTGAACTTCTTAAATGAACCCATCTTAAATATAGGATATTGAAATCATTAAAAAGGGAATTCATCCAATCCACCCCAAGTGATAACCTAGGATCAACTCATTATCTTAATTTTAATTAACTCAAATATGTTAGTGATACCTTAAACCCATCTAAAATCAACCCATGTTGGCCACTTCATAGCCAAAAACAATCCATAGAATGTACGTGTCTTTATGTTACTTCTTAGGTCTCTGAGGATTCGATAACCCAATCTAAACTACAAGGACCGTTCTACCTTCATCTATTGGGTAAATTTGAGAGTGAATAAAATTATGGAACCATTTCTAGGGTCATAAGTAAGTCATCTGAACACCCATTATATTTTAACCCATTTCTTCTATTCTCATCGAAGATCTCATATCTTTTCCCTTTCACTTTTTTTCTTTTGGCGCATGTCCGCCTACACTCGTGATCAATCAAACCATCTAGTTAGGGTGGATAGTCCTGGGGTTGGGGAGTCAAGTTCACCAAGGGAACTCTTTACATCAGATCATATTCTTCTTAACACTCTAGAGTGAAAAATTGATCCCATTTCAATGGAATGTCTTCATATAAACCAACTCATAAACCTGGGTGGGAACAAAAATGGAGACCCAAATGAAGAAGCCCCAATCTTGGGGAATGCAGATGATCAAACCATGAATGACTAACTCACACCTACCTAGACCAATGTCCCCTCATGCATTAGACACAACTCCCTAGGATATGCCAACTACATCTTAATCCCCATGTCCTAAACCATCTTCTCACATTCCATTGAATGGAGTTCGAGATGCCCTACCTTCACGTTAAGGAGTTCAATGACATTGTAGAAACCATGAGCCCCCAAAATAAACTAGAATTAGCTAAGCTGAGGCTATTTAATTTTTCTTTAAAGTATTGAGCTAAAAAATGGCTAAAAAATTTGAGACCATCATCCCTAAACACTTGGGACCAATAACAATGAGAATTATACAAAAAATACTTTCCCCTTCATAAAACAATTGCACTTAATAAAAGAATCCAATTATTTTTTGGAAATGGGAGATTCATTCAATGAAACATAGGAGAGGTTCAAGGACACTCTAAACAAGGTACCACACCATGGTTTTTCTATTCCTGAAGAAGTGAGAATTTTTTATGAAGGGTTGGGTCTGGGGAACAAACAATTCATTGACATGATGTGTAATGGAACATTTAAAAAAATCCCCAAATGATGCTTAAGAGTATCTGGAAATCCTTGATGAGAAAAACCAGACATGGGGAGCTTCACCTTATTCTGAAAATCCACAAATAACTACTGTAATTCATACACTTAGAGAATAGGAAAGAATTAGGGATTAACTCGTAGCACTCTCTAGGACGGTTGAAGACCTAGACCTTAGGAAAGTCAATAAAATCCAAATTGTAGACCCTGTTTGCACAATTTGTGAAAAAAATGACCATAAGACAAACAACTACCCAACCATTTTATCCACCAAGGATTTTATTTTAGGAGGACCCCCAATGGATGTAAATGCTTTGAACTTTCGAATGCGTGAATACCAAAACACCTTCAACCCAAGGTATAATGACCACCCAGTCTTCCACTAGAAAGATAACCAGCAACCTATCAAACCACAGGGAAAGAATCCTTACCACCATAAGAACTACTAAACCCATAACAAGTTCCAAACCCAACCTATCCAATACCAATAGCCGCCGGTCCATTTTCAACAAACCATCCCACTTCCAAAATATCCCCATGGGATAAACCAATCTTCTCAAGAACCAACCCAAACTATTCCACAAGTACTACTAGAACAACAGTGCAAAAAAATGGAAAGGATGAACTCAGAAGTATCTTCCCTAAAACAAGAGCTTCAAACTAATAAAACTGGAAAGGCACTCATGCTAACTCAGGCGGTAGCATCCTCAACATCAAGGGGAGAGTCAAGTTGTACTCAAACAACTCATGAAAAACTATTGCTTGTGACTATTTTAATAAGTGTAAAATAAATTGAGAGACCTAAACAACTAATTCAGAAACCATCAAAAGAGTCATATTTGGATGAAAATTCAACTTAACCAAATGGTAAAACTGAAAAACACGATAATATTGTCAAAGAAACAACTCTCCCACAAACATCACCACAACCTGCACCTTTTCCTCAATGCATGAGGTGGAAAACCATGCCTGAATTGAGTAAACCATTGAGGGAAATATTTTTACAACTCAAGTTGTACATTCCCCTTCTCGATTCAATCCAAATCATACCTGCCATCTCAAAGTAACTTAAAGACTTGTGCACTTTGAAAGGATAATTTTGACATAAAAACCAAGACCTTTTGGAAGCTAATGTGAGTACCACCATTCATGGGACCCTTCCTCCTAATTTGAAAGACCTGGGTTGCCCTTACATCAATGTTGAACTAGGAGAGGGAAAAGTTTTCAATGCCTTGTGTGACCTAGGTTCTAGTGTCAATCTCATCCCCTATGTTGTGTACTGCCAGTTAGCCCTAAAAGAGATCCAACCCGCATCTGTTACACTTCAACTAGATGATAATATCATTAGGGTTCCAAAGGTGATTTTAATGGATGTTCTGGTAAAGGTTGAAAACTTCATCTACTCTTCTGAATTCATTATCCTTTAAAACCATCCAAACATAGGAAATAAGGAACAAACCCAAATTATACTTGGTCGTCCTTTCCTTGCAACAATCAACTCTGTTATCTGAGTTTGAAATGGGAACATGACCATAACCTTTGGAAACATGAGTCTATACTCGAAAAACAATAATCCAAGCTCACAAATAGGGGATGATGAGGACACTCATGAAGTAAAGATGATAGGAAGCATTGATAATGAATCCATAAAAAATCAAGGAATATTTGATGGATATTTAAGTCAAGATGATATTGAATTACTTTGTTCATATGAAGAAATTTTATCTCCTTGGCATGAATCATTTTCATATTTCTCTTATGATGAAGTCTTAGGTCCAACAATCAGTGAAACCTTTCAGGAAACCACTTTCATGGAGACCAATCAAACTTCCTTTCATAAATCTAATCAAACCAATCGTGTAGATGAAACTTCTATATATTGGGAATGTATCCTATCTGAAACTCTAAAAAAAATAAATTTATCTTGAGCCAATGTCCCAATATTCTATTGGAATTTTGACCCAACCTAATCTTTAATTAAAGGAGCTTCCCACTACAATCAAGTATTCCTTCCTAGGGGAAAAACAAAAACATCGTACTATCATTTTTTCTTCTCTTGAATCCAATAATGATATGATGCTTCTCGATTTCGTTAGGAAACATAAGAAATCCATTGGTTGTCGCTTGTCTGATATTTCTTGGATTAGCCCACTTATTGTGACACATAGGATTGTTCTGGAATCTAATTCAAAGCCATGCCATCAACCTCAGTGGCGAATCAATTATAATCTCATGGATGTAGTGAGAGAAGAACTTCTGAAATTGTTAAAAGCTAATATCATATATTCTAGAGATGAGAGTGAGTGGGTCCGCCCAATCCAATTGGTTCCGAAGAAGGAAAGAATCACAGTGATAACCAAAAAGGATGGAGAGATTCTTCCAACTAGGGTGAGCAGATTATGGAGGGTCTAAATTGACAACAGGAAGCTAAAATCATTCACAAAGAAGGACTATTTCCCCTAACCATTAATTGACCAAGTCCTTGAGCGAGTGGAAGGTCATGCTTCTTCTATTTCTTATATGGGTACTCAGGGTATAATCAATTTGAGGTCTCCCTAGAGGATCAAGGGAAGACTAAATTCACATGTCCATTCGGCACCTTTTCCGTCAAACACAAGCCCTTCGGGTTATGCAATTCCCATGGAGCCTTTCAGCGGTGCATGATGGGAATATTATCAGACATGGTCAGGGATTTTCTTGAGGTCTTCATGGATGAATTATCTGTCTTTGGGGATACATTTGAGGGATGTCTTAGGAATGTGGAGAGAGTTTTGTTCAGATATGAAGAAACTAATCTGGTCATAAACTGGGGAAAATTCCATTTCATGGTTAAACAGGGTTTAGTCCGTGGCCATATATTCTTGGGTAGGGGGATTGAAGTTGATAAAGAAAATTTTGACATCATTCATCACCTTCCATCACCCAGAACTGTTAAGGATGTGAGATATTTCTTAAGAAAATATTGTTTCTATAGAAGATTCATCAAGGAATTTAGTTAAATATCAAATCCCCTTTGTTCTCTCCTAGCAAAGGATGCTCCATCTGTTTGGACAGAAAGCTGTGAGGGTTTACTCTCAACCCTCAAATCCTCTCTCAACTCTTCTATCATTATGAAATATCCAAATTCAAACCTTCCTTTTGAAATTATGTGTCATGCTAGTGAATTTTCTGTAGGAGCTATGTTAGGACAACGTTGTGATAAAACTCCTTATGTAATTTCTTATGCGATAAAATCCTTACATGATGCCTAACTCAACTAAACCACCATTGAAAAGGAGTTACTTGATATTGTGTTTTCCTTATAGAAATTTTGTTCCTACCGCTTAGGATCACCCATCATTGTCTTCACTAACCATTCAACCCTAAAATACCTCTTACAAAAACAAGATTCTATGTCTAGACTGATTAGGTGGGTCCTTCTCATACAAGAATTTGACCTCATAATCAAGGAAAAAAAGTGTGTTGAAAATTGTTTAGATAATAACCTCTCTAGGATGGAATTAAAAGACAACTCAAATCACCATTATGTGTCCAATTCATTTCCAAATGAACACCTATACTCTGTGAGTGACTGCCCTTGGTATGTTGACATATCCAACTTCTTAGTTACAAGAGTAATTATAAAATTCATAGGGACTCATGCTCGAAGGAAATTCCTTTGTGATTTTTTGAACTATGTGTTTGATGATCCATACCTCTATAAGTTCTACCCTGACCAAGTCATTAGGAGGTGTGTCCCAGAATCTGAACAAGTGTCCATCCTTATATTCTATCACAGTGAGGCTTGTGGAGGTCACTTTTCTTCTTAAAAAACAACTGATATTATTCTTTAGTGTGGTATCTTCTGGTGCACCCTCTCAATTGACTCCTATACATTTTTTCATAGTTTTACTATGTGTCAACAAGTAGGGTCAATCAAAAAAAGGAATCAAATTCCACCAACTCCCAACTTAGTGATATAAATCTTTGACTGCTAGGGAATCTATTTCATGGGTCCTTTCCCAAACTCTAGGGGATACCTCAACATTATATTAGCTGCTGATTATGTCTCAAAATGGGCTGAAGCCATTCCCACCAAGTTTAATGACCATCATGTTGTGATCTAATTTCTAAAAGAGCACATATTTTCTTGATTTGGAATTCGTAGGGCTATAATCAATGACCGAGGAACCCATTTCTGCAACCATCCTTTCTCTTCACTCATGTCTAAGTATGGGATTTCTCAAAAGGTTTCCACTGAATACCATCCTCATACCAATGGTCAAGCTAAGTTAGCAAATAAGGAGATTAAGAATATTCTTGAAAAATCTGGCAATCCTTATAAGAAAGATTGGTCTGATAAAATCTCAGATGCTATTTAGGAATATCATACAATATAAAAAACCATCCTAGGAATGTCACCATATAGGTTGGTTTATGGAAAAGCATTCAATTTACCCGTTGAAATTGAGGATAATTTTTTTTTGGAAATTAAGAAAGTAAATTATGACCTCTCATTGGCCGGAACAAAAAGGAAATTAGATCTCAATGAAATTGAGTAACTAAGTATGGAGGCTTATGAAAGTTCAAGGATCAATAAAGCTAGAGTTCAAGAATACCAATCTAGGAATATCAATGTCAAACATTTTGAACTGGGAGAATTTGTGCTCTTATATTGTTGAAAACATCATTTACACCCGGGAAAGTTAAGGTCTAGATGGTCAGGTCCTTTTATAGTGCATCATGTGTACCCCCATGGGGCAGTAGAGGTTCAAGATCCCACAAGTGGTTATATTTTCAAGGTCAATGGTCAAAGGTTAAAACCATTCATTAAATAATTCAACAAAGAAGAAAAAAGGTTGACTTAAATGAGATAACATATGAACCAGGAAAAAATTGATAGATTAAGGATCCATATCAAGATAACGATGTTAAACAAAGCACTACATGGGAGGAAACCCCTGATTTTTATGTTTCTAATCATTTTGTTGTTTTAATAAACTTTATATTTTTAATAGGATTAATGAATCATTTTGATATTTAAAAAAAATAAACTATTGACATGTTCTTCTATTATGAGTATGGATGGGTCTGAAAGAGGAGCACCATTTTAATTCTTGTCACATGGTGTGATCCATAAGTGATACCTTACCCAAAAATTTTAAAAGAAGAAAAGTTATCATTAATTCATTTTATTTTTATGTGTTTATAGGTTAAAATAAAAAAATATAATGATAATAATAAAATTAAAAGGCCGCATCTTAGGTCGTGGTGTAAACCCCGTCATAACCGGTGAAGCCATAGGGACTCGAACCTGGGACCGAAGGGAGAAATGGGCTCGCGCTTACCACTGACCTACGGATTACTGTGCTTCCATATTCTATAATTTTTAAATATATACTTATAATTTATTTTATTTATTATATATATATAGTTTTTGTTTGTTGGATTGTTTTTCCTTTTTTCCATTATGGAATTCTCAGAGTTACATATAGATCAAGGGACTAAATGGGAACAACAAGAATTTCAACTTCAACAACCAGGTGACATAATTCCATGATCCTTGTTTTCAATTTATTTTTTGAACTCACATTCTCTGCCTCTACCCCCTTCTAAATTTTCTTTTCTTTAAACACAGGGAACAATGTTAATTTAAGTTAGGGGGAGATAAAATAAAACTGCCTGTGTGTCAAAAAAATGAATGATTTCAAATAAAGTGTGCCCTAATGGATGGAAAAAATTTCTTTAACCTTAAACATGATAATAGACACCGTACACTTTAAAAATGAATATCAAATAATTTAGCATGCCCTGATTTTTATTTTAATCCATGTATAATTTCATGAGCATAGATTTTGGAAAGTGTTTTTGTCTAATGTGATATTTCATAGTATATATTTTCATCCAAATAAAAAAAATCACAACGCACGTCCTTTGGATAGTGGGGTATTAGTTTGAGTTCATGGGGTCCCCCAAATAAATAGCATAGGTTTGGTGATCATTTGAGTTTTAATATTAGTATTCAATAAATTTTTAAAAAAAACAATAAATTTGTGTGTAGATAAATGAAATGACCTAATGTGTGGCATTCAACACTTTGGGATTGTGACTCCTTGGTTTTCTGGCCTAGAGTTAGTAATTTTATCTTTATTTTTGGTAATTTTAATTATTTTAACTATGTAAAGTCGAGATGATGCCCGATTATGTGGGCTTCACTAGGTGCCCTATGGTCTTTGAGCCTCAGAGTCATCTGTAAAGTCTTTCTATAGGTGTTGACTCTTCTGAGTGCAACTTCAATTACCATGGAAAAATTGAAAAACCAAAAAAACAAAAATAAAAAAATAGAATACTAATATTAATATTGAAATGTTATTCCACCTAGAACTTCCATCATTTCCCTCATGAATAAAGATGAACCCCCATGTCTAATGTGATGCACAACACATCATGACTCTTAGTTGATATTGGATGAAATATGGCGATGAATTTGTACAAAGGAATGGGATTCGGATTGGGATATTCTTATAAAACATTGATGTATTAAAATATTTTAATGGGTTTCATGATATTTTTGTATAAGGGTTTTTGGTGATCATTGTGTATTAAAATGTTTTTGGAAGATGGAATTCAAATTTCATATTGTTGAGATATATTTTGCTCAGGACAACTAAAACACAAGTCGGGGGGTGTGATTTTCCACTAAATTATGCTAATACTCATTCTTAATATATATAATATTCATGTGATTTATTATTCATAAACACCATTTTAGTGCATTTTACACTTTGAACATCATTTTACATTATGATTATAATTCCTTCTTAAAATGCACTATTATTTGGTAAATTTTTTAGCATCATTTAAAGTACCCAAGGATCTTGATTTTATTTTCATATTTAATTTTCAGGTTAATAATTATATTTTAAAAAATTCATAATTGTGGAGTGTTAGAATTTTCACATTGAAAGAGCACCAAAATGGGATTTCAGGAAAACAATTATGGAGAAGGCTGATTGGAAACCAGCCCACTAATGAAAATGTGGGGCACAACAAAAAGGTCCAATGAATCCCAAATGTCGTTGGATTCTAGAATAAATACAGAGGAACAAATAATTCTTCATGATACAGTGCTAATACGGCCTTCATGGTGGTTATTAAGGAATCCTAATTTGGTGATAAAATTCTTGGCCAAATTCTGAGGCCCCTAAAATCATCCAAACACTTCAATCATATCTCTAAAAAAGATTATTTTGGAATGAAATTTTATAGAGAGATAGGGGAAATCATTAGAGTCATTTTTTATTCTATGGACCACTCTAATTCGGCCATATATAATGTCTTCCAGGCACATCTGTTCTATAGAAACAAGCTGGCTGCCACCTCGGGTCAGGGGTGTTAAAGTCTACTCTTTCTTAAATTTCCATCCACCTAGGACCACCACCATTAATTGAGGTGACTTCCACTATGGTAGGATCAACCCAATTCTTCAAAATGTTTTATTTAAGGTAGCGGTGGTAGAGGAGTTATGGATCGCTGGAGCATTGTTTTCATTGTAATGTTATTATGTCAATTTCGATTTGTAACGTTCTTCTTTATCATTTAAGATGTTCGAATCACCTTACTTATTATTAAAACCTCTTTTTCCCTCTTATTATGTTTATATTATTATCACTTTTATATCATTTCATTAAGGTGAGAATTAATTCACACCATACCTTGTGATATTCTTCACACAACGGTGGGATGATTGCTTTCTTTTTATTGTTTTTTTACTTCTCCAATTCGTCCCTCACGAGTCTACTTTCCGCTTCCATTGAAACCATAGAATAAACAGAAGGATGAATGTATTATGGGTTGCTCCAAGGGAGTATAAAGTGGATGGTTTTAATTTATTTCTCAATCCATTAATTTCTAATCAGTTCTTTTAATTGGGAATTTTGTTTGAAGATCTTTAAACTCCTTCATCCTTGTTGAATTTAAGGCCACACACTTCAAGTGCTAATACAAACCTTTACATTGAAGTTATCAAAAAATTGATCTCTCAAGTGTATATGTGATTATTATTAATGGTTTTAGGTATTAAACCAGTAAGTGATGATGTTGTTTGATCTTCTTAAATGAACCCATCTTAAATTAAGAAATTGAAATCATTAAAATGAAAATTCATCCAATCCAACCCAAGCGATAACCTTGGATCAACTCATTATCATAATTTGAAATAACTTAAATATGTTAGTGATACCATAAACCAATCTTAAATAAACCTGTGTTGTCCACTTCATAAACGAAAATAATCCATAGAATGTACGTGTATGTAGATTACTTCTTAAGTCTCTTAGGATTCGCTAACCCAAGCTAAACTACAAGGACCGTTCTACCTTCATCTCTTTGGTAAATTTGAGAATGAATCAGAACCTCACTGCTAGTCATCAGCCTCTAGCCAATGTAGAGGCACGCCTAAGGTCACATAACCAAGGGGCTCATGGCATCAGTATGTGGCACCCATGTCGGGATGTTACAATTTTTTACTGTTTTCTATAATTTTAGCATCACACTTCAACATTATTAATTTTATCCACACTATAACTAGCACTGAAAGAGATTCCACTTCTCAGGGAAATTTTTATCACTGATAAAATGGACTACCTTTTATCAGCACATATAACATCAACATTTTTTAGTGCTAATTAAGGGTTTTCTTAAACCTAAAAAAGATGGATATGTAGTAGAATCACTATAAAAATGATTATGCATGTTATAATTCATGGTTATTAAGGAATTATGTTTTCTAATTAAAGGTTAATGTTCTACTAATTAATCAATTTTGAATTATAGTTGGACATAAGGGTGAAAACCCAGTGGATTAGTTTAGTTTATAGATAAATCCTTCATCTCCCATACCGGTTGATATATTGAGGGTGGATACTTCAAATTAAGTAAAAAAATATTGATATTCATCAACATGGGATGTCCATCTAGAGCCTCAATGCGTAAAATAAGAATTGTTTTTACTATAAATGTTTTTTTAGTATTTATTTAAAGGATTATAGGTACGAAATATATTGAAAAATAATGCAGAAAGGTGGAATCGGTGATTCCACCTTTTGGGAAAAAATTTATTTTAAATATTCATGTTTTATATTTAAAAAATATTATATATATATATATATTGTATTTAATTTATTTTTTTAGAATTATGTCCCTTAATATTAGAATTTGAGAATGTTTTTTTTGTAAACAATAAATTTTCTAAAATATAAATTAGCTTTTACTTATTATATTTATTATTTTGTTAATTTTTAATTATGTTTTATATGTTAAGTAACTTTGTTAAATATCATTTAGATTGTATTTATATTTTATAAATTTTATTCTTTCAAAGTCAATGTTGGTTGGAGTGAGTAACTCAAGAAGGGGGAAAATTGAGTTCCCAATAATTTTTTTGTTAAAGATTAAGATGAAATAAAAACCTCTTAATTAAATAAACTATACAATTAATGAAAATAGAATATAAATATAAGATATTCCATTAAATTCCTCAAATAGTAATTAAGTATCAGTTGAAATATTTTTTAGAATTACCTAACATTTTGAAAAAAATTTACAGAGACAAAAAATATAAATACTAGTTATGTTTAATTATGAAAGTAATAGTTTTGTTTACAAATTTAAAAACAATATTGGATATAACAACAACAAAAAATACAATAACACAATAACTAAAAAGAATAACTAAGAGTTTTCATATCCAGATGAGACTTAATACCCTTCACTTGGTAGTCACCTCATACCAAGAAGATTATAATTATAGTCAAATAAATCCATAATATGGATTAAGTAAACAATAAAAAGATTCCATATATCCATGGTTATAATCCTCCCCTACATTTATTTGTGGGAAGTAAATATAACATTGGTCATACATGGACCTCTTCAGCAAAACACAGTGGGAATATAGATCTAAATAAAAGAGAGAATAACAAGTATTCTCTAGTTAGGCGCAAGAGATATTGTGTGCTTGATAAAAGGTTAACAACAAACTACTCAAGGTAGAATGAAATAAAAAGAAATAATTATAGATAATTGTTTAAATCTTGGTCTGATATGTTTAGAATGTTTGTTGTCCTCCTATCAGTATTTGTGAGGAGTTCAAGCTTCATTTGGGAAAATTATAGCTGAACAGATGATTGTAGGAGTCTATAAGAATGTTCCAGTTTATCTCTATTAGTTTATCAATCAATATATGTAATGAATTCTATTCATATGTGTCATTGATATATTTATACTAAGAGAGATATGTCCTTCCCGTATATATAACAACATCAGTTGGAGGGGATCCATAATCCTCAGATTAGATTTTACTTATTCTTCAGGTCTTGGTAAAATTATCCATGAATAGAAATAATTTTTTATCCATTCATGCCAAAGTCCTCAGATAGAAATGGTAGAAAGATTTTAGTGGTGAGTTAGCATTTAAAAAAATCTCAAACTAGTGTGACATCCGGTTGGTGGTAAAGATGACTCAGATTCTAGCCGTATCTTCTCTAGTGGTAGATCCCCTAGTGGTAACAAGTCCGGTGGTGACAATACTGGCCATGACCCATTTCAACAGTATCTCATGTTTGATGATAACAAGTCTTTGCAGTGACTCCCTGCTAAGGGTGGATCACCATAATACTTAGAAAAATTATTATAAAAATATTCATACCATATAAAGTGGTATCATACAACATATGAATCATTAGTAATAAAATAATCATGGTTTTTTATAATTAAAATAATAGAGTTTCAAACATGCTCCATAATAGGATATTCCAACATTCTTCCCCATTTTGATGATCAGAAAACATGAAATTTTATAAAATGTTTACTAAATGAGTGATCATAAATGACCATATATATATTGAAGTTAAATAAAATCTTATTATCATTTAATAGGATATATGAGGGTTATAGAAAATTTAGATAAAAAATTATAAATTTATACTAGAGGTGTTAAAAAATTATTTAAATTTTTTGGTGTGATATATGTATGAATATAAATTCAAATTTTATATCCCCCTTTAAGATATTAAAAAAAAAGAAGAAGACTATACAAGGAAAGTTGTAGAAAAAATTGATATTGAAGTTAAAAGGTGCCAACAAGATGTTGAGTATAGAAAGATAATGATTAAAATTACAAACCTAGAATCCTAATCAAAAAGGCTGCATCAAAATAGATTCACTGGTTAGATGTTGGTGGCAGATAATGTTTTTCTTCACTTTTATCCTTGTATGTGTCTTAAGAGGGGATAATAGTGGTGAATGTTGGAGAATATGTGGTAATGTAAGGTACTGTGGTATGCGGAGGAAGTGTTTCACACATAATAATGGTTTTGAGGTTCTTGATTGCATCATCTAGTGAAAAAAACATAGGCTAAAAGAGTGGAGGTAGAAAAACATCCGATTGAGTTATCACTACTAGTCTATATCGAACTTTCTTTTTGGTAGTGGTGGAATGAACTGTCATCGTATGAATGGATTACTGTGAAATAATAGTTGTACTATGGACATGAAGGAAACGTTTTCTGTGGTTGATAAAATCCACAATTATATTACCACCTCTTTCTATGGAAATAAATAAATTAGATTTATCGTCCATGAATGTCTGGAGAGCTAGTGTGAGAACCTTTAATTAACTAAATTGTTATTTTAATACTTTTATCACTAATGGAAATAATTAATTATATGTGAGAAATTTGAAATTTTATAAAAGTTCAGTCTTTTTATAAATCCTTGAAAATTAATACTTGATTTATTTCTTAATGATTTCCTTATCAATCCTAATATAAATGTAATTTTACTTTATCCTCTGATAGACATGCTCTACATGTTGATGTATCTATCAATTGTTTTTCCTCATGAGTGGTTGAACCACCCATAAGATTACTTATCTCTTACTTAATAATTTTTTTTGATAATATATTTATCAATATTCACCGGATAAAGAGGAGGTGCAGTTGATGTAGAGGCAGCATTAGTCATGTTTTCCATCCTCGGAGAAATAGAAATCATATATTCTGAAAAATAGGATTTCATACCATATAATGACGTTTTAAGACTTTTAACCTCTGATGTCAATGTTCTATTTTCTACTTAAATTTCTTGAATATGAAATCTTACTCTTGTTTGTATATGCGATATAACCAGTTAAACTAAATATCCCTTTCTTTATGCATTGATATGGGAAATTAGAGATGGTTGAGAGTTGAAGATAGTTGTAAAATATGAAACTAAATTCTTTCTCAAGGATTTAATGCTAGAATTCACATTCTTGTGAATAGAATATAAATCACATTGTTTTAGTACATCAGGATGTATAACTGTTTAAGTTGAAGAATGATTTCATTTCACATGAGGCACATCAAACTCAGTTGATCTATTGGTATCCATGGGAGTAAAAGGATTTAACTCCCCATTTTGATCAATTTGATCCACTAAGGATCCTTCTCTTATGAGAGTATTTTAAGCTCATCATCTAAGTCAATATAATCAAAAAAAGTCTAAAAACCTAGTGCAATTTTCCAATTCTTCAAAAGAAAAAACATCAGGTCTAGTATAAGGAAGTACTGGTGATTCTATGTGTACTTGAGAGGTTTGAAACTTTTCAGGTACAAATGGGGAATATTTTGTAATATTGGTCTAGAATTTATCTTTCTATTGTAATTGATCTATTTGTTCTGACTAATCAAGAGGATTGGGTGTCTTATCCCCCTCACTTTCAGCTTCCATGACTTCTTCATGAATGTGATGTAAATCACACATCTTAGTGTATTTAGATTGAGTCTCATTATGAGTAGAACATGATACCACTGATCATGAAAGATGTATTTCAATTATTTATTGATCAGGATCAATAGAATAATATCTATTAATATCACTATCATCGTTATGATTATTTCCATGATCATATCCATGATAAAATCCATTATCATTAACTCCATCATCCATATCCTCATTATCTTCATCATCATGATCCCAAATATCTTCTCTGTCATTTACATCAGACTGTTTGTGATCCTGATCACCATTTTCATCCTTATAATAATATTCATTTCTACCAATTCCATTAGAATTATAGTCACATTATGTTTTAGAGGAGGATAACTTAAACTGATCCTCTCAAGATACTTCATTTTATGAATAATCATTTTCATCTAAATGATATTCTTGGGTAGGAAGAGAACCTGGCTGAATGACAGATTCATTATAAACATTAGGAGGAGATTTTTGAATCTTCGTATAACTCCCTACTTCCATTGAAAAATATTTTTCTTCTTCCTCTTCTACTTATGGTTCAACTTTTTCATTATCTGCATCAGAGTACTCAACTAGATCATCAGCATCAGTGCCATGATCAACCATGTCCTTAGGTCTTTATAGATGATCAACAGAGTTTAAATCATCATAAAATTTTTCATTTTCCCTTACCCACCATTCCATCCATGGATTCCATCTTACGTTAACCATTTTAAAAATGGTCTTTGACAAGAAAAAACCTCCAAACTTATCTTCAAATACTTCTCCTTCTTTTTACATAGCCATTAGTATCTATGATAGAGGATATCATCATATAGTATATTAATGAGTTTTATCTCAATATCTTCTTAAACATCTCATACATATGAACCATTAGAAATCAGCATATATTGAATCTTTTCACTTGTTTCATCATATATAGAAAATAAAAAACCTAATATTGTATTGTATTGAAATCTACATTAAGATGAAACAAAACATGATGTACAAACATGAATAAAATATTACATTCGTTATCATGTTCCATATCAGTAGGTCTTTTTTGGGTAACATCACTAGTAAACTATAGGAGAGCCTCTTAGAATTTGAAAAATTCACTTCCACATGGTATACTACCTTCAAAACCCTCATATACTCCTTTATGAGTTACATTTAATGATCATGCTCATTCCTTTGAAGAGAATAAAATGTATTCTCCATTAATGTGACTTTTTATCACATCCATTTTATTTCCTAAAATAATCCTAGTGTTATAGTATAAATCATATACTAAGATCAGATCATAAACTCTGTGATTTGATTTAAAACAGTTCATCCATTTATTTTCTTCTATAACTTCCATTATTAGAGTATTTCTATATAGAATCCATTGCACATCGATTTCCTTTTCTACTTCGACAACCCAGTTTTCCATATGAGGGTTCCAGGAAACAATAATCAAATTGTTAGATGATACTTTTTGTTTCCTAGTTTATCTCATATCTTTTATATTTGATTCTACTACTCACTTCACATGGTCCACTCAGATCGATTGAATTCTTAGGTGGAATAAGAGAGAAAGATGATTTTGTTTGAGAGGAAGGAAAATGTTTTGGATCTCTGGAATTTTTATGTAAGTGAATTGATTTGATTTATCCAGATAGTTTGATCATTTAGGAATTTAAAATAAATAATAATAAATTTAAATCAATAAAAAAATTAATTGGTAAAAGAATATAAATGATAATAAATCAATACTAACTAAATGGAATGGTTAATTGTTCAATGATGAATTATCGATAGTGACTCATCAATGGTGACTAATCAATGGTGACTCGTCAATGGTGACTCATCACCAGTGACTCGTCAATGGTGAATCATCACCAGGGACTTGTCAATGGTGACTCATAAATGGTTACTCATCAATACAGACTTATCAATAATGACTCGTCAATGATGACTAATTGACAATGTCTCATTAATGGTGAATCATCAATGGTGACTTATCAATGGTGAATCATCAATGGAAACTAATCAAAGGTAACTTATCAATGGTGACTTTTCAACCAAAATTTATCATTCCTAATTCATTTTTATGTTGTTTAGTCTCTCAGAATTAAATTTATTTGTGAAGATATTAGCAAGATAATGTTCAGTTCCATGAAATTATAATGTTATATCACCTTTTTTATAATGATGTCCCAAAAATTGATGTCTTACATTAGTGTTTGGTTCTAAAGTGAGATATCGGATTTTTGGAAATGATTATCACACTTGTTTTATCATAATTTATTGGAACATGACTAAACTGGTATCCAAAGTCTAGAAAAGTATGTTTCATCCACATGATTTGTGCAGAGTAACTATCTTCATCTATGTATTCTACTTCCGTAGTGGATAGTGAAACAAAATTTTGTTTCTTACTATTCAATGATAATATAGATTTTCCTAAAAGATGAAATGTTCCTCATATGATTTTTCTATTTAACTTACAACCACCAAAATCAGCATCAGAATATCTTACTAAATCAAAATATTTTTCCCTTGGATAGATAAATCCTCAATTGATTGTATACCTAGGGTATTTAAAAATTATTTTGACAGCTAATAAATGTGACTCTTTTGGATTTCATTAAATGAGAGAAAAATATACACAATAAACATAATATACAAAAAAATAGATGTTAAGTACAAAATACTTCCAATCATGCCTTTGTAACTAGTTTGATCTACTGATTTCCCATCTTTAACAATATCTAGTTCATAGGTGGTACTCATGGAATTATCAGTTCTTTTAGTGTTATCTAAGTAAAAAAAATTAAAATTTCAATTTTAGTATTAATATGATTGAAGATAATTCATTATTAATTTTGAAAAATCTAAAATCAATGAAATAATTTATGTTCTCCCATTAAACTCATTTCAAATTCATTTTTCATTAGTTTTGAAAAATTAGTACATAGTGAATCTTTACTAGATCCAAAAATAATATCAGCTACATATATTTTTACTATTAATGTATCTTTTGAAACTCATTTAAAAAAAGGATCTATTATACCTTTTGAAAGACTTTTTGAAATAAGAAAAGAGGTAATTCTATCATATAAATCTCTAGGATCCTATTTTAATCCACATAGTGCTTTTATTATTTTAAAAACAAGATTCAGAAAATGTGGTTTTTGAAATCCTATGGGTTGTTTAACAAAAACATCATCAATTTTAAATCAATTTATGAGTGAAAATTTAACATCGATTTGATATAATTTAAAATCCAAATGTGATGTGTTGGAAAGCAGTATCTTAATCGCTTCATGTCTTGCTAATGGTGAAAAATTCTCTTCATAATCAATACATTCTTCTTGGTTATAACCTCTTGAAACTAGTATATCATTTTTTACTATATTTCATGAATCATCAACCTTATTTCTAAATATCCAATTAGTTCCAATTGTTACAGTGTCTTTAGGTCTATCAAAAAGTTCCCAAATATTTTTTACTCTCAATTTGATTAGGTTATTCTTGCATATATATTACCCAGAATTCATAATTTATGGCATCATTAATGTTCTTAGGTTTAAGTTTTGACAAGAAGGATTGGTGTACAATTTGATTCCTAAGAGAATATATAGTTTTATTACATATATCTAGGTTTTCTATAACTGAATCTAATGGATGTTTTCTATGAGTTCTAAAAAATCATTCAAAAGAAGTGGTGGATTTCTGATGATCTTCTTTAGGTTCAAGTTATGACAGTTTACTGGGTGAACAATATTCTTATTTAATAGATATTTTATAATGTTTAGAATTTAGATTTAGTGTTTAAAGACCAACCTAATGGTTTTATAAGATATTATTAGTTTCATTGGGACCATTTTCATCAAATTTAATGTGAACATATTCTTCCATTGTTCAAGATCCCTTATTAAACACTCTATAATATTTACTAGAAGATGAAGATCAAGGTAAAATCTATTCATCACCTTTGGAATAGATTTTTTTACATTAGCCTTTGTATTAATAATAAAACCTTTGTAACCAAAACCTCTTAAGTAATTAATCTTTGGATTTTATTTGTTCGATAACTCATAAGGTGTTATTTTTAAGAGTGGCCTAATTAAAACTCAATTTATAATATAACAGGCTTTATTGATATCTTATTCTCTAAATTAGATAGGTATGTCAAAATCCTTTAGCATAGTTTGGGATATCTCTTGAAGAGTCCTATTTCTTCTTTCTACTATATCATATTTTGTGGTGTCCTTGCAGAAAAAAGTTTTGATTATAACCATTTTGTGAAAAAATGATTCAATGTCCTTATTTTAAAATTCTTACCCATGATTACTTCATACAGTCTTTATCCTAAGTCCACTAAGGTATTCTACAGATTTTTAATTCTTAATAAAATAATAAAAAGATTTAATTTTGTGAGCTAGAAAGAATAACAAATTGTATCAATAGAAGTAATCTATAAGGACATAGACATAATGTTTTCTATTTAGACTAAAAACTCTAGAAGATCCAAAGAGGTCAATACGAACTAACTTTAGAGGCTGAGAGGATGAAACAAATTTTTTATATTTAAAATAATTCTTATGAAGTTTCTTATTTTGATTGGGATCAAAAAATCTATAAATTAAGAATTCCAGTTTTGGTAGATCTATAACTAATCCTTTCATAGTTAGCTTTCTATGTGAATGAATATTCCAATGTCCAAGTCTTTTATGCCGAAGGAATGATTATTTATGAAAGGCACTTATAAAGAAAATATTTTTACAAGATAATAAATTTAAATCAAGAGAATATATTTTATCATTTCTTATAGTTGTAAAAATTAAAACAATTTTTTCATAAAAAATGACAGGAATTGTTTTCAAATTTTATATGAAATCTATCATCAAATAATTGAGATATTCTAAAGAAGATTATATTTCAAACTATATATATTTACATAACATTGGAAAATAATTTTCAATTGGAATTACCAATTTTTTCAAGGAGTATGAATTTACATTTAGCATTGTCACTAAAAGTGACATGGCCGCCATCAAATTTGATTAAATTATTAATCTTTTAAATCTCAACCGACATATTTCTAGAACACCCACTATCTAGATACCATAGGATTTTCCTAGAGGTTTTCAAACATGTTTCCTACACAACAATGTTTATGCCAATAATGATTTTGGTACCCAAATCATCATGGGTCTGGTTATATAAAAAAAAGAGATTTTGGCATCCCTAATTTCTAAATACGTTTCTTATAAGTTGATTGTATGTTTCTAGAAATAAATAATTTATTAGGTCCAATTGGGTAATTATTGGTAGCATATGATTTTTGGAATGATACTTGATGTAAATATAGTTTTTTTAATTTTTAGTTTCCCTGGTTGGTAACCTATGCTAGTTATATAACTGAAAGCATCTTATTTTCCCAGTATTTGAGTTAATGTTTTCTTACCATTGATAAAACTTTCTATGATATTATTTAACAATTTATTTGATAATTTTAATTCATTATTATCTTTCAAAAATTGATTATTTTTCTCTGTTTCAATAGTAAGTTTGGTTTTAATATTTAATATTTAATATCAAAGAATGTTGTTTCTTAAGTTAATTATATTTATCTTTTTATAATGAAAAGTTTCTACTAGAATGTTATAGTAATCACATAGATCTTCAGTAGAAATGTTTTTAACATTATCATTATTTTATTCTTGTTTAGAAATGTTTGAAATGTTAGTAGGATAAAGAGGAAGAATATTTTGTACCTCTGATGTGTTTGATACAAATCATATATTTTCCCTGTCAGACTTATCTTTTGGATTAGTGTCTGAATAAATCGATCTGTCTTCTGAGGAACTCCATTTTCTTTCGTGAGTCTCTTTTATGTTTTTTACTTTTCCTCATACAATTTTTATATTTCAATTTTAGACAATCATCTTTAATGTGTCCTTTGTTCTAACTTCCATAGAAGGTGATTTTATTTTGAGTGTCATGCTTTTTTCCAATCCCTTTTCCACTAACCATTATTGTCATAATTTCCTTAGAAATTATAATTATTTAAGAACATATTTTTTCAATAATGTTTATATAATCTTATGGCTATGTGGGTCATCTTTTCATCACTTTCATAATATGATTATTCTTCATTGATATCATTAGTTATACCTTTTCTCTATGTCTAGAAGGAGTAGTTTTGAAGGCTATTGAATTTATTTTTAGCTCATCTTCATCAATATATTTGTTGATTTAAGATATTCTTCATAAATCATCAGTTTTTAATTAATTCCTTGAACTTTTGTTTAATTACATCACATGATTATATAATTGACATAGATGCTCCTCTCTATATGTCTGATAATCATCTGCATAATCTCATTACTTAATCATTATATATCACTTGTTCTCCATGTTAGAGCATGGTATTTTATATTTCATAAAACCTGAGATACATATCATAAGATTCAATATATTTAATTTCGAAAGTATCATATATGATTTTTTATGTATTCAATCTCATTTCCTTGTCATTTTATGTTTCTTCTTGTAAAACATATCAGGTATCCCTTATTTCAAAACCATATTTGTATGTAGATATACAATTAAATTCATCATCACCCAAGGCATAAAAAATAATAATTAATAAACTTATGATTATTATTGTAAGAATGTTTTGTATCATCACTCAGGGTAATTGTTGTAGTGTGTGGTATTTCATAATGATCATCTATTAAAGTCCAAATGTCAAAACCCGTACCTTAAAAATTCATTTTTAATTTTGATTTTCCATTAAGCATAATTTTTACCTATAAAATAATGATGTCTGTTGGTAGAATATCCTTCCTATCTATTATCTATAAGGAACTAAAAATTTATAAATCAATGAAATTTGAGATCTTTAAAATAATACGAAAATCATTTTTGAAAATGTTAATTTAAATATTCCCCAGATACGAAATGTTGGTCGGAGTGAGTAAATCAAGAGGGGGTTAATTGATTTCACAATAAAAAATTCTATTAAAGATAAAGTTGAAATAGACTCCCTTTAATAAAATAACTAGACCACTAATCAAAATAGAAGATTGATATAAGATATTTCCTTTTAAATTTTTACTCATAGAGTGATTGAGTATCAGTTAAAATAATGTTTATAAATATGTTAATTTTATAAATCAATATACTTAAAAAAATATAAACACTAATAATGATTTATTATCAATGTAATAGTTTTTTTATATATTTAAAAATAATCTAGCATATAACAATAAAATAAAACACAATAATACAATGACACTTTAGAATAAAAAAGAGGTTTAGTCTCAAGATGAGACATAATCCCTTTCACATGGAAATCACATACTACCAAGAAGATTATAATTATAATCAAATACAACCACAACCTAGATCAGGAAATAAATCAATAACTACATGTTTTATAGGATAAAAACCCTCCCCCACAGTTATTTTGGGGAAGTAAGAATAAAAAATGTCACACATTGACATCTTCCACAAACATAGTGGGAAAACAACTGTAAAAAAATAGTTAATAACAAGTATTATCTAGTTAAGTGTAGGTGATAGTGTGTGTTTGATAAAAAAGTACCAACACACTCCTCAAAGTAGAATGAAATAAAAAGAAATTAAAATAAAGAATTTTTTAATGCTAAGCCTTATTTTTTTAGAATGTTATAAGTCTTCAGATCATAATTGGTTAGGAGTTGGAGCTTTTTTATTGAAAATAATAATAGAAAATAGAATCATATGATTCTACCTGAATGTTCTAGTTTATCTCTATTAATGTCTAAATAAATCTCTATAATGATTTATATGCTTCTATTTCATTGATGTATTGGCTACTGAGAGATATATGTCCTTTGCATATATATAGAAGAATCAGTTAGAGATCCACAATCCTCATATCATATTTTAATAAGTCTTGAATTCATGGAAACTTTATCAAATAATATATATAGCCATTGATCCATTCACACCGATGTCCTTGGATACCAACGGTAGAAAGATGTTAGCAGTGTCTTAGAATTTGGGGGTATCTCAAAATGGTGGTACCATAGGCTGGTGGTGATGGTGACTCAGAGTCTAGTGGTAGCTTATCCTAGAAGTATCTTATCTAGTTGTAGATCCTCCAGTGATAACAAGTATGGATGTGACAAGACTGGTTGTGACTCATTTTAGTTGTAGCTCATGTATAAAGGTAAAAATTATTAGTGGGGACTCTAGTCTAATTGTGACTCACCATAATACTTAGTAGAATTGTCATAAGAATATTCATACAATATAAAAGTCTACCATACAACATGTGAATAATTAGTACTAAAAGAATCAGGGTTTGTGATCATTAAAATAAGTGAGTGTCAAGTATAATCTGCACAAAGATATGTCAACATTCACCTATATGAAACATAATACTGTTTGAAGTTAGTGAATTTGAAAGTCTATAAATATAAAATAATAAATGGAATCAAAATGAAAATTTTCAAACATATTGAACATATAAAAAATAATTTAAAATAATAATAATTTCATAAGAAAAAATTAATGAAAATATATCATAGTGGCCTCACATATTATTATTTTAAACCATTAAATTTGTTTTTATAATCTTCTTTTACATTCCTTTAATTTTCAATTATTTATTATATTTATGATTTTTTTTATTTTCAATAAATTTTTAGATTCTTAGGCCATGTTGTATATTTTATTTAGATTGTTTTTATAGTATGTATTTTATAAATTTTTAATGTTACCTATTTTAAATTTAATAAGTTTTCCTATGTTTCTAGTAGTCAAATTTTTAATATTATAAAATTTAAACTATAACTAAAATTTAAATGAAAATTGAAATAGTGGATAAATATTTAAAAATAGTTGATAGTAAAAATATTTCATCATTTTAATAGACAAACAATCATATAAAGGATAGAATACATTATCATGTCAAATAATTTAAGTCAATGACAAATAAAAATAAATTTGTATTATCACTATATGTGGTTTGGTCTCAATCCACATGATGGTGTTCAAATGGGGAACCCATATCAAGATCACAGACCTCTATGCTGAGTTGGAGTATGTTAACCTGGTGAGGGCTCTTCCTCAAGCGCTGGAATCTCAATTTTCAGATTCTTTAGCAGTGACTCATCTGGAAGAGGTTTCAAATGGATTTAATCATGTGCACCTGATACTTCTCCCACAACATGTGTATAAGGACTTTCCATCATCGTATGGGGAACCATAAAACCTATGATGGCTCGGGAATAAAATTTAGTGGCATGGGAAATGAATCCTGACAGAAGATCAAATAAGCAGTACCCATAGAAATCTATAGATATCCTAATAAAATTAATGGATCCCATGCCTACTGATGCACATCCCCAATTAGATGAGGATAGAATGTTATAGGATCAACCTCTTCCAATGGAACAGGTGGGGGATCAGGTGTAGTATGAATCGGTTTAGATCATCGTCCATAGGGATCCTCGACATTAGGAGCTGCTGGACGAGATTCTAAAGTAGGAACCTATACTATCCAGGTAAGAATGTCATCTCTATTGTAACACCCCAGGATTTCAGAGTGGGTTATTTCTTAAAAATAATTCAATAACTCGCACTACACGCAACACCGAGTTCAATCACACCATTAAAAGAGGTCATGAATAGTATTAACTACATTTTGAACTTTATATAATCCTTATAATTTTAGAATCCCTATTATGAGTTTCTTAGTCATAATGCAAGAACAGATTCATTTTCAGTATTTCACTTTTATCAACTTCTAATAGTGAAACCTTTTTAAATACAATATTTTAAACTTTTTGACTAAATGGGGACATCAAAAATTTAAAATGAAACACCCCAAGCTTCCATGGTACGTTTCCCTTTGAATAATGTGATAGCGTGTGTTGTACGCAACACCGAGTTCTAACACACCATAACCAATCAAACTAGCCGTTATAAATAGTAATACCTACTTTTTGGAAATATATATATTTTATATTTCAAAATGGTCTTCATTTTTGGATTCGGAATATCGAATTTAGCCTAAGGTGAAATTTTGGTACATTTCGGATAACATTCATATTCTGATGAATAGTGAAAATTACTAAATTTTAATTAAAGACAACTTTTTTAATCAAAATAATTAATAGTGATAAATTATGAATTTGAGTGGTTTTAAAGTATATTTAGAATATATTTTTACCATTTAATATAATTTTTGTCATTGGACATAATTTTACAATTAAACCGAACATAAACAAGTGTCAATCTTTTGATAGTTATTATCTCTTAAAAACACGCTTTTTGTTTTGACAGCGGGAATTAATTTTAAATTAATTTCTGCCACTTCTGTGTTTTGAATTTAGGAAAATGGATTCCATATTTGGAATCAGGATGTTCAAATTGTGTAAATAGGTAACTTTTATTTTTAGACATTTTGAATAATTACTGCGGTAAATATTTTATTTACCATGGTTAAGGGTAAATCCGGTAAATAAGGGTTAACAAAATAATATTATAATAATACTAAATTACCCTAAAACGTGTCTTAACCCTATTGGTTGATACATGGTCGACCATGGGCATCTTTGGGTCGATTTTGGGACCCCATGGATCCACTTGTAAGTGATAATGACACTTTATTTTAATTAAGTTAAAATGAATACAAAAATGACACAAGCATATATCTTTTAGAAAAACAATTGTTACATAGGGTTATATATGTTTGATTTTAGATTATAAATATTCATTAGAAAGCTAAAAAGATTTCCTACATAATGATATTTTATTTATAATTTTTAGACATTAAATAATTTATTATATTTATGACACAATGATGATGCAGTAATTACTATAATAGTGAAAAATTAAAATAATTGATATTATAAATACCCAAATAAATATAATATGAAACTTTTAATGAATTAAACTAATTTTATAGGATAATATGATATATTAGGATTGATTTAATTGACTTTGTTCGAAGTAATCAATCTGTTATGAGTTTCAAAAAAATCAACTATTGAATAGTGTCAAAATTGACATAAAAGAGTTCTTAAAACAAATATTATATTATCAATTGATATTAAATTCCTAAAAATCTACGGTTCGGCCAAGAGACTTATATCATGATAGGTTCATCATTACTGTACCACTTGGGGGTCTCTTGGATGTATATAGTAAGTTTATTAACCATATTATATAAAAATACAAAGAGACATTGTAAAAGTGAAACTAATTAACTTAGAGTTAATACTTAATGATAAGGTTAATATAAGTACCCAAACCTGTATAAATTATATTTGTTGAGTGTTTTTCAACCTATCCCAAATTAACCTTTGAATAATAAGCTTTGGAGCCATTAGAAACCGAATATGAATTTATTATAAATTAATATTTCTAGCTTTTCCAAAGGTGCCCCTCACCCCTCTTATAAAAGGGCACTCCTCCTTCTCATTTCGTCACACCTTCAAAGCCTTTTGGTTCTGACAAACTCTGCCCAAATACTCTCCCAACATCCCTCACTACGACCTAGAGGCCTTAGTTTGATCATAAAGCCAACCTAAGGAGTCCTTTTGATCAAATCAAAAGGAAGAACCCGAAGAAGAGGTAATGATTTCACCACCCTTCTCCAAGTTCATTTCTTCTTCCACTTCTTCTTCCTTTGTTCTTACCATTATAAAATAATAACTCCAGTATCTCACATATACTGTGATGTTATTATAAATATGGTACAACCATATTCAGTATTCTATCCACCCTTTGAATAACATGTCACCATACGTGCGTACGTACGGACTACCGTCTCCACGTCGTGGTGTAATTGTTATTCAATATAATATTATTTGGATGGGTATAATAATGATGTGTAACTCATGTAAATAATAAATATAACATGTTAATGATTCTGTATATATGATATACCATCCATTTATATATTATTCTAATATCGAAAGAATGATATTGTCGCTCGTGCGTACGTACGGACTACCGTCTCCACGAACGCGATGAGATTCATTCTCCATCGTATCCATTCAAGTATAATTATCATTTGATGACTTAAAAATGATGTTTAAGGACTAGATATCATTCTGGATATGAATAAGATACAACAACCATGGCTTATGTAACAAAACATATAAAAGAAAATGAGTAAGTTAACTCCCAAAACGACGATAATTCTAAGATATTATTAACAAATCAATGTTAAAAGATCATATATGATATCATATTATTATATATGATTCTTGTATAATTTAATAACAAATATTTCACCATTATACAGGAGTTTAACCTACCCCAACCAAGGAAAAGTACAAGGTAAGGGTTTACTTTACAACCTCTTCATTATCCAAGGTTGTTTATACGTAATAATCTACTGGGATCTCTTTATCATCCACATCCATGTTTCTTAAAAATGTATTTCAAAACATTTTTACTATTTACTAGAATATGAGTTAAAGTCATTTATACCCTTTTTGACTTTTATAAGTGGTTTATAAAGGAATCTTTCGGTCGTTTTCAAAACAAGGTCCTTTTTAACCTTTTCGACAGAATTAAGGTAAGAATGTTTTTTTTACTTATACGGCGAGTGCGGCTATTTTCCGCCATTATAAAATCTTCAAAGCTTCCCTTACAAGCTTATAAGAATATTTTCAAAGAAAATGTTTTATTTTATATGGGTCTTAAATTATTTCAAAATAAAAGATATTTCTTTAAAAAGAATTTTGATTTCATCTATGTCAACATCCTTTGATGGATTTTTAAGATTATTTGAAGTTGATTTATTATGATACAAAACTTCTATATTGTATTGAAGGTTTTTTGATATGTTTGACTGTGGATGTGCTATTTTTATACCATTCATAGTTTATGGTGAAAGTATTGACATTTTGTATGCTAGTTTTAATACGAATGTTTATGTTATGTTTAAACCTTTTCATATGGGAATGCATTGGACTTAATATGTGACGGGTGGAGCCCGCTATAACTCCTCGATGCATCGGTAGGTCTCGTGAGACAAACTAGTGTCTTGGCACAAGGCCTTGACAAAATCTTATTTGTAGTCTTGGCACGAGGCCTTGGCTTTGTGGTTATGATAGTCTGGCATTATGCATTCCAACATTATGAAAGTGGTTATTGATTTTTGCATGTGATTATTCGATTAGTAGAATATCCATGTGAATAAGTAAATGGAATTATTTCATTTTATTTATGCCATACCATGTTGAAAGTTCATATTTAAAAGGCTTTTGTTTTAGTTATACATTGCCTTAAATGTTTATTCTTATTTATGAAAGTTTCCGCTATATTGTTATCCTTACTGGGAATTTGAGCTCACCCCTTTTCTATGTTTTATTTTTCCCAGGATGTGAAGAAGTAAGTTATGAATGACCTGCAGGGATTTTATGAGGGGTTAATAGTGTGGATTGTGAAAACATTATGTTGTTGTAGTAGTTTTTCATTTTACGATGTAATGTAAAACTTATGAATATATCTAGTGTTTCCAAGGCTACTAAACCAATCGGTCTTTCGAGATTTGATCTTTCTTGTGATCATGCCAATGTTATGTAATAATGAACCGACTCTGGGTAACTGGGGTCGGGGCGTTACAGTTGGTATCAGAGGAAGTTTAGTACAAACCTTGGAAACTAGATTTAGATAAACTCTGATTAGAGCATGTAGACCTAAGAAGAACTTTGAGGATTAGTATAGAAGAACTTCCTAGAATTTTGGTATTGTAGATATTTTGTGAGTTTTCCGAGAAATACATCCATGTATGGATACGAGCAGGTAGAGGCGGCTCTAGCACAAATATACCTAGGGGTAAAACCCGAAAACACCGCTTTGAGCTAGACTCGAACGGGAACTGGTGCACGACAACGGGCCTTGCTGCACTCTTGGTTACGACACTCCCGGGGGATATGCTTAGGATAATTCTCATTTTCTTTACAAACCATTATGAAGGGTTTATGAGTATATACATCCTCAAAGGAAACATTTTTATGATTATGGATTATATCCATAAATATTTCAATTTATGTTATGTGTTTTATAAGTATGGGATTATGTATTTTGATTCATAAACTGATCTAGTGTATGCCATTGTTTAGAAATGGCGCCCAGTAGAAGGAATGAGAACTCCAGAAATGAACATGATTCAAAGAGAAGGAAGGATCATATCTTTCATGGTCTTAAGCTAGAATTTATAAGAGAAATAGTCTCCCATGTATTATCATCATATGAAGAAATAATATCATGTGTTGATAAGATAAGTAAAGAGTTTACTGAGTCCTATGGCTTTGAAGGGAAGCAAGAGAAGAAAAGGATGGAAGAGAGAAAGATGGATAAAAGTAAGAGGGAAAAGAATAATTTTCCCATATGTGGTAACTGTGGAATGAAACACCCTGGAACTTTCCTGAAAGGAATTGGAGTTTGTTATAAGTGTGGAGGAAAAGGGCACAAAGTACGTGACTTCAAGGGTAAGAAAATGGTTTTAAATGTACAATGCTTCATTTGCAAGGAGTTTGGACACTACGCGAACCTATGTCCCAGTCATCAGACTATGCCGCAAATGATGCTATTGGATAATAATCAAGTTATGATACTACCACAGATGAAGAGGAATGATTAGAGTTCTTATGTTGATTATGTCAATTGAGTGTTGTATCAACAATGTACTTGTTATAATAATTATGGATTATATAAGGATTGTACTGCAGTACTATTTCATTAAGTACTTGAGATTGTGTGGAACAATGAAAAGTGACTCAATAGGAGGATAGATTTTTGGAAAATATATGGTTTAGAGAATGATAAACAATAATATAGTTCTGATACTGAGGTAGTGATTTTGGAATAATATGTGATTGTTTTGGATAAATTATATTGGATATTCTTGACTACCTTGGAACTGATTAATGATTTGTATATTCCATCATTGTTGGGGTTTAAAACATTTTTGGATTAATGAAGTATATCCAGCATTCTATATGGAATAAGGGAGCATGAATGTAATCAATAAGGAATATGGTAATACATGATGAAGGTATTCATATGCTATTACGGGGTAAAAAGGATCTATATTATGTTTACCTTCCTTATGAATGTTGGACTGTGAGTTTGGACAGGAGTATTTTGGATAGTTCTAGTTTGGATTATTTTGGATTTCCATAAAAGGACAACCCGGAGGTCGGACGACAACTCGTCGCGTCCGGCAAGGCTGCGAGACTTGAACCCACAACCGAAGGGAGACAATGGTGTATCACCTACCACTTTCCCACGAGATGTCCTGGATTAAATAATGTAGTTTTTTAAAAGATCTGGTAGATGAATTATAAATTCGTTTATTTTGGAACCCTCTATGAATAGTATAAATAGAATTTTTTTTACGAGTGAATGATGAGTTTTTGGTAGAAATTTATTAATGGATAAAACTGTAATTATAAACTAAGTATATCTCCTTATGATCTTAGCCAATCTCATAAATAAATTCCTCATCATTAATAAAAGGAACTTAGAACAAAAATGTTGTCCTAGATGGTACCTTAAATCATCACTAATTTATGGCTTTGGGATTGTTGGCTTTTCATAGCCATGTTCTCTACCACTCTCCATCAGATAATTGATGGCTAGATTTTTCTTCCATATCCATATTTTCTTACATGGAACCCTAGTATGTGTTATTTTCGGTAATCTTCATACTTTCCACTCTTTATTTAAAATAGAGGCCTCATTAATTAATTTTTCGATGTGGGATTTCAACTAAGATATTTTGAAACGTCAAAAATGTGTTATCCCAATACCCTATGTTTTGTTGAACCGATGGTATTTCAAATCATCATAGATTGATGATTTTAAGGACCTCAATTTTATACTTGTTTGTGATTGATGACCTCAATCACTACCTATAAATATTTACGTTTTTCCTCCAATTATATGTCTCTAATTGCCACCAATGTTCTCCTAATCGAGATCATAATTTGGTGGTGACCCTTTCATTTCTCTTTTCCTCATATTAAGACTAAATTTTAGTAACCCAATTTCCAATGTGGGTTTTCCCACAAATATATTTTCTACTTTCAACCTTTTATTTTCGAAGAACAATTTCAAATTGCGAGGACGCAATTTATTGAAGGAGGGGAGAATGTAACACCCCAGGATTTCAGAGTGTGTTATTTCTTAAAAATAATTCAATAACTTGCACTACACGCAACACCGAGTTCAATCACACCATTAAAAGAGGTCATGAATAGTATTAACTACATTTTGAACTTTATATAATCCTTATAATTTTAGAATCCCTATTATGAGTTTCTTAGTCATAATGCAAGAACAGATTCATTTTCAGTATTTCACTTTTATCAACTTCTAATAGTGAAACCTTTTTAAATACAATATTTTAAACTTTTTGACTAAATGGGGACATCAAAAATTTAAAATGAAACACCCCAAGCTTCCACGGTATGTTTCCCTTTGAATAATGTGATAGCGTGTGTTGTACGCAACACCGAGTTCTAACACACCATAACCAATCAAACTAGCCGTTATAAATAGTAATACTTACTTTTTGAATATATATATATTTTATATTTCAAAATGGACTTCATTTTTGGATTCGGAATATCGAATTTAGCCTAAGGTGAAATTTTGGTACATTTCGGATAACTTTCATATTTTGATGAATAGTGAAAATTACTAAATTTTAATTAAAAACAACTTTTTTAATCAAAATAATTAATAGTGATAAATTATGAATTTGAGTGGTTTTAAATTATATTTAGAATATATTTTTACCATTTAATATAATGTTTGTCATTGGACATAATTTTACAATTAAACCGAACATAAACAAGTGTCAATCTTTTGATAGTTATTATCTCTTAAAAACACGCTTTTTGTTTTCACAGCGGGAATTAGTTTTAAATTAATTTCTGCCACTTCTGTGTTTTGAATTTAGGAAAATGGATTCCATATTTGGAATCAAGATGTTCAAATTGTGTAAATAGGTAACTTTTATTTTTAGAAATTTTGAATAATTACTGCGGTAAATATTTTATTTACCATGGTTAAGGGTAAATCCGGTAAATAAGGGTTAAACAAATAATATTATAATAATACTAAATTACCCTAAAACGTGTCTTAACCCTATTGGTTGATACATGGTCGACCATGGGCATCTTTGGGTCGATTTTGGGACCCCATGGATCCACTTGTAAGTGATAATGACACTTCATTTTAATTAAGTTAAAATGAATACAAAAATGACTCAAGCATATATCTTTTAGAAAAACAATTGTTACATAGGGTTATATATGTTGGATTTTTGATTATAAATATTCATTAGAAATATAAAAAGATTTCCTACATAATGATATTTTATTTATAATTTTTAGACATTAAATAATATATTTTATTTATGACACAATGATGATGCAGTAATTACTATAATAGTTAAAAATTAAAATAATTGATATTATAAATACCCAAATAAATATAATATGAAACTTTTAATGAATTAAACTAATTTTATAGGATAATATGATATATTAGGATTGATTTAATTGACTTTTTTCGAAGTAATCAATCTGTTATGAGTTTCACAAAAATCAACTATTGAATAGTGTCAAAATTGACATAAAAGAGTTCTTAAAACAAATATTATATTATTAATTGATATTAAATTCCTAAAAATCTAAGATTCGGCCAAGAGACTTATATCATGATAGGTTCATCATTAATGTACCACTTGGGGGTCGCTTGGATGTATATAGTAAGTTTATTAACCATATTATATAAAAATACAAAGAGACATTGTAAAAGTGAAACTAATTAACTTAGAGTTAATACTTAAAGATAAGGTTAATATAAGTACCCAAACCTGTCTAAATTCTATTGGTTCAGTGGTTTGCGACCTATACCCACCTTAACCTTTGAATAATAAGCTTTTGAGCCATTAGAAACCGAATATGAATTTATTATAAATTAATATTTCTAGCTTTTCCAAAGGTGCCCCTCACCCCTCTTATAAAAGGGAACTCCTCCTTCTCATTTATTCACACCTTCAAAGCCTTTTGGTTCGGCCAAACTCTGCCCAAATACTCTCCCAACATCCCTCACTACAACCTAGAGGCCTTAGTTTGATCCGAAAGCCAACCTAAGGAGCCCTTTTGATCAAATCAAAAGGAAGAACCCGAAGAAGAGGTAATGATTTCACCACCCTTCTCCAAGTTCATTTCTTCTTCCACTTCTTCTTCCTTTGTTCTTACCATTCTAAAATAATAACTCCAGTATCTCACATATACTGTGATGTTATTATAAATATGGTACAACCATATTCAGTATTCTATCCACCCTTTGGATAACATGTCACCATACGTGCGTACGTACGGACTACCGTCTCCACGTCGTGGTGTAATTGTTATTCAATATAATATTATTTGGATGGGTATAATAATGATGTGTAACTCATGTAAATAATAAATATAACATGTTAATGATTCTTTATATATGATATACCATCCATTTATATATTATTCTAATATCGAAAGAATGATATTGTCGCTCGTGCGTACATACGGACTACCGTCTCCACGAACGCGACGAGATTCATTCTCCATCGTATCCATTCAAGTATAATTATCATTTGATGATTTAAAAATGATGTTTAAGGACTAGATATCATTCTGGATATGAATAAGATACAACAACCATGGCTTATGTAACAAAACATATAAAAGAAAATGAGTAAGTTAACTCCCAAAACGACGATAATTCTAAGATATTATTAACAAATCAATGTTAAAAGATCATATATGATATCATATTATTATATATGATTCTTGTATAATTTAATAACAACTATTTCACCATTATACAGGAGGTTAACCTACCCCAACCAAGGAAAAGTACAAGGTAAGGGTTTACTTTACAACCTCTTCATTATCCAAGGTTGTTTATACGTAATAATCTACTGGGATCTCTTTATCATCCACATCCATGTTTCTTAAAAATGTATTTCAAAACATTTTTACTATTTACTAGAATATGAGTTAAAGTCATTTATACCCTTTTTGACTTTTATAAGTGGTTTATAAAGGAATCTTTCGGTCGTTTTCAAAACAAGGTCCTTTTTAACCTTTTCGACAGAATTAAGGTAAGAATGTTTTTTTTACTTATACAGCGAGTGCGGTTATTTTCCGCCGTTATAAAATCTTCAAAGCTTCCCTTACAAGCTTATAAGAATATTTTCAAAGAAAATTTTTTATTTTATATGGGTCTTAAATTATTTCAAAATAAAAGATATTTCTTTAAAAAGAATTTTTATTTCATCTATGTCAACATCCTTTGATGGATTTTTAAGATTATTTGAAGTTGATTTATTATGATACAAAACTTCTATATTGTATTGAAGGTTTTTTGATATGTTTGACTGTGGATGTGCTATTTTTATACCATTCATAGTTTATGGTGAAAGTATTGACATTTCGTATGCTAGTTTTAATACGAATGTTTATGTTATGTTTAAACCTTTTCATATGGGAATGCATTGGACTTAATATGTGACGGGTAGAGCCCGCTATAGCTCCTCGATGCATCGGTAGGTCTCATGAGACAAACTAGTGTCTTGGCACAAGGCCTTGACAAAATATTATTTGTAGTCTTGGCACGAGGCCTTGGCTATGTGGTTATGATAGTCTGGCATTATGCATTCCAACATTATGAAAGTGGTTATTGATTTTTGAATGTGATTATTCGATTAGTAGAATATCCATGTGAATAAGTAAATGGCATTATTTCATTTTATTTATGCCATACCATGTTGAAAGTTCATATTTAAAAGGCTTTTGTTTTAGTTATACATTGCCTTAAATGTTTATTCTTATTTATGAAAGTTTCCGCTATATTGTTATCCTTACTGTGCATTTGAGCTCACCCCTTTTCTATGTTTTATTTTTCCCAGGATGTGAAGAAGTAAGTTATGAATGACCTGCAGGGATTTTATGAGGGGTTAATAGTGTGGATTGTGAAAACATTATGTTGTTGTAGTAGTTTTTCATTTTATGATGTAATGTAAAACTTATGAATATATCTAGTGTTTCCAAGGCTATTAAACCAATCGGTCCTTCGAGATTTGATCTTTCTTGTGATCATGCCAATGTTATGTAATAATGCACCGACTCTGGGTAACTGGGGTCGGGGCGTTACATCTATAGGGTGGATGGTCAAATATACTATCATGTAGAACATGATGAACTAGAATCATAATCTACACTATTGAATGGTATTCTTCCTAACTAAAAACATCATCCTCCTCTTGATTATACATGAATATAATATGTTATAGTTGAGTATGATATAAAGATATTCAAAATGAATTAAAAAATGTAAAACAAATAAACTAAAAGAAATTTATTAACTTACTAGATCTTATAGCAATTTTCCATGTTAAGTAAGGTATTGTGTAGAATTGAGAGAACAAAATGGATCATAATTGAGCTTCTATACAATAGGGAATAACATATTACGAATACACTCGATATGAAATGTCGCTCATCTATGATAGAGGGACAAATACTCTATATGTCATCTGCACTAGTCGACATCTTGCCTCCAAGTCATCTTCACAGAATGATGCACTACAGACTATCTCAGTGGAAAGGGAATATACTAAAAAATCCAAACTGCCACACGACTCTATTAGAATGGTGCCACTTAATAGTGTGAAATTGAATGAGAGGAACTGCATCCATCCCATCACGAATCCCATTAGTTAAGTATGTGGGAAGCTATTCTTATAGATCCCTATATGGTATCCATGAAAACTAAAATGACATGCGACAACTGTTAAAAACATTTGTTATGAAAAAAAAATTATAAAATTTATTTGTTATGTAAATATTGTATATACTAACATCTATTGGTACTAGAATGTCCAACATGAGATAATACATACCCATGATTTTCTTTGGAGTCTTGAAAAAGTGGTGTGCCTAACTCCACCTAAAATGAACAACATATAAAGTGATAAATAATCATGAGTTAAATTTATTAAATCATAATAGCAATAGAAAAAAAATAAGATGATTGATCATACCAGCATCTACGTGGACCGTCATGCAGCACATTTATATAAAGATTCTCTGGAAGAACAATATGAGAGAGGGAAGGTATATGGTCCCATGCATATACCTATAAAAGGGATGATATATCCCGTAATATCTATGCAATCTGATCGGAATTCCATGCATAATGCTATGTAATTGTAATTCAAGCACACAGATCCCTAGTTGTATCTCATGGCCTAATCAAAATATTCTAGTATCCCCATATAGATCATGTGAGCATGCATACTAGAGTGATCAGTGCACAATTTCTCTCTAATGATATTTTGGATATATGAATGCATGTGATGCATGATCGTCTTCTCATCAACTTCAGTCAATAATTATAAAAAGTTAATCTCAAGCCACCTCAGAGATATCGACCTTCCATCTGTAACATCGTCATATCCCAAAATATTGAGGCCTAAAAATATTTATACATGCTCATACTAGTATCCATGAGTGGGTCCTATAATAGAATCCTTGTAGATAGAATAAAATGGATAAACTAACACATCCTCAAGGATGACTCTCATCTCTTCCTTAGGCATGTAGAATGTGCGTGTCTTTGGTATCTATCTCTCGGTGAGCACAACAAGGAAGTTATGATCAGTGAATGTAAAATTTTATACAATAATTCCATATAATCTAGCACACTGTAGCTATGATAAAATGTAAATTGCAGGTATAATGTATGATAATGGTGTGCTATATGGTCATTATTACATCAATTCCCATGGACCTCTAGAACATTACGTGAAACATGACTATACTGCTTAGTGAGTAGCATAGTATATTCCATATATATGTAATAAAATGAAATAATTCTTAAGTGTAAAATGTAAATATAACTTTTTGGAAAGAAGAATTTTATGACTAGTAAAATGTAAGATATAACATGTTTATTCCCATTATTGTATGAATTTATTCTTAACAAAATAAAATGTATTGTTTTCATTTTTCATAATGAATATTTTTAAGGTGGTTTAAGATATATTTTTACCTTAGAAAGTGTTCATTATAGGATATGGTTTTGTGTATTAATATATACATATATATAAATTTTTTCTTCATTATCAATAATTTTATGAGGAAATAAGTAACATAATAGTTAAGAAAGTGTGGTAAAACGAAGAGAAAACATAAAATTAATTTATTTATCCATGATAAAATAAAAATTATGATCATATAAATTTAAATGGTCATGGAAGATCCCATTAAATAACACATGAATGATTTTAAAAATAAAATAAATATATATAAATTATTCAATAAAATATTATTCAGATGAGATAATCATTTCTTTATAAGTGAAGTACAATCCAACTTATTATCAAGTGGAGGTATAATAAGATCTTCTAAAGGGGTGTACTTAACTTTTTAATTTTTAAAATCTTTTATATTTAAAGTTTATAGCCTCCCAATAATATGAAGTTTTCATTTTAAGGAGGAAAAATATTGAAATTAAAAAAGTTAAATACATCTCTTTGGATGATGTTGTTAATCTGCCACATAAAATATGCTAGATTTTACTTCACATCTGAAGTCAGATTCATCTCATCCAAAATATGTTCTGTTGAAATATTTCATGGTATTTCTTGTCTATTATAAATAATTCAAGTGTAATTTAATGGGTTTTTTATTATCCAGTCAACTTTATACGATCATAATTACCATTTTATAATCTATAAAAAAATTGATTTTATTTTTTCTCTTCTTTTTACCTCACATTACAAACCATTATGTGACTTATTTTCAAATAAAATTATCGATAAGGATTAAAATATGTTTTTTATTACCCAACACATCCTTAGTATGATTATAACTAATATTCCAGTTCTCAAATGGTGTTATTTGTAATATATGTATAATTTCTCACATTATTATATGTTTCATGAGTATTTTCTCTGATTATTTCAATATGGTTTATCCATTTTTATTATGTTTTCATGTCACCTCACATGTACTTTTCATATTCTTTGTAATGTGAATATGAAAGGATTATTATTATTTCATAGTAAAAGTTTTTGGAAATATTATAAAAAATTATAAAATAAATGACATTATTTTAACACCATGCAACTAATAATATGAAAAGATCACATTGGAGATAGTACATCATTATTGATGAGAGTGTAAACTTGATCCAGTATTGTTAGAGATTCATATCTGGTTAGACCTTCTTGATGACATATGCTACATCTCAAATGTTTTCCTTATTCTTGAGTCTTATTCATCTCATTCTACATTTAGTTGGACTTTGGTCTCCCTCAATGATGAAACCTATTGGTTTCAGGCATCTATATCAGCTGGCCTTCGAGCATTGGAAAATATTGAAAATACCTAATAGGAATCCATGGTGCAGTATAATAGTTAGCAATGGTGTCCAACAAGTACACAAGATAAACATATTCTACCCATGATATGTTTATAGAGGCGCATTCTATGATGGAACATGCTCTTAGAAACTGTGATGCTTGTAAGTTTCAACATTGACATTTCCTTTCTTCTAGTAATACCAAACAAACTCAACTACTTCTATTTGTGATGGGTTTGAACACTCGTGAACTTCAAATAGAGAGTCTTATTAGTATAAAAGTCTATATCAATAAGAAAAATATTATTTAATGTTCATTTCAATATATTGTTGAAAGTATCTTTCGTACCACAGCCCCTTATGAATCCCATCTGTGGATTATTTTTGTCTATCAACAAAGTACTTCACACAAAGATAAAATGAATATTAAACTAGTCCAGATATAGGTAACTTATGAAGCCTGTTGAACATTCCATTAATGCACTCAATAGTTTTTTTGTCATGTTTCCATACCACTTCACCACATTATATGCCGATTTCCTTTTTTCTTTTTGAATTTGCAGTATATAATCATACAATCCATGATTAGACTTGCATATTTCTTTGAAAATTTATCTAAAACTTCATTGATCTGGATAGAATTTTACATAAAATTGATTACATTTCACATAAATTAATTTTATCATTAAATTGAAATAGTGAAAAATAAAAAACTCATTGCATACAAAGACTTGCGATTTTATTTTTCATAAATTCATTATGGAATATTTTTCATATTTTTCTAGAAATGTGTTTGATGTAGTACAAATGATTTTTGTTTTGGGGTCACCATGTATCAAGATCCACATTGATTGCCTCATTTATTTCCCGATGATGATCATATATCAAACAGACACCCCAAATTCAGGTGAAACGGTTGATGATTCATGCCAAATACCAATTCCATTATTTATATTTTTATTTATCCGTAATGGTAAATTCAAGTGTAAGAGGTCAACAATTTCCATCTTGGGTTTCCATAATTTCCAATATTCCATTGTATTTTTGATATCAAAACATTCCATCAGTCTATATGAACTGTTTGAAGAAAGGAAATGTAGAAATATAGGGGAGGAATTCCTAGAATAACTGATGAAATTGAACATTAGATGAATCAAGTCAGCTATATTGAGAAACATGTTCATTAATATCAATATAGAATAAAACATATTAATTATGTCTCAGAATAGATATAAATTCACAAAACACCTGATATGAGTCATCAAAAATCACCACATACCTTCACAATTGCCTTTTATTTCACTATTTATTCCTTATTATAGGAAATATTATAACCAAAAAATTTTTGTATCATGTATTTCACAAGGGATACATGAACATTTTGTAAGGTTCTAATCATCTTGATGATAATAGATGACTCAAATTCAGTTTCCAATGAAGTATGATCTTGTATCATTTTTGTATAAACTAAAGTATGAACTTCCTAAAAGTTTGGACTTTTCCGACCTCTAAATGAAGTGTTAAGAATAACCCTCAAGAGGAATCTACAATCATCCCTATATTTATCACATCGTATTATATATTTCATGTATCTTTATTCTGTATCTAAATATCTAGTACCTCTCAACAAGAAATCTTTTTAGTACCTTTTTCAATGCCTCTTTGCTTTGAAAATACCTTCCAACTTTTAATTTTTCATCCAACCCAAAAAACCTATCATCTACAACTCTTAAAAACTCAGTTGAATTTGTGACATGATTATAGTGAAATTTATTAAAATTTTCCATTACTTCTAAAAAATATAGGAATATTGGTGGTTGATTTATTATAGGTCGAGGCTATTGCGTGACTTCTTCATTTATAGAAATTTCCTCCCCATCTTCTGCAGCTTCCTCATGTAATGACCCAAACATTTATCATTGAAAATTATTCTTGATCTATGTAAACATATTATTATGAAAATGGTTGTATAGAATATTAACATCCTTGGTTTTATGTTTTTGGATTTAAAAATATCATTATGAATTGTTACTACTGCAAATATATTCATTAAATAGTGATCACATGATTAGTATAAATATAGGGCGTTAGAAAATCCAATTTACTCAGATAAAGGAATAGATGGCCGCATCCAGTAGACTTGCCCCGTATGAAGCCATTTTTTCGAATCTAAGAAAATAAGTGGTGTCATTGGACTTCGCTCTTGATGAATCCTAAGTCGAGATTTAACATTTTAAGCTCGAACAGAACAACCTATGGGAGAAGTGGAAGTTGATAGAGATTACGACCAGAGCGATGTTATCTGAGCCACCCCAAGAGTCTATCACCATCGCACACCATACCCTTCGGTTTTATGCGGGTGTTATAAGGGGTTATGTATCAATACCTTAGCATAAAGATTATGTGCATTATTTTTTTATATAATAAAGAATATACATTCATTTTATTATTGTTACATTGTAAATAGTTTTTAAATCAAAAATAATATTTTTAGTTAATATTCAATTAAGAAATCTATTTTAATGAATTAATGGATTTATTAATTAGATATTATTTTAATAAAATATTATTACTAAATTAATTTTTATATAATATAAATGGCCATATAATTATTATGAATATGATTGTGATTTTCATTATGGTCTGAAATCTATTTTTGTCAAAACCCATGAATTTTCGATAAATGTTGTGTTTTGTTAAAAGTATGAATTCACATATTTATAAAATTATTTATATAAAATGAATATTATGTTTGGAATCAGGATGTTGAAATTATCCAAATGTGAATTTTTCATAATTTTCTGAGAAAGTAAAAGTTTTGGGTAAAAATTAAATACCATTAAAATATATAATGTGTTTTATGACATCATAATGACCCAATAGTGATGTAATAAAATGAAATAAACATTATATTTCTCCAATATATGTTTTTCCATTAAAATAATGTGATTTTAGTTTTTTTTTGATTTATTTCACAATGATTTAGTGGAACCTTCATGACTTATAAAAAATTTTACTTTTTTAAATTGATTTCATTGAGGGTGTGACTCACCTCCACATAAGCAACCCAATTATTTTAAAAATCTAGGCCATTGGCCTTATCAAATATTTTTTCCACTCTACTTTGTAAAAAATCATGGGCAAAAACCATGGGATGGTTTTGGGCTTGGATTAGTTTAATGTGTGGTGACCCTAACCTATATAATAAATAATTTCCTCTCCTTTCCTATATAAACTCAACAAATATCCCACTTACTATTCATTAAAAGCTTTTGGATGTTTCCAACCCCTAAAATACACTCTCTAGAATCCTCCCAAGGTGCCCCATGATAAATAGAAGCCTCTCTCAAGCCCCTCCCAAGACTCTGGGATCACACTTCCAAGTAAGAAATTTCTTCATCTCTCATTTTTTCCCAAGTTTCTTTATGTTTCTATAACCTTGTATTTTCTATTGAAAGTGTTGGGATATGATTTCACACCACCCATATACTTCCCTCCTTATGTTTTAGTGATTATATACCCCTTTATCTCTGATTAATTCCTCCCATGTACACCCATTACTATGTCCAAATTCCTTATGGGATTCCTTCCTTTATCATTTTATCCGAGTTTCATAATATTGTTATTCCCTTTTAGATTCAATTATTAATGTTTGGGTGTGATTTATAACCTCCCCATACTTCCCTCTTTATTTTTGAATGATGAGAGACCCCTTTATCTCTCATTAATTCCTCCCAAGTACACTTGTTACCAGGATGAATTTTCGTAATGGATTCCTTCCTTTCTCATTTTATCCATGTTTCTTAATATTGATATGCACTTTCATTTTAAATTATAAAAAATAGGGTATGATTTAAAACCTCCCCCATACATGTAGACTTATGTTTAAATGATGAGATACCACTTTTTCTTTCATTAATTCATCCCATGTATACCCACTACCATACCGAAATTTGGTAAGGAATTTCTCTCTCTTAATTTACATTCAAGCGATTATTTTATATTATGAGTCCAAATTACATTACTTATGTATGGAAATGTATCTATATAACTCCATTACATTCAATTTCATTTACATATGATGAGACACACTTTTCTTTCTCATCAACCTTTTTTATGAAGTCTTATGTCACGTCGTTATGCTACCAAAATTGCACTGCAATTTTTCAAGCCATATTCATTATATAGTCAATACAATACCCATTTCTCTATCAAGGGAATTCACATTTATGTGCATATAATTATTTATTATAAAGATTCATGTATGTATTCCACATCCCTTTACCTTGGAAAAAATGATGATGAATGACTCCATGTTTTATTATCCACGTGGCACACTTATGCATGAAATGAAATGTTTATGTAGGGTGGGCCCTAATAGTACTCCAATGCATTGGGTAAAGATTAGTATCATGATACATCATGTTCAATGAGTGTTTAATCTTTATAATTCAAGTGAAATGAGGTTTTAGTCATTATCCATGTGCAACGAGCCTTGGATCATGCTAATACCATGTTATGTGTTGTTGCCACATTTCCATACTGGGATAATCATGCTTTATCATGCCTTTATGATAATATTTATTTTATTCTCCATTGATATTTCTATTGCGTAACATGTATTTTATTCATCATTTTATGCCTTGTTTACTCCTTTACTGGGCTTTATAGATCAAAAATTTATTATGCATGTCCTTAGGTTATCCCACAAAATGCTATGTATGAGGGAATGTAGTGGTCATGTAAAGGAAGTTTTCAATAATGATGTTGTGTTTCATGTTTTAAGTCATTATGTAATGTTTCTAAGCCCCAAATACACTAAAACTCATGATATTCTATGTTTTATGAAGAGAATGTTTTTTGTAATAAATCATGTTTAAGAGTGTGATAAAAAACATGGTTGTTATAGTTGGTATCAAAGTATAGGTTTAGTCATTTTTTGGATTAGGATTAGAAAACCTTAGTAAAATCCATAGTGATAAGAATAATTATAAAAAAAGCATCCCAAAATTTTTATGAGTATTGAGTAAGTGGTTTATCAAGAAAATAAATCATTTTCTAGATACAAGTAGGTAGAGTCAGATCTCGCATAGATATACCTAGGAGTGAAAACACTCACTAGGAGTTTCAGGCTAGACGTGGGGTATCCTGTTACATGACAACGATCCTTGATACACTCTGGGTTACAAAATTCCTGGGAGATATGCTTTGGCAATTTCACAGTCTTAAAATGAACTACTATTAAGGGAATAAAAAAATGACCCTAATAATATATGTTAGAAAGTAGATCATGGATAATATAGATTGATTCCTATAGATTCATAAGTTAAGGAAATAAATGTTATTTATAAGTCATCCATTTTTTCTCTGGATTACCCTTTATGTGTTACCCATAACTTTACATTTATTCCATCCAATGGACAGTAATTGGAGGACTATGGCTAATAACTGATGCAAAGATCAATGTGATGACTATTATAATGATATGTCCAATCCGATGGGAGTGGGAATCGTGAACTTTGTAATGATAATCTCTTAGTTAACTCAAGCGTTGAATAGAAACAAGGATAAAGAGGAATGTTCAACCCCCCCTAAGAATGAAAAAGTCACAATCGAGAGCTTCATGAGATAAGGTCCTATTAATTTTAATTGATCATATGATCCCTCAATTGTCACACAATGGATTAATTCCATTGAAAATATCTTCTTGATCCTTTAATGTTCTGAACAAGAGAAGGTACCTCTGGCTGCTTATCGTATGGAGGGTAAAGTTGATCAATGGTGGATGACTGCATTGTCAGGAAACATCAATTTGGTAGTGATTTAAAGAATATTTTTCAGTATAGTGAAGACCCTAGGTCATCTATCAAGGAGCATTGGTGGTTTTATAGTGTGAATTTATAACAAGAAGAAAAAAAGAGGGTGGTGGTTTGAAAACAATTTTATGAAAGTAACTTAACGTAAAGAGTTGTAAACTTGAAAGATAATGTGGATTTTAAAAATACAAGATAAATATTGATCATTTATAAGTTACTACAACACTTTAAGAGTTCCTTGTTCTAAATTTTTTATTAGGTTTTTTTGTAATCCTTTGGTTGATGGATGACCAAGATCTTGGTTCCCCTCTTTCCTCTTTAAATAATTCAAAAAGAACCACCCCTTGATAAAAAATCACATTTTCATGGTTTTTACCACAAGAATAGAGTGAATTATACCAAAGAATACTGAAATCTCATGTATGTGTGAGAGAAAGAGGATTCTTGTGTTGTATAATCAGAACAACTCAAGATTCCCACTTGAATCATACCCAATCTGTATTGAAATGAGAAATGATTCACTTAATTAAACAAAATAAATGTATTCTAAAAATAAGAAAATAAATATTAAACATAAGTGAAATAATTAACACATAAATTACACAAAATAATTATAATATAAGGTCCGGAGCACTCTCCTTAAGTGTGTAGATCCCTCATAATGATCACCCACCGTTTACCTTGACATCGAGAAGAGGAGGAAGCTCGGGTAGACCTCCTACTTCATTATTGACCCCCTATGAAGATATGGGCCTCTAGAACATTAAGGATGAGGGAGAGAATCAATTAAGACTCCAAAATGACAGAGCTTCACTTCTGGTTCGAACTTAAAAATGGGGAGCCCAAGGTTCCATTTTATAGAAAAATGGGAAGGTGGTTTTGAGAAAATAGATTTCTTAAAACCACTTGTCACATGGGTTTCGACCTCCAGACAGACTTAGCTCACTTTCTAGAAAATAAAAAATTGGTTTACCCAGCTTTTATATGTCTCCACAGAAATGTTGGAACAATTTGTACAACTAGAGCCCGAGATATGGACAGATCACAACACAACACTTTTGATTTCCTGTAGATTCAGTGTGCTGGACAGATCAGGTCAGTTAGGCCACCAGATGGCTGAATTAGTCTTGGGTTCCTTCAAAAGAAATGTATCCAAATGAATTTTAGACCATCCCACAAAATGTTATTCCATTTGGATTCAGGGTTCAGGAGAAGTGCACAGATGAGTCCACTAGTGTGCATGGATCATGCGTAGTTTGGCCCATTTTTCTTGGACATCATCATGGGTCCTCTAAATCACCTCCTCCTACAATGGAATCATCAAAACAAGTAAAATTACCCTTTTTAATAGTTATAAACACAAAATAAATTATTCATACATGGAAGAATTTTTTTTATTATTTTTATAATTTTTAATAAAATAATATTAGCACAGTGGTTTAAGGGTGAAAATGAAACAATGAATTACGATGTGATCAGTAGACATTGATCAAAAATACAAAGCCTGAGGAGGAGATCGAGGTGTTGAAATGGAAGGATTTCTGGAAAATGGTTTTATACAAATATTTTTCTCTCACCATCTGACTTAAGATGGAAAGGGACTTCCTTTCCCTCATGAAAAAAGGCGACAAATCCATTGGAGCGTATGAGTCAAACTTCACAAGGATTTCACGATACGCCTCCAGCTTTGTATTTACCCCCGAATGCAAGGTTTAACCCTTATTTGGTGGGATGAAACCTATCCTATGGAAATATCCAGTGATCAGTGACTTAGAGAACTATGAGGAAATTGTCTGATATGACCAGAAAGTCAAAATGGAGATCGGAGAATCCCACTGGTATCATGGGGATAAGGTGCATAAGGAGGACTTCAATTCTTGCAGCTTGATGGATAAATCTAATGGTGCTAAGAAAATAAATCGCCCCACATTCCAAATGTGTGAAAAGAATAACCCCAAAAATTTCCTAAAGGGGACAAGGAAATGCTTTAGGTGTGGAAGAGAAGGGCACCTAGACGTTATCTGTCGATAAGAAAAACCTGCGACTGCTACAGAAGTGAAGAATACTCTATTCGGCTCTCAACATGTTGTTCATTGCTTCAACTACAAAGAACCAGGGCACCTTGAAAATTAGTGCCAAATGACAAGGGTTTTGGAGATAACTAACAACCTCCAAGGCAGCAAGGGTGATTTTTTTCCATCAATACCTCTGAAGTAAACCACAACAACAAAGTGGTGACATGTATGCCAGTTATTAATTCAAGAATAGTGAACATAATTTTTAATTCTGGATCTAAGCATTCTTTTATATACCAAAATTTTAGTAGAACAATCCCAACACCACCACAAATCATGGAATTAGAGATGTCAGTGAGTACAACAAATGGGGAAATCATTGCATCCCATTAATATAACTTCTACCATGTCATAATTTGTGGAGTGAACTTCCCGGTGAATCTTGTCATACTCCCTCTAGTGGAATTTGATTCAATTATTAGCATGTATTGGATTTAATAATATAGATCCAACATAAATTTTTATGAGAGGGAAATCACTCTCCATATTGAGAATCGACCCCCAATTCTATACATGTGAAAGGAGGAATATGAATCTTCTTTAGAACCATCATCTCAATCGTGGATATTACTTCCCTCTGATCACACTTATCTAGCTAAGATGATCGAGTCAAAGTAAGAAACCATCCTTGAAGACATTCCTATTGTGGGGGGATTCACTGAAGTGTTTCTTGAGGAATTGTCTAGTCTTCCTCTTAGAAGAGATGTTGAATTCTCAATTGAACTTATGCATGGGGAGTTTCCAATATCCAAGACACTATATAGAATAGGTATTGTGGAGCATGAGAATCAAAAGAAACAACTATAGGAGAATTTGGATAAATAGTTTATATGGATAAGTGCTTCACCATGTGGTGCACTAGTCATCTTAGTCAAGAATAAGGATGGGTCAATGTGCCTTTGCATTGATTATCATGAGCTCAACAAAATCACGATAAAGAACATGTATTGTCTGCCATGAATTCATGACTTGTTCAATCAGCTACATGGAACACAATACTTTTATAAGGTGGATTTGTGGTCTGGATATTACCAAGTAAGGGTGAAGAAGGAGGATATCCCTAAGACTATTTTTCATACAAAGTATGAGCACTATGAATTCATAATAATTTCTTTTGGACACACAAATTCTCAAAAAAACATCATGGGCATGATGAATAGAGTCTTTAGATATTTCCTCAAAAAATTGGTGGTTGTATTTATTGATGATATTCTAATATACTATAAAACCAAAGAGGATTATAAGGAGCATCTATGAATTGTACAAGAGACCTTGTGATAGGAGAATCTCTATGAAAATTAAAACAACTGTGATATCTGTTAGAATAAGGTATCATTCATGGGTCATATAATCAAACGATATGGGATATATGTGGATCCCTCCCAGACTGCTTCAATTAAAGGATGGCTAAGTCCAATATCGGTAATGAATATCTGTGGCTTCTGGTGGTTAGCTGGATATTATCGCTGATTTGTGAGAAATTTCTCACGATTTTCCAACACTCTTACCATGATAACTCAGAAGGTATTCAAGTTTTCTTGGAGTGTTAAATACAAATAGAGCTTAAAGGAGTTTAAAAGGTGGATTATCACTATGTATGTTCTTACACTACAGAAAAGTGGAGTTCTTTTGGTGGTATTTAGTGATGCTTCGAAGAAGGGCCTGGACTGTGTGTCGATGAAAAATTAAAAATCCATTGGCTAGGCTTCAAGGCAATTGAATGTTCATGAGAGGAACTATCCAACACATGAACTAGAGTTAGCTGTGGTAATCTTCGCTTTAAAAAATTGGTGACATAGTCTCTTTGGGAAGAAGTGTGAAATATATACGGACCACACAATACTCATGTATATATTCACACAGAAAGAGTTGAATATGCACCAATGAATATGGTTAGAGATTATCAAAGACAATGACTGCTAAATCCATTACCACCATGGGATAGAAAACAAGGTTGTAGATGCTCTACATATAACAGAAACCGAAATTCTATCATTGATGATAATTGAAAAGGATCTAATCCTCTTAGATTTGATGAAAATGGACATGAGAATTCTAAATAATGGAACATCATCAATCATTTGACATATGATTGCTCAACTATCTCTTTTATAACAGTGAAAGGATGCTCAAAAGAATGATGTGGGAATTCGAAAGAAGGTGGAAACTATAAGAAATGGGAAATCCTTAGAGGTCAATGTCAATGAATAAGGAATTGTGAGATTTGGGTCAAGACTATGTGTTCCATCGAATCTGATGTTAAAGATGGAACGTTTCGATGATGCCCAAATTTCAAATTTCTCCTTTCAACCAAGAAACACAAAGTTGTATCGATATCTTAGAGAGAATTATTGGTGGGATAACATAAATAAGAAGATCACTGAGTATACATCAAATTTCCTGGTATGTTAGCAAGTGATGACTGAGAGGTAGAAGTTTAAGGGGATGATGCCACCATTAACCATACAATCATGGAAATGGGTTAATATCACCATGGACTTTGTCACTAGACTTCCAAAGAAATCCAAATAAAACAATGATATCTGGGTTGTTTTGGATCATCTTACAATGATTGAACACTTCATTGAAATTCCAGAGGATTTGTCACTGGATCAACTTGGGTGGATATACATCAGATAAATGGTAATGCTAAATGGAGTACCACTACTGATTGTATCTGAACAAGATCCAAGATTCACCTCTATGTTTTGTAAGAGTCTTCAATATTCTATGGATACTGAGATGAACTTCAGTACGACTTATCATCCTCAAACTGATGTCCAATATGATCGTATTATGCAAACACCGAAGGACTTGTTGAGATAGTGCTCAATAGACTTCAAATAAGGATGGTTCAACATCTTTCTCTGGTTGGTTTCTCTTATAACAACCGTTTCCACTCAAGCATCCAAATGGATCCTTATGAAGCCCAATATTGGATGTCGTGGAAAAAACCAGCATGTTGGGATGAAGATGGGGTGAGAAAACTCTTAGTCCTAGAAATGGTCGAAGAAATGGTAGAGAAGGTTAAGACCATTTAGCAGCACATTAAAGCTACTCAGAGTCAACAAAATATCTACACTAGTAATCATCAACGAGAACTGGAGTTTGATGTCCGAGACATGTTATTCCTCCACATATCACCATGGAAGACGGGTATGAGATTTTAGAAGAAGGTAAATCTTTGTCAAATGTACATCGGCCCTTTTGAGATCCTTGGTCGCATTGGAGTTGTGGCCTATCGAATATCACTCCCACCAAACCTATCTCAAGTACACGATGTATTCCATGTATCAATTTTGAGGAAGTACATACCTGACCCATCGTATGTACTTAATCCAGAAGTGTTACCATTGGAGAATGAAATCTCATATGAAAAGAATCCAATGAAGATCTTAGATAGTAGGGAGAAAGTTCTACGAAATAAGAACATTTCCCTTGTGAAAGTGTTGTGAAGAAACCAAAAGCTTTAAGATACAACATAAGAATCATAGAATGTGATGAAGTAGAGTTACCCACATCTATTTTAGTGTGGAAAAAAGGAAATTGTTTTGGAGAAATTTATTACAGGGGGAATATTGTAATGACCCAAACTTTTATCAATAAAAATTCCTCTTGATCTTATTAAATTTCTTATTATAAAAAATGGTTATATAAAATATCAACTTTCTTGGTTTTATATTTTTGGATTTCAAAATACTATTAAGAATTTTTACCATTTCTAATATAACCATTGAACAGTGATCACATGATTAGTATAAACATAGGGCGTTAACAAAACAGATTTACTCATACAAAGGAAGTGATGACCTCATCCAGTAGACTTTACTCATACAAAGACCATTTTTCAAAGCCCGTAAAGGATGTGGAATCACCAGGCTTCACTCATGAACAATCTCAAGCTGAGAATCAAGATGTTAAGATCGAATAGAACCACCTACGGGAGAAGTGTATGTTGATAGAAATTACCACCTGATCAATCTTATCTGAGCCACCCCAAGAGTCTGTCACCATCGGACACCTTGCCCTTCGGTCTTATACGAGTGTTATAAGGTGTTATATAACAAGAACATACTACTATGATTATGCAAATTATTTTTGTAAATAATAATGAATATACATTCATTTTATTATTGTAACATTGTAAATAGTTTTTAAAGAACAAATATTATTTTTAGTTAATATTCAATTAAGAAATATATTTTGTTGAATTAATATATTTTTCAATTAAATAATATTTTAATTAAATATTATTACTAAATTAATATTTATATAATTTAAATTAATTTATAATTATTATGATCAAGATTCCGTTTTTTATTACGGTTGGAAAGCTACTTTGAAAAAACCATGAATTTTAGATAAATGTTGGTTTTTATTTTAAAAGTAAAAATTCACATATATATAAAATTATTTAGATAAAATTAATGTTATTTTTTGGAATCAAGATGTCGAAATTATCCAATGGTAATTTTTTCATAATTTTCTGAGACAGTCAAATTTTTGGGTAAAAATTAAATATTGTGTAAATATATAATGTGTTTTATGACATCATAATAACCTAGTAGAGATTTAAGAAAATACTATAAACATTATGTTAGTCCAATATATGTTTTACCATTAAAATAATTTTATTTTAGTTTTGTTTGATTTATTTTCAATTCTTTAGTGGACCCTTCAAGACTTATAAAACATTTTACATTTTTTAATTAATTTCCTTAAGAGTGTGATTCACCTCCACCAATGAAACCCAATTTTTTAAGAATTTAGGACATTGGCCTTATAAAATATTATTTTCCACTCACCTTTTTAAAAAACCATGGGCAAAAACCAAGGGCTGGTTTGTGGTTTGGATTAGTTTAATGTGTGGTGTCCCAAACCTAAATATTTATGAATTCCCTCTCCTTTCCAATATAAACCCACAAAATCTACAAATTCCTCTTCACTCAAGGACATTGGATCTAGACCAAATCCTTCCCTCCTCTCTCTATAAAATTCATAAGTTTCCCCAAGCTCTCAAGAAACCTCTCGCAGGCCCCTCCTATGCCTTTGGGATCACACTTCCAAGTAAGGGATTTCTTCCTCTCACATTTTTGTCCAAGTTTTTTATGTTGACATCCTTGTATTTTCAATTAAAAATTTTGGGGTATGATTTTTCACCACCCTTATACTTCCCTCCTTATTTTTGAGTGATGAGATACCTCTTTCTCCCTCATTAATGGCTCCCATGGATACCTATTACTATGCTAAAATTCTGTAAGGGATTCCTTCCTTTCTCATTTTATCAATGTTTGTTAATATTTTTATTCCCTTTATTAATTATAAATGTTGGGGTATGATTTCACACCTCCACGATACTGCACTCTTTATGTTTGAATGACAAGAGACCCCTTTATCTCTCATTAATGCCTCCCAAGTACACTTGTTAGCATGCCAAATCTTTTTAACAGATTCCTTCCCTTCTCATTATATCCAAGTTTCTTAATATTGTTATGTCATTTTATTTTCAATTATAAATGTTAGAGTATGATTTATAACCTACCCCATACTTCCATATTTATGTTTTGATAATGAGAGTCCCCTTTTCTCTTTCATTAATGCATCCCATGTACACCCATTGCCATGCCAAAATTCCATAAGGAATTTCTCTCTCCTAATTTACATTCAAACAATTATATTTTATTATGAATCAAAATTCCATTACATATTTAGGTACATGTATTATATTAACCCATTGTAAATTTCATTTACATATGATGAGAAACATTTTTCTCTCTCATCATCCTTTTTTATGAAGTCTTATGTCACGTCGTTATGCTGCAAAAATTTCATCATAGTTTTTCAAGCCAATATCATTGTGTATTGAATACCATAGCCATGTCTCTATAAAGGGTATTTAAATTTATGCACATTTACTTGTTGATTATAAATCTTCATGTATTTATTACACATACCATTATCATGGAATAAATTATGATGAATTATTCCATGTTGTATGATCCATGTGGCACACTTATGTATGAAATAAAGGTTTATAAAGGGTGCACCTAGATAATTATCCAATGCATTGGGTAAAGATTAGTGTCATGATACATCAAGTGTAATGAGGGTTTACTCATTCTAATTCATGTACAATGAGGTTTTACTCATGGTCCATGTGCATTAAGCCTTGGATCATTCTAATATCATGGTAAATGTTGCTCCCACATTTCTATGTTATGATAATCATGCTATATCATGCCTTTATATTCATATTTCTATTTTTCTCCATTGATATGCTTATTTCCTAACATGTATTGTATATTTCATGTTATGCATTTTTTACTCCCTTACGGGGCTTTATTTGTCATTCTTTTTTATGCATGTCCTCAGGTTATCCCATGTATTGCTAACTATGAGGGAATGTAGTGGTCATTAAAAGGAAGTTTTCAATAAAGATTTTGTGTTTAACGTTTTAAGTAATTATGTAATGTTCCTAATTCCTAATGAAATTATACCCTCTATCTTCTATGTTTTATCAAGTCAAGGTTTTATGTAACATATCGTGTTTATGTGTGTAATAAAAAGTAGGGTTGTTATAGTTGGTATGAAAGGATATGTTTAGTTATTTTTGGGATTAATATTAGAAAACCATAGTGAAAGACTTGGGGATTAGAATAAGTATAATAAAAACATCCATAAATTTTAATGAGTATTGAGTAAGTGGTTTATCAAGCAAATAAATCCTTGTCTGGATACGAGCAGGTAGTGGCAGCTCTGGCACATATGTACCTTGGAGTGAAAACTCGGACAAGGTGTTTCATGATTGACATGGGGTATCTAGGTACACGAAAATGGGCATTGCTGCACTCTTGGTTACAAAACTCTTGGGGGGATATTCTTGGTTAAATTCACAAGATTAGTATGAACCATTGTTAAGGGAATAAAAAAATCCCCTAAGAATATATGTTAGAATGTAGATCATGGATAACATAGATTAAAGACTATAGATTAATATGTTATTAAAATAAAAGGTATTTTTATGTCATCCATTTTGGTCTATGGATTACCCTTTATGTGTTACCACTAACCTTTCTTTTATTCCATCAAATGGCCAGTATTAGGAGGACTCGGGCTAACAACTGATGCACAGATAAATGTCATGACTGTTTTAATTAGATTCCCAATCCAATGGGAGCAAGAAATGTAAAATTTGTCATCATACTCTCTCTGTTAACTCAATATTTGAATAGAAACATGGATCAAGAGGAAAATTCAACCCTTAAAAGAATGAAAAAGTTTCCATTGAGAGCTTCATGAGACAAAGGCATCCTACTTTTAATGGATTATCAAATCCCTCAATCACCAAACAATGGATCAAGTCCATTGAAAAGATCTTCTCTATCCTTCAATGTTATGAACAAGAGAAGGTACTTCTGGAAACTTATCATATGGAGGGTGAATCTAATCAATGGTGGAAATTGATCAAAAATACTAATCCTGAGAAGGAGATCGAGGTGTTGGAATGGATGGATTTTAGAAAAATGTTTTTCAACAAATATTTTTCTCACACCCTCCAACTTAAGATAGAAAGGGACTTCCTTTCCCTCCAGCAAAAAGATGATGAATCCATCTGAGCGGACAAGGAAAAAATCACAAGGCTTGAACGATACTCCTTCAGCTCTATTATCACCCTCAAATGTAAGGTTTACCACTTATTTGGTGGTCTAAAACCTAGCCTATAGAAAGATTTAGCGACCCGTGTCTTCGAGAGCTATGAGGAAATTGTTTGATGTGCCCTCAAAGTCAAAATGGTGATTGAAAAATCCAAGGGTTATCATTAGGATAAAAAGAATAAGGTGGAATTAAATTATGGCGGTCTGATGGATAAATATAATGGGGCTAAAAAAATCATTCACCCACTTACGAAAAGATGTGGAAAGAGGCACCCATGAAATTTCCTGAAGTGGATGAGGAAATGCTTTAGGTGTGGATGAAAAGGGAACCTATATGTTAACTACTGACAAGAAAACATGCGGTTGTAATAGAGGAGAGGAACACACCACTCAACTCTCAGAATGTTGTTCATTGCTTCACCTACAAAGAACCTGGGAACTTGAAAATAAGTTCCCTAAGCAATGGGATTTTTAAGGCAACCAATAACCTCCAAGGCAGAAAGGGCGAGCTTTTTCCATCACTACTGCTGAAGTAACCCCAAAAATGAAGTGTTGATAGCTACAATAGTTATTCATTCAGGAATATTGAATGTAATTTTTGATTCTAGTTCTTCACATTCTTTTATATCCTAAAATTTTAGTAGAACAATCTCAACTCCACCACAAATCATGGAAGAAAAGAAGTCAGTGAGTACAAAAAATGGGGAAATCATTACATCCCATGAATATAACTCCTCCCCTATCACAATTTTTGGAGTTAAATTCCCAGAGAAACTCAGCATACTCCTTATGGTGTAATTTGATACAATTATCTACATGGATTGTACTTCCTTATATAGAGCCAACATAAATAGTCGTGAGAGGGAAATCACTCTACATATTGAGAATCGGCCCCTGATCCTATACAAGTGAAATGAGAAAGATGAATCCTCTTTAGCACCATCATCTCAAGTGTGGATATTACTGCCCTGTGAGAATGCATATCTGGCTCAAATTATTGAGTCTACGTAAACAACCATCCTTAAAGACATGCCCATTGCGAGGGAATTCGCTGAAGTGTTTTCTGAGAAATTGTCTGGTCTTCCTCCTAGAAGAGATATTGAATTCTTAATTGACCTTATACCTGGGTCATTTCCAACATGCAGGAATCCATATATAATGGTTCCTGTGGAGCTTGAGGATCAGAAGAAACCACTACAGAAGAATCTGGATAAAGGGTTTATACACCCAAGTGCTTCACTATGGGGTGCACCAGTCCTCTTTATCAAGAAGAAGGATGGGTCAATGTGCCGTTGAATTGATTATCATGTTCTCAATAGAATAACAATAAAGAACAAGTATCCTCTACCAGGAATTGATTACTTGTTCGATCAGCTACATGGAGCACAATACTATTCTACGGAGGACTTTCGGTTGGGTATTACCAAGTCAGGGTGAAGAAGGAGGATATCCCCAAGACAACTTTTCATACAAGGTATGTGCACTATGAATTCATAGTAATTACTTATGGACTGACTAATTCTCCATCAATATTCATGGACTTGATGAATATAGTCTTTAGATATTACCTCAAAAAAATTGGTAGTCTTTATAGATGATATTCTAATATACTACAAAACCAAGGAGGAGCATGAGTATAATATAAGAACTATACCAGAGACCTTGAGAAAGGATAAGATTTATGAAAAGTATAGGAAGGGTGAGTTCTAGTTGAAGGAGGTCTCATTCTTTTGTTATATCATCACAATCTATGGGATATCTGTGGATTCCTCCAAGATAGCTACAATTGAAGGATGGTCGAGGCCAACATCAGTGGCCTCGGGTGAGGGCATTTCTGGATATTCTGGTTCAAATGCCAATGTGGAAGTTCAATTGGAGGTTGAGGGAGTTTCCAAGAATCCTGGTGTGGATTCTTATGTGGAGGTAGTCCGATCACCTGTTGGAGGACAGGCTGGGGCCACTATGATTCCAACTAGATCAGTTCCTAGAAGGGAAGTGTCTGATATTGAGCTCAGCAATTGTTTTGATGGTTTGACTAATGAAGATCTGGTGAAAGAGGTTGAAAATGATCTGAGAAGATACTCTATGGATGAGCAGCAGGTCCAGGGGAGCGTGAATAGTGATGGGTACAGGAAGGGCATCTGTAAAGAGCGCAAAGAGTACTCATATATTCCACCTCCCATGGAGACACGTTCGGAGAAAAAAATTAAACTCCTTGCAGGTGGATGGTGATGCTCTTGATCAACCATTCAATTTACTTATGAGTTTGGATGAAGAAACGGTTGAACAGGTTTTGTTTCTTAACTCTACTTAAGAAGAAGATTCTAGATCGACATGAAGGTCTTTGAGGATAAATTTTAATGAGGAACAGTTTAACTAGATCGATAGAGAGGAATTGATTTTAGTTGGGGGATTTAACAATGGGAGGATCAGTCTTGTGGAGTACATTTAGACTTGGGATAAATTGGCATTAAGACATGAAGATTTCTTAACGGATGGACCAGGAACTCTTGTACTCAATATCTCCAAGAAACTATTTAGGGATCTAAATTATGGTAGTCTTAAATTGTCTTTTAATGGTTCGGTTATTTCCTTTTGTGTCTAAACACATGGTTTCTCACATTTTCCTAAAAAGTGTTTGGAAATAAAAAATTTAAATTTTAGTCTTGGGATAGAAGGATATTAGTGCCGATTAGTGAGAAACTTCTCACGATTGTCTAACACTATTACCAAGATATATTGGAAGGGATTCTAGTTTTCATGAAGTGATGAATGTAAAGAGGGGTTCAAGGAGTTTAAAAGGAGGCATATCATTATGCCCGTTATCACACTACCAAAAAGTGGATAACTTTTTATGGTATTTAGTGATCCTTAGACGAAGGTTATGGGCTGTGTGTTGATGAAAAATGACAAAGTCATTGCCAATTATTTAAGGTAATTTAATTTTCATGACAAGAACTACCCAACACATGATTTGGAGTTGGTTGTGGTGATCATCACTTTTAAAATTTGATGACATTACCTCTTTAGGGAGAAGTTTGAAATATATAAGGACCACAAAATCCTCAATTATATATTCAAACAAAAAATTGTTGAATATGCACAAATTAAGATGGTTAGATCTAAAAAAACTAATACATCTCAATCTATTACCTCTCTAAGGAAGCAAACAAGGTGGAATATTCTCTATGTAGAAAGGACCCAGAAATTCTAACATTGACGGGAATTGAAAAGGATCAAATCTTTAGAGATATAATAAATATGGACATGGAAACCATAAATAAGGGAATATCATCAATAATTTCACAAATTATTTTTTAGCCGTCACTTTTGGAAAGGTTAAAAATTCTCAAAAGGATGATGTTGGAATTAAGAAGGAGGAAACTATCAGAAAAGGGAAGTCCTCGGAGTTCAATGTCAATGAAGAAGGAATTGTGAGATTTAGGTCAAGACTATGTGTTCTATAGAATCTGGAGTTAAAGAAGGAACTTTTTGAAGATGCACATAGTTAAAATTTCTCCATTCACCCAAGAAAAACAAAGATGTATCAAGATCTCAAAGGGAATTACTTGTGGGATAACATGAAAAAAAAGATCACTGAGTATACATCAAAGTGTCTGGTATGTCATGTCTCTTCAGTGTGAGAGCGTTTCCCTCCTAGGTTTTCCTAGGGTAAGATTTTACCTTCCCCGTTCGGCTTACGACAATGCATGAAAGGCCTAGAAACCATTTATTTTGTAGGCGGGTTTGTCTCCTTAGTTTGTTGGCAGTCACTTCTCCCTTAGTGACCCCCGTCTGCTGGCTTTAGCTAGCTGATCTGTGGAGTTGGTGGAATCCAGATCTCGAAAACTTTTTCTATTGTAGTTAAGGTTTTTTGCAAAGGGGTTCGCTGGATTGGAGGAAAATTGGCTTCCGACGACCCTGGCTGCATTTGTTCTCACCCTTTTCGAGAAGAATTAAGGCTGAACCCCCGATCGTTGGGTGGCGTGACGGAACCCCGGTTCACAAAGGCCTTGGATCTGAGATTGATGCCCTTCATAATTGCATAGGAGCGAGGAGTGATGACTCATCCATGGAGTAGGGTCTTGAAGACTCAGCCGCGATTTGATTTGAGGTGCGAATACCCTGCTGTGGTTGAAACCCGCGAAGAAGCAGCCGCATAGGGCCGGTAACCCGATGCTCCTTCACAAAGAAGCGGCCGCATAAGAGGAGTGCTTTGTGTTGGTGGTTTTCTTCGTTAAAGGAGGTTGTGGCATGGATGAGCAAGACCGCACAGTGATGGTTCATGGAAGAAGGCCTTGAACGTGTTTTGACTATGTAGTGTGGGTGACCGCGTTTTGGTTCCCTTCGCACTGGCTCCAGACTGCGATTTAGTTCCCTACCGGGATTCAGACTCCTTCACAATTTTGGCTCCTTCGTAATTTGGTTCCCTTCGCGATTTGGTTCCCTTTTCTATTTGGATCCCTTCGTGTTGGCCGAGTAGTGTTGGTGTATAGGCTCTTGTTCACATTTTTATCCCCTTCACATTGGCTATGAACGTGCAGTGTGGGTCGCGAAAGAGGCAGAGGAGTGGGAGATTTTTCCACGCATTACTGGTTGCGGAGGTTGTGGCCGAGATCAGATGTTTTTGGATGGGCTGTTGTTCCTGAGTGTGGATTCCTTTGAGTGTGGGTGGGTTTTGTCGAGAAAACCAGAACCATGGATCCAGATCTGGTGAGCCAATGGCAGAGGTTGTCCTTGACGGACAAAGAAAAACCGCTGATCGAGGCACAGAGAAATGAAGATTAGCTACTGAAAAAATGCATGAATATGTTGGTTATTGGAAAGTTTGTGGAAAATATCTCAGTCAACCAGGGGGAACTAAAAAACACCCTCCAAAATCTTTGGAAACTGGAAGCCGAAGTTGAAATTCGAGAAGCGGGGAACAATCGCATAGTCTTTTAGTTCTTCAATGAGAGAGATAGAGATAAAGTCCTTAGAGGTAGGACATGTTCCTTTGATAATCAACTCCTCTTAATGGAATAATTCAAAGGGGGGGGGACAACATCCAACACATCAATCTCACACGATCACCCTTCTGGGTACGCATCAAAGGAATTCCTTTTCAAGGGAAAATAGAATGGGTCATGAGAGAAATTGTGGATTGTATTGGCCATTCTCTCAAGTGGGCCTGCTTAGACCCAATCCAATGGGGACCCGAGGTTCACATTAAATATGGGATTGATGTTTCAGAGCCGCTGATGAGGGTCATGTTTTTGAAAATCGACGACGCTAACACCTGGATATCCTTCAAGTTTGAGAAATTCCCAATCTTCTACTTCTTTTGTGGACGTCTCGGTCATCTGAAAAGAGAATGCCCCTCAATGGAAGTGAATTAGTCAGGTAATATCATCCTTCAATATGGACCATGGCTCCGAGCCAAAATGACTAAACATGCCTTTATTCCAGAGAAGGAAAAACAAAAGGATCACAATAATCTCATGATAACCCACACAAGGCGGATAGAAAAAAAAATGTTAAATCCATTATGCTCGGACCACTAGTGTTCATAGAAGATGGTTCAACCACCCAAGGGAAAACTGCTGGGTTTTCTACCCCCATGAAGGAAAATGACTCAACATGTTCAGTGATTGTGTCTAAACAAAATGACCCTCCAAAACAATGGTCGCTGCTAAAATAGTTGCACTTCGAACCACCAGTTCCAGATCCTGATATTGATTTGTCCATGACAGGTATCCATGAACAAGGTGACTGTGGTATGAAAGGAACTCCTCCACCAGGCCCAACCACACGTCGGATGTGGAAAAGTGTGCAACAGGGGGAAAGAGATGGAAACCAGGAAACCCAAAACCTGGGAAACTGAAATGACAATTTGAAACATGTCACCCAATGAGGACTGCCCCAAAAAGATGGAAAATGATGGGTGAAAATACAAGCCCGAAGGATTCAAAGGCGGAGGAGGGTAAGTCCCAGCCTCACACAGAACAATGATTTTCTTATGTTGGAGCTGTCGTGTGCTTGGAAACCCATGAATGGTTCACATGCTCAAGTGAAATTGCATCCAAAGTCGCCCCCATATGGTTTTCCTATCTAAAACCATATCGGAAAATAAGGACACTACAAACATTGCTCTGAAATGCGTCTTCAAAGGCTGCCTCTCGGTCCCCAGACAGGGACATTCCTGGGGACTCTTTCTCCTGTGGAAGGATTCTGTTGATGCCATGATCGTGTCCTTCTCCTCGAACCATGTGGCTATGATAATTCTTACGGACCACACCCCACCTTGGACCTTTGTGGGATTCTACGGCTGTCCATCCCAGAACGAGAAATGGAAATCATGGGATCTTCTTTGCAAGATTCGTCATGAGCTTCTGAGCCCTATCCTCTTTGGAGGGGACTATAATGAGATCATGTTTAATAAGGAAAAATGATGTAGTGTTGTCCGACCAGCTGCGTTGATGTCAAATTTTAAGGACGCTGTCTCTATATTGGACCTGGTCGATCTGGGTTACATGGGTAATCCGTTCACATGGTACTGATGTTCTACGGATAACACTCACATCGTTGAGTGACTCAAAATTTTTTTGGGCTCATCATATTGGACTACTCTCTTAAGAATATTCCACATCGAACACCTGTCGATCAACTATTCAGATCACTGCCTAATTATTATTGACTACACTCATGGAGAACACTACAGGCGTGGCAACGGACCCTTCAGATTTGAAATCTTCTGGTCAAAAACCAGGAATTTGAAGATGTTATCAGATCAAGTTGGAAGAGTACCCACGTAGAGATGAGATCCAACCTCCATCATGTCGCATCCAATTTGAGATTATGGAGAAATAAGAAGTTCTACCACCCTAATAGGCATTGTGATTTCTTTGAAAGAAAACTTCATTACCTCCTTAGTCTACTCCCATCCAATGTAAATCTCTCTATGATTGGCGCTACTAAATGAGAAATGGATTTCTCCCTACGCATTAAGGAAATCTTCTGGGAAATGCTGGCGTGGGACACCCACATTAAAGAAGGGGACGCCAATAACTGATAATTTCACCAAAAATCATTAGATAAGTGGCGGAAAAATTTTATTCCATGCTTAGCACAACGTGATGGTAGCAAAGTCTCTGACACCAAAGGAAGCCAAGAAGCCTTTGTTTATTTCTTTAAAAACCTCTCCACTACTGGAACTCCTTACATTTCATCAGAAGTGGAGGACTGTATCAGACCTGTGATCACCGACGAGATCAATCGGAAACTTTCCGAAGATGTGACGGATGAAGAGATACATCAGGACCTAAAGCTGATTCATCCTACTAAGGCCTCGGGCCTGGACGGCTTCCACGCCCTTTTCTTTAAACAATATTGGAACATTATTGGTCCCAACATCTTCAATCTGATGAAGAATATCTGGTATGGGAAAACAAGTATCTATGACATCAATGAAACTATCATCAGCCTCATTACCAAAATTAAAAAACCTCTTGCGATCATAGATTTTAGACTGATCAGCCTCTGCAATGTCTCCTATAAGATCTTTTCAAAGATCTTAGTTAGTCGACTACGAATTTTGTTACTCGACATAATCTCTGAAGACCAGAGCACCTTCGTGGTAAAGAGGCTGATCATGGATAACACAATTGTGGCCCATGAAGTGTTTCATTCTATGAAAACATGCTCTACCACGAAAACATGTATCATGGCCTAGAATATTGATATGAACAAGGTCTATGATAGAGTGGAATGGAATTTCCTCAAAGTTGTGATGCAGAAAATGGGCTTCTGTCCTAGATGAAAAAATATGGTCATGCACTATGTCATGTCCATCTCCTTCCAAATCAAAGTCAATGGGGCACTCTCCCGAGGCTTCACCCCAACCCGAGGCCTTCGCCAAAGAGATCCTATCCCTCCATTCCTCTTTATCCTAGTGGATGATGTTTTTTATAACCTTGTTTCTAGGGTGGCATCCTCTAATACTATTCATGGGGAAAGGGTGTGCCGTAGAAGACCACCAGTTTCACATCTTTTATTTGCCGACGACTGCCTTATTTTCTCTATAGAAACCAATAATGAATGACGGACGATCAGTTATGTGATCCATCAGTACGAGAGGGCATATGGAAAGTCTAACAACCATGGAATGTCGGAAATCTCTTTCAGCGCAGGGGTGACTCCATCCACGAAAGAAAAACTCTATGAAACTGCAGGCATTCTTATCGTCGAGAAACACCAGAAGTATCTCAGGCTACCCAAGGTCGTTGTTCTCTCCAAAAAATAAATCTTTGCATCCTTACTAGACTGGATCGAGAAAAAAAATTCAATGTTGGACCCCTAAAAGAATTTCCATGGACAGCAAGGAGACACTCATTAAAAGCGCCCTCCAGTCCATCCCTAGCTATCTTATGTCTATGTTTAATATACCATCTACTATGGTCAACTAGATCCACATATGCACAACCAACTTCTGGTGGGGAAACCATGATGGAAGGAATCGTACCCACTGGATGTCCTGGGAGAAACTCTACTCCCCCAAATCAGAGAGAGGACTGGGATTCTGAAACCTCCTTCACTTCAATGATGCACATCAGGAGAACCAAGGTTGGTGCCTTATTAACAGTCCGTCTTCTATCTGTGCGCAGGTTCTCTGAGCTAAATACATTCCCCATCAGGAATTCCGCGAATCCTCTCTAGGACCTTATTCTAGTTTCCTTTGGAGAAGTATTTGGGGTGCCTATTGTCTCCTTGAAAAAGTGTTGGGCTGGAGGATTGGAAATGGCTAAAACAGTAACATCTAGACTGATCCATGGATGATTGATAAGGACAGCCAGCGGGCATCCTCCCCTACCCAAACAAGTTTTGAGGATGCCACAATCAGGTGCCTCTTCTCTGTTCAGGGATCAGGGTCGTGGTTGGAAATGATCAACGATTGGTTCAACGAACGTGACAAAAGAATTGTCTTGAGTACCCCCTGGGTCCCAGACGTGGGCCCCAACCAACTATTCTAGACCAATGACCCCTTGGGAGAGTACACAGAAAAGTCCGGCTATCGGCTCGCAATTGGCTCTCAATCAGCAGACCCAGATGGGGGACCTTGGAAATCGCTTTGGAAAATTAACTTCCCCCCAAGATTCGTCACATATGGTGGCAGGTATGCACGGGCACCCTCCCTACAATGAGCCTTCTCGTGTTCCAACATATTTCCAGTGACGATTGCTGCCACTTCTGCCTAAATATCCATGAATCCCCCTTTCATGCCATCATTCATTTCCCAGGGGCTAAGGAAATTTGGAATAAATGTGACTCTGATTCTGATGCATTTATTTCCATGGCCTCTAACCTCCCCTATTTCTTGAGGCGATGGTGCTCCACTCTCTCATCGAGGAAAGTGAGCTCACTTTGTATCTTGGCCTAGATTATTTGGGTCCGTCGCAACGATGCAGTTTTAAACAGTGACTTCAAACCACCCGATTTCTGGGATGAACGGGCCTCATCATGGACTGAGGGTGGAAAAATCACAATGGACGACAAAAAAACATTGGAGCCCCTTCCTTTCCCTCCCAATGGTGCTTACCGATGGAAGGTTTTCTGAATAATAATGTGGATTCTTCTCTCCCCACGAATAGACCAGTTTACATCTTCCTTCTAGCCTAGGATCATTAGTGTCAAATTATTGCTGGCAGACAAGAATCACACCATGTTTTTTGGGAGCCTGTAGTTGCCGAGGCTTTATCCATCCTTTCCAGTATGATGCTCACAAAAGATCATGGATGGTATTATATCAACCTCGAATCTGACTACCTCATCATTATTAATTATATCATCAAAAATGAAGGTGGACACCAATCTTTTGGCTCCCTCATTAGGATAATCCTTTCCCTTCATCACAACTTTGCATGTTGCACGTTATCCTTCATCAAAAGGGAAGAAATCAATGTTTCCCATCAGCTGGTGGCCTCTGGCCCCTTTGATGGCAACCAGCTCTGGCTAGACCACTTCCCTTAATGGCTTTCCATATGTACGTATTCTAATCTTCATCATTAATGAATCCATATTTTTCAAAAAAAAATTATAAATATATGAATGATGATTCAAAAAAAAGTGCCTGGTATGTCAGAAAGTGAAGCCTGAGAGGCAAAAGTCTACGGGGATGATGAAACCATTAACCATACTATCCTAGAAATGGGACAATATCACCATAAACATTGTCACCGAAATTTCGAGGAAATCGAAAGGAAATAATGTTATTTGGATTTTTGTGGATCATCTTACAATGACAGCACACTTCATTGAAATTTGAGAGGATTTCTCACCACATCAACTGACTAGGATATATGTTAGAGATGAGGTAAGGCTGCATGGAGTTCCACTATCAATTGTATCTAATTGAGATCCGAGATTCACCACTATCTTTTGGAATAGTCTTCAACATGCTATAGATACTGAGATTAACTTTAGCATGACTTATCATCCTCAACTTGATGGCCAATCTGAGCAGATAATCCAAACACTTGAGGACATGTTGAGAGTGTGCTCAATAGACATCAAAGGAGGATGGGATCAAAATCTTCCTCTGGTTGAGTTCTCTTAAAATAATAGTTTCTACTCAATAATCCAAATTGATCCTTATGAAGCCCTATATAGGTATAGATGAAGAACACCAGCATGTTGGGATGATGTTGGGGAGAGAAAACACATAGGTCTGGAAATGGTCAAAGAAATGGTGGAGAAGGTTAAGACCATCCACCAGTACATTAAATCTGCACATAGTCAACAAAAGATATATGCTGATAATCGTAAATGAGACCTAGATTTTGATGTCAGAGACATGGTATTCCTCTACATATCACTGTGGAATAGGGTTATGAGATTTGGGAATAAGGGAAAGCTTAGACCAAGGTACATCGGCGCTATTGAGATCATTCATCGCATTGGAGCTGTGGCCTATCGACAAGCACTCCCACCAAACCTATCTAAGGTACATAATGTATTCCATGTATCACTCTTGAAGAAGTACATACCTAACAAATCAAATGTACTTAATCTAGATGGGGTACCATTAGATAATGACCTCTCCTATGAAGAGAATCCTATGAAGATATTAGATCATAGGGAAAAAGTTATAAAAATAAGACAATGCCCCTCGTGAAAGTGTTTTGGAGAAACCACAAGTTTGAAGAGACGACATGGGAATCAGAGAAAGTAATGAAGTAGAGTTTCCCACTTTTGTTTTACTCTGGGAAAAGGAAATTTAGAGGGAAAATTTTCTTAAGAGGGGAAGATTGAAACGACCCAAACATTTATCAATGAAAATTCTTCTTGATCTAATTAAATGACTTATTATGAAAAATGATTATATAAAATATGAACTTCTTGGGTTTTAAGTTTTTGGATTTCAAAATACCTTTCTGAATTTTCACTGTTTCTAATATAGTCATTGAGAAGTGATCAAATGATTAGTATAAATATATGGCTTTAACACATTCAGTTTACTCAGACAAAGAAAGCGATGACCTCATCCAGTAGACTTCCCCCTTACGAAGCCCAATTTTTGGAGCTCAGAAAGGAAGTGGTGTCCTTGGGCTTCTCTCTTGACCAAGACCAAGCTGAGCTTCAACACGTTAAGCTTGAACATAACCACCTACAACAGAAGTGGAAGTTGATAGAGATTACCACCCAACCAATGTTATCGAATCCACCGCAAGGGTCAGTCATCATCGCACACCGTACCCTTCGGTCTTATGTAGGTTTTATAAGGGGTTATGTAAAAAAACCTTAACAGTATTATTTTTGGCATTATTTTTGTATATAATAAATAATATAAATTCATTTTATTATTGTTATGTTGTAATAGTTTTTACAGCACAAATAATATTTTTAGTTAATATTCAATTACAAAATCTATTTTGATGAATTAATGGATTTTATAATTAAATAATATTTTAATTAAATATTATTACTAAATTACGTTTTATATAATATAATTGACTATATAATTATTATGAATACAATTGAGATTTTTATTAATGCTTGAAAGCTATTTTTGTCAAAACCCATGAATTGTCGTTATATTTTGGGTTTTATTTTAAAAGTAAAAATTAAAATATAAAGAAAATCATTTATATGAAATGAATATTATTTTTGGAATAAAGACGTCAAAATTATCTAATAGTTAATATTTCATAATTTTCTGAGACAGTCAAATTTTTGGGTAAAAATTAAATACCGTTTAAATATATAATGAGTTTTATGACATCATAATGACCTAATAGTGATGTAATAAAATACAATAAACAATATGTTCGGCCAATATATGTTTTACCATTAAAATAATGTGATTTTTTAATTTTTTTATTTTTTTTAAAATGCTTTAGTAGACCATTCAAGACTTATAAAACATTATACCTTTTTAAATTGATATCATTGAGAGTGTGACTCACCTCTACATAAGAAAACCTATTACTTTAAGTAGTTTATCCATTGGACTTATAAAATATTGTTTTCCAATCCCCTCGAGAAAAAACTATGGGCTGGTTTGTGGTTTGGATTAGTTTAATTTGTGGTGACCCAAACCAAAATAATAAACAATTCACTATCCTTTACTATATAAATGTACCCTAATATCTCAAGAATTCTCTCTCAAGCCCCTTCCAAGCCATTGAGATCACACATCCAAGTAAGGGATTTATTCCTCTATCATTTTTTGTCCATGTTTATTTATGTTTCTATGCCCTTTTATTTTCAATTACAAATGTTGGGGTATGATTTATCACCACCCCTATACTACCCTATTTGTGTTTCGGTGTTGATAGATCCCTTTATCACTAATTAATTCCTCTTATGTACACCCGTAACAATGTCAATATTCTGTAAGGGATTTCTTCATTCCTCATTTTATCCAAGTTTCTTAATGTTGTTATGATCTTTTATTTTCAATTATAAATGTTATGGTATGATTTCTAACCTCACCCATACTTCCATCTTTATGTCTGAATAATCAGAGACTCCTTTCTATCTCATTAATTCCTCCCAAGAACCCTCCCTACCATGCCATATTTTGGTAAGGGATTCCTTCCATTCAAATTTTATCAATGTTTATTAAAATTGTTATTCCCTTTTATTTATAATTATAAATGTGGGGGTATGATTTAGAACCTCCCCTATACTGACCTCTTTATGTTTGAAAGATGAGAAACACCTTTTCTCTCTCATTAATGAATCCCATGTACACCTGTTCCATGCTGAAATTCATAATGAATTTCTCTCTCCTCATTTACATTCAAGCAATTCTTTTGTATTATGAATCCAAATTCCATTAATAATGTTGGGACATGTATCTATATTACCCCCTTACTGTAAATTTCATGTAAATATTATGAGACACCATTTTATCTCTCATCAACCTTTTTTATTAGGTCTTATGTCACACCATTATGCTGCCGAAATTGCAACACAATTTTTCAAGCCAAAATCATTGTTTAGTGAATACCATAACCATTTCTCTATCATGGGTATTCAACTTTATGCACATTTACTTATTTATTATAAAGCATAATATATTTATTCCACACCCCTTTATCGTGAAATAAATGGTGATGAATGATTTCATGTTTTATGATCCATGTAGAACACTTATGCATGAAATGAAATGTTTACAATGGGTGTGCCTTGATAGAGCTCCGATGCATTCGGTAAAGATTAGTATAATGATTCATTATGTAAAATGAGGGTCTAGTCATGATAATTCATGTGAAATTAGGTTTTACCTGTGCTCTATGCACAATAATCCTTGGATCATGCTAATACCATGTTAAGTGTTGTTTCCACATTTATATGTTGTGATAATCATGCTTTATCATGCCTTTATGTTCATGCTTATTTTATACTCCATTGATATGAAGATTTCCTAAAATGTGCTGTATTATTCATGTTATTCCTTGTTTAATCCTTTACTGGGCTTTATAACTCACCCTTTTGTTATGAATTTCCTTAAGTTATCATATGCAATGCTAAGTACAAGGGAATGTGGTGGTCATGTAAATGAAGTTTTCAATAAATATACTGTGTTTCATGTTTTAAGTCAATATGAAATGTTCTTAAGCCCCAAAGACATTAGTCCTCTTGATATTCTATGTTTTATTAGGTGAAATTTTTATGTAATAAATCATGTTTAAGTGTATAATAAAATGTAGGGTTGTTATACATCTTCATCAAAACTTTTTTCCCTATCTGTTCTATCATTATAAAATTCCTCATTGAATGTTGGATTTACATGTATACCATATAGATCAGTTATGTTATCCTCATCTGCATCTTATGGAATAAACTCAATTTCTTGGGATGGAACTTCTTCAACTACTTTTTAATGTCAATGTCATTATAAAATTGCACGTTGTTGTTTTATAGGATAAAACATAACATATAACTTCATCATGGAACCATCTTACAATTGGGAAAATATTGTTATTTCTGGGACCTAGTGCTCATTAGCAACCACTAGAAAATCTAGATACCATTGTGTTTCAAGGAGTTAAAAATGTATATAGCTAATTGACTAGATCTCTTGATTAGGACCTAGATTTAAGCAACCAAAAATTATTTCTTGAAGTTATATTAATGTTACACAATCAGATGTCTTAACCATTATTGTCGGTTATTTAGACAATTAATCCCCTTTCTCGGTTTTAATAACCACCCTATAGCATCATACATAAGAAAACACGACTCTCTATATCAAAAAATGTTTTTGATCAATATTTTGATAGAGTTAATAATATTGATGCTGATGGTTGAACATAAAATATTTATGATATAGAGATTTTATAATATCTTCTAGTATCCTAAAATATGACATTATTGTTTCATAGTACAATTTTAATCTACTTAATGGTATCTAAGTAGTTTATAAATTAAATATAAATCATCTAAGTCATATCCTCTTGGAGTGTCAAACTAGGTGTGAAGGAAGGCCCATTGTCAAGCACCTGTTCCCAATCAAGTCTTGCCCAATGAGATTTTTTGGGGTTTATTCGTAGCAACATCTACACCAGAGATAAATCCACGTGTAGTATCCAGATAGGGATTTGAATTCTTAGATAACCACATAATATTTATCATATTTTAATTTTATAATGTCTTCTTATATCCTAAAATATGGAGCTAATGTTTCAATATATAATTTTATATTTTATTAAAGGTGTTTTCAGTGGTTTATAATGAGAATGTGATTCGTCTAAAACATATACATTGAGATTAACAATCCAGGTGTTCAATAAGTTATGAATAATCTAAACTGCAGGAGTAACAAAGCATGTTTGTAGTTATGACACTTTTTGTACCAGATGTCCATCTTTTATATTGTTTTAATTATATGTTAATCAAAATTTAATTAATAGCAATCATTAATTAATTATTAGTTAATCATTATTTAATCATTAATTAATTCTTTATTATTTTTTCCTTAATCATTCTTTAATCATTCTTTAATCATTAGTTAAATATTCATAAATAATTAATTAATCATTAGTTAATCATTACTTAATCATTACATAGTCATTATTTAATCATTAGTTAATCATTAGTCTGTCTTCAATTGATATTTAGTTAATCATTTTTTAATCATTAGTTAATCAATATTTTATCATTCGTTAATAATTCTTTAATAATTAGTTATTTTTTCATTAATAATTAATTAATCATTCTTTAATCATTAGTTAATCATTATTTAATAATTATTTAATCATTCTATAATCATTATTTAATAATTAGAATATATTTAATTAATCATTAGTTAATATTTATTTAATCATTGGATAATCACTAGTTAATAGATATTCAATCATTATTCAATCATTCATTAATCATTACTTAACAATTAGTTAATATTTATTTAATATTAAGTTAATGATTTGTAAATCAATATTTATTCATTATTTAATCATTCTTTAAACACTATTTAATACTTAATTAATTATCATTTTATAATTAGTTAATCAATCTTTAATCATTAAATAATCATTATTTAATCAATTATTAATCTTTAGTTAATCATTCTTTAATCATTAGTTAATCATTAGTTAATTGTTCATTAATAATTAGCTAATCATTAATTAATAATTAGTAATTCATTAATTAATCATTAGTTAATCATTAGTTAATAATTATTTAATAATTTTTAATCATTACATAATCATTAATTAATCATTAGTTAATTTTTTGTTAGTCACTTGTTAATCAATCTTTAATCATTAGTTAATCATTATTTAATTATTAGTTGATCAATCCTGAATCATTCTTCAATCCTTTTTAATCATTATTTAATCATCTATTAATCAATAGGTATTCATTAGTTAATCATTATTTAATTATTTTTTAATGATTTATTAATCAATATTTAATCATCAGTTAACAAATCTTAAATCGTTAGTTAATCATTAGTTAGTAAATATTTAATATTTTGTTAATCATTATTTAATCATCAGGTAATCAATCTTTAATCATTAGTTAATCATTCTATAGTCTTCAATTAATGAATATTTATACACTCTTTAATCATTAGTTAATCATTCTTTAATCATTAGTTAATCATTCTTTAATCATTACTTAATATTTTTTTTAATAAATCATAAATTATTAGTTAATCAATATTTAAACATTAGTAAATCAATTTTTTATCAATATTTTATCATGATTTTATCACCATTTAATCATTTCTTAATCAATATTTAGTAATTAGTTAATCAATATTTAACCATTATTAGGCCATTCTTTAATTATCAGTTAATAAATATTTACTCATTTTTAACCATTTGTTAATATTCAGTTAATCATTCTTTAATCATTTTTAATAATTTAATAATCATTATTTAAAACTTAATTAATCATTAATTAATCATGGCATACTCATTAGTTAATCATATGGAATGCATTAATTAATTTTTATTATCTAATAAATATTTAATAATTTTTTATCATATGTTATTCAATAGGTAATATATACTTAATCATTACAAAAAATTACTATTATTTATAATTTATATCTAAATATCTAAAATAGTAAATAAAATGAAGATTTAGAACTAACTAAAAAATAAATTAAGTAAATAGATAACTTTAAAAGAAGTAAGAAAGGATACCCCTAAATGACACTTTGCAAATTTTGGCCATCTTTTTAGTGCACCAAAACCACCATGAACAAGATAATAACTACCTGGATTATTATATTGAGGTTAAGAATTTAAATTAGATAGATGAATGAAATTTTAAGTGAGTAGGTGGTCTGTTTTATATGCACTTCAAGGAAAGGAGGCATCACAAAAGATGAGTTTCATTTTACATCAAGTTGAAAGAAGAATCTCCCATTCCACCTTTTCCATGTCATCGATCCATATCAAAAAGAGACAAAAGAAACATTGTCTATGCCACAACTTGATTTCATAATGTCCTCAACAAAAAATAACTATTTCTTAAATCCCAATAATACCATAAAACCCAAACAACTTCTAGACCACAGTAGTACACAAAACAATCCATGAACGTCAAGCACATACTAATCACATTGTCCACTAAGAAATGTTGCCTAAATAATTCCACAATACAAACCTACATATTTTATTTTAATATATGGGTGATTATATCCATATATCCCTTTACAGACAAAAAATCAGATCAACATTAAGCATTTTTTTACAATAAAAAAAGTAAAATCATAATATATTTTTGTGTCTTCACCAACGAAACAAACCCATGGGTAAACTGGGTCAAACATTAAATAGTAAACTTTTTTATTCCCAAAGCCTCATAAGATACTATAAAAAAACCCATTCAATTCCTATAATCCATACCTCAAATTTATAATATCATTATAGTATTTCGATCCTGATCACCCTAAAAAATCACTCTCTAAATTACAAGTTATGCATAATATAACACACACAATCAAAATATAGAAGTCCCCTCGCAAAAAAAGTAATGTCGGTACTTTTAAAAGTTACAAGAGATGTTTCACTAATGATATCTGGGATTAATATTTTAAAAGTTTTAGAAAATACATTTCCAAAATGATCAATATTGACATGAAACAGATAAAAAATGTGATATATATGGGGAATGAGCAAGATAGACTATTCATTCATCGAATATGGATAGTGGAGTGAAAATATGTATTTTTTGTCATTAAAAAACACATTTTGTGACATCCCGACACCCACTTTCACATACGATCCTCATTTCATTTTTTTCCTTCCACTTTTTCATGTTCATATCTAGTTGTTACTAATTATTCTTTGTTTCTTATTACTTGTTTGAGACTTTTGGGTGTTGGTAGGGATTCCTATTTCTTCTTAGAGAGGTTGGGGGTGTGTCCCGGGATGATGGTTTATGGGTGCACATGGGATTGTAGCCAATAAGGATATAGGAGGTCCATCATCTAGCCGGCGAGGGCCACCGACTATCTAGTGAAAGGATAATAGTATGGTATTTCTATTGGAATTCTACCGACCTACCGATGGGGTTCCCAAGCCAATAAGCATTCTTCCTAGCATGACTGACTAGTCAGTGGGGGCCAAAATCTAGAAATTGGTGTCGATTCGAGTGAGAAAATCTAGGGTGATACAATACTTATCATACATCTAATCTCTTTTTATTTCTAAAAACTTCTTTCTTAATCCTCATTCGACCCAAAATACTTTTGGAGACTCATTAGAGGTGAATTTTGACCTTCTAACATTGATTCTTCATAGATCGAAGTTCAATTTGAAGCATTAGATCTCTTATAGTAAGTGTGATATATTTTTTATTATGAATTATCCTTTCATCATATCTCTGATTCCTCAAGAATGGTTGATCATGTTTTAATCTATGGATCTAGATCCTGATTTGGTTATTTATAGTTTTGGGATTCATTCATGGTTGTTTTTATCATTTTGACTCTCTATTGTGGATATTGTGTTGCGTGTTTGACCAAACCTTGAATGAATTTAGTGGTTACACAATGAAAATCCGATTAATTTAACCATTTTTTGGTTTCGTGAAATGAAATTTGTTTCTTAATTTTTTTCGAATCATAAATTGAAATTATTGATATATGTTTTCAAATTTTAAAACATGTGTTGAACCTATTTGATTATGGATTTTCATATAAAGTGATGATTTCCAAAAAACTGATTTGAAATGAATAAATGATTTTATTGAAAACTTTGATGATGATATCTTGAGAAAATGTAGCATGAGTTGATTTATGGTTTGAGATTAAATGAATAATTTTGAAAGGAATGAGTTTTGATGAAATCAATTTGATTTTAGTTATTGATAATAAATATAATGTTAAAAAACATGAACTCAGGGAAAATTCGAAAGGATTGATTTACCTGATTTGAGATTTATTGAAAAGAAATATATCCCCTTTTATGTGTGATTTCCTAGAAGAACATGGTAGCATGGGTTGCTAAGTGGAAAGATCACATGACAGGAATTTATTAGCTCAAGTTGAAAATGGGTTGATGATGGAAACCCTCGCTAAACAATTATGAGGGAATAAAGTTCATTCTTTGGGGTGTTCTCATATTCCCCCTAGGATTTTTATCTAAGGTTGTGTATGCTCATGGTGCCATATTTCACTGAGATGTGGTAGAATCCTTGTACAAAATTAACCCAGGGACTCTTAACCATGGTGCAATTATGGAGAATTATTTATACTTTCCCACGATAATGAAAAGATTATTCATGCCTGTTTTGATAGAATTTATTATTCATGCCTATTTTGATCTAAGTACAGTTTTTTACATGTTTTATACTTTACATTTAAGTGATTTGAAAACCATGTTTCGTAATGAATTGTGAAAATATTATTATTTCATGTTTTATTTAATATTAAGAATGTTTTTTATATAGACTACTTATCAATTATTTGGTGATATATGACTAGATAGTGCTTCTCACAGCTTAATTTTACCCTTCTAGAATTTGTAGAAGTTCTTATTCTAGATCCAAGAAAAGGAAAAACTTTGCTCGAAGGCTATGAGTGTTAAGGATTGGTGTGACCTTGAGAGTTTGTGGTGATAAATAGACTATGGGTTCCACTTGTTACTGAGAGATCTTGTGGTGATGTATTTGATTGTTTATGTGATGGCTTGGGCTGACATTCCATTTTTAGGACTTGTGCTTGTTTACTTGTCGTAATTTCTCTTGATGGGTGTTTGGCATACCAACTGTTTATTGATTCTTATCCACTAATTTGTCTTGTTTATTTTTTTACTATAGTGAAATCATTTCCTCTTGATTATTTTCTAGTTACATGATCTATTTATCTAGCATGGGATTGGGAATTACCTTCATGACATGTTCGGATTGATTTGGGTTCTAATGTAATGGGTTATATGAGTTGGTTTATAAAATATTGAAATAAATAATAATAATAATAATAACACTATCATTATTATTAATGATAAAATATTAATATAAACACATTAGTTAATAATACCTTTGTAAACTTTTATATCGAATCATAATAATATAAAAATGCATATCACATTAATAATAATAGTAATATGAAATATATAAACATAATAATAATCATTATTGTTGGGAACAAACTAAAATTAAGCACCATAAAGAGGGGGTGGGGAATCATGGTGAACACCAGATTAAAAATTTTCTTTTTTTATGTCCCTTTCCCAGATAATTTTCTCCCCTATTTTAACTAAACATATTAAATTTCACATTTTGGCATCATTGATCACACTAAATATCAAATAAATATTTAGGAAAGTAATTCCCAAGAACACATGTATTTTATTTGGTTCACCGCTAAAGTATAATCAAAGGAGAATACAAAATAATATGTTTTAATATACTAGAATTCGCAATCTTGCATTATTTTATGGATACAAGCTTTTAAGTCACATTCACATTGTGTTAATGCATACTTCCTTTACAAGGTTAAGGAAAGACTCATTATCAATCCAAGGGCTATGCTCACATATTTCCTTTCACACATTTATTTGGTGAAGGAATCATTAGTTTATAGATGTGAGAGTTTCTTCAAATTTTTATAGATTTTAAATCCTCTTCCACAACAGTATATGGAATGGAAATTCCTTAAATATACAAATCCTAAATAGATTCTCTATTATGATCCTCATTAAATATAAATAAAATCAACTCTTGAATGTGAGAGTTTAATATTTTCCTTCTAATAGAATAAAATAGAATCACTTATTCCATAAGAATAATTCGAAAATAAATTATTCTTGTTTCACATCTGTTTTTTTCTTCAACCACTAAATATAGTAATGGTGATATTTTTTCATCAAGCCTTATTTATTCAATGGAAGTAATTTTTTTTGAAACTCTTATACCGTTCTTGGATCTACTTTACCCTATGATAACTAGATATGAAATTTTCCTCTACTTTTTTAGAATTAAAATGATAATTTTTTATAAATTTTTCAAGATTCAAACTCTTCCATCAATGGTTTTGATCAGGTCTATTACTACAATCCTTAGAGATCATTCCATGTTCCCTGTATAATTAATTTTGTTAAAATATTTCCAAATGACTCAATAAAATATCCCAAATTTCATGATATACATTATATTTCTAAATTTAAACCAAATACGGAAGATATTTTTAAAATTTATCCATTATGATACATATACTGCATTATGGCATGGTGTACTTGTATTCTATTCACTTTTGAAGTTCCCATTAGATTGAACGGTATTAGTTTTAAATAATGATAAATTCCTTGATGGTTCAAGGTGGTGTAATTATGTGTTGGATGAGTTTTGGAAAAGTGATGAAGGTGTTTCCATGTTAAATAGTAAATGGATTGAGGTTAAAACACTTAACTCTTACTTAAGAAAATTCAAGAAAAAACAACAGTTATTTATGAAAAATTTTTGTGTTTTCATTCAAGTTTTTGGTAGATATAGATTGATGAATAAGAAATTTCAATGACATGTTTCAAGGGAAGATTGTATTGGATAGATTAAATGCATCTGAAATGATAACTTGGAAATTTGAGAAATCATTTGAAGAGGGTGGTTCATTAATATTTATATAATCACGAGTAATATGCCTACTTTTTAATGATTATGTGATTATTTAAGATGTTTTTTGAGTGGTTTATACAATTTTGAGTTTATTTGAAGAGGTATTTATTTGAGATAAGTAGAGTATGGAATTGTATAACTAGATATGTATTCCTATAATACTTTGAGAAGTAATCCCATATGACCTTCAGCTGAAGCAGAAAAATGGATAAGTCTAGAGAATGTATAAATTTCCTAGTGCATATATGTATTTTTAGTTATATCCATATGAATTTGAGTTTTCCTCCAATATAAGACTGTAGTGGGGCATGTGTTACTTAATTACCAATGATTGAATGAATTTCAACATGTATGACTTTCCTAAAAGGATCATAAGACTCTGAGAGGTATTCACATATATCATTGTGTCATATGAATTTGTGTATATGACTTTATATGTGATATCATAATATTCTATTATGTTAGGGAATATGAATTTGAATGGGAAAATGTCTTTTTTTTCTCGTTATTAATTTATCACTTTGTATGACACATTATATCACATGGAATGAGAAAATACATAATTTTAAAAGTCAAAATTTTGAAAAAGTGAAAATATATATGATTATGTTTTTATAATGATCATAATGGAATGAAACATCATGATTAATCCAAGTATAACTTGATTTTAAGAAAGATCAAAGAATAACTAGATAAAGGATAATATGGTGTTTTTGAGTACCATGTCATATGCTGTAGATGTCACGTCATAGTTCTTGAGTTCATGCACTTGTGGATGGAGATTTGGTAGGTTTTTAATATAGAGGATTTCATGGAAGAATAATAAGAAGGAAACAAAAAAGTCTTTTATAGATTTAAAGGGAATTAGTTATTAGGAATTTAAATGAGTTTGAATGAAAGATAAATAATAAATACTTTGAATGATTTAAATGAGATGAGATTGTTGTTGCTATTAAAGATCAAGGGAGTTTCCAAAATTATCTTTTGGAAACTATTATTCATGATATTATATTTTGAATATATATGTGTCGAAATCCAAAAGGAAAAGGTGTGGATATTGTCCAAAATTATAAGTACTGAGGGTGAAAATACTGAAGAAATCAATATATTCAAGAGAAATGAAAGAGTTTGAATCTAGGAGGCATTAAATGAGAAAGAGATATTTTATACCTGAGTATTAAATGTGATAAAAATAACTAGATCATTTGATGTTATGGAAATTAGATAAATAAATACAACCATGTTATAAATAATACTTAGTTTTACGGACATTATGTTGTGTAGGATTGGACCAATTGATCTAGTTTGTCCATGGATAAATATTATTTTTCAATGTGTAATAGAAGAAACCGATATTTGATAGATAAATTTGTTATTTTGGACCATACATGTGTATTAGGGTATTGTGAAGCTGAAAATATCTCTTTTGTAAATTAGGATCTATAACACAACGACACTATTTATTGGTTGTACTATGATGGTTCATAGTGTAACCACTTGTGTATATAGTGGTCAATTTATTATTGGGGAAACTAACCAATCATGAAAAGGAGTAGGATTATAAATTCAACCTTATAAATACAATATGTTGTGATTTCTTTTTTTACTACCACATGAGTTGGGGTCTGGATAATATATTCAATGCATCAATACCTTAACAAGTGTAATAGTTTGATTTCAAAAGAAGAATATATAAAATAAGACCTCTGATTCTCCCCCTACCTCAGTGGTAAATCATTCCCAATGTGTTATAAGTGGTACCAACGAAAATCAAGGTTTCCTAAAAAATATCCAATATTTTTTTGAGTAGTGAGAATCAAAATTATATGAAAACCCAATTTGTCTCTACTTTTAATGGTAGGAAGTATCAAAATAGTAGAAATATAATGGTTCTCTACCTTCTATCATTCGACTTACAGGTAAAGGATGCTTCAACTGTTGGTTTTTGACTAATTCATAATGGAGTACCTATTAATTTATCTAATAGTAGATATTTTTATGTGTATATTGGGGATAAAATTATATCCCGATGTCTCCACCAAAAAATGTATTCACAAATTTTATGGTTCTTGAAACTTCCAAATATATTTGTGAAAAATTGTAGAGCATCTATGAAGGAAATATCAATGCTAAGGAATCAAAGTTACAAGTCTAGATGATAATATTTGAATAAAATATATCGTTGAAGATGAGATAATATAGGAATACATTACTAGGGTTATTGAAATTGTGCGTAACATCTAGTGGTTTAGTGAGAAGTTAGATGACTCTACCATTGTTAAAAAAATGATGAAAATTTGTTTAGATTTATTTGTTCCACAATTATCATCCCTAGAAGATATATAATACTTGATTGTGGATTATTTACATAATATATTCATTTATTTTGAGATTATATAGGTCCCAACACTAAAAAATAATGTAAAATGTTGTATATATTATGATCCCATGAGAAAAATAAATGTCAAGAAAGTTGAAGTTGTGGAATCAAGTGATTATAAAGATGAGAAGACTACGACAAGATTTTGTTTCCTTTTTTATAAAATTCATAAAATGAATGTGGAAAGGGAAGAGAAAGCTATCACAAAGGTGGACTAATTATAATGACATTGGAAACTTTTCTAAACATTTTACCAAGAATATAGATTATGATACCATGTAATTTGAGAAAGATAATAACGTCCCAAAACAAAAGTGGTGAAAAACAAGAATAATTTCATGAGAAATAAGAATAATTTTATGAGAAAAGGGGAGAATGAAGAGTCATAATATCAAATAATCAAATAAGACAATGATGTAAATAGTCATTACTCATGTTGTGTGATGTTTTGATAACACTATTAGTGATGATGGGAAATAAATGATAGATCTATAATGTAAGTTGAAGGGTGAGTTGGAATATTATATTGGGAAGATTACATAACTCAGGAAATAAAAAAATAATGGAGATGAAATAGAAAAATTAATGGTCGGAGGAGAAAAAATATTTGATTAAGAAATAAAAAAGCTATATTTATAACATGAAAATAAACAAATTAAATATAGAAAAGAAAGAGAATATTGTGAGATATATTGAATATAAAATTATGGGAAAAGGGGAACAGATAGATGATACACAATCCATTGCTCTTGGAGTTCAAGATTAGTTGAATAAGATAAAATATTAGTTCTCAAATCTTCTGAGGTTAAAGGATAATTTTCACAAGTTGTTAAGATTATGGGTTATAATAGGTCAGTAAAACCAACACATAATCTATCACAAAATGAATCAGTTATTTCTAAAAAATCCAATGAAAAATTTATGATTGAACTTGTTTGAACCAAGAATATAAATGAGATTAACTCTTATAAATTAAAGGGCGTGAGTAACATCTGAAGGATATTACTTCTCCCTATAAAAAATTAGGCTAATATTGAAGAAAGATATCCCCCATGTTTTTTGGGATAATTTGGCATCAAATTGGATGGTCACATTGAAAATGATTTTAATTGTGTTGTGAAAGTTATGGACATAAAGACCACTCTTTATAGAATATTATTTCATTTTAATGTAAGAGGCATGAAGTAAGGGGTACCCATATTGAGAAAACGATGACTTTAGGAGGAAATAGTTGTGATCAAGTGTTCATGAAATCTATCCACACATTATAAATCTAGCTCTTTGGAAGATATGGGAAGGAGGGTCACAAATATGATAAGTTCATAGTAAACATACCAAGACAACTTTCATGTGATATGATAGAGAAATTATCTTTTAAAGTAATAAAATAATTTGCATCTTCTAGAAAACCATCTCAAACATTCAACTAGACTAAGCATGAAAAGAATGGGTTCCTGAGAGTTTTTCTAGAAAAATTGAACATGGATAAAAAATTAAGAATATATAGATTATTTATTGTTACAATGAATTGATGTGAGCTTAGATAATCAAACTGAGACACATGAGAAGTTATATATTGTTTGTGACTTGAAAATCAAAGAAATTTTTTATGATATGTGCAATTAGGCTGCGCATGGAATGAAATATTCCCTATTAATTACACCAACCAAAGAATATTATACTAGAAATATAATGTGGGGAAAAGAAATTTTGATTCATTGATATACATGGTAAAGATGATTTCCTCGTATATGAGTAAAAATAATAGAAATAATATATATAAGAAACCTATTAATGTTTTTACAAATAAAATATATGATCAGTTTTTCATTAAAGATAATTTTGTATTGAATTCAAAGCCTCAAACTTGATGTAAATACATTTAAAGTAAGATATCCATCCATATTACTTAAAAAATTATTTATTTATGGTAACTGAATGGAAATTTAATGAATAAATTGAGTGTTTTACACACAGTAAAAAATAAAGTTGTCTTCATGGGGTACCCTAACAACCATGAATAAAACTAGTTGATTTTATCTATTTAGGGGGAGAAAAAATGAAATACAACTACGATGAAATGAATACTGAAAATTATTGAGAACTATAAAAATATAGGAAAATATTTTTCCAATCACACTTACAACCCATATTTATATTTGTATCAAATATATTCTAAAATGGGGAATGTTTATTGTGAAAATTTGAGAAAAAGTGAGTTTATATGTCTTTAAGTTTATTTTTTTATAGTTTTTCTAAGTTGAGTACATGTTACATCCTTTTTGATAAATCTATTTGAAACATTCCATATAATGAGTTTTTGAGAGTGTATCACGTGTATATATTTTTTTAGAAAAATTTAAATCCTTGGTTATGAAGTCTTTTTATCTATAAATGGTTAGCCCAAATAGACATAATTTTTTTAATAAATTCTATTTGAATAGAAAATAATATGGTATCGTACTTCTCTCAGGTGAAAAAAGATGGTTTTCAAATCTTAATATGGAAGTATATAATGGTTCCAAATGAATATTGGAGAGATGGGATGACCCCCCAAGTATTTTTCTTTGTATTTATTATAAATAAAGGGAGAAAGTGAAGCACACCAATTGACATAAAAATTTTTGTGCTGGTATTTAAAACAAATCCTAAGGGGGTATTGAAGTGTTCATTAGATTGAATTGTATTCTTTGCCAATAAGGTGAGACTCCTTGATCATTGAATGTTATTTAAATAAGTTTTTAATGAGTTTTTTTAAAATTTATGATAGTGATATTCCATTAAATGGTAAAGGGATTTAGGGTGAAACATGTAAATATTACTTGAATAAATTCATGAAAGGATAGAATTTACATGTGATTATTATTTATGTAGTACATAAAGTGAGAGATGAGTACTAATGGTTGGTGTGAAACTATCTATAACATGTTTAAAAGGGAATATTAAAGAGGGTATATTAAACGAGATAAAATTATGACTTATAAATAAGATAAATCTTTCAAAGAGGGTTGATCATTTAGTCTATTGTTATTAAGAGTTACAAACAAAACTTATGAAGATTCTGAGATTAATTGAGATGATTATTAAGTGGTTGAGAAGCTTTGGATATGATTTTAGGAGGCCATGGTTTGGGGTATGTGAATTATGGAATTAAAAAACTAGATTTTGAATCCTATAATACTTTTTGAAGAAATCTCATATGACTTTGAAGTAAAATAGAAAGATAGATAAGTCTAGAGTATGTATGAATTTCTTAGTGTGTGTGAATTTCGGGTTCTATTTGTATAACATTTATTTTTTCTTCCTTATATGACTTTATTATTGTTTCTATCACCATTATTAGTAAATATTGTACATATTCCACAACATATAAATATTATGCATGGCTTATAAGACTTTGAGAGGTTCCCATGAATGGAATTATTCCGTATGACTTCGAGCATATGAATTTATAGTCAATATCAAAAGACTTTAAGAGGTGATGGACTATGTGTTTGATAGGTAATATGAATTTTTTTCGACGTATGAATTTATCACTTTATATAACTTTTAAATTCACACAAAATGATACTATATAGAAATTCATAATTATGAATTCTGAAAAAGAGAATATATTAGATGACACAACTGCCAATACATTCAAGGAATAAAACAACATGATCAATTCAAGTGGATCGTGATTCAAGACAATATCAAAGTAGAACCGTCTAAAAGAGAATAGAGTGTATTTTATTAAAAAGTTTCATGTTGATAATCCACATCATAATACATGAGTTCATTCACACATAGATAGATATTTAAAATAAGTTTGATAATGTTGATTTCATGAAATAATAATAATAAGGGAAACCCCAATTATTTTTTTACATTCAAGATGAATTCTTGGTTTGGAATTTAAATGAGTTTGAGTGAAAGATAATTTGTAAATAATTTTACCTATTTTAATGAGATGCAATCGATGATACTAATAATGATCAAGGGTGTTTCAAAAATTCCATTTTCAAAACTGTTATTCTTGATATTATTTATGAATATATTTGTCTAGAAAAATATAAGGAAATGGTGAAAATATAATGAGAGATCACAATTGCTGAAGTGCGATAATTATTAAGAATTGAGATCCTAATATATTGTTGTATTGTAGAGAGAAGAGTGAGTATGAAGATGGGAGACATTGTAGATGAAAGGGATTTATCCTGCCTGAGTATTCGAAGTGCTGAGGTGAACTAGATCATGTAGAGATTAGTAAGTTAATTAAGGTAGACGAACATGTTCTGAATAAGTCTTGATAATATGGACTTGAAGGTGTATAAAATTGGACTATTTAATCTATTTTGATCATTGAGAGAGTTCATTTATTAATGTGGTGTAGTGGAATCCAAGTGTTAAAAGAGATATTTCTTATTTTGGATCATACATGTGTAATGAGGAAGTGTAAAGCTGTAAATCTCACATACATGACACATGATATAGAACATAGTGAGACTATATGTATATTGTACTATGATGGTCCATGGAGTAACCACTTCTGCATATAATAGGGAATATGTGATTAAGGTGATTAACCAGTCATGATAAGGATTAGGATTTTATGTTGAACCATGTAAATCCTATATTTTTTATTTTTCGTTATCACTAATGCACATGATGTGAGGATGTGGGAATATATTCAGGGGATCCGAACTTTAAAAAGTATAAGTGGTTGAGTAAAAAAGACAAATTCATAAAGTAATACAATTGATGCATCCCTTATCTTAGTGGTTGATTTGACTGAGGAATTATAAGTTTCATTAATTATTTAGTTTATTGGGATGTGATCCTATGTCAATAGATAGATCAGGAATGAGATGGATACAACCCAAAGATAGAATAAATCATATTAAAATATTAATCATCACTCATTATCTTTCAACATAGTTGAAAATTTATTTCTCAAAGTGTCCACATCATTACATCCTAATCATTTTTTAATTCACAGAAAACAGGTTCTTTGATATGTGGAACCCTTTTAGATTCTATAAAACATTGGTCTTGATGTATATCAATTATTTTTACCACCAAGGTTAATTGTTTCGTTGTCTCTCAACTAAATATGTACTATCCAGATCCATGTAATGTTATTAGATGGGATGATGTGAATTTTGATCATAATGTGACGTTTATCCATGAACCAATTCAAATTATTTATAGATAATAAAATAACTTGAGTGGGAGAACTATTTTCATGGTAGAACGATTATAGAATAATAATCAAATTCAAGAATAGATTTTTGAATGAAAGAAATTCTTGCTAGAGAAATGATTGAAAATATTCAAACACAATTCCAATCACAAGATTTTTTAGGATAGAATGCCTAATGTTGGGGAGAATTTAGTATACCTAGTTTTAATAGAGTTTTTATTTTACATTGTTTATTTTTATTTTTGGATTATTGGGTTGGATTGCTGGTTATGTTTGTAGATATAATCATAGAAGATGTTGGAGTTTTGCTAAAGGAATTGATTCATTTCATGAATGGTTATTTGTGATGAAAATAATTTTTAGGTAATTTCCATGAATTATATTCAAGGATTGAATAGACTTTACATAATTTATGTGAGACGATTTGAACATTGGTAGACATGGCTATTCCAAAGGAACACATCCAAAACTCTTCTTTTACCTCATAAATTCAGATAGTTTTCCCAAACCCTTTAATTCTATTGCCCTTTGAATATAATTAGTATCATTCCCTTTACCCTCAAACTACAAGGCTTCGTTTGGTGATTTTTTACAACCATCAAATTCCACAATTCATTCTTTATTATTATTTGTGTGTTGGATTTGGAAACAAAAGTTAAGGGGTATATTTTTTCATTCTAACATAGATATGTTTTCTTTCCTCTTAAGTGGAACCCTAGAAAAAACATTATGGTTGGATATATGGAATAATACAATTTTTTCAAACTTTTTTTTGATTAATTAGAGTAATGAAGAAAGAGTCGATATCTATGTGATCATTTGAAGCTTCCTCGAGTCAAACGTATTCTAGGTAGGTGGATTGTCCCTTTTCAACTTTTAATAGAATCTGAAGAATATTATCTTCCTAAATAAATACATTATACTTTGAAATGAAAAACTCATGCTGAATCATTTCTAAAAATTAATCTTTCTAGTTTATCTAGAAATTTTAGTTTTTATGTTATACCTACAATGTGTTTGAAAAAAGTCATTACTAGTCCCTTAAAATAAACATGGGTTTTGAGTTTGAGAAATTAAAAACTCATCGGTGTGGTATTCACACATATTTTTATTATATGAGGCCTTGTTGGTGTTTAATTGGAACAAATTACTATAATAGTGTCATAGAAGTATATATCACCATGTTATGACATGGTGAAGGAAGGATCACTACTCATGAGTATAGGGATAGTAATTAAGTATGCATTGGTTTGAGAGAGAGAGAAATTTTATTGTGAACTGCATGTGGTTTCAAAATATATTTTTTCTATTGTTAAGAAAATGTATTTTTGACAAACTACATTGACATTATTCCTTTTTTATTGATAAAATTGTGGGTTAGACAGTTTCTTATGTTAGTTTCATATATGGGAAGTTTGGGATTTCTTTTACTGGATATAATTACCCACCCACTACATATAAAAAACTTTATGTATGAAATATTGTTTTCCGTGGTAGAAGGAATGGGGATAATTTTTATTTCACAAGGGGTGATAATTTATGTATATTTAATGTATGTTAATGATGAATCATGGAAGTTGGTCATGTTTTGTGAGTCTATAGAAATATCACCTTGGTTTTTGAGTCTTTATTTATTTTTGAGTCTTAGTTTTTCTATTTTATTGTTTCTATTGTTTCTTCGGTTATTTATATTTTTATAATTTTAGTTGTTGGTTTTAATCCTACATCATTTATATAGTCTCCTTGTATTTTGTATATTTTTTAGTTGTGTGAATGTATTTGTGGCTCTGTGTAAAAAAGGGTAAAATATAACCCCTATTTCTTTTCAAACCCTTTAATTTATTTATAACCATTGGTGTTTAGGGAATGTCACCCATGGTCAGTGACATATTTCCTCTATTTTGGTCAATATACGAGGTTTGGTTTTTTACATACATCCCTTTCTCCCTCATGAAACCCATATGCTCATGTCATAACTTTTTGGAAGTTACTTATCTGGAATGTATCATACCTTCCAAAATTTTCATGTGGTACAATGTTCCATCCTTCACTCCTTTAGCCAGGACCATGGAACCACGTGGTATTTTCTATGATCTATCCATGATTTTTATTGAAATATACATCATCTAAATATCCAATAGATATTATGTTCTTCTTTAATCATAGGAAGTGCTTCAGAACATTCAACATAGGAAAAATACAATTCCATAAAAAGAATCATCACCCTTTCCCAAAATCAAATGATTTTTACCATCTATGTGATAAAACTTGTCATGTATTTTATTAGTTAAGTTATTCATACTCCTTGTCTTAGATTTTCTTGGGAACAAATATATAGTGTCTATAATCAAATACTCAAGTGAGATGAAGGCAATTAGTAGCAGAGCACTCTTGTCTTTCTATACATTATTCTAGAATCCACTTATGAAATAATACCTTATTGAAATCAATCTAAACTCATGGTAGTGTTTATTTTAGGGTAAATCTCAACCTAAAATTCCATCACATGAGACCACATTCAACTATGTTTCTATTATATTAGATTATTCTTCTTTTACACTTCTTGTGACTCTTTCAAACTATGAATGGACCCCTTCCTTCTACACTATAGGAATTTCAAAAACAAATTGGATATACTTATGATGAATTTATTCATTCAAGATCATGTTCCTGATGTATGTAAACACCAATATAGACTTCTCAACTTCTAATGATGTTGATGTTTTTCGTGTGATCTTTCACATATTTACTTTTCGACATCTTCATATCAAACAAGCTTCGCAAAAGTAATACCTTGTTCATTGATGGTGGATTGTCATTAATATCCATGATAATATTGTTATTTTTGATATATTTTTTACTTCTAGGACATTATAATAAATTTTATAGGTAACTAAAACAATATACACCTCAGTGATTTGTTATCCAACATATTACATTTTTCATTCTTCATTACTTCCAACTTGGTACCCATCAATGGAATATCAATTAGAGTTGGTGTTCTAGGACCAACTATTTGTAGTTTGATTACATATATATTAAATTATTTGAATATTGATAAAATGTCTTTATACATAGTTTTCACTATTCTATATCACTTTAATTTAATAATGTATAAGTGTATATGTTTCTTTGATAAGGCCATAACAGTTATCCACTATGATGAGAAACCTGAAATGATATAATTATATTCATAAATATAGTTTTATAGTTAGATAGAATTATATGATGGGACACATAGAATATGACCATCAGGTATGAGTAATCATATGTAGATGAGGCTTATTATCCTAAAGTTCACACTTAGTAATCTCAAATATGGGAGATTATGAGAACAAAATCACATGTATGAATTATTCATGTTTTGGTGTTATAGGATATTCCAAAATTTAGTCATAAGTTATATTCCTTATACTTTTAGAATATAATTTATTCATTTTATTACACATGAAATTAGATTTACTGACCGAAATCGTCACTCCATAAGTTAGCAGATAGTAGGGCGTGTAGGGTGTATCACGAATGACATGTTATTAATAGATATGTTGAGGAACAATTTGTACCTCTAATCCTTATTGAATCTTATATATTAGACCATTAATTAGAATCGAATTGTCGCATTAAATTCCATAGCCATGGTTCCATGATGTGTTTATTTCAGATAGTAATGAAAGATGCCTCAAGCACTAAGGTTGATGACACAAATGACTAACCCAATTGATGAGATATTATTACCAAGGGATTATATTTTATTGTGATTATTTTTATGTGGTTGTCTATGTTAGGACATTAAGTTCTTTCTCCTGGGTGCCTTGGAACCTTACTAGATAGTAATCCTAGAATTTAGGCGATCCCACCTAATGCTAATTAGAAATAATATTAGAGGGTCACACAAAAAGTGTTCCTATTGACCTCAATTAAATTCTATTTGAATGTTGTTATTAGAATAAATATTATTCTCAAAATTGAGGAATAATTATATTATATTTTTACCAATAAAAAATATTTATTAATGAATAAAATATTTAATTATGTATTTATTTGGTTATTCAATAAATTTCAATGAGTTCAAACAGACCATGATTGAATCTAATGATAAATAATAATTTACATGCTGGTAAAATAAGATTGTTATTAAGAATGTAATCACATTCCATAAAATATTATTATTATTATCATTATTATTACTATTTTGTGTCATGTGGTTTAATAATGATTATAACATTATTTAAGGGTTGGTTCACAATTTAATAAAAATTTAAACCTAAACGCAATCTCTATAAATAAATGGTTATTTATATTATGTAGGTTTAATAAAAAATTGAGAATGTTGAATTTTTTTTCACAACAAACCTCTATCTCACTCTATAGAATCATTCTTATCTTAACTATAAGGATTAGAAAAACTAATTCAATATAGAAGGTTCTTTTAGTGATCAATACAAATAATTCAAGACAGTTTATTCACCACGCTGGCACCCGAAGATCAACTGGCATCACTCAAAGATCAAATGAACACATGTTGATAACTACTAGAGGGATTCTACACATCAGTCCTTACAATGGATCAAATGTAATCCAAAGATTTTTTATATGATAAAGAACATCATTAAAGAAAAGGATCCTAAGATCGGGACATTATTTCCTCAAATCTAAATAAATTAATTGTAAATTTAATATAAATATCCTCTATTGATGTTTAAAAAAACTATAAATTAATAGAAATTTTTATTTAACATCAACCACATGTGCTTCTGCTATACCCATATCCTACATGATCAATGTCATTCTAGAGTAGACAATCCTCTATCTATATTCTCTAAAACCCAAAATAGTATTAAATTATCTCCACCCAAACCTTACCCTCTTCAAAAGCCATTTATCTGATAATTAATGAACTCAAGTTAAATTATGAAAACCATAAGAAGGATTATAAACTATATTCCAAAATTTCTCCTATAAGGAAAAGGAAAAAATGATTCTATTTAACCAAGATCTAAATCAACTTCACTGGGGTTTAACCAAATGAAACTCTCCACCCAAAGATCTTATACAACTTTTGGAGGGAAAACTATATTATGAAAATCCACCAGAGGATATGAACCAAAATTTAGAAATTTAGATTCTAATTAATGGAAAATTATCCCACACTAAGGGGTCCAAAACATTGAATATGACACATACAAATCTCCACAACGTAGTGCACAACCACTTAAATTCACACATACGATATCTCTAAAATACAATGATCTAAAGAAATAATAACAAAATAAGGACATAACTAATATTTTTCATTTGTGAGTCTTTATCCACTATGGGAATTTCACTTTAATTTTTATTCAAGGGTTCATAAGATGATTATAATAGTTGAGAGAACTAATAATATAAGTTATCCACCATAATAAAATAGTATAATATATCTTATGAAACAAGTCACCACTTCATTTCTATATTTTCAAAGAAAAGTCCACAAGATCTAATCTATATGGAATTCCCTTCTTTCAATTAAATACATCCACCACACCATTTTCATCTTTCATTACAAATTTCTCAAATTGGAAACTCTCATGGGTTTATTCTAATATAGTCTCATCTTACTATTATGTTCCTAAAAGTTAATATCTCATAACTTCTTTTCATTTTCTACACTACCTCTATCGGATGTGATCAAGGAGTAACTTTTGATGATCCCTGTTCACTGTCATTGTTGGATCATCTAGTCTGCATAACTTTCAGAATTCCAAACATTATATCTATCACTTTGATATTTTCATCTTATCAATCCAAAAATAGACAATAAAAATTTATTCTTTTGTTAGATCAAATGCCTTGGTTAGAAAATGATGTCCACATATGATTGAAACCTAACAAAAATTCATATATTTAAAAAAATAAAAAAAATCAATATATTAGGGATCCATTACATATATTGACATTATATTTATATTTGTAAACACATCTTTGTAAAATATTTTTTATTTTTAAACCTTACAACATATAGTTCTACTTATATTATAAAACAACTTAGCAAGTAAAAAAATAAAAATAATTGAATAAAAATATTAAAATATGTGGGAGAAATTAAAATCAATATTAACTAGATAAGAATTTAAAAAATAACACTTCAATACATTAGTAAATTTATATCCATAATTGAAATTACATTCATGATCATCTCTTAATCAAAAAATTTCAAAATTTAATGTCTGTATTTAAATCCATTTATTACAAGTAGAAAAAAATTATTATATATTGGGAAGATATTGTCACTTAAATTTTTATGCAGTGAGTGTGAGAATTTGAGAGTATAAAAAAATTTATGTATAAAAAAATTAACAAAATTTATTTGTATTAAAACTAATTGGTGAATCCAAATTTATTACTTCCACCTTTCAATATAAAAATATAGAGAGAATACAATCAAAATAAATAAAAAATATGAAAACATTAAATTTTTTAATCAATGAATGCTATATTAACCATTACTAGACTACATTCTAATTTCTCAAACAATTACATAAAAAAATATAAATTGAAAAAAAAAACACAAAAAAATTATGACATCCTTGGAGAAACATGTATGAAATTTCAAAATGAAAATATAAATCCATGAAAAAAATACAAAAAACAAAATTCTTTACTCTTATTATGAATAATTTGATAAAAAAAGAGAAGAGAGCTACAACAAATAAGAAATTTAAAAGTACTAGAAAGATCATTTTAAATACTAAAAATCATTGAAATATGAAGAACATCTAAAATTCTTATACCTTTATCAATTCTAACACGAGTGCTGATAAAGGAAGCCTTTATCTGCTCTTTTATTTATCACTGATAAAATTTTAAAAAATAAGAAAACTTGTTTGACCCACCCACCCCTTTTATCAGTGATCTCACCCCTATCAATGTTATGTCCCCCCACACAGCCACAATAAATAATTTCTCAAGCCCCCCCCCCATCAGTGTGTTCCACCCATTTAATTAGTACATTGAACACACTTCATCTACGGTCATGCCTGAAATCAAACCCCCACCTCTGCCTTCTTGGCGTAAGGCCTTTACCACAACAACATCAAGATTTGTTTAATATTTCATGATATTTCTTTATATATATATATAATCATAATTTATTTTTATTTATATGTTTATTATTATAGTTATATATATTTATATAGTATTTTTAAAATAAATTTTTAAAATATGTCTATATAATGTATATTTAGATATAAATTTTATGCATATTTACATATATATTCATATGTCTATATATTTACATATATATTTATATGTCAATATATTTAAATATATAATTTTATATATTTACATAAAATTTTATATTTAGATACATATTTTTTATAATGTACTTATAAATATTTATAAAAAATACGTTTATATGTTATATTTATTGATAATAATATATTTATAATAATACATTTATATATGATGTATTTAAACAATATTTACACACACATACACACATGTTCACAAACATATAGACACTCACAAGTATAGATTTTTATTTCTCACATACACATAGATATTTACTCTTATGTATTTAATTAAATAAATTAGAATATACACATAAATATATATTTGATTATTGAAACATATATATCTAAATATTATTATTAAACAGGTTGTGTGTTTAGCCCTTGTTTATTAAGAAAAAAAGGAAAACCCCTATTAATTGTGTTGAGAGGGAACCCAATACATGGAACATAGGTCCAGAAGCACATATGAATCTGAAATATTTATCCTGAATTCCCTTACACAGTCCAAATGACCCACTAACCCGTGGACCTCGATTACACCCCTCATGAAGGAGATAACTCAAATACCCATGAGTTAGCTCACATCATGTTATGTACCAGTCAACCATCGTTCCACCCCCCTTCTAGGGCTACATAACTCATGTTTCAAATCAATTATGTTGTATCCCCACCCCTACTGAGAGCTACTTATGGTTGGTATGACATAGTGTGTTAGGGTACCCCACTAACCAACAACGGTTTAGGGGGGATGAACAAATGACAAGTGCCATCACACCCATCTATCTATCGAGAAACCCACATGATGATTCTTGTGTAACCCTCGCTACACCGTTAACTTCATGTTGTATATCATCTAACTATATATTTTGAAGAAATCCACATGGTTAGGTACCCATCGATCCCTCATTGGAATGAAGATAAATTATTGAATGATGTGTGTCAGCACACCCATCTCTCCTTCATGATTTATTATCCAATTACACCTGCATGAATCATGTTACACTACCTGATAAATGCGTTGATTTTTTTTGGCACATCATCATACACAAAACCATGAAAGTGGCCTTGTGGTCCACTATCCCAAAGGTCCACGTAGACTTACATAGCCCAAAGTAAGAGGACCAAGTGCAACAACTCTTGGTAGAATAATATTACATGGATTGGACGCCCACATAGCCACTGATCACATGATATATTGTACTAGATTTTATCTTCCCAAAATATAAAAACATTGATTAAAGGGGAACCTTTATCGGTGCTGGATAAAAGTGATGATTAAAGTCAATTTTTTCAGTGTTAAAAATTCACTAATAAAAGTACACCTTTTTAGTGCATTTTTAGCAATGATAAGGGTTACAATTTATCATCTCTTTTCCTAATGAAAATAAAATATTTGAATAGATTTTATTAAAAAAAATATTACATGTATATATAAAATTATCATATTTATATTAAAAAACTAATGTTTAATTTTATATATTAATTAGAAAATTTATATAAATAATATAAATACAATATATCAATATGTGATATTAGAATTTATATATTTATGTCTATGTCTATATGTAGGATGTACATATATTCATGATTATTTATATGTATAAGTCACATGTATATTTTTACGTATGAAATGTCCTTTCCATATTTTTAATATTATATATCATTTTATGTATATTTTTACATTTTTAAATTAATATTTTTTTTGAATTTATTCAATTTTTAAAATTTATTTACATTTATTTACTAACTATTATTTATAAGATATTTTTAAATTTTATGACTAGTATTTATTAAATTTAATTTATTAAGGTGTAATCTTTTTAATGTGATTGAAATTAAAAAAAATACGTTATTTAATTCGATTCTTTAAAATTTTATTCATTTATAAAAACAAGACATATAGTTAATCTTATGAAATCATTTTTAAAATACCATTTGTGTATTAAAGTTTATTTTTATTCATTTTTAATATTCAATCATTTAATTCTATTTATTCATTTTGAATACTTATTGATTTTTATATTTTTTGAATTTAACCATTTTATAATGTTTATTTATACATATATTTATTTAATATTTAATAATTTCAAGAAGTTTTAAATTTATTTAAAAAAAATTTATTCATTTTTTATAATGATTTAATATTTAAAATATGTTATAAATTTATTTAATTGGACTATTTAAATAAATTTGTTAATATTATTTTGATTCATTTTATTTTTTCACAATTTTATATTTATTAATTTTTAATTTTTTCAGATATTATGATTTTTTAAAATTTATACTTTTATATTTAGTTAGTTTTAATATTTCTATTATATTTTTTGTTTATATGATTAATATTTATTCATTTTTATTTATTGACTCTTAATATCTTATATATGATTGAAGTATATATAATTGATTCTTCTAAATTCATTTTAATTTTAATATTTTTATAGTCAATATAATTCTTTTTTAATAATTTTTTATTTATAAGTTCAATTATACATATATATTCTTTTTTATTCTTTTTTATGTGTCTGTAATTCATATAGTTAATGTTGTGAATTCACTTTTTAAAATACATTTTTAATTTACTCAATTTTGTTTATATATTTTTAGAACTATTTCATTTAATATAATTTATTCATTATTAATATTTATTATTTTTTAATATTTTTGATATTTATTCAATTTCAATATATATTTGTACATAATTATTTTATAAATTTTTATATTATTAATATGTTTCTAATTTAAATGATTAATATTTATTCGTTTATATTTATTAAGCTATATCCTTTTTAAAATGGTTGTAATTTATATAATTAATTTTTTAAATACAGTTTCTATTATTTTCTTCATTTTTTATGTGTTTACAACCAATGTGGTCGATCTTATGAACTATACATAATTATTTACTATGAATTTTTATGGTTAGCATATTTTTAATTTATATGATTATTATCTAATCAATTTTATTTATTAAGTTGTAATATTTTTAAAATGTTTGAAATTAATATTATTAATTCATTTTGATGAATTTTATTTATTTTCATCAATTTTTTATGTGTTCACAATTCATTTAATTAGTATTATGAATATAGCCTTTTAAATAGTTCTGTTATATATTAAATTTTATTTATTCTTTTTTAATATTATTTCAGTTAATAATATTTATTCATTTTTTAAATTTATTAATTTTTATATATTTTACAATTGTATCATTTTATAATATTTATTTATACATATTTTTTAATATTTTCAATTTGTATTCATATTTATTTCAAAATATATCCAATTTAATTTTCTTAATAATTTCTATAATTATTAAAACTTGTCTGATTTTTTAATATTTTTGAAGACTCTTATTCTTTACATATTCAATTTCACTCATTTTTAAAATTAATTCATTTAATATTATATATTCATTAATAATGAAAAAAATTCTTTTTTAAAATTTATTAATATTTAATATATATTTGTTTAATAATTTCATATTTTCGTTATAAAATCTAATAAAATATTTACCAATTCTATAATTATTTCACTGATAAAGATAAGTTTTATAAGTTCTTTTTAGCACCAATAAAGTTTGTTTTTCAGTGCTTTTTTAGCAATAATAATGATATGTTTTATTAGAACCTATTATTTTAGTGTCGATAAAACTCATCATTATTTTTTCTTTTTTAGAAAACATAGATAAAACCCTTCAAAGAATTATAAATTAAACCTCAATAGAAATGTATTCTTCATGTTGTTCAAGCTCTAGCAAAAGTCGACCTCTACTGCTGCTCCCCATGGAACTTCTTGTACTAATCAATCCTCTTAAAATCTAAGGCATGTGATTATTTCTACTCCTCTTTAATCGATCTTACATCACTCGATCTACATGATCATCACCTTCAAACTATTAAATTTCCTCTTAAATAAATCCTTTAACATTCCCTACATATATTTCCTTCTAAATGAATTTATTTTCTTAGCATGGTCATAGAATGAATTATAACATTATGATGTGAACCCAACTCCATGATAAATCTGTTTCCACTACCTTAACAGTAAGTTTGGTTGTGCCAATTTGGGGAGAAAGATAATGGAAAGGAGCTATTTTAACCCATTTAATTTATTTGGTGAGGTTATTTTGGATGAAGTGAAGTTTTTTGGGTATATATATATAAGGAAATCGGGTTTTCCTTGAATGGATATTTCAAAACACCTCAAAATTGGGGTGATTTTGAAGGAATAAAATGAAAAAATGGCAATTTTTTAATATTTTCTTCCTTACTTATATTCATATTTTATTTTATTGAAATTTTATTTTATATTTCACCAAATTTATTTAAAACATAATAATTGTATCATTTAAAAAAATTTATTGATTTGTGAATAATTCTTTGCATTATGTTTTTTCCCTTGGCCCCAATTCCAGTAATACTGATCACCATTAGATTTCTTTAAGTCATCATTTTGATATTTTTTTCTAGTTTACTTTTTTAGTTCATCCCCTTAAGATAGACCCACAATTTTATTCTTCAAACCACAATTAAATTCATGATTTTCTTCAAATATTAGTTTTTTTAAACCATGTGATTGGGTCCTATAAGCAATATCATCTTCTAAAAATGATCAAATTTTGATCGTATGCATCATGTCATCGAAACACCCCTATCCCAACATGTACCAAGTGAATAAACGAATAAACACAAACTCTTACCTAGAGTGGTACTCCTACCTAGAATAGTTACAAAAAAAATCCTTGATCTTTGTGTTTTAAAATAGTTTAAAACTTGATTAGATTCGTTTTAACTTTATAGATATCACACATTCAAATCCTGTAATGATTTCCACTACTATAAAATAATATCAATATGAATCACTAAACTCTTTTTATCTTTGAATAATTTATACATGTAAGTTAAATTATTCTATAAGATTGACCTATTATGGGTTATACATTTTTAATTTGTTTAATTAAAAATTAATATTAGTGAATCAAATAGGATGCATATAAATTGAAAATGGATAGATATCAGTCATATGAGAAAAGAGTATAAGGATGGGATTAAAGAGTTCCTCATGTTTATAAAAGATCATGAATATGAACCTTCTAAAATCCTTTGTCTACGTTTTCACAATTTTAATTTTAGACTAATTAGTCTAGAGGAATTTGTAGGACAATTGATCTAGCATGAAATATATCGATGTTATAAATATTAGACTAAACATGTGGAAAAACTAAATAATGTTTGTGAATGGGATAGAAATGTGTTTTATGGATCATTTAATATGATTACAAGTTTGGGAAATGATGAAGATTATGTTGAGAATATGATTATATGTGTGAATTATGATGATGATCGTGTTTTTTAAATGACAATGATGTATTAATATGAACTTCATGATTTCCGAAAATTGTTTAAGAAGTTAAATAGTTTGGCCAATATGAGAGTTTATTCAGGTATTACTAACCATATAGCATTGTTATCCATACGGAAACTAAATAATAAATATAGCAATAGATTGAGTAATTACATCATTAATGAACTACTTACTCTCTTGAATGAGTTTCTCCTAGAAGGTAATGATCTTCCTTACCGAACATATGACTCTAAGAAAAGCACACATTCAATGTGATTGATCTCTAAAATAATGCATGACTACACAAATGATTATATACTATTTAAAAATGACCATGAATCACTTAAAAAGTTCCCAAAGTGTAGTTTGTCTTAATACAAGAATGATGAATCAGGTCCTATGAAATTTATATGGTACATTCCAATCATTAAAATGTTTACGTCAATGTATGGATATAAGGATAAAATAAGGAAATTTTTGTGGCATGTATATGCAAGAGATAAATATTGTAAACTTCATCACCTAGAAAAATTTCATCAATGGATGAAAATTGATTATGAGTATCCGGAATTTGGAAAAGAGCTCAAAAACCATAAATTTGGGCTATCTACAAAGAGAGTGAATCCTTTTGGTTTTTAAAGTTTCATTCATAGTACATGGACAGTTGGGTTGGTAAATTATAACATTCCACCACGGTTATACATAAAACAAAAATACCGTATTTTATCTCTCATTATGTCAGCACAAAAACATCTAGGTAATGACATTGATGTTTATGTGGATCCATTGATCAAATATTTAAAATTACTATGGGATTCATGTTCTATGTTGTATAATTATTAAAAAATAAATATGTAATATTGAGAGCTATAATGAACTTGCCTAGATAACCTGGTACCCTGATACTCAAGACGTCTCAGAAATAGGACAAAGGGTGTTCTAGATCCCCATGGATTGGTGACTAGAACTATGAATCATTCAAGATAAAAGAGGAAATTAATTTTCTACAAAATAGTGAAATATAAAAAATTTAAAGTCACCATGATCAACACTCCAAAGAGAGAAAGTATCAGGAACCAAATTGGTATAACAAAAACGAAAGAACTATATCATCAAGATACTAATAAGAAATCCAAACATCCCAAGGTAAAACAACAACCCATGGTCTAAAGGATCAATAACAATCACCACCTCTAAGTGATACATTTCCGTTGCTCGGTGTTGGAATAATAAAATCATAAAACACTTAAAGGAAATGGTAGTGTATAAGCTATAAAACCCAGAAGGGTCTCACCATGTGTTCCATAATCAATACAATAACAATTTAACATTGATTATATCAATTTAAATATGACATGGCATGGAATTTCAATTTTCATATTTAAACCAAATCTTTTTATCACTTCAAAAAGAAGACATATACATCAAACCAAATTAAAAATAGGATTTAATAAACTTTATATATAAACAATTTATATAAAAATTGGCATGAATAAAATATTTTAATAATCAATGACATGCATATAAAGTCAAATAAATCATAGTATAGTAAGAACCATGTAAATCAGCCCTTGGTATGTTAGGTTTTCAGGTAATAGGATCCTCGCACATCTCATAGTGATTGACTCTAGTTAGGTGCACACACACAAATACACCCTAATAGGGGAAACCATCATAGGTACTCTATAATCTAGAAGGGGAACCCATTATGATAATCATTCAAAAGATTTTTAAGTAATGACTTTCATCATAAATTCTTTTCTTGAGGGGAAAGCTCTTAGCATGATTTCCCCAGTTACCAATAACTACCTAGGCTAACATGTGTTTCAACAATCAATAAAATTGGAAATTAATCATTTAAAAATAGTTTAAAATAAAATTTCCAAATTTTAGTTTTCGATATACCTTTTTCTAATTCAATATGAAATCACAGGTTTTCATCATTATATGCCATTTAGAATAAATTTTCAATATAAGAAGATTTCTCTACATCAACATCAAATAATTTATTTTAAATGGTGTATAAATCAAGTCATAATTTTTCATAAATCCACCACACAATTTAAATTTCATTTAAATCCATGTTTTTAAGAACTTATATACCCATTTCAAATAAAAAATAAAATCATTCCAATCCCATGTTTTTAAATAAATTTATAACTCACATCAATTTAATCAACAAATTCAACGTTTTAATTATAGGGAAAAGAATAATGGAACAACAAAACATTAATAAATGATCAAGAAATCAACCCCACAACTAGACTCCCCAATAAAGAATAATATCATGGAAGGTATGAAAATAAAACCTAAAAGAAAGATCTAACTAGGAGGAGTTTAGATCTATCCATTACATGATTATCTATCAAATAATACAGATGAGAGGACGAGAGAATAGATAAAAACACATGAGGGAATATTCACTTACCTAGAGAATATCGAATGAGGTTTATGCTTCTTTGAACCTCCATGTAAAAGGGTTTGGAGGAACAAAAATTAACTAGGGAAGGATCTAGTTCCCAAGAGAGAGGGATGTAGATCGAATAGAATGAAAAACATCCATGAGAAACATATAAAACTAACATCCCTGAGAATTACATGGCAGCTAATCTTGTTTCATGTTATGTAATTAACAATGGTTGAATACCCTAAAAAGGTGTTCTATTTAATTAAAAACGGGTTTTAAACCATTACGTGTCAATTAAACATCAAACATCATGTCATCCTTTCACGTTTTACACTAGTTTTATAGTATCTTCCTGGTGAACATTACATGATATGTAATACCTTTACATGACTTGTAATAACCTAGTAGATAGTAAATAGGCTAATTCCTTCCAAACAACCAAAAAACAAAAACCAATGGACAAGGAATAAAATATGTAAGGTAACATGATGTTGAAACCTCCCCACCATAAATTATTTTTGTACCCACAAATCCTTGAAAGAAGTTTTCATACCAAAGAGATGAGTCTAATCCTCTCTCATCAGTTCGTCATGCTCAAACTTCTCATAACAATCAGAACCAAAGTTCCTTAACAAATAGACCAATGGTATCATCCTCCCACAAAGTAACTTCGTTTCAGAATAAAATATCTGGGTTTGATGCTAAATCACAGATAAATCATGTTCAACATCAAGATCACTCCATCTCAAAATATGAGATGGATAAGAATTATATTTCCATAGTTGAGATACATGAGAGACATAATGTATTGATGTAAACTGGGGTGTAATTTCTAGATGCTTAGAAACATTCCCCACATGCTCAATAACCTCAAAAGGTCCCATAAAATGAGAATAAATCTTCCCATTCCTTGCACCACATTGATAAATCAACCAAGGAACTACTCTCAATAACACCAAGTCACCAAAAAATAATTCCAATAGTCTATAATGATGATCATCATAGAATTTATAAAATATATGTGTTATAAAAATTCTCTAAAAAACCACCTAAATATTCAACATTGTATCTTGGAAAAAACTCAATACAACCATGGATGTTTCTCCAATATCTGACCAATATAATAGAGATTTATATGACCTTCTGTAAAAGGCCTCAAAAGGATCAATTATTATTGTGAACTAATAAATATTGTAATAAGAAAACATAACCAAATTGTAATGGTCATCCCAAGATCCACCAATGTTATGAAAATAGGCACGTAGCATATGCCCAAAAATCCATATAACCCTATTTGGCTATCCATCAATATATGGATGTTATGTCATACTCAAACGAACATGAGATCACATAACCTCCTAGAGGCCTCCCCAAAAATGAGAGGTAAAATATCAAACTCTATCAGAGACTATATTAGATAGAAATATTTTCAAAAGACAAATCTCTTTGACATAGAGATCTCCAAACTCTTCAACATTGGATGTATCACATATGGGTATAAAGTGAGCTATTTTGGTTAGTCAATTGATCATATCCCATATCACATTATTATATTTAGTGTTGTGTGTTAACCCATAAAAAAGTACATAAAAATACCATCTCCCTTCCATGTTGTAACTGGGAGTGGTTTAAGAAAAGTCAAAGGTCTCTCGTTCTAAGACATGAATTTTTGGAAGGTATAACAATGAGAAAAAATGTTATCAATTCCCCATATCATATCTAGACACAATAATCATCATTTAATTTCATATAATATCTTTTTTAATTCCTACATTCATAGCTCGTTGAGAGTAATGGCGACCCCCCATTAAAACATTTCTCACAAGGAATGTACATCATACCAGTACTGGAAGCGTAGGACACCATCAATGGAAATTACAAGTCAAAAGTGGTCTATCCACTATAAAGAGAGTTCCTAATTCTATAGAATTCATTATTATTATGTTTTCCTAATGAATCATCTCAAGAATAGTGGAGGTAAACTGATCACTTTCCAACATAACGTCAGCCATTTCCTCCTGAACTCTTAAATGTACCTATGAAGAAAGATCCATAAAATTTTAATTTTCTAATGATTCATTCATTCCTTGGGTCATACTTTCCTATTAAATAGATCAAAAATGAACTTCCCATTCCTTGGGGTATATACAATATCAAAATTAAACTATTTTATGTACTCAACTCAACACCACTACCAAAGGTTAAAATGCTTTTGAGAGAAGATATAACTTAGAATGTTTCCTTCTGAATACTTGGTAAACTTTTCCTTAAAAAGTAAATGTCCACAAATCCTAATATAATGCATCAAAATAGTGATTTCAATGTATTAGTCTAGATAAATAATATCATTTGGCCTAAGCTGACCAGATCCATAGTCTACCACATGATCACCCTATATAAGAAAACATCCCAAACTAGAACCCGATGCATTATAGAAGATCACATTGTCTATCTGGCCTCTTGAAGTGTCAACTTTGGGGCATAATTCAAAAGAAGTTTCATCTCAACAAAAGATCTCTGAAATTTCATAACCCAAGAAAACATCATTCCAATACAACTGAGTGAGGTCATTATAGAATAACACTTTGAGAAATCCTTTATGAACTAGAAATAATACCCTACTAAACCCAAGGTTCTCTAAATGTCAAATAAATTTCAAAGTTGTTCCATTTCATAAAACATTTTACCATCTCATGGTCGACTAAGATGACATATTCTGAGACCACATTTCCCAAAATCTTTACCTCCCAAATCAAAAAAAATACATTTCTATAGCTTAGAATAAAGTCATTGATTTCTCAAAAGGATTGGAATTGCTCTAAGATGGCATACATGATCCTCCTCAAACATAGATTAAACCCAAATTTTATGTATAAAGACCACCATAAACATATCAAGATACTCTTGGTAGATCATATTCATTGAATCAATAATGTCCATAATGACTTTAGAAGGTTGTTTTTTGAATTTCATATTCTTTTATTCTAAACTAGTGAAAACTTGATCAAATATAATCTTCGAGAACCACTTCTCCCCTTTTAACTTGTTAAACAGATTATCTATCTAATTTAATGGATATTTTTTATTCCCCATAACTTGATTCAATTTTCTATAATCAACACAAATGAAAAGTGTTCCATTATATTTCTTAGAAAATAGAACATTTTCTTCCAAAGGTGACACACTCATACATATACATCATTTCTCAAATATATCATCCAAATAAGTCTTCAAATCATTCATTTTAGTTGGGTCCATGTGGTAATAAGTAATAGACACTAGTTGTGTAATAGATGCTAAATCAATAGATAAATCTACCTCTCTTACTAGTGGAAATCTAGAGAAATCATAAGGAAACACATAAAAAAACATAATGCCATATGGAGGGAGATAATCACTCAAAGATTCCCACTCCAGATCGAAAGAGAAAATTTATATTACTTTTTCCTACTATGGACAAGAATGTATGCCTCTACACAACCTCAGGTCCCATTCAACTTGAAAGATATGGCTCACCCCATCGAGTGAATTAAAGGAGACCCATCCAAGATAGCAGTCAATCAGGAACTTATTAGTAATAATACAATCCATCATGAAAATGACATCAATAGGTTTCATGATAAGAATGAAAAAAATCACAAATACAATCGATCTTATATAAAGATAAGACACAAGAAGTAAAACTTAGAACCTTCTCTCCCTTCATTCTGAGGGGTGTAGTAATATCCATCACATATGACAAAAGCTACATAGGATGATTTATAAAGTTCATAATATGAGTCAATATAAATGAATGGGATGATATATTATCAAATAAATTAGTCACTAAAGATTAATCTATAGTAGTGGTACCTCTCACAATCACTAGGCATATATCATCTTCCTCTAGAGACTCTTTCATAGCATGAAAAGGATTTGTTATGGATAATTGTTGTTAGAAACCCTTTTTCCCTATGTATATGATTTCACTGTAGAACATTTAGGTGTTGATGAGAATGTTATACTATGTTATGTATAAATGAAATGGAATAATTTCTATAGGTATCTTGAGAAAACACAATAGCTACATATCTTGGGTTTTGTTAGTACAAACTTGTCTCGAATGTATAGTTCTACCACACTAGAAGCAAGTCAAAGGGCCTTTTCAAAGCCCAACAATATGTATAGAGGATTCCTTCTTATGAGAACCACTATGATAATAATTGTACTTTCTCTTCTCATTAAATTAACTCACATAAAATCCAATGGTAGAAAAAGGAACTCTCATCAACCCTGACATACCAGCTAGGTGAAGCTCAACCATCAACGCCCTATCCAAAAAATCAATATAAAAGGTAAGCTTTTGAAAGTAAACATAATAATTAATATGTTTTAAAAGAACTATATAGAACCTTTATTTCATCATATTCTCATTCTATATAATCTTAGGTGAAATAAAAGAAGATTGGAAAAGCGGTTCTCATACTATGTCATAGTCAGTTACCCTTTTGAGTTTGAAAACTCCTTATCCTTATCCAACACCATAGACTCTAGATAAAAGAAATCAATGAATAGAACTGTAATGTCCTTTAACTCTAAACTCTCATAATTATTCACCATCACCCTTGATTCCCACCATCTCCTACTTGGTCCCTCTTACTTTAATGCGTCAGGAATCACCTTAATATGATCAGGCATTTCCATGAAATAAAATAGTTGATATGTCTTCCTCAACCAATCCTCATCCTATTGAGGATCATTAGATCCTTGTAATTCTAGTGTCTTTAGTTGAAGGAACTCTTGAGAATGATTTTGAGATTCATCCCTTTGAGGTTCCACAAATGGATCTTGAATAAGAATGACATCAAGTTTATGTCTTATCGATTGGACAACACACACAATAATGTCAACAAGATTTTGGAACATGGGAGGATCCTCTCATTGTGGTTCACCAAAATCATCCTCCTAGAGCCTATTAAAATGCCTTATTAGAGGCGTGATGCTACACAACATTATTAAACAACATCTAAGACGTCATAAGATTATTCTAATCAACAAGTCAAAAAAGAGAAATGTGAAAATTAATCTCCTTAGATAATATATCATGATGTGGATTTCAACCTATAAATATCTAAAGAAGGCACAATAATATAATTAGATCAAATTATACCTCAAACTCCTTTAAAAAACAATCCATGGTGACATATGGATCGTTATGATTATAGTTGGATAGTAACTTTCTCATAACTACGTTTTATGTCCCAACAATATATCCAAAACTACATATTGACATCATAGAAAGATTCTAAAATTTTACCTACCATACAAATTTATTATGAATTATCCTTGATATCATGGTACCCTGATACCAAATCCAGATTTGACATAGCCCAAAGGGTGTTCCAGATCTCGGTGTGTTTGAAACTAGCACCAAGAATCATATAAGATAAAAGAGGGAATGATTTTTCCTCCAAAAAGTGGAAGATAAAATATTAAAAGTTGTCATTCCTAGCCCTCCAAAAGGAGAAACAACCAAAAACAAAACATTTATAACACAACCCAAAGAAGTACATCTGTGTTGAAAATCCATATTATCACATGGATAAAAATATATTATAGGGAGATATCATAAAGGGAAGATAAGAAGATTAATGAAGAAGGACAAGGGTTGAAAACCCTAGAAAACCCATTTACATAGTAACCCACCAGTAGAAATGACTCAAAAGGTACCTATGCATCGGCCTGTGTGACTGACCTAAGCATCAGCTGGCATAAAACCCTTGCACGACACCCCAACCCATCACCCTTATATGGTACACATGAGAGAAAGAGTCTATTTTCCCGGAGTCCCATTTTTTATAAATAGGAACCTATGGTCTTTATTTGGATGGATAAATATCTTGATTTCCTCCTTATGACATTCTCACACTAATCCATTGTGAAATCCCTCCGAAACCTTCCATATATTCCTATAAAACCTGATGATGTGGGAATTAAGGCAGGGTAATGAAATTAATGTCCTCCCAATGATTAAAATCTACAACACCTATGTGAGGCACTCTCTATAAGGCCCCATCCTTAAACCTTACTTAATCTTGAGTTATTACAAGATTACACATTGAGGATCTTTTCAGGTTTAGAGTTTTAGAGAATTAGATCATGAAAATTTCATTACATTACACAGTTAAAAAATTGGTTACATAAAAGACAATATTCATTCTTCCCATCAACGGAAACATATTTAAAATAAAACACGGATTCTTTCGTGACACATCCTTGACACTGTCATCACATCATGTACCTTTCCCTTGACCTGTGAAAAACATTTAAAAAACTTGGGATAAGCATAAAAAGCTCAGTAAGGGTTATAAAAATATGGAAAGGAAACATGAGTTCATATATACATTAGAATGAAATCATACTTTACCCATAAAACATAGGCACTTTAACATACATCATTAAACCATGAATAAATCATAGAAATCATAAGATATAAAGGTAAATTGAGGCATTCATAACATTATTACATAGGGATTAACCCTCTTGGTTACGTTTGGAATACCCATCACAGTATATTCCCTAAATCTTTTTGGAGAAACCTTAACGTTTCACTCCTTCGCGTTACCCAATGCATTGAAGAGCTATATCGGGCTCACCCGCCCTTAGTTTATCACGGAACCACCCGTTATTCATAACAATTCCCAATAACCATAGCATAATCGTATCACATAAAACATGAATAAAGGAAACATAAAATTTCCACATTTCAATCACAATATACCATTTTAGGATATTGAAATAATGAATCCATTAAAAAACCATTTTCAAAACCATTCAAAACATTTAATAAAGAGATTTTGAATCAAAGTTTCCCATACCACCTTGGAGGTTTTAACATTTTAAACCATTAATATCCATATAAATAAATCCTTAAAACCATTTTGAAAACATGGATATTAATAAGAACAAATAATTAAAACATTTAAAGTGATATTTTTGTTAAAGGGGTTTTACCAAAATTGGTGACACTTGAATATAATAATTGAGGAATAACATTTAATCAGAACTATAATATCACGAGAATAAATGGATTCATGATATAATATTCCAAAGGATAGTATATACTCCATATATGAGTGAATTGGTGCATAACAACAATGAAGTCTCAATCGAGATGTAAAATGTGATGAAATCCCTTATAAAGAAGGTATCCTTAAATTAAGGATAAATCATTTACATAATTATGTGTGACAAAAGAATACACCAAATATAAGTGGATATTAAGTGTTAAATAATAAAAGGACATTCACACATATTCAAGGATGACATATTCAATAACTACATGTCGAACCCAAAGAAATCGAAATTGGGTTAAGAAGTTCCCTTGACAGCCAAACGGCATCACATCAAAATGAGTTGATGAGAGATAAAAAAAGGGTATCTCATCACATGGAGATAAAATTTACATCAATAAGGATATATAAGAACATATCCCAACATAATAGTATGTGAATTAAAAGACAAAACAAATGAAGCCTTTTAAAAAGAAGGGGGTGAAAGGTTCCCTTACCGACTTGGGTAACTTTCGAAAAGTACACCCCATAAAAGAAGTGTCATACAATGAACATGTAAATACCCATAAATTTAATTATATTACAAAACAAGTGTAATAATTGTCAGTACATAAACCACTCAATGGAAATTGTGGCAAATGTAGCATAGATCTCACGAGAATAAAAGTGAGATGAAAAATCTCTTCCGAAAACTCAGCAGCCTAACGGTGCCACTTAAAACATCCAAAATGGGTTGATGAGAGAGAATAGGGTCTCTCATCATATGTATATAAAACTTACAGAAAGAGTAATATAAAAGAAGATCCCAATCACAAGAAATATGTGATTTAAATGAATGACATAAAAGACTGTACTTAAAAAGAAAGAGAGGAGTAGGATCCCTTACCTCGGGTCCGACTTGACTCGATCATTCTTTAACGTCCTGAATAATAAACTTGAGTTAATTTCCAATTTATTAAGAACATTTTTATAGTTCATTATTCCTTTTAGATCACTTATTGTCATGTTATAAACATTATTTGATCATTTAAGTTAATAATGTTTATTTTGTCGATATTTGGTTCTTAAGTCGAAAGTGGACTTCTCACAATTACATGGTGTTCGTGTGGTCAAAGTTTCTTTATATCCAGAATGAAATTCCTGATTTGGATAGCATATTTATCATATATATCCATAATATACATGTATTTATAATATTATATAATCGTTTAGAGGTAATAAATGAAATGCATCGTTCATGGAGACGGTAAGCCGTACGTACGCATGAACGCTACTTTCATTTCTTTGTCATATTAATGGAATTAAAACTAAATGAGTGGTATGTATATTTTAATTCCAGAATTATATTAATCATTTTTATGTATAATTTATCATATATATCCATTATATACATGTACTTATAATAGTACATTACATTTGGGGATAATAAATGAAATGCACCGTTCATGGAGACGGTAAGCCGTACGTACGCATGAACGCTACTTTCATTTCTATCTCATACTTTAATGGAAATAAATAATAATGATATATAGGTATATTATAATTCTTGTATAAAATCATATATAATAACATTAAATCCATCCTTTATACGTCCCACGTATGGCATTAACGAATCACATCACTTTGAGGGGGCGGTAGTCCGCACTTCCTAAAATGAAGATATCGCGTATACACATAATGGAAGCCATAAAGGTAAGCCACAAATGAAAAATACAGAAGCTTAAGTAAAACATAAACATATTATATATCATATATAAATATATTTACATCTTAATGGCCACCTTTGAAGGTGTTATATAAGTGTTGAACAATCATCGTTTCGTGAGGCAGAAATTCGCCATCCACGGAAACAATATGTTCTTTAACCATTAGATGTAGGTGTGTGTAAGTGTAGCTCAAATAATTATTGAAAAAACATCCTAGTATATTGAAGATACTGGAGTTGTTACAAAATAAATTAATAAAAAGAGTTTAGGGGGTTGGAGAGGCAAAATAAAACAAAAGGACTCAAGTGAACACATTACCTTAAAATCGGGTAACTCCCTTTGGTTTGAGCTCAAAGGCTTTCTTGGGAAGACTTATGCCCAAAGTGAGGCTTCAAGGAGTAATAGAGGGAAGTGTAGAGTCAAAATGGGCAGAGTTTGGCCGAGCCAAAGGATTTGGGAGTGTGGGTAAGGAGGTAGAGGTGGGGGCCTTTTATAAAAGGAGAGGAGGGGAACTCTTGGAAAGTATGCAAATGTTACTTTATTTGAAAATGTTATTCGGATTTAGGAGGTCCCACATTGATTTTTTTCGAGGATAAGGTGATAAAGGTTCGAAATCCACTCATCCAATAGGTTTTTGACATGTGTAGTTCTTAGATATTACATTATTTTTCCATTTTATTTAAATCGTTAAATAATGAGGTCATCGCTGAATCATCATGATATCATAAATAATTTAATTTATTTAATGTCTAAAAATAAAAAAAAATTACTATGATGTAGGAAATAGTTATATCTTTCTAATGAAAATTTATAATCAAAAAATGACTTTTATAACCCCATGTAAAAATTGTTTTAGTAAAACATTTCATGTTTGTCTCATTTTTACATTAACTTTAAATAAAAAGATATTAATGTCATTTCCCAACCAAAGTGGCTTCATGGGGTTCCCAAGATGACCCATGGGTTTTATTGGTCGTCCATGACACATCCAATGAGGTTAGGACATGTGTTATGTTCATTTCATATTATTAAAACATTATTTTTACCGTAAACTACACCAATTACCTCTAATGGCGATTAAAAACATAATAAGTTACTATTCACCAAAAAATTATATTAATCCCATTGAACAACATTTTACTTCTTAATTAAAACCATTTATGTTGGATTTTTGAAATTCAAGACACAAAGGTGGCAAAATTTCATTTAAACAGAAAATCAGTTTTTATAAGTACCACTTAGTGGTTTCACTATTCATCAAAAATTGAGGTTTTTCAGAAAAATCCCAAAAATTCACCCTAAACTATATTTGATATTCCTAATTCAAAAATTAAGTCTGTTTTACAAAATTAAAAACATATAAGTCACATTAATCAATTTAATAATTAATTCCCGCTGTCATGACAAATATAGTGTTTCTATGAAACAATAAGTATCAAAAGTATGACACTAGTTTATGTCTGATTTCAAAGTGAAATTATTTCCAACGACCACTATTGGATTTAATGGTAAAAATATATTATAATTTAAAATTAAAACCAATTAAAAATATAATCTAATCATATAAATAAATTATATTAAAAAGAGGTTTTGAATTAAAGTACAACATTTTACACTATTCATTAAAAAATGAACTTTATCAGAAAGATACCAAAAATTTACACAAAGTAAATTTTGATGTCCCAATTCTTAAGAAGAGTTTTATTTGGTCCAAAAGGATGTATAAGAGTGAAAAAACTATATTTAATGACGTTTCTCCATCAATAGGCGATAAGTGAACCTTTAGTGAAAACTAGGGCATATACGCCTAAAATTGAATTCTTTCTGCTTTTTAATCCTTTATCTTTTATTGGATAAAAGTAAAAATATTTAATAACAAATATAATCATATTTTAGTTATTTATATCCGTTCCCGCCAATACAAAGGCTATATGTTAACGGCCATTTATAATATTATTATTTTATTATTAGAGTGCAACGTATGATTCCCAAGAAACTCAATGTTGCGTGTTGGGTACGCCATCGAGCATAGGGTCCCCTTTAAAGTCATATTAATATTTTATTCACAAATATGGATAAATAAGAAAATGTCATATTCTTTATTTACCTGGGGTGTTACATCCTTCCCCCCTTTTGGAAATTGCGTCCTCGTAATTTTTAAAATTGAGCTTGGAAACATCCTTGAAAGTCCCACATCGGAACAAGAGTCGGTAAAACAATCATTTTAAAATAAAGAAAGATAAGTACAAAGGTCACCCGAGTTAACCCATACTAGGATTCCAAGTATGAAAATATGGACATGGAGGAAAAAACAAAGGGTCATGTTCTGATGGAGAGTGATAGAAAACATGTTTAGGAGAAAGTTAACCACGAGAAAATCACAAATATGTGATGGGTTAAACGGTGTTGGGTTCCCCAGTTGGAAAAGTTAATAGACAACATTTTTGTTTTAAGTTACATTTTATTGAGGAATTTATTCATAAGGAAACATAATCACTTATCATGTTGACTTTCAACTTTTACTAGATTTCTTACACAAACTCATATTTTCTCCAAAAAGGCGAGTATTTAGGAAGACTTGTTCACATTAAGAGTACTATAATCAACTTATAGAGAGTCACCTAATCCAAAAAAGAGAACTATATACTTCCCATTTCTTTAGACTTTAACCAAAACCAAAACCAAAAAGGTTAGTACAAGATCAGATAATCCAGAAAAGGATAACCCTTTATTAAAAGAAAATATTTTCTTAATCTCCAAAATTTGTCCAACAAAACCCAAAGTTCAACGAGGACCATTCTGTAAACAATTTGTCCATAAAATTATTCAAAGTAAACCAATATAAGATTGAAACCCAAATATTTTAAGTATTTAGTCACATAGTCTTCCAAGTTAATTCGTAACATTTATCCCCAAACAACATCAGTTGCTCCTAAAGTCTCGTATTGAAAAGTAATTAACCTAATCACATATCCTCCATGATAGGTTAATAATTTTCATAAATAACCCAAAATCAACTTACTCTTAATTCAAAAAATCATATAACTAGAAATAATCAGTCAAACTAACCAGGGACTTCACGTAGTCTAGTGGTAGGAGATAAATACCGGTCACACTTTGGTTGTGGGTTCGATTCCCGCATCTTTGTCCGACGCGACAGGTTGTCACACGGTCTGCGTGTTGTCCTTTTTCCAAAACTATATAATTCATAAAACATTCCCCAAAATGAGATAAAATCTTCAAAAATAATCATAACATATTTTAACCTCAAGTTTATCTCATGTTTTTCATTTTCCATCATATCATATAATAACCCATAATTACCTCAAAAGTAAGGATCATATAAACTCTAATGGTTAACTTTATAATTGTTACATGAAATTCCACATTGATTGGTCATCTCGTACATGATGCATTATAGAACATACCAAGGTTCAAGTGGTTGATCATGACTCCTTGATAGTTGGTTTAGAGTAACCACGAGTTTCCTCATTGAATACCCTATTTCATCCAGTCTCTTAATCAGAGAACCACCACAGTTTCCTTCAAACCAATTGTCACTTGGGTGCCTGCTAGATCCATCCATTCACTAAAAACAGAAATGTCAGTGTGAGTATATCAACAAAACCATCATGTACTAATGAGGAAGGTAAACACTAAGATATACTTACTCATTCACTTTCTCTAAAACTAGGACTCTTTCTGAAATCCTAACCATTATGGTAATGTCACTTATGCTTAGAGAATACCCTAACCTCTAAAGTTATCTAAACCGACCTTTGATACCAACTATAAGGCCCCAGCCTTAAACCTTACTTAATCTTTAGTTATTACAAGATTACACATTGAGGATCTTTTTAGGATTAGAGTTTTAGAGAATTAGATCATGAAACTTGCATTACATTCCACATTTAAACAAAGTGGTTACATAAAAGACAATATTCATTCTTCCCATCAACGGAAACATATTTAAAATAAAACACGGATTCTTTCTTTACACATCATTGACACTATCATCACATCATGTACCTTTCCCTTGACCTGTGAATAACATTTCAAAAACTTGGGATGAGCATAAAAAGCTCAGTAAGGGTTATAAAAATATGGAAAGGAAACATGAGTTCATATATACATAAGAATTAAATCATACTTTACCCATAAAACATAGGCACCTTAACATACCTCGTCAAACCATGAATAAATCATAGAAATCATAAGATATAAAGGTAACTTGAGGCATTCATAACATTCTTACATAGGTATTAACCCTCTTGGTTACATTTGGAATACCCATCACAGTATATTCCCTAAATATCTTCAGAGAAACCTTAACGTTTCACTCCTTCGCGTTACCCAATGCATTGGAGAGCTATATCGGGCTCACCCGCCCTTAGTTTATCACGGAACCACCCGTTATTCATAACAATGACCAAGAACCATAACTTAATCATATCACATAAAACATGAATAAAGGAAACATAACATTTCCACATTTCAATCACAATATAACATTTTAGGATATTGAAATAATGAATCCATTAAAAAACCATTTTCAAAACCATTTAAATCATTTAATAAAGAGATTTTTGAATCAAAGTGTCCCATACCACCTTGAAGATTTTAACATTTTAAAACATTAATATACATATAAATAAATCCTTAAAACCATTTTTAAAACATGGATATTAATAAGAACAAATAATTAAAACATTTAAAGTGATATTTTGGTTAAAGGGGTTTTACCAAAATTAGTGACACTTGAATATCATAATTGAGGAATAAAATTTAATCAGAACTTTATAATATCATGAGAATAAATGGATTCATGATATAATATTCCAAAGGATAGTATATACACCATATATGAGTGAATTGGTGCATAACAACAATAAAGTCTCAATAGAGATGTAAAATGTGATGAAATCCCTTATAAAGAAGGTATCCTTAAATTAAGGATAAATCAATTACACAATTATGTGTGACAAACGAATACACAAAATATAAGTGGATATTAAGTGTAAAATAATCAAAGGTCATTCACACATATTCAAGGATGACATATTCAATAACTACATGTTGAACCCAAAGAAATCGAAATTGGGTTAAGAAGTTCCCTTGACAGCCAAACGACGTCACATCAAAATGAGTTGATGAGAGATAAAAAAAGGGTATCTCATCACTTGGAGATAAAATTTAAATCAATCAGGATATAGAATAACATATCCCAACATAATAGTATTTGAATTAAAATAAATAACAAATGATGTCTTTTAAAAAGAGGAGGGTGAAAGGTTCCCTTACCGACTTGGGTAACTTTCGAAAAGTACACCCCATCGAAGAAGTGTCATAAAATGAATATGTAAATACCCATAAATGGAATTATATTAAAAAAGAAGTTTAATATTGGTCAGTACATAAACCACTCAATGGAAATTGTGGCAAATGTAGCATAAATCTCACGGGAATAAAAGTGAGATGAAAAATCTCTTACGAAAACTCGGCAGCCTAACGGCGCCACTTAAAACATCCAAAATGGATTGATGAGAGAGAATAGGGTCTCTCATCATATTTAAATAAAAATTACAGTAAGAGTAATATAAAATAACATCCCAATCACAAGAAATATGATATTTAAATGAATGACATAAAAGAGTGTACTTAAAAAGAAAGAGAGGAGTAGGATCCCTTACCTCGGGTCCGACTTGACTCGATCATTCTTTAACGTCATGAATAATAAACTTGTGTAAATTTACACTTTATTAAGAACCTTTTTCTAGTTCATTATTCCTTTTTGATCACTTATTGTCATGTTATAAACATTATGTAATCATTTAAGTTAATAATGTTTGTTTTGTCGATATTTGGTTCTTAAGTCGAAGGTGGACTTCATACAATTACATGTTGTTCGTGTGGTCAAAGGTTCTTTATATCCAGAATGACATTCCTGATTTGGATAGAATATATATAATATATATCCATCATATACATGTATTTATAATATTACATAATCGTTTAGAGGTAAGAAATGAAATGCATCGTTCATGGAGACGGTAAGCCGTACGTACGCATGAATGCTACTTTCATTTCTTTGTCATATTAATGGAATTAAAACTAAATGAGTGGTATGTATATTTTAATTCCAGAATTATATTAATAATTTAGATGTATCATTAATCATATATATCCATTATATACATGTACTTATAATAGTACATTACATTTGGGGATAAGAAATGAAATGCACCATTCATGGAGACGGTAAGCCGTACGTACGCATAAACGCTACTTTCATTTCTATCTCATAATTTAATGGAATGAAATAATAATGATATATAGTTATATTATAATTCCAGTATAATATCATATATAATAACATTAAATCCATCCTTTATACGTCCCACGTATGGCATTAACGAATCACATCACTTTGAGGGGGCGGTAGTCCTCACTTCCTAAAATGAAGATATCGCGTATACCCATAATGGAAGCCATAAAGTTAAGCCACAAATGAAAAATACAGAATCTTAATTAAAACATAAAAATATTATATATCATATATAATTATAGTGACATCTTAATGGCCACCTTTGAAGGTGTTATATAAGTGTTGAACAATCATCGTTTCGTGAGGCAGAAATTCGCCATCCACAGAAACTGTATGTTCTTTAACAGTTAGATGTAGGTGTGTGTAAGTGTAGCTCGAATCCTTATTATAACAACATCCTAGTATATTGGATATACTGTAGTTGTTACAAAATAAGTTAATAAAAAGAGTTTAGGGGGTTGGAGAGGCAAAATAAAACAAAAGGACTCAAGTGAACACATTACCTTAAAATCGGGTAACTCCCTTTGCTTTGAGCTCAAAGGCTTCCTTGGGAAGACTTATGCCCAATGTGAGGCTTCAAGGAGTAATAGAGGGAAGTGGAGAGACAAAATGGGCAGAGTGTGGCCGAGCCAATGGCTTTGGGAGTGTGGGTAAGGAGGTAGAGGTGGGGGCCTTTTATAAGAGGAGAGGAGGGGCACTCTTGGAAAGTATGAAAATGTTACTTTATTTGAAAATGTTATTCGGATTTAGGAGGTCCCAAATTGATGTGTTTCGAGGATAAGATGATAAGGGTTCTAAATCCACTCATCCAAAAGGTTTTTTAAATGTGTAGGTCTTATATATTACATTATTTTGCAATTTTATTTAAATCGTTAAATAATGAGGTCATCGCAACATCATCATGATGTCATAAATAATTTAAAATATTTAATGTCTAGAAATAATAATAAAATTACTATGATGTAGTAAATATATTTATCTTTCCATTTAATATTTATAATAAAAAATCTGACTTGCATAACCCCATGTAAAAATTGTTTTAGTAAAACATTTCATGTTTGTCTCATTTTTACTTTAACTTTAAATAAAAATATATTAATGTCATTTCCCAACCAAAGTGGCTTCATGGGGTCCCCAAGTTGACCCATGGGTTTTCATGGTCGGCCATGACACATCCAATAAGTTTAGGACATGTGTCAAGTTAATTTCATATTATTAAAACATTATTTTTACCTTAAACTACACTAATTACCTCTAATCGCGATTAAAAACTTAATAAGTTACTATTCCTCAAAAAATTATTTTAATCCCATTGAACCACATTTTACCTCTTAATGACAACCATGTATGTTGGAATTTTGAAAGTCAAAACACAAAGGTGGAAAAATTTCATTTAAACGGAAAATCAGTTTTTATAAGTACCACTTAGTGGTTTCACTATTCATCAAAAATTGAAGTTTTTCAAAAAAATCCCAAAAATTCACCCTAAGCTATATTTGATATTCCGAATTCAAAAATGAAGTCTATTTTAAAAAATTCAACACATATAAGTCACATTAATCAATTTAATAATTAATTCCCGCTGTCATGAAAAATAGCATGTTTTTATGAAACAATAAGTATCAAAAGTTTGACAATAGTTTAACTTTGATTTCAAATTGAAATTAATTCCAACGACCACAATTGGATTTAATGGTAAAAATATATTCTAATTTCACATTAAAACCAATTAAAAATATAATCTAATAATATAAATAAATTATATTAAAAAGAGGTTTTGAATTAAAATACAACATTTTACACTATTCATTAAAAAAATGAACTTTATCAGAAAGATACCAAAAATTTACACAAAGTAAATTTTGATGTCCCAATTCTTAAGAAGAGTTTTATTTGGTCCAAAAGGATGTATAAGAGTGAACAAAACTATAATTAATGATGGTTCTCCATCAAAAGGCGATAAGTGAACCTTTAGTGAAAACTAGGGCATATACGCCTAAAATTGAATTCTTTCCGTATTTTAAGCCTTTATATTTTATTGGATAAAAGTAAAAACATTTAAAAAAAATATAATCATATTTTAGTTATTTCTATCCATTCCCGAGAATACAATGACTAAATGTTAACAACCATTTATAATAATATTATTTTATTATTAGAGTGCAACGTAAGATTCCCAAGAAACTCGTTGTTGCGTGTTGGGTATGCCATCGAGCATAGCGTCCCCTTTAAAGTAATATTAATATTTTATTCACAAATATGGATAAATAAAAAAATTTCATATTCTTTATTTACCTGGGGTGTTACACTCTCTACCCCATAGTGGATGAACCCTAGAGAAAGGTCACCTTTCCTAACTAAGGACCTGTGTGAGCCACTGTTGGGAGAACCTATGGAGAGAATTAAAGGGTTGAGAAAATCCTCACCCAAGTGTTTTTTCCCAAGTGGTACATCTCCCAAGGTACCATCACCTATCCTAGGTCCACCCAATTGATGAATCCCGCACAAGATATTTCTTTTTCGCACCCAGGCATACATGTGTGATCTTCTGTTGGCTATCCTAGGCCTATATCCTAAATGATCCTCTGATAAGTCCCTCTTCAAAACCATCCATGGAACAGCCTCTGTTCGTTTAGAACCCTTGTTTGAGAAGGACCAAATTAAAACCACCACCAAAGCCTCTCGACATGAAATACCATGAAGAGGGGAAAACCATCATGCCTCCCATTTCGATTTTCATTCCTATGGTTGGAGGTTCCCCTAACTTGTCCCACTTGAGGCTTAGTGTCCCTGGGGTGCATGTGAATTTTTATTCCTATGTTTTTGAGGACCCAAACCCTTGGAATGGTGTTATGAAGCTCCTATTCTCAGATACTAGGGTTAGGACCATGTCGTACCCTTTTCATCTCTAAGACCTGGATACATCAATTTTGGATGGGGAGAGTGAGGAATGCTCTTACATTTTCATTGAACATGGAATAATATCCTCCTACCTTGATGTAAAACGAATTTCAGGGAATCTCTCCTCAAATAAGACTATAGAATTTCTTGAAGGATGTTTCACTCTATCTTTTTATCATTCCATGTGGGTCATGTATGTATGGTATTTTGACCTGATAATCCTTGATATGAAGATCAGAGAGGGGATGGGAATCAGATCTCTTCCAATATATCACCATACCTCTTTCCACTTAAACCAGTGAATGTGGATAAGTATGTAGTTTTCCAGATCAATTATGTCCTCTTGTCTCTCACATTAAATATTGACCCATCCTAGATCATTTAGACATGAAGGTTAGCCATGATCGTGAAACCAAGATGGTCATATGCATATTTATATGGAGAAACTTCTTTTAGATATTCCTCTCATCTTCCTTCAGAGTTCCACCCTTAGCATGAGTCCTCAATTCCATGTATCCAACCTCAGAGAAAAGCATATTGTGTGGTATCTCAGATCATACACATCCTCTTGTTTCTCACACTAATCATGACACACATGGGATTAGAGGTTAATGGTGGTCACAATATCTAAATGAGTCTAAACTCATTGGATGCATTCCTAGTATAAGAACCAACCAATAATGGGAATATTATTTAGTAGTAAGACCTAAATAAACTTATGGTCCTCATTACTGGGGCTATTTCCAACTAATAACAAGAATCCTTCTCAAGAGTAAGCCCTAACCTAACATGGGAATACTCCTCTTGAGTATCCTCCAAAACAACTTATGGGCCTCATTCTAATTGTAAACCCCCAACCAATTATTGGAATCCTAATCATGTTTAATACCCAAATAAACCTATGGGACTCATTAAAAGTGTAATACCCAACTAATAATGGTATAAATACTCAGGAGTAGACTCCAACTCAACCTACAAGCATCCTCATCAGGATTAATCCCCAACCCAACCTTGGTATCCTGCTTAAGAGTATTCCCCAAACTAGTATATTCCTAGAGAATCCTCCTTATGAGTAATCCCCAATCATAACACCCATTCAACAAGGAAGCCTTATTTTACAAGCCCTGAATTATTGAACATAGAGAACTATGCTTCCTAATATAACAAAAATACATTGGATGCGTACTTAAGGATGATCTCAATGGGAATCATCCTCAGGAGTAATCCCCAATCAAGTCCCCTAAATCATCAAGGGAATTATCCTTAGGAATAATCCACAAAATCTATCCTTTTGGCCTTCATACATAGTATAAGCCCAAGCTTAATCCTATCAAAGGACCATACTCCCCTTTCAGTCAAATATGTGGGCCTCCATTATTAAACTATGAGAAATCTGATTTCTGTTATAATAAAATTACATATGATTCTAATATACGGTCTAAGATCAACGAGAATACTTCTTGAAAGAAATCGCCAACCATGTCACCCAAATCATTAAGGTCATCCCCTTTGGGAATATTCCCCAAAATATAACATCTTGGTCATCATACTTGGTATAAGACCCAAATTAATCATCTCAAAGGTCTATAATGCCCTGTGAGAAAAATATTTGTTCCTCCGTAGGCATGGGTCTTCATGACTGAACTACGTGGGCTTTGATTATCATCCAAATGGGATGCATAAGAGGCCTCCTTAAGGTCCAAATACAACACCACAAATTAACTCTATTCTTTTTGGGTAATATTTCAGGTCTAATTCAACCTTGTAATCCATGTCCCTTCTTAGTTCCCCAGGCAACTTCAGAATAAATCTCCCACCAAACATTGATTAGAATCCATCCACCTAGATATCCTTACAACAGGACATTAAACTATATGGTTAAGTCCTAATCACATGATATTAAAAGGTATAATGTTACCCATTAAGAGGCACCAAACTACATGGATTATGATTCTTTTCACAAGGATACATGGGAAGACCATTTCATGGGTCTGATCCCAGTATCAAAAGAAGTCTCGTCTCCCGGGATAAAGATGCACTCCAGAGCACCCCACTATGTGTATAAAAAACCCATATAGTTTCAATCACAAATAAAGGATATATAGTAATTGCATAAATAGATACCATAGATATATAACATCATATACATACAAATATCATCATTTATCACAAACCAAATAGACATAAAGACAATTCTAATTTCTACGCATGCAAATAATTGATTTTTAATTAAAGGGTGGCCCAAATCATAGTTGGGATTTAATTAAGGATTCATGAACATATCTCAAAACTATAAGATATTTCCAAAATAGGAAACAATTCCCCCAAAATGGTGTTAGGAGCCTAAACTACCATCATCTCGACCAATGTGAATTATTAAGCATCATTGGACAAACTCCCAAATGACTTCCTTCCATTAGAAAGATGATCCCTCATGGATATGGAAACATTCCGCGCTTTATATTCCATTAAAAAACCTTTTGGATTCAATTCAAAAATAGTGTACTGAATGTGATTGATTCACCACAAATCAACCCTTATAATCGGTCATCGGGTGATGAAATTCCAAAGGGAAACAAAAAATAGTGAAACAGACATTAATCCTTAAGAAATATGAAAGTGATACCCACCTATCAGGCCCATTTTTCTCTAAAAATTAAAGATGTTCAAAAAGAATAATCATTGATGAATGTGTTCATTCAAATGTTATGATACTTTGACAAGTTTATTTGTTTGTGTTTTTCATATTTCTAGGAACTTCCTTTTAGAACTCCCATCAACTCGATGGTGTCATACCAACTATCATCGATGAATACTCCCACTTCTGTTATGTATGGATCTTCATCCATGAAAATGATTACATAACCATCCCATAATCTTCAATGATCGGTCTCAAACTCATTGGTTTGACAGTACCATCTAAAATGTAAAATCCTAAGCTTAGAGGCTACTTGATAGACCATAGATCTCATAGATCCCCACTAGTCATCTGATTAGTGACAACCGATGGTCCTAAAGTAAACATTACCAACCACTATCTTCAACCATTTAAGGATTTTTTCCTAAATATAATTGAAAAATTCCATCCCAAACCTTAAACAGGTCAATCAAGAGGCCACATATGGCCTCATTAATAAGACACAAGGGCCCTTATCAAGGGAGCCTTCCTGAAATCCCCTCCACCAACATTGTTTGGTAGTGAACACTCAATATGATGAAGGTGTCATCCTCAACCATTCATCCTAGGTCATTCAGACTTGGGCATAAAAGATGGCCCACCAGGGGAAGTGAATGGTCAACAGGGAGCTGGATCACACCTCTACCCCCTTTATAGAATGAAACCAGCAAAATTTGGTGGAAAAATATGAGCAAGAACCTAAAAACTACAACCTTAATTCATCGTACTAGAAAATTCACCTATTAGTATTTAAGAAATAATATTGTTCAAATCTAGAGGCCAACTATAATAAAGAATATATACCGTCCCACACTAATAAAACATGATAGAAGACTCATATAAAAACACATGAGGATTCCCACAAGCAATGTTTTGTTGAAAACCACAAGCAGGTGCACACAAATTCCTACAATCATCAAGCCTACCATTAGTTTCGTCTTGTAGACTCCATAGAATTTAATTGGAAAGTGATGATATAAAATGGGAGGCAGTCCCAAATCACTTATCCAATGCACAAGTACTATGAATATTCATTGGAAATGAAGGGAGGACAGGAGTAGGCACATTTCCCTAATCTAAATATTGAATTGGAATATATCCTAGTTCTGATCGCTAATGTCACCAAACATATCCTAAAAATGGTTAAAGGGAATATTAAAATCCCTACCCACATACTACATACTTTCTAGGACATCATAAATGATGATAGTAGTCCTCAAGGGATAGACATATAGATCTGTCCCCAAAAGTGGGGTGTCCCATCAGTATGTCACCCTGGAGAAGACAAACATATCTACTCCCATCTAGGAGGGTTATTGGGAAAACTTCCCATACTATAGGGATAACTGGATCGATAACATGAACCTGGTCCAAATAGATTTAATTAGTCTATCCAAATGGACACTCTAAGATGAGAACAAATACCAGCCAATAAATACCACTTACCATAGAAATTTGACCCAATCACTCACAAGAAGTATCCAAGAAGAAGACTCACTGAAGACAACTGGAAAATAAAGGGTAAATATATGATCCAACTCTTCTTAATGTTATAATTATTAGACTCCTCATATTCTTATTTATAGAATCTCAATATTTTACCTTCCCATTACTAAATAACAACGAAAGTAGAAGTATTTATAAAGGTCCTCCTTAGAAGCTTCACCATAAATTCATGCCTCATAAACACGATCTGATCAATATCAGGATCTCATCTTTTAATGGGAGTCACGATAGCCCTCCACATGGCTAGAAGATCAAGTGGGATGTGGGTATTCACCTTATTGTAATCCACCATGATAATCCTCCACATTATGGTGTTCTCTAAGAATGCACCCTTCATAATAGTATTTCATACTTTTAAAAAATTATCCAATTGGAAATGTACGGATGAGAAATCCCTCATATCGTAACGAAATTATAAAATCAAGGCCAGTCATGTGTGATGACTTGTCATTGGTAGGTAAAATACCTTCTTAACTAAAATACATCCCAGTAAAACAATCATTCTTTGATCCACCCTTGGTTCGCATACCCTCTAGTGTAATGGAGGAATTCCCTTCCGATATTTTTTCTTATGATAAATTTGTAGGAAAGTGTCCACTCTTTTCAAACTAGGTATTAGATCCTCTAGAGAAAGATGAATAAGACTTGATAAACATAAGGATACCACTATCTAAAGGTGATATACTAGTCATGTTTTGTCCTTTATCCACCCCTCAATATAGTATTCCATAGGTATTTTCAGAAGATTGTATGCACGAAATATACCTCAATATATGGAAAAATATTTATCACTTGGAAGAAAAAAATATTACCCTATGATGAGTATTGAAGTCACATCAGGGTAATATAAGGTTTGAAATTTCAAATTAACTTGGAATCTCTCATGGATTCACGAAACACAAAGATTGAGAAACAATAATGATACCTTTAATGCTCATGCCACTGCACATTATTAATATTGTGACAGATGATACCCTATATAGTGTTCGTATAATAGGATGGGGTGCACATGGAGCATTACATTTCATGAAACTCCCGAACTAGATAATCCCAATTAAGTTTGTAGATGAAATGTTATATATTTATTCCATTTTTAAAATGGATTCTATTCACAACTGATTACATGATAAAAAAGACTTTAATGACTCTCATTGATGCCAGGATAGAAGAGATCAGGCTATTGAGATACATTTTTATCATGAATTTGAGAATATTGAGAAAGCCTCCTATTTAAAGTAAATCCATCATTATATAATGAAAATATCAGAAAAGACAAAATGATCTTTAGAAATGGTTAATCCAAGTGAATACCAAATGATACACCCATCCAATGTTAAAACAAAACCCTTTAAAATCAGAAGGGTAGCTGTGACAGTAGAAGCCATGAATGTTTAAGAGAAGCCCAACCCATAAGGTTAGAGTATGTTTTAACCCAACCCTCAACAACAACAAACTAGGCCTAATGTGTTTTAAATTTGGAACATGAACTGCACAATCCCTTAGGGTTGGGGGACTTTTCACCTCAACAACCCCAACCTTAGTGGAAATCCATATTATCCCGATTAGCCAAAATGATGTATAATGGACCCTCTTTGCTCAACCCATTCCATGATCAGGTACCTTCAATAGGGAAACACACTAATGAAATATCTAGAGATTCTCTTCATATTACTTTCCACTAAATAGAACCAATAGAATCGAAAAAGGATAGGAAAAAATCCTCAAAGAGGGAATAAGAAAATACAGTCTCACAAATATTCTGACAGAATTCATAGAATAAATTTTTTATCAATTAATTTCATAAATGATACCCTCACTATTCTACAAAACACAAGGCCAGTTTAGAGAGTTTAGAAGAGGAATTTTTTATTCATAATGTGGTCCAAAATGAAACCATTTAAGGATGTGTGATTACTTAGAAACAAAGGCTTTAAATGAATCTTTTCATTCCCTGAAAAAAATCCCTCATTACACCCACAAAAGGCATAAAATAGGAAACATGGTAAGGGTATAATTATGCGTCACCTTTTTCTTGGAGAGGTTAAACCCCTTTCTCAGGAAGAAATTTTTTGTTATTGTGATAGGGAGATGAAATAATTGATGAGACTCAATGCATAATTACTTTTAGGTATCCATACTTCTATATATGTTATTGAAGAAGATCCCAAACCAACACTTATATATGGATTTACACAATAATGAGTGTTTACTACAATAACTGAAATAGATATAGAACATTCTATCAATGTTGGATATCAACCACCAATATATTTGGATCCCATAAAGGATGATTGATAATTATATATGTTGGGTTTACAACTAGAGTAGGGTCAGGAACATACTTACAGGTCTTCCCATATAGGTTAACCATGTTAAATACAGGTAGTTCCTCCACTAATAGCCCTACTAGCTGTCACAACTATTCAAACTCCAGCTGTTGTATCTATTAAAGGTCTGGCCCAACCATAAATTTTTTGAATGATGATGAACACCATTGATTCACTAATGGCTCGATTGAAATTCCTAGTTTAACAACATGTGTCGAGACATCCAAAAAAATCCTTACCCCCAATGGGTAGATCTGACTCTTCCTCCACCAAATTCAGTGAACTTAATATTTCCAATTTTCAGTGGTTCAGGAGACCCAAAGAAAAACTTGATGCATTTTGTCTCTCATTCTGATCCAATTATGGGGACCCCTAGAAAAAGGAGGTGGTAAAACTCAGGTTCTTCGTACTATACCTGTAGGTACTAGACTTCGTATGGTACATGGGTTTTTAGGATTGGCACTTACGAGGTGGGATGACCTATTTCAGAAGTTTCTATTCCAGTTTAGGTTAAGAGTGTAGAAAAAAATAGTCTTTGATCTCTCAAACTTTATGTAGCAGGAGAATTAAAGAGTATCAAATTTAATTTCTTAGTGTAAAGTATTAACATAATCCTTAAACCTACCAATCCATCAATAAGATTTGTTTCCAATCTATTTAGAGAATCTTTATGATGAGTTACATAGACCAATTATCGATATGAAGTATACATGAGGGTTTAGGTACCTTGCTTCAATAACTTAAAGAGTGGAAGAAACCATCATTGAGACCAAATACAAGTCCAAATTAATTATTTTAACTTATGGAAAGATAATAGGGAAATTAGTGGTTGTTACAGTTGCACTTATGAAATCCCTTACACCTTCTTTAGCTTCAAATCCCACACCATATCATAAAACTAAACCTCCCAAGCATCATCAATGGAACCCACCTTTCCATGATTATCAAAGACTATAGAGGTAAAAAATGATTAAGGATATGAAAAAAAATGTATATTCTTTTTTAAAATACCACATCCATGGATACTTAATCTTGGAATTTGAAAGCAACTTGGTCATGTTAGCAAATCCAAGAAAGACCATAATGAAGGTGAAGAAGTTATCCCAAAATATTTTATCTTTGATCAAGCATTGGGAAACAAAATCCAAGAGTATTTATTTAAAATTCCGTAGTAATGGATTGTGAAATCTAGGAAAGTGAAGCTTAAAACCCCACCTTCTCATGTATAATATGTTTCTCACATCAATATAAAAGAGGAAAATGAATGGAAATATGTAATGAGAATGAGTGAGAAGATATTTTGTGATAGGATGGTCAGAAAAATGATCAATCATACTCATTATATACTCCAATAATATCTGAAACAACCAACTACTCCCTCAACCGCTTCCACTACAACACAACCAACTACACTGACAATGGCTCAGGTGTTAACCTTATACCATTAAAAACACTTCCTCATCTGGCTTATAATGAATCTTACTTGTCCCCCTCCATAATAATATTATTAGGTTATTATTTCAATGGTATAAAATCCTCTTAGATAAATAAAACTCGGGATTTAGTTTGGGTATATCGTGTCTGACTCGGAATTCATGTTTGTCAAATAAGATTTGACATTTATCATTTTTTTGGGATGACCTTAGCTGAATTAGTATGTGAATATACCCTCATTATACAACCAATGCCTCAAATATTTTATCAATGGACAAATTGGGAAAATTCATAGTGATAAGGCCTAAATAAAATCCTAAGAGTCACAATACATTGATGCATGATTCTACCATAAAGAAGGGAAATAATCCGTGGATGATAATGTCACTCGGATAAATGTCACAAATGGTCTAGAGATGATCACGAAAAATCCTTTAAAAACATATCATTGTTGATAATGTTCTCCTCACAAACAAAATCATATAATAGGGTCCAAATTCGATCACACATTTAGTGACTTCAGTGATGTTAATTTTGATAGCTGAGCCTGATAGAGTTGGAGAAGATTCCAACTATCCAAGTATTAATGAAAGCCTCAATAAAAATATCATTATTCAATCCCCTAAGCTTTAAAAAATATGTTTTCCATCAAATAGGCTATAAGAAGTTGTCATAATAATGGGATAAGTCATAGGTGCTCATTCTTAGTCCCTCACCCCCCATAGAATCCTCAAAAGGCCTCACACCGCCAATTGAGTGATAAATGGATGATTCGCATTCCAAATTTCTGAATGAAGAATCATACCCTAACTATGAGAATCTTTTTTCACTATATAAATCCCAAGAAAATGAGGAATAGGTAAAGTTTTGGGAAGAGTAAGAGGAGTAAAACCCCATAGACACCCCTCCAGTATTTGTGGAGGGTGTCTCCACCATTATTGATGAACTTAGAGAGATATACAAGGGTACATATAAATACCGAAGACCTAATTTTATTATCAAATACATGACATTTCAAGAACATGAGCTATATAATTCCTTCCGAAATCAACATCGAGACATTTTATCTTGGAATTATATATACATTCCATGCCTTGACCTTGATGAGTTTATCCATCACTTGGGTTAGCCCAATGACTATTAGAGGATAAACAGGAATCCAGATGAACAAACCTAGCTAATGCCTCAAAAATTGAGGCAAAAATGCATAAAATCTTCTAGGACGACTTCTTTTGATATATTAACTATCCAAAATGACTAGAGAACTTTTTCGTTGTAATTAATAAAAATGTGAAAAATCAGAGTTTTCATCAACTTTAGAGATCTCAACCAGCATTGTCTGAAAGCTGACTTCCGAATTCCAATCACATAACTTCTCATTATATCAATGACTAATTATCAAGACCTCTCCTTCATGGATGGAAATTCATGCTACAACCAAATTCATAAGGCCCTATAAGACAAAGAATCTATAGCCTTTAGTTCCTCCTAGGGATTATTATACTGTTTGGTAATTCTCTTTTTCTTGAAAAATGTCGACAAAACATACCAACGAGCAATGTATCACATAATCAATCCTTTATTGGGAAATTGCATTGATTTCTATGTTGATAATATAGTAGTTATGTCCTGACAATGTTCTGCCCACCTGACTGACCTATGGACCATATTCAACAAGCTATAAAAACATATCCTAAAGAAGAATCCCTTGAAATGTTCTTTTGGGGTAACCATAGAGAATTATCTCATCTTTTTTTTATTCCATAACAACATAGCAGGTGATCATGGGAAAAATAAATCTATACGTGGCATGTCACCCCATAAAAACCACAAAAAATTTATAGGAATTCAAGGACACTTGGATTACATCTGGTCCTTCATAGCTAATCATGCAGGAAAGTGTCTTATCATCACAAGACTGATGATGATAGGTTTTAAATATCAATGGACCAATGAATGCCATGAATAAATTAAAAACCACAATAAATACCTATTGATCTCTTCTTGTGTTAATTCCACCAATTGAGTAAAATCCACTCATTGTATATTTGATGGACCAGGAATGATCATTGGGTTCTTTACATGAATTGAATAATGATTTTTGGGAATAAAAAAGCCCTCATTATCTTAGTTGACAAATTCTCAACACAAAGACTAATTATTCAAATATAAATATGATCATCCTAGGGTTATTATTTTTAGTTATGAAACTGAGGCACTACCTACATCTCTATGAATTACAATTGGTCTCTTGCAATAACCTTCAAAATTTTATCCTCAGTTGTCCTTTATTGATAAGAAATCTAAAGTCATGGGAATTTATTTCGAAGCAATTTTTTAATACAATTTTTGCTTTAATAAATAGTGATAGGATAAGCCTTGGATGATTTTTTTTACAGAACACCCATCTCTAGAAATAACATCGGTGAATACAAAACTTCTTAATGAAGATATATTTTTTATTCGATATGATCTCCAAATGTGGGAAATGTATTTTTATGGATCATCTGGGATCTCTTCAGGTAAGAAAATGGAAGATCCTAATCTCTAAAAATTTGGTTTCATATATTCTTATCTCCCTAGGAAATGAAGTTTTAAATTAATACTTCATGTTGTCAAATGGTTGTACCAACAATGAGATAGAATATTAGGCCCTCATTGCAGGCTTGGAACGGGAACTCGAAATACAGGTGGACCACCTAGAGGTGAGAAGTGATTAAGAGTTCACAATAAAGCATATTAGCATGGATTACTCCATTATAAAAGAAAATATAACCCCCCTTGATTGACCTTATATGATGGTTAATGGTAGAGTTCCCCTCAGAAACAAAATTTGACTCACATTTTGTGACCATAGAATGCACATGAAAATGCATTGAGAATTTTAGCTATATCTCCAAATGATCCAAACTAGGTTGAAACAATAATCGGGTTTTCCCATCATCAGATGGTATCTCCTTTTTATAAGTCATAATTAAAGAGATTGATGAAGTCAGCCCACGATATTCTCCTTCCACTTGGTGGATGATTCCAGTCTTGGAATATCTTTAGGGTGGAGTTATTCCACTAGATAGATCTGTGAAACAGGATGTAAGATGGAAGGAATTATACTTCACCCTTTATGATGGATGAAATCACCGGAAAGTGACCAATAAATGAGGCTTTATTGAATTTCATCTTAGATTTATTAATGGAGAATAGAATGAGGCTATTATGGAATAAGTAGATGCAAGATATTTTGGTTCCCTCCAGTCAAGGTAAAAGATTTCTGATCAAATCAAAAATCTTGGATACTTCTATCCTTTTATAAAAAAGGATTTTACAAAATTCACTGAGAAATTTAATTAATTCTAAGTTCATTCCAAGTTTATCCATCATCCTTCAGAGTTTCTACATACATAAAAATACTCTAGGACATTCTCCATATGGTAATGAATATTTAGGGGCCATACCCTCTAGCTACAGCCAAGAAATTGAAATACAACTTCACTGCTAATGATTTATTATCCAAATAGGAAAAGGTGATACCCCTCAATTAATTTAGGTCCAAAAAAATTATTAGTTTCATCGAAGCTAACATTATTACCAGGTTTGGTGTCCCCCATATGATATTGATGGAAAATGGAACCAATTTCTCTTTCGTTGAGATAGAAAAACTTCATTATGAAGACAATATAAAATCCTACAATTCATCTTTCTATTATGAATCATCTAATGGACATATATAAATCTTCAATAAGGCCCAATCAAACATACTCTAAAAGATGGTGATCAAAGATGAATAGTCTTGGCCTAAAAATATCTTTCATGCATTATGGGATTAGCGAACAATAAACGATATTGTTACATGGTTAACCCCATACAAACTAGAATCTGGAACAAAATTTGTCCTTCCCATTGAGTTTTAGCTTCCATCGCCCTTTATTTCCATCTGTGATCATTTATCATAAATCCCAGAAATGACTGGATGAAAAAATATTTCACACCTTCATCATTTTGGATTATATAAATATCGGATAGTAGGGTGCTTTAATTATAAGGTCTTACTCTATTAATTCCTCTAAGGATAATTGGTATTAGTCTTTAGGAATCCAATGATACTAGGAATGAAACCTCAAAATCATAAGCCAAGGTGGAAGGGACCTTACTCCATACACAAGGTAAACTCTAACAAATCTTATTTCCTGATCTCAATGGATTTAAAAATAATTTCTAATCCAAAAAATTCAAGGGTCTTGATTATTTTGTGTAATCATATGAAAAATCATCCTATCTAAAGGAAATTAAACAGCAGGGATCCATTTAACATCCAAGCTACAAGGCATTAAACTAAATATTTGATCATTATCACATGACCTTAAAAGGAATAACAAAATTTCCATGTCACATGATGTTATACAATGTGTAATCATCATATTCATCACATGATGACAAACTACATGACATATAGCCCTAGTTTTATGACCTTAAACTAAAAGACACCATCTTTCATAAGAGCATGACATTAAACTGCATGGTTAAAATCTCCCTCATTTGACATTAATAAACCCCCAAAATACCACAAGTTGACCCTCATTGGGGTCCCCAAAATATGGTTCAGTATCTTAGGTATAAGTTCCAATCACATCCTTCTACTCCCTTAGTGAGTCAGGATGCCCACTTGTTCCGAAATGAGGAAGAAGTGATGGGAAGCTCCCATGCATAAACCCTACTCACATCATTTCCACTCCATTTTGGAACATGGGCCCCCATTATAGGTACAATACTCATATTTTTCATTCCTCTATCAGATGATGGTAAACTGAATGATCAATTAATGAACTTTGTGTGGCTTGATTCTCATTCTAATGAGACACATGGTGATGCCTAAGTCATATACCATGATCTACCCATACTATTTATTTTCTTGTTGGATGACCCAAATTCTCACCATATAATTCTAAACTACATGGAATTAAAGTACTAAGTATGGATTGATTCTCATTTTGATGAGATATGTCATGACACTTGGATCAACAATCCCAGGACCAGCTCTGATTATAAAAAATAAAACCCCATTTTCTCTCGGTGTACAAATCATATGTCTACAAGGAACCTTTTTCAGAACATATTGATTAATTCTCATTATAGTGTGATACTTCATGATTCCTAGAAATTGTGTCTTGGGACCAACCATAATTCTAGGAAATAATAAATCCCATGATCCCCACATCAAAACTAGATTGATATAGGGAACTATTCTTCAAGAACTACATGTTTCTTGTTTCTTATTCCAATGAGATATGTAGTGACAACCAGATCTCTAATCTTGGGCTTAGAGGAAAAAATACAGAAAAATCACCTCATCCTATGCATGGGTTAAACTTTGAAATTGAGTATTAAAAGAAATATGTGTCTCTTGATTGTCATTCCAATGAGATACATAGTGATGCCTTGAACACCTATCCCAAGACAAGCGATAATTCTACCCCCTATGTATGAAAAAATACATGAATATGAAGTTATTTCATGAACTATATATGACTTTATTTTAATTCCAATGAGATACGTAGTGATTCCCAGGATTCTATCATTGGCCCCAACCATAACATTTCCCCTTTTTCATGTCGATTCATCTTCATCCTTACCGTATGACATTAGATTTCATGGCTAACATCCTTAAGACATGATGTTAAACTGCTAGAGAGTTCAAAAACTAAGTATGGATTGATTCTTATCCCAATGAGGTAGGTAGTGATGCCTGAAATATACATCCTACCACATCCACTTAGAAAATATAAATACCCCTTCCCTTAACTTGTGTTTCATTTTTTTCATGGAATAGGATTTTACTGACCATTGTTTCTCACACAAAGCATAGATCATATGGTCTTAGAAAATTTGGTAAAGGATCTCCCTACATAATTAAAGAATGTTAATTTGTGTCAAAATTATCATGGTCTTACTTGAGTGACCATAAAAACATGTCAGATGTCCTCGTCGCATGATAATAAACTACAAAATTTACTCCAGAGCTACATGTGTCTTGATTCTCATTCTAATGAGATACATATTGACATTCAAATATTTAATCACGGGCCTAGCTATAGTCTACTAAGGGAAATTCCCTCATTATCTTATATATCAGTCAAATATACATAAGAGGATTCAATATGGTTTCTCACATTATACCTGGACCCATTATGAAAAACCCTCATTCCGATCCCACATGAATTCAATCGTTGTGGGGGATCATTATTTATGAACTAAGAGTTAATTGATACTCATTTTAGGGAGATACATAGTGACAATTAGCCCTCATGTCCCAGTCTCAATGATAAGGTAAGGAGAAATTATCCCTCTCCTGCATAGAAACAATGATCTATATAGGAGCTTTTAATTTGGGTCCCCCCATTAAGGGGTCCACCAAGAAATCAAAGATTCCCCATTATACATATAAGTTACAAATATGAAATGGACTACTTAATTCATAGATAATATCATTCCAGAAACAACCTTTTTTATCAAAGATATCCACCCCACATGTCATATTCCAGATCATGGAAAATTTTTATCTTCAAAACCTTCATCTAGATTATGGTGGAAGAATGTATGATACCAAAGGGCTTTTTTCCAAACTATGTTGTAAGAAACAAGAGTAGGATTAGTATAAAAAATACCACAAAATGGGTTTGTCAGCAAAAGGATTCTACTATTTGACTATGTTGTAATAAACCCCATTTGGATTTGTATAAAATATCCCACAAAATAAGTTTTCCAACCAGTGGTACCATATCCCTCAGGAGAAGCCTATTCTTTTATCATAATCATTGATGAAAATATGTTGGAACCCATGATTTAAAATAGTATATGGTAATAACTAGTATATTTTTCCCATATCCTTAATCCTGATATTAGAAACCCTAAGACAATGGTTTATAATGTCATCACTAGTGTCCAAAGAATACTGGAACAACCTTAGTTCAATTAGGCCACGCATCACAAATGTTTTCCATGATGTTTTGGTCCTAGTCGTATAATCTAAAACTACATGCATTTTTTCCCTATTCATGGGCCAGGCATTCATAGAGAACATATTCTACCAGTTATTGGGAAAGTATAACTTGAAATTCTCCTTCTGTATTCAGGTACTTTCCTCCCACAAACCAAGCTCTATGCCCAAGGAAATCCAAATCTCTAAAAACATCCATTGGATTTTATTGATAAAATGTCTGAATTCCTGAGATATTATTTTCCTGACAATGTTGTAACATGGCCTAAACGGAGTTTCATAATTTATCTCCCAAAATGGGGTTTTAAACTAAGGGATTCAATTATTAATTATGGTTTAATACACCCTAGTCAATTTTATATAAAACTGGCCACAAAATGTATTTTTATATCAATGGTAACTTCTACTTCAGTAGATATATCTTCTAATGCCATAATCCATTTCCCCATACAAATATTTGGATCTAGGGATCCCCAAGTCACAGCTTGCAGCCTTCTCCTCTCACATCTGAATATGGTAGTGCATTTCTTGAAATATTTCCACGAATCGATGAATCATTACTCTTTTGGTCAAATCATAAGACCATAAATTATATCCCCCACAATGTCCTTGCTGCCTGAATTTAAATTGCATAACATAATATCATTATTGTATAACATTAAAATTCATAGCATTGAAAGAACCCAAAACACCTTGAGAAGGGAGGAGTGAATCATATTGTCAAATATTTCATCTAAACAGAAGTATATTTTTCACAAGTTGGTAGGATCCTGTTAAACCTATCTAATGAGAAAGATAAGAGAAAAAATCAATTTCATAACAAAGACAAAACAATATTACTTGGATCACCACTAAGGGAAACATCCATAGATCATACACCAATAGGTTGTCGGTCATACCAAAGTACACTAATATTCACTAGTTTTGGAGTAAGAAAGATTATCACGGTCACTCTATTCCAGGTGAACTATATTTAAAAGTTTTTAGTCATAGTAAAATACATCCCTCAGATCAATTATATTGAATCCACCTTGCTCACTATGTTGGAAAATATCTGAAATCATTTTATCAAAATTATGGTCTCTTTAATTGGTTGGAATTCCATCTTACATAATCAAATGTAGATAGATGCTCTATTGAATTTTTTTTCCCTATAGATGTAATCTATTTTTCCATGCATGGTTCATTTGAAAACTTCTTCTTCATGAACTAACCTTCTTCTTCCATTTACTGCATTGTACCACCTCTGTTAGCCATCCCCAGCTAATCGTGTTCGCATTCTACTTTGGTAAACCATATTTTCATACAACTTCTCTGCACCGTCTCTAAAAACTACTTCTGCATATTACTTCCACGTATAGATTATTTGTACTGCTTCTTCTCTATAGACTATCACCTCCTGCATACTAAATCCCCCTTAGTGAACTTCCCTCTACAAACCATCTTCTATGAACTGACCTTTTTCCTCCACATACTGTATTCCATGAACTATTCTTGACTTCACCGAATTCCTTAGATATTTTTAATTAATGTCATTATGGGGTTTTATTCCTATGAAATAATTCATGATTTCACTGAATTCCTCCCAGATTCTTAGTCTCAGATCCTCACCCTAATGAAGGGATTATTTCTCTTTATATATGAGAATATATCCTCATAAACTACTAAACTGATATTTACAAAATCTTCAATATAGTACTACCTTTATAGCATAACGTATATCTCTTACGAACCATATTCCCTATTTGGGTTGCGTACCACCAATGTCTCTACACAATGTCTCAAATCATTTCCTCATTTCTTTAATTGAAACACTTCGAGGCTGCTCAAAACTCTACCTGGCTTTGGTGAATGAAATTCCATCCCACAAACCATTTTCTTTCATGAACTACTAGCCTTCCTGTGAACCTCCTTAGCTGCATTAATTATTCCTTATATGCGTTCCATATACCATTCTCACTTTGTGGTTTGTGGTTATCCATTCGACATTCCATATTTCACGATCCACTAACTATTCCCAGAACGTGCTTCACGGTCCGCCTCAATAATAAGACCATATTACTTGAAACTTCCTTGATCAACACAATTTGTATTAAAAAAACATAACCATAATCCATTTCAATCAAAGAACATCCCTGGTTCCATCAATCTTAACATCCTAGTCACAAGACATTAAATTGGAAAACGACGACCTCACCATAAGATGTTAAACTAAACGACCAATATCTCGGTCACACGATATTAAAATACATGATACTTTAACATTTTTCCAAAAGGGGAAACCCCCTCACATTGACCATTTTAAAAAACTAACTCAATTTCAGGCAAGAAAATGTCAGTTAAGAGAGGTTTCCCATTCATTGCTAATACCACAACAAATTCTCCCTCCATTATCATACATCGTTCCTAGTAAAAACCACTCATCATGGTATTCGAAAACCCAAATATCCATAAAATACCATCATTCATCAGTAGTATAATGTTGTAATTTTTGAGAACTCATTTTCCCAACTATTACAGATTATCATAGTTATTGGAATGTAAATTAAATAATCAAGCATGAAGGGATTGGATTCTCAGTTGTAAAAGTATACATGAGGTTTGTTTCCCTTATTTTTTTATCCAATTTCAGATCTATAGTGTGAATTATAGTTAATTAATATTTATATTTTTTCATACATATATATCAATGATATTTGAAGGGTAACCCCCATTTAATGAAATTTGGGATCAATAGTCCACACATGACTTCTGTACAAAAATTCTTATTAGAACCAAAGGAATATAAACTATCATTAGATAAACATTCCATAAATGTTGAAAGTAAACATACAAATGATATAATCTTCCAAATACCAATGATGCATCAGTAAAAACCTACAACTTAATCATATGAAATTTACTATTATTACTTTCATTATTTATTCCTTTTTTTCTTTGGCATAATTGGTTACTCATCGAAATCAATTTGGACACTCAGAAAGATTTTTTTTCTGAATTCGAGTCATGGATTCCCAAAAAAACAATTACACACAATGGTTTTTATCAATTTAGAATACAATACATTAAACATATTAAAATTAAAATTCAAGTTGTAAATTTTATATTATTATAAAAGAAAATTTTGTTATAATAATAAAGTGTTTAAATATTGTCCAAATCATGACACATAGATGATATATGAGAATAATAATCCTATCAGCTTCTACATATCGTTAAGTATTAGGGTATATATAATAAGATTTCACTGTCAATATATATATATATATATAAATATCAATTATTTTTATCGATGTTTCAATATTTCCCAAAATAAAATAATGGAAAAAAATATGGTCATTATGTTTTCAAATTTATTAAAGATATATTATTCCATAAATAAAATTGAATCCTCAAATTGGTATTTTTAGGATAATAAAAACATCATTTACAATATTTATTATTCCTTTTTTGATTAATATTTTCCCAGTACTACCCAGATTGTCGATAATCCCCATTTTCAAAAGAGGAAATAAATTTTTTTAGAAATGAATGGGTAGAATAGAAATTTCAAAATGTATATAGACCTCAAGAAAAATTGAATTCATACTACTTATGTATGTAATTTTCTCCTCATTTTATCTATTATCTCTTAGTTAATTTACTTATCATTTTTATTTGATAGTTTTTTAAATTTTCATACAGATCATGAAGAAATTAATTCATCTATAATTATCTTTTCAGTTACTATTTTGTGCTCTATTAAGAGCACAAAAGAATCTTTGAAAAAAGAGTTATAGATGAAGTCTTCAACAAGGATGATGTACTCATGTACTATGATCATGAACACAATAATGGCGATGCACTTGTGATGATGCACTTTCCTTTTTATTTTGAAATTTATTCAACATTACAGGTTATAAAATAATAATATTTTTAGATAACCTCGAATTTTGAAAGCGTTGTATAATAAAAAGACATTCTTTGATGTGTAGGAAACAACAAAACCTCAATCTGATACATGTATGCCCAATATGACTCAAATTTTATGTGTTATTTTAATATTGAACATTTATTTCAAACCACAAGTAACATACTTAAAACTAATAAAACATATTAATTTTATTTGTATACATTAAGAAAATTATTCATAGGTCGTTTGTAATGTGTAGGAATTAGTTTCAACATAGTACTATACAAGGTGGTATAACTCAAAGTGTGTTTTTAGTTTAAAATTTACACATTATTCCAAAAAAAAAGTTACATGCTGAATGTCGAGAAAAAAAATCATATTGTTTCGATACATTAGTGAAACAATCCCTAAGTTATTATGACTTGTTGAAATTAGACAAACCTCAATCTAATACATAATTTACCCAGTATGACTCAAAATGTATGTTATTAGTTTAAAATGGACATTTTAATTGAAAAGGTGTGTCACTTACAAAAAACTGATCAAAACAACTCATATTTTCTTGACACTTTCGAAAAATGATTTATAAGTAAATTTTGACATATAGGAATCAGTCTCACATCAAATCGAAACATGAAATTACTGGAATGACTCAAAGAAAAAGTTTTTGGTTTGAATCGAAATTTTAGTATAAAATACATGTGACATACTCAAAACTAAGAAATCACATTCGTATTGTCTTCATAATTTAGGAAAACGCTCCTTCATTAATTTTTTACATTATGTAATTAACCACACATCAATATGATGCAAGATGCATTGTGTGACTGACATGAATCCATGTGTGTATTTTTATTTGAAATTCAAATGTTAGTTCAAAACACATGTCACATACATAAAATTGATCAATCACATATGGATTATTTTGATACTTTGGGAAAATGATCCATAAGTCATTTGTGACATGTAGCAATTATCTACACCATAATTAGATACAAAGTGTACATGGTTTTACTCAATGTGTCGGTTAAGAATTTAAAATTGAAATTTTAGTTCAAGACATTTTTCACTCACTGAAAATAGAGCAAACAAACACTAATTATGTTGATACATTAGTATAATGATTAATAAGTAATTTTTTAAATGTATGAATTAACATCACATTAAACTAACTCATGATGTGATCGATATAACTCAAAGTGCATGTTTCTGGTTTAAATTGAAATTTTAGTAAAAAAGACACTTTACAAACACAAAACTAAAAAAACATTCGTATTTTTTTTATAAATTAGTAAAATTATCCTTATGTTGTTTTGTGTAGAAATCAACCACACATCAATCTGATGCACGGTATGACCGGTATGACTCAAAGTGTGTAATTTTATTTAAAATTATCATTTTAGTTCAAAACAAACTTCACGTACTCAAAATACAGTAACCACATTCATATTTTTTTATACTTCAGGAAAAATATTCATAAGGAATTTTTTATATGTAGGAATCAGTCACACCTCAATTTGTTATATGGTGTGTTCGATATGACTGAAAGTGTATGTTATTTGTTTAAAACTGAAATTTTTGTTCAAAATGTGTGTCACTCATTGAAAATTGAGAAAACAATATCATATATTCTTGGTACATTAGGAAAATTATTCATAAGTCATTTGTTACTTATAATAATTAGTCTCGCATGAAACTGACACACGATGTGACTGATATGGGTCAAAGTTCCTGTTTTTAGTTTAAATTGACATTTTAGTAAACAAGACACATGGAATACTAAAAAATAAATAAAATCATCTTATATTTATTTATTAGTAAAATTATCTATATGTCATATGTGATGTGTTGGAATCAACCACATATCGATTTAATGCACGGTGTGACCAGTATGACTTCTAATGTGTCTTTATATAAAATTGAAATTTTAGTTCAAAACACATGTCACATACTCAAAATCAATAAAAGGAATTCATATTGTTTTAATACTCAGGGAAAAAGATACACAAGTCATTTGTGATGTGTATGAATCAGCCACACCTTAATCTGATATAATGTGTGGCTAGTATGACTCAATGTGTCTCTTATCAGTTAAAAATTAGTATTTTAGTTGAAACCACACACTCAATGAAATCCAAGAAAATATACTTGAATTTTCTTGATAAAATAGGAAATCAATTTTTAATAATTAATCTCATGTCAAACAGAAGCACAATGTGGCCAATACGACTCAAAGTTCATGGTTTATGTTTAAATGAACATTTTACTAACTAAGAAAAATGATACACTCAAAACCGAGAAAAAACATTTAAATTGTTTTTCTTCTTTAATAAAATAATCCTTGTATCATTTTTGATGTATAGGATACAACCAAAAGTCAATCTAAGGCACGGTGTTGTCATTTCGACTCAACGTTTTCCTTTTTATTTTAAATATACATTTTAGATCAAAACATATGTCAGATAATCAAAACTGAGAAAACACATTCAGACTGTTTTTATTTTTTAGGAAAATGATCCATAAGTCATTTGTATCTTGTAGGAATTATCTACACCTTAATTCGATACATGGTGTTCTCAGTATGACTCAATGTTTATGTTATTAGTTTAAAATTGACATTTCAGTTCAAAATGTGTGACACTCACTGAAAACTAAGAAAAAAAACTCATATTATCTTGGTACTTTATGAAAATGATTCATAAGTCATTTTTGATGTATTGAAATCAGTCTCACATCAAACCAACACACGATGTGACTAGTATAACCAAAAGTGGGTGATTTCTATTTAAATTGACATTTTAGTAAAAAATACACAGGACATACTCAAAAATGAAAAAATGCATCTGAATGTTTTTGATGCTTTATGAAAATTATATTTAAGTCATTTGTGATGTGTATTAATTGATCACACACCTATTTGATGCACCATGTGACTAGTGTGACACCAAGTGTGTCCTTTTATTTAAAATTGACATTTATGTTCAAAACACACATCAGATGCCCAAAAATTGGATAACACATTTGGATTGATTTGATAGTTTAGGAAAATAATCCATAATTTACTTTGTGTCATGTATGAATCAGTCTCAACTCTATCTAATACATGGTGTGCTCAATAGGACACAAAGTGTATGTTATCAGTTTGATATTGACATTTTTGTTCAAAACATGTGTTACTAAATGAAAATTGAGAAAAGATGCTTAGATTGTCTTAATACTTTAGGAAAACAATTCATAATTCATTTATGATATGTAATAATCAGTGTCAAATTGAACTGATACATGATGTGACTAGTATGACTCAAGGTGAATGTTTTTAGTTTAAAATGACATTTTAGTAATGTATTATTTCATATTTATGTTCAATTTATTTCTATATATTTTTACTAACATAATAATTGTTTTTATATATATGTGTACTCTTTTGATCAAGTTGGGGTGGTTTGTTCACTAACTGGTGCCACGATTGGGTTCTTTTGAAAGGGGTTCGGGGACCAAAGACAATGAAATATTGATGTTTTTGAATGTTTGTGATAAATTGAACATACCAATATAATTGTATAAACCAATATGTTTGAAATGTCTATAAATATATATAATATATTGTTTTCTCTCTTATATTTGTGATTTAAATAAAATTTCAATTAAACTATATATCTTCTATTGCATTGTGTTTTATTTTTAATAGCACAATGCAGCATCATATCCTTTATGAGTGATAGTTTAGCGCTGATAATGGGGGTATTTTATCAGCATTATTTTTAGTACTGATAAAAGATGTACTCTTTCGAGGACACCAACCATAAACATGATTTTTTATAACTAATAAAACCCTTTTTTCATTTTTGTAAAGGGTGGATCTATAGTAGTTTCAGTGGAAAACATCCAGATACAGAAATCCCAAATACCTAAGAAACACCAAAACCTGCCCACCCGATTCACTCTTGGGACAGCGTCTCCCTATTCTTTCTCCACCACAGTAGCTGATTTATGCAAGGTCGTTGTAGACCATCCATAAATGCATAACCCATGTGTCATCACACATCCTTAGAGCATTAGAGCCCTGAGAAACCCATATACATTTCATCCACCCCTCACCACACGACCTTTAAACCGATGCCAGCTGAAGGATCCCAGGAAAAATATGACCACCCATTGATTGTTGTTCCACATCCCACATTTTCAGAGAGCAACAAGTGTCTTGGATCTAAATATAGATCTATAGAGGAAGAGGCCCTTCCACAACTATATAATGGAGAAAAGGGAAGCCCTAGGTTTTGTCAGCACTATGCAGAAAGTGCTGATAAAGGGGGACTTTTATTAGTGCTAGAAAAAAGCAGTAATAAAGGGGTACCCTTTATAAGTGATTTCTTTTGAGCTGAAAAATAATCGATTTATCAAAACTAAATTTATCACTGATAAAAGTTTTTACTAAAATATATTATTAATTTATATAATATTATTATATTTATTTTCTAAAGTAATGTTTATTTGTATATATTAAATAAAAAATGCATGTTTATAATAAATCATTTTTTTAATAATTCAAATTTATATATATAATGTTTAAAAAAGTGTTTCTGTTATTATAATTTAATATATATATATATATAAGTAATTTTAAGATTATAATAATTTTCATTAATTAATGAATATATTTAATAGATTTAATAGATTTATTAGATTTATTAGATATATTAGACTTATTAGATTCATTATATTCATTATATTTGGTATATTTATAAGATATTTATTTTACTTATAATTAATAAATTAATTAGTTTTATTAGATTTATTTGATTCATTAATAAAAATTAATATTTATTTTATTTATAAATAATATATATATAAATAATTTTTTAAATATATATATTTATATTATAATTATTTAATATATATGTGTTTCAAATGAATTTGGTCAGTAAATATATTGATCAATCATGCATGCATATATGTTATGTATCATTAAGAATGTTCATTTATACATTAAATCCTTATTATTATCCATGATGTCCATTGATGTCCTGTTTTTTATTAGGTATATTTAATTACTAGGTATATATGATTATTACATGATACCTATTATGTTCTAAAAAATACTTATAAAATTACATTAAATATATTTAATTAATATATATATATTATATTTATAATTATTAAATTTTAATAATATATGAATAGTTATTAAATATATATATTTTTTATTATATTTATAACAATATATATTAAAATAATTATAAATTTACAATAAATATATATATTTTAATTTTATAATATATATATATATTTCTATAAAAATATTTATTTATAATTATAATTATAATTATAAATATATATATATATATGTAAATATTTATAAAATTATAATAAATATATTTATTATAATACTTATATTGTTATAAATATGTAATTAAATAAAAATATTTGTAAATATAATTCTAAAAAAATGCATATATATTTAAATAAATAAAAATTTATAATATATATATTAATTATATATATTTATAAAATTATATATATATTTGTTAAAATTTTATAATTATATATATATATATAAACATACAACTATAAATAAATATTATTTTGTTAAAATTTTCAAATAAAAATAGAAATATATTTATTTAGCCGTTATAATTATAAATAAAAAATTACTTATTAAAATAATTTTTAAATTATAATAAATATATGAATAAAATAATAATAATTATAAATATATATTTTTTATAATTTTATAATTATATAAATAAATAAATACATATTCACCAATAATTATATAATTAAAAATAAATATATATTCATATAAATAATAATAAAATTAGAAGAAATATAGTTATATATATCCATAATCATATAAATATATATTTAATTAATATATATATTTATATATTATTTCTAAGATTATAAATATAATAAGTATATTTCTTATAAATTTGTAATTATTTAAACTATAATTTTATAAATATAAATATATATAGTTACAATTATAAATAAATATATATATATATATAATGATAAAAATAAATTAGTAACATTGTTTCTTTATCAGCTCTTTTGTAGCCCTGATAAAGTCATATGTTTACAAGTGCTAAAAAATGCTTATAAAAGGGGTCTTTATTAATGATATATTTTTTGAGCTGATAAAGCTATCCCTTTATCAGTACTGAAAAAGTGCTAATAAAGGTTGGTATTATTAGTGCTCTCTTTTTGAGGGCTGATAAAACGTACCTTTATCAGCATTTTTTGGCTAGCACTGATAAAAGGTTCACTAGGTTTTCTAAACACCCCTAACATTTTCCTACTCCATCGCACAACCAAAACTCTCACCGAAGCCGATCACCACTGCCACACCTCCTCCTCCACCACCTCCTCCTCCGCCTCTCCTGCCGCCTCTCCTCTATTGTGAACCCAACCTCCACCGTGCGACTTTCTTTCATTGTGAACTAGACCACCGTGTACCTCTCCTCTGCCACATGCCACAACTCCGTTGTGCGCGAACCACACCATCATTCCCCTATCCTTCCCCGTACGCCACATCTCTATCATGCAACACACCCTCGCTGTGCACCTCTCCTCCACCGCATTCCTCTCCTCCAGTAGTGAATTTTATTTTCTTTTTCATCCAGTTCATCTTATTCGTATGTAATTATAGTTTCATACTGATGGTATGTCATGAATTGTACAAGCTAAACACCCTGCTAAAAATGATGGTCGTTGGTGGTCTTTGTTTACACTCTAAATAAATTGCATGTTGGCTAGTGTTCCACTTCATATATTTTTATTTGATTTTGCGTGACTGGATTATGGATTTGAAGTGTGATGCCACTAGAACATAGTGTAATTTATTTTTAATGATGAAGATTTTTTTCATTAGGGGTTCAGTAGTATGTCACTTGGCATATTAATTTGTTCTCCATTAATATTGACATGTTTTAGCATCGATTTTGCTTGAGTGAGGTAGGTGTTTCTTTGAACTCCATTGTAATACATGTTATAAAATTCTTTGATGTTTTTAAATTATTTCTTATTTAATTATAATCATATTTTATGAATTTTTGGGTAGCAAATGGATTGAAAATATTTTAAATACTTGTTATAGACTTATGTCACATGTCAGGTGTTTTTTAAAAGGCATGAGTGTATATTTTAAAGGAACCTAATTATTTTGAGATTTTGGTCATATTTTTTTTCCTTTAAAGTGAATATTCTTTCTCGTGTATTTTGATAAAAAAAATTGGATGAAAATTGAAATGTTGTTCTCAAATGGTGTGAAAATGGATTGGCTTATCAAGCACATTTGTAAAACCCTAGTCGGGAATTTAAAGAATGTTATTTTATAAATATTGGAGTCTCTCAATTGAGATCCATGAATTTATTATTTTTATTGTGGCTTGTGACCCCATGGGGGATTCTTTATATTCTTATTCTTATTGTGAAGCTTATAAAAGGATGTCAAAGGGGTTGTTCATTGTGAGGGTGTAGGAGGTGGGGTATGGTTAAATTTCAAATTATTCAAATTATATTTATGTAATGATCTATTATTTCATTGGTTGATCACTTACACTATTAAAATGAAATTTTTTTCCTTGGAGACTAGTAGTGATCCAGATAAGTGAAATATCTAGTGTGGAGTGTGCTACCTTCAGTAAGGACAAAGTCAGATTATGTGTGTTTCTGATATGTTTTAGTGTCCCTAAAATGTACTTGAAGGGACCTATGTTTCTTTGGATCCTTTTATCCTGATAGATCCTAATGAGTTCTATATGACTACTTTGATATGGAAAGTTAAATAGTATCAACCTTGGTTCCTCATCTCCAGTTTAGGATCCAAATACACGAGTATTAGGATGTTTCAAAAGATGGTTACATCATTCTTAGGACACTTTAGAGGATTTATTTTCTTGGATAGATTGTATTCCCCTAGTTTTTTTATTATATGGAATCATCATTTGGTAGTTTTTTAGATAATTTTACATTTTTAAGTTCCTATGTATTATCATTGTTTCACTTCTTGTTTTTATTTTATTACATTCTAATAGGTTTATTTAAATAGTTATAATGTTTTCTTTAAAAAATGAAAAAAATTGGTTATTATTTAAATGACTTTTCAGAAAATGGATTTTCATAGTGGTTATTTTTGATAAATTGTTTTTTATAAAAGGTTCTAAAATAGGGATAAACTGTGATTTGACATGTATTATATGGTTTTAAAGGCCCTTTTTCTATTTTTCTAAATTTTTATTTTAAATTTTTTGTCATAGTTGTTTTTTTTATTATAAAAAGCGTGGTTTTTTTAAAATGTGTATGTTTATTGTTTTTACACTTGTTTTATCATTCATGTTAAAATATATTTTATAACTTATGTTCACACTAACACTTTATGAAATATATTATGAGGGAATAAAAAGATAAGTTTTTATGAAATCATAAAAATATTTTTTCTCTCATAGATTACATATGAAGTGGTGGATGGGAGTGTATGGCACTCTTATATCTCTTTTTTTGGGTCCCTATTTTTTATTATTCTTGTTCCTCAGATTGGTCCATAGTTAGACGATGGGATGTGGTGAGTTACCATGGGTGACTAGTGTTGATTTTGGAGTTTTTGGGGTTTTATTCCCTTTTAGAATTCCTTTTAGGATGTTTTAGTAAGAATGAGTTATGTTTTTTTAGGAATCAGGTGATTGGTATGGAGTGTGTTCTTAATCACTACACATTATAACAATGCTTAAATAGGCATGGAATTATAAAAGACATGACCTTAGTTATGTAGCTCAATATGAGTATTTAGATTCTCATGAGTGATCATTCTATGATCCTAGTGGTAGATTAATTAAATCACCAATCCTAACCATAAATGAGTATGATAATGAGTGTGTCTTATATTATGATGTATCATGAGTCAGGTTTTGAACAGTTTCGGTCCACGATGGTCATGTTCTTTCTTATAGGTCCACAAATTTAAGAACACATAATCAAAAATTCCCAAATCCTTTTCTATTTTTGGAAATAGTGGGGTTTTACATGAGTTGTTAATGGAATACACTAAAAATGTTTAAAAATGTGTTTAACATACCTTTTTCTAGTTTTAAATAACCTCTAAATGATATAAACACCTTGAATGGACTTAGGTTGCATCTGATGTGTTTATCAACTCACCAGATTTGATTTCATAAAGGGATGTAAATTTTATGAAAGTGTATGTAATGCTGATTTCATTTTGAAAAGGAGTGTGTGGAGTTTTAAATAAAAAATTGAAAAATATAGAGGGTTATTTCTCATTTTAAATTATTAAAATTATTGGGTCATAAAGTTTCATTGAATTATTTTGAAGAAGTAATTGGGGTTTTGAGAAAGAGTGTTTCAATCAAATTGTTTTATATTAAAAAGTGACTGTTATTTTAAAGAGGAATTTCTGTAAGTGGTTGGATTTTAAATGGGATTTCAAATTTGATTTTACAAATAGTTTTCAGAGGATACCTAATGTCTATAACTATTTTTAGCCCTGTTTAATTTTAATATCAACATTTTTTCTTTTTATTCTGTTAAAAATTAATATCATCGAATCAAATAGGATTTATATGAATGAGCACTGGATGGATTCCAATCTTTAGATAAGAGAGTATGAAGTTGGAGTGAAAGAGTTCATCTGGTTTGAAAATGATCATGCATATGACACTTCCAAAATCCTTTGTATGTGTTTTCTCTATTGTTATTCAAGAAAATTTTGTTTATAGGAGTTGGAAGAACACTTTATCTATCACAGAATAGATCAAAGTTATAATTGTTGGAATAAACATGGGGAAAAAGTGAACGTAGCTTGTGGCTGGGAAAATAATGCATTTTATGGATCATCTGATATGATTACAAATGTGGACAATAAAGAAAATTGTATCAATGAACGTGATTATAGATATAAATGATGATGATGATCATAAAGTAGAAATGGTAAGGACAGTTGAAGATGTACTTTATGATTTCCCAAAATTGTTTGAGTTGTTAAAGAGTTGTGAAAAGACCCCATTGTATGGTGGTTACACTAAATATAAATCGTTGTCAACAATACTAAAGTGGTATAATTTGAATGCATGAAACAGATGGAGTGAAACTAGTTTTATAGAATTAATTTCTCTCTTGAATGACAGGCTCCCAGAAGATAATGAGATCTTGAGTCGAACAGACGATGCCAAACGAATGCTACGTTCGATGGGTATGATCTATGAACGAATACACACATGCCCAAATGACTTTATATCATTTCTCAAGGACCAAAAAACAGTTATATAATTCTCAAAGTGTGGTTCTTCTTGATAAAAAAATATTAATCCAGTACTAAAAGATTTGTATGCTATTTTCCGATTATTCCAAGGTTTAGGTGCCAATATGGAAGTGAGGAGACCGCATGGCAATTAACATCGCATGCAGATAGAATAAATAAAGATGGGAAACTATGCCACCCTACAGACTCTCATTAGTGGGAGAGAATTGATTATGAGTATCCAGATTTTGGAAACGAGCTCAGAAACCTTCATCTGGCGTTAAATATAGATAGATTGAATGATTTTGGTTTTCAAAGCAGCACTAACAGTACATGGCTGGCTATATTGGTAAATTATATCTTTCCATCATGGTTATTCGTGAAACGAATACACATTCATTCTATCAATTCTTATATTAAGACCGAAACAACCAGGTAATGATATTGATGTTTATATGGATCCATTGATCGAGGATTTGTAATTATTGTGGGATCTAGGTGTTACATTGTACGATGCTTAAAGAAAAGAATATTTCACATTGAGAGCCATGTTCTATGGGATGAGAAATGACATTAATGCTTATGAGAATTGTTTAGGATTTAACACTGAAGGATTTCATGGGTGTTCCATCTACAATCAAGGTACACAATCAATTAGGATGAAACATTCATCAAAATCCATGTTTTTAGGACATCACATATTTCTATCCTGATGACGTAAGTACCGATGTTGGATTAAATCATTCGATATAAGTTTATTAGAAAGTACCATTAGTGATCAAATATTTGAGAAAGTAAAATATGTGGACACTGCTTTTGGTAATCTGTGTTCGAAAAAGTTTACAAAAACCAGTTGGAAGAAGAGATCGGTTTTTTCTTAATTACAATATTAGAATTTTCGGTATGTCAGACACTTTCTTGATGTTATTCATGTTGAAATAAATTTGTGTGACAGTGTCATCATCACAATTCTAAGTGCACCTGGAAAAGAAAATTATGGAATTAATGCTAGGTTGTACATGGTTGACATGAGAATACAAGAAGAGTTGGCGCTAGTGAATGGTGAAAACAAACTTTTCTTTCTCCAGCTCCTTTACTCTCTCTGAGAAGGATATATATGAGTTTTTCAAGTTCTTGAATGACAAAAAGGTTCCAAAGGGGTATTACTTGAATATCAATAATGTCATCTAAATGACTGATTTAAAGTTAAAGACTCCGAAACCACATGATTTCCACATTCTGATGAAATATATAATTCCTATAGATTTACATTTCATTTTCCCCAAGAATGTTTGTTGTACATTAATGTATCTCTGTTTCTTCTTAAAAGCAATATGTAGAAAAGTTATAGACTTGGAAAATTTTTCAAGTATGGAAAGAGAAATTTCGGTCATATTATGTGAATTGGAAATATACTTCTCGTAGACATTCTTTGAAATGAAGGTTCATTTGATGGTTCACTTAGTGAGAGATATTCAACTATGTGGTCTTGCACACTATGGATGTATGTTCCCCATTGAATGGTATATAAATATTTGAAATGGTTTGTCAAAATGGAATTCGGTCATAGGTTTTTATTTTAGAGAAATATATTTTTGAGGAAGCCATTGAATTCTGTATCAGAAACATTTATGGTGTGGAAATAATTGGTCTACTGAAATCTTGTCACACCAGGCAGCATGCGTGTGAAATAATTTCTTGATGAGAGGTTGTCACAATCCATATTACAGATCGGGAGTAGTCCCACTTTTATGTTTTGCATAATAGTTTAGAGGTTCACCCATATGTCGAATCCGACAAAACAAATTATTAGGCATTTGAATCCATAAAGGGATGAAAAATAGATATCCAATACACATAATAGATAGTTTATATGATGGTTTCGTGACCATATATTTAAGGAGTCATATGACAATATGGACTCAATTTCAGAACAACTTCAATAGCCAACCAGAGGACCATGTGTGTATGTATTATCTTATAATTCTTATGTCGTTGATGATTATACATTCTATAATAATTATTTTGATGAAGATAGTACCATGAAAATTAGTGGACTTACACTTCTGGATTAAACGATTCATGTTTCGGGTATAAGGATAGAAATTCAACTTTTGCGAATATGTCATACTTTTTCATCATCAATAAAATATGGGAGTTTGATTATACGAATTTCAAAGGGTTTATTTTTCAAGGATGGTGGTTTCATAACTGGAGTGTTTTTAAAATAGATGAGTTGGGATTCATGAAATTTGATTTCAGTAAGGGAACAAAGATGAACCATTTTTAATGGAATCACATGCAGTACAATTATTTTATATTCCAGATCCTGCAAACCAAAACTATTCAATTATTATGTCATCGACCAAAACAATAGAAGGGTTGGATGAAAATTCAATGTTTGTTGACCCTTTCATTGGGATATCAGAATCATTTAGTATCTGTATAAATTATTATGGTTTTTTATGTCACAAGAGACCATAATGAAGGGATTTGGATAGTTGATAGAGGTGTCAAATCCATTCAGCCTTTAAAAAACGCGAGTTCAATAATCAGGTTATATTTTTTAATATACATCATTTTACCTTAAGATATTATTTTTTTATTATGATTTTATGTAATATAAATTAAATTTTGAACCACTTATAAAGATATTGACTTTTTTTCGTGATGATGTGCCCAATCCCGTGGCACAATAGGTTTCTCATCCTACTATAGCTCGCAGTGCGAAGGACTAACATTTTAATCAACCTGTTGCTGCTGCTTCTCCCTATGAAGAGGTACAACCATCATCTTTACATGCCAATGCTAGCATTCAAAAAAACATATTGATGATGGTGAAACCAAGGAAATGGTGGGAACTGAAACACGTGTGGGGCTGAAAAAGTCATCCACCATAGTTTGATAGTGTTAGTAACAATCCTTAAGGAAAAATCGAAAGGCATAAAATACGAGGTCAGGTGGAATAAGTGGGGCCAACATGTTAACACCAACAAGGCCATGTTCAGTAGTTTCATTGGAATCGTCACTTATCCATGCATGATGACTGATGTACATCTGTGGCACCATGTTGTCACTGGTCTTAAGAAACTGATGTGGGGATATATTACCGTAAAATTATGATATATCATTTCTTTAATTTAAAAATAATAATAATGAAATATTTACTTAATCTTCTTCATCCCTTGTACAGTGCATTTATAGTGGATGACTCGCACAAGGACTATGTATTAAGGGTTTTTAAATGGATTCATCAATGATTTCACACAATTTTAATGTAATGTTATCTTGAATATGTTAAAGGGAAAATAAACTCTCACCCACCCCCTATTTATGCACACCTGATAACACAATTAGTACGGGATGCATTTATTAGTTGTTGTGAGGATCATTCTTTTTAGGTATAATGTGTTTGGTAATGGATTGTTTTATGATACGTGTATTCATCACTTTGATTAATAATTTTTTATTTATGAAACAACAAATGAGTGTTAAAAATAAGGAACAAGCCTTAAAAGTAGCGTACCCCTACCGTAAAGCAATAATGGGGTATGCTTTACTTGAAAAAATGGTATGTATTTCAAATCTACTGTAATAATTTATTGTGACAAAGAACAACACCATAATTTTGTTCATCTGTTTAAATGAATATTGATGAATCCAAATCCAATTTCACTTCAATTCCACTCCATGGGCTATGGAAGGAGGCATGTGTAAATAAATATGGGTAACTAATAGATGAAAACACAAAAAAGTTTGAGAAACATGTGTAAGTATGACATAATAAATATTTTTTGCCTTTAAATTGATATTACATAACAATGATTACTTATTTTCCTATATTTTCTATTTGGCATAGTCACAAGAGTCATCAATACCCAACTCGGGTGAGGAAATACTTTTGGTGGCCTTGATGAAGATAGAACATTATGGCCATGTCTGAGGTGCGGGTTTTGGGGTAACACCAAAAAACATTTTTTGAGAAAAAAAAAGTGGATTGAAGTGAATAAATAAAAATGATGAGAGAAAGAATAGCTATCATTGAAGAACATATTCAATTGAAGGTATAGTTCATGGAAAATATGATGGTGGGTGTAAATAGAAGAAACAAATCAATAACAACCAGCTCGTGAAGATCCCACCCCACAACCACTAGCTTTGAGGTTAGCCATTCTCCTAAAAAACCTGTCTTAGTGGAGGTAATCAATGTTTCAATATTTTTGTGAATTTTGAATCAGATAGACACTGATACCTTTATTTTAATGATATTTTAAAGGGTGAAAATCACTATGATTTATATTTATCAACACCCACTCATCTCCTTATAGCGAGGGTTATGATGTTCAATATTTAGAACGTCATGATATACAACTTACCACTTCCAATAGGTCATGTTAATGTGATTTTTAAAATATCACATGAGATAATCACCGAGAAACCTATTCCAATTGATGATGAAGATATTCATAATATTGAACGTGCTCTTAGAAAATTCATTACAGGGACATCACATCTTGTAAAAAAAACATTTCAAAAAGGTAGTAGTCATTTCCAATATTTATTTTCAAGATAATCCTTTATCATTTAATTAAAAAGGTCTAAATCGATGAATGTTATTAAAGACGGACACAGGGAAGGGGGTTAAAAGAATGATAAACTCAAAACCATATCAAGGATCAACCAACTGATCAAAATTATCTACCAAAAGACCTTAAACCTTCCCTTTTATAACTACATTTATTATCATTGTATAATCATGTGAATACGAAGTTGAAAGATGAAGGGGTTCACACAATTATTTTTGACGAAAATATGTACAATAGGGAAGATATATATATCATTATTGTTTAAAATGTATGTGAAATCCTAGAGTATGATGTGTTAGGTGGCTCTGTTGTAAATGATTACATGATATATGTTTTAATGATTTGATTTTCCAAAAGCTGGTCAACTTTGATAATTTTAACTAAAAAATTTCATATTTTTTGTAGGAATATATATGAAAAACAATTTAAGGGATTTTCATAGGAAAAAATATTTGGAATTTTTATTCCTCACGTCACCTCTACCTAATAAAAATAAATGAAATTCAAGAAACAGGGTAAAATAGTTGTTGGCCTGCTCAAACCGTTTAACAAAAAAATTATAGATGACATATTCTTCATAATACCAATGATGCTTGGGTAAACTGTAGAATTTAATCATATAAAATATATTTTAATTTTGGTCCTTACTTATTCTATTTTTGTGTTCTCAAGAATCATTGGATTCTCATTATGGTCAATTTGGATACTCCAAAGATTTATTTCTTATACTCAATGCATGGATTTCCAAGAAAAATACCACAAATGATAGTGGTTGTCAATTTTTAATACACTACATCCAAAAAGTTTGAACTAAACATCTAGTTATATAATATATATTATCTTTTAATGTGTAATAGGTTATGATTGGATGGTGAATTAATATGATCTACATCATGGAATGAGGCCAGGGGAAAAGGACAAGGAATATAATAAGTACTATGACTTGGTACAAATTAGGGTATATATAATAATATTTCACAATGCAAACACATATAAAAAATTACTTATTTTCCTCAATGTTTCTTCAGTTCCTGACAAAACAGATGATAAAGATTGGGGTTATTATGTTTGTAAATTTATGAAATATATTGTAATCCTTGAACAAAACAGAAGCACTGAAGATGTATTTTAGAAGATAATTATTATTTAATTTAAAATACTTATTAAGACTTTGGGTATATATATTTTTTACAAAAATGATTATAAAAAAGAATAATATTCAAAAATTGAGATAAATTTGTTTAGAAATTAATTGTAATCATACATGATGGAATAATGTACACAAATAGCATGAATATATGACCGGTATGACTCGAAGTGTGTATTTTTCTTAAAAAAATTGTCATTATTTTTAGTAAGAATAACTAGTGTCATACTAAAAAATTACAAAGTATATAAGGACTGTTTTGATACTTTAAGGAAATGATCCATAATTCATTTGTGTCATGTAATAATCAACCACACCTAAATCTGACACATGGTGTGACCATTATTACCTTATGTGTGTGTTTTTATTTTAAATGAACAATTAATTTAGAAAAAAGAACAATTGTCATACTAAAAGGTATGAAAATGCATTCGGATTATTTTGATACCTTATTAAAATAATCTACTTGTAATTTGTGATGTGTAAGAATCAACCAAACATCAAGCCATCAAACGGTGTGACCGATATGACTAAGTGTCAGTTATCAGTTTAAAATTGATATTTTTGTTCAAAAATTATCATTCACTAAAAACAAAGAAAACATTCATTGAGTTTCTTAATAATTTAGGAAAGCGGCTCATAAGCTCTTTGGGTTTTTTAAGAAGTAGTCTCATTTCAGACCGATGCATGATGCGACTGGCATTGCTCAAAATTTTTGTTTCTAAATTGAAATGATATTTTACATAAAAGACACAAATGACATACTAAAAAATAAGAAAACATGGTTGGATTATTTTTATTCTTAAGTAAAATTATTTATATGTCATTTTTGACATGTAAGAATCAACCATACCGCAATCTGATGCACGGTGCGATCAGTATGACTCAAAGTGGATTTTTTTATTTGAAATTGACATTAATTTTAGTAAAAAACAAAACTGGCATAATAATAACTAAGAAAAAGTGTTTAGATTGTTTTTATAATTTAGTAAAAGGATCCATGATTCATTTTGGACAGGTAATAATCAACCCCACATCAATACAACACACGATGTGACCTGTATAAATCCAAATGTGTATTTATTTAAAATTGACATTAATTAAACAAAAAAGAATAACTGACTTACTAAAAACAAAGTAAAAACATTAGGATTGTTTTGATACATTATGAAAATGATCCATAATTCATTTTTGACATGTAGGAATCAACCTCACTTCAATATTATGCACAGTGTGACCTGTATGACTAAAAGTGTGTCTTATCAGTTTAAAATATACATTTTAGATCAAAACATGCCATTCACTAAAAACCAAGAAAGAGATTTCTAATTGTCTCCATAATTTAGTAATGTTATTCTTCTGTCCTTTATGAAGTCTATGAAGTATCCGCACATGAAAATGATGTTTGATTTTACTAGTATGACTCAAAAATCCTATTTCCAATTTGAAATGATATTTTAGTAAAAAACCACAACTGACATATTGAAAACTGAGAAAATGCATTTGGATAGTTTTTATACCTTAAAAACATGATCAATGATTCATTTATAATGTGTTGGAATTAACTACACCACAATCTAATGAACTATGTGATCAGTATAAATCTAAATGTGTTTTTATTTAAAATTGACATTAATTTAAGTAAAAAAGAACAAGTGACATACTGAAAACTGAGAAAATGAATTCGGATTGTTTTTATAATTTAAAAAAATGATCCATGAGTCATTTGTGATGTTTAGGAATCAACATCACTGTAACACCCCAAGCTTCTACGATACACTTCTCTTTGAATAATGCAATAGCGTGTGTTGTACGCAACATCGAGTTCTAACACACCACAACCAATCTAACTAGCCGTTATGAATAGTAATACCCATATTTTGAAATATTTAAATTTTATTTTTCAAAATGGACTTCATATTTTGATTCAAAATATCAAAATTAGACTAGGGTGAATTTTTGGTATTTTTCTAAAAAACTCCATTTTTTGATGAATAGTGAAACCACTAAGTGGTAGTTAAAAAAACTGAATTTTTCATAAAACATAATTTTACCACTTCTGTGAGTGGAATTTTGAAATTCCGAGAGACAGGATTAATATCAAGGAGTAAAATGTGGTTCAATGAATTGAAAATAATTTTTGGTGAATAGAAAATTTTTACTTTTATTTAGCACTGTAAAAAGTAAAAAGGGTAATTAATCGTAAAAATGATATTAATATTACCCTAACACATGTCCTAATTCTATTGGACAAGTTTATCTCGACCAAAAACAACCGTAGGAATAAAATATTATCATTTAGGTCCACTTGGATTAGATTTGGACATTTATTATTATTTAATTCAAAGAAGAGTTAAAAGAGTTTAAATCAATGTTTATTTACTAAAACATTTTTAATATAGGGTTATACATAAGATAAATTCAATTGTAAATATTAATTATAAATATAAAAATATTTCATACATAATGGTATTTTATTTTTAATTTTTAGACATTAATTAATTTAATTTATTTATCACACAATGATGATTTGGTAATTACCATAATAGTGATAAATTAAAATAATTGATATTATAAATACCTAAATAAATATAATTTGAGACGTTTTATGAATTACAATAATTTTATAGATTAATATGACATTTTATTATTGATTTAATTAACTTTTTTTGTAGTAATAATTATGTTATTATTTTCAAAAAAAATCAATTTTCTAAATAGTGTCAAAATTGACATAAAAGAGTTTTTAAAACAAATATTATATTATTAATTGATATTCAATTCCTAAAAATCTAAGGTTCTACTAGGTGACTTATATCATGATATGTGTATGATTAATGGACCACTTTGGGGTCACTTGGAGGTATATTGTAATTTTATTAACTATATAATATAATAATACAAAGTGACATGGTAAGTGTCAAACTAATTAACTAAGAGTTAAAACTAAACGATAAGGTTAATAAAATGACCCAAACCTATATAAATTATATTTTTCAGTGGTTCTCGACCCATCCCCACTATAACCTTTAAATAATCCACTTTTGAGCCATTAGAAACCGAATATGAATTTATTATAAAATAATATTTCTAGCTTTTCCAAAGGTGCCCTTCACCCCTCTTATAAAAGGGCACTCCCCCTTCTCATTAATTCACTCTTTAAAAGCCTTTTAGATTGGCCAACCCCTTCCCAAATACTCTCTCAACATCCCTCAATACAACCTAGAGGCCTTAGTTTTATCAGAAAGACAGCCTATGGAGCCCTTTTGATCAAATCAAAAGGAAGAACCCGAAGAAGAGGTAATGTTTTCACCACCCTTTTTCAAATTCATTTCTTCTTCAACTTTTTCTTTCTTTGTTATTCCCATTCTAAAATAATTAATCCAGTATCTCCTATATACTGTAATATTATTATAAATATGGTACAACCATATTCAGTATTCTTTCCATCCTTTGAATGAAATGTCACCATACATGCGTAAGTATGGATTATCATCTCCATGTCGTGGTGTAATTTTTATTCAATAAATTATTATTTGGATTGGTATAATAATGATCTATAATTCATGTAAATATTAAATATAACATGATAATTATTCTGTATATATGATATACCATCCCATTATATATTTTTTTAATATCAAAAGAATGATATTGTAGCACGTGCGTACATACGGACTATCATCTCCACGAACGCGATGAGATTCATTCTCCATCGTATCCATTCAAGTATAATTCTCATTTTATGATTAATAATAGTATATACGGACTTATATAGTTGTGGATATGATTAAGATAAAACCTATCATTGACAAACATGGCTTATGTAACAAAACATATAAAATAAAACGAGTATGTTAACACCCGAAACAATGATAATACTAAGATATTATTAACAAATCAATGTTAAAAGATCGTATATGATATCATATTAATGTATAGGATTATTGTATAATTTAAAAACTATTATTTCACCATTATACATGAGGTTAACCTACCCCCAACCAAGGAAAAGTACAAGGTAAGGGTTTATTTCTCAATCTCTTCATTATCTGAGGTTTTTTATACGTAAAAATCTAGTGGGATTTATTTATCATCCACATCCATGTTTTATAAAATGTATTTCAAAACACTTTTATTATTTACAAGAATATGGGTAAAAGTCATGTATACCCTTGTTTTACTTTTTATGAGAGGTTTATAAAGGAGTCTTTTCATCGTTTTCCAAACAAGGTGCTTTTTAACCTTTTTGACTGAATTAAGGTAAGAAGGTTTTTTAAAATTTATACGGTGGGTGCGGTTATTTTCCACAGTTATAAAATCTTTAAAGCTTCCCTTAAAATCTTATAAGAAAATTTCCAATGTAAATGTTTTATTTTATAATTATGTGACTCCTAAATGATTTCAAAATAGGAAGAGATATTTCTCTAAAAAGAGTTTTGATTTCATCTATGTCAACATCCTTTGATGGATTTTATTTTTATTTGGAGTTGATTTATTATGATCCAAAAATTCCATATTTTATTGATGGTTTTATGATATGTTTTACTATGGATGTTCTATTTTTATACCATTCATGGTTTGTGAAGAAATTATTGACATTTCGTATGCTAGTTTTAATACGAATGTTTATGTTTTGTTTAAACCTGTTCAAACGAGGAATGCATTGGACTTAATAAGTGACGGGTGGAGCCCGCTATAGCTCCTCGATGCATCGGTAGGTCTCATGAGACAAACTAGTGTCTTGGAACAAGGCCTTGAAAAAATATTATTTGTAGTCTTGGCACGATGCCTTGGATATGTGGTTATGATAGTGTGACATTATATATTCCATCATTATGAAAGTGATTATTGATATTTCATTTGATTATTCGATTAGTAGAATACCCATGTGAATAAGTAAATGGAATTATTTCATTTTATTTTTGCCATAATATGTTGAAGATCATGTTGAAAAGGCTTCTTTTAGTTATACATTTCCTTAAATGTTTATTCTTATTTATCAAAGTTTCCACTATATTGTTATCCTTAATGGGAATTTGAGCTCACCCCTTTTCTATGTTTTATTTTTTCCCAAGATGTGAAGAAGTATTTTATGAATGACCTACAGGAATAGTATGAGGGGATAAGAGTGTGGACTATGGAGACTATATTGTTTTAGTTTTTCATTTTATGATTTAATGTAAACTTTATAAATGTATCTAGTTATTCCAAGGATGCTAAACTAATTAGTCTTTCGAGATTTGATCTTTCTTGTGATCATGAAAATATTATGTAATAATGCACCTTCTTTGGGTAACTAGGGTCGGGACGTTACAGTCACCTCAATTTGATGACGCACAGTGTGACCAGTATGACTAAAAGTGTTTGTTATTAGTTTAAAAGGGACATTTTATCTCAAAACGTTTCACTCACTGAAAACCTAGAAAACACCCTATGATTGTCTTAAAAGTTTAGGATATCAATTCGTAATTCCATTGTGATGTGTAAGAAGTAGAATCACCTAAAATCAACATATGATCTGATCAGTATGACTCAAAATGGGTGTTTCTAGTTTGATATTATATTTTAGTAAAAAAACACAACTGTCATAATGAAAATTGAGAAAAACCACTTGTATTGTTTTGATAATTTAGAACAAAAATCCATGTGTCATTTTTGATGTGTAGGAATTGACCACACCTTAATCCAAAAAATTATGTCACCACTATAAATATAAATATTTTATTTAAAATTGATATTAATTTTAGTAAAAAGACAATGGACATACTCAAAACCATGAAAACTCATTCATATTGTTTAGATATTTTAGTACAATGATCCATAACTCATTTGTGATGGGTATGAATCAACCCCACCTCAATATGATGCACAATGTGACATGTATAACTCCAAATGTGTCTTTTTTTAAATGGAATATTATTAATGTATTCTTTCATACTAATGTCGATTTTATTTATTTATAGTATTACTAACATAATATTTGTTTTCTTATATAGGTGGATCCTTTTTATTGAGTAGGGATGGTTTTTTCGGCAACCAATACCATGGGAAGACACTTTTTGAGAGGGGATCACATATTTCAATGGATAAAACATTATTTTTTTAAATTTTAGTTGTATAATTAAAAATTTAATTTTATTAAAAATTAATTGAAATATATATATATATATATATAATTGTTTCCAAACCTTTGTGTGTGTTGGTTTGTTCTTGTGTGAATTTATTTGTTCTTGTGTGTGATGTGCATGTTCTATTTTATGTATGCGGTAAGTGTGAGTTGTTCAGGTGTTTCTGGTGGGTGTCATATTATATAAACAGCACATTATAGGAAGTTAGGACTTTATCATTGCTATTTTGAGTGCTGATAAAAAATTCTTTTATCCATGCCAAAATAGAACTGATAAAGGGAGGCCTTTATCAGCACTTTCTTTTAGCATGGATTAAGGAAACCCTTTAAAAGCACTTTTATAGCGCTGTTAAAGGGGATCCAATTTATCTTCTCTAAGATTAACATCACTTTTCTAGCGTTGTTAAAATCATTTTCTAGTGTTTTTAAAATCCCTATCTGTAGTAGTACGCACACCAAAAAATGATTGATGGCCCTGATAGTGTTGCACATCCCAGTGACGGAAACGTCACTTTGATGCCGAGGTGATGAGACCAATGAAGCTGGCTAAGTGATCCTGAAGAAGAAGTAATTGTTGGTGATAATCCTAGCTAAGTGAAAAAATCCAAGCATAAATAGCCGAGATGAATAAGAACAACAAGGAATGTGGCATCAAGGAGAAATTAGAAGTAGAGTGTGGTTGATCTATTTTTAGGGGTAGAAACCTTAGGATAGACACACTCCAGAGAGACGGAGAAATCAAAGCCATGATATCCTCATCCTATATATATATATATTATTTCTAAATATTTATATATAAAATAATTACTTTTATAGGTGTGTGGGTATATTAATACATTTTTATAAGGTAAATAAAATGGGTAATTTTTTACATTAAATAAAATGAATAATAAATTTATATTTATTTCCATATTATTTATATTTTTAAAAATATATTTTAATATAAATATGTTTAAATATTTATTTTTTGTATTGATTTATTTTATATAAATTTATAAAAATATGAATATATTTAATTATAAGTAACATTATATTAATTTGAAAAATGGTAAAATTTAAACACTATAATATCTAGGATTTCAAGTTGGTGGGAAAATATAATTTTACTATGTTCAAAATTAATTTCATTGTTAAAATTATGTGCGTAAGATATTAGCAATATAAATATGTTAGAAATGGAATTTATTACATGTCATGTATCAAACATTTTTTCTCAAAAACCATATCATTACACTATCATAGAAATAGTTTTACATAGAACTACCCTCTAATTGTACTAAAAAAAGAACTAATAAAGGGGTACCTTTATCAATGCAAACAAAAGTGCTGATAAATGGTGATTTTAATAGAACTAAAAAAAGAACTATTAAGAGTACTCATTTATCAGTTCGTTTTTTAGTACTGTTAAAGGGACACCCTTTATTAGTGATCTTTTTAATAGCACTGATATATAGCATATTTTAAAAAAATCATTAAAAATAATATATTAATATATTAATATGTTTATATTTATATAAATATTATATATATATATATATTAAATATGTTTCTAATACGGTAAATAGAAATTTACACATGATATATAAGATATTTAGGGAAAATGGATTATAAAACAATGTAAAAAAATTTAATTAATAATTAACAAATTATTATTGAGTAATAGTAATTTTATTACAATTTGAAGATAGAAAAATTCATATTGATTATTAAAATATCTAAAATAAGTTAGAAACACAACTCGAACATCAAATGACCATAACTTTTGATTAGGGTATCCGTTTGGGCTCAACCACATATCAAATGAAAGCCTACGACATGCCCTAAACTTTGGAGGGATAGTGAAAAGCCCTTAGAGCTCAGTTTACATTTACATCACCCTTATAAAGGCTCTAAATTCTTCCAAAGCTGATTTTTTAGATGGGATTCCAAAATTTTTTACAATCGATGGAATTTGAGCATTATTTAAGGGTGGTTTTCCCCCTTTTTCCGTGGAGACTGAATTTATTCCCAAGTATTACCTTCATATTGATGTTGTGGATTTTATATTTTATCATTTTTCATAATGTACTATTATTTAGAATCAAATATATAATAATTTATAAATATTTTTTATATATTCACACATAAAAATCTAATTTTATAGATAAATAATTAAACATATTCACATATAAAATATATTTCTGAATATATAAGACTTAGATAAAGAAAAACTAATATCCATTTCATTTAAAATAAAAATGTATGAGTATTTATATACCTATACAATTAATATATATATATATATAATGTTTATATAGATATATTTGTGTGTGTATTAACAAATATATATATATATATATATTCAAATATATGTATATAAAATTAATATAAAAAATATGTAAATAAATATAAACATTTATAGTTATTTTTATATATGTACCCACACACACATAGATATATATATATATATATACACATATATGTTTGTATGTAGAATACTACAAATATAAATTTTAAAAGTTCTAGGAAACGCTTTTAAAAGCGCTAGAAAAGCGCTGTTAATCTCAACAAAGATAAGGGCTCTCGTTAAATAGTGTTAAAAAAGCACAGTTAAATGGTTCCCCTTATCTACCCTAAAAAAGTGCTGATATAGGCCACCCTTTATCAGTACTATTTTAGCGCAGCTAAAAGTCATTTTTTTCAGTGCATTAATTAGCACTGGTAAAGGGGGACTTTATCAACAATCAAAATGGTGCTGATAAAGGCCTAACTACCAGTAATGTTCTATTTATATAACAACACACCCACTGGCATCACCTTTATAGCACATGCACACCACCTACACAAAACATCACCAACATAGAATACAGAATAACCAAGTTCTGCACACAAAACAAAACAAATACACAAAAGGGTTTCACAAACAATGATATGTAAATTTTAAAAAAAATAATATAATTACATTTACAATTATCCAAGAAACAATTAAAAACATTAATATTTATGCCTTTGACATCCTTGATCCCATCTCAAAAATGTCTTCTCGTTGTATTAGTTGCCGAAAAAATCATCCAAACTCAAGAAAACGGTTCCACCTATATAAGAAAACAAATATTATGTAAGTAATACTATAAATAAAAAAAATAAACATTAATATTAAAGAATACCTTAATAAAATGTCAATTTTTAATAAATAATACACATTTGGAGTTATACAAGTCACATCGTGAATTTTATTGAAGTGGGGGTTGATTATTACAAGTCACAAATAAGTTGTGGATCATTTTCCTAAAATATCAAAACAATATGAATGAGTTTCCTTGGTTGTGAGTATGCCCTCTTTTTTCAACTGAAATTAATATCAAATTTAAAAGAAATATTTGGATTTATACCGGTCAAATCATTCATATGATTAAGTTTTTTTAGATTCCTACGTGTCAAAAATGACTCATGGATTGTTATTATAATGGATCAAAACAATCAGAATGGGTTTGCTCGGTTTTCAGTATGATAGTTGTGTTTATTTACTAAAATTTCATTTGAAACTGGAAGCACTCATTTTGAGTCATACCAGTTGGATCATGCATTAGTTTGAGGTGATACTACTTCAAAAACATTACAAAAGAATTATGAATTAATCCCATAAATTATAAAGACAATATAAGGGTGTTTTATTGGTTTTAAGTGAGTGAAACTTTTTGAGCTAAAATGTCAATTTTAAACCGATAACAGGAACTTTTAGCCATACTGGTCACACTGTTCATCGGATTGAGGTGAGGTTGATTCTAACAAATCTAAGTTTACTCATGGATCATGGTCTAATATTATCAAAACAATCTGAAAGTATTTTCTTAGTTTTTAGTATTTCACTTGTTCTTTTTACTTATATTAATGTCAATTTTAAATAAAAACACATTTTGATTTATACTGGTCACATAGTTCATCATATAGAGGTGTGGTTGATTCCTAAACATCAAATATGACTCATGGATCATTGATCTAAGGTATCAAAAAAATCAAAATGCAATTTCTTAATTTTCAGTATGATAGTTTTGTTTTTTATGAAAATATCATTTCAAACTGGAAATCTTCTTTTTGAGTCATACTGATCACATCCTGCGTCGATTTGATGTGAGAATACTTTATACACATCATAAAGTACATAAGAATAATTTTCTTAAATTAGGAAGATAGTCAAAAAGTGTTTTATTGGTTTTTAGTGAGTGACACGATTTGAACTAAAATGTAAATTTTAAAATGAAAACAAACAATTTTAGTTATACCGGCCACACTATGTGTCACATTGAGGTGTGGTTGATTTATACATGTCAGTAATGACATATGGATCGATTTCCTACTGTATCAAAACAATACGAATGTGTTTTCACATTTTTCTGTATGAAAGTTGTTCTTTTTACTTAAATTAATGTCAATTTTAAATAAGAAGACAAATTTGGATTTATATCGGTAACATAATGTGTTATATTGGGGTGGGATTGATTCTTACATGTCAGAAAAGAGTCATGGATCATTTTCCTAAATTATAAAAATAATAAAAATTTGTTTTCTCAGTATTCAGTATGCATGTTGTGTTTATTTACTAAAATTAATGTCAATTTTAAATAAAAAGAGACACTTTGAGTCATACCAGTCACACAGTTCATCAGATTGAGGTTTGGTTGATTTTTACACATGAAAAATGACCTAATTTTTTTTCCTAAAGTATGAAAACAATCCAAATGTGTTTTCTCAGTTTTTAGTATGTCAATTGTGTTTTTTTACTAAAATATCATTTCAAACTGGAAACACACATTTTGAGTCATACTTGTCACACTGTGTGTCAGTTTGACATGGTATTGCTTCATACAAATCACAAAGAACTTATGAATATTTTTCCTAAATTATTAATACAATCAGAGTGAGTTTTCTATGTTTTTAGTGAGTGACATGTTTTGACCTAAAATGTCAATTTTAAATTGATAATGGAAACTTTTAGTCATATCAGTTACACCTTTCTTCAAATTGAGGTTTTGTTGATTACTTCATGCCGAAAATGACTGATGGATCATTTTTGTAAGGGTTCAAAACAATACAAATGTTTTTACTCAATTTTCATTATGTCACATGTTCTTTTTGCTAAATTGATTGTTATGTTTAAAAAAATGCACACTAAAAGTAGTAACAGCCACACCATGTGTCAAATTCTGGTGCGGATGATTCCTATACGTCAAAAATACCTTATGGATAGGTATCCTATAGTATCAAAACAATATTAATTTGTTTTCTTAGTTTTCATTCTGGAACTTTTTCTTTTCACTAAAAATACTGAGAATTTTAAATAAAAATAGACACATCGAGTAATACCAGTCACATCTTCATGTTATTTGGGTACATTTTTCCATCATGTATGCTGCCTATTAATTTTGAAAAAAATATATCTCATCTTGTGAATAAGATTATTTTTTCCAATCATGGGAGTACTGAAAAAATATTAATACAGAAAGGATTGATAATTATTTTCAATGAAATAGTAATTATCTTCTTAAATACCTCTTTAAAGACACTGTTTTTTTCATGGAATCTGATATCTTTCATAAATTTACAAACATAATAACCACAGTCTTTATCGTTGGTTTATTTCAGTTATTTCAAAAACATTGATAAAAAAATGTAATTTTTTATGTGTTTGGATATTGAAATATTAATATATATTCCATGATTTTTATCCAGTTTTAGTACTTGTGATGTTCCTTGATTTTTTTCCCTGACGTTATTCCTTGATGTGGATGATATTCACACATCACCCTACAATAACAAAATACTCATTAAAGGATAATATAAATTATATAAGTATATTATTTTTTCTTAAATACTAGATTTAGTATATTAAAAATTGAAATGCGATATCATTTTTGGTCATTTTGTTCAATATCCATGCATTTAATACAGGTAATAAATAATTTGAGTATCCGAATTGACCGCAATTAGCATCCAATTCTACCTAAGAATATAAAAAAGAATATGAAATAAAAGAAATTAAAATATATTTTATACGATTAAATTATATAGTGTTACCCCAACATCGTGGGTATTAAAAATATTCTATCATCAATAATTTTTTTTAAACGATTTGAGCAGGCCTAACACTATTTCACTAACTTTCTTGGATTTTAATTCTTTTTATTCTGTTGAAGTGATGTGAGGGCTAATGAGTCCATGTTTTATTTCATGGGGAAATACCTTCAATTTTTTTTCATATTTATTCCTATAAAAAATATTAAATGTATTTATTTATAATTATCATAGTGTATCAGATTTTGGAAAATCAAATCATTAAAACATACCCCATGAATACATTTACAACTGAGCCTCCTAACCAATCATACTCCAGGATTTCACTTAAATTGTCAACACTAATGAAATATGGATCTTCCCCACTATACATATTTTCATAAAAAATATAGTGTGAACCCCTCCATTATTCAACTTCATATTCACATAAGTCGGCAATGATATTAAATGTGGGTATAGAATGGGTGGGTTTATGGTGATTTTGGTAGATCCGTTTGATCGATTGCTTAATCCTTAAGATGGTTTTGAGAAACTATTTCTTTTCACCTACTTCCATTTTCTTATATGTAATAAAATTCATCATTTCAAACCTTTTTTCATTAAATTTTAAAAATTTATCCTGAAATTTTTTTGGAAATGATAACGTCCTTGTCGACATGTTTTTTTACAAGTTGTGACAGCCATGTGAGGAATGTTCCAAGAAATTATTTGACCTTATAAATATCTTCATCATTAATTAGAATAGGTAGCCCCACACTTGGATAATTGGCTACATTAATCATCACTTTGACATGACCTGTTGCAAGTGGTCTACTGGGTATCATGACATTCTGGATATTTAACATTGTATCCCTCACTATAAGGCTTTGGGTGGGTGTTGATAAATATAAAGCACATTCATTTTCACCCTGTGAAATATCAGTACAGGAATGAAATTATTGTCTATCTGATTCAAAATTCATAGAAACAACTATTTGAACATTGATTACCTCATCTGAGATAGGTTTTTTAGGAGAATAGATTGCCTCAAAGCTAGTGGAGGTAGGGTGGGATCTTTAAGCATGAGTTTTTTTGAGTTGTTTCTTCTCTTTGGCCACATCCATCTTATTTAACATGAAATCTCTCTATAATTACATATGTACTTCAATGATATCTTTTCTTTCTCTCATCATGTTGATTTCTGCACATTGGTCATCCCCTTGTTTTTTTCTCAAGATATGTTCGGGGGGTCACCCTAAAACCCACACCTCTGAAATGGTAATACGTTTTGGTCTACTTCAAGGAAACTGAAAGTATATTTGAATCTAGGTTGGGTGTCACTAATTCATTTGAATATTTAAAATAATAAATATATAAACATAATAAATAGTTGTTATGTAATATTGCTTTAAATCAAAAAAAAATATTTATTATGTCATAATTACACATGTTTCCCCCACATTATGATTTTTTTCATATATTAGTATCAGATATTTATTTACACGTGCCTCCTTTCATAGCACATGGATTGGGATGGAAGTGGCATTGGATTTGGATTCATCAATATGCATATAGATAGATGATCATAGTTATGGTGTTGCTTCATGTCACATAAAATTATTATGGTAGACTTCAAATATGTACTAATTTTTTTTCAAGTGAAGTGTATACCATTCTTGCTTTACGGTAGGGGTATCCAAGTTTTTATTCCCATTCCTTATTTTCAAAACTCATTTTGTATTTCATAAATAATGAATTATCAATCCAAGTGATTAATACCCATATCATGAAAAAATGTATTATGAACCACAATATACCTAAAACAACTGCTCCTCACGATGACTAGTAAATGCATCCCACAATCCTGGGGTCATCGGGTGTTCAAAAGTAGGAGGTGGGTGTGGTTTTATTTTCCCTTCCGCATCTTTAAGAAAAAATATCATTAAAATTGTGCAAAATTATCTATGAATCCTTCCAGAAACCCTTCATACATAGTCCTTGTGAAGGTCATCCACTGTAAATTCACTCTACAAGGGATGATGAAGATTAAGTCAATGTTTCATTATTTTTCCACTAAATTAATGAAATGATATATCACAATGTTACTATAATATCTCCCCACGTCAATGTCTTGATCCTAGTGACGACGTTGTTCCATGAATGTAAATCAATCGTCATGATGTTCCGAGTGATGATTCCATTGTAACTACTGAGCATGTCCTTATTGGGGTTAACATGTTGACCCCACTAATTCCATTTGACCTCATATTAGATGACTTTCTATTTAGCCTTAAATATTTTTTTAAACACTGTCAAACTACAACACTCCAATTTTTTCTGCACCTCCAGTGTTTCAGTGCCTACCATTTCATCAGTTTAAGCATAAAAAATATGTTCATTCAGAGCACTAGCATCGATATGTGTAGATCATGGTTTTACCTTAGCACTGGGAGAAGTAGCAGTAATAGGTTGAGAAAATTTTTGTTCCTCTGCACTATGAGCACCAGCAGTTTGAGAGACCTATTATTCATCAGGATTGAAAGCATCATCACGTGGAGAAATCATTATCTACAGAAGTGGTTCAACCTTTAATTAAGATTACATAAAAGAAACAACAAAAAAATAGTAACATAAGGTAACATGATGCATATTACAAAAAAATACATCCTGATTATTGAACTCGATTTTTTAAGGATGAGGGGATTTGACCCCTCTATCGAGTATCCAAATCCCTTCATTGTCGTCTCCTCTGACAACAAAATGCCATCTACATTGGGACTATTGTGAAATGATTGTGACGTCACAATGAATGGTTTATCCTCCAAAAATTTTTCATCTGACTCTTAAGTGGTTTTGGTGGATAATAGAAAAATTGACCATTTTTTAGTTTGCATGATGTAGAACATAAAATACATGTATAACCTATGATTCTATTATAAATGGTTCTCCTTTGTACCCTTCCTTACTGAAAACAACTTTTAAGAATCCCAACTCATCTATTTTAACAGCACTCTTTTCATCAACCCATGTGCATTGAAAAGTCGGCACATGGAAGTTTATATAATCCAACATCTATATTTGTTTGCTAATGAAAAAGTATGAAATATTATAATAAATTGGATATTCATCCTTAGAACCAAAAAGATGCATCACTTCAGCCACAAGTGTAACTCTACTATTCAACATGGTACTGTCTTCATCGTGTCCATTAGTACAGAATGTATAACCATTTATTACATAAGCCTTATATGATAATATATAAACACTTGGTCCTCTGGATCACTATCTAAGTTGTTATGAATCTGTGTCTGGATTTTCATCTAACTCCTTAAATATATGGTCCTGAAACATCTTATAAACTATCAATTATGTGTATTTGATATCAATGTTTCATCCCTTGATGGATTCAAATGACAAATAATTTCATTTTGGGTTTCAACATATGGGTAATCCACCAAATTTTTATGAAATATTTAATGGTGTGTCTGCCCCTGATCAGTAATATTTATTGTGATATCCTCTCTACCAGAAATTACTTCACCTGCAAGCCTCCTGGTGTGACGAGATTTTAGTATACCAATTCTTTCCACACCAAACAAGTCTGTGGTACGTAATTCAACGACTTCCTTAACAATATATCTCTCTACAACACAACCCTCTTGTCAACTTCAATTCATAATATACCCTTTAAAAATAATCATATATCGTTCAATGGAGTACATATATCTATAGTGTACATGACCAAATAGTAAAATCTATTTCACCAATTGAACCATCAAATGAACAATCATATAAAAAATATTGTCGGGGGTGAACATTTCCAATTCATATAATATGATGACAATTTCTATTTCTGTACTCAAAAATTTTGTAATGTCTATAAATTTCATGCATATAGATTTGAAGAAGAAATAGAACATCATTAATGTTTAATAGACATTATTGGGAAAAATGAAATGTAAATCTATAAAAATTAGTTCTTGCATCAAAACATTACAGTCATGTGATTTTAGACCCTTTAAAATTAAATAATTCACTGAAATGATGTACTAGATATATGATGAATACCCCTCTGGAACCTTTATGCCATTAATGATGTTGTAAAACTAATATCTCACCTGCCTGGAAAAAGTGTATGTAGTTGGAAGAAGAAAACTTTGTTTTCACCCTTCATATGTTCTATCTTTTCTCGTATTCCATTGTCAACCATCTCCAACCTAGCATTAATTGTATCTGTTATTTTTCTGGGTTCATTTAACAATGTGCCAATAAATCTCTCACATACATTTTTTATCAACATGCATAACATCAAAAAACTCTCAGACATACACAGAATTCCAGTATGGTAATTAAAAAACTTATCTCTTCTTCCAATTGGTTTTCATATAGTTTTTTGTAAATGGTTTACCAAAAGTAGTTTCCACATATTTTAATTTATAAAATACTTTCTCACTAGATAGTGGAGATGGTGTTGTACATTGTTTTGAACTTCCATAAAATGATGGTGTCTAAGATCAATACTTATGTCGTCAGGGTAGAAATCTAAGATTTCATAGAAACATGGTTTTCTTTGAATGTTACAACCGAATTGATTGTGTACCTTGTTCCAAGATGGGACACCCATGAATTCCTTTAATGCGATATCTTGAAAAATTCCTATAAAAAGTAAATTCATTTATTGTCATGTACAAAATGGATCTCAACATGAAATATTCATTTCTCTATGCATCAAACAATGTAACACCTGAATCCCACAATAATTTAAAATCCATGATCAATGGATCCAAATAAACATTAATATCATTACCTGGTTGTTTCAGTCTCGATATAAGAATAGATAGCATGATTTTTTTTCATTTCATGCATAACAATGGTGGAAAGTTATAATTTACCAACATACTCAGCTATATACTATGTGTGTTTCTTTGAAAATCGAAAGGATTCACTCTATCTGTATATAATGCAAGATGATGGTTTCTCATATCGTTTCCAAAATCAGGATACTCAGGATCAATTATCTTCTATTGAGGAGAGTCTATAGGGTGATGTAGTTTCCTATATTTATTTCTTCTATCTCTGTGCCACGTCAATTACCCTACGCTATCCTCACTTTTATATAGGTTCCTAAAATGTGGAATGATTAGAAAGTACCATACAACTTTCATAGGACTAGATTCATCATTTTATTATCAAGAAACACCACACTTTGGGCATTCGCTAAATTATTTTTGGTCCTTGAAAAATTTTATACAATCATTCGAGTAGGTGTATATTAATTTAGATATTGTAACTATCGAACATAGCTTTTATTTGGTAATTTATTTTCAACTCGAGATCTCATTATATTCTAGGAGCATGTCATTCATGAGAGAAAGTAATTCTATAAAACTAGATTCACTCAATAAATTGCCTACTTTCAAATTATACAGCTTTAGTATGGCTGACAATGATGTATATTAAGGGAAACCACCATTCAAAGAATTCATTGCACAACTCTTCAACTGCTCAAAAAATTTTGGGAAATCATGAAGTTCTTCTTCAACTTTCATTTAAATTTACTTGATACGCTCATCATCATCATTTACATATGTAATAACTTCCTTAGTATGGTATCCTTCATTATCAACACTTGTAATCATATCAGATGATCCACAAAATGCCCTATTATCATATCCACTAGCTATATTCTCTTTTTCCCTAGGTTTATTCCAAAATATATAAATTCTATCTATTCTATGAAAGATCAAGTGTTCTTACAACACTTATAGACTGACTTATCTTGAATAAAAATAGTGTAAACATGGACAATAGAATTCATGAGGTTCATATGTATGATCTTTTGAGAACATAATGAGCTCTTTCACTCCATCTTCATACTATCTTGTCAAATGATTGTCATCCATCCAGTCTTTATTCATATATATCCTATTTGATTTGGTGAGGTTAATTTTTTAAAAAATCAATAGAAAAAAATTTTATATAAAAATTAAACAAGGCTAAAAATATATATAAACTTTAAGTCTCCTTTGAAAATTATTTATAAAATCATAGTTTAAATTCCATTAAAAAACCAACCATTTACAGAAATTCCTCTTTAAAATAAAATACCCTTTTTAAAATAAACCAATCAGTTTCAAACACTATTTCTGAACACCCCAATTTCTTTTTATAAAGCATTCAAGTCAACTTCATTACCCAATAATTATAAACATTTAAAATGATAGAAAACCCTATATATTTTAAAAATTTTCATTTAACCTTCACAAACCACTTGTTAAAATGAAACTAGAATTATATATTATTTCAAATCATTCACATCCCTATATTAAATCCAATCATGTGAGTTGATAAACACATCTCATGAATCCTAAGTCCATGCAATGTGTTTAAATCATTTTAATGTTATCTAAAACCACAAAAGGTATGTAAAACACATTTTTATAAACTTTTTTTAGTGTATTCCAATAACATTTAGTAGAAAAGACCACTATTTTCAAATCTAGTGAAGGATTTGGGAAGTTTCTCTTATGTGTTCTTAACTTTATGGACCCATAAGAAAACAAATGACCATCATGGACTGAAACCGTTCAAATCCCATCTCCTGATACATCACAATATAATCCAAACTCATTACCCAACTCATTTATGGTTAATATTGGTGTTTTAATCAATTTTCTATTAATATATTAGAAGGATCACTCATGAACATATAAATACTCATATTGAGATACACAACATAGATCATGTCTCATTTAATTCCATGCCTATTTATGCATTGTTTCAAAGGGTAGTGATTAAGAACCCACTCTTGACTAATTACCTGATTAAAAAAATCATAACTCATTCTTACTAAAACACCCTAAAAGGAAAGTTAAAAGTGAATGAAAAACCTAAAAAACTCCAACATCAACACTACTGACCCCTGGTAACTCCCCATATCTCATCGTCCAACCATGAAATAATCTCAGCGTCAGGAAAAAAATAAAATAGGGCACTAAAAAGGATAAATAAGAGCATTATAAACTCCTGTCCACCAGTACATATGTTGGGTGTCAGCTAAAAATTCTTTCTTTGATTTCATAAAAAATTATATTTGAATCTCTTCATAATATTGTTCATAAAGTGCTAGTTTGAACATATGGTATAAAATATATTTTCACATGATTTATAAAACAAGTGTAAAAACAATAAACACTCATATTTTCAAACTAGTACTATTTTTATAATATAAAAATAAGGATGACTAATGATTTGAAATAAAACTATAAAAAAATGGAAGGAGGGACTTTAAAACCATATAAGACATGTCAAATTATAGTTTATCCCTCTTTTAGAATATTTATAAAAAAAACTAGATTCCATAAATAACCACAACTAAAATCCATTTTCTTAAAGAAACATTTAACAAATAGAATATTTCTTTTAAATAATAATTATTAATCATTTAAATCAACCTTTTAAAAAGTGAAAAAATAAATACTCGATGTGAAACAATGATCATATATAGGAACTAAGAAAACAAGGAAACATAATTCAATAAACAACCAAATGATGTTGCCTTATAATAAAAAACTAAGGGAATACAATCCAGCCAAGAAAATACATCCTCTAAAGTGTCCTAAAAATGATGTAACCATCATGTGAAACATCCAAAGACTCATGTATTTGGATCCTAAACTAGAGATGAGGTACCAAGGTGGATACTATTTAACTTGTCATATCCAAGTAGCCCAATAGAAATCACTCTGCTATATCATGATCAGAGGATAAAAAGAAAACCTTGTCGCTTAAAGTATATTTTAGGGACATTGAAACATCTCAGAAACACACACAATCTAACTGGGTGCTAACACTAGGAAACACACTCCAAACATGGGATTTTACATATCTGGATCCCTACCAGCCTCCAAGGACACCCGTGACATTTCAATAGTGTAAGTGATCAACCAATGAAATAATTGATCATCACATAAATACAATTACAATAATTTGAAATTTAACCTCACCCCACCTCGTAAACCCTCATAAGAAATAGCCCATTTCACATCCTTTTATACTATTCACAATAATCATATAAATATAAAGATTCCCCCATGGGGTCATGATCAACAATAGGAATAATAAATTTATGGAGATCAATTGAGGTTCTCCCATATTTATAAAACAAATTTCATTAAATTACTTACTAAGAATTAATAAATGTGCTTGAGAGGACAATTCATTTTCACCCCATTGAATAAAAAAATTTCAAATTTCATCTTAAAAACATTTATGAAAATCAACTAGAATGTATATTAACTTTATGGAAAAAAATTTGAACCAAAATTTCCAAATATTTAAATTCCTTTAAAAAATCCACTCAGACCTTTTACAAAACACTTGGCATGTGATGAAAGTCAATGCCATATCTTTAAACTATTTTCAACCTAATTGAATCCCAAAAAAGTCATAACTTAGGAATATAATTTCATAAAAATTCAATTATAAACACCAATAAAATTTATAAATTCTATTACAAGGGAGATACAATGAAACACCTACCCCACTCAAGAAATATCGAAGCTAAAACATGTCAACATTAATGTGGAACACCTAAATATATCAAGTGACATACTACACAACCACTTACAATAAAAAATATTAACCACTAAAAAGAAATTAAACTATTCTATAGTGGCATAACACTTCAAATCCATAACCGAGTCACACAAAATCAATGAAAAAAATATTAAGAGGAACACCAACCTACATGAAATTCATTTACAGCACAAAAAAGGTCCACCAACGTCCACGATTTTCAGAGGGGCATTTAGCCTATACAATTCCCAACATACCATCAATATCAAACTATAATTACATATGTATAAGAAAAAGGGATGACAAAGAGGTGGAAAATCACCAGTCAAGGTGAGGCGTGCGATGGAGGTGAGGTGCATGACAGAGGTGTGGCGCATGACAGTGGTGTGGTGCATGGTGGAGGAGAGGCGTGCAACGGTCTGGTCCGTACAAGATGGATTTCTAGTGCACGATATAGGAGAAGAGCATGATGGTATGGTTCAAAGTAGAGGACAGTCACATGGTGTAGTTGTGGTTCACGGTAGGGGAGAGGTGGTTAGAGAAGAGGAGGAGGAGGATGACGACGAAGAGGAGGAAGAGGAGGTGTGGCGGTGATGATCGACTTCTGAGAGGGCTTGAGGGGTGCAAGGGAGGAAGAGAAAGGTAGGGTTTTTAAAAAAAATCCCATGAAACTTTTATCATTACTAGATAAAAAGTTCTGATAAAGGTATGTTTTATCAGCTCTAAAAAAGAAAGCGTTCATAAAACCTTCCATTATCAGCGCTAAAAAACACTGATAAAAAATGTCTTTATGAGTTCCAAAAATATAGTACTGATAAAGACTCTTTTTATATGAACTTTTTAGCGCAGATAAACACAGGATTTTATCCGCGCTAAAAAAGTGATGATAAAGTTATAATGTTACTAATTTATTTTTACTATTATATATATTTAATAATATTATATATATGATAAATATATAAATATATATTTATAATTGTAAATATATATATATATAATTATAATTTAAATAGTTATAAATTTATAAGAAATATACTTATTATATTTGTAATCACAAAAATATATATAATAAATATATTAATTAAATATATATTTCTAAGATTATAGATATATATAACTGTATTTCTTGTAATTTTATAATTATTTACATGAATATATATTTATTTTTAATTATATAATTATAAATGAATATGTATGTATTTATTTATTTATTTATAAAATTATAAAAAATATATTTAGAATATTTATTATTTTATTAATATATATTATAATTTTGTAATTATTTAAATAAATATATTTATTTATAAATATAACTACTAAATAAATAGGTATTTATTTTTATTTTAATGTTATAACAACTAAATATTTATTTATAGTTGTAAATATATATATATATATAGGGAATAATAAAATTATAAAAAATATATTTATAATTTTATAAATATATAAATAATTATAATATAAGAAAAAAATATATTTATAATTTTATAAATATATATAATTAATATTTTACTATAATTTTTTTATTATTTAAATATATCTCGATTTATTTTGAATTATATTTAAAAATATTTTTATTTATTAAATTTATAAATATATTTATTTAATAGTATATTTATAACATTATATGTACCATAATAAAAGTATTTATTAAAATTTTAAAATTATTTACATTTATATATATTTTTATTTATATTTATAATTATAATTATAAATAAATATACTTACAAATATTTCTATATAATTACAAATATATATATATATATATATTATAAAATTATAATATATGTATTTATTGTAATTTTATAATTATTTAAATATTAATATATATAGTTATAATTATAATTAAAAATAAATATATTAAACAAGTATTTGTATATAAATAACATTTAATAACTATAAATATAACAAATATATTTGTCATTTAAATATATTTAATGTAATTTTATAAGTATTTTGTAGAACGTAATAGGTAACATGTATTAATCATATATACCTATTAATAAAATATACATTGTAAAAAAGGAGCCATTAATAGACATCATGAATAATAAGAAGGCTTTAATTTATAAATGAACATTCATGATGATACATAACAAATATGCACGAATGATTGATTAATATATTTATTGACCAAATTCATTGGGTAGACATATATAATTAATAATTATAATATTAATATTAATATTTAAAAAGTATATATATATTAATTATAAATCATAGAAATATAAAAAATATTAAATATATATTAAATATTAGATAATATAATAAATATGATAAATTTAATGAATCTAATAAATATTATTAAAATTTCAATTATAAGTTAAATAAATATATAAAAAATATAAAAAATATAATGAATATAATGAATCTCATAAGTCTAAAAAATATAATAAAACTAATAAATCTAATAAATCTAATAAATCTAATAAATTTAATAAATATATTCATTATTTAATGAAATTTATTATAATCTTATAACTATTTAAATATATATATATATTAAATTATAATATTAGAAACACTTTCTTTAAACATTATATATAAAAATTTGAATTAATAAAAAATATATATTAGTTATAAACATTCATTTTTTAATTAATTTATATAAATAAAAATTATTTTCGAATATGATATAATAATTTTATATAAATTAACAATATATTTAATTAAAAACTTTTATCAGTGCTAAATAAAATGTTGATAAAGGGTAGTTTTATCAGCGCATTCTGCTTAGCACTGATAAAACCTAGTGCTTCCCTTGCCTCGTTCTGTTGTAGAGGAATTTATAAACACACACACACACACAAAATATATTTTATATATGTATATAAATATAAATATATATATATATATATGGATAAAAAATGTAACAAAAAATATATAAATATATAGATATATAATAAAATACTGAAAAAATGGTATAGGTGAGTGGAAATGTTGCATGGTATAAGGGGGCCTTAGGTTCTAAACCCACCAAAGGCAGGGGTTCCCATGTAGGTGAAATAGGTACGACACTCATAAAGATGGGAGGGGGCTTCCTAGAATTGTTAAAGGGGTGGAGCGGGGGTCAATCACTTTTAAAAGGGGGTGGGTCTACACTCTTATTTATAGAAAGAAATTTATTATTATTGTATTTTATGCGCACTTTTAAAAAATTGTTGATAAAATGGGTCCTTTATAAGTCATAAAAAGCGATGACAAAGGACACTTTTATCATCACATTTTTTAGCACTGATAATAGGGGCCCCGTTTTAATAGAACTTCTATTATTAGCATTTTTAGCACTATAAGTACCCTTTTTGCAATATTTTAAGGGTTATATCTATATTAGTGTGAAAAACTAATTACCAATTATTTTGAAACACCTTTATAAAGAAACTCATGAAAATAAATCATGAAACTCAATCTACTAATTCATATTCATTTGCTGATGTGACTGTTATATCTTATAGTGACATTACAAGAAAATTAATTTTTTAACAACACACATTATATATGATTAAGTAGTTAAAAAAATACACAAGAATGTTGTTGAGGTTATGTAGTTAAATGTTGTTAAATTTTTTACATGTATTTTTTGATATCATATACACCTCTACACCCCCTCCGGCTCAGCCACCGCCACTGCCAACTAGTGCCCCCACCATTGTCTTGATGATGTGTACCTATCCATCTATCTCATCATGCTTGCCCATGGTGCTGCCTCCATGACACTAACTCCACCCCACCCCCACAACTGATCCTTCTACCACAAGGCCTTCCCCTCCCAACAAGCCCTCAACAGCCACAAGGCAGGCCACCGCAAAGCCCCCTCTAACTACCCCTCCACAACCACCATCCACCCTGCGACTCCCACTACTGGTGATGACAAGCCTCACTGGTGCTCCATCTGACATCGATCCTTCCCCACAGGTATGGACCTCAGTGTTCATAAGTGATGTGGGGTGTTAAAAACAATATTTGATCAGATTCAGCTTAAGTGTTTCATATAGAGAATTTTATTTTTTAATTATTTAATGAACGAACCACATTTTTTATAGAGAATTATTTAATTTTATTTTAGTTAAACCAAAATCTATGGATATAGGAATTCATGAGTCATATTCTCACCCATTACATATCCAAAACATTGATTATTATATAGTGAATCCATATCATCGAAAATATTTACAACATGTTTTTTAATTGTTATGCCACAACTCGATTTCATAAAGGCCTCTCCTGGTTTGGTGGAAAAATAAAATGCAAGATCCAAAACCCAGATTTAAAATAAAATTTGATAGGTAATAATATGTGATCTACTGATATCATTAATAATATACAATATAACTGAAATTAAAAACAATTCCAAAAAATGTAGTTAAAATAAAAAAAGGTACAATGGACTAAAAATAACTACTGAATTCAATTTACAAAAAATAACTATTTAATACAATTGTTGAAAAATAAATGAGGATTAAATTCAAAAAATACCTTAAAACACAAACAATTAAATACCTCATTAGTACACAAAACAATCCTTGAACATGGAGTACCTACTATTTACCTTAGCCACCGGAAGAATCCACCATTACAACCCTATAATATGTACGTAAAAGTAGGCTAGTGGTGGGTATGCCCACATATCCCTTTATGAATAATCATCCAAGTCATTATTGAGTATGGTTAAAAATAAAGTTATTAAAATCATAATATATAGTCTTGTATTCACCAATGAAACCAACCTTGTGGTAAATTAGGTCAAATATCAAATAGTAAACTATTTTATTCCCAAATCCTCATAAGATACTATGGAATAACATTTTCAATTCCATTAATACAAAACTCATATTAATAAACACATCAAATTATTTCATCCCTATGACCACCAAAAACATCACTCTCCAAATAACAATTTATGTATAGTATAATGCACATAATCAGAATATAGAAGGGCCATCACAAAAAAAAAAGTCAAGTCAGTGCTTATAAAATTTATAAGATATGTGTCCCAAACGATTTTGGGGCCTAATATTTTAAAATACCAAAATAATTTCTAAAATTATCTCAATTGAAAAAAATATCATCAGTGTGATCTATGTATAAAATGAATAATATCGACTATTCTTTCATCAAATTTAGACAATGGAGTGAAAATGTGTATTTTTATGATCAACTCACACATTTTTTAACACCCACACACCAACATTCATGTACGATCCTTGGTTTATTTTTTCCTTTATTATTTATCTTGTTGATCTATGGTTTTTACCATTGATTCTCATCTTTTTTCTACTTGTTTTATCCTTTTAACCCTTTGAGAGTGAGTCATGTCTTCATATATAGGTTGGGAGGTGTCCTGGGAGGATATCTTAAGGATGCACTTGGGCTTGTAGCCAATAAGGCTATATAAGGTCCATAGACAAGCTGGTGGGGGCCACTTCCTTGGTTGTGGATAATAGTAGAATATTATTATAGTAATACCACCATCCTACTGATGGTGTTAACAGGACAACAATCATTATACCTGGTGTCATATTCTAGCTGAGGGGAGTGAGGGTTTAGCCAGTGATGTCAACCTAGGTGAGGAAACCCATGGTAGTATCCTAATTTTCATCCATTTAATCTATGTTTTAGTTCTAAACACTTCTCACTTAAAACTCATTTGACCCAACTAGAGTCATATTTGTCCCATCAAACCCTGATTCTTCATAGATTGAAGTGTCGTTTGAAGCATTGGATCTATTCTGGTAAGTGTAGTCTTATTTTAATTATGAATTATCCTACGTTCATCTCTCTGCTTTGAGAGTGGTGGATGCTTATGTCATCTATGGATCTAGATCCTTATTTGGTGATGCGTGGTTCTAGGATTCTTCTATGGGGTTTTCACGACTTTTGAATCTCCATTTGGGATCCTGTGTTGGTTTTTTGATGATACCTTGATTAAATTAGGTGGTTCTGCAATTAAATTCCAATCAATAGATATCACTATTTTTTCATGATTAGAAATGGATTTAAAATGTTTTTTGATGCATCAATTGAAATTCTTGATCAATATTTTAAAAATGGAATGGGTGTGTTGAACAACTTTGATTATTGATTTTAAAATAAAGTGATGATTTCCATAAAATGGATTTGAAATGAATGAATGATTTGATGAAATACATTTATGATGATTTCTTGAGAAAATATGGAATGAAGGGATTTATGGTTTTAGATGGAATGAATTATTTTTAATGGCATGTGTTTCGATGAAGACCAATTGATGTTGTTTTTTGAAATGAAAGGGAATGTTTGAAAACATAAACTTAGTGCCAATTTAAAATGATTATATGAAATTATTTGAGATTGATTGAGTTGAATTATATCCCCTTATATGTGTGGTTTCCTTGAAGAATATGGAAACCTATATAGCTAAGTGGTAAGAAAAAACTATAGGCATGCATTAGTTCTATTTGGAAACAGATCGATGATTAAAACCCTCATTAAACGATAGTGAGAGTAGGGAGTTCATTCTTTGGGGTGTTCTTATATCTGCCCTTGACATGATATCTTAGTGTGTGTTCACACATGGAGCCATATTTCAATGGGATGTGTGGTAATCCTTGTACTAAATTATCCTTGGGTCTCTTAACCTTGGTGCTATGATGAAAAATTATTTATAAATAAAATTGTTTATAAAATGGTTTCCCATATCTATTTTGATAGAAATTATTTTTCATGATAATGTTTGTTGGAAATTGACTTTTGTATCATTTTTATACATTCCATTGAAGTAATCTAGAAAACATGTTTTGTTGTGAATTGTCAAAATATTATTATTCCATGTTTTATTTAAAATTATACATGTTTGGTTTTTTATATATAATTATAAATTAATAGTTGGTGAGATATTACTAGTTAGTGTTGATCACACCCTACTTTTTACTTTGGGAATTTGTAGTCAATCTTATGCTAGGTCCAAGTAAATGGAAAGCACCGGTTAAAGGTGGCGTGTGTTCTTTATTGGAAGATAATTGGGAGTTGGTGGGGACAGATGGATTATGTGATCCAATTGTTACAAAGAGATCCTATGATGATTCCTTTGAAAATTTATGTGATGACATGGGTTGAAGTTCCATTTTTGGGAATTTTACTTGTCTACATGTGGTACTTTTCTCTTGATGAGTTTTGGTCATACTGGTTGTTTATTGATTCTTATCCACTATTTGTTCTTCTTGTATTTTTATTATGGATAAATCCATCCTTATTGACAATTTTTGATGTCCATGAGAAATTAATGAGTCTGTAGGGATTGGAAATGCCTTTCAGGCCATGTCAGGGTCTATTCAGGTACCGTTTTAGCAGGTTATCCCGGTTGGTTCGTGAAATATTTAGATACATAATAATAATACCATTATTATTATTATTATTGATACAATATTAATATAAAAAAATTTGTTAACAATTAATAACTAAGATTTTCTATCTAACCATAATAACATGAAAAGAAATGTCACATTAATAATATTAATATGAAATATATCTACATCACCATGATCATCATTGTTGAGACCAAACTAAAATTAAGAACCCTAATAGGGGAAGTGAATCAGGGTGCACACCAGATTAAATTTTTTTTTAATCCCTTTACCATATATAATTTGTTCCCTCCATTTTATGAAATGTGTTTAATCTCACTTTATCGCATCACTGATCACACTAAATATCAAACACATATACAGGAAAGTAAAGCACAATAATACAAGGATTTTACATGGTTCTCCACTATGGTATTATATAAGGATCATACAAAAAATAATGTTTCAATATAGTAAAATCAATAATCTTGCATTATTTAGTGGATACAAGAAAATATGTCACGATTACTTGAGCCAATGAACACTACCCTTACATGGTTTTGGAAAGTCTCATTGTCATTCTAAGGGACACTCTAACTTATTCGATTTCATGCATAGATTAAGTTAAGGAAAAGTCAATATATAGATGTGAGGGTAACTTAAATAGTTTAGAGATTTGAAGGTATCTTCCATATCGGTATAAGGCTTTGAAACACCATATATATATAACACATGAATAGATTTTATGTTAGGATTGTCTTTAATGATCTCTTCCTCCTAAAAGTGAAATGAAATCAACTGATCAATGTGAGAGTTTATAATTTTTCATCAGATGAAATACAACAGAAGCACTTCTTCCATTAGAATAATTCAACAATGGAAGTATTCTTATTACACTTCTTTTTTCTTCTTAAATAGGCAGATTTAGTAATAAAAACCTATTTCCTTTGAGTATTATTTTTTCAATGGAAATAATGTTATTTCTGATACTCCTTTACACTTACTGGACCTCCTTTCCTCTAAAAAACTAGATATGCAATGTTCCACTAATTTTTTATAATTAAAATGAAATTTTTTTATACATTCATTATGATTTCAACCCTTCTATCATTGTTTGTGATAAAATATATTTCTATAATCCTTAATGATCATTCTATGTTCCCTATATATGTTATTATGGTAATTTTTTCCCAAATGAGTAAAGAAAATCTCCAATATTTAATGTTATACCTTATCCATTTATTATTTAAATGAAATATTAAAGATATTTTGGAAATTGACCCATCATGATACATGATGCTTCATTGTGGCATTATGTACTTTGATTTTACTCACATTTTATGTGCCCATTAGATTGAATTGTATTTTCTGTCAATAATGTGAGATGTTTGGATGGTTCATGGTGGTGTCTTTATATGCTGGATGAGTTTTGTATATGTGATGAAGGTGTTTCCTTGTTGAATGGTAAATGTATTGAGGATTCATCTTATACTTCTTAGATGAATAGATTCAACACACACAAAAAATTACTTGTGATGATTGTTTATGTTTTGATTCAATTAAGTGACACGTATTGATGGATGAAGTAAAACTTTCCATAACATGTTTCAATAAATGATTATATTTTATTTCTTAATGGGGGATTAGAGGATATCATGGAAATTTGAGAAATAATTTAAAGATAATTATTCATTGATGTTGTTACAATCATAAGTTACACACGAAATTTACAAGGATTATAAGATTACTTATGATGAATTTTGATTGATTGAGAAGATATTGAGATGATTTTAGGTGGTTTTGGTATGGGATAAGTGGAGTATGGAATTTTAGAATTGGATCTGGATTCCTATAGGGGTTTGAGATGTTTTCTCATATGACTTTGAGCTCTTGCGGGAAAATCTCTATATTTAGAGCACGTATGACCTTCCTAGTGTAAAAATTTATTATCAATTTTCACCATATGAATTTTAATTTGTCTCCAAAATATGACTTTAGTGGTACATGAATTACTTTTAGTAGCATATAGTGTATGGATTTCAACACATATGACTATCCTACAAGGCTCGTAATACTTTGAGAGGTGTTTACACATGACATTATGTCATATGAATTTGACCATATAAATGTTTTGGTGATACCATAAGACATTAATAGGAAAGGGTATATGAATTTTATAGGTTATATATGTTTTTTACACTATATGAATTTTTCAGTTTAATAACCCCTACTTTAGAGGCTTGAACTTAGTACGTATTTTATTACATAGGAATAAGATACAAGGATCACATTACTATGGACTGATTAGTTTTGTTGTCTCGTGAACAATATATATACATGGATTCTTTATTACATTAGTAATAAAATATAGAACATAGAAAAGGAAAGTAATATTTATCCTTGAACTCATTCAAATATTTCATATTCATATCCTGAGGAAGGGAAAAAAATAAGGGTGAGATCTAATTCTCATTAAGGATTACGTACAATAGAAACAATTATGAGTAAATAATGCATAATCAATATGGAAAGGTAAATATCTGAAAATGAATTCCATTTGATCAATAACTTAAGAATGAAATCCATCCATAGATAAAATCAATGTGAAAATCTCATGGATAATAATAATAACTGAATTCTCAATGAATGAAATGCTTAATATTGGATATCATGATCTTAGAAACTATGATACCTATACTGTCAAGATATTTCACAAAAAAATTTAAAACTATGGGTAATGACCCATTTAATTTGTCCTACTAATTTGTCTCATAAGACATATCAATGAATCGAGTGGATATTTATAATTGGGGCCCACCCATAAATTCATGTCCAAAGAATTCCTCATATATTGAATGATAATTAAATTTATAAAAATTATGTCTTATAAAAACAATAAATATTTAATAAAGGATACTGATTTATTCAAATTTTCCTCAAAAAGTCATATAATTTCCATAATAAAAAACCATATTTAAAATGTTATACTTTTTAGTAAATAATTATATTTATAAAACAAAGAATACTAATATTTGTGAGAAATGTAGTTATAATTTTCTGAAAGTAAGAAAATGTGTCAAAGTATGTTATCATGAAAACATATCCCCTATGTTGAATAAGTAAAATAAATGGTTTTTACCATTTATGAATATAAATTCAATTAAAATATCATTAAAACATTCTTTAGTAAAATATCCTTTTCATTTTTTTTTGTAATCACTTATTTAAAAAGAACTAAAAAAATATAAAGTAAAAAATTTTATTTTAAAATAAACTCGTAAAGTAATATTCAAATAAAATATTAGTTATTTTGAAAGCAAATACACTCATGCTGTATAATTTAATTTTTTTTACTTTTATCAAAAATGTCACAAAACACCTCATTTGAAAAATAATAAAAATATTCATTTAAAATGGTTTTGTAAAAAGGCTAGAAATGGGTAAATATTTCTTTTGATAAATATTTGAATTAGTGTAAACAAATTAGGATAAATTTTAATGAAAACTATTGATATTCATCAAAAATATATATGATCAAAATAGAGATAATATTGGTTTTCTTTTAAACATTACATTACTTTATTCAAGTTCAAAAGAGAGGAAATGGTGGAAAACAAATATGAAAAATATTTAAGGGAGAAAACATTAAATGAACATTAATTGTCATTTCTAAATAGATATTAATTTTAATTACATCAATGGGAAGTATATAACCAACAAAAAAATAAATTGGCGCATAATACCAAATATTTCTCAGTGGAGTTGAAATTAAGACAAAATCCCATACCTTGCGCTTCCCTTTAGTTGAAATCATCATGTATAATAGTTTTAAAAATGATATTAAATTTTAACATAACTATATTAATATTTTAAAAAACATATATGATCCTTTTATATCATTTTTTCTCCCATATTTTAATTATATTTTATTATTACCACGGTATAAGGTGTTAACTGCTTCATTTTCCCATAAATATTTTGTCATGTATGTTCCAGTTATTTTTCAGGGAATATAGTTACATAATATCTATAATGATATTGATTTTATGAATATAATATTTATAAATTAGATAAATTTTTAGAATCATTCTTGATTGGTGGACATAGAAAATTTTCCGCATTTCTTTGTGGAGATGGTATACAGTACATACGCCCGAGTGATGACATCATTTAAAAATGATTGAAAGGGTAATAAAGTGAATGGTATATTAATTTAAAAAATATATATGATTTAATAATAATCATATATATCCTTTATTTTATTCATTATAACCATCCAATAAATGTGGTGATGAAAACAAATTACACGGCTTTGTGAAGACGATAGGTTGTATGTACAAACACGCACTGATTTCATTTTTAGAACGATGGATAAAAGGTGGAATGTGGTTGTCTCATAATAATAATGACATAAAAATATATATATTACAATATATTTGTTAATTTATTATTTATTTAACATATGTATAGTAAGTAGAATAGGAAATAAACATGAAAAAGTTGGTAAGGACGATACCTCTTCTTCGGTGGACTTCCTTAAGATCTCCTCCTATGGGATATAGGGTTGGACATTTGGAAGGAAAATAACCTCTAGAACATTTAAAAGGATATTTATAAGAGTACTTTTTAGGGTTTTTATAGATATATGGCTTAATGTTACATAAATAAGTGAGGAAGGAGGTTTCCTTTTATTATATATGTGAGGGGTACTTTTTGGAATTTCCCAGAAGAATAAAATATAATGCAACTATTCTTCATCCAAATTGTAAAAAATAACATATAAATGCACATAAGATTACATTTTAGACCATATATTATACCCTTTATTATTATTTATTTTTTATGATTTTTAGATAATTTAATAAAATATTATTTTCATAAAATATCATTATTTTTATTCTTGACAATATTCATTACATTGACTTTAATAACATGAAGAAACAAATATAAGCTCTAAGTTAATATTTTAATTAATATATAACTTTTCATTTTAATCTATAAAATTCATGGATCATATTAATTTTCTCAAATTATGATACCTTTAATATTTTTAATATAATCAGTTTGATTTATTAATTAATTGAGTAATTTATGTGTCAGCATTGTGTAAGAATTTAATGTAATTATTTATTCAAAAAAATTAAAAAAACCATCATTTAGATAAATATTTTATCTTGAAAAATAATATTTATTGTATAACATATCCTCATGATAACCCTATATTTAAAATATTAATGTTATTAAAAATAAGAGTGTGACATGTTTGGCTTTTCTTGAAATAAAATACTATAAAGGTCAAAATCTCATCCAAATGGCCATAAATTTACTTATTAACAAATATTGTATGAGTATGTACGAAATTGTCTCATAAAATGAGATTAAATCAGGTCTTAGGATCATGTTCTCGTCCTTATCATCTTATTTTTAACCTTCATTACCCAATTTACCCTTTAATCTTGTAACAAAAATTACTAAAGTTACTTTTCATATTGGAAAACAATAAAAGTTAAATATTTACTAAATTTTGACCTCAAAAATAAAAATATTGAATCTATTTTTCAAAACCCAATACACATAAGTGTCAGGGTTTAATTTAAGATTAAACTTAAAAAACACAACAAAAAATAGTTTTTTTAGAAAAATGACTCTTTTGTGTAAAAATGTTTGTATTCCAAATTTAACGATGAAATTAGTTCCAATGAAATTTATATAATTATTCATAATATAAATAATTTTAATTATAAATAATTTTAAAATAAAATAAAACTCTTCATATGGTTGATACCGAAATAATGTTTTCAATAAAAATAGTATTTGTTATTATTCACTATGAAATAAAACTTTTCAGAAAAATAATAAAAATTAACCTAAAGAGAATTTTTTTATGATGATTTCAAAAATTATTTTATTTTTATTAAATAAATTTTAAGGATTTTTTAGAAACAAATTATCAAATTTATTTTTTCATGGAAAGTAATAAAAATAAATTTTCAACAAAACATGTTTTTGGAGAATAAAATGAATTTATTAAAAAATGAGGGCATATTTACTAAAAATAAATTTGTATCGAATATGAACTTCACATATATTTCATAATATAGTAATTCATATTCATTATCACCTATTCAATGACAAGGTTATAATAATGTTTCATGGTTTACTTAAACTCAGTGTTGTGTGTTCTATATATTATCGAACATAGTATTATTTTTTAAAAAACCTGGGAATATTATAGTCACTTTGTATGAATTATAAAGTCATGTGAAATGATAAAATGCATAATTTCTGAATTATGAATTCTAAATAAAAGGAGAATAAATCTGATTATGTTTCTGCAAATATCTTCAAGGATTCAAACATCATGATCAATCCAAGTAGATCAAGAATCAAGACAAGATCAAAGAAGAACCAGTTGAATGAGAAGATGGTGTTTTTGAGTACCATGTTGAATGATGCAGATTCCATATCATAGTGCATGAGTTTGTATAAGAAATCCATTTTCTTTATTTCAATTTAATTTATGATTTATTACATATGATTAAACCAATTACAACCTAGTAAATTGAGAAGTTTAGTTTCTTTGAGTAATTAGGTATATTAAAACATAATAATAGTTGGTACATCATAATTATTGAAAACTTCCATAAACTTCTCATAATATCTCATAGTTATTTATACTGCATGGGATAACCTGGGGACATAAATAAAAAATGGGTGAGCTATGAAGCACAATATGGGAATAAAAATGAGATAAATGAAGAAAGTATTAAATTTTTAGATAATATGAATTTAAATGGTATATAAAATGGTTGAAAATCATAAACATGAACCAAGAGGCATTATATAGCATGATAATATAAAGGAACTACATGAAAATGGAAACAACTTTAAACATGACATCATAAACATTGGTTAAGGCTTACCGCCAACACATTATAACATGGTGTAAAACATCTCGTTATAGAATATGTTCACTCCCTAATCCATTTCATGACATATCATAAGACTAAAACATTAACTAATACATTAGAGAACTATATAATTCTTGGTGTACCCACTACATTTTTATCATGCACATGCATGAGTGTTTCTCATAGATCATTCCTCATTGGATCATATTTTATCAAATATAATTCCATGATCAAGGAGTATGGAATAAATACAAGTAATTCATATATAAAAGGAGTATAGGTTTTTCTATCTAAATACCTTTTAGTATAAATGATGATGGTATTAATAATATAAAGGTTTAACATGGAAAATCATAGAGAAATTTGTGAAAAATAACAATAATTCTTAAAGATCCATAAAATGGTTTAATGAGGGAGAAAGGAGACTCTCATCATTTGAAAATAAAATTTAGAGTAATAGGTATGTGAAAAAATAATATCCAAACATCTTGAATTGGAAATAAATGGCATGAAATGAAGAAGATTCTTGAATAAAGAGGAGAATAAAATCACCCCTTACCAATAGAGGGTGATTCCAAAAGATTGGTAGGTGCTTCTTGAGATCTTGGGAGAGCCTTGTGAGGAATCTATAGTGGTGATTTCATATTAATTATGTTCTCCGAAGTTTTTTTATTGGAGTGGAATGGGAGATTGTGTGTGTTTATATAATAAAATAGGGGGAGTTTTTTATTATTTCCCAAACATAGGTTTTGGACTCTATAAAATAAAGTTATCAAAACCACAAACCATCCCATAGTTTTCCCATGGTTTCTACCAAGTTGGATTGGTTTTAATTATTTTATAATTCCAACAGATGAAATGAATAAAATATTAACCTTGAAGATGAGGAAGTGAGTTATATTTATAAAGATATTATTTTATAAACTTAAAATATTATATAGGATTTGGTGGAATCACAAAGGATTTATAAAATTAATAAAAAAACATAATAATGAAATTATTTTAAAGGGGAACCATATATTTAGTCTTTCTTTCCTTTTTTGTAATTCATTACCCACTTCACAGTCATTATGATGTCATAATACACACCTTAAATTTATACTGTATTTAATTGTTACCTGAAAATTCTTCTATATCAGAAAATTATATATAATTAACCATTGGATAATTTCAACATGATGACTCCAACATTAATATTAATTTTATTTTATAAATATTTTAATTTTCAATTTTTGAATAAGAATTGACATTTATTGAGAAATACGGGGGGGGGGGTTTATAAAAATATTTTTCAAAACCTTATAAAAAATACATTTGAAATCAAAAAAATTATATTATCATTTATATTTAATAAAAATTATTTAATAATAATATGAAAATATAATTCATTTCAAAAATACATTTATTCAACAAAAGTAATGACTTATTTGAAACTGTATATATATATATATATTATGGTATTGATATATATTCTATTATTAAACTATAAAAATCCTTAAGTGTAAGGTGCATGTAGTTTATATTTTCATTGGATGGTTCAGTGTACACTGTTTGGGTCGTGACCTCTATGATCTTAAAATTATCTCATAAATGGCTTCTATCATGCTTTAGTTGTGGGATATCGAATATGGATTGGTAAAGAGAAAATCTTAGTGATGATATCTACCTAGAGAGCTTTTATAAATGGGATTAGTAGGATATGATCCTATTGGTTGAGGCTGTCACTTCTTTTGTCTGTCCCAATTAGATTTATCATAACCTTATATTTATACTAATCATGTTCTTAATATTAAATGTAAATATTATCAATGGTTATAATGCTTAATGGTTTTTTAAATCTGAAAGGATATAATAAAACCAAATAAGTAAATGTGTTTTCTATAACCATAATACGTTATAGGGAATTTAATTCAATCAAAAATTGAATTTTATTTATAAAGGTATAGGTTGTTACAATATCCCCCCTCAAAAATATCTCCCTCAAAATTCTAATTTCACACACTAAAAAAGAAGAGGGTTATTTTCTTTATCACCTCCTCCGGTTCCCATTTATCTTCTTCAAATATGTGGTTTCTCCATATCACTTTGACCAAATTAATTATCTTATTTCACATAACATTTTCATTGTGATTGAAGATCTTCACAGGATGTTCTTCATCTAAAATATTATTCTCCAATGATACCCCCTCAAGATTTATTCATGTACAAGTTCTGGTATGTACTTTCTCAAGAGGGATACATGGAACAAAAAAATTATTGTTAATAGGTTTGGTAGGAGTGATATTAAATAGGCCACTACTCTAATATGATTAAGGACCTCAAAGAGAAAAAAGTATCTTGGAATAAACCATACATTATTCCAAAATACCTTGAATTTATTACATGTAAATATGTGGAGGAATACATTATCTCCAATCTCAAACACCATGTCTCATTAACGATGGTAGACATAGATCTTATATCAACTCTAAGAAACCTTTATGTGATACTAAATTGTTTTGACTACTTCCACAATTTCCTAAACCATTTTAGGACACAGAAAATTATTTCCACAAAATATATCGTAACATGTAGGTCTTATATGCCTTTTCCCTATAAAGGGGTTCGTAGGGAGTTTTTTGAATGATTTTGTGGAAAATATTATTGTATGAGAACATTATTAGAGTAATATATTAATCTTATCCTAATTTTAAGTCTATTAAGCATGATCTCAACATCTTCTTGATTTTTTGGATTGCCCGTTAAGATCAGCCATCAATTTGAGGGTGATGAGTTGTGTTAAATATCAGCTCAGTGTTTAGAGAATATTAGAAACTCCCCTAGAACATGGGGGTAAATCATAAGTCTTAATCAAATACAATCGATATTGGTTTTCCATGTAGCCTCATCACTTATCTAATGTATATCATTTCAATTTAATCTTTGAGAGGTACTGTCAATTTAAAATGATGTGAACAGTATTTGTAAGACAATCCACCATAACCCATATAGAATTATTTCTTCCTGAAGTCTTCAGAAGACCAGTGACAAAGTCCATGTTTATGTTTTCCCATTTTCATATATGTATGGGTAATGGTTGCATCATCCCCTTTGATTTTTTCTATTCATCCTTTCCTACATATATGCCACCAAGATTTATATTATGAAATCACCTTAATCATATTATACCACTAACAGTGTTGTCGGAGATCTTCATACCTCTTCGTGGCCCTTGGGTGGATGGTGAATGTGAAGTTATATGCATCATCCAATAACTCCTTCTTTGACTCAGTATTTGATGGTGTACATAGTAATGACCCAAATATTACAAATCCTTTGTTAACATTTAATTTCAAGGATTTCCCTTTTCATATAGATTACATTTACTTCAAAATTTCCACATTGTCTCTTTGAGAATAATTTATCCTCTCTAGATATAATTAATGAGAAATAATTTATAAAAGGACTGATTATTTTCCTTCCTTTATAATTCCCATGTCCATCAATTTCATTTCGAAGAATAATGGATCCTACTAAATTATCATCAACGAAAAAATTGTTGGATACATTCTACATATATCATCTTAAACTTTATTTTCTTCCCCAAGATAGTATTCGATTGTATATCCATTTTCCTTAATTATCTCTAATCATATTCGTTAGAGCATATTCACCTCCTTCTATGTGAATATATACTTGAGTGTATTATAATCTTTATATATTTCCAACTTATCCCTAAATAAATAGTATAACCATATTTTCAATGAAAATATTATTATAGCTAGCTTGAGATCATGTGTTGGGTAGTCCTGTTCATGAATTTTCAATTGGCCTATGGTATAGGCTAACACTTTATCATTCTATTTTGGTATACAGCCTAATCCATTCTTGTAATCAACACTTTATACCATGAAATTTTCTCCAAATGTGGGTAGTATAAGTACAGTTGAAGTGATAATCCACTTTTTTAATCTCCTTGAAGCTTTCTTCACATTTATTATTCCAAGAAAACATGACTCCCTTTCGAGTGATCTTGGTTAGAGGGTTTGACAATCATGAGAAATTTATAAAAAAACAACAATAATACCCATTTAATCTAAGGAAACTATGAATATCTATCATAGATTCTATCCTCATACATCCTTAAATTACCTCTTTATTTGAAGGGTCCTTAGATATCTCATGACTTGTGATAATATTCCAGAAGAATTATAATACCTTCAACTAGAAGTCACATTTGTTTTAATTTTCATAAAGAATCTCCTTTCATAAGGTCATTAGCATAGTGACCATATTTTCCTCATACTCCTCCCTATTTTTGGAGCATATTAAAATATCATTGATAAAGACTACCAAAAATTTGTCAAGGTAATATATAGAGACTTTATTCATCAATTATATAATGATTTATAGAGTTGTAGTAATTTCAAATGGAATTAAATATGAACTCATAGTGATCATACCTCATACAGAAAGTTGTTTTTGGGATATCATCCTTATTCACCCTTACTTGATAATTCCCTGACTGAATATCATACCTGGAGAAGTATTGGGATCCCCATAGCTAATCAAACAAATCATCAAATCATGGATGTAGATACTTGTTCTTTATCATGATCACGTTGAGCTCATGATAATCAATGCAAGGTGCATCAACCCATCCTTCTTCTTGATGAAGAGGACTGGTGTACCTTGTAGTGAAGCAATTATAAAAATGAACCCTTTATCTATATTCTCCTATAATAACTTATTTATCTCCTCATGTTCCATAATAGATTTTCTATATAGAGTCTTGGGTATTATAAAAACCCCATGTATAAGCTCGATTGAAAATTAAACCTCTCGACTAGGAGGAAGAACGATAAATTCATTATGAAACACTTCAATGTATTCACTCATAAAGGGAATGTCTTCAAGGATGATATTTTTGTTAGAATTAATAATTTGAGCTAGATATTATTTCTCATAGGGAAATGATTTCCATGATTGAGATATTTGTGCTAAAGAAGATTCATCCTCGTACTTTCACATGTACAAAACCAGATGATGATTCCAGATATAGAGATTTATTTACTTCTCATGGTAATTTATTTTGTCCATATGAAACTAAATAAAATCCCTACCCATAATTGAATCAAATTTCACTAAAGGGGGTATCATAAGTTTTTTTGGGAAGTATAGCCCACAAATTTTGAAAGAAGAGGTGTTATATACTTGGGATGAAAAAATTACCCATTTTTTGTTTTCACTAACACCTCTACATAAATGATTTTGGGGGTGTTGCAATAGTTATAATAAACTTGAATGATATTAAAGAATGCATAGAACTAGAATAAAAAATTATTATTAATATTATTTATTGAATAATTGGCATACCAATAACCAATTCATTATCAAGATCTACATCAGTGATTATAATGAAAGAAACTCTCCCTTACTTCCTTGAATGTTTTTAGTAATGATTGTCTCCAACATTCTTGGGTTTAGTTAATTTGTTTGAAAATTGTTATTGTTCATTGTCTTTGAAACATTGGAAAATCATCTAAGGGTTTGCTGGATCATTCCACTATTCCATTAAATTGGTGGGTTTCTCCATTCAGAAATATCTTTATAGCCCCCCTTTACAAATATAAATAATTTACTTTTACCCTTTAGTAAATTCATTGGGTGCTTATTTCCACACTTTTAATAATTGGTATGTTTAAATTTCTTACAACTATTAGATCTCTCCATTCCGTCGACAGAAATAAAACTCCACTTTTCAATTATTATCCATATGAGACCCTTGAGATTCATTAATCATCATTTTGAAATTGAGGGAACATCAATAAATATTCTCGTTGCCTCAAATCTATTGTTTTTTTCATCGCCACGACATTAGATCACTAAATAAGTGGTAAACATTTCATTCAAGGGTAATGAAAAAGATGAAGGTGTATCATGAAAGTCTTGAGAATTTTTCCTCAAACACCATAAGGGATTCATTATATTTTTTTGAGGGTAAGGAAACCCCACTCAATTTTAATATGGAAAGTGTGAGAAAAAACACCATCTGGAATTCCTTATACCCTATCAGATTGATCCCTTTCTCCGGATTCGTATTCATGATCAATATCTACCTCTAATCATTATATCCCTCTATATTATGATAAACCCATATAACCGTATATTTATGGAATCATTTAAGGATGGAAAAGATATTTTCAATATATTTGATCCATTTTTACATAATTATGGTATTTTATGATCCATTAAATGTTGGAGGCCTTTGTCGCATTGAGGTCACAATTAAATCTTGTTATTTTTAGGGGGATTTGGGTGATCCTCTTGATTAATATTTTTATTCAGAAGGTGATTCTACTTATAGAGTATCATAAAAGATTTCTAGATTTCTACTCAAATTATTATGGTCATCTCATTTGTTTAATTATCACATTTCCCTTCACATTAGTTGTTTACTCGGTTCCTCTTATTTCTGGCCATTGTCTAGAATTAAGGAAAAATTAGGGATGAGTAATTTAAAAACTATTAAACACATAAATGGGAATCCTATAACATTTATGAGATAATTTATAATTTTCATGTATTTCTTTATCTTATGAATTTCTTGGATTCATTTTCTGTTATCCATGATATATTTCCTAACATAAACTCTTATGGGAACTTTTTTCCTTAATACTGGTTCGTAATGTTCTTGTGAATTTATCAAATCATATCCCCTAGAGTATCAAACCATGTGTAAAAAAGGATCATTATTGTTCACCAGTTTATAATAAAGTCTAGATAAATATGGTTTTTTAGGTGTTACCCATAGGTATATTTGTGTGAGAGCCACATAAAAATGTAGTATCCATACATGTATTTATTTTCATGGATGCCACTTACTCTATAATTTAAAAATAACAGGGCTATATTATTATGTTTATTATTATGCATTAACATTTATATAGAGTTCTATAATTCTGACATAAAAATAACTAAAATTTTTATTGGTACTAAACAAGACAACCATTGTAATTATTACACATTAATTCAAGTTTTATTACATAAGAACACACATATTACAACCCATAAGTTCAAGATGTTTAGTGTCTTTGGGTAATTAGGTACATTATGTTACAACAAAAAATTAGGAGGTACATATACATTATTGAGAACTTCCTAACATTCTCATAATACTCCATCATTCCAAATACTGCATGGGATAACCTGGGGACATACATAAAAAAGATGTGAGCTATAACACACATTAAGGGAATAAACATGGAATAACATGATGAAAGTATTAAATTTTAGACAATAGTAATTTAAATTGGACATGAAAATTAGTGAGAATCACAAACATGAACAAAGAGGAATTATATAACATGATAACATAAAGATAACATGGGAGAGTAGTGGAAAATTTAAACATGACATCATAAACATAGGTCAATGGTAATTGTCAAAAGATCATAACATGATAAAAAGTATCACATGATGGATTAGTTTCACTCCCTAATCCCTTGAATGACATCTCATGGGAATAAATAATTAGCTAATAAATTGGAAATTCATAATATTGGGCATGTGGGGAATAAGGTATTTGATTACCTAGCTTCCTTGTCAATCCACAAAACATAAATCATTAGATATCCGGACCTCATCTCAATGACCACCAAGGGGGAGAACCATTTTAGAAGGGATCCTCTTGGGATTCACTATTTTAGACCCCACATGATTTTTTTTGTTCTTAGTTGGAAATTTTAAATAAATTATATTGATGATGATGATATAATTTTAGGCACACCCATTTCTTTTTTATCATGTACATTCATAAATGTTCCACATAGATCATTCAACATGTGATCATATTTTATCACATTTAATTCCATGATAAAGGAGTGTGGAATGAATACATGGAAGTACCTAATAAATTTATTATTGTTATATCTTAGTGAATACCCTTGAGTGTAAATAATAATGGCATTCATAATACAGAGGTTTGGCATGACAAAACTGTAGTGAAATTTAGGCAGCATAATGACAATACTTTAAAATTCATAAAATGGTTTCATTAGAGAGAATGAGATATCTCATAATTTGTAAATAAAATGGATATAAACATGGATGTATAAAAGTCATGTCCCAAAATTATGAATTGGGAACAAAAGGCATAAAATGAAGAAGATACTTGAATAAAGAGGAGAATGAAATGATCCCTTACCTAAGGAGAGTGATTCTAAAAGGTTGAGAAGATATTCTTGAAATATTGGTGGATCTTTGAGATGATTATAGAGTGGGGTGGGAATATTAAGTATGTGATTAAATGTTTTGAGGTGAGGTGAATTGGAGATTGGGTGATTTTATGTAAGAAGAGATGGGGGAGTTATTTAATATTTTCCAAACATAGGTTTTGGACCCTATAAAATAAAGTAATAATAATAAAAAACCGTCCCACGTTTTTCCAAGGTATCTTACAAATTGGAGTTTTTTCATAATTTTATAATTCTAAGGGATAAAATCATTAAACTATTACACATTGTGTTGTGTTAGTGAGTCATGTTCATAAAAAATTGATTTTAAAACCTTAAAATATAATATTAGTTTTAGAAAATTCATAAAGACTTTATAAAAATGATAAAAAAACATAAAAATAAAATTATTTTAAAGGGTTAACATATATTTGGTATTTTATACCATTTATGGAGTTTATTATATCAATTTTGAGTCATTATGAGGTCATAATACACACCATGTATTTATACTGTATTTATTTTTTACCAAAAAATTCGATTACCCTGATAAATTATAAAATATTAACTATTATATAATTTTGAAATTCTGATTCTAAAAATATTATTTATTTTATCAAAATTATTTTCTAAATATTTTAATCTTCACTTTTATAACAAGAATATATATTTCATGATAAATGGTTCATTTTTTACAATAATAGTTTTTGAACCATTATAAAAATTACATTTAACTTCTTAAAATTTAAATATTAGTTTATATTTAATAAAAACAATTTAATAATAATATTAAAATATCATTTATTTCAAAAATCCATTCATTCATCAAATAAAATTCCTTATTTGAAATTGCATATTACCCAAAAATACAATTTGTGTTTTATCGTATCAAAATCCAAATCATTTATAATATAGAAAAAAAAAGAAGTAAATATAATAAATATTAGATTAAAAATAAAATATAAATATTCATATTATTTGGGTATTAATACATATATCTTTATTAAATTAGAAAAATCACTAAGGGTAAGGTGCACAAAGGTGAGATATTCATGGGGTGGTTTGGCATATATGGTTTAGGTCATGATCTTAATAAGCTTGAACTTCTCTCAAAAATAGTTTTTCTCATGATTTAGTTTTTGGATCTAATATTGGGATTTGTTAAGAGAAATTCCGAGTGATGTTATCTCTCTCAAGTGCTCTAATAATTGGGCTTTATTGGGTACTATCCTATAGGTTGAGGTCATGACTTCCTTAATCTGAGTCAATTCGATTTATCAAAACCACATATATATATATAAATCATTTAAACACTATTTAACAACTATATTTTCAATGATTATGATGCTTAATGTATTTTTGGATATTATAGGATTTAATAAAAATATCTAAGTGCATGTTTTTTCATTAACTATAACATATAGTATGAAATTTAATTCAATCACAAATAGAATTTTTTGGTAAAATGTCAGGTCTATAAATTATTCATAGGTGGATATAGATTACTATGGAGTTTAATACAGAATATTTCAAGGAAGAATAAATTGAAGTAAAAAATTTAGAATTTTATATTTTTAATATGAATTGGTTTTCAGGAATCCAAATAATTTTTAATGAAATAAAAATCAAATAACCTTTGACCAAAATAAATGAGATTCTATTTCCAATGATACTAAAGATCAAGAGAGTTTACAAAATTCTATTTTTGAAACTATTATTCATGATATTATTATTTTAATATATATGTGAAAAAAACAAAAGGAATACATGTAAATATTTTCAAACATACAAGTACTAAGTTTGAGAATTATGAAGATATTATAGCCTGATACATCACTGTATCGAAGTGACAAGAAAGAGGTTGAATCTAGGTTCCAATGAAATGGAATGAGATTTTTTGTGCATGGTTATTCAATGTGAATAAATATACAATTTCCTATGAAGATATTGAAATATAATCAAGCTAAACAACCATGTTCAAAAGAATACCTGGTTTTAAAGACATTATGGTGTATAAGAGTGGAACAATTGATTTAGTTTGTTCATAGGCAAAGATCGTTATTCAAATTGGAACATAAGTAACACGGATTTGATAGATACATTTCAATTTTGGATTATACCTGTGTAGTATTTATGTGTGAAGCTGAAAATATCTCTAGTGTGACTTAGGATCTAGAACACAATGATAATGTTTTTTAGTTGTACTATGATGATCCATGGGGTAATCACATGTGAATATAGGGAGGAATATGTTATTGGAGAATCTAACCAATCACAAAAAGAGTGGGCTTTTACATTGAACATTGTAGATCTTATGTCTTGTGATTTGTTTTATTAAAACTGCACATGAGGTGAGACTATGATAATATATTTAATGGATTAGGAACATAAAAATTACAATAGGTTGATTTCAAAAGGATAATTTTGAAAAGAAGACCTTGGATTCTTCCCTTACCATAATGTTTAATTTGGCCTAAGGTGATACAATTTGTGTAAAAGAATTTCTAGGTTACCTCATAATGATATATGAATTTTTTGAGAATGGAGAATCAAAATTCTATTAAAAATTGAGGTGCCTCAGCTTTTTATGGCATGAAGTATCAAACTCTAGGAATATGATGGTGCACCACCTTCATCAGTCAACCTAGATGTAAGAGATGCTAAAATTGTTGGTTTTCCATCCATTATTGCAGGAAGACCTATGTAATTATCTACTCATATATAGTTAGAAGTGGATGAAAAGAAAAAAAATTCTGTCTTGATGTCCATACCAAAAAATCTATACACAAATTTTATAGCTCTTCGAACAATCAAATATATTTGAGAAAACATGAATATAAACTGTGAAGAAAATATCAAAGTCAAGAAAGCCATGTTAGAAGTCTAGAGAAGAAAATTTCAAGACTAGGAGATGGTTGATGAGAAGATAATTTTGGACTATTTTTCAATAGTTAATTTTATTATTATTAACATCTAAGGGTTTGGTGATATGTTATATGATTATAACATCGTTAAAAAATTGATGAGAAATTTTATATAAAGGATTATCCCAAAACTATAATCCTTGAAAGATAGATAATACTTGATAATGGATGAGTTAATACTATACTCATTACTTTTTATATAAAAAAGGGTCTAACTTTGAAAAAGAAGGTAAAATATGGGACAAATTTTGAAGCCATGGGGAAATGAAAAGTCAAAGAATTATAATTTGTGGAATCAAGTGATTCTAAAGATGATAAAGTATTCAAGAATATTGATTCTAATTTTCTATATAAATTTAAAAAATTCAAGTGGAAATGGATGTGAAAGATAACTCCAGGATTCTGCACTTACTATTAAATTGGAAAATTTTCATATGATTGTCCCAAAAATATGGATTATGGCACTGAGTATGATGAGAAATATAATAATCTCCAAAAAAAAGTGGCAGAAGAAAAATAATAATTTCATGATTAATAATAGTAACTTAATGATAATAGGGAGAATGTATACCCATCATTATAAATAATACAATTAGACGATGAAGTCAATTTTAATTACTCATGATGAGAAACGTTTTAACAGCTCTAGTAGTTATGATGTGAAAGAAGTGACAGAGCCAGAATGTAAGTTTAAAGGTGTGTTGGAATCTTGTCTTGAGATGATTACATAACTCAATAAAAAATGAAAATCTATTTAAATAGAATAATAAAGGGGACAAGGAGAAATATGATTAGATCAATAATTAACTAGATATATTGATAAAATAAAAACAAAAATATAATGGTGGATGAGAAATAGAATACTGTGAGAGATCTTGAAGAGAAAATGATTGGTAAATATGAAGATATGTCTAAGATAGGATCCATTTATCATGGAACTTGACATAAGTTGAAAAATATCATATAATAATTCACAAATGATTCTAAGGTTAAAGGAAATATTTTTCAATTTGGTTAGATTAAGGGTTCCAATAAAGAAGTAAAATGTATAACTGAGCTCCCCCCCCATGTGGTTGGCCTGGGTGGTGGTGAGGTTGAGTTGGGGTTTGGGGAATGGTCGTGGGGTCGAGTCCCCAATATTGTGGTTTATTTTTAATATAATTTATAATATAGAGTGCCACACTTAGGGTTGTACCAATTTTTCAAAACCAATACATGATCTTTCTTATAAATAAATATGTAATTTCAAACAGTACTGCTGAAAAAATAAAGGTTGAACTTGTTTGAAACAATAATGTAAATGAGATTCCCTATTCGAAGTCTAAGGTATATATTATTATCTCAAGGATACTACTTCCTCCTTGTAAAAATCAAGCTCAGATTGAATAAATACAGCACCAATGATTTTAATGATAAATTTGGTGTCAAATTAGAAGGATATTGTATAATAGTTTTCACTAGTGTTAGGGAATGTATTGAAAATAATCAGACTCTTAAAATAATAATTTACCATTGATAGGAATGATTCATAATCTAAGGGGTATCCATGATGATAAAATGAGGACTCATGTTGAGGATGAAGTATATATGATCAGGTTTTAATCAAATCTATCCAAACATAAATGATCTGGCTCTTTAGAATATATGGATTGGAGGGTCACAAAGATAATAAGTGTATGGTAAACTTGACTATAAAACTTCCATTTTGTGTGAAAGATAAATAACATTATAAGTTAATAAAATAAGATGAATCTACTAGAAACCCATGTGAAAAATTCAACTAGACTTACCATGAAAGTAAATGGTTCTTGAGAGATATACAAAAAAATTGGACTTCGATAAAAAAATTAAGAATGTACAAATCAGTTTTACTAATAATTAAATAGCGTTATATTAGATCATAATACTGAGACACATGATAATCCATTTATAATAGGTGTCCTGAAAATGAAATAAAATTTATTTGAGAGGTGTGAGAAGGTTGTTATGGAATGAAATATTACATGAGAATTCCACCAAACCATGAATATTCTATAATAATGATAATGGGGGGAAAGGAAATAAATTTTATTTGATCTCAAAGATACATAATATTTCCTAATATATGAGGGAAGAACATTGAAAGAAGATACATAGGAAACATGTTAATTATTTTTACAAGAAAACATGTGATGAATTTCAAATAAAAGGGAGGCATGTGTTGAGTGAAAACCCTCAACATTTGTATAATTACTATGAAACTAAGACATAACTCTTTATTCCATAAAAACATTTATTTATTTGTTCTAAAATGAAGGAATTTTAATAATTATTTTGATTATTTTACACACTATATAAAAAATAACTTTTTCTTAATGGAGTACCCTAACTACTAGAATAGGAAGAGTTGAGTGTATCCATAAAGTGGGAGAAAAACTGAAATGTATCTATCATAATTAGAATCTTAAAAATTAAATACAACTATAAATATCCAGGTAAAGAGGTTTTACAGTCACACATACAACCATTATTTCAATTTATATCAAATATATTTTGAACTGGGGTGTGTAGGTAAATGAAAATTGGAGAAATAAGTGGTATTTTTTATGTATATCATTTGATATTTTTATGGGATTGATTAGTTGAGTATAATTTAAAACCATTTAAAAAAATATATTTAAAACATCCCCTATAATTCATTTTTTATGACGTATCACATGTATGATTATTTATGGAAATCATTGAAAACATTTGTTATGCACACTTATTTTCTATAATGGATTATCCCATATAGACTTATATTTTCTTGGATAAAGGCTCTTTTCTAGTGAAATCATATGGTGACATTCATATATCAAGTGAAAAAAATTAACATCTAAAAAAGGGAGAATAAAATAGTTCCAAAAGATATAAGAGAGATGTTAATACCCCCATTTATTATTCCTTGTATATATTATCAATACGGGTTGAAATAGTGGCACACATATTGATATAAAAAGTTGGGTGGCGGTTTTTAAAACAAATCTAAAGTTGGAGATTATAGCTCTCATTATATTGAATTGTATTTTTTAACAATAAGGCGAGACAACTTGATGGTGGAAGGTGATGTTAATATGTGTTCAATGAGTTTTTTTAAAATTTATTATAGTGATTTAATATTAATTGGTAAAGGGATAAAGGCCAAAACATGGAAATATTACTTGGATAGATTCAAGAAAAAGTAGCATTTACATGTGAGGATTGTTTATGTTTTTCATCAAGTGAGTGAAAGTTGTTTATGTTTGAATTGAAACTATCCATAAAATGTTTTCAAGGGAAGATAGAAGTGGTTTGATTAAAGGGAGATAAAAGTGTAACTTGAAAATATTAGAAATAATTCAAAGAGGGTTGATCATTTAAAATATTGTTATTAAGAGTTACAAACTTACTTTATGAAGATTTGACGAATATTTGATATTATTTTTGAGTGTTTGAGAATATTTGGAGATTATTTGAGGAGGTTTTATTTTGGAATAATTGATTTATGTAATTAAAGAAATAGATCTGGAAGCTTATGATTATTTGAGAAGAAATCTCATATGACTTTGAGAATAAATTGAAAGATTGATAAATATAGAAAATGTGTGACTTTCCCAGTGCACATATGACTTTACAGTTAAGTTCAAAAAAATTGAATTTTTATCTATTATATGACTTTTGTGGTGCGTGTATGAATTTTATTATCAAAGATTTAATATATTTTTGAACATATAAAATTAACACTGGTACCATAAGATATTTAGAGGTTCCCCCATATAGAATTATGTTGTATGACTTTGAGTGTATGAATTTATAGTCAATATCATAAGTCGTTAAGAGGTGAGGGAACATGACTTTGATATGGAATATTTGTTCTCTAAGACTTCTTAATTTTTCACTTGATACAACTTATAAGGTCCCATGAAAGAGAAACTACTGAATTTTATAATTATGAATTCAAAAAAGGATAATAAATCAGACGATACTATAAAAATATCATATAGGAATCAAACAAACAAGATCAATACAATTGGATTATGATTCAATCCAATATCTAAGTAGAACTATATGAAGAAGAAGCTAGTGTTTCAGAGTACCACACTATATGATGCATATTCCCCATCACAATGTTTAATTCTGTGAATTTTAAGGAAGAATAATAAGAAGGAAAAAACCATTTATTTTGGAGATTTGAAATAAATTACTTATAAGAAACTAAAATTATTTTTGAATGAAATATAAATAATAAATATTTTCATTTAATTTAATGAGATGTGATAACTACTATTTCTGATAATCAAGTTATTTTAAAAAATTCCATTTTGGAAACTATTTTTCATGATATTTTTGAATGGATATATATGTGCATGGAAATATAAGTAATGGGTGAAAATATTATGAGAACTTTTAATAACTGAGTGAGATAATTGTGATGTATTAAGAGCCTAAAACACCACTATATTAAAGAGATAAGAAGGGGTATGAAGCTGGGATCCATTGTAGAGGAAGGAGATCTATCATTCCAGAGTATTCGAAGTGTTGAGTAGAACCATATCATTTAAAGATATATAATGTTTATTAAAGTGGATGGCCATGTTTCAAAGAAGACATGATCATATAGACATAAAGGTGTACACAAGAAGACTATTTTTTATAGACTGTTCATAAGGAAATATAATTTATTAAAGTGGTGTAAAAGAAACTAGGTGTCAATAGAGATCTTTCAAATTTTGGATAAAACATTTTTAGTGGGGAAATATGACACTATAAATGTCTCCTACATGAATCAGGAGATGGAACCCAGTGAGACAATATTTGAATTGGATTGTGATATTCATTGCAGTAACAACTTGTGGATATAATGGAGAATATATGATTGAGGAAATTAACCAATCATCGAAAGGAAGAGGGATTTACGTAGAACCTTGTAAATACCAAGTGTTTTTTCTCCTATTACTACTACACATGATGTGATGCTATGATAATATACTATGAAGATAATGACCTTAAAAAAGTATTAGTAGTTGATTTTAAAAGAAGAATTAATTAAATAATATAATTGATTCTTCACCATATTAATGGCCAATTTTTCCTAGGGATATATATGTTTTGGTCATGATTACATTTACTATGACATAATCATTAGTAAATAACCATACTAAGAAGTGGATGTAAATGACCTTAAGACAGTATAAATCATATGATAATCTTCCTCATCACACATTATCATTAAATGTTGGTGGATGTATATTTCTAAAAGTGCCACTATGACTCTGTCATCTTTATTTGGTAAAGTAAGGAAAACTAGTTCCTCAATATGTGGGACCCTTTTTGATTCCCGAAAAAATTGGTGATGTGGAATAATGATTATATTTACCACCAAGATGACTAAATAATTTCTATATATAATATATTTGTTTGATTATATGGGATCATGTGACTCTTTATCCAGATGTGATGTTTATCTATGAACTAATTTATTTTCATTATAGATATGAAAATACCTTGTGTAGTATAATTATATCCTTGGTATATATTTAATATAATAATGGTAAAATTAAACAATATATTTGGGAATGAGAGAAATTCATGTTGGAAAAATGATTGAAATTCTTCAAAGATAGTTCCAACCTCTATATTTTTAAGGAAAAAATCCTAATGGTGGTTAGAATTTAGAACCAATAGTTTTTCTGTGTCCATATTTTACAATATTTAATTTGATTTTTGGCTTGTTGGGTTAGATCACTAGTTGTGTTCGAATCAGGAAGGAGAGTATAATTTGGAATCTAGAAATGAGAATTAATTTCTAACATTAATAGCTATTCATGATATGAATAATTTCAGGGATGTTTTCCTTAATTTTATTAATGGTGTGAATTGATTTCAGAGTATTTAAGTGAGATAAGTTGAATTTTTTCATAAGTGACTATTCTGAAGGTTCATATCATGAAATCATTTTTTACACTGTGAATTAATATTTTTTTCATCACCTTTAATTCTACTACCCTTCAGTTCTAATTACTATATTTATTGTTCCCCTCTAACTCTATGCTAACTTTTGTTGATTTTTGAAAATAATTTACTTCGAAAGTTCATTCTAAATAATTCTTCAAGCATTGGATCTTGGAAACAAAATGAAATGAATATTTTCTTACTTTATAATCTAGATATAATTGTTCCCTATTTAATAGAACCCTAGAAAACAAAAAATTATGGTTGGATCTATAGAATTAGACATGTTTTGATCGAACCTTTTTAGGATTTATTAGAGGAATTGAAGAAAATTCTAGATCTATTAGATCACGTGAACTTTCCCCATGTCAAATATATTCATGTCAGGTGGATTCTCCTTTTTCCAATTTTTATATAATGTAAGCTTTCATAGGTTCCTAAATAAAATAATTCTACATTAAAATTTAATATTCATATGGAATATTCTCTAAAAATAACTATTGTTGGTTGATCTTAAAATCATGGGTTTTAGGTTATACCCGTAATGTGTTTGATAAAATTGTCTACTAGTTCCGTAAAAAAATGGGTTTTGGGTGTGAGAAATTGGGAAAATCATGGTTGTGGAATGTTTTCATATTTTTATTTAATGAGGCCTTATTCATATAGAGTTAGCACACAATGCCAGAACAACAGCACGAGAGGATAAATCTCCAAATGATGAAATAGTGAAGGATGTATCACTACTCGTAAGTATAAGGATTATTATTCAACATACAAGGGTGTGTTTGAGAGAAAACATGAATTTTGGATACGATGTTTTTTAAAAATATTTGTGGATATTTTTATATAAAACTATATTTTTGATAAACTGATTTTTTCTTCCTTTTTGGTGATAAAATTTTGAGATAAATATATTCTTCTTTTTGTGGAATATATGGGATGAATTGGATTTTTTCCAACTAGGTATGAAAACTCACCCTCTACTTATAAAATTTTGTGTGTATGTAGATGTTATTATCCACGATATAGGAAAACTGAAAATTTCTATTTCACTAGTGGGATTCCTGATGTAACTATCACAAATGTTGGGGATGGAGCTTGGGAGTTGGTTGTATTAAGGGAGTCTATATAGATTCCACCTTAGTGCTTGAGTCTTGATTTATTTTAGAGTTATATTTCTTCTAGTTTATTATTTCAATTTTTACTTTAGATTTTTTTCTTTCTAAACTTTTACTTATTGGTTTTACTCATGGATTATTTATATAGTTGTCTTGGGTTTTCAATATTTTTTGGTTGTATGTTTGTGTTTGTGGATGTGAATAAAAAATTTAAAAGTCACACCCTCTTTCTTATGAAACCTTGTAATTTATTTCCAACATTTGGTATTTGGTAATGTCATCTATGTTCTTTGAGTTCCCATCTCTCTCTAAGACAATGGAAGATTTAGGGTTATTATATCCATCCCATTCTCACTCAAGTGACCTAGATGGTCATTTCATAACTTTTTGGAAGTTACTTCTCTTGAATGCATCAACAATTCTGAAATTCAATGTTCTATGATGTTTTATCCTTAACTCTTTTCTTAATGATCATGGAACCATTTGATATATTCTACTATCTATCTATGATTTTTTTTCACAGAAATTTACATCGTCTAAGTATCTAATGGAAAATAAGTTATCCCTTAATATTGGGATGTGTTGTGGGACTTGAGATTCCAGAAAAATTCTATTCCATGTTTAAACAGAATCATCACCCTTTCCCAATATATCAAGAGTTTGATCATCCATAAGATGAACCTTGTCATAACCTCTGTAATAGTAGTTTTCCATACTCCCCATCCCATATGTTCTATGAAATGAAGCTCCAGAGTCTATAATAAAATACTCAAGTGAGTTGGAGGCACTCAGTAGAAAACCACTCTTATCATCCAATAAATTATTCACTCACTTCCAAAAGAATACCTTATATAATTCACTCTCCACTAATTATTGTATTTATTTGGGTGAAAATTCATCCCACAATGCTAACATATGAGACCAGCTTCCACTAACATTCTCTTACTCTGGATTCTTCATCATTTATCCTCCTTGTGACTCTATCATACTATGAAAATCCCACTTCCTTATACACTATAGGAATTTGTAAAAGATGTTTGGATCTACTTATGATGAATTTATTAATTCTTTATCAATTACCAAAAATATGAAAACATTGATTTAGATTTCTCAATTTCAAATGATGTTGATTTTTTTGGGTGTGATCTGTCACTAGTTTACCATCTGACATCATTATATCAAACAAACATCACAAACGGAATACCTTGTTACTTATGGATGGATTATTTTATATATCAGTGAGAATATTAATAAGTTTTGAAATATTTTTTAACTCTTAGATTCTATAATAAATTTTCTAGTTAAAGACAACTACATCAACCATAGAGCTTTCTTATACATTCTATCCCATTTTCCTTCTTCATCACTTCTAGTTTGGTACCCATACACTGATAATCTATTGGAGTTGGTTTCATAGGTTAAAATATGTTTACTCTTTTATATATATTTGATTATTTTAAAATTAGTAAAATATGATGTTACCTATTTTTTTATTATTCTGCATAACTTTAATGTAATAATGTCTTAGGGTATCTGTTGCATTGATAAGATTATAGCGGTTCCCTGCTATAATAAGGACCATGAAATAAAATTATTATATTATTAAATATAATTATATTCTTGTATAAACATATATAATGGGATAGAAAAAATATGGTTGTCAGGTGTGAGTACTCATAAGTAGATGAGACATATTCTCATGATGTTCTCCCTTGGTAATCTTTAATATTGAATATTATGAGAACAAATAAGACAAAATGAATTCTCTATGTTTTTGAATCATAGTATATTCCTATCTATGAGAATGTGTAATGGTTATTATAAATTAATATTGTAATTTATTCATGTCAAGACTAAAAAACATATATTTACCGACCCAAACATTCATGCCATATGTTGGTGAGAGTTAGGGAATATTAGGTGTATCATGAATGACATGTTATTAATTGAAATGTTAGGGGAGAATTTGTCCCTTCCATCCTTATAGAAACTTATATCTCAACTATTTAATTGGAATATGAACATAATATTAAATTAAATTTCCATGGTAGAATAATTTTTTGAATTCACATATTCAAATAAAGATGTATCGAACATATAGGTTTATGACATTAATGTGAAACATAGTAGATGGGACATTATAAAAAAGGGATTGTATTAAATAGTGAGAATTTTTATATGGTTTTCATTGATATGACATTACGTTATTTATCCAATTATTTTTGACCTTTTTTTGTATATTAATATTTTACTTTTGGAAATCATTCCCTATGGAAATGTGAAAGAATCATATAGGGTCACACACAAAGTGTTTCCATTGATCATGATAAAATTATATTCGAATATAGTTATTATAACAAATATTAATCTCTAGAATGAGGAATAATTTAAATCATGTTTTATCGATCGAATATATTCATTGATAAATATGATATTTAATTTAATATTTGTTCCGGTATTAAATAAATTTCAAGGAGGTTGAATGGACCACGACCGAATTTGAGGATAAATTTTAATTTACAAGCTGATAAAATAATATTTTTTATTTTGAATGTTTGCACATTAAATAATATAATATTATTATTATTATGTTTTATATGGTTTAATAAATATTATAATAATTTTTAAGGGTGAATATGCAATTAAATATTATTTTAACCAAGACAAAGTTCTATAAAATGTTTGTTATGTCTATTGTGTAGGTTTAATTGAAAATTGAGAATAGAGAATCCTTGTGCATAATAGACATCTCTCTTTCTCTCTCTATATATCTAATACATCCACTCTTCCTCCAAAAAATGGGACGAACTCCTTAAATCCCAAAGGGTCTTTGAGTTATTAAGGTTTACAATGAAAGACAGTTGATTCTTCATGCTAGCATCTAGAAATCAGTTTTCATTGTTCAATGATCGAAGGAGAACATGTGGATCACTGCTAGAGGGATTATACGCTTGAATCCTTAAAGTGAAAAGAAGGTAATTAAAAAGGGTTTTAAGAGATCAATAATGTTATCAAAGAAGGTATCATAATATGAGGTAATTAATAATTTAGATCTAACAAAATTAAAGATAAATTTAACATGAATGATATTATATTAGGATTTAGGAAACTCTAAATTAAAATAATTTTAATATAATTCCTTCCATTGGTGCTTCCACTATACCAAAAACCTACAATATCATGTTACTTATATAGTAGAAAATCCTCTATCTATATTCTCAAAATACAAAAATTGGTTAGTCAAGATTCACCTCCAAAACGTTAAGCAAATGCAACTCCAATTCTCTAAAAAATAATGAACTCATTCTAAATTCAAAAACGGTTAAGCAGGATTATCGACAGCATGCCAAAATTTATCCTATAAGGTATAAGAAAAAAATGATTCTACTAAACCATGTTGTAAATCACCTTCACTAGGTTTTAAAAATATGAAACTCTTCAACTAAATATTTTATACAATTTTTTTCCTCACAACTATATTCTAAAATACACTAGAGGATATACACCAAAATTTACAAAGGTAGAAACAAATTACTAGAGAATGATCACATGATAAGGTGTCCAAAAATTGGAACATAACACAAACAAATCAAAAAACATAGTGCATAACCTCTTGAATGAACACACACAAGATGTCTAGAAGAGAATGATCCAAAGAAAGAAATACCAAATAAGAATACAATTAATTTTATTCAGACATGAGTCTTACTCCACTGTGGGAATGTCACATTGATTTTTATTCAAGGCTTTATAATACTACAATATTACAGAGAATATATAGTATAAGTAATCCACACTACTAAAATGGTATATTGTAGCCTATGAAACCATCCCATGCTGCCTTTATATCTTTATTGAGAGAAGTCCACCAATTACAATATCTACAGAAACCCATTCTTTTAGTAAAATAATTACACCACCCCAACTCAATCATTCGGTAAAAATATGTCAATTCTAAAACCCTCATGATTTTAATCTAATATAGGATCATTTTAATCTTACATTACCAAAAATTACATTCTCTTAAGTTCAATACATTTTCCACACAACCTCTATCTGAAGTAATGATGGGGTAACTTCTATTGCTCCCTTTGGACTTTCATCATCAAATCATTTGATCTGCATAAATTTAAAACTTCTAAATATTTTATATGTCACTTAGTTATTTCCATTTAATCCATTGAAAAATATACCATTAAATTTTATTCTTTTTTTGGATCTAATTCCTTTATCAAAATATAGTTTTCATATATGGATGAAACCCAACAAACAATTCATAGATTTAAATATAAAAAAAATAAATTAGTTATCTATTAAATAAAATAATTATATTATAGTAACACATCTTCCTAAAATAATTTTCCTTTTTAAACCCTTATACAATATAGTAATACTTATATTTAAAAAACAACTTAATAAGTGAAAAAATAAAAATTGATAGAATAAAATAATTAAAATATGTTGGAAAACAATAACAATCGATGTTAACTAGAAAAGAATTAAAAAGAGAAAAATTCAATATTTTGGTAAATTTAGATCCTTAAATATAATAAAATTCATGATCAGATCTTAATCAATAATTTTCAAAATTTAATTGTTAAACCTAAATTATTTTTTAATTAATAAAAAGAATAATGTTTATTATATATTGGGGAGGTATCGACATTTGTATTTTTATATAATGAGGATGAATATTTGAGAGTCTAAAAAACACATTTAAATGAAATGAAATTAACAAATTTGATTGGTATTCAATCTATGTGGTTAATCCAAATTTATTACTTCCACCATTAAATAGAATAATATAAAGAGAATATGGAGGGAGTCAATAAAAAATATAAAAAAGAAAATTGTTCAATCAATGAATGTTATATTCATTTTGATTGTAATAAATTCTAACAACTCAAAAAAAATAAAAAGTAATATAAATTGAAATAAAAACACAAACAAATTCAGAAATCTTATAACTCAAATGAATGTAATTTTAAAACGATAATAGAAATCCATGAAAACAATCCAAAAAATCTATCATAGTTATTATGAATAACTTGAAAAAAAATTCAAGTTATTATAATTTTATAAAACATGAAAAAGTTATAAAAAAGATTATGTGGAAATAGGGTAAGGGTGGATGCACCGATAAAAGCCAAGGAAGGGTGTGGAAGGAGGCAGAACTACTATATATCAGAGTTTTAAAATACCTACAAAGATTATTTTCAATATTAAAAATAATTGACAGATGAATAACCCTTAAAATTATATGAATTTTATCAGTGGTAAAAAAATAACGCATAATGGTGGAATTTATAATCTCTTTTATTTTGGGATGATAAAAATAAAATAAAAAATTAATGGAAATAGTTTAACACACTTATTTAATAAGAACTATCGCCCTATCAACTCTATGTGCCCCCCACGTTCCCACCCTATACCCAAACCTAAGCCCACCCCCTCCATCGTCAGCATTTCTACCTCGTTATCAATAATTTTCATGCTCTTTATCCTTTATCGTGCCTGAAACCGAAAACATAACACCTCCCTTCTAGGACTAATGCATTTACCACAACACCATCAATATTTTTTTAATATTTTATGATATATATATATTTTGATATATATACAATGTTTTTATTTATTTATTTATTTATTTTTATATTTACAAACATTTATATAATAATTTTTAAATATAATAGTCAAATATATTTATGTATTGTATATTTAGATATAAACTTTATACATATTTACATATATATATTTATATCTCTATATATTTACATATGGTTTTTTAGATATTTACATATTATTGTATATTTTTATAGAATTTTTTTATAATGTATTTATAACTATTTGTTGTAAATACGTTTATATACTTTATTTAATGATAATAATATATTTATAAAAATACATTTATACATGATGTATTTATACAATATTTACACACACATGCGTACACACATACACGCACATATTGACACACACAAGTGAAAATTTATATCTTTTACGCACACACACAAATATTTACATATATGTATTTATTTACATATATCAAAATATACACGTAACTATATTTTTTTTTATTGGCACATGAATGTTTATATATTATTATTGTTAAATAGGTTGAGGGTCAATAATTTTTTTATTATGACAAAAAAAAGGAAAACCACTATTTGACTAGGTTGAGAGGGAACCTAATACATGGATCATATGCCTAGAAGCACATAGAATTGTGAAATACAAGGAATGAAGGCCCCTACATGGTCTAAAGGACCCAGTGACCGACGAAATCAGATTACACCCCTCATAAAGCAGATGAGAAAAAGTCCTGATAGTTAGCATGCTTCATTTTAAAGGCCATTAAAACGCCCCCTTGTCCGAGCTACTGATCTTGTGTTGCTAGTCAAAGATGCTGACTCCCCTTCTATCGAGAGTTTCACAATACTGATCCAACAAAACATGTCAGGGACCCCCTCCGACCGACATTGGCATGTGGTGTAGGACCAGATGACAGGATCCAACAAACCCATATCTCTTTCGATATGCCCACCTATAAATGTTTGTGTGGCCCTCAATGCACCGTCAACCTGATGTTCAACATCATCTAACTAAACCACCATACAGAAATCCACATGGCTAGATACCCATATGAACTTTATTGGAATGAAGATAGATGACTGAATAATGGCTTTCAACACACCCATCTATATTTCGAGATCTCCCATTGAGTGACACTTACATGAATCGTATTATACCAGCTTCCATGTAACACCCCAGGTAAATAAAGAGTATGATATTATCACATTTATCCATATTTGTGAATAAAATATTAATATAACTTTAAAGGGGACGCTATGATCGATGGCGTACCCAACACACAACAACGGGTTCTGTGGGAATCTTACGTTGCACTCTAAAAATAAAATAATATTATTTTAAATGGTAGTTAATGCCTAGCTGTTGTGATGGAAGTAATTAATAGAACTAACTAAAAAAATGATTATATATGTTGGTCAAATATTTTTACTTTTTAAAATAAATGTTAGAGGATTAAAAATGCGAATGTATCCAATTTTTAGTGTAATCATTCTAATATTCTTTAAAGGGTCGATTAACCGCCTTTTGATGGCGATCCTCTTTTAAATCCACTTTTTGACAATTTTATGTGTTATATTTGACAAAATAAAATTCTTTTTTAGAATCGGGACATCAAATTTTACTTTGTGTAAATTTTTGGTATTTTTCTAATAAAGTTCATTTTTTAATGAATAGTGAAAAATGTTGTATTTTAATTCAAAACCACTTTTTAATGTAATTTATTTATATGATTAGATTATCTTTTGAATTGGTTTTAAAGTGAACTTAGAATATATTTTTACCATTTAATCCAATAGTGGTCGTTGGAATTAATTTCACTTTGAAATCAGACTTAAACTAGTGTCAATGTTTTGATACATTTTGTTTCATAAAAACACGCTATTTGTTTTGACAGCGGGAATTAATTACTAAATTAATTAATGAAACTTATATGTTTTGAATTTTGTAAAATAGAGATCATTTTTTAATTCAGAATATCAAATATAGCTTAGGGCGAATTTTTGGTAATTTTCTGAAAAACTTCAATTTTTGATGAATAGTGAAACCACTAAGTGGTACTTATAAAAACTGATTTTACATTTAAATGAAATTTTACCACCTTTGTGTTTTGAATTTAAAAAATCCGACATACATGGTTGTCATTAAGAAGTAAAATGTTGTTCAATGGGATTAAAATAATTTTTTGGTGAATAGTAACTTATTAAGTTTTTAATCGCGATTAGAGGTAATTAGTGTAGTTTAAGGTAAAAATAATGTTTTAATAATATGAGATGAGCTTGACACATGTCCTACCCATATTGGATGTGTCATGGACGACCAAAAAAACTCATGGGTCAACTTGGGGACCCAATGTAGCCACTTTGGTTGGGAAATGACAAAAATAACTTTTTATTTAATGTTGAAGTAAAAATGTCACAAACATGAGATGTTTTACAAAAACAATTTTTACATACGGTTATACAAGTTAGATTTTTGACTATAAATAATCATTGGAAAGAGAAAAATATTTCCTACATCATAGTATTTTTTTATAATTTTTAGACATTAAAAACAATTAAATTATTTATGACATCATGATGATGTAGTGATGACCTCATTATTTAATGATTTAAATAAAATGGAAAGATAATGTAAAATCTAAGACCTAAACATGTCCAAAACCTATTGGATGGGTGGATTCCGAACCCTTATCACCTTATACTTGAAACACATCAATTTGGGACCTTTAAAATCCGAAAATAATTTTAAAATAAAGGAACCTTTTATTACTTTCCAAGAGTGCCCCTCCCCTCCTCTTATAAAATGCCCCCACCTCTACCTCCTTACCCACACTTCCAAATCCTTTGGATCGTCCAAACCCTGCCCATTTTTCCTCTAAACATCCTTGTATAACTATTAGAAGCCTCACATTGGTCATAAGGCTTCCCAAGGAAGCCTTTGAGCTCAAACCAAAGGGAGTTACCCGATTTTAAGGTAATGTCTTCACTTGAGTCCTTTTGTTTTATTTTGCTTCTCCAACCCCCTAAACTATTTTTATTCATTTATTATGCAACAAATACAGTATCTTAAATATACTAGGATGTTTTTATAAGAATTATTTGAGCTACACATACAGACACCTACATCTAATGGTTAAAGAACATACTGTTTCCGGGGATGGCGAATTTCTACCTCACGAAACGATGATTGTTCAATATCCTTATATCACTTTTAAATTTGGCCATTAAGATGTCACTATATTTATATATGATATATAATATGTTTATGGTTTCCTTAAGCTTCTGTATTTTTCATTTATGGAATACCATTATGGCTTCCATTATGGGTATACGCGATATCTTCATTTTAGGATGTGCGGACTACCGCCCCCTCAAAGTGATTTGATTCGTTAATACCATATGTGGTACATATAAAGGATATATTTAATGATATTATATATGATACCATGAAGGAATTAAAATACTATTATGTATCATTATGTTTTAATTCCATTAAATATGAAATAGAAATGGAAGTAGCTTTCATGCGTACGTACGGCATACCGTCTCCACGAACAGTGCATTTCATTTCTTACCTCTAAATGTTATGTAATATTATAAATACATGAATATACTGGATATATTTGATATATATGATATCTACATCATGAATACAATTCTGGATATAATGGACATTTTACCACATGAACAACTTGTAATTATAAAGAGTTTATTTTTGACTCAAGTACCAATGATCGTTAAGACGATCGTTGTTAACTTAAATAATTACATAGTGTTCATAACATGGTAATAAGTGATATAAAAGGAATAATGAACTTGAAAAAGGTTCTTAAGAAAGTAGAAATTAACTCAAGTTTATTATTCAGGACATTAAAGAACGATCGAGTCAAGTCGGACCCGAGGTAAGGGAACCTACCCCTCTCTTTCATTTTAAGTACCCTATTTTATGTCATTCATTTTAAAGCACATCTTTCTTATTATTGCGATGTTCTTTTATTAATCTTACTGTATTTGTTATGTTCGTATGATGAGAGTCCCTATTCTCTCTCATCAATCCATTTTGGATGTTTTCAGTGGCACAGTGTAACACCCTGAGATTTTATGAAAAATTACATTTTTAATTTCATTAATGTCTTGTGTTCTATGATACACCAAAAGAAGCTTGCACAACACACATCCTTGACTTGCCTTTCATTACACGCAAGCGCGACCTTCAGTGATAGCGTGTGTTGTACACAATACCGAGTTTCGCTAAACAATGATTTGCTATTAAAATATTATTAAAACTAGCCGTTATGAATAGTAATAACCACTTTTTGAAAGCTTGTAAATTTTATTTTTCAAAATAGACTTCATTTTTGGATTCGGAATATCAAAATTAGCTTAGGGTGAAATTTTGGTACATTTCGGATAACTTTCATTTTCGGATGAATAGTGAAAATTATTAAATTTTAATTAAAAACAACCTTTTTAATCGAAATAATTAATAGTGATAAATTATTAATTTGAGTGGTTTTAAAGTATATTTAGAATATATTTTTACAATTTAATTCAATTTTTGTCATTGTATGTAATTTCACATTTAAACCAGTTATAAACAAGTGTCACTCTTTTGATAGTTATTATCTCTTAAAAACACGCTATTTGTTTTGACGACGGGAATTAATTTTTAAATTAGTTATTGTAACTGATATGTTTTGAATTTGGTAAAATAGACATCATTTTTTAGTTCATAATATCAAATATAGATTAGGCCTAATTTTTGGTATTTTTCTGGAAACATTCATTTTTTGATGAATAGTGAAACCACTAAGTGGTAGTTAAAAAAATGAATTTTTCATAAAACATAATTCTACCGCTTCTGTGAGTGGAATATCAAAACTCCGAGAGACACGGTTGATGTTAGTAAGTAAAATGTGGTTCAATGAGATGAAAATAATTTTTGGTGAATAGTAACTTTTTACTTTTTTTAACACGGTTAAAAGTAAATAGGGTAATTAAGGTTAAAAATGATATTATTATTACCCTAACACATGTCCTAATTCTATTGGATAAGTGTAATTCGACCAAAAACAACCTTAGGAATAAAATATGACCATTTAGGCTCACATTAATTAGATTAGGACATTTATTATTATTTAATTCAAAGAAGAGTTAAAAGAGTTAAAATCAATGTTTATTTAATAAAACATTTTAAATATAGGGTTATACATGAGATAAAATCGATTGTAAATATGAATTAGAAAGCTAAAACGCTTTCCTACATAATTATATTTTATTTGTAATTTTTAGACTTTAAATAATTTAATTTATTTATGACACAATGATGATGCAGTAATTACCATAATAGTGAAAAATTATAATAATTGTTATTATAAATACCTAAATAAGTATAATTTGAGACTTTTTATGAATTAAAATAATTTTATAGGTTAATAAGACATGTTAGTATTTATTTAATTAACAGTTTTCTAACTAATCATTCTGTTATGATTTTCCCAAAAATCAATTACTAAATAGTGTCAAAATTGACATAAAATAGTTTTTAAAACGAATATTATATTATTAATTATTATTTTATTCCTAAAAATCCTAGGCTCGGCCAAATTATATAGATGAGGTTATAAAGATTATTAATAAACAACTTGGGGTTTGTTTGGCTTGATATAGTAAGTTAATTAACCTTATAGTGTAAGAAAACAGGAAGAAACGGTAAAAGTTAAATTATCTAACTTAAAGTTAAATCTAAATGATAAAGTTAAAATTGATACCTAAACTTATCTAAATTCTATTGGATGAGAGGATTTCGACCCCTACGCACCTTATCTTATAAATATATCAATTGGGGGCTATTAAAACCCGAATTTGACTTTATAATAAAATAATAGTTTTTGTTATTCCAAAGGTGCCACTCCCCTCCCTTATAAAAGGGTACCTCCACCCCCTCTTCCTCACACCACTTTGAGCCTTCAGGATCGGCCAACCCCTAAAAATTTCACCTCTCCACTTCTCTATAAACATCCTAGTGGTTCTGGTCTTCTTCAAAGACCTATTTTAGTGCCCTAAAAGGAGGTCTCAAAGAAGCACTTCAAAGAAGAGGTAATGTCCGTTACCGATTCTTTCATCTTTATTTTTTCTTCCACTGCTTCTTATTTAGTTTTTTCATTATGATGTAATAACATCAGTATCACTCATATAATGATATGTTATTATAAGTATGAAACAACCCTATTTCACCATTTATCCATCCTACGGAAAAAGAAATCACCGCGCGTGCGTACGTACGGAATACCGTCTCCACGCCGTGGTGTAATCTATTTTCCACAACCACCTTACTTGGATGGGTATAATGGTGTAAATAATAACTATATATGATTATTGTAAAGTGATATTGATTCTTAAATAGTATACAGACACTACAATACAATTCAACGATCATGAGAACGATATCATCGCTCGTGCGTACGTACGGACTACCGTTTCCACAACGCGATGAGATTCATTCTCCACGTTAACCATTCATGAATGATTATAAAGTATATATAATAAGTAGTCATGAAATATATGACATAATAATACTACTGGATTTTTGTATATATATATTTATGTCATCTACTTAATTCCACTCAATTCAATAAGGAAACGAAAACAGCGTTCATGCGTACGTACGGCCTACTGTCTCCATGAACAATGTATTTCTTTCCATTTATCAATCCATTATATATATGTATATTCTGAATATATATTATATATAAATCATGTTTTATATTCTTGAATTAAGTAATCATGATCTAAGTAATCATATGAATAATTACAAGTTAAAACACGAACAACAAATGAGACGATTTTACCCAAAACGCTACTTTAACATGAATTTACAATAGAACGGGTAATATAAAGTCATAAGTGAAACATATATGGTATAATAACAATGAATATGATTCTTTAAGAAGTCAATGACATTATTTAAATCATTATACAGGAGGTTCAGACACTTACGAAGCAAATCAGACCTAAGGTAAGGGAAATATCACAATCTCATTTTTATCCGAGATTGTTTATACCTTAGTATTTACTGGGGTGTATTTTATCATCCACATACATGTTTCCTCAATATTTAATATTATTTCCATCAACCTACAATTTCTTAAATCCAATTTTACCCTTCGGTGAGTTTTTAGTAAAGGATATGAAAGGAATCTTTTGTCGTTTTTCGTACGAGGTACTTTTTGACTTTTCTGACAAAAGTATGAAGAATGTTTTTTTAACTTATATGACATGAACAGATTTTTAAAAAATTATTTCCAAGAATCTTCCTTTACATGTTTTCAAGTTTACTTTTAATCAACTTTTTTTAAGTTTATAATTGTAAGTAATGTTAAGAAAGGAAAAGTGTTTTTGAAGTAGAAATGATATTTTCCTCAAGAATGGAGTTCAAGTGTTTTATCAAAATTATTTTCCATCTAAGATAATAAAGTGTTCTGTTTCTATCCCTATTATTACATGGATTTGATTATGTTGTGATGGAAATATTTTTATGATTTCCTTTATCCTATATGAATTGTTTTATGTTGTCATGATGTTTAAGATTCCAATTTTTATTACATGGGTTATGTAATGATGTATGATTTATGATTTTGTGGCACACATAATAATGGTATAATTATGGGATGCGTGGGACCTATATCTCCCTCCAATGCACTGGGTAAAGATTTTATATCTCATAAGATAGACATGGCTAGAACGGCTGGTTAAACCAGTTCAGTGAAACAGGACTGAAATGAGGGTGACTCGGTTCAGAAATAGTCTTTGTCCACTATGATAGTCTTGGAAGCGAGTCTTGACTAATAAGATATGATTCTCTATGATTATGTGTTTATGCCACAAAGTTTCATGTTTTATGTTATGATTATTGAGATTTCATTTCACTACTATGATTTATCCCATGTTATGAAATTATGCTCTCTTTTTCAGGTTAAGATTTCCAAAATGTTATGTTCTTATGAATATGATGTGATTGATATTTCTTTTTTTTACCCTTACTGAGCATTGGAGCTCACCCTTTTATGTTTTCTTTACCCCAGGATATAATGAAAGGTTTTAGGTTAAAAAAAGGAAGATCGTGATAGGAGATGTTGAAGATCTTTCATCACAATTAGAAGATTATATTCCGAGTTTCCAAACACACTAAACTATTACGATCCTTGTGTGTGTGTTTTTGTTTTGTACTAAGTATTCCGAAAAAGTAATGTAATGTCCATGTACGTCAAGCTTCGGGTCTCTACCCGCCGTTAGGCTGCCGAATTTTCGTAAGAGATCTAACCTCTCTCTTTCTTTTTAAGTACTCTCTTTTTTGTCATTTGTTTTAATGTCATCATTCTTATGTTTGGTTCTTGGGCATTGTTATGAATACGGGTGGTTCCAGGATAAACTAAGGGTGGGTGAGCCCAATATAGCTTTCCAATGCATTGGGTAATGCGAAGGAGTGAAACGTTTAGGTTTCTCCGAAGAGATTTAGGGAATATACTATGGTGGGTATTCCAAACGTAACCAAGAGGGTTACTCCCTATGTAAGAATGTTATTAATGCCTCAAGTTACCTTTTATGTCTATGATTTATTCTTGATTTGATGAGGTATGTTAAAGTGCTTATGTTTTATGGGTAATGAATGATTTCATTCTTATGTATATATGAACCCATGTTTCCCTTCCATATTTCTATAACCCTTACTGAGCTTTTTATGCTCATCCCATGTTTTTTTTGAAATGTTTTTCACAGGACATAAAGTTGAATAGAGTCAAGGATGGGATCAAAAAAATGCCAGGCTATCTAAAACAAGGAACTATACATTACTCTTTTGTTCAAGAGTTTTTATTTTGTGGAAAAAAATGGAAGCTGAGTAGATGTGTCTACTTTGTAATCGTTGAGATGTAATAGTTATGTCCTAATTCTCTAAAAATCTAAACCTGAAAAGATACCCAATGTGTAATCTTGTAATAACTCAAGATTAAGTAATGTTTAAGGCTGGGGCATTATAGTTGGTATCAGAGGTCGGTTTAGAAAACTTTAGTGGTTAGGGTATTCTCTAAGCATAAGTGACATTACCATAATGGTTAGGATTTCAGAAAGAGTCCTAGTTTTAGATAAAGTTAATGAGTAAGTATGTCTTAGTGTTTATCTTCATCATTTGTACATGATGGTTTTATTGATATACCCACACTGATATTTTTGGTTTTAGTAAATGGCTGGATCTAGCAGGCACCAAAGTAACAGTGGATGTGAAGGAAACTGTGACTATTTTTTGAGCGAGCAACTGAATGATATGGGATATGCAATGAGAACTCTTGTGTTTATCCTCAACCAACTATCTGGAGTCATGATTGTCCACCTAAACCTTGCTGATTTCTCTAAGGCATCATATATGCGAGAAACAAATCCCTACGGAACTACAGTTAACAATCATAAAGTTAAGTGTGTTCAAAAAAGTATGTGTCAAAGATGTGGAATGAAACACCTAGGAAAATGTTTCAAAGGGACAGAAAGATTCTATAGATGTGGAAATGAAGGTCCTAAAGCAAGAATCTGCCATGGAAAAAGGAAGCATCCAGTTGACTCAAGGAAAGGGAAAGAAGTTCTTTCTGTGGGATCAATTGAATGTTTTAAATATGGTGTGCATGGTCATTATGCAAACACATGTCCTATGAAGATGTTTCATGAATGGGATCACCAAGATCGTACAAATACTCATTTACCAATAACTAATGCCATTCCGATTGAGGATGAAGAAAGTAACAATGACCAATCAAAGGTATGGATTATTTCTTAACTTTTGTTTTCCTATTTTGGAATCTTAGGATATGATTCATGATTTTGTTTGTAGGAAAGAAGTATTTCAGAATAAGTTGGAAAGGAATGGTTAATGGATCATGAAGAATGTTGAATGAGTAAGAATTCAACATATAAGGGCTTCAAGAGTTATAGTGAAATTCATAAGAGTATTAAGTCTCTTTTGATGATGGGGTTACATTAGAAGACTTTTTATAGTATGTGTAACACTGATGTTTAATATATTAAAATTCTTTTCAAGGAATAGTTATCTGTTCTTTTGTGGACATAGTTATAAAGAACCATTTTGGCTTATATGATCCTTACTTTTGAGGTAATTATGGGTTACTATATGTTATGATGGAAGTGAAAGGCATGAGATAGAAATTGAGGTTAAATTATGTTATGGTTATTTTTGATTATTTTATCTCTTTTTGTGAATGATTTGAGAATTATATAGTTTTGGAAAAAGGACAACACGCAGACCGTGTGACAACCCATCGTGTCGGAAAAAGCTATGGGAATCGAACCCACAACCAAAGTGCAACTGGTATTTATCGCCTACCACTGGACTACGTGAAGTCCCTAGTTAGTTTGACTGATTCTTTTTAGTTAGATGATTTTATGAATTAAGTTTAAGTTGATTTTGGGTTATCTATTGAAATATATTAACCTATCAAGAAGGATATGTGATTAAGTTAATTACTTTTCAATATAAGACATTAAGAGCAACTGATGTAGTTTGGAGATAAATGTTACGATTTAACTTGGTTTACTATGTGACTAAATCCTTCAAATATTTGGGTTTCAATCATAGATTGGTTTACTTTGAAGAATTTTATGGACAACTTTGAGTTTTGTTTGACAAATTTTTGAGATTAAAAATAGATTTTCTTTTTATAAAGGGTTATCCATTTCTGGATTATCTGATCTTGTACTAACCTTTTTGGTTTTGGTTTTGGTTAAGGTCTAAAGTTATGGGAAGTATATAGTTCTCTTTTGTGGATTAGGTGATTCTATAGAAGTTGATTATAGTACTCTTAATGCGAATAAGTCTTCCTAAATACTCGTCTATTAGAGAAAATACGAGTTTGATTAAGGAATCTAGTAAAAGTTGAAAGTCTACATGTCAAGTAAGTATGTTTCATTATGATTTAGTTAAACTCAAAAATAAATTCCTCAATGAAAACTAGCTTAAAACAAAAATGTTGTTTGTTAACTTTTCCTACAAGGGAATCGAATACCGTTTAACCCATCCCAACTTTGTGATCTTCTTATTGTTAACTTTCTCGTAGACATGTTTACTATCACTCTCCATAAGAACATGACCCTTTGTTTCTTCCTCCATGTCCATATTTTCAAACTTGGAATCCTAGTATGGGTTAACTCGGGTGACCATTTTACTTATCTTTATTTATTTTAAAGTGATTGTTTCAATGAATCTGGTTCCGATGTGGGATTTTCAATGAAGTTTCCAAGCCCAATTTTAAAATTGTGAGGACGCAATTCCCAAAAGGGGGGAAGGATGTAACACCCCAGGTAAATAAAGAGTATGATATTATCACATTTATCCATATTTTTGAATAAAATATTAATATAACTTTAAATGGGACGCTATGCTCGATGGCGTACCCAACACGCAACAACGGGTTCTGTGGGAATCTTACGTTGCACTCTAAAAATAAAATAATATTATTTTAAATGGTATTTAATGCCTAGCTATTGTGATGGCAGTAATGAATAGAACTAACTAAAAAATGATTATATATGTTTGTCAAATATTTTTACTTTTTACAATAAATGTTAGAGGATTAAAAATGCGAATGTATCCAATTTTAAGCGTAAACATTCTAATATATTTTAAAGGGCCGATTAACCGCCTTTTGATGACGATCCTCTTTTAAATCCACTTTTTGACAATTTTATGTGTTATATTTGACAAAATAAAATTCTTCTTTAAAATCGGGACATCAAAATTTACTTTGTGTAAATTTTTGGTATTTTTCTGATAAAGTTTATTTTTTAATGAATAGTGAAAAATGTTGTATTTTAATTCAAACCCACTTTTTAATCTAATTTATTTATATGATTAGATTATCTTTTGAATTGGTTTTAAAGTGAAATTATAATATATTTTTACCATTTAATCCCATAGTGGTCATTGTAATTAATTTCACTTTGTAATCGGACTTAAACTAGTGTCAATCTTTTGATACATTTTGTTTCATAAAAACACGCTATTTGTTTTGAAAGCGGGAATTGATTATTAAATTAATTAATGCAACTTATATTTTTTTTATTTTGTAAAATAGAAATCATTTTTTAATTTATAATATCAAATATAGCTTAGGGTAAATTATTGGTAATTTTCTGAAAAACTTCAATTTTTGATGAATAGTGAAACCAGTAAGTGGTACTTATAAAAACTGATTTTACATTTAAATGAAATTTTTCCTCCATTGTGTTTTGAATTTAAAAAACCCAACATACATGGTTGTCATTAAGAAGTAAAATGTGGTTCAATGGGATTAAAACAATTTTTTGGTGAATAGTAACTTATTAAGTTTTTAATCACGATTAGAGGTAATTAGTGTAGTTTAAGGTAAAAATAATGTTTTAATAATATGAGATGAGCTTTACACAAGTTCTACCCTCATTGGATGTATCATGTCCGACCAATAAAACCCATGGTTCAACTTGGGGACCCCATGGAGCCACTTTGGTTGGGAAATGAAAAAAATAACTTTTATTTAATGTTAAAGTAAAAATGACACAAACATGAGATGTTTTACAAAAACAATTTTTACATAGGGTTATACAAGTCAGAGTTTTGACTATAAATATTCATTGGAAAGATAAAAAGATTTCCTACATCATAGTATTTGTTTTATAATTTTTATACATCAAATAGATTAAATTATTTATGAAATCATGATGATGCATCGATGACCTCATTTTTTAACGATTTTAATAAAATGGAAAGATAATGTATACTCTAAGAACTAAACATGTCCAAAACCTATTGGATGGGTGTATTTAGAACCCTTATCACTTTACCCTCGAACAAAATTATTTTTGGACCTTTAAAATCCGAAAATCATTTTAAAATAAAGTAACCTTTTATTACTTTCCAAGAGTGCCCCTCCCCTCCTCTTATAAAAGGCCCCCACCTCTACCTCCTTACCCACATTTTCAAAGCATTTGGCTCAGACAAACCCTACCCATTTTGACTCTCCAAATCCCTCTATAACTATTAGAAGCCTCACTTTGGTCAGAAGACTTCCCAAGGAAGCCTTTGAGCTCAATCCAAAGGGAGTTACCCGATTTTAAGGTAATGTCTTCACCTGAGTCCTTTTGTTTTATTTTGCATCTCCAACCACCTAAACTATTTTTATTCATTTATTTTGTAACAAATACAGTATCGTCGATATACTATGTTGTTTTTAAAAGATTCATTCGAGCTACACATACACACACCTACATATAATGGTTAAAGAACATACTGTTTCTGTGGATGACGAATTTCTGCCTCACGAAACGATGATTGTTCAATATCCTTCTAACACCTTCAATGGTGGCCATTAAGATGTTACTATATTTATATATGATATATAATATGTTTATGTTTTCCTTAATATTCTGTATTTTTCATTTATTTCATATCATTATGGCTTCCATTATAGGTATATGCGATATCTTCATTTTAGGAAGTGCGGACTACCGCCCCCTCAAAGTGATTTGATTCGTTAATACCATATGTGGTATGTATAAAGTATATATTTAATGATATTATATATGATACCATACTTTAATTAAAATAATATTATGTATAATTGTGTTTTAATTCCATTAAATATGAAATAGAATTGGAAGTAGCGTTTATGCGTACGTACGGCTTACCGTCTCCATGAACGGTGCATTTCATTTCTTACCTCTAAATGTTATGTAATATTATAAATACATGAATATACTGGATATATATGATATATATGATATCTACATAATGAATACAATTCTGGATATATAGGAAATTTTACCACATGAACAACTTGTAATTATAAAGAGTTTATTTTTGACTCAAGTGCCAATGATCGTTAAAACGACCGTTATTAACTTAAATAATTACATAGTGTTCATAACATGGTAATAAGTGATATAAAAGGAATAATGAACTTGAAAAAGGTTCTTAAGCAATTATAAATTAACTCAAGGTTATTATTCATGACATTAAAGAACGATCGAGTCTAGTCGGACCCGAGGTAAGGGAACCTACCCCTCTCTTTCATTTTAAGTACCCTCTTTTATGTCATTCATTTTAAAGAACATATTTCTTATTATTGGGATGTTCTTTTATTAATAGTACTGTAATTTTTATGTTCGTATGATGAGAGACCCTATTCTCTCTCATCAATCCATTTTGGATGTTTTGAGTGGCGCCGTTAGGCTGCCAAATTTTCGTAAGAGATCTAACCTCTCTCTTTCTTTTTAAGTACTCTCTTTTATTTCATTTGATTTAATGTCATCATTATTATGTTTGAGGATGCTATTTTATAATACTCATACTGTACATTTTATGTTCATATTATGAGATACCCTATTTGATCTCATAAATCCATTTTTGGAAGATTTAAGTGGCGCTGTTAGGCTGCCGAGTTTTCGTAAGGGATCTTTCCTCTCACTTTTATTCACGTGACAATTATGCTACGTTTGCCACTATTTACATTGAGTGGTGTTTTTACTGCCAATTATTATACACTTTGTGTAGTATAATTTCATTTTTGGGTATTTACATCTTCATTGAATGACCCTTCTTCCTTGGGATGTACGTTTCGAATGTTACCCAACTCGGTAAGGGGACCTTTCACCCTCCTCTTTTTAAAAGACTTATTTTGTTATGTCTTTTATTTCAAATACTATTATGTTGGGATATGTTCCTATATATCATTATTGATGTAAATTTTATGACCAAGTGATGAGATACCCTTTTAATCTCTCATCAACTCTTTTTCTGAATTTTGAAGTGACGCCGTTAGGCTGTCCAATTTTTGCAAGGGAACTTCTTAACCCAATTTTGATTCTTTGGGATAAACATGTACACATTGAATATGTCATTCTATGATTATGTGTGAATTTCCTCTGATTGTTTTACACTTAATACCCACTTATATTTCATGTATTCATTTTTCCCATAAAATTATGTAACTGATTTATCCTTAATCCAAGGAAACTGTCTTTGTATGGGACTTCATCTAAATCTCCTTTCATTGAGGCGTATTTTATTTTATACACAATATTCTTTTATACGGTGTATAAACCCCTTTGAATTTTATGTTTATCCAAAAGGAATATTTTTTTATACGAAGCGTTTTACAAAACGACAAAAGGGAATGTTTTTGTCGTATGTATGCAGCGACAACGACTTCTCTGCCGCCGTGACCATTATTTGATTTTTGGCTTCCCCTACAAGCCATACCTTCTTTTTAAAAGAAAAATAAATACCATGTTTTAATTTTATTTTATTTTGGTATTGAAAATGGTTTTCATAATGTTTCTATATCAATGTGTTGTATTGATATCTTGTTATTGAAAGGTGGAAATGTTATGTTTCCTTTATGCATGTTTTATGTGTTAAGATTATGTTATGATTCTTGGGCATTGTTATGAATACGGGTGGTTCCGTGATAAACTAAGGGTGGGTGAGCCCAATATAGCTCTCCAATGCATTGGGTAACGCGAAGGAGTGAAACGTTAAGGTTTCTCTGAAGAGATTTAGGGAATATACTGTGGTGGGTATTCCAAACGTAACCAAGAGGGTTACTACCTAAGTAAGAATGTTATGAATGCCTCAAGTTACCTTTTATGTCTTATGATTTCTATGATTTATTCATGATTTGATGAGGTATGTTAAAGTGCTTATGATTTATGGGTAAAGTATGATTTCATTCTTATGTATATATGAACCCATGTTTCCCTTCCATATATCTATAACCCTTACTGAGCTTTTTATGCTCATCCCATGTTTTTTTTGAAATGTTTTTCACAGGACATAAAGTTGAATAGGGTCAAGGATGGGATCAAGGAAATGTCAGGCTGTCTAAAACAAGGAACTAGGCATGACTCTTTTGTTCAAGAGTTTTGATTTTGTGAAAAAAAATTGGAATCTGAGTAGATGTGTCTACTTTGTAATCTTTGAGATGTAATAGTTATGTCCTAATTATCTAAAACTCTAAACCTGAAAACATCCCCAATGTGTAATCTTGTAATAACTCAAGATTAAGTAATGTTTAAGGCAGGGGCCTTATATTCCAAATGTGTCGAGATATTGACTTGGTCACATCATGTCACATGCAACCTTTAAATTGGCTTAGAGACCCAGTGGCCCAAAGTCCCAAGGAGACATACATGGACCAATGTACAAAACCCAAGTGCAGTATCTCGGAGAAGGATAATCTTATATGGCTCGGAGACCCACACTACCACAGATCACATGATATAAATCACTGAATTTTATCAGCCATAAATAGAAAGTGATAATAAAAGGATAAAATTTATCAACACTAGATAAAATTGATGCTAAATGTTAATATTATCAGTGTTAAAAATCACTAATAAAAGCATACCCTTCACTAGTACAATTTTTAGCACTAATAAAGGTTACACTCAATCAACGCGTTTCCTAACGCGGAAAAAATATTTATATAAATTTTAATAAAATAATATTAGTAATATATATATTTTATTAATATTCATATTCAAAAAATAATGTTTTATTATATATAATAATTAGAAAATTTATATAATTAATATAAAAATAATATATTTTAATGTGATATGTGAATTTATATATTTATATTTATCTCTAAATGTGGGATATACATATATATATGTGTATGTGTATATATAGTACATCTGTATATGTGTGTGTAGGGAATATACAATTCATATTACTAATATTATTTCACATTTAATGAATTATTTATAATTTTTTATATAATATTTTTAGAATTTATTCATGTTTTAGAATTTATACATATTTATTCACTTATGATTATTTATAAAATATTTTCAATTTATATGATTAGAATTTTTTCAATTATATTTATTAAGTTGAAATATTTTTAAATTTTTTAAATATTATAAAATTATGTTTTTTAAATTCAATTTTTTATATTTTCTTCATTTCAATACATTTTTACATTTCATGTAGTCAATATTATGAATTAATTTTTTAAATATATTTATTATAGATAAATTGTTTTATTCATTTTTAATATTCATTTATTTAATATTATTTTTTCAATTTTAATATTTTTTATATTTTTTCAAATTTAACCATTTTCCAATATTCTATTATCCATATATTTATTTAAAATGTAATATTTTAAATATGATTTTAATTTATATGAATACTATTTATTAATTAATATTTATTTTGCTTTAGCATTTAAAATTAGTTTGAAATTTTTATATTTAATCTATTTAAATGAATTGCTTAATAATTTTTTAATTTATATTATTAATATTATTTAATTTCATTAATTTTATTTATTCATTATTGTTATTATTTTATTTAATATAATTTTTTACATTTTTATATATATTTATTTTTAATATTTATGGAAGTTATAATTATTTTTAAAATTTATACATGTTTTTTCATTAAGTTTTAATATTTTTAATATAGTTGCAATTTATATGATTAATATTTATTCATTTTTAGTTATTGGGTTTTTATATTTTTGTTAGGATTTTAATTTATATCATTGATTATAATAAATGAATTTGAATTTAAATAATTTTGTATCATATATAATTTATTTTTAATATTTTTTATTTAGAATATTTATAATATCTATATATTTATTTTTATTCATTTTTATGGGTCTTTAATTCATGTAGTTGATGTTTCAAATTCATTTTTTAAATATGTTTTTAATTTATTCAATTTTAATTATTAATTTTTAATTATTTCATCCAATATAATTTATTCATTTTTAATGTTTATTTATTTTTAATTTTTTTAGTTATTCAAATTTTAATATTTATTTATACATATTATTTACCAAACATTAATATTATTAATTTTTTTAAAATTTATATAACTAATTTTTATTCAATTATATTTATTAAGTTGGAAATTTTTTAAAATATTTGAAATTTATATAATTAATTTATTTAAATGTATTTTCTAGATTTTTCATTAATTTTTGTACTTCCTTACATAGAATGTAGCTTATCTTATGAACTATAGATAATTTTTTTCTAATATTTAATACTCTTAGAATATTTTTAATTTATTTGATTAATATTTATATAATTTTATTTATTATGTTGAAATATTTTAAAATTCTTTTAAATCAATATAATTAAACCATTTTAATGTATTTTTTTATTATTTTAATTTTTTACGTGTTTAATGTTAATGTAATTAATCATATGTATTTATTATTTTTAAAGCATAGTTTTATATTAAATTTTATGTATTCATTTTTAATATTATTTATTCATTTTTTATATTTAATATTTTCTCTTTTTTTAGAAATTTAATCATATCCTAATTTTTATTTATTTATATTTATCTGGTATGTTATAATATTTTCAATATTTATTCATCTTCATTTTAACATATCTCCATGTTTTATTTTTTAAATTATTTTTATAATTATTAAAAATTTTCTATTTTTTAATATTTTTGACGTCTCATCATTTTTATTTATTTAATTTCACATATTTTTGATATTCGGGAATTTCATATTATATATTCATTAATAATGTAAAATATTTTTCACTTGTTTTTATTTTATTAATATTTAATTTATATTTGTCAATTTTTTTTATTTTATTTATAAAACCTTATAAAAAATAATATTTAGCCCAACTATAATTGTAGTGCTGATAAAGATAGGTTTTATGAGCACTATTTAGCACCGATAAAGAATTGTTTTATCAGTTCATTTTTAGCGTAGATGAAGATATGTTGTATCAAAGCATATTATTTTAGCTCTCATAAAACACATATGTATCATTGATTTTTAGAAAGAGTTGATAAAAACATTCTTATTCCTATAAATTCAACCCTAACAGAGCTTTCTTCTTCACCTTGTTCGAGCTCTTGCAGATTTTGACCTCTACTGCCGCTCCCCCTAAAACTCCATGGATGAATTAGTCCTCACAAAACCTATGTCATGTGATTATATCTACACATATTTAATAAATATTTTATCACTCGATATGCATGCTCATGACCTTCACACTGTTCAATCTTCTATTTAATAAATCCTCAAAATTTCCCTCCATCTATTTCCTTTAAACTGCATTTATTTTTTTAGCTTGGTTGCAACACAATTGAGAATATCAGGATGTGATCCAAACTCCATGAGAATTTTGTTACCACTACCATAATAGCACATTTGGTAGTAGAAAATTGGGGAGAAATGAAACAAAATAAGGCGATTCGAACTCATTTCCCCTATTTGACGACGTTATGTTGGACCGAGTGAAATCCTTTGGGTAGAAACCCATTGAAATCGGTTCCTCCCCTATTGAAGATTCCACATCACCCAAAAACAGGGTTGATTTTGAAGGAAAGAAATGAAACAATGCTACTTTTTTCAATTGTCATATATTACTTGTATTCATATTTTATTTTATCAAACCTCTACCCTTATACTAAGACCTATTTAATTAAAAATAATAATTGTATCATTTAACATAAATTGTTGTTGTGTGAGTGTTTATTTGAATTATGTTCTTACTTTTAGCCCCAGATGCGTTCTTTCCTATCACAATTGGCATTCTTTAATTCATTATTTAAATTTTTTTCTGGTTGACATTATTGTTTCATCCCATTAATGCATTCCCACAATTGTATTCATCATGAACCAACTAAATTCAAGAGTTTCATCAATAAATGGGTTCTCGAGACCATATTATTGAGCCCTATCAACATTTTCATCATCTGAAAAAGATTAGCTTTGTCTCCTAAGCATCCTATCACTGAAAAACCACATGGGCCACCACATACCAAGTGAATAAATGAATAAACATAAACTCTTATATCTTGTTCATCATTACCTAGAAAAGTTATATAACTCGTCCTTGTTCTCCTTATTACACGATAGATGAAAATTTAATTAGATTCTTTGTGACTTTGTAGATATCAAACATTCATTTCCTTTAATGATTTCCACCACCACAAAACAATTTCAAAACACATAATTCATCTCTTATTATCATAGATAAATGGATTCATGTATCTTAAATAATTATTTATGAATAACCTTTAATGGGTTATAATATCATAATTTTTGTGTATTTATTTATTTTATGAAATACTAATATTAGGGAATCAAGTAGGATGGATATAAATCTAAAATGGATGAATTCCAATCATATAACAAAAGAGTATGAGGATGGGGTGAAATTCATCTTCCCGATTGAAAAATATCATGAATATTATCCGTTTACAATCCTTTTTCCATGATTATGATGTTGTTATTCAAGACTAATTAGCCCAAAGGAGTTGGATAAAAACATGATCTACCACAAAAATTGATTAAAGTTATACCTATTAGACTAAATACAGGGATAAATTGAATGTATCTAGTGACTAATATAAAATTTCATTTTATGTATCATATGATATGATTAAAAGTGAGAAAAATTATGAAGACTATATCAACAATATCATTACAAGTGTGAATGATGATGTAGATCGTATTGGGGAATTGAAAATTATCGTTAAAGTTGGACTTCATGATTGTCTAAAATTGTATCAAAATTTAGTCAGTTATGACAAGATGAAATTTTATGTTGGTTTTACTAAATATAATACATTTTCATCTATATGGAAGATATATAATTAAAAATGTAGAAAGGGATAGAGTGACACCAATTTTACTAAACTACTTTCTTTCTTGAATGATACGATCTCAGAAGATAATGAGATTCCTTTCTGAACATATAATGCTAAAAAATGTTACATTTAATGGGTATGATATATAAAAGAATACATGTTTATCCAATTGACTGTATAAAATTTTTCATGGACCATTAATCACTTCAAAATACCTAAAGTGTGGTACATCTCGATACAAGAAAGAAGAATCGGGTTTTATAAAATTAGTAAGGCACTTTCCAATCATTTCAAGGTTTAGGTGACTATATGGATGTAGGGTGATTATAAGGTAATTATTGTGGTATGTAGATGAAAGAAATAAATATGGTAATACTCATCACCCAAAATACTCTCCTTAGTGAATGACAATTGATCATGGGTATCCGAAATTTTAAAACAAGACAATAAACCATTCCCCTGTTCTATCTACAGATTGAGTGTATCCTTTTTGATTTCAAAGTAAAATTCTAAGTATATGTCCAATTATGCTGGTAAATTATAACATTCCCCTATGGTTATGCATGAAACAAAAAATACATTATGTCATATCTGCTTATATCATGACCAAAACAATCGGGTAATGATATTGATGTTTATTTGGCTCCATTGATTGAAGATTTAAAACAATTATGTGATTCAACTATTACATTGTAAGCTTCTTACATAAATGAAAATTAAACATTGAGAGACATGGTTTATGGGATAATAAATGTCTTTCATTTTTATAGAAATTTGATAGTATATATAATTAAAGGACCTATTTCCCATTTGTGAATAGTGTACACACTTAATTAGGTAGTGACATTCATCGGAGTTAGTGTTTCTAGGACATAAAAACAAATTCCACAGTGAAATAAATACATATCATGGATGATATAACTATATTAGAGTTTATAAAAAGTTACAATTCTATATACACTAACAAGTGATCAAATATTTAATAAAGTAAAAGATATGGGCACTAATTTTAGTAAACCTTATTCAGAAAACCATACAAAAACTAGGTTAAAAACAGATCCTTTTTTTTGAATTATAAAAATGGAATTATTTGTATTTGAAAAATATTTTTGATGTTCTGCATTTAGATATAATTAATGTGATAATTTAAATTTATATTTATAAGAAGTTACCATAAAAAAGGATTTAATTAAGGCTAGTTTGGAAATGATTAACATGGGGATAGAGGAAGAGTTGGAGCCAGTAAAGGGTGAAAGATGTAATTTTCTTCTTCCAGCTGCTTTTACTCATTCTTGGAAAGAGATATAATAGTTTTTTAAATTCATGAAAGATTTAAATTTTTCAATGGGTTATTCATGAAATATAATTATTATCATGTGAATAACTGATATAAAGTTAACGGGTCAGAATCCAATTGAATATAATGTTTTAATGAAAGATCAAATTCATGTAGATTTACATTTCACTTTTCCCAAGAATTTTTACCATACATTATCCAATCAATGTTTCTTTTTCAAGGTTATATAGATAAAATTTATAGTCTCTAAAAAATATCCCACAATGGAAAAGGAAATTATTATCATATTATCTGAGTTCGAGATGTTATTACTACCATCATTCTTTGACATGATGGTTCAATTGATGGTTTACTTGGTTAATGATATTTGACTATGTGGGGCTAGATAATATATATATACATATGTACCCCATTATGTGGTAAATGAATATTTTTAATGGTTATTCTAAAATACATGTCGACCATAAGGTTGTATTGAAGAGAGATATGTTGTTGAGGAAGACTTTGAATTTTTAATTGACTAACCATCTGATGTGGAAATAATGGGTCTGGAAAATCATGTCACACTAAGTCAATTATGGGTGAAGGAATTTATAGAATAGATGTTTTTGAAATTACTATTACTATGTAGGATTTTTATCACCTTTATGTTTTGAAAACTAGTTTATAGGTTACGCTATATATTGAAAACCACAATTTATTACATCGGAATTTCAATCTATGATGGGATAAAATAGAGATATGAAATACAAATAATCAATAGTTTATTGTATTATATTGAGATTATATTTTTAAGGTGTCAGCTACAAATCTAGATTCAATTTCACAATGACTTTGATGGCTAGACAAAAGACCAAGTGTGCATGTATTATCTTAGAATGGTTATCTAATTATTGGTTATATGTTCTATAAAAATGAACATGATGAACACATCACCATGAAAAATAATGGAGCTAAACTTGTGGATAAATAGATACACTTCTAACAAAAAATTACTTTTTTATTATAGAACACTTTAAGGGAAAAGTGAGAAACCACATACAACCAAAGAAAACAATTGGACCTCCCCATCCCATCAAGTGAGCCAATAACAAGCCTTCGCCAACACATGACCCCTTAGAAAGCAGTCCCGTGAAAAAGCACGAGCATGGAACCGATAGCGAAGCCATACCCTCTCAAGCATCCAATTCCAAGAGACCTGCATCAATGAAGACTTAATGCTCTGATCCCCTTCCATAGGAAGTCCATGAAGCGTGATGAAAACAAGTAAAAACAAAACTGCAAAGAAAAATAAATGAGAGATGGAGCAACCACAGCTCACATAACCGAGAAGCGTGCTGAAGAGATACATGTATCTGGTAACAAGGAAAGAAATCCAGTTTATGTGAATATGACATACATTGGAATCATTAACTAAATATAGGAGTTATATTAGACAATATTTCAACTACTAGTTATTCAATTCAAGAGGGTTGATAAGACTAGTTCTTTTAAAATATATGAATTTAGATCCACGAAAGTGGAATTTAGTAAGGGTTGTTATAATGGAAAACCATTTATAAGGGAATATCAAGTAGTATATGTATTTTTTGTTCAAAAATGAGGGGATTTAGATGCTCCATAGAGGGTTCAAATATCTTCAACCTTTAAAAAAGTGATATTTCAATAATTAGGTTTTATTTTTTACAATATACATTACATTACTCATTTTATTAAATTTAAAATAATATATTTATGTAATCAAAATTAAATGATCAACCAATTATATAGATAATGACTTTTGAACATGTTGATACTCCCAATCCTTAGGAACAACTGGTTTCTCAACATGTTGATGCACCTAATGCAAAGGTACAATAAGTTTTGCAATATTCCAATGCTACCAATCTAGAGGAACAACATATTGATGATGTTGATGTTGAGGAAACAATATAAGGTGAACAACCAGTGTCCCAAAAAAATGTGTCGTAGAGTGTTGGTGTTAGCAGAAAATATTAATTTGAGAAAGAAAGGAATCATATTTGAGGTTCGATGGAATGTGTTTGGATATCTTGTTAACACCAATAAGGAAAAACTTTTTAGTTACATTGGGTTCATCATCCAAATACATGTGTTTATTGATGTACATTTGTGGAAAAATGGTGTTCCTATGATAAAAGAACTAATTTTATAAGATATTATTGTAATATTATGATATACTTTCATTATTTTACTTGAAAAAAAGGAAATTTTGATTTACTCTTCATTGTCCCTTAAAATATATATTTATACTAGATGAATACCAAATCAAAGTAGTTTAAATTATCACTCAAAAATAACATAGAGGCTTTCAAAAAAAATTTATGAAGTATCATCTCTGGAATGTTAAAGGTCAAATAAACCCAGACCAACCACAATTGTATACACACCTGATAAACTAAAACATGCAGAATGTGTTTATTTTTCATCATGAGAAGATAGTTTTTCAGGTACATAATGATCGGTAATAAATTTCATGAAAATGAATGTATTAATCACAGTGATTAAAAATTGTTAATCTATGAAATTATAACTGGGTTTTGAAAATAAACAGCATGAAGTAAAACCAATGTACTCATACCATAATTCAAGGATGGGGTACACTTCACTTGAAAAAATTGTATCAATTTTAAATATAAAATATTACTTTTATGTGACATGAAACAATAACATAATTATATTCCTTATTTATATAAATATTAAGGAATCGAAACCCAAATTCACCATCATCCGAAATCATGTGCTATGAAATAAGTCTTTTGTAAATAAATATGAGATACTAATAAATTAAATCACCCAAAATTATGGGAATAAAGTGTAAGTATGATATAATAAAAATTTAATTTTTCTTTAAAAAGGAATTACATAATAATGATTACTTATTTTCTTATATTTTTATCTAAGTTAGACACATGAATCATCATATGCTATACCTGATGAATGACTACTATTAATGGACTTTAATAGGGTAGAAAAATATGGTTGCATTCATGGTGTGGGTTTTGGGGTATCACACTGAACATTTTTTAGAAAATAAATGAATAGTGTAATAAAGAAAAGAAAATGTAAGTGATAAAATTATGACTACCTATTCTAGAGTAAAACCTAAATTTGCAATCTGATTTGTTATAAAATTTTATGGGAAGGAATTAATTATGTATTACTTTTTTTAGTAAACATTGACTACTCATTGAAATAAATTTGGATACACTAAATAGGGATTTAATAGATTCATTGGATATAAAAAAAATAAACCAACCACACATGATGAATTATATCAATTTTAATTACACTACATTCAACATTTTAAAAATAAAATTAAAGTTATAAAATTAATTTAAATTTTCAATGAATATTATGATATTATAGGGTGGTGTTTAAATATCATAAAAATCATGGCATGATGACAATCCATGAGAATGAGAATCTTATGAAATTATTTATCTTGATAAGTTTTACTATATATATAATAATATTTAACTATAAAAGCACATATCAAAACATATTACATATTTTTTCCAATGTTTTTGTAGTTCCTAAAACAAACTAATAGCATTGATTGTGGTTATTATGTTCACAATTTTATGAAAGATATTATATTCCATCATCAAACTAAAATCCCCAAAGTGGTATTTTTGATGATTATTAATATTTATTTTAAAATATTATTAATCATTTTTTGATATTTTTCTAGTACTACCAGTACTCTCTGCGGTCCATATATTAAAAAAAGTAAATAAAATTGTTTAGAAATAAATATATAGAGTGCATGATGTTAGAATATTTAAAAACGACATGAAGAGATGATTTCCTACTACTTATGTAGTTTATTTTCTCACCATTTTATTAATTATTTCTTAGTTAATTTCCTTATAATTTTTATTTGAAACTTATTTTTTTTAATTTTTCACAAAGATTTTGAAGACAAGACTTTGTATATAATTTTTTCTTCGACTATTTTGTGATCTATTAACATCACAACATTAGTGGAGAAATAACAATTGTAGATGAAGTCTTTAACAAAGATGATGTAATCATGTACAAAGATAATAAACTCAATAATGGTGATACATATATGGTTATTCTTATTTCTTTTTATTATATAATGTATTCAACATTATGGGTAATCAAACAACAATATTGTTAGATTAACACGAATGTTGAAATCATGGTATAATAAAAGGACATGGTGTTCTACGTAATAATAAACCACATCTCAATATGATGCATGATATTCCTAGATTGAATAAATGTTTATGTTATTAGTTTAAAATTATAATTTTAGTTCAAAATACACGATACATACTCAAAATCGATAAACAAATAGAATATTTTGTTACATTAGGAAAATGATTTATAATAAATTTGTGATGAGTATGAATAAGTTAGACCTTAATCCAATACAAGTTATTCGAGGTATGACTCAAAGTATATGTCTTATGTTTAAAATTTACATATTAGTTCAAAACACATGTCACATTCTCAAAAACCAAGAAAAAATAATATTTTTAAAACATTAGAAAAATGATCCATAACTATCCACACCTAAATTTGATACACAGTATTCCCATTATGGCTCAATGTATATGCTATTATTTTAAAATTGAAATTTTAGATTAAAAAATGTTTCACCCATTGAAAATGAGAAAACACACTAAGATTGTCTTGAGAAGTTAGAAAAATGTTTAATAAATCATTTGTGACATCTATGAATAATTCTCACATAAATATGACACAATGTGGATGGTATGACTCAAAGTTCATTTTTTAGTTTAAATTGACATTTCAGTAAATATTCACTTGAAATACACAAAACCATGAAAAAACATTTGAATTTTCTTGATACTTTAGTAAAATGGCCCTCAAGCCATTTTTTAAGTGTAAGAATAATCGACACATCAATTAGACACATGGTATGAATAGTGTGACTCCAATTGTATATTTTTATTTTAAATTGATATTTTCGTTCCAAACAAAAATCACATACTCAAAACTGAGAAAGAATTTTTGTACAATTTGGATACTTTTAAAAAATGGTCTATCAGTTTTTTATTACATTTAGGAATTAGACACACCTTAATCTAATATATGGTGAACCAAGAATGACACATAGTGTCTCATATTAGTTTTAAATTGACATTTTATGTAAAAATGTGATCCACTAGCTAGAAAACAAGAACATGAACTCAGATTATCTTGATAATTTAGGAAAATTATTCCTAATTTATTTATGACATGTATGAACTAGTCTCACTTTAAAGAGACACACAATATGACTAGTATGATTCAAAATAAAGGTTTTCTGTTTAAATTGACAATTTAGTAAAAAATAAATTTTATATAGCCAGAAATGAGAAAATGAATTAAAATTATTTATATAATTTAGAAAAAAGATCCTTTAGTCACTTATGATGTGTAGGAATCAAACACAAAACAATATTATGTAGGTTGTGACTAGTATGACTCCAAGTATGTCTTTTTATTTAAAATTGAAATTTTAGTTGAAAACACACATCACATACTCAAAAAAGTGAAACAACATTAATATTGTTTCGATACTTTTAAAAAAGAATCCATAAGTCATTTCTGACATCTATGAATCAGTCACAACACAATCTGATGTATAGTGTGCCTATTAGAACTCAAAGTGTATTTTATCTATTTAAAATTGAAATTTTAGTTCAAAACATGTTGCACTCACTAAAAACTGAGAAAACACTCTCGAAATAACTTGATTCATTAAGAAAATTTTTTATAATTCATTTGTGATGTGTAAGAATTAGTGTCACATCAAAAAGAAACATGATGTGACCAGTATGACTGAAAGTTTGTGTTTTTTTGTTGAATTTACATTTTAGTGAAAAGACACATGAAATAATCAAAAAATGGAAACAAATTCATATTGTCTTCATATAATTAGAAAATAATTGTTATTTCATTTGTCATGTGAAAAAATCAACCACATGTCTATCCTGATGCATAGTGTAATCAGTATGACTCTAAGTATGTCTTTTTTATTTAAAATTGACATTTTTGTTAAAAACCCATGTCACATACTGAAAATCAATCAAGCACATTATTATTGTTTTGATACTTTAGAAATAAGATCTTTAATTCATTTTTGATGTGAAGGAATTAGTCGCACCTCAATCTGATACATGGTTTGCCTGATATGAATGAATGTTCCTATCACCAGTTTAAATTTTATATTTTATTTTGAAACATGTTTCACTCACTAAAAACCAATGAAAAATGTTTGGGTGTTCTTTATACATTAATAAAAAAATTCATATGTAATTTTAAATCTATAGGAAATAATCTCATATCAAATCAATGCATGATGTGATAGGTATGATTCAAAGTACATGATTTTAATTTAAATTTACATTCTAGTAAAAAATAGATGTTATATACTCAAAACTGAGAAAATTAATTCATATGGATTTTATAATTTATGAAAACGTTCCTCAAGACTTTTATGACGTGTAGGAGTCAACCACATGTCAATCTGATGAATGGTGTGATCGGTATGACTCTGAGCGTGTCTTTTTATTTAAAATTGACATTTTAGTTCAAAATAGATGTCACATTCTCAAAACTAAGAAAATACATTAGGATTTATTGGATACTATAATAGAATGTTCCATACACTACATCAAATGCATCATTTTTCAGTAGTTTTTGTTTTTTAGTGGTGGTTTAAACATCCATCAAATGTTTCTATGATAGTTTCAAAAAAATGCCACTAAATTTGGTGTCAGCATCAAACTCAGGGTAGTTCCTTCCATTTAGTGTAGATTTTTGGTAAGTGTCATAGAGCATATATCTAGCTGTTTTTTTTTCATTTTAGTGGTGGTTTTAACTACTAAAAACCCGTATTGATTTTTTTCCCAAAACCCCACAAATAATACCAAGAAAACCACCCCTAAATAATATTATAGTATATTTACTGATTGTTTCAAACACTACTCTAAAAAACATCATCATATAGCGGCAGTTTAAACCACTAAGAAAAAATTTCATATTTGACTGTGGTTTAAATAGCCTCTATACGATGATTTACAAAAAAATAGTTGTAGAATCTACAACTTAAAAAATCCATGGAAGAAAAAAAACAATGCATAGAATATGCCATACAAAGGAATAGATAATTTTTACCCCATCCCATTTTACACAAACTAGAACATTACACTATAAAATTATACCAAAATGTATGTATCTTATATCCAGATTACGAACAAATCGATAACATAATTCATGAAGACCATTTTATGGACATGCCATGTGGAATATCCCAGGTAATTAATGTTTCTGGAATGATGTTTTGGAACAAATATGGATCTGAGAAAATTCAAGAAGGTATGGTTCTTATTGACTATCCTCCATATGAACTGATCCTAGAGGGACTGATTAAAAAGGGATAGGATTTTAATTCTATGGCCACCAAGACCTTGGGGTATGCATTATTGCTTCCATGAGGTTATGCTAATATTTTTTTCCATTACATTAACACTACAAAAAAAGTTTCTCATTATGGTGGTAATAGTTTTAATAACCGTAGTAAGCCAAACAAGGACCATGAATTAAAACACCATCTTTGAAACCACCACATGCTTGACCATGCAGATACATCCTACCAATAAGAGAGATTTTCCATTTATGCTGTGAGAGTTTTTCTAATTTGGATAATTGTGTTGGAAATGTTAGAAGCCCTTGGATATCCCCAAAACATGGTAAACACAAGGTAGATAAATGGGATGGATCCTTCTATTATGCAGAGGTTATAAATAATGGATCTTTTTCTTGCATCCAAAACATGTTTCCCAAAGTAAACAGATGACTTTCTCAAGATTATCTCCTTCCCGGAGACACTTTTTTAGTGAGAGAGAGAATTTTTTATGTTGGTGATATTCCTTATGACCCATAGGTGAAAATGATACTATCATCAGAGAAAAAAGAGATGAGAGGGAGAATAAAAACCTCTAGCTTCTCTAATGGTTTAAATTCTCCCAGTCTCCACCGTGTGAAGGAAAAGCCTACTAAGATATTCTTATGAAATTTTAAAGATGATGGCTGAGACAGGGTCCCCCTATCTATCCCCCCCCCACATGCACCCATTTGGAGATCCATTGATAAAAATATATATTGGGGCATATTCTAGAAGGATTTTGATCCCTATTATAAAATGTGTAATGAAACAAAAATTCAAAAGCACAATTTTAATGAAGTCCCACTCAATTTTATCAAAGGACTTCTTGATGTTAAATTTGTGAGCAATGTCGCCTCCTTGGGTGGACTTTTCAAGGAGGTTAACACACTCTGAGGTTTTGAGTAAGATGTCTTGTATGTTCCTCCCTTTCACGAATCCAAATTGGTTCCAGGATATAATTTTGTCTACGATTTGAGAGAGTATATTGGCAAGAATATTTTTGATAATTTTATACAGGGTATTAAAAAGAACCATGATCCTAAAATGGGTGATATCACAAGAATTCTCAACTTTAGGGATTAATGAAATAATTTGGGAATTGAATCCTTGAGGATAGGTCCCAACCTTGAAGAAATGGTTCAATAGGTTGAAAACATCATCCTAAACAATTTCCTAATTTTTTTGGAAGAATGAGTTTGTGAATCAACTGGTCATGGTGAGCTGCCCTTTGGGAGGAAAAAAATAACTTCTCTTATTACTATGTTAATTGGTAAGGAGTTTAGAAGAGAGTTTTCTTCTATGGTGACCAGATTAATAATTATACCCTCTTTTAGAAGCTTATTCATTTATGTTACATTGAAGTGGTCCATGAAGAAGGAAACAATGTGGCTTGCAAGCTTCTCCTTCTATATTTTCATTTATTTGGAGACACATTCTTAATATAATTCTAGTGGAGGTGAACCTATAGAGAGTTGGAATCTCTCTTTTCTCTAGGTGTGTTACATGTCCTCAACACCGTGAAGTGGTCAACCACCTATTCCTGAGCTTTAATAGAGACTCATCACTATGGAAAGAGGTCATCATCATCTTCGAGTTTAATCGGCCCTAGGAAACCTCTCTATGTTTCATCATGAAAGTTGTTCTGGATCTTCATCACTCAAATTAGATTCATTCCCTTCTCAAAGTGGCATGCACAGAACTGCATTATGTGATATGGAGTGGCCCAAATGTAGAAATTCACACCAACACTTTTTTAATTCAAAGATGGTTCTAGAATCCATCATCATGGCTCCATAGAAAGTCAATCTTCCCCACACCTCTTGATGTAACAATTCTATCAATGATTTCACCATCCTTAGGTAAATGAATATTATAGGTAATTACCTTAATCCCCTTGAAACTATTGAAGTTTTCTAGTTTCCACCCTTCACAAGATGGTTAAAATGTAACACTTATGGCTCTTCAAGGGGGAACCTAGGACCATATGGGTATGGTGTTAATTTTAGGGACCATAATAGTGACATGGTGGAATGCCTATTTGTTCCTTGTGGTAAAGGAAATGTTTTGAAGTAAAAATGCAGGGATTAATCGGAGCTGTCACTCATGCTTATCAGCGATGTTGGCATAACATATTATTTGAATGTGACTCAAGAATAATTTTTCAAGCCACTAGGATGGGAATTATTCATCTATTAAGGAAGTTAATGGCAAAATGGTTGAAATTCCTATAAAATATCTCCTCAATGAATGTCATCATCACCCGCATCTTTCTAGAGGCCAACTGACTTGTCGATAGATTAGAAGGAAAAGATGTCTTTGAAGCCGGACACATATGATCTATTACCCTCCCTTTTGATCTCTCACCAACCCTTTTTTGGGAGAAATTTAAAATTCCATCTTTCGGACTCTTGTGACTCTTCTTTATTTTCAATAAAGATCCTTCATGCTCATATTTCTAAAAAAAACAACATAATTCCATAAAAAATTAATCACAACATACAAAAACTTGGTTATAGAAAATATACATAGGCCTCCCAATATCCTGATTCCATCTAAAATATATGAAAAAGATAAAAAATACACACATTAAACTTACTAAAATTCCCAAGCCACATCAGCCTGCCTCCAACTACCAGTCAAGATTCTATATACCAATTCACTAAACATCCTATTATTAGAAAGGAAAAAAAAATAAGGTATGTATACACACTAGGGTGCCAGTGAATGGTGTGAGGGAACATTTTATTAGGTTCTAGGAAAGTATCCCTAGTTCAAACCATCATATACATGTATGAACAAGGTAAAAATAATCATATCACATAAGATTATAAATGGAATTTTATAACTTGGATATCATGACTCGATTTTCATTAGTTCATTTTGTGATAAAAGGGATGATATTATAAATTATCATACCTACATTGATTTCTTGCCAAAATATCTTCATATCCTCACCTTATGCCATAGTACTCATAACTCAGTGCATACATGAAGACTAAAGGTGGGCATCATCAATGTCTTTGACTCACTACCTAAATATCATGCTAAAATCATACATCATAATCTTATCCCTCTAACTCATAAATCAAGGTAGTGTCCCTAATCCATGAATCTTTCTATACCATGACCCAAACCTCTCACTTAGTATGGTCTACTATCAAAACCCAATTTTACTCAAGGAAAGTTACAATATTCCAATATAATACTATTCAGGGAAAGGTACTACTTCATGGAAATAAGTAATCTATCTCACCCCTTCTATTTTAGGCAGATCCAACTCACTCATAGCAAGGCTCCTCCACCATGTCTTCCACCTATAATAAGCACACAAAATCACACACATGAAATAACAAATATGGAATGAATCCAATCACATAAGTCACCAAAAAATCCCATAGTTCTAGTCACTTTAGACTCAACCCCTCATCCCAAATCATGTCTTTCCAGTCCAGATGAAAACTAGATCCATCGTACCCATCAAGATCTAAGATCATTGATATAATCTCATACCTGTCACTTATCGGTCACACCACTAAATAGAATCTACCCGGACCCAAACCTCATGTCCTAGTACAACTATACAAAATAACTTATCTATATTATTCCTACTACCCAGGTATCATACCAACCTATCATTCTCTATACCCCTTGTAAATATGATTACATGTATAGAAAAACTCATTACCTACATTTGGGTTCCATTTCAAAAATCTTAAGGAAGATATATAAGACTTCCACCTAGTTAGAACCCTTATCTATAACACATTATCACATCCAAAAGGACTCATCTCTCACATAGTTCTCACTAAGCCTTAACCCACACTTATGATGGTGTTTCGCATGAATTATGATCCATATAGTCATCTTACCCATTTTTTCACTTTTCTTAATCCTCCCATACATATCATAATGGCCTTAGGGAAACCAGCCAAGGATACCCACATAACGTTTCATATCCAAATACCATTTGAAAGATCTTCTCAACATACACAGTATCCTCTAACCGTATTAACAATTTCACTTGACAATTCTAATTACCTATAGTTATAAAGAGAACTTACTCCGAGCTTAAGTGGCCCAAAAAATCCTATATATTTCACTATAGTTTTCTTAGATGATATTCATCAACCTAGTACCCTAAAATACAAATGTAGGAAAGTAATCATATATAAACAAGTATATTAATTTACATGATCCATAACATTTGACAATAAAGTTGTACCAAAAACACAATATAAATGGTTTCAAACTCTTCAAATATGGGAAATAATGAATATTTTAAGTAAATACTCTATACCATAATTGATACATGACGTAACCCCTCTTTCCATATTAATCCTTGAAATCAAAGAGACCACTAATCACGACCTAATGATGATTTATACTCATCACCCTCTCGATATTCATCTCTACTTATTGATACAAAAACCATCAAGTAAATAATACTGAAAATTAAATAGTGTTGTATATTTTTGTTTAAACATAAAACAAACAAATGTTTTTGAACTAAATTATTTGGAAGTTGTGTGATTTACCTGCTCACCACCAGTCATCGACGCAATATCATTGGGGATAGATCTTGTCATCTTCTAATATTAATTAACCAATGATTTATGTAAAGAGGATATTTCATCCCTCTATTCTTGAATTATAATTTGAAAATAAAAAAATATCTCTGAGAATATTTGGATAGGGAGTGAATATAACTTGGAGTAGCTGCAACTAAAATCCTTGATGTCATACAAAATATCTCTGATGGTAATGTTCCTGAAACCCATCCTGTACACTCGACAAGGATTCCCCTTCCGAATGACTTTACCATTGCGGTCATCTTGAGAGACTGAGAAGAACATTGTGGGATTATCATACCACAATACTATAATTTTTACCAATAAATAAAATATCAGTCATATTTGAAGCATTAAATATTAACAAAGTGACAACTGATAATAAGTTATTATATTGAAAAATTAATTCGTATCCCAAATTTTTTCGCACTCTCATTAAAATAACTCCATTCATAATTTTTATGAACATCTAACCTGAGTTATATTCAGGATAATTGGATCCCTAAATTCTATGACAGAATTAAACAAACACAAATCAATAATTTCATATATAAAATAGATAATACTATCTTATAAATATTTAAACTAATGAAAATATTATCAGAGTCGATTGGTATCTGTAAAACCCCTTTCACCCAGTAGTGTGAGGGATTATTTTCATAGTTCAAATCGATGCATTCTTCATTGAAACATCTTGAATTAAAGAATATTTAATTTAATATTAATGTATGCAATTCCATCTCTTTGTCATATCCATGTATAAATGTAAAATGATATAAATATAATAATATATATTTAATTACCATGTAATTAACATGGTGATGACTATCAAAAAACATTCAATTAATCTATAGGTACCACATTGGGTACTTTATCATACAGTTTCCCGGATACTAAGGAAGTCTTGTTAAATTTGTTCTAAAATATTCATTTAAAATCCTTCAATTTCTTACACAAATTTTCCAATGTCCACTTTCATGCTATAAGATCAGAAATGAGAATGAAGAGAAACATCATTATAAAGAGATTCATTTTGAAAATATTATAATTTAATAACATAATGAAATTAAATTACACCATAATGTATAAAAATTACCTTTATTTGTGCATCCGAAACATATTTTTTCCATGATGAAGGAATATGCCTCCAATCAACATAAGTAATTAGAAGGGTAACCATCTACGACACAAATTTTCTAGAATCATGCAAAATAATCCTAGAGAATATTTCCTAGGGACCCCATAGTAGTAAAATGGGACAACTATCTTTATTCTATTCAGATTATAGAAATCTGAAATTTTCATATTTCTCTCTGTAGTAGCATTGTTTCTATCTTTTATGAAAAAATATTTATTATTATAAAAATAATTCAGTAACGTTATTCATATTAAAATTTGTACCTATAACTATTACCCTCCAATATCCCCACGAAGAATCATTAGTGGTGACTTACTCCCTCACTACTAAGGCTATTGAATGGGGAGATGTTGGATGAGCTGATGATGGGATTCTAACGGAGGGTGTGGGAGGTGGTGTAGGGGTAAAGTGGAGGGTGTCTCAAATGTTGTAAGGAGGGAGAATAATGGATCATCGTCTATCAGTATGGTCAATGGAACATTGACTAAGAGTCAACTAAAATCATTATAACTCTTCCACATTGGAATTCCTATAATTTAATCAAATAAAATTAAATTCATAACAAATTATTCAAAAATTAATATAGAAAATAAATTATAAATGATAAAAAATTCATATTAATGATAAAGAATATTTACATAGTTATGATAATTAATGACTACAAAAATAGCATAAGTGGTATATAAATAAATGGATGACTTCACATAAAATCATTTTCTCCTTCAATAATGTTGTTTTCTTGCTCCATCAATACTTCGTCTTCTTTATCCACCCCTGAAAGAATAATATTTTCAATATCATGATGGAAGAATAATTTCATTTATTGGTGTTTATGGGATTCAATGTCTTAGGAGAAATCCTCCACTTCATTAGCCATATTATAAAAATCTCATTATTTTACATGAGAAACTACACTCCACCCTTCATCCATTAAATCTTCCATGTAATATACCATTTTCTCTAGTTATGATAACATATAGAGGATATGTAATTCATGGTCACTAACATCCATCAAGTGACAGATGTTCACAGAAGTAAATTGCAAGGAATCTCTTTTAACACCCCCGATAATATCAACCCAATTTAATTTGAATAAAAAAAACTGAAAAATGTCCATTATAGTTTAATTCGATAATATAAGTCAACATTACATAGTATCACACTTTAGAACACATAAATATACCACTATTTTTTGTTTCAAAAACATCTTCTAGATCAACTTCCTGAAATTTAAATTCATTTACATTGTCAGAATTAAACATTTTATCTTGTTTTAGAGGACCTCAAGAAAAAAACTAAAAATACTATAACAAATCACCTTGAATATCAGAAATCATGATATAAAAAATGTTAAATACATTAATATATTTACCAAATATATTTTTTAACCTAATAACCAATTTGATTTCAATATTTATGAACGTACAAATCTTGGAAACCTTTCTACAAGTTATTTATTAATAGTTTTTTATATTTTTCTCATTTCATGTTCGGCCTCTCATTCATCTCTTTTTTTGTATCCTAAACAATTAAATAAATGGATCTATAATTTCTCTATTCATCATCACATATCAATGTGCCTGTAATAATTCTATTTATAATAGTGTATAATTTAACATCCTCCCAACTGATCGGCCAATATAAGGAATGATTTTTTATTTCACATGTAGGTGAGATTGATTTGACGCATCATCAACATGTCAATGTCGATTAAATATTATATGAAGATCAATCATGTATCTAGAAAAAAATGTAGCATACTCCTCTACCAAATAACCATTAGAAATAGAGCACTCATGATGAGATTTATTTTTCATGTATTATTTCAAATGCCCATGATATATGTGAACCAAAAAAATATAAATATGTATTTAATGAAGTGATTATAATTTTTTACTTAAATTAAAAACCTTTAAATAATTTATCTCTAAAATGGATACATCCATCAATAATACACATGGCCTCCTTATTTAGCTTCCTCGACCAAAAGCATTGTTAGATGCATTAGTAAAACAACGGATGAAAGATCATTTCCATTACACAAAGTTCCAATAAAACCCTATATTAGAATGTGTGAAGAACAAATGGTTGTAGAATTTTCTCACATTATTGTATGAAGAATGTGAAAATTTTGGTACAACATTAGTAACCTTTTCAGGTAATAATATACAAAATACCTATTCTAGTAACTACTATAAAAAAATATTTGAATCCTGAATTTTCAATCCATGTAACCTACGATGCGTTAAGATAATACACCATGACATGTTACTTGAATACCAATCAGAGACCATAACATGTTTTAAAATTCTAAGGAACGTATCTTGTTACCAATTTTTCCATGAAAAATTATCAAAGCATACTTTTCATTCTCATATAGATGGAGATCACTCTTTTTGTTCATTGTTTGTAACTTTTTAAAATCATTGAGATGGTACTTTGATTTTTCATGCTCATTAAGAAATGTGAAGATAAAAATGTCATAAAAATTCATCTAAATATGAAAAACATCATGATTGTGATATAAAAAATTAAATTCCTAATATGGAGGTTTGAAGAATATAATTTTTTTCCATTATTGTGTTCCTATTTCAATTGATGATGAAATTCAATCTCATTTACCATTATTATTCAAATGATGTACCCTCCCAAATTATGTTTCAACATTTCCAAATTGTGCCAATATTTTAGAACCTATTGACAACATTGGAGTTGGTCTAGGATCAACAAGACTATTTAATTTTGAATTCTTCAATAGAAATATACAAGATGCATCAATAAATATTAAAGTTCATATGAAGTACCATTTTTTACTATGAGTTATTCATTAGGGCTGAAAATTAAATTGAAAAATTTGAAATACAACCCCATGTAAGTGTTCCAACCAACTAAATTTCCATGTCCATGGACGTCACTAATGGTCCAAATTAGAGTAGCTTGCATTTTGAACACTGTTCTAGAAGATAAATCATATGTCTCAACACCGTTTCTCCATAACTCCTATAATTCTTCAATAAGAGTATTCAAGTATACATCAATATCATTTTTAAACTTTTTTTCTTGGAATAATTATCAAAATGATAGAAGATGTTTGTTTCATACACATCCATGAAGGAAGATTGTAAGGGATCAAAAAATTAGCCAAATGCTATAACATGTCCTCAAAGTCCCAAATCACTTGAATCAATATGGAGCTAATCCCAATAAAACATTCCTAGGATCAAATGAGAAATTTAGATTTAATGAATAAAATGCCTTCTACGATTGTGGATATCTTGGATGTCTCACTAACCCAAAATTGTTATTATATATAGAATGTCACCTCATGTGCTTGACATTTTTTTTGATATGAATAATAATTAGAATATATTATTTAATGTAAGGTAATCAAAAACATTTATAGGTGTGCTCCATTACTTATTCAGCATTGAAGTTTGTTAATTCTAACTTCCATTATCACCCATTGACTACCATCACAAAGAAGAACATTTTTTAATCATGTATGCTTGAATCCTCTGCCCAATAAAGAATACAATAATTGGGAATCACATTTATTTTTGTATAATTGAATCCAATTTTGATTAAAACATTTTCCATATCATAAAAAGGATCAGAGATCTTTGCACCAGTAAATGCATCATGTAACAATTCAAATATCATGGACATCGCCAGATTTGTAATTCCAAAAAGGCATTGGATATGGTTTGACTTCAGCAAAAAATAATGTTCAAATATTTCTAACATCTACTATAAAAATCAAAATTTTCATTTTTAACTAAACCATGAAATTAATTTTTCTACTCAGTGAATTTTTATATGACATTATTTCCCATAAAATCAAGAGGTGGATCCAATGATTTGTTACAATATTGATTTAGTTGTCCTATTTTCTAAAAAAATATCACTTTTCATGTTGATATTTGTATCACCCATAACTATTTCGTCTGAAATGTTTTAATTTTTATTTTGGTGTCTTGAAATGTTAATGCATCGTTTATAATGATTTTCATTTCATTTTCCATTATCGATGAATATGGGATCTCATTATATCAATTGACATCAGTGCTCAATGTTTCTGTAATATTCGATTCTATATAATAAATCCAATACAAATATTTAATTGTTCATTGCTTCAATATCAAGTGTTCATAAACATGATATCTATTCAACCATACTCTAAATTAACATTTATGACATTGAAATCGTATTCTCCCATTAATAAATTGATTGTAAATTGAAAAATATATAAAGTCTTCAAAATTATTAGCATACTAAGTTGTGTTCCTCTATAATATGATTCAGATTTTATATATATATATATATCAATGTTATTCCACAAAATCTAAAAAAATTAAAACACATAAGTATTATAACCAATTTATATAGTGATCATTTGTTTCCAAATTTTTCTAAATTCACACAAATTTCTAAATTAGTTTTAGGTAGAACATGTAATGATTGTGTAACCAATACATCCCCATTTATTGAAACTATAATGAAAATAGATCAATTTAACCAAATCATGTAAAAACCACATCCCTTTTAATTATAATTATTATAACCCTATAAATCCCTCGAACCCTTTACATACCCTACCATTATAAAAACATAAATAAAATTCTTATATATTTTTGTAATCATGAATATAGTATGTTCAAGCATGAATCATATTTTCTTAACCATGAATATTGTATGCATACACATAACAAAAAATTCTATATAATCATACAATAAATATACATAAACATAATTTATACAAACGTTGAAAAATTAGAAAAAAAATAGAAAACATTAATCTAAAATAAAGTGACTTCAAAATCCTTTATTAAAACATTATAAACACTAAACACTCAAATAATGAACCAAATGGGATTTTATAAAGTTCTGATAAATTCTAATTATCTATTTAACTAAGTGAGGTACTTGTAATCACTCTAAGAAAAATACAAGATACTTTGATTAAATAGTGATGTGAAAAATTATAATTATTTAATTAAAATAATTTAGGTATTTTTAATATTAAAAAAAATAAAAAAGAATCAAACATACAAAGAATTACACCAACAAAAAATTTATCCATATCAACAAAACTCAACACTAACAAAATCTACCAATGTGAAAACTAACAGAGTGAAATTTTCATTAATACATTTATGATAATAGGAATTTCATATCTTTAAGAGTGTTATTAATCAAGAATATTCTTCTTTATTAATCCTAATAAATGGATATTTTATTTTAAACGAAGATAATTATATTCTTTTCAGTGAACTTCCCATTCCATTAATTAATGAAACATCAACTCATTGATCATATCAATCATTTTCCCTCCCATATCTCAAATCCCATGAGTTTTTTATTCATTTGTTTTTTGGAATTGATCATGTATAAAATAATGAAATTCAATTTTCTATTTAACTAATTTATCAATAGTAAATTGAATAGGAATAATCAACTAAACCTAAATTTGATCATTTTCATTGTTATTTCATTGTTGATTCCCTAATTAAGATTCAATTATGGTGATACTATTCTCCAATATTTTTTGTATTCATACTTTATTACAAAAAAAACACTTCAATTTTAAATGAAGGCACTAATATTATTATGTATTTCCAATAATAAAATAGTTCAAAAAGGCTATAATGAGATATTTTTCTATCTTCATATTTATGATACAGAGCGGTAAGATATTTTAAACAATAAAATTAGATGAAAAAAATAATTATAGGAAATTTACAAAAAAAACTATCAAAATGTCAGATTCTCTATAAAAATAAAAATAAAACCTATATAAACTAACCTATGGTGTGGGGCACTTGAAGGAAATGATAGTGATAGGGATCGAGTCCGGATGATGACTTGAGCAATGGAAAAGGTAAGGGAGACATGTGAGGGGATTTGACCACAACTCGCTAGGGCTTAGGAGCACCAATGGGGGTGGGGGGGGGGTACTATGGTTCGGGGCTGGGGTTAGGGCTCGGGAGTGCTGATGAGGGGGTGGTGCTATGTTCCAGGGTCGGAAGGGGGGGGAGTGGAGGCCTCAATAGTCCCAACGATAGGGTTGGTGCTACGGTTTGAGGTTAGTGTGGGGGATATCGGAGGGCTCAGGAGCATCGATGAGGGGGTGTTTCTTTGGAATGTGGTCGAGGGGGAAGGGGATATCGGGGGAGAAGGTGGGGCACAATAGAGTGCTTAAGAACACTGATGAGTTAGGTTTCCTGGTCGTTGGTAAGGATATCATGGGGAGAGAATAGGTAGAATGGTGGGGCATGGGAAAAAGTGTTTTTTCCTTAATAAAAACAAAAAATTTAGCGAAGGATTATAAATAAATCACCACTAAATAAGTTTAATTTTTTTGGTGGTTTTGTAAATTGCTTCTAAACAAAAAATATGTTGAAGTGATAAGTCATTTATGTCATTTAGGAATGAACTTCACCTCAATTTGATACATGGTGTTCTTGGTATGGCTCAAAGTGTATGTTATCAGTTTAACATTGATATTTTAGTTCAAAATGTGTGCCACTTATTGAAAACTGAGAAAATACAATAGGATTATCTTGATAATTTATGAAAATGATTCATAAGTCATTTTTATGTGTTGAAATAAGTATCCCATCAAAATAACACATGATGTGATCAGTATAACTCAAAGTGTGGGTTTTCGATTTAAATTGACATTTTAGTAAAAAAGACATGCGGTATTCTCAAAACTAATCCAAATTTTTCGGATTGTATTAATAATTTTTGAAAATGATCCTTATGTAATTTGTGGCATGTGGGAATCAATTTCACATCAATCAAATGCACTGTGTGATTGTATGACTCTAAGATTGTGTATTTATTTAAAATTTTAATTTTACCAGAAGACATGCACCACATAGTTAAAACTAAAAAAATGAATTCAGATTATTTTGATACTTCACGACAATTATCCATAAGTCATTTTGTGACATTTATGAACTAGACTCACCTTAATAAAATACACGATCTGCCTAGTATAGATCAAATTGAATGTTCGTATTTTAATTTTTATATTTTAGTGACTTAGATTTTGTCCTATTAGACTTTAGAATATTGCTAAGAATATTTTTGAAGCTAGGCTCTAATTCCCAGAGAGATTTTGAGGCTCAGATATCCTTAGTGAAGTGATTTTTAAAATTATAAATATATTTTTTCTTGTTCATGTAGTTTCTATTGAAACATGGAACAACTCAAAAATGGAGTCACAGATTAGAATTCAGAGACCTCAATTGAGAGAACATCATCAGTGCGACATAAGCTTCTCTCAATGTCGGGAGTTTGGTCGAAGGTGTGTAAGAGAAGGGGAATTAAAAGATGAATTAATTTATTTTAAATGATTAAAATGAAATTCCACCCCCCTCCCTTAGTAACACGACACATGAAGGAGGAGAGGAACCATCATATATCCCTTTATCTAATTAGTGAAAAACTAAGGCAAATCAAATTGGTGAGGTGATTCTGATATCTATTCATGAAATTCATCGTCATTAGATTTATGAGAGGCACGATATGACCATCTTTCTACTCCCCAATATTTAGTGTTTTTTCCTTGAGGTAGGTGGATTTGAGTTTGGTTCATGAATCACTTTGTTTTTCATTTTTTTTTGTGGTTGTAGATCCCTATAAATAATTCTAGAGATCCATCCTAGGTCAGTCTGATGGTTTTGGGGAAATTGAGGGTGAATCTGGTAAATCTCGTTGTAATTACTATTTGTAATTACCAGCTACACAGCGTGTGGTCCAGTAATGCATGATATGTGTCACTTGTTATTCATGGAAGATGACTTTTGGGGACTTTACATTGTGTGTCGGGATTACACGTCGTGTAGTAATCCCATGTCTTGTGTCCATAGAAAATAGATAAGGTATCCATGTAACAATACATGTCCATGTAGAAATACACTTCCAATGTACCATTACATGGGGTATTAGACATGTCAATGGGAAAAAACCACACGAGAAAGTGGATATTTATCATGAAAATGCTATGTAGTATAAGATGCATGGCATGTGAGGGACACAGCTAGCCGGGATGTGTGGAAGAAGTTCATGGAAAGGGGTGGGGTGAGGTAGAAAACATAGTGTATGGAATGTACACTTCATGTACCCCTACATGGACCAGCATGGGAAAGTGAATGGGAGACATGACCAGGTACATGGGAGATTCCACTCATCGTGTGGGATCTAGTGAATGTAGTGTACTTTCATGGAGATGTTCTTGATATCTTCCACCTTGCGTATCTCCTTCTATGGAACTTAGATTCTAGATTTTGAGTACCTTATCTTGATCATTTTTCTTTATATAACATTTTCATTGCGTATATTTGGGCCTACGAGATATAATGTGGTGTTTTCTGGACATGGTGTTGTTATAGATCGGTTTGGTTTATAAAGAGAGACGTTTGGATTGGTAATCCCCTCTGGCATCAGGGCTTGTGTTTTCCTCACCTATCTTCTTTAGTAGATATAGGAATCCCCAAATCCTGGTGGAAAATTATATACCTATGGGGGATTTATTCATTGTTTGTTACTCCCCTCTCTTACATGGGTGTGGGTTCCCCATATCATTCGTGTAGTTGGACATAGCGCTCCCCTACCGTACCAGGGTGCGGGCCCTCCATACATGTTGGCCAGATGGAGTATTTACTCCCCTATTGAACCATGGTGTAGGTACTCTATCCATCGAGTTAGTACTCCCCTTTCATGTTACATTGTGATTCCCCCCAGATGTGACATATAGATATATTGGGTACTACCCTATTATGTTATGGTGCAGGTTCTCCATCCTTGGAGTTAGAACTCACCTATCATTCCAGAGTGTGGGTCCTCCATATGCATTTTTCTTGTGGAGTTGGTACTCCCCTATCATACAAGGGAGCAGGTCATCTAGATCAGGGTTGGTACTCCCCTTCAGTGTCAAGGTGTAGGTCCCCCATAATAATTGAGTGGGTAGGGGGGGTACTCCCCTATTATACTAGGGTGAGGGTCCTCTTGCCACATAGTGGAACACCCCTATCTTACCAGGGTTAAGGTCCCCATATATGGAGTAACACTCCACTTCCATGTAAGGGTATGGTTCATCCACTAGAGTTAGTGCTCCCTTAGCTGTTGGTGATAGCTACAAGGTGAAGGACCCTCCAATAATTATATGTGATACCTAGTTATGAGTTATTGTCGCCTTGATAGATATAGGTGTTTTCAACTACATTCCTGAGTGATAGAGGATTCACAGGTCAGTTAAGATCTAGTTCTCCTCCATATCTGGGGAGATGGAAAGGTACAAGCCTCTATGTTCTCTCTCGCTAGTGATGATTTGAATTGTGCCTAGGCTAGAGCAGTGCTCTCTCAACTTTGTGAAGTGGTGAGTGGTGATCCTCTCTAATCGGGTTCCTATAGCCTTGTGCTGGGTGTAGGTAATGATGGTGGGACCTCTAGTGCTGGTGACTATACATTGAACTAATATGTTATTCCCAGTGGATCATATCTATTGGATGGGTACCATATGGGATGGATGATATTGGGGAGTGTGTTATGCAAGTTTTTTATATCATTAGAGCCTCAAGTAGAATCATGTCATTGGATATGAGGGCAGAACCTCATGATACATGAAGATGGGGATGAGTATATATATGTTGTTATAGTAGTCCTTATAGTGTTTTTGTGCCTAGGATGACCCCACTTGTGGACTGAGATGACTAATCATGTATAGCTGAAGATGGTTTGAGATGGAGTTTCTCTCATGATTGGGTTCCCTCTGGCTAGGTTGAGTGGATTGTTGCCTTTTAGTTTCTCCCTTTTCTTAGGGGTTTTTTGGGAACCAACTGAGTATTCTTATACTCGCCCCAACATAGGATTTTCCCACTCATGTTGTGTCTTATGAATCCCACATTCCTTTCAACGGTGTCCCCAGAGGACCCGTGGAAGGTGGAGATTAGTAATCTAGACCAACTGATGTGTTTATTAGAGCTAGGTTGAGGATATTTTCAGTAGTTTCATTTGAAATTGATACCCTCTTTCTGACTAGGTTGGATGATTTTATAGTTTTCGGATTTTTTGTGTTTTTACCTTTTTATGCTTTCAGTACTTCTGTTGTACTTTGGTTTAGGATAGTTGTATACATTCATTTTTTCAGATTTTTATATCTTTTTATTATTTCCTGGAGGTGTACTTGGGTGAATGAATGCATGTACATTATGAAAAGGCCTCTCATCTATATGATATGCCTACTCAGTGCTAGTCGTCAATCCCTATCCTATTGAAGGTGAGAATGAGGAGTGGAAAACTAGGCCCCATTGGGTCGGGTCGTGATAGAGTGGAATCAGAGAAGGTTCCACTTTGGGACCACTGTGTTGTGAGATTGTTTTGGGTTACATAGACTCAATGATAAGGTGTTTCAAGTTCGGCTCTCAAGTGAGAGGTTGCAGAGTTTGTGAGGCGGTTGACGTATCCATTCACAAGGAATCTGATATCCTACTATTCAAATTAGTTAATTATGAAACTAGTGGTAGGGAAAGAGCTGTACATGAATCATATAGGACTAGGTTTTGGTTTTTTCTAATAATTATTGACTCATATCCCCATATATACTTTTGGGTTCCATGTTTGCTTTTTGGTGATGATTCTTCCCTTGGTGAGGATTCAATAAAGGGAATTAGTTTGGAGGTAGTAACTCCAGGTTGTATAATAGTTGATCCATCGTCCATCGAGTTTATAGTTGATACATTAGTATAGAATGAGGATTCAAATAGGATAAATTTTTAGTATGAGTTCTAGAAGTAGTGACCTCTAAGGCAATAGGGTGATCCAGACCTCAACTAGTTGATGTCTAGATCGAGGTAGTCCCACTTGTATTCCTCCTAGTGAGAAAACCTCCCGATCAGATGGTGGTCCTAGTGGAAATTATTCTATAGGGTTCGGCCTGGCATTGGTGGATTTTAGACACATGGTCCCACTATGAGTTTATTCCCACTTGGGTTATAGTTTTACTGACTCTATAGTCAATATTTTTACCCAACAATGTTGACATGCATCTAAGAGCTTCTATAGCTTCGGTAGGGTAGCATGACTGTGGTGGAGTACTCAATGAGGTTAAAAGACTTATCACATTACTCCCAAGATATGGTTTGAGATCCATTTATAAGGGATCAGACATTTGAATAAGACTTCTATAGAGATGTCTGAGAAGGTGTGGTCTCTTTGCGCCTTCCCTCATATGTGGGTGTACTGCAGAGGGCATTGGTCGTAGAGATCTTCCTTGAAGAGGGGAATGAAGATGTGGCCCATAGTAATGTTCATGAGGCTAAGGAATCTATAACAGCTAGAAGATAGTTTATTACAGGATCCTGGCATAGGAGGCATACCCATTCTTAGACTCAGGCACATGATCTTGTAGTGCAGGAGACGTGTCATGGGTTAGGTCAGTTGTAGGAGGGGTATTGTTACACTTCTAACAGACATGTACATCTTGATATAGATTTTCCAACTTTTTGTGACATTGAAAGTTAGTTGGTCAACATTCTACCTTGGTAGAGGCTGCATTTTGAGTAGAGAGTTCCATATGATAGAAGATGTGGTGGAGGAACTAAGAGATAATTAGTTGGTGGAAGGCAGTTTGAGGTGTTTCTACCACCACCCTCAGGTGTTCCATGCCAAGCTCAGAGAGCTACATGAGTGAGGATAGTTGCAGTCCAATATTCCTTTAACCAAGAAGGTTCAATGAAGAATAGATGTATGATCTACATACTTTATACTTTGAAATTAGTAACAGTTAGACACTTTTGTGAGGTACTCTTTTCTTTCTGATTCTTGTTCAATGTTTGTTCAGGGTGATGCGGGGTGTCAGTGCATCCATAAGTTAGCATTATTTGACATGGATTAAAAAATATGAGAAATATTGGTCCTTCCCCCCACCAAGGCATGTTTTTCAGATATGATTACAACCATGAGGGTGTGTCAGTTCCATCCAAACAAGATTGTTCTGAGATTTTTTGGATTAATCCCTCTGACATGGGTGTTCGGGGATGGAAGATATGTTGGTGGTTACATAATAAGGCCCAGTATGACTCAACGTGAGAATCTGGGTATCCCTTTGCGGTTTGTTGTTCCTAATTCAATTTTATCCATTTTTGTACCTAAGATTCTTAAGGAGGATGTTGTGTGGTCTGAAGTAGCTTTAGACCCATTAGGAAGATAGACGCTTTCCCCACCAAGATGTATTTATGTGATGTGATCCAAACCATGTGGGTGAGTTATTTCCAACCAATGTGGAAATTGTATAGGTATGGTGGATATGTTCATTAGACTTGTGGGTTCAGGGCGAGTTTGTGCAATGGAATGTCAAAGCATGTCCTGGCCATACCCGTTGATTTTTTATGCTTGACCTTTCTAACATCTTGTTAGCCTAACCAGGTAATTTTCCACCATTTCTAATTCCAATTTTTATGAAAAATCATTTTATCTGATTTTTATGGGTTTACTATAGACTTCAGAACAAGTATAGGTCATGTATCAGATATTCATGTTGTGTACAAGGTGCTGGTTTCAGGTCGTGAATGTGGAGTTCATGTCTAGAGTTGGTAAACACTTTGTGCCTAAATTACACATTGTTCAATGATTAAATAGGAGTTTTTCAACCAAATATTATGGGTATTTTGGTGTAACTTATCTAGCATGGACTACATGTCATGGCCTAGGGGTACATGTCATGGTGCAGTCTGCGTCCAATTTTAAAATGCATGATCAATTTCTTTTTGGTCCTTTTCATTCTACACCTCTTGGATCTCAAACCTAAACCATTCCTAAGAATTTTTCAGAGGCTAACATCCTTCCAATTTGATCAGAATAGCTTTGGATCGTTGTTTCTCTTGTAGTGTGATTCTTGGGTAAGGTTTATCTCTAGTTTTCTGTAATGCCCCAACCCCAGTTACCCAGATTCGGTGCATTATTATATAACATTGTCATGATAACAAGAAAGATCAAATCTCAAAAGACTGATTAGATTTGTAGCCTTGGAACCACTATATAAGTCTTAAATTACACCATAAAAATGAAAACTACTATAACAACCTCTTGTCTTAATATCCCCTCATATTACCCCTACAGGTCGTTCATAAATTACTTCTTCACATCCTGGGAAAAATAAAACATTGAAAGGGGTGAGCTCAGATGCTCAGTAAGGATAACAATATAGCAGAAACTTTCATAAATAAACATAAACATTTAAGGCAATGTATAACTAAAACAAAAGACTTTTAAACTTCAAATTCAGCATAATATGGAATATATGAAATAAAATAATTCCATTTACTTATTCACATGGATATTCTACTAGTCGAATAATCACATGCAATATCAATAACCACTTTCATAATGACAGAATGCATAACACCAGACTGTCATCACCATGTAGCCAAGATCTCGTGCCAAGACTACAAATAAGATTTTGTCAAGGCCTTGTGCCAAGACAATAGTTTTTCTCATTAGACCTACCGATGCATCAATGAGTTATAGTAGGCTCCACTCGTCACATATTAAGTCCAATTCATTCCTCATATAAACAGGTTTAAACATAACATAAACATTCGTATTTAAACTAGAATAAAAAATGTCAATACTTTCTCCATAAACCATGAATGGTATAAAAATAACACATCCACAGTCAAACATATCACAAAACCTTCAATAAAATATGGATATTTTGTATCATAATAAATCAACTTCAAATAAGCTTAAAATCCATCAAAGGATGTTGACATAGATGAAATCAAAACTATTTGAGAAAAATACCTCTTTTTTTAAATCATTTAGAAGAAACATAATTATAAAATAAAACATTAACGTTGAAAATATCTGTATAAGCATGTAAGGGATGCTACTATGATTTTATAATGGCATAAAATAGCCACATCTTCCGTTTAAGTTAAAAAAAGACATTCTTACCTTAATTCTGTCGAAAAGGTTAAAAAGGACATTGTTCGGAAAATAACGAAAATATTCCTTTATAAACTTATAATAAAAAGTCAAACAAGGGTATAAAAGACATTAAACCATATTATGTAAAATAGTATGAATGTTTTGAAATACATTTTTATAAAACATGGATGTGAATGATAAAGAGGTCCCAGTAGATAATTACGTATAAACAACCTTGGATAATGAAGAGATTTTGAAATAAACCCTTAACATGTACTTTTACTTGTTTGATGGTATTTAAAACTCCTGTATAATTGTGAAATAATTGTTATTAATTTATAAAATAATCATATATATATATATATGATATCATATATGATCTTTTAACATTTATTTGTTAATAACATCTTAGTATTATCGTCATTTTGGGTGTTAACTTTCTCATTTTCTTTTATATAAGCCATGTTTTTATGGAGAGGTTGTATCATACTCATATCCAGAATTATATTAAGTCCTTAAATAATATTTTTAATTATCCAATAAAATTTAGTCTTGAATGGATATGACGGGGAATGAATCTCATCGCGTTCAGGGACACCGTAGTCCGTACGTACGCACGAGCGACAATATCATTTTTTTTGATATTAAAATAATATATAATTGGATGTTATATCATATAGAAAAAATCATTATCATGTTATATTTAGCATTTAAATGAATTATACATCATTATTATACCCATTTAAATAATAGTATATTGAATAACAATTACACCACAACGTGGAGACAGTAGGCCGTACGTAGCCACATATAGTGACATGTCATTCAAGGGATAGATAGAATAATGAATTTTTTTGTTACATAATTATAACAACATCACAGTATGTAGAATGTACTGGATTTATTATTTTAGAATGTAAATAACAAGTAAAGAATAAGTTGAAGAAGAAAGGAACTTTAAAGAGGGTGGTGAAGATGTTACCTCTTCTTCGGGTTCAACATTTTGATTTGATCAAAAGGGCTACTTAGGTTTGTTTCTGATTAAAATAAGACCTCAATGTTGAAGTTAGGGAAGTTGAGAGAATATTTGGGTAGGGGTTGGCCGAACCAAAAGGCTTTGATGGTGTGAATAATTGGTTAGAATTGTTGTGCTTTTATAAAGGGGAGGAGGGGTACCATAGGAAAATCTAGAAATATTATTTTATATTAAATTCATATTTGGTTTCTAAGGGATTCATAGTAAATTATTTAAAGGTTAAGTTGGGTATGGGACTAAAAAAATAAAACAAATAGAATTTAGATAGGTTTGGGTCATTATATTAACCTTATCTTTTAGTTTTAACTCTAAGTTAATTAGTTTGACACTTACCATGTCACTTTTTATTTTTATATTCTATAGTTAATAAACATACTATATACCTCCATGCGACCCCCAAGTAGTCCATTAATGATAAAACTACCATGATATAAGTCTCTTGACCTATCCTTAGATTTTTAGGAATTTAATATCAATTAATAATATAATATTTGTTTTAAAAACTCTTTTATGACAATTTTGACACTATTGGGTATTTTGTTTTTGTAATTTCATAAAAGGATTATTAATTCGAAAGAAATTTATTTAAAAAATCCTAATATGTCATATTAGCATATAAAATTAGTGTAATTCAAAAAAAGTTTCAAATTACATATTCTTTGATATTTATAATATCAATTATTTTAATATTTTATTAATTAGGTAATTACTGCATCACCATAGTGTCATAAATAAAATAAATTATTTAATGTCTGAAAATTATAAATAAAATAAAATTATTTAGGAAATATTAATAGATTTATAATGAATATTTATAGTCTAAATTTAAACATATTTATCCCTATGTAAAAATTGTTTTTCTAAAAGATATATGCTTATGTCGTTTTTGTATTTATTTTACTCAATTAATATAAAGTGCCCTTATCACCAACAAATGGCTCCATGGGGATCCAAAATCGACCCAATGATGCCCATGGTCGGACATGTATCCACCAATAAGGTTAGGACTCATTTTAGGGTAATTTAGTATTATTATAATATTATTTTTTAACCATTATTTACTGGATTTACCTTTTAACCAATAGTAAATAAAATATTTACTTAAGTAATAATTCAAAAATGTCTAAAAATAAAAGTTACCTATTTACACAATTTGGATATCCTGATTCCAAATATGGAATTAATTTTTCAAAATTCAAAATAAATAAGTGGAAAACATTAATTTAAAAATAATTCAAGCTGTCAAAACAAAAAGCGTGTTTTTAAGATATAATAACTATCAAAAGATTGACACTTGTTTATGTCCGGTTTAATTGTGATTTTATGTGCAATGACCAAAATTGTATTGAATGGTAAAAATATATTCTAAATTTACTTTAAAACCACTAAAATCCATAATTTATCAGTATTAATTATTTTGATTAAAAAAGTTGTTTTTAATTAAAATTTAGTAATTTTCACTAATCAACAAAATATAAAAGTTATCCAAAATGTACATAAATTTTACCCTAGGATAAATACAATATTTAGAATCTAAAAATGAAGTCCATTTTAAGAGATAGAATTTATAAAATTTCAAAATGTGGGTATTACAATTCATAATGGCTACTTTGATTGGTTGCGGCGTGTTAGCATCTCAGAGTTGCGTACAACACACGCTACTGTATTACTCAAAGAGAAGAGTATCGTGGAAGCATGGGGTGCTTCATTTTCCCCTACTTCAAATAATTTAGTACTCAAAATTTATAGAATATTACTTCATAAAAATACTCGGGTGTTTCTTCATCAGAAGTTCCTCGGGTTCCCACGTTGCCTCTTCTATCTTATGGTTTCTCCAGAGAAATTTTACCAGATGAGTCATCCGGTTTTACAGCACTTGTTCTCTCGTATCAAGAATCATGACAGGATATTTTCAATAAGAAATATCGGGTTCCAGTTCTAATTCCTCATAGGTGAGTACATGCGTTGCGTCAGGCATGTATTTTCTCAACAGTGATACGTGGAACACATCATGAACATTGGAAAGATTTGGCGGCATTGCCAAATGGTAGGCTACAACCCCAATTCGTTCTAGAATTTCAAAAGGTCCGATGTACCTGGGACTCAATTTACCTTTCTTTCCAAAACATATAACTCCCTTCCTTGGAGATACCTTCATGAAAACATGATCCCCGACCTGAAATTCCAAGTCCTTTCCCCAGTTGTCAGCATAGCTCTTTTGCCTACTTATAGCTCCTTTGATGTGGTTTTGGATTACATTCACCTTTTCTAACGTTTCCTCCACCAGTTCTGGGCTTACAAGTTTTCTTTCACTAACATCATCCCAACAGGTTGGTGTGCGACATCTCTTTCCATACAACGCTTCATATGGTGCCATCCGAATACTTGAATTGAAACTATTATTATAGGAAAACTCTACCAGTGGTAAATATTGATCCCACATACCATGAAAGTCAAGTGAGCATGATCTCAACATGTCTTCTGAGGTTTGATTAGTTCTTTCTGATTGTCCATCTGTTTGAGGGTGGTATGCAGTGCTCAAACGAAGTTCAGTATCCAAGGTCCTTGGAAGAATTTTCCAGAATCTTCATGTAAAACGAGGATCACGATCCGAGAAAATCGATAGGGGTACTCCATGAAGTCTCACAACTTCATCAATATATAGTCTTTCCAGACACTCAAGTGGTATATCCTCCCTTATAGCAAGAATATTTTATGATTTGGTAAGACAATCAACAATGACCTATATTGCATCGTTCCTTCTCGGAGACTTTGGTAGTCCCATGACAAAGTCCATCGTGATATTATCCCATTTCCACTTAGGTATGGGAAGAGGTTTCAATACTCCACCAGGATATTTCTTTCCATCATTCACTTTATGAAAAACTATACATCTTGACACAAAATCATAAATCTCCCTCTTCATGATGCCCCACCAAAAATGTTCCTTCAAATCTTTATAAATTTTGGTGCTCCTAGGGTGTATAGAGAAATTGGAACTTTGAGCATCATCCAACAATTCTCTTTTTAGATCAGGTATATCGGGAACACAAATTCCCTTCCCAAACATCAAAATTCCATACAAAAAGTCTCTCCCCAAACTTCAAAATTCCATATTCATACACAAATTCACTCAATTTCCCATCATTCATAGCATTAATCATACTTTGAAACTCTTTATCACCGGTTTGAGAACTCTTTATCCTTTCTAGGAAAGATGGTTTGTCAACCATTTGAAAAATCATTGATGTTTCACCTTCCATGGTGATTCCCATATCCATCTTCACTAGATCCATGAAAATAGGATCCCTTTGAATTCTCATCATGTTCAAAACTCCATGATCTTTTCTGCTCAAAGCATATACCACCTTATTTGCCTTCCCCGGGTGGTTGTGTATCGTGCAATCATAATCCTTGAGTAGTTATAGCCATCTCCTTTGCCTCATGTTGAGTTCTTTCTGTGAGAAAATATATTTCAAACTCTTGTGATCATTATAAATCTCACATTCCCCACCATAGAGATAATGTATCCATATCTTCAAAGCAAAGACTACAGAAGCTAACTCAATATCATGAGTAGGATCGTTTTTCTCATGAATTTTCAACCGTCGTGATGGATAGGCAATAACCCTATCATTCTGCATAATGAAACAACCATGTAATTTCTGTGATGCATCACTATAAATAACAAACCCATCATTCCCTAATGGTAGATTCAATATAGGATAATTGACTAATATTCTCTGCAGTTCATTGAAACATTCTTCACACTATTTTTTCCAAACAAATTTAACCCCTTAACGTGTTATCTTTGTTATTGGGTTATCCAATCGAGCAATGTTCTTGACTAGATGTCGATAATAACCTGCTAAAACAATAAAAATGCGCACCTCAGTTATACGCGTCAGTGCAGGCAATTATTGGATTGCCTTGGTATTAGAAGGATCAATGAAAATTCCATCCTTAGAGACAATATGAACAAGAAAATTATTCTCTTGAAGCCAGAATTCACACTTGCTAAACGTCCCATATAATTCATGTCTTTTGAGAGTCTTCAAGACAATGCGCAAGTGATTTTCATGATCTTCGTAGGTTTTGGAGTATACCAGGATAACATCAATAAATACCTCCACAAAATCATCGAGATATTCCATCAAAACTCTATTCATTAGATCCATGAATACAAAGGGTGAATTAGTCAGCCCAAATGGAATTACTGTAAACTTGTAATGCCCAAACCTTGTTCCAAATGTGGTCTTCAGAATGTCTTCCTTCTTCACACACAACTAATGGTATCCTGGTCGAAGGTCGATCTTTGAAAAGTATTGAGCTCTATGAAGTTGGTCAAATAAATAATCAATGTGAGGTAGGGGATACTTGTTATTTATTGTTATAGCATTGATCTCCCTGTAGTCAATACATAACCTCATAGATCCATCTTTATTATTAACAAAAAGAATAGGGGCTCCCCATGGAGAAATACTAGGGTGAATAAATCCTTTATTTCTCAATTATTCATGTTTTTTCATTAGTTCAACTAATTCCACAGAGGCTATTCTATAAGGGGTCTTCGATATAGGCCTTGATCCAGGAATTTAATCAATGGAAAATTCAACTTCTCATTTTGGAGGATGTCCAGGTAAATCTTCCGAAAACACATCTACATATTCTTTCAAAATAAGTAAATCCTCTATTTGAACATTACTTTCCTCACCCTCAGTCATTTCATTCTCTTCATCCCCAATAATTGAATTTAGTTGAGCTAATAGGAGTGGATCTAGATAAGAATTAGGTGGTGTTGATTCTCCACTAATGATAAGGTGTTCCTTATCATCATCATCAAAAATCATAACCTCCTTCTTCTTACAATAAATTTTCGCATCATGGTCCAAAAGCCAATCCATACAAAGTATTATATCAAATTCAGTCATGGGTATGACGATAAGATCAGCAGATAAAGAACATTTATATGCCCTAATGGGAACGGATCCACAGAAATTTGTAGCAATGATACTTCCCTTAGGGTTTTTGACTGACTACACTCTTGTTAAATCAAATTGTAAATATCTAATTTTCTTAGCAAACTGTGAAGATATGAAACAATGCGATGATCCAGAATTAAATAAATAATTTTCTAAACATGAGGAAACCATTAAATTACCTGCCACCATGTCTTTCGGAGCTTCTACCTCAGCAGTAGTGATAACATAAGCTTGGCCTTGATCCCTTGGCCTTTTTAAGGTAAGTTACCCTGATACTTAGGTCATTCATTTGCATAATTTCCCATATCTCTACAATTATAGCATTACACATTGACATCAGCCCTCTTTCCCTTGAAATCATGAGCTTGGTGTCCTTTTTCACCACACTTGTAACATGCTCCCATTCATTTTAAGCAATTATCGAGGTGTTTTTTCCCACATTTACTACAGGTTGGATTTTCAACTTTTCCCTTCTTTCCCTTATTTCCATTCCCAGATTGATCAGTAGATCTCTTCTTCTCTTTTTTTCTTTAAAGTCATAAGACTTATAGAATTCTTTTTCTATCTTGATAGCACATGAGACAATATCTTCGTACGACGAGAAGGGTTGTGACACTAATACTCGATGAAGAAATGGTTTTAACCCATCAAATAAAAGATCAATATTATATCTTGGGTTATTTATATAATCTCCATCATACCTTGCTAACCTTGTAAGGTTAGCCTCATACTTTGCGACATTCTCATCCTCCTTTTGTCTCAGACTCAGAAATTGCCTTTCCATATTTTCTCAATAGTCACAAGGAAAGTATTCTTCTAAAAAAAGATATTTGAAATCCCTCTATTCCATATTTGATACTTCATCATATTCCTTCGAGTTTTGAATCAATGACCACCTTTGATCAGCATCTCCAGTGAGGCGGAAAACTACCATGATTACTTTTTCCCATTCACTAATCCACAAAGCCTGAAATATTATCTCTAGGGAACTTATCCAATTATTTGATACCAAAGGATTTATACTCCCATTGAATGTTGGTGGTTGTTGCCTCATGAAGTGATCTAACATTGATCCCCCACGTTTTGGATCAGGGTGCTCTATACAGGTAATGTTATTATTCATAACCTGAGTGATTTGTCTCACTATTGTGATATTCTGATCAGCACCAGTTGTATCACCAGCTCCACTATAATTATCTTGTGCAGGTGGAAAATCCCTACATGGAGTGTGTGCATTGATACAGTTTCCACTTATTCCACTAGGCACCATTTCTAAACAATGGCATAAACTAGATCTGTTTATGAATCAAAATACATAATTCCATACTTATAAAACACTTAACTTAAATTGAACTATTTATGGATATAATCCATAATCATAAAAACATTTTCCCTAAGGAAGTATATACTCATAAACCCTTCATAATGGTTTGTAATGAAAGTGAGAGTTATCCTAAGCATATCCCCTAGGAGTTTCGTAACCAAGAGTGCAGCAAGGCCCGTTGTCATGCACCAGTTCCCATTCGAGTCTAGCTCAAAGCGGTGTTCTCATGTTTTACCCCTAGGTACATCTGTTCTAGAGCCACCTCTACCTTCTCGTATCCAGACAGAGATGTATTCCTTGAAAAACTCACAAAATCTCTACAATATGAAAATTCAATGATGTTCTTCTATACTAATCCTCAATGTCCATATTAGGTCTATGTTATCTAATAATAGTTTATCTAAATCTAGCTTCCAAGGTTTTTATTAAACTTCCTCTGATTCAAACTATAACGCCCCAACCCCAGTTACCCAGATTCAGTGCATTATTACATAACATTGGCATGATCACCAAAAAAGATCAAATCTCTAAAGTCCGATTAGTTTAGTATCTTTGGAAACACTAGATATATTCATAAGTATTACATTACATCAAAAAAATGAAAACTAATATAACAAAATCTTGTCTTCATATCCCCTCATATTATCCCTACAGGTCATTCACAAATTACTTCTTCACATCCTGGGAAAAATAAAACATTGAAAGGGGTGAGCTCAGATGCTCAGTAAGGATAACAAAATAGCTGTAACCTTCATAAATAAACTTAAACATTTAAGACAATGTATAACTAAAACAAAAGCCTTTTAAACTTCAACTTCAGCATAATATGGCATAGATAAAATGAAATAATGCCATTTACTTATTCACATGGATATTCTACTAGTCGAATAATCACATGAAATATCAATAACAACTTTCATAATGATAGAATGAATAATTCCATACTATCATCATCACGTAGCAAAGGCCTCGTGCCAAGACAACAAATATGATTTTGTGAAGGCCTTGTGCCAAGACACTAGTTTGTCTCATGAGACCTACCGATGCATCGAGGTGCTATAGCGGGCTCCACCCATCACATATAAAGTTCAACACATTCCTCATATGATTAGGTTTAACATAATATAAACATTCGTATTAAAATTTTCATACAAAATGTCAATACATTCTCCATAAACCATGAATGGTATAAAAATTAAACATCCATATTCAAACATATCACAAAACCTTTAATACAATATGGATGTTTTTTATCATAATAAATCAACCTCAAAAAAGCATAAAATCCATCAAAGGATGTTGACATATATGAAATCAAAACTATTTGAGAGAAATATCTCTTTTTTTAAATCATTTAAAAGTCACACCATTATAAAATAAAACATTTAGTTTGAAAATATCCTTATAAACTTGTAATGGAAGCTTCGAAGATTTTATAAAGTCGTAAAATAGCCGCATCCACCGTATAAGTTAAAAAAAAGTCATTGTTACCTTAATTCTGTCGAAAAGGTTAAAAAGGGCCTTCTTTGGAAAACGACGGTATGATTATTTTATAAACTTATAATAAAAATTCAAACAAGGGTATAAATTAATTTAACCCATATTCTATAAAATATTAAGAATGTTTTGAAATACATATTTAAGAAACATGGATTTGGATGATAAAGAGGTCCCAGTGGATAATTACGTATAAACAACCTCAGATAATGAAGAGATTGTGAAATAAACCATTACCTTGTACTTTTCCTTGGTTGATGATAGGATAACCTCCTCTATTATGGTGAAATAATTGTTATTAAATTATTCAAGAATCATATATATTAATATGATATCATATATGATCTTTTAACATTTATTTGTTAATAACATCTTAGTATTATCGTCGTTTTGGGTGTTAACTTAGTCGTTTTCTTTTATATAAGTTGTGTTTGTTATGGATAGGTTCTATTATACACATATCCAAAATGATATTAAGTCCTTAAATATTATTTTTAATCATCCAATAAAAATTTTTCTTGAATGGATACGATGGGGAATGAATCTCTTCGTGTTCGTGGAGATGGTAGTCCGTACGTACGCACAAGCGACAATATCATTCTTTTGTTATTAAAATACTATATAATATGATGGTGTATTATATAGACAGAATCATTCTCCTGTTATATTTATCATTTACATGATTTATACATCATTATTATACCCATTTAAATAATAGTATATTGAATAAAAATTACACCACAACGTGGAGACGGCATGCCATATGTACGCACGTATGGTGACATGTCATTCAAGGAATGGATAGAATAATGAATTTGTTTGTTCCATAACTATAACAACATCATAGTATATAGAAGGTACTGGAGTTATTATTTTAGAATAGAAATAACAAGGAAATATGAAGTTGAAGAAGAAAGGAACTTTGAAGAGGGTGGTGAAGACGTTACATCTTCTTCAGGTTCTTCCTTTTGATTGGATCAAAAGGGCTCCTTAGGTTGGAATTCTGATCAGAATAAGGCCTCTATGTTCAAGTGCGGTACATTTAGAGAGCATTCGGGCAGGGTTTTTCCAATACAAAATGCTTTAATGGTATGAAGAATTTGTTAGAATTGGTGTCCTTTTATAAGGGGGAGGAGTGGCACCTTAAGAAAATCTAGAAATATTATTTTGTAATAAATTCATCTTCGGTTTCTAATGGATCCAAAATGGATTATTTATAGGTTAAGTTGGATATGGGTCAAAAAACACTCAACCAATAGAATTTAGATAGGTTTGTGTCATTATATTAGCCATATATTTTAGTTTTAACTCTTAGTTAATTAGTTTGACACTTATAATGTCACTTTGTATTTTTATATTCCATAGTTTATAAACATACTATATACCTGCAAGAGATCCCCAAATGGTAAATTAATGACAAAAAAATAATGATATAAGTCTCTTGGCCTAACCTTATATATTTAGGAATTTAATATCAATTAATAATATAATATTTGTTTTAAATACTCTTTTATGTCAATTTTGACACTATTGGGTATTTTTTTTTTGATAATTTTATAACAGTATTATTACTTCGAAAAACATTTTTATAACCAATAATAATATGTAATATTAAGATATAAAATTATTTCAATTCATTAAAAGTCTAAAATTACATTTACTTTGATATTTATAATATCAATTATTTAAAAATTTCATTAATTAGATAATTACTGCATCACCATTGTGTCATATATAAATTAAATTATTCAATGTATAAAAATTATAAATAAAATGCAATTATGTAGGAAATATTATTATATTTTTAATGAAAATTAATAGGCGAAATTTCAACATATATAACCCAATGTAAAAATTGTTTTGCTAAAAGATATATGCTTATGTCTTTTTTGTATTTATTTTAACTTAATTAATATAAAGTGTTCTTATCACCAACAAGTGGCTCCATGGGGTCCCCAAATTGACTCCAACATGACCATGCACGGATATGTATCCACCAATAAGGTTTGGACACGTTTTAGGGTAATTTATTATTATTATAACATTATTTGTTAACCCTTATTTACTGGATTTACCCTTTAACCATGGTAAATAAAATATTTACTGAAGTAATTATTCAAAAATGTATAAAAATAATAGTTACCTATTTACAAAATTTGGATATCCTGATTCCATATATGGAATCCATTTTTCCAAATTCAAAACATAGTAGTGGCAGAAATTAATTTAAAATTAATTCCCGCTGTCATAACAAAAAGCGCATTTTTAAGATATAATAACTATCAAAAGATTGACACTTGTTTATGTCAGGTTTAATTTTGATTTTATGTCCAATGACCAAAATTGTATTAAATGGTAAAAATATATTCTAAATATACTTTAAAACCACTGAAATTCATAATTTATCATTATTAATTATTTTGATTAAAAAAGTTTTTTTTAATTAAAATTTTGTAATTTTGAATATTCATCCAAAAATAAAAGTTATCCGAAAAGTACCAAAATTTCACCACAGGATAAATTAGATATTCCAAATACAAATATGAAGTTCATTTTGAGAGTTAAAATTTATAAAATTTCAAAAGGTGGGTATTACTATTCATAATGGCTACTTTGATGGGTTGCGGCGTGTTAGAATCTCGGAGTTCCGTACAACACACGCTACCGTATTACTCAAAGAGAAGCGTACCGTGGAAGCTTGGGGTGTTACATATTCTATAATTCTTTGGGTTTTTGTCCTACTCTCCTCTTGGTTTTTCATTGGATCTTATAAGGATTGATGGATATATGTCTCAAGGTGTTGGAGATTGTTTCTAGGTTGTGTTTCAAGGACTCCTTCACCTATGTTCTCATTGACGGTTGTTGTTGTGAGTGTCGTTCTTCAGGGAATAGGCAGGTGGTTCCATACCAACATTCCAAATAGATTACCATCGTATTGACTGATTTATTTCAATTGCTGATTTAAATTCTATTGCTTAATCATTCTTTCAATTACATTGATAAAAATCCAATTCCAATGAATTGGAGGATTTGAAATGGTTTTGGAAATGAAATTTGGAAAACCCCCAATTACATCGAATTGGGGGGGGGGGGTTTATGGAAATTTTTTGATTTAAATTGTTTAATTTAAAATGTGGATTTGATGGTATTGTTTTCAATTTAATGGTTGAATTTAATTGGGAAAAAGATCGGTGAAAAGGACTGAATTAGCTTTGAATGAATTTGATACTTGTGAATGGATTAAATTTTTTTGATAGAAACCTAGTGGTATTATCTTGTGAAAGAGGAATTGTTTTAATTAAATCTGATTTGGTTTTAAATTGAAAGAAATTGGTATTTTTTTTAATTGACGAATGAGATTGATCATATATTAAGCAGTCTTAAAATATTTTTCTTATCTTGTTTGAGAACATGAAATCATTAGGAAGATTGTGAATTATTTGAATACACTCTACATGAAAATAATTTTCTAAAACATACATGTAGTGGGTCACATCCTCGATGGGTTGGTGACGAGTCTCCTTTGGCCAGTGTCATAGGAACGTGTGTATACACATTTTTCTAAGCTCACATAGAGAGTCCAAAATCATATAGCTCGTTAATACTATCATACAATTTGGAAGATGACCATGTTTCTCATTTCTCTATTTATATTTTAGATATAAATGTATGCCAATGTTTGTTTGAACTGATTTACATTCCATCTCAATTTATATAAACTATTTAATATAAAATTTTTTCTTTAGCCATTGTTTTAGAAATATTCCAACATTAGTAAATCCATTTATTAAAATATTTATTTGCATCATTTTAACTGAATAGAATGATTTGTTTAAATATTATTTAAAATTCCAAACATATTTATCTTTAAAAATGAAATATTTCCTTTATATAATCTATTTTTTTAATTTACTATGGAATATTTTGAGGTATCCTACTAGGATTAGGCTGACACCCTACATCTTCCTTCAGGTGTTTATAGAATTTCACCTTCCATGGTTAAGAAAAGGTAAGGGATCTTTTGGAGGTGGATCTATCTTTTGAGATTTGGAATTGGTGAGTTGTATCATTAGGGATTGTGGGGGTGTTTTTTTATTTAGTACCTTGGGTTTTAGTACTTTTTCTTTTATTCCTCTTTTTATTCAGGTAATTTTACTCTCGGTGGAGTTTTCTTATTGATATGCATAGTGTCTTTTATCTTTGATTCTACATTCTATTGGAAAAAAAATGTTCCCAAATGTATATTGTATGATTGTAGGTGCTAGTCTCCAACCCATGGGGATCGAGAATTCCCTTATGTTATGTCAGAACCAGCTTAGTTATTGGTTTACTAGGGTACCTGGGATAGTTTGTGAAAAATTGGTATCATATGAGGTTGTTAATCTTCCTTCTTGAAGTGAGTATGCATTTTTGTAATCTCTTCAGGACCTAAGAGGTAGTTGTGATTGAGTGCCTAAACATATCTCAATACAAGGAACCTTATGTCGCCAGGGGTGGTTACAGAAATATGTCTTGTGGATTAGTTCTAGTATTTTCCATATTAATATTTTTATAGAGATAAATACAAGTATTGTTTTCCTTTATGTTGATAATATATTCTCTTTCTAACCCGTTTGGGTGTAAATCTAATTCCTTCCATTTGGATGCTGATGTTATGTAGTATCATACCTACGAAAAGATGTGTGAATCATATATAGGAAAATTATGCTTCTGAAACTCAGCTAGAAAATCCTATTGTTGATCAGAATCTGGTTGAGGTGATTGTGTGCATTGTCCATGCACTGGGACAGGCACCACCTCCAGTTCCTACTCAGGCACCTACAGTAAATCATCATGGGGATGTTCTTCATAATCGTTCTCAAGAGTTCCTTCACCATAATCCACATCAAAGGGTACATTGATCCTCAACATACTGAGGAATGGTTGGGCAAGGTAGAATGTCTATTTGAGTTCTTAGAGACACCAAAAGTGATCAGGGTGAAGGGTGCCACCTTCGTTCCGGAGGGACCAAGAAGGAGATAATGGTACATGATGGTGACAATAGGGGAACCTGAGGTATTACAGTGTAAATAGTTGAAAAATCATTCCACAAATCAGTTCTATCTATATTCAATGGTGTTGGCCAATGATGTGGTGTTTTTCAAGATTGAGAAGGGCAATGAAACCGTGACTGAGTATTCAAATCACTTTTTTGAGATGGAACAGTTTACTCCTAATATTATATGTAATGAGAGGATGAAGGAATAATTGTTTGAGTTTTCACTTCAATCAGATATACTTTCTTTGTATTTATATCTAAAGCTTAGAACTTATGCTGATGTGTTTGATAGGGCAATGATGGTTGAGATGGACATGTCTCGCAAACTAGTGTTGATGGGAGTTCCTTTTTCTCCTAGTGGAAGTGTTATTTCCTTCAAATGAAAATGGAAGCATGATGATCTCAATAATACAAATATGTTCTTTACCAGTGCCAGAAAAGTGCATTAACATCACTAAAAAAAGTGTTTCTAATTGAGGTGACGATAAAGGGGGTCCCTTTTATCATCTCTCAGAAAAGCATTGATAATGTCCCCTTTTATGAGTGCTAAAAAATAACTGATAAAAGGGGTCTTTTATCAGTGCTAAAAAAAGTGGTGATAAAAATTTCTTTTATCAACACTTTTTTTAGAACTGATAAAAGACACCTTTGATCAGCACTTTTTTTCAGTGATGATAAATTTCAAAAAAAGGTTAAAAAGAATATATAATGTGGGGAGGGGGGGATTTTAACTTCGCTAGCCCCCCTATCAGCACTAGGTGAGGCCCCCTTCCACTCTCCCGTGCATTTCCCTTTCCCACACATCCCCCACATGACTGCACGCCCCTCCTTGCTTCCACATGAACTCGAACTCTGCGACCTCCCCCTTGCACGCCTACACCTTTACCACTGAGTCATTTATTTTTTTTATCTATTTAATGATATATCAATTTATTTGTATATATATATAGTTATATTTATTCGTATATTAATATAGATTCATATTAATACAAATATATTTAGTTATATTATTACATATATATTTATTCATATATTAATATATATATATATATATATTTATTAGTATAATAATATATATTTATATTTATTTATATATATAGTTATTTTTATTCATATAATAATATAGATTCATATTATTATAAATATTTATAGTTATATTAATACATATATATTTATTCATATATATATATATTGGTATATTAATATATATTAATATTTATTTTTATATATATATATATACATAGTTATATTTTTATTTATATTAACGTAGATACATATTAATATCAATATATTTAATTTTATTAATACATATATATTTATTCATATATTAGTATATATATTTATTTGTATATTAATTTATATTTATATTTATTTATATATATATTTTTTTATAATTTTTTATCCGTATATTTATTTGTATATTAATATATTTTTATATGATTAGTTTTTAATAAATTTATAAATTATGTTTTTATGTGTGTTTATAAGTAAATAAATACATAAATACATACATATATAACACACACACACACACACAGATATATATATATATACGAATAAATACATATATATGTGTATTTGAAAATCCATAGAATGTTAAAATGACCCTAACATCTAATATAGAAGTCTGTTTCTACTCTAAAACCAGTCAAATTGAATAAAATGAAATAATCTTCGATATGATATGTGGTACTTGCCTAAAGGACATCCACATCATAAGTTATACGTGTTTGAATGTTAAAAAATCTAGGTATCCCGACTATAAACTCATTTTTGGAGGCCTTTTGGGCCTTTTTGGGCCATGAAAATTTTCATAAAAGGATTTCGTGGGTCACTAGTGTGTAGATATTGTGGAAAAATTCAATTTTATATGTTTTAGAGCTCAAACGAACACTCAAATCAAAAATTACAGTCATTTGAAGTTTGAGTTACATTTTAAAAATATTTTAGATCTTTTATTAAATTTTATTGATTTCGTGTGTCTTCAAATACTTATTAAATTATTATTAATCGTTGATAATTAGAAAATAATTAATTAATAATATTTTTTAAAATATTTTAAAACTATTTTCACTAAATTTTTTATATATATTAAATGTAATAATCTATTTATAATTATATAAAACATATTTAAAAAATATATATCATATTTATATCAATATAAATATACATATAAAACAACATATTATTTTTCATGAATTTTTTTTAAATATAAAATTTTTCAACTCTAGGAAAAAGCGCTGATAAATCCACCCTATTAGCGCTAATAGAAAAGAACTGATAAAGGGGACCCCTTTAACAACGCCAAAAAAAGAAGATAAAGGGGGCGCCATTATGAGCGCTAAAAAAAGTGCTGATAAAGGATCACTTTTAGCAGTGCTTTTTTTGGAACTGTTAAAAGTGTCCTTTATCATCTCTTTTTTAGCATTGATAACCCCCTATCAGTGATTTATTAGCGCTGTTAAATGGTGGAGCTATTGAAACCCATTTGTGTGGTAGTGTCTTCATGATAGATCTCAACGACATAGCCATTCCTGACCTCCTACAGCTCCAAGAGGAAGTTCATTGACCTTCTATTAGTGTGGAAAGACAAGTAATTCTAAGAGGGTTTTCACAGAGGCACCAAAGAAATGTATCCTTTATGGACATTCAATACACTTATAGAGGTTTTCCCATCACTTATTTACTCCTCGTTGTGGGACAAGATCATCATCTCCTCTTAAGACTATGGGGAAATCAAATTCCTCCCACTCAAAAGGGTTCCAGCCAGAGGAATATGAAACCAAGATTCGTCACATAGTAGAAGATTATCTAGAGGAATAAGATGTGGTTCCTTCAATTGTGAGAGGTACCATTAACATTTATTCATCATTTATGACAACTCTTTCTGATACCGGTTCATCAAACTCTTTTATTTCAACCCGTATTGTTAACCTTCTTAATCTTACTATGGAGAAACTATCTTGTGAAATGGATATTACTATAACCCTTGGTATAAAGATGGACCATGGTATCCATATCCCTTCTTGTGCTTTCTATCTCTCTCTCTATTATGTCAAGCTATCTTGTAGTTTTCTAGTTCTTGATATGAAATATCTTGACGTCATATTCAGGATGGATTGACTCATTTATAACAAATCCTGAATTGATTGTTATCTTCAACATGTCTATAATATTACACCCAGTGGTCTACCTCTTTTTTTTCAAGGAAAATCGAACCCAAGGTCGAGTGGAGACAGACATACTTATTTAGAGTTGTGGAAGGTTATATCCATGTTTTCTTTTTATTTGGAGTGAGATTCATTGGGTGGTGTTCTTCCTCCAATTGTCGTCATGTTTTTGGATGTGTTATCTTTGGATTTCTATGGTATGCCACCAGGGAGAGATGGTGAGTTTTCTATTAACTTAATGCCTCGTAATCACCCAATCTTTATCCCCTCTTATCACATGGTACCGGCTGAGATGAAAGATATGAAGCCTCATTTGGTTGATCTTCTTGAGAAAGTCTTTATTCGTCTAAGTGTGTCACCTTGGGAAGCATCAGTTATCTTTTCTAAGATGGATGATGGTTGTTTTCGCCTATGTTTTTATTATAAAAAGCTCAATCATGTTATGATTAAGAAAAAATATCCATTTCCATTGATTGATGATATGTTTGATCATATGAAAGGGTATAAGTGGCTTTCTAAGTTCGAACATTGATCTAGTTACCATCATTTGGGGATAAAATAATCTGACATTCAGTAGATCTCCTTTTGGTGGAAGTATGGGAAATTTGAGTACCTTTTTATTCCATTTTTCCAAACAAATTCTCCATCATTTTTCATGGATTTAATGAAAAAGATTTTCCATGAGTATCTGGATACCTTTTTGGTAGTCATTTTTTATGTCATTCTTGTTTACTCCATTTTTGAGGAGGATCATGTGCAACATCTAAGAATAGTTCTGAATCTTCTAATAAATCACCACCTTATTGGAATAGGGGCGGTAATCTTGAATAGTAGGGGAATTGAGTCATGTAGGAGGGTGGATGAGGAGGGTAAAAAAATAATAATTTTAATTATTTTTTTAAAAAAAATTTAAAATATCTATAAATTTTAAAAAATTAACATCATTTATTAAAAAAAATTGAACAACATTACTTTAGCGATATTTACATATTGATATTTACAACAAACATCGACAAATGAGGATTCACTAAATAGAGACGTTTATTAATATTTCTAATTTAGTGAATCATATTTTACAATGTTTATAAATGTCAATAAAGAAATAAAACATTCCTAATTTTAATTTTTTTTGGTAGTGGTAAAACTCTACTGGAATGGGTATACAATTTTTATATTGTTATTATTTTATTATATTTTAATTCAACCAAAATTCATAATATTAAATTAATGGATCCATAAGTAATATTATCACTGACTCCATATCCCACTCTTGGATTAATAAATATCCAACTCACATAATGGAAACCATTACAACATGTGTTTTTAATATAGATACCAAAACTTGATTTCACTGAGACCACATCTGTTTTGAAAAAATCAAATGTAAAGCTATAGGTTGGAGACTATTACCAATGGTATAAATATCATAAATGGAATAAATTATCCTTTAAAAAAAATAATTAAAATTTTAAAACAAATTATAATCCATAAAATAATGGACAATAAAGAATCTGGAATCGATTAATATCAAAGATAATATACGGTGTAGTAGAAATGAAAAACAGATACAACACAACATTTTTAAAATAAAAAATATGTATAATTATGGAAAAATAACTACTGATTAAATACTGATAATACCATAAAACCAAATAACCATTTCAAAAAAATATTGACAGATTGAATCCCAACAATACCATAAAACCCAAAAAACTTGAATACCTTAGTAGTACAAAAAAATCATTGAACATCAAATACTCGTTATTTACCTTATCCCCCAAGTAGTGTTTCTTGATTACTTCCCCAACAGAACCCTACAGTCTGTATATAAAAGTAGGGGTGTATATATCCACATGATGAGAAACCATGTCAATATTGTGTATTTTTAACAATCAAAACAGTAAAATCATAATATTTAGTCATTTATTCACCAACCAAACCCACCCAGTCATAAACTATGTCAAACATAAAATAGTAAACTATTTTTTTATAGGTATTGTGGTGCACAAAAAGAATCTAGTGGGATGGGTATTTAAAAATAATCATCCAAGATCGACATAAAAATGTCATCACCGGTGATCAATATTCCAAGGATCCAGATAAATGTCCCTCAAAATCATTCACTCATGCTTCAAAAATCCATGGGAGCATCACTCTTCGAATTCCAAGTGCCGGTGAAAATATCCAATGATACCTTTGACATTCCCATAATTACTGCATCATCCTACCTTTGATGGAAAAGGAATATCTCAATCTGATCACCTGGATTGAGTGTTTTTATCTCATGAAAGAGGGATAAAAGAGAGATTCTCTCAATAGATCACAGTGAACAGTTCATCTCCAAGACCATATCTCTTCTTATTTATAGGGTGTTATGAAATTACCTAGAAAATTCTCCCCAACCACTTGAATATTTTTACGCACTATATAAATGATATATTATGACTACTATACTAATTCATAATATCATTTATATTTTATCACTTTATTTTAATACAATAAATATATTATGTGATAAAATCTGAGTCATTAACTTGACACATCATTTCCATGTATATTAAATAATACATGAATATTTTTAGTTAATATTCATTCATATAATATTTTCCATTTATTTAATTAAATAATTTTAAATAATTTTAATAAATAAATTCAATTTCGAATACACATAACTTGAATAATATGAATTTATTTACTAATTTGGTGATCATACATCCCTGGACAAATCTTGGACCCCAGTGGTGGGGTTCACCATGTATTATATAACTAATCACCATAAAAGGGATGATTATTGAATACAAAATTTATTATCCATTGAATGAGGCTAATATTTGTATTTAATATATATAATATCCATGTCCTTTATTATTCATAAACACCATTTTAGTGCGTTTTACACTTTGAACATCATTTCACATTATGATTGTAATTCCTTCTTAAAATGAACTATTATGTGGTACAATTTTTAACATCATTTAATGTACCTAATGTTCTTGAATTTATTTCGTATTTAATTTTCAGGTTTCTAATTATATTGGGAACAATTCATACTTTTGGAGTGTTAGAAGTTTCACATTGCAAGACCGCCAAAATGAGATTTCTTGAAAACAATTATGGAGAAGGCAGATTGGACATCGGCCCACTGATGAGAATTTGGGGCCCATCATACAGGCGCAATGAATCCCAAATTTCATGGTATTCTAGTAGAAATATAGAATAACAAATACGTCTTCAGGTTCTAGTTCTCATTCAACCTCCATAGTGGTTATTAAGGCGGCCCAATTTGGTGATAAAATTCTGGGCCAGATTCTACGGCCCATAAAATAGCCTACCAATTCAATCATATCATGGAATCCACAACACCAAATGAGCCCCTATTTTATAGGAGGATAGGATACATCTGGTTATCAATTTTTTTCTTATATGTCCCACTATAATTAGTCCTTCTAGAAAGTCTTCCACACCCGTCGGTTTGGTGAAAGCATGCTGGCTGCAACTTTGGATCAAGGGTTCTAAAGTCTCCTCTCCCTAACATTCCACAACCCTAGGCCTACCATACTCAAGTGGGATCCTTTTTACTATTGGGAACTCAACCCAAGAATACTGAAATTCCTATTTAAGGAAGTGTTGGTAGAGGAGTTTATTATCTTTGAGCTTTCATTCATTGTAATGTTATGTAGTGATTTTATTGTCTCAAGTTTGTCTTTCACATGTAAGTTGTTTTAATTCATCCTAGTTTATTAATAAAAGTTCTTCTTATAATATTATTATATTATTCTACATATTACTTTGATACTGTTTCCCCAAGGTGTGAATTTATTCACACCAAACCTTGTGAAATTATTCACCCAACAACAGAGTGATCATTTTCTTTTTATTGTTTTCTTTAATTATTTAATTCCTCCCTCATGTGTATACTTACCGCTTCCATTGAAACCATATAATCAATGGAGGGATAACCCACATATGAATTGATCCAAGGGATTAGCAATGGGCTGGACAGGATTTTATTTATCACCCCATTAATGTATAATCACTTCTTTTAATTGATATTTTTATTTGATGATTTTAAAACTTCTTCATCCTTGTTGAATTTTAAGGCCACATACTTCAAGTGAAAATACAAACCTTTACAATGGAGTTCTCATAAATTTGATACCCCAAGTGTATAGATGATTAGTATTATGAATTGTTGGTATAAAATTTATAAGTTAGTACGTTGTTTGAACTCCTTAAATGAACTCATCTCAAATATAAGAAATTAAAATAATTGGGAAGGGAATACGTCCAATCCACCCCTAGTGATAACCTAGGATCAACGAATTCTTTTGAACTGAATTCACTGAATTCTATTATATTTCATTTAAAACCAGAATAAATAAACCCTTATTTGCCACTTCATAGCAAAAAACAATCCATAGAATGTACGTGTCTGTAGGTTACTTATTAGGTCTCTGAGGATTTGACAACACAAGCTAGACTTCAAGGACCATTCTACCTTCTTCTCTTGGGTAAATTTGAGCATGAATCAAATTTTGGTGCTGTTACTGGGGACCCATGTAAGTCATCTCAATACCCATTCTATTCTCCCCCATTTCTTCTATTCTCACCCAAGATCCCTTATCTTGTCCCTTTCTCATTTTTTATCTTTTGGCGCATGTCCGCCTACACCAGTGATCAATTAGACCATCTAGTTATTGTGGAAGGTCCTAGGGTTGGGGAGTTAGGTTAACCTAGGAGATTGTTTCCATTAGATCATAATCCTATTTCTAGTCCTGAGTAAAAAATTGAGCCCATTTCAATGGAATGTCTTCAAAGAAACCAACTCATAAACCCGGGTTGGAACCAAAATGGAAATCCAAATGAGGGAGACCCAAACATGGGAATACAGTTGATCAAATCCTGAATGACTACATAACACCTTCCTAGACCAATGAAACCTCATGAATTAGACACAATTTCCTAGTATATGTCAACTACATCTTTAAACCCAAAGTTTTAAACCACATTCCCACATTCCATGGAATGAATTCCTAGATGCCCTAACTTTACGTTACAGAGTAAAATGACATTATAGAAACCATGTGTCCCCTACATCAACTTGAATCATAAAATTGGTTGATATTTACTTTTTCTTTAAAGGATCTAGATAAAAAAGGCTAATCAATATGTGACCATCATCTATCAACTATTGGGACCAACTACAAAGAGAATTCTACAGAAAATAAATTCCCACCACAAAACAATTGTACTTAAAATGAGTATCCAATTTTTTTGAAAAAGAGGGAGAGTCATTCTATGAATCATGAGAGAGGTTCAAAGACACTCTAAACATGGTTCCACACCATGGTTTTTCTATTCCAAAACAAGTGATAATTTTCTATGAAGGGGTGGGTCCGGGGAACAAACAATTCATTGACATGATGTGAAATGGATATTTTAAAAACAAAGCCCCAAATAATTCTTACAAGTATTTGGAAAGCCTTACTGAATAAAACCAAACATGGGGAACTTAACCTAATTCTAAAAAGACTCAAAGAACATTTGGAATTCATAAACTTAGGGAAGAGGAAAGCACTAGGGCTAAACTCACAGTACTCTCTAGGACAGTTGAAGAGATAAACCTTATTAAAGTCCATGAAATCCAAACTTTAGACCCTATTTGAAAATATTTTGAAAAAAATGACCATAAGACAGACAACTCCCCAACCATTCTATCCATCAAGTATGTTCTTTTAGGAGGACCCCCAGTGGAAGTAAATGCACTGAACTTTTAAAATACTCAATACCAAAACACCTTCAACCCAAGGTATAATGACCACCCAGACTTCTGCTGGAATGATAACCAACAAACTAGAAAACCACCGGGACAAAATCCTTACCCCCTTCAGAACTACCAAACCCATAACTAGTTACAAAACCAACCTAACCAATACCAATATCCACTTGTCCATTTTCAACAAATCATCCCACCTCCAAAATATCCCCCTGGGATAGACCAATCTTCTCAAGCACCAACTCAAACTGTTCCACAATGCCTACTAGAACAACTATACAAACAAACGGAAAGAATGAACACGGAGGTTTATTATCTTAAACAAGAACACCAATCCATCAAAACTAGAAAAGAACCCATTCCTACTCAGAAGGTATCATCTTCAAATTCAAGGGGAGTGTCATGTTGTAATAAAACAACTCTGGTACAACTAAAGGTTGTGACTATTTTAATAAGTGGGAAATCAATTGAGAAACCTGAAAAAATAATTCATAACCCATCTGAAGATTCAAACTTGGATGAAAATTCAAATGAACCAAATGATCAAACTAAAAAACATGATAACATTGTCAAAGAAACAACTCTTCATCAAAAATCCCCACAACCTTCACCATTTCCTCAACACATGAGGGGGAAAAGCAAGACTGAATTGAGTGAAACATTAAGGTAATTCTTCTCACAAGTTAAGTTGAACATTACTCTTCTCGATGCAATCCAAACCATACCTGCCTTCTCAAATAAACACAAGGACTTGTGCACTTTTAAAGAAGAATTTTCAAATAATAATCATGTCCTTTTGGTTGCTAATGTGAGTACCACCATTCAAGGGACCATTCATCCTATGTTGAAAGACCAGGGTTGCCCTTACATTAATGATAAACTAGGAGAGAGAAAAGTAGTCAAGTCCTTGTGTGACCTTGGTGATTGAGTCAATCTCATCCCATATGTTGTGTACTGAAAATTAGGCCTTGAAGAGCTCCAACCCATATCTATCAAAGTTCAACTTGTAGATCATAGAATTAGAGTTCCAAAGGGTATTTTAAAAGATGTTTTGGTAAAGATTGAAAACATCATCTACCATGCTGACTTCATTGTCCTTGACAACTATCCAAACTTAGGAAATAAGGAACAGTCCCCAATCATCCTTGGTCATCCTTTCCTTGCAACAATCAACTCTGTTATCCAAGTTCGAAAGGCGAACATGAACATCACCGTTGGAAACATGAGTCTATACATGAACATATATTATTCATTCTCATAAATAAGGGACGATGGGGACATTCATCAAGTAAACATGATAGGAAGCATCACTAATGAATCCATAGAACATCAAAGAATATTTTATAGAAGTTTATATACGGATGAGATTGATTTCTGTTACTCACATGATGGATGTTTATCTCATTGGATTAAATCATTATCATGTTACTCTTATGATGATGTATTAGGTTCAATAACCAGTAAAACCTTTTAGGAAAACACTTTCATGGAGACCACTACAACTTCCTTCCTTAAATCTGATCAAGCCAATCTAGTAGATGAAACTTATATAGGTGGGGAATCAAGCCTATCTAAAACATTAAAAAATAAAATTTATCTTGATACAATGTCCCAATCTTCTGTTGAAATTCTTAACAAACCAGATATTTAATTGAAGGAACTTCCCACTCCACTCAAGTATGCCTTCCTAGTGGATAATCAAACACATCCTATTGTCATTTAATCTTATCTTGAAGCCAATCATGAGATTATTCTTCTAGATTTCCTGAGAAAACATAAGAAATCCATTGGTTGGACCCTGTTTGACATTCCTGGGTTTAGACCACTTATCGAGACTCATATGTTTGTTTTAGAATCTGATTCACAGTCATGTCATCAACCTCAATGATGAGTCATTCCTAATCTTATAGAGGCAATAAGGAAGAAACTTATAAAATTATTAAAAGCTTGTATCCTCTATCCCATTGTTGAGAGTGAGTGGGTGAGACCAATCCAAGTGGTTCCAAAGAAGGTAGGAATCACAGTGATGACCAATAAGGATGGAGATATTCTTCCAACTAGGGTGAGTAGTGGCTGGAGATTCTGCATCGACGATAGGAAGATAATCTCATTTACCAAGAAGGACCAATTCACCTTACCATTGATTGACCAAGTTCTTGAGAGAGTGGAAAGTCATGTCTTCTACTGTTTCTTAGATTGGTACTTGGGGTACAATCATATTGAGGTATCCCTAGAGGATCAAGGGAAGACAACCTTCACATGGCCATTCAACACCTTTTCCTTCAAATGCATGACCTTTGGGTTATGAAATGCCCTTGAACCTTCTAGCGGGGCATGATGGGAATCTTCTCTGACATGGTAGGGGATTTTTTGAGGTCTTCATGGATGACTTATCTATGTTTGGGGATAAATTTGTTGGATGTATGAGGAATGTGGAGAGAGACTTGTCAATATGTGAAGAAAAGAATCTGGTCCTATACTAGGAAAATTGGAATTTCATGGTTTAAGAGGGAATAATTATAGTCTATCTAGCGTCAGGTAGGGGGACATAAGTTGATAAATCCATGGTTGACATAATTCTTCCCCTTCCATCACCCAAAACTATCAAGGAAGTGAGGTATTTCTTAGTACATGACAGTTTCTATAGAATATTCATCGAGTACTTTATTTCAATCTCTTGTCCCCTTTGTGCTATCCTAGTAAAGCATGCTCCATTTGTTTGGACAGAAAGCTGTGAGGGTTCATTCTAAACCCTCAAATCCTCTCTCACCTCTCCTACCATTATGAAATATCCAAATTGGATCCTTCTTTTCTATCATATGTGTGATGCGAGTTACTTTTCAATAGGATCCGTGTTTGGACAACATTGTGATAAAACTCCTTATGTCAATTCTTATGCAACAAAATCCTTAAATGATTCCAAAATCAACTACACCACCACTGAAAAGGAGTTACTTGATATTGTATTTTCCTTAGAGAAGTTTAGGTCCCACCTCTTAGGATCCCCCATCATTGTGTTCACTGACCATTATGTACTAAAATACCTCTTCCAAAAAATATTCTAAGGCTAGAATGATTAGTTGGGTCCTTATCATACAAGAATTTGACCTCACAATAAAGGATAAAAAGGGTGTTGAAAATATTGTAGATGATCACCTCTCTTGGATGGAATTCAAAGAAAACTCAAATAACCTTTCTGTGTCTAATTCATTTCCTGATGAACACCTATACTATGTGAGTGACTTCCCTTAGTATGCCGAAATATCCAATTTCTTAGTTACAAGAGTCATTCCAAAATTCTTAGGGACTCAATCTCAAATTAAATTCCTTTCTGATGTTAGGAACTATGTGTTTGCTGATCCATACCAATATAAGTTCTACCCTAACGAAGTCATTAGGAGGTGTGTCCCAGAATCTGAACAAGAGTCCATCCATAAATTTTGTCACAGTGAGGCATGTGGAGGTCTATTTTCCTCTAAGAAAACATCTGCTATGATTCTTCTGTGTGGTCTCTTCTGGACCACCCACTCAAGGGACTCCTACAGATTTTTTCAAATCTACCCTATGTGTCAACAAGTAGGATCAATAACAAAAAGGAATCAAAAGCCACATAGTCCCATCATATTGATTGAAATATTTGACTACGGGGGAATCGATTTCATGGGTCCCTTCCCAAACTCTAGGGAATACCTGAACATCCACTTTGTTGTTGATTATGTATCAAAATGGGTTGAAGCCATTCCCACCAAGTCTAATGACCATCATGTTATGATCTTATTTCTGAAAGAGCACACATTTTCTAGATTTGGAATTCCTAGGGCTGTAATCAGTGATCAAGGAACCCATTCCTGCAATCGTACATTCTCTTCACTCATGTCTAAGTATGGGATTTCTCAGAAAGATTCCACTACATACCATCCTCAAACCAATGGTCATGCTGAGTTAGAAAATATTGAGATTAAGAATATTCTTCAAAAAACTATCAATCCTTCTAAGAAGGATTGGTCCGAGAAACTCATGGATGCTCTTTGGGTATATCATAAAGCATACAAAACCAACCTAGGAATGTCACCATACATGTTTTTTTATGGAAAATCATGTCATTTACCTATTGAAATTGAGCATAAGGCTTTTTGGGAAATTAATAAAATAAACTATGACCTCTCATTGGACAGAACAAAAAGGAAATTAGATCTCAATGAACATAAGAAACAAATTATGGAGGCTTATGAAAATTTAAGGATCAATAAAGCTAGAGTTCAATCCTAGAAATCTAGGAATATAAAAGGCAAACATTTTGAACTGGGAAAATTCATTCTCTTGTATAGTTCAAAACTTCATTTACAATAGGGAATGTTATGGTATAGATGTTCAGGTCCTTTCATTGTGCATCATGTGTACTCCATGGGGCAGTAGAGGTTCAAGATCCCACAAGTGGTTACATTTTCAAGGTCAATTTTCAAAGGCTACACCCATTCATTGAATCATTCCATAAACATGAAAATAGAAGTTGAGTTAACTGAGGCATCCTATGAACTGAGAAAAAATTAATAGATTTAGGATCCATGTCGGGCTAACGACGTTATACAAAGTGCTGCATGAGAGGCAACCCATGGTTTTCACGTTTCCAATCATTTTGTTGTTTTAATCGAATTTGTATTTTAAATAGGATTAAGGAATAATTTTGATATAAAAAAATAGACTGTTGACCTGTTCTTCTATTATGAGTATGGATGGGTATGAAAGGGCAGCACCATATTCATCCATGTCACATGGTGTGATCCTTGAGTATTACCTTACCCTAAGATTTAAAAAGAAGACAATGTATCATCCGTTCATTTTTTATATGTCTTTAGGTTAAAATAAAAATAAAAAAAATATATATATATATTAATAATTAAAAAAGGCCACATCATAGGTCATGGGGCAAACCCCATCACAACCGGTGAAAGCCACGGGGACTCAAACCCAGGACCAATGGGAGACAGGGGCACCCTCTTACCACTGACCTACAACTTATTGTGATTCCTTATTCTATAATTTTTTTATATATACACATATTCTACTTCCTTTATTATATATATATATTGTTTTTTTGTTTTGTTTTTTTGTTTTTACTTTTTTCCCACTAGGGAATTCTCAGCGTGACATTGAGATCAAGGGATTAAAAGAGACTAGCAAGAATTTCGACATCAACCTCCAGGTGACTTCATTCCATGATCCTCATTTTCAATTTCATTTTTGAACTCTCATTCTCTACTTCCAACCCCATATAAATTTTCTTTTCTTTAAACACTTGGGATAATGTTATTTTACATTGGGGGGAGATATAACAAAAAAATGCTTTTGTGTCAAAAAATGAATGATTTGAAAAAAAAGTGTGCCTTAATGGAAGAATTTTTTTTTTTAACCTTGAACATGATAATATACATTGTACAATTTGAAATTGAATATCAAAAAACATAGCATTCCCTGATTCTGATGTTAATCCATTTATATTTCATGATCATAGATTTTGGAAAGTGTGGCTCCCTAATATGATATTTCATTGTTTATATTTTCCTCCAAATAAAAAAATAATCACAATGCACATCCTTTTGATAGTGGGGTATTAGTTTGAGTTATGGGGTACCCCAAATAAATAACATAGGTTTTGTGTTCATTTTAGTTTTAGTATTAGTATTCAATAAAAAACAATATATTTGCGTGTAGAGCAATGAAATGACCTAATGCGTGCCTTTTGGCACTTGGGGATCATGAATCCATAGTTTTTGGGCCCAGAGTCAGTACTTTTATCTCTATTTTTGGTAATTTGAATTTTTTGATTGAGATAACTTGAGATGATGCCTGAGTATGTCGTCTTCACTTGGTTCACTAAGGTCTTTGAGCCTAGGAGTTATCGACAAAGTCTCGCTACAGGGGTTGACTCTTTTGAGTGCAATTTCCATTATCATGGAAAAATTGAAAAAACAAAATTCAATAAAAAAATTTAAATACTCATCTTAATATTGAAATGTGATTCCACCTAACTCTTCCTTCATTTCCCTTTTGAATAAAGATGAACCCCAAGTCTATTGTGATAAACAACACATCCTCGTACTTAAATGATATTGGATGAAATATGGAATTGAATTTGAAAAAAAGAATGGGCTTGGGATTGGTATACGATTATGAAACTATTATGTATTAAAATATTTTTATGGGTTTCATGATTGTTTGGTATAAGGGTTTTTGGTGATCATTGTGTTTTAAAATGTTTTTGGAAAATGCAATTTGAATATCATATTGTTGAGATATATTTTTCTCGGGACAAGAGAAACTCAAGTTTGGGGTGTGATTAGACACTAAATGAGGATAATATTCATTGATAATATATATAATATTAATATTCCTAATTATTCATAAATTCCATTTTAATACATTTTACACTTTGAACATCATTTCACATTATGATTGTAATTCCTTCTTAAAATGCACTATTATGTGGGACATTTTTTAACATCATTTAAAGTACCCATTGATCTTGATTTTATTTTTATATTTCATTTTCAGGTTTCTAATTATATTGGTAACAATTCATTCTTGTGGAGTGTTTGAAGATTCCCATCGGAAGACCACCAAAATGAGATTTCATGCAAACAATTCTGGAGAAGGCAGATTGGACACCAGCCCACAGATGAGAATGTGGGGCCAAACATACAGGCCCAATGAAGCCCAAATTTCATGGGATTTTATAAGAAATATAGAGAAACAAATAATTATTCAGTATCCAGTGCTAATTAGGCCTCCAAGGTTGTTATTAATGTGGTATAATTTGGAGATAAAAGTCTGGGCCAGATTCTGTGGCCCAGAAAATAGCCCACCCATTTAATCATATCTCGGAATCCATAACTATAAATGGTACCAACATTTATAGTAGTTTAGGAGACATTTGGTGCTCCATTTTATTATTCTATGTCCCACTCTCATTATTCCATCTAGAATGACGTTCAGGTGCCTCTTTTTGTTGTAAGCAATCTGGCTGCAACTTCATATCAAGGGTCGAAAAGTCTTCTCTCCCTTACATTCCACCACCCTAGGCCTACCATACTCTAGTGAGATCCTTTTTACTATAGGGAGATCTACCCAAGAATATTGAAATGAATATTTAAGTCAATTGTGGTGTAGGAGTTTATCATCTTTGTATCTTTCTTTCATTGTAATGTTATGCTATGATTTTGTTGTCTCATGTTTGTCTTTCAGATGTTGGCTGTTTTAATTCATCCTAGTTTCTTAATAGAAGTTATTCTTATACTATTATTCTATTACTCTCTATATTAAATTGAGACCATTTCCTCAAGGTGTTAATTTATTCACACCCAACCTTGTGAAATTATTCACACAACGACGATGTGATCTTTTTCTTTTTATTGTTTTCTTTACTTCTTTAATTCCTCCCTCATGAGCCTACTTCCCGCTTCCATTGAAACCATAACATCAATGGAGGGATAAAACACTAATGGGTTAATCTATGGGAGTATAAAGGGTTTGTATTGGATTTTATTTATCACCCCATTAATGTATGATCACTTCTTTTAATTGAAATTTTTATTTGATGATTTTAAAAGTTCTTTTGTCCTTGTTGAATTTTAAGGCCACATAATTCAAGGGATAATACAAACCATTACCTTAGAGTGCTCATAAATTTTATCCTCCAAGTTTATAGGTCATTATTATTAAGTTTTTTTGGTATAAAATCAATAAGTGATGAGGTTTTTTTTATCTCCTTAAATGAACTCTTCTCAAATATAAGAAATTTAAATTATTGAAAAGGGAATACGTCCAATCCACCCCGAGTGATAACCTAGTATCAACTCATTCTTTTAAATAGAATTCACTTATGTCTGTTATAGTTCATTTAAAACCATCTTAAATCAAACCAAGTTGTCCAATTCATATCAAAAAACAGTCCATAAAATGTACGTGTCTACAGGTTACTTCTTAGGTCTCTGAGGATTCGACAACCCAAGCTAGACTACAAGGACCATTCATCCTTCTTCTCTTGGGTAATTTTGATCATGGATCAACTATTGTGTTAGATCCTCAAGGTGCTTATCTCGATCATAGTGAATAATATTAATAGACTACGAGTGAAATCTAGAAACCCATAATGACCCCTAAAAAGATAAATATTAGTCATAGAAATCAAAACCAACCTACTAACATGCACTCTTTAACAAAATCAATTTATCTTTAGATATATCATAAAGAATGGATAACACTTGTGTCATAAACCTTTATTGCTTTATTATTTTTTGATATAACTGGATAAATTTACCCTCAACTACCATGACCATGGATTTATGAAATTACTATTCTCCTGATCAACCAAGATTGAGATACTACTTCATCAACTCAGAAGTGACAAATTATGTCTTGATCATTCAACCAATGTAATAACAACAATGGCACACCAAAAAAAATCCACCTCAAAATGATTTCATTATCAATTTTTTTATTTCCATCAAAGTATGCGATCAAATGGAGCATGCTGATAAAGATCTTAGGTCAGGAGACCAATGCACATGTCCGTAGATAAAAACAACCAATGAAACCCAAAACATGTGTTGTTAATATTGGTGAAAATTTCCTATGTTACCAACTACTATAGATCACAAAGTGTAAAATTCATGTGATGAAGTATCAATAATTTTGATCCCCCAACACCCGATATTCAAACATCTACTATTTATAATCGGTATGGTGTAACTAGACCATTGGATGTATGTTTAATATTAATGTTAGGGTATATCAAGGTTCTGATTATAGATTGGGATATTATATAACCATTTTATATGAAAATTAATCTATATACATTACCATTAAATAGTGGATGTATAAATTTCTACACTATAATGGTATGTGTACATCATGTATCTCACTTTATACATGAAATGGTAATATAAATGTACTATAAAAGTTGAATCTTGGAACCCACATTTACAACACTACCACTTGATCTAGATCCGACATGCTAAATATAAATTTTATCGATCACATGATTAATATCATGTTTTTGCTAAATTACAGATTTATTTGTTGGGTCTTCCATGTCTCCACTGTGTGGCTATTTTGCTTTGTGTGACCTCATTTCCTTGATAAAAACACTTAAGAGTTGTAAAAACAAACTGTTTTCCTTTTCCTTCCATTTCTAAAACATAACATATAGGCTAGTAATATATCCAAATTTACAATATAATAATACATTGCTTACTAGGCTTGATTCCACGAACTGGCTCAAATTGCTTTGTACTGTACACTTCTTAGATTCCTCGGAAGCTGCAACATACTCAGTATTATTATACAAGGCTACCACTAGTTTGAATGAGGTTTTCCTTCTCATTACCTTATCCTTCATATGATATCAGATCTTATTGATCTAGGGAAGAGTAGTTTTTGTCCCCTAAAAACTAGTATCCATTCTTCTCCACATTCTAGGTAAATATCCCTTTTGTAGAGTCCCAAGTACAATTGAATAGTTCTTACTAATTACCTTAAAATTCTCTTAGATATAATTGATATATTTCAATCATGAATTATATGTAGGAAATATTTTATCTTTTAAATATCATGGAATACATGATTTATCCATCATAGAATTGTATAGAATTCAACTCACCTCTTTAATCACCTCCTATTCACATTCATGTATTTTTTGAGAGATTTATTCAATGAGACATATTAAACAATTATAACTCGAATTGTTCCAACGTGTATATTTCAATACCTTGACATTATATGTACATTTTATTAGGTCTAATAAACCATTATATCTACCTTATTAGTCCCTCTTCCCTAGAATATAGGTTACTATTTCAAGTCAATCGCTGGAGAAAGACTTTTATCCGGGTCTTATCTAACCATAAGACCAATAGCTATTTTCCACATGTTACCAAATATATTTAACATTGAAAACCACAATGATCCCACTAACCTCTGGTAGAAACATGAAAAATATTCCTTCCAAATGAGTATTCTATGATATTGTTACTTTAATATGAAATATTATTTCAATAACTTACACCCCTATTAGTATTATATGATGTCACCATACCTTTATAGTTGTATCATATAGACACCTTCACTGATTAGTGGTATTGACCTCCAATGATTGATAAATGATCATATAAATTAGCCCTCACAAGTAAAATTTAAATGGATTTAGGCATAACTACTTTATGTAACCAATCAATACTTATTAGTACATCGTCTATACCATCCATGTATAATATCACCTGAATATCCACCACAATATTCAAAATAATATTCCCCATGTACATTGATACTAGGAATCCATTATTTATTTTTAATTGATCTTATCAATATCATCAAATTTCCATATACTGGTTACTTGTAGGAATTGTTATTCACAGTGAATAATGAATCACCAACTACATTTAATACAAAATAAACACCATTTTTTTATCCTTCATATGTAGTTTGTTTCTCCGGAACATTCTTTTCCACAAATCTTATTGAACTTGTTCGTATTCTTACTACTTGTGCACCTCTAGCATCTACTAAACCCAATTCAATCTGGATCCCACTATCTCAAATAGAGATGTGAACCATTATATAAAAATATATCCTATAACATCACTGTATATCTCTATCAAAGGGATTTATATAATAACATAAGAATATTTTTTCATAATTACTATAGATGCACATTGTGTTTTTTCATGATGCATGTTTTTTGATATCCATAATAAATCCTTTCCATCTAAGCACATGTTCTTATGACATAATGGATTTCCATCACACAAAAACTAATATGTTATAAAATTTTCATTATGGTTGGATTATGGTTATGGGATAATTCCATTACATGTGATTCATGTTTTGAAAATAATGAATTCATCTTAAATGGATAAAAGTTGAAACATTGATACCCCTTTTACATAATCATGACTCTGATGTTTATAAGAAAATGTGCATTTAGGAATTTTTATATGACACATTATATTGATCATTGTTAACATGAAATAATTCATCATAGATCTTCCTAATTAAGACATAGCCTTGATATGGATAAGGTAATGAGTGTTGAAGAATTATTCCATGATACATTATATTGATCATCGAATACTTTTTAAAGATATTCTTCCATAGACCAGACCGAAGCATCATATGTCTTCTGACCATGCATATACCATACTTCACTTTCATATTCCTTAATATGAACTTAAAGGAATATTATTTAGTATATTTACCTCTAGCATGCCCTTGGAATAATTCAGGCTCTCTCTATGGACTAGTACCGAAAACATTCTTGATTAACCTTAATTGTTAAATATTATTTATCTAAAAACTAAGTATATATGTTTATAATACCTAATGTGTTCTGATAAATGGATTATAAATACCATAATTGGTTTATCCTTGACTCCCACTATTATTTTTACTTGACAAATAATTATCTTTCCACAACTGGGTATATAAGTGTTACATTTTAAATTCATCGTGTATTTCTTATGATTCATGTATCACAGAACTACTGGTTGAGTATGAAAAACAACAAACTATATTTATTCCTAAAACTGAATAATTTCTCCTTGTGTCCAAAGGACACATGAGATAATGTATTTGGTAATACTTAATAAATTTCTACAAGAATCATTTACATGGAAATATTTAAGTCGTGTACTTCTCAACACTAAAATAGAAATCACCCTTTCTCACCCACATGGAGAACACACCTTACTTGTTGTAACATTTCATTCCTTATATAGTCACTGTATTAAAATAATCATATGTGATTGGAATATTGTATTTGACACCCAATAAGTATAACTAAAAAATTATATTTTATATTGAAGAATATACCTAATGAAAAAGAATCCACTTTCTTCTCTAATTGTGTTTATTGGATTTAATCTTCTGTAGATTTATTTTAGGATGTGAAAAAAATAACTTCATGTTTAATACATCATTATTTGAATGATTTTGTGATGGTTCTCTTGGTGTCACTCTTTCAAATGAGATTTTTTTCTTTTCTTCAAATTTTTTCACTATAAGAATTAAAAATTATTCTTTAAGTTCTTGATTCTTTGAGAGCTTACCCAAAATAAAACAAATTGTTTTCTCCATATAGTTCATTTTGTAATCTTAAATGAAATTAGATTAATTGGATAAAAATTATATGAGAAATGGATCCATTGAAAGATAGTAATCCATCTTCGAATTTACACAAATACAATGTGATCATCACCCATTCATATAATTCTTATCTTTTCTTTATAAGCTTCTCACAGATGAGACAACATGTAATATCATCCATTTCTAGAGGTAGTATCCACAACATACATCATAAATTTGTTGATATAAATATTAGATAACCATTATATACTTAATACATGAGAATCCTACAAGAATTTTTAACACCATTACATCTTGAGGTGGATTAATGGGTATTCGGGACACCAACACCATGAATTTCATATATAAAAATATTGTGAGCAAGCGCATGTAATACTCTTTGAAAAACTGTGTGGGATAGGAAATTGAATTTGTCTAATAAATATAATAATATGTCTTGTGGTATCACTTTAAATTTTATACAAAAATAAATCTAGCTGATTTCTACGTTTTTTATCTTGATTACCAATTTAGACATTGATTAATCAATTAAATGTATGTCACTATATTATCGATTTCTAAGAATCCTTTATACTAGAAATGGAATACTCTTATTCTTGAGTATTCTAGTTTAATGCATTCTTGATCCTGCCGTCATATTCTAAAATCTATGGATACTCAACTACTCAGAGAGTTAAAGGTAGGTGTTTGACTATCCAACCACATTTACTCATGGTTCCTTGTCCTACTTTGTAATGTCTCAGCTTATCGGAATTGTTACCTTGATTCCCTCAATGTTTTGCCTCCATAGAGATTGAAATTTAGATATGTGTAATTTTTTAATACCAACCTCATTTAAGTCAACTCATCATTCACATAAAAATTTCTTAGTAACAAGAGGCACCCTCAACTATGGCTGACCGAGCACCCCGAACACCTAGTTGATTTCAAATTCAAATGACAGAAGACATTGGTGACTTAATATTTATTTTAGGTTTTTATTATTATTACATGATGAAAGGAAACCATTTTCTATCACATAAATACGTACAATGTGATTGCACCCATGACTAATTAGGCAATAAATAAAAAATATCCATTGTGTAACTTTTTCATTTTATCCGTGCATACTTGGTTATTATTCCAGGAGATCACGTGCATACTACACATAAAAAAATAATAAACCATGTATAATGAAATTAGATTACGTGATTATGAGGTGATACTAATGGCTGATATATTGGGTGAATAAGGGATCAATCTAGACCCTAGGGTAAACTCTTTTAGTTGTGTCACTTGCCACTCGAGTTGCAGCACTCACACATTTAATGTGCCAAACTTCCATCTAGTGTGCCACCAAATATCAACACGATGTATGAAACTACACATCTTCGTCAAAATAAAACAATACTCACACGTAGGTGAGGTGGTCTTGAGAGTATAAAATACAACATATTAATTGGACTGTCAGACCCTTATACATACAATGCCGAATAGATAGCACATATATAGTCATTTATTAAACATATTATTTAAAGCACACATTACGATAATTAAAAAAATAAATACATACTAGAAAAGAACTGGTCAGTATATGGCTCATGATTAGTCTATATGTATTAAACTCATGTATTTAAATTAACTGCATAAATAACAATAAACTTGCAATAAATTATTTCTTCGATGTTATTTTTATTGAACTAAAATTTTTAGTAATAATTTTAATTTAAATTTTTGGTCATTCAGTCAGTTTAATTAATTTAATTATATTCAAAAAATCAAACTAATATTTGAAATATTATTTATTAAATTGATTATTTTAAAATCATATATACCTGTACATATATATAAATCCAACACGAATATGCATGTGCATGACCCGATCAGACCCTAAAACCTAGATATTATTGGGAAAGACTTGACTAAACCTATTTTGGGGATGATGGGACCACCCGCCCCATTTTGGGTCTAACAAATCACAGAAGTATACAACTGTTGCACACTTGAACCTGTGAGACTCTCTGGTACAGGGAACCATTCCTGTAGTGGTCAGGAGTCTGGATCTGGGCCGATCTGGCCGAAGGTAGAGGACTCCGGTGTGTGGGATGGCCGGAACATACTGGATAAGGGCCGAAACATGTTGATGGGAAGTATTTGAGATGGCGGTGGATCATCCGCATGGTAGAGCTAGTAGAGTCCAGCGGTGATCAGAATTGTTCGATTAGACGTGGAGGACGTACGGGTCACGATGGTTAGGGGGTCCTCTGGGTTCGTTGTGTACGTCAACAGGGGTCCATGGACCAGGGGACGAGATGGCTCGGTCAACCTACAATGTAAAAAAATTGATGATCCGTGGCCATTATTTTCAAGCTGCGGTGGTTCAAAAAATAGTCTGAAAAATAGTCACGACCGTCATACCCTAAGTCTCAGTCACCCCATACATCAACCTATACCTCGATCATCAAGTGAAACCAAACACATCATCTCATCAACTATAACAAAAAATGAAACAGAAATTAATATTAAACATAATAAATCAGAATTACAGTAGAATAATTTATAGAAACATTACATACGACATAAAATAAGAACCTTCATGACTTCCTTCTAAAACATTTCATGGATCGTAATGGTCAACATATAAAGACCCAGGATTTTCTGTGTAATTTTTTAATTATATGGGAATATTACGAGTTCTTGAAAATTAACGGTGCATGGTTCTGAGGCTCAGTGTGACCAGAATGAATTTATGCACTTTTTAGGTATGTTTAGTAAACATGTGAGCGGCGTTTTGTAACTTTTGAACCAGTGCTCGGAATTGAAATCTGAGGACACTATTGAACTCACAGTGCCGATATTCTCTTAAAGAGACATTCATCTCGACCATAGTAGGTTGAGGGTGAAAGTTATTTTTTCTTTTTTTTTTGTGGGAGAAGAAAAATAAAATAAATAACGTTTTATTTTCCTTTTTGAAACATCCATTTTGAATTGTGGAGGTGTGGACCAAACGAGGGTGGCCGGAGCTGGAGACTGCAGCTGCTTGGCCATGGTGGAGGTCGGAGGGTGGCCTTCGTCTGGACGGCCGCGGTGGAGCAGTGGCATGCGGCCGTGCCACTGGAAGGAGGGACGACAATTTCGACTGGTCGCGTCACGCCGAGAGGGACCCGAGCGGGTCCCCCATTCCAACCCTGCACCACACCCAGCCGAACGGTCCATTGGACCATTCAGGTGACATGGGGGGCACCTCCCCTACCGGGTGGCGGCTAGGGTGGACCCACCACAAGGGGCCACCCATGCCGTTGGCTGTATAGCTGGCTGGGTCAGACCGCGGCTCAGCGGGCCAGGCCCGTCGCGGCCCATCCCATCCAGGCCGGACTCGGGTCGGGCCAAACCCAGGCCCATCCGGACCAAGATATGCCTTTTGGGCCATATTTTTAGAACCTAACGTCTAATTGAAGAACCCTCTGTGGCTCCAAAATACTTATATTGAGATGTTTCTTTTGGTATAATCCAATTGAGTTTTGAATAAAGTTGGAGTACGACCAGGCTAGATCGAACCCGAATTCTACTAGGCCATCAGAACAAAAAATTTAATATCTTACAGTCCGAGCATCCGATTAACGCACCATCTATTGCGTTGGGTTCCATATGACGTGGCAGACCTTTGGGATACATCTTCTGGGGTCTTTATGGCTGTTGAAGTATCAACTGATGGATCGAGGAGTAGAAAATCGCAGAATCAAGCGTGATTAGTGCGGGAACACTGTGGTTGTACTTGAGGAGTCTTCAGATCCTATGTAAGTCATCTTTGGATCCTAGGTGGGTCAGTTCTCTGCGATCCAGTGTGGGTCAGCACATACCGATCATGTGTGGGTCATCTCCAGATGTCTTGTGGGTTATTTTCAGATCCTATATGGCTCATCTTTGATCCTATCTGGGTTGTGACCATATCCTGTGTGGGTCATCTTCAATACTGTGTGGGTCAACAGAAATGCTTCTCGACGAAGTAAGATGATCTAGAAATACATATAATCATCCATACTTTTGTACTTATGTTATACCTGGTGTGAGCTGAGTCTTTGTAACGCCCCGACCCCAGCTACCCAGAGTTGGTGCATTACTTCGTAACATTGGCATGATCACAAAAGATCATGTCTCGAAAGACTGATTAGTTTAGTAGCTTTGGAAACACTAGATACATTCATAAGTCTTACATTACAAAATAAAGTAAAACAAAACTACAACAACATCTTGTCTTCATATCCCCTCATACTATCCCTGTAGGTCATTCATAATATACTTCTTCACATCCTGAAAAAATTAAAACATTGGAAGGGGTGAGCTCAGATGCTCAGTATGGATAAAAATATAGCAGAAGTTTTCAAAAATAAACATAAACGTTTAAGGCAATGTATAACTAAAATAAAAGCCTCTTAAACTTGAACTTCAACATAATATGGAAAAAGAAAAATGAGATAATGCCATTTACTTATTCACATGGATATTCTACTGGTCGAATAATCACATGCAATATCAATAACCACTTTCATAATGATGGAATGCATAATGTCGGACTATCATAACCACGTAGCCAAGGCCTCGTGCCAAGTCTACAAATAAGATTTTGTCAAGGCCTCGTGCCAAGACACTAGTTTGTCTCATGAGACCTACCGATGAATCGAGGAGCTATAGCGGGCTCCACCAATCACTTATTATGTCCAATGCATTCCTCATATGAACAGGTTTAAACATATCATAAACCATAATATAATCGTATCACATAAACATGCATAAAGGAAACATAAAATTTCCACATTTCAATCACAAGATATCAATTCAACATATTAATATAATAAATTCACTTTCAAAACCATTTTCAATTCCAAAATTAAAGAAAATTAGAACTTTGTATTTATTTTTCATTCAAAAAAAGTTATCGCTTGTAGAGGAAGCCGAAACTGAAATAATGGTCACCGTGGTGGAGAAGTCGTTGTCGCCGCATACATACGACAAGAAAAACATTCCTTTTTGTCATTTAGTAAAATGCTTAAAAAAATATTCCTTTTGAATAAATTTAAAAGTAAAATGGGTTTATACACCGTATAAAAGAAATTTATGTATAAAACAAAATATGCCTCAATGAATGGTGATTGAGACGAAGTCCCTTAAAAATCATTTTTTTAAATAAAATAGATCTATTATGTGTTTTCAATATATGTACACATAAAGAAAGTAAAAATACAAGATAGGACAAAATAATATCAAGACATAAATTGAAAGTAGGATATTAACCCAATGAATGGAAATTGGTTTAAGAAATTCCCTTACCTTGTGTCCGGCTTGACTCGATCGTTCTTTAACCTCATGAATAATAAACTAGAGTTAATATCTACTTTCTTAAGAACCTTTTTCAATTTTATTATCGCTTTTATATCACTTATTACCATGTTACAAAAATTATGTAGTCATTTATGTTAATAACGGTCGTTTTGTCGATCTTTGGTACTTGAGTCAACAATAAACTTCTTATAACTACAAGTTGATTATGTGGTATAATATCCATTATCTGTATAATTATATTCATTATGTAGATATCATATATATAATATATATCCATTATATACATGACTTTATAATATTACATAACATTTAGAGGTAAGAAATGAAATGCAACGTTCATGGAGACGGTAAGCCGTACGTACGCATGAACGCTACATTCATTTCTATTTTGTATTTAATGGAATGAAATTATAATTATATAAATGTATAATATAATTCAAGTATAATATAATGTATAATACCATTTACTTTATCAATTATACATCCCACATATGGCGTTAACGATTCAAATCACTTTGAGGGGGCGGTAGTCCGCACTTCCTAAAATGAAATTATCGCGTTCAACCATTATGGAAATCATAATGTTATGCCATAAATGAGAAATAAATAATTATAAAGAAAATATAAACATAATATATATATCATATATGAAAATATATTCATCAAAATGGCCACCATTAGAGGTGTTAAAATAATATTGAACAATCATCATTTCGTGAGGCAATATTTCGCCAACCACAGAAACAGTATGTTCTTTAACCATTAGACGAAGGTGTGTGAAAGTGGTATTCAAATAAATAACATAAAAAACATCCTAATATATTTAAGATACTGGTTTTGTTACAAAATAAAGGAATAAAAAGAGTTTAAGGGGTTGGAGAAGCAAAATAAAATAAAAGAGCACAAGAGGAGACATTACCTTAAAATCGGGTAACTCATTTTGATTTGAGCAAAAGGCTTCCTTGGGAAGACTTCTGCCCAATGTGAGGCTTCTAGAAGTAAGATAGGAAAGTGGAGAGAGTATTTGGGTAGTTTTTGGCCGATCCAAATGGCTTTGAAATGGTGAATAAGGTGGTAGTGGTGGGGGCCTTTTATAAGAGGAGAGGAGGCACACTCGTGGTAAGTCATGAAATGTTACTTTATTATATAATGATTTTCGGATTTTAAAGGTCCCACACATATATATTTCTAGGATAAGGTGATAAGGGTTCGAAATATTCTCATAAAATAGGTTTTTGACAAGTTTAAGTGTTAGAGTTTACATTATCTTTTTATTTTATTTAAATCATTAATTAATTAGGTAATCGCGGCATCATCATGGTGTCATATATAATTTAATTTATTTAATGTCTAAAAATTATAAAACAATTATCATGATATAGGAATTATTTTTATCTTTCTAATTAATATTTATAGTCAAAAATAGGATTTTCATACCCCATTTAAAAATTGTTTTAGTAAAACAACTCATGTTTGTGTAATTTTTATTTTTATTTTAAATAAAAAGTTATTATTGTCATTTGCCTACCAAAGTGGCTCCATGGGGTCCCCAAGTTGACCCATGGATTCTCTTGGTCGGCCATGATTCATCCAATATGGTTAGGAAATGTGTAATGGTCATTTCAAATTATTATAATATCATTTTTACCTTAAATTTCACTAATTAACATTAATCGCGATTAATTAAACATAAAAGTTACTATTCACCAAAAAATTATTTTTATCCCATTGAACCGCATTTTAATTATTAATGACAACCATGTATGTAGGATTTTTTAAATTCAAATCATAGAATTGGTAATGTTTCATTTAAATGAAAAATCAGTTTTTTTAACTACCACTTAGTGGTTTCACTATTCATCAAAAATTGAAGTTTTTTTAGAAAAATGCCAAAATTTCACCCTAAGATATAATTGATATACCAAATTCAAAAATGATGTCTATTTTACAAAATTCCAAAAATATATGTTGCATTAATTAATTTTATAATTAATTCACGTTGTCACAACAAATAGCGTGTTTTTCAGAAACAATATATATCAAAAGATTGGAAATTTTTTATGTCCAATTTCAAAGTGAAATTAATTCTAATGACCACCATTGGATAAAATGGTAAAAATATATTATAATTATACTTTAAAACCACTCAATAGTGTAACTTATCACTATAAATTTTTTTTATTAAAAAATTTGTTTTCAAGTATTTTTCACTATTCAAAAAACATTAGAAGTTCTCAGAAAATTACAAAAAGTTCAACTTAGGATAATTTCGATATTACGAATACAAAAATGAAGTCCATTTTGAAATATAAAATTTCTATAATTTTAAAAAGTGGGTATAAATAATCATAATAGCTAATTTGATTGGTCACGGTGTGTTAGAATCTCGAACTTGCATACAATGCAAGCTATTACATTATTGAAAGAGAAGCGTATCATGGATTCTCGAGGTGTTACAGTCTTCACCTCTATGGTACAATTATGTGTGGTAAAGCCTTTGTGGTATTCTTCTGCATGGAGTATCCTTTGTGGTGACACTTGTGTGGTATTCATCTGTGAGGCAATACCTTTGTAGTACTTGACATTGTGGTGTAACCTTCATGGTATTATATCCTTCGTTGAACTGTTGAGCTGTTGGATAAGGTTTTGGGCCTTGTGTTTCATCATGAATGAGATGGGTATACATGATAACTTATGTATATTTATAGGCATATAACTAGGTAGGGTTGACTGTGGTTTCCATGCCTTTCGATTTATCCTTTGTGGATTTTGAGAGACCTTAGGGGGTCTCATGGTCCCTACTGAGTGTTGTTATACTCACCCTTGCACGGGCAATGGCCACACAATTATATGTATTTCATAGACGATGGACAACGCTGAATGAGGACGGGGGTACTAGGACTAGAGGCTGCTCGGAGGAGGACCATAGATGAGGCGTATCACAAAGACGATCGTTCGAGAGTTGTACCTACCCATCATGTAGGATCCTTGGTGGGTGTTCACAGGAGCTGTCTTCAGTTTTACTTGTAATTTAAAGTTTTACATGTACTTCCTAGTTGAGATTGTATTCTGGAACCCCTTTAATTACTATACACACACTTCTTACTATATAGTTAACCTTATGCTTGTATCTTGATGTGTGCATGGTTGTGTGAGTTTACAGGTTATAAAGGCAATGACCTCACAGTTTTAGGGTCAAGCCTTTCCGGTGCTAGTCACCAGCCCTTGGCCTATAGAAGTCGGGCATGGGGTAGTCACGACACATGACCCGAGGGATGAGTCGTGACACAACATCCAACCTATTGTCAGCATCTGGCACCTATAATGAAAATCAAAACATTTTGGAAAAGAAATATGAAAGAGAAAAGACACAGAATATATTAAGAATGTTGCACATAAAATTTGTTATTTTGTTAATAAAATATAATAAATTTTAACATAAAACATAAAATATCTAATAAAAAACACTTTGAAACTTGAAATATACCAATTTAAGATAATATTCAACACTTGAAACTGAAAAAGGGGTAATTAAATATTTAAATTAATTTTTCATGTGACAGGTGGTGTGTTTGATTTTTTTTAATATTTTGATATCATAGAATATCCTATAGTTTATAGAAAACTAAGTGGTGAGTTTCCCATGATTTCACATCAATATGAGGTTGTTTTATATGGTTATTAATATTCAACACACATTTTAGTGCTATAAATTACTAAAACACATTTTTGGCCAAATCCCGAAAACTGTCCTTATGAATGACACTATTTCAGTTCCTACATTTTAAAATTAAAATTCTGTATTTTCCCCCTATTTTGAAGATAATTCAACATATTTTTCCTTTTTTTACCTTTCCACACATGTTTTACTGTTTTAAAACACTAAAAATATGTTTATGGCCATAATGGGAAAATCACCATTTGTAATGACATATCGTCAGTTCGTACATTTCAAAATAAAATCTACAAGGGTAATCCCATGATTTTATGTCAATATAACATCATTTTCATGGTTTGGACAATTCCATGCATGTTTTAGTGTTCTAAAACAAAAAATGTGTTTATGGATATAACGAGCATACTATGTAACACCCCGAGCTTCCATGATACGCTTCTCTTTAAATAATGCAATAGCTTCTATTGTACGCAAGTTCGAGATTCTAACACATTGGGACCAATAAAAGTTGCCATTATGAATGTTAATACCATCTTTTTGAAATTATAGAAATTTTATATTTCAAAATGGACTTCATTTTTTTATTCAAAATATCAAAATTATCCTATGTTGAATTTTTTGTAATTTTATGAGAACTTCCAATTTTTTATGAATAGTGAAAAATAGTTAATTTTTTTTAATAAAAATAATTTATAGTGATTAATTATAATATTGAGTGGTTTTAAAGTATAATTATAATATATTTTTACCATTTTATCCAATGGTGTTCATTAGAATTAATTTCAATTTGAAATTGGACATAAACAATTGGCAATCTTTTGATATATATTGTTTTTGAAAAACACGCTATTTTTTGTGACAGTGGGATTTAATTATAAAATTAATGAATGAAACTTATATGTATGGAATTTTTTAAAATAGATATCATTTTTGAAATTGGGATATCAATTATATATTAGGGTGAAATTTTGGAATTGTTCTGAAAAACATCAATTTTTGATGAATAGTGAAACCACTAAGTGGTGTTTAAAAAATTGTTTTTCCGTTTAAATAAAATATTACCACTTTTGTGATTTTATTTTCAAAAATACAACATACATGGTTTTAATTAGGAAGTAAAATGTGGTTCAATGGGATTAAAATAATTTTTTGGTGAATAGTAACTTTTATGTTTAATTAATCGCGATTAAAGGTAATTTGTGAAATTTAAGGTAAAAATGATATTATAATAATATGAAATGACCATTATACTTGTACTACCCCTATTGGATGAGTCATGACCGACCAAGACAATCTATGGGTAAACTTGGGGACCCCATGGAGCCACTTTGGTAGGAAAATGACAAAAATAACTTTTTATTTAAAGTAAATATAAAAATGTCACAAACATGAGTTGTTTTACAAAAATAATTTTTAAATGGGGATATACAAGTTATATTTTTGAATATATATATTAATTATAAATATAAAAATATTTCCTACATCATGATATTTTTTTATAATTTTTAGACATTAAATATATTAAATTATTTATGACACCATGATGGTGCAGTGATTACCTCATTAATTAACGATTTTAATAAAATGGAAGGATAATGTAAAATATAAGACATACACTTGTCCAAGGCCTATTGGATGAGTATATTTATAACCCTTATCACCATATCCTCGAAATATATAAGTGTGTGTCCTCTAAAATCCGAAACTCATTATATATTAAAGTAACATTCCATGACTTTCTAAAAGTGCCCCTTCTCTCCTCTTATAAAAGGTCCCCACCACTACCACCTTATTCACCCCTTCCAAGACATTTGGCTGGGCCAACCTCTACCCAAATACTCTCTCCACTTCCCTCTCTTACTCCTAGAAGGTACACTTTGGTCAGAATTTTCCCAAGGAATCCTTTGTCTCAAATCAAAAAAGAGTTACCCAATTTTAAGGTAATGTCTTCTCTTACGTTATTTTGTTTTATTTTTCTTGTCCAACCCCTTAAACTCTTTTTATTCCTTTATTTTTTTTAAAACACCAGTATCTTCAATATACTAGGATGTTTTTATGAGAAGGATTTTATTTACACTTACACACACCTTCGTCTAATGGTTAAAGAACATACTGTTTCTGTGGGTGGCGAAATACTGCCTCACGAAACGATGATTGTTCAATATTCTTTTAACACACCTAATGGTGGCCATTATGATGAAACTATTTTTATACATGATATATATTATGTTTTTGTTTTCCCTATGATTCTTTATTTTTTATTTATGGAATACCTTTATGATTTCCATTATGATTAAACCCGATAATTTCATTTTAGGAAGTGCAGACTACCGCCCCCTCAAAGTGATTTGAATCGTTAATGCCATATGTGGGATGTATGAAGGATGGAGTAAATAGTATTATACATTATATTATACTGGAATTATATTATACATTTATATAATTATAATTTCATTCCATAAAATATAAAATATAAATGAAAGTAGCGTTCATGCGTACGCACGGCTTACCGTCTCCATGAACGGTGCATTTCATTTCTTACATCTAAACGTTACATAATATTATGAATGAATGTATATACTGGATATATATTATATAAATGATACCTAAATCATGAATATAATTTAGAGATAATTGATATTTCACCACATGAACAACTTGTAATTATAAGAAGTTTATTTTTGACTCAAGTACCAAAGATCGACAAAATGACCATTATTAACTTAAATAATTATATAATGTTCATAACATGGTAATAAGTGATATTAATGGGATAATGAACTTGAAAAAGGTTCTTAATCAAATATAAATTAACTCTAGTTTATTATTCGGGAGGTTAAAGAACGATCGAGTAAAGTCGGACACAAGGTAAGGGAACTTCTTAACCCAATTTCTATTCTTTGGGTAAATCTCTTATTTTCAAATTATGTCATGATATTATTATGTCTTATCATGTATTTATACTTTATTTATGTGAAATTATAGTGAAAAAACATGTGCGATCTATTTTATTTACAAAATGATCTTTAGAAGAGAATTTCTTAACCCAATTTCCATTCTTTGGGTTAATCTCCTACTTTCAATTTATGTCATGATATTATTATGTCCTATCTTGTATTTATACTTTATTTATGTGTAAATATAGTGAATACACATAATAGATCTAATTTATTTAAAAAATTATCTTTTTACGGGACTTCGTCTCAATCTCATTTCATTGAGGCATATTTTGTTTTATACACAAATTTATTTTATACGGTGTATAAACCCTTTTGACTTTTATGTTTATTCAAAAGGAATATTTTTTATACGAAGTGTTTTACTAAATGACAAAAGGGAATGTTTTATATTACGTATGCGGCGACAATGAATTCTCCTCCGCCGTGACTATTATTTGAGTTTCGGATTCCTCTATAAGCCATAACTTTTTTTTAAAAGAAACATAAATACCATGTTTTTCTTTTATTTTATTTTGGTATTGAAAATGGTTTTGATAATGTTTTTATTATATCAATGTGTTTTGTTGATATATTGTGATTGAAATGTGGAAATATTATGTTTCCTTTATGCATGTTTTATGTGATATAGTTTTGTTATGGTTTATGATATGTTTAAACCTGTTAATATGAGGAATGCATTGGTATTAATAAGTGACGGGTGGAGCCCGCTATAGCTCCTTGATGCATCGGAAGGTCTCATGATACAAACTAGTGTCTTGGCATGAGGCCTTGACAAAATATTATTTTTAGTCTTGGAACGAGGACTTGGCTACATGGTTATGATAGACTGGCATTATGCATTCCATCATTATGAAAGTGGTTATTGATATTTCATGTGATTATTCGACTAGTAGAATATCCATGTGAATAAGTAAATGTAATTATCTCATTTTTCTTTTTCCATATTATGTTGAAGTTCAAGTTTAAAAGGATTTTGTTTTTGTTATACATTTCCTTAAATTTTTATGTTTATTTATTAAAGCTTCCGCTATATTGTTATCCTTACTGAGCATCTGAGCTCACCCCTTTCAATGTTTTAATATTTTCCTAGGATGTGAAGAAATATTTTATGACTGACCTAAAGGGATAGTGTGAAGGGGATAGAAGTGTGGACTATGGAGACTATGTTATTGTGATTTTTCACTTTATGATGTAATGTAACATTTATAAATGTATCTACTGTTTCCAAGGCTACTAAACTAATCGGTATTTCGAGACTTGATATTTTGTGATCATGCCAATGTTACGCAATAAAGCACCGACACTGGGTAACTGGGGTCGGGGCGTTACAGTTGGTATCAGAGGCAGTTGAGTACTAACCTTGGAATCTAGATTTAGATAAACTTTGATTAGAGCACATAGCCCAAAGATAGACTTTGAGTATTAGTATAGAAGAACTTCCTAGATTTTTGGGTATTAAAGAGATTTTGTGAGTTATCCGCGCAATGCAACCCTGTCTGGATACGAGCAGGTAGTGGTGTCTCTGGCACAGATGTACCTAGGGGCAAAACCCGAAAACACCGCTTTGAGCTAGACTCGAACGGGAACTGGTGCACGACAACGGGCTTTGCTACACTCTTAGTTATGACACTACTGGGGGATATGCTTAGGATAATTATCATTTTCCTTACAAACCATTATGAAGGGTTTATGAGTATATACTTCCTCCAAAAAAACATTTTTTATGATTATAGATTATATCCATAAACCGTTCAATTTTCATTAAGTATTTTACAAGTTTGAAATTATTCATTACAATTCATAAACTAACCTAGTTAATGCCATTGTATATAAATGGCACCCAGTAGAAATAATGTGAACTCCATCAATATGTATGATCCAAAGATTAAGAAGGATCATATCTTTTATGGTATTAAGACAACATTTAGAAGGGAAATAGTCTCCCATGTGTTCTCAACATATGAAGAAATAGTGTCATGTGTTAATAAGATAAGTAAAGAATTCTCCGAGTCTTATGGATTTGAAGGGAAGCAAGAGAAGAAAAGGATGGAAGAGAGAATGATAGATAAAGGGACGAGGGAAAAGAAGAATTTTCCAATATGTGATAACTGTGGGAAGAAACACCTTGGAACTTTCTTGAAGGGAATAGGAGTTTGTTATAAGTGTGGAGAAAAAGGACATCAAGTGCGTGACTACAAGGGTATGAAAAAGGTTTCAAATGTACAATGATTCATCTGCATGGAGTGGGGACACTACGCAAACCAATGTCCAAATCATCAGAGTATGCCCCAAATGATGTTATTGGATAATAATCAAGTTATGATACTACCACAGATGTGGAGGAATGATTAGAGTTCTTATGTTGTCATTAAAGAAATTTGTCATTTGAGTGTTGTATCAATGATGTACTGGTTATAATAATTATGGAGTATATAAGGATTGTACTGTAGTACTATTTCATCAAGGACATGAGATTGTGTGGAACCAAGAAAAGTGACTCCATAGCAAGTTAAATTTTTGGAAAATATATGGTTGAGAGAAAGATAAACCATAATATGGTTCTGATACCGAGTTAGTAATTTTGGAAGAATACATGATGAAGGTGTTCACATGTTGTTATGCAGAAAAAGGATCTTCATTATGTTTACCTTCCTTATAAAATTTGGACTGTTAGTTGGAAAAAGTATTTTGGATAACTATAATGGTTAGAATGGATTAAGTTTAACTTCAGATAGTATTGTTTAAGGTTAAAACATTTCTGAAGATTATTTTTGGAATATTATAATACTATAGTTTTTGGAAAAGGACAACCTGTAGGTTGGGGGATAACCCGTCGTGTCGGACAAAGATGCAGGAATCGAACCCACAACCATAGTGCGACAGGCCTTTATTAGCTACCACTACCTACAAGAAGTCCCTGGTTATTAAAAAATAGTTTTCCTAATCTAAATAGTATGTTTTAATATTTGGAATCTTGTACGATTAGGATAAATATAATATTTTTGAGTTTTATTATCTTCTTGAGTGAAAGATAGGTTTGTGGTAAAATTTTTTATTAAAGAATGAAAGTCTACATGACAAGTAAGTATATTTCTTTACGTTCTTTGTAAATATCTTAAATAAATTCCTCAACTTTATGAAAGGTAACTTAAAAAAAATGTTGCCGGTTAAATTTTCCAACTGGGGATTCAATGACTGTTTAACCAATCACAAGTTTGTGATTTTGTTATGGTTAACTTTCTCCTAATCCTGATTTCTACAACTCTCCATCAGACCGTGATGGTTTGTTTCTCCTCCATATCTATATTTTCATAGAATCCTAGTATGGGATATCTCATATGACCATTGTACTTCTCTTTCTTTCATTTAAAGTTATATTTTTATTAACCCTATTTACGATGTGCGTTTTCCAAAAAGGTATTTTCTATTTTCAACCCTTTTATTTTAAAACAAAAATTTCAACTTGCATGGACACAATTTAATGAAGGAGGGGAGAATGTAACACCCCGAGCTTCCATGATACTCTTCTCTTTCAATAATGTAATATCTTCTATTGTACGCAAGTTCGAGATTCTAACACACTATGACCAATCAATGTAGCCGTTATGAATCGTAATAACAACCTTTTAAAATTATAGAAATTTTTTATTTCAAAATGGACTTCATTTTTGTATTCGAAATATCCAAATTATCCTAAGTTGAAGTTTTTGTAATTTTCTGAGAACTTCCAATTTTTTATGAATAGTGAAAAATACTTAAAAAGAACTTTTTTGAATCAAAATAATTTATAGTGATAAATTATACTATTTAGTGGTTTTAAAGAATATTTATAATATATTTATACCATTTTATCCAATGGTGGTCATTAGAATTAATTTCACTTTGAAATTGGACATAAACAATTGCCAATCTTTTGATATATATTGTTTCTGAAAAACACGCTATTTGTTGTGAGAGCGGGATTTAGTTATAAAATTAATTAATTCAACTTATATGTTTGTAATTTTGTAAAATAGACATCATTTTTGAATTTGGGATATCAATTATAGCTTAGGGTGAAATTTTGGCATTGTTCTGAAAAACTTCAATTTTTGATGAATAGTGAAACCACTAAGTGGTAGTTAAAAAACTGTTTTTTCGTTTAAATAAAACATTACCACATCTGTGATTTGATTTTCAAAAATCCTACATACATGGTTTTCATTAAGAAGTAAAATGTGGTTTAATGGGATTTTATTTTTTTTGGTGAATTGTAACTTTTAAGTTTAATTAATCGCGATTAAAGGTAATTAGTGAAATATAAGGTAAAAATGATATTATAATAATATGAAATGACCATTACACGTGTCCTACCCTTATTGGATGAGTCATGACCGACTACTAAAATCCATGGGTCAACTTGGGTACCCCATGGAGCCACTTTGGTAGGAAAATGACAATAATAACTTTTTATTTAAAGTAAAAATAAAAATGTCACAACCATGAGTTTTTTTACTGAAACAATTTTTAAATAGGGTTATAAAAGTCATATTTTTGACTATAAATATTCATTAGAAATTGAAAAAGATTTACTACATCATGATATTTTTTTATAATTTTTAGACATTAAATATATTAAATTATGTATGACACCATGATGATGCAGTGATTACCTCATTAGTTAACGATTTTAATAAAATGGAAGAATAATATAAAATCTAAGACATAAACATGTCCAAAGCCTATTGGATGAGTATATTTCGAACCCTTGCCACCTTATCCTAGAAATATATAAGTGTGGGATCTTTAAAATCCGAAACGCATTATATAATAAAGTAACATTCCATGACATTCCAGAAGTGCCCCTCCTCTCCTCTTATAAAAGTCCCCCACCACTACCACCTTATTCACCCCTTACATGCCATTTGGATTGGCACAAATCTGCCCAAATACTCTCTCCACTTCCCTCTCTTACTCATAGAAGCAACACTTTGGGCAGAATTCTTCCCAAGTAATCCTTTGTCCCAAATCAAAAAAGAGTTACCCGATTTCAAGGTAATGTTTTCTCTTACATTATTTTGTTTTATTTTGCTTCTCCAACACCATAAACACTTTTTATTCCTTTATTTTGTAACAACACCAGTATCTTCAATATATACTAGGATGTTGTTATGAGAAGGAATTTATTTACACTCACACACAACTTCGTCTAATGGTTAAAGAACATACTGTTTCTGTGGTTGGTGAAATACTGCCTCACGAAACGATGATTGTTCAATATTCTATTAACAACTATAATTGTGGCCATTATGATGACACTATTTTTATACATGATATATATTATGCTTTTGTTTTCCTTATGATTATGTATTTTTTATTTATGGCATACCTTTATGATTTCCATTATGATTAAATGCCATAATTTCATTTTACGAAGTGCGGACTACCGCCACCTCAAAGTGATTTGAATCGTTAATGCCATATTTGGGATGTATAAAGGATGGATTAAATGGTATTATAAATTATATTATACTGGAATTATATTATAAATTTATATAATTATAATTTCATTCCATTAAATACGAAATAGAAATGAAGGTAGCGTTCATGCGTACGTACGCCTTACCGTCTCCATGAACAGTGCATTTCATTTCTTACCTCTAAACGTTACGTAATATTATGAATGAATGTATAAAATGGATATATATTATATACATGATATATAAATCATTAATATAATTCTCGAGATAATGGATATTTCACCACATGAACAACTTGTAATTATAAGAAGTTAATTTTTGACTCAAGTACCAAAGATCGACAAAATGACCGTTATTACCTTAAATAATTACATAATGTTAATAACATGGTAATATGTGATATTAAAGGGATAATGAACTTGAAAATGGTTCTTAAGCAAATATAAATTAACTCTAGTTTATTATTTAGGAGGTTAAAGAATGATCGAGTCAAGTCGGACACAAGGTAAAGGAACTTCTTAACCAAATTTCTATTATTTTGGTTAATCTCTTATTTTAAAATTATGTCATGATATTATTTTGTCTTATTATGTATTTATAATTTCTTTATGTGAACTTATAGTTAATACACATGGGAGATCTATTTTATTTACAAAATGATCTTTGTAAGGGATTTTCTTAACCCAATTTCCATTCTTTGGGTTATTCTCCTACTTTCAAATTATGCCATGATATTATTATGTCATATCTTGTATTTATACTTTCTTTATGTGTAAATATAGTGAATAAACATAATAGATCTACTTTATTTAAAAAATGATCTTTGTAAGGGACTTCATCTCAATCTCCTTTCATTGATGCATATTTTGTTTTATACACAAATTTATTTTATACGGTGTATAAAACCTTCTGACTTTTACGTTAATTCAAAAGGAATCTTTTTTATATGAAGCATTTTTCTAAACGATAAAAGGAAATGTTTTGTATTAAGTATACAGCGACAATGACTTCTCCGCCGTCGTGACTATTATTTGAGTATTGGCTTCCTCTATAAGCCATTAATTGTTTTTAAAAGAAACATAAATACCATGTTTTACTTTTCTTTTATTTTGGAATTGAAAATGGGTTTGATAATGTTTTTATTATATCAATTTGTTGTATTCATATCTTGTTATTGAAGTGTGGAAATATTATGTTTCCTTTATGCATGTTTTATGTGATACAATTATGTTATGGTTTATGATATGTTTAAACCTGTTCATATGAGGAATGCATTGGACTTAATAAGTGACGGTTGGAGCCCGCTATAGCTCATCGATGCATCGGCAGGTCTCATGAGACAAACTAGTGTCTTGCCACGAGGTCTTGAAAAAATCTTATTTGTAGTCTTGTCACGAGGACTTGGCTACGTGGTTATGATAGTCTGGCATTATGCATTCCATCATTATGAAAGTGGTTATTGATATTGCATGTGATTATTCAACCAGTAGAATATCCATGTGAATAAGTAAATGGAATTATCTCATATTACTTTTTCCATATTATGTTGAAGTTAAAGTTTAAAAGGCTTTTCTATTTATACATTTCATTAAATGTTTATGTTTATTTATGAAAGATTCCTCTATATTTTTATCCTTACTGAGCATCTGACCTCACCCCTTTCAATTTTTTAATATTTTCCCAGGATGTGAAGAAATATTTTATGACTGACCTATAGGGATAGTGTGAAGGGGATAGAAGTGTGGAATATGGAGACTATTTTATTGTGATTTTTCACTTTATGATGTAATGTAACATTTATGATTGTATATAGTCATTCCACGGCTACTAAACTAATCAGTCATTCGAGACATGATCTTTTGTGATCATTCCAATGTTACGCAATAACGCACCAACTCTGGGTAACTGGGGTCGGGGCGTTATATACCATCATTTGGAATGACATGTTGTGTGTTCCTATATTTCATAATTAAATATATGGTCATTTTACCTTGATTTCATAACAATCTGATGTCATTTTTTGGCTTTGGACCATTCCAGACTCATTTTAGTGTTTTAAAACACTAAAAACATATTTACATCCATAATCGGAAAACTGTCACATGGAATGGCACGCCGCCAGTTACTACATTTCAAAATTAAATCTAAAGTAGATTTCCCCTGAATTCATGCCAATCCAAAATCAGTTTCCTAGTTTCTAACATTACATGCATGTTTTAACATTTTAAAACAGTAAAACATTTTTACGGTCATAATAGATAAATCGTCATTCAGAACGACGTGTCGTCGATTCCTACATTTCAAAATTAAATCTACAGTAATTATCCCTTTATTTTAGAACAATATGATATAATTTTTCTAGTTTTGATTGTTCCAGACATGTTTTAGTGTTTTAAAACACTAAAAATGTTTTTTACTTCCATACTGAGAAAATAATTATTTGGAATGACTTTCATTAATTTTCCCCAGATTTAAGAACTAGATAACACCTTAAGTGAATTTATCATTTTAATATATCTACTGAATCATGTATTTTTAAACCTAAATTTATAAGAAACATCAATAAATAAATGATGAAGCATAAAACAACATTTTCTTCTATGAGGTAATTGTTCAGGTTCAAAATCAAAATAACAAACGATAAAAGCCAAACCAGTATGATTGTTCCAACTAGATAAATTTTCTAGTCCAAGATAGTCATTAATTGTTCACATTAAACAAAGATTCATTTTGAATATTCATCTCATTGAATCATCAAATGATTCCATGACATCATCATATAATTCTTACAATTCTTTGATTAGAGGATTAAGGTATACATCAATTTCATTTTGAAGAATTTTCTTTATAGGAATAATAATCAAAATAATGAAATAATTATTCATTATATACATCCATATATGTATATCATAATGGATGAAATCAACTAGCCAAATTCTATAATTAGAACTTAAGGGTTAAGACCATTAGAAGCCAATCCCAAACATACATTCTTAGGATCAAAAGAAAAATCTAGGTTTAGAAAATCAATCAACATCGATGATGTTAGATCTTTTGGATTCATCATTAATCCATCATTACTATCTTAAGCATGCTATTTCATGTCGAATGTAGTCTTACGTGACATGAATACTCATTTCAAGCATTGTTTTATAAGAATGTAATGCAATACTTTTTTAAAAGTTTTGGTCTTCTGTTTCATCTTGGGGTTTCATTGATTTACACTCTCACTATTGTTCATTGAATTTATTTTGATTGTATGACATCTTGTAAATTGTTATTTATCAAAATTTTATCCCTAGTAAAGCATGAAATCATTAGGGAATGTATGTATCATTTTATAATCAAGTATAAGTCTGTTGATGATTTTATTCATCTCATATATGGATGTAGAGATCATAGACTCACTAAACAAATCTTGATGAAACTCTAAATTAATAGAAATTTCATTGTCAGTAATTCCACGTAGACACTTGATATGATATAACTTGTGTAGAAAAGACAAAATCAAATACCTCGCACACCCTTCATGCAGTTCTTTCGGTTCATCTTCAACTAATTCATAAAAATCATTTTTTTCATTGATTTTCTAAGAAATATTAACCTTCTTTGGATAAAAAAAGTTATACTGATCTATTGAAATTTTGGACATTGTATTCTAAAAAACCAATCGTGTCATTTAAAAAATGTAAAAAAGAATTATCCTCTGTTAGGAAACATTGTATTTCATTGATAGTACTGTCATTCATTTTTAATTTTCAAAATACTTGACTAACCATGCCAAATCCAACTTACATATTAAGAAGGAATCTATTTCAATATCAAATTCTTATATACATAATTTATATTCAAATATATCATGGATTTACAATGAGGACATGAACATTTTATTCTATCATCTGATGATCAATTTTCAATTTCATGATTTAAAAATTCTTCCAAACCCCTAGAAAATCAAGGTTTCCTTGAAATAAATTATCCAACTTTTAGCCAACTATATTAGATTGTATTCTCCCATTACATTAAGATATAAATATATAAATGTTAAACCAAACAAATAAAATCAAAACTAAATATCACCCTACTTCACCATTATCTATTTTATAACAACTAAAATGGATAATGGGAAGAATAAAATAATTAACCTTTTCTTACTAAACTTATAATATACAATCATGAATCAAATAAATTAGTATTTGTCACAATCATATATGAATGGGTTGAATAAAATAAAATATAATGGTGTATTCAACCTTAGTGTTATAATTAAGGAGGGTTCATTCCATTAAAAAATTAGCTACATTGATCGATGTACGAGCCATTTTCCATTATCTAACTAAGAGGTAGAGCATAGATTAAAAAATATGAATGAAAATTATACTTTATTTAGATATCATGATATGTCAGTCATACCCAACATATTCATCTCTATATGTCTATATTCTATTGAATTGGTTCAGTGTGACTTCATATTGTTCCATAAATTATACAAATCAACTCTATTCAGATAACATTAAATCATATGTTCCTTCAATTTGAGCTGAACTTAAAAAAAACGACGTTAAAATAATTTTGAATAATTTATATTATGATTTAAAAATAAATTGATTAAAAATTAGTCATTCGAATCAACAAAAAAACTACACACTATAAGTAGTTTTATTAAAAATATTGTTATTTAAAATAAAATCAATGAAACTGTGGTTGTTGTTATAGATAAAATAATCAATAATTTATTAGCATGCATATAAAACATAACCCTAACTACTCTATCATTATTTGATAGTTTTTATTAAACTAAATTTTTCCTCACAAGTGCATAAAATATGAAGCATTATGATAAATTTATAAAGGGTATAATGCCTCATTTCCAAGGCCTTTATCCCTGGAGACCTTTCCAGGGTTGGTGATGAAACCATGTGTGACCCCAAACCCTACCATTAATACTTCATTATTTGGGAACTAGCCTCAATTATGTGTCTATAAAAAAGTGGAGGCATTAGAAAATATATACCAGAGTGGAATTAATAGATATCAAATATAAACCATAAAATTATAAATGATCTAGATTCCATTAATGTCATATATCATAAATGATTTTTTTTAATTTCATACATCATAACAAAAATTAATGATTATTCTAACTCCAAAAAAGTAAATTCCAAATCCAAATAACACATTATAAATCAGAATTACCTATATAATTACTATACAATAAATAAATAAAAATTCTATACTATCTTTATGACCCATGATTTTCCACCTAATTCTACTAAATAATAAAACTAGGGCGTGGATGATGCAAAATTTAGGGGGGGTCTACGTTGTGGCTGTAGAGGGGATCCGAGAAAGGAAGAAGGATCTCAAAGGTGGGGGGGGGGGGGTCTGTGTCACTACCGAAGAGGGGAACCAATATGAGGTGAGTGAGTTAGGCAGGTGGTCATGGGGGTGGGAGGGGGTGGGGGGCTTGTCGGGTTTGGGTGTCATAGGCTCAGGGTCATTGTCGAGGAGAGGAGAAGATGTTGTTGGGGGAAAGGGGGTCGCGAACTCAGGGTCACAGCCAGGGAGAGGAGAGAGGAGGCCAGTGGAGGATAGGGAGGGGGATTGATTGGGTTTTTTTAAAACTTGTACTAGTAGTTTAATTGAAACCACTGCAAATTAAAAACCTTAAAAAATACCGTGATAGTTTTATGAAACTTCTTCTATATTATATTTTTTTAACCGAATTTATTTTTTCGCGGTTATTAGAATCACCACAAATAAATCGCCCCTAAACATCAATTTTTTAGTAGTTCAAGTATATTATATTTTCAGTGAGCTACCTGTAATGATTGATGGTGGAGGATACCAAAAAATGGAGAGAGCTGGAACTAGGTTGTAGGGTCATACTATAGTGGTCCAATGAATTGGAGATGTGGAGAAACATCATTGGTTGGAGGAGGGGTTCCAAATTTACTGTGGAAAGTTGCCAGGAAGGTGTGGCCACCAGAGAGGAAGGGTTGTGGCACTACTGTCAGTTACTCAAGGAGGCACCGACTATTATGGGGCAACTATGCAGGTTTATGGCTATTCATGGTGGGGTAGCATGGTGGCTTCTTCTAGAAGCCTCCCCACCATACTTTTTTTGATAAACAAATCTGACAATTGTAGTTTTTTAGTTCTTATTTTGTAGATAAGGCCAACTTCCAATTATGTTTTTCATAATTGGATATAATTTTTTCAATATCCCATTTCATAGTATTTCAAAACAATATAATAATTATATATATTTTTTATTATTTCAATTCTAAAAACTGGTGGAATATTAGTCTGGCTAGAAAACACTACTCCAACCAATTGGTATGTGGCCGAAAAAAATGGTTTATCAGAAATAACCTTCATCAATTACTGACTTTGGATTAAAATTATGTATATAATAAAATTATTTTTTCTTCAAAATTAATATATAAATTAGATATTTCAATCTCTATTCAAAATGTTAGATGGCTGCAAACTAGTCATCTTGGGTTGGAATGAAATGTTATCTATGAAATTATGACCGAAATAATGATCTCTTAAAAATTTAATTTTAATTTAATTTTTTCATTGGATTAAATTTTTCATCCATCACATTGATACCAATTGTAGGTATCAGGGCCCATAGTGAAATCCATTGGGCCACAAATTTAAAAATTTTCAACTGTGATTGATGTAACAATGTTATTGTCACAAAATCACTACACAAATTTAAACTCTAGGATCACGTGTGAAGATGTTTAAGAGAAACAATCAAACCATATATCCCTATTTTGATGTGAATACACAATAAATATCTTCATTTATCATGAGAAATCTACATGAAGGATTCAAAGAAAAATTCTTCTAAATCATACATACGCGGTTCAAAAATTTTCAGAAGTGTTGATCGTCGAATTCTGAATGTTAGAACAGAAATCTAACAGTGCCTTAAACATTCCAATGATCAACAGATCATTAAAACATAGATTCATGAGAAAGATATCATTACAATCACCTGGATTTATTGATTCTCTCTCTAGAAAGAGGAATAAGAGAGTGAATATCTCAAGAGATTGTAGTGAATAGTTCACAAGTGAGAGCTTATCTCCTCTTATTTATAGAGTGTTATGAAATTATCCAGAAATGGATCCATGGGCCCTTGAATATTTTTGCACACTACATAAATGATATATTATGACTACTACATTGATTCATAAATATCATTTATATTATCATCAAATTCCTATAATATAAATAATATGTTAAGTTATAAAACCCCAGCCATTAACTCGACTCATCGTTTCCATAAATATTAAATGAACCTCAAATATTTTAAACTAATATTCAACCATGTAATATTTTCCATGTGTTTACTTTAATAGTTATAAATACATTTAACAAATAAATTCAATAAAAATTATTATTAAGTCAAATAATTTTAATTTATTTATTCTTTTTTTTTGATAATACATAATTGGAATAATCTTATACACTAGTGGTGGGGTCAACCCGGCCTGATATACTTATTCACTGGAATAGGAAAGATTATTGAATACGATATTTTGTGTGAACCTCTAAAACATTTTCTTTATAATATGGAATTTTATTAATAGACTAATAGATGAATCTAGCATCCTGTCATGTCCCCTAATGAGATATGGTATAGTAATAAAAATGATAACCATCCTGTGAACACACATTGTGTAGTATAATTCTTTGAATTTAGATATCTCATAATGAAGGATTCACACGTGTGTCATAATCCTTTATTGCTTTATTATTTGTTGATCTAACTAGATTGATTTACCATTAACTACCATGACCATGTATTTATGAACATACTACCATCCAGATCAACATGTTCGGATATATTACTTCCTCAATTTGTAAGTGAAAAATTCTATCTTGATCATTCAACCAATTCTATACCACCAATGACACACCCAACAAAATCTACCTCGCCGTGATTTCATTATCTTGGTTTTTGACATGAATCAATGAATGTGATCAAATGACACTCACAGATAGTGATCTCATGTTAGGAGACGAATAAACTTTTCCATAGGTGGGTACAATAAATGGAACCCAAAACACGTGGTGTTACTATTAGAAAGTCTATCCTCATGAACTCAGCTACTAGAGATCACTAAGTGAGAACTTCATGAGGAAAGTCTCAATGATTATGAGTCCCCAAAACCTCATAGTCAAATATATACTATTTCCAGTCAATATAATGTATATATAAATTAAGACATATATTTAAGATTAATGTCATATTATCTCAAGGTTATCATTATAGTATGGGATCTGCTATAGCATTTTGATATGATAATAAATATAAGAGAATTTCCATTAAATAGTGGGAAAATAAATTTATAAACTATTATGATAATTGTAAACCATGAATATATCACTTTATACATGAAATGGAAATCCAAAATTACTATTAAATTTTAGTCTAGGGAACCCACATTTACAACATTTTATTCTCAAATCTTGATAAGATACTTTGCACAAACCTATTTAATTATAATAACACACATGTCAAATTAAAAAGTATAATTCATTATGGTATTTAATCCCCACATTCCCCAAAAAAATAACACACCAAATAAAAAGGTTTCTTTAGTATAACACAAACCATAAAAATATAGAATACCCCAACAAAACAAGTCAATTTGGTGATTTTAGAATTTCCAAGAGTTGAATCACTAATGAACTTAGTGATTAATGTTATAAAATAATAGTTTCATTTGATAAAATGTCCTACATTTACATAAAAATATCACTAGTGTAATCTATGATAAAAAATATGCAAGATCGACTATTCATTTATAAAATTTTTACATTAGAGAAAAAATGTGTATTTTAATTAGTAACACACCCACATATTTTGTAACTTCATAACACATTCTTTGATGTATGAACTTTGATTATGTTTTTTATTTATTTTTTTCAAATTGATCAATGGTTGTTAAAATTGATTCTTGGTTATTTCATGCTTGTTTGATCCTTTTAGGGGGATGGGAGTGAGTGTTTTTATGCTAGAGAGGTCATAAGGACTCTTGAGATGATATATTAAGGGTGGAATTGTGTCTGTATCCATTTAGGCTATAGAAGGTCAACCTGATGGCCAGTGAGGGAAACATGCTAGCTGAAGGATGCCACAAGCTATCCATTTGGGTTCCAATGCCTACAAGCATTCTACCAAACACCATCAGCTTGCTGGTGGGATCCGACAAATAGCTAGTGACATCATTGTAGTTTTGTAAACCCAGGGTAATATCATTATTATCATCATTTTAATCACTATTTTATTTCTAAACATTTATCCATTGAAACTCATTCATCCCAAAATACTTTGGAGACTCTCTAGATAATAATTTAGACCATCCAAAGTTGATTCTTCCTGGATCAATATTTCGTTCGAAGCATTAGATCTCTTCTAGTTTTTCATCATGAATTATCCTTTCATTATCTATATCCATCTCTGAGAGTGGTGGATTGTTTTTTCATTGATGGATCCAAATATTTCTTCGGTGATTTTTGGTTCTGGGATTTTTCCTTATTTGTTTCCATATTTTCACCACTTTGTTATGGATCCATTGTTGGGTTCTTGACAATACCTTTATTGTGGTAGGTGGGTCCATAATTCAATTCATATCATATGAAACCATTGTTTCTTACTTTATTTGAAATGGTATTCTAGATGGGGTTTGAAAATTTATTTGAAAGAACTAATATATGTTTTCAAAATGGAAAGGGTGTGTTAAACTCTTTGATTATGTCTTTTCAAATAGATTGATGATTTATAGAATATGGATTTGAAATGAATGAATGATTTTAGGATGACTTTTTCAAAAAAAACATAGCATGAAATGATTTATGGTTTGATATTAAATGAATTATTTTGAAAGGCTTGAGTATTAATGAAGAAAATTTAATGTTTGATTTTTAAATGAAATGGAATGTTGAAAAACATGATATTATGTCTAATTTGAAATGATTGACTGAGATGAAAGGTATCCCCTTGTATGTTTTATTTCATTAAATCAAATGGGAGTCTGTGAAAATAGGAAGGAAGAACACATGATTTTCATGTATTATCTCTACCTAAAAATGGATTCACGATGACAACCCTCACTAAACAATGTTTAGGGAGGGGAGTTAATTATTTGGAGTGTTATCCAATTCCCCCAAGGACTTAGATCTTGGGATGTATTCACATATGGATCTACATTCCAACAATATGAGTTACTATCCATGTACTAAGTTAGTATATAGACTCTTAACCATAATTCTTTGATGGAAAATGTTTCATACATTCCCGTGTTTATGAAATGCTTTTTCATGAATGTTTTGATAGAAATTATTATTCATGCATTTTTTGATAGAAAAACAATTTTTTACTTATTTTATACTTTCTATTAAAATGATTTGAAAAGAATGTTTTATTATGAATTTTGAAAATATTAACATGCCCTTATTTATTTAAAATTAATAATATTTGTTTTTTGTTAAGGATTCCATATGAAATACATGGTGAGATCTTACTGACTAGTTTTTATCACACCCTAATTTTTCTTTTTCACATTTCCAAACATTCTTATTCCATGTTCAGGAAAAGAGAAATCATCGCTCAAAGGTTGTGGGGGTTCTTGATTAGTGGTACCTTGTGAATTAGCGGTGATTGATAGAGTATGTCATCCACTTGTTACCATGATATCTTACGATGATGTCTTTGATGGTTTATTTGATGACTTGGGATGAGATACCATTTTTTGGACTTTTAATTACCTACATTAGGGTTTTCCCTTAATTAATGTTTGTAATATTGAATTTATATTGATTATTATATACTTATTTGTTTTTTGGAGTTTTTATTAGGGTGAAATAATTCCCTATTTATTGTTTTTATGCCCATGTGCTACTTTTCTGAACATGGCGGTCGAGAATATACATTGGTCCATATCTTGATTGATCCATACACCGATTTAGTAGGATATCAAGTTTGGTTCATGACATATTTAAATATATAATAATTATAATAACATTATTATTATTATTGATATAATATTATTATAAACATATTAATTATAATACCTTACTAAACCTTTCTACTAATCTTTAATAATAAAAAAATGCATATTACATTTATAATAATAATATAAAATATATCATCATCCTCATGATCAACATTGTAGGTACCAAACTAAAAGAAAACACCCTGAGGAGGGGGAGGTGAATCACGGTGGGCACCTGATTAAAACAATTCTTTTTTAAAGGACCCTTTCCCATACAGATTTTGTTCCATCTATTGAAGAAATGCTTTCAATCTCATTTTCTCTCAGTACTGATCACACTGAATATCAAACATGTATGACATAAAGTAATTCCCAATCACACAAATATTATACTTGGTTCACCAATGAGGGATAATCCAAGGATTATACACATGATATTGTGTAAATGTCATAGAATTAACTATCATGCATTATTAGGGGGATACAAGCATTTAATTCATAGTAATTTTATGCCAAGTCACACTAGCCTTATAAGGTTTAAGGAATAAATACATTCAAAACAAGATGCATTCTCACTTTTTCTATTTCAGTTATGGCCTCAATAAAGGTAATGTCAATATAAATATGTGAGGGTCTCTTCAGTAGCTTATGTACTTCATGGTCTCTTGTATATCAGTATAAGACACTGAAACAACTTACATCTACAACTCTAAAATAATTTTTATGTTGGGATCCCTTTCGATTCTCACATTCTATTTAAAGAGAAATGAAATCAACACATCAATGTGAGAGTTTAACATTTTCCTTCCAATAAAGCACCACAGAAGTACTTCTTCCAGAATAATAATTCAATAATGGAATTATTCATTTTACACTTATTTTTCTCCATCAACATCTGGGTATGGTAATGATTATCTATTTCATTTCATCCTTCTTTCTTCAATGAAACTGGTATTATTTTTCAAAATTATCTACCCTTGTTGGATCTCCTTTCCTCAATACAAATGATATATGTAATTTTCCTATACTTTTTTAAAATTAAAATGACTAGTTTTTATAAAGACTTTAAGCTACCAACCCTTCCATTAATGGTTGAGATCAGATCTATTCATATATCCTTCATGATCATTTCATGTGACCCTTAAAAATAATTGTGTTCAAATTATTTGAAATGTGTTAATAAAATATCCCAAATTTCATGTTATACATTCTCCTTTTAAATTTTAAACCAAATATAAATGTTATTTTTTAAATTAACCCACCATAATGGATGATATTGTATTGTGGTGTGATGTACTTTTATTTTATTCACTTTTGAACTGTCCATCATATTTAACTTCATTGTTTTCAATTATTTGAGATGATTTTACGGTTCAAAGTAGTTTCGTTATGCATTGAATGAGTTTTTGAGTAGTTATGAAGGTGCTTCCATGCTAAATGGTAAATGGCTTAAGGTTGTAGCTTATAATTCTTACTAAAATATATTTAGGATAGAAAAAAATTTACATGTGATGATTTTTTTTTGTTTTTATTCAAGTGAGTGATATGTATTAATGGATTAAGTGACACGTTACATAACATGTTTGATAGTAAGATTATAGTGGATGGTTAATGGGTGGGGGGGGGTTAAATGGTTTCTTGTAAATGTGAGAAATCATTCGAATACTTTTATTTATTTAATTTTCTATAATCAAGAGTTACAAAACTAATTTATGAATGTTATAAGATTATTTAAGATAAGTTTTGATTGTCTAAGAATAATTATATATGATTTTAGGGGGTTATGGTTTTTTATAAGTGTTGTAATGAATTGTATAACAAGATATGGAATCCCATAACACTTTGAGAAGCAAAATCTTATGAATTTTACTTGAAGTGGGAAAATGAATAATTCTAGAGAACAAATGAATTTAATAGTCCACCTTTTTTTTCCATATGAATCAATTTTTTTCTCTAATATATGACTTTATTGGCGTATGCATGTCTTTGAGTAATATATAGTGTCCGACATTAAATGCGAATAACTTTCCTATAAAGAATGTAATACTTTGAGAGGTGATCACATATAACATTGTGTTATGTGACTTTGAGAGTATGAATTTATAGACTATAACATAATAATTTAAGAGGAGCATTCATATGAAATTGATTTGGAACATGAATTTTTTTCACCATATAAATTTGTCATATCGTATGACTTATAAAGTCAAATGATATGAGAAAATTCATAATTTCATAATTTTGAATTTTAAATAAAAGGATAATAAATTAGATTATAATGTAGAAAAGATCTTCAAGGAATAAAAATGTTGATAAATCCAAGTAGTTCATGATATAATCATATATGAACAAAGAACCAGTTGAAGGGGAATCTAGTGTTTTTGAGTACCACATCGTATGTTGTAAATATCATGTTATAGTGAATGACTCTATGCACACATGGATGGAGAATTAAAAGGAGTGTTATAAAAAATATTTCATGGAAGAATAATATAATGTAAACACATGAGTATTTTATATATTCAAAATGAATGATTTAATGGGAATTAAAATAAGTTTGAATGAAAGTGAAATCAGTAATCCTTTTACCAATTTAAATGAGATGAGTTTTTCGGTTCAACAAAAGATTATAATAGTTTCAAAAATTATATTTTGGAACGTATTATTCATGAAATTATTTTTTGAATATACATTTGTAGAAAACCAAACATAAATGTTTTTAATATTTTCCTATCTTATAATTACTAAGTGAAATAATTTGAAATAACTTATAGCCTATTACATCACTGTATCGAAGAAACCTGAAAGTATTTGAAGCCAAGAGCCATTGAAGAGTTAATATATATTTTATTACTATGTATTCAAAGTGATGTAGAGAAATAAATCATGTGGATATATAGAATGATAAGAAATAAATACAACCACATTATGGAGAATATCGGGTTATACTAACTTTAAGGTTTGTAAGAGTTGACCAATTAATTTAGTTTGTTCATATAGAAAGATCATTTTTCAAAGTGGAATATAAGAAACCAGGATTCGATATATATATTTATTATTTTGGATAATACATGTGTATTAGTGTAGTGTGATGCTGAAAATTTCTCTTGTGTATCTTAGGATCTAAAACACAATGATAATCTCTGTTGATTGTACTGTGACATTCTATGGTGTAATAAATTGTGCATATAGTATAAAATCCATTATTGGTGAAATGAACTAATCACAAAGGTATATGAATTTAAATTGAACCTTATAAATATTATTCATTATAATTTATTTTCGTACTAATGCACATGAGGTGAGGATATGATAATATATTGAATGTATTGAGACCTTGAAAAGTCAAATATGTTGATTTTGAAAGAATAATTTATAAAATAAGACCCCTGATTCACCCCTCTATCAATAGTTAATATATACCAAGGCTTTACAAATGGTATTATGGTAAATTCAGATTACCATACAAATATCCCAAACGTATTTGAGAATGGAAAACCCAAATTATATGACAAACTAAGGTATCTCTACTTTTTGTGGAAGGAATTATAATATTTTTAGGAATAGGATGGTTTCCTACCTTATATCACTCAATCTAAGGGTAAGAGATGGTGAAACTATTGGTTTTGTACCCCTTATAGAGGGATTACCTATGTATTTTTCTAATAATATAAATTTGGATGTGGATAAATGGTACAAAATTCCATCTTGATGTATTTACCAGAAAAGGTATACAGAAAGGTTATGGTTCTTCAAACTTCCAATGAGATTTGAGAAAAATTAAAGAGAATCAATGAAGTAAATATCAAGGAAATGGAATATAAGTTAAAAGTGCAGGAGAGTGGATTTGAATAAAAAAGACGCCTTGTGATGATAAAATTGAGGACTAATTTAAAAGGCTTATTGCTATTATGTGTAACATATGTGGATTTGGTGAGAAGTTAAATAAATGAACCATAGTTAAAAAATTGATAAGAAATTTTCTAGATTAGTTTCATCTAAAATTATCATCCCTAGAACATGGAGATGATGTTATAGTTAATGAGTTACATAATATTTTCATTTTTTTAAGATGATTAAGGGTCCATATTTTAAAAAGAAGGAAAAAATGGGATAGATTTTGAGGCCATAATAAAATGAAAAGTCAATGAAGTACAATTTGTAGAATCATGTGATTTTTATGATGAGGGAAAATTCAATAAGATGTTTATATTATTTTAAAGACATTTATAAAATGAAAGTGGTAAGGGAATAGAAAGCCTATGACTATCCCAAAAAATAAGGATTATGATAATGAGTCATATGAGGAATATAATAACCCCCAAAACAAAATTAATGGAAGAACAAGAAGAAGTTCATGGGAATTAAGAGGAATTTAATGAGAAAAAGGGATAAGGTAGACTCGTCATCATCAATCAGATAATAAAATTATGAATTAAATTTGCATTAATCATTTTTAGAAAGGTTTTAAAACCTTAAGTAGTGATGTTGATAAGGAAATGAAAAATCTATAATGGTAGTTGAAAGGTGATTTGGAATCTTGTCTTGGGAAGAATAAATACTCCTGAAATAAAAAATAAAGCTATTAAAAGAGAAAAATAAATTATATTAGGAGAAAGAATATTTTATCAAGAAAGTAATTATCTATATCGATGAGTTCAAAAAAAAATAATAGTGGTTGATAAAGTGAAGATGTTGAAAAATAAGAAAGAGAATATGGTGGGAAAAGAGGAAGAGTTGGCAGAGACATAATCCATTTATCTTGTATATCAAAATGAGTTGAATAAGACCATAGAATATTTAAAAATGGATTCTAAGTTTAAAGGATAATTTTCTCTAGTTGGTGAGATGAATGGTTCCAATAGAGAAGTAAAACCTACACATAATATATATCAAAATAAATTTTTTATTTATAACAGTGATGGTGAAAAATTTATTTTAAACCTATTTCAACCAAGAATATAAATGAGATTTCATTTTATAAATTAAATGTGGGGAGGAATATCTCAAGGATACTACTTCTCCCTAAAAAAGTATTGTTAATATGAAGGAAGATAAATCCTTTTATTTTTGGGATAGATATGGTGTTAAATTGTGTGGTCATAGTACCAAAGATTTTTTTGGTGTTGTGGAAGGTATAGAAACAAATACTAATCTTTCTAGAATAATATGTCATTTATAGGGATAAGACAAGAGAAAATGTGGATACATGATCATAAAATGATTACTTACTTTTAGGAGAAACTAGTTGTGATCATGTTTTCATCAAATCTACACACACACAATAGATTTGAATCTTTAGAATAAGTAATTATAATATGTGGAAAAGAGGGTAACAAAGATGAGAAGTGCGTGTAAAAGTACCTAAAAAAAGTTCATATGGTGTAAAGGATAATGAACAATATAATTTATGCAAAGAATCTAAAACTACTCGTAAACCATGTGAAAATTTCAGGTAGACAGAGCATGATAAGAAATGGTGCTTCAGATTTTATCAATAAAAATTCGACATGGATAAAAAAATTAATAATGTATAAATTAGTTCTAGTTTCAATAAAATAAAGTGATCTTAGATCATAAGTCGTAGATACATGAGAAGTCATCTATAGGTGGTGATTTTAAAATCAAATAAAGTTTGTGTGATAGGTTTGAGAAGGTTGGGAATGGAATGAAAAGTTACATGACTATTATACAATCCAAATAATATTCTATAAGGAAGATAATACATAGAAAATGAAATATATTTTCATTGATAAATAAGGTAAATACGATTTCCCCACATATTAGGGAGAACAAGGAAAGAAGATAAATAAGAAACCTTACAAGGATTTTGATAATAAAAGATGTGACTATTTTGACATAGAATAGATAAATTTCATGATTGATAACCATAAACCTTGCTACAATTACTATGAAACTATGAGATCCATCCTTATTCCATAAAAACCTAAAATTATTTATTCTATGATGAAGAAAATTAATGAAGGAAATTGAGTGTTTTAAAATCTTTACTACAAATAATATTTTATTAATAGAGTATCATAACTACCATGAATAGGAGTAGTTGAGTTTATACAATTAGGGGAATAAAAAATTTAACACAGTTGTCATGTAGTGAATCTTGAAAATTCTAAAGAATTAGCAAAATATAGAGAAATTTGTTTTCCAGTAACACTAACAAGACTCATTTTTTGTTTATATCAATCGTATTTTAAAAGATTTTTTATGAAAATATTCTAAAAATGGAGAGTTTATATGTCATTCATTTGATCTTTTTGATGGGGTTACCGAGTTAATTTCATGTTACATACTTTTTAAAAAAATATATTTGAAATATCCTATAGAATGATTTCTTAACAATGGTATAAAATGTATTATTATTTATGGAAAACTTTTAAATCATTTGTTATGAATTATTATTTTCTATAAAGGGTTATCCTATATAGACTTAGAGTTTTCTAACTAAAGGATCTTTGTTAAGAGAATAATATGTCATCATACTTCCCTCAAGTGAAACAAACTATTTTTCATATATGATAAAGGGATAATAAAATGGGTTTGAAATAATATAAGAGATATGGGAAGACACCACATATATTTTTCATTGTGTTTATTATTAATATTCTTATAAATATAAGTACACATATTGACATAAAATGATGTGTAGTTTTATTTAAACTTAATCCAATGTGGGATATCGAAGTGATCATGGGATTGAATTTCATATTTTATCAATAATATGAGACCCCTTCATGTGTAAAGGTGATTCTAATATGTGTTGAATTATTTTTTAAGAATTGAAGATAGTGATACCCTATTAAACGGTAATGGGATTAAGGTTACAATATGGAATTCTTACTTGAAAAAATTGAAAGGAAATTAGAATTTTCAAGTGATGATTGTTTGTGGTGTGCTTAATGTGAGTAAAATGTGTTGATGGTTGAAGTGATACTATCCATAACATGTTTCTAAGGGAATATTGAAGTGGTTGGATTAAATAGAGATAAATGATAACTCATACATATGACAAATATTCCAAAAAGGATTAATCATTGAATCAATTATAATTAAGATCTTCAAACCTACATTATGAAGATTCTGTGATTAGTTTAGAAATTTTTTCATTGGATGAGAATATTGGGAGATGATCTTCATAGGTTTTGCTTTCGGATAATTGAAGTATGGAATTTGAGAACTAGATCTGGAATCCTTTAAGTCCTTTAGAAGAAATTTCATATGACTCTAACCTAAAGTTGGAAGATGAATAAATCTAGAGAACATATGAATTTACATGTAAACATGTTACTTTATAGTCATGTCTTTATAACATTATGTTTATCCATAATATATGACATTATTGGATTGTGTATGAATTTTATTAGAAAATATAATCCATATTTCAGTATGTATTAATTTTACACAGGGCTCAGAAGAGTTTTAGAGTTTCTCGCATATGGAATTACACTATATGAATTTGAGTGTAATACTTTATAGTAATCCTTATAATACTTTCTGAAGTAAGGGAATAGGAATTTGAATGGAAATATTAATGTTCTATGAAATTTTAATTTTTCACTTTATATGACTTATAAATTCACACCAAATTATAAAATAGTTAATTTTAAAATTAGAAATTTAGAAAAGGAGAATAAATTAGAAAACACTTTTCAAAATATCTTTAAGGAATCAAACAACATGATAAATATAGGTGGATCATGATTTATTCCATGATAAAATAAGAACCATCCAAAGGAGAATTTAGTATTTTTGAGTGACATGTCTCATTATGCAAATTCCATGTCACAATGTATAAGTTCATGCACACTTGGATAGATATATTGAAGGATTATAATGAATTGGATTTCATAGATGAATAAGAAGAAGGAAACAACTAATTATTTTTGGACATTCAAATGAAATTATTGATTGGGAATTAAAACGATTTTGAATGAAAGATAATTTAGAAATCCTTTGATAGATTTAAATGATATGTTATTGCTTCTAATTCTGATGATCAAGGGAGTTTCCAAATTTCAATTTTTGAAAATATTAATCATTATATTATTTTATGAAAATATAAGTATTGAAAAATTGAATTAAAGGGTGTTAATATTAAATGAACTCGCAAGTACTAAGTGTAAAAATTATAAAGAACTAAGAGCCTAATACAACATTGTATCAAATAGAGAAGGAGTTTGAAGCTGTGATCCACTGTAAAGGAAGGAGATCTATCATGTAATAGAATTAAAAGTACTAAGGAGAACCAAACCATGTAAATATTTGGAAAATTGAGTATGGAATATGACTATATGTTAACGAAGTCCTAATCATAGAAACATGAAGGTGTACACAAGAAGACCAATTGATCATTTTTGTTCATGTAAAAAGATCATTTAATAAAGTGGTGGAGAAGATACTTGGAGTTAGTACAGAACATTCTTAATTTGTATAATACATTTGTAGTGAGGAAGTTTAATGTTATAATGTGATGTCATTTCCTAGGTTCTGCATGCCAATTCCTTGACCCATTTTGACACATGACCTGAGGTTCACCTATTTTTATTCCAGTGGCTTTCGACTAGTAGAGAGGGTCTAATATGTAACCTGGGGAGACTATACCATCTTTATCAAAGAATCACAACATCAAGAATTAGAAAAAAATAGCCAAATAATAATAATACCAACCAAATTAATACCATAATAAAAAATAATCCAATATCACATGATGAATCCAAAATAAAAAAATATAACCATAAAAAGTCGTAGATATTTTATGCTAAATAAGTGTCAAGAAAAAAATGAAAACCCAAAATAAAGAAACACTAGAAAATACCAAGTGGATCTTGACATCATGTCTAGTTCCCTCATCCACGCTCTATCACTAATCCCAACATATCCATCTAACATAGGGTTATTACCCCTATCATATCCTATAAACATGAATTCTACTCAGGTAACAATAAGGAAGCTTGAGTAGGGTGTGAGTATAACTCAATAGGCCACCAACAACAACATCTAAATAAATATCTAGAAAATAATAGTGTATGGATTTATATAAAGAACTTGTAATCACCAGTGCATACACACGACGTATTGGACTACTAGTTTTTTAATAATTTAATAATATTTTTAAATGTTTAGAACAAATCTTAATGTTGAATAATTTTTAATTAGAAAGTAGCCAGGAGTGATAATGGAATAGGAGTGGATAAAATATAGAGGCACCTATAAAATAGTTGAAAAAAGAAAGGTTAAATAAAATGTAATGGAATTTCAAATTTTTTTAGGGTAGAGATTTGAATTAAATATTAACTACATTTATGAAGACAGTAATTCATGCAGTGATATAAAAAGTGAAAGATAAATAAAACAAAATATAGTGGTTGTAATAATTCAAATGAAAAATGTGAAAATCACACGGTGATACGGTTCAAATATTATTTGTAAGAATTTAATTTTATATTTAAATGTTGATGTTAAGTATGAATAAAAAATATATTTAAATCAAAAAATATGGAAACTTATTATGGGAATATGATTAGACAAAAATGATTGAAATGGATAATTAAAATTCTAGAAATGAAGAAATAAATGGTTAAAATATGGATTAATTGAGGATAAAAATTATTTATAGGAAACCATGAATGCAAAATATGAATAGTGTAACATGAGAAATTTCAAGACAAAAATAAATTTAGGATGGATCACCCAAAAAAATGGTATAATATACCAACTGAAAAAGAAGGCAAGGGGAAATCGACTCAATTAAATTACTCATGTATAAAAAAACTCTATTTAGTTTCATGTCATTTATAAATCTAGTGTCCTATTTCTATTCGACTACTCAAACATTAGGGTATCTAGAAATGAAGAGAGGATAAATTCAGTTCTCCTATTCTACTACTTCAAAAAACTCAAAATATTACTTTTTAACACTAATCTGTTGAAATATCTAGTAGAAATTGAAATGAAAACTATGTAAATTTAAATGTATGATAAAGAAATGATTAACTCATAGTTATGTAATATAAAATGTATAATTATTTGGTTACCAAAAATAAAAATTCAAATATGGAATTGAAGATATGATAAACAATCATAGAGAAATATTACCTTGTTATAGAATCATGAAACATCATTGATTTTTTTACACTTAATTTTTAATTTTACCTTTAAAGAGGCTTGTGGTCCATTTTTATGTTTTGTTCTGGCCATTGAGTATTCGCATATTATAATATCACATTGCACTGCATACTAACAATGGAAATCAAACGATAAGGTTTTACCTAAAGACAATGGAATTCGTAGACTAAAAATAAAGTATTAAAAAGATAATTAGAAATTAAAATGTTAATAATAGGAAATTGAAAAGAAAAAATGAACTATATTTTTACACTACATACATGTAAATGAGCACTAACAATGCCTATTTTTAAATGGATTTTCTGGATTTTCTACAAAATGCATGCAAATAATATGAATATATTGAAAATAAATTACTGTTAAAATACTTGATTTCATCATAGAAAAGTAATTAAAAATATCCCCTAAAAATAATTCAAATAATGCATATAGAAGAGATATCATGGTATTGATATATTCAATGGTATTTTTTTTACGTATTTTATATATAAAATTGCATTTATATGAAAATAATACATGTATAATAGACAATTTAAATTTTATGAAGATTTAATATTAAATAGAGTTTACGTATAATAAATTTAATACAAAAGATAGATCTAATAATATAAAGAAAAATGTATTTACTGAAAAACACAATTTATATCGAATATACAGTGAATAATCTCTATTAATTTCAAAATATTCATTTCATTTTTTTTCACATACATCCCAAATTATTATTTTTTATAGTGTATATGAAATTTGTATGCGTTACTAAAACACTATGAAAAAGCACCGTTAAAATAAAACCTGTGTAAACAAGATTGTATCATATTTTGGTTACCAGAAAAAAATATCAGATGGAATCAAATAAAAAGAAATAATAATTCAATATTACTTTTTTTAGCATCACTAAATTTCAACTATCTTTTAAGTGTTATTTTTTAATGTTACCTTCATAGAAGGTTGTAGTTCATTTTCATGGATTATTGTAGTCAGGGAGTCTCCACACATTACAATATCATGTTTCACCATATCATCACCTTAAAAATAACAAAAGAGGTGTTTCTAAAAACAGAATTGAGTCATATGAATAAATAAAAAAACAATTACTGAAAACTAAAACTAGAGAATCTGATATTATAATTTTAACAATAACCAATTGAAATAAATAGATTAAGTGTATGTTTTAAACATAGAAAACATGGAAATGACTACTAAAAATTCATATTTATGATTGAAATTTATAATATTATATATATATTTCATGAAAATAATATAGATAGTTCAAAATGATTTATGATATGAATACATGATTACATAATAGTGAAATAATTTAATATTTCCCATCACATTGTGATATAGTTCATGATATTGATTGCATATTATAAATAAAACATTGGGTATATTTTCAAAAAATTAATTTATAATAAACTTTTCATAGTATATGCATCTTTAATATAAAATCAGTTTTATTATAATAAATTGCATACAGAAAAAAGCATCATTTGTAAACCTTTCCGTAGATAAAAAACTAATCATCAATGAAAAATGCATCAATATTCTTTTGGAAATCAATGAAATGGATCTATAATATGATTAATAATGGAAAAAAGCTTTGAACTATCAATATAGTTTATAAAAACATGAAATGATAGAAATGGATAAAAAAATCAAATTATAATAAAAAATAAATGTACACAAAGGAATTGCACAATAAAAAGTATCATCTCCTATGATCTCAAATTATATACAAACATCAGAGAATATATAAAGACTAAAACAAACCTTTTTAAGGAATTACGAAGAACAACTTCTTTTGATGGAAAATAACTGTAGTTTGTTAGGTGAAGTACATATGCAATAAATTTACCAAAAATATAACAGGATTGGTGCAAGCAGTCAATGAATAGTCTGAGTGAGATAATGAAAAGTGATGACAAATAATTGACCAATAAAATAACCTATAGGAATATAAGAATACAAATCCATGTAAAATTAAATAAGAAACAAGCCAAGAAATTACTACCCTTAGATTAGAAATGATATTTTATATATTTTAAAATAATGAATTTATAATAAATTTTTTATAGTATATGTATATTTAATATAAAATGAGTTTTCAGTCTAATAAATTTTATAAAGAAAAAAGCATCAATTGAAAAACGTTTAGTAGAAAGAAAATAACTATTCATCAATGCAAGAAACATCAACATTATTTTGAATATGAAAGCAATGGATCTACAATATAAGCAGCAATGATAGAAAAAATTGACCCATCAATATAATATTGACTAAATACAATGTTAAAAATAGATAAAAATATTAAATGATAATCATAAATAGATGCACACAAATGAATCTGAAAAGTAAAAGTATCATCTCTTACGATCTATAATAATATATAATAATCAGAGAACAAAGAAAAACTAAAACAATTCATCTTATAGAATTAGGAAGAACACCATCCTTTGAAGGAAACAGAACCATAATCAGTTAAGTGAAGTTCATATGCAATCAATTTACATGAAATATAAATGAAATGATGAAAATTGTCAACGAATAGTCTAAGTGAGATAATAAAAATGGATGAAAAATAATTCACCAATCATATAACCTATAGGAAAATAAGAATCCAAACCCAAGAAAAACTATAGAAGCAGAAAGCAAAAAATATTGATGTTGGCTTAGATTTTTGAAAAAAAAACAGACCAGAAGGTTAGGGTTCTAGGAGAGCATTAATGAAAAGCTCCTATTTGATATCTCATAATTAAGAAAAAAGGATTTTAGTAATGTTAGTGAACTAGGAAAAAAATGTATGATCAAATAAAGAAGAATCATGGATGAATGATACAAAATAATCAGATATTTAGCAATTTAGAGAGAACATGTCATGGAGGGAAAGTCATTAATGTATTCAGATGATGAAAACTAAACATAGGGGTGGGATTTAATGTAGGTATTCAGGTAATGGAGGGGAGTGACAATGAGTAGGTATTCAGCTGGGAGGTCGGAGCTGGATGTTGTGCATGAAGATGTAGAGGATCTGAAGGCGGAGCATGTAGAGGTGGAGGTGTGGTTGGAGGATGTGGTATGCTAGATCACTTGGTTGAGATAAGGGGTATCACAAGGTAAAAGAGAGTTTTAAGGGAAATCCTATTGCAGTAGAGGGAGGGAGTGAAGCACGCGGAGGTGGAGGAGCCGAAGGCAATCAGAGGCGGAGGCAAAGCACATGGCGGTGGAGTAGCTAAAGGTAGAGAATGCTAAGCATGTAGAGGTGAAGGAAGAGTACATGGAGGTGAAGACAGATCATGTGAAGGCGGAGGAGACAACAATGGAGAACATCGAGGTAGATGTGTGGCTAGAGGATGTGCTCTCCATAAACCCTAGTTCACAATGAGGGGGTAATGCGGGCTGGAAGAGAGTTAGGAGGGAAATTTTGTTATGGTAGTGGGAGGGAGTGAATATAAGGGAAATGATATGGAGGAGAGTCATGGAGATATATGGTGATGAAACATGGACCAGGAGTAATGGGGTGATGAAATGTGGTAGAAAGGGTACCCAGGATTAGTATAGGTAGTAGATTATGTAAAAATGATAAAGCAAATAGTTTTCATATTAAATTATTATTTAATTATCACATAGGTCACCGAGTTCTTGGTGACACCAGAACCAAAAATACCTACTTCGAACCATGCTGATGTTTGAACCATCCTCCAAGGAATATCACAGTTCATTCTATCATAGATTCAATGATAATTAAATATCCACTTTCACATTTAGTCAATGTGGTCTTAGAGAATCAATTTGGCACACCATGGGTTTTTGGAGTAGCAGTCCTTATCTCACAACTCAGTTATCACATGCAATAAAATATATTTCATGGGGGCATAAAAATATAGTCCAGTACCCTGTTGGTATTTGGAGTAGTAGTCCCGATCTTAAAACTCTGAAATAGATATCACAACTCATGGTTCTACATTCATACCCCATTAATCAATCATTTCTATACTCCAATATTCCACTAATTTCAAAATTTCATTTATCAACCATATTACCCATCCCATTTATGAATCATTAATAATTAAAAATTCATTATTTCAATTATATCATCACAACCCCTAGGCTTCCATCAAGTTTGGAATAAAAAAATATAAACAAATCCAATGGGATCTATGAAAGGTTTCACAATCATAGGGGAATAATTTAATTGAATTAATTTAAAATGAAATTTACCAATGGGGAAAATAAAAAATCTTAAATCACACATCCAATTATAATCAATAATATGGGAATCAACAATTACAACAAAAAACTCAATATGATTGGTGGATGATCACCAAATCATAACCCTCAATTTGATGTGGAAATATTGGAATCACAATAGTGCACAGGATCTCTGATCAATACCTAGGGGTAAGATCCAACAAAACTAGATCCATCCAATCCTATATCTAATATGTTGAGAATGGAGTAAAAATAATCCCTATTCATCAGGAAAGAGATAAGTAAGAGAGGGGAGACCAAATGAGGAATAAATCACTTACCAAGGAGGATTCAATCCTATAATTGGATCTTCAATTTTTCAATAATTGGGTTCAATGATCCTAGTAGTCCTTTCAGGATTATCTAAAAAATTATGTGAATTGTATTAGTTTGTGATGGTACAATTTGAAAAAAAACCAGGGGGTTTGTGAAATTTTAATAATCCTTTTTGGGGCTTTAAAACCCACACATATGATTTCTTGGGTGGAGGCACATGGTTTTCCAAACTATGTGATAACCATGAAAACACATTCTATTTCTGGGTTCATGATTTGTGGAGGGAGGATACATGGTTTTTACAAATATTATTCAACCTCGTGTGAATCCAAAATTGGGAACATAATTTCATTGTGAAAACCAAATGCTTTTCCCAAAATGTGTGCCAACTATGATCAACCCCATGGGCCTAAGAAGTTCTCCAAATTTACCCAAAAATACCCCAAAACAAAATGCAAAAATTCTATAACCAAAATCTTGTTAAAAGTGTACCTAAAAATAAGAATGAATCATCTCCATAAAGGTCAGGATCCTAGAATCATTCCACCTTATAATAACTAGTCCTCAAGATGTACTCTGAAGCATATGAAAGATTTTGAGGTAACAAATATAGAGCCACTCATCACACATATCAGCATACCTATCCCACGTTTTCTCTTAAACATGACCATGCTTCCACAATACCTGGACCATTGGCATGTCCTTTCATTGAAACACTTTCTCACTTCGATCAACAACATGGTTCAGATGATCCTCAAAGGATGCATTGACCTCAAGCCTGACATCATCCACATCGATCACATGAGAAGGGACAGGGTAATGCAACCAGAGTTTTGACACATGAAAAATATCATTCATAACTCTATACCTCTTGGGAATATCCAATTAGTACACCACCAATCCAATCCTCTCAACAATCTCAAAAGGTCCAACAAACCTAGGTGCCATCTTACCGTACCTCTGAATCCTATGATGACCCAATCTAGGTGACACTAGAATAAATAAATGGCATCCCATTGTAAACTCAAGAGTTTGATGGCATTGATAAACATATGACTTCATCCTAATATGATCCATGTCCATAAAATTCCAAATCAACTAGACATACTCCGATGTCTCCAACAATAGACTCTGTCTCAAAAATGTAGACTCAAATCCCTCCATCCAACATAGATGTGATCTACATGGCCTAACATAAAGTTAATCATATGGTAAAATATTAATAGACTCATGATCACTAAATTATAGGCGAACTCAATATAATCCAACTCGTTCCCACAACATCACCCAAGGTCTAGTATTCTTCACTTGAGCATGTCCACTTGCACCTAAATAGTATTCTTTGATTGATCACTATTAATGGGTGAAAATTTATACCTAGAAAAACCTACATACCCAACGCCTTCTATAATACTTTAAATACGTAGTAAGTAAATAAAAAATGGTGGTCTTAAACTATTATTTGTGGAAATACATTTAAATATTCCATCTACCAAAAATACAACTCACCCAACCGATAAATGGAAAAGTATCCCAAATAGGTAACATATGGGATACCTTTGTCAACTAGTCCACAATAACCCAAATCACATCAATCATTAGATTGATGATTGTAATTCCTAGAACAAAGTCCATGGTCACATCATCACACTTCAATTCTAGAAAGGATAATGTCTATAGTAAACCACCAAGTTGTTGATTCTCAGCCTTCACATGCTTATAGGTGTAACATCGTGTTATGAATCATGAAATCTCATTTTTCATGCAAAGACACCAATACTGTAGATATAGGTCATGGTAAATTTTGGTCAATGAAGAACGTACTTCCTATTTTGAGGAATGAAACTCACACATTAGATCCTTACACATACATGTAGGCACAACAACATAGTCCCAGAAGTGGATTGTAAAGACCATTAAATTTGAAGTAAATTTTTTCTTAAATACTTTGGAATTTTACGAGTCTGTGGCTTCTGACAGAACATGATTTCGAGGACCTGTGTGCCCAGAATCAATTTCTAAAGTTTAGCTTGGGTACATTTTGTAAACGAATGAGCGGGTTTTTCTATCTTTTGAACTGGTTCTCGGAATTGAAATACGAGGGATCTGATGAACTCGCAACGCTGGTATTTGCTTAAGAGGAATTTTACCGTAGATGCGTTTTCATGGGAGAAGAAGTTAAATTTTGGGGTTTAAATAAGAAGTAAATAAAATTGTGTACAATTTTATTTTATTATCCTTGGAAGTTAAACTACCCCATGGGATGTTGTTGGTGGGGACCACAACCACCCAACTTCCCATGTGTGGTTATATGGGATGTGGGGCCCAGACGAGCCCCAACCTTTTCACATTCCATAACCCCTTTACCCCTTCTGAACTCTCATGTTAATTACATGGAAAATCCCCAATAAATTTGTATCCTTAAAATGTGTAACTCTTCCTCTCCCCTCTCTCCCTATTTCAAACTTGCCAACCTATTACTTAATTAATTAGACAACTCATGGTTTAATTAATTAAGTGAATTAGAATTTGAATTTTGTAAATTTGAATGCATGACATGATTTAATAAAAATAAGAATAAGCCTTATTTTATTTTTGTTAGAATGGTTGTGTGAGGAGAAATTGGGAGAACTCTAGTATTTTTGAAGAACTCCATCCCCAATGAAGAACATCATCCTCTCCACGAAGAACGTCATCTATATGACAATGAATGCCATCACCACAAAGAGTGACGACGTGCCTTTCCTTCTTCTCTTCGCAACTAGTGTGGAGATGTTGTTCCCTCCTTGGATACACGACAATGTCATCTTCTCAACCTCACCATGTGACGCCGTCTTCTACGACGCCCGATAAGCTACATCGATTATCGATGTTAGGGTTTATTCTTGAAAATGGATGTTTTCGTACCCCGTTCTTGTTGGAAATCATTGTTAAATATGGATTATAGCTATCATTTTATGCGGAGGGTGCGGGCCGAATGAACACTGCCCAAAACCCTCTCTTGTTCTCATTTATTATTTTAGAATTGGCAATTGATGGCGGAGGAGGCACGACGCCGTCACGCCGTGTTGGGTACATGGCGAAGGGAACCGACTTCGTCGCGCCGGTTGTGCAGGAAGAACTGCGGCCCGCTACAGGGGTCGTTTCAGTGGAGGAACCGGCCGGCCCGTCGGCCGGTCGCTCGGAGCTAGACATCAGTTCCAAGAGGGCGCCGTGCTGGAGGACCCGCAGCCCGCCCATGTGGGCCGTGTGCACAGATAACCAGCTGGTCTAGATGATTGGTTTAGGGAAGGGTGGCCCCGCCTGGCGCCGCCGGTGCGGAAAACCGGGGGGGGGGGGGGCTAGAACCCGCTCTGCATCAGCCGCGCCGATCGGCCAGCCAACCGAGCCAGCCGGGCCGCGCGCCCAACATGGCCACACTAAGCTAGGCCGCGCCGGGCCGGGCCATGACATGACACGCCAGGCTAGGCCGGGCCGTGCCACTTCGGGCCGGGCCACGCACCTTCGGACAAAGATTAGTATTTTCTTCGGATCGGTCTAACACCACTTCTGGGTCGGACCCGTCAGACTGGGTCAACCCGACCCATCGTCATGCTGGGCTAAATAGGTCGGGCCTATTAATCACTTAAACGAGAATAACTTAAATACTGTGCATCTGAATGACGCATCGTCTATGGACCTAGGACCCTTTCGACGACATGATACTTTTTTGATAATCTAAGTGAGTTTCAGATTTATTTTCATATCATCCGGGTTAGAAATGAGCGTATTTCTAACCGGGCCCCTAGGATGGAAAACTCAATATCTCATAGAATGGGAATTCGATTGATGCTCCATCTATTGCGTTGAGTTACTATTGACGAGATGGAACATCATGATATATCAACTCTAGACTTCATGATAGTTGATGTATCGACCCCCTTGGCTCGTGGAGTAGATCCTGCCGGAATAGAGCGTGCTGTGTGCGGGACCCGTAGAGCTGGCTACAATTGCGACGACGATGATGACTGTACTTGAATCCTACATGGGTTCGGCAGCGAAGATGAATGTACTTGGATCCTCCATGGGTTTAGAAGCAATGACGATTGTACTTGGATCCTACGTGGGTTTGGTAGTGATGGTTACTGTACTTGGATCCCATGTGGGTTTGGAAACGATGACTTTTGCTCTTGGATCCTACGTGGGTTCGACAGGGGAGATGATTTAGGGGATACATCTATCATCTCCACCTCTCTTCGTGAGTTGTGTACCTGTGTGAGCTGTGTCTTGATTTTCAGTCATTATCAATGATGTGATTGACTTGCTTTCTTGTTTGGACTGGGATGTGCTTTCCTATGTGGACTAGGTTGTGCTTGGGCTCGATAGTTCGAGACGAACTGTAACTGATGACTTAGGTATATGTATGGGAATATCCCTAAGTAGAGTTTTTTGATACTTGTGTTTTTGTTTTTTAATTATAGTTTATCCTTTGTGGATTATGGGAGACCTTCTAGGGTCTCGGGGTCCCTATTGAGTACCGTATACTCACCCCTGCACGGGATATGCCCACACTACGATGTGTTGGATGCAGATGACAGCCATCACTGATCAAGGTGGAGTCTTGTGTAGTGGGACGATACCTAGAGGTGGACCACTTGGCTGGACGTACAAGGAGAGGACGACCGAACCTGAATAGCTGATGAGAACATTTGTACCCACCCTTCCAATGGGATATCCATAGGACAACTCAGTGGTTGCTGGTATACTTTACAATAGTTGTTCTTTAATTAATGTTGTACTGCACATTCAGTTGGGTTTGTATTCTTGCCCATTTACTTTCCAGCACTTACTTTTGTACTCAGTTAACTTAGTGTTTAATTCAGCTTGTGTACTCAGTTATGTATGACTACTTATATAAGGCAATGCCTTCCCTTTTGTTGAGATTTACACCTATGGTGCTAGTCGCCAACCCCTGGTCTTTGGAAGACGGGCTTGGGGTAGTCACGGCATGGGCCCTGAGGACAGGTCGTGACAAATTGGTATCAGAGGAGTCAGTTCTATGGAAGAACATAGGACTCTAAAAATTTATTCTTGTGAAGCAATAGTGTTAATTATATTGAGTGTGGTTATTAGTCCAGGGAGTCCAATGTTGGTGCGGCAGCCGACATATCCATACACCAGGACCCTGATTTCTGATTTCCGACTTAGTGCTTGAAAACACTGATTGCATGTATGTTTCAAAAATTTTCTTACTGATTACTTTATGTCAGCTCACCAGGTATACTTTATTAACTGTGGTGCTCCTTTTTCTTTATAGGATGGTCCCACGATGGCAGCCATCTAGGGTTCCCAGTTACGTGCGAGATGGTAGCCCACCGAGCGATTAGGCCTCGGTGTAGGGCCCCATTACAGCGGAGGCACCAACGGTACCTCTACCCACTGGGCCACTGTTACCACCATCCCCAGAAGCGGAGAGTACACGCCGCCTAAGTGCACTGCATGAGTTTAAGCAACAGAGGCCGCCCCGGTTCCGTGGATAGATGGACCCTCATGTATTTGAGGATTTGTTGGAGGCTATCGTCTAAGTCTCCAGATTAGTAGGGACACCAGCTTACCCCATGGTGATCGTTGAGACAAATCTACTGCATGAAAAAGTAGGTAGATGGTGGAGCCTGATGCTCCAAGTTCATGACGAGGCATCTCTACTTTGGAGGGACTTAGAGAGCCTCTTCTGCTCGAAGTTTGTTCTATCCACCCTCCATGTGGTGCACATCCAGAAGTTACTACAGCTACGGCAGGGTAGCATGATAGTAGCCCAGTACTCGATGAGTTTACAGACCTCTCATGGTACTCCACGGACATATTATGGGACACATTCTTCCAGGACCAGACCTTCGAGTAGGGTCTGAGGCTTGATTTTAGGGCTTTGATGATCTCCATCAGCATTCTGATGTAGGCAGGAGTACAAGAGCGATCCCTTCTTGTGGAGAGCTTCCTTAATGAGCCAACTCCAGCTGTGAGGCCTACCAAAGGCGACACGTAGCGAAGTCTTCTGTAGCCGACAGTAGACAGATGTCGCAGAGGTCCAAGTGGACCATGCCATCAGGTAGAGGATGTCAGGATACTTGTTTAGAGGTATAGGGAACAGGAAGAAGAGCCAGGCATATGAGAGGCAGCCAGTGATATGCATGCGGGGAGCAGGCCACATGGCTCATGACTGCCCGACCTGCCATGCAAAGGAGTAGAAAACGGTTGAAGGACCACCTAGGTAGAGGTAGAGGTTCGACCGTGCTGGTCTACACGGAGTAGGCAGATGAGTCAGAGGAGCTGGCCGAGCAGTGGGTGGTGGGCGACTCTTCGAGGCTCTACCACCACCACCACCAGGAGGTCCACCCCAGCCATAAAGAGCAAGCACACAGGGGTAGGCTCAGCTCCAGGTAGTCGAGGCCTATGATCATGGCGCACCTGAGATGATTTTAGGTACTATCTGTGTCTACTCCACCCTTGTTGCAGTTCTTATAGACACAGGAGTGATTCATTCTATCATTACCACTAACCTTGTCGGGAGCATGGAGATTTCGACAGAGCTGTTGGCTTGATCCTTATGGCTAGAGACTCCTAAGGGAGAAGACTCGACGATTACACACTGGTGCCAGCATTGTGAGATTACACTAGTAGGTGAGAGTTTCGGCTGAGATCTTCTTTTAGTAGCATCAAGGCCTTATTATGTCATCTTGGCCATTGATTGGTTATCTACAGTTTGACTGTATTATGAGAAATGTGCGGTGTGTCCGCACAGATGGGAGCATGTTCACCTTCACCGGCAAGAAGGGATCCTTTGTAGTATAGGACAGACTTACACAGAGGAGAGGGAAGACAATCACAGATCAGTTGGCTAGTCTCATCCTCAGTGTGGTTGATGTGTGGTGTCCGTGTTTTCCTGTTGTGGTGGATCATTACATGGACGGTTTTCATGACAACGTTCCAAAACTACCTCCTCACAGAGAGGTGGACATCTATATTGACTCGTACCTCAGGACAACCCCGATATCAACTCCAGCATATCGGATGTCCCTTGCCGTGCTTTCTGAGTTTTTTGTATAGATGGAGGACTTAAAGTGAAAGGGATTCATCTGATCTAGTGTTTCACCCTGGGATTCTCTGATTTTATTCGCCAAGAAGGCGGATTGGAGCTTATGACTATGTGTCGACTACCGCCGCCTAAGTCAGGTGACTGTAAAGAACAAGTGCACTCTTGAGGATTGACGACCTCTTTGATCATCTCAAGGGAGCATGATGGTTCTCGAAGATAGACCTTAGGTCAGGCTATTACCAGCTCGGATTTCGAGATGAGGATGTGCAAAAGACGACCTTCAGGTGTCGGTATGGCCACTATGAGATCTTGGTTATGCCTTTCCGTGTAACCAATGCTCCAGAAGTGTTCATGACTCTCATGAATAGGATCTTCCAGCTTTACCTTGATCTATTTGTCGTAGTATTCATCGATGAAATACTGATTTACTCGACTACTGAGGAGGAACACGCCTACAACATGCGGGTTGTACTAGACACACTCTGAGAGCACCAACTTTATGGTAAGCACTCAAAGTGTAAGTTCTGGATTTGAGAGGTCCACATCTTGGGACACGTTATCTCTGAGGCAGGAGTTGTGGTGGATCATGCGATGATCAAGGCAGTACTTTCTTGGGAGCCACTCAGGAGTGTGACTGAGGTGCGGAGTTTCCTAGGTCTGGCTGGGTAATATCAGAGATTTATGCCAGACTTATCCAGAGTTGCAGCACTGCTTTTAGCTTTGACGAAGAATGGTAAACCATTAATGAGGTCAAATATATGTTAGTAGATATTCCAGGAGCTGAGGAAGAGATTGACCAGTGTGCCCATCATGAGGATACCGGATGAGGGCGTAGGGTACGTAGATTACTGTGATGCATCAGGGACCGGACTTGGGTGTATCCTGATGTAGGTGTAGGTAGTGATCGCTTATGGTTCACGAAAGTTAAGGAAACACGAGCAGAACTACGCTACCCCTAACCTGGATTTCGGAGCAGTGGTCTTCGCCTTGAAGATGTGGCAGAACTATCTAATGGGTGAGCACTTTACAGTCTATTCTGACAACTAGAGTCTCACGTACATATTCTCAAATAAGGACTTGAACCTATGGTAGTAGAGATGGCTCGAGTTCTCCAAGAATATGACTTTGAGATGTTCTATACTCTTGGGAAGGGGAACGTAGTAGCTGATTCTCTCTGCAGGAGATCAGGCATTCAGCTACTAGGAGAGGTGACGAAGCAGCTAGCTACGATGCAGATATCCTTCATGGATAGAGATGGAGCATCCTTTCTACAGTCACTCATAGTTAATCCTCCACTACTTCAGCGGGTCAGAGAGGCACATCATCGGTATGTTGAATGTGAGACGAGACATGCACATATATCCATAGGACTGGAACCTAATGGATTTTTTGTAGGAGGAGAGCACGTCATCCTCATCAAGGGATGTACCATGGTACTGGTTGATTTACAGGAGGACGTGATGAGGGAGTTTCACACTTCCCCTTTGGCGGTACATCCAGGAGTAGCGAAGATGTACCAGGATCTCAGAAGACAACACTGGTGGCTGGGTATGAAGAAGGCTCTGGCAGATTTCGTTTTATGATGCCTCACCTACCAGCAGGTGAAGGCAGAGCACCAGGTTCTGGCAGTCTTAGTGCATCCCTTAGAGGTCAAATAGTGGAAGTGGGATGGGATACCTATGGATTTCGTGATAGGGCTCCCTCTTACTTCGAGAGGACACGAATCCATCTGGGTGATTGTCGACCGACTCACCAATTCGGCACACTTCTACCTATCAGAGAGCAGGGCTCAGTGGAGAGATTGGGATGCCTCTACATTCAGGAGAACGTACGACTTCATGGTGTGCCATTATCTATCTTCTCCGATCGAGAGGCTCACTTTACTTCCCAGATTTTGAAGGTGTTGCAGGAGGCATTTGGGACGCAGCTATTCTTAAGCACTTCCTTTCATCCTCAAGAGGATGAACAGATGGAGAGGACCATTCATACAATCGAGGAAATGATTTGTGCATGTGTCCTTGACTTTGGTCATAGCTGGGAGGATCAACTATCCTTGGTGGATTTTGCGTAGAACAACAGATATCACTCCACCATTGGGATGGAACCATAAGATGCATTTTACGGCCGACCATGTAGATCAACTCTGTGCTAGACTGACCCTGGGGTGTCAGCACTCGTAGAACCAAAAATGGTCCAGGCTATGACAGAGAGGGTGAAGATCTTCCAGGAGCGGATGAGGACTGTACAGAGCAGACATAAGTCTTATACTGACAGGAGGCAGAGCCCAATGGAGATCAAGGATGGCAACCATGTTTTCTTATGGGTCTCACCTCGACGTGGATTACATGGATTTAGACAGGGCAGCAAGTTATCTCTGAGCTTCATCAGACCTTTCCAGGTCCCTAGCATGGTAGGCGAGGTGGCTTCACACCTGACCCTTCCAACTCAGTTGCACCGGGTGTATGATGTCATCCACGTATCTCTGCTTAGGAGATACGGGCACAACTCGACGCATATCATCGACCACTGGGAGCTATATATCGATGACAGGGCTATATTCACAGAGGTTCTGGTGGAGACCGAGGATTGATAGGAGCAGGTCCTACATGGACTATCGATTCCTCTAGTGCACATCCGGTGGCAGCACGTGAACCTTCAGGAGAGTACATGGGAGCGGGAGGCTCAGATGCGTGCATAGTACCATCATTTGTTTTCCTAGTTTTTGATGTAGTTTTACGGGGATGAAAAGCCCTGAGGGGAGAGTAATATAAAGACCAGAAATTTCAAGGAAATTCTTTTTCTTAAATACTTTGTAATTTTACAAGTCTGTGGCTTCTGACGACACTTGATTCCGAGGCCCAGTGTGCCCAGAATCAATTTCCGAAGTTTAGAATGGGTATGTTATGTAAACGAACAACAGAGTTTTTATATATTTTGAACCGGTGGTCGAAATTGAAATCTAAGGGCACCGATGAACTTGTAGTGTCGGTATTTTCATAATATGATTTTTACCATAGATGCGTTTGCACGGGAGAAGAAGTTAAATTTTGGGGTTTAAATAAGATGTAAATAAAATTGTGTACAATTTTATTTTATTATCCTTTGATGTTAAACTCTCCAATGGGAAGTTATTGTTGGGTCCCAAAACCACTCAAATTCCCATGTATGGTTACCTGGGATGTGGGGCCCACACGATCCCCAACCATTTCACATTTCATAACCCCTTAACCCCCTTTGAACTCCCATGTTAATTACATGGAAACTCCCCATTAAATATGTATCCTTTAAATGTGTAACTCTTAATCTCCCATCTCTCCCTATTAAAAACATGCCAACCTATCACTTAATTAATTAGACAAATTATGGTTTAATTAATTAAGTTAATTAGAATTTGAATTTTTTAAATTTGAATGCATGGATTGATTTATTAAAAATAAGAAGAAGCCTTATATTATTTTGGATAGAATGGTTGTGAGAGGAGGAATTGGGAGAACTCTAGTATTTATGAAAAAATCCATCCTCAACGAAGAACGTAATCCTCTCCGTGAATATTGTCATCTCTTAGATGAAAGAACACCCTCACCACAAAGAGCAATGACATGCCTTTCCTTCTACTCTCCGCAACTAGTGTGGAGATGTCGTTCCCTCCTTGAATGCACACCAACATCGTTTCAAAACCTCATCCCGTGATTCCATCTTCTGCGATGCCCGCCGGACAACATCGATTATCGAGGTAGGGGATTATTCTTGAAAATGGACGTTGACTTACCCCTTTGTCATTGGAAATCGTTATTAAATATGGGCGATTGCAATAATTTTACATGGAGGGTGCGGGCTGAACGAACACGGGCCGAAAACCCTCTGTTCTCATTTATTATTTTTGAATTGGCAATTGATGGTGGAGGAGGAATGATTCCATCGCACCGTGCCAGGTACATGGCGACGGGAATTTTCGCCATTGCGCCGGTTGTGCTGGAAGAACCACATCCTTCTACATAGGCCGTTTTTGTGGAGGAACTGGCCGACCCGTCGACCGGCCGAGCAGAGCTAGACCGCGGAGCCAGGAGGGCGCTGTGCTGGAGGACCGGAGGCTCGCCCATGCGGGCCGCATGTGCAAAAGACCGGTGGGTCTAGCCAGCCAGTTTGGGGAAGGGAGGTGCTGTCGGTGCAGAAAACTGCCCCCCCCCCCCCCCACCTTAGAACCCGCTTGCATTAGGCCGCGCCGCCCGACCAGACGGGCCGCGCGAGGCTGGGCTGAGCCGGGCCGGGCCGAGCGGGGATGAGCTGGACTGCACTGGGCCGGGCCGAGCCAGGCCGCGCCCGACCGTGCCGAGCTGGGCGCACCATGTTGGGCTGGGTCGCACCATTCCATGCCGAGACGCGCCCCGCCGGGCCGGGCGGCGCCACTTCGGGCCAGGCCACGCCACCTCGGGCCGGGCAGCATCCATTTTGTCCGAGTTGAGTATTTTCATCGGACCTACTCGACACCCCTACTGGGTCGAACCCATCAAAATGGGTCAACCCGACCCATCGTCCCACAGGGCTAAACGGGTCCGACCTATTATTCACTTAAACGAGATTAACTTAAAGGCCGTGCATCCGAAAAATGTACCGTCTGCGGAACTAGGACCCTTTCGACAAGAAGGTTATATTGAGATACTCTAAGTGAGTTTGGGATGAATTTGGATATCCTCTAGGTTAGAAATGTGCATATTTCTATCAAGGTCCCTGGGACGGAAAAGCCAATATCTCTTAGACCGGACGTCCGATTGACGAGTTGTCTGTTGCGTTGAGTTCCTATTGATGAGACGGAACTTCAGGATATATCAAATCTATACTCTGTGACAGTTGATGTATCGAACCCCTTGGCTCGCGGAGTAGATCCTCCCGGAATCGAGCGTCTTGTGTGCAGGAACCCTCGAGCTAGCTGCGGCTGCGACGAAGATGACAACTGTACTTAGATCCTATATGGGTTCGGCAGCGAGGACGACTGTACATGGATCCTCCGTGGGTTTGGCAGCAATGACAACTGTAATTGGATCCTACATGGGTGCGGCAGCGATAGTCACTCTACTTGGATCCTATGTGGGTTCGGCAACGACAGATTCTGTACTAGGATACTATGTGGGTTCGACGGGGGAGATGATGCATGGGATACATCTATCATCTACACCCCTCTTCGTGAGTTGTATACCTGTGTGAGCTGTGTCTTGATTTTCAGTCATTATCAATGATGTGATTGACTTGCTTCCCTGTGTGGACATGGTTGTGTATTCCTATGTGGACTGGTTTTTGCTTGGGCTCAAGAGTTGGAGACGAACTGTAATAGATAACTTAGGTATATGTATGGACATATACCTAAGTAGAGTTGTTTGATTATTGTGTTTCTGACTTTCCTTGTTGTTTATACTTTGTGGATTCTGGGATACCTTCGGGGGTCTTGGGGTCCCTACTGAGTATCATATACTCACCCCTACATGGGCTATGCCCGCACTATGTTGTGTTGGATGCAGACGACAGACAACACTGATCGAGGTGGAGTATTGTGGAGCAGGACAGTACCTGGAGGTGGACCACATGGCGGGCCGTAGTCGGAGCAGATGGCTGGACCCGAAGAGCTGAGAGACCATTCATACCCACCCTTTAGGTGGGATATCCGGAGGAAAACTCAGTGGTTGCTCGTTTACTTTACTGCAGTTGTTCTCTCTTTACTGTTGTAAGGTACATTCAATTGGGTTTTTATTCTGTCCCTTTTAATTTCCAGCACATACTTTTGTACTCAGTTTAATTAGTGTTTACTTCAGCTTGTGTACTCTTTTGTGTATGACTACTTATATAAGGAAATGCCTCTCTTTTTTTAGGATTTATGCCTATGGTACTAGTCGCCAGCCCCTGGCCTATGTAAGGCAGTCTTGGGGTAGTCACGGCACGAGCCTCGAGGAAGGGTCGTGCCATAGATGATATAGTCCTCATATGTAGTCCAATCAGATGGTGACTACACACCTTTAGGGCTTTCCCTTAAGTCCAAACACTCATAATCCTCATTCTACCTCTCCAAGATCTGGATTAGAAGTGTGGAATAAACATATAAGGACACAAGAGTCATAATATCCTATACCTCATAGAACACAACATTTGTATTAGGTGGTAAGGTCATCATCTTCCACCCAGAACATGACTCATGAACTTCCCGAGTTTATGTCTTCCTCATTAAATTATCAACCACATAATTTATTTTATCACATGTATATTCTAGATTAAAATCAAACGAATTCATATATTTAACCCATATATTCTTTTGGATATTCAAATATCACTATGATAATATGTACTTTAAGATCAAGTGATTGGTATACATAGTAAACTTTTTAACTAGAAGGTAATTTCAACAACACATTAAAGAATAAAACATGACTTCTATCTTGAGATAATTAATAGTTTAATTTCAATAATGTGGAATCAACTATGATGACCCATATTCCATAAATCGATTTCCCTATATCAACCCTGATACAAGCCCGTTATCATATGCGTCACAAAACATGGTTTTCACCTCACCCGGCTCAGGTAGGATAAAAATTGTAATAATAGTCAACTGCTTCTTTAACTCTTAGAAGGAATCCCAACATAATTATGTCCAATGAAACATGATTCCCTTTTTTGTTAAGCCTGAAAATGATGTTTCTAAATGGGAAAAAGACTGGATGATCCTCAGATAATAACCCTCTAATATCTGAAATATTCATATATCAAAAACATTCTTGGGATGCTCCCAAGAAACCATAACCTTCACCATCTCTAGGTTCACTGACACACCTTTATCTGAGATGTTGTGGCCCAATAAATGTATTCTATTAATAAATAATTAAAACATAGATAGTTTGGAATATATACGATTCTATTTCATGTACTCATGATGATTTCAAAATGTTAGGAATGATCAACATGAGTCATATGGTGTACCAAAATGTCATCCACGAAAAAACTATAAACTGCTCTAGGTACAGGTGGAATATTTTGTTCAACATGTCCATAAACACAGCCACATAATTTGTCAGGCTAAACAATATCAAAATGATCTCGTATAGGCCATGCCTGATTCTAAAATTAGTGTGCAGTATATATAAAGTTTTAAATCTCAACTGATGATAAAAAAATCTCAAGTTAATTTTTAATCACACAATATATTTTCTCAACTATACAAATAGACCATCGATATGTGGAAGAGAATAATTATTCTACCCTATTATGCAGCTCATCTTTCAGTAATCAAAACACAAACCCAATGTCTTATCAGCCTTATTAACCAAAAAATCAGATAACCCCGAGGGGATTTAATCGGATGGATAAATCCATTATCCATCAATTCTTTAAGAAAATTCATAATTTACTAAATCTTTGATTGTTCCATTCAATAAGATGGAATTGAAATGATTCATCTCTATAAATGAGATCAATTATAGAATCAACATCTATCTTAGGTGTAAAAACTAAAAACTACTCAATAAAAATATCCTAAAATGGGTCTAATATAGGTGAAAATACATCATGCTTTACAACCACATCATCTAAAAAAATAATTGCAACCTGGGCAAAGAGTCCCCCCAATTGATGATAAATTGGCCCTTTATAGAATTCCTGGATATCCCATTCCCAACTATATTACACTTAAGAGACATAATGTTTACTCACCTATGATAACATTCGATGTGGGATTGATATTAAACCAACAAGTCCATTACAAAAATCAAGTCAAATAATGACATGTAAATTATATAATGATCCAAAATAAAATGATACCCCCAGCCTCAAGATAACACACCTTGCATAAATTGATTCCCCTCAACCGTACTCCCAATGTTGTGTCGGTCATCATAAACCCACTCACAAAACCCACCATTAGACTCATATCATTCAAAAGTTTATAATATATAAAATAATGATAGGTTAATTTATCAAATAAGGCACTATAAATCATATAATCTAACCCAATAGTACCTATGAAAATCAATGGCCCTAAATCTCTCTATATAAGTGCTAGATGAAGTGCCTGAAACTACCTTTCCCCTATTCCCAATGTGGTAGTCGGATTCCCATGAGCTACACGACTCTGCTGATATGAGTAATATTTCTTTGAACTACCACCATCCACTACCTTGAACTCCATGACCAGAAGAACTCCAACTACCCGAATGATATTGGACATAAGACCCCCTTCCAGTACTATGACGCTTCCTAGATCCTCCATCATCACTGATTGGTCTAGGGTTTTTTAAATACCTTAATAAGTGACCCATCCTATAGTAGGCTTGAAAATGTATTGGTGAATGGGGATACTATCTATGGATGTGTTCAGACCTACCACACTTATGGAATTATACTTGTTTTCTACTCTATGTAACTCATCTATCACCCTAGACACTTTGTTTTCCATTACCGTCATTGACATATTCATTGATATTCTTCATACTCTCGGAAGACATATCTCCTAGTTGTCTATCAGAATCCAACAACATTTCAATGGAATCCTTTTTTAGGTTCCCCTTAGAAATGAGATCCCAATTCATCATCTCAAAAAACGTTTTCTACAAAAATATGTTAACCTAGGACTTAATCTCACAATTAATGCAATCCTAAAAATGTTTCTCCTTAGTTTCATCATCTCTTGAAAATGATATGATAAGGTGTTGTAAATTTGTGAAGATACCAATATAGAACATAACTAACATACTCCCTTTGGTCAATCAAATAAACTCATATGATCTATCATGTCTGTGTGTCTTATGGTAAAATTACTCCAAGAACATCCCTTGGAATTCCTTCCATACCATTCCCACAAATTGCTCATCTCAATCATAAATGTCACACTAATTTTTCACTTGACCACATAACATATAATGTTCCAACTAGACTCTTTTCTTATTATGAGTCACTAGATTGTCATGAATCATATGTTTGGACTTGATCTAGGACATTACTGCCTTAGGTCCACCTTCTCTCGTGAAGGTCATTGGGTGTTGCAACTGAAACTCCCATGTCAAGTCATACATATTCTGTACTACCCACCCTTGGTCTCTATCCTTGAACTGAATAATGTAAGAAAACATATCAGAGAACTTATCTCCATCTCCTTTACCTTGAATTATCATCATGTATGAATGCATCTAGAATTCCAAACACACGTATTATGACACATAAAACATCATTATAACATTTACACAAGTGGGATTCACATAAGTTTATAATAATTCATCCCCAATACTCCACTATAAATTCAAAACCAAGTCACTATAACTACCCTATATTATCCCTCATCATGTTCATGGAGAACATAAGGTATAACACTTTTATAAATCAAAATTTATCATTAGAAACCACAATTTCCATTTCAATGTAATACATATTGCACCATTATAATAATTTAAATTTATTATTATGAACCATTTATTTTTAAATTACGTAATTAATGAAAAAAATCATTTAAACTACTGACCCAAATGTTTATTTTTCAGTCATTCCTAAATGATGCATGTCACAGTAAATCCTAAGGGCCTAGTATAATTCCCCGACTCTAGAAGCCTAGAATTGGTGCAATATTTTAATATATTGGCATGATTATAAGGAATCAAGTCCCGAAGGACTAATCAGTCTAACAATATTGGGAAATAGATTACATACATGAACATTACATTACAATTTCTAACATAAAATATAAGAGAGATAATCCTTTGAGAATTCCATTATTCCCCTAGCTTAAACTTGTATATAAATCTTAATACCCTTATTAGAATCTTAGAGAATAAAACTTAAGAAAGGGGTGAGGTCAGATGCATAGTAAGGATAAACAATATAGAGTAATCTATCAAAAATAATCACAAACTTTTATGGAAAAGGTATAAAATTGAATCATAAGCGCTTTAAATATAAAATTCAACATAATCATGAAATGTTAAATAAAATAATTCCATTTAATTATTCACGTGGATATTCATATAGTCGAATAATCACAAGTAATATCAATAGCTAATTTCAAAATTATGGAATGCATAGTGCCGGAAATCTTAACCACAAATTCAAGGCCTCGTTCTAAGACCCTAAATATAATTTTTTTCAACGCCTTGTTCCAAGACCCAAGTTTGTTTGATGAAACAAACCGATGCATCGAGGGGCTATAGCGGGCCCCGCCCATCACATACTATGTCCAATGCATTCTTCATTTGAAAAGAATAAAACATAATGTAAACATTTCTATTAAAACTAGCATACATAATGTTAATACATTAACCATAAAACATGAATGGTATACAAATAGCACATACACATTCAAACATATCACAAAACCTTGAATACTATATGTAAGATTGTATCGTAATAAATCAACATGAAACATGTGTAAAATCCATCAATGAATGTTTACATAGTTGAAAATGACCAGTAAAACTCATTGAGAGATGTATCCATTTTTGTGAAATCATTTAAAAGTCACACATTTATAAAAGAATTAATTTAAAAGATACTTTTTGATCAAAGTCTCCCTTACAACATTGAAACTTTTTAATGTAATTAACATTTTAAAACAATGTTGTCCATATAAATAAACCCTTAAAACAATTTTAAAACATGGACATTAATGAGAAAGGTTTAGAAGAATAAATATTTAAAACATTTAATTTTTTTATTTAGTTAAATAGTCCCTTAAAATAATCGTTTTGAACTTTTTTATGAAAACTGGACATGGATGATAAATATGTCCCAGTACATACATACATGTAAACAATCTCGGATAATAATGAGATTGAGAAATTAACCATTACCTTGTACTTTCCTTTAGTTGAGGGTATGTTTAACCTCCTATATAATGACAATAGTATGTTATTAAATTATAATAGAACCGTATTAATATTTATGATATCATATATTATTCATTTATCACTTTATACTAACCATTAAATAATAATTTCAATGTTAATGTAACATTTAGGGTAATAATCGCTTTCTTTATCACATGTGTTTAAACATTTTATTCTTGATAGTGTCACTTGGATCATGACATAAATACATCAAAAATATAAAACATGATTTATATATCATATATATTTATAATATAATTATGTATAATAGATATATATATGAAATGCAAACACTGTTCATGGAGATGGTAGATCGTATGTACGCATGAACTTTGTTTCGGTGTTCTTTTTGTATAGTATCAAAGTGAGTAAACGATATATATTCTTCTACATAAATATATAATATTACCCTATAAATATATTCATATACCTCATAATTAATTAATATATATATTTTTAAAAAAATTATTGAAGGGTAATCGTTGAAGATGAATCTCACCGCATCGTGGAGACAGTAAGTCGTACGTACGCTTGAGCGACAATATCATTCTATTGATGGTGAAATGGTGTTTAATTTGATGTTATATTATATTTATATAATCATTAAAATGTTAAATTTATTATTTACATAAATTATACTCATTATTATACCCATCCAAATATTAAAGTGTTGAATAACAAACAACACAACAACTTGGAAACGGTAAGCCGTACATACTCACATATGGTGACTTTTTCATTCATAGGATGGATAGAATATTGAATTTAGTTGTACCGAACATACATTAACATCAATGTATGTATATGGTAATGGATTTATAATTTTGGTATTGAATCAACAAAGAAAGTGGGAGTGGAATTAGAAAAGATATTTGAAAGAGGTGACGAAATATTTACCTCTCCTTCAGGTGATTCCTTTTGATTTGAACAAAAGGGCTCCATAGGATTGATTTATGATCAAATTAAGGACTATAATTTGAATTAATGGTAGTTTGGAGGATATTTGATCATGTTTTTTCCAATCCAAAATGTTTTGGAGGGGTGAATTTAAGACAAGGGGAAGTACCCTTTTATAAGAGAGGTGAGGGGCACTTTAAAAAAATCACAAAATATTATTTTATTATAATATAATTTTCGGTTTCTAATGGCTGAAAATGGATTTATTAATAGTATAAGGTGGTTATGGGTCTAAAACCTCTCAAGTAATAGTTTTTAGATAAGTTTAGGTAACCATATTGACATTATCTTTAGGATTTAACATTTAGTTAAATAGTTTAACTTTTACAATAACTTCTTGTATACTTACCCTATATAGTTAATAAACATACTATAAAATACCAACATAACTTCAAGTGGTTCCTTAATGACATATATATCATTATATAAGTAATTTATAGTATTATTAGATATTTAGGAATATTATATCATTTAATAAAATAGTATTTGTTTTAAAAACAAATTTTTGTCAATTATTACACTATTTAGTATTTGTTTTTTGTTAAATTAATCCAAACTTAATTACATAAAAGATAATACATTTAATCAACACTAACATGTCATATTCACCTATAAAATTATTGTATGTAATCAAAAGTCTCAATTTACATTTATTTTGATATTTATAAAATCTATTATTTTAATCATTTGTTAAAAAGGTAATTACTTTATCATCATTGGGTCATAAATAAATTCAATTATTAAATGCATAAAAATTATAACTAATATACCATGATGTAGGAAATATTATTATCTTTATAATTAATATTTATAGTCAAATTTATCTTATGTATAACTCTATATAAAAAATGGGTTAGTTAATAAAATTGGAATTTTACACCTTTAACACCTCTATAAATAAAATATAATAAATGTTCTAATCTAATCCAAGTGGATGAAAAATGGTCGTATTGTTGTACTAAGGTTTATTTTGGACGAAATAGATTTATCCAATAGAATTAGGACATGTTTTGAGGTAATTATAATATCATTTTAACCTTTAATTACACTATTTATTTTTAACCATGGTAAATAAAATTCAAAAGTAACTATTCAACAAAAATTATTTTCTTCCTATTAAACAAAATTTTACTTACTGATGTCAACCATGTCTCTTGGATTTTTGAATTCAATTTACAGAAGTGGTAAAATTACGTTTTACGCAAATTTTCAAATGTTCCTAGATGGTGGGTAAAAGAAGGTAAAAAGTTTAATAAAATTTTATACATCAAATCTTATAAAAAATGACTCCAATGTATTACATTGAAATAATATAGGTATTATGTATATATTTTTAATTTAAAATAAATATAAATTAAAAATAATTATTTAAATAAAAATTCAGTTTTAAACAATAACACAATGTTATTCGCTATTAATAAAAAATTGAGTGTATTCAGAAAATAAATCACCCAATGCTAATTTGAATATTCAAAATTCAAAAGTGATGTATAAATTATCAAATTTAAAACATATAATATTCATTAATTAATTTAAAATTAATTTCCATTCTGAAAACCAGAAAGTGGGTTTTTGAGAAGTAATAACTTTAAAAAGACTAATATGTGTTTATGTCCAATTTAAATGTAAATTTACATCCCATGACCAAATTTGTATTAAATCAAAAAATATAATCTAATTATACATAAAAACCATTCAAATTTATAATTTAACAATATAAATTATTTCGATTAAAAAATTTGTTTTTAATTAAAATTTATTATTTTTCACTATTCATCATATTTTGAACGTTATTAGAAAAACACCTCAAATTTATCCAAACTAAATTTTTATATCCTGATTCTAAATAAAAAGTTTGTTTTGTCAAATTGAATATATTAAAATGTCAAATAATGTATTTAAAAATTGTTCTCCATTAAATGGTGGTAAAATTAATTTTTTTGAGAAATAATTATTTTATCTGAAAAATTGAATTTATTATTATATTATGTATAAGAAACATAAAATATGGATGCTAGAAATATATGGCGTATTCAAAATGTAGTTAATACAATTCATAACCACTAGATTCATAAGGCGTGGTGTGCTCGAACTCTATGTTGTGTGTAGAACAAGCTATTTAATTACTTTAGTGTGATAATGTACTATGATATCATGGGGTGTTACATTCTCCTCTCCATTAATAAATTTTAACCTCATAATTTGAAATTGTTATTTCTAAATAAAAGGTTGAAAATAGAAAATACCTTTTTGGAAAACCCACATCAGTAATAGGGTTAATAAAATTTAGTCTTAATTAGAGGGATAGGGAAATGAGAAAGTCACCACTAATGTAGGGTTCTGAATAGGAGAACATTGGTGGAAATTATAGACACATAATTGGAGTAAAAATGTAAATATTTATAGGGAGTGATTGAGTTTATAAATCAAAAACAAGTGAACAATAAATGGAAAATTGAAGGACTCAAATCAATAAATCTATGATGATTTAAAATATAATTGGTTCAACAAAACATAATGTATTAGGATAACACATTTTGTATTTTGAGATACTTTCCCTAATGTAGAATAATTAATTTATTCACAGAATAAGAAAAAAATAATTCTTGACAAGTAGAGCTCCATCCATTAACTAATTTCTACCACAAACTCATCTTTCTCTTAGAAATATAATATAACTAAATAATATTCTATTAAACATAATTGTATGGGGTTAAAAAATGAATTTACAATTCATCTATCATAGAATTTTAAAAAAACTACATTGTACAAAACATGACCTCACATAGGCTAGTGGTAGGTGATGCACCCTTGTTTCCATTCAGTTGCGGGTTCAAGTCTCACGACCTTACTGAATGTGATGGGATGTTTCCCAACCACCATGTTTTCATTTTTATAACAATCTAATAATAATATTAAGAAATTTTTTAACCTTAAACAATAGTATCCAATGTCCAAATTAATCTATTACAACCGTTATACTTATCAAAAATACTTTGGTACAAACTCACAGTCTAAAATTTATATGGAAGGTCACATATCATACATGTGAATACCTTCACCGTGTATTCTCATAAGACATAGAAATAAAATGAATTATTGAAAAACTATATTGAATACATTCATTATTCTTTATTCCTTCTGTAAAACATAGAATACTAGATACACTCTTTAAATCCATAAATTGTGTAATCTCCAACAATGATTGAATAAATAAACCATTAATTTGTTCCTATGTAGTCAGTAATATCCAATCTACATTATCTAACTCAATGATGTATTAATAAAAAATATTTACCTAAGAATCAGAACAATATTGATTTTTATCTTTCTCTCAACCATGTATTTTCTATAATCATTAACTTGAAACTATGTCACTTTACATGGTACCATACAATATCAAATCCTTAATGAAATGGAACTACAGTACAATAATTATTTATTTTGATAATTCATATAACTAGTACATCATTGATACAACACACAAATGATGCAATTATTCAATTACAACATAAGAACACTAATAAATCATTTTCATATGATGTATTATCATAACTTGATTATTATCCAATAGAATCATTTGGGGTATACTCTAATGATCGGGATAATGATTTACCTAGTGTCCCAACTCCTTGAAAATAAAGCATTGTACATTTGAAACCATTCTCTTACCCTTACAATCACATACTTGGTGTCCATTTTTATACCTATAACAAACTCACATTCTCCTGAAGCATTTACCAAGGTGATTCATTCCACAATTATCACATGTGGGAAAATCTTTCATTTCATAATTCCCTTTATCCATATTTTTCTCTACCATCCTCTTCTTCTATAAATTCCCTTCAAATCCATAGGAATCAAAGAATTCTTTACTTTTCTTACTAACACAGGATATTATTTCCTCATATGATGAGAATACATGGGAGGTTATTTTTCTTCGAAATGATGGCTTAAGATCATGAAAGATATGATCCTTCTTACTCTTTGGGTCATGTGTAATACCGGAGTTCTCATTCCTTCTACTGGGTGACATTTCTAAATGATGGAACACACTAGGATAGATAATATCATAATGTATAATCCATAGATGAGGAATATTCGCAACATTAATTGATGGTTCTCACACATATAGTCTCACAATAATAACCAAGGTTTCTTTACTAACATATTTTCTCATAAATCCTTCGTAATTCCTTGTAAATAATATGTGAATTATCCTAATTATATCCCCTGGGAGTGTCAAACCATGTGCGCAGTAAGGCCCGTTTTCGGGTACCAGGATACCCTATGTCAAGCCCAAAACTCCTTATCAGAATTTTCACTACTAGGTACATCTGTACCAGAACCACATCCACTTGTAGTATCCAGACAAGGATGTATTTCTTAGAAAACCCATATAATATCTACATTATAGTTTTTTTGACTTTCTTTTATACTAATCCTCAAATTCTATCTTAGGGTAATGTTTTCTAATCATAGTTTATCTAAATCTAGTTTCCAATGATATTTCTAAACTTTCTCTAATATTAGTTATAACTCTCCAACCCTAAAGCCTAGATCCAGTGCATTATTTTAATACATTGGCATGATTACAAGGAATCAAGTCCTGAAGGACTGATCAATTTGGCAGTCTTGGAAAATAGATTACATACATGAACATTATATTAGAATTTAAAACATAAAATACAACATATATAATCCTTTGAGAATTCCATTATTCCCATAGCTTAAACTTTCATATAAATCATAATACACTTCTTTTCATCTTGCAAAATAAAACATAAGAAAGGGGTGAGATCAAATTCTCTATAAAGATAAATAATATAGAAAAAGCTATCATAAACAGACATAAACATTTATGGAAAGATGTAAAATTGAAACACAAGCCCTATAAATATAAAATTTATCATATATGGCAAAGATAAATCAAGTAATTCATTTTAATTATTCACTTGTTCCACTAGTAGAATAATCAAAAGTAATATCAATAGCTAATTTCATAATGATGGAATACATAATGTCAGACATCTTAACCACAAATTCTAGGCCTCGTGCTAAGACCCTAAATTTAAATTTTGTCAAGGACTTTTTCCAAGACACTAGTTTGTCTCCTGAGACCTACCGATGTATCGAGGGGCTATAGAGGGCCCCACCCATTACTTACTATGTCAAATTCATTACTCATATGAAAAGGTTGAAACATAATATAATCATTCATATTAAAAATAGCATATAAAATGTTAGTATTTTAACCATAAACCGTGAATGGTATAAAAATAGCACATCCATAGTCAAACATATCACAAAACCTTCAATACAATATGGAATAATGTATCATAATAAATCAACTACAAACAACTGTATAATCCAACAAAGGATTTTGACATTGTTGAAAATGATCAGAAAAAATCTTTGAGAGAAATATTTATTTTTTGTGAAATCATTTAAAAGTCACAAATTTATGAAAGAGTTAATTTAATAAATATATTTGAAATCAAATTGTCTTATACCACTTTAAAACATTTGAAAGAAATTAACATTTTAAAACATTCATGTCCATATAAATAAACCCTTAAAACCATTTTAAAAACATGGAAATTAATGAGAATGTTTTAAAAGAATAAATATTTAAAACATTTAAAATGTTGTTTTAGATTAAGATTCCATTAAAATAATCCTTTTGTAAAATATTTTATGAAACATGGACATGGATGATAAATATTTCCCTGTACATACATACACATAAAGAATATCGTATAATAATGAGATTGAGAAATTAACCCTTACCTTATATTTTCCTTTAGTCAAGGGTACATTTAACCTCTTGTATAATGACCAAATAATGTTATTAAATAATACCAAAACCATATTAATATTTATGATATCATATATGATTCATTTATTACTTTATATTACCCATTCAATAATAATTTCAATGTTAATGTAACATTTCAGGTGATGACCACTTTCTTTATTGTACATGTTTTAACTTGTTATTCTTGATTGTGTCACATAGATCATGATTTAAATATTTCCAAAATATAAAAACTTATTATATATAATATATATTTAGAATATAAATATTTATAATAGATAGTTATATGAAATGGAAACACCATTCAGGGAGACGGTAGTCCCAACGTATGCATGAACAATGTTTCCGTTTTCTTATTGTATAGTATGGAAGTAAGAAAGAAAATTATATTTATCTACAAAAATATATTTTATTATAGTATAAATATTATTCAAATACATCATTATTAATAAATATATATATTTATAAAAATTATTAATGGGTGATCGTTGAAGATGAATATCATCGCTTCATGGATAAGGTTTGTCATACATACACACGATTGAAAATATCATTCTATTGATGGTGAAACAATGTTTAATTGGAGGTTATATTATATACAAATAATATTTAAAATGATATATTTATTATTTAAATCAATTATACTCCTTATTATACCCATCCAAATAATGAAGTTTTGAATAAACAACTACACTGCGATGTGGAGACGGTAAGCCGTATGTACGCACGTATGGTGACTTTGTCATTCATAGGATGGATACAATATTGAATATGGTTGTACCAAATTTATAATAACATCAACTTATTTAATGGATATTGGAGTTATTATTTTGTTATGGAAAAAACAAATAAAGAGGAAGTGGAAGAAGAAAATAACTTTGAAAGAGGTGATGAAATAATTACCTCTCTTTCATGTGCTTCCTTTTTATTTGAAGAAAAAGGCTACATAGATTGGATTTTTGATCAATGTATGGACTCTAGGCTTAATTGAGGGTGGTTGAGAGGATATTTCAGTACATATTGGAGGATCCAAAAGGATTTTGAGGTGTGAATTGAAGAGATGGGGAATTTCCCTTTTATAAGAGAGGCGAGGGGAACTTTAGAAATGTTTGAAATATTATTTTATTATAAAATAATTTTAGTTTATACTGGATAAAAATAGATTTATTTAGAGGATAAGGTGGGGATGGGTTGAAACCTTTTAAATAATAGGTTTTAGACAAGTTTACGTCACTATATTAACCTTATATTTTAGATTTAACTCTTAATTAAATTGTTTAAATTTTACCATGTTTTCTTGTATTCTTATACAATATGGTTAATAAATTTACAAGAGAACATAAATTGGTTAATTAATGACATATCTACCATTATAAAAATCTTTTGGATGAATAATATATTTTTAAAAATATAATATCATTTAATAAAATAGTATTTTTTTTAAAAAAACTCATTTATGCCAATTTTGATACTATTTAGTATATGTTTTTTGTTAAAGTCATCACAACTTAATTACAAAGAAAAATTTAATCCACCATAACATGTAATACTACGATATAAAATTCATGGACGACATCAAAATATCAATTTACATTTATTGTGATATTTATAAAATCAATTATTTTAATCTTTTGTTAATGAGGTAATTACTGCATCATCATTGTGTCATAAATAAATATAATTATTAAATGTATAAAAATTATAAATAAAATAACATGTTATAGGAAATAGTTTTTTATCTTTAGATAGAATATTTATAGTTGAATTTATCTTATGTATAACTCTATATTAAAAATGGTTTATTTAATATAATTTCAATTTTACACTTTTTACACCTTTTTAAATAAAATATAATAAATGCCCTAATATAATCAATGTTCATCAAAAAAGAATCATATTTTTGTCTTATGGTTGATTTTAGTCTCAATAAACTTATACAATAGAATTCGGACATGTTTTTGGATAATTATAATATGATTTTTACCATTAATTACCCTATTTAATTTTAACCGTGGTAAATATAATTCAAGAGATACTATTAAAAAAAATATTTTCATCCTTTTGAACCACATTTTACATACTGATGTTGACCATGTCTCTCGGATTTTTGAAATTCAATTTATAGAAGAAGTAAAATTTCATTTTATGGAAACTTGCAAAAGTTCCTAGACGGTGGAAAAAAGACGTTAAAAATTCGATAAAAATTTATATATATAATCTTATTATAAAATTACTCCAATTAACTAAATTGTACTAATATCAATATCATGTATCTATTTTTACTTTAAACTAAATTTTCATTGAAATTAATTATTTAAATAAAAAGCCGGTTTAAAATAATGACATAGTGTTTTTCAGTATTCATCTAAAATTGAATGTTTTCAGAAAAAAAAACAAAAAATTCACCCAAAGATAATTTTGATATTCCAAATTCAAAAGTGAGATCAATTTTACCAAATTGAAAACAAAGAATTTCGGTTAATTAATTTAAAATTAATTCCCGTTGTCAAAACCATAAAACTGGTTTTTGAAACGTAGAAACTATCAAATGATTGATATGTGTTTATGTCCAATTTAAATGTAAAATTACATTCCATGACATAAATTGGATTAAATGATAAAAATATATTCTAATTATACTTAAAGACCATTAAAATTTATAATTTTTCACTATAAATTATGTTTACGAAAAAATATGTTTTTAATAAAAAATTTAGTATTTTTCACTATTCATCAAAATATAGATGTTATTAGAAAAACATCAAAAATTTACCATAACTAAATATTCATGTCCCTATTATAAAGAAGAAGTTTATTATGTCAAATTGAAAATATAAAAGTGTCAAATATTGGATTTAAAAAGGTTTCTCCACTTAAAGGTGCTAAAATTTCATTTTTTTTGAAAAATAATTATTTTATCTAAAAAATCAAATTTGTTCTTATATTATGTCTAAGAAACACATCATATTGATGTTAAAGTTATATAGAGTATTCAAAATAAATATAATACTATTCATAGATGCGTTTTGAATGGTTAGTTTGGTAAGTCGTGGTGCACTCGAACTCGGTGTTGTGTGTAACACAAGCTATTGAATTACATTAAATAGATAACATACTATGAAATCTTGCGGTGTTCCACCTATAATGATTAATGTATACTCAAACCTTATTCCATACTAGTCCAATATTGAAATCTCAAAAAATAATAACATCACACAAAAAGTACATCACCCGAGATTAAATAACATCCAAATATAATAGAAAACATCATGGAAAACAATACCACCATAGGAGATTGGGTTCCCCCTGCCACATGGGTTAGTTACTCCCATTCACAAGCTCATGAACAAGTCCAAACTCAATATAGTGACATTCATACCTCTCCATAATATTAATACATAAGAAAATAAAATAAAACTCATCGGATACAACTTTATAACGTCCCGATCTGGGTGCAACATGTCGGTGCCATGATCCAGTTATCCACATGACCTTAGGTGCACCTCCTCATATTCTAGTTGCTTTTGACTGGAATTGAGTGTATAATATCTCACTGGGGGAAACTATATCCTCTTTATCAAAGTAGCACAATGGTGGAAATCAACGAACAATATCCAAATCACAATAATGAAACCAAAACAAAAATACAATAATCAACAATCACCTAACATCAAATAATGAATCCAAATTAAGAAAATATAATCATAAACCAAGAAGTGGATATTTCATGACAAATACTTGTTATTAATCAAATTTAAACCAAAAATAAAGTAACATTTAAAATTAACAAGTAGGTCATGACATCATGATTAGTTTCCTTATCTATGATCTATTCTGAATCGCATCTTAACCTTCTATCATAGGGATCTTTCACCTATACTATCCTAAAATCATGAATTATATTCAATTACCATTCCATCTACCAGAATAAAGTGTAATTACAACTCATTTGGCCATTACCAATGGAATCTAAATAAATATCCAGTCAGTAACAATGTAAGCAGTTGTATAAAGGATAATGTACAAATGATAATGTAAACATTTTTCATATTAAATTATTCTTTAATTAACGACATAGGTCCCTAGGTTGGTGTTGAAAAACAAACCAATAATACCTTATAAAACCCATTTTGGAGTATAAACGTTCAACTAAGGGATATCACATTTCATTTTATCATGGATTTAATAATCATTAAATATCCACTTTCACATTCATTCAATGGTGGCATAAAGCTGTAGTCTGGTACCCCATGGATATTTGGAGTTGCAGTCCCTTTTAAAACACTCAGTGATCACATGAGATAAATATATATCACAGGGGAATAAAGAATAATTTTTTTAACCAATGGGTATTTTGAGAAGTATTCCCTATTCCAAAATTAATCAATAAATATCACAACTATTGGTTCCACACTCATAATCCATTAATCAACCATTTCCTTAATCCATTATTCGATAAATTTCATAATTTTATTTATCCACCATATCCGCAATTCCATTTATCAATCATTTTTAATTCGAAAATCATTATTCAATTATATCAGTACACCCCCCATGGGTTTCTGTCAAGTCTAGTATCAAAATAATCAAGAGGCCCAACATGATTTGAGAAGGGTTTCCTAATCTCAAGGCAGTCAATTAAATAAATTAATTTAAAATTCCATTTCCTAACAAGGTAATTTCAATTTATTAACTCATACATCCAATTATATACAATACTATGAGAATCAAATATTATAACACCTACCTAAAGATCATTGGCATATACTCACTAAATCATAACCCTCAAATTGAAGTAGAAAGACAAGAATCACAAAAAATTGAGGATCGTTGATAAATAATTAGAACCATGATCCAAAGAAACTATATCAATCATAACCTAAATATAAACCATATAAAATGGAGGAAAAATCATCCCGCTTCATCAGGAAATAGAAACATAATAGAGAAGGAACCAAATGAGGAATAATTCACTTACCAAGGAGGAGTCAATCCTTCAATTAGACCATCAGTTTTTCATTAATGGGGTTCAAGGAGCATTGGATTCCTTTCAAGAGCCTCAAAAAACAAATGAATCCAATTTAGGTCAATATATTGGGAATATGAATAAAAATTTTGGGGTTTAAATCCAATGTGACTAGTCTATTAGGTTGAGTCAGACTATTTTTCAAAACCTGTGCATTAACCATACACCTATACATTGTGGGTGTACAGTTACTCCTATGTGGCTGCATGGTTTTAAAACTCATACACTAACCATGAAATCACCCTCTATTTCAAGAGTGAATGGTTTAGGGAGGGATTTTAGACAATTTGGAAAAACTATGTGCCACATCCCGTGGCACTAAAATGGGGTGCTCGATTTTAGGGAAAAAATCACATGGTTTTCCCTAACTATGTGCCAACCATGGTCTTACCCACATGCATTAGAATATATCTAATTTCACCCTAAACAACCCCAAAATACAACCCAACCATGGTAAAACCAAAAAGAGTGCAAAGGAGTACCTAAAAACAAGAATAAGACATCTATAAAAAAGATGAGATCATACATGTAAATCTCTCCTACATGACTTAAGAGATGGAACACAATGAGAATATTTGTTTATTGGTTTATGATGGATCATGGTTTGAATACATTTTTATATAATTTAGAATAAATGATTGAGGTAATTAAAGAATCATGATAAGGAGTATCATTTTAAACCAAAACTTATATATCCTATGTATTATGCATTCGCTTATTACTGCTACACCTAACATGAGGCCGTGAGAATATAATCTGTGGATCATGACCTTAAAAATCAAAAGAAATTTAGTTCCAAAGTATAATTCATAATATAATTCCATTTATTTATCCCATATCAATGGTCAATTAAACCTTGGGATTTACATGTGTGGGTCCTGATGTCCTTTACTATTTGAAATCCTTAATCAATAGCTATATCAGGAAGTAGATGACTATGACACAAAGCCAACATAAATAACATGAAAATATAAATAATCTCCTCTGATCTTTCAATTAAGGTGACCATGTTCTTCTAAAATTATCATCATGATTCGGTCATTATCATTTTTGAAAGGAAGGAAAACTAGTTCCTCAATGTGTGGGCTCCTTTGAGATTCTAGAATGCATTAGATATGTTTTATATCAATTAGAATTTCACCAGGATTAATTTTTTCCATGTATATAAATTTAATGAGTACTAGATATATTCTTCACATGTGATTAGGAGAGTTCATGTGACTCTTGATCTTGATGTGATGTTTATCCATGAACAAATTCAAATTCTAGATAGACAGTAAAATACCATGTATGGTAAAACTATTCCCTTTGTAAGCATGGTCAGATTCTATAAAAGACTAGGGAATATGAGAAATTCATTCTAGAGAAATGATAAGACTCTTCAAATAAAATTCCAATCTCCATATTTCTGAAGAAATAAAACCTAATGGTGGGGAGAATTTAGTATTCCCAGTTTGAGGTCTGTTCATATTTTACATTTTTCATTTTATGTTTTTGATTATTACGGTGGATCACCAATTTTATTTAGATTAGGAAGGAGAGAATAAGTTAGAATATGGCTATAGGAAGTGATTCATTATTTGAATGGTAATTAATTATGTGAATAATTTATTGAATTTTTCATGAATTCTCTTCATCTTTCGATTAAGAATCAAGTCATTAAGGTGATAGGATGGGGACTTTGGTGTATGTGGTTACTAAAAAGGTTCACATCATGTACTCATCTTTCATGATATGAATTTAGATGTATTTTTTCATACACATTAATTCTAATGAAATTTGAATCTAATTAGTCTTATATACATTACCCTCTATCCTTAGTCCCTCTTTATGTGATTTTTTACCATCATTGACCTTAAAATTCTGTTTGTGATGATTCTTCGAGTATTGGATCTTGGAAACATAAGGTATAGGATCTGTTATTCCCTTCTTATATAAATATATATATATTCCATCTTGAACAGAACCCCAAATTATAATTTTTATGGTTTGATTTATGGGATCTGAAAAGTTTTGATCAAACCTTTTTATGATTTATTAATGGAATGGAAGAAAGAATTCATATCCCTGAGATCATGTGACGTTTCCTCATTTCGAACATATTCATGGAAGTTGGATTCTCCATTTTTCCACTTTTTTAGAATGTGAAGGCTCATATGATTGTATGTAAATTTATTTTACTTTAAAATAATAAAATCACGATGAATCATTACTAAAAATTACTATTCCTAGTTGAATTTGAAATCTTGGGTTGTGGGTGATACCCACAATGTGATTGATTACTAAAAAATGTTTGAAAACAATTATTTTTTATTTTTTTATTAAAAATAAAATGGGTTTTGTGTTTGAGAACATGGTAAAATCATAGATGTTTCATGTGATCATATTTTCATTGTTTGAAGACTTGTTGGTATAGTCTTGGAACATAGTTACAGAACAACATCACATGAGGATATATCACCATGTGATGAATCATTGATGGATATACCACTGATTGTGAGTATAGGGATTTTATTTTGGAATGCATGGGTGTGTGAGTGTTACAGAAATAATGTTTTGGATTCTATGCTGGTTTAAAATAATTTTGGATAATTTAAAATAAAACTATATTCCTGATTAAAATATTTTATATACGTCGTCTCTATTTATAAAATTTTTAACGAAACAAATCTATATTTAGTTATGTCAATGGGAATTTTTGGATTTTTTTCTACTAGGTATGATTACTCACCCCCTTGCATATGTACTTTGGTGTGTATGAAGAAATTTTTTTCTATGATACATACAAAGGGAATTTTTAATATTTTTCTAATGGTTATTGTTGATGTAGTATCATGGATGTTGGATATGGAAATTATTAGTTGGTCATGTTCTAAGATTCTAGAGCAATGCCACCTTAGTGCTTGTGCCTTGATTTATTTTTGAATCTTAGTTATTCTAGCTTATTATTTCTATTATAACTCTAATTGTTTGTCTAGTTTAATTTTGAGTTGTTGGTTTTACTCATGTATCATTTATGATGCTTTCTTGGGTTTTTATATTTTGTGGGTGTATGTGTTTGTTTGTGGGTGTGGGTTTGTAAAAAAGGTAAAAGTTACCCACTCTTTCTTGTAAAACCATCAGCATTTCATTCCAGCCATTGGTGTTTAAAGAATTTCCACCAAGTCTAGTTAATTATTTGATTTCTCCCGAAAAATAAATGAGGATAGTTTATTAAATTCATACCCTTATAACTCAAGATACCTATATGGTCATGTCTTTACATTGAGTAAGTTACCTCTCTATCATGCATCATACCTCAAAAAAATCACATGTGGTACGAAGTTCTATCCTTCACTCCTTTAAACATCACCATTAAACCATGTGATATTTTTTATGCTCCATCCATGAATGTTTTACAGAAACCTACACAATCTTACTATACAATGGAATTTGAGAACTTCCTTAATCATCGGATGTGTTATTGGACTAGAAACAAAAGAAAACATTCATTCCATGTTCGAATGAAATCATCGCCCTGTCCCAAAATCTTTAGAGTTTAATCATCTATAATATGAACATTTCCATATCTTTGTTAAGTATATTTTTTCATAATCCCCCATAATATGTTTTGTGAAATTAACTTACAAGTTACATAATCCAAGACATGAGTGAGGTAGGGGAACTCAAGAGTACACCACTCTTATCTTCCAACAAATTATTCACAAATCCACTTTTAGAATAATACATTATAGGATTCACTCTCTACTCATTGTAGTGTTTATCTGGACAGCCATTCATCCCACAATTCCAACACATGAGACCATATTCTACTGGGTTTCTCTTACTTTAGAGCCTTATTTTTTTACCCTTCTTGTGGATCATTAATTTTGTGAATGGACCCCTTACAAATACTCTATAGGGATTTCAAAAATATGTATGTATATATTTCCAATGAATTTCTTCATTGAAGATCAAGTCCCTAACATCTATAAAACCCAAGGTAGACTTATCAACTTCTAATGATATTTCTTTCATATATCTCTGGCTTACCTTCCACATCTTCATGTCAAACAACCTTTGCAAAAGGAACACCATGTTCACTATTAACAACTTATCATACATGTAAGTGAGAATAATCATTAATTTTGAATTAGTTTTTACATCATGGATGTTATAAGAAATGTTCTAGGATAACTAAATCTACATCAACCGAAGTGCTTTCTTATCCATCATCTCCTATTTTAATTTCTTCATCACTTCTATCTTGGTATAACTCAATGGAAGATCAAGGTCCTTCTACAATATAAAACCATTATACATTCTCCAAAACCCAAAAATTGTTTAGTAAAATTTTTCCACCTAAAATTTAACCTAATCCAACTTAATTTATCCATAAATTAGTGAAATAATGCTAAATTATAAGACTCATGTGAAGAATTAAGAACAATATAAAAAAATTATTTTATAGGGAATGGGTAAAAATTATTCTACTGAATCAATATTTGAATTACCTTCAATAGGTTCTAACCATCCAAAAATATCCAACCAAAACTCTTATACCACTTATTGGGCTCACAATTGTCTTCTTATAGTCCACCAGAGGATAACCAACCAAAATTAAAAAGGTAAAAAAATATTATCAAAACATTATCCCTTATTAATTTTCCCAAAACATAGAAGATAATGCATCCAAATCACCACAACATAGTGCACAGAATCTTGAATTCACACATATAAGATCTCGAGAAGAAAACGATTTAAAGAAACAAAGTAAAAATACGAACATAGCTAATATGGTATATAGTTGTGTCTTAATCAATAATGGTAAAATTACTTTACTTATTATTAAAGGATTCAAAATATAATTTAATTATTAGAGAGCATACATAATATAAGTGACTTTTTCTACTAAAATATTAGATTTTAGCCAATGAAAATGGTCACCGCCACCTTTCTATAATTTCCAGTAGAAAACCAAAATATCCAATCTATATGGAAATACCTTATTTCGATCATAGAATTCCACTACCCTAAATCCATCTTTCAGTACAAATTTATCACTTCTAAAACTCTGATGAGTTTACTCTAACAAAGGATCATTTTACTCTTATGTTCCTAAAATTTATTATCTCTTATGCTCATTAAAATTTTCACATTACATCTTTCTGAAGTGATCACTGAGTATCTTCTGAAGCTTTGTTTTGACTATCATTGTATGATCTTTCGGTCTATATAAAATTTATACTTCCAAACATCGAATTTTTTATTGTACTATTTCCATTTGATCCATCAAAAATTACACCATAAACATCTATTCGTCCATTGGATTTAATGACATGTCTATGAAAATATAGTTCACATATTCTTAAAACCCCACAAAAAATTAATCTATTTAGATATAAAAAAACAACTATATATTTTAGATCCATTCCATAAAATATTTATATTTTATTTATAAAAATCAACACATTTTTCTAAAATAATTTTCAGTTTTAAACACTCACACAATCTAGGAATACTTATATTTAGAAAAATAAAATAATTGGTGGAAGATACTAAAAATAATAAAATGAAATCATTAAAATAAGAAGGAAAATTTAATATCAACATTAACTGGATAATAATAAAAAAAATATTGCAATGCTTTGATAAATTTATATCTTTCATTGAAATTAAATTCAAGATGAGCACTTAGTTGAACTATTCCAAAATTTGATGTTTAAATTTAAATCCATTTATTATCATTATTATGAATAAATTATATGTCATATTTGGAATATATCATCACTTGTATTTTTATGTAATGAGGGTGATAAGTTGAGATACTAACAAACACATTTAAATACAATACAATATACATATTTGATTGGAATTCAAATGAAATTGTACATCTAACATCCTTACTGACACCATTTAATATAAAAATATAGAGATAGTAAAATAAAAGTGAATAAGAAAGTTGAAAATATAATATTTTTCTACCAATTAATGTTATATTAATCATAACTGGAATAAATTCTAATTGATCAAAAAACCTATATAAGGAAATATAAATTGAAATATAAACACAAAAAAATTAAGAAATACGGAAAGCCACATTTATGCAACTTGAAAATGAAATTAGATATCCATGAAAAAAATAAAAATGTAAAATATACCATAGTTTTAATGAATAATTTGAGAAAAAAATAGAATATATATTAATTTTATAGACCATGAAAAAGTTTAAAAAAATAACAAGGGGAAATAGAGTTGGGGTGGGCTCACCGATAGGAGCTAAGGAAGTGTGCGACGAGTAGAGAACATCAACATATAAAATTTTTAAAAGCATTAGAAATGGTAAATATCAATACTAAAAATCTATTATATAAGAACCACTATTAAAATCCTATGATCATTATCATTGTTAATGAAAGAACTATTTTTCTATTTATCAATGCTTTTATTTTTGTGTTGATAACACTCAAAAAAATATTTGTAAATTTTTTCATTCAATCTAGCCTTTTATCTACATTCTCACCCCCCATTAGATCTATGTCCCCCCTACACACCCCCTAAAACCTTGATTGACCCCCATTATTGCTTCTACCCAATTTATTGATGATTTTCACACACTTTATCCTTACTCGTGCCTAAAATCAAACCCCTGACCTATGCCTTTAAGGCATAATACATTTACGATAACACCATCAATAATTGATAATTATTTTATGATATATTATTTATTTTTATATATACATAATTTAATTTTATTTATATATTTATTCATATAATTATATACATTTATATGATAATTTTAAGGAAATTGTTATAATTTTTATATATATTTGTATGTTTAGATATATTTTTTTACATATTTACATATATATTTATATATCTATATATTTAAATATATATTTTTACATACATATAATTGTATATTTAGATATAATTTTTCTTAATGTGTTTATAAATATTTATTGTAAATAAAATTATATAGTATATTTATTAATACATCTATATATGTTGTATTTACAGAATATTGAAACACGTAGTTGTCTACACACACACACATTAACACACACAAGTACAGATTTATATTTTGTACATACACACAAAAATATTTACATATATGAATTTATTTTTATATATTTGAATAAACATATAAATATTTATATTTTTTATTGACACACACATTTTTATATATTATTATTAAATAGGTTGGGCGTCAAGCCTTATTTTATTAAAACCAAAAAGGGAAAACCCTTTTTCGAATGGGTTGAGAGGGAACCCAATACATGAACTATAGGTCTAGGGGAGTATTTTCCAATGAAATACATGGACCAAAGCCCCTTATTTGGTAAAAATTACCCAACGACCCGTAGGCTCATATTACGCCCCTCATGAAGGAGATAACCCGAATGACCATGTTTTAGCACGTTCATGTCATGTACCATTCAAACATCTCACTATCCCATTTCTAGAGCTACTAAACTCATGTTTATATTCAATGATGTTGTGTTGTCCCATATAGATAGCTGCACCACAATGGCCCATCTTAAAATGCCAGGGAACTCCTCTAACCAACATTGGTGTTTGGGGGATGACCAGATGATATGTTCTGGCACACCCATTTCTCTTTCAAGCTTCTTACCTAAATATTCTTCTGCAGCCGTTGCTCCACCGTCAACCTGATGCTCCCCATCATCTGACTAAAAATCTATGAAAAAAAACCACGTGGCTAGGTACCCTTCCATCCCTCATTTTAATGAATATAAACAACTAAATGATGGCTGTCAGCACACCCAAACATCAAAAAGGTCTTAATAGCGGTTTATTAGCGTCAGTTATAATAACCAATGAAAAATAAATAATTTAAAAAAATTTATAATAAAGTAATATATTATTATAACAACCACATTATTTTATTTAAAAAATATTAGTGGTAGTTTTATTTAAACCACTGATAAATTTTTTAAAAACGTTAATTTCGACCTCATACCCCCAGATCCAAGAACCACTCCACACTTTCCCTTAGTGACCCCAACCCCAACCCCCTACTTCTGATGATGACTACATTAAACCCAACTCCCCCTACTCTGGATAGAGGCCATTGTGACACCAACCCCCCTTTTGGTGATTGTCGTAACCTTGAACCCCCTTGTCAGCTACCGTTGTGACCCCAACTCTACATACCAGTGATCATTGTGACCAAAACCTCCCATTCAAGCACCACTATGATCTCTACCCCCGTACAATGATCGTCATGACCCATAACACATCACCCACTGGAAAATTCCATGAACCCAACCCCTAGTCCCTATGATGGATCTTCCCCCACAACCCCCATGACGCTAACCCCCTTCTCCCCAATAAGGACCTCATAGCAACCCCTATCGCTCTTCAATAGTGAACCCAAAGGCCTCTCTTCAAATTTTTCAGGTGAATATTACCCCCCAACATCATTTAAGGTACAATTGATTGAATTTTATATTGATTTTAATTAAATTATATAGTAATCTATTTATTTGAGTGTTTTTTATGTTTTTAATTTTGGATTTAATAATTTTTATATTGAATTTGTGTTATGTTTAATCATGACCATACCCTGTTCATTAACATAGTTGGGTGATGTTAAATTTTTCTTTTAGTTATTTTATGTAACATTTATATCTTTTTATTTTAATGTATAGGGAGAAGAGTGAAAATAAAATACCTATACATAATTTTTGGATTAATTTTACTCGAAACACACTTGTGAATGACAAGGGTTTCAATGAATTTTTAGATTATGCAGTTGAAAAACGATCAGTAGATTATGGAATAAAATGTTTATGTCCGGACTATAAATTCAAGTAATGGTTGAATAAAAAAAAGTATATAATCATTTTTATTGAAATATTTTTCTACTCGATATGTCTGTTTGATTTTTCACGGTGATTCAAATTTTATAGAAATTAAAGATAATAAAACTTTTATCAACAAAGAAGAAAATGACTAGACAGAGGATAATTCAGTTCAATATTTGATAAATGGAACATTTGGTTTTATAGGTTATAATTTCCAAGATTTTAATTGGTCAAAACAACCTTCAATTGATTATGAGTAGGTTAATGTTGCTTAAAACATTAGTGACCAAAAAAATGAATTTTATGAATTATATGAAGAAAGACAAGAATTATTGAATGAAGGGTGATCCATGTATTCAATATTTTCTTTTCAACATATGTTATATCATATGAAGTGTCCCTATAGAATTATCAACAATGATATTCCCTTAATTTTAGAGTTTCTTCAGGATGTATTCAGTTAATCTAAAATCCATATATCATTCTATGAGATGAATAAAGTCATCAAAAAACATGGAATTTATTATAAGAAGATACATGCATGACTTAGTGATTGCATGATATTATGTGCAGAAAAGTTTGATAAAGAGTAATTCATAATATTTCATACAAGAATATGGAAGTTAATGAAAAAAATGATATTTTAAATCAATAACACTCTAGGAATAAATAGAAGAATAAAACTCATGAAAATGTACTGTGTAACGTTCCTCTAAAAACACACTTGAAATGATTATTCATGTCATTTAAGACTAAAAATGTAATGAAGTGGCATGCTTAGGATATAAATGGTGGCATTATGAGACATACAAATGATTTAACATCATGGAAGATGTTTTCTTCATTTTATCCATATTTTTATTCGGATCTTAAGAATGTGTGTTTGGGATTGGTTTCTAATCGTTTTAACATTTTTGGTACATTAAGTACTAATTATAGCATTTTTACAGTTATTTTGATCCCTTATAATCAACCACCATGGATGTATATGTAGAAAAACTCTATCTATATTTTAATGATTAGTCATGGAAAGAAAATTCTTGGAAATGACATTGATTTATAATGTCAACCTCTAATCAAATAATTGTGATAATTATGCATTAATGGCCTGGAAATATATGATTCTTCAATGAGAAAAATATTCAAAATTAATGTTTCTTTAATGTTGAAAATTAGAGACTTTCCTAGACTCTGAAATTTATTTGATTGGAATACTCATACTAGTTTGTGTTTTCTAGTTTGTTATTTTGATTTTGAACCTCATCGTTTACCTTATAGAAAAAATGGTATTTTATGTGTCATCACCAATTTCTTGATTCTTCTCATAAATTCAAGTTTAACAAGACATAATTATATGAAGATATAGAATTAATAAATCTACTGAAGGGGTTATGTAGTTCATAATTCATTGTAAAATTATTGAATGCCACTGAATAATTTTGAAAATGTAATCAGTTTAAAGAAGAGGGTATGAGATATAGTATCTAAATCAAATTAAAAACAACAATGGAATAAAAAGATTATTGTTTTCTAAACTTTCTTATTAGTAGTTTAATTTGACACCTCATAATCTCTGCATAATTAAAATTAAGAATAACATATGTGATAATGTATTTTTTACATTTCTTAATGAGAATGGTAAATTGAAAGACCACATTAATGATCATAAGGATTTAGAGACAATTAGTATAAAATATTTTTATGGAAAAATGAGAATTAAAATTATCCTTTGGATATTTTTACAATGAAAATTCTTGAGAAACACTCATTCCTTTAAACTTTATGTAATATTGAGGTTACATATGGATATTAAAGTAACATATCAAGGTGTGTTAACATAAAAAATTGAATGTTACATTGATTGAAAATTCATTAATGAAATATTCTAATATAGAATTTATTTCATTTTTCATGGTGTAATGTGTTACCTAAAAAAGTGACTATAGTTATCATTGAATGTTTTACCATTTTAGATAAATTTGTGGAATGAACATAAATCCAACTAATCTTGATAAAGATCAAGAAATAATTTTTGACACCTTTTCATTTGGATATGTTATTTCTCCCTTCACTAGTCATATTCCTGTTTCATTTGATAGATCATTTGGTTGAAAAAGATAAACTTGGGGGACTGGTATACTATCAATAGATGTATCCAATCGAGAGATATATTGATAAATATTTTTTATTTTCATTAGTGAACTCAATGTTAGCAGATCACTGCATAATGTTTTTAATATGTTTTTTCACTAGGTACATAGGTAATTTAAAATCATATGTGAGGAATAATGCTCAACCAGAAGGATCTATTTATAATGGGTACAATGAAGAAAAGTGATTGACCTTATTTTCATGGTATTTGAATGTTATTGAGAGAATATTCAATCATGTTTAATATGTTTAAAACATCTACAGTAATTCTCATTCAGAAAATAAATCATCAGTATTTTCAACAATTTGATGAACCATTAGAAAGGGGTCAAATATTGTATTGAAAATAGTGGAGTTTTTCAACGACATAAATATGTAAAACTGAATAGTATTATTTTAGACTCGTTTATTGATGAATTTTGATTATAAACAAAGAGGTGACAAAGGGGTTGATCTCAAAATGATATTTAATTGACAAAATATTTTATAGAGATTGTTTAATGGTTCTCCCATTGGGAAAGTAAATACTCACAATCATATTATAGATGTGTAGTTATTTTTAATTTGTTAAAAGTAACAACATATATATATTCTTTTATAGATAATTAATGGTGATAATAGATCGAAAATATCAAATGATTTGATGTTTTCCAATCTTGGTTCTCTAAGGAAGGCTATGATTTTGATGCGTACATAATTCTTGGAATTAGGTTTCATGAAATTCATCATGAAGAAGACTTGAAAACTCAAAATATTGGTGTATTTACACATGTAGAGGTCGGATACTATGGAAAAATGAACCATATAATTGAATTAAACTATCATCGTCAATTTTATGTTGTATTATACAAAATTATGTAGGTCAATGTCAATAGGGGTATAATGAAAGATTCGTTACATTTAACTTATGTAAAATTCTCTCATTTGATCCATACCAGTGAGAATTTAGAGTGTGATCCATTTGTCTTAAATTTATAATTGAATATGGTTTATTCTATGAATAATGAAATATTTGAATATTTGAGTTTTAGTTTACACTCAATGTAGAGAGACTAATTTGATATGGGAGATTAATATCAATTGATAATTTTTGAAAATGAATCTCATCAACCAAACAACATTAAACCATTTGTTCCTAATAGTATTGAAACAATAGTACTTGAGATAGAGGTTGAAAATGAAGAACTCATCCTAATTTAGTTTTATAACAATTAATACAATGAATATGAAGATGATTGAATGTATAAATTGGTAATGAAAATATTTTACAATTTCTCATTGATAACTATTTAGTACATATAAACATTGTTCTACTTTTTTTATAAAAGTGGTTTAGTTTTGGATTTAATATACATTTTATATTTTTGAACCAATTAAATTACATGAATTCCAGGAAAGGAATTCAGGATCCTAGCTGATGAACATCAAAGACCATGCCACCACCATCAACAGATTCAGTGGATATAAATGATATCATTATATCCATGATTACTAGAAAGCCATATAATTCCCTAAATGCTGTTGGTATCCCATTGTTTGATTTGATTCCAACAATAAAGTAATTGGTCAAGCCTCAACCGAGGGGATACTAGCAAGTTAACATCATTCATGTGAATTTCATTGTATACAAAAACTATGTATTTTATTAATTTTTTAATTAATTTTTCAAATATATAAAGACAACAATAGAAGTGATATAAAAATAAAAATGGAAGATGTATGGGACCTGTCAGACTTAAATATTGTCATTCCATTTGATGGGTTGGGGGTGCTTAACAAGGATGATGTTGGAATATATGGATAGATTCTTGGGAAACTTGATTATGAGATAGTGATTTTTACCATTACTTATAATGAATGTAGGGGTATTCCCACACGATGTAAAAATATGTTTTTGATAATCATGTAATGATAGTATTAATTTAATTTTAATTGATTGCTAATTTATAATACTTGGGTAATTTGTTTTAATATACTTATAAAGTGTTATTTTTTTATTTCATAATGTTTTTCATTTTTATGTCCCTGACTTCATTTCATGCCCGTGGAATCTAATTTTTTTTGCAAGAAATAGATAACTTTTTAATAGATATTATGGAATGATTTTAATTACAAATCTCTGATCACATGAAATATTTATGAGAATGTGCCTGAAGTCATCTCTCTTAATCAAGGGATATTGTTTTTTTATATTAATGGATATGAATCTTATTAAGTAATTGTATATTTTAGAGTATATTATTTTCATAAACATTATAAAATTATAAATTTTATTAATATTTCTATTTTTTATAGGAATTATGTAAAAAATACTATAAAATGAGAGAAATAGTTCATTCCTTCTATCACTCAGTATCATAGTTTGTTTTAGAAAAAGAAAAATTTTGGTAAGTATTTCATCAATTATTATTTATATAATATTATTACTAGACATGATTTTTTCTAACTTGTTAATATTTTTTTTATAAATGAAAATGAATTAGGTCTCTTAGTTAGTCAAACATAGATGTGTTTTAAACTGTATTGGAATCCCAATTCCAATTTTGTAAATAACCATACCTCTGATATTGGGGTAAAAAGTTTTAATTACTAGTTCATATTATTTCATTACTGTAATAATATAAAAATGAAAAATATATTATAATAACAAACAATATTTAAACCCAACTAAATATGGATGGCTATATGGATCAAATGATACAAATTTGGAATTCTATGATATATATAGCAGACCACAATTAATTTGGTTAAAGACTTGTTTGTTGTTATAATTTAATTTTTAAAATTATGTATTTACAATAATGAAATAACAATACATAGTAGTGAAAAATCTATTAATTTGATAATATTATGAATTTCAGCAATTTTAAAAAACAGTTGTTAATATTTTTGAATTAATAGGTTAAAATTCAAGATGTATGGGATGTGAGCCCTTCACAATCATAATTGGTTTCCAAAAATTATGTAGTTTTATCATTTTAGGAAGTAGAGCCATGGATGTTTATGGAGGATGGGTTTTGGGTGTACTAAATAAGTTTTGTTTGTTTTGGAATGATCATAAATTATTACTACACCTAGTGGGAGTTTGAGGAGTGTCATTGATGATGAACCATAACAAAAATTTCAAGGATTAAAGAAAAATTTCAAGAGAAAAACTCTTATATGAAAACAGAGGATTAGTGGATGTCGACAATGGAAAATTATTTAGTTTTTATATTTTATTGGATGATCAAAATGATCCATAAGGAAATTCACATCCTTATATATCATATTACTAAGATAAATGATAAATAACACAGACAATTCCGACATTTTTAGAGAACACATACAACATCCATAAATAATAATAAAATGACACATTTACTTTGAAAACACACACTTAGAGTCTTACTGACAACATATTGATCCATATATATGTGTGGTTAATTATTTCATGTAAAAAATGAATTATGAATCATTATCATTACGTTTGAAATGGTTTTTCACGGTCACCTGGTTCCGGAACCGATAATCCTCAGAGAGCCTCGAACTCCTATATTCATTCATGGAGAACAAAATCGGCGCTTCCCTTGGACTTACACTCATCCATATAAACCCATTCCTCTGAATGTCCTCTAGCTATACTCGTAACTCACAAAGCTCTATGGGATCTATCCGATATGTTAGTGTAGATATCAGTGACATCCCATGGTACAGATCGATGTACAATTCAACCTCTCTGTAGGGAGGTAGTCTTAGAACATCATCAGGGAACAAATCAGCATACTGGTCCCCACTACTTTATAACTTGGGCACTAAACATCTACTACTCTGAGGTAATGGTTAGAAAACAGTTGTGTGATCCTATACACCCTCCTTCAGGTATGTCCATCCTGTGCTTCAAAATTTCCCTTCTCACTGATGATAGAAAACCTAGTCCCATCCTCCATGAAACAATAAACTTTGTTCCAAACGCAATCAATTTGATCATGGACTATGGATTACCAGTCCATACCCAAGATGACATCTTAAGGCCTCAACGCCGCTACTAGACGATCCTAGCTGAATCTCTCGCCTCATAGGGTAAACTCACAATTCCAGTGCCAATGTTTAATCATCGAGACTTCTCCCATAGGTGTCTCTAATCATAAGGATCAACCCAAACACTCCACCAGAATATCCGAGATCCGAATGAGAGCTGTGACAATGAATTATTGACTGGAACCTATGTCTATAAGTACTGTAGCTAAGGTGGAGTAGACATAGACCGTACCTAAAATCATCTATGGGGCATCGTGGTCATTGGTCTCAGCTGCCTATTGCTGAGCTCATCTATGTCCACTTTCTCCCTATGGTTGGGGTAGACCACCTGGAGGTAGTGGCAGTAGAATCTCAAACCCTTTTCCACCACCTGTTACATGACCTACTCTATGACACGTCTGCCGCCCTGCAGACTCCTCGCTCAAATCTCTTCCTCAACCTCAATTGTTTCTCAACTGTGTTCTAGCCAGGAAGTCGCGAGCCATGTTACCCTACCCACCACACGTGAAGCACAATATGCTCCTCTACTGGCATGTTCTACCTTGTGAGCCTCACACCTCTGACCCTACGTCTCTTGGTCATCCACTAGATGGACTGGTCCACTTGGAACTCTGTGTCATATAACTATTACCAGATGTAGATAGCTTTACTGTGTGACTCCCGGTGGTGGGTCTCACTGTTTGTTTCTTCTCCGCAAGGAAACTCTCCCCCAAGAATGCAATCTTAAACACTCCATCATGTGTCAGGATGCTGAGAGATACCATCGAATCTCTGGTCTCCCATCAGAGTCCCTTCTCGAATGTCCAGGCCCTGAAAAAAGGGTCCCACACCATGTTTGTAGTGTAACGTGAGAGGTCGGTGAAACTCACCAAGTATTGTGCCACGGTAAGGATACCCTACTATATGTGCACAAGCTCCTGAATACACATAGAGTGCATAGTCACTAGAATGAACACATCCATGAGGAGGCCCTCAAAATATACCCAAGTAGGGGTGCCTCGTTGTGTATCTTAAGAATCAGGCTCCCCCATCACCTTGCTTCTCCCTTAGAATGTCTAATAGCTAAGATCACCATATGGTCATTTGGTGTCCCAACCAGGAGAAAAACTCTGTCCACAACCTACAGCCAGTCCTCAGTCACATGCAGATCCATCTTGCCTCAGAACCTCAGAGGCCTCTGCTACTGAAACTCATGCAATGCACCCAGTCAGTGTGCACCATCTGCTAGTGGGGCTAGTGGAAATGGATACCCAGTGGGAAGGGGTGCTTCTCATATATAACCCCATAGTATTATCACTGTAAGAGGGCCCCACACTGAATCCTCATCGTTTGGGGGCCATCATCGCAAACACTCACTGGAATCCTCGCTGGCTTTCTAAGTGGCAACATCCTGAAAGAAAATAGGAGTTCCAGGGTCAATAAGTTATACGTGGTGATATGAATCAAAGAGATAAAAAATAAAACACTTCTGAAACACATGAAATGTGTGTTTTCGTGCCCCATTTTGGAAATCAGAATTCAGGGTCCTGGTGTATGGATACATCGGTCACTACAGCAACACTAGAATTCCCGAATTGAAAACCACACTCAAAACACATAACACTATTACTCTATTAAAAGATAAGGGTCCTAGTTCTTCAGTAGAACTGAATCTTCTGATGCCACATTTACACGAACTGTCCTCCAGGGACCGTGTCGTGACTACCCCAAGCCTACCATCCATAGGCCAGGGGTTGGCAATATCCACAGAAAGGAATTTCCAAAAAAAAAAATCGAAGGCATTCTCTTTACACCTGTAAACACAAAGTCCAATAATACAATAAGAAAAACCCACATAGTAAAATAGCAGTAGTAAAAAGATGTTTAATGAAAGTAAAAAAGGGTGAGTACTATAAGCAATGGGGGCCGAAATACAAGCCCAACTGAAAAGTAAAACAGTAATAGAAAAACAACACCTGGAATTGTCTGCCAAGGATCCTACCTAATTTGTTGGTACAAATCACTGTTAGTCTTCACTGTGGTACATCACTTCTAATGGTCCAACTCTGAGCACCATCTCATCCTGGCTCCCAAACATCAGTCAATGCAGTCTGTAGTCTGCAAAAGACACAACAAGGTGCGGGCGTAGCCCATATGGGGGTGAGTATAACAATACTCTATAGGGACCCCAAGACCCCAAAAGGGGTCCTTGAGTTCCACAAAGGAAAACCCACTTAGAAATATCTAAATCAAAATTCATGAAGCAACAATCAGCTCACACTAGGCATACAACTCAGTGATCAGGAAAATAGAAGATTAGTCTCATGTAATAACATCTTATTCTATTTAGAAGATCCAAATCTGAACCAAAAAAAGAAGTAGTTCTGTATCAATACACTCTTGGATGTAAGACGTTGTCCACGATGGGCCACTATAATGAGGTTCCTCATCGGGTCATGTTTCTGTTGATCCACATAGGGTCACTAGATGTTGATTAAAAGAGGGTCTCTAGAATGATCATCCTCAACAGGCCGCTCTAAAAATGGTTCTCATCAGGTAGTTACAACGATGATCCACACAAGGTCTCAATGATTTTGATCCACATAGGGTCACAATAATGTTGATCTACACAGGGTCTCTAGATGGTAATCTACACAAGGTCGCTAGATGCTGATCCAGACAGGGTCACTCTATGCAGATCCACATAGGGTCGTTACTTCAAAGACAACCGGTCATAGGGTTCCTACTCATAGCATGCTTGATTCTGGGTGAACCGCTCCTCTACCCATTAGAAATATTTTTAATGGTAGGATGTCACATAAAAAATTATACCCAGGGGACCGTCCCATCATAGGGGTCCCAAAGTGATAGACAACATGTCGATCGGACGTCCGGTCTTTGAGATATGGGAAATTTTGTAAAAAGGGCCCGGTTAGATTCATGTCTGATCCAACCCAAGTCACAAGTCAACTCCATCAAAACAAACATAGAGTATCTCCACAAAACCTCCTTTTAACAAGGATCCTTATTCCATAGATGACACGTCGATCAGATACTCAGTCTATCAGTTAAATCCATTTCCGTGAAATGGGGGTGATCGCACCTCGATCTGGCGCAGCTCGGTCGGGCCCGCCAGAATATGCCAATCACGTCACTTCCCAAAAGGGTTCCCAACACCATTAATGGTGTGTCAAAAATATATATGGTTCATCAATTATGGGTGTTTAATTTATTCGGGGATCAATAGGGTCTGGGCTCTATCCGACTTGTTCTGACAGGCCCGACGCAACGGTTCCTAGAGACAAGTTGGCTCCACCAAGGTCTGGCCCATCAGGGCGGATGATTGGTTTGCTGGCCCACGATGTGGTTGGCCCAACCCACCAGGTGGGGCTCAGCCCACCTGCATTGGCCCACTGGGTCACAGGTCCGGCCCACGATTGCCCCTATCTGCTAGAAGGCGGATCACCTTCTCCACTGGACCTGTTATTGTGGGGAAATTTTGCCCAGCCGGTGGGGCACTACCCCACTGCATGAAATAGTCGGCTGTTTGGACGACCGACTTCCACCAATGTAGCACGACTTGTGGTCATGGATTCTGTCAACGGTGGAGCCTATGGGTGCCACCCATGTCCCACACTACCGGTTCGGGCTGACCGCCTCTGGCCACTGTAGTGCACAACGACGCGCCCCTTCCCACTGCTCACGCCCAGTCACTGCGTGTCATCTCCATCCACCTCCAACCGCCACTGACATGGTGCACATGTAGTTTCTTCTGTAGGCCACTGTACGTGCTGCTATGGTCTATTTTTTATGTTTTCAGCACCTAAGAGGCTCTTGGGTCACCGTCGCCACTACAATTCCATCGATTTTATCTTGCCGCTCCATTTGGAAAACTGTTCTAGAAAAAAAGGATAAACAATTAAGAGGCAGAGGGTCTGGCCTAGTTCATTTTTCCCATTCCCTCGGCGTTAGAATCATATCAGTTGATAAAAAAGTTATCTAATAAATATGAACATTGCAAAAATCCCATACCTTGATAGGATGTTCAGTGAGGATGATCAAAATAACTTTTTTCGTTATTGTCATCGATTTGTGATTCTGTGGTGCTCTTCACCGCTCGCTGAAACTGGTGTCTTCCTCCAGGTGGATAGCATCATGGTACATTAACATAGATTCATCACTTGGTGAAGTCATAACAACAACCAACCCCAATCTCAATTTAAATAAAAGGTGGGAGATGTGGTTAACACTCCAAAAAAATTATTAGGTTAATTTAATTAATGGACCACCCAAATTCCAAATGGTGTGGTTACTAGTAAATGAGAGTGAAGCCATTTAATGGATTGACATGTCATCTGTCCCGTATCTTCCTCTCCTCCGTTGGAGGAAAGGAAAAACTTAAATAAAATAACATTATAATTTTATTATTCATTATAACATCAAAAAACTATTTTTTTGACCATCGGTGGTAGAGTTGAATCCTCCCTTAATTGAATCCTAGCACTGGAGATTCAATGGTCCTCTCAGATTTTTAATCGAAGCACTGTTTCAAAGCGTAGAAAAAGACACCTATGCATTTATTGAACATACCATAAAAAAGTTTAGAAATTCATTTTTGGAACACTGGTCCTCAGAATCACATGCCGTCAATTTTCACTGACTCATAATAATTAAAAAAAATTAAATGGAAAATCTGGGTCTTTGCATTAGTTTTGGGTAAAACACATTAAAATGAGTTAAAACAATTAAAATTGAGTAATGTTTATTTTATAATGATTATTTGTCTAAAAGAATATAATTTCATTAAATTATATATTAATTGTAATCGGGTAACAATATAATTGGAAATTCTTCATTTTAACTAGATAGAATGTGAAAATGATAAATTTGGAATATGATTTTAAAATTTTATGCAATATGTGTTTACTAAAATTTTTAGTTTATGTTTTAATAATGAGAATAAGAATTATGTGTTTGTATATATTTTTTGATATTTAACTAGAAAATGTTTATGAGATTGAAATGAAAATGAATCATTGGGTATTTTATTATAATTAGAGTTTACGATGTTAATATAAAAACAAAACACATTTGTTATGAAAATCTATAATGTTCACTAACATTTAGGGAGCCTTGGGTTTTTATTTGAGATGAGAACATGATATATAATCAATGGGTTATTATTGTATTCAATATAGGCTAGGGATAATTTATATACCATGTGTCTGGTATAAAACTCATCCAAGCCATGTGTTTCTCTACTATATATCATAAATGACATTTAGTGATTTTAAATAAATTAGTTAAAGGACGAATAATTGTTCCTTTGTGTCATTATTATAACTTACCTCCTAAAATTACATGAGTTAAATGGTATTATAAATCATTGGGTATCTTTAAACCATATATTTGTCAGAAAATTAAACTAAAAGGAATGTTTGGGGTTGCGATGATCTCCACTATGAGTTAATTCTCACTCCTAGTTCATATACACTACATTTGAGTAAAATTATGTTCATAATGTTTCACTAAATGAATTTGGTATTGGTTGATATGATATATTGTATATTTACAACATAGATATGATTTATTATCACTTTAGAGTCATTCAAATGAGATATGTATAAGTTCATTTTTTAATTATTTTAGTAATATTATCCATGACACAGAACTTGTTATTTAATTTGATAAATTTTTGCTTGTATGTTTTATTTATGAATTCATGTGATTTTATAGTACATTTTACTGTTTTTATTGTTTTTTATTTATATTGAATTTAATTAGTGTTTCATTTAATTTAGTGATTTAATTTTGTTAAATCATCCGTGGAAAAATCACTCCCCAGTATGTTCTTATAAACCCAAAAAACTAACCACCAAGATCTACTGATCAAGGATTGTACATGGGATAGTGTGTCTCTTCACTATAATGAAATAGTTGAGGGGTTAGAAAATGGTATCATATTTATTTACATTTTATGATATTTATTATTGGGTAATTGATAAGAGAAATACATGATACATGAATTGGGAATAAAGCTACATGAGTATGCCTTACCAATATAGTTACAGTTCAAGTTTTAGTTGGCTGAGTAGTAAGAGGATTTTACATTATTGAATTACATATAATTTTTTTTATACTTACACAAATATCAGATGACATATGTTTTATTCCTGCATCTTATGGGAATATAGGGACATGTAATTTGTGTGTTCACATGTGATTATATTTGAATAGTGAATTTAATTAACTTTAATGATTGTAATATTATTAAAATAAGTATCTTTTTGAAAAATAATTAATTATTAATGAATCAGTTAACTGAAATTAGTGAGAGGAATTAATAATATAATTTTATCTATTTCTTTTCACTAATTACACTTTGATCTTGCATTAGAAGGGATTCATGGTGTTATTGTTTGAATAAAAATTGTAATGTTATTTTCCCATTTATGGGTTATTATTTATAGAATCATGGCCCCAATGAAGATTACTAATTGTCCATATGGTATGGATTATGAAAAATACCGATTCAAGGAATGTTAAATGGTGGGGAGACTGAGTATGTTATGATATTGGGAGAACATGAAACACTAGTAAATAAAAAGTATAATGAGAGTCATCATACGATCATAAGAAACCTTGAAAGGAGACCATCTCAATAAGTTTATTTGGGGACAGATATGGATCAATATTGTTTACAAAGACAAAATCCAAAATTTAAGTAATATGATGAGACTCATTTAATAGATGTTTTCATTCAAGGAATAGATATGCTCTTCCTAAAAATTGATACATTAGTGGAGAATAAATTAAAGCTTTCAGTGCTTATGTGTTAGGTACCAGTGTGATTCTTATTCGATATTCTGGTCTTTCTAAAGTGAACCAAAGGATTGATGTGGTATTCATCCTATTATCTATTCTTTGAGTAATTTCATTCGTATACATTGATTATGTATAGAGTTTAATATTGTATAGAAATAAAATTTAATGGTATGTATGATCATGAAAATTCCTCTATGTTTAAAAATATCTTTTTTTTAATCAACCATGAGTTGTATTAATATTTATAATGTTTATAATTTCTAGTACGGGTTTACGAAGAATAATTATTTACCTATTTCCTTTTATTCCCCCACATTAATGATTATAGTAAATATATCTCTCATAGTTTAAGAGGATCTAATAGTATAAAGTATGGTTATGGTGGGTGATATTGGATATGGGGGCACCAAGAAAAAGAAGATAAATGATTATCATAGAGGTAGTGATATGTTAATAGGTTGTGGGTATAATTCATTTTCCCCTTACTCAAGAGTAACCATTTCATTAGAGTATTATCAGTGTTTCAAAAATTATATACATGGTCTATATATCATTGGGATCTAAAAAATTCCATTCTTGTAGGGATTTTAGAGGGATACCGGTTGAGAAGCCTTATCCACTTAAGAAACTCATGCACGGTATAGTAAACTATTGAAGAGTATTAGTTTTATGCCACACAGTATAATTGGTAATGAGGTAGTTGGGACTTCTCAATGATAATATTCGTAGTTAGATACATTTCAGGGGAGTTATATTTCACAAGAGTAAGGATGATCTATAGAGTTTTGATAAATAATTAAAATGGATAGGGAATAAAATAATGTCGGTGAGGGATCTTTAATAGTTATAGGTATGATTAGTATTACCTCTACATTTTTTTGTTGTTTTTTATTTTAGGCCATCTTGTTTATTAATATATACATTTTTAGTATGTTATCTTAGTTAGGATTAAGATATTTTATATACTGTTCCTAATGTGAAAACTCTAATGAGAATAAGTGTGGAGGCCACCAAAAGATATCAAACATTAGTAGTTTTTATTAATGGATTCATAGAACTATGGGACTTATTTATTTCAAAATGAAACATTTTTATATGATTATGAGGATGAATTAGTGGATAACTTTTAAGTACTATATTAAATATTACTAAAGTTGAGTGACATTTCTCTCTTATTTATAAAAATCCAATGTTATTATTATAGAGTGAAATAATCATTCTAGTTGGGATATAAATAATTTAGAGTGGATGAGGATGATCACACCTCAAATAGAATCTATTACATCTTTGATAGTATAAGGGTTTTGATAATGTTTTTTCCCACATGTGGTTGATAAATATCAATATGAATTTCCAAATGAATTCAATGGTTTTCCTTTGATTAAAATTTTTTGTGTTCATTATTAACATGGTACTACGAACAAATCCTATCTATATATAGTTTTAATACATAGTGTAAAATGATATGAGAATATTGAAAATTCAATTGAAAATATTGAATCCAATGGATTTATTATTTATATTGCTCCTCTTTTTTTCTATTGTGTTTTATATTTTAATATAGTTTTAGGACTGTTCTAATGTATTGATTATTTTATCTTGAACTAAGTTTTCACCATTAACCAAAAACCATTACCACAAATTAATTATTTGTTGAATCAATTGAGAGGATCTGCTAGTTTTTTAAGAATGATTTAGTAATTATAGTACCAGTTGAGAGTGAGGTCTAAAGATGAGTTCAATAAATACATTTGAAATATATATTCACATTCCAAATTTTAATTCATGTCATTCAGAGAGAACAATTTTAAAGTTCTGTCATGAAACACTAAATTTTTAATCAAATTAAACATAAAAATATTATATCAAGGGTATTAGGTTCAATCCCTTAAGGAAAATTTATGTAGATACTTTAAATACCCTCTTAGAGGAATATTTAAGCCGATCAATTTTTAATATGATTAATAATAGAAATTCTAGATAACAATGAAACAAAAATAAATAAAATTATTTAAATAGATACATATGAAGATGATAATTTCAAATTTATACGTCATTTTCAAGTGCACCTGATAAAAATTATTTTCTTTTCACTCATATATATATATATATATATATATATATTATGTCACCAATAATTCCCAATTTAATTAATATAATATCAAGTATCACCAAATGATCCTGGATAATAATATATGTTATAGATAGATCATCAAATATTCAATTAATATATGTGATCATAAATTATTATAAATTATTATAATCATATTTATTAGGGAAATTTTGGGATCTATTTCCCAAAATTTATGTAAATTCATATGTGTTGGGATCCATCAAATAACATTATTTATTAGGTGTCACCTATGAAAGTGTGTAGATAAATAAAAACATATAATTTTTTCAATAAATATTATTATTTATTCTCAATAATCTCATGTAAGATATAAAATTATTTTACTAACATGACTGAATTATAAAATATAAGTTACTTAATTATCTATAATTTTTTATTACATATTATCAATCACATATGTGGGAACCATATAATTTGTTGGCATATTGTTTTAAAAATAAAATGGTCAAATATATACCTAAATATATAAACATGTAATTAATATATATTTATTTAAAATAAAATATATTTCAAATATAATGGCACACATATGATATCACATAAAATTAAGTCTCACATAATGACTTTAGCTAGATTTAACACGATCATGACACATAAAATGATGAATATAATTATTTGTGTTCATATAGATCCAAAGATCGCTACTTTTTTATACTAATGATTTAGAAATAATAAACATATTGTCATTGAAAAAAAAATGAAATAATGAGAACCATCCCATAAAATTCAACATATAGGAACAATATCTAATGATGAATGAAATAATGACTATGTAAAATAATGTCACCAACACCCATTAAAAACAACTAAAAGTATGAAATTAGAAAACTACTATAAAAAAACATCACACACATGAACCTCTATCAAGTTGAAAAAAATGAAAATGATTTGTGAAAAAAAAACCCCACATAAGATTTAATTTGCATGTCATCATCATACTACCCCATTTAAATCTTGGATCAATGCATAGTGAATGGATCACAAAAAAAGTAGCCAAAATTGGTGTGTTTTTTCATAGTGGAGAGACAATACATGGTAAAGGTTTATGAAGTACTAGGAACTTGTCTTGAGGTATGTGGGTAGTAGTTAAAACCTGGTGAGGTATTATAATGGTTCTTCTAGAGTTTTTATGTAAAGGTTACAGCTATTAAATTTATTGGTACACAAAATTGGTAGGAGGTCATCCTGTTAAGGATATCATAGAATTTTTTCCCAATAATGGGTGTTTCACAAGAGATGTTCGTGATTTACCCACACACACACATATATATATATATATTAATGAATAATATTTAGAATTTAATATTTACTTTAATATAATCTATTATATAATAAAAAAAATCACATTATTTGGATAAAATACTTATACCCAAAACAATTATTATAAAAGAGGATATTCCTATAGAGGAGAGTGTTGAATGTGAGTAAAAATGTCTCCAACCACATTGGACGGATATAAAAACATAAAAAATCCCATGGGAGAGAAATACCAATATAATTATTTCGTTAACCTTATTTCATTTAAATAAACCCACCACTATATTAATTTCTTTGTAGATGTTAGAAATAAAAACATAAATCCCTTCATAGACTTAAGGAATTTTATTTAGATTATAATAATAGTGATCATAACCATAGAGGTGTGTGATTTAAGAGAATAAACATCAACCATCATGTTACTTTGAATCCAACGGTTATGATAATTTTGTTATTCAGATTATTCAATTTCATTTCCCATAGAAGGAAACACCTCTTCTTATTCGGTAATGTTAATTAGAAATTATAAGAAATATACATTAATAAAACCTCAATACATTCCCATGATTCCACAATATATTGTATGACCATCTGTACCCATACACACCTAATAAATATTTATCAGAATCTATTTCTTTAATGGAAGTATCCGTTTTACATAAGAATATTCTTTTTCTTCCTTATTAATATGCTAAACTGAATTTTTTTTCTAATAGAAAAATACTTGACGAAATTTTATTGAATATTATATTGGAATTTTTTATAGTATCTATATAATTATGAATACCAATATTAACAACCTTGGTAATATTGATGTTAACATAAAATATTAGTTAGTTCTTGATAGTTACAAGAAATATAAGCATGATGAAATACTTTTAATCTATAAATTATAAATATAAATAATAAAATATGAGTCATATGAATAGATAATAAAGTTGTGAATGTCTATAGTAAAAAAAATAAACACTTGAATATAGTTTAATATTTGTCTCAAGATAGTACTGACAGTGTCCCACTCAAAAAACATTCTCTGCATTCTAAGTATTCTAGATAGATGGAGATGGAATGAATAATCTATATCCCTACATTATAAATATTATCGTCATACACAAGTTTTCCATACTAAATTATCCAATTTATAAGTAATATTACACATTATATGTGATTATTTTCAAAGTATATAATTCATTTTATTGGAGAATAAAACGCAACACATTGGTATCTATAATATAATTTAGCATTGAGGATTCCAAGATATGTAGGGATATAAATATTTAGATGATGTTTAATAATCTTTATGTTCTCAATTTCTAGAATAATTTCAATAGGAATGTGTTTAGGGGTCATATCCCACATTTTGGGGATCTAAAAAATACATATATTATCCAGATGGTGAGGAAGAATAGAAAAATCCAAATAAATAATTAAACCATTAGGTAATCTAGAATATTGGGTTGGATTCCCATAATGGTAACCAATGGATATGATGAATTATTTATTTAAACTCACCCCTAATTATAGGTCACATATCCAACCTAAGGTTTAATATTTCCCCTTCATAAGTCTATTAATTATCCAAACAGAGAAAAAACTAGTGTACTCCTTATTATTTCTATGTTCCCATATAAATCATTTAATAATTGAATTATTGAATTTATTATCACTCTTTCTGTGAAATCCACCCATGTCAAGGGGTTTGGAAAAAAAATTTAATACGTAATGATTATTTTTTTATATACCATATATATATATATATATTAGTCATATAATTATAAAAATTATTTATGATACCAAGTGGAAATTTATTGACGTGAAAAATATAAAAAATCTATAAGGTGATGACTGAGTTTAGAAAAAATATCATTACATCATCTGAGAGGGTTTCATCATTCTAATCTGCAAGATGATATGTGATTTTGGAGGTTGTGTATTCATGTTATATAGAATTGACACAACCCCATTAAATTTAAACACATATGTATTATAAATTTATAATACAATTCATAATGTTAATATCCACATGAAAGGGGTATTTCTAGTATTTTTAAACTCCTTCCCAAAGTATGAAAATTATTTTTCAAGTAAATATATATTAAAATCACATTATCATATTTCTTGAAAACAAATTAGAGGTTCTTGGGAAGTAAATTTTCCAAAACCATATTCAACCATTTGAAAAATATGTGAAGATAGAGGATGTACTTACCCAACCTATCTTGAACATTTAATATACACATGTGGTGGGAGTATATATGTATTTGATATTTCATTATTAGGTTCCATGATATCATACATAGTGTTTTTTATAAATGTTCACACATTCAGAGGTGTTATAAGGACATTCATATATCATCCTTATAGTTATTAAATTAATTTGGTTTCATGAATCCATCATGTTAGTAATAATTCATAGTCCTAAAGATAGAACATTTATTATACAGTTGAAGAGAGTGATACCTAAAACTATTTGACAAAAATATTTAACATAAAATAACAAATAATTATTTTAACATAGATTTTGAAATTTATACTTTAGGCCTACTGGAAAAATTTTGGAGGATGATAACTATCTAACAGTTCGAAAACATATCTCATGAAAAATATCTCACTAGTATATAATGAACATATTTTTTATCCATTTATACAAATTTCACATCCTATATTTTTTGAGAATTACGCATACATGACCTATACCTTGGATAGTGTGTAATAAATAAAGGTATTTCTCGATTCTAAGATCCTAATACTGATGAAATCAACAATATAAACACTATAACTAATAAATAAGTATTATTAAATTAGATTAGTGAAGTATTGAACAAGAGATTGTTATATATATTCCACTCTATTAATGGTTTCATCATTTATTATGATGGAATGAACCCTATTCATGACCATTCATTCAAAATAAGTAAAATGAAAGAATTTATTGTTCCTATAACAATAAATAAAACTCATTAGCTAGTATAGTCACATAAGAAAATTTTTTTATTTTTGAATTTCAATTTTATAAATATTTTAATGATTTTAGATATCCTTCTGATTAACTGTGTCATTGAGTGTAGATAAAAACTATAGCCATTATAAATCCCCATCTCAAGATTTTTTTATATTTAGATAGTTGGGTTAATTTTCCTTTTCTATAAATCCTTTGATATTATTTGATTTTCATAATATTAGTTGACACTATTTTACCAGCATTACCATTATCTTAATGATTCCATTCATGTGAGATGATGTTGTTGAATTCGTAAATACCATGCCAGTCACCGTGGAATTTTAAAAAAAATATGTAAGTCCTTCTTTTCATCTCATATAAGTGAATATAATATATATGGATGATCATACTTAAATATAACATGAGATTAGATGGAAAACATGATACAATCATCCACACCCAGTAGAGAAGAAATCAATTTATCAAATTTATTAACATTGTTTCCATTAATATTTTTTCTAAAACATATAATTTCTTCCCCAGGGATTTGATATCAATATAAAATAATATATAAATAAATTTCTATAATTACTATAAATTAATGGTAATGAAGGCATTCCAAATATTTTTAGATTGATTATTGATAGATTTGAAGTCACCCACAATGACCTAGTTATTTGTACTACATGATGATAGTGTGAGTAGTTTGTCCTAATGTTCCCTTATATTAAGATAACATCTATTAGAATATATTAAATAAAAAATATACTATAAACCAAATTAATACAAGAAAGTGGAATCTTGTTGCCTAACAATTTGAATATGGGTTAATGTAAGTAATTTTTAATTAAAAATTAAAGGGTCTCAATAGAAGATGATTTAATATTGTGATCCACCATCTTTAGACAGGGGATTTCCATTTTAAAATGTTAAATTATGTAATGGATATCATAGGCTTAACAATACCAATTAAATAAAATCTATATTCATAAATTAATTGCATTGTGGATGAGGACGTAACTTATTTATTTATCCCTATATAGTTATAGTAAAAAATATTTATTTATTAGAGTATCCATCCATTTATATGATAATACGATAATAATCTAAAATCATACATATTTATCTACACTTTCCTATATATTGTCTCACTGTAAGATCTCATTCAGTATAACCATTGTTTTTTATAAAATAATAATTTGAATTATCCATATATTAATCCATATCTTATAATAATAGAATAGAAAAATTGATAAGTTATTAGTTAGATATGGACCCTCAGTTTCCCACATAATTTTATTCATTTAGGAATTTTCCCAGGGTGGAACAATGGTAACTAATGAAACATACTTAGACTAAAAATCCTACTCATTTAAATCCTATTGAATTTGAGAAATGAAATTGTAACCCACAAATTTTCATATATGGGAATTCTGATTTAGATCCTTTTTATTCAATAGGTTTTTTAGCATCAATATGAAACGATTTACCAAGATCTTTATATCTCTTATCCCATGTATTTTCCAATTTAACAGGTGTATCATCAGTTTAAACATTATCTAAACTGATAATTCAAAATAATATTTTGGAAAAAAAATTATAGTTATTTAAATTAGTATCAATTATCCCACATAAAAAAATTATCATCCCCAAAACATATCATAAATCAACAAACAAAATAACCAATTTTCATGTAAAATGAACATCATTAAAACATCAAAAAATTTAATAATTTTACACATAATATATTATGCTTTACTTTTTATTTTAATTTTAATAATTTTTGTACACTTTCATTCACTCTATGTTAAGTATCTACAATTCATCTTCATGTGACAATCAATTCCAAAAATCTCATTTCTCAAGATAATTTTTAATCAATGATATAATCAATCATCATACACTTAAATTATTTCTCTATATTAAACAAAATTTTCACATATCCACTAATAGAGATCAAAATAATGAAATAATAATTAGAACATCACATTAGGTTCAAATAATATCTCGGGTTTTGGTGTGTTGGGTTATAATTAATTTTTTATTTTTGGTCAAAATGAATTGTTTGAATCATTAAACGAACACATGATCAATTTTAATTTTCATATATACCTCAAAATCTCACACCCACACTTTCAGTTTTTAATTTTCCTGAAAATGGAAAAAAGAAAAAAAATATCCTAATAAATGTATGGGGACATGATTCAGTATACCATAATGGAGACATAAACACATTAGTATCAAATATAACACACAAAGAAATAGATATAATTATACATCACAATGAAATATTACACAAGTAACCCATAATCTAATTATAATTATTGAATGTAAGATATATAATGTCTCATAAACACTTGATGTATTAGGATATCACTTTTATAGGTATCCCTAAAAGTGAGGGTTACAATGTAATAATAATAAAAATGATCAATGTTAGAAACCATCAATTAATTTATATTTTAACATCAAAATATATATTAAATTAATAGTGATATTATAAAAAAAGACATATAAAATTATGAGATATTGTATATCCATGTGCATGAAATTAGTCATTTCCCTTAAACAATCCAATTCATGAATGTCTCACTCCACCATAATTAGATTTGAAATATTCATGAAAATATTATGACATGGTTACGAAAAAATTCAATCTATGGGATTATACTAAAAGATATTAATTGATTTAAAGAGACACCCAATATATATAACACAGGTATGGAATAGTGGGTCACATAATTCAGTAAAATAATAATATAAAAAAGAAATTTCATTGTACAATTAAAAATTCATAATGGTTTGGGGGACATATATGTACTATTATTTAAGACATAAAAAATACTAGTTTTTCTAATAAAAAAATGGAAACTAATATAAAAATTGGACAAATACCTCATAAGTATGAAAAAATAATATTGGACATTACTGATGATAATGTGTGAAAAAAGTGTCTCAAAAATCTAAACATTTAACAAAAAAATTCAGTCATTAAATGATATCCACCATTATCTGAAATCATAGATATAAAAATAAAATAAATTATAACTAGAATAATTTTCTCAAACTGACTAAGAAAAATTTTATAAGTCTTTGGTCATGTCACGCTAATAGTACAATTGTTTTCATGTGGTTTCAAAAATGGAAGGGCTGATAGTTTTATTATTGATATTTTAGTTACTTATTATATAAGATTTTTTAGAGGTGTAATTACAGTAAATCATAAAATTTAACTCTTCCAAGAGTAATTATAGAAATATTGAAATATGTTTTAGATATCAAATAAAGAAAAAAATGGAATAATTCTAAAAATATGTTAGATAGAAAACATACTAATATCATATCAAAATTAAAGGATTAAAATAATTTAAATACATATGTAGAAAAAATAAGTTGGAGTCCAACAAATTATATTACTTTTAGGAGAAACAATGTTTCATGAAAATTCATTCCGTTTTAATACATAAACAATAAATAAAATAAAACTAATTTCATTGAAATAAGAACCAAATTATGGTTTTTATCTTATATTTCGGTTCTATGTTAACCTATTTTCTATCAACACATTAATAAATCCCAATCATGATCGAATGTAATTGTACACCTTGTATGAAATTAATTATTGGTAGAGGTGTGTAATTCATCCACTAAGAAGGTAACTATCCTATAGACAACATTATATCTTGATGAAAACATGTTATTTAAATTGATAGGGAACTAAATAAAAATAACATATAACAAATAGTGCTGAATAATCCTTATGTAAAAAATAACTCAAAAAATAATTATAATTTGGGATGTAGACATTAATATGAAAATATTGAACATTACCTCTACGAATGTGTGTTACAGAATAAATATCCATACTTGATTCCATTAATGATCATCTTATATCCGTCATATCCTTTAATATATTATTTAGGATAATAATGTATCCCTATATACTTTCATATACACCACCTAGAGACAATATTTCATTTGATTCAAACTTGATTCATGATAAATAATTTCATTGAATTCCCTAAGTTCAAAATTATTATTTGCAATATGGTTGTTTTTAGTGTATTAATAGTAACCTCAATGCATGTAGATAGTTTTAAAACCCATAATTGATTGTGTTTGAGATATAATTATAATTACAATTGGTGATTTCATTCCATTTTTTTGTTATATTCACAAGAATATAGAAATCCATTTTATTTCGGTTCGATTCCAACTCCATGTAGGGTCATAATTCTTTATCATCCCCAATATAAAATATATTGTTATCCTTAAAATAAATAATATGATATGTATGAAATGAATTATTTTCTACATTTTAAGGAAATGGATTTTTACCAGTATGTGTGGGATATGAAATAACTATTTATAATGGACCATTATGTCTAATAGCGTATAAGACATGATTCTCAAATGTTATAGGAATTAAAGAAAAAATATTTTATGGATTGGAATAATATATGGTGTGATATGAAGAATGATTAATAATATAAAATCGACTATCAAAACATTGAAATGGATTTTTTTTCATATATAACCTTTACTATAGTATCCTAAAAAATATTTTTTTTCTAATATAGATGGGTAAGTGGTTGGGGAAGGATAATGCGATAATTTGACTTATTTTCATTTTTAGATGATTCATCATAAAAACAAAATTTTCATCAAAATATTCCGAAAGATTAAACCATTTATATTCCTCATTAATCATAGAAATTTTTATTTGTTTTAGAGTTAAATTATTGGGGTCATATAATAATGGATAAAATTGATTATCATCCACTAGTGTGAAGGGATGTTTACATTCTCATAGGTTATGAAATTATGAATTAATGATTTGAAATTACATTGAATGTATGGTAAAATACATTTATTTCATGAATCACTATTTTATCATTTTATTGAATAATTACCTATAATAAATATATACTGTTTTGTATGAACTAAATTAGGATGTGGTGAAGTATTCACACATGGATCAAGATATAAACAATAATATTAATCATTATAAAAAATAATTACTTAGAGAACTAATGAGTGATTAAGGATTATGATTTACACCATGTAGTGGGGGTATGTTATAACAAGTGCGGATTTTAAACATGTAGTGGTGACCAAGCCATTCCACTCTTCTGAGTGTCTAAATTTTTTTGGCATTGAAATACCTCCAAAGTATTAATCTTAATTTTTTCTTTTTCTTATTTTCATACATAAATAAAAGTCAATTAATGTTTTTGTAATACTATAATTTTTAATGGAAATGATTCCCAAAATTAATATGTACGATCATAGGGTAAAAAAATTAATTAATTAATGAACCAAAAACTATTTTAGTAGTGGTATTAAGGTTGATTCCACATAGTAAATGTGTGTATACAATATAAATGATATAATCTTATAATTTTTTAGGAAAATAATTTTTTAAATGATTGTAACAAAAAATATCCAGAAATCAAGTAAGGAAAATAAAATAACTACACTCGTTTAAGGAACTATATTTAATTTTTACTGTTAGTCACAAATTAAGGTATATACCCTAATAAGGATTAGTGAATTAGGTTATTGTATTTTCAAACTTTATCCTTGATCATGTTTATATTCTCAAGTATGATCGACGCTCTTCTCTCCTACTCAACCACATTTGATAAAATAAAGCTACAAATAAAAACATTCAATTTTACATGGTTCTCCCAAATGGGTTGATCTATGTAAAATGTAGGAAAATGTGTCTATTCACATTAGAAATTAAGAAGAATTATTGATATTTATTATAAAAATGACTCATTACACAAACCCTCGAGATTCAATATCCTTAAAACCCTTGAAAAACTCATTTATTTTCAAAAAACATAGGTGATCACTTCTCATATATGATTCCCTTTTTCATTAATAGTTTGGAGGAGAAATAACACTATGAGTAGTGTATTCTTATATATTTGCCTGAAATTTTTTAGTAATTATATATTTCTTAATTATTATTATAGGTCCTATATTTCTATTATTACCCTCAACAATATCCTCATAATCATCACCCACAAGTTTTATAATAAAACACAACCATCCTCATTTTTTATAAGGTATAAAAAATTTATTCTTCTTATCTCCTCCCATGATTAGGTTAGTAATTATCCACAATTTAATTTTTTGATTAATATAGGTATTTATTCGCAATAAATCACTTTAAACACCCTCCATATTCCCTGTTTAATTTTCACATTAATCTAGAAACACCATTAGAATATCCTGGCCTCGTCTCTTTTAGTATGGTCATAACCATATGTTGAATCATAATAACCCAAATTTCAATTTTATATTTCAATTAAGGTTCACCTCTAGATATTGTGTTTTAATACAATCCAATTTATTATTTCCTTGTGTATTTAAGTTAATACATAAATCTTATTCTATTTTAATTCACTGACATTCATAACTTTACCTCTTTTATTATCCTATTAACACTAGTCTGAATTCAGTATGGTGTATTTTTATAGCATAATCCCGAGTAGGTATAAAAAACCTCACTCTATTTATCTCTCATAGAAATGATCCATCGACAGTAAAACCCCTTTATGTGGTGTTTAATTATAAGGCTAAATCATGACTATAGTGTATCCTACTCTCCATAGAGCAAGATCCCTAATGACTCGAGTGACTTTGAAAATATTATGATCACCCATGTAATGTTTTAATTCATTCTAGGACTAGCTCAACATACATTTATGTGAATTAACACTTATGACATCCATGGTGAAGCATCATGTATTGTATTATGTTTTTCTTTTTATTCTATTCCATATTTATATTTCCACTAAATTTCTATTTATCTATAAAAACATGTGTACCAAATACCACTGATAAAATTCCTTGATGCCTAGTAGTCATAGTGGGTCACCGTGTAATCCCAAAAAGTGAGATTATCCATAGATCCACTCTAAAACATATCTCTTGAAGGTGTAAAATAATGAAAACCCTATGCAACACCTCTCCCACATGTGTCCATTTCTATGGATGACCACTATTTTTTCTTTTGACTGACCTCCATTGTAGTGAAAATTACATTATTATTAAATAATGAGTAAATGTTTATATCGAAACTAGTTTCATATGATTTTGTGTTTTTATAGGGATTTATACATCATATAAAATATTAATTCATATGTTCATGTCATAAAAATTCCACAGTTTAGTATAATAATTCCTCACAACACGGAATAAAGAGGTATAGTGCGGGCACACTAAAAACCACAACATATCTTGGTGTGATGTTGTATGGTTTATTCCACCCACAAATATTATATCCCCATATCTTATAACCATCTTAAAGAAATATTCCCATAAGATTATAAATATACACAATCCAATCCTAAACACCAAAGGGATTATTTTTCCTAAAATCTCTCCTCACTAGATTTTTGATAATTCCAATAAATAATCAATATTTATTTGTATATAAAACATCAATTATAATATACTAAAAAATATATAGATTTTTAAACCTATTTACTCTAAGTGTGTATTAATGATTCATTATTCACAAAACATAAGCTCAAATATGATTATATTTATGTGAGAAATGAGAGTTATATTAAATAATCCACATTATGAAAATTTAATGTTCACATCAGTTACAAAACATTTTCCATAAATTAATCAAGTAAACACTCTCCCCTTTGTTAGTAAATATGAATAGTAGATACACATTATCACTACATCTCCTTGTAAAACATGAATACTTTTTCACCATTTGTACATGAACTGACAAATCAGTTGATAAAAATTTGGAAGTATAGAATTATAAATTTATGCATTGAATTTAGAAAGGAAAACATATCATTAAAACAATTCTCATATGGTGGTAGAATTGATTATCACCAAACCACAAATAGAGATGTATTTTTTTGGAATCAAAGAGTAAACTAATGTCATTTAAATTCAACCATGGGTAGTTTATTATTCATGATAACAACCATATGATCATGGGTAGACACGTACTACAATATCAACCCATGGTTATCAATCTTATCCATTGTGAAATGATATTTAATTTAAATTTTCATTGCAATTGAATCATGAATATGATTTTCTATAATATTTATGGAACTCTATTTTTTAGAGTTTCGGGAAATAATAGATTCCACCTCTAATAAAATATCATAAACTATTTTCTTATCTATATCAGCTCAACACAATCTTGACAGGTTATTATGTATTCAAAAACAACTATGATTATGAAGATGAAATATCTATTCTTATTATGGTTCAAAATACTAGAACTAAATATATTAAATAAACCTCTACAATTTGACTTTTACACATCCACTATAACTTAAAAATACTTATATTTAAAACCTAAGAACTATTATTTGAATTTGTTATAATAAAACTACAAAAAAATCACAATTTAATTAATACAATAAAATATTCATCTCACAAATTTCATTTCAATTTATTTGGGATTCTATTGATAGTAGATAGATTGAAATTTAAAAAATGTGATATATGATTAAGTGGCTGTCAATTGTAAGAAAATCATATTGATCTACTCATAATGCTTTACATCAACCAATCTACCTTCTTAATTAATTAATTCCTTCATTTGGCTGCCTTTTAGTGTAGCCATTGACTAATAATCCTCCATGGTTAACTTTTTGATAACATCCTTTGCATGATTTTTGAGATAAATATGACCCATACTTTATTAGAATAATTTATAATCTATATAAAAATTAAAAATAATCAATTATAGCCATATCAAATTCATAGAAAATGAGTTCTAAAAACTAATTACATTGGGTGTCATCTGATTCTCCAAGGATGACATCATTAAAATATATAATCACAATTATCAATTTATTTTTATCATTCTAAATGTATATGATATGATAAACCTAGGATCACTGAAAATTTATGTTCTTTAAATATTGTTCATGATTAGTGTTCAATGCCCAAGGTGCTTATTTTTTAACATATAATGCCTTCTTCAATTATTACATGCTCCCTTTCTCTTTCCCAATGATAAAACTATCTACTTATTAAATACAAACCTCTACCACAACGAATATATTAATATATGATGATTTGAAATTCATTTGGTACACTTTAAAACATTTTTTCATAACTATAGAAAAATATTATCTTGTAGTTTCAAGATATTCCACCACTAAAAATTAGAATATACATTGATTCTTTAAAATTTATAATTCTTTTTTCACACTTAATGATCATTTTTCATTGTCACCCTTATATATTCAGTGATTTTATTTCAAAAAAATAGCTTGTTTTGATTACATTTTTAGTTCCTATCCACAGAACAACTTTGGATGTCTAATGTTTCCCAAATTGGTCATGATATTCAACCATTCATCCAACCCAATTAATTCCATTATAAGAATATTCATATATTTTTTCTTCAAAAAAAGAGAGAGAAAATGTTTTATATAGAGACAACTTTATTCTTTTTTCAATCAGAGTAATGTAGTAACTAATGATTTTTGTATATTTTATTTCTTTAATTATTTATTTTCTATTAGAACATGTTATTGTGGACTTTGTTTTATTATTTTTAAATTATTCATTTGTGTATTCTATAACTCCTTGAACTCTTAATAATTCTCTATGTTATTTGTAAGATTTTTAATAAAAAAAATATTTTCATAGTAAAAAATTTCAATCTATATAATAAAATCTACATGTCAGTTTAAAAATGATCCCATTTTAAACAACTAACTCATCGTTCCATTCAATGATTTGTTGTGATTTTTTCGAAAAATTTGGTTGCATTTAACTATGATTAATATCCATGTAAAATTTCTTTATCCCCATCATTTTAAACAAACTTTTTTATAAATGTTAAAAATAAAAAAATTACTCTTACACACCATGATGTGCTAATATGTAGTCTTATTAATATTATATATTTCATATGTAGTGTTTTCATTTTTTGGAAACAATAAGGACTCATTGAAAATTCATACTATTTTGAGAACCACACACTTCTAATATGTATTTAGTAGGTTATTCTAAATAATAATAGTCTGATCCATGTCATTGGTGATAAAATTCCTCCTCACAATGATTCAATTTGGTTAGGGAGTCCTCAATACTAAAAACTAATACTAATATCTTGGATTTTTCGATGTTATTCTAGTTGGTTGTTAGTTAATTATATTCAATTATTTATTCATAATTTCTGAAATTTTTAATCCAAATATCATTTAAACTAGCCTCCAATATTCAACAATTGACCTAAATAACTCTTATTTTTTTAGAACCCACTATAAGATAAGTCATTTTAATATAGTTATAAATAAATAGTACAAATTACCTTTATATAAATATTTTATTGTTTCACTAGTCCACACACTTCCATGTAATCTAGATAAAGAAGACTTGATTATTTTAATTTATTAAAATTAAAAGACTTTTTCAAAGACTCCAATTTTGAAATAAATCATATTCTTGAGAATGATCATATTTATGATTTGGGATATCTTGAGTTAACTCAATCCTTACCATGTTTTATAAATACTATTGGATGGAACAAAAATTTTAATTGAGCCAAATATAATTTTTATACTCTTTAGAAAGCATAAATCTATTCTCTTTACCAATGCGGTAAATATTCTCTTTAGTTTTTCAACTATATACAAAAATAAATTATTCTAAACTCTTAATTAAATATTTCATATTATTGAATTACGTCAGATATCTCAATCATAGAATTACCTTACACATTAAATTTTTTGATTAAGGACTTCAAAAAAATATCACATTTCCATCTCAATTATTTTCCACCAACATTGGCCCTCTCATAACTAGTAATTTTGAGTCACTCATCATTATAAAAATTAATAACCCCATATTTTTCATATTTTATTACCCTGATTTTGTTCTCATTTATATTTATATAATAATTACAGTCACTATTTAAAAGAGTCATTCAAGGCTATAATATTTCCTTGAATGTAATTTCTGACATGGTGGCCTTCCCAGTTTTTCATAGATTAACCCATAACCATTTGAAATATCAACATATTTAATGACCATTGTGGAAATTTAATTGTCGAAAAAAGATCACATCTACCTTATTCACACTTTTGGTTTTCCTTGAAAACATTTTATTTATCCATGGAGGCACAAAAAGACACCATTTTTAAAATTTCTTCATACTAAAATAATAAAAATTTAAAATATAAGGGAATTTTTAAAAACTACTTGCCTATTTTATATTTTTATTCTCTCTCAAAACTCTCTTAAAAATAGAAAATTTATTTTTATTATAAAAAAAACCTTCTGACAATATACTTCATAAAAAAATTAATAACCATTAAATGTATAAGAGTATATTTAAAATTAGTAGCCTATTTTTTAATGTTCATTCTCTCTATATTTAAAGGTCCATAATTTTGGGAAACAAGAACACTAATCTGTAGACACTCCACAAACATATTTTACTTGGATAGGTTCTTGAGTCTTCAAAATACTTATCTCTATATCATGTGTACGAAATATTTATTGAATGCTCAAACTTTTATCCCCAACACATGAATTATCTTTCATGGTATTCTAATATCCTGACACATTCTTAAATTTAATGGTTTAATCAGTATTGATTTAGATATGTTCTTTAATTTTTTGTTTAATTTAAACTTATTCCTATAAATTACTATAACTTTTATAGTTGATCACTTTATTCTAATTTTTCTATATTGAAATATCTTATTCATGATTATTAATATTGATCCTAGATTAAAGAACAATAAAATCCAATATATTTACATATAATATTTTAACATATATCAATTTCTCCAAGGGTTTCCTCATGTATAGCTTTAATATTAACTCTGGAGTTGATTTTGGAACCATCATCATCACATTATTTTTCTTGTATCTTGTTTAAAATATCCACCACAATTTTTTATTCATGTGTTCTAAAATACTATACCTTCATCACTTTTACCTTTTCCATGATTTTATATTCAAGAGAAAATTATTTTTCGATGTGATGAATTCCCATTGTGGGTTTTTACATTTTTTTCAGTATATTATGTTTTATGTATAGATTATTCTACCTCATTTTTATGTTAATATTTCTCATAACACATTGTAGAATGATTCACCACTTTTCTCTAAAATAATATTGAATTTCTAAGATTCAATTTAAATTATCCATTCATATATTATGGTTATAAGAAAGAAATATGACTACCCTATCAACATATCGATTATAATTGTAAAATTTTATTCATCCCTCATATCTTGGGAAATGATAATACTATTGATATAGTATGGGAATTCAACATTTGGTTCTTTATATATAATAATTATTACAATTTAATTGAAATGTGAAGATATTATTATCAATATTCTTTTGATAATTTTGACATCATAAATTTTCTTCCAAGAATGTACATGTCTTCCCACTAGATGTGTAGACAATCAATTTATTTATCTACTATTTCATTTGGGGTCCTCCAAAAATATTAATATTTTTTCCAAACCACTTACAACTTGTACTCTCCAACTTTATAATCAAATTCATAGATATTTATATGTTTATCCCATATATCAGGAGAGGTTTTGATGTAATTACCATGGAATATAAATATTTATAAAATTATCCCCCAAATGCATCGATTTACCTAGAATTATAATCTATATCATTATGATCACTTTTTGATAAAGTTCCGTTGTCCATATTAGTCATGATTCCATGCAGATCCACTATAAAAAAAATCAAATCCCAATAAATAAAAGTATTTTTTCACTTATTTTTCCAATCAAAAAATGTATCCATAATAAATTTGGGTACATTGATATCAAAATCTACCATTTCCACCATTCTTACTTGAGATGAAATTATTCATCCCAAACCCTCTATATTGATAAAACCTATTAATCCCTATTCCAGGAATATACCCTAAGATAAGGGCTGAATCAAGGTATTAAAGTTTCAAAAATTATCCTTGATCAAAATGTTGTTATTCATTATGTGAAACCCTATATTATACCACATAACCATGCTTTATGAAATAAATTATAAAATGAAAATATACAATTTTACATTGTTCTCATCAATGTTTTAATCCATGTAGAATTAATTGAAATATGCCTAAGTACCTCAGAAATTTATAGAGATGTTTGATATTTGAATTGAATATAGATATTTAACACTAACCCTTAGGATTAATTATATATACAAATCTTCAAAAAAAAATATTTACACCACACATAGGTGATCACTTCACCTTTTGAATGTTCGTTTTCTCTAAAAATTTAAAATTAAAAATAACAATAGAAATTTTTTATAATTTTAATATATCTTTGTGATTTTATAGTGGCATAGGAACACTATAATTTCATTAGTCTCAATTGAATTTTTCATTCAACTAATCTTATAATTTACCTTAACTTTATCTAGTACCTCATTATATTTTGTGTGTGGTTTCTAATAAAACTCAAACAACAAAATTTTATCCATGGGGTGTAAATAAATATTCATTATATCTGTTTTTAGATAATTATAGGTTCCATTAATATTATAATTTTGTTATTATGATACTTTTAGATCATATAAACTCTATTAAGGTACAATGATTAACTCCCTTATTGAATTCGAAGTTGAATATTGAAAAATAATGACCATGATGTGGTCCACCATCTTACAACATGGACATAATCCTATATATCATCACCATGAAATATATGTATATTCTCCAATGAAATTAAAGTACACCAAATGACCATGTAACAATGAATAATTTACAACATCAGGGAAATATAGATTTTTATAAATATAAAAAATCCAATTCAATTTTAGTGAATCCATTCTCTCTAGATTGTATTTACAATAACCAGTAATCATCAAAATAATTATTGTGTAGTGTTTTTATTTATGAAATAATACCCATTATATAGGAAAAAACTCATTGGCATATTGTATTCAATAAATAAACACTCTAATGTGCAATCCCTTTATGTAGTGTGGACATATCTAACTAAAACCTGACTGTGTTGAAACCTACATTCCATGGAACAAGAGTCCTAGATACTCTAGTGATTATGAAAATTAATGGATCATACTCACAGAGTCTCCCTTAATTCTATTATTTGTTTCAAAGACATTAAATAAAACCACATCTTCTACAATATAAACTATTTTCAATAGTCTTGAGAATTTCTGACAAACTAGCCCAGATGACCCTGATGCTGTCACCTGAGGCGATCTGCGACAAGGCCTGAAGGGCATCTCTAATCCCAAAGAGCTGGAAACTAGTGAAAGGAATGAACATAAAACATGTGTTAATGATTTAGACCCTAAATAAATATAAATAATCATATATAATGTAACTATAAAAAATGAAAATGGAGTCAAAAAAAATTTATTCATACCTCCATGTGACACTACAGTCACCCCAGAATTCGAACCAACATCGCACTAGGACAAACGAGTCCAGGCACAACGCAGATCCCAAATCTAAAAAAAGATAAAACTATAGGCATGTTTATTAAAAAGCAATATTGGTTGAAAAATAAACAATTATTAATTGGATATCCTTTAAATAAAATATCCATCACTTTAATGTTTTAAATACAATGTTTAACACTATGTTTTGACTCACATTTTCTTCTTTAAAATAAATCATGGTTTATGGCATCATTTTTCCATTTAAAACTATGTTCTTCTTAATGAATGAGACATTAAAATTTTAGGGAGGGAGAAATTTATTTCACTTGAAAGGAATAAAGAAAATGAAAACAGTTTTTCAATTATTTTTCATAAATATTTTCAAACCAACCCTTTATATTCTTAGAGAGGTTATACCACACAAATAAGCAGGAACAACAAAAACACAACAAGGGAATGGTAAATATAGAATATGAATAACTAGCCAAATAAAAAACCACAATCATCCTCCATAGATAACTATGTTCCAAAATATATGGGATAACCAAGGAGCTCATGGATAATATTTAATATACTATACATGTGACTTATGATGAAGGAATTATTTACCCGATGATGTAAAAACACCCAAACACCAAATCATCTCCCTTCCAAGCCTAACTAAGGGGCCCAATAACATAGAATTAATTAAAATATATCCCCTTATATGGGACAATAGACATTGCGTAATTTAAACTAGTGTATCAATTGGTCACTGAATATTCGCTTCCTATGCCAGGTTCCCATGTATAGAATTTAAAAGGGGGTTATCATACAATGTCCAACTAGTATACAGTCACAGGCACATCACATTGAAAAATATAAACACACTTTGAATCCCATATATGATACCTACCCACCATTTTAAATCTAAAATACTCTTACAAAGGCCAAAGGGAAATTATACAAGGTAGTAGATGTGAAAAAATAATCAAGCCATTTATTTCAATACATTATGAGAGAGAAACAACTTCAAATCAAGATAGTTAGTTTTAATAGAAATTCTATATCACTAGTTAATATAAAAATTAGATGTGAAATTCATGAAATAAATGATTCTTAAATTTAATGGTTAATGTATAGATATCCTACCTTATAGTGGTACCAAACAACACATTCGTCCCTTGGTGCTTTTTAACAAAAGTTGATGCTCCCCCACTAAACATATACAACTTCACATATATGTGTAAGGACACCTTTTCCTTTTACACACATTGGCAAGGCCATGAACATGTTCATGGGGATCCTTAAATATATGACTATATGAATATACTACTCGTAACTCAACTATGTATGAATTTATATATATATATATATATATATATATATATATCTGTGTTTTTGTGTGTTTGTGTTTGTGTGTGTGGGCTCACCTAGCCCAGTAAATCTATATTCACTACCATGGATCGGTATATATCTAATATGCGAACCAACACAATGAAATAAACACACACACACACAGATATAGATATATATATATATTTACCAATTCACACACATGAGAGTCACCATAGACTTGACAACTCGACATCGCAAAGCAGAGTTCAAGGCACTAAACCACAAATACTACAACCATTAAAAAATAAAGACCCTAGTTAAGATGGTTAGTAAACAAACAATTCAAAAAATCTATACCTCAAATGGCACCGGTGAACCAAAACAACCGTAACCACATCGCCTTTGTCGTCTGTTGAAGGAGTCTATAAGAATAGGTCCCAGGGAACCATTCACACAACCCTAAACAACGATAAATCATAAAACCTGAAGAAAACCCAAAACTAGGGATTCAATTAATTAATTAATTAATTAATTATATCATTTAATAAATCAAGGTCACAAAAAACATAGAAAGAAGAGTCCAATAACACAACCGTTCATTACAACACTTGTATCAATCGCATAACTAACATAATCATCACCCATAAGAATGGGTCTCAACAAGGGAAAATTAATGTCACAAAACAAGTTCCAACCAGGTTTCTATGACATTTTAACATAATACCATTTATAAACCAAATTAAATAGCCACATGAATAAAAAATATTTTAAGCCACATACATTCTAAAAATTAAGGCAAATATATCTTTTGATTTTGAAGTGCCAATCATGACATTGAGAAGATATAATTAAATGCAGTTACCCAAACAACATACAACACTGCTATTTTTTTATTTTGATAATCAAGCCCCTGTCCTTTTCAATATTACACCTAAACAATTTCTAGGTAAAATCATCCAAACCATGAGGAACACATTCAATGCCACTTTGGAAAACCACAAATAGGACCCACCTCATTTGAAACACCAGAAACATTTAATAAACCAAAATTTCATGAATATACAAAATTACTACACCATATTAATTTTTGGGCACATCCATGTGTTCATCTAGTTCATCGATCGATGTCCAACATCCAATGAAACACTATAATGTCTAATAGAACCCTCAAAAAACATTTCTACCAAATCACCCATTTTTTTCAAAACAATCCCAGCTTGTACATTTTAAATAAAAACACAATAACTGCATTAGGAATAATAAAGCCCATTCCAAGACATTGTTACATAACCATAAATCAATACAATTACCCAATATAAAATACTAAACCAAATTCATAATAAAAAAAATACTGTCACCAAATAATTAGAGCTAAAAATTTCAAAAAAACCTCAAAATTTAAAGAGAAATATAGAAATCCTTTAGGGCGTCGGTGGGGGAGGCATTTTCAGAAATAGGGTAGTGCACCATGAAGGGGAGGATGGTAAGATAACCAATGAATAGAGGGGCTCTAGAGGGGTGTCATGAGATATTGGTGCTTCTCCAGGGAGCCTATTATGCCTGTTTACGAATGTAACTAGGGCATGGTGTAGGGAGGTTCATGGAAGAGTGTCTCATGCTGCCATATAGGGGGAGGAAGATCCAAATATCACCTAGTTGGAGAAGTAACATGCGCTATAGTGGAGGGATGGTGATTACATATCGCACCTCAATGTTTAATTGGGGATGTATCGGTGCATAACGGAGTGGGAACATGACCGCCATGAAGAGGAAATAGTATATTGTTAGAGGTGTTGTGTAAGGAGGGGTTCAGTTCGAGATGGTATGCTCGCACATGGGAGAAACTGAGGGGTGTTCACCATGGGAAGGGGAAGAGGGGGATGAAATGTAGAATTAGGATAAAAAAAGATAATAGAATAATAATATAAATAACATAAATATTAATAATAATAATCATAATGTAAATATAAATCTTATTATTAATAATATCAAACATTATTTTAACATTATATTTGTTCGAATTTTATTTTATCTTCATTTTATTTTATTTTTCATTAAAATTATTATTATTTTAAGATATAGGGTAAGCCGCATAGTTTGGATTCAAGGTATTCCAGGTTGTGAGTAGGACAAAAACACATTTTAATGGCGTGTCCATGGTTAGGGTGTGACAATTGTCCCCACTATATATACTTTCTAACCCTACAATTTCTCCTAAAAAATTTAACCATCACTTGAGTCTGTTCCCAAACAGAACTGGAAGAATAACCAAGAAGCTCATATTGCCGATTCAATACATAAGTCACACATTACTAATCATGAGGAAACTATGACATAAAATATGGGGATCACACAAGAAGGTTATCCCCACCTCAAGAACTCAACTAACATAGAAACAGTAAAACCCAAACACCCCTTTCACGACCAAAGGAGGAGCTAATGTGGGAACTCCCAAACTGAACCTACCCATACAACAGCCGCACCACAACCGAAAAATAAGGAACTCTAAACCTAAACATAACCAACTCCCCTAAACCTAATAGAGAAAATTTTCCACCTTGTTTAAAACAAGAGGCCAATTAAATTGAATTTCAATATACCTAAATACGAGAAAAAGGGAGATCAACTATGACTACCAAGATCCATTCACACAAGGGAGAAAAAAACACCACCGAACCCACAATGTAAACAGAACTAGAAATAGGAAGAGCGACAAATTCCACCAGTTTTACAGTACCCAAACATGTATAAACATTTATAGTTAAAACCAAAACCAATATGAACCCGTTCACCATTGGTCTATAGATCCTTCAATGAAAATGAACGATTTCAAAGGGACTCATTTATATAGGTTCAACTGGCTGGATTACAATGGAAAAATTTCATGATAATATTTTAAGAAAACAATAGAATTAAAAAAGAAAAAAAACAAGAATGAAATATTGATTTAATGTTCCAACCGTGGAAGAGGACACAAAACCCAAATTGAGGCATCACTCCTCCGAACAATCCAAAAGGTGTGCGAGATTCATCAAAATACATTAGGCTTTGGATATTATGGTTGAAGAATCTAATTACTCAAAGTCTTGAACTGGAATTCCCTATTTATAAGACTTTCCATGAATGAAGATTCTTACAAAACATTCCATGGGGACCTGAATGGCCGCCACAATGGCGAGGCTTCAGAATGATGCGACAAGAAGGCTTGGAATAACTAAGACTACCATAGCGATGGAACATGAGAACGTTTTATAACAAACTAGAATCCATCAACAATGAAAGGGATTATTTTGAAACATGTTCCTCTTGTAAAACCATATCACTAGTTGGGGAACCCTCACATATAATGACAGGAACCAGATTTTACAAGAACTTGAACCTAGGATGCCGACTCCATGAAGCGGCTGACACTGGCATTCACCAACCATTGTACTTATTAACTACATATTGTCTGTTACTGATTTTCACCTTCACCTCACCAAGTATGATCCATTATATGACGAAAGAGTTCAGTAACTCCCACATCATCCCAACTCTAATTATGATGGCACATCCACCTCCACTAGTCCAACACTGGACCCTCCACTAAACCCTTGACAATAATAACTCTAACCAAATCAGGAGTCCCCATAGACCCGAATACACAATTTACTTATTCAAGCCCCCTCACACCCTCTTATAGACTTTGATCACCATGAAAAGAATGAAAAGCCTACAATGGACCAAAAAATGGGCATGAATCATTTGGAACTCTGGGGTACATTCTGTGAGGCATATTCCAAACAACATAAAAAACACAAAGCCAGACTGATATCCATATAAAGAAACAACAATAAAATAAACTTTATCCCGAAATAAACTGCTCAAATTCCAAACAAACCTAATCCCAGCAAAATACATCCCATTCATAAACCACCATTAAAAAAAAGGTCAGGCCATTAATTTCAAATACACATACATGTAATATAATTAACCGTTGCACCTGATTTATCAATTTCCACCCATTAGTTCCAACATTAACCTTCAAATTGAATATCCTCACATGTATGAACGTCCATAATGTTTACCATGGGTTGTACACATCCATTTACTTCAAATTCAGAATAGGAACTTGATTTTCAAGACAAAAAGCCTTCAATATCAAGAACCAGTTTAACAATTTGAGGCCAATTTAAAGGAATCATTTTCATTTCAAAACCACTTCCCGGTTCATAATACACTCACACCACCTTGAATTAAAAACCCAAACCATCACTAAAACATCGGAGTGAGGAACAAGAAGTGTTTCTTAACCCAATGAAATGGTAGTGAGTCATTCCCCAATTATGAATCAACAAGTTGGAATAAAAAATACCGTGTAATCAAACTTCACATCATTCACTATATCTAGGGAAATCATGAGATAAAACTGGATTCCATCCATTTTTGTCCCTCAATCAAAAAAAAAGAGAGAAAAGACTCAGATCTCGAACTACCCATGGTAACATGAGGATTAGTGCAAGTAGGAGTTTGTGGATCTCTTCCCGCACCTACCTCCTGAGTCCCGACAGTCCTAATCTCCATCAACTGGACACCAAAAATAAAAAGTACCTCCCCTGATACCATTTTGTCATGAACCAGCCCTGTTCGACACTGAACCAGTCACCCGAGCCGATCTGAGGCAATGCCCAAACAGTTTCCCCGATCCCCACGGTCTTGAAACAATTATCAGGCATCAAAATATAACATGTGGGAACTATTTTTACCATAAATAAAATATAAATAAAAAATATAAACTAAAATATAAAAATGAAAACTAGTAGTTGAATGAAAATAAATTTGCAAAACCTTTATGTGAACCTAAGGGTCACCCCCAACCTCAAACTAACACCACACTACAGTAACTAAATCAAAACAATACACAACACCTGATGCTAACAAATGGCAAAAATATAGGGTTGAGTAATAAAAATAATAAGGAGTGCCCAGAAAAACTATTATCATTTTAATTTCTTTTAAATTAATCATCCTTCAACTTCATGTTTGAAATACAATTTATAAAACATTTTTTTTAGACATGTTTTCCTCTGTAATAGGAATCATGGTCTATTCTCCCTTTTACCATATAAAACCGAGTTCTTCATCACGAAAGATCAATTAATGTTTTATAGAGAGATAATGTTTGATTTCACTTGAAAGGAATAAAGAAAGTGTAATTTGTCATTAAATTATTTTTCATAAATATTTTCTAACCAAATAAAAAAAATTCAAAGAGGTTATACCATACAGGGAAGCTGGAACAACAACCACACAATGAGGGTAATGGGAAATAGAGCACATGAATAACTAGCCAAACAAGGCACCACAATCATCCACTATAGACAACTACATGTCAGAATACTTAGGAGAACCTATGACCTCATTAATATTCTAGTACATACTGTAGATGTTACAAATATTGATGTCATCCCCTACCTAATGACATAGTAACACCCAAATTCGAGATCATTTCACTACCTAGCCTGACCGAGGGATCCAATCCCAAAGAAATAAAATAAATTATCTACATGCAATGGGACACTAGTCATTTGTAATATAAACTAGGGATGTAATCGTTCACGTAACATTATATCTCTATGATAGGTTCACATGTTCCAAATAAAAAGAGGGTGAGCCCACAATGTAAAAAAGTATGCAGTCACAAAAAAACCACATTGAAAACCATAAACACATTTGGAATCCCTTTTAAGAAACCCACCTCACCATTTTAAATCTATTTTTTTACAATGACCAAAGGGGAATTTTATCAAGCACTTGATGTGAAAAAAAGAACTCAAGTCAATTATTGCAATACATTAAAAGAGTGAAAGAACTCCAATTGAAGATAGATAGTTTTTCTAAAAATTCTATATTACGAAGTAATATTAAAACTAGATGCGAAATACAGAAAATAAATGATTCTGAAATTTAATGGTTAATTTATATAGATCCTACCTCAAGGTGGAACCAAACCGAACATTCAACCCTTGGAACTTTCTAAACAATGTTTCTACTTACCCACTAAGCATATTCACCTTCCAATACATGTAAAAAAACCTATCCCATATTCTAATATCTACATGGCGATTAACTTGAGAAAAGGGTTCCTTACATATATGATTTTATGCATGTAGTCGTCTCCACTCACCAACGTATGCATTTATATATATATATATATATATATGTATGTATGTATGTATTTGTGTGTGTGTGGGAACCCCTTGCCTCATACATATATATTAACTACAATGGATGAATATACATGTAACAGGGGAACCCATATATATATATATACACACTTACCTATGCACACGTAGGTCAGTCACCTTAGAAACAGTGACTCAGCATAACAAAGTAGAATTCAAAACACTAAACCACAAATACATCGGACCCTAAAACAAATAAATACCCTATTTAAGATGGTTTGAAACCAAACAATGACATAAAAAACATACCTCGAATGGCGGCAGCAAACTGAAAAACCTTAAACTACCTCTCCTTCGGCAGTGGTTGATAAAATATTTAAGAATAGGTCTCGGAGAACCATTTGTACAAACCTAACCCACAAAAAATCAGAAAACCTGAATCAAACCCTAAACAAGGGTTTCAATTAATTTATTATTAAATCATACAATCATTTAAAAAATTAATTAATCCCAAAATCAAACAAAAAGAGTCCAATAACCCAACCATTTATTACAACACATGCATGAATCACATAACTGACCTAATCATCATCTAAAGAAATAGGATTCAATAAGGTAAAATCAATGTCACATCACAAGTTCCAACTGAACTTCTATTCCATTAAAACATCAAACCATTTTTAAAAGACTTTTAATAATCCATCAGTCACATGCATTTATCAAACCACATCCCTTTTAAAATTTTTAGGAAAACATCAATTTTATGTTCAAAATGCTAAACATTCCTTTAAATTGATATAATTAAATGTGATTACAAAAAACATTATACAAAACTGCTTTTATTTTTATAATGTTTAACAAACCCCATCATTCCCAAACTCACACAAAAAAATGTTAAGGCCAAACATTCCAAACCTTGAGTAACACATTCAAATCCACTTTTGGAAACCATATAATGGAGCCACATCATTGGGAAAACAAGTAATGTTTAAGTCACCAAATATCATGAAAAAAAAATTAAAACACCATCTTCATTTGTTGGTACATTTAATGGAAACCATAAAATTCAATGAAAACCATCAAAACAATTTCCATGAAATCAGGATATTATTTCCAAAATATAAAATCAACTATATATTTTAAACGAAACACAGAAACCCATTTACAAAACATACAACCCATTACAAGACATTGCAATATAACTATCAGTCCGTATAATTACCAAATAAAAAACACCAAAATAAATTGATAAAAAAATACTATAACAACATTATTAGAGACAAATATTTCTTAAAAACCATCAAAATACTAAGAGAAATATACCGGAGTTGGAGGGAAAAATTTATGAATGTACGAACAGATAAAGGGGAGTGTGTCATGAAGGGGTGGATCTCCTGAGCATCGGTGCAAGGAGGGGTCCCATAGGGGCGTCACGTGATACTGGTGCTTCACCAGGGTGCCTGTACTTCCAGATGGAGGCTGATGCATAAGCGTGTTGTAGGGATTTTGGCTGAGGAGGGGCTCACGCTTCCATAGAGGGGGGTCAGGAGAAAGATCTCGCATAGTAGTGGAGGTCACAGATGAAATAGTGGAGTGAGGGGGTTACATGTCGAACAACAAAGGTGATGAGGGGTGGTCTCCATGCACAAGGGAGAGGGAGAAGGCCCATTGTGCATAGTCTATAATAGACTTTTGGAGTTGCTGTGTGTGAAGGGTTTTATGCCAAACTGGTGGGCTCGCATATGGGAGAAACTAGGTGGGCTATGCGTCATGGGTGGGGGGAAGGGAAGGAATAAGGTTATAATTAGTGTTTAGAAAAAATAATAATATTTTAACAATAACAATAATATTCATAATAATAATATGATTATTATTAATAATATTAATAAAAATTATTTTTACATTATTTCGTTCTTAATTTATTTTATATTCATTTAATTTTAATTTCTATTTAAAATATTAATATGTTTAGATTCTTAGAAAACCACACAACATAGCCACACGGTCGGCCAGGCCGTTTGACAACCATGCATACACCAAAAAAATAACCCAAAAAGGTGTGTCTATGGTCTAGGTGTGATAGGTTTAGTCATTATTTTCTTTTCTCATGCATTGGGATGACCTGTTAATTTTCATTTCTATATACACCATGGAATAGAAAATACCACAGCTAAAATCCTATAGAGCCCTACTATCCCCATTAAATCACTATTCTACCCTTAACGGTAGAATGCTTCATGAAGATACCATACCCTAATGTACACTTTCGTGACATCAACCCACTATGAATATGTGTAACACCTCTCCTATATACAACTCTACCTATGGAAGATGATATTTTTTCTTTTAACAAATATCCTACATGGAATAGCCATCATTATCATGTCATAAATGGTAAATGTATCTATAAAAAAATTTCCATTTAAATTAAATTTTTTTAGGAATTTTTAATTCATAAGAAGTCAGAATTCGTATGATCAAGTCATATAAAGTCACCAAAGTCATATGAGTATTCCTCATAGTGAAGTTTGATGTTATTTGGTGTTGGAACCCAAAAATCCATGTTGTAACCTATGTTTTAGAAATGTGGATTCAATCTTACACATTCATTACTCTTGAAAATATTTTAACATTAATTAAATAAACTTCACAAGAAATTTCCCATCATACAAAATCCAATAAAAATAGTTAAACTTTTTTTAGAACAATGATAGTGTTGAATTTGTGACAAACATTTAATTTCTTATGATTCTAATTATTTATATCCAACACATGAATGTTTATTTATTTATTATTATATAATAAAAAGTATTCTGAAAATATCATCTACTCTCATTCCCTAATGTCAGATGATACTGATTTTTTTTACAGAAATCCTCTAACATCTTACTCTATGATATAGAGAATATTTCACTTGATATTTTAGAATCATATAATGTAGTGAAATATCATGAATTTTTTATCACGAATTGAATATATATAAATTTTTTTTGGATATATCATATAATATAAATTTTTATATTTCACCTATGTAAGCATGTAGGGTAATAAAAAAAATAAATTATTTTATAAATTTATTCGTAATTCTCCTATATAAGACTTATATTTATCTCATATATGTGATCAGAAAATAAATAAATAAATAATTTTATGTTATCCTAATCATGATTACATAGTAAGTATCACCTAAGTAGACACTAAAACATGTGTAGAAATATCATCTATAAAATGAGATTGAAACATATATAATTAAATGATTGTAAATTGAATTAGTAAAAATATATTGGAGATCAAATATGGTTACTAAATAATGTCATGTAAACATAGTCACAAAACCAAAACATAGATAATATAAAAATATCCATTAAATAAAAAAAAAATTTAAAATATTGAGCATAAATTATCATGATTGTGTGAATTTAAATATCACTAGATGTTTTTTTGTAAATTAATGACTTGGAAATTTCATATCATCAATCAAAAGAGAACCTATGTTAAACACTGCACATATTGTCACTATGTGGAAACTATCATCGACTATGAATGTGACATGAACTACATAAAATAACACAACTCATTCCCATTTCAATTGGTCATTTTCATGTACTATGTAAAATATCATCAACATCCATCACAAACATGAACCACCATTAAAATTAAAATTATGCATCTGAGTTGACCAGTGTAGACATTTGAGATTGGGGTGAATCTGATGTGAAAAATATTTTACAAAATTATAAATGAACTTTTACCTTCTACCCACTAAGGAACATGAACCATAATTAACTGTTATAATATTAATTGATATATTTTTGATCAATGTAACTCATAGTACCACATCAAATGTAAAATTTGAAAAGAGATCAACATTGGGTATTTTTATTGAGTTCGGGCCCTGTAACAACATAGTTTATGATTTAATAAGTATTTTATATATTTATTATTAGATATCAATTATATAGAATCTATTAATTATAATGCATAATTTTTTATATAGTGTATATGACACACAATTAGAATTTCTTTATAACCATGTGTTTCTTGAATGACTGAGTTATAACGAACAAAAATATGATATTAATATTATTATTTGAAATCGAATTTCATTCCTTGAAATTATATCGGATGGTATATAATGGACTAATATATTTTCATTTAACAAATTTTAAAAATTATTTTAAATTCATAAAAATTATTTTATTGGAATAGGATATGAATAAAACCAGTTTTACACTAAAATACTATATTTTTTTAACAAATTAGTTTAGAGAATTTTAATGGGGAACTTGTCTTAAAACAAATGTATGAATATTTTTATTTTATTTTTTGAAAAAATAAAATTCATTTTTTAAAGATGAATATAAACATTTACCTTTGTTGATTTTTTGTTTTGTTTTTGAGATTTTTCATCATTAGATAAATAGTGAAAATGCAGAATTTTTATTTAAATATAACTTTTAATATAATTTATTAATATAGATAAATTATATATTAAAATGTATTAACAATATAATTAGTTACATTATATATCATTGAGTTCAATTTTCGTCATTTGAATAAATTTTACATTTAAATCTCAAAAAAACCTTAGAAATTTTTGGACATTTTACGTTAAAGACCCATTGTTTTGTCTAATATATGAGGTTAATTTTCAATTAAATTATGAAATAAATATGATTTGAATTGGGAAAATTTTTTCCATAATTGAAATAATATATGTTTTAAATGTACTTTATTTTCAACTTAGTTTTTGACCAAAAATATGTAAGACCTCAGGACAACTTGAGAGGGGAGGTGTGAATTAGGTGTCATCAATTTCTTTTAATGTGATGGATATATTTCCAACATTGGTTGGAACTTTTCAAACCTGTATGATGAATGTGATCTGAAATAAAACATTCATGTGCAAAGATATGACACAACACTTTTAATTTTTTCCCCACTAAGGGATACGCCAATGGCGTACACAATGATAGGTTACGAGTCATATCTAATTCCACAATTCTTCATTGCCTATGGATTATAAAGTTTAGGTCATAGTCACTATGTCCTATGCTCACTGCCCTTACAAATGTTCATGGATAGCTCATTGCATCACTCAGGTCACTCCCTTTGACTCCCCCTAGCTCACTGCATGGGGTGAAGTCCTCCTCAATTTATAGACATGGAGGTTTTTTCAATAGATAATAATTGAAGTCTTTGTCTATTATCTAGCATGAGACATTTCTTGCATCATAGTCCCGAATTGACTCTATTATATATTATATCTCTTACATGAGTTCAATAACTGAATGCACTAAATCATCTTCTTTACTTCTTGGATATAATCACAAAATCCTATGTGATTGTTCAATAAATGATGATCATCTCAGCAAAGCATCATCACAATTTTACTACCCCAAATAATTCACAATCTATCATAGGGTACACTCTATCCGTCTTTATCATATCTTCCTTTAGTTACCAATACCAACACTTAAGTGTATCGGTATAATTTCTTCATTCTGTGCAGATCTAGGTTTAGTTGTACATATTGATCTTCTTCTCCTCGTAAAGAACAACGAGGGTGTAAAACACCAGTCGTGTGTGTTCCGTAATACTTCTATTCATAAAATAGACTGGTTCACGTTACTTCCTTCTTTGTGAAGCCTCTTCAAGAATACTATGCACCTATCAAAGGCATGAGGGACCCCAATCATTCGAGAAACACTATTGGGTGACTTTAGCACTACCTTAACGACACGCATGAAACATTCAACTTATGTCACAGAATACTAATTATGCTCTAATTCAATCTTGTATGAAACTCTATTCTTGCGTGCAACTATCATTTATGGCAGGAAACACTTACTTCATTCACAGAAATTCCTTTGTGTATATTTTTTGCATGCTTCTGAGCTCCGATTTCTTCTATCTTTTATGATAAAAAAAATGTGAGGGGTCAGCTCTTATTTATAGACATCATCGACCCCCCAAGTGCTAAAACCACGATGTGTCGTGCATGATCCAGTTGCCTCGTCCGAAACCCCATTTAAAGTGGCATTGGGTGTGTATGTATCTTTTGCACAAACCTCATATTTTGCGCACATTTTGAATAATTATCAAACATCATGCCTTTTCCATTTTTTTATTTTTTTATCGGAAAACATGTCTTGTGCATATATTCCAAAAACTCTATCAATATTGTTTGAAAAACCATTTTTTCATGCACAATTAAAATATTTTTTGCACCTTTATTTTCCAAGAACAAGTTTCATTATTTTTTATTTCCAGCCCAAAAAATTTGGCAAACATTAGAGAACAGTGTCTCCTTCAATACTACTTTGTAAAGAACACTAATAATGATTTATTATCATAGGACGTATTAAAAAAAACTACTTTAATCACAAACCATATCTATCCTGATATATTGTCTTTGATTGAACACCTTTAGCATCGTCCGATTTTCCATGGAACGTATTATAGCTTCTCTATCTTCCACTAGTATCTTTCCTTCCAATAAAGATTGTATATGAATAGAAGCACCTTTACACTTTCTTTACTTCAAAAGGCTTTCATCATACGTTATCATAACTTATGATATTTGTGAAATACTAATCAGAAAAGCATCATCGGATTCAGATACAATCTGAAGTGCATGGCCATTTCTGAATGCCAAACCCTTACACTCTCTCTGTTCTTCTTCTACCATCATTCTATAATTCATGAAAATCATATGATTATATTCTTCAAGTAAGCTCTTTCATGGTTCTCTCATTCTTCTTCAATCATCCTCATATGAATGATACATCACCATTCCTCCATTTAATTGGTGTTCTTCTTGACATTCTCCATTTCTATATTTGTTGACAACTATTGACAATAAATACAAACTTGTACTCAAAGTGGTCCCAATAAAATATGAATAAATTAAATTAAAATTATTTATAGGGATTATATTGAAAAAAGTTCACATAGTGGTTAAATATTGATAGTAAGGAGTAAAATGGTTTATAAACATTTAGAAAACCCATTTAGGGACACATTTATACTGTATAAGTTAGTTTATTGAAAATGGTTTATTAGTGTTGGCCCATTATGAAACAGAGACCTCCCAATTGTGTTTACCTTTTTTATTTACTATAATTCTACTCCTCTACCATGATAAAAGGGGACTCACTCTACCCACTTCATCACACCAATAAAGCCATTTTTCTCTACAAAATCCAACCACAATAACATCCCAAGATACCTACTATCATCCTATAATCTTAACTTTATGATGAAATGAAACCAAGGATATTATTAGGTGAAAACTAAAAGGATTTACCCAATGAATAGGCATCCTTCTTTATAAAACTCCATTATTTTATTTATTACTGCACCCCTTATATTATTTTAATATAATTATTATAGAATAAAATAATTATCTTAAGTATATAGAGATTCTTTTAGATTTTTTATGACTTAAAAATTGAAAAATTTAAATCGAAAGGGATACAAAATCATTGTTCATGTCTACGGGGGACTACCACCATGCAAATTGATATCGTTCTTTCTTACATTAACACCTCTAAAGGTTAGTAATAATGGGATAAGTATAGTTTTATATGATATATATTATATTTACGATTTATTTACTCCTATTTATTTTGTTAAATAACACATACCTACCTTCATTATATTTTGTGGGAATATGATAACATCATTTTTGGACGTGTGGACAATCTACTCCTCAAAGTAATTTGATTCATTCATGATTTATATAGAATTTATTAAGGATTGGTTTAATAAAAATATTTGACATAAATTCAATATGTATTAAATTATATAAATTATTACCTTTCATGGAATATTATATATCACTTTCTTTGTTACATTTTTTCACACATAAAAAAATGCTAACGTCATTTGTGGACATGTGGACTACCTTCTCCCCAAAGCAATGTGATTGTTATTATTTTATCCCAAATTTAAGAATAATGATATATATATGAAGTATATATGATTTAAAATGATAATTATTTCATGATTGTTGTTTTTTATTGGTTTTAATGGTCACCCATTTGACTATAGTCAATCTAATAACGTCGTTTTTCAATCAAAAACTGAGTATGGTAATAACACATGGTTTAAACATAATTGATTAAGTGTTCGTATATAAAATTGTAATAAGAGAAATAATATTAATTAAACACACTGAATATGGTTCGAAACCAATTTAATAATAAAAATAATTTTATTATTTTAGATGTCAAAGACACATGTGAAATGTCAGAATCTAGGTAAGGGAGTTATTCTAAATCTCTTTTCACTGATGCATATTTCAATGTTTAACACTATCCTTGTTTATGAAGAGTATATATAGTACCGTTGAAATATTATATCAGGAAATTATTTATTCTCATGTTATTTATTTTTTGTTAAATTTTATTCCTTTATTCGGCTTATGATTCAAAATTTTCAATGTGGTATATGCAAATTTTATTAAAAAATTCCTTTTTAATTCTTAAAGATTTAATTAAAAAATATTTTCCTCCTTTTGAATATTCATGATTTTATTTGATATGTATATTTATTTTTATATAAATTGATTTTCAATGAGATTTTATGTTTTTTTTAATTTCATTCAATTTTGTTTTAAAAAAATTAATCTATTTTACATTTTATTTTCGAAACACTTGACCTTCTTTTTAAAAAACAAAAGAATGTTCTTTTTAATGTTTATGGTAAAACAAATTCTATTACTCCAGAACCTATATTGGATATTTGGTTTCCTAGATTATAAATCATGTATTTTGAAATAAAAATAAACAAATATTTTCTTTTTTGGGTATTTTTTAATGAAAATGGGTTTTCCAAACAGATTCATTATTTCAATTACATGTAATGTTTTCTAATTAGTTAAACAAAATTTATGGGTTACAAGTTTAATATTTCTTGAATTTATATATTATAATTATATAATTGTACTTATAAATTTGAAGGGTGGTAACATTATAAAACAATGAAGGGTGGTTACATTATATACCAATGACAGGTAGTTCTGTGATAAACCAATTTTGGGTGGTAATATGATAGCCCTCCAATGCATTGGTTATTGATGTTAACCTTACGTTCATTCCATTTTTAAGAGTGACATTTATGGAATTTTTCTATATGGTTATTCCATTTATAATCATGTCATGTATGGAATTCAACCGCATTATTATTTCATTTATATGAATAACATGTATATTGATATCCAAATATACTTTTGTGTGTTATATATGATTACTATGGGTTACATGGTTATATTATGAATTAAAAATGTTTATGAATTTATATTAATTCAATGGAAATTATTTCATTCTTTTTGAGGAAGTTAAGAAAAACATTTTGATAAAATTTCCACATGGTTTCATGTTCTCTTAAGATTAATAGTTTTCCTTTTTTCTGTATCCCTTGAAAATATTATTGCCATTATTGTAACATCCTAGGTAAATGAATAATAGGACATATTTAATATTTAATATTTGAATTAAATATTAATTTTACTTTAAGGGGGTTTCTATTTTCGATAGATTACCCGATACGCAACAACGAGTTTCCTTGGAATCTTACGTTGCACACTAATAATATAATATTATTATTTTAAATTGAAGTTAACTCCTAGCCGTTTTATTGGTGGTAATAAAAAAAAATTACTACAATATTATTATACATGTTTGTTAAATATATTTACATTTATCTAATAAAAGTTAGAATCTTAAAATGTGAATGAATCTAATTTTAAGCATAATTTACATTAAAAGGCCGATTTATCGCTTTTTAATGGAGAACCATTTTTAAATATAGTTTTGGTCACATTAATATATTATATATGAACAGATAAAATCCTTTTTTTAAATTAGGAAATCAAAATTTACTTTGGGATATTTTTTGGAATTTTTCCGATAAAGTTCATTTTTAATGAATAGTTAGAAATATTGTATTTTATTTAAAAAGTGCCTTTTAATCTAATTTATTTATATGGTTTAATTATCTTTTTAATTAGTTTTAAAGTGAAATTAAAATATATTTTTACCATTTAATCTAATGTTGGTCATTGGAATTAATTTCACATTAAAATTGGACATAAACAAGTATCAATCTTTTGTTAGTTATTGTTTCTTAAAAACACGCTATTTGATTTGATAATTAGAATTAATATTAAAATTATTTAATTCCACTTATATTTTTTGAATTTGTAAAAATAGATATCATTTTAGAATTCTGAATATAAAATATAGATTAGGCTGAATTTTTGGTATTTTTCTGATAAACATCAATTTATGATGAATAGTGAAACCACTTAGTGGTAGTTAAATAAAACAGTCTTTTTCATTTTAATGAAATTTTACCAATTCTATGTATCGAATTTCAAAAATCCTACATACATGGTTGTTATACAGAAGTAAAATGTGGTTCATTAAAATGATAATAAATTTTGGTGAATAGTAAATTTTGACTTTTATTTACCGCGGTTAAAGGTAAATAAGGTAATTCAAGGTTAAAAGAATATTATAATAATTCAAAATTACCTTAACACTTGTCATAATATTATTCTGTTAGTAGTTTCTAACCATGGGAATCCTTGGGTAAATTTTGGTATCCCATAGAGCCACTTATGATAGATAATGAAACTTTAGATTAATTAATTTAATGTTAAGACAAAATTGATATTTACAAAAATCTTTTAGTAATTAATTTTTATATAGTGTGATATAAGTCTTATTTTAGAGAATAAATATTATTTATAAATATAAAAATATTTAATACATCATGGTATTTTTTTAATAATATTTAGATATCAAATAAATTACATTATTTATGAAACAATAATGGTGCAGTATTTACCTCAATAATAAATGATTTAAATAAATAAGATTATAATGAGTAAAATATTATCCAAAACAAGTCCAATTATGAATGGATTATTTTATTTTGACCATGAGTCATCATATCTTATAATAGATTGATTTTTGGACCATTAGAAACTTAATATCATTATATAATAAAATAATATTTTGACACATTCCTAAAGAGCCCCTCCTCTCCCTCATAAAAGAAGACCACTTCTAACCAATTCCTCAAATCTCTAAAGCCATGTTTCTAGACGAAAATCTACCCGATTAATCTCCCTACATCCCTACCCTCTTCTTAAAATCCTTACCTTAGGCAGAAGGCACTTCAAGAAGTACTTTTGGTACAAACAAATGGGATTTACCCAAATTAAAGGTAACAATTTCTCTTAAATTATTCTCTTTTATTTTACTTCTCCAACCCATAAACTCTTTTTATTACTTTTTCTTGTAATAACAATAGTGTCCTCAATATACTAGGATGTTTTTATGAGGAATATTTTAACTACACTTACACACACCTTCATCAAATGGATGAAGAACATAATGTTTCTGTGGATGGAAAACTAACGCCTCACGAAACGATTATTGTTCAAATATATCCAACCACCTCTCATGGTGGCCCTTATGATGGAACTGTATTTATATATGATATATATTATGTTTATGATTTCCTTATTCTTCTGTAATTCCCATTTATAGCACACCTTTATGGTTCCCATAGTGGGTAAATACGATAATCTCATTTGAGGACGTGCGGACTACCACCCCTTAAAGTGACGTGACTCGTTAATGCCTTATGTGGGATGTATAAAGGATATAGATATGATATTATAATGGAATTATAATATTCCTATATATCAATATGTTTTAATTCCATTGAAATAATAAATATAAATGAAAGTAGCGTTCAAGCGTACTGACGACTTACCGTCTCCATGAACGGTGCATTTTATTTCTTACATCTAAATGTTATGTACTATTATAAAAACATGTATATTATGGATATATATGATATATTTGATATCCAAATCATGAATATCATTCTGGAAATAATGATCCTTCGACCACATGAACAACATGTAATTATAAGAAGTCCATTTTTGACTCAAGTAGCAAATATCGACAAAACAAACGTTATTAAATTAAATGATTGCATAATGTTTATAACATATTAATAAGTGATATAAAATAAATAATAAACTTGAAAAATGTTCTTAATCAAGTAGAAATTAATTTTAGTTTATTATTCAGGATATTAAAGAATGATCTAGTCAAGTCAGAAAGGAGGTAAGGGACTTCATCTCGTCTCCTTTCATTAAGGCATATTTTGTTTTCATACATGATTTCTTTTTTATACATTTTATAAACTCCTTTGAATTTTAATTTTTTTTCAAAGGGAATAATTTTCATTCAAATCATTTTACTAAACTACAAAATGGAATGTTTTTACGCAAGTGGTGACAACAACCTTTTCTGCCGCCGTGAGTATTATTTCATCTTTGGCTTCCTTAACAAGCCGGAATGTTTTTAAAAGGAAAAAAAATACAATATACTCAATTTACATATTTTGGTATTGAAAATAATTTTTAGAATGGATTTATTATTTCAATATCTTGAAATTATATTTTTTTATTGCAATGTGGATATGTTATCTTTCCTTTATTCTTATGTTATTTTTTATGATCATGTTATGGTTCTTGGGAATTATTTATGTATAAGGGTGGTTCCGTGATAAACCTTGGATGAGTGAGCCCAAGATATATCTCTAATGCATTGGGTAATGTGAAAGAGGTAAACATGAATGTTTCTCCTAAGAGATTTAGGGAATATACTGTGATGGGTATTACAAAGTAACTCCCTATGTAGTTGTGATAGCTATAATGTTTGTATGATATAGATGCCACAAGTTATCTTTATTATAGCAACCCATACTTTACATACATTGTTATTACTTCAGAACTGAATCAAACTTATTACAACATATAACAAAACAAGGAAAGGACCGTATAAGTATAGTGTCTTTAGAAACTGGGAAACATAAACAACTGGTTCATAAAGAATCTACTTTTCCTCCCATTTATTTCATCATATCTAGAGTCCCTTTTGGCATATCCTACTTAATAAACTTCTTCCTGACCTGGGGAAATAAAACATACAAAAGAGTGAGCTCAAATTCTCAGTAAGGGTAAAAAAATGAAATATCAATCACATCATATTCATAAGAACATAACTTTTGGAAATCTTAACCTGCAAAAGAAATCATAATTTCATAACATGGGATAAATCATAGAAGTGAAATTTAATCCCAATAATCATAACATAAAACATGAAACTTTGTGGAATACACACATAATCTTATAGAATCCTTTCTTATTAGTCAATACTCATTTCCAAGACTGTCTTAGTGGACAAAGTCCATTTCTGAACCGAGTTCACTCCTCGTTTTAGTCCTGTTTCACGGAACCGGTATAACCTGCCGTTCTAGCCATGTCTATCTCATGATATATAAAATCTTTACCCAATGCATTGGAGGTAGATATAGGTCCCACCCATCTCATAATGATACCATTCTTATTTGTTCCACAAAATCATAAACCATACATCATAGCATAACCCATGTAATAAAAATGGGAATCTTAAACATTATGACATGATAAAACAATTCATATAAGATAAATGAATTCATAAAAATAATTCCATCACAACATAATCAAATCAATGTAATAATATGGATAAAAATAGAAACCTTAATTATCTTAGATGAAAATAATTTTGATAAAACACTTGAATTCCATTCTAGAGGAACATATCCTTTCTACTTCAAAACACTTTTCCTTTAATAACATGTAATAAAGTTCTAAACTAAAAGAATTTGATTAAAAATAAAGTTGAAAACTTGTGAAGGAAGCTTCTTGGAAATAATGTTTTAAAAAAATCCATTCATTCCGTATAAGTTAAAAAAACATTCTTCTCGTACTTTTGTCAGAAAAGTCAAAAAGTACCTCGAACGAAAAACGACAAAAGATTCCTTTCACATGTTTTACTAAAAACTCACTAAAGGGTAAAATTGGATTTAAACAATTGTAGGTGGATGGAAATAATATTACATATTGAGGAAAAATGGATGTGGATGATAAAATACACCCCAGTAAATACCAAAGTATAAACAATCTCAGATTAAAATGAGATTGTGATATTTTCTGTTACCTTAGGTATGATTTTCTCTGTAAGTGTCTGAACCTCATGTATAATGATTTAAATAATGTTATTGACTTATTCCAGATTCATAAATATTTTTATGACATCATTTATGGTCATATTCGTAGCTTCTTATTAGTAATATTTCATTACTACGTGTTATTCGGGTGTTTATTACATTTTGTTCTTATGCGTGTTTTGTCGAATAAATTCTTAATTTTTTTTTAGGTTATAGATACCTCATTTCCAGAATGGTATTAGTGTAATATATATGATATTCATTCATTCAATTTATTTATATAATCAATATGCAATGAAGATCATGTAGAACGAGTCGCATCACATCGTGGAGACGTTATTCCGTACGTAGGTACGAGCGATGATATCGTTTCCATGATCGTGGAATTGTATTAGAGTGTATGTATAATATTTCAGAATCAATATCACTTCACAATAATCATATATATTTATTCTTTACACCATTATACCCATCCAAGTAAGGTGGTGGTGGAAAATAGATTACACCACGGCGTGGAGACGGTATTCCGTACGTACGCACGCACGGTGATTTCTTTTTCCGTAAGATGGATAAGAGGTGAAATAGTGTTGTTTCATATTTATAATAACATATCATTATATTATAGATACTGATCTTATTACCTCATAATTATAAAACTAAAGAAGAAGAAGTCGAAGAAGAATGAAATTAGAAAGGATCGGTAATGGATATTACCTCTTCTTTGAAGTGCTACTTTGAGACCTCCTTTTAGGGCACTAGAATTGGTCTTTGAGGAAGACCAGGACCTCTAGGATGTCTCTAGGGAAGTGGAGAGAATAAAGTGTCAGGGTTTTTCCGAGGTTGAAGGATCAATGTGGGGTGAGGAAGAGGGGGAGGAGGTGCCCTTTTATAAGGGAGGAGAGGGGCATCTTTAGAATAACTAAAAATATTAATTTATTATAAAGTCGTATTCGGTTTTAAATAGATCCAAATTGATTTATTTAGAAGCTAAGGTGGGTATGGGTCGAAATAATCTCATCCAATATAAGTTAGACAAGTTTAGGTCATTATATTAAACTTATATTTTAGTTTTAACTCTTAGTTAATTAGATTGACATTTACCATGTCACTTCATATTTTTATATTATATAGTTATAAACTTACCATATACATCCAAGTGACCCTCAAGTGGTCCATTAATGATAAACCTCTCATGATATAAGTATCTCGGCCGAACCATGTATTTTTAGGAATAAAATAACAATCAATGATATAATATTTGTTTTAAAAACTATTTTATGTCAATTTTAATACTATTTAGTAATTGATTTTTGTGAAAATCATAACAGAATGATTAGTTCCAAAAATGTTAATAAAATCAATATTAACATTTCATATTAACCTAGAAAATTAGTGTAATTAATAATAAGTTTCTAATTATATTAATTTGTCAATTTATAACATCAATTATGTCAATATTTCATTAATAAGATAATTACTGCATCATCATTGTGTCATAAATTAATTAAATTTTTAAGGTCTAAAAATTACAAATAAAATACCATTTTGTAGGAAATATTTTTACCTTTGTAATTAATATTTATAATCGAATTTATCTTAACTATAACCTTATATTATGAATTTTTTACTTATTAAACATTGATTTTAACTATTTTAACCCTTCTTTAAATAAATTAATATTAAATGTCCTATTCTCATCCATGTGGGCCTAAATGGTCATATTTTATTCCTAGGGTTGTTTTTGGTCGAATTACACTTATCCAATAGAATTAGAACATGTGTTAGGGTAATAATAATATCATATTTACCCTTAATTACACTATTCACTTTTAACTGTTGTAAAAAAAAGTAAAAAGTTACTATTCACCAAAAATTATTTTAATCTCATTGAACCACATTTTACTTACTGAAATCAACCGTGTCTCTTAGATTTTTGAAATTCCACTCACAGAAGCGGTAAATTTAAGTTTTATGAAAAATTCAGTTTTTTAACAGCTACTTAGTATTTTCACTATTCATCAAAAATTGAAAGTTTTCAGAAAAATACCAAAATTTCACCCTAGGCTAATTTCGATATTCGAAATCCAAAAACGAAGTCAATTTTGAAAATTAAATTTTAAAAAATTTTGAAAAGTAGTTATTACTATTCATAACGGCTGGTTTTAATAATATTTTAACAGCATATCGTTGTTTAGTGACACTCGGTATTGCGTAGGACGCAAGCTATCGAGGAAGGTCGAGATTGCGTGTAAAGAAATCCAAGAAAGTGTTATGCGTAGTGAAAGATTCCTTTGATGATTTATATAACATAAAAGTCTCGAGTGTTACATTCTACCCCCCTTAAAATGAATTTCGCCCCCGAAATTTGTCACTTTTTAACAAACAGATGAGGATACTTATCGCTCATCATATCCTCAAGCTCCCATGTAGCTTCTTCTAATTGGTGTTTTCTCCATAAAACTTTCACCAATCGAGTTGTCTTATTTCGTAGGACATTTTCGCTACGATCCAGAATCTCTATCGGCTGCTCTTCATAACAAAGATCTTGCTCCAGCGGTACAACTTCTGAGTTGAGTACATGTGAAGGATCAGGTATGTACTTTCTTAGGAGAGATACATGGAACACATCGTGAACATGAGAGAGATTCGGTGGAAGCGCCAATCGGTAAGATACCTTCCCAACACGATCCAGTATTTCAAAAGGATCGATATATCTAGGGCCCAATTTCCCCTTCTTTCCAAATCTCATGACCTATTCTAGGGAGATATTCGTAAGAACACTTTATCACCAACTTCAAACTCTAGGTCTTTTCTTTGGTTGTCGGTATAACTTTTTTGTCGACTCTAAGATGCTCTTATGTGTTGTTGAATAGATCTGACCTTTTCTTCCATTTCATCAACGAGATCAGGTCCTAATAGCTTCCTTTCCCCAACTTTATCCCAGCAAGTTAGAGTCCTACATTTCATTCCATAGAGAGATTCATAAGGAGCCATCTAAATACTTGAGTGACAGCTATTATTAATAGAAAATTCGACTAAAGGTAGGTGTTGATCCCAACCACCTTTGAAATCCATAGAGCAAGCTCTCAACATATCTTCTAGAGTTTTAATTGTTCTCTCAGACTGATCGTCTGTCTGAGGATGATAAGAAGTGATGAAACTCAACTCCGTATCCAGAGTATGCTGAAGACTTTTCCAGAACTTTGAGGTAAACCTCGGATCCCGATTAGATATAATAGAAAGTGATACTCCATTCAATCTTACCACTACCTTCACATATATCCTGGTAAGCTGATCCAGAGAGAAATCCTCTCTAATAGCGATGAAGTGTGCAGACTTTGTAAGACGATGAACTATGACCCAGATAGCATTATTTCCTTTGGATGTTTTAGGAAGTCATGTGACAATGTCCATAGTGATGTTTTCCCATTTCCATTCAGGTATGGGTAATGGTTGTAACATCCCATTAGACTTCTGTCTCTCAGCTTTATCTTGCTGACAAACCAAGCATCGAGAGACATAATCAGCAACATCTCTATTCATGCCATCCCACCAGAAGTACTCTTTCAAGTCCCTATACATCTTTGTGCTTCCATGATGAATATAGAATGAATAAATATGAGCCTCATCCAGCATCTCCTTCTTTAATTTGGGGATGGAAGGAACACCAACCCGATTCCTGAACATTATTATCCCATCACAATCAAGGTTGAATTCAGGAACATTTCTCACCTTCATTTGTAAATCCACATCTTCATTTTGTGCATCTTTAATCTTCATATGTATATATGGTTGAACATTTATTTGAGAAAGATACTATTTTCCCCATTCATTATAATTTCAAGATCCATCCATTTTAAATCCATAAATATTGGTTCTTTTGTGATCCTCATCATGGATAAACAGGCATGGTCTTGTCGGATTAATGCATCTGCCACCTTGTTTTCTTTCCCAGGGTGGTAATTAATTGAGCAGTCGTAATCCTTAATCAACTCCAACCATCCTCTTTGTTTCATATTCAGATCCTTTTGTGTGAAAATATACTTTAAACTTTTATGATCAGTAAAAATGGCACACCTTTCTCCATAAAGATAATGCCTCCAAATCTTTAATGCAAAGATTACCGCAGCTAACTCCAAATCATGAGTTGGGTAATTTTGCTCATGTATTTTCAACTCTCGAGAGGCATAAGATATCACCATATCATTTTTCATAAGAACACACCCCAATCCCTTCCGGGATGCATCACTGTAGATCACAAACCTTTCTTCACTACAAGGAAGTGTTAGCATAGGTGCACACTATAACCGTCTTTTCAACTCCTTGAAATTCTCTTCACATTCCTCCGTCCAAAAAAACTTAACTACTTTCCGAGTAAACTTGGTTAGTGTATTAGATAGTCGTGAAAAACCTTTCACAAAACATCGATAATATCCAGCCAAACCAAGAAAAATTCGGATCTCAGTCACTGTTGTTGGTCTCGACCATCTTTCGATAACCTCTAGTTTTGCTGGATCAACAGATATCCCCTCTTTTGAGATTATGTGACCCAAAATGAATCTTTTTGAAGACAAAATTTACACTTGGTAAATTTGGCATAAAGCTTATCCTTTCTCAGGGTCTTCAATATAATTCTCAAGTGATCTGCATGTTATTCCTTGCTCTTTGAATAGACAAGAATATCGTCTATAAAGACTACCACAAACTGATCAAGATAGTATCTAAAGACTATATTCATCAGATCCATGAAGATAGCATGGGCATTAGTAAGACCAAATGCAATCACTATAAATTCATAGTGTCCATACCTCGTACGGAAATCCGTCTTTGGTTTATCCTCCCTTTTGACCATTAATTGATGATAACCTGAATGAAGATCAATCTTGGAAAAGTATTGAGATCCGCGTAGTTGGTCAAATAAGTCATCAATGTGTGGGAGAGGATATTTGTTCTTGATAGTGATCTTATTAAGGTCTCAATAATCAATGCAGAGTCTCATTGATCCATATTTCTTCATAACAAACAGAACATGTTCTCCCCAAGGTGACACACAAGGTCGTATGAACCCCCTATCAAGATTCTCTTGGAGTTGCTTCTTCAATTCCTGCAACTCAATTGGGGCCATTCTATAAGGTGTCATTGAAATTGGTAAAGCACCAGGTATGAGTTCTATTGAAAACTCAACTTCACAATTTGGTGGAAGACCCGACAATTACTCCGGAAAAACATCATCAAAATCTCGTACAATGGGCATATTCTTAATCGTGAGTTTCTCACCAACCATTTGAGATAAATAACCTTCATTTAGTGGAAACAAGACCCATAATATAGAAGAAATTTCCACTGGAAGTTTATGTTCATCCTTGCATCGATAGACTATCATAGATTGATCTGGAATATGAAATGTGACTTCCCTTCTTTGGTAATTGATATGACCTCTATATAAAGAAAGCCAATCCATGCTAATAATCACATCAAATTCCTCTATAGGAAGGATGAAAAGATTTGCAGAAGGCACTTTACCTCAAACATCAAACAGAGAAGAATTATAAACTTTTGATACTACTGTTGTGCTATTTGGAGTTGTCACAGCTAACTCAACATCTAATTGTTGAGGTAATATGGCGATACCCTTAGAAAGTTCATCAGAAATAAAAGAGTGGGTGGATCCAGAATCAAATAAAACATTTTCTACTTTAGAGTGGATGATAAGTTTATAGTTCACCACATCGTTATCGTACTCCACATCATTGATAGAAATTGCATGTGACATTCCTTTTTCTTTGGCCTTAAGAGTTTGTTGATGTCGACCATCATCATCAACCCTTGGATTTGGGCATTGATTGGCATAATTCCCCATCTTCTTTCACTTGAAGCATTATAGTGTATTAGGTTCATTCTGTGTATCCTTTCCTTTTTTTTGTATCATTAGACATATTTGTCCCATCATTGCGGCATTAAAATGCCCGATGACCTTCCTTTCCACATTTGAAAAATTTACTTGTCCCTTTAAGACAACTTCCTCCATGTTTCTTTCCACACTTTGAGCATAAGGGAAAGCTCATCTTCTTTTCAGTGTGCTCATTAGAGTTTCCTTTAAATTCCATTTTCCTCTTCTTATCAAACCCATATAACTGATGGGTTACTCCAATCTCTATCTCTACATTGAGAGCACATCGAACGATTTCCTCGTAGCTATTGAAATCCCTTATTTCTAACGTCCTTTGAAGAATTGGTTTTAAGCCCCTAAAGAATCAATTGATCTTACTCTCATGTTGGACAATAATACCAGAAGCGTACCTTGCAAGTCTTGTAAAATTTTCTTCATAGGTACCAATAGATTCATCATCCTTTTGCTTCAGTTCAAGAAACTCTTTCTCCATATTTTTTTCGGAGAATACGAGGGATATACTTATTGAAAAATAAGTTCTTGAACTCATCCCATTCCATGGACTCAATTTCATCACTTTGCCTCATATTCTTAATAAGATTCCACCATTGATCAGCATCACCTTCCAAACGATACACTTCTAAGATGACTTTATCATATTCAGAACATTGAAAAACTGAAAATATATTTTTTGTAGTACTAAACCATTGTTCAGCAACTAATGGATCAGTAGACCCGCTGAATGAAGGTGGACACTGCCTCATAAAGGATTCAACAGAATGTTGATCCTTACATTGCTCGTTTGGAAGTCATGCATGATTCATAGCGTGAGAAAGTTGTGTGAGCATCGCTACAAGATTTTTCATTCCAGCTCCCATAACGTTTGGTTGCTCAGGGGTACAATCATTGCATTTTCTGTTGCATTCCGCATTAAAACGGTTCCTTCGGGTTCCACACATTGACTAAAACCAAGAAGAATAGTGTGAGAAACACTAATTATAATAGGAAAAGAATAAAATTTCACACTTAGGGTCTTATCATAGGTTGTTCATGGCCATTTCTAAAACACTAAGATTGTGTTCTATGGTTAGACATATCCTTAGGGTTCTTACTAAGGCTTTCACATCCTAGATTCTAAATGTTGACTATAAATTTCCTCTGATTCCAACTATAACGACCCATACTTTACATAAATTGTTATTACTTCAGAATTGAAGCAAACCTATTACAACATATAACAAAACCAGGAAAGGACCGCATAGGTATATTGTATTTAGAAACTGAGAAACATAAACAACTGGTTCATAAAACATCTACTTTGCCTCCCATTTATTTCATCATATCTAGAGTCTCTTTTGGCATATCCTACTTAATAAACTTCTTCCTGACCTGGGGAAATAAAAAATACAAAAGGGTGAGCTCAAATGCTTAGTAAGGGTAAATAGAAGAAATATGAATCACATCATATACATAAGAACATAACTTTTGGAAATCTTAACCTACAAAAGAAATCATAATTTCATAACATGGGATAAATCATAGAAGTGAAATGTAATCCCAATAATCATAACATAAAACATGAAACTTTTTTGCATACACACATAATCATAGAGAATCATTTCTTATTATTCAAGACTCATTTCCAAGACTATCTTAGTGGACAAAGTCCATTTCTGAACTGAGTTCACTCCTTGTTTCAGTCCTGTTTCACTGAACCGGTTTAACCTGTCGTTCCAGCCATGTCTATCTCATGAGATATAAAATCTGTACCCAATGCATTGGATGGAGATATAGGTCCCACCCATCTCATAATTATGCCATTCTTATGTGTTCCAAAAAATCTTAAACCATACATCATAACATAACCCATGTAATAAAAATGGGAATCTTAAACATCGTGACATCATAAAACAATTCATATAAGATAAAGGAATTCATAAAAATAATTCCATCACAATATAATCAAATCAATTTAATAATAGGGATAAAAATATAAACCTTAATTATCTTAGATGAAAATAATTTTAATAAAACACTTGAACTCCATTCTTGAGGAAAATTTCCTTTCTACTTAAAAAACACTTTTCCTTTCTTAACATGTCATAAAGTTCTAAACTAAAAGAAGTTGACTAAAAATAAACTTGAAAACTTGTGAAGGAAGCTTCTTGGAAATAATGTTTTAATAAAAATCCATTCATGCCTTATAAGTTAAAAAAACATTCTTCTCGTACTTTTGTCGGAAAAGTCAAAACGTACCTCGTACGATAAACGACAAAAGATTCCTTTCATATCGTTTACTAAAAACTCAAAGAAGGGTAAAATTGGATTTAAACAATTATAGGTGGATGGAAATAATATTACATATTGAGTAAACATGTATGTTGATAATAAAATAAAACCCAATAAATACCATAGTATAAACAATCTCAGATTAAAATTAGATTGTGATATTTTCCCTTACCTTAGGTCCGATTTGCTTCATAAGTGTCCGAACCTCCTGTATAATGATTTAAATAATGTTATTGACTTATTAAAGAATCATAATTATTTTTATGACATCATTTACGGTCATATTCTTAGCTTCTTATTATTAATATTTCATTACTACTTGTTATTTGGGTGTTTATTACTTTTTGTTCTTATGCATGTTTTGTCGATAAAATTCTTATTTTTCTTTTTAGGTTATAGATAACTCATTTCCAGAATGTTATTAGTGTAATATATATTATATTAATTCTATAAAGTAATTTATATAATCAATATGCAATGAAGATCATGTAGAACGAGTCACATCACATCGTGGAGACGGTATTCCGTACGTACGCACGAGCGATGATATCGTTCCCAAGATCGTGAAATTGTATTAGAGTGTATTTATAATATTTCAGAATCAATATCACTTCACAATAATCGTATATATTCATTCTTTACACCATTATACCCATCCAAGTAAGGTGGTGGTGGAAAATAGATTACACCACAGCGTGGAGACGGTATTCCATACATACGCACGCGCGGTGATTTCTTTTTCCATAAGATGGATAAGAGGTGAAATAGAGTTGTTTCATATTTATAATAACATATCATTATATGAGGGATACTGATGTTATTACCTAATAATTAAACAACTAATGAAGAAGAATTTGAAGAAGAAAGAAATTGGAAAGGATCGGTAATGGATATTACCTCTTCTTTGAAGTTCTACATTGAGACCTCCTTTTGGGGCACTAGAATTGGTCTTTGAAGAATACCAGGACCTCTAGGATGTCTCTAGGGAAGTGTAGAGGTGAAATTGGTAGGTTTTGGCCGAGCTTGAATGCCCAATGTGGTGTGAGGAAGAGGGGGAAGAGGTGCCCTTTTGTAAGGGAGGAGAGGGGCACCTTTGGAATAACTAAAAATATTAATTTATTATAAAGTCATATTTAGTTTTAAATAGCTCCAAATTGATTTATTTCGAATCTAAGGAGGGGATGGGTCGCAATACTCTCATTCAATATAATTTAGACAAGTTTTTGTCATTATATTAACCTTATCTTTTAGTTTTAACTCTTTGTTAATTAGATTGACATTTACCATGTCACTTTGTATTTTTATATAATATAGTTAATAAGCATACCATATACATCCAAGAGACCCCCAAGTGGTCGATTAATGATACTACTATAATGATATAAGTATCTTGGTTGAACCGTAGATTTTTAGTAATAAAATAACAATCAATAATATAATATTTGTTTTAAAAACTATTTTATGTCAATTTTGACACTATTTAGTAATTGATTTTTGTGAAAATCATAACAGAATGATTAGTTCGAAAAAAGTTAATCAAATCAATATAAAAATATCATATTAACCTATAAGATTAGTGGAATTCATTAAAAGAATCAAATTATATTTATTTGGGCATTTATGACATGAATTATGTCAATATTTCATTAATAAGATAATTACTGCATCATCATTGTGTCATTAATAAATTAACTTATTTAAAGTCTAAAAACTACAAATAAAATTCCATTATGTAGGAAATCGTTTTAGATTTATAATTAATATTTATAGTCGAATTTATCTTATGTATAACCGTATATGAAAATTTTTTTACTTATTAAACATTGATTTTAACTATTTTAACCCTTCTTTAAATAAATTAATATTAAATGTCCTAATCTAATCCAAGTGGGCCTAAATGGTCATATTTTATTCCTAGGCTTGTTTCTGGTCGAATTACATTTATCCAATTGAATTAGTACATGTGTTAGGGTAATAATAATATCATTTTTACCCTTAATTACCCTATTTACTTTTAACCGTGGTAAAAAAGACTAAAAAGTTACTATTCACCAAAAATTATTTTCATCTCATTGAACCACATTTTACTTACTGACATCAACCATGTCTCTCGGATTTTTGAAATTCCACTCACATAAGCGGTAAATTTATGTTTTATGAAAAATTCAGTTTTTTAACAGCCACTTAGTAGTTTCATTATTTATCAAAAATTGTAATTTTCAGAAAAATAGCAAAATTTCACCCTAGGATAATTTTGATATTCCGAATCCAAAAATGAAGTCAATTTTGAAAAATAAAATTTACAAAATTTCAAAAAGTGGTTATTAATATTTATAACGGCTAGTTTTAATAATATTTTAATACCATATCATTGTTTAGTGACACTCGGTATTGCGTAGGACGCAAGCTATCGAGGAAGGCCACGATTGCGTGTAAAGAAAGCCAAGAAATTGTTATGTGTAGTGAAAGATTCCTTTGAAGATATATATAACATAAAAGTCTCGGGTGTTACATTTATGATTTATGATTTCGGTGTGTCTTTCATAAATCATATGATTTCATGAGGTAAGTAAAATATTTCATGTTTTTTTATGTATTTATGAACAAATGTTTTCATTATTTGTTTTATAACTCTTACTGGGATTTTTATTCTCATCGCAAGTTTTCGAATGTTTTCACAGGACGTAAAGATGAATAGGGTCAATGATGTGATCACGGAAAAGTTATGCTGTCTAAAACATGGAACTAGAAATGACTTGTTTTTTCAAGAGTTTTTATGTTATGGAAAAAAATGGATATTGTGTAGAAGTGTCTACCTTGTAATGTTTTGAGATGTAATAGTTATGTCCTAATTCTATAAAACTATAAACATGAAAATATCATCAAGGTGAATTATTCATTTAATTCAATATAATATAATGTTTAAGGTTGAGTCCTTATAGGTTGTATCATAGGTCAGTTTAGATAACCTTTGGTGTTAGGGTATTGTTAAAGTAATATCCAAAAATTAATTTATGTTAATATTGACATCATATAGCATTTCCAGATTACCATGTTGCTTCACCTAAGCTATTTTTGTGTTCAGAATGGTTTTCCACAGTGGAAATAGGGCTTCTGTGTTGGGATGAAATCAGGATGAGGACAACCATCCAAATCAGCAACCTGGGATGGTCAAAATTGGAACGGAATAGAAGGTCGCAGCGATGGCACATTTGACTTAGTCTATAAATCGTGCTGGTATCCATGTATGAGATCAGTAAGATCAACAACAGAGGAACATGCCAGTAGTGGAGCATTTTGTGAGGCAACATCCCCCATCATTCAGAGGATCATCTGACCCTGTGCTAGCTGATGGGTGGATTAAAGCACTGGAAAAGATTTTTTATGTCATGGGTTGTTCAGAACATCAAAAGGTTAGTCTTTCTATTTACCATTTTGAAGGTGAAGCTGATCAAGGGTGGTTGATGGTGAAAAATATTAGGGATAGTGAGGAGATTGATTCTCTTGATTGGGAAGAATTCAAAGGTATGTTTCTTGAGAAATATTTTCCTAAGGTGGTTCATCTTAGAATGGAAAACCAATTCCTATAATTGAGGTTGGAGGATGACTCAGTGGCTGCTTATGAATAGAAATTCACTCGTATGTCAAGGTATGCTCCAAATTTCATAGGATGTCTTGATAGTAAAATCAACTGTTTATACTCAGAATTATATCCAATGTATCGAAGGTCTTTAGCAACTCGTGAGTTCAATAGTTATGAAAAACTAGTTCATTTTTCGGAGATGGTGGAAATTGAGTTTGCTATTGATCAGGTATTATTTGACAAACAACAGAATAAGATTTCAAGGTGGCTGGCGAAAGGGAAGATCTCTTCAAAAAAGTATGATGGTAAGAAACTTATGTTTACAGTTTTCGAAAATTATGGTAAAAATCATGCTGGGGAATGTTTTTTTAATTATGGTAAGTGCTACCAATGTGGTAAAATGGGGCATAAGGCTCAAAATTTCACTGAAAAAGATCAGGGTAATGGTAAAACAAAATCAGATTTACAGTCAGTAAAATGTTTTAAGTGAAATGAAATTGTTCATTTTGAAAATGAGTGTCCAACAAAGAACTCAACCAAAGGAAATATACCAGACTTCAAGAAGAAAGTGGTGGTGAAGTCCTTTGCAACTACTTCAACAGATGTCGGGCCATCAAATAATGTTTTGTTAGGTACATTGTTTGTTTGTTCAGAATATGCCAATGTGTTGTCTGATTCAGGGTCTACAAACTCTTTCATTTCTGAGAATTTTTCTAGTAAATTGTGAATTCCATCTCAAGATATTATTACAGAACATACGGTAAAAGCACCTGGAGGAAATGTTGAGACAAAAAGAAAACATAAGAACATTCCTGTCCTTGTGTTCGGGAAGAATCTACCTGCAAACCATATTGGTTTGCCTCTAGTAGAGTTTGATGTTATTTTGGGCATGGATTGGATTTCTTTTTATTAGGCTATGATTAACTATAGAGATAAAGAGGTTTATTTTCAAGATGATTTTCAGTTTGTATACAAAAATGAACCCTTTTTGTTGATAACGTATCAGGATGCTGAGAAAATAGTAAAAGATAGAAATGAATGTTACCTTGCACATATTGTTGAAAATAAATGAACTGTTCCAATTAATGATGTACCAATGGTAAATGAGTACTTTGATGTTTTTCATGATGAGTTGTCTAGTATTATACCTGATCGAGAAGTTGAATTTTTTGTTGACTTAGTTCCTGATTCTAAGCAAATTTCAAAACCCACTAATCGAATGGATCAAATTGAACTTTTATAGTTAAAGAGCAATTACAGGAGTTAATTGATAAATGTTTCATTCGACCTAGCACATCACCATGGGGTGCTCATGTCTTGTTTATTAAAAACAAAGATGGTTCAATGAGACTATTCATTGATTATAGAGAATTGAATAACATCACTGTTAAGAATAAGTATAATTTTCCTCTTATTGATGATTTGTTGATCAGCTCCAGGGAGCTCAGTAGTTTTTGAAGAATGACTTGAGGTCGGGGTACCATCAGTTGAATGTAAAAGAAGTAGATGTTCCAAAGATCGGGTTTCGTACTATATAGGACCGTTATGAATTTGTAGTTATGCCTTTTGGGTTAACCAATGCACCTACTGTATTCATGGATCTTATGAATAGAATTTTAAGTGAGCTCTTGGATAATTTTGTGGTTGGGTTCATTGATGATATTTCGGTATATTCCAAAATTAAAGAGGAACATGAAATTCATTTAAGGGTTGACTTAAAAACCACAAAAGAAAATAAATTATTTTGGAAATTCAGCATGTGTGAGTTTTGGTTACAACAAATTTCTTTCCTTGGTCACATTGTTTCAATAAATGGCTTAACTGCTGATCGTGCTAAAATGAAAGTTGTTGAATAATGGCCAAGACCCACAAATATAACTGAGATTCATTGTTTTCATGGTTTGGTAGGTTATTACCAGAGGTTTGTTGAAACTTTTTCACGGTTATCTAGACCAAAGACTAAGTTTACACGGAAAGGTGTTAATTTCATCTGGAAAAAATAATGTGATGATTGTTTTCAGGAATTGAAAGGAAAATTGATGAATGCTCTAGTTTTGGAACTGCCTTCGAGAAATGGTGAGTTTTTTATCTACATTGATGCTTCGTTGAAAGGACTGGGTTGTGTCTTAATGAAAAATGATCAGGTAATTGCTTATGCTTCATGTCAGTTGAAACCACATGAGTTAAATTACCCTACACATGATTTGAAATTAGCCATTGTTGTTTTTGATTTAAAATTTTTGAGGCATCATTTGTATGGTGTCCAGTGTGAAATATATACTGATCACAAATGTTTGAAGTATATATTCACTCAGAAATAATTGAACATGAGACAAAGGAGATGTTTGGAATTAAACAAGGATTATGATTGCACGATCCTTTATCATCTGGGGAAATAAAATAAAGTGGCTGATGCTTTGAGTCGAAAAAGTAATACTTCATTAACCATTTTATGTTTGAAATGAGATCCTTTGATTTTTGATTTGATGAACATTGGCATAGAAGTTGTTGTTTCAATAAATTCTTCTTTTTTTGTTTCAGGTGTCAGTGAAATCATCTCTATCAGATAGAATTATGCAAGCACAGAAGGAAGATAGTGATTTTCAGAAAAAGGATTTGTTGGTTCAGAAGGGTAAGTTTCCAGATTTTACCGTTGATAATGATTGAGTTTGAAGAATTGAAAAGAGATTATGTGTGTCTTGTGATTCACATTTGATGAATGAGTTGTTATGTGATGCTCATAGTTCTCCGTTTTAGGTTTATCCTGGCATTACTAAGATGTACAGATATCTTCATGAGTATTACTGGTGTGATCGAATGAAATGAGATATTGCTAATTTTACTATGATGTGTTTGACTTGTCAGTAGGTTAAAGCAGAAAATCAGTTACCGAAAGGGATGCTTCAGCCTCTACCGGTGCTAGAGTGGAAATGGGAAAATATATCCATGGACTTTGTTGTGGGATTACCAAAGAAATCTTGAGGTAATAATGAAATATGGCTTATAGTTGACTGATTGACTAAATCTGCTCATTTCCTTCCTATTAGAGATACTTTGTCTCTAGCTCAACTTTCTCGATTGTATGTTAAATAGATAGTCAGGTTGCATGGAGTTACCCTATCCATTATATCTGATCGTGATCACATGTACACTTCTAACCTTTGGAAAGGCCTTCAGAATTCATTGGGTACAAAATTAAATTTTAGTGCTACTGTTCATCCTCAATCAGATGGTAAGTCATAATGAACAATTCAGACCTTTGGAGGATATGTTACATGCTTGCTTGATGGATTACCAGGGAAGTTTTTACCAACATCTTTATTTGATTTAATTTTCTTATAATAACACATTTCATTCTAGTATACAGATGGATCCATTTGAGGCATTATATGGGAAGCATTTTCAAACTCCAGCATTCTGGGATTAATTAGGTGAAAGGATACTGATGGGACAAAAATTGGTAGAAGAGATGGCAAAGAATGTTCATTTGATTCAAAAGCACCTGAGAACAGTTCAGAGTAGATATAAAAGTTATGAAGATAACCAAAGGAAGGATCTTTCTTTTGAGGTAGGTGGTCATGTCTTTCTAAAAGTTTCTCCATGGAAAAGTGTGATGCATTTTGGTAAGAAGGGAAAACTGAGTCCGCGGTTCATTGGACCTTCTGAAATTCTAGAGAAAGTTGGATCAGTTGCATATAGAGTGGATTTACCTCCAAGTTTATCCCAGGTACACAATGTTTTTCATGATTCGATGTTGAGAATGTATATGCCATATCCATCTCATGTTTTGAGCCCAGAGGTAGTTCAGTTGGAAGAGAATCTCTCTTATGAAGAACAACCAGTCCAGATTCTTGACCTTTGAGAGAAAGTGTTGCGGAATAATGTAATTCACTATGTAAAGGTTTTGTGGAAAACCATTTGGTTGAAGAGGAAATGTGGCAATCTGAAAATTCTATGGGGGATAAATACCCCCACTTATTTTGATAAGTGAATAAAAATTGCAAGGACGCAATTCCCAAAATGGGGGAAGGATGTAACATCCCAGGTAAATGAAGAATAAGACATATTTCATATTTAATTTGTGAATTAAATATTAATTTTACTTTAAGGGGTTTCTATGTTCGATAGCATACCCAATACGACACAACATGTTTCTTTGAAATCTTACGTTGCATACTAATAATATAATCATATTATTTTAAATGGTAGTTAACACTTAGCCACTTTATTGGATATAATGAACAAAAACTAACAGGAATATGATTATAAATATTTGTTAAATGTATTTACATTTATCCAATAAATGTTAGAGGCTTAAAATGTGAATGAATCTAATTTTAGGCATAATTTACATTAAAAGGCCGATTTATCACTATTTAATGGAGAACAATTTTAAAAATATTTTTGGTCACTTTAATAAATTCATTATGACCGAATAAAATCCTTCTTTAGAATGGGGACATCAAAAACTACTTTGTGCAATTTTTTGGAATTTTTGAGATAAAGTTCATTTTTAATGAATAGTGAGAAATATTTTATTTTAATTCAAATGTGCATTTTAATATAATTTATTTATATAGTTAGATTATCTTTTTAAATTTTTTTAAAGTGAAGTTAAAATATATTTTTACCATTTAATCCAATTCTGGCCATTGTAATTAATTTCCCTTTGAAATTGGACATAAACAAGTATCAATCTTTTGATAGTTATTGTTTCTTAAAAACACGCTATTTGTTTTGATAACGGGAATTAATTTTAAAATTAATTAATTCCACTTCTATGTTATGAATTTGAAAAAGTAGTTAACATTTTTGAATATGGAATATCAAATATAAAATAGGGTGAATTTTTGGTATTTTTTTGAAAAACATCAATTTTTGATGAATAATGAAACCACTTAGAGGTTGTTAAAAAAATTGAATTTTTCATTTAAATGAAAATTTACCACTTCTTTTTGTTGAATTTCAAAAATATGACATACATGGTTGTTAACAATAAGTAAAATATGGTTCATTAAGATGAAAATAATTTTTGGTGAATAGTAACTTTTGATATTTATTTACCGCGGTTAAAGGAAAATATGGTAATTCAAGGTTAAAAGAATATTATAATAATTCATAATTACATTAACACTTGTTTAAATATTATTCGATGAGTAGTGGAAGACCATGGGCATCCTTGGGTTGATTTTGGGACCCCATGGAGTTACTTATGAAAGATAATGACACTTTAGATTAATTAATTTAATGTAAAGACAAAATTGATATTAACAAAAATCATTTAGTAATTAAATTTTATATGGTGTTATATAAGTCCTATTTTTGACTATAAATTATCTTTGGAAAGATAAAATGATTTCATAAATCATGGTATCTTTTTTATAATTTTTAGACATCATATAAATTAATTTATTTATGAGACAATAATGATGCAGTATTACCTCATTAAAAAATGATTTAAATAAATAAGATTATAATTATTAAAATATTTTCCAAAACTTTTCCAATTCGTCTTAGATGATTTTATTTCGACCATGAGTCATCTTATCTTTTATTATAATTATTTTTTTACTATTAGAAACCAAATATCATTATATAATAAAATAATTATTTCACACATTACTAAAGAGACCCTCCTCTCCCTTATAAAAGGAGACCACTTATAACCAATTCGTCACACCTCTCAAGCCATTTTTCTCTCCCAAACTCTACCCAATTAAGCTCCATATATCCCTTACTTAATATTAAAATAATTATCTTTGGTAGAAGGCACTTCAAGAAGTCATTTTGGTTCAAACCAAAGGGAGTTACACAAATTAAAGGTGACAATTTTTCTTAAATTGTTTTCTTTTAGTTTACTTCTCCAACCCCTAAACTCTTTTTATTCCTTTATTTTGTATCACCACCAGTGTCCTCATTATACTAGTATGTGTTTATGATAAGGATTCTAACTACACATACACACTCCTCCATCTAATGGATGAAGAACATAATGTTTCTTTTGATGGAAAACTAACACCTCACGAAATGATGATTGTTTAAATATCTCCAACCACCTCTCATGGTGGCCCTTATAATAGAAATAAATTTATATATGATATATATTATGTTTGTGATATCCTTATTCTTTTTTACTTCCAATTTATATCACGCCTCTATGGTTTCCATAGTGGGTAAATACTATAATCTCATTTGAGGAAGTGCAGACTACCACCCCTTCAAAGTGATGTGACTCATTAATACCTTATGTGGAATGTATAAATGATAGATTTGATGATATTATGTATTATATTATATTGGTATTATAATATAATATTGTATCATTATGTTCTAATTCCATTGAAATAATAAATTGAAATGAAAGTAGCGTTCATGCGTACGTACGACTTACCGTCTCCATGAATGGTGCATTTCATTTCTTACATCTAAATGTTATGTACTATTATAAAACCATTATTATTCTGGATATATATGATATATATGATATCCCAATAAATTATATCATTCTAGATATAATGAACCATTGACCACATGAACAACATGTAATTATAAGATGTCCATTTTTGACTCAAGTACCAAATATCGACAAAACAAACATTATTAACTTAAATGATTGAATAATGTTTATATCTTGGTAATAAGTGATATAAAATGATTAATAAACTTGAAAAAGGTTCTGAATAAAGTAGAAAATAACATTAGTTTATTGTTCCTGAGATTAATGAACGATCGAGTCAAGTCGGACACGAGGTAATGGACTTCGTCTCAATCTCCTCTCATTGATGCATATTATGTTTTAATACATGATTTATTTTTATACGTTGTATAAACACCTTTGACTTTTCATTTCATTAAAAGGGAATCTTTTTCATACAATGTTTTTTACTAAACGACAATTTTTTTTATATAAGTGGTGACAATGTCCTTTTTTTCCGCCACAAGTATTATTTGATATTTGGCGTCCTTAACAAGATAGAATGTTTTTAAAAAGAAAAATAAATACCATATAATCTTTTTATATGTTTTGGTATTGAAAATAATTTTTTGAATGGATTTATTATGTAACGCCCCGACCCTAGTTACCCAGAGTCGGTGCATTATTACATAACATTGGCATGATCACAAGAAAGATCAAATCTCGAAAGACCGATTGGTTTAGTAGCCTTGGAAACACTAGATATATTCATAAGTCTTACATTACATCATAAAATTAAAAACTACAACAACAACATATTGTCTCCATAATCCACACTCATATCCCCACATAATATCCCTGCAGGTCATTCATAATTTACTTCTTCACTTCCTGGAAAAAATAAAACATAGAAAAGGGGTGAACTCAAATGCCCAGTAAGGATAACAATATAGCGGAAACTTTGATAAATAAGAATAAACATTTAAGGATATGTATAACTAAAACAAAATCCTTTTAAACTTGAACTTTTAACATAGTATGGCATAAATAAAATGAAATAATGCCATTTACTTATTCACATGGTTATTCTACTAATCGAATAATCACATGCAAAATCAATAACCACTTTCATAATGATGGAATGCATAATTCTGAACTTTAATTTCTTTGTCAAGGCCTCATCCCAAGACCTAGGGGCTAACTGTAACCGGAACCCAGCCCGGAGTTCCTCTAATAACCGGACACCAACCCGGAGTGCCTCTAATAACCGGACACCAACCCGGAGTTCCTCTAATAACCGGAGACCAAACCAGAGTTCCTCTAATAACCGGAGACCAAATCGGAGGGCTTACTTTTACCGGTCCCCAACCCGGAACATACTTGTCTAACACATTCATTTGAATGAAAGGTTGAAATATAACATAAACATTCAGATTACAAATAACTTATGAAATGTCAATACTCTAAACAAAAACCATGAGTGGCATAAGAATAACTTATCCACAGTCAAAAATATCACAAAACCTTCAATAAAATATGGATGTTTTGTATCATAATAAATCAACATCAAATAAGCTTAAAATCAATCAAAGGATGTTGACATAGATGAAATAAAGACTATTTTAGAAAAATATCTCTTTCTATTTTGAAATCATTTAAGAGTCTTATATTTATGAAATAAAACATTTTTTTGAAAATATTCTTATTATCTTGTAAGGGAAGCTTCGACGATTTTATAACGGCGGAAAATAGTCGCACCCGCCGTATAAGTAAAAAAAACATTATTACCTTATTTTTGTCGAAAAGGTTAAAAAGCACATTGTTTGGAAAACGACGGAAAGATTCCTTTATAAACCTCTTATAAAAAGTCAAACAGGGGTATAAATGCCTTTAACCCATATTCTTGTAAATAATAAAAATATTTTCAAATACATTTTTAAGAAGACATGGATGTGGATGATAAAGAGATCCCAGCAGATTTTTACATATAAAAAACCTCGGATAATGAAGAGATTGTGAAATAACCCTTACCAATTTGGTAACTTATGAAACATACAACCCATGAAAGAGGTATCATACAATGAATATGTAAATACACATAAATTAAAGTGTATTACACAAATAATATAATTATGGGCAGTACATACACCACACAAAAGGTAATGGTGGCAATATGGCATGAATCTCACGGGAATAAGGAGTGAGATGAAAACCCCTTACCTTGTACTTTTCCTTGGTTGGGGTAGGATAAACTCCTGTATAATGGTGAAATAATTGTTATTAAATTATAAAATAATCATATATATTAATATGATATCATATATGATCTTTTAATATTGATTTGATAATAATATCTTAGTATTATCGTTGTTTCGGGTGTTAACTTACTTGTTTTCTTTTATATGTTTTGTTATGTAATCCATGTTTGTAATGGATAGGTTGTATATTATTCATATCCAGAATGATATCAAGTCCTTAAACATCATTTTTAAATCATCAAATGATAATTATACTTTAATGGATACGATGGAGAATGAATCTCATCGCGTTCGTGGAGACGATAGTCCGTACGTACGCACGAGCGACAATATCATTCTTTTGATATTAAAATAATATATAAATGGTTGTTATATCATATATACAGAATCATTAACATGTTTTATTTATTATTTACATGAGTTACATATCATTATTATACCCATCCAAATAATAATATAGTGAATAACAATTACACCACGACGTGGAGACGGTAAGCCGTACGTACGCACGTATGGTGACATGTTATTCAAAGGGTGGATAGAATACTGAATATGGTTGTACCATATTTATAATAACATCACAGTATATGTGAGATACTGGAGTTATTATTTTATAATGGTAAGAACAATGAAAGAAGAAGTGGAAGAAGAAAGGAACTTGAAAAGGGGTGGTGAAAACATTACCTCTTCTTCGGGTTCTTCCTTTTGATTTGATCAAAAGGGCTAATTAGGATGGCTTTGAGATCAAACTAAGGCCTCTCGGTTGTATTGGGGGAAGTTGGGAGAGTATTTGGGCAGATTTTGGCCGAACCAAAAGGCTTTTAAGGTGTGAAGAAATGAGAAGGAGGAGTGCCCTTTTATAATAGGGTTGAGGGGCACCTTTGGAAAAGCTAGAAATATTAATTTATAATAAATTCATATTCGGTTTCTAATGGATCCAAAGTTGATTATTAAAGGTTTAAGGTGTGGATAGGACGAAAACCACTCAACCAATAGAATTTAGACTGGTTTGGGTACTTATATTAACCTTATCTTTAAGTATTAACTCTAAGTTAATTAGTTTCACTTTTACAATGTATCTTTGTATTTTTATATAATATGGTTAATAAACATACTATATACATCCAAGAGACCCCCAAGTGGTCCATTAATGATGAACCTATCATGATATAAGTCTCTTGGCCGAAACATATATTTTTAGGAATTTAATATCAATTAAAAATATAATATTTGTTTTAAGAACTCTTTTATGTCAATTTTGACACTATTCAATAGTTGATTTTTTTGAAACTTATAACAGATTGATTACTTCGAAAAAAGTCAATTAAAGAAATCCTAATATATCATATTATCCTAGAAAATTAGTTTAATTCATTAAAAGTTTCATATTATATTTATTTGGGTATTTATAATATCAATTATTTTAATTTTTCACTATTATAGTAATTACTGCATCATCATTGTGTCATAAATAAAATAAATTATTTAATGTCTAAAAATTATAAATAAAATATAATTATGTAGGAAATATTTTTATCTTTCTAGTGAATATTTATAATCTAAAATCCAACATATATAACCCTATGTAACAATTGTTTTTCTAAAAGATATATGCTTGTGTAATTTTTGTATTCATTTTAACTTTATTAAAATAAAGTGTCATTATCACTTACAAGTGGATCCATGGGGTCCAAAAATCTACCCAAAGATGTCCATGGTAGACCATGTATCAACCAATAGGGTTAAGACACGTTTTAGGGTAATTTAGTATTATTATAATATTATTTTGTTTAACCCTTATTTACCGGATTTACCCTTAACCATGGTAAATAAAATATTTACCGCAGTAATTATTCAAAATGTCTAAAAATAAAAGTTACCTATTTACACAATTTGAACATCCTGATTACAAATATGGAATCCATTTTCCTAAATTCAAAACACAGAAGTGGTAGAAATTAATTTAAAATTAATTCCCGCTGTCAAAACAAAAAGTGTGTTTTTAAGAGATAATAACTATCAAAAGATTGACACTTGTTTATGTTCGGTTTAATTGTAAAATTATGTCCAATGACCAAAATTATTTTAAATGGTAAAAATATATTATAAATATACTTTAAAACTACTAAAATTCATAATTTATCACTATTAATTATGTTGATTAAAAAAGTTGTTTTTAATTAAAATTTAGTAATTTTCACTATTCATCAAAATATGAAAGTTATCCGAAAAGTACCAAAATTTCACCTTAGGCTAAATTAGATATTCCGAATCCAAAAATGAAGTCCATTTTGAAATATAAAATATATATAATTTTAAAAAGTAGGTATTACTATTCATAACGGCTAGTTTGATTGGTTGTTAGAACTCGGTGTTGCGTACAACACACGATATCGCATTATTCAAAGAGAAGCGTACCGTGGAAGCTTGGGATGTTTCATTTTAAATTTTTGATGTCCCCATTTAGTCAAAAAGTTTAAAATATTGTATTTAAAAAGGGTTCACTATTAAAAGTTGATAAAAGTGAAATACTGAAAATGAATTTGTTCTTGCATTATATCTAAGAAACTCATAATATGGATTCTAAAATTATAAGGATTATATAAAGTTTAAAATTTAGATAATACTACTCATAACCTCTTTTGAATGGCTTTTTTTTGTAAGTCATGGTGTGATTGAACTCGGTGTTGCGTGTAGTGTAAGTTATTGAATTATTTTGAAGAAATAACACACTATGAAATCATGGGGTTTTACATTCTCCCCTCCTTCAAAAAATTGCGTCCTCGCAATTTGAAATTGTTCTTTGAAAATAAAAGGTTGAAAATAGAAAATATATTTGTGGGAAAACCCACATCGGAAATTGGGTTACTAAAATTTAGTCTTAATATGAGGAAAAGAGAAATGAAAGGGTCACCACCAAATTATGATCTCGATTAGGAGAACATTGGTGGCAATTAGAGACATATAATTAGAGGAAAAATGTAAATATTTATAGGTAGTGATTGAGGTCATCAATCACAAACAATTATAAAATTGTGGTCCTTAAATTCATCAATCTATGATGATTTGAAATACCATCGGTTCAACAAAACATAGGGTATTAGGATAACACATTTTTGACGTTTCAAAATATCTTAGTTGAAATCCCACATCGAAAAATGAATTAATGAGGCCTCTATTTAAAATAAAGAGTCGAAAGTATGAAGATTACCGAAAATAACACATACTAGGGTTCCATGTAGGAAAATATGGATATGGAAAACAAATCTAACCATCAATTATCTGATGGAGAGTGGTAGAGAACATGGCTATGAAAAGGCCAACAATCCCAAATCCATAAATTAGTGATGATTTAAGGTACCATCTAGGAAAACATTTTTGTTCTATGTTTCTTTTCTTAATATTGAGGAATTTATTTATGAGATTGACTAAGATCATAAGGAGATATACTTACTTTATAATTAGAGTTTTATCCATTAATAAATTTCTACCACAAACTCATCTTTCACTCTAAAAGATAATAGAATGAAAAAAAATCTATTTACACTATTCGTATAGGGTTCCAAAATAAACGAATTTATAATTCATCTACAAGATCTTTTAATAAAAACTACATTATTTAATCCAGGACATCTCGTGGGCCAGTGGTAGGTGATACACCCTTGTCGCCCTTCTGTTGCGGGTTCAAGTCTCGCAGCCTTGCCGGACGCGACGGGTTGCCGCCCGACCTCCGGGTTGTCCTTTTATGGGAATCCAAAATAATCCAAACTAGAACTATCCAAAATACTTCTGTCCAAACTCACAGTCCAACATTTATAAGGAAGGTTAACATAATATAGATCCTTTTTACCCCGTAATAGAATATGAATACCTTCATCATGTATTACCATATTCCTTATTGATTACATTCATGCTCCCTTATTCCATATAGAATGCTGGATATACTTCACTAATCAAAAATGTTTTAAACCCCAACAATGATGGAATATACAAATCATTAATCAGTTCCAAGGTAGTCAAGAATATCCAATATAATTTATCCAAAACAATCACATATTATTCCAAAATCACTACCTCGGTATCAGAACTATATTATGATTTATCATTCTCTCAACCATATATTTTCCGAAAATTTATCCTGCTATTGAGTCACTTTTCTTTGTTCCACACAATCTCAAGTCCTTAATGAAATAGTACTGCAGTACAATCCTTATATACTCCATAATTATTATAAGAAGTACATTGTTGATACAACACTCAATTGACATAATCAACATAAGAACTCTAATCATTCCTCTTCATCTGTGGTAGTATCATAACTTGATTATTATACAATAACATCATTTGCGACATAGTCCGATGACTGGGACATAGGTTCGCGTAGTGTCCAAACTCCTTGCAAATGAAGCATTATACATTTGAAACCATTTTCTTACCCTTGCAGTCACATACTTTGTGCCCTTTTCCTCCACACTTATAACAAACTCCCATTCCATTCAGGCAAGTTCCAGGGTGTTTCTTTCCACAGTTACCACATATGGGAAAATTCTTCTTTTCCCTCTCCCCTTTATCCATCTTTCTCTCTTCCATACTTTTCTTCTCTTGCTTCCCTTCAAAGACATAGGACTCAGTAAACTCTTTACTTATCTTATCAACACATGATATTATTTCTTCATATGATGATAATACATGGGAGACTATTTCTCTTATAAATTCTAGCTTAAGACCATGAAAGATATGATCCTTCCTTCTCTTTGGATCATGTGCATTTCTGGAGTTCTCATTCCTTCTACTGGGCGCCATTTCTAAACAATGGCATACACTAGATCAGTTTATGAATAAAAATACATAATCCCATACTTATAAAACACTTAACATAAATTGAACTATTTATGGATATAATCCATAATCATAAAAATGTCTCCTTTAAGGATGTATATACTCATAAACCCTTCATAATGGTTTGTAATGAAAATGAGAATTATCATAATCATATCCCCCAGGAGTGTCGTAACCAAGAGTGCAGCAAGGCCCGTTGTCGTGCACCAGTTCCCGTTCGAGTCTAGCTCAAAGCGGTGTTTTCGGGTTTTACCCCTAGGTACATCTGTGCCAGAGCCGCCTCTACCTGCTCGTATCCTGACAGGGATGTATTGCTCAGAAAACTCACAAAATCTTACAATACCAAAATTCTATGAAGTTCTTATATACTAATCCTCAAATTTCATCTTAGGTCTACGTGCTCTAATCAGATTTTATCTAAATCTAGCTTCCAAGGTTTGTACTAAACTTCCTCTGATACCAACTGTAACGCCCCGACCCTAGTTACCCAGATTCGGTGCATTATTACATAACATTGGCATGATCACAAGAAAGATCAAATCTCGAAAGACCGATTGGTTTAGTAGCCTTGGAAACACTAGATATATTCATAAGTCGTACATTACATCATAAAATGAAAAACTACTACAACAACATATTGTCTCCATAATCCACACTCATATCCCCACATAATATCCCTGCAGGTCATTCATAATTTACTTCTTCACTTCGTGGGAAAAATAAAACATAGAAAAGGGGTGAGCTCAAATGCCCAGTAAGGATAACAATATAGCGGAAACTTTCATAAATAAGAATAAACATTTAAGGCAATGTATAACTAAAACAAAATCCTTTTAAACTTTAACTTTTAACATAGTATGGCATAAATAAAATGAAATAATGCCATTTACTTATTCACATGGTTATTCAACTAATCGAATAATCACATGAAAAATCAATAACCACTTTCATAATGATGGAATGCATAATGCTGAACTTTAATTTCTTTGTCAAGGCCTCGTCCCAAGACCTAGGGGATAACTGTAACCAGAACCCAACCCGGAGTGCCTCTAATAACCGGACACCAACCCGGAGTGCCTCTAATAACCAGACACCAACCCGGAGTTCCTCTAATAACTGGAGACCAAACCGGAGATCCTCTAATAACCGGAGACCAAACCGGAGGGCTTACTTTTACCGGTCCCCAACCCGGAACATACTTGTCTAACACATTCATTTGAATGAAAGGTTGAAATATAACATAAACATTCAGATTACAAATAACTTTTGAAATGTCAATACTCTAAACAAAAACCATGAGTGACATAAGAATAACTTATCCACAGTCAAAAATATCACAAAACCTTCAATAAAATATGGATGTTTTGTATCATAATAAATCAACTTCAAATAAGCTTAAAATCAATCAAAGGATGTTGACATAGATGAAATAAAGACTATTTTAGAAAAATATCTCTTTCTATTTTGAAATAATTTAAGAGTCTTATATTTATGAAATAAAACATTTTTTTGAAAATATTCTTATTATCTTGTAAGGGAAGCTTCGTCAATTTTATAACGGCGGAAAATAGTCGCACCTACCGTATAAGTAAAAAAAACATTCTTACCTTAATGTTGTCGAAAAGGTTAAAAAGCACCTTGTTTGGAAAACGACGGAAAGATTCCTTTATAAACCTATTATAAAAAGTCAAACAAGGGTATAAATGTCTTTAACCCATATTCTTATAAATAATAAAAATGTTTTGAAATACATTTTGAAGAAGACATGGATGTGGATGATAAAGAGATCCCATCAGATTTTTACATATAAACAACCTCGGATAATGAAGAGATTGTGAAATAACCCTTACCAATTTGGTAACTTATGAAACATACAACCCGTGAAAGAGGTATCATACAATGAATATGTAAATACACATAAATTAAAGTTTATTACACAAATAATATAATTATGGGCAGTACATACACCACACAAAAGGTAATGGTGGCAATATGGCATGAATCTCACGGAAATAAGGAGTGAGATGAAAACCCCTTACCTTGTACTTTTCCTTGGTTGGGGTAGGTTCACCTCCTGTATAATGGTGAAATAATTGTTATTAAATTATAAAAGAATCATATATATTAATATGATATCATATATGATCTTTTAATATTGATTTGATAATAATATCTTAGTATTATCGTTGTTTCGGGTGTTAACTTACTTGTTTTCTTTTATATGTTTTGGTACGTAAGCCATGTTTGTAATGGATAGGTTGTATATTATTCATATCCATAATGATATCAAGTCCTTAAACATCATTTTTAAAACATCAAATGATAATTATACTTTAATGGATACGATGGAGAATGAATCTCATCGCGTTCGTGGAGACGGTAGTCCGTACGTACGCACGAGCGACAATATCATTCTTTTGATATTAAAATAATATATAAATGGTTGTTATATCATATATACAGAATAATTAACATGTTTTATTTATTATTTACATCAGTTACATATCATTATTATACCCATCCAAATAATAATATATTGAATAACAATTACACCACGACGTGGAGACGGTAAGCCGTACGTACGCACGTATGGTGACATGTTATTCAAAGGGTGGATATAATACTGAATATGGTTGTACCATATTTATAATAACATCACCGTATATGTGATATACTGGAGTTATTATTTTAGAATGGTAAGAACAAAGAAAGAAGAAGTGGAAGAAGAAAGGAACTTGAAAAGGGGTGGTGAAAACATTACCTCTTCTTCGGGTTCTTCCTTTTGATTTGATCAAAAGGGATCCTTAGGTTGGATTTATGATCCAACTAAGGCCTCTAGGATGTATTGGGGGATGTTGGGAGAGTATTGGGGAAGAGTTTGGCCGAACCAAAAGTCTTTTATGGTGTGAATAATTGAGAAGGAGGAGTGCCCTTTTATAAGAGGGGTGAGGGGCACCTTTGGAAAAGCTAGAAATATTAATTTATAATAAATTCATATTCGGTTTCTAATGGCTCCAAAGTTTATTATTTAAAGTTTAAGGTGGGTATAGGTCGAAAACCACTCAACCAATAGAATTTAGATAGGTTTGGGTACTTATATTAACCTTATCTTTAAGTATTAACTCTAAGTTAATTAGTTTCACTTTTACAATGTCTCTTTGTATTTTTAAATAATATGGTTAATAAACTTACTATATACATCCAATAGACCCCCATGTTGTCCATTAATGATGAACCTATCATGATATAAGTCTCTTGGCCGATCCTTAGATTTTTAGGAATTTAATATCAATTAATAATATAATATTTGTTTTAAGAACTCTTTTATGTCAATTTTGACACTATTCAATAGTTGATTTTTGTGAAACTCATAACAGATTGATTACTTCGAAAAAAGTCAATTAAAGCAATCCTAATATATCATATTATCCTAGAAAATTATTTTAATTCATTAAAAGTTTCATATTATATTTATTTGGGTATTTATAATATCAATTATTTTAATTTTTCACTATTATAGTAATTACTGCATCAACATTGTGTCATAAATAAAATACATTATATAATGTCTAAAAATTATAAATAATATATAATTATGTAGGAAATATTTTTATCTTTCTAAAGAATATTTATAATCTAAAATAAAACATATATAACCCTATGTAATAATTGTTTTCCTAAAAGATATATGCTTCTGTCATTTTTGTATTCATTTTAACTTAATTAAAATAAAGTGTCATTATCACTTACAAGTGGATCCATGGGGTCCCAAAATCGACCCAAAGATGTCCATGGTCGACCATGTATCAACCAATAGGTTTAAGATACGTTTTAGGGTAATTTAGTATTATTATAATATTATTTTTTTAACCCTTATTTACCGGATTTACCCTTAACCATGGTAAATAAAATATTTTCCGCAGTAATTATTCAAAATGTCTAAAAATAAAAGTTACCTATTTACACAATTTGAACATCCTGATTCCAAATATGGAATCCATTTTCCTAAATTCAAAACACAGAAGTGTCAGAAATTAATTTAAAATTAATTCCCGCTGTCAAAACAAAAAGCGTGTTTTTAAGAGATAATAACTATCAAAAGATTGACACTTGTTTATTTTCGGTTTAATTGTAAAATTATGTCCAATGACCAAAATTATATTAAATGGTAAAAATATATTCTAAATATACTTTAAAACTACTAAAATTCATAATTTATCACTATTAATTATTTTGATTAAAAAAGTTGTTTTTAATTAAAATTTATTAATTTTCACTATTCATCAAAATATGAAAGTTATCCGAAAAGTACCAAAATTTCACCTTAGGCTAAATTAGATATTCTGAATCCAAAAATGAAGTCCATTTTGAAATATAAAATATATATAATTTTAAAAAGTAGGTATTACAATTCATAACGGCTAGTTTGATTGGTTGTTAGAACTCGGTGTTGCGTACAATACATGCTATCACATTATTCAAAGAGAAGCGTACCGTGGAAGCTTGAGATGTTTCATTTTAAATTTTTGATGTCCCCATTTAGTCAAAAAGTTTAAAATATTGTATTTAAAAAGGGTTCACTATTAAAAGTTGATAAAAGTGCAATACTGAAAATGAATTTGTTCTTGCATTATATCTAAGAAACTCATAATATGGATTCTAAAATTATAAGGATTATATAAAGTTTAAAATTTAGATAATACTATTCATAACCTCTTTTAAATGGCTTTTTTTTTGTAAGTCATGGTGTGATTGAACTCGGTGTTGCGTGTAGTGTAAGTTATTGAATTATTTTGAAGAAATAACACACTATGAAATCTTGGGGTGTTACATATTATATCATTATCTTGAAATGATATTTTTCAACTGCAATGTAGAAATGTTATCTTTCCTTTATGCTTATGTTATGTGTTATTATCATGTTATGGTTCATGGGCATTATTAACGTATACAGGTGGTTCCATGATACACCTAGGGCGGGTGAGCCCGAGATAGCTCTCCAATGCATTGGGTGATGTGACAGAGGAAAACATGAATGTTTCTCCTAAGAGATTTAGGGAATATACTATGATGGGTATTCCAATGTAACTCCCTATGTAGCTGTGATAGCTACAATGTAAGTATGATAAGGATGCCACACGTTATGTTTATGATTTATGATTTCTATGTATCTTTCATAAATCTTATGATTTCATGAGGTAAATAAAAGATTTCATGTTTTGTATTTATATATGAACAAATGTTTTAATTATTGTTTTATAACCCTTATTGAGCTTTTTATGCTCATCCTGTGTTTTGAAATGTTTTTCAGATGACTTAAAGATGAATAGGGTCAAGGATGGGATCAAGGAAAATTCATGATGTCTAAAACATGGAACTAGACATGACTCTTTTTTTCAAGAGTTTTTATTTTATGAAATAAATGGAAATTGTGTAGAAGTTTCTACCTTGTAATCTTTTCAGATGTAATAGTTATGTCCTAATTCTCCAAAACTCTTATCCTGAAAACATCTTCAATTTGAATTATTCATTTAATTCAATATAATGTAATGTTTAAGGCCGAGTCCTTATAATTATAAAACATTTTCAAATGTATTTCACATTATTAATTGATGGTTAATGGATGTTAAGGATTCAAGTTTAAATTAAAGGCGATTTTCCAGGATGGAAAATATTATTTACAATAAATTTTTTATTTCATGGAAAAAATTGATATTAATCAGAAGTACAACTTTGTAATTTGTGGTTCATTATTTATTCCATATGGATTATTTCTCTAAAAACCTAATCCTTAATGGATCTTCATATAAAATAAAGTAAATTATTTACTAAAAAACATGATTATGTTATTTTTATGACCAATCCCTTTTTTTAATAACAATGGAATGGTTTAGATAACATAATGTTAAGTATAATATTTGTAGAATTCTTGTGAAACATTCCACATTATAGTTAATTTGAATTTATATAGCATTTGAAGCTTAGCATGTTTATTAATATAATGTATGATACTTCAAAATCATTTTATGTATACAAAATAAATAATTTTTTATTGGTAAGGCACTAAGAGGAACATATCTTTCTAAATTAACATCATGAGATGGTTGGAGTTGATACTGAATAGTTTGTTTCAGTGGTGGTGCAGTTGAAATATGAAAAAATAGTAGTGGGGTTCCAATAAGAGGGAAATGATATCTACGATAAAGTAACCTGAGGATATTAGAGAATTTTATGTGACAACACACCCCGTCATTTGTAGGACGATCTGACCATGTACTAGTTGGAGGGTGGATTAAATCCCAAGAAATGATTTTTGATGTTAGGGGTTATTCATATCACCAAATTATAACTCTTTTAATTTATAATTTTGAATGTGTAGATGTCCATTGGTGGTCAATAAGAGATAATATTAATGAAAGTGAAGAGATTGATGACATGGAATTAGATGAATGTAATAATATTTTCATTATGAAAATTTTTCAAATTTTTTTTTGATATAGGATTAAAAAAAATTATTTTAATTTGATACAAAATGAAGAATAATCAGTTACGTCATATGAATAGAGAATCACCAATTTAGAAATGTTCATCAAATATTTTATCTGGGATCATAACAGAACGACTAATCAATTTTACTCATGATTAAATCAAAGATATTTAAGGGCATTGGATTCTTACAAGTTTTAACAAAATGAGAAACAAGTTCAATGTGAAGAGGTGAAATAAATATAGTTTTACAACCATCATGTTTCCCATAATAATAACAAAAAATTTGAGGTCCAGTTGAAAGGCAATGGAAAAAAATCATCAGATAAGTTTGGAGGTAAGACAACCAAATTTTAATACTGTGATTTATATGGTAAAAATAATCCTGATTATTTCATTAAAAGTCTGAGAATGGATTAATATGTGGTAATATAGTTCATATGTCTCATAAATACAATGTATATGATCACGAAATCAATAAAAATATAGTGATAAAATGATTTAATTTCAAGAAGTCAAGTTATTATGCTAATATGTATCAGATGTAGATTTACCATGGTAGAAACCGTCAATATTGAATGATAAAGGGAATAAAAAATCCTTTTTTTCTACTATGTTTAATTTTATACCATTAAATGAAATATTTATAGCTCTTGGGAGTTCAATATTTTTTTATTTTTTATTTTTGGTCCATAGGTCCTTACCCGATGGTGAATGAAGGATGACATTTTGAAGAAAATGTTCCATATGATATATTTGAATTAAGTGTTTATAGTTATACTCATTGGGTTATCTAATTCAACTACTATATTTAGGAATCATATGAATAAATTATTCTTTTGGTTTCGGGATATGTTTATGGTTGGGTTTATATATGATATTTTTTCCTATTCTAAAATCTACGAGGAACATGAATAGAAATTAATATTTTTTTAAAAACCTTAAAAGAAATAAATATATATGTATTGTTTTTTAAGACTGATTTTTGTTTGAAAACAATTTCATTCCTCAGAAATATTATATCCAAATATATAGTAACTATTGACACTACTAAAAAAGTATTGAAGTGCGGACATAACCTAACAATTACCTATAAATTAATATCTTTGATGGATTAGTGGGTTATTACCAATGGTTTTTTGAAAACATTACAATGTTATCTATATGACTAAAAAATTTAACAAGAAATTTAGTTAGGATTTTATGGATAGAGGAATATTAATTTTTTTCTTAAATTGAAAAAATGATTGAACAATGTTATGGCTCTTTTCCTTCCTTTTAGAAATGGGGGTTATTTCTTCTATGGTGATTCATTATTTAAAAGACATAGTTGTCTCCTAATGGAGAATGTCAGGATAATAGCTTATGATTCACATCATTTAAAAATTTATGAGTTAAATTAACCGAAACATTCTTTCAAATTAGATGTTGTTTTTTTCATTTAAAATTGAAGTCATAATTTTAATTTAATTAAACTTTAAATATAAATCGATCACAAAAATTTAAGAATATATTCACCTAGAAATATCTGAACAAGATAGAGAGAAGATGAGAGATACTAGTAAACGTTTATGGTTACATGATTCATTATCATTCTTGAATGTAAAACAACACGGATAATGATTTGAGTCATAAAAATAAATCTATATTAACCATGTTATGTTTGGAACATGACCCTTAGTTTATTGATTTGATGAATTTTGGAAAATATGTTGTGGATTCAAAAACATAAATTATTTTAATTCAGGTTGTAGTGTCGATAATGTTATCATAATTAATTATCCAATCCTATAAGTATGATCACATATTGATGGAAATGGTATAATCTTTTTGGATAGGTATGTTTCCCAATTTTAACATAGAAGAAGATGGTTTATTATAATTTGGAAAATGATTATGTGTACATATTTATTGCCAATTGAATAAAGAGTTGTTGACTGAAGCTCATATTGTAACGCCCCGACCCCAGCTACCCAGAGTCGGTGCATTACTTTGTAACATTGGCATGATCACAAACGATAATGTCTCGAAAGACCGATTAGTTTAGTAGCCTTGGAAACACTAGATACATTCATAAGTCTTTCATTACATCAAAAAGTAAACAAACTAAAATAACATGGTCTTCATAGTCCACACTCATATCCCTTCTTGACTATCCCTGCAGGTCATTCATAAAATACTTCTTCACATCCTGGAAAAATATTAAAACATTGAAAGGGGTGAGCTCAGATGCTCAGTAAGGATAACAATATAGCGGAAGCTTTCATCAATAAACATAAACATTTAAGGAAATTTATAACTAAAACAAATTCCTTTTAAACTTGAACTTCAAAATAATATAGAAAAAGTAAAATGAGATAATTCCATTGACTTCTTCACATGGATATTCTACTGGTCGAATAATCACATGAAATATCAATAACCACTTTCATAATGAGGGAATGTATAACGCCAGACATTCTGAAACATTTTTTCAAGGCCTCGGCTAAGACGTCTAAAATGATTAAGGCCTCAGCCAAAACCATAAATCAAATTGGGAAAGGGCCTCGGCCAATTCCACGTCTAGTTGTCTCATGAGACCTACCAATGCATCGAGGAGCTATAGCGGGCTCCACCCGTCACTTATTAAGTCCAATACATTCCTCATATGAATAGGTTTAAACATAACATAAATATTCGTATTAAAACTAGCATACGAAATGTCAACAATTTCTCCATAAACTATGGATGGTATAAAAATAACACATCCACAGTCAAATATTTCACAAAATGTTCAATGGGAGTTTTGTATCATAAATCAATTTCAATTAAACTTAAAACCCATCAAAGGATGTTGACATGGATGAAATCAAAGCTATTTGAGAGAAATATCTCTCTTTTTTGAAATCATTTAAAAGTCCCATAATTATAAAATAATACATTTACATTGAAAATATTATTATAAGCTTGTAAGGGAAGCTTCGACGAAGTTATAATGGCGGAAAATAGCTGCACCCGCCGTATAAGTTAAAAAAACAATCTTACCTTAAATTTGTCAAAAAGGTCAAAATGTGCATTTTTTGGAAAATGACGGTAAGATTCCATTCAAAAATGTATAAGGGTATAAATTAATTTAACCCATTTTCAATTTAATAGTAAAAATGTTTTGAAAGACATTTTTAGGAAACATGGATGTGGATGATAATGAGGTCCCAGTAGATAATTTTGTATAAACAACCTTGGATAATGAAGAGGTTGTGAAGTAAACCCGTACCTTGTACTTTTCCTTGGTTGGGGTAGGTTAACCTCCTGTATAATTGTGAAATAATTGTTATTAAATTATACAAGAATCATATACATTCATATGATATCATATATGATCTTTTAACATTGCTTTGTTAACAATATCTTAGATTTATCGTTGTTTCGGGTGTTAACTTACTCGTTTTCTTTTATATGTTTTTTATGTAAGTCGTGTTTTTCATGGATAGGTTGTATCTTATTCATATCCAGAATGATATCATGTCATTAAACATTATTTTTAAATCATCAAATGATAATTATACTTGAATGGATACGACGGAGAATGAATCTCATCGCGTTCATGGAGACGGTAGTCCGTACGTACGCACGAGCGACAATATCATTATTTTGATATTAAAATTATATATAATTGGATAGTATATCATATATACATAATAATTATCATGTTATATTTATTATTTACATGAATTACATATCATTATTATACCCATCTAAATAATAATATATTGAATAACAATTACACCACGATGTGGAGACGGTAAGCCGTACGTACGCACGTATGGTGACATGTCATTCAAATGTTGGGTAGAATACTGAATATGGTTGTTCCATATTTATAATAACATCACAGTATATAGAAGATACTGGAGTTATAATTTTATAATTGAAATAATAAACAAAGAGGGAGTGGAAGAAGAAAGAAACTTGAAAGTGGGTGATGAAAACGTTACCTATTCTTCGAATTCTTTCTTTTGATTTGATCAAAAGGACTCATTAGGATGGCTTTCTGACTAATGTAAAGCTTCTAGGATGAAGGGATAGAAGTTTTGAGAGTATTTGGGCAGAGTTTGGCCGATCCAAAAGGCTTGAAAGTGTGAATAAGGTGGTAGAGGTGGGGGCCTTTTATAAGAGGAGAGGAGGGGCTCTTTTGGAAAGATTGAAATGTTACATTATTATACAATGATTTTCGGATTATAAAGGTCCCACACTTATATAATTCGTGGATAAGGTGATAAGGGTTTGAAATCTACCCATCCAATAGTATTTGGACAAGTTTATGCCTTGTATTTTACATTATCTTTTCATTTTATTAAAATCGTTAAATAAGGAGGTCATCGCTGCATCATAATGATGTCATAAATAATTTAATTTATTTAATGTCTAAAAATTATAAAAAAAATACTATGATGTAGGAAATAGTTTTATCTTTCCAATGACTATTTCTAGTCAAAAATATGACTTGTATAACCCCATGTAAAAATTGTTTTAGTAAAACATTTCATGTTTGTGTCATTTTTTACTTTAACATTAAATAAAATGTATTTATGTCATTTTCCAACTAAAGTGGATCCATGGGGTCCCCAAGTTGACCCATGGATTGTCTTGGTCGGCTATGGCACATAAAATGAGGGTAGGACATGTGTCAAGCTCATCTCAAATTATTAAAACATTATTTTTACCTTAAACTACACTAATTACCTCTAATCGTGATTAAGAACTTAAAAGTTACTATTCACCAAAAATTATTTTAATCTCATTGACCCACATTTTACTTCTTAATGAAAACCATGTATGTTGGATTTTTGAAAATAAAAACACAGAAGTGGTAATATTTCATTTAAACGAAAAATCAGTTATTTAACTACCACTTAGTGGTTTCACTATTCATCAAAAATTGAAGTTTTTCAGAACAATGCCAAAATTTCACCCTAAGCTATAATTGATATTCTGAATTCAAAAATGATGTCTATTTTAAAAAATTCCAAACATATAAGTTTCATTAATTAATTTTATAATTAATTCCTGTCGTCACAACAAATAACGTGTTTTTAAGAAACAATATATATCAAAAGATTAACAATTGTTTATGACCAATTTCAAAGTAAAATTAATTCTAATGAACACCATTGGATAAAATGGAAAAAATATATTCTAATTATACTTTAAAACCACTAAATAGTATAATTTATCACTATAAATTATTTTTATTAAAAAAGTTGTTTTTCAGTATTTTTCACTATTCATAAAAAATTAGAAGTTCTCAGAAAAATACCACAAATTCAACATAGGCTAATTTCGATATTCCGAATCCAAAAATGAAGTCCATTTTGAAATATAAATTTTCTATAATTTTAAAAAGTGGCTATTACTATTCATAATGGCTACTTTGATTAGTCGCAGTGTTTTAGAACTCGAAGTTGCGTACAATGCAAGTTATTGCATTATTGAATGAGAAGCGTATCGTGGAAGCTCGGGGTGTTAGACATATTTTCCTATTTTTCATTCATTTTGAAATAAAAATGTTATATAGTGTACTTTGATAGTATTGCAGGTGGTATTGAACCAAAATAGATATTATTGAATTTACCATGAAAAGTTTGACTTGTCACCAGGTTAATGCAGAACAATAGTTATCAAAGGGGATGATTCAATATTTTCTAGTTAAAAAGTTTAAATGATAGAATATATAAAAATATATTCATCCTGGTATGTCCATGGACAATAATAAGTGACAATGTGATTTGGGTTATTGTTGATTTATTAAATAAATTTCAATATTTCTTTCACATTTGAGACATAATGTCTTTAGGCCATATTTCTTGATTGTATCAAAAGGAGATTGTAATACCCCAAGTATATATAGAATAATACATTTTAATATATATTAATATTTAAGAATATAATTTTAATTACATTTTATATGGTAAAATATTTAAGATAGCGAACCCGACACGCACCAACGCGTTTCTCTGAAATCTTTTCTTGTAAACATCACTATGTCATACCAAAAAATAATACCACAATAACATTATTATTTTAAATGGTATTTGAGTCATAGCATTTGTATTAGAATTAGTGAAAATAATTAATTATATTGTTATTTATAAAAATAATTACTTGTTTTTTCAATTATCCAATGTATTTTAGAGGATTAAAATTAGATTGAATCAAATTTTAATCATAAAATGCTCTAATATTTTTAAAAGGTCATTTTACCACATTTTGATGGTGAATACATTTTAAAAATATTTTTTTATCATATTTATATTATCAATTTGATAAAATTAACTTCGTTTGAAAAATTAGTATTTTTCTGGTAAAATCCTTATTTTTATGAATAGTGAAAAATATTGTATTTTAATTCAAAACTACCTTTTCATATAATTTATTTATATAGTAATGTTTTAATTTTAATTATTTTTTAAGTGTAATTGGATTAATTTTTATCATTCAATCCTATGAGGGTCATTCGAAATAATTTTACATTTTAATTGGACTTTAGCACATGTCAATATATTGATTGTTTTTACATCTTAAAAAATGCTTTATGGTTTTGAAAATGATAATTAATTATAACGTAATTAATCATAATTATGTATTTTGAATTTGTAAAAATGGATTCCATATTTTGAATCATAAAGCCAAAATTATATAAATATGTATCTTTTATTTTTGGGCTTAATGAATAGTAACATATGTAATTATTTGTTTTAACCATGGATAAAGAGTAACATTGGTAAATGAGGTTAAAATATTAATATTATAAAAATAATAACATCCCTGAAACGTGTTTTATTGCTATTGGATGAGATATGGCCAACCATGGGCATCATTTGGTCAATTTTAGGACCCCATGGAGCCATTTGGGTTTAATAATGACCTTTTATAATAAGTATTTTAACGAAAATTGAAATATAACACAAACATGTATCTACTAACAAATTTTTTATTAATTTGGTTGATATAAATAATATATTTTACTATAAATGATAATTAAAAATATAATTTTTTTATATATCATGGTATTAAATTTATAATATTTATACATTAAATAAATAAATTTAATTATGACATAATGATCATGGAGTGATTACCTTATTAATGAAATATTCAAATAAATTATATTATAAATATTTAAATAAATCTAAATTGATAATGTTGATGTAATTCTTCAATTTTATGGATGACATGGAAATACTAAGGCTAAGTTAATGCCATTGGTTTTAAAGAATCATGTATTTATGACTTTAATAAATATCAATTTCTAAATACTGTCAGAATTGACATTAGTGAGTTTTTAAAACAAATACTATTTTCTTAAATTATATCATAGGCCAAGAAATATATGATTCTACTAACTAAATTATATAATGTTAAAAATTCCCTCAATGATTGTCCTTTGGTTTATATTCCATTTTATAGTAACTATAGTAACCATATATTATGAGAATACCTGATGACATGGTCAGAGACAATGATTTTTACTCAGGGTTATAGATAAAAGATAATGTAATTGTTTTGAAATAAACATTTCTAAAATTGATTGGTTGAGTGGATTTATACCAATCCTAATCTTATACTCTATTTATATCACTTTGGAACAATTATAGTGGTAAAATCAATTTATAATAAAATAATATTTCTAGACATTATTTAAGTAACCCTCCTTCCTCTTATAAAAGGCCACCACCTCTACCCACTTACTCACACATATAAAGCCCCATATCTCTTCCACAATCAACTAAAATTAGTTCCAAATATCCCGAATCTCCTCCTAGAAGTCTTGCACTGGGAAAAGGTAATTAAGTAATGCCTTTTCCCTCAAATCAAAAAACATTACCCAATCTAGTGGTAAGGTCTTCTCACATGTTCCTTTCCTTCACATTTCTTCTCCACTCCCTATGCTCTTCTTATTGTATAATTGCATAACAAAAATAGTTCCCTCAATATACTATGATGTTGTAATGAAATGGATTCAAACTAAACATACTCACATCTCCATTTAATTAATACAAACATATGATTTCTATGTATGGAGAATTACTACCACATGAAATGATGATTGTTCAATTTTCTCTTAAAACCACTCATGGTGTCCATTATGATGGAACAATATTTATATATGTTATAAATGATATTTATATGGTCTCAATTATTCTATAATTTTTTTACAACATTCATTTATGCTTTTCATGATGTGTAAATATGATAATTTAATTTGAGGAAGTGTGGACTACCGCCCCCTCAAAGTGATATGACTCATTAAATATATACATGGAACATATAATGGAATGTCTTATTAAAACAGTGAAACATACATGATATAAATATAATAATAATATTTAATATAACTTTATATCATTTGAATATTATTCTGTTATTATGAGAATGAAATGAAAGTATCATTCTTGTGTACGTATGGCCTACCGTCTCCATGAATGGTGCATTTTATTTCTTATCTCCAAATATTATCGATATTATTATTAAATATATTCAGGATATATACGATTTTTATATCATCAATAATAATCTGGAAATGATGGACTTTGAGAACATTGAATATTTACATCAAAACAAGTTCATGTTCCACTCATGTTTGAAATATCAATAAAACGACCATTATGAACATAAATAATTATGCAATTTTTATCAGATGGTAATAAGTGATATTAAAGGATTAATATACATGAAAAATTATCTCATGAAATTTGAAAATTATTCAGGAACATAATGATTGTATGCGATGATTCAAACACAAGGTAAACAACATTGTCTCAATCTCCTTTCCATGAGGCATATTTTAATAGTATACCCCAACTTTTTTATATGGTGAGTAGTAAGGCACTTTTACATTAAAATTAATTAAAATGGATTATTTTTCTATAAAGAGTTTTACTAAAAAAAATTAATGTTTTTAACATCTGCAGCGACATCGACTTCTCAACCGCCAAAACAATTATTTGATATTTGAAAGTGGATGTACTATTTCAATATCTTTAAATAATTTATTATGATTTAAATTTATATTTTATGAGTGATATGTTTCTAAAGTAAATATTTTATATGTTATGATAATATAATTTTACTTTGACATTTGATTTGTGGTTACATGGTAAACCTTAGATGGGTTGTTATGTGATAAACTAAAGATGAGTGATTTTGTGATAAACCAAAGATGGGTGGTTATTTTATAACCTCCAATTCATTGGGTACCAAATTCAGTTGCATGGTTATTCCATTTAGTGGTATATGTGGAAGTTAACATTATGGTTACTACATTTAAGTGTATTTATGTCCCAAGATAAAAATATATATTAAATTGTTTTATGGTATTTATGGGTATCTTTTGTAAACAAAAGATTAATTAGTGATCTTATATATAGTTATGTATATTTACTACTTCTTAATGGTTAAAAGTATTACTTTATGATAAAGAATTTCGGGTTTTATTGTTTTCCCAATACTAACATTTTTCTTTATTTGTGTATCCCTTAAGGATATTTTTATACTCATACTAAATTTGGAAATGTTTTTCATATGACATCAATAAGATCACAGTCAATGATTGGAACAAGTAATAGTTATGATGCTAAAACATCAAATAATATAAGGTATATTTTTTAAGAGAGTTTGTTATATGAAAAAATTAATAGTGAGTAGAAGTGTCTACTTGTAATATATATGTTTTTATGCCTGTGTTATGACATTGTTCTCTAATTATACAAAGATATGTGAATCAAAGTCAAATTAATGACTTATCTCAAGATTAATTAATTTTTAAGGTTGTGGCCTTATAGTTGGTATTAGTGGTCATTTTAGAAAACATTGAATACTAGGTTGTTTTTTAATTGATAGATATATCATCATGGGCTTATTATTTTTAGGTTGATCAAATGATCAATATATTATAAATCCCTTTTGAGGCATATGTTATGAAATATCCTGGAATTTAACAGTATTTTGGATGAGATATATTTTTATGCAGTTATGGGCTTGTACATTTGGGGATGAAAAATGAATCTTATAGAATAACATTTGAGGCGAAAACATGTGGTGATTATTTTTTAAGATTTTGTCTCATTTTTTAATGCTATATTAATTATACAGTTTTTGAAAAAGGAAACATGAAGATTTTGTGATAACCTGTCACGTTGGACAAGGCAGTGGGAATCCAACCCACAACTGGAGTGCTAAAACCCTATATCACCCACTAATAGACAACATGAATTCCTTAGTTAGTATGACTTATTATTTTTAGTAAAATATTTTCATGGATAAATAATAAGTTGATTTTTGGAACATATGCTTTATCAAATGGACTTACATAGTATATGAAAATTATTCAGTGATTAAGTGATAAAGAATAATTTGGATGAGATTCACTTTTTGGAGAAAACTATATGCCGAAGGAAAATAGAAAACTATGGGATTTCATTTGAGGAGTAATGGATGAATTTTATTTTTGAAGAATCAATGTTTTTTTGAAAACATATTGATTTTTGTGTTATTTAGGGAAATTATTTACCTATCATGAATAACAAGAAATTAGTTTAATTACATTTATATATGATACTTTATGAGTAGTGTATGTTATTTGGAGATTAATTTTAATATTTATCTTGGAAGACTATGTGATCAAATAATTCTGAATTTTGGGATTCATTTATAGTTTAGAATATATATTTAATAAATTTAAGTACAATTGTTTATTGAATGCTATTTATTTAACTTTGGGTATTGTTTATTTAGTTTTGGAGACTAAGATTTGTATTTAAGTCTATAAAGGATTATTATTTTTGGGGATTATCTGATCTTGTACTAACCAGTTCAGATTCATGACCATGCAGATCATGTATTACAGAATATGATAATTCCCCAATTTATTGTTTTGTGGAAATAATATATTGACGAATAAAAAACATGGGAATATTAAAATGATATTAGGTAATGATACCCCATCTTGACTAGTAATTGAATAAAATTGTGAGGATGCAATTTTTAAAAGCGGGGAAAGAATGTAACGAACCATGTAGTGATGGAATAATTATTCTAAATATTTATAAATATTTATGAATTATATAGATCTTTTAAATTAATATGAACTCTATTTTCAAAATCATATATGACATGCGATAAAAAATTCATCGAAATCTTTGGTTTCATGCAAAACTAAGTTATACTGAACAATAGTATACTAGTAATATTATTTTATAATACAATATTAATCATCTATCCATTATATTGGAAGGTATTAATTGGTATTATTATATTATTTTTACAGTTGTTTATTAAATGTTTTTACATTTATCTAATATATTTTAAAGGCATAAGATAATAAAAAATCAGGTTTTAGACTTAAAAAATGTATATTTATATAATGTACTTCCACGGTATTGTAATGGGGTAGTTTATTAACAAATAAAATTTGAATATTTATTAAAAATTATTTTAAAAAATAAACATCATTTTTTGATAGAATAAAATAATAATGTACGTCAGTTGAATTTTCGGTACTTTTTTTGAGAAGTTTCATTTTTAATGATTAGTGAATAACAATTCATTTTAATTTAAAACATAGTTATCATTAAACCTATTAAATATTTAATTATAATTGAAATTAATTTTAACGTATATTTATGTCTATTATAATTTTTTTTCTACTGTATGTCATATTAATTAATCATACTTTGAAATTTTATATAAAAATATTTCACACTATTTAACTTTTTTACTTGAAAAACTCATTGTTTCATCCCATCTGTTGGATTAATTTTAAATTAAATTCTTCCAAATATGTGATATAAAATTGGAAAAATGGATTAAATATTTTGAATCAAAATAATTTATAATTTCTATTAATTTTACATTAGTTTTATTCCAAATATATTAGTGAAATTAATTAAAATAAACTATAACTACTACGGTAAATATGAATTTACTTTGTGGATAAAAACTAATATTAACGGTCCACATGACCTATAAACATTGAAAAATACCATTTATGTCCATATTTCGATCATATAACATATTTTATTTTAAATCATTCATTTTTGGGGGCACACTATGTATGGAAGGCATCCCATTATTGTTTACATTTTTGTATTTACAAGATTGTCACTCCACTTGTATAAAAGGGCACTCACACTCCCCACTTAATCAAACCTATCCATTAATTTGTATCATCCAATCCAAGAAACAATAATGTCCTAATATACCTTCTATTGTTCTATAATCCTCTGTTTTTTATAAATAAAATCATGGATGTTCATTGGTATGTTACCAAAGGAGTTACCTTAAGAAGAGGTAACACTTCTCTATGAAAACTTTTGTTTGGTTTCTTTATCCATACAATAAAATAATTATATATAATAATTATATAATAACCAATTTATCTTATATATAATTATTATATTTTTAAATTTTATGGTTATAACATACAATTTGAAACAAATCTATTAAAATGGATACACAATCATCGTTTGTGTGTACGGCAGACTACCGCCTCATGAATCAATATCATTCATTATTCTATTACAACCTCTCATGGTTGGGAATAATTATGAACATAATGTTTATATATTATATATATATATATATGATACTTATCATTCCATTGTGATTCTGTAATAATTTTATAAAAAATTCCATCAAGCTTTACATTTTGTTGGAATATGATAACATCTTTTGTGGGTGTGTGGACCATCGCATCCTCAAAGAGATGTAATCCACTCAGGGTTTACATAGAATTTATTAATGATGTGATTCATTAACATATGATAAATAAAATAAAATATATTATTATTTTTAAATAATTATATTTCTCTATATATAATTTATCACTTTCTTTCTATCCTTTTCACACATTGAATAAGTTATGACATCGTTTGTGGACGGGTAGATTACTGCCTCCTCAAAGAGAATGTATTTTTCTCTTTTCATAACCAATTAAATAAATTATATTATCAATAAGTATGCTTAAATAATTAACATGATAATTTTTTATGATTATTATTTTACATTTTTATTAATAAACCTTTTCACCATAGTTGACCTAGGAATGTCTTTTTTGATTCATAAATTGAAAATGGTCAAAACACATGATATAAACAAGATTGATTAAGTATTGTTATAAAAAACTATAATATGAAAAATCAATGTAATAAAAAACATCAAAAAATATCTCAAGAATGAAAACAAATAACATATGTTTATTATTATGGAATATAAGAAACATGTGACAAGCCAGACATAAGGTAAGGGGTTTCATCACAATCTACACTCATTGAGGCATGTCTTGATGTTATAAAAAAAATATTATTATTTGAGGTGTATATAGATTACCTTATCAAGTCATATAATGAATTTATTAATTTTCATGTTGTTTATCTTCTTATAAATGTTTATTTCTTCACGGGGTTTATGGTTATAATTATTGAATGTGGTAAGTGTCACTTCTATTAAGAACCCTTTTTATTATTTAAATATTTAATTTAAAAATATGTTCCTCCATTTTAATATTCATGATATTATTTTATATTTTAATTTATATGTAAATAAAAAGATTTAAATGATATTTTTTCTTATTTTTAGTTATATTCAATTTTTTTCAAAAAGTAGGCTTTTATAATTTTTGATACAGAACGTTCGAATTAGTTTATAAAAGGAAAATGTAGTGTTCTTTTAAATTTATATAGTGAAAAAATGTTCTCCACCTCCATGACCATTATTTTATATATGGATTACTCTAAAATTTATCAGGTTGTTTACATAAAAATTTATCCATCTTTCCCTTTTCATGGTATTTTGTTATTGAAAATTGGTTTTGGAAATGTATTGATTATTCGAATGACTTGAAATGTATTCATTTGATTGAAAATTATATTTTATGACTAAAATGTTTAAAATTACATGAAATTAATTATTATGATTATATATTTGTACTTTAAAATTTTATTGGTGGTTCTGTTATCAAGAAATGATAGGTGGCTACATTTTAAACCATTATCTGGGGGATTTGTGATAATCCAACGATGGGAGGGTCCATGATAGTTTTACTATGCATTGGGTGTAGATATAGACCGTATGATTATTAAATTTTTTATAGTGATATGTGTGGAATCATATTGTATGGTTATTATTTTAATAATCATGGAATGTATGGAATTTAATCACATGGTTATTCCATTTATAAGAATTACAAGTAGAATAATATCCATAGATACATTAATTTTTTATCTATGATGGAAATTGGATTTATTGTAATCATGTGATTAAAAAAAGTTTAAGAAATGAGATTAATGAAAAAAATTATATTCCAAATCTCTAAGGGGAAAAATAATTAATATAAGTTAATTTTTAATTGGTTTTCAATTTTTCAATGGATTAATGGTTTTACTTCTTTATGTGTCCCTTTTAATGTTTTTTGATCTCATTAAATGTTTTTAAATGTGTTTTAGTGTATTTAAGTATGTGTAATCGAATTAAAGTATTTAAGTTTAAACATAATAATATTTTTAATGAAAAAATTCATTCCATAATTTAATATATATATATTATTAGAAAAATGGATATTAATTATAAGTTCAAAAAATTTAATTTATAGTATTTTTGTGTAAGTCGTTTTGACCAATTCTCAAAAACTCAAAAAATAAAAAGATCCTCAAATTGAAAGAATTTAGAATCTTGAATAAACTGAAGATTATGTAATTTTTATGGTTGGAAACTTATAGAACCTATGGTGAAACATAATCCTCTAATACATAAGGAATATAAGACTTATATTCTATAAAATAGTTTTAACACTCCTACCTATAATCTGCATAACCCATGCACTGAGTTACCCAGTCATATAACCTAAAAAATAACTATGTATACTATAGAGGAAGTTGAATAGCAATGATGGTCTCTTGTAGAGGGTGGGGAGACTATAGTCCCATATTCGGGTCGCACATCAAAAAAAACTATAACAACTTTTCTAGTAACCATTCATATGAGATGCATGATATAACAAAATAACACTATAAGGAAAAATATGATAAACTTTGGAAGCATAATTTTTTGGGGAGTTTATGAACCATCGCCGTGATTCTTTTTCCTCTATCACCAAGGTAAAACTCCTCAAACAATTTCTTAAGGGATATTGTAGTTCCAAATCTAATAAAAATGAAAATGACATCTCTACCATTGAGAATAAACATATCCAAATTCAGAACACCACTACTAGCTCTGATTTCTATTTAGATCCTCAACAAGAAATCAATACTTCTATGAAACTTTAATATCTCATTTTTCTTAAATAAAACATTTTTAAACAAATATTTAAACCACAAAGGCTTTCATATGGTGATAAAAACACTAAATTATATAACTCTCATCAACAAATTAAAAATGATTGTAGACCTCTCTCCTTCCTTAGAGATGAAGACACCATCATTGAATTTGACTAGGCCATTTATAATCATGTGGTCTCTTATGTTGATAATATTTTCAATGGTCTAAATTTCAACAAGTACCACATACTATATTTCATTCCAGCTATTGTGAATGTTGAAGAAAATTCATATCTTTTATGCATCCCTCTTGATTAGGAAATCAAAGACAATATTTTTAGCCGTAATACTAATAGTGCACCAAGTCCTGATGGATTTAACAATGGGTGTTTCCAACATAACTAGAAGGTTATTCACATTTATGTTTTTCAAAATGTCAAATATTTTTTTCTAATGCTTCCCCTCCCTTTGATTAAATTATCAATTTCATACATTAATCCCTAATGTGTAAAATTCCCCCAAGAATAATCTCTTCCAGCCTATTGCTCTTATTAACTCTCTTTAAAAAATCACAATGAAACTTCATTCTAAAAGACATTATTTTATATGCAATAAAATTTTTTCTTGGAACTAATTTGGTTTTATTAAAGGAATGTATATACAATATTGCAGTTTCCTTTCCTCATAATGTTCCAAAAGTGTAAACAAAGCTATCTAGGGAGGAAATATTTCCATTAATCTTGATATTACGAAATCAATTGATACTATTTTTTAGATCATAATTTTCAATTTACTTATGTGATTTGGTTTTAATGATACTTTCATAAATAGGATCAACTCCTTATTAAAATCGTCTTCTATCTCCATCATTGTTAATGTATCCCCTAAGGGATATTTTAAATGCACCAAGGGTATTAGAAAAGATGATCCTTTATCTACCATTCTTTTTTCTATTGTAGAAGATTACCTTAGCAGTTTTTTTACTAACCATATTATTCAAAATAATATTAAAACCATTTAGTATTCTACACTTTTAAATGTTCCCACACATCTTTTATATATACATGAAATCATCTTGGTCTTAAAAGGTGATGAAATCGATATTCAATATATTAATTTTTTTTGTCTAATTATAATGAAATATCTGTTCAATCTATGGGCTGGAACAAATCCTTTTTTTCTTCGGTAATTTTGTTTAATGTTATTAGGAAATGTTTTATCATAAAATATTTTGGTTATAAATGAAGGGTCCTCCCCTTTCACTAATCAAGGTGTTCCCATTTTTTGGGAAGGCCTAAATCCATTTACTTTCCCCCCCTTCTTTATTAGGTCATCAATCAGTTGTCCTATTGTATGGGTAAATCCCTCTCCATGGTTGGAAAGATCTATGTTGGGAAATCACCATTTGTCAAAAAAGGTCTACTCTCTAATGGTCTAAAAATTTCGGGCTAATCTTCTTAAGAAAAATTAATATTTACCTTAAAATTTTTCTTTAGAGTGGCAGATTTCTTCAAATTAATCCTGTGAACATTTACAAGGATACTTGTTGTAAACAATTAGATAAGGGTGGTCTTGGCATTAAAAATATCTAGCTCTTTAATTATTCCCTTCTAGCTAGACATACTTGGAGTTTGATTCCGAATAACTCTGATTCTATTTCATTGCATAAAAAAATATTCCATGCGAAGTAAAAGAAGGTAAAATTGAATTATTTTAAATATTCCATATGGCCATCGGTTAGAAAATATTTTTCCAAAATCATGAATAATTCTAGATGGATGGTTATCGATGTTTCATCCATGAATTGTTTACGGGAAAAATAGAGTGGAACACTCTTAATCCTCATATTGCCTTCCAATTATCTTATATAAAACACTAACTTCATGGTAAAGGATGGTATTCAATATCGCAACATCATCCTTCCTAATAACATCATTCATGTTATAGAAAATTTTTCCTACTCAAATGGTGATGATTTCTTTATTTGGTAGCCTTCTCATAATGGTGTCCTTATTCTAAATTTTTTTACAATCGCCATTTTTCAAATTCTAATTAACACATTTTTTGGTTGACATCCGTTGACCAACCGCGGATTAATCCCTTGAGACATACTATTTTTTTCATATTTCTCTCAATAGAGTTCTCACTAAGGTTTGTATTCAGTATTTTTGGGATTCAACTTTTCTCTAAGTGTCATTGTTTTCACCAAAACAGAGAACATTCTTACCCTTTATTTTTTCTTGTTTTACAGCTTCAGCACTTTGGAACTATATTACTTATATATTTGATTGCAGATAGTTACTCCATGACTCTATCATCTAAAAATTTAACCATTATGTGGATCTTGAAACCTACAAACAAAAGAAGAATCTATTATTAACTGTTGTTTCTAATCTCCAGCATGTGATCTTGTATGATATAACTTCTAGTCTACACAAAAATTTCACATTCAGTCTTAATTTAAGTCAGAAACAGATTCTCATTTCCATTAGGGATGCTACCTCGATTCAGAAATCTTATTGTGACAACACTGTTGGAGACTTCGATATCCTCTCCCAACTTTTGATTTATGGTCTCTATATACAACCAAGGAGAACCTTTGATGATTTCTTGACACTCCACTCCCAGGTTGGATCAATGTGAATGTCAATGGTGCTAATAAAGGCAAACCATGACCTATGGGTTGTGGTGCTATTTCCGGAGACTATATCATTCAATGTTTTAGATGATTCTATAGCACCTACAGTGTTTCCTCATCTTTGGAAGTATAAATAATGCGTGTTATCCATTCCAATTATTTTTCAATGAAAAAAGGATGGAACAATATTTCAATTGAACCAAGAAATTTTGAATGGTGTGGAACATAATTCTTGGGAACTTACTACTTGTTGGTTGAGCTTCCATTATTCCTTTCTAGAGACCAGCTACATTATCAATCATTCCATTTGTGAAGAGAACATGGTTTCAGACGGCCTTGCTAAAAAGGTAGTCTACCAAGGCATAACCTGGCCAGATGACCTTCCCATTGATATTCCCCCTTTTTATGATAATGATTGTAAAAACATATTGTACTTCATACAAATGTAGATTCATTATTTATATTTAATAATTGGTGCCTTGGTATTTGACTGAGGAACTACCTTATTTAATAAAAATAACTAAACAAATATAATCAAATCAAAATATAACTGGCTGTGAAATATACATGTTGATTTCATGGTATGACGATATACAAAAAGGGAGAAACAATACATGCATTTACAACATCTATAAAAAATAAAAATAAAAAGAAAAGGCTGCTCCACTAGAATCATGTTCCTATACTCAGTCTTATGATCCAATTTTCCATCCTATATGTTAATGATTCATTCATTTATAGCAGGTAATATTCCCTTGTCTATACCTAGATATATTTAATATACTCATGTAACAGTGGAGACCCATTTAGTCTGTGAGATAAAATCCATGTCTTCATCTACTAATAGTGTCTAAAAATAATCCATTAAGAGTAAAAATAAACAACAGTTAGTATGTATAAGAATAATATAAATCTTATAATATAATTAACAATCGAGGCAGGTTTCTATAGGACACCAAGATTCCTCTACATAAATCGATGAAGGATAGTATAAGAGTTTGACCAGTAATAGTATTATACATATCTTATAGTTATACAATATATCTTTTTATATTCACAAAGTATATGAGGATGTAAGTAGGAATATAACTAAAAACATGGTGCTGGTAGGACCCAGTGTGTCACTCAAGTGTTCATAACATGTATAAGGAGCTATCGGTTCGAGAAGAGGGTATATTCATTTATTATCATAGTTAATGTGAGACACTGTGATCGACACTCAAGATAAGTGGGGTGATATGCTGTTCTCGACACCCTATGAAAAGGAACATGAAGGGACATGACCATCATCCAAATAAAAGTATAATGGTGAGATATTTCATTCTCAAAAAATGATATAATTGAGAGATAAAATTTATTCTAAAAAATAATCTTAAGTATCATTCATAATCCAATATCAGTGGCATAATATTAATAATAATAACATTATGGACCAACTCTAACCCATCGTAATATTAAGGCCCAATCTGTACAAGGGTGTCAAAATCCATTCAATTCACATTTTTTAATTATAAAACAAGAGGCATGGGCTTTCCCCCATTTCCACTCCATATAAACTGACCATTTAATTAATCAATCCAAGAAAATTCATAGTCTTGGTCAATATGATCACTTATAATGTTTTGTGTTCCATTGAATAATTATATCAAAGAGGAAAATTTATTTTTCTAAGTCAAGTTGAATACTTAGGTGGGCTTTGTCCATTTAAGAAATTATATAATAGTTGTAAAAAGAATTAAAACAACCAAATGGGTGGTAATGAATTTGATAAGATTCTCGAATATCTTATCAAAAGTCCACTACAGTGTAACTAGATGATTCAATTGATTTTATACAACTGAATTCAATGTATAAGAATACATATAAATGGCCATCATTTGGCATAATGTCAAAGATATGAAACAACTAGACGTTGAGGGAAAATACCATAACATCTACCTAAAAACCATATATGAATCCTTGTCCAATATATTATATATATTTTACTTATATCATAATAAAAATAAATAATGGTCCAATGCCCTAAAATAGGAGAAATGAACTCACACCAAAATAGGGTAAGAGATATGAATAGAAACCAGTGTTGGAAGTAAAAGGATTCATGATCTTACCAATGTAGATCCAATGTTTCTAAAAATGCTTAATTTAGTATCAATATAGCGGAGTTTTTAGAAATCACGGATGGGGATTTTGGAGAGCTCTGGGGAGAAGAAGGAGGGCCACTCCATTTGAAAAGTGATAAATAATGATATAGGTGATTTATTAAACTCATTAAGGGAAAAATAGTTTTTTCACAATGAAAAATCTGGGTTTCATAACTTGGAATCACAGTTGGCCAAATCATGTGCCAATCTTGCAATAGGTTCTTCCTAAGGGGAGACCACACACATTCTAGGTGCATGGTTTGGCATACCGTACACAAGGCATGTGAACCTCATAATTACAAAACCCTCTGTAACCTAGAAGAGCATTCATGCATTCTCTCATGATGATAGACATTCGTGCATCCCCTTGTACACCTATAATACTCCAGACATAGTGAATGTAAATAGTGCTGATTAGGCTACACGATTTCTCCTAACAATGCATCCTAGTTTGATTCTCCAAATTTCAGGGTTTTGGGATTAAAATAATCAATATACACTATAATGACACTTATAAGTCCATTAGGTATCATTTTAGGGGAAAAATATATAGTTCAAGAAAAAAAATGATCCCGACCAATGAGTAATTCGTGGTCATTACATCCTCCCTATAAAAAGGGAATCATCCCTATGTATTTATTTCTAATGGTAAATATGTATATTCTATGAAAAGATCTTACCAATAAGCATATATATCAGATTACCACTCCCAGGTCTCATCATATACTTAGCTACACATCCATTTCACCCATACTATTAGAAGTAAACATCATTGGGGTGTCTCCATGCCCTAGTCCCCAATATGTATTGGATACTACATTAAGGAAGAATCCATCTATAACTAATCCCCAACAGTTTGAAAAACATGTGATTGGTATGGATAATATCGTTGAAGCTAAGTTATGTGAAATACATCAACATAGTCTGCTATATTTGAGGAAGTGTTATTTGGTAAGACACTATTCTGATTCATTTCAAAACTTCAATGGGTCCAATCAAACGAGGAAAAGGTTTACCCTACCTCCAAATAAGTTGATGGACCTACCTAATAGATACTTGAATGAAAACCCAATCTCTTACCTCATACTTAATAGGCTATCAATATTGATTAGAATTTGACTAATATTTGGATTGAGTAGTAATCATGAAACTTCATACCAACTGTACCTCTTTTGTAGTGTCCTGAAAGAGACATTGTCTAAGTAATTATTTCTATCATACCACTATCCAGCACAGAGTTCACTGGTAATGCATAAAATAGAAGGCCCATTAAGGATCCATCTGGGTTGTCTCTAGAATGTTATTGTTATAACTAAACTCAAAAATGAGTATGTATTTCTCTTAGGAACACCAAAGATGACTAGACATGCATGTAGCATGTCATCTAACACAAAAATCACGTGCTCCATATACTAGTTGATCTGAGGGTGATATTCCATTTTCCAAGGCACCTATGTTCACATGTTATTTTAAAATTTATATAATAATAGTGGTCTAAAAATAGAATACCCATCTTAAATTATTTAATATAGAGGACCATGAACAATTACGACCTCACTAATGAATATTCTACCTTGATCATATACTGAGAAGGACTCTATAACTAGTTACAATTGTCTGACCTTCAACAAATGATCAATGACTACCCATAATATATCTTTACACTGATTTGAACTCGGTAACCAAGTAAAATTTTTAATATTATCATCATCCCATTTACACTTAGTAAGGGACAATTATTGTATAATTCCTACATGATGATTATTTTCTTCCTTCAACTATTGATAAGTGGACGACCAATTAATAAAGTCATCAATCTTGTATTTCATACCAGACCATCAATAAAGGGGATGTAAGTATCAACCCTTCTTAGTGATGTTATGATATACTACCCATACATAGGAATGGAATTCCCATATCTTCTCCTCTATGATGTCTACCGAAATCCAAACATTCCCAGGAAATAATAAGGTCTCATCCTCATGCATGGTCCAATAAGAATATTAGTCATCATATTATAAACATTCTCTAATGGCTAATCATTCATGATTTGATGGTTTCCTCATTATTGTTTATTCATATAGGGTATATTTCATAGGTAATGCTGAGAGTATATCTTTTCTTCATAATCCTCCCTTTCCTCAAAATGCATCTTCGGAAAAATAGATCTTGCACTCCCCACTGGACACCAAAACTACCTATTTCTGAGTCATCTGGCTTTGAGAATCAGCTATATAATTGCCTTTCCCAATAATATAAACTTGATTGAAATAAAATTATTATAGATAATCAAACCATATATGTTGTCTAATATTAAAATCACATTATGTAAAGAACTACTTGAGGACTTTTTATCAGTGAGTACCACAAAATTATATCAATGTAAATTATGATTCCAATAGTATGGATCATGAACTATATCAGAATCCTAAAGGCTATATTTCTGGAAATTAAACTCACAAAGAATCAAATTTTGAGACCCTAACTCAATGGCTCACTCATCCCGCATGAAAATATATCATGTCTTGATAAATACTCCATTGTGGTAAATTGTGTAACACCCCCAATGCTTTAGTTGATTTAATATTAGCACTGACATCAATCTATCATTCAACTCATGAAAGCTTTATTCAATATATTCTAATTATATGAATTTCACACAATTTTTTATCAAGCTAGTATGAAACACTATAAGGTGTGAGAAATCTTGGATACTACATCTGTAATACACAACTATCCCCAAGAAACTCCATACGTATATATATTCCTGGGATACTCCCTTGAAACTAGAACACTCACATTATCTAGGTCTGCTAAAAATCATAACTCTATGATGATATGACCTATAAAGTATACTTTATCAATCCAATAGTTTAGTTTACTTGTATCATCATAAAGCCGATGATTTATCATTATATTGAGAATCATATTATGATTTTTGTCATGTCCTCGTTGAGAGTGTGAATACATATAGATATCATCCATAAATACCACTATGAATTAATCTAGATATGGGTTGAAAATTAGATTCATGAAATCCATAAATATATTAGGTGAATTTTTGGGAACGAACAACGTGACCAGTTACTCAAATAGACATTACATGATCCTAAAATTTTGTGAGGTATGTCTGAAGACCTAAAACATTCCTATAGTCAGTCGAACTCAAATCAATTTTTCAAAACACCCTATCTCCCAAGAGATGATGAAAGTTGTCATAAATTTGGGGTTATTGAGACTAGTTCGTTGCCATGAGTTGGTTTAACTATTAATAATCTACACAAAGCCTAAGGAAACCATCCTACATCTTGGAGAAAATGTACAGTGGAAACCTCTGAGATGTGTCCGGGCGTATAAATTCTTTATCCTCTAGATCCTCAAATTTTTTACAGAAATCAAAAATATCTATAGGAGCTATATAAAGCGGAATTCTCATTGGTGATTACCCCAACACTATACCTCTATTCAATTCTACCTCCTGTACTAGAAATATCCTAGACAATTCCTCAAGAAATATGTCCTAGAAATGAACCACTATATGAGGGAAAATAGAGAATCATAATACCTAATAATCCATGAAAATAATAGAAATATATGATATTAGACATCCAAGCCCTTGATGGATAGGTCCATATTGTATATATTTGATATCATATCCCCCTTATGAACAATCATACTACCCTTTGGTGATACCAAGGTCAGCCTTTGATGATAGTATTCGATATGAGATTGATAGGGAAAAAACTAGTCCATCCAAATAATTACATCAAACCCTCTCATGTTGCGGATGAATAGATTCCATATGAAGAGATATTCGCCAATATTGAGGGAAAAATCCTTACAATAAAAATCACTCATATATCTGATACTTAATGGGGTATAAAGCATCAACATACCACAAAAGTATTTCATATTGAGGCCTATACTCCCCATAATTTCCTTTGATATAATAGGGTGTGTCTTCACTATTTAAAAGTGGGTAATAATATATAATGATCTCGAATAGTACATTGTGAAGTAAATGGTATGATACTCTGCAAATCCTGCATAGAATGTATTGCATGTAACTAGCCTGTACAAAAACCTTGATGCATAGCCCGACTTCCCTCTGAAAGCCTGCTCTTTTAGCACTGAGCATCCTGAGTCTAGTAACCTCTACCTTGACTACCACCACTGTGTCATAAGTCAATGGTATACCAACAACCTACCCAGTGAGATACTATTTCCTAATCCAATACATGAGGTAGTTTTAGATCATCACTTACTAGGAACTGATGGAATAGTCCCAATGAAACATATGATATGTCACATCCTTCCATATCCATTGTATTATAATTGATCCCACAAACACTTTGATTTCATATTTCATATTTTTCCAAAGTAGTGGAATATATAGAAGATGTTAGTCCAAGATTTCGGATATTTTTCACCCCAAAAGAAACATCAAAGAAATTCTTGTGTATACTAGAATAACAAATTGTCAGTTTAGGTACTGATCCACCTGGTTCTAATCCTCATCTTTCCAACATTTTCTCATAGTGTTCAGCACTTGGTTGACTATCTCAAAATAGAAGTCAGCCAAAAAAACATTGACCTTCAATGGGATGGTGTATACATTCTCATCCTTCAGTTACCTCTTGATCATAATATCATCATCAAATAGAGTCATTGTGAACCACTAATGATTAGTAAAAAAAGCTAAATAATCCATGGAATAAATGGATCCCTACTACTAGTTTATAAAATCTATATCTCATTCATTCCATAAAGTGTGTGGAATGAAATATTCATGAAAGTTCCTATATAAATTTGATGAGACCATATCAATATTTCTGTCTTTCTGGGTAATTATATCCCACCTCAGCATTGAAAAACCATGCTACATACAAATATAAATTCTAAACCTCCATAATGGAGGCATATCAAGATTCCCAAAGATAGTAAGAATTGACTCCATCCACGAAATAACTTCAGGAGGCCATCCACCCCCCAAAAGGGTGGGGGATGCTGCTGGTGCAACTCCCATGTCAACTCTGACATATTCATGGTTGCTCGAGTGACACCTTTGATATTCTATACTGTATGGAAGAAACCATCTCAATATTAGGTGTTGGGGACCACATAAAAAACAAAAGATACTGTCATTTGTGGCACTACATGAGGAATCATCGATGGCTTAGGTCCATCCACTTACAGTTAATGGTTGTCACGACCATTATGGATCACAAAATTATTTTCTCATGGAATCATGATTCTGCAATGAAAATTATACGAATCAAAAGAGAAACCAATACTTGATAAAATCCAAAATTGAAAACTATGATAGGTACACAACATTTAGAGATGATCACACCTATTCACCTACTACATAGCCAGTTCTTGGTGAAAATGAAAGATCATATTAGGCCATAAAAATGTGATATATGCTCCCATCTACCCATTACTATTTTCTAGTCTGATTTATGTCTCATATAAAATGATAGACGATTCAATATATGGAGTTTAAATTGAAGGGTATAGATAAATACACTCGTTACATTATAATTGACATCAAATTTTTAGGTATACATTTTAATATGAAAGTATAAAATTCATTTTCATTGGTCATCTCTTTCATATTATACATATTTCTTGATCAATAACTAGTAGGTAAGAAATACACAATGTTGTCTAATTGGATAATTAAGGTTTCATAACTAATCTATATAGGAAAAGACCATTATGATTAATGTAAAAGCTTTAATTAATGTAATTATATTATATAAAAAAGAAATGTAAACAATTGTAAATATATAAGAATCAAGAACTAATGATATATAGATGGAAAATAAACATAAATATTAGATGTGGGATTGAAATAACGCATGGAATATTCGACCTAGTGTGCCTATAATGATGCATGAAATTTTAGACCACCATTTCATTAGTCCAAGGTAAAATAAATTTCATTTTATTAACACCAATTATAATAACATCTTAATAAATGTGCACCACTAAATGGTTAATTCATATCATCTTTAAGAGGAATAATTTAAAATAGAAACTATCCATTCCAGGTAATTTGGGTTTCCCCTATACATGGGTAGATATGCCCAGAAACAAGCTCATTACCAATTTCCATAACCTCTTAATATCCTGTCTAGTACCCAAATAGTTAGGCTGTGGGAAAATAACTCTACGATACCACATTTTTGTGTTCGAAAAAAATGTCCACTTTACCCATGTCCTTGGCTGACAGGTCATGTAACCTCATGACTACCTCCCCAAACACTATAGTATTTTTACTAGCAGTGAGGGTCTTTTATGGTATAATGAGGACACTATACCCTCCTATCAAAGCAACACAATAAAAGAATACACTATAACAATTAGACCAGCAACCTACCATAACAAACACATGTTATTATAAAATAGTCCAGCGGAAGCTAATATAATAAAATTTGGAATTGTAAATAAAAAAAACTATAATCATATCAAAATCCAACAAGTTGAGTTATATATATATGATTATTTAATGGAATGTTGATATACGAGATGGTGGAATAGTGGATAGGCATATACAACATGTTATACAAAAATAAATAAGGGAAAAAATTGCTCCACTTCCATCATGAGCGTATACATGGGCCTCTCCCCCATGTTCTACAATGTAAATAAATTAATCATGGATTCAAATATACAAACTTCCACTTATTTATTCCTCAATATTAGTAATCTACTATGGTACCATAGACGACATGAGAAGGGTGTGTGACAAAATCCCACCTGGCCACCATAAAAAATGTCTAGAAATAATCCATCTAGTATTGATAGAAATTTTATTGTGTAGGTATAAGAATATTAAACAATTATGAATAAATAAATACCAAATGGATTATATTCTTATATGACACCTTGATAAATCTATTTACATTAGCATAATCCAATAAAAAATCATTACCTATATCAATATATATATATATATATATAATAATAATTACATATATATTCTATTTAGTTATATATTGTATCCACCTATAAGCACTATATATGTGAAGACATAACTAGGAATATACCTAGATATTATGTTTTGGATGGACCCATGGAATATCTTAAGAATACCTAACAAGTTTAATGATCTATATGATGTAGCATTGGGTGCATTCATTGAATCTTGTATTGAATATGAGATATCAAGACCAACACGTAAGATAGTTGTGGTGACATGTATTACTAAACACCTTAATAAATGAACTAGGGAGTGCTAAGAACATCATCCAAATACAAGTATAACAATGAGAAACATCATGGCCATGTCTTATTGACAAAAGAGTGAAATGTCATGATCCACACGTCCCCCAAAATATGTTCACTAGTTAATATATTTTGAATAATCATAAAAATAATAATAAAATACTATATTACTTTTAATTTATCATAATCTTCAATCCCAATATTACCATGAGAGTCACAATATGTACAACCCATATTTTGTAATTATATATCAATGAGTATGTCATTGTCACCAATTTAACCTTAATATTGTCATTCCATTTAATTAATTAATAATTGAAAATTCATAATCAAGGAAAATATTGAAACTTATAAGGTGTTCTATTCTATTTATCAAATATATAAAATAGGTAAATTCCATTTACATAGAAATCTAAACACTTAGTCATGTTTTTGTCATCTACAAAATTTTATAATACCGAGAAAATGAATCAAAATTCCAAAATGGGTTGGAATCAATATGTTATAATACTCTAATATCATAGAAAGGGTCCATATATGTGTAAAAATATGATCCAATTTATTAAATATGAATGAATTCATTTTATGGAAATGTACAACAAATTCTGAAGTCTAGCATAATGGGTTTCCAGTTTGGGATTGCTGAGTGGTCCTTCATTGGAGTTAGCGGCTGCTGCTTATGATTGGAAGAGGTTGTATCTAGTTTTCTGTCTGGCGTTGTTTGGTGTTTGTTGGAACTTATGGTTAATCACTTTTCCCTCAGAAGTGTCTTTCTTAAATAAAAATAATTTTCATTCAGAGTTTCTTATAAAAACTAATCAATATCTAGTGAAAAAAACAAGACAACCTACCATAAGTCAACAGATGACACCATATCCTATAACTTCTTCTAATTTAAAGTAGATCAAATAAATTAATAATTTTCCAACAACCTAATAATTTGGTGAATCAGATCACACCAAAGAGTTTGATTTATGAATGAAAACCAAAGTATGAATAAAAAAATTGATATTATAAAGATATAAAACCAATTATTATAATGATACATGATATGGAGTCTATCTGGAGGGGTTATCTATTGACTAGGAGATTATTATAGAGGGATCAAGGGAGTATAAGGAGGGATTCTCTGCTAGAAATGAGAGGAATAAAGAGAGGGGTGAGTTACTAAACTCATTATTTTCAAAACAATAATTTCTAAAATAAAAATCATGGTGGCATAATTTGACCACAAGGTTGGATAAACCGTGTGCCAATTGTGTTCCAGATTCCACCTAAAGTGGGACATTGCATGGGCTAAGTGCATGATTTGGATAACCATAGGAAAGTCATGAGAGGCTCTCATTCCTAAAACCCTCTGCAACCCACTTATGCATGCACCTAGGCATGTATGGTTGAAGAAAACATTGCAACCCCTTGATTCTCTCTAAAATGAACCACAATCTTAAGTGAAACCCCACTGGTTGGGAAACATGGTTTCTCTTTATCATGTGGCCTAGTCTGTTTATCCAAATTTTGGGGTTCCGTGTTGTGAATAATCAATGGATATCCTCATGATCTCCATGATTCCATTATGTAACATTATAAGGTATACATTAAGAATTATTTGTATAAAAAAATTATCTATCACTATAATAAAATATAGGTCACTATAATATTCTTATAATAAACTAATTAGAAGTTAGATATGTATTAACATGAACCCAAATTTTTTATCTACACTTCAGTGGGGCTCCGTTATCACCTAAAACCATTTTCATGACCAATAAACCATTGGAATTGCAGTATACCTCTATAATTTAACCTTTCAACTTATACAACAACTTCCTACTTATAAATTATATATTTTATCCACTCATTATGTCAATTAATATAATAAATTAGGTGTAATTTTTCTAAAACATAGAGTATTATAATTAATTTATTTCTTCAAGAGTAACTTCATGAAACATGATCTCTCCATTAAAATAATCTTGTATAGAATCTTCCCATGGGATTCTCTCACTCAATAATCATGGTATTTAACTTCTTATGATTGATTTTGTGTGTTTTATGTAGGTTTACCTTCTCAATTTTCTTTTATTATTCATTCATCACTAATTATATAATATAGAGTATCATTGGACCTACTTCGTCATCATATTCCTCATCTTCAAAAGGATTTTAGTTAGAGAACTATGTGGGTTTCCACTTCGTCATTACATACTTGAATACCCATAAGTGATATATTCTATAGTACTCGATTCATTTCTTCTTCTTCTTCCTAGTGAGTTCTCACATTTTCCTCATAACATAGAGCACACACTCAGTTCATCATCAAACTTCCCTCCCTATAGTTCAATTATTTTTATAGTTCACCAATAAAAATATTTTCTATATCTATAATATTCTAATGGAAATTAGTTCTAGTATGGCATTTATTTTTTCTCAAGGGTTGATATGTGGGTTTATCCCATGACACAATTCATTATTTTTACAATGAAAAGTTGTATATTGTGAAATTACTATATTAACCTTATAAGTTATGTTTTCCACTTTTCTCATTATCACTCCCAAATAATTCAACCTGTGATTATAAAACCATTGAGATACAAGATCTCAAAACATTCTATAAAAAAATATGGATAACAAATTCTCTCATTGTTGAATAAAATTTTAGAGTTATAAAAATTGTGTGTGCAACAAATCTTCCTTTTAATGATATACTTAATAAGAATAAAAACAAACATCATGAATAAGTCGATAAAAATAAAATAGAATATCATAAAATCTTAATTCATCCACCACTTCAATAACAATTTTTTTGATGTTTTAATATTTATAAGCATAATATAGAATTCTTCAAATTAAATTTCAAGATTTTACTATTCAGAATTTTTTGATTTTAGACACAAAATTCTTTTCAGATATTCATTCTTGTTTGATATCCTCATTATCTGATAGCAACCTAAAAGAAATATAATTTTGAGATATTATGAACAATAAATATAAGTACTATCGATAAAAATATTATTCTTCCACCTAAATACTTAAAAATTATTTTCAAATATTCTTATTTGAAACTTTTAAAATTATTGAAATATTTGTTATATATATAATATGACAATATTCCCTATTAACTCAAAACATGAATCAAGGATTAAGATATATTTATGAGGGGTTATACATGAAATTAATGGAATATAATGATCCAATTTAAATTTATATCCTAGAATATATTTCTATAAAATAACATTTTTTATTCAATAGAATTTTTAAATTCTCAAGAAGTGTGAATTCATACATATTCAATATATTCTCTTTTTTTTATTACTCTATGGTAAGTATTGCATGATCCCACTAGAGTCTTCCATGTATATATAAAAACATTCTTATTTTTATAGGTAATGTGTTATGAAATATTCAAAAAGTATTGTGGTACTTCATCAAATTCGTACAAATTCCCTATAATGTGTTATGAACATAATTTTTTTTTCAAATTTCTGGTATCACTAATGTTTTATGTATTAGAAACCAAATTGTGATATTCGTTGTATTATTATAAAATTTATCTTTTTTCAATGTCATGCTTCATATGTATGTTTGGAATAGTCTTATGTACTCTTTTTCATATCTAATGAAGTCATTATAAATCATATGAAATAAGGACTTGATCATTTTTATGACTAAGATACAATGTCTAACAAAAACATATAATGTCTTATTGGATTATAGAGTCTTATTAAATCTTCAATACTTATCCAATTTTCAAATATATTCATTTAATTGAAAAATTCATCCATTTTTTTCTAAATTTACAATATCTTTATTTTGTTATCATACTACTCGAAAAACATGTGAATATAGTAGAACATCATAGATATAATCAACACCATTACTTAAAAATATTGTCTCACATTTAAAACTCAACGAGTTCTTTAATAAGTATCATTTCTCATCTAGATTTATCCGCCAACAATTTTTTAATAATCCTTTATCCAAGGATTTATAAACACATTATTCAATATCATTCAATTTAAAAAATCCTTTAATAGCCTCTCCAAAACACGATACATAAATATATCCATTCAATCTAAATTGAATTTTATTGTCAATTGATCTGAATGATTTTCATACAATAATCTATTAAACCCATTAAAAATTAATGAATATTGAACTAGAAGAATTATATTAGAAATTTATATTGACAAAAGTAATAGCTCTATAATCATATAATTTAAGAGACTATTCGATAAATCGTTCAATCCAAGTTCTTCACATTACAAAAAATACACCTTTACATTTACTAGTATGGAATAAGATTCAATCACATTACCTATAAACTATATGGGAAGCCTTTACATCACATACTGTGGGTGGAATCTTACTGTATCACCCAACATAAATACAAAATTTTTTTCCTTCATATTAGAAAGATATTAACTAGAAATATTATCTTATATTCATATTTTGGCCATATTAATTTACCTCTTCATATTTGTTTTCAATACTCTATAATAATCTAAATTCAATTTATCTCTACCCAATATTGTAATGAAAAACTATGATGGTAAATTTCTGTCCTTCTCAAAATTATTTAGATACTATGGATATAAGGTATGACCATCCAATGAAATAATCTCTCTACTCCTTTGCCTTATGAATTCTAAAATTGTCTTCTCCCCTCAGGTGATAGAATCAATTAATATCACATGAGATAGGTATAAAACAAAATTTTCATAGAAATATGTCATAAACCAATCAAATATAAGTCTACATGGTCTACCTTGGTATAAAAATTAGGAGTTATGCATTTATAAAATAAATGTTTCCATATTTAAACATCTATATGATAAAATTTTATTCATATTATTTAAAACACTTTTTAACAAAATTATTTTGGGATTATAAAAATAGATTTTTAAGAATGTTTTTTAAACCTAAACTATACATGAAAAAGAATATCCAAACATTTCAAATGCATGGTATTTTTATCCTCATTGTTTCAGAAAATTAATCACCTATTATTACCATATTCAATATAAATAAGAAAAAACATAGGAGAGTGAAAGAAAAAAACTATTATTCAGTTTTAGAAATTGATATATAGATTTTGTGTTTAACAAATTGTAAGTCCCAAATTTTAGTTTTAACAACAAAATAATAAACTCTAGTATTTATATATTTTATGCCCCACATGAAGGGATTCTCTTCGGTATAATGTTTTAAATTTTTATATTTTTTAGATATTAGCCACATGTATTTTGATACTAGATTGTATGTTTGATAAAACTTTTGATCTAATTAGGAATGTTTTAAAAACAAACATCAAGATATAAATTGATATATTCTCTATGATAGAAATGGAAACTAGGTATTTAATCGTGAAATATTTTATCAAATATTTTCATTAATTTTTCACCATAAACTCCCTCTTAGTGGTATCAAAAGTAGTTAAGTATGTGAATATTGTAGAACATCTTCATTTCATTAATGACAAAAACATGTATGATACTATTTCTCAATCCTAAAACACATTTCTTTTAGTATATAATGTTATTGTAACTCTTCATTCTTTATTTATATTTAATTTCATTGCTCTAAGAAAAATTAGAATATTTGGAATCATTTCCCTATAAACATAACTTTTTTCAAGGAATATGATGAGCTACATATAAAATGAGATCAAATTAATTTCATTCAAATATATCTGATTTTATATAATCAATTAATTGTGATTGAAAATTATTTCAAGCACTCTTTTTATACATAGCATCCCTCATTCTCGTGTGTGGATCCTTTTTTTGTTGAAAATATTTTATCACTTGAATACAAAATTGATATCTACATGTTCTTAGTAAGACTCTATTATTGTGTTGTAAATGAGATATATTACTCTTTTATGTACCTAGAACACTTTTGACATTAAAACACCTCTTTTAGGTCTCTCATTTTTATATTTTTGGTAAGCCTCTTAAAATCTTCATAAGAAATTTGAACAACTGAACCAATAATACTATATTTTCTCAATATTGATTCATTTTTAATTTTTCACATATTATTCCCATATTTCATGATGTTTATTTTAATTTTAAAATTGTGGAGGATGTGGCATCACCTTTGAAAATATAAGAATAGACCCTTTGGTTTTAGGTAAACTTCATCTTTCTTATAAGACTACATAGTAGCAACTTATTCAGTTATCTTATTTTTATATTCATCATGAAATTATTTTAATCAAATTTCATTTATATATTCTACTATCGTGTTATTCTCTTCTTTCCATCATATCAATTAGGTTTTGATGTTAAATATCATAACTCCACAATATAATGAACGATTTTTCTTCAAAACTCATAGAAATTTTCAAAGAATTCAAATTTCTTCTTAGTTGATATATATCTCATGTTTTATGAATTCTTTTTATTATAGTAGATTTACGTTTAAATTATGATCTATTTTCCATTTATTTAGGTCTTAGATTATTTTCATATGTTGACATGTTATACAAACAGTCGATAGCCTTATTTCCAAACTTCTAACTGTACGAACAATGACTGAAAACTGACTATATTTTATTTGTGCATCCAATTTGGCATTATAGTGTAGATTATTATTATTTGGATGAAACCCAAACAGTTTAGTCTCTCATTGCTGATTTTTTCATATCACACTTTCTAAAATATACCCTAGAAAAATTGGTAAATTTCTCAACATTTTTTCCTCCAATTATAGCCATAATTTTAATAAAATGATGAACTTTTAGTTAAAATAGATTTCATGAAAACAAATTTAACTAGATCATGGGTGATCCTTTGATATGAGTATGAGTTATATTAATATACATATTATCCTAATCCAATTTACAAAATTTTGATTATTGTTAAAAGGATATTATCTGAAAACAATATGGATTTTTTTTCAGTAGAATTTGATGATTTAGGATGGATGGTTTCTGGATTATATTTCCTTATATCCAACTCTAGTTACATGACATAGAAAATAGATCATTGTTTTTAAAATTAACTCTATATATCATCTTAACTTAACTTATGATTTGAAATTTTATCCACAAAATTTATAATTTTCCCGAAAATAGATATATATATCTATTTTATTCTCATATTTTAAACCTCCAATCGTGTTTCCTTAAAATATATAGAAACTTTGTAAAATTTCTACAAGGCATCAATTATTTAATTTACAATTATTATAAACACTTATTTCTCACATAGAATCCCTTATAATTCTATATAATATAAAGATAATTTTCTTTTCAATGTGCGGAAGATTCATTATTATCATTCATAATATTTTTAAGGGTGTTGTGAATGATTATCATTTTAACTAATGCATCTTTCATTACATCATTTTCCAAATCAAATTGTTAATATTAATAATTTAGTACCATCGTTTATGAATACATGTAATTGAATACCTAAATATGAACCTGTTAAAGTAATTAATGTTTTAGAAATATAAATAACATGGTGATTCATTGAAAAAATCCATTTTGTAGCTTTAGAGTGAATAATTAGAGGTACAGTCATAAAAAATATAAACATTAACCAATATAAATACCTATATCTAATTATTTTTCCTATATTATTTTTTTTGGGTTTTATATGTGTCTTAGATACATTTTCTCTTATCTTTGAATAATATTGGCTATGAATTACAATTTTTTTGACATGGATAAAATCTTATTTTTCAATATGATTCACTTCTAAAATAACATTAAATGTGTGACTCATATAATATGTAAAAAATAATTATGTCTTCAAAATAAATAAAACCAAAAGGAACATAGTTATCTCTGATACTATTTGTGGTTCATATTGGACCAGTAAAGACCTTGGAGAGTTGGGGTGAATCTGGTGTGGAAAATTATTTTACCACATTCCAAATGATATTTTTATCATTATACCCCTTTAGTATTTTAACCACTATATCCTATTAATATATGTATAGATTGGTTTTTGTTAAACCCAAACGACAATACAACATTAAATGATAAATCAAAAATAAATATTAACAAGTGATATTTTTATAGTTCCAGTTTCCACATGGGAAACCTACAAATTATTGATATTAGTATGTATCAGCCACAAATCCTCTAATATAGTCTTATAGTCAATACATGTGCATTTGGATATTAATTATCCTGAAACCAGTTTTTCTCACTGAACATTATTTTGGGAGGTTTAATCCAGAATGAATTTCTATATTAATAATCCCACTACACATAAAGCATCCCACTAAACTTAATCCATCCAAATAGTATAGAAACATTCATCTTATTAATTAGACCATTGTTTAACATAGGATTCCATAGTGTATAGAGTAGAAAATCCCCTTCTTTTTAAACACAAATTATAATACCAACTTTATATATTCAAGAGTAACTTCTTGCTACATGGTCTATGTATTTAGTCAAAATGTAATATCTTATACAAAATTAGGTTGTAGGATTCTCTCACTCAAACATTAAATTATTTTCTTGAATGATATAGTCCTTTTTTGGAATAAATTCGGCCTTCTAATATTACACTTCAACAAATATTCTCATTTGTATAGGAATATAGATTATTATAAGAACTTAATCTTCTTCTTCCTCACATTTGATATAAGCTTTATAAGAGAACTAGGTTGGTTTTCACTTGTCATTCCTCTTCTTTAATAACCATATAGTATATATTAACCCACATTGGATTTGTTTCTTTTTCTTCTACCTTAAGAGTTCTCACTAATTTTTCTCACATTACACAACACACACTCATTTTATCATACTTCTCTCTCTACCTCTCTTAGTATATTTTATATGAAGTTCACTTGTAAATATATTTTCTATATATAATTTAAAAAATATTAACCTAGATTTTAGTGTCATGATCTCATTTTATTTTATCAAATGTCTTGTATTTTGGGGTCTCCCACAATCCTGATTACAAACCTTATATCCATCAATTGTCCAAGGTAATAAAACTAGAGCTCTATTTTCTTTTATTTTCACCTATTTTTCATTTTAATCAGATATATAAATATTTCATTAATTCTCACTGCCTTGATATCCTTAATCACAACATATCCCTTATATATTTTTAAATCTATCGTTCTTAGATGATTGTATAAAAATATGGCCGAAAAAATATGTGGTGGTGCACAACACATTCTTATCATAGGAGATACCATAAAATCAGTATATACAGTATGATTGATCCTGAAATAATTATATATCAAATAAACACCTCCTTTTTCATCCACATCTTATATCACAACAGTTTTGTATGTTTAAATATATTTAAGAACAACTCAACCATAATCTAATGTATTTACAAGTTTTAATTAATCTATAATTTCTACATTTATGTGAAAAAATAATTCTCTGAAACACATCATAATTTATCCCCCCATTCTAAAAAATCATACATAAATCATAATATTTTTCTGATGTTTTAAACATTAGAGATCATTACCATCATAAAAATATATTTTTACTCTAATTTTTCAACAAAAATAATTTTTAAATATTATGATTTGAAATAATAGTATAATAAATACAATGAACTTATATCTCATTTATATTTCTCTTCATAATCTAAAATAAGGAATTTTGGATTCTCATTGCTTTATGTTATTTTTTTACTTTAAAGAAAAAAAAATCATCCTATTTTAATTATTAATTCATAATATAATTATACAATATCATGTTTATAATTCTATAGAAATTCAAAACATTCAGTAATTGTGAAATATTTTGTAACTATAATATGTTGTATTTTATAATAATTCCTAATAATTCATACAATATTAATGTAGATTATTTAACATATTAATTTAAAATGAATTAAATTTGATTATGATGTCTTAAGAGGCCTTAATAGAGTCAAAAAACATTTCTTTAAAGACAATGGAATCCCTTATAAATTCATATATTCAGAACATTTTCCAAAAACATGATAAATTAAGTCATATTCCACAGAAAATGACTTTTTATCTGAAATAAATTCCTATGAATATCAAATTAAATCCATTTCATGTGTATTATATGAATCATATAAATCATTAAAAACTTTCTTTTAACTCTTATGAAGTCATTGAATGTCTTATAAAATATTGAGCAAGATATGTTTTGACTTGGAAGGAAAAGTATTATAAAAAATCAATAAGTATTAAAAGATTTATGATTATTATGGAATCTAAAATACTCATACAATGTGTAGTGTTATCTACAGAATTCTATAATTATTCCATTCAGGTTATAACATATTATATTCAACTCAGGGCACTCTATAACAACTCCAAAAAAAATTTAAATATATAATACATTTTCAAACTCATTAGAATCATTCCCAAGGACACTTGTAGAAAATTGATTCATCTTTTAGTTATTAAATATTCCCCCCTTCACTTATAAACATATATTTCAAATCACTCTACACAAATAGTTTTTAAGGGAAATAGACACTTTATTCAACATCCTTCAAGATAAATAGTCCTTGGATGGTTTCCCCATAACTTAGTACTTCAATCCCTTATTCATTCAACATTGAATGTGGTTAAAAATATCTATACAAGTTTTTTACACAGTCTACCATTCAAAACCATGAAAAAAATGATGACATGACTAGAATAATGCTATTAGAACATTCGGATAACATAAGTATCATCTCTACAATATTCTAATTTAAGAGGATGCTACATGAATATATCTAGAAATGTTCTTAAAGTAGTAGTAATATAAACCCCTTTTTTATTTATTTTGTTGGTGGAAGATTCTATATCAATATAGATAAATTTTATAGGTAACATTGGTTTGGTCTTTAATTGGTGGATTTTTCATCCATCAACAAACATGAGAACCTATTGATGAATGGTTCATATGATATTGGGAGGTTGAACTGGTGCATAAACTATAACCAAAATAGACACTCCATTTTATATCTTATGTATATAATTGGTAGAAAATCATGGTTAGGGGATCATATCATACCTAAAGAATGGTTTACATGATGTTGTAATGTTGTGCTAGTGCATTTCATCATTTTGTCTATAAAATTACAAAAAAGCTATATGTTATTTTGGGAATATGACACAATGGTCATGGGTTGTAGGTTTCACATGTTGAGTGTTTGTTAGAATTCAACAAAAGTGTCACTAAAAATATAAAATATAGGATATTTATTTGTTTATATAATTGGTATAGGGATAACTTAGTGGATATATAATTAAAGGATGTCGGAGGATATAGGTGTTCCCCTCGATTAGTGCATGATTTCACCCCCATTAAATCTATATACAAAAAACAAATTTATAATTTAAACAAAAATTTAATGAAATCTATAATATTATGTTATATTATTAATATTATTTATATAATAATAATGATTTTTGAAAAAATAAATAAAAATATTTAAATAAATAAGGTAAATATAGAGAAAATATTAAAAATACTAGAGTTAATATCTAAAATTGATATATTTAACAAATAATTTTCTGTAATTAAAAAAATAAATAAATAATTATGATAATTATAAAACTACTAAAAAATTATAGCATAATTTTGTAACAATAGTAATACAATTAATAATGATATAAAATATAGTAATAATAATAATAATTATTATTATTATATAAACAAAACTAAATATAGTAGTGATAATAATACTAATATGAATAAAACTATTATTAAAGATGGAGCTTTTGGGAGTATTCTTGGATGGTTACACAAAAGCAACAAGGGATTGATTTCACAATGCTCATTATGTTTATTAGATTAATATTTATCCATGTCAACAGATCAATAGAATAATGAAAATAAATACTTCAATAAGGGGGAAAATGTTGCAAAGGTGTTAAATAAGAAATCCTTTCACAAAAACAAAACTTCAGTTTCAGCCTTTCTTGAATCACACATTTATAGATCTATGGATATAAATATTTTCATTATTTTTAATTCAAAATTATTCCTTAAAAGAGTAAATTTCTATACATTCTCATTCATTTTGGTGCATTGTTCTTGAGAAGGGATAAAAGCCATTGAATATTGGTACTTAATGTAGAGGATGTATTGGATAGGGGAATTTGAAAACATAAGGATTATTCCCATATTTAATGTTCGCATCCATACACATTTTAAAACAATTAATTCAAATTCTATTTTTTGTGTTCTAGATTCTGTGATATGAACATGGGAGGTACATAAAATCTCTGCATGGGCCATTCAAAAAAACCCAAAAACCCATAATCATACCAATCCCTATATTTATTTAAGAATCCATTGACACAACTGGGTTTTTGGTACCACTAAATACTAAATTATATTATCTCATTCATTGGATAACCCTATTAGGATGATTGAGAAAAATATTTAAGGGATGCTTGGGTACTATGTTTGGGTCATAGAGGATGTTGACCTGAAGCACCCCATATCTAATTATATAACTCTAGTGGTAAATGGGTATTAAATTTTTACGGGGGATTGATTAATAATTACATCACAACATTTATATTTACTAATAATTACTATTTTATGATGTTTCCTAATATAGATGTGTTAGAAAACATCAACTAAAGTAGTAAATATCTTCTTCTAAGAAGGATACTATAATAACCTACAAAAAAACCCCAAAATAATATGATAAAAAAGATGGGTGAACCTTATAAATTGAAATTACCCTCTAAATGGTCTTGTGGGATCAATGATGATGATAGAAAGGGATAATGTTTAGTATGACCTAAAATATAGCCACTAACCAACCCTATGAAATATCTCTTATATGGGAAAAATTAGATAATAACTCAACCATGAATGAGGTTCATGAGTGTAAATAATTGAGTGATATAATGTATGGAGAATTCAACCCTATAGAGAAAGAATCCAAACTCCTTCATAATTATTTAGAAAATAATGAACATATAATTAATGGTAGGCTGATCCCCCATACAAAGTTGAATTTCATGTGGTAGTTAAAATGATTATTTTTTCATAGACAATAGATTTGAAAAAAGAATCTCATTTTGATACACATACTAATGATACATAAGAAAATTGTTTCAAGGTAATGGACTCTCAAGGTGACATAAATTTTTTATATTCCACTTCATCCCACAAAATTAAAAGAACATTATAGGTCGAAGATCTCAATAAAATAAAAAGGTAACATTTCGGTGATAGGAATTCCAAATCCATATAGTGGAAAAATGATCCTTTTTTGGAATTTTCAATGGATAAAAATTTATCTAATACTATTACTCAAAAAAACGATATTATAAAACAAAAAAATCTACCGATTAGTTTTTTGACCCATTTTTTACCTAATATCTTTAAAAGGTTTTAATTTCATGTTATTTTGGATATGGTTGTTTAGGGATAATCCATGATTCAACTTTTGTTGAAATAATTCCCATACTTGTTTCTACTAATGTTTTTGGATTTAATATCATTTATATGTGTTATAATATAATAAATAGTCATGTTATCATTTAAAGAAACTATTTTACTAAAAGTCCATTTATTTTCTAAATAATTATCGTTAAATGATGTCATTCTAGTTGAAAATTCAAAATCTCAAACCCATTATTCAGGGATCTTGACTACTCAGTAGGGACATTAATGTAGTCATAGAAACACATGAGAGAACTATTAAACCAGTATTATCTATTTCAATTAGGATGTTTAGGGAATTTAATCAATTTAAATATCTATAAGATGTTTCTTTATAGATTTAAAAATACATATTTAATTAAAAATCATCCGATATATTTTTTACCGGTAAGCTGGAGAGATGACTTGTTAACTTCCTTTCGTTAGAGGAGTTTGTATAAGTGAAATCCATTAGCGTACAAAAGATTAAATAAAATAATCACCCAATCCTTACCACCATCTGTGAGGACTAATAAATAGTACCAAAATCTTTTAGGTATATCCGTTCTTGTATAAATAATTTATATTGCAGGAGAGTTTTAGGAAGCCCAGTTTATTATAATTAGTAATCATGAACTCAATTATTATATCCTAAAATTAGTAAATATTATTTTGAAGCATAAATTTAGGGAAAGAATAATTTAAAAAATGTTTATAAAGATATTGATTCCTTGTAAAATAATCTATATGAAATTTATTATAGTAAAATTGATTAGTTTCACATCTCAATACATAATAAAAAAGTGGACCTTTCTTTTTAAGTAAATGACAATATCATAACCCAAGAATAAATAATTTAGAATAAAATTATTGTTAATTGGAGAAATGAGGGATATAAAAGTTTATAATTTTTCAAAAACCTCTAAAAATTAGAAACATAAAACAATATCATTACCATAATGATGTTTAGGATGTTTTTTCTTGACAAATGATTAAAGAATGGAGAAAAAATTGTGTTACTAAAAAAACATATTCATAAATAATTTTATTGTGAACACACAATACAGAATGGATGTTATTAAAATGTATTTTTGGGGAATTTAAAAATTGGATTATCACTAAATTTCAATCCATATAGGAGGTGAAATATGTAAATTTCTATCCTAATCCCTCTAGTTTCGTTGGCATGGATAGACTCAATAACCTGTTCTTTCGGGTAATTTTGGAAATCCTATATATATATTCTTTAAACCATATATATATCGTTTATGGATTGGAATAATCCATATAAGAATAAACATGTATTTTTTTGTACCTATATAAACATATTATTCATGATGAATCACTTTATTTATTAATACATATTAAGGAATGTAATTTTTGCTAAACAATTATGACTAATATCCTGGCCACCAAAATCTCCTTATTCATTGGAATGGTGGACTTAATAAATCGATTAAAATCTCTATTTATAGTAGGAATATATGGGATTTTTCAATAAAACTTTTTGAATCACTTAATTTATTGAATAATTCTATTAAAAAGTGAAGAATTTTATACAACTTGGATGTTTGGAAATCTTTTGACACCATCATTTGGAATTTTCTTTTTAAAATTCTGTATATGTTAGATTTAATCGACAATTTTATAAAAAAATAAGGATATGATTTCTATATTTTTAGATTTTAATTCTCATTAATGAAATTTCACATGGGTATTTAAGTCTTAATTTTGGTGTTATGAATGAGGAAACGTTACCTATAATCCTTTTTATCATATGTGGAGGCTGTTTAAGTACATCTATTATTATCATATATGAGTAAGGCCAAATGAAACCCATATAAGGAGGGCTAATTTTTAATCATATATTACACTTATATTTTTTTTATGTCTTCTTATCTTCTATAAAGTGAAAATAACTAATACTTGATCCCTTAATTTCCTCTTAATGCAATACCAAGAAATTTCTGGGTGGTTCTTTAGATAAACCAAATCTATGATTTTTATTTAAAATAATTATATACATCAATGAAAGATTATCATTTATATGAATTCAAATATCAAAGAATAAAATCATTTTTAACCCTGTTACGAATTCTCATATTCCACCGAAAACCAAAAGTGTCCTACAATAGGGGAATTTATAATAACATATGGTATAAACTGAGTGCCGAAAAAGAAAAGGCTTTATGTCTTATTATTATAATCTAATTACTAAAGTGATTTTTTATTCCTAAGTTTTATATTATCGTATTGTGTATAAATATTCACTTTTCCCAATAATGGGAACACGCATGATGGTGAAAAACATCATCTTGAGTTGAATAATTTTTTAGAGTATGGTGGATAAATATTTTTGGATATTGACTTATAACACAATTAGAGATAAGATAACTTGTATAAAGAAAATGTCAAATAATTATATGAAACACTATAATATAAGTGTACATTGTTGATATTATTTGACAACATAGAATGTAATACATTTCATGTATATAGATTCATTAATAGACATCAATATACTATGATCTATAACAGTTGTTCCTTTGTTTAGACATTCTAGCAGAAAGTGTACAACGTTATTATATATTGTTTTGAGGGTTAGTATGTTTAAATAATAACATGATATTTTTAAAGAAAATTTGATTACAACCTCATTGGTCAACTATTATAAAGGGGGAAATTCTTGATCCTCTTTTCATGATAAGTTATAAAATTGAACTTCTTTTGAATATCATTTTACTACACTTAAAGATTCTTTTTATGAATATAACATCCTCTTCTCTAGGGAAATATGGATAAAAAATCTATTAGTGATATAACTCTACCATGAAATCTATTTTACCAACCTCTTATTTTTATGCCTATTAAGAGTTCTAGTTGGTTTTATTCCATTAATAAATCATATATTTTCACTTCAATATATTTTCCTTTGGGATAGAAGCCTATAGAAATAACTAACTTAAAATATATTGATGAAATCTAGAATTATTTTCTGCCATTTGATATGTTTTTATATAAAGGTCACTAATTCCATTATTCATATATTCATATAAAGTATCTTTACTAAATCCTAATAGTTTCATTCCATCAATTTATTTGAAATTAAGTATTTGGAGGTAGATTAAATCAAAGTGAGGATATGTAGATTCTGGAATGTGTTTGGATTATTGCAACATTTGAACCACTTCATTGTAGATAATACTAATTTAAAAAAAATATTTAGTGGAATAAGAATCAATAAATATTAAATTGATATAATATTAATCTTGAAATTTATATGACAAAATTACATTAAGATTTCAAATTTCCCAATGTATTTTATCATTGGTTCGTAAGAAAAATTATACAACAATTGTTTTTTTAATAAGAATGATATTTAGGATAACACTAAAATATCAGAAAGATATAATCATACCCATTATAAATTTATATATTTTCATGTTGAAGAAAAATCAATATATAAAATTCTAGGTAATGCATCTTAATACCAAAATAATGTGGAGGCATATAAAATGATTTCTGATTTTGGGATATTTTCTTATTTACCTGGAATATTTCTAGCCATGTATTAAGAATATTATATGGGAGTGGATGTCTTAGTTATCATATAGAAATGTATAATAACTAGAGAAATATTTGTCTTGATGTGTAATCTAATTTCTTTGAGTGTTCCATAAAATGAATTGATACATGTATGTTCTAGAGACTCAACATGGATTGAGAATTTTATCTGGAGTACTATATGTAGATTTATTTCTATAGGTTTCATATATATAGATTTGTTAAACATTTTGGTTATCTTGGACAAAATGGGTGTGGGTACTATTGTATATTTTTTCTATAATGTAATTTCTAGAAAACCCATAGAAGAATTGTTCCTTTACATATGTAAACCTTCTTCATTCTATTATTTATATTTCTTGGGTGGACATGGGGATTTTATCAAATGTGTTTCCAAGTCAATATATAATGATATATAGTGTAGAATAATATATAATAAATATCTTTAAAATTTATATAAAATTATTATTATTTTTATTTTTATAAGTAAATAATATTAAAATATAAATAACCAAAATATTAAATATGACTAAAATTATACAAAATTAAAAAAATATATGAAATTATTAAAATATTTAAAATGATAAAAATAAATTAACTTATAAAGATTTAAAATAATAAAAAATTTCCCTATGCATCACGAATTCACAAAAAATATTATAATTTTGATAAACTAATTTTTTCATACTTATTTGGATTTGTTTATCTCGTTTAATATTGACATATTAATATATTCATGATATTATGAGGAGTGGGGGGAATATATCTCCACTGTATTTGACATATCTAGATCTCAAAAAGTATATGCTAATATATCATAATTCAAAATTTTTATCAGGGATGAATATTTTAATGGTTATAAAATCTTGAACACAAGATATTAGTGGAACATTAGAATCTGTCAGTAAAGATATCCTCGAAAAAACCTAAGACATTTTTCATAATTTGATGTTTCATTGTGATTTTATATTATATATATTGGTTAATTCAGAAATTCTCTCATATTATTTACTTTTAATGACACTGACTGTGTGGGGTGGGATGTTATTATGGGAATTCATATACAATCTTGTATTTCAAAATCTTAAGAAGTCCTTGATACCCACACCTATTCTTTATATACCATAACAAGATAATTTGTATGAGTTATATTGATATAGGATAATGGTGTGTGTTAATGAAGGAGGAATGATTGTTGATGTACAGTTCTAAATATATTAGGAATCATGAGAATAATTAATCTATTTATTATCTTGATGTGGTTGTAGTTATGAATGACCAAATGGTTTAGAAACAATATCCGGTTTTTGGTATGATTTGTTATATACATTGAAAATAATATTAAAAACTATATATATAATCAGTGTGATTTGAATAATTCTCAATCAATCCAGATGAAAAATCATCAATAATATGGTTTTGAGAACATATATAACCTAGAAAAATGAAATATTATTTTCAAAACATTATTCATGAAGTCTTAGGATGATGTGTTTTTTGAATCGAATGATGAGGTGAATCTTAAGAATATTTTCCTTAAGATTCAACTTGAGGAATATGAGTAAGATTTTCTTGGAGTAAAAACTATTTTGTTCATATATTCCTCCTTGATAATGTGATTTAAGAGGGATAATATGTTAATTATATAGTTTTAAGATTTATAATAATTAATTTATGATGTGTGAAGATACTAGTTTGGACTCATGTTTTTGATTTTCTCTAACATTTCCATGGAATAATTTGTATCAAATTACTTTATCAGAGTAGGTGATGATACAATTTTTTATATCTCAATATGAATTAATCCCTTTTTAACCATTATATAGAATAATGATTGACAACTCTTCTAGTGGCCTGGTATGAAATGAGACATGGCTAGATTTATTTTTAGAAACATTTTCTATCAATCGATAAAAGTTTATCATCAAAGAAGGATTGGTATAATTCAATCATTACCTATTCTACGGTGTATATGTGACAATATTATCATGGATTTGGTGAACGGTTTAGTGATATAAATGAAATTTAGAGCTGCAGTTGCTTCATTTTTGACCAGTTGACTAATGCGGGACATTTTATACCGATCAAAGACTCTCAAAAAAGGATTCCATTGATTAGAATTTTGTAATATCCTATAATTAGTTTTTACAATTTTCACTATTATATTTTTAAAAGATATTTTCATTTATTTATTTAAATTTTTAAATTAATATTTTACAATTTCACATTATTCATAACTATTTTGAGTGTATTTATACATGGTCAGTTATATCTTCCACTGTGGAAGACAACATCGAATATACATGTTCTATGAAAATTCCAATTTTAGTTTAATAAGAGTATATATATATATAGTCTTTTAAAAAGGTGACCAATATGATGTTTAGGGTATTCCATAACAATGTCATCATCAAAGGGTACTTTCATAATATAATCCAAATAAAATGATTATTTATGAAAAATATATTGACATGTAATACATATATAGATAATAAAATAGTTATATAATATATTGAAAAATATATGTTTTCTTTTTATAAAAAAAATTTATCAATCAAATAAAGGTTATTGAAAAATAAAAAATTTGAATATTATAGCTTATAGAGAAAGAAATATTTTTTTATTAAAAATAAAGTATTTTAAAATGTATTATAAGTTTTGTTTGAAAGTAATTTTTTGTAACATTAAAAATTTTAAATTCATAAAATTGATCTTACCTTTGTAATCATGCTTAACAATAAACTTAGTTATATTTTATTATTAATTCTTGAAAATATTGAATTTTTAATAGTGATAAATATATATTTTTCATATTTCAAATGTTTATTATTATTTTTTGTTTTATAAAAATTTAATCTTAGGATGAATTTTTTTTGTTTTAAATGTATTGAATGATTAAAAGTGTGTATGTAAAAACAGTAGACTTATCATACAAGCCTACAAATCATTTTTTCATAGATCAAGATATTTTTATCCCAATAAAAAACAATATTTTATTGGTTAATTTAAATAATATATCTATTTGATTCCAATCAATTTTTAAAGAATATAAATAATAAATAAACATATATTTTGTAATGAAATTTAGTTTTTAATCAATTTATTCAAAATCATTCATTGATTTTTCTATAAATAATAAAATAATTATTATTTTATTTAAGGATACCCCTACCCCTTGACTATATTATACCCCTCTCCACATTTTAATCCTTAGTTAAAAAACATATTATATTCCGAATAACTAAAACAATCCTACATTAAACTATTATGGAATTGTCCTTAATACACTATAATAACCAAAAGGCCTTACTTGGTGGGATTTTATTTTTATCTAAAGGAGGTGGCACAAAAGTTTGATGTAAGGGATACAAATCCAACAACACTTTGTATTTTTTTACAATCTATTTTAAATTGAATATTTATTTTCTATAATGATTGTATTACCCTGATATTAAAATCCATTTAATTTATTATCAATGATATATCAACCATTCCCTCTCACTAAATACTTTCATTAGTTGTTAATATATTTATATAGGTGATTACAATCTCAATTTCATTTTTAAAACATGTTCTACAGCCTCCATATATTTTATTTAATTAGGAACATATAATACCTCTTTAACATATTTAATAAAAATATATTTTTTCAATCATTGGAATTACAATTTGATTTCATAATAAATAATCAATTTACAATTAATTCATATGACACCAAATTCTTCAAGATTTTCTTCACCCCATCCTATATTAATTGAGGTATAATTTTCATTATTTAACAAACATCTTCACTCCTAAGTATATTATACACTTTGAATCCTCCATGATGTATTTAAAAAAAAATTTATAGATAATTTAAAATGGAATCTCATGATCATCATTGTTATTTCTTCAAATAAATATAATGCTTATAAAGAAAAACATTACCTCTCTGTTCTGGAAGATTCTATTATATATTGAAATCCATTCATACCATAAATATTTATTTAACTATTTTAAATATTTAAATAATTGTTTTTTTATTCACCTATAACATTTTTCTTTAAAAAGGAATTTTATAACCATTAAAATTTTGGGGATTATTTTAATACATTATAAAATTACAAAAAATTACAACTCAAAATTCATACAGTTTATTGTATTCATATAGAGTTTTATGATAATTAAAAATTAATTACAGACATGTTTAATTTATCATGAAAATATATTAATAAAATATTTTTGTAAACAATTTTTATCCCTTATTGAAAATGATGTTTTTATAGTGACTTATTTTTTATTCTTTATGATAATGTGACAAAATGTAAAACAAAATGTTTTAATCAATTATCTTACATTTATATATATACATTAATAAACTATATTTCTCTAATAAAATAATTATTTCATGGGTTTTAATAATTATTCTTTTTTAAAATGCCATTTTTTAGAAAAATATATCATCTATGTCCTTCTTATTTTTAATTTATGATTATTTCCATATTTCATAAAAACTGAAGAATTATTTTCTTTAATGATCTATGATTCATTATGTTCTACTAAATTTTTCTCTATATTCATCAATTACATTATAAATAAGACATATTTAAAGTTACATATATTATATTCTCACACATAATAAAAAATATATATTTTATTATGTTGAAATATATCCTTCTTTTATTATTCAAAATTCAATGTTATTCTGCAAATGAAACACTTATTAATGGACTTATTTATAATTGCCATTGTATTTAATTTGTAATGAATATTTATAAAGGTATAAATTTTCTTAATTCATTTATTTTTATTTATTTTTTTCCAATATGGCTTTGGTCTTTTGGTAAGTGTGTAGTGAGCTTCTCGATCATTTAAGGGTTCTCTCTAAACACATTTAAACAAAGGGTTGGTCTTAAAATATAAAAAATATAAAATTTTTCATTAAATACCCTAAACATCCTCCTACTGATTAAATCGTTCTCACATTGATATTCATACATTATATAATCTATATAAATATTATTAATTTACTATATACCACTTTAATCTAATATGGTGTGTACCAGTCTCGGACGATCAATGAAGATACACCTAACTTGGTGTGAATCAAGCGAGGTGATTTTTTTTTCAAATTAAAAATCAATGTTTAAAAATTAAACTATTTACATTTTAAAACACTAATTCTAGATAATATTAATGGATATATATTAAGCTATAATACACAACTATATACAATATAGGAATGTATTAAAGTGTGGAATATGTGTTTTAAAAAATTTTAGTGCCTGTGTGGTAAATCTAGTCCTTCTAATGATTGGTTATTATTCCAAATAAATTATTTTATTTATATTATATGATCAATAATTTCAATTTATTGGGTTGTGGAGACCCATGTTCCCTCGCACCATATTATACATGATATTTTTTCATTATATGAAAAAATATAACACATTAACAATATAACACAAGTGAACAATTGTCGATCTTCTGTGTTCTAAATACCAGTATTTCCCTAGTCTTAAATAAAACTATAAAATCATAATTTAGGTAAAAAAACTAGCAATTTATTTCAAAATATCTATAAAAATTATTCTTCAAAAACATAGAGTATATTTGATTGCCTTGTAATATTCATGAAAATAACATGAAACTCAATATCTAAAATCTATATATGATCTAGTTCTCTCATATAATATTTATTATGGAGTATATTTTCACATATTTAAAAAATAAATATCCAAAAATATATTACGTAAATATTTTTTATCAATCACATAGATTCATATAATTTTATCTGGAAATAATCACAGAAACTAAGGTCTATTCTTAGTCATTATTTACAACACCTCAAAGGACTTCTTATTCCTTTTTTTATAATGAATCTCTTCAATAGTTTTATTATTGTATCTTAATTCAATGTTATTATTAAATACATATTAGGTTATCCTTCATAGAACTATATTATGTATTCTTCTTCTTTTTATACATTGAGTGGTTCTCTCTCAACTTCATCATTATAGTACACATAATAGGTGTACAAATCAATTTATTTTATTTCGTATTTATATTTATGATGTCCCTGTACATGTAAAAACAATAATTTGATTTAATTTTTTAATTTAATAAATGCAAATGATTATGATATTACGCTCAAGGAACAATAGCTATCACACCACTTTTTTTCTCATGTGATCTTCATGATCATTTCTCAAAAACCATGAACATTGTTTTGTCACTTATTTTATTTAAGATATCAATTTTAAGAATAATTATCAATCTACCATTTTCCTTAATTCCATATCATGATACATATCACTGAAATAGATCTATCGATAATCTATAGTAGGCGTGATTCTATTTAATTCTCAATATCATCCAATAAAATAAAAAAACAAATATATTTTATAGCTATATAAAATTTATTAATTCATTGAATTTCCCCTAATAGATTGTTTGATTCATGTAAAATCATTAAAAATTTAATCTAGAGTCCATACACTTAGGTTACATCTCAACAGTACTTTTACATTCTCAACATGAATCTGAAATATATTTTTTCATATTTGGATCCTTTGAAGTTCATCTCTACAGGCATCACATTTATATTTGTTGATTTAATTTTATGGAATTTCATCATTTTGGTATTAATTAATTTCTATGAAATTTGAAATTTTTTTATTCAATAATTTTTTTTATCCATTGAAATAATTATATAAACTAGCTTCTAACTCATGCATTTATTATAGATCACAATTATTTTGTAAATCTATAAGGAAGAGGAGAAGGATCAACTATACGATATATTCATTATTCTAGAAAACATATCATATTTATGTTTCATCATCATGAAAAATGATCCTCCCTCAATTATCAAGTATTATTATTATTCTCATGGATGAATAAATGATATAAATATATTAATTATGTTTTGAACATGAATTAATTAATTTGAAAACATCACATTTCACTTTCTCTTCAGAATATTGAATTATTGAATCATGGGTTTCAAATAGAATAATTCCAAAAATATTTATAAGTTTATCCTATTTCTCAAATCAAAAGGCACCCACATGATCAAATAGAATTCCTAATCACAAATATAAAGTTTTAGGTGGTAGATAAAATGAAAATTATTGGGAATATAATGTCTAATTAAGGAAAATACTCACACTAAATGTATCAAACAAGTTACTTCAAAAGTCATCCTTTGAGTATATTGATTAAAAAAATATAAATTTTCATTTAATAATAATTTATAATTCTAAAAAAATAATAATTATTCACTTATTTTTGGATTAAAATTATAAGACTCAATGTCATAATTTTATTCATAGTTTCACAAGGGTACTAACAATGTCTTTTTATTCAGGAAATTAATATGTTGGTCATCAAAATCATATAGTGAATGAATTATTGATATTTTTTTATATAAATTCCAAAAATAATCAAATTATTGAAATGACACCAAGGCTTTTTATAATTAAACTATCATTATTAAATATTCATAAAATATTATTTCTCTTTGATTTTATCATATCACATTCTAAATAATCTGTTGATGGTGTGTTCAAACATCTTTCTAGATTCTTCGTAGAATTGAACATATATAATCAGTTTTTAATAATAGTTATACGATATGTCTAAAAATTATTTATTCTATCTAACATTCAACCTATTATTCTCTTATTTAAAAAAGTTTTAGAAATTACTCCTTCAACTCTTATATCAGTTCTAATAGTAATACATACCATCTCAACAACGATCATGTTTAACATGTTCCCACATGAATATGTCTATCTAGTTAATAAAGTGGGAGATAACATTCATCAGTATCCTATACCCATATATGTATGAGAATATTATCATTTTCCATTAGGATTAGTATTTGGAATCTCACTACAACACTAAAATATTACTTTTTCATAATTTTATTTTTGTGTATATTGAAAAAATTCCCATTGACAACAATAATCACTTAGACCCATAGAGATTTTAAATATCTCCATTATTATTTGTTTCCAAATAAATATTTATTTCAGAATACAATTGAATTATTCTTCTCTTCAATAAAAATAAATTGAAATGGAATCGTATTATTCCCCTTTTTTATAACATGGTGGTTGTGGAATAAAGTTTTATCTCTAACTGACTATTCAAAGTTTGTGAAACTCCTTCTCCTCTTTCATTATCTATCTTACTTATTATCCCCTTTCTTGAGATAATTTATAAAATTTTATTTAATAGATGGGTGGAACCACATTATTTATACAAATGTGTGAAAAAATAACTCAAACTAACTGTACTTGAGATAACCCTTTGTAGAATACAAGAAAGGTTATCATAGATAAAAATATTTTCTAAAAATATCCATAATATTACTCAAATTTTGTTTTTCCAGGTGATGATAATATTTATTTTAAATAGATTTTATAAATATATGTTCAAATACAAGAAAAACTCATCCAAAAAATTCAAGTGAATGTATGTTTATTTAGCCAATTGTTATGATAATCACTACAAATTGATTAATATGTTCAATATTAAAAAACGTGACACAGAAATGAAACTATTAGCTCAATATTTATGATTCAATGCTCTCTATATTTAAATAATGTTCATATAATGATGAATCTCTTCCATCATGGACTCTTTTGATGGATCACCCTTAAGTTATTCTACCAATACATTACCATTGTTGATTAAAATTAGGTATGATATTAGTTACGAAATGATTCCAATAATTATCTGAACACTAATATTATATTTCTTAATATATTTTTTCTTCTGGTATTACTAATATTATAGCTTTCATAATTTCTCAATTTTCATCTATCAACATCAATTACATATTTTATAATTAATTTAAGAAAGAAATTGGGAATAAATTTAGATTTTCATCATGTAGAAAGTTATATAAGTTGGGATAATAATTGTTTCTCAAGACAATCAATATCTTATTAGTGTATTAACAAACAAAATAACTTTTCATGTTATTTCAACTCCAACGTTTTTTATTATTTTTACATATGGGAATCCTGGGTTGGATCTCAATATCAACAATATTATTAGATAGAATAACCATCTTAAATATAGAGACAATATCAGTTTATTAAATTAAAAAATTCTTCAACTTCTTTGGTATTTATAACTATGATTTCAATTTTGTTAAGCACACATTTTTCACATAATCAGTCTTCATTATTAGTAAAAAATCCAAATCATAGAATTTATTTGGGAATTTTATGTCATTAATGATTTACCTTTATTCTTAATCCATTTAGGTACAAAATTTATACATCTATCATCTACATGATCTTTATGTTTGAACCATCCACACACCTAGAACATTATTTATAATTTCAACTTCCATGTCAATCCGGATTTCTACTTCCTAGATTGCATATTTTAATAAAATTTTCAATATTATATAATTTTTATTATGTATCCTAAACATATTAAAATGTACCATGATTTGAAATGTCTTATCATATTTTAGCACTGATTCACTATAGGTGAAACCTCTTTAACATTCTTCTTAAACTTATTAAGAGTAGAAAACATAGTAGCTTCCTTTTATTTCATTCCCATAGTGAACTTGACATAATCCATTCGTTGATTCATTTTCTATATTTTATATCCCATTTCATTATAATAGTATTTGTATTGGTAAGGTATATACCAATACTCTTTATAATAGTGTCCATGTCTATAACAAAAACCCAATAAATTATCAAGGTATTAAAATTTATTCATTATAGATAGAATTTCTCAAGTTTGTGATGTCTTCTTCTAACCAACATGTTTTATTATAACATCACCTTTCCTACCATAAAATTCATGATTTTTGGGGTCCAACATACTGAACTATTGTGTTAGTAATCAATGGTCATGTTCTAAAACATCCAACATCACCATCAATTTCCTATGATCCTCTTAGTTATTCTTGAACATATATTATGGAATTTTATTAAACATTGTTCTTTTTTATGGGAAACCCATACCATATCGAGTGATAATTCACTAACACAAACCCAAATTATTCCTTTATGATTTGTTGAATATCTTATAATTTCATTCTTTACACATTTATATGGTTTTTTATTTTTTCCCTAAACTATGTTGAAAATGTATTTAGTGAAAATCAAATTAACTTGATAGTGGGTTACCATTTTAGATAATCTAGTAGAGATTTTATCATGATATAATTACCAACTTGTTTTTTAGAAATTTAATACTTATTATAAGTAATAACACATAGTTTGTTTTGTTATACCTCTTTTCTCACCAGCTTGGGATGTCACATGTTGTATATATTCCACTTTATTTTATTTCACTTCTTATAAAATAAACCTCACATTGAGAGTTTTAATATAATGTTAAAAATATATAATCCCACCTATCTATTAAATTTTTGTCGAAAGAATATTTTTCACATAAAACATAATACTTCATTTCATATATTTTCCATGTTCGGTTATTTTCTTGGATTTAACATCAAACTATTCAACCTTGACACAAAAAGAAATTATATGCAACTCATAAAAATAATTGAACAATTATTTCACAACATTATAAAATACTTATTTCTCATAATAATTTCATTACAATTATTCATCAATGATTTAGTTATTCATTTCAAAAGATATATTTATATTATTTTTCATTTCTAGGTTTGGAGATGTTTTTTGATCTTTCAACACATTTAGTCTATGCTTCCTTGATGGAAAAATATAAATCCAACTAGTTGGAGAAAAGTATATTCTAATGTCCTGTATCTAGAAGAAACTCAACAATGCCTCATAACTGGTTGGACACATGGCCTCATGTGAATTTCACCTAATTCTGGAGGCTATCGACTTACAGGGAGGCACTGCGTGTGATAGTGGAGAAACTATGTCTCATTCAATGAATGTAACAAAGTGAATAAAATTTTATATAGGTAATTGAAGTAGTAGTAACATACAAAAAATGTAAATAGTAGAAGACTAATAATGAAACCAACAAGATGTCACGAAATTCAAAGGATGATGTTTCTTGTCACATGTTCTATTAAAACAACCAAAACACGATACACTATTTTAATACATGATAAATGTACCAAAATTAAAAAAGGGAATAAAAGTGACTTAGAATAATCAAAAACCTCAACGTGGTCCCATTCTATCCTTCTCTTAACAGCAAATCATGTATATATATAAGGATTCTTCCCCTTATAGACACCATCAAAAATTTAATCTATTTGGGAATCAAAACATGTCCCAAATAGGGTGTGAGAATAAATCCTAGTAGGGAACTACCCAATATCTGTGCCAGTTTATTAATGAAAATATATTATTGGTATTTTAAAATAATTAAAATAGTAATCAAAGAAGTACTAACAAGTAAAAAATCATATAAGCACTCATATTAATTTAACATCATTTCGTGTTCATTAATTAATTCAACTACATTGAATTATATAAGTCTAGGGATCCGGCCTAAGCCTAAAAACCCCTGTGTTAATGAAATCACAACATATACCCAATAAGGATATCAAAAAAAATGAAGTCATGACCAAATCCAAACAAATTATTTGGTTTTGAAGACGCGTCTTAAGTCATTTCTATAAAATATTCAATTTATAACCCAATCATGTCCATTAAATTAATTTTTTTTAATTCAAGTATCACTCAATGTGAAATTATATATACAACCTATATACCCAACCTAGTGAACCTCTCTGGAAAACTAGGTATCACTCTCAGTGAAATCCTTTCATCATCTAACATGCCCATCTAGGTGGCCCACTCTAGAATCATGTTGTCACTATTGGTGCGGTATAAGCCCATGTAACTAAGAATGTTAGTGGATCTCCAATAAGGATTCCATAGGTATCACTCAAGACATGTAAATAGAGCCAATAATTTCTACCCAAGGAATCCCTCAATGATTCATGATTCACTCAACAAAATGACTAAATCCTTTATGAGACCGACCGTTACATCGTTGGCTCATTCACAACATCAACATAACATCATAACAAAACTCATAATGATTTTCCTTTTAATTATTCATAAGGGTAAAACACAAATCACTAATCACTTTTAATTTAATCTATTAAATTTCTTTTACAATAATAAAAATAGGTGGTAAATTCATATAATAAGAAACACATTTAAATTACAAAATTACATGGTCTAATCTATAGTATCTCACATGAGAACAATTCCTATAAACATCCTATCACGAAATTTAAACATTCTCACTGTATATCCATATATAAACACACTTGGTATAATTATTTATGTAACCAACATAACTTCATACAACCCATTGTTGGGAAACCAAAGGCATTCACATAGGCATCCAAGGCCAAAGAGACATAAACAGTCATCCAAGAGAAAACACACCCATAGGGTGCCCATAATTCATGGTAAAACCTAAAATTATTTAAATCACATTATAAATTACATAAAAAACATTAGGTATTATAAAATGGTAAAATACATTCATGAAAACACCACAATAATGGCCGCGTGGTACTCCAGGACAAATAATCAACATGAAATATAGGGAAAGTCACAAGAAAACCTAACTTGTAGTCGTAAAACTATTCTAATACCGTATAGTAATATAATTCAATATAGAATGGAGTAGATATAAAAAATGAGAATAAATTTTAAAGGATATATAAATATTCTGATGTAAGAAATCACAGTCAACGGATCAAGAGGAATCGAGAGCTTACCAATTGTGTTATAATGCATCATACGTTGATAAAATTGGAGTTCAGATGAATAAACGGGACAAAAAACAAGGTTTGGTGATGTGGGTTCATGAACCTAGTGATAACTATATACAGGAAATGAAGTAATGATGAAACTTCTGATTTTAACAAAAAAATAGTACATGGCATGTATTTGAGAATACACGTCATGTATATTCTGGAGTTTCCCTCTTGTCAGCATACCTTACATAACATAAAACGACTACTGACATCATTACACTATTTGTACTAGGATTACATGTTGATTAACTATTAGTCATGTTGTGGAACATCCCTAAATTTAGACCTTTACCTCTTTTTCCCCATAAGCATAATTACAAATTGATATGAAAATATCCATACCACAATGTAATAACATTGTTCTTACAAACAAAAGCCCTTAAAAAACTTTCCCCCAAATTTTCACTACTATGGGTGGAGAAGAGATATCTGTGAACAACTAATTACACTATGATTATACATCAACCTCTAACTCCTAGGTCTCATCCAACATTTTCTCGTGCAGCCATAGAACCCATATGAAACGTACATAACTACCATGGATATCCATGAAGATACAATCCACAATTCAAATAGGATTCTACTCAAAATATGCATTTACATATAACTAAACCTCCTTAGGTGAAAAATAAATAGAGGGGGTGTAAAAATTAATTCCTCAACTGAGAAACATGAAAGACATTAGGCATAGCCCGGTGCCTTTGAGGTAACTACAACCTATAGGCAACTGGCCAAAACTATTCCAGAATGTCAATTATCCCAAAGTATCTTGGTGAATTCATACCATATCTCCTGACCCTCCTGTGTCCCAACCATGGTGTAATGCATAGGAAATATCACTCCTCAACCTCAATATCCAGAGGTAGTTTTTGGTGGTTGGAAAAATATTTCTGATGAAACCACATAGTTTCCATCTGCTTCCAAATCAACTGAACTAGTTTAGTGGTCCCCTGGACAAGACGAAGTCCTAACATAGATGCCTCTCTTGCCTCCAGCCAACATAGGTGTCCTCGGAAAGGCCTATTGTACAAAGCATTATATGGAGTAACTGAATAGTATCTTTAAATCTATTTGTATAGTTGAACTCAACCAAGGGCATGAGTTTCTCCCAAGACCCCTGAAATATAGGACGCATGCCCAAAGAATGTCCTCTTACATCAAAATCATACGTTTAGACTGACCATATATTTGAGAGTGGTAATATGTTCTTAGAAGAAACTATGTATATAGAACCCTCAATATCCCTTCCTAGAAATGAAAAGTAAACTAGGAATCCCTATCTAAAATAATATAATGATGGACATTGTGTAGTCATATAATCTAATGAAAATACATCCTCCCAAGGTCATCAACACTGAAGGGAAACATTTTTGGAAAGAAATGTGAAACCATCATAAGCCTATAAATAACAGACCAAATAGAATCATTACCTTGTGAAAACCTCGGTAACCCCATAATGAAATCCATCATGACATCATTCCATATACACTAATGAATTGGCAGCATCTATAAAAGTCTGGATTTTTGTTGGAGTTTTTCCTTCACCAGATGACAGGTTGAACATCTCATGGAAAAACCAACTACGTCCATTTTTCGTAGGTTTCCACCAATACTATAAATATAAATCCTAACACATATTGTTGACACCCGGATGCACGAACCTTATAGAGGCACACAAATCCTGCAATAGCTATTTCTGCATGTCTGATTCCACCCATACATGACCACATAACCATAGAACCTCATCCTCACCAATGGTCTATCCAGGAGGAGGGTCCCCACCTACCAATCTCTCCTAGGGAAATAGGAATTCTAAATATGATTTCTTCCTCATCCTCACTCTATATATTATATTATAGGTAACATCTAAATATAAATGAAATTCATGTCCCTCACTATCACAAACCTCCAAGTGCATCTCAATGAACAACATCATAAGCTGCCACTCACTACAGGCCTTTTGCACTACCAATATCTGAATCCTCATGCTTAATGAATCATCAACCCCAATTCCATTACCTAGAATGTAGGAAATATTAAAGTCAATAGACTAGAGGTATTCCACCCCTTCACTGTCTCGGATTCAGATCACACTTATTTAATATATACTTGAGGATTTTTGGGTCTTTGTACACCACAAAATGTTCTCCCAATAGGTATTGTCCCCCATATCATATTTTATGAAAAACCACAACTAACTTGAGATCATGTGTCATTTAATTCCACTCATGAGGCCTTTACTCTGATGATCTGTACGCAATGACTCAACCCCCTATAAAAGAACTATTCCATGCTCGAAACAAGATGTGTTTTAGTACATAGTGTAACTCCTTCCCATCTCTGGAAAAATCAGTATCGGTGATGAAGTCATTCTCCCTTTCAGTTCTTGAATGGACGCCTCTCAAAAATCATTCCACACATACATATCAAGGATTTAATATATTTTTATCAATACTGCTGCTAAAAGTGAGAAGTCTTGTATAAAATGCTGGTAGTAATAATCCTTCCATAGAAAATTACACACCTCAAAGATGATATTTGTCTTCTCCAAAGAATATACTGCTCTCACATTCTCCAAGTCCACTAATACCCCTTTTTCCAAGATGATGTGACCCATGAAGCGAATTATATCCATCCAAAGTTGGATCATTCTGAGATTAGCATATAACTAATTCTCACTTAGTGTATTCAATACGATTTCAATACGTTTGGCATGGTCTTTCTGATTATGATAATGCACCATGATATAATCCATGAAAACAACAAGAAACTAATCATGAAAAGCATGTAACACTAATTTCATTAGTTCCATGAAAACCTCTAGCACGTTCGTGAGACCGAATGACATAACAAGATACCCAAAAAGACTATACATGTTCGAAATGGATCATCAGGGTATATATGATGGTCTAACATTGAACAGATGATAACCAAATATCAAATCAATATTTTATAAAACCATAACTCCTCGGATATGGTCAAAGTGATCATATATTTATGGAAGAGGATACTAGTTGTAACTTTCAACTAGATAAATTTAAGATAATCCACACGTAGACTAAGGGTAACATCCGCATTTTTTGAAAAAAAGGATTTATTAACCTCATGGGGAAGTTCTAGGTCAGATGAAACCCCTAGCATATAAAACCTTTAGTTTCCTCTTTAGCTCTTGCTACTCCATCATAGCCATGCTATAAGATAGAATGGATACAGATGCAGGACTACGGACTAGATCGATAGATAATTAAACCTTCCTCACTGAAGGTAGACCTAAATATTCATTGGGAAAAAATCCATAAAATGATCAACTATAGTATGGAAATCCATTTTAATTGTTCCCCCATCATCTAGATATAAACTCACAACCTAGGTTGTCATACCGCCCAACCCATGATTCTCAGTTCCAGCTCGGCTTGCCTAGACATCCAATTCACACTTGTGTAAAAATGATCCTCTCTATGGTGACTTAAAACTCACCATACATCAATAGTCATTGAAAAACGCTTTAAATGAGATGAACTAGTTCATTATGAGAATGACATCGAATCATGTCATCTCTAAGACATATGGGTCTCGTAGGAAGATACACCCACTAACCTCAAGGGTTAATCCTTCCACAGATTCAATATTTCCATTCCAATCCCTAACAGAGTGTCTAGAATCATAACATAATCAGATGAAAAAAAGAGACGAAGGATCTCCAAATTGGTTATAGATATAAAACTATATGAATCCCCTATATCAAAAATTACAGAAGCTAGAACAGAGTGGACTATAGTAGTACCTATGATAGTATAGGTTTTGGATAATCCTCTTGATGGGTTTATTGAACTTGAAATGCCAAACCCATACCACATCCATATGGAGTCAGTGCATACCCTCTCTCACTAGAAACCTGTAGAAATATCCAGTCAGTGAACTAAAGATGACCCATATTTCCACAATATTAGCACTCGACAGGGTCCATAAGACACTATGGCCTCATATTCACCGACCCACCACATTTGTAGCACCTCACATGGCTACCTGAATATAATTTCAGACTGCTGATGTCATTGCAAGAAATCTCCATATGACACTCCTTACTACCGGTCGACACAATACTAGATCTTGTTGTCGAACCACCCTAGATCACTCCTTTAGATTTTTTAGACTATGCTCGGTAATCAACACATGATTTACAATAGAAGACACAAAAGTAAACCTGAAGACATTACCCTTCAATAGGATGTGCACAAAAATACCATACTTGAATCTCCTAGCATTTTATATATCATAACCCATCATAATAGGTGAAAATCATTGGAGCTTAGTAAAATTGGAAGAGTAGTTCATCACTTACAAATAACCCTACTCAAAATGCATAAACTACTGAGATCATTCATTCCTCAGCCACTTGAGATAGAAATAATCATATAAGAGTGTCTGTAAATACCCCAATGTTTTAACACCCTGACCCCAGTTTCCAAGAGTCAGAGCATTATTACATTACATTGTCATGATCACAAGAGATCATGTCCCTAAAGACTGAATAGTTTAGTTTCCTTGGAAGTAATTGATACATACATAAGTTTTATAATACATTTTGGAATGGAAAACAACAACAATATATACCCATTGAACCCATTAATACCCCATAGCCTATTCCTGTAGGTAAATCTTAATATACTTCTTTGCACAATGGGAAATATCATAATAAGGGGGTGAGATCAGATGATTAGTAAGGATAACAATATATCAGAAACTATCATAAATAAGAATAATCATTTAAGGCAATGTATATGAGTAAAACACAATACATTTAAACATAAACATTATTAAAATAATTCCTAGAAAATCAAATAATTCCAATTAATTATTTACATATATATTCTACTAGTAAGATAATCACATGTAAAATAAATATCTAATTTCATAATAATGGATGCATAATGTCGTACATCATAACCAAATAGTCAAATCCTCATGCCAAGACTACAAATAAGATTGTGTTAGGACCTTGTTCAAAGACACTATTTGGCCTCATGAGACCTACCGATTCATCGAGGAGCTATAAAGGGGCCCATCCACCACTTACTAAGTCTAATGTATTCCTCATATGAAAATGTTGAAACATAATATAAACATTTATTTTAAAACTAGCATATGAAATGTCAATACTTTAACCATAAACCATGAATGATATAAAAATGGAATATCCACAGTCAAACATATCACAAAAAAATCAATACTATATGGAAGATTGTATCATAATAAATCAACTTCAAACAAATGTAAAATCCAATGAAGTATGTTGATATAGATGAAATCAATCAAAAAACAAATTGAGTGAAATATCTCTTTCTACTTTGTATTAATTTAAAAGTCACGTAATTATAAAATAAATCCATTATTTTTAAAATATTCTTATAATCTTGTAATATATGCTTTGAAGGTTTTATAATGGCGGAAAATGGCTACACCTGTCATATAAGGTAAAATATATTCTTTCCTTAATTTTGACAAAATGGTCTTAATGTACCTTATTTTGAAAATGACGAAACAGTTCCTTTAAAAATATTTTATAAGATATCAAACAAGGGTATAAATGAATTTAACCTATATTATAGTAAATAGTAAAAATGTTATCAAATAAATTTTTATGAAACACGGAGGTGGATGGTAAAGAAATACCAGTAGATAGTTACGTGCAAACAACCTCGGAAATAATGAGATAGTAAAATTAACCCTTACCTTGTACATTTCCTTAGTTGAGGGTATGTTATCCTCATGTATATTGGTGAAATATTTTTTATTAAATTATAAAAGAACAACATTCATAAATTTGATATCATATATGATCGTCTAATATTTCTTTCTTAATGATATTTTTGTAGTATCATTGATTCAGCTGTAAAGTGATTTGTTTTCCTATATATGTTTTGTTATGTAAGACATATTTGTTATGGATAGGATGTATTAAATTCATATATATAATGATATTATGTTCTTTATACATAATTTTTAACCATAAAATAAAAATTAATCTTGAATGGTTACGATGGGGATTGAAATTTTATCACGTCCTGGAGACGATTAATCTGTAAGAACACACGAGTGATAATACCATCATAGTGATGGTGAAATATTATGTAATTGGATGGTATATTATATATACAGAATATTTAAAATGATATATTTTTTATTTAACTCAATTATACTCATTATTATACCTATCCAAATAATGATGCGTTGAATAACAAACCACACCACTATGTGGAGACTGTAAGCTGAACGTATGGATATATAGTGAAATTGTAATTCATATGATGGATAGAATAATGAATATGGTGGAAACATATTTATAATACCATCATAGTATTTATGAGGTACTGGATTTATTATTTTGGTATGTAAACAACTATGAAAGAGGAAGTGGAAGAAGAAAAGAACCATGAAAGAGGTGATGAAGTAATTAACTCTACTTCCGATTATTCCTTTTGATTTAATCAAAATATCTCCTTAGGTTGGCTTTATGATCAAAATAATTCCGCTAGATTGAATTGAGGGTTGTTTGGAGGTTATTATATTAGGGGTTTTCCATGAAAAATGGCTTTAGAGGCGTGAATTTAAGAGAAGGGGAAGTACCCTTTTATAAAAGAGGTGCGAGTCATTTAACGAAAATCATGAAATTTGTTTTATTAAAAAAATATTTTGGTTTCTGATGGCTCAAAATTGATTTAGATAGAGGATACGGTGGGGATGGTTCGAAATCATCTCAATCAATAACTTTTAGACAAGTTTATGTCACTATATTAATCTTATATTTTCGATTTAATTCTTAGTTAAATAGTTTATCTTTTACCATGTTTTCTTGTATTGTTATAATACATTGTTAATAAACATACTCTAAAACGCCAATACAACCAAAAGCAATTAATTAATTAAATATATATCATTATATAAGTCCATTTTTTAACCATTGATATTTATAAATATTATCTATTTTAATAAAATTGTATTTGTTTAAAAAACCCATTTCTGACAATTTTGACAGTATTTGTATTTGGTTTTTTTGAAAGTCATAAAAACTATATCACATCGAAAAAATATGAAATTAACCCTAAAATTTTTTATTAACCTAGAAATCTTTTGGAATTCATCCAAAGTCTCAATTTAATTTTATTTAATATTTAAAATATCAATTATTTTAATATTTCATTAATAAGGTAATTAGTACATTATCATTATTTCATAAATAAATTTTATTATTTAATGTATAAAAATTATAAATAAAAGTACATTATGTAGGATACATTCTTATAATTCTCATTAATATTTATATTCAAATTTATCTTATGAATAACCCAATATTAAAAAAATTTTAGTTATTAAAATTTGAATTTAACACTTTTAAATTTTCTTTTTAAAAAAATATAATAAATATATTAATATAATACAAGTGGATAAAAAAGTATAATATTTAATTATTAAGGTTGATTTTGGTTGAAATGAAATTATCAAGTTGATTTAGGACATGTGTGGGGGTAATTATAATATCATTTTTACCTTTTATTACCCTATTAACTTTTAAACATAGAAAACAATATTCAAAAGATACTAGTCACAAAATAAATTCATCCTATAAAACCAAATTTTACTTACTGATGTTAATCAGGAATCTCATATTTTTTAAATTCAATTCACAAAAGTGGTAAAATTACATTTTATGCAAATTTTCAAAATTTTCTAAAAGGTGGGTAAAGGACATTAAAATAATCAATGAAATTTTATATGTTTAATCTTTTTATAAAATGACATTAATGAATTAAATTGGATTAATATAAATATTATGTATATAATTTGACATTAAAATAAATTTAATTTTAAAAATAATAATTTAAATAAAATGTCGGTTTTAAACAACGACGTAGTGTTCTTCACTATTCATATAATATTTGCATGCTTTCAGAAAAATACCAAAACTTCACCCTAAACTAATTTTGATATTCCCAATCCCAAAATGAATTCCATTTTGAAAAATAAAATTTCTAAAATTTCAAAAGGTGTGTATCAATATTCATAAATACTTTTTAAATGGCTAGTTTGATTGGTAATGGTGTGCTAGAACATGATTCTACGTACATAAAAAAGCTATTGTATTATTTTAATAGAAACATACTATTGAAGCATGGGGTGTAAAATTAGACCATACTTTAAATAATTTATTCCTCAAAATTTCTATATTATTACTACATATAAATTTTTGGATTTTTCTTCATTATAAGTTCCTCAGGTTCCCACATTGACTCTTCTATTTTATGGTTTCTCCGATGAAATTTTACTAGAAGTGTCATCTGGTTTCTCAACACTTGTTCAACAGTATCAAGAATCCAGATAGGCTCATCACAATAAGACAGATCGAGTTTGAGTTCTATTTCTTCATAGGTGAGTACAAGGGTTGGGCCATGCAAATATTTTCTAAACAGTGATATGTGGAACACATCATTAACATTGGAGAGAATTGGAGGCATTGCCAAAGGGTAAGATACAAATACAATTCATTAATGAATTTCGAAAGGTCTGATGTGCTGGGATATAATATATCCTTATTATCGAATCATATAACACCTTTCCAAGGAGATATCTCCAAGAAAACATAACCTCCTTCTAGAAATTCTACATCCTTCTTTCATTTATTAGAATTTCTCTTTCTCCTACTTTGAGATGATTTGAGGTGAATTTGGTTAATCTTTACCTTTTCCATTTCATCCACAACAATTTATGGGCCAACGAGTTTCCTTTCACCAACATCATCCCATCAAGTTTGTGTGTGACATCTCTTTTGAAATAATGCTTCATATTGTGAGATTTGAATACATGAAATATAGAAATTATTGTAAGAAAATTATACTATCAGTAAATACTGATCCCACATTCCATGAAAGTAAAAGTAGAAAGATCTCAATAGGTATTCTACGATTTGATTAGTCCGTTGTGATTGTAAATCAGTTAGAGGGTGCTAGACAGTGCTCAACCAAATTTTAGTATCCAAGGATTTCTGAAATCGTTTAATAAATTGTGATGTGAAACGGGGATCACAATCTAAAACAATCAAGAGGGGTACACCATGAATTCTTTTAACTTCATTAATATATAGTATAAAAAATCGTTCAAGTGGTAAATATTCTCTTATAGCATGATAATGTAATGACAGGGTTAGATGATCAACAATGACCCATATTGCATCATTATTTCTAGGATTCATTGGTTTCCCCATGAAAAAGTCCATTATAATATCCTCCCACTTCCACTCAGGTGTGGGAAGATGTTGCATGAATCATCTAGATGTGGTATTCTAACCTTAACATGTTGACAAACCATATATCTTGACATATAATCATAAATATCCCTTTTAATGTTGTCCCACCAAAATTTTTCCTTCATATCAATATACATCTTAGTGATACCAGGGTATATAGAGTAAATGGATCTATGAGAATCATCCAAAAACTCCCTTTTTAGATCAAGTATATCATGAACACAAAGACTCTTCTCAAATTTCAAAATTCATCATTCATATATAAAGTCTATCAATCTCCCATCATTCACAGTTTTAATTTTCCTTTGATTCTCCTCATCACTATTCCGACAAATTTTTTATCCTTTCTATTAGTGATGGATTGGAAACTATTTGAAAAAGAATAAATGTATCACCTTCCAGGATTATTTTAATATCAATTTTTAATATATCCATGCAGATAGGATTCATATAAATTCTCATCTAGTTTTGAACTCCATAATCCTTTCCGCTCAATGAATCATCCATATTATTTTCCTTCCCCAGGTGGTAGTGTATAGTGAAATCATAATCCATGAGAAGTTCAAGACATCCCTTTTTCTCTATGTTGAGTTCTTTTTGTGAGAAAATATACTTCAAATTATTGTGAAGGATTGATATCTCAAATTTTCTCACCATAGAGATAGTGTCTTCATATCATCAAAGAAAATATTACGGATTCTTATATAATATCATGAGTAGGATAGAATTTTCCATGAATTTTGCGATCATGATTCTTAGGAAATAACTCTATCATTCTGCATATGGACAGAACCAATTCATTTCATTGAAGCATTACTATAAGTAACAAACCAGTCATTCCCCATTGATATAGTCAGTATAGGATCATTGACAAATATTCTCTTCAGTTGTTCAAATCATTCTTCCAAATCTTTTGTCTAAAAAAATTTAACCCTTTTACGTGTGATCTTTTTTAATGGTTTAGCCAATTGGGAAAAAAATTTATGAAATGCCGATATTAACCTGCTAAACCAATAAATTTATGTACCTCAGTTATACCCATCAGTTCTGGCCATTATTGGATTGTCATTTTCTTTAAAGGATCAATAGAGATTCCATCCTTAGCGATAATATATCCAAGAGAAGAAATCTCATGAAGCCAGAATTCACACTTTCTAAACATCCCATATAATTCATTTCTTCTAAGAGTCTTTAGAATAGTGAAAATGTGATTTTCATGATCTTCTTATATTATGGAGTATACCATGATATAATTAATAAATTCAACTACAAATTCATCATGATATTTAATTATAAATATGTTAATTAGATACATGAAAATAGTGGGTGCATTAGTCAGTCCAAAAGGCATTACAATAAACTCATAATGCCCATGATTATTTCGAAAAGAAGTTATAAAAATGTCTTCTTTCTTGATGCACAACTGATGATATCCATATAAATGGTAAATATTTGAAAAATATTGAGCTCCATGATGTATATCAAATAAATCATCAATGCGAGGTTAGGGATACTGTTTCTTTATTATTGTAGCATTGATCTCCATGTAGTCAATGCACAACCTCATAGATCCCTCCATTTTCCTAATGAAAACAGTAGGGGCTCCCCATGGAGATACACTAGGTTGAATAAATCCTTTATTAATCAACTCCTATAGTTGTTTTTTAGTTCCACCAATTCTATTGTCGCTATTATATAATGGGTCTTCAATATGGGCGTTGAACTAAGAATTAAATCAATGGAAAAATCATTTTCTCATTCTAGAGGATGTCCATGTATATCATCCGGAAACATATCAATATACTATTGCACAATAGGAACATACTCTACTTGAACATTATTTTCCTCACCAATATAATTTCACTCCCTTCCTCCCCAATAATTGAATTTAGTTGTGCTATTGGGGGTAGATCTTGAAAAGAACCAGATAATGAATTTTTAGCTCTAAAGATAATATATTATTTATCATCATAATAAGTTGTAGCGTCCTTCTTCTTACAATAAATTTTCTCATCATATTTTGAAAGCCAATACATACCAAGGATTATATCAAATTCCATTAGGGGTATGACAATTATATAACCAGATAAAGAACATTTAAATTCCATAATGGAAACTGTTTCAAAAAAATTATTGCAATGATACATTCCTTAGTGGTTTTGACTAAAATATCCCTTGCCAAATCAAATTGAAAATATTTAATTTTCTTAGAAAACTAATAATATGTAAAATAATATTATGATATAGAATCAGATAAAGCATTGGCTAAATTTTAGGCAATGATTAATATACCTGCCACCATGTCATTCAGAACTTCATCCTCTGCAGTTTTTATCACATAAACTTGGCCTTTCTCCCTTTTCCTTTTTTATGTAGGTTTCCTTGAATATTAGGACATTAATTTTCATAATTCCATGTTTCTATACAATTTTAGCATTCAACATTGAAAGCCACTTTAGTTCCCTTACAATCACGTACTTGGAGTAATTTTCCTCCATAGTTGTAAGAAATCATCATCCTTTCATGCAAGAACTAAGGATTTTCTTACATCATTTACTACTGGTTGGAAATTATAATTTTATTTTATTCCCATTATTTCCATTTCATGAGTGTTTAGTCGATCTCTTCTTCTATTGTTTTTCATTAAAGTCATAAGACTTAGTGAATTTCTTTACTATATAGATAGCACATGAGACTATATCTTCGTACAATGAGAAGGATTTTAAGACTAATGATTGATGGAGAAATGCTTTTAACCCATCAAATAATACATCAATCTTACTTATTTGGTTACATATATAATATACATCATGCCTTTATATCCTTATAAAGTTATCCTCATTCTTTATGACATTCTCATCCTCCTTTTTCTCTAGACATAGATTTTGTCTTTCGATATCTAATAAATGTTCATGGGGAAATTATTTTTATAATAAAAACTCTATAAACTCCCTTCATTCCATAATTGATACTTCTTTATCCACTTTTTTGTATTGAATTATTGACCACCATTGATCTGCATATCCTATGAGGCGATTAACTGCCATTACAACTTTTTCCCTTTTTATACTCCCCAAAGAATATAATATTTTATCTAAGGAACTTATCCATTTCTCAGATACAAATGGATTTGTAGTCCCATTGAATGTTGTCTTTTTTTTCCTCACAACGTGTTCTATCATTGATACTCGTTGTTGTGGATAATGGTTCTTCATATAGGTATTGTTATTATTCGTAACCTGAGTGAGTTGTCCCAGTATAGTTACAAGCTGTTCAACAAGAGTTGTATCACCAGCTCCACAATAATTAACTTGAGTAGGTGGGAAATCCCTACATGGATTATGTGTGATGATACATTTTACATTCCATCCACTATGTTCCACTTTTAAATAATGACATAAACTAGATTAGTTTATGAATCACAATACATAATTCTAAACTAGTAAAATACCTAGTATAAATTTAACAATTTATGCATATAATCTATAATCATAAAAAATTTCATTGAAAAGGTATTCACTCATTAATCCTATATAATGGTTTGTAAAGTAAATTTGAATTATCCTAATAATATCCCTTGGGAGTTTCGTAACCAAGAGTATCGCAAAGCCCATTTTCATGCACTATTTCTTATTCAAGTCTAGCTCAAAGGGGTGTTTTCAGGTTTTACCGATATATACATATGTTCCATATCCACCATTACATTCTCGTATCCAAACAAGGATGTATTGAATGGAAAATTCTGAAAAACCATACATTACCAAAATTATAGAAAGTTCTTCTAAACTAATCATCAATGTTTATATTATGGTAATGTTTTCTAATCAGAGTTTTTATAAATCTAGTTTCCAAAGTGTGTACTAATTTTTCTCTCATACAAAATTTAATCCCCTGACCCCAGTTACCAAGGGTCGGTGCATTATTAAATAAAATTTTCATGATCTCAATAGATAATGTCTCAAAAGACTGATTAGATTAGTAGCCTATGTAGAGACCTGAAGCTTGATGTACATGGACATTACATTACTTTTGTGGAATACTTAGTACATAACAAAAACACACACACAAGGATCTTAATAGTTTAGTGTCTTTGGAAACTCGGGATATAATCTTCTAATCGTGATGAAAGATCATCAATATCTCCCATAGAGATCTTACTTTTTTTAACCTAAAACCTTTCTTTATATCCTGGGGAAAAAACATAAAAGGTTGAGCTCAAATTCTCAGTAAGGGTAAACAAAAGAAATATCAATGACATCATATTCATAAGAACATAACATTTTGGAAATCGCAACCTGCAAAAGAGAGCGTAATTTCATAACATGGGATAAATCATAGTAGTGAAATTAAATCTCAATAATCATAACTTAAAACATGAAACTTTGTGGCATACACACATAATCATAGAGAATCATATCTTATTAGTCAAGACTCATTGCCAAGACTATCTTAGTGGACAAAGTCCATTTCTGAACCGAGTTACCCTCGTTTCAGTCCTGTTTCACTGAACCGGTTTAACCAACCGTTCCACCCATGCCTATCTCATGAGATATAAAATCTTTACCCAATGCATTGGAGGGAGAAATAGGTCCCACCCATCTCATAATGATACCATTCTTATGTGTGCCACAAAATCATAAATCATACATTATTTCATAACCCATGTAATAATAATGGGAATCTTAAACATCATGACAACATAAAACAATTCATATAGGATAAAGGAATTCATAAAAATATTTCCATCACAACATAATCAAATCCACGTAATAATAGGGATAGAAACAGAACCCTTTATTATCTTAGATTGAAAATAATTTTGATAAAACACTTGAACTCCATTCCTGAGGAAAATATCCTTTCTACTTCAAAAACACTTTTCCTTTCTTAACATGTCATAAAATTCTAAAAATAAAATAATTTGATTAGAAATAAACTTGAAAACGTGTAAAGGAAGATTCTTGGAAATAATGTTTTAAAAATCACATCATGTCGTATAAGTTAAAAAAACATTCTTCATACTTTTGTCAGAAAAGTCAAAAAGTACCTCGTACGAAAAACGACAAAAGATTCCTTTCATATCCATTACTAAAAACACACCGAAGGGTAAAATTGGATTTAAAAATTTGTAGGTGGATGGAAATAATATTACATATTGAGGAAACATGGATGTGGATGATAAAATACACCCCAGTAAATACTAAAGTATAAACAATCTCGGATAAAAATGAGATTGTGATATTTCCCTTACCTTAGGTCCGATTTGCTTCGTAAGTGTCTGAAACTCCTGTATAATGATTTAAATAATGTCATTGACTTATTACAGAATCATATTCATTTTTATTATATCATATATGGTTCACTTATGACTTTATATTACAGGTTCTTTTGTAAATGCATGTTAAAGTAGCGTTTTGGGTAAAATCGTCTCATTTGTCGTTCTTGTTTTAACTTGTAATTATTCATATGATTACATAGATCATGATTAATTAATTCAAGAATATAAAACATGATTTATAAATAATATATATTCAGAATATACATATATATAATGGATCAATAAATGGAAAGAAATACACCGTTCATGGAGACGGCAGGCCGTACGTACGCATGAATGCTGTTTTCGTTTCCTTATTGAATTGAGAGGAATTAAGTAGATGAAATAAATATATATATACATAAATACATTAGTATTATTATGTAATATATTTCATGACTACTTATTATATATACTTCATAATCATTCATGAATGGTTAACGTGGAGAATGAATCTCATCGCGTCGTGGAAACCGTTGTCCGTACGTACGCACGAGCGATGATATCGTTCTCATGATTGTTGAATTGTATTGTAGTGTATGTATACTATTTAAGACTCAATATCACATTACAATAATCATATATAGTTATTATTTACACCATTATACCCATACAAGTAAGGTGGTGGTGGAAAATAGATTACACAACAGCGTAGAGACGGTATTCCGTACGTATGCACGCGCGGTGATTTATTTTTCCGTAGGATGGATAGATGGTGAAATAGGGTTGTTTCATACTTATAATAACATATCAGTATATGAGTTATACTGATGTTATTACTTCATAATTAAACAACTAAAGAAGAAGCAGTGGAAGAAGAAATAAAGATGAAAGAATCGGTAACGGACATTACCTCTTCTTTGAAGTGCTTCTTTGAGACCTCCTTTTAGGGCACTAAAATAGGTCTTTGAAGAAGACCAGAACCTCTAGGATGTTTCTAGGGAAGTGTAGAGGAGAAATTGGCAGGGTTTGGCCGAGTTCGAAGGCTCAAAGTGGTGTGAGAAAGAGGGGGAGGAGGAGCCCTTTTATAAGGGAGGGGAGGGGCACCTTTAGAATAACTAAAAATATTATTTTATTATAAAGTCAAATTCGGGTTTTAATAGCTCCCAATTGATATATTTCGAAGCTAAGGTGGGTAGGGGTAGAAATCCTCTCATACAATAGAATTTAGACAAGTTTAGGTATCAATATTAACCTTATCATTTAGATTTAACTTTAAGTTAGATAATTTAACTTTTACCATGTCTTCTTGTTTTCTTATACTATAAGGTTAATAAACTTACTATATCAAGCCAAACGAAAACCAAGTTGTTTATTATTAATATATATAACCTTATCTAAGTCATTTGGCCTATCTTTAGATTTTTATGAATAAAATAACAATTAATAATATAATATTTGTTTTAAAAACTATTTTATGTCAATTTGGACACTATTTAGTAATTGATTTTTGTGAAACTCATAACAGAATGATTAGTTCGAAAAATGTTAATTAAGTAAATAATAACATGTCATGTTAACATATAAAATTAGTTTAATTCATAAAAAAGCTCAAATTATACTTATTTAGGTATTTATAATTTCAATTATTCTAATTTTCACGATTATGGTAATTACTGCATCATCATTGTGTCATAAATAAATTAAATTATTTAAAGTCTAAAAATTACAAATAAAATATCATTATGTAGGAAATCTGTTTAGCTTCCTAATTCATATTTACAATCGAATTTATCTTATGTATAACCTTATATTAAAAATGTTTTAGTAAATAAACTTTGATTTTAACTCTTTTAACTCTTCTTTGAATTAAGTAATAATAAATATCCTAATCTAATTCATGTGGGCCTAAATGGTCATATATTATTCCTAAGGTTGTTTTTGGTCGAATTACACTTATCCAATAGAATTAGGACATGTGTTAGGGAAATAATAATATCATATTTACCCTTAATTACCCTATTTACTTTAAACCGTGGTAAAAAAAAGTAAAAAGTTACTATTCACCAAAAATTATTTTCATCTCATTGAACCACATTTTACTTAGTAACATCAACCGTGTGTCTCGGATTTTTGAAATTCCACTCATAGAAGCGGTAAAATTATGTTTTATGAAAAATTCATTTTTTTAACTACCACTTAGTGGTTTCACTATTCATCAAAAAATTAAAGTTTCCAGAAAAATTCAAAAAATTAGGCCTAAGCTATATTTGATATTATGAACTAAAAAATGATGTCTATTTTACCAAATTCAAAACATATCAGTTACATTAACTAATTTAAAAATTAATTCCCATCGTCAAAACAAATAGCGTGATTTTAAGAGATAATAAATATCAAAAGATTGACACTTGTTTATAACTGGTTTAAATGTGAAATTACATACAATGACCAACATTGTATTAAATTGTAAAAATATATTATAAATATACTTTAAAACCACTCAAATTAATAATTTATCACTATTAATTATTTCGATTAAAAAGGTTGTTTTTAATTATAATTTAGTAATTTTCACTATTCATCAGAAAATGAAAGTTATCCGAAAAGTACCAAAATTTCACCCTATGCTAATTTCGATATTCTGCATCCAAAAATGAAGTCTATTTTGAAAAATAAAATTTACAAAATCTCAAAAAGTGGTTATTAATATTCATAATGGCTAGTTTTAATAATATGTTAATAGCATATCATTGTTTAGCGAAACTCAGTATTGCATACAACACACGCTATCACGGAAGGTCGCAGTTGCGTGTAATGCATGGAAAGTCAAGGATGCGTGTTGTGAAAACTTCTTTTGGTGTAGCATACAACACAAGACATTAATGAAATTAAAAATAATATTTTTCATAAAATCTCGGGGTGTTAGATTCTACCCCCCTTAAAATGAATTTTGCCCCCAAAGTTCGTCGAGGTTATAAATGGTTTACTACTCAAAAGATTCTTTAATAGAAACTCACATCGTAAAAAGGAATACCCAAACCAATCTTTAAAAACAAAATTATGAAATGTAACGATTACCCAGATAAACTAATCACTGGGTTTCCACCTAGGTGAAAATATGTATATGGAAGAGAAATCTAACCATCATGTTCTGATGGAGAGTTGTAGAGAACATGGCTATGGAAAATCCAGCAATCACAAAGCCATAAATTTGTGACGATCTAAGGTACCATATGATTCATCAGATATAAGAGCACTAGGAAAACATTTTTGGTTTTCAAGATCATTTCCCTGAAATTGGAATTAGAAGAAATACTTTCGTGATTTTGGTATAGTCTCACTGTTTGTCGTTCTTTGGACAATTTCCACTTCATCTCTTAAAGAAATAAAGTTGAATTTTTCATTCATGATGTGTTAGAAGATCATGTGATAGAATGATGGGTCATTCCATCTGTCTCAAATAAAAGGATAGAAAAGTTATCAAAAAATACATAAATCCATCTATAGTGAGATTAATCATATATGGTTCCTAAAATTGACTTATACTTCATATATCATACTACATAATATAATAAAACTATTTTCTACTAAAAAGGGACTTCTTGTAGGCCAGTGGTAGGTGATAAAGGCTAGTCGCACTTTGGTTGTGGGTTCGATTCCTACAGCCTTGTCCGACGCGATGGGTTGTCGCCTGTCCTACAGGTTGTCATTTTTCTAAAGCTATATTACTATAACATCGCATCAACAATATCAAAATAAAAGTTTTATCCTTAAACAATACTATCTTATGTCCAACATAATCCATTCCAATCTTTAGTCTTATCTAAATTACTTCGATCCAAGCTCATAGTATAAAGAAAATGATCACGTGAATGCCATCATTTATCCCCCATATATCATAAGATATATCTTGTTGGTCAAATTACAATCATGTGAATACCTTAATCATGTATTCTCTTGAAGAATGAATATCCATTGAACCTTAGTGAAAACATTAATGCAGTTAAAAGTTAACACTTTCCACATCCCAAAATCCTCAAAATTCTATATCGTCAAACTATGATATCACTTAGTCCTTATATCAATCATGAGCTCATGAATACAATCAAACATATCGTTATCTTCTTATCCATTCATTATACGCATATCATTTGTTTCCCAAAAATTTCTCAATCACTTTTCATGGTTACTGGTTCCATAAAATTTTTGAAAACCACAATAGAACAATACATAAATATTCCAATATTCCACAAAACTATATACAATATTATTTTGGAATCCCATTACATAAACACTTAATCATTCCACCACATCGTTGTCATATTCAACATCGCCAATAGTGATTGCATGTGACATCCCTTTGTCCTTTTCCTTAAGTGGTTGCTCATGTCGATCATCACTAACCATTGGATTAGGGCATTTATTAGCATAATACCCCATTTCCTTGCACTTGAAGCATTGAAGTGTAGTAGGTTCATTCTGTGTATCCCTTCCATTGTTTGCATCATTATACATCTTCTTCCCATCATCGCGGCATTCAAATGCCCGATGAACTTCCATTCCACATTTGAAACATTTACTTGTCCCTTTAAGACAATCTCTACCATGCTTCTTTCCACACTTTGAGCATAAGGAAACATTAATCTTCTTTTCACCATTATTCTGAGATTTATCCTTAAACTCTATCTTTCATTTCTTGTCAAAACTATGAGATGGATAAGTAACACCAACTTCCATTTGTACCTTGATAGCACAATGCACAATTTATTCATAGTTACTAATGTCTCTTATAGCTAATGCCCTTCGAAGATTTGGTTTTAAGCCACTGAAGAATCGATAAACTTTACTTTCAGGTTGGATGATAAATACGGATGCATACCTTGCAAGCCTTGTAAAATTCGCTTCGTATATACCAACAGATTCATCATCATTTTGCTTTAGTTCAAGAAACTCCTTCTCCATCTTTGTTCGAAGAATATGAGGGAAGTACTTATTGAAAAATAAGTTCTTGAACTCGTACCATTCCTTGGACTCAATTTCATCTCTTTTCCTCGTATTCTTGATAAGATTCCACAATTGATCAGCTTCACCTTCCAAACAATATACTTCTAAGATGACTTTATCATGTTCAGAACATTGATGAACTGAAAATATCTTTTCAGTAGTTCTGGTCCATTGTTCAGCAACAAGTGGATCAGAAGACCCACTGAAATAAGGTGGATGTTGCCTCATGAAGGACTCAATAGAATATTGTTCCCTTCTCTGCTCATTTGGAAGTCCAGAATGATTCATATCTTGTGTAAGTATAGCAATAAGATTTTGCACTCCAAATCCCATAACATTTTTTTGTTCAGGAGGACCATCATTGCATTTTCCATTGCATTGATCAACACGATTCCTTCGGGTTCCATCCATCGTCTAAAACCCAAAAAGAATAGTGTGAGAGGCAAAAATCATGATAGGGAAAACAACATAATAAAGGGGGAGTACCTTCAATATCTATCATCTTAGGTTTAATTCTATGATCATTAGAGTAATTCTAGTACTACAACCTATACATATACTTAACCTTAGGGACATCCCTAGACATACCTTATAAATATCTCTAGGGATCTCACTAACGTTTTCGCATCCGAGTTTCCAAAGGTTGACTAAACCTTTCCTCTGATACCAACTGTAGAGACCTGAAGCTTGACGTACATGAAAATTACATTACTTTTACGGAATACTTAGTACATAATAAAAACACACACACAAGGATCGTAATAGTTTAGTGTCTTTGGAAACTCGGATTATAATCTTCTAATCGTGATGAAAGATCTTCAACATCTCCCATAAAGATCTTCCTTTTTTTACCTAAAACTTTTCTTTATATCCTGTGGAAAAGAAAACATAAAATGGTGAGCTCAAATGCTCAGTAAGGGTAAACAAAAGAAATATCAATCACATCATATTCATAAAAACTTATCATTTTGGAAATCTTAACCTGCAAAAGAGAGCATAATTTCATAATATGGGATAAATCATAGTAGTGAAATGAAATATCAATAATCATAACAAAAAACATGAAACTTTGTGGCATGCACACATAATCATAGAGAATCATATCTTATTAGTCAAGACTCATTGCCAAGACTATCTTAGTGGACAAAGTCCATTTCTGAACCGAGTCACCCTCGGTTCAGTCCTGTTTCGCTGAACCGGTTTAACCAACCGTTCTAGCCATGTCTATCTCATGAGATATAAAATCTTTACCCAATGAATTGGAGGGAGATATAGGTCCCACCCATCTCATAATGATACCATTCTTATGCGTGCCACAAAATCATAAATCATACATCATTGCATAACCCATGTAATAAAAATGGGAATCTTAAACATCATGACAACATAAAACAATTCATATAGGATAAACGAATTCATAAAAATATTTCAATCATAACATAATCAAATCCATGTAATAATAGGGATATAAACAGAACCCTTTATTATCTTAGATGGAAAAAATGATTTTGATAAAACACTTGAACTCCATTCTTGAGGAAAATAACCTTTCTACTTCAAAAACACTTTTCCTTTCTTAACATGTCATACAATTCTAAATACAAAAGAAGTTGATTAAAAATAAACATAAAAACTTGTAAAATAATATTCTTGGAAATAATGTTTTATAAATCCGTTCATGTCATATAAGTTAAAAAAACATTCTTCGTACTTTTGTCAGAAAAGTCAAAAAGTACCTCGTACGAAAAACAAAAAAAGTTTCCTTTCATATCCTTTACTAAAAACTCACCGAAGGGTAAAATTGGATTTAAGAAATTGTATGTGGATGGAAATAATATTACATATTGAGGAAACATGGATGCGAATGATAAAATACACCCCATTAAATACTAAAGTATAAATAATCTCGGATAAAAATGAGATTGTGATATTTTCCTTACCTTAGGTCCAATTTTCTTTGTAAGTGTATGAACCTCCTGTATAATGATTTAAATAATGTCATTGACTTATTATAGAATCATATTCATTGTTATTATATCATATTTGGTTCACTTATGACTTTATATTTCCCGTTCTTTTGTAAATTCATGTTAAAGTAGCGTTTTGGGTAAAATCGTCTCATTTGTCGTTCGTGTTTTAACTTGTAATTATTCATATGATTACATAGATCATGATTACTTAATTAAAGAATATAAAACATTATTTATATATAATATATATTCAGAATATATATATATATAATGGATCGATAAATGGAAAGAAATACACCGTTCATGGAGACGGTAAGCCGTACGTACGCATAAACGCTGTTTTCGTTTCCTTATTGAATTGAGTGGAATTAAGTAGATGATGTAAATATATATATACATAAATCCAGTAGTATTATTATGTCATATATTTCATGACTACTTATTATATATACTTTATAACCATTCATTAATGGTTAACGTGGAGAATTAATCTCATCGCATCGTGGAGACGGTAGTCCGTACGTACGCACGAGCGATGATAGCGTTCTCATGATCGTTGAATTGTATTGTAGTGTATATATACTATTTAAGAATCAATATCACTTTACAATAATCATATATAGTTATTATTTACACCATTATACCCATCCAAGTAAGGTGGTGGTGGAAAATAGATTACACCACGGCGTGGAGACGGTATTTCGTACGTACGCATGTGCGGTGATTTCTTTTTCTGTAGGATGGATAGATGGTGAAATAGGGTTGTTTAATACTTATAATAACATATCAGTGTATGATTGATACTGATGTTATTACTTCATAATGAAACAACTAAATAAGAATTAGTGGAAGAAGAAATAAAGATGAAAGAATCGGTAACAGGCATTACCTGTTCTTTGAAGTGCTTCTTTGAGACCTCCTTTTAGGGCACTAAATTAGGTCTTTGAAGAATACCAGAATCTCTAGGATGTTTCTAGGGAAGTTTAGAGGAGAAATTGGCAGGGTTTGGACGAGTTCAAAGGCTCAAAGTGGTGTGAGGAAGAGGGGGAGGAGGTGCCCTTTTATAAGGGAGGGGAGGGGCACCTTTGGAATAACTAAAAATATTATTTTATTATAAAGTCAAATTCGGGTTTTAATAGCTCCCAATTGATATATTTCAAAGATAAGGTGGGTAGGGGTCGAAGTCCTCTCATCCAATAGAATTTAGACAATTTTAGGTATCAATTTTAACCTTATCATTTAGATTTAACTTTAAGTTGGATAATTTAACTTTTACCATGTCTTCTTGTTTTCTTACACTATAAGGTTAATAAACTTACTATATCAAGCCAAACGAACCCCAAGTTGTTTATTATTAATATATATAACCTTATCTAAGTCATTTGGCCGATCCGTAGATTTTTGGGAATAAAATAACAATTAATAATATAATATTTGTTTTAAAAACTATTTTATGTCAATTTGGACACTATTTAGTAATTGATTTTTGTGAAACTCATAAAAGAATGATTAGTCCGAAAAATGTCAATTAAATAAATACTAACATGTCATATTAACATATAAAATTAGTTTAAGTCATAAAAAAGCTCAAATTATACTTATTTAGGTATTTATAATTTCAATTATTCTAATTTTCACGATTATGGTAATTACTGCATCATCATTGTGTCATAAATAAATTAAATTATTTAAAGTCTAAAAATTACAAATAAAATATCATTATGTAGGAAATCGTTTTAGCTTTCTAATTCATATTTACAATCGAATTTATCTTATGTATAACCTTATATTAAAAATGTTTTAGTAAATAAACTTTGATTTTAACTCTTTTAACTCTTCTTTGAATTAAATAATAATAAATGGCCTAATCGAATCCATGTGGGCCTAAATGGTCATATTTTATTCCTAAGGTTGTTTTTGGTCGAATTACACTTATCCAATAGAATTAGGACATGTGTTAGGGTAATAATAATATCATTTTTACCCTTAATTACCCTATTTACTTTTAACCGTGGTAAAAATAAGTAAAAAGTTACTATTCACGAAAAATTATTTTCATCTCATTGAACCACATTTTATTTACTAAAATCAACCGTGTCTCTCGGATTTTTGAAATTCCACTCAAAGAAGCGGTAAAATCATGTTTTATGAAAAATTTATTTTTTTAACTACCACTTAGTGGTTTCACTATTCATCAAAAAATGAAGGTTTCCAGAAAAATACCAAAAATTAGGCCTAACCTATATTAGATATTATGAACTAAAAAATTATGTCTATTTTACCATATTCAAAACATATCAGTTAAATTAACTAATTTAAAATTTAATTACCGACATCAAAACAAATAGCGTGTTTTTAAGAGATAATAACTATCAAAAGATTGACACTTGTTTATAACTAGTTTAAATGTGAAATTACATACAATGACCAACATTTTATTAAATTGTAAAAATATATTCTAAATATACTTTAAAAACACTCAAATTAATAATTTATCAGTATTAATTATTTCGATTAAAAAGGTTGTTTTTAATTAAAATTTAGTAATTTTCACTATTCATCAGAAAATGAAAGTTATCCGAAAAGTACCAAAATTTCACCCTAATCTAATTTCGATATTCCGAATCCAAAAATGAAGTCTATTTTGAAAAATAAAATTTACATAATTTCAAAAAGTGGTTATTACTATTCATAACGGCTAGTTTTAATAATATTTTAACAGCATATCATTGTTTAGCGAAACTCAGTATTGCGTACAACACACGCTATCGCGGATGGTCGCGCTTGCGTGTAATGAAAGGAAAGTCAAGGAAGCGTGTTGTGAAAGCTTCTTTTGGTGTAGCATACAATACAAGATATTAATGAAATTAAAAATAATATTTTTCATAAGATCTCGGGGTGTTACAGCCTAGGAATTACGAGATTTGTACATACGTTTTAACTTGTATTATGAAATTGAAAAACAACAACATTGTGTCCCCTTTGAACACAATAATATCCCTTAGAAAAAATAAATCAAATAATTTGTAAGAAGAAAACACAAGACTTTTAATCTTAAACATCAGAAGAATATAGAAAAAATAAATCAAATAATGAAACATACTTATTTACATGGATATTATACTAGTCAAATAATCACATGTAAAATCAATAGCAAATTTTATAATGATGTAATGCATAATGCTGGACATCATAATCACATAGTCAATGACTCGTACCAATACTACAAATAAAATTTTATCAAGGCCTTTTTCAAAGACACAACATTTTCCCATGGTACGCACTGATGCAACTAGGAGCTATAGCAGGCCCCACCCATCACATACTATGTCCAATTCATTCATCATATGAACTTGTTGAAACATAATATAAATATTAATATTAAAACTAGCTTAAAAAATGTGAATAATTTAACCATAAACCATGAATGGTATAAAAAAAACACATCCACAGTCAAATATATTACAAAACCATCAATAAAATAGGGAAGATTGTATCATAATAAAACAACTTCAAACAAATGTAAAATCCAACGAAGGATATCGACATAGATGAAATCAATCCAAAAACTATATGAGGGGAAAATCACTTTTTAATTTGTTTTCATTTTTAAAGGAAAGTAATTATAAAAGAAAAAACTTATTTTGAAAATATTATTATAAACTTTTAAGGGATGCTTCGAAGGGTTTATAATAGTATAAAATGGCCACACTTTCTGTATAAGTTAAAAAAATTCCTTAATTTGTCAAAGAAGTCATAAATTACCTTTTTTAGAAAATGGCAGAAATATTACATTAATTTTTTTAAAAAAAGTCAATCAAGGGTATAAATGAATTTCATCCATATTCATGTAAATAGTATAAAAATTTAAATATTTATTTCAGAAACATATATTTTGATGATAAAGTACTCCCAGTAGATACTTATCCACAAAGAATCTTGTATAATAAAGAGATTGTAAAATTAACCCTTACCTTGTACTTTTCCATAGCCGAGGGTATGTTAACCACCTATATAATTGTGAAATAATTGTTATTAAATTATACAAGAACCACATACATAAATATTAAATCATATATTACATTACAATATTGCTTTGTTAATGATATTTCAGAAGTATCATTATTTTAGGTGTTAACTGATTCATTTTCCTTAAAATGATTTGTTATGTAAGTCATGTTTGTTAGGGATATGATGTATTTTATTCATATATAGAACGATATTAGGTTATTTAAACATTATTTTTAATCATAAAAAGAAAACTAATCTTTAATGGTTATGATGGGGAATGAAATTTCGTCACGTCGTGGAGACGGTATGTTGTACGTACGCATTAGCGATAATATCATACTATTGATGGGGAAATGTTATGTAATTTGATGGTATATTATATATAATTTTATTAACATGTTATATCAATTATTTACATTAATTATACTCATAATTATACCCATATAAACAATGAATCATTTAACAACAAACTACACCACGACGTGGAGACGCTAAGCTTTACGTACGAATGTATAGTGACACTGTATTTAATAGGATTGATAGAATAATAAATATAGGTGAACTATATTTATAATAATATCACTATTTGTATAGGGTTCTATAGTTATTATTTGGGTATAGAAACAACAATTAAAGAGGATATGGAAGAAGAAAAGAACATTGAAAGAGGTGATGTAGTAATTACCTCTTCCTCTGATTCTTCGTTTTGATTTGATCAAATGGCCTTTATAGGTTGGCTTTATGATCAAATTAAGACCTATAGGATTAATTAATGGTAGTTTGAAGGGAATTTGATTAGATTTTGGCTGATCCAAATGGATTTGGAGGTGTGAAATTAGGATAAGGGGAAGTACCCTTTTATAAGAGAGGTGAAGGTCACTTTAGTAAAAGATTGAAATATTATTTACTTATAAAATAATTTTCGGTTTCAAATGGAAAAAATAGATTTATTTCATGGAAAATGTGGGTATGGGTTTAAATTCTCTCAAACAATAGGTTTTAGGAATGTTTAGTTCACCATATAGACTTTATCTTTTAGATTTAACTTTTAGTTAAATAGTTTAACATTTACTTTGTCTTCTTGTATTATTATAATACATAACATACTATAAAATTCAAGGATAACAAAATTTTTTCAATTAATTACATATCTATCTTTATATATGTCCTTTTTACAAACATGAGATTTTTAGAACAATTATAAATTTTAATAAAATATTATTTGTTTTAAAAACTCATTTATGTCAATTTAGACACTATTTGGTATTTTTTTTGAAATTAATAACAAATTTATCCCTTCAAAAAAATTATTTTATCAACCTTAACATGTCATATTAATCTTTAAATTTTATGAAATTACTACAATGTTTCAATTGTAATTTATTTTAGTTTTTAAAATATCAATTATTTTAATTTTTCATTAATAAGTTAATTACTGTATCATCATTGCGTCAGAAATAAATTTATTTATTTAATGTCAAATTTTTTTAAAAAAAATAAAATTATGTAGGAAATATATTTATACTTCTAATGAATATTTATAGTCTAACTTATCTTATGTACAATCCAATATTAGAAATGTTTTAGTTATTAATGCTTGAATTTACCACAGTAAACTCTCTGTTAAATAAAATATAATTAATGTCCTAATCTAATCCATATGGTAACAAAGGGATCTTATTTTATTCCTAATGTTTATTTTGGTCGAAATACACTTATCACATAGAATTAGGACATGTGTGAGGGTAATTAGAATATCATATTAACTTTAATAGACCTATTTACTTTTAACAGTGGTAAATAAAATATAAATGTTACAATTAACCAAAATTTATTTTCATCCTATTGAACAATATTTTATATACTGATGTCAATCTTGTCTCTTTGAATTTTTAAATTCAATTCACAGAAGTAGTAAAATTATCTTTTACGCACATTTTCAAATTTTCCTATAATGTTTGTAAAAGATGTTAAAAAATTTAATAAAAGTTTATATATCTAATATTATTATAAAATTACTCTAATGAATTATATTGGATTAATATAGGAATAATTTATCTATTTCGTTTTAAAAAATAAAAATAAAAATAAATTTATTTATTTAACTAATTTTTTTTAGAAAACAATAATGCTGTGTTTTTTCACTACTAATTAAAAAAATAATGTCTTTCAGAAAATACCAAAAATTCACCGTAAGATAATTTTGATATTTTGAATACAAAAATGAAGTCCATTTTGAAAAATTAAATTTATAAAATTTCCAAAAGAAGGTAATATTATTCTTAACAACTTTTTAAATGGATAGTTTGATTTGTCGTGGTGTTCTTAAACTCGAATTTTCATCATCACTAGAAATTGTATTATTTAAAGAGAAACGTGTCATGGATGCTTGGGGTGTTACATTTATCATATCCTGGTGATGCTCTACCTGAGTGATAACATCCGAAAATATAATGGCAGAATCATGTAGCATATAAGTCCCAAGATTTACCTTTCTCTTTGGAGGAATCTTTAGATGTTTGAAGATTGTAAGCATAAACTATAGTCATGACTCTACAATATGTGGCCCTCCATCCCCAAAATATCTGAGTATATTCTACTACTAGAAAACTCACTACTGCTCTTCTATAGATATGACAGTCTATGGTGATCCCTGAATGTTTTTTATAATCCTCGTAATTCATTCCGGGAACTATGCATCATCACCTTCATTTGGTAAAATAACTAGTTCTGAAACTAGAAATACTAGAGGATCCACCGATAGGTCATGTCCCACCACCTCTAGGGTATGATAATTTCTACTCTCATAGTATATAATATGAGGTCGTCGTGAAGGCATGACTTTACAGGGTCATGTGAAAACTTCAATTCATGTTCATTTACAATGTTTTCTATTCTAGGATGAAAGTACTAAATATGAGAAGAAATCCAAAAGTGGTTTTAAAAGTGAGTACACGGACCGAGGAAACTACACACGGTGTGTACCCTCATGTTCCTACACGATCATGTACATCCACCATCCTAGGCATGTAACTACCCAAGATACATGGCTTTTCTGACTCATACACAGTGTATGCTCGAGTATCCCCTCTTAGAGATGTATATTTATATGACCAGAACTACACAGGTTCAGGTTGACTAAAACTACACAGCATGTACCTAACGAACACTGCATGTACTAGCCAAAAACCATCATTCCTTTTTCTCCTTCATGCAGTTAAACACACTATCACATACCACATGACATGTAAACATAGTACACATCCTGTTATTAAGAAAAGTGCATTTCCAAAATATAAGAACATATAGTGTGTGTTCATAGAATCACACACCTTGTTGTCTAGGTTTCAAAATAGTAATCCTCTGAAACATTCTCTAAACCCCCGTTTTTATAAATTAATCCATTGGTATATAATATTCTGATCCATAAGGGACCATACTCCCCATGAATCAATGTTTGAATCCACATGCATTATGTAATATAATAATTTAATTTAATTTATATTTTTGGTCAGCCAAATTTTATTACCAATTGACCTATAAACCTTAGGGATCAAATATCGATGTTCATATGTATCATATAATATCATTATTCAATAAATTGTTGAAACATGGTCCACCAACATCTGACCCAAGAGGGGCCATACACCTTAAGGATCAAATCTTTGAGTCTATCAAATTCAATCTATAACACTTACAATTACACTGGTCACAAAAGTAGGTATATCTATCTGGGTACCTATCACAACAACATGAAATCTATTATTCTCTCTAAATTGCAGCATGGCATGTGATTTAAAACAAGTTCCTATATGATTCATGGGATAGAATACCATCATCTCTTAATTTTGAAATAATATATATCTACAATAATATCAATAATAACAGCATAATATAAGTGCATCACCCAACGATGAAATCAAATCAATCTTAATATCTCGAAATCCAAAAATGTCAATTCAATTAGAGGCCATTTTGATTTTCCATTTATGCAGAATATCTGATCACGACCACAAATAATAATAAAATCCCATTTCCTTCATATCCATGTATAATACAACAACAAAATAATGAAAACTAGCAAAAAACCCCTTTTAATTCAACTTTGTAAGGTCCTTGAAGATTAATCCACTTAAGTATTCCCTATACCCAATTGGCCACATGGCCTCAAGAACATTTCCTCAAATGAATGAGTCTATGGGAAAGCAGTGAGGGCCTACGTGTGAAAGTGGGGAAAGTATTCCATCATTGGAAGAGTGTAACATAATGGAATTCAATAATTTATAGGTTTCATTAGTAGTAATACCACACAATATGATTAAAAAATAGAAGACTGATAATCCAAACAACCAAATGTCAACGCATTCGAAGGATCATTCCATATGTCACATGTCCTAAGAAAACAACCCAAATACGATAAACTATAGTAATACATAATACAAGTCTCAAAATTTAAAAAAGTAAAAAAATGACTCATAATCATCACAAGACATATCTTGGTCCCATGCCCTCCTTCTCCTAATTGTAAATCTAGTGTCTGTTGAAGTGTTCAAACCATTATCAGAAGCTATAAAAAATATTTGGTATCGGCCCAAAAACATGACCCAAACAGGGTGGGAGACTAAATCCGAGTATGCAACCACCCATGATATGTGTCTTTCATTTACATAATATATATAATAGATATTGTATAAAAATGGAAGAAGTATGTCAGAAAGTACTCAATAGTAAAAAATCATTCAAGAAGTTGTATTTATTTAACTTCACTTCTTGTTTATTAATTAATTCAGTTACATTTATTTATATACTTCTTAGGATTTGACCTAATCCCAGAAACCCCAATTTATATGAAATTACAACATATACTTCAAAATTATATCTAAATATTTATCTAAAGATAGAATCCATGATTTTTTATTAGCTTGGAAGACGTTTCATAAGTCATAACATTTAGATATTCAATTTATAACCCAAGCCCATCAATGAAATTCATATTTCCGAATTCATGTATCACCCTATATTCAATTATATCTGCAACCTACAAGCCCATCCCAATGAACCAATCAACAAAACTATTTATCAATCTTCATGAAAACCTACAAACAATATACTTTCTTGTCCAAGCGAACCTCTTAAGAATATCAGTATCACTCTAGGTGTGGTATAATTCATGTTAACTAAGCCTATTAATATAGGTCCTATAAAGAATCCCCTAGCAAGACTCAAGACATATAAACAAATCCAATAGAGTTTGTCTATGGAATCTTTCAACGATCCAATTTTATCTTGGAAAAATAAGTAATGCCTCCAGTAGATGGACCTCCAGATCCATGGCTCAATCATGACTTGAAAAAATAGCCTAACCAAACTCATAAGTCATGACCTTTCAATTACTCAAATGGGTAAAACAAAAAACAATAAACACATGTAATTTACACTATTAAATGGGTTTGAAAATAATAAACCCACATGGCCAATTCATATAACAATAAATTAAAGTATATTACCTTATTACTTTGTCTAAACAATTATAACTCAAATGGGAACAACTCCTATAACAGTTCTATCATGAAATTTAAACTATCAAAAGGATTAAACATAAAATATCACACATTGGAAAATAATTTATATTACCAATTTCATTTCAAACTGCCCATGGTAATGTAAATCAAAGGCATTCACAAAGGCATCGAAGGCCAAAAGACAATAAACAGTCATCAAAGGGAAAACACACCATTGAGGTGGCCCTAATTCAAGTTAAACATCAGTAACATTATTTGAATCTCCAAAACAATTACCTAAACAACAATAGTCATTTGAAATGGGAAAATTTCATTCAAGGAGACACCCCAAAAATGGTAGTTCAATACTCTGACACATATAATCAACATGATAATTATTGAAATGCATAAGACCACATGCATCAGAGTCGTACAACTCTACTCATCTAGAATCAGCCTCTAATTCACTATAAAATAGATCATATCTATAAAACATGCATAAACAGTAAATAATCGATAATTAATTCAAGGTATGAAATCAGAATGAATGGCTCAAGAAGAATCGAGAGCTTACCGATTGGGTTTCTATAAACCTAAAATATTAAATAGGTGTTTGGACAATAAAATTGGAGGAAAAAATGTTTTATGATGATTTTCATTGAACCCCGTGAACCCTCTATCTATAAAAGGATATAATTAGTCTAATTCCCATTTTAATAATAAAAAATGTAATATAAACTGCGAGTACTTGAGAAATCACTCCGTGTATATTCTAATTTTTCATCCTTTTATAGTGTACCATACAATATATTTAAAGGAATTCTTATAAAAATACATAGTGTGTACTGGGATTACACATTTTGTAACCCTTAAACACAATGCACGGCTATCCTTCATTCTTCCCTTAACTACTTTTCTCTAGTTTTCTTAAATACAAACTTAAAATAATGTATCTGTACCTCAAAGGAAGAACCAGGTTCTTACAAATATGGTGAATTTTTTTATTCATAGAGGGCTTGTGATGATGCACCTAAGAGAGGGGTGAATTTGGGGTATTCACCTTTTTAACAATTTCCAATTTTTTTTTTAAACTGTAACCACTATGGAGTTTACACGTCGAATTATAGTAACATAAAATGGATCTTTTCTTCTCTAATATATCATAAAAACCTATATGTACTGTAAAAATATGGTAAATTATGGTAAAAGTGTTTTTAAAAGGTTAAAACCTAATGAAGGAAAACTACTCTATGTTTTGATCACTTATTCATCCCAATCACATATTCTTCACTTATAATATTCTCATTAATAACCAGTTGTTCGTGCAGGGATAATCTTCTACCCTCTCTCCATATTACATAGTTGAGTTATTCACTATATTATACTAGTGAACACATAAACTATGAAAAAATGTAATTTTAAATTAATTTCATCACTTAATAATATTTTATATACTAATATTCATTATAATAATTTGAATAAAATTTTCAATGAGAAATGAAATAGTTATATTCTTTATAAATTTGATTCTATAAATAATAAGATTTTATTAAAAGGTTAAATTTAAAAATTCAAAAATTTTAATTTTATAAAAACAATATCATTTTTTATATAATAATTTCAAAATTATCTTTTATTTAATTATTCAAAATTTTATGAAAAAGTTGATTTTTTGTAAATATTAAATAATTATTTTTTTTATTATAATCTCTTTTCAAATAATTAAAATTCTACCTATTAATTTGGATTAGTTTAAAATTTATATTATATCATTAAATTGTAAATAACTCAATTTATTTGATTGGGTTAAATTTTATTATTAATGATTATAATTTTTTTACTTATAAAATATCAATTTTTTGAAAAATCAATTTGATCATGTTTTTGGGGATTATTTTATAATTAATTTATAACAATTATATAAATAGTATTTGATAAAATTTAATCAATTTCTTTAATAATGTTTTATAAATGTTTTAGTGATCCCACTTTCATTATTAGTAATTATGAACAGTGACTATGGTAAAAAAGATTGTAGTGATGTTAAATGTTAAAATGGAATTAAAGTGTTAAATCTAAAATGAAAAATGTCAATATAACCTATATTATTGATAAATAATATTTTATTGTCCTAGTTATAGACTATATAATCTAATATTTTGTGATGATACATTGTTGATACATATGGAGAGAGTGAGGCATTAATTTATTCTATTATTTTAAAAATTCCATGTGTATCCTCAACGTCAATTATAATAGGACACCTCCTCTCTAATCTTATATGAACATAAAAATAATTTTATCCTATTAAATACATACCGAAATAATTTATTGAAAACCCTCAACTATTTTTATAGGTTATAGTTTTATCATAATAATATCATATGAAGGATTTATGTAAAAAACCAAGTTAGTCGTTTCAAGAAGAGGTATTGTTTTTAATTTAGTGTTTTCTTTTTTATTTAGTTTTTTACATCCTAAAACTCTATTATAAATACATAGATACAATAATATATATATCTTACATATATTAATGTTTATTTTCTTATGTTATAATCATTTTTATGTACTTTATCATCTAAAGGATAATGAAAATGTCTTCTATTTATTAGTGAAGACTACAACCTTGCAAGGACGATGTATTTCATTTTTAATCACAAAATCTTATGAAATGTGAAAATATTAGATTTAATTTGAAAAAATATAATTAAGAAAAAAAATATATTTATTTATTTTTAAATAAATAATCTCAATTTTTATTTAACATTCAATGAAAAATAATAAAATTCATTATGAAAATGTGAGTACTACAACCTCACAAAATGATGTATTTTATTTTTCATCACTACCTCAGAATTAAGGTGTATATATATATATTATTTTAATTATGTAATATTAAATATATTTTATAATTATCTTTGTATATATTTAAAATAATGATTAACTTATTTCCTATACAATTTTTGAAAAATGAAAACATTACTCTTGTGTATGTACGAACTACCCTCTCCATGATGAAACATAATTCATTTTTCCAAAAAAAGAACATGGTTTATTTTAAGAGTATAATTAATGTATAAAAATAATAATTATAACATTAATAGGACTCAGGAAATTATTTTATCATTTTACCATTGAAATTTGTAAACCTACTAAATTTAGTTTTTAAATATTATCTAAACATCCTCAAAACGAATGAATTAAAAATAATAAAATATTATATTAATTATTACATAGTAATAAATGAAATAAAATGAATAAAGAAATATTATAATCATTCAAAATTTATTAATAAATTAAATAATTAATATAAATTCATTTTACAAGAAGATAAAAAATATATATTACAAGTCAAATTCGATGTCACTGATTTCTATTCTCAATTCTTGTTTATTGACACTTAATATATTTCCACTATATTAAATATTTTATGTGGTGTATTAAATACAATATGTATGTATTTTATTATTATTCTATAAAATTTAATGTGTTTAAAAATACATACAATGTTTTTTCATTAATGTGTCAAGCATTTAAATATATCAATTCGTAAGGGATATTTTAGGTTCAAGCATATTTTTAAAATGCTTTGAAATTTTTTTATTATTATTTTCATCTATGTCCATTTTTTATATAATATAAAAATTTAAATAAATTATCCGAAAATATATTTTTAAATATATTTTTTACTTTCTAAAAATGTACCTAAAAAAATTAATCTATTTTTAGATTTTAAATAGAATTTTTGACTACATTTAAATTTACTTAAGATATATTTATTAAAACATATGTGGTCTATGGATATTCCTTCCACCATAACTATTATTTTATATAGGTAATTATTATCTGGATTCTATGTTTTATTCGATGAAAATACATTCTTTCCTTTATTCGGGGAATTTTTTTACAATGGGGTTTGAAAAGAAAAAAATATATCAATATCCAAAAATATTTTGTATATGGGGCCAAATGTATTTTTTTATTAGTTTAATGATGTAAAAGAAAGATTATATATGATTTATGTATGTTATGGTACATGGTCATTTTTTATGGAGATCTGTGAGCTAGATATATCACTCTAATTCTATGGGTAGTATTTATTTCCTTCCAAGTATTATATTGGAATTAACCATGTATGTTATATCATTTGTAAGGGTTCTTGTAAGGGTTTTTGTAAGTGTTCTGTAGAGATGACTATAAATGAATTTTCATGTAAATATTTTTATAACATAAGGTATGCTTATGATATTTTTTTTAGAGAATGATTATGACCGATAAGGATAAATGGTATGTGTTTTAGAAAATGTTTTTCTTAGGTACCCATTTTTTCTATGAAACACTCACGATTAAGATTTATTATTTTATGATTTAGTATGAAGTGTTTTGTGAAAAAAATTATTCATTTATGATATTTTAATTTCTATGTAAATTATGATTTTAACTCATGTTTTTTTGTGTTAAAGGATAACTCTCTTATATAATCTCATGGGTTTGAAATCGACTAGTGGTTTTTCCTTTTGCTATATATCCCATTATGATTTTCGATATTCCAATCCTTTGTCCTCTAATGATTTTAAAAATTCATAGAGATATTTATAAGTTTTTATAAAGTCATAGATTAATATATGGAATTTCAATTTTCAAAAGAACGAGTTTCTTTATACTGATTTTATTTTTTGGACAAATGGATACAATGTAGAAATGTTCACTTTTTTATATAGTATTTTTTTATAATAATATAAAGAAATAAATCTAAAAGTGTATTCAATAATGAAAAAAAATTAAAATATAAAACTTAAATTATGGTTTTATTAAGGATTATTTTATAATTTTTGGTGTCCAAGAAATTGTTCAGATAATTTTACAGGTTTGGATATTATTAGTGCATAAGTTAAAAGTCCTCTCCAACTACATAAGCGAGTTTATTGTGGATAATTATTATTATTTTAGACTAATAAAAATATATAAACATATTATCTCATGGATTAGGATAAATTTATATTTATCCTCCTCATAAGATAGTTTATTAGGATTTCATTTTTTATACTCACACTAATCATTTTTGTCTTAGGAAATGGGTTGGGTCAATAGTAATATCCAATTTAACAATTGATGTGAATGATAATATGGTTGTTCTATGAAAGATAAAATTTAAAAATGGAGCTATATTATTTCAATTTTGATTATTAATAACAATAGTTTATTAGTTATGGTCAATAAGCATACTTAAGTGAGTTTCCTAATGTAGAAATATGGAAAAATATTGAGTTCCGTGCTAGTTTGTGCACAAGAAATCATGAAGAAAAATAGATTCCATAACCTATGTGTAACACCAGTGCATAAATTTTGGTAAGCGAAAATTATATTTTAGTAAAATTAAAATAAAATGAAAATTTTTATATTTCATATAACAAATATTTTATTTTAATAGGATCAATATCATCGTTTAAACATACTTGGTCAGAATAAGCCTATAATGTGTTTTTGATATTTTGTTAATAAATACGAATATTTGAATAATTGAAAAAGTAGTATTTAATTATTCAAAATTTTATTTATAAAAATTATATATAAAATATCAGATTAGTCTTATATTGACTATCAATTTCATTGAAATAAATGAATTGTCATTTAAAGGTAAAAGGTGTCAGTATTTAGAAACCCATTTTTAAATACATAAATTCCTTCATTTATAATTAATTAATACAATATTTTTTGATGAATAATTTAAAATAAATTTATTGATTTGATATATATATATATATGAATTTTAAATCCATATAATAATGATTACTAGTCATATATTTAGTGTATGATAATATAATAATTAAAAAATGCATTTGTTTTAAAACGTGTGGTGATCCTAAAAAACATAAATTGTCCTAAAAACATTTTGAATCCCTACTGATTTGATGGATTTATATTTTACCCTTATCACATTAAAATATGAGACATTTTTGAAACATTTTCCCAAAAAATTAACAAGACATTATTTAAAAACATTGAAAAATTATAAGCATGCCTATCGCCTAAATTATGAAAATTAAACCTCAACCCCTCACTCCATCTAGACAATTAATCAATTTATCTTTAAAAATTTACCACCATGATATTTGGTAATAAGACTATGATTTATAGTTGATACAATAAGAAACACCAAGCATAAATAAACCCAAAAATATTATTATTTATCATTTATCACATAACTGTTAAATTGGAGGGTATGATTAGTATTAAACAAATTAAAAATATATATATAAAGGAACAAATTATTAAAAAATAATTGATTAAATATCATTAAATGAGTAATATATATTTACTAATCTTATTTTTTTCTTCAAAAATATGTTTTCTTCAAAATGGCTTTTTATTGTTTTTTCTGAGAAAATTTTATAATTATATTTTAGAAATTATAAAAAATCTATTTTTTAAATATAATAAATTTTTTATATTAGAATAAAAAAAATTACTTCTGGGTGTAGTATTTGTATTTTAATGAATGATTTATTTTTTAGTTTGTAATGAATAATATATATTTTTTTGAAAACTATGCTTTTTTGTATGAACTTTGTTCAAATTTCAATATTATTGGAAATTATCTAAAAAATTAGTAATATTATTTTATTCGTAAAAATTTTAGTTTTATTTGAATAAATTTACAAATATAAGTTGGTATAAAATAAATTTTTATACAAATATCGGAAATTTTTAGCAAAAAAATATTTATTCTAAATAACGGTTTTCATCACATTTTTTCCAAATATTTTCAAATTAATTTATTATAGTTATAGCAATTGAATTTAAAAAAATTTATTCCTTAATTTTAATGTGATGGTTCAAATTTGGTAATTAGTTGCGTTTAATATTCTGTCAATATGGATAATAACATTGTACAATTTAATACCCAGGTAAAGGGTAAATCAGGTAAATATAGTTTATAAATATTTTATAAGGCAATAATATTTCATTATAATTATTATTTAATTATTTTAAATGTAAAATTGACATCTTATACTTGAAATATATTTATCTATTGAATAATTTTTCTAAAAATTGACTTTTATATAATTTAAATTAAATAAATTTACACAATTTCACACTCCATGTTTTAATAATTATTATTTATCTACATATGGGAAAAAGAATGATACGAATTCTCATAAATCTCTACATTTAGATTAATGAAATTATTTTTAATATATACCTTTTTTTCTATTTTTTAGAACATATATAATTTCATTAAATCATAGTGTAGTTCTAATACAATATTTATTTTTCTAACATAAAAATTAAATTAATGATTAAAAAATATTAAATGTTATTAGAGAGTCCTTATTTTAATTCTCAGAAATAATTCTTATTATGTTTCTAATTAATTTACTATTTTATTATAGTATTTTATAATATAATCCTATCTAATTTAAATTTTGCTAAGTGTTGGCATGAGTCACCACATGTTCAAAATGAGTCACCACAAGTATTACTCACAATTAGTTCAAATGTTTCACTACTAGAATTTCTACCCACCAGAGTTGACCTACTGATAGAAATGTATCAGAATTAGTATCATTGAGTCATTTCGTGACTGACTGACATACTAAATGAAGAAAACATATGACCTCAAAAGAGTCACTACCCAATGAGTTGCCGCCAGAATGAGTCACCAAGAGAGATTTCTTACCGTCAGAATGACTCACCACCCGAATGAGTCACTACCAGTGTTGTCATTCCACTAGAATAGCCTCCATAAAAATTTCTTCCAACATTAAATTAAATACATAAAATTACTATATAAATTATATTAATGTATGGAGTAATTTTATTATTATATTATTAAATATTTTAGGAATGAATTAAATTTCATGTCAAATGTTAGTATGAATATGTAGAAGATTCGAAAGATTATTTTTTAGAAAGCTAATCCTTTATGAAATTATTTTATATTATTACAAGTCTCCCCCATTCATAAGTTAGATGATGTGTGATCAATAATTGAGTTCGACTGGCTAGGGACAAAAAGGATCATTACTTAAGATCTTTCACACTGCATACATACATACATTAGACAGTCATTGTGTGAAGTACATTAACATCTAGATACATTATAACATTCAGAAGGAATAGTGTTTTGTAAAAATATATTTTACTACAATATTAAGAGAAACATATAATGCTCCCCACCAAGCCACGTTCAAGGATACTCAATAATTTGGAGCGACTAAGATTTAGAAACCTTAGATTCTCTATATCTTATTTCATTATCATTATTTTATTATCTATTATGTTAGATAAATGTGTGGTTATCTCTATTCCCCAACACAAACTAACTTCTTCAAAATAACTAAGGAATACTTGTTATTCTCATATTGCTATTTTCATTTTGTTACCCCCAGTGTATCTGGAATAGTCCCTTGTGTGATCAGTGTTGGTTTTCCCTCACATGTATAATTAATTAATAGGCATTTGAGGCTTGTAGACATGGAAGATGTGCATATAAAAGATTTAGGTCTTTGATCATATTATTGTTATATAATATGATTTCTAGCGGTTTTTTTTCAAGTGGATGAGATTATGTATTTTATTAAGGATATACACCTTGTTTTGTTCTGTAGTCTATTTTTGATATTTTTCATTATTTTTAATCCTTTAAATTTATATACTTTTAATATACAAACATAACATGTAATTTTATAGCTAATTACCACTACAGATTATATATGTATGTTATTGGGGAAATTAATTTTAAAGGTTAATATATTTTTCATATTTTCTTATGTGATCAATAACAAGGAAATGCATAATATCTTAACATAAAAAAATCATTAAAATTTTCTTTTTTTAATATGGAGAAATTTTTTTATGGGGGATATTATTTTAAAACTATTAAAATAAATTTTCATTAGGATTCTAATACACCCCTAATGAGTTACTCAAACTGAACAAAATTTGTTATCAAGGGTTATTAAATATCTTTTCAACAATTATTTTAGAAGTGTTCTAAAGATATTAAATAAATTTTAGTTCCAAATATAATTTTATAAGGGCTAATATAAATGAGGGTTTTTCTAGAAACATTACACCCTTATTTCATTGCATGGATTTAATGTAGTGGAAAATCAAGATGAAAATGCATATTGAAAGCATGCGTTTTGAAGTTTGGAATACTATTAAAGATAAATGTGAAATACCTATGAGATATGGAAATATATGGTATTATTCTACAAAATATTTTTATATAAATAACATTAAATACATGAATTACCTATATTGATATTTGGGAGATGATTAATTCAATAAATAATCTTCATTCACAACTTATTATGAAATTTAAAACACTTAAGATGTTTCTTAGGAAGGAATTACTTGTTTTATTAAAATGTGGTTAAATACATATATTATTTAATTTTATAAATTTAATTTGAAAAATAATGAGTTCATTTCTAAAATTTAACTCAGGTTCAATGAGATAGTAAAAACAATGCACTCTTTAGTAAATCCTATTTTTGAAAAAGGACAAGTCATGAGGTTATTGATGTGACTTCTATAGAGATAGAGAGGAACCATAGTACCAATAAGTGAGTCATGTTATAGTAGTAAGGTACCTATTAAATATATTTCTATACGGATCATAACATATGAAGTAGAAATAAAATTTTTCCATGATATTATTAAGATACTGGAAGGAAAATTGCTTAACTCAAGTCAAGTTCCTCATAAATGATCGAGGAAGTCTAAAATGAAAGTTCATGTAACGATGAATCGACAATCGATAGCAATGAAGAAATAAAACATCTAGATATAAGGATTAAAAGTTTTTACAAGGAAAGGAAATTATTAAGAAATAAAGATAAAAACTAAAATATGAAAATAGTGTAAATTAGAAGAAATACAAGAAGAGAGATGACACTTCAACATAAATAATGTGTTCTGAATATAAGAGAAAGGGGAATGTCAGAGATAACTTCTCTAGGATAAAATATAAAAAGACATATGATGATAAAGATAGTGAATACATGAAATAAATGAATGAAAATTGAATTTGTCTTGATGATATATCTTGCAATTGAAACACTACCCTGGAGGAATAATATGACAGAGCTAACATGTGTTTCATGACATACAAATCAAAGGTATCAAATGTCATTACATCTCCTCATGGAAATATTTATAATCATTATAGAGAGGATCATAATGTTGATAATATTAAAATAATAATATATATTAATATATTAGTATTCTAGATGATACTTTTAAAGATCATAAATATAAGTTAAAATTATAAAAAATGAAATTCTTTGAATATTATTTTTAAAAACATTCATTATATAAATAAAGTGAAATTTTAAATATAATTAAAGGTTAATACTTAATTTATATTTTATATTGATCAATTTAAAAAATAATTATAGAGATTTACAAATCATTGAAATATGCTAACTAAAATATTGGGAAAATATTTAGCACAAACATTTATCTCTAGTATAAGTTATCAACATGGACAGAGGACAGTAGGAATGAGCATTTTTATTCCAAATTCTAGTTCTTCAATTCCAGCGACTAGTTTTTATTCAACTAGTCCTAACAATGTTTTTATTTCTAACTTTTACCAAACTTCTTATAGTAACACCATTAAAAAAATATGGGATCGTAAAGCCTTAATCCCAAATATTTGTAGACTCAATATGATTTGGGTACCCAAATACTTTTTGGTATAATGTTTTTAAAGTGAATATGATTAATGATATATAGTAAAACTTTATCGTACCTAGACAATTTCTTTTCCATACATATGACTTGAGACTATTAATTATTCAAATATTTGATAAATTATATTGGTTAACATGTCAACTTTAGGGAAAATTATAAAGGAAAAATAATTATCATTATCTAACTCTATAATTCAATCATAAAATTGAATTCTAACTTATTATTTTTTTGTAGCTTAAATTAAAATATTCTTATCATCTCAAAACTGGATTCTGATTATTTATATATGATAATTTTAAATTATTGTTTTAGTTTTTTAATTTTAAAAATAATTTAGTATTTACGTATTTTTGAAATTAAAATGGTTATAATATTAATTTAGATTCATTATATTCACCAAATCTTTCTTATCTAAGTGCCTTTGATAAGGACTCATGGACTTTTCATAAGAGATTAAGACATTTCAATATGCATAGACATCGATAGTTATCTTGGAAATGGGTTGTCAAAGATCTACCTATACTGGAATTCCAAAATGATAATTTCTCTAAACCCTATGAAAAATGTAAGTAAAATAAGGTATCTTTCATAATAAGGAATTAATATTGAACTTCTCATCCACTATAGTGGAATCACATGTATTTTTTTGGAACATCGACAGTTTCTAGAAAAATATGGAAGCACAATTTCATGGTCCTTGTAAATGAATTTTCATGGAAGACATGCATATTTTTTAAATATAAAAAATTTTAGGTCTGTTATAACTATGAAATGTATACTGGATTTGTAGAAAATCATAGTATAATTAGAACTAATACATTAATAAGTGATCATGGACATATTTTTAAAAATCCTAACATCAAATAATTTTTCTCACAAAATGGCTATAATCATCACTTTTTTCCTCCTTGGACCAATAATAGAATTGTGTTTTTGAAATAAGAAATAGTATACATTATGATATTTCCTGGAATATAATTAATGATTATGAACATTATTATTATTTTTGGGTAGAATCTATAAATTCAACCGAATATATAATTAATATATTTTTAGTTGGACAACTCTTAAAAAACCTTATGAATTATTGAATTATAGAATGAAAAATGATAATTACATTATAGTTTTTGGTTGAAAATTAATTACTCTTCATATGAAGTATACTCATGATAAATTAATATCCCTAGGGATGAATGAATTTAATTAGTTACAAAACAACCTATAAACTTTATAGTGTCATTAATAAATTAATCAGAACTATGGATGAAAATATTCATGTCAAAATTGAAGACAAAAATCAACATGACCCTATAAATCATATATAAAACATTGAGCATGATTTTTCAACATTGATCATTAATGAAAAAGCTTCTAAAACATGTATGAAATAAGGAAAAAACTATTCAGATCTATGGGACATTCATGACCATAACCATAATTTGTTGAAGATAAAGGGATGACCAACACTTGTTTTTCAAGAGATGTTTGGGATCATAGGTACCTCTCTCTAACTGATGTATTTATAGACCTAGATAAAGGTAAAATTACTATAGTTTCACTTACGAACCAGGTTGAACATCAATAATCCTTATCATGTCATGAACCTAATAACTTCAATGATAAAACTAAATTTGAATTTAATGTAATAGAAATGCCAGAGGAACTAATTTTTTTTAAATAAATACTATTTGGTACTTTTAGTTATACCTAAATACACTCTAACTATAGGAATTAAATGGGTGGAAGAAACAAGGTCGATGAAAATGGCATTATATTATGAAATAAATCTATGTTTTTTGCACAAGGGTATATTCAAGAAGAGGGTATTGACTATAAAGAAATCTTTGCACTAGTGGCTTAACATGGATCCATAAAAATCCTACATACATATGATACACATTTTTTATTTTAAACTATATGATATATATACTAAAATTTCATTATTAAATGGGTTTTTAATTATGGAACTTTTTTTTGAAAAACCCCTTGATTTTCAAAATCCACAGTTTCTAAATCATTTTTTCAAATTTAAAAAAAATTAATATATGGATTAAAAAAAGATCTATGATAATTGTAAGATAATATTTTCTCTTTTCTAATTTCTAATTCATTTCAAAAGAAATATATTACCCTACTTGTTTTAAAAAAAATCAAATGTTGTTTCAGTTTTTTAATTCTATCTTGATGATATAATTATTTGTTATTCTATTAATTAATTGGGTAATTATTTTTAAAATATGATTAAAAACAAATTTTATATCAGTTAAATTCTAAACTAAAAAAGTTTCTTAGATTTCATATTTTTAAAAATAATTAAGGAATTCTTTAAAATCGAATTAATTACAACAAATATATTTTAAATCATTCTTTTCTGGATAGCACTAAAAGTTGTTTCACTCTTATGAGGACCACATGTATGTTGTATCTTAATGAAGATGGAAAGTCAACAGATCAAACCATTTATAGAGGTATGATTGGAATTTTATTTTATGTAACTACTATATAACATGATATTATGTTTAGCGTGTGAATATGTTCTCATTTTCAATAAAAACATAAAATTTAAAATTTAAAATTTATTAAAATAATTTTTAAATATATAAAATAGAAAACCAATTTTGAATTTTTCTACACTAGAGGAAAAACATATGACTTAGTGAGTTATTATGATGATGATTTTTGTTGATATAAGATAAAAAAAGAATCTATTGTAACATTTCATCTTTTGGAATGACACTAGAATCTTAGTGTAGTAAGAAAAATCTTTTTGTGGAACTATCTACAGATGAAGTTGAATACATAGTTGTTAGTAATTTTTTATGATTAAATTTTTTTTGATTAAGATCACTCTACTAGATTAGGTATATCAATTCATTCATGTCCCTATAAATTGTGATAGCACAATGTGATACATATTTCCACGAAACCATCGTATTATTATTGGATATAATAAATTTATTTAATTCTACACTTTTTGAGGGATCATTTCCAAATGAGTGATATCACTCTTGAATTCATTGTAACTGAACATCTTCATGACTATATTTTCATAAAATCAATGAATTATGAGAGATTAAATTACATAAAATTGGAATTAGGAATGATAAATTTAGTTAAAATATAAGTGTTTTGTGACTCACTATGGGACTAGAAACTTTGGGACATGACACAATTGGAAAGTCACCATTGGCGAGTCACTATTTTCAAGTCACTATTGGGGATTCATTAATGGAGAGTTAGTGGTATCTATTTCAAATTATTTTAATGTTATTGAGGATCACTATTGAATTGTCATTTGATTTCATCTATTTTTCTAAATCATTTCTAATAACCAAATTAAATATCATGATTTTAGTTTGAATTTGAGTCTCTCTATATATATCATGCCTTATCCCAAACCATTTCACATTTCCTTATTCCATCCTGAAAATTATACTTCTTTAATATTTTTCACACATTCGTTCTTGTACACATGGTTGAGTAATGCATGGTATAGTGTCATCTCCCAAATAATCGTGGAAGACTGCTTGGTGATAGAATGGATAAATTTGTTGATCTGTTGTAGAACTAAAGAAAAAACAACATGCGAATCTAAAATTAGTTATAGAAAAAGTGGCGTATATAAAGTAGCTTCAATCTAGTAAATTATTAGTTCTAAAGGTTATCCATAACCATGGATTGATAGATTGATTCTCTAGAAATGACAGAACTTTCTATCCTAGGATGGTTTATTAGATTTACTATTATCACAATTTTAAATTTGGGAAGTGGAATGATCAAATTTAATGTATGGTTAATGGTAAAGAGTTATCATTTTCATCAATGGAATGGAAAAGGTGTTTTAATATTCCATTCTAAGAAATGATTAAATACATTCCGGGTATGACACCTAGTAAAAGTGGATCATTTAGATATTAGGATGCTTTGTAGATATATCTTGTGATAAAACTCAAAGGATACCAACATCTACTATGTTTTAGGGTGAATGTATTTTTTCTTAGGATTTTTCATCATTTGTTAAATCGCGGGAGAGGGAACTTCAACACCCTAATATTTTAGGATGTATACCAACTTTTCTAAAAAAATAATGGGAGAAGATCAATCTATTCATATTACTTATGTTACAAATCTTTGAGATGTATAATTCATCATCAAGATCCAAATATTTAATTTATCTTGATTTATTTTATTATTTGTTGGAAACAAATGTTCGATTGATGTAGATAATGAATTTGAGATTAACTGTGGAGGTTTCTTATTGATTAATGTCATTTGTAAAATGATTTGGGTTAGAAAGAACCATTGGATAAATAAATGGATTTTTGGTAATGATATGATTTATGAGGAGTTTTATTATATATATCAACTTACCAAGCCTAAACAAATTATTGGATTATGGCCTGGATATTAATGAATTAGTTCGTTACTCTGATGAGGAAGAAGAGAAGGATGTTGTTCCTGAGTCAGTGGATACCTTGGTAGAGGAGGGCATCGATCCATACATTCCAAATGCCCCTACTGTGACTTTGGGACCTGTGAGGAAACATTACGAACACTATACTTGAGAGAGTAGGTTATGTGAAAGGGACTATGTTGTAGATGAGGCTTAATTTTCATGTGATGATCATTTTAGAAGCATTTCTACCAATTATTCTATAACGACCCATACTTTACATACATTGTAATAAATTTATAATTGAAGCACACTTATTATAACATATAACAAAACTAGGAAATGACCGTATAGGTATAGTGTCATTAGAAACTGGGAAACATATACAACTGGTTCATAAAGCATCTACATTTCCTCCCATTTATTTCATCATATATAGAGTCCCTTTTGGAATATCCTACTTAATAGAAATCTTCCTGACCTGGGGAAATAAAAAATACAAAAGGGTGAGCTCAAATTCTCAGTAAGGGTAAAGAAAAGAAATATCAATCACATCATCTACATCAGAACATAACTTTTGGAAATCATAACCTGCAAAAGAAATCATAATTTCATAACATGGGATAAATCATAGAAGTGAAATGTGATCCCAATAATCATAACATAAAACATGAAACATTGTGGCATAGATACATATTCATAGAGAGTCATTTCTTATTAGTCAAGACTCATTTCCATGACTATCTTAGTGGACAAAGTCCATTTCTGAACTGAGTTCACTCCTCGTTTCAGTCATATTTCACTGAACTGGTTTAACCTGCTATTCCAGCCTTGTCTATCTCATGAGATATAAAATCCTTACCCAATGCATTGGAGGGAGATATAGGTCCCACCCATCTCATAATGTTACCATTCTTATGTGTACCACAAAATCATAAATCATACATCATTGCATAACCCATGTAACAAAAATGGGATTCTTAAACATCGTGAAATCATAAAACAATTCATATAAGATAAAGGAATTCATAAAAAAAATTACATCACAACATAATCAAATCAATGTAATAATAGGGATATAAAGAGAACCCGATATTACTTTAGATGGAAAATAATTTTGATAAAACACTTGAACTCCATTCTTGAGGAAAATATCCTTTCTACTTCAAAATAAACAGATTTCCTTTCTTAACATGTCATACAATTCTAAACTAAAATAAGTTGATTAAAAATAAGCTTGAAAACTTGTAAAGGAAGCTTCTTGGAAATAATTTTTTAAAAATCCATTCATGTCGTATAAGTTAAAAATACATTCTTCTCGTACTTTTATCGGAAAAGTCAAAAAGTACCTCGTACGAAAAGCGACAAAAGATTCCATTCATATCATTTACTAAAAACTCACCGAAGGGTAAAATTGAATTTAAACAATTGTAGGTGGATGGAAATAATATTACATATTGAGGAAACATGGATGTGGATGATAAAATACCCCCAGTAAATAATAAAGTACAAACAATCTCGGATAAAAAATGAGATTGTGATATTTCCCTTACCTTAGGTCCGATTTGCTTCGTAAGTGTCCGAACCTACTATATAATGATTTAAATAATGTTATTGACTTATTCCAGAATCATAATTATTTTTATGACATCATATATGGTCATATTATTAGCTTGTTATTAGTAGTATTTCATTACTACTTGTTATTCGGGTGTTTATTACTTTTTGTTCTTATGCGTGTTTTGTCGAATAAATTCTTATTTTTCATTTTAGGTTATAGATACCTAATTTACAGAATGGTATTAGTGTAGTATATATCATATTCATTCATTAAATTCATTTATATAATCATTATGCAATGAAGATCATGTAGAATGAGTCGCATCACATCGTGGAGACGGTATTCCGTACGTATGCACTAGTGATGATATCATTCCCATGATCGTGGAATTGTATTAGAGTGTTTTTATTATATTTCAGAATCAATATCACTTCACAATAATCATATATATTCATTATTTACACCATTATACCCATCCATGTAAGTTGGTGGTGGAAAATAGATTACACCACGGTGTGGAGATGGTATTCCGTACGTACGCACGCGCGGTGATTTCATTTTCCGTAAGATGGATAAGAGGTGAAATAGGGTTATTTCATATTTATAATAACATATCAGTATATGATGGATAATTATGTTATTACCTCATAATTAAACAACTAAAGAAAAAGAAGATGAAGAAGAATGAAATTGGAAAGGATCGGTAATGGATATTACCTCTTCTTTGAAGTTCTTCTTTGAGACCACCTTTTAGGGAATTAAAATTGGTCTTTGAAGAATACCAGGACCTATAGGGTGTCTCTAGGGAAGTGGGTAGGGGAAGGTGGCAGGGGTTGGCCAAGCTTGAAGGCTCAATGTGGTGTGAGGAATAGGGGGAGGAGGTGCCCTTTTATAAGGGAGGAGAGGGGCACCTTTGGAATAACAAAAAATATTAATTTATTATAATGTCATATTCGGTTTTAAATAGCTCAAAATTAATTTATTTCAAAGATAAGGTGGGGATGGGTCTAAATCCTCTCATACAATAGAATTTAGACAAGTTTAGGTCATTATATTAACCTTATCGTTTAGTTTTAACTCTTAGTTAATTAGATTGACATTTACAATGTCACTTTGTATTTTTATAATATATAGTTAATAAACGTACCATATACATCCAAGAGACCCCCAAGTGGTCCATTAATGATCAACTATAATGATATAAGTATCTTGGCCGAACCTTAGATTTTTAGGAATAAAATAACAATCAATATTATAATATTTTTTTGAAAAACTATTTTATGTCAATTTTGACACTATTTAGTAATTGATTTTTGTGAAACTCATAACAGAATGATTAGTTAGAAAACATTTAATCAAATCAATATTAACATATCATATTAACCTAGATAATTAGTGTAATTCATAAAAAGTCTCACATTATATTTATTTGGGCATTTATAATATCAATTATGTTAATATTTCATTAATAAGATAATTATTGCATCATCATTGTGTCATAAATAAATTAAATTATTTAAAGTCTAAAAAATAAAAATAAAATACCATTATGTAGGAAATCCTTTTAGATTTTTAATGAATATTTATAGTCGAATATATCTTATGTATAACCCTATATTAAAAATGTTTTAATTATTAAACTTTGATTTTTACTATTTTAACCCTTCTTTAAATAAATTACTATTAAATGTCCTAATCTAATCCATGTTGGCCTAAATGGTCATATTTTATTACTAGGGTTGTTTTTGGTCGAATTACAATTATCCAATAGAATTAGGACATGTTTTAGGGTAATAATAATATCATTTGTACCCTTAATTACCCTATTTACTTTTAACCGTGGTAAAAAAAGTAAAAAGTTACTATTCACCAAAAATTATTTTCATCTCATGGAACCACATTTTACTTACTGACATCAACCGTGTCTTTTGGATTTTTGAAATTCCACTCACAGAAGTGGTAAATTTATGTTTTAGGAAAAATTCAGTTTTTTAACAGCCACTTAGTAGTTTTACTATTCATCAAAAATTGAATGTTTTCAGAAAAATACCAAAATTTCACCCTAGTCTAATTTCGAAATGCCGAATACAAAAATGAAGTCAATTTTGAAAAATAAAATTCACAAAATTTCAAAAATTGGTTATTACTATTCATAACAGCTAGTATTAATAATATTTTAATAGCATATCGTTTTTTAGTGAAACTCTGTATCGCGTAGGACGCAAGCTATCGAGGAAGGTCACGATTGCGTGTAAAAAAAGCCAAGCAAGTGTTATGTGTAGTGAAAGATTCCTTTGATGATTTATATAACATAAAATTCTCGGGTGTAACATATTCTAGAAAATTATATGTGTTTTTTATGATAAATTTGAAAAGGAGGAAGGGATGATGGTAATGAAATTTTTAAATATAGTGAGAAAGAAAAGGATGTTAGAGAGGATGACAAAAATGATGTTTATGGTATAGATCCTGATGTTCATGTTATTTCTATTAGAGAAAAATCACATTTTCCTTCTACATCAATTTCTATTTTTTTAACATGTTATGGGAGAGACCTATATTACCTAATAATATACATGTTCAGATATTTGTTTATTTGTATATATTATTTCCAGATCTCAATGTAGATGATGATTCTTCTACTATATGAGATACCAATGTACCTTATAAGGGGGGGAATTACCCTATTTCTGTCATATTAGCTAGTTCTCATGCTGAATGGGAGAAATTTCTAGGTTATATTCATCTTGTTTTGGACAATTCAGAGACCATATATGTTGATGACTATGTTGTTTGACATTCTCTAGTATAGGGTGTGGTATCCTGTATTGGTGATACTTCTCCATGTTCCAAAAATGTTTTTTCTAGATTATGCTAACATGGATGATGATGAGGGAATTAAATGTAATGATGATAGAAATTCTATTTTTTGTTGGAGTTTAGATAGATCCTGTGGAATATCTAGTTGAGTTCCAAACCATAACATCATATCCACCTTAGTAGTCTTTTGACATCTAGGATAACAATGATAACTCAGAAAAGTGAGGATGATGCAATACACCTTCTTGTTCATGTGGTGTTTTATATTCATCTAAAGATGAATCATCACATTTAGAATGATGAATTTGAGATACATATGTTAAAAAGTGATATGATGTCTATAAGGTTTGTTATAGGGGAGATAAGTACCATCATTTATATCACCAATGCTATTATTATGGATATGTGGAGTCTTTTCCATTAGTGGAATCTACTTTGAGTGCACCGCATCCTTCTGTTTCTATTGATGCAGATTTCATTTGGGCTATAGTTCAAGAAGAATATCATTGTACTATGGGAGATATTTTTTATTTTCATCTAGATGATGTAATAAAAATTTATCAGCGGTGTATTATTATGTACAAACAGGTATAGGAATGTTTAAATGAAGGCTGAAGTGATTCAAAACCCATCACAAATTCTATTGAACATTTCCTTTCTAGGGTTTATTCAAAACATGAATTGAAAACTCATTCCATGTTTCTGGCTTATAATCATAGAGTTAAACATTTAATTAGGGAATTCAAGATTATATTTGAATATTTTATGGTTTTTGGAATCCCTGCAGAAGCGTTTTATTAAGGAAAAGTATGTCTTTTTTAATTGTATTGGGAGAAGGGGAATATTATAATCAATTTTTTAATCTAATAAAATTGTATTTGTATGTATTTGATAAAATAGTGGTTTCACTAGAATCTATACCAATGATAGTATTCACATATAATTCCTTATAAGATTATTTTACCCTATAGTATCTTCCCTTTATCATGTCTTTAATGGAAATTGTCTAGTTTCATAGGCCAGTCATCATCACAGAGTTTCCTCAGACTTCTTCATCATGTCCACCTATCTCTACAACAGCCTCCTCCGTAGAATATGTTCTTTATACCTATGATTATAAAAAGGTCCCTACTGATCTTTCCTCTAGATCAAGGAGTGGGTCAGATTGGCATTATTCATTTATATGAATTTCTTTTGTACTTTTCCTTGTATCTTATTTTCGGGAAGTAATATTATGAGTCTTTATTCTCAATGAATTTTCTATCTTATCCGTTGTCTATTTGATTTTTTAACTTTGATAATTTTTTATATATTATTTACTATATTCCTTTTGATAAAAATTATTTTGATATTCTTGTTCTTTATCGTTTTTTCAAATACCAATCTATGTATTTTTTGTTTCTTCTTTTATATTTTAGTAATATCAAAAGGGGTAAAACGTTTGATGATATAATTGTTTTTGTTATTTGATAATTTTTATTTTATCATTGATAAGTGAATTTTGATATATTATTTACCTATTTATTTGTTATGTTACCTTGGTCTCTAATTTTATATCTCGTCCTTACTCATTTGGATTTCCATATTCAAATTGTGTCCTAGACATGAAATCTAACAGGATATATCCTTTTTTATCCATTATTTTGGAATGATTTTAATAAAAAAAAATTATATGGATATCATCCTATTAAATCACATTTCAATGATACTAAATATTTGATTCCTATTTTTTTATAAATATTATTTGATATTTGAACTGTTAAGAAAACTATTATACAATAAATCCATTTCTATATATCAAGGTTAATAAATATACATGGATTATAAAAATATAACAATTTGTGAGTATAAAAATGGGGGGGGTACAATTAGATCATCCTTATTTTAATTCTCACAAATCATATTTATTATTTTTATATTTATTTTACAGTTTTATAATGTAATTTTATTATATAGGAAAATATGATGAAAATTTGTCTAATTGTTGACATGAGTAATCCTTAGTTAAAAAATGACTCATAACCAGACGTGAACAACAACGATCTTGGGTCCCCATTATTTAAAATTTCCAACCAAATTTTTTTTATCTATAACCAAAAATGCATCATCGTTGGTACAGATGATAAATTACCAGATGAGTTTCTATAATACATGATCGACTTCCTGACTAAATAATCATTAAACATGACACACTGTTAGATCAAATGATTCCACTCTTAATGAGCTACCAACAGAAGAAGCCCAAGCTAGACTAACTGATTTCCAAATATGTATTTCCATAAAACTGACTCATTTATAGGATGATTCACCACCATATATTTATATTCTCCAGAAGATCCATCGTCACTATTCTATCAGATTTAGATTGAATACTCCCAATGGATAAATTAATGCAATTAATTTTAAGGATTTATTTTAAGATTATATTATAAAATATTAGTGTAATTCATTAAAGGTAATTTTATATATCATTATTAGGATACATGTGATTTTATTTATCATTAATAAAATATAAACTCCTTCATGTAGTGATATTATATTCTCAAAATTCTCTCTCATGAATTTGAGAGATAATGTGTGATGAAGAAGTGAGTGTGACATTATAAACATAAAAAATATAATAAATAAAGATCATACATGATATATAATTACTTATTTATATCTATGATGAAGTAGAGTACATTGAGCATCTAGAAACTTTCCTACATCCGGAATGAAGAGAGATTTATTGCAACTTTTAGAGAAACAACTCGATCTCCTCACCAATCCACATCAGAGCCCACACAATAACCTGGATCACCTCAGAACAAGTATCATGAAATTCTCTATATATTATTTGTTTCAATTTATTTTTTTTTTCTTTTAAACTTTAGATGTATATTTTTAGCTTTAATAATTAACACTAAGTGTCTCCTATGCTAGAACTAGAGAATACTTGACACTGTTTTCTCAATATTTTCATATTCTTGCAAAACCTTTTTATATAATACTTACTTATGTGGAATGTATTTTTTTATTCCAACGTATATCAACGGAAGAGGCATTTTGACCTATATGTATTAAATGATATTATACGTATACCCGATTTAGGCTATGAATCATATTATAGTTATGTACTCTTCTTGGAGGCGGTTGAATTCCATGTGGCAGGGATTGGGCATCGAATTAAGACTGAACACCTTTTTTACCCTATTATGTGTTTTTTTCATTAATTATAAGATTAAAAATGTATCATTTTTTAAGAATTAAAAAAATGGTACTTGGATAGTTAATCATAACTAGTGCTTATATAAGTATTTGATTGTGTAAACAGATTTAGAAAATGTATCTTAATTTAAATATTGCTTTAACTGAGCACTTACAAAGACATGATGAATATTTTAAAAGATAAAATTAATATTAAAATAATATATTTTTTAACTAGACTATTTTTTAATTGCAGAAATTTATTTAAACATGTTTTTAGCAAAACATTTTATTTGGAACTCAATTCACACCCTGTTGAGTTACACACAATGAAAAAAGGAATATAGTTTCAATGGCATAATGTGTCCCATGAATTTTTTAGATCTATATTAAATATTCATAATGTTAAAAATAATTATGTATATCAAATAACACTTTTTATTTATTTACTTGAAATCAAAGTAAATGAATTGTATCAAAATTAAAAAATAATGATATTTTATCAAAATAATATTTTATTAAATTATTTGAAATATTTTAGTATATTTAAATCGTTTAATTAGGTCAATATATGATCTATAATTTCATATATTATCTAAATATAGGTCAATATTTACCTAATATGAAAAATTATACCCCTTTAAGAGTGAATGAGTCATTATAGTGGTTAATGTTGAAATAGATTAACCATGATATATATAAAAAATGAATGTTAAAATGACAAAAAAATATATAAATTTTATTGTTTGATGAAATTGCAACACTGTACACTTTTAATTTTAAGTAGTGACTATTTTTTAGAATTTGGATCTGTATTAGTCTTATTATATATTAATTTTATTTGTATATTATAAAAGTGCCCCACACCCCCATTATAATAGGGAACCACCCACCTCACTTATTTAAACCATATTTATCAATTTAGATCCAACACACCCAAAAAAATTATATTATAAACATTTTTATCCACATTCCAGATATTATTTTTATCCAAAAATACATGAACTAGGATCCTTAAAAATGAGAGGTAATAGCTATAACTGATCACACTTTATTAAATTATTCTTTTGAATCTGAAAAATATTTAATATTTATCATGTAATAGTTAGGTAATTATAAAATATATAGTTAAATATTATCATGATTATTAACTCACAATTTTCCTCCCACTTTCCCAAAAAATAGGTTGTCAAATTAACACTTGTACATATGTATGACTAACCGTCTCCACATACAGATACAATTCATTCTTCATTAACATATTTTATAGATGGTAATTATTATGGTTTTAGAGTTTATATATGTTATTTAAAACATAATTATACTTCTAGAATAATACTATCATTTATACCATCTTACCCTCCAATCTGTTGGGAAAATGTAATGTCACTCAAGCGTTTGTGTGGACTACCACAACCACGAAGCGATGTGCTACATTTTTAGTTTCTATATTAATTGTATGGTATTAATAATATATTTTCAGAATATATAATAATTATATTATATAATAATGACTTTTCAAATGTTAATTATTAGTTTAATTAATATCCTTACATCCATAGAAAAGTGAAAATTATGTTTATGAGTATGTACTACCTTTATTGTCCAAGAATGATGTATTAATTTATCTATCTATAATTTTCTAAGATTAAAACTAATATGTATATAATTAATAAATATTTTATTTAATCATGAATAAAATTATTTTTAATATTTAACCATGATCGAATTACTAGTACTAAAATATCTGAACCATCAAAATACAAGAAAAATGAAGTAGTTTTTTTTCCAAAATAGTGATTTAAAAAAAATTATTAATGAACTGGTGATAAAAGAATATAAATATTTCATATTTTGTGTAAATATGTATATTAAATCCATATTTATTTTGCAATATTTTTAACATACACCAATGAATTTCGACCTAAGGAAAGGGTTCCCATAGCACTTTTACTTATGTGAGACATATTCCATATTCACAGCTTATTTCTTTTATGTGGTATATATGCTAACCCATTTTTATATTATAGGATGAATCTATTTTTATTCATGGAATTTGAAATTTATTTTTATTTTATTTCTATCATGAGTATTATGATTCAAAATAAACTCATGTAGGATGTGTTTTTCACAATCTATTCATTATTCACGATAGTTTATTTTTATGTTTCAAAAGAGGAATATTTATATTCCTTTTACTTGTTTTCAAATTATTTCTTAAATTTTTTACTATTATAAAATTAATTTCCAATGTAATGATCACCTTTAACTCAATTTTTACAAAATTTCTTATATGTAATATTTCTGTTATATTATGAATGATGTATTTTTTGACGCTTCTTACAAACGTGAGAAAGTAATGTTTTTTATCTTATATAAATGGAACATAACTTCTGAAAATATTTATTCCTAAATTATTTGTTTCTTATATTTAATCTATATAATTTTCTTTCTAGATAACTTTTATTTTATTAGGAACACTATTTTACGATTTTAAAATTATATTTTCATTGAAAAACAGAATTATTTGCCAGAAATATTCATGTGAAATTTAAAAAATATATTAATCTCTATAAAAATCCCTTGATGAATCTTATATTGTTAATATATTATTACTATACCATCCACCATATTTATTCACATGGTTTTTGACCATTTTAAATGGGGTAAATTATTTACATTCTGTATGATAATTCTTAGAATATGAAAAGTATTTTATTCTCATGGAATATAGATTTAGTTTTATTAGTTACTCATATGAGTAATTAATTATAATTATTATGTGTTGGGTAGATCCCTTTAAAAACCCTCTATGAATTTCTATTTCTAATGAGGAAAAATATATTGGGGTTTGGGTAAGGCCTTTCCCATTTGAAATGATTTCATGGCATAAATCCTTGATTATATTTTCATAGGTCATGTATAGAACCTCTATAGTATGTTTTAGTAGTCCAGTATTATTTATTCCATAATTATAAAATAATTAACGTATTTTTGAATGATTATTGGACTATTTTCAATATATATGGATATTTTTAAAGAGCATGTGATTGATTATATGGTTTAATTTATCATCATTTATTCATTCCATATTATCCTCAAGTTATTTTTTTAAATAGGATGTGTTTTAGTTATTTAAATTTCCATATTTATTATTCTTATTTAATCATTATAGCTTCCACTTTACACAAACCAATACTAAGAATCTAAGATCACCTCTTTATTATGGTTAATTTTCCCTAGGATTTTTGGAAGTGTTTTCTGATTGATATACATTGATAGGCTAAGAGAATAATATAATTATCCAATAATGTTTTTTTATTTTATGTATATAATATTTAATTTTAACTCCATGTATGTATTAGCTTACCATTATTACTAAACTATTCAGTTATTTAGGAGGAGATTGCTTATATCTAGTTTTAATGAAACAAATTAACCCATAGATCTCTGTTACTAGGGTATACGTACTAACTAGAATACCTTACCAAAATCTATCCCCAATATTCATATATGATTTATAATGATTATATTCTTCCAGAAATACTAAACATTGGGCTAATATTAATATATCCATATGATGGTTTTCAATGTGATGGTAATCATCTTCATTAAGGTCTTTTGTTTTGTACTTCTCCATTTAACACCTTCAATTATGTATTAATAATTAAAATATAATAAAAAAATTATCCATCATGTACTATGATTTTATTATCTTAATGTAATTATATTTTTCCATCTCCTCTCCCATAATATGGGAAATGGAGATGTCGATCACGTGTACGGAGGACTACTACCTCACGAATTGATATAATTTATTTTCAATTAAGACCTTTATTAACAATATATAGTTATTTATTTAATGTATAAATGTTCTATTTGTTTAATAATTATACTTATATAAATAAAATAACACATCGACCTTTTCCACATTAAACATGTTTGAAAATTAAATTTTAGCCCATGTGTACAAAGGGACTACCACCTCCATGAAGCGATGTGGATGATTTTTCAATTTTTATATGAATGGTAATAATTATAGTTCTAATTAATATATGTGATATATATGATATTATACTTATTATAAAAATATTAATTTTTATTTACCTTTCTTTTGACCCATGTATCAAAAAATGAAAACAGTGTTTATGCATAAGTAAGGCCAACTATCTCCATAAATAGTGCAATTAAATTTTTATCTATAACTTTTATGGATGACTATAAGTACATATGTTTTTAATATAAATGATATTTAAATAATTATTATGATTATATTGATTATGTGAACTTGATCAAAGTACACGGATGAGAACCACTAAATAAAAAAGTATACGAAAAAAGAAGCAGTTATTGCTCAGAATTGTGATATTAAATTATAATTATTAATAATATAATTATAAAATATAACAAGTAAGTCCCATATTTTGTGATATATATTATTATAGTTATATATTTTTTGTATAATAAATATATACATGTTATAAATCATATTCAAAAACATATGAGGGAAGTTAAAAGTGAGGTAAGGGTTAATTTCACAATCTCTTCATTATTCTTGATTTTTTATGATTATGTCAACATTGGGGGAATTATTTAATAATTATTTATTCATCCCTTTTTATTTTATTTTTATATGTTTATTTCTAAAAAAAAAATTTCAATTCATTTGTTATTTCTTTATGTACTCAATATTCATAAATAAGGTTTTCAAGAAAAATAAAAATTATTTATCTACCAAATTTAGAGTGTGTCTATTTCATGTCCATATTTTAATTAAAATGTTTTAAATAATTTTTTTAATATTATATAATTATTTACTATATACATTTTTTCCCCTTTATAAATTTTCAATAAATGGTTGAAAAGGAATATATATATATATTTTTTGTGTAGTTAAATTTGAGCATTTTACACAAGTGTGAAGGGAATGTTTTTTCATATATAACATAAATAAAATTTCATACCTTATTGATCAATAATTCTTTGAATATTCCTAGAAATTATATTTGATTCATTTAGAATAAAAAATATTCTATTATATTTGGTAAATTTGAATATTTTTATTATTTTATTTCAAAATGAAAATGGAATTTCAATCAACAATGATTATTTTTATCTTCCTAATATATATTCATCAATACCATTATTATAATGTAAATGTTCATTTTGATATGGAATTTATCTACTCATTCCATTATCTGTATAACATTTTGGGGATTATTATTAGGTTTTTTAATTGGGTAATTATTAACATTTCATAATAATATTTTCCAATATGAATGTTTATGATGATTATGTTTCAAACCCTTCATATGATAAATTATTGAAACATAGTAAGAAATTGGAAGGGTCTTCTATAGTCCATTGATGTGTCTATAGGTCTTATGAGACAAAATTATATGGGTGTTCAGTTTATTCCTTGAATTTTTTGTATATTGACTTGGTAGAATTCCTTGACGGTATGATTATGGTGTCTGATATTATGAATTAAATCATTATAAAACTGGTTAGTAATATCTATGAAATTATTTATGTTTTATGTTATCTCCATATTTAGTGACTTTTTATTAAATTATTTAAATGCAATGTTGTAATATTTTTTTATCGTCAATATTATTCATGTTTTATTTACTTTAAGATATATTTTATTTCCAGCAATCCCTTACTGAGCATCTGAGATCACCAATAATTATATTTTATTTTCCCAATATATGAAGATGGGATATATTAATGAAATTAATGATATAATAGATGCAATGAAAAATTTACCATAAGAATTATTATATTATATTTATTTTTTATATATATAAAATGTGAATCATGTAATAATATTATCTCCAATTATTTTGAACTGCTCGATCCTTTGGGATTAGACTCCAAGAAATTATGCTAATGTTGTAAAATAACAAGATCCAGGATACTAGGATAGGGTGTTATAGTTGGTATTAATGGTTGTCTGTTAGAAACCTTGGGAGTTATATTTTGGAAAATATAGATTAGGTAAAACAACTTAATGATGAAAAATGTGGATATATCTAATTACTAGACTACAATATAATGTTATGTTTTAGTTAGATATTATATAGTTTTCTTAACAATAGATCCATATTTAGATACTACAAGTGGATAATGTTTTAGAACAAATGCATCTATGGGTAATAACCTGAAAATTGTTGGTCATGTATATCATGGACATCATTCTAGTGCACATTGAGTATTCCCTTAGTGGGCACCTGGATTGACACTCCTAGAGGATATTCTCAAATTAAATCAAATTTTAATTAAAATCCATTTTATCATATTGTTTAATGGTAATAATATTTCCAATGAAACTAAATTATTATTTTTACATTATTTATGAATAAATTTTCATGTTTTTTTATGTTCTTAAAAAGTATCAAAATTATTAATTATGTTTCATAATTTTATGATATAATCTATTGTATACCATTTTCTAAAAATGGTTAATAGTGAATGGAATGGGAATTATAATAATGCACAACATCTATGTAGGGAATCCCCTCCTTTAAGAGATAAGGAATTTTGATCTAAATATGAAAATATAGATGAAAATACTATAAACATATTTGGGTATATAACTATGGTTATGACCAATAATCTTGAATGTATGAAGCTTCCTACTAATCCTTAATGTCTTAAAAAAATGTTTCACTGTTTTATGGAAAATTATTCACTACCCGTGAATGATTAAGAATATTTATTTTTGTCCATGAAATGGATAAGTTCCTTACTGATTTTGTTTTTTATTTTTTGATGTAATGAGAGTGATAAAGCATTCATGGTAGTTTATCATCTATCTAAGGATATAGATAAATGGATATCAATAATTACAAATACTAACAATAAAGAAGAAATAGAAATAATATTGGAAGGATTTAAATGTAAATTTATTTGAAAAGTAACTTATTCATGATAATTGAGATGATATAGAGAGAAAATCCCTAATTGATATACAAAAATAATACTAACATGTTTCTATGTATGATGAAAATTTTAAAATATTAGAGAGGCATGCAGCTGAATACATATATAATCAAAATAAAAATATGATCAATTTATTTGATGATCTAAATCCAATAATTCAAGGGGCGCTAGCACCCCATCCTTGTCATAGTACAAGGACATAATATCATGTTAGATTTAAGTGGGGAAATAATTATCCATGTCTTATAGATTTGAAGTAAATAAAGATAATAAAAATGTTGCTATGAATTATGTAAAATGAAAAGGACAAAATGGGAAGAAGGAATGTTATGAAAATTACACATGCAATAAATATGGAAGGAAATATCATGGAACCTATATTATAAGAATCTTAGTTTTCTACAAGTTTGTACATATATTATTTAAGGCTTGTGATTAAAAAAATAATAAACATTCTTTCAATGTTCAATTATTCAAAAAAAATAATAAATTTAACTATGAGAATTATTATTCATAGTTTCGAGGAGATTTTACTCAGAAAAGGACTAGGGATAAAGGGAAAGGTTATATGATCACAACATATGGTGTTGAAGTTCACAAAAATGTTTCAGAAGGTAATTTAATCATTGCCTCATATTTATGCAACAATTTATTTGATTTTGGATCTTAATAATCTTTTTTATCTTCCATGTTTTTGAAGAAATTTAGATTTTTTACAATCACCATAAAAGGGATATATAAATCAAGTATCCTAGTAGATGTCTCACTATAAGAATGATGAGAAAATATGTTGATATTATAACATATAAAAGTTTCCTACGTAATGAGTTTATAATTATATCAATGTTTTATTTACTTAAAATTCTTTAAGGAATACTAGATTTTAAAATATAATTTATAAATATGTTACAAAGATTAGAAAATTATTATTTGTGATGAACATGAGAAATTCCATATATTTATAGGGGATACTTTACTATTTGATCCATCTCTATACCCAACCCTAGTAGCTCATCTTAATGAGAGTCTTGGGGTGGAAGAGTAGACCCAACCTACAAAAGGAAAATTTATCTTCAAATTGAAGTTGTGCCTATTGTAAAATAATAAATCAACTTATTTCTTTAATAAATGAATGAAATAAACTAGAGTGTGAGGTTGAGTTTTACATTTATAAAAACCATTCAGAAAGACCAACATCAAAGACTCTCAATATAATTGGCATTATGGAATTAGTGAAATTAATGAAATAAATTGTGTAGTGGTGTAATGAAGGATCTATACACCCTATTGTGTCACGATGGAGAACCCATGAACTTTTTTTAAGAATAAAGATTGACCTATGAGGTTGTGCAATGATTATAGAGAAATTAATACTATTGTGATAATGAAAAAGTATCCACTACCTTCTGTTGATGACACATGTGATTAACTTATTGAAGGTCAAAAATTTTGAAATAATCACCCTAGTTATGGGTTCTATTAATAGCGACTAAATAAGAAATTTATTATTTATATAGGATTTTGAACAAGGTATAGACATTATGAATTTTTCATAATTCTATCTTTATTTACTAATGTAACCTTAGTCTTCATGGATCCAATGAATTGAGTATTCTATGAATATTTTTATTATTTTTTACTGTGTTATTTATTGATGACAGCTTGTTGTATTCTATGATCTATAAGAACCATGACAAGAACTTTCAAATAATTCTTTAAATTCTTTGAGGACTATAATTTTATAACAAATATATCATGTTTGAATTCAAGCATCAAAATATTTATTTTATTGGACATACTGTCTCCAGTGATTTAATCCCAATTGATTATGTGAAGTAAAATTCAGTTGAATAATAAACTACACAAATACACATAGTTAACTTATATAGTTTCATTTGTTCGGCAAGTTACAATTGGTGACATTTCCAAAATTTATCAATATTTTATAACCCATTGACTAAGATCACATGTAAATGGGTTAAGTTCGTATGTAAAAAATTAATGTCAAATTATTTTTGACAACTTGAAGATGTGACTGGTAAATGGTTATATTTTTAATCTACCATAAAAAATAATGGATATGTGATATGTAGTGATTCATATAATATGTGTCACAATTGTGTCCACAAAAAAATGTTATTTTAAATGAATCACTGAAATTTAAGGAATGTGATATTGAGTTGGGATCAATAATATTTTCTCTAAATACATATAGACAATATCTATATTAAAAAATGGGATATATAAATAGATCAAATGAGTCTAGAATACATATTTTTATAGAATAACATCAAAATAAGGTAGTGATGATGGATTGAGCTACTTTGGGATTTTTATTTCTCAATACATTACCTTAATGGAAACAAAAAAAAGGTTAATGATGAACTATGTATGAATTATCAGAGAGTTATACAAAAAATTATTGTTTTAGGGGATCTTATAATCATTTATTCAGTAATGATGGATCTTGGAAATTTTTTTAGAAGGTGAAAAATCTCTCAATTTATCAATTATTTTCAAAATACGATTATTAGAAGAGATTAAAAGATCTCCAAAATATGACAATAATTTTCAAAATAATATTAATGTTGTGAATGATGGGAAATAGGATGACTTCATATGTAACAATGGAATTCTGAAATTTGGAATTGGGCAATGTATTTCATCAAAACCTGAGATGAAGATAAAATTAGTTGAAGATGACCAAAGTTCAAAATTATCAGTACATCATGGTATCACAATGACATATAAGTATAAGAACAAACATTATTGGTGTGATAAGATGAATTGGGAAATTATAGATTACGTATAAATAATCATGGTTGGACAACAAGTAAAAAAAGGAGAGATTGAATCCAAAATGATTCATGAAACCACTATCTATTAATGTGTGCAAATGAGATGACTTTAATATATAATTTATCACCAGATTATCATATATTCCTAAAAATAATGATTCAATATGGGTTATTATTTCTCTCCTTATAAAATCTATACATTACCTTACCATATGGGTAGATTTAACTATGGGGTACCTTGTATGACACTATAGTAATGATGTTATAAGTCTTTATGGTGAACATATTTAAATTATGCCTGATCATGATCCAAAATTTTCATAAAATGAAGGAAAATTATTCCTATTTATTATGATTCAATGCATTATTTGAGCATTGTATATCATCCATGGATATATAGACATTCGTGAAGTAGTATTCATATATTTGAATACATGTTGGGTTAATTCATACTTGACATCCATGGTATGTGGGAACATTATTTACATTTTTTGGAGTGTTCATATAAAAATATATTCCATTGAAATATTAAAAGTGTCCCTGATGAAGAATTATATTCCAAGATATTTCATACTCTATCTTGTTGAGATAAAGTTGGTGAAAGGATAATTATAGGACCATAACGTTTTGAGGAGAAAATGAAAAAGGTAAAGACTATTCATATTCATATTAAAATAACTCAATGAAGTAAAAAAATATTAATATTGATAATTGGAGGAATGATTTGTAATTAATAGTTGGTGATCACTTTTTTTTGAAAGTATATCTATCGAAGGGTGTTATAATGTTCGATAACATCATAAAATTGATCCCTTTGTACACGAAAAATTTTAAAAACATGGAAAAAATTTGTGCCATGTCTTATATATTTTTTATTCAACCAATCAATTCTATAGTATATGTCGTGTTCCATAACCCAAGGTTAAGGATGTATATTCTTGACCCAATGCTAGATATCACCTATGACGACATTTAATTTGTACAAGATCATCCTTAATATGAATAACGTATTCATATTATTGAATCAAGATATAATTTATTGGAGAATAATATGAATAAACTGGAAAATTTATATTGTAGAAAACATAAAATGTAGGAATGAACATTTGGAAAGGATGATTTTATAATGAAGAATCACCTCGTTTGATTATAATGTAATATCCATGAAATATTTTATGATGAATTTTTTATGGGGGATAAATTTTACACACAATATTCAATTATATGATGTTATAATTATATATTAACCAAAATATATATTAATGTAAATTTTAAACATTCTGGGGATAAAAATTTTACTTTTATGATATGAATGTAGATTTTTAACATAGAATGTCAAAATTAACCTAGAATGGTTCTTTAAAGTTTTCAATAGAAATTATCTTCTATGAATAATAAAAAATACAGTATTTTGTTATTCGTACTATTATTTAAATTAGTGTGCAATAATATTTATTATTAACTATCTGATTACTATAATTCTTTTAATAAACAATGAGTAGACCATTTGGATGAAAAAAGTGATATTTTATAGTGAATAGTTTTTAATTGCATAAAATTGTTCCATTTTATTTAATTTAAAAAAGATAATAATTAATGAGTTAAAAGAAATCTACAGTTTATATATATTTTAATATTAACTTAAATCAATATAAGGATTCTTACAAGTAATATACCTAATTTATTACCATATTATTCCTAAAAATTATTTTTTTAACACATTCTCAACATAATTTTTGGTTTATTTTTAAAATAAATTGTACAAATTATATTTATCAAATATTATAAAATGGAATTAACATTTTTAATTATAATAATAAATATTTGTTAATAAGTTTGTATTCATTTTTTTCATTCTGATTAGTGAACTATTTAAAAAAACTAGTTACAACAATTAAGGTTTAATCAGGTATTCTGGGGGTTAACGCAAAAATTTAAGTGTTACAATTAACTAAATACTTGATGAAACAACATTGGTTGGTCATATTTTGACCCTATCCTTATTAAACAACAATATAAGAATTTTTTATCCAATTTTTAAAAATATATACATGAAATTATTTTAAATATTTAAGAAACTATAATTACTCCACTCACCTCAATTATAATAGAGAATCTCCACTCCTCACCCCTTCACACCTATTTTGAAATTAATCTAAAAAACCATAACAAAACCCACACTAAAATTACTATTCATGTTATAATTTTTTTTCTATTCTAAAAAGGCCAACCCCAATGTTCGTAATTAAATATCAAAAGATTATTTTTCTAAGAGATGGTAATCATCCTCACCAGACCATTTCCTTTTTATTTTTTTCTTAACACCTTAAATTATATCTTAATAATTCCAATATAATAAAACCAATATATAAAATATACTAATATGTTATTATTTTGAGGGTGTAATATTTTCCCATCTCCTATTCCATCAAATAGAAATTGAAACAATTGATTGTGTATATGGGGGACTACCGCCCCATGAGTCGATGTAGTTCATTTTCCATCATCGCATCTCATAGCTATATATAAAGATTAATTTAATGTATATATATGATATATCATGATATAATTATAGTTAATTAATTATAATTCCACACATACCTCCAAAAAATAAATCTTTTTTAAAATAAAAACATTGCACATGCGAATGTTTGGACTGCCAGCTCTACGATGCGGTGTGATTCATGTTACATTTTATTTTGATATGGATGGTAATAAGGACATATTTAATGAATTTATATGATTTATATAATAAAATATTTATTATTTATGTTGAATACACTTCACCCCTTTCTTATGATAAATTAATTGGACTTAAAAAGTGATAGTAGAATCCCATTATAGGCTATTACAGAATTAGTAGGCCTCACGAGACAAACTATGTTGGGTATTTGGAAGAAACCATACCAATTTCTGTATGTTTTATGGGGACAAGGACTTGATTGTAAGATTATGATGTCTGATAATATTCATTCAACCCTTATGAATATAGTTACCAATATCTATGTGATGAATTATTTTTTATATTATACATGGATTTAATACACCTTTTGGTATTGGTTGTTTGGTATATTAGATTCTTTTTCACATCAACCATTTATTTATTTTTTATTCACTTTATGATATCTTTTATTTCTTTCCCTCCCTTACAGAACATTTAAGCTCACCATTTAATCTATTTTTCATTCTCAAATATAAGAATAAGGTATTAATGAATGAAATAATAGATTTAATAGAATAAATAATATTGGTATAACAAAATTAATAATAATATATTACTTATTTTCTAGTGTAATGTGAGAATCATGTATCTATCTGCTATTTCAATTCTATTATTAAATTTTACCTATTAATATTAGATCTCTAATAATTATACTAATGTAAAAAACTAACCACCGCCACCTGGCTATTGTAGTCGGGGTGTTAGACTATGTGTCTTAAATGGGGGAAGAAGTATCAAGGGAAGTGTTTCAAATGAACATTAAGATGTTTAATATATGGTCTGGGAGGGCATAAAGTAATAAAAATGTAAGGGAAAAAGGAAGAGCTTAGTTAAAACCACGAATGTGAAAAAATTTCCCACAAAGTTAAAAATTTTAAGTTTAAATGTTGGAATTTTAGGCATTAAAGAAAATTGATTTCATAGGGGGGTATAGAAGAAAAAAACCATCAACACCAATTAAATAAATTATTAGAAATGTGTAATTCCATTATTGTTGAATATGAGGAAATTATGAATGAAATATATAAGTTAAGGATTATATTTTTGGTTATGTTTTGATATTGATGAATCATAGGACATGATTTCATTTTTTGATATATGAAGGGTTTATTAAAGACTAATATGGAATCTTTTGGATAATTAATTACAAATAAAATTGAATGATTGAGGTGTCAAGCCATGGGTATACAAAATTTATATTGTAGTATTAAGTATAAAAATAATCATATGTGAAAAGGTATTGATACTATTTTAAATCATTAAGTGATGTGAGTGATGTGGGAAAATTTATTGAGTCTTAATATATATATTTGGTATTTTTATCCAATAAGATTGAATTATTTTTAAAAGAAATGTATTTAGGGGAGAATTATTTTACTTATTGGGGTCGTAATTTTAAATGTATTGATATACAATAGGGTTAATGAAATAATTAATGTTTTGGTAATTATGGTTAATTAGGATAAAATATATATTAAAAATTAATAATATATCTTTTATCAAAATAGAAAACCATGGTATTGAAATTTTTTAGGTAGGATAAGTTATTAATGTAACTCTTGAAGGAACACATTATATTATAAAAAATTACTAATTAATTATAATATAAGTTTAGGTAAAAATTATTTAATTTATGGAAATATATAATATTTTATTATCTATTTATTCTAATTAGTATTATGCATTAAAAATATTATCCTATTTTAGGGATTAAATAATTATGTAATATATATTTTTGTTATGTAACATTAGGAGTGTAAAAACCCCAAAACAATTTAATGAAATTTTTTCTTGATCAAATTTAATGATTTATTATGTAAATTGGTTATTAAAAAAATAATCACTTATTTGGTTTTATGATTTTGAATTTTAAAATACCATTATGTTTTTTTACCATTATTTATATAGATATTTAATAGTGATCACATGATTAATATACATATACAGGGCCTTAAAAATCCAATTTACTCTGATGAAGGATTCGATGGACACATCTAGTAGAATTGATCCATATGATGCCCATTTTTTGGATCTCGAGAAAGATTTATCATCACTAGGTTTCTCTATGGACCAAGCCCAAGCCGATCATCAAAACAACAAACTAGAACAGATTCTTTTATGGGAGATGTGGATGTTAATAGTGATTACCACCCCAGCGATGTTATCTGATCCCTCAATGAGTTTGTCACCACAGATCACCTTACCATTAGGTATTTTTTGATTGTTATAAGGGGTAATGTAACAACACTCTAGCACCATTATTATGTGCATTATATGTTCATAGAATAAGGAATATACAATCATTTCGTTATTGTTACTTTGTAAATGGGTTTTAAAGCGCAAATAGTATTTTTTGTTAATTTTAAAATAAAATATCTATTTTGATGAATTAATATATTTTTTGATTAAATAAAACTCAAATAAAATATTATTACTAAATTAATTTTTTGTAAATATAAATTTTTGAATAATTTTAAAAAATGTATTTTTGATTAAGGTTGGAAAGTTGTTTTTGTCAAAACCTATAAATTTTCAATCAATGCCAATTTTTGTTGTAAAAGTAAAAATTCACATATTTATAAAATTATTTAGAAAAAATTATTATTATTTTTGGATGTAAGACATCAAAATCATATAACAGTGAATTTTTCAAAATTTTCATAGACAGTCAAATTTTTTGGTAAAATTTTAATACTGTTTAAATATATAATGTGTTTTATGAAAACATAATGAAACAAAAATGATTTAATAAAATAATATAATAGGTATATTATTCCATTATAGTTTTTACCTAAAAAAATATTTGATTTTATATTTTTTTGATTACATTTTAAAGGCATTAGGGGACATGCCATTATTTATAAAATATTTTAACAATTTAAAATTAATTCCTTGATTCCTGAATCAACTCCACCTAAAAAAGAATAATATTTTAATAAAATAATATATTGAAATTAAAAATTACATTTTTCCACTTCACATGGACAAAAAACATGGTCATAAACCATGTGATGATTTGTGGTTTTAAATATTTAGTTATATATATTTCAAAACCTATGTTTGTGAAATATTAAAGAATTCCCCCCTCATTTCCAATATAAATCCACCAATTTTCTACTTCTCTACACTCAAAATCCTTTTATTATGTCCCTGATCTTCTATACTCTCTCTATAACCCTCTCAAGAATCCCCAAGACCTCATGAATCCCCTCTTGATGCTCTTGAAGCCTCATACTCATGTAAAGGATCCTGAAATTCCTTCTTTATTTATATCAACATTTCCTTATATTCTTATAAACTTTTATTTTCAATTAAAAATGTTTTGGTATGACTATTAACCTCCCCCATACTTCGCTTATTATGTTTTATTGATGATATACCCCTTTCCCTCCCATTAATGCTTCCCATGTTCACTCGTTTCCATGATGCAAATTCAACAATGGAGTTCCCTCTCATCATTTATATTCAAGAAATTTGTTTATATTATGAATATAAATTACATTAAATAAGTTATTATGTTATCATCCATGACCAACTGACTTTCCATTTCAATTATAAATGATGAAATACCCCTATCTCTCTCATGGACTCATTTTACAATTTCTATTGGATGTTGTTATGCAACCAAAGTTACATCAAAATATCCTAGGACAAAATCATCATATAAGTGAATACCATAACCATTTCTCTATCAAGGTTATTCAATTTTATGAAAATGTTCATGTTTATTGATGAATTAATTTATTTATTCCACATTTTTTATTCATGGAATAAATTATGATGTTTAATGAATCCATGTTGTATGAACTATGTGTCGCACCTATGCATGAAATAAAATGATTAGGAAGGGTCTTCCCTGATAGTCCTCTAATGCATTAAGTAGAGAATAGTATCATGAAATGTCATATGAAATGATTATATGATAATTATAATTCATGTCCAATTAGGGTTTACTCATATTAATTCATGTGAAATGATACTTGGATCATGCTAATATTATGCTTAATGTTGTTCCCAAATCTCCATCTTATGATAATCATGATATATCGGGCCGTTATGTTCATTTTTATATTATGATCCATTGATATGCTTATTTCATAACATGTATTGTGTTCTTCATGTTTTTCTTTATTTACTCCCTTACTGGTAATTATAGCTCACCCTTTTTATGTATGTACTCAGGTTATCCCATGTAATTCTAAGTACGAAAGAATGTTGTGGTCATGTAAAATATGTTTTCAATAAATATGTTGAATTTTATGTATTATGGTTTCATATAATATTATTAATTTCTCATTACACTAGAATTCTTGATCCTCAGGTATTTCTTAAGTGAATGTTTATCTAATAAATCATGTTAATGTTTGAAATAAATTTCAGGGTTGTTATAGTTGGTATTAAAGGATTGGTTTAGTTATTTTTGGAATTAGGATTAGAAAATCATGGTAAATGATTTAGGGATAAAAATTAGTATAATAAAAACATCCCTAAATTTTGGTGAGTATATAGTAAGTAGATTATCATTAAAATACATCCCTATCTAGATACTAATAGGTAGAGAAAGATCTGGAACATATGTATCCTGTGGTAAAATTTTAAGACACCACATTCATCTAAACTCAAACGTGAACTGGTGCAAGACAACGGGCCTCTCTGTACTAAGGGTTCAACACTCCTAGGGGATGTGCATTTTTAAATTCATAATCATAGTAGAAACCATTATTAAGGGAATAAAAACAGGCCCATAAGAAAATTTGTTTGGAAGTTGATCAAGGATAACATGAATTGAAGCCTATAAATTCATAAGTTAAGGAATTAAAATTTATTTATAATATATCCCTTCTTGTCATTTGATTTCCCTTAGGTGTTACCGCTAACATACCTTTTATTCCAACTAATGGATGTTAATAAGAGGACTCAGGCTAATAAACGATTTGAAGATCAATGTAATGACTGTTCTAATGTGATTCCCAATTCAATGGGAGTGGAAATCACAAAAGTTTTCATGATAGACTTTTAGTAAACTCGTGTTTGGAATAGGAACATGGGTAAATAGGAACATCGAACTTAGCCCCCTAAATAAGAATAAGATGCAATAGAGAGATTCATGATAAAAAGTACTCCATTTTTTAATGGATCTTATGATCCCTTAATCACCGACAAATGATTTAAATATATTTAGAAGACCTTATCCATCATTCAATGTTCTAAAAAAGATAAATTATTTTGAATGCATATCATATGGAGGGTGAAGCTGATCAATGGTGGACTTTGATCAATAATAAAAATCTTGAGGAATAGATCAAGGCGATTGAATAGAAGGATTTCTAGAAAATTATTTTCGTTATATATATTTTTGTTGCAACCTCCAACTTATGATGAAAAGTGAATTCCTTTCCCTTAATAAAAATGTTAGTGAATCCATCATAGAGTACTGGGAAAACATGAAAAGTCTTGCACAATATGCCTATGGCTTTCTCATTACCCCCGAATATAAGGTTTACCTCTTCTTTGGTGGGCCAATACCTAACCAATGGAAATACCTAATGATTTGTGACTTCGATAGCTATGAGGAAATTATCTGATGTTCCCTCATAGTTGAAATAGAGATCATAAAATCGCAGGGGTATAAAGGGGATAAGAATTGGAAAGTGGAGTTAAATTATGGAGGTCCAATAGATATATCCAATGGTGCTAAAAAATTCCATCACCCCACTTTAAAAATGTGTTGACAGAAGAAGATTTAAAATTTCCTGGGGGATAATGAATTTTTTTAGGTGTGGAAGAGAAGGGCACATGGCTATTAATTTCCCATAAGAAAATTGATCTGCTATGATACAGGAGAAGAATGATCCATTCCACTCTAAATGAATTTCTCATGGCTTCAACTATATATAACCTTGGCACATTGCAAAATAGTTCCCTAAGAATAGGGTTTTCAGAGGAGACCAACAATATAGAAGGCAGCAAGAGTGTGCTTTTTCCATCACAATTATAGAAGTGAACACCAATAATGAAGTGGTTATAGGTATACTGTTTATTCATTCAAGAATAAGAAATTTAATTTTTCCTTCTTGTTCTACGAATTATTTTATATCCATAAATTTTAGTAGATTAATACCAACACTACTACAAATCATGGATATAAAGATGTTGGTGAGAACGACAAATGTGGAAATCATTACATTCCATGAATACAACTCCTCCCCTATCCCAATTTGTGGACTGTACTTCATGGTGAACCTCATCATACTCTCTCTGGTGTAATTTGATGAAATTAATGTCATTTATTGGCATTCCCTATATAGAGAAAACAAAAAATTTTGTGAGAGGGAAATCACTCTCCATATGGCAGATCGACCCCAATTCAATACAAGTGTAAGGAGGAAGATGAATCTTATTTAGCACCATTATCTCTAGTGTGGCTATTACCACTCTGTGAGCATTCATTTATTTCTCAGAAGATGAGGTCATTGAATTAATAACCATTTAAGTCATGTAAATTGTGAGGGAATTCGTTGAACTGTTTCCTAAGGAATTCCATGTAATTCCTCCGAGAAGAGATGTTGAATTCTATATTGATCTTATACCTAGGGCTTAACCAATGTCCAAGACTCTATATAGAATGGATGTTGTGAAGCTTTAGGGCATAAATAAGTAACTCAATGATAATCTAGAAAATAGTTTTATAAGCCCATGTTCTTCACCATGGTGTTCAATAGTCCTTTTCATTAAGAAGAAGGATTGGTCAATGAGTGTTTGCATTGATTATCATGAGCTCAACAAAATCATGATAAAGAACAAGAAACCTCTTCCATGAATTGATGTCTTGTTCAATAAGCTTTGTGGGGAACAATAATTATCCATGGTGGATGTGTGGTCAAGATATAACCAAGTAATTGTGAAGATGGAGGATATCCCCATGACTGCTTTTTGTACTAGGTATGAGAACTATGTATTCATTTTTATGCCTTTCAGACTCACTAATTCTCCAGTAATATTCATGTACACGATGAATATATTCTTTAAATATTACCTCAAAAACAGTTTGTAGAATTTATAGATGATATTACAAAATACATTAAAACCACAGAGAAGAATGAAAACCATATAAGAATTATACTAGATACCTTCTGAAAGGAGAAGCTCTGTGGAAAGTACTAAAAGTATGACTTCTGGAATAAGGAGGTGTCATTCATGGGTCATATCATCACACATAATGTGATATTTGTGGATCCCTCCGTGAAAAATGGAATTGAGGGTTGACTGAGGCCAAAATCATGGATGGGTAGAGATAGATTACTTGGGTTAGCTGGATTTTACCTCAAATTTTTGAGAAATTTCTCACAATTTTCAAACCCTCATACCGTGAATAATTGTAATGGAGTATTGTTTTCAAGGAATGATAAATGTGAAGATAGGTTCAATGAGTTAAAAAAGGAGTCTTATCACTACACAAATTCCCATTGTACCGACAAGTGAATAATGTTTTGTTGTATTTAGTGAAGCCTCCAAGAAGGACATGTGCTGTGTGTTGTTGAAAAATGACAAAGTCATTGCTTGTTCTTCAAGGTAATTTAATTTCCATGAGAAAACTATCAAACAAATGATTTATAGTTGGATTCATTAAAATTAAATATAAAAATAGGGAGACAATACCTCTTTAGGGAGAAGTATTAAATATAGACAGATCACAAAATCTTCAAGTATATATTAACATAGAAAGAGTTAAACATGTTTGAAAAATTATGGTTAGATCTGATCAAAGACTATGATTGCTCAGTCCGGTACCACCCGAGGAATGTGAACAAGGTGGTAGATTCTCTATGAAAAAAGGAACTAGTTATTATATTGTTGATGAAAATTTAAAAGGTTCTAATCATCATATATTTAGTGAAGATAGACATATGAATCATAAAGAAAGAAGCACCACGAATCATTTCACAAATGACTTTTCAACCATATCTTTTCGAAATGTTAATGGATGCTCAATAGGATGAAGTGGGAATTTAGAAGAAATTGGACACTGTCAAAAAAGAGGAACCCTTAGAGTTCAACGTTAATGAAGAAGGAATTTTTATATTTGGTAAAATACATTCACTTCCATCAAATTCAGATATCAAGAATGATCTTTTGGATGATGCACATAATTCGAATTTCTCCATTCACCCAACAAACACAAACATGTATCGAGATCTCTGAGAGTGCTATTGGTGGGATAACATGAAGAACTAGATTACATAGTATAAATCAAAGTTCATGGTGTTCCATAAAGTGATGGTTGAGAGGAAGAAGACTAAGGGGATGATGAAACCATTTCTCATACCAACATGGAAATGGGAGAACATCACCATGGAATTTCTCTCCATAATTCTGAAGAAATCCAAAGGACAAAATGCTATATGGGTTGTTGTGGATCATCATACAAAGACTGAACACTTCATTGAAATTAGAAAGGATTTATCATTGGACCAACTGGTATTGATAGACATTAGAGAAGGGGAAAGGCAGCATGTAGTACCACTTTCTATTGTATCAGATCGATATCCACGATTCACCTCTATGTTATGGAAGATTCTCCAACATGATATAAATATAAATATAAAATTCAGTATAACTTATCATCCCCAAACTGATGGATAATCAGAGTGGAGTATCCAAACACTTTTGGAGATGTTGAGGCATGCTCATTTGACATATAAGGGGGATGGGGTCAACATTTTTTTCTAGTTTAGTTTTATTAAAATAATAGTCTCCACTCAAGTATTCAAATGTCTTCTTATGAAACCATTTATGGGAAGAGGTGCATAACAATTACATGTTGGGATGAAGATTTTGATAAAAACATTGAGGTCTATTAATTGTTAATGAAATTGAGGAGAAGGTTAAGCTACCCAACAACACATTAAATCTTCTCAATGTTGAAAAAAGAGTTATGATGATAATCGTCGATGAGATATAGAGTTTTATGTTAGATACATGGTATTCCTCTAAATATTATCGTAGAAGAGATTTATGAGATTTTTGAAGATGGGAATGCTTAGTCCAAGGTACATATGATATTTTGAGATCCTTGATCACATTGGAGTAGTGGCCTACGGATTTACACTCTCACCAAACCTATCTCATGTAAATATTTTATTCCATGCATCACTCTTGATGAAGTACATACCAAACCCATTGAATTTACTCAATCCATAGGTGGCATCATTGGAGAATGACCTCTCATATGAAAAGAATCCACTGATGTTATCTAATCGTTGGAAAAAGATCTAAAAATAAGACAATGCCCCTCATAAAGGTGTTGTTGTGAAAAAAAGTTTGAAGAAAAAACGTTGGAATTGGATGAAATGATGTTGTAGAGTTACCATCATCTATTTTAGAGCGGGAAGTGAAAATTTTGAGGATGAAGTTTCTTATGGGGGGAGATTGTAACAACCCAAACTTTTATTAATAAGTTTTTCTCTTGATCTAATTAAATGACTTTTTATATAAAATGGTTATATAAAATATATGCACTTCCATGGATTATGTCTTCAGATTTTAGAACACTGTTAATTTTTTTTACCATTTCTAATATTTCGTTATAACAATGATCACATGATTATTATAAATACAGGGATTTAACAAATCCAATTTACACAGAAAAATGGAGTGCTGGCCTAATAAAATAGAATTGCTGCATACAAAGCCCATTTGTTGGATCTCTTGAAGGAGGTATCATAATTGATTTTCACTTTAGACCAAGACCATGTTGGGCATCCACCCATTGATCTTGAACATAATTGACTATGGTAGAAGTGGAAGTTAACAGAGATTACCAATCGAGTGATGTTATCCGAGTCGCCCCAAGATTCTTTCACAATATCAGACATTACCCTTAGGTATTATGCAGGTATTATAAGGGGTTAGGTAAAAAGACCCCGACACTGTGATTATGTGCATTATTTTTTTAAAGAATAATGAATATATATTAATTTTATTATTGTTACTTTGTAAATGGGTTTTAAAGAACATATAGTATTGTTAATTAATATTCAATTAAGAAATCTATTTTGATGAATTAATGTATTTTTTTAGTTAAATAATATTTTAATAAAATTATTTACTAAATTAATTTTTATTAAATATAAATTATCATATAAATTTTATACAATTGTAATTCTTATTAAGGTTTGAAAGATGCTTTTGTCAAAACCAAAGAATATTCAATAAATATCAATTTCAATATTAAAATTGAAAATTTACTTATTTAGAAAATTATTTAGATAAAATTAATATTCTTTATAGATTTAGGATGTAGAAATTATCTAATGGTAATTTTTTATAATTTTCCGAGACAATCAAATTTTTGGGTAAAAATTAAATTCTTTTTAAATATATAATGTGTTTTATGAATACATATTGACACAATAGTGATGTAATAAAATAAAATAAATTGTATATTCAAAAAATATATGTTTTACCTTTAAAATATTGATACATTAGATTTTATTTATTAATTTTACAATGCCTTAGTGGACCCTCCAAGACATATAAAATATTTCTACATTTTAATATAATTTACTTGAGAGTGTGACTCAACTCTACATAAGCAATCCAAATAATTTAAAATGTTCTTCCATTGTCCTTATAAAATAATTTCTTACACACACCTTTAGTAAAAACCGTTTTATGAAACCTTGGGGTCGTTTTTGGTTTTGAATATTTAATTATATAGATACCAAATCCTAACTCTGTGAAATATTAAATAATTACCCTCTAATTTCTTATATAATCCCACCCAAGCTCCCACTTCTCTTCACTCTAAATCCATGGAGTGCATCCCTAATGATCCCTAAACTCTATAGAACCCTCCCATGGTTCCCTATGCTCTCAATAATCACCTCCTCAAGCTTTTTACGTCACACACACTTGTAAATTATTCTCACTTCCCTTCCCTCCTTATTTATGTCCAAGATTCCATAAATTGTTATTCCCATTTATTCTCAATTAAAAATGCCAGGGTATGATTTCTAATATCCCCTATTCATCCCTCATTTTTTTGAATGATGAGAGACCCATTGGTCTCTCATTAATTTTTTCCATGTATACCCATTACCTTGCCGAAATTCTGTAAAAGGTTTCTCTCTCATCATTTATATTCCAGCAATTAATTTATATTATGCATCTAAATTCTATAACATATGATGATATATTATGTTCAGTGACGCCTTAAATTCTATGTCATGTATAAATGATTAGAGACCATTTTCTCTCCCATCATCCCATTTTATAATTTCTATTTGATATCGTTATGCTACCAAAGTTACACAAAAATTTCACATGCCAAAATCATCATGTATGTCAAGAGTATATGCATTTCTTTATCAAATATACTAACATTGAGGAACATGTAATTATTGACTTAGGAAATAAATTTTTTCATTCGAAATCCCTTATTTTTGTAATAAATTATGATGTTTAATGAATCCATGTTGTATGATCTATGTGGCACACTTATACATGAAATAAAATGATTAAAAAGGGTACATCCTAATATTGCTGTAATGCATTGGGTAAAGAATACTATCATGATATGTCATGTTAAATAAGTGTTTACTCAAGATAATTCATTTGAAATGAGGGTTTACTAATGATAATTCGTGTTCAATGAGAGTATACCCATGCTCTATGTGCAATGGGCCATAAATCATGATAATATCATGTTAAATGTTGTTACCACATATCCATGTTATGATAACTATGCTATATCATGACTTTATGTTCATGTTTCACTTATGATACATTGATATTAATATTTTCTAACATGTATTATATTCTTCACGTTATTCCATTTTTACTCCCATACTAGGGTTTATATCTAACTATTTTCCTATATATGTTCTCTGGTTATCTCATGAAATGCTAATTACGACAGAATGTTGTGGTTATTTAGAAGAAGATTTCAATAAAGATTTTTTATTTTATATATTAAGTTGTCATGTAATGTAAATAATTTTTTCCAAATATACTAGACATCTCTATCCTTGGAGTTTTATTTAGTGAATGTTTATGTAATAAATAATGTTAAGGTCTGTAATAAAGATTCGGGTTGTTATAAGGAGTGAATATTGTTATTTGTAGATAATTTTTATGTTTATCACATGAAATGTGTGATCAAATATTTATAATTTTTCATTTTTGAACTTGGAAAAGAATATTTTTAAATTCTTTAGGGTTATTTATTTATTGAATAATTAATTTTGAACTTGGGTATAATTTTTTTAGGATTTTTATATTAATGTATTATTTATTCATCTATATATTTAGTCATAATGTTTATTACACTATCTTTTTCAAAACATTTTTTTTCTATTACTGTGTAGATGATGGAGAAAGAAATTTCCAACCCTTTATGGATATTTTGGCCTCTTAAATTTTGTTTTTTTAATTTATGAATAAAATAATCATATGAAATATTTATTTATTGGGTTAAAGTATTATATAGAAGTGAAAATATATCAGAACATAATAAATGGATTAAATTAAGATTATTAAATAAAAAGAAAACAAGTAGGATTATTTTCTAATTTTATCCACCATGATAGTAAAAGAATCCCTCAACTCTAGCAATTAGATCATGAAATAAATATGCTTTCCTTTTCCCATAGTTTTTGTTGACTTTATTGTCTTCTTTATCCCATGATGATTTTCCTCTATGGTCATTATATTAATGACGATCAGGTTCTCTATCACTATCAAATATTTATTACATGTTATTTTATTTCTCCAAACCCATGTTTTCACATTCCACTAATGAACTACTTATTTTGGATTTGGATAATGTGTTATTACTTGTGAACTTCATATTTCCCTTCTCAAATTTTCAAAATGATATTTTAATATCTCTTTTAATGATGTGGGGTTCCATAAAAAAATTATAAAATTAAAATGGTTTTCTTTTCTTGATTATGTATCTTATCATCCAATTCTTGAAATAGATTCTGAAAAATGTTTTAAACCCTTTCTATCTGTCACGATATAAAATTAAAAGGATCAATTTTCAAAATAGGGGGACGGAATATGAAAGCCTAGAGAATTGAAAATATATTTCAATACTTATTAGTATTCATGATTTACATTATATACAGTTATATTCATTATAGTAAAACAATGTAATTTTAAAATGAAAAATTAATTTAATTTATTATTACTAATTTTATCTCATCAATTGTAGGGGTTAAAAAAATATAATATTTAGAAATAATGGGATTTAATTTTATAAAAATTATATCATTTTTTATAACAGTATGTAAAAATAATATTTGATTTTCGTTTCGAGAGTTATATAATTTGTTTTTGGATATGTAGTAGAAAAAAATTGTTTTTTATGAAAATTTTCTTGAATTTCCAATTATTAATATTGTATAAGTTTTTCTATTATATTAATATTTAATTATTTCTTTAAATTATATATATTTCAATTATTTCATTTTTTAAGAAAATTTCCTAAATTTTCATACAAAAATATTTTTATACTTAAAATTTGGATTTTTTAAACTTCAATTTTTGTTGTGATATGATTTTTTCTTATAAAATTAATTTCTTTCAATTATAGGAATTTAATTTTATAAAATTGAATACAAAATTTAAATCACCATTTCCATGTTCCTTAATTATCCAACTTTCATTTCTATTCATTATGAATAGAAACATTGGAAAAATTTCAATTACCACAGTAACCTCTCCAATACGTTAAAGGGTTAAAAAGTAAAATGATAAACATTAGAATTAAGATATTATAATAAATAATTTATGATCATGGTTATAACATATATGTTTACAAATTAAAATATGAATCATTTTGGATCCATTTAGCTTATGTAAATTATTAATACATATTAATATTTTGAAAAATTCTATGATTATCCTCTTCCTCACTTATATAAGTACTCTGACTCTCCTCTCTTATCCACATTTAAATAGCATTTTATATTGTCCATATACTACAGAATATCAATACTAACAAAAATATCAACATATTAGAGGTTCTGTATATATCATAATACCATCTTAAGAGGGATTTTGATATAAATCTACGATGGTTTTCTAAATAAGAGATATAGTTCTTAACAGGGTGTTTTCTTTTTCTCCATCATATACCCCATTCATTAATAAATGAACCATTAATATATCATAAAATATGTATGTACAATATAATGAACTATTAATATGCTTATTTTATACTTGTTTTCATCTATTTTCCAATCAAGTGAAAAATAAAATCATCTTTTGTTCGTATGTTCGGACCTCCACATCACAAAGGTGATGTTTTTTTTCATAATCAGATCATATGGAATGTCCTAATAATGGATCAAAATTAAATAATATGAAATATATTATATGAATTTAGTTTTTTAATTTTTTTTAAAAAATATTCTAAATATTTTGATATCATTCATTGAAAAAAACATTGCTCATGCTTATATGCAGACTACCATCTCTGGATTCGACGTATTTTATTTTTTTGTCACGAAATAGCATAGATGGTATATATAAGTAGATTTAAATAAATTATTATTATTTTTTCTATACTTCATGTTTTCACATGTTAAAAAAATACATAAATTATGACCCTCATGTTCACTGAAAAATTAAAACATCATGCATTCATACATATGGATAGACATCTCCATGATGTATCATAATTCATTTCTAATAGACACTATATATGGTTATAAATAAAATAATAATGATTATAATACCATTAAGATTCTACAAATTGTATAATTAAGAAGCATTTGGACATTGTAAATATACCATTCCATTTTTTACTTATGAACATAAAACACTCAAAATATCTAATCTATACATAATCAATTATGTGAATAAGTATGATACGGTAGTAAGTGAAATTAAATGAATAATAAAAATATAATAAACATGAAAGTTATTCTTATGAAAGTAAATATTTAAATATTATTTATTATTATTCATTTTAATGAACATATGTGTGGCTTCTCCATACTGATTCCTAGATAAGTGGCTAGTCTTGTGGTGAAAATGGCCTCATGTGTACCTCCCCATACACCAGAAGTTGACAACTAGTAATTTTTGTGTATAGGGGTATGGTGGAGAGATTATACGAACATTATTATAAAGAAATGTAGTGTAAAATAATACAAATTCATAATCATTAAAAATAATAATAAATTTACCAAAATTATAAATAATTATATATATAGATGATGTCATGGGAAATACAATATATACATCGAGAAAGGTGTGGAACTAGGGGAAAAATCTGCAAAAATCGAACTCGATGAAACCATCACTTTTTATGAAATTGGAAGATGAAGGCTTTATAGTCGGGGCTGATCCTAATGCTCTACAATAACAAACTAAAATTTTTATGTACTCTATTATGGGTTGAATTTCATATATCAATGAAGATAAACCCTGGATTCCCTTGGATCTTAAACCTAGGATTGCACATATTGGGGTTTCATGGAGTGTAATCTTATTCTAATTGTATGTTGTTATTTCTATATCGTGTAATGTTTGCATGATGATCTTGATCATGTTTGGAAATTTGGAAACATTCATTGTAAACCTAGTGTATTTAGATTATCAGAATGAGATTATTCCATTAGTCCACATACCAATAGGAATACTATGGCACAAATCTGGGTGAGATTACATGGACTCAATTGGTTCTTCTAGCATCCCATGAATTTAAATGACATAGTATCTTGTATAAGTACATCCCTAAAGATTGATCTGCACACTCTATGTACTGAGATCAGGCTATATGATTGATTAATGGTCGATGTCAATCGGGAATAAAAGCTCCCGGATGTTATTTCCATCAACTCAAATGACTAAAAAACAAAAGAATGAATAGGATATGAACGTAAAACACCATTCTGTGAACTTTATAAAATCATTGGACATTCCTTTATAAATTGCAGAGTGGTGAAAATTCAAGTAGAGCATCCAATGGATGATGAATGGAATTAGGTTAGAAGGATGAATAATGAGAAGATCACTACATTGGTGAAACCCGAATCACCGAGGAAGAAAATTGAAATAATGTTGACGAAATACCCAATCTTGTGAAAGACATGGGGCATTACCTGGAATGAGATGGCTGATGAAGAAGAAATTTTCACTATTGATCAAGACATCTTAGAATAAATGGAAAATCTTATTCTAGACACCAATGAGTAGTCTCAAACTACCCCTGTTATAGAAGAACATGGTAGGGACACCTATATAGATGATAGCCATCATGCTCTTGCACTTGTCGCTTCACCCAAATAGAATAAAATTGAGACTCTTAAAACCTACGAGGGCCCAGATATACCTTTAAATTATACAATATTTGAATCTATTATAGATAATGTACACATCATTGTAGACACCACAATTATGGTTCATCTAGAGGCTACTAAAAAGGAAACTCCACAAACTATGGTAACTCATTCCAATGATATCTTATAGGTAGTGGGCTCACACTATACTGCCGTTTTTACTGATTCTACCTTTCATATTACACAAGCTAAATAATATTTTGTGCATTCAGGGGATAACCCAATGGCCACACCCTTGAATTCCAAATCATCAGAAATAAATAAAAGTCCATACAATACGGGTAATTTTAATAAATGTATCATTTTATATATGAGTAAACAGAGAAAGGAAACTTGTCCAACCTCTTCTCATGATTTGATATGGTTAAAGAGGAGGAAAGGATCTGGTGGATCAAAAATGGGTTCTAACTCCAAACATAGGTTCTAATGAATTTCTTCTTTTGGAATTGTCAGGGTATTGCAAACACTGACACCTAGATTTTTCTTAATTGATTTCATATGACTAATAGACTAAAATGTTTCTCTTTTCATGAGATGAAAATCAACATTTCATCGAAATGTATCTTTCTTTGGAATTATGGTTATAATTTTCATAGTTCTTGTAGATATAGTCTTCCTATTGAGTTTCTTTGGGTTTTTTATCATTCCTCCTTACAGTCGGTTAATGGTTTCAAATTTACTAATCAGATGTTTACCTATGAAATTTCCTTTGATGGTTAACACTCTTTTTCATTGTGATATATGATAAGAATAGATACCAAGATCAAAGACCCCATTTCTAAGATCTTAATGTTTTAGCTAACAGTATCCTTGATCCTTAGTTTGTGATAGGAGGTTTCACTGTGATTCTTACCTCCAGTGAAAAATATGACCCGTACCATTCTTTTATCTCTTCAATAGAATTTAAAATTCTATAAAGGATTGTAATCTTATCAAAAGTTAATCTCACTGGTTATTAGTTCACTTGGTATCAAAGACACTACAACAAGGTAGTTTCTATAAATCTTTATTGGGATTTCACTAATATCTCTCATATTGATAAATCGGATACCATATAGAGTATCACATTACCTAATATTAACTCAGATCATCATCCCATTCTTTTCAATATTTTCACCATGCTTATTAAACCCATTATTCCATTAAAATTTAATAATGCGTGGACCTCGGATATCAAATGTAATAACATTATAAAAAATTGGAATGTATGAGCCATCACCTTGTTACTTTTTCATGAATCACTAAATTAAAACACCTGAAGTATTGTATACAAGGATGGTGTAGTTACAATTCTATGAATCATGACAAGGACATCTACTCTCTTTTGAATGAAATTATTAAAATCTGAAACAACAATACTATCATTAATTTCTTTATGGATCCTCAAATTGAAATCAATACCTACATAAATCAAAACTCATTCCTTGTCATTAAAGAAAACATGAGAATAAAAAACATCAAAACTAATAGGCTTTCAGATGGTGATAAAAATAAAATTATCAACAACTCCCTCCAAAGAATTAGAAAAGTTTGCAGAACTCTTTCTTTTCTAAGAAAGAATGACACCCTTATTAACACTGAGGAGGCTATTACTAATCATGTTGTATCTTACTTTAATAATTTTTTCAATGACCCAGATGTTAATAATGACCTCCTTCATGAGATCATTCTGGTTATGGTGACTAAGGAAGACAACGATTATATTTTAAGCATCCTTCTTGATCATGAAATCAAAGACACTGTTTTTAGCCTTAATCCCGATAATGCCCCGGGACATGATGGTTTTAGAAATGGTTTCTTCCATCACTACTTGCAGATTACTCATTAGGATGTTTGTAAACATGTGAAAACTTTCTTTTGAAATGGTGTTCTACCTCATGGCATAAATAACAAATTTCTTACTTTAATTCCAAAAGTGTACAATGCCTATGATATTCACCTCTTCAATCATATTGCTATTATTAACACCAATTTTAATGTTATTTCAAACATTATTGCTAATATACTTAGTACCTTATGTAATAGAATTATTTCTTGGAATCAATTTTGTTTTACCAAGGGTGTGTTTATACAAGATTTCATTTGTACTTCTTTATCATGCACTACTATCATAAACAAATCCACAATATGAGGCAGTGTTTCTAATTAACATGACATTAGGAATTTCTTAGACACCATTGATTAGAGATTCATTTTCAATGTTCCCAATATATATGTTTCTAATGACTCTTTCACCATTATGATAAATTTTTTATATATTCCAGCCTCCATCTCTTACATTGTCAATGGTTCCCCAAAGGGCATCATTAAATGCACCAAGGGAGTTAGACAAGGAGATCCTCTATCTTCCATTATTTTTTCTATTGAGGAATATAACATATGTATATTTATCACTCACCTTATTTAATAAAACATGAATAAATATATTCAGGATTCTAGAAACTTAAATGTTCCCACATACATATTATATGATGATGACATCATCATGTTCATACAAGGTGATAAAAGTAATATCCAAAAATCATAAAAATTTTCTGTATAATTATGAAGATATTTCTGGTCAATCTATAAACTGGATCAAATTCTTTTGGTTCTTTGGAAAAGAAATATTCTTACAGAAAAGGTAATATCATAAATTATTTGGGCATTAAGGAATGTTATTTCTCTTTAACCTTGTGTGCCTAAATTTTTGGGAAAACCTACATCTAGATAGTTTTCCACCATTGTTGACCAAATTATAAAACAAATTTATTCTTGAAAGAGTAAATCACTCTCAATGGCAGGAAGAATCTATCTTGAAAAATCTATAATTTTTTCTAAAATGGTCTACTCACTGAAGGTTTATAAATGGCTTGATGATCTTCTTTAGAAAATTAATTATTACATAAAAAAATTTTGACTGGAAGAAAACTTAAAATGAAGCATGTGACCATTCCTTAGGCCACTTATTGTAAACCATTTGACAAGGGCATTATTGGAATCAAATATATCAAACTCTTTAATGATGCTCTCCTAGATAGGCTCTCTTAGAGGTTTCTTCAAAACAACTCTGACTCCACTTATTTTCTCAAATAAAATATTCAATAAAATGATAATGAAGGGAATTTGAAATTATAGAACATATTTCATCTGGTCGTCCATTAGATAATATTTTACCAACATCATGAAAAACTCAAGATGGATGGTTATTAATGATTCCCCCAAGAATTTCTGGCTAGAAAACTGGATTACATCTCCTTTAATTTCCATTAGGCTGACCAACTCCATCACAGATAACACCAAATCCACTAAAAGAGATATTATAAATTCTCATAACATCAACATTCCTGATAACATTAGTCATGTTAATGAAAATAATCCCTAATCTTCCTCTCATGGTCTCCTCATTTGGGAACCTATTTATTATGGTGTCCCTGATTCCAAATGTTTTTACAATTAAGATTTCATAAAATTTCATTCTATATTGTTTTGGTTGAAACCCTTTAAAACCCCTTAGTTTAATCCCTCGAGACATAATGTAGTTTGGAGAGTTTATCATAACAGAGTCCCCACTAAAGTTTGTCTGCAATCTTTTAGGATAAAACTTTTACCTATGCGTCATCTTTGAAACCAACAATGAGAATATAATAACCATCTACTTCTATATTGTGCTACAAATTCATATATTTGGAGTTATATTTTTAACATCATTGGTTGAAAATGGTTACTTCTTGATTCAATCATCTCCCAACTACAATGTTGTGTAGATATTGAATCTTTTCCACAAATCCAGAATCTTATTTTGACTAATGTTGCTGAGCTCCCCCATATTATATGGTATGATAGAAATAATATTCATCATAGTAATTTCTCATCAAGGCTTAATGTAGGTCAAATGCCAATTCTCATTACCATTCCTAATGAATCACTGATTCAGAAATCATATTGTGACAACACTATTGGATACTTTGAGATCATGCACCGACATCAGATTATAGGTTTATAAAAACTACATAGACTCACAATTGAGGTATTCTGGAAATCCTTGCATATAGGATGGATGAATGTGAATTTCGATGGTGCCTATAAAGGAATCTCAGGACCTATAGGGTATGGTTATATTTTAAGAGACTATATGGGTCAGTGCCATTGATGCTTCTTTGGAGGCTGTGAAACGATCTCATCTCTAGAAGCAGAGATGATTTGGGTGATCCATGCCATTTATTTTTCCAAAAAAAAGGTTGGAAGAATATTTGGATTGGAATTGATTAAAAAACAATTCTCTAGGATATTTGGAATGGTGTGGAGTATCTTTCTATGCCGTTTACAACCCGTTGGATGAATTTTCTTACTTCACTTATGGAAATCAATTACACTTCAACTCATGCCTTTAGTGAAGTGAACATGGTTGCAAATGGTCTTTCTAATAAGGGAGTCATCTTTGGAATAACGTGGTAGGATGATTTTACTAGTGACTTTCTTTCTATTTATGATAAAGAATGTAATTATAATATATCCATCATACTCATGTAATCCTCTTTTTTCTCTATTAAATAAATTATGCATTGGTTTTTGACAGAGGAACCACCTTCAAAAAAAATATCTTGGCACATCCCTTTATCCTTAACTATATCCATGATATTTTCTCAAATATCAATTAGTGGTATAATTGGGAAGTGAGTAAAACTTATTAGGATACCAACAATGATGTTTAATGAAAATACACTATGTGGGTATACATTTAACCATTTTCTAGTAAAAATAACCTTGTTCAACTCTAATATCTTAATGATATTTCTATTCAACCCTACCCACTTCATTCTAATTTAGATTTGATTGAATATGTTTCCTTTCAATTCAGGACAAGGTACACAACGTTAGTAGCCAGGAAATCCAAGAATAAGTAACCCCAATAAACCAATTAATGGGTCAATTCATTCCCACACAATAATTCTACTTAGGATCCCTATAAATCCATCTAATTCTTGACTATTGAGATTCATTCCATCTCATAATGATCAACCCATGATGTATATATATTTAATTTTGAGTTAAATACAAGGGATAAATCAATATAAATCCAATCTTAATCGTTTTTAATTGAAATAAGTTAATCAATCCTTGAATTGCGGTAGATCTTGTTTATAATTTTCATGGGAAGCCTATGTTTTTCTTTTTCAAGGGACATCAAACTGAACTAAGGTGATCATCCAATGAATTCTATGTTTTTTAGATATGTAATATTACATGTGACATCAATTATTGTCTTTCATGAGAATAATACATTGACTGAATATAGTATAGTTTTACTATTTTTCATTAACATTAGTTAATTTAGTGTCATCCTATGAGTTCACAAATTCAATTCCATTGAAGGAATCCAAGGTTTTATTTACTCATGACAAACATACAATTATGGGACTAAGTTCCACAAAAAATTAACTCGAGCATAAAAGTAAATGAATAACATATTTTAGGTGTCCATGATGTTCAATTAAATTTAATTAGAAATGGTTACTAATCAAAAGGAAAAGCATGTTTATAATTCCATTTTATAACATAAATAATTCAATAGGGATCTCTCCCATGCGAGGTGAAATCTATGAAAACCCTAAGGGGTGATGTGGATATATTGGAAAATGGTGAATTCCAAAATTCAAAATCAACCACACCCAAATATGTGGTTTGGGTTGACTTATCCAACCTGTAATTATGTTTTGGGGTCTCATAGAATGTAAATGATGAGGTTTAGGTGATAAATTAAAGGAATATGAATTTTAATGGAAAGAATATCAAAATACAGATTACAGTATAGTGGTTTAATTACAAACAATGAGACATTTAGGGAAAATAAAATTTACCACATACCTAGAACTAGTGGATGATTCCTCATCTGGTTACGTCATATGATTTGGGATTGAACAAGAAATAATGGACAACCAAAAAAAGAATATACTATTGGGTATTTATGTAAAATATAGTGGAATATGATTATAAAGACTGAAAAATAGTGGAAGGTATATTAAGGGATAATATCCATTCTATGCGTGTTCCAACATAATTAACAACTATTACATTGGATTTCAGATGAATAAGATCAACCAATATTGAGGATAAGAGAGGAAGAGAGATAGAGAGGTTTTTTGAATGAAAATAAATGGAGAAATAGGGAAATTTTATATGTAAGTCTAAAAGGGGTAATATTAAATTCTTTATTTTTAATTTTTTCTATGGTTAGGATTCATAGTATGATAAACCATGTTCCAAATTTTCTTATATATTTTCTAAGGCCCCCAAAATCCACATGTTTTGGTGGATGGTTAGACAAACCATTCAAAAATAATGTGTAGTGAACATACTTTAAATTAAAAGTTCAAATAGTTTTCATGAACCCTTCACAAATTTTATCAAACTATTCTCTTACGCTTTCTAGATTTCATAGTTGTGGAGAATGGATAATGGAAAATGTATGTTAACCTTGAACCCAATATAACTTCTCCAAAAACCAAAAATCTACTGCCTAAACATTCCTAAACACTCCCAATGCCTCACCTACTATCTAGATAACATCATTTAACATAACAAAATTATGGATTTTACTATAATTAGAAAGGGTATATACCATGATAATGAACCAAGATATTACAACCTTCAATCCATCAGAAAAATATTCCAAGATTTTCACATATGAGGGTGTTTGAGACCCATTAAAAAATTGGTCAAACCACTGATTAGGTACATCAGACACATATTCTAACATATCATTATATACACAAAAATTCTTCCATAGAACCTAAACCAAAGAAACTATCCTACATCATAGAGTATTCCTAAAATTATCTATAAAACCAATTGGATTTTCCTCAAAATAAGAATCATCCTCCAAATCTATTTCCACATGAGAGAAGACATGAGATGGGTAGGAATAATAATTTGTGAGATGAGTATCAAAAAATAAAACAAGAAAATAATTAATCCACTAAGGTAGAGATATTTGATATGAAAGTATCCCAACCCCATACATGATCTCAAGAGCATGGATGAATATATTTTTTGTCTTAATCTTACTTTTAATCCATCATTTTCCCAATATAGGTGAAACATTCAATAAATCTTGATCCCCCGCCTCAAACAAAATAGATCTGTGATAGTGATTCCAATATGAATTTTTCCTAGGAGATTATGTTTCTATACATTTCCTGATCAATAGTACTAATATTAATGTATCTTGAATGAGATGTGGTCCCATCAGCACTTCCTCCATTATATCTAACTAGGACATAGGTAATTGTAATGGCCGACCATTTAGTTCCACATAAGGAACCATCAAAAAGTATCTTCAAAACTGTTATCATAAGAAAATTAAAAAATAGGTATTTGATTATCCAAAGATCCTCAAAAATCAAATCCACGCCGAAAAACACATGAATAATTCCCTACGATACCTATATAGTGTCTTTATAGAGACAATCGATATAAGGGTGGTATGTTGTAATCAATGGTTCTAGTGAACCAAGAGTCTTATGCAACCCCACAATAACTGATAAATAAATTGATCATATATGTTTGATACAATGGTACATTGAATCCAATAAGTTTTTATAATCTCAAGTATATATAACCACCCATAATACTCTACTGATAAGGTCTCCTAAATAGGTAGGAAGTGGGTGACTTTCTTCATCCTATCCATGATCACCCATATGATTTCCCAAAATTAGGTTCACTTTGATAACCACCTCATAATATCCATTATGAAACATTACAATTTTGGATTCAATATGGATAGTGGAAATAAAATTTTATTAGTTTGGGAGTACTATTATTTCACCAATTGACAGGTGGAACACTGAACAACAAATCATATGATATATATTTTCATCAAATGGAAACAATAATAAAAGTATAATTCCAGAAAAATTTTAGAATGTTTGGGATGCACTGAACATATGGAGGCATGATATTTTCAAATCAAATTATATTGAATTTCTATATGAAACTAAAAATACCTTTAGATATATTGGATCTCATCCTCATCAACATCATAACCACACAATGGATCCACAGTAAAATCACTTCTACTCAAGACCAATCATTCTGTATTAGAAATATTCATACATTTTAGTGAATTTATATGAGGTAGATATATTGATATAGATGTTGATGTGGATTTTCCATAACATTATTAAGAATCAAGATGTATTTTTTGAAATATATCCATTGACTTCCACCCACCACTAGCTTCCTCAAAAAATTGAATCTAAATTTTTCATCTCAAAATATAAATAATTTCATTTTTTTAACCCAGAATATAACTAATATAATAGCATAAATATGGAAGATGTTCAACCCACCTACATTTTAATTGGTTCAAGTAAAAATTAATGAATATCTATTACAATATATTATGGTATGTGTATACCATGAATGTTTCACAAAAGAATTAATGTATCCAAAAATAAATGTCAAGAACAACTGATTCAAAATTGAGGTCATACATTGGGTAATTATTCTCATGGGGCCTAAAATAATGAGAAACATATTCCAAAACATGTTACCAATTAATTGAAATAGATACTGTCATGATGGATAACTCATTGCATGGAACTATGTAGCCTGATACATAGTCAAGAAAAATTAGGATCAACTCTAAGGGATAACATCCTATCAACTCCGGAAAGAACTTCTCAAAATTTTCAAACCATGTGATCTTTATAAATTTCATCATTGAACATATAATTGGTTTTTTATGTTGAGAAAAATTATTATTGAAGCATCACTAGTAACCATATAGTCCTAATATTCTACATACATAAAATAAAATCAAAGGATACTCCCATGAAACAATGTATCATAACATCTCTAGATCCATATATACTATTTTATCTCATATAATGTGACCTAGATAGGAAGCCTTGTCAATCCAAAAAGTTAAATTTTGTGAGTGTGAAATATAAGAGATTAAATGATAGTGTACTCAATATTATATTAATTTATTTGGAAAAAACATGTATTCTCTTATATTATACTAATATATAATCTGTAATAATGTTCACAATGGAATCCAGGTACAAGTGTAAGACCCAATTCATCATGGATGTTATCATAGTAGTTACATTCATTAATCCAAAATGCATCACTAGATACTCATTAATAACATATCTTATCAATAATGGTTTAGCTATATATTTCAATGTCAAATTTATAGAGGGACACACAACATAAATTATAATTGGTGATCTATTTAACTACAAAAAAATAAAAAAATACATCTCATTTAAATAGGGCTCTATGTACTTACATTGTCATAATTTGTTAAATACTGTTTCCTCATCAATATATATGGGAAAACAATATTTTTGTTAATTTTGACACTTAAACATAAAACAATTTCCATCTATGAAATTTTACCCAAAAATACTATATAAACCATTTCAAATACAATAAACAAAAAGAAATAAAAATAATGAAATATGTGTTTCATAGAATCATAATTACATATATTTACCTACATTCTAATGATGATATATTAGATAATTCTTTTTCTTGTAGTGGTATAAACAAATATATATATAAAAATCATTTTAAATAATGTCTATCACCCAATGGTAAATATAGTATTATTTTAATGGGTGAAATCTAGATCAACTAGAACATTATAAAGAAACATGGATTTTCCGATAAAAATGGGTTAGGTAATACTAATAATTAGATCATTAGATTATTCTAAAACTTCAAATTCTATTGTTTACCCACCCAATATTGTTATAAAGGCGAGAAATAACTTTTTCTCTAATAACACTTTCGGGAATCCCCAAAACCAATTCATAGAAAAGTGATCAGTATAAAGGGTCACATGGCCCTAATCCCACCTCCCCATTTTCTAGAGGATATCAAATAGATGTGAGGGTATATGGTTTCACAATATAGATAATATACCCTATTTATAAAAGTGAAATTAATTGTTAAATTAAGTAAAAACATAATCTATCTATATAATAAATAAAAAACATGATGTATTAAACATCACAATATATAGATGATTCCATGTGAAATATAAGATATATAGTGACCATGTTATGGAAGCTAGGAAGAAAGAAATGAAAGGCCCAAATAATAAACAACAATACCAAAAAAAATACTAAGCTCTGTTAGAATCTTGAGTATTGGTGAAGTTTTATACCCCTAAATATGATCCTAAAAAATAAATCGGGAGTCTATAGCTTGGTGCTTCCCATTTTCCCAACTAGTATCCATGAAATCTATTCGCGTATCATGTGGTGGCCCAGCCTAGGAGTGAGTAAAACGTAGTGTGCCTCCACTAATTTTGTCAAATATAGAAACATCGTATTATTATAAATGTAATAGTGTGTGGGTATAAATAAAATGAGTGGAAAAGTAAACAATTATATATTCTAACTACAGATCCTCATGATATACCATCCTGACCAGGAATACTTCTTCTTAAGATGAATGTATTTGAATATGTGTCTTATGAATTTTGATAAAGAGACATGAGGCTCATATATATGGTTTACAAGGAGAGTAATCATATGTAATCCATGGAATGTGTCTAAAAATCCCACAAAACCCCCATTTTTAATCCATGAATGACACTTTGAATTCATAACATTCTTGAGATGATCCAACTCACTATTATCAAACCATGATGTGTGTCTATTTGGTTTTGAGTTGAATAAATTGGCTGAAACATTGGAATTATACTCCTAATAGTTTATAATGGAAACAAGTAAATATATCATTGCATAATAGGCATGTATTGATCTTAATCTGTAAGAATAAACCAAGTTCTTCCTTGTCTAAGGATATTGAGATGAACAGAGGTGATCACCCCAAGAATTCCTTATTTTTCAGTGGTTTAGATGAATCCTTGATATTGTGTCGTGTAATTCATTTGTGTACAGAATCAAAAGAATTAAATATGGATCTACCACTTGGGGTTTGTATCAATGAAATTTTTAACATCCCATTAATTCTGTCGTGTCATTCCATATAGGGAATCCAAGGGTTTTTGGAGGCATGACACACCTCCAATGGTGAGGTCATGTTACTTAACCAAAAATAACTTGAAGCATAAAATCTAATTTATCACAAGATCCCAATATCCATGTTTCTTAGTAACATAATTCTTAATGGAAACTAGTCCCAAGCCAAAGTAAGATAATCATGATATTTCCCAAATTAATAAATTCAATTTCCATATTTCACTTGCATGTGGAATGTGAAACCCACCTTAATGAGTGGTTTGGTCACAGAGGTAAAGGGGTTTTTAAAAAATTATAATACATGAAAACCCTATCATTTTTTGGATATATTTATTATAACATTAACAAATGTGTTTGGAAGAAAGCAACCTTAGCGGTGGTTTAGGGTGTTTTTTTCAGCCACAAATGATATCTTGGATCCCCTTATATCATCTAAAAATGGATATAGATGAAAAATTAAAGGAATATGAATTTGGATTAAATTATAATATAGTCTAGCTAGAAACATAGTTGTACATTTTATAAAAGATGAAACTATTATGGAAATGATTATATACCACAATCATAGCCCCCGTAAAAGTCAATTCGTCTTGAATTAGACTTAGATTTTGGAAATAATGAGATAGAATAGAAAACAAGAAAAAATAACTATTAATTAGGTAGTCACATAAAATATAGATAAATAGGTTTATAATAAGTTAGAATGTGACTAATGAAGGAAAAAAGAGTAGTAGATTTATAAAGATATTTCTAACGTGATAGATGGTGATCTGGTCAGAGGCCAGATGAAGAAGATCAACTAATATAGAACAGATGCGAGGGGGAGGGCTATAAAGGGGATTCTATGAAATAAATGATGGGATAAACAAGGAAAAAATTATTTAAAAGAAAAAATGGAAAAAATGGTAAAATCACATATTTTTAAAAGGGTTCAATTTTGGACGATTGGTTATCCAAACCATGTTCCAATAATGTCTCCATACTACCTTGGAGTAGAAAATCCAAAATAATTATTTTCACAGTTGTAAAAATTATCTGAAAACTATGAGAGGGAAACCGAAAACAAATTTCCTACAATTTATGGTTTTTAGGACCCATTTACATTGTTTAAAAAATCATGATCATCCCCTTTATATTCTACATGGTTGAGCTGCACATTTTGTGAAAACTATGTGCTAACCATGCTCTCCATACAACATCTCCAAAAACCATAACATCATGCTATGAACCATCCAAAAAACACTCATATCAACCCATAATCTCTATTAAACATCAATAAGGATCAAAATAAAGGTGTTTGATAATCTTTAAAAGGGTATATACCTTGATGAAGAATCGTGATCTCACAATACATGAAAATTCAAACTCAAGGGATTTATAGTATCAATTACATTTTATAGACATAATCTATTTTAATCACATGTTTTCTTTTATGAAATTTAAAAAATATTATTAATGTATATTAATATTATTATCTAGAAATTATATTTTTTACAAATCCATTGAATCTTGGTTCCACAAATGTATAATTGGAAGAAGAACTATCAAGTTGTAACATATATTTTATATTGAAAACTAATATTAAAATGTCTTAAAATTTTAATTATTATATTTTTATTCATTCAATTTAATTTATAGATCTATAAATACATAAATAAATAAATGAAAACTGTTATTTTACCACACTATTTAATTTTATAAAAAGTTTCTTTAAATGAATCATTTTACATATTTCATACAGGATGTATGGAATTATTTACAATGTAAATATAAAATGTGTTTAAATTATAAGAGGTCAATAGATTATATTTCCACTATAATTATTATTTGATATTTTGATTCCTATACAAGATTCCATGTTTTAGTCAAATAAAAACAATTCATATATCAATTTTGGGTATTTTCTTTTTCAAATTCGTGTTTTAAATGAATGGGATTTATCTATATCGAAAATTAAATATCTTATGGGTTCAATTATATATTTTTATTAGTTTTGGAATGAAAATTAAATATTTTGTGTGTTTAATTTATATCATGGACCTTATATTTGTAACACCCCTGGTAAATAAAGAGTATGAAATTATCAAATTTATCCATATTTGTGAATAAAATATTAATATAACATTAAAGGGGACGCTATGCTCGATGGCGTACCCAACACGCAACAACGAGTATCTTGGTAATCTTACGTCGCACTCTAATAATAAAATAATATTATTTTAAATGGTAGTTAACGCCTAACTATTGTGATGGCGGTAATGAATAGAACTAACTAAAAAATGATTATCTATGTTTGTCAAATATTTTTACTTTTTACAATAAATGTTAGAGGATTAAAAATGCGAATGTTTCCAATTTTAAGCGTAAACATTCTAATATTCTTTAAAGGGTCGATTAACCACCTTTTGATGGAGATACTATTTTATATCCACTTTTTGAAAATTTTATGTGTTATATTTGACAAAATGAAATTCTTATTTAGAATGGGGACATCAAAATTTACTTTGTGTAAATTTTTGGTATTTTTCTGATAAAGATCATTTTTTAATGAATAGTGAAAAATGTTGTATTTTAATTCAAAGCCACTTTTTAATCTTATTTATTTATATGATTATATTATATTTTGAATTGGTTTTAAAGTTAAATTATAATATATTTTTACCATTTAATCTAATAGTGGTCGTTGGAATTAATTTCACTTTGAAATCGGACTTAAACTAGTGTCAATCTTTTGATACATTTTGTTTCATAAAAACACCCTATTTGTTTTGAAAGCGGGAATTAATTATTAAATTAATTAATGAAACTTATATGTTTTGAATTTTGTAAAATAGACATAATTTTTGAATTCATAATATCAAATAAAGCTTAGGGTGAATTTTTTGTAATTTTCTGAAAAACTTCAATTTTTGATGAATAGTGAAACCACTAAGTGGTACTTATAAAAACTGATTTTACATTTAAATGAAATTTTTCCACCTTTGTGTTATGAATTTCAAAAATCTGACATACATGGTTGTCATTAAGAAGTAAAATTTGGTTCAATGGGATTAAAAGAATTTTTTTGGTGAATAGTAACTTATTAAGTTTTTAATCACGATTAGAGGTAATTAGTGTAGTTTAAGGTAAAAATAATGTTTTAATAATATGAGATGAGCTTGACACATGTCCTACCCTCATTTTATGTGTCATGGAAGACCAAGAAAACTCATGGGTCAACTTGGGGACCCCATGGAGCCACTTTTGATTGGAAATGACAAAAATAACTTTTTATTTAATGTTAAAGTAAAAATGACACAAACATGAGATGTTTTACTAAAACAATTTTTACATGGGGTTATACAAGTAATATTTTTGACTATAAATAGTCATTGGAAAGATAATAAGATTTTATACATCATATTATTTTTTTATAATTTTTAGACAATAAATAAATTAAAGTATTTATGAGATCATGATGATGCAGCGATGACCTCATTATTAAACGATTTAAATAAAATGGAAAGATAATGTATCATCTAAGACCTACACATGTCCAAAAACTATTGGATGGGTGGATTTAGAACCCTTATAACCTTATCCTCTAAACACATCAAAGTGGGACCATTAAAATATGAAAATCATTTTAAAATAATGTAACCTTTTATTACTTTCTAAGAGTGCCCCTCCCCTCCTCTTATAAAAGTCCCCCAACTCTACCTCCTTACCAACACTTCCAAATCCTTTAGCATGGACAACCCCTGCCCATTTTGCCTCTCAAAATACCTATCTAACTATTAGAAGCCTCTCTTTGGTCATAAGTATTCCCAAGGAAGCCTTCGAGCTCAATCCAAAGGGAGTTACCCGATTTTAAGGTAATGTCTTCACTTGAGTCCTTTTGTTTTATTTTGCTTCTCCAACCCCCTAAACTATTTTTATTAATTTATTTTGTAAAAACTACAGTATCTTAAATATAATAGGATGTTGTTATAAGAAGGATTCGAGATACACATACACACACCTACATCTAATGGTTAAAGAACATACTATTTCCGTGGATGGCGAATTTCTGCCTCACGAAACGATGATTGTTCAATATCCTTCTAACACCTTCAAAGGTGGCCATTAAGATGTCACTATATTTATATATGATATATAATATGTTTATGTTTTCCTTAATCTTCTGTAATTTTCATTTATGGCATACCTTTATGTCTTCCATTATGGGTATACGCGATATCTTTATTTTAGGAAGTGAGGACTACCACCCCCTCAAAGTGATTTGATTCGTTAATACCATATGTGGTACGTATAAAGGATATATTTAATGATATTATATATGATACCATACTGGAATTAAAATACTATTATGTATCAATATGTTTTAATTCCACTAAATATGAAATAGAAATGGAAGTAGCGTTCATGCGTATGTACGGCTTATCATCTCCATGAACGGTGCATTTCATTTCTTACCTCTAAATGTTATGTTATATTATAAATACATTAATATACTGGATATATATGATTTATATTATATCTACATCATTAATAGAATTCTGGATATAATGGAAATTTTACCTCATGAACAACTTGTAATTATAAAGAGTTTATTTTTGACTCAAGTACCAATGATCGTTAAAATGGCCGTTATTAACTTAAATAATTACATAGTGTTCATAACATGGTAATAAGTGATATAAAAGGAATAATTAACATGAAAAAGGTTCTTAAGAAAGTATAAATTAACTCAAGTTTATTATTCAGGACATTAAAGAGCGATCGAGTCAATTCGGACCCGAGGTAAGGGATCCTACTCCTCTTATTCTTTTTATGTACACTCTTTTATGTCATTCCTTTTAAGATAATATTTCTTATGATTGGGATGTTATTTTATATTACTAATACTGTACTTTTTATGTTCATATGATTAGAGACCCTATTTTCTCTCATCAATCCATTTTGGAAGTTTTAAGTGGCGTCGTTAGGCTTCCGAGTTTTCGGAAGGGATTTTTCATCTCACTTTTATTCCCGTGACGTTTATCCTACGTTTGCCACTATTTACTTTGAGTGGTGTATGTACAACCCATTATTATACAGTTTGTGTAGTATAATTTTATTTATGAGTATTTACATCTTCATGGTATGACCCTTCTTCCATGGGGTGTATGTTTCAAAAGTTACCCAACTCGGTAATGGGACCTTTCACCCTCCTCTTTTTAAAAGACTTAATTTGTTATGTCTTTTAATTAAAATAATATTTTGTTGGGTTATGTTATTATATATATTTATTTATGTAAATTTTATGACCAAGTGATTATATACCCTTTTTATCTCTCATCAACTCTTTTTATGAATTTTGAAGTGACGCCGTTAGGCTGTCGAATTTTTACAAGGGAACTTCTTAACCCAATTATGATTCTTTGGGATAAACTTGTACACCTTGAATATGTCGTTATATGATTATTTGTGAATTTCCTCTGATTGTTATACACTTAATACCCACTTATATTTCGTGTATTCATTTGTCACACATAATTATGTAACTGATTTATCCTTAAGCCAAGGATACCGTCTTTGTATGGGACTTTGTCTCAATCTCCTTTCAATGAGGCATATTTTGTTTTATACACAACCTTCATTTATACGGTGTATAAACCCCTTTGACTTTTATTCTTATTCAAAAGGAATATTTTTATATGAAGCGTTTTACTAAATGACTAAAGGGAATGTTTCTCTTGTCGAACGTATGCGGCGAAAACAACTTCTCCACCGCCGTGACCATTATTTCAGTTTCGGCTTCCTCTACAAGCCATACCTTCTTTTTAAAAGAAAAATAAATACCATGTTTTACTTTTCTTTTATTTTGGTATTGAAAATGGTTTTCATAATGTTTTTATATCAATGTTTTGTATTGATATCTTGTGATTGAAATGTGGAAATGTTATGTTTCCTTTATGCATGTTTTATGTAATAAGTTTAGGTTGTGGTTCTTGGGCATTGTTATAAATATGGGTGGTTCCGTGATAAAATAAGGATGGGTGAGCCCGATATAGCTCTCCAATGCATTCGGTAACATGAAGGAGTGAAACGTTAAGGTTTCTCTGAAGATATTTAGGGAATATACTGTGGTGTGTATTCCAAACGTAGCCAAGAGGGTTACTCCCTACGCAAGAATGTTATGAATGCCTAAAGTTACCTTTTATTTCTTATGATTTCTATTATTTATTCATGATTTGATGAGGTATGTTAAAGTGCTTATGTTTTATGGGTAATGTATGATTTCATTCTTATGTATATTTGAACCCATGTTTCCCTTCCATATTTCTATAACCCTTACTGAGCTTTTTATGCTCATCCCAAGTTTTATTTGAAATGTTTTTCACAGGACATAAAGTTGAATAGGGTCAAGGATGGGATCAAGGAAATGTCAGGCTGTCTAAAACAAGGAACTAGACATGACTCTTTTGTTCAAGAATTTTTATTTTGTGGAAAAAAATGGAAGCTGAGTAGATGTGTCTACTTTGTAATCTTTGAGATGTAATAGTTATGTCCTATTTCTCTAAAAATTTAAAACTGAAAAGATCCCCAATGTGTAATCTTGTAATAACTCAAGAGTAAGTAATATTTAAGGATGGGGCATTATAGTTGGTATCAGAGGTCGGTTTAGAAAACTTTAGAGGTTAGGGTATTCTCTAAGCATAAGTGACATTACCATAATGGTTAGGATTTCAGAAAGAGTCTAGTTTTAGATAAAGTGAATGAGTAAGTATATCTTAGTGTTTATCTTCCTCGTTAGTACATGATGGTTTTATTGATATACTCACACTGACCTTTTTGGTTTTAGTAAATGGCTGGATCTTGCAGGCACCAAAGTAACTGTGGATGTGAAGGAAACTGTGACTGTTTTTTGAGCGAGCAACTGAATGATATGGGATCTGCAATGTGAACTCTTGTGTTTATCCTCAACCAACTATCTAGAGTCATGATTGACCACCTAAACCTTGGTGATTTCTCTTAGGCATCATATATGCGAGAAAAAAATCCCTACGGAACTACAAGTAATAATCATAAAGGTAAGTGTGTTCAAAAACCTATGTGTCAAAGATGTGGAATGAAACACCTTGGAAAATGTTTCAAAGGTACAGAAATATGCTATAGATGTGGAAATGAAGGAAATAAAGCAGAACCTTCCATGGAAAATGTAAGCATCCAGTTAACTCAAGGAAAGGGAAGGAAGTTCTTTCTGAGGGATCAATTGAATGTTTTAAATGTGGTGTGCATGGTCATTATGTAAACACATGTCCTATGAAGAAGTTTCGTGAATGGGATCACCAAGATCGTACAAATACTCATTTACCAATACCTAATTAAATTCTTATAGAGGATGAAGAAACTGACAATGAACAATCAATGGTGTGGATTATTTCTTAACTTTTTTTTTCTTATTTTGGAATCTTAGGATATGATTCATGATTTTTTTGTAGGAAATAAGTATTTCAGAATAAGTTGGAAATGAAGGGTTATGGGATCATGAAGAATGTTGAATGAGTAAGAAGTCAGCATATAAGGGATTCAAGAGTTAGGGTGAAATTCTTAAGAGTATTGAGTCTCTTTTGATGATGGGGTTACATTAGAATACTTTTTGTAGTATGTGTAACCCTGATGTTTAATATATGAAAATTCTATTCAAGGAATAGTTATCTGTTCTTTTGTGGACATAGTTATAAAGAACCATTTGGGCTTATATGATCCTTACTTTTGAGGTAATTATGGGTTACTATATGTTATGATGGAAGTGAAAGGAATTAGATAAAAATTGAGGTTAAATTATGTTATGGTTATTTTTGATGATTTTATCTATTTTTGGGAATGATTTGAGAATTATACTGTTTTGGAAAAAGGAAAACACGCAGACTCTGTGACAACACGTTGTGTCGGACAAAGTTACGGGAATCGAACCCACAACCAAAGTGCAACTGGTATTTATCGCCTACCACTGGACTATGTGAAGTCCCTGGTTAGTTTGACCGATTATTTTTAGTTATATGATTTTATGAATTAAGAGTAAGTTGATTTTGGGTTATCTGTTGAAATATATTAACCTATCATGGAGGATATGTGATTAGGTTAATTACTTTTCAATACGAGACTTTAAGAGCAACTGATGTAGTTTGAAGATAAATGTTACGATTTAACTTAGAGGACTATGTGACTAAATCCTTCAAATATTTGGGATTCAATCATAAATTGGTTTACTTTGAAGAATTTTATGGACAAATTGTTTATCGAATGGTCCTTGTTGAACTTTGGGTTTTGTTTGACAAATTTTGGAGATTAAAAATGGATTTTCTTTTTATAAAGGGTTATCCTTTTCTGGATTATCTGATATTGTACTAACCTTTTTGGTTTTGGTTTTGGTTAAGGTCTAAAAATATGGGAAGTATATAGTTCTCTTTTTTGGATTAGGTGATTCTCTAGAAGATGATTATAGTACTCTTAATGCGAACAAGTCTTCCTAAATACTCGTCTTTTGGAGAAAATATGAGTTTGATTAAGGAATATAGTAAAAGTTGAAAGTCTACATGACAAGTAAGTTTGTTTAATTATGATTTAGTTAAGCTCAAAAATAAATTCTTCAATGAAAAGTAACTTAAAATAAAAATGATGTCTGTTAACTTTCCCTACAAGGGAATCGAATACCATTTAACCCATCACATTTCTGTTATCTTCTTATTGTTATCTTTCTCCTAGACATGTTTACTATCACTCTCCATCAGAACATGACCCTTTGTTTTTTCCTCCATGTCCATATTTTCAAACTTGGAATCCTAGTATGGGTTAACTCGGGTGACCATTGTACTTATCTGTCATTATTTTAAAGTGATTTTTTTACTGACTCTTGTTCCGATGTGGGATTTTCAATGATGTTTCCAAGCCCAATTTTAAAATTGTGAGGCCGCAATTCCAAAAGGGGGGGAAGGATGTAACACCCCTGGTAAATAAAGAGTATGACACTATCACATTTATCCATATTTGTCAATAAAATATTAATATAACTTTAAAGGGGACGCTATGCTCGATGGCATACCCAACAAGCAACAACGAGTTTCTTGGGAATCTTACATTGCACTCTAATAATAAAATAATATTATTTTAATTGGTAGTTAACGCCTAGCTGTTGTGATGGAGGTAATGAATATAACTAACTAAAAAATGATTATATATTTTTGTCAAATATTTTTACTTTTTACAATAAATGTTAGAGGATTAAAAATGCGAATGTTTCGAATTTTAAGCATAAAAATTCTAATATTCTTTAAAGGGTCGATTAATCGCCTTTTGATGGCGATCCTATTTTAAATCCACATTTTGACAATTTTATGTGTTATATTTGACAAAATAAAATTATTCTTTAGAATAGGGACATCAAAATTTACTTTGTGAAATTTTTTGGTATTTTTCTGACAAAGTTCATTTTTTAATGAATAGTAAAAAATGTTGTATTTTAATTCAAAACCACTTTTTAATATAATTTATTTATATGATTAGATTATCATTTGAATTGGTTTTAAAGTTAAATTAGAATATATGTTTACCATTTAATCAAAAAGTGGTTGTTGGAATTAATTTCACTTTGAAATCGGATTTAAACTAGTGTCAATCTTTTGATACATTTTGTTTCATAAAAACACGCTATTTGTTTTGAAAGTGGGAATTAATTATTAAATTGATTAATGTAACTTATATGTTTTTAATTTTTTAAAATAGACATCATTTTTGAATTCAGAATATCAAATATATCTTAGGGTGAATTTTTGGTAATTTTCTGAAAAACTTCAATTTTTGATGAATAGTGAAACCACTAAGTGGTACTTATAAAAACTGATTTTACATTTCAATGAAATTTTGCCACCTTTGTGTTTTTAATTTCAAAAATCTGACATAAATGGTTTTAATTAATAAGTAAAATGTGGTTCAATGGGATTAAAATAATTTTTTGGTGAATAGTAACTTATGAAGTTTTTAATCGCGATTAGAGGTAATTAATGTAGTTTAAGGTAAAAATAATGTTTTAATAAGATGATATGAGCTTCACACATGTCCTACCCTCATTGTATGTGTCATGGACGACCATTAAAACCCATGGGTCAGCTTGGGGACCCCATGGAGCCACTTTGGTTGGGAAATGACAAAAATAATGTTTTATTTAATGTTAAAGTAAAAATGACAAAAACATGAGATGTTTTACTAAAACATTTTTTACATGGGGTATACAAGTAAGATTTTTTACTATAAATAGTAATTGGAATGATAAAAATATTTCCTACATAATACTTGTTTTTTTATAATTTTTAGACATTAAATAAATTATATTATTTATGACATCATGATGATGTAGCGATGACCTCATTATTTAACGATTTAAATAAAATGGAAAGATAATGTAAAATCTAAGCCCTAAACATGTCCAAACCTATTGTATGGGTGTATTTAGACCCCTTATCACCTTATCCTCGAAACACATCAATGTGGGACCTTTAAAATCCGAAAACCATTTGAAAATAAAGAAACATTTTATTACTTCCCAAGAGTGCCCCTCCCCTCCTTTTATAAAAGGCCCCCACCTCTACCTCCTTACCCACACATCCAAAGCCTTTGACTCAGCCAACCCCGGACCATTTTGCCTCTCCACATCCCTATCTAACTATTAGAAGTATCACTTTGGTTAGATGTCTTCCCAAGGAAGCCTTTGAGCTGAAACCAAAGGGAGTTACCCGATTTTAAGGTAATGTCTTCACTTGAGTCCTTTTGTTTTATTTTGTTCTACAACCCCCTAAACTATATTTATTCATTTCTTTTGTAACAAATCTAGTATCTTCAAAATACTAGTATGTTGTTATAAGAAGTATTCTAGCTACACATAAACACACCTACATTTAATGGTTAAATAACATACTGTTTCTGTGGATGGCGAATTTCTGCCTCACGAAACGATGATTGTTCAATATCCTTCTTACACCTTCAAAGGTGGCCATTAAGATGTCCCTCTATTTATATATGATATATAATATGATTATGTTTTCCTTAATCTTCTTTATTTTTCATTTATTTCATACCTTTATGGCTTCCATTATGGGTATACGTGATATCTTCATTTTAGGAAATGAGGACTACCGCCCCCTCAAAGTGATTTGATTCGTTAATACCATATGTGGTACGTATAAAGGATATATTAAATGATATTATATATGATAACATACTGGAATTAAAATACTATTATGTATCAATATGTTTTAATTCCATTAAATATGAAATATAAATGGAAGTAGCGTGCATGCGTACGTACGGCTTAGCGTCTCCATGAACGGTGCATTTCATTTCTTACCTCAAAATGTTATGTAATTTTATAAATAAATTAATATACTGGATATATATGATATATATGATATCTAAATCATGAATACAACTCTGGATATAATGGAAATTTTACGACATGAACAACTTGTAATTATAAAGAGTTTATTTTTGACTCAAGTACCAATGATCGTTAAAACGACCGTTATTAACTTAAATAATTATATAGTGTTCATAACATGGTTATAAGTGATATAAAAGGAATAATGAACTTGAAAAAGGATCTTAAGCAAGTACAAATTAACTCAAGTTTATTTTTCAAGAAATTAAAGAACGATCGAGTCAAATCGGACCCGAGGTAAGGGATCCTACTCCTCTCTTTCTTTATATGTACACTCTTTTTTGTCATTCCTTTTAAGCTCATATTTCTTATGATTGGGATGTTCTTTTATATTACTCCTACTTTACTTTTTATGTTCATATGATGAGAGACCTTATTTTCTCTCATCAATCCATTTTGGAAGTTTTAAGTGGCTCTGTTAGGCTGCCGAGTTTTCGGATGGGATTTTTCATCTCACTTTTAATCTTGTGACATTTACGCTATGTTTTCCACTATTTCCTTTGAGAGGTGTATGTACTAACCATTATTATACAGTTTTTGTAGTATAATTTCATTTATGGTTATTTACATCTTCATGGTATGACCATTCTTCCATGGGGTGTACGTTTTGAATGTTACCCAACTCGGTATAGGGACCTTTCACCCTCTTTTTAAAAGACTTATTTTGTTATGTCTTTTAATTCACATACTATTATGTTCGGTTATGTTCTTATATATCCTTATTGATGTAAATTTTATGAACAAGTGATGAGATACCCTTTTTATCTCTCATAAAATCTTTTTCTGAATTTTGAAGTGAAGCCGTTAGGCTGTCGAATTTTTGCAAGGGAACATCTTATCCCAATTTTGATTCATTGGGATAAACTTTTACACCTTGAATATGTCATTCTATGATTATGTGTGAATGTCCTGTGATTGTTATACACTTCATACCCACTTATATTTCATGTATTCATTTGTCACACATAATTATGTAACTGATTTATTCTTAATCCAAGGATATCGTCTTTGTATGGGACTTCGTCTCAATCTCCTTTCAATAAAGAATATTTTGTTTTATACACAAATTTCTTTTATACGGTGTATTAACCCCTTTGAATTTTACTCTTATTCAAAAGGAATAATTTTTATACGAAGTGTTTTACAAAATGACAAAAGGGAATGTTTTTTTGTAGTACGTATGCGGCGACAATTACTTCTCCGCCGCCGTGACCATTATTTGAGTTTCGGCTTCCTCTACAAGCCATACCTTCTTTTTAAAAGAAAAATAAATACCATGTTTTACTTTTATTTTATTTTGGTATTGAAAATGGTTTTCATAATATTTTTATATCAATGTGTTGTATTGATATCTTGTGATTGAAAGGTGGAAATGTTATGTTTCCTTTATGCATGTTTTATGTGATAAGATTAAGTTATGGTTCTTGGGCATTGTTATGAATATGGGTGGTTCCGTGATAAAATAAGGGCGGGTGAGCCCGATATAGCTCTCCAATTCATTCGGTAATGTGAAGGAGTGAAACGTTACGGTTTCTCCGATGATATTTAGGGAATATATTGTGGTGGGTATTCCAAATGTAGCCAAGAGGGTTACTCCCTACGTAAGAATGTTATGAATGCCTCAAGTTACCTTTTATGTCTTATGATTTCTATGATTTATTCATGATTTGATGAGGTATGTTAAAGTGATTATGTTTTATGGGTAAAGTATGATTTCATTCTTATGTATATATGAACCCATGTTTCCCTTCCATATTTCTATAACCCTTACTGAACTTTTTATGCTCATCCCAAGTTTTGTTTGAAATGTTTTTCATCGGACATAAAGTTGAATAGGGTCAAGGATGGGATCAAGGAAATTTCAAGCTATCTAAAATAAGGAACTAGACATGACTCTTTTATTCAAGAGTTTTTATTTTGTGGAAAAAAATGGAAGCTGAGTAGATGTGTCGACTTTGTAATATTTGAGATGTAATAGTTATGTCCAAATTATCTAAAAATCTAAACCTGAAAAGATCCCCAATGTGTAATCTTGTAATAACTCAAGATTAAGTAATGTTTAAGGCTGGGGCCTTATAATATTTTTTTATAATGATGGGTGAGCAAGATATATCCATCTAACACATTGGTTAATGAAAATGTTCTCCATAGAATAATGTTGGAATTAACTGATAATGTAATCCATTTTATAAGAAATATATATTGGTTTCCTCTATAGGTTCTATGAAGATGAAGACCCCAGGCTCCTACATGACCTTTCTAATCTTGAAAATGAATTTTCATGGAAATATATTTATATCCTATGGTAAGTGTATAATATTGGATTAAGGAATTATTGTAAAAATTAAGGGTAAAAGAAATGTTTTTAAGAAATTATTATCACGATTTCTCAACATTTATGTGGAACTATCAAGATTTTGATTCATACACAATACATTATAATAAAATATTTTATAATAGAAATTGTGATGTAAAGTTGATTTAATGTCTTTTATAATGTTTATTTGAGCTCAAATTTAATAACGTTAAATGCTAAATCACTTTTTTGATCCAATTGTTTTGAAATGGTCTAATGGGTTTCTTGTTTTTATATATGCACCTTACTGATATTTGTTTATAAAAACCCCTATATTCAAATGAATTTTCATAAATGTTACGGATGATTAAAATAAATAATAATTTTTGAGTCCCACATATGGAAGTTTCCATGAATAAAATAAATGTGTCTTTATAAAGAACCTGTTTAGTGGAAAAAATGGACATCATATAGAAATTTCAAATATCATATGTTAGTGTTTTCCCTAATTATATAATAATATAATACTAAAAATTTATATTGGAATTCAATTAAATTAATTCCTATTTTAAAATTGAATTATATGTTGAATAAGGATTAGGTGATTATATTTTATAAAATGAAAAAGTGAACACTTTCTTATTTCAAAGGTTATTTATACTATCATCACCTGAGTATTTAATATTCATCCAAAAAAATTGAAGTTGATCACATAGCAGTTTCTAGGTCTTAATACATTAAAAAAATATCCCTCATTAAATCATAAAATCTTATTCCATTTTCAAATGATCATTAACAGAATCTATAACTTGGTATGTCAAAACTATGTATCCTTTAGTACATTCAAAGAGTCAATTTATTAGACACTCTCATCTCATACATAAGAAAATCTACCATAGAAAAAAATTAATTGGAAATAAAAATTTAATAGAATAGCATCTCATTATTATTTATACTGGAGAACCCTAGATCACATTTATATAAATCTCATTTCTTATAACACTATTTGTTTTTCAATTTTTCCCTTTTAAAAACTCAATTGGTTTAATAGGATTAGTTTGGAATAACCGTCTTCTCTATTTCATTAATACATGGTAGGTTTGTCTTCACAACATTGAATCAAGTATTATTATGTATCTTTGAGGGGTTTTTCCAATTATATTTCAATTTCAAATCACAGATGAAGTATATAGATCAAGTTTATAAATTTTATTTGCCACATTATGATATCACTATAGGGGTGTACACTTTTACATCATGTCATTTTCATATTCATTAAAATATAAAACATGAACTTACATGAAAGGCAAAATATTCCACAGCAAACTTTTGATCTACCACGATCTTCATGATATTATTTATAAAAAAATTTACAATAGATTGTATCTTATTTTTTATTATAGTTGTTTTATGGAGTATTATGAATATACCATCTTATTATTTATTTCTAACTCACCATTTTGGATAATATATCTTAAAATATTATACAATATTCTTGATCTTCTCTCTTTCTCAAAATCATCTACCAGCATCTTTAAAATAAATATTTCATTGATGTAAAAAATATACAATTATTATACTTTAAACTTTTCACTTCCTCTTGTATCGTGAGAGATTTATGTAAAATAATTACATATTAAATATTGATTCCATACACTAAAATAGAACCTCATAACTCATCCTAATTTTATTTTTGGAGCACAATCATTTTTCTAATATTTGGCTCCTTTGAAGATCATTGCCTTCCTCCTCCCAAATATATTTCCATACGTATAATTAATAATTTACTAATTTCATACATAAATAATTTCTCAAACATTTATTATTCCATCCAACTCATTCATAATTGATATATTTTGAATTAGTCAAGGACATATTCATTAAACTCACTCACTCATATTGAAACACATTGACTCTATATTGATTTAATCAGTGTGTAATTGATCAAGTATTGACTAAATAATATGTAAATTTTTCATAAAAACTCTTCAAATTTGATTTTCATTGTCGTTGTCAATGACCCACTCTATCTATTTGAAATTCAAATAAATTATATAAATATTGAATAATGTTTATATAATGCTTCATAATGTTTTTAAAATGAAAAAAAATTTCTTTTTTCTCCATCCCATTTCATTTCCAATTCACAATATTATATTGTAGAAACATTTTTTTCATGCAATATGAGTTCTAAAAAAATTATTCCTCAAGCCAAATATGGTGTAGAATTCACACAAGGGATTAGAGGAATTTATAGGAGTTGAATTAATTTAAACCATGGTATCCTAAATTCATATAAATGGCATCTTTAATGTCTTACCCATTATGTGTAATCTATTAGGTATCTCATACAAGGGATTTCCAAAGCCATACAAGTAACATAAATACCTAATAACTATGATTTTTTGGTTAAATCATGTGAATAATTATTATAGTACAATTATTACACCCTTCTAAATGAATTATTTTGAGTTTACATAAAGTCGTATTCCAAATCAATGTTTCACACTAAGACATGAAAAGTCTTAATAATTTCAAAAAATTCAGATGGTGGTCATCATAGTCATCTATTTTAAGACATGACCATTTTCCTAATTTCAAACCTACAAAAAATACTTTTTCAAGTGACTCCAATACTTCTATTTATAACCTCTAACTTTATTAGTCCTATATCCAAATGTATTTCACAGTGATTCTAGTGGCCCATATTCCAAATAAACCATGGTTGGTTAATTCAAAATTAATGGTAGATTCCTCCAACCATTATACATATTTAACCTCTTTTAAGTGACATTTATACATGAAATCCATATAAGATTTAGTAGCTGGAACATTCAACCTCATCTTATCTACTTTTAAAATTTTATAAATATAAATCCTTCCAATATTTTAGATCATTTCAAAGAGATACTTAATAAATAAACCATCCTCATATTTAATGGATTCCCACATGAATATATGTCTCTATTTATTCAAGGTAATAATCACATTCATTAAAATTATTTACCCACATATTAATGCAAATCTTCTCAGGTTCCATCAGTATTATTGGGTGGATACTAATTCCATCAAAGACACATTAACATTGGATAATTACACTAAAAAACTTATTCAGAACAAATATAATGGGAAAAAATATCCAACTAGTAGAGAGGACCCTCCCACCCATTTATAAATGATATTGTCTAATTTGGGGGTACCACACAAAAGGAATTTTTTCTATAGGGAAACCAAACCCATCTATAAAGCTCATCGGGATAAGAGAGTTTCATTAAGTTTTATCAACTTTATATGAAACTCTGAAATGACCTATTTGGGACTCTGGATGTGTGGTTACATAGCATGGAATTTCTCAAAATGAAAAACAGTACCTATCAGTATCAGTATGATGGTTAGTTCCATAGAGAAAATCATAATGATCACTAGATAACATCTGATCTAATATCTCTCCCTCAACATTACCTAAGTGGTTTGAGGCATCCCGTGTGCTTTAATACCAAATACATAACCATACCACCAATAAGCCGTGATATTTTTCATGTTCGGGTCCCCCCCATTATTGATGGACATCTTTATGTAATACCATCCCATCTAAACAATTCCTCAAGATAATGGGAGTTTCCGTCAAAGTTATCAATCGCATATGAAACTCCCCCTCACTCCATGTTGGACTAGGGATGTGTGGTACCACAATGTTGTCATAATCATGATGGTGGGTAGTACCTAATAAGAACTTTATGTTTTCTAGTTCCTCTTCACAAATCATGGAGATATTTTGGAAAAACTTGTGTTCAACCTTGTTAACCCCCAATATTTCATAATTTATATTTACTAGTTTTTAATTTGAAAATAATTTCATTCATTTCATAGTACAAAAATGAAAATGTTTATTCCCATTATTTATTAATGTAAAAAATTATCATTATTTATCATTATTTATATTTGATTTTACGTGGGGAATATTATTTATTATGGTGATAATCCATTATTTTCATGTAATAACCTCGTTGGAATTATTATTTGATTGGGGGAGAAATGAATAACTCATCTTTTAATTCTTATGTCTCATGGGACAACTATATTGGGTATTGTGTGTATGCCCACCATTTTATGATTATGATTCTATATATTATCAATTACCTTAAAAATTATTTGATGAGATTAATTTACTAGTGTATATTTAATAGATTTTCATTGTACAAGAATGTACAATGAGACAACTAAAAATGGAATAAAATATATTTCTACACATTTAAATAATATGTGTCAAACCAGGGCACTATTGGTATGGTTATTATATCTAATATTCTAAATTTTATCATTACAATAACATTTATTTTTTTATCCATTTTATTGATTCCACACTTATCCAATCCATAGATATTTTATAAGAGTTTTTTATCTATAAGAAATTATTTGACTATTTATTTCTTTTAAATTTATTATTCCATGCATGTTTAAATTTTGTGATACCCCTTACTAGAAAATGATATATCTTCTATTTGATATTTCCTCATTTCCAATGAGATACATGAATATTTATACATATGATCTGAGGATTAATATAGAGGAATGATAAATTTTTATATAATATTTTGTAATAATTTATCTTTCCAATGAAATATTATATTCAAGTATAAGTCTATTATTTTGATACTATTAAAATTTTGTATGATATGTTTGGTAGTCAATGCCAATGTAATGAAGGTACATAGACTCCTCCAATCTAGATTTAGGATTGTTATGACTAGTAATTAGTAAATATTTATAGAAATATATGTAGCTAGGACTAGAATGAAATAGTTCGTTAAAAATCATTATAATTAGCAAATATTAAATTTAATGAAATATTCTCAAATATCTGGAAAACATGATATACAGTTTTTATAAATGTATATTTACAGATGATTCACTTATTGTAATTATTATATTTATTTAATATATGATAAAGTTATTACATTTATTAAATAATGAATCCTAATTATAAAATGAAAATAATTTCAAAAATTGTGTTTATTAAAAGTACATTCACAGAGATGAAATATTTGATCTTGATAATATATTTTAATAATTTTGTGAGTCATGATAATGAATCCATAATATGTAAAAAGCTAATAAATATACATTATGGAATTAAGATATAATTCATGTATAAATATACGACATTAAAATATCGAATTAACCCATATTTTTGATGATTTGTATCTTCAATTTAATGATCTTAGGTTAATTGTTTTTTTAATTTAATGGGTTGGAAGAATGACTCTTGCTCATGAATTCATAAAAAAAATATTTTCTATATTTTAAGGTATTAAATTATTTGTATGTACCTATTGAAAAATGATTTATAAAATGTGAGAATGTAATTTATTTAAGTGGAAGAACTTAATTTCCAAGAGTTTTAGTTTTAATTTTTATCCCTTATATATATCAATTAAATTTGTTTTTTTAATTGCCAACATTTCTTTTCTTAGTAATTATTTTATGTATATCTATTTTTTTACTATTTTGAATGGCTTAATATAATGAATTGAAAAAAAATTACATATAATATATTTGCAATAAATGAATATATTAGATATATTAGAATTATAATTTCAGTTTAATTGAAATAAATATATAAATATATTATTTTTATAATTTTATTGATGTAGTTAGTCAAGGGGTTATTAAATGAATCTATAATTAAGGGTGATTTCCATAAAATAGTTATTAAAAAATAGTTTTCTGTTACTTATATTTTTATGTAAAAATGTATATATAAATTAAAAGATATAATATATATTGAAAGTGTTATTTTATACATGTTTAAATAATTACTCTTCAATAATATTTTAATTAATGAATAATAAAAAATATAAACATATACACTCATTGTAATATAAATATTTTTAATACTAAATTAATTATTATTTTTTATATTATAATTTTTTTTATTTTCAATGTTATGCCTCATGGAATAATGGAGACAGACCTAATATTCATAGAATCGGTGGTTTCCAATTTTTACCTAAAAGAATTTCTATTTTAATGTTTTTTTCACCACATTTGTCATTAGGATCCCTTTTATTGGTTAATGAATGTGTGGACCACATTCTTATTTACCCAATAAGACACAACCACATGTAAATATTAAATTCAAACAAATATAATCCCATGTTATTTTTTCATGGTTTGTAAAAACAATGTGGTAAAAAATACTCCTTATTTTGTTCAACTCCAATTAAGATTTGAATTTATTACTATTTTGTGATTTTAAGTATATAGTGGGAGGAAATTTAAATTCCAAAAATCATGTTCACACAAAATTACGCATGTGCGAAACCCTATATTGCTAATGATAACTAAAATTTTTATATAGATCAATTATAATCATATCCCAGAAGTTTGATAAAATCATAATCTTCATGAATTATATATTTATCATACATGAGATAAAACTACATAGAAATTTTCATATATTTCTTCACAATAAAGAATGTCATTGAATGTCTGAATTTTTTTAACAACTCATGCAACTAGGATTATGTATCATAACTCACTAAGGCTTGACACTAAATATCATATTGTGTATTATTTGATATTCACTTATCTATTCCTCTTTATTCTTATTCTTTAAATATATATTTTTATTGTATTCCATTTCACAATTTAAATACCTATGTGGTTTCATCGGTATTTGTTTTATCATTCTTCCTTTCTGTAGTTTTCAACGGCTCCCATTTATTTTTCTTCCTCTTCTGCTTTGATACCTATCTCAAGTAATACATCATTATGGGGTCAGATCACTTATTTTTTCATGATATAGGTTTTACAGGATGCTTCTAGATATTTTTCTTGGAGAAGTTCATAGTATATATTGAATTCATCAATTAATAGAAATAGAGATATAGTAGCACATATTTATTTTATTTATTCCTTATCGATGATATAAACTTCATACATGCATGGGAAGATACATTAATTTATCCTTTCATTTTAAATACCTATGAATGAAATTATTGTGGAAATTATCACTACCGAATGGAAATAAAAATAAAAAATATCCAAATTTTGGTTTCCACAATTTTATTTGTCAATATAATGTATATTTATAAAATACCTACAATAAATTATCCTCAAATGGCAGAAAAAAGCATTTATTACTCTTTCACAATATCTATGAATTTATCTTCTTCTATGATCTTGCATTATATATTTTAAATACATCTACCTAATTGTATAAATATTGAACAACAAATCATCTTACGGTGTGGAACATTATTTTATAGCATCAAAGAATCATAGGGAATTTGTACAAATATTGGGGTGAGACTCTATTTAATAGCAGCAACTCATTGTTCTTTTTTATTTATTATTATAAAATAGATCAATTTTTAAATAATTTAAGATCCAATGTGCAGATCGGTATTAACCTCAATAATTTCTATTTTATTCTTGAAAACCCAATAAATTTGGTCCAAAAAAATTGATGGTATAAACATTTATTCATCCAATAGACCACTTTACCTTATTTTGTATGATTATTTCATAAATCACACATATATTTTTTCATATTAATTTGGTTATTTTTCCACCATTAAATAATTTACCAAGGAACAAACAATTATATTGTTTTTTAAAATAAACATATATGGGAAACTCAATTCTTCTTTGGTCACCAAATTCCCAAAAAATATATATTTCAAATATCATACAAATCATAAAATATCTTAAGGGATTTAAAAATATTATAGAATCTAAGATTTCTCAAAATTTGGAAAACTCAAATATCATACAAGTTATAAAAATTAAATTATTACCTGTTGGAATCAAATAAAATATATTAATTTTCACTTTGAAAATTTTCATGGAAATAAAATATTATATGCAACAAAAAAATATCCTTCCTCTAATTTCTTTATCTTGTTTCATATTTTGGAACTCTTAAAATATCATAATACATTCACAAATATATCATATGGGAAGCTCGAGTAGATCAATTAAATAATTTTAGGGTAAATATAATTCAAGTATGATAATTTCTTTTTTATTTTTTTATACATTTCCCTGTATATCATGATGACTCAAATATAATAATCATGTAGAAAATTTCTTCCAGGTTAATGAATTGTCCAACTAGTTTACCACATAGGATAACTTTTTCACAGTCAAGTATATTAGTTTCACATTTATTCAAATAATGTCCCATCTTTATCAAATCAAATCTATAAATTTTCAATAATCACAAATCAATGTGGTGATGTATTAATAACGTGGAAATGAATTTATATAGGCAAGCCACAGGCTTAGTCATGCATACTAAATGTTGTCATCATGACATTTCACTAGTCCTTTGTTCCATGTTCTTGAGCCACATAGTCATTTGTCTATTGTCTTTGTAATGGGTCTCCCTCTACCGAGTTAGAAATAGTTCATTGATCTCATAAGAAAAATATTATCTAACCCTGTCTTTAGAAAAATCATTTTAATTCACATTGTAAAAGCTCTAAATAATTCCCAAAATTATTAGTGTAATCACAAACACTTTTATTATCTTTAAAAATTCATTATGAATCTAAAATGAACATGACTGAATTATCTCAATGGATACACTTCCTTTATATGTTTTGGTATATATTAGTTTTTTTAAATCATAATCCATGAATGTTTATATATTTAAAACTACATATAATATATTATAAACTCCATTGATGGATTCTAAAAATTTAGTATCCTCCCCAAAAAACATTTAAATGTTATTTAAAAGGTGCTAAATATATCTTAATCAAGATATCCAAATTAAGTTTGACAACAAGTTTAGTATCTTGAAATATCTCAATTAACCACCTATCAATGTGATTTTGGTAGAAAAAGATTCTTTTCTTATGTAGAACACGTCATAACCATTAAAAAAGTTGTTAATCTATAATATGTTTTGGCCTCACTCCTTAACATAAGAAGCTTCTTCAAATTAGAATTCATATTGAAAAAAGAACAATCATTGTTCAAAATGAAATTCAAAATCCCAATTCATATTTTTTTCAGTAAATAATAAAATATAAATTAAATTTCCTATTCTCTTTACTCAACCCACCCTATGATAAAATATATTTTAAGGGGAATAATATTTTCCATCATACTAGAATTGTAGAGAAAGAAAAATAATTATGGTTATCCCATAATTGATATTATGGGAAGGGTCTTGTAATCTCAAATAAAATCTTTTAATTTCATGAAAAACATATTATCAACATTATATTACAATTCAATTTCATGATTTCTTAAAAAATTTCCTGATCACATTGCAGTACCACATTTCCATAGAAATTTACAATTAGAAAGCCAACTCACAATATAAAAGGACTAAACTGGTGTTGAGAATAGAGGTAAAATTGGTAGAAAAACATTTCTATTAGGTCCACTTCAATGTGGCACCAAATAAAACATAAATTGTCATGTGGCTACTCAAGTAGATATTAAATATTTTGAAGAATCTACTCTTTACATAAAAGAACACATAAAAATATTTCATGTCCAAGGTAATTTATTCCCCCTTTTTTTATATAATAATTCCCCATTGAGATGCATAATTTATGTGAGTTAAAAATGTGATGTGAGAAAAAACAAACCTCATTATTCAATTTTTGAAGGGGATATCTTCATTAAAATATTTTTTACAAGTTGAAAAATATTTGATAACATTCTCATTTTTAATATCTCATACCAAGGGATACTATCTAACCATCATCTATTTAAATTAAAATTATCAAATTAAAATAAAATTTATTACTGAATAAGGTGAATTACCATCATCTTTTCAATTTGAGAAACACATATTGGAATGATTTCCCAATCTAATGACTCCTTTTATTAAATTTTTCATGTGTCTAGACCTCTTCAAGATTTTCTTCCCTCCTAATTTTCCAAATAAGATTATTTTTTACAATATGGGAATATTTCCATTTTCATCATTATTTCATAGTTAGAATAATCTTCTCCACATCAGCAATAAGGGATGGTTGGTTAATTTTAGAAATCCTAGAAATTGGATCCATTTTTCCTTTTCCTTTATTATTTTTCTTTTTATAGGAAAAATAGTCGCACATTTGATATCCATGTGTCCATCCTGGTTTCACCTTCAATTTAAATTTTCCTTATCCTTTAGTTCACCCATTTCAGTATCCATTCCACCTTTTATCAAGGAGTAGCCACCACTAATTCATTTATAATAATTCACTCTTTGATAGTTTGTATCCATGATGTTACCTTTTAATGTATTTATTTATCACCAATGGACATACTGAAATGGTTTAATATGTTGTCTCTATTTTAATAGAAGAATCACATTTTCTCTATCGTTTGAAAATACTTAATATAATATTTACATGGACTCTTGGGATGATTTGATTCAGCAACCATATTTTCTGATTTATCTTCTAAACCCGAAATAATTTCTTGGTCCACCTGCATTGCAGTATATTTTGGTTATATGTTTTCATTAGTATATGAAAGATATCAAGATGTATTTTTTCAGAATTTATTATAAAAATGACTTTAAATCATGAGATACACAAAAAAATCAAATTGATTCAAATATAATATTAAAATATTAAATGGTTGCATTTTTTGAGATTGCTTTCCATCAACAGGTTGTTTCTATTCTACAATGTTGAAACCCTTAATTTAAGGCTTCTATACCTTTGGAATATTGATTTGTGGTTTTAGTAATATTTTTACCTATTCTAAAATTTCTATCAATTCGAACCACTAGAAATTATCCTTCATTTTTATGTTTTTGTATAGTTTTTTTACATGTATAATATTTTAAAAATTATTTTCAAATTTTTTATTTATTTTTGGGATATCCATTTTATACACATTCATATATCCAAACTTGATATCGTTTTATGTTTTTAAACAATTTTACTCTTTGAAGTCATCATATAATTTAAAACATTTCCTGAAGTTACGTAATAAAATATTCAATTTTTACTGATTTAATTTGGTTGTAGGAAACCATTTAGAATGATTTTTTAGTTAATGCTTCTCTAGATGATCTCTATATACTATTAAAACCATTTAGATTAAATTTTGATGTTGGACCATCATATGAGGTCCATGTGGTAACTGATATTTTCTCGAATGATTGGTTTGACTTGGATTTTATAGTCTATATTTCTCAGTTTTATTTCTTTCATGATACACAACATGTTGATAGAATACTAATAATTCTCAATTTATCTCTATTTAACTTCCTAACCCTTATTTATATTAATAAGTTTCTCATCATATGTTTTTATTTTCACCAATATGTAATTTTCAGGCTCCTTTTCATTTTTTTCCTCACATCACGCTTTGATGACTTGACATCCTTTAATAAATTTTGAAATTTATACAAATAGAGTAACATCTCTTAAAAATTTATTAAAAACATATTTCTTAAAAAAAATTCTTTTATATTATATTGTAATGAATGAACATTTTTAATATCAAAGTAATATATATTTTTGAGAGTGTTGCAACTACTATCAATATTTATTACTACATCCCCAAAAGATCATGTTCTACCTATAGATACAATTTTTCATCAATTAATCTCTTTGTATAAGTATATATATATTTAAATTTAAATTTATATGAAAACGTTAATCCATTCCTTCTTAAATTGATCATAATTTTATAATAAAATACTCTAAATAAATAATTAAAATTTATTTCACATAGATATAAATATATTTCTAGGAGGAAGACATTTGACATATTTATCAAAAAAAATCTCACCTTTCTGACAACATTCAACTAATGATGTCACCTCCTCAATGATTATTTTCTATTTTTCTAGCCTCTCACTTATTATTATATCTCTCAGTATTTTCTAAGACCTATGATTTTTTTCTGATAGGGATAATAGTATATTTTTCTCTACATTTATCTTAAAACTCAAATTTGAAATTCCAATAAATCATAAAAACATGAAAAATTTAGATTCAGTCATAGATGTTACTTTTTTAGTTATTATTTGTGATAAATAAATAGATCCAACCAAAGATAACCTTACTAGGATACCATTTATTTATACTCAGTACACTAGTACAAATTCACAAAGAGGGGGTGAATTTGGTGGGACCAATTTTTTACCAAAACCAATTTTTAATTTAAGAATATTTTCACCCCTTTGGTCTATAAAACACATATTTCATTTTAATGTATGTATGGATATCTTTTTAGTTTTTTCTGAAGGACACCACCACATGCAATGTTGAAAGGTAAAAAAAATACCATCATGTCATATTCAAACAAGGTTTGACCCCATTGTGGGATAACTTATATTTATCATTTCCAATTACCATTAATAAATATATTCTCACATAATATTAAATTATAAAAATTCATTGGGTGGATAGATATTATCCATAACCATAGTTAACATAATAATGAACATGTTTGGTTCTCTATATTACACAATTGAACTTCTTTTAGTACACATGTGCCTTGTACTTGTATCTTATGAGTTCTTTAACAACACTATTCTCTTTATTTAGATCTTCACGATTCCTTGAGGGTCACTACCTAACAAAATTCATATTTTTTTCATTAATTTAGATTATATTCGATATCCTGAATATGTTCAGCATCCACTTATGCAACATGGAATCTATATTTTTAATCCATAAGGGTCAACAACAAATAGTAACTAATCAGTTATTTCCATCTTCATATTTTCACAATATAGATACTTATCATCTAATTTACCTATTTTTATAGAACCCATTAGGATTCAGAGGTTTAGTTCTCTCCTTTTCCTCCACATAGTTTATTGTGACTCTTTTGTAATCATCCCCTAAATCATTGACACCCATTTTATGTAGAACATTAGTACTGGCTCAGATTCCTTATAATTTCCAACATTAGGTTACATAGAATGATTCTAGTTATTCTTTTTTAAAAGAAGCATAAAATCAATTATCATTTCACAGTTCCAAATACTAAGCAACAGTAACCCATATTTCTTTTTATTTAAACTGTAACACCCCAAGATTTAATAGTGTGTTATTTCTTTAAAATAATACCATAACTTGCACTACACGCAACACCGAGTTCAAGCACACCATGAATTACCAAACAAGCCATTAAAAAGAGGTTATGAATAGTATTAACTAAATTTTAAACTTTATATAATCCTTATAATTTTAGAAACCATATTATGAGTTTCTTAGACATAATACAAGAACAGATTCATTTTCAGTATTTCACTTTTATCAACTTTTAATAGTGAAACCTTTTTAAATACAATATTTTAAACTTTTTGACTAAATGGGGACATAAAAAAATTTAAAATGAAACATCCCAAGCTTCCACGGTGCGCTTTACTTTGAATAATACAGTAGTGTGTGTTGTACGCAACTTCGAGTTCTAACACACCACAACCAATCAAACTAGCCGTTATGAATAGTAATACCTACATTTTGAAATTATATATATTTTATATTTTATAATGGACTTCATTTTTGGATTCGGAATATCCAATTTAACCTAAGGTGAAATTTTGGTACATTTCGGATAACTTTCATATTTTGATGAATAGTGAAAATTACTAAATTTTAAATAAAAACAACTTTTTTAATCAAAATAATTAATAGTGATAAATTATGAATTTAAGTGGTTTAAAGTATATTTAGAATATATTTTTACCATTTAATATAATTTTGGTCATTGGACATAATTTTACAATTAAACCGAACATAAACAGGTGTCAATCTTTTTATAGTTATTATCTCTTAAAAACACGCTTTTTGTTTTGACAGCGGGAATTATTTTTTAATTAATTTCTGCCACTTATGTGTTTTGAATTTAGAAAAATGGATTCCATATTTGGAATCATGATTTTCAAATTGTGTAAATAGGTAACTTTTATTTTTATACATTTTGAATAATTATTGCGGTAAAATTTTTATTTACCATGGTTAAGGGTAAATCCGGTAAATAAGGGTTAAAAAATAATATTATAATAATACTAAATTACCCTAAAACGTGTCCTAACCTTATTGGTTGATACATTTTCGACCATAGGAATCTTTGGGTCTATTTTGGGACCCCATGGATCCACTTGTAAGTGATAATGACACTTTATTTTAATTAAGTTAAAATGAATACAAAAATGACACAAGCATATATCTTTTAGAAAAACAATTATTACATAGGGTTATATATGTTGGATTTTCGATTATAAATATTCATTAGAAAGAAAAAAAGATTTCCTACGTAAGGATATTTTATTTATAATTTTTAGAAATTAAATAATTTATTTTATTTTATTACACAATGATGATGCAGTAATTACTATAATAGTGAAAAATTAAAATAATTGAAATTATAAATACCCAAATAAATATAATATGAAACTTTTAATGAATTAAACTAATTTTCTAGGATAATATGATATATTAGGATTGATTTAATTGACTTTTTTTGAAGTAATCAATCTGTTATGAGTTTCAAAAAAATCAACTATTGAATAGTGTCAAAATTGACATAAAAGAGTTCTTAAAACAAATATTATATTATTAATTGATATTAAGTTCCTAAAATTCTAAGGTTCGGCCAAGAGACATATATCATGATAGGTTCATCATTAATGGACCACTTTGGGGTCTCTTGGATGTATGTAGTAAGTTTATTAACCATATTATATAAAAATAGAAAGAGACATTGTAAAAGTGAAACTAATTAACTTAGAGTTAAAACTTAAAGATAAGGTTAATATAAGTACCCAAACCTGTCTAAATTCTATTGGTTGAGTTGTTTTCGACCCATCCCAACCTTAACCTTTGAATAATCAACTTTGGATCCATTAGAAACCGAATATGAATTTATTATAAGTTAATATTTCTAGCTTTTCCAAAGGTGCCCCTCACCCCTCTCATAAAAGGGAACTCCTCCTTCTCATTTCTTCACACCTTCAAAGCCTTTTGGTTCGGCCAAACTCTACCCAAATACTCTCCCAACTTCCCTCACTACAACCTAGGGGCCTTAGTTTGATCAGAAAGCCAACCTAAGGAGCCCTTTTGATCAAATCAAAAGGAAGAACCCGAAGAAGAGGAGGTTAACCTACCCCAACCAAGTAAAAGTACAAGGTAAGGGATTTTCTTATCTCACATTCAATTCCGTGAGATTTCCATTATTCGCCACTAAATTATTGAATGTGGTGTATTATGTACTGGCATTTGATATATATTATCATGATTATCTTTATATTCATGTTATTCTGTAAATAATTTGGTGGTTATTAACTTTTGGCCATACGACTCAGTTGATTAACATGGTAAGGGGTTTTCATCTCACTCTTTATTTCCGTGAGATTCATGCCATATTTAAACTATTATCTTCTGTGTGGTGTATGTACTGCCCATAATTGTATTCATTTTGTAATACACTTTACCTTATGTGTATTTACATTTTCATTGTATGATACCTCTTTCATGGGTTGTATGTTTCATAAGTTACCAAATTGATAAGGGTGTACTTCACAATCTATTTAATATCCGAGGTTGTCTTTACGTAAGTATCTACAAGGAAATAATTACTATCCATGTCCATATTTCATAAAAGAGTTTTCAAAGGGATTATTTCTAAGGTAACTTTTACTAAAACATCATTTTAAATGTTTTAAATATTTATTCTTCTAAATCATCCTCATTTATGTCCACATTTTCAAAATGGTTTGTAAGGATTTATTTATATGAAAATGAATGTTTTAAAAGTGTTAATTCCATTCAAAAGTTTCAAAGTGGTATGGGACACTTTGATCCAAAAATATATTTAAATGCCTTTCTTTCTAAATTGTTTAACATTAAAATGTTTTCATGAAAAAGGGATATTTCTCTCAATAATTTTTAAAAAAATATTTTCATCTATGTCAACATCCTTTGATGGATTTTAAGATTATTTGAAGTTGATTTATTATGATATAAAACTTCCATATTGTAATGAATTTTTGTGATATGTTTGACTGTAGATGTGTCATTCATGGTTTATGAGTAAAGTATTGACATTTCGTATGCTAGTTCCAATAAGAATGTTTATGTTATATTTCAACCTTTACTTCATATGAATGTGTTGGAAAAGTATGTTCCAGGTTGGGGACTAGTTGAAGTAAGCCCTCCAGGTTGGGGACTGGTAAAAGTAAGCCCTCCAGGTTAGGGACTGGTAAAAGTAAGCCCTCCGGTTTGGTCTCCGGTTATTAGAGGCACTCCGGGTTGGTGTCCGGTTATTAGAGGCACTCCGGGTTGGTGTACGGTTATTAGAGGCACTCCGGGTTGGGTTCCGGTTACAGTTAGCCCCAAGGTCTTGGGACGAGGCCTTGAAAAGAAATTAAATTTTAGCATTATGCATTCCATCATTATGAAAGTGGTTATTGATTTTGCATGTGATTATTCGATTAGTATAATATCCATGTGAATAAGTAAATGGCATTATTTCATTTTACTTTTTCCATACTATGTTGAAGTTCAAGTTTAAAAGGCTTTTGTTTTAGTAATGCATTGCCTTAAATGTTTATGCTTATTTTGAATGTTCCGCTATATTGTTATCCTTACTGGGCATTTGAGCTCACCCCTTTTCTATGTTTATTTTCCCCAGGATGTGAAAAAGTAAGTTATGAATGACCTGCAGGGATATTATGAGGGGATAATAGTGTGGAATGTGGATATATTATGTTGTTGTAGTAGTTTTTCATTTTATGATGTAATGTAAAACTTATGAATATATCTAGTGTTTCCAAGGCTACTAAACCAATCGGTCTTTCGAGATTTGATCTTTCTTGTGATCATGCCAATGTTATGTAATAATGCACCGACTCTAGGTAACTGGGGTCGGGGAGTTACAGTTGGTATCAGAGGAAGTTTAGTACAAACCTTGGAAGCTAGATTTAGATAAACTCTGATTAGAGCACGTAGACCTAAGATGAACTTTGAGGATTAGTATAGAAGAACTTCCTAGAATTTTGGTATTGTAGAGATTTTGTGAGTTTTCTGAGCAATACATCCCTGTCTGGATAAGAGCAGGTAGAGGCGGCTCTGGCACAGATGTACCTAGGGGTAAAACCCGAAAACACCGCTTTGAGCTAGACTCGAACGGGAACTGGTGCACGAAAATGGGCCTTGCTGCACTCTTGGTTACGACACTCCTGGGGGATATGCTTAGGATAACTCTCATTTTCTTTACAAATCATTATGAAGGGTTTATGAGTATATACATCCTCAAAGGAGACATTTTTATGATTATGGATTATATCCATAAACTATTTAATTTATGTTATGTGTTTTAAAAGTTTGGGATTAGGTATTGTTATTCATAAACTAATCTAGTGTATGCCAATGTTTAGAAATGGCGCCTAGTAGAAGGAATGAGAACTCCAGCAATGCACATGATACAAAGAGAAAGAAGGATCATATATTTTATGGTCTTAAGCCAGAATTTACAAGAGAAATAGTCTCGCATGTATTATCATCATATGAAGAAATAATATCATGTGTTGATAAGATAATTAAAGAGTTTACTGAGTCCTATGGCTTTGAAGGGAAGCAAGAGAATAAAAGGATGGAAGCGAGAAAGATGGATAAAGGGAAGAGGGAAAAGATGAATTTTCCCATATGTGGTAACTGTGGAAAGAAACACCCTGGAACTTTCCTGAAATGAATGGGAGTTTGTTATAAGTGTAGAGGAAAAGGGCACAAAGTACGTGACTGCAAGGGTAAGAAAACGGTTTCAAATGTACAATGCTTCATTTGCAAGGAGTTTTTACACTATGCGAACCTATGTCCCAGTCATCAGACTATGCCGCAAATGATATTATTGGATAATAATCAAGTTATGATACTACCACAGATGAAGAGGAATTATTAGAGTTCTTATGTTGATTATGTCAATTGAGTGTTGTATCAACAATGTACTTGTTATAATAATTATGGAGTATATAAGGATTCTACTGTAGTACTATTTCATTAAGTACTTGAGATTGTGTGGAACAAAGAAAGGTGACTCAACAACAGGATAAATTTATGGAAAATATATGGTTGAGAGAATGGTAAACCATAATATAGTTGTGATACCGAGTTAGTGATTTTGGAATAATAAATGATTGTTTTGGATAAATTATATTGGATATTCTTGACTACCTTGAAACTGATTAATGATCTGTATATTCCATTATTGTTGGGGTTTAAAACATTTTTGGATTGATGAAGTATATCCAGCATTCTATATAGAATAAGGGAGCATTAATGTAATCAATAAGGTATATGGTAATACATGATGAAGGTATTCATATTCTATTACGGGGTAAAAAGGATCTATATTATGTTTACCTTCCTTATAAATGTTGGACTATGAGTTTGGACAGAAGTATTTTGGATAGTTCTAGTTTGGATTATTTTGGATTGCCATAAAAGGACAACCCGGAGGTCGGGCGGCAACCCGTCGCGTCCGGCAAGGCTGCGAGACTTGAACCCGCAACCGAAGGGCGACAAGGGTGTATCACCTACCACTGGCCCACGAGATGTCCTGGATTAAATAATGTAGTTTTTATTAAAAGATCTTGTAGATGAACTATAAATTCGTTTATTTTGGAACCCTATACGAATAGTGTAAATAGAATTTTTTTTACATTCTATTATCTTTTAGAGTGAAAGATGAGTTTGTGGTAGAAATTTATTAATGGATAAAACTCTAATTATAAAGTAAGTATATATCCTTATGATCTTATCCAATCTCATAAATAAATTCCTCAATATTAAGAAAATACACTTAGAATAAAAATGTTTTCCTAGATGGTACCTTAAATCATCACTAATTTATGGCTTTGGGATTGTTGGCCTTTTCATAGCCATGTTCTCTACCACTCTCCATCAGATAATTGATGGTTTGATTTTTCTTCTATATCCATATTTTCGTACATGGAACCCTAGTATGTGTTATTTTCAGTAATCTTCATACTTTAGACTCTTTATTTTAAATAGAGTCCTCATTAATTCATTTTTCGATGTGGGATTTCAACTAAGATAATTTGAAACGGCAAAAATGTGTTATCCTAATACCATATGTTTTGTTGAACCGATGGTATTTCAAATCATCATAGATTGATGAATTTAAGGACCTCATTTTTATACTTGTTTGTGATTTATGACCTCAATCACTACCTATAAATATTTACGTTTTTCCTCCAATTATATGTCTCTAATTTCCACCAATGTTCTCCTAATCGAGATCATAATTTGGTGGTGACCCTTTCATTTCTCTTTTCCTCATATTAAAACTAAATTTTAGTAACCCAATTTCCGATGTGGGTTTTCCCACAAATATATTTTTTATTTTCAACCTTTTATTTTCGAAGAACAATTTCAAATTGCGAGGACACAATTTATTGAAGGAGGGGAGAATGTAACACCCCAAGATTTCATAGTGTGTTATTTCTTTAAAATAATACAATAACTTGCACTACACGCAACACCGAGTTCAAGCACACCATGAATTACCAAACAAGCCATTCAAAAGAGGTTATGAATAGTATTAACTAAATTTTAAACTTTATATAATCCTTATAATTTTAGAATCCATATTATGAGTTTCTTAGACATAATACAAGAACAGATTCATTTTCAGTATTGCACTTTTATCAACTTTTAATAGTGAAACCTTTTTAAATACAATATTTTAAACTTTTTGACTAAATGGATACATCAAAAAAATTTAAAATGAAACATTCCAAACTTCCACGGTACGCTTTCCTTTGAATAATATAGTAGCGTTTGTTGTACGCAACTTCGAGTTCTAACACACCACACCCAATCAAACTAGTCGTTATTAATAGTAATACCTAATTTTTGAAATTATATATATTTTATATTTTAGAATGGACTTCATTTCTGGATTCGGAATATCGAATTTAGCCTAAGGTTAAATTTTGGTACATTTCGGATAACTTTCATATTTTTATGAATAGTGAAAATTACTAAATTTTAATTAAAAACAACTTTTTTAATCAAAATAATTAATAGTGATAAATTATGAATTTAAGTGGTTTTAAAGTATATTTAGAATATATTTTTACCATTTAATATAATTTTGGTCATTGGACATAATTTTACAATTAAACCAAACATAAACAGGTGTCAATCTTTTGATAGTTATTATCTCTTAAAAACACGCTTTTTGTTTTGACAGCGGGAATTAATTTTAAATTAATTTCTGCCACTTCTGTGTTTTGAATTTAGAAAAATGGATTTCATATTTGAAATCAGGATGTTAAAATTTTGTAAATAGGTAACTTTTATTTTTAGACATTTTGAATAATTACTGCGGTAAAAATTTTATTTACCATGGTTAAGGGTAAATCCGGTAAATAAGGGTTAAAAAATAATATTATAATAATACTAAATTACCCTAAAACGTGTCCTAACCTTATTGGTTGATACATGCTCGACCATAGTCATCTTTGGGTCGATTTTGGGACCCCATGGATCCACTTGTAAGTGATAATGACACTTTATTTTAATTAAGTTAAAATGAATACAAAAATGACACAAGCATATATCTTTTAGAAAAACAATTGTTACATAGGGTAATATATGTTGGATTTTAGATTATAAATATTAATTAGAAATATAAAAAGATTTAATACATAAGTATATTTTATTTATAATTTTTAGACATTAAATAATTTATTTTATTTATGACACAATGATGATGCAGTAATTACTATAATAGTGAAAAATTAAAATAATTGATATTATAAATACCCAAATAAATATAATATGAAACTTTTAATGAATTAAACTAATTTTCTAGGATAATATGATATATTAGGATTGAGGTAATTGACTTTTTTCGAAGTAATAAATCTGTTATGAGTTTCACAAAAATCAACTATTGAATAGTGTTAAAATTGTCATAAAAGAGTTCTTAAAAAAAATATTATATTATTAATTGATATTAAATTCCTAAAAATCTAAGGTTCGGCCAAGAGACTTATATCATGATAGGTTCATAATTAATGGACCACTTGGGGGTCGCTTGGATGTATGTAGTAAGTTTATTAACCATATTATATATAAATACAAAGAGACATTGTAAAAGTGAAACTAATTAACTTAGAGTTAAAACTTAAAGATAAGGTTAATATAAGTACCCAAACCTATCTAAATTCTATTGGTTGAGTTGTTTTCGACCCATCCCCACCTTAAACTTTGAATAATCAACTTTGGATCCATTAGAAACCGAATATGAATTTATTATAAATTAATATTTCTAGCTTTTCCAATGGTGCCCCTCACCCCTCTTATAAAAGGGCACTCCTCCTTCTCATTTCTTCACACCTTAAAAGCCTTTTGGATCGGCCAGACTCTGCCCAAATACTCTCCCAACTTCCCTCACTACAACCTAGGTGCCTTAGTTGGATCAGAAAGCCAACCAAAGAGCCCTTTTGATCAAATCAAAAGGAAGAACCCGAAGAAGAGGAGGTTAACCTACCCCAACCAAGTAAAAGTACAAGGTAAGGGATTTTCTTATCTCAAATACAATTCCGTGGGATTTCCATTATTCACCACTAAATTATTTAAAGTGGTGTATTGTGTACTGGAATTTGATATATATTGTCATGATAATCTTTATATTCATGTTATTCTGCAAATAATTTGGTGGTTATTAACTTTTGGCCATACGACTCAGTTGATTAACATGGTAAGGGGTTTTCATCTCACTCTTTATTTCCGTGAGATTCATGCCATATTTCCACTATTATCTTCTGTGTGGTGTATGTACTGCCCATAATTTTATTCTTTGTGTAATACACTTTACCTTATGTGTATTTACATTTTCATTGTATGATACATCTTTCATGGGTTGTATTTTTCATAAGTTACCAAATTGATAAGGGTTTACTTCACAATCTCTTTAATATCCGAGGTTGTCTTTACGTAAGTATCTACAAGGAAATATTTACTATCCATGTCCATATTTCATAAAAGAGTTTTCAAAGGGATTATTTCTAAGGTAACTTTTACTAAAACATCATTTTAAATGTTTTAAATATTTATTCTTCTAAATCATACTCATTTATGTCCACGTTTTCAAAATGGTTTGTAAGGATTTATTTATATGAAAATGAATGTTTTAAAAGTGTTAATTCCATTTAAAAGTTTCAAAGTGGTATGGGACACTTTGATCCAAAAATATATTTAAATGCATTACTTTCTAAATTGTGTAACATTAAAATGTTTTCATGAAAAAGGGATATTTCTCTCAATAATTTTTAAAAAAACATTTTCATCTATGTCAACATCCTTTGATGGATTTTAAGATTATTTGATGTTGATTTATTATGATATAAAACTTCCATATTGTAATGAATTTTTGTGATATGTTTGACTGTAGATGTGTCATTCATGGTTTATGATTAAAGTATTGATATTTCGTATGCTATTTCCAATAAGAATGTTTATGTTATATTTCATCCTTTACTTCATATGAATGTGTTGGACAAGTATGTTCCAGGTTGGGGACTAGTTGAAGTAAGCCCTCCAGGTTGGGGACTGGTAAAAGTAAGCCCTCCAGGTTAGGGACTAGTAAAAGTATGCCCTCCGGTTTGGTCTCCGGTTATTAGAGGCACTCCGGGTTGGTGTCCGGTTATTAGAGGCACTCCGGGTTGGTGTCCGGTTATTAGAGGCACTCCGGGTTGGGTTCCGGTTACAGTTAGCCCCAAGGTCGTGGGACGAGGCCTTGAAAAGAAATTAAAGTTTAGCATTATGCATTCCATCATTATGAAAGTGGTTATTGATTTTGCATGTGATTATTCAATTAGTATAATATCCATGTGAATAAGTAAATGGCATTATTTCATTTTACTTTTTCCATACTATGTTGAAGTTCAAGTTTAAAAGGCTTTTGTTTTAGAAATGCATTGCCTTAAATGTTTATGCTTAATTTGAATGTTATGCTATATTGTTATCCTTACTGGGCATTTGAGCTCACCCCTTTTCTATGTTTATTTTCCCCAGGATGTGAAGAAGTAAGTTATGAATGACCTGCAGGGATATTATGAGGGGATAATAGTGTGGACTGTGCTGATATTATGTTGTTGTAGTAGTTTTTCATTTTATGATGTAATGTAAAACTTATGAATATATCTAGTGTTTCCAAGGCTACTAAACCAATCGGTCTTTCGAGATTTGATCTTTCTTGTGATCATGCCAATGTTATGTAATAATGCACCGACTCTAGGTAACTGGGGTCGGGGCGTTACATAAACCTTCTTGATGTTCTCAAACTCTAACATTCATGGGAAGAAATATTAATTGATATTTTCTATCTAAATTCAAATCATGTCAATGCATGTAATATTTCTAATGACTATCCAAAATCATAATTGAAATCTTTTAGATTTGGGTTCCCGTTATTTTATTTGTCAACTCAATTGACATTCTAGATAGACCATTAATTAATACAACTCAATTTGCTAAATACATCATTAATTATATTTATATAGCATACCTGGATTCATATACCTCATAAATCTAAAAAAATATCTCATATTATAATCTTCCAAACCATATAAATGATATAAAGAAAGATGGATTGTGGTGTCAAACATTCTATTAATTTATCAGTGTTTCAAATGAATTCTATATAGATATCAGACTAAGTCTTCACATAATAGTAGAAACTATAGACTAATATTTCGTTCTTTTTCACAAATATACTAACACATAAATTTTTTAATCTCTTATATACAATATAGTGTATGACTTATCAATTTCTACATTATTCTTGAAAACCTAGTAAATTCCCAATAACATAATTGATGTTGTAGACATTCCTTCTTTCATTTATCTTTTTCGTAGTCATATTAAATATCAATTCTGCAATTCCTCATTTATTGTATAAATTTAATTATGATATGTTTTTTACATTGAATATAAGACCAAGAAATATCACATTACAATATTTATCAGAATAATAAACACTATAATACTGGATTCTTCCTTTAAAGCAGTGGTCCCAAAAAAATATATTAGTCCGATATTTTACATACCCTAAAATATCATATAATATGTCATGACCCCCTCCCAAAAAGTGTACCCCTCCTGGGCCGGCAATGTGAAAAGGTAGATAATGACCCCCGAGTCCCGCCTCCAGTAGGCCCCGGGTTGGCGACTAGCACCGTGGGTATAATAACATACAAATGGGAGGCATTACCCTCTAAGAGAACACATGCAGAAGAGAGAGATAGAATAGACTCCAACCAACTCCAACTCATAACTGAAATATAAAAGAAACCCTAGTACATATATGAAATGTCATGCAAAAATACTACAACTGAAAGGGAAAACTAAAAGTACCCAAAAGAAAGAAAAATGGCAGCGACCACGAGCCCGAACAGCTCCTCCTCCAACCACAAGCTAGTAGTAACCCATTTGATCTCCAACTTGCTCCAAGTGACCTGAAAAATAGTTTATATGTACATAGGGTGAGTATAACAGTATACTCAGTAGGATCCTCCCCAAGCCTCTCGTGCAAAGGTAAAGAAAGCATGCTAAAGCCCAGTGAACAACAAGTGAAACTAACTCGTCACCTAAACAGGTATACTATGTTCCCAACCTCACCATGGCTACTCTCACCAAGTAATGCATTCAAGAATATAGCATATAGTAAAGAATATCAAGGGTACCCCGCTACTACTTCCCCACTGGTTTTCCGCTTTGCCCCAACGACATACGTCCTGTGCATCTCTCTCTAAAGGCTTGCCCGCAGACACCTGGGCGAAGCACCACACCGTCCTCACAACCAAAAGTTACAAGGTAATTTCCTGGAGCCACCACAGCTTGCATAACGTCTATCATACGTCAGATATAATACCTCAAGCCATTACAGCCCATACGCCGAGTAAGGATCCTCAATCCATCACAGCCTATACCCATTACACCTATAGTAGTCCATAGGATACTATATCCAGAATATATGCGTGTGAATAACCACAAGCCATTACAGCCCTCTACACACATATATTGGGTAACTAACTATTGTGCCTCATGGCACAAGTATCTACCAAGAGAAGAGAGCGGGGCCAAAGGGGGTAGTCAGCCATTCAACCTCCCATCGGAATGTTGGGGAAAACACCCCCCCCCCCAGGGCTCAGAATCCCCGGGGTGTCAGTTTCCCTTACCGACAGGGTGGAGTAGCGTATAGAAACACAAAAAGTTCAGAATATATATGTAACTCACATCCACACTATGGGAATTACCTAGTCTTAGATACAACTGCAGCTAACGTCTCTCAGACTCCAGGCTGCTACTTCTAAGACTAGGTATCCTATAAGCACACAAACATTTGAAGAGATTTATTAGATTACTCCATTATCATTTTATCAGTTACACTGTACATTAATTAATTCTTTAAACATTAATTAAGAATGAACAATTCCACATTAAAATGAATTGGCATCACATTCAAAAACAACTTCTCCTTTTTAAGATTCCCATCACCTTTAAATTCCAACATCTCCATCCCCGTGGATTTTCACCATTTAATCAAACATTCCTTACAGAATTACTTTTCCACATTCCCAGGAATTCTAGAAAAGCATCCTATGCTTCTAAACACAAAGGAGGCTCAACACGGTGAGTAGATATACTACCCGTCGAGTCTTTGCCGCCTATAAAAAGATCATAGACCCATCCTCCATCAAGAGGCTAAACACGGAAAGAACGTGGCATACCCCGCGTGTCTTCGCCTCCTTCGGAAAGAGGGTAAGCAAGACCAGCTGCCTTGAGCAGTGGGGAAAAGTAAAGCAGATAAACAACCAAACCAAACCACCAACATCAAACCATCACATTCATCTCATACCATCACCCTTGGTGTCCTCCCCGACACCCATATGCATAAACCGATGCATCTCGCCACACTAAGCGTCATCCGCTGCCACAACCACAAGGCCTCCATGCCTCCACATATCACAACAGCCATCCAGGCTCACATCACAGCACAAGCAGCAGGAAAACAAACATCACATCATGGGCTCTTGACCCTTTAACAAACACGAGGGTAACTCAGAACCCTTTTAGAAATTCCCACATAATATGTTCTCTAATCCATATTTAATTAACAGATTTATTATTCGTAGGTTCCAATCATGGATACCTAATCAGCAAGCTATCACAATTAAATAACCATGCTTACTTCCCTAATTTGATTATCCTCAAATTAGAACAACTACAACAACTGCAATAACCAGATTAATTTACATGCCTCTTATTTTTAGCCAATTAATTAACAATTAATTTCGGCTTTACGTTCGTTATCAATTTCTATCATGAACGAACAACAAATCAAAGAAACATAGATATCACTATATCTAGGAAAACATGAGGCAAACCGTTATCACGGTATAAAGCAACAACATGAGAGCAACCAATTCTTTTAATCCGGTTCAAGTATTTAATTAGGTCAATTTCCTTGTGATCCAAAGGGATAAATCATGCTAATCCTACGATTGCACGTATACAATTAGAGAATCCATGAATCCCCTACCTCAAACAGTTCCTCACGTTCTTTATCCACACAATAGGTCACGATCCTCCCCTCGCGACAACTGCATCCACCGGAGGATGCTGCGGTACGACAGTACCAACCAACCCCTTTAGAAAACCCATTAAAATCTTGGAAATTACATGGTATATTTATTGAAAGGAGGATAGGAGAAGATGAACCCCAAAAGAACAACGATACATCATACCTTATATGGAAGATTGATCGACACAGCTTGGTTGCATCAAAACAAAGAGGAACCAATCCTAGGAGTAAAGATTGATTATGCAACTCCTACGGAAAGGATTTGAAAGGTTCTAGTGCCTCTTAATCGAGAACAAAGGGAGAGAACAAGGAAGAATGATATCTCATCCCTTTTTAAGATTTAATGGGGTGACTGTTTAAGATCCGGTTAATTCTTCATTAAAAACGGCTCGCATTAACTCACGCGGTTGACCAAGTGAAACATTCCAAGCCTTAGGAATAATTAATATAGGATTTATGACATTTTAAACGGCCTTAAGAGCCCTTAAAATAAGGCTTTAAATGTATTTTACGTCAAAGTAAACGTCAAAGGGGTAAAACTGTAGGAGTCTGGAAACACTGTTCACCCACTATTACTGTACATGAAACCGATCTGCGAAACCGATCTGTGAAACTGATCTGTCACACCGATCTGTGAAACCGATCTATGAAACCGATCTTTGAAACTGATCTGTCACACCGATCTGTGAAACTGATCTGTGAAACCGATCTGTCACACCGATCTGTGAAACCGATCTGTGAAACCGATCTGTGAAACTGATCTGTCACACCGATCTGTGAAACCGATCTGTCAGACTGATCTATGAAACCGATCTGTCAGACCGATCTGTGAAACTGATCTGTCACACCGATTTGTGAAACCGATCTGTTAGACCAATCTATGAAACCGATCTGTCACACAGATCTGTGAAACCGATCTGTTAGACCGATCGGTGAGACCGATCTGTTACTGTTCATAAACTGGAAACACTGTTCACAGAACTGGAAAATTGGCAAAGTGTTGGGGATAAGTCCCCTTGGCCTCCTGGAACACCTCCAACACCAAAATTCCTCAAAGTAATAGACCGGAGAGGTTCGGGCCATTACATTAGATACCTCTCAAAACATTCTCGTCCTCGAGAATTAAAAACCAACCCAGAAGAAAAGAGGGCTCCGAACAACCACCCCATAAGATACCTCTCAGGGGAGAACCACCATGAGTTGTTTGAAATATGGAACAAAACTAAGACATCCAGGAGTATGGGAACAAACAATCCATACCCAAACAATTCAAACATAACATCACATCAAAGGTACATAAATAAAACATGAAATATCTAACCAGAGAGGAAACATCATTACATGAAAGGAGTTAAACATTGAACAACTCTGGGTACTGAGCACGTATCTGTGACTCACGCTCCCAGGTACTCTCCTCCATGCCACCGTGTCGCCACAAGACACGAACTAAGGGAATAGAACGCCCACGCAACACCTTCTCCTTGTGGTCTTGGATCTCCACAGGTCGCTCCTCGAAGGTTTCATCATCATCAATATCGATCTCTCCCCAATCGATAACATGAGATTCATCATGAAGATAACGACGGAGCTGCGATACATGGAAAACATCATGTATCTGAATCATCTGAGGGGGAAGTGCTACTTGATATGCCACAGCTCCAACACGAGCTAACACCTCGAAAGGCCCAATAAACCGGGGAGAAAGCTTACTTCCACGACCAAACCTTCGCTACCCACGACGGGGAGTCACCATCAGAAACACATGATCCCCAACATTAAACTCTAAAGGTATCCTTCTTTGATCAACATATGATTTCTGACGATCCTATGCTGTCTTCATCCTCTCATGAATCTCCTGTATCATCTCTGTTGTATTCTGCACTAGTTCTGATCTGAGAATTGCTAACTCTCCGACCCCAGTCCAGCACAACGGAGAACGTCATGGCCGACCATACAAGGCTTCAAACGGCGCAATGCCGATGTTAGAGTGAAAACTATTATTGTAAGAGAACTCTACCAAGGGTATGTGCTTCACCCATGAACCTCAAAAATCAAGAACACAAGAGCGCAACATGTCTTCAAGAGTCTGGATTGTTCGCTCTGTCTGACCATCCGTTTGAGGATGAAAAGCAGTGCTAAGGCACAGTTGAGAGCCAAAAGCATGTTGGAGACCTCTCCACACCCTAGAGGTAAAACGAGGATCTCGATCAGAAATGATCTTCCTAGGTACTCCGTGAAGCCTCACCACCTCCTCCAGATACTGCCTCGACAAAACCTCCACTGAGCTCAACTCCTTGATTGCTATGAAGTGGGATGATTTAGTTAAACGATACTCTACCACCCATATAACATCATGTCCACCCAGAGCTCGAGGTAAACCTGTAACAAAGTCCATTGAGATGTCCTCCCACTTCCACTGAGGAATCTCTATGTGTTGGAGAAGACCACCAGGAACACGGTGTTCGGCCTTCACCTTCTGGCAGACTAAACATCGAGACACACATTCTGCAACTGTACGCTTCAGCCCAGGCCACCGAAACTGACTCCTCAAGGATAGGTACATCTTCGTCACACCAGGATGTACCGCCAAGGGTTAACTATGGAACTCTCGAAGAACCGTCTCGTGCATCGCCAAGGGAACAAAAATCCTTCCATGATATAACACTCGGTGTTTTTCATCCTCCGACCAACCATCAGGGGCCTCCCCACAAACAACTCTGTCTCTCCAAACTTCCACCTCTAGATCACCCAACTGAGACTCTTCCACATTCTGCATCAGAGATGACTACACCTTCATCTAGAAAAGACAACCTCTACCTCCAACCTTTTCCATATCAAGATGTAAAGCTACTAGCTCTTCCATCACTCTCAAGGAATCACCAGATTCACGCACAACATCATTACGTGAATTTCGGCTTAATGCATCAGCTACAACGTTCCCTTTTCTAGGTGTATACGATATTTCAAAGTCATATTCCTGCAAGAACTCCATCCACAGACACTGCCTCAAGATCAAGTCACGTTGGGAGAAAACATACCTCAAACTCTTATGATCGGTGAAAACCACAAAGTACTCACCAATGAGGTAATGTCTCCACAACTTCAGAGCAAACACCCCGGCTGCCAACTCAAGATCATGGGTGGCATAGTTGCGTTCATGGGGACGCAACTGTCGAGACCCATAAGAATCAACTGACCTATGCTTCATGAGAAAACAGCCTAGCCCCAGATGTGAAGCATCACAGAAAACATCAAACTGGACTCCCTCTGCTGGAAGACAAAGAACTGGAGCACTTACCAACTTCTCCTTTAGATATTCGAAAGCTGCCTGACACTGATCAGTCCATATGAACGCTTGATCCTTCTTGGTCAAAGCTGTCAGAGGAGTCGCAACTCGGGATAAATTGTCTACAAACCTCCTATAATAGCCTGCGAGACCAAGGAAACTTCGCACCTCTGACACAGTCTTGGGGGCTGCCCAAGACACTACTGCTTCTATCTTCGAAGGATCCACAACTACTCCCTGTTGGGACACAACATCCCCTACTAAACGAACTTCTCGAGCCCAGAACTCACACTTGGACAACTTCCCAAACAACTGATGTTGGCGAAGAACTCCCAAAACATCTCGTAGATGCTCTGCATGCTCTTATTCAGATGTGGAGTACACAAGGTTGTCATCGATGAAAACCACAACAAACTTGTCCAGGAATTCACGGAACATAGCATTCATCAACCCCATGAAAACAGCTGGATCATTCGTCACGCCGAATGGCATTACAACAAACTCATAATGCCCATGATGACAACGGAAAGAAGTCTTCGGGATATCCTCATCCTTTACACGCATCTGATGATATCCTGACCGCAAGTCGATCTTTGAGAACCAACTTGCACCCTTCAGTTGATCGAATAGTTCATCAATCCGTGGAAGAGGATAGAGATTCTTTATTGTCACTTTGTTTAATCGACGATAATAGACGCACAACCACAAACTGTCGTCGGCCTTTTTCACAAAAAAAAATGGTGCACCCCATGGTGACACACTTGGCCGAACAAAACCACACTGCAAAAGACCATCGAGCTGTATACGTAGCTCTCGTAACTCAGAAGGGGCCATCCTATACGGAGACATAGAGATAGGAGACGCTCCCGGCTGTAGCTCGATCCCAAACTCGATCTCTCGTCGAGGGGGTAAGGATACAACCTCTTCTGGAAAGACGTCAGGGTCCTCTTCTACGACCCTAGGAAATGCCAATTGTTGAACCTCTGAAGAACTCAGCATCATCCCAGCCATCATGGATGATAAGGATGAAACTCGTCTATGAATCATCCGAGGATCTCTCTCACCAACAAACACTACTTCCTCTCTATCTTCATCAATGAAAATGACCTTCTTCCTGTAGCAATCCACAATAGCCTGCACCGAATACAACCAATTCATGCAGAGGATGAAATCATATGGTTGTATTCGTAAACATAGGAAATCTCTCCAAGAGCGGTGTTGCCCCAACACTAGCTCACAGTCTCTACATACTTCAAACAAGCTAGCTCGACCTCCAACTGGCGTAGTCAACGCCAAGGGCACTGGAAGCCTCTCTACCTCAAGTCCCAAAGTGTGGACAAGGGTAGGGGATATAAAGGAGTGTGTCGCTCCTGAATCAAACAAGGCATACACCAAGGTAGAAAACAAGCAAAGGGTACCTCGGACGACATCTGGATCGCCTGGAGCTGGCAACGCTAGAGCATGAAGATGACCACGACCACCTCCACGGCCTCTCTGACCCTGATGACGACCACCACCACGGCCGCGCTCTGCTCTCTGAGGACGGGGAGCGTCATGGGGCTGTCCTCTGCCTACTTCATCTACCCTCTGGTGATCTAAAGCTGGTGCAACCTGCTGCTGCTGCCTCGGCTGGAACTGCCTCAACGGAGGAACCTGGAGTGGAGCGCCTGGTGCACGATGACTGCTCTAAAAAATCGGGCACTCCCGCTGCTGATGACCACGACCACCACAAGAAAAACAAGCAACTGATCCCTTGGCATAGGCCTGATAGTTGCTGCCTCTGGAGAAACGAGATGGGAAGGGCTGGGACCTACCCCCAGGTGAACAAAAACTCTTCTATCCTGAAAACCGGGAACCCCGGACCACAGCTCTGCTTCGTGAGGAATCATGACGATTCCCCTCTCGTGACGATCCAGTCCTGGTAAAAGTCCTCTCAATAACCTCTGCCCTCGCCATCACCTCAAGATATGTCATCAGCATAAATGGGGTGACCTGGCACTGGATCTCTGGACGCAAAGCCTCCTCGAAATGCCTCACCCTGGCCTCATCATCTAGTAACAGGTCTGAAGAATATCGTAGAAGGTTCCTGAAACGGATTCCAAACTCTCGAACACTGGAGCTCCCCTGTCGAAGCGTGAGTAGCTCTTGGCGACTGGACGCCTTCGCAGTCGATGAAAGAAACTCAACTCTAAACCTGTCTCGAAACTCCTCCCATGAGATCGTTGACTCCTCACGATCCCAAAGAACAAGAACCAACACTGTCTCGCTGCTCCACGCAACATCGTCACAACCAAGGACACCCAGTGTTTCTTCCGAGCATGAATCGAACTGAAGCCTATCTCGACCTCCTCCAACCAGTCTTCTGTGACTGCATCTGAAATGGAGCCCTCGTACTTCTGTAGAATCTGGCGCTGAAACTCTCGGAGTGTCTTCCTCCAAGTTTCATCATCATCAACCTCTACCCGGCGGCGATCTGCTGGAATAGTCTGCTGGGCACCTTCTGCGCAAACCTGACGAGGATGTCGACCTAGATCCATACCTATAAAATAACAACCGTTAGAGCTCCTAAGCCTGGAATATGGAAGACTCAACATTAATTAATTAATTATTTTGTTTTATTAATTTTAGGTTACCTATCCCAAGGTCTACCCATTCAAACACAGGCGCAAAGAATAATGATGCATGATCCTTTCCTAGGTCTCTACCCTGCAACCAGTATCACTTTGTTTAGTGGCCATCGTAAACTTAAAGGTCCGTGCAACAGATTAGTGGGGGCCCTGAACTCCTATGTCTCTGCCGGTCTCCAGGGTTTACCCCACTTGCTAAACATGAATGACACTGTTGCCCTACCATCCCATGCATCCTCACCTGTGCCTAACTCCAAACTCCATCCTATCCCTCAACCAGACCTCTGATACCACTCTTTCACGACCCCCTCCCCACAAAGTGTACCCCTCCTAGGCCGGCAATGTGAAAATGGATATAATGACCCTCGAGTCCCGCCTCCAGTAGTCCCCGGGTTGGCGACTAGCACCGAGGGTATAATAACATACAAATGGGGGGCATTGCCCTCTAAGAGAACACATGCAGAAGAGAGAGATAGAATAGAATCCAACCAACTCCAACTCATAACTGAAATATAAAAGAAACCCTATTACATATATTAAATGCCATGCAAAAGTACTACAAATGAAAGGGAAAACTAAAAGTACCCAAAAGAAAGAAAAACGGTAGTGACCACGAGCCCGAACAGCTCCTCCTCAAACCACAAGCTAGTAGTAACCTTCTTGATCTCCAACTTTCTCCAAGTGACCTGAAAACAGTTTATATGTACATAGGGTGAGTATAACAGTATACTCAGTAGGATCCTCCCCAAGCCTCTCGTGCAAAGATAAAGAAAGCATGCTAAAGCCCAGTGAACAACAAGTGAAACTAACTCGTCACCTAAACAGGTATACTATGTTCCCAACCTCACCATGGCTACTCTCAACAAGTAACGCATACAAGAATATAGCATATAGTAAAGAATATCAAGGGTACCCCGCTACTACTTCCCCACTGGTTTGCCGCTTTTCCCCAACGACATACGTCATGTTCATCTCTCTCCAAAGGCTTGCCCGTAGACACCTGGGCTAAGCTCCACAATCTGCACCTTGTGCACCACATAGGCTTGACCGCAGACACCTGGGCGAAGCACCACACCGTCCTCACAACCAAAAGTAACCAGGTAATTTCCGGGAGCCACCACAGCTCGCATAACGTGTATCATATGTCGGATATAATACCTCAATCCATTACAGCCCATACGCCGAGTAAGGATCCTCAAGCCATCATAGCCTATACACGTTACACCTATAGTAGTCCATAGGATACTATATCCAGAATATATGCGTGTGAATAACCACAAGCCATTACAGCCCTCTACACACATATATGGGGTAACTAACCTCTGTGCCTCATGGCACAAGTATCTACCAAGAGAAGAGAGCGGGGCCAAAGGGGGTAGTCATCCATTCAACCTCCCATCAGAATGTTGGGGAAAACACCCCCCTAGGGCTCAGAATCCCCGGGGTGTCTGTTGCCCTTACCGACAGGGTGGAGTAGCGTATAGAAACACAAAAAGTACAGAATATATATGTAACTCACATCCACACTATGGGAATTACCTAGTCTTAGATACAACTGCAGCTAACGTCTCTCAGACTCAAGGATGCTACTTCTAAGACTAGGTATCCTATAAGCACACAAACATTTGAAGAGATTTATTAGATTACTCCATTCTCATTTTATCAGTTCCACTGTACACTAATTAATTCTTTAAACATTAATTATGAATGAACAATTCCAAATTAAACTGAATTGGCATCACATTCAAAAACAACTGCTCCTTTTTAAGATTCCCATCACCTTTAAATCTCAACATCTCCATCCCCGTGGATTTTCACCATTTAATCAAACATTCCTTACAGAATTACTTTTCAACATTCCCAGGGATTCTAGAAAATCATCCTATGCTTCTAAACACAAAGGAGGCTCAACACGGTGAGTAGATATACTACCCGTCGAGTTTTTTTCGCCTATAGAAAGAGCATAGACCCATCCTCCATCGAGAGGCTAAACACGGAAAGCATGTGGCATACCCTGCATGTCTTTGCCTCCTTCGGAAATAGGGTAAGAAAGACCAGCTGCCTTGAGCAGTGGGGAAGAGTAAAGCAGATAAACAACCAAACCAAACCACCAACATCAAACCATCACATTCATCTCATACCATCACCCTTGGTGTCCTCCCCGACACCCATATGCATAAACCGATGCATCTCGCCACACTAAGTGTCATCCGATGCCACAACCACAAGGCCTCCATGCCTCCACATATCACAACAGCCATCCAGGCTCACATCACAGCACAAGCAGTAGGAAAACAAACATCACATCATGGGCTCTTGACCCTTTAACAAACAAGAGGGTAACTCAGAACCCTTTTAGAAATTCCCACATAATCTGTTCTCTAATCCATATTGAATTAACAGATTTGTTATTCATAGGTTCCAATCATGGATACCTAATCAGAAAGCTCTCACAATTAAATAACCATGATTACTTCCCTAATTTGATTTTCTTCAAATTAGAACAGCTACAACAAATGCAATAACCAGATTAATTTACATGCCTCTTTATCTTTAGCCAATTAATTAACAATTAATTTCGGCTTTACGTTCGTTATCAATTTCTATCATGAATGAACAACAAATCAAAGAAACATAGATATCACTATATCTAGGAAAACATGAGGCAAACCGTTATCACGGTATAAAGCAACAACATGCGATCAACCAATTCATTTAATCCAGTTCAAGTATTTAATTAGGTCAATTTCATTGTGATCCAAAGGGATAAATCATTCTAATCCTATGATTGCACATATACAATTAGAGAAGCCATGAATCCCCAACCTCAAACAGTTCCTCACATTCTTTATCCACATAACAGGTCACGATCCTCCCCTCGCGACAACTACATCCACCAGAGGATGCTGCAGTACGACAGTACCAACCAACCCCATTAGAAAACCCATTAGAATCTTCGAAATTACATGGTATAATTATTGAAAGGGGGATAAGAGAAGATGAACCCCAAAAGAACGACGATACAACATACCTTATATCGAATATTGATCGACACATCTTGGTTGCATCAAAACAAAGCGAAACCAATCCGAGGAGTAAAGATTGATTGTGAAACTCCTACGGAAAGGATTTGAAAGGTTCTAGTGCCTCTTAATCGAGAACAAAGGGAACGAACAAGGAAGAATGATATCTCGTCCCTTTTTAAGATTTAATGGGGCGACAGTTTAAGATCCGGTTAATTCTCCATTAAAAACGGATCGCATTAACCCACGCGGTTGACCAAGTAAAACATTCCAAGCCATACGAATAATTAATATAGGATTTATGGCATTTTAAACGGCCTTAAGAGCCCTTAAAATAAGGCTTTAAATGTATTTTACGTCAAAGGAAACGTCAAAAGGGGAAGAACTGTAGGAGTCTGGAAACAATGTTCACCCACTGTTACTGTACATGAAACCGATCTGTGAAACCGATCTGTGAAACTGATCTGTCACACCGATCTGTGAAACCGATCTGTGAAACCGATCTGTGAAACTGATCTGTCACACCGATCTGTGAAACCGATCTGTGAAACTGATCTTTCACACCGATCTGTGAAACTGATCTATGAATCCGATATGTGAAACTGAACTGTCAGACCGATCTGTGAAACCGATCTGTCAGACCGATATGTGAAACCGATCTGTCACACCGATCTGTGAAACCGATCTGTCACACCGATCTGTGAAACCGATCTATCAGACCGATCTGTGAAACTGATCGGTGAGACCGATCTGTCAGACCGATCGGTGAGACCGATCTGTCAGACCGATCTATCAGACCGATCTGTGAAACTGATCTGTCACACCGATCTGTGAAACCGATCGGTGAGACCGATCTGTTACTATTCATAAAACTGGAAACACTGTTCACAGAACTGGAAAATTGGCAAAGTGTTGGGGATAAGTCCCCTTGGCCTCCCGGAACACCTCCAACACCAAAATTCCACAAAGTAATGGACCAGAGAGGTCCGGGCCATTACATAATATTTATAAATTTTGTAAAATTTAAATATATCAAAATGATAAAAACCTAAATAGCATTAAATCCATATAAAATATAATAGCGTTTTCTAAATGCTATATGGTACATGGATTTTCAAATTGAATAATTTCATGCGACTAAAATTTAAAACCCAAGTGAAAATACAATTTCATGAATGAAAATTACTTATTATTTATTATTGAACTCTCAAAATGACATACTAGATTAAAAATATATCTTATGGATAGCTCTTATACCTCAATTATAATATATATAGATCAATATCAACTGTGTATGAAAATTACCTTTTTTCAGCTCCATTCAACCTGATTTCTGACAAACTAAAATATCATATGTTCGTGGAAAATTTATTTTTTGTAGATAAATTATCATACACATTAGTGAGATAAAAAATTTCATTTTTACACTCTAGTAATGGAATTCCATATATCATTAAATGATGTTTAAGAATGTTTAAATAAACTCCAGACCTTCTAAATCTATTCTAGTAACTTCATGATAAATCCAGAAAATTCAAAAATTAATAGTATAGTTCCAATCAATTTTAAGCATCTTCTATCGTTTTTTACCATCTAAAATAATTAGTACTAAATATTCTGAATATCTCATGAAAAAATTTCATTATTCTCTACATAGGCCTTTATAAATCATTATGTGTGAGTATTCAAATATAAAACAAATCAAATAATATTTTATAATCACCATGGATAGATAATATACTTTTAGGTAACTCTCCTAATAATTTTGAACTTATTTTAAATTTATTAAATTCATCTTATACATACTTTCTTAATAAATTTTAGTAATTATCAACCACTCAACTATTTTACTTTATAAGTGACTATTTTATATATTTCTTGTCATGCCTTATAGAAATTATCATATACATAAAACCATCTCTTTGATATTAAAAACAATGTAATATTTTTTTCATAAAAACAATACCAATATGTTAATATTAATAAAATATTTCTAGTATTCCATTCAGTTTTGGGCTTGTCCAATTGCTAAATAAAAATGTTTTGGGGCATAATGGGATTGGTGGATGGTTCCTAAATTGTTTTATTCGTCATTTCCATTGGGTAAATCAATGTAAATTGATCCACCATAACTACAATATCCAAGAGGGGGTCTTTTACATTTACATATAATTAATTTAAAATATGAATTTCCTCGATCCATGAATTCTGTTACATCATGATATGATGTTCCTCAGGTTATATAATTTTTTTAGTAGATAATTCAAATGAGGATTTCCCTATTTATATCCACATGTACTACAAAATTATTTGGAAAATATCTTGGTATTCTATCTACTACTTTCGAAGAACCTAGTTCATTACGTCATTTATCATTAATCTCAACAAGTGATAATATTGTTCTCTATGTGTTCTTGAAACATGGGAATGATTAAATATTATCTCCTGTTATTGAGATAATTCTTGAAAAATTTATTAATATGTAGAAAACTATGTCAGTCAAAAGTTATATATGTTTTAATATATACATAGGGTTAATATTCAACAATTTTTTAATGTCCCTTTATCAGATATTTATTTGAATTAATTCTCCATGCCTAATAATGATATTATTGTTATATAAAATAACATCTATTGATTTAACAACTATATTTAAAATAAATAAATCAATATTTATTTAAATGGAATTATGAGAAAGATGAAATTTCCATTGGGACCTTAACTCATCTTTTTAATCCTCCACTAAATTTAGTAAACCATAAATAATAAATATTTATTTAAATAATTACACATTAGTTATTAGACAATTAAAGAAATATTATATTCACTAAAGTCATCAAGATATATCTATTTTATTATTCATGTAAGTAAATAAATATTTATATCAATCTATTCACTAAAGTAATGAAAAAATGAATATTTATTTATTAAATTTTGACTAATAAAAAGTGATAAAATTAAACTCAAATATATGGTGATTACTTTTAGGTGATTAAATATACTTGTACGATTATTATTCTATCCATTGAGTTTAATATTTATTCATTATATTTAATTAAATATAATCTATTGTGATTCTCGATGCACATAGTGCATGACCCTTTGGGTTTTTTAATTGTAATTTAGTGAACATTCATAAATCCAAAAATAAATTTTGAACAACCTGTCAAGGTCCTCCTAGAGAAATAATTCGGTGTCAAAAAACCAATAACATTCCAAAAGATGATAGACAACAATCCTACTTTTTATTACACATTAATACAATACTTATTACATAATAAAACACTTTATAAAACCTATAAGATCGAGTAGGCCATTGTCTTGGGGAATTAGGGGCATTACATAAGAACATAAAACATTAAATAAAACTTATTTATTCAAAACATATTTTACACGGTCAAGATAATCTTTCTAACCTAAAATCGCTTCAGATTACTAGAGGGTATACATAGGTAAGTGGTGAGATATAAATCCAAATAAGGGAATAAACTGGAATTAGTGTTACATGTTAGACAATAGGAATATCAATGAGGAATAAAAGTAACATGAATAATAATTCATGATACAACATGAAAATAATAACATGAGAAATGTGGAAACAACCTAAAATATTAAATCATAATCATATGATAAGGAAAACAATCCAAAAATTCATGGGAGAAGAATTACAATAATTTAATTACTAAAAAACATTTCCTAAAATGAAGTATCAGGACATTAAACATTACCAAGTGAATTAGAGTACTATCTTGGCACACCCACTATAATCCTTTCTTTCTCATGATTAAGTGCTCCAGATAGATGATACAAAATGGATTAATTAATCAAAATAATTAATTCCAATAGTAATTAATTTTTATTTAATAAATTTTTACCACAAATAAATACATATATTTTTATAAAGGTGAATACCCTTGATAGAATATTGTGTATTGTATTCACTGTAAATTTTTTTCGTATGAAAAATCACGGAGAAATTTTGATTGCATAACGAAATTGTATTAAAATTCATAAAAATATTATATGAGATATAAAGGGGTATCTTATTATTTTGAAATTAAATTGGTAGTAATAGGGACATAGAAAATCATATCCCAGCACTGTAATATTTGAAATATAATGCATAAGGTATTGACAAATCATGAAGAGAGAAAAGAATCCTTATGAAATTTCGACATGGTTACATTTGTAGATTAATGAACATGGGAGGCTTCATGAGAGTAAAAGTAATATCTCATCTTTTATACATCAATTTAAAATTAATTAGAATATTTAATATCATATCCAATCATATGAAAATGAATATTAAAAGACATAACATAAAAGGAGTTCTCAACCAAAGAGGATAGTGGATGGTCCCTTACTTAAGTGTGTGACTAGAAAGGCTTGGGAGGGGATTATTAAAATCTTCATGGAGCTATGGGAGGGATTTATGGAGTACCTAGAAGTGGTAGGATGTGACCAATGTAGTTATAGTGAAGATAAATGTGAGATTAGGGGGTTCTTATAAGAAATGATGGGCATTATTATTATTATTTTGGTTTAGGACTCCCCATAATAAAATACTTGAATCCAAAAACCATCCCACAGTTTTTACAATATTTTCTTCGTAAGTGTATTGGTTTTCATAATTTATATAGTAAAATTGATTATATAATTAAAATATCACCCTTGGTGATGTTGAGTTTAGTAACACTATTAATGAAATGATTTTAAAGTTTTAAAATATATTTTAAGTCTTGGAGGATTTTAAGTGGATTTAAAAAATAAATAAAATAAACATAAAATCAAATTAAATTAAATAGAAGGCATATATTTTTTCATGTATCCTATTTATATTATATATTTTATCCCTTTTTGATCAATTTGGGGTCATAAATCAAACAATATATTTATATGATATTTAATTTTTTCCCAAAAATTTGAATGTCTTAGATAATTATGAAAAATTCACCATTGGATAACTTAGACATCCTCATTTTTAAAATAATATAAATTTTATCAATATAATTTTATAAATATATTAATTTTCACTTTTAAATTAAGAAACTACATTTATTGATAATTATGGGTTTTTTATAATAATTTTTTAAACCCTTATAAAAATTACATATGACATCTAAAAAATTATATGATTATTTATATGTAATAAATAATAGTTGATAAAAATATTTTACTAATTTATTATTTAGTTTAAAATTGAATTAATTCATTAAAATATGTATCTTAATTAAAATTTAATATTAACCAAATAACCCTTTGGGTTTTATTTATTCAAAATAAAATCATTTATAAAGTAAAAATAATATAATGGAAATATATTCAAAATTATATAAAACTAATATATGTACTTATATTTCTATGATATTTTTCCATATCATTTTAGTTCACCAGAAAACACGTTAATGGTAATGTGTGTCATTGGGTGTCTATTATGGAGCGGTTTGAAAAACATGGTATGGGTCGTGATCTTGAGGAGCTTGAAATTCTACCATAAATAGTTTCACACAATCTTATATTTTTAGATCTCATCTATGGCATGGTTAGGAGATAATCCTTGAAATTCTACCTCCTTTAGAAACTCTAATAAATGGGTTTCAGAGGAGATGATCCTACTTGTTGAGGACTTTCTCTCCTTTTCATTGAAAATTAGATTTTACAAACCCTATATTGATACTTATCATATAATAACTATTCAGTTGATATATGATCAAAGGTAATTATTCTTAATGGAAAATTAAATATAATGGTAATAATAAGTCAGAACATGTGTATGTGTTTTCAATAACCATATTATATAATAGGTCATTTAATACAAAACATGGGGAATTTTATTTGTAATAGTTTGGATTTAAACAATGATCCCTTCTTAAAAAAATTATCCATTGAAATTTTCTTTTCCCGCATTTAAAAATATGAGGGTAACTCTTCTTCAACACTTCCTCTGGTTCCCACATTGCTTATTCAAACTTTTGGTTTCACCAAAACACATTGAGTAGTTGAAACACATTATTATTTAGATCTTATTCTCTAAGATATGAGATCTTTGTCAGATAATCCTCATATGAATGGTATTTATCCAATAGTACCAGCTCTTGATTGAGTGCATGTGATTGGTCTGGTATGTAATTTCCTTTGAGGGATACAAGGAATACATCATGTACTTGAGATAGTTTTGGTGTGGGTGTAAGTCAATAGGCTACCACACTGATACGATCTATGATCTAAAATGGGATAATGTACCTTGAATTAATCTTTCCCTTAGTCCCAAGTCTCATCAATTTCATCCCTAGAGATATGCATAAGAATAAAATGTCTTAAACATTTAAATCAAGGTATCATTTACAATTGTTGGAATAGGTCTTATGTTGAAACTGAGAATCTTTAATGTGGTTCTGAATGGTTTTAACCATCTACACCATTTCCTAATCCATTATAGGACAAAGTAGTATGTGTTCCCCATCTTCATCCTAACATGTAGATGTTCTTCACATCTTCCCATGAAGGAATTCATAGGGATACATTTCAATTGTCGACAGTAAAATGTTGTTTTAAGATAAACAACCTAAAGGTAGATGTTTTTTCCATACTCCTTTGATGTCAATTGAACGTTCTATAAACATGTACTCATGTTTTTGGATAGTCCCATCAGATTCGATATTAGATTTAGGGTGTTAATCCATACTAATGTTCATCATTGTGTTTAGATAATTCTGTATACTTTTCTAAAACACATAGGTGAATCTTGGATCTCCATCAGAATTAATTGATAATGGTACTCCATGAGGCCTCACCACTTCTCTAATGTATTTTTTTGTAAGTTGATCTATTGATAAATCCAATCAAACCAAAATGAAGAGTGCATTTTTTGGATGATGCACAATAATTCATATATCATTTTTTCCAATGGAAATTTTTAGAAGTTTAGTGATAATTCTTATGCGGATTTTTCCCGTTTTCATGATTCTAATGGTAATGGTGGCATCATCCTATTAGAATTATGCCTTTTAACCTTCACTTGATGATATACCAAACACTTAGATGTATATTCATCAAATTCCATCTTCATGTTATCCCAAAAATATTTCTCTTAGTGATCTCAATAAATCATTCTATTTTCTAGGTGAAATGAGAAATTAGAACTTTGTTCATCACCCAATAGTTCCATCATTATCATAGAATTTGAGGAATCACATATTCTGGTCCTAAATATAAAAATTTATTCTTTATTAACATTAAAAACCTAGTATATCTATTTTCATATATTTTTTAATGTCATATGAATTCAGACATCATCTTTTTGACCATCCTTTAACAAGTCAGTAAGACATGGATGAGAAATCATTTGTGAAAGTATTGATGAAGATGATTCCTTTATGACTCCCATTTTTATACAATTAATTTCTATGATGATTTAATCCTTCTAAATTCTCATCAATGATAATATTGTTGATCTTTCAAATTAGAGAATCTGACACTTTGTTTCATTTCCTATGATAGTAGTCAATTTATAAATCCTTGAATATGATCAGATATAAACATATTCATTATCATATTTAATCTATTTATAAGAGAATTTATATTTGATTCCCTTATGATCATTATATATCTCACACTTCTCCCCTAAGAGATAATTTTTCCATATTTTCAAGGAAATGATCACAATGGAAACCTCGTGATCATGTGTGGGATATCTTTTCTCATTCATTTTCAACTACCTTATGTTGTAGGTAATGAATTTTTTATTCTTCGTTATCAAACAACCCAAACCCTTTTTCTATGTATCACTGAATACTATGAAAATTTACCCACCTTCGTGTAGTGTGAGAACAAGCGTAGTAATAAACCACCTTTTTAACTGTATAAATATTTCTTCGCATTCATACTTACAAGGAAACATGAATCTGATCCAAGTTATCTTTGTAATATGGTGTGATAATCATGAGAAATATCTCACAAATTAGGGATAATACCCAGCTAACCCCTAGATCTATGGATTTATGCCACAGATGTTAGCCTAGACCATCCTTCAATTTCATTTGGCTATAACGGATACATAGATATCACATTTAAAATAATGATATTCCCTAATGATTATACTTATTTCTACTAGAATTCTCAATTCACATACTTGGAATAAAGCATATCCATTCATATTTTCTATAGCATAATGTTCAAAGGATCCTCAAACCACTCATCCATTTCGGATTATATTAGGATATCATGAACAAAGAATATAAAAAATTGATGTAAAATATAAATTAATTATTTATAAAATACAAAAAAAATTCTAAGGAATTAGTGAGTCATAGTCACATCACTATAAACAAATATTTCACATAACATATACAAAAATAGATCTTGTTGATATATTACTTCTTCGCAATTATATGATAATATCCTGACCAAAGATCCTCCTTGGATAAGTATTGTTCACCATATAGAAAATCATACAAGTGATCAATATTTGGAAGATGATACTTGTACTTTATCATGATATTTTGGAGATCATGATAATCAACAGAAAGGTGCATTGACCAATTATTATTATTTATAAAGAGGACTGATGCACTTCATGGTGATGCATTTGGGAATATAATCCATATATCTATATTCTCATGTGGTTTTTTCTTTATCCCCTCTAGTTCCATAATATCTATCTTATATGGAATAATTGATATTTGAAATTTCCTAGGTATGTTCTAGATAAAGAAATTGACCTACCTACTAGGAAGAGTACCAATCCCTTCCTTAAGAAACAAATCATTGTATTCGTACACAATAAGAATCTCTTTGAGGATGATTTGTTCTTTAGACTCAATAATTTTAGCTATATACTCCTTTTTATATGGAATTAATATCCATGCATGATATGTCAGTGTGAAAGGAGATTCCTCCACCTCCTTCAACTTGTATAGAATCAAGGGTCGATTATCCTTGTGGAGAGTGATTTCCTCCTTAAAACAAATTATGTTGGCTTTATTCAAGTAAATCCAATCAATTCCAATTATTATAGAAAATTAAACCAAAGGAAGTAAGACAATTTTTTTCTAGGAAGTTCGTTTAAAAAATTGTGATAGGGGATGAATTATATAAATGGGATTCAATAATTTCCTCATTTTCTATTTTCATCAAAATATATTCTTCCATTAATTTTTTTAGTGTCTGAATTGTTCTTTTAAAATTTCATGATGTGAAGGGATGTGTAAAACTCTATACAATGAATATACCATTAACTTTTTAATTATGGTTCTAACCATATACTTTATCAAAAATAATCATAGGGAGTAATTTGTTTAATCTATTAAACACATTAATAAAAATCCAATGAAATTAAAGAGATAACATATAAATTACTTGTATTCCATTATATTATGAGTTTATATGCTTTAATACTTGTTATCCATGATCTATTTAATAACATATATTCCTTTGGGAATTTTTTTCTCCTAACAATGGTTTGTAATGAGAAAATTAATTTACAATATGATATCCCATAGGAGTGTAAAACAAGGTGTGCAGTAAGACCCATTGTTATTTACTAGGTTACCCCAATTCAAGTGTCTCTAGTAATTAGATACATTAAAAAATATAAAACAATGAATATGACATAATTATTGAAATTTTATTTTACACGAACAAAATAATCCTCCAAATATAAAATTACATAAGATAAACTAGTGATATACATAAGAAACGAGTGAGATATTAATCCCAATAAGGTATTAATTATTGAATAAGTGATACATGTTATAAAATAGGAATATCTCTGAGAAATAAAAGGAACATGAAATATAAGTCATGATATAACATGATAATTGAAAAATGTGAAATGTGGAAGCAATATAAAACACTGAATCTTATACATAGTTAAACAATAACCCATCAAGACGTCATTGTGGACTAATTACAATAATTGAATAAAATAAAAACCATTCCCAACATAATTTATCATGATATTATACATTAAATAATTCATTATTGCGCTATTTGGGTGCACCTGTACTAATCATTTCCTTCTAATTATTATATGTGCACATATATAATACAACGTCGATTCAGTCATCTTTATAATTTATTCAAAGATAATAGAATGTGTATTTCATATATGTATATTCAAAATAAATTAGTTTGTGGGTGTAATTTTGAATACCCTTAATATAATGATGGGTATTGTATTCACTACACGTTATTTTTTCTATGAAAAATCACGATGAAATTTTTGTAGCATAATCACATTACATAAAAATTCGTCAAAATAATTATTGAGGGAGAAATGAGTAGATCATTATGTGGACATAAAAATGATAGTAATAGGGAAATATAATATTATATCCAATCATTAAAAATTTTGTAATAAAAGGAATTAGGTAATAAAGATACGTGAATACAGAGAAGAATCCTTACAAAATTTCAGAAATGTAACTAATGTACATAATAGATCACATGTGGCGTAATGAGCATGAAAGGAATATATAATCATTTATAAATTAAATGGAATGAAAATTTAATATGTAATACAATATCCCATCATATGAAAATGAAGAATAAAATACATGAAATAAATTGAGTTCTTGATAAAATATGAGAGTTGAAAGTCCCTTAGATGAGTATGTGACTCCAAAGGCTTTGGAAGGGATTCAAGAAAACATAGGGAAGACTTTATAGAACTATAGGGAGTGTATGGTAGTTTTTATATATGATTAATGTAGTTTTAGTGATGATAAATGGAAGCATCATTGGGATTATATAGAAAATGATCAGGTTTCTATTTTATTTTGGTTCTACACTCTATGTAATAGAATAACCAAAACCACAAAACAATGCCAGGTTTTGTCTCATATTTTCTATAAAATAGGATTTTTTATTATTATTTTAAGAGTTTATTGTTGGAAAATTTTAATATATTACCCATGGTGATGTGGAGGTGAGTCAAACTCTTATAGAAATGATTTCACAATATAAAAATATATTATAACACATGGAGGACACATAATGGATTTAAATAATAAATAAAATAAAAATTAAATCACATTATTTTAATGGAATAAATACATTCTGTAATGAATCCAATTTATATTAATTATTACATCACTTTTGGGTCATTGTGATTACATAAAACTCAATGTATATTTATACGGTGTTTAATTTTGACCTGAAAAATTTGACTTTTTCATAATATTATGAAAAATTCACCATTGGATAATCTTCATGTCCTAATTCCAATTATACTTTCCATTTCATATATATAATTTCATCAATATGTGAATTTTTACTTTAAAAAAACTGAATTTTTTAAAATGAGTGGCTTTTTATAATAACATTTTAATCCCTAATAAACATTACATTTGACCTCAAAAAAATTACATGATAATTTATTTTTAAGAAATATTGTTTAATCATAATATTTAATTTTAATAATATTTTTAAAAAAAATACACAAATTCATTAAAATATATATCTTAATTAAATAAGAATATTAATCAAAAAAAACCATTTATGTTTAATTGAATCAAAATAAGAATCATTTAGAAAGTAACAACAATTTGAAGTAAATATATTAATTATTTTATTAAAAATAATATAAATACTAATATTTCTAGGGTTATCATATATATCACTATAATACACCAGAACACTCCGAAAGGGTAAGGTGTGCGATGGTGGGACCTTCATTGGATAGTCTGGAGAACATATATTGGGTCACGATCTCGATGTGATTGTAATTATCTAGTAAATGGTTTCTCTAATTCGTATGTTGTCAGATTTCATCTTGGGATTGGTCAAGGGGAAATCCCAGAAATGTTACCTCCCATGGAAGCTCCAAAAAATGGGCTTCATGGAGTATGTTCCTATTTCGTTAGGAAATCACTTACACTATATGTGATAATTTAATTTGGTAAAACACTTTATTTATAATAATCATTTGATACCTTATAATATGTTATGTTGTCAATGATAATGATTAATAATGGTCAATTAAATCCACTGAGAATAATAAGACACATTAATTGCATGTGTTTTATATAAAAATATTTAATTATAAGACATTAAATGAAAATAAAGTGCAATTTTATTTATAACAGTTTAGGTCATTACATGATACTACATTATATAATCCATCATTAATTATATATCATTATGTTTGATACATACTTGTGTCATCATCAAGGTTTCTATATTTATCCTACATTTTCTACCAAATTATTGACTATGAACTACCATCGTAATGGATTTAATTAGAATGTTTAAATTTAATCAATGGTATAGTGAAACCATATTCTATTAAATTATAATGTAAAATAATTTATTTACATATTTAAATAATTCTAGATCAATTAATATTCCCCTAAAGTACGCTAACTTTTTAGGTGTATACGTCATTTAGTTTACTTCCATAAATAAATGTATATGAACCTTGATATACTTAATAATAATCTCTAGTCTGAGTAGCAGTTTATAAATTCACATATTTGAATATCTAATGTAACATAAAACATGTAAAATTACTATTGGTGGGTTAGTCCTTATAACCTAAATTATTGGATATTACCAAGTGAAAAATTCAAGGGGAAAAGTCTCAATATCTTATAATCCCACAACATCTCATAGTTAAACATCATATGTGTACCATAATATAGTAGTTATCTAGACCATATTATATATATAGATATATATATTAGAGTAGTTTCATAACGTATCATGGGTTTTATTATTCCTAGGAACTACTAAAAATGTTAAATGTGAAAAATTCACTAAGGTCATTATCACATAGATGTTCTGTATAATAAAATTCATTACGAGACATGATATTATAAATATTAAATTAATAAAAAGTTTAGATTTAGTTTCTTATATGAAACGAGCTCTAATAGATTTCTTTTAATCATTCACTATTTCACTAAAACCAACTATGTGAAAACATGTCTTTTGACACTAGTGCTCAGGATATTTTTAGAGATATTCTATTGGATTAGAGAGTCATCATAAATAAAATAGGCTTCATAACCACCCCTCTGAATCATCCCCCTTTGGTGGGGTTCAAATTACATGGATCCTTCAACTGTGCCTCTTTTCCATTGACCCCATTTACCAACTAGGACCTCCTACATCACATTCCTATAATAATGTTTTTTCCAAAAGGTTCCCACAAATAAATGATTCCCCCTTCAACTGATTTCATCACTAAGGGATTTCCAATCCTTGATCTCTTATTAGTGTCTTCTTTGTTCAAGCACTATCCCTCTATCAATATTTTTGATAGGTTTATTTCATAATCATTGATCATGAAAATTCATTGAATAATATGTCTTCTTGATGAATGATATCTACTAATGTTATTTACAATCGATGAATATTGTTTTGGTAGGTAAAATGCTCCTCAAGTTTTTGATGGATTTTGATTATCTTTATTTCCATGATATTTTGATTTACATTTGAAAATATATCCCACTACCATGGTTTTTAGGGTGATCTTAAAAAGGTTTTCCATAATATTTAATAACATGAATCTCAATAGGATTCATTGAAATATGAAGGTTTGGATTCTCTATTATGAAAGTGTCACTCACTGTATACGCAGTCGAATATCCCCTCAGATCTATATTGACGATGAAGTATCAAATGCATTACTGATAATCAAATAGATTAATTATGAGATGGAGTATTGGTGAAATCAGTAGTTCAATTTTGATTCCTCTATTGATTATTTATCATTTTGAAAACTTTTTTACCAAACTCAATGAACATTCTAATATAAAAATGTGAAATGTGTGACTCGTGTAGCTCCCTATGCTAGTAAGTTATTCAATTTTTTTATCATTATAAGTAGGGTATCGATGTAATCTTAAAACATTGAATATATTATTAGATACAACTAAGAATTTATATATTAATAGTACATTTGACGATGATATTATTGGATATAATATTTTTGGAAGAAATATTAAGCCTTCTCATCCTATGACTCTTTACAAATATGTGTTACAAGGGGTATCTAAAGATGAATATACTAATATTTTACAATTCTATAAACTTCTTATATCTAATGATTTAAATATTATGAGATGGGTCTTAGGAATTCCATAACAATTATCTAGGAATTTTCTTCTACATTAAATATATATTAAATTAAATAGGATAAGCTTTTTAACTAGTCAACATAAAATAATAATTCAGATAAACCATCTTATATAAGGGTTTTATCTTCAAATACAAATAAGGATTTGAATCTATGCATGTATGATAAAGGGATTTTTCTAATTCATCAAGTGTCTCAGGAGTTGAATCATGATTCCCATCATATGTCATCTATTTTATAGGATTCTATAGTGGAGGATTCCTCTTCAGACAAACAAATTTCTCTATATGTCCCAGTATTCCAACCTAGGACAATGGTAGGGAGTTTGGAAATGTTTTTGTGGGTACCACTCGATTACCATTATAGACTCTATAATAAAAAAAATATTTTATGGATTGTATAATGTTTTTTGAATAATGATATTGGATAATTGTATAATGTCAGATTGGAAGAAGAATAAGATCATTTGGGTAGTATTTTATGATCTTGATCAATATCATTTGGGTATTCTAATGATAGATATAAAAACATATTTTATGGATGAATTAGTTCCTAAAAAATTAAATATAAATTAATAATATTTTTAATATAATATTCTGTTCAAGGATCTTAATCATCCAGGGAGAGAAAAAGATGAATATGTGGAATAATATCAAGAGAATTAAATATAATGTCTTTACTAAGCCCATGGTTCCATGATCGATGTGTATATTTTAGGGATCTAAGGGTATGGTTCTAGAATTTTTTATACCCTGATAGGATAAATAGAAATACACTTTTGAGGTACCTTAATTCATAGGATAAATTGGAAGTGACACTAAAAAAATAGGGAGAATTTACCGTTCTTGAGGCCTCGTTAGTGATGATCCTTCAATCTAAGGAAATGGTTGGAGGAAAAATCTGAAATTCAAACATCAGAAATTGATTTTTAAAGGACATATAAAATGTATATTTATTTTATAAAAAATTACAAAAAAAATACCACTTTATTGATACACAATATCATATATTGATATGATGGTTTAATTGGAGGAGTATTGACCTTAAATAGTGTGTAAAGGTTCTAGATAGGGAATACTTCTTATTGAGGGATTCAATTAACTCCAAGTTAGAGTGGGATCCATTAAATCCTTTTTGTATCCTGAAATGGAAAATATTATGAAAAAATTAATAATTTATTGGGTTATATCATATAAACCTCACATAGAATAGAAGAATATGCGAACATTTATTTTAATTGACTCATTAAATTTGAAAAAATTCACTGTACATATTTTAATGAAGTATTTTGATCATTAAAGTTCATATATTGATTAGTTGAATGTTTTTTGAGGATTTATAATTTCATTGTGGTTTATCAGGTTTTATGATTTTATATTTGTCTCTCTTTGAGTGGGTACCCACTAAACACTTTATAGTGGTTTTTTATAACAATATATTGAATTTGATAGAGTAAAATTAATAATATATTTTCATAATATTGATCTTAAATATTATTTATTATTTATTATATTAAAATATTCTCCTCCCCTTTTTATATATAGAAACCCCTTCTATACCCAATCCCCCTATCTACCTATACATGTTACATTGAAAAAGATCAACCCAAATACCACTATAAACACTTCTAGATATTTCATTGATCACTTTGTGTGACCAAGTGACCATCCTCTAAAGACATTAGACTCAATACAATGGCGGTGACATGAAGAGTGATGTATGAGTTCCTAATCCTACAAATGTTTTAATATGTTTATTATAATATTTTTTAAAATTACCCTTCATTTCCAACCACAATTATAGTACCATGATATAAAAATTCCCTTGATACATTATCAATGAGATATTCTCTGTTAGCTCTAATTTCATCTTTTTAATAATATATTATTATTATATAATAAGGGATTGTTATCTAAATTTTATTTCACATAGACATGTATTAAGAAAAATTATGTTATGTTGCTTATATACATCCTCATTAAAATATTTCATGAGAATTTAATATTCACTCATAACATTTAAAATTCAATTTCAAGTAATCTCTTTGATTTTCATTCAATTCATATGATAACAAAGTCATATAGTTTTTCATGAACATAGTCTCCTTTAAATTAGTTATGATTTACTTCATTATACTTATTCTTATATGATAGTTATATACTACCCTTTGGAATCTCTGAGGGAATATTCACAATTATATTCTAATTAATTAACACTTTTATATTATGTTATCCTTTGTTATTTATTATAAAAAATATAATGTTTTAAGGGAATAAATTTATTCCATATTTAGGATATATCGCGTTTTTTCAATAGTATGTTATTAAAAAATTTACTTTTAATAATCTGAACTGTTATATATCCATTTCCTTCTTCACTTATTATATTTCTCATAAAAATATAATTTTATATAACTTTTACAAATGTGGGTAATTTTATAATATTATAAAATAAATAAAAATAATTTTAGTATTAATTCTTACCAATTATTTCCTTCATCTTCATGATTAATATAAATTAACTCTGTTTATTTTCAATTTTTTACTATTTGGATAATTTATTATTAAATACTATTTAAAAAAACATCCCCCTTTGAAAATTTATTTTGGAATGTGACATATTTCTTTTATTTTACAACAACAATTCCAAATATCAAAAAAAACTAATTTCATGGATTCACTTCTATTTTACTCTTTATTTTTCTGAAGAATATTTTTAAAATAATTTATTGATGTCACATATTATAATCAATATTCATTTTTAATATATCATTTTTAAAATTACATTTATTTCATTCATTGAATGCGATGTTTTTCATTATAGTGACCTAGGTTTTCAATTACTGAGACTTATCTCATTCATTATAACTGAATACAACTACCTTAAAATTGTTTAAATTATAAATATGCCATTGTTAAAAGACTTATAAACAATTTTTTGTGGTTCGGTTGATCTTGGGACATTTCTTTTACCCTCATAGTCAATTTTTGTTCAATTTTGGTCCATATTAGTTTTATTGGATATTTTATACTTATTTACTAAATTATTGTTCATACCATGTATGTGATCGTCGGTATCTCATATATGGAGTCACATATCAAATTTACAATATTTTATTTTTTCTAGAATGGGTTATTTCACTAATAGAAAATTGTAATTGATGTGTATGGGTTTATTTTATGACTAGTATATTTTAGGATATTAAAATTTTCCCCATGCAATCATTCCTTGAGGATATAAATTCATGTATAAGATGTTTTCCAAGGGTAACATGTAACATTAAAAAAATGTTATATAGATTTGGACCTAATATTTCTTTAATGGGGAGGTGGAACTGACATCAGATTCATGTTGAAATGGTGACAAATATCATGGAATCATCAAAAAATTCCAAACATCTATTTTTTTCCAATCATAGAAGGACATTTTAGGTTTATCACCACATAGAATTTGTAATTATTTAAATTAAAATATTATTTTTAAATTATGTTATTTCTTTAAAATTTATCATATCTTGAATATTGATTATTTATTTCATTGAATGTTTTACCGATTCATACTAACAATCCTCGTATTTTATTGTTCAAAATTTCAAATTGTAACCATGAAATATTGGAATTTCAGCAAATATTTACTACTATATATTATTTTCCCTAAATAATTATCCATTACACCAAAAGATGTTTATCATATATCTACTATATGACTATAATCTTGAATTATCAGTCCCACATGTTTGGAAATGAACATTATGAAATTAATTTTGTGGTTTTTTTGAATGAAACTAGCCAAAAATAAAATACCTTTACCTAAACTATTTATTGTTCCATGGGATAAATGATCATTTTTTTTCATCACATTTATTGATGGTTCAATGGTAATGGCCTAATATAGTGTAATAGTGAAAAATAGGATGATTAATGTTTCAATTATTTAAATTATTTATCTGGGGAACAAAAATTTAGTAGAACAACACATATATTGTGATAGAAGTTCACAATTGGAAATTTTAGAATTTGATTATGGCATGAAATTGACATAAATGTGAGGTTTGAAAGAGAATTTTTTATGTCGGTTGGAATGATGACGATAGATATATAGTGAGGAGAGGTATTAACCCCTAATGGAACTGGGCATGATCAATGGTGAATATTGGGCCGGTAAGAGTAATTATGGTGGTAACCATTGATTATTGGATATATTTTGTGAGACGACTCCTGGGAGATAAAATCTATGTAGACAACATGTAGTTGTTATGGCACAAATTGTATGTTGTTTACATGTGGTGACTAGGGTTTCCAAATAATTGTATTATAACATGACATGTCACAATGAACAACACACTATGTACCATCTATAGTTAGTGGATAGGGATTATATATATTATTAATGTAAAAAAACTATATAGTTCATCATAACTCACTATATTAAGTGGACCACAAAACTCATGAATTGATGGAGTACACAGCCATGATAACAACCTAGTCCCACTCACCTATGGTCTAGTAAACCTAACATATGGGTTAAGGATTTGACTTGATCGTGAAGATACACACATTGTCATTTGAACTCATCTACAAATCTTATAGAGGAAGAAAACATCCTTTTCATGTAGGTTAATTACATAAGTCTAGAAAATATACATGTCATCTTACCTACTATTCCCAAACACCATGAATATATGGGGAATATGTAATGTAGGTCAATGTATTAAATCTCATGCTTCTGAGGTACATAAGGATATTAGTCCTACATAAAATGTACTACATGAATACATTATATATAGATTCCCTCTGAAACATAGAATGGTGGTAATACATTCCAACTTACTGATCACAGAACAAACATTACATCCTACTGTATTTCATGTTGTATACTTTCCAATTCATAGTTTTTTTCAAATATTTATTCCCATATGTTTTAAATATAAAATAAATACTCTATATTGAGTATTTTCTATAGATAATTCATATCTGTGGGTCTCACTATCATTCTATATTATTACAGAGTAAATTTAGTAACTTTTAGGTCCATTAAATTCAGAGAGAGGATGATGTTGTGTACAGATAATGTTCATGGTGGTTTAATAGACATAAACATACTGATGATAATCAATTAATAGGTCATGGTTCCCCAACATGTGTGACATGTTCGGTAACCTCCTAGAGTAATACTAAATATATAGTGAGGGTAGGGGTGTGAATCTATGATCTGAAATGAGAACATGATTTGAACAAAAACTATATACACTATTAAATAAATGGGTTAGGATTATATTGAGTGTTCCTGAATTGAAAACATTATAAATTACAATATTAGACAAGTATTTTTAATTAGGATGCATGCTCTATTAAATAAAAAAATTTATTCTTGTGTAAATTAATGCATATTAATGAATATTTTGTTTTATTACAAATCATTACTATTCAAAAAAAATAAATTAATATAAATCATTAATATATAATAAATATATATAAATATTAAATGAAAATTTAATTACATAAATATTATGTGACATTATTACATGAAAAGATAATCCATTTAATTAAAAAGCTAGTTTTGGGTCTTATTATCTTAACAAGATTATTAAAATCAACAACTAGCCATAACCTAAATTTCCACCCATATGAAAGTGTACTTCTATTTATTTTCCAAAGTGAAATGTAATTACAATTTTTTCCATTTCAAACCCTCCAAAAATAGTACCCCCCTCCCCGAACAAGAGGTCTTTGTCCTTAGGTAGAGCCCCAGCTGGAGAAGGAGTCGTTGCCAGTCGAGATGGTTGAGAGTCCCAGAGGGTGACAGACCAATTATTGATGGTTTGTCAGAGAAATCTCTCAGCATAATGGTTCACGCCTCATTTTTTCAACTCAGTCGAGACCGGGAGACCTAACATGATGGGTGGATCCTAGGGTAGAGGCACATCTTGAAAGTGTAAAATGATGATTTGAACCCTTAACCTCCCAAAGAATGGCATTGTTGGACCACTCACCTTCCCCACCACACCACTACTGAAGTGGAAAATGTGTTGTTAGGTAATGATGTATTTGGGTGGCCTCCCCACCTTCATGTCACACCTCCATAGTGAGGCTCAATGTGGCCAAATCTTGGAATTAAGCCAGTTCCCAATAGTGTAGAAAGTCCCTCAAGAGGTTTTTTAGCCTATAGTGCGCCTTTCCATGTGAGGAATTAAAACTGAAACCTCGGGGTCAAGATGCCACTACCTTTAACAAACTCACATGTTCCCCATAGGAATACATCACTTTATTTGTTCATGGAGTTAGTACCACTTATGACATATTTGCTGATGGTCCTGTATATGATATGGTACCCCCATTTCACTTTCTATAATGAACTAACAGTTCCCTAAATGAATTATTGGTAGGAAACACAACATTGAGGTAGGGAAATTTTCTTCCATCCATATGTTTAGAAACCCCTTGACCTACATAAATTTCATAATTATTTTTTTATTCTGATGTTATATCTTCAGAGAGGAAATTTAGGAGTCATGGAATTTTGAGTGGTTCAGGCATCACATTTTCTACAGTATTTTACAATTACCTAGGGAATTCTTAATATTTTGATTGGGCCATGGTGAAATGGGATTATTTCTTTTCCCTTGTTTTTCATTAAAAAGTGACATTAAACTAATATTTAGACATTAATTTATTAGTATAATATTATATTGAGGTTTTCTACAAACATTCAATGTGTTGTCCTTAGTAGAGTTTGTTTTTGTTTGATGATATGATTTATAATGATGGGGATTTACCCAAAACTGAATGTTTTCTATCTTTTAATATAATATAGGTATCTTCTTGATCCCCATTTATGTTGTGCTTAGAGGTGATGTATTATTTCATATTTAATTTTATTTGTCGAACTAGGTATGTCTACACTCACCCATACATGGGACTCATAACTACATGGGTTGTGTTTATGTGTGCATATAATAGTCCGAAGACGATCTTGGTGGATGTGGAGCTAGTGTAGTATATTTAGAGTTTGTACATGGTAGTTCTTAGTTTTGTTATCTACTTGAAATTATAATTTTAAAATATCATCCCATGCATCTTTATTGTGAGGAGGTATTTTATTTTATCATTCATCCTTCATACTGGGTGGAATTTCATTTTTTATATATTGTCATTCATTTTTTCAAGTGAGGTATTATATTGGAAATTCATTGGTGCACACATGAAGATGCATGGGATTTTTAATATATATTAGTTGTGTTTTCTAGTTATTTTTTATATTTTATTATCTCTATTTTTACATGTTTTTATTGGATAAGGTGGCTCATATATGTAATTCCTTCTTAGTTTCACTAATTATTGTATATAATATTATAGGCGGGCCTAGGGTAGAGTACTTTGTATACCACTATCCCAAGAGAGTTCATGATGTGTCTGGTCACGTTATTTTTATTTTATATTATTTAAATATTTCATAAAAAGTTTGGAATAGTTTTCTTTAATCATCCTCAATTTATTATCTTGTACGAAAATGTTTTTCATCTATATCAATATCTTTTTAAATTTCATATCATGAATGTTACTTACATTTTTTTATGCTCATTATACTTTTTTATAATTTTTTATATAGTTAAATTACTTCATTAATTACTATCTTAATTCATATATATCCACGGTATTATAGAAATAAAATTCTTATAAGTGTATTGATCTATAACTACCTTTTCATGATCTATAGTCTACTATTCTTAAAGTTAACCTTTTTCCAATTCCCTTCCATTGTGAAAAAATTGGACTTCTTCTAATTTACGGGTGTTTACAAAGATTTCCATAAATTATATTTAATAGTGAAATATATTCATTTTTTCATATAATCATTTTTTATATTCATTGCGAATACACTATATTTAATAATACACATTTAAATCCATATAATTATATATCCATAACATATATTTGACTAAGAAATATTTAAAATATTCATACCCATTATTTCGGTATGGAGAATTATTTTTCATCTAGACTTCATTATATTTGAGGTTTCATGGGTAAAATTTTATATTTTGTCACTCTTATATTCTTTTAATATGATATGATCATTGAAATTGTCATGTCATTGATAAATCCCAGAATATATCCTTATTTAATTAGTAGGTTACAAGAGAAAAATATATTTGGAAATGGCTGATTGACTACCCTTTTCTGAAAATTATATCTACCATTATAATTTTACATATATTTAACTGGTCGATATTAAGTGATATGTAGATCCTGTAATAGCTTCGTAATGTATTTTTAGGTTCTATTAGATATATAACCAAGGTATCTGGTACATTTCTATGCTTTTTTTTGTTGTTTTAAAACACATCATCATATTTATGGTTATGATGTTTTATATTTCTCATTCCATCATTAAGGGATCATTTATTATTATTCTCTTTTTTATTTATTTTCTTCAATTATTATCCCATTAATGGTTAATTTATGTTCATGTTGTCATCTATATGGTATTATTTCACTATTTATTTCTTTTAAAATAGTTATGTCGTGTTAGTTTTAGAATATATCACCCCTTTCGAAGCCTCTAAGCTTATTCTATTATATTGTTCCCCAAAATTCCAGGAAACTGTAAAGAATATTTTATTTTTAATATGGATAAATATGGGTGTATAATAATTCTTACTATAATATTAGGTTTACTCTAAATTTCCATTATAATGTTGTCATTGTGTATAAATCTATTATCCTAAGTCTATGGTGAACAATAATACTGTGTATTGTAATCTATTGGATTGTATTAAATGATTATCGACTCAATGTAACTGGAGTAAGAGTTTCATAAATCATCTATAAGATATCATTAGACATCATGGGATGCTAAATCACGTAATATATGATCATGATGTTATGTTTATAATACAATTCTAGTATATTTTGAAAAAGTTTTTACATACCAATGTGAATTTGACTGCATGTCATTATACATAGACTGTCAACCAATCTAAGAACAATACATAAATTCTCTAGTATATGTTTCATGGATGTATCATTGATCTTAAAAGTGAATTGGAAGATCATATGTCACTACAATAGTTTTATTTATAATAATATTTTACAATAAATATTTAAATTTGCTTTATTTTAGGAATTATATAGGATCCAAAGTACCTGTCCCTTATATTGTATATAAGTTAGGGATATATTTTTCTTTGGGAATTGTCAAGAGAAAGAGACTTTTAGTTAGATTTAATTTATCTGAAAAATATTAAATATGGATGAAAGATAAAAAAATTATTATAATAGTGAGAGCCACTTAACTCTTGAGTCTGTTCTAGGAGATCATGTCTTTATTCATGTCACAGTTGGGTTAGGAAATCGATGATTGAAGGGAAAATGGAATCAAGTTCCATGGTTTATTAGGCTCATTAAAATTATAGTGATGATTGTGAAAATTTTGTTTTTATTTGAATTAAATAGTTATTATAGTGGGATGAATAATGTATTTTAGGAATATTAGATAAGGAATTAAAAACTAGATCCAACTCATGACATTTATTGGGAATATCTGGACTTTGTGTATAGAGAACCTTTTACTATGATTCTGGTATATATTATTGATTGCATCGAGAAGATAACAACCCTTTTCATTATAACTCTTTAACTAAATATTTACTACCTAATATTACACATAATAAAAGTTGTAAGATCAATATATTTAGTGTCATTGGGAATTTGGTTCATTACATAACGACATGATATATGGAATATATCAACATTATTAAAAAATTATTTGTCATGATCAAAATATTCCTTCTTATATAACACAGTGTGGGATAACCTGGGGATATACATAAGAAAGGGGTTAATATAATCTCAGTGGGATAAAAACATGTAATAACATGAATAAGATAATAAATGTTTTAGAAAATCGACCTATAAATTCTGCACGATATGAGTAATAATAATAAACATGAATAATGAGACATGATATCGCATAAAAATCATAGTCAACTTGGGAAATGTGTAAAGAACATAATACAATTCATCATAAACATTGGTATAGGAAAAAAATCATGACATCATGATGAAAAAGTCCCAAAATGGATTATTTTTACCCCATAGACCCTTTAATGACATATTATGAGACTACAAATATACCCCACTCATTGAAGAACCAGATAATTTAAGGCAAAACAATAAATTTATTTTCATTATCTTGATTTGGTGTGCCACATAGATTATATAAAATTGATTAATTTTCCATAATATTTAATTCCATGGTTAAGGAGTGTGAAATTCATAAATGTAACTCCCCAATAAAATAGAAATTTGTGTATAAAGGTGGAAACTATTGATATAAAATAGTTTTGGTATTCATTATATAATTTTTTTTGGAATGGATAATTGCTGTGAAATTTTAAAGTCATAATAGCATCATGTAATGTTTTGTAAACGGGTTGATGAGAGTGAAATGGGTCAATCATAATTTGGAAAAAATTTAAAGTAATAGTGATATTTTAAAACATAACCCAAAATTATCAAATAGATATAGTAAGAATAAGATAATGACAAAACCCGAATTAATAGGAGAAGGGGATGATAACTTACCTTGAGAGTGTGAACCCAAATGATTGGGAGGATCTCCTTGAGAGATTGTGGGAATCTTAGGAGAACTTTAGATAGTGTAGGGGAGAGTTAGGATGTTCTCAAAGTATTTTTAGGGAATATAATTTAAAACATGGGTGGGGTTATATTGGAAAAGAGAGACGAATTCAATATTATTTCTCAATCATTGGTTTTGTAATATATATATTAAAAAATTCAAAACTAAACAGCCTTCCATTGTTTATTTCAAATAGTCTCTTCCAAAGGGCAGTGTTTCTTCGGATTTTAGAACTCCAAGGTATGATATTACTAAAATAACACCCTTTCAGATGTGTATGTTAGTCATACTACTAAGGAAGTTATTTTTAAAAAATAAAATCACAATGATTTTTACATTTTTATTCACTTAGTTTTTAGATTTTGAATCAGGTCATTTCTAGGATTCCAAATCACTCAAAACATTATATCTCTTATGTTTCTTAAATTATAAAACAGTACATTTAATAAAAACTGAATCAAAGAAAAAAATTGTATCTAAATCACTATCTAAATATAGATTCACCATGTTCCTTAGATTCTGATTCTCATATAATCGCGAATCTAGTTCATGTTTCTCAAATCCAAATTGTCGAAAATATCAATTCGTATTTACCATGTTTATTATAATCTGATTCTCAATATTTCATTAGGTCTGATTCTCATAGTTTCATGCATCTAATTTTTCCATATAGATTTTATTTTATATCATACCTATAGTTACTCTATTTACTTAATGTAATATTCTATTCATTCATATTCTTACATATTATTTCAAATCAAATGGTACTTTTGATGGGTTTTGTTATCAAAACATTTTCACAACTTGAGTGACAATATGAACATTACTTGTGCAACCTGTCCAAGTCCATCTAAAATTTTCAGAAATGTATGACCATTGAATTAAAATTTTATTTTTTGAGATCTTTACTATTAATACCGTATCATTTAGATGAGCTCATAAGTTTTTGATTTTGAGACACTAGAGAGATCTTCCAAAAATATGGTATATGCAAAAACTATGAAGAAATTGGGTTGTGAATAGTTTGTTAAGTATACATAATATCTTCAACAAGATTTTATCTACTTAGTCCAATTCAGATTGTTGTTGATTATGATCAGGGGCTCCCGAGGCTAGAAAGACAAAGGTTTTGATTATCTACTTAGTCAATAGATTCCACGTAAAAGGAAAATATGGATGTTGATCAACTTACAGAGTGAGGGCTTATAAGGATAGTAAGACAGATACTGATCTTTATATCGAGGACTTACTCGGGTGTGGGTAATATTAGAATTCATGAATTTATAGACCAAGGGAACTTTATGCAAGGTGTTTGTATACCCTGCACTTTGGGTTAGAAGATTTTTGTTCTGTACATGTTCTTTTATTTTTGATTAATTTTCTTATAAATAGAAATTTTATCTTTTTTTACACTTTCTCATTTTTTGTAACTCTAATATAGTATTTTGTATGATTTAAGGTAGAATTTTACATAATTATACATGTGAGCATATTTATTTATAAAACTTTTATATGATAACTTTTGGCCCTTCAAATCTCTTTGTTAATGAGAGTATAGGGTTTTTTGAATTTTATTTTTTTAACATTCTTAAACAAAGTTTCTTAAGGCTAAAAATAATTGTTTTCTAAAATAAAATACATCCCCCCTCTTTAATTGTGTATCAACATTCATATTTCAACAATAAAATTTCTATTATATAAGGTATCTTAGATATTGATACATACACTTAGTATAAAAGGCATTTTTCATTTTTCATTTTAAATACACTTTGTAAACTTCTGTAAGTTGTTTATAAATTTTTTATTTATAACTATGTATTGCACTAAAGGGTGGAGTGGAAGTGTATTGTTTTGTAAAATGTCAATACTTAATTGTGGGTTCGTATATAATATAAAACCTACAGGACCACTAATTTTTTATGGGAATGATTACAGATATTTTAGAGATATAATGAAGATGTTTGTTATCAATACTTTTGTAGACACCTTTTTTATGATTAATAAAGATTATAAGATGTTTTGAAGTAAAGTCATAAATTTTTTCAATCAAGATAAGAGATAATATCAATTAATTTAAAAGGTATACAATACTTTTATTTGTTCTATAACTAGGAGTATATATATCCAAATATCTTATTGTGATGTAGCTAACAAAATATGAATAAAACATGAAGTTATACAGTTCTCATCAAAAATATGTTATTAAAACAAATAGAGGCATGGTTATAGAATATTATCATGGTTTTTTTACCATATGGATAACCTATATTTAATGTTTAACAAAGATTCTGGTCTATTGTAAATAGCCTACAGTCAATGGGAGAAAAAGATCTAGATGATGATATGCTTGTAGATAAGATTATACATATCCTTCCAATTGAATGGGAATCAAAGAGAACCACAACCAATGAATCTAGAAAGTTTACAACTATTTAACTTGATGATTTATCTGGATTAATATTACGACATGATAATGTATTGAAGAAAGATTGAGAGAAAATAAAGGAGAAAACTATGATTTTTTCTTTTCCTAATACATCAAATCAGTGGAAAGTAAAGACTCTAGAAACATTTGTAACATTAAAAAAGTATTTCAAATTTGTTAATCAGTCATACTCATGTGAATATAAAAAATATAGAAAATATAGGATGAGTCTATCATGTCACAGATCATTTTGTTTCCATCAATTTTATCAATGTTTATAGTGAAATACATAGTCATCTGCAATATTCCATTCAAGTATAAGCCCATGAAGTTTAATATTATTTTGTTAAGTGATGATATGCTGAAGAAAATGATATATGATTTTAGTGATAGGACAAATAATTTTTTTTATCTTGTGGGAAATGCAGGTAAAATTAGAGAATGTTCAATGAATGAACCAAGGAAAACAAATTCAGGAACTGAATCAAACTCAAGTATATGAACCTCCAAATTCAAAAAACAAAATAATTAATCTGATGAAGATATAACAAGAGGAAGAAAATAAAAGAGAAAAGGAATTAATAAGAACCTGTGTTTGGTATAGATCCAGCTAAATTTAAGGCTTTGAAAGTTAAAGATACTTAATATCATGTGATTTAGGCTAAAATTAGATGATTAAGAAGATTCTTTATGAAGAACAAGTAATTCACGCATTGTTGAAATATGTAGTTATAGATTCAGAACATATTAATGTTCCAGAATCATTTATCCAAAAAATAGATCTTCCACAATCTTATCATCAAATGGAAATAGTGGGTACCCCTTTAGTAAGTATAAAATATGTTGTACAAGGATCAGTTCCATCTATTTAAGAAAAGGTTATTGAGAAAAAGAAAAGAAAGAAGGAGAAGAAGAAGAAGAAAGTGAAGATGAGATTCGATAAATCAATGAAACTCAGAAGAAATGTTATTAATATAATATGTAGATAAGAAAAAACAAAGCCTCATCTTCTATGTTTGAATCAGTTGAAAAATATATTCATCACAAAGAAAATGTTGCTGAAACTTAATAAAATAATATTCCATATGATGTTGATGATATTGATCAGAATTTTTATATTGATGGTAATAATGCTGGAAATAAATAAGATGATGATAATGGCAGGATTTTACAAATTCTTGAACAAAGGAAAGAAACATAGTTGTTTTAAATGTTATAATAATATCTAGATAAAGGAAATTAAATATATGTCCGTAAATATAAGAAGACTGGTTCAGAATTATAAATATCTTCCCCCTCCTTAAGAAAATTCATTTTCATGTAATCATTTAAGAAGTTAGTTGAATTCATTCCTCATTTCCCCATCATCGAGTCAAGATTCCATCTTATTCAAGAGTAAATAAATCAGAAATTGAAATCCTAAACCCTTTTTATTGAGATTTTAATAAAGCTGTAAGAAGAATTCAAATCATTTTTTATGAATTACAATTCTCAAAAAAATCTTGTAATGAAATAACAAAATGTTCAAAATTGGTCAATAATAATGTTATGGTTTTTGATGAATTTTTATATATAGTTAAGGTATCCATAAAAGAATCTGAATATTGAAGGATAAAAAAACATGTTGATTTTTTGAGATCTTAATGGATGAACAAGGAATCTAGACGCAATAATATAAAGACCTAAATAAAAAACTAAATGTCATTGGTATTGAGATAAAAATGTTAAAGGAAAGAAGATATGATATGTTGGAAAAAAATAACTCTCAGGAAGAGTGTTTTAAGTCTCACGAAGAGAAGATTCAAATCCAAAAATAGAAGATATAGAATCATTAGAAAAAATTATGATCAATAAGTTCTCCTTGAGAACTTCCTTGATGACCAAAAGGCGTTAATGGAGCAGAATTCCATAGTCATGAAACTTGCTTCAAATAAGGATTAATTCTTCTTGAAATCATATATTTTGTTGTGTAAAATCATTTTGTATTTTAAAATCGAGTTATCCATTGTTTGGATTGTTTATTTCCTATCCTTTTCAAGTACCTTATACTTACCTCCATTAAAATTTTAAAATCCCAATGGGAGAAGGTGGAATATGAAATAAAAAGATCAAAAATCTAAAGAATATAATGTTTATGTTTGGGGGAGATTACTTATATAATACATCCTCACAAAAATGGGGAGTTGTTTCCTTATGAAAAGATTAAAATTTTACAAAGACAATAATATTATCCATTGGGGGATTAAATAACCTATAGAGGAGTTAGTCATATTTACTATTAGTCATAAACTCAGGGGTAGATATGTATTTCTTTAAATAACTAATATACTGATTTTATGTCCAAATATTATTTTTCTAAAAAATATTGTTAGTGCTTGTAAAGACCCAATCATTAATTAATGGAAATTCATCTTGATCTAATTAAATTTTTATTATGGTTATATTAAATGTGAAATTCATTGGTTTTATGTTTCTGGATTTTAAAATTCCATTATGAATTGTGACTGTCACTTTTATAGTCATTGAACAATTATCACATGATTAGTATAAATATCAGGCTTTAACAAATCCAATTTATGCAAAAAAGGAAAGTTATGGACTCATCCAGTAGACTAGCCTCGTAAGAAGCCCATTTGTTGGAGCTCGTAAGGTCGGTGGGGTCATTGGGCTTCTCTCTTATCCAAGCCCAAGGTGATCTTGGACACGTTAAGATTGAATGGAATCGAATATGAGAGAAGTGGAAGTTAATAGAGATTACCACCTGAGCAATGTTATCTGAGTCACCCCAAGAGTCTGTCGCCATCACACACCTTACCCTTCAGTATTATGCGGGTGTTATAAGGGGTTATGTAACAAGAACCTATCACGATGACTATGTACATTTTTTTGTATAAATAATGTGAATTCATTTTATTATTGTTACTTTGTAATTAGTTTTTAAAACACTAATAGTATTTTTTGATAATATTCAAGTAAGAAATTTTTTTTGATGAATTAATTTATTTTTTAATTAAATAATAATTTAATAAAATATTATGAAAATTAAATTACTTTTTTAAATATAAATGATTATACAATATTTTGAATACAATTGTCATTTTTATATGGTTTGAAAACTGTTTTTTGTCAAAACCCATGAATTTTCGATAAATGATGGTTTTTATTATAATATTAAAAAATCACATATTTATAAAATTATTTATATAAAATGAATATTATTTTGAGAATCAGGATGACGAAATTATCCAACAGTGAATTTTTTATATTTTTTTGAGATAGTTGATTTTTTGGGTAAAAATTAAATACCGTTAAAATATATAATGTGTTTTATGACATCATAATGACCCAATGGTGATTTAATAAAATAATATAAACATTATTTTTCTCCAATATTTCTTTTACCATTAAAAAAATTTTATTTAGGGTTTAAGTGATTTATTTTACAAATCATTAGTAGAACATCAAAGACTTATAAAACATTTTGTTTTTTTAAAATTGTTTTCCTTGATAATGTGACTCACTTCCAAATAATAATCCTTATTATTTAAATAATTTCGTAAATAGGCCTTATAAAATATTGTTTTCCACTCATTTTTGGAAAAAATCATGGGAAAATACCATGGTATGGTTTTTGGTTTTGATTATTTTAATGTAAGGTGTCCAAAACATAAATAAAACAGAATTCCCTCTCATATCCTATATAAACCCACCAAATCTACCACTTGGACTTTACTCCAAGCCATTGGAGTTCTATTGAACCATGACCTTATATCTATATAATCCTCCCAAGGTCCACAAGCTCCCAAAAAGCCTCTCGCAAGACTCTCCAAAGCCTTTGGGATCACACTTCCATGTAAGGGATTTCTTCATTTAAAATTTTTATCCAATTTTCATTAAGTTGTTATGACCTTTTGTTTTAAATTAAAAATGTTGGGGTATTATTTATCACCTTCCCCATATTGACCTATTTATTTTTAGATGATTTTATAACCCTTTATCTATCATTAATTCCTCCCATGTACACTTGTTACCATGTCGAAATTCCCTGAGGGATTTCTCTCTCATCTTGTACATCCAAGTAATTATTTTGAATTATGAATCTAAATTCCATTTATATTGTTTGGACATGTATCTATATGACCCCTTTATTGTCCATTTCAGGTAAATATGATGAGACACCTATTTCTCTCTCATCAACCATTCTTTTAGGAGTTCTTATTTCACGCTGTTATGCTGCCAAAATTTCACTACGATTTTCCAAGCTAATGTCATTGTGTAGTGAATTCCATGCTCATTTATCTATCAAGGGTATTCACCTTTATGAACATTTACTTATTGATTATAAAAATTAATGTATGTATTCCACACCCCTTTATCGTGAAATAAATCATGATGATTGATTCCTTGTTGTATGATCCATGTGGCACATTTATGCCTGAAATGAAATGTTTATGAATGGTGCACCCTGATAGCACTCCAATGCATTGGGTAAATTATATTATCATAATATGTCATGTGCAATTGGGGTTGACTCAGGATAATTCATGTGAAATGATTATTTACTCATTCTTTATGTGTAATGAGGTTTTACTCATTCTCTAGGTGCAACGAGCCTTGGTTCATGCTAATTCCATGTTAATTGTTGTTTCCACAATTCCATGTTATGATTATCATGCATTATCATTCCTTTATGTTCATGTTTATCTTGTGCTCTATTTATATGCCTATTGTCTAACATGTATTGTATTCCCCGTGTTATTTCATGTTTATTCCCTTACTGGGCATTATAGCTCACCCTTTTCTTATGCATGTTCTCAGGTTATCCCATACAATGCTAAGTACAAGGGAATGTAGTGGTCATGTAAAGGATTTTTTCATTAAAGATGTTGCGTGTTTTATGTTATATTCTATTATGTAATGTTCCTAATCCCCAAAGACACTATACCTCTTGATCATATATGTTGTATCAAGTGAATATGTTATGTAATAAATCAGGTTTAAGTGTGTCATAAACATCAGGGTTATTATAGTTTGTATTAGAGTAGCTGAAGAAACAACTACACGAGCTGAAGAAACAACTACATGAGAATCTGGATAAAGGGTATATATGCCCAAGTGCAACACCATGGGGTGCACCCGTCCTCTTCTTCAAGAATAAAGATGGGTTAATGCACATATTCATTGATTATCATGAGTTTAACAATATCATGATAGAGAAAAGGTATCCTCTCCCACGAATCGATTACTTGTTCAATCAACTACATGAAGCACAATACTTCTCTAAGGTGGATTTGCAGTCGGGATAATCTCATATAAGGGTGAATAAGGAATATATCCCCAAGACTAGTTTTCGTACATGATACAGGCACTATGAATTCATAGTAATGCCTTTCAGACTCACTAATGATCTAGAAATCTTCATGGACATGAGGAATAGAGTCTTTAGCGATTACCTCAAAAAGTTGTGGTAGTCTTTATAGATGATATTATGATATACTCCAAAACCAAGGAGGATCATGAGGATCATCTAAGAACTATACTAGAGACCTTGCAGAAGGAAAATATCAATGAAAAGTACATCAGATGTGAGTTCTGGTGGAAGGAGGTCTCATTCTTGGGCCATATCATCCCAAGCAATGGAAAATCATGGGATCCCTCCAAAACAGATGCAATTGAGGGATAACTAGGGCCAACATTGGTAATAGATATCCATTTCTTCTTGGGGTTAGCTAGATATTATCAACTATTTGTGAAAAATTTCTCATGATTGTCCAACCCTCTTACCAAGATAACTAGGAAGGGAGAAATTTTTCTTGGAGTGATGAATGAAAAGAAAGATTCAAATAGATAAAAAGAAGGCTTATCATTTTGTACACGCTCACTTTACCCACAAGTGGAGAACTTTTGGTGGTATTCAGTGATGCTTCAAAGAAGGTCTTGGGCTATGTGATAATGCAAAATGACAAAGTTATTTCATATGCTTCAAGGCAGTTGAATGTTCATGAGAAAAAATAACAAGTACATGATTTGAAGTTGGCTATGGTGATCTTTGCTTTAAAAATTTGGTGGCTTTATCTCATTAGATTGAAGTGTGAAATATATATGAACCAAAAAAAGACACAAGTATATATTCAAACAGCAAGAGTTTAACATGCACTAATGAAAATGATTATAGCTAATCAATTTCTATGATTTCTCAATCCATTACCACCCTGGGAAAGCAAACAAGGTGGGGGATGCTCTAAGTAGAAAGGACCCAATGATTCTATAATTGATGGTAATTTAAAAGTATCCAATATACTTATTTTTGATGAAGATGGACATGGTAATCACAATGAATGGTACATCATAAATCCTTAAACAAATTATTTATTAACTATCTCTTTTTGAAAATTTAATGGATGCTCAAAAGGATGATGTGGGAATTTAGAAGAAAGAGAAATCTATCATAAGAGGGAAATCCTTAGTGTTCAATTTTAATGAAAAAGGAATTGTGAGATTTGGGAAAATAATATGTGTTCCATCATGTTCCGAACTCAATAATGAACTTTTGGATGATACAAATAGTTCAAATTTCTATATTCACCCAGGAAACATAACGATGTATCGTGATTTTTGAATGAATTATTGGTGGGATAATATGAAGAAGGAGATCATTGAATTTAAATCAAAGTGCTTGGTGTGTCAGAAAGTGAAGGCTGAGAGATAGAAGTCTTAGGGGATGATGCAACCATTGTTCATATCTACATGGAAATGGGAGAACATCCCCATGGAATTTTTCACTGGACTTCTGAAGGCATCCAAAGGAAACAATGCAATCTAGGTTGTTTTCGATTGTCTTAAAAATTCTAAACACTTCATTGCAATTGGGGAGGATTTCTTATTGGATCAACTAGCATGGATATACATCAGGGAAGTGGTAAGGCTACCTGGAGTACCGCTATCAATTGTATCTGATCGAGATAAAAGATTCACCACTATGTTTTGGAAGATTCTTCAACATGATCTGGATATTGAATTGAACTTCAGTATGGCATATCATCCTAAAACTGAGGGCCAATCTGAGTGAACTATTCATAAAATGGAGAATATGTTAAGATCATGTTCTATGGACTTCAAAGGAGGGTGGTACCAACATCTTCCACTGGTTGAATTCTCCTACAATAACAGTTTCCACTAGAGCATATGAATGGAACCTTATGAAGCCATGTATGGGAAGAGGTGTAAAACACTAGCATGTTGGGATATAGTCACTGAACATAGGATTCTAGGACAAGAAATGGTTGAAAAATGGTTGAGAATATGAAAACCAAATAGCATCATATCATGGCATCCTAGAGTCGATAGAAGAGTTATGCAGATAACCATCGATGAGACCTTGAGTTTAATGTTGAAGGCATTGTATTTCTACTCATATCTCTATGGAAGAAGGTCATGAGGTTTGGAAAGAAAGGGAAATAAAGTACTAGGTACATTTTCCCCTTTGAGATTCTTGATCATGTTGGGGATGTGGCCTATCAACTAGAACATCCACCTACCATGGCCAAAGTACATGATGTGTTTAATGTATCCCTTTTAAGGAAGTACATACAAGACCCTTCATATGTACTATCTTTAGAGGTAGTAAATCTAGAGGATGATCTTTCTTACGAGGAGAAACCATTGAAGATTTTAGATCATAGTGAAAATGTTCTATGAAATAAGCCAATTCCCCTTGTCAAGGTGTTCTGGTGAAACCACAAGGTTGAATAACTGAAGTGGGAATCATAGGAAGTGATGAAGCATAGTTACCCACATTTGTATTTTAGTGGGAAAAGAAAATTTCGAAGGTGAAATTACTTAATGGGGGGAGATTTTAATGACCCAAACTATCATTAATGGAAATTCCTCTTGATCTAATTAAATGTTTATTATAGTTATATAAAACGTGAACATCATTGGTGTTATGTTTATTGATTTTAAAATACCTTTATGATTTGTGTCCATTGCTTATATAGTCGTTGAACAGTGATCACATGATTAGTATAAATATAGGGCTTCAACAAATCCGATTTACTCAAACAAAGAAAGTGATGGCCTCATCCAGTAGAATAGCCCCATACGAAGCCCATTTGTCAGAGCTTGGAAAGGAGTTGGAGTCATTGGGCTTAGCTCTTGACGAAGCCCATGCCGAGCATGAACACATTAAGATTGAGTGGAACCGACTACGGGAGAAGTGGAAGTTAACAGAGATTACCACCCGAGTGATGTTATTCGAGCCACCCCAAAAGTCTGTCACCATAGAACACCTTGCCCTTCAGTCTTATGCGGGTGTTATAATGGGTAATGTAACAAGACCCTAGAACTATTTATACGTAACTTATTTTTGTATAAAGAATGTGTATTAATTTTATTATTTTTACTTTTTAAATAGTTCTTAAAGTAGAAATTGTATTTTTAGATAATATTTAACTATGAAATATATTTTGATGAATTAATAGATTTTTAAAAAAATAATATTTTAATAAAATAATATTTTAATTAAATTAATTTTTCTTAAATATCAATAATCATATAAATTTATGAATGAAATTGTAATTTTTATTAATGTTTGAATGTTGTTTTTGTCAAAACCCAGGAATTTTCGATAAAAGTCATTTTTTATTTTAAAAGTAAAAATTCACATATTTATAAAAAAAATTAAATAAAATTATTATTAATTTTGGAATCAGGGCATCAAAATTATCTAACCTTTAATTTTTCATAGTTTTCTATGACAACCAAATTTCTGGGTAAAAATTAAATATCGTTTAAATATAAAATGTGTTTTATGAAATCATAATGACCAAATAGTGATATAATAAAATAATATAAACATTATATTCTGCCAATATATGGTTTACCATTTAAATAATGTAATTTTGGTTTTTTTATTTATTTTACAAATCTTTAGTGGACCCTCGAAGACTTATTAAACATTTTGTCTTTTTAAATTGATTTCCTTGAGATTGTGATTCACCACCACATAAGAAACCCTATTATTTTAAGAATTTAGGATGTTGAACGTATAAAATATTTTTCTCCACTTTCCTTTGGCCAAACAAATGGGCACAAACCATGGGATGATTTGTGGTTTTGATTATTTTAATGTGAGGTGTCCCAAACATTAATAATAAATAATTCTCTATCCTTTCCAATATAAACCCACCCATACTCCCACTTCATATTCACTGAAATCTATTGGAGTTCGACCAAAACCTTCCCTACTCTCTCTATAATCCTCCCAATGTTCCCCAAGATCCCAATAAGCCTCTCTCAAGCCACTCTGGGGCCTTTGGTATCACACTTCCAAGTAAGGGATTTCTTCCATTCTAAATTTTGTCAAATTTTCTTTAAGATGTAAATCCCATTTGTTTTAAATTAAAAATGTTGGGGTATTATTTATAACCTCCCCCATATTTCCCACTTTATGTTTGGATTATGTGAGACCCCATTCTCTCTCATTAATGCCTCCCATGTTCATCCATTACCATGCTGAAATTCCGTGAGGGATTTCTCTCTCCTCTTTTACATCCAAGTAATTCTTTTGAATTATGAATCTAAGTTACATTATTTTTATTGGTACATGTATCAAATTGAATCACATACTATCTATTTAATGTATATATGATGAGTTACGCATTTCTATCTCATCAACCACTTTTTTATGATTTCTTATTTCACGTCGTTACGCTACTGAAATGGCACTACGATTTTCCATGCCAATGTCATTGTGTAGTGAATACCATTCCCATTTCTATATCAAGGGTATTCACCGTTATGAAAATTTACATATTAATTATAAATATTCATGTATGTATTCAACATCCCTTAATCGTGGAATAAATGATGATGATTTATTCCATGTTGAATGATCAATGTGCACACTTATGCATGAAATGAAATGTTTATGAAGGGTGTGCCCTAATAGCACTCCAATGCATTGGATAAGGTATAGTATCATGATTCACCATTTGAAATGGGTGTTGACTTGTGATAATTCAATTTCCATGTGGTTTTAATCTTTCTTCATGTGCAATGAGGATTTACTCATACTCCATATGCATTGATTCGTGTCTCATGCTAATTCCATGATAAGTGTTGTTGCCACATTTCCATGTTATGATTATCATTATTTATCATGCCTTTTTGTTCATGTTTCTCTTGTGCATCCTTGATATGGATATTGTCTAATATTTATTTTATTCCTCATTTTATTTCATTATTATTCCCTTACTGGGCTTTATAGATCACCCTTTTCATATGGATGTCCTCAAGTTATCCCAGGCAATGCTAAGTACATGGGAAAGTAGAGGTCATGTAAAGGATGTTTTCAATAAAGATGTAGTGTTTTTTGTGTTATAAGATGTTATGTAATGTTCCTAAACCTCAAATATAGAATATATCTTGATCCTCTATGTTCTATCAAATGAAGATTTTATGTAATAAATCGGGTTAAATGTGTAATAAACCACAGGGTTGATATAGTGCTGTCCAAAAAGGGGAGATTGTTGTGTTAAAATTTTCCTTATATCATTTTCACTTAATTATGTTTGGGAAATCACAAACATATTTTCCTTAATGATAATTTATTTATTTAAGAAAAGTATAGTTTATTTCTTTATTAATCTTTAAGTTTGTTGGAATTATACAAATATATTATTTTTTGTTTCTTTCAGGAAAATTCTGACATATTTTTCACTATGAACGACTAGTATCTATAATTTATAAAGAACTATTTTCTTACACATTTGAATCAGATTTGTTGTTTCTTATTATCTGAATCCCATTGTTTCTTATATTCCAATTAACATAGTTTTTCAATTACAAATTAACACATTTCTTTTATTCCTAATGGTTCAAAATTTTGGATCTGTTATGTATCTTAAATTCTAAAACACTGAATTTATTAGATAAAAAATCACAAAAAATTGTATCTGAATCAATTTATCAATTCAGATTCATTGGGTACCTTATATTCAGATTCTAACAAAATAGTAAATCTGATTCATGTTTTTGAAATTGGAATTGTGAAAAATATATAATATTATTTACCATGTTTGTTATAATTTTATTCTCAATATTTCTTAAGATATGATAATCATTGTTCCTTGAATTAGTTTTTTCCTTAAGGATCTGATTTTATATGTTTCTTAAAGATTCTCTATTTACTAAATTTTATATTTCATACATTCATATTCTTACATATAATTTAAAAATATAATGTTAATTGTAAATGTTTTTGTTATATAAATTATTTTATTATATCAGTTTCAATATCATAGTTATGAATTCCTCCTTTCCAAGTCCATTTAAAATTTTAGAAAAAATATGAATGTGGGAGAAAATTTTGAGTGTTGGAGATCTATCCTATAAATACCCAGTCATTTGGATGTTCTCATAAATTTTTTATTTTTATACAATGAAGAGCTTCAAAAAAAATTTATTTTTGTGAATGCTTTGATGAAATTATGTAGTGAACATTTTATTCGACATACATAAGATCTTCAACAATCATTGTTCTTCTTACTGTGATTATAATTATTGTTGATTACGATTGAGGGATTCTAAGCCTTGGATGATTTACTTTCTAATTACCTTCTTAATCAAGGGCCACCATGTTAAAGGATGAAAGAGGGTCCTATGATCTTACAGATCGAGGGCTTTTGGAGATTGCAAGACAGATACTGATCATCATATCGAGGACTTTTCCTGGTGTGGGTAAGACAGAATTTCATGAAATTATAAATCAAGTGACCATTATCCATGTTTTTTGGATACCCTACACTTTGGGTTAAGATATTTCTATTCTTTACATATACGTTTATTTCTAGTGAATTTTTTAAAAATATAAATTGTATCTTTCATACACTTTATAATTTGGTGTTACTCTGATATAAGATTCTATATGCTTTATGGTAGCATCATACTTATGTATAACTATGTGAATTTTACATTATAACATATTTTTATTCATACTTTTCTCCATTACGATATCCTTTTTAATGATAGTAGAGGGTTGTGTAAGTGTTATTTGTTTATATTTGTAAAAAAAAATTTCCTTACGGTGAAAAATGATTGTTTTTAAATATATAATTCACCACCACATGTAAATGAGTATCTACATTCATATATCGATCCTATAATTTAGTTTTATATAATGATATGTATAAAATATGATCATTATTAAATTTTAAATACAATATTCATATTCATGTTATTATGGCCTTAATACATATCCCTGTAATACACCAGAAATCACCATATGGGTAACGTTTGTGATGGTGAGACATTCCCGGGGTGGTTTGACATATATGGTTTTGGTTGTGATCTCAATGAGCTTGAAATTATTCAATAAATGGTTTTGATAATGCCTCTGTTGTTTGATATCAGCATGGGATTTGTCAAGGTAAAATCTAAAATATTATATCTCCCTTGGAAGCTCTGATAAATAGGCCTCATAGGGTATGATTCTACTAGTTGAGGACATTACTTCCTTTTTCAGTGTCAATTTCATTTTTTTAAACACTATAATCATACTAATCATGTGATCATTATAAAATAAGAATATAGTCAATAAAAATGATGATTTATGATATTTTATCTATTATATGATATAATAAAACCAAAGAACAAAATTGGATTTTAATATCCAAAACATATAATAATTAATTAATTTAAATCACAAGGGGAATTTTTTAGAACAGTTTGGGTCATTATAATCTTTTCCCATTTAGAAATTTCACCCTCAAAATTTTAGTTTCTAACACTGAAATATATAATGGTAAATCTACTTCATCAATTCCTCTAGTTCCAACATCATTTCTTCATACTTGAGATTTCTCCATAGCACTTTGACCAGGTACATTGTCTTATAATGTAGAACGTTGTCTATAACATCTAAGATCATCACTAGTTGTTCCCCATACTAAATATCATTATCTAATGGTACTATATTTGGATTGAGTATATGTGAGGGGTTAGGTATGTACTTCCTCAAAGAGATAATGCTGCTAGATTATTAATATGAGGATAACTACAGATAACTATAGATCATACGTTTGGTAGTTCTATTGGTTAAATTTTAATTTCTATGGGGAAAAGGATATGAAATTGTTATTCTTCATTGACACACAAACCAATCCCCTTTTTGAAGCATTATTTAATACAATTAAAAGTTCCCCAATTATGGGTAATTTGAGTATAGGTGTAGTGATAAGCCTCTTTTTCAATTCCATGAAGATATTTTGGCATTCATAATTATAATAAGACAATATGATCTTCTATGTTATCTTGGATACGGGGTTTCAAAATAATGATAAATTTCTCAAAAATTGATGATAGTACCAAGATAATCCAAATAAATTATAGTAATTTGTCAAAGTATTTGGCTTTGTCCATCCTTAAATATCTTATTTTGTTTGTGGAACCATATATATCTCATTACTTGTGATAATATAAACAATGAATGAGAGTTTATTCAACCATTAATCACATATTTTTTAGATTTCATAAAGATTATAAATTCATAAGTTGTTAATCCCTGTTCTCGAAGGATTTTCACTCTGCTGCATTCTTTTGGAGTATATTGTAATATCATTTATAAAAAATAAAACAAATTTTATGATGTAATCCCAAAAGTCACTATTAATAATGTCCATGAGTATTAGTGGATAATTAGTGAGACTGAATGGAATTACTATAATATCATAGTTCCAGTACAATGTATGAAAATAATTTTGTTGTTATCCTCCTTCTTCACCATAATAGGGTAATATCATGACCATAGATCCACCTTCGATAATGATTATTCTCCACATATCTAATCAAACATGTCATAAATCCATGGAAGAGAATATGTTTTCTTTATCATGATCATTTTTAGCTCATGATCATCAATTAAAAGAGGAATTGACCCGTCCTTATTCATGGCGTATTGGACCTGTGCACCCTAAGGTGAAGAACATGGGAGTTTGATCCCTTTATTTACAATGTCCTATAGTTTTTATTCATCTCCTCAAGTGCTAAAATAGATATTATACATGGAGTCTTGGAAAATGGTAACACACTAGTTATAATCTCAATTATAAATTCAACCACTCTATTAAGAGGAAAATAAGGAAATTATTCAAAAAAAATAGTGATATCCATCATAATGGGCTTATCTTCATGGATTAGTTTTTCATTAGATTCATTAATTTTATTTAGAAATGGTTATTAATATGGAAATAATATCCACTCTTGAGATGTTTGTGAAAAATAAGATTCATCCTCATCTTGACACTTGTATTGATTTTGGGGTTGATTTTTGATACAGAGAGTGATTTCTTTCTCATAGAGATTTTTGATGCATCTATATATGGAATTAAAATCCATACCCATAATTGTAGATAATTCCACAGAAGTTTGTATGAGAGGGTTTATTGGGAGGTTTATCCCACATGTTTTGATAGGGGGAGAGTTATATACAAAGGATGCACATATATCCCCATTTTTCATTTTCATCGATAACTAAAATTCCATTCTTTGAGGTAGTTATTGAATAGTTTTACAGATCATTCGTTATATGAACAAATGCATAGAGCCAGAATCAAAATATATGATTCCTATTTTGGAATTAATAATAATATAATCTATAAAAGCTGATTTTGGGGTTCCATCATAGCAGTTGAAATAGAAAAATTTAATCCTTTCAACTTTAGAGGATGTTCTTTGTCTCTAAAAACCTTTGTCATAATGAAATTGTTTGGAAAGTTACATGGTTACTTTATGATGAATAAATGAAAAATGCTCTGAGGGTTTATTAGAGAATTCTATCCTCCAAAACATTAGTGGGTTTCTTGTGTCAGCAATCTATATCTAGGCTTCCTTCCATTCTAGACCTAAGGCATTTTCTCTTCCACCATAGTCAATTTCTAGGGTTCTTGTTTCTTCACTTTTGGAATGTGGTATTTTAAAATTTATTAGAGACATTAGATTTCACCAATGGACCATCATAATTAGACTCTACTTTTTAGTTCTTCTCCCTCTGATACACTTCAGATTCAATGATCTCAATCTCATATTTAAGAGAATATCAGTGAATTTCTTCATAGTTATCAAAGTATCAGATCGTGATTTATACTTTTTTAATAGGTTCAATCCCCCAAAATTAGAGGATGAACTTGTACTCAGGGGGAAACGACATAGTTGTAGAAGTATCATATAAGTCTGGGGATGTTTTTCTAAAATGCCCAGACAAATTCATCGTATATTTTCTTAACGGAAAGGAAATTTATTTCCATTTTATGATTGAAAATGTGAGTAAAATCATCATAAATAAACATTTTCCTAAATTCCATCCATCACATTACTTCAATCACTTCCTCATACTTATTTTTCCAGAACATTTTCTACCACAGATCAGCTTCTCCCTCTATATGGTAATCGTCTAGTAAAAACTTTTCATTCTCATTATATTAATGGATGGATAATATATTTCAAGGGAGTTATAATATTATTATATGATTAATGTATAATATGGTACATGAAAATTTGGAGGCCTTTTTTCTAATAAAGGCCTTAATTTTACCCTTTGATTTATTATGGGGATTTGGTTGCTCCTCCCAATCCACATTTCAATTCACAACCTGTGTCAGGTTTGGGAGTATCATCACAATGTTTCTAATTCCTCATCCCATTTAGTTGGGTATCATGTTAGGGAAGTCATCCCATTTACCATCATATTTTTTTTACCTATTCCACATGTTTCAAGACATTTTCTAGAATACAGAGAAAACCGAGGATGGGAATTTTTAAACTATTAAAAATATACATGAGGATTTAATGAAATTAAAGAGGAAACATATAAATTAAATTTATTTCCAAAGAAAATGAATTTATAGGATTAAATATATGTTATCCATTATCTACATAGTATCATAGATTATTATGGTTATTTTCCCCCTAATAATGGTTTATAATTAGATTATTAATTTTCCAAAGCATATCACATGAGAGTGTCAAAGAAGATGTGCATAAAGTCCCATTCTCAGACACTAGTTCCCAGTTGAGTCAAGCTCAACATAGTGTTATGGGGTTTTACCCTTATGTATATATATTCCAGAGCAATAATAAAATAGTGTATCCATGAAGGGATATATTTTCATGTAATTATACAAACTCTATACTTTACCAAAATTTAAATATTTTTCTTATACTGAGTTTTATCACTCATGATTTATCTTAAGTATTATAATCAGAATCATGAATATAACTACACTTTTACAGTGATATAAACTCTAACAACCTTTCTCATTATTTCACTTTAATTCATGATTTTTTAAAAAATATTACACTTAATATATGTTGGATGATTGAGAATTTTAGTTCCTATAGAAATTAGGTACATTACATAACAATATAAATTAGGGAATAGGTCAACATTATTGAAGAATTATTTAACCTGATCCAAGTATTCCTTCTTATGAAAAACATCATGTGATAATCTTGGTATATAGATAAGAAAGAGGTGAGCTATAAATCCAAATAATGGAATAAACATGAAATAACATGGAGAAAATAATACATTTTAGATAATAGTAAAATCAATGGGGAATAAAAGGATTAATAATCCTAAACATGAATGATGATATATGATGTTGCTAGATATTCACAACAGAGACATGGGAAATTTTCAAATAACTTGAAATGTTGCATCATAAACATAGGCTTACGATAATTTCCAACACATCCTGTTTGAAAAAACTATCATTAAGTAATAGGTTCACTTTAAAACCCCTTAAATGATGTCTCATGAGACAAAAACATTACCCAATACATTTGAGCACTATATAATTCTGGGTTCCCCGTTCACATTGATTTTATTTTCAGGCATATGTGTGCCCTATAGATCATATAACAAGGAATAAATTTTCACCAATTTTTTTTACCTTATTAAAAAGGATATAACAATTAAATGTATTTACTCAATAAAAGATGAATAGTTATCTAAAGGTTATCAAATATGATAGGAAATTGGTTTTCTATTCCCTACATAATTGTTTTGGCATGAAAAATCGGGGTTAAATTTAAGATGCATAATGGTGTCACTTAAATATTCATAAAATTGGTTCGTGGGAGAAAATGTGGAATCTCTTCATTTTTACAGAAACTTAATAGTAATAGGAACCTAATAAACATATCCCAACATTATGAATTGGAAATTTATGGTATAATACAATGAATAAACTTGAATAAAGATAAAAATGAGAGGGTCTCTAACCATGAGAGTGTGACTCTTTATGATTGGGAGGAACTTATTGAGATCTTGGGAAAACATGGGAGAACTCTAGATAGTCAATGGAAGTGTAATAACATGATAAAAATATATATAATGATGATAATTGAAATATTGGGTGCATTTATATAGGAAATGAGAGGTAAATTATTTATTATTTCTCAAACATAGGTTTTAGACTCTATATAATAAAATATCCAAAACCACAAACCTTCCCATGGTGATTCCATGTATTTATAATAATGGGAGTGGTTTTAAATACATTACATTCAAAGGGTACTAAATTAATAAAATTTCCACTTATTGATGTGGATATGATTCATACTGTTAAAAAATATTTTAAAACATAAAAATATATTAATGGTTTTTGGGGATTCATAACAGATTTATAGAATTAATAAAATTAACATGAAATAAAATTATTTTAAATGGAAAACATATATTTGTTATTGGATATCTTTTATAGTTTTTATTAAATCACTTTTTGTTCATTATGATGTCGTAATAAACATTGTATATTTATTAATTATTTTATTTTTTACCTAAGAATTCTACTCTCTTGGAAAATTATTAAAAATTCACTATAAGATAATTCTAACATTCTTATTCCAAAAATATATATATTCATTTTATCAAAATTAAATTAAATTTTTTTTCTCTTCTAAAATAATAATTGACATTTATTGGGAAATTATTTGTTTTCTGACGATAAATAATTTCAAACCATTTTAAAACATTTATTTGACATCATGAAAATTATATGATAATTTAAATTTTTATAAATTATTTAACAATAGAATGTTATTTAAATATTATTTATTGTAAAAAATACATTAATTCATCAAAATAATCATCTTAATTTAAATTTTATAATAATTAATAATACAATTTTCATTTTATTGTATAAAAATAGAAATCATTTATATTGTAATGATGATAAGAATATATAAAAAATATTGTATTTAAAATTGAATATAAATATTCATATTATGTTATTGATTTATACCAATTTAATACTCTTGAAAAATCCATAAGGGTATGGTGTACGATAGTGAGAGATTCAGTGGTTGGTTCTCTATACAAGGTCTGGGAAGTGATCTCTAGGATCTTGATCTTCTCTCATTAATGGGTTTTTTCATACTTATATAATGGATCTCATCTTGGGTATATTCGAGGGAAAGTCAAAGTGAATATATCTCCCTTTTATGATAAAATAAATGGGAATCATAGGGTACGGTGCTTCTGGTTTAGGGCATCACTTCAGTTTTTTATGTCAATTAGTTTTGTTAAAACCCTTTATTTATACTAATCATATGATCACTATTCAAGATATATATTATCAATGGTAATGATGATTAAGGATATTTTAAATGTGATAATATATAATATAAATAATAATTTCATGTATTATTTACACCCATAATATATATAAATTCATTGAATTAAATCACAAGAAGAAATTCATTTATAATAGTTTGGGTCATTAAAGAGAATAATTTATATGAGGGATGACCTGAAAATTTGTTCTACTCTATCAAAGTATGTATTGGTTTTGATGATACATAGGATTTATAAGTGTAAATTATGACTCAATGGTTTTATTTTTTCATTTAATATAATAACTAATAATATTAGTCATTTATTACTTGAAAATGTATGTTTTTTGTAATCTCTATCAATTTGAGAAAATGTACCATATATTTGTTGATTACTCATTATAATATTCTTCTTTACTTATATTATGGTGAAATTATAAAAACATAATGATTATGTATGAATTGATAATTCATTATTTATATTATTTGTTTTCTAATAGAATTTTATATTACATATGTAACACCCTAAGCTTCCACGGTACGCTTATCCTTCAATAATGCAATAGCTTTCATTGTACGCAACTTCGAGATTCTAACACACCGCGACCAATCAAAATTGCCATTAAGAATAGTAATATCCACTTTTTGAAAATATATATATTCTATATTTCAAAATGGACTTCATTTTTTGATTCAGAATATCGAAATTATCCTAAATTGAATTTTTGGTACTTTTCTGAGAACTTCCAATTTTTTATGAGTAGTGAAAAATAATTAAAAATATTTTTTAATCAAAATAATTTATAGTGATAAATTATAAAATAGAGTGGTTTTAATGTATAATTAGAATATATTTTTACCATTTTATCAAATGGTGTTCATTAGAATTAATTTCACTTTGAAATTTGACTTAAACAATTGTCAGTCATTTGATTGATATTCTTTCTTAAAAATACGCTATTTGTTGTGACAGCGGAAATTAATTATTAAATTAATTAATGAAACTTATATGTTTGTAATTTTTTAAAATAGACATCATTTTTGAATTCAGAATATCAATTAACTCTGAGGGCGAAATTTTGGCATTGTTCTGAAAAACTTCAATTTTTGATGAATACTGAAACCACTAAGTGGTAGTTAAAAACTAATTATTTCATTTAAATGAAACATTAAAATTTTTGTAATTTGATTTTCAAAAATCTGACATACATGGTTGTCACTAGGAAGTAAAATGTGGTTCAATGGGATTAAAATAATTTTTGGTGAATAGTAACTTTTAAGTTTAATTAATCGCGATTAAAAGTAATTAGTGAAATTTAAGGTACAGATAATGTTATAACAATATGAAATTACCTTGAAACATGTCCTACCCCTATTGGATGAGTCGTGGCAGACCAAGACAATCCATGGGTCAACTTGGGGACCCCATGGAGCCACTTTGGTAGGAAAATGACATTAAAAACGTTTTATTTAATTATAAAATAAAAATGTCACAAACATGAGTTGTTTTAGTAAAAAACAATTTAAATGGGGTTATACAAGTCATCATTTTGACTATAAATATTAATTAGAAAGATAAAACGATTTCCTACCTCATGATAGTTTTTTTATAATTTTTAGACATTAAATAAATTAAATTATTTATGACACAATAATGATGCAGTGATTACCTCATTAATTAACAATTTAAATAAAATTGAAGGATAATGTAAAATCTAAGAATTAAACTTGTCCAAAGCCTATTGGGTGAGTATATTTAGAACTTTTATCATCTTATCCTCGAAATATATAAGTTTGGGACCTTTAAAATCTGAATCTTATTATATAATAAAGTAACATTTCATTACTTTCCAAGAGTGCCCCTCCTTTCCTCTTATAAAAGGCCCCCACCACTACCACCTTATTCACACCGTCAAAGCCTTTTGGCTCAGCCAAACTCTGCCCAAATGCTCTATAAACATCCCTCATTTACTCCTAGAGGCGTCCCTTTGGGAAGAATTATTCCCAAGGAAGCCTTTGGCTCAAATCAAAAAAGAGTTACCCGATTTTAAGGTAATGTCTTTTCTTATGTTATTTTGTTTTATTTTGCTTCTCCAACACCTTAAACTCTTTTTATTCCTTTATTTTGTAACAAAAACAGTATATTAAATATACAAGGATGTTGTTATGAGAAGTATTTTATTTACACTTACACACACCTTCGTCTAATGGTCAAAGAACATACTGTTTTTGTGGATGGGGAAATACTGCCTCACGAAACGATGATTGTTCAATATTCTTTTAACACCTCTAATGGTGGCCATTATGATGACACAATTTTTATATATGATATATATTATGTTTTTTTCCTTATGATTCTGTATTTTTCATTTATATCATAACTCTATGATTTCCATTATGGGTAAACACGATAATTTCATTTTAGGAAGTGCGGACCACTGCCCCATCAAAGTGATTTGAATCGTTAATTCCATATGTGGGATGTATAAAGGATAGAGTAAATGATATTATATATTATATTATACATTAATTATAATATACCTTTATATAATTATGATTTCATTCCATTAAATATGAAATAGAAATGAAAGTAGCGTTCATGCGTATGTATGGCTCACCGTCTCCATGAACGGTGCATTTCATTTCGTACCTCTAAATGTTATGTAATATTATGAATGAATGTATATACTGGATATATATAATATATATGATATCTAAATCATGAATATAATTCTGGAGATAATGGATATTCTACCACATGAACAACTTGTAATTATAAGAAGTTTACTGTTGACTCAAGTACCAAAGATCGACAAAACGACCGTTATTAACATAAATGACTACATAATTTTCGTAACACGGTAATAAGTGATATAAAAGGGATATTGAACTAGAAAAATGTTCTTAAACAAGTAGAGATTAACTCTAGTTTATTTTTCAGGAGGATAAAGAACGGTCAAGTCAAGTCAGACACGACGTAAGGGAACTTCTTTACCCGATTTCCGTTCTTTGGGTTAATCTCCTAATTTCAAATTATGTCATGATATTATTATGTCCAATATTGTATTTGTACTTTCATTATGTGTACTTATAGAGAATACACATAATATATCTACTTTATTTAAAAAATGATCTTTGTAAGGGAACTTCTTAACCCAATTTCTGTTCTTTGGTTTAATCTCCTATTTTCAAATTATGTCATGATATTATTATGTCCTACCTTGTATTTATACTTTATTTATGTGTAAATATAGTGAATACACAAAATAGATCTATTTTATTTTAAAAAATGATATTTTTAAGGGACTTCGTCTCAATCTTCATTCATTTAGTCATATTTTGTTTTAATACAAGACTTTCCATTATACGGTGTATAAACCCCATTGACATTAACTTTTATTCAAAAGGAATATTTTTATATGATGCATTTTACTAAATGACAAAAAGGAATGTTTTTTTGTCATATGTATGCGGAGACAATGACTTCTTCACCTCCATGACCATTATTTGAGTTTCGGATTCCTCTGCAAGCTATACCTTTTTTTAAATGATTTAAAAGAGAGAGAGATATATTTCTCTAAAATGTATGAAAATCCAGTGAAAATGTATACGTATTTAATGCAAGCTTCAATTTTTTTTTTGGAAACCAGACTCTCGAGTGTGGTAGAGAGGAAGGGATTGGGAGTGGAACCATCATGGCCTGTAATTATTCGAGCCATCTCGGAATTAGTTATTTTGTTTTCAGAAGCTTGCATAATGTTTTCAGAAAAACACTGGAGTATATTTGAGAAATTTTAACGTAATTATATTCTAAAAACAAATTGCATCGGCGGGTCTCATGAGACAAACAAGTGTCTTGGCACAATTCCTTGACAAAATCTTATTTGTGGTCTTGGCACGAGGCCTTGGCTATGTGGATATGATAGTATGGAATTATACATTCCATCATTATGAAAGTGGTTATTGATATTTCATGTGATTATTCAACCAGTATAATATCCATGTGAATAATTAAATGGAATTATCACATTTTATTTTTTCTTTTTATGTTGAAGTTCAAGTTTAAAAGGCTTTTGTTTTAGTTATACATTGCCTTCAATGTTTATGTTTATTAATGGAATCTTCTACTATATTGTTATCCTTACTGGGCATCTGAGCTCACCCCTTTTAATGTTTTAATTTTTCCAGGATGTGAAGAAATATTTTATGACTGACCTACAGGGATAGTCTAAAAGGGATAGAAGTGTGGACTATGGAGACTATGTTATTGTGATTTTTCACTTTATAATGTAATGTAACATTTATGAATGTATCTAGTGTTTCCACAGCTACTAAACTAATCGGTCTTTCAAGACTTGATCTTTTGTGATCATTCAAATGTTAGGCAATAATGCACCGACTCTGGGTAACTGGGGTCGGGGATTACAGTTGGTATCAGAGGCAGTTTAGTAATAACCTTGGAAGCTAGATTTCGATAAACTCTGATTAGACCACATAGCCCGAAGATAGACTTTGAGGATTTGTATTGAAGAACTTAATAGAATTTTGGTATTATAGAATTTTTTTGAGTTCTCCAAGCAATACATCCCTGTCTGGATACGAGCAGGTAGAGGCGGCTCTGGTATAGATGTACCTAGGGGTAAAACCCGAAAACACCGCTTTGAGCTAGACTGGAATGGGAACTAGTGCACGACAACGGGTCTTGCTGCACTCTTGGTTACGACACTCCTAGGGGATATGCTTAGGATAATTATCATATTCTTTACAAACCACAAATAAGGGCTTATGAGTACATACATCCTCAAAGAAAACATTTTTATGATTATGGATTATATCCATAAATAGTTCTATTTATGTTAAGTGTTTTACAATTATGGAATTGTGTATTTTAATTCATAAACTAGTCTAGTTTATGCCATTGTTTAGAAATGGAGCCTAGTGGGAGGAATGGAAACCGTATCAATGCATGCACTCCATGTAGGGATTTCCCTCCTGCTCAAGATGATTATTGTGGAGCTTGAGATACAATTGGGGTTGATCAACTTATTACCATACTGGTACAACTCACTCAGGTTAATAATAATAACCTTACTCATATAAAGCACCCTGATCCACAACGTGGAGGATCAATGTTAGACCGCTTCATGAGACAAAAACCGCCAAAATTTAATGGGGGTACAAATCCATTAGTAGCTGAGCAATGGATAAACTCCTTAGAGAAAATATTCCATGCCTTGGGGAGTAGTGAAAGGGAGATGGTTTTCATGGCAGTTTATCGCCTCACTGGAGGTGTTGATAAGTGGTGGTCATTGATTCAAAACACAAAGGAAGATTATGAGGTATCAAATATGGAATGGAGGGAGTTCAAGGAGCTTTTCCTAGAAAAATACTATCCTCGTGACCATCGAGCAGATATGGAAAGACAACGTTTGAGTCTGAGACAAAAGGAGGATGAGAATGTCGCAAAGTATGAGGCTAACATTAACAGGTTAGCGAGGCATGCTGTAGATTATATACGTAACCCAAGAAGTATGATTGATCATTTCATTGATGTGTTAAAACCATTTCTTCATCGAGCATTAGTGTCACAATCTTTATCATCGTATGAAGATATTGTCTCATGTTCTATTAATACAGAAAAGGAATTCTCTAAGTCTTATGACAACAAAGTAAAGCAAGACAAGAAGAGAATGGTGGAACAAGAGACATATAAAGGGAAAAGGGAAATAAGGATTTTCCATTATGTGATAATTGTGGAAAGAATCACCCTGGTACTTGCCTAAAAGGAATGGGAGTTTGTTATAAATGTGGAGAAAAATGTCACCAGGCTCGTGATTTTGAGGGAAAGAAAGAGGTTGTCAATGTTGAATGCTACAATTGTAGGGAAATGGGGAATTATGCAAATGAATTTCTTATGTTTCAGGGAAACATACCTCAGAAAATACCAGGGGATCAATGACAATCTTATGCTGTTACTATATTTGAAGCGGAAAAATTAATATTTTGGTGCTTTTGGACTCAAGGATTATATTCTGGTTATAAGGATAATGTTATATATATATATATAAGGATTGTACTGTAGTACTTGTTGTTTTCATTAAGGATTTAATATGATGAAGTTAATCACATTTTTAGTATGTGACAATAAGAGAAACTTTACTTTGTTTGGGGAATCTGATGTTACAATTGATTTTGGAATTTAAAGACCTTTTAGAAAAAGTCTGGACAGAGGTATTTTGGATAAATATAAAGGATGGAATGGTTTAATTTGACCTTTGGATAGTATTGTTTAAGGTTAAAACATTTCTAAAGATTATTTTTGGAATATTATAATACTATAGTTTTAGGAAAATGATAACCTGCAGGGTGGGGGATAACCCGTCGCGTCGGACAAAGCTACAGGAATCTAACCCACAACCATAGTATGACAGGCCTTTATTACCTAACACTAGCCTACAAGACGTCCCCGGTTATTACAATATAGTTTTCATAATCTAAATGGTATGGGTTAATATTTTGAACCTTGTACGATTATGATTAATATAATATTTTTGAGTTCTATTACCTTTTTGAGTGAAAGATGGGTTTGTGGTAAACATTTATTAATGAATGAATGTCTACATGAAAAGTAAGTATATTTCCATATGTTCTTAGTAAATCCCCTAAATAAATTCCTCAACTTTTAGAAAGGTAACTTAAACAAAAATATTGCCGGTTAACTTTTCCAATTGGGGATTCAATGACCTTTTAACCAATCACAAGTTTGTGATTTTCTTGTGGTTAACTTTCTCCTAATCATGATTTCTACAACTCTCCATCAGACCTTGATTGTTTGTTTCTCCTACATATCCATATTTTAATATAAACCTAGTATGGGCTATCTCGGATGACCTTTGTACTTCTCACTCTTTCTTTCAAAGTTATATTTTTATTAACCCTATTTCCGATGTGGGTTTTCCACAAAGGTGTTTTCTATTTTCATCCTTTTATTTTCAAAGAAAAATTTCAAATTGCGAGGATGCAATTTATTGAAGGAGGTTAGAATGTAACACCCCAAGCTTCCATGGTACGCTTCTCCTTCAATAATGCAATAGCTTGCATTTTACGCAACTTCAAGATTCTAACACACCGCGACCAATCAAAATTGCCATTATGAATAGTAATATCCACGTTTTGAAATTATATATATTCTATATTTATAAATGGACTTAATTTTTGGATTCATAATATCGAAATTATCCTAAGTTGAATTTTTTGTATTTTTCTGAGAACATCCTATTTTTTATGAATAGTGAAAAATTCTTAAAAACATCTTTTTTAATCAAAATAATTTATAGTGAAAAATTATACTATTGAGTGGTTTTAATGTATAATTAGAATATATTTTTTCCATTTTATCTAATGGTGTTCATTAGAATTAATTTCACTTTGAAATTGGACTTAAACAATTATCAATCTTTTGATTGATATTCTTTCTTAAAAACACGCTATTTGTTGTGACATCGAGAATTAATTATAAAATTAATTAATGCAAGTTATATTTATGGAATTTTTTAAAATAGAAAACATTTTTTAATTCGGAATATCAATTATATCTTAGGGGGAACTTTTGGCATTGTTCTCAAAAACTTCAATTTTTGATTAATAGTGAAACCACTAAGTGGTAGTTAAAAACTATTTTTTTCATTTAAATGAAACATTACCACTTCTGTGATTTTATTTTCAAAAATCCTACATACATGGTTTTTATTAGGAAGTAAAATGTGGTTCAATGGGATTAAAATAATTTTTTGGTGAATAGTAACTTTTAAGTTTAATTAATCGCGATTAAAGGTAATTAGTGAAATTTAAGGTAGAGATAAAGTTATATTAATATGAAATCACCTTTACACATTTCCTACCCCTATTGGATGATTCATGGCCGACCATGAAAATCCATGGGTTAACTTTGGGTCCCCATGGAGCCACTTTGGTAGGAAATAGACATTAAAAACTTTTTATTTAATGATAAAATAAAAATGTCACAAACATGAGTTGTTTTACTAAAATAATTTTTAAATGGGGTTATACTAGTCATAATTTTAACTATAAATATTCATTATAAAGATAAAAATATTTCCTACATCATGATATTTTTTTTATAATTTTTAGACATTAAATATATTAAATTATTTATTACACCATGATGATGCAGTGATTATCTTATTAATTAACGATTTTAATTTAATGGAAGAATAATGTAAAATATAAGAATTACACTTTTCCAAAGCCTATTGTATGAGTAGATTTAGAACCATTATCACCTTATACTCTATATATATAAGTTTGGGTCCTTTAAAATCCAAAACATATTATATATTAAAGTAACATTTCATTACTTTCCAAGAGTGCCCCTCCTCTCCTCTTATAGAAGGCCCCCACCACTACCACCTTATTCACACCTTAAAAGCCTTTTGGCTTGGAAAAAATCTACCCAAATGCTCTCTCAACTTCCATATATTACTCCTAAAAGCCTCACTTTGGGCATAATTCTTCTCAAGGAAGCCTTTGGCTCATATCAAAAAAGAGTTACCCGATTTTAAGGTTATGTCTTCTCTTGTGTTATTTTGTTTTATTTTGCTTCTCCAACCCCTTAACCTCTTTTTATTCTGTTATTTTGTAACAACACCAGTATCTTCAATATACTAGGATGTTGTTCTGATATTTATTCTATTTACACTTATAGAAACCTTCTTCTAATGGTTAAAGAACATACTGTTTCGGTGGATGGTGAAATACTACCTCACAAAACGATGATTGTTCAATATTATTTTAACACCTCTAATGGTGTCCATTATGATGACACTATTTTTATATATGATATATATTATTTTTTCGTTTTCCTTATGATTCTGTATTTTTCATTCATGGCATACCTCTATGATTTCCATTATGGGTAAACGCGATAATTTCATTTTAGGAAGTGCGGACTACCGCCCACTCAAAGTGATTTGAATCGTTAATGCCATATGTGGGATGTATAAAGGATGGAGTAAATGATATTATATATGATATTATACTAGAATTATAATATACCTTTATATAATTATGATTTAATTCCATAAAATATTAAATAGAAATGAAAGTAGCGTTCATGCGTACGTACGGCTTACTGTCTCCATGAACGGTGCATTTTATTTCATACATCTAAATGTTACGTAATATTATGAATGAATGTATATACTGGATATATATAATATATATGATATCTACATCATGGATATAATTCTGGAGATAATGGATATTCTACCACATGAACAACTTGTAATTATAAGAATTTTAATGTTGACTCAAGTACCAAAGATCGACAAAACGACCGTTATTAACATAAATGACTACGTAATTTTTGTAACATGGTAAAAAGTGATATAAAATGGATAATGAAGTTGAAAAAGGTTCTTAAGAAACTAGATACTAACTTGAGTTTATTATTCAGGAGGATAAAGAACGGTCGAGTCAATTCGGACATGAGGTAAGGGAACTTTTTAACCCGATTTTCGTTCTTTGGGTTAATATCAAACTTTCAAATAATCTCATGATATTATTATGTCCTATCTTATATTTGTACTTTATTTATGTGTAATTATAGAGAATTCACATAATAGATCTACTTTATTTTTAAAAAATATCTTTATAAGGGAACTTCTTAACCCAATTTTTGTTCTTTGGGTTAATCTCTTTCAAATTATGTCATGATATTATTATGTACTAACTTGTATTTATAATTTCATTATGTGTACATATAGTGAATACACATAATAGATAAATTTTATTTAAAAAAATGATCTTTTTAAGGTACTTAGTCTGAATATTCTTTCATTGAGGCATATTTTGTTTTAATACAAGTCTTTACATTATACGGTGTATAAACCCCATTGACTTTAACTTTTATTCAAAAGGAATCTTTTTATATGAATCATTTTACTAAATGAAAAAAAAGAATAGTTTTTTTGTCATACGTATGCGGTGATAATGACTTCTTCACCTCCATGAACATTATTTGAGTTTCGGATTCCTATGCAAGCCATACCTTTTTTAAATGATATAAAAAAAATAGAGAGATATTTCTCTCAAATGTATGAAAATCCAGTGAAAATTTATAAATATTTAACGCAAGCTTAAAAATGTTTTCAGGAAACCCGAATATCAAATGTGGTAGACAGGAAGGGATTGGGTGTGGACCCATCATGGCCTGTAATTAGTCGAGCAGTCTTAGAATTAGTTATTTTGTTTTCAGAAGCTTGCATAATGTTTTCAGAAAAACACTAGAGTATATTTGAGAAATTTTAAAAGTAATTATATTCTAAAAAAATTGCATCGGCAGGTCTCATGAGAAAAAATAGTGTCTTGGAACGAGGCCTTGACAAAATCTTATTTGTGGTCTTGGCACGAGGCCTTGGCTACGTTGTTATGATAGTCCAGCATTATGCATTCCATCATTATGAAAGTGGTTATTGATATTGCATGTGATTATTAGACCAGTAGAATATTCATGTGAATACGTAAATGGAATTATCTCATTTTACATTTGCCTCTTTATGTTGAAGTTAATGTTTAAAAGGCTTTTGTTTTAGTTATAAATTGCCTTAAATGTTTATGTTTATTTCTGAAAGCTTCCGCTATATTGTTATCCTTACTGAGAATCTAAGCTGACTCCTTTCAATGTTTTAATTTTTCCAGGATGTGAAGAAATATTTTATGACTGACCTACAGGGATAGTCTGAAGGGGATAGAAGTGCGGACTATAGAGACTATGTTATTGTGATTTTTCACTTTATGATGTAATGTGACATTTATGAATGTATCTAGTGTTTCCAAGGAACTAAACTAATCAGTCTTTCGAGACTTGATCTTTGGTGATCATGCCAATGTTACGCAATAATGCACCGACTCTGGGTAACTGGGGTCGGGGAGTTACAACATATCTCACACTTAGTATTTAATTTGAATTTTATATATATTAATTTTGAATAATTATTCTTTTTAATGTTGTTTGTTAGGTTAATCTGATGATAATTAAATGTAACTTGGTAAAAATAATTTGAAATGACTTCTTATGTCTTAAATAAATATTGATTTTTAGTTTCATGGGTATAATTTTTATTAATACTGATTAATTGTGGAATAAATGGGTGAAATGGTAGATAAAATTATACAATTCATTTCATTATTATTTACTAAACTAATAATGTTTTTTTCATACTAAAAATTTAGGTTTTTGTGTTTATTGTTGTGATAGTTTTTGTTATAGTGATATAAATTCATATTAAATGTTTATGAATTTGAGTGTATTGTTGAGAATATATTGAGTGTGATTATATTATTTTTATATTTATAGGTGGAATAAGTGTTTTATGGCATAATAATGTGCCTAATTCTTGGTCAAAATGAATAAAATGAATTAGAACAATTGAAAATGATTTATGGTGATATTTACAAGATTCTTAATTTTCATAAAATGATTTATAATTTCTAGAAATTATACATTAATATTTATAATATAGTAATACAATGGTGAAATACTATGTTCAATTATAATGAATGTAAAAATATGGAATCAATGATTTTAATTATGAATTATATGTTATTGTGCTTGCTAGAATTTTGTGTTTAACTTCAAATAATGTGAATGAAATTCATCACTTTTAATAAATAGATAGAAATTATTATTTTTATTTGGATGGGATTAAAAATGGTAGTAATAATGGGATTATTATATTGAAATTGGTGTTTATATTTTTGAAATTAAAACAAGATTGTTTTAATTTGAAAAAAATATGAAGTTGGATAACTTATATGGATACATTAATTAGAATATGAATTAATACAATGATAAAAGATCCATCAGTTTTTCTAGGAATTTAGTTAGGGCTATGATAATATATATTACATATATTTAGTATATGAAACAAGTAATCATTTTGTTATATTAGAATATTTTTAGGATGAAATTCATAGCTTTAATCAACATTTACTAAAACAATTATAAGAATTATTAGGTTATTTGTATAGAATATAATTATTTATTATAAATGTTTGAAAAGATATAATTCAATCATTTAACAACATTAACCCATTTATATATTATCATACTAAACACTTCAGTATGTATGGGGTTGCATGTGTTTTTCATGAGAATTATTTCTCAGAGAATTATACATATGCCTTCTATACACGTAGATTATGTATACTGTATTTCATGTATTTAAATAGGGTCTCAATAATTAAAAATTGGAGTTAAGATATATCATATAGATGTTTTTCAATTATTTTGAATTAATGTATACATTTTTTCTATGCCATATTTATTTATTTATTTTAGTTGTATTATAAAAAAAATTATACATGGGATCAATTATGAAGAATATTTTGGTTATATGCTTCATTTGGCTATTTATGATATATTATATTACTCATTACTATGTTTATTTTTTATTTTTTACATTGTATTTTAATAGAGAGTTATTTTCTTTTTTTATTTAATATGATCCATTATTCAGTAAATCATTCTATAAGAGAAACTTGAACACCCTCAACACAGTCAGAAACCAATAGGGATCTATGAGGGAAAATTTGGACATATTATGTTTTACCCTTGGGACGTAGTTGTACTAGAGTTGAACATAACAGATCGATATAACTGACCTTTTGAATTTAAAGTTTGTGAATAGGTGTTTTTTAAATCCTCATTTCTATGTGGTTATAGTTGATTGAGGAATCAATGTATTTTTTTAAAATATGTTTTGGAAAATATTAGATATTATATTGTCCAATAAAGGATGAATATTTTCTAGCATTACCACCTAAAATAAAATCAATTCAAAATTTCGTTATTCATTCCTAAATATATATCAACATTATCCATGTCATTATTTTTAATATAGATATATCTTTTCCTAACTATATTCTTATTTTAGGGAGGAACAAATACAAGTTCTCAATTATCATAGTACATAGTTATGGGAAAAATATTTTCTATCATTATGTATTCTCTTATAGTATATAAATGATTAACCTTAGACATGTTATAAAGAATATTGGATTTGGGATAAACATCCCAATATATGTTTTTGATCAAGGGTTAATTTGGGGATTTTTAAGGGTAAAAACTGTAGGGTAAATATTAACATTCAAAATTTTATTGGAATTTGTTTATTTTATTTTTTTCGTATTGTATTCATTTCCTAGGGGATTCATAGATATAAAATTTGAAATTTTCGTAATTTTTTAAAATATACATGGTACATATTCATAGATGGTGATATTATTAAAAGAAACTATTATAAGGTAAATATTTATAATAATTGGAAACAAATTGACCCATTTATGATTTATAAAATTAGGAAGTCAGGTCCTCTATTTTAGAAAAAAATATGATGTTTCTTTTTTTAAAATCATTTTTAGATATTTTTTCTCATTTTTAACACATTTTCAATAATTATACCCCTATGTATTGTTCAATCCCATTCCACCATTCATCCATGCCTCAAGAGTAATATTTCTCAACTTTTATTGGTAATTATTCATGGTTAGATCCTCAATCATTCAACCAAAACTAAATTTGTGATTAATATTTAAATGGTGTTGTCTTTATAAGGCCGGAGTTTAGACCTCACAGACCTCATTGTCATTCCCTTAGATTATTTAGAATTTACACATGAATACACATATTCCCCATTGGATTCCAAAAACATCCCTCATCAAATTCCTATCAACCCATTTCTAGTGAAATTATTTCCCACTTATTGAACTATGTATGGGTTGTAGTTGTAATTCATGACTTTATTTTTTACCTAGAATCCAATGAAACCCAAGGGTGAAATATCCATAACCCAACACATCAAAGAATGTGTCCCATATATATATAAAGTTTTTCATGGAATTAATTAATTTACATTATTTAATCCTCCTACAATTCTTCTAAGCCTAAAATATTCATCTCCTTGGTTGATTGAAACATATTTTTCCAATTTCAAAAAAAAATATTAATAGGTGGTTCTAATCTCTCTACATTTTATGGTATATACATATTCAATTTCTTATTTCTTACATTTATATTAATCTTATTGAAATCACATTAGGATAACTTATTATATTTTTAATGATAAATTATATTCAAATTTTAAAATACATGTGTTTTATGTAAATTTAATTCATATTTCAATTATATATTTCTTTTCATATATATTTTGTGTTTTAATTTTTAAAATAGATTTAATATGGGGATTTTTAATTTTTAGTTTTTCTAAAAATTATTTATTGTATTTTAATGGACTTTTAAATAGGTATATTACATATTTATATATGTTATAAATCATTTTATATAGATAAAAATATATTTCAATAAATTATGATAACTGATGATATCCTTTTTTCACTTCTATTAAATATTTCATGTTATTATATATTCTTTTTACAATGTTTCAATTTTTTAAAATTATAAAAGGGGACCTTTTATAAAGGGGGTTCAAGATTCTGAAGTGAGTGTTGTATTGAAATGTTCATTTTCTTCGCTTTGATATGAAACAACTTAGATATGTTGAGCAAGGGAATACCTAGTTAATTTTTCTCAACTGTTTATGTCTCACAAATTATTGAAACATATATTTTATTCATTATAATTATCATTATTTTTTGAAAGAGTATAAAATATTCCTGAGGAGAAAGAATTTCTAGGATCCCTTCCTCAATATTTTATGAATTCCCATTAATATATGTATGTGTAATATGTGTAATAACTAAAATTTATTTTATTGTATGAGATTTTAATGTTAATAAATCCTTCATTATTTTTTCATCTCTAATTTTACTTTTTGATTAGTTGGTTTCTATGTAAAAGGCATCATAAATAAATGGTTGGATTGTCAGGTTAAGAAACATACTTGAAGATTCTATAAACATCCACTACCCTTCTATTTGAGTTACTTTAAGTGCATTGGAAACTATAGACCCCTTAAACTAGATAGTGTAGATGGAAGAATCATGTTTGTTATTATAGAATGAAAGCCTTCGATTAACCAGTAACTGTGAACCTATTCGCCTATGTCAAGGGTGAACTAAATGAACCCCATGACATTTAAATTTCTCCTTGTTTTAAGCTTGTTTAATTCACTATTCTAAACATAATGACTAGATATCACATTAGACACCACTACCCTTAATCATAGATATTTCTCATTCATCATCACTCATTATTTAATATTAGATTCATATAGTGACTTGCGAATGGTAATATATCCTTATACCAACACTATTTTCATATCCCCTTATGGAGAGATTATCATGGATCTATGATTGATTTATGTTATCTTTGTGGATCCAATGAATAATTATTCCTTCTTAATAGATTTTTTACAGATTCAGGTTTTTTAGATAATCTCTTGACTATATCAATATCTACCATTGATTATAGACTATTTATTAGTATGTATTTATGGATCATCATATATATCTTCTTGATGAAATATTGATGACAATACTACAATATATTATTAATCATTTTGTATATTGGTGGTAAATTCATCATTTTTATAATATCCCTTGAATGTAACATGAACCCATGATAGATTTTTCTAGTTATGTTTACCTCAATTGATCATATTTAGAATATATTTTACTTCAATATAAACATGGATGTATATTCCTTTGATTGATTGAAGGTGTATCGAAGTTTATTAGACAGAATTGATTTTATCATCGAAAATAGATTAGGAATTGATGATCTATTCTTGAATCACATATGGAACCAGATAATTGATTTCCTCTCCATCAACATAACTCTTAACTATTTCTATTGATGGACTGCATAACGAATGTGATTATAGACGACCCTTATTGAATTTTAATATTATTGGTTTAACTTTGTAAACTTCTATCTTGAAGAATCAGAACCTGTGTTTAGAATTCTATATGTGATAGGTACCTATCCACGGGTGTGTAAGATGGTTAGGGATATGATCCTTTTTCTAACATAGGTGTACATCCTAAAGAAACATGAGGTAAGAAGTTTCTTACCATTTGATGTATTTTCATACATTTTTTTCATTAGTATATTGCTTATGTTGGCATAGAATTTTGATTGTTCGTGATATATATCACAAGCATCTGTTTGTATAGACTATGAAACCACTTTATTAATCTTTATTCCATGAGTATTATTCTATATTTTTTTAGCATGTTTGATTTTGGTTACATTTATTATATGTTTTTATTATATTCTCATAATGGTATTTTATGATTTCTTTGTATTCTCTTCCTTTTATTAACATGATTTTGGAGGTCATATATGTTCTACTCATAATAGGTGGACAATCATGAAATGGTTAACCCTTGAAGTTAGGGTGCGCACATATTATGATGATAGTGATGATGGACCAATCCCTAGGTTAGTGAATGATATCCTAGAAGCTTGACCTATGTTAAAGAAATTAGGTGAATGATTCCATATTGGCCTTACCCAGGTTATAGATGGGGTATGATGGCGAATAGGCCTTTCCCATGATTGAACCTGGATATAATGGCCAATTATCATGATCTTACTCGGTCAACTGAGAATATAGAGGTATATGATTTCTAACCATGTGTCTTCTCCATGGTTTTATTCTATATCCTATGATTATCCATATGTTATGGAGTCAATGATGGTATAGTTAGGGCTCGTAGTGTCTTGGTTAGTAAAAGAATGCCCAATATATGATTTTTATGTTTTTTTATCATTTATTATCTTTATATAATACACATATTATGCCTATGATCAATTTTTAAAATTCATTGGTGGCTTAAAACTATGTTTTATTACCCACTCCCTATATAAATATATTGATACGTGTGTTTACATTATGTATATAGATCATTGAATGGAAAGTGGAGTATGAATGAAAGTTGAGTTGGGAAGAATAGAGTTAAAAATGGGACTTGTACAGAGTCTAATTGATTTCCAAAAAGTTTCATTTATTTACAATCATTAATTTTTCTACACAAATTAGGATTCCCACTATGGGATCCCAATTTATTTATTTTTAGATTTTTTGTAACATCTATTATTACAATAATATATAGTTTTAATCATGATATTTTTATTATTACATTGTTACATATATTTTTAGTGTATGGTTGTGGTTATTAGCAGGTTATTCTACCGATTTGAGGTATTTAAACCCCCATTGTAATTCGTTAGCATCTTTTTATGAGTTTTCACACATTATGTCTTTTGTCTCTCAGGAATAGACTTAGTTGTTTTGGTTGAATCCTTACAAAATGGTATTAGGGATGATTTTTCTTCATTTCCCTTTGACCTACATCGAAAATGGTACAAAGGATACATGCTATGTGGGACTCAGGTAGGTGTGTTTCTATGTTCCTAGAAATCTCATGTGTGATAGAGATTAGAGGTTCCATTGATGAAACAATTGTAATAGTTTTATAGTATTGTGTTGCATTAATAAATCATGATTAGGCTTATATGATCACAGTTCATATATAAATTTGGCATTCACTGCATACTAGTACATTAATTTAATGTATTTATTTTCCTTATCTATTTGAGATAGAGTTGTGTTATTTAATTGAGTGATGTTATTATTTTCCATGTTGTTGTGAAATATGTATTGAAATTAATTTCTAGATCCTAAAAATATTATTATATATGTGTGTGTGTGTGACTGTTACTGATGTGTGGGACATGAGACCTAAGTTATATCTCAGAAGGCTATACATTGTGTTATACGTATCCAACTAAGATAAAATTGGTGTTATCCCATAGAATGATTTGGATTTTCCCTATAAATTATAAATATAAATGTTTCCTTGACATTATATAATATTAAAGATTGAAGAAGACTAATAGGACCAATATCTAATGTATGTGGGGATACTCCCTCTTCTACAGATTCCAATGTTACATCACTTATTATATAGAAGGTCACCAAAGAGAACACTCTCTCACCTACTCCTATGTTGTTGGCAGTGGATCCACCACATACATGTCTCCTTATACTTGTTCCTACCAATCACATTGGGGAACTTAGATCCGTGGTCAAATATGACAATTTCTTCTAGCTAAAACATCTAGTAGTCCATTATGGAACTATAGGGTATAGGATGTGGAAGAAAATATAGAAATAATTGAGGGTTTGTTAGACTATGTTGAGATAGATGTGGATAGAAACGTAATGTTTAAGGTTTCCATGCTACAATGACCCACCAGGATATGTTGAGGTATGATGGGGTAGGATCGTATACTTATAGTTCTCACTAAGGAGACCTTTATTAACCCGTTTTCTGTTTATTATTTCCTAATAAGTTTTATATGGACTGATTGCATGTGTTTTCTGAGATAATGAAAGGGTCCATGACAATATCTAAATGCTGTGATTTTTTCACCAATCAAGTTTTCATTGATCCTCTCTTGGTCAAAAACAAAGAACATAAGGCTATGAATTTCATGATTAGTCTTTATTTTGAAAACAAATAAAATGTTTTCAGTTTAAAAATATTGACAGTACCAAAGATTTTATTCAAGTTTATTACAAGTTATTATGTCATGGGGGATACACGAACATCCTGACTTCCTCCACCATTCAATGCTCAGTTCGGTGGACCTACGACTACTATGATGAGTTCCTCTTGTAGTTATAAGAAGTGCAAGGATATGGATTATGAATAGGGTAGTGGTATATAGGTGTATTAGAGTATTCAATCATTATCACATATAATAGAATATCTATATTTATTCAATTATAGAATTTTCAAAAAAAATTTGATGTACTACCCAACACCACAACGAAAGAGTATACAATTCAGTGACATGGGGGAATCTTATGAAAATTTCCCAATGAAAATTGAGATCATAATCCTATAAGGGAAAGTGGTGGATGTGGTTTGGGAACCACGGATCTTGCCTTCTTATATATTAGCATTCATAGATGATGATGACTGAGGTTAGTCACATAACTCTAGGATGTGGTTGTGTAGCTGAGGAATGTTGTATATATTCAATGTTTCAGACTCCAATAGATGGGGGTGATGGACCATCTACTATTAAAGATATGGTCACTATCACTTATATATTATATACAAGTTTTTTTTAATATAGGTTCTTCTCATAACTTAATATCTACTAAATTTATTAATGGAATTGAATTTTTAGTCACATAATCTTTTGATTTTCCTTACCTTGATGAACCGTTTTCTCTGTATTTGAGCCATATTTAGTGATTCTTGGAGTTTAATATAGCTTTTGTTTCATAATAAAAAACTATGAGGATTCATGATTCAAGAGATAATAAAGAATTATGTAATACCTAACATTGACTAACTAACTAGTTTTTGAGCCTATATTGATTCCTATCAGAGATGTGTATCATTTACATTACCAACGTAATATAACTTCATGATGATAGTTGAGTGAGAACAGTGAGTATGAAGAGATAGTCCAGACATGAGCTGGATTGGGATGATCATGGAATATATTTTAGGATTAGCACATTTAGTAGGATTAGTACGGGTCCCCTCATATTTTCCATTATTTATAGATCTATATAAGGATGTATTTTCATGTGACTTTATTAAAATTCCACCAAATTGATGTGTTGAGTATGATATTGATATCATTCTAGGTGTGTATCCCGCTTAAATATATAATTATTTTATGGTTCTAACCTAGATAAATGATCTAAAAGTGAAACTCATGGACTTAGAAAAGACGGGTTGTATCAGGTCGAGTACTTCACCATGGGTTGTATTTGTTTTGTTCACTGTAATGTCATATGGCAGTCCATGAATATATTTTTTCTATAGATATATGAATCATGTGATTTTGAATAATTTTTATCCTTTCCTCGGGATCAAATATATCTTTGATAAATTATAAGGATCTAACAATTTATCCACGATTTATCATATATTGGTTATCAACAGTTGTATATTAGAGAGGAGGAAATCACAAAGATGTTGTTTCAGAGTAGTTATGGGATATATAAGTTCTTGGTGAGTAAATTTCTACTAAAGAATACACCAATATTGTTCTTGTTTTTTTTTTGAAAAATATCTTACAACCATACCATTGCACGTTCGTTGTGGTGTTTATTAATGATATTATCATTTACTCACTTCCCCCATTGTAGTATGTCATACGTCTCTATATATTGTTGAGCTTGTTTTGAGTACATAATATTTACACCATGTTTCCAAACTATCAATTTTTCATTTAGAGGTGAATTTCATGGGTAATTTAGTATTATAAATATGAATGTTTTTTCTAATAATGGAAATTGGAGGTAGCCATCTCCTGGAAACATCCATGGAACATGTTTGAGATCAAGAGAACTCAAGGATTATTGGGATACTATTGGTGTTCAATCTGAGACCTCTCAGGATTATATAAACCCATGAATCTATTGAAAAATAAGGCAGTGATGTCTAGTGTAAATGAACGAAGGAGGAGGGTTTTGTTGTGTTGAATATTAGATTGATTATAAATCAAATTTTGATTATTCCTTAACCTAATTTCTGATATTATGCATGTTTTGATGTGTGAGCAATTAGTTTGGGATAATTCTTAATGCAGATGGAGTGGGTAGTATCTTATGGTTCATGTCCTTCATGACCCCAGGATTGAAACTATCTTCCCATTACATGGGTTTAGAAACCATAATCCATTATTTGAGGTTTTTTACATATTTTTTAGATAGGATTTTAGTTTATACATGCCACAATATCATGTATTGTATCTTCTCACAGTATGACCTAGAATTGAGGATGATGAACTTTGTACAATAGATATCTTTGTTCATCAAGGATATAGATTCTTCCCTTTCTAAATGTAGCATATTATTATATGTTCATGGTCATAATACATAGGTACCTTTGGATCATTGTGGATGGACTTTGAAGGAAAAATGGTTCCTGGAGATCATGTTTAATGAAAGGAGGATGAATGCTTCCAATGATGGGGGATAGATGGTATGTGCTCCATTATTGATCACATATTATTTATTAAAATAAGTGAAGGATGGTTAGGAATCCTTCCCAAAGTGTGATTTATTGCGTGAATATTTACAAGGTTGTTAAAGAATACATATGTGGTCATAGTATTGTGATGATGTGATCTTATTACAAGGTAGATATATATTTACCACATCTATTAGATATGGATTGATTATATTGTTCAATGACTCTAATTGGATGGTGAATAATGGAGTAAAATATATGCAATGTGTCATGGAGAATGTTCTTGTTACCATGGATAGAGATGAATACTGTTAGATTCGTTTCTAGATTACTTACCTAATAGAGAATGAAGTTTGATAACCAATGCCTTAGTGGTTTCCTCCTGCCACATCCAATGTCCATGTGGATGTGGGGGGTGTCATGATGGAATTTTCACTAGGCTTACCTATGAACTCAAGGAGACATGAAGTTATTTGGGTAATTTTGGATTAGCTAATGAATGTTTTTCATTTCTTACTAATCCATGATACTCACTATGTAGATGAGATGAGAATGAATTATGTTGGATAGATAGTACAGTTACATAGAGTTATTTTGAGAATTCGGTCAGACATAGATGAAAATTCTTCATCTTGTTTATTTAGGCCTAATGGAAGGCCTTAGGGACTCATATAAGGTTTTGAAAAGCTTACCATCTCTAGAATGATGGATAGTCAAAGTGCATTATTTTCATATTGGGGGATATTCTTTGGGATTTTCCCTTAAAAATCCAGGGAACATAGGATTATGACCTAACCTCGGTTGAGTTCACAGAAAAAATATTGACTTTGATTACATTAATATGTAGCCATATGAGGTTAATTATGATTTTCCATGTCATTCACCACATTGTTCAAATGAGGTCGATGACGATTTTTTTATGGCCCTTAATATGGTTTAGGAGACATTTGAGAGAGAGAGAGTGTGTGTAGCTGATTCTAAAGAGGTTGATTATAACTCAGTTTATGAAAATGTATTATGTCAATAAAAAGAGGAGACCTTCGTAGTTTCATTTTGGAAATATAGTTTCTCTGATAGCGACTCCTTGGTTTGACCACTAACATATATGGAAGTAATAGAATCTAGAACAACTCTATGTCAGGCCATTCGATATCACAATGTGACTTAGAATAGTGGAACACCGTCAAGAGTATCCTCCTCGCTACTTTGGTGAGAATGATGTGTTTTATATTTCTCATCAGATGTTGAATATTCTTGATACTATGGATATCAATGACTATAAGGATCTGGAAATACATCCTAATGAATCATACATGGAATTATCAACATATATTTTAGACCAGAGTGTGAAATTCTTTAATGAAAAGATTGTACCACTAGTTCAGATTATATGCAGACAAGGAATAATCTATGAGGATACATCAGAGTAAGGGGATATTATTCAGGCTTAATGTCCTGATATGTTTATGTATAACCTTTTAAGGTACATATTGAGGACCATATTTCATTATATAGGGATAATATTAACATCCTCAAGTTTTTTATTTTTTTCAATAAGTTAATTTTTATATATCAATCATTACTCTTTTTGTTTATCTCTAATTGGAGTATTTTTAGAATGTTTTCTATAAAAAAAAAATTGGTACTAAATGGAAAGGGTTTCATGTTATTTATATCTTTGAGGTTTCTATAAACAACCATTAACCAGCCGGTGGAATCCACCATCTCTCCCCTCGAGTTACTGTAACAATGTCGGAAACTGAAGACCCCAACTAGCTAGACAGTGGTGTGGGTAGAGAAAATGTAGTTATTCCAATCCCCCAATCTATATGATGAGATCCACTATCTTTATAGTGCACCCAGACCATGCTGAATTTAAACACACCCCATTTTTTTAATTCGATTAGGTTTAGACCATTTTTAATAATATATTCTTGCATTAGATCCCCTATATAAAATATGAGGCATCTCCCCTCGATCTATAAGATATATCATTCAAATCCCCTTCGTTCTACAACATTAGATTGATTTTGTTATTCTAGAATAGTAAGATATCTCTATATATAACCTATTTTTTCTCCTTTATTTGGATATAGACATTGAATTATGATGAATCTATGTTTTGTAAGTGGATATGATAACAAATTATTCCTTCCTTTATATATTATAATTCTATCATAAATTTTAATGAATTCTATTGATTTGATCATGATATATCATCAATTATGGGTATTTTAAGGGTATTTTTTGTTAATCTCCTTTCTATGTATCTTGTTTAATAGTGGATTAATGATATAACTATAATCTATTTTTAATCGTTTAGAATATTGGTAGTGAAATAAATGTAATAATTAAAAACATTTAGAAGAATATAATCCATCTTGAATGGTGGAAGTTTGTAATTAATGTTTCATAGATCAATCATCTTGATCCTAGCTTCTTCTTGAATATCATCTTGGGTCACTTTTCAATTGATGGAGTATTGGTGGAACAATTTCGATTGGCAAGACATGTGGTTCTCTTATAGAAGTAACATTGAATTCTTAATCAGTTACAAAATCAAAAATTAACCTCGTGAATTAGAGTATTCTCCCTTAACATAACTCAGAACTAGTTCCAATGACATAATTTTTGAAATATGTGATTCTAGAACCACCATTACTCCCATGTCATCTTATCATGTTATATTTATAAACCACTTTCTTGAAGAACGAAAACAAGGGAAAGGAAATTCTAGATGTGTGATCCAGTTTTATGTGTGTAAACAATGAGATTTATGGTTCAATACATTATTGATCATTGGAGAAATTTTTAGATAATATTGAGTTTGGAAGTTTTTTAACACTTTCGGATCTTGTATACACATATTTCCTTGTTTTTTGGTGTTGATATGCTTTTTGTGCCACTTTTTGATAATGAGAGCATGTTGGTTACTGTGTTGGCTATTGGAATTGTTTATGAATATTGAATCCATGAGTTTTCTGGTATCATTTTTTATCATATTTTATGTTGATCAAATTTATATTATATTTCTATTATATTCTCATGATGGTGTTTTAGGTATACCATGTATTCAATGTTCAATTGTGTGTGTCACAAAGACATTTTATTTATTATTCCAAATACATAGAACATGTAGATCATTATGATATGGTCATCCATAGAGTGGAAGTGTTCATTATTTATGATTATGGTAATAATGACCCTAGAATACGGTAGTTGAATGTTGTCCTAGAGGTTGGACTATTCTAATTGAAATTAGAGAAATGATGGCATGAAGGCCTTACATGATGAATTGTTAGTGTATGATAGCCTCATGACCTTACCTATGATATAGATCTGATATAATGACATAGAGGCATGGTCTCGCTCAATTCATTGGCACTGATTGAGATAGAATTACAATCCTTGTGGAAAATTCATGAACACCTATGGTATCCTATGATTATCCATAAATTATGGGGTTGAGGAAGATGTAGTCAGGTTTTATGGTGGATTGGTTATCACATCTGTGATTAGTATATGATTTTTTATTCCTTATTTCAAATTAATTACTATCTTTGAATACACTAATTATGCATATTCACACTTATTAGGGAAGGAATAGTGGTCTCCAGCTAGGTTTCACTACTCACTCCCAACATGGCCATCTTGATTCACCTACATACTTCATGTTTAGGGATCTAGGAAGGGTAATGGGGCCCAAATTACATCATTATATTGTATATAATGTTGATGATAGATGAACATGGATAAAATACGAGTGATTTATATAGAGTTATATTCATTTATCTATTTAAATATTTATACACTAGTTTTTATGGAAACATTGAGAGTCCGATTAATTTATTAGAATGCCCCATGTACTATAAATTATTACAATATATATTCCGATTTTTAATTTATATTCAAATTTATAATGTTATTTATGTTTTTGGTATATGGATATGATTATTGGAAGTTATAGTCCCCCACAGATAGAATTCTGACCCTTTCTTCTAGTTTTTGGCCCCTTGGGTAAGGTGACACATTAATAGGAACAAGCTTGTCACCATCTCAGACCTTCTAGATTGGGTTAGGGAATTTCACCTATGTCACACCTGGTCACCAAATGTGGTTATTTCATATGTCTAAAATCCTAGGTCACTATTTCATAAAATGGATGCCATGGGCCTCCCACTTCCATACTCATAGGCATCCCAAGAACCTAAGAAACAAGAGCATTAGCCTATACATAGAATATTTTAAAAACACTCTATTGAGTGGTTTATAAATATACAGATCCATGAAAAATTAATGTAAATTATGGGTATTTATATTATCTAAGAATTTCATAATTAAAACTCTCGTGAACTACCACTACTCTCAAACCTCAACCAATAGTGGGGTGTATGACTCCTTTTGGGGGGATCCTAGATGTATATTATAAAAAATACAATAATTATTTTGACACCACCAATTAGAGTCATTCCCAACACTCAACGGTTCACAATGGCAACAAATATTCATAGAATGATTCAATTTAGAGTTTTGGCCAACATTTATGTATGATCCACCATCGTTCCAAAGAAACACTAAACTTTCAAAGCCTATTAAGAAAACCCACTCACCCATGTCACCCACCTGGTCTAAGTTACAACTGTAAATAATATCATATTCTAGGACCACATTGAAATACTTCCTTCATGATCCTCTTATCAAAAATCATAATTTACCCACAACTAGGTCTCAAACTCTTAATATATATATAACTTGGTAATAATCCACATTCTTGTATCCTTTAAGATAATATCTTCCATTCGAAGAGGAAACCAATCATACAATGAGGGATCTCCACCTATGTTTTTACCTAATATGAAGGGTCTTAGAAATTTAATAAATCGTGTATTCCTTTTAAAATTGACATCCCTATCTCAAGGAAACCTATGGTATCTCCCCAAAAAACATGATGCCTAAATTTGTGGTTATGAGCCATACTCAAGATCACTAAGATTATGGTTAAAATATTTTTGTCTAATTAATGATCTATAGATGCACTTTTTATATTATCCTAGGGAAAATATATTAATTCCATCACCTAATTCCTCTATCATGTTACACTAGAATGTGATCCTCATACATTATTGTGTCACACCTCACCCACACTCTTAGTTTCAAGCCTAAACACACATTCTTTGAAAATTTAATTTGATATAATTTGTGATGAAAATTTATATCATATAATATTTTTATGTCATTTACATAATTTAAACAACACAGATAATAATAATCACACTATCCCAAGAATGATAGGTACGGTCTTTTTGGACTAGTTACAAAATAATTATATTTCACAAAACTAGGGAACATTTCTTCATAATTGGTACCCAATTGAAACCTGTATAGTCTTTTAATAAGTTATAATCATATTCATAAATTTTGGAATGGAAACATAAGAATGAGAGTGCTCAAATTCTCTGTTATGGAAAAACTCATCAGCTTGTCATCAAGGGGTAAATTAAAAAAAATAAGAAAATATAAGCTACTGAGAAATATCATATTTAGAAAATCAGGGAAATATATGTTTTTTTATTTCATGATACAAGGACACTATGTCTCAAGTGAACAAAAAAAATACCATGGAATAATATTTCCTCTAAAATAAAGTATTACATTTAAATTTAACTTTTACTTTTAGAGAATATTACAATATTTCAATTTATTCTCAAAATCATCAAGTGTTAAAATCATTTATAAACCCAATTTTAAGCATAAAAAGTGTTATTTGTATTTTTAAATGATTATATGGTGATATAAACCATAAAAGAGTTGTTATAATAAAAATTTATCATTTTATAGAAGATGATATGGAACTCATACAAAATAAATTTTTTCAAATATAAATTGAAAAATTGGAAAATATTTTCTTTAAAATGATTCTTAAATAAATAATCCTTTAAAATATGTAGAGGTTACCAAAAGTTAATATTAAGTATAAGATAAAGGATTTTGTTATAAAATGATGGAAACCCATTTTATATTTTGAAATACCATTTTTGAAAGACCAATTCAAAAAAAGAGTATCCAAACACTAATTTATTAAAAGTGTATAAGGAAAATTGTCACATGAGATAACACAAAATGTGGTTTTCAAATATAAATTAGATCATTTTTGGGTATAGAAAATCATGACATGAAATGAAAAGGCATTATTTGGAGATGATGATAATTATTCTCAATGTCAAATAAACTTATGAATAAATAAATAATTAAATGTGATTTCATATAAATGATGGAAAAAACTAAATTATAACATAATTATATATTAGAATATATACATCATGTGAAACAATTATCAAAAAATTAATCATTAGGATGTATGAAAGTAGTTGAGTCCATACAAATACCTTGTGGTGGTGGTAACATATGAATAAAAATAAAAAAATTGAATTACTATGAAATTAAAATTCAAATATCATTAAATGAAAATAATACTTAAATTTTAAATAAATAGGTAAGCGAATAAACCACCTAATGAAAATGATTGCACACAATATTGAACATGTCTCAGGCAGTTAAAATGGACAAAAATAACCCTTAGCTCAATTTTTAACATCCAATATAGTGATTGAATCTCTTGTATAATGATTACAACTATCTCAATAAATCATAATAGATAATATTTAAAGTATATTACCATTCATACAAAAAATTTAAAACTACCTATTAATAATATGTTTCTCAGTTAAATTTTATTTTCATCATCATATGTTAGTATATTTAAATTGTATATTGTACATGTTTTTTGGTTATAAGGTCAATTATAAATTATTGGATCAAATCTCTCATTCAAGAGTTATTGAATAAAATATGTTCATTCTATTTTACTTATTAATTATGTTTCATTTTCATTAGAAGAAATACAATGATTGGTTTTTGTGAAAATTGGAATCATGATGAAGTAGCTTCGATATGATTAATGATGATAATGGGATATAAAAAATAATATAATAAATATTAAAAATGTGGCACACCCTTTCTAATTACTTATCTTTTCATTAAATTGTACAGATAGAGGATATATAAAGTCTACTGTTATCAAAAAATAGTTACATAATATATGAAAATTTAAAACAATATTTTTATCCTCTTGGTGTGCTTCATGAAATGTTCATCCTAAATAAAATTAGGGAATCTCATATCCTGGGGACATGAATTAATGGAATGAGTGAGCATAAGGAATAGTAAGGTTAAACAAGGGAATCTGTTTACTTTTGATATCAACAAGAATGTGATGAAATACATAAAGGCATGGGAAACAGAAAAAGATGAATATAATAATAAAAATGACATGAATCATAACATGAAAATGTGGATAAATTTTTTAATTTAGTTATTAATAATCATATCAACAAGGTCTATATCCTATGTGTTTTAAAATATACCATGGATATTCACAATGGTATTTTAAAAGTGGTCATCTCTAAAGATTAATTTGATTACCCAATCTATTCCAGCACTATTAGTGAACACCCTTAATATGACATAATATTATTGAGATCCATGTTTTTCATAATAAAACATTTCACAAATAACCCATATAGAATAAAATAGATTGGTTTTATATCAAAATCATTGTGTTTTGAAAAGGGTTTAAAAGAATGATTATTATATCATTTATAACCCACATAAAGGGTATAAGGGTTTTATATATTTCAATTCTAGTATAAAATATATAATATTTATTTCTTTATTACTTCCCTAATAAATGAAATCGTTTTTTCTATTACCATAAATAAAATAAGGTAATTTCTTGAGAAAAAGATAGAGATTTTAAGATGAAAACTTTGAAGTATAAAATCTATGCAACATGGATTTAGAACAAAAAAAAGAGAGGGGAAATGGGTTCACCCATTCATAAAATAATAATAATATAGTATATGGATATAAAAATATCAAAATAATATCATTCTTTGAAAACAAGAAAGACATATCACATAGAAGAGAACATGAAAAAAAGATGTTGAGAATTCCCTTATGAAAATTCGACAGCCTAACAACATCACATAAAAATTAATAAAATGAGTTGATGAGTTAAAATATGAACTCTCAAAATTTGGAAATAAAATGTATAGAAATAAGGATATATAAGAACATAACCCAAAATATAAAAATGGAAACTAAAAGACATTACATAAAATAATTCTTAATTAAAATAAGATGGTGCAAGGCTTTCCTATCTTGAAGAGTAACTACAATAACTCAATGGTTGGGACTTTGGAGGGATTCAAGGGCCTTTGTGATGACTCATTGGGAGGTAAAAAGAACATAAATTTTATTTGGAGAGATTTTGAATGAATGGAATGAAGTAACGAGTTGGTATTTATAGCGAATGTGAGGGAATATTTTATTAATTTCCAAGGGACACCTTATTAGTGGTATTTGTAGAACAATGAGATTTTTTAGGGTAAATTCCCTTGTTTTTGGTCACCTAGGACACCTCATAAAATATTTTAATCCAAATAATTTAACCATCATCTTAAATTACATATTACGTCATTATGATGTCATAAAACACACCGAAAACTAAAAAAAATGTATTTTTACAATTCATTGAAAAATAATATTTTATAAAAAACTGAAAAATTACCCCTAAGCAAATATTTATGTTCTGAATATAGAAATTAAGTTTAATTCATGATAATATTTTTCTAAATGTATGATATTTATTTTTTATTTACAATCACTATTTACTCAAAAGATACTAATACTTAACTAATAATTTCAGAAACTATTATTTATTTATTCTACATTATCATATTACGATTAAATATGTCCAAATTAAATTTATAAATAATTAAGTGAGATAATTATTCCATTGGTTATATTACTATTTATATTGTTAATATTACTATTCAAAATTTATCATTCACCAAAAAATTATGTTGATCTTATTAGACTCTAAATTTCTTACTAATAAGAACAATATATGTCTATTTTTTGAGAACCGTTTCACATTATTAATTATTTAAACTAAAAAATATTTTGAAATACTCTTTTTTCAATATTCATAAAAAATATGAAACTTCTAAAAATTCATCCTATATTTATTTTTGACATTTGAAATTCGTTTATTTTACCATAATAAAAAATAAAAATTTTATTTATACAAATGTATTACACAAAGTAATTAAGTCCTCATTACATAGACACTTATAAAAAATCCATATGACCTAAGATTAAGGTTAGCAATGGTTACATAATAGTGGGGAGGCTCGGAAAACATAGCCTGAGTGATGATTTATATCAGCTAGAAATTCTCCCAAAGGTGATTACTTTGAAGATTAACAAGTTGAAGCCCAGCTTGGGCTTTCTCCAGAGCAATGCCCAGCGATTTTTTCTCCATCCGAAGCTCTAATAGATATGCTTCATATGGCCTGAGTCCACTGGATAAAGCATCGAAACATCATTCTACATTAATTATCCATTAGTATTTTTATTTTAAATAAAAATTATAATATTAAAATCTATTATTGTTTCTAATTTTTAGATTGACTAATGGTCATATAACGATCAAAACCCGATGGTCACATTTCAATTATACTCACTTCATTAAAAAAGGATAATGATGGTTGAGTACAAAAAAACACAAACATTCGGGAAACGAGTCATTATTCAAATGTTTGGGTAATTAAATTTCTCACCCCATATGAAATATCATCTTTAAAAATTTAACTCATACCTTCAAAAAGAAAATGTGTTGGAACTTTTGCCTCATAGAATCATGTAGTTCCCATGTGGGTTTTTAATATTTTTGGTTCCACCCCAACACTTTAACAAGGTAGTTATCCATATTGCATAAGACCGTGTCTCTACAATCAATGATCTCTACCGGTTACTCAACATAAGAGAGGAAATGTTCCAGTTATACCACCTATAGATTTAGTACATGTGAAGGGTTAAATATTTACTTCCTCAATATGGATATGTTGAAGACATCATGAAATTGTTCTTGATTTTGAGGATGTTCTTGTTGATAGGCCGCTACTCCTATGGGATCAAGGACTTAAAATGTTTCAATGTACCTATGGATGAGATTCCCTTCCTTCCAAAACCTCATGACACTCTTACAATGTGAAATTCGAAGAAAGACTTTGTCACCAGCATAAAACCCAAATTCCATTTGATGGTTGTTATCATATCTCTTTTTCCAAATCTGAGAAGACTTAATGTGTTGTTAGATGACATGAAACATTTATTTCATCTCTTGAACAAGATCATATCCAATAAGATTTCGCTCACCAACTTCATCCCAATAACTAAGAGTTTTATATTGCATCTCATATAGAGTTTCACAAGGTGCCATTTGGATGCCCGAGTGGATACTGTTGTTGTATGAGAACTCAACTAATGAGATATATTCTTCCCATCCACCTTTAAATTATATTTAGCATGTTTTTAGCATTCCATTGAGTGTTTGAATAGTCCTTTCAGATTGGAAATTAGTTTTCGGGTGAAAGGTTGTACTAAAATTAAATTTACTATTCAGATCATGTTGAAGACTAATCTAGAATTTTGAAGTGAATCTTGCATAATAATCAGATATGATAGAATGAGGAACTCCATGCATCCTTACCACTTCATTCACATATATCCTATAAAGTTGAATAAGAGATAAATATTTTCGAATAGAGATAATATAGGCAGCCATGGTGACAAGGTTCACTATATCCCATATCACATTGTTTCCTTTAAAAGTACTCGGGAGACTAATGAGAATGTCCATAGTGATATTGTCCAATATCCATGCTGGTATGGATAGCGGTTATAACACCCCTTTAAGAAGTTATCTATTTTCCTCCACTTGTAGACAAACCAGGAACCCTATATTGTAGTCAACAATCTCGAAATTCATATTATCCAACAATTAATGATAAAAAAGGTCTCTATATATTTTCTTACTTTCCTGATGTCTAGATAAAGTAAAGCTATGAGCTTCATCCATCATATCCTTCTTTATTTCCATAAAATATTGAACACATTGTCTATTATCAAATTTCACTACACCTTCTTGATCAATATTGAACATAACGAACATCCCACCCTTCATAGTCTCAATCTTATTCTATAACAATAGATATTCTTTATAATATTTTTTGATCTTCACTAGTAATGAAGGTTGAAAAATCATTTCGGATAGTGTTGATGATGTTCCTTCCCTTATAATTCCAATGTTAAATTTCACTAATTCTCGGATCAAGGGATCTCATTGAATCCTTATCATGGATACACCAACGGGGCATTTCCTACTTAATGCATCAGTGACATTTTTTGATCTTCTAGGATGATAAGGAATGGGATAATCAAAGTCTTTAAGAAGTTATCACCATCTCCAAGTCTCATGTTCAATTCTATTTCGGTGAAAATACACATCAAAAGTATATGGTCTATGTATATATCAAAACTATACCTATAAAGATACTGCCACCATATCATTAAGAAAAAATAAATCATATCCATCTCAAGATCATTAATAGCATATATCTAATCATGAGTCTTCAACTATGGAGATGAATAAGAAATCACATTTTTATTTTTCATGAGGAACCTCCCAAGACCTTTTAGAGATGCATTAGTAAAAATAAAAAATCCTTCTCCAATTGAAGGCAAAGTTAACACTAGAGCTGTAACCAATCTCATCTTCAGATCATGGTAACCATCTTCGTGCTCCTTTATCAGATTAACTTGACCCCTTTTAATGTTATCTTCGATAGTTTATTAAATAGTCATGATTTTTTTTAAAACCCCTCCAATAATATCATTATAATACAAGGAAACTATGAATCTCAATTATTTTTTAGGCTACAGACACTCCTCTACAACATTGGTCTTTGTAGGGACAACTATTCTTCCTTCATTTGAGGAAATGTGCCCCATTAAAGAAACAAGTTGTAACAAAAATTCACAATTTCCAAACTTTCAAAAGGTCTTTCCTTTAGTAGTGTTTTCAAAATAACCCTTATTAGATACTCAATTACCTCATGATGTTTACAATACATTAGTATATCATCAATAATAACAACAAAAAATTTATCAAGGATTTTCTTAAAGGATCTATTTATCCAATACAAAAAAATAGCATCAGATTTAGTAAAGACAAATGGCATGACACCAAACTCATAGTGCCCATATCACGATTGGAAATTAGTTTTTGGAATATCTTCTTTCTTCACCATCAATTAATGATAACCAAATCAAAGATCAATCTTAGATAACAACTCAGCCCCATAAGGATGGTCAAATAAGTAAACAATTCTAGGAAGATGGTATTTATTCTTCACTATGATCTCATTCAATTATCTATAATGAATTCATAACCATAATAACCCATCCTTTTTATTCACAAATAGAATCCGTTCTCCCCAATGAGACACACTCAGTAAGATAAATACCTTCTACAAAATATCTTGTAGTTTTTTTAAATTCCTAAAGCACCACATTTCCCATCCTATATGTGGTATCTGATATCGAATGAGATCCATGTTTGAGTTTAATAGATAACTCTGCCTCTCCTTCCAGGGGAGGCCTGATTCACTCCTTAGGAAACACATCAATGTATTCTTGGATGATGTGGACATTTTATATCCTCATACTCTCATTTACTTCTTCTTATATACCGATAAACACCATATATAAGGATATATAAGGTTCTTCATGACAAATATTAGGTTGATAAATCTATCTATGGAAGTTAATTTTATGATTTCCAGCCAAGACTACTAATATTTCCTTGCTTTTATATTTTAACATATAATTATACATATAGAGCCATCCCATCCCTTATATAATATTGAATTCCAACTTGGGAATGACTACAATATTTGAGGTTATATTTTCATCACTAAATTAAAAAATTGAGTTTCATAATAATTTTTATTCTTGGATAATCCCTCTATATGTCTTGACTGATAATACATCAGAAGATTTTGTAACCATTAGTTGATCCTCAAGGTCCACATGATGTTTATAAAATATTAGTATATCATCAATAATAAATTCCAAAAAGTTACCAAGGATTATCTTAAAGGCTCTATTCATAAAATCCAAAAATATAGAAAAATCTTTAGTAATTCCAAAGGGCATGACAAAAAACTCATAGTGCCCATATCCTAATCAAAAATTTGTTTCTGGAATATCTTATTTCATCACCATCAATTGATGATAACCAGATCGAAGATCAATCTTAGAGAACAACTCATCCCCATAATGATGGTCAAATAAGTCATCAGTTCATATGATATGGTATTTACTCTTCACTATGATCTCATTCAATTAACTATAATCATATCATAGCCATAATAACCCATCCTTTTTCATCACAAAGGGAATAGGTTCTCCCCAATGAGACACACTCGGTATGATAAACCACATCACTGAAATATCTTGGAGTTTTTTTATTAAATTCTTATAGCTCCACATTTTCTATCTTATACGGGGTCTTTGATATCGAATGAGATCCATGTATGTGTTTAATGGAGATCTCTACCTCTCATTCAAGGGGAAGTCTGAGTCACTCCTTAAAAAATACTTTAATGTATTCGTGGATGGTGGGGAAATTTTATATCCTTATACTCTAAATTAATTCTTATTTATACCAATAATAATTATATTGAAGGCTATGTAAGGTTCTTCTTGAAAAATATTAGGTTGAGAAATCTCTACGTGGAAGATAATTTTATGTTTCCCCATCAAGATTACCAATTTTTTCTTGCTTTTATATTTTAACATATCATTATACATAGAGATCCAGTCGTTCCCTTTTATAATGTAGAATTCCTACTTGGGAATGACTAATATATTTGAGATTATATTGTCATAACTAAAGTAAATAACTGAGTTTCATAATAATTTTGATTCATGGATAATCCCTCTGGAATTCTTAGCTAATAATCATCTTTTAGCAATTCAGGGGTTGATTCTAAATTCATTGCAAACATGGAGGAAATCAATGAATGGGTAGAACCAGAATCAAAAAAATTATTTCTATATTTGAGTGAACAAAAATAGTACCTTCTAATAAATTATTTTGAGTGTCAATAGTAGTTGTTGTGATACAAAAAAGCAATAAATTTCTCCCTAGTCATTTGTTGAGGCTTATGGTGACTCCCCTCCACTACCCTTGGATTCGAATAGTGAGTGGAAAAGAGGCTAATTTTTCCACAAATGATGCATTGAACTTAAGGTGGGGATTAAACCACATTCCCTTTATCATTAGTTTTTTGATGTTTAGTCTTCACCTCACTATAAAAATTCTACATGATATGGCCATCTATTCTACACTTTTAGCACTTCCTACATCTAAGAAGGAAGATCCACGAATTCTTCTTCCCACATTTATAACATATTGGAAATTTCAATTTCATTCATCACATTCAATAATCAAAGATAATCTTGAATAGTGGCTCCTATTATCTCTTCTAACCATTGGATTTATGATACAACTTCGTCTAACAGAACTGTAGTTTTACTTTCATAGCACTCTGCATGATCTCCTCATAGCTATCATAGTCTTACATGGCTAAATTATTCTAACAATGAGGTTTTATTCCTCCATAGAATCTATCAAACTTCCCATTATGAACCATTCTATATCATTATGTGTAATAGGAATGTCTTGTGAAGTTCATCTAATTACATCCAATAGATTCATTATCCTTCTGCTTCAGCTCGAGAAAGTCCTTCTCCATTGTTGTTCTCATTTAATCACAAAAATACTTATTAAAGATGATCCCTCTGAACTATTCTCACTATAAATCATGAACCTCAAATCTTGGAATCATGTTTTTAATTATTTCCCCTTAATTCTCAGCTTATCCATCAAACTGGTAAATAGCCAGGGTGTCCTTTTCTTATTCTGAATAGTAGACCATAGAAAATATCTTCATAATAGAGCTGATCCACTATTTTTTAATCAATGGGTTTGTAGATCCACTAATGGTTGGTGGACATTTCCACATAAAGGACTCAATAGAACATTGTTATTGTCGAGGTGAAATTGGCCTCTTAGCATGATTCATGTTATTTCCCATTACATTAGTTAGTTGGTTCATTATTTTTATTAATTATTCATTTCTGTCTTCCTTTGGAGGGTTGTCAGTGCATGGTCCATTCTGGTCAGTATTTTCATGGTTTATCCTATTTCCCTCCTATTTCTACAATAATAAAATGTTAGTGAGAACATTATTTAATTTACAAATATTTTTACTATATAGGATATCTATAAAAATTTAACTTCATGCTTAAACATATTATTCTACAACAACAATTACTTTTCCCCTCAAATAAATTATAATGATTCATAAAAATCTTGTGATTATCTAAACTTCCCCCGAGTGGGTCAAAATAGAAGTGCAGAAAGTCCTGTTATCATGAACCAGTTTCCATTTGAGTCTTTCTCAATGTGGTTTTTATAGGTTTTACCTCTAGTTACATATGTCATAGAGAAACATCCCCTTGTATGTATCCAGATTGGTATCTATTTGGTTAGAAACCACTTACTTAATATTTCACCAAAATACCAGGATGTTTTACTATATTTTAACTTTTCAATGGGGTTGTTCCTAGTATTCTCATAGCCTAATTTCCCTAATTAACTAATCCTTCCTTTGATACCATCTATGGAATCCATTTATCTTATTACATTACATTTCATTACATTTTAAAAAAAAGGATCTTTAGAATCTAGTGTCATGGGAAAAAGGTACATAATTCATTAAATAATTACAAAATCTATTAATCCTATTTAAATCCTTCTTTATATTATCATCCGAAGTAAAATTATAGAATCTCCTAACATGGGGACATATTTCCAAGTAAAGGGTGAGCATAATGCCCACTAAGGGTAAATAAGGGAATCATTTTACATGTTATATGTATAAGAACACTATGAAATAAAAAAAGACATGGTCAATGGAAAGATCAGAGCATCATAATAAAAATAAAAGGAAACATAACATGAAAATGTAGCTATAAAATTTAATTTTTACATTCATAATCATACCACTAACATCCATCTCTAAGGTTTCATTTAAATTACCAATGTTATTCTCCATGATATCATAAAATTTTTCATCTCTAGAGATTAATTTCGCTACCCAATGCATTGGTGTGCTATAAAAGAATGACCTTAAAATGTTTTTTTTTCATGTGATCCACATAGATCATAATCATAAATATAATAAATAATCCATAGAGATTAAAAAAGACATGTTTTATATCAAAATAATGGTGTTTTAAAAAGTACATAAAAACATGATATTATATAATTTATATACCATGTAATGGGAAAAGGGGTTTTATGTATGTCAATTCCATAATTAAATATATCATTTTTAGGTATTTATGAATACCCCAAGAAATGAAATATGATTGGGTACTCATATAAATAAAATAAGCATATTTCTTGAGTAAAATAGTGATTCTAAGATGCAAATTCTACAACATAACTACTATGCAACATGGTTTTAGAAAACATTAAAAAGAGTGAGGATAGAAGTAACCAATTCATAAAATACTCATAATAAGTTTAGGTATATAATAAAATTGGAATAAGAACATTGTATTGAAAATAAAAAGGCATACCCTATAGAAGAGAACTTCAAGGGACAAAAGAGACATTATGAATTACCTTATGAAAATTCAGTAGCCTAATGGCATCACATAAAACATCAGAAAATGAGGCGATTTGAGTGAAACTATTATCTCATAATTTGGAAATAAAATGTTCAAAAATATGGATTTATAAGAACAAATCCCTACATAAGAAAATGGAAACAAAAAGACATAACCATGATGAATGCTTTACTAAAAGTGGAGGGTTAAAGTCTCCCATACTTTGAAGAGTAACTTACAAAAATTAAATGTTGGGACCATGGGTGATTGAGGGAACATTGGGAATACATATTGGATGTAAAAAATACTATATCTTTATTGAAGAGGAATAAAGGAATGGTTTGGTATTTATAGAAAAAGTGATAAAATATTTTATAAATTTCCAAAGGACACCTCAATAGTGTTATTTTCAAAATAATGGTCTTGTCTATGGTATTGGCCCATGTAATTGGCCACTTTAAACATGTAATATAATATTTTAAACCAATTGAGTTTACCAGCATTCTAAATTACATATTACATCATTATGATGACTAAAAATACACAAAAAACTAAAAAACTGTATTTTTAATTTTCATTGAAAAACAAAACAAATTATAAAAATCTCAAAAATTTATCCTAACCTAATATTGATGTTCTAAATTGAAAATTAATCTAAAAATTAGGAAAATAAGTTTATAATTATGAAATATTTTTGTTTTATGTGAAATCACTATTTACCAGAAATAATATAAATACTTAACTAATAATTTCTAAAACAATTATTTATTTGTTTTATTATATCATATTACTAATAAACATTCCTAAATTATATTTATACTTAATTAAATGATTTTACTATTTTTTTGGTAAAATTACTATTCATAAGTGTAATGTTACTGTTCATAATTCTCTATTCACCCACAATTAAGTTGATCTTATCATACCCAAAATTTATTACTGAGAAAAATTGTATTGGTCAATTTTTTTAAAATAATTTAACATTATTAATTATATAAATTATGAAAAATATTTTGAAATATTGATTTTGTTTCAATATTCATAAATAATATGATACTTCAAAAAAATTATCTCATATTTATATTCACATTTGAAATTCAAAAAAAATTACATAATAACAAATAATAATTTTATTTATACAAATGAATTACACAAAGTAACTAAGGCCTCGTTACATATCCCCTTATAACACCTATGTTGGACCTAAGGGTACAATGTGAAATGTTGATCAAATCTTGGGGCAGCTTAGACAATATTTAATGAGTGGTTATTTCTATTAGCTTTAACATCTCTAGAAGCTGATAACCATCAAGCTTAACATGTTTAAGCTCAGATTCAGCTTGGTCTATAGTAAATCACCGAGATGGAACCTCCTTTTCATGCTTTGAAATATGGGATTCGTATGGCACGAGTCTACTAAATGTGGTCATCGACACTTCATTGTTCATTAATTATCCATTAATATTTTTATTTTTAACAACAATTATTATTTTTAAAATTATCATTGCTTCCCTTGATCATTTTGACCAATGGTCAAATAACGATCAAAACCGAATGGTCACATTTCAATTACACTAACTTCATTAAAAATGATGTAGTTTTGTTGAGTACAAAATAAAATAAGACACAAATTCGGGAAACAAAATATTATTAAAAAGATTGGGTCATTAAAAATAACAAATTTATTTTTTTAAAACATCTTAATTAAAATATTAATATAGTATATTATTATTAAATGACTTTCTTAAGCAATAGTGATATAAAAATTAGAACAATGTTCATAAATATGGTAAAACAATTTAAAACGATATTGTGTTATAATGATAAAACATGTAAGGTCATTTTTTTTATATAATGATAATATATTATATAACTTATATGAAACTTATAATAAATATAATTTGACCTCATTAAATTCATTTTGATAACCATCCATGAATGGTGGTTATGAGAAATGAAATTTGTCTTTCATGGCGGCGGAAATCCACAAATACAAAAGATTAATGATTACATTTATTAAAAATGGGATTGGAATAAGGTATGTAATAAATTATCATTGTAGAATTATAATTTTTAAATATAATACATATTGTTTTCAAAAAATATATACAATTTACCAACCATGAAATAAATTCATGAAAATCAATCCTCTTCACATTATACAGGTCGTAAGCTGCACATATACGTGATCGATGTTATTTTGTTTTTATTAGTGGACAAAAAAGACTGAATAATGGTTGAAATATTAATATAATAAATCTATTTTATATTAAAAATACTTATTTAAAAATACTAGGTTGTCTATAAAATTTTTTGACGATGAATATGAAGAAGAAAGGAAAAATAGTATGAAATACAAACATTGTGAAGTTAAATTTTATCTTAAAAATCCATGTATAAATGGAAATCATAAGATAAATAATTAATACCAAAGGCACTATAAGAGGAGTGAGTATTATAAAAGGGAATGATTAAATAGTTTTGGCATTAAATTTGAAGGTATAAGTGTATCATGTGGTGGTGTAAGTGTTCTAATTTTATTATTGAAATGAAGGGTAATTTTGGAAGGACTCCTTACATTTACTTAATGGTCTATCTGTATTCAATAATCAAATTCTATAAAATTTTTAAATTGTGGAGGTAAAAATGGTTTTACAATATACCACTAACTCATGAACTTATAAGCATGTTCTTAAAATATTTTTTTGTATTTTATACTTAGTTAAATTATTTTTAACTATTTTACTTTTATTGTGGAAAATAATTAACAATATTGAAAAATATTAAAATGAAGATTTATAGTATGAAAAATATTTTATCAAAATTAAATCTCTATGGATTAAAAATATTAATTTCAAAATTAATACATGTTATTTATAAAAAAATTAGTAAAACTTTTTTTTTAATATTACAATTTATCTATTTGTTCAAATTCACAATGTAATAAATTTGTATATAATAAATTGATAAGTTAAAAAAATAAATTTTCACCCTTAAAATCAATCAATACCTGATTTTACCATAAATTGTTTTTAATAAAATAAAATATGAACAAAATTTTAAAAATTTGTGAAAGATATTACTTATGTGCTAAAATATTAATATAGATTTTCTACGATCAAAATAATAATCAAATTGTATAATTTAACCCCATAAGTTAATATTTTTGAATTAAAATATTTTTTTTAAAAATATAATCTTTTATTGTATAATGATATGGACATAAAATATAACATTTAGGTAAAAAATTTATTTTTCATTATTCATTGAAAAATAAATCATTTTAGAAAAATATAAAAATAACACAATGATAATTATGAAATCATGATTTTAAATATTTATTAATTTTTTAAAAATTCATATACTAACATTTATAAATTTTCACACTAATTTATAATACAATATATAAATAAAAAATTATTGTATAAGGAGATTCCCTTTTAAAATTTTACCTTTTTTTAAGATTATTTTGTTTGAATTTATAATTAATTACAAGGTTTTTATTCATTTTATGTTTTATTATTCTTTAATTTTAAGAATAATATTAAATTAATTTATCATGAATTATTTTTTTTTATATTGTTAAATAAGTTATCGAACATAGTATTAGTATAGGGAAAAATCTATTCCATAATATTCGGGTGTTACAATCATCCATTTAATTAACAATATCTCCCAATTTAAATTTTCTTAGCCTATGATATATATAATTTATATATGTCTCATGAAACAATATCTAGAGAGTTATAAACCATTATATTTTTTGAAATATAATTTTCCCTCTGAATAGTCTTATCCATAATATTTTGTTTTTTCCGAACCATATGAGGATAGAGTTTATCATTATATATATTATCATGATTCGTATTATATATTTAATTCTAAGGGGTGTTCATAATCATCCATGTATTGATGTAATATCATATGTTGATAATAATTGTAACAACATTAATCCAAAAAAACATTTTTTTAATCTAATTAGTGATAATAAATTCATTTCCAAACATCCCATAAATTAAAATAAAGGATGGATAATTATATTTTCACGAGGCACAAACCAGTATATATCAACTAGTTATACAGTAGGACAAGGATTTCCCTTTTATACTCAATTCATTGTGGTGGTTATTTAATAATCATAGAAAATATCCTAGATACAATAAAAAATGAAATAAGTAATAAATACATATAAAGTGGGGGATAAATATTCTTTATTTATCACTATACACATTGGTGGTTGTGTTTGGATAGTCATTGACCAATTCCCCTCACTATTAAAAGTCGTACTATTAACTGTACAAAAAATTGTCATTAAGAGTGCTATAAAAATGTTGTTGGTGTAATAGTTTTTAAAAAACTCCATTATCACAACTATTAAAAGTTCTATTAATTTAATCTTTTTCAAGAATTTTTTATGAATTGATAAAATAACCATTTATCATATTTATAAAAGGTTTCTTAAATTCCACAGTTATCCATGCTAAAAAAGCATTGATAATCGGGGAGAAGGTTTTTTTGGATTTTTCCTCACTCCATTATCAGAGTTTCCTACCCCCTTTGTTACAACTTTTCACCTACTCACAACCCACATGTAACCAAATCCCCCCATTTGAGCTCTCATAATGGCCACTTTTCTGCACCTTCCAATGCACATCCACAAGTTCGCCACTATACACTCCTGGATTCAATCATTGTACCACACTTCTGAAACTGTAACACCTTTACCACTACACCAATATGATTTATTATCAATTATCATGTTATTTTTGAATATATATATATATAATATAGATATATTTAATTAATATTTTTAAAATAAATTTATAATGTATATGTTTATATATGTGGGTGAAATATATAAAAATATATTTATTTCAATATATTATTTATTATATACTCATTGAAATATATTTTAAAATTAATATAAATATATATTTTTTTACAAATACACATATAGAAATATTTAAAAATATTATAATTATATATTTATGTACGTTTATATATATTCATATATTTTTATAATGTAAAAATGGTTAAATATTATTTCAAATTCATTATAAGAATATGTTTATATATTTTATATATACGCATAAATGTCATAAATTACATATATATATATATACATATTCATATATAATTGTATATTTACATGTAAATTTGTTATAATGCATTCTAGAATATTTTCTATAAAATATGTTATTATTCTATATTTGATGATAATAATAATTATTTACTAATAAAAAACATTTATATATGACTTCTATACATAATATTGATCCACACACACACATATTTAAACACACAAGTAAACATTTTTGTTTTTCACAAACACATACAAATATTTCTCTATATATGAAATAATTTACATATATTAGAATATACATATAATTATATTTTTTAATTAACACACAGATTTTTATATACAAATATTACTTGTATATATATGTACATATTGATTCATAAATATAATTTAAATTAAATTAATACTTATTTTTTTAGGAAGATAAATAATAAATATTTTTTTTATATTCTACTTATATATTTAAAATTACTTTTTATTTTAATATGTTCAAATATTTAGTCATACAATTGAATTATTATATGTAAATATTAGAATATATTTATATATATAATTATAAATAAAAATAAAAATGTCAAAAAAATAAAGAAACATAATATAAATATGATTTTAATTATTGGAGATAAATTAAATCTTCACTGAAAAATGACAAGAAGCTTCTCATAAAATAAATCTCAAATACAATCAAATATTAAAAAAGTAGGTTACCCCAACAAAAAACTTTTCCTACCGGGATTTACGGTAATTTTTTCCTTGAAAAAATTCTTATTGTGGCCCCCCTTAATAAAAACATAATATATATCTTTTAAGGATTCCATTTGATATGTGGTAGAGCTCAAACGGACTCTCGAAAATAATGTTATTACCATTGAAAGTCCATTCAATGATTTAAAATTACCTTATATTATTCATTATTTTATTGAATATTTATGTCATCCAATTATTATTTAATGAATATTACTCCATAATAAACATCAAAATTTAAATTTAAATTTTATTAATTACATTAAAATATATTTTCACTAGTATTTGATATTGTATGTGAAAATGCCCATTTATTCTTATATGGGTAATATTTATTAAATTCTATTATATTTATTTCAATATAACTAAATTTATATTTGGCTTTTAATGACATATAATTTATTTTGAAATATAAAATTTATCAGTATTACTAAAAAAGAATGGAAAATGGGGCCTTTATCAACACTTTATTTTCTTCTAATAATGGCCACCCTTTATCATCACTTTTTTATTAGTAGCAATAATGTCTCCCATTTATCAGTTCTTTTTTTAGAAATGATAATGGGTTCCTTTGTCAGTAGTTCTTGCAATCACTAATAAATTTAACTGCTAGATGAACCCAAATTTGGGGTAGTTGATGGTTTAAGAGGTTTTTAAAAACGACTATCCTTGTTAAACATTGGATTGTCTCATCTATACACACAATATCCAATCTCTTTTTATATGAAGAATTTATGTGTAGATGATGAATTAGTTGGGACTGTAATTCCCATAATTTTATTATCTTACCACTTTATCTCTCTTCAATATACATGATATCAATGGATAATACTTCCACTGTTGAAGCATTTTATTATTCCTTTGAAAGATTATTTTGGCTGCTTCTTACCACATTTTTGAAAAAAAAGTCATATTTATTTTTTTACTTAATTATCACCATAACCTAATATACAATGGAACTCTATCATTATATTCTTTGGTTTCTTCAGGGGTTTGGAAAGACTCGTGTTTTTAATCATAACATGAAATATTCTGGTGGACATAACCACATTATTTTTAAAACTAGCTTCAATCCCATTTTGTTTCTTATTAGAAACATCACTTTATTTTCCATATGGTCCATTGTTAACTGGCTTCCTCCTTGGTCAATCCGTTAAATCAATTACTAGAGTTACTCATATGAAAATTAGTTTTTATATCCTTATAGAGAATAAAAAAACCAATTAAAATTGAAAAAAAAATCCTAAATGACATATGTATCCTAACATTTAATTTTCTATATTTGAATCTAGACTATTCATTGTCCATATCATATTAGGTTCTCTTACTTTAAAATTAAGATGTGTTTAAATCCATCATAATGATTCATAAAAATAATGTGATTAACCAAATAATATCCCCTAGGAGTATCTATCCATGGGTGTAATCCTAGAAACACTTATGATAAACTAAGTGAAGATCGTGTTTATACTCAACTAACCTTTGATGGTCGATTACAAATATGGTCATCTATTCGAAAAAAATCCATATTGGGATTTTATTAATAGGAAACCACCAAATAAATATTTTACCAAAGAATCAAGATGTTATCATACAAATATAATTATCATTGGTGTTTTCCACTAAATTATTCTTATGATACTCTGAAAAAAGTAACTAAATTAATTCAAAAAAATAGATGACATCTTCTTTGATACCAACAGAGGAACACATGATCTGTACTCTTGGGTATAGTGTAGAAAACACATTCTTTAAACACTTAATTTTATGTAATGTTAGATGAAAATATCTAAACATATATTTATTTTCCATCATTTACATATGGTAAAAAATACATATCACATTAAACACGCAATATTAAACAATTAAGGTTTGGTGTGTTTCTAGAACAGATTCCATGGAAACATATTTGAAAAAACATATAAATATTTCTCTATAATAATGACACACCTGACTCCCTTTTAAAAAGGTTTCAACTCAAATGCTCAAAAAAGTAAAAATGTGTCAACATGAAATCTTAGTTTAGACAAAAATAATATAATAAAAATTTATTGTTGTGAAATATATTATTTAAAATAAATAATAATATTAATATTTTTCAATAATTTATAGTAGAAGTACATTTAATCTCAAATGAACAAACATATACCAGGGAATAATAGTGTGATATGAAAAACATAAAATATTATGTATTGTTAGTGGAATCTAAAATTGAAATATGGAATGTCATTTAATAATTTTTTAGAAATGAATTATTTTACAAACATTTGCAGAGAAAAACATATTTTCACAACTAGGTACATAGTACCAGGTATGGGGACTTCTTATGTCTTTAAATTTTTATTTTTGGTTTACCACATGATGGTAGAGATAATATTTATAGGAGTTAGATGTATGAGTATTCATTCATGCCATAGAAGGGAATTGATGTTCCAAAGCAATCATACAGAAAGAGTGATAGTTTATAGGTTCCACCAACTAGCCATTAGAGTCCAAACACTATAGAATTTATGTATGTAGCCAGTAGTTGGTCAATGGAATTACTAAGAGGTGGATTAGTAATTGGAAAATGGTTATTTGTTCTAAAATGCTTCATTAATCACCCATAATATGAAACTTTGACCAAAATTTAAATTCTCATGATTTTATAGGATTCATGGTGATGTTTTATCTTTATCCCCCTCTCTTATAGTTAATTTGGGAGTTGATTGAAGGATTGGGACCCCATTATTCATAATCTAGTATGTTTACTCCTTCTAATCTGGTTTCACCACACTTTATCTATTTTTTTTATGTTTCATGATAAAATATCATCTATCCTATAATTAGTTTGTAGAATTTACCTTATTTTTATTTAACAAAGGTTCTATTGTATATGATTTCCCAACTTTGAATCAATAGTTTGGAATAGGAAATGTTGTTTCAAAATTAAAGTGTGAGGTGTCACTATCCTATAGTATAAACCATATCATGCATTATGTTCATTGAATATTACCTTTGGTTTTGATTGTAGAATTAATTTGAAATTATTTAATTATTCTTTAAAGTTATGTCATGTTTTCAATAACGGTGTTTTTGATGGAAACCATCAGAGACTTATGATGTTTTTGATAAATTTACCCAAAAAATGTTTTAGAATTGGAATTTTTAATGTGAATAAATTATTTTAGATCACTATAGACATTGTTTTTATTAAATAAATTCTTTTATTTGAAATGGTTTAAGCCTTCAAGAATATTTATGGAACATAATTTGGGATAATTCATCATAAAATAATTATAGGACATTATTTTGGTTTCCATGAATATAATTATGGGTAATATCACACTTGGGATACCTTGGGGAATATTTATGGACCATACAAATACTAGCACTAATAGATTTATCTCTCATTTAGGGAGGTACAATTGATTTATCGAGACTATGGTTATCCTTTTAATGGGAAGGAGGTTCCAAACATATAGAAGTCATATATGTTGGCTTCTATTACATAGACTTTCTTACCCATTTTTTTGTGTATTCACTTATTTCATGTATATCCCACTATGTTTCATTGAATTTACATTACTTGAAATATCTTTTTATATTCTTACTTTAACACTTGTAAATATTATATTATTTGATGCATGAAAACTTTTTATTTGACAATATATTCCATTTATAATTTGATATGTCATATTTCTCTATTTTATTGAATATAGAATGATTTTGAAAATAAAGCTAAAGGATGTTTTTAAAAGGAATATCATTTCAAGTTATTTGTTTTATAAAAAATAAATTAATGTTAAATTACAGATGTATATGGTTATTGATTTTATATATTCATTAGAGGGATCCTATTTGAAATTTACACTTACACCCAAATTTTTTACATTGATAATTTCTAGCCTATATTTTTTAGGATATAGGTAAATGGAAGAGTATAATAAAGATAGTGAATCTCTTGGCCTGTGTTAGAGACTAGTGGGTAGGGATAGAGGTGACTTATAGCCACATGGAGGTAAACCCATGAGTTAGTTTGGGTTAAATTTTATTGATAGGATTCATCATATTTTTAGTGACCTTGTCCTCAAGATGATTCATGTAAACTTTACAGTTTTTTCGATATATTATATATTTGTTTAGAAAAATGTTTACACTTATTATATTATATCATATGTGTATTGATGGAAAAATCATTCCAATCAGCTCTTTTATGATACCTAGGTCCCTGTTTCCATGTCATGGTAATTGAAAATGTACTTTTACCCTTATACATATCAATTCGAGTCACGTTATATCCTTATCATGGTTGGTCTATAACAAATTATTTTAAGATCCTTGGGTTTAATTATTGTGTGTTAATGTTCTTATATATCACCATTTTGTGTCAGGGGTTATTTATAGACATGATATATAACTATCGAATGTCACCAAGTAGTGTGTGAGTGTCCCTTAGTAGCTCAAATTCATGACAAGTCTCATGTTTCCATGGTAAGTCTATGGTTTTATAATTTTCATATTAATGATTTTAAAAAATTCTATAAGTATTTAAATTTGGTTTACCTTAATTGTAACATCCTAGGTAAATAAATAATATTAAATTCTAATGTTTATCAATATTTGTGAATAAAATGATAATATTACTTTAAAGGGAATGCTATGCTCGATGGTGTACCCAATACGCGACAGCGAGTTCCTTTGAAATCTTACATGGCACTCTAATAATAAAATAATGTTATTTTAAATGGTAGTTAACTCCGAGCCATTTTAATGGCGGGAAAGAATGGAACTAACTACAAAATTATTATATATGTTTTTAAAATATTTTTACTTTTATCCATTAATTGTTATAGGTGTAAAATGCAAATTAATCCAATTTTAAGCATAAATCTTCTAATATTCTTTAAAAGGCCGATTAAACGCCTTTTGATGGAGAACCCTTCTTAAATATACTTTTGACAATTTAATATGTTTTATTTGACAAAATAAGTTCCTTCATTAGAATCTGGATATAAAAATTTACTTTGTGTAAATTTTTGTTATTTTTCCGATAAAGATCATTTTTTAGTGAAAATGTTGCATTTTAATTCAAATCTTTCTATTAATCTGATTTATTTATATAGATAGATTATATTTTTAATTTATATTAAAGTGTATTCAGAATATATTTTTACCATTTAATCCAGTTGTGGTCATTGTAATTAATTTCACTTTGAAATTGGACTTAAACTAGTGTTAATCTTTTAATAGATATTGTTTCTTAAAAACACGGTATTTCTTTTGACAGTGAGAATTAATTATTAAATTAATTAATGAAACATATATGTTTTGAATTTTGTAAAATATAAATCATTTTTGAATTAGGTGTATCAAATATATCTTAGGGTGAATTTTTGGTATTTTTTTGAAAAACTTCAATTTTTTGATGAATAGTGAAACCACTAAGTGGTAGTTAAAGAAACTGATTTTTCATTTAAATGAAAAGTTACCACTTCTATGATTTGATTTTCAAAAATCCAACATACATAGTTGTCATTAGGAAGTAAAGTTTGGTTCAATGATATTAAAATAATTTTTGGTGAATAGTAACTTTTAAGTTTTATTAATCGCGATTAAAGGTAATTAGTTTGATTTAAGGTAAAAATGATATTATAATAAAATTAAAATATCTTGAAACTTGTCCTAACCCTATTGTATGAGTCATGGCTGACCAAGAAAACCCATGGGTCTATTTTTGGGACCCCATGGAGCCACTTGGGTAAGATAATGACATTAATACCTTTTATTTAAAGTAAAAGTAAAAATTACCCAAACATGTATTATTTTACTAAAACAATTGTTACATGGGATTATACAATTCATATTTTTGACTATAAATAGTAATTGGAAAGATAATACGATTTACTACATCATAGTATTTTTTTATAGTTTTTAGACATTAAATAAATTATATTATTTATGACATAATGATGATGCAGTGATTACCTCATTATTTAACGATTTAAATAAAATAAAATAATAATGTTAACTCTAAGACCTACAGATGTCAAAAACCTATTGTATGGGTGGATTTAGAACCCTTATCACCTTATCCTTGAAATATATCAATGTGGTACCTTTAAAATCCAAAACTCATCTGAAAATAATGTAACTGATTTTGACTTTCTAAGAGTGCCCATCCTCTCCTCTTATAAAAGGCCCCCACCTCTACCTCCTTACCCACACCTCAAAAGCCTTTGGATCGGCCAACCCCTGCCCATTTAATCTCTCCACATCCCTCTCTTCATCATTTAAGCCTAACCTTTGGGTGTAATCCTTTCCAAGGAAGCCTTTGAGCTCAAATCAAAAAGAATTACCTGATTTAATGGTAATGTCTTCCCTTGTGTTCTTTTGTTTTATTTTGCTTCTCCAACCCTCTAAAATATTTTTATTCCTTTATTTTGTAACAACAAAAGTATCTTCAATATACTAGGATGTTTTTATTTGACGTATTCGAGCTACGCTTAAACACACCTTCATCTAATGGTTAAAGAACATACTGTTTCTATGGATGGTGATTTTCTACCTCACGAAACGATGATTGTTCATTATTCTATTAACACCATTCATGGTAGCCATTATGATGCAACTATATTTTATATATGATATATATGGTATGGATTCTATATTATTATGAATTTTGTATTTAAAACATGCCTTTATGATTTTCATGTTGTGCAAATGTGATAATTTCATATGAGGAAGTGTGAACTACTGCCCCCTCAAGTGATGTGACTCGTTCATTCAATACATGGAATGTATAAAGAATAATATTAATGAACATACATGACCTATACATCCTATATATTATACTTTAATTATAATATATATATCACTCTCAATTATTTTTAATTCCATTAATATGTCAAATAAATGAAAGTAGTGTTCAGGCGTACGTACAGCCTACTGTCTCCATGAACGGTGAATTTCATTTCTTTTTATCTCCAAATGGTATGGAATATTATAAAATGAATATTTACTGGATATATAAGATAATTAAATCATTAACACTATTCTGGAGATTATTTACTTATAACTACATGGACAATCATTTTCAAACACATTCATTTTTGACTCATGTACCAAACATCGACAAAAACATCTGATATGAACTCACATTATAAACCAATTATTATAACATTATAATATGTGATATGAAATGAATAATAATATTTAAAGGAGTAACTTGAAAAATTATAAATTGACCAAAGTTTATTATTCAGGAATATAAAGAAACGAACAAGACAAGTCAGACTTGAGGAAAGGGATCCGGCCTCTCGCTTTCTTTTCAAGTACCCTATTTTATGTCATTTCATTTATGCTCCATGTTATTATGTTTGAGGATGTTATTTTATATTAACAATACTGTAATTTTTATTTTTATATGATGATATACCCCCTCTTACTCTCATGGATTATTATTTTTTATAATTTTAATGTGGCGCCGTAAGGCTGCCGAATTTTCGTAACAGGGCCTACCCCTCTATTTCTTTTTAAGTACACTCTTTTATGTAATTCTTTTTAAGCTAATATTTATTATTATTGGGATGTTCTTTTATGTTTCACATACTTTAATATTTATTTTCATATGATGAGAGACCCTATTTTATCTCATCAATCCATTTTGGAAGTTTTGATTGGCACCGTTAGGCTGTCGAATTTTCATAAGAGATCCAACCTCTCTCTTTCTTTTTAAGTACTCTCCTCTATGTCACTTATTTTAAGTTCCGCTTTTTTATGTTGGGGGATGTTCTTTTATATTCATCTAGCAGTAAATTTTATTTTAATATGATTATAGACCCTATTTTATCTCATCAATCAATTTTTGATAGTTTTAAGTGGCGTCATTAGGCTGCAGTGTTTTCGTAAGGGATTTTTCATCTCACTTTTATTACCGTGAGATTTATGTTACATTTGCCACCATTTCATTTGAGTGGGATATGTACTTCCCATTATTCTAATCTTTGTGTAATATACTTTCGTTTATGAGTATTTACATCAATGTTTTATTGTCCTTCTTTCTTGGGGTGTATGTTTCGATAGATACCGAAGTCGGCATGGGAACTTTTCACCGTCCTCTTTTTAAAAGAATTATTTTGTCAGGCCTTTTAATTTACATATTGTAATGTTGGGATATGTTCTTATATATCCTTATTGATGTATATTTTATGTCCAAGTGATGAGATACCCTTTTTATCCCTCATCAACTCATTTTCTGAATTTTAAAGTGACGCAGTTAGGCTGTCGAATTTTACCAAGGGATCTTCTTAACCCAATTTCGATTTCTTTGGGTTCAACATGTAGTTATTGAATATGTCATCATTTTAATGTGTTTTAATGAAAATTTATTGATTTACACTTAATATCAACTTATATTGGGTGTATTTATATTTTTCACACATAATTATGAGATTGATTTATCCTTAATTTAAGGGTACCTTCTTTACAGGGGATTTCATCTCATTTTACATTTCTATTGAGACTTAATTGTTGTTATTCACCAATTCACTCTTATATGGTGTATATATTGTCCTTTGGAATATTATATCATGATTTCCTTTATTCTCATGATATTATAAAGTTCTCATTAAATGTTATTCCTCAATTATAGTATTCAAGTGTCTCTCATTTTGATAAAAACTCTTTAACTAAAATATCATTTTAAATGTTTTAATGATTTATTCTTATAAATATTTCTCGTTAATATCCGTGTTTTAAAAATGGTTTTAAGGATTTTTTTATATAGATATTAATGGTTTAAAATGTTAAAGTCTTCAAAGTGGTAAGGGAATCCATCTCAATCTCCTTTTATTGAGGCATATTTTGTTTTATACACAACTTTCATTTATATAGTGTATAAACCCCTTTGACTATTATGATTATTCAAAAAGAATCTTTTTTTATGAAGCGTTTAATAAATGACAATAGGGAATGTTTTTTTGTCGTATGTATATGGCGACAATGACTTCTCCACCACCGTGACCATTATTTGAGTTTTTCCTTCCTCTACAAGCCATAAATTTTTTTGAATGAAAAATAAATACCATGTTTTAATTTTCTTTTATTTTGGTATTGAAAACGGTTTTCATGTTGTTTTTATATCACTGTGTTGTATTGATATCTTATGATTGAAAGGTGGAAGTTTTATGTTTCCTTTATGCATGTTTTATGTGATACGATTATGTTATGGTTCCTAGGCATTGTTACGAAGATGGGTGGTTCCGTGATATACTAAGGGCGGGTGAGCCCAATATAGCTCTCCAATGCATTGGGTGACGTGAAGGAGTTAAATGTTATGGTTTCTCCGAAGATATTTTGGGAATATACTGTGATGGTTATTCCAAACGTAACCAAGATGTTTAATCCCTACATAAGAATGTTATGAATGTCTCAGGTTACCTTTATGCCTTATTATTTCTATTTAGTTATGCATAAATCATATGATCTCATGAGTTATGTCAAATTGCTTATGTTTTATGAGTAATGTATGATTTCATTTATTCATATGTATACATGGACTAATATTTTCTATCCATACTGTTATTACACTTACTGAGCTTTTTATGCTCATCCCAAGTTTTTGAAACGTTTTCAGAGGAAATAAAGTTGAATAGGGTTAAGGATGGGATCAATGAAATGTTAGGATGTCTAAAACAAGGAACTAGACATGACACATTTGTTCAAGAGTTTTTATTTTGTGGAAAAGATGGAAGCTATGTAGATGTGTCTACTTTTTCATGTTTGAGATGTAATAGTTATGACCTAATTCTCTAAAACTCTAAACCTAAAAAGATCATCAATGTGAATTATTAAATGAAATTAAATATTAAGTAATGTTATAAGTTCAGGGCCTTATAGTTGGTATCAAATGTTGGTTTAGATAACTTTAGAGGTTAGGGTATTCTCTAAGCATAAGTGACATTACCATAATGGTTATGATTTCAGAAAGAGTCCTAGTATTAGATAAAGTGAATGAGTAAGTATATGTTAGTGTTTATATTCCTAATTATTAAATGATGGTTTTGTTGATATACTCACACTGAAATTTCTGTCTTTAGTAAATGGGTGGATCTAGCAGGCACCAAAGTGACATTGGTTTGAAGGAAACTGTGGTGGTTCTCTGTTTAAGAGACTGTATGAAATGGGGGATTCAATGCGGAATCTCATGGTTGTTCTAAACCAACTATTAAAGAGCCAGGATCAACCACTTGAACCTTGGTGAGTTCTCTAATGCATCATGTACGTGATGATCAACTCGATGTGGATGTTCTGGTAATAATTATAAAGGTAACCATTAGGGTTTATATGATCCTTAATTTGAGGTAATTATGGGTTACTATATGTTATGATGGAATATGAATGACATGATATAAGCTTGATGTTAAATTATGTTATGGTTTTTTTGAAGATTTTATCATTTTTGGGGGAATGGTATAAGAATTATATAGTTTTGGAAAAAAGACAACACACAGACCGTGTGACAACCCGTCGCGTCCGACAAAGCTGTGGGAATCGAACCCACAACCAATGTGCGACTGGAATTTAATGCATACCACTGGACTAAGTGAAGTCCTTGGTTAGATTGACTAATTCTTTTTAGTTAGATGATTTTAGGAATCATGAGTAATTTTATTTTGGGCTATCTATGAAAATGATTAACCTATCATGGAGAATATTTGATTAGGTTAATTACTTTTCAATATGAGACATTAAGATAAACTAATGTTATTTGGAGATAAATGTTAATTTTTAACTTGGAATAATATGTGATTAAATCCTTAAAATATTTGGGTTTCAATATTAGTTTGGATTACTTTGAATACTTCTATGGGAATATTGTTTTTTGAATGGTCTTTGTTGAACTTTGGGTATTGTTTGAAAAAATTTGGAGATTAAGAATAGATTTTTTTTATAAAATATGGCCCTTTTCAGGTATTATCTGATCTCATACTAACCTTTTTGGTTTTAGTTTTGGTTAAGGTCTAAATACATGGGAAGTATATAGTTCTATTTTGTGGATTAGATGATTCCCTAGAAGTTTATTATAGCTCTCTTAATGTAAACATGTCATCCAAAATACTCATATTTTTGAGAAAATATGAGTTCATGTAAGAAATCTAGTAAACGTTGAAAGTCAACATGACAAGTAAGTATGTTTCATTATGTTTTTGTTAAGATCAAAAATAAATTCCTCAATGAAATGTAACTTAAAAAAATGTTGTCCATTAACTTTTCCTTCTGGGGAATCCAATACCGTTTAACCCATCACAAGTTTGTGATTTTCTTATGGTTAACTTTCTCCTAGACATGTTTACTATCAGTCTCCATCAGAACATGACCCTTTTTTTCCTCCATATCCATATTTTCATACTTTTAATCCCAGTATGTGTTATCTTGGGTGACCTTTGTACTTCTCTCCCATTCTTTTTAAGCGATAGTTTTACTAACTCTTGTTCCGATGTGGGACATTCAATGGAGTTTCCAAGCCTAATTTTGAAATTGCGAGGACGCAACTCCCAAAAGGAGGGAAGGATGTAACATCCCAGGTAAATAAATAATATTAAATTCTAATGTTTTTCAATATTTGTGAATAAAATGTTAATATTACTTTAAAGGGAACTCTATGCTCGATGGCGTACCTAATACGCGACAACGAGTTCCTTTGAAATCTTGCGTTGCACTCTAATAATAAAGTAATATTATTTTAAATGGTAGTTATTGCCTAGCCATTGTAATGGTAGGAAATAACGGAACTAACTACAAAATTATTATATATGTTTTTCAAATATATTTACATTTATCCAATAAATTTTAGAGGTGTAAAATGCAAATGAATCCAATTTTAAGCATAAATCTTCTAATATTATTTAAAAAGATGATTAAATGCCTTTTAATGGAGAACAATTTTTAAATAAACTTTTTACAATTTTATATGTTGTACCTAATAGAATACTTCTTTAGAATCTGGACATCAAAATTTACTTTGTGTAAATTTTTGTTATTTTTCTGATAAAGATCATTTTTAAGTGAAAATATTGCATTTTAATTCAAAACCATATTTTAATCTGATTTATTTATATGGATAGATTATATTTTTAATTTAGATTAAAGTGTATTTAGAATATATTTTTAACATTTATCCAATGGTGGCCATCGCAATTAATTTCACTTGGAAAATGGACTTAAACTACTGTTAATCTTTTAATAGATATTGTTTCTTAAAAACACGCTATTTGTTTTGATAACTGGAATTAATTATTAAATTAATTAATTCAACTTATATGTTTTTAATTTTTTAAAATATAAATCATTTTTGAATTCGGATTATCAAATATAGCTTAGGGTGAATTTTTGGTATTTTTTTGAAAAACTTCAATTTTTTGATGAATAGTGAAACCACTAAGTGGTAGTTAAAGAAACTGATTTGTCGTTTAAATGAAACTTTACCACTTCTGTGATTGATTTTCCAAAATCCTAAATAAATGGTTTTCATTATGAAGTAAAATTTTTTCAATGAGATTAAAATAATTTTTGGTGAATAGTAACTTTTAAGTTTTATTAATCGCAATTAAAGGTAATTAGTGTGATTTAAGGTAAAATGATATTATAATAAAATGAAAATATCTTGAGGCTTGACTTAACCCTATTTAATGAGTCATGGATGTCCAAGTCAACCCATGGGTCTATTTTTGGGAATCCAGAGAGCCACTTGGGTAGGATAATGACATTAATGCCTTTTCTTTAAAGTAAAAGTTAAAATGACACAAACATGAATTTTTTACTAAAACAATTTTTACATGGGGTTATAAAATTCATATTTCTGACTATAAATAGTCATTGGAAATATAAACGGACTTCCTACATCATAGTAGTTTTTTTATAATTTTTATAAATTAAATTAATTAAATTATTAATGACATAATGATGATGCAGCGATCACCTCATTATTTAATGATTTAAATAAAATGAAAAGATAATATAAAATATAATCCCTACACATGTCAAAAACCAATTTTATGGGTGTATGTAGGACCCTTATTATCTTATCCTCTAACTATATCAATTTGGGACCTTTAAAATCTGAAACTCATTTGAAAATAATGTAACTTGTTTTGACATTCCTATAGTGCCCCTCCTCTCCTCTTATAAAAGGCCCCCACCTCTACCTCCTTAACCACACCTCTCAAGACTTTGTCTCGGAAAACCCCTTCCATATCCATCTCTCCAAATCCATCTATTCATCATTTAAGCCACACATTTGGGCAGAATCCTTTCCAAAGAAGCCTTTGAACTCAAATAAAAAAGAGTTACCCGATTTAAAGGTAATGTCTTCCCTTGTGTTCTTTTGTTTTATATTACTTCCCCAACCCTATAAACTCTTTTTATTCATTCATTTTATTACAAAACAAGTATATTAAATATAATAGTATGTTTGTATTTGATTTATTTGAGCTACACTTACACACACCTTCGTCTAATGGTTAAAGAACATAATGTTTCTGTGGATGGCGAATTTCTGCCTCACAAAAAGATGATTGTTCAATCTTGTCTTAACACCTTTCATGGTGGCCATTATGATGTCACTATATTTTATATATGATATATATGGTATTTATGTTTTCTATATGCTTCTAAATTTTATATTTAAAACATTCCTTTATTCTTTTCATGTTGTGAAAATGCGATAATTTCATACAAGGAAGTGCGGACTACCACCCCCTCAAGTGATGTGACTCGTTCATGCAATTCATGGAAGGTATAAAGAATGAAATTAATTAAATTATGTGACCTATAAAACATATATATTATAATATAAATATAATATATATATCTCTCAATTATTTTTAATTCTATGTCAAAGAAATGAAAATAGCGTTCATGCGTACGTACGACCTACCGTCTCCATGAACGGTGCATTTCATTTTTTTCATCTCAAAATGTTATGGAATAGTATAAAATGAATATTTACAGTATATATAAGATATTTAAATCATTAGTACTATTCTGGAGATGATTTAGTTATAACTACATGGACAATCATTTTCAAACAAGTTCATTTTGGACTCATGTACAAAACATCGACAAAAACGTCTGATATGAACTCACATTATTAACCAACAATTATAACGTTATAATATGTGATATGAAATGAATAATAATATATAAAGGATTAAATTAAGAAATTATAAATTGAACAAAGTTTATTATTCAAGAATATAAAGAAATGAGCAAGACAAGTCGGACTTGAGGTAAGGGATCAGACCTCTCGCTTTCTTTTCAAGTACCCTCTTTTATGTCATTTCATTTATGCTCCATGTTATTATGTTGGAGGATGTTATTTTATATTAACCATACTATAATTTTTTTTTTATATTATGAGATACCCCCTCTTACTCTCATCAATTTTTTTTTAGAATTTTTAAGTGGCGTCGTTAGGCTGCCGAATTTTCGTAAGGGAACCTACCCCTCTCTTTCTTTTCAAGTACACTCTACTATGTCATTCCTTTTAAGATAATATTTCTTATGATTGGGATGTTATTTTATATTAAACTTACATTAATATTTATGTTCATATGATGAGATACCCTATTTTCTCTCAACAATCCAGTTTTGGAAGTTTTGATCGGCGCCGTTAGGCTACCAAATTTTCGTAACAGATCCAACCTCTCAACTTCTTTTTAAGTAATCTTATTTTTTTAACTTCTTTTAAGCTACACATTGTTATGTTGGGGATGTTATTTTATATTCCTCTTTCTTTAAATTTTATGTTAATATGAGGAGAGAACCTATTTGATCTCATCAATCCATTTTGGGATGTTTTAAGTGGCGCTGTTAAGCTGCCGAGTTTTTGTACGGGATTTTACATCTCAATTTTATTCCTGTGATATTTATGATACATTTTACACAATTTCCTTTGAGTGGTATATGTACTACCCATTATTCTACTCTTTGTGTAATATACTTTCGTTTATGGGTATTTACATCAATGTTGTATTTTCCTTCTTTCATGGGGTGTATGTTTTGAAAGATACCCAAGTCGGTAAGGGAACTTTTCACCGTCCTCTTTTTAAAAGACTTATTTTGTTGGGTATTTTAAGTTACATATTGTAATGTTGGGATATGTTATTATATATCCTTATTGATGTAAATTTTATGTCCATGTGATGAGATACCCTTTTTATCTCTCATCAACTCATTTTCTAAATTTTAAAGTGACGTTGTTAGGCTGTTGAATTTTACCAAGGGAACTTCTTAATCCAATTTCGATTTCTTTGATTTCAACATGTAGTTATTGAATATGTCATCATTTGAATATGTGGGAATGACCTTTGATTATTTTACACATAATATCTACTTATATTGGGTGTATTTATATTTTTCAAACATAATTATGAGATTGATTTATCCTTAATTTAAGGGTACCTTCTTTACAGGGGATTTCATCTCATTTTACATTTCTATTGAGACTTCATTGTTGTTATGCACCAATTCACTCTTATATGGTGTATATACTTTACTTTGAAATATTATATCATGAATTCCTTTATTCTCATGATATTATAATGTTCTGATTAACTTTTATTCCTCAATTATTTTATTCAAGTGTCTCTCATTTTGTTAAAAACACTTTAACTAAAATATCGTTTTAAATCTTTTAATGATTTATTATTATAAATATTTCTCGTTAATATACATGTTTTCAAAAAAAATTAAGGATTTATTTATATGGATATTAATGGTTTAAAATGCTAAAATCTTTAATGTTGTAAGGGAATCCGTCTCAATCTCATTTCATTGAGGCATATTTTGTTTTATACACAACTTTCTTTTATATGGTGTATAAACCCCTTTAACTTTTACGATTATTCAAAAGGAATATTTTTATACAAATCGTTTACTAAATGAAAAAAGGGGATGTTTTTTTGTCTTACGTATGTGGCAACAACGACTTCTCCGCCGTCGTGACCATTATTTGAGTTTCGGCTTCCTCAACAATCCATAACATTTTTTGAATGAAAAATAAATACCATGTATTACTTTTCTTTTATTTTGGTATTGAAAATAGTTTTCATAATGTTTTTATATCAATGTGTTGTATTGATATATTGTGATTGAAAGGTTGAAATGTAATGTTTCCTTTATGCATGTTTTATGTGATACGATTATGTTATGGTTGTTGGGCATTATTATGAAGATGGGTGGTTCCATGATAAACTAAGGGTTGGTGAGCCTGATATAGCTCACCAATGAATTAGGAAACGTAAAGGAGTTAAACGTTAAGGTTTCTCTGAAGAGATTTAGGGAATATAATGTGATAGGTATTCCAAACGTAGCCAAGAGGGTTACTCCCTATGTAAGAATGTTATGAATGCCTCAAGTAACCTTTATGCCTTATGATTTCTATTGAGTTATACAAAAATCTTATGATTTCATGAGGTTTGTTAAATTGTTTATGTTTTTTGAGTAAAGTATGATTTCATTGATTCTTATGTATACATGGACTGAGGTTTTCTATCCAAACGGTTATAACCCTTACTGAGAATTTTATGATCATCCCATGTTTTTGAAACATTTTCACATGAAATAAAGTTGAATAGGGTCAAGGATGGGATTAAGGAAATGCCGGGCTGTCTAAAACAAGGAACTAGACATAAATATTTTGTTCAAGAGTTCTTATTTTGTGGAAAATATGGAAGCTATTTATATGTGTCTACTTTGTAATCTTTGAGATGTAATAGTTTTGACATAATTCTCTAAAACTCTAAACCTAAAAATATACTCAATGTGAATTATTCAATGTAATTCAATATTAAGTAATGTTATAAGGTCGGGGCCTTATATTAATAGAATCAAATTTTGTACTAAAATTTTGTCATTCCCTTATATTTATATTATCTCTCCTCTAAGAAGAATAATCATGATTATTATAGAGGTGGATATGGAGAAAAATCCACTCACAAAACCTCATGTTGATCTGATTTTAGTGGAAACAATCATTCATATGATCTCATCTATCATATAGGTCACCAATGTTGTAGCCAAAAAACATGGTATTGTACTACATGTTTACTAATAATCAACCATTAATCTATCATGGTGACATGGACAGACAAGATTTTGAGGGATGGATTTAAAGGAATTATAGAATTTTACACTTTCTCAAAAACTCCAGAGGACTCTATGTTTAGATTCTCCACATTAATATTAGATGGATCAGGGAGAAAGTGTTTTAAATATATCATGCAATAAAATTTTCATGAGATACTCTTGAAGAATTTGTAAAATAAGTCCTTAAACTAATATTTTTTTCCTAATATACTGATGGTTGAATTTTTTTTAGATTTTGTTACTTTGGAGTAGGGATATTATTATATCATGGATTATGCTACTCAGGGTGATGAGTGGGGGAAACTATTTCCAAAGATAGTTTTCGATGATAATTTCATGGAGTTGATTTTTTAAATGGATTTAAGTGTGTATATTATATCTATAGAAATTATATTGTTCCTATCCATAAATTTCGAGGGTATGGATAAGTTAGGTGTGGCTAAGGCATACACAGTAGGAAACATAGGAATATTTTAGGCCTTAGTCAAAATGGGAGGTACCCAAATATCACATCCCTTTCAAAAAAAAGTTGGATAACCAACAATGAGGTGAAATCAATAGTGTTCAATAGAAAGAAGTGGAAAATGGGTTGTTCTATTATAATTGTGGTAAAATAATGAACATTAAAACTGAATTTTAGGCTACCCCCATGGTGGGTCACACTTATGAGAAATCTATCCATCTTAATGGTTTCTATGAGAGAGAATATCAGGGTAGTTGAGATGGATCCACCATCACACAAGGCACTAAGTTTAGACATGATGTAACTAAAGAGTTTTAATCTCACTCTCTTGCTATTGGAGAAGATTATATGGATAATAAGGTCCATGATTATGTTGGTTGTATGTATGTGGTTGAGTCTACATAATAGGAGACAAAGGGAGGAACAACTAATGGGACATGTATGGTGTTCAATGAATCTTCTATGGTCATGTATTTACTTGATATAGATGAAAATAATTATTTATATCATTCACTATAATCATTATGATTGTTTTTTTATAGAGATCATATATTTAATGATGACTCATTCAACTCCTTTGTGTATTAATATGGGGTAGGTATTTTAATTTCCCTTGTGTCATGTGATGTTTTATGACTAAAATTCACTATGTGATTTCTTAGTTATTAAACATGACTTAATTTTTCCTTGTTATTTGTTTGGTTCTTATGGTGATCTATAAATATATTATTGATTTATATTATCTTCATGTATTGTTTCCCTCTACCAATGTAGTCGCTCAAGTCATCTAGGGTGAGTTGGATCCATGATCCGGAATAGTTGGAATCATTTTTCCTATTAATGAGTTTATATCTAGATTTTTTTTAGAGTTGTTTCTTGATTTCATTGATCCAAATCCTAGTTACCCTATTCTTATTATTGTTTGTGGGTATCCTATCATTTTTCTAGATGAATTATCTAGGATACAAACCAACTAAGATTTTGATATCTTTAAAGACTTACTTTTTAAGATGATGCCCATATCTATAATTTTGTACCATATCAAACCCACTAAATTAAAATAATTAAAGGATCATCTTAAGGATACATAGTAAATAGGATTTTTCCATCCTAGTTTATCACCATGGTAAAATCGAATACCCTAATCATAGAATATGAATGGGAGTCTTTAGAATTGTGTTTATTTTCAAAAACTCAACCAAGTGATCATAAAGGATATATACCCCTTACCAAAATAAATTGCCCCTTTATTAGCTTAACTGTGATATGTGGTTTATGATTATTAATTTTACATCATCGTACCATCATGTATGGGTCTTGTAGGATGAAATTACTAAGACAACATTCAAGGGATGGAAGGGCATTATGATTATTTTTAGGCATTTTGGTCTTACTATTGTTCATCTGGTTTTTATGGGATTGAGAATCAAATTTTTCAACAATTCCTAGATACCTATGTAGTTATATTTGATGATGATATTAATATTTATTCTAAATTAGATTAAGATCATGTTATTAATCTGAATATCATCCATCAAATGTTGTGAGAACATCATCTTTAAGAGAAGATGTCCAAATTTATGTTTTGGATTTAAGAAGTGAAATTTAAGGGCCATGTAATTTTAAATAAGGGTTTCATGGTATATCCAAATAAGATTTATTCTATGATGTCTTGAATTAATACATGTAATTCATGTTTGTTAGAGATATTATTTCAATTTTATTATTATTAAAGGTAAATTTTTGGGACATCTTCAGGATTTCATTTTCCGTAATAGTGTTCAAATATATGGGTGTAAATTATTTTGTTGTAACAAAAAGTACAAGAGGTATTATGAAAAGTATATATTAATTATAAATTAGAATCTATTTTTTATCTTTCTAAATAGGGTTTGGATTGTGATGTCTTCAGTTATTCCTCTCGTATGGGTTATGGATTTGATATGATGTACAGAAAATATGCACTAGATTATGGATCACATTAGATATTACATCATAAGACGAAATATATAACTCATGATATTGAGTTGTAGGTGTTTATTCATGTTCTCAAAAAATGGATCCACTACTTATTCAGGAAGAGTTTTACTCTGTAATGATGAAAAATAAATTGATTTATATTTTATCTGAGAGGTATTTTAAACAGACATAAAGGCATTTAGTGGTGTATATATTGAACATATTTTAATGTTTATTACACCACCAAAAAATATAATGTTGTTATAGATGCTTTTATTTGTGAAATTGTTATCCCTAAAAATAAATGAATCAGTGGAAGAGTGGTTCTTGGTGAGCTTTTTTCTGTGGTTCACTTATAAAAAAAAGAGATGATAAATAGGTATTCCCAAATTTAAATTAGGAAGTATCACTCATGGATGAACGTATCAAACTTGGATAGGATGGGGATGTAGTGTTTCATTATTCTACTAGGACCATATATGGTGGGGAGAACAAGGTGAGTAGTAACGTCTTTTAGATAAGGTCATATCATTTCTATACCGAATGATTTTTTTTAGGGAAATGAGGTAGAATTTTAAGGATAATAGACATCATTTGAGTTGGCACATGATACCAATAGATAAAAAGATGTTCTATGACTTTATATTTCATTATTAGTTTTTAGTAATGATGTAGTACTTTCTTGTTTTTTACCATGGTGACTATCATGTAAAAAAATTAACTCATAACATTAGAGACCAATGGGGTTGTTACAACTAGTATGCATTCCAGTGTTGAAACGGGATGATTGGGCCATGAAAGTTTTTTCGAGTATTTTCATAGTCATGTGGTAAGGATGTGATTTTTTATTATTGATATACAAAAAATCACCGTGTTTCTTACCTGTTAACATATCATAAAAGGTAGAGGTTCTTGAGAACATGTATATGCTGAAGGTTTTTAGACATTATGTTTTACGATCATATTTCATTTCATATAGAAACCCTTACTTTATATCCCAATTCTAGAGTGGATTATTGATAACAAATAGTAGTAGGTTTATATTTTTCATAAATTTTCTTCCATAGATGTATAGGGAAACTATCATTTCCATATATATTCTTGAATAATTTATCTGATCATGTGTACTTGAATTTAGAATATTTTGGGATGACCATCTAAACATATTGATTTTTTCTAATAAAAATAGTTGGAAATATCTAATCCGGATGAAACTGTTTGAGAAATTTTATTGGATGATTTGACACTTTCTTTTATTGGGTAGATGTTGGAGAATAGTCCTTAGTTAGACTAAGTATCATTAAAGAAAAAATGATGTAGTTTACAATTATATTATTACTTAAATCTTAGTGTCCCTATAAATATTGTATTGAACTACATAATTTCGCATTGGAATTTGACATAGATGATCTGATATGTCACAACGTTACACCACGGTTGGGAAATAGGTGATTGGTGATGCAGGTTAAGTTATAACTTCTTAATTTCGACACATTTTAGATTGTGTAGTTTCTCGTGAGGTAGGATTATTGTTTGAAATTATTTTCTCATTTCATTTATATTGATCATATGTTCCATTTTTTCTATATCATGAGTTATCAGCCAGAACCATTAGGAACTTTTGAGTGAGAGGACATTGAGATTTAACATAGAGAATTTGTGGATAAAAGACCTCTTTGGATAACATACCAAAAGGATATGGTTCTATGTATCAAGATTATCTCATTAGTTTGAGTGGTATGAGAATGTGGTAGGGACAACAATGAGACATGAGGGTGTATAGACTTGACGTTAAGTAATTACCTTATTTTATTCAATTTTGGTGGACATGTGCCTTTTTAGGGATATTAATCAATTATAATGGGGATAAATTATATAACCAAATATAAATTTCTAGGTATATAACCCATTCATTTTTTTATTATTTTAATATTTCAGGCCATTCATAGGTTTTGGGAGATAATTTTAGTAGTTTGTGGTAGCAAGAGGGCACCAAAAATACCTGTCAAGGGAATTGGATAATTGGTGGTGGATAAAAGAAATCAGGAACATCAAATGGTTCCACTTCCCAAAAGGTGGACACCCACAGGACTATCAGTGGATTCAAATATTTATAGGCTCTTTTCCAGCAGCGACCAACTAGTCAATGGCCTCACTGGGGAAATATATTAGTAAGGACCTAATGGTCATTTTTTCCATAAACATTATCTTAATCCCCCTTGATCTGAAATTTCAATCCTAATATTATTTCTCTCAATTTTAGAGGCTCATTGGTCATTTTTTGGATCTCTCCCCTTCTCTTTATGAGAATCATTTTTCTGATGGAAGAATTGGATCTCCTTTCTTCATAATCTAGAATGTGGAATCCTTTAAATCTATTTTCTCCACTCATTCATAATTATTCTGATGAATCCTGAGACTTTCCATTATATATATAATTTAAATGTGTTATAAACCATTTTCTTTAGCATATCTAGGATCTGAAGGATTTGATTCACTTCTTTTCGATCACTAGTCTGGAAGAGGAAACATTGTTTCATTGTTAACATTTTAGGTTTATACATATTACGATCAAACCCTTATCATATCCTGTGTTAATTAATTATTTCCATTCATTTGGAATGTTATATTTATCTTTAATGATGAAATTATTCTTTGATGGAAATAATATGATTTAAAAATAGCCTTTTGTTGGTAGAAACCGTCAATGATTTGTTATTTTCATGATACATAACCTTAATGATGTTTTAAAAAGAGAAATTGGTTTTTCAAGAATAAAAAACAATATATATCTCTATATAAATTGTTCATATCAATATTTTCAAATGAATTTGAAATAGATTATACATTATTGAATATTTACAAAATATGGTTTTGCCTTTTCTTTGGAAAATTATTATAGAACATCATTTTAGTTTCGATAAATATAATGATAATGTAAAGGCAGACATGGGAGACCATGGGTATAGATATAATATAAATAAATATTATTCTTATAGGATTTATCTCTCACTAGGGAATTTCCCTTGCTGTCATAGTGACTATGTGTATCCTTTGTGATGGACTGAGTTTCCTAGACTATACAAGCCATATATGTCAACTAGTGTTTTTTAGAGTGTCTTAGTAGTTTGGTTGCGTATTCCTTCATTTGATTTATAACCCACATGATTACATTAAAATTAAAATACACTTGTGATCTTTTAATAATATTAATTTCCTACTTGTTAATGTTATATGAAGGGATTATTTAAAACTGTTCATTTAACTATTTATTCCCCTATAAATATGATATATCATTTTTATCCATTTTATATAATCTTGAATGATTTTAAAAGAAAAACAAAGGATGTATTATAAAGGGAAAATGATTTATAATGTTGTGTTATAGAAATCTATTATTAAAAATAATGAATTCATTTATTTTGTTAGACATTGTATTGATTTGTTTGTGTTATCCTACTGGGAATCAATGCTCATACCATACATTTTCCATAGGGAATTTATAACCATGGTTTTGTAAGATAATGATAAAAGGAAGAGAAATTTGTAGATAATGACTCCATTTTCCCATTTTTTTCACCAGTGGGTTGGGATTATGGTGAATTATTTTCCCATGGAGAATAAACCTTGGGTTTTTTTATGTTTCATGTTGTTGGTAGACTTATTAATATATTCAGAGAATTTGTTCCATATGTTTGATGATACCTTTATGGTTGTTTTATTAACATATGTCATATTTTTTTAGCCACTATTTTACTAGGGTTCTCTATAATCATATGTCTATTATGGGTGCAATCACTATTATCCTAAACTGTATTATACGTTAGTGCATGTAGTTATAATTTGGAAATCGAGAATTCACATCACGCCATGTAATAGATAGATTAGAGTGAAGAGATAGGATTACCATGTTTGGTTTATATAAAAATCCAAAATTTCCATTCTTATTTATTACATAATTTTAGATAAATATTAATTACTTTACAAATAAACACGTATGAGGATCATAAATGTATATTGACTTTTGAGTGCAGGAAGACAATCTTCTTATTTATGGAAATATATTCAAAATCTGTAATAAATATTTTACTCTTTTGTACACTTCATAAACATACCCAACATAAAACCATTCTTCATTACCTAGGATAGGAAACATAAGAAAGGGTGATCTCCTAATCTTAGTAAGAGTAAATAATAAAGATAAACACATATCATGAGAATAAGTGTATGAGAACATGATGATGGTATTTTAAAACTATACCATGCATATCGTAGATCATAAACATGTTTCATGGAATAAATCATCCATATTCATAAAATACGAATCATAACAACATCCAAGAACATGATGTATGAAAAAATAATATTTTCTTATGGAATTTATTTTATCTACACACATTACCATAAGTAATAAATTACATGTCATTTCATTTCTCATTTACAAGATCAAAACATTAGAATGGGTTTACACCATAAAACATCATAGTATTCAAGGTTCACAAAAAATACTATCGTAGTAGATATAGTACATTACTAATCTGGGTTCACTCCCCATTCTATTCGTTCTTATCTCATGAGAAACCAATATTTACCCAATTTATAAGAGGGAGATTTAGGTGTCACCAATGAAATAATTAAAATAATACATATTTACTCCAAAATATAATTAAACATTCTTCATGTCAGAACCCAAAAAAATAAATGTGGTTCATAAAAATTATATTATAGCATAACATGTGGAAAGGAAACATGATTTATAATGATTTCATCATTTCACCATAGTATAATAAATAAAAACAAATGGGAATCATGAGAAAGTTTTCATGGTGTATTACATGGAATATAAATGGTTCTCATAAGAATATTTTCATCATAATGTTAAATCATACAAAATAATAATAAAAACTGTATCATTGGATCATATACCCAGTAGAGACCAAGTAACCTCATCATATATCATATTAGTCAGAATGTGATTTTGAAAGATCACCATGAAATTTTATTAAGGTAAATTGCCTCTCCATTTTTAAAAACACTTTTTAAAATATAAAAAAAAATCCAAATACTTTTATTTTAAAAAATTTGTGGAAATATATAAAAAATATTTAAATTATTTTTACATAATTCAAGAAGAAAATAACATTTTTGTTTTAAAAAAACCTTTTAAAAAATAAAAAAAATTTCAAAATCCATTTCATTGAAAATAATATGTTTAAATAATAAAATAAAGATTAAAAGAATGAGAGGTCATTATGGAATAATATAATGTTCATTCCATGTACATTAAAAAAATATTCCTATCACATTTTTGGTAAATGATACATAAGTATTGTTTGGAAATAAAAATGAATATTTATTTCAAAAAAATTGTATAAAAACATAAATGAGTAAATATATATTTATTATTTCATTTGGGAAATATTAAAAACATTTTATTTGTGACAATTTTTAGAAAATAAGATTTTATAAGAAATATGATTTTTGACCAAAAAGAGAAACAATATTAATTTCCTTTAAATCATATTTTAGAATCCTCGGTACATAAAGAGACTAAAATGATGGGAAAAAAGTATTCTAATTAAATAACTATATGATAATAAACATCCTGATTTTCTTGAAATATGGGTCATAATATTTCATAATAGGAAGAATAAACATATAAATTCCAAAAAATGATGAGATTGAGTCATAAGACCATTGCCACACTAGTAACATTGAATCGTTATCCCCATGAAAGAATAACATTTAATGAAACATAAAATATTCTTAAAACTAATTATTTTATGTTATTACATGGAATATGGGAGATAAATTCACTTCCTAATATATGATAGGTTCATAAAATGACATATGTCTCAAAGCAAGAAAATTGAGAAACAAATCCCTTACCTTTTAAGAAAAACCTGAATAAAAAACCCAATGAATGATAGTTACGCAGATGGATATTTAAATAAAAATAAGTTTCATTATAATAATAATATTATTAACACATGGGTATTATATCCTTCCCATAAAATAGTGGTTTGGTAAAATATGGCAAGTCTCTTATAGAAAAGAAAAGAGAGACAACAATATCTTACCAAAAGACTAGACTTATTTCAGACATTTTCAAACCACTTGTATAATAAATATTTTTTAATTATATATATATTAAATAAATATAATTATATATATCATAACATATATTATTTACCTATTACATTTTACTACCTATTTATTAATAATTTCATGATAAAATCACATTTCTGATAATAACATATTTTTTTTAGTATATGTTAGGATTTGTTATTTTTCAGTCCTCTTTCTATGATAACGATTCCATAAGCCTCATAATATTATAAATGATATTAATATAATAAATATTCTTTATATATGTATTTATATAAATTCATAAAGGTTAGATATAGCACATGAAATACACCATCATTGGAGATGGTATGATGTATGTTTGCATGAATGTGGTTTCCATTTTCTCAAATTATTAAAAGGATGAAAGATAAATAATATATTAACATTACATAATATTATTTATGTCATATATATATATATAAATCACAAATGTGTCTTTAAGTTTATAATTATTAACTTGAATTTAAATAGTATGTGTAGAATTAATCTCATAGTTTAGTGACACAGTAGTTCGTTGTATACATGAGCGACCTTATCATATTCCCACGTAATGGAATGTAAGAAGGAATATGTTATGTAATAATTAAATAAGTATAAATTTTTTTAGAATAATATATATATATTTATATATATATATATATTATCCTTATTACCATCTAAGTAAAATGTACATGAAAAATACATCACATGAGTTTCTAAAGTGGTAGTCTTTCATACACATGGGAGACATTATTATTTTGCAATGTGTTTTGCTGTAATAAGGTAGATGTAGTGTTATAATTGTATAGGTATAAGAAGATAATATATATATATATTAATTCTATCATTATATCTATTCGTGAGTGTCGGGGATTGAAAATAAATAATATTAGTTTGCGATGTGGTTGTCCTCTGTATACATGAATAATGATTTGGTATCTCAATTTATGGAAAATTAGTGAGAAATATGGGAATATATAAAAATAATAACCTATAAAAATATGGAATATACTATGGATAATAAATCATCATGTTTAAATTACTATTAAATGAGGTTAAGGAAGAAATAAAATAAATTATTATTTTAAGTATGTTACGTTTTCTTGATGTAAGTTATTTTAGTTTGCAACAAAGGGTTTCATAAATTCTATTGGAGTAAAAAATTATCATTATAGGAATATAGGTTGGATTTAAGAAATTAATTTTTCACATTTTCTATATGAATATTTATTGGGAAGTACAAAGTGGAGATGAGAGGGGTTGTCTTTTTATAAGTGTGGTGAGTGGCACACTTGTAATTTTTGAAAAAAATGTTTACACACATTTTCACATGACAGATAACTATAAAATATACATATCCTGAACATACAAGATGTAATATTTATGTATTTCTAAAAAAAATCCTTTCAAAAACTTTTGTGTCATTTTAACCCATATATTTTTTAATCCCCCCCCCCCAATAAACTACTTTTCTCCTTAACTATTGTAAATTTTTCTTATTATTTTTACTACTAAGTTCGGTAAAAAAATTAATTTTAAATTATCAGATAATTTAAATAATATTAATTCCAAAAATTAAATCCATTTTTTCGCATTCATATAGTAGAAGTGTCAAATTATAATTTAAAAATAAACCTGCATGGGAGATGAGAAACCAAGTCTTCAAAGTGAAAATGATCAAAAGTTAAAAAAGATTTATAATCAAAATTTAAAAATAAAATTATTAAAATAAACTAAATTGGATTAATAAAAATATAATTTTACTAATTATACATTTTAAACCATATTAAATTTTTTTTAGTTTTTAAATTCAATAAAACAAATGAAAATTATTAATAAAAACACGTATTTTCACTATTCATCGAAAAATTAATCTTTTAAAAAAAATATCATTACATCAATCAATAATACTTTTTATATTATTATTTCAAAATTTTAATATTATTTTTGAAATAATGATTTATAAGGTTAAAAAATACTACATAAAAATATCTGTAGAAAAGGGGAAAAACATTTTTTTTACCAAAATTGTTTTTAAGTGTAAATTTGGATTTATTATTATCCCTTCATCGAAAATCTCATAAGATTAATTTTAAAAAAATTATTGTATATATTGTTTTAAATTTTCATTCAAATCACTCAAAAAAAATTATTTTTCAAATTTATTGATGTACATTGCATTTTTAAGAATAAACATTCTTTTTAGAAAAATTCTTCCTACATTTGGAAATGGTTCTTATTTTCTTTTAAAATTATGTGGTCTCCAAATAATTCATTTTATATACATTTTAAAACTATATATGTTCATAGTTTTTTTATATTATTCATAACCACTATTCCAGTGGCTTGGTGATAATAATCATTTTATATAATAATATTAAAAATGTATGTCACGTTTCATTTAATCACAGTGTTTCATATAAAATATGTTAAACTCCGTGTTCTATATAACATGAAATATTGAATAGATTAAATTTGTTTTAAAATATATATCTGTAAAATATTTATGTCCGAAATTCTATCCCTTTAATTATATTACATCCTCACAATTTTAACTTATTGTCAATAAAAAGGTTTTAGCATCTAAAAACCACATTGTCAAAAACAGTCACCATAAAAGGGGTTAATAAAATGAACATATGAAAAGTTTGAAAGGGATGCACAAAGGACACCTTGAATGATATATTACCTGGTTTCAATTATTGATAACATTAGTAGGAATTGAAATCATGTGTAAATAAGAGAAAACTAACACCCAATTACTAATGGAGACTGATAGAGAACATAATTCGGAGAAAGTTAACGACCACAAATCCATAAATCTATGATAGGAAAAATGACCATTCATTCATCCAAAGTGAATGTAAATATATAATATTTTCTTTCCTAATCATCTTCATAAATTTGAATAATTTTATTGAGAATATATAGTTAATTTTCTTCCTTTTCATGAGAACAATATCTTCATTGGTTCATTATATGATCAAAATAAACTAAATATCATAATTAAAGAGAAGAATTTCTCATTTCTAAATCACTTTTGTATAATAAGATCCATACAATAATGAAACATAATTCATTCTATCTCTAGTAATTATAAAAATGAAAATTATTTTCAAAAGTTATAAAATATAAATAAAACTTCTTATGGTAAAATAATACATTCGTATATAAAACATCATCTAATGTTCTTCTTCGAGCATTATATAAATAGTGAACCCTATATCACTTAAAAAGATCAAAATTAATAAATAGGGTAACCAAACTTCTCAAAAACAACATAAAATTAATCACCATAATATTATAAATCAACTCTTTATTATCACATAAAAAATATGTCATGACCTTAGTAATATATTTCACTAAAAAATAGTAATAAAGATAATGACCATAAAACCTTCATTAAAACATACTTACTTCCTCATTCCTTTAATAAAACCATATATTATGGAATATATTCTATAAATAATATAATGTTGAAAACTTTATCATTGATAATATACAAAACTTTTCCCATAAATAATTTTTCAATTCAGTGTTCATCAATACTCTCTAATTTACTTTACTCATATACAGTAGTTTTTTATCAAAACACCATTTCTGTAACATCAAAAACATATAAAGGGTTATATTGCATTAATAATATTTTTTTAAATAAAATAGAACCCTTTACAAAAATTCACTTCCCTATTTTATTATATCCATTTTATATGCACTATAAAATCCTTTACAAAATAATTATAATGAAAAATTATAATACATTTCATGATTCATATGTCATGATTCATGAACTCCAAAACATAAAAACATTTATCGTCCTATTTCCTTCTAAAACAACTAACTAGGATTCATCATCGAATTCCTTAATAACCCAATCCTATAATATGAGATATGAATCATGTATAAAGATTTATTAACATGAATATAATATTTCTTATTATGATTAATATAAAAAATACTGTTATTACGACCCTTAATTTTTCTAATTCATTTCTAGCCTCTTCATTTTCAGTAGTATAACCAAGACTCGTACACCTCTATTGATTTTGTTCATGATATTCCCCATAGAACATCAATTTTCATAATTTCCAAACCTTCCATGTTTAAATAAATAATATCTCATTAATACTTTAGGATACCGGTAACACCCTGAGATTTTATGAGAATTATTCTTTTTAATTTCATTGATTTTTTGTGTTGTACGCTACACCAAGATTATCTTGCGCTATACACAACACCATATTATATGAACTATTTAATGTTCACCACGAATTTTCTACACAAATTTGAGATGTTATAAATATATTAAAGATTTTAGTTCGAACATATATTCTGTGAGGATTTTATATAAATTCATATAAATGAATACTGTCAAAATTGACACTATTGTTATTTTATAAAAATAACATAATATAAAATTGTTTAAAAATCACAGAAATATTTAAAAATTATAAATTAAAATTTATATGGTCGAAAATGTCATAAATTATCCAATTTTAGGAAATTCCCAACACATAAGTAATTATTTATAACTATTTAAAAATAAGAATCTTATTACCACAAATAAAATTAAATAGATTAAATAAGGATAAATCAAGTTGATAATGTTTAAAATAAATTCCCAACAAGTATAAATTTTATTTTTTGATGCAATTACAATTTTATCTCATCTAATATTCGGATTTGAGTAATTTTTGGAGGTTTTTAAGTGGGGATGAATTTATTATAAATTAATATTTCTTATGTTTCCGAAGGTGACCCTCTCCTACCTTATAAAAAGGGCACCCCTTCCCACTTATCTTCACACCCTTTTGAGCAGTGAATCATGTCCAACCTATGCCAATTAATCTTCTCAACCTATCAAGTTGTATCATAAAGATTCTGGTCTTCTCAAAACACCGAACCTAGTTCCCTATGAAGTAGTTTAAAGGTGGTGCGTCGAATAAGAGGTAATCTCTTCTCCCGATTCATTCATGTTTCTTTCCTATTCAACATCTTCTTCTTTAGTTGTATCATTATATTGTAATAACATTGGTATCAATAATATACTTATATTTTATTATAAATATGAAACAATCCCATTTCACCATCTATCCATCATACGGAAAATGAAATCACCGCGCGTGCGTACATACGGAATACCATCTCCACGCCGTGGTGTAATCTATTTTTCCACCACCACCATACTTTGAAGGGTAAAATAGTGTAAATATATATATATATATATGGTTTTTATAACATCCTACTGATTATGAGATATTATATCATCGAATCCACTTCTATTCAATAATTATGGGATCGATATCATCGCTCATGTGTACGTACAGACTACCGTCTCCATGAACGCGATGAGATTCATTTTCCATGATTGACCATTCAAGTATAATTATAAATTATATATATAATAAATAATCATGAATGATATTTAATAATAATGATATTGTATTTATGTAAATATAAGTTTCATTTACTTAATTTCATTCAATTCAATAAGGAAACGAAAACAGCGCTCCTGTGTACGTACGGCCTACCATCTCCATGAACGGTGTATTTCATTCCATTTATCGATCTATCATATATATTTATATGCTGAATATATATGATATATAAATCATGTTTCAAATAATATAAATACGTAAATCATGATATAATTAATAATATCAAGAACAACAAGTCGAAACACGTACGACAAATGAAATGATTATACCCAAAACACTGCATTAACATTGGATTTACAAAAGAACAGGTAATATAAAGTCATAAGTGAACCATATATGATATAATAAAAATGAAAATGATTCTGTAATAAGTCTATGACATTATTTAAATCATTATACAGGAGGTTTGGATACATACGATGCATATTGGACATATGGTAAGGGATAATTTTTCAAATCTCATTTTTATACGAGATTGTTTATTCGAAAATATTTAATGGGGTTATATTTATCATCCATGTCCCTATTTTCTAATAATGGTTTCATGTATTTTTAAGGTAATTTTTACCCATTTTTGACTTTTACTACATGGTATGTAAGGAATCTTTCTTTTGTTTACCATACGAGGTATTTTTTGACTTTTCCGACAGAAGTATGAGGAGAATGTTTTTTTCACTTATACGGCATGAACGGATTATTATTGTTTCCTAAAGCCTTATTTTTTTGAGGCTTCATCCAAAATATTTCATGATTACTTTCAACAAAATCCTTTTCTTTTCAAATATCATGGCATTTAGTGAAAAGAAAATGATTTTGATGATGAATGGATATTTTCCTCAAGAATTCATTTCAAGCATTTTTTCATAACTATTTTCCATCTAAGATGACATTATTTAGTATGATTATGTTTCAAGTATAATGTATATATGATTTATATGGTTTAAGTTTTATTATGACGTAATGATATCCATTTTTTATATGGATTATGTTATGATTGGAAGATGTTTATGAAACCCATTTTATTCTTTGTGTTATGATGAATGATTTATGTTTAGGTTGTGGGACAAGTAAAAATCATTTCATTATGAGATGTGTGGGAGCTATATATCCCTATAATTCATTGGGTAAAGATTAATATCTCATGATATAGACATGTCTAGAACTTTATGTTAATCTGGTTCAGTGTTACATGACTGGAATGAGGAGTGAACTCGATTCAGAAAGGGACTTTGTCCACTAAGATGGTATTGGCAGCAATTCCTTGTCTACTATAGAAATCATATCATGTGCTTAATGTTTTCCATCAATTAAAAGTTTTATTCCCATGCTATTTTATCATGATTTATGTTCTATTATGATCTATGTCTTACGTACTACCATGTTTTATGTAATTGCTCATGATTTTGATGTTTAAACAATATGTTGATGTTTTTAAGTTCAAATGTATATGGTTTGTTTTATTTTCTCCATGATTAAACATACTAATAATTTGGGCCCACCCATTATATGTTTTCTTTTCCCCAGGATATAAATAAATGTTTTAGGTAAGAAAACAAAATGGGAAGATCTTTATGGGAGATGTTGAAGATCTTTTACCATGATTAGAAGATTATGTTCTGAGTTTCCAAAGATACTAAACTATTACGATCCTTGATTGTTGGTTTTTGTTATGTATTTAGTGTTCCGAAAAAGTAATTCAATTTCCATTTACATCAATATTTGGGTCTCTACAGTTGGTATCAGAGGAAAAGGAGGCAGGAATGAATCTGATCCTTGGGAACTATTACATGAGAGCGTTGGACGAAGCATGGCTCTCCGCCCAAGGGCATCATGAGGAAATGGTTTCCACTGGGGATGGTGGTGTGTACTGCCTAGGGGGTGTAACTGCCCATGGAGTGCCCTAATAGGTATCAATTATATTCCAATGGATGTAATTCTAGACCATTATATTGGTATCAGAGGAATGTTTTAGTCAACCATTGGAAACTAGGATGTGAAAACATTAGGGAGATCCCTAGAGATATTTCTACGTTATGTATAGGGAAGTCCCTAAGGTTATGTAAAAGTATAGTTTATAGTCCTAGAATTATGATAACGATCATGAATAACCTAGGATTAAACCTATAATTTTAGATATTGAAATTACTTCCCTTTATTATGTTGTTTTCCTAGCATGATTTTTGTCTCTCATACTATTCTTTTTGGGTTTTAGACGATGGTTGGAACCTGAAGGAACCATGTTGATCAATGTAATGGACAATGCAATTATTTTCCTCCTGAACAAACCAATGTTATGGGAGATGGTGTAAAAAATATTATTTCTATACTTACACAATCTATGAGTCATTCTGGATTTCTAAATGATTAGAGAATGGAATAATAGTCTATTGAATCCTTCACGAGGCAATGTCCACCTTCTTTCCGTGGGTCTTCTGATCCACCTATTTCTGAACAATGGATTAGTACCATTGAAAATATATTTTCCAAACTTCGATGTTCAGATCATGAAAAAGTCATTTTGGTTATTTACCGTTTAGAAGGTGAATCAGACTAGTGGTGGACTCTAATTATAAATACAAGGCCCCACGATGAAATTGAATCCATAGAATGGGACGAGTTCAAGAACTTGTTTATCAATAATTACTTCTCTCATATTATTTGAACAAAGATGGAAAGGGAGTTCCTAGAGCTTAAGAAAAATAATGATGAATATGTTGGCATATATGAGGCGAATTTTACACGGCTTTCAAGGTATGCATCTAGATTTATCATCCAACTTGAAAGAAAAGTTAATCGATTCTTTAGTGGGATAAAACAAAGTCTTCGAAGGGAATTAGCTATAAGAGACTTTAGTAGCTATGAAGAAATTTTTTTATGTTCTATCAAGGTAGAAATAGAAGTTGGTGTTACATATCCATCTCACGGTTTTGACAAGAAACGAAAGATGGAGTTCAAGGATAAATCTCAGAATAATGGTGAAAAGAATATGAATGTTTCTTTATGGTCAAAGTGTGGAAAGAAGCATGGTGGAGATTTTCTTAAAGGGACTAGAAAATGTTTTAAGTGTGGAAAATAAGTTCATCGAGCAGATGAGTGTTGAAGTAATGGAAAAAGGGTTTCTAATGATGTGAATAATGAAAAGACTTCAGAGAATGCACCAACAACACTTCAATGCTTCAAGTGCATGAAAATAGAAAATTATGCTAATCAATGACCTTATCCAAGGGTTAATGATGACCATCATGAACAACCACTTAATGAAAAGGATAAAGAGAAGTCACATGTGATCACTATTTTTAATGTTGAGTACGACAATGATGTTGTGTATTGATTAAGTGTTTATGTAATGGGATTTCAAAATAGTATCATGAAATCTCATTTATGGTATCATGGAATTTTGGAATATCTATGTATTGGTTTTCAATAATAATATAGTTTCAGTAACCATGAATGGTTATTCAAATATTTTCGTAAGGAAGATGATATACTTATAATAAAGGGATATAGAGAAATTGAAATGGGCTCATGACTGATATAAGGGGAAAGTTATATCATGGTTTGAGTGAATAGAAATTTTGGAATTTTGGTATGTAGAAAGAGTTAAAATTTGACGGAATTAATGTTTTCACTAAGGTTTAATGGGTATTAATTTTTCAAGATAACACATGATTATGGTCTTCACATGATTGGAATGTGACTAACAATATATATCGGGGATAAATGATGGTATTCACATGCTCGATAAATGAAATTTCTAATAATTTTTTTCTTTATACTATGAGCGTGGATAGGAGTATTTTGGATAAGCCTAAATATTTAAAATGGATTATGTTAGAAATAAGTTATTATTGTTTAAGGAAAGAACTTTTTTCTATATTATTGATGGAATGTTATAATAATTTAGTTTTAGAAAAAGGACAATCGGCAGGACGGGTGACAACCCATCGCGTCGGACAAGGCTATGGGAATCGAACACACAACCAAAGTGCGACATGCCTTTATCACATACCACTATCCAACAGGAAGCCCCTGGTTAGTAGAAACTAGTTTTATTATATTAAGAGTTATGATATATGAATTATAAGTGCATTTTAAAAACCATATACGATTAATCACACTATAGATGAAATTTTGTATATTTGATAACTTTTTCTAATCTTATGTTTGAAACAGATAGAATGACCCATAATTCTATCACATGATCTGCTAACACTTCACGAATAACATATTCAACTTCCTTTCATTAAGAGATGAAGTGGAAATTGTTCATGGCACGAACAACTGTGAGATTGTACCAAAATCATGTAAGTATTTCTTTTAATTCATTAACTTTTTGGAAATGATCTTGAAAACCAAAAATGTTGTCCCAGTGTCCTTATATCCAACAAATCAGATGGTGCCTTAAATCATCACAAATTTATGGCTTTGTGATTATTAGCTTATTCAAAGCCATGTCCTCTACCACTCTCCATCAGCACTTGAGGGTTAGATTTTTCATCCATATACATATTTACACCTATGTTCTACTATCTGGAAACCTAGTGATAAGTTAATTTGGGTAACCATTATGTTTAATACTTAACTTTTTAAAATTATGTTTTAGTATTCCTTTTTACGATGTGGGTTTTATGAAAGAAACTTTGAAGTAGTAAACCATTTATAACCCCGATGAATTTCGAGGGAAAAATTCATTTTTATGGGGGTAAAATGTAACACCATGAGATTTTATGAGAATTATTCTTTTTCATTTCATTGATTTCTTGTGTTTTACAGTACACCAACATTATCTTGCACTATACGCAACACCGTATTATCATTGGGTATACGCAACACTAATCTTGGATTGTTTTAAACCCAATTTCAGGATTGATTGATAGTATTTATTCAATGCAACATTTAGTGTGTGTGTGTGTGTGTGTGTATATATATATTCAATGTATAAATGAAATATGGTTGGATTTTGTTATACGTAACAAAAAAAGAGTCTTTCACTACACACAACCCTTACTTGGCTTGCATTACACACAATCACGACCTTCCTTGATAGCGTGTGTTGTACGCAATACATCGTTTCACTAAACAACGATATATTGATATAATATATTTATGGACATAAATTATGAATAGTATTAACTAAATTTTGAATTTTATAACATTATTATTCATCTTACACATTTTATAGAACATGGTATAAGAACAAAATAATTTTTTGGGGTAAAATAAGTATTTTTAAAAAAATGTAGTTTTTCCACCTCTTGATGGAGCCCCCACATTAAATCTAGTTTTTGACATTTTTATAAGTTTAATTTGAAAAAATAAAATTCTTCCCTAGAATAAGGATATAAAAATTTACTTTGGATAACTTTTTCATACTATTCTAATAACTTTCATATTTTAATTAATAGTAAAAACATGCTATATTTTAATTAAAAGCAAATTTTTTCATCATAATAATTTATATGGTTAAATTATAATATTGAATGGTTTTAATGTAAAAACAGAAAGTATTTTTACCATTTAATATGAAATATTTCATCATCATTGATTTTCCATTGAATTCATAGGTAAAATCATTTCTATCTTTTGCAATGTTTTATCTTTTAAAACTCGTTTTCTTAACAACGAGATTAATTTTAAATTAATTTCTAAAACTTCTGTGATTTTAATTAGGAAGAATGGAATCCATATTTGGAATCCGTAGGTCGAAATTATGTTAATAAGCTAGTTTTTTTAGGCATTATGAATAGTAACTATGGCAAATTTTATTTACCATAGTTAAAGGTAAATCGGGTAATTAAGGGTAACTAAAATATTATAAAATTACCCTAACACTTGTATTAATATAATTGGATGATTATATTTTTTCCTATATCATATTTGGATCGAAATTCAATCTAATATAACCCACTTGTTTTTGATTAAGACCTTTAGATTATTTTCTTTAAAGGAAAGTGAAATATGTCCCACTCAAACTTTAATAATTAATATATTTTTAATATAAGGTTTTACAGAATATAAATACGGTTAAAAATACTCATTTAAAAGATAAAATGTTTTTCTTTATCATGATAATTTATTTGTAATTTTTAAGAGTTATTTAAATACCTTATTATCTTATACATTAATGATGCATAAATTATTTTTATAGTGAAAAATCAATAATATAGTTTTTAATAAAAGAGTAATACATATCAAAAGGCCCAAAAATCTAAACAAAACTTATTGGTAGTGTATATATAAAATCTAATCTACCGCTGGCCGAATGTTTGACCATATGGATCCTTATAAAGTTGATTAGAACACTTATATTATATTCTAATAAATGATTCCAAATTTGTCGCCTTCATAATTTAATAAATATAACAATTTACATGTTGTGATTTTAAGATGATAAATTCCTGTAAAAGTATTATTATAAAAGATATTACATTTATCTTCATCATAGGATTTGTTTTTAGTTTTTATACAAAAATTTTTAAATTAAATAATTATACAAAAAATGTTGTACTAATTATTTTATTAAGAGATATACCAAATAAATGGTTTTAAAAATATTAAAATAAATATTATATGAACTATTTAATGTGCTCCCAGACTTTTCTAGACATCTTTGACATGTTAGTAATCTATTAAATATTTTAGTTCGAACATATCTTCTGTGGGGATTTTATTTATATTCAAATCAATGAATAGTGTCAAAATTGACACTATTGTTATTTTATAAAAATAACATAATATAAAATTGTTTAAAAATCACAAAAAAATTATAAATTATAAATTAAAATTTATATGGTCTAAAATGACATAATGTATCCAATTTTGGACAATTCACAACCCATAAGTAATTATTTATAACTATTTAAAAATTGGAATCTTATTAGAACAAATAAAATTAAATAAATTAAATAAGGATAAATCATGTTGATAATGTTTAAAATAAATTTCCAACATGTATAAATATTATTGGTTGGTGATATTACAACATTATTTCATATAATATGCGGATTTGAGTCATTTTGGGGGGTTTTTAAGTGGGGTTGAATTTATTATAAATTAATATTTCTTATATTTCCAAAGGTACTCTTCTCCTCCCTTATAATAAGGGAACCACATCCCGCTTCTCTTGACACCCTTTTGAGCCTTAAAGGTTGTAAAACCCCTATAAATTACTCCTATCAACCTATATAGTTGTATCATATAGGTTCTAGTATTCTCAAAACACTAACCATAGTGACCTAATAAGAAGTTTAAAGAGGTGTGTCGAAGAAGAAGTAATATTTTCTACTGATTCTTTCAAGTTTCATTGTTCTTCAACTTCTTATTATTTAGTTGTTTAATTATATTTTAATAACATAAGTATCACTAATATACTGATATGTTATTAAAAATATGAAACAACCCCATTTCACGTTATATCCATCCTACGGATAATGAAATCACTGTGTGTGCATACGTACAGAATACTGTCTCCAAGCCGTGGGGTAATCTGTTTTTCCACCACCATCTTACTTGGATAGGTATAAAGGTGTAAAGAATAACTATATATATTTATTATAACAAAATACGAATTCTGAGATATTATATCATCCACTCCAGTTCTATTCAATAATTATTGGATCGATATAATCGCTCGTGCGTACGTACGGACTACTATCTCCACGAACATGATGAGATTCATTTTCCATGATTAACCATTCAAGTATAATTATAAAGTATATATATAATAAATAATCATGAAAGATATAAAATAATACTGAAACTGTATTTATGTACATATATCATTCATTTAATTAATTCAATTCAATTCAGTAAGGAAACCAAAAAAAACATTCATGCGTACGTACGGCCTATCGTCTCCATGATTGGTGTATTTTATTCCATTTATCGATCTAACATATATATTCATATGATGAATATATATTATATATAAATCATTTTTTAAATTATGGAATTAAGTAAATCAGGATATAATTAATAAAATCAAGAACAACAATTCGAAACACGTATGATAAAGGGAATGATATTACCCAAAACACATCTTTAACATAGAATTTACAAAAGAATGGGTAATATAAGGTCATAAGTGAATAATATATGATATCATAACAATGAATATGATTCTATAATAAGCCAATGACACTATTTAAATCATTATATAGTAGGTTCGGATACATACTAAGCATATCTGACATAAGGTAATGGATAATTTTGAAAATCTCATTTTTATCTGAGATTGTTTATTCGTAAATATTTACTAGGGTTATATTTATCATCCATGTCCCTATTTCTAAAAATGTTTTCATGTATGTTTAATGTCATTTTTTACCCATTTTTTACTTTTACTACATGTTATGTAAGGAGTCTTTCTTTTGTTTACCACACAAGGTATTTTTTTGACTTTTCTGACAGAAGTACGAGGATAATGTTTTTTTAACTTATACGGCTTGAATGGATTTTTACGAATTCATAAAGCCTTATTTTCATGAGGATTCCTCCACAATTTTTCGTGATTATTTTCATGAAAATAATTTTCTTTTAAAATTTCATAAAATTTTGTGAAAAAAAATGATTTTGAAGAACAAAGGCTATTTTCCTCAAGAATTCATTTCAAGTGTTTTGTCAAAACTATTTCATATATAAGATGAAATTATTTAGTATGATTATCTTTCAATTATAATTTCTCTATGATTTACATGGTTTCTCTTTTTTTATGATTAAATGATATCTATTTTCTTTATATGGATTATGTTACGATGGGTTGATATTTATGAAACCCATTTTATACTTTGGGTTATGATGAGTGATATATGTTTATGTTGTGGCATAATTAAAATTTATTCCATTATCAGATGGGTGGGACTATATCTGTCTCTAATGCATTGGGTAATGATTTATATCTCATGAGATATACATGGCTGGAATGGTAATTTAATCTAATTCTGTGTTACAGGACTGGAACGAGGAGTGAACTCGATTCAGAAAGGGACATTGTCCACTAAGATGGTATTGGCAGTAATGCCTTGACTACAATGGAAATAATATCATGTTCTTAATGTTTTTCAACAATTACAAGTTTTATTCCCATGTTATTTTACCATCATTGATTTTCCATGAGATCAAAATAATTTTTGGTGAATAGTAAATTTTTACTTTTTTTACCACGGTTAAAAGTAAATTGGGTAATTAAGGGTAAAAATGATATTATTATTACCCTAACACATCTCATAATTCTATTGGATATGTGTAATTCGACCAAAAACAACCTTTGGAATAAAATATGACAATTTAGTCCCACTTAAATTAGATTAGGACATTTATTATTAATTTATTTAAAAAAGGGTTAAAATAGTAAAAATCAAAGTTTAATAACTAAATCATTTTTAATATAGGGTTATACATAAGATAAATTAGACTATAAATATTAATTTTAAAGATAAAAATATTTACTACATAATGATATTTTATTTGTAATTTTTGGACATTAAATAATTTTATTTATTTATGACACAATGATGATGCAGTAATTAACTTATTAATAAGATACTGACATAATCGATGTTATAAATACCCAAATAAATGTAATTGCAGACTTTTTATGAATTAAAATAATTATCTTGGTTAATATGACATTTTATTATTGATTTAATTAAATTTTATATAACTAATAGTTTTGTTATGATTTTCTCAAAAATCAATTACCAAATAGTGTCAAAATTGACATAAAATAGTTTTTAAAACAAATATTATATTATTAATTGTTATATTATTCCTAAAAATCTATGGCTCAGAAAAATGACTTAGATAAGGTTATATATATTAATAATAAACAACTTGGGGTTCGTTTGTCTTGTTATGGTAAGTTTATTAACCTTATAGAGTAATAAAAAAAAGAAGACACGGTAAAAGTTAAATTATCTAACTTAATGATAAATCGAAATGGTAAGGTTAAAATAGAACCCTAAACTTGTATAAATTATATTGGATGAGATTATTTCGACCCATACCCACCTTATCTTTTAAATAAATCAATTTGTAGCTATTAAAAACAGAATATGACTTTATAATAAAATAATATTTTGAGTTTTTCCTAAGGTGCCCCTCTCCTCCCTTATAAAATGGCACCTCCTCCCTCTCTTCATCACTCCACTTTGAGGCCTCAAGATCGGCCAAAACCTCCAAAATTATCTTCTCCACTTCCCTAGAAACATCCTAGAGGTTCGGGTCTTCTTAAAAGACAAATGTTGGTTCCCTAAGAGGAGGTCTCTAAGAGGCGCTCCAAAGAAGAGGTAATGTCCGTTATCGATTCTTTAAACTTTATTTCTTCTTCCACTTCTTCTTCTTTATATGTTTCATTATGAATTAATAACATCAGTATCAATCATATACTGATATGTTATTATATGTATGAAACAACCCTATTTCATCATCTATCCATCCTACGAAAAATGAAATCACTGCACATGTGTACGTACGGAATATGGTCTCCACGCCGTGGTGTAATCTATTTTCCACCACCACCTTTCTTGGATGGGTATAATGGTGAAAATAAATAACTATATATAATTATTATAATGTGTTATTGATTATGAAATAGTATACATACACTCCAATACAATTCCACGATCATGGGAATGATATCATCGCTTGTGCGTACGTACGGAATACCATCTCCACGATGTGATGCTACTTGTTCTACATGATCTTCATTGAATAATGGTTATATAAATGAATTGAATGAATGAATATGATATATATTACACTAATACCATTCTGAAAATGAGGTATCTATAAGATAAAATGAAGAATAAGAATTTATTCAACAAAACATGCATAAGAACAAAAAAAAGCAATAAACACCCGAATAATAAGTAACAATGAAATATAACTAATAAGATGCTAAGAATATGACCATATACGTTATCATAAAAATAAAAATGATTCTGGAATAAGTAAATAACATTATTTAAATCATTATACAGGAGGTTCGGATACTTACGAATCAAATCGAACCTAAGGTAAAGGACAATCTCGCAATCTCAATTTTTATCCAAGATTGTTTATACTTCAGAATTTACTGGGGAATATTTATCATCCACATCCATGTTTCCCCAATATGTAATTTTATTTATATCCTCCTAAAAAATTTTAAATCCAATTTTACCCTTCAATGTGTTTTTAGTAAATTATATTAAAGGAATCTTTTTCCTTTCTTCGTATGAGGTACTTTTTGACTTTTCCGACATAAGTACGAGAAGAATGTTTTTTTAGCTTATATGGCATGAATGGATTTTTTAAAAATTATTTACAAGAAGATTCCTTTACATGTTTTCAAGTTTATTTTTAATCAACTTCTTTTAGTTTAAAATTTTATGACATGCTAATAAAGGAAAAAAAAATTTGAAGTAGAAAGGATATTTTCCTCAAGAATGGAGTTCATGTGTTTTATCAAAATTATTTTACATCTAAGATAATATTGGGTTCTGTTTCTATCCGTATTTTTACGTTGATTTTATTATGTTATTATTTAATTATTTTTATCATGTCCTTTTATCTAATATGGATTATATTATGATGGCATGATGTTTAATATTCTCATTTTTATTACATGGGTTGTGCAGTGATGTATGATTTTTTATTTTGTGGAAAACATAAGAATGGTATCATTATGAGATGGGTGAGACCTACATATCCCTCCAATGCATCGGGTAATGATTTATATCTCATGATAAAGACATGGCTGGAAGGGCAGGTTAAACCAGTTCAGTGAAACAGGACTGAAATGGGGAGTGAACTTGGTTCAGAAAAGGTCTTTGTCTGCAAAGATAGTATTCCCTATGATTCTTGACTACTAAGAAATTATTCTCTATGATTATGTGTGTATCTAAAAAAGTTTCATGTTTTATGTTGTTATTATTGGGATTACATTTCATTACTATGATTTATCCCATGTTATGAAATTCTGATCTCTTTTGCAGGTTAAGATTTCCAAAATGTTATGATGAATATGGTGTGATTAATATTTCATTTTTTTACCATTACTGAGTATTTGAGCTCACCCTTTTGTATGTTTTCTTTTTCCAGGTCAGGAAGAAGGTTATTAAGTAGGATATGCCAAAAGGGACTGTAGATATGAAGAAATAAATGGGAGACAATGTAGATGCTTTATGAACCTTTTGTTTATGTTTCCCAGTTTCTAATGACACTATACCTATATGGTACTTTCATGGTTTTGTTATATGTTGTAATAAGTGTACTTCAATTTTGATCTATTAAAAATCGAATATGACTTTATAATAAAATAATATTTTGAGTTTTTCCTAAGGTGACCCTCTCCTCCCTTATAAAGGGGCATCTCCTCCCTCTCTTCCTCACACCACATTGTTCCTTCAAGCTCAGCCAACCCAAGAAAAATTACTTTCTCCACTTCCCTAGAAACATCCTAGAGGTTTCGGTCTTCTACAATGATCAATTTTAGTGCCCTAAGAGGAGGTCTCAAAAAGGCGCTTCAAAGAAGATATAATGTCTGTTACCGATTCTTTCAACTTTATTTCTTATTACACTTATTATTCTGTAGTTGTTTCATTATGAAGTAATAACATCAGTATCACTCATATACTAATATTTTATTATATGTATGAAACAACCCTATTTCACCATCTATCCATCCTACAGAAAATGAAATCACCACGCATGCGTACGTACGGAATATCGTCTCCACGCCTTCGTGTAATATATTTTCAACCACCACCTTACTTGGAAGGGAATAATGGTGGAAATAAATAACTATATATAATTATTGTAAACTATTATTGATTCTTAAATAGTATACATACACTCTAATACAATTCCACGATCAGGGGAACGATATCATCGCTCGCACGTACGTACGGAATACCATCTCCACGATGTGATGAGACTCGTTCTACATGATCTTCATTGCATAATGATTATATAAATGAATTTAATGAATTAATATGATATATATAACACTAATTCCATTTTTTAAATGAGGTATCTATATCCTAAAAAGAATAATAATAATTTATTCGACAAAACATGCATAAGAACAAAAAAAAGCAATAAACATCCGAATAACAAGTAACAATGAAATATTACTAATTAGAAGCTAATAATATGACCATATATGATATCATAAAAATATGTATGATTCTGGAATAAGACAATAACATTATTTAAATCATTATACAAGAGGGTCAGACACTTATGAAGCAAATCGGACCTATGGTAATGGATAATCTCACTATCTCAATTTTTATCTGATATTGTTTATACGTCAGAATTTACTAGGGAATACTTATCATCCACATCTTTGTTTCCTAAAAATGTAATATTATTTATATCCTCCTACAATTTTTTAAATCCGATTTTACCCTTCGGTGAGTTTTTAGTAAATGATATGAAAGGAATCTTTTGCTGTTATTCGTACGAGGTAATTTTTGACTTTTCTGACGTAAGTACGAGAAGAATGTTTTTTAACTTATAAGGCATGAATGGATTTTTAAAAAATTATTTCAAAGAAGATTAATTTACATATTTTAATGTTTATTTTTAATCAAATTCTTTTAGTTAAAAATTGTATGACATGTTAATAAAGGAAAAATGCTTTTGATGTAGAAAAGATGTCTTCCTCAAAAATTGAGTTCAAGTGTTTTATCAAAATTATTTTCCATCTAAGATAATATAGGGTTATGTTTCTATCCCTATTTTTACATTGATTTGATTATGTTATGATGTAATTATTTTTATTAAGTCCTTTTATCTTATATGGATTATTTTATGATGGCATGATGTTTAAGATTCCCATTATTATTACATGGGTTATGCAATGATGTATGATTGTTGATTTTGGGCCACACATAAGAATGGTATCATTATGAGATGGGTGGGAACTATATCTTCCTCCAATTCATTGGGTAATGATTTATATCTCATGATATAAACATGGCTGGAATGGCAGGTTAAACCGGTTCAGTGAAACAGGACTGAAATGAGGAGTGAACTTGGTTCAGAAAAGGACTTTGTCTTCTAAGATAGTCTTGGATATGATTCTTGTCTACTAAGAAATAATTCTCTATGATTATGTGTGTATGTCACAAAGTTTCATGTTATAAGTTATGAATATTGGGATTACATTTCATTACTATAATTTATCCAATGTTATGAAATTATGATCTCTTTTGCAGGTTAAGATTTCCATAAATGTTATGATGAATATTGTGTGATTAATATTTCTTTTTTTACCCTTACTGAGCATTTGATCTCACCCTTTGGTATGTTTTCTTTCCCCATGTCAAGAAAAACGTTATAAAGTAGGATATTCCAAAAGGGACTCTAGATATGAAGAAATAAATGGGAGTCAATGTAGATGCTTTATGAACCAGTTGCTTATGTTTCCCAGATTCTAAAGACACTATACCTATACGGTCCTTTCATGGTTTTCTTATATGTTGTAACAAGTGTACTTTAATTTTGAAGTATTAACAATGTATGTAAAGTGTGAAATATATGACATAATAATGATACTTGATTTATGTGTGTATATATATATGTCATCTACATAATTTCATTCCATTCAATAAGGAAACGAAAATAGCGTTCATGCGTACATACGGCCTACCGTCTCCATGAAGGGTGTATTTCATTTCATTTAATCGATCTATCATATATATATGTATATACAGACATATATATTATATATAAATCATGTTTTACATTACGGAATTATGTAAATCCGGATATAATTAATAATATCAGGAATGAAAAGTCAAAACACATACGATAAATGATTTGGTTTTACCCAAAATGCTACTTTAACTTGGAATTTACAAAACAAACGGGTAATATAAATTCATAAGTGAAACATATATGATATCATAACAATGAATATGATTATTTAATAAGTCAATGACATTATTTAAATCATTATACAGGAGGTTCAGATCCATACGAAGCGTATCGGACCTAAGGTAAGGGATAATTTGAAAATCTCATTTTTATCCGAGATTGCTTATTCATAAGTATTTACTGGGGTTATTTCTATCATCCATGTAAATGTTATATAAAAGTGTTTTCATGTATGTTCAAATTCATTTTAACCCATTTTTTACTTTTACTACATGGTATGTAAGGAATATTTATTTTGATTATGTTACAAGGTACTTTTTTGACTTTTCCAGCAAAAGTACGAGAAGAATGTTTTTTTAACTTATTCGGAATGAATGGATTTTTACGGTTTTATAAAGCCTTATTTTCATGAATATTCCTCCAAAAAATTTCTTGACTATTTTCAACAAAATATCATTATTTTAAAATTGCATGTCGTTTTGTGAAAATAAATTGATTTTGAAGAAGGAAGGATATTTTCCTCAATAATTCATTTCAAGTGTTTTATCAAAACCATTTTTCCATCTAAGATGAAATTATTTCATATGTGTATGTTTCAAGTATAATGTCTCTATGATTTACATGGTTTCACTTTTATTATTGTGAAATGATATCCATTTATTTTATATGGATTATGTGATGATGGTATGATGTTTTTGAAACCCATTTTATTCATTGGGTTATTATGAATGATGTAAGTTTATTTTGTTGCACAAGTAAGAATGATTTCATTATGAGATGTTTGGGACCTATATCTCCCTCCAATGCATTGGGTAAAGTTTATATCTCATGAGATAGACATGGATGGAATGGTAAGTTAATCTGGTTCAGTGTTACAGGACTGTAACGAGAAGTGTACTCAATTCAGAAAGGGACTTTGTCCACTAAGAGGGTCTTGGCAGAAATGCCTTGGGTACTATAGAAATCATAACTTGTGCTGAATGTTTTCCAAAATTACATGTTTTATTCTGATTATATTTTATCATGGTTGATGTTCCATTATGATATATGCCTTACGTACATCCATGATTCATGTCTTGGCTCAAGATTTTGATGTTTAGATTTTCCGTCCAAGAGTTTGCATTCAAATGTTTATGGATTGTTTTATTCTGAAGTATAAACAATCTCGGATAAAAATTGGGATTTCGAGACTGTCCCTTACATTAGGTCTGATTTTCTTTGTAAGTGTCTGTTCCTCCTGCATAATGATTTAAATAATGTTATTGAATTATTCCAGAATCATATAAAACATTTTCTACTTTAGAGTGGATGGTAAGTGTACCTTTCACCACTTCGTTATCGTACTCCCCATCACTGATAGAAATTGCATGTGACTTTCCTTTTTCTTTAGCCTTAAGAGTTTTTTTATGTTGATCATCATCAACAACCCTTGGATTGGGGAATTGATTGGCATAGTTCCCCATTTCCTTGCACTTGTAACATTGAAGTGTAGGAGGTGCACTCGTATTGGAATATTTATGTATTGGTCTATTGTGGTTTTCAATAATTTTATTGTATCGGTAACCATGGAAAGTGATTGAGATATTTTTTGGAAAGAATATGATATGTGCATAATGAAGGGATAAGGAGAAAATGAAATGTTTGACAGTATTCATGAGCTCATGACTGATATAATGAAATAGTTATATCATGGTTTGAGTATATATAATTTTGGGGTTTTGGTATGTGGAAAGAGTTCACTTTTGACAACACTCATGTTTTCACTAAGATTCAATGGGTATTAATTTTTCAAGAGAATACATGATTAAGGCCTTCGAATTTTTGGAATGTGACCAACAAGACATATCTTATGATATATGGGGATCAATGATGGTATTAACATGCTTGTTATATGAAATCTCTGATAATCGTTTTCACTATATTATGAGAGTGGACTGCAGTATTATCGATAAGCCTAAAGATTGAAATGGATTATGTTGGACATAAGTTAGTATTGTTAAATGATAGAAGTTTTTTCGATATTATTGATGGGATGTTATAGTAATGTAGTTTTAGAAAAAGCACAACCTAGAGGATGGGTGACATCTCATCGCATCGGACAAGGCTGTGGGAATCGAACCCACAACCGAAGGGCGACTAGCCTTTATCGCATACCACTGGCCTACAGGAAGTCCCTGGTTAGTGAAAACTAGTTTTATTTTATTAAGCGGTATGATATATGAAGTATAAGATCATTTTTGGAATCATATACGATTAACCTTGCCATAGATAGACTTATGTATATTTGATAACTTTTGGTAACCTTTTGTTTGAAACAGATGGAATGACCCATAATTCTATCACATGATCTGTTAACACTTCACGAATAACAAATTCAACTTAATTTATTTAAGAGATGAAGTGGAAATTTTCAAAACACGAAAAACAGTGAGATTATACCAAAATAATGTAAGTATTTATTCTAATTCAAATTCTTCAACTTTAGGGATATGATATTGAAAACAAAAAATGTTGTCCTAGTTCCCTTATATCCGATGAATCCGTTGGCACCCTAGATCATCAAAAATTTATGGCTTTGTGATTGTTGGCTTTTTCATAGCCATGTTATCTACCACACTCCATCCGAACACGAAGGTTACATTTCTCTTCCATATCCATATTTTCACCTATGTTCTCCTATGTGGAAACCCAGTGATTAGTTAATTTGGGTAACTGTTACGTTTCATAATTTAGTTTTAAAAACAAGTTTTGGTCTTCCTTTTTATGATGTCGGTTTCTATTAAAGAAACTTTCAAGTAGTAAACCATTTATAACCCCGACGAATTTCGATGGCGAAATTCTTTTTATGGGGGTAGAATGTAACACCCGAGACTTTTATGAGAAATATTTTCTTTTTATGTTATTTAAATCATCAAAGGGATATTTCACTACACACAAAACTATCTTGGCTTGCTTTACACGAAATCGCGAACTTCCTCGATAGCTTGTGTCGTACGCAATACCGAGTTTCACTAAACAATGATATGATATTAAAATATTATTGAAACTAGCCATTATGAATAGTAATAACCATTTTTTGAAATTTTTTAAATTTCATCATTCAAAATGGACTTCATTTTTGAATTCGAAATATCAAAATTAGCCTAGGATGAAATTTTGGTATTTTTCTGAAAACTTTCAATTTTTGATGAATAGTGAAAACACTGGGTTACTATTTAAAAACCAACATTTTATTTAAATAATTATTTATTTTATTTATATTTATTTTAGGTCAAAATTGATACATAATACCTATATAAGTTCAATTCAATTCATTGGAGTCATTTTATAATAATTTTAGATATATAAAAATTTTATTGAATTTTTCACCGTCTTTTACCCACTTCCTAGAAAAATTTGAAAATTCACATAAAACTTAATTTTACCGCTTTTGTGAATGGAATTTCAAAAATCTGAGAGACATAGTTGATATTAGTAAGTAAAATGTGGTTCAATGAGATGAAAATAATTTTTGGTGAATAGTAAATTTTTTCTTTTTTTCCACGGTTAAATGTAAATAGGGTAATTAAGGGTAAAATGATATTATTATTACCCTAAAACATCTCCTAATTCTATTGGATATGTGTAATTATACCATAAACAACCTTAGGAATGAATTATGACCATTTAGGCCCACTTAAATTAGATTAGGACATTTATTATTAATTTATTTAAAGAATGGTTAAAATAGTTAAAATCAAAGTTTAATAACTAAATCATTTATAGTATAGGGTTATACATAAGATAAATTAGGCTATAAATATTAATTGTAAAGATAAAAATATTTCCTACATAATTATATTTTATTTTTAATTTTTAGACATTAAATAATTTAATTTATTTATAACACAATGATGATGCAGTAATTATCTTATTAATAAAATATTGACATAATCGATGTTATAAATACCCAAATAAATGTAATTTCAGACTTTTTAGGAATTAAAATAATTTTCTAGGTTAATATGACATTTTATTATTGAGTTAATTAACTTTAATCAAACTAATCGTTCTATTATGATTTTCACAAAAATAAATTACCAAATAGTGTCAAAATTGACATAAAATAGTTTTTAAAACAAATATTATATTATTAATTGTTCTTTTATTCCTAAAAATATATGGTTCTTCCAAATGACTTATATAAGGTTATATATATTGATAATAAACAACTTGGGGTTCGTTTGGCTTGTTATGGTATGTTTATTAACCTTATATTATAATAAAAAAAAGACACGGTAAAATGTGAATTATCTAACATAAAGTTCAATCGAAATGGTAAGGTTAAAATAGAACCCTAAACTTGTATAAATTATATTGGATGAGATTATTTCGACCCATCCCCACCTTAGCTTTGAAATAAATCAATTTTGAGCTATTAAAAACCGAATATGACTTTATAATAAAATAATATTTTGAGTTTTTCCTAAGGTGCTCCTCTCCTCCCTTATAAAATGGCACCTCCTCCCTCTCTTCCTCACACCACTTTGAGGCTTAAAGCTCGGCCAAACCCTGAAAAATTATCTTCTCAACTTTCCTAGAAACATCCAATAGGTTCTGTTCTTCTTCAAAGACCAATTTTAGTTCCCTAAGAGGAGGTCTCAAAGAGGCGCTTCAAAGAAGAGGTAATGTCCGTTATCAATTCTTTCAACTTTATTTCCTCTTCCACTTATTCTTATTTAGTTGTTTCATTATGAAGTAATAACATAAGTATCACTCATATACTGATATGTTATTATATGTATGAAACACCCCTATTTCATCATCTATCCATCCTATGAAAAATGAAATCACCGCGCATGTGTACGTACGGAATACTATCTCCACGCCGTGGTGTAATCTATTTTCCACCACCACCTTACATGGATGGGTATAATGGTGAAACAAATAACTATATATAATTATTTTAATGTGTTATTGATTCTTATGTAGTATACATACACTCCAATACAATTCCACGATCATGGGAATGATATCATCGCTCGTGAGTAGGTACGGAATACCGTCTCCACGATGTGATGCGACTTGTTCTAGATGATCTTCATTGAATAATGGTTATATAAATGAATTTAATGAATTAATATGATATATATTACACTAATAACATTCTGAAAATTAGGTATCTATAAGCTAAAATGATGAATAAGAATTTATTCGACAAAAACATGCATAAGAACAAAAAAAGCAATAAACACCTGAATAATAAGTAACAATGAAATATAACTAATAATAAGCTAAGAATATGACCATAAATGTTATCATAAAAATAAGTATGATTCTGGAATAAGTCAATAACATTATTTAAATCATTATATAGGAGTTTTGGATACTTACGAATCAAATCAGACCTAAGGTAAGGGACAATCTCGCAATCTCAATTTTTATCCGAGATTGTTTGTACTTCAGAATTTACTAGGGAATATTTATCATCCATATCCATGTTTCCTCAATATGTAATATTATTTATATCCTAGAAGAATTTTTTAAATCTGATTTTACCCTTCAATGAGTTTTTAGTAAATTATATGAAAGGAATCTTTTGTCTTTAAACGTACGAGGTACTTTTTGGCTTTTTCAACATAAGTACGAGAAGAATGTTTTTTAAATTATACGGAATGAATGGATTTTTAAAACATTATTTCCAAGAAGATTCCATTACATTTTTTCAAGTTTATTTTTAATCAACTTCTTCTAGTTTTAAATTGTATGACATGTTAATAATGGAAAAATGTTTTTGAAGTAGAAAGGATATTTTCCTCAAGAATGGAGTTCAAGTGTTTTATCAAAATTATTTTCCATCTAAGATAATATAAGGTTTTGTTTCTATCCCTATTTTTACGTTGATTTGATTATGTTATTATTTAATTATTTTTATCATGTCCTTTTACCTAATATGGATTATGTCATGATGGCATGATGTTTAAGATTCCCATTTTTATTACATGGGTTATGGAATGATGTATGATTTTTTATTTTGTGGAACACATAAGAATGGTATCATTATGAGATGGTTGAGACCTATATCTCCCTACAATGCTATGGGTAATGATTTATATCTCATGAGATAGACATGGCTAGAACGGCAGGTTAAACCGGTTCAGTAAAACAGGACTGAAATGAGGAGTGAACTTGGTTCAGAAAAGGACTTTGTCCGCAAAGATAGTCTTGGCTATGATTCTTGACTACTAAGAAATGATTCTCTATGATTATGTGTGTATTCAACAAAGTTTCATGTTTTTTGTTGTGATTATTGGGATTACATTTCATTACTATGATTTATCCCATGTTATGAAATTATGATCTCTTTTGCAGGTTAAGATTTCCAAAATGTTATGATGAATATGGTGTGATTAATATTTCTTTTGTTTACCCTTACTGAGCATTTGAGCTCACCCTTTTGTATGTTTTCTTTCCCCAGGTCAGGAAGAATTTTATTAAGTAGGATATGCCAAAAGGGACTCTAGATATGAAGAAATAAATGGGAGACAATGTAGATGCTTTATGATCCATTGTTTATGCTTCCCAGTTTCAAAAGACACTATACCTATACGGTCGTTTCATGGTTTTTTTATATGTTGTAATAAGTGTACTTCAATTTTTAAGTATTAAAAATGTATGTAAAGTATGGTTCGTTATATTAAATCTATCAATGGATCTTTTTGAGGCACTAATCGAGGCATTTTCATGCCCTCATGAATTCAAAACTGAAATTGTTGCGGCTAAAGTCTACCATGTAGAGAATAATCCTACAGAATGCCATGTAGTGATATCATTCACAGATGAAGATGAAGATGAAGTTGTGCATGGACATATTAGACCATTGTAATTATCTAGCAAGGTCAATGATGTAGACATCCGAGGAGCTTTCATTGATAATGGTTCAGGAGTCATCCTCATCCCCATTCGTACACTTCGTCGATTGGGCCTCACCGAATCTAATATATCTCCTTCTACATTGATGTTGCAAGGATGTGATAAAAATGAAGAAGAACATATGGGATAGATAACACTCAGAACTCAGTTTGGTGATCTTTTATCCAATTACTATTTCATGGTTGTTCGACATAACACATCATACAATATTTTTCTAAGAAGACCTTGGCTACATCAGTATGCGGTTATACCCTCATCATACCATCAATGTCTCAAATATTGTTTCAATGGTCAAATTGGGACATTGTGTGGTGGTAAATCCCAATTAAAAACATGTGAATCTCAATACATTGAGTCAGAATTCAATCACATGGAGGGTAAGGAGAAATCCACAACAAGGGAGGTTACTAAAGTTATTGCTCCATATGGATTGGAAAATATTCCTGTAAACCCATTCATACATGTGAGTACAGATTATGCATTGTCTATCAGTCAAATTGACACTATAGACCCGAATCCAAATACTCTTATGGAAACTTCCATACTCTCTGTTACGGCAATCAAGCCAGACAACATTGGAGAAATTAGTGATTCACTAAGAAATGATGAAAGCTCAAATGGAGATGTCTTAATTTCATCCACTGAAATCTAGAAAATCTTTACTTCGCCAACCAGGCTAGAAGAAGTTATAGCAATGTCAGAGGTAAATGATGATGTCGATTCTCAATCCATTATCTCTTCTTTATTACCCATGTAATACCATTCATCATAAATAGGTTGAGAAATGTAGGCCTCTTCTTCAAGATGTTCAAATTTTAACATCTCTTTTGATCATTGAAATTTTTCTTCATCATCTACGTTGTATTTAGAAATAGAAGAAATAACACATGTTGAAGAAGAAGAAGAGAAATATCTCAGGGATACCCCTCAAGCATTTGAAGAGGGTATCTCTACCACTGTGGATGAACTCAGTGAAATAAATTTGGGTATAAAAGAAGATCCATGCCCCACATTAATTAGTGAGGCCATGACTCTTGAAGAGAAGGAAATGTAAGTTTCATTTTTGAAGCAAAATAGAGATCTATTTTCTTATAACTATACAGAAATTCTAGGGCTTCATCCTGATGTTGCTACTCATCATTTGGGTTTCCCAGAAGAACATTGAGGATTTAAGCAAACTGCAAAAATAACACACCCAACATATGCTTTCAAAAATAAAGCTGAAGTGGATAAGCTTATCAAAGTTAACTTTGTCAGAGAAGTTCAATATCCCAAATGGTTGGAAAATATTATCCCTGTGAAAATGAATAATAGAAAATTTAGGGTTTGTAATGATTTCATAGATCTTAATCGTCGTTGTCCCAAAGATGATTTTCCAATTCCAATCACAGAACTCTTAATTGATGTAACCGCTGGCTATGAATGACTTTCCTTCATGGATGGATATTCCGAGTATAAAAAAATCTGAATGGCTTCAGAAGATGAAGATTCTACAGCCTTCAGATCCCCTTAGGGTGTGTTTTTCTATCGGGTAATTCCCTTTGGCCTATAGAATGCATGTTCAACGTATCAGTGTTCCATGCATCATATCTTCAAACCCTTTTTAGGGAAGTTTGTTGAATGTTATGCGGACTATTTGGTGGTCAAAACCAAGAAATGTTCTAATCACTTGGCTGATTTGGATGTCATATTCACCAAACTTCGGCAACATAGTTTGAAGATGAACCCCTTAAAATGTGCTTTTGGGGTAACCTCAGGAATATTTCTCAGCATTGTTGTACACCATCATGACATCGATGTTGATCCTGAGAAGACAAAGTATATCCTTGGTATGTCACATCCTCAAAATTTAAAGGAATTGAGAAGGCTTCAAGGATATTTAGCCTATATTCGGCATTTCATCACCAATTTAGAAGGAAAAAGTTTACCCTTCACCAAATTGATGAATAAGGGAGTCACTTACCAGTGGACTGAGGAACGTCAAGAATCATTCAATATTCACACGAAATATCTCTTGAGTCCACCGGTATTAATGACACATGTTGAAGGAAGACCACTTATTATTTATATGACAGCTTTAGAGCGATCATTGGGTTCTTTTCTTGCCCAGATGAATGATACTGGGAATGAAAACAGGCTATACTATCTCATTCGGACTATGCTTGAAGCAGAAAACCGATATTCAAGTATTGAAAAGTGATACCTAGAATTAAACTTCATAGTTTATAAGTTGAGACACTACTTGTAAAATCACGAGGTCCAATTGGTATCTCACAATAACCCGCTCAAATTTATCCTCAGTTGTCCAATGCTGATAGGGCGTCTGGAAGGGTGGCCAGTTATTTTTCAGTAATTTGATATCGAGTATGTGTCTCAAAAGGAAATAAAGGACCAAGATCTAGTTAATTTCCTTACTGAACAACCAACAGTAGAATAAACATCTTTAGATATTGAACTTCAAGAAGATGAATTCTTTTCTATTAAGGATAATCTTAAAGCAAGGGAAATGTACTTTGATGGTGCTTCTAGAAGTCCAACAGGGAAGAAAATGGAAGATCCTAAATTCAACAAATAGGGGTCAGAAATTTTACTTATTTCTTTAGAAAAGGCAGTGCTACCCGTTTCCTTCATATTGTGGGATGGAGGTACAAATAATGAAGCAGAATATCAAGATCTCATCATAGGATTGGATTTGGCGCTTCAGGCACAGGTGAATCACTTAAATGTGAAAGGTGATTCAGACCTTGTAATAAAACAATTCAATGGGGATTATTCCATCATAAAATAAGATTTAATACATTTTTATGATTACTTCAGAGAGTAAATGGTGGAATTTCCTTCAGAACTGTCATTTTCTTTTGTCCCGCGATGACAAAATTCTCATGCTAATGCACTGGATAATATAGACACAGCTCTAGCAGATCCAAATCGGGACAAGACAATCATCATTATTTCCCATTATCGTACAATTTCACCTTATTTTCAAAACAGAACAGAAGAAATCAATGAAATTAGTCCCATTCCTGAACCATGTGGTCATTCTATAGGATGGATGACACCTATTAGCGAATACCTTCAAAATGGAACACTCTCACCTAATAGAGCCGGGAAAGAACAATTCTGGTGATGTGTGGTCAATTTTAATCTTTATGATACCATTGATCACCTAGAAAAAATTCTCTACAAAAGATGTTTTGATGGAGTTTTTCTTTAGATGCATTTATGGTGAAGAGACAATGATTGTCATGAAAGAAGTGCATGCAGGAGTCTGTGGTGCCCATCTGTTTGGACATAGACTGTCTGATCAAATTCGAAGGCTTGGATACTTTTGGCATTCAATGATACAATATTGTGTTGATTTCACTAAGAAATGTCATTCATTCCATGTATGTTCCAACTTCATTCATCAACCCCCATAGTTTCTTCATACAGGTATATACTCATGGCCATTTGCCACATGGGGAATGGATGTAGTGGGAACTTATTCTTCAGCTACAGCCAAGCAGTTTAAGTATATTTTTACTACTACTGACTTCTTTTCCAAATGGGAAGTGTCAATACCTCTCAAAGAAGTTAGTTCTAAATGCATTGTTAGCTTCATCAAGTCTAACATCATTACCAGATTTGGTGTCCCTCATACCACATTGAGGGACAATGGAACCAACATCTGTTCATCAGTGGTAAGGAAGTTGTATCAAGAATATAACATCAAATACAATCATTCATCTCAGTATCATGCAGTGTCCAATGACCAAATGGATGCCTTCAATAAGAATCTTTCAAACATATTGAAAAATATGGTGGATAAAGATAAGAAATCATGGACTGATAAAATTTTTCATTCTTTGTGGGTATATCAAACCACCACACGCACTGCAACGTGGTCAACTATATATTTATTGTTATATAGAATAGAATCAATCATGCCCATTGGGGTTCAATTACCCTCGCTCAGAGTAGCCATTTGTGATCAGTCATCAAGAGATGAACAATCTCAAAAGCGATTGGATGAATTGGAACGATTACATGACAAAAGATTGTGCACTCTACATCACTTGGACTTCTATTAGAATCGAACAACATGAGCTTTCAACAAATAAGTTCATCTTCGTTCATTCATTCAGGGAGAATTGGTATTAGTTCCAAGAACTCCAATGATACCAGGAAAGAAACCTCTGATACTTGATCCAAAATGGGAAGGACATTACTCAATACATAAGGTCTAATCCAATGGAGCTTATTCTTTAATCTCAATAGATGGATAACTCTTCATGACCCCAACCAATTCCAGATTCTTGAAGAATTATTTTTTGTAACACAAATACTCTATTGTCTTATGTGACGTTAAACAGTAAATGTCACTCTTTTGTCCAACATGACGTTAAACTGTATTGTACATCCAACATGACGTTAAACTATACATCTTCTCATCCAACAGGATGTTAAACTATGTTGTCCTTGCTGCAAGAAATTAAATTTCATAGTCCCTTATACGTCCAACATGACTTCAAACCATGACGTCATAGCTACATGACACTAAACTTTACATAAGTCCCTTACGTCTAGCAAGACGTTAAACTTCATAACCATCGGTCTATGCAAATGACCTTAAACTTTTCGCACCATCGTCCAACGTGACATTAAATTGTATTGTTGCCTATTATGTCCTAGCTATATGACGCTAAACTATACATCACCCCAACGTCCAACATGAAGTTAAACTATGAAAAAGTCCCTAATACGGTCAACATGACATTAAACTGTTCCCCCATTGTCCTCACTACAAGATATTAAACTGCATAGCCATACGTCCTAGCTACGTGATGCTAAACTGTATAGAACCTATCCTTTCTATATGACATTAAACTATACCGCCTTTCTTTAGTCCTTACTGCATTAAATTAAACTGCATAGTCCCCCATTGTCCAACATGACGTTAAACTGTGCATCGTTAGGGTTGATGCTACTCCTTGCTTCTCACACAGAGTATGAATCATGTGATCTTAGAGTAAACATCATCCATAAAACCTTCTCTTGGAAGCTAACCATGCGTAAGTCCCAACACTTTCTTTTTACATCATTGTGCTCAAAAACAAATTTATCACCGATTCATTCTTCAATTGAACAACCCGGACATTGATCCTTTCCTTCTAGGATGGGTACGTAGGCAACCTCTCAAGGTTCAATCACAAAACCAATATCTTTGCATTGGTTAACCTTTGACCTTTCTATATGACTTTAAACTGTACATCAGTTTTGTAACACCCTGACCCCAGTTACCCATAGTCGGTCCATTATTGTGAAACATTGGCATAATCTCAAAAGATCAAGTCTCGAAAGACCGATTAGTTTAGTAGCCTTGGAAACACTAGATACATTCATAATACTTACATTACATCATAAAGTAAAACAAAACAACAACAACATCTCGTCTTTATATCCCCTCAAACTATCCCCATAGATCATTCATAATATACTTCTTCACATCTTGGAAAAATTAATACATCAGAAGGGGTGAGCTTAGATGCTCAGTAAGGATAACAAAATAGCAGAAGATTTCATAAATAAACATAAACATTTAAGGCAATGTATAACTAAAACAAAATCCTTTTAAACTTGAACATCAACATAATATGGAAAAAGTAAAATTAGATAATGTCATTTACTTATTCACATGGATATTCTACTGGTCGAATAATCACTTGCAATATTAATAACCACTTTCATAATGATGGAATGCATAATGCCATACTATCATAACTACATAGCCAAGGCCTCGTGCCAAGACCACAAATAAGATTTTGTCAAGGCCTTGTGCCAAGACACTAGTTTGTCTCATGAGACCTTTCGATGCATCGAGGAGCTATATCGGGCTCCACACGTCAGTTATTATGTCCAATGCATTCCTCATATCAAAAATGGTATATAAACATTTAGGAATACTATTTTTAAAAATACTGTTTGAAATTAATTACAGCATCAAAATACCAGTTCAATTTTTAAAATATACTTATATTTAAAATTGGTCAAATATACTCTAGTGTTTTTCTGAAAACATTATGCAAGTTTCTAGAAACAAAATAACTAATTCTAATACTACTCGACTAATTACAGGCCATAATGGGTCCACGCCCAATCCCTTCCTGTCTACCACACTCGAGAGTCGGGTTTTCTGAAAACATTTTTAAGCTTGCGTTAAATACATATACATTTGCACTAGATTTTCATATATTTGGGAGAAATATATCTCTCCTTATTTGAAATCATTAAAAAAAGTTATGGCTTGTAGAGGAAGTAAAAACTCAAATAACGGTCACAGCGGCAGAGAAGTCGTTGTCGCCGCATACGTAATACAAAACATTCCCTTTTATCGTTTAGTAAAACGATTCATATAAAAAATATTCCTTTTGAATAAACTTAAAAGTCAAAAGGGTTTATACACCGTATAAAATAAATTTGTGTATAAAACAAAATATGCCTCAATGAAAGGATATTGAGACGAAGTCCCTTACAAAGATCATTTTTAAATAAAGTAGATCTATTATGTGTATTCACTATATTTACACATAAAGAAAGTATAAATACAAGATAGGACATAATAATATCATGAAATAATTTGAAATTAGGAGATTAAAGCAAGGAACAGAAATTGGGTTAAGAATTTCCCTTATAAAGATCATTTTGTAAATAAAATAGATTGCTCATGTGTATTTACTATAAGTTCACATAAAGAAAGTATAAATACATGATAAGACATAATAATAACATGACATAATTTGAAAATAAGAGATTAACCCAAAGAATATAAATTGGGTTAAGAAGTTCCCTTATATTAATTTTGTCGAACATGTCAAAAAGTACCTTGTTTGGAAAATGACGGAAAGATTCCTCTAAAAAATATATAAGGTCAAATAATGGTATAAATGACTTTAACCCATTATAAAATAAGTAGTAAAAATAATTTGAAAGGTATATTTTAGAAACATGGATGTGGATGATAAAGAGGTACCAGAAGATAATTACATATGAACAACCTTGAATAATGAAGAGGATGTAGAATTAACCCTTACCTCGTGTCCGACTTGACTTGATCGTTCTTTAACCTCCTTAAAATCAGGTAACTCTTTTTCATTTGAGCCAAAGGCTTCCTTGGGAAGTCTTCTACCCAATTTGAGTCTTATAGGAGTAAGATAGGGAAGTGGAGAGAGTATTTGGGAAGAGGTTGGCCGAGCCAAATGTCTTGGAAGATGTGAATAACGTGGTAGTGGTGGGGGCCTTTTATAAGAGGAGAAGAGGGGCACTCTTGGAACTCATGAAATGTTACATTATTATGATATGATTTTCATATTCTAAAGGTCCCAAAATGATATATTTCGATGATAAGGTGATAAGGGTTCGAAATATGCTCATCCAATCGGTTTTTGACAAGTTTATGTATTAGATTTTACATTATCCTTTCATTTTATTTAAATCGTTAATTAATGAGGTAATCGCTACATCATCATGGTGTCATAAATAATTTAATTTATTTAATGTCTTAAAATTATAAAAAACTATAATGATGTAGGAAATATATTTAGCTTTCTAATGAATATTTATAGTCAAAAAAATGACTTTTATAACCCCATTTAAAAATTGTTTTAGTAAAACAACTCATGTTTGTGACATTTTTATTTTTACTTTAAATAAAAAGTTATTATCGTCATTTTCCTACCAAAGTGGCTCCATGGGGTCCCCAAGATGACCCATAGATTGTCTTGGTCTTCCATAACTCATCCAATAGTGGTAGGACATGTGTAATGGTATTTTTTTATTTTTATAATATCAATTTTACCTTAAAATTCACTAATTACCATTAATTGTGATTAATTAAACTTAAAAGTTACTATTCACCAAAAATTATTTTAATCCCATTGAACCACATTTTACTTCTTAATGACAACCATGTATGTCAGATTTTTGAAAATCAAATCACAGAAGTGGTAATATTTCATTTAAAAGAAAAATCAGTTTTTTAACTACCACTTAGTGGTTTCACTATTCATCAAAAATTGAAGTTTTTCAGAACAATGCCAAAATTTCACCCTAAGCAATAATTTATATTCCTAATTAAAAAATGATGTCTATTATATGAAATTCCAAACATATAAGTTGCATTTATTAATTTTATAATTAATTCACGTTGTCACAACAAATAGAGTGTTTTTCAGAAACAATATATATCAAAAGATTGGCAATTGTTTATGTCCAATTTCAAAGTGAAATTAATTCAAATGAACACCATTGGATAAAATGGTAAAAATATATTCTAATGATACTTTAAAACCACTCAATAGTATAATTTATCACTATAAATTATTTTTATTAAAAAAGTTGTTTTTAAGTATTTTTCACTATTCATAAAAAATTGGATGTTCTCAGAAAAATACCAAAAATTCAACATAGGCTAATTTAGATATTATGAATCCAAAAATGAAGTCCATACTAAAAGAAAAAATTTATAAAATTTCAAAAATTATGTATTAATATTCAAAACGGCTACTTTGATTGGTCGTAGTGTGTTAGAATCTCGAAGTTGCGTACAATGCAAGCTATTGTATTATTAAAAGAGAAGTGTATCGTAGAAGCTCGGGGTGTTACATTCTCCCCTCCTTCAAATAATTGCGTCCTCGCAATTTGAAATTTTTGTTTGAAAATAAAAGATTGAAAATAGAAAATATCATTGTGGAAAACCCACATCGGAAATAAGGTTAATAAAATTTAGCCTTAATAAGAGGGAAAGGGAAATGAAAAAATCACCACCAAATTATGATCTCGATAAGGAGAACATTGGTGGAAATTAGAGAAATATAATTGGAGGAAAAATGTAAATATTCGTAGGGAGTGATTGAGGTCTTCAATCACAAACAAGTGTATAATTGAGGGCCTCAAAGCCATCAATCTATGATGAAAATATAATTATATCTACAAAAATTAGGTTTTAGGATAACAAATTTTTGTTTTAATATACCTTCCCTAAAGTTTAAGAATTAATTTCTTCATAAGAATTAGAAATATATATATATATATATACTTGAAAAGTAGAATTTCAACCTTCAACTAATTTCTTCCCCAAACTTGTCTTTCACCCAAAAAGATAATAGAACTCAAAAATATTATATTTATCTTAATCGTACAAGGTTCCACATAACATTTGGATTAGGAAAGCTATTTTATAATAACCAGGGACTTCCTGTAGGCTAGTGGTAGGTAATAAAGGCCTGTCGCACTATGGTTGTGGGTTCGATTCCTGTAGCTTTGTCCGACACGACGGGCTATCCCCCAACCTGCAGGTTGTCCTTTTCCTAAAACTATAGTATTATAATATTCCAAATATAATCTTCAGAAATGATTTAACCTTAAACAATACTATTCAAGGTTCAACTTAATCCATTCCAAATTTTATAGTTATCCAAAATTCCTCTGTCTAGACTTTCTCTAAAAGGTCTCTAAATCCCAAAATCAATTGTAACATTAGATTCCCAAAACAAAGTAAAGTTTCTCTTATTGTCACATAATAAAAATATTATTACCTTCATCATATTAAAAAAAAGTACTGCAGTACAATCTTTATATATATCACATTATTCTTATAACCAAAATATAATCCTTGTGTCCAAAAGCACTAATACATTAATTATTCCTCTTTAACTTTAGTAACAGCATAAGATTGTGCTTGATCCCTTGGACTTTACTAAGGTAAGTTTCCCTAACTCTTAGGAAATTCATTTTCATAATGCCCCATTTCCCTACAATTGTAGCATTCAACATTGATAGCCGCTTTCTTTCCCATGCAATCACGAGCCTGGTGACCTTTTCTCCACATTTATAACAAACTCCCATTCCTTTTAGGCAAGTACCAGGGTGATTCTTCCCACAATTATCGCATAATGGAAAATACTTCATTCCCCTTTTCCTTTTATCTGTCTCTTGTTCCATTGTTTTCTTCTTCTCTTGCTTTACTTTGTTGTCATAAGACTTAGAGAATTCCTTTTCTGTCTTGATAGCACATGAGTCTATATCTTCGTTTGTTGAGAAATATTGTGATACTAAGGCTCGACAGAGTAAAGGTTTTAACCCATCAATGGAATGGTCAATCATACTTCTTGGGTTACGTATTTAATCTGCAGCATGCCTCGCTAACTGTGTAAAGTTAGACTCATACTTTGCGGCATTCTCATCCTCCTTCTGCCTCAGACAGAAAAATTGACTTTCCATATCTGCTCGATTTTCACAAGGAAAGAATTTTTCTAAGAAAATCTCTTTGAAATCCCTTCATTCCATATTAGATACTTCTTCATCTTCTTTCGTGTGTTGAATCAGCGACCACCATTGATCGGCATCTCTAGTGAGACGGTAAAATTCCATGACAACCTTCTTCCTTTCACTACTCCCCAAGGCATGGAATATTTTCTCTAAGGAGTTTATCCACTGCTCAGTTACTAATGGATTTGTGCCCCCATTAAATGTTGGTGGTTTTTGACTCATGAAGTAGTCTAACATTGATCCTCCACGTTGCAAATCCAAGTGCTCCATATGAGTAATGTTATTATTCATAACCTGAGTGAGTTTTCCCAGCATGGTAATAAGTTGATCTGCACCAGTTGTATCTCCAGATCCACAATAATTATCTTGAGTAGGAGGGAAATCCCTACATGGAGTGCGTGCATTTATACGGTTTCCATTCCTCCCACTAGGCACCATTTCTAAACAATAGCATAAACTAGATTATTTTATGAATCAAAATACATAATTCCATACTTGTAAAACACTTAACATAAATTGAACTATTTATGGATATAATCAATAATCATAAAAAAAATATTTTAGGAAGTATGTACTCATAAACCCTTCATAATGGTTTGTAACGAAAATGATAATTATCCTCAGCATATCCCCTGGGAGTGTCGTAACCAAGAGTGTAGAAAGGCTCATTTTTGTGCACCAGTTCCGGTTCGAGTCTACCTCAAAGTGGTGTTTTCGGGTTTTACCCCTCGTGACATCTGTGCCAGAGCCGCCTCTACCTGCTCGTATCCAGACATGGATGTATTTCTTAGAAACCCACAAAATCCCTATAATAACAAAATTTTAGGAAGTTCTTCTATACTAATCTTCAAAATATATCTTAGGGCTATGTGCTCTAATCAGAGTTTATCTTAATCTAGCTTCCAAAGTTATTACTAAACTGCCTCTGATACCAACCGTAACGCCCCGACCCCAGTTACCCAGAGTTGGTGCATTATTGTGTAACATTGGCATGATCACAAAAGATCAAGTCTTGAAAGACCGATTAGTTTCGTAGCCTTGGAAACACTAGATACATTCATAAGTCTTACATTACATCATAAAGTAAAAAAAACTACAACAACATCTTGTCTTCATATCCCCTCATACTATCCCCATAGATCATTCATAATATACTTCTTCACATCCTAGAAAAATTAAAACATTGGAAGGGGTGAGCTCAGATGCTCAGTAAGGATAACAATATAGCGGAAGCTTTCATAAATAAACATAGACATTTAAGGCAATGTATAACTAAAACAAAAGCCTTCTAAACATGAACATCTACATAATATGGCAAAAGTAAAATTAGATAATTCCATTTACTTATTCACATGGATATTCTACTGGTGAAATAATCACATGCAATGTAACACCCCGAGATTTTATGAAAAATATTATTTTTAATTTCATTAATTTCCTGTGTTGTATGCTACACCAAAAGAAGCTTGAAAAACACGCATCCTTGACTTGCCTTTCATTACATGCAAGCGCGACCTTCCAAGATAGCGTGTGTTGTACGCAATACCGAGTTTTGCTAAACAATGATATGCTATTATAATATTATTAAAACTAGCCATTATGAATAGTAATAACCACTTTTTGAAATTTTTTAAATTTTATTTTTCAAAATAGACTTCATTTTTGGATTCGGAATATCGAAATTAGCTTAGGGTGAAATTTTGGTACTTTTCCGATAACTTTCATTTTTTGATGAATAGTGAAAATTACTAAATTTTAATTAAAAACAACCTTTTTAATCGAAATAATTAATAGGGATAAATTATTAATTTTAGTGGTTTTAAAGTATATTTAGAATATATTTTTAAAATTTAATACAATGTCGGTCATTGTATGTAATTTCACATTTAAACCAGTTATAAACAAGTGTCAATCTTTTGATAGTTATTATTTCTTAAAAACACGCTATTTGTTTTGACGACGGGAATTAATTTTTAAATTAGTTAATGTAACTGATATGTTTTAAATTTGGTAAAATAAACATCATTTTTTAGTTCATAATATCAAATATAGCATAGGCCTAATTTTTGGTATTTTTCTGGAAACTTTCATTTTTTGATAAATAGTGAAACCACTAAGTGGTAGTTAAAAAATGAATTTTTCATAAAACATAATTTTACCTCTTCTGTGAGTGGAATTTCAAAAATCTGAGAGACACGGTTGATGTTAGTAAGTAAAATTTGGTTCAATGAGATGAAAATAATTTTTGATGAATAGTATCTTTTTACTTTTTTTTACCACGGTTAAAAGTAAATAGGGTAATTAATGGTAAAAATGATATTATTATTACCCTAACACATGTCCTAATTCTATTGGATAAGTGTAATTCGACCAAAAACAACCTTAGGAATAAAATATGACCATTTATGCCCACATGGATTAGATTAGAACATTTATTATTATTTAATTCAAAGAAGAGTTAAAAGAGTTAAAATCAATGTTTATTTACTAAAACATTTTTAATATAGGGTTATACATAAGATAAATTCGATTGTAAATATGAATTATAAAGATACAAATATTTCCTACATAATGATATTTTATTTGAAATTTTTAGACTTGCAATAATTTAATTTATTTATGACACAATGATGATGCAGTAATTACCATAATAGTGACTAATTAGAATAATTGATATTATAAATACCTAAATAAGTATAATTTGAGACTTTTTATGAATTAAACGAATTTTATAGGTTAATATGAAATGTTAGTATTTATTTAATTAACATTTTTATAACTAATAATTCTGTTATGATATTCACAAAAATCAATTACTAAATAGGGTCAAAATTGACATAAAATACTTTTTAAAACAAATATTATATTATTAATTGTTATTTTATTCCTAAAAATATATGGTTTGTCCAAATGACTTAGATAAGGTTATATATATTAATAATAAACAACTTGGGGTTCGTTTGGCTTGATATAGTAAGTTTATTAACCTTATAGTGTAAGACTACAAGAAGACACAGTAAAAGTTAAATTATCTAACTTAAAGTTAAATCTAAATGATAAGGTTAAAATTGATACCTAAACTTGTCTAAATTCTATAGGATGAAAGTATTTCGACCCCTAACCACCTTATCTTCGAAATATATCAATTGGGAGCTATTAAAACCCGAATTTGACTTTATAATAAAATAATATTTTTTATTATTCCAAAGGTGCCCCTCCCCTCCCTTATAAAAGGGCACCTCCTCCCCTCTTCCTCACACCATTTTGAGCCGTCAAGCTCGGCCAAACCCTGCCAATTTCTACACCCCACTTCTCAAGAAACATCCTAGAGGTTATGTTCTTCTTCAAAGACCTATTTTAGTGCCCTAAAAAGAGGTCTCAAAAAAGCACTTCAAAGAAGAGGTAATGTCCGTTACCGATTCTTTCATCTTTATTTCTTCTTCCACTACTTATTCTTTAGTTGTTTCATTATGAAGTAATAACATCAGTATCACTCATATACAGATATGTTATTATAAGTATGAAACAACCTTATTTCACCATCTATCCATCATACGGAAAAAGAAATCACCGCTCGTGCGTACGTACGGAATACCGTCTCCACACCGTGGTGTAATCTATTTTCCACCACCACCTTACTTGGATGGGTATAATGGTGTAAATAATAACTATATATGATTATTTTAAAGTGATATTGATTCTTAAATAGTATACATACACTAAAATACAATTCAACGATCATGAGAACGATATCATCGCTCGTGCGTACGTACGGACTACCGTCTCCACGACGCGATGAGTTTCATTCTCCACGTTAACCATTCATGAATGATTATAAAGTATATATAATAAGTAATCATGAAATATATGACATAATAATAAAACTGGATTTATATATATTTATATTTATTTCATCTACTTAATTCCACTCAATTCAATAAGGAAACGAAAACAACGTTCATGCGTACGTACGGCCTACCGTCTCCATGAACGGTGTATTTCTTTCCATTTATCTATCAATTATATATATTTATATTCTGAATATATATTATATATAAATAATGTTTTATAATCATGAATTAAGTAATCATGATCTATGTAATCATATGAATAATTACAAGTTAAAACCCGAACAACATATGAGACGATTTTACCCAAAACGCTATTTTAACATGAATTTACAAAAGAACGAGTAAAATAAAGTCATAAGTGAACCATATATGATATACTAACAATGAATATGATTCTGTAATAAGTCAATGACATTATTTAAATCATTATACAGGAGGTTCGGACATTTACGAAGCAAATCGGACCTATGGTAAGGGAAATATCACAATCTCATTTTTATCCGAGATTGTTTATACTTTAGTATTTATTGGGGTGTATTTTATCATCCACATCTATGTTTCCTCAATATGTAATATTTATATCCTTATACAATATTTTATATCCAATTTTACCCTTCGGTGAGTTTTTAGTAAAAGATATGAAAGGAATCTTTTGTCGTTTTTCGTACGAGGTACTTTTTGACTTTTCCGACAAAAGTACGAAGAATGTTTTTTTAACTTATACGGCATGAATGGATTTTTAAAACATTATTTACAAGAAGATTCCTTTACAAGTTTTCTAGTTTATTTTTAATCAACTTCTTTTAGTTATAATTTTATGACATGTTAAGAAATGAAATGTGTTTTTGAAGTAGAAAGGATATTTTCCTCGTGAATGGAGTTCAAGTGTTTTATCAAAATTATTTTCCATCTATGATAATATTGGGTTCTATTTCTATCCCTATTATTAAATGGATTTTATTATGTTGTGATGGAAATAGTTTTATGAATTCCTTTATCTTATTTGAATTGTTTTATGATGTCATGTTGTTTAAGAATCCCATTTTTATTACATGGGTTATGCTATGATGTATGGTTTATGATTTTGTGGCAGACATAAGAATGGTATAATTATGAGATGGGTGGGACCTATATCTCCCTCCAATGCATTGGGTAAAGATTTTATATCTCATGATATAGACATGGCTGGAACGGTTGGTTAAACCGGTTCAGTGAAACAGGACTGAAACGAGGGTGACTCGGTTCAGAAATGGACTTTTTCCACTAAGATAGTCTTTGCAATGAGTCTTGTCTAATAAGATATGATTCTCTATGATTATGTGTGTATGCCACAAAGTTTCATGTTTTAAGTTATGATTATTGAGATTTCATTTCACTACTATGATTGATCCCATTTTATGAAATTATGCTCTCTTTTGTAGGTTAAGATTTCCAAAATGTTATGTTCTTATGAATATGATGTGATTGATATTTAATTTGTTTACCCTTACTGAGAATTTGAGCTCACACTTTTATGTTTTCTTTTCCACAGGATATAAAGAAATGTTTTAGGTAAAATAAAAGGAAGATCTTTATGGGAGATGTTGAATATCTTTCATCACGATTAGAAGATTATATTCCGAGTTTCCAAAGACACTAAACTATTACGATCCTTGTGTGTGTGTTTTTGTTATGTACTAAGTATTCCGAAAAAGTAATGTAATGTCCATGTACGTCAAGCTTCGGGTCTCTACAGTTGGTATCAGAGGAAAGGTTTAGTCAACCTTTGGAAACTAGGATGCGTAGACGTTAGTGAGATCCCTAGAGATATTTATAAGGTATGTCTAGGGATTTCCCTAAGGTTAAGTATAAGTATAGGTTATAGTACTAGAATTACGCTAACGATCATATAATTAAACCTAAGATTTTAGATATTGAAGGTACTACCCCTTTATTATGTTGTTTTCCCTACCATGATTTTTTCCTCTCACACTATTCTTTTTAGGTTTTAGACGATGGCTGGAACCCGAAGGAACCGTGTTGATGAATGCAATGGACAATGCAACGATTGTCCTCCTGAACAAACAAATGTTATGGGAGATGGAGTGCAAAATATTATTGCTATAATTACACAAGATATGAATCATTCTGGACTTCCAAATGAGCAGAGAAGGGAACAATATTCTCTTGAGTCCTTCATGAGGCAACGTCCACCTTCTTTCAGTGGGTCTTTTGGTCCAATTGTTGCTGAACAATGGATCAGCACTACTGAAAAGATATTTTCAGTTCATCAATGTTCTGAACATGATAAAGTCATCTTAGCAGTATATCGTTTGGAAGGTGAAGCTGATCAATGGTGGAATCCTATCAAGAATATGAGGCAAAGAGATGAAATTGAGTCCATGGAATGGGACGAGTTCAAGAACTTATTTTTCAATAAGTACTTCCCTCGTATTCTTCGAACAAAGATGGAGAAGGAGTTTCTTTAACTTAAGAAAAAGGATGATGAATCTGTTGGTATATACGAAGCGAATTTTACAAGGCTTGCAAGGTATGCATCTGGATTTATCATCCAACCAGAAAGTAAAGTTGATTGATTCTTCAGTGGCTTAAAACCAAATCTTCGAAGGGCATTAGCTATAAGAGACTTCAGTAGCTATGAAGATATTGTGTGTTGTGCTATCAAGGTAGAAATGGATGTTGGTGTTACTTATCCATCTCATAGTTTTGACAAGAAACAAAAGATAGAGTTCAAGGATAAATCTCAGAATAATGGTGAAAAGAATATGAATGTTTCCTTATGCTCAAAGTGTGGAAAGAAGCATGGTGGAGATTGTCTTAAAGGGACAAGTAAATGTTTCAAATGTGGAAAGGAAGGTCATCGGGCATTTGAATGCCTCAATGATGGGAAGAAGATGTCTAATGATGAAAACAAAGGAAGGGATACACAGAATGAACCTACTACACTTCAATGCTTCAAGTGCAAGGAAATGGGGCATTATGCTAAAAAATTCCCTAATCTAAGGGTTAGTGATGATCGACATGAGCAACCACTTAAGGAAAAGGACAAAGGGAAGTCACATGCGATCACTATTGGAGATGTTGAATATGACAACGATGTGGTGGAATGATTATGTGTTTATGTAATGGGATTCCAAAATAATGTTTTATATAGTATCGTGGAATATTGGAATATTTATGTATTGGTCTATTGTGGTTTTCAAAAAATTTATGGTACCGGTAACCATGAAAAGTGATTGAGACATTTTTGGTAAACAGATGATATGTGTATAATGAATGGATAAGAAGATAATGAGATGTTTGATTGTATTCATGAGCTCATGATTGATATAAGGACTAAGTGATATCATGGTTTGAGGATATAGAATTTTGAGGATTTTGGTATGTGGAAAGTGTTAACTTTTAACTGCATTCATGTTTTCACTAAGGATCAATGGATATTCATTCTTTAAGAAAATACATGATTAAGGTATTCACATGTTTTTAATTTGACCAACAAGATATATCTTATGATATATGGGGGATAAATGATGGCACTCACGTGATCATTTTCATTATACCATGATCTTGGACCAAAGTATTTTAGATAAGCCTAAATATTGGAATGGATTATATTGTACATAAGTTATTATTGTTTAAGGATAAAACTTTTTTTTGATATTGTTGATGGGATGTTATAGTAATATAGCTTTAGAAAAAGGACAGCCTGCAGGACGGGCGACAGCCCATCGCGTCGGACAAGGCTGTAGGAATTGAACCCACAACCAAAGTGCGACTGGCCTTTATCACCTACCACTGGCCTACAGGATGTCCCTTTTTAGTAGAAACTAGTTTTATTATATTATTCAGTATGATATATGAAGTATAAGTCCATTTTAGGAACCATATATGATTAATCTCACTATAGATGGACTTATGTATTTTTTGATAACTTTTCAAACCTTTTGTTTGAGACAGGTGGAATGACCCATCATTCTATCACATGATCTGCTAACACATAACGAATGACAAATTCAACTTCATTTCATTAAGAGATGAAGTGGAAATTGTCCAAATAACGACAAATAGTGAGACTATACCAAAATCACGAATGTATTTCTTCTAAATCCAATTTCAGGGAAATGATCTTGAAAACCAAAAATGTTTTCCTAGTGCTCTTATATCTGATGAATCAGATGGTACCTTAGATCGTCTCAAATTTATGGCTTTGTGATTTCTGGATTTTCCATAGCCATGTTCTCTACCACTCTCCATCAGAACATGATGGTTAGATTTCTCTTCTATATCCATATTTTCACCTTAGGTGGAAACCCATTGATTAGTTTATTTGGGTAACTGTTACATTTCATACTTTTTTTTAAAGATTGGTTTTGGTATTCTTTTTTACAATGTGGGTTTCTATTAAAGAAACTTTCGAGTAGTAAACCATTTATAACCCCGACGAATTTCAAGGGCGAAATTCATTTTAAGGGGGGTAGAATGTAACACCCCGAAATTTTTTGAAAAATGTTATTTTTAATTTCTTTAATGTCTTTTGTTGTATGCTACACCAAAATAAGCTTGCAAAACATGCATCCGTGAATTTCCTTGCATTACACGCAAGAGCGACCTCCCGCGATAGCGTGTGTTGTACGCAATACCGAGTTTCGCTAAACAATGATATGCTATTAAAATATTATTAAAACTAGCCGTTATGAATAGTAATAACCACTTTTTGAAATTTTGTAAATTTTATTTTTCAAAATAGACTTCATTTTTGGATTTGGAATATCGAAATTAGCTTAGGGTGAAATTTTGGTACTTTTCGGATAACTTTCATTTTCTGATGAATATAGAAAATTACTAAATTTTAATTAAAAACAACCTTTTTAATCGAAATAATTAATAGTTATAAATTGTTAATTTGAGTGGTTTTAAAGTATATTTAGAATATATTTTTACAATTTAATACAATGTTGGTCATTGTATGTAATTTCACATTTAAACCAGTTATAAACAAGTGTCAATCTTTTGATAGTTATTATCTCTTAAAAACACGCTATTTGATTTGACGACAGGAATTAATTTTTAAATTAGTTAATGTAACTGATATGTTTTGAATTTGGTAAAATAGAAATCATTTTTTAGTTCATAATATCAAATACACCTTGGGCCTAATTTTTGGTATTTTTCTAGAAACTTTCATTTTTTGATGAATAGTGAAACCACTAAGTGGTAGTTAAAAAAATGAATTTTTCATAAAACATAATTTTAACGCTTCTGTGAGTGGAATTTCAAAAATTCAAGAGACACGGTTTATGTTAGTAAGTAAAATGTGGTTCAATGAGGTGAAAATAATTTTTGCTGAATGGTAACGTTTTACTTTTTTTTACCACGGTTTAAAGTAAATAGGGTAATTAAGGGTAAAAGTGATATTATTATTACCCTAACACATGTCCTAATTCTATTGGATAAGTGTAATTCGACCAAAAACAACCTTAGGAATACAATATGACCATTTAGGCCCACATGGATTAGATTAGTACATTTATTATTATTTAATTAAAAGAAGAGTTAAAAGAGTTAAAATCAACATTTATTTACTAAAACATTTTTAATATAGGGTTATAAATAAGATAAATTCGATTGTAAATATTAATTAGAAAGCTCAAAAGATTTAATACATAATTATATTTTATTTTTATTTTTTGGACTTTATATAATTTAATTTATTTATGACACAATGATGATGCAGTAATTACCATAATAGTGAAATATTAGAATAATTGATATTATAAATACCTAAATAAGTATAATTTGAGACTTTTTATGAATTAAACTAATTTTATAGGTTAATATGACATGTTAGTATTTATTTAATTAACATTTTTCTAACTAATCATTTGGTTATGTGTTTCACAAAAATCAATTACTAAATAGTGTCAAAATTGACATAAAATAGTTTTTAAAACAAATATTATTTTATTAATTGTTATTTTATTCCTAAAAATCTAAGGTTCGGCCAAATGACTTAGATAATGATATATATATTAATAATAAACAACTTGGGGTTCGTTTGTCTTGATATAGTAAGTTTATTAACCTTATAGTGTAAGAAAACAAGAAGACATGGTAAAAGTTAAATTATCTAACTTAAAGTTACATCTAAATGATAAGGTTAAAATTGATAACTAAACTTGTCTAAATTCTATTGGATGAGAGTATTTCGACCCCTATCCACCTTAGCTTCTAAATATATCAATTGGGAGCTATTAAAACACGAATTTGACTTTATAACAAAATAATATTTTTTGTTATTCCAACGGTGCCCCTCCCCTCCCTTATAAAAGGGCACCTCCTCCCCCTCTTCCTCACACCACTTTGAGCCATCAAGATAGGCCAACCCCTGCCAATTTCTCCTCTACACTTCCCTAGAAAAATCCTAGAGGTTCTGGTCTTCTTCAAAGACCTATTTTAGTGCCTTAAAAGGAGATCTCAAAGAAGAACTTCAAAGAAGAGGTTATGTCCGTTACCGATTATTTCATCTTTATTTCTTCTTCCACTGCTTCTTCTTTAGTTTTTTCATTATAAAGTAATAACATCAGTATCACTCATATACTGATATTTTATTATAATTATGAAACAACCCTATTTAACCATCTATCCATCCTTCGGAAAAAGAAATCACCACGGGTGCGTACGTACGGAATACCGTCTCCACGCCGTGGTGTAATCTATTTTCCACCACCACCTTACTTGGATGGGTATAATGGTGTAAATAATAACTATATATGATTATTGTAAATTGATATTGATTGTTAAATATTATACATAAACTACAATATAATTCAACGATCATGAGAATGATATCATCGCTCGTGAGTACGTACGGACTACCGTCTCCACGACGCGATGAGATTCATTCTCCACGTTAACCATTCATGAATGATTATAAAGTATATATAATAAGTAGTCATGAAATATATGACATAATAATACTACTGGATTTATGTATATATATATTAATTTAATCTACTTAATTCCACTCAATTCAGGAAGGAAATGAAAACAACGTTCATGCGTACGTACGGCCTACCGTCTCCATGAACGGTGTATTACTTTCCATTTATCGATCCATTATATATATGTATATTCAGAATATATATTATATATAAATCATTTTTTATATTCTTGAATTAAGTAATCATGATCTAAGTAATCATATGAATAATTACAAGTTAAAACATGAACGACAAATGAGATGATTTTACCAAAACGCTACTTTAACATGAATTTACAAAAAAATGGGTAATATAAAGTCATAAGTGAACCATATATGATATAATAACAATGAATATGATTATTTAATAAGTCAATAACATTATTTAAATCATTATACAGGAGGTTCGGACACTTACGAAGCAAATCGGACCTGAGGTAAGAGAAATATCACAATCTCATTTTTATCTGAGATTGTTTATACTTTAGTATTTACTGGGGTGTATTTTATCATCCACATCCATGTTTCCACAATATGTAATATTTATATCCCTATACAATATTTTATATCCAATTTTACCCTTCGGTGAGTTTTTAGTAAAATATATGAAAGGAATCTTTTGTCGTTTTTTGTACGAGGTACTTTTTGACTTTTCCGACAAAAGTATGAAGAATGTTTTTTTAACATATGCAGCATGAATGGATTTTTAAAACATTATTTCCAAGAATCTTCCTTTAAATGTTTTCATGTTTATTTTTAATCAACTTCTTTTATTTATAATTTTATGACATGTTAAGAAATGAAATGTGTTTTTGAAGTAGAAAGTATATTTTCCTCAAGATTGGAGTTCAAGTGTTTTATCAAAATTATTTTCCATCTAAGATAATATTGGGTTCTTTTTATATCCCTATTATTACATGGATTTTATTATGTTGTTATGGAAATATTTTAATGAATTCCTTTATCTTATATGAATTGTTTTATGATGTCATGTTGTTTAAGAATCCCATTTTTATTACAAGGGTTATGCTATGATGTATGGTTTATGATTTTGTGGCACACATAAGAATGGTATCATTATGAGATGGGTGGGACCTATATCTCCCTCCAATTAATTGGGTAAAGATTTTATATCTCATGAGATAGTCATGGCTGGAATGGTTGGTTAAACCGGTTTAGTGAAATAGGACTGAAAAAAGGGTGACTCGGTTCAGAAATAGACCGTGTCCACTAAGATAGTCTTGGCAATGAGTCTTGACTAATAAGATATGATTATTTATGATTATGTGTGTATGCCAAAAAGTTTCATGTTTTAAGTTATGATTATTGAGATTTCATTTCACTACTATGATTTATCCCATGTTATGAAATTATGCTCCCTTTTGCAGGTTAAGATTTCCAAAATGTTATGTTCTTTTGAATATGATGTGATTGATATTTCTTTTGTTTACCCTTACTGTGCATTTGAGCTCACTATTTTATGTTTTCTTTTCCCCGGGATATAAGGAATGGTTTTAGGTACAAAAATGAAGATCTTTATGGGAGATGTTGAAGATATTTCATCACGATTAGAAGATTATATTCTGAGTTTCCAAAGACACTAAACTATTACAATCCTTGTGTGTGTGTTTTTGTTATGTACTAAGTATTCCGTAAAAGTAATGTAATGTCCATGTACGTCAAGCTTCGGGTCTCTACATGCAATATTAATAACCAATTTCATAGTGATGGAATGCATAATGCCAGACTATCATAACCACATAGCCAAGGCCTCGTGCCAAGACCACAAATAAGATTTTTTCAAGGCCTCGTGCCAAGACACTAGTTTGTCTCATGAGACCTGCTGATGCATCGAGGAGCTATAGCGGCCTCCACCCATCACTTATTAAGTCCAATGCATTCCTCATATCAAAAATGGTTTATAAACATTTAGGAATACCATTTTTAAAAATACTGTTTGAAATTAATTGCGGCATCAAAATATGAGTTCAATTTTTAAAAGATACTTATATTTAAAATTTCTCAAATATACTCCAGTTTTTTTTCTGAAAACATTATACAAGCTTCTAAAAACAAAATAACTAATTCTGAGACTACTCGACTAATTACAGGCCATGATGGGACCACGCCCAATCCCTTCCTGTCTACCACACTCGAGAGTCGGGTTTTCTGAAAACATTTTTAAGATTGCGTTAAATACATATAAATTTGCACTGGATTTTCATATATTTTATAGAAATATATCTCTCTTTATTTGAAATCATTAAAAAAATTATGGCTTGTAGAGTAAGCCAAAACTCAAATAATGGTCACGGCGGTGGAGAAGTCGTTGTCACTGCATACGTAATACAAAACATTCCCTTTTTTCGTTTATTAAAACGCTTCGTATAAAAAATATTCCTTTTGAATAAACATAAAATTCAAAAGGTTTTTTACACTGTATAAAATAAATTTGTGTATAAAACAAAATATTCCTCAATGAAAGGTGATTGAGACTAAGTCCCTTACAAAGATCATTTTTTAAATAAAGTAGATATATTATGTGTATTCTCTATATTTACACATAAAGAAAAGTATAAATACAAGATAAGACATAATAATATCAGTACATAACTTGATAGTAGGAGATTAACCCAAGGAACAGAAATTGGGTTAAGAATTTCCCTTACAAAGATCATTTTTTAAATAAAATAGATTGGTCATGTGTATTCACTATAAGTTCACATAAAGAAAGTATAAATACATGATAAGAAATAATAATAACATGAAATAATTTGAAAAAAAAGAGATTAACCAAAACAATAGAAATTGGGTTAAGAAGTTCCCTTACCTTAATTTTGTCGAACATGTCAAAAAGTACCTTGTTTGGAAAATGACGGAAAGATTCCTTTCTAAATTGTATAAGGTCAAATAATGGTATAAATGACTTTAACCCATTGTAAAATAAGTAGTAAAAATATTTTGAAAGATATATTTAAGAAACAAGGATGTGGATGATAAAGAGGTCCCAGAATATAATTACATATGAACAACCTTGAATAATGAAGAGGTTTTAGAGTTAACCCTTACATCGAGTCCGACTAGACTTGATCGTTCTTTAACCTCCTTAAAATCGGGTAACTCTTTTTGATTTGAGCCAAAGGCATCCATGGGAAGGCTTCTGCCCAAAGTGAGGCTTCGAGGAGTACGATAGGGAAGTGGAGAGAGTATTTGGGCAGAGGTTGGCTGAGCCAAATGGCTTGGAAGGTGTGAATATGGTGGTAGTGGTGGGGGCCTTTTATAAGAGAGGAGGAGGGGCGCTCTTGAAACTCATGAAATGTTACATTATTATGATATGCTTTTCAGATAAAAAAGGTCCCATAATGATATATTTCGTGGAAAAGGTGATAAGGGTTAGAAATATGCTCATCCAACAGGTTTTTGACAAGTGTAAGTCTTAGATTTTACATTATCCTTTCATTTTATTTAAATCATTAATGAATGAGGTAATCGCTGCATTGTCATGGTGTCATAAATAATTTAATTTATTTAAGGTCTAAAAACTATAAAAAAAATATCATGATGTAGGAAATATTTTTACCTTTCTAATGAATATTTATAGTCAAAAATATGACTTGTATAACCCTATTTAAAAATTGTTTTTGTAAAACAACTCATGTTTGTGACATTTTTATTTTTACTTTAAATAAAAAGTTATTATTGTCATTGTCCTCCCAAATTGGCTCCCTGGGGTCCCCAAGTTGACACATGGATTGTCTTTGTCGTCCATGACACATCCAATAGGGGTAGGACATGTGTAATGGTATTTTCATATTTTTATAATATTAATTTTACCTTAAATTTCACTAATTACCATTAATCGTGATTAATTAAACTTAAAAGTTACTATTCACCAAAGATTATTTTAATCCCATTGAACCACATTTTACTTCCTAATGACAACCATGTATGTCGGATTTTTGAAAATCAAATCACGGAAGTGGTAATGTTTCATTTATACAAAAAATCAGTTTTTTATCTACCACTTAGTGGTTTCACTATTCATCAAAAATTGAAGTTTTTCAGAACAATGCAAAAATTTCACCCTAAGCTATAATTGATATTCCTAATTCAAAAATGATGTATATTTTACAAAATTATAAACATATAAGTTTCATTAATTAATTTTATAATTAATTCCCTATGTCACAACAAATATCGTGTTTTTAAGAAACAATATATATCAAAAGATTGACAATTGTTTATGTCCAATTTCAAAGTGAAATTAATTATAATGAACACCATTGGATAAAATGGTAAAAATATATTATAATTATAATTTAAAACCACTCAATAGTATTATTTAGCACTATAAATTATTTTGATTAAAAAAGTTGTTTTGGAGTATTTTTCACTATTCATAAAAAATTGGAAGTTCTCAGAAAATTACAAAAAATTCAACTTAGGATAATTTCGATATTTCGAATACAAAAATGAAGTCCATTTTTAAATATTAAATTTATATAACTTTAAAAATTCAGTATTACTATTCATAACGGCTACTTTGACTGTTCGCAGTTTGTTAGAATCTCGAACTTGTGTACAATGCAAGCTATTGCATTATTGAAAGAGAATCGTATCGTGGAAGCTCGGGGTGTTACAAATTTTGTCATGTACGACAATAAACTACAAAATTCTTTGACACCCTCACCTGAGGGGGAATCATTATTTACATTGATCTCCAATCATGTTATATTCTAAAGACTACGTGCATACATGGCAATGCTCGAACCTTTAATCTTGGGTCAAACCATCATTGCACTAAAGTTCCCTTTCACCCTTCATATGTATGTTCTAAATCTCTACATAGGGTATTTAAAGAACTATGTGTGGCTTAATTCCCATCCTTAAGGGATACGTAGGAATTTTCGGGCATCCATAGAATCCAGCCCCATGTCTTTGGGCCTAACCCCAAATTCTACTTTCAGTACCTTGGCTGAAAAGTCCCCTTGTGAAAACATGAATGTGGTATGAAAACCCTGGTCCTCATTCACCTCAGGTTTATAACAAACATGCACTGTATATTCATTATTATGGTCTAAGCTCTATGATCCTAAACTAAGATTTCCTATATTCTCATCCCACATGATGTTAATATGTATTTAAATAAATACATTTGGCTTGGTTCACATTCTAATGAGAAATGTATTGAAGTCCAACACCTCAATTCAGGACCCAACCACAAAATGATTTTGGTTAGCATTGTTTTGTGTATCTATGCATAGATGGAATAATTCCCATTTTGATATGTCATACACCTAACCTTAAATACCGCATGATCTCCATAAACCTTTTCTTGACTTCTGGTCACAAAATGTTCGATACCTAAGAATTATTTTACCTGACTATGGAGAATGTTCCCTTAGGTGTCCTTGCATAAGTAGTCTACATAACGGACCTATCAGCCAAAAGATGCTATTAATTTACTATGCAGCAAATTCCCTTAGGTGGCCCTACATAATTCAACCCCCTAATGGGTTTTTCAAATAATGGTAACATCATTCATGGGTGAAGAAACTATTTTTGTCTTTATTCGTCATAATGAAAATATGTTGGGATCTGCAAAAATATCCAACCATAACATATTTTTCCCATACTCTTTTTCATGATATGAAAGTATTCAAGTTTATGGTTTATTTTCCTTCCTAATGTTTCGGTCAGACATTCACAGGAGTGACATTCATCCAATTCTTTGACAACCTTGATTGGAAATATCCTCTCCATATTCAAGTACCTCTCTCCATACAAAATACTCTATGCTTTGGAAAATTTGAATCTCCATAAACTTCCACTGGCTTTTTAGTAGTAGAAAAGTAAATTTTTAAGAGTTCTTTTTTCCTGACTATACAACACATGCCCTTAGGCAGCCTTGCATAAGTAGTCTACATAATGGGCATGTCAGCGAAAAGATACTATTATTTGACTATATAGCCAATGACCTTAAGTGTCCATGCATAATTCAACCCCGTAACGGGTTTGTTAAATAGTGGTAACTTCATTCTTGGGAAATACTTCTTCTAATGCCTCTTAGTCCTTTTTCATATCATTCCTCAGATTCATAATTTTTTAAGTCATAGTTTACATGTTTTCCCCCATACATGAGTTTGGTAATATGTTTTCAGATAAATTATCAATGAATTGAGTCAATTTTAATCCATTCAGTCAAAGCTACGTCGACCTTAAACATTAGCCTTTTATGTTCGACGTGCATGAATTTAAACTACCCACAAAAGACAAGGGAACTCTGAACAAAAGTCAAGTCCCAGATCACTAAACATACATTTCACATGATTTAGGTAATATTGAGAAATTAAAAGATTCAAGGATTTTAGGGTTATTTTTATAATCCTAATAAAAATCAAACTATTCATACTAGGCCCACTGGCTTAAGTAAAAATTTAATGCTAGTGACAAAGAAAGGTAGGAACCAAATGATTGAAGATGAAAGTGCTTTTCATTGATGAACAAGAGGTAGAAGGACATCCATAGACTGGAGTCTCTTCTCTTTTTCAAGAATTACAAGAGACATTCAACATAACTCTTCATTTTATTTACGAAATCCCGATCTTCATCAGCAGCCACCTAGAAATTCATTCATTTAACTGGATACAATAAAAGATGCAGTTATACCAACTCTTCTTGGAACAATTGTAAAAAAATGTTTGTGAGTGTGGTTTTAGAAAATTTTCTGTTGATCATACAGTGACTATGTTTCTATCCAAGAAACATGGAAGATGGATTCATGGATATGAGAATAGATCATTGGATGTAAATAGCCATTTTGAGAGAATACTCTTGTTAGATATGGTTCTAATTCCATGATAGTCTTCTCTCCACCAACCAGCATTGGAAAACATATCAGCCCATGGGTTTGCAATTTTCATATCTGCAAAGAAATGGCATGGAGTAAGAATTTGACTGTTCACACCATTTTTGCTACTCTAAATGCATAGAATAACCGAAACAGAGGGGTAGAAGTGTGGCTGCATCTAGGGAATGTTCTTCTTTGCATATGGAATGTTAACTCCTTGTAGATGACCATGGAAATATAGAGGAAAGTAGATGCTCTGTGGAAAATTAATGTGATACATATTCAAGTACATAGACAAATCTGGGAGAGTTCTGTCGCGGATATCATAGTAATCATGGCCAACAACGTTCATCATATCATCAATTCAATTGCTAGTTAGTTCATCAGCTGTTTTTATTCATCTTGGATCCATTTAATATGAACAGGTGGCGAATAAATAACTCTTTATTGAGTTGATTTTTCATAAAAATTTGTGACGAAAAAAGAAAAAATGGATCAGCCATTAAGGCACACAAGTCCAATTTTGGCGCACAAGTATAATTGTGTCGCATAGGTTTTTTCGCGTAGGTATCACTACATAGGTCAAAATACATCCGCAGCAGCATGACACAAACAAAAGTAATGAAACCGTGGAAAATCATAAAACCTTCCTGATGAGAGAAACCTTTGCAGCGAGAGCTCAGAAGCATTCAAAGCTGGGTGTTTTGCCCGAGAATGACACACATATTTATAGTCTGGGCCGCACCCTTGCGTGTCGAACCCTGCGCGCCTCCCACCTGCACACCACTATCTATGTGCTCAAACATTTTGTGCCGCCCTTCCTTGGTTTTCTTTGTTACCTCAGAGTCGCATCTTCTTCCTTTCAGATCCAACTCTGCGGGGGGAATTTTGTTGATGATCATTTCCTTCATAGAGTCTAACGAATTAAATTTGAAATACCATAAACACAAAGTGATTAATCCTTTGATGAAACACCCAAAATTGGAAAAGGCATAAACAAAGATTTGTTTAAGAATAGGTTGCACAAGTTTCATCATGGTCGCGCAGGTATACATGCGCCCCACATATTCGGCACGTAGGTGACCTGAGCGCCCTATTTTATTTTCACCCAATGTCTTTAGGAGACTTTAAATACCCCTTATGGGCCCCCCATTTAAAAGACAGAAAAGTTCCAAAAGTAAAATTTGAGCTCTCGAGGCTCTACTCTCTTCTTGAAGTCTTCCAAACACTTCTAAGGTGATTTCTTACCTATAATGGAAGATCTAAAGAGAAGGAACAAGGCATAAGTGTTGAAATTTACCAACACCTGCGCGCCTAAGTGTCTAACCCTTAAGGTAAATGGTCACACCTGTGCGCCACCTTATCCATTCAACAGAACATGAACACCACTCTTTTGTATGCCTTTAGGGATAATAATAAGGGTTTGAGCGAAGTCTCACCCAAGTATTACCCTATGGGTTGACCGGCGTGCAGGTAAACCTGTGTCGCGCAAGTACACTTGTGCATCCAGGACCTGTGCGCCCAAACTAGACTTGGGCTCCTACCTTTTTTTGGGTGCCCCTCCTACCTATTCATCTATTTTCTTTAAATCAACCTCTCCTCTTCAAGACTTATCCTTCAAAACCCTCTTCAAATACATTTTTTTAATGGTTCCTTTGTTGGTTTCCTCATCTGAATGTAATTCTGTGGAACATCCCTCAAAACCTAGTGATTTAAATATCTTTATTTCACTAAGGTTAGAGATTTCATTCATTCAACCTCATCCTTTAAGATGAGAAGAACTTTAATTTGGGATTCTTTTTCAGGAGTAATCCCCAAGTCCCCTAACCTGGGCCTCCTTTTCAGGAGTAATCCCCATTCTTCAAATTCCCTTAATTTTTGGGCATCCTCTATAGGAGTAAGCCCCAAGTTCCCAAATTTTGGGCATCCTCCTTAGGAGTAATCCCCAGTCCATGTTCTCTTAACCTAGACTTCCTTTTATGTAGTAATCCCCAGTCAAAGATATTTAATATGGGAATCTTCAGCAGGAGTAAGCCCCATGTTCCAAAATAAGGTCATCTACCTTATGATTAATCCCCATGTTCCAAATTCCCTTAACCTGGGCATCCTCTTTAGTTGTAATCTCCAGTCATAATTCCCCTTAACATGGGATTCCTTCTCAAGAATATGCCCCAGTCATAATTTCTCTTAACCAGTATTAATTTACATTTTATTTGGGCATCCTTCTCAGGAGTAAAACACAATCATAAGTCCCCTCTAATTTTGGCATCCTTCTCAGGAGTAAGCTCTAAGTTAAGTATCTAAATATCCCTAAAGCACATATACCTTTATGGACCTTGTTCCTGGGTTTCTTCCCTGATGTAAATCACAATCCTCATCTATCTGGGCAGTCATACATACATAAGCCTTACATTATTTTTCATGATTGCATCTTTCATGGAACAATAGTCAGGTTTTACCAATACCTCTTGTTTCTCACACCGAGCATGACTCACGTGAGTTTAGAGCGTAAAAGTAATTATGACATCTTTCTTCGAGCAATAAACCATGCATAAAACCTCATTCTTCTTTACTCGAACTATGTGGGTTCTGATTCCTTTTCTAAACAAGGATACGTAGGTATCCCATCTTTGGTTACGATCCCAACACTAAAATAATCCATGTCTTTCTAACCAACAATAAACTTCATGTGCCCCACTAAAAAGATTTAAAACCAGTATGGTTATCGTAATGACCAAGAGATCTCTATATAATGTATTGAAGGATATAATTGAGCAAGAATCTATAACAAATACAGATGAATCTCTATCGATGAAGATCCTCAAATACATATAAAAGATTCTCTAATGCTCAAAAAAAGCAATCATTGACTGTTATATCTAATGGAAAACATCATTTTCATACTTGCTAATTTAATAAGGATTCACAGACATAACATAAATCTATAAATAGATTCCCCGAGTAGACAATAATTCCCCCAAAAAAGGTTTGATGAGCCCGACCTCCCATCCTCTCGAACAATAAAAATTCATAAGCCTCATTGTTTCATAATTAATAAGAAACTACGTTTGGAAAGTAGGTCCAAATGGATATAGAATCATTGGATGTTTCTGGTTCTACGAAAAATCCTGTTAGAAACCGATTGGAATGTTTGAACCTTCAAAAAATGAGGTAATCCCCATTTCTATAGGGAAACACTCCTCTGGCCAATTATTTTCTCATGTTTAACATATATTCATCATCTTTCACTAGAGGTTTCTCCATTTGGTCGTATCAATGTGGAGGCTTCATGCCTTTTTTATTAAAAAACGAAATAAATCACTTTTTCCTCTACTGTATTAGAAGACAAAAGACTGAAGGGAGTTTCAGAGAATGGTTATTCCCTTAATATTTCATTTGTTTGAGAAATTATTTCACCCATTAATCACTAGGTATCAAACACGAATGGCCTTTTGTTGGCTAGTGCCTCAAGATAAGAATGATTTCTCATTACTACATTGTGAATTATATAATTATCTTGACAATGTGAAACATTTCTGTGGAGAGAACATTTTCAACAAATTACATCATGGGAAGGACCAGCAGGGTGTATTATAGCAAGGGATAAAAACTCTTTCTCTTTGGTCTTTTGGATACACGGTGGGTTTCTGAGGCTCTCATCTGAAGATAAGCTCTCTGGATTGGAACAATAATCATGAAGGAAGTCTTCATGATGATGTTTCAAATGGGGAACTTCAGAATTACTACTACTACTCCCATTATTTGGTATGATAGGGTAGGATCTTGAACTGTAATAGATAAATGTCTGAGGTCTTTAAGAAATCCAGCATTAAGAGAACCTTGATTTCATCTTGGCTCGTGATTTTCCAACTGTGTTTGGTGAGAATTATTTTTGGATTCTCTCTTACACTTAGTTGAGATCACTTGCTGGGGGAAGTGGTTACCGTGGGCCAGGGTATGTGACTTCCATAGAGTATTCATCAGAACGGGCTGATTACCTTCAATTGGAAAGGGTGTATATTCCTGAACCTATTTTTTATATGATATGGGGGAGTATACCCCATAACCATCCTTGACTAGAACAGTGGTATGTGTCTGCTCTGGGATAGCATGAAAATGTGTCAACCATAGTGTGGGGACATATTTATATGTTTGTTCTCCTGGTACTGCAAAAGTGGTTTTTTGATATTTTGGAATGCTTCCATAATAATGGAAGGAATTTGTGACTACCCTTTCACCATTGCTAAGATGTGTTTGGTGACTTTAGTAGCCACAATAGAAATACACATCGATTCACTATTAGGATTATGTGTATGTTCCCGATCCTATCCTCATTTTCCTTTCAATGGGTATTGACAGTACTCATTTATGGGGGAAGAGAGTTAAGTCTATGACAGAATTATTGTCAGAACATTCCGACTAACTTCTCTGAGTGATAAAAAACATGAATCTTGGTAGCCTTATTGAATGTTGGTATTTTTATGTACTTGGTAGTTATTTTCTATTAAACAAGGTTGAAGAACATATTTCAATACTGGTAAACGATACTGCTGTTAGAATTGGTGAGTGTAATAAACTGAATGTTCCTGTTTACCTATTGCTACAACATTTGATTGGTGGCCTTCCTTATATGAAATCATAAAAGCCTACTAATTGGCTGATAATTTGTAAATAGGTGTATGTTCATGTAAACCATTCACCACCATATGTGCCTAGCAGGAATAGTGGGTCTCCTTCAGATGATTCAGCTTTGCAGTAGAATTAGGATGGATGAGTGTATGTGTCCGCTCGTTGTTTTCCATCGATTTTGGTGGACAAACACCTTCAAATGGAGAAAAGGTTTGAACCATCTCCCTATTGATCATATATTATCCTTGTCAGTTTGTCTTGCATTATTGGGTTTGTGGGACCAGGGCCAAACGTTCAGAGGCAACACCCCCATCATGTTTTGGGTTCACGACCACCTGATTCTACTGGTGGCAATTGTTGTTGGGAGTTCTCAGGAAGGGCACATACATCATTGAATTGAGGCCTTGAGTGACCTCTTGATCCACCTCCCTATAGTATAAGGGGTACTGTGTAACAACATGATAATTTATGACAAGTATTATTTTTAATTTATTTGATGTCATGTGTTTTATGCTACAACAAGATTATTGTGTGCTATATGGAACACCGTATTAGCTTGCAGTATACGCAACACTATTCTTAGATTGTGTTACACACAATTTCAATTTTGTTTGATAGTAGTCATTCTACTCAACATTGAGAATATATATATATATATATATATATATATATATATTCAATGTATAAATGAAAAATGGTTTGATTCTGTTATAACGAAACAACAAAGGAATCTTGCACAACATGCAACCTTATCTCAGCTTTCATTACATGCAATCGTGACCTTCCTCGATAACGTGTGTTGTACGCAATACCGGGTTTCACTAAACAACGATATGCTATTAAAATATTATTAAAACTAGTTGTTATGAATAGTAATAACAACTTTTTGAAATTTTTTAAATTTTATCTTTAAAAATGGACTTCATTTTTGGATTAGGAATATCAAAATTATCCTAGGGTGAAATTTTGGTGTTTTTCTGAAAACATTAAATTTTTGATGAATAGTGAAAACCCTAGGTTACTATTTAAAAACTATCTTTTTATTTAAATAATTATTTATTTTATTTAAATTTATTTTAGGTAAAAATTGATACATAATACTTATATATGTTCAATGCAATTCATTGGATTCATTTTATCATAATTTTATATGTATAAAAATTTTATTGAACTTTTCACCGTCTTTTACTCACCTCCTAGGAGAATTTCAAAATTCACATAAAACATAATTTGACCACTTCTGTGAGTGGAATTTCAAAACTCCAAGGGACACGGTTGATGTTAGTAAGTAAAATTTGGTTCAATGAGATGAAAATAATTTTTGGTGAATAGTAACTTTTTACTTTTTTTACCACGGTTAAAATTAAATAGGGTAATTAAGGGTAAACATGATATTATTCTTACCCTAACACATGTCCTAATTCTATTGGATATGTGTAATTCGACCAGAAACAACCTTAGGATTAAAATATGACCATTTAGGCCCACTTGGATTAGATTAGGACATTTAATATTAATTTATTTAAATAAGGGTTAAAATAGTTAAAATCAACGTTCAATAGGTAACTCATTTTTAATATAGAGTTATACATAAGATAAATTCGACTATAAATATTCATTAGAAAGATAAAATTATTTCTTACATAATGGTATTTTATTTATAATTTTTACACATTATGTAATTTAATTTATCTATGACACAATGATGATACATCAATTATCTTATTAATGAAATATGGACATAATTGATGTTATAAATACCTAAATAAATGTAATTTGATACTTTTTATGAATTACACTAATTTAATAGGTTAATATGAAATGTTAATATTTATTTAATGAACTTTTTTCGAACTAATCATCCTGTTATGATTTTCACAAAAATCAATTACAAAATAGTGTCAAAATTGACATAAAATAGTTTTTAAAACAAATATTATATTATTAATTGTTATTTTATTCCTAAAAATATAAGGTTCGTCCAAATTACTTATATAAGGTCATATATATTAATAAAAACCCACTTGCGGTTCTTTTGGCTTGTTATAGTATGTTTATTAACCTTATAGTGTAAGAATACAATAAGACACGGTAAAAGTTAAATTATCTAACTTAAAGTTAAATCTAAATGATAAGGTTATAATAGATACCTAAACATTTATAAATTCCATTTGATGAGATTATTTCGACCCATCCCCACCTTAGCTTTTAAATAAATCAATTTGAGCTATTTAAAACCGAATATGACTTTATAATAAAATAATAATTTTTGTTATTCCAAAGGTGCCCCTCTCCTCCCTTATAAAAGAGCACCTCCTACATCTCTTCCTCACACAACTTTTAGCCTTTAAGATCGGCCAACCCCTTCCAAATTATCTTCTCCACTTCCCTAGAAACATCCTAGAGGTTCTGGTCTTCTTAAAAGACCAATTTTGGTGCCCTAATAGGAGGTCTAAAAGAGGCGCTTCATAGAAGAGGTAATGTCCGTTACCAATTCTTTCAACTTTATTTCTTCTTCCACTTATTATTATTTAGTTGTTTCATTATGAAGTAATAACATCAGTATCAATAATATACTGATATGTTATTATAATTATGAAACAACCCTATTTCACCATCTATCTATCTATGGAAAATGAAATCATCGCGCATGTGTACATACAGAATACCGTCTCCATGCCGTGGTGTAATCTATTTTCCACCACCACCTTACTTGGATGGGTATAATGGTTTAAATAATTTCTATATATGATAATTGTAAAGTAATATTTATTCTGAAATATTATACATATACTTCAATACAAATCCACTATCATGGGAATGATATCATCGCTCGTGCGTACGTACGGACTACCGTCTCCACGACGCGATGATATTCATTCTCCAGGTTAACCATTAAAGAATGATTATAAAGTATATATAAGTAATAATAATGAAATATATGACATTATAAAGCTACTGTATTTATTTATTTATATATTTATGTACTTTACTAAATTCCATTCAACTCAATAAGGAAACGAAAATAGCATTCATGCGTACGTACGGCCTACCGTCTCCTTGAACGATGTATTTCTTTCCATTTATTGATCTATTATATAGATGTATATTCTAAATATATATTATATATAAATCATGTTTTATATTCTAGAATTAAGTAATCATGGTCTATTTAATCATATGAATAATCACAAGTCAAAACACGGACGACAAATGAAACTATTTTACCCAAAACGCTCTTTAATATGGAATTTACAAAAGAACGGGTAATATAAAGTCATAAGTGAACCATATATGATATCATAACAATGAATATGATTCTGTAATAAGTCAATGACATTATTTAAATCATTATACAGGAGGTTTGGATATGTATGAAGCATATCAGACCTAAGGTAAGGGATAATTATTCCAATCTCATTCTTATCCGAGATTGTTTACCCATAAGTATTTACTGGGGGTTATGTTTATTATCCATGTCCATATGCTCTCAAAATGTTTTCATAAAATTTTTACTTTACTTCCACGTATTTTAAATAAATTTTACCCTTTTCTTACTTTTACCACATTGTATGGAAGTAATCTTTAATTTTTTTACCCTACGAGGTACTTTTTGACTTTTCCGGCAAAAGTATGAGAAGAAAGTTTTTTTAACATATACTGCACGAACGGATTTTGACGGTTTTATAAAGCCTTATTTTCATGAAGATTCCTCCAAAATATTTCATGACTATTTTCAATAAAATACTTTTCTTTTAAAATTGAATGGAATTTTGTGAAAGGAAATTGATTTCGAAGAATAAAGGATATTTTACTCAAGAATTCATTTCAAGTGTTTAATCAAAACCATTTTCCATCTAAGATGAAATTATTTATTATGTGTATGTTTCAAGTATAATGTATCTAGGATTTACATGATTTCACTTTTCTTATGATGAAATATCCATTTATTTTATATGGATTATTTGATGATGATATGATGTTTATGAAACCCATTTTATTCTTTGGGTTATGATGAATGTTTTAAGTTTATGTTGTGGCACAAGTAAGAATGATTTCATTATAAGATGGGTGGGACCTATATCTCCCTCCAATGCATTGGGTAAAGACTTATATCTCATTATATAGACATGTCTGGAATGGTAAGTTAATCCGGTTCAGTGTTACAGGACTGAAACGAGGAGTGAACTCGATTTATAAAGGGGCTTTGTCCACTAAGATGGTCTTGGCAGCAATTTCTCGGCTATTATGAAATCAAGACATGTGCTGAATGGTTTCCACAATTACATGTTTTATTCCCATAATATTTTATCATGGTTGATGTTGCATTATGATATATGGATTACGTACTACCAGGATTTATGTTTTGGCTCAAGATTTTGATGTTTAAATTTCATGTTCAAGTTTTTTATGCTTTCAAATGATTATGGATTGTTTTATGTTCTCTATGTTTGACCTTACTGAGCATTTGAGCTCACCCCTTTTATGTTTTCTTTTCCCCCAGGATTAAAATAAATATTTTAGGTAAGGAAACATAAAGTGGATGTTCTTTATGGGAGATGATGAAGATCTTTCACCACGATTAGAAGATTATGTTCCGAGTTTCCAAAGACACTAAACTATTACGGTCCTTGTGTGTCTGCTTTTGTTATGTATTAAGTATTCTGAAAAAGTAATTTAATGTCCATGTACATCAAGCTTCGGGTCACCACATACTGGTACTTGCTTTGTAGGGATAAGAAACTAAAACATTAGAAGACCGTGGTGGGCGCCGCCTGCTTCTTGATCATCGATTGTCATTGACCAGACAATTGAGTGTTATTATTATCCTGAAGAGCCTATCGAGAAACCTCTAAGTTTGTTATATTACCATTTTGACGATAGTTCCTTACCATTACATTAGAACCCAAAGTTGAAGATGTTTATTTGGGGATTACATCCTTCTAAAGGATAAGGGTCCAGTTTGTGCAGCGGTTGCGAAATTCATAGGTTAAAACTTGAAGGAAGCCATTTGGAGTGACTAGAGTTCTGATATAACATGAAAAACAACAATAAATATCATCAAAAAAACAAATTTTATATGGATACATGAATTATTGATTCCTTTGTTAGGCCTTCCTTTTTCAATTGATATAGGATGAAAGGTGTGAAATATTATTAACTTGGATTCCGATTCCCCTCGGGTTCACCATTTTTGATTCGTAGTTCTTTGAAATGTCTGTTATAGTTTAAGAATCACGTTTTCATAGTGGTTTGCATTGTATTTATTCATGGAACCATAAACATAAAATAGTTATTTAACTAAAATGGGCATGCTTTTCATGGGTAGGATTTCATTATGTAGTTACGTTACGATACTGAGGATCATGCATTGGTTGAGAGGATGGGAGGCCAAACTCATCACACACTTTTATGGGGAATTATTATCTACTTCAAGACTTTGATTATAAATATATTATATTTTATTCAATCCTTCTAAATTCACCCTATATAACATTGTTTTTCCTTGGAATTTGTAGTCACATATTAACATGTGTAAAATTTATAATCATCCATATGTATTGGAGGTTCTTCATTAGTGGATATATCTCTATGTATTCGAGGTTCTCCATCAATTGTATCCTCTCATATACTATTTAGAGATTCTTTTAATCATCATTATGATGATTATTGTTTTTAATCCACTTATTGGGTAACTCTAAAATATATTATCGTATAGGGATATGAATGTTTGTTTTTGTCACGACCCGTCCTCGGGGCCCGTGCCGTGACTACCCCAAGCCCGCCTTCCATAGGCCAGGGGATGGAGACTAGCACCAAGGCGTAAATCCCGGTAAACAGGGAAGGCATTTCCTTAATAAAAGTAAACATACACCACAGAGTACAAGCGGAAGTAAAAGTAAACACTAAGTAAAAACTGAAACAAGCTGTGCTGAAAGTGTAAAGGGGTCGGAAATACAAGCCCAACTGTAAAGTACAACTGAAAGGGAAAAACAGAAACTGAAAGAAAAGCCGCAGCGTCGAGCCGTCCTCTATAAGTCCCACCTGAATGGTGAGTAAAGATATCCTTCACAGCTCCTCGGTCCAGCCGTCCGCTCCGAGTACACCCCGCCCAGTGGTCCACCTCCAGGTACCGTTCAGCTCCGCCAACCTCGACCACGATCAGCGATGTCTGTCGTCTGCAACCAACACAACGAAGTGCGGGCATAACCCGTGTAGGGGTGAGTATAAGCTACTCAGTAGGGACCCCGAGACCCCTGAAGGTCTCCCAAAATCCACAAAGGATAAACCACAAAGGAAAGATACAATCACGAAGTAACATCCGACACTGCTTAGGTATATGCCCATACATATACCTAAGTCATCAATTCACGATTGGCCCCAGCATCCGAGCCCATGAACAACCCATTCCACACAGGAAATAAAAACATAAGCCCACACAGGATAGCACAACACAATCCACAAAGGAAAGCAAAATGTAATCCACATAGGATAGCATAACACAATCCACAAAGGAAAGAAAACAGGATTCATCTCACAAAGGTATACTTCTTCGAATGACGATAGAGATGATCACTGATCCATCTAAGTCGTCGGACCCACAGAGGATCGAAAGGTACTAACCCCCTCATTGACCCACACAGGATCGGACCCACATAGGCTCAATAGGTAACTAACCCCCGTAATCACCCACACAGGATCGGACCCACACAGGATCTGTAGGTGCTGGCGCACACAGAACCGCTGAGTGCTGACCCACACAGGATCGGATCCACATAGGATCTATAGGTTCTGGCCCACACAAGACCGCTGAGCGCTGAAATCATCGTCGTCGAATCCACTGAGGATCTCTGCACAGTCGTCGTCGAATCCACTGAGGATCTCTGCACATTCGTCGTCGCAGTCGCAGCCAGCACTAGGGTTCCCGCACAAAGCAAGCTCGTTCGGGAGGGTCCGCTCCATGAGCCGAGAGTCTGATACATCAACTGACACAAAGCCCAGAGTTGATGTATCCAAAAGTTCCGTATCGTCAACAGGAACTCAACGCAACAGATGGCGCATCAATCGGACGCTCGGTCTGAGAGTTATTGGCCTTTTCGTTCCAGGGGGCCGGTTGGTTTTTAAGGAAAAACCAACCCGACTATACTCCACCTGCGTCCAAACCTCGGGCATAGTGAGCCAAAAGATCCAACTCACTTAGAGGAATCCAACAAGTCGACGGCTCATCAATCGGACGTCCGAAGATTAAGTTATGAGCATTTTCGCTCGGAGGGCCCGGTTGGTTTCGTGTACGAGCCAACCCGGCCGAACCCAAAGTATTCCAAAACCTTGAGTGTAATATATCGAAACGACCTTCTTGCTCCAAGTATCACGTTGCCACTGACGGCGCATCGATCAGATGTCTGTATCACAAGATATGAGCAAAAGACCGATAACGGTCCGAAAATGGGGGGTCTGGGCCCGGACCGACCCTGCCTGACCCCCCTGGGTCGGCCCGAACAGGGTCAACCCGAACCTAGTCGACCAGACCCGGGTCCGACCCGGCTGGACCCGGCCCGGGCCGGCCGGCCGGTTCGGTTCGGCTCGGCTCGGTCGAGTGGCCGAGCGACACGGGGGGCGTGCTGCCCCCGCATGAGAACACAGCAGCCCCCGCGGGGGCGGCCCTCGGTCAGCAGACGCGGCTTTGCCGCATCCCATGTGTGCTGGACCCGCGTGGCCACGGGTTCGCTTACATCGCCGCCGGTGGTTCCCATGGGCCACCGGAGTTGCTCCGGTGGTCCGATTCCACTTCCGTCTGCACCGTACCTCCTCCCGGGTCCCGTTTTTCACTGCGGAATCAACGAATCACCTCTGCGGCATGTTTTTTCGTCGCCCGCCAAATCCGCACATCAATGAAGAACTGCAGAGGGTTGTCGTGCCATGTTTGTTTGGCTTGCACCCTCCGCGTTAGATGATAACAAACGGGAATAAAATATTCAACCCATGAAAACAAACATGGCACAATTTTAATAAAATTAAAATTGAACTTTGGTCTGGGTTCTTTATTTTAGATGAACAACCATGGGAATAAATATTGGTCTCTAATAAAACCCCTACCTCGTAGCTGTCGTCGGATGAGAGTTATTCTCGGAATCGACCGTCGCGGAACAAGAGGATCGCGTCGTCGCGGAAGGGCGTCGCGTCGTCGCGGAAGGGCGTCGCGTCGACGATCACTGAGGATCAAGAACATACAGATTTAATTTTTAATAATTAAATTCATGTTGAAGTTATAATCCACAGTGAAATTAAGGGACCGCAATCCCCTACCTTGTCGTTGTCGATCGAAGGTTGTCGCGGGGTTGGATCGTCGTGGAAGAAGTGTCGCGGAGGGAGAATCGTCGGCGTCGTGGTACACGGCGTCGCGTCGTCGATCTCCGCGGGTTTGGCGTTCTTCGTCGGAGGCCGGCGTTCTTCACGTTTTTCGCGTTCTTCGCGTTCTTCGCGTATGAGGATGAAGGATTTAGGTTCTGTCAAATCCTCTCAACGAAAACACTCAAAAAGAAAAAGTGTTGGTCTTATTTTATTAAATGCCAACAAACGTAAATTCTAAGTTAAATAACGATCCATTAATTTGATGAATTAATGGTACGACTTAACTGCCAAATTAATAGGGGCTTTTAGAATTTGAGAAAACGCGTCAGTTGACTTTCATTAAAAAGGGGTTTTCGCGGGTGCATTACTTAGGGGAAAAGAAACGGTGGGGCTTGTGCGGGCCCCACCTCACAAATATCCTACCAAGAGGGTAGGATATTTTGGGTTCCACCCTATCCACTTCAACTCATCTTAAGCAGCTTAAAGTGGTCTTTAAGCGGATTTAAGTGAAATAAAAATAAAATTGTCGTACAACTTTATTTTATTTCATAACTTAAACCCCAAAAATTAAAACCAACAACCGAGCAAACGCAACTCCGAAAGAGACGTTTCTAAGCTTGTACCGGTGCTGAGATTTCTTCGGTGCCCTTGGAATTTGATTCCAAGCACCGGTACAAAAGTTAGAAAAACCGGATCATCCGTTCACTAAATGTACCCGAGCCAAGCTTCAGAAAATGATTCCGGGCACACCGGGCCTTGGAATCAGGTGCCGTCAGAAACTGTGTTCTTGTAAAATTCCAAAGAAAATTAAGAAAAAAATTTCCTTGAAATTTACGGGTATTTAAATTACTCCCATCTCAGGGCTTTAAGTCCCCGTAAAGATACATCATAAACTAGGGGAACAAATGTGGGTACTGAGCATGCATCTGAGCCTCCCGCTCCCAAGTGCTCTCCTGGAGGTTCCCGTACTGCCATCTGATGCACATGAAAGGAATCGACTGTTAATGTAGGACCCACTCCTGTCGATCCTCGATTACCACTGGGACCTCTGCAAAGGTCACCCCATCATCAACGTCTAGCTCCACATGGTCAATGATATGTGTCGGGTCGTGCACGTATCTCCTCAGTTGAGATACGTGGAAGACGTCGTGCACCCGGTGCAACTAAGGTGGTAGAGCTAGGAAATAAGCCACCTCGCCAATCCTGCTAAGGACCTGGAAGGGTCCGATGAAGAGTGGAGACAACTTTCCACCTCGGCCAAATCTCTGTAATCCACATCGTGGTGAGACACACAAGAAGACGTGGTCACCATCCTCGAACTCTAGTGGCCTCCGCCTCCTATCAGCATAATACTTCTTTCGGCTCTGAGCTATCCTCATCCGCTCCTGGATGACCTGGACCTTCTCTGTCGTGGCCCGGACCATCTCTGGTCCCACGAGTGCTGACTCCCCAGGGTCTGCCTAGCACAAAGGAGATCTACAATGTCTGTCGTACAACGCCTCGTATGGTGCCATCCCGATGGTGGAGTGGTAGCTATTGTTGTACGCGAACTCCACCAAGGGTAGGTGGTCCTCCCAGCTACGACCAAAGTCGAGAACACATGCGCGGAGCATGTCCTCGAGAGTCTGAATGGTCCTATCCTTCTGACCATCCGTCTAAGGGTGAAAGGCGGTGCTCAGACGTAGTTGTGTCCCAAACGCCTCCTGCAACCCCTTCCAAAGCCAGGATGTAAATCGAGCATCTCGATCGGAGACGATAGATGATGGAACTCCGTGAAGCCGTAAAATCTCCTGAACGTAGATACGCCCCAAGGTCTCCACTGAGCCCTGCTCTCGGATGGGTAACAAGTGTGCCGACTTGGTGAGTCGGTCAACAATCACCCAAATGGAGTCGTGACCTCTGGAAGTGCGGGGAAGTCCAGTCTCGAAGTCCATAGATATGACATCCCACTTCCACTCCGGGACCTCCAAGGGCTATATCGAGCCTGCTGGTACCTTATGCCTTGCCTTCACCTGCTGGCAGGAGAGGCATCGAGAAACAAACTCTGCCACATCCTTCTTCATGCCCGACCACCAGTTCTGTCGCCTGACGTCCTGGTACATCTTCGCCACTCCAGGATGTACCTCCAAAGGAGATGTGTGAAACTCTCTCAGTAACTCCTCTCGTAAAGCGATTGGTACTAAGTTACGTCCTCTTAAAAGGATGTCGTGCTCTACTCCAATGGAGAAGCCATCAGGTTCCTGTCCTGAGGATATCTGTGCACGCCGCATCTCACAGTCAGCGTCCCCACGTTGTGCCTCTCTGACCCGCTATAGAAGTGGAGGAGAGACTGTGAGAGACTGAAGGAAGTCTGCTCCATCTCTATCCATGAAGGATATCTGCAAGGCGGCTAGCTGCTCTCTCACCTCCTCAAGTAGGTGAATGCCCTTCCTCCTGCTGAGAGCATCGGCTACTACGTTCCACTTCCTAGGAGTATAGAATATCTCAAAGTTGTAGTCCTGGAGAAACTCAAGCCATCACCACTATCTCAGGATCAGGTCCTTCTGAGAGAAAATGTACCTGAGACTCTAATGGTAAGAAAAGACTGTAAAGCGCTCACCCATCAGATAGTGTCGCCATGTATTTAGAGAGAAGACCACTGCTGGTAACTCCAGGTCATGGGTTGCGTAGTTATGCTCATGCGGCCTCAACTGACGTGATTTATAGGCGATCACAGCCCGCTCCTGCATCAGGACACATCCGAGTATGGTCCCTGATGCATCACGGTAGACTACGTACCCTACTCCCTCCTCAGGCAACCTCAAGATAGGTGCGCTGGTCAATCTTTGTCTTAGCTCTTGGAAGCTCTGCTGACATCTGTCTGACAAAACAAAGGGTTTCCCATTCTTCGTCAAAGCTGAGAGTGGCGCTGCAACTCTGAAGAAGTCTGACACAAATCTCTGATAGTATCCAACTAGTCCCAAGAAACTTCGCACCTCCGTCACGCTCCTGGGTGGCTCCCAAGCTAGTAATGCCTCGATCTTTGCAGGATCCACTGCAACTCCCACCTCAGAGATGACATGCTCCAAGAAGTGGAACTCACGTAACCAGAACTGGAACTTTGAGAGCTTTCCATAAATCTGGTGCTCTCAGAATGTGTCTAGTACAACCCGCAAATGGTAGATGTTCTCCTCCTTAGTCTTCGAGTATACCAAAATGTCGTCAATGAAGACCACGACAAATCGATCGAGGTATGGCTGAAGGATCCTGTTCTTGAGGCCCATGAACACTGCTGGAGCATTGGTTACGCCGAAAGGCATAACCAAGAACTCATAGTGGCTATACCGACACCTGAAGGCGGTCTTCTGCACGTCCTCATCTCGAACTCTGAGCTGATGATAACCTGACCTGAGGTCTATCTTCGAGAATCACCGTGATCCTTTGAGCTTATCTAAGAGGTCATCAATCCTCGGTAGCAGATACTTGTTCCTCACTGTCATCTAGTTTAGGCGACGATAGTTGACACAAAGTCGCAAGCTCCCGTCCGCCTTCTTGGAAAACAATATCGGAGAAGCCCAGGGTGAAACATTGGGTCGGATGAATCCCTTGCCCTGCAAGTCCTCTAACTGTACCCGTAACTCTCGAAGCTCAGTGGGGGCCACCCGATACGCTGGAGTGGATATCGGGGCTGTTCTAGGGTATAGGTCGATATGAAAATCTACCTCTCTGTGAGGAGGTAGCCCTAGAACGTCATCGGGAAAGACGTCCGCGTACTGATCCACCACTGCAGGAAAACTAGGACTCCGTACGTCAACTGCTCCTAGGATGAGGCTAGCCAACTGATGAGTGATGGACTGTCCTCTCCTCTGCGAGAGTCCCTCCTGTGCTGCAAAGGCTCCCTTCTCGCCGGTGAAGGTGAACCTGCTCCCATCGGTGCGTACACATCACATCTTGCGCCTAATACAGTCAATCTGAGCATGGACTGTAGATAACCATTCCATGCCCAAGATGACGTCGTAAGGCCTCGACGCCACAACAAGAAGATCCCAGTCGAAGCTCTCGCCTCCTAGAGTAAGCTCACACTGACGGCACCAGTGCGTAATCATCGAGTATGCTCCCGTAGGAGTCTCTAGCCGTAAGGATCGAGCCAACGGCTCTGTCGGAATCTCCGAGCTCTGAACAAGGGTAGTGGCTATGAAAGAGTGACTCGATCCTATGTCTATAAGAACTGAAACAAGGGTGGAATAGACATAGATCGTACCTCGAATCATCTCGGGCGCGCCGTGGTCATAGGCCTCTGATGCCTGGATTTGTGTATGTCTCTGCCCGCCAGCTCCCGGTGGTCGGGGTGGCCCACCTGGTGGTGGTGGGGGTAGAGCCTCAAAGCGTCGCCCACCACCCGCTGCTTGGCCAGCTCATCTGCCTCGTCTGCCTCCTCCCTGAGGACCGCCACGGTCGACCCTCTGCCTCTGCCTGGGTGGCCCCTCCACTGTCTGCTGCTCCTCGGCATGGCGGGTCAGGCAGTCACGAGCCATGTGGCCCTTCCTGCCGCATGCATAGTACAGCCTGCCTCTCGAAAGACTGGCTCAGCGCTGTGTGCCCCGCAGTGCTGAGCCAGTGTCCCGAGGTCGTCTGCCAGAAGGTCTAGTCTACCTGGACCCATGAGTCATCTGTCGTCTTCCTGCTGCAGAAGTCTCTGCTACGTGCCACCCCGCGGTAGGTCTCGCTGCTGAAGTAGACTCAGCAAGAATGCTCTCGATCAGAAGGGATCGCTCTAGTACTCCTGCCTAAGTCGGAATACTGAGGGAGATCAGCGATGCCCTAATCTCGTTTCGCAATATCTGCTTAAAGGTCCAGCCCCGGAAGAATGGGTCACGTACCATGTCTGTCGAGTAGCGCGAGAGATCGGTAAATCTCGCCGCGTACTAGGCGACCGTCAAGATGCCATGCCACAGCTGAAGAAGCTCCTGGATGCGCACCACATGGAGGGTGGCTGGGACGAACTCCGGGCGGAAAAGGCTCTCAAAGTACGTCCAGAGGAGAGGTTCCTTATCGTGCACCTGGAGCATCAAGCTCCACCATCAGCCCGCTGCTGCGTGCAGTAGGCTCGCTGCGAGGATCACCATGAGGTCTGTTGGTGTCCTCACTAGCCTGAAAACTCACACGACTACCTCCAGCCAGTCCTCGGCTGCCTGGGGGTCCGTCTCCCCACGAATCCTTGGTGGTAACTGGTGCTGGAACTCGTGCATAGCTCCAAGGCGGCGTGCATCATCAGCGGTCATGGAGGGAAGCATCGGTGGCTCGGCGGGTAGAGGTACCGCTGGTGCCTCTGCTGTCAAAGGGTCATGCACCAAGGCCTCGTCTCTCGGTGGGTTGTCATCACGCTCTACTCTTGGAACCCTAGATGGCTGCCGTCGTGGGGCCATCCTGAAAAGGAAACAAGTGTGCCATGGTCAGAACAGTATACCAGGTTAGCTGACACAAGTAATCACAATGAACACTTGAAACACACATGCAATCAATGTTTTCGTGCTTTAATTCGGAAATCAGAAGTCAGGGTCCTGGAGTACGGATACGTCGGCCGCCGTACCAACACTGGGCTCCCTGGATTGATAACCACACTCAATAATCATTATAAAATTTCTTCACATAGAAGAAAGATCAGAGTCTGCGGTAGAACCAAACTCCTCTGATACCAATTTTTCACGACCCATCCTCGGGGCCCGTGCCGTGACTACCCCAATCCCGTCTTCCATAGGCCAGGGGCTGGAGACTAGCACCAAGGAGTAAATCCTGGTAACAGGGAAGGCATTACCTTAATAAAAGTAAACATACACCACAGAGTACAAGTGGAAGTAAAAGTAAACACTTAGTAAAAACTGAAACAAGTTGTGCTGAAAGTGTAAAGGGGCCGAAAATACAAGCCCAACTGTAAAGTACAATTGAAAGGGAAAAATAACAACTTAAATAAAAGATGTAGCGTCGAGCCATCCTCTGGATGTCCCACCTGAAGGGTGAGTATAGATAGCCTCCACAGCTCCCCAGTCCAGCCGTCCGCTCCGAGTACACCCCACCCAGTGGTCCACCTCCAGGTACCGTCCTGCTCTGCCAACCTCGACCACGATCAGCGCTGTCTGTCGTCTGCAACCAACACAACGAAGTGCGGGAATAGCCCGTGCAGGGGTGAGTATAAGATACATAGAAGGGACCCCGAGACCCCTGAAGGTCTCCCAAAATCCAAAAAGGATAAACCACAAAGGAAAGATACAATCACGAAGTAACATCTGAAACTGCTTAGGTATATGCCCATGCATATACCTAAGTCATCAATTCCTGGTTGGCCCTAGCATCCGAGCCCAAGCACAACCCAGTCCACACAGGAAAGCAAAATATAAACCCACACAGGATATCATAACACAATCCACAATGGAAAGATAAAAGTAATCCATCTAGGATAGCATAACACAATTCCCAAAGGAAAGAAAACAGGATTCAGCTCACATAGGTATACTTCTACGAATGACGATAGAGTTGATCACTGATCCATCTAAGTCGTCAGACCCACAAAGGATCGAAAGGTACTGACCCCCTGAAATGACCCACACAGGATCGGACCCATACAGGATCGATAGGTAACTAACCCCCACAATGACCCACACAGGTTCGGACCCACACAGGATCTTTAGGCGCTGGCTCACACAGAACCGCTGAGCGCTGACCCACACAGGATCGGATCCACACAGGATCTGTAGGCACTGGGCCACACAGAACCGCTGAGCGCTGAAGTCATCGTCGTCTAATCCACTGGGGATCTCTGCACAGTCGTCGTCGAATCCACTGAGGATCTCTGCACAGTCGTCGTCGCAGTCGCAGCCAGCACTAGGGTTCCCGCACACGGCAAGCTCGTTCGGGAGGGTCCGCTCCACGAGCTGAGAGGTTGATACATCAACTGACACAAAGTCAGAAGTTGATGTATCCAAATGTTCTGTATCGTCAATAGGAACTCAACGAAACAGACGGCGCATCAATCGGATGCCCGGTCTGAGAGTTATTGGCTTTTTCATTCCAGGGTCCCGGTTGGTTTTACGGAAAAAAAAACCCGACCATACTACACCTGCGTCCAAACCTCGGACAGAGTGAGCCAAAAGATCTGTCTCACTTAGAGGAATCCACCAAAGTCGACGGCTCATCAGTCGGACGTTCGGAGCTTATGTTATGAGTGTTTTCGCTCTGAGGGCCCGGTTGGTTTCGTGTACGAACCAACCCTGCCAAACCCAAAGTATTCATAAATGTTGAGTGTAATGTACCGAAACGACCGTCTCGCTCCAAGGATCGTGTTGCCGCTGACGGCGCATCGATCGGAGGTCCGTACACAAGATATGAGCAAAAGACCGTAAACGGGGGGTCTGGGCCCGGCCCGACCCCCCCCCCCCCCCCCCCCCGGGTCGGCCCGAACCGGGTCGACCAGGCCGGACCCGGCCCGGCCCGGCCGGCCGGTTCGGCTCGGCTCGGCCAAGCGGCCGAGTGACGCTGGGGGCGTGCTGCCCCGCGGGGGTCGCCCTTGGTCAGCGGACGTGGCTTTGCCGCGTCCCATGTGCGCCGGACCCGTGCGGCCGCGGGTCCGCTAGCACCACCGCCACCGCGGCTGAAGCAGCGACGGCTCTTTCTGGCGGCATGCAGGGGCGTCGTCGCCTCCGGCTGCATGCGCCTCCGCGCCGCCGGTGGTTTTCATGGGCCACCGGAGTTGCTCTGGTGGTCTGATTCCACTTCTGTTTGCGCCGTAGCTCCTCCCGGGTCCTGTTCTTCATTGTGGAATCAGCGAATCACCTCTGCGGCATGTTTTGTCGTCGCCCGCCAAATCCGCACATCAACGAAGAACTGCGGATGGTTGTCGGGCCGTGTTTGTTTGGATTGCACCCTCCGCGTTAGATGATAACAAACAGGAATAAAATATTCAACCCATGAAAACAAACAAGGCACAATTTTAATAAAATTAAAATTGAACTTTGGTCTAGGTTCATCATTTTAGACGAACAACCATGGGAATAAATATTGCTCTCTAATAAAACCCCTACCTCGTAGCTGTCGTCGGACGAGAGTTCTTCGCGGAATCGACTGTCGCAGAATAAGAGGATCGTCGCGTCGCGGAAGGGTGTCGCGTCGTCGTGGAAGGGAATCGCGTCAAAGATCTCCGAGGATCAAGAACATACAGATTTAATTTTTAATAATTAAATCCATGTTGAAGTTATAATCCATAAAGAAATTAAAGGACCGCAATCCCCTACCTTGTCGTTGTCGATCAAAGGTTGTCGCGGGGTTGGATCGTCGCGGAAGAAGGATCGCGGAGGGAGAGTCATCGGCGTCACGGTACACGGCGTCGCGTCATCGATCTCCATGGGTTCGGCGTTCTTCGTCGGAGGCCAGCGTTCTTCGCGTTCTTCACGTTCTTCGCGTAGGAGGGTTTAGGATTTAAGTTCTGTCAAATCCTCTCAACGAAAACACTCAAAAAAGAAAAAGTGTTGGTCTTATTTAATTACATGCCAACAAACGTAAATTCTAAGTTAAGTAACGATCCATTAATTTGATGAATTAATGGTACGACTTAACTTCCCAATTAATAGGGGCGTTTAGAATTTATGAAAACGTGTCGGTTGACTTTCATTAAAAAGGGGTTTTCACGGGTGCGTTACTTAGGGGAAAAGAAACGGTGGGGCTCGTGCGGGCACCACCTCACAAATATCATACCAAGAGGGTCTGATATTTTGGGTTCCACCATATCTGCTTCAACTCAGCTTAAGCAGCTTAAAGTGGTCTTTAAGTGGCTTTAAGTGAAATAAAAATAAAATTGTTCTACAACTTTATTTTATTTCATAACTTAAAACCCAAAAATTAAAAACCACAACCGAGCAAACGCAACTCCGGAAGAGGCATTTCTAAGCAAGTACCGGTGCAGCGATTCCATCGGTGCCCTCGGAATTCGATTCCAAGCACCGGTTCAAAAGTTAGAAAACTTGCTCGTCCGTTCACTGAACGTACCTGAGCCAAACTTCAGAAAATGATTCCGGGCACACCGGGCCTTGGAATCAGGTTCCGTCAGAAACTGCGTTCTTGTAAAATTCCAAATAACATTAAGAAAAACATTTCCTTGAAATTTACCGGTATTTACAGTTTTGATATTGGGATCATTCCCATATAATGGGCTTCATACATATCCTTGTGAAAGGAATCAAAACCCTCATAGGTCGGTGTCACTTAATGGTACACATCATACCTTTAAGGCCATGTTTAGTGTATCTGGCCATATAGTTTAATGTAATTTGGTAAAAAAATATAAGAAAAATGACCTTAGTAAATGTTTGGTGTGGGACTTATGTCAAATCAGCTTAAGTAACATGGAAATAATATGGGTTCCCAAGTAATATTATACCCGGTTTGGAAAATGGCCTAAGGAGAACACTTTTGATTTTAAGTGTTGGGTTTGAACCTCAAGGAAGCTTCATACGAATCCCATTTGGATGTGAATCAATTCCTATATAGTTAAATGAGTATAATAAGAGTGTATTGTTCATTAAGATAAATTATTTTGGGATTACATCCTGAAAGGGATTCCTTGATAATTTGGGGGTTTAATTTGGGGATTATTCCAAAGGAGGAAGCCGAGATTAAGGGAATTAGGGTTGGATTCCTGAAGAGGGTCTCTTGTGAGCTTGGGCCCCAAGAAGGATTCCACCATATCATATTTATGATCTGAAATATAGTTCTCACAGTTCATTCAAATTTGTTGGGGATTATACATATGAGATCCCATTGCAGTGTACATGATTGGGTAAACCCTTTTAGTAGGGCGCCCTTTTGAGCAGGGGCCTATAAGAAGGCATTCTACGTATTGTGGTTTGAGTAAGAATCATAGTAATCATAGTTCATGTGATTTTGAAAATGTTGTGATCCTGAAAAATCTCCAAACCCACATGTGTCATGCATGGTGTATGATACATGAGGATGTAAAAAATTCAACAAAGGCACCCATACTTTTCCTTCTCCATTGGTGGAAGAGGGCGAGCCTGTGGCAAGGAGGATGGATGATGGCGAGGCGACCATGGATGAGGGAGAGGCCACAAGCGTTCCCTCTATTCCCATTAAATTTGTAAAAATGACGAATTTAAGGAAGGAGTTGATGTGAACAAAGTAGATAGGATCAAGACTGTAACCTCATACTTGAAAGGTTTGGGGATTACACAAGTATGGTTTCCCTAATGGATCTTGGTAGGGTAGAGAGAATTATCCTTTTCAAGAATAGAAAAGCTAGTGTGAGCCGTACCATCTCTACCAGAGACTTGAGGTTCTGGGTTTTAGATATGACAATGGGTGGTCAGAACCCAAACCCTCATCCTCCAAACAGAGAACTTCCCAACACTGTTCCTGAGAGAAATGTTCATATGAATGTGGGTATACAAACCCACAGAACCTCCTTGAATCCCAAACCCATTGTGAAAAAATTTGGGAAACCTCTGACTGCAGATATAAAAACAAAATTGGAGACACGTTGATATGCCTTTCCCAATTGTTTGATATGTTAGTAATTTATGGTGGAGGTATCAATAGAATCCATTTCCGAAAAAGGAGGTAATGAAGAAGTAGGCTTTCCATGAATGGCTTTGAAGAGGGATTAATGGCTTGTATACTGAATAGTATATGTGAATCAATGATGGGATCCCATGTTGTTACTGACGCACAAGTATGGGTGTGCAAGTAGCATTGGGAGACCTGATGTTCACTTGAGTAATGAAAAACCTCGATGTTAATACATGGGAGATACCTACTCAATCCTTTAATAGTATTCATGGGTATTAACAAAAGTGGGTCACTGATGTTCTTGTGAGAGGAATAGGTGGATGGAATGTGTTTCTGATTTGGGGAGGTTGGGTGCTTTAGGCATGAAATATTTAAGGATTTCAAACACTAAATGTACTTAAGTCCTAAGATCCTTATTAAATTCCTCCACATTTTGTGTTAAATAACTAAATTGAATGTTTCAAAAGAATTGGGTGAAGCACTAGGGAAACCATAGTAGCAATTAGGATTCAGTGAAATTTTTCCATACAAATGAAGGCCCCAAGGGTCTATTCATCGGAAAAAAATAAGTTCCTTGGAAAAAAGATATTATGGCATGCAAGGACCTTGCAAGACGATAGTGTCTGGATAGACTAAGGCTATAAAATTTTTAAACCTTAGAAAAAAATTATTTTATTAACTTGTTTTCTCCTCTTTTTTATAAGTTATTTCCCTTTTTCATTTTTTAAAATCTATGATGGAACATAGTTTCAACAGTTTCTTTTTGATTTTTAATGTAATCCAAATCACATTCACAACCAACCTCACCCCTTGGAGTGAAATTTAATATCCATGTGGGGGAGAACTAGAGGATATCCATGGTTTCATAGAATCACCAAGTTCTCAAAAAATGGGCTTATGTAGTTTCTATCTTGAGTAATGTCACACCAAACCCACGATGGTCATAATATCCAAATTAATTATTGTAGTTCCAAGTTGTAAAATCCAAGATTTTAGGATACCTTCGTAATGGAAACAACATTAATCTAGACATGTCATACAACAACTTTTAGTTTATATAACCACAACGGTCATAACCCAATTGACACATTAGTAAGAGGTATCCCTCATCATAAGCTCAAACAACTCTAGATGTTTCTCCCAAAATATAGGAAATACACATTTCCATTATTTTACAGAAATTAAAAATGGAACTCACTATAACTAAATATCCACCCAAATGTATCTTCTTTTCTAATAGGTATGTTGTGTAAATTCTAATCACCATTTCCTTCACCAAGTCACGCAAGACTATAAGAATTTTAAGAAATATAAAATACTTTTACTTTACCTCAAAAATAGAAAAAAGTGACTCTTATCGTTAGAGAGTGTTAATGAATCATTTTTCATATATGAGGACAGTTTAAATAACTGGTGAGAGTAATTAGTAACATATAAAATCATTTCCATGTTTTATAAAATTATAACAGTACAAAATGTCATTCCTAATACACTCAGAGAAGAATGAAAAAGATAACTTACCATTAATCCATAGGTCATCATCAACAACATCATATGAAATATATGACATAAAAAGGTTATGTTATCCATTTCAAGGAGTTAGATGGTTAGTGTCTTCATGTTGATATCACTACTCTTTTAATGGAAGGGAAATATAATTATTTCAAAAAGCTTAAAGTTATACAAAACGTTTGTATAAAATTATCAATATACATCACTAAATAATCAAAGAGGCTTCCCCATATTCTCATGTTGAAGGTTATCATAAATTTGGGTATTTTTATTTCACCTCAATTATTGGTCAACCATTTCAATCCCTTTGTGTGGTTTTCTTAATAGGAATGATAAATTGATAGGATTTTTCACAGGTCTCTAGAAAAGTAAAATATGTGGAAAATGTGAATTTTAAAAACACTAAATTATTAGAATCACCCTCAACATGAGAAACTATTGTTGAAATGTCTAGAAACAAAACTGAATTTGCTACACAGAGACTAAAATCTCAAAATGTGAAGATGGTTGTGGTGATAATTTTAACAGTATAGGAGAAACCCCATACCATAGGGAAGGTTAATTTTTACCCCAATCAACAACCTCAATATCATAAATCAAATATAAAGGGACATGAACTAATGACATGCTTCCTGTATGGGAAAAAATATTCTCAAGGTTGGTCACATCCCTTTGTATAATCCCACAATCATCTCCAGAAAAATTGTGTTGGTGAACTCATACATCAAGGTAATGTTTGGCTGAAATTAATGGATATTCTCATAGAATCACCATTTATGAGTATCCTCTCACATTATTTTATTGGGTCGTCAAATAATAAAAATAAATGACCCATATGGTTTACATAACTAATGAATCATCTATTAGTGTAGAAATCAAGGAGAACTATTAATTATCCTTTGATGGATATTATAAGGTAGAGAAGACCCAATTTGTTTAGGAAGATAAAGCTTTTATCTCCACCATGGGATCCACATTAGTATATATCAAAAATAATGACTATGATGACACTTTTTGGGTGATATTGCTAATTAAAAAAAGGACAAAGTATGTATAAATAATATCATTATATATAGTTATGTAAAAAATTATTACAAATCCATCATCTAAAAAACACCATTATTTGAGTGCAACACCAAATATTAATCAACCAAATTCTCAACGAGAAGGTGCTATGTGTAATGTAAAACGTTTTACTGTACAAAAAACCCCACAAACCACCTAAGGATATTGAACTTATCTCCATATAAAAATGTTATTCATGTTTGAATGGTTGAATAAAAAAATCATGAACCGATTAAAAATGAAATCCTCAATGGATATATAATTATGGTGTATAATTTCATGGATTAATCACTCTTGTGGCTAATTTTCATAAACATGAAGAGACCACATAACCCATGGAAATGGAAAACAATCATCTTTTATACAAGGTAATTCATTATCCTATGTGATTAATTAATATTATTAATTATTTCAATGAATTTACTTCATTAGGATGTCTTCAGTCACTAGATAATGAAATTTATCTAATTATAGCTTAGGAATGTGCTCCAACCCTAACTACAACAAATGTAGAGGAATTATAAGAAAAATAATTGGAAGATTTTACTTCTTTGTTTGAATTAATTTAGGGATGATGTCCACCAATATATCTAGAAAAAAATAAAAATATCCTATGTAGCTAGATATGATTCCCCATCAACCCAACATCATGAATCCAAATTTATATAATTTTAATAGTATGGAGACTCAAGGAAAAACCACAAACTCGTTGAATCATAATTTTCTATAAGGATCTGAACCCTATATTAGTTATATATATTAATGTTATTATGCTTCATAAATACCTTATAGGGTCCATGATTGAAAAGTACATTAATTTAGATACGTGGTCCATTGCTAATTTGGAACTCCTCTATTGATAATTTCTAAATTATTTTATCTCCACATTAATGTAAACATGTATTTTATGCCTCTAAATTTCCAATGAATGTGAAAATTAGATATTCATATATTTTATAACAATATGGAAGAGTCAAATAAATTATGTATATTTATAGTTTCCCTTGAAACAATTATTTGATATTTTTATGAAAAAACTCAATGATGGGTTTTAAAAAATGACATATCATAGAAATTGCATAGTTTCTCCTAGGATGTTATTGTAATTACACAAGATTTACAAGATACCCTTCGTCACATAGTAATGACATATCAAAAAATCACATAATAATAGGAAAAAATGTCTGGGAAGGGAAAATCATATTTTCACTCTTAAACTAGTATTGGTCTATGCTACAACCTCTAAACCAGTTTGATTTAACTCATAACTTCAAATTTGTTAATAGAAATAATTTCTATGAACTAATTAATATACATGGGATGTTACCAAAGAGATGTGTTACCAAATTTTGGAGAATATGAATAATATTTTTTATTCTTATCTGAATTATCATGTCCTAAGATACTTCATTTTAGAATTTGAAAATATTTTTTTCACATTATGAGAGATAAAAATGTTATATAAGTTATGATAGAATGATCACTAAAATTACATTCCATAGAATCATATTTTAGGGATTATTATCCAATATTTCCTTTTCTCAAAATAATTACTTCATAAGATGACATATAAAGTAAGAGTATCCTATGATATCCCTAGAACAACTGTAAAACATACATATACTACTCAATATGTATATTAATAGGAGTTATAGGAAATTGTAAATAGTAATGGGAAAAAATTGACCATAATATGATCTAAAAACTAGTAAATCTTGTGTATAAAATCATAAAGGAATGATTGAGTTGACCATTTCTTCTCTAATATAACTAGTGATATTGGTGATAATATATCCCACTTTATTTCCATATATGAATTGGTAATGTCTTCATTTATGAAGAGATGTATAGGGAGAGGAATCATCATTATTATAAATATCTAGTTTGAAATATTTCATACTTTATTTCCACATCACTAGGAGTACAATCACCACCCCCAATAAATGAAAATTCCCTTCAATGACTAGTTTGAATATTATTATATCAAGATCATATGTTTTTTAAATCAGAATATTGATAGAGAGGATTCCCATAAATTGGATTTTTCATTACCAATAATATAGGACAAAAAGTTTGATAAATACATGCCTACGTTAGAAATTAGATTACATTAATCATATCTATCAAAGTCATACTAATTGTAGAAAAGAAGATAAAGACACTCTAATGAGACCAAAAGAGTATCATAAATTTCCTATATCCTTTGGGACTAGTTATATGAATATTAATTTGTATGATAGATTAACTGACATATAGTGATGAATTCATTTGAGAAAAAATTGGAAATTGGTTCATCCTAATCAGCTAAAAACAAAAAAAGTCCTCCAATTCTAGAATGGGTGCATCATCTTTATGACTGGATCAAACATCTAGTCCCGAAACATGAGACCAACCACCTTATAGGATGTTTTAGCCTCTATATTAAAAATAGTATTGAATAATATTATGTTTTTCTACACATGAAACCTAATTATATATTCCTTTTATCTTTACAAGGATCTTAAATATATCATTATCAACGCTCTGTCAAATCCTCAAGAGTTATAGACCGATGTGGCTTCCACTAAATCATACTAACCACAGAATAGGAAAAATAAATTCCCCATAGGTATTTATTTCATATAAAATACGTCAAAACTATAATTAAATGAAAGATCAGACCCTTATATGTGCGTAATAACCACAACAATGTTAATGAATTTCAAGACATGGTGGAATTTTTTTGAGAAAAAACCCCATTCTTGATCATACTATATATTATTTAAAATGTTTGAATTATGATCTACATCCTTATAATTTGATTATTTAAGGTAATAATACATTTGAATAGAAACCCTTAGAAAATATTCTACAAATGGCCATATTCTCAAACCTCATGTAAAATTATATGTTTATGGTGGTTTATCATGAAATCACATTCAATGAATATTTGGGGATACCTTCTCTTCATTTTCAGGTTTAGTAACCTATTAATCCTAAAAGGTATGAAATAATCTATGAGTAAGAATATTGGAGGGATTTATATAGTAAATTCCCCCTTTTATTCATATGAAACCAAATATATTGTTACAAGATATTATAATATATAGTGGATATAAACATAGCTCATAGACACCACAATAATTAGAGGACACAATGGATAAAAATCTACACTCATTATTCCATTAAATGTATTTAAATGAATTTTCATTTTCCAATTCCATCATACCTAGGATAAAATTCAATATTTAATAATTTTTAGAGTCCTAACAACCAAAGGGAATGATTCGTAAACCACATTCTTCAATTATAGTGGAAAAGTATATGCCTCTTTATAATCAAATTCATCAACATAATATGTGATTTTATGTGACCCATTCACATTAATGTTGACTCCAATAATATTTATCAGATCACGTGATAAAAATATATCCAATTAAATAATAGATTATTTTTTATCATATGGATATCTATTATCAGAATAATACACAAGAATTGGGTAACTACATCAAAATCCATGTATCATTATCCAAGATGGATGAGATATCACATGCTTCAGGTGAGTGTATTCCATGATTGGATGATAATGCCCCCAATGAAATCTCCTAAATAATAATAAGTTAGTATAATAACCACTTAGGAATATGGTCATGGATATTCTCTTATTGACACCTGATTATTTATCAGGTATTTAATTTCAAAAGTCATAAACTTTCTTAAGCTGGTGAATTTGGGTACTGGACAATACCCAATACCAATGATAATCAGTGCATCCATGACTCTTGCTGGGAAGGACCAGTATACTTATTTTCTCAAAAAAATATGATTTTTTCATTGAATTATATAAAAATTTCTATAATATATTCTTAGGTATTTGTTTATAATCTACACCTACTAGTTAACCAAATTTGTAACAATCTTACAGTGGGGAGGGTGCATCCAACCCATAGTGACATGGTGGAAATTGAAGATGAGAAAGCGATCAACGATAGTTTTATTTAGGATGTACAATAACCAAAATGTCCTTCCAATATCATTTCTATTAATATTTTAATTAGAAAATAAAAATATTTATCATCTTAAAGGATCTGAACTATCGTTACCCAAAAATGAATTTATTATTCCAATCATGGAACATATGATTGATGAAATATATATATTTCATTCCCACTCAATAATGATTGGTTAATATTGATAAAAGTTAATTAAAATGTATAAAAAATTTCAGGAATTAATTTTCATTAGTTTATCCCGAGGATTTTATTTACAAAACCATGACCTGAACCAATGGGTCTGAGATAGAGATCCATAATTCCCCATACATACCTCCCTGTATGTAGGTGGTTTCTTATAATAAGTGAGGGTATGAATTATATAATTGGATAGATTATACATTCACATTCATATCCTTTATCTAATATTATAATAATATATAAAACAACTTATATATATTAATTAGAAGAATATTATATCAGATTGTCCATATGTCATCCAATTAATAAATGGCTCCCATCGTAGAAATCCAAACTATATTTATATGTTCAATAAGGGAAAAAATATAAGATGAATAAATAGATCCGAGTGAATCAAAGAATCACATATCACTAAATGTCCTTATATCCTAAACCCCATTTTACCGGCCCTATTCTATTCACGGGATCCATGTTCATGAAATATTAATGTGCCTCAGAATACCCATGCATGGTGCGAGTAATAAACCCAGTTGGACACCACCAATTCATCTTCAACATGAATTCACATAATATTGTTGGCGCCAAAATATTTGAAGAAAGGAGAGAAGAAAAAGAGGCACTGCAACCTGCCCCGTGAAGCCTCGACGTGGAGCCCTTAGAAGCAACATGGCCTCCGTGAAGCAGATGAGGCGATAACTCTCCCCGATCGCCCTCGCGTTCGCGAGGCCACGGTGAAGCAATAGAGGCAGTAACTCTCTGCGAACGCGGTGATGTTCACGATGCCTCCATGAAGCAGATGAGTTGGACCTCTCTGCGAACCTGGTTGACGTTTGTGACCCGCCACGGAGCAACCAAAGCCCTTTCACACCGTGTGATCTCTGCTTCGCGACACCTATTGTCTATAGATACTGAGCTCCCCCTTAGATCCAAAGATGGATAATCCGACCTTTCGTTTTCTAAACTCCCAAATCGTCAAGCACTCTTCGCTATGAGAATCATGAGCTTCGCGAGGTATTTTTTCTTCGTGAGAGGCCACCACCTTGGCTCGTTTTGAGCCCCTCTTCTGAGAGGGATTCCCTTCACGAAGCCTAAGGGTATTCGCAAAGGAAGGGGATGCCGAAGGGGACCAGAGTAGCTGTGGAGAGTTTATGCTTTGTGAAACACCCTTCCTATACACATGATTCACATACCAAGGTAGGGTCACTTTACTTCGTGCAGCACACTGCCTCACGGCACCTTGCTTCGCGAGGCAGTGCTCCACGAACAGCCTTCCACAATGCGAAGCAACTCCCGCTTGCACCTCCGCCCCATTCAAAGTCTATGGCACCCCACATTATAAAGCACACCCCTTCGAAAGTTCCCTCTACTACGCAGAGCAACCGAGCTCCGCAAGGCCCCTGCTTATGGACCTCTCTACTTGGCAATTCCTTTTCCCGTTCGACCCTCCAGGTTTGCATGATGTGATTTCGAAGTTCCCTGGATGATTCCTGTTGCAACCCGAGATTTTGTGAGAATTATTCTTTCTAATTTCATTGATGTCTTGTGTTGTATGCTACACCAAAATTACCTTGTTCTATACGCAATACCGTATTATCTTACAGTATACGCAATACTATTATTGGCTCATGTTACACACAATTTCAAGTTCATTTTGTAGAAATTATTCTATGCAACATTAAGTATAGATTTTGTTTAATCTATAAATGAAATAAGTTTTGATTATGATATATGAAACACCAAAAAAATATTTAACTACATGCATCGCTAGCATGGCTTGCATTACACGCAATCAAGAACTTCATCGATATCCTTTGTAGTACGCAACACCGAGTTTCACTAAATGAGATATTATTATAATATTATTATGAACATGTCATTATGAATAATAGTACCCACATTTTGAAATTTTATAAATATTATCTTTCCAAATGGACTTCATTTTTCGATTCGGAATATCAAAAATATCCTAAGGGGAATTTTTGATATTTTTTTTAAAACTATCAATTTTTGATGAATAGTGAAAACACTGGGTTACTGTTTAAAAACCGACTTTTTATTTAAATAATTATTTATATTATTTAAATTTATTTTAGGTCAAAATTGATACATAATACCAATATATGTTCAATGTAATTAATTGGAGTAATTTTATAATAATTTTAGATATATAAAATTTTTATTGAACATTTCACCGTCTTTTACCCACCTCCTAGGAGAATTGGAAAATTTACATAAAACATAGTTTTACCACTTTTGTGAGTGGAAATTTGAAAATCCGAGAGACACGTTTAATATCAAGGAGTAAAATGTGGATCAATAAGATAAAAATAATTTTTGGTGAATAGTAACTTTTTACTCTTATTTACCACGGTAAAAAGTAAATAGGGTAATTAAGGGTAAAAAATGATATTATTATTACCCTAACACAAGTCCTAATTCTATTGGATAATTTTAATTCAACCAAAAAAACCTTAGGAATAAAATATGACCATTTAGGTGCACATGGATTAGATTAGGACATTTATTATTATTTTATTTAAGGAAGAGTTGAAAGAGTTAAAATCAATGTTTAATTACTAAAACATTTTTAATATAGGGCTATACACAAGATAAATTCGACTATAAATATTAATTAGAATGATAAAAATATTTCATACATAATGGTATTTTATTTATAATTTTTAGATATTAAATAATTTAATTAATTAATGACACAATGATGATGCATTAATTACATTATTAATGAAATATTAACATAATTGATATTATAAATACCCAAATAAATGTAATTTGATATTTTTATGAATTCCACTAATTTTCTAGGTTAATATGACATGTTAGTCTTGATTTAATTAACTTTATTCGATCTAATCATGCTATTCACAAAAATAAATTACCAAATAGTTTCAAAATTGACATAAAATAGTTATTAAAACATATGTGATATTATTAATTGTTATTATATTCCTAAAAATATAAGGATTGGTCAAATGACTTATATAAAGTTATATATATTAATAATGACCCACTTGGGTTTCTTTTGTCTTATTATAGTTATTTTATTAACCATATAGTGTAAGAAAATAAGAAGACATAGTAAAAGTTAAATTATTTAACGTAGAGTTAAATCTAAGTGATAAGGTTAAAATAGTAACCTAAACTTGTCTAAAACCTATTGGTGGAAATTATTTCGACCCATCCCCACTTTAGCTTCGAAATAAGTCACATTGGAGCCATTATAAATTGAATATTACTTTATTATAAAATAAGTTTTTATGTTTTTTCCTAAAGTGCCCCTCTCCTCCCTTATAAAAGGACACCTCCTCCCTCTTCTCATTACACAATGTTGAGCATTCAAGCTCATCCAACCCCTACACATCTACATTCTCAACTTACATAGAAGAATTATGTAGGTTCTGGTATTCTTAGAAGACCATCTCTAGATCCTTAAGAGGAAGCTTAAAAGAGGTGCGTCGAAGAAGAGGTAATCTCTTCTACCGATTCTTTCAAGTTTTCTTCCTTCCTCAACTCTTCTTCTTTAGTTGTTTCATTACAAAGTAATATCATCAGTATCACTAATATACTGATATGTTATTATAAATATTAAAAAACCCCAATTCACCTTCTTTCTATCCTACGGAAAATGAAATCACCACGCGTGCGTACGTACAGAATACCGTCTCCACGCCATGGCGTAATCTATTTTTCCACCACCACATTACTTGGATGGGTATAACGGTGTAAAGAATAACTATATATGGTTACTATAACATCATACTGATTTTGTGATATTGTATCATCCACTTCAATTCAATTCAATAATTATGGGAACAATATCATCGCTCGTGCGTACGTACGGATCACCGTCTCCACAACGTGATGAGATTCATTCTCCAGGTTAACCACTCAAGAATGATTATAAAGTATATATAATGAATAATAATGAAATAAATGACATTATAATGCTATTGTATTTACGTATAAATATATATCATCTACTTAATTACATTCAAATCAATAAGGAAAGGAAAACATCGTTCATGAGTACGTACGGCCTACCGTCTCCTGGAACAGTGTATTTCATTTCATTTATCTATCTATTATATATATATATACTGAATATATATGATATATAAATAATAATTTACATTATGAAGGTAATTAAATCATGATATAAGTAATAATAATATCAAGAACAATAATTCCAAACACGTATGATAAATAAAACAATTCTACCCAAAATGATGCTTTGACATGGAATTTACAGAAGAACGGGTAATATAAAGTCATAAGTGAAACATATATGATATCATAACAATGAATATGATTATTTAATAAGTAAATGACATTATTTATATCATTATACAGGTGTTTCGGATACATAAGAATCATATCTGACCTAAGGTAAGGGATAACTTTTCCAATCTCGTTTTTATCTGAGATTGTTTATTCTTAAGTATTTACTGGGGTTATATTTATCATCCATGTTCCTGTTTTTTAAAAATTGATTCATGTATGTTTAATGTCCTTTTTACCCATTTTGAATTTTCCTACATGGTATGTAAGGAATCTTTCTTTATTTTACGTTATGAGGTACTTTTTTTGACTTTTCTGGCAAAGGTACATAAAGAATTTTTTTTAACACATACGTCATGAATGGATTTTTACATTTTCATAACGCCTTATTTTCATAAATATTATTCCACAAGATTTAATAAATATTTTCAACATAATCCTTTTCTTTTAAAAATTCATTGCATTTTGTTAAAAGAAAATGATTTTGAAGAAGAAAGGATATTTTCCTAAAGAATTCATTTCAAGTGTTTTATCAAGACCATTTTCAATCTAAGATAACATTATTTCATATGTGTATGTTTCAAGTATAATGTCTCTATGATTTACATGGATACACTTTTCTTATGTTGAAATTATATCCATTTGTTTTATATGGATTATGTTATGATGAGATGATGTTTATGAAACCCATTTTATTCTTTGGGTTATGGTGAATGATTTATGTTTATATTGTGCCACAAGTAAAAATGATTTCATTATGAGATGGTTGGGACCAATATCGCCCTCAAATTCATTGGATAAAAATGTATATCTAATGAGATAGACATGGCTGGAACGACAAGTAAATATGGTTTAGTAATATAGGGCTGGAACGACAAGTAAACCCAGTTCAGTAAGGGAATTTGTCCACTAAGATGATCTTGGAAGCAATGTCTTGGATAATATGGAAATCATATCATGTGCTTAATGGTTTCCACAATTAAATGTTTTATTCCCATTCCATTTTATCACGGTTGATGTTCCATTATGATCTATGCCATGTTTTATGTCATTGCTCAAGATTTTGATGTTTATAAATTATGTTCATGTTATAAAGTTCAAATGTATATGGTTAGCATTATTTTATCCATGCTTACCCTTATTGAGCATTTGAGCTCACCCTTTATATGTTTTCTTTTCCCCAGGATATAATGAAAAGATTGAGATTAGAAAAAAATGGAAGATCATTATGATAGATGTTTAAGATCTTTCAACAAGATTAGAAGATTATATTCTGAGTTTCCAAAGACACTAAACTATTACGGTTCTTTGGTGTATATTTTTGTTATGTATTAGATATTCCGAAAAAGTAATGTAATGCCTATGTATACCATGATTTGGGTCTCTACAGTTCGTATCAGAGGAAAATAAGGTAGTAATGTATCAGATCCTTGGGAACTCTCACATGTGAGCGTTGGACGAAGCATGGCTCTCCGCCCAAGGGCTTCATGAGGAAATGGCTGGCACTGGGGATGGTGGTGTTTCACACCTAGGGGGTGTAGCTACCCATGGAGTGCCCAGATATGTATCAATTATATTCCATTGGAAGTAATTCCAGACCACTATAGTTGGTATCAGAGGAAAGGTTTATTTATCCTTTTGAAACTAGGATGCAAAATTTTTAGTGAAATCCCTATAGATATTTATAAGGTATGTCTAGGGATTCCCCTAAGGTTAAGTATATGTATAGGTAATAGTCCTAAAATTACAGTAAATATTGTAGAATTAAACATAAGATGTTATATATTGAAGGTACTCCCCATTGATTATATTCTTTTCCCTATCATGATTTTTACCTCACACTATTCTTTTTTGGGTTTTAGACGATGGTTGGAATCCGAAAGAATAGTGTTGATCAATGTAATGGACAATGCAATGATAGTCCTCTTGAACAAACCAGTGTTCTAGGAGATGGAGTGCAGAATCTTATTGTTATACTTACACAAGCTATGAATCATTTTGGACTTCAAAATGAGAAGAGAAGGGAACAATATTCTATTGAGTCCTTCATGAGGCAATATCCACCTTCTTTCAGTGGGTTTTATGATCCACTTTCTTCTGAACAATGGATCAGTACCATTGAAAATATATTTTCTATTTTTTGATGTTTAAAACATGAAAATGTTATTCTTGGATATTTACTATTTAGATAGTGAAGAAGACCAGTGGTGGACTCTAATTAAGAATACAAGGCCCCGAGATGAAATTGAATCCCTGTAAAGGGATGAGTTTAAGAACTTATTTTTCAAAAAGTACTTCCCTAATATTCTTCGAACAAAAATGGAAAAGGAGTTCCTTGAGATTAATCAAAAGGATGATGAATCTGTTGGTTTATATGAAGAAAATTTTACAAGGCTTGCAAGCTATGCATCAAGCTTTATCATCCAACCTGAAAGTAAAGTTGATTGATTCTTCAGTGGCTTAAAACCAAGTCGTTGAAGTGCATTATCTATAAGAGGATTTAGTACCTATGAAAACATTGTGTGTTGTGCTATCAAGGTAGAACTGGAAGTTGGTGTTACATATCCATCTCATGGTTTTGAAAAAAATGAGAGATGGAGTACAAGGAGAAATCATAGAATAATGGTGAAAAGAAGATGAATGTTTCTTTATGCTCAAAGTGTTGAAAGAAGCATGGTGTAGATTGCCTAAATGGTACTAGAAAATGTTTTAAGTGTGGAAAAGAAGGTTATCGAGTAGTTGAGTGTCGACGTAATGGGAGAAAGGTAGCTATTGATGTGAATAGAGAAATGACTACAGAGAATGCTCCACTAACACTTCAATGCTTCAAGTGAAAGGAAATGGGGAATTATGCTAATCAATGCAGTAATCCAAGTGTTAATGATGATCGACGTGAGAAACCCCTTAAGGAAAAGGACAAAGGAATGTCACATGTGATCACTATTGGCTACATAGAATATGTCAATGATTTGGTGGAATGATTAAGTGTTTATGTAATGGGATTCAAAAATAATGTTGTTTCTAGTATCATGGAATTTTGGAATATTTATGTATTAGTCTATTGTGGTTATCAATAATTTTATGGTACAGGTAACCATGGAATGTGATTGAGATATTTTTGGAAGGAAGATGATATGGGCATAATGAATGGATAAGGAGAAAATAATATGTTTTATAGTATTCATGAGCTCATGACTGATATAAGGACTAACTGACATCAAGGTTTGTGTATATTGAATTTTTGGGATTTTGGTATGTGGAAACCGTTAACTTTTAACTGCATTCATGTTTTCACTAAGGTTCAATGGGAATTAATTTTTCAAGAGAATACAAGATTAAGGTATTCACATGCTTGGAATGAGATCAACAAGATATATCTTGTGATATATGAGGGATAAATGAAGGTATTCACGTTCTTGTTATATGACCTTTTTAGTAATCGTTCTCTTTATACTATGAGTTTGGAAAGAAGTATTTTGGGTAAGCCTAATGATTGGAATGGATTATGTTGATCATAAGTTAGTATAGTTTAAGGCTAGAAATTTCTTCAATATTAATGATAGAATTTTATAATAGTGTAGTTTAAGAAAATGGACAACCTGCTAAACGGGAGACAACCCGTCGCGTCGGACAAGGTTGCGGGAATCGAACCCACAACCAAAGTGAGACAAGCCTTTATCACCTACCTCTGGCCTACAAGAAGTCCCTAGATAGTAGAAACTAGTTTTATTTTATTATGCGGTATGATTGATGAAGTATAAGTCCATTTTTAGAATCATATACTATTAACCACACCATAGATGGACTTATGTATATTAGTAACATTTTCTATCCTTTTTTTGAGATAGATGAAATGACCTATCATTCTATACCATGATCTTCTAACACTTCAAGGAAGACAAATTCAACATCATTTATTTAAGAGATGAAGTGGAAATTGGTCAAGGCACAAACAAGAGTAAGATTGTACCAAAATCAAGTAAGTATTTCTTCTAATTCTTCAACTTTAGGGAAATGATCTTGAAAACCAAAAATGTTGTCATAGTTTCCATATATCTGATGAATTACATGATACCTTAGATCATCACAAATTTATGTCTTTGTGATTGTTGGATTTTTTATAACCACGTTCTCTACCATTCTCCATCATACCATGATGGATTGATTTATCTTCCATATATATATTTTTACCAATGTTATCTTATGTGGAAACTCAGTGATGAGTTACTTTGGGTATTCATTATGTTTCTAATTTTCCTTTTTAAATTGATTATTTAGTATTACTATTTATGATGTGGGTTTCTATGGAAGAAACGTTTATGTAGAAAACCATTTATAACCCCAATGAATTTCGAGGGTGAAATTCATTTTTAGTGGGTAGAATGTAACTACCTGAGATTTTGTGAGAATCATTCTTTTTAATTTCATTGATGTCTTGTGTTATACTACATACCTGAATTAGCTTGTGTTATATGCAACACCATATTATCTTGCAGTATACACAACAATATTCTTGGCTCGTGTTACACAAAAGTTGAAGTTCGTTTTGTTTAAATTATTCTATGCAACATTAAGAATAGATTCTGTTTAATGTATAAATGAAATAAGTTTTTATTATGTTATATGCCAAACCAAATAGAGATTTCAATACACACAACTCTGATTTGGCTTGCATTACACTCAATCAAGAACTTCCTCTATAGCATGTGTGGTACGCAATTCTGAGTTTCACTAAACGAGATATATTATAATATTATTATGAACTAGCCATTATGAATAGTAATACCCATTTTTTGAAATTTAATAAATTATAACATTCAAGATGAACTTTATTTTTGGATTCGGAATATTGAAATTAGCCTCAGGTGAAGTTTTTTTAGTTTTCTAAAAACATTCAATTTTTGATGAATAGTGAAAACACTAGGTTACTATTTGAAAACTGAATTTTTATTTGAATTTTTATTTATTTTATTTAAATATATTTTAGGTAAAAATTGATACATAATACCTATATAAGTTCAATGTAATTCATTGGAGTCATTTTATAATAATTTTAGTTATATCTAAAATTTTATTGAACATTTCACTGTCTTTTACCCACCACCTAGGAGAATTTAAAAATTTACATAAAACATAATTTTACCGCTTCAGTGAGTGGAATTTCGAAAATCCAAGAGACGTGGTTAATATCAAGTATTTAATTTTTTTTCAATAAGATAAAAATAATATTTGGTGATTAGTAACTTTTTACTTTTATTTACCACGATAAAAAGTAAATAGGGTAATTAAGGGTAAAAAATGATATTATTATTACCCTAACACGTGTCTTTATTATATTGGATAAGTGTAATTCAACCAAAAAACATTAGGAATAAAATATGACCATTTAGGTCCACATGGATTAGATTAGGACAATTATTATTATTTTATTTAAAGAAGAGTTAAAAGAGTTAAAATCAAAGTTTAATAACTAAAACATTTTTAATATAGGGTTATACATAAGATAAATTCGACTATAAATATTCATTATAGAGATAAAAATATTTCCTACATAATGGTATTTTATTTATAATTTTTAGATTTTAAATAATTTAATTTATTTATGACACAATGATTATGCAATAATTACCTTATTATTGAAATATTAACATAATTGATATTATAAATACCCAAATAAATGTAATTTGATACTTTTTATGAATTAAACTAATTTTCTAGGTTAATATGACATGTTAGTATTTATTTAATTAACTTTATTCCAACTAATCATGTTGTTCACAAAAATCAATTACCAAATATTTTCAAAATTGACATAAAATAGTTTTTAAAACAAATATTATATTATTAATTGTTATTCTATTCTTAAAAATATACTTTTTGGCAAAATGACTTAGATAAGGTTATATATATTAATAATGAACCACTTGGGGTTCGTTTGGCTTGATATAGTATGTTTATTAACCATATAGTGTAAGAAAACAAGAAGACACTTTAAAAGTAAAATTATTTATCTTAGAGTTAAATCTAAATGATAATGATAAAATAGTAACCTAAACTTGTCTAAACCCTATTGGTTAAGATGATCTATACCCATCCCCGCATTAGATTCTAAATAAGTAACTTTGGATCCATTATAAACCGAATATTACTTTATTATAAAATAATATTTTAAGTTTTTTCCTTAAGTTCCCCTCTCCTCCCTTATAAAAGGGCACGTCCTCCCTCTTCTCTTTACACAATGTTGAGCTTTCAAGCTCAGCCAAACCCTGAAAATTTACCTTCTCAACATTCCATGAAACATTATAGTGGTTCTTTTCTTCTCAAAAGATCAACTCTATTTCCTTAAGAGGAAGCTTAAAAGAGGCGCGTTGAAGAAGAGGTAATCTCTTCTACCGATTCATTCATGTTTTCATTCTTCTTCAACTTCTTCTTATTTAGTGGTTTAATTATAAAGTAATAACATAAGTATCACTAATATAATGATATGTTATTATAAATATTAAACAACCCCAATTCACCTTCTATCCATCCTACGGAAAATGAAATCACCGTGCGTGCATACATACGGAATACCGTCTCCACGACGTGGTGTAATCTGTTTTTCCACCACCACCTTACTTGGATGGGTATAATGGTGTAAGGAATAACTATATATGGTTATTATAACATCATAAAGATCCTGAAATATTGTATCATCCACTCCAATTCAATTCAATAATTATGGGAACAATATCATCGATCGTGCGTATGTACGGATTACCGTCTCCACGACGCGATGAGATTCATTCTCCATGTTAATCACTCAAGAATGATTATAATGTATATATAATAAATAATAATGAAATATATGATATGATAAAGCTACTGTATTTATGTATATATATATATCATCTAGTTAATTCCATTCATGTCAATAAGGAAAGGTAAACAGCGTTCATGAGTATGTATGGCCTACTGTCTCCATGCATGGTGTATTTCATTTCATTTATCTATGTATTATATATATATATATATATCCTGAATATATATGATATATAAATCATTATTTACATTCTGGAAGTAATTAAATAATGATATATGTAATAATAATATCAAGAACAACAATTCCAAACACGTACGATAAATAAAACGATTTTACCCAAAACGCTGCTTTAACAAGGAATTTACAAAAGAAAGGGTAATATAAAGTCATAATTGAACCATATATGATATCATAAAGATGAATATGATTCTGTAATAAGTCAATGACATTATTTAAATCATTATACAGGAGTTTCAGATACATTCAAAGCATATTGGACCTATGGTAAGGGATAACTTTTCCAATCTCATTTTTATCTGAGATTGTTAATTCGTAAGTATTTACTGGGGTTATATTAATCATCAATGTACCTATTTTCTAAAAATGGTTTCATGTATTTTTAATTTCCTTTTTACCCATTTTGGACTTTTTACTACATGGTATGTAAGGAATCTGTCTTTTGTTTACGTTACAAGGTACTTTTTTTACGTTTCCGGCAAAAGTATGAGAAGATTTTTTTTAACACATATGACATGAACGGATTTTTACGGTTTCATAATGCCTTATTTTCATAAAGATTACACTACAAGATTTAATGTCTATTTTAAAAAAAATCCATTTCATCTAAAATTGCATGGAATTTTGTGAAAATAAAATTATTTTGAAGAAGAAAGGATATTTTCCTCAAGATTTCATTTCAAGTGTTTTATCAAAACCAATTTCCATCTAAGATGACATTATTTTATATGTGTATGTTTCAAGTATAATGTCTCTATGATTTACATGGTTTAACTTTTCTTATGATCAAATTATATCCATTTGTCTTATATTGATTATGTTATGATGAGATGATGTCTATGAAACCCATTTTATTCTTTGGGTTATGATGAATGATTTATGTTTATGTTATGGCACAAGTAAGAATGATTTCATTATGAGACGGGTGGGATATATATCTCCCTCCAATGCATTGGGTAACGATTTATATCTCATGAGATAGACATGGATGGAATGAAAAGTAAGTCTGGTTCATTAATACAGGGCTGGAACGAGAAGTAAACCCGGTTCAGTAAGGGACTTTGTCCACTATGATGGTCTTGGCAGCAATTCCTTGGCTACTATGGAAATAATTTTATATGCTTAATGGTTTCCAAAATTACATGCTTTATCCCCAATAAATTTTATCATGATTGATGTTCCATTATGATCTAGGCCATGTTTTATATCATTTTTCAAGATTTTTATGTTTAAATATTATGTTCATGTTTTGAAGTTCAAATGTATATGGTTTGTTTTATTTTCTCCATGCTTACCATTACTGAGAATTTGAGATCACCCTTTATATGTTTTCTTTTCCCCAGGATATAAATAAAGGTTTTAGATAATAAGAAAAGGGAAATCATTATGGGAGATGTTGAAAACCTTTTACCAATATTAGAAGTTTATATTTCGAGTTTCCAAAGACACAAAACTATTACGGTCCTTTGGTGTCTTTTTTTGTTATGTATTAGATATTTCTTAAAAGTAATATAACGTATTTGTATGCCAATCTTTGGGTCTCTACAATACCACCCGTGGAATTGCATCGCCTAATGGTTCTTCGCATAGGCATGCTAACGGCTATTGCTTCATCGCATAGCCACGCTAACATGGATCCCTTGATGGTTCTCTCTACAACCCCCATTCTACATGGCCTTACCGATGTCTTCCCTCCCACAAGGGGGAGAGGGTACCGGTTATGTAAGTCCTAGGGGTGCGGAGTGAGACCACCCCATCCGAGATACAGGATGTTAAACTTCCAAGAACCTCATCCTCACCACAAGATGTTAAACTATGATCTGACCCTGTGCCTCGCATGCAGGGTCCCCCCGACTCGGACATTCTTTATGCCGCTGGTCTTCACAAATATGGGATCACCCCTCACAGGGGATTATATCATCCTATTCAGAGTGGAATTTTTCCGTCGGGGTGGGCGGCCATCTTGGTGTAAGCCCCTAGTTCTTCTTGTGAGAGGTAGCACCCATGCACCTCTGTACTTCCTCCCCGCCAGGGCTAGCGGAGGGCATGATATGGAACGAGGAAAATCCTTTATTTGGTCCCAAATCCATCTCCCTCTGCACTTTATCACTCTTGGGCCTCTATCCTGGAGTCAGTCCCGACACCATGGGCTGCTCAATGGGTAATCCCCTCTTCGCTTCTCACGGATGCACCCATCGCGACGTGATCATCAGGTATCTGCTGCCTCTTGTTTCTCACACAGAGAACGACTCACTTGGGATTAGAGACATAATTGACCATGAAAAGGCCATCATCCATCATGACATTAAACTGTATGCCCTCATCATGCATGACGTTAAACTGTATGCCCTCGTCTAGCATAACATTAAACTGTATTCTCTCATCCATCATGAAGTTAAACTGTATGTTGTCCCTCATGAAATTAATCTATATATCCATTTGAACTATGAGGTCTTTGATCCGTGTCAAGGCATGGTATGTAAGAAGCCTCACGGCGTTCAAGCCCACCACTCGTTGGTCGTCCCGACCTTCTTCATGTCGTTTCACCAAAATCCACCATGGGGTGCCTCAGAGTGTAAGCCCCAAAATGCCCCATCTTGCATGATGTTAAACTGCACACCCAGACTAAGAGTACATTGATCCATGTCAATGCACGGCACGTAGGAAGCCTCTACGAGGATCAATCCCACCACAAGTGGACCCCCCCGGGTTCACCTTCTCATCGGTTCACTAAAGAAATCCTATCCAAACAATGAGTACTTTGATCCATGTTAAGGCATGGTATGTAGGAAACCTCCCAAAGGTTCAATACCGTCACCCATCAGACCACGGTCCTTCTACACGTCAGTTTTCTGACACCCACATATATTTTGAACTATGAGGTATTTGATCTATTTCTAGGCATGGTACATATGAAGCCTCCATCAGGTTCAAGCCCACCATCCACCTAGACCAAGGTCCCCCTTTATGTCGTTTCTCCAACGCGCCCCCTTCCCACACGATGTTAAACTGCATCCCAATCCAGCGGTAAGCCATTGTGACCCAGCCATCCATTTGTTATGACACCCCTTTGTGTCAGTTCAACAACCCCTTTTCCCAAACTACATGGACTTTTATCCATCCCAAGGTATGGTACGTAGGAAGCCTCACGAGGTTCAAGCCCACAACCCATTGGACCAAGGTCCTCATTCACGTCGGTTCAGAGGCATCCATACTGAACTACGTGGACATTGATCCATGCCAGGACGTGGTATGTAGGAAGCCTCACGAGGTTGAATCCCACCATCCGGTCATTCCGACCGCATTCACGTCGGTTCTTCCACCACCTTGGGCATCCTAGAGTGTAAGCCCCCCCACACATTCATTCTGAACTATGTGGACTTTGATTCTGTTGCATGGGGATATGTAGGAAGTCTCTTTGAGACTCAATCCCATCACAACCGTCATCTCCACGATGGCTCCATCTCATTCTCCCTCCACTCCATGTAGCTTTACACCACCCATCCTGATTCTTGTTCGGGCCACCACATCTCGTTGAGATCATGCCACTCCATTACCCTCCACATCATTCGATAAGCTACCCATGGGCTGGCTCTGATATCAATGTTCCCTCAAAGGGGATTGTTTAATCTGATCTACCCTCATCGGTGTTTTGATCAGTCTGATCCGTCTCCGTTGGACGTTAAACTTGCAGTATAACCTGTGTTAAACATGAGAAGCTGAGGAAAACCTCAGATACATGCCTACGACATATGATTCCTCATGCTCGTTGTGGGATTCATCGGGCTTACCCACTCTCAAGAAGCCCCCTAATAAGGGAAAAAAGACTTACAAGCCAATTACCCAGCATTCATACACTTTAGTGATTCCTCGATGTGACTACTCTCCCAACTGAAGGTAGCTTCTCTGACCAGACCCCTTGGAATGTTCTTATAGAAGTAGTGTAATTAACCGGCATCCATGGAATCATGGCACAAGGAAGAGTATCAAGAACAACATATTAAATCTATGAGGAAGACCCGAACTAGGTGACGAGTTCTGAGGAGAAATCCACAGAAGGAAGAACAAACATCCCATCATCCAAGTTTCGATCAAGGAGCAGACATCCCTGAATAAGTAATGAATGATACCCACCTTTGGAAATCGAGAATGTGGGGCAACAAATATCCGCACCTGCCGCACCCAAGTGGACGGACGCGCACGCCCTGGTGAAAGCATCGGAAATAGAAATGGTGAACCCGATGTAAAGTTACTCTCTTCAATATGGAGATTAATAGCGTTCAAGACATCAGTAAATTGATGTGTCATTGGATCTAGATATCCGGCGTTGGGTCCTGCCAAGAAAATAGTGGGCCTGGCATGAAACTCACTAGAATTTGGGGCATTAGAACATGGGACATTCCATTATTCAAAGATGTCGGCATGGATTCCTCTTACTGGCCACGGAAGACGAAATGGCGCTAGGGAATTGATTGTCAACTTCTTTCCCTCAAAGTGCTGATGAGTTAATCTACCTGCTTCTCAAGAATCAGGTTGCTGCTACAGGGACATGATCACCGCCCACCCGCCTACGCAGGGGTAGGGGAAACACCGACACAACTACTCTGCGTGGCTCCACTGCTACCACAATGACGTCTACATCCACGAACATGGGGCGTCCACGCCCCATCTCCCAATCGAAAGTCATCCAACGAAGGGTGATTAATGACCTCGTACACCGTTACGAGGAGAAGGGCATAATCAAAACCTGAGAGCCTGTCCCTATAATGCCTTGACGACTCCCTTCCATACGATAATGAGGTGGGTGACGTCCGACACAGCCCAGTCAGAGTCCCAATCCAGGGACTCCAAGCAAGGCCCCCCACCCGGCTCCATCAGCACTGTCGTCCGGCCACACAAGAGGTGTAGGTAGGCTATGCGCCTACACCACCCGCACTGGCTCGCCTGACCCGACGACAGCGTTGGCCACGAGATAAGGATGCCACCAAGGGGTGTTAACGTCGACAGCTATCATGGCCCGGGCCACCACCGACTCATATTATAAAGGACCTACCCACCCTGAGTAGGTGCACTCCAATGCCCAACTGGGATCAAGGCCCTAACCGCCCCACGGGCAGGCTGGGTTGACTCTCCGGGTCACAGTCATGAGTGGTGATCGCCACAAGCCAACCCGCATTGATGTCACCTCGTACGAACACCCTCCTAATACCACTACTCCACAGAGCGTGGGCCTTCCACACTCAAAAGCTCATTATGGAGGTATGCCCCATGCTACCCCCAACCCAAATGAAGACCTACCCCGTGATAGTTATACTAAGCGGAGAATCCTCTCATGTTCGCACCACACCCGGTATGGAGTTCCTCCTCCTTCCCCTGACCATTGATGTGAAGACATTGTCCATACAGTCCCTCTCTAGCATGGGGATCCTCCCTACATTCTCTCATCAATTGGCGAAGGTCCTCCTCGTCCTGACATCCAAATGGGTGAAGGTCATCCTCCCTCCACCCACAACAAGCACGGAGGTCCTCCCCATGCTCCTTCTAGTTTCAACGGAAGATTTGACCACTCAGGTGTTGTTCATGGAGTTCCTCCCCATGCCCCCTTTGACATTTGACCCGGTGCCCCTCACACCTCATCCATCTCATGTGTAAGTCCTCTTCGCCCTATCACCAGCATGGCCTCGAGACTACATGTCGGGAATCAGCCTTGTCCCGAAGAGCTATCTAGGTGTAGGAGGGTGGGTCGTCACTGCCACAAAAAGAATCATGGGAAGGCCTGGACGAAGATCAAACTGGCCCGCTTCTCAGATTCTGAAGCAGAATGTGACACAATAATGGAACCCTCCTCTCAGTCCTCTGTGTTAAGGACCGGGGTAGGAACAAGGCATGTAAGCCTCATCCTTTTAAAATGCGAAGTGCACTGGATTCCCACCTCTCCTCGCAGGTACATACAGGAGGAGTAAATATTTGGAGCACCACAGGTTTTGACCATGAAGTCACCACCGTCGTCGCCAGAAGCGCCTTCTAACTCGACTAGAGATCACATAGAGGTATTTTGGGGACCAATGGCGGTTGAGCAACAGTGTGACCCAACACCGGTAACCGTGATCCCTGCACCAAAATTTGTGGATGTCAGCCCATTGTATCACGATATTGTGGTCCGGTCACCGCACTCTTCAGAGAATGTCCTAGAATTCAGTGGCCAATCAGCTCATTTTCCATATTCTCTACCACCTACTCCAATGTCCCAGTAGTCCGCCACAGTACCACTACTGGTTCCTCAGCCTCCTCTGGTCGACGAGTGTGGCAATACGGGGCCAGAACCTGAATCTGAGCCAAGGATTTTCTGGAACATTCTTTCTACAAATCACTTCGTAGTGAAGTTCTGGCCAGTGGTAGCATCGATCTTTCGTGCGCCAGAATCCCTCACCCCAAAGGAAGTCGACTGCTTCCCTCTAACCATATGGGTGACATGCTTCAGTCTTCATTATCATCAGGTGGTGTACCCCAAGATCTAAGTACACTTTGAGGAAATCGGCAAACAATACCGTCTGATCGATCTGGCTGCACTCCTCGTGGCCCAGAACCATGAGTCAATAGGTTTCCAGAACACCCTCCAAGAAAAATGCGTTCAGAGTATCAGGGTACTCCGCAAGATCATCCAGGAAGCTACCCCCCATGTGTATTTTTGTGGCTGGGGACAATATGTCACCCTCCTCTTTAGTCATATCTGACGGTATCCCGATTCATTATGAGACATTGAGGACATTCCCCCAAGAAGGGTTGCGGTGCACATGGCTAACATAGTAGATAAGGAGGACGAGCTGAAGTTTCTCGATGGAGACTTACCCCCTAAAGTTGTACCACCATTTCTAGACCCATCAGGGAGGATTAATCATCAGCAGAGGAAACTCTTAGGTCTCCCTGTGCCCATCGAGTTGTTGGTACTCAGTTGGAATGCAGGTAAGGGTAAAGAGCACGTCAGAGAAATCAAGCACTCTGACCCATCCGCCTCAGTGCAGAAGAGAGACGAAGACCCTGAGAAGGCTGCGTTTCACCAACAGCATGATGAGCAGAAGACGCTAGTCGACGTACTCCTAGAAGAGCATGCTAAAGAGTGGCGACCCAGCTATGGTGATCCTAAGATGATGCGGTAGGAGCAAGAATAACTTCCCCCTGATGAGATGCCTCTAAGAAACCATGGTCATGCTACTCCTGCGAACATGGAAGAAGCCGAAACTCATGGAAAGAGGGCGCGATATATCTCGCCAAACCCTCTTGAATGGCGAGGCAATACAAGGAATCCTGCCCGGGTTCCCCCAGCTACCCCACGAACCATTCTCCCAGTCGCTCCATGAGCTGTTGAAGCCGTATACCATGTCGAAAAGCCCGACAACACACTCATGGTCAGAGATACCCATCAAGACAGGGACCTCAATCGGGATGATCCTATAGCAGCACTCATTGCCCGCCTCGAGGCATTAGAAACCTGACTGGTGGAAGTTCCAGTAGATGGATAGCCATATCCCGCGTGGGTGTATGATATGCCTGCACCTCTGGGTTTTGGAAATCCAACTTTCAAACCCTTTAACATGATAGGGGACCCGCCAGAGCACCTTTCCCACTTTTCCTCCAGGTGCGGCCCCATGTTGGGGACCCCAGCACAGTAAGAAGCTACCACGATCTGATATTTTGTGCAGATGTTGGAGGGACCCACATTCTTCTGGTACATACATCTCCCTATTAGATCGATGATGGGCTCGGAGGATGTCTGCTAGCAATTCCTATACCAGTTCAGTTCCACCACATGAAAGACCAGCATCACAGAACTCTTCAAGTGCAAACAAAGGTCTGATGAGTGAGTCGCGAACTTCATCACCCGGTGGAAGGGTATTACATACTCCCTCGACATGCCACTGATGCAGGAGAAATTACTGACAATGTGTGTAGGGAATGTCAAAACATAACTGGTTCCTTCCCTAATCTCCCAGAACTACCCCGGAGGGTTCCGAGACTTCTCAGATAAGTCCCAGTGCCTCGAGGAAGCTCTGCAAAAGGCTAGTCAGGCGCATTTTATGCCCCATGTGATCCCATCAAGGAGGGCTGCTAGAGACAAGCCCACTGTGGTTTCCCAAATAGAAGCCCCGAGGTAGCTAGAATTGCAGCCAGTTTCACTGGATCCGTAACCTCATAGTGGCCCGCCAGCTCAGGCACAACCTCCTACCCAGCATCGACCACCACAGAATCGGCAGGTTCCCCCACACAATGCACCACCACCACCTAGGTGGGAAAATCAAGCTACACCTCCTCAGCAGGCCCCTCATCAGGGCCAGGCTCCTAGAGACCCCTTTTTGGAAAGAAGGCACTAGACATAATAGTTCAATGAGAATCAGTTCCCCGGTTACTTTGGTAGTTCCCTAGAGTAGGGGATCGTGCGCTTACCTAGGTGGAGAAGGCTGGCAGAGGCGAATCTCACCGATCACCCCAACTTCGACCCCTATCATCTGATGTTGGGGCACACCATCAAGCAGTGCTATGTGTTGAAAGAATGGATCCAAGACCAGTTTGATAATAACATAGTCAGGTTGGGTCAAGCCCCGACACAAGTGGTGGGTGTCTTTGTAAGGTCAAAAATCGGTAGAGAAGACAACGGTGAGTGGAAGTAAGTTCCCAACCACGGGTCCCAGAAGTACGATGACTGGATCGCTTGTAAAATACTCACCCACACCCATTGTATTATTCAGGCATGCCTGAATCAGCCGGATCTTTCAGAAGATGCGACCAGTACCTCTGTGTCGTCATCTCAGTCGGCCTCTTCCCATTAGGGAAAGCAGCGGCGACGCAAGAAGTAGCAACTCACTCCTCCATTGCCATCGTCATCCTGCACTCTCGGTGATTTCATGCCCCCTGAGATTGGGATCCCTCCCAGAATCTTCCCATTAGTGGATGATTCTTCAAGCGATAGTCAGCGGTACACTTCAGTTAATACCGTGGAGTTGGTAAATCCCTATATGACTCCCGAAGAGGCTGAATGCCAGGTGAACCTTCCCAATGTCCCCGATCTAAGTCAACGTCGGTAGAGCCGCGACCACATAGGCTATCAAGGCATGTCAGCAGGTGCTTCCAGCCATGTCATGCACACTACTAAAACCAGACAGTAGGCCTAGCGTAGAGCTCAGTACGCGCAACCTCCTCATCGGGTGCCCTCATATCTAACTCCACTTCCGTTTAGGCTACTAGATCAGGCAGAGCTACCTCGCCCCTACCGCGACCAGTCTTTCCCTACTACAGGAAAATCTCAGTTGTCTGGTCCTCATCCGGAATCTACACTTTAGGCCTCAACTATGTAACACCCCGAGATTTTATGAAAAATATTATTTTTAATTTCATTAATGTCTTGTGTTGTATGATACACCAAAAGAATCTTGCACAACATGCATCCTTGACTTTCCTTGCATTACACGCAAGCGTGACCTTCTGTGATAGCGTCTGTTGTACGCAATACCGAGTTTCGCTAAACAATGATATGCTATTAAAATATTATTAAAACTAGCCTTTATGAATAGTAATAACCACTTTTTGAAATTTTGTAAATTTTATTTTTCAAAATAGACTTCATTTTTGGATTCGTAATATCGAAATTAGCTTAGGGTGAAATTTTGGTACTTTTCGGATAACTTTCATTTTCTGATGAATAGTGAAAATTACTAATTTTTAATTAAAAACAACCTTTTTAATCGAAATAATTAATAGTGATAAATTATTAATTTTAGTGGTTTTAAAGTATATTTATAATATATTTTTACAATTTAATACAATGGTAGTCATTGTATGTAATTTCACATTTAAACCAGTCATAAACAAGTGTCAATCTTTTGATAGTTATTATCTCTTAAAAACACACTATTTGTTTTGGCGATGGGAACTAATTTTTAAATTAGTTAATGTAACTTATATGTTTTGAATTTGGTAAAATAGATATCATTTTTTAGTTAATAATATCAAATATAGCTTAGGCCTAATTTTTGTTATTTTTCTGGAAACTTTCATTTTTTGATGAATAGTGAAACCACTAAGTGGTAGTTAAAAAAATGAATTTTTCATAAAACATAATTTTACTGCTTTTGTGAGTGGAATTTCAAAAATCCGAGAGACACGGTTGATGTTAGTAAGTAATATATGGTTCAATGAGATGAAAATAATTTTTGGTGAATAGTAACGTTTTACTTTTTTTTACCACGGTTAAATGTAAATAGGGTAATGAAGGGTAAAAATGATATTATTATTACCCTAAAACATGTCCTAATTCTATTGGATAAGTGTAATTCGACCAAAAACAACCTTAGGAATAAATTATGACCATTTAGGCCCACATGGATTAGATTAGGACATTTATTATTATTTAATTCAAAGAAGAGTTAAAAGAGTTAAAATCAATGTTTATTTACTAAAACATTTTTAATATAGGGTTATACATAAGATAAATTAGATTGTAAATATGTATTAGAAAGATAAAACGATTTCATACATAATGATATTTTATTTGTAATTTTTAGACTTTAAATAATTTAATTTATTTATGACACAATTATGATGTAGTAATTAACATAATAGTGAAAAATTAGAATAATTGATATTATAAATACCTAAATAAGTATAATTTCAGACTTTTTATGAATTAAACTAATTTTATAGGTTAATATTACATGTCAGTATTTATTTAATTAACATTTTTCGAAATAATAATTCTGTTATGATTTTCACAAAAATCAATTACTAAATAGTGTCAAAATTGACATAAAACAGTTTTTAAAAAAAATATTATATTATTAATTGTTATTTTATTTCTAAAAATATAAGGCTCAACCAAATGACTTAGATAAGGTTATATATATTAATAATAAAAAACTTGGGGTTCTTTTGGCTTGATATAGTATGTTTATTAACCTTATAGTGTAAGAAAACAAGAAGACGCGGTAAAAGTTAAATTATCTAAGTTAAAGTTAATCCTAAATGATAAGGTTAAAATTGATACCTAAACTTGTCTAAATTCTATTGGATGAGAGGATTTCGACCCCTACCCACCTTATCTTCGAAATATATCAATTTGGAGCTATTAAAACCCGAATATGACTTTATAATTAAATAATATTTTTAGTTATTCCAAAGGTGCTCCTCCCCTCCCTTATAAAAGGGCACCTCCTCCACCTCTTCCTCACACCACTTTGAGCCTTCAAGCTCGGCCAACCCCTGCCAATTTCTCCTCTCCACTTCCCTAGAAACATCCTAGAGGTTCTAGTCTTTTTCAATGACCTATTTTAGTGCCCTAAAAGGAGGTCTCAAAGAAGCACTTCAAAGAAGAGGAGGTCTGGACACTTACGAAGCAAATTGGACCTAAGGTAAGGGAAATATCACTATCTCATTTTTATCCGAGATTGTTTATACTTTAGTATTTACTGGGGTGTATTTTATCATCCACATACATGTTTCCTAAATATGTAATATTTATATCCTTATAAAATATTTTATATCCAATTTTACCCTTCGGTGAGTTTTTAGTAAAAGATATGAAAGGAATATTTTGTCGTTTTTCATATGAGGTACTTTTTGACTTTTCTGACAAAAGTACGAAGAATGTTTTTTTAACTTATACGACATGAATGTATTTTTAAAAAATTATTTCCAAGAAACTTCCTTTACATGTTTTCAAGTTTATTTTGAATCAACTTCTTTTAGTTATAATTTTATGACATGTTAAGAAATGAAATGAGTTTTTGAAGTAGAAAGGATATTTTCCTCAAGAATGGAGTTCAAGTGTCTTATAAAAATTATTTTCCATCTAAGATAATATTGGGTTCTATTTCTATCCCTATTATTACATGGATTTTATTATGTTGTGATGGAAATATTTTTATGAATTCCTTTATCTTATATGATTTTTTTATGATGTCATGTTGTTTAAGAATCCCATTTTTATTACATGGGTTAGCTATGATGTATGGTTTATGATTTTGTGGCACACATAATAATGGTATCATTATGAGATGGATGGGACCTATATCTCCCTCCAATGAATTGGGTAAAGATTTTATATCTCATGAGATGGACATGGCTAGAACGGTTAGTTAAACCTGTTCAGTGAAACAGGACTGAAACAAGGGTGACTCGGTTCAGAAATGGACTTTGTCCACTAAGATAGTCTTGTAAATGAGTCTTGACTAATAAGATATGATTCTCTAGGATTATGTGTGTATTCCACAATGTTTCATGTTTTAAGTTATGATTATTGAGATTTCATTTCACTACTATGATTTATCCCATGTTATGAAATTATGCTCTCTTTTACAGGTTAAGATTTCCAAAAAGTTATGTTCTTATGAATATGATGTGATTGATATTTCTTTTGTTTACCCTTACTGAGAATTTGAGCTCACCCTTTTATGTTTTCTTTTCCCCAGGATATAAAGAATGGTTTTAGGTAAAAAAAAGGAATATCATTATGGGAGATGTTGAAGATCTTTCATCACGATTAGAAGATTATATTCCGAGTTTCCAAAGACACTAAACTATTACGATCCTTGTGTGTGTGTTTTTGTTATGTACTAAGTATTCTGCAAAAGTAATGTAATGTCCATGTATGTCAAGATTCGGGTATCTATAGTTGGTATCAGAGGAAAGGTTTAGTCAACCTCTGGAAACTAGGATGCGAAAATGTTAGTGAGATCCCTAGAGATATTTATAAGGTATGTCTAGGGATGTCCGTAAGGATAAGTATAAGTATATGTAATAGTACTATAATTACGCTAAAGATCATAAAATTAAACCTAAGATGTTAGATATTGAAGGTACTCCCCCTTTATTATGTTGTTTTCCCTATCATGATTTTTTCCTCTCACACTATTCTTTTTGGGTATTAGACGATTGCTGGAACCCGAAGGAACCGTTTTGATCAATGCAATAGACAATGAAATGATTATCCTCCTGAACAAACAAATGTTATGGGAGATGGAGTGAAAAATATTATTTCTATACTTACACAAGCTATGAATCATTCTGGACTTCCAAATGAGTAGAGAAGGGAACAATATTCTATTGAGTCCTTCATGAGGCAACGTCCACCTTCTTTCAGTGGGTCTTCTGATCCACTTGTTTCTGAACAATGGATCAGCACTACTGAAAAGATGTTTTCAGTTCATCAATGTTCTGAACATGATAAAGTCATCTTAGCAGTATATCGTTTGGAAGGTGAAGCTGATCAATGGTGGATTCTTATCAAGAATACGAGGAAAATAGATGAAATTGAGTCCATGGAATGGGACGAGTTCAAGAACTTATTTTTCAATAAGTACTTCCCTCGTATTCTTCGAACAAAGATGGAGAAGGAGTTTCTTGAACTAAAGAAAAAGGATGATGAATCTATTCGTATGTACGAAGCGAATTTTACAAGGCTTACAAGGAATGCATCTGGATTTATCATCCAACCTGAAAGTAAAGTTGATCGATTCTTCAGTGGCTTAAAACCAAATCTTTGAAGGGCATTAGCTATTAGAGACTTCAGTAGCTATGAATAAATTTTGCGTTGTGCTATCAAGGTAGAAATAGAAGTTGGTGTTACTTATCCATCTCATAGTTTTGACAAGAAACGAAAGATAGAGTTCAAGGATAAATCTCATAATAATGGTGAAAAGAAGATGAATGTTTACTTATGCTCAAAGTGTGGAAAGAAGCATGGTGGAGATTGTCTTAAAGGGACAAGTAAATGTTTCAAATGTGGAAGGGAAGGTCATCGAGCATTTGAATGTTGGAATGATGGGAAGAAGATGTCTAATGATGCAAACAAAGGAAGGGATACACAGAATGAACCTACTACACTTCAATGCTTCAAGTTCAAGGAAATGGGGCATTATGCTAATAAATGCCCTAATCCAAGGGTTATTGATGATCGACAAGAGCATCCACTAAAGGAAAAGGAAAAAAGGGATGTCACATGCGATCACTATTGGTGATGTTGAATATGACAACGATGTGGTGGAATGATTAAGTGTTTATGTAATGGGATTCCAAAATAATGTTGTATATAGTATCGTGGAATATTGTAATATTTATGTATTGGCCTATTGTGGTTTTCAAAAATTTTATGGTACCGGTAACCATGAAAATTGATTGAGACATTTTTGGTAAACAGATGATATGCGTATAATGAATGGATAAGAAGATAATGAGATGTTTGATTGTATTCATGAGCTCATGATTGATATAAGGACTAAGTGATATCATGGTTTGAGGATATAGAATTTTTAGGATTTTGTTTTGTGGAAAGTGTTAACTTTTAACTGCATTCATGTTTTCACTAAGGTTCAATGGATATTAATTCTTCTAGAGAATACATGATTAAGGTATTCACATTTTTGTAATTTGACCAACAAGATATATCTTATGATATATGGGGGATAAATGATGGCATTCACGTGATCATTTTCATTATACTATGAGCATGGACCGAAGTATTTTAGATAAGCCTAAAGCTTGGAATGGACTATGTTGGACAAAAGTTAGTATTGTTTAAGGATAAAACTTTTTTTTGATATTGTTGATGGGATGTTATAGTAATATAGCTTTAGAAAAAGGACAACCTATAGGACGAGCGACAACCCATCGCGTCGGACAAGGCTGTAGGAATCGAATCCACAACGAAAGTGCGACTGGCCTTTATCACCTACCACTGGCCTACAGGAAGACCCTTTTTAGTGGAAACTAGTTTTATTATATTATGCAGTATGATATATGAAGTATAAGTCCATTTTAGGAACCATATATGATTAATCTCACTATAGATGGACTTATGTATTTTTTGATAACTTTTCTAACCTTTTGTTTGAGACATATGGAATGACCCATCATTCTATCACATGATCTGCTAACACATCATGAATGACAAATTCAACTTCATTTATTCAAGAGATGTAGTGGAAATTGTCCAAAGAACGACAAACGGTGAGACTATACCAAAATCACAAAAGTATTTCTTCTAATTCCAATTTCAGGGAAATGATCTTGAAAACCAAAAATGTTTTCATAGTGCTCTTATATCTGATGAATCAGATGGTACCTTAGATCATCACAAATTTATGGCTTTGTGATTGCTGGCTTTTCCATAGCCATGTTCCCTACCACTCTCCATCAGAACATGATGGTTAGATTTCTCTTCCATATCTATATTTTCACCTAGGTGGAAACCAAGTGATTAGTTTATTTGGGTAACCGTTACATTCCATACTTTTCATTTTAAAGATTGGTTTTGGTATTCCTTTTTACGATGTGGGTTTCTATTAAAGAAACTTTCAAGTAGTAAACCATTTATAACCCCGACGAATTTCGAGGGCGAAATTCATTTTAAGGGGGGTAGAATGTAACACCCCGAGATTTTATGAAAAATATTATTTTTAATTTCATTAATGTCTTGTGTTTTATGAAACACCAAAAGAAGCTTGCACAACATGCATCCTTGACTTGCCTTGCATTACACGCAAGCGCGACCTTCCGTGATAGCGTGTGTTGTACGCAATACCGTGTTTCGCTAAACAATGATATGCTATTAAAATATTATTAAAACTAGCCGTTATGAATAGTAATTACCACTTTTTGAAATTTTTGAAATTTTATTTTTCAAAACAGACTTCATTTTTGGATTCAGAATATCGAAATTAGCTTAGGGTGAAATTTTGGTACTTTTCGGATAACTTTCATTTTCTAATGAATAGTGAAAATTACTAAATTTTAATTAAAAACAACCTTTTTAATCGAAATAATTAATAGTGATAAATTATTAATTTGAGTGGTTTTAAAGTATATTTAGAATATATTTTTACAATTTAATACAATGTTGGTCATTGTATGTAATTTCACATTTAAACCAGTTATAAACAAGTGTCAATCTTTTGATAGTTATTATCTCTTAAAAACACGCTATTTGTTTTGTCGACGGGAATTAATTTTTAAATTAGTTAATGTAACTGATATGTTTTGAATTTGGTAAAATATACATCATTTTTTAGTTCATAATATCAAATATATCTTAGGCCTAATTTTTGGTATTTTTCTGGAAACTTTCATTTTTTGATTAATAGTGAAACCACTAAGTGGTAGTTAAAAATGAATTTTTCATAAAACATAATTTTACCGCTTCTGTGAGTGGAATTTCAAAAATCTGAGAGACACGGTTGATGTTAGTAAGTAAAATGTGGTTCAATGAGATGAAAATAATTTTTGGTGAATAGTAACTTTTTACTTTTTTCCACGGTTAAAAGTAAATCGGGTAATTAAGGGTAAAAATGATATTATTATTACCCTAACACTTGTCCTAATTCTATTGGATAAGTGTAATTCGACCAAAAAAAACCTTAGGAATAAAATATGACCATTTAGGCCAACATGGATTATATTAAGACATTTATTATTATTTAATTCAAAGAAGAGTTAAAAGAGTTAAAATCAATGTTTATTTACTAAAACATTTTTAATATTGGGTTATACAGAAGATAAATTCGATTTTAAATATGAATTAGAAAGATAAAAGTATTTCCTACATAATGAGGTTTTATTTGTAATTTTTGGACTTTAAATAAGTTAATTTATTTATTACACAATGATGATGCAGTAATTACCATAATAGTGAAAAATTAGAATAATTGATATTATAAATACCTAAATAAGTATAATTTAAGACTTTTTATGAATTAAACTAATTTTATAGGTTAATATGACATGTTAATATTTATTTAATTAACATTTTTAGAAATAATCATTTTGTTTCGAGTCTCACAAAAATCAATTACTAAATAGTGTCAAAATTGACATAAAGCAGTTTTTAAAACAAATATTATATTATTAATTGTTATTTTATTCCTAAAAATCTAAGGTTCGGCCAAATGACTTAGATAAGGTCATATATATTAATAATAAACAACTTGGGGTTCGTTTGGCTTGATATAGTAAGTTTATTAACCTTATAGTGTTAGAAAACAAGAAGACACACTAAAAGTTAAATTATATAACTTAAAGTTAAATCTAAATGATAAGGTTAAAATTGATACCTAAACTTGTCTAAATTCTATTGGATGAGAGGATTTCGACCCCTACCCACCTTATCTTCGATATATATCAATTGGGAGCTATTAAAACCCGAATTGGACTTTATAATAAAATAATATGATTAGTTATTCCAAAGGTGCCCCTCCCCTCCCTTATAAAAGGGCACCTCCTCCCCCTCTTCCTCACACCACTTTGAGCCTTCAAGCTCGGCCAACCGTTGCCAATTTATCCTATCCACTTACCTATAAACATCCTAGAGGTTCTGGTCATCTTCAAAGACCTATTTTAGTGCCCTAAAAGGAGGTCTCAAAGAAGCACTTCAAAGAAGAGGAGGTTCGGACACTTACGAAGCAAATCAGACCTAAGGTAAGGGAAATATCACAATCTCATTTTTATCCAAGATTTTTTATACATTAGTATTTACTGGGGTGTATTTTATCATCCACATCAATGTTTCCTTAATATGTAATATTTATATTCTTATACAATATTTTATATCCAATTTTACCCTTCGGTGAGTTTTTAGTAAAAGATATGAATGGAATCTTTTGTCGTTTTTCGTACGAGGTACTTTTTGACTTTTCCGAAAAAAGTACAAAGAATGTTTTTTAACTTATATGGAATGAATGGATTTTTAAAACATTATTTCCAAGAAGCTTCCTTTACAAGTTTTCAAGTTTATTTTTAATCAACATCTTTTAGTTATAATTTTATGACATGTTAAGAAATGAAATGTGTTTTTGAAGTAGAAAGGATATTTTTCTCAAGAATGGAGTTCAAGTGTTTTATCAAAATTATTTTCCATCTAAGATAATATTGGGTTCTGTTTCTATCCCTATTATTACATGGATTTGATTATGTTGTGATGGAAATATTTTTTTGAATTCCTTTATCTTATATGAATTGTTTTATGATGTCATGTTGTTTAAGAATCCCATTTTTATTACATGGGTTATTCTATGATGTATGGTTTAAGATTTTGTGGAACACATAAGAATGGTATATTTATGATATGGGTGGGTCCTATATCTCCCTCCAATGCATTGGGTATAGATTTTATATCTCATGAGATAGACATGGTTGGAACGGTCGGTTAAATCGGTTCAGTGAAACAGGACTGAAACGAGGGTGACTCGGTTCAGAAATGGACTTTGTCCACTAAGATAGTCTTGTCAATGAGTCTTGACTAATAAGATATGATTCTCTATTATTATGTGTGTATGACATAAAGTTTCATGTTTTATGTTATGATTATTGTGATTTCATTTCACTACTATTATTTATCCCATGTTATGAAATTATGCTCTCTTTTGCAGGATAAGATTTCCAAAATGTTATGTTCTAATGAATATGATGTGATTGATATTTCTTTTGTTTACCCTTACTGAGCATTTGAGCTCACCGTTTTATGTTTTCTTTTCCCCAGGATATAAAGAAAGGTTTTAGGTATATTTTGAGGATCTTTCATCACGATTAGAAAATTATATTCCGAGTTTCCAAAGACACTAAACGATTACGATCCTTGTGTGTGTGTTTTTGTTATGTACTAAGTATTCCGCAAAAATTAATGTAATGTCCATGTATGTCATGCTTCGGGTCTCTACAAACTAGCAGGCAGCAGGATGTACCTAGCACTAGCCAGTCGTCGGTCCAGCCGGTAGGGCCCACCATGTCTCCAATTACAGAATGGCATCCTGTAAGCAGAGGCTCACATCTGGCCTGGAAGTATGATGTTCTAAAGCACCTTGCTGGCATTCCAGCGAGTCATTCTATCCTTGAGGCTGTTTTTATGTCTTCTGAAATGCGTGAGACACTTACTGAGGCCCTAACAAGCCCCCTCCAGTTGGAGACAGAGGTAGTAGCTGCAGAAGCCTTTCACGCTGAGGAAATTGAGAATGCTGAATGCCAGGTAGTTATCTCATTCTCTAGTGGAGACGAAGACCCTCCCATAGAGGGGAACATTCGTCCACTATACGTCACTTTCCACTTCAATGGCTTGGAAGTCCGCCGCTATCTTGTTGACATGGGCTCTGGGATTAACCTAATCCCGACTCAGACACTACGAAAGCTAGGTTTTTCTGAGGATGATCTAACTCCCTCCTACCTCAGAATCCAGGGATACGACAGGACTGAGTAGACCTCGGTTGGTAAGATCTGTTTGAATACCCAGTTCGGTGGCCTCGTTTCCAGTACCAAATTCATGGTCATCTCCCAAGACACCGCATACAATGCATTGATGGGCAGTCCATGGCTCCCTCTGTATAGAGAGGTTCCTTAGTCATATCACAAATGCCTCAAATAATCCCTCAATGTTCGAGTAGGAATTCTCCAATGAGATACGCCTCCTTTTGCCTCTTGTGAAGCCCGCTATCTAAATACTGACTATTTCAAGAGTAAGGATAAGAAAATTATGGCAAGTGAGGATGAACCTGCCAAGGTCACAAGTGATCCCTGGGAAAGTCTAGATGACACCTACATATTCCTGATCCATCAGTTGGAGGCCATGTACCCTAACTTGGGGCAATGCTTTGTGGATTCGGGTATAAGAGGAAGACATATTCTCAGGTCCAAGTGATGATGAAAAATCACCTCGTACTCCTACACCAACAAGGATTAGGTAATCCTGGAACCTCTTACCCCTGTATGGTATCAGGATGTCAGGCACATGGCAACGACGATAAGTCATATGTGTCTGTTTCTTCAGACTAGAATTAACCAGATCAAGATGACGCACCACTAATGCTTTGATGTTATCAAGCGTGGCCACTTGGGCTAAAGACCGGATGGGATTGGATCAACTGCCATCATCGCTAAGGTCTCAATGGTGAATGAGTCTCCTGATGTGATGACCACTACCGCTAAAGCCGACACCAGCCTCCCATCAGAGTCTGGTGGCTCGGAAAGACTCCCCTCGTGGAAGATCCCTCCACAAGTGGAGAAGAGAATCTGGAGGATTCTCCCCCTACCTTTGAAGAAGGCGTCTCTACCACAGTTGATGAACTGGTACATGTGAACCTTGGTAGCGAGGCAATCCTGAGACCCACATTGATCAGTGTCGCCAAGTCCCTCGAGGAACAGCAGTGGTACGTAGACTTCCATAAGAATCCCAGAGAATTTTTTGCCTAGAATTACGCCGAGATTCTAGGACTAGATCCCCTAGTAGACGTCCACAGCCTTGGCCTCCCGAAAAACCATCGCGGGTTCAATCAGCCCCGCAGAAGGATGCACCCTTCCCACAGTGACATGGTTGAGGCCAATGTTGACAAGCTTATCAAATCCAACCTTGTTAAGGAAGTCTAGTACCCTAAGTGGCTAGCAATCATTATGCCAGTCAGGAAGAATAATGGGTAGATTAGAGTCTGTATCGACTTCCGTGATCTCAATCGCCACTGTCCGAAGGATGATTTTCCCCTTCCAATGACAAAGTTGTTGATTGATGCTACCGTTGGGTTCTAAGACCTCTCTTTCATAGTTGGGTATTCTAGGTACAACCAGATCCTGATGGCCCCCAAGGATGAGTATTCCACTGCCATCAGGGAACCCCAAGGTACTTTCTGTTAATAGGTTATGCCTTTCGGCCTGAAGAATGCGGGTTCCCACTATTAGTGGGCATGCACTACATATTCAAACCAACTCACAGGACATTGGTGGAGTGCTATGTGGTCAACCTGGTGGTCAAATCTCGCCAGCACCAATACCATCTCAAGGACCTTGAGAAAGTGTTCGGTTTCCTCCGTTCCCACTACCTGAAGATGAAACCATTGATGTGTGCCTTCGGGGTCACCTCAGGGAAGTTTCTAGGCTTTTTTGTTAGATACAGAGGCATCAAGATTGACCCAGAGAAGATCAAGTCCATTAGCCAAATTCCTACCTCAAACAATATTCGGGAGCTTCGAGGTATCCACGGACACTTAGCCTACATTCGCTGATTCATCGTGAATCTGGCTGGATTGTGTAATCCCTTTTCCTGGATCATGAAGAAAGGCTCTACCTATGAATGGGATGAAGAGTTTCAAACCGTCTTTGAGGAAATCAAGAAGTATCTGCTCTAGCCTCTGGTCCTGGTGCCACCCATTGCCGAAAAACTACTGGTCCTTTATGTGGCCGCTCTAGAATGGTCTCTCGACGCCCTGCTCTCCCAGAAGAACAATGAGGGGACTGAAAACAGCCTCTACTACCTCAGCTGGTTTCTCCGCGATATGGAGACCATATACTCCCCCATCGAAAAGAGATGCCTTGCGCTCATATTTACCGTACAGAAATTGTGGCATTACCCGCAGCACCACAACGTACAGTTTTTCTCTCAGGTAGACCCACTGAATCACACTCTAGACCATCCTATGTTGACTGGCTGACAAGCGCGTTGGGCGGTGATCATCCATATTTTGACATCAGGTTCGTTCCTCATATGGATATCAAGGGATAGGCATTGGAAGACTTCATAGATTCCCATCCAACCTCCACGGATCAATCCCCAGACCTGGAATTTTTTGATGAGGCAATCATCTTAGTCAACCATGTCGTGTCATGTGGGAAAATTCACTTTGACAGTGCCTCTTGGAGCCCCACTGGTAGGAGGCTCAATGATCCTAAACACAACAGAGTGGGTCTGGGTATCGTCTTCATCACCCCGGCGCTAGTCGTTCTTACATACTCATTACTGTTGTCAGAAGGCTACACCAACAACGAGGCAGAGTATCGGGCTCTCATCACGAGCCTTGAGTTGGCCCTTGAGATCGATGTGCCATATTTGCACGTGAAAGGTGATTCTGAACTAGTCATCAAGTAGGTCAATGGAGACTATGTTGTCAGAAAGCCAAAGCTCATTCCATTGTTGGAGTGCACCCTCCGTATAATAGCCTAGTTCCTTTCTCGACCAGAGGTTACACATATCTCTCGGTCATAGAATGGTCGAGCAGATGTTTTGGCCAACCTAGCAGCGTCACCTGTAGAACCCAATCCGGATGATCTGATTATACATGTGGCACACCGGAGAGTCATTTCCCCTGTCATATTAGAATATGAAGATGGCATGTCGGTAGGCCATCTTACCACCGGTCCCTCTATGCCAGGAGCCCCAGGTTCTTCAGATGCAGTGGTTGAGGCCACTCCTGGCTAGAGGTAACCTTTTATCCAGTATCTCCAAAATGGTGGCCTCCCAGACGATCGGACCGAGCACAAGCGAATCCGACGCCGGGCACTGCTGTTTACCCTCCAAAGTTTTCCCAGCCTTTAGTGGATCCTCTATGAGCGGGGATTAGATGGTGTTTTCCTCCATTGTATTCAAGGAGTCGAGATTTCTCATGTAACGCAAGAGGATCATGTCAGTTCCTACGGTGCCCTAGGCTGGGCCAAAGCTATCCCATCAGATCTAAAGACTGGGGTAATTCTAGACCTCTATGATCCATGATTGTATTGAGTTTTCCAAGAGATGCATGCATTCCAAGTTTATTCTAACTTCCTACATCGGTCGCCAGAGCCTCACCACTCCACCATGTACTCTTGGCCATTTGCGGTGTGGGGACTCGATGTCGTGGGACCATATCAACTAGAGAAAGCTCACCAGTGTAGAATCATCTTGACCGCTACATATTTCTTCTCCAAGTGGGAAGAGGTGGTTCCACTAAAAGATGTCAAAGAACTTTCCATCATTGAATTCATGAGCTCCAATATCATCCACCAGTTTGGAGTCCCTTACACTGTCCTCACTGATAACAGCACTAACTTCCGAGTAGCCGAGCTGAAGATATTGTATGCCAAGTACAATATCTGTCTGAACCATACCCCTCGCTATCATGCGCAGGAAAATGGGCAGATCGAGGCATTCAAAAAATCCCTCTATAACATTTTACAGAAAATGGTTGGTCAGAACAAAAAAATTTGGCCAGACAAGCTACCCAATTCCCTCTGGGCTTTTCAGACGATGACTCGCAATTCCACGCAGGTGACTCCATATTCCCGGGTGTATGGGCCTGAGGTCGTCCTGCCCATCGAGATCTAGATACCATCATTACGCACTTAATTTTATGACCAGAAGGTGCCAGAGAAGGTTTCCAAAATCTGTCTAGGTGAATTGGAAGCACTGGATGAGAATAGGCTTTGTGCCTTCCACAGTCTGGAAAGGCATCCGAATAATAGAGTCAGAGCCTTCAACACTAAGGTTCACCTTCGCTCATTTCTGTATGGTGACCTGGTGTTGGCCCTCCGAGCTCCAATGATCCCTGGTAGGAAACCACCCATGTTGGATCCCAAATGGGAAGGAAATTACATCATTCATAATGTTTACCCCAATGGAGCATACTCCTTGGTAACCTGGACGATGAGCGCATAACTCCTCCCATCAATGCCATGTTCCTCAAGAAATACTTTTCTTAAGCTTCAGTGTCCTGCATGACCCTAAACTACATCACAGTCCCACACGACCTTAAACTATAAGGTCCCGCATGACCTTACACTGTATGGTCCCACACGACTTTAAATTGTACAGCCCCACATGACCTTAAACTTGAGGGTCCCACATGACCTTAATTTCACCCTAGTCCCACACAACCTTAAACTGTATGGTCCCACACGACCTTAAACCGTACGGTCCCACATGACCTTAAACTGTATGGTCTTGCATGACCCTAAACTTCAAGATGGTCTTGCATGACCTTAAGCTGTCCAGTCCTACATGACTTTAAACTGTGATATCATCCTGCACGACGTTAAACTGCATCATCGTCTGTTATGATGTTAAAATTTTCATTATTTTCCCGCATAACAATAAAAGGAAAAATGGTCCGAGCTCTATGACCCTAAACTAAGATATCCTTCGTCTTCACTGAAAGACATTAAACTGCAAGCTGATCATGCCTTCTGGACTGAGGCTCAGCCTCAGGCCCCTTGGCCTTCCCCGACTCAGGCTCTCATACGAGATTGTATGGTGTGGTGTGGGATTATGTCTTCATTCATGTCGAGTTACGCGCCATACCGTACATATCCCCATACGAGACGCATCCCGCATCCCGCATGATGTTAAAATACATTTCATCCCACATGACATTAAACTATGCTTTTAGAACTACGTATGGCTTGATTCCCATCCTCATGGGATATGTAGGAGTACTAAGACATCTCATCTGGAGCCCATCCCTGAGCTCTTCTCTTTGACTATCCCCCCTGGGTATAGTTTCCTTGGAGGTTCCTCACATGATGTGGAGTAGGCTTCCAAAGCCCCGCTCATATAAGGATTATAAGGGTCGCACCATGTGCCCACTCCCGTTCTCCTATCCTCCTCACTTCTTCACCGTATGACGTTAAAATGCATGGCCTTTAAGAACTATGTATGGCTTAATTCCCATCCTCATGGGGTACATAGGAATGCCCGAAACATTTGTCTGTTGGCCCACCCCAAAATCCATAATTCTTCCCCTCGGGTCAAGACATATGCAGGGAGCATTTTTTCACCCCAATTCATATCGAGTTAGCCTCGACCCAGTTGTACGTCCCCCTCCTTGGAGATGTTCGTCTTTTTCATAGATCAGTACCGCTATGCCTAACCCACTCCTTGACTAGGATTTGATCACATTCCTCATCTGGAAGGGCCCCTAAATGGTATGGATGCTCAGCCTAAGGTCCCTCTTACAACTTCATGCCAACGCCCTAGAGAATGTCGGGCAACAAGGCGATACAAGTCTCACGTCTCGAATGCGGTCAGCGGTCGACGCTTATTTATTGCTCCCATATTAAGTCACCTTAGGGTCGTTGTGTTTCGAACATGGTCAACAGTTTTCCATGATCTTCGGGTCCACAACAAGATGTCCCAAACATCGAGTGTAGTGGTTCGTTCTTCCCCATCCCAAAGCAACAAACATCCCTCTTGGTGGTGCCAACAGTGGATCCCCTAGCCCCGATTCTTTTATAGGGGTGTACAGCGGGGTGTGGGATCATATCCTCATTCATGACAGGGTTACATTCTTGCCATACACATTCCCTGACCGAGGATCCACCTCAGGCCCCATGGCCTTTTCAGGCCCCTGGCCCTCATCGTCACTACAAGACGTTAAACTGCAAGAAGGTCAGGCCTTCCTGGCCGAGGCCTGACCATCAGGTCCTTTGGCCTTTTCGGGAACCTAGCCCAAGTTCTCTATGATGGGATTGTACGGTGTGGTGTGGGATTATGTCCTCATTCACGTCAGGTTACTCATCGTACCATATGCATCCTTGGAAGAGACACTTTATCCAACCCTCTTCCTTACTGCAGGACGTTAAACTGCAAGCTGGTCAGGCCATCCTAGCCAAACCCCAGCCTCTTGCCCCTTGGCCTCCTCGGGCCCCGACCCTCGTCCTTGCTATAAGACATTAAACTGCAAGCTGGTCAGACCTTCTGGACCGAGGCCCGACCTTAGCTGCCTTGGCCTTTTCAGGCCCCTGTCATTTACTGCAAGATGTTAAACTGTAAGCTGGTGAGGCCTTCTTGACTGAGGACCAGCCTCAGGCCCCTTGGCCTCTTCAGGCCCCTTATCCCGAGTTTATACCCGGAGTATATAGTGTGGTGTGGGATTATGTCATCATTCACATCGGTTTACTCATCGTGTCTTACACCTCCCCTATCTAGGGAATCCTATTCCCTGCCCATCGTCTTTACTCCAAGACATTAAACTGGAAGCTGGTCAGGCCTTCCTGGCCAAAACCCAGCCTCAGGCCCCTTGGCCTTTTCGGGCCCCCGACCCAAGTCCTCTCTTATAGGAGTGTATAGTGTGGTGTGGGATTATGTCCTCATTCACGTCAGGCATTTAATGACCAAGTCATGAACCTCTCCCTCCTGATCCACTTCGTCGATCCTTTTTGATGTTTCACCAATGTCCCTAAGGGTAATCTGGTTTAGTTACCTGGAATTTTGGACCGTATTCGGACATGTCCGCACTCACTTTTCAGGATTTTTTTCCCTTAATCATCGATTTCATCACCTTTCACACCCGGAGGGACCCCCAAAAATAGCCTGGATACATTGCCTAAGGGATATACTACCGTTACGAGCCAACACCCATGAGGGTTTCAGACAATAAATCGATGCAAATCCTGCATTGTGAATATGGTCAGTGGTCGATGCTCATTTGTTGTTCCCACTTCAGGATAAGGTGATATGGAGACTATTTTCCACCACATTTAACAGTCATCCTCGATCACCAATCCGACCCCATTAAGTCCAAAATGTCGGTTACATGATTCACATCCTTCTCCACCTCATCATGTCCAAGTAGTGCTTCGAAACTCTTGATACTATTCCTCAGTGAGCATTTGCACATTAGAAAGACAAAAGTCGCGGTAAAAGTGTCCTTCGGGGCTCTGCACTGACATTCCGTTGATGGACGCTCTGGGTATTGTAATACGGACCTTCCATCCTTGATTCCCACACCGAGTATAACTCTTGTGGGCTTAGGGACTGGGTTGAGGTCTGCGGTTACTTGGAAAGTAGCCACCCACCCATGGTCCCAGCTCTTAGACCGTAAACTAAGACCTCCTAAGAACTACGTCTGGCTTGATTCCCATCCTCATGGGATACGTAGGAACACCCAGGCCTATTGTCTTTGGGTCCAGTTTGATTTTAGCTAATTTGTCTCTTTATTCCTGCCTTTGGGGCATTGACTACCAGACCACGTGGCATGGTGTGGGATTAGGTCCTCATTCATGTTGAGTTTTCAATAGCCGCACCACATGCACCCTGTTCTAAGAATTAGTCCTCTTATTTCCCGCCCTGCACGACATTAAAAGTCACCCTCTAGAACTACTTGTGGCTTGATTCCCATCCTTATGGGATATGTAGGACCTCCTGAATGTCAAGACATCAAGTCCAGCCCCACCTCTTAGAGATCTCTCGATCTCCCGGTCACCGAGGCCCCTTGGCCTCTCCCTCTCCACAATAGGGATATATAGGTTTGGTACCGGGTTCTTGGCGTTATTCCCCCTTCTCCCAAGAATCCGCCATCTCTTGGCCACCCTAAAGTTGAGACCCTCGACCCCTTGCAGTGGTTCACCCATTTTTTAAGAGTACTCTGGTCTAGGACCAAGAGTGTCAGATTCAACATGGTCAAGTTCCTTCCACATTTCTAGCTTCGTCCTCACATTCATTCAGGCTTTCATCATCTTTCACACCCAAAGGGACCCTCTTTAACGGCCTGGATACCATGCCTAAGGGCTCTCCTACCGTTATGGGCGAACACCCCTGAGGGTATTGGATAAAAAATTGATACAAATCCAGCATTACGATCATGGTCAGTGGTCGATACTCATTTGTTTGTCCCCATTTCAGGATAATGCGACAGGATGTTGTGTTGTGAACATGGTTAGTAGTAATCCTATATCACCACGCTAGCCCCTTAAGGCCTTGAATGTTGGTTTCATGATTCACATTATGTTCCACCACATCATGTCTAGGTGGAATCTTGACACTCTTGAGGCTATCCCTTAGTGTACCTTTTCAAGTAAGGGGGACAAAGCTATAATACGGCATCCTTCAAGGCTCCCACGGTCCGAGCTCTAAGACAATAAACTAGGATCATCATTAAGGGATATGTGCGGCTCGATCCTCATCCCTATGGGATATGTAGGGTCTCCCAGATGTCTCGTTTTCGGGACCAACTGAGTTGGGAGCTAGTTTTCTCCTGCCCCTTTCCTTCTTATCCCTATTTGGGCCTCTTGGCCTGAGGTTCATATCTCGGAATTGTGTACAGTGTGATGTGGGATCATGTCCCCATCTCCATCGGTTATGCTGCACGGCACTGTACACACTCCCAGCCTAGCATCATCTCTGCTACGTCTGTGCTGCATGACCCTAAAATGAATTCTTGGTCCTCTCACACGACCCTAAACTGTGACATTATCATCCTAGCCACACGATGAAAAATGACACTACATTGTAATGGCCTCATTATAGGGGAAATCATGTTGGGTATTGGTTACACGCCATACCATTTGTCAACGCCTACTACAGCTTGATTCTTGTGGCGACACCAGGGCTCGCTACCCCAGGCTTGTCACTTCACAAAAAAACCATTCACCTTAAAGGAAAAACAAGATCTATTAAATACCGCTTCTCCCTGTGCAAGGGATATACCCACACACCCATTTTAGCCTCCCTAGAACAATGTATGGCTTGATTCTCATCCTAATGAGATACGTAAGAGCACTTGGGCACTTCCCCACCGGCCCAGCCTAACGTTCGTGTTCTGTCCGTTGACTCAAGCACTTCCCCAGAGAACACATGATAAGTAAGGCTTATGTCCTCATTCAGGTCGGGTTTTGTAACCACCTTATCGTGTGTCCCCTGATCTTCTAACCCATTCATGGTATGAGTTCTAAGACCTTAAACTAAGACCCTCTTAAGAACTACTTGCAGCTTGATCCCCATCTTCATGGGGTACATAGGATCACCTTTTCACTTTGCTTCAATCCCATCTCAACCCTCGTTTTTGGTCCCTCGACCTAAAAACACTCCCTGAGAAGCCCGTGGTGATCGAACCCCCAGTTCCCATTCATGTCAGGTATTCGAGTTGCCCCACCATGAACCTCCTAGGTTTCCTCTCATCCATGGTCCGAATTCTATGACCCTAAAATAAGATCTCCCTATGGGAAGGGACTCAGCTCCCTCTATCTAGTACGTCTCTTTGTCGTATTCATATTTTTTTGACAAAGACTCCGAAGTGTGGAATTTTCATGGCGGCATTCCCCTCATTCCATGACCAAGATTCCTGAGCTCGCTATTTGGATCCTCATCATCTTCCACATACAAAAGGACCCTTGGACGACATGGATGCTAGGCTTAAGGGCTCTCCATGAATGTTGGGCCTATGGGATCTCCTATCATTTCAGGACAATGTCCCTACGGATCTCCGAAAACATTTGCAACATGGTCCCGTGTTTTGAACATGGTCAATGGTCAAACCTCTTTTGTCTGTCCCCATTCCAGGCTAACACGATATGGTTGCTGCATTTCCGCCACGGTCAACAGTAATCCTCCATCATCACGCCTCCATCACTATGATCCAAATTTAGAGCGTCATGATTCACACATTTCCACTTCCTCAGGTTCAAGTGGAATTCCAACATACTTAGCTTTAGCTCTTCACGTGTCTAGGTGCACCACATGGACATGTTATAATCTTTAGGCTGGTGTTCACCGAGTGTCCCTTTGTTGTACCATGTCTCTTCCTATGTCGGGAAATGTCCCCATTACTTCTTGTTTCCAACATCAAGCACGACTCACACCGGATTAGTAGTTTGGGGTGGATGTGTATTGGCACAATCAGGCTTCTTATCATCCTACATGATGTTAAACATTGATTCCGGAACTATGTGTGGCTTGATTGCCATCCTCATGGGATACGTAGGGACACACTAGTATTTTGCATAGGGTCCATCCCCCATGAGTTATAAAACCTATCCTCCCCCTTTCAAGACCCTTGGCTGGACCCCTCATAGGGAACTATAAAACTATAACATTGCCCTGAAAAAATTCAAGATGCCCCAAGATGACATTGGGAATCAATAGAACCCTCGCCAGAGACGCCCTGTATGAATGAAGGAATGATCCATGATCAAACCGATGCGCCCATCTTCCACACTCTCACCACGGTGGTGTAATTTCATGATTATTGGATTCTGTTTAAACAAACCATCACTCCACATCCCATTCATTTCTTGCCCCATTATTCGGATGCTCGTCCCCTTTCATGTCTGTAGGAACACCCTAACGTTATGGATGCTCGACCTATGGTCGGCCTCCTGTCCTGGGCCAACGTTCCAAAAGACTTTTCATGTTTGGAAGGACCCCCTAACTGTATGGATGCTTGACCTATGGTCCACCTACTATCTTGGTCCAATGTCCCGAAAGACTGATCGACGATATTTGAGTTTGGTACCGTGTTTCAACCAAGGTCAATGGTAAGCCCCCATTTTTTGTCCCCATTTCAGGCCAGTGCAATATGGATGCTTCATTTCTGCCACGTTCAACAGCTATCCTCCATTTTCACGCCACCCTGTAGTGTTCCGAATCTTGGGTATCATGATTCCCACTACCCATTCCCATCCGTTTGGACCGATTTCAGTGCCCCTAGAATTTCACCGTTCGTGCACAAGAGCACGCTTGAAAAACGGAAATTAGGTTGTTCTGAGAACTTTATTCTCTAGTCAGGTCTCTCCCATTTCTCATAAATCTAGATCGTTTATCCAAAACTCGGATGCCCGAAGCTTGGTTTTCACTCCAATGTTTTGATGGGGCGATGAGGTGATTATCCCTTGTTTCTCACATCTGGGCCGACCCACATGAGCTTAGGGAATTGTCACTTGATGTTCCAAAAAAATCATAAGGATGAAATGAAACAGTGCATATAACAGAACTCGTGCATGCTATGGCATTCAAAATAATCAAAGCACGAATGTACAATTAAGGGTTTGTAATCATTATAGTACCTGGGGGGTCAACACCCCGCATTGATAGATTGAACCCGTCAAAAGAGCGTTGCAGCTCCGCCACCCTTCGAATTGTGGTGTCCAAGAATTACTGTCGCCGACTCATCTGCTGCTCCTCCTCAGCAGTGATGGGGCGTAGCTCCTTAGCCTCAGCTTGGGCCCACTCTACACCAGCCTAAATGACAGATATCTCTTCGGAAGCATGCCTTATATGCCCTTCCTCCTCTGCCAGCTGGGCCTTCAATCGCAAGATCAACTCAGATTGTGCATTGAGAGAGGATGAGTGCTCATTCTCCCGGATCTGTATGTGTTGGACTTCATTTTCCGCCTCCTAGAGATTTTTGATGTTTGTCGCTTTCCTCCGCTGCCAGCCCACGCTGAGACCACGATCATACTCCCGGATCTTCTCTGTCGTAAGATCTCAAATGAGAATATAAGGGCATTAGGCATCCACTCACCTAGAACATCGTTCATGCAACTGCGAATGAATTCTGTCCATTTTTTCCAGCCCGCACGGAGCTTTGTGGCACATCCGGACCGTGCGGCCCCTGTCAACCTCACGTGCCTGGTTTGTGAGTAAGCACCGCGAACTGCTGATAATTTTTGTGATTTCCCTCAAACTTCAACCCTTGTTCCCTCAAGGGAACCATGTCCAAGGGGGGAATTTTATGGTGCCAAAATATTTGAATAAATGAGAGAAGAAAAAGAGGCCCTGCAACCTACCCCGCGAAGCCCCGAAGTAGAGCCCTCCGAAGCAATGCGGACGTCGTGAAGCAGATGAGGCGGTAACTCTCCGCGAACGCCCTGCCATTCATGAGGGAACTGCAAATCACCAGAGGTTGTAACTCTCTGCGAATTCCCGAACGTTCATGACGCTGCTGCGAAGTAGATGAGGCAGACCTCTCCGCGAACCCGGTTGACGTTTGCGACTCACTGCGGAGAAACCAACGCCCCTTTGCGCTACGGGTGCTCTGCTTCGCTGTGCCTCTTGCCTATAAATACCGAGCTCCCCCTATGCTCTTGAGACAGAAAATCCGACCTTTCGGTTTCTCAGATCCCAAATCATGAAGCACTCTTCGCTCTGGGAATCATGAGCTCCACGATGTATTTTGGCTTCGCGAGAGGCCTCCGCCTTGTCTCGTTTTGTGCCCCTCTTCCGATAGGGATTCCCTTCGGGAAGCCTAAGGTCATTAGCGAAGGAAGGGGATCCCCAAGGGGACCCAGGCAGCTTCAGAGTGTTTATGCTTCGTGAAACACCCACCATGTACACGTGATCCACATGCCAAGGCAGGGTCACTGTACTTCGCGAAGCACACTGCCTCACGGCAGCTTGCTTTGCAAGGCAGTTCTCTGTGAACACCCTTCCACTTCACTAAGCACATCCCACTTGAACCTCCGCCCCATACTAAGGCTAAGGAACCAAACATCATGAAGTAGACCCCTTCGCATGTGCCCTCTACTATGCAGACCAACTGAGTTCTGCAAGGCCCCTGCCTGCGGAACCCTCCACTTGGAAATTCCTTTTCCCGTGCGACCCTCCAGGTTTGCATGATGTGGTTTCAAATTCCCCTGTACGATACCACTCGTGTTGTTGTTTCTCCCAATTCTTATTCACATAGAAATGCTAATGGCTATTGCTTCTTCGCCTAGACACGCTAACATGGATCCATCGATGGTTTGCTCTACGACCCCCCTTCTATATGGCCTTACCGATGTCGTCCCTCCCACAAGGGGTAGAGGGTACCGGTTATGTAAGTTCTAGGGGTGCGGTATAAGGCCCCAGCCTTAAACCTTACTTAATCTTGAGTTATTACAAGATTACACATTGAGGATCTTTTCGGGTTTAGAGTTTTAGAGAATTAGATCATAAAACTTCCATTACATTACACATATAAACAAAGTGGTTACATAATGATAGTATTCTTCATTCCCATCAATGGAAACATATTTAAAATAAAACATGGATTCTTTCTTGACACTTCCTTGACACTATCATCATAACATGTACCTTTCCCTTGACCTGTGAAAAACATTTCAAAAAACATGGGATGAGCATAAAAATCTCAGTAAGGGATATAAAAATATGGAAAGGAAACATGGGTACATATATACATAAGAATGAGATCACACTTTACCCATAAAACATAAGCACTTTAACATACCTCATCAAATCATGAATAAATCATAGAAATCATAAGACATAAATGTAACTTGAAGCATTCATAACATTCTTATGTTGGGAGTAACCCTCTTGGTTACGTTTGGAATACCCATCACAGTATATTCCCCAAATCTCTTCAGAGAAACCTTAACGTTTCACTCCTTCACGTTACACAATGCATTGGAGATCTATATCGGGCTCACCTGCCCTTAGTTTATCACGGAACCACCCGTCTTTATAATAATGCCCAAGAACCTCAACATAATCGTATCACATTAAACATGAATAAAGGAAACATAACATTTCCACCTTTCAATAACAAGATATCAATACAACACATTGATATAAAAACATTATGAAAAAAATTTCAATACCAAATTAAAAGAAAAGTAAAACATGCTATTTATTTTTCTTTTAAAAAGAATGTAAGACTTGTAGAGGAAGCCGAAACTCAAATAATGGTCATGGTGGCAGAGAAGTCATTATCGCCGAATATGTACGACAAAACATTCCCTTTTGTCATTTAGTAAAACACTTCGTATAAATTAGATTCCTTTTGGATAACCGTAAAAGTCAAAGGGGTTTATATACCATATAAAAGAAGGTTGAGTATAAAACAAAATATGCCTCAATGAAAGGAGATTGAGACGAAGTCCCATACCTCGGGTCCGACTTGACTCGATCGTTCTTTAATGTCCTGAATAAAAAACTTGAGTTAATTTATACTTTCTTAAGAACCTTTTTCAAGTTCATTATTCCTTATATCACTTATTTCCATGTCATGAACACTATGTAATTATTTAAGTTAATAACGGTCGTTTTAACGATCATTGGTACTTGAGTCAAAATAAACCCATTATAATTACAAGTTGTTCATGTATCCATTATATCCAGAATTATAATCATGATGTATAGATCATATATATCATATATATCCAGTATATATGTGCATTTATAATATTACATAATCATTTAGAGGTAAGAAATTAAATGCACCGTTCATGGAGACGGTAAGCCGTATGTACGCATGAACGCTACTTTCATTTCTATTTCGTAATTTATAGAATGGAATCATAATGATATAAAGGTATATTATAATTACAGTATAATATCATATATAATAACCTAGTTCCATCCTTTATACGTCCCACATATGGTATTTAACGAATCAAATCACTTTGAGGGGGTGGTAGTCCGCACTTCCTTAAATGAAGATATCGCGTTTACCCATAATGGCAACCATAACGGTATGCCCAAAATGAAAAATAAAGAAGCTTAAGGAAAACATAAATATATTATATATCATATATAAAGGTAGTTTCATATTAATGGACACCTTTGAAGGTGTTAAAATAATGTTGAACAATAATCGTTTCGGGAGGCAGAAATTTTCCATCCAAGGAAACAGTATGTGCTTTAACCATTAGATGTAGGTGTGTGTATGTGTAGCTATAATACTTCATATAAAAACATCCTAGTATATTTTAGATACTGTATTTGTTACAAAAGAAATTAATAAAAAGAGTTTAGGGGGTTGGAGAAGCAAAATAAAACAAAAGGACTCAAGTAAAGACATTACCTTAAAATCGGGTAACTCCCTTTGGTTTGAGCTCAAAGCCTTCCTTGGGAAGACTTATGCCCAAAGTGAGGCTTCAAAGAGTAATAGAGAGAAGTGGATAGACAAAATGGGCAGGGTTTTGCCGAGCCAAAGGCTTTGGGAGTGTGGGTAAGGAGGTAGAGGTGGGGGCCTTTTATAAAAGGAGAGGAGGTGCACTCTTGGAAAGTAAAGAACTATTACTTTATTTGAAAATGCGTTTCGGATTTAAAAGGTCCCACATTGATATAATTAGAGGATAAGGTGATAAGGGTTCGTAATATACCCACCCAATAGGTTTTGGACATGTGTAGGTCATAGATTTTACATTATCATCTCATTTTATTTAAATCCATTATTAATGAGGTAATCACTGCATCATCATGATGTCATAAATAATTTAATTTATTTAAAGTTTAAAATTATAAAAAAAACTACTATGATGTAGTAAATCTTTTTATCTTTCCAATGAATATTTATAGTCAAAACTATGACTTGTATAACCCCATTTAAAAATTGTTTTCGTAAAACATATTATGTTTGTGTCATTTTAACTTTTTCATTAAATAAAAAGTTATTTATGTCATTTCCCAACCAAAGTGGCTCCATGGGTCCCCAAGTTGACCCATGGATTTTCTGGGTCGGCCATGACACATCCAATGAGGTTAGGACATGTTTCAAGCTCATCTCATACTATTAAAACATTATTTTTACCTTAAACTACACTAATTACCACTAATCGCAATTAAAAACATAAAAGTTACTATTCACCAAAAAATTATTTTAACCTCATTGAACCACATTTTACTTTTTAATGACAACCATGGATGTCGGATTTTTGAAAATCAAATCACAGAGGTGGTAAAATTTCATTTAAACGAAAAATCAGTTTCTTTAACTACCACTTAGTGGTTTCACTATTAATCAAAAATTGAAGTTTTTCAAAAAGATACCAAAACATCACCCTAAGCTATATTTGATATTCTGAATTCAAAAATGATGTCTATTTTACAAAATTAAAATCATATAAGTTGCATTAATTAATTTAATAATTAATTCCCGCTGTCATGACAAATAGAGGGTTTTTTTGAAACAATATATTTGAAAAGATTGGCATTAGTTTATGACCAATTCCAACGTGAAATTAATCCTAATGACCACCATTGGATTAAATGGTAAAATTATATTCAGATTACACATTAAGACCAATTCAAAAGATAATCTAATAATATAAATAAATTAGATTAAAAAGCAGTTTTGATGTAAAATGCAGTATTTTTCACTATTCATTAAAAAATGAACATTGTCAGAAAAATACCAAAAAATCACACAAAGTAAATTTTGATGTCCCAATCATAAAGAATAAGTTTATTTTGACAAAAATAGATTATAAAATTGTCAAAAGATAGATTTAAAAAAGGTTTGCCATCAAAAGGCAGTAAAAAAATCTTTTAGAAATATTAGTGTATTCCATGCTTAAGATTGGATTTATTTTCATTTTAATCCTCTAAAACACTATCTAATTCATTAATAGACATAGATAAAAATATCTATTATTCATTACTTACTTGGGATGTTACATCCTTCCCCCCTTTAGAAAATTGTGTCCCTTCAATTTATTTACTTATCAAATAAATGGGGGTACTTATCCCTCATTACATTTTCGGATTCCCATGTTGCCTCTTCCATCATGTGGTTTTTCCAAAAAACCTTTACCTGATTAATCACCTTATTTAGTAACAATTTCTCCATGTGGTCAAGAATCTGGACCGGTTGTTCTTCATAAGATAGGTTCTCTTCCAGCTGAACTACCTCTGGACTCAAAACATGAGATGGATCTGGCATGTACTTCCTTAACATTAAAACATGAAAAACATTGTGTACCTGAGATAAACACGAAGGTAAAGCCACTCGGTAAGCAAATGATCTAAATCTCTCCAGAATTTCATATGGTCCAATGAACATTGGACTCATCTTTCCTTTCTTACCAAATCGCATCACACTTTTCCATGGTGATACTTTGAGAAAAAAAAGACCACCTACCTCAAAAGAGAGATCCTTCCTCCTGTTGTCCGCATAACTCTTATGCCTACTCTGAGTTGTTCTCATGTGTTTCTGAATCAGATGAACTTTTTCTGCCATCTCTTCTACCAATTCTGGTCCCATCAACTTCCTTTCACCCACTTCATCCCAGAAAGATGGAGTTCGACACTGCTTCCCATATAATGCCTGAAATGGTGCCATCTTTATACTAGAATGAAAACTGTTATTATATGAAAATTCAACCAAAGAAATATGTTGGTCCCAACTTCCCTGATAATCCATCGAACAAGATCATAGCATATCCCCCATGGTCTGAATTGTTCGTTCCGACTGCCCATCTGATTCAGGATGAAAAGGTGTACTAAAATTTAAATCAGTACCCAATGACTTCTGAAGGCCTTTCCAAAAGTTAGAAGTGAAATTGGGATCACGGTCAGATACAATGGAGAGAGGAACTCCATGTAACCTGACTATCTCTTTAAGATACAAACGGGAAAGTTGATCTAGGGAAAAAGTATCTCGTATAGCAAGGAAATGAGCAGATTTGGTCAAGCGATCTACAGTAACCCAGATTTCATTATTACCTCAAGATGTATTCGGCAATCCCACAATAAAGTCCATGGATATATTCTCCCATTTCCACTCTGGTACTGGTAACGGCTGAAGCATCCCTTTCGGTAACTGTCGCTCTACTTTAACCTGCTGACAAGTCAAACACTTCATAGTAAAATCACCGATATCTCTTTTCATTCCATCCCACCAGTAATACTCCCAAAGATCTTTATACATCTTAGTACTGCCTGGATGAACTGAAAACAGAGAACTATGAGCTTCACATAACAACTCTCTCTTCAACTGTGAATCACAAGGCACACATAATCTCTTCACAAATCTCAAAACAAAATCATTATCAATGTTGAATTCAGGCAACTTACATTTTTGAACCAGCTCTACCTTTTTTTGCAACTCACTGTCTTGCTTCTGTGCTTGATTGATTATATCTAATAGAGATGATCTCACTGATACCTGAAACAAAATAGAAGAACATCCTGCACCAAAAACTTCTTTGCCAAAGTTTATCAAATCCTTAACCAAAGGATCACGTTCCAAACGCAACATTTCTAATGAAGCATTACTTTTTCGTCTCAAACCATCAGCCACTTTATTTGCTTTTCCCGGATGGTATTGAATTGTACAATCATAATCCTTGATTAATTCCATCCATCTCCTCTGTCTCAGGTTTAACTCTTTCTAAGTGAATATATACTTTAAACTTTTGTGATCAGTATATATTTCACACTTTACTCCATACAAATGATGCCTCCAAATTTTTAAAGCGAAAACAATAGCAGCTAATTCCAAATCAGGTTTAGGGTAATTTATCTCATGAGTTTTCAACTGACGTGAAGCATAAGAAATTACATGATCATTCTGCATTATGACACAACCAAGTCCTTTCAATGAAGCATCACTGTATATAACAAACTCAACATTCCTGGAAGGTAGTGCCAAAACTGGAGCATTCACCAATCTTCTTTTCAATTCCTGAAAACAATCATCACATTCTGTTGTCCAGATAAACTTAACACCCTTCCGATTTAGCTTAGTCATTGGACTAGATAACCATGAAAAATTTCTAACAAACATTCGGTAATAACCTGCCAAACCAAGGAATCTACGAATCTCAGTTACATTTGTGGGTCTTGGCCAGTCTTCCACAACTTTTCTTTTGCAGGATCAACAGTTATCCCATCTTTAGAGACAATGTGACCAAGGAAAGAAATTTGTTGCAACCAAAACTCGCACTTGCTGAATTTTCCATACAGTTTATTTTATTTTAAGGTTTGCAAGATAACCCTTAAATGTCTTTCAATATCCTCTTTACTTTTATAAAACACCAAAATATCATCAATGAAAAACACCACAAACTTATCCAAGAACTCATGGAAAATTCTATTCATTAAGTCCATGAATACAACAGGTGCATTGGTTAGCCCAAAAGGCATTACTACAAATTCATAAAGGCCATATCTTCTACGGAACGCTGTCTTTGGAATATCTGCTTCCTTTACCTTCAATTGATGGTACCCCGATCTCAGGTCAATTTTTGAAAAATACTGAGCTCCCTGGAGCTGATCAAGCAAATCATAGATATGAGGCAATGGATATTTGTTCTTAACAGTGATGTTATTCAAGGGGCTATAGTCAATGCAAAGTCTCATAGAACCATCTTTCTTTTTAACAAATAAAACAGGAGCACCCCATGGTGACGTGCTAGGTCGAATGAAACCTTTCTCTAATAAATCATGCAATTGCTCCTTCAACTCTAAAAATTCAATTTGAGCCATTCGATAAGGGGGTTTTGAAATTGGCTTAGCATCAAGAACTAAGTCAACAGTAAACTCAACTTACCGATCTGGTATTATTCCAGGATACTCATCAGGAAAAACATCAGGATACTCATTTACCACTGGCACATCATTAATCTGAACAGTTCCTTTATTTTCAACGATGTGTGTAAGGTAACATTCATTTCCATCTTTTACATGTTTCTTGGCCCCTTGATAAGTTATCAACAGTAAGGGTTCATTCTTTTACACAAACTGAAAGTCTTTCTGAAAAGAAACTTCTTTAGCTCTACAATCAATCTTAGCATGGTAAATAGATATCCAATCCATAACCAGGATAACATCAAACTCTACTAGAGGTAGAACAATAAGGTTTGAAAGTAGGTTATTTCCACGGATAAGGATAGGAAGATTCTTATAAATTCTTTTTGCCTCAACATTTCCCCCAGGTGTTTTTACCACAAGCTCAAGAGTCATTTCTTGAGATGATATTCCAATTTTACTAGAAAATGTTTCAGAGATGAAAGAATGTGTAGACCCCGAATCACACAACACACAGGCATAATCTGAAAAAACAAACAAAGTACCTGATACAACTTCATTTGATGGCCCGATATCTACTAAAGTAGTTGCAAAGGATTTCACCACCCTTTTCTACTTGTAGTCTAACTGCTTCCCATCACTCAAGCTCATTGTCGGACACTCGTTTTCATAGTGACCCATCTCATTGCACTTATAACATTTCACTAACTGTAAATCCAATTTGGTCTTACCATCACCCTGATCTTTTTCAGTGCAATCACGAGCCTTATGTCCCATCTTACCACATCGGTAGCACTTTCTAGAATTCAGAAGACATTCCCCAGCATGCCTTTTGCCACATTTATCACAAACTAGAAACATAGTTTTCTTACCGTCAGAATTTTTTGAAGAATTCTTACCTTTCCACCTCGGTCTCTTCTTCTGTTGGTTGTTATAGAACACTTGATCATCGGAAAACTCCATTTCCACCTTCTCAGCACATCGAACAAGCTTTTCATAACTTTTAAACTCATGATAAGCTAATGCCCTTCGATATTTTGGCTTTATTCCTAAGTAAAAACGATTGATTTTGCTATCAAGGTCTCGTATAAAATTTGAAGCATACCTTGACAATCGAGTGGACCTTTATTCATAGGTAGCCACTGAGTCTTCCTCTGGCCTCAATTCCAAGAATTTTTTTTCCATCCTAAGTCAAAAAACCTTAGAAAAATACTTCTCAAGAAACATACCTTTGAATTCATCCCAGTCGAGAGCATCAATCTCATCAGGGTCCCTAATATTCTTAACCATCGACCACCACTGATCTGCTTCACCCTCCAAACGATAAATAGAAAGAAAAACCTTTTGATTGTCTGAACACCCCATGACATCGGAAATCTTCTCCAGTGCTTTAATCCACCCTTCACCTAAAACAGGGTCCGATGATCCTCTGAATGATGGGGTATGTTGCCTTTTGAAATGTTCCACCACTGACATGTTCCTCTGCGGTTGATCTGGATGATCTCATGCATGGATACCACCACCATTTATCGCTTGATTCAACTGTTCCATTACTGCAACAAACTGTTCAGTTCCAATTCCGACCATCTCGGGATGCTGATTCGGAAGGTTATTTCATTCTGCATGCCTTCTTAGCACTGCTTCCCTATTTCCTCTGCGGAAAACCATTCTGAACAAACATGTCTTAGATGAAGGAACATGGTAATCTTCAAATACTATATCTCTTCAATTTGACCAAAAAAAATATTTTTGGATAATCATTTAATAGAATTCTAACTCCTAAAGTTATCTATACTGACCTCTGATACAAACTATAAGGCCCCAGCCTTAAACCTTACTTAATCTTGAGTTATTACAAGATTACACATTGAGGATCTTTTTGGGTTTAGAGTTTTAGAGAATTAGATCATAAAACTTGTATTACATTCCACATATAAACAAAGTGGTTACATAAAGATAGTATTCTTCATTCCCATCAATGGAAACATATTTAAAATAAAACATGGATTCTTTCTTGACACTTCCTTGACACTATCATCATAACATGTACCTTTCCTTGACTTGTGAAAAACATTTCAAAAAACATGGGATGAGCATAAAAAGCTCAGTAAGGGATATAAAAATATGGAAAGGAAACATGGGTGCATATATACATAAGAATGAGATCATACTTTACCCATAAAACATAAGCACTTTAACATACCTCATCAAATCATGAATAAATCATAGAAATCATAAGACATAAAGGTAACTTGAGGCATTCATAACATTCTTACGTAGGGAGTAACCCTGTTGGTTAAGTTTGGAATACCCATCACGGTATATTCCCTAAATCTATTCGGAGAAACCTTAACGTTTCACTCCTTCACGTTACCCAATGCATTGGAGATCTATATCGGGATCACCCGCCCTTATTTTATCACGGAACCACCCGTCTTCATAATAATTCCCAAGAACCTCAACATAATCGTATCACATAAAACATGTATAAAGGAAACATAACATTTCCACCTTTCAATCATAAGATATCAATAAAACACATTGATATAAAAACATTATGAAAACCATTTTCAATACCATAATAAAAGAAAAGTAAAGCATGGTATTTATGTTTCTTTTAAAAAGAAGGTATGACTTGTAGAGGAAGCCGAAACTCAAATAATGGTCATGGTGGCGGAGAAGTGGTTGTCGCCGCATACGTACGACAAAACATTCCCTTTTGTCATTTAGTAAAATTCTTAGTATAAAAAAGATTCATTTTGGATAAACGTAAAAGTCAAAGGGGTTTATACCCCGTATAAAATAAGGTTGAGTATAAAACAAAATATGCCTCAATGAAAGGAGATTGAGATGAAGTCCAATACCTCGGGTACGACTTGACTCGATCGTTCTTTAATGTCCTGAATAATAAACTTGAGTTCATTTATACTTTATTAAGAACCTTTTTCAAGTTCATTATTTCTTTTATAACACTTATTTCCATGTCATGAACACTATGTAATTATTTAAGTTAATAACTGTCATTTTAACGATCATTGGTACTTGAGTCAAAATAAACCCTTTATAATTACACGTTGTTCATGTATCCATTATATCCATAATTATAATCATGATTTATATATCATATATATCATATATATCATATATATCCAGTATATACGTGCATTTTTAATATTACATAATCATTTAGAGGTGAGAAATGAAATGCACCGTTCATGGAGACGGTAAGCCATACGTACACAAGAACGCTACTTTCATTTCTATTTCATATTTTATAGAATGGAATCATACTGATATAAAGGTATATTATAATTATAGTATAATATCATATATATAATATCATAGTTACATCCTTTATACATCCCACATATGGTATTTAATGAATCAAATCACTTTGAGTGGGCGGTAGTCCGCACTTCCTTAAATGAAGATATCGCGTTTACCCATAATGGGAACCATAAATGTATTCCCAAAATGAAAAATACAGATGCTTAAGGAAAATATATACATATTATATATCATATATAAATATAGTGTTATCTTAATCGCCACCTTTGAAGGTGTTAAAAGAATGTTGAACAATCATCGTTTTGGGAGGCAGAAATATACCATCCACAGAAACAGTATGTTATTTAACCATTAGATGTAGGTGTGTGTAAGTTTAGCTAGAATATTTCTTATAAAAACATCCTATTATATTGAAGATACTGTATTTGATACAAAATAAATTAATAAAAAGAGTTTAGGGGGGTGGAGAAGCAAAATAAAACAAAAGGACTCAAGTGAAGACATTACCGTAAAATCGGGTAACTCCCTTTGGTTTGAGCTCAAAGGCTTCCTTGGGTAGACTTATGCCCAAAGTGAAGATTCAAGGAGTAATATAGGGAAGAGGAGAGACAAAATGGGCAGGGTAGGTCTAAGCCAAATGCTTTGGGAGTGTGGGTAAGGATGTAGAGGTGGGGGCCTTTTATAAGAGGAGAGGAGGGGCACTCTTGGAAAGTAAAGCAATATTACATTATTTGAAAATGAGTTTCGGATTTAAAAGGTCCCACATTGATATAATTCTAGTATAAGGTGATAATGGTTCGAAATATACCCACCCAATAGGTTATGGACATGTGTAGGTCAAATATTTTTCATTATCTTATCATTTTATTTAAATCCTTTATTAATGAGGTAATCGCTGCATCATCATGATGTCATAAATAATTTACTTTATATAAAGTCTAAAAATTATAAAAAAACTACTATTATATAGGAAATCTTTTTATCTTTCCAATTAATATTTATAGTCAAAAATCTGACTTGTATAACCCCATTTAAAAATTGTTTTCGTAAAACATATTATATTTGTGTCATTTTTACTTTTTCATTAAATAAAAAGTTATTTATGTCATTTCCCAACCAAAGTGGATCCATGGGGTCCCCAAGTTGACCCATGGATTTTCTTGGTCTTCCATGACACATACAATGAGGGTAGGACATGTGTCAAGCTCATCTCATACTATTAAAACATTATTTTTACCTTAAACTACACTAATTACCACTAATCGCGATTAAAAACATAAATGTTACTATTCACAAAAAAATTATTTTAACCTCATTGAACCACATTTTTATTCTTAATGACAACCATTTATGTCCGATTTTTGAAAATAAAATCACAGAGGTGGTAAAATTTCATTTAAACGAAAAATCAGTTTCTTTAACTACCACTTAGTGGTTTCACTATTAATCAAAAATTGAAGTTTTTCCGAAAGATACCAAAACTTCACCCTAAGCTATATTTGATATTCTGAATTCAAAAATGATGTCTATTTTACAGAATTCAAATCGTATAATTTTCATTAATTAATTTAATAATTAATTCTCGCTGTCATGACAAATAGCGGGTTTTTTTTAAACAATATCTATGAAAAGTTTGGCATTAGTTTATGACCAATTCCAAAGTGAAATTAATCCTAATGACCACCATTGGATTAAATGGTAAAATTATATTCAGATTACACTTTAAGACCAATTCAAAAGATAATCTAATTATATAAATAAATTTGATTAAAAAGCAGTTTTGATGTAAAATGCAGTATTTTTGACTATTCATTAAATAATGAACATTGTCAGAAAAATACCAAAAATTCACAAAAAGTAAATTTTGATGCCCCAATCATAAAGAATAAGTTTATTTTGATAAACATAGCTTATAAAATTTTCAAAATATATATTTAAAAATGGTTTTCCATCAAAAGGTAGAAAAATAATCTTTTAAAAATATTAGTGTATTCCATGCTTAAGATTGGATTTATTTTCATTTCAAGCCTATAAAACACTATCTAATTCGTTAATAGACATAGATAAAAATATCTATTATTAATTACTTACTTGGGATGTTACATGTGGAGTGAAGCCACCTCATCTGAGCTACAGGACGTTAAACTTCCAAGCACCTCGTCCTCAACACATGACGTTAACATGTGATCTGACCTTGTGCCTCAAACGCAGGGTCCACCCGGCTCGGACATTCTTCATGCCACTGGTCTCCATGGAGATGGGATAACCCCTCATAGAGGATGATATCCTCCTTATCGGGGTGGCGTTTATCCATGGGGAAGATAGGCCATCTTGGCGTATGCCCCTAGTTCTTCTTGTGGGAGGTAGCACCCATGCACCTCCGTACTTCCTCACCACCAGGCCTAGTGCAGGGCATGATAGGGAATGAGGAACATCCTTTCTTCGGTCCCAAATCCCTCTCCCTCTGTGCTTTTTCTCTCTCAGGCCTCCATCCTAGAGTATGTCCCGAAACCATTGGATGCTCAAGGAGTAAGCCCCTCTTCAATTCTCACAGACGCACCCTTCACGACGTGATAGTCAGGTCTCTGCTGCTTCTTGTATCTCACACTGAGGATGAGTCACATGGGCATAGAGTAAGCATTGACCATGACAATTCTCTTGTCCATCATGACATTAAACTATATTCCCCCGTCGAGCATGACGTTAAACTGTATTCCCCCATCCAGCATGGCGTTAAATTGTATGCCCCCCGTCCAGCATGACGTTAAACTGTATGCTATCCCGCATGACATTAAAATGTATATCCATATGAACTACGAGGTCTTTGATCCATGTTACGGAATGTTACACAAGAAGCCTCATGAGGTTCAAGCCCACCACTCGTTGGCTGTCCCAACCTTCTTCATGTCGGTTCACCAAACTCCTCCATGGGCCGCCTCAAAGTGTAAGCCCCAAAATGCCATGTCTCGCATGACGTTAAACTGCACAGCCGAACTATGAGGACATTGATCCATGTCAATGCATGGTACGTAGGAAACCACAACGAGGTCCAAGCCCACCCCCAGTGGACCCATGAATTCACCTTCACATCGGTTCACTTACGTTACCCTATCCGAACTACAAAGACTTTGATTTATGTCAAGTAATGGTACATAGGAAACCTCCCAAAGGTTCAAGACCGTCACCCATCGGACCAAGGTCCTTATTCACGTCGGTTCACCGAAACCCATATCCCTTTTGAACTATGAGGTCTTTGATCCGTGTCATGTCATGGCATGTAGGAAGCCTCCATGAGGTTCAAGCCCACCATCCACCTAGATCAAGGTCCCTCTTCACATCGGTTCTCCGACACCCCCCCGTCCCACATGACGTTAAACAACATGCCAATCCAGCGGTAAGACGTTGTGATCCTGCCATATAGTTGTTCCGACACCCCTTCATGTCAGTTCAACATCCCTTTTCCTGAACTAAGTGGACTTTGATCCATGAAAAGGCACAGTACTTAGGAAGCCTCATGAGGTTCAAGCCCACCACCCATTAGACCAAGGTCCTCATTCACATCGGTTCACTGGTGTCCAACCCGAACTACGTGGACTTTTATCCATGCCAAGTCATGGTATTTAGGAAGCCTCACGAGGTTCAAGCCCACCACACGGTCGTTCCGACCGCATTAACTTCTGTTCTTCCACCAACTTGGGTAGCCTAGATTGTTAGACCCCCACACATCAGTTCTAAAATACGTGAACTTTGATTCCCTACCATGGGGATACGTAGGAAGTCTCTTCAAGACTCAATCTCATCACCACCTTCATCTCCACGATGGCTCCATTTCACTCATCCTCCACTCCATGTATATTTCCATCACCCTTCCTTATTTTTGTCCTGTAACGCCCCGACCCCAGTTACACAGATTCAGTGCATTATTGCATAACATTGGCATGATCACAAATGATCAAGTCTCGATAGACCGATTAGTTTAGTATCCTTGGAAACACTAGACACATTCATAAATGTTACATTACATCATAAAGTGAAAAATCACAACAACATAGTCTCCATAGTCCACAATTCAACCCCTTTCAGACTATCCCTATAGGTTATTCATAAAAATATTTCTTCACATCCTGGAAAAATTAAAACATTGAATGGGGTGAGATCAGATGCTCAGTAAGGATAACAATATAGCAGAAGCTTCCATAAATAAACATAAACATTTAAGGCAATGTATAACTAAAAAAAGCCTTTTAAACTTGAACTTCAACATAAAAAGGCAAAAGTAAAATGAGATAATTCCATTTACTTATTCACATAGATATTATACTGGTCGAATAATCACATGCAATATCAATAACCACTTTCATAATGATGAAATGCATAATTCCAGACTATCATAACCACGTAGCCAAGGCCTAATGTCAAGACCAAAAATAAGATTTTGTCAAGCCCTCGTTCCAAGACACTAGTTTTTCTCATGAGACCTGCCGATGCATCGAGGTGCTATAGTGGGCTCCACCCTTCACTTATTAAGTCTAATGCATTCCTCATATGAATTGGTTTAAACATATCATAAACCATAACATAATCATATCACATAAAACATGCATAAAGGAAACATAACATTTTCACATTTCAATCACAAGATATCAATACAAATCATTAATATAATAAAAACATTATCAAAACCATTTTCAAAACCAAAATAAATGAAAACTAAAACTTGGTATTTATTTTTCATTTAAAAAAAGTTATGGCTTGTAAAGGAAGCTGAAACTCAAATAATAGTCACGGCGGTGGAGAAGTCGGTGTCACTGCATAAGTAAGAAAAAAACATTCCTTTTGTCGTTTAGTAAAAACGCTTCTTATAAAAAGATTCCTTTTTAATAAAAGTAAAAGTCAATGGGGTTTATACACCATATAAAAGAAAGTTGTGTATAAAACAAAATATTCCTCAATGAAAGAATATTGAGACGAAGTCCATTACAAAGATCATTTTTTTAAATAAAATAGATCTAGTATGTGTATTCACTATAAATAAACATAAATAAAGTACAAATACAAGATAGGACAAAATAATATGATGACATAATTTTAAAGTAGGAGATTAACCCAAAGAACGAAAATTGGGTTAAGAAGTTCCCTTACCTCATGTCCGACTTGACTCGACCGTTCTTTATCCTCCTAAATAATAAACTAGAGTTAATCTCGAATTTAATAAGAACCTTTTTCAAGGTCGTTATCCCTTTTATATCACGTATTACCATGTTACAAAAATTATGTAGTCATTTAAGTTAATAACCGCCGTTTTGTCGATCTTTAGTACTTGAGTCAACAATAAGCTTCTTATAATTACAAGTTCTTCATGTGGTAGAATATCCATTATCTCCAGAATTATATTAATTATGTAGATATCATATATATTATATATATCCAGTATATACATCCATTCATAATATTATGTAACATTTAGAGTTATGAAATCTAATGCACTGTTTATGGAGACGGTAAGCTGTATGTACACATGAACGCTACTTTCATTTGTATTTATTATTTAATGGAATGAAATAATAATTATATAAAGTAATATTATAATTCTAGTATAATATAATATATAATATCATTTACTCCATACTTTATACATCCCACATATGGCATTAACGATTCAAATCACTTTGAGGGGGCGGTAGTCCGCACTTCCTAAAATGAAATTATCGCATTTACCCATAATGGAAATCATAGAGGTATGCCATAAATGAAAAATAAAGAATCATAAGGAAAACAAAAACATAATATATATCATATATAGAAATAGGTTCATCATAATGGCCACCATTTGAGGTGTTAAAATAATATTGAACAATCATCGTTTCGTGAGGCAGTATTTTGCCATCCATAGAAACAGTATGTTCTTTAACTATTAGACAAAGGTTTTTGTAAGTGTAAATATAAATCCTTCTAATAAAAACATCCTAGAATATTTAATCTACTGGTGTTGTTACAAAATAATGGAAAAAATATTTTAAGTGGTTGGAGAAGAAAAATAAATCAAAATAACATAAGAGAAGACATTACCTTAAAATCGGGTAACTCTTTTTTGATTTGAACCAAAGGCTTCCTTGGGAAGAATTCTGCCCAAAGTTAGGCTTCTAGGAGTAATAGAGGTAAGTTGAGAGATCATTTGGGCATTGTTTGTCCTATCCAAAAGGCTTTGATGGTGCGAATAAGGTGGTAGTGGTGGGGGCCTTTTATAAGAGGAGAGGAGGGGCACTCTTTGAAAGTAATGAAATGTTACTTTATTATATAATGCGTTTCACATTTCAAAGGTCCCACACTTATATATTTCTAGGATAAGGTGATAAGGGTTCTAAATATACTCATCAAATAGTATTTGGACAAGTTTAATTCTTAGATTTTACATTATCCTTTCATTTTATTAAAATCATTAATTAATGAGGTAATCGCTGCATCATCATGGTGTCATAAATAATTTAATTTATTTATTGTATAAAATTATAATACAAATATCATGATGTAATAAATCTTTTTACCTTTCTAATGAATATTTATAGTCAAAATTATTACTTGTATAACCCCATTTAAAAATTATTTTAGTAAAACAACTCATGTTTGTGACATTTTTATTTTAACATTAAATAAAAAGGTTTTAATGTCATTTTCCTACCAAAGTGGCTCCATGGGGTCCCCAAGTTGACCCATTGATTTTATTGGTCTTCCATGACTCATCCAATAGGGTTAGGACATGTTTCAACGTCATTTCATATTATTATAACATTATCTCTACCTTAAATTTCAATAATTACCTTTAATCACGATTAATTAAACTTAAAAGTTACTATTCACCAAAAAATTCTTTTAAACCCATCGAACCACATTTTACTTCTTAATTACAACCATGTATGTTGGATTTTTTAAAATCAAATCATAAAAGTGGTAATGTTTCATTTAAATGAAAAAATTAGTTTTTAACTACCATTTAATGGTTTCACTGTTCATCAAAATCGAAGTTTTTAAGAACAATGCCAAAATTTCACCCTAAGATATAAATGATATTTTGAATTAAAAAATGATGTATATTTTAAAAAATTCCAAACATATAATTTTCATTAATTAATTTTATAATTAATTCCCGATGTAACAACAAATAGCGTGTTTTTAAGAAAGAATATCAATCAAAAGATTGACAATTGTTTAAGTCCAATTTCAAAGTGAAATTAATTCTCATGAACAACATTGGATAAAATTATAAAAATACATTCTAATTTTACATTAAAACCACTAAATAGTATAATTTATCACTATAAATTATTTTGATTATTGTTTTTAAGTATTTTTCACTATTCATAAAAAATTGGAAGTTCTCAGAAAAATAACAAAAAATCAACTCAGGATAATTTCGATATTCTGAATCCAAAAATGAAGTCCATTTTGAAATATAGAATATATATAATTTCAAAACGTGGATATTACTATTCATAATGGAAATTTTGATTGGTCGCGGTGTGTTATAATCTTGAAGTTGCGTACAATGCAAGCTATTGTATTATTGAAGGAGAAGTGTACCGTGGAGGCTTGGGGTGTTACATTCTACCCTCCTTCAATAAATTTCATCCTCGCAATTTGAAATTTTTGTTTGAAAATAAAAGGTTGAAAATAGAAATCAATTTTGTGGAAAACCCACATCAGAAATAGGGTTAATAAAAATATAACTTTAAAAGAAAGAGAGAGAAGTACAAAGGTCATCTGAGATAGCCCATACTAGGATTCGATGAAAATATGAATATGGAGGAGAAAAAAACCATCAAGGTCTGATGGAGAGTTGTAGAAATCATGATCAGGAGAATGTTAACCACAATAAAATCACAAACTTGTGATTGGTTAAACAGTCATTGAATCCCTAGTTGGAAAAGTTAACCGGCAACATTTTTTTTAAGTTACCTTTCATAAAGTTGAGGAATTTATTTAGTGGATTTAATAAGAAAGTATGAAAATATACTTACTTGTCATGTAAGCTTTCATTCGTTAATAAATTTCTACCACAAACCAATCTTTCACTCAAAAATATAATAAAACTCAAAAATATTATATTTATCCTAATCATACAAGGTTCAAAATATTAACACATATCATTTAGATTAGGAAAACTATTTTGTAATAACTGGGGAATTCCTGTGGGCTAGTGATAGGTAATAAAGGCCTATCGCACTATGGTTGTGGGTTCGATTCCTGTAGCTTTGTCCGACGTGACGGGTTATACCCCACCCTGCAGGTTGTCCTTTTCCTAAAACTATAGTATTATAATTTTCCAAAAATAATCATTAGAAATGTTTTAACCTTAAACAATACTATCCAAGTGTAACTTAATCCATTCCAACCTTTATAGTTATCCAAAATACCTCTGTCCAGACTTTTTCTAAAAGGTCTTTAAATTCCAAAATCAATTGTAACATCAGATTCCTGAAACAAAGTAAAGTTTCCCTTATTTTCACATACTAAAAATATGATTACCTTTATCATATTAAATCCTTAATGAAAACAACAAGTAATATAGTACAATCCTTATATATATATATATATCACATTATCCTTATAACCATAATATAATCCTTGAGTCCAAAAGCACCATTACATTAATTATTCCGCTTCAACTGTAGAAACAACATAAGATTGTCCGTGTTCCCTTGGCCTTTTCTGAGGTAAGTTTCCCTGACGATTAGGACATTCATTTGCATAATTCTCCAGTTCCCTACAATTGTAGCATTCAACATTGATAGACACTTTCTTTCCCTTGCAATCATGAGCCTGGTGACCTTTTTCTCCACATTTATAACAAACTCCCATTCCTTTTAGGAAAGTACCTGGGTATTTCTTCCCACAATTATCGCATAATGGAAAATCCTTCTTTCCCTTTTTCCCTTTATCTGTCTCTTGTTCCACCATTCTATTCTTCTCTTGCTTCACTTCGTTCTCATAAGACTTAGAAAATTTATTTTCTGTCGTGATAGCCAATGAGGCAATGTCTTCATACGATGAGAAGTATTCTGACACTAATGCTCGACAAAGAAATGGTTTTAACCCATCAAAAAAATGATCAATCATACTTCTTGGGTTACGTATATAATCTGCAGCATGCCTCGTTATCCTTGTAAAGTTAGCCTCATATTTTGCGACATTCTCATCCTCCTTTTGTCTCAGACTAAAATATTATCTTTCCATATCTGCTCGATGGTCATGAGGATAGTATTTTTCTAGGAAAATATCTTTGAACTCCCTCCATTCCATATTTTATACCTCATCATATTCCTTTGTGCTTTGAATCAATGACCACCACTGATCAGCATCTCTAGTGAGGCGATAAACTGCCATGACAACCTTCTCCCTTTCGCTACTCTCCAAGGCATGGAATATTTTCTCTAAGGAGTTTATCCATTGCTCAGTTACTAATGGATTTGTACCCCCATTAAATGTTGGTTATTGTTTCCTCATGAAGCGGTCTAACATTGATCCTTCATGTTGTGGATCAGGGTGCTCCATACGAGTAAGGTTATTATTCATAACCTGAGTGAGTTATCCCGGTATGGTAATAAGTTGATCATCACCAGTTGTATCTCCAGATCCACAATAATTATCTTGATCAGGAGGGAAATCCCTACACAGAGTGCGTGCATTGATACGGTTTACATTCCTCCCACTAGGTTCCATTTCTAAACAATGGAATAAACAAGATTAGTTTATGAATTAAAATACATAATTCCATACTTGTAAAACACTTAACATAAATTGAACTATTTATGGATATAATCCATAATCATAAAAATGTTTTCTTTGAGGACGTATGTACTCATATGCCCTTCATAGTGTTTTGTAAATAAAATTATAATTATCCTTAGCATATCCCCCGAGAGTGTCATAACCAAAATTGCAGCAAGGCCCATTGTCATGCACCAGTTCCCATTCGAGTCTAGCTCAAAGCGGTGTTTTCAGGTTTTACCCCTAGGTACATCTGTGTCAGAGCCACCTCTACCTGCTCGTATCTAGATAGGGATGTATTGCTTGGAAAACTCACAAAATCTCTATAATACCAAAATTCTAGGAAGTTCTTCTATACTAATCTTCAAAGTCTATCTTCGGGCTATGTGCTCTAATCAGAGTTTCTCTAAATCTAGCTTCCAAGGTTAGTACTAAACTACCTCTGATACAAACTATAACGCCCCGACCCCAGTTACCCAGAGTCGGTGAATTATTGCGTAACATTGGCATGATCACAAAAGATCATGTCTCGAAAGACCGATTAGTTTAGTAGATTTGGAAACACTAGATACATTCATAAATGTTACATTACATCATAATGTGAAAAATCAAAATAACATAGTCTCTATAGTCCACACTTCTATCCCCTTCAGACTATCCCTGTAGGTCAGTCATAATATATTTCTTGACATCCGGGAAAAATTAAAACATTGAAAGGGGTGAGCTCAGATTCTCAGTAAGGATAACAATATAGCAGAAGCTTTCCTAAATAAACATAAACATTTAAGGTATTGTATAACTAAAACAAAAGCCTTTTAAACTTTAACTTCAACATAAAAAGGAAAAAGTAAAATTAGATAATTCCATTTAATTATTCACATGGATATTCTACTAGTCGAATAAAAACATGCCATATCAATAACCACTTTCATAATGAGGGAATGCATAATGTCAGACTATCATAACCACTAGCCAAGTCCTCGTTCCAAGACCACAAATAAGATTTTTTCAAGGCCTCGTGCAAAGACACTAGTTTGTCTCATTAGACCTGTCGATGCACCGAGGAGCTATAGCGGGCTCCACCCGTCACATATTAAGTCCAATGCATTCTTTATATGAATAGATTTAAACATATCATAAACCATAACATAAACATATCACATAAAACATGCATAATGGAAAAATAACATTTCAACATTTCAATCACAAGATATCAATACAAAACATTGATATAATAAAAACACTATCAAACCCAATTTCAATACCAAAATGAAAGAAAATTAAAACTTGGTATTTATTTTTCATTTAAAAAAAGTTATGGCTTGTAGACGAAGCTGAAACTCAAATAATAGTCACGGTGGTGAAGAAGTCATTGTCGCCGCATACCTAAGAAAAAAACATTCCCTTTGTCGTTTAGTAAAAACACTTCGTATAAAAATATTCCTTTTGAATAAAAGTAAAATTCAAAGGGGTTTATACACCGTATAAAAGAAAGTTGTGTATAAAACAAAATATGCCTCAATGAAAGAATATTGAGACGAAGTACATTACAAAGATAATTTTTTTAAATAAAATAGATCTATTATGTATATTCACTATAATTACACATAAATAAAGTACAAATACAAGATAGGATATAATAATATGATGACATAATTCGAAAGTTGGAGATTAACCCAAAGAACGAAAATTGGGTTAAGAAGTTCCCTTACCTCTTGTCCGACTTGACTCGACCATTATTTATCCTCCTGAATAATAAACTAGTGTAAATATCTACTTTCTTAAGAACCTTTTTCAAGTTCATTATCCCTTTTATATCACTTATTACCATGTTACAAAAATTATGTAGTCATTTAAGTTAATAACAGTCGTTTTGTCGATCTTTGCTACTTGATTCAACAATAAATTTCTTATAATTACAAGTTGTTCGTGTGGTAGAATATCCATTATCTCCAGAATTATATTCATGATATAGATATCATATATATTATATATATCCATTATATACATTCATTCATAATATTATGTAATATTTAGAGGTACGAAATGAAATGCACCGTTCATGGAGACGGTAAGTCGTACGTACACATGAATGCTACTTTCATTTATATTTCATATATAATGGAATGAAATTATAATGATATAAAGGTATATTATACTTCCAGTATAATATCATATATAATATCATTTACTCCATCCTTTATACATCCCACATATGGCATTAACGATTCAAATCACTTTGAGGGGTCGGTAGTCCTCACTTCCTAAAATGAAATTATCGCGTTTACCCATAATGGAAATCATAAAGTTATTCCATAAATGAAAAATACAGAATCATAAGGAAATAAAACATAATGTATATCATATATAAAAATAGTGTCATCATAATGGCCACCATTAGTGGTGTTAAAAGAATATTGAACAATCATCGTTTCGTGAGGCAATATTTTGCCATCCACAGAAACAATATGTTTTTTAACCATTAGAAGATGGTGTGTGAAGTGTAAATAAAATCCTTCTCATAAAAAAATCCTAGTATATTTAAGATACTGGTGTTGTTACAAAATAAAGTAATAAAAATATTTTAAGGGGTTGGAGAAGAAAAACAAAATAAAATAACATAAGGGAAGACATTATCTTAAAATCGGGTAACTCTTTTTTGATTTGAGCCAAAGGATTCCTTGGAAAGAATTCTGCCCAAAGTGAGGCTTCTAGTAATAAGAGAGGGACTTTTATAGAGAATTTGGGTAGAGTTTGGCCGAGCCAAAATGCTTATATGGTGTGAATAAGGTGGCAGTGGTGGGGGCCTTTTATAAGATGAGAGGAGGGGTACTCTTGGAATGTAATGAAATGTTACTTTATTATATATTGATTTTCGCATTTTAAAGGACCAAAACTTATATATTTCAAGGATAAGATGATAAGGGTTCGAAATATACTCATCCAATAGGCTTTGGGCAAGTTTAATGCTTATATTTTACATTATCCTTCCATTTTATTAAAATCGTTAATTAATGAGGTAATCGCTGCATCATCATGGTGTCATAAATAATTTAATTTATTTAATGTCTAAAAATTATATAAAAAATATCATGATGTAGGAAATATTTTTTTATTTCTAATTAATATTTATAATCAAAATTATGACATGTATAACCCCATTTAAAAATTGTTTTAATAAAACAACTCACATTTGTGACATTTTTATTTTAACATTAAATAAAACGTTTTTAATGTCATTTTCCTACCAAAGTGGCTCCATGGGGTCCCCAAGTTGACCCATGGATTGTCTTGTTCGGCCATGACTCTTAAAATAGGATTATGACATGTTTCAAGATCATTTCATATTATTATAACATTATCTCTACCTTAAATTTCACTAATTACCTTTAATCGCGATTAATTAAACTTAAAAGTTACTATTCACAAAAAAAATCTTTTAATCCCTTTGAACAACATTTTACTTCCTAATGACAACCATGTATATATTATTTTTGAAAATAAAATCACAGAAGTGGTAATGTTTCATTTGAATGAAAAAAATTATTTTTTAACTACCACTTAGTGGTTTCACTATTCATCAAAAATTGATGTTTTTCAGAACAATGGAAAAATTTATCCCTAAGATATACTTGATATTACGAATTCAAAAATGATGTCTATTTTAAAAAATTCCAAACATATAAGTTTCATTAATTAATTTTATAATTAATTTCCGCTGTCACAACAAATATCGTGTTTTTAAGAAAGAATATCAATCAAAAGATTGACAATTGTTTAAGTCCAATTTCAAAGTGAAATTAATTATAATGAACACCATTGGATAAAATGGTAAAAATATATTATAATTATACATTAAAACCACTAAATAGTATAATATATCACTATAAATTATTTTGATTAAAATTGTTTTTTTAAGTATTTTTTACTATTCATAAAAAATTGGAAGTTCTCAGAAAAATACCAAAAATTCAACTTAGGGTAATTTCGATATTACAAATCCAAAAATGAAGTCCATTTTGAAATATAGAATATATATAATTTCAAAAGGTGGATATTACTATCCATAATGGAAATTTTGATTGGTTGCGGTGTGTTAGAATATCGAAGTTGCGTACAATGCACGCTATTGCATTATTGAAGGAGAAGCATACCGTGGAAGCTTGTGGTGTTACATTATACCCTCCTTTAATAAATTTCATCCTCGAAATTTTAAATTTTTCTTTGAAAATAAATTGTTGAAAATAGAAAACACCTTTGTGGAAAACCCACATCTAAAATAGGGTTAATAAAAATATAACTTTAAAATAAAGAGAGAGAAGTACAAAGGTCATTTGAGATAGCCCATACTAGGATTCTATGAAAATATTGATATGGAAGAGAAAAAAACCATCTAGGTATGATGGAGAGTTGTAGAAATCATGATTAGGAGAAAGTTAACCACAAGAAAATCACAAACATGTGATTGGTTAAATGGTCATTGAATCCCCAGATGGAAAAGATAACCAGCAACATTTGTGTTTTAAGTTACCGTTCATAAAGTTGCGGAATTTATTTCGGGGTTTTACTAAGAATGTATGGAAATATACTTACTTGTCATGTATACTTTCATTCTTTAATAAATGTTTACCACAAACCCATCTTTCACTCAAAAAGATAATAGAACTCAAAAATATTATATTTATCCTAATCCTACAAGGTTCAAATTATTAACACATATTATTTAGATTAGGAAAACTATTTTGTAATAACTAGGGACTTCCTGTAGGCTAGTGGTAGGTAATAAAGGCCTATAACACTATGGTTGGGGGTTCGATTCCTGCAGCTTTGTCCGATGCGACGGGTTATCACCCATCCTGTAGGTTGGCCTTTTGATAAAACTATATTATTATAATATTCCAAAAATAAACTTTAGAAATGTTTTAACCTTGAACAATAATATCCAAAGATCAACTTAATCCATTACAACCTTTACTGTTATCCAAAATACCTATGTCCGTACTTTTTCTAAAAGGTATTTAAATTCCAAAATCAATTGTAACATCAGATTCCCCAAACAAAGTAAAGTTTTTCTTATTGTCACATATTAAAAATGTGATTAACTTCATCATGTTAAATCCTTAATGAAAACAACAAGTACTACAGTACAATCCTTATATATATATATATATCACATTATCCTTATAACCAGAATAGAATCCTTGAGTCCAAAAGCACCAATAAATTAATTATTCCACTTCAACTGTAGTAACAACATAAGATTTTCCTTGATCCCTTGGCCATTTCTGAGGTAATTTTCCCTGACACTTAGGACATTCATTTACATAATTCCCCATTTCCCTACAATTTTAGTGTTCAACATTGATAGCCTCTTTCTTTCCCTTGCAATCTCGATCCTGGTGACCTTTTTCTCCACATTTATAACAAAATCCCATTCCTTTTAGGCATGTAACAGGGTGATTCTTCCCACAATTATTGCATAATGGAATATCCTTCTTTCCCTTTTCCCTTTATCTGTATCTTGTGCAACCATTCTCTTCTTCTCTTGCTTTACTTTGTTGTCATAAGACTTAGAAAATTCCTCTTTTTTCTTGATAGCACATGAGACAATGTTTTCCAACGAAGAGAAGGATTATGACACTAATGCTCGACGAAGAAATGGTTTTAACCCATCAAAGAAATGATCAATATTACTTCTTGGGTTACGTATATAATCTTCAGCATGCTTCGCTAACCTTTTAAAGTTAGCCTCATACTTTGTGACATTCTCATCCTCCTTTTTTCTTAGACTCAAAAATTGTCATTCCATATCTGCTCGATGGTCACGAGGATATTATTTTTCTAGGAAAAGCTCTTTAAACTCCATCCATTCCATATTTGATACCTCATCATCTTCCTTTGTGTTTTGAATCAATGAAAACCACTGATCAGCATCTCTAGTGAGACGATAAACTTCCATGACCACCTTCTCCCTTTCACTACTACCCAAGGAGTGGAATATTTTCTCTAATGAGTTTATCCATTGCTCAGATACTAATGGATTTTTACCCCCATTAAATGTTGGCAGTTTTTGCCTCAGGAAGCGGTCTAACATTGATCCTCCATGTTCCAAATCAGGGTGCTCCATACGAGTAAGGTTATTATTCATAACCTGAGTGAGTTGTCCCAGAATGGTAATAAGTTGATCAGCAACAGTTGTATCTCCAGCTCCACAATAATTATCTTGAGCATGAGGGCAATCCCTACACGGAGTGCGTGCATTGATACAGTTTCCATTCCTCCCACTAAGCACCATTTATAAACAATGGCATAAACTAGATTAGTTTATGAATTAAAATACTTAATTCCATACTTGTAAAACACTTAACATAAATTGAACTATTTATGGATATAATCCATAATCATAAAAATGTTTTCTTTGAGGAAGTATGTAATCATAAGCCCTTCATAGTGGTTTGTAAAGAAAATGATAATTATCCTAAGCATACCCCCAGGAGTGTCGTAACCAAGAGTGCAGCAAGTCCCATTGTCATGCACCAGTTCCCATTCGAGTCTAGCTCAAAGAGGTTTTTTGGGTTTTACCCCTAGGTACATCTATGCCAGAGCCACCTCTACCTGCTTGTATCAAGATAGGGATGTATTGCTTGGAAAACTCAAAAAATCTCTATAATACCAAAATTCTAGGATGTTCTTTTATACTAATCCTCAAAGTCTATCTTCAGACTATGTGCTCTAATAAGAGTTTATCTAAATCTAGCTTCCAAGGTTAGTACTAAACTGCCTCTGATACCAACTGTAACGCCCCGACCCTAGTTACCCAGAGTCGGTGCATTATTGCATAATATTGGCATGATCACAAAAGATCAAGTCTCGAAAGGCCGATTAGTTTAGTAGCCTCGGAAACACTATATACATTCATAAATGTTACATTACATCATAAAGTGAAAAATCAAAATAACATAGTGTCTATAGACCACACTTCTATCCCCTTCATACTATCCCGGTAGGTCAGTCATAAAATATTTCTTCACATCCTAGAAAAATTAAAACATTGAAAGGGGGAGCTCAGATTCTCAGTAAGGATAACAATATAGAGTAATATTTCATAAATAAACATAAACATTTAAGGCAATTTATAACTAAAACAAAAGCCTTTTAAACTTAAACTTCAACATAAAAAGTCAAAAGATAAATGAGATAATGCCATTTACTTATTTACATGGATATTCTACTAGTCGAATAATCACATGAAATATCAATAACCACTTTCATAATGATGGAATACTTAATGCCAGACTATCATAACCACATAGTCAAGGCCTCGTGCCAAGACCACAAATAAGATTTTGTCAAGACCTCGTGCCAAGACACTAGTTTGTCTCATGAGACCTGCCGATGCATCGAGGAGCTATAGCGGGCTCCACCCGTCACTTACTAATTCCAATGCATTCCTCATATGAATAGGTTTAAACATATCATAAACCATAACATAATCATATCACATAAAACATGCATAAAGGAAACATAACAATTCTACATTTCAATCACAATATATCAATACAAAACATTTATATAAGAAAAACATTATCAAACCCATTTTCAATACCAAAATAAATGAAAATTAAAACTTGATATTTATTTTTCATTTAAAAAACATTTATGGCTTGTAGAGGAAGGTGAAACTCAAATAACAGTCACGGCGGTGGAGAAGTCATTGTTGCCATATACGTAAGAAAAAAACATTCCTCTTGGCATTTAGTAGAAATTCTTTGTATAAAATGATTCCTTTTGAATCAAAGTAAAAGTCAAATAGGTTTATACATCGTATAAAAGAATGTTGTGTATAAAACAAAATATGCGTCAATGAACGAATATTGAGAGAAGTCCATTACAAAGATAATTTTTTTAAATAAAAGTAAATCTATTATGTGTATTCACTATAGGTACACATAAAGAAAGTACAAATACAATATAGAACATAAAAATATGATGACATAATTTGAATGTAGGAGATTAACCCAATGAACGAAAATTGGGTTAAGAAGTTCCCTTACCTCGTGTCCGACTTTACTCGACCATTATTTATCCTCCTTAATAATAAACTATAGTTAATATCTACTTTCTTAAGAACCTTTTTCAAGTTCATTATCCATTTTATATCACTTATTACCATGTTATGAAAATTATGTAGTCATTTAAGTTAATAACAGTTGTTTTGTCGATCTTTGGTACTTCAGTCAACAATGAACTTCTTATAATTACAAGTTGTTGATGTGGTAGAATATCTATTATCTCATGAATTATATTCATTATGTAGATATCATATATATTATATATAAATAGTATATACATTCATTCATAATATTATGTAACATTTAGAGGTACGAAATGTAATGCACCGTTCTTGGAGACGGTAAGCCGTACGTACACATGAACGCTACTTTCATTTATATTTTGTATTTAATGGAATGAAATTATAATGATATAAAGGTATATTATAATTCCAGTATAATATCATATATAATATCATTTACTCCATCCTTTATACATCCCACATATGGCATTAACGATTCAAATCACTTTGAGGGGGCGCTAGTCCGCACTTCCTAAAATGAAATTATCACGTTTACCCATAATGGAAATAATAGAGGTATGACATAATTGAAAAATACAGAATAATAAGGAATAAAACATAATATATATCAAATATAAAAATAGTATCATCATAATGTCCACCATTAGAGGTGTTAAAAGAATATTGAACAATCTTCGTTTCGTGAGGCAGTATTTCGCCATCCATAGAAACAATATGTTCTTTAACCATTAGACCAAGGTTTGTGTAAGTTTAAATAAAATACTTCTCATAAAAACATCCTAGTATATTTATGATACTGGTTTTGTTACAAAATAATGTAATAAAAAGTGTTTAAAGGGTTGTAGAAGCAAAATAAAACAAAATAACATAAGAGAAGACATTACCTTAAAATCGGGTAACTCTTTTTTGATTTGAGCCAAAGGCGTCCATTGGAAGAATTCTTCCCAAAGTGAGGCTTCTAAGAGTAATAGAGGTAAGTTGGGATAGAATTTGGGAAGATGTTGGCCGACCCAAAAGGCTTTGAAGTTGTGAATATGGTGGTAGAGGTGGGGGCCTTTTTATAAGAGGAGAGTAGGGGCACTCTTGGAATGTAATGAAATGTTACTATATTATATAATGAGTTTTGGATTTTAAAGGTCTCACACGTATATATTTCGAGGATAAGGTGATAAGGGTTCGAAATATACTCATCCAATAGGATTTGGACAAGTCTAATTCTTAGATTTTACATTATCCTTCCATTTTATTAAAATCATTAATTAATGAGATAATCGCTACATCATCATGGTGTCATAAATAATTTAATTTATTTAATGTCTAAAAATTATAAAAATATATCATGATGTAGGGAATATTTTTATCTTTATAATTAATATTTATAGTAAAAATTTTGACTTGTATAACCCCATTTAAAAATTGTTTTAGTAAAACAACTCTTGTTTGTGACATTTTTATTTTAACATTAAATAAAAAGTTTTTAATGTCATTTTCCTACCAATGTGGCTCCATGGGGTCCCCATGTTGACCCATGGATTTTATTGGTCGTCCATGACTCGTCCAATAGGGTTAGGACATGTTTCAATGTCATTTTAATTTATTATAACATTATCTCTACCTTATATTTCACTAATTACCTTTAATTGCGATTAATTAAACTTAAAAGTTACTATTCACCCAAAAAAAATTAATCCCATTGAACCACATTTTACTTCCTAATGACAACCATGTATGTCATATTTTTGAAAATCAAATCACATAAGTGTTAATTATTCATTTAAATGAAAAATATAGAATTTAACTACCACTTAGTGGTTTCACTATTAGTCAAAAATTGAAGTTTTTCAGAACAATGCCAAAATTTCACCCTAAGCTATAATTGATATTCCGAATTCAAAAATGATGTATAATTTACAAAATTTAAAACGTATAAGTTGCATTAATTAATTTTATAATTAATTCCCGCTATCACAACAAATAGTGTGTTTTTAAGAAAGAATATCAATCAAAAGATTGACAATTGTTTAAGTCCAATTTCAAAGTGAAATTAATTATAATGAGAACTGTTGGATAAAATGGTAAAAATATATTCTAATTATACATTAAAATAACTCAATATTATAATTTATCACTATAAATTATTTTTATTAGAAAATTTGTTTTTATGTATTTTTCACTATTCATAAAAAATTGGAAGTTCTCAGAAAAATACCAAAAATTCAACTTGGGATAATTTTGATATTCCAAATCCAAAAATGAAGTCCATTTTGAAATATAGAATATATATAATTTCAAAAAGTGGATATTACTATTCATAATGTAAATTTTGATTGGTCGTGGTGTGTTAGAATCTCGAAGTTGTGTTGAATGCACGCTATTGTATTATTGAAGGAGAAGCGTACCGTGGAAGCTTGGGGTGTTACATGTCCAGGCCACCACATCCCGATGATATCATGCCACTCCATTCCCCTCCACTACATTCAGGAAACTGCCCACAGGCTGGCTCCGATATCAGTGTTCCCTCAAGGGGGATTCATCAATCTGATCCACCCTCATCAGTGTTCTGATCAGTCTGATCCATCTCCGTTGGATGTTAAACTTGCAGCATACCCTTTGTTAAACATGAGAAGCTGAAGAAAACCATAGATACATGCCTATGAAATATGATTACCCATGCTCATTGTGGGATGCCTCGGGCATCCTCACCCTCAAGAATCCCCATAATAAGGGAAAAAAGACAAACACGCCAATTCCCCAGCGTTCAGACACGTTAATGATGTCTCGACGTGACTACTCCCCCATCTAAATGATGCTACCTTGACCATACCCCTTGTAATGTCCTGACAGAAGCATTGTAATTAACGGGCGTCCATGGAAACATGGCACTGGGAAGAGTTTCACGAACAACATATTAAATCTATGAGGGAGACCCGGACTAGTTGACGAGTTCCGAGGAGGAATCCACGGAAGGAAGAACCGACATCCCATCATCCCAATTTCGATCAAGTAGCAAACATCCCTGAATAAGGAACGAATGTCGCCCGACTTTGGAATGCAGGAATGCAGGGAAACAAAGATCCACACCTGCCGCGTCCAAGCGGACGGATGCATGCACCCTATAAAAAGCATCGGAAACAAATATATAACTGTTTATACCATTAGATAAGTAAATAATCAAAAAAACAAATTAAAACACATGTGTCAAGACATAATGTGATAAAGAACCCTCCATAAACCCCTATCCCACCATCTAAAACATGATTTCGTTAAAGATGTTAATGTATGTTAGTACATGTGAGGACATCATGGAAACATAACATTTCATACCTTAATGGGGGTCATTGTTAGGAAATCCACAACACCCACCCAGAAGGTGTTTATTATTAGAAACACCTCATGCCACACCTTTAAAATGGTCATTAACGTTACATGATCGTAAGTCACAACATAAAAGTCTAACATAATTAGATAACTCTTCACCCCTACATGGAATTCTCCCATATAAACTTGTATCCAATTGATTTTAAATTATCATTCATTATTTACTCAAATGTGAAAAATATTTTCTATGGTCTATGTTATTCCATCAAATGATCCATTTTATGTATCCATAATCATTTTACCATGCTCACCCTTCAAGGGATCCTCTAACTAATACTAAGAAACTTGTTCGTCTTGATAACTGAAGCATGGATTCATGGGATGTGATACCAGGCATCTAATACATATTATATAAAGGAATAATAAATAATATCAATAATACATCTAAAAAAATACACAAAAATAATGCGGTCACATATCAAGCATGGGCCATAAGGTTCATTCACACAACCATACACAACAAAAATAAAAATGGATATCAATATTAAACCATAAAATCATTAAAAACAGTACATAATGCATTGTATAATAAGGAATATCATACCGCTAGTTTTTCAATTTCAATGTCATGATTCATCAAGGTTGTCACCTATTGAACCATTTTATCACACTAAATAGAACAGGATTCCTTCCCAATTACTCTTATAACTAGTTTCATGCTATATATAATATTTTCCAGAAAATGAAAGATGGAAGAATATTCTTATGGGGTAAAAAAACCATACATAAAAATTAGTACATAAAAGGTATAATCTAATCTCTATTGATGAAATAAGTAATTATCGCTCTTCGATCCATAAAAATGAGATGTCACGAATAGAACATCATTGAGATGTCATATAATGAAAATAGTTATAAAGAAGGTTATTAGTACACTAAAACAATAATTGCCTCATTAAATTAACTATTACATCATCATGTATTCTATAAAAACATCATTTCATTATTAAATAAGTAATAAGATACGAAATTCAGACAAACAATAAGACTCATAGTAGTCCTTTACGAAATCACCCAATTATAGATGCATCAGTAGAGAAGGATGAGACAATTTCTTATAATGATTAAGTTGAAGATAACTTAGGGATAACCAATAAATAATCCAATACTAATTAACCCACAAGATCATTGTTTTAAGGTTATTCATAGTTTCATTCAAAAGAATTAAAGAAAAAAAAATATCTATGTAAGTGTGTTGGGATGATTAATAGATTCTATGAATTAGAAAATAACAGCATCAAAACCAAACCATTAAGACCTAAACATTTCCCAATTTTATTTCATCAAAATATTATTAGATGTTTGGGAATGTTTGTTATTTCAAAATGAATGATGATCATCACCACAAACTATACCATGGGATGACCATGGAAATGGTGTTCATATACATGAAACCTGAAATGGAATTTCCTATGGAATATTCATTATGTCTAGGTAATTTTCCCCTTACCAATCTATTAAATATGGGCATGGCAGGTTAGCAGAGGTTGTGGAAAAAAAGATCTATACATGAGCACCATGGATTGGGAAATCAATTTACATTGATGTTTTGTAATATGGTGTTTTGGTCCCTTCTCCATACCCACAACCATACCGTTAGAAAGACATTTCCTTAAATGTTTTTCACCAAGACAGATCATGGACAAAAATGGATTGATATGTGGAAATTTTATTGGTCTTATGGATAGAAAAAACTCCCAAACCCAATTTTATGATTCTTTAATCTACTCAAATCTATAAATACATTACCCAAAGAGGAACCATATATTAAACATAAATAAAAAATAGATAAAATGAGTTTATATTGAAATAAAGTAACCATGAATTTATAATATCCCCCTATAAATCCATAACTTCCTTGAAAATAATATCTAGGGGTATCACTTGAAAAACTTAGGCCACATAGCTCAAACATATGATTCATATTACCATGTCTCCTACTAGGCCTATTCATGTCATTATAAGATCAGAACTAGTGGAACTGTTTTCCTTTGTATAACATTCTCAATCTAGTATGTGATCCATACTAGCACACTATATTTTATGTGTTAGTATCCATCTTAACATCCTCGTAATCGATGACATATATGGTATTAGGCATGCACATAGGGACATCAGAAACATGAAGTACATCTTGTTTTGAACTATAAAGTGATGGACTATCAAGATGATACAATACTATCCAACACTATTTGGTGATCTTGAAGGGTCCAACATAGATTGGTGGTTTCTTCCCTTTCCTCTTCAAAAATCGATGGACTAATTAGGGAGTCACTCTTAGAAAAATTGACACTTATAAAAAATGAGATATCACATCCTATGGTCAATATAATATATTTCGCTACTATGACTAGTGAACAATCACATATATATAAGTTATATTATGTCATATGTCTCCTGCACTAGGATCAATATTACAACAACAGCCTCACACATCTCATCCCAAAGAAGTGATGAATGACATTTCCTGACATAAATAACATTATAATGTTCTATTGTAATTGAATCCTAGAAACTTTTACTGAATAAAAACTCATCAAAGGCTAAGTGATCTTCCTATGATTTCTCGAAATCGAGGAAAAAAGATCAAATCATATCCTCAAATATAAAAATCATCCACTCTAACTATCTATCTGAATGATGATAGAATGGTTTTATCAATATCATCTGAATCCTTAATTCCATCTACAAGTATTTACAAAATCTAAATACAAAATGACTATCACTATCTGATATAATGCTCAAGGATACTCATTGTAAGAATAATTTCTCATAGATATACAACATTCTTGACTCTTATACTATGTGTGTCTCATAGATCAATAATAAATGATCAAAATTCATTATATAATAGAAATCACCGAAAAAGAATCATGGAATGTCAAGGTCCTGGGTAACCCCATCACAATGTCCATAGTGACATCCTCCCACTTCCACATTGGAACAATATGTGGTTAGAGTGATCTACTGGGACATTGTTTCTTGGTCTTCATCCTGTATATAGTAAGGCACAAGGACACCAATACAATAATGTCTCTCTTCATCCCTATCCACCAAAACATACACCTAAAACAATGGTATATATTTTTCACTCCAAGATGAACCACCCTCCTATATATATATATATGTAATTATCTCATCAAATCCTCCTAAAGGAAGCATGGAATGGAAATCTCGTATTTATAAGGATCACATCATCATCTTCCAATGACAACCTGGGTATCATGTCTCCTCTAACTAGTTGTTCCGCTATCACAACACACTTTGTTTTAGTATGCTTCCTAATTTATACCCAATATTATAAATAATATGTTACCACCAAAAAAGAAAACATCGTCAATCTCATGTCCTTAGAAGCATCAATCCTCCAGTTGGGCAACAAGCTCATTATCCACCACTGTTCCTCCAAAGGTCATTCACCATGTTTCTGAGCTATCTTCATTTTACAGCTAATAGAATGTGTTATAATTCTTTGTTTACTTGGTTTATCAAAAATATCATATTAAAAAATCTATATATCATCTACCCAACGACTCTACATCATGTCCAGGTACCATTGTGTGAATATATAATGATGTTTTTTATGTGTTGTGTAAGCAATAAACAATTCATAGAAGATATACTGTATCCAATACATCAAAATATGAACCATGGATTTTAGATCTAATTCATGAGTAGGATAGTTCTACTCATGGGGTCATAGAATATGGGACCTCAAATCTACTACCCACTCTGGATGCATTAATACTTCTCCCAACCCAATTCCCCATGAATTTGATTATGTATAATAATTGATCAATATATCTATCATTATCAACATTAAAGATGAAGTAAAACTCCTATTAAAAAAATAAAATACTCTTTACACTATTTTGACTATTATAAATTCATTCCATTATTCATCAGTGTGGTCATATGTTTTTATAATTAGAATAATCCATAGATAATAAACTGGTTGAATACCACAAACCTAGAAATACCCTAATATCAAACACGTTTCAGTGATATTTCTTAGTGATGTGTGATATTTTTCACATATCTCTCATAAAAAATTATTTATCTGGTAATGTAATATAATTAACACCCTTGATTTGATCTCCTAAGGGGGCAACTTGCACACAATATTTTTATATTATCACAATAATATTTTAAAAAAATATAATACATTTGTATATTTTATAAATTATTGTTGATATATATATATATAAATGTATAAACACTTTGAAATTAATTTTGTATGAATAATGTATTTTCTCATATTATTTCATGATGATTCTATATAATATTTAAAAAATATTAATTATAAATATTTTATATAGTTTTTATATAATCCCTATTACTAAACTCCCTCCATTTTAAATTGTTATTATCCCTCAAAAACATTATACATGGCAAATAACATCCCTCACATCTTAACCATAATGTTACACCAACCCTATGCATGCAGCATTATGATAACAAAGGATAGGAATAGTGATTGATGAGAAAAAGAACATAACAAAAAAGAAAAAGGGGTAAGCCCCACAAAAAACATGGTTTCACTACTATTCAAGTTATAATGATAAAATAAAAAAAAGTTAAATGAACTCAAATAATACCTTCACACCCCCCCCCCCCCAACAATACAAGAGTCTAGTTCTCAATTGTCATGGAATTTAAAATTATATCATTGGAAAAAATCAAATGAGAACAATAATTAAATGAGAATATGGTGGAAAGGAGATATATATATATATATATTAATTATAAAAAACCCATATAAATACTAAAAAATGGTTAACTTGAAATTAAATTTTTATAAGGGGAGAGTATGTACATATTTTTAGGAAGGGGAGGTGGGAAACATATCCTTCAATCCTGTATTCAATTTTTTTTTTGAGTTTTTTTAACACAAAAATCATGTAATCTAGAAATATTTTATCTTATAAATATGGTTAGATATCTCTTATATGTCAAAACATAAAATATCATCTCCATTTGGGGGATATTGAAATTTTTGTCTCTAGATGAGTAATAGAAATACATAAGCCTACATAGACAATCCATATTCAATATGCCAAATTTCTATGCATTACATTCTACATTCATGGTGTATTATAGGAATGTAGACATTTTTGAAATTATTTAAATATGTTTTCCATATCCTCCATAAAAATGAAATAAACATTAAAATCAATTTGATTGATTTATAGTAGAAACAATGATGATAATATTTCTAAAATGGAAAAACAATTGGATTTACATGCGTCGACTTCACACATGTTTCATACCATGAATACATGAGAACCAAACATTTATCAAATATTTGGAAACTCATTAAATTGATTCTTCTAAAAGTTATATTAATTTCAAACCAATCAACCCCCAAATTTAAAAATTATTTTCGAAAAAGTATAGTGACTTCCAAAATATCAAATCCAAATCATCCTTGATTTCATTAATTGATTATTACATACATAATTTTCATCTAGATCACGTGACCTAAATAGAAAATTAAAAAAAATAATGTTTTTTGAAAAACAATCTATGAAAAATTAATCATAGATAATATATTATGTGATTTATGAAGATTAAATTAGATTTTTCTTCAAATTCATAAATTCAACTCCAATTGTTTTAAAAAAAATATGTTTATTAGCTATAAATATTAAATTTCATGGATTATATCATTTAACTACAGAATAAAATAAAAAAAACATTGTGTCTTACGACAAGAAATAACTTTCTTAACATTCTATGAGTCCATCAATATACCAGTCTCTGAAACCATATTCCCTAAGAATGTCACATCCTCTATCAAAAATTTCCATATCGATAACATGGCATAAATATGAAGTTCATGATGTTTAATTACGAATATCTAAAAATTTAGAGCATACTACATTTGTATTAATGAGTGGATGAGTGTGTATTTAATGAAAATATTGAAAAATGGGTCAATATGTGGTTGAAATTTCATGTTCATTGGATCTAAGAACACCAAATGAAATACCCAAGAACTAATATAGCATATACCAATTCTGAAACACAATATTAAGGATGTCCTCATCTCAAAACCATAACTATTTATATAATAATAGAAGAAAATTTTTGAGAACCATCGATCTCCAAATAATTGGTCAAAGATATCATAAATCCTGGTCAAACGATACATGTAATTCACCATTAAATAATTTAGATTTTGGTAATCTATGTAGTGTTTATGACTACCATCAACCTTCTTGAAGAAAAAAAATCTTCACCCCTAGTGAAGTACTTGTGTTGATAAATCCCTTATCCTCCAAGTCGTTGATTTTTGCCTTTATCTCCTTCATCATAGTCAACTCCTTATTATTAGGGTGTATGAAAATAGCCTACATACTTTGAATGAGTTATATCTCAAACTAAACACCTATATAAGAGTAAATTATTGTGAATTTATACTGAAAAATGTCTTAATAGAGTTCCATAATAGATGGAAATGATGAGGGGGTTTTCACAGATTCAATTTAGTCCCTATATTATAGGAAGTATGTACCTTCTACTATGCTCACCCACTCCCAGATTACATTGATCTCCCACCAAACCTATGAGAGGCCCCCAAGAAAAAAATTATGATAACCATCAGGTCCCCAAAAGCTGAACTCCAAATATGGATTAATATAAGTATTGGTATATTTCCCCCTCTTCCCATAATTGCAATATCTTAGAGAAACATCTCTCATTAGGGATAATGAAAATCCCCTAATATGAAACATATGGATCCTTACCTACTGGTCCTAATCAGTATTCCAAATCCTACAACTCTAAGTGGGTTTCATGGTTGTAAGGGGGAAATTTTTCATCAGTCCCCCACATATATATGTTACCCTATCGTTCTCTATCCCATTCTGAAAATTCCATTCCTTTTGAAAAACTTGTGCACACAACGTCATCTAAAAACCCCTAACATGTCACCTAGGCTCTTAGAAAAGGAATATCTAAAAATTTCAATAATTTTGAGGCTTATATCCATCCAATGGAAGAGATAGACAAATACACTCTCTGAATCAAGTATTAATACACTAGGATAGGCATTGACCCTTGATGAAACTCTATGAACACCTAGGAACTGTCATGCTTTGTCATGCCAGGATAATATTCCTTAACGAATAGCTCAATAAATATCACTAAAGTAGGACCCTATCATATTACATATTGACTCATGGTATTCCACCATCTCTTAAAAGGTATTTTTAATATGAAGGTTACAAATATCACTCCCCCATACTTCAATGTTTGGACCAACTTGAGAATGCTCTATAATATCAAGACAATCCTCTACATCTTTTTGGAATGTACCCTGAATGTTAGGTAGAATATCGACTATTAATTTCCAATCATGATAATTCAGGGTCTTATAGATGTTTCCATCCTATAAACGAATAATTTAAAAGATTATTGGCTGAACTAAATCTAAATCCAAAATCACCAATGCCCATACAATAGAATTCTATGGTACATCCTTCTCCAAAACAGTTGTTGGAATAAGTGTTTAATGTAACATGTAATAATTTTATGATATATTTATCTTTAAATAAATATTATATGACTAATATCTTGATTAACATGAAATATCATTTTTAAATGATTTTTATTATACTACTGATTTATTATTATTTAAGTGTGGCCATTATAAACCCATTATTGAATTGGTAGGTTCAAATATGTGTAAATAAAATATGAAATATATATAAATAAATATATTATTTTCTTAATAAAAATTAAAATTGTTAATTATTATAAAATAAGTAATAAATTTTTAGTAATGTCATTTTATGCTTTGAAGTTACTTTGTCCTCACAAATGGTTTTTAATGATTTTTATTAAAAAAATAATATAATTAATTTATTATTTTTTTATAAATTATATTTTATAAAAATGATATCATTAATTAAATCATCATAAATAATTTTCTTAATTTATAATTTTGTGACTTTTCTGCAAATATTAATTTTTCAATGAATAGTGAAAAATACTAATTTTTAAAAAACATTCACATCTTTTCAAAAAAAAAATAACATATTCTAAAATTTAAATTATGTATTTAATTTTATATTAAATTATAAGTATTAAAATTTGATATATATAATCTAATAGCTAATTTATTAATCATCATTATACTTATTCTTTTTATAACTTCATTTTTATTCTTAAAAATACATTTTTCTATATAATTATATTTTACTGCATTTTAAACATTTATTTTTTCAAAATCTAGTAATTTAATAATAAAAAATTTATTGAATATCTTAAATAATAATTCTAAATTATTTTAAATTTTTCAAATTTAGTTTTATCATTATGAGTTGTAAATGTTGTAAATATATGTCATCTTTTGAAAGATAAAATGGGTAAGACGTGGTAAAAAAATATGGGATATGTCTTAGAAATATCCAATAGACGATCCTTGAATCTATTGAAATTTTTATTTCCTCCATGGTCATCCATGATTTAAAAATATTGAACTTTAGTTCCCTTTTCCTTTTATTTTTATCTTTTTATTATTTTAAGTAAAAAATAAATACAAAATGTCACTTTTTTTCTAATAACCCTCATATTTTTTCATGGGGATTAAAAGAGTTTATTTTTAGTTATAAATGTTTATATCAAATAAGAAATAATATTTTTTATCATTTTAATTTATTTTTAGTTTTATATAATTCAATAATTAGATTAAATTATTATGCAACAGTGACAAAGTATTTCTTCATGTAAAAGAAAATTAAAATAAATAGTTCTAAAAATATTAAAAGAAATATAATATGAAGGAATTATTTTAGTCCATAACAATTTTAGGTAAATATTAAATATTTTTGATGTTTAAAAAGTTTATATTATAATTCCATATCAATATTTTGGTCGTTAATGTAAAATATAGTGAATAATACAGAAAATGTCTTTAAAGGCTTCTGGTATTAGAAAATATTTTATTAGATGAAATATAATAAATAAAAATATTATAATAGTCTAGGTAATTGTAATATATTCATGAATATGAATAACTATCTACTAATTGGTTAATTTTACTTTTATATTAACATTCATGAACCCGAAATAGTAAAAAACATCGATGTCGTGATATTTTTCAGAACGATTAATAAGAGTTTAACCTAAGAGATAAGGGTTAAAACATCATCAAAACAAGTATGAATGTTATTTAAGAATATTATTTTTACATATATTAATAATATATAATAAATATGTCAATTTTTATCATATTTATTATAACAATATTTTTTATTAATTTAATAATTCATGTAATACCAAGGGTGACCCTACCAACAATTATAAAATTTACCTTCATATCCTCAAGTATTCACAATGTTTGAGCACAATTTCTCATCTATTAAATAACATAATAAAATAATATATTCATTTCCAAGACCATATATATTAGTTTATTTCAAATATTCAATTGTTCCAATCCTTGAGATTTTAAGACAAAGTAGATCACTCAAAAATACATAAAACAATTCACGGGGAAATTTCAATTTATTTCTTCTTATACATCGTCTAAATCTATGATATTCATTATAAAATAATTAATTCATTATCATTAATATTATTAAATGTTATTATGAATATTTAACCACCATTATCCACCCTCTATTTCATTAAATGGGAAGTGAATTTATCACTTGTGTGTACATGTGATCTACCACCTCCATGTTGAAATATAATTCATATTCCATCACCAACCTCAATGGTTGAGGATTATAATGGATTTAATTTTTATATATTATATTTATGATATAATTATGGTTATTTAATGATTTAATATTATTGATCTTTGTATCCTTATTTTCATGTGAAAATGAAAAGAGAATTCATCTATTTGTATGACCAACCATCTCCTTAAATGGAATAAATCACTTTTCTATATCCACATATTATGAAAGATTCAATATTTTCATATAATTAATATATATGATATTTATATAATTATTAACATTTTAAATATGATTTAAACCTGATAAAGTACAAGTATGAAAATGGTCGAGATGAATCTTCTATAAAAAATGACACAGTTAACACTGAGAATCAAAGATTATAATAAGTAATAATTAATAAATTTATGATTAAATGTTATAATAATATCATATAATATATTATAATTTTATATATTTTTCGATTATATATTTTTATAAAATTTGAATAAATTATACAAGAGATTATAACACATATTAATTAAATGGGACTTTATGAAAGTGATTTTGATTTCAATATTATTTCAATTAGGATTATTTATAAATTAATTTCTATAGATGTAAATTATATGATATTTATATTATAATACTATATAACTACATAAGACATTGGTTATTTTTTTATACCATGTGTAAGAACCTTGGTTTTTAGAACATGTCAAAATCTCGACCCTATTTGAATTTTTGACCTGTTCCTTAGAAATCTGGGAAAAATCAGGAATATTCTGGTACTTTCCAGACTACATGCCACGTAATATAGAGTAAAAACCATCTAAGGGTTGGGATAGCACCAGCCATGTTCCACCGAGTACATGTCGGGTGATGACCGAGTAGGAATTTTTACTACATGGCTTGTAATGTAACTCAACACACCATGTACCATTGACCACATGGAGGCCGTACATGGCGTCTGGTGTGTTGGACAGGTAGAATCTTTTAACCATGTACACGTCGTTTCCTCCTTAGAGGTGTCATGTAGTTGAGCAATGTATGTGGGGTATACATAGTGTGTGGGTAAGTCGGTGTGGAATGGAAGAAAAACTAAGTACACACTGTATGCTACCTAGCACACACCATGTAATCATGTCGGAAGGTTCTTGAAAGTATGTCGGTGAAATTTATGTCGTTATATGAATGGTAAAATTATACACACTATATACTTAAAGTACACTCCTTGTATTTTATTTTTTTTCTCTATAACGGGCAGTAGCCTCGTATTGAGGAAGAACCTCAATACATTCATCGAGTTTAGTGAACCAAACTGTCGGGACTTCAATTTGATATCATTTCTTCATCTGAGACCAGATTCGAACATCGGTTGATCCATTGGAACCCCCTCGGTAAGGGCTTGATTCCTCTTGAGCCATTCTTCTGGATTTCTGTTCTTCAAGAGTTATAGGGGTTTGAGCGATTTTGATTCTTTGGAATATCTATCACATTTTAGACATAATTGGATGATGCTATCAGAGGAGTATCACTATACGAGTCTCATGTAGGTGGTGCATACCTCTTTTTGTGTTTTCATGGTCATTTTGTTGGCGTAGCCTTAAACGCATTTTCAGGTATTTTGAGTGGGACCCTGTTTTATCAGATATTGCATATTAAACTGTTCATTAGACTTATGGGATACCTTTTGCTATGCTCTATTACCTGTGTTGCTTGAGCGGGGCCGGGTGAGTGGTTGTTGCTCACCGGGGCATTTTGGCCAGGGGCACCAAATTGGTATTTATTGAATTGTATTTTTATAAAATTTTGAGTTTAGTTTATTGAACCATGATATTATATTTTAGAGGCTTTAAAGACCTCAGTGTTGTTGTTAGATAGCTACTAGGCTAGTGCATTTCAACTGTTTAGATTTTTTTTCCTATTATTGTGTTTTTTTAATTGTGTATATATGTAATTTCTGAATTACAAATGTTGTAACACTTTTTGTTTGTGTTGGGAATGAACCGAATATTCTCAAGTGATACTGATCATATTTTGGGCTTGGCTCGGGTTACGTTGGGTGGTTCTGACCATGGGATTGGGTGTCATGGGCATCGGTTTCAGGCAGGATGACTGTCAGGTTGGGCATTGTCTGGGTTACTGGGATGGCGAGACTATCACACATAAGGGCTTGGTCGTAGGGACACAAGGTGTCAAAGGTGTTCTGGATTGGGTACTATTTTTGGTTATTACCACTCACCCAGAACTATGATTTATGTGAACATAGAAAGACACTATGATGAGGTGGTATTTACCACTCGTGTGGGTAGATGCCCCCATTAATTGCAGTTTATGTACTATTGGTTTTGGGGAGCTTGTCGTGGGAATCCATATGGAAGGTGAAGAGACTTCAAGGGATAGCATTTAGGATCTTGGTTATGGGGGAAGAGGCTCACCGTTATTTTAGGGTAGACATCATTTTCCCTCCGGATACATTATTTAGACGGCAGACATCGATGTCCCTCTGGCTACTTATTTTGAGGGAAGACATCATTGTCCCTCCGGTTACATGTCGAGGAAAGGAATCACTATTCCTCCGGGTTACTGTTTCTCAAGAGTTCCTTCGAGACATTGGTTCTTGAGACACGCGGTGTCTAGGGGCACATGGTTCCCGGATAAATGACAGAGATTCTGGCCTTGGCCGAAGCATGTTACACTCCATGGTGGCTACTGAGCACTAGGTGAATTTTTGTTTATTTGGGGATCTTACTATTTACTGTTTTCCTTATAACTGGATGCCAGCTTAAACACTTATATTAGGTACGCACTATTGGGTGGTATCCTATTGAGATTTTTCTCACACCCTGCACGGGCCCCTCAGTACATGTGTAGACTTTATTGATTTACATGCAGGAAACCGGCCAACATCAGGAGCTAGGCTACATTAGCTGTTGCATGGAGATGGTATGGACATCAAGGTCTTTTCTTGATGGAGTTATTCTGTTCTTCTTACTTTCCTTTATCATCATGAATGTTTTTTAGCTATAGTTGGTTATCCGTCGACACCCTTTATATTTATATATATGACCATCTTTTAATTCATGTTTTGTTGTTTAGTAGTAGTTACAAGTGATCAGCATGATGTTGTGTTTATTTCTGCTATGATTGTATATATTTATTTCTTCCTCTATTTATTAATATTGAATGTCCTTCCACTTTGTGGTTCTGGTACTAGTGTACTGAGTCTTTATTATACTACATCATTATTATTATACTCAGACTAGTACCAACCTTATTATCCTCCAAGAGGGTATAGCCTCCACACTATACCTAAAAGACCCTCGATGCTATTTGGAAGCCTTTTTAATTCGGGGAGGTGTGCCAAAGGTAGTAACACCTAACATGTGTAGCACTATTCAGGTGGCTATTCTATTCTGGGTCATTACAAAGTGGTATCAGAGGACTGCTTGATAGGGATTTAGTAGATTGTTTTGTTGGATACTAATGAAATTGAGACTTCTCTTCTATTTAAGATGGTTTTACTTTTTGGGATATGGTATACTAGAGATAGGTTGTTATTTGAATAGGGTTTCTAGATTGTCCTTAGGTTCCTACAGCCCCGGGTATAAGGGATTAACCAAGTTTCTAAGGGTGGGAATTTCTATTTTACTTTTGCTCAGATTACAGTTTATATGATTTCCACCTCGGTGGATCACTTGGTGTGTGATATTATTAATTTTGATATTCCACCCTTGAACCGGTGTGTTAAGGGATAATTGGACCCTGTCCTGGTATGGAAAAGCTTGTTTTCTTGGCTTTTATTGGCACATTTTTATGGAATTTAAATTTTATAACTTCTCATATGCTTTGTGATGTGATAATTCCAAGAGAATGATATCAATTTCCATGCATTGTATTCATGAAATTTGAGAAATTGAAATTCCTATTACTTTTTCTTGTTTGTTTCAATTTGTATGCCATGTTGTATATATTTTTGAATTTCATGTGACATGGTATTTGGTTCGGGCTCTGGTACGAGCAGGCAGGTACTCTCGGTTGAGATGATTTTGATCACAAGGATTGTGTAACTCAGTTGTCGGTTTGAGGAAACGTTGGTTGTTGGGATGGGCATGGCCTAATGTACTTTTGATACTTGGCTCTGTTGAGGGAAGGGTAAGGAGGTCATGAGGCTGGGATTCCATGGGGCATGATTGCGGTGGGGGAGAGTAAGGTTAGTAGTTATGCACTTCCTTTTACAGATTTCTTTATCTGTGTTATATATGTATAAATTATTATATATTTGGCTTGTATGACCATTTATGGTATTCAGTGGGTTCCTATTATACGTCTCGATAGAGTGGTAGGCCGGAGATGATACAGTGTCGTAGGTGTAGGATCAAGTTCAGGATTTGGTGCAGGGACGACATGAACTGTAACAACCCGAGATTTTATAAAAAAATATTCTTTTTAATTTCATTAATGTCTTTTGTTGTATGCTACACCAAAAGGAGCTTGCTCAACATGAATCCTAGATTTTCCTTGCATTACACGCAATCGCGACCTTCCTCGATAGCGTCTGTAGTACACAATACCGAGTTTCACTAAACAATGATATGCTATTAAAATATTATTAAAACTAGCCGTTATGAATAGTAATAACCACTTTTTGAAATTTTGAAATTTTTATTTTTCAAAATGAAATTCATTTCTGGATTCGGAATATCGAAATTAGCTTAGGGTGAAATTTTGATACTTTTCGGATAACTTTCATATTCTGATGAACAGTGAAAATTACTAAATTTTAATTAAAAAGAACTTTTTTAATAGAAATAATTAATAGTGATAAATTATTAATTTGAGTGGTTTTAAAGAATATTTAGAATATATTTTTACAATTTAATACAATGTTGGTCATTGGATGTAATTTCACATTTAAACCAGTTATAAACAAGTGTCAATCTTTTGATAGTTATTATCTCTTAAAAACACGCTATTTGTTTTCACGACAGGAACTAATTTTTAAATTAATTAATGCAACTGATATGTTATGAATTTGGTAAAATATACATCATTTTTTAATTCTTAATATCAAATTTAGCTTAGGCCTAATTTTTGGTATTTTTCTGGAAACTTTCATTTGTTGATGAATAGTGAAACCACTAAGTGGTAGTTAAAAAACTGAATTTTTCATAAAACATAATTTTACTGCTTCTGTGAGTGGAATTTCGAAAATCTGAGAGACATGGTTAATATCAAGGACTAAAATGTGATTCAATGAGATCAAAATAAATTTTGGTGAATAGTAACTTTTTACTTTTTTTTACCATGGTTAAAAGTAAATAGGGTAATGAAGGGTAAAAATGATATTATTATTACCCTAACACATGTCCTAATTCTATTGGACAAGTGAAATTCTACCACAAACAACCTTAGGAATAAAATATGACCATTTAGGCCCACATGGATAAGATTAGGACATTTATTTTTAATTTATTTAAAGAAGGGTTAAAATAGTTAAAATCAAAGTTTAATAAGTAAATAATTTTTAATATGGGGTTATACATAAGATAAATTCGACTATAAATATTAGTTAGAAAGATAAAAAGATTTCATACATAATGATATTTTATTTGTAATTTTTAGACATTATATAAGTAAATTTATTTATAACACAATGATGATTCAATAATTATCTTATTAATGAAGTACTGACATAATTGATATTATAAATACCTAAATAAGTATAATTTGATACATTTTATGAATTAAACTACTTTTCTAGGTTAATATGACATGTTAGGATTGATTTAATTAACTTTTGTTGAAGTAATCATTCTGTTATGAGTTTCAAAAAAAATCAACTATTGAATAGTGTCAAAATTGACATATAATAGTTATTAAAACAAATATTATATTATTAATTGTTCTTTTTTTCCTAAAAATCTAATGTTCGGACAAATGACTTAGTTAAGGTTATATATATTAATAAAACACAACTTGGGGGGTCTCTTGGATGTATATGGTATGTTTATTAACTATATAATATAAAAATAAAAAGTGACATGGTAAATGTCAATCTAATTAACTAAGAATAAAACTAAAAGATAAGGTTACCATAGGAACATAAACTTGTCTAAATTCTATTTTATGAGAGGATTTAGACCCATACCCACCTTAGCTTCGAAATAAATCAATTTGGAGCTATTTAAAACCGAATGTGACTTTATAATAAAATAATAGTTTTAGTTATTCCAAAGGTACCCCTCTCCTCCCTTATAAAAGGGAACCTCATCCCTCTCTTCCTCACACAACTTTGAGCCTTCAAGCTCGGCCAACCCCTACCAAATTCTCTTCTCCACTTCCCTAGCAATATCCTAGAGGTTCTGGTCTTCCTCAAAGACCAATTTTAGTGCCCTAATGGGAGATCTCAATGAGGCGCTTCAAAGAAGAGGTAATGTCCATTACGGATTCTTTTATCTTTATTTCTTCTTCCACTTCTTCTTCTTAGGATGTTTCATTATGAAGTAATAACATCAGTATCACTCATATACTAATATGTTTTTATAAGTATGAAACAACCCTATTTCACCATATATCCATCCTACGGAAAATGAAATCATCGCGGGTGCGTACGTATGGAATACCATCTCCACGCCGTGGTGTAATCTATTTTCCACCACCACCTCACTTGGATGGGTATAATGGTGTAAATAATGACTATATATGACTATAATAAAGTGATACTTATTCTGAAATAGTATACATACACTCCAATACAATTCCACGATCATAGGAATGATATCATCACTCGTGCGTACGTAAGGAATACCGTCTCCACGATGTGATGCGACTCGTTCTACATGATCTTCATTTCATAATGATTATATAAATGAATTGAATGAATGAATATGATATATATTACACTAATAACATTTTGTAAATGAGGTATCTATAATGAGAATTTATTCGACAAAACACGCATAAGAACAAAAAGTTATAAACACCCGAATAACTAGTAGCAATGAAATATTACTACAAAGAAGCTATGAATATGACCATGTATGATATCATAAAAATAATTATTATTATGTAATAAGTCAATAACATTATTTAAATCATTATACAGGAGGTTCGGACACGTACAAAGCATATCAGACCTAAGGTAAGGGAAAGATCACAATCTCATTTTCTATCCGAGATTGTTTTTACTTTAGTATTTACTGGAGTGTATTTTATCATCCAAATCCATGTTTCCTCAATATGTAATATTATTTCCATCCACCCAAAATTGTTTAAATCCAATTTTACCATTCGTTGAGCTTTTAGTAAAGGATATGAAAGGAAACTTTTGTTCTTTTTCTTACGAGGTATTTTTTGAATTTTCCGACAAAAGTACGAGAATAATGTTTTTTTAACTTATACGGCATGAATGGATTTTTAAAACATTATTTCCAAGAAGCTTCCTTTACAAGTTTTCAAGTTTATTTTTAATCAACTTCTTTTAGTTTAAAATTGTATGACATGTTAAGAATGGAAAATGTTTTTGAAGTAGAAAGGATATTTTCCTCAAGAATGGAGTTCAAGTGTTTTATAAAAATTATTTTCCATATAAGATAATATAGCGTTATTTTTCTATCCCTATTATTACATGGATTTGATTATGTTGTGATGGAAATATTTTTATTAATTCTTTTATCTTATATGAATTGTTTTATGATGTCACGATGTTTAATATTCCCATTTTTATTACATGGGTTATGAAATGATGTATGATTTAAGATTTTGTGGCACACATAATAATGGTATCATTATGAGATGGGTGGTACCTATATCTCCCTCCAATGCATTGGGTAAAGATTTTATATCTCATGAGATAGACATGGCTGGAAAAGTAGGTTATACCGGTTCAGTGAAACATGACTGAAACGAGGGTGACTCGGTTCAGAAATGGACTTTTTCCACTAAGATAGTCTTGGAAATGAGTCTTGACTAATAAGATATGATTCTATATGATTATGTGTGTATGCCACAAAGTTTCATGTTTTAAGTTATGATTATTGGGATTTCATTTCACTACTATGATTTATCCCATGTTATGAATTTATGCTCTCTTTTGCAGGTTATGATTTCCAAAATGTTATGTTCTTATGAAAATGATGTGATTGATATTTCTTTTGTTTACCCTTACTGAGTATTTGAGCTCACCCTTGTATGTTTTCTTTTCCCCAGGATATAAAGAAAGGTTTTAGGTAGAAAAATAGGAAGATCTTTATGGGATATGTTGAAGATCTTTCACCACGATTAGAAGATTATATTCTGAGTTTCCAAAGACACTAAACTATTATGATCCTTGTGTGTGTGTTTTTGTTATGTACTAAGTATTACGCAAAAATTAATGTAATTTCCATGTACGTCAAGCTTCAGGTCTCTACTGTTGGTATCAGAGGAAAGGTTTAGTCAACCTTTGGAAACTAGGATGCAAAAATGTTAGTCAGATCCCTAGAGATATTTCTATGGTATGTCTAGGGATGTCTCTAAGGTTAAGTATACGTATAGCTTATAGACCTAGAAATGTGCTAACAATATTAGAATTTAACCTAAGATGTTAGATATTGAGGGTACTCCCCCTTTACTATGTTTTTTCCCTAGCATGATTTTTGCCTCTCACACTCTTCTTTTTGGGTTTTAGACGATGGTTGGAACCCGAAGGAACCGTGTTGATCAATGCAATGGACAATGCAATGATTGTCCTCCTAAAAAACAAATATTATGGGAGATGGAGTGAAAAATCTTATTGCTATACTTACACAAGCTATGAATCATTCTGGACTTCTAAATGAGCAGAGAAGGGATCAATATTCTATTGATTCCTTCATGAGGCAATGTCCACCTTCTTTCAGTGGGTCTTCTGATCCACGTGTTGCTGAACAATGGATCAGTACTGCTTAAAAGATATTTTCAGTTATTCAATGTTCTGAACATGATATAGTCATTTTTGCAGTATATCGTTTGGAAGGTGAAGCTGATCAATGGTGGAATCTTATCAAGAATACGAGGCAAAGAGATGAAATTGAGTCCATGGAATGGGACGAGTTCAAGAACTTATTTTTCAATAAGTACTTCCCTCGTATTCTTCGAACAAAGATGGAGAAGGAGTTTCTTGAACTAAGGAAAAAGGATGATGAATCTGTTGGTGTATACGAAGCGAATTTTACAAGGCTTGCAAGGTATGCATCTGGATTTATCATCCAACCTAAAAGTAAAGTTGATCGATTCTTCAGTGGCTTAAAACCAAATCTTCGAAGGGAATTAGCTATAAGAGACTTCAGTAGCTATGAAGAAATTGTGCGTTGTGCTATCAAGGTAAAATGGAAGTTGGTGTTAATTATCCATCTAGTAGTTTTGAAAAGAAATGAAAGATGGAGTTCAAGGAGAAATCTCAGAATAATGGTGAAAAGAAGATGAATGTTTCCTTATGCTCAAAGTGTGGAAAGAAGCATGTTGGAGATTGTCTTAAAGGAACACGTAAATGTTTCAAATGTGGAAAGGAAGGTCATCGGGCATTTGAATGCTGCATTTATGGGAAGAAGATGTCTAATGATGAAAACAAAGGAATGGATACATAGAATGAACCAACAACACTTCAATGCTTCAAGTGCAAGGAAATGGGGCATTATGCTAATAAATGCCCTAATCGAAGGGTTAGTGATGATCGACGTGAGCAACCACTTAAGGAAAAGGACAAAGGGATGTCACATGCGATCACCATTGGTGATGTTGAATATGAAAATGATGTGGTGGAATGATTAAGTGTTTATGTAATGGGATTTCAAAATAATGTTGAGTATTGGAATATTTATGTATTGGTCTATTGTGGTTTTCAATAATATTATGGTACTGGTAACCATGGAAAGTGATTGAAATATTTTTGTAAAAAAATATGATATGTACATAATAAAGGGATAAGGAAAAAAATAAAAATTTTGATAGTATTCATGAGATCATGATTGATATAAGGACTAAGTGATAGAATTTTGAGGATTTTGGTATGTGGAAAGTGTTAACTTTTAACTGCATTAATGTTTTCCCTAAGGTTCAATGGGTATTCAGTTTTCAAGAGAATACACGATTAAGGCCTTCGAATGTTTGGAATGTGACCAACAAGACATATCTCATGATATAAGGGGATCAACGATGGTATTAACATACTAGTTATATGAACTCTTTGGTAATCGTTTTCACTATAATATGAGAATAGACTGCAGTATTACGGATAAGCCTAAAGACTAGAATGGATTATGTTGGACATAAGTTAGTATTGTTTAAGGATAGAAGTTTTTTCGATATTATTGATGAGATTTTATAGTAATATAGTTTTAGAAAGAGGACAACCTGCAGGACGGGCGACGGCCCATCGCGTCGGACAAGGTCATAGGAATCGAACCCACAACCGAAGTGCGACTGGCCTTTGTCGCCTACCACTGGCCTACAGGAAGTCCCTGGTTAGTAGAAACTAGTTTTATTTTATTAATCGGTATGATATATGAAGTATAAGTTCATTTTAGGAACTTTATATGATTAATCTCACTATAGATGGACTTATGTATTTTTTGATAACTTTTCTAACTTTTTGTTTGAGACAGATGGAATGACCCATCATTCTATCACATGATCTGCTAACACATCACGAATGACAAATTCAACTTCATTTTGTTGAGAGATAAAGTGGAAATTGTCCAAAGAACAACCAACGGTGAGACTATACCAAAATCACAAAAGTATTTCTTCTAATTCCAATTTCAGGGAAATGATCTTGAAAACCAAAAATGTTGTCCTAGTGCTCTTATATCTGATGAATCAGATGGTACCTTAGATCATCACAAATTTATGGCTTTGTGATTTCTGGCTTTTCCATAGCCATGTTCTCTATCACTCTCCATCAGAACATGATGGTTATATTTCTCTTCCATATCCATATTTTCACCTATGTGGAAACCCATTGATCAGTTTATTTGGGTAATCATTACATTTCATAATTTAGTTTTTAAAGCCAAGTTTTGGTATTCCTTTTTACGATGTGGGTTTCTATTGATGAAACTTTCGAGTAGTAAACCATTTATAACACCGACGAATTTTGGGGGAGAAATTCATTTTAAGGGGGGTAGAATGTAAAAACCCGAGATTTTATAAAAAAATATTCTTTTTAATTTCATTAATGTCTTGTGTTGTACGCTACACCAAAAGGAGCTTGATCAACACCCATCCTTGACTTCCCTTGCATTACACGCAATCACGACCTTCCTCGATAGCGTCTGTAGTACGCAATACCAAGTTTCGCTAAATAATGATATGCTATTAAAATATTATTAAAACTAGCCGTTATGAATAGTAATAAAAACTTTTTGAAATTTTGTAATTTTATTTTTCAAAATGGAATTCATTTCTGGATTCGGAATATCAAAATTAGCTTAGGGTGAAATTTTGATACTTTTCGGATAACTTTCATATTCTGATGAATAGTGAAAATTACTAAATTTTAATTAAAAAGAACTTTTTTAATAGAAATAACTAATAGTGATAAATTTTTAATTTCAGTGGTTTTAAAGTATATTTAGAATATATTTTTACAATTTAATACAATGTTGTTCATTGGATGTAATTTCACATTTAAACCAGTTATAAACAAGTGTCAATCTTTTGATAGTTGTTATCTCTTAAAAACACGCTATTTATTTTGACGACGGGAACTAATTTTTAAATTAATTAATAAAACTGGTATGTTTTGAATTTGGTAAAATAGACATAATTTTTTAATTCTTAATATCAAATTTAGCTTAGGCCTATTTTTTTGTATTTTTCTGGAAACTTTCATTTTTTGATGAATAGTGAAACCACTATGTGGTAGTTAAAAAACTGAATTTTTCATAAAACTTAATTTTACCGCTTCTGTGAGTGGAATTTCGAAAATCCAAGAGACACAGTTAATATAAAGGACGAAAATTTGGTTCAATGAGATGAATTTTTTTTTGTGAATAGTAACTTTTTACTTTTTTTACCACGGTTAAAAGTAAATAGGGTAATTAAGGGTAAAAATTATATTATTATTACCCTAACACATGTCCTAATTCTATTAGAGAAGTGTAGTTCGACCAAAAACAAACTTAGGAATAAAATATGACCATCTAGGCCGACATGGATTAGATTAGGACATTTATTATTAATTTATTTAAAGAAGGGTTAAAATAGTTAAAATCAATGTTTAATAAGTAAATAATTTTTAATATGCGGTTATACATAAGATAAATTCGTCTATAAATATTAATTAGAAAGCTCAAAATATTTCCTACATAATGATATTTTATTTGTAATTTTTAGACATTAAATAAGTTAATTTATTTAAAACACAAAGATGATGCAATAATTATCTTATTAATGAAATACTGACATAATTGATATTATAAATACCTAAATAAGTATAATTTGAGAATTTTTATGAATTAATCTAATTTTCTAGGTTAATATAACATGTTAGGATTGATTCAATTAACTTTTGTCGAAGTAATCATTCTGTTATGAGTTTCAAAAAAATCAACTATTGAATAGTGTCAAAATTGACATAAAATAGTTTTTAAAACAAATATTATATTATTAATTGTTATTTTATTCCTAATAATATAAGGTTCGGCCGAATGACTTATATAAGGTTATATATATTAATCAAACACAACTTGGGGGGTCGATTGGATGTATATGGTAAGTTTATTAACTATATAATATAAAAATACAAAGTGACATGGTAAATGTCAATCTAATTAACTAAGAGTTAAAACTAAAAGATAAGGTTAATATAGGAACCTACACTTGTCTAAATTATATTGTATGAGAGGATTTCGACCCATACCCACCTTATCTTCGAAATAAATCAATTTGGAGCTATTTAAAACTGAATTTGGCTTTATAATAAAATAATAGTTTTAGTTATTCCAAAGGTACCCCTCTCCTCCCTTATAAAAGGGCACCTCCTCCCTCTCTTCCTCACACAAAATTGAGCCTTCAAGATCGGCCAACCCCTGAAAAATTCTCTTCTCCACTTCCCTAGAAATATCCTAGAGGTTCTGGTCTTCCTCAAAGACCAATTTTAGTTCCCTAAAGGGAGATCTCAAAGAGGTGCTTCAAAGAAGAGGTAATGTCCATTACCAATTCTTTTATCTTTATTTCTTCATCCACTTATTCTTCTTAGGTTGTTTCGTTATTAAGTAATAACATCAGTATCACTCATATACTGATTTGTTATTATATGTATGAAACAACCATATTTCACCATCTATCCGTCCTACGGAAAACGAAATCACCGCACGTGCGTACGTACAGAATACCGTCTCCACGCCGTGGTGTAATCTATTTTCCACCACCACATCACTTGGATAGGTATAATGGTGTAAATAATGAATATATATATGACTATTATAAAGTGATACTGATTTTTAAATAGTATACATACACTCCAATACAATTCCACGATCATAGGAACGATATCATCACTCGTGCGTACGTACGGAATACCGTCTCCACGATGTGATGCGACTCGTTCTACATGATCTTCATTTCATAATGATTATATAAATTAATTGAATGAATTAATATGATATATACTACACTAATACCATTCTGGAAATGAGGTATCTATAACATAAAGAGAAGAATAAGAATTTATTCGACAAAACACGCATAAGAACAAAAAGTTATAATCACCCGAATAACAAGTAGCAATGAAATATTACTACTAAGAAGCTAAGAATATGACCATATATGATATCATAAAAATAATTATGATTCTATAATAAGTCAATAACATTATTTAAATCATTATACAGGATGTTCGGACACGTACAAAGCATATCGGACCTAAGGTAAGGGAAATATCACAATCTCATTTTTTATCCGAGATTGTTTATACTTTCGTATTTACTGGGGTGTATTTTATCATCAAAATCCATGTTTCCTCAATATGTAATATTATTTCCATCCAACTACAATTGTTTAAATCCAATTTTACCCTTATTTGAGTTTTTAGTATAGGATATGAAAGGAATCTTTTGTCGTTTTTCGTACGAGGTATTTTTTGACTTTTCCGACAAAAGTACGAGAAGAATGTTTTTTTTAACTTATACGGCATGAATGAATTTTTAATACATTACTTCCAAGAATATTTCTTTTCAAGTTTTCAAGTTTATTTTTAATCAACCTCTTTTAGTTTAAAATTGTATGACATGTTAAGAATGGAAAATGTTTTTGAAGTAGAAAGGATATTTTCCTCGAGAATGGAGTTCAAGTGTTTTATCAAAATTCATTTCCATCTAAGATAATATAGGGTTCTGTTTCTATCCCTATTATTACATGGATTTGATTATGTTGTGATGGAAATATTTATATCAATTCTTTTATCTTATATGAATTGTTTTATGATGTCACGATGTTTAAGATTCCCATTTTTATTACATGGGTTATGCAATGATGTATGATTTAAGATTTTGTGGCACACAGAAGAATGGTATCATTATGAGATGGGTGGGACCTATATATCCCTCCAATGCATTGGGTAAAGATTTTATATCTCATGAGATAGACATGGATGGAATTGTAGGTTATACCAGTTCATTGAAACAGGACTAAAACGGGGGTGACTCGGTTCCAAAATAGACTTTGTCCACTAAGATAGTCTTGGCAATGAGTCTTGACTAATAAGATATGATTCTCTATGATTATGTGTGTATTCCACAAAGTTTCATGTTTTAGGTTATGATTATTGGGATTTAATTTCACTACTATGATTTATCCCATGTTATGAATTTATGCTCTCTTTTGCAGGTTAAGATTTCCAAAATTTTATGTTCTTATGAAAATGATGTTATTGATATTTCTTTTGTTTACCCTTACTGAGCATTTGAGCATAGCCTTGTATGTTTTCTTTTCCCTAGGATATAAATAAAGGTTTTAGGTAAAAAAATGGAAGATCTTTATGGGATATGTTGAAGATCTTTCACCACGATTAGAAGATTATATTCCGAGTTTCCAAAGACACTAAACTATTACGATCCTTGTGTGTGTGTTTTTCTTATGTACTAAGTATTCCGCAAAAGTAATGTAATGTCCATGTACGTCATGCTTCGGGTCTCTACTTGAACCATAGGTACAGGCTCAGAGACATGATCAGGTTTAGGAACTAGTTCAGTCAGGACAACAACTGGGTTTATAAATGTTCAGACCATGGATTGATGAGAAGCTCCGATATAGCATGGTACGTGTCTTTCCGGGGATCGACCCAGGCGCGCAGGGTACAGATCCTTCTATGGAATATCTGATGCGTGAGTTCTAGTCACAACACCCACTGCTTTTTTTGGGTGAGGGTGGTCCCCATGTAGATGATAACTAGATAGAGAGCATGCAAATGATCTTCTAGAAGCTCGAGATGCCTCCAGGGCGGAGGGTCAAGCTGGAAACGTACTTTCTGCGAGGACCGGAAAATATTTGGTGGTATGTGTTGGTTCAGGATCAAAGGAATTAAGGACTAGCATGGAAAGACATTGAGGATAGGTTCTTCAAGAACATTTACCCAATAACACACAGGGAGGATAGATCTTGGGAGTTCATAAGTCTTAAATAGGGAGAGATGTCCGTCATGGACTAAGAAGCTACTTTCACTTATCTGTTTCGCTTTTCACTTGGTATGGTTTGTGATAACCAGACAAGGTTGAGGCGCTTCGAGGATGGATTACGAAACTCCATTCGGATCCAGGTGAATATCTTCAGGATGGGTTTTTTCTCAGAGGCGGTGAATTAGGCGCTTATATTAGAGGGAAAACAGAGTGATAGGTCCTAGTTTGGTCGGGGAACAGTTTCAGGTGACGGTTCTGACAGCTGGAAGCGAGGGCAAGATGAGTTATAGTAGGTAAGTCAGGCAAATAACTCATCTAGACCACCTCGTAGAAGTTACATGGTGGTTTTCTTTCAGTGTGGATAGCTAGGACATGTTTGGACTCAGTATATAAGCCTCTAAAGGAGTGATCGGCAAGTAGATAGTTCAGGCATCGTGAGAGGTTCTGCATGAAATCTTCTTAGAAAGATGGTAGGTAGGGACCAGGACAGACTATGGCATCTAGAGATGGTTCATGTTCGGCACCAGGTGACGGTATCTGTGGTTCAGATGCACGTGGAGGACATGATAGAGATAGCGGGATCTAGGTGAGGGGTCAATTGTCAGTGGCTGGAGCAGCACCACATGGAGGTCAGGAATCAGGTAGTCGTACTTCAGGAGAGGTGCATGTTGTAGAGCATCCAGAGTCTGAGTAGGCTTGTGATCCAACGATGGTTAGAGGTACATCATGGTTGTGGTCGTGATTTCAATGTTTCCTTTTTGGCATGACCTGTAGAGGCATGTACGTTTTGAGTGTACATGATTCACCTGATCTATGTGGGTGACTAGATTCTATTCAGTGGGATTGCAACCATATCAGGTGTGTGATATATTTATATATGTGTGTGTGGGATGAATAGCATTCGGGGGATCGAGGATTCGGGTTCCATGATGTGTTTTGGGCATCGGGGCATCAAGGATGCGGGTTACCTGAGGTGCTTTGGGAATTGGGGCATCGATGATGTGGGTTACTTGAGGTGCTAGGCACCATGTTAGTTTTTGAGCATCCATGGGATGTAGGACCATGTGGAGGCGGACATTGATGTGTTGCAGGATACATTGGGTTTCAGGAATGACACCAGATCACCAATGAGGCACAAGGGTGACGATGTGGCATGGAAGGACTATGAATCTAGAAAACAGGTCAGTGAACCTTTGTTGGTAATAAGTTTTATCATGTTGAAACCGAGTTAGGCTATTCCTAAGGTAGGGAGCCCTTGAGGAATATAGCCAGACCTTGTAGGATGGGGAAGTTTGGGTTACTTTGATCGGGATGGTATGTTCATTTTCATCTTTGGGTTTTGTTCGATAGTTTGGGATGAGCTATATTAAGGTGGGGAGATTGTAAGAACTCGGGTTTTTAGAATGGGTCAAAATCTGGACCCTGTTAGAAATTTTGACTTGTTCCTAGGAAATATGGAAAAATTGGCAATATTTTAGAATTTTCCAGTCAACACGCCATGTACTATAGAGTTCACGCCATGTATGGGTTGGGCGACCACCGACCGTGTGCCGCCGAGTACATGTTGTGTGATGACTGAGTAGGAATTTATTACTACATGGCGTGGAGTGTTACTCAACACGTGATATACCATTGATCATGTGGAGGATGTACAGGGTGTGTGGTGTGTCAGACTAGTAGAATCATTTAACCATGTACACATCGTGTCCTCCTTGGACATGCCCTGTAGTCGAGCCGTGTATGAGGTATATACATGGCGTGTGGGTAAGCCAGCAAGGAAGGGAAGAAAAACTAATTACACATTGTGTGATACCTAGCACACAATTTGTACACATGTTGGTAGGTTTTGGAAAGTAATTCGGTGAAATTTCAGCCATCATATGAACAGTAAAATGATACATGTCGTGTACTTAATGTACATGACATGTATTTTTTTCTCTCAAATTGGCAATAGCCTCGTATTGAGGCAGAACCTCAATACCTACGTCAAGATTCAGGATCAAAGCTGACATCACTTCAATTTTATGTTGTTTCTTCGTTTTAGACCGGATTCGAACACCGGTTGATCCATTGGAACCCCCTTGATAAGGCCTTAATTCCCCATGAGTCGTTCTTATTGATTTCCGTTCTAGAATGAGTTATATAAGTTTTATAATTTTTGATTATTTTGTAGATCTACTATGTTTTGGACCTAATTGGAGGGTATTATTGGAGGATTATCATCATATGACTCTTGGGTTGGTGGTGTATAACTCTTTTTGTGTTTTCGTGGCCATTTGGGTGGCGTGGCCTTTGGCACAATTTTGGGTATTTTGAGTGGGAGCCAGTTTTATTTGATATTTCATATTAGAATTTTCATTAGACCTATGGGATACCTTTGGGTATGCCTTGTTACCCATGTTTCTTGAGCGGGGTTGGGTGAGTGGTCGTTGCTCATCGGGGTATTTTGGTCGGGGGTGCCAAAATGGTATTAACTGAATTGTATTGTTCTACACAGTTGAGTTTAGTTTATTTAACCTTTTTATGACTTGTTATAGGATTTAAATACCTCATTTCTATTGTTAGGTAACTAATGGGCTAGTGAAACTCAACTGTTTAGATTTTTTTACCTGTTATTGTGTGTTTTTAAATTTGTATATATGTAATTTATGAATTGAAATTGCTGGAACCCTTTTTTGGTTGTGTTGGGAATGGCTTGGATATTCTTGAGTCATGCTGATCATAGGTTGGGATTTTCTTGGGTTACGTTGGGTGGTTTTGACCATGGGATTGGGTGTCACGGGCGTCACTTTGAGGAAGGATGACTATCAGGTTGGGCATGGCCTAGGTTACTGGGATAGTGAGACCATCATACTTGAGTAGAATGGTCGCAGGGACATGAGGTGTCAGAGGTGTTGTGTCTTGGGTACTATTTTTTGTGATTACTGCTCAACTGGAACAATGAGTAGTGTGCACATAGAGAGACTCAGTGATGAGTTCAATTTGACCACTCGTGTGGGTAGAGTCCCCCGTTAGTTGAGTTTAGGTACTATTGGTTTGGGGACACTTGCAATAAGAAGCCACGTGGAAGGTGAGGAGCCTTCAGGGGATAGCATTTAGGATATCAAGTTGGGGGCAGAGGCTCACTGTTATTGGAGGGAAAACACCGACGTCCCTCAAGATAATTTATTTTGAGGGCAGACATCACTATCCTTTCGACTACTTATTTTGAGGGTAGACATCGTTGTCCCTCCGGTTACTTATTGAGGACATGCATCACGGTTCCTACGGGTTACTGTTTCTCATGCATGCCTACGGGACGTCGGTTCTTGAGACACGTGGTTTCAGGGGGAACATGGTGTCAGGATACATGATAGAGATTCCAGCGTTGGCCAAAGCAGCTGACACTCAATGGTGGTTGTTGAGCACCAAGAGAGTTTATGTTTATTTGGTCATCATATGATTTATTGTTTTCTTCAAAACTACAATCTTGCTTAAACACTTATATTAGGTATGCACCGTTGGGTGGTATCCTAATGAGATTCATCTGACACCCTTCACGGGCCCTTCAGGATGTGTGTAGACTTTATGGATTTATGTTCAAGGAAGAGGCCAACTTCAAGAGCTGGGCTGCATTAGTTGTTGCATAGAGATGTTATGGACCACGATATCTTTCCTAGATGGAGTTATTCTAGTTTTCATACATTCATGTACCAACATGCTTTTTTTATAGCTACAGTTGTTAGCCATCATCGCCCTTTATATTTATATATAAGACCTTCTTTGGATGAATGTTTTGTTGTTTAGTAGTAGTTACAAGTGATCAACATGCTGTTTTGTTTATTTCTATTATTGTCGTATATATTTATTGCTTCCTCAGTTTATTGATATTGAATGTGCTTCCTCTCTACAGGTCTAGTTCGAGTCTGCTGAGTCATTATTCTACAGTATCTTATTATTATACTCGGACCAGTACCACCCTTATTATCCTCCGAGAGGGTATATCCTTCCCACGATAACTAAAATACCCTCACTGCTAGTTGGCAACCTTTGGCGTTTTGGGAGGTGCGCCTAAGGTAGTAACACCTGACCAATCTAGCACTCTTTAGGTGGTTGTTTGGGTCCGTGCCGTTAAACTATGTGTTTTTCAATAATTTTATTCTATTTATGTACAAATGATACTGAATTATTTTTTAAGGAAAAAATCCTTTGTTTTTCTATTCAGTCCCGAATCTTTTTATTTCAGGTTCATCTTTGATTGAAAATAATTTCAAGAATTTTTTTTACTATTGTAAAATGAATTTTTTAATTTATTTTCAGCCATGTTTCAATTTATATAAAAAATATTAAAAGGAATCTTTTTTTCATTTTCCAAATGTAGTACTTTTAAATTTTTTCCTAAAAGCTTTAAGGAATATCTATTTTAACATACTAAAATGAACAAAATTTCTAGTCCTTATAAATGATAAATTCATTGAATATTCGTTAAAAACATTATATGTTTGTTTCAAAATAAACATTTTTCCTTATAATCTTACAATGTTTTATGTTTAAAAAAAATTCAAACTGAAACTTTTATTTTCCCAAGAAATATTTCAATGATCTTTTACATGAATTTCTATTACACGATAACTTCCTTTGATGTTACTCATACATTATTGATGATATGATTTTTTGATACCATAATTATTATTTCTCTATACATATTATTATTATGAACATGAGACATTGTCGAGACTTATTTTTTCCTATTGTTTATATTTTGATGATATGATAAATTTTTTATGATCATATTCCATACATATGAATGGATTAATGATTATGTGGGAGGTGACCTCAAAATACCTCCAATGAATTTGGTATATATTAAAATATAATCAGCTCAAAGTGTATAGAAGATGTTATCCCAAGCCTGAAAGAGGCTACATGGGAGGTTACCCAATTCCCTAAAGAGGGTAAATTGTTCATTATCCCAAGCCTACATTAAGAAAAATGGTGGTTAGAACAAGATAAACATGTGATTAATGTCTTCATGATTATCCCTTTAATGATATTTCAATGAACATTATTATACTTCACATTATGCCACTGTTTTGTAACATCATCTTATGTCATTGTTATGATCTAATTTATCATGTTCTTTGATTCCTTTTTGATCTATATCTTTTGAACTACCATGATTTATTCCATGACCGGTGATTATTATCTACTTATTAATGGGTATGGTTTTCAAATTTAAATCTCAAGTTTTTATACCCTTATTCTCAAGTCTGTATTACATGACCAATTTTATCTTTCTAGCTTACCCTTACCGAGCATTGGGGATCACCATTTCTCATGATTCCTTTTCCTCAAGACAAAATAAAAGGTATTATGTGAGACATGTATACGTAGGGTTCAAGAGATGAATATCTTAGTGTGAGATGAAATAGATCCTTAATATAACTTATATTTATCTACCCAAGTATCCAATAACACAAAAACATTTTGATTATGGAGTGGATCATAATTTCATTTCATTTATATTCATATAATTAAATTTAATATTGAGGTATGATGGTATGGATAAAAATAATTGGTATTAGAGAAAGGATAAGTTAATTGTCGAAACTACATTGTGGATGGATTAGTGGGAACCCGTAGGAAATGTCTAAGTATAAAAGATATAATATTTAATATTAAGGAAATGAGTATGGTTTTCTAAAAAATATATCTCTATTCGGATAATATAAGTGGATATGATTTTATGGTAGATGAATATAGGGGTAATGCTATTGCATGATGAATGTTCCCTTACGGTGCATCTGTATTGATACTCTAGATGTATATGTTTATATTAATTGACATTTTTATATTAAATAATTTTGATGGATATGAATTTATGATGACCATGGATGACCTAGATTAAACTTATGTCATTATGGATTTGAAATAATGGGTCATAATTTTAACATCATATGAATGATTTTTAAGGATTACATGGTTTCTCTCTAAGATTATTATTTCTTACTTTATGATTTTTCTTTTTTTTTTGTATAGAACCCATAGGAACCGTCTTACGGACCAATGTGATGGAAAATTAACTGACATGACTCCTTTGAAACTGAATTCTATAAAATTAGGAATTTAAGATACCATTTATATTATTTTCAAACTATCATTGTCCACGAAACATGATGATCTTATAAATGGTAAAAAGAGGAAAAAATGTTAGGTTAAGTCCTTTTTGAGGAAACAACTACCTTAATTTAGTGGATTTTATCTGATCTACTAGTTACTGATTGATAGATCAGTACCGTTGAAAATATATATTCAATTCTATAGTTTCAGGATCATAAAAATATTACATTGATTGTATATCATTTTTATGGTGATTTAGATCAATCATGGACCCTCATCAGGAACATGTCCAATGAGAATAAACTAAATCCATGGAGGGGGATGAGTTTAAAATGTTTTTTTTCAACAATTATATTCCATGTATTCTATATAAATAATTATGATGTAATTACTTGAAATAAAGTAGAAGGTTGATGAATCAAATAATTATTAAGAAGTGAATTTTTCATGACATTTGATGTATGATTCTAGTATTATAATATAATGAGAATGTAAAATGGGAAAATCTTAAGTATAAGAAAACTAATTCCATAAAGGATGATAGAAATAAGGGACTCAATTTTCTATGAAAAAGTCACCCATTATGATAAAAAGTTAGAAATATATATTGGAGTCACCCATCAATCTCATGGTTTTGATAATAAAAAACATGGATTTCGATTGAAATTATAATAAAAAAACATATATAATGGAATATGATCCATCCATTATTCTCATTGTGAAAAGTGAAACATGGAGGAAATAGACTTAAGGGGACAAGTAAATGCATCAAGTGTTTAAAGGACAATAATCAGGAAATTAAATGTAAATTTAAGTGACTGATTTTATCTAAGGATGAGAATATATATAGATTTCTAGATAAAGCATTCCCTTCACTACATTATTTAGAATTTAAGGGGTATGGACATTATAATAAACAATGATTGATTCTAAAGGACAATGATGATGATTGGTGTTGGAAAACCATTAATCATAATGGAAAATAAAAATACCATGTGATCACTAATATCAATGTGGGTGGAAAAAATGAAGTTTTAAAAGGTAAACTTAACATCCACTCCATTAATTTTGACATATTTCTTCATTTTGGACCTACCAACACTTTTATATCGAATGAATCTTCTAAGGGTATCATAATACCACCCAAATGAATAGATGTTGAAATATCAGTAAAAACAACAAATGGATCAATTAACGAATCTCAAATGTATGATTCTTCATTAATTGAATTTTGTGGGAATGTTGAACCTATAAATATGGTTATTCTTATAGTTGAAGAATAAAATGTTTTTTGGGAATGTATTGTATTTATTTATAAATAATCGGTATAAAATTCAAAATAAGGGAGGTCAAATTTGGTATTTATAACAAAAATATAGTCATCCACTGCTGTAACAACAAATACAAGCTTCCAATGTAAAGTTCTTCCAATTTATGTGTCTGGGTTTCTATTCAATAAGGGTATTTATCTCATATGATTGGGTATAAACACTATATTGAATATATTTCATATTTTTTGGAGTTTGTTTGTATATTTCTAGAATTGATTCCTAATCTCATTTGAATAATGAAGCTTATTTTTCAATAGAATTGATACATTACGGTAAACCTATTTCAAATACTCCCTATATACTAGACCATATTGAGTTGTAGTAATTAGAGAAGAAAATCTAAAATAATCATGATAAGGGAATAATTCACCATGTTTATCACCATGGGGTAGACCAATTAATTTTTATAAGAAGAGATGTGGATCAATGTGACTCTACTTTTATTATTAAAAACTTAACAACATCGAAATCAAGAACAAGTATCATATTCCATGTATTTATTATTGTTTTCATCAATTATGTGAAGAAAAATATTTTTTCCATCATTGATACATTATCAAAAAACTATGAATTTACAGAAAAAGTGAATTCACACACAAGATAGCCTTCCAAACAATGTATGGAAACAATGAAATTTTAGATATTCCATTTGGAATAACATATGATCATGTAAACTATATAGTATTAATAAGAATATTCATTAAAGATCACCATTATTGGTTTTTGGTTGTATTTATAGATAATATTATTTATATTCCATGTAAAATGAAAAGCTTGAATATCACTTTTTAACTATACTGATTACACAAAATAAAAGAGTTGTTTTTTGAAATATTTACAGTGTTTGAAATTTTTCTACAGAATATTTCATTTTTGGGTCATATAATCTCAATCTAAGGTATATAAATGGATCAAAAAAGATTTAAATTTTTGAGCATTGGAATAAACCAACAACGGGGACTTGAATATGTTTTTCTTGGATAGATCATATTGATGATTTGTGGATATTTTCTCATCAATATCTAATCCACTCCCCACGTTAACAAGGAAGGGAGTCAAGTTCCATAGGATAAATAAATGAAATTTAAAGGACCTGAAAATAAGGTTTATTAGTGGACATTTCCTTAAACTACCCTTCTGTGGATAAGGGTTTGTGATTAAGGGACTCATTAAAGAAGGAACTCAGAATCTTCGTCATGTAGAATGATATGTTGATAGATTATTTCTCAAAATATTTGGAGGTTCGTTAAAACAATTAATAGACTCATCATTTGGAATTAATTATGGTAATTTTTATATTAAATATTTTGATATATTATCGTTATGAAGAATGGTGTGACATATATACGTATGATAATGTTTTAAAGTATATATTCACTTAGAAATAGATAAAAATAACTGAATAAGATGGTTGGAATTGAATAAATATTATGAATTATCAAAATATTATTTCCCTGGGAAGGTGAATAATTTCAAAAATACTCTATGTTGAATGAACCATGCTTTAATATCTATGCTGAGTATCATATAAGATCTAGTATTTTTTAGGTTTTCAAAGGATGGATCTAAAAATATTGAAGGAAGTATAAAAATATTATACTACTCAAATGAGTGTTCAACCATATATCTACATGAATATTAAAGTGGCATAGGAGGAATACGCTGCCAAGGAGAAGAATATGATAGATGTTAATGAGACTAACCTTGAGTTTGATGGAATGACATAGATCATGAACTGAGTACGAATCAGATCAATATCATAATTTCACAAATTTCTATTTGAAGAAACTAATATCTCACAGTTCCCTATTTATCATAGAATAATGAAGACATATATAGATGTGAAAGGGTATTTTTGGTGCAATAACATAAAGATAGATAATTCATAGTACGGATCTATGTTCTTGGAATGTAATATATTTAATGTTCACCGAGAGAACTATATAGGTATCTTGTTACCATTACACATACTAGAATAAAAATGGAAAAACATCACTATGTATTTCATCATCTAACTTATAAAATTTATAAAGGCCATAATGATATTTTGGTTCTAGTTAATCTTATTGTTAATTGATCATACATCATTCTTATCATAGAATATTTCTATCTTAATAATATTTCCGTGATATATAGTTAAGAATGGGAAAGGTTTTCTGGATTACCACATTCAATTATATACAGTTGATATCTACTGAATACATAGATGTTCTATAAATTTCTTCAGTAATCTCTGAATATGGAGTTGTGTTTTAGTCTTGGATATCATCATTATAAAAATAGTCAATATAAGAGGACCATTCAAAATCTATAGGATATATTGAGATCAAGTTAACTAGATACTAATGATGGTTGGGATCATCCACATCCTCTTGTTTGATTGTCTTATAAAAATTGATTTCACCGAATAATTCAAATGAATCCTTATGAATAACTATATTTGAAAGAAAAAAATAAGATATTATCATGATTAATTCAAAGAATGAAAGCTATTAGAACCTAATATAGTTAAGGAGATGATATAAAACGATAGATCAATTCATTATCAATCCTCAACAACTCAAATTTGATAAGAAATATATACTAACGATCATTATTGAGATCTAGTATTAAAATTTAGTTAGAATGAATTCATATATATTTCCCCATGAAGTAATGTTTTGATATATTTAAATAATGTTATTTTGATCCCCAAGTATATTATCCCCTTTGAGATTTGTTATTGAGTATGTATAATATCTTATCACTTGGTTCTTCCACTAAACCACTATCATGTTCATGATGTGTTCCACTTATCTCTCATAAGGAAGTACAAATTATCCTTCCCATTTAGTAGATAGAGTGGTTTTAATAGTATAGCATGATCGTTAATATTAACAATAACTATAAATAATCATGGATAACAATGATTAATTTCAATAGAATAATACCACTTACCTGGTTAAATTTCTATGGAGGAATCCAAAATTCAAAGAAGTAACATGGTTATCTGAGGTTGTGATCGAATAAAGATATCCTCATTTGATTATATTGGACTGATATAATTTTTATGGTGAAATAATTATAAGTAAAAATAATATAATACCCCTTGATTTTACGATATATTTCTCTCTTTATAAAATTGATTGCTTAAATAGCTTACTTTAAAAGAATCACTTATATTAAAAAAATATGTTATACTATTATAATGATATTATTAAAATGTCACTATTGTAATCTAGTCCATGAATTGGTGGGTATGAATGTGAGTAACTAAAATTAGAAATATATGTATAATGGTCCTTCAAAATACAAATATGAAGAATAATTATTAAGAAATAAACTCAAAAATTCATAATAAAGTAATTTTATTATACAAAAATAAATTTTATTCAAAAAAGGATTTCATTAAATTTTGTGTGATAATATTATAATTATTTTTTCCACATTTGTAAATTATATTTAAAAAAGAAGATATTGTTTTTTTAATCTTAATTACATTATCATAAGGTGAAATTTTTTAATTTTTTAGAAGAAATTATTTTTTAATGAATACTGAAAAATACTGATTTTTATAAATTCAAGTTCTTATTATTAAATAAATCAATATAAAAATACAGTTATGTTTTATCTTTTATAAAAAATTAAACTAAAGACTCCTTAATTTACATATAATATAATATCCCAGAACACACACTATCAGATCCATTTCATAAATCATAATCTTTATATTTTTTGGCAAGAATGTCGATAATTGGGACCCCACTTTTTCTAGGCAATCCTTAAATCATCAAAAAAATGGATCACATAAAATCATGAAGACCATTTTTTTTTATAAAATTAGTAAAAAATCCATAATAAATAATAACATGATGTAAAATGTGTATTTTTCTTTAATAACCCGTATTTTCTTATTTCACATAATGTCATCATTATCATCAATATGAAATACCTTTTACATTTAATTTTTCATAAATAATACATTATAAACATGGGAAAAAGAATCATATTAAGAGTGTGCTCATTTGATTTGTAAGGTAAACCATAAGTATTAACAAATGCATAGTATCAATAAGAATAAGAAATTCATAAGGGTTTGATGACATAGTTAATGTTTATAATCATAACATAATAATATTAATGCCCATAAATACCTGGATCATCAAACATAAAAAACATTTTTTTAGGGATTTAACAATATATAGTGTCATTAGATTAAATAATCATGAGCATGTGATATCAATCTTGATCAAAGAAAACATTATACACCCATGGAAAGCATAGATAATGCATTTTAGGGTCTTAAAACATAATTATCATAGAACAGATACATAAAACATGAAATTAGAATAATTATATAGATAAATTCCAATATAATTATCGGGAGAACATAATCACTACCAAATTCATATGAGTTGTATCTAGAAATACCAATCGTATAACTTATAAGGGCTCACATGGTGCAATCTAGGTGCACCCATTGTATATAACATTAGAGAACACAACATGAATAAATTACATACTGATATCATCACAAAAATCATATGAAAAATTAATTATTATTTTAAAACCTAATTAACCCTGAGAAAGGAGATGTTTTTTAGCTATATCATTCTGAATGTTGAATAACCCATAGAAAAGAAACAGTTTCCCAAATATCTGTTTGAAACATGTTGAACTAGAATAAAAGAAAAAGGTACTATAATATTGTCTCTGAAATAATTTTAATCCATTCAAATATAAATGAGAATATTATCATTAAAAATATACTTATTGTATCATAAAAAAATGTTGGTTTACATTTGTTGTTCAGAATAGTTAATTCAAGAGATGAGGGGTTAATTGAGTAACTATATAAAATTTTCAATTTAAAAGTTATTAGTTTTACAAAAAATGATTTCCCCAAAAATAGATACAGCCCAGTTAATCAAGGTTATACTGTTATAAGAGTTTAACTGTTTAAACGACATCTTAGAAGATTGATTAATTCTCAGTAATCATAATTGGTATTATTAAAATTACTTTTGAAGTTATCCTACTAAAAAAATAATATATAAATTCTTTCCAATACTAACTATCAAAGTAAATTTTGTGTTTTTATGGATTATACAGTAATGCAGTAAAATAGAGTAGATTAAATTTAAATAGAACAGTGGATATAAAACAATTGGTTCAGTCTCAAGCAGAGACCTATTATACTCCACTTGGTGATCACCTGCCACCAACCAGGTTATATAAATAAACTTTAATCCGCACCCTGGATCGGGGTTAACAACAGTATACAGACTGTCTGGGTCACACAGGGACATCTTCCACAGTTTTCCTGGGTATATAAAAACAATAACCAAGCCACGCAGGGACCACTTCTACAGTTTTCATGGGTAAAAATAAATAAAGAGTTTGGTGTAAGGATTTTGAAATCCTTCAGTTTAGCACATGAGTTAGTGTGTGTGTGGAATATACATGAGTACACAGACTACTCAAAAGGAAGGTAAAATAACCACTGAGAGAGAGTAGATGTGAGTTTAGAATGCTCTAGTGACTTGAAGTGCAGCTCTGGACTCCTTTGTTTGAGCAGAAATGCTTCTTAGTCCTTCTCCGGTTTTTTTCTTGAAAAACAGAGTGTCGTGATTCAGCTTGTGGTCTCCATGAGCTCTGATTATATAATGATTTTCTCTGGATTCCATTGTACTTCATGCTTTCTTCAGCAAGGTCGAATTGCATGCAAGTGAAAGTGATTTCTCTGAAAATCTTGAAAAAATATGTCCATCGTGGTCGTGCTCACACGCTTGTTTCCTGTATAGTATCACGTGAAGTTGCCGTCGGGTCCTCTTCACTTTTTATTTTATAATGCAAGGGTTTTGCCTGATAGGTTTCATGTGCTTCATACCACATACCTCGTACTATGTCTACAAAGAGACATTAATTATTTTTAGTGCATTAAAGGCATCAAATGTGACCATTAAACATTAAATGAAAGACGACAAAATAGTCTAAGAAACGGTGTCACATTAAGTTATGAAAATGGTGTCTTCTTCACGGTATCTCCTTGTCACGATGTCTCCTTCACAGGGTCTTCTTGTCACAGTGTCTCCTTCACTTTGTCTCCTTGTCACGATGTCATGATTATGGTTTCTGGCTTCCGGTGCCTTGCTCATAGTTTTTGGATTCATGTTGCCTTGATGACTGTGTCTTGCTTACTGTGTCTAGCACATAGGCAAACAAAGTGTCTGGATTACAGTGTATGTTCTTAGTGTCTTTATTAACGGTGTCAGGCTTACTCTAACATGGTGTCTCGTGGTCACGGTGTTGTATTTCTCACGGTTTTTGAGACTTAGGGTTCACGGTGTCTGCTTCATCATAGTGTTCTTGTTCACAATGTCTGTGTCTTGCTCATGGTGTCTGACTTACTGTGTCAAGCTTCATGGTGTCTTGTACTTAGGAAAATAACTATATTAATAATTAAATAGTAATATGCATAAAATGAATTTAACTTATACATTATCAAGTATGAGATAACTTGAAACATAAATACACAATTTTGATAAGATTTTTGATATTTATGATCGTTAATAATATTTGTAATTATTATTGATATTTCTGGCCATGAATACATGATTAATACATGAGGAGTACAACAATCTCCCCCTTTTTGATGATCATAAATCAATTACAGTTAAAGGGTAAATTGAATACAGCTACATAAAAAATAACGTATATAATAACAGATAAATTCTCACATTTTCTTTAACATTTGGGATTATCAAAAAGTTGAAAGAAAGAGGGAAAACAGTGAATATAACATTAAGAGTGTTCAGAAGACAACATACAGTAGAAATAAAAAAATAAATGCCATACCCATAAAAAAAGAAGTCCATGGTCTTCTTCAGGGATTGGAATTCTCTTTGCCTTTATCAGTAGCATAAGAGGAAGCCATTGAGGAATTTATTGATGTACAAGAAGGCAGAGAGGTGGTAGATAGATAATTTAAAGGGATACCTTCGAAGACTAAGGGATCCAATGATGGAGTAGTAGAAGATCTTGGCCATTTCTGGTCAATAATGACAGGCCTGACCTGACTAAGAGCCTGACCAACAGACATGGATATTGAAGCTAAGGAAGAAGTGAAAGTAGGCAATCCAGGTCTAAGAGGAGTAGCCACTGGAGGAACAATTGTTGTGCTTTGAACATGAAGATACGGTCTCAAAAGTTTAATAAAGTCTACAATACTCTCCCCTCCAGACTGCATGGCCTTTTCAAAATCATGTTTGTTTTCCATGAAATTTTCCAACAATTTGGTAAACTCGGTTAGCTTCTAGACATGGTTTTTGAAGGCTTGGATTATAAGAGGAATTATCATATTTTCTACAAGGTATTTGAAGTGATTGGTCATATCAGTCTTGGAGAAAATCAGGTTGATATAGAAGTCCACTTTTTTAGAGATCTTTTGTTTGGAATCATTGGAAATCATTGAATGAATTTTCACAAGATAAATAATTATATCACTATTCTTGATAACCTCAAATAAAGAAGCTATATAAAATCCACTGATGGAATTCTGAATCTCTTCCTTGACTATAGATCTAAGGAGAGAACTATCCAAATAAGGAGTAGAGGTTTTACAAGAGGATGTAGAATTTTTGACAGTTATGGTCAGAGACATGAGCTGTTTCAAGACCTTTTTAACATAGACAGTATATTCATCTATGAGATTATTAAGGTTATCCACAAGCTATATCATGTGTTGCAACATGTGTTTCTACCTTTCTCCAATATTTTCATCAAAGGACAACAGGTACAGATGAATCTGAGAGACAACATCTCGAGAAATTTGAGACATAGAGGTTTCTAGAGATGCAGCAATAGTTTCTGATCTGGAATGCAATTCTCACTATAGGTATTCAACCATGCTTTTCAAAGTTGCAACTTCATTACTCAGCAACTTGTTTGCAACCCTTACTTCCTGAATTTCATGAATAATCATGGGTTGAATGTTCCGGATAATCTTTTCTAAAAGCATTGAGGCATCATCCTGACTCAGTTTGGTTATAAGATGAGGTTGAGAGGACAAACGTTTCTCAACTCCAGCTAAGATAGTGTCTCCAAAGACTTTTAAATAATATTTACTAACACAGGATTTCAGTTCTGGTAAAGGTGCAGGTGCAGGAAGTGGTATAGGTGCATTCTCAGGTTGAGGTTCAGGTTCAGGTGAAAAGTATGTGACAGATTTCAGTTGAATCAAAGAAAAAAGATCAATCCCATTGGCAGTAACCTATTGAGATTCACTCACATCACAAATGCTAAGAAATTTGTACTAGGTGTCCATAGGACTAGATTCAGCTGGATGGAATGCTTCATCAGTATCAAGATTTTGGGTTTCCTCCCCCTCAACAGAAGCATCCTTTTAAGGATCTAGAGGATCATGAACTAGTTATAAATTAATAGGTTCATCTATAAGTTCCTCCAACATATCATGTCTATCCAACTGAAAGGATATCTCCATCCTCTATTCAGTAGAGGGTATTGTCTTAGGAACATATTTTTCCACTAGAAGGTCTTACATATTAGCTTCTTGGATAGCAGGGAGTTCTTTTTGAGTTTCTTCTTGCACAGTAGGTAGTTATCCTACTATATCCTCTTCCATGAATTGCTTCTAAGATTCCAGGACAACCAATTCTCTTGGAGCCTTAGATTGGATTTCCAGATTAACAACATCTCTAGGGGTGGAGGTTCTTTTCCAAGAACAACAGGAGGAACAACAGTACTTTCTTTCTCAATAAAAACTTCTTCCCTATGAAGTATATCATCCTCTTATCTATGTGGTACTTCAGCTGACTCTTCCTATTCTTCTTCATCTTCTGAAAAATCAACAACTTCATTTGGTTCCAAACCAGGATCAGAAATGTAATGTGGAATTGTTGGATAATCCATATGATTATACTTCTCATAAATCTTATCATTATCTTTAACCCATTCCTTCTTCCAAGGGTTCCAGTTTATTTTCATCCTATTAATGGTACATTTAGATGAACAATATTCAAAATCCATAAGTACTTATTCATTAGGTCCAACTACTCCTTTTGAAACAAGTATTACTGAAATCAGCCATGAGTAAAACAGAGAGGCTGATTTGGATATGACCTTGATCAATTCACAAATATAGTGAATGATGTATTTTCACAGATTGATTTTGTGTCCATTCTACATAAGATGAATCAGGAATAGATCTTGGTACTTTAAGACAGTAAAGTTACCTTTCCTCGGGCTAATCAGATTTTGAACAAATTTAAACAACAACTGTGTCTCTCCATAAAGTTCAGCAGGTATGTCCCTTCTCTTGGTGACATTTCAAGTTAGGGTTTCCAGTGAATTTTCCAGGTCAAAGAAATCAGTTTTTGGTGGGTGATCTCTTTGAAATTCATCATAGATTCCTTCGTGATGTATCCTAAGGCATGTAGCCTATAACCCCGATGAGAAGGAGCATCTTTGGCCATTAATTCAGATTCTCACAACAAAACATTCACCAGAGTCAAAATAAAACTCAGCGTACTGGTAGAACTGAGCAACTAACCTTGGATAAATGGGTCTGTTCTCCCTTGAGAACCATTCTAACCAGCCTTGTTCACTTAATAATTCCAGGGCGAGAGATTTTCTAGATAAAAGCCATTCAGTGAAGATTTCTTTTTCATGTATGACACTGTGATTTAACAAGTCTGGATTCAGAGGCCCTTCGAGTGTCAGCATGGGTGTTATCTTATTCTTCTTTGGGCGGTGCTTCTCAGGTGTGTATGACGATGGTCGCTTCATTATTGTCATCCATTAAAGGTTGCGAGAGAGAAAGAGGGTTACAAGGCTGAGAGGGGTTCGAAATGAGTGAGTAAGAGAAAGTTCAGGTGAATAACCGAGTGAAACCCTTTTGTTTTATCATTTGGGAATTTCATATGTCACAAAAATAAAAACCCAGAAAAGTAAAAGATGTGAAAAAATAATTTTCATGATACAGGTTAAAAGAAAAGCATAAATAATTTTCATGGTGAGACCATAAATAGTCGTTACGGTGCGATGGTAAATTGTCGTCACGGTGAGTCAGTTAGTGGTCATCACGGTGAGATAGTGAATGGTTTGTTCAATCACGTTGAGAGAGTACGTAAATAGTTCGGTCACGGTGAGATAGTAAATGACATACCATGAATAGAAAGTGCTAATGGGGAGACCGTAAATATGAGAAACAGTAATTGAGAAATAGTGAACATGAAACAATAAAGTAAATATAGTAAAATATTGAATAGTAAGGGAAGTAAGATATCTATTTGAGATTTATCATCCCAAGATCATGTATGATGTAGTATATTCTCTCAGAATTTAATGGTTTAGTGAATATATCATCAAGTTGATATTTAGTTCCAATGAATTCCAAGGTTATATCACCTTTTTGATAATGATATCTCAAAATGTGATGTCTTATATCAATTTGTTTTGTCCTAGAAGGTGAAACTATATTTTTTGAGATGTTAATAACACTTGTGTTGTAACAATTAATTGGTACATGTATGAAATGATATCCATAATCTAATAAAGTGTGTTTCATCCACAAAATTTGTGTACAACAACTTCCGGCAGCTATGTATTCATCCTCTATAGTAGATAATGCAACAGATTTTTGTTTCTTACTACACCATGATACCAGTGACTTGCCTAAAAGGTGACATGTTCCAGAGGTTATTTTTCTATCTAACTTACAGCCACCGAATTCAGCATCAGAATAAAAAACTAGTCCAATTGATAGTCCTTCAGGATAAAGTAGCCCTAAATTGGGTGTATTCTTGAGGTATTTGATAATTCTCTTGACAACATTTAAATGAGATTCTTTATTATTTTCTTGAAAACGAGCACACATACACACACTAAACATAATTCCAGGACGATTAGCAGTTAATTAGAGTAAACTTCTAATCATTCCTCTATAAGTGGTTTTACCGAAAGATTTTCTATCTTCATCAAGATCCCACTTATAAGTGGTACTCATAGGAGTTTCACTAGTTTTATTGCTATCCAATCCAAAACATTTAAGAAGATATCTAGTGTGTTTACATTGATTTAAAATAATTCCATCATTATTTTGAAAGATTTTAAATCTAGGAAGGAATTTAAGTTCACCCATTAAGCTCATTTCAAATTAGTTTTTCATCATTTTAGAAAAATCACCATATAATGAATTATTTGAAGATCCAAAAATAATATCATATACATATATTTGAACCACTAAAAAATCATTAGAAATTAATTTTATAAAGAGGGTAGGATCAGCTATTCCTTTTGTAAAACATTTGGAAATAGGAAAAGTACTTATTCATTCATATCAGGCTCTTGGAGCTTGTTTTAAACCATATAACGATTTTGACAGTTTGAAAATATGATTGGGAAAATGAGGATTTGTAAATCTAGGGGGTTGTTCAAAAAAGACATCCTCAGCTATATACCCATTTAAAAATGCACTCTTAACATCCATTTGATATATTTTGAAATTCAGATGTGCAACATAAGCAAGTCGGATTCCGATGGCTTCAATTCTGGCTACTGGAGGAATGGACTCCTCATAGTCAATTACTTCTTCTTGACTATAGCCTTGTGCAACTAATCTAGCCTTATTTCTATCTATGTTTCTAGCTTCGTCTACCTTGTTTATAAACACCCACTTACTGCCTACGAAAAAAGTGTCCTTGGGACTTTCAACAAGTTTCTAAACATTATATCCTTCTAACTGATTGAGTTCTTCATGCATAGAAATTACCCAATATTCAACATTTATAGAATCATCAATTTTTTTAGGTTCAATCTATAACAAAAAGGCTTGATGTTCAACTTGATTTCTAAGAGAATCACTAGTTTGTGTTCCTTTCTCTAAGTCTCCTACAAAAACATCTACGGGATGGTTTTTAAGAGTTCTAAACTTTGTAGAAAAAGAGGGACTAGAGAATTCTGGTTCATCAATAGATTCAGGTTCATTATGACTCGATTGAAGAGAATTTACCGAATTAGATGTTTTCGCAGATTCTTTCATAGAGGAATTTTAGGATTTTGAGTTGATGTTCCGATTTGATACATCATCCTCCAGATTTTTTAAGATGGTTATTGGGTCATGTGGATCTGTTTCATAAAACATGATATGAATAGATTCTTCCCCACATTTAGTTCACTTATTGAATACTCTATATGATTTACTTGATATTGAGTAACCTAGGAAAATTCCTTCATCACTTTTGGATGCAAATTTTTCAATATTATCCTTTGTTTTGAAAATCAAGACTTTGCAACCAAAAACTATAAAGTAATTAACCTTAGGCTTTCAATTATTCCAGAGTTCTTATGGGGTCTTCTTGAGAATTGGCCTAATCAATACACTATATATTATGTAGCATGTTGTATTAACAGGTTCAACCCAAAAGTAAATAGGTAAGTCATATTCACTAACCATTATTCTGCAAGGTTCTATTTATTCTTTCTACAACACCATTTCGATGAGGTGTTCTAGTGGCAGAGAAATTGTGAATATAACCATTTTGTGAGAAAAAGGATTCAAACTCTTGATTTTAAAACTCATGGCCATGATCACTTCTTAAAGATTTAATTCTAATTCCACTAATATTTTCTATAGACTTGGCATACTTATTAAAATAAGAGAAGACATCACTTTTGTGAGCCATGAATAAGGACCATGTATATCTAGAGAAATCATTTACTAGAACATACACATAGTGCTTACAATTTAAACAAGAAACTGTAGATGGTCCAAACAAATCCATGTGAACCAACTCGAGAGGTTGAGAAGTAGAGACTTCTTTCTTTGATATGAATGTAATTTTGTGTTCTTTTCCCTTTTGACAAGGATTACACACTTTGTCATTTGGAAACTCATGTTTGGGTATATCTATAACTAGGACTTTTATATTTATATTTCAAAGGAAGTGAACATTACAGTGTCCTAGTATCATATTCCAGAGCGAAGATTATTTATGAAATACACTTAATCATGAAGCATTTTGAGGGGTTAAGTAATCTATATTAACAAAATAAACATTCACATTCCTTGGTTCTGGAAGTACTAATTAATCTTTACAGTTTAAGACATTAGAAGCATCATTTTAAAATTTAACTTGATATCTATCATCACATAATTGTGAGATACTATGAAAATTATATTTTAATCCATTAACAAATAGCACATTAGAAATTGGAAACGAATCAGAGTTACCAATATGGACTAAGCCAATGATCTTCCCTTTGGCATTGTCCCCAAATGTGACATGTCCTCCATCTACTTTTACCATTTTCTTGAAGCATGAGTAGTCTCCTATCATGTGCCTTGAACACCCCCTATCCATGTTCCACAGATTTGTGCATGAGCTCTTTAAGCAGTTTTCCTACAACATGATCAAGCAAAGACAGATTTTGGTACCCATACTTGTATAGGACCAATAACCTTAGTAATAAGTGCTTTAGGAACCTATATTTTTTTCATAGGTTTCCTATAGGCATTATGTAATGTGTTTGAAAATTAAACTCTATTTGGTCCACAAAAAATTAAAACAGTATATTATGTATCATGACTCGAACTAGTTGAGCTATGTCCAGAACTGGGAACAAAATTATATGTCCAATACTTTGTAACAAAATTTTTTCTACCAAGGCTTCTTTTACCAAGTTGATAACCAATGCCAGTATTACATTTAGGAGCAATATGTTTTCCTAGCATTTGGGTAAGGGTATTTTTACCATTATTAAACATTTCTATGTCACATTTTAATTTCTCATTAGAAATTTTTAGTTCGTTGTTTTCACTGAGAAGTTGAGAATTTTTCTCTTTTTCAGTAGTTTGTTATGATTTAATAGTTATAGTGAGAGTATGTTGTTTCTTTAATGATTTATATTAATCTTTTAATTCATTGCATTTATCGTCAAGAATGTTGTAATATTTAAACATTTCTTCATTAGTTATATTTTTAGAGTCAATTTCCTCTTCATAATAGTATGAATTATGCATAGAATATTTTAGTGTTACCTCAGATGTGTTTGTCATAAAACACGTATTAGCTTTGTTAGCCTGTTTATCATGTGATGTCTCTGAGTTTCTTTAACTATCCTCTGTGGCACTCCAGGCTAGCTTCATTGCCTTTTTGAACTTCTTTTCATTGTCCTCATATTTCTTCTTATACATGAGCTTTGGACAGTCAGCATTTATATCTCCTTCTCTCTTACATTCATAACATAAAATTTCATTAGTTTTGTCATTTTTTTTCCAGTGCATTTTCCAGTTTCCATTTTGATCATACTTTCCCTTGAAGTTAGGTTTTCTAAAAAAGTATTTATTCTTGTAATTTTTTTTGAATATTCTAGCTAGTTGAGCCATATACTCATCACTGTCTGGTGATGATTGTTCAGTAGTGGATATATCTATAGAAGATTCCAATTTTCCTTTTTCTTTTTGCATTGAGAGGGTGGTCATGAATGCTACAGATTTCCTCTTTGGCTCATCCACATCTTCATTATTGACTTTCAGCTCTTCCTCATACATCATCAGTTTCCCAATGAGTTCTTTTACAGGTATCTTTCTGATGTCGCATTCTTCTCTAATAAAGATAGAGGTTCCCCTCCATCTGTCAGGTAAACACCTAAGGATTCTCATGATCTATTCTCTGGGAGTGACTTCTCTTCCAAGAGAGATCAATGAGTTGACAATCTCATTGAACCTGAGATACATGTCAGAAATAGGCTCATTAGGTTTCATTTTAAAATTATCATATTTTATAGTATAATTATTAAGTCTAATTTCCTTTACACTAGATGTGCATTCATGTGAGACAGATAAGGTATCCCAAATTTCATGGGCAATTTTACAAGCAGAAATCCTATTAAATTATTCATCTTCTAAGGAACAATATAAAGCATTCATGGCCTTGCAATTATTATTATTAGAATGTTTTGTAGTTCTATCTCATGTAATTATATCTGTCACAGGAATTTTGTATTCATCTATAATTGATGACCAGATTTCAAAGCTTATACACTCTAGATACATTTTCATTTTAATTTTCAATTGAGCATAATTGGTTCCATTAAAGTATGGTGGTCTGTTGGTTGCAGCACCTTCCTATCTATTATGCATACTAAAAAATTACTTTAAAAAAGCATGAAATTTAGAATTGACAGAAATTTACAGATATTTAAAGTACAAATACAATCACTGTTGAGTAATATTACACTGAGTCCTAATAAAGAACCCTTTAATACCAAATGTTGTTTGGAGTAGTTAACACAAGAGGGGAGGGGTGAATTGAGTAACTATATAAAAATTTCTGTTTAAAAGATATGACTTTTACAAAAAATGATTTTCCCAAAAATAGATACATCCTAGTTAATCAAGGTTATATTGTTATAAGAGTTTGACTATTTAAACGACCTCATAGAAGATTGAATAATTCTCAGTAATCTTAATAGGTATTTTTAAAATAACTTTTAAAGATATCCAACTAAGACAAATCAGATATATCTTCTTTCCAAGACTAACAATCAATGTGAATTTAGTGTTTTTCAGGATTATGTAGTAAAGTAGTAAAACAGAGTAGACTAAATTGAAATAGCACAGCGGATATAAAAGAAGTGGTGCAGTCTCAAGCAGATACCTAATCCACTCCACTTGGTGATCACCTACCACCAATCATTTTATATTAATAAAAATTAATCCACACCCTAGATTTGGGTGAACATTAGTATACAGACTATCCAGGTCACACAGGGTCCTCTTCCACAGTTTTCGTGGGTAGATAAAAACAATAACTAGGCCACACAGGGACCTCTTCCATAGATGTTGTGGTTAAATAGAAATAGAGAGTTCGGTGTATGGATTTTGAAATATTTTAGTTTATCACAGGAGTCCGTGTGTGTAGAATATATATAGTACACACACTACTTGAAAGAAAAGTAAAAGAATCACACAGAGAGAGTAGATGTGATTTTATAATGCTCTAATGATTTGAAGTGTAGCTCTGGACTCCTTTGTTTGAGCATAAATTCTTATGAGTCCTTCTTTTGTTTTTGTCTTGAAAAACAGAGTGTCATGATTCAGCTAGTGTTCTCAATGAGATTTGATAATATAAGATGTTCTCTAGATTCCAGTGTACATCGTCTATTCTTCAGCAATCTCTAATTGCATGGAAGTTAAAGTTCATTCTTTGAAAATCTTGAAAAAATATGTTCTGTGTGGTCGTGCTCACATGCTTTTTTCCTATTCAGTATCATGAGCAGTTGTCATTGGGAACTCTCTACTATTTCTACTCGAATTCATGGGTTTTGTATGACAGGTTCCATGATCTTTGTACCTTGTACCTCGTACTATGTCTATAAAGAAACATTAATTATTGTTTGTGCATTAAAGGCATCAAATATGACTGTTAAACATAAAATTGAAAGATGAAAAAATAGTTTAAGAAATTGTGACACCGTAAGTTATGAAAACAACGCATTCTTCATGGTATCTCCTTGTCACGATGTCTCCCTCACTGTTTCTCCTTCACGACGTCTCCTTGTCACAGTGCCTCATTCACTGGGTCTCCTTGTAATGATGTCTTGCTAACGGTTTCTAGTTTCCGGTGCCTTGCTTATAGTTTCTCTATTCACGGTGCCTTGATGACTTTGTCTTGCTAACTATGTCTGGAACCTAGGCAAACAGTGTGTCTGGATTACGGTGTCTATTCTTAGTGTCTTTCTTCATGGTGTCAGGCTTACTGTGTCACGGTGTCTCGTGGTCACGGTGTCTCATTGGTCACGGTGTCTGAGACTTAGGCTTCACATTGTCTACTTCATCATAGTGTTCCTGTTCACAGTGTCTGTGTCTTACTCACAGTGTTTGGCTTACTATGTCAAGCTTCACGGTGTCTTGTAATTAGGTAAATAACTATATTTAGACATAAATAGTAATATGCATAAAATGAATTGAGCATAACCATTATCAAGTATGAGATAACTTGAAACATAGATACCCATGATTGCTAAGATTTGTGATATTTGTGATCATTAATAAGATTTGTAATTATTATTGATATTTTTTATCATTAAAACATGATAAATAAATGAAGAGTCCAACAACATTGATAAATTAAAATAATATTAAAATATACTTAAACTATTTTTTGAAGAAATCAAACATTTATTTCTGAAGATCACTTTTAAAAACATAAAAAAATAATTTATTAAAACTAATAATTTTCATTGAAAAAAACTTTTGAAACATATAATGGATTGTATTAATATATATTTAATACATTTCTTGATGAAATTACCCTTTATCAATGAATTTTTGTAAAACATAACAAATTTGGATATAAATTTTCATTGAAAATAATTTCCACAAAACAAAAAATTCTAGAATATATAGAAAATATTATATTTAAAAATACTCAGGTATAATTTTAATGGAAGCATCAAATTAATGATGGTAATTTTGAAGGGTAATTTTGTACATGATAAAAATAACCTTACATTTTCACATATAAAAATGATAGAATAGTGCCTCGTTTAGAATGTACCAAGAAGAATCCTATGAAAAAATAGAAACAAAAAAATGGGTAAACATGACTTCAAGAAATGGTTTTAAAATGATTAAAACATTTTTGGAAACAATTTTAGTAAATATGTTTTGAGAATAAAATCAACTTATGACTAAAGAGAGAAATGATATTAGATTTTCTTAAATTATTTTCTCAATTATATTAATTAAAAAAGAATTTAAATTTTTTAATATTACTTAAAAATATAATGAAAAACTATAATAATATAAAATTAAGGAGTTTCTTTTTATATAGATCATCACAACTCATCATTAAAACCATAACCATAAAAATCCTGATAAACAGTCAGAGTATAACATTTGACACGTACCACATTTTTAACATATAATCGCAATACCAATGAAATAATAAAATAAGGTGAAACATATTATATCATAAATATAATTATATTCCTGATATAACAATTCAATTTTTGAATCATATACACCTCATAAAATAATACTGGTGTGCAACATAACATACCTCTCAAAGATGGAAAATTGGGAAAAAATCCATTATCATTTTTGTAACTTTGAAACTATAAACCCCATGAAATATATGTACTAATATGAGTATTTAAATCCCCATTAATTTAATTATATGAATAATAAAATACTTCTCATGTTATTTATATAAATTACACACTAAAATAAGTGGTGAATATGGCCTCTATCTTGCCGAAATAAAAGTTGGTGGAGAAAACCTTTACATGGTGATTAATTTTGTTTGATTTTGATTTAACATAATTAATGGTGGTTTTAAACATTTTATTAAGAAAAAAAAGAAATATTATTATTTATAATAACATATATGATTCTTTTATAACATCTTATCACCTATTATTTAACAATCTTTTTTTTTCATTGTGATGGGTGTTAACTGCCTTATTTTCAATTCCATTATTTATTTTGAAAGATTCAACACTTTTTCATATTATTTAGGTATATTAAATCGAGAATAATAATAATTAAATAATTATAATATTTATATATCAATTATACATTTGAAATCAATCGTGTTATATGGTTATGAAAAATGAAATATGTTACGATCATAGAGATTATAGGTCATATTTAAACAAGAGTAAGGGTTCCATTTGTCAATGATCATTGTAGAAAGAAGGTATGTACTATATTATCATTCCTTAATTATAAATATTTCTTATAATATATTTTATTTCTTTAAATATTATTATATATATCATCAATGTGGTGTGGTTATGAAGAGTGTGTCACATCGATTCGGTAAGATGATAACCCACAAACATATGAATGATTTTATCATCGTTTGTGTGTAAATTAAGAAAAAAATATATTAAAATTTAAAAATGATAAATATGTCTATAATTTCCTTATAAATTCTTATATATCACATATAATCATTTAATTTATCTGTATCACCTTTTATGTGAATCGTTAGAGAAAGACCAATCACATCACATCATGAGGCGGTAGTCCATCGTAGACACTAGCAACATTAGCATATCTCTTATAGAATTAAAGAAAATATATATATATATATATAACGAGTAATTAGTTAGAACTATTATATAAATACCATATACATATTTATTATATCCATTATTATACCGAACCATTAAGGGTGGTAATAGATGAACGAACAACAAAGACTCATGAGGCGTTAGTTGACCGTACACATGAACACTGATTTTCAAATCAATTTAATGAAATTTAGGAATTTTTTTGTGATTAACATATCCAAAAAACATCCCAGAATAATAATGATAATTATGTTATTGTATAATCATTTTTTAACAATAAATGAAGGAGGATGAGAACGAAATAAAATAAATATTCATGTTGAATAACTATACCTCTTCATCAGGTATTCTCATTAGGTTTTCATAAAACCCTTGATAGATCATATTTAGACCAAAATTAATTATTATTTGTTGATGGGATGTAATTTTTATTTTAATTTGTGTCTGAATTGGTTGATAAAAATGGCTTGGGTTGTGTGAATGTTTGATATAAATGAGTGTCATTTTATAATTGAGAAGGGGAATAATTTTGTTAAATATCCAAAATCATTTACCATTGAGTGGTAAATCATATATAAACTGGCACAAATATTGATATTTAAGGGGTTTTATGGTTTATATGGTCTATCAAAACCTCCAATGCACAATAAAACGTATCTTTTAAACACTTTCCCCCTTAACTTCAATATTTCCTTATTTTTATAATTATGGTTTTTCACTATGGTAACCCATATTTTTAACCTTAGTAATTTATCCTTCAATAATAAAATAAGAAGATAATTTTTAGATAATTTGTAACCACTTATTATATATTTTATATCCAATTTATAAAATAATTATCCCCTTTTTTTTAAAATTAATTCTAACACAAGCCCACGTTTCATGCAAAAACAATCATTTAACATTAACCATGATATTAGATATTTCTACTATATGGGGGTGAATATTGTCACTATAATAGAAAAATTCGACTATTAGTATACCATATATTGTATTTTTTAAATCTAAAAAATAATTTAGATGAATATATTATTTTTATAAATGTTAAATCAGTTATTAAAATATAATATTCCAAACAATGTCGTTAATTTGAATTTTGATATTATTCATATAAATTAAATTTAAAAAGTATAAAATAAAATGTTTTAATTTGGATATATTATATTCAAACATGTGTAAAATTTTATATTAATCTAAAAAAAATGGAAAATTATAATTCATTCAATTTACACAACTTTTATATTTTTAGTATAATTTAATTTGTCTTTAATCAAAAAATATTCATGTACTGGAGTTTCTTGACCATTTAAAGTAATTATTTCATCACTAAAAATTTAAAATAAATTAACATTATAAAAAACCGATTCATATTTCAAAATAATATTTTGGAGTGAACCTATTTTCTTTTTGATTCTTTATTCTAATGATTTATATATTTTAAAAGTATGAAAGGTACCATTTTGTCTTTTTCGTAACTTAACATATTATATAGTTAATATTCATGGAAAACTATCGAAAAGACAAATTAAAATATATCCTAAGGTCATAAGGGTAGAAATATTTTGGTCAAATGGGCATTTTAAAATAATTTAGGCCATTTTAATCATTATATTTTTAGTTTAACCCATTGTAAACCCATTTTTACCTTAACCATGGTAAATAATTTTAACTCTTTTTACTATTCTTTTTCTTCAAAAATTATGATTAACATATTATATATTATAAATTATGCCTGTTAAAAATATGTAATCCATTTTTTCAAATGAAATTAACTTAAGTGGAAAATTTTAATTTAGAAATAAATCCTACATACGTGACTAGCATTCATGTTTTTCAAAGAGACAAAATTTTAATATTTACAATGATTTTTTAATGTTTAATATGAAAGAGATTAAAATTACTTAAATAAGATTAATTGATATATAATTGTTATTATTATTCTTTAAAACAATTTAAAAATATAAAAACACTTTATAAATAATTTAAATGAAAATGATGTTTTCAATTAAGATTCATTATTTTCATTATTTATCAAAAAATATCCTTTCACAAAAAATCCAAAAAATTCACCCTAATATAATTTTGGTGTTATTATTTCAAAAATGAATTATATTTTTTTATATATGTTTCATATAAATTGTAAAAAATAATATTAAATTTTGTGTGCAAGGCGAAACTAAACCATATTTTAGAAAAATACTATTTTTTCAGAAAAATTACTTTATTAAATGATTCTTATTTTATTACTAATAAATATATATAAAATAAAAATGTATAAACTATATTTTTTATTATTTTATTTAATCATATTCATACTCTCCATTAAAACAGCTATAAATATTAAAAGTATATTCGTGTTCAGTAAAACTCGATCTTGTGTGTAATAAAATATATTGAAGAAAAACATTATTGATTATATATTGTTATATTAAAAAAATAAAATTTATTTAAAAGTAAATATTTTTTTATGGTATTTGGATCTTATATTCTATTATATGATTTGTTTTGCATGCCATGTAAACTTTTTAACAAAATTATCATCTTTTATAATCTCATGGTGTTATATTTTCCCCATGGTAAATAAATTTCTTCCCCTAAACTTAAAATTTATATCTCTAATAAAATGATGGACATTTTAAAATAATTATTTTAACCCACATCTTAAAAGGGGCTTAATAAAACAACCTCTTAATAAGGGAGAAATGGAAGTTCAAATGTCATATGGAATGACTCATTACTATATTTCCAGATTGGATAACATATGTGGGAAAATAATAAAATAATAAATAAATATCGAGAGTGACTGATATCATTTATGAGAAGAATGTTAATGACCGGTGGAATGTTCAGATCCTAAAAAAACAATAAATTTTTAATTATATAAAATACCATCTAATTCCTAAGATATGAATGTAATAGGATGAAATTTTTGTTTCAAAACATTTTCCAAGAGTTGAGTAATTATTTTCCATAAATACTTTTAGAATAAAAATGTTTACCAAATTTATGGGTACAATTTAATACTTGGGAAAATTTGTACCCTAATCTCAAATTTTTCCTTAAATGATGAGTATTCAAGAAAAGATGTTATACCATGAAACACTAAATTCAACATTTAAATACCACATAACCATATGAAAGATAAAAATATATTCCTAGTTTATTTATACATTAATCAAAACCAAAATGGTTATCACATGAAAATATAATTACCAAAATAAATAAACCCTCATATGATACATTAATCGCCAATATAAAATAGTATTACCTAATATTGAATCTAATTCACTCCATAAATCTATATCCCAAATAACCCCAATAACCTAAAAATTAAATAATTTTTTAACATTAATGTTTGTCAAATACAATTTATATTTCGAGAAAAAAATTAGTTATCTTCTTTTGAGGTAATATTAGTCACATAGTCACCCAATCACTTTTCAATTTTGTGGTTATCAATACAATAATTTTTTTTTCCAAAAAATCAATGATCACATGTGTTATTAATTACTTAAATATTTTTTTCAAATTAATTAATTAATTAAATCATCATAAGACTTGAGTTTAAAACTAAATCAACATACAAAAAATGAAGCCTAAAATATCAACAATCACCTTAGTAAATCATCCCTTAAAAAAGGTGTTTAAGACTTTGAACATACGATCAGCCTTTTGTTTTGGGCATACAATGGTATCCAAAAGTCAAATGATATCTTCACATTACAAAATCATAATTTCTAAAGTTATCTAAACTATCCTTTGATACAATATATAATAGCATAGAACCTGCACACCTAGATCAGGTGTTGAAATCATATGCAATACATTTTTTACATGAATGCTAAAAAATGTGACCCCATTTCATACATACAAATTTAAGAATATAAAACATAAAAAATACAATTTAAATTCTTTAGGATCTTATTGGTTTTTATTTTTACAGAATTATGAAAAACTCCAACATAAATAGTACCAATGTTGTAAAATGATAATTTCTCCCACCAAACATATTTTTTCTTAATTAAAATAAAGTCCTAATAATAATCCATATGATATCCCATCAAGAAATAGTTCATTCTACCTAATTATTTATACCTTTTGGAAAAGGAAACATAAAATTGATGATCTAAAATGCTCGATAAGAGAAAACATGACCATTAACAAATGAATGGAATTGGTGATCATAAAAATAGAATATGGGTTTGATGACATAATAAAAGTAAATTCCTATTGTATAATAATATTAATACCCATCAATACATGTATCATCCAACATAAAAACATATAAAAATTATTAAAAAAATAAAAGAGTCATAATATTCAATAATTATGAGCCATGTGATATGAATATTTATCAAAGGAAACACCAAAATGCCATGGAAATCATAAGTAAAATGTGAAATTATATGGGAACATTATTATCATTTAACACTTACATAACCCTTAAGGAAATAATACAATTGAAATAAACATACCACATTCTTATTATATATTTCTCAAATTAACTTATTCATTACCAAATGTAATTGAATGTTGTTTAGGAACACCCATCATTTATGTAATAACTGGATAACCCCATGCTATATTGGTTCACCCATCCTATATAATGTTTGGGAAGTTAAATATGAATAAATTACATAGTATTTCATCATAAAAATAAAATATACATAAAATATTATTTTATAACTTCATTTACCAGTGGAATGTAAATGGTTTTCTTGTTAATCTCCTGAAAAAAAAATTAACCCATGGAAAAAAAATGGGTTCTATAATAGTCTCTTTGAAAAATGATTAGATCATGGGAAATAAATGGGTTCCGTAGAATCAATTATGAAATAATATTAATCTATACAGATAAATTATGGGGATGGTATCCCTATAAAATACTCCACAATGGATAAAAAGATACAACAAGGGTTATTGATATTGATGAAGGAAAATACCATTTAAATACCATTAAAGAAATTTGAAGAAAAAAATTATATTTTGAAATTCACTTTATGAAACACAAAAATTCATAATATATTATAATATTACATATATTTTAAAATAACATTGTAATAATTTAAAATAATGTTTTAAAAATAAATTGAAATATTTCTTTAGGAATTCTTCCTTTCCTCATGAAAAATTATTTTTTAAAAATAAAACATTTTGAAAATCATTTATTTGAAAACTAATTAAAAAATAATTTCAAAAAATGTAAAGAAAAATATTTCTTGAGATATAATTTTGTTAACATATTGGGTATTCTAAATGTAATGATGGTCATTTGAGTGGGTATTTATGTACCTATTTTAAAGGACATTCTTTTTCAGGATAAAAATGTTCGAAAAGTGCGATGTTCAGAAAGTGGAAATAAGATCCCATTGGAAAATAAATAGAAAATACAAAATGGGTAAAAATTTATTTAATAAATAATTTATAAATGGATAAAAAAAATTGAATACATTTTTTGAAAACATTGTTTTTATGAAAAATTTATTTCTGATCGAAGAGAAAAACAATTTCATATTTTTATAAAACATTTTCACAAGTATTTTAAGTATAGAAGTGTTTATAAATGGTAATATTACTTGAAACTATAATTATTAACAAAGGGATAATAAATTTATTTATTTTTTAAGCAATGTATCATAATATTTTATCATTGAATCCATAACCATAAGCAATGTTGATAAATGATGAGATTGAAACATAAGACTCTTACCACTTTGGTAAAATTGAATCATAATACCCATTAAATAATAACATTAAACGAAACAAATTATATCATCAAAATAAGGGGATTCATGATTTAAAAATTCATTGGGGTAGTATATACACTTTATAAAATAAGATAGGTGTATTACATAACATATATTTCAAGGAAGGAATGTTAAGACAAAAAATATTTATCGCTTTGTTAACCTTGAAAACATAAACCCCCTGAAAGATATGTCCTCATATTTATTGGTGAATAACCATAAAATTAATTATAATATTAACAAAATACATTCATGGGAATCATATACTCCAGACAACAAAATAAGCGGTGGATATGGTATTTAACTCATTGAAATAAATTTAGGTGGAGAAACCTCGTACCTCACACTTATTTATGGTTTATTTCGATTTAAACACTATATAGTGGTTTTAATCATGCTATTAACATATTTAATTACTATTAAAATATTTATAATATCCTAAATTATCTTTTTATAACCTATTATGACACATTCATAAATAATATTTCATTTTTTTCATTGTTTTGGGTGTTAATTTCATTATTTTATCATTCATTATTTGTTATGAAAATTACATTTCCTGTTCATATAATATAGTTATAAAATATCTAGAATAATAATAATGGAGTAATTATCACATTTATAAATAATATTTACTTTTAAAACTAGCATTAATGATTGTTATGAAAAGTTAATTGTGTTATGAATGTAGAGATAGTAAGCCTTACATATTAAATATTGGAAGTTAAGTGATATTCTATCTTTACATAATTATCATAATATAATATATACTATATTATTTTTATAAATATACTTATATATATCTTCCATGTGGTTTGAGGAATAATGTAGATTCACATCGCTTTGTGAAGTCGTAATTCTACATGTACACAAATGATGTTGTCCTCAAGTTAGTGTAGAAAAGAAAAATGATATATTATAATTTTAGAATGATAAATTTTTCGTGGATATAATACTTATTTCATGTAAATAACATATATTAATTACATTTATCGTTATAAACGTCAATTTTATGTGTGATTGAACTACAAATCACATTGCTTCATGAGGCAGTAGTTCGCTCTGCACAGAAGTGATGTTATCATATCTTCCATGGAATGTAAGGTAAAAAAACATATATATGATATAAGGACTCTAGAGGTATAAATATTCCATAAATATTATATATATAATTTATATATGTTGTCATATCAAACCATGAATGGTGGTAATGGAGGAATGAATGGTAACGTCTCGCGAAGTGGTAGTCCTCCGTACACATGACTGATGATTTAATAATCTATTTAATATAACTAGATAAATTGTAAGATCATGAAATTATTATTAAAATATTCTAGTATTTATAAGACACATACCTTTCTATATAAGTAGGATTTAATAAGAAATTAATGAGGTTTATAAACAAATAAAATAAATATGTTTGTTGAAGAACATTACACATTCTTCGGGTATCCTCATTAAGAATACAAAATGCCTTAATAATGGATTTATGCCCAAAATATGGCATATTAGATTTATTTAATGAAATTGGGATGCTAATTGGTTATGTATTGGTTGTGAAAAATGTCTTGGGTCATGTGAATATGTGAGGGGAGTGAGTGCTCATTTATAATTCGGGAGGAGTGTCATTTTTGTAAATACCTAAAAGTATTCACTATTTGGAGGGGAATATTACCTAATGTGGCTCCAAGATTGATAATTAATGGGTTTTAGGGATGGAATTTTAGATTAAAAACAATATAAAAAAATAAAAATCATGTCTTAAACACATGGTTCCTTGACATTGATGTTTCCTTATTATTAAAATTTTGTTTTTCACTATGGTAAATGGTATTTTTAACCAAGGTAATTTATCATTTAAGACTAAAATAAAATGAGAATTGTTAGATAATTTGGAACCCCATATTCTAAATATGATATCTAATTTAAAATAAAATATCTTATCTATGTTAACAATTAATATTAACACAGGTGAATGTAACGTGAAAAAACCCCTCTTCTTTACTTTAACTACTCTAAGAGACTGTTTGACTATTTAGAAAATATTATATAAATTATAATTTAATTATTTGTCATTTAATAGTCCCTTTATGATATTTATTAACATTTAAAAATAATATTTTAATAAGATAGGTTTTTAGTGATTTTAAATAAATAAATAAAATATAATTTATCAAAAAAAAAATTATATCAAATTTGACATTATTAATTTAAATTTAAATTTAAAAATATAAATACAATGAAGAGATTAAAATATATTTTTCAGACCTATGTAAAATAATACATTCATCTAAAAATCTATGTATCAAAATAATTAATTTAATTTACTTCACTTTTAATTTTTTTTAGAATCACTTGTTTTATTCTTTTCATTAACTAAATAATTAATATGTTGGTGTTTCTTAATAATTTAATGAAATTATTTAATCACTAAAACAAAAACAATTATCATAATAAATAAGTCATTTATTATTTAAATTAATATTTATATCCAAACCTATGTTGTTTTCCCCTCTCTCAATGCTCTATAAATTTTAAAACAATAAAATGTATCGTTTTGTTTTTTATTAACGCAACTATTTATATTGCTCAGTTTCATAGAAATGTGTCCCAAAAACTCATGAAAATCACCTAAAGTAATAAAGGTCATAATATTGTCATTTAAAGGGTCTTGATCAAATTAATAGGTCATTTTAAGCCTTGTATTCATAGTTTACCCCCCTCATAATCCCATTTTACTATAATTGGGACTGATATTTTTTACTATTTTCACTATTAATTTTTGTAAAAAATATTATCTTTATTTTATTATCAATTATCAATTATTAAGATTCAAAATATTTAATCCATATTTGCAAATATAATTTCTATAAGTGGTCAAATCCAATTTAAAAATTAATCTTACAGAGGTGAAGAAAAAGAGGGTATTTTAAATAGAAAAGATTCAATCATTTAAAATGTTTTTATATCAATGTTTATTATGAAAACTATTCCAGTGACTGACATCGAATTAATTGATATATAAATGATCTAATTTTACTTTATATCAAATTTAATATTTATTTTATATTTATAAATAATTTAATCGCAAAGGCAGTTTCAATTAAAATTTGTTATTTTTTACTATTTAGAAAAATAACTCCTTTAATAAAAATACATAAATTTCCCCTTGAGGAAATTTTTATATTATGATTTTAAAAATGAGTTTTATTTGTTCAATTTTTTTAAAAGATTTAATAAATCATTTCTGAAATTTTGTGTACAAGGGGTGACTAAACTGTGTAGTATAAAGACACAATTTTTCATAAAAAAATTATTTTTCATCTTAAACATTATTATTTTATTACAAATAAATAGATATCTAAAAATCATGTAGAAAATATATTTTTTGATAATTTATTTAATCATGTTAATACAAATCATTACAATGGCTATGCGGTAATTTTCATATATAAATTAAAATTATTTTATTTTTATGTGAAACTCGGTAATACATATAACAAAAGATATTAAAAGAACCCATTTTTGATGTATCATAAGATATTGAAAATTAAATTTATTATCAAATAAATTAAATTTATTATCAATGAAATTGAATTTAATATAAAATAAATATATTATATATTATTGGGGTACTATATTATCTTAATATATTTTGTTTCATGTCATATATGATATTAAATGTGATTATCTTATTTTTTAATACTAGGGTTTTAAATATAATCTAATTCATTAAATAGGGGTCATTATCTTACAAGATTTTGGTATTAGTTCATTTTTTCAGATTAAAACACATTTTTATAAAAAAAATTACATTGTGTTTTTTTTCATTTATTTATGAATATTTTTGGAATATAATGTTGATAAGTGGATTGAATATTTGGAATCATGATGTTTGAATTTTTTCAATTTCTACCATTATTTTTTGGTTATTAAAAATTCAAACTATAGTAATTATTTTTCTGCTCGGTTATGGTAAAATTGGTAAAACAATGTTCAAACTCTGTGATACAGTATATAAGTCTCCAATACACATTTATTTATCATATTTTATGAGTGGGTATCTACAATTTTCATCCATATTTTAAAAATATTGATACGCGGTTCCATTTTTCTTTGATTATGACTTTTAAATTAATTTAAGTGTAGAATAATTTCCATATATCACCCTCTTTTTTTAATAGCTCTAATATTTTATATACTAATTAAAAGAGATTATGTTTTTTAATAAATTATTATTTTAAATATTAATTATTAATTTTATCATTATAATTTATTTCTAATTTTTTTATTGATTGGGTAATTACCTTAGTTGCTTTTGAAACAACAAAAAAATACTTTTCCAAGTTATAGAAAGATGAAATAAATTAAATTTAAAATATTTAATGTAATAAAATATTGATGAATTACTATGAAATTAGAATTATTAATACAAATATAACATATTATTGATTTTTCAAATGGTTATATTTTTATTCTATTTCAATATTATTAACTTTTAAGTCAATCTATGTGAATCATCTCGGAAGTGAATTTAATGGGGTCTTATCTAATATAACAATTTATTAAATGAATTAAAATTCATAAAAGTATTATCTTCACCCATATAAATAAGATATTATAAATAAATAAACAATTTTATTCTTATTTTTCACTTTTTCATGATAGTAACATTCTATATCCCAAAATAGTAAAAACTATTTTAATCATTGAATTCGTCAAATGGGTTAATATGGGTTAAAACTAACAGATATGGGTTGAAACATCACATAAACATATATAAATATTATTTTAAGAGATTATTTAATCCTATACTCATCCAATATAAAATTTATTTCAATTTTTAGTCACATTTATATTAAAATTATTTTATACTAATTTATTTCTTTATGTAATTCAATGGGTTCCCCTCCCCTCCCTTATAAAAGAGCACCTCGTCTCCTCCCTTAGTCACAAACATTGTGTGCTCTATCTTAGAAACTAGATATCATAATATTTTCTTATATTACATACCAATGTCATAGATCCCCATTACTATCTAAAATATCATCCATTCATGTATTAAGGTGTATTTTAAAGTGGATTTCCCAATAGTGGTAAAACTCCTAACTCAGTACATAATAATTCATTTCTTCTACTAAAAAATCTAAATCGATTGTATTTGACATAAAAAATTACCATATAACACTAGAATACTAATATATTATTATTTTTGAACCATAGTTATCCACCCTCTATTCTATAATATGGGCAGTGAAATTATCACATGTGCGTAAATTTGGACTATCACCTCTATATCGTGATATAATTTATTTTACATCACCTTCATCCATGGTTTATTATTATGATGGATTTATTGTTTATATATTATATATGTGACATAATTATAGTATTTTAATGATAAAATATTATTTATTTTTATTTTTATTTTTGTTATAAAATTAAAACAACATTCAAGCGTACGTACATCCTACCATCACCATGAATGATTTAAATAATTTTTATATCAATATATTTTTTATATGATTATAAATATGAATGAAATTTATATTATATATATCATGATTAAAGTTATTTTTAGCATTCTACCATGATCATGCAACACAAATATGAATTTTCAAAAGAATATTTCATCAAAAACAAATTATTTAACATGTAGAAACAATGATTTTAATAAAAAAATTATTAATAAACTGGGGTTTAAATGTTATAAATAGACCATATATGTTATTATAAGTATTTAAATATCTATTTTATTGAGTTATAATATCACATGAGCCTTATCCCAGTTGGTGAGGACTCCTTAAGTGAATCTAGGAGACCTGGAATCAAATCTAGGTGAAGGCTAATTTCTAGTATTGTAACTGGTACTGTACTACTACTGTAGCAGTACTCTAGTAGGAACTGTGCAGAACTGTAGCAGGTACAGTAGAAGAACCCTAACAGGCACAATACTAGCCGGGAATATTCCCCCGTATGGGCCTTCGGGCCACTGATTTGGTCCCTGAGTCCATTAAGGACTTCGGGCCACCTTAAGTGCAGATGAAACCATAATACCTATAAGGAACAAGCTTTAAAAAGAGGATGGGAAAATGATATTTCACCATAGTAGAAGCTAAAATGAATTGAAAGAATGATAGGGTATGGCACCTGCCATCAGGACAAGCCTGTGCATGCATGGGAAAACCTAGATGAACAGCCATGTGATGGTGGAGAGCAGATTTCACGATGAAAATGCTAGGGAGGAGCAGTTCCAAGTAGTTAGTCTGGGTTGTATATAATTTTTTTATCCTATGAGTAATGAATTCCTATAAGTCCTACGGTCCATGTAATACATATACCTACTGGCCTTGTAAGGGTTCCACCTCACCCCTTGAAAGGAGGATTGTCAAATTCAATAAAAAATGAAGGCCTTCGAGCCATTGGAGGAGAGTTATAATAATGTAAAATTTACTATACATTATATTTAATCAGTTATAATGTATGTTGGACTTAAGGTTAGGTATTTGTGTTTCAATCCTATTTTAATGAAGACTATATATGTATGAATTTCCATTGATGTAAATCATTTTATTGTTATATGATAAAACTATTTTGTATATTTCTTCCATATTTATTTATATATATTATATGTATTCCAATTATTTTCCCCCTTAATATACTCAAGATACCGAAATAATGTTTTTAATGAAAATAGATTTTTTTACTATTTAATGGAGAATATTTTTCATACATGTGCATGATTTCTTTCAAATTATTTTAGGAATATTTTATGGTTATCATATGATATTTTGATCTCATGTTTCCCATATTTAACATTATATAAAATATTCAATTGAATATTCTTCTCTTTTTCGAATGAGTTGCTTTTAATCTTCCATAAAAAATTCGAATAGAATATTTATTTTAACATATGCGGCATCAATAAAATTTCACACAACAACGAATTCCCATTGATTTGAATATTCCATTACGAGTTTGTATATTTCATTTCAAATAAAAATAATTCCTTATAATTTTGTAAATTTTAAGAATTTAGATATGATATTTTAAAATGAAAAGGTTTTTTCCTCAACAAAAATATGTGATCTCTTCAAGGAATTTTTCATTTATGATAACTTCTTGGGATGTTACATACGATCTATTAGGGATATTATCAAATGATAAAATATTTTTTGTTTATCTTTATGGATTATGATTATGAATATTATATTTTTAGGAATCCCTATTTTTTCACGAATTATGTTATGATGATATAATGAATTTTTTATGATCTTTCACAAACATATGAATGTTTTTATGATTATGTGATAGGTGTGCCAAGAATTATATATCCCAATAATGTATTATTTAAATATTTATGTTATATGTGCTGAAATGTGATTTGGTTGGTTATATAATGATTTAAATATAGTACACATGAGTTTAACTCATTCCCAATGGAGGGTGCAAGGGATGTTATCCCAATCTGAAATAGGGTACAGAGGAGTTTATCTGTGTCCCCAAAGAGGGTTTATGTGATTTTATCCCAAGCCTAATGTAGGTACATGGGTGACTCTCCCTATCGTGGCATGTGATTAACATCATCGAGAGTTTCCTTTGGAAAATATTTCTATTATTTTGATTATGCCACTCTTTTTTTAAATGCTCTTATGGAAATATTATTCTCTCATGGATCATTTTCATTGATTCCATTCTGAATAATTTATTATGAGCTCCCAATATTTATTAAATGACCTATTATTAGGATCTATTAATTCTTATGTGTGGTTTTCACATGTTAGGATCATATTCTCTTACCCAAACACTAAATCTTATGCTTACATAATAAATGATGTCTTCCTTATTTGTATTTAATTACCATTTGAGTTCATCATTTTTTATGACACATTTTATCTTGGATATGAAGAATGTTTTTCAATTTTTAAATTTATAATAAGGATTTCTATTTTAGAGAAAATTCATGGGAGATAATTTTTATAGTTTATATATGAGTTTTTTATGTATCCATGATTCCAAAAACACAAATCCTTTATTATTATGGAATGGATAAAAATATAAAATGATAAATATTTTTCTAATAAGATATAAAAAAGTTTTCAAAAATTATGGGGTCATTAAACTTCCTCATTAATTAGGGAATTTAGGGATTACATAGGTAGCGGTACTATAAACCATCTCGAGTTCAAGATTCCTAAATTCTGAAAGAACATTTAAAACATTGGAAAGTGATAGATCGATAAATATTGTAACTATTCTATTAGATCATAGAAAGGTTATCTTAGGAGTATACCTGTAACCATAAATCATATCCCACTTTGAACTAACCAGGGTTCTCAATCATTTTATATAAGTCAAAAACCCAGATATATATATAAAAATGGCACAGATCCTTGGTTCAATTAATGAATGAGAATATTTATAACATGAAATCATGAAAAATAGATATATCACATAATAAAAGTCTCAAGCCTATCCCAAATAGTCAACACACGATAGGGAATTAAATTAAATAACTAATATGAATTATTCAATAGGTATATATGTTGAATGTGACCCTACATTCCTAATCATGATGAATAAATTAAAAACCCATAATATAAATCCCATCAAATGGTAATTATGTGGTCTGTCACGCTCATGTTATCCAGGTATATGGATACTCCCTTTCCCGAGTTTTAAATAGCATATATTCACTATACCATTTCCCATGTTGGTCAAAAATCAAAGAAGAAAACTGTGCTCTGATACCATTTTCTACCACCTCATCCTAAACCACAACCTCTAATACTGTGACCCACATGACCTCTTTTGTACCTCCTTGTACACATGATGTTTATCAACAACATTGATGGTATAAACCCCATTAATGTAAATAATATTCCTTCAGTGACATATCCTTTCACCAATTATATAAATAAAATATAAAACATATAAAGTAACAAATTGGAATAATATATGATCAAAGTGAAAATATTCCATATATTAATGAAATGACACCAATGTGGTGAAGCAAAAATGAGTAATAATTAATGGAATGAATATAAATAAAGTCAGTAGAAATATTCTAATGTGGGCCTAAAAAATTCTTAAAACTATAATCAAATGTATCTTAAACCCCCTATCATAGGAATTTTTTCATTCACTAGATACCAAGTCATGAAATCTATACTTTTATTGGAATTCCCATAAATGGTGTTAGTAAGAAACCTATTAAGATTCCACTATTATTTCCTCAACATTTTTCTACAAAACATATAATAGTGTATGTCCTGGAATAAGTAAATTATCATAAAAACATGGAAACATGTGTGAAATGTAATTATTGCCTAAACAAATACCTTTAAACCCCAACCCCACCATCTTCGGAAAGATATAGTAAGCATGTTGATGTCTGTTTGGAAAATTTCCTCCATTAAGGAAACATCACCCACACCACTAAGATGGAGGTCCTTATTAGGAAACACACATTCCCACTTTAATAATTTTCATTATAATTAGCACCACAAAACCAATATTGATTGTGTTAATTATCCTTATATGAAGGTAATTCATACCTAACATGTTTTATGAAATTTTTTAATACATCACCCATGCATGGAATTATCCCACTACATCTTTTAGTTAAAATATTCACAATTCCTATGCATATTCTACTCCATCATTAACTATCATATTTTTTATCTTACCCACACCATTAACTAAACCATAGTCCACTGTCGACATCATGGCATCTTTCTCCCCCTCTAAGGGGTCATCTAACAAAAACTAGGCATCATGTTTATCCTTACACTTTAAACATGGTTATGTGGGATATGAAATACCATAAGAAATATGTATCATATTAATGAATAATATTACATATCATGAATATTTCTCAAGAGGTTACATAAAAATCATGTGGTTACGTGTCCGACATGGGTCTCAAGGGTTACTATCACTCCTAAAAGCAATATAAATAAAGAGTGGGTATCAATAATGAACCATAAAATAAAAAAAATACATCTCTTTATATAGTAAAGAAATTCCTACCTAAATGTTTTTATCACCAATATCATGGTTCCTCAAGGGATTCCTCTACCGAACAACATTCGTACACCAAGTGGAATAAAATTACTTTCCTAGAACTTATAGAACTGATTTAATACAAAATATCAAGGTTTATAGTGTATGAATCATCGAAGAGCAAGTAATGTGCTAGAAAAAACACAATTAATGATGACGACTGATAGTTGTTGAAATTGAAAATAATTTAAATAAATAATTGGATAATTCACCATGATAGTGTAATCTAGATTTCATAGAATTACACAAATCCACAAGAACTATATAAATAAATTAGTTTTATAATTATATCATAATATGACATAGGTAATAATCATATAAGACATAAGAATATCATTGCATGACCAAATAATAAATAAGATAAAAACTATATAAAAATAAGAATACTCACTTAATACCATCAGCAAATCACCAAGACAAAGAATCACAAAAAAAGTATGCTAAAACTAGGTGATATATTGTTCAATGAAAATGAAAGATATGACTAAAAAATAAGAAACCAATTTTAATCATAAAAAATCAACAGTCTAAGGCTTTTCAATGTTTCATCCAAAACCACTAGAGAATGAAGAAATCACTAGATAAGGGCATTAATTTGACTAATAAGAGTAAGAAATAAATTAACAACGACATTAATATTTCCCATTTATGTCCTATTCATTTACATTTTATATTTTGACAAGATTCAAAAAGATCATTGGGTTATTTAGACATTTTAAAATGAAACACATCTATTATCATACATAAATCATATCTTAGACATGTCATTCATGTCCTTGAATACCTGTCCTAAAATGAAAAGGTATACTATGTTTTCCTGAGGTCCATGGTGTTTAACCTCTACTATCCCCTCCAAAATTGGTTTGGTCTATTTATTCTAGCCATGGACCAAAAATACTTAACCTGAGAACAATGTCTTATAAAATCTATTTCCCATGAAATTGTATACCTAGAAATTTTGGTCCCAACTTCATGTCTATATCGATGCCCTCAACAAGATATTTCCTTGATTATTTACACTAATACCTGTATGGGTAAAATATGGATTGTAACATGGGTGTTTTTCACTGTTTTATATAGAATAAACACCAAAACCCATTTTTTAGATTCTTCAAGAAATTCAATGCCCACAATCCTTTAACCAATCATGGATCCACTAAAAAACTCATGGAGAATATAGGTTATTAGAATTTTCATATTGAAATAAAATATCCAGGACTTTAAAATATTCCTATGAGGCTATTTATTTTATCTCAAAATAGTCACATCGACTTATAAAATATCAAACCGCTATATTTTGAACCCTATCTGTGAGAAATCATTGGAACGTAATATTTTCATTCTATGTTTTTCTAATCCCACCATCATATTAATCATTTAATTAATTTAAAATTATTATTCTCTAATAATCATCCAAATGAAGTGATTATTAATATTCTAAAATTTAAATTCAGGGAAACATCTAGAAAATTCCATAATTTTTTGGTTCACCGCCATTACAATGAATTTTACTCAAAGATGACCAATATAATATATTAAATTCCACCACTAAATAATCTATAAGAAATACTATTCCATTAAGGTTAACACAGCAAAAATGAGATATTTATTTATTATATCACAATAATGTTTTTTCCCTTTAATGAATTAATGAAAAAAATTTAACCTTTTAATGGGCTTATTATTTTAACATTTTTATCAAAATCTGCAATCAATATCTTTATCACCCTATAGTCCTGATGCCACTCATAGAAGGAGAACTAGTTATCTTCTATATAAGAACATTGATTTGATTTCATGATGCACATATTTCCCAGAAAAAAATGATTTAGGAAAAGAAAATAGACTTTATTATATCATGAAAATATTGTTTTAGGATGAAAACATATACATTACCATTGATAATAACTACCTTTTATTTTTAATTATAATAAATAATTTTTTCAAAAATATCCAAAATCATTAAATTAATTTGATATCCTATATGAATCCTCTAACATAAATCCTCAATGGTCCAATATTGTACAACTAATTTACATGATATATAGTCATCAGGATGTAACATCATATCTATTACTATTCATAAAAGGGGATTAAATGTAAAGTATTATTAGATTTTCTACAATTTCACAGCTCCCCATAGGTTTTATAATTCAACATAGAACTTTATTTTGAATATGATTTATCCATAATATAAAATTATCATACATTTGAGATGAAAAACATTCCTCCTCCTAGAACTATACACTAATAATGAGGTAGAATAACATATTGTCATTATACGTTTAGAGTTATCCATACATATACATGTTATATAACTGACCATCAATGTAGACATATAATTGTTAATTAAATAGATAAATATATATAATGTTATCATGAATGAATAATTTATTCCACTACTTGATTATGTATAATAGGTGATGGCATAATTTCTTTTGAGACAATATTTTCAAATTTTTATGCTCATGAATAGCTGAAATTGAAGCATTGTATATTTTCCCCCCAATCATGTTGATCTGTAATTGGATAAGAAAATCATATACATTTAAAAAAAATATTATTTCTCATGTTTTAAACAAGGAAACATAATATATTAATGAGTCTAATAATAATTATGAGAATATTAGTTATAAATAACCATCAACTCATAAAATTGTTAATTCAATGTCTCAAAAAGAAGAGTTCCATCAAAATGGTATTATTCTATAAGAGAATCCTAGAATATAGTAGATCAATTTAAATAGAGAAAAAAATTATTTATGATCCTCCAATTAGAGACAGTACAAAAATGCACTCCCAATATCGAAGTTAAAAACACATTATTTAAATACTCGCTTTGATACTAAGTGAGATGAAGAGAGATAATCTTCCAAAAATTACAAATATTTTAATAATAACATATAATAATAGTCAAGAAAGATCCAATTAATATATAGTTTATTGTCTTTGGATACTAGCTACATAATAATATAATTTTATAAAACGTGATATCATTTCTCATTGAAGGAAACATATTAGACCATCTTCAAAAAATATTTGTAGTAACACTTATCCTCATTATATAATGAATGATAACATAAAGAGGGGTGCAAAAAAATTATTAGTAAGGTATTTATTAACATGTAATCAAGGAAAATTTCATATGAAAATGTAAAAACATAACAACAATAGACATATCATATCATCATCAATGATGATCACAAGACATAAGTTGTATTAAAAGAATATAAAATAAGAAATTAAAGACAAAAAGGATAAAAAAAGAATAATAATAGTTATAACATATCAATGAAACATTTAACATAATCCTTGAATCATTAGAACATAATATTATAATGAAAAAAATCCATTAATTATCGAGGAACATTATAATAGGGAATAATTACTTTCATAATTCACACCATTAGCACTCATTTTTATCAAGAACTATAAGTTAATATTGAATACTTATCTCATGAGATATAAACTCTTAATTGATGCATTCAATGGTGATATATGACCACACCCATCCTTCATACATACATATGTGAACCAACTAAAAATCATTCACATTTCATATAATAAATAACCTAAGTAAATAAAATGAATTTAATAAACAGCTACAAGAACCATGGAACTATGTTTGGTTTCATAATACATTTGTATAAACTAATATCTTCAATTAAATCATTTAACACTAAAAAATTGATCACCAAAAATAATCACATAATTGAATAAAATGTATAGTGAAACATGAAACTTTAATACATTTGATATGGATCATTTTAATGAAAAACAAATCATCAAAATATATTTCTAAAACTTTTTGAATTCATAATTTTCATATTTATTATTAATAATGTCTTTTAAAAAATATACATTGTTTTTTATAAAGAACTAGTAAAAAATAAAACCATTCCTGGAAATGTATTTGGTTCAAAAAAATAATAGAAATAAATGAGATAACATAAATAAAAAATTATGGTTCTTGAAGAATGTTCCTCAATAAATAATTGTATAACTCAAAGAAAGGATTTTGATTTACCTTATCTCTTACCATTACCATTAATTTCCATAGAAATTTTATATCCTCCTGTATCAAAAATATAAAAATATTAATTACCTATTTCAAACCACTATTCATACACATTTACCAATATACTCTACATAAATAAAAATTCTCTTCATGTATGATATTTTTGCACTCTCATTTCGATATTGGGAGTTAATAATTTGGATAATTTTGAACTAGTTTCATATAAGCAGTGTTGATCTTCTTTATTTCCAAAAATATTTTCATTTGGAAACCATTAAATGTATTGGAATTAATTTCTTACAAATAAATATAATGTTATAATTCCATCTCATGGAATATTTATCCATGTTTCGTGGATAGGAATTCATTATTGAACTAGTTTCATTTCATTTACAGATTATGATGGAGTAATTTATAATGATCATTATTTTTTTATTGTAAAATATATATATTCAAGATATATATTATTTATATATATATATCATAAATACCAATAAAAATATTAAAAACCCATCCATGAATTCGACAGTGAAAATGAGATGCATTATTCCCTAGAGACAGTAGTTCAAAAGTATGTATGCATATTGATTTCATTATTTAAAAGGAATAAGAAATAAGTAACATGGTTTATCATTTTAGGAAAATTAATATGATATATATATATATAATAAATTTTTATTGAATTAATCCTTCTAAATATCAAGGATAGGATGTTAAGGAAAACATGTTTCTTCATAGAGTCTGTAATTCACACTTACACGTGACTCGTGTTTTTTGTTTTTCCAAATAGAAAGAGAATGGTCATTAAGGATTTTATTAAAATCATAATATCAAAATAGTATAATTATTATTATTATTTTATAATTTTAATATGGTTTAATAAATTTTTTGTATTAATAAATTTACATAAAGAAATTCAAATAATAAATTAACTATTAGAAATTTATACCTCACTTCTAAGATTATATTCTATGAAAAAGTGTTAAAGAATTTGAGGGATGGTCATTTGAGAAAATAAGAACCACTTTATGTTGAGTAATAATGTTGATAAACGGTTTTTGGTAGATTATATGATGAACCAATTTGGCACTTGTGTGAGAAAAGGAGTGTCCCGTTTATAATAAAAAATGGGTGATATGTTTTTAATAACCCAATTTATTTTAATAATAACAAGTAACTCTAAATTCAAGAGAATAAAAAATTGATTAATAATTTTGAGTATAAGTTAAGAGGTAAATATATTCATTAACTAAAAATTCCCACACATTTTTTAAACATGTTTGAGTTCATTAACACAAAAAGTATTACTCTTACTATTTTTTCTTATACTGTTGTAACTAGTTGTTACATACCATAAAATTTATGTTTAAGAAATAATATATTCCATATTATATAATTTTTAACTAAAAAATATAAATTTTTAATTGATTTACTTTTTATTCAATATATAAATGTGATAAAATTTAATTTCTAAAATAAAATGTGAATATTTTATTAAAAACATTTTCTACGAAAAAATATTATGTGAGTTCTAAAACATAAACTACATGTTTATAAACAATAGTAAATGTATTTAAATTTATAATATAACATATAGAATATATATTTTATTTCTTCAAAGGGCTTAATGAATTTCCAAATCATACTTATAAACTTATAATCCCTTAAAATTAATTATTTTTGTAAAAACAATATATTACACAATTCACCTATTTTTTTTAAAGTATCCAAAAAATCATATGTAAAAAATAAATATAACAAATATAAAAATGATGTTCATTTTTTCAAATTAAAATCCTAATATATTTATTTTTTATTTTTTATTAAAACATAAAATATATTGAAAATGGTTCATTATTGAAAATAAACTCCGGATATTTTATCTATATTTTTTCTTATTTTCTATATTTTACTAATTAAAAATATTCTTAATAATTAATCATATAAAAATATATGTCACTTGAAAAAAAAAATTTATAAAAAAATTATTTTCTGTTTAGTCACACTTTTTGAAATAGTATTAAAACAGACCTTTATTCCATATGTTGGTTATAACATTTTGTAACATCTTATCCAATGGATACCATAAATTATTTAATAAATATCTTAATAAAAAAATTTATGGTCTATTTTGGATTTTTTTGTAATGTATGATATCATTCATTTTATTTATTTAATGAGTACTATTTTATAAGACTTATGTGATTTCACAAATTCCCAGAATGTCCTTTGAAAATTTCGATTTAATGGGGTCCTTATTTTGAACACAAAAGTGTAAGCGACCCTCATAGATATGCTAGAAGTCAATACTAGTACATGTTTCATGTATCAGAGAAGAATACTGCTCTCTCAATAAAATATGAAGGCTCAAATATGTTTTTCCCTTCCATGATGCACGATTATATACAATTTACAAGTGTCACTCATGTTACGTGAGTTTTAATTTCATACATAATCCCCAAGAGATTCTACATGCCACTAAATACTCATATTTTTATTCTACATAGAAAATATATGTTATTGGTTTATACCCTTTTGCAACCATTAGGTTGTTTAAATTTATCATTACTACCAAAAAATTCTTCTATATGTAGAAAACAATTATACCAATGAAAGAGGTCCAGAAAAATGTGATTGGTGAGTCTGATATAATTAATGGATTGGTATTTCCACACACTATTCTCATTGAAAAAGGTACAAACATTGGAGAAACAAAGTTTAAGTAGTTATATTATACGTAAAATGTCAATTCCAACCATTCATCAAAAAATAAAACAATTATAAATTGGAATGTAATTATTTTCAAAGTGACCTTATAAAATAATTTTTAGAAATTTTGGGGTACGTATGAGAAATCCTAAATAGAAAAACTATATAATGATTTATGTTTATACAAGACTAGAATATATAACCCTATAAAGGAAACCACATTTTCATTAGAGTGTTGGATCCAGATGGATTTTCCTATAAAGGATTCGGTTTCCTTCTCTTTGAGTAGAAATTTATAACTTACAGACTGATATTGAATATTTTTTTATTCAATTAGATGATTTGAGAATTTGTAATGAGAAAAGGGTACATGTGTTACCATGTCTTTATGTCTATCAGAATCGTGTAGCACTATTTTCCAACAAGAATATTTTCCTTCACTGTTTCATTTTATGTGAATTAGGTTGATCCATAAGGATTCAAATTATACTAAGGAAGAAACATTAAATATTATAACTCAAGTTAGAAGAACCTTACATCATATTAAAGGACTACTCTAATTTATAATATTTTCTTGTTATATTTAATGGATAGAGTGTTACAACTCCCCTCTTCATTGAATGGTTTCTTATAAAAAATCATAATTACACATTGTATTTACATAGTAAATGTCACGTGACACTAAACAACATGATAAAAAATCCTCATTATATGACATTAAACAACAAGATGTAGTTTCCTTAACTCTTGAACCTACATTTTATCATCCATAGTCCATCACAAATGAATTTAAACTATTTAGACTACTATATTTTAGGTGACATTAAACTATTAAGAGCCCATTACCTAAAATATTGATCAATATAAAATCTCCAATTTGTAGAAGCATAAATGTATATAGATAGACATGAACTTTTCCCATTGTCAAGGCTCACGAAATTTATGGGAAATTCCTTCCCTTTCTAGGAACTATAGGTGTCATTATTCTTTTTCCTATTGATTGTATAGTGATGCATTGATATCCAAACCCTTGAAAATCCTTAAATTCCATCACTATTTGATTCCTCATTTTATCTTGGTATTGGAAATTCATATATTCACAAAATGTTTTGATTTATTTTTCCCTCAATAAGGTACCTCTTCATTTAACCCAATTTTGGTTTATATATAATCCAGATATATATAGAAACACACATATAAGATCTACAAATGGTATGACTCATGTTATTAAGGGATACATTCTGATGTATAGATCACCTATCTTTGGTTTATCTATATATTCCACTATTACTCAATTTCCTTTTTCCATATCATATCATATTAGCATCACCATTTCATGTAATGTTTTCTTCCTTTAACATTTTATAAGCATTATTTCTTTCCAATTCGGTGAACTATGCATTTCATGATTGGTGTTCCTATAATAGAAATAGGTATCTCTATATAAAATTTCTCAAACCCAACTATTGTTTAAGCATTCATCCAATTTCTTATTAAAATCATCTTATTATACAGTCACAGTATTTAATTTTGGTTCTTCTTAATCACCTATGTACTATCCCAACACAGAATTATCATTTCAAGAACTATGTATCGATTGATTCCAATTCCCATATGATACCTATAAATATTTGTACTAGTACACTTATCATGGAAAAATATAAATCTTCACAAGATTTTAACCCCTCATTAGTGCAATGTGTCAATCCCATTTCAGTGCATTTTAAAAAATTTATTCTAACTAAATTTTAATCCTCTTTTCACATATATAATTATTCATGTATTGACTTTTGGAATTATATCATACCTTTCATGGATATTGGAAATGGGTATATCAGTTCCCAAGGGAACCCCCTTCATGACTGAATATGTGTTAAATATATAGTCTACCTATACCCATCCAAGGGAATGTATTTGTCCCAATGAGAATATTTCCTAGCCCCATGCACATTCAATAGTATTGAAGTGGAACCTATCATTTATATGTCTCATGTGGTCATCCTTCGAATTTTAGATCAATTATATGGTAACAAACCCATTATGGAAACACGTTCAGTGGTTCTCCAATCCCATTTGTCATTATTGTACTATTTTTCATTTAAAAAAGAAAATTTTATTATTTATATTACTCATTATCATTTTTTTATATATTTTAAAATGCTTTTTGTTATTTTAATTTCACATGTTATTCCACATTTACATCCTTTTTTCATTCAAATAGGAATCACATATAATTATTTTGGAAATTATTATTTCTATTGACTAAATGTCATCCTTTTATTATTCTATATCTTTTTACAGGAGCATAAATTTCATCCCACATTACTCAAAACTCTATGACTATAAACTATAAACCATACCTTTCCCTAATCCCTATATCCATAAACTATGATTCATACATTGGTAGGAGATATATTACTATATATTATGTTCTATACATTAGTCCAATAAATATAACCATAAACGATGTGAATCCCTTTCATTGGTGGTTATCTACACTACTATTGGGTCAATCATCCATGTCAAGTTGATATTTACCTTACCAATGTATATATAAACTCAATGTTAGTACAATATGCATAATCATAAACTCCAACCACATTTAAGTCCCAAATGTATGGCCTTAAAATAAAATTACACTTTTTCTAAGTTATATGATCCCAAACCATGTCAAAACATTTGACCAAGTTATATAAACATAATCTCTACCTAAACGTTTATCCAAATTGTATGACCTTATACACACGTTCTGATTCATTTCAATCCATATTACATTAGACTCTAGTCATACATTAGTTCACTATATAAGACCTTAAACTATAATCATCGAATAAATGATTGATTAATATGACCATAAATTGATAAAATAATGTTGAAAATTTATTTTTAGGGTGAAACCCTACAAATAAAACATGATGAAAATCTATGTCTCCACTTTCTAGGCCTTCCAAATTATAGATTAATAAAAATATAGATAATAAAATAAAATAAACGAGATAAATATCGTAGGGGCTAACATTTTTTCCATGTAAAATTCAATCTATATCTACATGTTCTATCTATATAGTAAAATGTTACAGCTTCATACTACTTTTTGTGTATGTACACGTAATGATATAGTATAAGGGTACTCAAATACTTCTTGAATATTAAAAAATTTACAACCAAATCACATTCACGATTTTATTTACCTTGATTCATTTATTCCATGATATATTAATGTGATAATGATGGAATAAATTGAAAATGTAAAAATACAAGACTATCCAACACCCATTCAAGAGAAAAAGAATAAGGGGATATTAAAATAACTTCTATCAATTATATAAAATTCCAACCAAAATCTATGGTGATGGTTGTGGTGAAAAATATCAATCAATAATCATTATGGATACAATTTATAAGAAGATAATGAATTCAGAGGTTCTTCTTCTTTATTACAAGTATCATAAGTATTTATCTTCTAAAAATATTTTCACCAAATGTTAAAATTAATTAAAAAACATTGATTTTACTCTCTATAAAAGTTCACCTGATTCCAAAAGTTAATTTTTAGAGTGTTATAAAATATATATCGTCTCAATGTAATCAATAATTCTCTAGAAGCAGGGAATTTTTTAATTAATGGAACAAATAAAGGAGTTCTTCCATGTTATGGATCCTTCCTATGACAAACTAATAAAATATAATCTAGAAACAATTATATGAATTTGATAGAAAACTACAATAAGTTATTTAATTCTTGGGGTGAATAATCTATTGATGTTATAAGATCCACTTGTTAGGTAGTTTTTACTTTAACTTGTTGTTATAACTTCTCAATAAAAACTTGTTAGGTAGTCTTTACTTCTACTTGAGATTATAACTTCTCAATATCTATAGTTTATTCCCTATATATCTCCCATATATTTACATTTAATACTGTGAAATACAATAGTTTTTATCGCTTTGATACTTTTTGGTAATCTTATTCTTTAATATTTTTTGTTTATATGGTAATCCTTTTTTTTGAATTAGTGATTATTTTATCTTTTGTTGGCTCAATTATTAGGGGACCCACTCTGTTAATTTGGTATATCGTCCTGAAATGTTTTAAACATCGAGATTTTCTTATTGGTATTATAGTTACTCTTGTTCAGGTAGAATATTTTTAATATTGATATACATTGATTGTATTAAAATTCACCTACTCCTAAACCTATCAATAGTTGGAAGAGGTGATCTATATTACTAAGTGTTTTATTGAAGACAGTTCTAGATATCAAAACATAGAAATTTTTACATCCCCTTTTATGTATAACTTGGATCGAAGTAATAGTTTCATCCCTAGAATAAACATCATAATAAAAAATTGGAACATGCACTAGAGTAAGGTACCTTTACAAAAAACACATTATTCATTGATGAGAAGGGTATTGAAACTAAACACAAGGCATTGGTATCAGTATAATTTTTTATTGAAAGTATGGGGTTTCTTTGGGAGTTGAGGATGTCTTATATAGAAATAATTCTTATTGATATTCTAAAAAATACTTTATCTATAAATTCGTGGTTGTTGTCACTGTAGATAATAATGATACAATAATTAAATGATATAATATATAAAAAAATTTAGTTTGGTACCTAGTATATGATCTTCATAAAAAAAGAGTTCATACTATTTAATCCTCTTATTCCTAAGTTGATGAATCTAACGATATGAAGTTCGCATCCAAGCTTGATTCCTCACTCATATATTCATGTAAATTTTTTATCATATTTTATTAATTATATATTAATTTTATTATCAATAATAAGATACTAATAAAAATTATATGTTATTTTGTAGATAACCCCAATTTCATTGGATTTCATAAATATTTATTGTATCAATTTCTTTTTGAAAAACACTGTTCAATTAAATTTCAATAAAGGAAATTAGTGATTGAATCTAAATAATCCTTATATTATATGGTTTTGGAGAGAACTGTGTACCTTCAGAATAAAAGTAGAACCAGGAAGTTTATGATCTATAACCAATTCGTGAAAGTAAATTCATAGAATAGCATAACCTCATAATAAGGCCCAAAAATATGTTGGTCTATTGGACACAATCTTGCTTCCAAGCCTCACATTATGTATGTGGACAACATAGTATTGACCCTTTTCTTGAGAAAGAATAAATATTCTGTTGTACCATGTATTGATCTTTACGAATTTATTGAGACCAATGAAATGTGATAATGAGGTTCTTGAGAATACACAAGGTTCAGTGGAATATCATGGAAAATATCATGAGGATATATATACTACACAATGCATGTTGTAACAACTTACCTTTACTAATAAATACTCAACATAATATAAGAGAGACACTTATGAATACATATTTACCACGAAAATCCAGGATCCGGCCAAAACCGGTCCCAAAAAATATTATTAAGCAAAAGAAACGAAAGAGTTAGGAAACAAAAGGGGTATTACATAACCGAGAGTGCAAAACACCACACATATCCGCCTCCACCAGCGAGGAGCAATACGCAGGAATCATGAACGACCATAGCATGTCTACCGCCATGATTGCCTTCTTGGACAGAGCATTGGCCACCTGATTGACCTCTCGATAAGCATGCGAAACAATCAGATTTATTCGACTAGCCTGTTTGAGGCAATCAACCCACATAGGGAGTATTCGCCAAGGCACATTCCGTGTTCGTGTTTGTAATGCTTGGACCGCAAGCTGGGAATCTGATTCAATCCATATCATGTTCCAATTATAGAAAACCGCATACCTGATCGCATGAACAATCGCCCATAATTTAGCTTCAAAAGCAACCCCAACGCCAGTGAAGTGATAAAAACATCCTTTCACAAAGCCACGATACGTACGAAAAACACCACCACACCCCGATGGGCCTGGTGTACCGGAAGTAGCTCCATCCACATTAACTTTCAGCCACGGACTGATCAGAGGAATCCAGCGAATATACCTACACATTTTCGGTTTCCGCGGCTGCCCAGAAACCCCAAGTGCGCGCATGATCTGCAGGTCGGAAACAGTGTTGGACATCACCCCGGATTGGACCCTTGAGGCAGCAAAAATCTCCTGATGCATCGCCATCATGCCATCCCGAATTGGCACCTTCCTGCCTTCAAAAGATGCAGCATTACGAGCCGCCCAAATGGCTGCAACAACAGCCGCACGAGCCACAAGAAGGAAATTCTGCACTTGCTCACTGCAGCAGAAAACGGACAACCCTTCTAGGAGTTCTAACACCGTTGTCCATTGCAACTGTATCCCAAACAAAGCGCCAATATAATCCCACAACCGCCTGGAATAATCACACTCCACAAACAGGTGTTGAACATCTTCCTCAGCGCACATGCATAAGTAACAAGCAGATGCAAAAGAAAATCCAGACCGTTTAAGCTGGTAAAGAGTGGGGATTCGGTTCCTCCAAATCCTCCATATAGTAAGGAAGCGAGAGGGCCGAATGAAAGAGGACCTGTATTTCTTGATCCATGCCAGAGGGTTACAAGAGCCCCCACATGCTAGCTGATAGTACTCCTGACTGGTAAATTGCCCATTCCTATTGTGCTGCCATATCAATGTGTCAGAGTCCATGAAAGTATACTCCTGAAGATCCAGCTCCACCTGAGGAGGTATCATGTTGTCAAAAAGATGCTTATTAGCAATAAATTCAGCAATGGAGAAATGTCCAACACCAGGGGGTATGTCCATAATGTCTTGGAGTGGCATGTCAAGCCAGTTTGTGGTCCAACAATTGAGATTAGAACCACGACAAACCAACCATTTCGTGTCATTCATAATCTGCATAAAAGAACATTTGATAGCAGCTCAAACAGATGAAGCAAGGTAGTATTTGTAACCATTCAATAGCCTGTCTCTGAAGCGGTTACCTAAGAAATCACCAGAATACTCTTTGGATATTAGACCCCAGGTGAAATTCCCAATGAGCCCATCATTAAAGTTCCGGAGGTCTTTGATCCCAAGACCCCCAAAATCGACAGGCTTGATGCAATTCTTCCAGGCAACAGTAATAAGTTTGCGCTCATGGATTGACCCTGTCCAGATAAAATTCCTGATCAGACTTTGAAACTCTTTAATGACACCCATGGGCCACCGATATAAGGAGAAAGAATAAACACATTTAGATGTTATCACTAAGTTGACAAGACAGATCCTCCCAACCATGGACATCGCCTTCCCTTTCCAGCTAGCAAGATGGTTCAGAATACCAGAATGAATCCCTTCCAAATACTGCCTCTTCACCCTTCCCCAGAATAAGGGAACGCCAAGATATTGGAAAGGGATGGATCCTTTTTTAACCCCAAGAGATCTAACAATCCTTCTCTGCCTCCCATTTGTAACACCCCTGCCAAAAACAATGAAGGATTTATCCCAGCTGATCGCTTGACCAGCCACTTCCTCATAATGCTGGAAAAGGGCCTTAATAGAAGAGATAGTCTTCCTAGAGGCCTGCCCAAACAGCATAATATCATCGGCATACAACAAGTGAGATGGAGCAAAATCATTCATTCCGGCCCGAATGCGCTGGTACATGCCCAATGTTTTGTGAGTATGAAATGTTATGCCATATGTGGATATGTTATCATGTGACACAATCTCATATTACATCCTAACATTGCATCTATGAAATCACAACCTCACATCACATATTGAGGATACATTTACAACCCAATTCTCTCATACAAGGTATTTTAGGATATTCTGGACACATTTTAGACATAGGTCATACTTTCACAATTTTCAATAGATCAACAAACATAGATGTGGATTAAGGACTGATCACGGATTCATGGTTACATTTGAATTGGTAAGGGTTAAGCATGTAGTGATAATTTCATGAATCTATATGATCCACAAACATAGATGTGGATTTATTATTTATGATCATTGAAAATGTTTTAGAAAATTAAAAAGATATTATTTTAGAGAATTGTGATTTACTGTGTCGGTTGATGGAATATCTGAGGTGAGGTTACTATTTACAAATTTTTATAAACCATTTTAAACATTATATAATTCCAAAACACACACTTTATGACTATTTGAAACTAACACATAAACACACACACACCCATTTGAAAAAGTAAGCATGATTTCCAATTCATGAGAAATCAGTCACAAAATAACACTACGTTCCATATAATGATTAAAATCACATATCTTGATTATCTCGGGATAGTTTCATCAAGAAATTAACATCCATTCCCGTATGGTTGAAGTAATCCCCATTTTATTTTAATTTTACTTGTTTTTAGATGTTTTACCTAAATAACTAGATAAAGTTATAGTAACCTATTTGATACTAGAAGTCGAGAGGACATTTACCGGAAGTGAAATAAATTAGAGAATCATAGAGTACAAAGATTTGTATTTTTTCAACATCCCATTCACATATTCCCAATCCTTATATTCCAATTATTATGGATAGTATTAAAAAATGATAACATGAATGATAATATATATTAACTAAAAACATTAAATTGGGATCTATTTGTTCTTATTATCAATTACTAGAATAATCAATTGGTATTATCAAATATTCAAGTGAATTTTGGGTCAAAAAATATTTGGATCCAAATACTACAAAACATTCATGGTTTAGAAATTGAGTAATCCAATATAAAACGAAATAAATTGTGATCATTGAATATAACCCTCAGGCTAAGAGGTGTTCTGTTGTCTCATATCTTGTATAGTGTATTCATAATTTCTTCAAAATGAGTTGAAATTGAATGAATGTACAATATATAACCGGGTGAAGTAACATGATGGAATAAGCTCAAAATATTTTCTTAGAAGCCCTTCCCATAATTAAACATTTTCATAACGTAATAAGATCAATTTTCAAAAGGAATATTGGATAATTACTTGTTTCCCACATCATCTCACTGAGGATAACCATATCATGTTCATTTATTAAAAATGACTATTTTATAATGATAGAAACATGTTTTATTATTTGTTTACAGGAGTTATCATAGGAAATAATCCAATGGAATCAGATGAAGTTTTTAAAGAAAATTTATAACTCATAAAGAATGGTAAAAGGAATCTCAATATACATGTACTTGAAGTAATGATCTCTAAATAACCTTTATATGAATCTATATGTGAGGAAACCACACCTCGTTTCAGATAAATAAAATTTAAAATTTTAGGTGAATCACTATCCACACTCCTATGTTAATATCATTTATGTATGTAATTGGAGCCCTACACTAATTTTTATCATATAGTGTGATAAAAACACTATTTCTATTCTTTGTAAAAAATTAGATCCAACAACCCATGGGTAGTCAAGGTTTCAATGTGTGTTCCACAATGCAGTATAGATTTGAGAACACATAGTCATAAATTCAACCATTCCACCAAGTGTGGAATAATTCACAACTATCAATAAACTACTAACCACATTGATAAAATCAAGCTCTTATTAAGAAGGAATTAGTGAGACAGTTGGTCGTGTACCAAGGTAATTAACAAGACATTTAGAAAAATAGTGGTTATGAAATCAAGTGATAAATTTTTTTTGTTCATGTTGATTCAAATATAATAACATTAGTTAACCAAGGTTAAGGTGAAATTTCATCTCAAACTATTCCTTACTGAAAAATAAATTCTAGTGTTATTTCTATGAGAAGTTTTAGTTAGGTTCAGGGTAATGATAGATCTTTAATGGATGATATAATTAAATAGCCAATTCAGGAGGAAAAATATCATGTGGAGAAACCATATGGGAACCTAACAAGAAAACAACCAATAAAGTAGGACAATGGTAAAGTCATGATAATGAGATTTCATTAACCATTTCTATCATTAAATTTATGGATTATTCCACCAAATAATGTAACTAAGAAATAATTATAAAAATAAATATTTAAAACATTCAAAAAGGTTGAGATAAATATCTCTATACATTAATAAATCAAAAAAATCCAAATATAGATGAAATTTCATAAATATTATTATACTAATAGGATATAGTTATAATGAGATAAAAATTTATGCTTAATTATTAATCTATTATCTTTGATTGCACTAAAGTACCTAATGTAATTAAATGATCTTTGAACCATAACAATCCCTGGTATTATAAAGTATTTTACATTTACTAATTCTTTCTATGATTTTGATGTATTGATAAATGTTATGACTTACACCATTAATTCTTATTTATATGTGACTTAACTTAAGACAACCCAATTTGTGGTACAAAAATCCAACTTATATACTTTATGTCATGTTGTTCTATAAGAATATTTTTTTGGTAAGAATTAAATGTTTTTTTATTCCCTACATCTTCTTATTTATCAATATGTATGAAGAAAAATATATTGTTTATTACCTACTAATCTTTCGAATTCCATTTTTAAAAACTATAAGTACTATAATCAATGATCATGGTAAAACTATTTCACAGTAATTTTGAAAAGACAATGTGAATATTATTATTTTAGACATTACAAAAGTTTTTAAATAAGAGAATGTTATTTTTTCAAACTATTGTATTGGGAAAAAAATTATAAAATGAGGAAAATTTTATTTTAAATGAAATCATGAATTTGGGTATAGATTTAATGCCGCTAGATCCTTTAGATAAATATATTTTTTTATAGTGGATTGAATTCTTAACCGAATATGTGTAATAATCAAATTGATGATGAGTTAGATGTAGGATAATATGATGATCATGCTTCTTTATAAAATATTTTCAATAACACTTATTTTATTTAAATATAGGATACTAGAATGAGTGAAACCAATATTAAACCATCAATAAAAACCACCACATATAAAATTAAAATTTATTTCTTCAAATAATTAATATTTACATATTTTATATTTTGATAAAATACTCATGATAACTATAAAACACATGAAACTAAATAAAGAGTAAGAACTATTGAATATTTTGAAACAAAATACTAAATAAAAAGGTTAGACAGTTGGTAACATGCTAGGAATGAGTCCCACTATTTTTTTGAAAATATTATTTTTATATTTAATTCCAAACCAATAATACAGCCCCAAATAATGATAAACCCAATATTAATGAAAGTGGTTAGAAAATAGGTTGATAAACTCCTAAAATATGTAATCTTCTACCTAATTCTAGATAATAGTTGGTGATACCCCATCATAACATTCATAAAAGGACTACAATATATATTGTGAAAACTGAGAGAAATGATCCACTACCCCCCATTAGATTCAAAATTTTTTGATCGTATGCAATGATTATCGCAATCCCAAAATAGTTTTTATTCCATATCGTTAATTGACCAAATACTCAAAAATACTTGCATGGATACCTATCATTATTTTCCTTATTATAATTTTGGATACTTTCTATTTCCCATTACACTAGAAGATAAATATAATACCACTTTCACTTACCGTTATGGTATGTTTTCATAGCATATGATTACTTTATTTTTATGAAATGTATCAGGTATATGTAAACCCTATATTAAAATAATCTTTTAATATTACATTAAAAGATACATAAATATGTTCTTTTATGGATTTTCATAGTATGAAACATCATTTGATAATTTTCAAGAGAATATGGATTGTGTTTTAAATAGATTCTTTCTAATGAGTTTTATCTTGAATTTTAGAAAATTTCATTTTACTATGGAAGGAACTATTTTTCTTAGATATAAAATTCAATAATATAGAATTACGGTGGATAAACCTAAGGTTTATGGGAAATATAATTATCCATACCACGCCATATTAAAACATGATTGATCAATCAAAGGTCTTGTGTTTTTCAAAAGGATATTCATTTAAGAATTTTAAAAAATTGCATTACCTTCAACCGATCTATTAATAATGACATTAACTTTCTGTTTGATAGAACATGTTGGATGTATTTTTGATGAACTCAAAGAGATATTAGCTACAACCCCATCATTATGAAACCATCATGGGATTTTATTTTTCATATTATATGAAATAGATTAGACAAAGATGTTGGGGATGTATTTTACCAAAACATTGAAGGATGATCATATGAGTTAGATTATTCTTCATACATTGTATACTATATAAAATCAACTATACAATATTTTTATTATTATTTTTTATGCATGAAAAACATCATAATTATTTGTTTGGATGTAATTTTTTTATTATTATGTAATTAAGAAAGAATATTCAAAACTCATTATAGTATACTAGATGTTTTTTTCACAAAAAATTAGATGTTGTGATTAAAAACAATAAGGGTTACAAGAACATTTTTGGAGACAAGATGAGAAATAATATCATACTAATTAATATTACATTACAATATACATGGATATGAATAACTCAATCTCTAGTGAGAATATATATGGGATCAATAGTTTGGTTCCACAGTATGCATACATAATGAATTACATGGTTATACTAAATTTGGATTCTTTATATACAAAATTCAAATTCATTAAAATGAAATATAATTCAAAATTCTATATTTTTGGGAATCCTTAATTCTAGAAGAATTATAGTAATCAAGTGGTAATTAGGTGTATCCTTAATGCTGAGGGTCCATATATCCACACTTTTTATCACAAACATAACTGTATATGATATTTCAGAACCCAACACACTGCTAGGAAGCTCTTTTGAGGTTGGACTGTATTAGATTACCATTTTAAGAGATTCCGAGAACATTTTTAAGTCATATTTGAAATTAAATTTCAATAGAGTTGTAGCCAAATTAAAATATTTTTATCAATAAACTTTTAAATTTTTTGAGTTTTTTTATGTATTGGGAATAGATTTTTTAGGCCGATTTCATATCTCTTTTAGATCTACATACGCCCTCTTGGAAGTTGACAATGTTTCTAAATGGATTGAAGATAAATTTTCTAAATCTAATGATTATGAGGATTCGATATAGTTTCTAATACCATATTTGTTGGGTTTATAATACCGAAGGAAATAATTAATGAACATGGAATATATAATTTCAACCATGATATGGTACCATTAATGAAATGTTATGTAGTTCATTACAATAATTTCCCTTACCAAAATCCTAAAAAAATAGTATGAAGATTCTTTAAAATCACTAAATGAATATTATTTTGAAGAATATAGTTTAGCCCAAATAGAAATATTATATTAGGAAGATGGATGATTCATGTTTGGTGTATATAACCCATTGAAAACCACCCTTGATAAGTCCCCTTATATATTATTTTATGTTAAATACTATCATTTTCATCTTGAGTTGCAGCATAAATCCTACTAAGATTTAAATATCTCAAACATAGATAATATAATATATAGAGAGAATATTAATCATTATATAGTGATGATAAATAAGATAATAATAGAAGACTATTATAATTCTTTACTGTGTACGAAAATAGAAAAAACTTCACATGATGAACACATTCAGAATAATTATTTCAATATTGTTGACAAAGTGTTTCTTTTTTTATCAAGATTAAATCTAATGTTGGGTAATATTTTTTCTAAGTAGATTAGAACATACATTGTTACAATTTTTTTATCATTTATTATAGTATAGATTAAATATGTACAATCATAGAGGTCTTTTAATGAAGTACAACCTATGATAAATCTCACAATTTCACCACCTTCATTTATACTTGTTTTTTACCTTCCTGTATTATGTTTATATCATATTAAAAAAATACATCATTGTATTTATTAAGGCTATTTTAAAAGAAAAGTTTGGGGATGAGGACATTAATAATGTATTATGATTTTGGTGTATTCTAGAACAAGTTGACTTGTTCTATACACTTTTCCATCAAAATCATTATGTGTCCCTCACTTAGGTAACATAAGTTTAGTAATGAATCTCCCATATACACTAATATGTAAGTGGGAACAATATATGACCAATGAATGCTCTATCAAATGTATGGAGTTTCATAAAAAAATCCAATTCAGTAATGTTTTGTAGATAACCTCTCATTTATAGTATGTTGTTCATTAAATCTATTATGGAAAATTTTTTCTCAAAACCATAAAACCTAATTTTCAGGGATTAAGGGAACCTTATTGCCTCTAAATATTAATTTTGTAGGTATACCACTTATCCAAGGGAATATTTCACTATATAATATAATATATGACTACTCATTAATCCAAAACAGTCTTATGGATCAAAATTTTTGGTTGTTATAATATGAATGCTATTTTTGAATTATTACTTCAAAATATTTGAACCATAGAGTAGTGGTGGTATCCTTGTATAATAATGAGAAAATATCGATAACATGAACCTATTCAACTCATGAATACACTATACACATTTACAAATTTTCTAAAACAATACATGACCACACTTGGGAATGTGCATGATCATTTTAAGGTGTGCGCAGAGATGACAGAGTCTATAACTTGATCACCAACTGATCAGGAAACCACAAAAGAATAACATGATCATCTTCCCCTTTAGAAATATGGTCATCTATTGATGCCTATCAGGATCTCTCCTATAATATACGGAGTTCATATTTAGGATATTGAAACAGTTATATAGTACTTCATATACATGAACTTGAGACTCCTACTCACCTCAAATAAAGGGAACTCATAGAATTCCCAAGTTGATGTTATTATCTCAACTCTTATGGGACCCTCTATGGATATAGGATCAAGGACCTACCTGATTTTGATGAGGCTTCAAGCCTCATCCATCTCACATACTATACAAGACATATAGATTATTCACAAGTGATGCATAAGTATCACCCTCAGTAGTCCTACATGGTATTACTATTTAGAAAATCCATGAAATTACTCTACATGGACTCCCTTATATTCTAATCACTATAACACCATGATATTTTATAAAATATTTTTTCAATTTCATTTATATTTTCAAAATCATGTGATACACACTACATCATGTTCAAATAATCCACGATATTCTATTTATATTAACATTTAACATGTCTATTATGACATTGTTGTTAAACATTGTTTTATGAATAATAATAACCATATTTTAAAAATTAAATATAATGGATTTATATAAAGACATAATATAGATTAAAAGGTACTTAATATTTTTTAATGTTTTTATATGTTTCAAAAATATTATTTTATAAAAAATGATTTCATTTCGTTTTGTAAAAAAATAATAAAAGTTATTTATGAAAATTTTTAGATATTTGTTTAATAATAATTAACATAATTTTGGGAATCAATGTTTCAAAGTTATTTTAGAGTTTTAATTTTTATTTTTCTAAAAATATTTATTTTCTAATTAATAGTGAAAAATGTTTTATTTTATTGAATACTACCTATATGTTTAATGGATTTATAAGGTAAAAATATATTTTAAAACGTCTTTAAATGTAATATTAGTTTAATTATATTATCATTAAAACTATATGCATCATTTGAATCAACATAATATTGGATTTTGATATAAAAACTTTAATAACTTTTGGAAGTTGTCTCTTTGGAAAACCTCTTTTGTTGCATCTTTATATTTAATTTATTAATTACATTTTACCCCTTATGTGAATGGAGTTTAGAAAAATGAATGACAAATTTTGAATTAGAATAATTAATATTATATAATAAGGTCAACATTGTTTTTTTAATATAGATAATTTGAAAAATAGAAAAAAAAATTATCATGGCTATGTTAAAAACCAAATTGCCTGGGGGTTAAAATAAAAATATATGGGTCAAAAATGACCCAAAAAATATATAATTCTTATTTTATACTCTTATTTATGAAATATATATTATAACATTCATTAATGGTAAATTTTTTCTAATTTTTTTATGATAAAAACCTGTGTCGAAATCATTCTTTTCCAAAAATCTAAGCGGGTCTTATCCCCCAATATAGAAGGCCACTCCAACTCCTATCATTTTCAAACATCCAGAACAATTTAATTTAGAAAATACGTACCAAAATAAATTCCCTAAATATGTTAACTCATCCTAGAATCCTTTTTCACAAATACAACTGAGGAATGCATTTTGTAAAAACCAAGATATGTTTTTTGAAGAAGCGTTAATGTCTTTGACTATGTGTTTTATTTTATTTCTTCCTACACATCCTTAAAATATTTTTAAACAAAGATAATATAATAAAAATTATATATTTCATATAATTAGATGTTTTTATATTTAATTCATGAAAAAAATCAAAATAATCTTCCCTTAAATGGGGAAAACCCAATTTATTGTGTTTACTAGGACCACCACAATGTAATATGTTAATTACCTTTTTTGTTTCATCCATTAGAAAATGGAAATAGTATTCATGCTTACGTATGACGAACCATCTCCATGAATGATGTATTTATATATATATCAATGAAAATTATTTACTAATGTAAATAAATATATAAATATAATTAATATATAGGATATTTATATCGTGGTTATCTGTTTTTAGAATTTGTAACAATGATCAATGTTTATAAAATTAAAAATACCAAACCAAAACATACAAGAAAATTAAAGGACTTATTGCTCAAAATAATTTTTTAACATGTAATTATTGATAAATATGTAATAAAATGTCATATGTAAATAATTTATAGTATTATAAATATGTATATGGCTCAATAACTGATTTATAATAAACTTATATTTATAACGCGGTAGTTCCAAAGTAGTTTGTTGAATGTTGAGACTTAAGGTGGGAAATTTTTGTCTAAAATTAAATTCTTTGGGACATAAGATATTTTAAGCACATATATAATTTCATGAACTATATATACATCCCTTTGACATGTTACATCATTAATATCCTTTTATTCATTATATTTAACATTTAATTTCATGGCAACCATTTATGGATATTATAATTTAAAAAAACTAAAGTTCTAAATATATTTGGTTAAAATATCATCGTTTATCATGATTATTTATTATTAGTTTTGTAATGATATAATATTATGATGTATATCTAAATAAAATATTTAAATGTATTCCCCTATGGTTATTTAATGAGAATACATTATACACATTCATTTTACTCTCTTTATTTAATCAGGAGTTCAAAATAAAGGATTTATGTAAAATAATCTTTATTTATCTCTTTTTTTTTGAAAATGGTTTTTCTTCTATATAGATGTTTTAATAATAATGTTTCAAAGTTTTTCTTTGCAAATTCATTGAGATTATATAAATTTACTATATTGAATTCTTATATTTCCAAAAAACTAAATGAATATTATTAACATTATCCTAATGAGGTGTATTGAATTTATTTGAAAATATGAAAGGATTTTTTAAATTATTTGACTTGAAAAAAGTTATTCCATCATACAACATACTATTTTATAGATTTCATTAATATTTTAAAGCATTATTTTCAATTCAAATGTTTTCATTAATATTTTGAAAGTTTTTATATTTAAAACAAGTTTTCTCAAAATGGAATGGAAATTTTCCTTAGAAATATATTAATTATTTTTTTTTGGAATTTATATTGATCAACGACAATAATATTTGGTGTTACTTATATTTTAATGAGGATATTATCTAGTTATCCCATCTTTATTCTTTCTCAGGATGGTTTTTGATTATTGTTAATATATTTTCATAAATCCATTTCTTTTTAGTGGGTTATTTTAAGATGAAATGATTATGAAACCCATATCTTTTACATGGTATATGTTATAATGAAATGAATATGAACACCACTTATTTTATTGTGTTCTAATATGGTTAAATTTTTATTATCATGTGCAACACAGTTTTATTATATTCATTATGTTACGTTTTGTAAGGATATCTTCATTAGGTAAAGAATGATGTATCACGAGAAAATTTGGACTAGAATGGGGGTGAACCCATTTCAATAAGGAAGTTTTTCCATTATAATAGTCTTGGGAGTGAACTGAATCTACTAAGAATTTTTAAAGAGAGAACAAATTGAATCATGATAGACTTGGAAATGATCCTTGATTACCATGGAAATGATTTTCTATACTTATGTTTATTTTAAAACTCCATTTCTTATTCCATTATTATGATTTCATGGATCATGTTCCTTGATACACTTCTGATTCATTTCTTATGAAATACAAATATTTTTGTAAGACAAAAGATAAGGTTCTTTAGAATGTATGGTATGTATTTAAAATGTTATATTCATGTCCTCATACCCTTCTTCGAATGTTTTGTTTGTGTATTTCCCTTGTATACCCTTATTTTTAATATAATCTTACAATTTCATTGTCTTATTATCCCTAGGTTATTAAGAAATATATTATGATTGATTTTTATAAGAAGGGCCCAAGTGATGAATAACTCAGTGGTAGATGATGTAGTTCACATATGAACAAGTTGTTTATGTTTCCTTTATGATCCTTATGCATTTTTTCATATAATATAAAAAAATTATAAAACATATTAAATATATATTTATGAAAATATTGGGTCATTATATTTGGTATTAGAGGATAATTATAGGTAACTTTTTGGAAGTAGTTCGAGAAACAATTATCGAAAAATATAGTATAATCCTTAAGGTGACGTCCTAATGTTATGGTAGGGAATATATTGTGTGGTTTAACAAGAAATATATATTTTCTTGGGATCTAAAAGTATAGGTGGTAGTATTAAAATATTTAAATAAGGGAAAAATATATGATAAAGTCACTTGGGCTTAGCTCAAGCATTACTTAGTACATGACAACTATCCTTACTGCGTGCCTGGTTTAACACAAGCAGGGGATATGATTTTTCTAATTTACATTCTCTATATGAAAAATCATGAATTATTATAATAGGGTATGACCGTAAATATTTTAGATTAAACAATATTTTTCATGGATTTAAAAAAATGGTTCTTGATTTAGACATCCAGTAAATGATTATTCATGACTATGTGTTTTACCACTATAATTTATGTTTTTGTCACATTATGATTTTCAATTTTAGTCGATGTCTTAATCTTGAAGGAACCATATAAATAATAAATGAAATAGAAAATAAAATGACTTTTCTCTTGAGGAACTGAATGTTATTGGTGATGGAGTGAAACATATCATTTTTATGATCACAAAACACTCTCAAAATATGAATAATTTTTAACATCCAAATGAGAAAAATAGGGGAAAATATTCTATTGATTGCTTAATTAGGAATCTTCCAATATGTTTTAGTTGTTTTGTTGATATTCTAGTCACATGTCAATGTAATAGTTCCACAAATAAGATATTCTATTTCCTCAATAGTTCGAAACATTAAATATTGCTTTTTGTTTTTTGACATTTGGAAGGAGAAGAATATTAGTAGTGGAATATCATCATGAATACATGTAAACAATGTGAAATTATTTCCAATGATTTAGATGAGTTTAAGAGATTATTTTTCAAGAATTACTTAACTCTCATTATTTTTATCATAATGGGAAAGGAATTCATTGATATAAATCAGACAGATGATTAATAGGTTGGTAAATATGAGGAAAATTTTACTAGAAATTTGAGGTATGGTTAGGTAATTATCATCTAACATAATAATATGGTTTATTGATTCATTAGAAGATTAAAACCAAGTCTCTAATGGGAATTAAAACTAAGGGAGTTCATTAGTTTTGAAGAAAATCTTCTATATACTCTCAATGTGGACATAAATATCAATGTTACCGATAAATCACGTGGAATTGATAAGAAATGAAATATGGAATTCATGGGATAAACAAAGACTCATAGAGAGAAGAATATGATATTTCCTTCATTCTTGAAGTGTGGTACAGAACATGGAGGAAACTATCATAATGTGACATGAAAATGTTTTCAGTGTGTGTGGGAAGGTCATTAAGAAACCAAATGTCATAGTGATTGGAATATGCTTTCTGATGATAGTAATATTTAGGAAGCTCCATAGAATTCCCTCACCCGCACAACACTATTTCAATGGAAATGAGTATTTGACTATGTGAACCAATTCCCAATTCAAAATTTTCATGATTATGATTGATGTTAGAAACCTATTAAGAAAAGGGATAAGGTGAAATATAATCTAGTAACTATTTTTATAATGGATGAGATAACAATGTGTTGAAATATAGGCTTACCAGCTACTATATATGTATTCATATCTTATTTAACTATAGATATACCCATTAATATATATCAGAAGAATTTTCTAATGGTATTATGATTCCATGAACATGGTTATTAGCTTAATTTTCACTAAAATACAAAAGTTTATGATGATCATATATCAATTATATGATTCATCTCAAATTAAAGTTTGTGGAAATGTGATTACTAAAAATTGTTTCATTCCACATCTAGTTGAATTTTATTATTTATTAGGCATCATTAGATTCATCAAAATAAATACCATAATAATTTTTTAGGAAGGAAAATCATATTTGATATTATAAACCAAATTGTTATCTTCTATTTGTGTGATGATAACTATAAATTTATGATAGAAATAAAATCCATTGAATGAGTTTTGATTCATATTCAAAAGGGGTATTTATCTCAAATGGTTGGTAGAAACTAAACATCATTGATTTAACTATTTTGGTAGAAATTTTTGTTGTCATTATGAAATAATAACCTTATATTTCACTAGATAAGTAAATGTATTTTTCAATACAACACATACCCAACTTCACAACTACCTTAAAGGCTCTCTATAGAATATCCCTTGATGATTTATAGTAATTAAATAAGAAATTCCTATAGAATCTTGTTAATAGATTCATTCATCTCATTGTTTTACATCGCTTTTACGTGTTCTTTAATCAAAAAGTAAGTTGGAATGATGAGACTTTTCATAAAAAATCTAGAGATGAACAAGATAAAAATCAAGAATAATTATCTTATACCATATGTTGATGACATGTTTGATTAACTATGTGGAGATCAATACTATTATAATATTGAAATTCATTTAAGAAATCCTCAATAGGGATTCAAGAATGAGGATATACCCAATACTTTATTCCATACATGGTATAGACATTAAGAGTATATATTGATTCCATTTGTTCATAACAATTATCCCACTTTATTAATGTATTGAACTAATAAATTCATTATGGATTACCTTGATAGGGTATTGGTTGCCTTGATAGATTATATTCTTATTTTTTCAAAGGAAAAGGAAGATAATGAAGATAACTTAAGAATTCCATTAAGACACTGATGATTGAGAATTTGTATTAAAGTTTTACAAAGTGTTAATTTTGTTTATAAAAGGATTCAATTATGGGTCCAATAATTTAAAGAGAGGTTATATCAATGTATCCATCAAGGATGAAGGCTGTTAAATATTATTCACTATCAACCACAATGACTCGTTTCTGATGTTTTCTAGATTTTCCTAGATATTATCAAAGGTTTATAGATAATTTCTAATGATTAACTAATACAATAACCATGTTAACTCAAAAAGGATCCAAGTTACATTAGACAAATTATTATGAGTGAAATTTCATGGAATTTAACAGAAGAAAATTTCTCACACAAGTTATTACATTAACCCATAGTTGGGAAGGGTTGTCAATCATAAGTGATGCATCCATGAAATGATTGGGATATTTAATAATCTATAACTAAATGTTTATTTCTTATGACACATGAAAATTGAGTATTGATGATAAAAATTTCCCAATTCATGATGTGGTGTTAATAGTGAAATTTTATTAATTAATGATAAGGACACATTAAATCTACAGTGAAAGTTTTATATATATATATGAATCAAAATAATTTAAATCATATACTCACATAGAATGATTTTAACATGGAATAGATGATATGGTTAGATATGAATAAATATTATGATGACTAAATACATTACAAACTTAAGAATGTAAACAAGCTGACCGATTCATTGAGTCAAAAAGTAATGCTATATTTTATATGATGAGGATAAATAAATATCTAATTTTTTTTATTTTCAAATGATGAATCTATATATCCTAAAGGAATGTGAGAAACGTTATCCTTTTAAAATAAATGATTAAATATATTCCCATGTAAGGATTAGATATACACTATAGGATGATATAGATATACAAAAGAAGGTGGTAAAGATTGATGATATTAATCATTATTTTTATGGAATGATATGGTTCATTAAATTGGAATCAGTTCCAACCATACCATATTTGAAGAATGGGTTTTTATAGGAGGCTCATAGTTCTTCATTCTCTTTTCATCATAAAAGTAAAATAATATATAGATATTTGAAATAATATTTCCAGTGGGATGTAATGAAGAGAGATATGTAGTGTTTGTGTCTCAATGATTGGTATATTATCAAGTTAATCATTAGAGGAAGAATTATAAGGGTTTGTTACTCAGATTACTTAAACCATAATGGAAAAGAGAATGTGTCACCACATTTTTTTTCATTGGACTCCCAAAAATGTATAAATGGCATAATGCTAAATGTTTTATAGTAAATCACCATACAATTTCATCACGCATCATTACTGAATGATAAAATTTGTCATTTGATGATCTTTACATTATATATGTTAAGGAATTAGTAAGGTATTATGTAATATATCATACTATTGTGTATGATCAGGATTTGAGGTTAGCCGCATTGTTATGAGAATGAATGCAGAAATCTATTAATATATTATTCATTTTCAGAACTATGAATCACCCCAGATAGATGGTTAATCAAAGATAAAAATTACAACCCTAGTGGATATTTTGAGATCTGGTTCTTTTAAATTTCAACATCTTTTGGGATCAACAGCTTCCTCTTATTGATATTTAATATAACAATAGCTTTCGAAAAAGTATTCATATTGTTCCTTATGAAACTATATATGAAAATAAGTGTATACCAAAAAAGTGAAAGAATAAATTTAGAGAAAGAATGCTATTGGGAACCAAAATAATTTAAGAGATGGAAGAGAATACTTGTGACATTAAAAAGTACATAAGGGCTTCCTAAGACTGTATAAAATATGTGATGATAATAACCAATGTGATATAGAATTTTAAGTACATGAAAATTTGTTTCTATGAATTTATTAATGAATGAATAGTATGATAGTCATGAATAATGGGGAAATAATAACTAGGTATATCGGTTCCTTTTAAATTCTTGATCATATTGGGACAATAGACTATCGATGGGCGCTTCCACCAAACCTTTCTCATGTCCATCATGTGTTTTTTGTATGCCTCTGTAGGAAGTGAATACTTATCCTATATCATGATCTAAAATCAATGGTCATATCGTTGGATCATGATCATTTTTTGATGAAAAATAGTAGATATTCTAAACCATATTGATAAATATATACAAAAAAATTCCACTAACAAGGTCATAGTGTTTTGGTGAAACCACTAATTTGAGGAAGAAATATTGGAACCTGAGGATGTAATGATGAAATAATTTCATTAGTGGTTTTTAATAATGTGAAGGAATTTTGAGGTTGGGATTTATTTTTAGGAGGGTATAATTTAACACCCAAATACTTTATAAAATATTTTTTAAAATTAAATTAATATTTTTATAGCTCTTGCTACATTCAAAATCGAGTTCTAACATACAAAAATATACTATTTATATTTCTATTTAACATGTTTGTTATGAATTATACATTAAAATTTTAATTATGAATAATAATGCGAACATTTTAAATATATATTATAATGGTTTTATAAAAATAAAACATATTTATAAAAAGGAACTTTTTTTTTGGTGAAGTTTAGATCTATTTCAAAAAATCTATTTTCTCAAAAATGATTTCATTTATTTTTTTGAATAAATAATAAAAGTGGTTATTTAAAATTTTCTGAAAAATATTTGAGAAATTTAATTTTTTTGAAAACAAACATGGATAAATTATCTTTGTGTGAATTTTTGGGATTTTTCTAAAAATATTAATATTTTGACGAATAGTGAAAATATTTGTTTTTATCGAAAACTTCAATTATATTAAAATAATTTATAATTTAAAATATTACTTTGATATGGTTTTAAAAGTAAAATTAGTTCACTTATATTATAGTGAAATCAATATAGATAATTGGAATGAATTTTATATTAAATTTTGATATAAAAAATCTTAAAATGTTTGAAACTTTTCTCTTCAGAAAACCACTTTTTCATCATGTTTTCTAGTTTTATTTTAAATTTAAATTTTCACTTATTTGAATGGAATTTTTAAAAATGAATTAAACATTTTAAATATTAATAATTAATATTATTTGATAATCTATGCCTAATTTTTTACCATAATGAACAGTAAAAAATATCTTGATTAAGGTAAAAATGAGTTTACCGAATGGATAAAATTGTAATATAAGAGAAACAAATGAAAAATAACTTCTATAATTCATATTCATAGGTAATATATTTATATAATATAATTTAATGTTTCAGAATTTTCTATCTGGGATCCTTTTTTCATATGAGAACCATGGTTGGAATTCTTTCTTTTCCAAACTTCATAGTGTGTCCTCTCCCCCACTTATAAATATCCTCACCCTCTCCTCTCCTATACACACTTAAAAAAAATTATTTAATACAATTTATATTCAAAAAAATCATAATTTCATTAAATTAACCTATAAATATTTTTCTGATCTTAAAGTCTACCTATAAATGATTGTTTTTCAAACCAATATAAGTTTCCCGGAGAAGAACTAATGTCTTTAACCAAACATTTTTTTATTTATTCCGACAACCCCTTGAAATATTTATAAAATGTGATCATATAATAAATTAAATATATTAAACATAATAATATTTTGTTATTTTATTTTATTTTCTCACAACCTTCTCCTACTCTATCAAATGAGAAAAGAAACTGTTGGTCGTGTATACGACGGACGACCACATCCAAAACTAAAGAAATTATCATTCCATCACTACTTATTACAATCTAATATGATGATTAATATAATTTTTATATATGATATTTATGATATAATAATACTTATATGTATAATTATATACTATATATCTTCTAAATATCCATTTCATAGAGAATACGATAACATCATTTCTTTGTACGGCAGACTACTACCTCCTGAAGCGATGTGATTTATTTTCACTATCACAATATTGGGAAGATAATAAATATAGAAAAAACATATGTGATATATATTAAATAAAAATTTTATTTAAATTTTATATATATTATTAAAAATTCTTTCATTTTAAACATTAAAATATGGACACAATGCCCATGTGTACAAACAGCCTACTGTCTGCATGAACGATGAATTTCATTTTATATCTCTAAATTATATAGATTAATATAGATAAATATATACTAAATATATATCATATTTATATAATGTTTAAATTATTTATGATTATGGTAATGTTATCAATGTTAAATGATCAAAAATACCGAACCAAAACATACATGAAAAACAAATTTGTTATCACCCAAAACATTATTTTAACAATAAATTATTGAAAAACTAGAAATAAAAAGTCATAATTAAATAATAATAGGTTGTATGATAAATATTATTATGTATTTTTAATATATGTATAATAATTTTATATTTATTATCCAGGATGATTGAACATGTACGAAGTCAGCAAAGATTTAAGATAGGGGATTTTTGTGTCTAGTTTATTTCGTTTGAATATAAGATATCTTTTCACCTAAATTATTTTATGAGTTGTATATAAACACATGGAAATTTTATATCATTAAAATTAATATGTTCATTATTTTTAAATTTTCATTTCATTTCAATATTTAATGGTGTATTCGATTCATAAGAAACCAAAGTACTAGTAATTGTTTTGCAACATCTCATTATTTATTAAGATTGTTAGTGATATTATTTTATATGTTGAAATATTATGATATAAATATAAATAAACTCATTAAATTTATTATAATCAATTTATATCATGAAAATAAATTCCTCTCATCCATATTCCTCTATTTTTGTACCCATGATTTCAAAATAATGTTTTTATGAAAAATTGTCTTTATTTCTAACTTCTGTTCAAAATGAGTTTTCTTACATATCCATGTACTAAAAAAAATTCCCAATATGTTTATAAATAATAACCTATGGTTTTTTAAATTTATTTATGTAATTTTATAATTTTTAACAAAATTGATAATAAATTAATCTTCTAATTGTTTTATGAATGAGGTTTTTTTTATTTTTACCAAACATGTGAAATAAATATTTGTTTTAAAGGGTACGACATGAACAAAGATTCCACCATCAGGACCACTAGATGTTTTAAATATTCTTCTTCACGTTTCCAATATTATTTTCTAATAAAAGGTTTTCTTTAATATTGGGGACAAATTTATATTTTAAATAAATTTTTTCTAAATGTAAAGGATATTTTCATCAATAATGTTTTAATTTTTTTAAAGAAATTTATATTCATCAATGATAATATAATTTACTGGTGTTATTGTTTTATTGGGTATAAAATTTTGTTTTTCTATCCTTATTAATTTTTATATTGTTTTATTGTTATGATTATGATATGTTTATGAAACCATTAATTTTTTATGGGTGACATAATGATGAAATATATATGACCTCATTTTCCAATGGGTTATGTTGTGTTGTAATTATTATGTGAACAACTTATTTTAATGAGTTATAATATGATGAATTTTTTATGATATTTTGTCACACATTTGTATAGTTTTCATTATTTCATTGGTGAGAACTATATCACCATCTAATGCATTGGATAAAGATTGAAATCAAATGATATAAATAGGACTGTAATGGGGAGAAAACCATGTTTTGTACAGAACGTTTTCCACTGTGATAGACATGGGAGTGAACCTTAAATACTTTGATGGTTTAGGGAGTGAAATTATTCCACTATTATTAACTTTGAAATATGGATTCTCTACTATGGAAACTATTTTCTATTCTTATGTATATGCCACAATTCCTTGTCATATTCCATTATTAGTCTCTCATGGATTACATTCTTTGATTCGCTAAAAATTAATACCTTCAAAACTGAAAATATTTATTCTATTACCTGATATTATTATATTGTATATATATGTTATGGTTTTAAAATGGTGTGCTCATATTCTCATACCCTCTTTCTCATGTCATGTTTATGTATATCCCTTATTTACCATTTCTAATAATCTAAGCTCATCCTTTCAAATATTTATTTTCCCTAGGTTTTGACGAAATTTATTATGTTTTATATGTACGATAAGGGTTCTAGTTATGAATAATTTAGTGGGATATGATGTAGTTCACTTATGAATAAGTTTTTTGTGTTTTCATGTTTCCAAAGGCACTATAACTTTAAAATATTGATTCATGTGTTTGTGTAAAGTAATGAATGTTCATAAAAATGTTATATCTATGTATGAGATAAATGATTCATCACAATAAAAATCCAAAATTATAGGGTAATGATTCCCCACCATTACCAATAAATAACTAGATCACTCATTCTGGAGAACACACAGAGTAAGGTAGGAAATAGAAATGGAAAAGGTGAATGATAGTCTATTTGATACCCTAGGAGATATTCATAAGAAATATCCATGTCTACATAGGTGTGAATTAAATAACCCTAAAAAATAAATTATGTGAATTCTAGTGAATTTATTCTTTTACACGAACCTCACTAGGTGAAACCCACTTGGTAAACTTCACTGTTAGAAGATCACCATAATGAAAAATCCACCTTATGGTAACCACACCAACCTATCTCCACCCATGTTCATCTTTGATTATCTATCAAATTAAGTAATCCCAAAAAGTCAAAAATAATTAGAGGGAAAAATCAATTACACATTGTTATCTAATTTAAAATTAAACTAATAAAAAATTCCTACCCATTTAGATTTTTTTCACACAGTACACTGCTTAGGGGCTCAATTGTGAAGTGCTTACCATGAAAACCCCATAAACTCATCTAACCAACAAAAAAATGAGAGAGATAAATATCTTTTTATAAAAACATCACCTATCTTATATATTTGGATTAATGAATCACTAAAGGACTTCAGGGATTCCTTTCACCACGATCAATCATTTGAAGATGCCAACATAAATCCACCTCCAAAATGAATTAATATACGTGATCATGTATTGAAAAAATTATGTAATCCATTTTATATTATACATGCCTGATAGATTTATCTCTTTGTTTTCTCCCTAAATATAAAAGACTCATATAAAACCAATATTTTTATTCCATTGACAATGAGGGCCTCCAATATTATGAAATTGAGATCATGTCTCATGGTTCATATTGTTTATATTAGTTGACAAAATCCCATACCAGATCATCCATCTTGATTGGTTGATGCATAATTATAATTAATGATCCATGACAACATTTTCCTTTCATTTGTGTAAGTCCCAAATTTTATCCCAATGATTTATTTATTCTCCTAATTAAGAAAGGATAATAGTATGTTCATTCCTAATTTGTAATCCACAACACATATTACTTAAAAAGTCATATCACCCAACGGACTAGTCATCCTTCACTACCAAAAATCCCAAGAATAGAATTAGACACCCAATAGAGAAGGCCCGTATGTGTAATCTCTACACGATCCTCTATTTACACATATTTTACACTAAATATGCCCATGAAACACGATGTCAATCTACATGTCTAATGTCCTAGTCATGTGATATAAAATTCTTGACAACATTATTACCAAATAATGTCCAATTGTATGGTATGATTTTAACAAATGACCATAAAATCTGAGACAAGAACTATAGAGAATTTATTCGTATTTGAAATGGATACATATACAACCTCCTTAAGGATCAAACCCAATATCCATAAATATATTATTTTCATTAGGAAATTTTTTAATAACATTATACCACCAAATAAAGGGCCATTTTATTTTTAAAGGAATTTTATATCATCCCCGTCTAATCCATGTTCTCTATGAGTTGATCAATGGGATATATTCCAATTGAAATTCTCAAATACATATCCCACATAGGGTCATATTCCCTGAGAACCAAGACCACTCTCATTGGGAAATATTTTCTTTATAACTAGTTAGAATGATCAAATAATTAATAAGTTCAAAAAATAAATTTGTAGGGATCCCTCACCTTGAGTTCCATTTTACATGACTTTAGAATACAATGAATCTGTTCATGTTGGATGGCCTTAAAATTTATGATGTGTCTTGTCAAGTGAAATTGATTCAATGACGATTAGTGGGAAGAACATGATGAATTTGATTTGTTCTAATGGTTGATTGTGGTAGGTTCATTTCATTCACATTCATTGACTTTGGGGTCCCATTTTTTTCTTTCTGGAAACTCCCAATGATTATTTCATCAATAACTGGGTTCAATATTACATTCCAATGTTTGGTGGTCAATTGGAGTTTCAGGCCCAATGATTATTAGGGACTCTCATTTTTTGAGAGCATGGGAGGTCATAATCATTTATCCTTTATTAATGTAATTATTAATTACTAAGAGACTCTCTAATATATTTATGATATGTTCATGAATATCTTAATTATCTTCATACGAGACTTGTTACCCTTACCAAACAATTATAGATTAAATTCTATTCCTTCAAAAAATAAAGGGAATTTCCATTTTCGATTCCATATGTATATATATATATAAGGTTCTTCATTAATTCCCCATTAATGAATAGCTTATTTATATGTAGAAGGTGTACTACAGAATTCGTCAGAATTTTATCCCTTATATGGAGGTTTATAATAATCTAAGGAAGTTATTTATCGATTATAAGTCATATAATGTATCTCAGTTATTGGGGTAATCAAAACCCTGGTAGATCATTAAGACATGTGTAGTCTAATTTCATGTGAAGAGGATATATATGTGGATATTTGGGAGACAAATATTTTTTGCTGAAGTCTTGATGTGACTTATTATATATCAAAGATATGATAGGAATCATATTTATCATAGTTTGATCATTCCCTTGGGAATATCCCAATGGTATTTTTCCTCATATGAGGTATGTTTCTATTATGCCACTCATCAAGGATTACATGTTGGTATTTCCCTGTATGATAGTGATTTATAATGTCAATAAGGTTTTAATTGTTACTACCTTAGCCCAGGTGAGCTATTATCATTATGGGAAAAAAGCATTAACATGTGACTAGCTTCATTTCATTTGGATGTGGGGATTATGATCTAGGATGTCCCTGGTGTAGTTAATATTAATCTATGTCCTTGAAGAGGAATACTACATATCTTAAATATGGATAAATACTAATGTATCATAGTTCAGTTGCTTTCTCTATCCTTTAAGGGTAGGGGTATAATGACCATTCCATGGTAATGATTGGGTCGCAATGGTAGATATTTCTGAGAAATAGAGGTGCAAACACCACGGTGGATTCCTATTTGAGCTTGGTCTCAAAAATTAAGAAGGTGTCCAACGTATCCTATTCATGGAAGGAATTAAAATCATCAAAGATAAATTGTATTAGGGATTTTATACATACATTTCCCCTATATTTATAGATTTTTTGTATAGATGATATGATTATTATAATTAACTAAGACCACATGAGCTATTCTCATTGTGAGAAATAAGAGATGACAAATGATCAATGTCATTGCATGAGGATGTGGGACTTGTGTGATAGGACTACCAATTTGGGGTTTCTGTATAGATTTCAGACCTTAATAAAGAATCTTACACATCCTGGGTATTGTAGGAATTAGAGTTGCATAGTTCACTTGGTCAGGGCTTACATGTTATTGTTTCACTTATCATCAAGTCTTGCATAGTAACATTTCCCATATCATCTTGTCCTACATGCTAACATTTCCCTTATCATCGAGTCTTACAAGCTGACGTTTTACTTATCATCGGTCCTTACATGATGATGTTACCCTTACAATCAGGTCTTACACACTGGCATTCCCTTTATCATCAATGCGTACACCCATATGTTTCCCTTCTAATTAGGGCATACACATTGAAATTTTCCTTATCATCGTGGATTAAACACTAAAATTTCATTTATCATCAGGGAATACACACTAATGATGAACAAGGTGATTGATTCCTAGGCTTCCCTTGTCCTTTGGATTTCATGCCTTCCTATTAAAGATTTATTTTCTACTCGACATGACTCGATTGAATGATTTCCACATTTGAGAATGTCTACAAGACATTTCATATGAAAATATCTTGACCAGACTAGAATTTCCATGGGATATCATGTATAATAGGGTTTAATTTATAAGGATTGTTTAATTAACTAGTGTGACTTGTTTGAAGTAAATTTCAATACCTGGATGATTCACTCTGGAGTCCTTCATAGGACCCCAGTTGACATGTCTACTAGATTTTGTATGATAAAACTGACATACCCAGTTTTCATCACAACTAATTTATGAAATTTATGGAGGGTGTCATGAGAGCCACTATGACATGTATCAGATGGTGTCACATGTCCTGGATGATACATATGGAGGGCATCGTGAGACCTAGTTGGCCTATCCAAATGGAGTCGCATTAGCTAGTCAACATTCCCAAGTGCTACTAGGAGATTCAACTAATAAGAGTGGATGTAAAAATATAAATCATTCTATATGTCTAAGATAAATCATTAAACATGAGTTTCAAACCTAAAGGGGTTCACAAGACATGATTTTTCTTTCTCAATGTGCACCATATGACTTTCTTCGACATGTCCACAAGACTTTTCAAGAGCCAAATAATATAGAGCTTTAGTGTCACAGGACATAGTAAACATGTCCTAATGTTGGAACAAGTATTGGAAGGTTCATATAGAATCACATGAGGATCATCAAATATGTTCTTCACAAAATACTTCATCATTTTTTATTATAGGCTTTATTTTTTGAATTCATTAAATATATTCAATGACATATTATTTTAAGTCTCAAGCTATCTAGAAAATGTCTGGGATGTCCCTCATATATCTTTCTATAATTCCTTCTTGTGATCTATGATTGATCATGTGAAGTGAATTATTAAAGGTGAATGATCACTCTGATGGTTCCCTAGTCGATTACTTGATGGAAATATCTTTCAGTCACATGATCACCTACTTCCCGAAATATAATTTAGCACCAGTTCAAGGTTTCGAGATCTCATTTGTACATGTAGAGGTAAATATCCTTTTCATTCATGCAGGTTTGGGGAACTAATCGGCCACACCACCCTATTTGTTCACTTCATTTCACATAAAATATCATGTAGTCCCATGTTGGAGAAGATGAAGGTTTTCAGCACATTATATCTTCATGAGTCTCTACTTTGGATTCCACCATTGGCATCACCTAATTTTAAGTTACTACGAGACTACTATGTCAATTCCACTTTAATCAAATTATTACATATTAATGGAGACTTTATCGTTCTTGAGGACATCCAATGTACTTTCGTAGACTTATATCGACATGTCCAAGGGACCTCATGGGATCAAGATGTTTTTCATGAGGTTATTTCATGACTTCAATTGAATTATCTTGAACACATTTTGATTCATTTATGCCTTGTCAATTTTCCTTCATCTGATCAGGACAACCTATAAATGGTTCTTGCGAGACTATTCCATGTAAAGGACAGGTGTTCCATAATATTTTTACCGCTATGAGATCCATATTCTCCATTCATTATATTTAGTTTGTTTATTTTATGTAGGTTTTTGATTTTCTTATCGTGGTTAAATGACATTTAATAAAATCATATTACCTTTTGGTGGTGCATCGCATGAACCTAAAATATACTATAGGGATGTGAAATATTTTAAAGTAAAAAACAATCTATTTTTCTATTGTGAGCTAATGGGGAAGCACATGGTTCTTTGGAGATGTCCACTACTCTCTATTTTATGGGGAAGAAAATCCAGAAAAAATTTGAGAGATGATGAAGACGTGTCTCCCAGGTCTAGCATTGTCTTACCGCTCACCTAGGGTGTATCACATGACTTTTATTATTGTGAGAGTCACCCACCACTAACTTATGTTATTTCATTAGTTTTTTTTCAATGTTTCTGGATCTTTTGAGTTGTCATAAATGATTGCAAGGAAAACCATTCTCTCCATTAGTGATTTTCCATGTGAATATTATTATTTCATGAGGCCCACACCATTGGATATTTTCCTCCTATTTTTGATGGATTTTTGGATGGGTATTTAATCATCTACTAGTAAAACATCTGTTCTCCCTTGGGGTGCTTATTTGTCTTCCTCCTTATAAAAACCCTTTTTTTAAAGACACCTCATAATATTAGGAGGACATGTCGATAGGGGATCCGTGGGAACCATTATAGCCGACGCATTTTTCCAGGTTCTTTCACATGAACATATGATGGTCACTCTATAATGATTCTCTTAGAAACATTTTTAATCCTGAGATTAGGTCAATTTATCATTACTTGATTTTATTACAGTAAGTAATATCCATTTATAGGTATTTATCCCTTTATGAAATGGTTGGTGCTCACTTGTATTGTGCCATCAAATTCACCCCCTCATGAGAAATGTTTTTGTGGACAAGGGCTTGGTTATTTGGAAAGTAAATTTCTTCTTGAGTCTTTGTAAATATTGGAACCACTGTCTTGGGAATCATTTGGTCTATTGGGTTATAATTGGTATTTCTTGAAATTCCCTTTATACAAGGGATATGTGGGAATCTTCATTATAAATATTGTCATTCCTCTATATTTATCCTCTTTTTGATGTCATGAGAACTTGTCGCAAGATTGTCCCATGATACCTAATCACCAGGCATGTTTGCGTGACTTTTTCCCGAGCCTATTTCATGAGAACTCATTTGTAAGAATGATTTTCCTCTGGTGACTATCATGTCAAACTGTGAACCATAATTCAGTAATTTATAGAACATTATCCATGAGGAATGAAAATATCATCAGGGTTTCAGGGGATCCAATTGCTTGGTCACATAATTGATTGATTATCATGAGATTCAAATGAAAATGCCTACATCCCATGATCTCGAGTCTCATGGGGTAATGTGATTGTTTGATTCCCTATGGGAATTATGCAACCCATGAGACCTCAAGGGTCCAGGTGATTTTTTATCCCTTTGTGTGATCTGAAAATTATTTTTTTCTATTAATGTGATGCCCATGATACTGGAACATTATGTCTTTCTTTGGAAAACATTTTATTTTTAATATCACACATATGTGACACTTACATATTTTCAGATGGCTTCCAGTTCTCTCCGAGGTTTCTCTACTATGGAAAATAAATGAGTCATGATTTCTGTAATCAAAAATTTTGTTCCATGATATCATTTGAATACTGATACTAAAATATTGAATATATCCCTCTCGTGTGATCTTCTAAATTATCTCTTATCTCTCTGAAATCCTTTTCATGGGTTCAGTTTTTTGGATGAAGTAAGAATTTCTCCTCTAGTTTTTAATCTATTATCTCACTGGGTGTCAACTTCTCTTAACTGTGTTCAAACATCATCTACTAAGGATGGTCGACTAGTCATAGCTCAATCATAGGGTTTTTCTTCTATATTAGAAAATTTTACCTTGTATCCCAATGTTCATGACATTCCTCGTCATCCTATCACTTAGAACAATTCGATTATATTTTCCTCCTCTTTGACCAAACCATGCAGTGGTAGAGTTCAAAATGTGATCTTTATTGAGTTGTTAATTTATCTTATGAATGGGCCTAGCCCTTATTTCTCAGCTATAGCTTCTTGGAGTTTTTGGATCAATTACACATGGTTTATATTTATTAATCCCTATTGATATCACAATTTAACATCTACCCTAGCACTATATTCTATGAGAAATGATCATCATTTACTGTTCTAGATCTAACACACTCTATTTTTTCCATGGCGAAGTTGGCGTCATCCTATGGTACATCTACAATCTAGGGGGTATACCCCCTATTAGAGATATATATGTAAAATTTCACCTTACTATGTATTTTTTGGATGACCTCTCACAAAATATAATTTTGGTGAAGTAAATGCTTTCTATTATGATGGATAAACATAAAAATGAGTTGATGATGTGCTCAATCATTACATTCAAGGACGGGATCGATATTTTTTTTACATTAGATTAAAACAATACATAATAAATCCTCAATGGTTCCCCTATTAGTATGTTTATGATAGCATTCGATCATATTGGGCCATCTTGGAGGCTAGGGAGTATACCCTGTGGGGATACTATGTGAATTTTAATGTCACTTCATATATAAAGATGGTAGGCTTTAAGGACATGTTTTTTTATTGATGGATTTTATGGGAAATAGATGCGCACTCGAGGATCTATGTCAGCATGTTGGTGACGGGATTGCAACTTGCAGAAGGAGAGCACCTCAAATTGGAAGTGTTGATCCAAGCACACCTTTATAAAATTCTAGTCCATATTTAACAATGCAATGACACATAAAAGATCAGTTCTCTCTATCAGTTTTTGTTTGATTGGATAACAGATAATTCCAATTTATATAAATATTATAATGAAACTAGGGACCTTGATAGTGTATCCCATCACGAACTATTGATGATATCTAGGGTTGGAACCATGTTTCTAATCCCTACCAAGGTTATGGATTCACAAATTCAATATAATAGCATCGATTTTATGCCTTTTCACTACCTTCTGGTTTGAATATATATAATAGAAGTGTTTTGCTTCATCAAACATCATATATGATCTCTCTCTGGGAAAGGGGTTCATGCAGCAAGGATGAATGAGCTAACCTTCTTTGGGAATTATACACCCTATAGATTCTCAAATCTATTTAATTACATCCATGGGGTCTCCATTCTTCCCTTTCCTAACATATGAGGAGAACAGAACCCTTCGATCATTCACCAGCTTTAGATGATGATTGCACATGAAGATTCTAAGGATGAGATCCTACTTCCACCGACTAATTCTATTGCCTTCCTTACATAGGATTATGATTGTTATTGGGTAAAATATTACACATATGTTGTGCTAGTCTAGCCATTCCATCATGTTGAAATGCATTTTTCTCCGCCAACTCATTTTTTTGGTGAAGATGGAAATAACAGAGGACCCAAGAAAGATATGAAGAATGTGACCTCATTACAATTATGATTACCCTAATAGTGGATCAGACTCCATTGACTAGGATAGTCCCTCAGCATAGGATACAGATGATATGACTTTCGAGAGATAAGTATATGAACCTTTTTCTCTGACTTCTTTACTAGTTGAACAGGTTACTCCTCCTTCAGTTGTTCCTACTTCATCGGTCAAGGAGGCTCAAGTTAAATATAGGTTGATCTACTGATAGATTAATTCTTTGATTACTGGGACTCCCTTGGAAACATTTTTTGACCATGTGGATCACCTCCATTAGTTTTTTCCTTCCTTGGGGGGGGGGGGTTGGTGGTTTTGATCGTCAACCCATGTATTACATCATGATTTGAATTTTCATGACTCTGTAAGACTTGGATATCAATTAGAGGGACTTTTATGATTTTTTCTAATGTGTCTCCTCTTTCATAAAAAATTATGAAGGCGTCAGAGATATTAGAGTTGGGTTACCAGTTGATATCTGAACTTTATGCTTGGATGGATTCTTCAAAAACACAAATATGGATATGTGAGGAGATAATTTCTCATTTGAGGTCTAACCATTCTTCATCATAATAAAAATTTGCTACTACTCATAAGATGTTTGAAGAGATGATCTCATTGGCTATGGCCCACCATCTTAGAGTAGTGACAAATGAGGCAGGGCAAGGGGCACTCTAGTTTTCCATCGACACATCTTTCTAGACTCGTTCAAACCTTACTAGAATAGCTTGTTGACTTTTATTATAGATAAACCCCTATAATAAATTCTATTTTTATGAGACTTTAAATAGATGCAAAAAAATGTTCATATTAATCCCCCTTTCATAATTTTATAAATTAATTAATTATATAATCTCGCTACATTGTAGTCAAGTTTCTTTTCACCCATGATATTTATGTCATTTTGTTGATCTGATATTTTTATAATCCCCAATGATAACTATCAATTGTCTAATATCAATAAAAGATGAATGTATGGATTTGAATATTTGAATCAAAAAATATTATTCGTTGAGAAGTGATCATGAATACCCACCTATATGATATTCTTTACTGATGTATTTATTCTAGCTATCGTGAAATTAATAGATTCACAGGACATTGGGGCAGAATATATGTCATAAAGCGGGAGTGTACTGACCCAAACATTTATCAATAGAATTTATCAATTCTAATAATAATTTTATATAGTAAAAACACATGAAATAACTTATAGGCCATAATAAAAACTTTATAAATGGATAATTGATGAATAAAGAATTATTTCAAAAATATTAGGATCCAATACTGATGATATATTAACATGACCTTAGGAATTGTAATATAAATTTTATAAATAGTAAACTAGAAAAATAAGTAATAGAAACACTCATGAAAATATAAATAAAATAAATTAATCTTATAAATAAACTAATTTTATAATTATATCATAATTTATGTAAATAAATGTTTTAAATATTATTAAGTACATGTTGGCATTTTTGTGAGTCATAAATACTTATTTATAATTTTTTGATTACTTTAATAATTTAAAATAAAATATTTTTTACAAAAATTACCTCAAAATTATTATTTCAATGTCTTATGTTTTGAAGATATTTTTCTAAGACCTTAAATAATTTTTCAAAGTGTTATAAAATCAGGTATAATTTTAAATTACTAATTTTCCATGCAAATCATGATTTGAATTAAAAATTAAATTAATCATATTTCAAAAAATATTTACATTAAATGGAGTTCATTTTTTAATTTTACACATAAAAAAGGTTAGGGTGAATGTTAGGGATTATTCTGAGAATGCCTGAATTGTTTTTGAATAGTAAAATATGGTAATTTATGGTATACACATTATAAGTTAAATACTCAATTCATTGTGTCATTGGTTTTCTAATCCCCATAATATCTAACATATCATCATTATTTTAATATATTTAGTCATAATTATCAATTTATTCATATTCTTGATGAAAAATAGTATACTAGTGAATATAATAATGAGAACCCCCCCCCCCCCCGCACAAACACTAAAAATACCAACGCTCACCCCCTCTTATCCTCACACCTCTAAATCATTGATCCTTGCCCAAATTATTTTAAATACTATTACTTATCCCATTCTTGATGTCCTCAATCTCTTGGTCTCATCAAAATACCAAAACCTTTTCCCTAAGATGGTTCTCAAGGAAGATAAATCCAAGAGTAAAAATCTATTTACTTTTTCTTATAATTTCTTTTCATTTTCAGTTCTTTTAAACTTTAATCCTAACCAACAATTATCCAAATGTTATAATAAATCCATTATTTTTGATATAATGGTATGAAATCATGTCAATTAAGGATCCATCATCAAACTCTGTTCTCTCTCTTTTATTTTAATAATGAAATCATCGCATGTGATGTGTCAATTTACAAACATTATAGGTGATGTCTTTTCACATTCCATTAAAACATTAATGGATATTAATAAAATGATTAAATGGTTGAAAAAAAGTTTTAATTTTTATTTTATAACACTTATTATGTTTTGGAACGAACTTATATACACAATACTAAATGATAAAACAAAACTAGTTCATGATAAAAAATCTATCAAAATAATCCTGAAACAATTATCTTGAAAATTTATCTAATGATTCAACATAATTCCATATAAACAAATTATTTTTAATATTATTTAAAATTCAGAAACATAATTAATAAAATATAATAAAAATTATGTATATTTATAATCATTTTACACGAACATCCATTCATATATATAAGAAAACCAATCATGAAAACCATGAAAATGAATGGTCGAAAATAATGAAATTAAAATACATAAAACAACTAAATAAAACAATAATAAAGAGATTACATGTATAAAATGTTCTATATTTGTTAATTAATGAATCTAATGTGATTATATAGGATATTAAAGTCAATAAAGCCTTTATACATAAGGTAATGGAAATTCTCAAACCCAACTCTATTTCTTTGGGTTTTCCCTTTTCCCACCATTTATAGTATATATATTCATTTATTTATCATTATTGTACCTTTTTAGAGATATAAATGTTTTCTACTTTAGTTTATGATAAACACAATGTTTTCGAAAGTAAATTTCTATAAAAAACGCCATTTATTTCTCGAGAATTTTTCATAATCTATAAGATCCCAGAAAAATAAGGAATCAGACACATTTCATATTTATTAACATTTGTGAACTAAATAGTACTTTTACCTTAAAAGGGACTCTATGTTCGATGGCGTACCCGATATGAAACCACGGGTTTCTTTGAAATCTTATGATGCAGGCTAATAATATAATACTATTATTTTAAATAGTAGTCAATGCCAAGCTGTTGTATTAGTGGGAATGAATATAAATAACTAATATATGATTATAAATGTTTGTTAAATGTTTTTAAAATTATCCAATAAAAGTTAGGGGCTTAAAATATGAATGAATCTAATTTTAAGCATGAATACTCTAATATTCCGTAAAAGGTCGATTTATGACCACTTGATGGAGATCCCTCATTAAATATATATTTGGTCATTTTTATACATTCTATTTGACCAAATAAAACTCTTTTTGAGAATGGGGACATCAAAATTTAAATTTTGTAATTTTTTTAATTTTTTGGATAATGTTCATTTTTTAATGAATAGTGAAAATATTGTATTTTAATTCAAAACTGTGTTTTAATATAATTTATTTATATGGTTAGATTATCTTTTCAGTTGGTTTTAATGTGTAATTAGTATATAATTTTACCATTTAATCCAATGTACGTCATTGGAATTAATTTCACACTTAAAGTAGACATAAACAAGTGTCAATCTTTTGAAGTTACTGTTTCTTAAAAACACCGTATTGGTTTTAACAACGGGAATTAATTTTAAATTATTTAATGACACTTCTATGTTTTTAATTTATAAAAATAGACATCATTTTAGAATTTGTAATATCAAACATAGCATCGTATGATATTTGGGTATTTTTCTGAAAAGCATTAATTTTGATGAATAGTGAAACCACTTAGTATTTGTTAAAAAAACTGACATTTTTATTTAAATGAAATTTTACAAGTTCTGTGAATTGAATTTAGAAAATATGACATACATGGTTGTTATTAGTATGTAAAATGTGGTTCAATGAGAAGAAAAATAATTTTTGGGTGAATAGTAACTTTTGACTTTTATTTACCGTGGTTAAAGGTAAATAGTATAATTTAGGGTAAAAAGAATATTATAATAATTCAACATTACCTTAAAACTTGTTATAACCTTATTGGATGAGTAATCTCCGACCATGGGTATCATTGGGTTGATTTTGGGACCCCATTGATCCACTTAAGAGTGATAATGACACTTTAGATAAATTAATTTAATGTAAAGGAAGAAATGTCACAAAAAAATATCTTTTAATAAATTAATTTTTATATGGGTTTATATAAGTTATCATTTTGACTATAAATATTAATTGGAAAGATAAAAATATTTCCTACATCATGGTAATTTATTTATAATTTTTATACAAAAATGAATTACATTATTTATGACACAATAATAATGCACTATATACCTCATTAATAAATGATTTAAATAAATAAAATTATAAGTATTACAATAACATCCATAACCTGTCCAATTCTTATTGGATGACTTTAGTTCAACCATGAGTCATCTTATCTTCAACTTTAATTAGTTTGGAATCTTTAGAAATTGAACATCATTATATAATAAAATAATATTTTCACACTTTCCTAAAGAGCCCCTCCTCCCCAGTATAAAAGGACACCACTTCTAACCAATTCCTCACACCTCTAAAGTTGTTTTTGTAGTCCAACCTCTACCCAATTAAGCTCCCTAAATCCCTCTATTCAACCAATAAGCATTACCTTAGGCAGAAGGCACTTCAACAAACCATTTTGGTTCAAACCAAAGGGAGTTACCCAAATTAAAGGTAATGGTTTCTCTTAACATGTTTTCTTTTATTATACTTATCCAACCCCTAAAATATTTTTATTACCTTATTTTATAACAACACAAGTATCCTAAATATACTATTATTTTGTTATGATAAGGATTCTAACTACACTTACACACACCTTTATCTAGTTGGTGAAGAACATAATGTTTCGGTGGATGAAAAATTAAGACCTCACGAAACGGTTAATGTTCAATTACCTCAAACCGCCTCTTATGGTGTCCATTATGATGGAACTATATTTATATATGATATATATTATGTTTATGTTTTCTTTATTCTTCTTTATTTTTCTTTTATATCATACCTTTATGGTTTTCATTATGGGTAAACGTGATAATTTCATTTGAGGAAGTGTGGACTACCGCCCCCTTAAAGTGATATGAATTGTTAATTCCTTATGCGGGATGTATAAAGGATGGAGTTAAGGATATTATATATTATATTATATATTAATTTTAATATACATATGTATCATTATGATTTAATTACATTAAAATTATAAATTGAAATGAAAGTCGCGTTCATGCGTATGTACGGCTTACCGTCTCCATAAATGGTGCATTTCATTTCTTACCTCCGAATATAATGTACTATTATAAATACATGTATATACTAGATATATATGACATATATGATATCTAAATCATGAATATAATTCTGGATATAATTAACTTTTTACTATGTGAACAACTTGTAATTATAAGTAGTCTATTTTTTACTCAAGTACCAAATATCGACAAAACATCGATTATTTAGATAAATGATTACATAATATCTATAACATGGAAATAAGTGATATAAAAAGAATAATAAACTTGAAAAAAATTCTTAAGAAATTATAAATTATCTTATGTTTATTATTCAGGAAGAACAAGGAACAAACAAGTCAAGTCGGACACGAGGTAAGGGATTTTCTTATCTCACTTTTAATTCTGTGAAATTTACATTGCTCTCCACTTATTCATTGCATGTGGTGTATTGTGTACTAAAATTTGATATATATTATCATTATTATAATTATATTCATGGTATTTTGTGATTAATTTGGTGGTTATTAACTTTTGGTCATATGACTCAATTGATTAAAACATGGTAACAGGTTTCATTTCACTTTTTATTCCTGTGATATTCATTCTATATTTGCCACTATTTCATTTTGTGTGGTGTATGTACTGTACATGATTGTATTCTTTGTGTAATATAATTTCATTTCTGAGTTTTTAAATTTTCATAATATTATCCTTCTTTCATGTGGTGTATGTTTTGAAAGTTACCAAATCGTTAAGGGATCCTTTTACCATCCACTTTTTAAAAGACTTCTTTTAGTTATTTATTTTATTTTAGTTCTTATTATGTTAGGATATGTTCCTATATATCCTTTTTGATTTAAAATTTATCTCCATGTGATGATATACCCATTTTATCCCATCAAATCATTTTCTGAATTTTAATGTGACGCCGTTAAGCTGTCGAATTTTTGCAAGGGAACTTCTTGACCCAATTTCAATTCATTGGGTTCGACTTGTACTTCCTGAATATATCATCCTATGAATATGTGTGAATGAACTCTATTTTTTTCCACTTAATATCAATCTATATTGGATTTATTTATATTTTCACACATAATTATGTTATTTATTAATCCTTAATTTAAGGATACAATCTTTATAAGGGATTTCATCTCCATTTGTATTTCCACTGAGACTTCATTATTGTTATGCACCAATTCACTCTTATATGGTGTATATACTGTCCTTTGACATATTATATCATGAATCCCCTTATTCTCATGATATTATAAAGTTATGATTAAATTTGTTTCCTTAATTATTTGTATTCAAGCATATCTCTTTTTGTTAAAAGACCTTTTTAACTAAAATATCATTTTAAATCTTTTAAAGACTTATTCTTCTAAATATTTATCATTAATGTCAATTTTTTAAAAATGGGTTTTAGGATTTATTTATATATAAATTAATTTTTCCAAATGATAATTCATTTAAAACCTTCCAAGTGGCATGGGACACTTTGATTCAAAAATCTATTTTTAAATGGGTTTGAAAATGATTTGATAAAGCATTTTTTATTTCAATATCTTTATTTGATATATTGGAATTTGGAAATGTTGTCTTTCATTTATACTTGTCTTATGTGTTAGGATTATATTATTTTTATTGGGCATTGTTTAAGTATACAGGTGGTTCCGTGATAATCCTGGGGTGGGTGAGCCCGAGATAGCTCTCCAATGCATTGGGTAATGTGATAGATGAAAACGTTAAGTTTCTCCAAAGAGATTTAGGGAATATATTGTGATGGTTATTCCAAGTGTATCTCCCTTTGTAGCTGTGATAGCTAAAATATAAGTTTGATATGGATTCCATAAGTAACCTTTATGATTTATGATTTTTAGGTGTTATTCATAACTCTTATGATTTCATAATGTATGTTTTGATTGAAAAATATAGTTTCATTGATTTGTATTTATTGATTGGCTAACATTTTACTTCCTTATTTTATATCCCTTACTGAGAGTTTTATGCTCACCCAAGATTTTGAAATGTTTTTCACAGGTAATAAAGTGGAATAGGGTCAAGGATGTGATCATGGAAAATTCATGCTCTCTTAAACATGGAATTAGACATGAATCTTTTTTTAGAGTTTTTATTTTGTAAAAAAATGGAAACTGAGTAGGAGTGTCTACTTTGTATTTTTGAGATGTAATGTAATATCTAGGGATGAATTCAATAAAACTCTAAACCTGAAAAGAACCTCAATGTAAATTATTCATTTAATTCAATATTATGTAAGGTTTAAGGCTGGGTCCTTAATGTTTGTATCATAGGTCAATTTACAAAACATTAGGGATATGTATTTTTTGATAAACAAATGGTTAGTCCCAAGGTATATTATTTTTGTTATATCCTTGTTTTATAACTTCTTTTAGATCAAGGAAAGTAAGTTACAAATGGATGGAGGAGGATCTCAAACAACATTCCTTTCTCTTCCTGATGACATGCTTGAAATAATTATTGAAAAGTCATGTTTGGATGATTTTGAAACTTTTTTTAGAATAAAACTCACTTGAAATCAGTTGTCTTATATATAAAACACCTCCACTATACCTTGTTATAATCGTGATTCATGGGTTGTATTTATAAAAATTCTATTTCACAATATTATTATATTTTCATGATAGTTAAATATTATCAAGACATTTTCAAATATTTTACATTATCCCAACATTTTGAAGCATATTATGATTTTAAAAAAGGTGATGAAGAAGGAGACCCATGCATAACCTATTTATATTTGATTTTACAATATAGTCTCTCGACACATAACTATGATATTTTAAAAGGACAATTAATTTAAATTTTCAACTCAAATTCAGTCCGACTATTTTATAGAAATCATGTTTTATCAGTTGTTTTGAAATTATATGTCATACATGATTATTTTCCGAAAATATGTTTCTATGAACACCCATATGACCCATGTTGTACAATGTTTATTTGGATTGAGGAAGGTAATGATTTTTGAGGATCAATAAATCATGGGTTCAATGCAAGTACCTTCAACCTGTGTGAACAAGATGACGATGAAACCAAATGGACACCATGATCAAGGTATGATGTTCTTCATTTTGGGGATCCGTTAATTTTTTTTCCATATGGTGGTGAAATAAGACATCAACAATTAATATTTTGAGATCATAATGAATATGAATGAAAATGAGAGGTATAAGGAAACCATTGAGGTTAAAACATGTTAGGGTTTTCTTGAGTTTTATAAAAAGTACAACCCGTAGGATGGGTGACAACCCGTCACATCTTGTAAGGCCATAGGAATCGAACCCACAACCGAAGGGTGACAAGGTCGCAAAGCCAACCACTAGCCTATTTGAAGTCCCTGGTGAGTAAGACTTATTATTTTAGTAAAATTTTTTTATGGAACATGAATAAGTTGATTTTTGGAACTTATGTTCTATGAAATGGATATACTTAGTATAGAAAAATGATTTAGTGATTAAGTGATAAAGGTTGTTGTGGAAGACGATCTCTCTTTTGAGGAAACACTATATGCCTAAGGATGATAAAATACTATGGGATTTCAATTATGGAATAATGGTTGAAATTTTAGTTTGGAGGATTATATGTTTTTTTTGTGGACATATGATGATTTGGTTTATTTACGTAACTAATTTACCTATCATGGAGAATATGTGATAAGATTAATTACATTTCAATATGAGATTTTATGAGTAACTGATGTTATTTAGTGATAAATGATAATATTTTTCATGGAAGACTATGAAATAAAATCCTTATGAGATTTAGGTTTCAATCTTAGTTTGGATTACTTTTGAATAATTTTATGTATAGTTGTTTATTGAATGGTCTTGGTTGAACTTTGGGTATTGTTTTACAAATTTTAGAGATTAAGAGTAGTTTTTCATTTTGTCAAATATTATCTATTTGGGTATTATTTGATCTCGCACTAACCATATTGGTTTTAGTTGATGTCTAAAGACAAGGGAAATATATAGTTCTTCTTTTTTGGATTATGTGATTCTAAAGAAGATGATTCTTGTGCTTTTGATGTGACTAAGTATTTTTGAATGCTCTTTTTTTAGAGAAAAGATTAGTTTTTGTTAGAAACATATTATAGGATGAAACTCTACTTGAAGGTAAGTATATTTCCTTATGTTATTATTCAATTTAGTAAACGAATTACTCCAAATTATGAAAAGGAATGTAAAACAAAAACGTTTTTGGTTTACATTTCCTACTGGTTAATCAAAGACCATTTAACACATCATAAGTTTGGGATTTTTTGGTGGTTAACTTTCTCCTAAACAAGTTTTCTATCACTCTCCATCAGAACAAGATGGGTTGTTCTATCTTCCATATACATGTTTTCCTACATGTAATCCCGGTACGGGTTATCCTAGGGGACCATTGAACTTTTCTTTCTTTCTTTTAAAATGATATTTTTACTGACTCTTTTACGTTGTGGGACTTTTAATGAAGTCTCCAATCCCAGTTTTAAAATTGTGAGTACGCAATTCCCAAAAGGGGGGAAGTATTTTACATCCCAGATAAATAAGGAATATGACACTTTTCAAATTTATTTATATTTATGAACTAAATATTACTCTTACAATAAAGGGGACGCTATATTCGATGGCATACCTGATACGCACCACGGGTTTCCTTGAAATCTTATAATGCATGTTAATAATATAATAATATTATTTTAAATGGTAGTTAATTCCTAGCCATTGTATTGGCGGGAATAAATAGAAATAACTAAAATATGATTATAAATGTTTGTTAAATGTCTTTTGAATTATCCAATAAAAGTTAGGAGCTTAAAATATGAATGAATCTAATTTTCATCATAAATACTCTTATATTCTGTAAAAGGTCGATTTACAACTTTTTGATGGAGAACCCTCATTAAATCTAATTATGGTCATTTTTATACATTCAAATTGACCAAATAAAATCCTTATTTACAACGGGGATATCAAAATTTACTTTGTGTAAATTTTTGGAATTTTTCTGATAATGTTCCTTTTTTCATGAATATTGAAAATATTGTATTTTAATTCCAAACTGCATTTTAATGTAATTTATTTATATGGAAATATTATCTTTTTAGTTAGTTTTAAGGTCTAATTAGAATATATTTTTACCCTTTAATAAAATTTTTTAAATTGGAATTAATTTCACTTGGAAAGTGGACATAAACAAGTGTTAATCTTTTGATAGTTGTTGTATCTTAAAAACACGCTATTTGTTTTAACAACGAGAATTAATTTTAAATTAATTAATGCCACTTTTATGTTTTAAATTTAGAAAAATAGACATCATTTTTTAATTCGGAATTTGAAATATAGCTTAGGCATAAATTTTGTTATTTTTCTGAAAAACGTCAATTTTTGATGAATAGTGAAACCACTATGTATTAGTTAAAAACCCCGACTTTTTCATTTAAATGAAAATTTACCACTTCTGTAAACTGAATATCGAAAATCCAAAATACATGGTTGTTATAATTAAGTAAAATTTGGTTCAATAAGAATAAAATAATTTTTTTGGTGGATACTAACTTTTGAATTTTATTTACTGCGGTTAAAGGTAAATAGAGTAATTCAAGGAAAAAAGAATATTGTAGTAATTCAAAAGTATCTTAACATTTGTCCTAACCTTATTAGAAGATTCATGGTCGACCATGGGAATCTTTGGGTAGATTTTGAGACCCCATTGAGCTACTTAAGAGTGATAATGACACTTTAGATTAATTAATAAAATGTAAAGACAAAAATGACATAAACAAATATATTTTAGTAAATTAATTGGCACATGGGGTTATATTAGTTGTCATTTAGAATAGAAATATTCATTGTAAACCTAAAAAATATTTCCTAAATCATGGTAATTTCTTTATAATTGTTAGACAACAAATGAATTACATTATTTATGACACTATAATGATGCAGTATATACCTCATTGATAAATGATTTAAATAAATAAGATTATAAATATTAAAATAACATCCAAAACCTATCCAATTCTTATTGGATGATTTTATTTCGACCATGAGTCATCGTATCTTCGTCTTTAATTAGATTTGGACCTTTATAAACCAAATATCATTGTATAATAAAATAATAATTTCACACTATCTTAAAGAGCCCCTCCTCCCCCCTTAGAAAAGGACACCACGTCTAACCAATTACTCACACCTCTCAAGCCTTTTGGATCGTCCAAAATCTAACTAATTAAGCTCCCTAAATCCCTCTTTTCAACCTATAATCCTTACGTTATGTAGAAGGCACTTCAACAAACCATTTTGGTTCAAACCAAAGGGAGTTACCCAAATTAAAGGTAATGGTTTCTCTTAACTTATTTCCTTTTATTTCACTTCTCCAACCCCTAAATTGTTTTTATTACCTTATTTTATAACAAAAATATTATCTTAAATATACTAGGATGTTGTTATGATTTTTATTCAAACAACATGTACACATACCTCCATCTAATGGGTGAAGAAAATAATGTTTCTGTGGATGGGAAATTAACGCCTCACAAAATGATGATTGTTCAATTACCTCTTACCGCCTATCATGGTGGCCATTATGATGGAAATGTATTTATATATGATATATATTATGTTTCTGTTTTCTTTATTCTTCTGTATGTTTTTATATCATACCTTTATGGTTTCCACTATGGGTAACGCGATAATTTCATTTGAGGAAGTGCAGACTACCGCCCCCTCAAAGTGATATGACTCGTTAATGCCTTATGTGGGATGTATAAAGGATTTAGTTAATGATATTATATATGATATTATACTTTAATTATAATATACCTCTGTATCATTTTTTTTTATTTTATTAAAATAAAAAATAGAAATGAAAGAAGCATTCATTCATACATACGTCTTACCCTCTCCATAAACAGTGCATTTCATTTCTTACCCTCAAATGATATGTACTATTATAAATACATGTATATACTAAATATATATAATATATATTATTTTTAAATCATTAATATCATTCTGTCTATAATGAACATTTGACTATGTGAACAACTTGTAATTATAAGTAGTCTATATTTGACTGAAGTACCAAATATTAACAAAACAATCATTATTAACTTAAATGATTGCATAATATCTTATACATTGTAATAAGTGATATAAAAAGAATAATAAACTTGAAAAAGTTTCTTAAGAAAGTATAAATTAACGTTAGTTTGTTATTTAGGATGAACAAGGAACAAACAAGTCAAGTCGAACACGAGGTAAGGGATTTTCTTATCTCACTTTTAATTATGTGAGATTTACATTGTTAGAAACTTATTCATTAAATTTGGTGTATTGTGTACTAACATTTGGTATATATTATTATGATTCTCATTATATTCATTCTATTCGATTATTCATTTGGTGGTTATTAACTTTTTTCATACGACTCATTTGATTACAACACAATAAAGGGTTCCATCTCAATTTTTATTCCCGTGAGATTCATTCTATAATTGCCACTATTTCTGTTTGTGTGGTGTATGTATTACCCATGATTGTACTCTTTTTTTAATATAATTTTATTTATTATTATTTACATCTTCCTCGTATGATCCTTCTTTCATGTGGGGTATGTTTTGTAAGTTACCAAATCGGTAAGGGAACCTTTCAACCTCCTCTTTTTAAAAGACATCTTTTTGTTATGTCTTTTATATAACATATTATTATGTTGGGATATGATCTTCTATATCTTTATTGATGTAAAATTTATTTCCATGTGATGAGATACCCTTTTTATCTCATTAAATCATTTTATGAATTTTAAATCGACACCGTTAGGCTGTCGAATTTTTGCAAGGGAACTACTTATCCCAATTTCAATTCTTTGGGTTCAACTTGTACTTCTTTAATATGTCATCCTATGAATATGTGTGAAATACCTATGATTTTATTACACTTAATATCCACTTATATTGTGTTTATTTATATTTGTTACACATAATTATGTGATTGATTTATCCTTAAGATAAGGACACCATCTTTATAAGGGATTTCATCTCAATTAATATTTCCACTGAGACTTCATTGTTGTTCTGCACCAATTCACTCTTTTATGGTGTATATAATGTCTATTGTCATATTATATCATTAATAACTTTATTCTCATGTTATTATAATGTTCTTATTATATGTTATTTTTCAATTATTTGTATTCATGCGTCTCTCTTTTTGTTAAAAAAACTCTTTAACTAAAATATCATTTTAAATGTTTTAAAGAGTTATTCTTCTAAATATTTATCATTAAATTCCATGTTTTCAAAATAGGTTTTTGGATTTATTTATATGGACATTAATGTTTTTAAATGATAATTCATTTAAAATAGTCAAAGTGGTATGTGACACTTTTATTCAAAAATCTCTTTTTAAATGGTTTTGAAAATGATTTGATAAAGCATTGTTTATTTCAATATATTGATTTGATATATTGGAATGTGGAAATGAAATCATTACATTATACATGTCTTATGTGTTATGATTATGTTATGGTTTTTGGGAATTTTTTACATATACAGGGGCTTCCATGATAAACCCAGGGTGGTGGTGCCCGAGATAGCTCTCTAATGCATTGGGTAACGTGACAGATGTAAACATGATGTTTCTCCTAAGAGATTTAGGGAATATAATGTGATGGATATTCCAAGTGTAACTCCCTATGTAACTATGATAGTTTTAATGTAAGTTTTAATTGGATTCCATAGGTATCCTTCATGATTTATGATTTTTGTGTTTTATTCATAAATCTTATGATTTCGTAAGTTAAGTTATGATTGAAGAATATAGATTCATTGATTTGTATTTATTGATGGGCTAATGTTTTCATTCCTTATTTTATAACCCTTACTGTGATTTTTAGGTTCGTCCCATGTTTTTTAAATTCTTTTCATAGGACATAAAGTGGAATAGGTTCAAGGATACGATCAAGGAAAATGCATGCTCTCTTAAACATGGAATTAAACATGACAGTTTTTTAAGAGTTTTTATTTTGTGAAAAAATGGAAACTGAGTAGGAGTGTCTACTTTGTATTTTTGAGATGTAATGAAATAGTTAGGGCCTAATTCTCTAAAACTATAAACCTGAAAATATCCTCAATGTGAATTATACATTTAATTCAATATTATGTAAGTTTTAAGGTCGGGTCCTTATATAATCAATCAGGGTGGATGACTTTTATATCAAGTATGTTATTCCTTCTTTCACATGGGAAAATAAAATTTAACAATTTATTATTTATGAAATGATACCTATTCCATTCCATGGGTTATTTTATGTATAATATTGATTCATTTTCTTTGTGGAAATCATGATAATTTAAATGTTCTGATGTGATGGGTGCACCTTGAATTATATAGTGCAATATAAATGTTATGATGCAACTGGTGCACCAGGAATTATATAGTACTACAATGCATTGGTTAATGTGATTTATCTCATGAGAAAATGTGAAATATGCATGAATATGTTGGTAACTACTTTCATAACTATGTGTGGTAGTTGAGATCTAAAATAAGATGTCTCGTTTTTATGCATTGCCACATTCCATGAATTAATCTAATGCTTCCTCTCATGATTTTAATGATGATGTTATGATTATGATAACACTCTGTTATATTTTTTCAAGTTCTTATATCTCCTCTTACTAGGATTTTAAATCACCCATTTATTTAATGTATATCATTAGGTGACTACTTGTACTAAGGAGATTTCAAGGGCCAATAAGAAGATATAGAAGAAGGAAGTAAATAATATTTTATGATTTTTTAAATTTTATGTATGGTTTAAATTTTATAATGACCCTAAACCTTTTTTTCATGTTTATTTAATGATTTTATGTTGTTTACAATTAAAATTATGCAATATTAATGTATGAAAAAGTGGGGGATCTATAGTTTGTATCATATCAAAAATTAGTTAATTTGGGAATTAGTATTATAGAACATTTGGTAAAAACCATAGTATGAATCTAAGTATAATTACCCACCCAATAATTCTTGTATTAAAGTATTATAAACAAATGTATCCCACATGATATGACACTAGACATAATTACATAAACCAAAAAAATTATTTCTTGAATACGATTTTACTAATGTTTGGTTCTAACAATTGAAATTGTAGAAAATGGTGTAAACTAGGAGAAACCAGGAAAACAGCCGATTTTTGGGACAATGTAGTGATTTCATGAATGGAATATCCAATGATTTGGGATCTATAGATAAAAATTTCATAGATATTCATTACCAGTTGTAATGGTTTATAATCAATAACTAAAATAATGTGGAACGTCTTCCTTCACCTAAGAGGGAAAAACTAACTATAAAGTGTCTTAAAATTAATTTATCACCAATTTTTTGTGGATATTATTATACACTTATCATAGAAGAGTGGTAAAATAAATGGAGATTATATTTTATGTGATTAACTATTCTGAGACATAGAAGGTGACTCTGGGAATTTAACATTAAGCTGGAGTGGCCGATCAATTTTGGGTCTTGATTAAGGACACATTGCTAAAAGATGAAATGGAATATGTGGAGTGGGGACACATAAAAATAATTTTTATTAACATTTATTTCCCTCAAAATAATCAAAATAGATGGAGAGATAATTCATAGAGATGAATAAAATGAAGGATGAATTTATCACGGCCTATAAATAAAATTTTGTAAGGCTTTCAAGGTATGCTTCAGGTTCTATTATCAACAATGATTGATGAATTGATAGAATATTCAGTATATTTAAACCAAAACGTCAATAGGCTCTTACAATTAAACACGTAAGGAGTTATGAATAATTTTTTCAATGTGCTCTCAAAGTAGTGATGGATTTTGGAGAATGGTCTCATGGATATAATGATTAGACAAAAATGATGGAATATTAATCTGAATGATATAATGAGAACGATGAAAAGAAAACTCAACCACCCACATGTGAAAAGTATGGGAATAATCATAATGGAATACCTCAATGGGGTGATGTAATGTATCATGTTTGGGAGACAAGGTCACCAAGATCATGAATGTTGAAGATATATGAGGAAACTAGACAATGTTCTCAAGGAAAGGATATAACCACCCATTGTCCAATGCTACAACTATGTGGATCAAGGGAATTATTAAATTCAGTTTACTAAACCTCATGTCATTGAGGAAATAAGAATTAGTAGCCACCAAATTCAATGGATAAAGGTAAATAATATTCCACCACCAATACTAATGTGTAGTAGGATGATGAAGTCATACAAGGTACACTTTTTTTTCAATAAATAATAGAAAAAAAGTATTATTTTATATTGGTTCTACGAGTTCTTTTATATTTTGAAACTTTTTTATAACTACTAAATTGAAGCACTTAAACCTATATGTAGATATATCTATAAGAACGCAAAATTGTGTAATCATTGCAACCTAAGTTCTAAACTCTTATTCTATTGGCGTATGTGGGATGATTCTTCTAGTGAATCTTGTGATACTCCCATTAATATAATTTGACACTATAATGGGAATGGACTGAATCTCATTATAAAGAGAACATATAAACTTTTAGGAAAAGGAAATATCTATTCCTATTACAAATCATATCATTCTCAAATATAATTTAAATAAATATCATGAATCTCCTTTGGAAAATCATTCAATTGTGTTGTTGTTCATTCCCTATAAATAAACATACCTTACTAAAATTATTGACTTAGAAGATGGTATCAACCTACTGTAAATGACCATTATTAAGGTATAAAATTATGTATTTCTTGAAGTGTTACCTAAACTTCCCCGAGGTCTTGAGGTATAGTTCTCAATAGAACTCATACTCAGAGCTGCTCCAATCGCAAAGTGTCCCTATAGGATGGATCCTATTAAAATGGAGGAATTAAAGAATTAGCTATAAGAAAATATGTATTGAGGGTTCATATTCCCTAACACATAACCATGGTATGTTCCACTACTCTTTTTCATGAAAAAGGAAGGATATGTTTGGTGATGTATCAATTATAGAGAACAAAGCAAGGAAACCATAAAGAAATGGCATCATATTCCTAGGATTGATGATATTTTTTGATCTGTTGCAAGGAGCTCAGTACTTTTCAAAGTTTTATTTTCATTCTGGATATCATCAGCTAAAGGTGATCAATGTAGATATTCATAATATAGCCTTCTATAAAAGTTATGGGAACTACAAGATTCTGGTGATGCCCTTGGAACATACTAATTCCCCTATAATCATCATGGTTTTCCTGAATATAGTTTTTCTAAATTACCTTGATAAATTCTTGGTAGTGATTATCAACAATATTGTCATCTACCCCAAGATAATGTTGGAACTTGAATAATATATAATGCTTGTGTTGGAATCATTAAATAATGATAGTTTTCATTCCATGTCTAGAAAGTGGTTATTTTTATATATTAAGTAACATTCTTAGTACATGTAATCACAATTGAGGAAATTTATGTGGTCCTCTAAAAACATATGAAATTGTGGAATTTCTCTAACCATCTAGTGTTATTGAAATCCAGTTGTTTCTTGGATATTCATGCTAATACTGGCATTTTGTGTGAAATTTCTCACAATTATCAATCTGGATAACTAAGTTAACAAGGAAATGGGTAAAGTATATTTGGATGGCATAACGTGTGAAAATATCCAAGGAGATGAGGAGAAAGATGATCAATGCACCAGTACTAACATTAATGAAAAGTGGAGAAATTTATGTGATATACAATGTTGCTTCAATGTAATTCTTGGGTTGTGTACTGATGAAAAATGATAATGTGATAACCTACACTACATGGAAGTCGAATATCCATGTTAAGAACTGTGAAAATTATGATTTGGAGTTAGAATCCATGGCGTTTTCCTTGAAAATTTGGCAGAACTATCAATATAGTGAGAAGTTTCACATATAAACTGATCAAAAGAGCCCAAATTATAAATTCTCACAAAAATATCTCAACATGGATAAAATGAGATGGTTTTAGCTAATCAATGTCTATGATATATCTATTCACTATCATATTGGAAAGGAGAACATGGTAGTTGATTATCAATGAAGAAAATAACATGCCACTCTATCTATGTTTGTGATTGAGAAAGACACAACTCTAACATCTAAACTCAGCTCACCTCTAATATGGTAGTCATACCGGTGTGCCACATGACCTGAAGGGAATCTCCTCAAATTCCAGAGGCTACTAACTAGCAGAAAGGGTCTAAACTGTGACTGTGGGGAGACTATTTCCTCATAGATCAGATTATGAACAACAATTAACAATATATTAAAAAAGAAAAATCACAATAACAACAAATAATGGAAGAATTAGTAAAAAATAATTCAGAAAGTAGTCAAATATAATATGTATCAATTTAATAAAAGTATCCAATTCCATATTATAAAACTGGTGGATTAATCTCACAGTGATGATACCAAACTAAAATTAGTATATCATGACTTACAACATAGTTTAATAATAACCAAAAGACATCAAATCCCCAAGGGCGATATTTGCGTGCATCTTGAGCTCTAGCTCAGTACTTTTCTCCTAACATCCAAGTAAAAATAGATCAACATAAGAAATAAATCATGGTTTGAAGTCTTTTTAAGAAGAAAGGTCTACTTGGGTACCCTAGTTAAATGGTATCCTGATTAGAGTGTGAGATATAAATCTCATTAGGCCAGCACCACCAGTGTTCAGCCAAATCCAGAAAATGAAATATAAATTAATAGCTTTTCCATATAAAATAAATGGTGAATGATATGAAGTTAGTAATATCAATATTGTTTGGGTTCCGAAATGGAAACCCTTCCCATACCTCTAACTTCAGCCTTAGAAAAATTTAGAAGAGGGTTCTTGTGTAAGAATGATATGTGTATCAGTTCCAAAATTAATAATGGAACTCAAAAAGGTTCACGCCAAGCTTGTTCTTAGGCTTGGTGCCTAATTACCATGTCATCACATACATATACTAACAAGAAATAAATAAATGTCACAAGTTCATGATATAATATATATACAAGAAACAATTTTAGAGTAAGAAATTTTACCCATGCAGTATTTCAATACAATTTAATCAAATCTATAGTTGGAGTATGGACCCACCCCAAAGGTATTTCTATGGTACATACTTATATTTATCCAATAACACTGATCTCATTAATGGTAATATTCTAAAATACCAAGTATCACTTGAGGCATGGTGACTCTCAGTCCGTGTTGGGTATCTCCCTAGAGGACTGAGTATCACCCAAGGCATGGAATATCCATCTTTCCAATGGGTCCATCCATGGTTTCTCCCCTAGGGAATTGGTATCACTCAAGAGTATATTAAACTGCATGGGTAGCCTTCACCTAGCAAGCCAAGGCATCACCCCTGGTGCCACGTGGTATAACCAGCCAAGCAAGGGAGTTCATCCAAGAGTCCTTAATAGGTAACGCATATTCTCATCTGGCCAGCATGAAATGAACCATAATATCCAAAATATATTGCAGGGAAAACCACAATACATATATCGGATGTTAAGAATATTCATATATCATGTTAATCAATCAATCATTGTGTGCCACAAGCTACTCAATCCATTAATTAATATAATCCAATACATCAACATGGAATATGGGATTTCACATAGAATTATGCACCTTATAATTACATGACAATGTTAGCATCTTAATATCTAAAGAGACCAAGAATAAATTTATATCAACCCACTGAAAAGGGAATAAAAATTAGGCACTTGTATGAAAAATGAAATATAAACAAAAGCACATGGAATCAACATGCCTTGAATTGTAGATTATCAATGAAATTAAATGGTACATTCTAATAGAATTGTTCAAGCATGGAATACAAGTCAAACCATCACAATACCTTTATAATATAATGCACTAGACAAAAAGGGCATTTAGTTTGGGCACACCAATGGGGTGTACAAGAGGTAAGGCCCACACCCCGAATGGGTATCTCCACATGTGAATGCCACAACAAGCACTATAGAACAAAACAAATAATTTAATAAGCAATAACAAGGCATCATTGGAAGGTTGTAGGGAGTGGTATTAGTTACGACATGACATAAGTGATGATTTAAGGGAAAGAGGGTAGACACCCTACACTGGGGATTATAATTTCATGTCTAGACATGCACTTAAGAGGTGTCTCAGATCATATACCATTTTTTAAGGAACCAAATCCATTTAGATAAAACCAAGATGGGTCATTTATAATCATTCCTTTTTAATAAATATAATATCATGCATAAAGATAAGAAAACACGTTAATTAAGTAAAACATAAAAATATATCACTACAATTTTAGATCAAAGGAAGTGCAAATCAACATAGGGGATTCATTATTAAACAATGTCATTTCTTATTAAGAAATAATTTTTCATCATTAATTAGTTCATAAACTATGTCAAAAGAAACATTTAATCAAAAAACCATACTGTATTAATTAAAAAAGTATGAATGGTGTTATAAGAAATTAATTAATGCATTACTAAAACTAATCTTTCATGGAAAGGGACACAACCTTAAGTATACCAAGCCAATGCTTGGAATTCCTCACTTTCTAAATCAAGAAGCATCTCGCTCTCTTACACCCACTTATATATATATATATATATATATATATTAAAACCATTGCACATTTTTTCCACACCTAGAGGGAATATGGAAATGGAAGCACTACTGAAAAAACGACCTATACCCATGGTTCAAAACCATGGGTATAGCCCCCAAACCATGGGTATGGCCTATATGCATGGTTTTGGGAACCGTGGTCGTTTGTGGTGTTGGTATAGGTCCCCAGCCTATACACACGGTTTTCCAAAACCATGGGTACAACTGTTCTTCCCCATTTTCAAAGCATCGTACACAATTTCCATTCTCTCAAAGTCTTTTACCCACGATTTTAAAATCGTGGGTATATATCCTAAAAAAATTTGGTCGATGGGTTTCGATACCGCAACCTCTTCGCTGCAAACACCACATCTTACCACTTTCCTAACATAACCTATGTGTGTGTGTGTGTATATATATATATTTATTTATTTAAATATTGTTGGTATTGACGGATGAACCGTGGGTATAGGAATCCCACCAAAAAAATTCCTCCCTGCGGGAAAAACATTTTCCCGCGCACGCACAAGAAACCTATACCCACTATTTTTCATAACCGTGGGTTTAAGTATTTTATCCAAGATCTATCCCCACGCTTTTGGGGAAAATCATGGGGATAGGAAACCCTATACCCTTGGTTTTGGAAAACCATGGGAATAGGAATGTTTTCAGGACCTATACCCATGGTGTTTGAAAACCGTGGGTATAGGGGTACCTATCCCCACGGTATTCCCCAAAACTGTGGGGATAGGTCCATTTTCCAGTAGTGAAGATAAATATATAATTATATATATATTCATTTTCATACCTAGTATTATGAATTCACACAATTGGATTCATTTACAACATTTTACAACAATTCCCATGGGTCACGTAAACACCCCAATACCGTAAGTAGTGGGTGCAAAACAATTTAGTGGTATGAAAACATAACCGAAAACACTAGCGGGTAGACTGAAACACTCTTAACCACTTCGCATTCAGCACTGATTACCGAAATATGGACCAATTGGTACAAATACATTCTTTTCATAAACTAAAACTATAATAAAACTGTATATCTTGATTAATCCCAAACCTAGGGTTTCATCCACACATTGTATGGATACATCAAAATCAGCCCAAGAGATGTAGGTGACCGAGGTAGAAGGCTATACTATGAAGAATCTAAGTAGAATCATGATCAAATATAGGCGGATTTTTCGGAGGAAGATGGTGTCGAGTTGAGGGGCTCATGCGCTATGGGTCACATGTCCATGGGTGCTTGGTGCATAGTAGGGAGGTGCACACTTGATGGAGATCAAGGCCTGGAAGGGTCATTCAGCCATGGGGAGGTGCTGCAAATAGTGCATTGTTTGGTGAGGAGCTCGTGCACAGGAGGGATTTGATAAGGCTGGTGTGGTTGCACTCTATGAGTGGGAGAAGTGAAAGGATCCCCTTACATTTTTCTTTAACCTAATTTAACTAATTATAATTGTAATTATAATTTTAATAAAATACAATTATTATAACAACAAATTATAATAATATTGTTATTAAGAAATTATTTTGTTTTATTTTATTTTATTTTATTTCTATTTTACAAATTCTATTTTTATTTTAATCGAAAATAATTATTTTGATATCTTTTAAAGGAACTCATCCCATTAAAGGGTTTCTACGTCTAATTTTTTTCTAAAATTGGGTTTTAAAAATAGCATGTTCATTAAAACAAATTTTAAAATAAATGTTAAATTTTTCATCTGGAATAAAACACGGGACATTAAAACCATCCAACTATAGAAATTTTCATCCTAAAGAATCATTCAGAAACTATGTAACCCAAATCAAACATACAGGGGTCATGTAGTACAACACAAAATGTTTCATTTTGTTTTCAAACACATAATGGACCTTCAAGTATGATTAGGCAAGAAGTACATTAGCCATTAAGCTTTGAGCCAATGCTCATTTTCCAACTGAAACAGTGACATTCCTTCTCTTCATTTCATACTTAAACATGATTTATTACATTAAACATTCACATGATAAAACATAGAAGATCAATACTTCTAGTGTATTTGGGTCTTAGGAACATTAAATAACAACAAAAAACATAGAATGCAACATCTTATTGAAAACATCATTTAAACGACCACTACATTCCCTCATACTTGGCATTGTATGAGACAGCCTGAGGTCATTCATAAGAAAAGGGTGAGATATAAATCTCATTAATGGATTAAACAATGAATAACATGAAAATCACAACACATGTTAGGAAATATGAATATAAATGGAGCTCTATTGAAACATGAACATAAAGTCATGATACAAAATGATAATCATAACAAGGAATTATGGCGACAACACTTAACATAGAATTAGCATGAGCCAAGGATCATGCACATGGAGCATGAGTAAACCCTAATTGAAAATGAAGCACAAGTAAACCATCATTTCACATGAATTATAATTTTTAAAAACTAATTTCATGTGGCATATCATGATACTATACTTTACCCAATGAATTGGAGTCTTATCAGGGTGCATCCTTTATAAACATTTCATTCCATGAATAAGTGTGCCCCATGGATCATATAACGTGGAATCAATCATCATCTTTTATTCCATGATAAAGGGAGGTGGAATAAATTGATAAATATTTATAACCTGTAAGTAAATGTGCATAAAGTTGAATACCCATGATTGATAAATGGGCCTGTTATTCACTACAGAATGAAATTGTCTTGGAAAATCATAGTGCAATTTTGGCAGCCTAATGACTTGAAATAAGAACTCGTAAAAAATGGTTGATCAGATATAAAGTGGATTATCATCATATTTACATGAAAAGGACAATAAGGGGTAATATAGATACATTTTCCAACAAATGTAGAGGAATTTAGATTCATAATACAAAATAATTACTTGGAAGTAAATGAGGAGAGAGAAATCCCTCACAAAATATCGGCATGGTAACAGGTGTACACAAGAGATACTAATGATAGATAAGGGGGTATTACATCATCCAAATATAAATAGGGATACTTGAGGACGGTGATAAATCATACCCCAAAATTTTTAATTCAAAAAAAAGGGCATAACAACCTAATGAAAATTGGACAAAATGAGAAAGGAAGAAATCCCTTACATGGAAGTGTGCTTCCAAAGGCTTGGGAGAGGCTTGAGAGGGGTTTCATGGGAGATTGGGGCACCATGGGAGGATTCTAGAGATAAAATGGTTGATTTTGGATGAACTCCAAGGATTTTAGTGAAGAAGAAGTGGGATATTGGGTGGGTTTATATAGTGAATCAGATGTAATTCTTTATTATTTTGGTTTTGGACACCACACATTAAACTAATAAAACCAACAAAAAGCCCTTGGATTTTTCCCATGGTTTTTGAAAAATGGGAGTGGAAAACAATATTTTATTATTCCAATGGTTGAACGTCTAAAAATAACAGGGTTTCTTATGTGGAGGTGAGTCACGCTCTCAAGAAAAACAATTTAAAAAGACAAAATGTTTTATAAGTCATGGAGGGTCCACTAATGCTTCGTAAAATAAATAAAACTAATCTAAAATCACATTATTTTAATTGTAAAAATTTATTAGACGAAAATAATGTTTATATTATTTTATTACATCACTATTGCGTCATTATAATGTCATAAAACACATCATATATTTCAACGGTATTTAATTTTTACCCAAAACTTCGATTGTCTCAAAAAAATATGGAAAGTTCACCATTGAATAATATCGACATCCTAATTACCAAAATAATATTCATTTTATCTAAATAATTTTCTAAATATGTGAATTTTTACTTTTAATATAAAAAACTGACATTTATTGAAAAATCATGGGTTTTGACAAAAACAGCTTTCAAAACACAATAAAAATAAAAATTGTATTCATAAAAATTGTACTATTTTTTTTATTTAATAATAATTATTTTATTAATAATATTTTATTAAAATATTATTTAATAAAAAATCCATTAATTCATCAAAATAGATTTCTTAGTTTAATATTATAAAAAAATAGTATTTGTGCTTTAAAAACTATTAACAAATTAACAATAATAAAATGAATGCACATTTTTTATAAAAAAATAATTTATATAGTCGTAGTGCTAGGGTATTGTTACATAACCCCTTATAACACCTGCATAAAACTGAAAGGTAATGTGTGTGATAGTGAACGACTCTTTGGGTGGCATGAATAACATTGCTCGTGTGGTAATATCTAATATCTTACACTTGTCTCGTAGTCGGTTCCACTCAAGCTTAACATGTTCAATCTTGTCTTGGGTATGGTCAAGAGTGATTCCCAATTACGACGCCTCCTTTCCGTGCTCTAAAAATTGGGCTTCGTACGATGCAAGTCTACTGGATGAGTCCATCACTTCCTTTGTCTGAGTAAATGGGATTTGTTAATGCCCTATATTTATACTAATCATTTGATCACTGATCAATGGAGATATTAGCAATGGTCACAATTATTAATGGTATTTTAAAATTCTAGAAACATAAAACCAATGAAATTTATATTTTATATAACCATAAAAATACATTTTATTAGTTCAGGAGGAATTTTCATTTACGAATGTTTGGGTCGTTACAATATTCCCCCTTAAGAAATTTTTCCCTCGATATTTCATTTTCCCATACTAATACATATATTGGTAACATTGCTTCATCACTTCCTCTGATTCCCATGTCACTTCTTCAAACATGTGGTTTAGCCACAACAACTTGACAAGGGGAATTGTCTAATTTCGTAGAAATTTTTCATTATGATCTAAGATCTTCACCGGTTTCTCCTCACAATAAAGATCTTCCTCTAACTGTAATAACTCTGAAGAGAGTACATGTGAATGTTCGGGTATGTGATTCCTTGAGAGGGATACAAGAAAGACATCATGTACTTTGGGAATGGTAGGTGGAATTGCTAGTCGATAGGCCACTGCCCCGACACGATGAAGAATCTTGAAGGGGCCAATTTTCCTAAGACTTAACATCTCCTTCTTTCCAAACCTCATGACTTTCTTCTGCCGAGATATGCATAGAAATAACATGTGTCCAATATTAAACTCAATTTCTCATCGATGGTTATCTACATAACTCTTCTGTTGACTCTGGGCTGCCTTGATATTATGCTGAATGGTTTTCACCTTCTCCACCATTTCTTCGACCATTTCTACTTCTAACAGCTTATGTTCACCGACTACATCCCAACATGCTTGTGTTCTACACCCCTTCCCATATAGGGATTCCTAATGTGCCATTTAGATGCACAAGTGGAAACTGTTATTATATAAGAATTCAACCAGTGGAAGATGTTGGTCCCACAGTCCAATTATGTCTGTAGAATATGATCTTAACATATCTTCCAGTGTCGGAATAGCTCACTCAGATTGGCCATTAATTTCAGGATGATAGGACGTACTGAAGTTTAGTTCTATATCCAAATCATGTTATAGTCTCTTCCCGTACATAGAGGTGAATATTGGATCTCGATCGAATAAAATAAATAGTGGTAATCTAGGAATCCTCACCACTTCCCTGATATATATATATATATATTTCTGTGTGTGTGTGTGTGTGTTAGTTGATCCAATCATAAAACCTTCTAAATTGCAATGAAGTGCGTAGACTTTGTAAGATGGTCCACAGTAACCCAGATTGCATTGTTGGCTTTGGTTTCATTCAGAAGTTCGGGGACAAAGTCCATGGTGATGTTCTCCCATTTCTATGATGGTATGGGAAATGGTTGCATCTTCACCTTAGACTTGTTCTTCTCTGCCCTCACTTGCTAACACACCAGGAACATTTATGTATACTCAGTGATATCATTCTTCATATTATACCACCAATAATTCTCTCAAATATCTTGATGCATCTTCTTGTTAACTGGGTGAATAGAGAAAATCAAATTATGTACATCATCTAAAAGTTCCTTCTTCAGCTCTGGACTTGATTTAACACAGAGTATTTTCCCAAATCTCACAATTCCATCTTAGTTAACATTGATCTTTATAGATTTCCCTTTTCGAATAGCTTCAACATTCTTCTGAATTCCCACATCATCCTTGTAAGCATCCTTTAACTTTTCCAAAAGAGATGGTTGAGAAATCAATTTAGAAAGGATTATTGATGTTCCCTTCTTTGTGATTCTCATTTTCATCTACATCAAATCTAAAAATATTGGATCCTTTTGAATTCCCATCGGTGATAGAATTGTTGGGTCCATTATACAGAGAGTATCTGCCACCTTGTTCTCTTTCTCATGGTGGTTATGGATTGAGCAGTCATAGTCTTTGATCAGATCTAACCATCATCGTTGGCGCATGTTCAAATATTTCTATGTGAATATATACTTGGGGATTTTTTGGTCCATATGTAATTAACACTTCTCACCAAATAGATAATGAAGCAAAAAATTTAAAGCGAGGATCACCACAACCAACTATATATCATGTGTTATATAACTCTAATAATGAACATTCAATATCCTTAAAGCATAGGCAATGACTTTGTCATTTTTCATCAACACAAAGCCTAGACCCTTCTTCGAAGCATCACTGAATACCATAAAAAGTTCTCCACTTGTGGGTAATGTGAGAACGGGTATAGTGATAAGGCTCATTTTCAAATCCTTGAAGCTTTCATTGGATTAATATATCCAAGAAAAATTTACTCCCATCTAAGTAATCTTAGAAATATGGTTGGAAAATCATGAGAAATTTCTCAAAAATCGTCGATCATATCCAACTAACCCAAAAAAGATATGAAAATCTATTAGCTATGTTGGACTCATCCATCCCTCTATTAGAGCTATCATGGATGGATCCACAAATATCCCATTTCTTGTGATGATATGGCCCAATAATGATGCCTCCTTCAACCATAACACACAATTTTTGAACTTTGCATAGAGCTTCCCCTTTCGCAAGGTCTCTAGTATAGTTCTTAGTTGCTCCTCATGATCCTCAATTGATTTAGAGTATATTAGAATATCATCAATAAATTCTGCCAAAAATTTGTCTAGGTAATCTATAAATACTCTATTCATCAAGTACACGAAGATTTATGGAGAATTAGTGAGTCTGAAATGCATTACTATGAATTCATAGTGCCTGTATCTTGTACGAAAAGCAGTCTTGGGGATATCTTCCTTCTTCACCCTTACTTGATAATATCCTGACCAAAAATCTACCTTGGAGACGTATTTTCCTCCATGTAGCTGATCGAACATGTCATCAATTCATGGGAGATGATACTTGTTCTTTATCGTGATTTTGTTAATCTCACGATAATCAATTCAAAGGTGTAATGACCCATCCTTCATCTTGACTTATAGGACTGGTGCACCACATGGTGATGCACATGGGCTTATAAACCCTTTCTCTAGATTCTCCTATAGTTGTTTCTTTAGATCCTCAAGATCCAAAACCTTCATTCTATATGGAGTCTTGGATATTAGCAATGCCCAGGTTATATGATCAATTGAGAATTCAACATCTCATCTAGGAGGAAGACCAGAAATTTCCTTGGGAAACACTTCAGTGAATTACCTCACAATAAGTATGTATTCATGGATGGTTTCCTCCTTAGACTCAATCATCTAAGCTAGATATACATCCTCATTGGGCAGTAATATCCAATGCGTGAGATAATGGAGCTAAAGAAGATTCATCTTCCACCTTGCACTTGTACATAATCTGCGGCCAATTGTCCACATGGAGAGTGATTTACCTCTGACAGAAATTTATGTTTTCTATATATAAGGAAAGCCAATCCATGCTATGAATTGCATAAAATTTCACCATAGAGAGTATGAAGTGGTTCGCTGGGAAGTTCAATCCACTGATTAAGATAGGGGAGGAGTTATATTCATGGGATGCAATTATTGCCACAGTTTCTGTACTCACCAAATATTTGCTTCCATGATTTTTGGTGGTGTTGGGATTGTTCTAATAAAAATTATGTATATAAAATAATGCATAGAACCTGAATCAAAAATTATGTTCACTATTCTTGAATCAATATGTATCATACCTTCCACCACTTTGTTGTTGGGGTTCACTTCAGAAGTAGTGATGGAAAAATATCGCCCTTACTGCCATGGAGGTTGTTGGTTGCCCACGAAAACCCTTATCTTTGGGAACTGATTGTCAAGATGCCCTGGTTTTTTTAGTTGAAGCAATAAACAATGTGTTGAGAGTTGAACAGAGTGTTCCTCTCATCTATTGAAGCATCTGGTTTTTTTGGTTGGCAGTTAATTGCCGCGTTCCCTTCTCTTCCACACCTAATGCATTTCTTCATCCTCTTCAGGCAATTCCCGGGGTTCTTCTTTCTGCACTGAAGTGCCCAGATCAGTGGGAATCACTAAGAGGGGGAGGGGGTGAATCAGTGATCCCTTAAAACTTTTTACTAATTGATTCTTTATCAATTAAACCTCTATGCCTTGTTAAGGCCTCGATCCACTCTTCTTGTATCTCTCAGCCTTTCCTCGAATGATGCAGTAAATGTAATGGAACAGGACACAAGGATTTACAAGGTTCGGCACCAAAGGCCTACATCCTTGCCATGTTGGTTATACGCCCCAACATGGTTTCTTCCATTATAATCTGTTAGTATTACAATGGTCGATACAGCATCCCACTGTATCACTCCTGAGTCCCACAGGAGGGTGTTTATACTGCGTCCCACAGTGTTACCAGAGTCCCACTAGCCTGCTCCAGAATCCCACTGAAGACTTCTTCCACCCTGAGTCTCACATGGGGCTTCTCCTGGCTCCTCGAGTCACACGAGTAGCTCTTCTTCACTTTAAGCTCTTCAAGTATCTTCAGCAGTCTGGGATAAAGACTGTTGGCCTTGCTCTGTACCTCTGATCACTTGAGTTGATCAGGTATTCTCGTCTTGCTCAGGATTTATCTCCTTCTCAGGATGACCTGGCTTCTCTCCAACTACTGAATACTCAGACAACTGATATCTTTAACTTCAGTCTGGTCCAGTCTCACTTCACATCAACTTCATGCACTGAATGCATGGCATCACAATATCTTCAAGATCTCCTGGTCTTGGAATCCTCAAAATTCACACAAACAGATTTGTCTTTGTTCAGGTGTGCATGTGCATGCATGCATGCATGCACTCTCCTCTTTCTCCTCTTGGTGCAGTAAAGCCTCAAAGGGTGTAGTCACTTTAAGCACACACCTTTTCTTCTTTTCCTTCACACGTTTAATTCCTTTTGATTACACACATAAATGTGTGTTATACGTTGTGTGAGTCCTCTTCTTCTTCTTCTAGGAGAACACACTTTTAGTGCACACACTAGGTTCGGCCACTTTGTTGTTTTGCACACACAACTTGTTCTTTGATTTGCACACACACAATGAGTGTATATTTGGCCTCCACTATTTTTCTCTTCGTGCATGCTTAGTTGAACGTGTGCATGGCCTTTTTTAAACCCAATCCATGCAAAGCATCAACACCGAATGGCCTCGCACCTTCGGTTGCTTCGGCAGAACTTCGAATTCTCTCATTGAATGCATGCACGACTCTTTTTGTGCATGGTACTGTTCGTTATGGCCAGACAAGCACAAGGGTGCCTTCGGCTTCGAGAGAGACAGCCGAGAACTCAAAATCCGTCATCGGGGAGGCGTCTGGTTCGAACGGAGGCACGCGGGTGGCTTCGGGCGAGCTCAAGGTTGAGGACGGATAGGGAGCCGTCGGATCAGGCGATCAGATAATCTCGGACGGCCTGGATCTGAACGGGAGCGGTGAGATGCGATGAGCGGCGGAGATCGAGCGCGCGATGAGACGGACGGCTCAGATCTGATCCGCAGCGAAATTTTGCATCCCACATCGAATCGCCTCGCGGAATTTCCGCGGTTTATCAACCAGCCGCTCCCAGAGACGGCCAGTTGAATCTCCTCCCCTCTCGGTGCCGCCCCGCACCGTGTTCATCTTCGGGCGCGCTCTGCGCCCACTCCTGCCCCTCGGGCGCGCGCTATGCGCCCTCTATGCACACTGACACTCTTGGGGGTACGCTCCTACGCCCCTTCCGCACTCCTTCGGGCGTGCCCTAGGCGCCCATGCGGTGTCTTGGGTGCGCCCTGCCGCCCTGGCTTGCCCCACGGGTTCCCCCATGGGCGTGGTGCCCTAGCGCCCATGCCTTGGGGTTTGAACCCTCAAGGTGCCTTGGTTGGCCATATTTTTTGGAAAAGGCATGAATAAGGACTGTCAAATACAAAGTTCTCCTATGAGTATAAGCCAAATTCCAAGTGCCATTCAAGCCATTTCTTCTCCACTTCTTCTATTCTTCTTCTTAAGAATTCCATTACTTCTCCTCATATGATCTTCACATAGGATATGGAATTCAAAAGGTTCACCTTCATCAACCGAACTCCTGAATCACTTATAATCTTCAATGTTCTTTATTGATCTAATCAGAGATCAATTGGAACATCTTCAAATCATCATGCACTAAGAGATAGTGCATGGACTTCTTCAGCTCACTTCATCCACTTAGGAGGTGTGGATGGATCATCTTCATCTCCTCGTGCATTGTTATGACAATGCATGGTCTTCTAGAGCTTGTTGTGACATTGTATCAAGTTTATACAAGTTCTTGGAACTTAAAGAACAGTTCAACAATCGTCAGATGTAATGATGATACTCCATCATCATCCATTCTTCAAGTGGTGTAACTTAGTATCATCTTGATACAAGTATTGAAGCATTAAGATCAGTTCTACAATCGTCTGATATACATAGAGAATGTTTCAACCACAACATCCTATGTCACTTAGTGAATCTCCTAAGTGACATGCATCTTAGTACCATGGCCATTCTCCATTCATCACCAACACCATCACATCCTTTTTAATTCACATATTGAACCTCCTTGACATCCATCCATTCATTCCTTGACAACAACATACCTCATTGACAACAAATGCAACACAGTTCACTTCATGCACCTTAGGCACGTGGGGTGCTAGATTTTCTATGTATTGTTGGATTTATCCATTGGGCAACATGAATTGAATTCTACCTTAAAATTATTATCCACATGATAAACTTGAGATTTTCCAATCTCTATTTCAACCTAGAGGTAACATCGGACAATTTCCTCATAGCTGTCGAAGTCACGGATCGCAAGGGCATTCTGCATGCTAGGTTTCATCCCACCAAAGAAGAAGTCAACCTTGAATTCAGGGGTAATGATAAAGCCATAAGAATATCTTGAAATCCATGTGATTTTTTCTTCATACACTATGACAGATTTGTTGTCTTCTTTATTTAGGGAAAGTAAATCCCTTTCCATCTTAAGCCGAAGGGTGCGCAAAAAATATTTATGAACAAATGTCTTCCAAAAATCCTTCTATTCCAACACCTCGATATCCTCCTCCGGCTTTGTATTTTTGATCAATGTTCACCATTGGTCAGATTCACCCTACATACGATAAGAATCCAGAGGAACCTTATCTTGTGTTATATGACAAAGAATGGAGAAGGTCATTCAATGGAGTTGATCCATTGTTCGGCGATTGAGGGATCAGTTGATCCATTAAAATTAGGAGGCCTTTGTCTCATTAAGCTCTCGATAGCAGCTTGTTATTTCACAGGGGGGTTTAACATTCTTCTTAACCCATGTTTATATTCAATGCCTGAGTTAACTAAGAGAGTATCATGACAAATTTCATGATTCCCACTCCCATCAGATTGCGCATCTCATTTGAACAGTCATCACATAGGTCTTCACATCGGTTATCAGCCCAAGTCATCCTATTACTGGCCATTGGCTAGAATAAATGGAAATTTAGGGGTAACACATAATGGGTAATCCAAGGAGAAAACATATAACTTATAAATATCATTTATTTCCTTAACATATGAATCTATAGGCTTCAATATATGTTATCTATGGTCTACTTTATAACACATATTATTAGGTGAATTTTTTCCCCTTAATAATGGTTCATATTATGCTTGGGAATTTACCAATTCTTATCCCCTGGGAGAGTTGTAACCAAGAGTGCATTAAGGCCCATTTTCATGTACCAGGATACCCTGGGTCAAGCGGAAAATTCCTTTTCGGGGTTTTCACCCCTAGGTACATCTGTGTTAGAGCCACCTCTACCTCCATGTACCGAGACATGGTTGTATTTGCATGATAAACCACTTACTCAATACTCACCAAAACATAGAGAGGTTTTTATTATACATAGTCTACTCTACATGTTTTCACTAGTGTTTCGTAATCCTAATCCCAAAATATAACTAAACATATCCTCTGATACCAACTATAACAACCATGCTCTTTATTTCATACGTAAACATGATTAATTACATAAAACCTCCACTTGATACAACATAGAATATCGACTGGTCTGGTGTATTTGAGGATTTGTAACATTACATAACAACTTAAAACATAAAATGCAACATCTTATTGAAAACTTCCTTTACATAACCAAAAATTCCCTCATACTTAGCATTGAAAGAGATAACATGAGGACATGCATAAGAAAATGGTGAGCTATAAAGGCCATTAAGGGAGTAAACAAGGAATAACATGAAGATTCAAATACATGTAAGGAAATATACATATCAATGGAGAAAAAGAGAAACATGAACATAAAGGCATGATAAAGCATAATAATCATAACATAGAAATGTGGCAACAACACTTAACAACATGAAATTAGCATGATCCATGGCTCATTGCACATGGAGCATGAGTAAAACCTCAATGCACATGATGCAAGATTTAACCCCCATTCCACATGAATTTGAATGAGTCAACACTCATCGCACATGATGTATCATGATACTATTCATTACCCAATACATTGCAGCACTATCTGGGCGCACCCTTCTAAAACATTTCATTTCATGCTTAAGGGTTCCACATGGATCATACAACATGGAATCAATCATCATAATTTATTCCATAGTAAAGGGATGTGAAATAAATAAATGATTCCTTAAAATCAATAAGTAAATGTTCATAAAGTTGAATAGCCTTGATAGTGAAATGGGCATGGTATTCACTACACAATGACATTGGCTTGAAAATCGTAGTGCAATTTCAGCCGCATAACGGCATGGAATAAGAACTCATATAAAATTGTTAATGAGAGAGTAAGAGATGTATCATAATATTTACATGAAATGGATAGTAAGGGGGCCATATAGATACATTTCCCAACAAACATAATGGGTTTTTTATGAATAATATAAAAAAATTACTTGGATGTAAATGAGGAGAGATAATTCCCTCACGGAATTTCGACATAGTAACAGGTGTACATGGGAGGAATTAATGAGAGATAAATGGGTATACCATCAAAAAAACATAAATAGTAATGTATGGGGGAGGTTTTAAACCAAACCCCAACATTTTTAATTTAAAAAAAATAGGGCATAACTACTTAATTAAAATTGGACAAAAATGAGAAAGGAAGAAATCCCTTACCTGGAAGTGTGTTTCCAAAAGCTTGAGAGAGGCTTGAGAGAGGCTTCTTGAGAGCTTGGGACTCCTTGGAAGGATTCTTGAGAGAGTAGGTAAGAGGTTTTATGAACTCCAAAGTCTTTTAGTGAAGAGGAAGTAGGAGAATGGGTGGGTTTATATAGGAAATGAGAGGGAATTCTTTATTATTTAGGTTAGGGACACCACACTTTGAACTAAAAAAACCAAAAACTAGATAATGGATTTTCCCCATGGTTTTCTAAAATGGGAGTGAAAATAATATTTTATGAGGCTACTGGCCTAACTTCTTAAAATAATAGGTTTGATTTTGTGGAGGTTAGTCACACTCTCAAGGAAAAAAATTTAAAAAGACAAAATTATTTATAAGTCATGGAGGGTCCACTAAAGCTTCATAAAAGAAATCAAAAAATCTAAAATAACATTATTTTAATGGTAAAACATATATTGGATGCACATGTTGTTTATAGTATTTTATTACATCACTATCGAGTCATTTTGATGTCATAAAACACATTATCTATTTAAAAGGTATTAAATTTATACCCAAAAATTTGACTGTCTCAGAAAGTTATGAAAAGTTCAGCAATGGATAATTTCGACACCCTGATTCCAAAAAAGTATTAATTTTATCTAAATAGTTTTCTAAATATGTGAATTTTTACTTTGAAAAAAAAATTGACATTTATTGAAAATTCATGGGTTTTGAAAAAAAAACAACTTTAAAAACTTAATAAAAATAACAATTGTGTTCAGAAAAATTGCACGATCATTTATATTTAATAAAAATTAATTTATTAATAGTATTTTATTAAAATATTATTTAAATAAAAAATCCATTAATTCATCAAAATAGTTTTCTTAGTTGAATATAAACTAAAAATACTATTTGTGTATTAAAAACTATTTACAATGTAATAATAATAAAATGAATGCACATTATTTATAAAAAAATAATGTACATAGTCATAGTGCTAGGGTATTTTTATATATCCCATTATAAAAACCACATATGTATGATGGTTAAGGTGTGTGATGGTGACAGACTCTTGGGGTGGCTCGGGTAACATCGCTCGGGTGGTAATCTCTATTAACTTCCACTTCTCTTATAGTCGGTTCTTCTCAAACTTAACATGTTCATGCTCAGCTTAGGCTTGGTCAAGAGTGAACCCCAATGACACCGCCTCATTTATGAGCTCTGAAAAATGGTCTTCGTACGAGGGAAGTCCACTGGATGAGGCCATCACTTCAATTTTTTGTGTAAATTGGATTTTTTAAAACCCAATATTTATACTAATCATGTGATCAGTGTTCAACGACTATATCAGCAACGACACAATTCTTAAAAGTATTTGAAATATCTAAAAACATAAAACCTATGAAGTTCACATTTTATATAACCATAATAAGACATTTAATTAGATCAAGAAAAATCTTTATTAATGATTTTTTGGGTCGTTACAGAAACACTAAGATGGTACTTATTCAAACCCTTTTAGATTGAGATGTGACCATGTCATCATATCATTAATCATCAAGGTAATGGTACTTCCCAATGTAGGTTGTAATGATTGGAAAGGGAAAAAATATGATACACAACACCTTCCAGCGTCATAATTTCCTACAATACATGCCTTTAAGAGTTCTAGGGATGCTTTACATATGACTTTTGGAATGAAAGAAAAATTGTCAATTACTATATGCCACAAATCCCACATCAAGACAAATTTTATGGAAAATAAATTATTAACACAAACTGCACTTGTCCCTCTTTGAGATGTTCCAAAAACAGTCTTTCACTGAAAACTCCATGGAATTATGAGAGATAACTAGTCAAGACTCTCCAACCGACCATTCAAGAAGACTCTTGGCTTAATCGAGAAGTGTTTTACTATTTGAAATATGATGTCTTCTTCAATGGTATCACTCATTTACCATGAACACGTCCATTGAAATCCATACCTGATTTTTGATGACATTCCTTATTTTAAACATCACCAAGTGTGAAAATAGTCCTAGGGTAACATCATATTGGCATGAATGGATTGAAAGGAACTAATAAAAGGTAGTCCGTACACCATGTTTATGAGTGAGACATTGGTACAAAGACAAGACTCTCAAATCATAACATTGATGGAGTGGAGAGCACCATCACCATAGCTTTCATGTTTGATGAAATGGCTTGTGTACAAGAGTTCATCCAATGAATTCACAGACGACAATTCATGGGACACTCAAGACTATCCAATCCTCAATAAGAACAATGTGTCAGCGTGAAACACTGAAAAAACAACCCCAAACAAGCCCAAATAATTTTAAATCTCTATAATTGCAAAATACTGACACTCTATTAGTGTACCTAGATGATTTCATGATAGGGTAAATTCGTTTCTTTAAGTAATATATACTAAGAGGATTGAATAGTTTCATGTCAACTCATCCAAACTAAAAATATGAATAGTCGAACCATAACTGGACACCTCACATTAAAAGAAACTCAGCTTCACATGTCGATGCACAGTCATTAACGGATCACAGAGCCATTACCACCCAAATCATCCCCCAATCATTCAATATTAACCACCATAGTCTACCCATGACAAATGACCTTACTCAAAGGTTTCATAACTACCATCCACACTGATGTTGTGTTGCTGAGAAATCATCGATAGTTTTTAATGTTTAGAAGCCTCAAGGAATTTAAATCGGAGAGAACATTATCTAATAGTCCTCTTTGGATACATGCCTTCTTCATGGAATGCCACATATTTATCAAAACTGACATGACCCTTCCCACCTTAGGAGTGTCCTACATATCAAAAAAGATATAAACATGCTTCTCAAAAGAACGCTAAACACAATTGTTTAAACAATTAGTATGAAATCCAAAACCAAACCGATGAGCATGTCAAAACATCTAGGTCTCTAGAATTAATCGTGAGAATTGGGATGGACTAGATTTATTTAACACACTAGTCACTCTACTAGGGATATTATTAGATACATATTTAATTGTAAAAGGAATTGTGATTACACATAACTCATCCAACTCATAATAACATTAAGCAGTCGATGGGAACCACGTATGTGAACACATACTACCTCATGGTGATACTGAATAAAGATGAATTTAAACTCAGAAGATGATGTAACGATTCATCCATTAATATAGAGAATAAATGGTTGAACATCCTACAAATAATCTAACCATGCATGAGGCATGTCTAACCTACTGAAAATGTGCATTACCTGATGCTCAATCCTAAAACAAATGTCAAGGATACCATGACCACCCATCCGAACAAGGCGTCATTTAGTAAGTAAAAGTCCTACTATATACAATGACAGGTGAACATAAAAAAGGATGAAATCTATTGACACTAGAAAGTCTTTTATGTTCTGAGGATGCTGCCTATCATGGTCTAGACCCTTATAATGAAAAAGAGTCAACCATAACACGGGGTCACGCTACAAGAAGTAACCCGGATCAAATCTGATCATCGTATCAATTGATAAATTTAATGGAACTGAAATGAAACACTAACGCTTCCATTCCATGGAAATTCAAAGAAGCTTTATCTACCCTTACACGAGGGTCTGTAACCAAGGACACCACTATAGGGTCCATTTACAAGCCATTTACATTTAAACCCATTTTGTAATACAACATGAACATGTTCAAATTGTCTAGTCATATTGGAGTCTATCTACCAATCCATAATGTTCCCATACACAAATAGGTTTCATTTAGATCCCAATTATTTACAATAAATTAATATTAGTAAATGAAACCAATTACATATCAAATTGGCCAGCATGTCACTACATGAAACTAATAGAGAGAAAAACGTTGTAATCAATTATGTATATAATATTCAAACTTTATTAGGTTATACAAATAGGTATGCTAATAAACAAAATGATGTGGTATGGAATTCAAGGAACACAATTTGAATCAATAGGAAAACTAAAATGCAACTAAAAGGAATGAAACTATGTCTGGAATGTGAATTTATATGTTCCTAATATGATGCATGTTATGTTTTATCCTTGCTTTGACATGCCAAGGGAATTGTACCATAAGCTCCATAAATCCATAAGTAGTATAAATTACACCAATCACTAGAGGGGGAATCATATCAACTATAATATTGAAAAGCATGAAAATAATTTCCCATCCCTAGACACTTGGTCATTTCTGGTACATGGGGTGGTTAGTCCTAGGAATGACTATTAACCAAGTACCAATTGATTCATACTATTCTGTCTACTAACCCAAAACTGAATGAAAATGGAGAATAAACTAGCTCTGATACCAATTTGTAATGTCCCAACCCAGATCACCTCAAAGATGATGGTCAGACTGGTTGGTCACATGATCTCAAGTGCATCTCCCCGTACACCAGAGGATGTCGAATAGAAGCGAGGGCCTAAAGTGCGCCTTTTGGGAGATTATGCCCTCGTAGATCAGATTATAAACATAAATTGACAATATATTAGATAGAATTAGCATAACAAGAATAGAATATAGAAGAGAAATTAATAAATAATTGAAAATGTAGTGGAAGAACATAATTAACAATTTAATACAAGTAGACAATGCCAGATTATACAAGAGAAGAGTGCATGCCATAGTGATGATACATAACTTAAATCAGTAAACAATACGGCATGATTTCCAACATAATAAAATAATAATGAAAAGACACCAATACCCAATGGGTGATCTCCATGAGGATCTTGAGCTCCAAATCAGTATTTTTCTTCTAATATCCAAGTACAAGTAGCACAAGATAAGCAATCAATCATGGTCCATAGTCCTATGAACAAGAAAGGTTTAATTGCGTACCACTGGAAAATGGTGGCTCAAGTTGTGTGAGAGTTATAAATCCTAGTATTCCAGCACCATTGGTGTCTATCCCAATCGAGAAAATACAATATAAATTAATAGTTGGGCCATATAAAATAAATGGTTAGTAATAAAACATTATTTATAGAAACTTGGTTTGAGTTCCCAAATGGGCATCCTACTCATACCACCATCTTCGTCCTGGCCCAAAATTTAGGAGAAGGTACATGTGTAAGAATAATGTGTGTATCTATACCAAAAGTAATAAAGGAAAATCAAAAAGTTTCAATTAAAACTTTTTCATAGGTTAGGGGTCAAATTCGCATGTCATCAAAAAAGTAAGCTAACCAGTAAGAGAGAAAAGTCCCATGATCGTTTGATAATATAAATAGAAGCAAAATGAATAGAACAAGTAATTTAACCAAATAAGTAATTCATTGAAATTAAATTATATATAGACTTAGAGTCTGATCCCATACCAAAGGTATCATTGTGGTACATCAATAATTTTATCCAATACCACAGAACCTGACTGTGGAAATCTTTTGATAGACAACACATCGCTTGAGGCAGGGTGAATCTGATTCCATCCCTAGTATCGCACTAAAGGACTGAGTATCACCCAAGGAATGGCGTAGACATCAGGCCAATGGGTCCATCTGTGGTTTCTCCACTTCATAATAGGTATTACTCAAGAGTATGTTGAACTTCCCAGGAATCCCTTACTTGGAAATCCAAAGCATCACCCCTGATGTGTCACGGTATAACCACCTAAGCACAAGAGTTCATCCATGAGTCCTTAGAAAGGAACTCAGGTTCTCACCAAACCCACATCAAGTGAACCATAATTTCCAGAACACGTTGTAAAGAAATACTCAAAAAATATATTGCATGGAATGAATATAAAAAAATTATTCTAGTCAAACTAGTACCATGGGCCACAAGATCTTCAAGAAATCAAGTAGAAAAAAATAAAACATCAACATGTCATAATTCATTTACCAAAAATGTAAGCACACAATAATTAGATGATTGTGATAGAATTTTAAAATCTCAATTGAACAAACCTAAATACAGATCAAGACAGTAAAACAAGACATAAAAATAAGGTTTTTTCCTGAGAAATTGAATATAAAAAAAGCACCTTGAATCAATATGCATCGAACAATAGGTTATCAATGACATCAAATGATACAAGCTAACAAGACTTTTCAGGAAATACATTCAATGCAAACCATCACAATACATTTAAAACATAATGTATAAGAAATAAATTTAAATTAGGCTAGGAACACAAAAAAGGGGTGGTCAAGAGGCAAGGCAAACACCCTAAATGGGTTTCTCCATAATAGAAGGCCCCAAGAGGCACAATATAATAAACCATATAATTTAATAAGTGATAATAAGGCATCACCCAAAGGTTGTAGTGAGTGGAATATGGTGTGACCTGATATGAGAGAATAAGTAAGGGGAATAGGGTAGATGGACTACACTTGGAATTCTAATTACATGTTTAGAAATGCATTTAAGAGTAGTGTTGTCTCAACTATCGATTTTCTACGAATCAAATTCATTTAGAAATAACCAATAAGGGTAATGTACAGGAATAAAACCTAACAATTATAATCTCAATCATAAAAATACACCAATCCATTAAGTAAATAATAAATGTCTTTCACATTTTTACTAAAGGCAACGCACCTCAAGAGAGGGGTTTTATTATAAGACCATGAATTTTTTTTATCAAAGAATCATTAATCAAAATTAATCAATTCATAAACTTCATAAAAGGAAAATTTTGATCTAAAAACATATTTCATTAATTTAAATACTATGAAAAATGTGAGTAGAAATTAATTAATGCATTACTAAAATTAATGGGGCAGGGAAAGGGCCCTAACCTCATTTAGACGAAGACAACTGTTATCATTCATCACATTCTATCTCAAGAATCATCCCTCTCATAGGTACATAACTCCATATATATATATATATACTTAAACCATGCAATTGTTCCCCATTCCATGAGGGAACATGCACACATAAGATATATATATATATATTAATATGTAGTATTATGCATTTACATACATGGAATCATTCCTAACTTCCAAAAACAATTCTCCCAGGTCTCATAAACACCATTGAAATCTATGTAGAGGGTGGGAAATAATTTAGTGGTATAAAACATTACATAAAAATGTTATCGGGTAGACCGAAACACTCCAAACCACCTCCCCTTTGGGGGTTTAGTTTCCATATGGACCAACGTGTCCCAAGACATCCTTTTCATAACATAAAACTATAAGAACACCATAAAGCCTAATTAAACCCTAACATAATGTTTCGTACACACACAGTAGGTTGATGGATTAATTTCAATTGGCCAAATATGATGTAGAAGAATGAGGGAGAAGATAACACATTGATGATTTAGAGTAGAATTGTGAAAAAATCAGGATAGATTTTTTAGAGAAAGAGGTAGTCGGGGTGAGGGGATTGTTTGTTATGGGTCCCAAATCCAGGGAATTTAGTACATAGTAGGGAGGCATGTGCCTCCTAGAGATTACAACCATGAGGTGTTTTTCGGCCATGGGGAGGCAATGTTGATGGTGCGTTACAAGGAGAGGATCTCATGCGCAAGAGGGCTCTAAGGGGGCTGGTGTGCATAATGCTCTAAGAGGGGATAAGGGAGAGAAGCCCCATAAATTTTTCTTCAACCCAATTTATCATATAATAATAATAATAATACACTCCAATAATAATAATAACCAATAATAATAAAGTTATTGTTGTTATGAAAGCATTGATTTATTTTATTTTATTTCGTCCATTATTCTCATTTTAGTTTTTATTTTAATTGAAAATAATTATTTTAAATTTCATTAAAAATAACTCATCGCATTCAAGGTTTCTAAATAATGAAATTTCATTATGAAAATTTGTTTTAAAAATGGACCATTTCATATACAAAATATTTAAACAACCCCTTGAACATTTTCATCTGGTTCAAAATGTGGGAAGTTACACCTATCATTAAGGATATACAAATAAAGGAATCAGATATCATAATAGTAGGGAATAAATCCTAAATTTCCCAAATTATTTCCTAACCATATATCCAAGATAAGACTATAAAGGCCTAGAAGGATAATCATAATTTACCAAAAAAAGTTCAATGTAGTAAAAGAAGGGATGCTACAGGAGTTCCATATCAATGAAGATGGAATGATTCATCTTGGAATAAGACTCAGTGTACCTTTATCTCCTGGGATAAAGAACAAGATGTTTGATAATGAACATAGCTCAAATTTCCCTATCCATCCAAGGAGGACCAATATGTTCCATGATCTTAGAGAAACGTTTTACTGGAACAACATGAAGAAGGTTATTTTTGAGTATATCTCAAGGTTTTTGATATGTCATAATGTTAAAGTAGATAAATATAAGTCCAAAGGAATGATGCCACCATTTTCAATACCTATATGGAAATGGGAAAATGTTACTCTGGATGTTTTCATTTGTCTCCCAAATACATCCAAATGAAATCATGTGATATTGTTTATGTTGGAATGACTCAGCAAGACTTCCCACTTTATTGTTATTTTGGGTTATCTCTTTCTATAAAAACTTTCAACGATATATTTGATGTATGTAGTGAGACTGTATGGACATCCACTATCAATTGTCTCTAAATGTGATCATATATGTACATATAAATTTTCTAGGTGTCTTTAATGTGCATTTAGTAGTGAATTAAATTTTAATATGTTCTATAACCCCCAAACTAATGGAAAATATGAAAATATATGAAGATCTGTATGGAAACCGATGTAAAACTCCAACCTATTAGGACGAAGTTAGAGAAAGAATGTTACTTGGACTTAATATTATGTAAGATATGATAGATAAGGTTCAAGGCATCAAGGAAAATACAAAGATACTCATATTTGGAAAATGGGCTATGATGTGAACCATTGAAGGTACTTGTAGTTTGACATTAGAGATAAATTATGCCTTCAAATATCACCATGAAAGGTAGTTGTGTGGTTTGGAAAGAAAGGGAATCTCTGACCAAGGTAAATTGGCCTCTTTGAGATCCTTGGGAACATAGGAGTAGTGGACTATCAGATTGAACATCCATCAAATATGGCTCAAGTTCACGATGTGTTCCATGTATCACTCCTGAAGAAGTACATACCATATTCCTCACATGTACTGAACGTGGAGGTTTTATCGCTAGAAGATGATCTCTCTTATGAGGAGGTTCTAGTAAATTTTTTGGACTACATAGATATGGTTATATGCAACAAGACAACTCACCTAGTATATGTGTTGTAGAGGAACCCTATGTATGATGTTTTAAATTGCAAATCGGAGGATGAAATGAAGGAGAATTATCATCCCCTATTTATATAAAAATGAAATTTTAAAGGTGAAATTTAAAAATAGGGTAAGAATATAACGACCTGAACATTTATGAATAGAATTTATCACCTCTTATAGTATTTTCATATAGTATATATCACATACAATCAATTAAATTCCATAATAAAAACATTATTAATTTAATAATAAGTACATATAGAAGTTATGGATCCAATACCAATGAAATAGTAACATCACCTTTGGAATAGTAATATAACCCTTATGAATAGAAAACCATCCAAATGAATAATATCATCACCCATTAATGTGTAAAGAAAAGTTAGGCATATTAAAAATAAAATAACTTTATAATAATATCATAGTCTAAGTAAATAAATGTTTAAAAAATTAAAAATTATGTGTTAACGTTTTTGTTAGTCCTAAATATTTAATTACACTTTTATGGTTAATTTTATAATCTAAAAGAGTTTTTTTTATAAAATTTATTCAAAAATTAATATTTTGAGGTCTTATGGTTTTAATATAATTTTATGAGAACTTATGAAATTTTTCATGGTGTTATAAAATCAGTAATAATTTTAAAATGTATATTTTCCATGTAAATAATGATTTTAATTAAAAATTAAATTTCATATATTTATTAAATTATTTTCATGAAATGGAGATCATTTTTTAATTCCGTACATCTATAAATGGTTAGGGTCAATTTTTCATATTTTTATGAAATATTTGAATTTTTGGTTACTTTTAAAATATGGAAATTTATGGTATACATGCATTATAAGATAAATAAACTATTAATTGAGTCATCGCTGATATTAGAACCATATTTTGGAACCATCATTTATTATTTTTATATATTTAGTGATATTTCTCAATCTATTCATAGTCTTGATCTAAAATAATAAAATAATGAATACAATCATGATAAAACATTCCCTTCTCCACTATAATTACCACCTCTCACCACGTATTATTATCAGACCTCTAATGAATTTATACTTTCCAAAAATATTACCAATATTATTCCCTATCCCCTTCCCCATGTACGGGATCTCTTGGTCTCATCAAATGACCATAAACATTTCCATATGGAAGTTCTTAATGTAGATAAATCACAACGGTAAAATTCTATTCCTTGTTCCTTTGTTTTCTTTTCAATTTATTATATTTTTTTATATTAACCTAATATTATATGATCTAAATTCCATAAAAACCCTAGTAATTTTGATATAATGTTATTCTGTCATGTTAATGGAGTATCTAATACCAAACTTCATTCTATATCTTTTATTCTAAAAATTAAATCATTGATCATGATGAGTCAATTTACCAACATTGTGGGGGATGCACTTTTATATGACCTTAAATCCTTCAAATATGTTAATAAAACCAGTAAATGTTTGAAAAAAATTAATTTTTATTTTATAACCATTTTTATGTTTTCGAACTAAATTATATACACAATACTAAATGATAAAACAAAAAAAGTTTTTTGTGATTGAAAATGTGCAAAAATTAACCAAAAACAATCTTCATTTTCATTTATCTAATGATTTATCCTCAATCCATATAACCAATTATTTAAAAAATAATTTATACTTCTGTAATTTCTTTAAAAAAAATAATAACAATTATGGATATTTATCCACATTTTACATGAACTCTCATTTATGTATACAAGCAAACCCATTTTGAAAACCATGAAATGGAATGATCCAGAACAATAAAATTAAAAAACCAATAAATGAACTTCATAAAACCATAATTAATAAAATTCATGTATAAATGCTTTTTTGTTTTTTAATTAATGAATATAATGTGATTATATAGGATATTAAAGTTTAAAAAGCATTTAGATATAAGTTATGTTAAATTCTCATACCCAACTCTCTTTTTAGGAGTTTTCTATTTTCAACCCCATTTTTAGTTTTCATATTCCGTAAATATAATTTCATCATAATTATCTTTCCTTTTCGTGGAAATACATGTTTTATACTTGAGTTTAGGAAAAACACAACGTTTTCTAAAAAAACATCTTTACAAATACACATCTTTTACTTCTTGAGATTATTTCTTCTTCACTCAAGATTGATGAATCATATTTAAGGTATGTTATTAACTATTTAATTTGAAAACCCAATATTTATTAATGAATGATTTATGAAATTAATCCCATTCCTTTCAGTGGCTTATTTTAAGTTCCTGATTGATAAATGTTCTATGTGGCATTCATGATAATGTAAATTTTATGATGTGACAGGTGAACTCAGAAATATATAGTGCAATAAAAATATTATGATCTGATGGGGTTTCCAGAATTATATATTAATCCAATTAATTGGGTAATGTGATGTATCTCATGAGAAAATGTGAAATATGAACAAACATTATGTTATCATTTTTCACAACTATGTTTTTTAGTTGACAAATACAACATGATGTTTCATTTTTATGCATTGCCACATTCCATGAATTTATCTACTGCTTCCTCAAATGATTATTATGATGATTTTATGATTATGGTCTCCCCATATTATATTTCATCATCTTAATATATATCCTCTTTATGGGGTTTTAGATCACCCCTTTCATTAATGTATAACCTTAGGAGAGTAATTTTTCTACGGAGAATTCAAATACCAATATATATCTAGAGAATAAGGAAATACATAAAATTTCATGTTATATTTTATAAGTGTTACGTATTGTCGTAATTTTCCCATGACACTATACCTTTGAACATTTTTCAAGTAATTATTTTACATTGTTTATAATTAAAATTATATAATTGTATTGTAAGAAAAATAGGGGTCTCTATAGAGAGTTCACTATTGTTTTCCTAATCCGATAGGCCGGGTGAGCATAAATTGTTTTGATCTAAGCAAATATGGTGATCGTTAAAATACCATGCAAGGTATATCATTTATGTACTGTAGTTTTGGGCCATTTAGATTATAACCGATATTACATTACATTTTGTTCTTTTATAGCATATATAATATTTAATTAGATTAGGGTCCTTTAGCTTGGACCTAATATTGTGTTAGTTTAAAGTATTTTAGCTTGGACCACATATTGGTTTATTTTAACGTCTTTTAGCTTGAACCTTCTATCACTATAGTGTAGGGTCTTTTATCTTAGGTCTTTAATCAATGTATCTTACAGTCTTTTAGCTCAAATATTCTACTATTATAGTTTAGGGTGTTTGTATCATGATCAATTTATTACATTAGTTTATGGTATTTTATCTCAGACCTGATATTTATTTATTTTAGGGTGTGTATTTCAGAACATATATCACTGTAGATTAGGTTATTTTATCTCTAATCTTATATTTAATTAGTTTAGGGTCATTTTTCTTAGACCAGATCAATGGTCATGAAATACGGTGAAGACATTCAAGGGGTGTCGCAAAACACTATGGGATATTGAGATCTTTTGTGGTTTTTGTAGGACACGAATGGATTATAAATCCATTTTTGCAGAGTTATGTGTTTTCTAGACATCCATTGGTGAACATGTAAGAACCATAGACATTCAATCATATTCAAGCAAAGGGCTTCTGGATGTTGGGTATATTTCACTAGGGCTATAAAAAATTTATGGATGTGATATCCATTTGGGGTTGAAATACTAGGGATGATAGGTCTACTTGGAAATTATGAATGTGGGTGATGTAATTCATAACCCAAAATTTTGAGTCGTTAATATGAGATGGGGAAAACATTTATTGTATGTTGTGTGACATCTTGATATTCTGGGGTCTGTTGTGGTGTTATCTGGGCCCACATGGATTGAAGTTATTTTCTAGAAATGAGGAAATTCCTTCAGTTGGTGGTTCTGGGCCCTTACGCATCGGTAGAATAAACAAGAGAAAGAGAATTACACCCCTCTACAAGGGCCATGATAGTTTAATGAAGACTGAAACATCTATATGATGAAGCTAGATATGGATAAAGGCTATCCAGGAAGGGTTCGAGCTCCCTAGGGAGGTTATATATTGAATTATGATGCTCGATCTCTACATCCAGTGTTTTCTAATCAGGAGGTGTGGGTCATCTAAGGATCATGAATGGAATGTCATATTTTTTTTGAGATAGTGTATAAAACACCATGACGTAGAATCAATTATTTCGAATCCACTTAGATAGTTTCTTACGGGAACTGAAATTCGTGGTCCAAATTTATTAGATCAATAGAATGGCGTGGGATAGTCATACAAGGAGTAGTTTAGCTATAGTTAGGTGTTTAGTGCTTCTACCATGATTCTAGGGCATTCAAGGATCATAATGTCCATTTTTCAGAGTGACGCATTTGGTTGACGACCATAAGAACATATCCACGAGCCATAGGCTTACATAAATAGTCAATAAAAGGGATCCTCGAACCCATATATGTTTTTCAAGGATCATGTAAGGTTTACACTAATATGAGGCTCCCAAATTTATAATGTGTGAATTAGGGAATGTTTGATATCGATGAAGGGTTAAAGCACCCATGAAGTTGTACCACCACATAGTGAACATATTCTTTTGGCAATTTGGTGTGACAAATCATTATTCTTTCTTTTTCTAGATCCAAGGGTTCTAGTGAACACAGTCTGACTTTTACATGGGATTAAAATTAAGCCCTATGATATTTATTCCTTATTTATTTCTTCCTAAATGTTTTTCTAAAAATTTAATTTGAATATCTTAGTGACCGATGCCTTGAAATTTTCTCAAAAAGTCCTTTCTGGGGTTTCTACCAGAGAATTTTTGTGTATTTTTTTCTCTATTAGTTTAATGACTTGCGATCTGGATCATTATAGTATAGATTTTCTGTTCATTAAGCTTTATCCAATGTGCATGTATTTTATGCTTGTTATGCACATGGACCTATAAGGGGGATGATATGAAAAAGCCTAATTAAGATACCCATGTCCAAGGCTACTCCATCATCCTTCTAAGAATGATAATAAAATATTATAATTAATGGATTGAGGTTCTCAAATTATGAGTAATGGTATGGAATAATAGTGATGGGAGTGGTTCAAATCACACTGAGATGTTGGGTTCTACCATGGTGATATCAAGTCCCAGAAGGATTAGAATGTCCGATTTGTAGAGTGATTCCTTTGATTGATGAACATATGTGAATATTCATGAGAGATAGGTATACATGCATTATAATGAAAAGGATACCTTGAAGAGGGCTATCATTTCAATGGGGAATGGGTGATTTTTGGAATCCTGGGGTACTAGAGACATGAAGTGTAGGTTATGGATTGAGGTGCCTTAAAATATGGAGGAAGCACCCCGTAATCTAGTCGACTGGGTTAAGTATCTTTTGTTCCATTGATAAGGATGATTATGGAAGATGGCCTATGTGAATTTTAAATTCATGTGGTAAGTATGTACTCTTTGCAAAAAAATTTCATGCGGTAAGGACATGTTCGTTGTAGTTTAATGGGATTCAGTATGTTCACATTCCATGAAGTTTAACATCATGGGTTAAGGACATATTCTATTCAACTGGATGTCTTGTAGTAATGAAATGGGGCGAGACATGGAAAATTGTGTACAATATAATATAAGGGAAATCATGACATGCATGCATCTAACTGATAGGTAGGTGATGTGATCTTACATGATTCAAATGTTATGTTGTTGGGGTGGATTTCTATTGTTGGATATTGTATTTGGGACCAAGATTGGAGATCTAGATGTCATTATGAATCCTTTAATGTTGTGAATCTAGAAAATCATATTTCTTAAGAGGTCGTGGAGTTTAACGTAATTTGGTAAGGATGTGCATCCCTAACGTGAAATTGTAATATTGTTGGTGGACCCATGAACCAAATTGTGGGTGTTTCCACATATCCCATGGTGACAGGAATCAAACCACACATAGTTCATAGGAAATATCTCTGAGAAGTTATGTCCCATACATAGAGAGTACGACATTTTTATATTTGTTTGTTATGGTTGGACATAGATTTTAAAATTTGGGGATTACTATGTATCATATACAGAATGAACCATGTCAGATGTAGTTCTTGCATGGGAAACTATCTATACAGGTCTAACTTATACAGGATGGTGGGAATTGAATAAATTGATTATTGAGTCTGGGACATGTATTAATCATTCAAGTTTCAATAACATTCATGTGATGAAAGGAATAAAGACACATGTGGGTCTTCAGGAACCATGTATTTTAACAAATAGAGGAAAGGATGTCGATGAACTGATATGAAAGGGCGTCTTATGGCTAGAACCTAGGCTAGAACATGGGTTCCACCACATATTATGTTATTTCAAGAATCAGGTCACATGTAGTTATTAAATGGTAGCATGGTAAAAGACCAACACTAACCAATGTAGTCCTCTTGAACATGGTGTAGGGGGATATGCAGTTTTACATATTTCTAGGGATATCAATCATACAGTCCAACATCATGTAGTTAGGATTCGTTGTGTGTATTTTGTGGTCTTTCATTCAGGACCATGATGAACCTTTTGTGGGTATTGATTCTTTATTTGTGTAGACAATGCTTTATCAAATTTCCTAATCTCGCATGATCCATCCTAAATATGAAAAACAAGAGATGGTAACAGATTCTCCTACCACATGGGAGTAATTGAGGAAAAGATAAGGGAATTTTCATTATGTGGTGGCTAGAATAATATATAGGATTAATCCATCACTATGTATGTCATTGAAAATGAGAATAAATATATATATATATATATAGTTCTAGAGGAATCATTCAGTTTAGCATCATTCATAAAGAACAGTTTTCATTCGGTTTTAACGACATGCAGTAAGGACATGTGTGACTCTACATAAAGGGGGAGGTTTGTTGCAGGTGAAATAGTGAACATAGATTTGGGTGTCGCTACATATCATATCATGGTAGGAATCAGGCCACCAATTGTTCTTCAGCCCCAAGAAGTTTAATGTCATAAGGAAATGACATTGGGTTACCCGATGTGAAAAATATATAACAATGTGTATCCGTCCAGTTTTACATCATATGGAAATGAAATATTCCATTCAGTTTAATTTCATGGGGTAAGGAACAAATCTTTATAGTTTATCATCATGTAGTTAGATTTTAGAGATCCATGTAGTTTAATGTAATATTGTTAGTATTTGACATGTTGTGAAATTTTTTATCTTGTTTTTGGGATGAATTTGTATAGGTAAACATCATGTGGTCAGGAAAAAGAGCACCATGATGTTTAAATAATTTCTGTTAGGACATGATGTTTTGTGTTGTATAATTTCCTACTTCTGGGATGACTTCATACAGTTTTACATCATTGTTGACACTCCAATCATCACAGAATCTAAATATTGGAAAAGGGGAATATCTTAGCACAAAGTGATTCAACCTTTGGAAAAGTATCAAAAATATCAGCAAAGGAATAAGAAAAACATTGCGCAAGGGTCGTGCAAGTTCTAAAATGGTCACGCAAGTATACTTGCATGCCAAAATGGTCCCGCAAGTACACTTGCACACCGAAGTTGGTTGCACAAATCACTTGCGCGCCCTAGGTGATAACCGCCCAGGGTCTTCTCTAGCCTATAAATACCCCTGGTGGGTCCCCCATTGGATGAGGAATTTTTCCAGAATTCATATATAGAGCTCTGAATGCCCAAGTCTCTTCTTTAGTTCTTCCGAACAATTCTAAGATAATTCTTTACCTAGAATGGAAGGTCTAAAAAAGAGGATTAAGGTCTAAGTGTTATAATTCACTAACACTTGTGAGCCTAAGGTGTTTTAACCTTAAGAGAAATGAACATACTTGTGCGCCGCCCTACTTCTTCACAAAAACTTGGGCGCCTCTCTTCTGGAAGTACCTCAGGATAATATTAAAGGCTTTTGTCAAGGATCTCCCATGTGTTACCCTACTGGTTAACAATTGCTCAAGTACCCATGTGTCGGGTAGGTATTCTTGCGCAGTGAGGACTTGCACGCCCATGCAGTACCTGCATTCCTGCCAGGACTTGTGTGCCCCTATAGTTTTGGGTTCCCTTCTTACCCATTTAACCCCTCTTATACCATTCCACCTCTCATATTCAAGATTTAGTCTTCAATACATTCTTCAATGCCGTTTATGGAATGTTTTCTTGATTAAAACCCTTAACCGAAAGGAATTTTGTGCAATATATCTCAAAACCTAGTGATTTTCACATCTTTATGTCACTAAATATTGAGATTTCATTCATTCAACCTCATCCTTTAAGATGAGAGGACCTCTTAACCTGGGATTAATTTTTAGGAGTAATCCCCAGTCTCAAATATGGGCATCCTCTTCAGGAGTAAGCCCCAAGTCCCTTAATTTTTCAAGTCCCTTAACCTGGGCCTCCTTTTTAGGAATAAGCCCCAGTCATAATTCTCAAATCTGGGCATCCTCCTTAGGAGTAAGCCCCAAGTACTCTTTAACCTAGGCATCCTTTTCAGGAGTAAACCTCAGTTTCAAAGATCACAAGTATGGGAATCCTCCTTAAGAGTGAGCCCCAACTCCCCATTAATCTGGGCCTCCTTTTCATGAGTATGTCCCAGTAATAATTCCCATTAATTTTGGTCATCCTCTTCAGGAGTAAGCCCCAATTCCCCAAATGTCAACATCGTTTTCAGGAGTAAGCCCCAATATTAAAATTCCCAAATATGGGCATCCTTATTAGGATTAAGCCGCAACCATAATTCTCTTAACCTGGGCTTCCTTTTTAGGAGTAATCCCCAGTCTTAATCTATCTTAACCAGTCTTAATTTCCTTTTGATCTGGGCTTCCTTCTCAGGATTAAAACTCAATCATAAGTCCCCTACAAACTTGGGCATCTTCCTTAGGAGTAAGCCCCATGATTAGAGTATCAAAATCTCTATGAAGCACATATACATTTATGGACCCTGTTCCTGGATTTTTTCCCTGAAGTAAATCTTAAACATCATCTATTTGGGGAGTTATACACACATAAGCCCCAAATCATTGTATCTTTTATGGAACAATTGTCTAGTTCACCAATAACTCTTGTTTCTCACACCGAGCATGACTCACATGAGATTAGAGTGTAAAAGTAATCATGAAATCTTTCTTTGATCCATCAATCATGCATAAGCGTCATACACCCTTACTTGAACTATGTGGGTTCTTATTCCTTTTCCAAAATAGAGGATACGTAGGTAGACCATCTCCGGGTACGATCCCAACTCTAAAATAATCAATGTCCTTCTGAATCAAAATAAACTTCAAGTGCCCCACTAAGTGTCTTTAAAACCAGTATGGTCATCATAATGGCCAAGATAATTTTTATTTATTGAAGGATACCATTTTCTAAGATTATCTAAACAAATAAAGATGATTCTCTATCAAGGAAGAGCCTCGAATATATATAAAAGATTCTCTAAATTTGCTACATATCAATCATTGATTGTTAGATATAAAGGAAAGCTCCTTTTATACTTGGTAATGTAATAAGGATTCATGAACATAGCTAAAATCTACAAAGAGAGTCCCAGAGTAGACAATAATTCACCTAAAAAAGGTGTTATGATTCCGACCTCCCATCCTCTCGACCAATGAAAATTCATATGCCTCATCAGTCCACAACTAATGAGCGCCTACCTTTGGAAAGTAGGTTCAAATGGATATGGAATCATTGGATGTTTCTGGTTCTATAAACAAACCTATTAGAAACCTCTTGGAATGTTTGAATCTTAAATCAATGAGATCATCCCCAATTCCAGAGGGATACATAAAATGGTGTACCCAGCATGAATCCTTAACCAAGTTAAAATGCTGTTTTGCTTATTTGTTATGCCCCTATTTAAAACTCAATGAGAGTGCCAACAAAAAAATCATTGACATATGTGCTCATCCAAAAGATGTAGTGGCTGAATTTCTCTTGATTACGTCTGTTATATAAAACAGACACTCTTTTCCGAGATTTTCACATTCTATGAAATGGTTGCTCTCAAGTTCACACCTGTGAATAACGCTGTTGCGAATGCCACTACTACTACTCCTACTGGATCGTCGTCTGCTTTGAGGATGACATCACCGACTCAGTGTCTTCAACGCTGGGTATCAAAAGCACTGGTTAAGGAGTACCATCAACATGGTACCATTCCAACTCTGGAGGCTGACCGACAAGCCCTCCAAGTGAACAACTCACACCGATCATCCGGACAACGACGACCAGTGATCGAGAAGCAGGAGGTTCTAACCACCGTCTCCAACTGTTTCTGGTCGTTATCCCCGGAACGCAATCACCATTCACTCCCATATTATGAGGATGTGAATGAGAAGGCCCCTCAGGGCCTTAATGAAAATAAATAAGAGTTCTTCCCAAGGGCTCCTATCAACAATCACTGCCAAACTCGTGCGACTGTGCACCCTCAACATGTTGAGGGTACCAACTCCAGGCATTCGGCTAAGGTTCTTTGAACCCGAGAAGGCAAGACGAATCACCAGAGTCAAAATCCGGCTAACAATGAGTAGGTTCTCATCTCTGGAGAAGTCAACCAACCTAACTTGGTGGCAAGCAATGATTAGGCACACACACCTGCCCGTTTTAATTCCGCTGTCCAGCAGACTCGTCTGGCAGCATCACGCTAATCCCACCAGGCAATTCCAGTAGAGTATTATAGGCAAGAACATACACCTGTTTATACGTCATTAGCTAGTCAGCAGGCTCGTCTGACTACATATGATGGATCCCATCAACCACGTTCGGCGAAGTGAAATCAGAAGGCACAAACACCTACTAGTAATGATCAATCCTACCAACAGTCTTGCTTGGTAGCATTTGGATAAGTCCTTCGGAAAGCTCCAGTGACAAACAGGAGGGAGACTCAACTCTCTGCCCCTATAGTTGAGTACTGTCAGGATTCACTGACAGGAAAAAGAGGACGGGAGTAGGCACATACACCTACTCCAAGCACGGAATGGACGTATATCCCCGTTCTGGTAGCTGAAGTCACCAAGCATATTCTATCAATGCTGAAAGAGCAGAATAAAATCTCTGCTCATATTCTGGATGCTTTCCAGGATATTATAACAGCTTCAGCAACATCTAAAGGAAAGACACACAAATCTGTCCCTAGTAGTGGAGTGACACATCAATAGTTCACTCCAGATCAGATACACACATATGTTCCAGTCTAATAGGGTTGTGAGGCATACTCCCCTATATCATACGGACAACCAAGTCAGGCACATACACCTGATTTGAGTAGAGATCGTCACTCTAACCTGGTCATCTCTCTTGATCAGGCATATACACCTGCTCAGAGTAGCCACTTTCATCAACAAGTGGTTTCCAAGGTGAGTAAGAATGTGTCTAAGAATAAGACCTTCCCAACACAGTCAAGAGATCAAGAGCCAATCTGTAACAAGGCCTTGATCGATGCTGGAGTTCATGAAGCCCTCAGATAGTTATCTTTTGGTATTCAAGATCCTACTCCCTCATTTCCCAATAGTGGGAACATTAATTCCGAAGTTCTTCAACAAACACTTCCTCATGAAGTCTTGCTTCATGACAATTCAGTCGATCTCGAAGTTTCATCTTCAGATGAGAGCCATAGGAACCCTATGTGTGGTCAGAAGACCAAGGAGCAAGAGATCTCATCTTTTGTTGTAACCCACCATGGTGGATCTCCCCATGATGATGAATTTTGATGCGAAATTCCTCTTCGCAGTAGTAATTCACATTGCCCGGAAAATGCTCCAGTGGACAATGTAGTGCCGAGAAATACCTCTTATCTTGAGGCACTTGCAAATGCAAAACCAGTCATGTTTGATGCTTCATCACTAGCAGGTGAAATACTTTCTCAATCAGAAGATAGCCCAGGGTGTAGGTCATTATCTGAACCACCCCTAAGTCATGCATCTTCTAGTTTGATCACTGATTTCTCTACCAATCTTGTTGAATATGATCAAGCAACAAGGAAGTGCCAGCTCTGGCCAAATCAGGTAGAAGAATCTTCATTGAATGATAAAGAGGAAATGATGAACATGAGAAAACAAATGGTGAAAGGTGAAGTGCCAGTCATGTTTTGGCCTCTGGCTGACTCTTAGTATGACATTCTAGAGATGTTGACAAAAGATGGAATTCATGATATTCATCTCAATATATGGAAAACTATTTGTCAGTTGGAAAAGAAATTATTATCTTATGAGGAATATGAAAATAAAGTTAAGATAATAGAAGGGTTACAACATCAAATTGACTAGACATATCTATCAGTCTCTCGATATCCGAAGGCTGACAAGCAGTAGAGAGCCCTTAAGCATTCATGCCTTAGCGCACTAAGATGATTGAACTAGTTAATTGCCAATTCCCCATCTGGTATTCATGTCAGAGAATGGGGTGTTAATGGAGCACTTCATTTCACGGTGCCTTCCAGTCAGCAAAGCCCGTTGAAAATGGTCTCATGAAATTTTATTTCCCATCGCCAGACACAAATACCTGGCTTTGTTTTTAATCAAAAGCTTGCCCAGAATAGGCTTCAACTAGTGCCTCTCATAATCCAGAATACAGAGAACAAGTTGTTGAATTTCTCCTGCATCAAAAAAATGAGAATATTGAACAAGCCTCTCGTATGGAGAAAGCACGTAATCAAGTGACAGAAGTGTCATAAATCATTCAACATTCTTTCAAGATGGGTGATAAAATTGGATGTCGATTGATGCATCCAGCAAATTTCAGGACCAAGGTATGCAAGATCAAGAGAACTTTTAATAAAGTCTCAGACATAGGATTTCAAGAGCCACCCCTGCTCACCAGACTGGGGACTCTTTTAAACCAACCCTTGGAATCATCAAATAGGATTCGAGGAGTTGATCAAAGACAATAGGAACAGCCCCAGTCCACTGATCTGGGGACTTTTTGAAATCATCAACCCCCTCCTCAGAGAAATTCGGTCTTATCTAGATTGGGGAAGAATCCTCAAGAGGAACAAAGAGACAAATTATCAAGTGATTCCCTCCAAATTATTGTTCGTCAAGAAGTTCCTAAGGGGTCTAATCAGTAAAAGGTAATGTATCATTAAAGACATGGAATAAGAAAATATCACAGAAATGCTGATAGAAGGGATGTGATGCATTATTCATCAATAAATATCATCAATGTCGTTGTTTCTAATCCACCAAATGAGGATCACTCAGAGGGATCAAATGAAGAGGTTCCTATTCAAGAAGTTGTACGCACAGACACAAATGAAGAAAGTGTACGTACACAAAATCAAAGGTTTACCCAAAATCTGGGTGTTACTTCATGTAACCCACTTCCCCCTCTCCAAAAAGGATCAAACAAGGGGAATGGAATGAATCAGTTTACATATCCTTCCTCTGGAGAAGGAAAATCTCTCTCACTAGAGAAAATATTTGAGCAACAGGAGGAAGAAATGAAATAATTGAGGAGGTTGAATGCAGAACTACTTCAAGATAGTCTTCTTCCTAAACGTCCATGAGTCAGTCAACCAAGGGAATTTGTTGCAGCTACTTAGATGGATCAATAATATCTTCCTCTATCAGTACACCCTCATTGGTCTAATCCTATGGGTCAAGTGCAACAACAGTTGGCAGTGCTACCATCAGTTGCAGCACCAGCCACCACATCTATCCAAACTCCAGTCATTGCACCTTCCCAAGTACAATTTCCACCGGATGTTTCTCAAAATTTAATAACTACCATTGAGTCATTATCAGATAAGTTAGAGACTATGGAAGGGAAGCATGCACAGGTTCAACTAGAAAAGAGAGATTACCCTGAATGGGTAGATTCAGTCTCTCCCCCATCAATTTTTGGGAACCCTGTATTCCCTATTTTCAATGGATCAGGCGACCCTAAACAGAATTTGACGCATTACTTGTCTTGTTGTGATCCTATGATGGGAACTCTGGATTAGCAAGAAATAGTGAAACTCAGATGCTTCATGCAAACCTTGCAAGGACCAGCCTTTGTCTGGTATAAAAGCTTGCAATCTCGGTCAATTACCAGATAGGAGGATCTTCGCCAAAGATTCCTTCTCCAATTCAGCTCAACTTTGCCAAAGACAAAAGTTTTCAATCTTACAAACTGTAAGAAAAGGGAGAATAAAAGAGTTTCAGATTTCATTGCTCGCTAGAAAGGATTAACATATTTTCAGATCTTATCACTCCCTCAAGAGAAATTGTTTCAAAGATATGTGGAAAATCTGTGTGACGAATTATACACACCATTGATCCCTTTGAAATACACAAGAAGGTTTCGAGACCTTACTTCAATCTCTCAACAGATTGATGATTCTCTTATGCAGACTAAGGCTAAATCTCGTGTAATTCCATCAGCTCCAGGAAGGAGAATAGGTAAATCAGAGACTGCTACATTTATGCTTAAAAAAGAACTTGTAACTGCTTCTACCTCAAAACCTTCATCTTCTCAAAGGGCTCCACCTCCTGAGAGTTAACAACAAAGTTCGTTTCGTCAAGACAATCAAAGAGATAAAATACAGAAATAGTTTGATGAGTTGAAGAGTAATGTTTATTCTTTCTGAAATGAACAAGTTCCTGGTTACTTCATTTCGGCCCTGGAGAATAATTTGGTTCAGCTTCCGAGGCCCAAGAGGCAAAACAAGGAAGGAGATGAAGACTATCCCAATTATTTCCCATTTCATCAGATGTTGGGACATCACATCTAGGAGTGTTTTGTTTTCAAATACCTCCTGCAAAAAATGGTCGATTTGGGACATGTTAACTGAAAGGTTCTTCAGCTCAGGTAGCATGTGTTACTGCTACAGTTCTAGAGGAGGAAGGAAAGTGGCATGATTTCAAAAGCAGAAATGTGCAGAAATATGATGATTGAATTGTTAGAAAGACGATCAAATGAACTCATGCTATTTTTCAAACAAAATTGAAGAAACCAATTGTGCCTTCTGACATGAATGACGCAACAAAATCCTCTTCTAAGGGAAAATCCTCAAAAGGGCGACATAATTCCAATAAAAAGGAACAATCATAAAAAGATGAGTATGTGTCAAAGACTAAGTTGTATTTGACTTTGGAAGGTTTCATGCCATCTACTTTGAAGCCACGAGCACCGCACCACCAAACGGCATTGCCTAAACAGGTTAATCCGGCATAGTCTTCATCGGATAAAGAGTTAATCTTCGGTTTTGTTAATATGATTCAATTAATAGATCCTTATGCCAGTCGCAGTTTTGATTTTGATGAGCCTGAATTCCCTGTATCAAACAGATGAATCAGAGGAAGTTCCAGAGGCTCAGGATATAGGGGAAGACGTGGATCTTTCAGAGGCCACTATTCCAATTCTACTCCTACTAGAACTGTGTATGCGGTAGAAACTCGTGGTAGAGCCCTTCAGCGAGCTCAACAAGAACAATCATGTTCTTCCACCAATATCAAACTCAGTCTTGGCACAATTATTCTAGAAGATCAGTTGATGGTTCCACTTTCTTCTTATCAGCAAGTAAATATACTTAATCAGTCTAATCATCCAAAACTAGAAGTATTACCAACTCCTACCTCGATACAAGATGCATTAAATTCCGAAGCATCAACTTCCAAGGCACCTGCTAAACCATATGTTCTTGTTGGGAAACACAGACCTCAGGATCAAAAGATTGATGTATTGAAACACCTGCCCAAGTACCGGCCAAGATATCAATTCTAGATGTTTGGATCTATCAAAGGATCTTCAGGTGGCACTCATCTAGGATTTTTCAAGTCCCCAAGAGCTTGAAACTGAAATTACTGCAGCTGAAGTCTATCACGTAGAGAATAATCCTGTGGAATGCCATGCAGTTATATCTTTCACTGATGAAGATGAAGATCAGGTCGTGCATGGACATATTAGACCTTTGTATTTATATGGCATGGTCAATGGGATAGACATCCGAAGAGCATTCATTGAAAATGGTTCAGGAGTCAACCTCATGCCCATTCGTACACTTCTGTGATTGGGCCTCACAGAATCTGATTTATCTCCTTCTACAATGATGTTACAAGGATATGATAAAAATGAACAAGAACCACTGGGTGAAGTTACACTCAGAACAAAGTTTGTAGATCTTGTATCCAATTCAGATTTCATGGTTGTTGATCAAGACTCAGCCTTCAACATATTTCTTGGAAGAACCTGGCTACATCAACATGCGTCTATCCCTTCATCATACCATCAATGTCTCAAGTATTGTTATGACGGTCAAGTTGGGAAATTTTATGGTGATAAGGCCTAATTCAAGACATGTGAATATCAATACATTGAGGTGTAATTCTATCATATGAAGGGACGAGATAAATCCACAACAAAGAAGATTACTAAAGTTAATGCTCCATTTTGTTTGGAAAAGATTCCAGTAAATCCATTTGCGCATTTGAGTACAGATTATGTGTTGCCTATCTGTAAAATTGACATGATAGACCCAAATCAAAATACTCTTATGAAAAGATCCATATTGTCAATTATGACAATCAAGCTAGACAACATGGGAGAAATTGGTAACCCACCAAGCAGTGATGAAATCCCAAATGGTGTCATCTTTATTTCATCTGCTGAAATCCAACAAGTCTATACTTTTTCAATCAGGTGAGAAGAAGTTATAGCATCATAGGAGGTGAACAGTTATCTCGATTCTCAATCCATCATCTCCTCTTTATTACCCAAGGAAGACCCTTCATCATCAATTAGGTCAGCCCCTTCTTCCAGATGTTCAATTTTTAACATCTCTCTTAATCATGGAAATTTTTCTTCATCGTCTACTATGAAAGTAGAAATGGAATAAGTAACACATATTGAAGAAGAAGAGGAAGATCTCAGAGATTCTCCTCCAGCATTTGAAGAGGGTATCTCTACCACTTTGGATGAACTCAAAGAAATAAATCTGGGTACAGAAGAATATCCACGCCCCACTTTGATCAGTGCATCCATGACTCTTGAAGAGAAAGAAATATATATTTCCTTTTTAAATAAAAATCGAGACATATTTTCATGGAACTATATAGAAATTCCCGAGCATGATCTTGATGTTGCTACTCATCATTTGGTTTTACTAGAAGAACATCGAGGATTTAACCAAGACATGATAAGAACACACCCAACTTATTCTTCCAAAATTGAAGCTGAAGTGGATAAGATTATCAAAGATAACTTCGTCATATAAGTTCAATATCCCAAGTGGTTGGCTAATATTGTCCCTGTGAAGAATAACAATTGACAAATTAGAGTTTTCATTGATTTCAGAGATCTAAATCGGTATTGTCTTAAAGATGATTTTCCAGTTCCGATTATAGAACTCATGATTGATGAAAAAGATGGCTATGAAGCACTTTCCATCATGGATGGATATTTTGGATATAATTAAATCTGAATGGATCTACAATATAAGGAATCCATAGCCTTCATAGCCCCTCAAGGTGTGTTTTTCTACCGGGTAATTCCCTTTGGCTTAAAGAATGCACGCACAACATAACAGCGTGCCATGAATCGTATCTTCAAACCCTTTTTAGGGAAGTTTGTTGAATGTTATTTGGATGATTTGGTGGTTAAATCCAAACAATTTTCTAATCACTTGGCTGATCTAGAAGTCATATTCCGCAAGCTTTGACAACATAATTTGAATATGAACCCCTTAAAATGTGCTTTTGGGATAACCTCAAGAAAATTTCTTGGCTTTTTTGTATGCCATCGTGGTATTGAAGTCGATCCTTAGAATACAAATTCAATATTTGGTATGTCAACTCCTCGAAATTTGAAAGAATTAATTGGAATTCAAGGACACTTTGCCTATATTCTGCATTTAATTTCCAATTTGGCAGGAAAAAGTTTACCCTTCACCAAATTGATGAAGAAGGCAGTCACGTACCAGTGGACTGAAGAATGATAAGAATAATTCTATATTATCAAGAAATACCTCTTGATTCCACCGGTACTCATGCCACCTGTTTAAGGAAGACCACTTATCCTTTACGTGACAGCCTTAGAGCGATCATTGGGTGCCTTTCTTGCTCAGAATAATGATGCTGGGAAGGAAAACATCCTCTACTACCTCATTCAAACTATGCTTGAAGTAGAAACCTGGTATTCAAGTATTAAGAAAGGCTGCCTGGAATTAATCATAGCAGTTCAGAAGTTGATACACTACATGCAGCATCCCGATGTCCAATTGGTATCTCGCAATAACCCGCTCAAATTCATTCTTAGTCGTCTAATTCTTACAGGATATCTGGAAAGATGGGTAGTTATTTTACAGCAATTTGACATTCTGCATGTGTCTCAAAAGGCAATAAAGGGCCATGCTCTGGCTGATTTCCTTACTGAACACCCTTCAGTGGAAGACAGATCTTTAGATATTGGACTCCCTGATGAGGAAGTCTTCTCTATTCAAGAAAGTCCTCAGGCATGGAAAATGTATTTTGATGGTGCTTCCAGAATCCCAAGAGGGAGGAAAATGGAAAATCCTATATTCATCAATGTTGGCTTAGGAATTGTGTACATCTCTCCAGAAAAGGCAGTGTTACCTTATTTCTTCTTATTTTGGTAAGGGGGTACTAATAATGAAGTAGAATACCAAGCTCTCATCACAGGCTTGTAATTGGCGCTTCAAGAACAAGTGAATCACTTAAAGGTGAAAGGTGATTCAGACCTGGTAATCACACAAGTCAATGGGGATTATTCCATCAAAAAAGAACAATTAATCCCTTTGTATGATTACATCATAGATTTAATGGTGTAATTACCTTAGGAACTGACATTTTCTTATGTCCCAAGATCACAAAATGGTCAAGATGAGGCACTGGCTAATATATCCACAGCTCTGGAAGATCCAAACCGGGATGAGACAACCATCATTATTGCCCACATTCGTGCAATTTCACCTTATGTTTGAATCAGAATAGATGAAATTAATGAAATTATTCCCATTCCTGAACTGTATGGTCATACTACTGGATGGATGTAACCTATTAGGGAATAACTTTAAAATGGAACACTTCCACCTGATAGAGCTGAGAAAGAACAAATTCTGAGACGTGTGGTCAATTTTACTCTTTATGATTGCCCAGATCACTTAGAGAAAATTCTCTACAAATGTGGTTCTATTGGAGTTCTCTTCCGATGCATTGATGGTGAAGAGACAGTGGCTATCATGAAAGAAGTGCATGCAGGAGTCTGTGGTGCCCACTAATCTGGACATAGACTATCTAATTAGATTTGAAGGCTTGGATACTTTTGGCCTTCAATGATACAAGATTGTGTTTATTTCACAAAGAAGTGTCATTCATTCCAAGTACATGACAATTTCATTCACCAGCCTCCAGAGTTGCATTATACAGCTAAATACTTGTCGCCATTTGCCACATGGGGAATGGATGTGGTGGGACCTTACCCTTCAGCTATGGCCAAGCAGTTTAAGTATATTCTTAATGCCAATGATTTCTTTTCCAAATGGGCAGAGGAAATACCTCTTAAGGAAGTCATTTCTAAATGCATTGTTAGCTTCATCAAGTCTAACATAATTAACATATTTGGTATCCCTCATACCATATTGACGGACAATGGCACCAACTTTTTTTCATTTGAGGTAAGGAATTTGTATCAAGAATACAACATCAAATACAACCATTCATCCTGGTATCATGCGGAGGCCAATGTCTAGACTAAAGCCTTCAATAAGTCTCTTTAAAATATACTGTAAAATATGGCGGATAAAGATAAGAAATCATGCCCTGATAAACTCTTTCATGATTTCTGGGCTTATCGGACCACCACCCGCACTAAAATGTGGTCAACTCCATATTCACTAGTATATGGAACGGAAGCCTTCATGCCCATTGAAGTTCAACTACCCTCTCTCAGAGTATCCATTTATGATCATTTATCTACAAATGATCAATCTCACAAGCGATTGAATGAATTGGAACGGTTAGATGATAAAATATTGTGCGCTTTTCACCACTTGGAAGTCTATCAGAATCGAATAGCATGAGCTTTCAACAAAAAAGTTCATCTTCGGTCATTCACTCAGGGAGAATTGGTATTAGTTCTTAGAAGTCCAATGATACTAGGAAGAAACCTTCCAAGCTTGAGCTAAAATGGGAAGGACCTTACTCAATACATAAGGTCTACTCCAATGGAGCTTATTCTTTAATCTCAATGCATGGATATCTCATCACTACTCCAACCAATGCTATACTTCTGAATAAATATTTTGTATAAACACAAAATACATCCACGGTCCATGAATATGACCTTAAACTATTTGCACTTCCATTACATCCAGCATGACGTTAAACTGCACCATCCACGGTCTATGCATATGACCTTAAACTATTTGAACTTCCCTTACATCCAGCATGACATTAAAATGCACCATCCACGGTCAATGCATATGAAATTAAACTATTTTAACATCCCTTACATCCAGAATGATGTTAAAAAGAACCACCAACGGTCCATGTATATGACCTTAAACTATTTGCACTTCGCTTATGTCCAGTATGACGTTAAACTGCACCATCCACGGTCCATGCATATGACCTTAAACTATTCGCACTTTCATCCTACAAGATGTTAAACTATATCCCCATTCATCTTCCTTTATATATGACGTTAAACTATATAGAAGTCCCTTACGTCTAGAAAGACGTTAAACTACATAACCAACGGTCCATGCATATGACCTTAAACTATTCACACTTACATCCAACATGATGCTAAACTGTATCATCCCTTTTTTGTCCAACATGACATTAAACTGTATTGTCCCAATAATCCTAACTACATGACCCTAAACTGTATAGAATGTCCTTTAATATGTCCTACATGACATTAAACTGTACTTCATCCCTTCTACATGACGTTAAACTATGCAGCACCAATAGTCCTAACAGAAAGACTTTAAACTGCATAGTCCCTTTATATGTCCTATGTGACATTAAACGGTGCATAGTTAGGGTTGTTTCAACCTCTTGTTTCTCACACCGTGTATGACTCACATGTGCTTAGAGAAAAATTCAACCATAACACTCTCTCTGGGCTACTAACCATGTGTAAGTCCCAACACTATTTTTTAGATCGTTGTCCCTAAGGACAACTTGATCACTAATTCATTCATTAATTGAACTATGTAGACTTTGATCCTTGCCTTCTAGGCTTGGTACGTAGGAAACCTCCCAAGGTTCAAGCTCAAAACCAATATCTTCACATCAGTTAACCTCTATCTCATACGATGTTGATTCGTGAAACCGTCCATAGAATCAATATCTTTACACTGGTTCACTTTCGTCTTTTCTATACGACGTTAAACTATATAACTCTTTTGTCCAGTATGACAATAAACTACAATATTCTTTGATACCCTCACTTGAGAGGGAATCTTTATTTACATTTATTTTCAATCACCATATATTCCAAAGACTTCATGCATATATGCCAATACACGAACCTTTTATCTTGGGTTAAACCATCATTTTACAAAGGTCCCCTTTCACCCTTCACATGTACAAACCAAATCTGTATAGAGGGTAGTTCTAGAACTATGTGGGCTTGATTTCCATCCTTATGGGATACGTAGGAACGTTCGTGTGTCTCTCGAATCCAGCCCCAAGTCTTTAGGCATCAGTCCCTTGGCTGAAAAGTACCCATAAAAAGGCAAACTATGTATTTATTATAATGGCCCAATCTCTATGACCCTAAACTAAGATCTCTAATCCTTTTGTCCCACATGACGTTAAACTGTAGTTCACGAACTACGTATGGCTTGATTCCCATTCTTATGGGATACGTAGTGAAGTCCAACATTTCCATTCAGGACCCAGTCATAACATGATTATGGTTAGCATTGATATGTGTATCTCTGCATACATTGGACAATACACATCTTTATGTTTCATAATCCTAACCTTAAATATTTTCATATCTTTATAACCCTTTTCTTGACATCTAGTTGAAAAAATGTCAAACATTTGAGAGTTATTTTGCCTAACTATGTAGTACTTTCCCTTATACAGCCTTGTATAAACAGTCTCCATAAAAAATTTGTCAGCCAAAAGATACTATTATTTGACTATGCAGCCATTTCCCTTAGGTAGCCCTGCATAATTCAACCCCCTAATGAGTTTTTCGGATACTGGTAACTTCATTCATGGGAAGAAATCCTATTTTTTCCTTATTTTTATTAAATTACAATATGTAGGGATCCACAAAAATAGTCATCCTAAACATACTTGTCCCATATCATTTTTCATGATCTGAAAGTATTCAAGTCTATGGTTTGTATTCTCCTTCCCTATGTTTGGGTCAGACCATCATAGGAGTGATATCCATCCAGTTCTTTGATGATTTTGTTTGGAAATATCTTCTCTATATTCAAGTACCTATTTCTATACAGAAAACTCTATACATTGGAAAATTTGAATCTCCATAAACTTTCACTGACTTTTTATCACTAGGAATGTAAATTTATGAGAGATCGTTTTCCTGACTATGCAGCACGTTCCCTTAGGTGGCCTTGTATAAGTAGTCTATATAACTGACCTGTCAGCCAAAAGATGCTATTTCTTTGACTATACAGCCAATGCCCTTAGGTGGCCCTACATAATTCAACCCCCTAATGGGTTTGTTAAATAATGGTAACTTCATTCTTCGGAACTACTTATTCTAATTCCTTTTTATCTCTTTTTCATATCATTCCTCAGATTCAAATATTCTTAAGTCATAGTTTACATATATTCCCTCATACTTGAGTATGATAATATGTTTTTAGATAAATCATCAAAGAAGTGCGTCAATTCTAATTCATTCAGTCAAAGCTATTTCAAACTTAAACAATAGCCTTTTTATGTCCGACGTGCATGACTTTAAACTACCTATAAAAGACAAGGGAACTCTGAATAAAAGTCAAGTTCCATCTGACTAAACATACATTTTTTATGATTTAGGTAATATTGATAAATTAAAAATATTCAATGTTTGTAGGGTTATTTATAATAATCCTAGTAAAAATGTAACTATGCTTACTAGGCCCATTGGATTAGGTAAACTTTAAAGCAGGTAGCAAGAAAATACATGCACAGGTGATTGAATATGAAATAATTCTTTCCATTTGATGCACAAGAATTAGAGGGACATCCAAAGATTGGAGCCTCTTCTATTTTTTCAAGAAATTACAATAGACTGTCAACAAAAGTCTTCAATTGATGAACCACATCCCGAGCTACATCAGCAGCTACTTGAAGCTCATGAACTCAACCAAATTCACTCTTTTCAGCCTGATGGAGTGCCTTCTTGGCATCCACAATGGTCTTTTTACCATTCGTTTGAGCTCCCTCTAGGGAATTATTGAGTTGGACAAGTTCTACAGTAACAGCATCTAACTATTGCTGGAGTTGCACCTGTTGAATGACTTTTTTCATTGATCTTATGCTTCAGCTCATTCATGTCAGTAGCATAATCAGCTTCATCTTGAGATAGTACAGCCTCAAATTCACTGATATTGACTAACAGCTTCACCTTGTTCATATCTTCATGGAACTTTTGCTCCTACTCTTTTCTTAAGATGACTTGTTTCACCGCGGTATCGATCTCTTGGTATCCATAACCACCAAGTCCTAGCATGACAAACTGGGACGACAACTAGGAAATCTTTCATTACAGATCTTCTAAAGAAACCTCAGATATAATTTTCCATATGTTCTTCCATGCCTTGCTTTGTGAAAAGATGGGTGCCTTAAGCACCTCTTGGTCTGATTCAACATCATCATCATAGGGGGGCATGTAATCTGGGATTAATGCACTTAAGGAAGTTCCATGTTTTTCTTCTTCCCCCCTGACCCTGGTTGCATCAACTTTTACTACTGTTTGGGTGGAAGTTGAGACCTCACCTCCAGTTCGAACCATTGAAGTTGATATCCCTGTTTGATCAATTAAAAGTATGGTTAGTTTCATAGAATAATGGAAGTCGGTTGTCTATCTTGAAAACTCAATACTATCACTACCTAACAGTAGATCAGTAGCTTGAGAAGACTCCTCTCCATCTTTCATAGATTCAACATGATCTTCAAGATGGGTCTCATGAGGGTTTAAAGGGTTTAACTCCACTTGAGATAATGTTTCTGCAATAGTAGGGTTGACATAAATGTCCACGCCTTCTTCAGGCATTGGTAGTTCAGCAGCCTCTTGGGATGGAAATGCATATTATTTTTAGTCATCATTAGAAGTGTAAATTATATAAAAATATACTAGATGAAGGATAACTCTCACGCCCAAGGTCTTATAAATCACATGATAACATAGCATGATCATAAAATTCTTCGAAAGACTTGCCACGATTCAACATTTCATCCAATGATATTTCAGAATCCTTGTTAGTCTCACCAGTGGGAGAATTCGATGTATCCTCTTAGAAAACCTCATTATGCGGCCCCTAACCCTGGATAGATTCTTCAGGAATGATGGGAGCTTTAGTTTCCACGACCGCCAATGATTCTGGTGTAGGTTCTTCTCTACTTGTAGCAGGAGCAGGAGCAATACTGGAAATAGATGTTGGATATTTTTCAGAAGTAGCCATGTGAGCATGAATTTTCATTTGTTCCACATCAGCCTCTGTGGTCCTCAAAGAAGGATCAGTCCTTTCCCTTGAGGGGAAATGGAAGAATCCCCTACAATCCCAAGGAAAATGAGAAATATTTTCATGGTTTAAGACTCATGATTATCCGAAAGACTTACCACTGCTAAAGAAGCATTTAGTTGTGGTCTTATTCCTCTAATTCTTTTGCTTCCATGGATTTTTGGGAGTGTCAACAGTCTACATTATAGGTACCTGAATGGGAGAGGGGAAATCCATATGCAACTCCTTATCCATGGCCTACTGGCCTGGAGATATCTCGCTCGGTTCACAAAGAGATTCAGCAGCAGCCCCGATGACAGTACCACCAGGGCTATACTATGGCGAAGAAACCTCAGTAGTTTTGGAAAGCTTCAAGATAAAGAAAAAAATTTCCTTGAATAACAAATCTTCAATAGAAATCAAGTTGAAAAGCAATTAAGGAAATAAAACATACATCTTCAGGAGCCACATACTCATGCCACTCCTTATCAGTGGTTTCGTGATCCATCATTTCCTTCATCCGCTTGGTGATAGGTATAGAATCTTTGGTGGTATATATATAGGCCTTCAACTCTTTGACATAGGCTCTTACTTCATCAGGTTTATCCTTGAAATTAATATTTTCTTGAGCCTGAATAGTCCCTATTCTAGGAATATGTAACCCTTCACATAGCTTTATCCAATAGTTTCAGTATCGCGGTATACATCCCACCATGCCTGGATGGCCTATGGTCGTAGATATGCAGGTGTACTAGAAGGTTGTGAAGAGGGTCCTACAACCATGGATTTTAATTTCTTTCTAGATCCTGCAACTATAAAAAGAGAATGAAAACTTATTACTCTATAAATTTACTTGCAATTAAAATTGCCTCAATAAAGTAACTAACTAGTAGTTGATGGAGTGGCTCTCCTGATTCTAACAGGAGGATTATATATGGCACAAGGCTATTTTAACACATGTTTTATCTCCTGAGAATCTAATGAATCATCATCAATTGAAGAACTCGGTGAACCGACTTTAGGAGTGGAAGAATCACCTACCACCTGAATTGTTTCTTTCCCAATGGTTCTCTTCTTCTTCCCAAACTGGTCAACAGTTTTATTCATTATGGCCTCAGGATATGATGCTATCCAATTTTCATCATACCATACGGTCAAATTGCTTACCGCTTTAGTATCTGGTAAGTCAAAGACTTCCCTAGTCCTATCCATAGCCATTAGCAATGATAGTTGCTGGGCAACCATTGGATGCTGCTCTGATCCGACGTGCACTAGAGGAGATACAACAGTTGTCTGCAGACACTTGAATTGGCGTGAAAATCGATATGGAGCATAGGCCTCACATATAATTTCACCATCAATTCTGGTGGCCAGTACACCATCTCTGTAGGCCATCATGTAAGACCTTTGTTCCCAGCTGGCTGATCCATCATCAACAAATTGCCCTGTCAGCGGATTTCCATAGAGAAATAAGTTTAATTCCTTATGCATACCCATCCTTGGCCTAATATCATAAGCATTGAGGGACAAAGGAAAAACTCCAGAGAAGGCCTGAACAGATGGCCTGCAAGATCATCCAGGAATATGTATGCCATTCTGTACAACATGTGTCTGGAAGTGAGTGGCGATCCAACCCCATAAAACTTGGAATTGTCCCACTAATCTCATAGGAGACTTACCCATATAGACATGAAGTAAGCTCATGTGAATCTCTTCCAATACTGGGGTAGCCAACCCCACCATCTTCCTCTCAGCCAACAAGTCTGCGATAACGAAGGTCCCTGGCCTAATGCCTCCCTTCGAATATCTAACTGGAAAAAGATAGACACTGAGCCATAAGGCTAAAAATCCTTCTAGGTGGGTCTTCTCTGGGATTTTTTGATTCACATCATACCCCCATTTCTCAAACTCTCCTACTTCCAGAGTCGGACAGAATGTGCCAAGAGCACCTCTCTTATCTGCTCTAGGGAAACTAGTAGGATGAGTACAGGTGGGCCCCTTTTCCCTATTCTTCTTGAGAAACACATCCATCCATTCCTGTGAGTGAATATCCCTTCTATAATGAGTCTTTGATGTCTTTGAGATTTTGAGCATATGATAAATCTTCAATAATTCTTGAACCAAATTCAGTGTCTTCTCTGGATCATTCAAATTTGCCTTTGGAGGGATAAATTCATCATACATATCACCCGAAATTGGAACCCACGAGATATTGTATACATCCCACAAACTAATGCCTACTTCTCCATGGGTCAGATGGAAAGAATTCGTTTCTGGGCTCTAACAGCTAAGCAACTCCAGTGAAAAATTATCATTCCTATAAACATATGTTTGCCCAACCCGAACGGCTTCATAAATTGCAGCTCCCTTTATATCCTCGATAAACTCTTCACGGTTTTGTCGCACCCAATAAGCTCATATCCAAGTTGGCTTCACCCCTCCTCAAGAACGGAATTCCCATTTCCCCTTCCTACCTTTAGATTGATCCATCTGAGAGTTTCGAAAGACTGAAGGATAAAAATGTGGTTGCAACTCAAGTTTGTGAAGTTTCATATCTGGTGCACAAGAGCTATGATGCATTATATAGGCTTTCTTTACTGTTCCAGTATTAGAAAATGTTCCTGCGATTGAGACATTCACTAAACATAAGTTGGCATATGACTGAAACTAGGAAGGCGGGAGATAGTTCATTTCCTCTGGAATATTGACATCTTGCAGAAGACCATGGCCATACAGAGGCAGATAGATGATGAGTGGGAAATCATGATGATATTTCTTCAGATACATAGCTAATTCTGGGAGAGTACTATCGCAGATAGTATAGTAATCATGGCCAATGATCTCCATCATCTCATCAATTCTTTTTCTCGTCAGTTCATCAGTCATTCCGATTCTCTTTGGATCCATTTGATCTGCAACAATGTTGAATAATTAACTCTTAAAGTATGTTAATTTTTTATAAAATTTGTGAAGTATTTGAAGAAATTTTCTATGTCATTAAGGCGCGCAAGTACCATAGTTGGCGCGCAATCTCCTTCGGTCGCAGAAGTATTGGTCATGCAGGTATCGCCGTGCAAGTCCAAATACCTTAAACGAAGCGCCACATAAGAAAAAAGAAGCGTGAGACAGCGGAATCACTTGCGCAGACGAGCAAAAGAAGAGAGACAAGCTTCTTGCCGAGAGAAAGAAATGCGCGAGATTAGAGTGCTTTGAGCAGAATGGAGCCCCCTATTTATAGGCATGGTCGTACCCCTGCACGCTAGACCCTGCACGCCCGAAGCCCATTTGTGTGCCATACTCTGCGCACCCAAATTTTCTTTTGATTTTCGATTTCCTTATAGTCAAATGTTCATTTCTTTTTTATCCAACTCTGATGGGGGGGACTTTTGTTGATGCTCCTTTCATCACAGAATCAAAAGATTGGAAAAGGAGAATATCTTAGCTCAAAGTAACTCAACCTTTGGAAAAATATCAAAAAAAATGTCAAAGGAAGGAATAAGAAGAACATTGTGCAAGGGTCGCACATGTTCTACAATGGTCGTGCATGTATACTTGTGTGCCTCAATGTTCGCACAAGTACACTTGTGCACCGAAGTTGGTCACGCATTTCACTTGCGCGCCCTAGGTGATAACCGCCCAGGGTCTTCTCCATATTATAAATACCCCCGGTGGGCCCCCCATTTGAAGAAGACTTTTTCCATAATTTAGATATAGAGCTCTGAACACCTAGGTCTCTTCTTTAGGTCTTTTGAACACTTCTAAGGTAATTCTTTTCCTAGAATGGAAGGTCTAAAAAGAGGAGTAAGGTCTAAGTGTTGGAATTCACTAACACTTGCATGCCTAAGGTGATTTACCCTTAAGGGAAATGAACATACTTGCGTGCCACCCTACTTCTTCACGAAAACTTGTGTGCCTCTCTTCTGGAAGTACCTCAGGATAATTCTAAAGGCTTTGGTCATGGATCACCCAAGTGTTACCCTACTGGTTAACAATCATGCAAGTACCCATGTGTTACATAGGTATACCTGCGTGACCAGGACTTGCGTGCCCACGTAGTACCTGGGCGCCTGATAGGACTTGTGCGCCCCTACCTTTTTGGGTGCCCTTCTTGCCTATTTAACCCCTATTATACCATTCCACATCTCCTATTCAAGATTCGGTCTTTAAGAAATTTTTCAAATCCATTTATGGCATGTTTTATTGATTAACATTTTTATCTGAAAAGAATTATGTGGAATATCTCTAAAAAGCTAGTGATTTACACATGCTTATGTCACTAAACATTGAGATTCCATTCATTCAACCACATCCTTTAAGATGAGAGAACCTCTTAACTTGGGCTTCCTTTTCATGAGTAATCCCCAGTCTCAAATATGGGCAACCTCTTCAGGAGTAAGCCCCAAGTCCCTTAATTTTTCAAGTCCCTTAACCTAGGCCTCCTTTTCAGGAATAATCCCCAGTAATAATTCTCAAATTTGGGCATCCTCATTAGTTGTAAGCCCCAAGTCCTCTTTAACCTAGGATTCCTTTTTAGGAGTAAGCCCCAGTCTCAAAGTTCACATGTATGGAAATCCTCCTTAAGAGTAAGCCCCAAGTCCTCATTAATCTAGGCCTCCGTTTCAGGAGTAAGTCCCAGTCATAATTCCCATTAATTTGGGGCATCCTCTTCAGGAGTAAGCCCCAAGTCCCCTAATCTGAGCATCCTTTTCATGAGTAAGCCCCAATCTTAAAATTCCGAAATATGGGCATCCTCCTTAGGAGTAAGCCTCAACCATAATTCTCTTAACCTGGGCTTCCTTTTCAGGAGTAATCCCCAGTCTTAATCTCTCTTAACCAGTCTTAATTTTCTTTTGATCTGGGATTCCTTCTCGATAGTAAAACCCAATCATAAGTCCCCTCATAACTTGGGAATCTTACTTAGGATTAAGCCCCAAGATTATAGTATCCAAATCTCCATGAAGCACATATACCTTTATGGACCATGTTCCAGGATTTGTTCCCCGAATTAAATCTTAATCCTCATTTATTTGGGCAGTCATACACACATAATCCCCACATCATTTCATCTTTCATGGAACAATTGTTTGGTTCACCAATACCTCTTATCTCTCACACTGAGCATGACTCGTGTGAGCTTAGAGTGTAAAAGTAATCATGACATCTATCTTTGAGCCATAAATCATGCACAAGCATCGTACTCCCTTACTCGAACTATGTGGGTTCTGATTCCTTTTCCAAAAAAAGGATACATAGGTAGCCCAACTACGGGTACGATCCCAACTCTGAAATAATAAATGTACTTCTGAATGAAAATAATCCTCAAGTGCCCCACTAAGTGTCTTTAAAACCAGTATGGTTATCACAATGACAAGATAATTTTTATGTATTGAAGGATACCATTGGCTAAGAATCTCTAAACAAATAAAGATGATTCTATATCAATAAAGAACCTCAAATACATATAAATGATTCTCTAAATTTCCTACATATCAATCATTGATTGTCATATCTAATGGAAAACTCATTTTATACTTGGTAATGTAATAAGGATTCACGAACATAACTGAAATCTATAAAGAGAGTCCCGGAGTAGACAATAATTCCCCTCAAAATGGTGTGATGAGTCCGACCTCCCATCCTCTCGACCAATGAAAATTTTTAAGCCTCATCAGTCCTCAACTAATGAGCACCTACCTTTGGAAAGTAGGTTCAAATGGATATGGAATCATTGGATGTTTCCGGTTCTATGAATAAACCCGTTAGAAACCAATTGAATGTTTGAATCTTAAATCAATGAGATCATCCCCAATTCTAGAGGGAAACAATCATGTGGAGAGGACATAGAGTAACATAATGTTAAAAAAATTTCTATTATTACTTGAAGTATTGCACAATTTATTATCATGCTACCGAGATGAGTCCTTATTGTTTTACTATGTGTGATCTGGATGTAGAGTACCGTGATGTTTGATGTATTGTTATTAAGAGTTGACAAGTTGTGCATTTTATTTTCATGATTTCTAGAAAACTCTATATAGATTAACTTCAAGAAGTTAGGACATAGAGGTAGATGTTATACTGATGTGGATTCCATGCATGATGATATCAATGAAATGTATTTCATTAGAAATATTACATTGGAGGGGGGTGTAACATTCTCCCCATCTATTATTCCCAATGAGTAAAATCAATTGTGATAGAACTTATGTATGATGTAAGGACCATCCCATTTGGGTTTCATAATCAGAGGCTTTTTCCCAAGTATAATTGGGTTTTGATAAACAATATCAGTTCTCCATAGAGAAATGAATGTATGGGAACCTTTTAAATAAAGGTTTGTAGGATCCAATTCTGATGAAACACAATGTTGTGCACTGTATGAAACCTATTCTCATCGAGACACTCAAATTCATCCAACTGCTTCTGTGATTTCTCATCATCTGACAGCTATCCTCAAATTGATATTTTGAAAGAAGGTAAAAGGATTTCTATATATAATGTATCTTTACTCTACAACACTAATGAGTATGGTGTTTCTTGTGTTGCGGTACATGTGGTGGTACGGTAGGCCCATAAATCATGGAGGAGTTTGTCTAGCCAAGACTTGTTATCCATTTACACCATCTTCTGTATTATATTTGATAGAGTCTTATTGAAATCATATATCTTTCAATTTTTCATTTCATGATAATAAGATGAGTAATTAGACCTGATATTTTACTTCTGGTAGGGTTTCCTCAACTCTAGAGAACATAAGATAGAGCTATTGTCTGTCAATATTATATGAGGGTCCCCAAATCGAGTGATGATATGGGAATTTATGAAGTTGATGATATTCTTTATCCCGAATTCTTTGAGGGGAATTGTCATATCTCATTAAGAGAAGAAGTTGGTAGCAGTAAGGATGTACATGAACTTCTTGGCTTTGGTTTGGGTATATATCCCCATAACATTCATTCCTTAAATGGAGAATGATTAAGAATATTTAACTCTATATAGAAATTCCAATGGTTGATGGATAAAGAATGTATGAATCTGGACCACAAGAAATTTCTTAGTGAATACCACAGAGTCTTGTATCATGGTCTTCCAATAATATCCAGACATCCAAATTTTTTTGGAGAGCCTAGTCCATGATTGATTGTAACTACAAGAGACATCATGGACTTCTTCCATGATGGTCGGAATCTCTCCTTATACTATGAATCTGATGAGGATTCCATCAAATCCACACTGGTAGAGGGATTTATTCTCATTTTGACTTTCTTAAATGATGAAATTTTCATTCATGATGTTTAATATGTTCCTTTATAGGTTTTTCCATTAGAAGAGTAATATTTCGGAGATAACTGATTATGGGTTCCAACTATCTAGGGTTGATCATTGGTAAATCATGTTCAAGGGCAATGTTGACTTGATTGATTTCTTCCATATCAGAAATGATGATTGTCGGGACCATTCTACGTTCTTTTTGATAAAATAGATTTCTTCTCAATGATAAGGATCATTCAAGGTAGTGGTTTTATTGAATAATGCATCAGTGTGAGCATTTAGTTATCTGAGAGCACGATTCCATATTGGATCAAAATGTACCTATGTCATCAGTCCCATGAAATTTTTAGTGAGATGTGATAGTTTTTCCTTTTTTATGGAATATTCACAATTGATCTACTTTATCACTTTCTCAGAGTCCCCTTAGATTTTTAGGAAGGATATGTGTATCTCTAGTTCTAGTTCCAACCCGACAATGATGGATTTGTATTATGCCTCATTATTCAAGCATCATTCATGTTGTGAGAATGTGTAGGGAAACCCACATTGATAGGAGAGTCAAATACAATCCCTAATATAGCCTGATTGATATTTGTGTTTTCCATTCTTTTTCTAAAATATGACAGTGGGAGGCACCATCAAAATAAATCTCCCATGTGCGATGAGCTTCATAGGCATATAAGACCACTTCATCTTGAAGCTCAGTGTCCACTAGTTTATTTTTCAGCACTAGATATGCTACAATGAAATTATTGTGGGTTTACCTTTTATTGACTTATATAATATGAACTAAATGACATATTCTTGTAAAATGATCGGTCGTCTGTCCAAGAACCCTTTTAACATATGGCATCCAAGGATGTAATTGAGTGGATAAATATGAGAGTCCAGATGGAATTTATAAGTAATTCCTTATATTTTAAACTGTAAATATGAAAACAAAGAAGTTCTTTTCTATATCAAAGTATCATGTCTTAGTGCATATCATAGTATGTCTAAGTTATTGGATACTATTATCAATCCCCGCATCAATCTTTTATGCAAGGAGGGCGACAAATGATAATTCCATGGAGGCCACATATATGATGAGTGTTAGACCATCCACTATTGGCATTAAGACAAATGGTTATAAGAGATACTACTAAAGTAATTCATAGAATTATTGGAAAACATCATCCTATTAATGGACGATTAACTTTTTCATTATTTTATGGAAGGGAAGAGGTTTTTTGGAATGGTTTGTGATGTATTTCCAAGGTAGGTGAGGTTCCATTAAATTCCCCTCAGTTCATTAAGATTACAAGGAGGTGATATTTCGAGAATAGAACTAGTATTATATGGGATGACGTCAATGCCATGGTGGCTTACCACATATCCATGGAACTTCCCTAGTGTTACCCTAAATTTAAATTTTAGTGGATTCATGTTCAGTCTATTTTCCCACAATATATCTATGATTATTTAGATATCAATGAAGAGATCACTTCACTTTTGGTATTTGACCACCAGGTCATCGATATAACATTTATCTATCTTTTACAAGAATGTCATAAAGATATGACTCATGAAGCATTGATATGTGACCCTAGCATTCTTCAATCTAAAGGGAATGACTTGATAGAATAAGATCTCATTAGGAACACAAAAGTAAGTGGATTCTTCATCTTCAGTGTTCATATTTATCTGATTGTACCAAAAGTATCCTTACAAGAAGTAAAGGTATTGGAATACAACAATTAGATCAATCAAGAGTTTTGGTATTTTAAATGGGAATTATTCCTTTGGGAAATGATGATTTAGGTATCTAAAATCAATTTAAACCCTAATATTCTCATACTTCTTCATGATAGGGTTGAAGTTTCCAATACATCATGGGTATTACACTTCTCAGATGAAGTTTTATTTGAGAAAATTTTCAATATCCACCTCATCATTGGTGGTATGATAGGGGTACATCCTCCAGGCTACATGCTTGACTCCTCAATGCTCATTGGGTAGTCCAATATGTGCAGAGCCACATATGGATTCTATTTGATAGTTTTTTATTGTTCCAAGAGAAAAAATATTTATGTATCTTTAGAAATTTTATATACATATCTTGATCGTTGAGGGGAATGTCACCACTAATCAGAGTAGGTTGAGTGTCATTATACATTCCCCTATTTGTCAACATGATGTATCGATGGTGGTGGAGAAACCTTTCTCTAATGAATAATGGGGTTCCCTAAGGTCAACATTATCTTCTTCCATCTATGAGTCTATGGACACATATCTAGATGATGTATGAAATATGGGGGCATCTCTATCACTGTCGGGGTGATAGTGGCCTTGAAAATAGTGATTATCATCCCATGTTGCCTGAGTAATTATATAGAGATTTTAGAGAAGATTGAATCTTATGTTATTTCTGGGACAAATAGGGGCTTGGACCTCTAGGACTAGATCTGTTACCTCATGTAGATTTATCAGGACCATATAGTCTATTTCAAGCATACTCCTGGAATTTTCAGGGGTAGTCCCTAGCCATATGGGACTAACACCTGTTTATCATCATATGTCATCACTTTCTTCCCACCCTTATCATAGAAATACACTTCATCATATATGGCTCACAAGTCTCAAAGGGTACATTTTTACTATGTAGTATGCTGACATTTCCATCAAATATGTACTTCAAACACATATGGAATTTAAAAGGTAGTTTCTGGTGGCTATGGAGCTAGTTCCTTCGAAGAAGAACATTATATGATGTGTATTTCTAGATAACCATCAACTCTAATTCATATATGATTCCCATAGGCTAGTATTTGAGATTGATCTTCCTAATTGAATTTTTCTCTTTCTTATCATAACATTAAATGGTCACCTTTGGGGGCGAAAAATATTTTTCATTGTATCCCCAATGTCCTAGGGCTCGATCAGGGATGAGGTTAATATTAGAACCATTATCGATCAGATACCATTGGGAATATACATTTTTTAGTCTTCTTGAGACATATAGTGGTTTTACGTGCCCTTGGATAACCTTTTCCTGATCCTGGTCAATAAATGATATGGTGACACGGCATTCAAATGTGGGACATGTATGGCTTCAATGAGTGCCTCCCTGAGTTCTTTTTAATTATATACTTCATTCAGGACAATGTTCATGTATGGTACTGCCACAATTTGTTTCAAAATATAGTAATTTTGTGCTAAAGGTAGGTGCTTCTCGATGTAGGGTTTCTTTTCCACACGTCGCATAGGAACTGGAGAATATGGGGTGGAAGGTTTGGGTGCTTGCACAAGGGACGATAGAGTATCTACATCCATTTTTTTGGTTTTTCCTACCTTCCCCGTTTCTTGGGTTGATCAAATAATCATGCCCTCATTAGCCTGTCATGTAAGGAAATTGGTTGTTTGTGACCGCTAGATGGTTCTTGAATTCTTCCATACCTCTTTTGAGAATGCAAGATTTATTCCTCAAGGGTATCCCCAATATATATATTTTCCATTGGGATATAACCATTATATTGGGTTTGATCAAGTCCACATTGTTATTTGTATCATTGGTTCTGGTGCATGCGGCCTCCCATTCCATGATTATGTGCGGTAAACTCATGTTCTGAGGAATATTCAGCATTTGAGAAATGGTCTTCAAGATGTATCATATTTATAGAACCAGTGATGGAATATTAATCTAATAGGATTCAATACAGTGGGGTAGTTCTTGTGTTTTAGATGTTGTGGGGAAGAAATATGTTAGAGTAAGAGCATACATTTGGGCAGAATATAACTCATTCTCTTCTATTTTTCTTTCTTCTGATAGTCATTCCCACTTTAAGAGGAATATTATATGTCACCTTCATAGGTTGGGGATTTATTGTGGGTATGTGTAATTTTTCTCTAAGGGTGGCATGAGTTCGATCAACTATTTTCTGATTCATCTAGTTGTCAAACTACTGCTCATGCCAGGATGGATCTTTATTCCAATCACCCACTTCTTCTAGTTGGGAAGCGGTTATGCAATCCACCAGATCTCTAAAATTTTCAAAATCCAACTATGTAGAATTGATCACTTTCTGAAGGATTTATTTGAAGGTGAATCATTCTTTGATATTATGACCCATCCTTCTATGGAAAGGGAAGTAATTAGGATAGTCAGTGAGATTGACCCCATCAGGCTTCCTCGAATGTGGTATCATGAGAAGGTTATTTTCCATGGATGGCAAAAAATATTTGGGTACTTTTACATTTCAAAATGAGTATGATTTGTTCATAAATTCATCAAATATCAAGAGTCCCTGATTTCTTTGTGCTTCTAGCTGAGGGAGATTTTGTTGTTGTCTCTTCTCAATAGGATGTGCGAGGTGTTTTGAGACCTACCTGGGTTCTCAAATAGGCACCACCTCTAGATTTAGAGTGATTCTTTTATGTTATTATTTTCCTAAACATTCCCCTTATGTTGTAGGCATGAGTTGAGTTTTGGATTGGGTCTGATTAATGGATTCCTCAAGACATTGTGCCGTTTTATAAAACTCACAAAACCCACCTCGATAAATTATAAGGATAATATGTGTAGAAAAATCATCCAAGATATTTTTATCATAATGTTCCACAAGATTCTCCTTTGAAATAGGGATGTTGAGAGAATACATTAAACTATTCCATCTAGTTTTGAAATTATGTAGTCTCTCATTGTCACATTGTTTGTAGTTCATTAGGTTTATGATCATCAATTTCCTTAGAATGGTGATTAATTGAAAAAGGAACTCATGGGAATGGTGTTCCCATCTTGAAATTGATCCCACTAGCAAGATGTTGTACCATACAATAGCTTTCCCTATTAGAGTGTGTAAAAAACACCTCAGCTTTGTCACCTACTATTGATCTTGAGGGCCCATAATGATCCTAGATCGAGATAAAAAGTTTGTGAGATATTTTTAGGGTATATTGCACCACCAAAAGTGGGGAAGGTTGTATTAACACAATTTGGTGGGGGAAATGCGTCATCCACCTATTTTGTATATGGATTCCTCTCATGCTACATAGGTGTGTGTCACCCTTACATGGCTTCCATTCGAGTATCATGAGACTCAGTAACATTAATCAGCTATGGGGGAAGTACTGTATGATCATCCTCACATCATTATGTATTGGTTATGGGTTAATGAGGAGGTCCTACATTAATTTTTTTTTTGGATTCTTGATCCACCCTAAAACAGATTTATTGCCTATTCGAGAGAGAAGTTTTCACTACAATGTATTTAATTAATGATAATTTTTGAGATCCTCATGTATGTATACAGACTTCCTATATCTGGTGCCAATATTATTCTTAGATACCACTCTCACAGTAAGATTATCAATAGGAGGGAGAATAAGTTTCACGTCCAAATGATCATACCCTATTCATATATTTCCCCTAAGAAGATCCTCATTGATTTTTTTTCAATATTTGTTATTTTTCTCACATATTACAACATTCGATTCTCCATGAGACGAACCTAAACTATTCTAGATGGTGATTGGGATGTATTCACATATTTTAATTTTTCTTTGGTAACATTCCATCATAGAGTTTGAAAATTTGTATTCGGACATGCATGATTTTGGAACCTTCTCATGTTCTGGGTGTGTGAGGCCTAAGTTGGTGCATCCAATTCACCCTACTCTCAGGGTATATTTTCCATGTTATAGCCCCATACAATTTCATCTTGATCACAATCCATTGATTTATAGTGATGACATTCACAGGGTCATATTGGCTGATGTGTGTTGTTCCATTACTTTCAATGAAACATTATGATTCTTCATAGCTTTCATAATGGTCTTTATTCAAACCCATGGCCATTTTTGTCCATTTTGTATTGAAACCCTAGTAGGGTATGATCACCTTCATCATACTACCCTCTAATCTTGGTCTATGAATAATGATCTTGAGTTACTTTTTGATCAATATTTCTATGAGGGCCCCACCCAGTATAGGTTTGTCTTACGATGGGAGGAGCTAGCGAGATGCAAACCACTGACTTTTACATCCCAAACTAGAGAAGAATAATTCTATATATGGTGATAATGATGATGAAAATTCCCCAATCCCCATGGGGTGGGGTCATCGTGGGCCACAATTGGTATTGATTGTCCCTGTTACTAAGGATCCAAAGATCCTTGTTAGGGATTTTATGACTCCTGGGATGGACATGAAGATATAAATACCCACATATGTATGTGGATGGGGTTGATCTCGAATCACCATTGATGTCCGCATTACCCAATGATGGTATATTGAACCTAGTGATGCTGATTGAGATATAAAATTCACTTGGCTAGTAGGAAATGTTTTTTTAATAATTTTATCAATGGGTCCTGAATCCTCTTAGGAATTGATGATCCAAGAGGTAGAGATAGTGGTAGATATTCCCTTTGACCAGTGAGCTATTTCCACTCATATAAGGACGATATGTTACCAAAAAATATATCCTAGTTTATTTGGTGAAGTTGTGATCATGTAAGAGCTCTGTACAATTGAATCTTACGATGAGAACCATTATTTATGGGAAGTTATATAGGAGATTAGAACTTTGTTCTCCGTGTTAAAAATTCATTCTCATTGTTTTGGGGGGGCCTGGTTTTGGAATCATGTGGGATACATTATCTCACTATTCATAATTATTGGGAACTGTTAAAGTGGGATCATTCCATTTTAGTGACCCACTAGAACGTGCATTACGTGAATCCTTGATTTTATTAGAGGCTATGACATTACCTAATGTTGTATGTGATGATTTCTTCTATTCCAAGGGAACAAAAAAATTTAATGAACCATATTATCCCCATCCTTGAATATGAATGCATTATATAGATTTGGAGATCATCTGAATAAGTTTCATGACGTAATGGTGTCATGTTTTTTGTTGGTTTTCATTTTGATATTTCGGTTGTCGATCCTTGGACATATAGATAGAAGCCTAGTCCAACTGACAATAGAGTACCTTGATGGGTATAAGGGACCCTCATATCCTTGATAAGGTATGTTTCTAGCCTTTAACTAATGATGTGTATAGCACATATTATTTTATATATAATTAATGAACATAGTTTCTAGATCATTTTGGATCTCATAGATAGAAGTAGAGAGGGGTTAGAACAAGATAGGGAGGTTTTTTCAAACTAACACTCTATATAAATCAATGTCGGCGTCCTCCCCAAAAGACTTACTTCCCTCTATCTTTTCAGACCATAGAGAATGCTTTTTAGGGTCTCCTAGTGACTATATTAGAGTTTTTCTAATAGATGGTGGAGAACTATATGTGGCTGCTCCTGTTGTTTCGAGCTCCACACTATACGAATGCATCATATATTTCAAAACATGTCCATGTGGAGATTTGTGATCTTTGATCGCCTCTCTATATAAAGGTGTTAGGGTAAGGGGGGATTCCTTATCCATGGTAGATATCATTTTGAGGACGTTGACCATGATGGATGGTAGGAATATAGTCCTGATGATCCATCTCCACACTACCATAATAAGGAATATTGTAGTAATGACGTTCTTCTTCTTTTCTATATGAGTGAAAAAACCATTTTGGTGTTGAGAATAAATATCAAACGACCTCAATGAAACTATAATTTTGTAGATCCGGGTTCTGAGCCATGTTCTCCATCATGGTCAGAATATTTTGTCCCAACTTTTTGAAATGTGTAGGGATATGAGTACATTGTATGATGGTTTTTGGAACATGCTTATAATCGTATTGTGGTGGGGGATTATGATCCTACTACTAATAAGATGCAGGGATATTCAAATGATTCATCTCATTATTTAATGGTATATATGCCTATCTCACAGCATTTTCCATTATCACATGGTGAGCCTCATTCTTGATGAGAGTTTGAGCTAGATCTTGATCCTTTAGAATACGATGTGGGCCTCTCTTTGGAGGAGAATGATCCTGCCCCGAGACATGTACCACTCTCACATGGAGAGCGCTTGTTGAAGAATGAATTTGATCTTGGTACAAATATGAATTTCCCATATAAATATTCCAAAAGACCTCTATCATTGTAGATGGGATGAGATCCTCCTCATGTATCACCTCGAAATGATGTCGGTGCTTTCATTCATTGGTATAAGATGGAGTACGTGCTTAGCCACTCTGATTTACTAGAATATGAATGGAAGATTCACTAACATTAATATGATCCTATCCATGTGTCATGTTCCATTATCACTAGGTCATCCCCAGCTAGAATGTTGATATATGTCTAATCCTATCATTTGTAGTATTCCACTAGACTTGTTTTAATGAATATTTGATTGTCCATAGACATGTACCACTCTCACTTTTTGACCCTCATCTAGAAATGGAACATGATTTGGATATTGGGCCTTTGGAATATGTCAGCAGACTTCTTTTATATGTATGTTCCCTTATACCAATTCATGTTCTTGTCTCACCTGGTGAGCCCCAGTTGTAATGTGAATGTGAGCCCAATCTGATGCCTCATACTTTATTAGAATATGCTGATAACACTATAATATGTGAAAGAGAATGTGTGGTTACATCGGTGCAGCAACATATATGTTATTAACAGTGTGTTGAGCTTTCCTGGTTGTAGGGATAGGAATATGTACCTATCCCTTTATCTGCAATAGTTTTGGACTATGTTGGTGGAGTTCTTCAATTGTTTCTAAAATATATTAGCATTTTAGAAAATTTTGTGAAGGGATATAGGACTGTACATTCATTCTATCCATTATACATCGGAAGGAGTTTTCTATAAAAGTGGTAATATGTTCTTACTTATTTACACTATGCTCCATTATAATATTCTGATACACTTCTTGCATGGGGGTAGAGATATGTGTGTCCCCAATTCTTACTTCATGAATATGCCCATAGACTTGTTCTGAGTGAGTATGGATATGATCCTAGAAATCGGTTCCTACCGTAATATGTCAGGTGAAATCATCTGCATGAGTTGGGATGTGAGCCTTCTCAATGATATTCAGTGCCTTCATCTGCTAATGATCCTTCTTTGGTGTCTGTTCATTGGAATCATAGGTAGAGTGTTAGGTGGTACCCTCAACAAAAAAATCGTGGGTATCCCTGTGATATTGCTGGTGATGGAAGTTGATATATGCACTCTTCATCGGGACATAAACTGGATGGGAGTGTATGAATTCCTAGGCCACCTTAATCATATGTTGAAGGTGTAATTTTTAATTCTCCATGGATAAGTTCCCAATGTGGTTGGTCATAGTAACAAGGGGCATGAGCTTAGAAGCAACTTTCCCTAGATGATGTTGACTCACCAGTTTCAATGCTTGTAGTACATTGAAAGAGGCTTCTATGGTTAGGATTATTACATGTCATTGGTACTCTCTAAAGATTATGTTCTCTAGATAACGTTGTAGATGTCAAAAAGGGTAGATTGTTTTATAAACCATATGAGTTGCAACCTCAAGATAACCAAAAAAGCAATCAATGGATGATAATACATTTTCTTAAACCAGGATGTTGAGAGTAGTGTCTATAGTTGTACATAAAACGAAGAACAAGGATACCTATTAGTGAAATATCATAAGCATAATATTCTCAATCAGATATGCTTGGTTATCATAATTATTTTTTTATTCCTGATTTGACCCTTATTCTTGCTTGGACTTATCAAAATAAAGAAGGTTTATTTAATATGAACCCTAGTTATATAGGATGATCTGTAAGATCATTCCGTTCTTACTTCTCTTTTTATATGGTATGTAAAACAAAGTGGTCTGACACAATATTATCCTATCATTTGAGATATTCACAATAGGTTCACCATTTTTTGTGTGTTTAGTGGGAAATGAAAATGGTATGATTGATTATAACCCAATAAAATTTTTATTACAGAGATTTATGTCAGGTTAACAATTTTTTATGTGTGTTGTGGGGAAAGAAAATGTTCGGACAGAGTATGACCCAATTGTGTTTTTATTATAGATATCCATGTGAGGTTCCCTTTTATTGCTTCGACATCAAGAATAGGCGACCTCAAGAATAATTTTCTTTGGTCTGACGATTATGTGAGGTGGTTCCATTTCTTATAAAATCATTAATATTTGTTTTCTGTTATCATTCTTAATGGAAACACCCAACAATTCCATCATCCATAAAAGGGTACAAACATGGTTTTCATAAGTATGTGGTCAATTCGAGTTTCAAATCTAGCAACCCAACCGCAGATACCCCAGAGCCAATGTCTTTTAAAAAATACATTTTCATGATAACAAGGAATCAATTCCCTAAGGGCCTACCAGTTTAGTAGTGTTTGGGAAACTAGATACATAAATAAAAATTATGTTACAAATAGTTACAATAATTACAACATATTTTTTTCTTCTAAAAAAATAAAAAAATTAGAGGATAACTCTAATCCATATAGTATTTTTTTGAATATCATTAATAGTACTATTCTTTGATTAATATGGATATAATCATAATAAGGTTGATCTCAAATGCTCTGTAAGAGAAAAATTGAGAAGAAGCAATAATGAAACAATGAGACTTGTCAGTATAGATTGGTCAATAACTAAACACACATGTCATTTAATCAATAATCTGAATGTAAGAACATACGAAAAATTGGGCGGTAAAAACTAGAAACACATTCCTTTAATATAACTAGATATGGAAAAAAATATGGCATGGTATGAACTGAAACACATTCCATTTAATCAATACACTAACAAAATGTATCCATTGATATGTCAATGAAAAATCACAGGGATTTATAATAACTAAAACTGATATAAGAGAAATCGTTTCTACTTATGAGTCTTTCACCAAGGTGTGCGCACACATCCATCTATTTCAGAGGATGAGGATGTGCTGACTGTTACCCTGCATTCCTAATTTCCAAAGGTGGGCAGCATCTATCGCTTATTTAGGGACATTTGCTTCTTGATCACAAAAAGATGATGGGATGTAGGCTCTTCCATCTATGGATTCCTCCTCAGAACTCGTTGCCTAGTCTAGGTATCCATTATATATTAAGACATTTTTTTGTGAAACTCGTCCTTATGCCATGTCTTCATGGATGCTAGTTAATTACACTGCTTCTGTTAGGACATTCCAAGGGGTCTGGATAGGATAGAAACCTTTTATTGGGGTAGTACTCACGTTGGACATCACTAGCATGTCTGGATGCTGGAACACTGGCATGTCTAGGTTTCTTCTCCATAATAAAAGGGATTTTGAGGGTGTGGAAGCTCGATGCATCCCACGTCAAATGCGTGGAATTATATGTCATGGTAATCTCTCTAACATTTTCCTCAGATTCCCATGTTTGTCACAGGGTATGCCGTGAGTTTAATGTCTAGAGGAGATGGATCAGATTGATAAGAACCCTGATGGGAGTGGATTAGTTTGGTGAAACCCTTGGAGGGAACATTGATGTTTGGAATAATGCATGGTTATTTATTCAATTACAGCTAGGATCAACGAGAAAGGGGGCGAAATGGTCTCACCAGGGTGTGGTGGCCCAGGTAAGAATCAAGAAGGATAATGTAGAGTAAAATAGAGTGGTGGGGGATGAGATAACACCATCATCAAGGTGATGTTAGTGTTGGGCTTGAGCCTCTATGAGACTTTCTACGTATCCCCATTGTAGAAAATCAATCTCCACGTAGTTCAGTGAGGCGATGGGACACCTATGGAGGTGACCCGTATGGATGGGACCCGAATGAAGTGGAACCACCAGGTTAGGGTATGACCTTCCCAAAACACATAGGTTCGTGGGAATGACATGGATGCTACATGGGTGATGGTTTTGAACCTCAGGGAGTTATACTAGGTACCTTGTCATGGAATATATCAAATTCCACATATTTTAGGATGGGGAATGGAATCTGGGTGTGCATAGATGACAGCGACATGATGACATGTTGGGGGATTATGCATGGTTAGAAGCCCGAGGTTGGTATGATGTTCGAGGGTAAACCAGATATGTGGGTCCCAACAAAGGGGAAAACAATGTCTTACCACTAGATAGGTTTGACAATAGCTTACCACTAGATGGGATCTAAATGGATTACTATCGATTGGGGGACAGTTTAGTATCATGAAGGACAAAAGAGGGAATATAATTTAACATCATACAAGATGGGGGTGGAATGATGTAGAGTGGTGAGGACCTATGGTTGTTGGGATTTAACCTTAGGGAGGTTTCTTATGTACCTTACCTTGGAAAGGATCAAAGTCTATGTAGTTCAGAATGGTCTGTTGAACCAACATGAAGTGGTTAGGACTAATGGTTTTTTGGCTTGAACCATAGGGAGGCTTCTTACATGCCTTGCCTTGGTAAGGGTCAATGTCCACAAAGTTCAGATGAGGTGTTGGTGAACTGACGTGATGGGGGTCCAGACCTATTATTATTGTGCATGAACCTCAGGGAGGCTTCCTACGTACCTATCCTTGGAAATGATCAAGTCCACATAGTTAGGAAGAAGGTGCAGGGCTTAAACTCTTGGCTTCCCAAATAGAAATTTTATGGTCGATGCTTATTCTAATCCCATGGGAGTCGTTCTTGGTGTTTGAAACAAGAGGCAACAATGACCTGAAAATCACATCGCAAAAGGCTCATCTGTGGGAAGTATAGTGGGGATTACATGTGGTTAGTGGAGATAATAGGAAACATGGGATTATGTGTGATTAGCTGCCTAGTGAGATAGAGATTGGGACTTGCTCCAAGATGGAGGCCCGAGAGGGGACAAATCCCAACGAGAGAGGGATTCGGCATGGTAGAGTGGAGAGTTCTGGTGCCCACCCCCCCCCCCCCCTATGGTATTGTTCATGGAAAAATAAAGTAGGAGTAGGTACACTACATACCACAAGAAAGGCTAGGGGATTACACCAATATTGTTGCCCTTCACCCGCAGACAGATGTCGCTCTTGAAAAAAATATCACATTCCATGTGAGGAAGATCTCACTCTCGTGGAGACTAGTGGGTGTAGAGAATGTCTAAGATGGGGATCCTTGTGTGAAATGCGTGGGGTGATGCCATAGTTTAGCATGATATGATAAAGACGATGGTGCATGGCAGTTTAACGTCTTGCATCTTAGACAAGGCGGGTTCACTCTGCACCCCTAGGACATAAATAACTGATACCTACACACCCTTGGGGAAGGGAAGGCATTAGAAATGTTATGGTGAAGAGGTGTCATGGAGTGATCCAATTTGGGGTCCATGTTAGCAAGGCTATGTGAAGAATCAATAGTCCTTAGTGTGCCTGGGTACCGCTAAGGAGCAAAAATGGCGAATGTGGCTTACGCATCAAAGCAGCCGAGGTGCTACTAAGGTGTGGCGATGGTGCATGGGATTTATGCATGGATGCTTCCCATGTGCCTCTAAGGAATGGCAGTTGTGAATGGGGCTTATGCATGGGTGATACCTGTATTATCTTTGTCGTGTCTGGCCATGAGGGTATCCCAACTTACTGGTGGGTTGAGGAATATGATTGAAGCCTACACCTATATGCTATTGCACAATATAGGTAACGCCAAAGCTATTGGAATCAGTCCAAACAAAGGGAGATGAAAAGTTTCAATCACATTCTTGACATTCAGAACATGGTGGGGGTGGTGTGGCGTTGGGGGATAACTATTGACCATATTTGTAACACAACATCTATATCATGTTTTCCTTAAATAAGGAAAATCAAATGAGGGTCAAATGTTGACCGTGTTCGAAACACAAGACTTAACTTTAAGTATAGTCAAATGTATTACTGGGAGTTTTCCCAGAACAGTAGGAGAACCGAGGCGGCATGGGGACAGGCCATTAGAGGGTCCCGTCATACATGAAAGAGGATGAAGATCTAAATATAGGTCACACGAATCATGAGTTGATGTAATTGAATGATCAAAAAGTTCCCAACATTCATGGAATTATGCCACTATAATATTGGCATGAGGTGTTATCTACTTTTCAAATAAAACATCTTATATATGGAATAAAAGGAATCCTATTATTGAATGATAGGGAATTATAAAGTTTATAGTAATGTAGAGAGGACTGTTGGCATATTATACTTGGCTCATAAATCATAATTTTTTTCGAGAAAGTGGCATCCTATATTTTTGGTATAGGTTGTACTATAGTTTATATTCATATAGCGAAGAATGTTAAGAATAAGGTGCCTATACATGGTTGGTGTTGGGACTTATGCAAGAGAATCCCTTTCTATTTCAAACAAGCATTGGAGTCGAGTGATGGGGTTTGGATGAGTTGCTCCAGGAATGGATCGACTCATGGTACTCAGGGAATTGATGATGAGAATCTCAAATCAGGATATGGGAAACGAACCAAGAAGAATATGTCTACTCACGGTGTTTCATGGTGTGCAGAGGATTATCTCAAATCATGGTATTCCAAATGTGGAAAGCGGTTGTGCATAAGGGCTCAATGGAAATTGCTGACGTACCGGCCAGAAAAGTTCATGGTACGACAATCTATTTTTCACGGGGATCAGTTATTGTAGAAAAAGGGACGGGGCTGGAGGGATGTGACCGCAGCATAACCCTAATCTCAAGCAAGGGTGTGAGGGTGTATCCCCCATGGTATGGACCAGCAGGTGCTGTTCTGGAAATTGTTTCATGTAAGGTGAGCTCAGGCAGGAATGGATGCACACAAAATTGGATTGTGCGGCACCTGTGTGTGCAAGATGGGGAACCATGGAATTATTTCATGCATGATTTGTGTTTTCACACAATATTTGGAGTTTTGTGTGCAATAATGGAATCTTTCACGCACATGACATAGATAGAAAAGAGTGTGTTCGGGGGTCAAACCATTCTGGGCCTGCACAAAATCCGACCAATATGGGACCTGTCGCGCAAGATCTCACATAGAGGGTTCCATTCTTCCACGTAAGCACGGACGAGGCAATATTATGCATAGAAGAGTGGAGGAAAACCTCCAGATACCTTTCCCTAGGGGTGGGGGTTGCACATATATTTATAGGCGAACCTGGGAGTGGTTTCATGTAAAGTTCCTCGTGTGGAAGTCACCTTATGTGAACCGTGCGGTGGGTGCACGTGCAAAGGGGAGTTTGACGTCACATTAGGTGCATAAGAATCTTGCGCACATATGATAATCTTGTGTGCACATCCCCAAACAAGTGAACACCTTCCTTGGATGCTTTTCGGGTGGCCTTGATGGAAGATGCGATCTCATTGGTTATGTAAAATGTTTACACACCATGTTTTGTGAAAGATTTTACTGTTGCAGACAAGATTCCATTATTGCATGAAAAACAATCATTATTACATGCTAGATTTCAATTCTTCAGTGAAAAACCATACATTCACCAAAATCGTCCGGGATGGCCATTTCCTGTTGCCTGACTTTGAACGACCATATCATCAAATCCGTAACTCCGTTCGGGCTCCGTGAGCATTTAAATAGAATCTTTACAAACGAGTAATGCTTCATGATCAGGTTAGGCTGCATTATATGAATTAAATGGATGTGTTTTTCAATGTCAAAAAATAACCCCTAAGAATGGGGTCCAATGGGGATGAGGTGGGTCAGAAGGATCACATTCTATGGAAACATCTGAGGAAAATTCATGCCTTAGAGACCATTTTATCTCAAGTGCAAGAGCGGGGTAACACTAGGGGCGTTGGAATTAATCTGAACATAGGGGAGTGGAATGTGTGAATCATGATACCCATGATTCAGAACATTTTAGGGATGACATGACAAAGAAGGATAACTATTGACTGTTTTCAAACCACAATATCCTTATTGTGTTAGCTTGAAATGGGGATAACAAATGAAGGCCGACCAGTGACCATGTTTGAAACATGGGGCCTGAATCATAATTTCTTCCATTAGTCTTCCAGAACATTATCCCAAGATAGAATGAAAACCATTGGCCTATCATCTATACTTTCAGTGGGTTCCATTAGACATGAAAGAGCATGAGGGTCCAAATAAAGGTCACAAAAAATGTGGAGGGTGGAGTGATGGGTTTTTCAAATGGAGTCCAGCCCTCCTGAAAGTATGCCACTGTGGTGAAGACACGTTAAGTGCGCACATCATTCTGATCAGGGATCATACCTACATCCGAATAGGAACTATCTGATAAGGACCTAGAATGGATTGTAGTTTTACTTCATAACAAAAAAGATGATAAACATGTAGTTTAAATGTCGTACAGTGAGGATAGTGCACATAGTTTAAAGGTCATACTACCTCGACCAAGATTGGAGATGAGGGGCTAGAAGGTTTAATGACCCTGGGGCTGTTCCCAAGGCCAATTTCATTGGTGTCGCTACATATCCCATGTGAATGGGAATAAATCCAAATGTAGTAATTAAGCATGGCATGGTTGGAGGCCAATGCTAATTGGGAAAATATTCTCTGGTGAGGAAGCGGGTGCATCCCATAGTGATCATGGGGAATTCTGAACTTGTTCAGTGTAGAACTGCAGTTTAATTTCATGTGTCACGGACAAATAGGATTCTGTAGTTTAACGTCATACAATAGGATGAGGAGCCAATGGGGATATTCTAATTAGGGAGTATGTGATGCGGTGGCTATTAACCCAATGTTAATGAGGATATAAGGAGTCTGCACCACACCACGTATCCTCAGAGGAAGTTCTTTTGTTCAAGGGGAAAAAATTGAAAGTTAAGATAGCCCCGAACCAATGCAGTAAGGCATTTCTACATACCCCATAATGATGGAAATCAAGCTGCACATAGTTATAACAAAGTAGTTTAACATCATGTGGGATGATGAGCGACATCTGTGGCATGGATACACCAGTAAATGTCCTACCACAACAACTAAGACCACATGAGTCACGCTCAATGTGGGAAATAAGGAGTAGTGATGTGACTTTCCTAGTACTGGGAGGCACACATTATGGGAAATGGGAGTCTAGGTGAATGGCGTCCTCATAATGCTAACCTACCTACTTAACACACCTAGATGCATGTAAGGGTAAAGCCGAGTATGTTGGAATTCCACTTGAACATAAGGAAGTGGAAAAATGTGAATCATGATTCTTGAGATCTGGACCACAATGATGGTGGGGTCATGATAGGTGCTAACTACTGATCGTGTTCGAAACACAGCATCCATATCACATTATCTGATAATGGGGATAGGAAAATGGGGGTCGACCACTGAACATGTTCGAAACACAGGACTTCTTTCAATTTATCGTCTGAGGTACTCAGGGACATTGGCCCATGATAGTAGGTAAGAAAATGTGGCATGAGACCAATAGGTAAATGGGGTCCCTTCATACATGGAAGAGGATGAGGATCTAAATAATGGGATGACAAATCTTGGACAAGGAACACAAGAATGTCTCTATGATAATTCAACACTTCGGGCTCTTTGTCACAACACATCTGAGTATGACAATAAGATGTATCAGATTGAGGAAGTTGAGTCCCTTTCCATGGAAAAGGGTCATGGGGTCACACAATTCTAGCTTAAGGGAATTGAGTGGACCATTAAGTGAGTACTTTATTTAATGGATTGTGTGCTGGGTGGCAAAGTAGCCAAACCCAATGTGTAGTTCCCATTGGGAAATCTTATTTTAGGGTCATAGAACTCAGACCAGATTGGGAAAAGACAAGGGAGAAACATGGTGCAGCTACTGAAAAACATGATGTGAATAAGAACCCAAGAGGTACTCGTCAAACCACATGTTCCCAAAATTTTTTGTGTCAAGGGGTCTAAAAAGAAGGTTCGGGATTTTAGATTCCTGGGTCTGGACCTGAAGACAAGAATCCAAGGCATTCTTACATATCCCATGAGGATGGGAATCAAGCCATATGTTGTTCTGGAAGATGTTGTGCAGTTTAATATCTTGTAGCATGGATGGGGAGTGGTCTTAGTTCATGGTAATAGAGCTAGGACTATATATTTAATTGAAGGAGGAAGACACATGGTGAAGTAATTACTAAACCTGACATGAATGAGGATAGTAGGAGTCTGTATCACCACAATGGGCTCCCTGAAAAACATCTAGGTTGGGGGACCAAAAGTGAAAGTTAGACTGGGAATGAGGTAAAATACTCAGGCATTCTTATGTACCCAAGAGGATGGGAATAAATCCATATGTAGTTCTGAAAGTGACATGGTAAGTTACTAGTGCCAAGGATTATAAGTTTGTTTGGGTATGGCCTCCGCACCAGAAGAAGTAGCATTTGATAGATCATGTTTGTTTTTTTGGATGAAAGTGTGTTTTTCTTGAAGCAATGGACATAGGATTGATAGTCCATGCGTATCCACAATAGTCAGGACATATATAGGTGTTGAAAAATGGTATTGGGGGTAACCGATACCAAAAATGATGTCCCCTCAAGTGAGGACATCCGAACCCAACACCATTTTCTGTTGTGTGTCCAAGATGATAATGTCATAGTTTAGGGTCTTGTGATTGGACCAACCCCTTCACTTTAAGATATTGCAGTACAAACACAATAGTTTAAGGTCATATGGGAAAAGGTAGCATAGTTTAAAGTCATAAGTCTCAAACATGTACAGGTGAAAAGTGGTACAAGAGGGGATGTGTATGGTTTGATAAAGCTTACCTGATGTGAATAAAGATGAGGTCCACATCACACCTCCCATGATTCAAGGAATCAAACATCGGGCCAAGGGACCATAAAATGTTATAGAATATAGGGCAGGAGAGGCTACCTTTTAGAAGGGAAGTACATGGTGAAACTCATGAAAACATGACGTGAATGACGACATAAGTACATACCACTCCACACATTCCTAGATGAGATCTTTGGCTGGGGGGAATGGATGGGGGACCTTGGACAAGGGTGTCCTGGCTGACTATATACACATGACCCTTTATGCGGGTAATTTCATACAAAATCTCCTAATCCCATGAGAGAAATGCTCTATTTGGGAAACAAGTAATAGGGTCAGGCTCTCCCTAACATAAAAGTTTATGGAAATGAGGGAAGAAGATCAGAAAAGGTATGTTTCGACTAGATCAATACTCCTATCCAAGGTGGTTGGATTTTTGAAGAGGTATTAGGAAAAAATGAAATCACTTCCCCCATCATTTGGGACTTATAGGGGGGCGATAATGATGGATGATGGTTATTGATCATATTAAAAACACAGAATCCATATCGTGTGACCTGAAATGGGAATGAAAATGATATTCGACCACTACCCATATTTTCAATGCAGGACTTGTATCTTTTTATCATCTGAAATCATCAAGGAAGTTGGCATGAAATGGTAGGAGAGACCTTGGGCTAAAAATCCATGCCATCATGACGTCCTTTCAGATGTGAAGGGTGATGGATACCAAAAATGGAGGGGAGGAGAAAAGCATGAATAATATTGTGCAGTTTAACATCATGTAATATGAGACTCAAGGGGAGACATTGGAGTTTCGGGCTGGGCCTACGGAGAAAATTCATGGGCAGCCTTATGTATCCCATGAGGATGGAAATCAATCCATATGCAGTTCTAAAAGGGACATGCAGTTTAACATGAAGTGGTAAGGATGTGGGAAGATAGAATAATGAGGAGGGTCACGTGGAACGACCTTCCTAAACTTTCCACAAGTGGGGCCAAAGAAGCTTAGGTTGCACCACATGGTATCCTCCAAGGGAACAATACCCAAGAGGGGTAGTCAAACGAGATGAGCATAGGGGTGGAATCTTTAACAAAATGTCTGAGAATTATTATGTATACCATGAGGATGGGAATAAATCCATATGTAGTTCATGAGATGAAGTTTAACATCTTGTAGGATGAGACTATTTAAAGTCATGTAGGACCCTATAGTTTAAGGTCATGTAGGACCAGACAGTTTAGGGTTGTGTCTGACCATAATGTAGTATAGAGTTGTGCATGAGCATATAGTTTATAGTCATACGGTACCATAAAAGACACAAAACATATTTCTTGAGGAACATGGCAGTGGTGGTAGGAGTTATATGCTCACCATCCATTGTAACTAGGGAGTACGCTCTATTGGAATAAAACTTGTGGATGATGTAAGGTCCTTCTTATTTGGGCTCCATCTTGGGTGGTTTCCTTCTAGATATCAATGGTGTTCTTTAGGACAACACCATGTCTCCTTTTAAGAATTATTGAAGGTGAAAATTATTATTGATAGCTCAAATTATCTTGTTCTGATGCCCTTCCAGATTTTGTAGAGCACGAAGCCTGTTCTCATGGAGCACTTCCAACTCAGCCAAATGGATTTCAGATACTTTATCAAGCACTTTATAATCGTAGATAGTTGTTCACAATGAGGTCAATTAAATATCAATGGGCATGATGGCCTCTATTCCATAACCTAGGGATTATGGAGTCACCTGGGTGGAATTACGAGTCATCGTAAAATTACCCCGAAGGGCATTGGGGAGCTTGAAAGATGAACTCTTCTTGTTCTAACCAACCATTTTATGCAGAATGTTAGAGATGGTTTTGTTGAATTACTCAATCTGTCGATTTTATTGTGCATGAAAATAGGAGGTATAGTTAGAACATATGTTGTACTTAGAATATAATTTCTTTAGATCAGTTTCCCGGATGTTCGTGTCGTTATCAGTGAGGATAGTGTGAGGTACTCCAAATCGGTAGATGATGTTGGAGCTCATAAAGTCAATGATGAAATGGGCCTTGACATCCTTGAGTGAGACTAACTCTTCCCACTTGGAGAAAAAATAAATAGGGGTAATGATGAACCTAGACTAGTGAGCTGTCACCGGTGGATATAGTCCCATGACATCGAGTCCCCAGACTGCAAAGGGACAAGAGTAATAGGTAGTGTGGAGAGGCTCTAGAGGCCAATGTATAAAGTTTTCATGAATTTGGAATGCATGGAACCTTTTGGCGAACTCAATGTAGTCATGGACAATGCAGGGCCAAAAATAACCCAGTCTATGGATATGGTAAGATAGTTTTGGCCCGGTCAGATGAGCACTGCAGGAACTGGCATTAACCACCAACATGACATGAGAAATCTCAACTCCTTGAATGCAATGGAGGAGAAACTCATCAAACCCGCACTCTAAAGGATCTTCACTAAACCAGAACCATCCTAGAGGGAAAACTGTAACACACAACATCAGATTATCTTGAAACTGGACTGATATGCCAGGAGATTATCATTTTGAGGTACTCAACAAAGGAGGTTCCCTAGTCATTGTTCCCTAGTCAAGAGTCACCTCAATCACTACATCTGGGGGACCTGGGGGTCTGGATGTGGAGTCACTTGCCATAATGTGGCTCACCTGTAGGTTATCATCATCATCTAGAGTGATGGGAGAGATGACTCTTCGGTGTGCCATGTTGAAAATAAAATCATCATTTTCGGGCTCTATAAGTTGTGCTGCTAGGTGGGACAAGGCGTCAGCATGACCATTCTAGGATCGAGGGACATGAGTGACTTCTGGACAAATGGGAATAGGGTCATTAGTTGGAGAGTGCATTTCAACAATGGTACAAGCTCTATGTTTCTAACGACATAGTCCCCATTGATTTTCTTGATGACTGGTTCAGAGTCCCCTTTCACATGCAAGTGGGGATCATCAATATCAAGGGACAACTTGAGGCCAGTAATGAGAGCCTGCTACCCTGCCCCATTGTTGGTGCAGCCTTCTGACAACATGAATGAATACGGAAGAATGACTTATGATGGGTTAATGAAGACAATACCCATGCCTACTCAGTTTAGCTGGGGTCATTGAGCCTTCTTTCAGTGGGGCTTCGGGAAGCACCATCAAAGTGCATTTTTCAACACGGGATGGCTTGGTCTACCTAGAGAATTGCCTCATCGAGAAAATCAAGGTCCATGGACTAGTCTATAGGATTTGGATGAGTGGAAAGAAAATATTCAAATTCTTTCCCCTTGATAGCCTTCTCAAGAATGAAAATGATTTTTAACTGTTATCGAATCACTACCCACCGAGTGAGAAGAACTGTCAATATGGGGCTGTTCAAGATGTTCTTTAGATGATCTACTCAGGACACCACCTGTACCTCATGGTGCTGCAAGTAATCTCAAAATTTCTTTATTGTGAATACTAGTGCAAGGCAGCTCTTCTCAAAAGTTTATTATCTTGTCTCTATAAAGAGGAGAATGCGGCTGAGATAATAGAGATTGTTCTCAGTTCCCTCGTTGTTCTTATGGGAGAGAAGGGCATCGAGGGATTATTCTGCAGTCGTCACATAATGAACCTGTTGCTTTCTCTAAACGAGTGGCATTAGAACTAGAGGATTTAACAGGTATGACATGACTTCCATGAAATAAGTCTGACATTCTTCATCCAACTTGTATATAGTTCCTTTCTTCATGAGCTGAGAAAAGGGCATACACTTTCCAGCCAGATTCATGATGAATCAGTGTATGTAGGATAAGTGGACTTGGAAACCTCGATGCTCCCAGATGTTGCTTGGGGGTTACATCAGGTTGATGTCCTCGATCTTCTCATGGTCGATTTCAATAACTCTATTTCTAACAATGAATCCAATATACTTTCCAAGGTTGACCCTGAAGGTTCACATCAATGTATTCATCATCAGGGGGTGAGTACAGAGGAAGTTGAACACTTTATCAAGGTATTTGAGATGGTCTAGAAGCTAGAGAGATTTGACCACCAGATCATCCACATAGCATTCCACCAATGTCTCGAGGATCAAGTTAAATATGTGATGCATAGCCCGTTGGTAGGTGGAACCTAAGTTCTTTACACCGAAGGGAATGACTTGGTAACATAAATTACCTTTTGGTTCCCTGATGTAAGTAGACTCTTCATCCTCCAGATCTACTTAGATCTAGTTATACCCGCAGTACCCATCCATGATGGACATGTATTAGAACCCAGCAGTGGCATCAATCAAATGATTTATCATAGGAAGGGTAAAATAATCATTTGAATAGTGACATTTGAGATCTCGAAAGTCGATGAAGACTCTGATATGCCTGTTCTTCTTCCTGACTAGAAAAATGTTGGCTATCAATTTGGGGAACTAGACCTCCTTAACAAAACTGGATCTGATGAGCCTATCAATGTCATCCTCGATCCTGGCACTATGAGAAGGGTGCATCAATTTGGGAGGTTTTTTCAAGCCATGATGATTTCTCAGGAGACCGAAGGTGGTGTACAGATACTGGATGATCAAGTACAGGAATATCATCATTGAAACAAGAAAATACATCACAATTTTTCTTTAGGAAGTCCACATAGTGTTGTTGCTCTTCGACATTCATAGTCACACTGATCAATGTGGGCTTTAGATCAACCTCACTACCTATGTTCAACTATACCAGTTCATCGATCGTGGTGGATACACCCTCATAAAAAGTGGTAGGAGCATACTCTAAATCCTCTTCATCAATTATCGAGGAGGGATCCTCAGTGGGAGGATATTCCTCTGAGTCAATAGATCCTGATGGGAGACCGGTACCAGCCTGAGCAGTGGTGGGCACTACATCAGGGGCCTCCTCTACTGCTAGAACCATAGTAATGAAAGCTATCGATCCAATCCCATCTGGTATTGGGCCCAAGGATCCACACAAGATGATATCGAAGAAATAGTGGTGTCTTGAATTGAGTCGGTTTATCCCAACCTGGGGGAACAAGCAAGTATGAAAACTTTCTATCACCATGGGGTGGACATCCTCATACCTTATAGGATTAGGGATATCCGGTATCAGATGAGCCCAATTTATGTAAAAGTATGAGTTGATCTTGAAGCGTCTATTATACTTGGGAATGTGCTCCCCCCTCATTCCATACACAATGACGAATTGTCCATTGTCAACGGTTGTAGCCTCCAATCATTAGATTTGAAATATGTATGCCTCACCTAGGAATGTCCTTAGGTCGGTTGCAACTGTGGCATGCTCAACCACCTCAGCCTGAATTTTATTGACCTTGATCTCATAATAGTCAGAATCCAATTAACTAGATTCAAATGGGAAAAGGGAGAGGCGTCACCTTGGAGTATGCCCACTCGGCCATCAAGGGAGTACATAAGGCACTGGTGATAGGATGAAGGGACAACCACATGCAGGTAGAGATATGTCATGCACATCAACGCATTGTAGGCAGTGTCCTAAGAGTCAACCCTAAACTTGGTACTGGCTACCAGACCACCGAACTGGGTTTTTAAGAGGATCAGGCTGATCGGTGTATGTTATGTCTTGTCACAGCCTTGTATTTTTTTGTCAAAGGGACCCAGGTCCTCCTCGGACAACCCTAGTTTTCGTAGTGTCTGATTCGGGATTAGGTTGATCCAAGAGCCTACATCTATAAAACAGCAATCAACCCTTATGCCATTAAACCGACTGGTGATGTACAATGGGTGAATTTTCCCTTGTATGGGAGAGCTTTCATCTTTTTTAGAGGACATGATGATGGGATGGAATCCAGTATTCTCAATCGCCTCAGCATGGAAAGCTTCTGCAGTTGCTACCTCTATCTTGAACTGGTGGGGGCTTCTTAAGGCCTCGATAAGGGCTTCACTCATATCATCTGATAAAAGAAGGGCCTCAACGATGGAGAGCCTTTCCGGAATACTGGAAATATGTTTGAGGTAATAATACATCGGTGTTAGGTGTAATATTCTGCTCACAGGAAGTATCTCTATGATAGGAGGTATGGTGGGCCCTATAGACTAGACCGGTGACTGATTGGTGCTGGGAATACCCTGTTGATTGCTAGTCTAATTTTATAGTGTGACCACCAGATGAGGGATAGATGACTGAGACCGGTCCATAGAAAAGCGTGGCTGGTCACAACGTGGTCGAGGTGGCTCTTCCAAATCAAGCAACACAAACATGGGAGAATGTGGACCAGATGACAATAGATGAGAATGCTGCATGTGATGAGCTCTGCACTAGGCCTGCTATCTGCTTTCAATAGCACGAACAACCTAGTTGGAAGTACCGACTGAGGCACTTTGATGACCCATGTTTCCATGACTCCATCGATGCTAGGGATGTTGGGAGGATCCTCCTGGAACTCCTCATCATCAGGAATCATGTAGGGTTTTACCAGCTCTATGGTATAAACTATGGCATACCCATGACTATGACATAAAGATTCATCCACTACTGGATGGATTCTGGGAGGAATTTTCATCTTTAGGGGCATGAAATCTATGAGAGTACAGGATGATGACGACATTGGCAGGGGACATTGTTTTACCTTGAGCGGTCGATGCTTGCTCCTTTGGGAATAGGACGACTGAGCCATTGGCACAAAAGTACTGGCGGTTTATGGCCTGACATCCCTCTTAAGGTTCAAATCGGTTCAGGCATGCATGGATAATACCATGGGCATGGGTGACTTTCTTATGAGCCATCCAGTCGTCGTACTACTGAGACCCACAATTAGAAACCTAATGCCACTCACCTTCGATGTCACTACTGTTGTAACACCCCGAGATTTTATGAAAAATATTATTTTTAATTTCATTAATGTCTTGTGTTGTATGCTACACCAAAAGAAGATTGCATAACACGCATCCTTGACTTGCCTTGCATTACACGCAAGCACGACCTTCCACGATAGCGTGTGTTGTACGCAATACCGAGTTTAGCTAAACAATGATATGCTATTAAAATATTATTAAAACTAGCCATTATGAATAGTAATAACCACTTTTTAAAATTTTCTAAATTTTATTTTTCAAAATGGACTTCATTTTTGGATTCAGAATATCGAAATCAGCTTAGGGTGAAATTTTGGTACTTTTCGGATAACTTTCATTTTCTGATGAATAGTGAAAATTACTAAATTTTAATTAAAAACAACATTTTTAATATATATAATTAATAGTGATAAATTATTAATTTGAGTGGTTTTAAAGTATATTTAGAATATATTTTTACAATTTAATACAATGTTTTTCATTGTATGTAATTTCACATTTAAACCAGTTATAAACAAGTGTCAATCTTTTGATAGTTATTATCTCTTAAAAACACGTTATTTGTTTTGACGACGGGAATTAATTTTTAAATTAGTTAATGTAAATAATATGTTTTTAATTTGGTAAAATATACATCATTTTTTAGTTCATAATATGAAATATATCTTAGGCCTAATTTTTGCTATTTTTCTGGAAACTTTTATTTTTTGATGAATAGTGAAACCACTAGGTGGTAGTTAAAAAAATGAATTTTTCATAAAACATAATTTTACCGCTTCTGTGAGTTGACTTTCAAAAATCCGAGAGACACAGTTGATGTTAATAAGTAAAATGTGGTTCAATGTGATGAAAATAATTTTTGGTGAATAGTAACTTTTTACTTCTTTTTACCACGGTTAAAAGTAAATAGGGTAATTAAGGGTAATAATGATATTATTATTACCCTAACACATGTCCTAATTCTATTGGATAAGTGTAATTCGACCAAAAACAACCTTAGGAATACAATATGTCCATTTAGGCCCACATGGATTAGATTAGGACATTTATTATTATTTAATTCAAAGAAGAGTTAAAAGAGTTAAAATCAAAGTTTATTTACTAAAACATTTTTAATATAGGGTTATGCATAAGATAAATTCAATTGTAAAAATGAATTATAAAGATAAAAAGATTTCCTACATAATGATATTTTATTTTTAATTTTTAGACTTTAAATAATATAATTTATTTATGACACAATGATGATGCAGTAATTACCATAATAGTGAAATATTAGAATAATTGATTTTATAAATACCTAAATAAGTATAATTTGAGACTTTTTATGAATTAAACTAATTTTATAGGTTAATATGACATGTTAGTATTTATTTAATTAACAGTTTTCGAACTAATCATTCTGTTATGATTTTCACAAAAATCAATTACTAAATAGTATCAAAATTGACATAAAATAGTGTTTAAAACAAATATTATATTATTAATTGTTATTTTATTCCTAAAAATCTAAGGTTCGTCCAAATGACTTAGATACGGTATTATATATTAATAATAAACAACTTGGGGTTCGTTTGGCTTGATATAGTAAGTTTATTAACCTTATAGTGTAAGAAAACAAGAAGACACGATAAAAGTTAAATTATCTAACTTAAAGTTAAATCTAAATGATAAGGTTAAAATTGATACCTAAACTTGTCTAAATTCTATTTGATGAGATTATTTCGACCCCTACCTACCTTATCTTCGAAATATATCAATTGGGAGCTATTAAACCCCGAAATTGACTTTATAATAAAATAATATTTTTAGTTATTTCAAAGGTTCCCCTCCCCTCCCTTATAAAAGGGCACCTCCTCCCCCTCTTACTCACACCACTTTGAGCCTCCACGATCAGCCAACCCCTGCCAATTTCTCATCTCCACTTCCCTAGAAACATCCTAGAGGTTCTGGTCTTCTTCAAAGACCTATTTTAGTACCCTAAAACGAGGTCTCAAAGAAGCACTTCAAAGAAGAGGTAATGTCCATTACCGATTCTTTCATCTTTATTTCCTCTTCCACTGATTCATCTTTAGTTGTTTCATTGTGAAGTAATAACATCAGTATCACTCATATACTTATATTTTATTATAAGTATGAAACAACCCTATTTCACCATCTATCCATCCTACGGAAAAAGAAATCACCGCACGTGTGTACGTACGGAATACTGTCTCCACGCCGTGGTGTAATCTATTTTCCACCACCACCTTTCATGGATGGGTATAATGGTGTAAATAACAACTATATATTATTATTGTAATGTGATATTGATTATTAAATAGTATACATACACTACAATACAATTCAACGATCATGAGAACGATATCATCGCTCGTGCGTACGTACGGACTACCGTCTCCACGACGCGATCAGATTCATTCTCCATGTTAACCATTCATGAATGATTATAAAGTATATATAATAAGTAGTCATGAAATATATGAAATAATAATACTACTGGATTTATGTATATATATATATTTATGTCATCTACTTAATTCCACTCAATTCAATAAGGAAACGAAAACAGCGTTCATGCGTACGTACGGCCTACCGTCTCCATGAACGGTGTATTTCTTTCCATTTATCGATCCATTATATATATGTATATTCTGAATATATATTATATATAAATCATGTTTTATATTATTGAATTAAGTAATAATGATCTAAGTAATCATATGAATAATTACAAGTTAAAACACGAACGACAAATGTGACGATTTTACCCAAAACGCTACTTTAACATGAATTTACAAAAGTATGGGTAATATAAAGTCATAAGTGAACCATATATGATATAATAACAATGAATATGATTCTATAATTAGTCAATGACATCATTTAAATCATTATACAGGAGGTTCGGACAATTACGAAGCAAATCGGACCTAAGGTAAGGGAAATATCACAATCACATTTTTATCCGAGATTGTTTATACTTTAGTATTTACTGGGGTGTATTTTATCATCCACAACCATGTTTCCTCAATATGTAATATTATTTCCATCCACCTACAATTTTGTAAATCCAATTTTACCCTTCGGTGAGTTTTTAGTAAAGGATATGAAAGGAATCTTTTGTCGTTTTTCGTACGAGGTACGTTTTGACTTTTCTGACAAAAGTACGAAGAATGTTTTTTTTAACTTATACGTCATGATAGGATTTTTAAAACATTATTTCCAGAATCTTCCTTTACATGTTTTCAAGTTTATTTTTAATCAACTTCTTTTATGTTTAGAATTGTATGACATGTTAAGAAAGGAAAAGTGTTTTTGAAGTAGAAAGGATATTTTCCTCAAGAATGGAGTTCAAGTGTTTTATCAAAATTATTTTCCATCTAAGATAATAAAGGGTTCTATTTCAATCCCTATTATTACATATATTTGATTATGTTGTGATGGAAATATTTTTATGAATTCCTTTATCCTATATGAATTGTTTTATGTTTTCATGATGTTTAAGATTCCCATTTTTATTACATGGGTTATGCAATGATGTATGATTTATGATTTTGTGGAACACATACGAATGGTATCATTATGAGATGGGTGGGACCTATGCATTGGGTAAAGATTTTATATCTCATGAGATAGACATGGCTGGAACGGTTGGTTAAACCGGTTCAGTGAAACAGGACTGAAACGAGGGTGGCTCAGTTCAGAAATGGACTTTGTCCACTAAGATAGTCTTGGAAATGAGTCTTGACTAATAAGATATAATTCTCTATGATTATGTGTGTATGCCACAAAGTTTCATGTTTTATGTTATGATTATTGAGATTTCATTTCACTACTATGATTTATCCCATGTTATGAAATTATGCTCTCTTTTTCAGGTTAAGATTTCCAAAATGTTATGTTCTTATGAATATGATGTGATTGATATTTCTTATGTTTACCCTTACTGAGCATTTGATCTCACCATTTTATGTTTTCTTTTCCCCAGGATATAAAGAAATGTTTTAGGTAAAAAAAGGAAGATCTTTGTGGGAGATGTTGAAGATATTTCATCACTATTAGAAGATTATATTCCGAGTTTCCAAAGACACTAAACTATTATGATCCTTGTTTGTGTTTTTTTGTTATGTACTAAGTATTCCGCAAAAGTAATGTAATTTCCATGTACGTCAAGATTCGGGCCTCTACAGTTTGTATCAGAGGAAAGGTTTAGTCAACCTTTGGAAAGTAGGATTCGAAAACGTTAGTGAGATCCCTAGAGATATTTATAAGGTATGTCTAGGGATGTCCCTAAGGTTAAGTATAAGTATAGGTTATAGTTCTAGAATTACGCTAACGATCATAGAATTAATTCTAAGATGTTAGATATTGAAGGCACTCCCCCTTTATTATGTTGTTTTCCCTATCATTATTTTTGCCTCTCACACTATTCTTTTTGGGTTTTAGACGATGGCTGGAACCCGAAGGAACTGTGTTGATCAATGCAATGGACAATGCAATGATTGTCCTCCTGAACAAACAAATGTTATGGGAGATGGAGTGCAAAATCTGATTGCTATACTTACACAAGATATGAATCATTCTGTACTTCCAAATGAGCAGAGAAGGGAACAATATTCTATTGAGTTTTTCATGAGGCAACGCCCACCTTCTTTCAGTGGGTCTTTTGATCCACTTGTTGATGAACAATGGATCAGCACTACTGAAAAGATATTTTCAGTTCATCAATGTTCTGAACATGATAAAGTCATCTTAGTAGTATATCGTTTGTAAGGTGAAGCTGATCAATGGTGGAATCTTATCAAGAATATGAGGCAAAGAGATGAAATTGAGTCCATGGAATTGGACGAGTTCAAGAACTTATTTTTCAATAAGTACTTCCCTCGTATTCTTCGAAAAAAGATGGAGAAGGAGTTTCTTGAACTAAATCAAAATGATGATGAATCTGTTGGTATATACAAAGAGAATTTTACAATGCTTGCAAGGTATGCATCTGGATTTATCATCCAACCAGAAAGTAAAGTTTATCGATTCTTCAGTGGCTTAAAACCAAATCTTCTAAGGGAATTAGCTATAAGAGAATTAAGTAGCTATGAAGAAATTGTGCGTCGTGCTATCAAGGTAGAAATGGAAGTTGGTGTTACATATCCATCTCATAGTTTTGACAAGAAATGAAAGATAGAGTTCAAGGATAAATCTCAGAATATCGGTGAAAAGAAGATGAATGTTTCCTTATGCTCAAAGTGTGGAAAGAAGCATGGTGGAGATTGTCTTAAAGGGACAAGTAAATGTTTCAAATTTGTAAAGTAAGGTCATCGGGCATTTGAATGCCGCAATGATGGGAAGAAGATGTCTAATGATGCAAACAAAGGAAGGGATACACAGAATGAACCTACTATACTTCAATTCTTCAAGTGCAAGGAAATGGGGCATTATGCTAATAAATGCCCTAATCCAAGGGTTAGTGATGATCGACATGAGCAACCACATAAGTCAAAGTACAAAGGGAAGTCACATGCGATCACTATTGGCAATGTTGAATATCACAACGATGTGGTGGAATGATTAAGTGTTTATGTAATGGGATTCCAAAATAATGTTGTATATAGTATCGTGGAATATTGGAATATTTTTGTATTGGTCTATTGTGGTTTTCAAAAATTTTATGGTACCGGTAACCATGAAAAGTGATTGAGGCATTTTTGTTAATCAGATGATATGCGTATAATGAATGGATAAGAAGATAATGAGATGTTTGATTGTATTCATGAGCTCATGATTGATATAAGGACTAAGTGATATCATGGTTTGAGGATATAGAATTTTGAGGATTTTGGTATGTGGAAAGTGATAACTTTTAACTACATTCATGTTTTCACTAAGGTTCAATGGATATTCATTCTTCAAGAGAATACATGATTAAGATATTCACATGTTTGTAATTTGACCAACAAGATATATCTTATGATATATGGGGGATAAATGATGGCATTCACATGATCATTTTCATTATACTATGATCTTGGATCGAAGTATTTTAGATAATCCTAAAGATTGGAATGGATTATGTTGGACATAAGTTAGTTTAAGGATAAAACTTTTTTTTTGATATTGTTGATGGGATGTTATAGTAATATAGCTTTAGAAAAAGGACAACCTGCAGGACGGGCAACATCCCATCGCGTCGGACAAGGCTGTAGGAATCGAACACACAACCAAAGTGCGACTGGCCTTTATCACCTACCACTGGCCTACAGGAGGTCCCTTTTTAGTAGAAACTAGTTTTATTATATTATGCAGTATGATTTATGAAGTATAAGTCCATTTTAGGAACCATATATGATTAATCTCACTATAGATGGACTTATGTATTTTTTGATAACTTTTCTAACCTTTTGTTTGAGATAGATGGAATGACCCATCATTCTATCACATGTTCTTCTAACACATCACGAATGACAAATTCAACTTATTTTCTTTATGAGATGAAGTGGAAATTGTCCAAAGAACGACAAACGGTGAGACTATACCAAAATCACGAAAGTATTTCTTCTAATTCCAATTTCAAGGAAATGATCTTGAAAACCAAAAATGTTGTCCTAGTGCTCTTATATCTGATGAATCAGATGGTACCTTAGATCGTCACAAATTTATGGCTTTGTGATTGCTGCCTTTTCCAAAGCCATGTTCTCTACCACTCTCCATCAGAACATGATGGTTAGATTTCTCTTGCATATCCATATTTTCACCTAGGTGGAAACCCAGTAATTAGTTTATTTGGGTAACCGTTACATTTCATACTTTTGTTTTTAAATATTGGTTTTGGTATTCCTTTTTATGATGTGGGTTTCTATTAAAGAAACTTTCGAGTAGTAAACCATTTATAACCCCGACGAATTTCGAGGGCGAAATTCATTTTAAGGGGGGTAGAATGTAACACCCCGAGATTTTATGAAAAATATTATTTTTAATTTCATTAATGTCTTTTGTTTTATGCTACACCAAAAGAAGCTTGCACAACATGCATCCTTGACTTGCCTTGTATTACATGCAAGTGCGACCTTCCGCGATATCATGTGTTGTACGCAATACCGAGTTTCGCTAAACAATAATATGCTATTAAAATATTATTAAAACTTGCCGTTATGAATAGTAATAACCACTTTTTGAAATTTTGTGAATTTTATTCTTCAAAATAGACATCATTTTTGGATTCGAAATATCGAAATTAGCTTAGGGTGAAATTTTGGTACTTTTCGGATAACTTTCATTTTCTGGTGAATAGTGAAAATTACTAAATTTTATTTAAAAACAACCTTTTTAATCGAAATAATTAATAGTGATAAATTATTAATTTGAGTGGTTTTAAAGTATATTTAGAATATATTTTTACAATTTAATACAATGTTGGTCATTGTATGTAATTTCACATTTAAACCAGTTATAAACAAGTGTCAATCTTTTGATAGTTATTATCTCTTAAAAACACGCTATTTGTTTTGACGACGGGAATTAATTTTTAAATTAGTTAATGTAACTGATATGTTTTGAATTTGGTAAAATAGACATCATTTTTTAGATCATAATATCAAATATAGCTTAGGCCTAATTTTTGGTATTTTTCTGGAAACTTTCATTTTTTGATGAATAGTGAAACCACAAAGTGGTAGTTAAAAAAATGAATTTTTCATAAAACATAATTTTACCACTTCTGTGACTGGAATTTCAAAACTCCGAGAGACACGGTTGATGTTAGTAATTAAAATTCGGTTCAATGAGATGAAAATAATTTTTCGTGAATAGTAACATTGTACTTTTTTTACCACGGTTAAAAGTAAATAGGGTAATTAAGGGTAAAAATGATATTATGATTACCCTAACACATGTCTTAATTCTATTGGATAAGTTTAATTCGACCAAAAAAACCTTAGGAATAAAATATGCCCATTTAGGCCCACATGGATTAGATTAGGACATTTATTATTATTTAATTCAAAGAAGAGTTAAAAGAGTTAAAATCAATGTTTATTTACTAAAACATTTTTAATATAGGGTTATACAAAAGATATATTCGATTTTAATTATTCATTATAAATATAAAAATATTTAATACATAATAATATTTTATTTTTAATTTTTAGACTTTAAATAATTTAATTTATTTATGACACAATGATGATGAAGTAATTACCATAATAGTGAAAAATTAGAAAAATTGATATTATAAATACCTAAATAAGTATAATTTGAGACCTTTTATGAATTAAACTAATTTTATAGGTTAATATGTCATGTTAGTATTTATTTAGTTAACATTTTTCGAACTAATCATTCTGTTATAATTTTCAAAAAAAATAATTACTAAATAGTGTCAAAATTGACATAAAATAGTTTTTAAAAAAAAATATTATATTATTAATTGTTATTTTATTACTAAAAATCTAAGGTTCGGCCAAATTACTTAGCTAAGGTTATATATATTGATAATAAACAACTTGGGGTTCGTTTGGCTTGATATAGTATGTTTATTAACCTTATAGTGTAAGAAAACAAGAAGACACGGTAAAAGTTAAATTATCTAACATAAAGTTAGATATAAATGATAAGGTTAAAATTGATACCTACAAATGTCTAAATTCTATTGGATGAGAGGATTTAGACCCCTACCCACATTAGCTTCTAAATATATCAATTGGTAGCTATTAAAACCCGAATTTGACTTTATAATAAAATAATATTTTTAGTTATTCCGAAGGTGCCCCTCCCCTCCCTTATAAAAAGGCACCTCCTTCCCCTCTTCCTCACACCACTTTGAGCCTTCAAGCTCGGCATACCCCGGCCAATTTCTCCTCTACACTTCCCTAGAAACATCCTATACTTTCTGGTCTTCTTCAAATACCTATTTTAGTACCCTAAAAGGAGGTCTCAAAGAAGCACTTCAGAGAAGAGGTAATGTCTGTTACCGATTCTTTCTTCTTTATTTCTTCTTCCACTGATTCTTCTTTAGTTGTTTCATTATTAAGTAATAACATAAGTATCACTCATATACTGATATGTTATTATAAGTATGAAACAACCCTATTTCACAATCTATCCATCCTACGGAAAAAGAAATCACCGCACATGCGTACGTACGGAATACCGTCTCCACGCCGTGGTGTAATCTATTTTCCACCACCACCTTACTTGGATGGGTATAATGGTGTAAATAATAACTATATATTATTATTGTAAAGTGATATTGATTCCTAAATAGTATAAATACTCTACAATACAATTCAACGATTATGAGAACGATATCATCGCTCGTGCGTACGTACGGACTACCGTCTCCACGACACGATGAGATTCATTCTCCACGTTAACCATTCATGAATGATTATAAAGTATATATAATAAGTAGTCATGAAATATATGACATAATAATACTACTGTATTTATGTATATATATATTTATTTCATCTACTTAATTCCACTCAATTCAATAAGGAAACGAAAACAGCGTTCATGCGTACGTACGGTCTACCGTCTCCATGAACTGTGTATTTCATTCCATTTATCGATCCATTATATATATGTATATTATGAATATATATTATATATAAATCATGTTTTATATTCTTTAATTAAGTAATCATGATCTATGTTATCATATGAATAATTACAAGTTAAAACACGAACGACAAATGAGACGATTTTACCCAAAACGCTACTTTAAAATGAATTTACAAAAGAACGGGTAATATAAAGTCATAAGTGAACCATATATGATATAATAACAATGAATATGATTTTTTAATAAGTCAATGACATTATTTAAATCATTATACAGGAGTTTTGGACACTTACGAAGCAAATCGGACCTAAGGTAAGGGAAATATCAGAATCTCATTTTTATCCGAGATTGTTTGTACTTTAGTATTTACTGGGGTGTATTTTATCATCCACATCCATGTTTCCTCAATATGTAATATTATTTCCATCCACCTACAATTTTTTAAATCCAATTTTACCCTTCGGTGAGTTTTTAGTAAAGGATATGAAAGGAATCTTTTGTCGTTTTTCGTACGAGGTACTTTTTGACTTTTCTGACAAAAGTACGAAGAATGTTTTTTTTAACTTATAAGACATGAACGGATTTTTAAAACATTATTTCCAAGAATCTTCCTTGACAAGATTTCAAGTTTATTTTTAATAAACTTCTTTTAAGTTTAGAATTGTATGACATGTTAAGAAAGGAAAAGTGTTTTTGAAGTAGAAAGGATATTTTTCTCAAGAATGGAGTTCAAGTGTTTTATCAAAATTATTTTCCATCTAAGAAAATAAAGGGTTCTGTTTCTATCCCTATTATTACATGGATTTGATTATGTTGTGATGGAAACATTTTTATGAATTCCTTTATCCTATATGAATTTTTGTATGTTGTCATGATGTTTAAGATTCCCATTTTTATTACATGGGTTATGAAATGATGTATGATTTATGATTTTGTGGCACACATAAGAATGGTATCATTAAGAGATTGGTGGGAAATATATCTCCCTCCAATGTATTGGGTAAAGATTTTATATATAATGAGATAGACATGGCTGGAATGGTTGGTTAAACCGGTCCAGAGAAACAGGACTGAAACGAGGGTGGCTCGGTTCAGAAATGGACTTTGTCCACTAAGATAGTCTTGGAAATGAGTCTTCACTAATAAGATATAATTCTCTGTGATTATGTGTGTATGCCACAAAGTTTCATGTTTTATGTTATGATTATTTATATTTCATTTCACTACTATGATTTATCCCATGTTATGAAATTATGCTCTCTTTTGCAGGTTAAGATTTCCAAAATGTTATGTTCTTATGAATATGATGTGAATGATATTTCTTTTGTTTACCCTTAATGAGAATTTGAGCTCACACTTTTATGTTTTCTTTTCCCATGATATAAAGAAAGGTTTTAGGTAAAAAAGGAAGATCTTTATGGGAGATGTTGAAGACCATTCATCACAATTAGAATATTATATTCCGAGTTTCCAAAGACACTAAACTATTACGATCCTTGTGTGTGTGTGTTTGTTATTTACTAAGAATTATGCAAAAGTAATGTAATGTCCCTGTACGTCAAGCTTCGGGTCTCTACAACTGTTGTCTGGCTTCATGAAGACACATGCCACTTGTGCTGGAGTAGGGCCTAACCAGACTTTGTTGTTATACAACTCTTCTTGAATCTAGTCATTAAAGACATAGAACTGTTTGAGGTTGTGCCCCCAGATCCAGTGATAGGGGAAGTAATTAGGGTGATCAGTGATATTCTCCTCTTATGATCTCTTTCATTTAGGGAAATGTTCAATTCCCTATTCCAAGGCACTATATAAATAACCGAGGACTTGAGCCTCTGTAAATGTGTAGGTCCAGTTTTTCTTGTCTGGGAAAGGGGCCCTGGGAGATAACCCTAATGAGGGGCTGGAGGATCCTGTCGAGGAGTTAAAGCCTGGTTATCTTGCCTAGGTAGTGGCAGCACACTTCTCGGGGGTGCCTATCAATTCTGAGGTGGGTGATACTGGGCCAGAGGTTGCACCTTTGTTGGAAGGCCCCTGCAAGACTGTGGAGGAGTCTCCACTGGTAACAACTTCAGTTTCTTAGGGGCCTCTATTTGGGCCCCTGAGGCAGGCTCGGCCCTCATGTCCCTTATCGAGGGAATTGCAGGACCCAAAAGACGTACTTAGTTGTCCTGTTGGAAGGAATATTCTAGGAACTGGGCCTTATCAGAGAAGTCTTGGAACCCCCTAGGGTAATTCTGAGTAATGAGGGAGGGGACTAGTTCTTCCTTAATATTCCCCACACACATCTTCAGTAGTTTCTCCTAAATTAATGCCATGACAAGATAGTATGTGTGCCCTTTCCACATGGTGAAAAAGTCTGTGACATGCCCATCAGCCATCTTCTTGCACTTGAAGAGGTTTGAAATACTCATCCTTCAAGTGGTGGAACTGAAATGGTAATGAAATTCCCTAGAGAGGACTTCCCAGCTAGTGACTGATCCAATTGGTAGTAGGTTGTATGATACAAATGTGGTCCCTTCCAATGTCTGAACAAAACACCAGGGTTTGAGGGCTTGTTGTTGTACCGGAGTTCCCAACAAGGGTCCACAACATGAGAAGGAGTGGGATAGATGCTGTAGCAGGTCCCTTGTCCCATTAAAGGGGAAAAAGTGGGATTTTTGAAGCTCAAAGGTGCTCTCATATCATCCACCCATGCCTGATATGTATTTACATCGTGCAAGTTTTCCACATGTCGAGTCTACAATGCCTCGAGGCAGGTAATGGGCACCGCCATTAGATCATTTGGGAGGGGGTTCCTATCATGATTGGGATTCCAGACTACCAGTGCGTTGGAAGGTTCTTCAACATGATAAGCAGGCTTAGTGGCTCGTGGAGCGGCTTGTGGAGCGACCTATGGAGCATTTGGGGGAACCTGAGCTAGATCCTAGAGTTTTTCTTGTCGTTCAGAAGGATTTGGGGATACGTAATGTGTCCTCTTTCCATAGGCTCCAGATCTGTCCTTGTCTATGAATAAATGAATATTTATTGAATATGTAACTTATTTATTTAATGAATAACACTGACTATTTGTAATTAATTTATTATAATATTATAAAATATCATTGTCAGTATAAAAATAGTATTCTATTAAACATTACTTTTAATATTCAATAGGTTCTTATATTTAATTCTTATTTTTTTGTATCCAATTATTTAGTTTTCTAAACAATTTAATTTCATATGTTAGTAAATATTATTCATAACATCTAGGTTATATGTTATTGTATAAAATAATAATTCATTAATTATAGATTGTTTCTCAGTAAGACTCGATATTGTGTATAGAGTAAGCCATCGAAGAAGGTCTCTTTTGCATGTAACACAAGCTTTATAGGCTGTTCGTTGTTGCATATGATGTACACTAACTTAGTGTTTCATTCATTGTATGATAAATTGGTGTTTTAATAATTGAAATATATACAATAAATTTCAAATAATAATATATTATAAATTATATAGATATTATATTACCTTATTCCGTCATTGTCACGTTTCATACATGACATCAAACATAATTTTCATACAATAGTTTTTATGGGCGTCACATTCTCCACACATTATTTTAATTTCATATTCTCAATTGAAACATTATCATGGTGATATATTATTAGATAATTCTTACATTTAAATCCCACATTAGGAGAAGGGATCATAAGTAATCATCTGTAATATAGAGAATGGAATGTACTAAGGTCACAATGAATACCATGTAACTAGGTCTCTAATTATAAGAACATAAGTGGATGTTATAGATTTATACATGGAGAAAAGGCATAAATATTTATAAAGAGTGAATGAGGAATTCAATCACAATCAAGTGAATGATAAATGGAATGTAGAGGGACTCAAAGCCATCAATATTTGATGATTTAGAAGGTCATCGGTTCAACATAGATTTAGATATTAGGAAAATATTTTTTATATATTTATTTTACCAAATTTGGTTAATCATTTTTTTGACCAAAAATATAATGAAATATTCTTACATCATAGGTTTCAATCTCATATAAAAAAACCTAAATTTTGGTTTTTCTTTATCAAAATTGTAATTCATCACTTTACTCTAAAAAATTAATTACCAACAATGAAATTTTATATGCCTGAAGCACTTAAAAAAAATTTAAAATATCTCAAGGCCTATAAAAGAGTTATAGGTATTAATTTTTATCTTTAACTATCTCCCATAATAAATATGTTTGATATATTAAAAGATAATCTTAAAAAATTTTACAACTGCTTCATAATTAATATTTATTTCTCAAATTCCTAAAATAAAAAATGAAAAAATTACAAGTAAATGAAATAGGGAAATGGTTGGTATGAAACAATTATCCTCCTTTAAGCATGGGGTCAAAACTCGATGCCTTTCTGAATTTGATTGGTTTTTATTTATCTTATAGGTTTCCCTATTATAAACCATATTAATATATCTTCCAAATATATATTTTATGAAAATAATTGAAATTAAGAAAATATCCAAATAGAAATTTAACTAAGGTTTTCAATACAACGTCATTATATAAATAACTCTTCCATTTTATTTCAAAATTGGTCCTTCCTTGGTATATGATTTGTATATAATATCATTAGTCTGATTTGTTAATCTTGACACCTTAAATTCAATCTAAAAATCCTTAGGATTAACATCGGTTACATATTATGAATCTAAATCCATCATAATGGTTTGTAAAAAATGGATTATCCAATGCATATACCATAGAAGTGTCAAACTAGGTGTTCATTAAGGCCTCTTGTCATGTACCAGGTTACCCTGAGACAAGCCCGGAAGAACTTTTCGGAGTTGTTACACCTAGGTACATCTATATTAGAACAACAATGACTTGTAGTATCTAGACTTGGATGTATTTCTTAAAATACCCACATAATCTCAAAATTACCAAAATAATAGGTGTTTTATCTATATTTATTAAAATTATAACTTAGGGTTATGTTATCTAATCTAGGTTTTCCGAATTCTAGTTACCAAGTTTGCTAATAAACCTCCCTCGGATAACTACTATAGAACTCCACCCACAAATATCTCAGAGACGGTGTCTGCTACTAAATATATTGTCATTATTACAATGAATCAATCCCCAAAGGATTGATTAGTTTTGTAGTCCATGGATATCAAGATACATAAATGAGAATTGTATTACAAATGGATACACTAATTATGATATTTTTTCATCTAAAAAATAAACAACATCTAGAATAACACTTATCCATATTTTATATTATTAGATATATTTCATAGTATTATTATTGGATTAATGGGTAAAGAAACATAATAAGGGTGATCTCAATTTCTGAGTAAGGATAAAATAGAGTAGAAGCAATAGTGAATAAATTAGAATAGTTAGTATGGAAAGGAAAATAACTAACAAAAATTCCATGTAATCAATAAAATGAATGTAATAACATAAGTAATGTGTAAATGTATTAATTTGAAACATTTTTTATTAAAATTACTAGATAAGGAAACAAAAATATGGAAATTTAAGAAATAAAACACTTAGTATTTAATCTATTTACTAAAATTAAATGTATCCATAGAAATTTCGATGAAAAATCTCATCGATGAATAATAATTGAAACTAATATAAGGGAAATGAAATATTACTGGGTGTCATGTATAAGGTATATGAGGACCTATTACCATCAATATCTTTCACAATATGGTTTAAAACTAATGGTACGAACCCATTTGAACAATTATTTGTCTTAGGAGAACCTATCGATGCATCAAAGAGCAATATAATGTCCGAGACCCCCCGTTATTTCTAGTAAAAATCATTCCCCATATTGAATCATCAAAATAACTAATATTATTTATCAAATCACCATATTAAATGATAAATATAGATATATTAATAATTTATCAATTATCAAATAATTATCAAATTAACCTCTATTGGAAAAATTGTGAACGGTTTAGGAAATAATAATATCCAATATTTAAGAAGATGGATATTCAATTAAATTTCCAATGAAAAATTATTACAATAATGTGATTTATTCAATGGAAGTTAACAATCAAAAATGTTAGTGATATAAGAACATTTGATAGGAACAATCAGTAAACATTCCAAAGTGTCTCATACCACATAGAAACATTTAAACTATAATAAATTAAAAGGTATAAAATTAAATGAATCTTATAGTATCATGAGAATAATAGGATTCATGATATAATATATCAAAATGGGTAGTATGTTTGGAACACTAAAGAAGTAGTGAATATGACATTAAAATCACAAATTTAAAAAGTGAGATTAAAATCCCTTAGCAATGTGGTAACAAATGAATTTGAAAATCCAAAGGTATTCATCATTAAATAAAAAATTTAGATACCGTGAATATAATATGGATCATGATATTATATTGAAATTTGAATGTAATTATAGCATATAGAAGAAATTAGGTGTACAGAAATTAAGTGTGTATCATGTAATAAAATTGAGACATGAATCCATTTCCTTGTGTTTCCTTTTGGGTGAACTTCTTTTAACATATTTTATAACAAACTTATTTTAATTTTATACTTTATTAATAACCGTTTTAATGGTTATAAATACTTATATTTCTCTTATTACTATGTTGTGTACAGTACTTAAACAGTTTAGTTTATATCTGGTGTTCTGGACCAAATTCGGTTTTTGTGTGAAAACAACTATTAATGGTCACCTATGGTCATATAGTTCATTATATAACATCTAATGAAAAATAAAAATTAAATAATTATCTTGTTTTTACATAAATTATATTTTTAAAATCTACCGTTAAATATTGTTATGAAAATGAGAAAATGTTACAATCATGGAGGGGTTAGGAAGTACATACACATGAGTAATATTCCCATTTTTAAATGATTGTTGTGGAAAGAAGTTAAGTTAATAAAATATTTACAGAATTATAATTATATAATAAATATCATATTATTTAATCATGTATACTTATATATATATTTCTATGGTGTAAAAGGAATCACATCTTTTAAAGTGTATGAAGGGGTAATAATGATATATATATATATATCCCGAAATTTAATTGTTTCATGAATATATTATTTATGTTTTTATGTAACTTATGTTTAATTAAAACAATCCTTTATATATTCTCTATTTTCTGTGAAGGAATCACAATTCTCTAAGGGGATGGTAGTCCACACATCCACAAAAAATGATATCGTATTAATGTAAAATTAAACATTTTAATGGTAGGTGTAAAAAATTATTAAATACAAATAAATACAAAATAAATCTGATATAAAATATATATAAACATAGTTTCCATCATAATGGCCACTATTAGATGTCGTAATGGAAGAATGAACAATCGTCATATCAGGAGGTAGTAGTTCGCTGTCCTCAAAAACATTATTCTCATTATCAATTAGATGGTGGACTGTGTATGTATAGGTATAACACTAATAAGAAAAAAACATACTATATTGAGGATACTTGTTCTGTTGTGAAAGAATAGAATAAATAGATTTTACGGGTTGGAGAATCGATATGAAATAAGACCGATTGAGAAAAGGCATTACCTTTTAAGTAGGTAAATTTTTTAAACCAAATGGAATACATGGAAGTTATTCTTCTGAAAGGGATTTATCTAGGTACAGGAGAGTAATGTTTTTATTCCATTTTAGAAGAGAATTTCTGATCTTTATAGATTGGAGAGGTGTGAGGAATGGGTCTAGGTGGCAGAATTTCATATGGGAGGAAAAGGACGCCCTTTGTATTCTTGGAATGAACATAGTTGTACACATGTTATTAACTATGTAAAGTCATAAAAATGCATCCACAATAAAAAAATATAAGGTAAATTGACGAAATATGGAAATATAATGGGTGTTTTACATGTTTTTATTTCATTTGGTCCCTTAAACATTGGGTTTTCGTTCATTTCTAAGATTAATTACACCGTAATCACTACAATTAGTTTCAATCACATTCACTAATAATTTTTTGTCAAAATAATGTAGATATTATCAGAACCAAAATATAATCTTGATTAAAAACTTTTATCTTGTATTTTAAAAATTCGAATCACATAACTGGAAAAATTTGGATAAATTTTAATTTCACACACAGGTGGATTAATTTGTATTAGTAGAAAAATGTTCAAAAGATTGTTATGTAATTATATTAAATTTAAAAAGGTAAATTGATTATAGTTATCTCATTGTATTTGTATATTTATTATTGATCCAATTTTAATTTATAAAAATTATAAAATAATTTGAAAGTAAAAATTATTTAAACAAAAGAACATTTTATTAACTAAAATGTAGTATTTTTCACTATTCACTAAAATGTAAATTTTTAGAGAAAAATACCATAATTTAATCATAATATAATATTGAATTTATGAGTTATAAAAATGAATTTTATTTTATAAACTTAAATTTATAAAAGTTTCAAAATTATGATAAAAAATAGGTTCTTCATAAAAATGTTGGCATAAATGCCTTAATAAAAAATATATTGTTTTATTTAAAATATTAGGTTTGATCCTATATTATGATTACCAAATATATTAGATTAATATAATAAATAACTCATTGAATATGTAACATAATTTTTACATGAATATTTCTCACTAATTGTAAATAAATTAATCTATTATGGTAAAATAGCTTTGTGATTATAAAAATAGTTTTCTATAAAAAAATATATTTTATATTAAATTAATTCATATATTCATTTATAATTAATTTGAAAACAAGGATATTGTTTTGTAAACCATATATTCTCAAATATTAGTTAATAATATTCATAAACACTAATATATCTTCTAAGTTATATATTGATCGATTAAATAATAATGCTTTAATTATAGATTGTTTCTCAGTATGACTTGATATTGGGAATAGAAAAATCCATTGAATAATAATTCTTTGGGGTGTCCCACAAGATAAAGAAGAATGTTGTGGTTGAGCATGATGTACACTAAATAAGTTTTTCATGCATTTCAAGATAACATAGTGTTGCATACGTTGAAATATATAGAATATATTTTAAATTCTAAATATATTATAAAGTATACATATATTATATTACCTTACATGATCATTGTCGTATGTCATACATGTTATAAAAATCAATGTTCATAAATTAGGTTTTTGGGGTATCACATCAGACCCAATGATTCTTAGGGAATCACATTGGTTGAGATTAAGGGAGGAGAGATACATCATACCCTTTGAAGGGAATTATCACCTACAACAATACTCTATTATAGAATTAAGATTTTATTCAATATCTCTTCCTAATCCCAATATGGGATTGGTTACCCTATCAAAACAATTATAGGTTAAATATACTTGGTTCAAAAAATAAATGGTGAATATCTTTATTGAATCCATCTATATATATCCTATGTTCTTAATCAATTTTCTAGTAATGAGTACCTGGTTTATATTCTTATGTCGTAAAACCAAATAGTTTATAATTTTCTATCATGCAGGGTGTCAATTAATATTTCGAGAAGTAGATTGACAGATTATGAGGCATCCAACATATCCTAGTTACTATAGGAATCAAAACCCATGTAGTTCATTAAGACTCGTTCAGTTTAATGTCCTGAAGAGAGGACATGTGTTTGGGATGTTGGGTGCCAAATATTTGAGTTCGAGTATCGAGGATACGTCCTACATATCATGGTTATGGTAGGAATTAAATTTATTATTGTTTGATCATGTCTTTGGGAATGGACCCAATGTAGATTTCGTCATACGAGGGGGGGTCTCTATTATACTCCTCATCAGGGTTTACAAGTTGGTATTACCCTGGATGGTGGATATTTATAATGTTAATGAGATGTTAATTGTGATTCCCTAATCCCATGTGTGCTCTAGTCAGTGTATGAAATAATGGTTAACTTGTGACCAAAATCATTGCTTGTGAATGTGGGTCATGTGCATTCGAATATCCCTTGGGGTTCATAATTTGGACATAATGATTTAATGATACATACTCTCTATCTTGAATATGGAAGAAGTGATATTCATCATAGTTCAATTGAATTCTCATCCAATTGAGGGATAAGGTAAAATGATCATCCCGTGGGAATTATTGCATCCTAATGGTTGAAATTTCAAAGAAATTGTAGGGTATAAACTGAGCTGGATGCCCATTTGAGATTTAGATCAGACCATAAGAAGGTGTCCTACATATTCTAGTTATGTAATGAATAAAATTACAAATATTTCAATGGGATTGAGGCATACATAATTAAATTTTTGTTTCCATTATAGATGTTTCTGGCTTAGCTGATATGATTATTGAAATTCCTTAAGCCCATATGAGATATGCTCATTGTAAGAAAAAATAAGTATAAAATAACCTATTTAATTTCTTGATGATGTAGGACTTCTGTGTTAGGACTGCCCTTGGGGGTTTATATGGTGTTCTATCCTTAATATGGTGTCCAACATATCATTTTTTTGGAAGGAATTGGAGTTCTCATAGCTCACTTGGTCGGGGAGTACATGTTGAGGTTTCCCTTATCATCAGGGATTACACACTGACATTTCACTTATCTTTGAGGATTACACTCTAATGTTCCCTTATCATCGAGTCTTACAAATTGTCTATTATCTTATCATCAAGTCTTACACACTAATGATTCCCCTCTCACCAAGGATTACACAATAGAACTCCCTTATCATCGGTGCATAAAAACTAAAGTTTCCCATATCATCATGGATTACACAGTGACATCTCACTTATCATTGAGGATAACACTCAAACATTTCCCTCATCATTAGTGTTTACACGCAGAGGATGAACAATGTGATCATGTCCTTGGATTCTCTGGTCCTATGGATTTCATTCATTCAAGTACGTGTTGATTGTCCGCTCAATATGCCTCAATTTACTACATGATATGTCAAATAATTCCTTACTAGCTTTTATTAGAAAAATATCATGATCCATCGAGATTTTCCAATGGAAATCACATATCCTTGATGGATTTTCTAAGTATTGTAACATGAGAGAGGTTGAGCTTTCCAAAGGTAATCACAAGACCTGGATGATTTTCTCAAGAAGCCTTCGTATGACCCTGGGTGTCAAGTATAGAAAATTATACATGATCTGAATGGAGTACCCATGTTTCATCACAAGTGTTTTATAACACATATGGAGGGTGTCGCGAGAGTCACATTAATATGGCTCAAAGGGTGTCACATGTCCTAAATGGAATTTCTGGAGGGCATTACAAGACCTAGATATCATTTCTAAATGGAATCATGATAGTCAGTCGATATTATTGGGTGCTACCAAGAGACTCAAATGACAAGAGAGGCTACCACTATATCTATTAGTCTATATGCTTGAAGTACATAGAGAGACTTGAGCATCAAACATGGAGGGTTTCATGATCCTTTGATGGAATGAATAAGGAGCACCATGTGACTTTCTTCGACACATCTAAGGGACATCACATGACCCAAATAGTATACCAATGGAGCATCATGAGACTTGGGTGACATGTTCTCTTGTTGTCGTGTGCCATGGATAGTTCATAGGAAGCCCATGAGGGTCAACAAAACTGTTATTCTCCTAAGTCTTCCACCATTTATCATTGTTCATGACTTTATATTTGGAATTACATAGATTTATATTGTGTTTGATTATTAAAAGTATCACATGATTTAGAAGATGTGTATGATTTCTATAGAATGTCCTATAATAATTCTTCTACATGATTTATGAGTGAACACACAATGTTCATTATGAAAGGTCCATGATTTCTCTAATGTTTCCACAGTCCTTTACCTAATAAGAAGCTCCTCTGAACATGAGATCGGGCACTATGATAAATCACCTCTAACACATGTATGATTTTCCAAGAGTCTATCCATCCATTTATAGTCAAATATCCTTTTCTTTCATGATGGGTGGGGAATTTATAGGCCTCAACACCCCAATTGTTTTCTACTTTTCATGTCATATCTCATGTAGATCCATGTTAAAGTCACAAAGGTCCCTGGAACCACTTGTATTCATGAATCTTAGTCGTGGATTTCACTGAGGGTGTTAGTTCATTTTTATAGAATGAGAGACTACTCTGTTAACTCCCATATAATCTGATTATTTTGGATTAATGGGGTTTGGTTTGATCATGAGGTCATTATAATTGACATTCATACTAACATATCTCCATTTCAAAAGGCCCTCGTGAGATCAAGATGATTGTCAGCAGATCATTTCTTGACATTATTTGACTTTTTTTCAATTCCTTTCAAGATAAGGATGGAATTTTAGTGGGCCTTCATGGGATTAGGTTTGCATATCAATGGTTTCTCGGTGAGCATTCCCCATATATCCAACGTGCATCTCATGCATTTTACAACAGTGGGAGCTCTCACGTCTTTTTTTATTTATTTCCTTTATTAATTTTATAATATTTATGGATTTTATAATGTTGGATTAATGTCATTGATGAAAATATCTCTAACTATAGGTGCTGTATTTCATGACCAAAAAATTTACAATGGGGATGTGTGATAATTTCATGGAAAACCCCTTTTAATTTTTTTATAAGGAACCGATGATGAAACATGAGGTTTCCTAATGTTGTTTGAGACTCTCTATTTTATGGGGATGACAAGCCAGTAAACTTATGTGAGATGAGGTGGAAGTGGCACTAGGGTCTCTCTAAATCTTTTGTCTCTCCAGGGGTGATTCACATGTCTTTTATGATCACGAGAGGCTCCCACCTCCCACTTATTATATTTAATATGATTTATTTTTAAAAGTTTTTGGATCTTGTGAGATGGATTAAATCTTTTCATGGAAAACCATTCTCCCAACCATTTATGCATTTTGGGAGTATTATGACTACAAGAGGTCATGTCATTAGATATTTTCTTCTTATTTTAGAAGTATTTTCAGATGGGTTATCAGGAGTCCACTGGTTGAAAATCCACATGGACTTGGGAAGTTTATCTAGATTTTTTCTCCCATCCATTGGTTTTCAGCAGGGCCTTCTAAAGAGAATGAGTACATGTCGAGAGAGGCTCTACAGGATCCACTTCAGTCTATGAACTGTACATGGTTCTTTCACATGAAATTATGATGGTCACGCGATCGTGAGTCACATAGTGGTTTTTTTTGATATATGAGTTTTGGCCACCTTATCCTTCCTTATATTTTGTGGGGGAAATAATACCCACATCTAGGTATTTCCATTTTTGAATTATTCAGTGCTCATTTTTCATGAATCAATAGACAACAGACTACATGGGTTTTGATTTTTTATTGGGATATATAAGAAGCCCCTTTTATGGTCCCAACCAAAATTCCACAACAACTATCACCTCCTAGGTTGATAATAAACTCTAGAGTTCCCAACTATTATACATTATACCATGGATATTAAATCTTAGAATAACAGGACAACAAAACAATATAAAGAAACATTTATACATAGTGTTTTTTATATCTCTGCATGGTTTTTATACATCGTTAAAATATAGCCTAACCGATCACATTATAAGATTTGTAAATGATTCCTGGAATGAACTTAATTCTATAAGAGTATCCCAGAGTATACAATAATTCACACCAAAAGGGTATGATGATAATGACCACCCATACTCTCGACCAATGCGCATTCTGAATCATCAGAGGAAAAAAATACCTAGTGGCCACATACATTTAGAATGTAGGATTATGGAGATATTCATGTTCCACCATAATAGACGTTTATTCCGATAGAGTTACCATCAGACAAAAAAGGTGGACCAAACAAAAATCCTTCATTAATTTTTAAACATGATTTCCCCACACATAGGTTCATTAGGTTTTTCATGTCGCTCGAAAACAAAAATAATGAACCAAATTTGAACATTTAAATAACCAAAAGTAAAATAATATCAATGTTATCAATCTCCTACAAATTTGATCTAATGAAAATTCTCTTATTTTATGATTTCTCATAGATGGGATCTCTTTTTTGTTCTTATTGTTCTTTTCAAGAATTAATATAAAAGTTATTACATTAACACAAATCCATAGAAGCATCCAATTCAGAAGAAAACTCCATGGTACTTTCTCAAGATCTCCCCTCACAATCAAGGGGATGATATCACCCATATAACATCTCCATTGATTTTTTAATAATATTATTGTATGGGAGTAGCACCTAAATGTTATTATCCCCACTTTATAGGATTCACAAGAAAAAATATAATCCATCAAACCTTGTCAGACATCTCCCTAATATAGGGAGACCAAAAGATATCTGGTTGTTCCTATGATGGCCAAAACTATTGGGATCATGTCATCAGAAAAAGAAAGAAAACTACCTCCATAATCATAGGAAAGTGGAAGTGGTGGTTATCTACAACCTCACCACCATATAAGATCCTCTTAAGAGGGATCTTACAAAATTCCTCTATTGTGGGTACCACATGGCCCTGAATCATTAGCAACAACTAATGGTGCCACCCAAAATGTCTCTACTCCAGAAACAAAATATTTGGAACTCAAGAGATCTTATCAAGGGTGGAGAGCTACTAAATTTAGTTAATGGACTTATATTCTAATTAATATAGAATAATTTCATCAACACAAAATTATAGAATCTGAAGAGCGAGCTTATATCCATTCTTATAAAAATTAAATTTTCTAGAAAACCCTAAAAATATTTGGAGTAACAAGTATGGATACATCATAATCCATTAAAGGGAAGGATCATAATCATATCCCCTTATCTAAAGCACGTTGGAACATCCCGGTGGTGAATAGAGGATTAGAGTTAACCCATATCTGCAATCTCACTATGGAATAGGCTTATATAACTATTATTCTATAGTATCAAATTGATATATCCCGGGGGAAATTTTAGGTAATTATTATACTCATTACCATAAATTACAGGGTTTTTAGCATATCCTAGAAGAAGTAACAATAAAGGACTCTCACTGCCATATTTTATTGTCCAATAAGTGACAAGAAAATATTCTTTCCTCATAAAATGTAGAAGTGTCTCATAGAAATTTTATGAGAGAAACCCAGGATTTTGATCATAATCACACTATAGAATTTTAAAATCATATCATATCATAGTGAATAAGGGAGATCATGATCTTCCTCATATTCCTATTTGAGTTGGAGTTGGTATGAACATTCCAATTATAGTATCTGGGCATGATCATATACCACCCAACACTATTGCAACATGTCATGATACTCCAAAATTTTCCTAAAAGAAGGATAATATTATTACTCCACCTCAATCCAATAAGAGTTGATGGAATACACTAATGAAATAAAAAATGTAGTCACATTCCCTTTCCCATTCCAAAGAAACACATCATCATATGTTTTTGTCTTGAAGAGGGAAGTATTATATTTTTTTCTATCCTCGAGATGATCTTCATCATATTCCAACAAAAACAAAATTGTAACTGAGGAAAGATGAAAATAGGAATTAATACTAGAGGCAATGATCAACCTAAAGTTCCTGATATCGAATTTCTAGATGGAAATATAATAGAGAGATTGTCACAACTCAGGAGTAGTCTCATATCCCTGCCCAAACTAGTGCTGATATTCTTTTGTTTTATGATAAATATTTCACTATAATACCTTCAATTTACTAACTCGTATTTAGAATGGAGAATTAGTTATACCCAAATGGTCCTCCCTATAGTAATTAAATCATCAATTATGTACATCCAGGCTAAATCATCCATCATGACGGTCCTCATTGTGATAGAATATTTATCAATAATGGGACTTATTCTCAGGATTAGATCTTTGAAAATCATCCTCATGGATAGAAGATCAATTGGAAAAAATATTACTCTCATTCTCTAAGCATCAAGAACTATCCATCAAGGAGGCCCAATATATAGATCCTATAATGAGGGTCCTACCCACAGTGGCATCATAATTTAACAAAAAGGATCTCCCCTTATCGAGAGTTTAAGGCTCATCACATCAGGTAAATATTCATTCATTTGTGATATTATATCTATAAATAAACATCATCTGAGGGAGTTGTCATTATTTTTCCCACATTCATAACACTTATCCCACGTTATGACATAGAAGATCCCAAATAAGTCTTATCTCCTTAATAATGTAGTAAAAAATGAACAATTTCTCTAGATCAACTGGAGGATACTCTTTCCAATGTTATGGAGAATATTATTATCATGATAAAAAAACTAGCCATGTAATATACACAAATTCTATTATTTCCAATGGCCAGTTCTATGTATGGAATTCTGAAAGCACTGATAAAATAATATATACATTATCTCTTCATAATTCAATATATGAAATATTTCCATTTGAAATCCAAACATCTATCTTAATGGGAGTACATCAACAATGTTAAGAAACTTTTAGGGCATTTTAATTTGATTATCATGGACTCCCTCTCAGATGCATGACGCATATAGTGAGGAAGACAACATGACAACCCCTATCATGCTTTCTTTAGTGCCTTGAAAAATATACTCCAAGTGATCATGGATTCCCCTCCCATTGTACATATCTAGGGATGGATAGAACGTGTAGCCTTTCATTTGACTTCTTTCCTTGGTCATTAGATTTCTCTTAGAATGGCGTCATGTAATTCCATCACCTCAGGACACAAATCATGCATAGTTTCAATCTACACCAACTAGTATCTTTAGAAGAATCCCACTTTCATCAATGAAAAAAAAATTCCAGACCCAAAAAATATCCCATTATATGTATCCATCAGTAGACAAAAGTTCATACCCAAAACAATGCCTACACCCAACTCATGCTCAGTGAAAATAACCGAAAATAAAAAAAGGATAGTTGTGATAACTATAACAATTGGAATACATGCACCTCCATAGTTCACAAGGCTTAGGTATTTTCATCATTCTAACCAACAGCTCACCTTGGGATATCAATACCCTATCTAATTCAAAAAATGTGGTATAAGAATCAATACAGACCCATCTTGTTTGTCTAGGGACACATATACTATCACCCCCTCCTCCACCAAGGAAGTCAGACTTCTCTAGATAAAGAGAATCATCATAGGTACATCCTTTTCAGTTCATTACTATATATGATGAATTCCTATCATTTACAGAATATTCGTTGTGGATCATTAATGATATTTTAAAGATAAACATCCATATATTTATCTCAATAGAAAACTCAAGAGGAAAGATCAAACCCCATAATGTCTAAAGGTCCAAAAGTCATGTCAAGAAGACAAGAAAATGGAAGACTATAACCTACCCTAGGATTAATATTAGTAAGATAAAATATCATCTTATTCTTCATATGAATAAATGATTCCTATGGAAAATCATGTGATGATAAATTTCATTATTTTTATCCATAAAAATGAATCAGGGCATGATAACGAAAAAATCAAGAAGAGGAACCTAGTTTCCATAATACAATCCACATTTAAATATTTGAAGAAGGTGTGTGACCATATAACTATATATAGACTCGTAATATAGGGATCTGATAAATGCATCATTTCTACCCACTCGAGAATCCTAGTTTTTTGATAAGGGAAATGTTGTTTCCATGTCACATCCACTACCTAAGGAGACCAAAGACCTCATTGTATAAGATAGATTAAATAAATATAAGGTTGATCAAGAAATACTGAGGCATATTAGTACTTAATTTCAATGGGGATATATTCATATTGAGTAAAACCCTCAGGTGTAAATCAATTTATCCCTTCTAGTAAATATCCAATCAGGGAAAATGTCTCAACCAATGCCTTTGCATCCAGAAAAATCTATATCTTAGAAATCAGTGAACATAATCCCAAAAGCAATAAACCTTAATAATTCCTTCCACTTTAATGAAAACTGAAGACATGTTAGGTGTAACACTCAAGAATATCTCATGTTGAGAATCAATAATTGTCACATATTGGTCAACCATATTAAACCACATCCATCTCTTTAACATAAGTATCTTCCCATATAACTATCCTGGTAGAATTATATGACCCCATCTAGTCTCTAACTCTGATTGGAGACCATAGAAGGGACTTAATAACATATAAAAACTGTATGGAATTCATTTCTATGGCTAGTGGATGAAACTCATTCTTCTTCCAACTTCATAAATCCAAATTATCTAATTTTTAATGGTACAAGAAATCCATTAGATAAACTCTGATATGTTTTATCTCAAATTGGATCTATAATGGAAACACTTGAGCTAAAAGTTTAAGATAAAAATAGATTCATTGTGATGATTATTGAAGGGATTGTATTTATTGAATACTGATGTTTAGTAACTATGACTATCAATGACTGGGATAAACTTCATTTTAATTTTCTCTATCAGTTAAACTGAAATCTAATAGAGGTTAAAGTTGTTTAACTCTTCAATTGTAAGAATCATTATAGTAACAGGGTCTAAAAATTCATCACTAGAAAGAAATTTATAATGTAATTACACATTATGTAGCTCCAATAGGAAAAACTATATGAGATTTTTATAGAGAATAATTGTGATATGTTTCAAATGCATTAAATGTTGTTTAAATTTCTTAGTGGATTTTGAGATATTGAAAAATATGCACAAAGAATTTAGGATTCCATTCAAAAAATGAAGTAAAAATATAGAAAAACATAAATACCTTAGGTAATGTGGGCTGGTAAATTATAAATGGGGATTGTTACACTTTTTCCAACACCAACACTAGATATAATAGTAAATCCCAAACAACGTCATCTGGAAACTCCACCTAAATAGTTGTGAAAACAAGAAAATCCCCATTAGGGAGAGAGGAATGACCTATGAAAACCATTATTTGAGGATCCGGGGAAAACATCTTCTTTATAAAAGGATAATGTTCCAAGATATGTCATCAAATTAGTAGAATTTTATTTTAATTTTATACATCCCGTATGTCCAAAGATTTTGGTTGCACTAACCATATAAACTGTTTCCCCTTCCATAATATACTTTCATATAAAATCTATGACTATTTTTTAATAAAATAAATACACCATAGGATGGTTGATTTCGGGTAGGTAAGGTTAGGATAACTATAAACATAGTAAACACATGTTTCTACCATTTAACTCAATAATGGATGAGTGTTAAAGGGATTCATACTTAATAATGATAAAATGTTTGATGAGTGGATAACCAAAATATTATTTAACCGATAGAGTGAAACTTCATGTGATTTATAAACCAATTAGGTTCACCCACAATTCCATACATAATATCTAAATTTTCCTCATTATCATTATAATGTTATATGTGTCAGTTCATCCAAGACATGAATAAAAATGAACCACTCGGATCAGTGAGGAATCACTAAGAGAGGGTGAATATGTGATTATAATTTTACATTTTTTTTTTTGATTGAAACAACCCTAATCTCTAGTTAATGTTAATATTAGTCATTATGCAACACTCACACACACAATAAGGTCATAATAGATTTAAAAGTTTCACCTCTCAAAATGACAAGTATTATATTTGGCATGAGCCGGATCCCACTGATATCATATAACCAACTAGTTTCAACATGTGAGAATAATAAGAAGTGTTTAAGTAATGACCCAAAAATTTATCAACGAAATTTATCTTCATATAATTATTTCATATATTATAAATCACATAATAATAAAATAGAAAAAAAACATTATAAATGAATAATTAATGAAACAAGAGGTATTTTTAGAAATTAAAGAACCAATACTGATAGAATAGTAACAAGATAATTTGACAAGTAATATGGCAATTAGGAAGAGTAAATAGTCTAATAGAATAGTAACCTTATTTATGGATGGATAAATATAATTTGGGTATCATATAAAAGAAACATGATATAATTATATCATAGTATTTGATAATAATTGTTTAAAAATTATAAATTAAGTATTGGTATTTTTCTGAAATGAAAATGTTTATTCATAATTATATAATTAAAATAATTATTTAAAATTAAATTTATTTTAATAAAATATATTCATGAATTAATATTTTCCCTTATGGTTATATTATAATTTTTTGGTGCTTTAATTAATTTTTCAATGAGTCATAAAATAAGTTATGACTTTAAAATAGGTAATTTTTTAATGAATGATTATTTTAATTAAAAATTATGTTTTACATATTTATAAAATTATTTTCAGAAAATGTGTTCAATATATTAATTCTACACATTAATAAATGGTTTGGGTAATCTCTTTGGTATTGTTCTAAAATATTTGAAATTTTGGTGAATAGAGAAATATAGTAATCTACGGTTTAACCTAAATACATGAATTATTGAATAATGAATGAGTCATGGATGATATAACAACAATTAGTTAGAAATATAATAAACTATGTACTTTATTTATTCAAAATAATACTTACTATTTATATTCTTGGGCCAAAATAATTAAATAATGAATAAAATAATAAAAAATACCTCTATCATATGCTATAAATACCACCGCTCACCACCTCTTCTCCTCGCACGTCCAAAGCCTTTAATCATACCCAAATTATTCCCAAAAATCTTCGGAAATCTCTCCCCAACTTGAAAGATCCTTTTTTATCAATAAAAGTAAAATCCCAAGTTTCTAATGGTTGTTCTCAAGGAGAATGAATTCTAGAGGTAAAACCTACATCTGTTCTCTTTAAATTTCATTAATTTTTTTCTATTCCTATAATCCTCTTACTTACTATTTAAAAATAATTTACAATTAAAATAGTGTCCTATATATACTTTAATATTATTATGTTATAGGAATATACATCATTAAACCACTTATCCTCCCCCTTTTTTGTAAAATGAAAATATCTTTTGTGATGTTTCAATTTACTGCCATCATAGACGATGCATTTTCAATTTCATTTACTGCCTTTGAATCCGAATATAAATCCAATATTACTATTAAAACCAATTTAAACCTTTACATTATATATTGTTTCATGTTTTAGAACAAACACATATGCCTAATGTTAAATAAAAAACTAGTTTGTGATGATAAATATTTTACAAAAAAATAACTAACAATCATCATTATCTTATTATCTATTGAGTCAATATAATTTATGAAAATAAAATGATATATGAAACAAATTATAATTATGTAGGAGATTAAATATCATTTAATTCCACTTCAATAGTTTTCCTTCCATTTTACAAGACCTCCCATAATTAATCTCAAATGAACCATTCAAAAAATCGGGAACTGAGCACTCCCATAACTATGAAATTGTGTCTTATAACCCAGAAAAAAGATAATAAATGAACATGAAAAATATACTAAATCAATTAATGTCTAATAGGATCTGAATTAATTAATTAATTAATTTTATTTTATAATACCTGACATTAAGTACAAGTGCATAATAGTTTTTGACATAAAGAAATGGATTCTATTCAAACCTTGATTTTTCCTTCATGTTACACATTTTATCTCTTTACCAAAATGAAACTCTTAAATATTTTTATTTACTCCTCATATATTCTAGTTTTATGTTCAATAAATATGTACTTAGACTAATTATTCATTCTTTTATGGGTAAATTCAAGTTTTATAAAGTTTCCTTCTCAATTCCTCTCGATACACTAGCCTTATTAAAGGGAACATTTCAATTTCATACCTGTTTTAATGTGAATTCAATTTCTCTTTTAAGACGCCAATATTTTTCTAAAATCATGCATGTTATCATGAAAAACTCTATGATTTAATTTCCAGTCTTTTAAAAACTATTATTCATTTTATATTTTAAATAATCCTTAAAATGGTTCCTTAAACCACACCAAAGATGATCATTTATGATGTTTATTAGACACACTATTTACATGTTTTCACTTCAGTGGAACATCATTTATCATGATATACACCTATTTTTACCTTATGAATTTCCATGTAATATTTGAATCAATTATTTCCTGGACACATTTTTTATACAACTATTTTTATGCTCCGTGACATGATTATGATACTCATTTTTGTTTATGTTTGATTCATAATATGTCACACACATGCATAAAAATGTTTTAATGGGTGCACCCAGATAGTAATATAATTCATTGGGTAATGTTTAATCTCATGATACATCATGTTGGGACAATAATTAAACTTTATTCCTTTATGAGACTTTCTCTACCATGTGCAACGGTCTTGGTAGTTAACCTTGACTAATGAGACTCCATGTGCAATGGCATTTTTAGTTAACCTTAACTCATGCATATGTCATATTAACTATAGTTTCCAAATTAATATGATGTTATTATTAAATGATCCCAAGTTCTAAATTTTATTATTTCTGATGTTTATTCATGTTCCATTGATTTGTATGTCATGTTTTTATATCGTTTAACTCATGTGTTAGGATTTATCCTTATTTTTATTCCCTTTATACAATTTTCAGCACATCACCTTGTCTATATATTCCCTGGTTTATCCTATGCATTTGAGATATATAAAAATAAGTTAAGATATATTTAAAAATAATAAATAAAATATTTTTTATTAATTCTTATTATGTATATAATATTCCAAAGAGACTATAATTTATGATCCTTGGCCTGTAATTTTTTTTTAATTGTGCTTTAAATCATGTAATAATATGTGTGGGACACTATAGTTGGTATGAAAGCATAGTCTAATTAGTTTTTGCGATTAGGACTACAAAAAAATAGTGAGAACCATATGAATAATTCTATCACCATAGAAATCGTAGATTGAATCATATGGAATTAGAAGATAAGATATACATTCCATATATATGATTATCCTTCTATGTTTTATGTATCCTTTTTTATATTCTTATTAGCTAAGTATTCAAGCCCCACCAAATAGTTCAATTTATTTCTTAGATTATGGCTAGAAATATGTGAAATAATTCCAACAATTAATGTGACAGGCAATGCGAGGATTGCACTAACGATGTGGCTAACTAGATGGAAGTTGGAGTAACACATATTACAATCATAAAAATACATCTTTCAATTAATATAGTTAATAGATGGAACATATGTAACTTTTTAAACACATAAACAAATTTAACAATGGTATAATAGTTAATATCTAGTATTAATGACGACATGGCAATGAATAATCAATTCTCTACGTGTCAAAATGTGAGAAGAAGCATCCTAGATGTTGTCTTGAGGGGACTGGGAGATTCTTAAATTGTGGGGTAAAGGTTATAATGTATCCAAATAAAAATGGAAAATGAAGATTACTACTAAAAATGAATGGAAAATAATTCAAATCAGGTTACATTACAAGGTTATATGTTGTATATGTAGATATGTTGGGTATTATATATGTTAATTCTCAACTCTAATGGATGATAAGAATAATGAGCACCAATAATCATATTGACCAAGGGAACGAGGGATCCCCTATGCTATTATGGATCATGATTATTGAAATAAAATTAACATCAAAACCAAAGTTTTTTTTTTCTTGTTGTACTTCCGTTCAGTCCATATTAGCATATCTTGTATGTTTTCAAAGTAAATCGATTTACTATCCCAAATTAATTGATTTTATCAGGGATAACATATATGATTTTGCTATCATATGTTGATGTTTATGGATGTTTTTTTCTTGAAAATAATATTCATATTCCTTTGGTGTAGTTTGAAGCTATATTGGGAATGAATATGCTATCATTATAAAAACCCAACATCAACTGTCGAGAAAGGGAGATCATTATTCATATCCTTAGGTATCCCCTAATTTTTTATACTTTTATGGATGAGGATGAATCTGCTATAGAATCATCATCAAATTTGTGTATTTTATTGCCTTATGAAAAATCATATCTAGCAAAAAATATTGATATGAATGATATAATCATGATTGAATACATGCCCATTATGATGGACTACATTGATGTATTCCTTAAATAATTTTTTGGTCCTTCTCTTGAATGAGAGGTTGAATTATCAATTGAACCAATACCAAAATATCCCCTTATATAAACGAAAACATATATAATGGCCACCATTGAGTAGGAAGAACAAAAGAAGTGGTTAAAGGATAATCTAGAGAATGGTTTTATACGCCTGAGTACTTCATAGTGGGGTTGGCGGTCCTCTTATTCATGAAGAAGGATGGATCAATGCACTTCTATGTTAATTATCATGAGTTGAATAAAATCATGATAAAGAAATAGTATCCCCTTCCATGGATAGATGATTTGGTCAATCATCTTCATGGGGAAAATTATATATATAAGGTGGTCCTTCAGAATGTATATCACCTATTAAATGTAATGAATGTTGATATTCTTATAGATACCATTCCAATGAGGCACAAACATTATGAGTTCCTATTGATGCCCTTCAGACTCACTAATGCTTCATCAATTTTCATGTACATACAAAATAGAGCCTTTAGATATTACCTAGAAAATTATTTGGTTGTCTTTATTGATGATATTAAGATATACTTCAAGAGAATAGATGAACACTATTAGGATTTGAATACAAAGATAAATACATTAAGAAGGGGGAAACTATATGAAAATTACAATAAATATGAGTTAGGAATAATAGAAGTATCATTCTTGGGGCATGTCATCACCAGAAATGAAATATTTATGGACCCTTCTAAGAAAAATGTAATTGAAAGGTGTCCCACAACAAAATTTGTTACCGAGGTCCATTGTATCATGGTATAATTGTTTATTACCAACAATTTATGATGAAATTATCAAAATTTTCAAACCCACTATCCTTGCTAAATTAGAAGAGACTAATGTCTATCTATGATAGTGAATGTGAAGACTTATTCATAGAGCTGAATATAAGGCTTATCACTACAACAATACTCACACTTTTTAGAAAGTGGGGAACTTTTTGTGGTGTAGAGAGAAGAATAAAATGAGTTCATAGAGAATTTACTGATGAAAAACGATAAATTGATAGCCTATTCCTCATGGAATTTCAAAATTCATGAGAAAAAATCTCCCACACATGATTTGGAGTTGGAAGCTATGACCTTCACGTTGAAAACCTAGTGTAATTATCTTTATGGGGAGAAGTGTGAAATATAAACTGATCATAGGAACCTCAAAGTATATATTCACACACAAAAATATATAAATATACACTGCAGAAGATGGTTCTTAATCATCAATTTTTAGGACTACTCAACCCACTACCATCCTGGTGAAGGAAATATGGTGGCAAATACTTTAAGTAGAAAAGATCATATATGTTTATCAATAGAGAGAATTGATAAGGATAGAATATTCTTAGACAATAAAAGGATAGAAATGGGAATAATTAAGGAAATAAATTCATCAATCCTTTCTAAAATTATTGCTCTACCATCCCTTATATTGGAAATAAGGGATACTCAATGAAATGATAACAAAATTTAAAAAATGGTGGAATAAATTAAAAATGGGAAATATTAATAATTACAAATTGGTGAGGAATGATTCATAATATTTAGGTCATAATTATTTTTACCATCAAATCTGTAGTTATAGATTGATATTCTTAATTATTCACAAAGTACACCATTCTCTATTCACTGAGGAAGCACAATGTTTTATTGAGATATCTGAGATAAATAATTGTCAGAAAATATGAAGAAGGATATCATTGAATATAAATCAATCTGCCATATATGTCAGGAATTAAATACTAGAATGAAAAATTATAAGTGGTTCTGAAACCATTTCCCATACCAGTAAGAAAAATTGAAAAAACCCATCATGGACTTTGAAACTACACATACAAATATATATAGAGGAAATAATTCCATATCGGTCATTGTAGATAATCTTATAAAGATGGATCACTTTATCTTAATTTGAGAGGAATTTTCACCCAAGAAACATTCATGGATATTCATCAAATAATTGGTTAAGATGGATGGATTTAAATTATAATTTTTATCTGATCGAGATCTTTCATTTAACTCTATGTTCTACAAAAGTCCCTAACATTATATAAACACTGAGATGAACATAAATATATACTATTATCCTAAAATAGATGGACAATCAGATAAGACAATTTAGTTACTAGGAGAATAGTTGAGAGCATGTTCTATGGACTTCCAGGGAATGGGACCAACATCTACATCTGGTCGAGTTCTCATACTACATTTGTTTTCCCTAGAGAATCAAAATGCCCCCATATGAATCTTGTGACGGGAAAAGATGAATAATAGAATCATTTGGGGATGAATTCACTAAACATAAGTTTCTAGGACCTTAAATGGTTTTTTAAATGGTAGAAAATGTAAAAACCATTCTATAGGACATCAAGGAAACCAAATATTGATAGAAGAGCTATGAAGACAATTATTGATGGGATGTAGAGTTTAAGGTTCTAGACATTTTATTCCTCTATATATCCCCATGGAAGAGGATAATGATATTTGGGAATATAAGAAAGTTGAGTCATAGGTACATAGGCCCCATCATGATTCTTGATTAAGTCAGAGTTGTGGCCTTTCTACTACCATTTCCACCAACCATGTCTCAAGTACATGATGTATTAATCATATCACTCTTGATGATGTACATATTGGATCCCTCACATTTAGTAATGTTATGGGTGGTACAGTTGGAAACTGATATCTCTTATGAGGAGTAGTTATTGAGAATCTTATACTGTAGAGATATATTTCTACAAAAAATATAAATCCCCTGGTCCATGTAATATGGAAAAACCAAAAGTAAGAAGATTCAATGTGGGGTACATATGAAATGATAAAGGATAATTACCCTCAATTTTTTTCTCCAAGGTATTCCAAACGATATTATAATAGTTAAATTTCATAAGGGGGAAGAACATAACAACCTAAACCTTTTTCAATGAATTTTTCCTTCTTATAATTATGTTTTATTTTATATTTCATATAAAATTACAGAGAAAACACAATAAATACATTATAAATAAATAATGTATTAAATAATATGTATTTTTAGTAATTATAAAACCTATACCAATAGAAAATTAACATCGCCATTTTAATCATAATTTGACAATTAAGATAGTAAATCAGACAAAAGAATAGTAACCTCGCTAATAAAATTATAAATAAAATTAAGGTGTCTTATAATTTAGAATATGATTGAATTATATCATTGAATATGTAAATAAATGTTTTAATAATAAAAAATTAAGTATTGGTATTATTTTCAAAATTAAAAAATTTATTTATTATTTTATTAGTAATATAATGGTTTAATACACTTTTTTAATAAAATAGATTAAAAATGTAATATTTTTTATGATTATAAGATAATATTATGATAATTTAATTAATTTTTCAAAGAGTTATACAATTAGTTATAATTCCAAAATCAATATTATTTGAATAAATGATAGTTTTAGTTAAAAATGATATTTCTCATATTAGAAAATTATATTCATAAAATGGAGTCCATTTTTTGAATAGTGAAATATGATAATTATTAGTATAACATAAATACATGAATTATTAGGTCATGTATAATGTATGGATGAATTAAGAAGAATTAGTTTGATCACACATGTGCTAGTTACTATATATAGTCATAAAAACCACATAATTGATAGTATTAATCCAAAATTATAATATAATCAGTAAAATAATAAAAAAACTCACATATTTCTACATAAATACCACCCCTTGACACCCATTATCCTCACACCTCTAAATCCTTGAATCTTTTAAAAATTAAATACATTACTCTTAAAAACTCTCTTCCTCTTGTCGAGGAGCCACTGGTCTCAATAAAGTAACAAACCGAAGTTCCTTATTGAGGTTCTTAGGGAATGGGAATTCAATAGGTTAAATCATAATCAGTTCTCTAAAAATTCATTTTAATTTATTTTATTTAGTAATCATATCCTTACCTCTTATATAAAATCTAGAACAAAAACTTTATTATCATATATATACTGGAATGTTATTTTTTTAATAGAATATTCGGTAGTAAATCCCTTATCCTCTCCCTTTTTCCAAAAATGAAAATATTATATGCGATGTGTCAACTTACCACCATCATGGACGATGAATTTTAATTTTCCATAAATTCTTTCCTAGAAGTTCATAAACCCATTATTATGCTTAAAACAAATTAATACATGTATATTTTATCTTGTTTCATGTTCTATAACCAATAAAAATGGCTATAAATGAACATAATAAAACTATAACAAATAAAATACATGTATAAGATGTTTTGAATTAATCAATTAATATATTTATTTTTATTATCCATGATATTAAGTACAAGTTAAAAATAGTATTAGACATAAGGTAAGGGATTCTTTCTGAACCTCCTTTTTCCCTTCATGTTATGATTTCTATATCATTCCACCAATTAATTTCTTAAAAAATTCGTATTTTCTCCTACTACATTAATATTATATGTTCCAAAAGTATTTACTTATCATAATTATTCATTATTTTATAGATAAATAAATGTTTTATGAATTTATCTTCTCAATTTCTCTTGATAAGAAAGCCCAATTAAAGGGAACTTGATGATTTCAAAACCATTTTATAGTGCACTGCATATTCTTATTTAAGCTTCTAATATTTTTCTAAAATAACTAATTTTTTCATGAAAACTATCATGGTTCATTTATGTTTTTTTTAAAACAATTATTCCATTTATATTTTAAATAATCTTTAATATTATCCCCTAAACCACACTAAAGTATCTTGTTAAAAAGATTTATAAACACTCTATCTACAGTTTTACACTTCATTAAAACGTAATTTATCATGATATATAGATATTTTTTCTTATTAAACTTAATGTCTTATTTAAATCCATTATTTCATGGAAACACTTACGATACATCCATTGGTTATGTTGTATGACATGATTTCGATACCCATTTATTTCCATGGTTTACCATTATGTTTATAATTAATTAATTATGTGGAAAGAATATGAATTAACATGTTATGATGGGTTCAAATAGATATAACTACCATGCATGGGGTAATGTTTAGTATCATGATACGTCTTGTTTGGATATGAAGGAAACTTGATTCCTTTATGTGAGTTGGTTCGCCATATGCTATGGTCATGGTAGTTAGCCTTGTCTCATGATACACCATGTGAAATGGTGTTGCATGTTATCCTTGAATCATGATTGTTTAATATTCTATGTTGTTTACACATTCTTATCATTCCATGATTACATGTTCACAGGTTCTACTTGTTATGATTCTTTTTCATTATTAATGTTCCATGCCTTTTTATGTCATCATATTATGCCTTGTAACCAATGTGTTATTCTTTATTACAATTTTTATTCCCTTACATAGATTTTTTGCACATCCCTTTGATCATGTATTCCCTATGTTATCATATTCATATGTGATATGTAAAATTATTTTTGGAGCTCATTATGAATATTAAATAAAATATGTTTTCATTTATTTTAATTTTATGTCTAATTAAAAAAAGACACTAGACATTACGATAATTGTCTTGAAATTATTGGGTTATTAGGATTAAGATAATTTAATAATATGTCTAGAAGGATTGGGTTTCTATTATTTATCCTTCAACTTATACTTCATAAAATCTCCCGAATGTGATAGTGTATCCCATGCTGAAATAATGAAATTGAATTTGATATGATCAAAAAAATAAACCCTCAAGTTATAGACTTCAACTGTTGATGTACTGATTCTCCAATTTTTCACAAACATGTGGAAATATAGGGAGTATCTATTTACACTGAGCCAATATCCACAACCACTATATATTCTTATCTTCTTTATATTCTTAATTTATCTATATTTTTATTTGATCTATTTTCACTGTTTACCAATTTTTTCAAAATAGAAATTCTAGAATTAATTTTAAACTAAATATATAATTAAAACCACTAACTTCATTCAACTATTCATTTAAAATCATCATTTGGATCCAATTGAAGAATATAATAATCATATAATGCCAATTTGTTAGTTATTGTGGAAAAACATAACCCATAAATTCATCATATGATACCATGTCACCATTCTTTACAGATACAGACCAGATTATACATATATGATGTGGTGTAGAGGATTAATGTTTAGAAATATGGTTTTTATTACTTTCCATATAACTATAAAATGTTTATGTCACATGTCTTAGGGGATATGGTGTAGAGGTCACAAAATCTCAAGAACCAACAAAAATAATAAAAATCAGCCTGATGGCATGGATTGATCACTAAAATGTAATACTTCATGAATTTTATCAACTACTGTATAGATAGATGACTCTGTCGTGGATTTCACCAAATCCCTATAACCACATAAATACATCTAGATTTTATATGTGCAATGGTCTTCTCACTATGACATAATATATCTTTCATATTAATAATACAATATAGTATAAGGAATACATCACTGAGGTCACCAGATTTCCAGAGTGACCAAAATTCTTGTACCAGTATACTATGGTGTTTCCCTTTACGACAAAATGGAGTACCCATATTTTTTATTCCACTCAAAATTCACCCATCCTCTTACATGTTGTGGTCATTCACTGAAACATGGATAAAATGAGTTGGAGTCTCCACTATGGCAAGGAAACTTGTGTTGTGACATAATATTAGCTTTGTGGCATGAAATATCTATGTATTTTTTCCATTCTCCTTTAATTATTCTTGTATCATGAACTCCAAACATGATATACAAACACTACGTACATTTCACATGACATCGACTGATTTAAAAACACTTAAAATATGATTTGTGTATTGACAAAAAAACCCAAAAAAAACAATCATTCCCACTTCTCCAAATCATCACTCTCACAAATCAGAACAACCATTAAAGCACATCATGGGCACAGAAATATCCCCCATTGTATTTTTGGCATCCAATGAACATAAATAACTATTAAAATATAAATTTTTTTAATGGATCGCCATTAAATATCATTAATCCAATGTGAGTGAACTAGGTGTGGGAAAAAATAATATTAAATAAATAATACCATTATGTCTATAACATAATGATCTATATTCAGCTTGCATGTACACAAACTTCATAACCTTCAAACTGAACATCATCATCACATCAACAATTCTTTCACATATAAAATGTTCCTACTATTGGTTCGTAGAGGATGTCAAGAGGGGGGTGAATTGCCTTTTCAAAAATAATTAACAATTTAAAACAATTATCAATGCAGCAGAAATAAAAAAGGCAAGACACAATTTGATAACGAAGTTCAGCTTAATTACCAAGCCTATGTCTCTACTCCCAACAAGAACCGTTGAGAGATTAATTACGTCATCTTTCTTTTTAATGGTTGTAGCAAGAAACCCACTAGCCATTTTAAGGTAGGCTAGAACACCTTCATACAACTTGCTTTTTTATTATGGTTGTAGCAAGAAACCCACTAGCTGTTTTAAGGTAGGCTAGAACACCTTCGTATAGCTTGCTTTTTTATTATGGTTGTAGCAAGAAACCCAATTGAAAGAAAGAATGGAAATGAGAGGTTTGTTTTAATCCAAACCCAATGAATAACTAAACAAATAAAATAATACAAACACATGGAATCCTTGAGGACCAAAAGTGTGAGAGAAGCTGATGGAGAGGGAGCTCAAGCTTCAAGGATGGCAATGGATCACAAGAGGTCTTGGAGATTTGTCGTTAGAGCGTCAAAACATAAAAATATATTTCGGTTGTGTTCTCGGCATCCATGGTTTCTTATTTATATGAGAAATACCCATAAACACTTCAATATGGCCGTTGGAGGGCTTCCGGAGCCGTTGGGGGTCAAAAGTACAAGTCTGGTCAAAGCCCAACGGCTAGTTAGACTGGGCACACCGGCTGGCCGGTGGTGTCTCCCCAGCTGGCTGGTTGTCCACCGGCTGGCCGGTGCTGAGCTCCTGGCTGGCCGGTGGTCCAGACAGAGCAGGATTTCTGTCTGGGTTCCACCGGCTGGCCGGTGGTCGTCGACCGGTTGGATGGTGTCACCAGGCAGTGGGCAAGTCTACTGCCTGGGTCCTTTGGCTGGCCGGTGGGCAAGAACCGGTTGGCCGGTGCCCATACCGGCTGGCCGGTGCGCTAACATCAGCTGACCGGTGGATCTGGCAGAAAGCAATGCTTCTTCCAGAGACCACCGGCCGGCCGGTGGAAATCCACCGGTTCGCCGGTGGACTCAGAGAGTCCACTATCAGCCTTCCTAGGCCAACTCCTGGGAAACCTTTTTCCGAGCATCAAAACACTTGAAAACAAGTTAGAACACGATGAGAGTGATTGTGATCATTAAAATCCAAGAGAGAGGGGTAGAACAATCTCCCCCTATTTTGATGATCATAATCACAAAAGAGAAAGCTTTAAAAAGGATATGCCAATTGAAAACTTAAATAAACAATTTTGGACATGAAAATATATTAGAGATCATTTCAAAAAAAAATTGAAGAGATGTACCATGTATTGAAAATGATCTTAATCTAAAGAGAATGAGTCATTTTGAAATTGTAACCATAGGTCATTTTTTGTTTTTTTTAAGGAACAAAATCAATAACTTACCGGTTTTAAAAAAAAATTGAACTTTTAAAAAGATCACATTAATCAATTGAAATATGAAACTAGTCAACAGAGAAATTTCTCCCCCTTTGGGATTATCAAAATAGGAGGGAAAAAGAAAAAAATGAGAAGAAATTAGATAAACAAAAAAAATTGAATTAAAATCAAAAAGAGTTAAATATTTAATAGTGCTCATTGACGAATCATTCCTAACTCCCCCTTAATAAAATCAAAACGTTCAACTGGGAGCGGTTTGGTAAAAATATCAGCTAATTGGAAATCAGTAGAAATGAAGTCCAAAGTGATATCCCCTTTTTGAAAATGGTCACGAAGGAAATGATGCCTTAAGTCTATATGCTTTGTTCTAGAGTGTTGTATTGGATTCTTAGAAATACTAATGGCACTAGTGTTGTCACACCGAATAGGGACATGATCGTAGGAAAGGCCAAAATCCAAGAGAGTGTGCTGCATCCAAATAATTTGGGCACAACAATTCCCAGCGGCTATGTACTCGGCCTCGGCAGTAGAAAGAGTAACACAGTTTTGCTTCTTGCTACTCCACGATACAAGGGACTTGCCTAGAAGATGACAGGTTCCACTAGTACTCTTTCGATCTAACTGACATCCGCCAAAATCAGCATCCGAATATGAAGAAAGTTCAAAAGAAGTATTAGAAGGATAAAACAAACCAATGTTTTTGGATCCTCTTAAATACCTAAAAATCCTTTTGACCGATTTAAAATGAGATTATTTAGGATTGGCTTGAAAATGAGCACAAAGGCAAACACTGAACATGATGTCAGGACGGGTCGCAGTTAGGTAAAGTAGACGCCCGATCATACTCCTATAAAGCTTGTTATCAACCGGTTTCCCGACTTCATCTAACGTAAGCTTACAAGAAGTACTCATGGGGGTACTAATTTCCTTTACTTGATCCATACCATAACGACTTAAGAGCTTGTTTGTGTATTTTCCTTGGCTTAGAAAAATACCTTTTGAATTTTGAAAGATTTGAAAACCGAGAAAAAATTTCAATTCCCCCATAAAGCTCATTTCAAATTCTTTTCTCATTAAATCTGAAAAATCAGTACAAAGTGATTCTTTAGTAGAACCAAAGATAACGTCATCGACGTAGATTTGGACGATTAAAAGATCTTTTGAAGTGTGTTTTAAAAAGAGGGTACAATCAGCTTGACCCATTTTAAAATCATTTTCTAAAAGGAATTTTGTTAACCGCTCATACCAAGCCCGAGGGGCTTGCATTAAGCCATATAGAGCCTTGGTTAATTTAAAAACATGATTTGGAAATTTTGGATCTTCAAAACCGGGAGGTTGTTCAACAAAGATTTTTTCTAAAATAAAACCATTTAAAAGGCGCTTTTAACATCCATTTGAAAATGTTTGAAATTTAAGTGGGCGGCGAAAGCCAAAAAGATCCTAATGGATTCCAATCTAGCAACGGGCGCAAAGGTTTCACCATAATCAATTCCTTCTTCTTGATTATATCCCTTAGCTACTAGGCGAGCCTTGTTCCGGGTTATATTTCCTTGATCATTAAGTTTGTTCCTAAAAACCCATTTAGTGCCAATAATTGGATGATCATTGGGTATTTCAATAAGAGTCCAAACATCATTTCTAGAGAATTGATTTAGTTCATCTTGAATTGCAAGAACCCAATTCTCATCATTAATGGCATCATTAATGGTTTGAGGCTCTAGGTGAGAAATGAAGGCTTGATGTTCAACCTCTTTGAGGATTGATCTTCTAGTTTGAGTACCGGCTTGAAGATCACCTATAACATTTTCTAATGGATGGTCTCTAGAAGGTTTCCAAACATTAGGCAAGGTGGAAGGAAAATATGGTGAAGAAGGTTCATGATCATCATCCTCCTTGAGAGGAGAAGAGGAATCATTTAATTCAAGTTTATCAAGCTTATCTTCAACATCTTCAATGACCGGATGGGGTTTTGGAAGATTTTCATCAAACATGACATGAGATGATTCTTCGATGGTTTTTGAACGTTTGTTGAAGACACGATAGGCTTTTCTTGAGTTGGAGTACCCAAGAAAAATACCTTCATCGGATTTGACATCAAATTTCCCAAGGATATCTTTTGTGTTAAGGATAAAGCATTTACAACCAGACACTTTAAAATAACCAACTTTGGGCAATTTGCCTTTCCAAAGTTCATAGGGGGTTTTCTTAAGAAGGGGTCTTACAAGGACTCTATTGATAGTATAACAAGCAGTGTTAACTGCCTCGGCCCAGAAAAATTGAGGGAGGTTGAATTCACTAAGGAGGGTTCGAGCAATTTCTTGGAGAGTTCGGTTTCTCCTTTCAACCACTCCATTTTGTTGTGGAGTCCTAGGGGCAGAGAAGGTGTGATTGTATCCTTGAGAGGAACACAATTCATCGAATTCTTTGTTCTCGAATTCACCTCCATGGTCACTACGGAGCGATATAATTTTATATCCTTTTTCGTTTTCTACTTTCCTAGAGAATTTTAAAAAGGTTCTACGAGCATCATTTTTGTGAGCTAAAAAGAAAACCCAAGTGAAACGAGAAAAGTCATCTACTAGGACAAAGGTATAGGATTTTCCACCTAGACTTTCTACAGGGGTAGGACCAAAAAGATCAATATGTAGGAGCTCAAGAGATTTTGAAGTGGACACTTCCTTATTAGATTTGAAAGAAGACTTGTGTTGCCTGCCAAGTTGGCATGGCTCACAAATGAAATCTTTCTTAAACTTAAGTTTAGGAAGGTCACGGATGAGCTTGTTCTTATTAAGCTTTAGAAGTGAATGAGAGCTACAATGCCCCAACCTTCTATTCCAAATCCAAGACTCATTGTCAAGAGAACTTAAACATTTAACATTTTGGCTAGCTAAAGACTTTAAATCAATAATGTAAACATTATGAAAACGGGAAGCAGAAAATATCAATTTGTTTTGAAAATCAAACACATTGCATAAATCATTTTGAAAATTCACCGAAAACCCACTATCACAAAGTTGACTAATTATAATTAGATTATGTTTTAAACCTTTAACAAATAAAACATCTTTAATTAAAGAGGTGCTACCAAATCCAATGGTACCTATTCTGACGATCTTGCTTTTTGAATTGTCACCGAAGGTGACGTATCCTCCATCGAATTCTTCAAGGGATTTGAACTCGGAGGGATCACCACACATGTGCCTCAAGAATCTGCTGTTGAGATACCACGAGCCTTTCGAAGTCCTACTTCTTTGGTGTTTATCCTCATCAAATTCCATTAGGCATTATTCACCTTAATCGCTAGAGTCGCTTGAAGACATGGAGTCATCACTTGCACTCCATGTGGATGCTTTGAAAGCCTTCTTTTTTTTCTTTTCTTTTACCCTTTTCTTGAAAATGGAGCACTCTGGTTTCATGTGGCCTTTCTTTCCACATTCAAAGCATGTAACTTCATTCTCTGCTTTGGGATCATCCTTTCGTGCCCTTCGAAAGTTCTTCTTTTTCTTCATGAATTTGCTCATTTTTCTTGCTAGTTGAGAAATCTCGGATTCGCTATCAGCGGAGGAGCTTTCTTCCTTTTCTTTGAAAGCAATGTTCTTTTTCTCCTTGAAGGTTTTACCTTCTTTATCGTCTTTCCTCTTCATGGTGGTCTCGTAGGTCATGAGTGATCCAATGAGCTCTTCAACCGGCATTTTCTTGACATCTTTTGCTTCTTGAATTGCGGTCACCTTTAGTGCCCATGATCTTGGTAGGACCCAAAGAATATTCTTGACCATCATTTCTGCAGAAACATCCTTACCAAGAGATTTTCTTCCATTGCAAACGTCAGTAAAACGAGTAAACATTTCAGTAATTGATTCGTGTGGGTGCATGGCGAAACATTCAAAATCTTGGCGATACATGTCTAATCTAGTGTCTTTGACTTTGTTAGTGCCCTCATGGGTTACTTCTAAAAGTTTCCAAATTTCATAAGAAGAGGAGCAAGTAGAAACACGGTTGAATTAATTATGGTCTAGCCCACAATGAAGAGCATTCATGGCTTTTCCATCAAGCTCAAAATTGGCAATGTCTTCGGGGGTCCATTTGGACTCATCCTTGTTAGATAAAGTATAGCTTTGCATTAAAATCATGTATATAGGATAACCAATGCTTCTAAGAAAATTAATCATGTGAGTTTTCCAATAAGTGTAATCGGTTCCATCAAAGAATGGATCCCGAGTCATAGAATACCCTTCGGGAGCATGCGAGGAATTAGCCATCACTAGGGATCTTAAGTTTGTATCCGGTTAAGGTATTACACAAACGCTTCCTTTGATACCAAATGTTGGGTCGTAGAGGATGGAAAGAGGGGGGTGAATTGCCTTTTCAAAAATAATTAACAATTTAAAACAATTATCAATGCAGCGGAAATAAAAAAGGCAAGACACAATTTGATAACGATGTTCGGCTTAACTCCCAAGCCTACGTCTCCGCTCCCAACAAGAACCGTTGACAGATTAATTACGTCACCTTGCTTTTTAATGTTTGTAGCAAGAAACCCACTAGCAGTTTTAAGGTAGGCTAGAACACCTTCGTACAGCTTGCTTTTTTATTATGGTTGTAGCAAGAAACTCATTAGTCGTTTTAAGGTAGGCTAGAACACCTTCGTACAGCTTGCTTTTTTATTATGGTTGTAGCAAGAAACCCAATTGAAAGAAAGAATGGAAATGAGAGGTTTGTTTTAATCAAAACCCAATGAAGAACTAAACAAATAAAATAATACAAACACACGGAAGCCTTGAGCGCCAAAAGTGTGAGAGCATCTGATGGAGAGGGAGCTCAAGCTTCAAGGATGGAAATGGATCACAAGAGGCCTTAGAGATTTTTCGTTAGAGCGTCAAAACATAAAAATATATTTTGTTTGTGTTCCCGGCATCCATGGTTTCTTATTTATAGGAGAAATACCCATAAACACTTCAATATGGCCGTTGGAGGGATTCCGGAGCCGTTGGGGGTCAAAAGTACAAGTCTGGTCAAAGCCCAACGGCTAGTTTGACTGGGCACACCGGATGGCCGGTGGTGTCTCACCAGCTGGATGGTGGTCCACCGGCTGGCTGGTGCTGAGCTCCCGGCTGGCCGGTGGTCCAGACAGAGCAGGATTTCTGTCTGGGTTCCACCGGCTGGCCGGTGGTCATCCACCGGTTGGACGGTGTCACCAGGCAGTGGGTAAGTCTACTGCCTGGGTCCTCCGGCTGGCCGGTGGGCAAGAACCGGTTGGCCGGTGCCCATACCGGCTGGCCGGTGCGCTAACACCGGCAGACCGGTGGATCTGGCAGAAAGCAATGCTTCTGCCAGAGACCACCGGCTGGCCGGTGGACTCAGAGAGTCCACTATCAGCCTTCTTGGGCCAACTCCTGGGCAACCTTTTTCCTAGCATCAAAACACTTGAAAACAAGTTAGAACACGACGAGAGTGATTGTGATCATTAAAATCCAAGAGAGAGGGGTACAACACCTACGACTACCTATAAAAAATTATAAGATAGTTTATACATTCTAAAATCATAGAATAACCATTTTAAAAACAATCTCTAAATATATGATATTCCAAAAGGTAACACATATCAATGAATACCCCCTACATAGTATACTCCCCATTTAACAAAAAATAGGAAGATAAACATAATTTAAATATTTATGTAATCAGTTTTCTCCCTATTTGGAAACTATACCCAAATACTAGATGTGGTAGGGGACAACTAAATTATACATTATCCCTAAAATGATTGATTTTGGACACCCAAATTTGACCTCAAATTATGGAAGGATTCAATCAATGGAGGCTTGGTGAACACATCTACAATTTTTTCATTGGTATAAGTAAATTTAAAATTTAATTAAAACAAATTCATTAGTTATATTATAAATTGGTATTTTATATCCATTTTTTGGACATTGAATGATTAACTGGAATTTCAAAAAAAATCATTATTTTTTATTATCATATCACAAATGTAACATAAAATTTACTTCAACTTTTAGATCTTCTAAGTGAGTATTAACCTATACAAGTTTTGTTAAAGCATGAGTTTATGCTACATATTCATCCTTTTTAGTTATAAAGGTAAATTATTTTTTATTTCATGAATTCAAAAAAACACTTCCTGTTACTAAAAAATAATCTCTTCTATATTTTGGTCTTTTTTCATAATTACAATCTTCCCAATCCTCATATAAAAAAAAATAGAAGAACACAGTTCCTATTATTTTCATATTTCATCCAAAAATCTTTTATACCTATTATGTATCTAAGTATTAACTTTTTACCCATAAAATTTTTATATTTTAGTATGCTTTGAAACATAGCACAAAGTTTAATAACAACAAAAATATTTTAATCATGTTGTTAAGTAATGTAAACTTTCTATTTATTTTCAAAATTCTTTGAATCAACTTAATTCACTATTAACCATTGGTAATAATCATTCCTAGAGAAATTTTTCTATAAATGGTATTTTAATCCTCCATTCCAATCCTCTTCAAATGTTTAGTACCATAGTTTTCTTAATATAGACTAATATTACCATTCTCTTTATATATTTACAATATAGTAAAGTATCTCATATAAATAAGAATATACATTTCAAAAACATTATTCATTTATTTTTTAAAATATTCACAAACTTCATCATTATTTATAGATAACCCAATTTCATATATATAAATAATTACAATGATTAATACAATATTATCATTTTTTATAGTGATATTGTTATCATATCTACCTTTTCAAAAATTCAACTTCTCTAGGAACGTGTAAAGCATAGAATAATAAGCTCTTCAGGATTGTTTTATCCAATATATGAAATTATATAATGTATAAGAACATTTATCATATTCACCATGTAATAAACTATATATTTTTAAATAAAACATTCTTCTCCACTTCACTATTGATGAATGATGAATTGACATCAATTTGAACGATCATGTAATGAAATTGTGCTACAATGGAATGAATGATTATTATTTTTCAATTATTTCAATAAATTAAATAGTTTTATATATTTTAACTCTTTAAACTAATGAATAACCTTCATACACCAATATTTTTTTAATCCTAACCACTTAAAACATTTTCATTCATCATGTTTCAGAACACCCATAGTGTATGATTAATGTACTTTTTTTGGGATTGGGTATCAATTCCCAAGTATCATTATTTTCAATTTGATCCATCTCTTTATTCATTAAATACATCCACTATTGATATTTTATTGCTTCCTGAACCTATTTTGGATCAAATTAGTAGTATACATAGATATGATAGTTTTCCCCAAAATTATTTTCAATTGAATATGTTTTACATGATTTCTAATGATATTACAAGACCAAAATTGACTTCTCAACCATGTATAATCTGAAAATGAATATTTTTATCACTCAGATTTGCAGAATCAACTTCTTCACAAGGAAATTCCTCATTATTTTCACCATTTTAGGAAGTTTAACCTTTCTATGTCTCAAAATTAGAGTTATATTTATCTCTTATGGAATGCGATTGTTTATGAATGTTCTCATTATTTATATTCTCCATTACTTTCACAAAAATAGAATAAAAAATATTTTCAAAATTGTATTGTAATCATGATTTCCACTTTCATTTAGAGGATAAAAATGGAAGATACCATCAACACCTATTCCTTTAAATTTTCCAGGATTGTCACCATTAATTCTAACAATGAATTGGATGAACGAAATATTAGATACTTCAAACGGGAATATATCTTGTAATATATTAGATAGGATTGAATTTCATAATTTGGATAATTAATAAAATAATTTTTAATATGAACCATTATTTCATTTGATTGTCTATAGGAAAAAATGAGTTGTATAATGCTTTGAGAGAATAGATGAAGCCATCTCCACAAGACTTATATTCATTCATTCAAAAAATATTTTTTTTGTATAATTCCCTAGGATCTGTAAAAAATTAATTTTTTCAATATAGGATTCAAATCGACCACTAGTATACTTAGGACCATTATCAATATGAATCTTCCTTAAAGAGTAACCACACTATTTATCAACACTTCTCTAAAAACATTTAGTTCTTATAAAACTTATCAATTTATGTTTTATAAATATAATAAATGTAATGTGAATAAATTCATTAATAAATGAAATAAAATATTTATATTTATTTTCTATCTAGTTCTTTATAGGCTTACAAATGTTAAATTGAATCAACTCCAAAGGATTAGTAGTTTTTATATCAACCTTCTTGTGTGGAGTAATAAAATATTTTCTATTTTCTAAAGTTGAACATATCCAATTACATTCTCTTTTCCACTTAAGAAAATCACAAACACTATTTCCATAAAAAATCTTACACATATTTCTTTTGGCCAAGATTAAAAATTCTTAGATTCCACAGTTGATTTTCTTCTCTCATGCTATAATAAAACGAATTTCTAACATCACCCTTATGAAACAAATTTACTATTGCTAATTTTCCTCTTGTCAAGATAAATTAATATTTAAATATCTTCATATAAAACTATTATTTTTGAAAAATCAATTAATTCCCCTCATAACATAGGTGAGATACACTAAGAATATTTTGTTTCAATTCATAAATATATAATAGGATTTTAGATTTCAATTGATATATACCAATTACTACGTATAAAATACATTTTATTTTGAGTGAAAAATCATTTGAAATGGTATTAGAGCCATATTTAAAATTCTAAACATCCTTGAGTAGATTATGAACACCCTTCATATGAGAGGAACAACCACTATCTAAAATCATTGGAAATTATCTTTTAGACGCTTTATAAGAAACTTCACAATCTAGTTTTTTCACTTAGTACTTCTTAATCCAGGACATATAAACACTATCTCTTAAAAAATGACATAGTTTAACAAATATACATTCATTTCCAAGTTTTTCATTATTATCACATATTTTACAAATATATTTTAATAGATGATATATATTTTTAGTTTTCAATAATTATATCACATTATAACTTTGAATTGATCACTTTTGAGAGAGATGACACCACCACAATTTATATCTTCCGAAGCATTTGAACTCATATTTTATTTGTAATTGAACAAAAACATGCATATAATGTTCCCAAAACCTCCAATTTTTCAACAATAACTATAAAAATTATATTTTCCGTTTTAAAAATCAATTTGTTTAGAACTGGGCCCCTATGATTCAGCCTTCTTCCCACCATTAAATATGGATCCATTATGCAAACGAAAATTAGGGTTGTATTATAAATCATTATTCTTCATATTCAACTTATTTTTAGTTAATTTTCCTTCACCATTTTTTAAATAATGTAGTTGCACTCGTAATTTACAAAATATGTTGAATCACCTAATTTTTCTCCAAACATGGTCATCCTCATTTAATAATTATTATCAACCATATTATAAGTAAAATAAAATTTTATCTCTTCATTTGTTTAAAATCAATACTGATGTTCATGATCCTGGTCTCTACATGTTCTTTCTCTAACATCAAAAAATTTTATTTCAGACATTTTGAATTCATTTTCAAGAAAATTTCTCTTAATCATCATTTATTATTGTAAAATATCAAAATAATTTTATTAATATATTATTCCTTATTATATATTGATAGTTGAACTATTAAATTTGATAACAATTTTTTTCAATCCATCAACTTCTTTCTGCAACATTCTTGTTTCTTCAATAAGAATAGATTATTTTCATCAAGAAGATTGAATTTAATTCATAAAAATTTCTATATCTTTTCCCATCATTGAGATTGAAAAAAACACATTTAGTGATCTTTTTGAAAATTATTCAATCTCATTTTCTTCTATTTATTTAACTTTAATACAAATTTCACTAGTGAATTATTCTTTATTCACAATTACAATATGAATTATTTCATCAACATCTCTTAGAATCTCTATTTCTTCTTCCTCGTCACTATTATCATTTCTATCATAATTAGATAAAAAATTATTTCCTAAACTATTATAAAATGTTTATTCTAATATTTAAAAGAAACCCTAGGTTTTTCAATCATTTTTTATATTTTCTTAAATACTCTACTTGAATCATCTTATTCACCATTATGGAAAACATCTTTTTTTTACTTCAAAAAAATTTCTTTATAATTTCCAACAACTCACCCCCAAATAATTATAGTGGGAGTATTCCTTTAATACATTTCATTCCACTTATCACATTTCTAGAGATTATATACATCATTTAATCAAACCTCTCACTAGAATTATAATTAGAATAAAAATAATCATTGTCTACTTCATATAAATTCATCTTATACTTCTCCTTATTTGGGGCATTAAAAGAGATTTTTTTTCATACATTCACTTTTTCATGAGGTATCATTATTTTATCATCTCATAGTAAATAAGAGTGATATGTAAAACACATTTAGTAAGTGATTATGGATCACTTTATTCAATATCAGTGACATTATAATCAAACTTATCTTATAAGATATGAAGTTTTTTTCTCAACCATGATAGTATATTCCAATTTATTGTCATAAATTTTGATATTTTTCACAATATAACTAAACCTTATGTTGAATCCATTTATAGTTTCTTATACATTCATTTTTAGATCATCATATTTCAATCTTCGGACAAGTATTTTAGCCCACTTAAAATTATTATTACCTTTATATACTATTATAAGTTTATCCCAAATTACTATTATCTTCTTGATACTTATAACTTTTCAAAATTCTTTCTTAGATATTAAAGATAGTAAATAATTCACTCTATGACCATCATTCCTAATATTCCTTTATTATAGTACTATTAAATTAGAATTATTTCCATGGGATATAAATCCATTTTTAAAGCCTCAATAACTTTTAGAATTATCTATATAAGATAATGAAACATCATATCCATCCAAATATTATAATTTCGTCTATCACATGGGAGAATCCCATTATTATTCAATGACTTTTTATGTTAAATGAAATAAAAAAAGTGGTTTACTGATAATTACTTTGAACATATAGTGAATATTTATGAAACATCAAATATAAAATCACCATGGATGGGAACCTGGTCTCTCATAATTATTTAAGAAACACCTTCTGGATTAGTGAGGAATCATTCTATGGGGGCATAATAAGTGATTCTACTTGTTTTATGATTAATTTATAGAAACAAATATCTTTACTAGGTAAATTGAATCATTATCAAAATTTAAAAGACTCAAACAATAATGGAATAACATATTTTCAAAGTTCACCTCTCAAAAGGACATGGATAGTCCTTGGAAGGATCTCAATTCCACCATGATCATAAAATCCACAAGTTTCAACCTATACGTATAATAAGAATGTTTTATCCTTGTACTCGTATTATATCATGTATCCCAACTACGATATCTTTTCCCACATTAAATCTATAATGAAATGTTTTATATCAACAATAATAAATCCTTCTACCCATAGAAATAAATTATTCATGTAATGATTTTCCCCTTTTTCTACAACCTACGTAAATACTATAAGGATCTCTTCACTCAATGAAACTTTTTTAGACACTAATTATTCTTATTAAAATCATTATTTAATTACACTCTCTATATATATTTTTATTTATTCTTTCATAACTATTATTACACCTTATCACATCATCACTTCTATATTGAGTTTAAAATTAAAATTCCAATTCAAACCATCAACTAATTTCAAATCTTCATTCAAATTTAGACTTAAATAATAATTTCAAAGATCATGATCATACAATTTGAATATTTTAGTTATTATGGAATTAAATAACCAAAAATAAAAATAATAAAAAACCATGTTATTATGATACCATGAATCTACCTAGATTAATATATTACAGTGTGGTCTATGGGATTATGGTACCAAAGAATGGTTTTAAATTGTTTCAACATAAATGCCACAATTTTCTAAGCTATGGTCAAGGGTTTATCATGTATTGGTCACCAAATCTTCATATCCACTGAAACCATGTCTAATCAACAATTCATTATGGAATACTAACTACAATGTATTCCTTCATATATTCTCTTCAATACAACATAGACAAATGTCTATGGGGTACATGTCACAAAATTTATAGCTCCATATAAATATAGAAACATACTATCTATTTTATGGTTTTTCTATTGTGGTGTGGTCCATATTATACATTCTTTATTATGGTATATTATAATGGATGTAGTTAAGAGGTCACTAAAATTCAAGAGGCACCAAAATATTTCTACTATTAAACTATATTGTGGACCTTCACTATGTCATGGAGAATCTATATTCTTTAGTGACACTCAATATTTAACCAACCTCATCTATAGTGTGGTCCTTTAACACATCATAGAGAACAACATTTGAAGTCTCCTCTATGTTATAGACACTTGTGTTGTAGTGTAGTCTATGAAATAGGATATGAATCCTCTATGTTGAAATTCCATTATCTTTCAATTATTCTTTCATTATGAACTCCAAAAATTATATATAGAGACTAATAAAATTTTACACGGAATCACCATATTTATAATAACTTATAATATGAGTTATTTATTGAAAATAAAATCCAAAAAACATAATCATATCTTCTTCTATAAATATTTAATCCCAAAAATCACAAAAACCATCAAATAAACTCTTGGTCCCATCATATGAGGGAAATGTATTGGAGAATAAACTCAAATCAATGAAAAATCTAGTCCAGTTTCTTCAAGACATCCTACATCTAATGTTACAAGAACATGATCTTCTCCACAAAACAGAACCATCATCGGAATAAGAGTTGAAATATATAATAATAAATTTTATTCAATTGGAAAAAACCAATCTCTGATGAAGAATTTATATATGAACTGAAAGTCTAAAATAAAAATTGTGGATGGAGATAAAAATGTTTAAATGTCCATGGTAACTAGGATAAAATGGGTCAAAAGTATTCTTGGAAGGAATCCCAACATTCCAACCACACCCCCTTATATATACTATAAAATAGATGAAGATGGTTGTTTAGCTTCTAATGGATATCAACATACTTCATGGGTATGAAATATGATTTCATCAAGGATGTTCAAGGTTTGAGACAAGGGGAACTACTCTCTCACACAATTTTTAAACATTCACATGATATGCTCAGCAAATACCATAATAGGCATGTGGATGAAATCATTTCCCAATTTATGTTCACATATGATACAATTATTTATATGAATGGAGATTGAAGATAAATATTGGGGATGAATGGTGTGATAGAGGAATATTGCAGATGGAGTGGGAAAATGGTGAATCGAGACAAGAGAAACTAATTAATAGTTAATAACTATCTAGATGTTCAGGTTAGAGAAATATAATGTAGTCATGTAATGCATATAGGTTCCATTACAATAGATTATTTGGGTGTGTCGGTGTGATTAATGAAGCTTTATATTCTACACTTGGATGAGATTATGTATAATAACACAAGTCATATTTTGAACTTGAAGAATAGGCTCATATCATTTGGAGGAAAATTTACCCTGCTAAATAGAATCCTATCCTCAATCCCAATGCACAACCATTCGACCCTCAATCTTCCAAAATTTTTCATATCTATACTTCACATCCAAATGGTTTCAGTCTTATAAGATTACCAGCGTAATGGAGAAAACAACCAAGCATATTTTTATTGGATGGTGAGACTCATATCTGAGCGGTGAATGAAACTAGTGAGTGTCTATAGGATAATTAAAGTCTTGAATTTTACGTTGTCTAAGGAATTTATCGAAGGTTATATGCTCGGGGGAATGAAAACACAAAAAAATATGAGAAAAATATGGAGTGGAAAAGGGACACATCCTCTGTAATTTGGATCATGATATATAAATATCCTTCGTACTTATAGAATCATAATAGGTGGATTATGGGTTAAGGCGGCATCAACATATGGAAGGAGATGATGGAAGGGACCAAACTAGAATTTCAATGGTCTTCCAATCTAGATATCACCTTCAAAGAAGAAATTGATCACCCAAAAATTATAAAATATATTATCAGAGAAACCCAAAGGGACATCTTTTAAAACATTGAGTTGAATTATAACTGAGACAAGTATTTATACATGGGTTATTCTTCAGGATCCATTTCTACAAAAGAGTTCCATAGATCAAAAATGGCCTCTAATGATCATGATGAAGGGGGCATGGTTCATTGGTGTAAATGGATCCCTACTAAATTTAACGTCATAATTGTTCATATTATGAACTATTTTATTCCCATTGAGGATAAAATCAATTGACTGGGGGAGAACTGAGATTCAAGATGATGGTACTAGAAGGGAAAATAATTTGACACTCCTAGGAAAACATTCTACAAAAGAGATCATGAAAATGTGGTGCGGCACTCAGATAGTGGATTAATAGGCCTTTTTACCAAGTGTTATAGAGATATTATTTTCTAAACCAATGGTTTCAGAGAGTGGGATATCTAGGATCAAATAAAACAATAAGGGTTGTCCTATTTTTTGTGGGATATTGGTGCATCTGTAAATTGAGGAATGAATTAGAGAAAAATGAAATTATGGGTATGTTTATGAGAATTATTTTTACAAAAAATCACATTAATTAATCTAATTTGGATTTACAAGGTTTGGTAGACAAAACCCTCCTTCAGAAATCTCTAGACCTATTTTCCTCATCCCAATCACGTTACCTGTCCGGGGAGGGGAGAACTAGGTTCCATGACACCCCTATTACATTGGTCTGAAAATGAATATTGACGACTCCTATCATTTGGAGATCATGCGGGGGGAGGGTTGATTCCGGAGAAGTGGGGCTCATTCATATTGGGTTTTTCTTCAAACCCAAGGATATTTGACCCACTACAATTCATGGTCCTTGCACTAATAACATGTACCTACTTATTCCCTCATAGTAATATTCACCTTGCAGTTGTAGAGACAAACTCTATAACTATTTAGAATTCTTTGTATGGTAATTTAATCATCCATATTATATTGTTTATAATATTATAAGATATAAATTATTTTTGAGAAATCAAATGGATATCTTGAAAACCTAGAATGAAGATAATTCATATCATATTTAATGTCTTCAAAGGAGACTCAGTATGAGTAGATTTATTCTTCATAGAGTCGTGTATCCTTTCCATACAAGGGGTTAATCATGTTATTACTGATTCTTTAGGGATTCACTACATCAGACCCTAGTAATACCAGGGTGGACCATTTCATTTTTCTCTATCTCTTTCGCTTCATTTCATAACCCATGTACTCTTACTATTTATAAAATAAAAATGACATGTGGGGGTGATCTACTATTGAGTTGTCTAGAGCCTAATCAAATATGATCATATTATAAGACCGATTATAAATTTCACATTAATCCATTCATCATTAGACTATGTAATGATAAACTCATATTAATCCCTAAAAAATATGATTTAAAATAGAGGCTAATGAAAAGGGTCATTATCATAGCCATTATCAACCTATGAGCCTCGAACCTTGGAAAAACCTCCGGATGTAAAATAAGGTCCCTTAGTGTAAATTTAAAATATATTTATATAGGTCATTTTAATCCTAGAAATGATCTCTATATTCGAAACACTTAACATTTAAAATGATCACCAACATGTTCACACTGAGGCCCTCTTAAGACCTTAGGAGTTTGAGTTTCATATATCATCATCTAATGACTATTGTATAAATAATGAATCCATGGTGTTCCAGATAGTTATCTATGTTATATAGAAAGATATAGAGGTTATTATAAAGGGAATCATTATACATTTTTAGGTTTCCTGTAATCTTGGTGACATTGAAATTCATTGATCCCTCATTGATGAAAAAATTGGAATTAACCATATACTTGTTTAGACCCTACTACATATGGACTACAATGAGGTTGGCATATTTCTATCCAATATAACAATTAAATTATATGATAATAGTGAACCAAAACCCCATGGATGACTCATTATGTGATACTAGTACAAGGACCTCCTCCTTGAATCTAAATTCATTGTTTTTTATCAGGACATGGATTTTAATTCTCTACTAGTAATATTGTGGCTTCATTATCATATAGCAATGTCTTCCTCATATCATTATTGCATAAAATATTCTCTTAATGGACATGTCAAAGCATTATTTGGTGTTTAATCCTCTTAGAATATAATGACTCATAGTATATAGTTTTGGGAATCTAACAAATTGATAAGAATCAATTGATAACAGGCCATGATTCTTAAATTACAACCCCCAATAGATTTTAAATTTCTATTATCAATTCATTGAATGAGATCATAAAATATTAAATACATCCCATCAACTAGTTCATTGAAATCATTCTAGATATGGAAAACTATTTGGATGCATGATTCAACCCATTTATTATGATATTTATTCATCCAGGTGAACATTTCCTAACAAAATGTGTACATTTCTAATAATACTAAGAAAACTCCCGATGAGAATGAATATATGTTGTTTTTTGATTCTAAAGATATCTTCACATCATAATGTGTGGGGCCTAAATATGTTTTAGCATCACCACTACGAGAATAAAATTCCCTTGCTTCATACCATAAGTCATAGAATGTTAATATAGTATATAAAAATAATAATATTGAAGTACAATGTGAAATTATTTAGGATACATCTAGTGTGGTGGTATCCACACCATCCTCTCCAAAACCCTGATAAATATCTTCATTAATATGAATAAATTTCAAAATTACCTCATATTCCACATCAAATGAAATAAATGATAATTAAGTGGATAAATATTATCTCATAGATTCCCCAAAAAAAGATTGAAGAATGATTCATTAATACGATCTATGAGATTAAAAAAATATGTCTCATTACATTGGATGACCCATTTCCCACATTAATTAGTTTAACCATGCCTCTTGAGAAGTAAGAAATGGATTTATCCTTTTTAAATATCACCATGAAGTGTTTTTCTTAGATTATAAAAAAATTACAAGATTAAATCCTCATTTGGTCACCCTCTATTTGATATTTTCCAATAATAATAATCATTTCAAGAAGATAACAATGATGATACAATCATAGAACATTAATAATGTCATGTCCTATGTTAAAAATGTCATTAAATCTGACTACATCTTGGATGTTCAATACTCAAACAATGGATCACCAACATCATCCCTATTATAAATAAAATAAGGAATACCAGGGATTGTATAAAATCTAGAGATGTCAAAAACAATTTCACATATAATAATTTCCTTGTCCAAATTATAGATATTTTTATTGATTCAAATATAAGATTCCAATTACCTTTCTTTATGGAAGGGTAATCATGGTGTAACCAGATCAAAATAGTTTTTGAGGATGAATAAGACACTAAATTTTTCTATCATTTCATGCCCTTTAGTTAAAAAAATTCCACCACCTATAAATGTGACAAGAGCCATATCATTCATACCCCTATGTCAATGATCATAGAATATTTTATTGATGATTTGGTAGTAAAAACCCATCAATTTTGATACCATCTTATCAATATTGAGGTAGTTATCAGCAAAATATTCCAATTCTTATTGAATTTGAATCTACTAAATTGTGATTCTATGGTGATGTTAGGAAAAACATTTTTCTTTTTCATAAGTTAGGATGGAAAAAAATTTGGCCTTGATATATTTAGGTAAATACTTGTTTTTTCACCTCTTAAAGACCACAAAATGTTGATAGGGTTTCTGGGATTACACACATACAAAATGAATTTCATAGTGTATTTATTTTCTAGTGTTTAGGAATATTATGAATAATGGATTCACCTAAACATGTGATAATGACTATCAGGAATCCTTTTAAATGCAAAATAAATGTATATATCAACTACTTTTCATTATGCCAATAGTATAAGGGAATCTACTCATTCTATATATGTCCACCATAGAGAAATCTCTTTTAACCCTTCTCGTATGGAAATGCGATTTGGGAATAATAAAAATCTATATTATATCCACAAGATTATGCTAGATAACAGGTTTGGATATTATAATTTTATAATCACTACCTTGAACTAAACATCACAGTACAAAGGATGAGTCAATACATGAAGTACTATAATTTACTCTTGGTCTCTCGCATCAATTCAATTAAGTACATCCAAAATATTTCCATGCTTACTTGAAACCTGTATTAATGGGGGGTTATCCTGAAATAATACAACATTTTTTCGTCCTAAGGAAAATCAAAGGCCAGATAATATTTGATTCACTCACAGCGCACCCTTCCTTGAAGTGTATACCAATAAACAGTAATCTCTCGAATGAATAGGATTTATTTATCCCTGACACTCTCTAAGAATAGGATATGTACTTTGATAGATCCTCATGAATCTTACCCAATAAAATAATGAAAAACCTATTGAATAATAGATTTGGTTAGTAAATTGTTTTCATCTACCCAAATAAGGTTGTTCTACTTTATATTTTCTTATTATAAAAAAGTTGAATGAATAATGAAGTGGGGTTCCAATTTCTCATAATTATATTGGAGTTATCTCTATTGTAGAAGGTATCTCAATTTAATGTTAAGGGTGATTCGAAGTTGGTGATCAAGAAGATTAATGACGAATATAATGTTAATAAGGGTTGTCTCCCCTCATTGATTATATAATGGGGTTGATAGTATAATTCCTTCGATCCAATGTTAAATCATATCCCTCAATTCTAAAATTCTTGTGTATATGCATAGAAAAAATCATAACATAGATGATACTTTTATACATATTTTACACCAAAGGGTGCTCTCCCCAATCATCAGTAATGACACGTAGTAAATCAATGAATTCTACACTACCTCAGAATGTGATGATCTACTATCGTTGTAACACCCCAGGTAAATAAAGAATATGACATTTTCATATTTATCCATATTTTTGAATAAAATATTAATATGACTTTAAAGGGGACGCTATGCTCGATGGCGTACCCAACACGCAACAACGAGTTTCTTGGGAATCTTACGTTGCACTCTAATAATAAAATAATATTATTTTAAATGGTAGTTAACATGTAGCCGTTTTATTGGCGGGAATGGATATAAATAACTAAAATATGATTATATATGTTTTTTAAATATTTTTACATTTATCCAATAAAGGATAGAGGCTTAAAATACGGAAAGAATTCAATTTTAGGCTTTTATACCCTAATTTTCACTAAAGGATCACTTATCGCCTATTGATGGAGAACTGTCACTAAATATAGTTTTGATCACTCTTATACATTATTTTGGACCAAAAAACTCTTCTTTAGAATCGGTACATCAAATTTTACTTTGTGTAATTTTTTGGTATTTTTCCGATAAAGTTCATTTTTTAATGAATAGTGTAAAATGTTGTGTTTTAATTCAAAACCTATTTTTAATCTAATTTATTTATATGATTAGATAATCTTTTGAATTGGTTTTAAAGTTAAATTAGAAAATATTTTTACCATTAAATCCAATAGTGGTCGTTGGAATTAATTTCACTTTTAAATCGGACTTAAACTAGTATCAATCTTTTGATACTTATTGTTTCTTAAAAACAAGCTATTTGTCTTGACAGCTGGAGTTAATTATTAAATTAATTAATTCTACTTATATTCTTTTAATTAGGTAATATAAACATCATTTTTGAATTCGGAATATCAAATATAGCTTAGGTTGAATTTTTGGTAATTTTCTTAAAAACTCCAATTTTTGATGAATAGTGAAACCACTAAGTGGTAATCAAGCAAACTGATTTATCAGTTAAATGAAAGTTTACCACTAATGTTTATTGAATTTTGAAAATCCGACAAACATGGTTGTAATTAGTACGTAAAATGTGGTTCAATGGGATGAAAATAATTTTTTGGTGAATAGTAACTTTTTTTCATTAATCACGATTAGAGGTAATTAGTGTAATTTAAGGTAAAAATGATATTATAAAAATATGAAAACACCATGACACTTTTTCTACTCCTATTGGATGAGTCATGGACGACCAATAAAACCCATGGGTCAACTTGGGGACCCCATGGAGCCACTTTGGTTGGAAAATGACATTAATATATATTTATTTAATGTTAAAATTAAATTGACACAAACATGAGTTGTTTTACTATAACAGTTTTTATGTGGGGTTCCACAAGTCCAAATTTTGACTATAAATATTCATTAGAAATATAAAATGATTTCCTACATCATTGTATTTTTTTATAATTTTTATATATTAAATAAATTAATTTATTTACAACATTATGATGATGCAACGATGACCTCATTATTTAACGATTTAAATAAAATGGAAAGATAATGTAATATCTAGAACCTAAACTTTTCCAAAAACTATTGGATGGGAATATTTAGAAGCCTTATCATATTATCTTCGAAATATATCAATGTGGGACCTTAGAAAATCGAAACACTTTTGAAAATAAAATAATAGTTTCATGATTTCCAAAAGTGCCCCTCCTCTCCACTTATAAAAGGCCCCCACCTCTACCTCATTTCACACACTCCTCAAGCCTTTGTCTCAGCCATACCCTGCCCATTTACACTCTCCATATCCCTCTACTCATCCTAGAGGATTCCATTTGGGAAGAATCTTTTCAAAGGAAGCCTTTAGGGTCAAATCAAAAGGAGTTACACTTTTAAAGGTAATTCATTCTCTCATGTTCATTTGTTTTATTTTGCTTCTCCAACCCCCTAAACTCTTTTTATTTACTTATTTTGTAACAACACCAGTATCTTCAATATACTAGTATGTTGTTATAAGATTTATTCGAGCTACACTCTCACACAACTACATCAAATGGTTAAAGAACATACAGTATCCGTGGATGGCGAAATTCTACCTCCCGAAACGATGACTGTTCAATACACATTTAACACCTTAAAAGGTGGCCATTATGATGTCACTATTTTTATATATGATATATAATTTGTTTATTCTTTCCTTAATCTTATTTATTTTTCATTTATGGCATACCATTATTGTTTCCATTATGGGTAAACACGATATCTTCATTTTAGGAAGTACGGACTACCGCCCCCTGAAAGTGATTTGATTCGTTAATACCATATGTGGGATGTGTAAAGGATAAAGTTATTGATATTATATATGTTATAATATACTCTTATATCATTATGATTCCATTCCAGAAAATACGAAATAGAAATGGAAGTAGCGTTCATGCGTACGTATGGCTTACCGTCTCCATGAACGGTGCATTTCATTTCTTACCTCTAAATGTGATGTAATATTATAAATACAGGTATATGCTGAATATATATGATATATATGTTATCCAAATCATTAACATAATTCTGGATATAACGAACCTTTAACCAAATTAACAACATGTAAGTGTAAGAAGTCTATTTTTTGACTTAAGAACCAAATACCGACAAAATGAACATTATTAACTTAAATGATTACATGATGTTCATAACATGGTATAAAAAGGATAATGAACTTGAAAAAGTTTCTTAAGCAAGTATAGATTAACTCAAGTTTATTATTCAGGAGATTAAAGAATGGTCGGGTCAAGTAGGAAACAAGGTAAGGGATCCTACACCTCTCTTTCTTTTTAAGTACACTCTTTTATGTCATTCCTTTTAAGCTCATCTTTTTTATGATTGGGATGTTATTTTATATTACTCCCACTGTACTTATTATGTTAATATGATGAGAGACCCTATTTCCTCTCATCAATCTATTTTGGAAGTTTTAAGTGGTGTCGTTAGGCTGCCGAGTTTTCGTAAGTGATTTTTCATCTCACTTTTATTCCTGTGAGATTTATGCTACATTTGCCACAATTTCATTTGAGTGGTTTATGTACTGCCCATTATTACACTCCTTCTATAATATAATTCCATTTATGGGTATTTACATATTCATTTTATGACACTTCTTCGATGGGGTGTACTTTCCAAAAGTTACCCAAGTCGGTAATGGAATCTTTCACCCTCCTCTTTTTAAAAGACTTCTTTTGTTATGTCTTTTAATTCACATACTATTATGTTGGGATATGTTCTTTTATATCATTATTGATGTAAATTTTATTTACAAGTGATGATATGCCCTTTTTATCTCTCATCAACTCATTTTCTGAATTTTGAAGTGATGCCGTTAGGCTGTCGAATTTTACCAAGGGAACGTTTTAACCTAATTTCGATTTCTTTGGGTTCAACATGTAGTTATTGAATATGTCATCCTTTGAATATGTGTGAATGACCTTTTATTGTTTTACACTTAATATCCAATTATATTGGGTGTATTTATTTTTGTCACACATAATTTTGGTATTGATTTATCCTTAATTTAAGGATACCTTCCTTATAAGGGATTTCATCACATTTTATATCCCTTTTGAGACTTCATTGTTATTATGCACCAATTCACTCTTATATGGTGTATATACTGTCCTTTGGAATATTATATCATGAATACATTTATTCTCATGATATTATAAAGTTCTGATTAAATGTTATTCCTCAATTATTGTATTCAAGTGTCTCTAATTTTGGTAAAAACCCTTTGACCAAAATATCGCTTTAAATGCTTTAATGACTTGTTCTTATTAATATCCATGTTTTCAAAATGGTTTTAAGGATTTATTTATATGGATATTAATGTTTTAAAATGTTAAAAGCATCAAGGTGGTATGGGACACTTTGATTCAAAATTCTCCTTATTAAATGTTTTAAATGGTTTTGGAAATGGTTTCTTTTTGTATGGATTCATTATTTCAAAATACTAAAATGTTATATTGTGATTGAAATGTGGAAATGTTTTGTTTCCTTTATGCATGTTTTATGTGATACGTTTATGTTATGGTTCTTGGGCATTGTTATGAAAACAGGTGGTTCCGTGATAAACTAAGGGCGGGTGAGCCCGATATAGCTCTCCAATGCATTGTGTAACGCGAAGGAGTGAAACGTTAAGGTTTCTCTGAAGAGATTTAGGGAATATACTATGATGGGTATTCCAAAAGTAACCAAGAGGGTTACTCCCTACGTAAGAATGTTATGAATGCCTAAAGTTACCTTTATGTCTTATGATTTCTATGATTTATTCATGGTTTGATGAGGTATGTTAAAGTGCCTTTGTTTTATGGGTAAAGTATGATTTCATTCTTATGTATATATGAACTCATGTTTCCTTTCCATATTTTTTTATAACCCTTACTGAGCTTTTTATGCTCATCCCAAGTTTTTGAAATGTTTTTCACAGGTCAAGGGAAAGGTACATGATGTGATGATGGTGTCAAGGATGTGTCAAGAAAGAATCCATGTTTTATTTTCAATATGTTTCCATTGATGGGAAGAATGAATACTGTATTTTATGTAACCACTTTGTTTAAATATGGAATGTAATGAAAGTTTCATGATCTAATTCTCTAAAACTCTAAACCTGAAAAGATCCTCAATGTGTAATCTTGTATTAACTCAAGATTAAATAAGGTTTAAGGCTGGGGCCTTATAGTTGGTATCAAAGGTCGGTTTAGATAACGTTATAGGTTATGGTATTCTCTAAGAACAAGTGTCATTACCATAATGGTTAGGATTTCAGAAAGAGTCCTAGTTTTAGATAAAGTGAATGAGTAAGTGTATCTTAGTGTTTACCTTCCTCATTAGTACATGATGGTTTTGTTGATATACTCACACTGACCTTTTTGGTTTTAGTAAATGGATGGATCTAACAGGCACCAAAGAGACAACAGGTTTGATGGAAACTGTGGTGGTTCTCTGATTAAGATACTAGATAAAATGGAGGATTCAATGAGGAAACTCGTGGTTGTCCTAAACCAAATATCAAGGAGTCATGATCAACCACTTGTACCTTGGTATGATCCTTAATGCATCATGTATGAGATGACCAATCGATGTGGAAGTTCAGGTAATAATTATAAAGGTAACCATTAGAGTTTATATGATCCTTACTTTTGAGGTAATTATGGGTTATTATATGATATGATGGAAAATGAAAGGAATGAGATAAACTTGAGGTTAAAATATGTAATGATCATTTTTGATGATTTTATCCATTTTTGGGGAATGATTTGAGAATTATATAGTTTTGGATAAAGTACAACATGCAGACCGTGTGACAACCCGTCGCGTCGGACAAAGCTGTGGGAATCGAACCTACAACCAAAGTGCGACTGGTATTTATCGCCTACCACTGGACTACGTGAAGTCCCTGGTTAGTTTGACTGATTATTTCTAGTTATATGATTTTATGAATTAAGAGTAAGTTGATTTTGGGTTATTTATGAAAATGATTAACCTATCATGGATGATATGTGACTAGGTTAATTACTTTTCAATACGAGACTTTAGGAGCAACAGATGTTGTTTGGAGATAAATGTTACGATTTAACTTGGAAGACTATGTGACTAAATCCTTCAAATATTTGGGTTTCAATCTTATATTGGTTTACTTTGAAGAATTTTATGGACAAATTGTTTATCGGATGATCCTTGTTGAACTTTGGGTTTTGTTTGACAAATTTTGGATATTAAGAATAGATTTTCTTTTTATAAAGGGTTATCCTTTTCTGGATTATCTGACCTTGTACTAACCTTTTTGGTTTTGTTTATGGTTAAGGTATAAAGATATGGGAAGTATATAGTTCTCTTTTGTGGATTAGGTGATTCCCTAGAAGTTGATTATAGTACTCTTAATGCGAACAAGTCTCCCTAAATACTCGCCTTTTGGAAAAAAATATGAGTTTGAATAAGGAATCTAGTAAAATTTGAAAGTCAACATGATAAGTGATTATGTTTCCTTATGAATAAATTCCTCAACAAAAAGTAACATAAAACAAAAATTTTGTCTATTAACATTTCCTACTAGGGAATCGAATACCGTTTAACCCATCACAAGTTTGTGATTTTCTTATTGTTAACTTTCTCCTAAACATGTTTTCTATCACTCTCCATCAGAACATGACCCTATGTTTTCTCCTCCATGTCCATGTTTTCCTACATGGAATCCTAGTATGGGTTAACTCGGGTGACCTCTGTACTTATCTTTCTTTATTTTAAAGTGATTGTTTTACCGACTCTTGTTCCGATGTGGGACTTTCAAGGATGTTTCCAAGCCCAATTTTAAAATTGCGAGGACGCAATTCCCAAAAGGGGGGAAGGATGTAACACCCCAGGTAAATAAAGAATATTACATTTTCATATTTATCCATATTTGTGAATAAAATATTAATATGGCTTTAAAGGGGACGCTATGCTCGATGGCGTACCCAACACGCAACAACGAGTTTCTTGGGAATCTTATGTTGCACTCTAATAATAAAATAATATTATATTAAATGGTAGTTAACATGTAGCCATTGTATTGGAGGGAATGGATAGAAATAACTAAAATATGATTATATATGTTTTTTAAATGTTTTTACATTTATCCAATAAATGATAGAGGCTTAAAATACGGAAAGAATTCAATTTTAGGCTTTTATACCCTAATTTCCACTAAAGGTTCACTTATCGCCTTTTGATGGAGAACTGTCATTAAATATAGTTTTGATCACTCTTCTACATTCTTTTAGACCAAATAAAACTCATCTTTAGAATCGGGACATCAAATTTTACTTTGTGTAATTTTTTGGTATTTTTCCGATAAAGATCATTTTTTAATGAATAGTGTAAAATGTTGTGTTTTAATTCAAAACCTCTATTTAATCTAATTTATTTATATGATTATATAATATTTTTAATTGGTTTTAAAGTGAAATTATAAAATATTTTTACCATTAAATCCAATACTGGTCGTTGGAATTAATTTCACTTTTAAATCGGACTTAAACTAGTATCAATCTTTTGATAATTATTGTTTCTTAAAAACACGCTATTTGTTTTGACAGCGGGAGTTAATTATTAAATTAATTAATTCTACTTATATTATATGAATTAGATAATATAAACATCATTTTTGAATTCGGAATATCAAATATATCTTAGGTTGATTTTTTGGTAATTTTCTTAAAAACTCCAACTTTTGATGAATAGTGAAACCACTAAGTGGTAATCAAGCAAACTGATTTTTCAGTTAAATGAAAGTTTACCACTAATGTGTATTGAATTTTTAAAATCCTACAAACATGTTTTTCATTAGTGTGTAAAATTTGGTTCAATGGGATGAAAATAATTTTTTGGTGAATAGTAACCTTTTTTCATTAATCGCGATTAGAGGTAATTAGTGTAATTTAAGGTAAAAATGATATTATAAAAATATGAAAACACCATGAAACTTTTCCTACTCCTATTGGATGAGTCATGACCGACCAAGACAACCCATGGGTCAACTTGGGTACCCCATGGAGCCACTTTGGTTGGAAAATGACCTTAATATATATTTATTTAATGTTAAAATTAAATTGACACAAACATGAGTTGTTTTACTAAAACAGTTTTTAATCGGGGTTACACAAGTCCAAATTTTGACTATAAATATTCATTAGAAATCTAAAAATATTTCCTAAATCATAGTATTTTTTTATAATTTCTAGATATTAAATAAATTAAGTTAATTACGACATCATGATGATGCAACGATGACCTCATTATTTAACGATTTAAATAAAATGGAAAGATAATGTAATATCTAAAACCTACACTTTTCCAAAAACTATTGGATGGGAATATTTCGAAGCCTTATCATCTTATCTTCGAAATATATCAATGTGGGACCTTAGAAATTCGAAACACTTTTGAAAATAAAATAATAGTTTTATGATTTCCAAAAGTACCCCTCCTCTCCTCTTATAAAAGGCCCCCACCTCTACCTCATTTCACACACTCCTCAGGCCTTTGGCTCGGCCATACCCTGCCCATTTACTCTCTCCACATCTCTCTCCTCATACTAGAGGATTCCCTTTTGGCAGAATCCTTTCAAAGGAAGCCTTTAGGCTCAAATCAAAAGGAGTTACACTTTTAAAGGTAATTCATTCTCTCATGTTCATTTGTTTTATTTTGCTTCTCCAACCCCCTAAACTCTTTTTATTTACTTCTTTTGTAACAACACCAGTATCTTAAATATACTAGAATGTTTTTATAATATTTATTCGAGCTACACTCTCACACAACTACATCAAATGGTTAAAGAACATACAGTTTCCGTGGATGGCGAAATTCTACCTCCCGAAACGATGATTGTTCAATACTCTTTTAACACCTTCAAAGGTGGCCATTATGATGTCACTATTTTTATATATGATATATAATATTTTTATTCTTTCCTTAAGCTTCTGTATTTTTCATTTATGGCATACCATTATTGTTTCCATTATGGGTAAACACGATATCTTCATTTTAGGAAGTGCGGACTACCGCCCTCTGAAAGTGATTTGATTCGTTAATACCATATGTGGGATGTGTAAAGGATAAAGTTAATGATATTATATATGTTATAATATACTCTTATATCATTATGATTCCATTCCAGAAAATACGAAATAGAAATGGAAGTACCGTTCATGCGTACGTACGGCTTACCGTCTCCATGAACGGTGCATTTCATTTCTTACCTCTAAATGTGATGTAATATTATAAATACAGGTATATGCTGAATATATATGATATATATGTTATCCAAATAATTAACATCATTCTGGATATAATGAACCTTTGACCAAATTAACAACATGTAAGTGTAAGAAGTCTATTTTTTTGACTTAAGAACCAAATACCGACAAAATGAACATTATTAACTTAAATGATTACATGATGTTCATAACATGGTATAAAAAGGATAATGAACTTGAAAAAGGTTCTTAAGCAAGTAGAGATTAACTCAAGTTTATTATTCAGGAGATTAAAGAACGGTCGGGTCAAGTCGGATACGAGGTAAGGGATCCTACACCTCTCTTTCTTTTTAAGTACACTCTTTTATGTCATTCCTTTTACGCTCATCTTTCTTATGATTGGGATGTTATTTTATATTACTCCCACTGTAATTATTATTTTCATATGATGATAGACCCTATTTCCTCTCATCAATCCATTTTGGATGTTTTAAGTGGCGTCGTTAGGCTGCTGAGTTTTCGTAAGGGATTTTTCATCTCACTTTTATTCCTGTGAGATTTATGCTACATTTTCCACAATTTCATTTGAGTGGTTTATGTACTGCCCATTATTACACTCCTTTTGTAATATAATTCCATTTATGGGTATTTACATATTCATTTTATGACACTTCTTCAATGGGGTGTACTTTTCGAAAGTTACCCAAGTCGGTAATGGAACCTTTCACCCTCCTCTTTTTAAAAGACTTCTTTTGTTATATCTTTTAATTCACATACTATTATGTTGGTATATGTTCTTTTATATCCTTATTGATGTAAATTTTATGTCCAAGTGATGAGATTCCCTTTTTATCTCTCATCAACTCATTTTCTGAATTTTGAAGTGATGCCGTTTGGCTGTCGAATTTTACCAAGGGAACGTTTTAACCCAATTTCGATTTCTTTGGGTTCAACATGTAGTTATTGAATATGTAATCCTTTGAATATGTGTGAATGACCTTTTATTTTTTTACACTTAATATCCAATTATATTGGGTGTATTTATTTTTGTCACACATAATTTTGATATTGATTTATCCTTAATTTAAGGATACCTTCCTTATATGGGATTTCATCACATTTTACTTCCCTATTGAGACTTCATTGTTGTTATGCACCAATTCACTCTTATATGGTTTATATACTGTCCTTTGTAATATTATATCATGAATCCATTTATTCTCATGATATTATAAAGTTCTGATTAAATGTTATTCCTCAATTATTGTATTCAAGTGTCTCTAATTTTGGTAAAAACCCTTTGACCAAAATATCGCTTTAAATGATTTAATGACTTGTTCTAATTAATATCCATGTTTTAAAAATGGTTTTAAGGATTTATTTATATGGATATTAATGGTTTAAAATGTTAAAAGATTCAAGGTGGTATGGTACACTTTGATTCAAAATTCTCCTTATTAAATGTTTTAAATGGTTATGGAAATGGTTTCTTTTTGTATGGATTCATTATTTCAAAATACTAAAATGTTATATTGTGATTGAAATATGGAAATGTTTTGTTTCCTTTATGCATGTTTTATGTGATACGTTTATGTTATGGTTCTTGGGCATTGTTATGAAAATGGTTGGTTCCGTGATAAACTAAGGGCGGGTGAGCCCGATATATCTCTCCAATGCATTGGGTAACGCGAAGGAGTGAAACGTTAAGGTTTCTCCGAAGAGATTTAGGGAATATACTGTGATGGGTATTCCAAATGTAACCAAGAGGGTTACTCCCTACGTAATAATGTTATGAATGCCTCAAGTTACCTTTATGTCTTATGATTTATATGATTTATTCATGGTTTGATGAGGTATGTTAAAGTGCCTTTTTTATGGGTAAAGTATGATTTCATTCTTATGTATATATTAACTCATGTTTCCTTTCCATATTTTTTTATAACCCTTACTGAGATTTTTATGCTCATCCCAAGTTTTTGAAATGTTTTTCATAGGTCAAGGGAAAGGTACATGATGTGATGATAGTGTCAAGGATGTGTCAAGAAAGAATCCATGTTTTATTTTCAATATGTTTTTGTTGATGGGAAGAATGAATACTGTCTTTTATGTAACCACTTTGTTTAAATGTGGAATTTAATGCAAGTTTCATGATCTAATTCTCTAAAACTCTAAACCTGAAAAGATCATCAATGTGTAATCTTGTAATAAATCAAGATTAAATAAGGTTTAAGGCTGGGGCCTTATAATCTTTATTGACTAATGATATTTATATATGAATTTCCCCCATAATTGAATATATCCCCAGTTGGAAACTAATTATAAACCATTCTAATATGGAACATATCCAATATTAAGAAGAAAAATTCTTCCCCTACGATGACCTAAAAAGTCATCAACAATGGTGGTTTTCATGGAGTCCTCTCCAAATGTATTTAATGAGGATAACCCCTCACCGTTATTTAGGAATTACATGCAAGATCTTGTAGTTCACATATGATTTGAACCATACTCTCTGTATCGCCCTGACCCTAGGTACCCATAGTCAGTTCATTATTACATAACATTGGCATGATACAAGGAATAAAGTCCCTAAATACTGGTAAGTTTAGTAGCATTGTAAGTACTAAATACAAAACTAAGTCTTACATTACATCATGAGATAAAGACAACCACAACATTTTTCCCCATTGAACACACATATATTTCTTATCCTGTCCCTACAGGTCAACAATAAAATACTTCTTCACATAATGGGAAAAAAACATAGAAAGGTGTGATCTCATATTCTCAGTGAGGATAACAATATAGAGGAAACTTCATAAATAAGCATAAAAATTTAAGGCATTGTATAAAAAAACAAAAAACTTTAAAACAAAAACATTAGCATAAGATGGTAAAGATAAATCAAATAATTCCATTTAATTATTCACATGGATATTCTATAAGTCGAATAATCACATGTAATATCAACAACTAATTTAATAATGATGGAATGCATAATGTCGGACATCATAACCACATAGTCAAGGCCTCATTCAAAGAATACAAATAATATTTTTCCAAGACCTTATGCCAAGACACTAGTTATTCTCATGAGACCTACCAATGCATTGAGGAGATATAGAGGGCTCCACCCATCACTTACAATTTCCAATGAGTTCCTCATATGAAAAGGTTGAAACATAATATAAACATCAGTATTAAAACTAGCATATGAAATGCTAATACATTAACCATAAACCATGAATGGTATAAAAATAACACATCCACAGTCAACCATATCAAAAAATCTTCAATACAATGTGGAACATTTGTATCAAAATAATTCAACTTCAAACAAGTATAAAATCCATTAAAGATGTTGACATGGATGAAATGAATACTATTTGAGAGAAATATCTCTTTTGTATTCTGAAATATTTAAAAAGTCATGTAATTATAAAAGAAAATATTTATTTTGAAAATTTTCTTATAATATTGTAAGGGAAGCTTCAAAGGTTTTATAATGGTGGAGAAAACGACATCTTCCATATATGTTAAAAAACGTTCTTAACTTAATTTTTCAAAAAGTTCATAAAGTACCTTTTTTGGAAAACAACAAAAGGATTCTTTTCAATCCATTTTATAAAAATTCAAAAAAAAGGTATGAACGAATTTAACTTATAGTCTAGTAAATATTAAAAATATATTGAAATATATTTTTAAGAGAAATAGATGTGGAAGATAAGGAGGTCTGAGTAAATTATTATGTAAAAACAACCTTGGATAATAAAGAGATTGTGAAATTAACCCTAACTTGGTACTTTTCCTTGGTCGTGGGTACGTTAACATTCTGCATAATATTTAAATAATTTTTTTAAAATTATAAAAGAACCACATACATAAATATGATAACATATATTATTTTCTAATATTGCATTGTTAATAATTTTTAGTACTTTCATTGTTTCAAGTGTTAACTAATTCATTTTTCATTATATGTTTTGTTACATAAGTCATGTTTGTTATGGATAGGATGTATTTGATTCATATCCAGAATGATATAATTTTCTTAAATTTTAATTTTAATAATCAAATGAAAATTATTCTGGAATGGTTACGATGGGGAATGAATCTCATTGCATTTTTTGAGATGGTAATTCGTACGTACGCACGAACACTACTTCCATTTCATTTTTTTTATTTTAAAAGAAAAGAAGACCAAATGATACATAGGTATATTATTATGAAAATATAATATACTAATTTATATACATTATGTATCTTCATTAACACCATCCTTTATGTGTTCCATGGATGGTTTGAATGAGTCATATCACTTTGAGGGGGTGGTAGTCCAGACTTCCTCAAATGAAATTATCATATATATATATATACAACATGAAAAGAATAAAAGTATTCTATTAAAGATAATTAAAAAATATTATAGAAATAATAAATAAAAAAATAACAAATATAATTACAGTGTCGTCATAATGGCTACCATAAGAGGGGGTAGTAAAAGAAGAACAATCATTGTTTCATGAGACAGTAGTTCATTGTCCACAGAAACATTATATTCAATACCCATTAGATGGAGGTGTGTGTATAAGTAGTTAAAATATATCTCATAACAACAACCTAGTATATTAAAGATATAGTTGTAGTTATAAATGAAATGAATAAATATTTTTTAGGGGCTTAGACAAGTAAAATAAAAGAAAATAACTTAATAGGATATGTTACTTTTAAATCGCGTAACTCACTTTGGTTTCAACAAAATGACTTCCGTGATGTGCCTTAATCCTTAGTTATGACTTCTAAGAGGAATATAGGGTTGTATGGAACTTAATTGGGTAGAGGTTTGATGAGCCAAGGGGCCTGAGAGGTGTGATAAATGGGATAGTGGTGAGGGATTTTTATAAGGAGTAGGAGGGGATCTTTAAAAAATGTTTGAAAAAAATATTTTATTGTATATTGATTATAGGTTTTTAAAGGTCTATAAGTCATTAAAGTCAAAAATAATATAACTAATGTTTGAAATAAAATCATCCAATAAGAATCTGATAGGTTTTGGTTATTTTTTTAATGTTTATAATCTAATTTATTTAAATTATTCTTTAATGTGGTAAACACTGCATCATTATTATGTCATAAATAATTTTATTTATTTTATGTCTAAAAATTATAAAAAAATACCATGATGTAGGAAATATTTTTATCTTTTAAATGAATATTTATATTAAAAATGATAACTCATATAACCCCATGTAAAAATCATTTTACTAAAAGATATATATTTATGTCATTTTGTCTTTAAATTAATTAATATAATCTATCATTATCACTCTCATGTGGCTCTATGGGGTCCCAAAATCGACCCAAGGATGACCATGGTTGGAAATTTATCAACCAATAGGAATATGAAACATGTTAAGGTAATTTAATATTATAATAACAATATTCGTTTATCCTTATTTACCAGATTTACCCTTTAACCATGGTAAATAAAATATTTTATGAAGTAAATATTCATGATGTCTAAAAATAAAAGTTAACTATTTACCAAATTTTGACCTCCTGATTCCTAATTTGGAATCCATTTTTCCAAATTCAAAACACATAAGCGGTAGAAAATAATTTAAAATTAAATCTATTTTTCAAAACAAAAAGCATGTTTTTAAGAAATAATAACTATCAAAAGATTGACTCTCGTTTATGTACAGTTTAAAAGGGAAATTACATAAAATGACCTAAATTATATTAAATGATAAAAATATAATCTAATGATACTTTAAAACCACTAAACTGTATAATTTAACCCTATATATTATTTCGATTAAAAAAATTGTTTTTTATTAAAATTTATAATTTTTTACAATTCATCAAAAAGGGAATGTTTTCAGATGAGTACAAAAATTTTACCCTAAGCTAATTTTGATATTATAAATCAAAAAATGAAGTCCATTTTTAAAAACAAAATTTATAAAATTTCAAAAACTGGGCCATTACTATTTATAAGTGCTAGTTTGATTGGTCGTGGTGGGTTAGAATCTCGAAGTTGCATACAATGCAAGCTATTGTTATTTTCAAAGAAAAAAGTAATGTGGAGGAATAGGGTGTCACATTATTCCCTCCATCAAATAATTTCATCCATGAAATTTCTAGAATAATACTATATAAAGATATTTGGGTGGTTCTTCATCATAAGGTCAATGGGTTCTCAAGTTGCCTCTTCCATTTTAAGATTTCTCTATAGAATGTTTACCAGACGAGTCTTACTATTTTTCAACACTTGTTCTCTAGTACAAAGAATTATGATAGGCTCTTCGAAATAAGATAGATCGAGTTCTAGTATTACTTCTTCATAGGTGAGTACATGCATTGGATCAGTCATGTATTTTCTCAACAGTGATACGTGGAACACATCATGAACTTTGGAGAGACTTGGAGGAATTTCCAAATGATAACTTACAACACCAATTTGTTCTAGAATTTCGAAAGGTCCAGTGTACTTGGGACATAATTTTCCTTTCTCACGGAATCATATAACACCCTTCCATAAAGATACCTTTAAGAAAAAATGATCACCTACTTGAAATTCAAAATCTTTCCTTCAGTTATCAGCATAGCACTTTTTTCTACCTTGAGCTGCTTTGATGTGGGTTTGGATAACCTTCACATTTTCTATTTTTTCCTACACATGTTATGGTCCTACATGTTTTCTTTCACCAACATCATCCCAACAAGTTCATGTGCGATATCTCTTTCCATATAACACTTTATATGGTGCCATCTGAATACTCGAATGGAAACTATTTTTATATAAAAATTATACTATAGTTAAATATTGATCTCACATACCTTGAATGTCATGTGATCAAGATCTCAACATGTCTTCCAATATTTTAATAGTCCATTCTGATTTTCAATCAGTTTGAGGGTGGCAGGCAGAGCTCAAACTAAGTTTACGATCCAAGGCCTTCTAAATACTTTTCCAGAATCTTGATGTAAAAGAGGGATCACGGTCTGAGAAAATCGATAGGGGTACTCCATGAAGTCTTACAACTTCATTAATATATATTCTTACCAGATTCTCAAGTGGTAAATCTTCTTTTATAGAAAGAAAATGAGTTTACTTGGTAAGATGATAAAAAATGGCCCATATTGCATCATCACTTCTAGGAGTCGTTGGTATCCCCATGACAAAGTCCACAGTAATATCATCCCATTTCCACTCAGGTATGGGAAGAGGTTGAATTACTCTTCTAGGATGTTTTATTCAATCTTTCACTTGTTGACTAACCATACATCTTGACACATAATCAGTAATCTCTTACTTCAATTTGTCCCACCAAAAATGTTCCTTCAATTCTCTATATATATTAGTGCTACCATGGTGTATAGAGAAATTGGGGCAATGAGCATCATACAACAATTCCATTTTTTGATTAGGTATGTTAGGAACACAACATCTCTCCCCAAATTTCAAAACCCCATCTTCATATACGAAGTTGATCACTCTCCCATTGTTCACAACATTTATTTTCTTTTGAAACTATTGATCATCACTCTGATATTTTTTTTCTTTTCTAGTAAAGATAGCTTAGTAACCATTTGGAAAACTATTGATGTTTCACCTTCCATGATTATTCCCATATCCATCTTTACTATATCAATGAACATATGATCCCTTTCAACTCTCATCTTGTTCAAAACTTCATGATCCTTTCTTATCAAATCATACGCCACCTTATTTGCCTTCCCAAAGTGGTAGTGTATGTTGTAATCATAATCCTTGAGTTGTTCAATCCATATACTTTTCCACATGATTAGATATTTTTGGGAGAAAATACACTTCAAACTCTTGTGATTAGTATAAATCTCGCATTTTTTTCACCATAGAGACAGCGTCTCCATGTATTCAGAGCATAGATTACTGCTGCTAACTCAAGATTATTAGTGGGGTAGTTTTTTTCATGAATTTTTAGCTGCTATTGTGCATAGGAAATAACCCTATCATTATACATAAGCACACAACCATGTCCTTTCTTTGAAGCATCATTAAAAATAACAAACCTATTATTCCGCAATGGTAGAGTCGATATAGGATCATTGACTAATATTCTATTAATTTTTTCATAACATTTTTCACACTCTTTTGTACAAACAAATTTAACACCTTTACGTGTGAGATTGGTTAATGGGTTATCCAATCGAGCAAAATTTTGGACAAAACACTGATAAAAACAGATTAAACCAATAAAACTAAATAACTCAGTTATACTTGTCGGTTCTTGACATTCTTGTATTCCTCTTGTCTTAGAAGGATGAATAGAGATTCCATCCATTGAGACAATTTGGCCATGTAAAGAAATTTCCTAAATCCAGAATTCACAATTGTTGAACTTCCCATATAAATCATTCTTTTTAAGAGTCTTTAGAATAGTGTTCAAGTGATTTTCATGATCTTCGTAGCTTTTGGAGTATACCAAGATATCATCAGTAAATACCACTATAATTTTATTAACATATTGTTTGAAAACATTTTCCATTATATACATTAAGACAGAGGGTTCATTAATCAATCAAAAAGGCATTACTGTAAACTCATAATGTATGTACCTAGTTCAAAATGTTGCCTTTGAAATGTCTTCCTTCTTCACATACAACTGATGATTTCCAAATCGAAGGTGAATCATTGAAAAATATTGAGCTCCTTGTATTTTGATAAAATAAATCATCAATGTGAGGTAGGGGATACTTGTTTTATATTTTTATAGCATTTATCTTCCTATAGTCAGTTCATAACCTCATAGATCCATCTTTCTTATTAACAAAAATAACAGGGCACCCTATATAGAAACACTAGGATGAAAAGATAGTTTATTACTAAAATCATCCAGTTGGTTCTTTAGCCCCACTAATTCCACTGTTTCCATTCAACAAGCGGTCTTCGATATGGGCCAAGAATCATGAATTAAATCAATGTACTTCTCAATTTCTTGTTCTGGAGGATGTCTAGGTAAATCCTCTGGAAATAGATCAACATATGCATGTACAATAGGTACATCCTCTATTTGAACATTCCTTTCCTCACCCATTGTTATTTCACTCTCCTCCTCCCCAATAATTGAATTTAGTAGAGCTACATGGGGAGGATCTAGATTTGAATTAGATGGTGACATTTCTTCTCTAAAGATATCGTATTCCTTATCATCATCAAAAAATGAAACCTCCTTCTTCATACAATAAATTTTCACATCATGGTCTGAATGTCAATCCATATAAAAAATTATATCAAATTCAATAATGGGTATGGCGATGAGATTAGCGGATGGAGGTCATTTACATGCCCTAATGGGGACTAATTAAAAAACATTGTTGCAATGATACTTCCCTTAAGAGTTTTGACTAATAATTTCTATATTAAATTAAATGTAAATATCTAATTTCCATAGAAAAATAGGAATATATGAAACAATGTGATGATCTTGAATCAAATAATGCATTGGCTAAACATGAGGAAACCATTATATTTCCTGCCACTATGTGTTTCGGGGCTTCAACCGCATCAGTAGTGATCGTGAAAGCATAGCCTTTCTCCCCTGGACTTTTCTAGGGTAAGTTTCCTTGGTTATTTGGATATTCATTTTCATAATGCCCCATTTCGTTACAATTGTATCACTCAACATTGACATCCTCTTTCTTTACCTTTCAATCACGAGCATGGTGACCTTTTTCACCACACATGTAACAGACTCCCATTACCTTCAAGAAAGTACCAGGGTGTTTCTCCCCACATTTACTATTGGATGGATAATCAACATTTCCCTTCTTCCCCTTATTTCCATTTCCAGAGTGTTCAGAAAATTGGGGATGAGCCTGTAAGGGGTGCAGATTTGCTAGGTTTTACTCCACCACTGCATATCTTCCTCTGCCTCAGGTCAGCTAGAGATCTTTCTTCTCGGCGCTCCTTCCCAAAATTGTCATGTCGAGCGGTTCCTCCTTTCAGTGGAGGTGTCATTAACCTTGTGGGCTCATTCATTCCGACGATTCTCCCTATTTGCTGGCCATCTTTATTTGGCGGTGCGGTGAAGGAATAGCAGTCGAGATCTAGCTTTGGTGAGGGTTGCTGTCTCAGGTCCTTTGTTGGTTGGGAGAGAGTGGGGTTGTACGTTGTGGTCTCATGGAGCGGTTAGATGGCTGCGATGGGATCTTCTATCGCATTCGGCGGTCTTTGTGGATCAAAGTGAGGTTTTGATGTTCTTTTGTTTGTAAGTATGAGGGTTTTGCAGCGTCGCCTTTGCCATGGTACCCTGCATCTCTTTGTTTGTTCCTTTTTCCCTTGTTTTTGCGTTTTTGGTGTAGCACCGCTGGGAGATCAATGGTTTCTCGTAGAGGCATCAGGGTTCCTTATAGCTTTGTCTGGAGACCGGGATGCTGATCCGGTAGATCAACAAAATGATGATTCGTCTAATTGTTTGTTTTGGATTGTTTTTTATGGAGTTTGGAGTTTGGATGCAAATTGGTATTGGTTTTGGATGTTTTTTTAGCTTTCTGTGTTTATCGTCGTGGAATTGAATCTTTTCATGTTGTGGAATTGGTGTCAACAGGTGATGGCTTGGTTTGGGATGGTTTTCCCTCGTAGTGTATGTTGTTTTCTTGCATCCTACTATTCAAGGTTTCATTATTCTAGGTTTTCCTCAGAGACTGCTCCAGATAAAGTTAAGAGCTACAAGTTTCAGTGCAGCATTTGAATGGCAGAAACTAAACTTAATGTTTTTGTGATGAGTGTAGTTTTCTTTGTTGTTTGATCTGGTTTTTTGAACATTGAACTGTTGGGGCATGGTATGTCATTTTATGTTGTTGAAGTCATGCTTTTTATTTTTTCACTTTTTCCTTAAAATTGTTTTCTTAATAAAAAATAATTTTCAGTCAGAGTGTTAAGAAAATCTCTTCTTCACTCGCTTTGCTTTAAAATCGTAAGACTTAGAGAATGTCTTTTCTGTCTTGATAGTTGATGAGACAATATCTTTGTATGATGAGAAGGATTTTGAGACTAATTCTTGATGGAGAAATGGTTTTAACACATAGAATAATCAGTCAATCTTAATCCGTAGGTTACGTATATAATTTCATGCATGCCTTCCTAACCTTGTAAAGTTATCCTCACACTTTGCGACATTATCATCTTTCCTTTACCTCAGACTCATAAATTGACTTTCTATATCTACTTGATGGTCATGATGAAATTATTTTTCTAATAACATCTCTTTAATTTCTCCCCGTTCCATATTTGATACTTCTTTATCTTCATTTGGGGTTTTAATTAATGACCACCATTGATATGAATCTCTCTTGAGGAGATAAACTATCATGACAACTTTTTCCTTTTCGTTGCTCCCCAAAGCATGAAATATTTTATCTATGGAACTAATCCATTGCTCAGCTAAAAATGTATTTGTAGTCTCATTGAATGTTAGTGGTTGTTTCTTCATGAATTGGTTTAACATTGATCTTTTGTGGTGTTGATTACAGTGCTCCATACGGGTAAGTTTATTATTCATAACCTGAGTGAGTTATCCTAGTATGGTGATAAGCTGGTCAGCACGAGTTTCATCACCAAATCCACTAAAATTATCTTTATTATGAGGAAAATCCCTACATGGATTACGTGCATTGATACAGTTTCCATTCCTTCCACTATGCATCGTTTCTAAACAATGGAATACATTTGATTAGTTTATGAATCGCAATACATAATTTCAAACATGTAAAACACTTATCATAAACTGAACAATTTATGGATATAATCCATAATCATAAAAAAAATTTCTTTGAGAATATATATAATCATAAATCATTCATAATGGTTTGTAATGAAAATGTGAATTATCGTAAGCATATCTCCCAAGAGTGTCATATCTAATAGTGCAGCAAGGCCCATTGTCGTGTACCAGGATACCCCGAGTCAATCCCAAAACTCCTTGTCAGAGTTTTTTGTCCTAGGTACACCTCTCCCAGAGCCGCCTCTACCTGGTTGTATCCAGAAAAGAATTTATTTCTTAGAAAATACACAAAATCTCGGCATTACCATAATTCTAAGAAGTTCTTCTATACTAATCCTCAAAGTCTATCTTAGGGTAATGTGATCTAATCAGAGTTTATCTAAATATAGTTTCTAAAGATTATAATAAACTTCCTTGGATACCAACTATAATTCCCTGAACCTCATTACCCAAATCCGGTGAAATATTACATAAAATTGGAATGATACAAGGAATCATGTCCCAAAAAACCAATTAGTTTAGTAGCCTTGGAAGTACTTGATACATACATAAGTTTTACATTATATCATGAGATAAAAACAACAACAACATTTTTTCCCCTTTGAACACACTTATATCCCTTATCCTATCCCTTAAAGTCAACCATAAAATAATTCTTCATATCTTGGGAAAAATAAAACATTGAAACGGGTGAGCTCAGATGTTAATAAGGATAACAATATAGAGGTATCTTCATAAATATGCATAAAAATTTATGACAATGTTTAAAACTAAAACCGAAATATTTTAAAATTAAACATATGCATTATATGGAAAAGATAAATCAAATAATTCCTTTTAATTATTCACACGGATATTCTACAAGTCTAGTAATCACATGTAATATAAATAGCTAATTTCATAATGATAGAATGAATATTGTCAGACATCATAACCACATAGTCAATGCCTCGTGCCAAGACTAAAAATAAGATTTTGTCAAGGACTTTGTGCCATGACACTATTTTTTCCCATTAGACCTACCGATACATTAAGGATCTATAGAGAGCTCCACCCATAAATTACTAATTCCAATGCATTCTTCATATGAAAAGGTTGAAACATAACATAAAGAACCTTTTAAAAACTAGCTTACAAAATGTTAATACATTAACCATAAACCATGAATGGTATAAAAATAAAACATCCATGGTCAAAAATTTCACAAAACCATAAATAAAATATGGAATATTTATATTATAATAAATCAACTTCAAACAAGTGTAAAATCCATTAAAAAATGTTGACATTGATGAAATCAAAACTATTTGAGAGAAATATCTCTTTCTATATTGAAATCATTTAAAAGTCAGGTAATTATAAAAGAAAACATTTATTTTGAAAATATTATTATAAGATTGTATGGGATGCTTCAAAGGTATTATAACAGTAGAGAATAACTGCACCCACCATATAATTAAAAAACATTCTTACATTAATTTTTCAAAAAGGTCATAATGTACCTTGTTGGGAAAACGACAGAAAGATTAATTTCAAACCATTTTTTAAAATGTAAAACAAGGGTATAAATGAATTTAACCCATAAAATAGAAAATAGTAATTTTTTATTGAAATTTATTTTTAATAAATAGGGATGTGGATGATAAATAGGTCCTACTATATACTTACATAAAAACAACCCCAGATAATAAAGAAATTATGAAATTAACCCTTAAATTATACATTTCCTTGGTCGATGGTACGTTAACATCCTGTATAATAGTTAAATCATTGTTATTAAATTACACAAGAACCAAATACATAAATATGATATCCTATATGATCTTATAATATTTTTTGTTAATAATATTTTAGTAGTATCATTATTTCAGGTGTTAACTAATTAGGTTTTCGTTATATGTTTTGTTACGTAAGTAATATTTTTTATGGATATAATGTATTTGACTCATATCCATAATGATATAATGTTGTTAAATATTATTTTTAATCATCAAATAGAAATTATTCTTGAATGGTTACGATGGGGAATGAAATTCATCGCGTTCGTGGAGCTGGTAATCTGTACGTACGCACGAACACTACTTCAATTTCATTATTTTTATCTTAGAAGAAAATAAGACCAAATTATACCTAGGTATATTATTATTATAGTATAATATACTATTTAATATATATTAGTTATTTTCATTCACACCATCCTTTATATGTTCTTTATATGGTATGAACAAGTCATATCACTATGAGGGGGGGTAGTCTGCACTTCCTCAAATGAAATTATCGTATATATACATGTGGAAAAGAATAAACATATTCTATAAAAGATAATTAAAGAAGATTATATATAAAATTAATATCATAAATATCATATATAATACATTTCCATCATAATGTCTACAATAAGAGGTAGTATTAGAAGATTGAACAATCATCATTTCTTGAGGTAGTAGTTCGTCATCCATAGAAACATTATGTTCTATTTTAATTAGATGGAGGTGTGTGTATGTTTAGTTAAAATAATCATCATAAAAACAACCAATTATATTGGGGATACTTTTATTTTAAAAAATAGAGGACTAAAGAGAGTTTAGGGGGTTGGAGAAGTAAAATAATAGAAAAGAACTTAAGAGAAGATGTTACGATTAAATCGGGTTACTCCCTTTGGTTTGACCCCAAAGGATTCATTGAAGTGCCTTCTACATATGGTAAGGATTCTAAACGAAATAGACAGATGTAGAGGGCTTAATTGAGTAGATTTTGTATAAGATAAGGGGCTTCAGAGGTGTGATAAATGGGTTAGAGTTGAAGGATTTTTTTAAGGGGGAGGAGGGGCTCTTTAGGAATGTCTGAAAATATTATTTTATTATATAATTATTTTCAGTTTCTAAAGGTCAAAAACTCATTAATGTCTAATATAAGATAACTGAAGTTTGAAATAAAATCGTCCAATAAGAATTTGACAGGATTTTAATATTGTTTTAATTTTTATAATCTCACTTATTTTAATCATTCTTTAATGAGGTAAACACTACATCATTATTTCCTCATAAATATATTTTTTATTTTAGGTCTACAAATTTTCTGGAAAAATACCATGTTGTATGAAATCTTTCTTAGCTTTCAAATGAGTATTTATAGTCGAAAGGATATCTTACATAACCCCTTGTAAAAATTATTTTACTAAAAGAGTGATGTTTTTGTCATTATGTCTTTACTTTAAATTAATTAATATAAAGTGTCATTGTCACTCTCAAGTGGCTCTATGGGGTCCCAAAATCGACCCAAGGTTTCCCATGGTCGGATATGTATGAAACAATAGGAATAATACACAAGTTAAATTAATTTAATATTATTATAATAAAATTGATTTACCTATATTTACCAGATTTACCCTTTTACCATAGTAAATAAAATATTTACTAAAGTAAATATTAATAATGTATAAAAATAAAAGTTACCTATTTAAACAATTTGGAACTATTGATTACAAACATGGAATCCATTTTTTAAAATTCAATACACATAAGTGGTAGAAATTAATTTAAAATTAATTCTATTTATCAAAACAAAAATGAAGTTTTTATGAAATAATAACAATCAAAATATTGACACTTGTTTATGTCCAGTTTAAAAGTGAAATTACATTCAATGACCTAAATAATATTAAATAATAAAATTATAATAAAATTATAAATTAAAACCCTCATATTTATAATTTAACACTATAAATTATTTCGATTAAAAATGTCGTTTTTAATTATAATTTTGTATTTTAACTATTCATAAAAATTGAATGTTTTCATAAGAGTACAAAATATTTTCCCTAAGCTTGTTTTGATATTATGAATAAAAAAATAAAGAACATTTTGAAAAAAAAATTGAAATTTTAAAAAGTGGGTAATACTATTCATAACAGCTAGTTTTATTGGTCGCGGTGTGTTGGTATCTCTAAGTGGCGTACATCGCAAGATATTTCATTATTAAAAGGAAAATGTATTGTGGAATCTTGGAGAATTACACTCTACCGACAAATCAAGTTTCTGAGAAACTTTTTTCTTCCAATGACACAAGATGTCATTGAATTAACCAATAGGTTCCATTCTAATCAAATAAATTCCATCATTATCTCTAAAACCCAAAATATGTTTTATTCCACTAGTTATTCAAGGATATTTTTTATATGTGAATGGATTTCATGGGATTATATCCCCTAGATATAGCGAGAAAGATCATGTATATCCCTACATCCACTGTTTTATTATATAAATGGGATGTGTATATACCCCTCAGGGATGTTACAACTAAAAATATCATCAACTTCATGAAGTATAACATCATCACCAAAATTGGTGTCCCTCTCAAAATATTAACATGTAATGAAACCAATTTGTATATTTTTAGTTGAGAAGTTTGTATTGAGAATATAATATCTAATTTTACCACTCATATTACTAACATGAAATATAAAATATAAATATAGGTTTATCCAGCAAGACATTATTGAATATCATGATGAATATTCTAAACCCAAATGAAAAGTCTTGGCTGAAAAAACTCCAACATTCCTTGAGAGATTATATCACAATAAATCATAATTCTCTAAAAGTGACCCCATATTATCTTGATAAAGGTAATTATGTATTATTTCTTATCATTGTTAAATTTTTCTCAATATTCATTATTATATGTGTTCATCTCATAGAATATAAACAATACTGAAATCCATATGGAAAGTTAGTGTGGATTTTAGAAAATGGTTGTGCACACTACATGACCTTGAAATCCATTAGATTCATATTGTGTGATCATTATAGAATAAATTTATCATTCAATTAATTATCTATGTAGAGTTGGTTGTAGTTCTCAGAACATCGATGGTACCTAGGAGGATTCCACTAAAACATTAACTAATGTCTGAGGGATCTTATTTTATTTAACATGCATTTTATAAAATTACAGACCTTATGTTAAATGTTATAGAGTATAAAATTTTATCCACATTACTCTAAGAATAAATATAGTAAACCATGTTCACATATCAAGATCTATGATTGAAATTTGATTTCACTCATGTTAGGTGTTCCTTAACCATGTTTCTATATAGATCACTCCACTTATGGAAAAATATATAAAAACATAAACACTAACTCTCAATGATATGAATAATATAACCTTAAACTACCTAAAAAAAGTGACATAGAAATTTTTATATTGGAAACCAACAATTTTAATCCTATTAAAAATTCTTGTATCCACTCCCTAGACATGAATCCAACATGATCATAGAAAATTTGATCATTTCAGATAGTAAATGAATAAAACATATTGGATCAAAACCCCATAAATAGATAAATATGAAGAAAAGAGTTCATACCCCAAATTATCCCTAATATAATGATTATGGAAAAATAGGTTAGTAAATAAAAATACACAATTCTTGTGGGGTAATATATATGATCCTAGATAAATTAAATTTATTATCTATAGTTCCTCAGTCCTTGAAAAAACATAGAGAACTGTGTTTTTCTTTACATGTTCACTCAGATATTTCTATAAAATACATAAAAGTCTAACTATATGGTTTTGATCCCTCTTTAACATTTAAATTCCCATTCTAAATTTCCCTTTCATGATCTTCAACAAATTCAGTCATTATTTTATATCCAAATGAAAAAAAATCTCACGTATGGGGATGGTAATTCTTCTTATACCAATTTGTGATAGATTTCTAGGAGGACTTCAACAAAATTGTACTACATTGGTGTACAGAATTTCTATTTATACCTATATCCATCTATGATACACCCCCATGAGGACATTATCCAAATAGACCAACTCTATTGTACAGTAATGGAACCTATGAATATACTCATTTTTAATCCATGCCTATGATGATACAATGTTATATATTTGAATATACAAAATCTAGTGTGAGTTGATGGATAATATTCCTTCATTCATCTATGAGACATACTCAATTGGAAATATTTCAACCTCAAATGTTTTTGGAAAACCATGATTGAACTTTATCTTTTATAAATCAATGCATATATATATATATTCAAGTTATCTTAAAGTTACTCTTAATTATTGTTAAAGTATATCATGAATTGGTAAGTTAAGGAACCATAGAAATGTTGCTTTTTTATCCCCCCTTGGTGAATATCCTCTCATCGATGAGTTAGCTCCATGAGTTAACCTGATGATCATATAATATATAAAAAATACCTAAAATACCTTAAAATTTCATTTTTTACATTTTAAATGAATCTAATTCTAGGAGGTGCATTTATTTTCACTTAAAAACTTGTTACATAAACTTTTTGAGGAAGTCATGATGTGGTCCTCACTCAAGAAACATGAATTGAGAGTTGAGTCTCTTAGGCCAAAAAAGAATCAAGTGGGGTTTATATGTGTTTCAATAATACTAAAAAACCTAGGTATGGATATTTATAAAAAAAATCACAATAAATTTCTTTATTTTTGATAAAATCATATCGAGAGTTGGTTTTTTCATTTCATTCATTGTTGAAAAAAATGATATCAAAGCCTTAAAATCCATTTTTAGGGATTTATAATAACTTTTTAGAATTTGAAAAAAATAATATACAGTAATATATCATATCCAATGGTGTATTTTTCTTCACAATCTTGTATATAAATAATTTTAGATATAAAATAGAATAAAGGTTATGAAAGTTTTAATAAGAAATACATTTTTAATTAAAGAATTAAAAAAATTAGGCATCGACTAGTGCACGATCACATAGGAGCTGTGTAGGGGTGTGCTGACACTAAGTATCTACTCTCCTCACAATGACATTATGCTTCCCATTACCTTTATTAAAGAATCATGTCGGCATGCCTAGGATAATGCATGATTAGGTTGAGGTATTCATGGTGTCCATTAATATACTACATGATCACATACCCCATCGACATTAAGGTCTCCCACAATCTCCACATGAAGCCTCACCTACACAATCCCATGATCATATTGACATTCTTCAAACACCAATAGTGTCCTCTATAATTGAAATACTCATCCTTCTACCAAAATTGAATGAATAGACTTTATGAATATTCTTTCTTGATGAAGGTTGTGCAAATCGGATAGGATCCTCCCTAGACATATGCTTAACCACCTACCTATTTTTCATTAAGTTGTGTGCATCAGGAAAGTTTCCTATTGTATGTGATCAATGTATCCTTCAGAGGTGATTCCAAAGAAATCAACTGTGTAGATTTATGAAGGAATCCAACTAGGTGAATCAGTGATTTTTATCTATAAAACATATCCTTGATACATTTAATGACTAAAAAAGCAGAGTAAAGATACCAAACCCTTGATTACAAATACACAGATTACTCCATTTGATATAACACATAGAGGAATGGATAAATGAAATGATGAAAAGTTGAATAATAGCCCATTAAAACCATTCAGAGAGATTTATATGTAATCTAAATATATTATTAGGTTTTAAATGAATAATCATGGTAGGGTAAATCACATTGATGCTATTACATAATTACCAGTGTGTATACCTCAATTGTAAAACCTTACTATGTAAACATCTCTAGGAGAACATCACCACATGGAAAATACCTCACATGGTTTCCACAGCTATCTCACCCCACCCGTTATGATATGTGAGTCTCTGTCATGAAAATGAATCACCATGAGTGAACTAAGATTATGGGATTAGGCAATGTTTACTAGGTGATATAATTGTAGAAGGAACTAGAAGATATAAACCACACATCATATGTCATTCACATGGTGTAGTACTTATGGTTCCCATGTGTGAATTAAAAACTAATATTACCACATTAGATCTACCATTAAACTCTAATATGAGATTTAATACTTACATGTTATCATAATCTTCATCCATGATATATATCATGATGAATTAATCCCAAATACTTTAAATTATCCCTTTATCCAGGGTCATAGTCCTAAATAGAGCCACATAAATCCTCTTTAAAACTTCCTGATATACGTTATTAGGGCATTAATTCCATCATTAACCCATTATATCTTATACTAGAATGATAAAAGGAATCTCTTGAGTTACCCTCAAAGATATAAAATACCCTGAAAAATTCAAAATATTTTATCCCATTGATAATGAGGGTATCTATCACGAGGACACAAAAATGATCTCTCATTGTCCATATGGTTTATCTTAGATAAACTTGGCTCAAATCATATCTTTCTAGGAACTCGGTTGATGCATTATTTCAATCAATGATCCCATAGAATATGGGCCTCCTATATGTGTAAATCTCTTTATTATGCTCAATAATGGATGTATTCACATTCATGAGAACGGTTAGCTGTATTGAATTCCCTAGATTGTAATTCTTGAAACATATTCCTCATGGGTTTAATCACATTTCACTACCTAACCATAAAAAAATTGGATGTTACCACTCAATAGTATTGCCCCATATGTGGAAGGCCCACTATATCCTCGTTCATCACCCCTTCACATCAATGAAGTCCATATAGAATGATGTTTAACTATAAGTCCAGTGTATGAGACTCATGATGTAAAAAGGAATAAAAATATTTTTATCACATTAAATTAAACTATATGGTGTATCCCTTTCACACAACCATAAATTCATCAACTTAAACTACATGGGCATTGATTCCCCTTTTAATAGGATATATTAGAAACCTCTATTTGGTTCAAACCCCATATCCAAAATTATCATATTTTTATTAACCCAAATTTATGATGAAATTATTACCCAAACCTTGAGATCCATATTCCCATTCAATAATAATAATATCATAATCTTTTAGGCTATATTTTAATTTAAGGATGGGGCTGAAGCTTCATTTATTATTAAAGCAATGAAAGGACCTCTTTTATCTGGGTAAAGGGAGATCTATTACATAGATCAAAGGCCCAGTGGGAATTTAGCTCATTACATAGCCCGTAGGCCCAAATATTTGTCCCAAAGCCCATTCTGTGAATAGTACTGCTACAGTACCCATCTACTACAGTACCGTATAGTGCCCACCACTACTACAGTTTCCTGCCACCGCTATAGTGACATGTCGCTGCTATAGTGTTTCCGCTGCTAGAGTAATGCTACAGTACCTGCGCCCAATGGGTTTTGAACACCGTTTTTTCATGTTGGATAATAGGGTTCTTACCACTAAGCCAAATACCAACTATACTAATTTAGGATATATTACCTATGAGTCATTCAGTGGGATATATTTATACTAACAGATAAAACTAAATATCCCACATGGGGCTATATTCTTCAAAAACTAAACACACTCTAGTTCTTATATATTCCATTTTATTCTAGACTAAAATGATTTATTCGATGTATGTCCAACCACATCCTTTATTTGTAAAATTTATCCTCAAAATCTATTCTATATGAATTTAATTTATTAGAATCTATCCTTTTAATTAGATCATAAATGGTACAACATATCTTATTAAGTTACACCAATCTTAGTGGGTTTTGATTCCTTACACAAGGATTCATAGGGAGCCTCTTCCATGTTCTTGGTTTCCACTTGAAAACTACTATATCCTCTCTATACCACAACAATCTCCAAAGTACTCAACATTGTTTCTTTATACAAAATTATCATTAAACCAATATTTACAAGAGATTAAGAACAATATGGAGAACTTTTAATAGAAATAGTTTTTCACATCTCATTATGATTTCAATCCATTTTACAAAATTAGGTTAACCATACCCATGGTAGCTTTAGGGAATGATTAACAAAATCATCTTAAATATATAAGAGTGTCCCAGAATAAGATGTAATTCTCCTTAAAATGCTGAGATGAGACCACCACCCATCCACTCAACCAATGTGAATTATGAATCATAATATGTAAGAAATCATGGTGACCTCTACCATAAGAAAGAAGGCCCGTAGTTATATTCATGTTAAACTATAATTTATATAGAAGCCATTGGTGTTTTAAAAAAATAATGTTTTTTTAGTTTTTTTCTATTTTTCATGTTATCTTTATTTTATTCCTTTTGAAGAACATTGTTCCAAATGTAAAATACCTATGTGAATTTTAAACAAAATAAATATAAAGGAAATGGAATATTTTATTCCATTCTGTATAAATTTGGTTTAAATAAAAAGGTTTCTTATTCATCAAAATTACAATAAAAACCCACGATAAATTTGAAATCAATATTTGGTGAATTTTATTCTAAATAAAAGAACGCAAGAATCCTCCCTAAAAGAAATTTTTATAAATTATATTAATTTTACTAAATTCTATACATGGGATATGATTTATAAATCTTCTTGAGATAAAATGTAACATTGTGTGTCTGTGTGTGTGATTTTAAACAATAAATAAGATCTAGAGAAACATGAGAGTGAGTTTACCAATCTGTATATCTAAGAAAAATCTTTCCAAATAGTCATGGGGGTGCCTTATGTTTGGAGGATTTACCTCTAGGTTAATTGAAATCATTTAGAAATTGGTTTTCACAATAATGGTTAAGGTAAATCAAATATTTTTATAGTTACCAATGGGAATTTTGTAGATTTGGAAAGTTCAAAACACAAATAAATTAAGGGTAGATATTATATATTAATATCTTATAGGATGTGTCATGTAAGTCAATATGTGTGATGTGGATAAGGATATTCAGTTATTAATGTTATTATAATTTATGGATTATTGGTAATCTTATAAAACATATCCATTTTCACTTAACATTCATTTACCGATGGATGGAACTTCTGAAAAGATAGAACCCTTTCAAATCTATTAAATGTGATTACTTGGAATCGAGTAGCATTTAAAGCGGGGTGAAGTGAGTAATGTTAATTTTTGATCATATTTATTTCATTATATATTAATTTATTCCCCTAAACATGACATGAATAAGTATTATGTGATTTTTTATATTTACCCGTCCTTTTGTTTAATTTGATAAATATTTGTTATATCATAAAATATGTGAACATATTTGATTAATCAATTTTTGATAATAAAATAAATGGATTATTCAACATAATATTTATATTTTATTATTTTTAAGAATACATAGAATTATTGTATGTACGATAGAATGTTATTTATGAATTTTATTTAGTCATTGGTAATATGTTTGGATGATAACATAATTTCAAAATAATTCTTGATATTATTTCAATCGAATAGAAAAAATATCATATTCAATACTCAAATTATGTCTTAGTGAATTAAATAGACAAAAAACTTTTATTTATAAGGAATCAATATGAAAAAAAAGGAATGTAGAGATCCTTAAGCCTCCATTGAGGCCAATATAAAATTGGAATTCAGTGAATCAGAATACATCTGTGTCATTAGAATGCTATAAACATCATTGGGAGGATACATCCACTACCCAAAGAATGCCACATTGAATTACCAAGAATTTTCTTACATAAGTGTAATATAAGAGAGACACTCAAGATTATATCATAAATCCAGTGTATAGTCAAGATCTAATAATGTATATGAACTCAAAGACAACCTAATCAGTGTTTTGATGCCATATTTTGAGAATACAAAAAGTCAGAAAAAACGAGATTACATTATAAAGTAATACAATCTCACATTATATTACAAGGATATATATATATATATATATGAAAATGGAATTATGTACCATAACTTGATGATGAAACCACATTCCAACTCTATCTCAAGATGAATTTCATGATCTGCCTGAACTCTATCATACTCTATTGGAAGTCAAATTGAGATTATATTTCAATCCTAGTGGCCTATCAATACTCAACCCAAAATAAATTGGATCCAATGTAATATTAGGATTAATTTAAACATTTTTAGTTCATAATACATTATATAACATGAATTTATTTATAATTTCTTGTTTCTCTCTCAATCATTTTGGAAGGTACTGTTATGATCAAAGAAAGTGGTGTTAGGAATTGTGAGACCATGATCATGATTATGGAAATGTTGAGCACATATATAGAATGTGGGGGGAATTTATATTCTTTTTAACATTACCAATAAGAGGGTAAAATATATAATTGTCTAGAGAATGGCATGTGATCCAAGTGATAGAATCGGTCTGTTGGTACCAAGGGAATAAACCAATCATTGATTCAAGGGAATGTCAAACATGCACCATAGAGCTTATCAAAGACTATTTCATTAAGATATGGAGTTCATCAAAGAATCCTTAAATGATCTGAAACAATCACCAATACACTATAAAAAGGGATGTTCCCCTATGATTAAAGGGTTATCCATTTTAATTTCTATTATACCATTTTATATATTTGATAGTGATGGAATAATAGGTTCATTGTAGCCATCCTAAAGTTATTTCATGCACCCCAAATATTTAAATCTAATTTATTATTATTATTAACAATTTACTAACTATAATGAGTTATTATATGAATGTATGGTTTAGTAGAATATTTCTATAGTTTTATTTATTCCAATTTAATTTTAATTTTCTTTATTTTCTTTGTAAACAAAGACTATTTCTCTTCCCCATCAATCATATTGTAGAGTGTTGTGAGCTAGATTGAGAAGTGATAAATGATTCTTGGTATCTTTGGAAAGGTATGTTAAGGTTATTAAGAGACTTTTTCTACTCCATATTTGTGTCAAACACACATATTGTTTTGTGATTGGTTCAAATTTCTTGTTACTAGTGTTAAAATAAGAGAGTTGTTATTTGATTGAATTATGATTCAGTGGTTTGGTGAAGGGAATATCTGAGATGTAGAAACTATTTACCATTTTTTTAAACCATTTTTCTCATTATTTGAATAAAAATGATAAACATTACATACATTTGATACCATTACCTAATCCCACACACACCAAAAAAGGAAATACTTAGATTTATTCCCTCTTCTTGAGATAGAATGAGTCCCCCACTATATTAAATACTATTTGAAGTTAAAATTTGTATTTATTTTACAACTTATGATAGTTACATCAACGAACATAATAAAATATTATTGTTTATCTTTGAATGTTGGGTCAATTATTCTGGCAATGATACATATTCATACCAAAATTATCTCATGAACTTGGGGTGTTTCTCACTATATAACTAATTAAAAAGGCATGCGATAACTTCCCTCACATATGAAATTTTTTCATCAAATTGTAATGGTCTACTAAAATGAGAAATTAAAACCCCCATCAAATATGACTATGAGTACCCCATATCAAAAATAGATAATGTAAGAATTTCAAAACACTATTATCGTATATGCATTTATCACCTCTCTAGTGGGGGGTTAATACAAAATAAATGAAAATTAGTAATGATTACCAAGAATATTGTTTAGATAATTTGAATATATGGTTATAAATTATACACTCAAGATATTTAAAAATTTCTTTATGAATTATAAATTAGAATCTAACATGATATTTCTAGTATCAGAGTCAATTAGTTATGTTTTTAAATAACCATGATAGTTTTTTATTAGATTGCAAGATTTATGCCCATAATTATCATATCACACTTGACCATGTCTTCTGTAGATCCATAACAGGGCTGGTACAATATTATTTATCTATTTTTGTTACACCAGGTATGAATCTATAATAAATTTTATGTACCTCACCTTTATATAAACATCATGGAAATTTTGTAGCCATCTACAAAGGTGCATTAAGAAAATTATTTCCAATCGACAACCTGGGAAAAATAATTATATGACGGGAGTTCCCCCTGTGGTATATTAAACATTATCAAAAATGAAATTATATAGTATTTGGGTCCCATTGAAATTTTAGTCTGGGTTCTTATATGGCCTCTTTCCCTTCAATCTTGAAATGTGAGACAATAAAAATATTAATCCAAGAGATTAATGTAATTTTAGATAGTAGATACACCTTATTACATAACATAATTTATACCAAATATAATAAATACATTTATAAAACTATATTATTCCTAGAATAACCTGAGGTGTTGTGGAAAGGTAAGAACTCATCCTATCTTTAAAAATAAATGGAACTCGTCTTGTTTTATATATTTCAAAGAAATTAAATCAAACTTCTTTTTATAGTAAATAAAAATTATTGGTTCATAAGAATCAATAACCAATCAACACTGATAAGATATATAGGTGTATCTAAAATCAAAATTGTAATGTCTAGAATACCTCATATAGTCTAACATAATTAAATTTATATATAACACTAGTAAAATATGATTCACCCCAGATGAAAAACACTCTTTAGAGTAGTCCACCCCACGATGAATCTATCATTTGAGACATTATACCTTCCAATAATCATGTATGGGGGATATAATTATGGTTGTGTATTATAAAAGGAATAACTGTTAAATTTTTAGTCAATTATCCATTTTTAGAAGTGAGTTTAATACCATGTATGATTATCTACCACAAAATTAAAAATATATATTACAATTGAATGATGTGTTCTTATGAGTGTCATTCTATACTTATATGAACCATGTATAAGGAAAGTTGGAGTATGAATTTGGAATTTTATAATCACTATTGGGACTAAATATATATAAAATATTTCTTAAGGAAATTAAAAATTTATGCTGAAATGCTTTCAGAGATCTTGAGAGCACATGGTTACACAATAACACAAGGAACTATAAACCATGATCAATGTCATTAGCAATTATTTTAATGTGTGTTGTTTCATCTTCATCAGATACCATGTTCAATGCTTGAGACATTACCCAATAAAAATTTGTATAATTTTTATCCATGTTTTTAAAAAACAAGAATAAAATGGGGAGTGTTATAATAAGGAGTCATAAGTTAGAGCATGTAAAAAAGGTGACATTTTAATAATGTAAAATTGTATAAAAATAGTTTTTTTCTCCAAAACCACCATGTAAAAATCATTTACCAAAAATTCATCACCCATCTTGATCCTCACAATGCATTTAGAATGGTATTCGAAAAATAAAACCATACTGAACACATTAAACCTAACATGAATTGTAATACTCAGACTTATGTAAGTTACAAGATTATATCTATGAAATTTGGTGAAAAGAGATTGTTAAAATATATATGATTATCCCACTTTCTGTGAACTCTAAAAAGTTAGTCCCCATTTTTACTTATATTGGTGGATTTAGGGAACCCCCTATCCAACATTAATTCCCATGTCTCATGTACAGTGCATGCCTACATCAGTTGAAAATAAAGTTCCCACATACCATCAAATGTTAGTGCTTACAACATCAAATGTAAGTGAACAACTTATTTCTTGTCAGTTTTATTCTCAAGTATTATCTTCATCATAATTTTAATCAATTCATATAAAATGGTTCCAATTCTGATGTGGAATTTTTTTATATAAATTATTCTCATGATAATCCAAATAAAATTTTGTAACAATTCAACAAATTCTGGGGTAGAAAGAATGAAGAGTCACCCTTCCATTCTATTAGGTATGTTCCTTGATTGTCCACTGATTTTCTCCTTGAATTATTATTTTTTTCCTTGTTAATTTCACAAGAAATATATTTAGATTTCTTGTGTAACCAAGATCTCACATTGCTTCCTAAAGTGGTTACTTAAAAAGGCTAATAACCCATAATATAGTTATATTTAAAATGATTATTTGGGCCTCCCATATTTATAGATGTAGGATAAAAAAACCTAAGTACTTGGAACCTCAACAAATATACCCAATATTTTCTAAATTCTACCTCAATAAATTTTTAGATAAAAACCTAGTAAAGTTTTATATAAAATAGGTGTTAAGTACCAAAAGGTGATTAGTTTTATTTTTTCTAAAGTAACAATATAATATGAAAAATTAATTGGGAAATAAGTTTATTTATTGAGTGATCCAACCACTGAATAATAAGGTTTGATTCCCATTTTGGGGAAAAGTGGAAGGTGGGGTTCACTACACTTAAACAGCTATATAGATATCTTATAAGGTAACCCATACACCAGATAATTAAAATGGATGGTCTCTATGTGTATAAAAAGTACTAAAAGTTGTTGTGGGTTTTCTATAATTGTTTAGAAGGTGTATAAATTGGAAGTACTATCTGGATTCTACATCTGTACATGAAATCTTGGATTTTTTTAAAAAATACAAGTAAAATTTATACAAACTTTTTAGATTATGTTAGCTAATTAGTAGAATCTATCCCTTATATTATATATTAAGGGCGAAGTAATTAGTGAATAAAAACACATATATAAGGATGAATTCATGATGAGGAAATAAATGAATCATAATATATTAAATAACACAAATATGTGAGATTTCATAAAAAAATCTCTTGTAAATATTTATGAAATTTTTGAGATGTTTTATAAATTTACATATGTGGTTTGAAGATTTTTTGAGTGGTTGAGACTCGCTAGACATGAAATGCAGAATCCCTAATTCAAAATGGATAAAATCTGGAAAAATAACCAATAATTTTATTCCATTTATATTAATAGACACATGTTACACATAACACCCTAAGATACACAACCCTTAGATGTCAAAGGCATCCCCTGATTAGGCCCAAAAATCATTCTTGATCCCAATAGGCTAGCACAAGTGATGGGGAATCCTAGAAACACTACATTGGAATGATTTTTCCCATTAAACTAGTGCTAATAAACAAAAATAAAATGGTAATGACCACTCTATATATCATAGATTCATTCCAGATTCTGATAAGAAGGAAATAAAACATAAATTATAAAAAATAAATTAATCTTTAACCAGAAAATCCCTCCACATACTTCAAACACTCTAATATACAAAAATTACTGCAACTATATGTCTATCCCAACCTCCAAAAATATAGTGAGCTACAAATTTATATGAAAAAAATAAAACTATATTAGCTTTTTTATACATGTACACTACACATTTGTGAAAAATAAAAAAAATACCTTATCAATCATCCATTGTGATCCATGGTCACTCTACATTCACAAATAGAACATCAATTGATCTATGAAAGATCGTGAACTGAACTAGAGACATATATTCATAAAATAAACATGAGAATATGAATTCCCCCTAGGATACCACCCTCCTTTCCCAAATTTTTTTACCTCTAATGAAGTATACATTAAATAAAAGTGTGAAATATATTGATATAATTTAGTTTTTTCGTAATTAAATATATTTAATACAATTAACTCATAAAATGGGTTTTATAAAATTTATTCTTTATTTTAATTTTAATAAAAACTAATTAGAAAATATATTATTTTCCTAAGCCTCTTCTATTAAAAACCATTTGATAATATTCTTTCAAAAAAATCAATGGAAAATAAAAACAATACCTAAAATAATGTATCAATTAAATAAGAAAATCTGTTGAGTATAAATAATCATAGTTATCATGAGAACCTTGGATATAAGGGAAAATAGTAGTATGTATCTATATAACTAAAATAATATAATCTATGATTTGGATATATAACTACCTTCCCTAACGCTAGGTATTTCCCTAATTAGCCTAATTAAGGGGCATAATCCCATAATAAGAACATGTTCTATATCAGTAATTCTAGTCAAAGAGTGATACTAAACTAGTGAAGAATGAGTACCTAGAGTTCCCACAAAACTACCCAATACATACAATGACATTTAAATGTATTTTAGTAATTTAACAATAAATAAATAAGCATGTTATCGTGATGGAAAAAAAAGAAAAAAAAATCCTCACCTTTGAACCCTCACCATAAAATTAGAACCTTTTCCTAATATTTCATTAAATGAACATTATCCTCTTACATGTAGTTCAACACATAATATAAAAATATATTTCCTCCGCAACATTAATTGTAATATTACATAGGTATTCCTTTTTAATAAAATATTTTAATAGTTCTAACCAGGCCTTATCATCACACATAATATTGAAAAGTTATAAAACTGACATTCAAACCATTAAATTCTATTCAGGAATATTTGAAGAATTCACTAGTTTATGAGTCCCTCTTTAAATCACCTCTTTAAAAACAAGTTTCAATTCCAAATTTATAATTCCCAAGATTTCCCTTTATCACAACACTCTTATTAATTCATATACACGCACACATACACAAATTCAAGTATCCTCATGAATTTTTGTATATACCTATATATATTTCATTGAATATATTAAAATCCACCAAAGTCTCTTAGAACCCATACATGTTATTAAACACAATTTTTGAAACATTTTAACATTACATGAAAAGGAATGTATTCCTTATAAGTCTGTGTAAATCTAAAGGACCAATTAAAAAAATAAAACCACAAAAATCATTCAAAAAAACAAATATCATGATTAAATATCTTTTATGAATTTTATTATATTTTTAATGTGTAAGTAAATTGTTAAATAAATTTAAAAAGAGTACTTTAAAATTTAACATCCATTATATTCAATGGAAAGAAAGTTGAACTTTATTTACCTTTCAAAAATATTCATCAATATATATAATACAAAGCTTTTGAATTAAAAATTGTTATTAAAATATTTTAAATCAATGTTTATAAAAATTAAAGGTTGATAAATGGGTAAAACCTACATCAATCAAATGTGAAAACGATGATAACTTTAAATATGGAAACAATAGAGTCCAAAACAAGATTCATGTACCCTAAGAATCTAAGGCCATAAGAAATTAACACTCAAAACCCACCAAAGGATCGACATATATCATAGTATATAAAGAGAGATATATATAGATGAAAATAATGAAAAAATTGAGAAAAATTAGATAAAGAATGATTCAAATAGTTACATGGACAAATCATAGTTAGAATTGGAGGAGGAAACGCATTAAATTTGAGTGGTGGAGGAGATGGTGAGGCATGCAAGGGATCCCTCCCTGGGCATGAGAAGTGTTCAACCAATAGAAGGATAGTGTGGGGTAAAATATGAATATAAATTAGATTATGGTATTTGAAGAAATTTAATATTTTGAGGACAAATAGATTCATATTGTTTGTATGCACACGTGGAAAAACATGCACCAACCGTACAACCAATACTAGAAAAGTTTAGAACGTCATCATGTTTGGGAAGAAATTTTAGTCAATCCCAAAGACAACTATGTGATTCATCATTAATAAATTGAAAACCTATCCATAAAGAGTCTTTATAGTTAGAAATAATCACGTGTTAACCATGTGATAGATTTTATCTCTTACAAATTTCAAAGAAAAATATGAAATAAAATTTCTGAGCCACTGAAACCAAAAAACCTAATTAAAAAAATATTAAATAATGGAAAATATAATGGTCTGGTGTGGAAAAATTTGTCAATGGTCACCTACACCAATTCCATCAATATAGTCACTCCATATATCATAAGTCACCACATATAAAAATGTTTTGATATATGAATATTGACCTAAGTGAATTCAGTATCATAGTCTATTTCCTCACATAAGTGATTTCATAAAATATCTTTGACATTACAATGCCAAATTATTCTATAAATAGGAATTTTGATCCATATACATGAATGATGACCCATGTAGAAAAATTGGCACTAGACTACCACATGTCATTATTTTGATATGTGAAGCATCACTTATGGGTATCCATCGTGAAGCTTAGCCTACATATTAAAAATTAATTCTCATGTAACTAAATTTCCCATACATGATGTATAAAATATTACTAAACATTTAAATTTATAATTATGGAGAAGGAAATAAATCATATTACTATTTTGATGTGTATTCACGATCAAAACATCATGATTATTATTTAATCAAATATATATGCCATGAACCAACCCATTGTGACCTCTCCTGGGCCAGTAGTAAGTTGAGGGTGCATCCCCAAGCACATCTCTAATAGGCTCGGGAAAAGATTATATTTTCAAGTAGGCATTAAACAGGCTTGTAAGGCCTTAGCCTAAAGTATTGTTATTCATGTGCACAACTATATCCAGTCAATAGTTTAGAGATATAAAAGTAAACTAAACATCTAGAGTGTAATTCATGCATGAAACAACAACTAGGAAACACATAAATGTATAATGAAGTAAATAAGGAATAAATTAAGGTTAAAAAACACATGTGAAAATAGTGATAGGGTCTCTACCTATAAACAACTAGAAAAGATGAATTTGGAGAGATCCTGGCTCCCAATATCAAAGGTTATCCATTGAACACATCCAACACCACCATGTACCAATATAATCCTATAATATCATGTCATCCAAGGTCACCATCAATCTGTACTTTGTCTATATAAGACACTACATGAGTGGTAATAACCCATGTAGGGGTGATTATATAATTACATAGTAGGAATCCTCAAAAACAAATATGGTAGAAATAGAAATAACAATAGCCATATCAATGCATAAATCATGAGGGTAAATATACCCACAATCATATACGCTCACATGAAACTCATGTGAAGAGATAAATGGGATCTCCATCTCCATTGTCGGCTATAAAAAATGAGTCAGATCATAGCTACCAAAGACCCATCATTGATGAATATCACCACATGTAACATCATGAGAATCAAAGTGGAGTGACCACACCATTCCATTTTGCTCCATATATAAGGGAGAGACTATCTATAATGTAGGATCTATTCCCTATCAGTGCTCAAACATTGGGGTGTAAAACTCAATAGAATGTGGACCTACTACTTCTATAGTTTGGGGATGTACAATCTTCAACCATGAAAGGGTTATAAGGGTATCACGTACTATTACAATATGGAGTACGCACCCTGGCATCTATATGATGAACAACCCAAACTCTTCCCTTGTTTGAGCATTAATGGAAAACTTTTCATGATCTTAACACCTCATGTCGTATATTTGATATATTGAAAATGGCCACCATTGCATTCCATATAGTAAAATACTAAGGATAGGAAATTAACATTCCCAAATTAGAGTCAAAATGAAGGAGATACACAAGTTATAATTTATCTGGGAAGGATGCGGGGTGTACATAGGGTCAAATAGCATGTTATGCCACCTAGACCGCTAGGTATGTCTCCCCATGTACACAGATTATCCAACTATGTGTGTATATACAGAATATACATGGAGTACAGGGTGTTTCTTGGTATATTTGATATTACCATTCCCTTTATCTTATTCCCAAGTACTTTGGACCAATCCTATTTACACTAACCACGATTGGGTATCTTGGTCGTTCTCGAGTACCTAGGAAATGAATAGGTACACTATCCATATTCATGCATGTGTAACCCATTAATACATGTTCAATTGGTCATTCCCAAGCCTATATACCCATAGGTACATGCTAGAATCTAGATTCATTCCACATTAGATGTGGGAGGTCCGATTTTCTATGATATCTTACTCTACTTGGAATCTTAGCATCCACAGAAAGAAGAATACAGAGCATATGTTCCCCAATGTATATGTCGTGTATTTTGGTATTTTTGAGAATCCAAAAATCTTCACACAAATTCATAGATAACCCTTTTTACACCTCAACTACCATTTAACCACCCAAAATCTATTGAAAATTAAGGTCATCATCTTTTTTATTTCTTACCATCCTCTAATGACTGTAAAATGGAAATCTATCAACCTGATTGGTAACCATCATGCCATATTTTATATTTTGAGGTCCCAATAATCAAATAAATCCCTATTTACCTAAATTAGTCCTCGATCCATCCACAAAACACCCATATCTTGGTTGTTCATGAATTCACCATGGATATGGGTTTTTGATCAAACGTAAATCTTGATCAGTAATGTCAAATTTCTATCCCCATGGGCTAATGATAAATAACGCAATGATTAACGGTTGTAAAGGAATAAAAACTATGTGAAAATCATCATTAGTCAGTTTGATCCCATCCATTGACAACATAACTTTGAAACAAAGGTGAAATAAAAGTACAATGAATAAAAAAATAGGATCAATATCACTAATTAACATTGGGATCATTTGAAGAAAGTAAAATTAAAAAAAATGATATATAAAACAGATGCTTAATGATTTATTAAAAGGGTGGAAAACCCTAAAATAATGTTCCCTTACTCAAGAACTAATTGATAGTTTCATTAGAATTGGTCTGTTGTAGATGAAAATAAGGATCATTCTGTGTTTTTCATCTATCGCATGATTCTCCTTGATAATTTTCATCAATCCACATTCTCAATTTATGAATGCCAACAAAACCCTCCTCCTCCTCTCCAATCACCTAGGCTTATATTGTTAGCCATGAATATTTGTCCTGAAGACAGTTAAATACATAGGGATTAAGGTTTTTTGTAATTTAAGATGATTAATTAAGTAAATTATTTAATTCACTAGACATACCCTCCACTGGATGTCTTCAACAGAACACATGACATTGACTAACTTTATCTCACCTAGGATAAACCCCACATTCTAAAAATAATCACAGCATCATATTTCTCATAAGTGGTCCCAATCAAAGGGAAAACCATATATTCTAAAAATATATTTTAGTGTACCTTTATAAATATATTAATATGTTAATATGTAAATTATGGGGTCCTGAGACACCAAAACATAGTGGTGACTCTGAGGAGGAATCAAAAGATATATATATATTTATATATTAAAAGGATCACACAACAAAATCATAGTCATTAAATTCTAAGCTTTGTCTAAGTATTATTAAAGGCGATAAACCACTACATAGGTGTTTTTATTTAGAAAATTGATTTATCAAAATTTAAAGTATAATTAAAATTAAAATACATCAATGACCGACTATTCATATAATTTTAAAATAAATATGATAGAAGGCTATTAAAATCTGATTGAAGAATAGATGAGATGTTTTGTATTTCTACATAATCAATATTAAAGGTTTTATGATTTTCATGGATACTACTGGAAAATAAGGAGATACACATAGTTCTTCAAAAAAATATCGGTATAGGTTATCCTTATACTCCTCGTTTTTCTAAACCATGGGATTGATTTTTTCCAAAAAATAATCATAGGGAGGTATTATACCTAGAGTTCCCTAAAAACCATGGGTATAGGGAACCCTTATTCAAGGGTTTTTTTAAATTATGGGAATGGGTTCCATGGGAAAAAAATCATGGGAGAAAGATATACACATGGCTGTGTAGAAACTGTGTTTATAGGTTATACCTATACCCCCATTATTTTTAAACCATAGAAATAGGTTGCGTGGGATATTTTTTTATAGGGAAACCATTACCCATAGTATGACCAAACTATGGGTTGAGGTTGACTTATTATTTCTGCATAATAATAATAATATTATATAAATAAAATCATATAAATAATTTTTTATATTTATACATAAATATATATTTTTGAATATTTGATCAAAAAAATGTGTTCTATGATAGTGATAAATTTATTAGAGTATAAGAGGAAGGTTTTATTATCAAATTACAAAGGAAGATTGTTTTTAATAAGGACATATACCCACATTCTGAACAAACCACAGTTTTAGGTTGGCTCATTATTTTTTCATAATAATAATAATAATATATATATATATATATGAATATATGAACAATTAATGTATTATAGAATAGTTGTAAAGTTGTTGGACTGTAGGTGGAAGGTTCTCGTATCAAATCCCAGTGGTGGATTTTTTTTAAAAAAAATAAAGACCCATACTTATGGATTGAACTATCCATGTGTATAGATATTTTAATTAAAATTTACTGCACCAATTGTTTATGAAAAGTTGGTATATGTGTATTATACAAATGGTAGGTACAAACCGTGGGTTTATGTCTATCATGATCGCTCATAATGCCTCAATTCCCAAACATGTGGGTATAGGACACACGGTTTTAGGGAATATATCCACAATTATAATCTATGTGTACAACGTGTCTTTCCAATATTGAGAATCTCTCAGGTATAAAAGAAGAGTTCAATACTACACACACAATGTTTTTTATATTTTATACAACTCTAGAAAATTTTATTTATGGATTATTCATTGAATCAGTTGAGAAATATGAGGTCATACCTTTTGTACACATTTAGTAAATATATTTGTAGATGAATTTTCAAAAATGAATAAACATTTAATGAAGGAAATTCTAGTAAGACTCTTGGAGTTATAAAATCAGTGCACATGAAATTATAAGAACCCAAATTAGGTATTCTATAATAGTTCTTTTATTATGATAGTTTCTTTTTCATCTAAAAATACCATTTATTGTATTTTGAAAATTATATAAATCATTTAATATGACAGACATCCATGTGATGGGATGATAAGTTCATGGGTGACGATATAAAAAATAAGATGGAATAAATACTATAATGTGTTCAAAGATTGTTGTTAATGTGCCCTAACAAGATTATGTGGGGTATCTCACCACATACGTAAAATGTGACAGCTAATAAGAAAGTCTCGTACTAAAAATGAAATATTATTACAAAACTAATAAAGATCACTAAAAACCCATAAGGATTTGACAACATAGAATATAGATCTCATTCCATGGGGATCAAGAATATTAAAGGATGTATTAATTGTGGTTCATTCTTAGAATCACTACAAAAATACTCTCAAACTCAACAATCAATCTTCTGAATATTTGAGTTTCATAAAATATTGATTGCTGAAGAATAAAAACCACTTCATCATCCTCTACTAAAATTTTTTCCCATTATCTTTCCCATTTTTTTATGTTGGTTATTTTCCTACACAAATATATATAATGTGAGTGGATGGTTTCTTCACTATAAAATATTAGGTCTGCATCATCTCGCTTATCTACTTTTTTTGCATATATGAAAACACCCACGTGGTCCCCACGCATTACTTTTTGTTTATCCACAAAGATCATCCTCAAAGATATCAATTAAATTATATTAATGCCCCAACTTGATTTTCAATTGGCAGAAAAGTGTATCTATGTCACGCTTCAAAAATTATTTTAACAAGTATTAACAACATCATAAAATGTTCCTTGAGAACAATTGTAAATACCTTAAAAAAATGATGTACACATGAGGAAATGAAAATTCTGAATAGATTGCATGAAAAATAAATAGTTACATAGAAATCCTCTATGAGGTTCTCAAAAAAGATAATCTATAAAGGAAATATTATTTGTTAGTAGACTACATGAATTTCATTAGGTTATGTGACCAATCGATGATGTAGTTCTCATGAAATCATTTATGTCATTAAAAAGGGTTATGTGGAATTTATGTTTAGCTGCACTGATCACTTGGTTAATTGGATCATTCAGCTACATTGATGAATTATAAAAATGATTCATTGACCTAGTGGAGATGACTTCATGAATTCCTATGCATCAAATTGTCTACATAACATAAATGGATACATGATTTTTCACATTAAATAATCTGCTATGGGAATCTAGAAACTACTCCATCTCAAATAGAACCAATTCATCCAATCAACATCCCATGTCCTAAACACATTATTACATCATGAAGAATTTTTTCATTATATTTAACAATATAAAAAATAGATCAATCACTATTAGACTAATGGGTTCCTCATAGTATTTTTTCAAAAAATACCACAACCCATGATTTCTAAGAACCATGGGATCATAAATAATTATAAAACCATCCCACAAATCCAAGGGTTTCTTCAATATACCCCTTTTTATTTGTTTAAAATCAATTACATACCCCCTAAAATTACCATATTTGGTGTAACATAAACATATCATCATGGCCAAGGAGAATTATTTAACGATCACTACTACAACTATAGTGACTTACTGCCTTCAATATCTCTCAAGAATAAATATTGATGATCATAACCTATCAATGAAATGGGGTTACTACTATCCTCATTGACTTGATCATGATATCATATCATGATTCTTCAACATTTAGTAAAAAAATTTAGCATCATCATTTTTTTTGAAAACTCCCTTGAAACATACACTCCCCCCACAGAATACACTACCCTTCACTATGGACACATCTCCCCCATTGGAAATAGAATCCAGATAAATATGGGGTTCTAAAATCACTAAAACTTTAGGTTCATGGGGAGTAGTAAGTTGAATTTTCAATCATAATTCCAAAAACCACTCTTTTTTCACGGATTTGGTGAAAATATATGAAATAAAATCCCCATATAAATGTAATAAAGAATTATATATCTTCTATCCACATTTAAATTGATAAAATGATAATTGATATTAATGTTCTTTGATATTAAATGGTAAATTGGATTTTTATACATCCATATAGCACATTTATTATCATAATAAATATTTATCCATATTATAGTCTTAATCTTCAAATATAAAACTAAACATTCATCCAAATAATATATAATTAGACATGAAAAAATTCTATATATTCTTTATTGATTATTCTAAAATTTATTTAATTATGGTTCTTACTATAACATCTCACACAAACTTCTCCTAGAAAGAATGATTCAACTAAATTTGATATTCTATCAGTATAGTCTCCATCCTAATATAGAAATATAAATCCTAGTAAGTTAAAATAAGTATTGTGTTTATATAGACGCCTATAGTTCATAGTTCCTTTCACATATCTCAGTATTCTATTAAAGGAAAACTAGTGTTCACTTTAGTATAACTCTTAGAAAAATCACATATATTCATTATATAGGTAATATATGGCCTTGATGATTCCAAATAAAGAAGTATTCCAATGATATTTATGAATTTTTTTTGTTCAATACTACTACTAGCATCTTCCTTGCACAATTTTGTTCCACCTGAAATGGGAGTTACAACTTACTTTGAATTTTCCCTTACAAACCTCTGTAACATTTAACTGTTGTATTATTTTGATATCAAAATATATAATTTAGTATTTTCTCAATCCGAAATCCCAAAAATTATGTCTTCTCACCAAGAAATGTCATCCAATATTATTTCTCATGTACTTATAAAATCCTTCACTAATACACTCCTTATAACCATAAAATATGATGTCATCCACATAGAAAACTATAATGATATTTCCTTAAATAACCTATTTAACAAAAAGGTTAAAATCTAATTTACTTTTTATAACCTTCACAAACCATAACCATCCATTAAAAATAGTGTAATAGACTCTAGGGGCCTTTTAAAATCTATAAAAATATTTATTCAATAATTATATTCTCATACCATCATTTTCTAAGATAAAACCATCAGTTTTTTCAATATATAATTCTTCCATAAGATCACCATGAAAAAGTAATATTTGGCATACAATTGTTTGATTTTGAAATTTTTATAAACATACAATACAATGGACATTATGATAGTCTTTATTAATTACACTAATTCTAAAGATTCTTCAAAATCAACAACTTATGTTTGAGAATATCCTTTTCCCACAAATCTAGCTTTATTCCATTACACAACACATTTCTCATTTACCTTATTTATCATGACCCACTTTGTGCCAATTGAATTTTTATTTCTAGTTTTTCAGACAAGATCCAATGTGGTTTTCTTTTAGATATGATGAATTTCCCCATTTATATCATGTATCCAATCGAAATTCTCAACAAACACCATCCCTATATAAGGATTGATTTTCAAAATTAGTTTTTTCTGATATTCCAATTTCAATATTCTTCTATTTTGGGAAGGATCCGGTGGATTTCCAATAATATTTTAAATTTCAATATGTCTCTTCAATTATTTTGTACACTTTCCTCTCATTTATATTATATTTACCTTCATCACTTGTTTTTTAGAATAACTATTAGTTTTGATTGGAACATTCTTAGTAACTTCATCATTCTTATGATTTAACATATTCAAACAATCTCCTACTAAATATTCTCAAATTGAATGAAATGTTATATATAATTTTTTCTTATTTTAAATAGTCTTGAAATCCCTATTATAAACAATCTTATGAATACATTTCCTAATATATATTTCCACTACCATTTGATATTTTATCCATAAAAATTACTTCCCCTGTATTTCCTTTATATTTATACAGATTACTAATCCTAATTTTTATAATGTGAGGACTTCCAAAAATGATAATGACTTTCATAGTTGGGTTACTTTTTCATAAAATTTTTAACATTTTAATTTTTTTATGTTATCAGTAGAGACATTCTCCATGTATGTATAGTAGTACATATATCTTCTCTCCCAAAACAATATGATATGTTATGGTCAGATAACATAATTATTTCAATCTCAACTATGGTTATGTTATCCCTTTAAAATACCCCATTTAATGTTTAGTGTATGGTGTGACGAAATGTGGTTTGATTATATGTTTGGAAATATATCTTTCAAAATCATCTAATGTAAATTATTTTCCATTATCTAATATCAGTTTCTTGATACAAAGCTCAATTCCTTCTCATCTTTCCCTCTAACAATTTTCAACAGTTTTATTTCCCCTAATAAGATTTTGATAAACATGAAATTAGTCGGTTGGGTGTAATCATAAATGAATGTTATGAAATAAAAGTCTTCTTTTGTAAAATGTTTTCTCATTAGACCACATAATTTAGTATGAATGATTTCAAATAGTATGAAAGATTGAATGTCAACTTTTTTATGAGAACCTTGTATCATTTTACACTTTTTATTGGTTTAACAAATTCCATCCAAGTCTCTCACAAACATTGGGAATATCCATCACAAAACCGTGCTTCATCATTATACTCCAAAATATTTATCCAATATAACCAATACATCTATTAAACAAGTTGATTTCATATTTGGAACTCAGGTAATAATAATCATTAAGATTACAAATTTGGAATGTATTTTCATTGGTTCTTCTTCCTTGGGTAATGATCCTATCATCTTTTATTATTTTAACAATACATGAATCCTGTTTAAATACAATAACATGTACATCATGACAAATTTGACTAACACTAAAAAAATTGTTCTTTATACCTTTAAAAAATAATTTATCATTAGACTTAATATTCATGTATTCAATCTATACTAAACCAAATCTATTAATTTTAGTGTAACAATCATTGAGAAAATTCACTGCTCCCCCAAATCGCTTCTCAATGTTACATATAATATTTATGTTAACAATCAAATTTAAAGAGAATCCTCTTTAAATCATCCATGAATTGTTTCTTCTACTATCCTTCGTAGCTACCTCATAAAAACATGATTTTTAATCATTTATTTTTTCAATTTCCTTCCCTTTCTCTATATTCAATGTTTGTATTGGAAGACTACTCATGAACATTTTAGCAATATAGTCCTTTTGAACACATATATCATAAATATCTTATAAGGAGACAAATTATTTTTGTTTAGGAAGATATGATGAATTCCTTGTAACTCCATGCCTGCTATGTGAATTTTTTCCCCTTTCCTCATAATTTATCCCCCTTTGTTCATGGTTTTATCTATTTTAAGTACCTTAGATACCATCATGAGTAGGATTTGTTTCCAAACACTCCCCGACACCAACAATATACTCTAAAACTTAATATTCTATATAAAAAATAGATTTACCCTGGTGATTTATGATGTTTTTGTTACATATATTATGGTTGAATCATCTCTAGGGGAGATAATCTTCTCAAAGATTAAATTTAGTCATTTGATTTAAAATAGTATTTATCACTAAATTTAATTCTCTAAACTCTTCCAAAATAGATTTACAGACCTTCATTTTTATATATAAAAGATTTAATTTGGGATCTATAAAGAGAATAATTAAACTTCTTCTTTAATCAACTATATTTCCTATTTTTGATGATTCATTATTCACCTAAACTACCATGATGAGATCTTATCTAATATTTTCCAAGCTATTTAGTAATTAAATTTATTTTTTATTGAGTTTTAGTTTTTTATTTTTCTTGTAGAGTATGTTTTACTTTATGTTATTTCACCATATTCTCTATTAGATACAATTTTAGTCTGTATCTTTTCATTTAACCAATATAATTATCCTTTTTCTTTGCACATTTATCCATTACTTATGTTATATTTTCCTTTTCGTTCAATAATTTCCACTTCTACATCATTATATTTTTTTATAAAGATAATTTTCCAATTTATAAAAAATTTACAAGGAATTATTGAGTCCCATATCCTTTGTATAATCCATTTATGAAAGTTACATAAAAACATAATTTTATGGTTTTCCATAAACATCCATATTTATCTTATCATGAAATTTCATCAGATAATATTTATAAATATGGTGTAATCCTAATGTTACTGCATTTTTAACTTCAAGGACAAGACATAATGGATTGGTAAATTTCATATGCATCCAACTATTCTGGTGTATTCCATTTAATATTGGGATATACCTATAATTTATTTATTTTATATTATCCATAATCTATGCTTAGTGGATCTTTATAGAGAAATATTGGTTTTTATGGTAGTTGATGTGCCCTGGGAGTTAATTCACCAAGAAGAAGGGTGTTGAATCACTGGGAATTTTTTTTTATTTTTAATTTCGTTTATTAGTAGGCTCTATTAAACTATTAGGATCTGATCAACTGTTATAGTTACACAAACATTACAAAAATGAATTTATGAAAAATAACATAGGAATAAAATATTTCTACAAGGCTCAGATCCAATTTGGAATCCAACTACTTATCATGGATGGTTATCCCCCCCACAACATAAATTTACTTTCACTAAAAATAATTGTTAAATCCTCTTACAATCATACATGTGTCATCCCACCAAACATATTAAAAATCACACCCAAAAACATATATTTTCACTATAGAATAATAAAAACTCGGTTTCTTTAGCAATAAATAATTTATATATACTTCAATGAGCTACCCAAATATGCACATAAGTATTTCTCATAGTTAAGAATTCAAAGTGTTGAAAAAATATTATAAAACTCACCACTCAATCTTTAAAAGATATTAATTTCAGAAGATATTGATCGTTGAAGAAAACAACCTCCTCCACCTCTTCTAATCATCACTATTTTTGTATTTTTTCTATATCATCCCTCTTTAGGATAATCAATGATTTTATCATACATAACTCACATCTATGGTTCTATAGTTTTTTCACTATTAGAAATCCATTGTACATTAACATACATTTCCAATTTTGGTTTCCATGAAGGGAACACACCCCCATGATCTGCACTTTATCTATCTCTTTGGTTGATCCACATAGATCACGCTCCACAATCGCTGTAATATTTTATTAATTCCCCGTGATCTATGTAATAGCTTCAAAATAGTATCTATGTAATTGTTCAATAAGGATTATATTATGTATTATAAACATATTAAAAATATCTATTAGAACTTCTACAAATACTATCCAAACATGTTGGAATCACATTGTAGTGAGAAGTCTAAAAACAACTATGTGGATTCCAACATCAACTCTGTCGATCATTTGGATATTTGGATCATTTTTCTATGATGTATGTTTTTTTATGTGACTAACCTACATTGGGGAAATGGCTACCTAAGTCCACTACATTGAATTATCTATGTAGGATAAATGGATACATGATTTTATCCTTTATAAAATTTTCTATGTGGATCTAGGAACCACTAAAGCTCAAATATAACAACCCGTGATTTCCAAGAACCATAGAATCTTCCATAATTCTAAATCGAAGCCACAAATCTATAGGATTTTTCAAAGGTTTTATGATTTTTGGTATAGGGAGACATTTGATAAACTATCAAAGAGTAATAAGGAGGAATATTATAAAATTCTGAGAAGTTATTTTATCAGGGTATCAAATTATATGAAAAAGAAAGACCATGTGGCAATATTAGTGCTATCAAAATGAGAAGAAATATTTGAAGATAGAATGATATTTCTAATTATTTTAATATCTATTATGATGAGTATTTCATAAGATAGAGAGAAATGTTTTTGAGCATTGTTTATTTAAGGAATATAATGTTGTGTTATAGCAGTGACATATTTGTAAATAGTTTATCTTGAAGATCATATGGCATGAAAAGTAGCTATTGTTGAGTTGAATGAAACTATTTTATTGATAAAGAAGAATAATGATTATAGATAATGATTTAATTCAATGAATGGATATAAATTATCACTTATATATATATATATTTTGGACTCCATATAACTTAGTCAACTTGAGGTATTTAGGTATATCACAATGTGACTCCGTGAAATCAATGAAAATTTTTATAAGGTTTTATAAGGAAGTCCTACGTGAGATTGTAATTTGTAATTCTACTGTAATTCTGGTAAAAAAAATTCCTATGATAATCAATAACAATAAACTCTATGATTCTCAATTTTTGTGTAAGAAATCTAACCCATAATAATAATAATAATAATATAGTGGAGATTCCTTGATTAAAGGTAGAACCCAATCATCCAAAGGAGTTGGTCTTTTTTCTAAACCTTCAAAAATTAATTTATTCCTTTATAGTTTTTTAGCAAGGTGTTTAGTTGATTTTTTATAGGAAAAACATTAATGTATCAAAGTTCACTAATAATAAATACCAATTATATTCTAAAAGTGTGTCAAGTGTTTTTGAATTTTTTTAAAAAGATGGTAACACCTGATTCACCCCCCAAGTAGTTTTCACCAATCTTATTTGGTATCCCAATTGGTATCAAATCCAAGGTAACTTATGATTGAATAAGCATTTTATTTCCCCATGTATTATTATTATAATCCACATAATTACTAGTTTGAATAAATTATTAAGGTTGGGCTGCATATTAAAGATCTAATGTCAATACCTACTACAACAGAATCTATAATTCCATTTATGTCATTAGAAAATAATATAATTAATGTGGTCTATAGGGTATTTAAAAATATGAATAAAATAGATCAAATAATACATAAAGGTTATCAATGTGGTAATTTATCATTTAATGAGTCTGTTTTTACAAATCCTTTTAATGATTCAAGGTTAAACAGTGAATGATGTGATGAAAATTAAGACATTAGAATATCAAAATATTTTCACTCATATGATATAATGAATCTAAAGATGGTTCTAAATGAGTTAGTTTCTTATTTTATGAATTTTATTAGGGATCTATTTAATGAAACATCACTTCAGGGAGAATATTCAGATGTAATAAAAAATGAATTAGCTTGGAAGGTTGGTTCATGAAACAACCTCAAAAATCTAGTGAGATAAATAATGAATCTATATGATATTGAAATTATAGGTATTTTAAATAAGTTTAATACTTAAAAAAGAATATTTTATGATATTGTTATTTTTATCACTGAACCATTCCATTCATTGAAAAATATACATAGTGAAATATTGAATTTAAAATATGCTTAGTTAGATAGGAATGAAAAAGAGTCAAAGAGAATGAAAATTCACTATAATATGTCAGAAAGATCCATAAATAAAATATTTCAAAATTCTAATATAGTCAAGTAAGAGATAAAAATGATATATTATCCTAAAAAATTCTCTCAGCATGATCTGTTTGTTTCTATAAATCAACATCAGGACTCTAACATGTAGCCAAATTTGACCTCTCGAACTAACCCCGAAGAAAGAAGATTAAAATATAATTTTATAGATTAATTTCTCTTTTAAGGGGCCTTTAAATGGTAGAAAAATATCTTGAGATCATTTGTAGAAGTGTACACCTCAAGAACACAGAATATGATCAACCCTTATCCTAAAATGTATTCACAAACTGAATATATTTTTTGAAACAATTTTGGAAAAAATATAAATTCTATAAAAATATGTGTTATTGTAATAATTGATGTTTTTAAAATGAAACCCTATGTTAGATAGTATACATGATACACCACATAAAGTTTAAGAGAACATCTAATTATTATTTAAATATTACTAATAAAACCTAGTCATTGGAATGGAATGAATGAATAGTGTTAACTGAAATACAAAAATATGGTTTACACATGTATATATCATTAATTATGTTTTGAATAAATAATTATAAATTAATTTAAAACCATTTTTAAAATAAAATGGAATGTTTTTCAGAAAAACTATTTAAATGTGGTCAAGTGTGTTTTAAATTAATAAAAAATAAAACAGAAATATTTTTATTACATTAAGGAAATATATATGTATGTATGTATATATATATATTATATTATAATGTTTAACATTTTTCTTATTCTTTTTCTAAACATTATATATGAACATATCTAATTTTACAAATAAAAGAAGTATTTTTCAAAAAACGCAGTTTTCCCACCTTTTGATGGAAAACCAATTTAAATACCATTTTTTCACTTTATTAATTATATTTGAAAAAATAAAATTACCATATTAAAGAAATAAATCTTATTTTTCTTGGGTAAATTTTGGGTATTTTTTTGATATTATTCATTTTCTACAAAATACTAAAAAATACAACATTTTAGTTCAAACCTAATTTTTTCATCAAATTTATAGATTAAGATTATAATTTTAAATCATTTTAATGTTTAATTATATTATGTTTTTATCATTTTATCCAATTTAGGTCATTGGAACTTTTTTATTAAAATTGGGTAAAAAATACTTATTGAAATTTTGAATGTCTCTTTTACTCGCGTTCTAGCCACAACTACAGGATAAGTGTGAAACATTATTTTTCTAGTTCTGTGAAATGAATTTTTAAAAATAGACATTTATGATTGTAATTAGTAAGTAAATTTTGATCTAATTGGATCAAATTAATATGTTTTGAATATTATATTTTTTATTTTTTTACAACCGTTAAAGGTAAATTGGGTAATTAACGGTTAAAATAATATTATAATAATATAAAATTTCCCTAAAACTTTTCCTAATTTCATTGGATGAGTGGGTATTGAAAAAAATCAACCATAGTTCTAAATTATATTCTTTTTAAGCCACATGGGTAAGAATATGACATTTATTATATTTTATTTAACGATAAGTTAAAAATGTCATACTCATATTTTTTAATAAGAAAATCATTTTACATATTGGGTAATATATTAGATAAATTCAACTATAAATATTCATTTTAAATATAAAATTTTTATATATGTTAATATAATTAATTTATAATATTTAAATATTAAATACTTAAATTTAATAGTTGTATAATTATGATAAAGTAATAGATGTAATAAAAAAAGAATAAAATAAATGATATTAATAACATTACAATAAATTTAATTTGAAATATACTATGTCATAAATGACTTTTATGGATTAATTTTATAATTTATATATGATAAAATTATTTTTTTATTCAATTTGGTTTTAAGGATTTTTTAAAAAAGTTACGTAAGAAATAGTGTCAAAATTGACATAATTCATATTTAAAAATATAAAATTATTTATCAAATTTTATATAATTTATAAGAAAAATATATTCATTAAAAGAGTTTAGTAAATTCTAAAAATATCATTAATGACTCATTCACTAGAAGTTTTTCATTTTATGGTAATTATTCTAACAATTAAAGTGTAAATTCTTAATAAATTGGTCAGAGTTAAAATGGGTTAAAACAAAATGATAAGGATTCCCAAAATATTAAAAGTTTATTAATTTTTATTGAATTATTATATTTCGACCCACATTCATCCTATATTCTATCTAAATTAATTTGGACCCATTTATAATAACAAAATTAATTTATATTAATTTAATACTATTAATAATTCCAAGAGTACCCCTCCACTATCCTATAAAAAGGCTTTATTATTCTCTATTACTTATACATAAAAATCATTCATATTCAATAAATCCCTACCCAAAACCCTTCATATAATACCTATTGACATTCTAAAATCCATATGTTTTGTAGAACACCCTTTTTTGAGGTGTAATGGTCTTAAGAAATGTAATCAATAGAAGGAAATGGAACATTTTAAATTAGGTATTTCTATTTTCATTCTTCTTCATCTTCATTCATATATTCCTACACCATAATTAAATTATAACTATAGTATACTCAATATAATAATATGTTATTATGTAAATATAATCACTTAAGTACTTCTCAAATTCAATCAAATGGGAAATGAATTTTTCATTCATGTGTATGGGGGACTTCCGCATCGTGAACCGATATAGTTAGTTTTTCACTATCATTTTTCAAGACTGGTTATATTGATGAAATATATGTTTATATATAATAATAATTAATTATTTATAATTATAATATAATAATATGTCAATTATGTTCTTACTCTCCATTCACATAAAAATCCTAACGCCATTCGTGTGTACATGTGAACTATCACCTCCACAAAGCGATGTAATTCATTTTTATTCCCCAAATCAAATTTTGGATTTACATAATTATTTTTTAATGATTAATATAATATTAATAATTTTATTATTAATATTTAACTATAAACTATTGATTACCTTATTTCAATCATCATCAATGAAAAATGGAAATGTTACCTTTACGTACGTATCTCCTATCGTCTACATGATTTTAATTTTATTCCTTTTTTATAACCATAATTAATGGTTTGATTTGATAGAGTAATTAATGTAAAACATTGATCATTATATCAATAATATTATTCTTTATATGGTGTAATTATGACCAAAAGGACTATTTATAGAATACCTGTTTCATTTTCGATTCATGTGCCAAATATCATCAAAATGTCTAATATGAACTTAAATAATTACGTAATTGTTATAACATAGAAATAAGTGATATAAAAGGAAAAATAAATAATAAAAAGGTTCTCAAGAAAATATAAATTTACCTAGGTTTATTATTTGAGAATATAAATATTGTATGTTATGATTTAGACATAAGGTGAGAGACTCTTTAACTAAAACATCATTTTAAATATTTTAATGATTTATTATTCTAAATATTCCATATTAATGTCCATATTTTCAAAATATTTTTAATTATTTATTTATATGGACATGATTTTTTAAAAAAAAATAATTCTTTTAAAATGTTTCAAAGTGTCATGGGATATGTTGATTCAAAAATAATATTTTTAAATGTTTTAATTATTTTTTAAAAATGGATTTATTATTTCAATGTCTTTGAATGGTTTTTAACATATACATCCTCAATTTAATTTTTATCTTTTATGTATGTTTAATTTGTTTATATCCTTTAAAAGTTTAAAAAAAATTCTAATAACTATTTTTCATTTTTATGTGTTTGTCTTTGTAAAAATAAAATGTGATTTGAAACTGGAAATGTTATTTTTATTTTCTTCTTGTTTTATGTGTTATAATTGTGTTTTGGTTCTTATTAAATACATGATAATATGGTTGGTTTCATGATAAACCAAGGGATAACGATCATGCCATATCTCATCAATTCATTGGGTAACGAAATATAGTTAAATGATAAGATTTCTCCTAAGAGATTTAGGGAATACAGTTCGATGGGTATTCCAAATGTAACCATAATGGTTACACCCTATGTAGTCATGAATGCTACAATGTAATACAGATATATATTCAACAAGATACATTTCTTATTTATTTTTTATATTTAGTTTTACAATAATATTATGATTTTATAACATATTCTAAAGGGATTATATTTTATGGGTTAAAATTATAATTATTTGAAAATGTTACCTGAGTATAAAATATTCATGGACTAACATTTTCATTCCTTTATTGATTCCACTTATATATAATTTGGTGCTCATACCATGTTTTAAAATATATTTCACACGGTATAAGGATGTTTATGAGAAAACAGGATGTTATGATGTATGTTAAGAATATCTGTTTCATGAAAAACATTTCATGTTTTATTTTATAGAGTCTTAAAATGGAAAAAATGGATAGTGAGTATAATCTTCCACATAGTAATATTTGACTTCTTATATAATATTTATGAAAACATTATCTAAAACTCTCAACATTAAATGATCATTAATTTCAATTAATTTAAATTCTTAACTTAACTAAAGATTATGTAGCATTTTAGTACATGGACTTATAGTTGGTATTTATGGAATGGTTTAGAAAACATTAGGTATTGGAATTTTCAGTTAAAGATATGGTATTCTTCTATGCCTATTATTTTAGTTGAATTTTTTATAACATTTTTAGTTTCGAGAATGACAATTATAAATGAAATTAGGATGATCTCAAAAAACTTCTTATCTCTTCCAGATGACTTGCTTGTAATAATTGTTGCAAATTCATGTCTAGATGATTCTAAAACTTTTTCAAATATAAAAATATCTTGGAAAAGTTGTATGAGATATCAAGAACAACCTCTATACCTCTATACCATCATGGATCATTATTTTTTAATCGAATACTTTTTTATCAATATTCTCATATTTTCATAAAAGGTCAGTATTATTAAGGAATATTTAGATATTTTACCTTGTCATAAGATTATGAATCATGTTATGAATTTCAAAAATCTAGTAAATAAAGAGACCCTTGAGAAACCTATTTATAAATATATTTCATCTTATACTCTTCAAGAATATACTTATGATATATTAAAAGGACTCTTGATTGAATGTTTCAAAACAAATTCATTTTGAATGTTTTATAAAAAACATATCTTATCTGGTTCTTTGAAATTATATGCCATACAAAATTATTTTACAAAATTATTTCTCTGTGAACACCCATAACACCCATGTTGTACAAGGTGTGTTTGGAAAAAGGAAGCAATTGATTTTGAAGAATCTCAATATCATTGTAGCAATCCTTGGACCTTCTATCTACATGAAAAAAATGACGATGACAGTAGGTCGATGCCATGATCAACGTATAACATTCATTCTTTCTAGAATAGTTTTATTAAATCATATGGAGTTGAAATAAAAAACATTTAAATATATATATGAATTAATTAATTTAGATGATGTGGTAATTATGATTTGGGATACAAATTAGAGTTGTAATACATAATTTTAGGTTAATATATTTTATGGTTATTTTTTATTTTTTCATATTTTTTAAAATGTTAGATGAACTATTTAGTTTTTGAAAAAGGCATTGTCCATAGGATGGGCGAATACCCATCACATTTTGAAAGGTTCTGGGAATTGAACCCACAACCAAAGGGATAAATTGGAATATCGCCTACCACTGGCCTTCATGAAGCCCCTAGTTAGCATGACATTTTATTTTTAGTTAAATGATTTTATGGAATAATAATAAGTTCAATATAATAACTTATGTCTTATCAAATGGATATCCTTTGTATTCCAAAATGATTTATGGATTAAGTGATAAATATTATTTCAAAATATGTTCACTATTTTGGGGGTCCTACGTGATCAAGGTAAATTTAATAATATGTAATTTTATTTGAGGAGAAATGGATCAATTTTATTTTGGTTGAATCAATGATTTTATTTGTATACATATGGGGATTGAGGTTATTTATGGAAATAATTAACCTATCCGGAAGAATATTTTATTAGGTTATTTACATTTTGAAATCATTCATTAAGAGTGGTTGATGTTATTTGGAGAAAAATGTTAATATTTATCTTGGAATACTATGTGATCAAATCATTTTGAATTTTTTGTTTCAATCATAGTTTGGATTATTTTATGGAATTTTAATAATAGTTATTTATTTAATGTTTTATGATGAACTTTTGGTATCAATATTTAATTTGGGAGATTAATTTAGTTAGATATCATATAAAGGTTTATTAATTTTCTATAATTATCTCATCATATCATAAAATTTTGTTTTTGGGTAATGTTTTACAATTGGAGAAATAGAAAATTATTTTTTTTTGGATTTTGGGATTCTCTAGAAATTGATTCAAGAATGAGAAAATCATATTGATTACTCATCTTCTAGAGAAAAAGAGGAATTTATGGTGGAATTTTATTAAGGGATGAAACACTACCTCCATGTAAGTATATTTACTAATGTTCTTATACCATTTAGTAAAAGAACTCATCAACTCTATGAAAAGGACCTTAAATCAAAAAAATGAAATCAACATATTTTTATCAAAGAAGTTTTTACCCATCACGTATTTATAGTATTGTGATGGTTAAATTTCACATGATCATGTTATCTATTGCTCTATATTATTCAATGAGGGTTATTTTTCTCTTCTATGTACAATATTTTTAACATGGCACCCTAACAAGTGTTTTCACAGTTGATCTTTATACTTCCCTTTATTTCATTTAATGTGGTGGTTCTATAAATCATTTTTCCAATGCGGGGTTATAATAAAGGTATTTTAAACATTCCTACCATTTTTACTGACCCCAAATTGAAATTCCAAGAACAAAATTTCAAAACTGGGGGAGAATGTCACATCTTGAGTTTTTAAATTGAAACATTATCTTCAATATGATAAATGATATACCATGCCAAGATTTAGAGAAAAACTAAATAATATTTAAATATTATCATTAAAACCTAGCCGTTAAAATTGTGGGAATGAACATTATTAACTAAATTAAGAAAATATAGTTTAAATATGTATATATAATTAATTATTTAGTGAGAAAGAAATTATAAATGAATGTATACCCATTTTTAAAATAAAATGAAATTTATTTCTAAAAAATTATTTATATGTGAACAAGTTTTTTTTATACCAATAAATAATCAAATAATTTTTGTTAAATTATATTAATGATATATATATATATATATATTTATGTACTTATTTATTCAACTATTTAATATTTTTTGTTATTTTTTTCTATACATTATATAATAACAATTCAAATTTTACAAATAAAACATGTATTTTTCAAAAATAGTAGTTTTTTCCCTTTTGATAGAGAACACATTTTAATCCTTTTTATTTTAGTTTTATAAATTCTATTTGACAATATAAACTTCTTATATAGAGGAAGTACATCAAATTTTACTTTAGATCAATTTTTTTTACTTTTCTTTTCTTATTTAGTTTTTAATAATGAAGAAAACTATTGCATTTGAGTGAAGAAAAAAAAATTTGTTATCTAATTTATTTATTTAGATTTTAATTTGAATTGGTTTTAAAATTTTATTAGAATAGGTTTTTATCATTCAAAACTACTTAGACCATTTTGTATTTTTATTCATATTTGATATAAAAACTAACTGAAATTTTGAACGTCTCTTTTACTCGCCATTTAACCACATGCGTGGGATAAGTGTTAGGCTTAATTTAGCCTCTTCTGTGAACTTAATTTTTGAAAATAGACAAAAATGGTTATAATAATTATGAAAATTTTGATCTAATTGGGTCAAATAAAATTTTGGTGAAGAATATATTTTTTAATTTATTAATAGGGTTATTGGTGTTTCGAGTAAATAAAGGTTAAAATTATCTTATAATAATATAAAATTTCTATGAAACTTTTCCTAAATCTAATTGGATGACTGGTTTTATATAAAATAAACATTAATTATAAATTTTAACTTTATTAATCCAAATGGGTTAGAATATGAATTCTTTTATGTTTTATTTAAAGATAAGTTAAAATTGTCATACTCATATTTATCAATAAATAAATTATTTTTAATATGGGGTTATATAAAAGATAATTTCCACTATATATAGTAATTTTTAATATAAGTAAATTATATACATTTTAATAATTTATTTATAATTTCTAGACATTATATAGTTAAATTTAATTGTGACACAATGATGATGCAGTAATAGATTTATTAATGGAAGAATCGAATAATTGATAATAATAATATTAAAATTAATATAATTTTAAATATTTTATTCTCTAAAAGATTTTTACGGATTTCATAGATATGTTTAATATTAGTTAAAGTAGTTTTTTTAAGTAATAAATTTGTTAGGATTTTTGAAGAATGTGAAGTAATAAATAGAATCAAAATTGATAGAATTCATATTTTAAATTATAAATTATTTTATTATATTTTATAAATTTTATAAAAATACAATATTCCACCAAATAGTTTATTAATGTCTCAAAATTCCATTAAAGACTCATTAATTTGTCTTTTTCATGTTATGGTGATTAGTTTAACTCTCCAATTAAAAATTAATTGATAAAACGAGAAGAGGTAAAATGGGTTGAAATAAAGAGATAGGGATTAAATAAATATTAAAACTTGAATAATTTTAATTAGAATATTATATTAAGACCCATATTTATCATATATTAGAAATAAATTATTTTATACCCATTTTAAATAGAAAATGATTTTATATTATTTTAATACTTTTAATAATTCTATGAGTGCTCCTCCTCTCTCCTATAAAAAGGAACTATTCTTCTTTATTCCTTACGCTTCAAAACCATTTTGGTTCTGAAAATCCATGACCAAATGTATTCCTTGAATACCTCCCAACATTAAAGTTGACTTATTTTAGGTATAACACCATCATTTTAGGTTTTAATGTGTTAATAATCGTTATTATCTAAATAAAGGGAAATGTTTGTAATTAAGTATTTCTATTTTGATTCTTCTTCAACATCATTCATATATTTTTAAAACATGGGGAAATAACAACTATAGTATCCTAAATATAATTACATGTTATTATGTAAGTATAATCACCTAAATCCTTCTCCAATTCCATCAAATTGGAAATGAACGTTTTGTTCGTGTGTACGACGGACTACAGCCTCGGGAACCAATACTGTTTTTTCACTATCATCTCTCAAGACTGGTTATAATTGTGGAAAAAAGTTTATATATGATACTAATGAAATATTAATAATTAAAATTTAATAATATATCAATTATGTTCTTAATTTCCATTCACATAAAAATGATAACATCGTTCTTGCTTACGTGTGATCTATCACCTACACGAAGTGATGTGATTTGTTTTTATTCACCACATCACTTGTATTATTTTTTAAAGAGTATTTAAATGATTAATATGGTTCGGATTATTTTATTATAAATCCAGAAATAAAAAATTATTATTATATTATTTCCATAATGACCAATTGAAAATGGAATCATTAATCATACATTTGTACGTATTACAGTCTCTATGATTATAATGTTGTTCATTTTTTGTAACTACAATTAATGGTAAGATTTAAAAGTATAAATAATTTATAAATGTGTTAACTATTTCATGAAGATTAATATGGATATGTTTTACTTAAAAATCATGGAATATTTACATCATACGAAGTTCATTTTCAATTCATGTACCAAATATCGACAAAACGTATCATACAGACAAAAATAATAATGTAATTGTTATAATATAGAAATAAGTGGAATAAAATGAATAATAAAGTCTAAAATTTTTCCCAAATAATTATAAATTAACTTATGTTCATTATAACTTATAATAAATATTGTATGTGACGAGTCAGACTCGAGGTAACGGACTCTTTGACTAAAACATTATTTTAAATAATATAATGATGTGTGCTTATAAATATTTCTCATTAATTTTATTTATTTAATAATGTATTTAATGATTTATTTTTATGGGAATAAATTTTTTAATATTATAATTCATTTTAAATGATTCAATTTGCACTGGATACTTTCATTCAAAAAAGTTCATTTAAAATTTTTCAAATGTGTTTTTAAAATTGGTTGATTATTTCAATAACTTGGAATGTTTTTTCTAACATGTACTTCATGAATTGAATTTAAAAATTTTATGTCACTTTATTATTTTAACTTATCCTTTAAATTTTTAAACTTTTATTTTCAAATATTGTGTTTTTATTTTTAGGTGTGCGGATTTGTAAAAATAAAATCTGATTTCAAAGGGGAAATGTTATTTTTCCATAATACTTGTTTTATGTGTTATTATTATTTTAGGGTTCTTGGTAATTATTTATGAATATGGCTGGTTACTTGATACAATTATGGTGAGTGATCACATGATAGCTCTCTAATTTCTTGTTTAATGAGATTGATTTAATCAATAAAGATTGTCCTAATATATTTAGGTAGTATATTGTGATGGGTATTCCAAACATAACCATGAAGGCTACATCCTATATAGCTTTGAAGGAAACAACGTAAGAATTATATGAATTCCATAAGTTACCATTAGGATTTATTATCTCTTTGGAGTTTTATAGAAATATTATGATTTCATGAGGTAAGATAAAGAGTATATGTTTTATGGGTAAAATGTATGATTTTGTGAAGATGTTTTCATGGGTTTAAAATATTTACGGACTAACAGTTAATTTTGTTAATTTATGCTCCTTACAATTATTTTTGTACTAATCCCAAGTTTTAAAATGTTTTTCACTAGGACTAAGTATTTTTAAGATAATGGAGGATGTAAATATAATTTTTTGATTATTTTTATCAAGAAAAATATTTCATGGTTTATTTTTTAATATTTTATTTATTAAAAAAATAGATAGTGGGTACAAGGGTCTACTTTGTGATATTTAAATTATAATATAATTGTTATGGACTAATTATATAAAATAATTAACCTAAAAGTATTGTTAATGTGAATGAATTTAAATTCTTGACATAACTGATTATTATGTAACATTTAAGGCTCGGATCTTATAGTTAATAGAAATCATGAGAATATTTCAATATCATCAAGGGTATATGTGAAAATATGTATAATGAATAGATACCCAAATATATGTTGGTAATTGATTCTATTTTTAAATAATCTAAAGTTCATATCCCCATAAGTTCAAGACTATCATTTATGTTCATTTAAACATCGATCAGTAGTAGGTGGTTGGGCTGGGTGTGAAGACAATGAAAATTCATCTTTTCAACTAATGTTATATCATTGGAAGTATATGTAATTTAATTGTCATCAAGGTCATTCCATAATTTTAGTGAACTCTTTTAAATATATTCTTTTGAATTTATAATTAATATTTTTTATTTGGGAAAGCAATTGCGGTCAACGAGGTTATAGGAAAAAAACAGTGAAAATCCATATAGCGAATTATCATTGAATATGAGATGGTAGTGTGAATAAAAAACTATATAAGTTTATTATAAATGTTATTGGGGACCAACACTTATTTTTTTATCTAATAATTAAATAATTTATCTGACATTTTCATAGTACATTATTGTTTTATAAATTTTTAATCATTCTGTAACAAAATATTATTGATGATATTTTTAAGTTTATTGTATTGTTTTTTACTTTTAGTAACCTATAACAATAATTACTAGTGGTTTATCACATGATATAACGACGAAATAACAATTAAAATTAAATATCATTCGTTCATTTTCTAGTTTAGGTCATTTTATTTAATATTTTAATAGTTCATATTTTTTCTATTTCATTTTTTGTTTCTAGTGTGCTGTGTGTAAAGTCCAATTAGTGTAGTGGGTATTGTTAATTTAATTCCTATTTCTAGTAAACAAAGTCAAGGTGAAGTGTAGATTCAGAGATTTATTTTTATGTTGGGTTGATCTATATTGGTACATATGGTGGTCTATGAGTCGTAATTCCAATGGATTTTTGGTAGTCAGGAAAATATTTTTTTTCAAGAATATGTTTCTTGAATATAAATTATTATTAGAGGTAGGTTCCATGATTGAGGCTCATCGTGTCAATAGTAGAATATAAATTTCCTTAGATAATGAAAATATCTAGATTAAGAAATTTGATGGAATGGGTTTTTATTTTTGGAGAATTAATATTGAAGATCATTTAATTACGAATTAATTCGATGTCTTTTTGACTACGATAAATATGATGGTAATATAAAAATATGAATGGGGAAACATGGAAATAAAAGTGTTAGATTATGTAAGAATTTCTTTGGTAATAACTATTTAATTCAACATCTAATATAATAATATGATAGTGTAATTTCTGATGGAATTTTCATTCATATATAAAAACTGAGAGCCCTAAACAATGTTTTCATGATGTGACAGTTATTTGGATTAATGTTATTGGATGGAAGACTAGAGTCATATAATTTTAATGACATTAACATGATTCACGAGTATATCTAGTTAGTATATGTAACGTTTTATGATGATGTTTGGGTTTTTCAACATTTATATTCATTTCCATCAAGTTGATATTTTATAGTTACTATAGTCTGTAACTCCATAAAAACTATTCTAGTATTTTTGATATCAAGAACCTTGTCATAAATCAATAACTAAGGTGGTGGTAATTCTAAGTATAAAATATTATTTTTCATAATGTCAATGGAATGGTAATATCTCCAAATTAGAAATACAAGAAGAAAAAATGGAAGAAATGTGTCATGAAATAAATCAATGTGTGCAGGTTGGAACTGGCCCAACCTACTAGAAATGTAGGAAGGTAGGGAATATAAAAAAATATCATATTCAAATGGATAACATTATAAAGGCATCAATATTTAGTAGTTCATAATATGTTTATAAAATGGAACAGAGAAATGGTTATTTACTAAGTTTGAATACTTTGGTAGAATCTTAAGTGATTGACTCTGGAAAATCCCACTATTCAATAGGTGATTAGAAGTGAATTTTCAATTATGTATGTAAAATTTTTGTTAAATTAAATCTAAATATTTATGAATCCATGGATATTATTTAAAAAGATAGGTTAACATCCTAATAAATAACAGAGGAATCATAAATTTAATAGAAGTTCAACAAATTCTTATCCTTATAAGAAATTAAACTTTCATTGGATAACTTGATGATAAAGGTTATGGGATAGGATTTACATATAGTTTATATAAATTTACCCCAGAGTTAATGATTTTTATCAAGGATTAATGGATTGGGAACTTTACGTGAAGATAAATTCAGAAGAGATGGATGGTTTCAGATGTACAACATCAGATAATCTGAAAGTATGGAACTACATATATTGTCACCTCGGTGAAAAGGAATTGAATATTATGAATAGCAATGGAATACTAAAACAGGATCACATTTAAATTACAATTTATGAAGTTATTGTTCTATAAAATCACTAATGAGAATCTTTCAACCTAGATGGTCAAAATCCTAAGAATCATAAGTTGAAGCTTTTACAATTATATGTTTACAGACCTTCCCCTATTTAGTATTATAGTGGATGTGTCTACATTATCACTTTAATTAATCATGGTACTTATAATGTATAGATTTAACTCTTGAAGTAAATTTTTTATATATTTTAGTTGTTTTGTCAGTATAAAGCTAATGTGGAAAGGAAATTTTATTGGAAGTTAAATTTAATACAAATAGATAATGGTGGTGTGAATACTAGATATAAATTCAAACATATTAGTAAGAAAGATGGATTAATGACTAAAAATATGGTTCCTAGATCTCCAAAAAAATGGAATGGAGGAAATTATGAATTTTATTTCTACAGAGAGAGAATGATGTATGTGGATTTAGTTTGGAATGACAAATATAATTGGAAATAGGAACTCAACATAGAGAAATATACCATAAATATAAGCCCATCATCAGAATTTTGGATAGGGCATATTAATTATATGTGGTCTAGAAAATGATAAAAAGTTAAAACTTTTAAATTATTTGATATTTTATGATTTATAAATGTAGACGATAATTATAGGAACAATATTTATTTAAAATATAAAATATGTTTCTTCTATGGTCATAGATATGAAAATTTTGGATATCAATTGGGGGATGGTGAATGGAATCAAATCATCATATGTAGGGATATTTTATTTAATAATAAAATTATATGGAAATATCAGAACATGTATTAAAAATATTTTTAATGAAAATCAATTTTTAATGTCTTGGTTTATCATAGTACCTGTATCATACATGAATCAAAGACAAAAGATTAAATTTATAGATGTACTAGAGGTCTATAAGTTTGGACTTTGGACATTCCAAAAATTTCAAGATAATTTCCTGATCGAGAGGGAGCATGAAATGTACAGGCCCTATATGTAAGAGTACCAGAAGTTCAAGTACTATTTGAATGAGTATATACAAGTATTTAAGTTTAAATAATTTATTTGAGAAAATCAACCAAATCTAGGATACTAATGTAGTGGTTTATGAGTGAGTTTAACTTATTACTCTTAATGGATATAATAGAACCTGAAAATTTAGAGGAAAAAAGCTTCTCTTAGTGACTCTAAGAATTATGATTCACTTATAAATGAATATATGGATTCATTTAAGTTCAATCGAACTTGGATGATTACTAAACTTCCAGAGGGTAAACAATACACTGGAAAATAAGTGGTATTATCATATTAAGGAATAATATGGTTATAATAAAAGGTAAATGGCATAGATGGAAGTAAAATTATTTGAGAATAATTAATTAGTATACGTATAAAAAATATCCGTTCTTGTTTTTAAAAATTATACCATTAAAAATATGCTTCGTATAGTGGTATTGAAATATCTATAACTCAATCCTATAAATGCTAAAACTATTATCTTTTATTGTGATTTAGAAGAGAATATTTACATAAAATAGAAAATGATTTTACAAGAATATTCAAATCATAATTTTATATATGAATTTGTTAAAAAAAATTACTGATTAATGAAAGCATTGAGACTGTAGAGTAGTTCGGAGACTTTATTTTCCAGGAAGAAATGATAAGCAACCACGTGATAGGAAAAAACCAAGAAGGAAAAAAAAATAAATCCTAAATTAATATATGTTTTCTATTATAGGATAGACTAGAAAACAATAAATATGACTATGCTCTAGATCTAGGTAGTGGGGTTCTCATTATAAAATATAATCCCTATTATTTCTCCTTCTTCCCTATATCTCCATATCCGTGATCTCTATTTCCACATCATTCCACTCCAAAAATCCCTTCTCCCACATCCTCTAGTCATCATCTTTTTTCTTGGTTCAGAATTCAGTTTAACATTTTATGTACGATGTTCCCATTCCCTCCTCAGTTCAGTGATCCATTTCTATTCATAGAAAATCAATATTATTTATCAAATAAATCTATAACACTATATTTTTATCATAATTTTTATGTTATTTATTTTTAACATTTTTAAAATATTTTATTCTATAAGTGTTAATTGTATTTAAAATTTTTCACATTTTTAGTTTTATTGATTTATTGATGTGTTTTTTTAGTTCTAACATATATAAATGACTATAATTTCACTCATGTGTTCGTAAAGCACTATAAATCAATAATTATTTTTAATAAATGAATTTTATTTTGAAAAATTAATAATCTGTAGTGATATTAAACATATTTAAATCACAAATATGTGGTACAAAATAATAAAATAAATGTTGATAAATTTTTTGATATCATAAATACAGATGAATGAAATTAAATTTTTTAAAAAAACATGGTAATATATTTCCCCAGTTTTTATTTTCATCATAATGAAATTAGATTAAAATGATTGTTGAATATTCTTGATTTATAAGATACTGAAATCAAAATATATGGCCTTTTTTCAATTCAACATGCTTCGTCAGTGTCAAAATCTTACAGAAAATATTTCAATAATAAATAAAATTATAATGAAGAAAATAGTTTTTTATGCTATACTATTATTCATATAATAGGAAATTTAAAATTTTATTTTGATTCCACATTCAAGACATAATAAATGTTGAATAAAAATTTTATATCATAGTGTTATAGTGAAATATATGTGTATTGAATTAATGTTTGGAATATATAATCCTTAATATAAATAATTAAATAAACTATATTACATTGTAATTGAATCTTATCGGGTAATACAAGCGTATTATAATGCGAAATATGTAAATAATTCCCCAATTTTTATGGCATAGGTCATCATGGTAATAAAATGTAAATTACTATTACATATAATAGTGGAAACCATCATTTAAGACAATGGAACCCACTTCAAAATTAATCCTTCCATTTCTCATTGAATATAGTGTATATTCAATATATGTCACCTGTCCGAAGCATACATCAAATATATCAACACCATTAAAAATGGTATCTTATTGAAAAGGTATTTCAGGAAACAACATGTGATAAATAATTGAGTTAGAATGATATATTTTTACATTTAATATATTAATTTTATTTCGAGTAAAATTTTAAAAAATTAAACACAATGTGATGCTTTGGCAGGATAATTATAACTTGAATTCCACAAAATGTTCAGTTTTAAATAATAACTTCATTACGACCAATAAATTCATCAAGGTGTGGATAATTGTACTTCATGGAATGATAACACAACATTACATTACAAATAAATATTTTACTATTAATGGGGTCATTATCACTTTGAGAAAATTAGATATAATGATGTTACCAGTAGTTTAAAAACATGGATCATGTTTTGAAAGGGAATTGGAAATTTCTCCATCATTGTCACATTATTTATATTTTCTCTCATAATCAAGCCTCAATAATTTCACATTAGAAACATAATAATTTAACCATAAGAATGATGTTGTTTAACGATTTCTTAATTTGATGTAATTAATGGGAATATCAATTCAATAATTACCAAATCAATTGATTAATGCCTAACCATGGCAGTTCTGATGATTTGACTCTAGATTTTAGTAAATGGATAATGAAAAAAATCATTAAATAGAAATGAAACCTGATATTTGAGAATAAAGGAGATTTTATCGATTAAATTAGTGTGATGGATGGTGAAATTTAACCCCTTAGTCAGTCACTTAAATTATGGAACATTTAATAGAGGTCCTACTTTACTTTTGATGGATGGTAAGATTGAGGAATTCTTGAATTATTATATAAAATCTATCCCACAAATATTATCAATATAATTTCTCATTGACAATAAAAAAAGCTAGAGTGTATCCTGAATGTTAATTGAATGTAAATAAATCAAAAGAATAATATAAATAAAATCATTAAAATGAAAATTATAAATTTTTTATATCTTATAATACTTTTTCAATTCATAAATTCGAAATTTATCTCCTATAGAAAAAACATTTGGAATATAGATACATATTTATAAGAATATAAAAATGCCACATATATTAAAATATATCACTTAATATGATATCGGTAGTTTGAAAGCATAAAAATACATTGTATCAATGTACCCTTGACATTCTTCTTATAGAAAATGTATTGGTCAGGCAGGTTGTTTAAATATTGTACTTTGAATATGAACCATAGCCATATTAAGTGAAATAATAAATAGAAATTATAAATAAAGATATAAAAAGGAATATTAATATTTTTAGTATGATATTATCAATATACCTTTTCAAATATTGAAGCATGTGAACAAAAAATATTTTATTTTTTAATGATGTTGAAGATAATTTATTTTATTTTCAATACATAAAGTTTTTATATTCTATGTATTGTGTAAAATGGAATTCATATGGTGGATAAAACATTAAAAGAAGTAAAAATTATTATCAAGGTAATAGATAGTTTCAAAAATGAAAATTCACAGTTCATATTTAACACTTAACATATATTTGTAAAATCAAAAAAAAATATTAAAAACACAATAAAAATGCATACCTACATTCCCAAAGATTAATTGACATGGCCATTTTTTATTTTATAACTACATGAAGTAATATACTTTTTATAATGTTAAATATATAATAAAGTGATATATGTATTGAATAAAATGTGACCTCGTAATATAAGGGAGTTTTTTTGGAATATTTCAAAAAGACATATTATATTGTATAATAAAAATTATAGAATTAATTAATCTAACAGGCTTCAAAATAGAATACATATTTCTAAAATAGTTAAAAACATTGTATCATTAACTATTTAATAACATAAGTAGACTACCAACAATATTTACCCCATTGAAAAGTGATGAAATATATTCAGGTACACATTGAAAGGTGATTAAATTGTGCATTCAGATATACCAAATTATCAAATATTTTTATAGTATATTTTACATGAAATATTATAATTCCCCTTTGAAATAGAATATAAAAATAAAAACATGAATCCCTATTGTACAACAAGACAAAATGAATATTTCAAATTTTTTATAATAAAACAATTAAAGAGATGAGTCTTCAGTAAATACAACTGTGGATCAAAGTGTAAAAAAGGGTACACTTCAGTCAAGCGTTCCAACTATTTGATGGATCAATCTTATAGACTCGAACACCTAATGGAAATCTATGTTAAAAAAATTAGCAATCATAAATTATTGAAATAAAAAACCATTAAAACATAATTGAAACTACTTAAAATTCTATAATACTAGTATGGATGGTTGATTGACATGCCAATCACTCATATGTGATCCTGATCCATTTTTCAAAAAATATATACAGTTATATTCATGTAGATGGTCTAGATATAGAATGGATCTAGTGACACTTCACTCAAAAAATAACAATAAATATTTGGAAAAAAGTTTAGAATGCATAATATATTATATACATAATAATACATTTGATATCAAACTATAATTTTAATTATATATATTTTTTAAAATAGTATTTCATTAGAAACTTATGTTGAATAAATATTTATGATTAAATATCACTATTATAAATTAAAACAACCTTGAATGAAATATAAGTAACTAAATAACCCTTTTATTGGTAATTTTTATTATTGAACCCAAATTTTACAATTGAAGAGAATATATGTATATGATACTATAACTATTAAAACGTTTTTCTACCCAATTACTTATAGTGAAATAACTATATATATATGAAACGTAATAGTCAACATTAATTTGTATAAATTTAAAAATTAAATGGGAAACATAAATTGACATGCATTTCACTTGTTTTAGTAAAGAATTATTTACAAAAATGTAAATGAGGTAGAAATTTTTTTACACTATAACTCTCCAATTTAATCTTGCTTCCATAGAACATTTTTGGTAATTATTAATTATATGTGATTTCATTATATGGAATGATAAGGAATGTAATGAAAATAATATATATATATATATATATATATATATAGTAGGTGTAGATGAAATAAATAAAATGAATGATGTAAATGGAAAATGAAAATTAAATTCAAGGGAAACATTATATATAAATATGCTATATAAAGAAGTAATAGTTCAGAAATGATATATAAATGTATACAAATAAATGAATGTAAAAATAATAAAACTATTTAAAAACCTATATACGAGGTAGAATGTTTTAAAAACAATGTTATTCTCCACTGTAATGTTTCTTCTGGAGAACATTTTTTTAATTAGATAGTATATGTAACATATTTCTATAAACTAAATATGGGTAAGATGTAAATATAAATGAATAATATACAATGGGTGTCGATTAAGTAAACAAAATAAATGAAACACATGGATAATGAACATTAAATAACAGATAGACATTGGGAATAAATATGCTAGATAAACATGTAATATATCTAAAATAAAATGTAAATGAAATATATGAACAAATATAATATAAAATACCGTAAAATTACTTCCTTCTACTAATTTGTAGTGTCAAAAATTATTAATGTCGCAATAAATAACATATAATATCTGTAAAGAGTTTAAATAATAAAAACAGAATCTATGTTAAACATTTTACAATGGTGTGAATGTTTTATAATGGAATATATTTTTAAATAGCTTACAGTGACCATAACTACTTATATACTTAATTTAATTAGAATAAAAAGGGATTAATCCAATGAATTTTGAAAAAATCGTATAAATAGTACATTGAGAAATGATGAAATTTATCTAAGAAATCAACTAATCCCTAGATAAATAATAACTCTGAGCAACAAAACCCTAAATAACCTAAACTGGATATGAAATAAAATAATAATTCTAGAAAAATATTCCATTTCTTGTGAAAATAGGAGGTGAATGATAAGGATATAAAAACTTCTAAAAACTTCAAGATTATATATATCGGAGTAAAAATGATAAAATTGATCCATCAATGTTCACATGAAGGTATTTATGTCCTTAAAATAGAGATCAAAGTACTAAAAATAAAGGATATTCAAAACCCTTCTTTAATAGAAGGATGGGATATTGATAATTGATAACACATAAAAATAAAATAAAATAAGGTGTATAAATAAAAAATTAGTTATATTTGGTATGTAAGGCTTCAAAGATAACCTCTGAAAATTAAATATGTGTAGGCTTGAACAAAGAGGGAGTAGAGAAATGGGAGAGGTCAAAGCTAAATAATGTAAGGTGTTGAAGAATGTGTATGTTGAGTGGAGAAAAATGTATGAGATGACAATCGAATAAGGAAATATAAGAGTATAATTTCAATTATAGAGTAGAGTAATTGGTTTTTGTACTATGGTAACCCTAGTCCAGTAGATGTGAGTATCAATGTAATGGTCCAAACTATTACTAATAAAAGTCCTCTTTTGATTTAATCAAATGTATTATTATATAATATGGTAATAGAAAACAAATGAATTCTTTTTACTATATCCTGTTGGATTTAAATTAATATTAATCATCATTACTATTGATAAAATTATTGTTGAACAATGATTCCATGATTAGTATATACATTGGGTTTTAACAAATCCAATTGATACAGAAAAAGGAGGTGGTATCCTCAACCAGTAGGATCAAACCCTATGAAGCTGATTTAATGGAGCATCTAATGGATATAACATCACTCATCTTCTCCCATGACCAACACCAAGATGAGATCGAATAACATAATCATGAGTTAAATCGTACACGATAGAAGTCCAAGCTCATTGAGATCATGGCTCAAACCATGTATGCTAAACCACCCTAAGAAAGTCTAACCACTGCTCACCTTAAACTTAGGAAATTTTTCGGTGCATTAAATGGATATGTATCAAATCCCTAAAAACTCAATAATGTACATTATTTTATTTATAATAATCAATATATTTTAATCCTTTTATGGCTATATTATAAATGATTTTTATTTTAATATTATAAAACTCAATTAGTATTTTTGGGTAATATTCAAACTCAATTAGTGAATTTATTTTGATAATTCAATGGTTTTTTGAAACCAATAATATTTTAATAAAATATAATTATTAAAAAATTATTAAATATAAATGATAATATAATTTTAATGAAGTAAAATGTAATTTTTATAAGGGCTCAAAAACTCTTATTTTCAAAAAACTAAACATTCCTCAAAAAATATTGAATACTATTTTAAAAGTGAAAATTAACAAACTTATAAAATTACTATGATAAAATGAATATTATTTTTGGAATCAAAACATCAAAATAATCCAATTGTGAATTTTTTATTATTTTTTGAGACAGACAGATTTTCGGGTAAAAATAAAATAACAAATAATTATACATTGTGTATTATGACATCATAAAGACCCAAAAGTGATGTAATAAATTCTATAAAAGGTATCCAGTAACAAATCTCTATTTTATCATTAAAATAATTTTATTTTATGTTCATTTATTTAAATTTATTATTCCCTTATGAACCCAAAAAACCATTAATATATTTTACAGTTTTAAACACATTTCGTTAAGAGTATGACTCACCTCTAAAAAATAAAGGGTGTAAACTTATTATTATAATACTGTGGCCTTATAAAATAATGGGAACCAATCCCATTTGACATAAACCAAGGTAAAAATCAAGGTATGGTTTTTGGTTTTATTTTATTTTATTATGTAGAGTCAAAAACCAGAATAATAATGAAATCCCCTTCTTATCCTATATAATCCTACACAAGATCCAAGTTCTCTTCAATCAAACTCCTTGGAAAAGTCCATACTATAAACTACACTCTCTAGAGTCCTCCAAAGGTTCCCCTAAGCTCTCAATAATCCACTCCCATTATTTGTATGCACACACTCTAGTCAGGGATCCTCACCCTATCTTCTTTATTCATGTTTCTTTATTGTGTTATGCCTTGAATTTCCAATTATTAATGAGGGGAAATTTCTTTACATGTCCCTATTAATTGAAATTTCACTTGGAAATTATTATAGAACTATTTCTCTCTCATCAACACATTTTATGAATATTTATGTGGTGTCATTATCCTACTGATATTTCACTGTGATTTTCCGGGATAAAACAATTTTGTAGTTAATAACAAATCCATTTCCTATCAATTTTGTTCGCCTTTATACACATGTACATCATTGTCTTGGGACTTACATTTATTTATTCTACACTTCTTTATTGTGTAGTAAAATATTATAATAAATGAATCCATTTTGTATGATCTATATGGAACACTGAAGGTTGAGAATGAAATTAAAGTGATGGGTGAACCCAGAATTATATTGTGCTCCAATGCATTGGGTAATGTTCAGTCTCATTAGAAATAATTTTGGGATAGGGAGTGAACATGATTCTTTTATGGGAAATTTCCTCATTGATGTCTTGGCGGTTTATCTTTGACCTTTGTTTATGATGTAGTGTTTGATGTTGTTGCCACATTTCCCATGTTATGTTTAGTATGCTTTATCATGTCTAATTGTTCTTGTTTATGATTCATACTCCTTTTATTCCCAATTGATATCCCAATTTTATAACATGTATCACCTTATTATATGTTTATTCCCTTGACGGGTTTATATATCACCCATTTCTTATGTTTTTTGTAAGGTTATCCCTTGAAATTGTATAATCCAAGGAATTTTAGAATCATGTTAAGGATTTTTTCAATAATGTTGTTGTATCCCATGTTCATGAAATTATAATTTGTACGTAATTAAAAAATAATCTAGAATTGTGGATATTTTTTAATGTATTATGTGTAATTTTAGGAAATAATTCATGAATTAATGTGTAATAAATAACTAGGTTTTTATAGTTGGTATCAGACAAAATGTTTAGTTATTTTTGGTTTTAGTATTAGAAAACTCTAGGAAAAATATAAGGTATAAGATTATGTATAATAAAAGAAATACCTAAATTTGGGTATTTATATATTAAGTGGTTTATCATGAAAATAAATACATGTCTTGATACCACAAGTGATCGTGGTTCTGGAATAGATGTACCTATGGGTAACCTCTCTAATTATCTCTGTCGGGCCTAACTCTATGTAACCTAGTACATCATAACGGGACTTACTGCACCCCTAGTTTGACACTCTCAATTGATAAACGTTGGTAAATTCATAATCTCATTACAAACCATATATAATGGAACCAAAAAATTCCCATCAGAATACATGATAGAAAACAGATCATGGATAACATATATTGAAGTCTATAAATTCATAAGTTAAGGAAATAAATGTGAGTTATAAGTTACCCCTTTAATGTCATTAAATTTTAGTTTATATGTTTAATAGTTCAAAAACACTCCTACCTAATTTTCATTTTATTCTATCCAATGTTAGGAAATATGAGGAATCAGGTAAACAATAAATGTGAAGTACAATGTGATGAATACCCCAACGATATTCCATACTAGATGGTTAATGGATTCTTGAAATCCATGAAGATAAACTCTCAGTTATCTCATGTTTCGAATAGAAACCTATATTAGAATTAGTTACCAAATTCCCCTATGAGAGAAGAAGCTACAATTGATACCTTTACGCAACAATGGCCTCTGATTTTCAATGGATCATCAGACCCCTTAATTGATTAAGAAAGGATCAAGTAAATAGAGAAGATCTTATGCATCCTATAATGATATGACAAAGAGTAACTTCTACTGAATGATTATAATATGAATAGATAATCTGATCAGTGGTGTAATTTGATCAAGAATAAAAATATTTAGGAGGATAAAAAAGCAATATATTGGAAGTAATTCCAAAAAAAATTGATAATTATTTTTCTCACACTCTCCGACATAAACTGGAAATGGATTTCCATGACCTCAAAGAAAAATATGATCAGTCTATCAGAGTTTATTAGGAAAGCATCACAAGAATTTCATGATATGACTTCGGCTTTGTTTTTCCCCCAAATTCAAGGTTTACTACTTCATTGGTCGGTTAAATCCTAGTGTTTGAAAATCCCTAGTGATCTATGACTTTGATAGATATGATGAAATTGTATGATATTCCCCCAATGTCTAAATGGTGATTGTAGAATCTCAATGGAATCATGGGGATAAGAAGAGTAAATTGGAGTTTTATTTTTTTTATCCGATGGGGAATTATAATGGTTCCAAATAATTTTAACATCCTACTTATCAACGGTGTGGATGGTTGCGCGATAAACATTGACTAAGGGGGTGAGGAAATGCTTTAGGTGTGTGATTGAAGGGAATCTAGGTAGTGATTTCCAATAGGAGTTACCCACTTATGTGGAAGATGAAAGGAATTCTCCAGTCAAACCTCTATTAATTATTCGTTGTTTCAACTTCATGGAACCAGTGAACATTGATAATCAGTTCACTAAGAAAAGGGTTTTCAGAGACAACGAACAAACTATAAGGTATTAAGGGAGATATTTTTCCATCACCATTGGTGATGTGGATCTAAAAAATGTTGTGGGGATATTTATAGTAGTTATTAATTCAATAAAAGAAAATTTACATTTTGATCATGGTTTTACACATTCCTTCATATCACAAAATTTTAGTAGAACTTTTAAAATAGCACCACAAATCATGGAAGTAGAACTATCGGTAAAATGGAAAATGGGGATATTATTGCACACCATGTATATAATTTATCCCCTATCAATGTTTTTTTAATGAACATCCCAAAAAACCTTTTTATACATCCTTTTTTATAATTTGAGGAAACTTTCAATATGGACTATCATTCCCTATATAGAACAAACATAATTTACCATGAAAAGGAAATCACTCTCTTTATTTCGAATCAAATTCCCGATTCTCTACAAGTTCAATAAAGAAGAAGAATATTATTCGGAAAAAAACCTATAAATCGTGAATATTACTTCCCTATAAGTAATAATATCTAGATCAAATGATTGATTCAATGGAAAGAACTATACTTGAAGAATTTCCTATTATGAGAGAATATATTGATGTGTTTCTCGATGAATTAATTTCTCTTTTTCCCTTTTGAGAGATTTAATTTTCAATTGAGATTATACCTATGGTGTTTCTATTATCCAAGAATCCATATAGAATAGATATTTTGGAACATGGGGAGATGAAGAAATAACTATCGGAGAATCTGGATAAATGGTTCATATCCCCACGTGCTTCACCATGGGGTGCATTAGTAATCTTTATCAAGAAGAATAAAGGGTTAATGAACATTTTCCTTGATTATCATGATATCAACAAGATCATGATAACGAATAAGTTTCCTCTACCACAGATTAATAACTTGTTCTATCAGCTATGTGGAGCACAATAATTTTAAATCGTATACCTACGGTCAGGATATTACTATGTTAGGGTGAAGTAGGATATCAACAAAAGGGTTTTTTGTAAAATATATTGGAACTATGAGTTAACAGTAATTCCATTTAGAATAGAAAATGCTCCAAAAATATCCATGGACATGATAAATAGTCTTTAGATATTAAACCAATAAATTTTTGTTAGTCTTTTAAATTATATTATAATATATTACAAAACTAAAGAGGATTCGGAGGAGAATCTGAACCCTGTGCTAAAGACCTTACAAAAGGACAAGCTTTATGAAAATTAAGGAAAATGTGATTTATTGTTGAAAGAAGTATCTGTCTTAGGACATATCATCATAAGTATTAAGATATATTTGGACCCTTAAAAATTAGAATAAATTGGAGGATGTAAGAGGCAAACATCTGTGATAGATATCTATAGTTTCCTTATACTACCTAGGTAATATCATTGATTTGTAATAAATTTATAATTATTTTAAAACACTCTATCAATGTTAACTTGGATGGGTTTCATGTTTTCATGGAATGATGATCATGGAGAGATCATCAAGGAACTAAAAAAGGAATCCTATTACAGACCCTATACTCACACTACCCACAGGTGGAGAACATTTCAGGGTATTCATTAATTCTTCCATGAAGGTATTGGGTTTAGTGTTAATGAAGAATAAAAATTTCATAGCAAATGCAATAAGGTAGTTGAAATTTCACAAATAGAACTATCCAATGAATGATCTATAATTGGATGTAGTGATCTTAACATTGAAAATAGAAACGAATTATCTCTTTGAGGAGAGCTTTGAAATATATATGGATAACAAAATTCTCCAAAATATATTCACAGATAAAGAGTTGAATATGCACCAAAGAAAACTTTGAGAGATAATAAAGGAAAATGAATTCTCAATTACTTAACCTCATGGTAATGAAAAAAAAGTGTTGTATGTTCTATGTGGAAAGGATTCAGTAATTATATAACTAATTAGATTTTAGAGGGATATGTTCATCTTATATTTGGAAAAGATAGATATATGAATAATAATGGAAAAAATATTGTTAATCCTTTCAAAAATCACTATAAAATTATTCCTTATGAATAGGTTATGTGATTATCAAAAATATGATGTTGGAATTCAAAATAAAGTTGAAAATATATTGAAATGGAAATATTTGGATTTCAATGTCAATGAAGGAGTTGTGATATTTCTTTCATGACTATGTGTATCATCAAATCTTGAGTTAATGAAGTAGAAATTGGATGATGCACATATTTCTACTTTCTCCATTCAACCAGGAAGCACAAAGATGTATCGAGATCACCAAGAATATTATTGGCCGGACTATATGAATTAGGATAACACTGAATATACATCAAAGTTATTAGTATGTCATTAAGTGAAGGCATAAATTAATAAGTATAAGAAGATAATGCAACCATTACCCATACCAACATGGAAATAGTAAAACACCACCATGATCTTTGTCCCCAGGAATCTAAACACATCCAAGAGAAACAATTCCATAGGGGTTTTTGTGTATTGTCTCGTAATAACAGCTCACATTATGGAAATTTGAGAGTATTTAAGACTTGATAAAATTCCCTGAATAAACATTAGATGTATTGTAATGCTGTATGGATTACAACTATTTATTGTGTCCAATCAATATCCAAAATTCACCTCTATGTTCTTGGAGAGTCTTCAAAACACTCTGAATACTCAGTTTAACTTAACATGGATTATCACTCTCAAACATATGGAATATATGAGGGGACTATCCAGACACTTGACCACATTTAAGAATATTCTCAACTAACATCAAATGAGGATTGAACCAATATCTTCCTTTAGTTCAGTTCTCTTAAAACAATAGTTCTCACTCAAGAATCCAAATGGCGCCCTATGAATCCCTTTATGGGAAGAGGTTACGAATACCTTCATATTGGGATGAAGTTGGGGAAAGTAAACTACTATATCCTAAAATACTCTATGAAATAGGTAAATGGTTAAGACCATTTGGTAGCACATAAAATATGCTCAGAGTCGATAGAAGTGCTATGATGAAAATCATCGACCAGGACTAGAGTTTGATATTAGATACATGGTATCCCTCTATATATTTCCATTGAAGGAAGGGATGAGATTTGGGAAGATTGTAAAATATTAGTCCAAGATACATCAGCAACTTTTGGATCCTTGATCGCATCAGGATGATGGTCTACCAAATTACACTCTCACCTAACCTATCTCAAGTACATGATGTAGTCTATATATCCCTCTTGAAAAATTACATACCATACCCCTCACATGTAATCAATACCGAGGTAGTAATATTCTAGAATTATCTTTCTTATTTGGAGTAGATGAAGAAGATGATATATCGTAGAGACAAAGTTCAATAAAATAAAACAATACACCTTGCCAAACTGCTAGGGAGGAACAAAAAGTTTAAAGAAGTGATGAAGGAACCAGAGGAACTGAGGAAGCAGAATTACCCTAATCTGTTTTAGTGTTGGAAAGAAAATTTTCTTGAGAGAAATTTCTTATGAGGGGATGATAGTAATAATTGTAACTGTTATAAATAAAATTCCACTTTTGATTTAATTAAATATCTTATAATGAAATATAGTTTGAGAAAATACATTCCATTATTTTGTTTTATCATATACTATCTGATATAAATTATTATAAAGAATATTTACCATGGATTAAATATCTATTGAACAGTTATAACATGATTAGTATAATAATAGGATTAAACAAATACAATTGATAAAGACAAATTAAGTGAAGGCATGATCATGTAGTTTTTTACCATATGAAACCTATTTATCAGAGCTTTATATGAGGTAGAATCCTTATTCTTTTCCCTGACCAAGATGAAACTAATATCTATCATCTTTAGCATGAGAAAACCCATTTATAGAATAATTTCAAGCTGCTTAAGATCATGACCCAAACCATGTATGTTTAACTAGAACATGAATGTATCACCATCGCACACCTTACTCTAAGGGAAGTTTCTAGTGTATTAAAGGTATATGTATTAAGAAACTATAACTCGGAGTATTTACATTATTTTTTATAGAATAATTATTATATTTTCAACATATTATTATTACTTTAAAATTGATTTTTATTTTGATATAATAAAATATAAATACTATTTATGGTTACATTATAACTCAATTAAGGGGTTTATTTTGATTATGTAATGGATTTTTGAAAGAAAAATATTTTAATAAATATTATTTTCAAATAATTATTATTAAATATAAATTATCATATAGTTTTTCTACATTAAAATGTTATTTTTATATGGGTTCAAAAACATTTTTTATAAAAAAACTAGCATTTCTCAATAAATGTCAATTACTATTTTGAAAGTAAAAATGCACATATTTATAAAATTATTTAGATAAAATAAATATTATTTTTTGAATCATAAAATATAAATTACCCAATGCATAATTTTTCTTAATTTTTTGAGATAGTTAAGTTTTCAGTTAAAAATTAAATATCGTATAAATATACTTGATGTATTATGACATCATAACATCCAAAATGTGATTTAATAAATTCTATAAAGGTTATTAAAGACCAAATATATTTTTTAAATTTAAAATAATGTTATTTTATGTTAATTTTATTAATTTTATGATTCCCCTATGAATCCTCCAAAATGATTAATATATTTTAAGGTTTGAAAAAAATTATTTAAGAGTTTGAATCACCTTCATATAATCAAGGGTATTATTTTATTAATTTTTCCTCTTATAAAATTAAAATAATGATTAACAATCCCATTTTGAATAAAAAATGTTAAAAAATCATGGGACGGTTTGTGGTTTTGGTTTTTTTATTATTTAGAGCCAAAACCTATGTAATAAAGAAATCATCCACTTTTCCTATGTAAACCCACCCATGCTCCAATTTACCTTCACTAAAACTCCGTTTATCATGTAATTTTTTTCCACTCTCTAGATTCCTCCCATGGAACCCATATGCTCTCTAGAATCCCATCACAAGCACTTGGTATCACACAATCAATTAAGGGATCCTCACCTTCTCTTCTTTAATAATGTTTATTTATTATATTAGGCCTTTCATTTCAAATTCAGAATGTTGGTTCATGTCTTTACATGTCTCTATTACTTCCCATTTCATTTAAAATGATGATTTCCCCCTATCTCTCTCATCAACAAATTTTATTTATATTTATGTAACGTTATTATGCAGCTGGAATTTCAATTTGTTTTCCCTTGCTAAAACAATTGTTTGGGGAATACCACACAAATTTCCTATCATTGGTGTTCAAATTTATACACATATATATATATATGAAATGGAGCTTACATGCATGTGTCATAAACTGCATAATCATGGAATAAAATAATATTATGAATGAATCGATGTTGTATGATCTATATGGCACACTTAATCATGAGAATGAAATTAAATTGACGGGTGTGCCCGAAATTATATTGAGATCTAATTAATTGGGTATTTTTTGGGATCGTGAGATGTTATTTCGAGACAATTAGTAAACCCAATTACTTTATGGGACATTTTCTGACATTATGTCTCAGTGCTTTATCATTGGCCTATGTTTATGATTCAGTGTTTTGTGTTCATTCCACATTTCCAATTTTGTGTTTATCATGTTATATCACGTCTCATCGTCCATGATTATGATTCGTAATATTTTTATACACCATTGATATGACTATGGTATAACATGTATCAAATTATTCCATGTTTATTCCCACAATGTGATTTATATCTCACAACATTCTTATATTTGTCCCCTTGTTATCACGTCCATTTTTAAAAGACAGCGAATTTTAGAAGCAAGTTAACAATGTTTTCAATAATGGTGTAGTATACTATGTTCAGGATAATATGCTATGTAAATAATTCCAAAATAGAATAGAAATCAAGATATTTCATGTTTTATTACGTGTACTTTATGTAATAAATCATTAATTTTTTTAGTAAAGAACAAGGTTGTAATAAAAGAGATATGGGAGAAAATGTCACAATGGGAGGAGCAGTAAAATTGTGAGAAAATCTAGTGAGGAAAACACATGAGGGGTTGAAATTTTTTCATGGTATAACCAGAGTTTAACACATATATATATTAGATATAATAGATATATTATAATTATAAAATCAAAATTTTAATGGAAACATTAATAACTAAATTTTAAAAATCAAAAATTAAATGGTACCATTTTTATTAAAATGAAAATGAAAATAAATCAAATCTAACCATAAATAGTTGTACACTTCACCAATTTTTATAGCCTCTATGAGTAATAAAATATCTATAGAGAAATATGGATTGATGGTTAAAATATTTCAAATAAAAATAAAATATTCAAATGATGGAAAACATTAGAAACAAGAAGAATTTGAATAAATTCCCTTTTTCTAGAACCATGAATTTAAATTTTAGTTCTATGAGAAGTTACATGAAATGATGTGAAATAGAGCCTTAATAATTATAACTAACATAAAAATTTTATCAATGGATCAAACTGAAATAAATTACATACGTCATATATTTCAGGGATTAAAATATTCAAATAAAAAATAAAAATTCAGAATCAAGTAATAATAGTTGTGTTTAAGTAAATAAAATAGACAAAATTCCAAAGTGTTGGTGATCCCTTACATTATTAAATTACTAGACACTAAATTAAATCTATACATTAAAATTCTTTGAATCCTACTCCTACGTTGAAAAATTATTAAATATAAATTATATACATATAATTTGATTATATCATGAACATATTTGAACAAAAACAATAATTTGGAAATATTATTTAATGTAAATGAATTAAAAAAAAAGGAAACAATACAACTAATAAAAAAATTATTTCTAATTGATGATTTTTTTCATGAATTTTAGAATGATTTAACAATTATGAATGAAATTAAGTCAAAATTTTAATAAATTTAACTTGTTACAATTAATTTATCATTATAAAATCATAACAAAACTGGTTGTAATAGTAAATGATAAAAATAATGTAATAGTAATACTTTGAAATCTATTCCAAAGGTTTTATTTTTAAAATAATACATATACATTAGTCTATTGCCTTATTTTTTGCAGAAGAAAGACACTAACCAATAAAAATATAGTTAGTGAATAACTAATTTATTTATAATTAAATGCAACAAATGAATCAAATAATATTTCTATAATTAATATGTGAATAAATGGTAGCACAATAGCCAAAATATAGATGAAGTGTTGTAAAGACCCTTAAAATTCAAGGGAAATTTGTTTTATAATTCACTTTGGGATTTTGCAAGAACACAGTTTCTAACGGCACTGGATTCCGAGGCCCGGTGTGCCCGGAATTTCTATCCAAAGTTTAGCTCGGGTACGTTCAGTGAACGAACGAGCGGGGATTTCTAACTTTTGAACCGGTGCTCGGAATCGAATTCTGAGGACACTGATGGAACCGCAGCGTAGGTAATTGCATAGGAACACCTTTTCTGGAGTTGTGTTTACACGAGGGAAGTTGATAAAAATTGTGATGTTAAAAATAAAAATTTAACTACAATTTTTATTTTCTCTAAGTGGTTTTAAGCTTTGGGTGGAAGTTGGGTAACTACCCAACTTCCCATAGGAGGTTATGAGTGTGGTGGGGCCCACAATAACCCCACCCCTTCATATTATTTAACCCCCCTTGATCTTCCCATAACCCCCTTGACCTTCCATAACTCCCCTTAACCCCATTAAGGCTTCCCTTCATTAATTTTTTAACTCCTCTCTTTAATTTTAAACTCTCCACCTCCCTCTCATTAAGTTTGCCAACTCAATTAATTAATATCCCTATTAATTAAATGACAGAACATTTCTTTTTGAATTAGTTTTCATTGGTTTTCTTTTATTTAAAGTGGGAATAATCTATTTTGATATTTGGAAAACAAATATTATTTGTGGGGGAACCTCTAGAGAAATAGAAGAGCTCTGTCCTTCCACGAAGAACGGTTCTATTTCCAACGAATCTTCGACGAACGAAGCTCGAGCCGGGAATGAAGGCACTTTACGGGAGTGACGAACGCCAACGATTGTCGACACCTTCATCTCCTCCCTTACGACGACGTCAACAAACCGTCATCCGCCTTTTCGCGATATCATCAATGAACAACGACCCTTGAGGTAGGGGTTTGGCTTTTATGTCGTGAATTATTTTTTATACGTTCATCGATATTAACGGCCAACTGTTATCGATATAACGGAGGAGGTCGCACTGCACAAACACAGTCGAACCTCCTCTCCTTTTTATTTTGGTTGTTTCCTACGTGGCTTGAATAGGAAGCGACGCGGTGTCGTTGCACTGTGTGGAAATTTAGAGAATCACGACGAAGAATCGCGGCGCCGTTGCGCCATGCCTTTGGGGCCGAACGAATCCGAGGTCGGAGTCGGGTCGTGGCGAGGGGGCGATGCGCCATCACGTCATGCCAGACAACAACAAAGGCGGCGCGATTTGTTAATTGACATGCGGATTGACGGGCGACGAAAAACGGGGCCGCAAGGTATTTTTGAAGCATCCGTAGTAAATTTCAAGACCCGAGATGAACGCCTGCATAGACGGTTTTGAAAACGGACCACTGGAACAACTCCGGTGGCCCGTGGAAAACCCGGAGGCGCGGGTCGCCGGCGCGGTGCCCCCGGTGACTAGGGGCGGCGGTCGGAGTCGTCCGGCCGCCAGGAGGTATCAGCGCCCGAGTGCGCCGCTGGAGGAAACAACCATTGCGGCTTGCCGTGGTGGTGCGGTACAGGGGATCCCGTGGCCGCGCGGGATCCCGGAGGATTGGCAGCGGCGCAAACCGCAGCCAGCTTCAATCAACGGCAAGGGGGTAGCGCACCCCCCCCCCCCTGCTCCGCGGCTTCCGCTCAGCCACGATGGTCGAGCCGCGGTTGGACGGTTGGGCCAGAACGAGCCGGTCGGGCAGGGCCGCGCCGGCCGGACCCGAACCTGGGTCGGTTCGACCCGGTTCGGGCCGGCCAAGGGAGGGGGGGGGGTTGGGCCGGGCCGGGCCCAGACCCCCCATTTCGGATGGTTTCTATTCGAACGCCCATAAAATGGGCTACAGACATCCGATCGATGCACCGTCAGTTGAAATGTGATCCTTGGATCGAGACCTCCATTTTGGTAAATTACATTTAGGGTTTCGGAGAAATTTGGGTTCGTCCGGGTAGCTTCGGATACGAAACAAACCGGGCCCTCGGAGCATAAACGCATATATCTTGAGCTCCAGACGTCCGATTGATGTGTCGTCGACTTTGTTGGATTCCTCTTGAGGAGACGGAACTTTTGGAATACTTATCTTGAGTTTTTGATGATGTTGGAGTATGTCCCGGTTGGATTGTACCGAAATCCAACCGGGCCCTTGGAACGGAAAAGCTGATATCTTTCAGACCGGACATCCGTTTGACGAACCGTTAGTGGTATTGGTGATCACGTTGAGAAACGGCCCGTATGAGTATACCCTATGAGAGTTCGGAATATATTTGAGATACGGCCGGGTTGGTTTTCTCAAAAAAACCAACCGGGCCCCTGGGACGAAAAGGCTAATAACTCACAGACCGGGCGTCCATTTGATGCGCCGTTTGTTGAATTGAGACCCCTATGACGAGGTTGTCCATTGAGATACTTCTTTGTGGGACTTGTGATACTTAGAATATCGACCTATAGCTCGTGGATCGGACCCTCCCGGAGACGAGCGTACGGAGTACAAAGACCATGTAGCTAGTTGTGACCTGATGAATGCTTGTCTGATTCGATTTGGAGTGACTAGCATAGCCTAGTGGGGAGCACTACTTTGTGAGGTGGGAGACCCATGGCGGAGGACCACTACTGTGTGAGGTGGCAGACCCGCGGTACTCGACAAGATTAGTACATCCGTAGGCTATGAGGGGGAGAACTACTGTGTGAGGTGGCAGACCTATGGTGGAGGAGCACTACTGTGTGAGGTGGAAGACCCGCGGTACTCGACAGGAGGAGTACCTCAGCAGTCGTAGGTTGCTGAGAAGTACCTCGGAGACTTGACAGGATCACTGTACTCTCAGAGACAGAGCACTTCAGCAGTTATGGTTTCGTTAATGAAAATCTTGGTTTGAGCTGAGTCTATGAACTTTGTGTTTACCTCTTGATTGATATGGGTCAATTGATAACTTAGGTGTATGTATGGGCATATACCTGGGTAGTGGTTATCTATTGATTTTATAATCTTTGTGTTTCCTCGTGATTGAGATGGGTTATTTGATAACTTAGGTATATGTATGGGCATATACCTAAGTAGTGGATATCTATTGAGATCTTCTTTGTGGTTATCCTTGTTGGTTTTTGTGAGACCATGAGGGTCTCGGGGTCCCTTCTGAGTATCATTATACTCACCCCTGCACGGGCTATGCTAGCACATCATTGTGTTTGTCGTAGACGACAGGCAGTGCTGACGGAGGCCGAGTGTTCGAGGACTGGATGGTACCCAGAGGTGGACTACCCGACGAGTCAATATCCGGAGGTGGACTTCACGGTGAGACGAAACTCGGAGGAGGTTGACAGGCGAGAGCGATGTAGAGGCTATATGTACCTACCCTTCAGGTCGGATCCGTGGAGGACATCCCAGGAGCTGCTTCCATTCTTCCAGCTTCTGTCTTTTCTGTTGTACTTTTGTTCAGTTGTAGTTGTACTTTCAGTTGGGTTTTTATTCTGGCCCATTTACTTTTCATCACTTCTCTTTGTACATAATGTTTTAATTCCACTTGTACTCTGTGGTGTTTTGTTTACTTTTATAAAGGCAATACCTTCCCAGTTATCGGGATTTACGCCTTTGGTGCTAGTCGCCTGCCCCTGACCTATGGAAGGCCGGCTTCGATTAGTCACAGCACGGGCCCCGAGGACAGGTCGTGAAAAATTGGTATCAGAGGAGCCGGTTCTACTGCAGAACTTATAACTCTGATATTTTCTTTCTATGAAGCAATAGTGTTAAGGGTACCGAGTGTGGTCTTCAGTTCAGTGAGTCCAGTTTTGATGCGGGTGGCCGACGTATCCATACACCAGGACCCTGACAACTGATTTCCGACTTTGTGCACAAAAACACTAATTGCATGTGTGTTTCTAGAAGTTTTTAAATGTTATCTCAAACCAGGTTAGCTCACCAGTTATAAATTGTTTGACCGTGTCATGTTTGTTTTCTTTCAGGATGCCTCCCCGCGGACAACCATCTAGAGCCCCGAGAGTTGTTTGTACTGATAGCCCACCGAGCGACGTGGCCTCAGTAAATGGACCTATCCTAGTGGAGGCACCAGTGATACTACTACCCGTTGGACAACCAATGCCACCAGCCCCAGCAGCATAGGGTGCACGTCGCTTGAGAACACTGCACGAGTTCCAGCACCAGAGGCCACCCAGGTTCGAGGGAGAGACGGACCTGCAGGCGGCTGAGGATTGGTTAGAGGCTGTGGTGAGAGTCTTCAGGCTAGTGGGGACACCAACAGACATCATTGTGATCCTTGCTGCCAGCCTTCTTCAGGAAGCAGTAGGAATATGGTGGATCCTGATGCTCCAGATGCATGACAAGGAGACACTTCTACGGGCAGACATCGAGAGCCTGTTCCGGGTAGAGTTTGTACCAACCACCCTTCGAGCGGTGCGTATACAGGAGCCACTTCAGTTGCGTCAGGGTAGCATGACAATGGCGTAGTATTCAGCGAGGATCACAGACCTCTCGCGCTACTCCACATATATGGTACAAGACCCATTCATTAGGGCCCGAACCTTCGAGCAGGCACTCAGGAGAGATATTAGAGCTTATGTTGTTCCTCTCAGCATTCCGACGCAGACAGGGGTGTTGGAGCGATCCCTCTTAGTGGAGAGTTTCCTTGCTGAGCAGTCTCCAGCAGCAGGACCCACCACTAGCTGGCATGCGCCAGAGTCTTCTACAGCAGGCAGTAGACAGATGACGCAGAGGTCCAAGAGGACCAGACCTACAGGTGGTCGACCACATGACTCAGGGTTGGTAGTGCGAGGCACCAAGGGAAGTGACAGAGCCAGACCTGCCATGCAATGTTACTCCTGCGGCAGGATTGGTCACATGGAACATGACTGTCCAACCCGCCATGCAGATGACCAGCAGTTAAATGAAGAACCTCCCAGGCAGAGGCATAGGTACGATCAGGGCGGACCACAAGGAGTAGGCGGCCATAGTAGAGGAGCTGGCCATGCAGATGGAGGTGGACGGCACTTCGGGGTGTTGCCACCACCACAACCAGGGGGTTCACCCCGACCGCAGGGGACAGGAGGACATGGGAGAGCTCAGCTTCAGGAAGCAGAAGCTTTCGACTACGGAGCTCCGGACGCGAGTGGACAGGAGCGGAACTAGTGGTTTATATCTAGTTCCATGATGTTGTTGTTACATTTGTGTCTTTGTACCATGAGCTACAATAATATAAAGACACTTACCTTGGTGATGTTCTCTTTCCTGTCCTTTTGTTTGGTTGATACTGAATGGTCCCAGTTAAGACTGTTGACTTGACCCTCACTTTCGAGATTTCTACTAGAGGAGACCCAGTGACCTCACACTGATTCCGACAGTGTGACTCGACCCTTGGAGGCGAGAGTGACAGTTGGATCTCTTGCTAGTAACGTTGATGCCTTACGATATCTTCCATGGCATGAATTCATCATTCATGTCTGGAATGACTATATTAGGAAAAGAACGTGGTTCATCTAGGGGATGAGACTGGATTTCTCTTATCGGCAAAGAAAAAATCATAGCAGCTCTTGTGGGACCAGAGATGGTCCAGGCCACGATAGAGTAGGTCCGGGTCATTCAAGAGAAGATGAGGATAGCTCAGGGCTGACAGAATCCTTATGCTGAGAAAAGGCAGAGACCACTAGAGTTCGAGGATGGCGAGTTATCTCCGCGCTTCACCGGACCCTTCAAAGTCCTCAGTAGGGTAGGTGAATTGGTTTATCGCTTGACCATTCCACCATAGTTGCACCGGGTGAATGAAATCATCCACATACCTCGGCTGAGGAGATATGTACATGATCCTTCACACAACATCAACCTCAGGGAGTTGGATGTCCATGACAGGGTGACTTGCGTGAAGATTCCAGTGGAGATCGAGGATCGATAGGAGTGGTCCCGCGTGAACGATTGATTCCTCAGCTGCATTTTCACTGGAAGCACAGGAACCTCCAGGGGAGCACCTGGGAGCGGAAGGTTCAGATGCATGCTCAGTACCACTTTTGTATCCCTAGTTAGTGTTAAAGATTTACGGGGACGTAAATCCCTGAGGTGGGATTAATGTAAAGACCCGTAAAATTCAAGGGAAATTTTTTTCTTAATTTTCTTTGGGATTTTACAAGAACACAGTTTTTGACGGCACTGGATTTCGAGGCCCGGTGTGCCCGGAATTTCTATCTGACGTTTAGCTCGGGTACGTTCAGTGAACGAACGAGCGGGAATTTCTAACTTTTGAACCAATGCTCAGAATCGAATTTCGAGGGTACCGATGGATCCGAAACGTAGGTAATTGCATAGGAACGCCTTTTCTAGGGTTGCGTTTACACGAGGGAAGTTGATAAAAATTTTGAAGTTAAAAATAAAAATTTAACTACAATTTTTATTTTCTCTAAGTGGTTTTATGCTTTGGGTGGAAGTTGGGTAACTACCCCACTTCCCATGGGAAGTTATGAGGGTGGTGGGGCCAACATGAACCCCACCCCTTCATATTCTTTAACCCCACTTGATCTTCCCATAACCCCCTTGACCATCCATAACTCCCCTTAACCCTATTAAGGCTTCCCTTCATTAATTTGTTAACTCCTATCTTTAATTTTAAACTCTCCACCTCCCTCTCATTAAGTTTTCCAACTAAATTAATTAATATCCCTATTAATTAAATGACACAACTCTTCTTTTTGAATTAGTTTGAATTGGTTGGCTTTTCATTAAAGTGGGAGTAATCTATTTTGATATTTGGATAACAAATATTATTTGTGGGGGAACCTCTGGAGAAATAGAAGATCTCCCTCCTTCCACGAAGAACGATTCTCTTTCCGACGAATCTTCGATGAACGAAGCTCGAACCAGGAACGTAGGCACTTTACGTGAGTGACGAATGCCAATGATTGTCGACACCTTCATCTCCTCCTTTACGACGACCTCAACGAACCGACGTTCGCCTTTTCATGATATCATCAATGAACAATGACCCTTGAGGTAGGGGTTTGGTTTTTATGTCGTGAATAATTTCTTAGACGCTCTTCGATATTAATGACCAACTGTTATCAAAATAACGGAGGGGGTCGGACTGCACAAACACAGCTGAACCTCCTCCCCTTTTTATTTTGTTTGTTTCCTACGTGGCTTGAAATGGAAGCGACGCGGTGTTGTTGCACCGTGCGGAAATTTAGAGAATCACGACGAAGAAGTGTGGCGTCGTTGCACCGCACCTTTGGGGCCGAACGAATCCATGGTCGGAGTCGGGCCACGGCGAAGGGGTGCGGCGCCATCACGTCGCGCCGGAAAACCACAAAGACGGCGCAATTTGTTAATTGACTTGCGGATTGACGGGTGATGACAAACAGGGCCGCAAGGTGTTTTTGAAGCTTCCGCAGTAAAGTTCGAGACCCGAGATGAACGCCGGCACAGACGGTTTTGAAAACGGACCAACGGAGCAACTCCGGTGGCCCGCGAAAAACCAGGAGGAGCGGGTCGCCGGCGCGGCGCCGCCGGCGACCGGGGGCGGCGGCCGGAGTCTTCCGGCCACCAGGAGGTGGCGGCACCCGAGTGCACCTCCGGAGGAAACAACCACCGTGGCTTGCCACGGCGGTGCGGCACGGGGGATCCCGTGGCCGCGCGGGATCCCGGAGGATTGGTGGCGGCGCAAACCGTCGCCGGCTTCAATCAACTGTGTGGGGGCCGCACACCCCCCTACTCTGCGGCTTCCGCTTGGCCACGATGGCCGAGCCGGCCATGCTGGGCCGTGCCCGGATGGGCAGGACCCGGACCCGGGGCGTGTCGACCCGGTTCGGGCCAGCCCAGGGGGGGGGGGGGTTGGGTCGGGCCGGGCCAGGCCAAGACCCCCCATTTCGGATTGTTTCTGTTCGAATGCCCATAACATGGGCTATGAAGATTCGATCGATGAAAAGTCAGTTGTGGTGCGATCCTTTGATCGAGACGGTCGTTTCGGTATATTACACTCTGGGTTTTGAAGAACTTTGGGTTCGGCTGGGTTGGTTCGGACACGAAACTAACCGGGCCCTCAATGCAGAAACGCTTATATCTTGAGCTCCGGACATCCGATTGATGTGCCGTCGACTTTGTTGGATTCCACTTGAGGAGGCGGAACTTTTGGCATACTTCACCTGAGTTTTGGATAATGTTGGAGTATGACCGGGTTGGATTGTACCGAAATCCAACCGGGCCTTTTGAACGGAAAAGCTGATATCTTTCAGACCGGACATCTGTTTGGAAAACCATCAGCGGCATTGGAGATCACATTGAGAAACGGTCCTTATGAGTATACCCTATGAGATTTCGGGATAAAGTTGAGATATGGCCAGGTTGGTTCACTCATGAAACCAATCGGGCCCCTGGGACGAAAAGGCTAATAACTCACAGACCGGGCATCCGATTGACACGCCGTCTGTTGCGTTGAGACCCCTATGACGAGATGGTACATTGAGATACTTCTTCGTGGGACTTGTGATACTTAGAGTATCGACCTGTAGCTCGTGGAGCGGGCCCTCCCGGAGACGAGTGTACGGAGTACAGAGACCGTGTAGCTGGTTGTGACCTGATGAGTGCTTGTCCGATTTGATTCGGAGTGACTAGCATAGCCCAGTGGGGAGAACTAATTTGTGAGGTGGAAGACCCATGGTGGAGGAGCACTACTGTGTGAGGTGGCAGACCCGCGGTACTCGACAGGAGGAGTACCGCTGTAGGCTATGAGGGGGAGCACTACTGTGTGAGGTGGCAGACCCATGGAGGAGGAGCACTACTATGTGAGGTGGCAGACCCGCGATACTCGATAGGAGGAGTACCTCAACAGTCATAGGGTGGTGAGCAGTACCTCAGAGCCATGATAGGATCACTGTACTCCCAGTGACGGAGCTCTTCTGCAGTTACGGTTTCGTTAATGAAAATCATGGTTTGAGCTGAGTCTATGACCTTTGTGTTTACCTCTTGATTGAGATGGGTCACTTGATAACATAGGTATATGTATGGGCATATACCCAGGTAGTGGTTATCCGTTGATTTTATAATCTTTGTGTTTCCTCATGATTGAGATGGGTTACTTGATAACTTAGTTATATGTATGGGAATATACCTAAGTAGTGGTTATTTGTTGATATCTTCTTTGTGGTTATCCTTGTTGGTTTTTGTGAGACCATGAGGGTCTCAGGGTCCCTACTGAGTATCGTTATACACACCCCTGCACGGGTTATGCCCGCACCTCGTTGTGTTGGTTGCAGACGACGGGCAGTGCTGACGGAGGCTGAGTGTTCGAGGACTGGACGGTACCCGAAGGTGCACTACCCGATGAGTCAGTATCTGGAGGTGGACTTCACGGCGAGAAGACACTCGGAGGAGGTTGACAGGCGAGAGCGATGTAGAGGCTATCTGTACATACCCTTCAGGTAGGATCCATAGAGGACATCCCAGGATCCGCTTCCGTTCTTCCACCTATTGTATTTTTCTGTTGTACTTTTTTTCAGTTGTAGTTGTACTTTTAGTTGGGTCTGTATTCTGGCCCATTTACTTTTCAGAACTTCTCTTTGTAAAAAATGTTTTACTTCCGCTTGTAGTCTGTGGTGTTTTTTTTAATTTTATAAAGGAAATTCCTTCCCAGTTATCAGGATTTACGCCTTTGGTGCTAGTTGCCAGCCCCTGGCCTATGGAAGGCGGGCTTGGGGTAGTCACGACACGGGCCCCAAGGACAGGTCGTGACAAGTGTGAAATTTAATCACCCATTTTAATGGACAATTTGAGGAAGAAAATTTTCAGAGAAATATATGGAATTGCAGTTAATATATATCTTATAAAAAATTAAATAGTCAAACATTAGGAAATTTTAATAAAAAATACAGTTTGAGGACATTCCACTTTTTGGGATGTGTGAATTCAAGCTTAAATTCTATGAGAAATTAAAGTAAAAGATATGAAACTGGGCCTTAGTAATGCATAAAAATATGAATATTTTTTCAATGAATCAAACTAAAATAAGCTACATACATCATAGAGGGATGGGATTATTATAATTAAACATAAAGGAATCATTCAAAATCATGTAATAATTGATTAGTTCTGGTGTATAAGTTTTACAAAATTCCAATGTGTTACCACTCCACTACATTATCAAATTAAAAAATAGTAATTTAAACATCTACATTAAAATTTTGTGCATCGTAATCCTATATTTAAAAATAATTAAATATAAATACTATGATTTTATTTTAGTGTTACTATGAGAATATTTTAAAAAAATATAATCTGGAAATATATTCAAATGTAAAAGAATTACAAAAAAAATTAATACCAACAACCATTTTTCTTTCCAGTTGATGAGTGTTTACAATTATTAAAAATGTTATAACATATATGAAAAAAATTTATTATAAATATTTACCTACTTAAATAGATGAAATTTAATTAATTTTATTATATCGTAACAAAAAAATAGGTTACAATAATAAGTGATGTCAACAATGCTAACTAGGACCTTAGAAATGCAATCTGAAGGGTTGAATTTTAAAACAATTCTTCTGAAATATTAGGTTTCATTATTTTTTATATAAATAAATAAATTACCTAAAAAATATGACCTTTGAATAGTTGACTAATACGTAATAAATGGAATGTAATGAATCAAATAATATTTATTCATTAAAAATAAGGAAACTAGTATTGTAGTTACAAAAATATATATGAAATGTGAAATAATATCAATAAATAAGAAATAAACATAAAAACTATATATAATATTGAATGTAAATAAACCTATAAATGGATTAATGATTTCAATTAAATTTAAATCTAAAATTTTGTGATAATAGAAAATTAGGGTAGAAGATTCGTGTTACTTCAGAATAGATGATGGAAACCCAAAAACTATTCAACAAAAAAAATTTATAACACTCGCATAGATAAACAATATAAAAACATAGGGTTATAAATTCTAAATCTCATCATGTAATTTTCAAGTGAGGAGAACTCATATAGATTATAGTGATGTGATGATTACTAGTACCTGAATTGTTGAAAATGGTAGTCTCGTGAATGAGAGATATGTATGATGATATGCGATAGAAAATACCAAAATAAATCCAAATAGATGGGAAATATCTAATTCAAAATAGAATGGCATTGATAATCGAAGGGGAGCATGATAATGGATATACATTAATTGTAAGAGAGATGTATAGATATGGTTCTTAATTTAGAGTGGTGAGTATTATGATTCATGAAGTGAGTGAAGATGGTGAGGATTCAAGAAGGAAAAAAGTGGATTAATAATTAAATATGAAGTTTATGTGAAAATGATATCAACATTATTCATTTTGGGGGAGGTGAAGGGTGAGTCGAGAAGAATAGGAGTATGATATGAGAAGTATAATTACAAGTAACATGATTCATGGAGGGAGATATGAGCAAATTAGAGACAAAAATCTCATGAAAACATAACATTAATGTTAGAGTATGAGGAATAAATGTGATTGGATTTTCAAGAATAAAACAAATGATTCAGGATGATGCTTTTTGGAAGGAAAATAAATCATGAGTTTGTGACATATGTAAAAAAGGAAACATCTAGATGAATATATCTAGTAGATGAAAAATAATAGAAAATATTTAAATAAATTTTTTTATTATATTATCTATATTATTTTTTAACTTAAATGAAATTAATTGTTTTTGTTAAATTAAATTTACGTATTTTTATTTCTTTTTTATATAATTTTTTTTAATTTTAAATGATTAATTAGTTATAAATAGATTAAAATAAATATAAAAATCTATTTGGTTTTTCTGTAATATTTTATTGTTAAATTCAACTACTTTATCATGTTTAAATAATTATTTTATAAAAAAAATCTGTAGTAATCAGAAATTAAAAAATTATACTTGAATAAAAACTTTTTGTTGTGTTATATATGAGTTTTTTTAATTTACTCGATTTGACATGCTTTTAATTTTTATTTTTATCAATGAATGAATATAAAATGTTAACTAAAAATATAGATAAAATTAAGTAACTTTTATATTGTAATATATTATATTTAAATTTAATAATATGATTATGTTTGGTTTATAATTTTTTTAAGAAACAAGTAAAAATGGTAAAATAAAAATTAATATGTAAGTTCTTTGACTTTTTATTTTATTTTTTTGTTAACAATTAAAAATTATTTATTTGTACAAGTTTTTTATTCTTAATCTTGTAAATAAAATAATAATAGTAATAAATAAAACATAAAATCCAAATTTTTATACAGATGATATTATTTTATTCCTAAAATGTGACAATAAAACTATTATCACCTTTAAGGAATCCTTTTCTCACAGTGACATGGTCTCAAGCTAATGTGTAGGATTACACAAGTCCAACTTCCACATTGGTAAGAACCTATCCAAATCCAAGAATATATTAATTATGAACGATTTGGGTATAATATAGGGATTTATGCCTTTTAAATACCTTATTATCCATATGTTTTGGGGTAGGCATATGGCGTGTTACTTTAATGACATTCTCAACTAGGCCAAAAGGGAGCTTACTTCATAGAAAGTGAAATCTGATTCAATGTATAGAACTATATTTCATGTTAAAGATACTTTTATGTCCAAATTAGTTTACTCTTTGAAGGTTTCAAATGGGCCACTCCTCATATTAAAAACCTCAATTAGTGCATCCAAAATATTATTTAGACATGATATATCCAAGAAATAAGACTGTTCACTATCCCTGGAGGAAATGTTAAAACCTATAAAATATGGAGGAATGGGTGTTAAGAGTCATACATGATTTAATGACTCATAACATGTTTAATACATGTAGATACTTATCACTATAAATTAAGAACCCCCTTCCTTCATCAAATCCATATTTCTAATGAAAATGATGAGTGATAACTATAATTACATGAGATCCACCAATTGGTTAGCCTTTAATGTCTCATATTCCATTATTTAGTCTAATTATAGTTGGATTTCAAGTATTAAACCAACTACTAAATTTAAGAAAGATAACTATAAAGTTTCATCATGGATATACTTTTTTCATAACACTAAATCAATTATCGACCCTCGGGTTTTAATCAATACTCCCCTTTCTAATCCTTTCTTAAATCATCTTGAAGAGATTAACCGAACAATGAAATATTAAATTCTTTCCCTTTAGGAGGATCTACTTTTACAAGAACCAATAATAATTGGATATATCGATGCTAAATTATATTATCTATTTACTTCCATAAGTGATAACTGAAACGTCTCTTTGATTTATAAGTTTAGAAAGCCCAAGATAAAATCTTCATGGTATACCTTGAATTGGAGGATTTATCTTGGAAGGGTCCCTACTAATTCCTTCTGAAAACATTTTTGTGTTACTCCTTTTACTATATGTATTTTTCATAACCATCACAGAATAGATGCAGATCACCTAATCGTATGTTGTGTAGCTAATTCTGCACATTAAGACTCCCTCATTAATCTAGTTTAATTCCCTCATTATAGTATAACTCCCTTGTTTGCATGATCTTTTATGACATCTGAATGTATATTTTTTTATTATATATAATACATTTTTCATCAAAAAATTGTGTAATTAATACACTCGATATATAATAATAAAAAAATCATTTTTACATAGCCAATACAAATTTAATCTACAGACATCTTAATTAGGGTTAATTACCACTATAAGGGATTCCAATTCCATTCAATTGGGTTACTGCCTGACTCTACACATTATTTCACTATTTCACATCACCTCATCTTTTTTGGTAATTTTATCCTCCAAATGGTATTCTTATAGTATTTTGGAATCCCTATTTTCTAGGTTGGAAAAAGTATTACATGAATGGTTCATCAAGGGGTAACCCTATAACCTCACGGTGTGGTGATATCATTAGATTTAACTAATATAATTTATGTGGTTTCTTTTATAGTGATTTTGGTATTTCCCCCTCAATTGTCTATGAGATTATTTGAGTCATCAATGTTGTGAATATTGATCGACAAAGATGATGGTCAAATCTATGGATGAAAATTAGCTCCAGAACCATAGTGTATAAAAACATAAAAAACAAGGTTCATCTCTCATAGTGTCTGATGGTGAGATGAATGGAATACCTAGAATATCTTGACACTGTTGAATATTTCATCACTAATGCATTTCGGGAATCTAACATGGTAGCAGATGGACTGGATAATAAAGATATAGGCAGTTACATTTTCTTCTAGTTGAATGGTCTTCTTTTGGGCTTTTCAATATTCTCTAAAATATATCACTGTAAAATGCACCATTTTATAATATTGTGATATTTTTCTTTTCAAAAAATCATAATTTTTTAATGATAATATATCACCTTTTATATATATAGATATTATAAATTTTTTTAATTTTTTTAATATAGATTGTTTAAAAGTATGTATATTTGTGTGGTTATAATCTTATTTGTAAAAATAAATGAATAAACTAACATTATATGAAAAAAAAATCTTTAAATTTATTATTTATTTCACTATAATATGGATTGTTTAAAAAATTTCAAATATCGATGTTTTAGTTTTTTTATTAGAAAATAAATGAATAAATGAAATTAACAATAAACGTTGATTAAAATTTATTAATTAAATTTTAAAGAAAAATAATTTAACAAGACATATATTATGATAATTATTTTTAAAAATTAATTATATATTTGAAACATGTCCCTATTGATTTATTGAATCAAAGAAATAATAGTCGATAAACATAGTGAAAGTTACAGCTTTCCACCTAGAAGGGTAGTGACATTGGAAATATTTCTAATGTTAAATGATGCATGGATTAAAATTTATAATGAATTAAATTTACCTATAATTATTTTTGTGAGATAATATTTATATATTCATACAAAAAATACTAAAAAAATATATTATATCTCATATCCAATGATGGATGATGAAGAATGGAGACATGTATTCTAGTTGGGCAATCCACAGCCTAATAATGATATGATAGAATTATATTGACATATCTACCACATCTCAATAAAAGGGGTTATTGGAAGATAATGATAAATTACAAAATGATTGTTTAGGTGATTTTATATCTATGTATGATAGTTTATGTGAAAATGAAATTACTCAGGAGCATGGAAAACTCTTGGCCATGTTATGGTCAGAATATATAGCTCAATTGATGCATTTTTAATGGGATGCGATAACACCCAATAGTAAGCTTTCAGGTGTGTTATGTGAAGGTTATAAAGATAATGACAATATTTTATCCATGTACATGGAGTTTCAAACTAATGAGAAATTTAAGAATATATTAAATGATATCATGTTGAAAATCATTACAATTATTTTTTGTAGGATTCTAAAAGAATGAAATATATTATTGCATCTGCTAAATGTGGTAAGGATTGTAGCTTATGAAAATGAGAAAAAGATTATATAAATAATAGATTAGATAAAAGTAAAATTTTTACACAACTTATACATTTTTTGAACCTATTATGTCCAGGGACTATATGGACCTTGATACAGATTTCATCTCCTTCATAAATATGTAATGGAGTAAAACTAACCCAGATGTTTCATTATGCCTTATATAGGAGCACATATGCCTAATTTGTAATTAAAATATATCACAAAATAATTTTTAGATGGATAATTATAGATTAGTTTTCATGGTATATGGCTATTGGGATGAGTCCTACATGAACCATCAAAAACTAATTCTTGTTTTAGAGATGAATGACAATGTTATTTATCTTCTACATGAAATTGAGAATATTAATAATGATATTCAACATAATTTATCAATTCATGTATTTAATAGGGTTTTTTGGGAAATCAACCCTATTATATCTATGTTTCCTTTTTTTAATAAATTAATATATATTTTTCTGCGAAATTATTATATAGTAGGTATAAGGGTGTACTGTTGATAGGTTGAATACATGATGGAAATTATTTCCCACTAAGTAAATAATTTTTTAATTTTGGAAAATGAGTATTATGAATCATGGTGTTAGTTTATACAATTATCACACACATATTATATATATAGAAAATAAATTTGTTTCATCATAGATCATTAGGTGTTTATAATGTATGAAATTATTAATATTATTCTTCAATAGTGTCCTCATATTTCTCACAATCGTTTCAACATTCTTTATATTGGGAGTAATGTGTTGTATTTTGTTCCCCAAAACCAAATTTTAATTACTTTATAATTACTTATATTAATTTATTTAAATATTAATAATTATTTTATGACATAATGATTGTTATAGTTTTAGAATAGTATGTGATAATATCTTAAATGTACTTTTCACATTGAAAGTTGATAATAGTTCCCCACTATGTTGAGAACCTATATGATCCTTCATAGTGTTCGTAATAATAAGTTATATGGTGGGAAGATATCATTTTATGGGACATAAATGGAAAAATATCTCAAGGCTAGAGAGTCATAATAAATTGAGACACTTTCTTCTAGAACAAATCATTTTTAGTCTTCCATGAGAGAGATTATGAGAAAATGACTCACCAATAGGAAATCAACATTATTATTATTCATTGGATACTCCCTTCTAGGTAATAAAACCTCATACTTGAAACAACCCATAATTAAGTAATTTGTGTAAAGGGTTTCACTTTTTAAAACATCTAATATTTTTTTATAGTTTTATATAATTATGTAAAACATTAAAAAATAATTTGGAAACTTCCAAACATTATATACTTTGCAAAAAAATATTAATTTTATAATGACTCACTTTCATCTTTTAAGGAAACTCTTATATCTGGAACAATGAATTTGTTAACATTACTACCAAACCTTAATCCCTGTGAAAAATCATTTGAAAATGTGGGATGAGAAAAAAAACATTGAGTAAGGGACATAAAAAAACAAACCCATTAGTACTTTTCAGAACTAAAAATATATATAATAAAGATGTACATTCTCATAATATACATTTGATCAAAAATATATGTTTACATTTACATGAAAACTAATTTATTTCACACTATATTTCATGAAACAATTTATGTGATGGGGAAATCATAATCATTTGAGTTTCTTGGAAAACATGAAAACTCATTAATACATTTCTTAGAAAACAGTCCTTTTACCTTTATAAAAATTAATCATAAACATTAATTAAACATTTAATCTCATTTCATACCATTTAAAATAAATACATTTCCATTATAAATCATTTCAATAATAACATGTAGGTATCTATGGAAATTATCCTTAAATTCACCATTAAAATACCTCTTATAATAGAATCACCGAACTAGATAATTCCTATATCTCTTATAAGTTACTTATAACAAATGAGTCCAACACATTACCCAATGCATTATAGAACTATGTTTATACAACCATTCATCAGAGCTATATAGGGATCAGCCATAATTAATAAAAGATTTACAAGAACCATAGCATGAATAAAATAAAAATGTTTTTCACTTTGGAAATAAAACCCATTATAATTGGATTTCATTCCCATAAGTAATAACACTTTTATTTATCTTGTAATTAGGAGAAAAAATTTATGTTTCCTTAACAAACCTTTTGAAATAAAAAATTCAAAAAATATTGAGAGAATATTTTTTTCAAAAATAACCATGGAAACATCTAAAGTAATATTGATAATTAATATTGGAAATGATATTATATAAAAATACTTTCATTTTCACATTCGTAAAATGTGAAAGTTAACAAATTCTGCAAATTATTAAAGTATTATTTTTAAATCATTTAAAAAAATTAAAAACTAATATAAAATGAAATTTGAAATCAATTTGACAATAAATAATAACATCCTTGAATAATTTTAAATAACATATACATTTAATAAAAGTATTTAAAATGAATTACTTAAAATAATACATTAAAGAAATTTTTTTTACATTATGCCTTATCATGCATTATAAGTTCTATAACTCGTAAATAATAAAATAAAAATAGTTTTATAATTTATGTTGAAAATTTTTCATATTCATTTTATTTTTATTATTCATTTTATTTCTCCTAAAACAGTTAATTTCATGTTTGATTTTTCAAGGTCATTATGTTTATAACCTCAAAACCACATTAGTGTGTTGATCATATTCAAAGTTACTATAGTAAAATTATCTCAAAATCATAAAAATGTTATATTTATCATATGTAAAGATATTCACACTATTAAAACTGATCGTGTAAGGTATTTATTCAAAATTAACCATGGGGTTTCATAGAGATAGTAGTACATACATACATGTGAACATCGTTTCATTTTCCTAAATGGTGGAAAATAAAGAAATTAAATAATATTTTAATTTTATCAATAATAATTATATTTATATATATCAAATGTATACATTATTTACATCCTTATTACTATCCTTATAAGGTGAAAAGGAAAATTCCATCATATCTCTTCGTGGAGGTGGTATTCCACAACAACACAAAGACATCATTAAAAATTTATAAAGAAAGTAAAGAGAAAGAAGTTTAGTAATATATTATCATTATAGAATAATAATTATGTCATATATATCATATATATATATATATTCATTTCCTAATTTTTATGACTAGACATATTTTAAGATGATGGAAAAAATCATATCCATTTGTTGAGGTGGTATTCAACACGTACACACAAGCATTATTGTCATTTCTCATAAAATCAAAAAATTGATAAAAATGGGTTTTACTATATTAATAATAAAATTTCATTTTATTAAGTTATTTATGTTATTATTTCATCATGTTTTAAGAATATGTGAAAGATTAAAAATAATAAATAAACATGAAATAGTTTGGTTAGGATTTTTACCTTACCTGCCGATATCTCCCTTTGGATTTCACTTTAATCCTTCTAGAATTGGCCTTTTGAAAAGACTGGGACCACTATAACATGGAGTGGGATGCTGGGTAGAGTTTTAGGTAGGTATTGGTAGAAACATAGTGCTCAAAAATTGTTATTAATGGAGGATAGGTGGTTCCAATTTATAAGTAAGGGAACTAGAACACATGTATTTTTTCAAAATATTTTTATATGTTAAAGTATTTATCATATGAAAGTAGATATAAAACTTTAAAAATTCAAATATAAATTTTTTATTTCCAAAAAAATACAGTTTAATATTAATTAATATATTTTTTTTTTGGAATTATAATTTTTTTTACTTTAATTATCCTAATTTACCCTTTATTTTGGTGTCACATGTTTTCCATGGTAACTATTCATAATGAAAAAAAATATAATTGATCTCATTAATAAATTTTAAATAACTTATTAAAAATATGGAATCACTTTTTTAGGATTCAATTTTTTAAAGTGATAAAAATTTCTTTTCATATATATAGGTAAAACACAACCAAATGTAGTTTTTAGAAAAAAAAAATTTTAAGCATAAAAAGAACTTATACCAAAATCAAATATAATGTTGATTGCTAGAGATTATTAGGATTATTTTTAATAAATTTATTATTTTTATACTTTAAAAACAAATCCAAAAAATAATTGGACTTTTTAATTACATTATATAAGAAAACAAAATAACATATTTTTAGAAATCAACATTTTACTATTCACACTAAAATCAATATTTTAAAAAAATTAAAATAAAAACAACCTTAGTTGTCTTTAATATAATTTTTAAGAAAATTATTTCATTAATAAAAAATTAAATTTACTAGTTAAAAAATCTTCCTTTTAAATAAAACTGTGTATTTCAATAAAAAATAACTTAGTTATATAAAAATATTCCTTTTCAATTGAAATCATTCATAAATTTATTTATAAAACAATTATTATTATAAATATATTAAGAAAATACATAAAAATCATAATATTTATTTTTTTCTAGTACTACCTGGGTATTCACATTCTCCCCTTTTAAATTTCTCTTTCTTGTAATATTATTCATTATTTAGATAATTATGGATATTTTTTCTTCATAGAATTTTTTTATTCTTATATTGCTTCCTCAATCATGTGATTCTTCCTTAAAGACTTTAGCTAGTAAAAATCCTTATTTAATAGTAATTTCACTATATGATCCAAAATCTGAACTGACTTTTATTCATAATAGAGATTCTCCGCTGACTATATCACTTATGGGATCAAAACATGATATGCCTCAATTACGCACATTTCTAAAAATAAAACATAAAAAATGTACATGAGATAAAAATGGTGGTAAATATACTCTCTGAGAAACCAATATTGTCATTTCTAGAATTTCATATGGATTATAAACTACAAAACTGTCATTCCATTTCATCTAAAATGTATAGAATGTTTCCATAGTGATACTTTATGAAAAAAAAAATTATCTCTGACATAAAATTAGAGATCATTCTTCCTATGATCTATATAACCCTTCATACTACACTAATCTACCAACATATGCATCCAAATAATCTTTACCTATATAACCATCCCTTCTACCAATTATACACTGAGTAATTTCATTTCCATAATTCTTCACCATCCTACTAGATTCCAGAATCATTTTTATATAATGCCTCAAAATGATTAATTTATATAAGTGAATATAAATTTTTATTATATGAAAATTAATTTAAATACATATGTTCATCTTATATTTCTATATAATTCAATGAGAAATATCAAATCATATCCACTAGTGTATGAATTGTACACTCTGTTTGTACGCCAGATTGAGGATGAAAAGTTGCACTAAATTTAAATTGATGTCCCATCAACATCAATATTCATTTCTAAAAATATGATGTAAACCTATGATAATGATCACAATCAATAGAGAGGGGAAGTCCATGTAACCTTAATATTTCCATAAGATAAATTCTTAAATTATAATACAAAATAAAATTATATCAAATATATATAAAATACATATATTCAGTCAAATGATCATTAATTACCCAAAGAATGTTTTCAAATTGAGATTCATATCATAATACCATCAAAAAATACATAGATATATTTTATAATATTAATTCATAAACTAGATGAGGTTGATGAATCCCTTTTAATGATTATCACTCAACATTAACCTACTAACAAGATAAATACTTCTTGATATAATTTAATATATATTTCATCATAACATCCCACCAAAAATATTCATAAAGTTATTTGTACACATTAGTACAACCATGATGAATGAGACATAGAGAGATATGATCTCCACTTAAAAAAACCTTCTTTAACTGGGAATTATTTAGAACACACAACCTCTTTCCCAATTTGATTACATATTCTTTGTAAAAAAAATTAGTTTTCGGAAACATACCTATATTGACTAATTTTAAACATTATTTCAAACCAATATATTCTTATTAATATTCCTTAATTATTTATAACAAATATGATTTCATAAATACAAAATATAAAATAGATTAAATTTCTATATACAAAATTTATAGGTTAACATTAACTAAATTATTAACTAAAGTCACATGTTTCAGTAGTGATACTTACAATGATGAATTCTATTTTTGACTCAAGACATCATCTTCCTTGTTTTATTTATCTGGATGATATTGAATTGTGAAATCATAATCATTAATCAGTTCTTGACATATTTTATGACTCATGTTCAAAACTTTTAGAGTGATAATATACTTTATAATTTAATGATCAGTATAAATTTAACATTTCTCCCCATATAAATGACATCTCTATATTTTTATACAAAAAACTACATCTAGTTCAGGGTAATGAGTAAGATAATTCTACTCAAGGGGTTTGAATTGAAAAAATGCATACTTGAAAAACCTATTTTTATGCATCAAGTCACAACCAATTACCTTCAAGTAAGAATTACTATAAATATAAAATTCTCTATTTCATGTTGGAAATTATAATACTAGATCATTATCCAATCTTATTTTCATTTTCTTAAAGCAATCATAACATTTCTTTATCGAGTTGGATTTCACTCCTTTTCAATTTAACTAAGTTATTATGATTGATTACTAAGAATATTTCTAGAAAACGTCTGTAATAACCCTGAAATATGTAAAAACATTGAATATATTTGATATTTATAGGACTTGTACATTCTTCTATTCTAACACCCCAAAATTCCAATGTACATCATTGTATTCAATAGCATGTGTGACACACATCACCAGGTACATAAGGTAATAAAATTTATTGAACATATACAATATATTTACTATTTTAAATTAGTTAAATGAAATATATATCTTTTTATACAAGAAAATCTGAGTTAGCATTCATCACACTCCAGATCGACCTTCTTCATTAGCTTCTGTTACACGCAACATCGTGTTTCACAAAATAAATATATATTAACAAAATATTATTATTTAGTATAAGAAGATATAAAAATTCCATTATTAATATTATTAACTAAGTTATGATTTTTTTTATTTATGATTATAAAAAATGAATTCATTAGCTACTAATTAATGAGAAACAAATATAAGAACCAATTTCATATAAAATGAATTATTATTATTTATATGGTTCCAAATGAGTTTTATATCCATAAAACTAATAAATTATTAGTATTGAATGGTTTTAATGAAATATAAATGTTATATATTCAACTACATATTTTTTATATTCATACATTACATTTGATAGGAATAAGATAAGAACAAACTCAATTTTACACATGAAACCCTATATTTTTTAAAAGATAATTTACCTACTAATAATGGGGAAAATATTTTAAATATGAATTTTAATACATTAATTGATTTAATATCTAAAAATAATCATCATATTTGAAATATAAATACAAGAATTAGGTCTGGGTTAATTTTATATATATATTATAAACATGTAAATATTTAATGAATACATAATAACACTGAATTTTAGTTCAAAACTACCTTTTCATTTAATTTATTTATAATGATAAATAATATTTTAACCTAGAATAAATTTTTAATTACATAGTATTTTTTCAATTTATAATTTTTTTATTTTAATCAATTTTTCTTTAAAATTGATTATAAAAACAACGCAAACATTCGTACGTTTTAACTTCAAAAATCTGCATTATCTTCCCACCTACAGGATGAATATTCATATTTAGAAGAATAAATATTTATACTATCTAATAAGTACAAAATTGTTTTTACAAGAAATATTAGTGAATGTGATTAAAATCAATTACAACAATTGAGGTTAGATTAAGAATAATGTGGGACTAATCGTTAACCTTAAGGTCTAGAATGTCTTATTCGCTTGTCCAAGTGCTATTGGATACAAATATATCAATTTTATCCCCCAACCTTCTTTATTTTTTTTCCATTATTCAATCCACTTGCAACCTGAAAATCATGAATGGAATTACCTAGTAAAATTATTACAAGAGTGCCACTACTCCTGCACTATAAAAGGACTTACCCTCTTCCCAATTTATCACGCATCTATAGCCACATTAGTTCAACAAAGTGCTTCCCAAATATATTCTCAACATCCCTCCCATAATCCAAGAATCCTCCCCTTAGGAATAAACACATCCCAGGAAGATTTTGGTTCAAACCAAAATGAGTTACATGATTAAGAGGTAACAAGCTTCCTCAAGATTTTTAGTTTTATTTCAATTCTTCAATCCCTAAAATATTCTTATATCATGATTTTATAATAAATAGTATCTAAAATATACAAATATTATATATTATATAGTCTCAACCTAAAATCACAGACACATCCATATAATAGGTAATAATCATATTATTTCTGTGTATATGGAACTATTGCCACACAAAATGATGGTTGTTCATTTTTCCTTTAACACATATCATGGTGTCAATTATGATGGAAACTATGTTTAATATTATATATATGATATTTATCAATTAATTATACTTATTTAATACTTTTATTACACATAATATTAATACTTTCCATTTTACGTTAATATGATAACATCGTTTGAGGAAATGTGTACTATGGTCACCTCAATGTGATGTGATTCATTCACAATATAAATGAAATGTTTAAAGGATAACATAAATTAAAAAATTGTGAAATAAATAATCACTATATTAATATCCCAAAATAATTAAAATTTTTATATATAATATATATCAATTTTTAATATCTGTTCACACACTAAAATGTGATAAGTCTTGGGCGTGTGAACTTCCGCCTCCTCAACATGATGTGATTCTTTTTCAAATCATAAGAATTAATTATATAAGTACATATTACTAAATAATATGGTATTTTTGATATAATTATTATTCTTTAATGATATAATTATACATAACTTCTTTCTATAAAGATCATTGAAAATGATATTGTTACTCATGTGTACACACGACCTACCGTCTCCATGATTGTAATGTTGATTAATTTTTCATAACCCTATTTAATGATTGTTTTTAAATGTAAAATTTATGTATAAATATAAAAATCATTACATTATTATTATTATGGAGATGTTATATAATGACCCATTTCACCATAGTTGACCCACCAAAGTTGTTTTTGATATATAAACTAAATTTGGTCAGAACACCTAACGTAAACTGAATTCCTTAGGTTGTTGTAAAAACATAGTAAAAAGTTAGATAGATTGAAGGATAAACATGAAAAAGTTCTAGAGAATGTATAAAATTAATATAATTTTCTTATATTTATTGTTAAAATATGATTACCAAAAATTAAATGTCAGGTAAGGGATTCTCATCTCACTTTTTACATTTGTGTGATAAATGTAATATTCACAACATAAAATTTTTTTCTGGTGTATCTATTTCCAAATTTTTATATAATATCGTTAATCCTTTTTTTAAATCATTTTATTTTAAATTTTATTTTAATATTATTCTTTCAAAATGATATGGGATACTTTGTAATGTTTAATGATTATTTTCCACAGGACTAATCCTAATGATCTTTCAATAGAATTTCCATTTCATGAAATTATATAACCATTGTTCAATAAACACTTTCATTCATCTCTAGTTATTCAATAATATTTTAAATAACTAGTATCATTTTTTTACTCTTTCGTACACACAACATTTTTAATAAAACCAAAAATTATTTCTCTCTTTAGTTGGAGAATATATTTTCATCTAAGAACAATGTTTTAATAAAATGTTTTCAAAAAAATTAAAGAAAATTGGATAAGACATTTTCCCTTCTTGTGTTTTACCAATTTTCTTAGAGGAATATTATTTTAGAATTCCCAACAAGGACTTTTTTTATTATTTTTACCAAGAAAAATAAATATTCATTTTCCTTGTAAAATAATTACAGATTTTCTTACCATCATTTATTTAATAATTCATTTGCATATCTAAAAAGTTACTTTTTAAGTAAATTTTTGTCAACTATTATTTTCATGTAATTATTTTAATCTGTTTTACAAAAAAACGATATTTTCCACAACAATTATTTTAAATTAAATATTATGATATTTCTATTAATCAAAACAACAACACTTTAATTTTCATGAACTTGGTATTTTTTATATTAATAAAATCATTATTCATCTTCTATATGGTTTATTATTTAATATTCCAAGTATATTATTAAAAATCACTTCCTTTAATAATTTTTTATTCTCCTTGAAATATTCAATATCTTATGATAATTTAGTATGGAATTTAAACCTAATTATCTAGTTAATTTTTCATAGATATTACTATTGTCTGAACTGTATACCTCTTTATATAAGATGTCTACTTTGATAGTTATTTTATTATTTGGGTAAATATTGATAATTATATATTATTTATTAAATAACTATATTTGATAAGGAATGTTATTTATTAATTAAATTGATTACTCAATATTAAAAAGGCTTTGGACATGAAATGATGGGTGGATCCCTGATATTATATAGCTCCTCGATACATCAACATGTTCTCATGATAGAAACTAGTTTCAAAATTTAAATGGTTTTCTATCCATGGTTTTAATCCATATTGTTAAAGTTATTGAATGTATAAGTTTTCATGTGACATGGATATGAAGTCCATTAAGAATCATTGCCTTCATATTAGTATAATTTATTATTCATCCATGATATTTTGTGAAGATATATATATGTATACATTTCATTATCCATTATTTATATGGTATGTGTTTAGGTTTATTACCTTTCTATATTTATTTTTCCTTTTCTTGTTATTTTAATGTCATCTGTTACCAGTAAAAAACATGTACATGTTAATTTATTCACATTGATTCATTATTTCTTCTTCTTTAGTAACCCTTACTGAGCATTTGATCTCACCCATATTATATTTATTTTCCAAAGAATCTAAGAAGCATACTATAAAATATAAGCATGCATAAAAAATATGGATTCCAGCTATCCTTGATGTTATTTATTTATTTTTAAATAAAAATACAATTTTGTTGTAATTACTATTATATTTTCTAATACAGGACTCATGTATTTATCTAGTTTTAAAAAACAACTAAACTCTCATTCGTTCGATATTTGATTCCTTAAAATCATGCCAATTTAATTAGTAGCAGGTACCAGATCTGGCTATCTAGGGTTGGTTTGATATAGTTGGAATCAAAAGAACTATAGTAGCAATAATGGGAACTATTTTTAGTAAAAAACTTTTTATAGAACATAAACCTATAATGGTAATTTAGAATATATATATATATATAATAACATCCTAGAATATAATTAATGTACAGATTATGTGGGTATTCATAGAAATAGATCCATGTATTAAAAATACAAGTGGACATGATTCTAGAATAGATGTACCTAGGAGTAATAACTCCAACAGGGTGTTTCAAGCCTGACTCGAGGTAACTTTGAACCTGGAAATTAGCCAAACTGCGCACCTAGTTTGACACTCCTGAGGGATATGGTAAAGGTAATTCACATTTTATTTTCCATCCACTATGTGAGATAATGACGATGAATGATCAAGGTCAAACCTAAGGTGTTTTAGATTGAAGATAAGGGTGCATGGTTTAAAAATTATAGAAAGGATATTATGGATAAAACCTAGACCATGGAAAGACCTATGTGGAAATAAATGGATGATATATTTATATATTTATTTTGTATTGAAAACTTTTATTAAAAATATATTTAGTGATTGGCATAATTTTAAGGATATCCATTTAGTTATTTTTGAAATTATATTAATTTGGTCTTGAAAAAGAAAACCTGTAATCTGGGTTATAACCAATCAAATTTGACAAGGTTGTAGGTCCTATACCCTTGATCGAAGGACGATAAGTTTTTCACGCCAACCATCAAGCTTCACAATGTCCTAGTTATTTTTTCATCATTTTAGTTAAATAGTTTGAAGAATAAGTATTAACGCTGAACCAATAGTATCACTTTTGAGGATTTGAGATTAATCTATTAATAATATTTGGTTTGGAATATACATAAAGACAAATATATTTACTTGTTACTCGATTATAAACATTATGATCCATTAAATGTTTACTTTACTGTTTCAGTCATAAAAAAGTAATTATTATTAATTTATTTCTAGTACTAATGGAATAAATCCTAATTTTATTAATGAATAACCCTATATTAGGACTAACCATATGAAATTGAAACCTATATTTTATAAATAATTCATTATATTCTTGGTCAATAAAATAATCACCCAATATTATGAACACAACTTCAAAATAAAATATTGTACTAATATAATAATTTCCATTGAACCAATGGCCATGTAAATCATATCAGATTTATGAATTTTAGGGCCACAACTTTTTTTGATCATTAAATTTTTTGTGATCGATAACCTCAATAACTACTTATAAATATTTAGATTTTTCCTCCAATCACGTATCTCAACTTTTCAATAATGATATCATACTTAGAGAGCCAGTTAAATGTCAGTCCATGGGACCTTTATAGCTCTCATTTTCTATTTTATAAATGATGTTTTACGAACCATCCTGTTGATATGGTATTTTAACATAGTAAATTTCAAACAATATACTACAAAGATCGAGATTAAAGTTTTACGATGGAATCTAATTAAGGTGGGGAGAATGTAACACCCCAAAATTCGGAAGTACAACATTATATTCGATAGCATGTATGGCATGCATCAAAAAGTATATAAGGGATAATAATGTACTGAGAATCTAATATATATTTACAATTTTAAATAAATTAAATATATGATATTTTATGTAATATAAGCAACATTGAGTTATCCTTCATTGTACACATGAGAGAACATCCTTGATACCTTGTGTTACCTGCACGTACGATTTTCACCAAATAACAATATATTTTCAAAATATTATTATTTAATATAAAATTATATAAAATACCCATTATGAATATTATGAAATAAATTATAAAAATTTAGAGTTTTTATAAATAAAAAATGAATTCATTGGCTACCAATTAATGAGAAAAAATATTAAGATCCAGTTGGAAATAAAAAGAAATATTATTATTTATATGCCTCCAAATGAGTTCTATATTAATAAAAATAATTAATTACAAATAGAGAATGATTGCAATGAAATATTTTTTTTATATATTCAACAAAATTTTTTGTATTCATACATTAGCTTAGCTGTCATAAAAAAATAACAAAATCTTTTTAAAAAAAACAATACATTATTATAAAGGCTATTGTAGAAACTATTAATGGTGAGCCCATTTTAAATATAAATTTTAGTAGTTTAATTGATTTGATATTTTATAATTAATTTTATCTGTGACATAAAAACATAATAATTATATTTGGATGAATTTTTTATATTTTTCGAACACATAACAGTTTTAATAAATTGTTAAACATAATTTTAGTTCAAATCTACTTTTTCATCTAATTTATTTATAATGATAAATCATATTTTACATTTATTTTAATGTTTAATTAAATAATATTTTTTAGTACATAAAATATCTATAATTAAAATAAAATTTAAATTTAAATTTATTATAAAAACATAGAATTTTTGTTGACATTTTTACTCTAAAAACATGTATTGTTGTCCCACATATGGGGTGTATTTTAAATTAATTTCTTCCACTCATATGATTTAAATTTGGGAAAATTAATTCCATAATTATAATATTCATAATTGATAATTTATAATAATAGAAAATTTCTTTTGACCAAAAATATTAGTGAAATATATGGAAATTTATTACAATGATTACGGTTAACTTTTGCTTACTAAGTGACTAAAAATTAACCATAATGTTCAAAATGAGATAAAAAATTATCCTAGATATATTTTATATACATTTTACTAACTTTTATTGATTTTTTTTGTTATTGGATCAACTTTCAACATGAAATACATGCATGGAAATCCCTTGTGAAAATATTGCAAGTGTGTCGATCCTCCTCCAGTATAAAAGGTCCTCCCCTCCTCCCACATTCCCAAAAAACTAACGACACTTTTTCTGGACCATGATATACAAAAATAGATCCTCAAATTCCCTACCCTCATCACTAAATTCACCCTTGGGTGGAAAAAAATCCAATGAAGTTCAAACCATAAGGTGTTGCACAATTTAAATGTAAAAAACTTCATCAAGATTTTTAGTTTTATTTCAATTCTCCAATACATAAAATATTATTATATATGGTTTTTAAAACAAAACAAATATCCTTAACATATTTGAATGTTTTTATTATATTTTCTAAACCAAGAATCACATGCACATCCATCTAACGTGTAAAGAACATATTGTTTTTGTGTATGGAGAACTACTACCTCACAAAATGATAGTTCTTCAATTTTTCTTTACCACCTATCATCGTGGACATTATGATTGAAACGATGTTTATATAAGATATTTATTATATTTATTATTTCATAAATATTAAATAATTTTATTACACATACCATTAATCCTTCCATTTTACATTCATACGATAAAATCAACTGAGAAGTGTGGACTACCACCCCCTCGAAGCGATATGATTCATTCACACTATACATAGAACATATAATAGACAGATTAAATAAATCATACATGACATAAAAACCTATATATTCTATTCATTAGATAATTAAACATCAGGAAAATTTTAATATATATATATATATTATTTTCATTAATATGTGTTCATATACTAAAAAGTGTTAATGCATGTCTGTCGTGGATGTGTAGACTACCACCACCTTGATAGTATGTGATTTCATTTTTACATCATAAGAATTTTATATATAAGTATATATGACTAAATAATATGTTATTTATGATTTAATTGTCATTTTTTAAATATATAATTCAACAAAACTTCTTTTTATAACGATCATTGAAAAATGGGAATGTTACTCATCCGTATGTACGGGCTACCGTCTCCATGATTGTAATCTTGATTAATTTTTCATAACTATATTTAATGATTGTTTTAAAAAATATAATTAATGTATAAATATGATAATTATTTCATTATTATTATTCTAGAGATTCAATATAATTACCACTTAGAAAATACTTCACCTACCAAATTTTTTTGGTCATATAAACCACATTTGCTCTAAACACTCGACATTAACAACATTGTATAAGTGGTTGTATAAAACATAGTAATAAGTGAGATAAATTTATTGATAAACATGAAAATTATCTCATTAAAACAAAAAATTAACATAAGGTTATTATACATGATGTTTAAGGATGTTCAATGGAAATAAAATGCAAGGAAAGGGATTCCCATCTCGCTTTTTTACATCCATGAGATAAAATCCATGTTCATTACATAAATATTTTATGTGGTGTATCTAAAAACCATTTTGTTATAGTATATCATTAATAATTTTGGATTCATGGTATTTTGAACTCTAATTTAATATTATTCTTTCATGAGTCTTATGATTTAATGTGATCCAAAGTGGTATGTGACACTTTGGAATATTTAAACATTATTTTCCACAAAACTAATAATGTTGATATTTCAATGGAATTTACATTTCAGGAATTTATATTACCATTTTACAATAAACCCTTTTATTATTTCCTAGTTATTCATGACCATTTCCATGTATTATTACCATTTCACCACAATTTGGTACTTAAAATATTTGGTAAAATGTTTTTAGAAAACCCATCATAATTTATCTCTTTAGTCATATAACATTTTTTCCACTAAAACCTATGTCTATATTAAATGATTTCAATGATAGTTTTAAAATGATTTTGTAAATAAATGTTTACCCTTATTTTATTTTACCAATGTTTTTAAAGGAATATTATTTTTTTCCCAATAAGGCCTTTTTCAATCCTTTTTACCCTGAAAAGGGAATGTTATTTTACCTAATATGGCATGAACGAATTTAATCACTCTCATTTATTTGATGTTTAATTTTCATTTATCAAACATTAATTTTTAAATAAATTTTTTTAAAAATTTATTTTAAAAAAATGAGTTTTCAAAATGTTTTATAAAACAAAAGGACTAATAATTCTTTGAATATACATTATATGGTATTTCCACTCATCGATAGAAATAACTCTTTATTTTTACTCCACCTGTGATTTTTGTAATAATATCATCTTTATTATTCTTAAAAGTGGGTTATTATTGATTTTTCCAATGATAGTATTCACATTCACATTAATCATTTTGTATTCCTCTGATATTTTCACTCTTCTGTGATCATTGAACATTGAATTTCCACTGAATTATCCATTTCGTTTATCATAGATATTATTATCTCCTAAAATGTATACCACTTTACATAGGTGTATACTTTGATAGGTATTAAATTATTTGTGGAAATATTGATAATTATGCAATCTTTATCAAATACGGATATTGGGTAAGTTATATTGTTTATAGTTATATTGACTACATGATTTTAATACTGATTTGGACATACAATGACATATAGAGCACATACTATATATATAGATCCTCGATGAATCAAAAGGATCTCATGAGAAAAAAATTTACATAAATTAAACTAATTTCTATCAATAGTTTTAAAGAAACGTGTGAATGGAATTGATGCTATAAGTTTTCATGTTCATTAGACATGATGTCCATTGAGAAAGTATTTCCTATATATTTGTTTCAGTTATTATTCATACATTAGATTTTTCTGCAACATAAATATGGATACTTTTTATTTATAGTTAACTAGATGGAATGGGATTATATTTCTTACCTTTCCATATTTATTTTTCCTTTACAGTTATTTTAATGGAATTTATAATCAATTATTTTCCTTTCAAATGTAAGAAAAGGAATCCTACATGGGGTCCTCCAAAAACAACTAAACGCATAACCTCTTCGAAAATAAGGTGACAACTCTTAAAGGAGACATCCTAAAACGAATATCTACAAAGGAATATGTCAACAAGGATAGCTCATGGATCCTATCAGATCAAAGGGGTCTCCCTCTTAGGAAACAACAAGGTTTGATTACTTGAGGATGAACCTATCCATTTAAAAATAATACCCAAACACCAATTAATAGTTCTCAAACCACTCATAGGGCTTCACCATTATGATATGTGTAGGGAAATACTCATAATGGACTACTCTTTGGTCCAATTCTGACTTAGTGACAAAATGAAATGAAAAAAATACCAAAAAGGGTCTCAAAAGTGTAAATACATGGTGTGTCTCCCTATGTACCCTATGTGTATTCCCAACGTCCCACTTAGAAATGTACTCTAGCCTTACATTCCATGTAAATTACGAAGTACATGGCACAACAGTCCTCTACACGGTGTGTAACATACATGGGGAACCTGAACATGTACCACATATGGCCTGGCCATGTATCTAGCCTAGCCATGTGTGTTTACATGACATGTGACTGAAACGAGGTATGTACATGTACTCCATATTGCATGTTACCCTTACACAAGAAGCCTAACAAGTTACTTAGCTAAATAGATGAGTCCCAGTACATGGCATGTGTGACCCATAAATGGCTTGTACTCTAAAACTTTTTCCTTCCCCACAAATTAAGAACACCTAGGATATGTTCCCTGAACCAGACACTATGTAGCTGAGTTTTCTCGAATGTAAAACCTCTAAAATTCCCAAAAAACCAATATTTTGTTCCCACAAACAATTGATCAGACAATGATGGGTCATAATCAAGCAAAAAAATAGATCAATACATGAAAATACTTAATATATAAGGATCAAGGGTAAAGACTTAAAAAGTATTTCCTTTTGGAGGAATATATCAAATCTTCTCCTATATCTGTAGTCTACAGTTAACAAATGTTGATATGTAACCTCCTTAGGTTTTCAATGGTGCCACTATTCCCTTCCCTCTCTCTCTCTATCTCTGTATTTCTATAGATCTCTCACTACCTCTCATTGTCCTCTCTCTCAATCATGTGGTGAAAGAACCCATTGAGGTGTGTACTCTATAATATATGCGGAAGAAATAAAGGAATGAAAAGAAAATAAATAAATTAAAAATAAAAATAAAAGAGAAAATGGACCCATGCTAGCCTCATCACCCAACCTGAGTTTATGACATGCATCAAAAAAACTATCTTCTCTAGTCTTAATAGTGGAGGCGAAATCTCAGTATAATGATCCATTTAAAATATATGTCTGAATGAACCTCCACAAATAAATAAATATTTAATTAATAATATATTAAATATTAATTATTCCACAAAAATTCAAAACACGCGGAATTTCACCAAACTCTTGTCCAAGGAAAAACACCCTATTCAAAGACTAACAGAGTGGTCAAAAATATTATCAAAGGTCATATTCTAGGGAAAGAAGACCATTTTATCTATTACCATCATCTGATAGAAAAAAAAATACAATTTTACTCTCAATTCCATTCTGGAAAAACATGGTTCATTACAACCTCACCAACATAAACTGTCTCCTCCAAGATAATCCTGGCAGTAAGTCTAGTAGTCATCCTCCCAACTTGATCATTTTCACAACAAGATGTGTACACTATCTAACGACCAATCCCATAGTATCAACAACTATTTATTACATATAAGTCGTTTAATTGTGACCAATATGGTACCCACTACCATAGGAAACCCTTATCACCATCTTAATACAAACTCCAAACCCAACCACCCACAAAAAACCCCAATTTCCAACTAAAAATTAGGGACACCACCCTCAAACCAACAATGGTGCACTCCCCACCATACGGATTACCTTACACCTATCCTCGAGCACATCCACAATCGATTCCTCTTCCTACTCATAAAAGACATTTAAAATGAAAAGAATATCAATGTTTGGTCGATTACCTCTCTATATATTTAATTTGATTTCAAGATAGAGAATGATCATCTCTAACCAGAAGAACAATAATATTTTATCGAAATCCATGTACATCTATCTTCAAGGTATGATCATAATAAAACATGGTATACATACCTTTAACCAACACCTGACACCATGTCATCCAATAGTATGTGCCCAGGACATGACACAGGACAACCATATTATGGTATTCAATTTACCCATGATGTCTCATCTACTTTGGAGGTACATTAATCTTTTAACCACAACTCACACACCACCAACTGCATGGAAAGTCTTGAAACTATCAGTCCTCAACTCTCACCCATCCACTGACTAATTTATGATTTAAAGACACTACTTGCATCTCAAGTATACATTTATCACCAAACTCATACACCAAAAATTCATCTAACACAAGGCTATGAAGACCATGTTACATGGAATTCTAGGATCCTTAATCCATATTCACCCATGGAATGACTATTCAAAATTGTCACATCACCTATTCCATCATATATTCTATGAGAACCCATTTCCCAACATTGTTCCAGTGAGGAGCATATACCCAAACATTAACGTTGTTAATAATAGTAGAAACATTGGTCGAACAGGATAGGCACCTGAATAGCCATGTCCATTGAATCCAGTTTAGAAAAACAGAAACACTAAAAGTGATTATCAAAATATGAAGTAATAAACATGCCTATGTCGCAAAAACACATGAACCTACCTTACCTAGATCTCAGAATGAAAATTAGTCTAAACTCACCACCTAAAACAGAATCTGAAAACATAGTCCAACCTCTCTCACTCATGTTTCCTTAGAAAAAAATGAACATTCTAGTAAAAGTGTATAAGTCAAAATTAAGGTTTTCTAGGTCTCCCGCATTTCCCAATAGATCATTTCTATCAAAAAGGTCATATGTTGTAACCACCTAACCAAAATATAAAATCTATCTAGATTAGGTAAATATCATAATGACCTATATGGTTCAAAACTATAAACCCAACCAATAAGAGACATAATCCTCACCAAGCATCATTGGAGGGAACTGATCCCTAGAGTTTATGATATTGTTTATTAAAATAGATAATGAACTAACACTCATTAGGCATCCATATAGAGTAATACCCCTAGAGTTCTAGCTCCCAAGAAAGGACTTGGTCTCCATCATCATCATACTTAATGATCCAACTAGATTTACATGACCTTAGAAACAAAACCCCACAAGGGGTATTAAAAAGGGGAATCATGTTCCATATCATCCTACTAGGATCACTACACCATCTATGCATGAGGAATGAGTCCTTAGAATCACTACCAAATGCTTCAATGTAGATCCAAATTACCTTTCATCATATGTATATATATATATGTCTAATTTCCCTCAATTGAGAATGATTCCACCAAAAACGAAATGAAGATACAACAATTTTTACACATAAATAAATTTACAACTTTCTTGAGTAATAATCACAATCTAAAAGGCCTATATAATGTGAATCCAAAATTCCATTTATGATTCAGGAGATACCACTTGCCTTTTCCAACAAAGTGTCAAAATCCATCTCTAGACTCTTACCAATGGAGAAGAGCTAAAAATCTGTAATCAATCATAACATCCATATAAAATGTGCATCATTCAGGGTTAAAATCATATACATATGTAACATCACATAACATAACACCAATTCCATAACATGGAAACCAGTTATTCCAAACTGAAAAAATGTTCTTGATACACCAGTTTGGTATCCATCACAGCTTTCAACACATTACTAGTATTCATGTCAACCATACCCCAAATATAAAATAGAAGGAAAGGAACTAGGCTCTGATACCACTTTGTTACATCTTGACTTAGATTCCACTAAACTGGTGCTATTAGTTGCATCATTATGTGGCCACAATCACACTTCCTCATATGCTGAAGGCATCGATTATAAGAGAGGAACTAGAGTGTTTTAGTCGGGACAATATGAAATTATATTATAATATAAAATAGATGAAATATCTATGTATCATACACAGTCGTGAATTAACCGAGTTTGGAAGAAAAAAACGTTAGGTTTCAGGGCCCCTAGCAGAAGCCGGTGGGCCAGGGATATTAAATTTTTCATCATCAGGTCAACAAAACATGTCGACGCCGATGATCTGAGCCCTGGTATGGTCTTAGAATCTCTCATAAATTATAAATAGCACAAAAATGAACTGAAAACATACCCATTTCAAATCCCAAGTCATTCTTGATTGAAACTTTTTGTTGGAGATCACTGTATGGAGGATCTGTAATAGGATCCCTCTAGATCATCCTCAAGCACTTATAAAATCCATTGGATTGTCAATTGTTGAATTTCTGGTGCTATCATGGTGATCGGACGATATCTTTTACATATCGATGATCACCGCATCGAGATCTCATTGATGCTTGGGGAAGATCATTATCCTAGCTCTTGGATATACTGCTTCTCTCTCTACGAAGCGGTATGAGAGAGAGTCTCTCATTATTCATTCCATGGAATTAATTAATAGTTAGAATAGATTCCCAAGAGGGGATCATACCCCTTTATTTATAGTGGAGTTGATAAATAATCGGTTGGGTTCCTAGGACCCCATTTATTTCAGTGTCCACTATAATAAATAATGATGATGAACAAAACTACACCAATACTATTTATTATTTTATCACATTCATGTAATATATATAAAATTTATTAAGCGAAAAAAATGGATCCATTTAACTTGACTTGTTATCCCGCTTAATATTTTACAAACCTTGAATATTAAAATTATATTTGTTCGATTAATACTTTCTCATATTTACTTAACTTGTAAATACATTAGATAAATTAAATCCCAATTATTCATAACATGAATAATAATTTATTTATTTAATTATTTTGGTGAACCAAAAATCAAACAAAACGTTGACCATGTTGTGGGGCCCACTATACCCATATACCTATTCAATAGAATATGAAGATTCTTGAATACACTATTTTGTGTGACCCTCTAGGCCCTTATCTTAATAGCAGTGAATCAAATCCAAAGACCAATAGCAGAGTCGAGCAACTCATTATATCCCCTAAAGAGATAAGGATTGTCATATCAATGACAACCAACCTACGAACATCGACTGTGTACTATAATCTCTTTATAAATAAATATCTAATAAATCCTGACATACACTCGTTTAATCATCCTTTTCTTACTTTTTTATTTTTGGATCAATCTGGAAAGATTTTCCTTTCGCCTACTTTGGACAAATACCTATAAAGGTAGCACCATCCTAATAAACAAGACATGAGATATAATACTTCTTAAACATAGAAATGACAAATCCATTATTTCCCATTAAACTGACGTTATACCATCAATGATGCACCCAAAGCAAGCTACATCTCCATGATCAAAATACCTTGGTTATTGCACTGCATCAAAGTACGCAATCAAATGATAACCATTGGAAATTGTATCAATTCATGAGACCAATAAACATGTTCATAGATGAGAATGACCAATGACACCCAAAACATGTGGACATCCTATTCGTGGTGCTGTCCTCATAATCTCACTACTAGATATCACCAAGTGAGAACATCCTAAGAAGAAGTATCAATTCTTATGATCTATCAGCACTTGATAGTCAAACATATACGGTGTCCAGTTAGAAATAAGGACCTAGACCATAGAACATGTATTTAGGATTAATTTCATAGTAAATTGAGGTTCTCATTATATCCTGAATTCTACTATAACCTCTCGACATGAAAATTATTAATTGGACATTACAATCTCAACAGTAGTTGCATAAAAATCTACACTATAATGGTAATAATACATCATTTATAACTAACTGTACACATGATATTGTAATCAAAAGTACTACAAAGATGGGTTTAGGGAACCCACTATTTCAACACTCCCACTTTCACTAGAGCCAACTATCTAACCCAACATGTTATCTACTCACTTGATAATGATCATGCTTCTACTGAGTTATGGATTTAACTACTAGGACTTACATGTTTTTGTTGCATGTCATATCTGATATATGTGACCTTATTTTCTTGAGTAAAACTTCTCAAGATATGGTTTCCCTAGTTATATCACTTTTATCCATTTTAATAACTTGAAAACACATCAAGTTATAATACCATAATTTACATTATAATAATACTTTTCTTACTATGTGTGGTACCATGAACTTGAAAAAAATCAAACGATTGATAACTACTTCTTAGCTTCCTTATAAGCTGCATCATACTCAGTATTTGTAAGTATATCTACCACTAGATTTTATGAGCTTGACTCACTCATCAAGTTATCCAAACTGTGATACTAGATCTAATTTATCTAAGGATTACTAGTTTTTTTCCCACAAAAACTTATATACCTTCTTCTACATATACTAGGTACATATCACATGTACTCACCTAAGTACAAGATGTTAGTTATGATTTCATCAATTGTAGTGCTCCTAGATATAATTGATATCAGCATATAATAATGTATATCCTGGTAGTATAAATTCTTATACATATTATGGAATATGTGATTGATCTATCGATGAAGCGTATGGAAGTAAATTTAAAATTTTAATCTATTCCCATGTTCCAAACATGTCAACCTAAATAGATTATGCCACGTGACATTGGAAACAATTCTAAACTTGAATTATTCAACTTTTATTTTTCAATACCATGTCACCATATGTACTATCAACTAGGTCCAAGATACTGTTTGATCTAGACCAATTGATCATGTTCCCTAGAACATATATTACTACTTTAATTAAATCATTGGACAATTACTTTTAACCTTGTCTTATCTAACTGTAAGACCAAGATCTGTTTTCCTCATATTTTTGACCATATTTCTCTTGGAAAACATTAGAGCTCCCACTAACCTTTGGTAGACATGAGGAAAATATTTATTTACAATGTATGATCTAAGATCCCATTTCTTACTTTAATCCAGAACTGGATTTTAGTATCATGATAACCTTACTGGAATTATATGATGTCATCAACCCCTTCTGGTTCTGTCGTATAGACACCTTCCATGAAAGATGATCTTGAAATCCAATGACCAATATAATGATCATAGAAATTTATCTATGACAAGTAACATTCTAATTGATTTAGGAATGCTGACTTGGTATAACTAATCTAGCCTTATTGGTACCACACTTTTACCATCCATGTATCAACTCATTTGAATACCAACCATAGTAATCAATTTATAATCCCCATTGTTATTTGATACATGGAATCCATTACTGAATTTAAATTTTATTTTCAATCTTAGCTAATTTCTATATACTACTTACTTATAGGAATTATTATTCAAAATAAATAATTTATCACTGATCATGGTGAATATAAAACCATCACCATGGTTTCATCCTTCATACATGGTATGTGTCACTGGAACATACCTCTTCCACATGAACTTGTGAAACATGTTCTTATGTCAACCATTTATGCATCTTCATAATCAAGTAAGTCCATGTAAATTTAGCTCCCACTATCTCAAATAGGGATGTTCACCCTTATATATAAATTTATTTTAATACTTGACTACATATTTTATATCTTAGGTAGTTATTTAATATCTTATTCAATTATTAGGAAAATTACTTAGATACGCCATGTTTTTAGCTTGATGGATGCTTTTTTTGTTTTTCATTAACATACACTCTACATCTTTAACACATGTTCTATGTCAAAAATGGATTTTCATCATACTATGACTCGTATGATATCTATTTTTCAATATAGTTGGCATATTCGTTATGGGATTTCACCATTATTTATAATGCACATCGTGAAATATAATGGAAGTTTTTAAAACTTGCAACACCGATACTCCATACCAAATAACTCTAATTTATAAATTTTGAATTTAAGTATTGGTCCACACTGCAATATTTTGATAAATGATAATATGATAGACTCATCTTCTATCCCCCTTATGAACATAAATGTCATGATGTAGATAAGGTAATTTTTGTTTAGGAATTACTCTACACTACATTATCATGATCAATGGATGTTTGGTTAAGATAATCTTCAACATGCCGATTTGAAGCAACTCATATCTTTGGACTATGAATATACTTTACAATCACATTACTTAGTGACATAAAGGATTATTATCAAGTATCTTCACCTCTAGCTTTCCTTTGGAATAGTTCTCACTCTTTTGTGGAACTAACACTTGAAGCATTGTGGAATTCCTTTATTTCTAAAGGTTTCTTTGTCTAAACTAAATATGTAAATAATACGAATGGTGTTTAGATGTGCTGAGCCTAAATACCAAATTGGGTATATTGATGACTTCCACTTATAGTTTTACATGAAAAATAATCATCCTTCCATAACTGGATAAGTCTTACATTTTTTATATTCATCATTTATTGCCTATGATTCAAGTATTTCTAAACTATTTATTGAGTATGTGACACCACAAACAACATTCAGTCCAAAACATGGAATAATGTCTCATTATGTCCAAAAGGGAATATTTGATAATTATATTGGTTATACTCAGCAACTTGTTCTTCTAAAATAAATAACTTTCAATTAAAATTTGTTTTTTTCTCAGTACTCACTTAGGAATCACCCTTTCTCAACTACTTGGAAATGACAGTGTACTTTTTATAATGTTCCTATAATTACTTGGTAAATATATTTAAATACACATATGTTTTTGTAAAACTGTATTCAATACCCAAGAAGTGTGTTAGAAACATTAATTTATATTGATGAATATACCTGAATGAGAAGCAGGTGCTTGCTTCAAGTATTTAAGATTATTTCATTCTTACACTTCCATAATGTTATTTCAATATGTGATGTAAATAACCTCTTATTATATAAGCAACCAAATTTTATTGAAGGACATGAATGAGGTTCTTTTTGCATAAATTTCCAAAGTCCTTTTCACCTTTTTAATAAATTTATTCTCCATAAGAACAAAATATGGTGCGGTCATTAGTATTCATATTACTTGGTGAATGTTACCTTAAAGGTAATGAAGAGCTTATTCTATATAATTCATTTGTATCCATAAATGAAACTAGAGTAATTTGGTGTAAAGGTATTAGAATGGGATGGCATGAAGGATTCTGAACTTTCTTTCACTTTAAAGAAAGCGAGTGTGATCATCCCTTTCAAATATTAACTAGATTTATCCAAGGAAACTTCTTGGAGATGAGACTACATGTAACATCATCCACGTCATGATGTAAGGACATCAACTAACATCAGACGGTGATGCTCACATTAGGACAGAACCATTATATTCTTTATTTATGAGTCTCTTGTAAGAAATTTTACACTCTCGCTTCCTAAGGTGTCTTAATTGGTTGGGATAGTAGCACCTTTAATTTATGATATAGTAATATTATGGGCAAGCACCTATACTACATTTTGGAAATTCGTTCTGGTTTGGACATTAACTTTGTCCAATATTTATCATAGTTTTATTTCTGGTATTTCTTTCCATTCTCTACAATATAAACATTAGAAGATAAGTAATTTTTATGTTGATTACCAAATTTGATATTTCTGATTTGTTTAATCCTTAAATGTCTCCCACAAATTTATTGAATTCTAGGAACCCTCTGTACATGAATCAGAATACTCTATCGTTTCCGTATTATAGGGGAAAGGATCCCTGAACCTCACTCAAAGTCTACAAGAAATGGCTACACCACTACTCGGAGAGTCCATGGTTGGCTTTGGATGGCCAACTGCATTAACTAATGGTTTCTTGATCTATTGAGTGAAATCCTAGCATCAAAAATCATTACACGATTTACTCAACACTTTCCCATAAATTTACAAAAAATATAGCTATAGCTATTTATTTGATGTAATTTTTGTTAAATGAACCCACTGCCCTAATAACAACTCCCCGGTAGAAAGAGTTGCCCTCATCTATGGCATCACCGGAACCCCAAACCCTTGATTTTGTTCAAACATGAATGATGGGAGGTTGCGGTGACTTAATATTTTTTAAGTGTTTTGTGGTTTCTCTCTCAACCAATGAGATCCATTTCTATTAATATTGTTCATCTATGTCATCGTGCTCACAGTTGAACATTAATAGGAAAAACATACATCACTTATTTACGTATTTTATTATCTATTATTTTATATATTTCTCACGTTGTTTATAAATGAATAAAATAATAAATAAATGCATAAAGGTAAACTCTTACTCAACTGGTCCTAAGAATCTAAACAACCTAAGGGTATTGTACCTGAGTAGAATCTTGACTCATAATGTAGCTTCCTCCCATCTTGTATGTTTGCTTCTTTTCTAAAGTATCGACTTGTCTTGCTGGGCTCCACATCACATAATGGAGCACCACCTATTCAAGGCGGGATTCATGTGTCGTATAACACTGTCTTGATCAACGTACACCACATCATCTTAATGGGGTCCATGTCGTTCACCGTCTTGACCCGTAGTACAATGATACTCGCGTGCATGAGAGGGGGACTAGGGGTATACATATATATCAATTATATTGCACACATGTGCTCATACATTTTAACCGAAAAATAATGATGATGCGCAGACCATCAATTTAATTAATTACAATCATCGCACACAGATAAATAATTAATTAAATAAAAAAAACATAAACGAGTCGGTGCTCAAGACTAGTAGATGGGTAAAATAAATGTGCAATAAATTAAATTCTCATTAAATAAGTACGAGGGTTGTAAAATCAATTAAAGGTATTAATAAATTCAAATAATTTAATTAATTATTGGTCCTTGAATTAATTAATTTTCTGCTCAAATTAAATTAATTAATTAATTTAATTTTGTTTCAAAATTAAAATAATTTATATCCCGAGTACTAAATTTTATTTATTTTAAAAAACAATTAATATATCAATTAAATTAATTAAATTTCATAATTAAATTAATATATTATAATAATAGAAATTAAAACATGGGACTCGAAACCATTCTCTGGATTGTCGCGGGTTGCACTAAACATGCGCAGACCCATAACGGATCAGGCATAACCGGTTATTACTTTAACTAGGCCAGGAAGATACGTCCAACCCAAACGTGGTGGGACATATTTTCCTCGTCCTGTTTCAAGTTAAAACAGACTCAACAAAAAACGTCAAGGTTTACCTGTCCTCGAGGTTGGTATGCGGCGGCGTGCGTCATTCAGATGAGCCGACAAGGAAGGCCAGAGGCCGATGTGGCAGGTTGCGAAGGTGTCCGGGTAGATTCTTCCAGCATTGGTGGGATGTGGCGGTCCGGAACCTACCGCAGTGAATCCTACAGCGGGTGTGACGTCCTACAGCGGGTGTGAATCCTACAGCGGGTGTGACGTCCTCTATCCTGACCGGCGGCGCGAGTAGGGTGGCGACCAGGGAAGGTGATGGAAGCCTAGGTTCTAGCATGAGCGGAAGGCAGATTCCACCAAGATCCAGGTTATAGGCGGCTGGGTCTAGAGGAGGGCGGCGGCCTCGCCTCAGCGGAGCTCTGGTGGTCCAATTTCAGAGGGGTGAGGTGTGGCAGTTCTGGCATAGGGTCGAGACAGTAAGGGCAGTGCCCTTAGGTAGCACCGTGTAAGAGAAGACAATTCAGGGGGTCCGTTGCGGACCTCTTTCTTCCTATTTATGTTTTCTATATGCACTACCCCCTTTTTTTAAAGTCACTTTCTTTTATTTTGTTTCAGTCTCCTCCCATTTTTTAATTCACCACCTAATTTTATTTAAGTAATGTCTTCCATCAAAAAAATTCCACACATCAAAAATTTTCAAATGGTTACATAGCCTTTAAAATATATTAATATTATTATTGTAATAAAATAATAACTTATTATTATATCATTAAAATAAAAAAATAAATATTATTATAAAAATACAATTATTATGAAAAGTAGAAAAATTGAAAATTTTATAATTTAAATATAATTTTAATTGTATCTGAAGAATCGATATAAACTTGATTGATTCATCATAATGAATAAAAATTAATACTCGTGATCAAACCACAATTTCAATCCAATCCGAAAATTTAAAATGACCATAACTCGGTCATTCTGCCTCGTATCAATGTGTGGTTTGAACCGTTGTGACCAATTGAAAACCCTCTACTTAATTCTAATGAAAAATAATTTTTTACCCACATAAAATCAACACGATAGCTCTAATACCACTGATAGGTTCTGGGGCCCGCAGCAGAATCTGGTGAGCCGGGGATTTTAAAATCTTCAAGAGAAATTCAACAGAACATGTCGATGTTGACAATTCAAGACCTGGTAAGGTCTAAGGATCTTGCATAAATTATAAAGAGCACAAAAAATAAAATTAAAACATGACCGTTTCAATTTAAAAGGTGTGCACAACTGCAACTCATCATTGGTGATCACTGCTTGAAGGATCCATTATAGGATATCTCTAGATATTCCAGACACATTTCAAAAATCCACTTTAATGTCGATCATCAGAAAATTCTAGTTCGGTGATCCGACGATGTCTTCGATGTCTTGAAGAGCACCACATCGAGATCCCTTCAATGCTTTAGGAAGATCTTAATACTAGATCTTTGATCAACTGCTTCTCACTCTAGGAAGAGGCAGGAGAGAGAGAGAGAGAGGTTCTCATTATTAATTCTTTCTAATGAATGAATAGTTATAATGGATCTGTGAGATAGAGAATCGCCTCGTTTATTTATATTGGAGTTGATAAATACCCAATGGGGTTCCACGAGCCTTGTTTATTTCAACATCCACTATAATAAATAACAATGGTGAACTAAACTGTGCCAATACTATTTATTATTTTATCACATACTTGTAATATATATATATATATATATAATATATTATGTGATAAAAAACAATCCATTTAACTCGACTCCCTATCTCACTTAGTATTAAACGAACCATGAATATTAAAATAATATTCGTTCGATTAATATTTTCTCATATTTACTTTACTCATAAATAACTAAATAAATTAAAACCCAATTATTAATAACCTAATTAATAATGAATTTATTTAATTCTTTTTGTAATCAAAAACTTGGACAACACTTGGGCCATGTGGTGGGGCCCACTATGACCATATACTAATCCTACTGAATATGGTGGATTCTTGAATATGCTATTGTGTGTGACCCCTTAGGACCTTATCTCGATAGGAGTGAATAAAATCCACAGACCAAGAGTAGTGTCTAGAAACCCATTATGGCCCCTAATGAGATAAAGATTATCATAGCAATGACACCCAACCTCTGAACACTGACTATGTACTATAATATCTTTGTCAATAAATATCTCATACAAGAGGACGCACACTTGTGTCATCATTCTTTTCTTTCTTTATTATTTGTTGATCTATCTGGAAAGATTTTCCTCACGACTTATTTTTCCAAAGACATATGAAGGCAGCACCATCCTGATCAAACAGGCCTATGATATACATCTTCCTAAACATGGAAGTGACAAATCCATTCTTGTCCATTCTACCAATGTCATGCCACCAACGATGCACCCAACACAATCTACCTCATCACGATTTAAATACCATGTTTTCTTATTGCATCAAAGTAAGCAATCAAATGATACACATTGGAAATGGTCTCAAGTCATGATACCAATACACATGTTAATAGATATGAATGTCCAATGACATCGAAAACATGAGGTGTTCTTATTCCTTGGTCTGTCCTCATGATTTCACTTCGAGAGATAACCAAGTGCGAACATCATGAAAAAAAGTCTCATTGCTTATGAGCCTTGAGCACCTGATAGTCAAACATCTACTTTGTCCAGTCAGTAAGATATATCTAGACCGTAGAACATATATTTAAGAATAATTTCAAAGTATCTCGAGGTTACCATTATAGCCTATGATCTTCTATAACCTATCGACATGAAAATTAATCTTGGGACATTACCATTTTAGTAGTGGACACAAAAATGTTTACACTATAATAGTAATAATACATCATGTATAACTAACTGTACACATGATATTGTTATCAAAAGTACTTTATGTTGGATCTGAATCTACGGATTATACACAAGAGGGGGGTGAATTGTGTCTTTTTCAAATTATTACAATCTCTTCAATTTGGACAAATTCTGTTCACTATGCTTTTGCACGATTAAATATGCAGCGGAAAAAGTAAAAGCATGAACACACGGATGTATAGTGGTTCGGGGAACAGAAGGCCCCTAGTCCACTCCACCAACGCTCAAATCCACGAGCTTGGCGATTTTCACTATCTGGTCCTCGTTTCCACAGACCCGTCCACAACTGAGTACAGGCAGTTGACACCTTTACAAGACTCAGGCACACACAGCCTTCCTGGTTCAAACACGAACCCACACAGCTTAGAACGAGAAGCTGATCACTCAAAAATAAAAAAGGTTTCGATAAAGAAACACTTCTCCAGTTGTTCTTCACAATTGCAACAGAATGCAATTGACAGTAGATAGATCGTCGTCTTCAGAAAATAAAGATCCGTAATCAAAACAGTTCTGAGTCGATCCAGGTTGCAATAGATATTACCAGAAACTTCACAACTTCAGCAGCAGTAGATTCACAACAGGTAGTCGATGTAGAACACGTGAATCTGCTATCAAAATCTTCCTTTGGTAAAAAGGATTTTACACTTCTTCTCGATCACCAGAAAAGAACGCTTTCACACAGTCTCTGTTTTCTTGCTCGTCAAAAGATTAATAACTCTATCTTTCACACACTTTCCCGTGTATATATATATCTCCGAAGTTTCCAAGATAGAACATATATTCAAATCTGAGAAAATCTTCCGCATAAATAGATCCATGAAAATCTCCTTTAGATTCGCGATATTAAATGAAATAACAGAGCCGTTGTAACTCCCCTGAAGAATCGGCATAAAAAGCTCCGTTTAAATCAATCATTAATCCGTTGTAAACCGTCTTTGATTCAGTCAAAGTCGTATTTAAGAATCAGCTCGAAATCCGCCTAATAATCCGCTTGATTGACTAATTCAAAAGGAAATATCGTCTGTCAAAAATATCCCGACGCCAAACGTAGGGTTGATGACGTGGCTCCAAACGTAGGGTTCACAAACGTAAGGTTCAGAACGTAAGGTTGAACATACATACTTTCTCTTCAGCATTCAAACGTAGGGTTGATCATCCATACTTTGTCTTGCTTCAACTCTCCAAAGAACGTACGGTTGATTATAAAAGTAAGGTTGATGATCCATACTTTTGAGAAACAAACTCAACACTGAAAACTAACGTACGGTTTCTCTTCCATACTTTTCAACAACGAAACGTAAGGTTCCTTCCAAACGTAATGTTCTTCTTCCATACTTTTCAACAACGTAAGGTTCATTAACCATACGTTTCAAAATAACATAAAAAGTAAACTTTTCATCCATACGTTACGTTCATCAACGTAGGGTATGAACAGTGATTCCAGTACGCGCTAAAATTGATCTCGCGCTACAGTGATTCCAGAATACGCTAAAATTGATCTCGGAATAAATGAAGTATAAAATCTCGTTATATAAAATAAATTCCTGCAAAATACTCAACGAAATAATTAGTAAATAATTAAGGGTATTTGTGAGCATCAAAATCATCATAAAGAGACAGAGTATTATTTAAAATAATCTCCCCCTTTAAAAAACATTATTTTGATTTGTTTAAAAACAATACATTGCTCAACAATCTCCCCCTTTTTGATGATCACAAAACCCATAAAATAATAGAACTAATTTAATTGCAATCTTGATTGAAAAAAAAGTTTTATAAAATTTTAGAATTTTGAAAGGATTAAAACAATATTTAACTATAAAATTTCTCCCCCATAACTCTCCCATAAAAATAAATTTTCAAATAGATAAAAGATAAATGTCGTACGTATATATCCAAATGCTCCTATATATCCAAATTTCTTCATAGGAAACGAATGAATTTAAATGTTGTGTTTATCCAAATTCTCCCCCTTTTTGTGATATCAAAAAGAATGAAAAAATTACGGATTTGAACACATTCAATATTGCACTGAACTATAAGTAAATGCTATAATTAACTGGGTATGAATAAGTGAATTTCTTATACTGGCTAACTTAATCATAAATCAATAAATAATAAAACAAAAAAGATAAGAAAAGAATTTTTATTCACAAGCTACGACAGTGATATACAGAGGAATCAAGGTTTAGGGATAAGACAGGGAAAAAGGTGTCTATCTCCTTTGAATTGCGATCTTGATCTCTGTAAACTGTTCTCGAAGCCTCTTCATCATCCCATCTTCTAACTTGATGATAAGATCCCTATTCTCCTGAGTCATATGAATATCTTCAATCAAATTAACTCTGAAAAACTCATGCATTCTTTCTTCTTTTTCAACAAAAAGAGCCAGCTTTTCTGATAACTGATTCAAAAGAATCCTAATCGGTTGCTCTCCAGATGTCAACTGATCTACCAAAAATTTCTGATTATCTAGCAAAACTGACAAAGGGGCACTATTACACTGAAGATCGTGTAATCTGTCACTCATATTGCTCAGTGCTCCAGTAATTTCTTGAAATCTTCGAATCAAATCAGGTGAAGAACCTGATCCACTCACAGCACTATTTGCAACAGATTCAAATTTATTCTCCATGTAAATTTTCATCTCAGACAAATCATCTTTCGTTACCATCTCTGATTTCAACTGATCAACAGCATGCAACATATCAGTTTTAAACAAATCTACTTCCTGTCTTGAAACAGTACATTCTTTCAGCTTCTGAAACTTCAACTGCTCTAAGTTCAGAGAATTTCTGAGACTATCATTCTCAGATTCCAACTGAGAGATACGCTTGTACAACTCAACAACTTTTTCTTTTCTCAAATCAGGGGCACCCTGTGCTCTATTCTCATGTTCAGAAATAGGTTGATGAGGCAAGGCAAGTGGTAAAGAATCTGCATCTGATTGTTCTTTGTCCTTGTCCTGACAAGGTTGATCCACTGAACTAGCTTTTGAAGCCTGAAATTCTTCCACTGAAAATTCTTCCTGAAGTACTTCTGTATTAGCTTCAGAAGTATGTTCATCACGAACAGTAGTCTCTCTGACTTCTACTGAATGATCAAGAACAATATTTTCATGAACTTCTTGAGGTTGGGCCACTTCTTCACCAGGCACTGCCTCCATAAGTTGTTCTTGTGGAATTGCTTCTTCAACAGCCACAGCAGCAGTTTGAGGTTCTAGCTGAATTTCCGGTTGAGCTACTGGTTCCTCTATCGGTGCAATCCTATCCACAACAGCTTCTCTCACAAATGAATAAGAAATTACAGGTTCAGAAGATTTCAAGACAGGAGAGATAATTTCTTCATCAATTGACCTCTTCCTTCTAGATTGAAGTCCTTCCTGACTTCTATCTTCCTCAACTTCCTCCATCTCAAAGTGAATTCTCCTTGCCACTGTACTAATCCTTGATTCTGCTTGTCCCTCTTTGGACTTAGCAGGTTGAGCCTGAGCACTCTCCGAGTCTTCCTCAGCTCCAACAGGTAAGAGTTTTCCTTTAATTGTGCTCCAGAAATATCCCACTTTCCTCAAAGTTCCAGCATTAAAAACATTACTGTGGTGACATTTCACCCCAGCACTTACCAATCTGATCATTCCTCTTTTAAACAACAACAAAGAAATGAACCTTCCATAAGGGAAAAAGGTCATTCTTGCTTCACTCTGACAACAGTATCTCAGATATCTTATCATAAACCGAGGAAAATTAAACTTAATATCACTCATCAAAAGATACATTATATACATGTCAGGGTACAGAATTTTCTCCATCTCAGCCATCCTTGGTGCTAAACCAGTCTGAACAAACTTTACTAAGATTTTCTGATCAGGCTCCAAATCTTTAATAAACATCTTCTTTATCACTTTGGTTCCAAACAGAAAAGACATAATGTCTTCAGACTTATGTACAGAATCTCCAATATTCCGTAAATCGAAATGAAAAACTCCTTCATGAGGGCAGTTAAGAATTTGACTTATCTCTACAGATGATATGGAAAAGTCCTTATCCTCTATTTGAGCCAACAAACTGTCCTCCGTATCTCCAAGGCTAAACTGAACAGTTCTAAAGAAATGTCTCATTTCTGCCTCATAAAGAAACTCAGAATTTTCACTATTAAAAGCTTGATCAAGGCTTTGAAACGATAGCGCTTGCTTCAACAGTAAATTAGTTTCAAACAGCCATTCTAAATCGATGACTTTACCTTGCAGTATTTTCCGACCAACTACTTTAGATTTCTTTGCAGCACTGCTCTCGGCTTCATCTGGACGCTTAGTCTTTGCCATTTCAACAACGATTTCTGAAGGTTCGTAAGTTTAGGGTTTAAAGATTCAGAAAAGGGTTTTGGAGCAGATGTGCGGTTTTAGGTTTTCGAAAGGGTTTCCGAAAAAGGTGAAAACAATTTAGAAGGTGAAACGGTTCTGACAGCCTTGATTCCCGTGTAATCACTAATCATTACTTTTATTTAAAAACAAAATAAAATTACTTATATCGGGAAACAAAAAATTAAACAGAATTCGAAAACAGAATAAGAAAAAGAGAGAAAAAAAAAACTATTTAAAATTAAATAAACCTAACTCCCCCTTAATAAATTCAAACCTTGCCGTGGGAAGTGGTTTAGTAAAAATATCTGCTAATTGATTTTCTGTATTTACGAATTCTAAAAATATATCCTTTTTTAACACATGATCTCTTAAAAAGTGATGTCTTATATCAATGTGCTTAGTTCTAGAATGACTAATAGGATTTTTTGAAATATTAATTGCACTAGTATTATCACATAAAATAGGCGTATTATTGAAATTTAATCCAAAGTCCATAAGAGTGTTTTTCATCCACAACACCTGTGCACAGCAACTACCTGCAGACACATATTCTGCCTCGGCTGTTGACAGGGCAACTGAGTGTTGTTTCTTACTAGACCATGATACTAAAGACTTTCCTAAAAAGTGACATGTTCCTGAAGTACTCTTCCTATCTAATCTACAGCTTCCAAAGTCAGCATCTGAATATGAAATTAAATTAAAATCAGAGGTTTTTGGATAAAGCAGAGATTGATAAATAGTACCTTTTAAATATCTAAAAATTCGTTTAACAGCAGTTAAATGAGATTCTTTGGGATTTGATTGAAATCGAGCACAAAGACATACTGAATACATTATATCTGGTCTACTAGCAGTAAGATATAACAAACTACCAATCATACCTCTATATAACTTGTTGTCCACTGATTTTCCAGTTTCATCCAAATCAAGTTTTATATTAGTACACATAGGAGTTGTAAATGTCTTGCTGTTTTCAAGTCCAAATTTCTTAAGTAAATCAGTAATGTATTTGCATTGATTTAAAACATTTCCAAAATCTTTTTGAAATATTTGAAGACCCAAAAAGAAATTTAATTCTCCCATCATACTCATTTCAAATTCTTTTTGCATTAATTCTGAAAATTCATGACAAAGAATTTTATTGGTCGATCCAAAAATTACATCATCAACATAAATTTGAACCAACAAAACATTATTTTTCACAGTTTTCTTAAAGAGTGTTGGATCTGCTAGTCCAACAGTAAAATCATTTTTCAAAAGAAAAGAACTTAGTCTTTCATACCAAGCTCTTGGTGCTTGTTTAAGGCCATAAAGAGCTTTAGTAAGTTTGAAAACAGAATCTGGTTTTTGAGAATTTTCAAAACCAGGAGGTTGCTCAACATAAACTTCCTCCATTAAATAACCATTTAAAAAGGCAGATTTAACATCCATCTGAAATAATTTAAAATTCATATAAGATGCATAGGCTAAAAGGATTCTAATGGCTTCTAACCTGGCTACAGGTGCAAAGGTCTCATCATAATCTATTCCTTCTTCTTGATTATATCCTTTAGCTACTAATCTTGCTTTATTTCTAGTTATTATCCCTTGATCATCCTGTTTATTCCTAAAGACCCATTTAGTTCCTATTACTGGATAATCATGTGGTCTTTCAACTAATTCCCAAACCTTATTTCTCTTGAACTGGTTCAATTCATCTTGCATTGCTATTACCCAGCTCTCATCATCTAAGGCTTCTTCTATGGTCTTAGGTTCTTGTTGGGATAGGAAAGCAGAGAATTCAACTATGTTTCCAAAGTTTCTTCTAGTTTGAATACCAGTCTCTAAGTCACCTATCACAGATTCTAAAGGGTGATTTTTTGAGGTTCTAGACTGTCTAGGCATTACATTCAAAGGCTCTTCAGTATCATGTTCTTCTGAACTGGACTGAATTTCTTTTATATCATTTTCAAAATCATTCTTTAAATTCTCAGGTCTCATGTTTTCATTAGAATCAGGTTCATCTATTTGTTCTATCCTTTTCTCAAAAGGATCAGATTCATCAAATTTCACATGAACTGATTCTTCAACAATCCTTGACTTTTTATTATAGACTCTATAAGCTTTGGAGGTTGCAGAATATCCTAAGAAAATACCTTTATCAGATTTTGGATCAAATTTACCAAGATTATCTTTGGTATTCAGGATGTAAACCTTGCATCCAAAAACTTTAAAGTAATTTACTTTAGGTTTTCTGTTATTCCATAGTTCATAGGGTGTCTTTTTCAAAATAGATCTTATTAAAATTCTATTCATTATATAACAAGCTGTATTAACAGCTTCTGCCCAGAAATATATAGGTAGGCTATATTCATTTAACATAGTTCTAGCCATTTCTTGAATAGTTCTATTTCTTCTTTCTACAATCCCATTTTGTTGAGGTGTTCTTGGAGCAGAGAAGGTGTGTTTAATACCCATGTTTGAGCAAAAGGAACTAAATTCCTGGTTCTCAAATTCTCCACCATGATCACTTCTCAATGAGATTATATTAAAACCTTTTTCATTTTGAATAGATTTACAAAAACCTTCAAATAAACTAAAAGCTTCACTTTTAAATTTCAAAAAGAAAATCCAAGTAAATCTAGAATAATCATCAACTAATACATAAACATATAATTTACCAGCTAAACTTGCTACTCTTGAAGGTCCAAACAAATCCATATGGATAAGTTCTAGAGGTTTAGTTGTAGCAACTTTATTAACAGATTTGAATGATGATTTGTGTTGCTTGCCAAGCTGACATGCATCACAGAATCTGTCATTTTCAAATTTGAGACTAGGCAAATCAGAAACTAAATGTTTCTTAGATAATTTATGTAAAGCATATATATTGCAATGACCAAGTCTTCTATGCCAGATCCAGGATTCACTTATATTAGCAGTTAAGCAGTTTACTTGTTGTTTACACAAGGAATACAAATCCAAAGTATAAACATTATCAGTTCTGGGTGCTCTAAACTTAAACAGTTTATCTTTAGAAACAGTACAACTATTGTTAGTAAAATCAACAGTGTATCCATCATCACAGAGTTGAGAGATACTTATCAGATTGTGTTTTAACCCTTGTACATAAAGTACTTTGTTGATTGAGACTGTCTCTGGATCTCCAACTGTTCCAATACCAATAATCTTTCCTTTGGCATTGTCACCAAAGGTGACAAGTCCTCCTTCCTTTCGAGTAAGAGAAGAGAAATTAGCTGAAGTTCCACTCATGTGTCTTGAGCAGCCACTGTCCATATACCATATTTCTTTCTTTCTTTGGTGACCTGCTACCTGCAAAGACATTCAAACAAATTGATTTGGTACCCATATTTTGTTGGGTCCAGGAGTGTTAGCAAGCAGTGATCTGGGTATCCAGATTTGCTTTGTTTTCTTAAAATTGATTGAATCATATAGATCGTTGGAAATATAAGCTTTCTTAATTCCACATATCTGAGGTTGTCTTAGAAAACAGTTTTTAGCTATATGACCTCTTGTTCCACAGTAGTTACAAATAACCTGTTTAGTGCTAGGAACAAAATAATTTTTGTATAACTTAGGTTTTTCTCCTTTACTTCCAATTCCAAACCTTTCCTTTTTAATTACAGTTTTTCCAAGTATCTCATTTAAGGTGTTTTCTCCTTTTGTAAAAATTAATGCAGCCGTTTTATAATATTCTACTTCATCCTGTAGAGTTTTTATTTTTGATTCAAAATTAATTTTATTTGATTCAGCAGAATTGTATTTGTCAATTAATTCCTTATGTTGTTTTAGCAAAGTATTTCTCTCATCTGAAATAGCTTTGTACAAGTTCTTTATAGATTTATATTTATTAAATAATGAGTCATACCTTTCTTCAAGTATATTGCAGTAAGCTGCAAGTTTTTTATTTGAGAGGCTTGTTTCAGAGTTTGATTCATTATTTGAGTCAGAGGAATAGTATGAGTGTACCTCATCAGTTTCAGCCATGAAACACATATTTGCTTTTAAATTGGCTTCCTCCTTCTCTGAGCATGATTCAGAAGAATTACTTGAGTCTTCAGAAACACTCCAAGTAGCTTTCATAGCTTTCTTGTCTTTCTGCTCATAATCATCTCTTTTGAAGAATTTCTTCTTCTTTGCATCTTTCAATTTTGGGAAATCTGGTCTGATATGTCCCATCTTTTTGCATTCATAACATCTCACTTCCTTGCTATCCTTTTTAAAGGATTTCTTGAAGTCTTTCTTCTTACTATAAAACTTTCTGAATTTTCTAGCTAGCTGTGCCAGTTCTTCATCCGAATTTGAAGAATCAGAGCTTTCTGATTTAGCACTCACTTCTTTGTTCTTCATCTTTCTATCCTTTTGTTGAGAAGTCACTTTCAAAGCAATATTTTCCCTTTTTATGTAGACTTTATGCTCATTTACCTCATCTTGCATTTCAGCTTCGTACATCATCAGTGTACCAATCAGTTCTCTCATAGTTAGATCTTTAACAGAAGTTGATTGTCTGATTGCTGCAGAGATTCCATTCCATCGAGTAGGAAGTACTCTCAGTACCTTCAACGCTTGATCAGCCTGCTTGATTGGTTCTCCTAGAGCTGTTATATTATTGACAATTTCTGTCAATCTTCCATTCATCTGAGTGATGCTCTCTCCTTCAATCATTCTGAAAGTATCGAATTTTAACTTAGCAGTTGCATATCTCATCTGTCTTACATTATCTGTTCCTTCATAAGCAACAGCTATTGTTTGCCACATTTCATATGCAGTCGGGCATTGAGATACTCTGTTAAATTCGTCTGGTCCTAGACCACAGATGATTGCATTCATAGCTTTTGAATTTATGTCATACTCAGCCTCTGTAGCAGTACTCCATGTATCGGGATTTTCAGGAATTTCATAGGGAGTCAGAATCTTTGAATAGACTCTGTAACCAAGATTTTTCAGATAAATAATCATACGTGATTTCCAGCAGCCATAATTATCTCCATTAAAGTAAGGTGCTCTGACCATTGACATTCCCTCTCTCATATCAGCCATGATACACTATGTATAATCTTTAAATACTTCTAGCTTGATAGGACTTTAGAAATAAGAAGCTCCTCCTCTGATACCAATTGTTGGATCTGAATCTACGGATTATACACAAGAGGGGGGTGAATTGTGTCTTTTTCAAATTATTACAATCTCTTCAATTTGGACAAATTCTGTTCACTATGCTTTTGCACGATTAAATATGCAGCGGAAAAAGTAAAAGCATGAACACACGGATGTATAGTGGTTCGGGGAACAGAAGGCCCCTAGTCCACTCCACCAACGCTCAAATCCACGAGCTTGGCGATTTTCACTATCTGGTCCTCGTTTCCACAGACCCGTCCACAACTGAGTACAGGCAGTTGACACCTTTACAAGACTCAGGCACACACAGCCTTCCTGGTTCAAACACGAACCCACACAGCTTAGAACGAGAAGCTGATCACTCAAAAATAAAAAAGGTTTCGATAAAGAAACACTTCTCCAGTTGTTCTTCACAATTGCAACAGAATGCAATTGACAGTAGATAGATCGTCGTCTTCAGAAAATAAAGATCCGTAATCAAAACAGTTCTGAGTCGATCCAGGTTGCAATAGATATTACCAGAAACTTCACAACTTCAGCAGCAGTAGATTCACAACAGGTAGTCGATGTAGAACACGTGAATCTGCTATCAAAATCTTCCTTTGGTAAAAAGGATTTTACACTTCTTCTCAATCACCAGAAAAGAACGCTTTCACACAGTCTCTGTTTTCTTGCTCGTCAAAAGATTAATAACTCTATCTTTCACACACTTTCCCGTGTATATATATATCTCCGAAGTTTCCAAGATAGAACATATATTCAAATCTGAGAAAATCTTCCGCATAAATAGATCCATGAAAATCTCCTTTAGATTCGCGATATTAAATGAAATAACAGAGCCGTTGTAACTCCCCTGAAGAATCGGCATAAAAAGCTCCGTTTAAATCAATCATTAATCCGTTGTAAACCGTCTCTGATTCAGTCAAAGTCGTATTTAAGAATCAGCTCGAAATCCGCCTAATAATCCGCTTGATTGACTAATTCAAAAGGAAATATCGTCTGTCAAAAATATCCTGACGCCAAACGTAGGGTTGATGACGTGGCTCCAAACGTAGGGTTCACAAACGTAAGGTTCAGAACGTAAGGTTGAACATACATACTTTCTCTTCAGCATTCAAACGTAGGGTTGATCATCCATACTTTGTCTTGCTTCAACTCTCCAAAGAACGTACGGTTGATTATAAAAGTAAGGTTGATGATCCATACTTTTGAGAAACAAACTCAACACTGAAAACTAACGTACGGTTTCTCTTCCATACTTTTCAACAACGAAACGTAAGGTTCCTTCCAAACGTAATGTTCTTCTTCCATACTTTTCAACAACGTAAGGTTCATTAACCATACGTTTCAAAATAACATAAAAAGTAAACTTTTCATCCATACGTTACGTTCATCAACGTAGGGTATGAACAGTGATTCCAGTACGCGCTAAAATTGATCTCGCGCTACAGTGATTCCAGAATACGCTAAAATTGATCTCGGAATAAATGAAGTATAAAATCTCGTTATATAAAATAAATTCCTGCAAAATACTCAACGAAATAATTAGTAAATAATTAAGGGTATTTGTGAGCATCAAAATCATCATAAAGAGACAGAGTATTATTTAAAATAATCTCCCCCTTTAAAAAACATTATTTTGATTTGTTTAAAAACAATACATTGCTCAACACTTTATAGTTGGGTCTAGGGCACCCACTATTTCAAAAATAAATGAACTAAAATAGAACATTCTGTAAATATAAATTAAATTCTTGATGGCCGAATGGCTAGATCATATATACAAAAAGGGTCACCCATTGGGTCGACCATACATATAAAGGAATAAATTAACGAAACTAAAATACCATTATAGCCCTCTAATATTAAATTGGATCCATACCACATACCTAGTCTCCAAACACTGTCGAACTACCCTAGATTGATCATAAGAACCCACTCAATCATCTTTGCTCGATCATGAAACTCTGTCCCTCATCCCTATCCATCATGAAATAATAATCAACCTGAAAAGAAGACATAAGGTCTTCATATACAATGAGGTTCACATTAATGCATGAAACATAATCTCAATGGGCCACCCCAATGTTGAACCTATAAAATAACCCACCATAACATCATGACAATACAATATTCTAATGCTAAAAAAGACTCAACTAAAAAGATATGTAAAGAAAATAAATTTGGAACAATTGTTGACCTAAGGGTCCCTGATCCGGATTAATAGGTAAAGTTCCACCATGGATGTAAATATTTCAATTTGTATTTATTTATAGTTCCATACCTATAATTTTATACATAAATATGTGAATTTATGGGTAAGTTGAAAGAAATAACATAAAACCAATCAATAGTCAATACTAGGATCCATAATCCCGGTCACCTAGAAATCAGAGATGAGGGTAATGAGTGGGATGTCATACCACTCTTGTTTTGTATCATTAACTCGATCTCTGGGACTATAACCCCAATCAAAATATACCTAATTCATCCAATACTATAAATGTATATGATAAAGGCATATCACCATAGGTGGATTCTCATCCAATCCTAGGGCTCTCCCATACTCACCTTCAATCACTATAATGATGGATTCTAGGGAAGTACACCCAGATATCTTGTAAATAGAAAAGATCTATATGCCATTTTGATCATTACATTTAAATCTAACCCAATGTCTGAACCCTAGGTCTTGGTTTGTATGTGTTCTTGACATTCATAACCCTGATGAACCCTAAGGGTCTTTCCCTTAGGCGATCTGTAAGGATATCTCACTGGTGAGACATCATACCCACCCACGAGATCCAAATGTGAATGTCTATGATTGGTGTCAGATTCCGTGCTCAGCCCCCATTATAAAGAAAATTTCCCATAATCCTGATCCCATATAGAATGTCTAAGAACCTCATCATGTTAAAAATCAAGGATATCATAGTCATCCTCCATAAGCCACAGGTTGAGGAGAGTGCAATAATCCTCTATAGATCATAAGTCAAGGAGATTATAATCATCCATTGAAAGACCCCAGTTGAGGAAAGAGTAATCATCATAATTTAACCCTTCAGTTGAGGACATAATAATAAAACTCATTATATATCAAAGTAAGGAAATAAGAACCATCCTTATCACTCAAAAGTGCATAACCATCCCTGAGTATCCTTACTAGGGATGTCATTCCTGTATATCATACTAATATGATCAACAACCAGATACTAGGAAACACCTCTGGAAATATAAAATATATAATAATCAAATATATAATCTCAATAGATAGATCATAGGTTGTGCATATGGGTATACAAATAAATATAAAATAACATGTCATAGAAGTTACATCCAAGGAAGAAATCATGGGAATACTACAGGGAATGAAATATGTGTTATATATAGCTCTACCTCCACCAACAAGGATGCACCACAGGTGATCATCGCTGCATCAATAACAAATATGTGTAATATAAACAAAATAGTTAGGTTTTTCGAACACATAACCCAACACTACTTCCATATTCTCATGGGATCACAGGTTATCCATGGGTTTTAAGGTGATACATGCTAAAATCTCTACCAAAACCTGAAATATTATCTCTGGGACAGTCACACATCATCACACCCACTCGGTTCCTCAAGTCATAACACAAGAGAAGAATCATACTAAGGATCCTCATTGTAAAAGTTAACGAGAGGAGTAATACATGGGATCCTATAATGGTACGAAAAATGTGGCATCCTACACGGGATCCTCTAAATGATTTAGATAGGGTTGTATAACATGGGAAGCTCAGTAATAAACTACAAAGGTAGTTGCATCCAACATGGGATCCTCATGACATCATATAGGTATAGGGTTTATATAAGGATTTCTTATCTCATCTTATAAGAAAGTAATACCTTTTGGGACCCTTGTCATATGAAGTAAGAAATAGGAATCCTATATGGAGCCTCTAGGTAAAACATATATGTGGAATCTAACAAGGGATCCTTTAAAAATAACTAAACACAAGGGATCTTCGGAACGAATGTAACATCTCACAAGGGATACATCCTCAATGGAAGAACAATGAATGCATAAGTTAAGAGATATATCTCATATCTCATCTCATATCAAAGGGGTATTACTCTAAGGAGACAATAAGGTTTTATTACCAATGGAAGAACCACTCAATTAAAAGGAATCCCCAAACACCCATTACAATTTCTCATATCACTCCAAGGGTTTCACAATTATGATCTATGTGGAAAACTACTTAGAAAGAACTACTCTCAGGTCCAATTATGATTCTGAGGTGAAAATACATGAAAACCTAAAAAGGATTTCAATAGGGATAATACACAATGTCCCCCCATAGTACACAACATGTAATCCAAAAGCCCCACATGGGAATATACTTCAACCGTACACGATGTATAAAAACCCAAGTACATGGAATGTTGGTCTTATAATTGGAATGTGCCTTACATGGGGTACCTGTATGTGTACCTAACATTACCTGGCCATGTATCTTGCCAAATTATGTAAATCTACAAGTTGTGTGACCCACATGGGGTCTGGTCGTGTACTCTACAAGGCATGTTCCCCTTAAATGGTCAACCTAGCTGGGTACTCGTCTACACAAACAAGTATGACTACATGATATTTATGACCTGTACATGGTGTGTAATTTGAAAATTTAATCTTCTAAAAAATTGAGAGCACACAACATTTTTTCTATAGACCACACATCATGTAGATGAATTTTCAAAAATAAAAAACCATTGAAATGCATGAAACCCCCATTCTCACCTCACAAAGAAAAGATTGAGCCATGAGGGGTCATAAGTAGTCATAATTGGGGATTAAAACATGAAAATGATAAACCTATGGGAATAAATATTTAAAACACAAAAGTCTTACCATTGTGAGGAATCAACTATGGCTTTACCCATTTGTCTAGTTCACGGTTGTCACATGATGATCCATCATGTCCTAAGCTTTTCGGTGGTACCCCTCTGAAAATATTTCTATATATATATATATATATATATATATATCCATCTCCCTCTCATATATTAGTTACATGAATAAGGAACCTGGGTAGGGGTGTTTGTGAGAAGACATAAGGAAGAAATAAATAATGGGAGAAAAAAAGAAAAACGAAAAGAAAAAGAAGAGAAAGAAAAAAAGGGTCCCTAGTTAGCCTTGGCAACCAACCTATGTTTATACCATTCCAAGGTAAAAATCCCCATTATGGACATATTTATAGAGATAGAATCTCAATATAACACTATGTTTAAAATATACAGTCAAACAAACCTATAAGAATAAATTAATATTTATAAAATTAAATATTATATACTAATTATTCTTCCTAAATTTGAACAACTAAGAACTCCACAAAACTCATGTACTATGGTAAAAAATCTCTTTTTGGAATAATGAAGTGGTCAAAAAATCTCGACTAGATCATATAGTATGGTAAAAGACCATTTTACCCCTTATATGTATTTTATAGAAAAAAATTAAATTTATATTAAAACATCCAGTCTAGAAACATGGGTCGTTATAGTTGAATTGTGAATTATTTATTGATGCTCATAGTTCTTCATTCTACATTCATCCTGGTAGTACAATGATATATAGAGACCTTTGAGAATATTACCGATGGGATGGAATGAAATGGGATATTTATGATTTTTTTTATTAAATGTTTTAATTGTTGGTTGGTTTAAGAAAAGTGACAGCTATGATGGAAATTATCTAATATTTTATAGTTATAGAGTGGTAATCGAAAATTATATCCATATATTTTAATGGGGTTACCAAAGATATCATGAGGTAACAATGTGATTTTGTTTATTGTTGATCAGTTAACAAAATATACACATTTCCATATGATTCATTACACTTTGGATTATGATAGGCTTTCTCGACTATATATATAGAATATTGTCAGGTTATATGTATTGTCACTCTCTTTTGTTCAATCCATGTTTCTAAGTTCACATATATGTTTTATAAAGGTCTTTAAAAATTATTCGGTATTAAATTAAATTTGAGTAAAACTTTTAATCCTGAAACTAATGGTTAGTCTGAGTGAATGATTAAAAATTTCAAATATATTAATTTTTCCTGTTCAATGGATTATAAGGGATGTTTGGATCAATATATTGATTTGGGTCAGTTTTATTTTAATAACAATTTTCATTCTTATAGATGGATGGAACCATTTGAGGAATTTTATGGAATGTTGTGTAGAACACCAATTTTTAGGGATGAAGTAGGGGAATTGAAGATTAGGGGATCATATTTTATAGAGGAAATGGATGAAAAGGTGCATTTGGTCTAGAAAAAAATGATGATATCTCAGAATAGGTAGAAACGTTATGTAAATATTTGGAGGAACGATTATTCTTTCATGGTAGGTGATCATGACTAGAAAATTGTTTTTAGTTTTGGTAACAATTGGATGTTAATTCCATAGTTCATTAGACCATATGAAATCTTTTGGAAATTTGAATATATTTTAACATATATGGTAATGACTTTTCAAATCACCATAACCATTATTTGAAGTTATGATTCCTATAAAATATTTCATTTTTTACCAATAATAACTCACACCCTGTTTCAACTATTTTGGTTTTGAAAATGGGTCTCTAAAAGAAAATGGTATTTTGGTATGGAACATATTTTTTTAAAAAAAATTATATTTTGATATTTGAATGTTATTTACATATGATTTTAAAAGTTTTTTTAAATTTTTTATGAGGAAAATTTTGATGTATAAAATGTATTATTCATGATATGGTACATGATAATTATATGAAAAATGGTTTGTCTTGGTATAGATTATACAATGGGTATTCTTATATATAGTTGTGTGTGACCAATATAGCTTATTTTATGGGTGTGCCAAGAGTGTGTAGAGTGATCACATTATAGATTATATGTTGGATGCACCAAATTAGCACTCCCATGAATTGGGTAATGTTCCTTGAATTAATATGAATAAAGGAAAGTGTTACCAGAAGTTTTCTCCTATTGAATTAAACTTGTTATTTCTAATATGGGTGTAAAATGGGTTATGAATGTGATTCTAAAAGTTAAAAAATGGGGTTTTATTTTGATTTTATAGGTTTTAATTATTATCATTGGGGAAAAGGTGAGTTTATTTTTATTATGGAAATGATTATTTCATTCACTCTAATAACTTTGAGATAAAGGTAAAAATTTCATGATTTTTTATGTTTTTTACTCAACTAACATTTTTTTATTTTTTCTCCTTATAGATATTTTTATGATTGTCCAATTTTTTAGTAAAAATCATTTATTTTTGGGATGGGTAGAGGAAATGTGTAATTCATGTTGAAATTCATAATGATTTTTCAATGAATAAAATCATGTTTTATTTTAAAAGTTTTAGTTTGTGGAAAAATGGATATTGATGGAGGTATCAAATTTGTATTATATGGTTTTTTTCGTATGATTTATAACCAAATTATAAAAAAAAATAAACCTCAAATGATATTAAAATTTAAGGGAATGAATCCGTGACTTTAAACTCATGATTATGTAATGCTAATGTGTGGTTTTGTATTCTGTGGATTCTAGAAGGTATAAAGGGATAGAAGGCCTGAGAAAAAAAGTACACATTGTGTACTAATGTTTAATGAACCATGATTTGTTGAATGATACATGGTGAAATAAAAAGTAACTACATGTGGTATATTTAATGTATACTATGTGTCAACTACATCATCTCATCATACACTTTGTTGGGTCACATGTCATGTAGTTGGTGTACACCCCTTGTAATCTACACAATGTAGCTGGGAAATTCACATTGGCTATGTGATCATATACATGATATAACATCACATGAGACTAAAAAGTGGTATCATTAATGAGATGCATTTTGTATATATAGTTTACATATTGTGTGAAAAATTAGTCCATACATCTAAAGAACACTCTGAATTGATTGATGAATTACCTAATCCCCTAAAAACTGAAGCACACTCTGTCTAGATCATTCAAAAACATCATGTATCCCTTCAATGATACACATTGTGTTCTTAGGTTCCTATCCAAGAAACATGTAAAGTAAAAAAACATGGATTTTATCTTTCTATTAGATGTAATATTGTATACCAGTAAATAAAATAATTAAAATTATATATAGAATTACTAATTACTATATTACAAACCTAATTATATGGTTGGAATCTGATGTATTGACTATGTAATGTAGTTTTTAGAATTAATGAATTCTTTTTTAATTCAGCTTAATTATCTATAAATTCTGGTCAAGGAATTTATTTTCCATGTTCTATTTATGATTTTTATCTCTAAGAGAGATTGGATGGTCAATAAGATAAATGGAATTAATTAATTAATTAATTTAATCAATTCAATCATGTCAACCTTAATATTAAATAGTTAATTTAATTTAATACCATCTAGTGTAATTTGGTGTATATTAATCATGGTTGTAGATGATCATGTTCCCATACCATCATATATATATGATTTGATTAATGAATTTTATTATTATTTTAGGGTTTTTTGATATAATTTATTATATTAAATAATGGCATATAATTCATTCCTCTACTCTAAATATGAAAATGTTACATGCCCACAGTTTCTTTTATGTAAATCCCATTAACCAATCCTTTGATTCTACTCACATTTGGGTGATTAATATTATGTAATGGATGTATCTATCAGATGAGTGGAGGAAATTAATGTTTGGATCCAAGGAAAAACCAATCTAGGAGGTACGTAGAATCATAGGTGGAGTAATGTAACTCAAACAATGCATGGATCTTGGAGTTAATTCAATAGGTTCAAGGTTTTTTCAGTCATTAATTACATAAACAAACCATTAGAGAATCATTTTGTTTTTCTACATTATTTATCTACATTTCTCAATTTCATTTTTACTTATTTAAGGGTGAGTAAATCATAAAATAAATTTATCAAAAATCTTCCATGATTGAATTAAAATTAATATTATAATATACATAAAATTTAGATATACATGGTTATTTACTTATCTAAAATACACTAAATATTAACAAGAATGTAATAGTATAAAATTGGTAGTAAATACAAAAATATAATATAAGGCCCCAGCCTTAAACCTTACTTAATCTTGAGTTATTACAAGATTACACATTGAGGATCTTTTCGGGTTTAGATTTTTAGAGAATTAGATCATAAAACTTGAATTACATTCCACATATAAACAAAGTGGTTACATAAAGATAGTATTCTTCATTCCCATCAATGGAAACACATTTAAAATAAAACATGGATTATTTCTTGACACATTCTTGACTCTATCATCTTATCATGTACCTTTCCCTTGACCTGTGAAAAACATTTAAAAAACTTGGGATGAGCATAAGAACTCAGTATGGGTTATAAAAAAAACATGGAAAGGAAACATGAGTTCATATATACATAAGAATGAAATCATACTTTACCCATAAAACATAGGCACTTTAACATACCTCATAAAATCATGAATAAATCATAGAAATCATAAGACATAAAGGTAACTTGAGGCATTCATAACATTCTTACATAGGGAGTAACCCTCTTGGTTACGTTTGGAATACCCATCACAGTATATTCCCTAAAATCTCTTCGGAGAAACCTTAATGTTTCACTCCTTCACGTTACCCAATGCACTAGAGAGCTATAACGGGCTCACCCGCCCTTAGTTTATCACGGAACCACCCGTCTTCATAATAATGCCCAAGAACCATAACATAATCATATCACATTAAACATGCATAAAGGAAACATAAAATTTCCACATTTCAATCACGAGATATCAATACAACACATTGATATAAAAACATTATGAAAACCATTTTCAATACTAAAATAAAAGAAAAGTAAAACATGGTATTTATTTTTCTTTTAAAAAGAAGGTATGGCTTGTAGAGGAAGCCGAAACTCAAACAACGGTCACGACGGCGGAGAAGTCGTTGTCGTCGCATACGTATGACAAAAACATTCCCTTTTTTCGTTTAGTAAACACTTCGTATAAAAAAATATTCCTTTTGAATAAACATAAAAGTCAAAGGGGTTTATACACCGTATAAAAGAAAGTTGTGTATAAAATAAAATATGCCTCAATGAAAGGAGATTGAGACGAAGTCCCATACCTCGTATCCGACTTGACCCGACCGTTCTTTAATCTCCTGAATAATAAACTTTAGTTAATCTCTACTTGATTATGAATCTTTTTCAAGTTCATTATTCCTTTTATACCATGTTATGAACATCATGTAATCATTTAAGTTAATAATGTTCATTTTGTCGGTATTTGGTTCTTAAGTCAAAAATAGACTTCTTATACTTACATGTTGTTAATTTGGTCAAAGTTTCATTATTTCCAGAATGGTATTCATGATTTAGATATCATATATGTCATATATATCCAGTACATACATGAATTTATAATATTACATCACATTTAGAGGTAAGAAATGAAATGCACCGTTCATGGAGACGGTAAGCCGTACGTACGCATGAACGCTACTTCCATTTCTATTTCATATTTTCTGGAATGGAATCATAATGATATAAGATTATATTATAATTCCAGTATAATAACATATATAACATCATTAAATTTATCCTTTACGCATCCCACATATGGTATTAACGAATCAAATCACTTTCAGGGGGCGGTAGTCCGCACTTCCTAAAATGAAGATATCGTGTTTACCCATAATGGAAACCATAAAGGTATGCCCAAAATGAAAAAAACATAAGCTTAAAGAAAAACATAAACATATTATATATCATATATAAAAATAGTGACATCATAATGGCCACCTTTGAAGGTGTTAAATGAGTGTTGAACAATCATCGTTTCGGGAGGTAGAATTTCGCCATCCACGGAAACCGTATGTTCTTTAACCATTTGATGCAGTTGTGTGAGAGTGTAGCTCAAATAAATCTTATAACAACATCCTAGTATATTGAAGATACTTGTGTTGTTACAAAAGAAGTAAATAAAAAGAGTTTAGGGGGTTGGAGAAGCAAAATAAAACAAATGAACATGAGAGAATGAATTACCTTTAAAAGAGTAACTCCTTTTGATTTGAGCCTAAAGGCTTCCTTTGAAAGGATTCTGCCCAAAGGGAATCCTATAGGATGAGGAGAGGGATGTGGAGAGAGTAAATGGGCAGGGGTTGGCCGAGCCAAAGGCTTTTGGAGTTTGTGAAATGAGGTAGAGGTGGGGGCCTTTTATAAGGGGAGAGGAGGGGCACTTTTGGAAAGTAAAGAAATATTACATTTTTTGAAAATTTGTTTCGGTTTTAAAAGGTCCCACATTGATATAATTCGTGGATAAGGTGATAAGGGTTCGAAATCCACCCATCCAATAAGTTTTTGACATGTGTAGTTCATAGATATTACATTATAGTTTCATTTTATTTTAATCGTTAAATAATGATGTCATCACTGCATCATTATGATGTCATTAATAATTTAATTTATGTAATGTCTAAAAATTATAAAGAAATTACTATGATGTAGGAAATCTTTTTATCTTTCCAATGAATATTTATAATCAAAATTTGGACCTTTATAACCCCACTTAAAAATTGTTTTCGTAAAACATATTATGTTTGTGTCATTTTCCCTTTAACATTAAATAAAAAGTAATTTATGTCATTTCCCAACAAAAGTGGATCCATGGGGTCCCCAAGTTGACCCATGGCATGTCATGGTCGGCCATGACACAACCAATGAGGTTGGGACATGTGTCTAGGTCATTTCATTTTATTAAAGTATTATTTATACCTTAAACTACCCTAATTACCACTAATCGTGATTAAGAACTTAATAAGTTACTATTCACCAAAAAATTATTATAATCTCATTGAACCACATTTTACTTCTTAATGACAACCATGTATGTCGGATTTTCAAAATTCAATACACATTAGTGGTAAACATTCATTTAACTGAAAAATCAGTTTGCTTGATTACCACTTAGTGGTTTCACTATTCATCAAAAAATGAAGTTTTTCAGAAAATTACCAAAAATTCACCCTAAGCTATATTTGATATTCCGAATTCAAAAATGAAGTCTATTTTACAAAATTCAAATCATATAAGTCACATTAATTAATTCAATAATTAATTCCCGCTGTCAGAGCAAATAGCGTGTTTTTACAAAACAATAAGTATCAAAAGATTGACACTAGTTTAAGTCCAATTTCAAAGTGAAATTGATTCCAATGACCACCATTGGATTAAATGGTAAAAATATATTAATATTACACATTAAGACCAATTCAAAAGATAATCTAATCATATAAATAAATTAGATTAAAAAGCAGTTTTGATGTAAAATGCAGTATTTTTCACTATTCATTAAAAGATGAACATTGTCAGAAAAATACCAAAAATTCACACAAGGTAAATTTTGATGTCCCAATCATAAAGGATAAGTTTATTTTGACAAACATAGTTTATAAAATTTTCAAAATATAGATTCAAAAATGGTTTGCCATCAAAAGGCAGTAAAACAATCTTTTAAGAATATTAGTGTATTCCATGCATAAGATTGTATTTATTTTCATTTTAAGCCTCTATAACACTATCTTAATCATTAATAGACATAGATAAAAATATCTATTATTCATTACTTACTTGGGATGTTACATATAACCATACATTAAATTAAATAATAATGTGGTATAGACTTCCACTATTTAGGTATAAATTGAACCATAATTCAAAGTGAATTACCACCTTTATTGGGGTGAATTCAATTATAGGGGAATCACTATCTTCAGTTTTGGGTTAACTTAACCTAGCTTGAATTAAGGGTTGATCGCCTCTATGATACTTAGTGAAACTAGTATGATTTTTTTTGATGAAATCTTAATCTAGGATTCAGTATTTTTGAGTCCACCCAATATATACAGGTGTTACAAGTTCATGTCACATACCAGCCAAGGTCATCCCCTAGCTGGACAGTTGAGTCAGCCCATGGAAATGCATGAAGGGCATCTATGATCTCCACCGGATGAATAAAAGAATTAGGGCATCAGAAGATAAATAATTAGAGATTATTTAACTATAAAATGAACAAAGCATAAAACACCAGGATGATACAATAATGTTTGAACATAAATAGGAAAAAATAAATATCCAAATACAATATACAAAAATATAATAAAATCAAAAACAAACATTATCTTTCTATGACCACTAGGTCACTACCATAAATTAGACCAACCCACTCCATAAGAAATCCTAAATGACAACCAAAATCAACAAAACAACTCAGGCCTACCGATGTTGAGTAGAATAAGTATAGTGTGAGCATTCAACAACTCAGTAGGTAAGAACCACATAGTCCATAAATATCCTTTCTGAAAATAGTCCATCAACCATATTTTTAATATTATAGTCATAAAACAGGGTTTTCATATAAAAAACTATACACATATTAATAAAAAAACATTTTCAAAAACATTATTTTCTATTAAAATTACTTCCCATTTTAAAATTTATTCTTGAGAATCATTTTCAAGAAGAAAACCACAACCTAGGTATGTTTATAAAATAAATAAAATCAGAACTGAACAAAAGATACAAGGTATATCAAATACGACATTCTAAAAGGAATATGAGAAACACAAGTATAAATAAGTATAAGTAAATAGAATAAGGAAATATGGTTCCAAAATATAAATACTAGAATATATAGTTTACATAGTAATGGTAATATCCTAAAAATCCATATAGGTGACCCTAGTTGTACATAGTTTGGAACCATAGTTTGGTGTATGATGCATTTCAAAGTTTATAACCAACATTGTTATTGTACTATCCTACCACTAGTGTCACTCCCACAATGTTCATTCTCCTATCACAGGGGATCACTTTCCGGACATTAACTATAACCCACTAATGCCAATATAAATTCATTTCCCACTCACCCAAAATGTCCATGAAGATACCCTATAAAACTGGATGACTACTATAGGGGATCCCATCATGCATAATACATTTCAAAGGCTCCATCCCAACCTACAAATCATAAGATTTTGTATTCATTTCCTAGAAATACTCAGAGGTTCCAATTATTCCTAAGCACATGGGAATCCCCAATCTTTTTTTAAAATATTTCCAAATATACCAAATAAGATTTATCACAAGATATCTAAATAATTTTCAAAGAGAACCGACTTATATTCCAAACCATTTATAAAACGTTGGAAATTTCCCAAATACATTTCCAATGTGCCAAATAGGCCTCTCAGGCAAGTATTTTTTAAAAACATTGAAGCATCATTTGGGAGATATTTGTAAACTAAAATACTATTTGGAAAAAATTTAAACATTTAGAAAACATTTGTTGAAATTTTATTTTGGAAAATTGTCATTTTTGGAATTTTTCTTATATTAATGAACACATCTATATCTACACATCAAGAACATATATATAGATACACATCACACCAGTATATATATATGTAAATGTATATAAATTTAAAAGATTTAGTCAACAAAAATATACATGTATCCCTCACATGGAGAGAGGGGAACAAGGTTGTGGATCATTTTTTTTCTTTACATGATCATAGTTCCAATGTCACAAGTCTTACCAACACAAATTACTTTAAACCTAAGGGAAAAAATTGGATTCTAGGGGATTCATATGGTCGCCACTAATTTAGGCCTCTATGTGTTTTTTCATTTCTTCTTTTTACCTCCCTTCCTTAATTAAATATATGATGATGATGATGAAAAATATAATAAGTCCCCATTCAAACCTCAATTATAATATCCATCCAATGTTATAAAATCTAAAATAAGAACAAACATCATTTTAGCACTCCCAAATCAGTTAAAAAATCCACTTGTAATTTCATCATATTATTAGAATACATATATTTTGAATACATATAATCATAAGTATGGAAACACTTTGGAACCCACCTTTTTAACCAATCCATCAATATATAAAGTCATGGATATTTATATCAAATTAAAATTGTGAGGAATATAATAAAATATCATTTGGAAATGATCATGAATCATACATAATGTATCAGAAATGATATTAATGTAAGAAACTACCTCAATAGTGTGAGAACGCAACACAACTCTAAAATAGGGAAGAACAAGGCCCCAGAAACAAACTATACTATATAATACCAAGATAAAAATATCAAATAATACTACCCTCACTCTATTGTTTAGCAAATATAGACCCCAATCAAATAATAACAAATAACTAAGAGGGGAAAAGGATAATATTTGTAAAAAACCAAAAAAAATAAAGAAAAATTTCCCATAAACCAAGGAAGTTTCATCAATCCAAGGAGGATGAGAAAAGGAGGTCTCCCAAGGCTCTGAAGGGGATAATTGAACAAATGGGGGAAGGAAAGGGGTCAAAAGGGACTTAAAATAATATGTAAAAACTAGAAATATCATGTTTTACTGAATCAAAGAATGTTTCATGGTTAGTCCACATGGTTTACCAAATCATACTCTAACCATGTGCACTATACAAGAAAGGCCAACCACTATTGAATGATATGGTTTTATGGTTTCGAAAACTATACACCATCCATGAAAAATGGTTCTATGGAAATTATTCAAATCCATTATTTTTTGATTTGTGGTTTACTATAACTGTGTTCAATACATGGGCCAAGTCTCAAAAACCCTATGATAGTCACACGACTACTCATTTTTCTCTCAAGGTTTTCTCCAAATCATGTGTTTAATGTGATATAAAAATATTAAAAGAATAAAATGAACTAGAAATTCTAATTTTATCAAGAGGTTTCGTTTTCCTTCCAAACAATGAACATAATCCTTGAACAAATCCAAAAAATAGACCAAAACTTCCAAAACACACAAATCCACTAGTGATAATTCCTGAAAAATAATATAAATATAAATAACCAATAAATAATAAAAAATTATATGAAATAATGAAATTATGTTGCGATAATTATCACCACTAAAAAAATTATTCCCCAAGAAATTATTTATTTCCCAAGTGAAATAAAAACTAAAACCCTAAACCTCAAAAGATAAACTAAACAAGAGAACCCACAACATAAAACCAATATCAAAAAAGAAATAATCAAAATCACAATAAAACCTAAAAAATAGATGCTCATAATGAGTATGATTTCATGATTAACATCCCATACCTACCTCTCTAGTATCAATTGTCATCTCTCTAGTCTACCCGATACCCCAAATAATGAAGGGGAACACAGACACATTTTTTTTCAAAATCCAGCCCTAGAAATCAAAAAATTAGACACCTAATATGACCCATATCTGGGCATGAAGGGGATCCATGATCCCAATATGATGATGAAACTAATATTGGTATCATAAGACAAAGCACTAGGGATGAGTTCACCCAAAAATCACAAACATAAAATAAATAGAACATGTAAAACAATGAGGATACAATAATGTACATATATAAATATAAACATCTCAATATCCAAATAAAATATACTAAAATTAAAACTACAACTAATCCAGAAACAGAAACGATCTTAGTGTGTCCTCTTGTTAAACATCATCCATAAAACAGACTCACTCCAAGAGAAAACCAAGATGAAAAGATTTACATACAAAATAGCTTAGGTCTATCGATGTCGAGTTATATAAGTAGGGTGTGAGCATATAACATATCAGTAGTTAAAAACTGTACAACCCATACATTTCGAAACCTAAAATAGTGCACAGAAATTAGTTTAAAATTAATGTTTGAAAAATCGGTTTTTGATCATATAAGTAACCATAGACATCATTACAAATATCCATTTAAAAAAACATGGATTTCATTTAAAACTATTTACCATTTCATAATCCAGTTTAGAAAATCCATTTAAAGAATAAAAAAACAACCCATGTAAGTGAATAAATAATGTAAATCATAATTGAACATAAGTATAAAGGAATATAAAAATGATCAATTCCAAATGAAAAATAATAAATTCAATTATAAATAGTTTCATATAAATGGGACAAGGAAATAATATTGCACAAATAAATACTCGAAAATATTGTGTATATAATCATGGGAATATCCTAGACATCCCTATTGGTGATACTAGACATAATTAGTTTGGATCTATTAGTTGATGTATTATGTGGTCTATAGTGTATCACCAACAAGGAAACTCTACTATCCTAACACAAGTTTGACTTCTACAATGGACATTAACTTACCATGGGGTATCTATTCCATATCATCGAGAACTATATAGTATTCATATCTTATCCCTATAGATGATGTATAGGATCCTATGAAAATAATATAAGTGAGAAAATGAGGAGGTCATCACATTATTGACATTAAATATAACCCAAAGATTCCCACATTCATGACTTTTCCATTCCCTAAAATGTCCATTTGAATACCCTCTCTAACTAAAGGACTACCATAGGGGTTCCAATCATGTAGAAAACTATACAAAGGATCCAACTGGGATTATAGTGTAGGATATTTATTGATTGAAATTATTACTAGAGGGTGGGATTGTCTTTTTAAAAAATATAATTATTAAAAACAATCAAATTTTATATGATATTAATCTATAGTGAGTTTAGTGTTCTTGATTTGAGTTATAATGGTAATAAAAATGAAAGAACACAAGATTTATAGTGGTTCAGATCATGAAGATCCAAGTGCACTCTTTAACCTCCACTACTCTTCAAATAGGGTTTTACCCACTAAGAACCACAATTTTAATAGTGGGTGATACTTTTTATAGACAATGCATTTTATATAACCATGATGCACAATTTAGCCTTGTTACAGGAGACATACCCTTATTTGTTTACATGAATTTTGATTGTGAGTCACAACCCAGACCTCTTTTTATGTGGTTGAATACAAGGAAAAGGAAAGAAATTATTTTGATTTGAAAAGCATAAACATGACATGAATAAATTCAAACTGAAAGAAAAAGATTATATGAATAAAAACTAATATATGTCAAAATAGTTGATGATAATAAATTTCAAAGACTTAGAATCATGGTGATCATTGATCATTAGGAAGGAACAAATGTCAAAAATGAATTCCTTCTATGATCACAGCTAGAGTTAAGAAGTCATACAAGTTTATGAATAATTGAGTGAAGAAATATTATAAAATATGTTTACCAAGTTATCTAAATGCGTAAATTTATAATATTTTGTGTTTTTTCCTTGAATATATCCCTTGGATCATTAAAACATAGATCTTCCAAGAGTGTTTCCATGTCCAATATCTCCACAACACTTGTTATAGAATAATAATGAAAATATATGACAATATGCTTTTTTATAAAAGATGCACTGATAAACTTAGTTACAACTGGGATTTATATTTCTTCATGAAATATTAATAAAAAAATTAATATGTTTATTAATAAAATTTTAAATAGTTCTCCATTATCAAATAATTGAATTAAAAACATAATCTTTTAAATTATACCAATATTAAAAACTATTTTAAAATATAGCATGGTATGAACTTCAATATTCATGAATAAATTTTCATAAAATAGTTTTACAATTAATTTTTCAAACTCTGCAATTATATTTCAACATAAAATAATAAAATAATTGTCAAAAAAATTTAATTCATTTACATTAACTAAAATCAAAAATAAAAACTTTTGAAACCCAAGTTATAATAGACAGATGATTATATTTTATACTACTGAAATAGAGTATGGTGACTTATAAATCACCACAAAAAACATGGAGTAGTGACTCATGAATCACCACTAAAAATAGAAAGCGCTGACTAATGACATTCCAATGTAAATACAAAGGACGAAACTATTTCACTTACTTTAAAAAATAGAATAATCCAATCAAATAAAAACTTATGACAAGTTGTTGACAAACGAAAGGTTTCAATATAAATAATAAAAAATTTCTACCATTGGATTTTAAATGGTAAATCAAGACTCATCATTTCCAAAATTCCAATGGTGACTCATGAAATTCATTTCCAAACAACAAGATGATGAAGAATGAATAAAAAATGAATAATATACTGAAAAAATAAGTAAAAAAACTAAAATAGCTTGAAACTTTCTGATATTTAATGAACAAGGAAGAATAGATCTTTTGGATGTTGAAGAACATATACCAAGTCTATATAAGTATAAAAAATAAAAAATAATTTAATAAAAAATCACCATTTGAAGACCAATGGTAACTCAACTCATCGTTGATATCCAATGGTCAATCGACTCATTGTTGATTCCCAATTGTGCCTCAACTCAATATTTCTGTTGGAAAGTTGCCCAAATCACCATTAGTGTTTGATGGTGACTCAAATAACCTTTGGTTATCAAAGGTGACATGAATCAATATTGGTTTTCGATGGTTACTCGACTCAGCATTGGTGTCTGAGAGTGAGTTATCTCACCATTGGTGTTCAATGGTGACTTAACTCACCATTGGTGTCCGACGGTGGCTGGACATACCATTGGTGTCCAATTATGACTCGTTATAAGAAACCAACAAACAGAGAATTTCAAACCAATATAATAGTAAGATCATAGATGACCCTATAGAAGAAGAAAAAAAGAAGAATATTGGAACATTAAATAAGATTCCTAAAGAGAATCTGAAACCAAATGACCCAAAAACTTCAGGCTTGAAGAAACATAGATAAAACTAATGGAGATTTTGTGACAATCATAGGCATAATAAAAAATGAGTGGAAATGAGTGATAACTATGGAAGATGATGGGATTTTAATTCTATGGCATGTAGAAGTTTATAAAATAACACATGAGATAACAAAAATTATCACACGACTTCAAAATAAGTGATCAAATGGCTACATGTGTAGATGAGTTTTTATGTTCATATGAAACATTAAAATTTAATAAATATTTGTCTACAATTTGATAATGTTTCCAAGAAATTGTATATCATAAATCTTGCACTGTGAACACTATGCTCCAGCCTCCATGTAGGATGCCTTTGGAGTGCCTTCCCATGGGGTAAGCCTAATGGGCCCCCTATGTGGTTGTGGGCTATCCAAGATCCTTACTAAAGATGGAAGAAATTTTTTTCATAAATATACTTTGGAAAATAACATATATAAAAACATGAAGCGTCAAGTTAAACCCAATTACATATTTGTTATTATAACTACAATAAAAAGTTATTAATTAATTAAAACACTTGAGAATTTAATAAACATGATAATTTAATTGATTTTTTATATGGATTGATTTATCAAAAATAAAATGAGTAATAATGTATTAAATCAATATCAAATACTAAAAAACTCTCCTTTTTTAAATTACAAAATAAAACAGTAATTAGATTTTCAAAAAATACCCCTCTTTTGGAAATTTATGAAAAAATACATTAAAATTAATATATAAAATAGACTCTCTTATTAATAAAAAACTAATAATGTAAAAATAACATAGTAAATATTTATTATGAGTGTAAACAGATAGAAACAGGAATCCAAGAATGAAAAATTAAGACAGTGTTATAATCTTACATAGCTCCATTAAATGGAATGATCTAATTGTCATAAAATCAGAGTACAAAATAAAATTTTCTATTTTAGAACACATGTAAAAAATTTTTAGAATAATTATTATACATAAAAACATTTTAATCTTCTAACATATCCAATTAAAATTTCATTTTCTCAAATTTAACACAATCTAAAGGTTTTGTGAAAGTATCAACTAGTTGTTTCTTATTTGGAACAAATTCAAAGAATATACTTTCTTTATATACATGACACCTGTGAAAATTATATCTAAAAAAATACTTTTTTAAAAATATAATGTTGAAGAGTGTTTTTATAAATTCAAATAGCACTTGATTTATCATAGTAAACAACAAAATTATCAAAATTTATATTGAAATCATAAAAATTTTCCAAATACATTATTAATAAAAATAATAAGTAGGTGTAACACATGAATCTTCTATGGTACTCCTCTATTTGAATAATACAATAGCTTGTGTGGTAGGTAACTTTGAATTCTAGCACACCACGACTAATCAAACTAGTCATTATGAATAGTAATTCTATCTTTTTGAAATTTTATAAATTTTATTTTCCAAAATGGACATCATTTTTTGATTTAAAATATCAAAATTATCTTAGGGTGAATTTTGTGTATATTTCAGAAAACATTCAATTTTTTATGAATAGTGAAAAACACTATGCTATTGCTTAAAACCATCTTTATATTTAATAATTATTTATTTTATTTGAATTTATTTTACATCAAAAAAGAAAAATAATACCTATATAAGTTCAATATAATTCATTAGATTCATTTTATAAGAAGATTAGATATATAAAATGTTATTGAACTATTTAACGCCTTTTACCCAACTTCTTGGCACATTGATAAATTTTCATTAAATGTAATTTTTCCACTTTTGTAAATTGAATTTAAAAAACTCTGAGAGACAAAATTGGCATCATTATGTAAATTGTGGTTCAATTGGATGAGAACAATTTTTGGTGAATAGTAAAATTTGATTTATATTTACCACGGTTAAAAGTAATTATAGTAGTTAAAGATGAAAATGATATTATAATTACCATTACACCTGTACTAACTCTATTGTAGAAGTGTATTTAGGCCAAAATATTCCTTATTATAAAACTATAATATTTTTTATCCACCTGGATTAGATTAAGACATTTCTTATATTTTGTTTTAAGAAGAGTTAAAAGTGTGATATTCAATGTTTAATAACTAAACCATTTTTAATATAGGTTTACACATAATATAAATTCAACTATAAATATTCATTATAAATAAATAAAGATTTACAACACCATGGTATTTTATTTATAATTTTTCATCATTAAATCATTAAATTTATTTATGACACAATGATGATACAATAATTACCTTATTAATGAAAGACAAAAATAATTGATGTTATAAATATTAGAATAAATGTAAATTGAGACATTTGATTCATTAAACGAATTTTATAGGTTCATATGACATGTTAGGGTTGATTTAATGAATTTTTTCAAATAAATAAATTTTTTATGAATTTAACAAAAACCAAATACTAAATGGTGTCAAAATTGACATAAATGAGTTTTTAAAACAAATACTATTTTATTAAATCAGATAAGCGTCCAAAACTTCTATGGCTCGGCCATAGGACATATATAATTATATATATTTAATTAAATAAACACTTTATTTTCCCTTGACATTTTATAGTAATTTTATTAACCATGTAATATAAAAATAAAATAAGACATGTTAAATGTTAAACTATTTAACTAAGAGTTTAATCTAAAAGATAAGGTTAATATGGTGACCTAAAAATTTATACAACCTATTTGTTGAATGTTTTTAGATCCATAACCACCTTAGCCTCAAAATAAATCATTTTTTTTATTAAAAACTGAAAATAATTTTATAATAATATAATAGTTCAAGCTTTTCCTAAAGTGACTCTCACCTATCTTATAAAAGGATACTTCCCTTTATCTTAATTTCAAACCTCCAAATCCATCTGGATAGGCCAAAAAATACTCAAATATCCTAAAAAAATTATCAACTAAACATATAGTCCTTACATTGATCATAAATCCAACCAATGGATCCCTTTTGTTAAAGTCAACTGGAAGACCCTGAAGAAGAGGTAATTACTTCATCACCTTTTTCAAAGTTCTTTTCTTCTTCCACTTCCTCTTTATTTGTTGTTTTCATACTAAAGTAATAACTATAGTAAGTTATACATACTGAGATGTTATTATAAATATGGTAGAACCATATTCATTATTCTATCCATCCTTTGAATGAAAAAAGTCACCATACGTGCGAACATACGACTTACTGTCTCCACGTTGTGGTGTAGTTTGTTATTCAACACATCATTATTAGGATGGGTATAATAATTAGTATAACTGATGTAAACAATAAATATAACATGTTAATGATTATTTATATATAATATACCCTCCAATTACATATGATTTTACCACTAATAGATTGATATTGTCGCTCGTGTGTACGTACAACTTTCCATCAACATGATGTGTTGAGATTTCATTTCCCATCATAACCATTGAAGAATAATTTTCATTTGATGATTAAAAATAATGTTTAAGAACTTAATATAATTCTTTGTATGAATGAAACAAATCTTATCCATAAAAAACATGACTTTTGTAACAAAATATATAAAGGAGTACAAATCAGTTGACAACCAAAGCAATGATACTTCTAAAATATCATTAACAAAGATATATTAAAAGATCATATATGATATCATATATAGGAATGTGGTCATTTTATAATTTAATAAAAATTATTTAACCATTATACATGAGGTTAACCTACCCTCAACTAAGTAAAATTACATGTTAAGGGTTAATTTTACAATCTCTTTATTATCCAAGGTTGTTTATATGTAAGTATCTACTAAGACCTCTTTATCATCCACATCCGTGTTTTTTTAATGTATTTAAAAAAAAAATTATTTACCAGAATACATGTTAAATTCATATATACCCTAGTTTGACTTTTTATAAAATGTTTTGGATGGAATCTTTCCATTCTTTCCAAACAAGGTACTTTATGGCCTTTTCAAAAAATTAATGAAAGAATGTTTTTTAACTTAAATAGCGAGTGCAGCTATTTTCCACCATTACAACTCCTTAAAATATTCACTTAAAAGTTTATAAGTATATTTTAAAAATTAATGTTTTATATTATAATTATGTGTCTTTTAAATGATTTTAAACTAGACAGAGATATTTCTGTCAAATAGTTTTGATTTCATATATGTCAACAACCTTTGTTGGATTTTTTGTTTGTTTGAAGTTGATTTATTATGATAGAATATTCCATACTGTATTAAAGGTTTTGTGATAAGTTTTAATATGGTTATGATATTTTTACACCAATTATTATTTATCATTAAAGTATTGACATTTCTTATTCTAGTTTTAATATCAATGTTTATATTTTGTATCAACATTTTCATATGAGGAATGCATTGGACATAGTAAGTGATGGGAAGGTCCCACTATAGCCCCTCGATGAATCGGTAGGTCTCATGAGACAAACTAGTTTCACGGAACAAGGCCTTGACAAAATTTTATCTGTATTCTTGGTACGAGGCCTTGACTATGTGGTTATTATGTTTGGCATTATGAATTCCGACATTATGAAATTAGATATAGATATTTCATGTAATTACTAGACTAGTAGAATATCCATGTTAATAAGTAAATGGAATCATTTTAGTTATCTTTTCCATATTATTGTGAATTTCATTTTTAAAAGAAATTTTTTTAGTCTTATACATTTCATTAAATGTTTATGTTTTCTTATGATAGTTTCTGCTATATTGTTATCCTTACTGAGCTTCTAAGCTCAATCCTTTCTAATGTTTTATTTTTCCCAGGATGTGAAGAAGTATATTATGATTGACCTATTAAAATAGGATAAGTTATTTGAGTGTGTTCAAAGGAGACACAATGTTGTAGTTATTTATTTCATAATGAAATTTAAAACATATGTCTGTAGCTAGTACCTCCATAGCTACTAAACTACTCAGTCTATCGAGACATGATCTCTTGTGATCATTACAATATTATGTAATAATTAACTAACTCTGGATAACTAGGGTTAGGGAATTACAGTTGGTATCAGAGGATGATTATTATAGACATTAGAAACTAGATTTATAAAAACTCTGATTAGATAACATTACTCTATGATAGACTTTGATGATTAGTATAGAATAAATTCCAAATTTTTTGATAATGTAGAGATTTTCTGAATTTTCCAAGAAATATATCCCTATCTAGATATGATCAGGTAGATGTGGCTCCGGAATAGATATATCTAGTGGAAAAACCTAAAAACACCACTTTGAGCTAGACTCGAACGAGAACTGGTGCAAAAAAATGGGCATTTCTACACTCTTTGTTACGACACTCTCAGGGCATATTCTTATAAAAATTCACATTTTATTTACAATCTATTACGAAGGATTTATACTTCCTCATTGAAAACATTTTGTTTTGATTATCGATTATATGCATAAATTGTTCAATTTATGTTAGATAATTTACAAGTTTGGAATTATGTATTGTGATTCATAAACTAATCTAGTGTATGACATTGTTTTGAAATGGAACCTAGTGGAAGAAATGGAAACCATATCAACGCATGTAATCCATGTAGGTATTTCTTTCCTAATCAAGAGAATTATTGTGGAATTGGTGATGCAACTGGTGCTGAACAACTGATAACCCTACCAAGACAACTCAACTAGGTTTTGAATAATAACCATACCCGTATGGTGCACCCAAATCCACAATTTAGAGGATCAATGTTTGACCGCTTCATGATGAAAAAACCACAAAAATTCAATGGGGTTATAAATCCATTGGTAGCCAAACAATGGATAAGTTCCTTATAGAAAATATTTCATGCTTTGGGGAGTAGCGAAAGAGAAAAAGTTTTCATGGAATTTTATCGCCTCACTATAGATGCAGATCAATGGTGGTCATTAAATCAAAACACAAAGGAAGATGAAGAAGTATCAAATATGGAATGAATGGAGTTTAAAAAGATATTTTCGTAAAAAATACTTTCGTCGTGACCATCGAGAAGATATGGAAAGACAATTTCTAATTCTAATGAAAAAGGAGGATGAGAATGTCGCAATGTATGTGGCTAACTTTACACGTTTAGCATGCCATGTAGTAGATTATATACATAACCTAAAAAGTATGATTGATCGATTATTTTATGGGTTAAAACCATTTCTCCGTAGAGAATTAGTCTTAAAATCCTTTTAATCATATGAATATGTAGTCTCATGTGCTTTCAAGACAGAAAAAGTAATTATATAAGCCTTACAAATTTAAAGAAAAGCAAGAGAAGAAGAGATCAGTTGAACACTCTGGAAATATAAATAAGGGGAAAAAGGGAGATGTTGAATTTCCATCATGTAGTAAATGTGAGAATAAACACCCCGGTACTTTCTTGAAGGGAACGAGAGTCTGTTACAAGTGTGGAGAAAAATCATACCAAGCTCGTGATTGCAAGTGGAAGAAAGAGGCTATTAATGATGAATGCTACAGTTGTATAGAAATAGGGTATTATGCAAATGACTATCCTAATATCCAAGGTAACATACCTTAGGAATGGACAATGGAGCAAGACCAAGCTTATGTGATCACTACTACTAACATTGAATCTCTTAATGACATGGTAGTGGGTACATTAATCATTTCTTGAAATTTATCCAATGTTTTATTTGATTCTGGATGATCACATTCTTTCATATCATCCCAATTTGAAAACCAAATTAGATATTTCCAATTTAACATAACAAGGGAGCTGTCAGTCAGAACAACTAAGGGAAGTATCACTTCAACAAAGTTTTGTGAATCATTTACCATTATGGAATATAAACCCACTTTATCTGCTGATCTCATCATCATACCCATGATTCAATTTGAAATAATCGTCATTATGGATTTTATTTCTAACCATGATACTAAAATTTATTGTAAGAAGGAGGAGGTTACAAATTTTGTGGATGATAAGGAATCCCTTATCATTACATTAGAAAAATCACCATCTGATTCTCATCTTCATCCACCCCCAATAACTCTACAAAATTCAATTACTGGGGAGGAAGATAGTGAAATAACTATGGGTGATGAATGGAATGTTCAAATAGAGGATTTTCTTATTGTGTAAGAATATATTGATGTGTTTCTAAAGGATTTTCCTAGACATCCTCTGAAACAAGAAATTGAGTTTTCCATTGACATAATTCCTAGTTCAAGGCCCATATCAAAGATCCCTTATAGAATTGCCATTGTGGAATTAGTGGAACTAAAGAAAAAACTAGATTAACTGAGTAATAAAGTATCTATTAACCCTAGTGTTTCTCCATGGGGATCCCATGTTCTTTTTGTTAACAAGAAAGATAGATCTATGAAGTTTTGAATTAAATACTATGAGATTAATGTTATAACAACAAAGAAAAAGTATCCCTTACCACGCATTGATGATTTATTCGTTCAACTTCATGGATCTCAATATTTTTCAAGGATTCAGATTCGATATGGATATCATCAGTTGTGTGTAAAGAAGGAAGGAATTAAAAATATAGCATTTGTTACCATGTATGAGAATTACGATTTTACAGTAATACCTTTTGGACTGACTAATGCACCCTCTATCTTCATGGATCTAATGAATAATTTTTTCAAGGAATATCATAATTGATTTGTAGTTATATTTATTGATGATATCTTGGTATATTACAAAAGCTATGAAGATCATGAAAACCACTTTTTCACTATTCTGAAAACTCCTAGAAAAACATTAATTATATGGGAAGTTTAGTAAATGTGAATTTAGGCATTCAGAGATTAATTTTCATGGCTATATTGTCTCTAAAGATGGAATCTTTGTTGATCCTTCTAAGTGAAGAGAAATACAAAAATGGACAACACCGATGAGTATATGTGAGGTACGCAGTTTCACAGGCCTAAAAAGTTATTATCAGCATTTCATCCAAAATTTTGCTCAATTGGAGAACCCATGAACCAAGATCACAAGTAAAGGGGTTAAATTTGTTTGGACAAATGAGTGTGAAAAATGAATTTATGAATTGAAGAGAAGATTAATAAATGATCCTATCCTGACTCTATTATCGAAGAATGATGGGTTTGTTAATTATATGGATGCTTCAAATAATGGACATGGTTGTGTCCTTTTGATGAATAATAGAGTTATTACCTATGAATCACAGAAGATAAAAATTCATGAACAAAACTACTCTAATCATGATCTTGCGTTAGAAGCTATAATAGCTTCTATGAAGATATGAAGACACTATCTATATGGTGAAAAATGTGATATATATACTGATCATAAGATTTTGAAGTATATATTCTCACATAATGAACTCGATCATGGGGAAAAACTATGGCTTGAACTACATGATTGCACTATACACTACCACCTGGGGAAGGAAAATATGGTGGAAGATGCTTTGAGCAGAAAGGATCATGGAGTTTCGAACAAGATGAGAGATGAAAGGTATCCTATTTTCATGTATCTATAAAAGATGGATATGGGAATAATCATGGAATGTGAAATATCGATAACTTTATAAATGGTTTCGAAACAATATTTATTAGAAAGGATAAAAAGTTCTCCGACGATGATGAGGAGTTTGAAAATAAAATTAAATATGTGAATGATTGGAGATTGATTGACTTCGTATTTGAAGATGGAAATTTAATATTTGGGAGGATTATTTGTGTTCCTGATATACCTTATCTAAAAAGGGAATTGTTGGATGATGATCGTTGCTCCAATTTCTCTATATACACTAGTATCACTACGATCTATAGAGATTTGAAGGAACATTTTTAGTGGGACAACATTAATCGGAAAATTGTTGATTATGTGTCAACATGTATGGTCTTTCAAAAGGTTAAGTCTAGAAGACAACATGCTAGAGGAGTCATGCAAACACATCACATACCTGAGTGGAAAAGTATGATATTATGTTGGACTTTGTCATGGGGATACCAAATACTCTTAGAATAAATGATGCAATATGTGTCATTATTGATCATCTTACCAAGTCAGCACATTTTCATGCTATATGATAATATTTACCACTTGAACGTTTAGAAATACTATATATTAATGAATTTGTAAGACTTCACAGAGGACACATATTGATTTTTTCTGATCTTGACCCCCATTTCACAAAATGATTCTGGAAAAGTCTTCAGAAAGCCCTAGATAGTGAACTTTGTTTGGCGCTGCTTACACCCTCAAACTGATGGATAATCGGAACAGACTATTCATACCTTTAAAGACATGTTGAAATCTTTCTCACTTTACATTCAAGGTATGTGGGTTCAAACTCTCACTATAGTAAAATTTTCCTATAATAATATATTACATTCAAGTATTCAGATGGCACCATATAAAGTGTTATATAGAATGAGTTGTCGCACCCCAACTTGTTGGGATGATGTTGGTGAAAGAAAAATTGAAGGCCCATAACTTGTTGAGGAAACAATAGAAAAGTTAATTATTATTCAAACCCACATCAAAGCATCACAATGTAGGCAAAAGAGCTATGCTGATTACCAAAGGAAGGATTTAGAATTTCAAATTGGTGATCGTGTTTTCTTGAAGGTATCTCCAAGGAAAGGTGGTATATATTTTAGTAAGAATGGTAAATTAAGTCCCAGGTACATCAGACCTTTTGAAATTCTAGAACAAATTGGAGTTATAGCTTACCATTTGGAAAAGTCCCCATTTCTCTCCAATGTTAATGATGTGTTCCACGTATCACTGTTGAGAAAACACAGGCCTAACACAACACATGTACTCACCTATGAAGAAATAGAATTTGAACCTAATCTATCATATTGTGCATAGACTTTCAAGATTCTTGATACCCGAGAACAAGTGTTGAGAAACAAGATGACTCATCTGGTAAAAGTTCTTTGGAGAAACCATAAAATAGAAGAGGCGGCGTGGGATCCTAAGGAACATGTTATGAAGAACCACCAAAATCTTTTTTAGCAGTATTATTCTTGAAATTTCAAAGATGAAATTATTTGATAGAGGGAATAATGTAACAACCAATGCTTCCACTGTATGTCTCTCTTTGAATTATACAATAGCTTGCATTGTACGCAACTTCGAGTTCTAGCACACCACGACCAATCAAACTGACCATTATGAATAGTAATACCAACTTTTTGAAAATTTATAAATTTTATTTTTAAAAAGGGATGTCAATTCTGGATTTTTAATATCAAAATTATCTTAGTGTGAATTTCTGGTATTTTTATTAAAACTTTCAATTTTAGATGAATAGTGAAAAACAATGTGTTACTGTTTACAACCAACTTTTTATTTAAATAAGTATTTATTTTATTTAAATTTATATTAATTCCAAATAGATACATAATACATATATAAGTTCAATTTAATTCAGTGGAGTCATTTTATAAAAATATTATATATATATATTTATTGAACTATAAAATGCCTTTTACCCGCCTTCTAGGCACATTTGCAAATTTGCATAAAACATGATTTTACCGCTTCTATGAATTGAATTAAAAAAATCCAAAAAACACAGTTTACATCAGTAAGTAAAATGTGGTTCAAAAATATGAAAATAATTTTTGGTGGATAATAACATTTGAATTTTATTTACCGTAGTTAAAAAAATAAGGTAATTATAAGTAAACATTATATTATAATTACCCTAACACATGTCCTAATTCTATTATATATGTGTATTCAGACCAAAAGCAACCATATGACAAAAATATAATCATTTTTGATCCAACTGAATTAGATTAGGACATTTATTATATTTTATTTAATGATTAGTTAATAATGTTAAATTAAATGTTTAATAACTAAAACATTTTTAATATAGGGTTACACATAAGATAAATTCAACTCTAAATATTCATTAGAAATCTAAATTTTTTTACTACATCATGGTGTTTTATTTATATTTTTTAAACATTAAATAATTAAATTAATTTATGACACAATGATGATGTAGTAATTACCTTATTAATGAATGACTACCATAATTGATGTTAAAAATATTATAATAAATGTAAATTGAGACTTTTGATGCAGTAAATGAATTATCTATGTTAATATGACATTTTAGGTTTTATTCAATGATTTTTTTTCAAAGTAATCATGTTGTTAAGACTTTCAAAAAAACTAAATACTAAATATTTCCAAAATGGACATAAATATGTTTTAAAAACAAATACTATTTTATTAAATTATACTATAGTCCTAAAAATATAACGTTAGGCTAAATAAATTATAAAATTATATATATTTCATTAAAGAACCACTTGTGGTTCTCCTGTAATTTTATTGTATGTTTATTAACCCTGTAATATAAAAATACAAGAAGATATGTTAAATGTTAAACTATTTAACTAAGAGTCATATCTAAAAGATGTTGTTAATATCATGACCAAAACATTTCTAAAAGCTATTGTTTGAGAGGTTTTCGACCCATACCCACATTATCCTCTAAATTAATCCATTTTTAACAATTATAAACAGAATATTTTTTTATAATAAAATAATATTTCAAACTTTTCTTAAAGTGACCCTTGCCTCTCTTATAAAAGGGTACTTCCCTTTCTCTTAATTTCAGACCTCCAAAGACTTTTGGCTTAGTGAACCCGAACTCAAATATCCTACCAAATAATATAAATTTAACCAAGAGGCATTAATTTCATCATAAATCCAACTTAAAGAGGCCTTTTGTTCAAATCAAATGGTAGAACCTGAAGAAGAGGTAATCACTTCATCACCTGTTCCAATGTTCTTTTCTTCTTCCACTTCCTATTTCTATATTGTTTCTATACTAGAATAAAAACTCTAGTACCTTCTACATAATGAGAAGTTATAATAAATATGGTACACCTATATTCATTATTATATCCATCATATGAATGACAAAGTCACCATACGTGCGTCTGTATGACTTACCATCTCCACATCATGGTATAGTTTTCTATTAAACAATTCATTATTTGTATGGGTATAATGATTAGTATAACTGATTTAAATAATAAATATAACATTTTAATGATTCTGTATATATAATTTACCATTTAATTACATACAATTTCACCACTAAATTAATGATATTTTCGCTCGTTCATAGGTGCAGCTTACCGTCTCCAAGACGCGAAGATATTTTGTTTCCCATCATAACCATTGAAGAATAATTTTTATTTGATGAATAAAAATAATTTCAAAGAACATTATATCATTATATTTATGAATCAAATACATCCTATCCAAAATAAACATTTCTTACATAACAAAACACAAAAAGATGAACGAATCAGTTAACTCACAAAACATTGATACCACAGAAATAACATTAACAATGAAATTTTATAAGATCATATATTATATCATATTTATGTATGTGGTTCCTTTATAATTTAATAAAAATGATTTCCACATTATACAAGAGGTTAACCTAACCTCGACTATGAAAAATAACTAGGTAAGGGTTAATTTTACAATCTCTTTTTTATCTAAGATTGTTTATATGTAAGTGTCTACCTCGACCTCTTTATCATCCACCTCCATGTTTCTTAAATATTTATTTCTAAACATTTTTACTATTTACTAGACTAGGGGTTAAAGTCATTTATACCCTAGTTTGACTTTTTATAAAATGTTTTGAAATTAATCTTTCAATCACATTCCAAAAAATGTTCATTATGTCATTTTTGAAAAATTAAGAAAAGAATGTTTTTTAACTTATAAGGCGAGTGCGTCTATTTTCAGCCATTATAACACCTTCAAAGCTTCCATTACAAGATTATAAGAATATTTTCAAAATAAATGTTTTCTTTTATTATTACGTGACTTTTAAATGATTTCAAAATTGAAAGAGTTATTTCTCTTAAATAGTTTTTATTTCATCTATGACAACATCCTTTGTCGGAATTTACTTTTTTTGAAGTTGATTTATTATGATAAAATCATCAATATTGTATTAAATGTTTTGTGATATGTTTTAATGTAGATGTTCTGTTTTTATAAAATTCATGGTTTATGGTTAATGTATTAACATTTTTTATTCTAGTTTTAATATGAATTTTTATATTATGTTTCAACCTTTTCATATGAGGAATGCATTGGACTTAGTAAGTGATGATTGCGGCTTGTTATAGCCCTCTGATGCATCGGTAGGTCTCATGAGACAAATTACTGTCTTGGAACAGGGCCTTTAAAAAATATTATTATTAGTCTGGGCATTATTCCATGACTATGTGGTTATGAAGTCCGTCATTATGAATTCTGTCATTATGAAATTAGATTTTGATTTTAAATGTGATTATTAAACAAGTAGAATATCCCTGGGAATAAGTAAACGAAATAATTTGATTTATCTTTTCCATAATCTTAAAAAGATTATTTTTAAAAGGATTTAGATTTAGTCTCATGAAATTTCTTAAATCTTTATATTTTCCTGTGAATGTTTCTGCTATATTGTTATCCTTACTGAAAATCTGAGATCACCCGTTTCTTATGTTTTATTTTTCATTGGATGTGAAGAATTATATTATGATTAACCTGTAGGAATAGGCTAAGGATTATTACTGTGTTCAAAAGAGACACAATGTTTTACTTTTTTCCATTTCATAATTTAATGTAAAACATATGTATGTATCTAGTACCACCAAAGCTACTAAACTAATCGGTCTTTCAAGATATAATCTCTTGTGATCATGTCAATGTTATGTAATAATGCACCGACTCTGGGTAACTAGGGTCAATTCATTACAGTAGGAACATATTCAGCCTCGGTTATTAACAATTATAATAAAAAAAATTCTTAGAGATCCCTGAAATTAAAACTTTTCTAAAAATGTTAAACATACATGTAGTTATTTTCTGTCCAATTTTGCAACCCGCAAAGTCATAATCAATCTATGTTGGTAAATTGAAACATTTATCATTAGATTAGAAAAGTATAGTACCCAAATTAACCTTTATATATCTAATTACTCTTTTAACAGGTTTAAGGGGACTTTCGTTGGAATTAGATGAAAAACTGAAACATAGAAAAACTAATAACTTGATGTTTGTTCTAGAAGATGTTAGATACAATAGGATACCTATCATGCCTCTATTGAATTTAATATCAACTGACATAACAGATTCATCTAAGTCCTATTTTGAATTATTAATCATAGGATTTTTCATATATTTACTAGAATCTGGACCAAAACATTTTACAATTTCTTTATCATACATATCTTTATTTAAGAAAATACCTCATTTTCCTTGATTAATGTGAAAATTAAGGAAAATTTCTAGTCCCCCCACAATGCCCATGTAAAATTCCCTTATTAAGAGAATAGAAAAATCAATACATAGAAAATCATTTGTTAAACCAAATATTATATCATCAACATATATCAGTATATAAATTATATCAATTGAAACATTTTTTATAAACAAATTTTGATCAATCAAACCATTTAAAAAAAATTGTAATGAAAAATGTTCTGGTATTTCAAACTAAACTCTTGGATCTTGTTTAATACCATATAAGGAATTTTTAATATTCTAATCATGATTGGGAATATGGTCATTTTTAAATCTTGGGGGATTTCTAACGTAGACTTCCTCTAAAATAATTCCATTTTAAAAGGAACATTTTAATCAATATAAAATAATTTTCTATTTTGAAAATTATAAAAGTAAAATATAATTAAAATTGCATCCATCATAGAAATAAAAGAATAATAAATTTCAAAGGCAGTTCCATCTTCCTATGAATATCACTGAGCTACAAGTAGTGAATTTCTTTTAACTATCTATTCAGCAGCTCAACTTTATTATGAAAAATCCATTTATTTCTTATAACAGGTTTATCATTTGGAAAAGAATATAAATCCCAAACTTTATTCCTTTTCAATTTATTTAATTCATCATGTTTATAATTAATCCAAAATAAAATTATTTAAATAACTTCCAACATTAACAGGGACTAATTCCACAAGAAAAATAGAATTGGCATGGTAATGAAAAAAATATTTTCCCGATTGAATTATAGAATATACATAATCAATTACTTTTCTATAGGGTGATAACTAAGAGTTTTTCATTCCTATGGATCAGTTTTAGACGATATTTTCTCCCTCTCAACTAATCCATTACCATTATATTTTTTGATATCTTAACAAAAATTAAATTATCAAATTTCCTCATTCTCTTTGAAGGATTTAGAATCCTGACTATTAAAATTGGTTTCATTAATATTAAAATGATGAGATTATTCAATAATTAATTTTTTCTTATTGAAAACTCTATAAATTTACTAGCATTATAATATCCTAAAAATACGCCTTCCAATAATTTAGAGTCAATTTGTTCCAACTTTTCGTTTTTGTTTAAGATAAACCCTTTAAAAAAAATACATTCCAATAACCAAATATTTGTTTAAAACCATTGAAAGGTTCATAAGGGGTCTTATTTATGAAATGTATAATTGGAACTGTGCTTAAAACATGGAGATATTTATTAACATCTACAACCCAAATTTATTTAGGAATTCTAAATTGATTTAGCATATACCTAGCCCACTGTTTAATAGTTTTATTATATCCTTCTACCACTAGATTCTATTTTGGTGTCCTATGAGATGAGAAATAACTTATATATCAATTTCATTGATAACAGTTTTCAAATTATTAATTCAAAAATGATCCACATTTACCACTTGTGATAGATATGATTGAGTCATTTTTTGAAATTTTGAAATTGTTTATAGGAATAAAAAAATGGATAATGTTTCATTTTATTGGATAAGAAATAAATCAATAAGAAACAATTATAAACATCCAAAAAAACAAAAAACACACTTTATACCACTAAATTTATTAGGTTTTCTAGTTCTAAACAACTCAAGACGTATTAATTATAAACATCTAGAGTACTAACATAATTTATAGATTTAAATATTTCTTTGGGTTGTTAACCTATTGAACTTGAATTACACTTGAAGTGATTACTTGTATGCAACTTGGGAAGTTACAGTACATATTTATACATTGAAATTCTATGCAACAATTTGAAATTTTCATGCCCATGACTCCTATTCCATATAATTATATTAGCTTCAAAAAAATTCAGAATGTTAATTTTTTGTTTGGATATAGGAAGAAAGTAAATAGTATATATATATATATTTCAATTTATCAGAAAATGAAAGTAATTTAGTTATCAGAATAGTATATTTATCATTTTCAAAAATAACATTTAATATATCATTGCATAACTGTGATATAGTTATGAGATTCTTTTTAAAACAAGTATAGATAATATTTTTGAAATTATAACTATTTTTTAAAACCCAACTTTATCAATGCTTTTAATCTGACCATTAGAGCTCTCTCCAAAATTGATAAGGTCACCATCACATGAATTAAATGAAAGAATCTATTAAATATCACTATCATGTGACTAGAGAATCCAATGTATTAGTAGAATGATTCATTGAGACATATAAGTCAGATATACTCAAATTAAATATTGAGAAAGACTATTTTGGTACCCATTCCAACTTCATTCCAACTGGATTAGTTGAAAAAAACATTATCACACAAATTGATTGAAAACATTTATTAGTGTACTGATTAGAAATTAAATAATTAATAATAAAAATTATAGTATGAGAAAGATATTGTGTAAATATTATTTAAAACTCATTGGTGTAATACCTTTCATTCTGCATTTAAAACTGGTTACACTGGAAATGACTCCTTTTGGCCTTTTCATAAAGTTAGTCTCATTTAAGCTTGAATTAATAATTTTGTATTGAAAAAAAATCTTATAGGTTTTTTTATTCATTAAATGTAACACCTTTTCATATTTGTTTCCTTCATCAAAATTAGATAATTCCAATTTAAGATTTAAAACATAATTTTTCAAATCCATATTCTCCTTTTTAAATATTTATAAATATGTAAAGATATTTTCATTGAATCCAAAACATGTGTTTCTTAATTTTTTTATTTATTTATTTTCTTATATTATTTTTTTACTATATTTTGATCATCAGAAAGAAATTAAATATCCTATCACGGTCTTTATAATTTACATCAAAAATGTTTTTAAAATTTTTGTTTTCATATTTTATGTTTATAAATTTAAAAATGAAATCCCCTTTAGTTTTTTCATTATGGGAAAAAAATATTTCTAAATTAATAAAATCCTTTTTCATTTTATCATTTTATTTAATCAAATTGTTATTACTAATTTTCAATTAATTATAATTTTCAATTACTATGATTTCATCAATCTTTAATTATTCATTTTTAAGCAGTTTATTAACATTGGAACTTCCATAACAAGAATATGAATCAGATATTTTTTATTTCCGATAATGAATTATGATCGAAATTTGTAAGAGTTATTGAGTCATTAATGATAGAATCATTTATCTTACATTTAATACCCATCCGGGAAATATTTCTATTATCATGTTCACATCCAGAATCACGACATGAATCAGAACTGTCTGAAAGGTCTCAAACTCAAAATAAAGCTTATTTCTCTTTTCATTTATTATATATTTCATTCATTGGATGTTTGGGTTTAGGTAAGTCCGTCCTTATTTAACCTTTCTCTGTACACTCATAACTTGTTAATTTTTATGCATCATTATTGTTAATACTATTACCTTTCTTATATTCCTTTATTGACTTTCTCTTGGACCACCTCATTCCACCATTGTTTTTCATGATATTGAATAACATCTTACTGAAGTGATCCTTGCCCTTGTAAAATTCCTTGTTCTCATATTCAAATGAAATAGAGGAATCGATGTATATATTTTCAATTCCTTTTTCTTTTAGTAGACTCTATATTAGTATTATTTTTTATCTCTAAGTCATACTACAGTAGAGAGACTACAAGTTCATATAAATTATATTCTTTAAAAGTATTACTCTCATTGATTGGATCCTTTTTTAATTTAGTATTTTTAGAAGAACTCTTATACACTTTCCACATGAGATGGTTTGCCAATTAATTATATAGGAGAACTCATACCATTGGTGATACAAGAGAATTGGTGGATAATCTAGTTTACAGATTCTTTGTCTCCCATCATAATGTAATGGTATTCGTCTTAGATAATTCTTTACATCATTCTATTTATCATGTTGATTCCATAATGAGTCACTTGATGTATCCTCCACATATCATCATTTATCTTACCAGATGAAATATTTATATATACAATCCTACAAGAATCATAGTACAAAATATTTTTATCATTGTAACTCAAAACATATTTTTCCATTTAATTACCTACCAAAGTCTCTGGACCATATTTGGGTAGCTCATAAGGCTTATCCATGATGGTCTAGGGATCCAAAGTCTGTTTTTTAAGTAGTATTTATTCTATCATTCATGTAATAACAGTGACACCCATCAATGAATAGGGGTATTTATGAAAATAATAAATCATTAGTGTTAACATCTACCTTATTAAATGAAATTTTTTTATATTTTTCCATTAGAATATTATGTCTAGGATTCCAATTTATCATAGCGTTAAAAAGACAAAGAAAGTATAACCTTTAAGTTATAAGGTTTTGATACAAATTTCTTGACATTTGAAACAAAGATCTATTGACCTAGAAATAATACCAATTTTGGGATTGTTATTGATATAAATTATAACTATAGGGGGTAATTAGTCATTTTAAAAAATAATGGAAAAAATAAATAGAGTTCATAAGATATTAATTAGTAATGATTTTAGTGTTCTTGAGTTGAGTTTTAGTGGAAATAAAAAAAACGGATGATTTATAATGGTTCAGATCACTAAACTCATAGTCAAATCCTCATCATCCTCTACTCCTTGAGGATATTGGTTCCAAATAAGAACCTAACTTTTAATGGTGTAATAACATTGTTAAAAACAATATTTTAACAAACTAGGGTCATAAACTAGTCTTGTTAAAGAGACTTACCCTAGTCTGCTAACCAAAATTTTTATTGGGGTTCACAACCCTGACTTCCTTTTAGGTGGTAGAATAACCAGATCATGGTGATACATTCACATGATATAAAAAAACATAAACCACACAAGAAGAAATAAAAAGAGGGAAAAATATTAGACAAATAAAAAATGAAATAGGGAAAATTAATATATGTTCAGAAATTTAAAATATGTTGATGCTTTATGATCGTTGACCACATTTAAGGAAAAAAATTCAAATATGAATTCCTTATATGATCATATATAGATTGAAAAAGGTATAAAACATGATGATAAATTGAGTGTAATAGGAATGTCTAAGATGTGTCACAAGTTTTCAGAAAGAATAAATTTACACTGGTATAGGTTTTTTTTCTTTGGATAGATCTCCTAGATGATTAAAATAATGATTCTCCAGGATAGTGTTTGTGTCCAATATCTGTATGAATTATTTTAGATAATAACAATGAAAATATAAGACTATTGCCTATTTTTGTTAATTACATTCGGAATAACATAGTTATAAATGGGATTTATATTTCATCTTGAAATATTAATAACAAATAATTAATATATTAGGTAAAACAACAGAAAATAGTTCATAATTACAAAATAATAGAAATGAAAATATAACCTACGAAATTATATAGACATCAAAAACTACAGTAAAACAAATCACAGCATGAAATTAGACATTTATTAATATATTTTCATAAAATAATGATACAATTATTTTTACTCACTCTAAAATTAAAAATTCCACCTAATATAATAAACAAATAACCATAAGAATTTATTTTATCAACTTTAATTAAAATTTGAAAAAAATTATAAACCAAAATTTTAACTGATAGTGGCCTATTTTGGATACCACTAAAAACATAGAGTGGTGAATCATGACTCTGCTGAGAAAATAGAGAGGGTTGACCCATGGATCCATGTTAAAAAAATATTCTAATGTATTTCAGCCTTCCATGGAAAATAGAGAGGATGAAACCGTTTCACTTATAATAAAAAAATAAAATACCCAATCAAAATAATACTCATTCCAAGCTACTAAGTAACCAAATCATTCAAGATATGTAATATAAAACTTTCTACCATTGGATGTCCAACAGTGAATCAAGATAGACCATTGCATGATGTCCAACAATGACTCATGAAATTCATTTCCAAACAACATGATGAGAAAGAAGGAATAACTGATGAATAAAAATTTCATAAAAATTAAAAAATAAAAACAATTAGAAACATACTACAATAAAACTATGACGGAGGAAGAGCTCATGTTGAAGCATGAATGTCTTTTACGAAGACTAGAATAAAGAAACAACATGTAAAGAAATCATCATTTGAAGACTATTGGTGACTCGACTCACAGTTGATATCCAATGGTGACTCGAATCACTTTTGATGCCCCATGCTGACATGACTATCCATTGGTTCTTGATGGTCACTCGAATCACCATTGATATCCTATGATGAACCAACTCATTATTGGTGATTGATTGGGATAAGAATCATTTTTGGTGTCCCATAGTAACTCAACTCACCATTGGTGTAACAGGGTGACTCCACTCATTGTTGGTGTCCAATAGTGACTCGTGATTCCCCATAAATTTCCAATGGTGACTCGAATCAACTTTTATGCCAAATGGTGTCACCAACAAGAAACAAACCAAATAAGAATTTCAAACCAGTCGAATAATGAGATTTTGTAAGGCCTCAAAGAAAAATAATAAGATGATGATGATGAAGAGCTTACTATTAAAACTCTAAAGAAGATTCAAAAAAGGGAATTCAATACCAAACAAGACAAAAAAACTACAATATTTAATAAACATAGAAAGAATCAGTGGGATTTTTTTGACATTAATGAGTGTATTAGAAAATGAGTATACATCCAAGTAATGTCAAGGAAGCTGATGGAATTTTAATAATAATAAATTTGGGTGGTCAAATAATTATGTCATGGGATAGAAAAATTATCAAACTTCTTTAAAATAAGTGACCTAACAGCCACATGTGTATATAAGTTTTTATTTTCAAATGAATAGTGAAAATATAAAGAACACAACACATAATTTTGGAGAATAATTGATGAAATGGTATATCATACATCCCATGATTATTCTCGATTCTAGCTAGCTACCAAGGATCATCATCAATTCAAAACAATTCACCCATTGGACTACGACCTAGTGGGATACCTTCGCATAACCTAGGTGCCTATGGGTGCATTCCTCTAGTAAAAGACACAGTTCTACACTTGTTAAACATGCACTATGAATACCTCTCTCTATCCTCCTTGTGGGATGCCTTTTGTGGGTCTTCCCATGAGGTTGACCAAATGGGCCCCCTATGTGTTTGAGGGATAGAAACGTGCCTCAATAAGGATGGAACAATTTGTTTTCTCAAAAAACATAAGAAAATAATAAATATAGTGAAATGAAATATCAATTTAAAACCATTTCTTAAAAAATATTAAAAATTACATTAATATTATTAAAACTATGAAAAAATTATTAATTAATTAAAACACATTATAATTTAATAAACTTGATAATTTTATAAATTGTAAATGGAGATTAATTTATCAAAAAAATAAAAATGATAAAGTATTAAATCAATTTAAAATACTAACATTAATACCATGAAATTTTAAATCCATTGACAAGAAATAATCAAAGGTTTAAATTGGTCCTAAATTCATGTGAATCCTCAATCATTTTCAAAAAGACATCCAAAGGTACCAAACAGAGATTAGCACTAGAGATCTAATACCATTTCCAATGGAAACTCCTTTCTTTTCAAACATTTTCCAAAACCATGGAAATTTACCAAATAAATTTCCAATGTGACAAAATTACACTCAATCATGTCATATTAAGGACATTTTGAAACCTCATTTGGGAGACATTTAGAAACAAAGAAACAATTTAGAGAACATTCAGAAATGTATAAAACAGATGAAGAAAAAATCAAGTTTTTATGAAAATATAAATTTTATTGAATTTAGAATTTATATTCATGAACACACATATATGTAACACTGTGGTATTTTTAATGAACACTATGTGTGATAGCTTATGTTTCATGAAACACCAAAACTAAATAAATTTAATAATATAATTATGTGATTGTTATAACATATCCATTAATTTTTCTAGTATGAATATGAATAACTGATTTTTGAAAAATATATATTTATCCAACACAATATAAATTTATAGTAAAATTATAATAAAATAGTAAAATTAATTTTAGTAAAGCCATTTTATTCTTCACATAAACGTTTTATTTAAACATTAGTTTTTTTTATATTTATGAGTGAATATTATAATTAATTTCTAGAATTTTTAGAAAATAAATTTTAAAAAATAGTCTCATTTTTTAATTCATAATATTAAAATTATATTAGGGTGAATTTTGTTAATTTTTTGAAAGAAATTAAATATTTTGTTGAATAGTAAAAGATTGAGATTTTACAAAATACATTATTTATTGTGATGTCGTCAAAGCATTACTATGATATTCAAATTTTTTAAACATATTTAATGACTTGATTATAATATTACAATATAAATATAAAAAAATAATTTAGTACATGTAAATTATAAATTAGATAATGATAAATATGAAAATCATTTTTAGTGCTGATGTGGTGCTTTCGCAGCAATAGAAAAGTCAAATTCAGTGCCTTGTAGCTTTTAATTGAGAGTTAGAAAGTATTTGAACGATCATTGAATTAAATATCATCTATAAATGATTATTTAAACATATAATTTCAAATTTTTGAGTTATATAAAAATAATATTATCCAAACTACTGTGCAATGTCTCTACAAGGCAAGAAACATCAAATTACTAAATTAAGTAAGTTGTCCTGACAAGGATTTGACAAAATATTCATAATGGATGAATCTAAAGAATTATATTGATCCTATTTATTTTTTTGTTATTTTAATTTATTTTAATTTTTATATATGAAATAATAAACTTAAATTCTTATGAACCACTTACACAGTGTGTGTGCAAGTAGAATAAAACTCAATACAATAATATTAAAAACTCTAAAATTAAAATTACAAGAGCCATTAAATGAACCAAAATCTTTACTAAATCATATTGGTTGAGTATATATATATAACATAATAATCGATTAATTGTATTTATGAAAAATTTTAGCCACTAGGTTCACATTAAATTTTTTATAGTATTTTATTTAAAGAAAAGTCAAACAAGTCACACTATTATTTTTAATAAGTATAAAATTTTTAATATGTATTTATAAATAAGATATATTTGAAAAAAAAAATTTAAATATAAAGTACATATCTATGTCATGTTAATTTATTTTTAATTTTTAGGTAATTAATAATTACCTTAAAATCAAGTGTAATGTTGATGCAATAATAATTCAATTAATAAAAGAAGGATATTAAAAATTAAAAAATAAATATAATATGATGTAATTAGGTGATCCCAATATTTTATAAATTATATTGACATCTTTATTAAATAATAAAATATTTTTTTATAAATTTATTTTTTTACTTGAGGTTTTTAATGTCAATGTAATGAATAGTATCAAATTTCACCATAATTATATTTTATGAAATTAATCTTTTATTAAATTATTTAAAAATAATAAAAACATGAAAGTTATAAATTTGTGTAATATATGGTATAAAAATTCAGCGTTTTTATATTTATATGAAATTCGTAGGTATTTTTCTTTAGAATTTTCTTATTAAATTTTAATATTTTTTTAAATTCGAAAATAGCCCTCCGCCTCAATTATTAAAGGTTACCCATTCCTTCACTTATTCATACCACAGTTATCTATCCAACTCATAAAATTCCTAACCATTCCTATTATCAACATTTTTATCAATGTTCTATAGGTTTCGTCTTCCACAAAAGACTAACCTTATGTCCCTTAAGAAAGGATCTAAATAAGGTCTCCCAAAAAAGAGGTAATCGTCTTTAACAACTCTTTCCATTTTATTTTTTCTTCTAATTAATATTCATTTGTTGTTCAAATTATAAATTAATAAATCTAGTATAATAGATATATTAATATGTTATTATTATTCTTAGAAAACTATATTCCATCTTTTATCCATCCTATGAAAAATGGAAATATTGTATGTGTTTGTGGGTGTACGTACGTACGTCTTAGCGTCTCCACATAGTGGTGTATTTTTCTTTTCATCACCACATTACTTGTATGGTTATAAATATAGAACCAATGCATATATATTATATATAATAAATTATAATGATTCTTTAAAGGTGAGTTATTATTTACCATTATTTTGTTTCACTCATCAAAAATTGAAAATGGCATTCATGTGTACTTATGGCCTTCCATCTCCAAGAATGGTGTGTTTAGTGTTTATATCTCCATATTTATGGGTGACTATAAATATCTTTGTATTTAATATTTATTATATTTACACAATAATAATATTCCATATATGATATAAATATGATAAAGGAATAAGTACCAGAACTACCAAATCAAAACAAACATGGAAAACAAAGATGTTGCCACCAAAAGTATTGACTTTATCAATGAATTGATAATAAACATGTGATAAAAATTTAAAAATAAATAATATTTGGTCTGATATATATGATTATAGTTAATGGATATATGTATTGTTAATAAATATGTGTTATCCAATATATTTGAAAATGCAAAATGGAATTCAAACCAGATATAATGGATTTCTTAACTCAACACTAATCGAATCATTACTTGTAACCATTATTCTAAACTTTGTGAATATCCTAAAAAACATGTTTATAGTCTATACCCATGGTATTATTAACATTTGGTGATCAAGTTGTCAGCATAGACCTATACCCATGATTTGACCAAATTGTGGTTATAGGTCACCTTTACCCATGATTCTTAAACCGTTAGTGAAGGAAATGACAATGAATGTACCTATGCCCACAAATTTGACCAACCGTGTGTATAAACCTTACACATGGTTTGGTCAAACCATCGTAATATGTTCTCAATAAAAAAAATCATTTATTGGGATTTGATCCCAACACCTTCCTCACACACTACAAATACTATACCATTATCCTATAACACATCTTATATTCTTATATTCATATATATCTATATATATACATAAATTTATTTATATTAATTTTTTTTTATTTTTTTCCAATATAATGGGCATACCTATACACATGGTTTATTCAAACCATGTTAATAGGTTCCTTATTAAAAAAATCCCCCACTACGAATTGATCTCAACACCATCCACTTATAATACAACAACTTTACCATCATATTATGATATGTTATTTTTTATTATATTAAAATAATTATATATATATATATATTAAATTACTAATTATTATTATTATGGAGTAATAATTGGCAAACTTATAACCATGGTTTGGTCAAACAATGGGTATAAGATACATATATAGATGGTTTACCAAAACTGTCGGTATAGGTGCCCAGAAAAATTTATTATACCCATGGTTTGTTCAATACTTGGGTATTGGTTTCCCATGGCTTTCCCAAAATAAACTTCCCACACAACCTATACTAACGATTTAAAGAAACATTGTTATAAGGGTTACTTGTACCAATAGTTTTTGAAGAACTATGGGTATATGTTCTTCTTTTGGAAAATTATTTTTCCACGTGAAACCATTTCCCATGGTTTAGAAAAATCGTGGGTATCATATACCATGTCTTTTGAAGAATAATGTGTATATGTCCTTCCCATTGAAAATATTTTTTCCACGAAACCTATTCCAAAAATTAATTAAAACCATGGGTATAGTGGTGACCAATACCCACATTATTTTTGTAGAACCATGGGTATAGCCTTGTTTTCTAGTAGTGCAATTTCCATTCATTAGGTTAAACTCTTACATAATGGATTATGTCATGCTAAGATTATGTGAGATATTATTTTTGATTATATTATGTTGTATTTCAATTTTTTTACGTGGATTTAAATTTAATACACATAATATATTCATTTTATTAATTATCACTTCAATGATTTCATCTTTGTATGGGACTTCATCTCAATTTTCACTCATCAAGGCATATTTTGATGTTAGGAACCTATATTATTTAATGAGGTGTATATAATACCATTTGAAATGTTATATGATAAAATTTTGTATTCTCAGGATATTAAATGTTTTGTAAAATGTAATTTAATCATGTGGAATGCTATTTTATTGATTACAATGTTACAAGGTAATTATCTTCTCATATTTCCATCCAGGAGACATGTCATATTCACCACATATTTCTTTTTTTAGGTGAAATAATACCTCTTTGATATATTATATCATGAATCTCTTTGACTTCATTTTCTTTAAAATTACATTTGATGTTATTTCTTTTATGGGTCTTATGATTCAAAATATACCCAATTGGTAAGAGTCTATTTAAAAATCTCATCATTATTCAGGATTATTCATGTTTAAGACTCCACTAAGGAATATTTCTCTTCCATGTCCATATTTTCAAAGAAAAATCAAAATGGTTTTTACTATTTATAATTATTTATAATATTTTTACACGTTTTTCTATTTTTTTAAAAATGTTTTAATATGAATATTCCTACCATTTTCAAAAGAACGTAATCTGTTCAATTTTCTAAAAACATTTACAGTACTTTTTTATATGAAATGAACATAATTTACCATTTTTATGATGCCTTAATACATTATTGTTTTTATATGTTAACGTGATTACTTTCATAGTAAATGATTTAGTAATTACATGTACAATTTTATGATTTTAAAAAATTATTTTCAATGTAAAAAATTGTATTTTCCATAAGAAATATTCCTGTAATATCTATAAATTATTTTCATTGTCTTGTACTGAATCCTATCTTAAGGATGGTATATAATTATACCATTCATCATATTTATTTGGATTGTTAATGATCAGTTTGACTGGGGACGATATTGATATTCTATATGATTAGTTCTGCCAATGTGGAATGTTTTAGATTTTGATTTCATTGCATCAATTATTTATATGAGGAATTCATTTGACATAGTAGGAGATGGGTGATTACCTATATATCCTCTAGTTTAATTGGTTGGTCTCATGAGATAAATCAGATTGGGTTATGGTTGAGGCAATACCCATTTATTTTTATATGTCTTGGTTGAGGCCTTGATGGTATGTTTCAGATGTCCTATATTATAAATACTATAATTATGAATTTAGACATTGATATTCCACGTGATTATTTAATTATTTAGAATATTCATGGACATTTTTCATACTCACGTGATTATGAAATTAATTAATCATCATTTAACCTTTCTATATTATGATCAATTTATTGGTTAAGTGACTTCTGTGTTCAGTTATTTAACATTTCATGTTGATTATTCTCATTGAATCATGATATATTATTTTGTAATTAAAACTTACTAATAATTTTATATTACCTTGTTATTAGGATTAATTTTTTTCCCAAGATACAAGTGATTTATGATTGATATGCAAGTCTTTTCTATGGGGAATAATGGTGTTCTTAAATAAAATACTTTTTATATTTTAATTTTTATAATGTAATGTGTATTTCATGTATGTATATTTTTTACTGATACAACTAAACTATTGGTTCCTTAACGATTTGATTTATTATATCTAGTTCCAATGTAATATTGTAACCACCAACTCTGGGATACTGTAGTTGGGATATTTTCATATATGTACACCCTATGCACATATGGATTTATATATATCACATTGGTATATAAATTTGGCCTTCCGTATTAATTTAAAATGGTTTAGTAAAGGATCATTAGAAGAATCACCATGAAAAACAATAAGAATCTCCTCGAACCATATGAGTGCCTCACATAAGGACCATTTCTTTAATGAGAAAAAATTCTAATTCAAATCTCAATTTAAAATGCCATACAATTCTATAAAAACTATAGAAAGTAAAATAAATAGTTTCAGGATTCCTAAATTGTTTGAAAAGACCACTTGGCATTTTATCAAAAACTAGACATACATATACTTTGAACACATATAGGTATAACTATGTAAATCATTTGAAACCACATTTTTCAACCAAACCACAAATATATAAATCCATATAATTTCATTTTAGAAAACCATAAGCATATAGAACACAAAAGCACATTTAGGAAATATCAAGCATCACCGGAAATGTATGTAAAAAGAAATAGATAAAAACACCTACCTAAATGGTATGAGTCTTTTAAAAACTCTAAAAGACAGATGAAAAAGGACCAAGAAACAAACCACCATAACTAAATCAAGATAGATAACCCATATAATCCAATAACTTAGTAGGTTTTAGCCAGGTGAGAGCCTAATCTAAGAAGTAAAAAGAACAAATCGGGGAAGAAGAGTATGCAAGAAAAAAACCCACAATCCAGAGAAAATATACCTCTCAACTAAGTAAGGAGGCTCAATCGAAGGATAAAGAGGGCTCCCTAGGAACCCAAGGGGCCATTTGAATAAATAGGTGAAGGATATGGGTCAACTGGGTTTAAAAAATAATATTAACAAACTTTTAATTTCATGTTTTATAGAATGTTTTCATTTCAACTGGTTAGGCCTCATGGATCACTAAAACATGTGACAACTGTGTGCACACTACTTGAAAGGAAAACCACCCTCACATGGTTTAGGATCATGGATTTGTAAAACTTGTGCTAAGAGTGAAAAATGGTTCTGTAAAAATGAGAGAAACCAAATTATTTTTATTGTATTGTTTACTCTAACAAATCATAAGCCATGATCTAGTTTAGGGAAACCTCAAGACAGGTGTACAGTTAGTAATTTTTCTCATATGGTTTGGTTAAAACCATGTGATAAATATGAAATAAAAATAATACAAGAATAAAATGAACTAAAAATTATCATTTGATCAATAGGATCCATGGTTTCCCACAAACCATGGACACTAACTGAGCACAGATGTAACACCCCAACGTTTTGAAAATAAATATTCAATGCATGAAACACTGAATCCCTATAAAACAACACATTTTATAATCTATCCATAAATCACAACATTTCCTCTTCTTTGGTTTGAATTTCAAAAAACAGTCATCTAGAGTTACGATCACTAAGTCATTTAGAATCTGATAATAAAAAAAAACTTTTGGTGAATTGTAGCATACCCTTATGAACAGTAGTGAATATTAAATTGTTCAAAAAAATATAAACTTCACTCGGTAATGTATAAATACAATTTAGACATCATAAAAGTGTAAAAACATTCATAGTATAAGTATTGGTATTTATATGAAATATATATTTTAATTACAAATTTCTCATTATTTTAATAATTAAAATTGGAAATTTATTTTTATAAAATGTAATAAAAAAATTTTACATTATTTTATTATGGTTATAAGATAAATTAATGGGTCCCTTATTAATTTCTCAAGGTGTTATAAAACGAGTTATAATTTTAATGTTGTTTTTTTTGTAATAAATTATGATTTTATCTAAAAATAATATTAATAAGATTTAAAAACTTATTATTAAAAAATTGAATTCAATATTGAATTATTAATGTCAATAAAGGGTTATTGTGAATATTTTGGATGTTTTAGAAATTCTGGAATTTTTTATGAATAGAAAAATATGGTGAAATATCATATATAAAAATTATCAGTTAAATACACTATTTATGACATCATGAGTGATGTAAGGCCACTTTATTCAAATTGACATGCACTAATTACTATGAGGGTTCACATGAAACAATAAAATTTGTTTTATTGATGGAAATAATAAAATAATGAGTAAAATATTCGAAATTCACACCTCTCATCCACTATAAAACCCCCAAATACTACCTCTTCTCTTCACTCCTCTATGTATTTATGATCCTAAACATTATACAAAAATACTCTTACCAATTCACTCCCAACTTCCATGATATTTTGGTCTCTACAAAAGACCAAAACTTCTTCCCATAAATATATTCTCAAGGAGGTGGATTCAAGAGGTAAATTCAAATTCTATTTCATTCAATTTCATTTCATCTTCATTTCTATTGTTATCTTCTCCTGACCTCCTATATTCAAATGAACATGATAAATCCAATGTAATATATATACTGTAATAATATCATGTTAATGGAATAACCATAATCATTATTCTTACTCTCTCTCTCTTTTTTATTATAAATGCAATCATCATATGTGAGGTTCAAATTTATAACCTTCATGGACGATAATGTTTGTTTATTAAATTTCTCCTTAATTACTTGTCATGAAATGATTTTTATGGTTTAAACATACTATAATATATGAATTATTACCTACTAAATATTCAAGAACTAGTATATGTACATACTATTAATTTATATGACCAAACTAGCTCATAACAATCCAAATACAGCCAAATAACCGAAGTGGTTGTCAAATAATGATTCATCCTCATGCCATATAACCGAGTGATATAAATGATCATTAACACCTATGTATGTTCATAAATAATGTTTAAATTAAATTCTAGATATTTACATCTATTCCACATGAACTCCATTATTTAAAAACAAGTGAACCGATTTTGAAAATCCAGAAAACAAACACTCTCGAACGATGGAATTCATTCTCATAACTAATCAATAAAGACATATTGGACTTAATAAAATCAAGATAAACAAAATAAGTGTATAATAGGTTCTGAATTAATATATTAATAATTCCAATTTCCTATTCCATGACCTTAATTTCAAGAGCGGAAGACATTCAGACTTAAGGTAAGGGTTTTCCACTCGAACCTCGATTTTCATTTGGGTTACATTTATTATCTACTTACCTCAATTAGTTTCATATTCATTAATATATACTCTTCATATTTTTTGTTTCAATGTTCTATATATGTTTACCAAACAGAATCCTACTTTATTTAATGGGGAGTTACACATTATAAAAGGAACATTCAAAATTATTTTCGAAATACGATCCTGATTCATGGGAATTTCTCAAATTCTTACATATTCTCAAGGGAAATCTATAATATCTTTTTAAAAACCTTTATATTTCTAAAAAAACTAATTTTATTAGTAAAATAAAATCTTACTTACGTTCTGGTTTTATACAAAGACTTTTTGAAAAGAACACTCCTTTTCAAAGTAAAAGAGTATTTATCTGAAGAATTACTCTATGATTTTATAAGAGTATCTTCTTCTGTTTCAACACTCATGTAGATTATTATGTATTATTAGGATTAATATTTTTTTATATCATCTACCATGTTTAATTTAATGGCTATTTATAACTTTTACTATGGATTTTCTATCTTAAAATAGTTCACCTATTTACTCTGTATGGCTATTGTTTTTGCATAATGTTCAAGGAAAGTTAACTACATTTCATATGTTAGTTTCTATATAAGGGTATATTTTGTTTATTTTTAACCAGAATCATATAAGAAATGAACTGTAGTTAATATGTGATGGGTGGGGCCCAGTATATCTCCTTGATTCATCGATAGGTCTCATGATACAAATAGTCTTGGACTTGGTCAAGGCCTTGCCCATTTTGAGATACGGTTTTGTCCGAGGCCTTAATCATTTGTAGAAGTCTTGGAAGAGGAATTGACAATATGTTTTAATGTTTCTGACATATTCAATTCCCTCATTATGAAGCTATTAGTTGAAATTTCATGTGACTATTTGACTAGTAGAATACCCATGACTATGTTTTATTATGGAATTATTTACTCAGCTCATATTCCTGACATTATGTGTTCTCATTTTATATCTATAAAGGAATGTGTTTTCAATTATTCAACATGCCTAATTTTTAGGTTTATGATATATTCTGCTGTATTTCTTACTATTACTAAGTATTTGAGCTCACCCCTTTCTTATGTTTCATTTTCATATGATATGAAGAAGTAAATTATCTGTGACTTGCAGACATAATCTAGGATGAATGGATGTTTCTAATGGAATACTTTAGTGTTATTTTCTTTCAATATATAATTTTGAACATATATATGTATCATTCTTCCAAATCTACTAAAATATTTTCTCCTTCAAGATACAACTTTATTGTAATCATGCTAATGTATTGTAATAAGGCACTTGCTCTGGGAAACTGGTGTTGGGTCTTTACAGTTGGTATCAGAGGAAGTTTAATATTAAACATGGAATATAGATTTAGAAAACATAGATTAGGGAATAGATCCCTATGATAGTTTTTTAGGATAATCCTACAAGAACAACTTGGTATTTTGGTAAGGAATATATTATGTGTATATTTTTTTAAAAAAATCCCTATCTGGATATTACAAGTGTGTGTGGTTCTAGAAAAGATATACCTAGGATTGAAAACTTCGACCAGGAGTATGGTGTTTGACCCGGGGTATCTCTGTACATGACAAAAAGACTTATTGCGCACTTGGATTGAAACTCCCGAGGTGTATTCCTACTATAATTTATATTTTTTTACAATCCATTAAGAAGGATTTAAATGTAATTTTTTCCTCAAAGAAACCAATTTTGTGATTATGGGGTTCGCCATGAATAGGATTTCAATTTAGGATATGTATTTTTCTATGTTAATATTATACATTATGATTTATAAACTTATCTAGCGTATTCCATAATCTAGAAATGGCGCCTAGTGGGAGAAATGGAAACTGCATGAACATGCATATCCCATATTGGGATTTCCCTCCGACCCAAGATAATGATGTTGGATATGGTGCTGCAATTGGTGTAGAGAATTTTATAACTATATTGGGATAAATTACTCAGGTTATTGCCAATAATATTACTCGTATAGATCATTTGGATCCACCATGTGGGAGATCTTTTTTATATTGGTTTATACAACGAAAACCTCCATCATTCAATGGGATGATAAACCCATTTGTAGCTGAGTAGTGGATATGTTCTTTGTAGAAGACATTTATCTCTTTGTGGTGCAATGAAAGAGATAAGGTTGTCATGGTAGTTTATCATCTATCGGTTGATGTAGATCAGTGGTGGTCGTTAATCCAAAACATAGAGAAGTAAGAGATAGAAGAGAAGGAATATAGGGAATTTATGAAAATATTTCTAGAAAAATACTTTCCTCATGAACATAGAGCGGGTATGGAAAGGTATTTTCAAAATTTTTAGAAAAAGGAAGATGATAATGGTTCATAGTATGAAGCTAACATCCCAAGGTTATCAAGGAATATTGTGGACTACATGCGTAGTCCAAGGAGAAAATTAGATCTATATTTTGATGGCCTAAATCCATTCTCTGACATGCACAAGTATCACAAAGTTTTTCATCATATGAGGATGTATTTTCGTGTGCTATCAAGACAGAAAAATAATTCTCTAAGTATTATGAATTTAATTAAAAGAAATAGAAGAATAGGGTTACAGAAAAAATTGGAAAAGGAAATAAGGAAATGGGGATGAAGGGAAGAGTTAAATTTCTACCTTGTGATAATTATGTAAGGAAACACCCTGGTTCCTGCTTAAAAAAGGAGTATTCTACAAATATTTATAGAATGTTTATCTTTCTATTGATTGTAAGGGGTAGAAATAAGCTATTATTGTTCAATGATATAATTTTTGGGAGATGGGACACTTTTCTAATAATTTTCCAAAGTATCGAGGAAAAATTCCTCATAAAAAGCCAATGGAGAAGGGACAAGCTTATGCAATCAGAACCGCTGATATTGAAGTTCCTAATGATGTGGTTGTAGGTACATAAATCATTTCCTCAAACTAATTCAATGCGTTATTCTATTCCATATCATCGCGTTATTTTATATCTTCATAGTTTTCCATAAAAATTAGATATTTTCAATTTTATTTATTAAGGAATCTATCACTCAAAACTCTCAAGGGATGTTTCATAGAAACAACGTTGTGTCAGGCAGACCCCATTATGGCCTATAAATCTGATTAATCTATGGATTTTATTGGCATACCCATTATTTACTATGATATAATCCTTATTATGGATTTTTTTTCTAACCATGATGTGAAAATTTATTTCATGAGGAATGAGTTTAGAATTTTTTAGGACGATGTGGAATCCCTCGTATTTAGGGCCGAAATATCACCCTCTAATTTTCATCGTGATCGTCCAAAAGTACATCAAATGAATAAAAGTTTTGGGGAGGAAGGTAATGGAATAACTATTGATGAGTAAGGGTATGTTCGGATAGAGTACGTACCAATTGTGCAAGAATATGTTGATGTGTTTCTAGAGGATTTACCTAGACATCCTATAGAGTGGGAAATCAAGATTTCCATTGGCATAATTTTTGATTCAAGGACTATATAAAAAGTCCTTATAGAATGGACACTATGTAATTTTTGTAACTCAAGAAAAAACTAGAGGAATTGAGTGAAAATAGAATTATTCACCCTAGTATTTCTCTATGGGGAGCCCCTTTTCTTTTCTTTAAGTAGAATGATAGATATATGAGGTTGTGCATTGACAATTGGGAGATAAATTCTATAACAATAAAGAACATTTATCCCTTACCATGAATTGATTATTTATTTTATCAACCTCACAGAGATTGATATTTTTCAAAGATTGAACATTGATTCGGATATCATCAGTTTCTTATAAGGAAGGAAGACATTCCAAAAAAATTGTTTCGAACCACGTATGGGAATTACCAGTTTATAGTAATGCCATTTGGACTGACTAATTCAACCTCTATTTTCATTGATTTAATTAATATAGCTTTTTTAGGAATATCATGGTGACCATGTTGTGGTATTTATTAATCAAATCTTGTTATAATCCGAAATCCATGAAGATCATGAAAATCACTTGCGCACTATTTTGAAGAATCTTAAAAGAAATGAATTTTGTGGGATGTTTAGAAAGTGTGAATTTTAGCTTCAATCAGTTTCTTTTTTGATCCACATTGTCTCGATATATAGAATATTTATTGATCAGGTGAATACAAAGGCTGTGGACGAATTTTCTACTCTGATAAAACTAACTGAGGTATGTAGTTTTCTTAGTTTAGGAAGTTTTTATTGGTGTTTCATTCAGAAGATCACCCCTTTAACTAACCCAATCACCAATATTACACATAAAGGGGTGAAGTTTGAATGGAAAAAAGGAATTTTATGACTATTTTTAAGAGATTAATAGGATATTAGTGAATGCTCCGATTCTAACCCTACCATCAGGGAATGATGGGCTTGTGATCTATAGTGATGCATCAAAAGAGGAACTTGGTTGTGTCTTTATGCAGAATGATATAGTTATTGCCTATGTATCAAGGCAGTTAAAAATTCATGAACAAAAATATCTCACACATGATCTTGAGTTGGCAGCATTAATCTTTTCTCTGAAGATATGGATACATTATCTCTATGAAAAAATATGTGAGATATATAAGGTTCACAAGTGTGTGAGGAATATCTTCTCACAAAAAGAACTCAACATTAGGCAATTGTGATAGATAAAGCTACATGAGGATTATGATTGTACAATACACTACCACTCAAAAAAGGAAATCAATATAGATGATTCATTGAGCAGGAAGGATCATGGTGTTCTCAACAAAATGAGGATTCACAAGGATCCTTTGTACATGGATCTAGTGAGAATGGATATGAGAATTATCAAAGATGGAGAAACATCACTACTTTCTTCATTTCTTTTCCAAATCATCTTTATTTGAAAATATAAAATTTTCACAGCCTGGTGATGAGAACCTGCAAATGAAAATTAATGCTGTGAAATAATGGAAGTTGGTTGACTTTGTATGTAAAGTTGGAATTCTGAAATTTTGAAAGAGGGTTGTGTTCCATTTATACCCGAGTTAAAAAGGGAGTTATTAGATGATGCCCATTGTTTGAATTTCTCTATACATCAGGGTATCACTAATATGTATATAGATTTTATGGAGTATTTTGGGTGGGGTATCATGATGAGGGAAATTGCAGATTATGTATCAATATTTTTAGTCTGTAAAAAAGTTAAGGATGAAAGGAAACATCCAAAAGTAGTAATGCAACCTCTACCTGTTTCATATGTTGAAATAGGATGATGTCCCCATGAATTGTTTCAATGGATCACCCAAAACTCGATGTAAGAATGATGCAATTTGGGTAATTGTGGATCAACATATGATATCTGGACATTTCCTCACTATAAGGGAGCATTTTTCAAGAGAGCACATAACAAGACTCTATATCAATGAAGTTGGGATACTTCATGGAGCACCTCTATCAATTGTGTCTCATCAGGACCCATTGTTTACATCTAAATTATGGAAAATTATTCATAATTCTTAGGGTACTGAGCTTTAATTGAGTACTATTCATCACCCTCAAACATATGGGAAATCATAGAGGACGATCCAAACCTTAGAGGACATGTTGAGATCATTTTAACTTGACTTACAATGTAAGTGGCATCAATTATTACCTTTGGTTTTGGATTCATAAAATAATAGTTTCCATTCAAGTATTAAAATGTCTCTATATGAAGCATTGTACGGAAAGAGATGTCGTACATGAACTTGCTAGGATGAAGTTGGAGAAAGGAAGCTTGTGGGTCCAGAGCTTTTAGAGGAAACAATAGAAAAGGTAAAGACTAATCAAGGTTATATCAAAACACCAAAAGTATAAAAAATATCTATGTTGATAATTGAAGCAAGGATCTAAAACATCATGTGAGTGATCATGTTTCCATAATAGTATCTCCATGGAAGGGTGTTTTATTATTTTTGATGAAAGGTTAATTGAGCTCTACGTACATTTGACATTTTAAAATTCTTGATAAAATTGGATTTTTTTGAAATTCATTTGGTTATTCCACCTATCCTATCCAAAGTACATAATGTGTTTGATTTCTCATTGTTGAGAATGTACATGCCAGACCCAACGAATGTCCTTACATTTGGAGGTATAGAGTTGGAACCTGACCTATCTTACTGAGAAGAGGCTATCAAAATTTTGGACACTAAAGAAAAAATGTTGAATAATTGGAAAAATCATATTGTAAAGATACTTTGGATAAATCATAAAATTGAAGAGGCAGTGTGGGAGCCTAAGAAGTTTATTAAGGAAGACCTACCCAAATCTTATTTTGGGGTAACATTTTGTGAATTTCGATGATGAAATTTTTGTAAGGAGGGGAGAATATAACACCCCATATTTTTGAAAATAAATATTGAATTCATAAAACACTGAGTACCTACAAAACAACACATTTTACAATTTATATATTAAACACAACTTTTCTTCTTCTATGTTTTGAACATCGATAAAATGATCATCTAGAGTTCCGATCAGTAAGACATTTAGAGTCTGATAAGGCCAATATAATTTTTGATACATAGTAACATAAACTTTTGAATAGTTACATACCTTTATGAATGGTAATGAATAGTAAATCGTATAAAAAATTGAAACTTAACTCATGAATGAATATATACAATTTAGACATTATAAAAGTGGGAAAATGATAATTATATAACTATTGGTATTTTTACGACATTAATATTTTAATTGCAATTTTCTAATTAATTTAATAATTAAAAAGTCATATTTATTATAAAAAAATTTAATCACACATTTTTAATTTATTGTCTTATCATTGTAATATAATTTTATGGGACCTAGATTAATTTCTTATGGTGTTATAAAATGAGTTATAGTATTAACGTTGTTCTTTTTGCAATAAATTAGGATTTTATTTAAAAATTAAATTAATAATATTTAGAACAATATTGTTAGAAAATGAAGTTAGTTTTTGAAATCAACCTTTTGAAAAATTGCTGAGGTGAATTTTTTTGATTTTCCTGAAATTCTTGAATTTTTGATGAATAGTGAAATACGGTAAAATACAGTATATACAAATTATCACTTTAATACACAATTTATGACATCATTAGTGATGTAAGGCCTTTTGGTTCGAAATCACATACAATTATTATTATTAGGGGTCACATGAAATTACACTATTGGTTGTCTTGAGTGAAATACGAAAATAATGAGTAAAATATTAAAAATTCAATCATCTCCTCTACTATAAAACACTTCATCACTCCCTCTTCTCTTCACTCCACTAAGACTTGAAGCACTTAAAAAATATTCCTAGATACCTTTACCTAGTCACTCCACACATCTGGGATCTATTGTCATTTCAAAAATACAAAAACCACTTCCATTAAAGAGATTCTCAAGGAAGTGGATTCAAGAGGTAAATTCACTTTCTATTTCTTTCAAATATCATTTCAAGTTATTTTAAATTGTTATCTTCCCATCACATCCTCTGTCCAAAAGACCATGATTACTACATTATCATCTATATACAAAAATTATTTCATGTTAATTGAATAACAATAATAAATATTCTATGTCTCTCTCTTTTATTTTATAAATGAAATCATCATCTGTGAGGTTCCAATTTACAACCTTCGTAGATGACGATATTTTGTCCTCTAATTTCTCTTTAATTACTGATCATGAAACCATTTTGATGGTTGAAATAGAATATAATATATGTATTATAATCTAGTTAATATTAATGAACCACTATATGTACAAACTATTAATTTATATGATAAAACTAGTTTATAATAATCCAAATACCACAAAATAATCAAAGTGGTTATCATCTATTGATTCATCCTCATTCCATGCAACCAAATGATATAAATGACCATTAACACATATATATGTTCATAAATTTTATTTAAACTCAATTCTGGAGACTTAATTCCATTCCACATGAACTCAATTACATAAAAACAAGTGAACTGATTATGAAAATCAAGAAAAACCACTCCGGAATAATAGAATACAATCTTATATCTAACAAACAAGGACATAAACGACTTAATAAAACCATGATAAACTAAATATATGTATAATAGGTTATTAATTATATTTTTAATAAGAATAATTTCATATTCCAGGAACTTAAGTTCAAGAGAAGAACACATTCATACTTAAGGTAAGGGTTTTCCACCCGAACCTCCATTTTCGTTCGGATTACATTTATTATCTACTTAGCTAGATTAAATTATTTTTCATTAATATTTACTCCTCAAAATTTATTATTTAATTTTATATATATTTTTAACAAACATAATAATACTTTAATTTATGGTTAGTTACATGTTTGGAATGGAACATTAAAAATTATTTCCGAAATACAAACTCGATTCAATGGAATTTCTCAAATTCATATATATTTCCAAGGGAACACTATAATCAGTTTTTAGAAACAAATATCCTAAAAAAATAACTAATTTTATTATAAAAATACTATATTAATTTAGTTATAGTTTTATACTAATACTTTTCCAAAATAACTCTTCTTTTGAAAATAAAAGAGTATTAAGCTCAATAATTACTCGATGATTTTATAAGGGTATATTCATCTGTTTCAATGCTCTTATTGATGCTTAGGTATTATTGGGATTAATATTTTATGATATCATATAAAATTATTAGTATATTGTTTTATGATTATTTTCACTAGGGATGCGCTGTCTTAAAACCATTCACCTATTTACTCTGAAAGGTTAGTGTTTATGCTTACTGTTTGAGGAAAGATAAATAAATTCCCTTTGTTTGTTTCAATATTAATTTATATGTTGATTATGTTTATCCCCGTTCATATGAGGAATTAATTTGACTTATTATGTGACTGGGTGGGTCCTCCTATATTCCTTCTATGCATCGGTAGGTCTCAAGAGACAAATAGACATGGATTTGGCTGAGGCCTTGTCCATTTTGAGTATAGTTTTGGTCGAGGCCTTAATCATTTTTGGACGTTTTGGTCAAGGCCTTGATGGTATGTTTCAAAATCTCTAGAATATTCACTTACCTCATTATGAAGGTAATAAATGTCTTTTTATTTGTCTATTCAACTAGTAGAATACCCATGATTATTTTTAATTATGGCATAATTTACTCAGCTCATGTTCAGGCCATAATGTGTTAAAATGTATTATTTGTAAAGGCATGTGTTTTCAATTATTCACCATGTATAATGTTTTTGTTTATGGTATCTTTCATTATATTTCTTACTCTTACTAATATTTAGATCTCATCCCTTTCTTGTGTTTCATTTTCCCAAGATATTAATAAGTAAGTTACAAGTGAATTGGATGCATAATCTAGGAGGAATGGATGTTTCTAAAGGAATAATTTAGTATTGCTTTTTTCCTTTCAAGATGTAATGTTGAAATTATATATATATTTCTTGTTTAAAAATATATTAAACTATATGTTCCTTTGGGATATTACTTTATTGTAATCATTCCAATGTAATGTAATATGCCACCGGCTCAGAGAAACTATGGTCAGGTCTTTACAACAGAGACAAAAATAGGCTAAAACAAACAAAACACATAAAATACATTTGGGATTCAACCCAGAAACCAATATCAAGATTAATAAATAAGAAATAAATCAAATTAATAAGGAAAATTGAGATTTTATTATGACAATTAATATAGTTGAAAAATTATTCCTACCTAAATAACATTAAGTATTTTCTGAAACCTCTATCTAGGTTATGAGAAGGGGCATATGTATCCTTTCCACTTGGGTATATATGTGATAATATATTTTAATACTAATGGTGAATGATATTAGGGTCTTATAAAATTTTCGGTGATTAATAAATTAAATTATATTTATTATACAATTATGTAATCTAGATAAAGTATTAATATTTTTATCTTGTTTATTATAGAAATGACAGCCAATGTGACTTGGACTATTTAACTGCAATCTTTATTAGTGAAATATAAACTTTTCATTGACTAAAATTTCTATGAATTTAATTAGAAATAATTTATTATACTACACAATGAATAGAAATTATAAATGTTTTAAAACCATTTTTATAAGGAGCCTATAAAAGGGGATAATGGGAAATAATTGTCTCCCTATATGAGACATTCAGATGAACCCAGATATGTTCAATGTTCTATTATTTAATCCATATCCTAGGAGATTTTATATTAACAAGAGGATATGGATGTCATAGTTTCATGTCCCACCTTCATGATATTTACCATGATAACGGAAGGGAAGAGAGATATGAGATATATAATTCCCCTTTCAAATGACATCATAGAGATTTGATTCTATTTGGGCCTCATATAGTCAAGATTATTAGATACCTTGGGCACTTATAAGTCCTAGGATTTAAGAACCCCAATTAGTTATTCACATATGTTATTTTTTCCTCACTAACTAAGAGTTTCTCTATTTTATTGTTAATTTTTATATGATAAATAGTTGGAATACTCTTCAAAAAATACTCATATTATATAAGTTGATGAATATATGTGGTGTCAAAATCATTAATTCATTACGTGGAATGAGAAAAGTAATAAGAGGGAAAGGGGGACCAAGAATTTTTTGAATTATAAGGTTCCATAGCATCATCCATCCAATGTAAGGATTATCCAAATATCGGAAAAGTAAAATGTTGTAGTATGTTTTTAGGTGTCAAGTTTTTCTAATAGAATAATAATTTTACTCGGTTCAAGAAGCAAGGGGAAGATTTAGTTGCGTTCATTATTGAATAAAATCAGTTTATATCTATACATTTCGTATTATATATAGCATATATTGTTCACATATATATTCAAATGTTGGAACCAAATAGATTTTTAAATATTTTCAGAGGATAAATAGTTTACTAGGCCTCTAATGGTGTGATTTGGACTTATTTATGCCTTACATACTACCACATTACCTTCCTCATTTGGATGGTATTGGTTTGAAATGGTTTTTATTGTATACCAACTATTAAAAAAACCATAATGTATGCATCCTTGCTAGATACATATGGTTTTATTTTCATTTTTGGAAATAAAATATATTTCTTTTATAATGATAGATTATTTTATGGTTTTTCATATTTAAATAACATTTTTTAGGTATTTAATTACAAATAAATATGTATTGTAAATTTATAATGAATCAAGTTTTCATGAATAATTTCACAAAAAGTTGTGACATCATCATCTTGATCATATAAATGAGAATAATTTAACCAAAATCTATCCAGATAGTTACTTATAATATTTTGATATAAAACTACATGATATGTGGTGCACATTATTACAAGGAAAATGACCAAGCCACCTTTTGGTGGACAGTGTAAAAGAACTATATAGATTCAAAATTGGTACAAATAAATAGGCGTGGGATATTTCTAGTAAAATATAGAGGTGGGTATTATTTTATTCATTACTTTTACTAATGACTTAAGTAAATATGGATATGTCTACATGATGAGTTATAAGTTTTAATCCTTTGATAAATTAAATGTGTTTAAGAATGAAGTAGAGAATCATCTTGGTAAGAAGATAAATATTCGATAGTCTAATAGGGGTGGTGAGTATCTTAACCAGTAATTCATTTAATTTTTATGGGAGTTTGGTATTCTATCACAACTCACTCCTTATACAGAATTGTGGAATATTGTTGGTGAAAAAAGGGACCATACCATACTTGTCATGGTATGGATGAAGAAGATACAAGAAAGTATTTCATTATCCATTCATTGATATGCATTAAAAATTGTAGGACACATTATAAACCAAGTAGAAACTAATGTGAAAAATGGGATACTATATGAGTTAATCTATGGAAAGAAATATTTTTTTCACATACTCATACATGGGGTTGTGAGGTGTTTATTAAGGCCATATCTAGAAACAAAATAGTACCGTGAGGTGTGAAGTGTGTCTTTATAGGGAATACAATGAAAAAAGAGAATATTATCTTTAAAACCACATGGATAATAAGGTGTTGATAATAAGATAATAAATTTTAAATAACAAAGGGAACAATTTAAATAATGATAGTTGGATTTACTTCAATAAAGTCAATGATCAAGATACAAAAGAGTTGTGATAAGAAGACATTCTATAGGAAGATATGAAAGATATTTTTCATGAAACATAAGTACTGAAAAGAACCACCAGTGAAATTTTAGAACTATAGAGATATGGATATCTAGTCATTGAAGATGGTGAATCATTGTTGGTTTAAAATAATGACCATATTTCTGATAAGTAGGCAAAAGAGATCTCTAAATATGTGAGATGGAAAGAAGTTGAAAATTATGAGATGGATTCCATGTATTAGGATAAATTCAATATTATAGTCAATTCTCCAGTTACTGTAAATAATGTTTGTTTTAAATGGGTATTCACTAATATGAAAGATATGATTTAGTGTTGGAGTATTAATATTGGGTTTTTATAACCAAAGTTATATGTGATATGGGAAGCTTTTAATGTTGGTTTTATAAAAAACTGATTTTAAATGGTTTTAAAGAATAAATTTCTCTTTGAATACACCATAAATTTTCAATTTGATCTTTCCAATACCCTCATCCTCTTGACTTGTGATGGAATCCCGACCCACACTTGATCTTATACATTCATTTTATTTTCAACTTATTTTTTCATTATTTCACCTCAATCTTCCATCAATAATCCTTTTTTCAAAAAACATCAACATTGTATAGTCTAAAAAACCCAAAATCTACTCGAATCATGAGAAAACACTTTTATTTTTCTTAATTATATTTCCTACATCATTTTTGAAAACATTTATTTTAAGTCATACATCATTAGCCTAATTTATCCTTCCTTATAATGCATTCATCAGAAATTAAGAACTATTTTCTATTTTCTGCCTCCATATTTTGTAAGCTATTTTATTATATTTTATGACTAATTAGTAGTTTTTTAGTAATAAATTTCATTCATAGTTGCACAGGTATGAATTGAAATTATTTTCATTTATAAATTTGTATTCTCAATTTTTTTTAAAAAAATAATAAGTTTTTAATAATTATAGATTGGTTTTGATTGGGATTTGTTTTTGGTTATAAATGATTATATTTATAATTTATTTATTGATAAATTTTTTACCATTATAATTTTTTTGTGGTAGAAATATTATTTTTCTAAAAAAATTTCATTTATATATATATTTTTATTATAACTAATTTTGATTAGAAATTGTTTTTAATATTTTTATTTTTTTTAGATATTAATTATTTTTTAAAATGTTTGTATGTTTACATATTTATATTCGTCTGTATTTAAAATTAATATATATATATATATATTATATGTGTTTAAATGTTTATATGTATTAATATATTTATCAATTATATTTTGAGCTTAGGTATTTAATATATCATGATTAGAAACAAGCATAAAGAACTCTTGATGAATATGATAAAGGGATTAAATATTTCCTAGAATTTTCAAAAAAAAAAATTTAAAATAGTAATGTCACTTTATAGTCTTTTTGTGAAGTGTTTGAATGTGATTAAATTATGGTACAGTGAAATTAAAAACCATCTAAATTGTTATTGTTTTATTCATAATTATACATGAAGGATCTAGCATGGTGAAATAAAAAACAAGTCGATATCTAATGATACTAAGCATATTCAGCATGAGACAAAGGATTATATTTAAGAATAAATTCATGATGTTAGTTTTGAAACCATTAAAAAAAGTGTTGAATTATTTTAAGTAGATTCTGAGAACCCACTATATCCTATATAAACTAAATTTACAGGGTTATCTTCATTATTTAGATTATATATCTTGAATGCAAGACATGGTTGGAGTGGTAAAAGCTTCAGTGAATTTATTGACCATTTAAAATGGATTCTTCCATATAGAAACGTTCTTCCAAATTCTAATTGTGAGGAAAAATATAAATTATGTCCAATGGTAATGGGGTATAAAATGAAACATTATTTCCCTAAATAATGTGTTCTATATAGTAAAATATTTTAAAGTTCATCAAAATGTTCTAATTATGGGACATCATGATATAAAATGGATTAAAAATTATACTATGATTAATTCTAAAAAATGGGAACCAAACTGCACACTAAACAAAACTAGTATCTCTCAATAATTCTTCATTTGAACTATCTCTTCGAAAATTATAATTATGTATAGAGTCTATGATGAAATGTAGATGAGTGCATCTCTAAGGGAATCCTATATCACTATACTAATTAACCACAATAGAAAATATTTGATCGAAAAATTATAATTATGTAAATAAATATACAAATATTAGAACTATTATGTGCATAGATGGAATGGATCCGTATTAGAGCCTCAGTATTTAACATAGTTCGTTGACTATTATGTTTGTTTTATATAACATGGCCCCACTAATATACATAAATAGGAAATATGTGTTTATGAGCTTGAGGATTTCTAAAACAACACATACTAGATATGATATTAGTGTTTATCCATCACCATTGATTAATGATTTTAAATTTATATACGAGATAAGTGTTAGATCATTTGATGCATATTAAAAAGATTGTTTTCATTTTCGTGCTACAATAATTATCACTACAAATGAACTTATTGAATATCAAACTTATTTGGATATAGTTTTAAAGGATATAAATCTTTTCCAATTGGAAAATGGGGGACTTCATATCATCAATTTCATAATGGAATAAAAATAATATACATGGGACATCATATATTTTTTAAAGGATCATCCTTATCAAAGATTGATAAATTAATTTAGTTGTTTACAAGAGTGTTCTTTTAACCCTTAACCAATATAATATAAACAATATACTGAAATGGTGTAGATCTTTGATGTCAAATTTGGAAAGAAATGAAGTTTGGTTCCTCAAAAAAAATATATTGGAAATGATCAATTTTATTTGATCTACCTTATTAGATATTTGTGGATGTAAAATAAAACATTGGAAATAGAAATGTTGATAGAAACATTTATAAAATTTAAATTGAAAAATTTTTAGTCATAAATGGAAATAAAAAATAAGGATTGCATACATGACTATACTTAATAACCCTGGAAAAAAGTTTTTAATCAACTCAAAAAATGAAAGGAAGAAAAATATATTTGGATTTATCTTTTCACACATTATATATGAGTGAGAAGATAAATTAATGAAAATGAATACATGGTAATAATTTACCTAGTGGGGTTTCATAAAAGGTAAAATATTTTGTGTCATTTAATGATTTAAGGTTAATATGTATGAAATTTTATGATTATCTTATATTGATTCAATAGTTTTTTCTAGTTTTATTTTGTTACAAATTGTCAATATGTTATAGAGATTATATCATCAGGTTGTGTTGATTTTTAAATTCATTTTTTTAGAAAATTTATCCAGATTTATTATATACATAAGAGAAAGATTTATTCCCTATTCTTTTTTAACTAGAAATATATTTTACACCATCAGTTTTTTATATAATGGTTAATATGTTGATTTATTTATTGTGAGAGATAAGAAAATATGGGATGGTTTATTTAAAATGGATATATTCTTTTGAAATATGTTTGAAAAAATTGAAGGGATTTGTTAAGAATCTAAATAAAATAATGGCCTCTATCGTTCAATAATATATATAAGAAGAGGTAAATTAGTCTTCTAATGATTATTTATCTAATGTGAAGTATATTAGTCTCCCTATATCTCAACATTTGTAGTTGATAGTGCAGATAAAGTGATTTTTGGATTAAAGGTAAAGTTATTTCCTTGTGAGGAAGTGATTCATGAACATATATATATTTTAAACAACATATTTGAGGTTAAAAAAAATATATCACCACGTATTTTAAGATTTAAAATATATCATATGCGAATACATGGAAAATGTTTTATGAATGAATATAAAAACACATTTATTTCCAGGTTTAGGGAGAAAATAAATACTTATTTTTCTACAACTGAAATATTGAAATTATTATGAGGGGTACCAACTATTAATGTGATCGTGTGGTCTATTTTTGATATTAATTATTACAAAATTTACAAAAAATACTAGGAAAATAAAATAACAATTAAAAATTGTGGGTAATGTTCATCTCTAAAGAACTACATTTTTCAAGTTCCAAAGATAAAAATAGAAGTTCTATAACAACATCATATTTTTTGAGTTTTTGAGGATATATGTGAGATTAATTTTTTAAAAAAATAGGTACGAGTATTTAAGTATAAATAATATTACAGTAAGTGTAGTTTAAAGATGATGAGTATGTATTTACACTTATTGTTTTTGAAATATTTAGCTGCAATGTGGAATAATTTATCATCACGATTCTTGAAATAGAAATATATTATATTGATGGTCCACCTAATGATCAGTGGTCTATTATTTTGAAATGGAATATTAAATTTGGATGACATGAATAATCATTATGTTGAAGACTTATATAAAATTGTATTATCTTTCATGATGATAATAGTTGATACAATGTGAACATTTTCCATGCAATGTTAAATAATCACAATGAAGGTTTAAGAAAAAACAATCTCTTACTCTCATAGTTAATAATGTCAATATCTATTTTTTATGAAACTTACATAATTAAAAAACTTATTTTTTAAATTTTATAGCTATATATATACACACCATGTTTTAGAATTCCTTCAATTTTTGTAATATTTTATATATTGATTATATTTATATTTTGGTTTGAAATTTTTTCCTTCATTATTTTTTCGTGGATAAATTTTTTATATTCTTAATTTTCATGTATACTCTTTCATTCAATAAAATATTTATAATTATCTTCTTATTGTGAGGAATTACATTTTAAAATATGATATTTATTTATTTCTAATCAAATAAAATTAACAAAAATTACCCATTTTTAGATGATATTCGTTTCTATCCTATTGTTATTTTTATTTTTATATTAACTAGATTTAGTGAAATATTTTTTGGTCTAAAATTCTAATATTCAATGTTTTTTATATTATGAACAGCTAATTATTTATTTACTAAAATTATTTCATTTTAATCAAATATAGGTACACATAATTTTCTTAAAGGAGAAAAAATATTTCTAAATGATATAGGTGAATAAATGGGAACTGAGGAATGTTTGTTTTTTCATGTATATATATATAGTAATTAAATTAATTAATGAAATTCAACAAATAATTTTTACAATTATGTGAAACCCATATTTTTATTTTGTAGATAGAATGATTAAAATAGATGGTAGGTGTGGTATTAAACATTTACTAAAATGTTTACATGCACGTGGAGATCATAGGTTGATTATTAACATTCATGATAACAAACACCCAACTGGCCCGCATGCCGTTATGTTTGGGATATAAAAAACTATGAAAAGTTATTATAGGATAATTATTTCATTCCTTGATTGGAAGTGTGTTGAATAGTTGGTGAAAGATCTATTATTGGAGTCTATAATGGTAAAAATTTCTAAAATTATTTACTTCATTTTCCTATGATTTAAATATTATAAATTTCATATGACTATTATTTAATCTTCTCAATTATATGTGATATTCAAAATTCATTACATTAAAGTAATTAAAAGAAGTACATATCCTTTAAAACAACTAGATGTAGAGAATTTAAGTTAATATTTAATTCATTTATATTTTTTGGAGTAAAAAAAATGAAGATCCATGTGATAAGTTTGGGTTTAAAAATATAGATATGCGGCATAATATTATCTCCATTTCATAGGAGGAAAACTTTATGTTATTTTTATTGTTTATAAAATTTAATTTTTTAAAATAATTTTAATTAATTGAAAACATATTTATTTTTTATTATGTAAAAATACACCATAATAAATCACTAATATATACAGTATTATAATTCATGTCCTCATAAATTATTACGTAGGGGATTTCCTTTATTAGTGGATTTAATGGTTGTTAAGAAATTTAATAAATTATAATCCACGTCAGGTAGTAAATCTGAAGAGGTTCCACATAACCCTCTATATCCTCCCCCAACGTGAAAAATATAAATGTTAGCGAATAAAAAAATAGGGGATGTATATTAGTAATATAACAAAATAAGTAACAGATAAGATTATAATTAATTAATTGTTAATTTTTTCAATATTACTATTTTGTAAATTTTCACAATAATAAAATATATGAAAACATTATTTAATGATGAAATTTATTATAAAATTACATAGGGTACCTTTTTCCTTGAGATTTTATTGGATATTCATACAACTTAATTTTGGAAATCTAGAACTCCCAGACTACGTCATCAGGTATAAGAAGGGTATTAGTTTTAGAATCTTTTTTGGTCACACCCCTAATCTAGAATCGATGGAGGTAGAATATAAAAGAGGAATATATTGTTTTAAAACTAGTCTATGAAACTTGAATGTGTCCATAAATGATTTAATTAAACCATATGGGGTGGTTATGCTTCAAGAAGCAATCATACAGACATAGCTACGTAACCTTCCTGCTAAGATCATTCACCTCCTTGTCCATACCTAACCGTGTACTATTAGTTAAATGTTGGGGATCCCCATGTACATACTATGGCTTATAAAATTGTACATCATTGGGGGGGGGGTTATGTACATAATCATCTTATGTAGTTGAGTATGGTAAGAGTATAAGTAATTGATATTATTGATCAAATTACTCTAGTGTCATAACTTATTTAAGAGATGTCCATAGTTTGACTGAGTAATGATCATTTTGTACATGGGCCAACTAATGTTTGGCATAATCAAACATATGAGATATGAATTGTTTTTAATTTTTTAATTATAATTAAATTGGGAATTAATTATAATATTTTCATAAGCTTACCCTATATAATAGTATCTTAAATCAAAGGAATCTCTATAAAGGAATAGATAATTTATGAACCCGCACCATCAGATAACCCACAGTATTTTTATTAAGTAACAAAGATAAAAAAAATTATTAGATAATTATTATAATTTTATAATGGGTGTAGATATATGTGAAATATATCATATATTAGATATATTTAAAATAGATATCATTGCTTCTGTAAAGAGTGTGGATCTCCCTGTACCCATGATGCAATTTTCCACCATGTAAGTATATTCAAATAATTAATTTTATTTATTTAGAATAAAATATATTATGTTAAATTAATTAATTAATTTTATAATTAGGTATCTTCACACTCTTTTTATAAAATAAAATTTCACTTTTTATGGTTTTTTCGATCAATAATATATTTCAAAAAAAGTGCAATACTTGAACCAAAAAAACCAAAATTGAAAATATATTCGAATGATTAAAAACCACAAAAATTACATGTTTTATTCCATTCCATGATAGGTAAGAACAAATAAATAACTAGGAATGAAAATTTAATATAATATTATTAATGAAAATAAAAATTAATTTAGAAAAAATTAGATGTTATGCATATTTTTCTCTAGTGAATGAAAAGTATATTTTTTTCTCATTATTTGGTGTTCATCAAAGAAGATTTAGAATGTTTTTAAAGAAGTGGTCCTTATTCTATAATTTTAGTTCTTTAATATTCATAATTTTATTTTAAATATGTTTTTAAAATTAAGATATAAAATAGTAATTGGTCATGGATTGAGTTCAACATGGATCACTTTTCAACGGTAGAAGTATAAAAAATTGGATTTGGGGGATGTTTAGGTAGGTTAATTTTATATCAGTGAATTTTTTCCTTACATATCTAGTGATTATATTTGTAAGATATTGTTTCATAAATTTAAATCTATAATAAATGATGGAATTTTGTGTAAAGGTATTATATTTTATGATTTATTTATGATATAATCATGACAAGAACAACAAAAGATTATAGAAAGGTTGATTTCATTATAACACATATATTTTTAAAAAATATATTTTATTTTTAAATTAATAACACTTTATATTGTAGGATTATTATAAAGACCCACTTTTTCACATACATTATTATTAATTCAGAATTGAAGTATATTTATTACAAAATATAACAAAACCATGATAGGACCTTATAGTTATAGTGTCTTTAGAAACTAGGAAACATAAACAACCAGTTCATAAAACATCTTTATTTTCTCGCATTTATTACATAAATACTGGACTCCATTTTGCATATCTTACATAATACCCTTATTCATGTTCTGGGGAAAAGAAACATATAATAGGGTGAGTTCAAATTCTTAGTAAGGTTAACAAAATAAATATCAATCTTATCATATTCATAAGAACCTATCACTTGAAAATCTTATCCTCCATATTAAAGATCAGAATATCATGTCCTTGGATAAATAATACAAGTGAAATGTAATCCCAATAGTCATAAAATAAAACATGATATTTTTTGTAATACAAAAATAAGAAGAGAAAATCATTGCATATTAGTCAAGGCTTATTTTCAAGACCATCATAATGGACAAAGTCATTTACTGAACAGTGTTCTCTACTCATTCCAGCCCTGTATCAATGATCTAGATTTACTTTTCATTCCATCCATGTCTATATAATGAGATATAAATATTTACAAAATGAATTGGAGGGATATATAAGTCCCACTGATCTCATTATGAAATCATTCTTACATGTTCCACACAAAAAAACATTAATGATTCATCATTACAAACCCCATGAAATAAAATGGGATTCTTATACATTATTTTATCATAACATAATCCATATAAGACAAAATAACTTCATAAAAATACTTCTATCACAAAAACAATCAAATAAAAGTAATATTAGGGATATAAACATAACCCTTGTCATCTTAGATATAAAATAATTTTGATAAAACAATTGAACCTAATTCCTGATGAAAATATTATTTCTCATCTAAAAAAGTTTTCTTTTCTCAAAATGGCATGAAATTAAGTTGTTTTTACCTATGAATTCAATTTTAAATTAATGATAATTAAATTATTTATATTAAATGGTAAAAATATAATCTATTTATACTTTAATACAATTCAATATTAAAATTTAAACATATAAATTATCTTGATTAAAAAAAATTATTTTTAACTAAAATTTAGCATATTTTACTATTCATTAGAACATGTAAGTTATTAGAAAAATATCATAAATTTACCAAAGTTCATTTTTAGATCCCTCTTCAAAATAACATGGTTATCATTTTATGTAGATATAATTAATGTGTCAAAATATTAATTTAAAATGGGTTCCCTATTCAAATGTGTAAAATTAACTTTTTAAAAATAGTTTCTTATACATAAAATAGGGTTTTATTCATTCCGTATGACTAAAATATCCATTGGATGAATATAAAAAATATTTTATTATGTATATAACACATATATCTCAATAATTTTATTAAATAAATTAATTCACTCTAAAATAAAAATATCTAATTGATTTATATTATTCATAAATAGTTAATAGTCAATGAATTCATAATGGATTTTCATAAGATAGTTAAAATAATTCCCACTAACCTAACAGTTAGGCTATAAATAAAATTTTATATTAATGGAATCTAGGAGTTCATTTAAACTCACAATATCATGTAAATCATGCTATTGTAGAATAAAAATTATTTAATTAAAATATTTCAAAAAAGAATCTGATTGTTACATTCCACTCCCATTAAATTGAATTTCTCCCTCAAAATTCGTCACATGGAAATAAATAGATGAGGATACCACTCCGTCATCATATCATGAAGTTCCCATGTAGCTTATTAAAATTGGTGGGTCTTCCATAAAAGTTTTACCAAGAAATTGGACTTGTTTTGTAGAAGTTGTTTTCTATGATCCATAATCTCTATCGGTTGTTCATTATAAGAATGATAGTTCTCCATTAGTATGACTTCTGAGCATAGTACATGTGAAGGATCAGGTATGTACATTCTCGGGAGAGATACAAGGAACACATCATGAACTTGACATAGAGTCGGTGGAAGGGCCAATCGGTAAGCTACCTTCCCAAGACGATCTATTATTTCAAAAGGACTGATATTCCTAAGGATCAGAATTCCTTTGTTTCCAAATCTCATTACTCTCTTCCAGGTTGATATTCATAAGAACACCTTATCACCCACTTCAAACTCTAGGTCTTTTCTTCAGTTGTCAGCATAACTTTTTTTTGACTCTGATATCTTCTTATGTGTTGTTGAATAGATCTATCATTTTCTGCTATTTAATCAACAAGATCAGGTCCTAATAGCATTCTTTCCAAAACTTCATCCTCGCACATTTGAGTTCTGCACTACTCTCCATATAGGGCTTCACAAGGATCCATCTGAATAATAGAGTGAAATCTATTATTGTAAGAAAAATCCACCAATGGTAGGTGTCGATCCGAAACACCTTTGAAATCCATAGAGCAGACTCTCAACTTGTATTCCAGAGATTGAGTTGTCCTCTCTGACTAACTGTCTATCTGATTATGATAAGCAGTACTAAAACTTTACAATATATCCAGATCATGCTGAATACTTCTCCAGAACTTCGTGGTAAAACATAGATCCCAATCGGATATATTGGAAGGTGGTCATCCATGCAATATTACAACTTATTTTACATATATCTCGTCCAGATGATCAAGAGAGAAATCCTCTCTAATAGTAATGAAGTTAGCTGACTTCATAAGAAGATCAACTATAACCCAGATAGCATTATTGCCTTTGGATGTTTTGAGAAGTCCATTGACCAAGTCCATAGTGATGTTTTCCCATTTCCATTTTGGTATGGGAAATGGTTGTAGAATCCCCTTATACTTCTATCTCTCATCCATAACTTGCTATCAAACCAAGCATCTAGAGACATATTCAGCGACCTCACTTTTCATCCCATCCATCCAAAACTTCCCTTTCATATCCTCGTACATACTTATGCTTCTAATGTGAATATAGAATGAAGAACTATGAGCTTCATCCAATATCTCCTTATTTAATTCATATATGGGAGGAATACAAACCCGGTTCCTAAACCTTATTATTTTATCATAATCAATGGTTGAATTTAGGAACGTATCTCACCTTATTTTGTAGCTCTACATATTTCTTTTGTTCTTAATTAATATTCACTTGTATAGTTGGTTGAACTGTCATTGGAGGAAGATAATATTTCCCCCCATATATTAAATTTCAAGATCCATCCTTTGAAATTATATAAATATTGGATCATTTGTGATCCTCATCATGAATAAGCTAGTATGGCCTTTTCGACTAAAAGCATCTACCAGCTTGTTCACTTTCCTAAGGTGGTAATGTATTGAGAAGTAGTAATATTTAATATACTCCAAACATTAACTTTTGTGCATATTCATATACTTTTGTGTGAAGATATACTTTAAACATTTATGATTAGTATAAATATCACACCTTTCAACATAAAGATAATGCCTCATATTTTGAATGACAAGATTACCGTAGCTAACTCCAAATCATAAGTTGGATAATTTTTCCCATGGATTTTCAATTTCCATGAGGCATAAGCTATCACCATACAATTTTTCATGATAAAACACCCCAAACCCTTCTTCGATACATCACTATATATCCCAAACCTTTCTCCACTACATGGAAGTGTGAGAACAGGTGCACTAGGTAACCTTCTTTTTAGATCTTTGAAATTCACTTCACATTCTTTTGTCTAAAAGAACTTGACACCTTTCTGATTCATCTTGGTGAGTAGATTAGATATTCCTAAAAATATTTCATAGGTCATTAATATCCAACCAAACCAAAAAAAACTTCTGATTTCAGTTACTATTGTTGGTCTCAACCATATTTCAAAAATTTATTTTTTCTGGATCCATAGATACCCCCTATCTTGAGATTATGTGACAAAAAAAATGAAAATTTTTGAAACCAAAATTCACACATGGATAATTTGGAATAAGGATTCTCCTTTCATAGGATATTTAGTAAAATTCTCACATGACATTAAAGTTCTTCCTTTCTCTTGAAATAGAGAATACTATAATCAATAAAGACTACCACAAACTGATCAAGATAGTCTCTAACGACTTTATTCATTAGATCCATGAATATGGTAGGGGAATTAGAAATACCAAAAGGCTTCACTATAAATTCATAGTGTCCATACCATGTATGAAATATCGCCTTCATTATATCATCCTTTTTTACCCATAATTGATTATATCCTAAATGAAGATCGATCTTGTAAAGTATTGAGATCCTCGTACATAGTCAAATAAGTCATCAATGCATGGGAGAGGATATTTTTTCATGATAGTGATCTTGTTATATTCTATATAATCAATGAAGAGTCTCAAGGATCTATATTTCTTATTAAAAATAGAATAGGTTCTCCCCAAGGTGACACACTAGGGCATGTGAATCCCTTATTATGATTCAAATGGAATTGCTTCTTCCATTCTTTAAAATCTATTGGGGAAATTCTATACGGTGTCTTTGAAAGAGGCATAGCACCCGGTATGAGTTCTATTGAAAAAGAAACTTCACGATTTTGTGGAATACATAGAAATTCCTCTGAAAATACATCATCAAACTCATGTAAAATGGGATTATTCTTAATCATGAGTTTCTCCCAAACCATTTGAGATAAATAACCATCATTTATTGGAATCGAGACCCATAAGATTGAAGAAATTATTACTAGAGGTTTGTATTCATCCTTGCATCGATAGATGATCATAGGTTGATCTGGAATATGAAATGTGACTACCCTTATTTGGAAATTGATATAACCTCCATATAAAGGAATTAAATAAATTCCAATAATCACAAGAAAAATCCACTATAGAAATAATTTTTATATTTGTAGGAAGAACTTTCCCATATACTTTAATTGGAGAAGAATTATAAACTTCTTGATGCGATCGGTGTGCCTTAAGAGTTGTCATAGCGAACTCAACATCTAATTATTGAGGTAATACTGCGAACCCCTTAGAAAATTCTTTAGAAATAAAATAGTGGGTGGATCTATAATCAAATAAAACATTTGATACATTAGAGTGGATAGTAAGTGTACCTTTAACCACTTGATTATCATACTCTACATCACTGATAGTAATTTATGTGACTTTCCTTTTTCATTGGACTTAAGAATTTTTTGACATCAATCAACATCAATAGCCCTTGGATTGGGGAATTTCATTTCATAATTCCCTATTTCCTTTCACTTGTAACATTTAAATGTATGAGGTGCATTTTGTGTAGCTTTTTCATTGTTCTCATCATTAGACATATTGTTATTGTCACTTGGGAATTCAATTGTCTGATGAATATCTTTTCCACACATAAAACATTTATTAGTCCAATTAAGAAAATTCCATCCATATTTATTTCCAAACCATGAGCATAAGGGAAAACTCATCTTCTTTTCTGTGTGGTCTTTACATTTTCCTTTGACTTAAATTTTCCTTTTCTTATCAAACCCATTTGAATGATGGGTTACTCCAATCTTTTTCTAATCATTCAGATCACAACGAACAATTTAAATGTAGATATTGAAGTCCCCTATAGATAATACCCTTATGATAATTTGTTTTAAGCCTCAAATGAATCGATCGATCTTACTCTCAAGTTGGATAATAATTCCAAAAGAGTACCATTTATGTCTTGTAAAATTGTATTAATAGGTTACAACAGATTCATAATCCTTTTTCTTAAGTTCAAGGTACTCCTTATCCATCTCTGTTTGAAGAATATAAGGAAATTACTTACTGAAAAATATGTTCTTGAACTCATCCCATTCCTTGGACTCAATTTCATCTATTTGGATCATATTATTGATAAGATTCCACCATTTATCATATTCACCTTCCAGATGATATACTAAGAAGATGAATTTATCATGTTCAGAACATTTTAGATCATAAAATATCTTTTCAGTGGTACTTATCCACTGTTCCGCCACTAATGGACCAGAAGACCTGCTGAATAGAGGTGGACGCTACCTCATGAAGGATACAAAATAATGTTTCTCCCTCCTTTTATCATTTGGATGTCCGACATCATTCATAGCTTGAGAATGTTGTGTGAGAATGGATACATGATTTTCCATTTTTGATATGATATCATTTGGTTTCTCATGGGGGAAATCATTACATTGCCCATCCCATTCAGCATTAATGCAGTTCCTTCAAGTTCTAACCATTGATTAAAACCAAGAAGAATAGTGTAGGAAACACTAATAATAATAGGAAAACCACCTAATCAAGAATAAAATTTCAATTTAGGACACTTTAGGTTTTATCCTAGATTATTCATTATTATTTATAAAACACTAGGATTGTATCTTATACGTAGAAAATCCTTAAGGCATTATCATCCAAGTTTCCAAAGGATAGCTGTAACTTTAATCTGATACTAACTATAAAGAACCATTTTTTTACATACATTGATATCACATCAGAATTGATGTATATTTATTATAATATATAACAAAACCATGACAGGAACATATAGGTATATTGTCTTTAGAAACTAGGAAACAAAAACAATTGGTTCATAAAATATCTACATAGTCTTTGATTTATTTCATTATAACTAGAATCATTTTTGGTATATCATACTTAATACCCTTATTCATTTCCTTGGAAAAACAAACGTATAAAAGGATGAGTTCAAATTCTCAATAAGAGTAATCAAAAGAAAATTTCAACCATATCATATTAATAATAACATAACATTTGAAAATCAAATTTTGAATATAAAATATCACAATATGATGTCATTGGATAAATCATAAAAGTGAAATTTAATCCCAATACTCATTACATAAGACATGAAATTTATTGGCATACACACATAAGCATATAAAATCATTTCATATTATTCAAGGCTCATTATCAAGATCATCATAACGGAAAAATTCCATTACTGAACTATGTTCTCTCCAAATTCTATCCCTATATCACTGATCCAGATTAACTTGTTGTTCCATACAAGTCTATATCATGAGATATAAATCATTACCCAATGAATTGGAGGGAGATATAGGTCCCACCTATCTCTTAATGAAATCATTCTTACATTTTCCTCATAAAACCAAAATCATTCATCATAACAAAACCCATGAAATAAAATGGGATTCTTAAACATCATTTCATCATAACATAAATAATATAAGATAAACTGAATTAATAAAAATAATTACTCTAAAAAATAAATGAAATATAGTAATAGGGATATACACATAACTCTATGTCCACATAGATGGAAAATAATTTTGATAAAACACATAAACATAATTCCTAAATAAAATATCCTTTCTTCTTAAAAACCGTTTTCTTTTCTCAAAATTCTGTTCATTTTTAAAAGAAAATAATTTAATTGAAAAAAAACATGAAATATTTTAATGGAAGATTCATCAAAATAATACATTATGAAAGTGTAAAAAGCTATTCATGTTTTATAAGTTAAAAAACATTCTCCTCGTACTTTTTCCAGAAGAGTCAAAAAGTACCTCATATGGTAAACAAAATAATGATTCCTTCCATACCATGAAGTAACTGTAAAAAATGGGTAAAAGTGAATTTAAACATACATAGAATAATAATAAACATTTTATGATAAAATTATTGGAAAAAATGGACATGGATGATAAATATATCCCATGTAAATACTTATGTATAAACAATCTCGGACAAAAATGTAATTTAAAAAATTATCTATTACCTTAGTTTTGATATGATTTGTATGTATCTAAACCTCATGATTAATGATTTAAATAATGTTAATGATTTATTCCAGAGTCATAATCATTTTTATAATAAAATTTATGATCAAATTTTCCTTTTTTTGTTACTAAGATTTAGTTGTTACTCGTTATTCAAGAATTAATTGCTTTATGTTCTTAGGTATGATTTATTGAATAAGTACTTATTCCTATTTTTAGGATATATTTATATAATTTAAATAATCTTATTAGTATAATATATATGATATTTGTTCATTTAATTCATTCAATTAACTTATATAATCATGGTTTAATGGAGATTATGTTGAACAGATCACATCGTACCATGGAGATGGTAAGCCCTACGTACACATGAGCAACGATATTGTTCACATTTTTGTTGAATAATATTCAATTTGATGGTTTATTGTATCTCATAATTAGTATCATGTTATAATAATAATATATATTTATTATTTCCACCATTATACACATCCAAGTTAGGTGGTGGTGAAAAATAGATAACACCACGGCGTGGAGACGTAAGTCGTATGTACACGCGCGTGGTGATTTCATATTTCATAGAATAGATAGAAAGTGAAATATGGTTGTTTAATATCTATAATAAAATTTATTTATATTATTGATACTGATGTTATTACTTTATAATTAACCAACTAAATAACTGGAATAAGAAGAAGAATGAAATTTAAAAGAATTGGTATAGGAGAGTACCTATTCCTCGACGTGACTCCTTTAATTTTCTTCTCAGGGCACTAGAGTTGGTCTTTTGGGAGGACCGTGAAATATAGAATGTAACTAGGGAAGTTGATATGTGAAATGGGTAGGGTTTTTATGAGCATGAAGTCTCAAAATGAAGTGAAGAGGAGAAGGAGGATGTTCGCTTTTATAAGAGAAGAGATGGTTACTTTAGAAAATATTCAAAATATTAATTTATTATAAATTTAATTTCAACTAAAAATGGTAAAAAAAACTTATTTATTTAAATTTTTATATGATTTTAGTTTGAATACCCATCATCCAAAATTTTTTAGGCAAGTTCAGAATATTGTTTTGTCCTTATCGTTTTGGTTTATCCCTTATTTTACCCTTTTTAGTCTTACCATAATATCATGTTATATACACATTGTGGGTTAATGTAATTACCATATTATGTCAAACGACCCAAAAAAAGTTATTTATGAAATATTTGGACTTATATTTATTATTTTGACAATTATTAATATTTTATGAATTTATTATCATTAAATAAACTGTTTTATGTTTTATATTATGAATTGTTTCAATTTTGAACACTATTCGTACATGACTTTTTAAAAATTTATAAAAACCTGATTCCTTCTAAAATATGGAATTAACTCAAATATAATATTTCAATATCATCCATAAAATTCTTGGATGACATCAAAATAAACAAATTACATTTGTTTTAATATTTATAAATTCATTTATTTGAATCCTTCATTAATGAGTTAATCACTACATCATAATTATATCATAAATAAATATATTTATATAATGACTAAAATTATAAATAAAATAAAATTATATATGAAATAATTATATATATATGATGAATATTTATATACATAGAGATCAGGTATATAACCATATGTTATTATTTATTTAATAAAAGATATATGTTTAGGTAATAATTATCTTATCATTAAATTAAATCTTATAAAATGGGATTTTAACATCCAAGTGAATACATGGAATCCCCAATTCGACCCCATGATTCCCATGTTTGTAAATATCTCATAATAAGTATTAGGACATGTTTTAGGGTGGTTTTATATTATTAAATATAAATTATTTACCCTAATTTACCATATTTACCCTTTAACCATGGTAAATAAAATAATTACTGAAGTTACTATTCATAATATCCAAAAAAAGGTACCCATTCACACAATTTGGACCTTATGATTCCAAATATGGAATCCATTTTTGTAAATCCAAAACACAAAATTTTGTTGTCATTATTTTATAATTAATCCCATTGTTGAAATGAGATAATTGGTTTTAAAAGATAAAACATTACATAAGATTGAAATGTTTTTACCAATGAATTCAATGTAAAATTAATGATGATAACATAAATTATATTAACAGATAAAAATTTATTCTATTTATACTTTAAAACCATTCAATATTATAATTTAATTGTATAAATTATCTCGATGAAAAAAATAACTAAAATTTAGTGTATTTTCACAATTCATCCAAACCTGAATGTTATCAGAAAAATATCAAAAAAATTTCCAAAGTAAATTATAATATCCCAATTCAAAATGAAATGTTTATTTTTTCATATATAAATTATTAATGTGTGAAATTATTAATTTAAAATAGGTTCTCCATTCAAAGGTGTAAAATGAACCTCTAAAAAAATAGGTTCTTATACCTAAAATATTGTTTTTTTCATACCCTATGCCTTAAATATCCATTATATGAATATAAAAAATATTTTCTTAAGTATATAACACATATAAATCATTAATTTATTAACAAAAATTAATTCACACAAAAATAAAAATATCTAATTAATTTATATTCTTCATAAATAAATAATAGTCAATGAATTCAAAATGCATTTTCATAAGTTAGTAAATATTATTAAAACTAACCTAACATCTTGGCTATAATGGAAATATTATACTAAGGGAATCACATGGTTTATTTAAACTCACAATTTCATGCAAAGCATGCTACTAAAGAATAAAAATTATTTAAAAAAATTTTCATAATAACATCTCAGTGTTACAATTATTATGATGTTTCTATTATACATAAAAATACTTGAAACATATTTAAAATTTATATTAAAACTATTTAATTTGTTTAAATATAATATTTAGTTTCATTTTTATGTATATTTATAAAAAATGTTGTCAGATTTTTCGTTTTTTTGATGTAGGTTTTTATGCTGTTTTTTATTTCCATTTGGTGGTACACTTTCTACTTACAATTTGAGAGTTACGTATTTTTACAATATTCAAAAAAAAAAAATCATATTTCAACATAAATTTAGTAAAACCCAATATTTAAAGGCTTTCTAGTATGGATTTCAATGTTTCTTTTAAGAAAAACTATTGTTAAAAGGTATTTTTACATTGGATTTACTAAAAAATAACGTGGATAGTCAAGTATGAATACATTAAACAAAGTTTTTCATTAAAATCTATGTGGAAAGACTTCAATATATTATATTTAAGGGATTTCAATACCACCTTATAAAAACTAACATTAAAATTCTCAATTTCTGTATCACCAATATTATTATCAGTTTTTAACCGGTGTTCAATGGAAAAAATAGCATTAATGTTTATTCCCCAAGTGATTTAATATAAAATATGACATGGAAGTTAAAGTGAGTAGTTATAGAGATAGTCTTGTAGATGAAGGGTTTAAACAACATTAATAAATTTACTATGGTGAAACATTTTCTCTAGTTTCCATGTTTTAATCCATCAGAATTCCACTTTCCATGCTATCCATCCATGACTATGATATTTGGTTGTTGAATTTTAAAATAGGGTTCTATAATGGGAACCTTCAAGAACATGTCTATACATAGCAACCAGACGGTTTGGTGAATCTAAAAAAGTAAATAATACATTCAAGTTGTATAGGTCCATTTATGGTTTTAATCATTCATCGAAGCCATAAAGCATTCATTTTGATAAATCGATAAGAAACATTTTATTGATAAAGAGTTAATGTGATCCATTTTTTAAATTTAGTTTAAAGTGACTACGGTGGTATTATTAATAGTATATTCTCGTGATATATAAATTATTGGAAAAGACCTACCAGTCAAATATCATGTTAAGGAATTGTTAAACAAGTGCTTTACTTTGAAGGAATTAGGTAAAGCATCGTATATCTTTGGAATCAAGATTATTCATGATAGATCAAAAAGGTGGCTTAGACTAAGACAATGTACATACATTTACAAGGTAAACAAGGCATTTTGTATAGAATAATTGAATAGGGTATTGGTTCCAATGTAATATAATATTCATCTCTTTAATAAAATTTGTCCTAAAAAATAATATGAAAGATATAGAATGAGTAGGATGTCATATTCATCTATAAAAGGATATATCATGTATGTTATGTTATGCACTAGGATTTATGTTTCCAACACTTTATGAATGGTTGGTAGATGTCAATATGATTCCAAATAATTACATTGGTTTACAATTAACAGTATTTATTAGTATTAAAGTCTTACTAATGTTATTCTCATGGTATATAGAGGATAAGATGAATTATTCATCATAATATATACTAATTATAGTTTCTAGAAAGATAAAAATAATACAATTTCATAGTTCGTATATTTAATCAGCCTCAACTGAGGAGTTGTGAGCTAGAAGAGTTAAAAGTAACCAATTATCACTAATTATACATGAGAGTCAGTGTATATAGTGGATTATAATACATAAAAAGTAGCTGTTTGGATTTGGAACATTGTAAAATATCTTGATATGGTTCCTAGAAGTAATGATCATATCACATTGTATTGTAATAATACTAAAATAGTGGCTCTTGTAATGGATCTAAGGTCACATCAAGGGATGAAGCACATACTCTTCAAATATCACCTCTTAATGTATTTTTCCTAAAGGGGTAAAATTTGTGTGGGTATATGTTTTAAAATATTAAAATGTAGTGTACCCCTTTACTAAATCCTTGTCTCAAATGAATCTTGAATATCATGTGAGAGGTAGTAGCCAGAAAGTTGTTAGTAGTTAGATCTAGGTAAAGTGGGAGTCATTTGGAGATGGTTCCCAAGATCCAACTTCTAATTACTTTATAATTACTTGTAATCATGAATTTAAATAATAATAAAATATCTTATCATGATTGTTCTTATGTATGATAGATTGAATGATAATTTCTTTAGCGTACTTGTCACACTGAAAGGTTATAGTTGTTCATTTTTATGATGAGAACCTAGATGTGACATGATAGTATTGTTAAATATAATTTTCATAGCCATGTGATATTATTTAATGGGACAAAAATGATGAATGCTATTATGGGTGGAGACTCATGGATCATTGAAACAATTTCTTAAGGTGTATTACCTTTTTAATCCCCAGTATAGTATATCTAAGATATCATGACCTGCCAATAAGAAATCCATGTTTTAAAATTTCATTGGATATTCCAATCTACGAACATGGGTAATGATCCTTAGACTCTCATATTAATATTAATATAATTCATAAGTCACATACATGATTTATTGATGAATGTTTTGATGACGTATGTAACACCAATATGTTTTGTTATGAAATATTTTTTGTAAATAATTTTAATTCTTCGATAGCTTGTATTGCACGTAATAGCGAGTTTAAATGAACTATGAGATACCCTTAGTATAATATGGCCATTTTAACCTAGACTTTTTTTAGGGGGAATAAATATAACTAACTTATGAAAATTTATAGAGAAGTCATTCGCTATAAATTATTTATTGAAAATATTAAGCAATAATATATATGTATTTTAGTATTAATAAATTTACTGAATTACAATTTATAAATTTATTAAATGAAATATATGGGTTATATACTTAATAAAATATTCTTTATATTCATCCAATAGATATTTTTCCATATGGTATGAATAAACCCAATTTGATTTATAAAAACAATGATTTTTCAAAAAGACAATTTTATGCCTTTTTAATGAAGAACCCATTTTAAATTAATATTTTAAAACCTTTATAATTTTTATATGAACCCATAAACATTTTAATTTTAATTGGGATTTAAAAATTTACTTTTGTTGAATTTTTAATATTTTTCTGATAACTTTCAAATTTTTGTGAATATTAAAAATATAATAAATTTTAATTTAAAAAATCATTTTTCATCAAAATAGTTTATATGGATAAATTGTAAAAAGTAATGGTATTAAAGTATTAATACTATATATTATTATCATTCAATATAATTTATATCATTAGAACTAATTTTATGTTGAATTTATATATAAAAACATTTCAATCTTTTAGAATGTTTTAACTTATAAAACTTGTTCTCTCTTTCTGAAAATAAGATTAATATTAAATTATTTACTAAAACATCATTGATTTTTTATTTTTAAAAATGGATTCCATAATTTGAATCATTAGGTTCAAATTAGGTATATATCTTAATTTTATTTTTTTCATTATGAATAGTAACATCGATAAACAATATTAATATGGTAAATGGGTAAATCAGGCAATTAAGGGTAAGAATACTATTATAAAATTACCCTAACACTTGTATTAATATAATTATATGTTTTTTTCATCTAAAATCATCTTTGGGTCAAAATAGTGTTTTTTGGAATCCACTTTGATTAGATTATGACATTTAATTTATTTTATTTAAAGAAAAATTCAATATGTCTTACTCAAATTTTAATAACTATATCATTATTTATATGAGGTCATATGAAATATAATTTTTTTTATTAATACTCATTTGAAATCAAAAAATATATTTATCGTTCTAATTTATTTTTAATTTTTAGTAAAAAAATAATTAACATAAAGAGTTATACTTTATGGTGTAAAAAGTAATTAATTGGTGAGAAAACAATAAAATAATCATTATTAAAACACTAATAAACATAAAAACCCAAAACACTTAACCAAATCTTATTGGTCAACTATATCTAGATCATTAACATTTAAGGGTCTATTTAGTGACAATTTGGAGGCTTATAGAAGAGATTGTGACACTTATATTACTTTATTTAAAGTGACGTTATTGTTATCACTTTCATAATTTAATTAGTATACATTTTAAAGGTTCAATTTTAAAAAATATAAATTCAACTAAAATTATTTTTATAATATATATTATATTTATCTTCATCATAGTATTTTATTTTTAATTTTTATTCATCACATATATATATATATATATTAAATAATTACTCCAAATTGATTTAGTAATTATTTCATTAAAAGAGATAAAAAATAAGTGTTATTAAAAATATTAAAATAAATATAATTTGGGATAAATAGTATCTTTAATTAATTTTATAGATGACCTTTACCTCTTAATATTATAATAATATAGTTGGTTAAAAGTTAACTTGTTATATTAATATTTTAAAAAATCATTGAATTGAGTAGTGCCAAAATTGAGACCATTGATTGTTTATCATAAAAGTTTTTTATTAAATTATTTTAAAATCATAAAAATTTTAAAATTATAGCATAATTATTAAATGTTATTTTATGTTTTAAGGTATTTATTACTTGTCTAATTGACATCAAATAAGTAAATATTCCTCCCATATAATTTTGAAATATTTGAAACCCTGGTTAAAAATTATATAGAATAACTAAGTGTAAATTAAAGTGATAAGGTTAAAATTGATATAAAAATGTATATAAAATATATTATTTGATTATATTATGAACCTATATCACATCATATTCAAAATTGGGGAATTTTGAAGGTTTTTCGGTGGGATTTTATTTTATTATAAATTAATATTTTTGGAGATGCCAAAAGTTCATCTCTCCTCAATTATAAAATAGAACCTCCTCCCTCACCCATTCAAATCACATTGATTCATAAATATCATCCATAACCTGGAATTCCCCCTTATAAACTTACCTCATTACATTATAGTAGTTTTTTTCTACTTCAATGAACAAATCTAGTGCTCTAAGAGGAGATTTAGAGGAAGCACGATGAAGAAGAGGTAATCACATATCTGATTCTTTTCAACTTCTTTCTTATTCTACTTCAAATTCATGATTTTTTTAATTATAAAGTAATAAATCCAATATCTCTTATATATTAAGTTGTTATCATAATTGTTTGACAAAATTGTTTCTCTTTATATCCAACTTATGAAATCACCACTTCTGCGTACGTATGGCTTACCGTCTCCACGCAGTGGTGTAATATGTTTTTCACCACCACATTACTTGGATGTTCATAATGATGGAAATACTAACTATATATGCTTATCATATAATTATATTTATTGTTAAATATTATACACCATTCACTTGGATATCATTCAACAATTATGGTAATGATATCATCGCTCGTGCGTATGTACAGCCTATCATCTCTACGATGCAATTCGATTCATTATAAATTATCTTCAGTAAATTAGGATTATGTAAATGTACATAATGAATAAATATGATAAATATAATGTTATTATAATTTTTGGATGATATAAATATGACCTATTAATGAGAAATGTAACTTATTAAACAAATCGAGCTGTTAATAGTCGAATATCAAGTAATAATCAAATATATTTAAAAACGGATGATAATATGATCATATTTGATATCATAAATATGAAAATGATTCTGAAATAATTAATTGAAATTATTTAAATCATTATAATGGAGTTTTAGATACATATATTGTAAATCATACATAAAAGGTATGAAATAATTTCACAATCTCATTATTACCTGAGATTGTTTGTACATAAGTATTTCATAGGGTATATTTTTAATCCATGTAAATGTTTATAAAATGTTTAATATTTTTCTAATCTAATAAAATTTCCAAAAGTAATTTTAACCCAATATAGAAATTTTAATAAACAGTATGAAAGGAATCTTTTTTCATTATTCAATATGAGGTACTTTTTTACTTTTCTGAAAAATGTACGAGGAGAATTTTTTTTATCTTATACGACATGATAAATTTTTTAGGTATTCATAACAACTTATTTCCATGAAGTGTACTATACACTATTTAAACATTATTTTTGAATAAATTATTTTCTTTTAAAATTGTGGTGAATTTTTTAAAAATACAATGGTTTTAATTAAGGATATTTTCCTCATGAATAAATATCATGTGTTGTATCATATTTATTTTCTATCTAAGATGGAATTATTTAATAGTGTTATGTTTCAAGTATAATATCCTTTTAATTCTTATGATTTTATTGTGTTTATGATGGAATTATATTTATGAAATCCTTTTGATTTATATGTATTATGTTATGGTGGATGATGTTTAAAGAAACCCATTTTATTCCATGGGATATAATTAATTATTTATGTTATTGTTGGACATGTAATAATGACTTAATTATGTGATGGTTGGGACATATATCTACAAATAATGAACATGGTAAATATTTATGTCTAATGAGATAGACATGGCTTAAAGGGGAGGGGATCTTGGTTAAAAAATGCAGGGCTAGAACATGGAGTGAACTAGGTTCACTAATGGGATTTCCCATTATGATGGTTTTGGAAATAAGACTTGACTAATATGAAATTATTTTCTATGCTTATGTGTATTCCAAAAAACATCATGTCTTATGTTATGACTTCTTCGATTATGTTCATTGATTTGTATGAACTTTCGTGATTTATCCCATGTAATGATATCACAATATTTCATACGCATAATAAAATTTTTAAATGTTAGGTTCGTATGAATTATGATTATGATATGACAGATATCTCCCATGTTTACCTTTATTGAAATTCTAATATCACCCTTTCATATTTTTCTTTTCCCCAGGTCATAAATAAGGGTATTAAGTAAGATTTGACAAAAACATGTATAGTTATCATGAAATAAGTTGGAGACAATGAAGATTCCTTATGAAGTAGTTGTTTATGTTTCGTCATTTCTATAGATAATATAAATGAACGGTGATGTCCGGGCTTTGTTATATTTTTACATTAATTTTATTAAAATTTGATGTAATATCAATGTTTGTAAACTTCAGTTTGTTATAGTTTCTATTTGTGGAACGGAATAGTTAACCTTCAGAAACTAGGATGATAAAACAATAATAAGAACTCAAAGGATATGTCAATGTATAGGTCAAAACCCTAGTGTTTTTGAAATGATCATGAATAACCAAAGATAAAACTTAAAGTGTCCTAAATTAAATTTTTATTCTTAATTATGTGGTTTTCCTATTATGATTATTGTTTCAAAAACTAATATTCATGGTTTTAGTCAACATCTGGAACCCAAAGAAAACACATTAATGAATAATGTGAAAGGAAATGAAATTATTATCCTCCTAGGAAACTATTTTTTATGGGATCCATAATGAAAAATCTTGTATCTATGGTCGCAAAACTTTCTTAAGCTATGAATCATGTAGTGCTTCCAAATGAGAAAATGAGGGAACAAAATTATGTTGAGTCCTTCATGAGGAAATTGACACCTTTTTCAGTGGTTCTTACAATCCACCAATTTTTGAAAAATATATACGTACCAATAAAGAAATATTTTAAATTCTCTAGTGTTTAGAACACGATAAATTCATCTTAGAGGTCTATCGTTTAGAAGGAAAAGCTGATCAGTGGTGGAACCTTATCCAGAGTATGATAAAAAGAGATGAAATTTAATCGTTGGATTGGGTTGAGTTCATGATCTTATTTTTAATATGTAGTCTCCTATTATTCTGCAAACATAGATAGATAAGTAATTCCTTGAACATACGAAAAATTAATATGAATCAGTTGGATCCTATGAAAAAAAATACTAGACATTTATGTTATGCTTCTAGAATTATTATCCATTCTGGGAGTAAAATTGATCGATTATTTAGTGGCTTAAAACCAAGTCTCCAATGGGTAATATCCATAAGGAACTTTAGTAGCTATGATAAAATTAGTCGACATTCTCTCAAGGTTGATATGGACATTAGAGTAACCTATCAGTCCTATGGGGTTGATAAGAAAACAAGAATGGAATTAAAGATAAAATCTAAATACCACATTGAAAATAAGATGAATTTTACCTTATTCTTAATGTGTGTAAAGAAATGTGGAGGAAAATTTCTTAATAGGACCAGAAAATTTTTTAGATGTGGAAGATAAGGTCATATAGAAGTTGAATGTGTATGTGATTGAAAAAACATGTATAATGATGAGAATAGAGAAAAGGCTATACAAAATTTACCTCCTACACTTATATGTTACAAGTTCAAGAAAATGGGTAATTACTATAATCAATGCCCTAATCCAAGGGTTATTTATGATGATCAACATCAACAAATTCTGAAGTCCAAATAAAATCTCAATTATCATGCGATCACTATCGGAGATATGGATTATGATAATGATGTGGTCAAATATACATTTGATTTGATATCTAATGTACCAATTGTTTTATTTTATTCTAGATCCACCCACTCTTTTATTTCGAAATAATTTTCTAATGGTATCATCATATGTCCACACATATTTGATGTTGAGTTAGTTGTGACAACTTCTAATGTCACAACTGTGGTATCAAGAGTTTATAGTTCTTCTCTAGTTGAAGTTTGTCGAAAATTGCTTCCTATAATTCTAATGATACTTCCTATGATGGAATTTTATGTGATTATTATCATGAATTTTCTCTCTCTATATGAATCTCAAATTAATTTACATGGAAGGGAAGTCACATTTTTTATTCAATATGAATCTATGATCATCTATCGATGCAAGGATGAGTATGAACTTCCCGTGAAACTTAATTCCATCTTACGGGTCTTGATTACTATAAATGAATGTTATATTTCTGAAATGGTTGGGGATAAACTCACAATTAAGAATGAACCCAATGTACAAGAGTTCTATGATAATTTTTTAGAATAATTTCTAGGTCATACACTGAATTGTGTGATTAAGTATTCAATAGAACTCATACCAGGTGCTATGCCAATTTCAAATACACCTTATAGAATAGAACTAACTGACTTGAAGGAATTAAAGAAGAAAATCTAAGAAAATCATAGAAATGGATTCATATTCCCTAGTGTTTCTCCTTGGAGTGCACCTATTCTACTTGATATGAATAAATATAGATCAATGAGAATTTTTATTAATTGTCAAGAATAAAACAAGATCACCACATCAAAAAAAATATCATCTTCCCCTCATTGATAAATTATTCAACCAACTATAGGGAGCTCAATACTTTTCCATGATTGATCAGCATTCAAAATATCATCGATTATGTGTCAGGAAGAATTATATACCAAATATGTCATTTCATACAAGGTATAGACACTATGAATTTATAGTGATGGCTTTAGGTCTTACTAATGATCCTGTTATCAACATGGATCTAATGAATAGAGTCTTTTGAGACTTTCATGACTAGTTTATGGTAGTCTTTATAAATGATATTATTTCCCTTTCAAAGAACAAGGATGAATAATAAGATTACCTGATAATAGTAATAAAGTCCCTAAAAAAGTATAATATTTATGAAAAAAATACCAAGTATGAATTTTGGTTACAGAATGTTTAATTTTTGGGTTACATAATCTCAAAATAGGGGATATCTATGGATCCAATAAAACTATAAGATATTGAATGTTTTCTGAGAACAACAACAGCAACTGAGATCCAATTTTTTCTTTTTTTTTCTGTAAATTATTGATTTTTTGTTTAAGATTTTTTATGATTATCTAATCTACTAAAAAAGTTGACTCATACTGGATTTAATCTTGTGTGGATGGAGGAATGTGAATAAAATTTCAAAGAACTCAAAACATGGTTAGCTTGTGCATCTGTGCTCCAACTACCTTATACAAAAGATAGGTTTGTGTTATACAGTGACGCATCCAAAAAGTGTTTGGGATGTTTTAAAATTCAAAATGATATAGTGATAGCTTATGCTTCATGACAATTTAAAATCCATGAGCAAAATCACCAAACTCATGATTTGGAGTTATTTATGGTAATAATGGCATTAATGATATGGAGGAATTATATTTATGGTTAATGGTGTGATATTTATATCAATCATAAAAGTTTAAAGTATATTTTCAAAAAAATGATTTTATTATGAGCCAATGAAGATGGTTTTATTTTATTAAAGATTAAAGCCACTCAATACATTACCACCTTGGGAAAGTGAACAAAGTTGCATATGCTCTGAGTCGAAAGGGCCATGCTAGCCTATCCATGAAGACGGTCACAAAAGATTTAATGTATATAGTTTCCCAAAGGATGGATCGGGATATTTTAATGGAAGGGGAGATATCTTATCATTATAAAATGAATGTTCAGCCATCTATAGAAGTGAATATTAAGGAGGTGTAGAAGGATTATGTAGAGAAACCGAAGATAGTGAGAAATGTTCCTTAATTAAACCTTGATTGTGATCGAATAATAAGGTTCATGTATTGGGTTTGTATTCCTCCCATACATGAATTAAAGATGGTGCTATTGGATGAGGCTCATAGTTATTCATTCTTTATTCGCCATGGATGCACAAATATTTATGTGGACCTGAATGATTATTTCTGGTCGGATGTCATGGAAGGTGATGTTTCCAAATATGTCTCCTAGTGCTTGGTTTTCCAAAAAGATAATTTTGAGAGATAGAATTCTAGGGGGATGTTACAACCACTACCCATACCATAATAGAAATGGGAGAACATCACGATGGAATTTATCATAGGACTTCCAAAAACATCGAATGGATATAAGGATATATAGATTATTGTTGTTCATTGTACAATGACGACACACTTCATTTCTATTGGAGAGGATTTATCACTTGATCATTTTTCAATGATATATCTAAAGGAAGTGGTAAGACAACATGGAGAACCACATTACATTATATCTGATCGGGATCCATGGTTTACCTTGAAGTATTGGTGAAGTATTCTACAGGCTCTAGATTCAGAGTAATGTTTCATCACATCATTTCATCCAAATATAGATAGTCATTCTTAGAGGATAATTCAAACTCTAGAAGACATGTTGAGAGCTTTCTATATCGATTTTAATGTTTGTTGGGATCAACTCCTACCTTTAGTAGAACATTCATACAAAAATAACTTTCACTACAGAATTATTGTGTCTCCTTATGAATCTATCTATGCAAATAAGTGAAAAACTCCAACTTATTGGGATGATGTTTGGGAAAGAAAGCTATTCTAACTTGATCTTATTCATGAAATGGTAAAAAATTTCAGATCGATTCAACATATTAGTAGAGAATCTTAGAGTCAACAAAAATGTTATATGAAAAAACTGAATAAAATACCAAAAGATTGATGTGGGAGATAATGTATTCCTACCAATATCTCTCTTCAAGAGAGTAATGAGATTTAGAATGAAGGGAAATCTAGGCCCTAGGTATATCCATCCTTTTAAATTTATGTATTGTGTTTGGAAGGTAGCATACAGATTATTGCTTCCATAAAATCACTATCAATTTCAGGATGTTTTCCATATAACTCTCTTTATAATTTATGTCATAATCAATAAATTTACATCTAATTTAGATGTAAAAACACCTCAATATTTTTCAATGTTTTAACTTTTAAAAAAAAATACCTCCTTACAAAAACTGGGATTAATTTTAAATTAATTAACAAAAATTCTATGTATTGAATTTTGAAAAATGGACTCCATATTCAAAATCGGTAGGTCTAAATTATGTAAAATATTTATTTTAATTTTGGGCAATATGAATAGAAATTTTGGTAAAAATTATTAGTACGGTAAAAGGGTAAATTAGTTAAATAAGGGTAATAATACTATTATAAAATTAACATAGCACTTGTCTTAATATCATTGGATTAGTGTGTTTTTACCTAAATAATACATGGGTCAAAATGGTGTCCTTTTTAAGACACATATATGAGATTATAAAATTTAACATATTTTATTTCTAGAAGAATTCAATATATCTCAGTAAAATTTTTATAACTATATCATTATTGAAATATTTTTATATAGAATATAAATACTATTATAAATACTCATTTGAAATCTATTTTTTTAAAATTTATTATATTAATATTTTTTTAATTTTTATGAAGTAAATAATTACGTTAAATACTTATACATAGATGTTGTTAAAATTAATTAATTGATGGGAAATTTTTTTAATTAAAATTCTAATATACATCAAAAGACCCAAATACAAGAAAAAATATTATTGGTCAAGTATATATCAACCATAACCATCCAGAGTCTAGTTATCAACCATTTGGATCCCTATAGAAGATATTGTGATATTTATGTTATATTATTTAATGTGAATTGTCACATTCATACATTAATATAAATAATATTTTAAATGTTGGATTTTCTTGAAGATAAATTTCACTACTAATATTATTTTGAAATATAGTATATTTATTTTAATTATTGTATTTTATTTATAATTTTTATAAAACTAATATGTAAATGAAATAATTACAGAAAATTGATGAAGCAATTATTTTATTAATAGAGATACCAAATAAATGTTGTTTAAAATATTAAAATAAATATAACATGGGCTGATTGATATGTCTAATGAATATTCTTGATAACTTATACCTTTTATAATATAATAAAATAGTTTTTTCTAAGTAAACATGATATATTAATATTTTTAAAAATCAATGAATATAATTGTTTCAATATTTACACCGATGGTTATTTATCAAAATAATGTTTTATAAAATATTTAAAAATAATAAAATTTTTTTAAAAAATATACAATTATTATTTTAGGGTAAAAAATGTTCTATGTTATTTTTTATGGTCAAATTGACATCAAATAAGTAAATCTTATACCCTTTTATAATATAAATATTTTTTACCCTAGTTAAAATATTGATAGAATAAAATGATATGGATTAAATTGACTAGAAAACTTGTCTAAAATATATTGTATTATGATATTACAACCCTGAATCATATCATATTTAAAATTAGATAATATAGGTGTTTTTTGGATGGGGTTTGATTATATTATAAATTAATATTTTTGGAGATCCCAAAAGTGTCCCTCACCTAAATTATAAAAGGTCACCTCCTCCCTCACATAGTCACTTTACATTAAGCCTTACAGATCATACATAACCTGAATTATTCCATTATAAACTTTCATAGTTACATTATATATATTATTTTCATCTTTAAAGACCAACTCTACTACTCTATGAGGATATTTAGAGGAAGCACGTCGAAGACGAGGTAATCTCTTCTACCAATTCTTTCTAAATTCTTTCTTTATCTACTTAAACTTCATGATTTGTTTCATTATAAATTCATAACTATAGTATAAATTATATACTAAGATTTTATTAGGATTATGGGACAATAATTTCAATTTTCTATCCATCCTATTAAAAACCAAATCACCACTGGTGCATATGTATGGTTTACCATCTCCACGTCGTGGTGTAATATGTTTTTCACCACCACCTTACATGGATGGATAAAATAATGGAAATAATAACTATATATGATTATTATAACATTATATTTTTTATATTATATTATACACCATTGACCTCAATATCATTCAACAATTATGGGAATTATATCGTCCCTCATGCATATGTACGACCTATCACATCCACGATGTGATGTGGTTAATTATGAATGATCTTCATTAAATAATGATAATTGAAATGTATATAATGAGTAAATATGATACATATAATGTTAATATAATTTTTTAATGTTATAACTATGACCTATGAAGGAGAACGAGAACTTATTTTACTAAATATGCAGTTAATAACTGAATAACATGTAATAATGAAATGTCATTAAAAAAATAAATGATAATGGTAATATAATATATCATAGAGATGACTATGATTGTGAAATAAGTCAATGATGTGATTTAAATCATTATATATGAGAATAAGATACATAAAAAGATGATCAGAACTAAAATGTAAGGGGTAATTTCACAATCTTATTATTATATCAGAATATTTATACGTAAGTATTTACTCTCGTAAAATTTTATCCATATCCATGCTTCCCAAATATGTAATATTATTTATATTATTATAAAAAAATTTCAACTCTACTTTACCCATTGGGGAATTTTTATTAAATGGTATAAAATTAATCATTTTTCATTATTCATAAGCGGCACTTTAGGAATTTTTTGGAAAAAGTATAAGGAGAATGTTTTAACATATATGAAATGAATAGATATTTACATATTCATAAAAACATATTTACTGGAATATTTCTCTACACTATTTCAATTAAATTTAAAATAAATTATTTTCTTTTACAATTTCATGGCATTGTGAGAAAGTAAAATGTTTTTGAAGAAGAAATGATATTTTCATGAAGAATTAATTTCATGTGTTATATCAAAATTATTTTCCATCTAATATGGAATTATCTAATAGGGTTATGTTTCAACTATAATATAATTTTTATTCCTATTATTTTATTATGTTTCTGATGGAATTATATATGTAAAATATATTTGTTTTATAGGGATTATGTTATTATTGAATGAATTTTAAAGATACTCATTTTATTCCAGGGGTTATGATGAATGATTTATGTTATTGTGGCGCATTTAATAATGATTTCATTATGAGAAGGGTGGGACCTATATCTCCCTCTAATTCCTTGAGTAATGATTTTTATCTCATGAGATAGGCATGGATGGTGTGGGAAATTATCTTGGATCAGTAATAAATGGATTGAATTTTAAGTGAACTAGGATAAGTAATTTAATATGTCTGTTATGATGGTCTTGGATATGATACATGAATAATATGAAATTATTTTCTATTATTATGTGTATGAAAAAAACATCATGTCTTATATTATGACTTTTGGGATTATGTTCATTTATTCTTATGAACTTTCATGATTTATCACATGGCATGATATCACGATCTTTCATATGCATGATCAGATTTTAAAATTTTATTGAATTATGTCTTATGATAATGATATGATTGATATCTCCCTTATTTACCCTTATTGAGCATAGGATGTAACACTCACTAAAGTTTTTTCCCCCAAGACATGAAGAAGGGTATTAAGTAAGACATGACAAAATGGGTCTAGTTTTGATGAAATGAGTGGGAGATAATGATGATGTCATAGAACCAGTTGTTTATGTTTCCCAGTTTCTAAAGACATTATACCTATAGGGATAGATCATGGATTTTCTATATTGGTAAATGAATATTATTTAACTTTTATTTAATATCAATGTATTTAATTTATGATTCATTATAACATATTCTTGCAGAGAAGTAGGATACGTTTGGTGCATCACAAGATGTGTTGTATTAATAAATAATGGGAGAAATGATTATCCACTATTTTCTTTAATGGATGTTGATATATTAGACCATTTTATGGGAATTGAAATGCCTGATTATGTCCATGACCATGGTGGTATTGTTTGAAGGTTCATTTCCAAAAATTCAAAGAATGTGACACTTAGAACATAGGTTGATGATACAATCTGGAAACCTACAATATTATAGATATCACTATAAATGGATTATATTATATAGTATACATTAAAAATAGGTTATATATAATGGTGAAATTATCTTCATTATATATGGGATATGTTTGATCCATCCATCAAACATAATGATTTTTATTCCTAAAGAAAAAGAACCATACAAGGGAAGATCACCCTCGCCTAGGGGTGGAAATAATGGAGACCAAGGGAATCACCCAATTAAATTTCACCCTCTCAGGTTTGAGATGATAGAAATTTGAAAAGAAAAAAACAAGATACCCCGGGACCAGAAGAGAGGCTAGTTAATCCACCAATTTGTTCACCTCAGACCAAGTATGGGTGACTCTGATGTTGTTTCTAAGGAGGGACTTGCATTGTCTAATTGTATAGGAAATTGACTAGGGGTAGTACCTCTACCATGAAAAGAATCATGAAAAAATATAGAGTTTGTTTCCAGTTACGCAATACTAAATTCCCTCTGATTACACATGGATAGCTTGGTGAGAACCGCAAGAGCCTCCACCCAAACAGAATTACTATTTCTATAGTGGGTTATGAACACCAGTAGCACACTCCCTCTATAGTCACATAGAACCCATCCTCTACTCATGAAACACATAGAACAAGAACCACAAGTTTTTAACTTAAGGCCACCCTCTGGAGGAAACTACAAGATCCATTTCCCCTACACCCTAGGACAGTTCTGTTGAACCACATTCTGTGGAGCCTGCAATGTGTGAACAGAATGCCTCTTCTTCCCGATACCAACAAGACTGATAAATTCAATCAGAATAAATCTAGTTATGGACACCACCACTGTACCTATTGAAGATTCCCCTCAAACTTGGCATGGTTCTTTTCTTTCCATAACACCCAGCATCCCGTATTTTAGAATATAGTGTGTGCCTCATCCTCCTTCGTATTACCATTGGTCCCCTAGAGCCATTTCTCCATGAAACTCCCATAGTTATCAGCTTGGATAGAGTACCGTATGAACATACCAAAAAAAATACACCTGACAGGCCCAATCACCCTCGAAGAAGATATGGTATGTGTTCTCCTCTTTTTTATTCACACAATAATGACAGGAAGAAGCTAAGATGATGCCTAAAAATTTTATATTGACATCATAGGGTATAACATTATTCCAGAAATTCCAGGTTAGGAAGTTTAATTTAGAAGGAATTGTGTTGCCCCACGCCACTCTATTCTAGTTGTCCTACATCCCTTGATACACGGTACTCCTGCATAAGTCATTCGAGTTGAACTTACATGAGGAGGAAAGAGTATAAACGCACATGTCTTTCTCCGAATTCATAATAACTGAGTCGATCACTACATGTTGAGGTGCATCCAGAACTGACTAGAAAAACATAGGGTGCATACTTGCCTCCCTAAAAGAGATCAAAGGGTTCATGAATCCTAAGTATCCCAGCTCACTGCCCGACCAGTTGTGATACTAAAAGAGGATATTCCCCCTACCCAATAATCTATTGTGAGTGTGGAAGGATAGTCTGGATGATGCTACAAACCGAGGACCATAAGGATGACCCCTTGGCCGATGGGGCTTCAACACTAGACTAATACTTTTAAGAAATAGTCATCCCCCATAAGGTTCGTTCCTCAATAATTTCCCATGCAATCTTTGCATGCATGGAATGAATTGTATCCTCCAATCTCCGGACATTGATACATCCTTCACCAATTGTTCATTCCATCTATCTTCATGACACCCACTACCTCTTCCCTTCTGAAAAGCCATCCTAGATAAATTCGGCAAGGATTATATCAATGAGACTAATGACCCCCTTCAGAACACTAGTAGAGGCTATAGCATGCACTAGAATAGTTGAGAGAACACTATTCACCAAGGTGATCCACCATTCAAATGATAAGAAGTGATTTTTCAAGTTTAGAATATAGACCATCAACTTATTCACCACTTTGTCGATGTACCAAGTTCGCAGCCTTCCTAAGGATACTGGGGTTCCATGATACTCAATTGGGAAGGACCCCCACCCCATGCCTAGCTCGTCGCTCAACCTATCCACCCTACTTGAAGAACATGAGTTTGATATATAAAAACTAATTTTCTCCCTATTAAAGATCTTACCACTCTAGAAGATTTACTCCACTAGGATCTTGTTCAGATAAATGATAGACCACCACCTAGATTTCATTAAAATGATAGTGTAATCAGCATACATCAAATGTGATGTTGAGGGAAGGACATGCTTTCTACGGTATGATAGAATCTCTCCACTAATGACACCTTTATTGATCAGTCTGCTAAGGTTGTCTTGCATCATGATAAAGATGATCTGTGATAATGGATCACCATTATAAAGACCACACACAGACTTAAAGAAGCCATGCGATCTACCCATAAAGGAAACCAACATCCAAAGCGAGAAAACACCCATGAAAATGATATTGTATGACAAATTAGAGACCCCCATCTTGGTGAGAACCCTATTAATAATGCGCCACTCCATCATATCATATTCCTAGCTCATTTCAAGCTTGACAGCCACATTAGAGAAGAAAGATTTCATATTCAAATCCCTCATCATCTCCTACACCATCTCCATGGCCCCCTGAATCGAGCAGTTGTGAACTAATCCATGTTTCTCCATAGATACCCACCGAGGGATCATAAAAGATAGAATCCTATTGATAATTATAGCCAAGAATTTATAGGGGAAGTTTCACATACTTACCAACCATTACTGGCTAAGGGAAGATGGGTCTTTGATATTAAGAAAGAGAACTAGAGTCTTCGTGGACACGATCTGAGGAAGGACGCCCCCGTGGAAGAAATCCTGGATATCCAAAATAAGATTCCATTTAACAACCTCCCAAAAATCTTTGTATAAAGATCTTGGGAAACCATCTAGACCCACCACGCTTTCCGAGTTCAGGTTCCACATGGCCACCTGCACCTCCTCTTCCCTTGGAATACATTCATGCAGGTCATTTCAAGCACGAATACAGGATTCAGAATCCATTCCCATAGTTGCACCTCCCCCAAATGATAAACCCGAGGAATATTATCATTTGTGCCTGAAATGAGGTCTTAAAACAATGCTATGGGCATCCCCCGACCACCTCCCTATCGTCAGAGAACATTCAATCCTCTATAGCCATGTTGGGTTTCCCAACATGACTCCTCTCCCTAAAGAAAACATGATAATATGCAGTGTTCTTGTCTCCTTCCAGGAGCCACTTTGTCCCAGAACACTGTCTCTCCCTTCATTCCTGAGAATGAAAAAACACTGCTAGAGACTCCATCATCTCTGAGAATTCATCAATCATCACATCATCCCAACACTCCTCGATACTATCCTCCAGTATCTCGATGTTCTGTTTAAGAATATCTAAATCTCAATCACGAGGGGCAATGATCTATCCCATTGCATGATATCATGCTTCAGCCTCCTCATCTTGGAGTGAAAATCCACAGAAGATTGGTCGCAAGACTATTCACTCTCAGCCTTCGACACAAAAAAGTGGTAGTCTTGGTTGCACACCCACTAGTTGGAAAACATCAAATTCACTTGGGATACCTTCATCATATAGAGAAATAAAAAATGTTGAGAGTGGTCAGAAATTATTCGGGTCATGTTGTAATGGCCCAGACCTCTCCGGTCTATTCCTTTGTGAAAATGTGGTACTACAGGTGTTCCGAGAAGTCAAGGTGACTTAGGGGAGCGTTTTGGTGGAATTTTGAGGAAATTTAAAGGGTAATAGCTTTCGCACAGTTGGCGCACGATTTTCCTAAACTGTGCGGCCAAACCGTGCAAGGATGGTATTGAGGGTAGTGGCTAACGCATGGTTAGCGCATGGTTTGGCTAACCGTGCAGACTAACCATGTGATGAGGGGTTGTCAATGTAGAAGCTAATGCACGGTTAGTGCACGGTTTGTTAAACCGTGCGAACTAACCATGCCAGCACATAAATTTAGATCCTAAAATTGTGGATCTAACAAGTCTTGCCTTTAATCACCTCGTTAAATCCCCTAATCATACTTAACTCTAGATTACCCTTCCTTGGTGGTGGAAGAACCTCTCCCAAGCATTTTGGAGTTGATCCGGAGGCTTCTCTTCGTAAATCGAAGCTGGTTTCTCGAGGTAAGTTATCCTTTTTGTTTTAATTCTTAGATCTACTTAGATATACTCCTCCTTTTCTCTCGTGATCATAGATCTACGCCCGTTATGGGTAGATCTAAGTGTTTGGATGACATTTTTGATGATCATTGGTTTTGGTTGTGTTAGGAGAGGATATATAGGGAGGATCCTTGGTGAATCAGCCCGGTCTCCTTGACCTTTCTTCGATCGTTGTGGGTTTCCTCGAAAACCTTTGAGTTAGGGGATTCATGGGTTCTCTAATTGTTTATGTGAAACCATAGGTTTAGCATGATTTATCCCTTTGGATCACAATGGAATTGACCTAATTTAATACTTGAACCGGATCAAAAGAATTGGTTTGAACGCTTGTTGTTGTTCCTTTGTACCGTGATAATGGTTTGCCTCATGTTTTGCTAGATAGAGTGATATATATACTTTCTTTGTTCAGTTGTTTATTCTTGATGGAAATTGATAAAGAACGTAAAGCCAGAATTAATTGATAATCAATTGGCCAAGGATAATGAGGCATGTAAATGAATCTGTTTGTTGTCGTTGTTGTAGATGTTCTAATTTGATGATAATCGAATTGTAATAGTAAGTATGTTAAATATTTTGTGATAGCTTACTGATTAGGTTTCTCAGATTTGGAACCTACGAATTGAATCTGTTAATTCAAGAGGGATTGAAGAACTGGTTGGTTGATAAAATATAACACCAGGTAGGGTTCTTAGTAACCCTCTTGTTCATAAGACCGAGTGACTTGTGATTTAGATCCATGAGTGCTCATTACGTATGAAGGTTGGATGCCTTGTTAAAGGGCCAAGATCCCATTTGATGTGATGTTTGTTTTCTTGCTTCTTATGATGTGATGTTACCCTGGAGGGGTGATGTGGTATGTGGAGGTAGAGAGGCCTTGTGGTTGTGGCAGCAGATGACGCCTATAGTTGCGTGATGCATTAGTTTATGCATGTGGGTGTCAGGGAGGAAAAAAGTGATGATCGAATGGGATGGATGTTTTTTTGGATGTGTGGTGACTTTGATTGAATTTTCATCTACTTTACTTTTCCCCACTTCTCAAGGCAGCTGGTCTTACTTACCCTTCTTCCAAAGGACGCGAAGATGTGCGGGGTATGCCACGTGCTTTCCGTGTCTAGCTTCTCGGGGGAGGATGGGTCTACGATCTTTCTATAAGCGACAAAGACTCAACCGGTAGTACATCTACTCACCGTGTTAAGCCCCCTTGTGTTTAGTAGCATAGGTTTCTTTTCATGAATGCCTAGGAATATGGGAAAGTAATTTCTGTAATGAATGATTGATTAAATGGTGATGATCCACCAGGATGGAGATGTTGGAATTTAAAGGTGATGTTGAATATTTAAAGGAACAGTAGTTTTTGAATGTGATGCCAATGAAGTTTAATGTGGTTCTGTTCATGGTTAATTAATCTGCAAAGAATAAATTAACATAATTTGGAACTGATGAAAAAGGGAATAAAGTAACCTAATGAAGTTCATTAATTGGGTGTGTGCTTATAGGATACCTAGTCATAGAAATAACAGCCCAGGTCTGAGAGATGATAGATGCAGTTCAGACTATGACTAGGATATGCTCATAGTGTGGTTGTGAGTTATATATTCTATACTTTTTGTGTTTCTATATTCTACTACACCCTTTCAGTAAGGGAAACTAGCCCCCTGGGGATTCTGATCCCTAGGGGTGTTTTCCCCAACATTTTGATTGGAGGGTGAATGGCTGACTACCCCCATTGACCCTGTTGTCTTCTCTTGGTAGATACTAGTTCGATTGGGCACAGCGGTTAGTTTCCCCCATATATGTGTGTAGAGGGTTGTAATGGATGGTGTTTATTCACACACGTATATTCTGAATATAGTATCCCATGGACTACTATAGGTGTAACGTGTATAGGCTCTGATGGCTTGAGGAACCTTACTCAGTGTATGGGCTGTAATGTCTTGAGGTATAATACCCGACGTATGATACACGTTATGCGATCTATGGTGGCGCCTGGAAACTACCTGGTTACTTTTGGCCGTAACGATGGTGTGGAGCTTCGCCCAAGTGTCTGTGGGAAAGACTTTGTGGTGCACGTGGAGTAGATTGTGGAGCTTTGCCCAGGTGTATATGGGAAAGCCTTTGGAGAGAGATACACATGACGTATGTCATTGGGGCAAAGCGGAAAACCATTGGGGAAGTAGTAGCGGGGTACCCTTGATATCCTTTTCTATATGATATATTCTTTTATGCGTTACATGGTGAGAGTATCCATGGTGAGGTTCGGAACATAGTATACTTTCTTAGGGGACTAGTTAGTTTCACTGTTGTTCACTGTACATTAGCATGCTTTCATTACTTTTTCATGAGAGGCTTCAGGGAGGATCCTATTGAGTATACTGTTATACTCACCATACAAAAATATAAACTGTTTTTCAGGTCACTTGGAGAAGGTTGGAGATCAAGCTGGTTACTACTAGCTTGTGGTTGGAGGAGCTGTTCGGGCTTACGGACGCTGCCATTTTACTTTCTTTTGGGTACTTGTAGTTTCCATTTCAGTTGTAGTACTTTTTCATGAAATTTCATATATGTACATGGGTTTCTATTATATTTCAGTTCTGAGTTGGAGGTGGTTGGTATCTATCTTATATCTCTCTTCAGTATGTGTTCTCTTAGAGGGCAATTCCTCCCATTTGTGTCTTTATTATACCCTCAGTGATAGTCACCAACCCGGGGCCTACTGGAGGTGGGACTTAGGGGTCATTATCTCCCTTTTCAAATTTACAGCCTAGGAGGGGTACACTTTGTGGGGAGGGAGTTGTGACAGAGTGGTATCAGAGGTAGGTAGAGGGATAGGATGGAGTTTGGAGTTAGGCACATGTGAGGTTTCATTGGTTCGTAGGGAAACGATTTCATTCATGTTTAGCAAGTGCAGGAAACACTGGAAACTGAATAATACATAGGAGTTTAGGGCCCCCTATGATCTGATGTACGGACATTTAAGTTTACCATGGCTACTAAACCAGGTGATACTAGTTGTTGGGTAAAGACCTAAGAAAGGATCATGCATCATTATTCTTTGTTCTTATGTGTGAATGGAAAGAACTTGGGATAGGTTAACCTAAAATGAATGAAAGAAAACAATTAATTAATTAATGTTGAGTCTTCCATTTTCTAGTATTAGGAGCTCTAAGTGTTTGTTATTTTACAGGTGTCGCTCCAGGTCGACATCCTCGTCATGTTTGCATAGAAGATGTCCAGCAGGCTGTTCCAAGAGGTCGCTGCAGGGTAGAGGTTGACGAAGATGACACTTGGAGGTAGACACTATGAGAGTTTCAGCACCAGAGTATGCATAAGTTTGATGGTTCCGTTCCAGATACAGTCATGGAAGGCTGGTTGGAGGAGGTCGAGAAAGGCTTCAGTTCAATCCATGCTTGGAAGGAGCACTGGGTGTCCATATCTGTGATAATGCTGTGTGGAGCAGCAAGGAAGTGGTGGATTTATTTCTTGGGGATCATGAGGAGTTAGCGATCACATGGGAGGAGTTTCGAGACATGTTCAGAGTCGAGTTCTGTTGATCGACTAAAAAGGTGTCCAGTCGCCTGGAACTTCTTACCCTTCAACATGGGATCTCCAGTGTTCGGGAGTTCGGAATCTGTTTCAGGAACCTTTTACGATATGCTTCGGACCTGTTACCAGATGAGGAGGCCAGGGTGAGGCATTTCGAGGAGGCTTTGTGTCCAGATATCCAGTGTCATGTCACCCCATTTATGCTAAATTCATATCTCAAGGTGTTGGCGATGGAAGAGGTTGTTGAGAGTACTTTGTCCAGGACCGAGTCATCATGATAAGGGGACCTTCATGATCCCTCACGAAGAAAGGATATGGTCCGGTGTTCCCGGTTTTCAGGGCAGAAGAGTGTCCGTTCAGACGGGGGTAGGTCCCAGCCCTTCACATCTCGTTTCTCCGGAGACAGCAAATCTTAGGCCTATGCCAAGAGATCAAGCACTTGTTTTTTTATGGTGGTCATGGCCATCCATAGCGGGAGTGCCCAAACTTTCAGAGATGTCATCATGCACCAGGCACTACGCTCCAGGTTCCTCCATTGAGGTAGTTTCCATTGAGGAAGCAGCGTCCAGTTGCACCAGATTTAGATCACCAGAGGGGATATGGGGCAGGCAGAGGACAGCCCCATGATGCTCCCCATCCTCAAAGAGCAGAGTGCAGTAATGGTGGTAGTCTTCATCATGGTCAGAGAGCCTATGGAGGACGTCGTGGTTAGCTTTATGCTCTAGCGTTGCCAGAACCAGGAGAGACAGATGTCGTTCAAGGTACGCTTTGCTTGTTTTTAACCTTGGTGTATGCCTCATTTGATTCAAGAGCAACACACTCCTTCATATCACCTACCATTGTCCATACTTTGGGACTTGATGTAGAGTGACTTCTAGTGCCCTTGGGGTTGACTACGTGAGTTGGAGGTTGAGCTGATTTCTTTGATGTATGTAGAGATTGTGAGATAGAGTTGGGGCAACACTGCTCTTGGGGAGATTTTCTATGTTTACAGATACATCCATATGATTTCATCCTCAACATGGATTGGTTGTATTCGGTGCAGGATATCATTGATTACTTTAGAAAGAATGTCATCTTCATCGGTGCAGATGGAGATCAGGTGGTGTTTGTTGGTGATTGAGATGCTCAGATGGGTTATAGGCACGTTCCATCGTTATCGTCCAGGGCAGCTGAGATGATGATGAGTTCTTCAGAGCTTTGGCATTTGGCATTTCCTAGGGTCGTAAAGGATTACCCTAATGTCTTTCCAGAAGAGGTTATAGCATTACCCCCTCGACGAGAGATCGAGTTTGGGATTGAGCTACAGCCCAAAGCATCTCTAATCTCTATGTCTCCATATATGATGGCCCCTCTAATTTAGGAGAGCTGTATATAAAGCTTGATGGTCTGTTGCAGTGCGGTTTTGTTTGACCAAGTGTGTCCCCATGGGGTGCACCAGTTCTGTTCATAAAGAAGGCTAACTGTAGTTTGCGGTTGTGTGTCGATTTTCATCGCTTAAACAAAGTGACAATAAAGAACCGCTATCCTTTTCAGAAGATTGATGATTTATTTGATCTACTAAAGGATGCAAGTTGGTTCTCAAGGATCGACTTACGGTAAGGATATCATAAGTTACTTGTGAAGGATGAGGATATTCCGAAGACTACTTTCTGTTGTCGTCATGGGAATTATGACTTCTTTGTAATGTCGTTCGGCGTGAAAAATTCTCCAGCTGTGTTCATGGGATTGATTAATGCTATGTTTCGTGAGTTCCTGGAAATGTTTTTGGTAGTCATCATTGACGACATCCTTGTGTGCTCCACATCTGAAGAGGAGAATACATAGCATCTATGATCTGTTTTGGGGGTTCTTCGTCGACATCATATATTCAGGAAGTTGTCGAAGTGTGAGTTTTGGGCTCGAGAATTTTGTTTCATGGGGAATGTTGTGTCCCTATAGGGAGCAATTGTAGATCCATCGAAGATAGAAGCAGTTGTGTCTTGGGTAGTCCCAAGACAGATTTAGAGGTGCAAAGTTTCCTTGGTCTCGCAGGCTAGTACAGGAGGTTCATGGCCAATTTTTCATGGGGTGCGACTCCTTTAACATCTTTGACCAAGAAGGATCATCCATTCATATGGACTGATCTCTATCAGCCAGCTTTTGAGTATCTAAAGGAGAAGTTATTAAGTGATACAGTCCTTTGTCTTCTAGCTCAAGGAGTTTAGTTTGATGTTTTCTGCGATGCTTCACGTCTAGGGTTAGGCTGTGTTCTTATGCAGTAGAGGTCATTTGTTTCTTATGGGACTCGGTACGTACATCCCCATGAACGTAACTATGCCACCCATGATTTCGAGTTGTCATTCGTGGTGTTTGCTCTGAAGTTGTGGAGACATTACCTCATTGGTGAGTGCTTTTTGGTTTTCACCGATCATAAGAGTTTGAGGTATGTTTTCTCCTAGCGTGACTTGAACTTATGATAGCATCTGTGGATGTAGTTATTGTAGGAATAGAAATTCGAAATATTGTATACACCTAGAAATGGGAATGTTGTATCTGATGCGCAGAGCCGAAATTCACGTAGTGATGCTGTGCGTGAATCCGGTGATTCCTGTAGAGTAATGGAAGAACTCTCAACATTGCATATTGATATGGGAAAAGTTGGAGGTAGAGGATGTCTTTTTCAGATGACGGTATAGTCATCCCTATTGCAGAAGGTGGAAGAGTCCCAGTTGGGTGATCTGGAGGTGGAGGTCTGGAGAGACCGAGTCGTTTGTGGTGAGGCCCCTGATGGTTGGTCTAAGGATGAACTACACAGAGTGTTGTCTCAGGGAAGGATTTTTGTTCCCTTGGTGATGCGAGAGATGTTTATTAGTGAGTTCCACAGTTCTCCTTTAGTAGTACATCCTGGTGTAACAAAGATGTATCATTCCTTGAGGAGTCAGTTTTGGCGGCCTGGGTTGAAGTGTGTAGTTACAGAGTTTGTGTCTCGATTTTTATTCTTCCAGAAGGTGAATGCCAAACACTGTGTTCCTGGTGGTCTTTTGGAGCCATTATATATTCCTTAGTGGAAGTGGGAGGACATCTCAATGGAATTAGTTATAGGTTTACCTCGAGCTTTGGGAGGACATGATGCTCTTTGGGAGGTAGTGGATCGTTTAAAAAAATGGGCCCATTTCATAGAAATCAAGGAGTCGACCTCAGTGGATGTTTTGTCGAGGCAGTATCTGGAGGAGGTGGTGAGACTTCATGGAGTCCCTACGACGTTGATTTCGGATCGGGATCCTCATTTTACCTCCAGGGTGCGAAGAGGTCTCCGGCATGCTTTTGGTTCTCAATTATGCCTTAGCACTGCTTTTCATCCTCAAACAGATGGTCAGACAGATAGAACCATCGAGACTCTTGAAGACATGTTATGCTCTTGTGTTCTTGAATTTGGAGGTTCATGGATGAGGCACTAACACTTGGTGGATTTTTCTTACAATAATAGATTCCACTCCACCAACGGTATAGCGCCGTTTGAAGCATTGTATGGTTGGCCTTTCCGTTCTCCATTGTGCTGGACTCGGGTCAGAGAGTCAGCAATTCTCAGACCAGAACTAGTGTAGAAAACAACAGAGATAGTTCAGGGGATTTGTGAGAGGATGAAGGTAGCACAAGATCGTCTGAAATCTTATGTTAATCAAAGAAGGATACCCTTATAGTTTAATGTTGAGGATCATGTGTTTCTGTAGGTTACTCCCCATCATGGGCAGTGAAGGTTTGGTTGTGGGAGTAAGCTTTCTCCCTGCTTTTTTGGGCCTTTCGAGGTGTTAGCTCGTGTTGGAGCTTTGGCGTATCAAGTAGCACTTCCCCCTAAGATGAGTCGGATACATGAAGTTTTCCATGTATCACATCCACGTTTTGATCTTCATGAGGAATCCGACATCATTGACTGGGGAGAGATCGATGTTGATGATGATGCCACCTTTGAGGACCGACCTGTGGAGATCCAAGACTGCAAGGAGAATGTGTTGTGTGGGCGTTCCTTCTCCTTAGTTCGTGTCTTGTGGAAACATGGTTTCATGGAGGAGAGTACATAGGAAAGTGAGTCACAGATACATGCTCAGTACCCAGGGTTGTTTAATGTTTAAATATTTCATGTAATGGTGATTCTTTATGTGGTTATAGAACCTTCATGTTTTGAGATGACTCCATTCGTTTCTTTGGTGGCTTTCTCTCTTTTGAGAGGTATCTCTGTGGGTGGTTGTTTAGACCCTGTTTGGTTTTCTCGTTAGGTGGGTTTTGGATTGTCAAGGACAAGAATGTTTTGAGAGGTATTTGATTTAATGTCCCAGACCTCTCTGGTCCATTCTTTTGTGAAAATGCAGTACTAGAGGTGTTTTTGGAAGTCAAGGTGACTTGGGGGTGCATTTGGGTAGACTTTTGAGGAAAGTTAAAGGGTAATAGCTTTTGCACAGTTGGCGCATGGTTTTCCTGAACCATGCCGCCAAACCATGCAAGGCTGGTCTTGAGGGCAGTGGCTAATGCATGGTATGTGCAAAGTTTGCCTAACCGTGCGGACTAACCGTGCGAGGAGGGGTTTTCGAGGCAGAAGCAAATGAACGGTTAGCGCACAGTTTGTTAAACCGTGTGAACTAACCATGCAGGTACTTAAAGTTAGATCCTAAAATTGTGGATCAAACTCATTTTGAATTTAATCAGCTCGTTTAAGCCCCTAAGCGGCCATAAATCGGGATTAACCTTCTTTGTAGGTGGAAGAAACCCTCCCAAGAATTTAAGAGGCAATCCGAAGGCTTCTCTTCTCGAATCGAAGCTGGTTTCTCGAGGTAAGTGATCCTTTTTGTTTGGTTTCTTAGATCTACCTAGATCTACTCCCCCTTTTCTCACGATATCTCTAATTTACGCCCATTATTCATAAATCTAAGTGTGTGGATGACTTTTGTGATGATATTTGGTCTCGGTTGTGTTAGGAGAGGATATATAGGGAGGATCCTTGGTGAATCAGCCCGGTCTCCTTGGGCGTTCTTCGACCATTGTGGGTTTCCTCAAAAACCTTTGAGGCAGGGGATTTATGGCTTCTCTAATTGTTCATGTGCAATCATAGAGTTAGCATGATTTAGCCCTTTAGATCACCATGGAATTAACCTAATTAAATACTTGAACCAGATCAAACGAATTAGTTCGATCGCTTGTTGTTGTTGCTTTGTACCGTGATAACTGTTTGCCTCATGTTTTGCTAGATAGAGTGATATCTATGTTTTCATTGTTCAGTTGTTCATTCTTGATGGAAATTGATGAAGAATGTAATGCCGGAATTAATTGATAATAAATTAGCTAAAGGTAATGAGGCATGTAAATGAATCCAGTTGTTATCATTGTTGTAGTGGTTCTAATTTGATGTTAATCAAATTGGCATAGTAAGCATGTAAAATCTTTTGTGATAGATTACTAATTAGGTTTCCAGGAATTGGAACCTAAAAATTGAATCTGTTAATTCAAGAGGGATTTATGAACTGGTTGGTCGATAAAAGATAATGCCAGGTAGGGTTTTTACTTACCCTATTGTTCGTAAGGCCGAGTGCCTTGTGCTTTAGAGACATGAATTCTCATTACGTATGAAGGATGGATGCCTTGTTAAAGGGCCAAGAGCCCATTTGATGTGATGTTTGTTTTCTTGTTGCATGTGTTCTGATGTTACCCTGGAGGGGTTTTTTGGTATGTGGAGGTAGGGAGTACTTGTGGTTGTGGTAGCGGATGATGCCTAGAGCGACGAGATGCATCGGTTTATGCATGTGGGTGTCACGGAGGACACAGGTGATGATGGAATGGGATGGATGTGTTTGTTGGATGCGTGGTGACTCTGATTGAATGTTTATCTGCATTAATTTTCCCCACTGCTCAAGGCAACGTTTCTTTCTTACCCTTCTTCCGAAGGAGGTGAAGATGCGTGATGTATGCCATGTGATTTCCATGTCTAGCTTCTCGAGGGAAGATGGGTCTATGTTCTTGCTATAGGCTGTAAAGACTCGACGGGTAGTACATCTACTCTCCGTGTTGATCCCCCTTTTGTTTAGTAACATAAGATTCTTTTTTAGAATGCCTGGGAATATGGGAAAGTAATTTCTCTAATGAAATATTGATTAAGTGATGATGATCTATGGGGATGGAGATACAGTAATTTAAAGGTGACGTTGAATCTTTAAAGGAACAGTTGTTTTTCAATGTGATGCTAATGAATTTTAATGTGGTTGTGTTCATGGTTAATTAATGTGAAAAGAATTAATTAACGTAAATTAGAACTGATGAAAAATGGAATGAAGTAACCTAATGAAGTTTTTTAATTGGTTTTGTGCTTATAGGATACCTAGTATTAGAAATAGTAGCATGGAGTCCAAGAGACTTTAGCTGCAGTTGAGACTAAGACTAGGTTATTCCCATAGTGTGGTTGTGAGTTATATATTCTGTTATTTTAGTGTTTCTATATGCTAATCCACTCTTTTAGTAAGGTAAAATAGAACCATGTGGATTCTGACCCCTGGGGATGTTTTCCCCAACATTCTGATGGGAGGGTGAATGGATGACTACCCCCTTTGACCCTGCTCTCTTCTCTTGGTAGATACTACTTCCATTGGGCACAACAGTTAGTTTCCCCCATATATGTGTTTAGAGGGCTGTAATGGCTTTTGGTTATTCACTCACATATATTCTGGATATAGTATCCCATGGAAAACTGTAGGTGTAACCTGTATAGGCAGTGATGGCTTGAGGATCCTTACTCGGTGTATGGGATGTAATGGTTTGAGGTATAATACCTGACGTACGATACACGTTATGCGAGCTGTGGTGGCTCCTGGAAACTACTTGGTTACTCTTGGTTGTGAGGATGGTGTGGAGCTTCGCCCAGGTTTCTGCAGGAAATCCTTTGTGGTGCACGTGGTGCATATTGTGGAGCTTATCCCAGGAGTATATGGGCAAGATTTTGGAGAGAGATGCAGAGGACATATGTCGCTGGGGCCAAGAGCCAAACCAGTGGAGAAGTAGTAGTGGGGTACCCTTAATATCCTTTTCTATATGATATATTATTTTATGCATTACTTGGTGAGAGTAGCCATGGTGAGGCTGGGAACATAGTATACCTGCTTAGGGGATGTTTTAGTTTCACAATTGGTCACTGTGCTTTAGCATGCTTTCTTTACTTTTCCACGAGGGGCTTCGGTGAGGATCCTACTAAGTATACTATTATACTCACCCTACGCATATATAAAATGTTTTTCAGGTCACTGAGAGCAGGTTAGAGATCAAGCTAGTTACTACTAGCTTGTGGTTGGAGGAGCTGTTCGGGCTTGCAGTCGCTGTCATTTTACTTTCTTTTGGGTACTTGTAGTTTTCCCTTTAAGTTGTAGTACTTTTTCATGAAACTTCATATATGTACATGGGTTTATTTTATATTTCAGTTCTCAGTTGGAGTTGGTTGGTATCTATCTTATATCTCTCTTCTGCATGTATTCACTTAGAGGGTAATGCCTCCCCTCTGTGTGTTTATTATACCCTCGGTGCAAGTTGCCAACCCAGGGCCTACTGGAGGCCGGATCGGGGGTCATTATCTCCCTTTTCACATTATCGGCCCAAGAGGAGTACACTTTTTGGGGAGGGTGTCGTCACACAAGTGGATAAACATTACATCTTGAAACTTAGTGATGGCGTGAACATTGGAAATGCATCATTCGAGTCTGCTCCAGCATCGGTTATCCCCCCTATGATTGTTGCACCTGGTGAAAGGGTCGCCGGAGTACCGCAATTCCAGTAGTCCCTTACCAGCCATAGACTGCACGAAAGACAATCTATCCCACCTCGAGAATTCTCCTCGTCCCTTATTCCCATCAGTCTGCATCCCAATATTAAAATCCCCTCCCACCAGCCAGGGATGGTCACCTGGGTCGAACCCATTTAGCTCCGAACACATCACCTCCCTTCTTTGAGCATCACAACTTCCATAAATGAAAGACATAAAAACATCATCACATTCACATGACACCTTCATCTTGATATTTTGGTCCCCCACCTGGATCACATCCACCGATACAACCCCCTTCCAGAATAACCAAATGTGGTTATTGGTCAGAACCACATGCATAGAGGCATGTATTTTGATCTTCCAAGTAAATTTGTGAATCTTAACATTGTTCTTCTTGTTCTCTAGAATAGCAACAAACATGACATTGTGTTTTGTAGAATCAGAAAAGATAAAATCTATTTTCACCCTCACCCCAATCCCATGGGAGTTCCATATCATGATAGGAAACATTAAAATAAAGGGTGTCTGGGTTTGGCCGCAGGCACTGTGGTCATCATCAAAGGGGATAAAGGCTTCTCCCTATCCTGCATCCTCTTCTTCATCAGTCATGTAAACACTCCAGGACTCGAAATAGGCACGCCTTATAAAGGGGACGGAGGTCTAGAGGGGGACTTTGATCATAGAAATTTAATTTACTAATTATTCAAAATAATATATATACGAGTGTAATATTTAATAAATATTTATTGCTGGAGTAATTATTTATTTAATTATGGGGATTCATAATATTTATTCATTATTTTTTATTCACATGATAAAAAAAATTATTTAATTATATATATGGATATTTAATTATTATTTATTCATAAATTTAGTGAATATGACATTTATATATTTATTTATGAATTATATACTCAAATTTAATTAAATAATTAATTAATCATTATTCAATGCCTGATAAATACAATAAAGGATATGTTGACCAAGTTTCTATTTTGATGAATAATTTCATATTAAATATTATTTGAATAATATTTATTTTATCCCCGATTTTAGAAAATGTCATGTAAACAATTATAATTCTATTATTATTTTGACATGGGGTTTTTAGGGAACTAATAAAATAATAGGGACCCTTTTTCAGTTATTATTTTCAACCCTATCCCTATTTAAATCTATTAATGATATTTTTCTATTGTTAGATCCAAATTATTTCATTGCTGACAATGATTTATTGAGAGGATTCTATCACTCCCTAAATATCTTTCTCGCAATAACACTATGAATAACAATGATCTTTTCTCCACATCCAACAGAGTGAATCTCTTCTCTCTTGAAGGATTTAGTTGTGATCAACATCGATCATCGCAAGCATTAAAACCACTGATTCTAGAATGTTGATGATTATATAGAATAGATCAGAGGTTTTCAAAGTACCTGTAGATCACCTATACATGGAATCTACTCGTGACTCCTCTAAATTAATGATGTTATGTAAAGTGGCCTTTATTAGTTCATCAACAACAAATAAATAAATCATTGAAACATAGTTTTTTAACTAATAAATTTATAATAAATTTTACATGAAAATATCTTTTCTTTGGTGTTCTTTTTATTATAAATTAATCTTCATATCAATTCTTATGGGCATGATGCTTTATTAAATGTACATCACAAATTATTTCTAGATTTTGACAATAATAACTGTAAAAAATAGTGATTTGGTTACATCTCACCTATTACTTTCTCTACACCAAAACCTACATAATGTGGGTAAAGTGTTTTACAATGAGGGAATAAAGTATTGAAAATTTATATTAAGTAATATTTAATCATTTCACTTATGTTATTACATTTCTTTTTCATTAAATATATTGTAACACCCATAAATTTTTTTATGAATAATATTCACAATATCTTATGATACAAGCAACACTAACCAAAATAAAACATGATGTACTCTAGAAATATTATCATTTAAATATGATCATTACAACCTATTAATTTGTTTGGTGGTTATTAATAGGAATAACTAAAGTTTTCAATATATGTTGAAATTATTTTCTTAATACAAATAATAAATTAAATCAAAATAATTACATTAATTAAATATATATTACATGGAAAATTATGATAACTTATAAAATTTATTAAAACGGATTAATCACTTAATAAAAATTGTTTTTATATTATTTATGCTTGAATTTTTGATAGATTTTTGAAACAAATGATTAATGGTGGAATAGTGAAAAATATCGATTTCCAAAAACTACCAATTTTATGACATTATAATGTTAAAAGAATAAAATCAATGTTCATGAAAAAAATTTCCTAGACTAAACATATAATTTAGAATTAATATAATGAAAATAAAAATATAATTTTGAATATATAAATATAAACTTAACATTTTTTAAATCTAAGTAATCTTTTTTTATATATAAAAATTATTTTTAGTTTTTCCCATATAATCAAGTATTTACATAGTAACTTTAATTTTTGTTGTATTTTAAATAAAAATAAGTATCACTTTATATAAAATAATTCAATTAATTCCATTGTAGTTAATATTAAACTTTATATTTCTATAAAATAATTTTTTTTCATAAAACATGCATTAAAAAATGGTTTTCATTGGGATTTATGAACATATGTTGAAAGAAATTTTTTCTGCAAATAAAAATTGAATATTGGAAAATAGATTCGAAATTTTTAATAATCATAATTAATAATATTTAGTATGTAAAACATAATTTTTTGTGGCAATGAATAGTAAAAATGGTAGTAATTGGTTACCACGGTTAGAGGTAAAATGGGTTTACTGAGGTTTAAAATAAGAGGTAATGGTTAAAATGAACCTTCAACCTATCCACAAATTATTGGATGAAAATATTTAAAACATATATTATCTAAAATTTTAATTGTTTCCAATTGTTTCTAATTTCACAAGAAAATTGATTTATATTATTTAAATATTTTAAATAATTAAATGTGTCTCCCCCCTAACTTATAAATGCGAACTTCATATACTCCATTAATCATAAGTGTTATACACTTTCACTCACACAAACCCTTCCAATAAACCATCATATATTCCTTCACATAACTATTCTATTTCTATTATTCTCTTAAGACCATCCTAAGAAGTCGTAATGTGTATTCTAAAGGTGGTCTCTCAGTGAAGAGGTAATTGCCTTTACCAAATATTTTAATGTTTGTTTCTTTTTATACTTATTCTAAATATATTTCATCCAGCCTAACATAATGAATCAAATATCATCAATATATTTATATAAATATTATGAGAATGGGACAATCATTTTCCACCTCATTTCCAAAAAAATTGGAAATGAAAGTATCGCTCGAGCATGGGTGCAGACAACCGCCTCCATGTAGAGATGTGATTAATTTTCCAGCACTGCCTCTTAATGTTGGTTTTAATGATGGATTTAAATAATAAATATGATATTTATGATTTAATAATAATTTATTATTTATAAAATAATTTCTTCATTCATTTCCTTTTTCTCATTATAAAATGGAAGTATCATCCATGTGTATGTGCATACTACTGTCTCCTTGAGCGATATATTTCATTTTCAATGTAAATAATTTTTATATGGTTTAAAAATTGTATATAATTAATATATATATATATAGTATTTATTAAATTAATAAAATTCTTAAAATTTTATATTAATATTATACTTTAGCATGATCTTATTCATCCACCCTTCATAACACACTCTTGTTTAGGCCAGTTTTACTACCTATATGGGTGATGTTATAATTTTTAGACATTAATTTTTTATGAAAGTTGAATACCAGTGATATTATTTAATAATAAAATATAAATTAAATTATTGAAATTATATATAATACTAGACCATCATCAAAGGCCAAAGATCAAAAAATCTAAACCAAAACATGTATAAAAAAGCAGTTAACATCGGAGATTATGATATTGTTAAATGATTGATAATGAGTGGGTTATGTGATGTTATAAATAAAAAATTTATTATACTATATATTTGTATAAAGTTATTTTATAGAATTATAATAAATTTAAATCTATTATATAATAGCTTAAAAGTGCTTATGGGGAAATTTGGACTTGAGGTAAGGTTAATTCTATATTATCATTCATATCATAGATTTTATGTGATTGAATATCAATTTAAATAAATTATAAGCTCATATAATTTTTAATTCAATATATTTCCTTCTACTTTTTTTATGGACTTTATATGTTTTCTTTTCATTTTTCTCTCTTTGTTAGTTAATACATTAAATAAAAAAAATTAGTAAAGTCAGCCTTATTTCTATTTTGGTCAATAAAATTTTTATTCCTTTCCCATGTTCCATAAATTGTTTTCTTGAATGTTTTTATCTGATATAAAATAATTACATAAATTCATATTTAAAAAATATATTTCTTTATAGTTTTTAAAAAGTAATCTTTTTTTTCTAAAAGAGTTACTTTTGGCATTCTACCAAATGTGTAAATGAATCTTATTTTAATATTTACCAAAACAAGGTTTTTTACCATCATCATAACTATTCCTTTCTTTGAATATTACATTACAATATTACATGGTTACTTTCATAGAAATTAATTTTATCAACATTCTAAAAAACGTTTTTTAAAATATTATCGAATGAAAAGGATATTATTTCTCCCATTTTCAAAAAACGATTAAATCATCTTTTTAAGTTATTTTCATATATAAGGAACATCATTTGATGAGTATTAAGATTTAATGGGGATATATTTTAATGATTTCATCCACCTTATTACTATTGATGTCTTATGATCTTGATGTTATATTTTTTACGGGGAAAATTATTTTCATTTCATATGCTCATTTTAAAAGATAGATATATATATTTGTTATGTAATGTGTTTAATATTAACCCCTTTCATAAGATGAATAAATTGTACATAGTAATTAGAGAGTGGGGACATTTATAGCCCCTTGATGGATTGGTTGGTCTCATGAGAAACACTAGTTGGGGTATTTGATTTATGTATTCCTAATTATTTATTTTGTCTTGGAATGTGGATTTAATTCAATGTTTATAATTTCATGTAAAGAGGCCTTGATGATATGATTATTATGTTCTGCATTATTAACTATATCATTTTGAAATCAGTCAGTAGTATCCATGTGACTGTTTATATTCTTATTCTATCAATAGATATATTCCCCTTATATATTTGATTATTGTGTATATCTAACATATTATTCATTCTTTATTTATACTATCATAGATTCTATTATATAATTTCCCTTACTAAGCATATGATCACACATTTTATTTTATTTTTACTACACATAGGATACAAATAAGGGATCTAGGAATTCTTTAAATGATATATTTGAATAAATAATAATGTTATCACTATAATATTAAGTTGCATATCATTTTTACTAATTTAATGTGACAATAATTTATGTATCAAGCCTATTATGAATACTAAACTGGGTTATCATCTAGAATATGATATCTTGTAACTTTTTCTAATGTAGTAAGATAGTCACTAGCTCTGGGTTACTTGAGTTAAGGTATTCTATTATGTATCGAATGATGTTTAGTGGGACCCTTGGTAACTAGATTTTGGAAGAAAAAATTATATTAGAGAACAAAACACCATGACACACTCTATAGATAGGTATATGTATAATAACAAATTATAGTACTATGTTAATGTATAGATTGTTTGTTTTTCTTATAATGATATACCTATCTAGATGAGAGAAATCAGATGTTGTTTTGGAATAGATGTCCCTAGGGATAAACACCTGAAAAAAGGATAACTATGTATCAACTTTATCTTTACTCAGTGCATGATTTGGTTTCCTAATATTGTAAACTTGTATTAACACTCCCGAGGGATATGATTTTCTTGATTCACATGATCCTTAAAACCAATTATTAAAGAAAATATTTTTTATTTGAAGATATTCCCAGATACACTGTGCTCATAATTATACGATTATCTATGAATAAATAAATAATTTATATTAGGTATTGTACCTAATTTGGAATTATCCATTATAATAAAATATGTTATGTGATAATCTAGTGAATTTAGTTTTCTATAAATAGGACCAAATTTAAGGAATGGAAAATGTGTCAATACTCATAATCAATTCCTGGATTTCCCTCATGAGTAATTTTGCATCACTAGGGTCAGAGTTGAGGAGATTATTACGATATTAGGGTATCTGACACAAGTTATGACTAATAACCTTACCTGTATAGAGAAACCTATTTCCTCATAGGATGATTCAATGATTTTAGACTGTTTGATGTGTTAGAAAGCTACATTCTTAAATATTATTACCTATCCATTAATAATTGAAAAGTGGATCATGTCCTTTGAAAAAATTATTTTATATTTAAGAAGTAATTAAAGGGAGAAAGTCATTATGGAAATCTATTATCTGAAATAATATGTTGAAAAATGGTGGTAATTAATTTAAAATACAAATAAGAATGTTATAAATAGAATGGAATGTAATAATTTTACAGTAATTCTCCATGAGAAATATTTTCTTCAAGAGAAAAGAAATGATATGGAAAGGAAATTCTTTAATTTAATACGGTGGTGGAGGAATATACTATTGAGTATGATAAAAACATTACACTATTAGAAAATCATTCTATAAACTATAAACATAATCCAGAAAGTATGATTGGTCATTTATTTTATGGGGTTAATCCATGTATTCAAAGGTCACTTATCATCATAAAATTATATTGTATCAGGTTTCCTCAAGATAGAGAAATAATTATCTAAGGTATATATTTTCAAAGTAAATAAATAGAATAATAGGATTAATGATTACTAAGAAAAAAATAAAGGAGATAGAAGAAAAGATAGGATGGATATGACTTCCTATATATGATAATTCTGAAATAAGACACCACTGTACTTTCTTAAAGAGAATGGGGGTTTTCTACAAGTGTTGATAAAAATTAAATTCAGAATGTGAATGAAAATAAAAATCCACCAATGTATAGTGATAAATATGTAATGAAATGGGGAATTAAAAAAAATGGATAATCTAAGAATCAAGTAAATTTACCTCAGAAATGTAAAAATGAGACCTAACAGCCTTATAAATTACTACAATAGAATTTGAAACACCATAAGTTATGATAGCATGTAATTTGGTGATAAAAACATGTTTTATTTTATTCTTGATCAACACACACTTTTATATATTTGATAGATATCAAATAATATTAAGACACTTAAAGGAAGTAATTTTCAATAAAGATGCTTATTGAGAATCTAGTTATAATGAGAATATATCGAGTGGTTTTCATTATGATGAATAGTCATTCCCTAGATGCAAACGATGTTGTTATAATTTTGATTGGATTTGAAAAAGACTAAATTTTAGTTTTTAATTAGTTTTTATGATTTAGTAATTATTATCTAAAGTATAAAATATTCTATGTTAAACTATATAAAGTGATGTATCATTTATATGTCTTTTATTTTTGATGTCTTACAAATTAAAGTTTTACTTCTTTATAAGAAGGTTTATTCATATTTAATATTATCTTAACTTGTTATAATTGTCATTTTAAAAAGGTTAAATAAAATTTCATCATTTTATGGATATTTTTTATGTGTTAAAGGTTAATATTTATACTTCAAGAATGTAAAATTATACCAAGTCGTTCATCATCAATATTATTAGTGGAAACTGATCAAAATACTCAATCAAATGAAACAAATACTTTGAAAATATAACACAATAAAGTAAGTATGTATTATTTTAATTCATCAAAATAATGTAATAGAAGATATATATCATGTTTTTGAAGAAAAGTATCATTTAATTATTAATTTACACTTTTAGAAAAACATTCATAAATGAAAGTCTTATAATGGTACACATATTCTTTACAAAATAATAATTTCCCTATTCTTAAACTAGAACTTAAAATTCATAATAAAATCTATAAAAAAGTCATGATATACTTAAAATTGTGAAGAAACAAATTCTATCAGGAGGATAAAATTTAACAACCCAATGTTTTAGTGTCTAAATAATTTTAAAAATCGCTTGTGATACATATAAAATATATCTTAATCAAATTGTAACATACTATAAAAATACTATTATATAAATATAATAATTATAACCTTGATTTTATGTTGGTGGGTATAAATATGAATAATAGAACTATGAAATATATATAGAAATGATTTCATTAAAAAAAATGAATCCGTTCTAAAAAATTTTCATTCATCTAATTGTTGTTACTAGTAAAATTATAAGAACAAATTATTTTTATGCAATGTCAATATATTTTTCATAAAAACTGTTTTAGGTGTTTTTTGTGTAAATAATTATAATTAATTTCCTCTATTTGTAGAAAATATATTTTAAAATAAGAAATTAATTTTTGAAATTAATATGTAAAAAATTCATAGTGTACATTTTTTATATTTTTAATAAATAGGTGATATTTGATTGAATAGTGAAAATATGATATTTTTAAAAATGTCAATTTTATGAAATTATATTGATATAAGAATAGATTAAAAATATATGAAACAAGTTTTCCAAACCATATATATATATAATATGTAATATATTTCTTATAAAAATATAATATCAAACTTATAAATATATTTTAAATATATTGTAAATTTATGTATTGTTTTTGTAAAAATAAAAAAAATTAGTTCTTCTCTCTTAATAAATTATTTAGAGGGTTCCATTAAGAATATTTTGGGTTTAAAAATAATAATTCATCTTTCATATACAAAAACCAAATTAATTCTATTAGAATCAACATTATACATTATTTTCCGATAAAATAATTTTTATTCTAAAAAGATATATTTTTTTTAAAATGATTTTTGATTCATTTAAAAAAATATTAAAGTAATTTTTACCAATTATAAAAATTTAGTATTTAAAATGTATAAAATATCTATAATTATATTAATTAATATTAGTTAATATGATAATATAATTTTTTTTATAATGAATCGTAAAAATACAAAAAAAAAATATTATCATGATTACTGTTAAAACGGGTTTATCACGGGATCAACTAAAATGTACAGGTAAATATGTCACATAAAATTGTATAAATTTAATTGGTTAAATATATTTAGACTTAATATTATCAAAACTTATAATATTTGTAATTTTGTTCGTCTTTCCCAATAGAATCATGTTATATTATGTAAATATTATAAGTCATTTTGTGTGTGTCTCTCCCCTCACATATAAAAGGGAACTTTATAACGTTCATTATTCATGAAATTTGATCCTTATAGCTTTGGTAAACCCTCTAAAAAATATTCCTAGAAACATTCCCTTTATTCTTGATCTTACTTTCTTCTCCTAAAACCATCCTATGAAGGCTTAAGGTGTAGGCCAAAGGTGGTCACTCAATGAATGGGTAATCTTCTTTAATAAGTATTTAAAAGTTTATTTATTATTCTATTTCCTCAGAATATAATGTATTCAAAAATAAATAATGAATCCATTATCATAAATATACTATGATTTTATTATTAGGGGACAACCATTTTCCCCCTCCTTTCAATCAAGTTGGATGTGAATGTATCCATTGTGAGTACATGTAGACTACCACCTCCACATAATTATTTGATTCATTTTTTGACACCGCCTATCATGGTTGGTTATAATGATTTATTTAATTAATATAAATGATATTTATGAATTAATAATTATTCTATAAGGATAAATAATATCTTATTTATTTTCCTTCTTCTAATTATAAAATGGATTTATTGTTCATGCATACTTATGGACTACCAACTCTACGAACAATATATTTCTTTTTTAATATAAACCTCTATAGATAGTTCCAAAATTATAAATAATGAATATATATATAATTAATAATTTTATATAAATTTTATATTATTATTGTACCTTTTTAGCTTCTTACTCATACATTTTGTATAGCACACTCTTGTTTAGATCAGTTTTACCACCTACATGAGTGATGTCATAATGTATTTGAAATAAATAATTAAGTAATTTAGAATAATAGTGATATTATAAAATATTAATATATAACATAAATGGTTAATATTCTAGAGATCATGGAACCATTAACAAATTTTATTGATTGGAACTGTCGAACCAAAACATACATAAAAATGAAATAGTTAGCACACAAAATAATGATGTTTATAAAAAATTCATAATGAATGGTTGATAAGATGTTATAAATAAAAAATTTATGGTATTATATGTTACAATAAAGATTTGGTATATAATTATAATATATTTAAATTTATTATATAGAATGTTAAAATCACTTACGAGGCAAGTTAGACTTGATGTAAGGATTTATTCTACTATCTCATTCTTATATGAGATTATTTGCGTTTAAATATCCATTGAAAGAAATTAAAATCTCTTACTCAATTAAAATAAATCTATTTTCCTCACCTCTATATATATATGGTGTTTATTTTTATTCTTTTCATTTTCCTCTCTTCGGTACTTAAAAATATTTAGAAAACGTCTTTTAAGAAAACATACCTTATTTACTTTTTGGGGGATGGACTATTTCTTCCATTTCTAGGTTTCATAAAATGTTATCCGGAATGTTTTTTTATATGATGAAATGATTATATAAATTAATTTTAAAAAATATTTTAATTGCATTTAAATTTTTTAAAATTAATATTCTTCTGGTTTTCCAAATGATGCATTTTTCATGTTTTTACCAAAGGTGTGAAAAGTATCATTTCTTTAATGCTTATAATGTGAATGGGTTTTACCACAATCATAACCATTATTTAATTAGAATATTTGCTTCTATTGTTTCATATAGATTTTAAAATAATGTAATTATATTTATATTTTGGAAATTTTTGTTTAAAATACTATCAAATTAAAAGGATATTTTTTTCTCAATTTTTCAATGGATGGTTTGAATTTTTTATTAAATGTATTTTTATCTATGTCAATATCCTTTTATGAATCTTATATTGGACTAGGATATGATATAATTATATCATCCACCACATTACTTGGGATGGATTATTATATTCATGATCAATTTTTTACTTGAGAAATATATTGACAATCCATATACTAGTTTTAAAATAAAAATATTTATATAGATTATGAATTGTGTTGATTATTTACCCCTTTCATCAGATGGATTCATTGGAACTTTTATGTCATGGGTGGGGCCAATCATAGTCCCCCAATGTATTTTTGGGTCTCTTGATACAAACTAACTTGGGTATTTGGTGTATGTATGTCTAATTATTTATGATTTCTTGGGATAATTCCATAACACTATGTTATTGATGACTTGGCATGAGGTATCATTTGTATGTTTGTAATGTCTTGGAATAAGGCCTTGATGGTATTATTATAATGTGAGACATTATTTATTCCATCATTATAAAATATTTTATTATTTTCAAAATGATTATTTTTTATGTCTCTTATGGTTATATTCACCTTTTATAGTATTTTTATATATGATACTTGGTTATTGTTTATGACTTATATATTATTCACAAGTTTTTTATTTTATAACAGATTTAGTAGTTTTATTTAGATTACTATGCATTTGATCTCACTATTTATTATGTTTTAATTTCCTAGGATACAAATATGGGAGTTATGAATGAAATCATGTATATACAAGAAGAAATAATAATGTTATCAATATAATTTTTTCTTTCATATTTCATGTTTTACATTTAAAATCAAGGTAATTAAATTTTTATGAACCCCCATAAAACATGACAAACTCATTCCTTTTTAAATTTTAAAACATGAAATTTCATTTAAAATCAATTAAATTCAATTTTCCAAAACATATACCCTATAAAACAAAAATCCATAACGTTTTAAATTTTAATACAGTCAATTACATATAAAATCTCATGAAATAAATATGAACTATATGTATTTCAAGAAATTAGAACAATTGAAAAGATATACCTACCTCAAGTGTGAAGAAAACCTAGCCGAATTTAACAATGGGGATTAGGAACTACAAGACACCCTTCCAAAGACAAAGAAAAACAAAATACAGAAGATGATTGATTGAGAACACAATAAAATTATGAATACCGACAAAAGCAATTAATGTAACAAAAAATGAGAGATAAATCGAGAGGAAATTTTTCCCAGAGAGAAAAAGTGTATAACACTACTGATCAATAACTGAATGAAATGATCTGAATAGAAGGAATACACCAAAAGAATACTAAGGGTAAGAGCTATGGCTGAGAGGAGGGGTATTCAAAAAATGAATGATCCCTTATACACCTTAATGGAACCTAAAAACTAGAAATAGGGGAATTACATGGCATGTAAAGGTTTTACATGTCATTAATCGTTTTCATTTTATGTTTTACAAAAAAAATCATCACATTTTCAATTAAAAATATGGTTTTAACATTACAAGACATGTAACCACTACATGATCTCTAAAAACTATTTTTTTGTGAATTCATCTCATAGGATGAGTATGTCTAGAATTATACATCGTCAACCCCAGTTACACATCATGTAACTTCCCAGTGAATATAAAAAATTTGAGGAAATGATAAAAACCCAATAAACATATAACTTTTCAATTATAGGTATCCTCCCAATTAAAGGTTGAAAATACTCTCCCAATGATAAAGGGAAACTAAAATTAAAGATCAAAACATACCTAACCAAAAGGTAATGGGTTGTTACATGTCTTGTTGTGTCAATACATACATAGAGATAAATGTTTTTGTAAAACTTATTATATACTTGAATAAAAAAATCTAACAACAATAAAAAGTGATATCCCCTTGGTTAATTTTGGAATCACAGTTTTCATCTCCTTTTGAGTTATACTTATAAACTATTTATTATTGTTAATCTCATGTATTGAAATAACTTTTTTAAGAATATTGTATTTATTATGGAAGTAGTAAACTAGAACATGATGAATAGACCTAAAGTGGATGAAAATTATTACTTCCTTAATTCATTGAAATTGTTTTACAGCGCCCAAGCTTTCCACATGTGAATCAAATAACCTCTTGTTTAGTATTCTAATCTTGAATTTTTTGTCACTTTAAAGGATTTTTTAAAGGATATTTTGGATATATATTATCTATTGGATATTCATCCTTATCTTTGAAACTTTTTTCATAAGGTATAGATAAATAGGTTTCAATGATTTTTTATCTACATAGTGATGCATGCGCAATAGTTTCCTCAGCATGTTATCCATTTTTTTATCTAGGTATGAAAAAATAATCATAATCATGGTGTTAAATAAATAATATAATGAAGTGCCCAGATCAGTGTGAATCACTGAGAGGGGGAGGGGGTGAATCAGTGATCCCTTAAAACTTTTTACTAATTGATACTTATCAATTAAACCTCTATGGCTGGTTAAAGCCTCGATCCACTCTTCTTGTATCTCTCAACCTTTCCCGGAAAATGCAGTAAAAGGCACAGGACACAAGGATTTACAAGGTTCGGCACCAAAGGCCTACATCCTTGCCATGCTCTCCAAGCATGGATTATCCATTATAACCTGTTAGAATTACAATGGTCGATACAGAGTCCCACTGTATCTCTCCTGAGTCCCACAGGAGGGTCTTTATACTGCGTCCCACAGTGTTACCAGAGTCCCACTGGCCTGCTCCAGAATCCCACTGAAGACTTCTTCTCCCTGAGTCCCACAGGGTCTTCTCCTGGCTCCTCGAGTCGCACGAGTAGCTCTTCTTCACTTTAAGTTCTTCAAGTATCCTCAGCAGCCTGGGATAAAGGCTGCTGGCCTTGCTCTTCTTCTGATCACTTGTGGTTGATCAGGCTCTTCCCAAATACTGCAAACTCAGACAAACAATATCTTTCACTTCAGTCTGGCTCAGTCTCACTCCTGGTCTTGGACAACTCAAATGCACACCACTGATTTGGCTATGTTCACGTGTGCACGTGCATGCATGCATTCATGCACTGTCCTCTTTCTCCTCTTGGTGCAATAAACCCTAAAAGGGTGTAACACTTTAAGCACACACCAACTCCTTGAACTTCACACACTTTATTCAATTTGGTTACACACTTAGAAGTGTGTTGTACTCTAGTGTGAGTCCTACCTTTTCTTCTTCTATGTGTATACACACTTCTTAGTGCACACACTAGGTTCGGCCTTCACTTGTCACTTGTTAAGCACACACAAATTCTTCATTTTGCACACACTTGATCTTGGCCTACTCCTCTATTCTTGCACACACTTGGGCCGTAGGTGGTTCTTCATGTTTGCACACACACACAAATGTGTGGTCTTCACTTCACCCACTTGCACACACAAGGCATGCCTCGGCCTCCTCTTGCACACACCCGAATACCAACACAAGGGCTACGGCCTACTTCACTTGCACACACAAAGTATGTTCTCCAATTGTTCATTCACACAAAGTGTGCCCTCGGCCTTGCTTTCCCACTTCCACAAACAACCAAGCCTCGGGTTCTTCCTCACTTAGCACACAACCCGTAGGTATGTAATTCACTCCATCTTCATATTGCACTAAGCACACACATGAGACTTGGGCTATTCTCCTTCTCTTCTTGCACACACACGGCTTCTTCTTCAATTGCACACACACAGTGTATGTCTCGGACAAGGTGTGTTCATCCCGAACACAAACAAGGCGCGCAAGGGTCTGCTTGAGCCGCGGCCAACTTCTTCTCCAACAGCTGCACAAGGTATGAACCACGGCCTCTCTTCCTCAACACTGCCGCGCAAGCCTCACACCACACGGGCCGCGCAAGCCACGGGTGCAAGGCACCTCGGGCTTCAACCGTGGGCGCGCAAGATGTTGCGGCCACGGGTCTTCCTGTCGCGCAAGGGAGGCGCGCAGGGGACCTCTAATTCTTCTTTCGCGCAAGAGGTGCGCAAAAGGAACCTCTCGGAGCAAGGAATGCTCCAGGCTTCACTTCCGCGCAAGTGTGCGCGCAGGGCTATTCTTCGCGAGGAAGAGCTCTCACGGGACTCGGATTTTCAAGAATACTTCAGCGCATCAGCCAGCTTAATGAGAGCCTCGGGCTCTCCTTATATAGGAAGACGAATGCCTTTGATCATCCGCGTGTTAAATCTTGAAATCCAGAGATCTTCGGATCTTTAAAAACTTTCCAAATCTTTATCTTGCTCCTCTGTTTCACGCGGGTTCTCTCTTAAATTTTTCCTCACGTGCATGCGATTTATAACGCATGCACGGCCTCTGTTGAAGCCTAATTCATGCAAAGGCACGAACTCACCGAAGCCTCGGCACCTTCGGTTTGCCTCGGCCGAACATCAGATTCTCCATTTCGTGCATGCAGGCCCATTTTATTGCATGGATGTATTCATTGTGCTCAGACGATCTCAATGGAGTCTTTGGATCGAACAATGATGGCCGGGAGCTCGAAAACTGGTGCTCGGAGGGCTCTGGTTCAGCGGCTGCTCGCGGGTGGCTTCGGCATGGCTGGAGGAAGGAGATGAAGCCATGGCCGTTGGATGCGACGATGGAGATACATTGGGCGGCCTGGATCTGATCGCCTCGCCGCGGATCAGTTGTGCGGCCGAGATCTGGCGCGCGATTGATCGTGCGGCCAGGATTACTCCCGCGGAAAAAATCCGCGTCCCACATCGAAACGGCGAGAGGTTTTCTCGCGGCTTATCAACATGCCGCTCCCCCAGCACACTCAATTGAATCTCCTCCCTCCACGGTGCCGCCCCGCACCGTGTTCTCCCTGCGGGCGCGCTCTGCGCCCACTCCTGCCACTCGGGCGCGCCACTGGCGCCCACTATGCGTGCCTTCGGGCGCGCGCGCGCTGCGCGGACTTCACCACCGCGTAGCTCGGGGCTTATACACGGCCCCCTCTGCCTCTCGGGCTGGCCACATGGGATCCCCCCTTGGGCGTGGCGCCTTAGGCCCACATGTGCCTTGGGGGTTGAACCCTTAAGGCTGGCCCTTGGTGGCCTATTTTTTGGCAAAGGACATAATAATGCTTTGTATAAAAACAAAGTACTCCCAAGTGTAAAATGCCAAATCTTCCAAGCCATCTTCCTCATTTCTCCTTCTTCCTCTCTTCTTCTTCATTTGAAATTCCTCCATTATTTTCAACATGTATTCATCACTTAGGAATGGAATTCCAAACGGTTTCTTCTTCATCTCCTCTTCCATATGTGTTCAATACTTAGGAGGGACATTCTCGAAGGGTCTTCTTCATCAACCGAGCTCATGAATCAAATATTTCTTCAATAAACTTTGTTGATCTAATCAGAGATCAAATTGGGACTTCTTCAGATTCACATGCACTAAGTGTTAGTGCATGGATTTTATTAAACCACTTCATCCACTTAGAACATGTGAATGGATCATCTTCAACTCCTCATGCATTGTCACTACAATGCATGGTCTTCAAACATTGTTGTGACTTTGTATCATCATGATACAAGTTCTTTGAACTTAAAATCAGCTCAACAATCGTCAGATGTACTTAGAGAATGTTTCAACCATCATCTCCTATGTCACTTACTGAATCTCCTAAGTGACATTCCTATAAGTACCATGGCCATTCTCCTTCATCACCATCACCATCACATCCTTTGACATTCACATCTTTACTCCTTGTCATCCATTCATTCCAAGACAACTTCATGCCTCATTGACAACAAATGCAACACAATGCACTTCAATCTCCCCCTTTGTATTTGTTGTCAATACACCACTTCAGCACATATGAATGGGTCAATATGTGTGCCAATATTTTCTCCCCCTTATTGGCAATCAAATGCAAAGGTGTGGTGTGGTTCTCTTCCAGAAATATCTTCCTCCCATTGAAAAGTATCTTCTTGAAAAACACTAGGAGAGGGATGATGTCACATGTTCTCTTTAGCAAAGAACCTTTAGTAAATCAGCTCTAAGTCTACTTGGGCTAACCCGGTGTAGAAAACAAGAGTGATATGACCAAGGAATTCAAAGCTGTCCACATTCACTGTAAACATGTGAGATCATGCTTAGGGGTTGAAATTCTTTCCAGATATAACAATGAATTGCTAAATCCTTCACTTTTCTCAAGATGGTATTAAATCTCAGAATCCCATCTTCTACAGATTGTCTCCCCCTCAAGGGGTGCACTCCATTCAATCCAAACCATCCTCCAGTTGAGAATGATCATCATCTTCAATTCCCTGCAATGTCAGCACATGTAAATACCAATAGTATAAGGGAATAAGATGGAACCTCCTTGGTTCATCAATGTGAACAACAAGGTTGAGAAGATTCTCTCAACCGAGATGTCCCATTTTCACCAGTCTTCACACTTGCACATTTGATCTTCATTGATGATTGTGCTGGTGTGGTTCTCAAAACATCTTCATGTGAAACCTTCTTCTTCCCCTTTGCTTTAGCAATTGCCAGAGCTTCATCTTCAACTCTTTGTAGTTCTCTGGCAAGTTGCAACTGATGTGGCCATATGACAAGTAAGTCATTTGGAAGAGTTTCCCCAGTTCTGGAAGTTCCACATGGTTCTTTGGATGCTGTTAAGCTACCTCTCTTAGGCAACTTATTTTCAATCAATTCCTTCTTCTTCTGGATTGATTGTCTTTTTGAGTTCAGTCTGCCTCTATTGAATTTCATGGCTTCCTTACAAAGATCCATGATGTGTCCTTTCTTCCCACAGTAGAAGCATATTTTCTTGGTGGTCCTTCTAGATGACTCACCCTTCTTGGATTTAGACTCCAAGGACTTCTCTTCCTTTTTCAACACCTTCTTGGGAGCTTTTTCAGCTTTCTTCTTCTTGCTTCCCAAGGATTCCTTTTTAGCCAGGTTCAGTGATCTTTTCTTCTTTTGAGCTCTGGATACAGTTGGAGACTGACATGTATCTTTTTGACCACTTTTGAAATCATCCCAGATGTTGTCAAGTAATCCAAATCTATTTGCAGTAAACAGATGTCTCTGGACCTGTGGATGTTGCTTCCTTCCTTCTGGCTTGCTCCCCCTTGGCATGGGCTTCCTCTGTGCTTTGGCATTCAGTGGATTGTACCAACAATCCTTTGCACAATGCCCATACTTGTTACAACACCAGCATTGCCCCACAAATCTTGATCTCTTCAGTCTTTCTGATTGTTGGGTACTTTTCTTGACTTGCTGTGTTGTTTTAGGAGAGCTCTCTTTCTTCATTGTCTTCATCCATACTTGTTTGGAATTATTCTTCCATCCTGCACTTTTAATAGAAACACTTTTAGAAGCATGAGTACAAGATGGTATGAATGGTACCTTCTTTCTAGAAGATGTTGCACTTTTATTAGAGGATGTCTTTCTCTTAGAATCATCCTGCTCAAAGTATACTTGAGTAGCAACATGTCTTCTTCCAGCTGACTGGGAGGATTCAGCTTTAGGTGATTGCAGATGTTTCAATATCACCTCCAGTTCTAAACACTTCATGTTGAGGGAGTTCTTCTCATCCTCAACTGTTCTTAGCCTTCCTTCCCATTTCTCTTCCAGCTGTTTCATCTGGTCTTCATGCACCTGCTTCATTTCAAGCAATGAGTTGTCAAGCTCCTTCACCCTTTTGACTTTGTCTTCGAGTTGAGCATCTCTGACATTCATTGACACTTTATGCCTCTTTTCCAGTGCATGGACAACATCTTTGACTATTATCATAAAGAATTCTTTCTCAGAAAGGCTTCTTTGCAATTCTTCAGCAGTGTATTCATATCTTTCATTGCAAAGAGATACTGTTTCAACTTTGGCATTTACCAGCTTTCTGAGAGTGTTGGTTATGCCAACCCTTTTTGCCAATTGGACTTCGAGAGAATTGGCTTCATCTTCTAGCTGTAATTTTTCTTCTTGAAAATCAAGGAGGCCTGTAGCTATACACATTGCAACTTCCTTGGGGACTCTCTTCTGAAGATATTTGATTGCATTTAGAAGATCATTGTTTCTTCCATCTTCATCACAGCTAGAGCAGGCTTCATCAGAAGAATGATAAAAGGAATTGTCATCTGATGTGACTTTCACATTTCTTTCCATAGAAGGAGTTTCTCTGATTGCACCAGCCTTCTTCTTCATCTTCTTTGCCTGTTTCTTCATTCTGTTTTTCAGATTCTTGGCAGATATCTCCATTTGAGGCTGTTCTTTCATTTCCTCAAATCTGCACTCCATATAGACTCCCTTGGATCTTTTAGAGGCAACCTCGCTCTGATACCAATTGAAGTGCCCAGATCAGTGTGAATCACTGAGAGGGGGAGGGGGTGAATCAGTGATCCCTTAAAACTTTTTACTAATTGATACTTATCAATTAAACCTCTATGGCTGGTTAAAGCCTCGATCCACTCTTCTTGTATCTCTCAACCTTTCCCGGATAATGCAGTAATGAAAAGGCACAGGACACAAGGATTTACAAGGTTCGGCACCAAAGGCCTACATCCTTGCCATGCTCTCCAAGCATGGATTCTCCATTATAACCTGTTAGAATTACAATGGTCGATACAGAGTCCCACTGTATCTCTCCTGAGTCCCACAGGAGGTTCTTTATACTGCGTCCCATAGTGTTACCAGAGTCCCACTGGCCTGCTCCAGAATCCCACTGAAGACTTCTTCTCCCTGAGTCCCACAGGGTCTTCTCCTGGCTCCTCGAGTCGCACGAGTATCTCTTCTTCACTTTAAGTTCTTCAAGTATCCTCAGCAGCCTGGGATAAAGGCTGCTGGCCTTGCTCTTCTTCTGATCACTTGTGGTTGATCAGGCTCTTCTCAAATACAGCAAACTCAGACAAACAATATCTTTCACTTCAGTCTGGCTCAGTCTCACTCCTGGTCTTGGACAACTCAAATGCACACCACTGATTTGGCTATGTTCACGTGTGCACGTGCATGCATGCATGCATGCACTGTCCTCTTTCTCCTCTTGGTGCAATAAACCCTAAAAGGGTGTAACACTTTAAGCACACACCAACTCCTTGAACTTCACACACTTTATTCAATTTGGTTACACACTTAGAAGTGTGTTGTACTCTAGTGTGAGTCCTACCTTTTCTTCTTCTATGTGTATACACACTTCTTAGTGCACACACTAGGTTCGGCCTTCACTTGTCACTTGTTAAGCACACACAAATTCTTCATTTTGCACACACTTGATCTTGGCCTACTACTCTATTCTTGCACACACTTGGGCCGTAGGTGGTTCTTCATGTTTGCACACACACACAAATGTGTGGTCTTCACTTCACCCACTTGCACACACAAGGCATGCCTCGGCCTCCTCTTGCACACACCCGAATACCAACACAAGGGCTACGGCCTACTTCACTTGCACACACAAAGTATGTTCTCCAATTGTTCATTCACACAAAGTGTGCCCTCGGCCTTGCTTTCCCACTTCCACAAACAACCAAGCCTCGGGTTCTTCCTCACTTAGCACACAACCCGTAGGTATGTAATGCACTCCATCTTCATATTGCACTAAGCACACACATGAGACTTGGGCTATTCTCCTTCTCTTCTTGCACACACACGGCTTCTTCTTCAATTGCACACACACAGTGTATGTCTCGGACAAGGTGTGTTCATCCCGAACACAAACAAGGCGCGCAAGGGTCTGCTTGAGCCGCGGCCAACTTCTTCTCCAACAGCTGCACAAGGTATGAACCACGGCCTCTCTTCCTCAACACTGCCGCGCAAGCCTCACACCACACGGGCCGCGCAAGCCACGGGTGCAAGGCACCTCGGGCTTCAACCGTGGGCGCGCAAGATGTTGCGGCCACGGGTCTTCCTGTCGCGCAAGGGAGGCGCGCAGGGGACCTCTAATTCTTCTTTCGCGCAAGAGGTGCGCAAAAGGAACCTCTCGGAGCAAGGAATGCTCCAGGCATCACATCCGCGCAAGTGTGCGCGCAGGGCTATTCTTCGCGAGGAAGAGCTCTCACGGGACTCGGATTTTCAAGAATACTTCAGCGCATCAGCCAGCTTAATGAGAGCCTCGGGCTCTCCTTATATAGGCAGACGAATGCCTTTGATCATCCGCGTGTTAAATCTTGAAATCCCGAGATCTTCGGATCTTTAAAAACTTTCCAAATCTTTATCTTGCTCCTCTGTTTCACGCGGGTTCTCTCTTAAATTTTTCCTCACGTGCATGCGATTTATAACGCATGCACGGCCTCTGTTGAAGCCTAATTCATGCAAAGGTACGAACTCACCGAAGCCTCGGCACCTTCGGTTTGCCTCGGCCGAACATCAGATTCTCCATTTCGTGCATGCATGCCCATTTTATTGCATGGATGTATTCATTGTGCTCAGACGATCTCAATGGAGTCTTTGGATCGAACAATGATGGCCGGGAGCTCGAAAACTGGTGCTCGGAGGGCTCTGGTTCAGCGGCTGCTCGCGGGTGGCTTCGGCATGGCTGGAGGAAGGAGATGAAGCCACGGCCGTTGGATGCGACGATGGAGATACATCGGGCGGCCTGGATCTGATCGCCTCGCCGCAGATCAGTTGTGCGGCCGAGATCTGGCGCACGATTGATCGTGCGGCCAGGATTACTCCCGCGGAAAAAATCCGCGTCCCACATCGAAACGGCGAGAGGTTTTCTCGCGGCTTATCAACATGCCGCTCCCCCAGCACACTCAATTGAATCTCCTCCCTCCACGGTGCCGCCCCGCACCGTGTTCTCCCTGCGGGCGCGCTCTGCGCCCACTCCTGCCACTCGGGCGCGCCACTGGCGCCCACTATGCGTGCCTTCGGGCGCGCGCGCGCTGCGCGGACTTCACCACCGCGTAGCTCGGGGCTTATACACGGCCCCCTATGCCTCTCGGGCTGGCCACATGGGATCCCCCCTTGGGCGTGGCGCCTTAGGCCCACATGTGCCTTGGGGGTTGAACCCTTAAGGCTGGCCCTTGGTGGCCTATTTTTTGGCAAAGGACATAATAATGCTTTGTATAAAAACAAAGTACTCCCAAGTGTAAAATGCCAAATCTTCCAAGCCATCTTCCTCATTTCTCCTTCTTCCTCTCTTCTTCTTCATTTGAAATTCCTCCATTATTTTCAACATGTATTCATCACTTAGGAATGGAATTCCAAACGGTTTCTTCTTCATCTCCTCTTCCATATGTGTTCAATACTTAGGAGGGACATTCTCGAAGGGTCTTCTTCATCAACCGAGCTCATGAATCAAATATTTCTTCAATAAACTTTGTTGATCTAATCAGAGATCAAATTGGGATTTGTTCAGATTCACATGCACTAAGTGTTAGTGCATGGATTTTATTAAACCACTTCATCCACTTAGAACATGTGAATGGATCATCTTCAACTCCTCATGCATTGTCACTACAATGCATGGTCTTCAAACATTGTTGTGACTTTGTATCATCATGATACAAGTTCTTTGAACTTAAAATCAGCTCAACAATCGTCAGATGTACTTAGAGAATGTTTCAACCATCATCTCCTATGTCACTTACTGAATCTCCTAAGTGACATTCCTCTAAGTACCATGGCCATTCTCCTTCATCACCATCACCATCACATCCTTTGACATTCACATCTTGACTCCTTGTCATCCATTCATTCCAAGACAACTTCATGCCTCATTGACAACAAATGCAACACAATGCACTTCATATAAGATTAATTTATAATTTATAATCTATCTGGAATCCTTATTTTTCAAAATGAACAGTATACACTATAATTTTGAAATCATGATCAATATATAGATTTCCTTCTTCCAATTTAAACTAATAAAGTTTGTTAAAAATCTTATTTATTTTGAGAATTTCATTCCCTTTATCATGTTATTGGAGATTAGATATTATGTTTTATATATCCATCTCATTATTTAGTATCACAAACTCTCTAGATATATTTTAAAATATAACAAAACAGACATAGGTAGTATCCTCAATATATCTTGGGAAGGATTCATTTTAACATTCTCTCATTTACTAGGGTGGAAGAACATGAATTGGGGAATCCAAAACATAATAAAATTTTTGAGATAAAAATGAATTTCATAAATGATTATAAAACATCTGATTTTTTTAATTTTTAAGGACATAAAAGGATTTACGGAATGGATGAACATGTTTTTTTGTTTTACTTTCCATTTTCGACAACAATTAAAATAGATGGTTGGTAGTTTTCCTAGATAACAAAATATGTGAAAAATAATAATAATTAATTTCATTAAATATCTTTCTATTTTATTAGGCCCAAATATCACTCACCCGTGAACTTATAATTTCAATATTATAGGACATTTTAGTTGAAAGGATCTATATTTTCCTTCACATAACCCCATTGAGGGCCAGTTAAGTTACTTTAAGGTATTCAGATAGGAAATTCTTTACTTACTAATGTATTTCATCTCTTTAAGCCATTGATTAGACTCTCGTATCATAAAATCTAGACTTATATTTCCTCAACCATTTCCTCCAAGGTATATCAAGTCTCATGGAAGCTACCTCTTTTCATGTAAGATGATTAATTGTAGCCAAAATCATCATAAGAACACCACATTAAATGTAAGTGTCCCAATGAGGGATGGTCAACCCGTTAGTTATAAGTATTTCATTCATAATCATGTAATGTAAGGCCAAATTTGAATTAATATTTAGATGAGTGATTTTAATTTATTATTTGTAAATTTTATCTTCTTTATCATTTATATATCTTATTAATATTATGTGGATTTTTCTTAAGAAATTAACCATGTTGGATTAACCATTTTCACATAATCCATTTATTTAAATTCATTATTTGTATATTAATTCATTTATTTATGAGATAGTATTATTGTGTCCATATAATAAATAATTCATAAGAAAGAAAGAAATAAATAATAATTGAACTAATCATGTGATTATCTAATGGTTAATTTATTGAGCGGATAATAAATCAACCTATGACCTATAGGAAACACTCTTATTGTCATTCATGGAATGAGTTATAGCATTCCCCCTATCCACCTATGATTAAAATAGGTTGGAATCATTATGGTTCATTCTTGAACATCCTTCACATGCCTTGGGATGCTTTAATAGTTACAAGTATTTAAAACTCACTCCTAGGTCAGGGGAACTAAAGGATTGGTCCAAGTGGGATTAAATAAATAACCTTATACACATAGGTCTGATATAATAATGGATGGAAGGCTGACCCACAGCCCCCCATTTAACTTAATTTTAAATAATTTAACATTCATTTAATAAATTAAATTTAAACATCAAAAACATACAGAATCCTTGTTTAATCTCTTGAATGGCCAAAAATGAAACATATATAAAAAAGTAAACTGATTATCATTCATTTATATTGATTATTTTTTAATCAGATAAATTTTCTTACATTAAGTATAGAAATAAATAATTAATTAATTCTATTTCATGTTAATGACCATCTGAATTCATTTGGATAAACCATCATAAATGGAATTCATGGAAAATAAATGGATGAACTAATATTGTGTATTTTGTAAAATAATTTTTTTTATAATTTAAAATTATTTAAAACCCTTATTAAATCATCAAACACAGAAAATGTTAATATATGAAATAAGGTTTTAATGTTATAGTTGTCAATTTATTGTAATTTACTTCTTTCATTAATTAGTACATGACATGGGGTGTACTATTCTGCTACATGTTGTGTACCTCAATTGATGTGTATCAAATTTACATGCCAAAGGATTTGGAATGTTAACATATCCAGAATAATCGTAATATACATTCCAGCTATATGTGGTGTATCCACATTCTATGTGATTTTGATAAATACCGAGGATTAGGCATGTATCTTGTCTAGACTACATGGCATGTGCAATCCAACACAGAGTGTGTGGTCTGAATGTCATGTGACTGTGCAACCCATTGAAGAACATAGTGTGTTTGTCGGTTGTGACTACATGACATGTACATGCCTGCTACATGTCATGTATCACTCATGCCATATGTCTACATAACATTCCAAATGGATCAGCATGTATTTTGAATGTAGGAATTAATGAACTACATATCGTGTACACCAGATACACATCGTGTATATCATTAATACTCTTGGTTGTTAGTCTCATATGGTTTGAACATGTACAATGACCACACGTATAGCATGAATTTCCCTACTAACCCATGGTGTGTATGCTAAAAACATGCCACAAAATCCAAAAACTCGTGTGCCAAGTTGGCATGGTCTACAAGTAGTTTGTAATAAATTCCCCACATGTAGTTTACTACTTAACAGGTCATGTATCATGTGGCCCTACTAGGGGCAGTTCACATGTGTACCCTGCATGTACATCAACTACACATTATTTAACCCAGTTTTACTATCCAAACATTTCTCACTTCCTGATGGGATCCCTAATCATTATTAATCTATTATTAATCCTTTATGAAAATGAAACACTTAACTAACATGGGTAATTTTTCGATAACACGATAATTCAAATTAGACTTAAATAATTAATTATATGAAATTAAAATCCAAGAACTATTATTCATAGATCAACAATAAAATAAATAATTATAAATTTAAAATGTGACCCCTCTAATACCAGTTAAAAGATTTTGGCACATTGAATTCATGTTGTGGTGGGAAATATATTAAAATTTCTTTTAATATTTAATTTCCTAAATCAACAATCTAGGATCTTTCACAATTAATTTATTTATAACTGAAGAAAATATACACCTTATTTTAAGATCTTGTCTTCGATAACATTTCTGATTTTATAAAAGACCATTTTTAGATTTCCTTCATTGCGATGTGTGAATATAAGGGTATAATAAATCTATTGGTGATTCACAAGTTCTTATTTGAACTCTGAGCAAAGCCAATTGATCTTCGGATGCTAGCATAGTGATTCAATTATCTTGTTTTATTCATGTTAATCACTTGTCCATCGGTCTTGAAGGAATCTCTCTCACATTTCTTGTTCTTGAGAGGAATAGAGAAATAAAAAGAGTCTATATAGAATTTTAGTTTTGTGGACAATAATTCTCATTCATAATTTTTGATTAAAGAATTAACCACACACAATAGATATAACCATCTATTTATAGAGCTTGGTTTTAGCTTAGAATATTATATAATTGTGTACCAATCCTTATATTATATAATATCATTATAAACCCAAATGTTATAAAATAAAATTATTATTTTTATTTTTTTACAGTTTGTGGTAACTTGTATGATGATGAAAATTTATTTATCATCTTGAAAATAAATATCCATTTCTGAATGTGTTCTCGATCTATTTGAACTTTTCAACGTTTATTAATTACCCATATAAATTTTTTATTTATTTAAAAAATTACATTATTCAAAAAAATTGAAAATAAATATTTACTAAATATTCAATAAATACTTTTACTCTCATTACAATGAATAAATATTTATTATATATTCACGTAACTAAATAAACAATTATTTATTACCTTGAAAATATTATAAATCAAAAAAACATGAATAAATTGTTCTGTAGTCACTATAATATAATTTATTCCAATAATTAAATTCAAATATAATTTAATTGAGATCAAAATAAACACTTTCTGTGTAACCATCAAGGCTTCTTTATCATTGGCATTTGACAGGTATGTCTAAAGCCCGTGATTATTGTCTTTCAAAGGGGGCAGGTCTCCCAAGAAGAAGAACATATTTTTGCAACAATGAAAACCACATACAAATAATCACTATAGAATATAATCAATTTCTATCAATATCTCATCAAGATGGTCTCACATCTATGTCATTAAACTATATGCTCAATACACCTTTCTTTATCTATCTGCAATAAGAGTTGTTACACCATGGCCATGAAATTTATGTGACCAATATATTTAAATCAAAGGGATGAGATATAAATATACATAAAGATCAAAGGTAAAAATACATCATCTAATTATCCATTGATGACATGTTAATCATGATTCATCCATTGTACCCTAACTCACCGTGAAAATATGTCATCACGGTGTTCGTCACAAATGTAAGTGTTCAAGTCATGATATGCATTAAATATAGTCTTAATGTATAAGGACCATTTCACTCATTCATAGATAGGAATATCATATGACACCAATACATGTGGACTTCCTACCGGGGGTCTATTCACATAATCTCCTATCTCAGATTTTGACATGTGTAAACTTAAGTTGATGAAAACTCATCTTTTTAAAAGTATATGCACCTGAAAATCTATATACTATTTTCCCCATCATAGTATGTTATCCAAACATTAAATCTATATTTTAAAAATATGATAATGGAATTTAATGTTTTTCATCATAGTGGGGAACTACTAAAACCTTATCAATTCAACATATACCCTAGGATACGTTCACATTAATGTTATGTAGACGATAAATAAATATGTGATAAAATATTTAAATTAATATTCACTTAGTTGAATATACATGCCATATAAAGTAAAAAGTAGTTGGTTTTAGGGAACCATTTACAATAAATAAAACCATGAAATATGGTTACGAATAATGAATTGCATTATAGTCATGGAGATGGTAATTAGTTATACATATGCAAGAGTATCACTTACATTTTGCAAATATCATGAAGGAATGTATATAAGTATTATTTTATCTCTATATAATTATTTCTATATCATAAATTATATATTAATTATTTAAATAAACATACATATATCATCCATGTGATGAGGTGATGGAAAACGAATCACATCATTTTGTAGAGGTGGTAGTCCACTCGTACGCACGAACAACGTTATCATTTTCAAATGGATGGAAAAGAAAGAAATTATATGATATATTATGTTTTAATAATGATAAATATCTCATTAATATCATATAGAAATGTTAAATCATTCGTTATAACTAGTTTTGAAAAGTGGTGATGTAAAACCAATTATATCGGATCTAGTGGTTGTAGTTCACCGTACACACGAATGAAGGTTTCGTTTACCATTTGATGAAAGAGGAGATTGATATAGGGTATACCATTAACCTATAAACATTAAAATATATAGTAGATATAGATTTTATTATATCATAAATTTTTAATAATATCTAAAGGATGTGGAAGAATAAATAAATAAAAAACGCTCAGTTAAGAATGATAACTTTTATTTCGAGAACCTCTTTAGGATTACACCAAAAGACTTCCTATGAGTGATTTATAATAAAAAAAGGACTCTATGACATGTGAATTGAAGTAAGGTGGGTATTTTAATAGGTATTGGTTGATCTATAATTCAGTTGAAGTGTGAATAAAACAAGAGGGTATGTATCCTCTAATAACTGAGGTGATATGCACTATTGGAATTTATTAAAATATTAAATTAATATAAATTAATTTTCAAATTAAAATGGATACAATATGATATAATTAAAATATTAGATGATGATAGGTACAAATAATATCATTCAACAAAATTTTGAATACATTAGTTTAGGTATTTATCCTTATGTATTTATTTTAACCTGTGCTAACCCTTTTTGAAATTCACCGCAATAATAATGTCTTTACTCTTTATGGGGTCAATATAGTTACTATAAAAGGAAAATTTCACTATAAATAGAACATATATGATATTTATAAACATATAAAATTACTATTTCTGAGTATATGTTTTTTTGTAATTTTAATTCATTTAATAAAATAATATTTATTATAAAATAACATTATTGTCATTTCGAAAACTATTCATTTAATTTGAATGAAAATGCATCCTAAATAAGGGGATTTAGAATATATAATTTTAACACATCACTAATATGATATAATAATCTATAAATACCATGGAGCACTATAAATCACTCTAATTATATTAATTTTAATATAAAAAACAATTATTTTGTTTTTCTATTAATTAATGAAATATTGTGTTGGTGTTGCTTAAGTATTTAAGGAATCTTTATAATCACTAAAAATTATAAATAAAATAACATCTTGAAAAAAATTACTATGTTAAAAATAACATTTAATATTCAATCACAACACTTTTGGTCCCTATGTGGACACATAAGTGATATTTAAAATCAAGAGAGTGTCATTTTTACTTTTTCATTGCATAAATTATTACATAGGTCGTTTTCATGGATGTTTCCCATTAATAATTAAATATAGAGACAAATGTGATAAAATTTGAAATAAAATTATCCAATGAGAATTAATATGAATAATGGTGATCATATCACTTAGTTTTAACTTATGTTAACCCAATTTACCGTTTTACCATGGTGACAATTTTTTAATATCATTACTATTCATTTTGACAAAAAATTAAGTTTAAAATATTAAATAATATTAATTTTTTAACTCCAAATATGAAATAAATTTTACAAAATTTAATCTCTATAATTGGATAAAAAATTATTTTATAAGTATCTCACAAAGTTTTAAGAAAAAATGTTTTCCAAAAAAATAAATTCTTATGTATAAAAGTATTTGTATAGAAAGGTCATATATAATATTGATTCATTTGTAATGAATTATATTATTTATAACTAAAAGAGAGATATATTAATTTATGATCAAATTAAAAATAATATTGTGATTTTTCAATAAAAATAAGTGATAGTTTTATAAAAAAACTATAATTTTTTCAATTCATAGAAAAATAAAAATTTTATCAAAATTTTAAATATTTCACCCTAAGTAGATTTTGAAATTATTATTTAAAAAAAATTTGCATTAGAAATTCTACAATTGTTATAAATTAATTATATTATTTTTTATAAAAAAGTAATAAAAACATTTTTATGATTTTTTTTGAAGAATATAAGTACTTTACTAAAAATTGAGTACATATTATACAATATATTTACTATACATAAAATATTAATGCATAATTTTCAAAACTTGGTTTTTCATATTCATACCTCCAATTTTAATGTTTTAATGATCGGGTTTAAATATTTAAATAGAATATTTTGGTTTATTTAAACTCAGAGTTGTGTGTAGTGCATGATATCTATGAAATAGAATTTATTTAATGAAAATATATTCTAAATTATTATAGTGTTACATAGTGTGTTCCCTAGTCATGTACACCACTTTTAGAGTTAAAAGTAGTCAGGGCATCCTTTTTTCCACCACTTGATGTTATTACCATCAAATTGTTCAACCTTCATCGCATTATTATGAATCACTATAACCATGTTGATGGAATCTAAACTTAATATTGATGGGGATGTTGGTGGATAGAGGATATGGTCTTTAATTTGGATGGTATTGGATAGACCCCATCAACATACATTATGTTATCTCTTTCCTTAAGTGTAGGTTAACCCCCTCCAAAAAGGTAGTACTTTGGGTTGTTAGACAATCCTATTTAGGATACAATGTTGGATTGATACTTGACACAAGTACTATATGATGATTATTTATAGATGAATATTTAGAAACAAGTGAGTAATAAAAATATTTTGTTGTCATGAAACATCAAAATTCTTTAGATGCATGTTCATGGATTTATGATGAATATTAATTTATAGGGAGGATCATGGTGCCTATGAATGGTTTGAATTTATTTTCTCATCTAATGGGGACCCTATTTTATGTGAATGGAATAAAACATTAAAATAAGGTATTACGCCCCATATAATATTTTTGGTATATTTCCTAGAAAAGAATGCTTTTTTCAGATTTATTCATATCCATTGGATCACACTAGAATAAATAAGTAGGCCATAACACACCCACTTGTAAACGGATGTGTCTGCTAGAAAAAAAACATGTCAACTAAAACCCATTTTTCAATGCGGGATTCTAAAAATTTCCTTCTATTTTTTTTAAAATATAAAATAAAACAATTTAGATATTTTTAAAAATAATAAAATCACAGAAAACTATAAAATAATTAAACAATATAATTCTATATACTAAGGCCAAAGATGAATCCAATAAAATCACGCTTATCACACCCCATATCGACCATAATGAAATGCATTTTTTATTCATTGGTAAGGGACTCTCCACTTACTGTATCCTTCTTGGAAACACACACAAGGCCACCTTTAAGCCATCCTACCATGGTCCCTCCCAACCTCTCTAAAAAGAACCAAAACTCACTCACAACCCCTCGAAAGGATCAAAAAACTAAAATAAAACAACAAAGAATCAATGGAATCAACTATAGATCAACATGAAAAGCAAGAAAGGAAAAAATATATCAAGGGTAATACCCAAAATCAAGGGTCAGATGTTACCAAATGTGTGTGTCTGTTAATTATAAAAAAACACTTTTTTCTTCGATGTACAAATTTGAAGAATGAGTAGTCAATCATGCTTGTTTTTTCACATAGATCACAACAATGATATTTCTTAGGTAATAAGAGATTTTTATTGCAATTTTTTTTTTATTTCGGAATATTAGGCACTGAGACCGTTAGTGACACATCTTTTGGGAATTTTAAAATTATAGACATGACTTGTTTTGAAAGGGGGATTCTATATTTTTATGGTGTGTCTTATACTATATATACCACATTATTTGGTGAGTGATTATTGTGGTGAGAATGTGGAAAAAATATTATAATGAGTTAATACTTAGTAATATGTCATGTGGATTATATGAATTGAATAAGTTTTCGCATAGTATCATACGAAGATTTTAGAATAACATATCTTACTATTTAGTATTTGGCTTAGTTTACCTCTAGGTAGATTTGGTTAGTGAAGACTTGAGTACACTTTAATATTTTACTATTTTTGTTGTTAACCATGCACAATATTGACTTGGTTGCTCATCATGTGGATATAACCACCCCGACATTAACATAAATATTTTAGGGTTGTGTTTGAGAAGTTGTCAGGCGACATTTCTTGGTGGATAAGGTGAATAGAAAGTGATCAATATTCAAGTATTGTTTTGTGTACTACTAAGGTATAATAGTTTTTAGGTTTTTAGGTTATATTAGATTTTAATTAGTTGTTATTTTTAAATAATTATACTTGTTTTTCATTTTAGTTACATTATATTGTGCCTTTTTTTAAATGCACGCCTTTATCAGTGCTTTATTTAGCATTGATAAAGGTACCCCTTTACTAGTGATTTTTTAGCACTCTTAAAAGGACCCCCTTTATCAGCACGTTTTAGAATTGATAAAATCCCCCTTTATAAGTGTTTTTTTCTTACACTGATAAAGAATATATTGAGAAAAGTCATCCAAAATAATATATTAATATATAAATATAAATATATTAATATAAATATAATATATATTTTTTAAATGTGTTTTAAATAAGGCTAAATAAGAATTTTCACTTAATATATAAGATAATTTGTGAAAATGGATTATATAATATTTTAAAATATTTTTTTATTTAATTATTTTCTAATTATTATTGGGTAATAGTCATTTAAAAACCATTTAAATAAAATAATAATAATAAATGATTGAAAATCAATTGAAAATGTAACTAGAACTTCAAATAGCCATAACATTTGATCTAGGTGTCTATTTAGGCTCTACCACATATAGAATTGAAGTCTTAGATAATCTGTACACCCTAATGATAATGGGAAACCATCTATATATTTTTTGATGCCAAAAATGGATTATAAGGCCTCCAAAATTGAGTTTTTAGTCGGGGTATCCATTTTTTTTGATATCTGGTGGATTATCAAGCTCATTTAAAGAGGTATTTTTGCCTGTTTTCCATGGGGACTGAATTTATTTTCGAGTATTACATTCATATTGACATTATGGATTTGAAATTTTTCTCATTTTTAATGATGTACTATTATTTATAATCAAATATATAAAAAAATCTACATATTTGTTTATATTGACACATAAAAAATTAATTTTATAAATAAATAATTAAACATATTTGAATATAAAATACATTTATCAATATAGAATCCTTATCTAAATTAAAAATAATATCCAATTTATTTAACATAAAATTGTATGAATATTTATATACCTATAAAATTAATCTATATATATATATATAGTGTGTGTGTGTGTGTATTTGGGTGTGTGTATTGAAAAACATATTTATATTTATATTTATCTTTATATTCTAATATATATATATATATAATATGTAAATAAATATAAATATGTATAATTATATTTATATATGGAAACATATATATAAATATACATGTATGTATGTTTGTATGAACATACACACACATACACAAAATCAAAACAAATTTTATATATGTATTTAAATATATATATATATGAATAAAAAAATGTAATGATATATATATATATATATAGATATTTCATAAAATAGATAACAAAACAATATGGTGTAGTTGAAAAGATATTGGAGTATGAGGAAGAGGTCTCCCGTTCGAAACCCAAAAAAGGATGGCACGTGCCTCTGTGGGTGAAGCAGGTTCATAGCACTATTAAAGGGGGGAGGGGATACCTAACACTGTTAAAGTGGAGGGGAAGTTGGAAAAGCACGGTTAAAAGGGGGATCAAGTGTTGATAAAAATGGAGAGTTCCACTCTATGATTTTCAGAGAAAAAGTGTAATTTTTTTTGACTTTTATGAGAGCTAAAAAATGTGACAATGAAGGTCCCTTTAATCAGTTCTTTTTCATGTTCAAATAAAAGAACATGTTTATCAGTGCTTTTTTAATACTAATAAAAGGGGCCCTTATTAGTGATTTCTATAGTGATGATAAAAGGAACCCCTTTTAATATTACTACGATTATCAATGCTTTCTTAGCATCATAAATTCCATTCTTACATGTTGATATAGGTCATATCTAAATTACTATTTTCTTTGGGTTTTTCCACTCAGGGGTTGCGTGATGACACATGGGTCATGTGGTGTTGGGAGGTCAGTGTCGGTGGCTTTGGTCATCGATGAAATGGAGTTATGTTGTAGGATCCCATGGTCTGTATTAACCTTATAGTAATCAGTAATGGTGGTGGAGAAATATATCAGGTGATGGTGGCTTGGGAGTGGATCGGGCGAGCAGGTTTTAGGGCTTCTTAAGCCTTTGGGCTTTCAATTTTTGGACATTGTATACTAAAACTATTGGTTCTGATAAAAAATACCTCTTATCCACACTAAACTAACGCTCATAATTTCCATGTTGTTGTAGTTTAATGCTAAAATTATAAAACATTATAGTAGCAATTAGAGATTTTAAATTGAAATTTCTTTTAGAACACAAATACAAGGAAAAATATATTATATAAATTTCAAACATATTGGTTTGTACAATTACATTTGTATGTAAAATTTATCACAAACATTAAAAATCATCAATATTAGATTTTCTTTAGTCCCCGACCCCACTCAAAGGAGTCTAATAATGCTAATAATTTTTGAAAAAAAACTAAAAATGTTGAAAAATTGTACATCTATATGAAATAAAATTCCATGACTACTTGAAGTCAGACATCAAAATTATCCTACATTTAGCACCATTTTATGCATCCACTCTAACCATGGAAATCCAATGCTATAGTTTTTATTGTTTTTAATTTGAAATTTACACTCAAAAAATTTATTAATGAAATGTTATATTCCATCATCCTATTTGAACCACATGACAATATATCACATGTTCACATTGATAAAAGGGGTTTATTTAACCGTGATACCTAAAATTATTGGTGAAAAATGCATTTATCACCCTTTTTTAGCACTGATCAATAGTTTCATTTATAAACTCTATTTAGGAGTTGATGAAATATATATTTCATAAAGAAAATTTTATATCAATTATTTCAAAATGAAAGGGATAAATCCTTTTAATGAACAACAAAAAATATAACCGATAGAGGATTATGTCAGACATACCAAACTCCTCTCATCAATTAAAATATTTAGGGACCTAAAGTCATTATAATATCACCTCTAATCATATGTTAGTCATCACGAATAACATTCCAAATTATTAAACCATGTTCACATCCATTCCTGATGGGATAAAAACCACTCCTATAGGTTTCCACTTATTGCCATAGGTTTTCAATGTCAATGTCCTCTGAGTTAATTCTCTCGACATCTGATCGAGACTCCAACCTCTTAGATGGGTCATCAAGTCTGATAACCTCTCTATTGTTTCTATGAATATATTTACCTTATCTTCCTATACTCCTCCATCATTCAAATAATTAATAGAATCATTTATTCCATAAGAACTGTGATTAGCCACCTATTTTATGCCTAATTGTTCAAATGATTCCTAAGAAATGGATTCCAAAACTCCCAAATCCATTAAGGAAGATCACTTGGCTTCTAATTGCACTAGGGACCAATGGTTCATCCCTAGGGAGGGAGTACCGGGCTCCCAAAGTACCACCATGAAGCTTAATGGAATTTGGGGTAGAAACATGAATATATCCGTCATCTGACTAAAGCACATAGAATTACTTCATCATTTTAATCTTCCCACAATAATCATCTTTCATTTTTGGTTTACCTTTGAAATATCTTGATGAAATAATATTCCCCCATGTTATTTTTTGATCAAATAAATTATGTAAATTATCTCTATAAATAGATTGATCATCCATTTATGTCACATCTAGACCAACATCCTTTATGTCCATTGTGGTGTTTTCTACTACATCTGAAGATATAGTGTGTGCAGTAGTTGGTAAAGGCTTCACAATTGGTTTATAAGGAAAGGTATAATCCTATACAGGTATTGAGATGACACCAAAACCATCCACCATCCAACTTCTAGGAAGAACGTGATCAGAAAATTTAGTAACCTTTAATCTAAGACCATAATTTGTTCAAAAGGATGGCCCAAAAATTTCAAAAATCATATCCCTATAAGAAGGTTGATCCTTATCATTCAGGAATTATTCCAGTGAATTATTATTAGCTTCTTGAGAAATATTCTTATCATAAATGTGAACATACACCTCTTCCACAACATTATCTCATGACCTTATCTTCAATAGCACATTTAGGATTACTTCTTCATGACCTAACCCATGCCAAGGACAGATCCTCAAATAACCCAAGCACACCACCATAATCTAGGGGCTTGAGACCAGCATCAAAAGCATAACTAACATTGGGAGATCTTTTATAAAGTTCCTATAAACACCAAAATTTCATTCTCAATGAAATTGGTATAGGGAAAGAGTAAAATATACAACATTTCTACAAATTAAATCAAGAATTCATTAACCTCTAGACAGTTCAAAATTATGGTAGTGTAAACTAAAAAGTAAAGGGTAAAGATACATGTCCAAACAGAAATATGTATAAACCTAAAAAAACTGGAAAAGTAAAGAGTTGAGAGATCCCATATCCAAAATCCCAAGTTATGATCATCATATGTGGTCCAAGCATCTAGTATCTCAAATATCCTCTATAGTGACGATCGACATGTTGATTGTCTCCATAAGACACAACATGTGTGGGTAACTACCATGCATGGGTGAGTATATACATACCCAGTATGACACCCTGAAAGATGAAGGGAGAGTAGTAAGAGATACAAAAGGAATAAAAAGATAATAGATGCATGACACAATAAAAGAAAATAACTCAAACCAAAAAAAGAGTGAATATAAGATCTATCAAAAAAGGTGATAATCATGGTTAGTATATAAACTACCCATAGATTCCTCCCCAACCATTGAATGAGAGTAGACTCATCTAACCACGAGAATCTATAAAATGAAATATTGCGACATACCCCATGAATCTTCACCTCTCCTAGAAGGAGCGTAACCAAATCAGATGTGTAGAAATAAAAGAATACATATATGATCAGTCAAAATAAACCCCAAAAAAGAATAAGGGTATATTCATCACCTAGCTCATCCCAATAATAATAGTATCCAATAGATTCAAAAGTCCATCAATGATGTCCAGTATCGTAGGCACCTTCCCGAATGTATCTATCCATGTATAATCATTCCTTGTCACAGTGCCACATAGTCAAAGGGTAACAAACTCAATGTAGATGAACTACTCCCTTGTAGATTAGGGGGGGGGGGGTACACAATTTAGTCATTGGGGATGCCACTCCTTACAATTCTACAGGGTTAACTCAGTATCCTTCAAGGACACCCCTACCAAGATATGATGGACGTTCAACTTGGTATCTGTCTAGGATGCCACTGACCAGCTATGTTGGAGGGTCAACTTGATATCAGTTGATAATGTATATACCTAGATATTATTTAGGGTCAACTATTTATCCATTAGGGATGCTAATACCTCACTATGCTAGAGGATCAACTCAGAAATTTTTCGTTGATCCTGCACGATCACTATCATCATCATGTATTTTCTTATCCAGAGTCGTGCCTATAATATTTCACATCATATTTCCAAATCCAAAAAAGATGGAAACATCGTGCTATAAATGGAAAAACATTTAGGATATGCTTCACATGGTCCAAAATCGACTTTCAAATGAGGGATATATGAATAGTTGAAGTTTCCTTGAAAAATGAATTAGGAGAACATTGTGTGTGAGAGGACCCACATGGTGTGTTGTACCATTTCACCACCTAGTCGTGTCCCTAGATGGAACAGATCTATATCCCATATAGTTGAACATGCTGTGTAGTTGGAATACACTGCGTTTCATGTCTATTTAAGACTTTTCTGTGTTCTACTGGTCGTGTCCATGTATCAGACCCCATATCCAAGTACATGATTAAACAGTTGTGTGTCTGGTTGTGTGCTTCCATGAAGATTCATGCCCATGTGATCCTGCATATGGGTTCACATCTAGGGTAGGGGTACATGGATTATAGTATGACTACACATTGTGCTATCCTTATGTTTTCTAAATACCTAGAGGCCACCGTTGGGGGGGGGGATACATGTCATGTGTTCATCCTTGAACACAGTGTGCAGTCAGGTTATCTCTAGAATTTACATATTCTATTTACACCTTAAATATTTTTCCATCCTCATGGATTTAGATCTCCAATTCACACAAAAACATCAATTCTATGTCGGATCTAGCATTTCCGGCCATCGTTAATGGAAAACAGAAACTGGTGAAGCTTCAATGGTTGGTTATTCATCCTTTATGCACCACGATCTCCCCCCTTCAATTAATTGTCAACCGATTATCCAAAAAATAATCCAAAACCCCTAAACACTCCATATCTATGGTAAGATCATCGATATGATTATTATTTAGAAACCTCTGTGAATCTATGGGTTCGATCAGGCTTGGTATCGCCCAAATATTGTCAAATCGGGACCTCGAGGTCCAATCGGTGATAAACACACAAAAAAGGGGGAAAGGGACAAGAAAAAAGTTTAAATGGAAGATTCCAGGAATTCTTTGTCAATTGATCAATAATGGGGAACCCATGGTTAAAAAATAGTTAAAATTAAACAAGATTTCAGTACCCAGGAATATGAAAAGTCTATAAATGGAAACATATCAAAGAACAATGATTGTTATGCTCAATATATTTACTCAAAGTGCATAGAAACACAAAATAAAGATTCCCAACTCAATTTTTGTTTTTCTGTTGACGAAGAATGTGTCTTCCAATGATCAGGATAATCCATTTCTATCATTTCGTCTTGATATGATCTAATCCTATGTTTTTTCATCATTCGATGAGATTATCCAATAGGGGGAGAAAGAGTTCTACAATTATCTAGAGGTTTATGAAGCTATCCCTCTTGGAATTAGCCTAGAGGTGATCTTGTGGAGCTATTTGTTGCATTAAAAAAATGAATGAGTTTATTCATTTATTAATTAAATCACTGAACATACCATCAATGTTCCAGGAACATGAATACCCACATTGAAAAATTTTATATTGTACCATGGCTAAATAATACATTGCAGACTCGACCATGGTCTTGGGTTTTTGATTCGAGCTTCCATTTAAGAGTAATATAGTTTTATTTATAAAGTTCCATGTGTGAAATATAAAATATATTAAATAATTTTATAAAATAAATTCAGGGAACATTAGGCCCCATAATCATAGGCCATTTCAGTACCTAGATTTGGAAATATATATATATAATCATTTCAAAGTCTTAAAATGAAAAAACATGGTCTCTATATAATTCTTCCATTTATGTTTTCCATCCCCAAAAAGAAAAACATGGAAAAAAACGTGGTATATTGAGCCCACACTTAGATCTCTTGCTCCTAGGAACTCTCCTACATGTTCTCATGTTTCCAAAACACATGGACCAAGGGGATGGATCATCTATGTAGAGTCTTCTCCTATCAATCCTTTATTACCACTCATTGTTATGAAAAGGTGGAACCATCATTGTTGTCTAGCTCTCCCTAGTTGATGATGTGAATACGGTTATGCATGTATCAACTTAGTTGTAACATGTGGAATATTTCATGCACTTATCTTGCTTTGGTGGTTGAGAGAGGTGTTATACAACCTCTCCAACTCTCTGCATGACCATGAATAGCCCGATGAACCTTGGGGATTTCTTTCATCCCTAGTAGAACCTCCATAATCCTAATTGTGGGGAGACTCTTAGGAAAATATGGCCTCCATGATCAAAATACAAGGACCTATTATAACAATATGTATAATATTTATGTATTCCCTAGTCCATCATAATCCACTCATAAATAACCAGTACTTTTTCCATCGTTACCTGCATCATCTCTATGCCCACAAGAGATGTCTCACATATCTTTATCCAGTATATGGGTGACCTGAGGGGCATCGAAGGGTTTCTTGTTGATGGTAGATTTTTATTTGTTGTTTTACTCAAACTCTACCATATACAAGTGATCCTCCTATATCTAATTGAAGTCTCACATGCTTTCCCCCAACATATCCTCCAATACCTAGATAGTGCACTCAATTTTCCCATCAGTCTGAGAGTGAAACGATGTACTCATCCTTATATGGGTCCCATATTCATCTGGTATTCCTATCCAAAATCATTACATAAGCCACATTTCATGATCTAAGATGATTCAAAAGGGAACCCCATGACGGTGACTGATCTCCCATGCGTACAGCTCCCCGAAAATACCACTGATCTCTACTCCCTAATGGAAAAGAAGTGTGCCGACTCTGTGATATGGTAAACTACCACCAAAATTTAGTCATGACCATTCACCTTTCCTGTCATTCCTATCACAAAATTCATGTATACTCCATCCATTTATACTCTGGCATCTCAAGGGGTTGTAACAAACTTTCCAGGACCTAGTGCTCGACCTTCACCAGTTAAGAGGTTATACACCAAAAGATTAACCCAGCTATAAATCATCTCATGTTGGACTACAATTTTTTTATGGTCTCTATACATCTTCCCCACACCGGGATGTACCTCTAGGGGAGAGGTGTGGAAATCCTTCATCATCTACTCCAACAATGTGACCAGAACACCTGTTCACCACTATAAAATGATAACATGATTCCATCCTTCAGAATATATATATTAAGAGTCGCTTGTGGATATACGATTATGTAAGACCTCATAGTTTTTTTCTCCCAGCTAAGACTCTCTCACACTCTCAATAAGAGAAGGATTCCACACCATCGACTATAGAAAGGTTGTACACTCCTTTTCTACCGACGATTGATGTAGGGAAGCTAAAAAAATACAAAGATTCTTTAAATAAGTGAGTCTAAGACTTACTTACAAGATAATCTACTACAATATTTACCTTTTCTAGGAGTATAGACTATCTAGAAGTAAAAATCCTATTGGACCTCAAACCAGTGCCACTATCTCATGTTTTGGTCCCTCTGTGGGAAGATTTACCTAAGACTCTAATGGTGTGAGTAAACCAAAAAAGTGCACTCTAAGAATATATTTCTTCCACATACTCAAGGTGAAGGCTAGCACTTCTAGCTCTAGGTCACGAGTCACATAGTTCTGTTCATGAGGTCTCAATTTTTTAGACTCGTATATGATAATTGTATGTCACTACATCAACATGAAACTGATCCCATCTTCTGAGGAATCACAATACACTATGAACTCCATGCCTTCTTCTGGTAGTCTAAACACTGGATCACTTTTCAACCTCAATCTCAACCCATCAAAGTCCATGTGTCACTACTTTGAAAAATAAAATGACTTCCCCTTCCACTTCAAGGTGGCAAAAGGGGATGCGATTCTGGAGAATTATGCCACAATCCTCCTAAAATACCCCCTCAAAACAAAGAAATCACCTAACCTCTGACACGTTTTTGTATAGATCCAAAAAATATTAACTGGATTTTTGTTGGGTCCATGAATAAATAATATTTATAAATGTCAATCCCCAAAATGTGAACATCATGAATCCATAACCAATACTTGTAGATATTTCTGTAAATTTGGTGCTCAGAAAAAAAATCTTGGACCATGCTCAAGAGATCTGTGTGCTCCTCCTCTAATGTATAGTAGATGATCATTTCATAAATGAATACAAAAATAAAATGGTCTAATTACTTCTAGAAAACATGGTTCATAAAATTCAAAAATAAAATGGGGGATTTTTTTACACTAAAGGGACTCCATAGGAACTCATAATGTCTGTAGAAAAATTGTAATGCCATATTGGGAATACTAACTTCATAAACCCTCAACAAGAGGTATCCATAACAGAGATCAATCATTGAGAACCATCTCACCCCTCAAAAATGGTCAAAATGGTCAGAAATCTTTGGTAAGTTGTAAATTTTCATTATCATGGAATGGTTTAGGTGATGATAATCTAAAAAAATCCATAATCTCTAGTCTATATTTTTCCCATACAAAACTCGAGATGCCTTGGAAAAAAACTATGACTTATGAATCTTTTCTTTGAAGGTCTTAAAAATGCATTCGTAGCTCCCAAAGCTTGGTAGGGGACATCTGATATTCCACCAAATATATCAGATCAATATCAGGATGAAATTAAATACAAAACATTATCTCCCACCTTAAACATAGTCCTGAAATATACATGGGGAATAAATCTATGTAATCCTCTGCAATTTAAGTATCCCAATTTCGTGAAGATACTACTGCCCCAAGGGATATAATCTATAAATTATTGGTTATGGGGTACAAACTCCTACTCACAAAACCCACATTTCTTCCATGTGATCTCTCCCATCATAGAAGGATAATCTCTCCCCATTAGTGCATACTCATTAGACTTGTATGAAATCAATGTTAATCTCATCTTAGGACATGGAAAACCAAGATGAATCTTCTAGGCTATCACCTCAATTAGGATCCCACACTCTCACAATAGAAGTGTATAGATAAAAGAATAACCGACACCTATATATATTTATACTCAATAAAGAGTATAAAACACACTGATCATACCTCTTATAATCTCATTCACTGTAGGATATTACACATCCAGATCCTACATCTGGTTGTGGCCCTAGCGTCCACCTCCCTAATCCTGACATGGGCCTTCTGATTGTGGGTGGGGAAGGATCTCATAGCATATTCCACCACCCATAGCTCATATCATTACCCTTCCAACTCCTCCTCTCTAGGGACCACCCAGTCCTTTCATAGAAGATCCTTAATCATGACATTGCCTATTCTGTGGTGGTCCATTAGCTATCTATTTTTGATTCTCAACAAATTTGGTTGGGAAGTCTATTTGTATGTAACCTCTCCTATTTCAAGAAAATTTCCACCCCTCTTCGGGGTACCTTGGTTTTCTACACTATCCCTTCAACAAATGACCACATGCATAATCCTGATCATGAAAGGGATTCTTTCACTAAGATCCTACCCTCTGCCATCTGCTAGCCACTATAAATGAATCATCTCTGTGACACCCACTGGCAACTCTAGCTACTTATCATCCCTCTAATATAAGTCTCCCTTTCACCAGTGCCTTCTCTAGTTCCCCTACATAGGTGGGGATAAACAAGGGTACTATGCTAGAACATATATCTCTACAGAGTCCCTGATCAAATTTCAATGCATGGATGTAGCAATTTCATTTCATTTCATGGGATTTACAAGTATCTTCAATGAAACTCACTACATAATAATACACCATCATCCCTCTGTTCTGTAGTTATATAAGTCCTTAGATCATAACTAGTCATAAATAGGATGGGTTGTACTCCTCATGGAATAGATATTGGAAGTCATTCAATGAGAGTATTGAATCATCATGCATCTTGATAATAAGGATCTGTGAGTTCCTAGTTGTTCCATGTAAAAATGTAGCTACCAACACAACCTCCAGATCTGTCGGGGTCCAGACAATCTTGAAGACATGGACCACTGACTCTAGCCAATCCTTTATTTCTTAAGAATCCAGATCACCGCAGAACCTTAGTTTTATCTGATGCTAGAACTCACAGAGTTTGATAAAACTACATGTGTCCTCATACTACTCTGTTGGAATGATATATTAGTCAATAGGTGGAGGTGATAATAAATACACAACTAGAGGAAGGGGTCATAGGATGGACCATGAAATCAGTTCTTGTCGCTCATCGTATTATCATCACGAACCAAAACTGGTATCCCGGCTAGCTGTCTTCATGGAGGTATCCTTAGATTTATCAAGATGTACCACGGTAAGATGACCATATATATATATATATATATATAAATAGGGAGTTGACTCAAGAAGGATAGTCAAACAGCCAATCTAACAAGATGCATTTAACATTAATCCTTGTAACCAATGTCTCTTCATTCTGATTTGACATGTAGGTGGTTGAGGTCTTGACGAATGGATATGTCGGCCGCTAAAACATCACTGGATTACCTATCCTAAGAGTTTCACTCGATACACTACAACATTATTTCCCTAAACCCAACCAAATACTTGTAAAGGTACTAGTCCGTACAAGGTCTTTAGGATCGAACCACCTCTGATACCAATATTTTATGACCCAACCCAATCCGGGGCTTGAGCTACAACTACCCCAAGCCTGTCTCCAGAGTCTTGTGTATGGAAACCATAGTTGAAGACATAAATAACATGGGGGTACTTTTCTTAAGTACCTATGCACATATACGCATCCATCTTAATGAAAAAGTGAAGAGGGAATGAGTAAAAATTGAAATAATACTATAAATTAAACCAAGCATGTATAGACCTCTATATAGTACAAAAGTACGGAACTATAAACTGAGAAGTATAGGGAAAAAATTCATACCCAACCAGAAATATGTCCCAACATGAAAAAGCTAGAAATGTAAATAGCTGAGAGATCCTAACTCCCTAATACCAAGCTACGGTCACTATATGTGGTCTAAGAACCCAGTATCTCTATGCTCCTCTAACGTCAGGGATGACCTTTCCGTCATCTATATAATACATGACATGTGTGGGAAAATCCCTAGTAATGGTGAGTATATAAAAACCTTGTAGGATTCCCAAAAAGATGAGGGGTGGTAATAGATTTAATATGAATAGAAATACATTTGATTTAAGACATGGTCAAAGAGAATAGATCAACCCAAAAAGATAGTGAAAGTATGATTGTATAAACACTAGGGGATAAACATAGTGAGTATATGAACTACCCATCGAGTCTTCACCACCCATTGTGGGATATTATACTCATCTAACCATGAGAATCTAAACAAGAAAAGCATGTGGCATACCCTAAGCATATTGCCTCTCTAAAATAGAGAGTAATCAAATATGAGGTGTGAATATGGAAGAATATATTTATGTTTAGTGAAAAGATGTCCAAATAAGAGAGTAATGGGATCTCCAACTCATAGCTCAGCCCAAGAAGAAGAGTAGACAATAGTTCAAAAAGTCAATTAATGATGCCAAAAATCTCATGCATCAACCCAAAACAAACTACCCAATTCTAACCAGGTCTCATCCCCATTCCACACTGTCGAGGGGCCAAAAACTCAAAGTAGAGGACCCACACCCTAGTATATCAACGAGTTACACTGTGTAAGACATTGAGGATTCCACTACCCACCTATGTTAGAGGTTTAACTCACTATCTATCAAGGACGCCACTGGAGAGCTTTGTTAGAGGGATAACTCAGTATCCATCAAGGATTCAACTACTCAGTTATGCCATAGGGTTGACTCTGAATCCTTCAAGGATTCCACTTCCTTGTTATATTGGAGGTTCAACTTGTCATCTGTTGAGGATTCCACTACCCAACATTGCTAGAGGGTCCACTCAGTATATCTCAAGGATTCCAATGCCCAACTATACTATAATTTCAACATAATATCTATCAATTAAACCAATGATAAAGAATTTTGGAGGGTCTAATTGGTATTTTTCAAGGATTCAACATCTCAACTATGCTAGAGGGTCAACTAGGAAAGGTCTTGGAGATCTTACATTGTCAATTCCGTCATAGTCTATTTCCTTATCTAGCATCATTTATGGAAAATTTTATATCATATCTCAAAATATATAACCAAGGGAACTATAATTTTCTACGTGAAAAAATATTCAGGATTGGTTGGTCACGGGCCAAAATTTGAGTTCAAACGAAGAAAATAAGGATGATTGAAATTTACTAAAAAAGTAACTTAGGGTACACTGTGTGTGAGGGGACCCACATGGTGTGTGGTCCTATTTCACTACTTGTCTATGTCTATGGATAAAACATGACTCCATCACTTATAGTAGTACACACAGTGTAGGTGGACTACATGGCGTGTCCCGACTAACTTGCACTGGATCGTGTCTTGATGGCCATGTTCATGTACTAAACCCTATGCCTGGGTACTTGAGTACATGATCATATGTCTGGCCATGTACTTCCACACGGTTTCAAACCTATGTGATCACACACATGGGTTCCCATTTAGGGAAGAGGTACATTGCATGTAGTCTTACTACACACCAAGTCATTTTTGTGTTTTCTGAAACCCTATCCACTACTATATAGGGGGATATACACAATGTGTTCATCCTTGATCATGGTGTGTAGTTGGGTTTTCACTAGATTCTATAAATATGATTTTTTCCTCAAGTATTTCCATCTGATTCAATTTTGGACTCCAATCATTCCAAAAACATCAGATCTAGGCTTTCTGATGTCGTCCTCTAGAAAAGGGCCATCAGTGAAACTTTGTTGGTTCGTCATTCAACCCGTACAGACCAAGATATTTTTCCTTCGATGAAATAGAAAATAATAGTACAAATGATCATAAAAAACCCTTAAAATCTCCATATGTAAACTATTATCATTGATCCTATCCTTTTTTTGAAAACTCTTTGAATCTGGGATTCCGGTTGAGCTCGATATCGCATGAAAATTGTCTAATTAGGGCCTCAGGGTTCAACCAATGATGAATATGAATAAAAAAGGGGAAATAAAAAGAATAAAATGTGATACAATCAATTACAAGAATTCATGGAAAATAAATTAAGAATAGGGAACCCCGTGTTAGAAAAAATGAAATTAAACAAGATTTCAATAGTAGGGCAGATAAAAAGGCTAAAAAAGATATATATAGAAGAAAAATGATCGATATCCTCAATATATTTAATAATAGGTCATAAAAATTCCAAATGATGATTCCTACCTTGAATATGGTTTTTTCTTTGGGGAATAATGCACTTTCCAATGATCGGGAGAAGCTGTTGCCTTCACAGCATCCTGATCTGATCTGATCCGGTGTTTCACAATTTCCTATTGAGATTCATAAATGGAGGGGGGAGGAAGAGATATGTATTTCCCCCATTTCTTATGTAGCTAACCCTATAGTGATTATCTTGGTGGTGATCTTATAGATCTATCCATTGCATTGAACCAAGTGAATTATTAATTTATCAATTAACTCACTCACTGAACATAACTCCAACGAGCAAGGAGTATGAATTCCCTGTACCGACTCGTTCTATGTCACATATAGGGTAATGAATAAATTCTAGACACAATTACTTTAATAGATTTATGATTTGATATTTCATTTAAAATTTATCCCATTTTCTTTTAGAATTTTTTGGTGAAAAATATAAAATATATTTAATCTTTTTAGAAAATTAATTCTGAGAACATGGGGCCTCAAAATCGCACACATTCTCAGTGCTTAGCTCTGGAAATATATATAGAAATATTTGAAAATATTAAAAAGAAAAATTTGGGTCTCAAAAGCATTGTAAGATTCGTTGTCAACAGAAACTCTCTTCCCCTTCTCCCAAAAGACACCACCTTCTTCCCCTTAGACATCAACAAAAACAGAAGGGGGAAATGAGACCTCCATACCCACAAAATTAATATTCCTCACAGAACACATCAAACAAAAACCATCAACATCATATACATTCAATTAATAGGAGAATAAGATATCAATATGATATATCACCTTGGTATGTCCAATAGATCAACATCCAATACAAAGTAGAGGTAATTTCTCATATTTTTCGATAAAATGAAAATAAAATCCAAAGTGGGTAGGACCACATTATCAATGGGTGTTGAGATGAGGTCGAAATCCACCAACAAACACAATAAATATCCAAATATTTCTTTCATAGTTGCACAATCATGCTTTATCAGGGTTTTAATTGCCAAGGAAATGTCAAGAAACCTCTGTAGATGTCAAAAAATTCCATCTTAAACCATAATTGCACACCCAAACTTGATTCCTCGTATTATGAATTTGAAATTAATTTAAACAATGATCTCATTCCAAATATCAAAGTGTAACTAGCTTAAGGGAAACAAAACCCATCCCCCATGCTTTTTGTTCCAATTCTTTTGAAGAGAATAAGATGTTGAAGTGACCATACCTGATGAAAATATATTCCAATTCATATAATCCCTAAACAGAATATAGCCATCACTCCATATCCACCATTTTCCATGGTTTTTGTCCCAATGGAAAAACCAATCTTTCAATTGTTGAGAATTATCAAATATTGAACTTGTCAAGAATAATATCATGATTTTTAACAATGTGACCAAAGTGACCTCATTTAAACATTCTTTCAAAAACCCCATCCATGCCCTATAAGAATATAAAATTATCCACACCCACACCAGATCCTTAACTAATAGTTTTTTGTATCTTTTGATCAGTTCACTTCATCATCACCAGCTGGTTAATATCACCTCCAGTGAGAATATCAAACTTGATATCCCATAGAAACGCCATCAAACCCTAGCACCTGAGATCACCATCAATGTTTTCGTGGATAGCTTTTCCCAATACCCATCTTCATATCAATAATAATAATAATAATAATATTATTATTATTATTATTATTATATATCATTTAAAATAATATATTATTAAATAAATATGTTTATATTAATATAAATATAATATATTTTATTAAATATTCTTTATATAATACTACGTATACATTTTCTTTTAACATATAATATATTTAGTAAAAATGATTTATAAAATAATTAAAAATAATATTAATTAATAATATTATAATTATTAGTGAGTAGTATATTCATTTAATAACAATTGGATGACATAAAAATTCAATAAATTAATGATGTTAGAATGAATGTATATATATATATATAATTTGTGTAGTTAGATGTATATGTTATCAAACTGTAGAAGTTAAAAAGGTAACACCTTTTAACTAGATATGCTCGACAACATTCATGGGTATTTTATTAATTACTATTAATGATATATAATGTGTATTATTAAGTAATTAATTTTCTTTTAGTGTCAAAATTATCCATCACATTCACTTCATGAAATGAATATTAATTACTATATTACATTGTAAGATTTATTTTCACGAGTTTTATAATAAAGTAGTTTAATAAAACTTTATAATGATTTTTTAGTGATATTTATTATAGTAATGTATTTGAAACATGAAATGTGTTAAATGTATTTTCTAGCATATTTATGTTGGTAATATTTTCTCCACATAATTTTAAAAATATAGCTACTTTTCAACAAAGTAAAATTATATTTTTCTACCAATATGAAATATTGGATATTATATTGTTTAAATTTTACCACTATTAATATATATTTAGTGTTATTTATAATTAAATATATACATATTTTTAAATATTCACATATAATAAATCAATTTCACAATTAAATATCTTAAATTATTTACAAAAAATGTATTTTTAAAAATATAAAAAATATAAAACTAAATAAATATATATTATTCATTTTTCATAAAATAAACAAAATTCTATTTTATTTACCTTAAAAATATTCATTAAAACACACACACACCTATATATCTATATAATTAATGTAAATATATAAAAATATGTGTAAATTATATATACATATATATGATGAGGATATCATGGCACTATTTTCTCTTGAATCACTCTCCTAAGTGTGTCTCTCCTTCTAGGGTTTATACCGGTGTGAATGGTTTGGCCACGCATAACCTCTCATTCCCCATGGCTCGGCTTTCCTCATCATTCATTTTCATCATAACTATATCTACTTGGATTCTCCATGCATCATGTATTCTATCTAATAGTTCCTTCTTACTCTAGACCACTTCACCTACTTCTCGGGTCTCATCACCTTGGCATCAGAGGGGCATAACCATAATTGGGAAGTACAAAACTCTCTCACAACCCCATATATTCCCATCAACAAAGGGTAAACATCATTTTAACAGTGCTAAAAATTAAATGTTAATCATAGTGCTGATAAAGGGGGTCCCCTTTATCAGTGCTAAAAAATTGCTGATAAAGGGGTTCTTCATCTACACTAAAAAAGTGATAAAAAAGGTCCCCCTTTATCAGTGTTATTTTAGAGCAGATAAAGGCCACCATTTATCAGTTCTATTTCAAGTACTGATAAAGGGCCCCCATTTTCTGTGCTTTAAATAATGCTGATAAAGGTGGGACATTATCATCACTCTAAAATAGAACTAATAATGCCCTAGATAGCTCCAATGTGTTGTTAATATAATAGTACACCCAACAAAAACCTACAGGTATATACAACACACCCAGTAAACAATGATATATACATTTAATTAACATCAGGAATACACAAATATCCACCCAATGTATATAAAAAAAACTCTATATCTTTTTCTGAAAGTGTTTTATATAAATAAATTTACATCTATCCAACAAATAGTTAAAAACATCAATGTTTCATATATTGACATTCGTGATCCCCTCTAATGGAAGTCCACACATGGTATCAGTTTCTGAAAAAATCATTACAACTTGATAAAAACATCCCTCCAAAATAATAAAAAAATACTATGTTAGTAATACTATAAAGAAATAAGTTAAACATTAACATGAATTAATTTATTAATAAGATATCCATTTTTAATAAAAATGACACATTAGGAGTTATATCAGTCAAATAGTGCATTGTTTTGTGGTGGGTTTGATTCATACATGATACAAATGAGTTATGGATTATTTTCCTAAAATATCAAAAAAATATGAATGTACTTTCTCAAAGTTTTTTTCCCTTGTTATTTTTTACAAAAATCAGTTTCAATTTCAAATAAATATCTGAATGTGTTTTCTTAGGTTTTATTATGTCACCTATTTTTTTACTAATTTTTTTTTCAATTTTAAATAAATAGTTACACTTTGAGTTGTATTGGTCACATTTTACATCATATTGAGGTGTGGTTGATTCATACACATCAAAAATGAATTATAGATCATTTTCCTAGAGTATCAAAAACAATATGAATGTGTATGTTTGGATTTTAGTATGCATGTTGTATTATTCTATGAAACTATCATTTCAAACTGGAAACATGCATTTTGATTCGTAATGATCACATCGCATATCACTTTGATGTGAAACAATTTCATACACGAAAAATTGAATTATGAATCTATGTCTTAAAATATAAACACAATTAGAGGAAATTTTCTTATTTTTTAGTGAGTGACACGTTTTGAACTAAAATGAAAATTTTAAACTTATAACATACACTTTTAGTCATACCAAACACATTGTGTGACATATTTAGGTTTGGTTGATTCTTACACATTAAAAAGGACTTAGGTATCATTTTCGAAAAGCATAAAAACAATCTGAATTTGTTTTCTTGGTTTTAAATATGTCACTTGTTCTTTATGATAAATTAAATGTCAATTTAATATAAAAATACACACATAAAGTCATACTGGACACATTGTACATCATATTGAGGTTTGGTTGATTCATCCACATTAAAAATAACTTATGTTGTTTTTGAAATTCTCAAAAAAATCCAAATGAACTTTGTTAGTTTTTGTTATGTAACATATTGTTTTACAAAAATTAATGTCATTTTTAGATAAAAAGAGACACTTTAAGTTTTATCAGCCAAACTACGCATTATAGTGATGTTCAGTTGATTCCAAAACAAAAGAAGACTTATATATCAATGTTCTAAAGTATAAAAATGATCTTAATGTGTTTACTTCACTTTCAATATGTCAATTGTGTTTTTTTTATAAAAATGTCATTTCAAACTAGAAAATTGCATTTTGAGTCTTATCGGTCACAACATGTGTCAGATTGACCTGAAACAACATTATACACATCACAAATGACTTATGAAGCGTTTTCCTAAATTATAAATAAAATTGGTATGAATTTCCTAGGTTTTTAGGGAGTGACACATTTTGAACTATAATGTCAATTTTAAACTGATAAGAGACTCTTTAAGTCATACCGATCACACCATGAGTCAAATTGAGGTGTGGATGATTCTTACACATAAAAAATGAATCACAGATCATTATCCTAATGTATAAAAACAATATGAATGTGTTTTATCAGTTTTTAGTTTGCTAATTTTTCTTTTTACTAAATATAATGTCAATTTAATGTAAAAATACACACTTAAATTCATACCATAAACACCATGAGTCAGATTGTGGTGTGGTAGATTCCTAAACATCAAAAAATAATTATGGATAATTTACCTAAAGTAACAATACAATAAAAATTACACTTGTTATTTTAAATAAATTAATATCATTTTTTATAAAAATAGACAATTTGAGTGATACCAATCACACTGTGCATCATATTGAGGTGCAGTTGATTCTTAAATGTCAAAATTGACTTATAGATTATTATTCTAAGTATAAAATCAATCTAAATGCATTTTCTCAGTTTTGTGTTGGTCAATTTCTCTTATTCAAACTATATTGGCCCATTCATTTCATACATAGATATCACATCATAGTAGATTAATATTCCTTATGTAACATAATTATCTTTACCAGAAAATTATAGGTCTAGTTCTTTTGGAAGAATTTAAACATAAATAACTAGTTAATAAGAGTCTCCCATAATGTTATTATTTACTAGAATCTTTCTTATACATATCATTTCTAAAACCATGCTTCATAACCTAAGGATTTGAAACATACGAAAGGATTATCATAGATGCTCAAAAAGTGTAAACAAGTGAAAAATAAATGATATTATATGGATAACATGAGCATAAAGATGTTATAAGGTGATATTAACATTAAAAATTCATACCATCCATATTTTACATCGTAATAATGAGTCATGGATCAAATAATGGTAGTTTATATGACATGAAACATAAAGGATCAAAGAATATTATAAACTACAATCATTAACATTGAGTCATACTGAGAACACTATGTACCAGATTAAGGTGTGTCTGATTGAGTTTTGGATGATTATTACATTGTTTAGTAAAATGTTCATGATATATCTTTTTGAAATTCATACGTTGAACTCAACTACTGAGAAATCCCTTGGTAGTCACATCCTTACAATTCGCTTCACATTTCTAACAACTTGGGGTCTCTTCTTCCACTTGAAAGGAACAGTTTATCTCCTTTTCAGCATGTTGTAGATAGTTGAAAAGAACATATAACTTCCCAATATATTTGTAAAAAACCTAAATAATTATTAGATGAAAATGATATGGAAATTAACATTTTAATAGTATATAAAATGATGAAAAAAATTATTAATTACATAAGTAGTAGGAAATAACCTTTATATATTCTTGACCCATTTCCTAGTTTTCAGTATCTTGGTTTCAGCCTTGAAGTCCAATCTCTCATGTGGGTGATCTATTTTTAAAAATATACCCCAAATCAAATAAAGGAATCCACATGTATATGAAAATAATTCTTATGTTAGTAACAAAAAACAATAAATAAATTAAACATAAATTTGAAATAATATACAACATATATGGAATAACATCTTCATGCTATTTTTGTATATTCTTTCATCAGTTATGTTTCCCATTTGTTTCTAAGAACATCTATATCGTATTTTCAGTATGAGTTTTTTCGACGGCCATAGTAGTACTAGACATATATAAATTAACAAATGGTTAATAAAGATTTTAAATGAATAGTATTTATTATCAAAATACCTATTTAGAGATACTAGTTTGTTCATGGAATATGATCTCTCTCAAATATTTACAAATATAATAACAACATTCTTTTCCATTATTTCATTTTGGAAACTTCATAAAAATTGGAAAAAATAAGTAATTTGGTTTGATATGTGTTTGGATATTGAAATATTATTATATATACCATTACACTTCTCTAGTATTAGTACTTGTTATGGTCCTTGTACTTAGCCTCTAGCATTATTCCTTGTTTTCCTAGTATTGATGGACTGCCCTACCATAAAAGAATCCTCATTAAAACACAATATAAATTATATAACATGATGTTTAATTATAAAATGTTCAATTTAGTGTATTATGAAATGAAAAAAACCGTCATATGTGGTTAGTTTTTTGGATTTCCATGCGTTGAATCCCATGAATAAATATTTATAGTATCCAAATTGACCGCAATGAGCATCCAATGATTTCCTAAAAACACAAAACTGAATAAGTAATGAATGAAATGAAAATATATTTTATATTAGTATATTGTATATTTTTTACCCATGCATCATTGGTATTAAGAAGAGTCTGACATCCATATGTTTTGTTTTAAATGATTTGAGCTTGCATTCCACTATTTCACTCTCATTTTTGGAATCTATTTTGGGTTGTTCTATAGAGGATATGTGAGGACTAATGAGTCCATATTTTTTCATATGGAAACCTGTTCAATTTTTTATATATATAAACTATCCAAAATATGAAATTTTTATAGTTTTAATTAACATATCATATCATATTTTGGAAAATCAAATCATGAAATAATACCTCAAGTGTACATTTACTAATGAGCTTCTTAGCCAATCAAATTCAATGATTTCACTTACATTAACAACACCAATGAAGTAATGAAATTGATATCCATACATATTTACTTCAAAATCAACTATCTTTGTACGACCATTTTTTATCTTTTTATCCACGTGAAAAATTAATGACAGTAAATGCGGATATATTTCAGGTGGGGTAAATGTTCTTTTTGAAGATTTTTTCAATTAGTTGGTTGACCATTTAGATAGTTTTGAGTAGGTACTTTATTTCACCCCTTCCCTTTATCCTTATGAAATAACATTCACTATTTCTTATTTTTTTCATTAATTTTTAGGTTTTATCTTGCAAAATAAATTGGAAAGGAATACCTCCTTATCAACATGTTTTCTTACAAGATGTGATGGCCATGTGATGAGTGTTCCAACATATTGTTCGACCATGTGAATATCTTCCTCATCAATTGGAACCTGTGGCCCAGTGCTCGGCTCATGGGCTACATTAAGAGACACTCTTATATGACCTGTTGGAGGTGGTCTATTGTGTAGACTGTATTTTTGATACTGAATACAATAGCCCTCACTACAAGGATATGAGTGGATGTTGATAGATATAAATCACCGTCATTATACCATATAGAATATCAGTATAGTAAATTTATTTGTGTTTATTTGAATCACATTTCACAAAAACATTTATGAGAGCATTGATTTCCTCACCTAATATGGTTTTTAAGGGGAAAACCTCAAAGCTAGTGGGGGGGGGCTAGATCTTTATTTGATGGTTGTTCTTGAGTTATTTATTATTTTTTTCCCCCATAAAAGTTGATATCAACTCTCTCTACCATTAGAAAACATATTTAAGGGAATATATTCTTTCTTTCATCTATTTAATTTCTTAACTTTCATCATTCTATAGTTTTTTTCTCAAAAATATGTTCAGGGTGTCACCCCAAAACCTCCATGTCTGATGTGACCATACTATTTTAGCCGCTTCAAGGGTACCACTGGAAGGTTGTCATTTGGTATAGGTGTTTCTAATTCCTGTGACTATCTCAAATAGAAAATATAGTAAAATAATTAATCATTATTATGTAATAATGATTTAAATAAATTTTTCCTATTATTTATTACATACATATGTTTATCACTCATTTTGTGTATTTTTATCTATTGTATCCCATATTTTTTTACATGTGCCTCCTTCCAAAGAACATGGCATGGGATAAAAGTGGATTTGGATTTGGATTCATCAACCTGCATTGAAATAGAGGAACATAATAATGTTGTTTCATGTCACATAAAATTATTACAGTAGATTTTAAATATGCACAATTTTATTCAAGTAAAGCATACCCCATCGTTGCATTATGGTTGGGGTACATTGGTTTTTCTACCCGTTCCTTATTTCCAGCACTCAAATTGTGTTTCATAAATAAAAAATTTCAATCAAAGTGATGGATCCATGTATCATCAAACAATGTATTATTATCCACAATATACTCAAAAAGACACAACTTCATGGATGATAGTAAACTCATGACATAATTATTGTGTTGTCTGGTGTGCATAAATAAGCAGTGGGTGTGGGTTATTTTTCCTTCCGAATCATTAAGATAATGTCTCATTATAATCGTGAGAAAACCTCTATGAATCCTTCTTGTAGGCATTAATAAATATTTCTTGAGAGATTCATCTACTATAAATGCACTCTAAAAGTTAATATGAATGGTAATTCAATGTTTCAATATTTTATTTTTTAGTAAAATAAATAAATGATATCATAATGTTACCATAATCTCATTCCATGTCAGCATCTTACGCCCAGTCACAAAATGGTTCTATGACTCTAAATCAATAGAAACACTTTAATGAGTGAAGATTGTAAGGTAACTTCTGAACATGGCCTTATTATGGATAACATGTTGTCCCCACACATTATATTCGGCCTCATATTTGATGTCCTTGATTTTCACATTAATTATTTTTTCAAACACCATCAAACTATGGTTCTCCTATCTTTATGTCACTTGTTATTCGTTGCCTACCATTTACTCAGATTCAATATCATTAATATATTTCTCTATAGAGGTAGAATAATCATGTAATGATGGTCATTATTCTTCTGAACTAGGAGAAACAACAGGTTGAGAAACTTATTTTTCTTTAGTATTTGGAGAACCAGCACATTTAAAAGTTCATTGTTCTTATAGACTACAAGAAACAACGGCTTCAAATACCTATTGTTCCTCAGGATTAGGATAAATAGAATGTGAAAAAGTCATTATCTATAGAAGTGGTTTAACATTTAATATAGAGTTCATAAATGCATCAGTTAATGGATAAAAATATGAGGTAACTTGATCTTCATTAGAAAAAAAACCTGATTTTTGAACTTCATATTTTTAAAGGATGAAGTAATTTGACCCCTCTATCAACTACCCAAATCCCTTCACTGTGGTCTCCTATAACATAAAAAATGACATATACAATGGGACCTCTTCCAATTGATTATGACATCCCAATAAATGGGCATCCTCATTTGAATTTATATCTAACCCATATGTGGTTTCGATCAATAACAGAACAATTGAACACTTTCTATTTACATTATCTAGAACATAAAATCCAAATAATTCCTATGATTCAATTATAAATGGTTCTTATTTGTACCCTTCCTTACAGAAATCCACTTTCATAAATCCCAATTCATCTATTTAAACGACACTCCTATTATTAATCAACTTTTAATGAAAAATCATCACTTGTCATGTTGTATAATCCAACTCCCATATTTTTTTATGGTGACAATGTATAATATATTTCCATAAATTATATTTCTTTCCTTATCACCATAAACATGCATGCTTCTGACACAACTGTAACTCGACTGCTTTTCATGGTATTGTCTTCCTCATGTTCATTTCTGTTGAACCGATAACCATTAATTACGTAACCATTATAAAATAATACAAAGACACTTAGTACTTCATTTATACATTGAAGTCGTTCAGAATTTAAATCCACAATTTCATCTAAATAATTAATAATATGGTCTTAAAATAATTCGATCAACTATTTATTATGTGTATTTGATATCCGTCTTTTATCCCATTATGGATTCAAATTCCTAAGAATTTATTTATGTGTTTCATCATATAGGGAAGCATCCAAACTAATATTCAAAATTCAAAGGTGGTCCTACTCCCGATATATAATATTGACTATGAAAACATCTCTTCCAAAACATTTATCACCAGCAAGCAGTCTAGTGTGATGAGATTTCAGTAGAACAATGCTTTCCACACTTGATAGGTATTCAGTAAAAAATTCAACAGCTTCCTCAACAAAAATATCATTGTAATAAAACTCTCTAGCTAAATTAAATTCTTGTCATAAAATTTAAGAATATTCATATACCATCTAATGGGGTAAATGCATTTATAGTGTACATGACCACATAGTCAAATCTATCTAACCAAGTGAACCATCATATCATATAATTTTGGTACGAAAAACATTTCCAATTCATATAATATAATGAAAATTTCTCTGTCCATGGTCGTAAATTTTTTTTGGGTCTATAACATTGATGCATATAACTTTGAAGAATAAACAAAGTTTGGTTAAAGTATTATGGACATTATTGGATAAAATGAAATTTAAATATATAGGAATTCGATATTGAATCATAACATGTTAGTCATGTGATTTTATACCCTTCAACATTAAATTGGTTGTTGACACGATTTTCCTGATATTTGATGAATACCCCTCTAGAACCCATATGTCATTCAAGTTGTTTCAAAACTAATATCTATCCTACCTTGAAAATTGTATGTATCTAGAGTAATAAAAGTTTGTTTTTCACCCATCATTGGTGCCAAATATTTTCATTTTTTAGTGTTAACCAAGTCCAACATTGAATTTATTTCATCATTTGTTTTTCTTGGTTCACTTAGAAATGCTATGATGACAATATCACATAAATATTTTCAGCATTCATAAAATCAATAATGTGTATATGATAGAGAGAAATATAGTATGGTAATTTAGAAAAAGTGATCTATTTTTCCAACCACTTTTTGTATGCTTTTTTGAAAATGGTTTACCAAAATCAGTTTCCACATATTTTACATTCTTGTATAGTTGATCACCTATTATTGGATATAGTTTTGTATGCTATTATGATAATCCATCGAATGATGTCATCTAAGATCATAACTTATGTCATCGAGAATAAATCTATGATGTCCTAGAAACATGGATTTCAATAAATGTTTCAATATAATTGACTGTATACCTTGTTTGAAAATATGACACCCTTGAGTTCCGTTAATAACAAATCCTGACAAATTTTAATATGTAAGAATTTCATTTATCATTTTGTAAAACATGGATCTCAATACGAAATATTCATTTCTATAAGCATCATAAAATATTACACCTTAATCCCACAATAATTTTAAATCCTCGATCAATTGAGCCAAATAAACATGAATATCATTACCCGATATTTTTGGAAGAGAATATTTTAGATAACATGATAGATTTTTGTATAATGAATCACCACGGTGGAAAGTTATAATTAAAAAACATAATTTCCCATGTACTATGAGTGATTCTTTGAATACTAAAATAATTCACTCTTATAGTACATAACAAAATATGAATTTTTCATAGCACATTTCCAAATTCAGGATACTCATGATCAATTCTCATTCACTGAGGAGAGTCTTCCATGTGATGTAGTATCCCATATTTAATTATTATTTTTTTGAATTCCACATCAATTTCACTACAGTTAATTCACATCCATATAGGTGCCAAAATATTGGAATGATTAGAATGTACCATATATATTTTTTAGGACACGATTCATCATGCTTATATTGAGAAGCACCACACTATGGGAATACTGTAAGTGATTTTTGGTCCTTGAAAATTAGTAAATAGCCATTTGAGCTGTCAAGTATTCATTCATAGTTCAAACCCATCGATAATAGCATTCATTTGGGATAATGAATTCGTCTCGGGATCTTATTATCTTCTAGAATCATTTCATTCAGGAAGAAATATAGTTATATAAAAATGTATTTACTCTATACCTTACACAGTTTAATGTTATATAGCTTCACTATGGATAATAAATCTCTATATATTGTGAAACAATCATAGAATGGTTTCTTTGCACAAATCTTTAAATTCTCAAACAATTTGAGAAATCCTGAAGTTCATATTCAAATGTTCTGTTTATTTCCTCAAAACTATATTCATCATCATTCACATAATAAATCACATCCTTGATACAATATTCTTCATTGTCTACACTTTTAACCATAACAGATGATCCATAAAACTTAGTTCTACCAAATCTACTAGGTACATTATCTTTTTTTCCATTCTTACTCCAACAATTATAACTTCGATCTATTCTTTGATAGATCAAGTGTTCTTTTAACTCCTCTAGACTAATTAGTCTTGACTAACAATAGTGTTAACATAGAAAACAGATTTGATAAGGGTCATATGCATGATATTTGTCAAATATGATGAACTCTTTCACTCAATATTCATACACTTTTGTCAGATGATTAGAATCCATCAATTCATTATCCTTATCCGTCCTATTTTAGCTGGTACTATTAATATTTAACAAAATAAATACACATAATATGTTCAACTAGGGTCATCATCCAATTATATATCCCTCTCAAAAGATTCAAATTAAGTGAAACAAGGCATAATAAACTGGAACCTGTAAAAATAAAACAACATCTTCCATAATTATTAACACTTTAAAATAATCCAAAATCTTGGTTTGAAATCCAATTAAAACCAGAATAATTTCTAAAACATCATTTCAATGATTACCACTGATTTAAAAAACAAAAGAACTCATTAAAAAACCATATAGGTATTTTTTTCAAACACTTGTCATCAAATATAATTCCCTAACAAGGGATAATACTACTTGGATGGAACCATTTATCCCTCACAAGCACTCATATAAGAATAAGTATAATAAGGAAACACTTCCAGAAAAAACATTTAAATTTTAAAAAAATATGAAGGATAAAGAAAAAGAAAATTAACATCGAATATTAGAAATTATGTTAAAATAAGATGATGTATCAAGGACTGAGAAGTACTATAACACCCCAATATTCCATGGTACGCTCCCATTTTAAATAATTTAATAGTGTTTGATGTATGCAACACCGAGTTCAAGAGTAGCACGACCTAACAAACTAGTTATTTAAAAAGTGGTTATGAATAGTATTAACCAAATTCGGAATTTTATAAATCCCATATAATTTTTACATTCATATATTTTTTTTCTCAGACATAATATAAGTATAAATTAAAATTTCCAGATGAAATAACTATTTATCAAAAAATTCAGTTTTTTACCTTTTAATGAATAACCCTTTTTAAATCCAATATTTGAAACTTTTATATATTAAATTTGAAGAAATTAAATTCTTATATAGAATAGAGACATAAAATTTTAGTTTGGAAAAATTTTGGGTACTTTTTTGATAACTTTCATATTTTGATGAATAGTGAAAAATACTAAATTTTAATTGAAAACAACATTTTTAATCGAAATGATTTATATTGTTAAATTATAAATTTGAGTAGTTTTAAAGTATAATTAGATTATATTTTTATCATTTAATATAATTTTGGTCATTGTATGTAGTTTTACATTTAAATTCTACATAAACACTTGTTAAACATTTGATAGTTTTTACTTTGTAAACCCCTCTTTTAGGTTTTGACAGTGGACATTAAATTTAAATTAATTTATACAAATTACTTGTTTTGAATTTGTAAAAATTTATTCCATATTCTAAATTAGGATTTTTAAACTGTGTAAATAGGTAACTTATTTTTAGACATTATGAATAGTAACATAAGTAAATATTTTATTTACCATGGTTAAAGGATACATCTGGTAAATAAGGGTCAAACAATAATATTAAAATAATATTAAATTAACCTAAAACATGTCCTAACCCTATTTTATGATACATTTATGACCTTGTGAATCCTTGGGTCTATTATGGTACCTCATAGAGCCCCTTGTACGTAAAAAATAACACTTTATAAAAATTAATTTAACGTTAAGGAAAAAGTATCATAAACAAATATATTTTAGTAAAAAAATTTACATGGGGTTATATAAGTTATATTTTCGACTATAAATATTAATTATAAAGAAAATATTATTCCCAACATGATGGTATTTTATTTATAAGTTTTAGTAATAAATTATATTTATTAATTTATGACACAATAATGATGAAATATTTTCCTTATTAACGAAACAATCAAATAAAGAATATTATAAATATTAAAATAAATGTAAATTGAAACTTTTGATGTCATCCATGATTTTAATAGGTGAATATGACTTTTTATGATTTATTAAATGTATTTTTTTTTGAAGAAATCAGATTGTTATGACTTTGAAAAAAAACAAATACAAAATAGTTTAAAAATTTACGTAAATAAGTTTTTAAAACAAATGCTATTTTATAAAATGATATAATATTCCTAAAAACTAATTTTCAGCCAAAGAACATAAATAAGGTTATATATGTCATTAATTAACTTCTCCAGGTTCGTTTTTCATTTTATAGTACATTTATTATCCATTTCATATAAAAATACAAGAATACATTGTAAATGTTAAACTATTTAACAAATAGTTAAATCTAAAAGATAGGGATAATATAGTGACCTAAAATTATCTAAAACCTATTTATTGAAAATATTTCCACATATACCCACATTATACTCGAAATAATTATATTTGGAGCTATTAAAAACTGAAAATTATTTTCTAATAAATTAAAATATCATGTGCTTCCTAAAGTGGCTCTCACCTGTCTTATAAAAGGGTATTTCCCCTTCTTTCCAATTCACACCTCCAAAGCCAATTTTATCAGCCAACCCCTGATAAATAATCTTCCCAACTACCCTCAATTCATCCTATAGGCCTTAATTTATTCTCAAATCTAACCTAAAGAAACCTTTTGTTCAAAACAAAAGGAAGAACCCGAAGAAGTGGTAATTATTTCATCACCTCTTTAAAAGTTATTTTCTTCTTCTACTTCCTCTTTCTTTGTTGTATCCATAAAAAAATAATAAATCCATTAAATTATACATATTGTGATGTTACTATGATGTTATTATCAATATGGTACTACTATATTCCTTATTCTATCCATCCTATGAATGACAAAGCCATCATGCATGCCTATGTACTGCTTACCGTCTCCACATCATGGTGTAGTTTGTTATTCCACACATCATTATTTGGATGGGTATAATAAAGTGTATAATTGATGCAAATAATTAATATAACAATTTAATTATTCTTTATATATAATATACCATCTAATTACATACAATTTCACCCTCAGTATAATGATATCGTCGCTCGTGCATACGTAAGGCTTACCATCTCCATGACACAATGAGATTCACGTTCACCATTCAATGATGATTATAAAAATATATATTATTAATAAGTATGTAATATATTAAATAATAATGATACTGGAAATATATATATATATATATGTGTGTGTGTGTGTGTGTTTGTGTGTGTTTCTGTGTGTGTCTGTTTACTTATATCTCATTCACTTAATTATGTTCAATATGATATGAAAACGGAAACAACATTTATGCGTATGTATGGCCTACCGTCTCCATAATCCATGTCTTCCATTTCATATATCTATATATTATAAATATTTATATTCTGAATATATATTATACATAAATAATTGTTTTATTCTGGAAGCAATTAAATTATGATATAAGTGGTACTATCAAGACTAGCAAGTTAAAACGCGTACGATAAAGAAAGTGATTATTACCCAAAATATTACTTTAACTCTGAAATTATTATTAAATAGGTAGTATAAAGTCACAAATTAATCATTTAAAAAATTAGAAATATGAATATGGTTCTAGTATAATATAATAAAATATTATGGTCATTATACAAGAGGTAAAACGTACCCTTGACCCAATGGAAGTTCAAGGTAAGGGTTATTTCCTCAATCTTATTATTACCTAAGATTGTTTATCTCTAAGTATCTATTGTGACATATTTATCATCCATGTACATGTTTCATAAAAAAATTTAAAAGGAATATTTTAAGGATTTATGAAGTGTACCCTTTAAATTGATCATCATTTTAAATTTTTTAAAGATTTATTTTTCTAAATCTATTTAATTAATGACCATGTTTTCAAAATTATTTTAAAGATTTATTTATATGGAAATTATTGTTTTAAAATCTTACTTTCTTTCAAAAGTTTCAAATTGGTATGGTGCATATTTATTAAAAAATTTCTTTTAAATGACTTTCTTCATAAAATGTGTAACTTTTAAATGATTTAATGAAAAATAGATATTTCTCTCAAAGGGGGTTTACTAATTATTTTCAACTATTTCCACAACATTTACATGATATTATTATTTATTGAGGCTTATTTATTAAAATAAAACCTTCCCTGTTGTATTGAATGAGATATGATATGTCTGAATTTGGAAGTGATATTTCTATATCGTTCATGGTTTGTGTTTAAAAAATTTACACTTCGTATGCTAGTTTTAGTATGAATGTTTATGTTATATTTCACACTTTTTCATATGAGGAATTAATTGGACTTAGTAAGTAAAGGGTGGGGCCCACTATATCCTCTCAGTGCATCGGTAGGTCTCGTGAGACAAATTAGTGTCTTGGCACAAGTCATTGAAAAAAATTATATTTTTAGTCTTGGCATGAGGCCTTGAATATGTGGTTATGACGTACGACATTATGCAATACTTTGTTATGAAATTATTTATTACATGTGATTATTCGACTAGAAAAATATCTATGTGCAAGTTTACGTGGTAATGTTTGACGTATTTCTATCATATTGTGTTCATGTTTTATGTTTAAAAAAATTCTATTTTTATTATACATCTTGCCTTAAATGCTTATAGATTTCGCTAAATTATTTACCCCTACTGAGCATCTGAGCTCACCCATTGCTTCTGTTTTATTTTCCCAAGATTTACATAAGGGTATTATGATTGATATATGGGGTTAAGCTAAGGGAATAATGGTGTTATTGATGGATTGTTTATGTTGTGTTTTTGGTGAGAAAGTGTAATGTAATTTTAATGTATGTAATCTATTTTCCAAGATAGCTAAACTGATCAGTCCTTCAGGACATGATTCCTTGTAATCATGACAATATATTAAAATAATTCACCGACTCTAGAATTATAGTGTCGGGGAATTATAGTTGGTATCTTAGGAAGTTTAGGAACAAACATAGAAATAGATTTAGAACTTTTTTATTAGGTACTATAACCCTATGATAGTATTTTTAGATAAGAATAGAAGAATCCCATAGAATTTTGGTAAAGTAGGGATTATCTGTGTTTTCAAAGAAATAAATCCATGTCTAGATACTACAAGTGTAAGTGGTTCTAGCATAGATGTAACTAGGAGTGAAAAATCCAACAAGGAGATTTGGGCTTGACCCGAGGTATCCTGGTATATGACAATTGGCCTTACTACACACCTAGTTTGACACTCCTATGGGATAGGGTTAGGATAATCCACATTTTCATTACATACTATTATGAATTATTTTTGAGTAAATACTTCCCCAAACAAAGCATTTTTACGATTATGGATTATATGCATAAAATATTCAATGTATGTTAAGTATTTTACAGGTCTGGAATTAAGCATTATGATTCATAAACTAACCTAGTGTATGCCATTGTTTAGAAATGGTGCCTAATGGAAGGAATGGAAACTGTATCAACCCACGTAATCCATATAGGGATTTCCCTCCTAATCAAGATAATTATATTGGAGATAGGGATGAAACTGGTACTGATTATCTTATAACCATACTATGATAACTCAATCTAGTTAAGAATAATAACCTTTCCCATATGGATCACCCTGAACCAAAATTAGGAGGATCAATGTTAGACAACATTTTGAGGAAACAACCACCAGTGTACAAATGGACTACAAATCCTTTTGTAGTGGAGCAGTGGTTAAGATCCTTAGAAAAAATATTTCATTCTTTAGGAACTAACAAAAGGTAAAAGGTTTTCATGTTAGTTTATCATCTCTCCAGAGATGCAGATCAATGGTGGTCGTTAATTAAAAACACAAAGGAGTATGAATAAGTGCAAAATATGGAATGGAGTGAGTTTAAAGAACACTTTCTAGAGAAATAATTTCCTCATGAATAGTGATATAATATGGAAAGACAATTTTTGAGCCTGAGGCAAAAGGATGATGAAAATGTTGCAATGTATGAGGCTAACATAATAAGGTTATCAAGGCATGATACAAAATACATACATAACCCATGAAGTATGATTGATCGATTCTTTGATGGGTCAAAACCTATCCTCTGACGAGAATTGGTCTCAAAATGTTTCTCATCATACAAAAATATAGTCTCATGTACAATCATGATAGAAAAGAAATTCTCTAAGTCTTATGACATTATAGTAAAGAATGAGAATAAGATAAAGGTGGAGTAAGAGACAGATAAATCAAAAAAATGTAAAGATGGATTTTCCCTTATGTGATAATTTTTTGAAGAATAACCTCGGTACTTGCTTAAAAGGAATGAGAGTTTGTAAAAAATGTGGAGAAAGAGGTCACCAGGGTCGTGATTATAAGGTAAATAAAGTTGTTGTGCAATGTTATAATTGTAAAGATATGGGACATTATGAAAACGATTTTCCAAAACATCTAATAATTATATCTCAAAAAAATAAAATGGATCAAGGTCAAGCTTATGCTGTTACTATAGTTGAAGTGGAATAATTAATTTATCTATGTTGTTGGATTCAAGAATTATATCCCATTTATTAAAAGAATGTGATATATATAATTATTGTATTGCAGTAACTTTTTTTTCATTATGGTGTTAATATGTTTAAGATAATCATATATTCATTATGTGAAAATAAGAGTGTCATTACATTGTATAAGGAATCTGATGTTACAATGGAATTTGGAAATTTAGAGACCTTTTAGACAGAGATTGGATAGAATTATTTTGGATAACTCTAAAGGATAGAATGGACTAAGTTAAATTTTTTATAGTTTTGTTTAAGGTTAAAAAATTTATTAAATATTAGTTTCGGAATATTATTACTTTTATAAAAAAGACAAAATGATGGTCAGGTGATAACCTGTCCCATCAGACAAAGCTATGGGAATTGAACCCACAACCAAAGTGAGACAAGGCATTATCACCTACAAATAGCCTACAGGAAGTACCTGGTTATTATAAAATATTTTTATTTATTTAAATTTTATATGTTTATATTTGGAACCGTATACGATTAGGATAAATAGAATATTTTATAGTTTTATCTTCTGAAGAGAAAGATGAGTTTTTGGGGGAAGATGAAACACTACATGTGAATTTAGTATGATTCCTTGTTATATTAGTTTACAAATTAAATTAATCCTATAACACTAGTAAAATAATCACAAAACCTAAAAAAATTATAGCACCTTCTTTTGAGATGGATCAAATGCTCCCTTAGATCATTATAGATTTATAGCTTTCTGATTGTTAACATTATCCTAATAAAATTCTCTATCACCCTCCATCAAAACATGATGGTTTGTTTCCTCTTTCATAACCATTTTTCCCTAAATGGAACCCTAGTATTCTTTATTTTTATTAACCTTTATACTTACATTACATTATTTTAAAATAGAGGCCTCGTTAGTCCATTTTCTGATGTGGGATTTCAACTAAGATAGTTTGAAATGTCAAAAACCTAGTATTCAATATGGATTTTAAATTAAGAGGACCCTAGTTTTTTAAGTATGGGACAATGTAACACCCCATGCTTCTATGGTACGCTTCCTTTTTAAATAATTCAATAGCGTGCGATGTACATAATATTGAGTGCAAGCGCACCACGTCCTATTAAACTAGCTATTTAAAAAAGAAGTTATGAATATTATTAACCACATTTTGAATTTATATATCCCATATAATTTTTACATTAATCTATTTTGTTCATTGACATAATATATGGACAAATTAAATTTTTAGAGAAAAGAACTATTTTTCAAAAAATTCAGTTTTTTCGCCTTTTTAATGGAGAACCCTTTTCAAATACAATATTTGACACTTTTATATATACAATTTGATGAAATTAATTTATTATTTATAATCAAGACATAAAAATTTATTTTGGATAAAGTTTTGGTACTTTTTTGATAACTTTCATATTTTGATGAATAGTGAAAAATACTATATTTTGGTTGAAAATATTTTTTTAGTTGAAATAATTTACTATGTAAAATTATACGTTTTAGTGGTTTTAAGGTATCATTATATTATATTTTTATCATTTAATATAATGGAGTTCAATGGATGTAATTTCACATTAAGATTTTAAATAAACACATGTCAATCTTTTGATAGTTATTACTTCATAAAAACAAGCTTTTTGGTATTGCCAATGGAAATTAGTTTGAAATTAGTTTCTAAAAATTTTGTGTTTTGAATTTGGAAAATTGGTTTCCATATTTGGAATCATGATTTAATTTTTTTTTTAAATACTTAAATTTTATTTTTAGACATTATGAATAGTAATTTCAACAAATATTTTATTTACCATGGTTAAAGAATAAATCTGATAAATAAAGGTAAAATAATAATATTATAATATTATTAAATTATCGTAACACATATCCTGACCCTATTGAATGATAAATTTCTGACCATGGGCATTCATCGGTCGATTTTGGGACCCCGTGGAGCCAATTGTTAGTGAAAATGATACATTATAAATAATAATTTAAAGTTATCGGAAATGTAACATAAAGATATATTTTTTAGTAAAACAATTTTTCATTGGTTTATATAAGTGACATTTTGAACTATAAAAAGTAATTATAAATCTAGAATGATTTTATACATCATGGTATTTTATTTATAAATTTTAGTATTAAAATAAATATATTTATTTATGACATAATAATGATGTATTATTCTTCTTATTAATGAAGGAATCAAATAAAGGATATTATAAATATTAAAATAAATATAAATTGAAACTTTTGATTCCAACCACAAATTTTATAGTTTAATATTACATATTAGGATTAATTTAATAGATTTATTTTGAGGAAATCATATTTTTATGTCTTTTACAAAAAGAAAATACTAAATAGTGTCAAAATTGACATAAATGAGTTTTTAATCAAATACAATTTTATTAAGTGATATAATATTTCTAAAAAACAATGGTTCCAAAAAAAGACGTAAATAATGTTATATATGTTATTAATGAATAACATTAGGTTCAATTGGAATTTTATAGAAATTTTATTAACCATGTATTATAAAAATACAAGAAGAAATGGTAAATGTTAAACTATTTAACTGAGAGTTATATCTAAAAGATAAAGTTAATATGGTGACCTAAACTTGTATAAAACATATTTTTTGAGAATATTCCTACCAATACCCAACATATACTCTAAATTAATCCATTTCGAACTATTATAAACCCAAATTATTTTATAATAAATTAATATTTCAAGCTCTTCCTAAAGTGCCCATCACCTCTCATATAGAAGGGTACTTCCAATTATCTAAAATGCACACCTCAAAAGCCATTTGAATTGGACAAAACCTACTCAAATATCATAAAAACGAGCTTCACATCATCCTAGAGGCTTTAATTACATCATAAAGCCAACCTAATTAGCCCTTTTTTTCAAATCAAAAGGAAGAACCCGAAGAAGAGGTAATTATTTCATCAACTCTTTCAAAGTTCTTTTCCTCTTCCACTTCATCTTTTTTTTTGTTTCCATACGAAAATAATAAATACATTACCTTATATATACATTGATGTTACTTTGATATTATTATAAATACGGTACAACCATATTCATTATTCTATCCATCCTTCGAATTACAAAGTCACCATACGTGCGTGCATATGGCTTATCGTCTCCACGTCGTGGTGTAGTTCGTTATTCGATACTTCATTATTTGGATGGGTATAATAATGATTATGATTGAAGTTAATAATAAATATCACATGTTAATTATTCTGTATATATAATAAACCATCCAATTACATACTATTTCACCATCAATAGAATGATATCATCGCCCATGTGTACGTACAACTTACCTTCTCCACAACACGATGAGATTCACGTTCACCATTCAACGATGATTATAAAAATATATATTTTTAATAAGTATGTAATATTTGACATAATAATGGTTCTGGATATATATATATATAGAGATATATTTATATATATATATATCATTCACTTACTTCTGTTCAATATGATATGAAAATAGAAACAACGTTTATGGGTATGTACGACCTACCGTCTCTATAATTGACGTTTTTCATTTCATATATATATCTATTATAGATATTTATATTCTGAATATATATGATACAGAAATAATTTTTTATATTATCAGAGAAATTTAATCATGATATAAGTGATACTATCATGACTAACAAGTTAAAACACGTACGATAATGAAAGAGGTTATTACCCAAAATATTATTTTAACTTGGAAATTATTATTAAATTGGTACTATAAAGTCAAAAATGAATCAAGTATGTTATCATAAATATGAATATGGTTCCAGTAAAATTTAATAACATATTATGATGAATATATAATAGTTTAAACGTACCCTCGACCAAAGGAATGTACAAGGTAAGGGTTGTTTCCTCAATCTCATTATTATTAGAGATTGTTTATCTGTAAGTATCTACTAGGACATATTTATCATCCAAGTCCACGTTTTATAAAAAAAATTCAACAGCAATATTTTGATATTTTATTTAAGGTACCCTTTAACTATATCATCATTTTAAATGTTTTAAATATATATATTTCTAAATATTTTTAATTAATATCTACGTTTTCAAAATGATTTTATAGATTTTTTTTATATGGACACAATTGTTTTAAAATGTTAATTCCTTTCAAATGATACAATGTGGTATGGGAATCATTGATTCAAAAATATATTTTAAATTACTTCATTTATAAATTCTGTAGCTTTTAAATGATTTCATGAAATGGGGATATTTCTCCCAAATGGGTTTTACTGATCATTTTCAACTATGTCAACATCCTTTACTAGATATTATTTTTGATTGAGGTTGGTTTATTAAAATAATATCTTCCATATTTTATTGAATATTTTATGATATGTTTGAATTTTTATGTGCTATTTTTATACCATTATTGGTTTATGGTTAATGTATTGACATTTTGTATGCTAGTTTTAGTACGAATGTTTATGTTATGTTTCACCCTTTTACATATGAGGAACGCATTGGACTTAGTTTCTGACAGACAGGGCTCATTATATCCCCTCGATGCATCGGTGGGTATCATGAAAAAAATTAGTGTCTTGGCACAAGGGGTTGAAAAAAAATTTATTTGTAGTCATTGCACGAGGCTTTGACTATGTGGTTATGATGTTCAACATTATGCATTCCCTCGTTATAAAATTAGTTATTACATGGGATTATTCGACTAGTAGAATATCCATGTGCATGTTTATATGGTCATATTTTAATTTTTTATAGCATATTATGTTCATGATTTAAGTTTAAAAGGATTTTTTTCTTATTATATATGTTGCCATAAAATCTTATAGCTTCCGCTGAATTATTTACCCTTACTGATCATCTGATCTCACCTTTTTATTATGTTTTACTTCTCCACAATTTCTAGAAGGGTATTGTGATGGAAATGTATTGTTAAGATAAGGGAATAATGGAATTCTAAAAGGATTACTTATGTTGTGTTTTATGTTAGAAATTTTAATGTAATGTTCATGTATGTAATCTATTTTGCAAGACCAATAAACTGATCGGTCCTTTGGGACTTGATTCCATGTAATCATTCCAATGTATTAAAATAATTCATTGACTCTGGGCTTATGGGGTGGGGGTGTTACAAGTACACATCAAATATAACCAAAGTATATATTTCAATGACACATAATCCTATTATAAATAGGATGGTCCATGAAATAGATTAATATAAATGAAAATAGTTAGTGGAATTGTTTAAGTAACATTACATCAAAAAAATTCTCAAAATATAAGATGATTAATATAAGAACAATTAATCATTTTTTCACCAGATCCTCAAATGCTCAGAAAAATATTCAATGAATTAAAATTCCATCCCATAACAACAATTATTAAATAATTCCCTATAAAAAAACATTCTGACAATAAAACTACATTAAAAATATCAAAATAGATGTGCCAAAAAAGTATCAAATTAAGGCTACACCACCCAAATATCAGTAATTGAACAAAATAATCAGATAATTACTTTTATTATCATAATTATCATTAAAAAATCATTTTCAATCCATGAACAAAAAAATGGAAACTAATGCCGTTAAAAATATTATTTTTCAAAGAAACCACAGAGAAAGAATGTTTTTGGAATCTACTTGGGGGGAAATTAAGAGAAATACTTTAAACCTAAAAATAGTTTTTTTGATGTTAAATAATACACATACCTTGAACCCCATAAAAATGTAACTTTTTTTGTATCAAAATTAAAATAGAACCCTAGAAACTATTTCCCATTATTAAAACCTAAAGGATGGGTATATAGGTTATGGTAGAAGGAATATGGGAATATTATCGATAAAACCCAAAAATTTAGATACTTGGAAAAGGTTGGGGGAAGTGATCTTTTATAGCCAACCATAATAGATGTTTTAATATTTAATGTTATGTATATAATTTCTAGATGAAAGTTTGATTGTAAAATAGACATAGATAGAGAAAATTTCTTGTTTCCCTATTCTTTTTATGTATTAAGATTTGATAAAATTTCATTAATGCGACTTCAATAAAATATAGCTTTTCACCATTATTCTTATCTCACAATTTTTACACTAATTTATATAAACCGTATCTTGAAATCTATAAATACCAAGCTACTTGCATTTATTGATAGACTCACCCACCCCAAATCATTTTCATGTCCAGACCATCTATCTCTAGGTCTCCAACTAATCCAATCCAGAAGTCTTCTATACCTACCATAAGTCTAGCTCTATTTAACAAACGACAAATCATCATTACCTTGTATACATCAAGTAACTCCCATGATTATATATCCAAAGTAACTAAACCTGATTGGTACCATGTTTGAATCCTTAGTGTTTTGAGTTATAGAATAGATCCAATACATAGATCCACTACAGATCCAATATGACCTATCAACTCAATACTCAATGCTATAGTATATCACACCAATATTCCTAGCCACTGGATTAATGGAACTAGTTATGAGAATCCCTTGCGCTAGAATATTTTTGTGCCCCAAATGTGATATTGTGAAAATAATTCTTGAAAGAGTAAAACCCTACCTAAATTATATACATTCCAAATACACAAACCTAAATCTAAAACTACCAAGAATAGTTGACCAAGAACCACTTTGTTAATTTATTCTACATCCTGAAGTAGATTCAATTTACACATACAATGCCACACCAAGAAACTTACATATCATAAGCCTATAGATTTACCATGGTGTATTCAATATCAATTCTATTCCTCCAATTTATTAAAAAAATGAATGAACCTACATCTATTTGAATTATTATAAACCAGTTTTTCAAGGCTTCTCTAGAAACATAAAGTTATGATCCACCAGCCCCTATCAATTAGGACCATCCACTAACCCTAGATAATTTAAGACCTCATTCACTATTTAACAACTTCAATATTTATTTGCATCATTTATCTCATCACATAAATCAGAAATAGATCATGCATATATATTTAGGAACTAGTAACTGCCAGCTATCTTTTTTTTCAAGCAGTGTATTACAATTTACTAATTATCCCTCGATAAAGTTGTAGTTCCCTACCATGAAAAAATTAGGCTAGACAATGATTATCTGTTTCCATACCAATATATCCATCCCTCATCATTGGGTATAAGACCATTATAGTAGATCTAGTTCTATCTTATCAAAATAAATCAACATCCAGACACTCACTGAATTAGATCTTTAATCCATTATATGCACAAATATTTCATGTCATGATAGAGAAACCCTAAAATTATCAATGATTCACTTTTTAATTAGTCCAGGTAGCAGCATAGGTACTCCCACCACATGTTTATAAAACCATTTAGAGTTACATGTAGGATTCTTGGTGAATTTCCTCAAGGGTGGTTTAATTTCTATCATTTCTATATTAAAAGTTGAATGTATAAACAAGATGTATAGTGCAACCCATCAGAAAAAAATTCATACTTGATGATTCCCTATAATGTAAGAATAAATGACACCATTTTTTCAATAAAACAAACATATTCATCATATTTAAAATAAAATTTCTCAATAACATGTATTATTCAAAAAATATGAAGAGGTGGAACAAACTATTGAACTTTTTTTAGGCTAAATATAGAAGGAAAATCACATAAAGAATTTATCAATGGCAGGGAATACATTAGAAAATTTAACCATACTGACCAAATGTTAGAAGGAGTTAAAGAGAAAAACCATACATTATACATAATGATTGTCTACCATTGAAGGATCTTACCTTTAATAGAGCGATGATAGAGAAGAAGAAAGAGGGCATTGAGGTAGTGAGAAGAGGCAGCATGGAAGGAAGAGATAGCATCGAGGCAGGGAGAGATAGTGTAGAGGTAGAGAGAGATGGCACCGAGGCATGGAGAGATGGTGGTGGAGGTGAGTTCACAGCAATGGAGGGCTCCACGATAGAGGTAGGGTTTGTGGAGGAGGTGGGGATTAGTAGTAGAGGTGGGGTTCGGAAGCCGAGGAGGGGTTTGCAGTGGATGAAGGGAAGGGATTTGTTATGGTAGAGGTGGAATTCGTGGCAATAGAGAAGGGGGAATTCATTGTAGCAGAGGATGGATTCACAGTGGTGGAGAAGGGGTCAGAGGTGGTGGGGGTCAGCTTCTATGAGATCATGAGGTGTGTGAGAGAAGAAGCTGATTGTTTGGGTTCATTAATAATAATGGGTAAGACTTTTATCAGTGCTACTAAAAATCACCGATAAAGATACATTTTATCACCACTAAAATGGAAAGTGCTAATAAAACCTTCCTTTTTCAATGCTTTTTATCACAGATAAAGATACACATTTATTTGAACTAATAAGTGTTGATAAAAATATATTGTTAATAAATTATTCAAATTATTATATATATTTATAAAATTTTACATATAATAAATATATATATTATAAAATTATATAATTGTGTTTATTATACATATAATTTTACAAAAAAAATATAATTAATATACTTATGAAATTTTATAATTATTTAATTATATCAATATTTAATTATAAATAAATTCTTTATATTTTTATTTATTTATAAATATTTTTATATATTTACAAATATATTTATTTAATTATATATATTTATAAAATTATAATTATAATTAATATATTTATTAGAGTTTTATAATTATATAATTATATATATTAACATTAGTAGTTGGGGTTTGGCTTAGTGGTAAAGCATCTCGTAAAACTACACCGAGGTTGGGGGTTCAAAACCTATGGGGCACAGGCTACAATAGCTTCACTATAGTGCTACTATAGTAGGACTGTAGTAGTGGTAGAAATGTAGTAGTGGAGGAATTGTATCGGTGGTGGGATCTGTAGTAGGAATAGTAGCGGTGACAATACTATAGCAATTATTTTAGAAGCCTAGGTACTATAGCAGCAGTATTCACAAAAGGCCTTTCAAGTCAAAATTTTGGGCCTTCATGTCCATGTAATGGGCTTTCATGCCCACTCAGCCAACGGGCCATGTAATGGTCATCATGCCCATTGGGTCTACAGGCTATATACTGAATAAATAAGGCTCAATTGGTGGGATATCCCCTTAGAGGGGGGATATGGCCTACCTTTCCATCTTTTGTGTGTGGTGTGTGTGTGTTTAAATGTAATTTTACACCAAATAACCTATCATATATTTATTAAATTATAAGTATAATAAATATATTTATTTTAATTTTATAATTATTTAAATATATATATTTATAATAATAAGTATAAATAAATAAGTATTTATTGATAACTACAAAATTATAATAAATATATTTTTATATATTGTTGAAAATATAAATATATATATTTAAATAATTATAAAAATATATTTAATATATTTAATATATTTATAATTTTATTAATTTATATAATTAATATATTTACTATAATTTTATAATTATTAAAATATATCTATACTTATAAATAATTATAATTATAAATATTTGTATTTATTTATAAATATTTGTATGTATATATTTATAAATAAATTTATATAATTATATATATTTAAAATATTATCAACCGGGGTTGGCTTAGTGGTGCCGTGTTAGGCGACCACTCCCGGACAGCGGAACTGGCTTAGGTTCATGTTCTACCACAGTCGAAACTAGCAGGGGGCATGTGGTCAACAGGTGGTGGGTTTGACCCAGGACTCACGTGGTGTGTTGCCCAATTATACCTCATTACCCAAATAACACATTTTCAGTACTGATTAATATAGATGATGGAGAGTTTATATTTATTCAACGGAAAGCTTCTCTCTCCTCAGGATTGCTCTTAAGATAAATATATGGTGAAGCGTGTTCCATATGATTAAATTGATGGGGACTTTTAGATGATTGAAAGATGCGGAGTCAACAAATCTTAGAGTAAATCTCATATGACAGAGGGATTTTCCCCTGATGGGGAGGTTTCATATGTTAAGGAGGATATGGTTACAAATTAAATTAGATCTTTGTTCTTTGTGGTTTTCAAAATTGAGGTCAGTTGTGACCTTCCAGAAGGCAACAACGAGTTTGGTCAGGAGACGAGGGCTTGGGGATGACAGTTGGGATTCAGATCTGGACAGATTAGGGTGTGGGGATGGAAAAGGTTAATTATTGATGGGGTAGGTTGAAAAATGTTAAACAACAGGATGTGCATCCACGAGTGGATGATGATAGATGATCTACATCATTCATGACTGGGGCATGCAGGTGAGATTAGCTACGATGGATTAAATGTGTCATCTAGTGTGTCGGTCGGTGTTAAAGCAGCGCATCGGGCGACAGATGAGGTTGGGATCAAGGATTCCGGTGGTGTATTTGGGGCCATAGGCAATTGTGGTGTGACTAATTTATGATGATGGTGGGTTCCTTCTCGATCGTATGGTATTTTGGTGTGGCAGTGTGATGCGGTTGTTGACCTTGGGTAGAGTTAGGGTGACTCCAGTTGTGGCACCAAGACAGGTTGGTGGACCTAGTTTTCTTCCTTGGTGTATGTGATGGGTATTTTTGTATCCTAGATCAAAAATTCCATTTGGGTTTGTACCTAATATTTTATGGATCATTGGGTCATTTCGGGCCATTGTACTGTTGGAGAGGGGTGTTGTTTTTTGGGGGAAGATTGTTGATGGCGGTTTTTGGATGACTATCAGTGGTATGGGACACTGATGACATGATGTTCCTTGGAACCATGAGCTATTAGTGATATGGGACCCCGATGGTGAGTTTTTCTCATTGATGATGTAATGACTTGCATATACAATGATGGTGGTTAGGAATGAGCATTATCGCAAGAGTGATAATGATGAAGGGAGTAGTGACATTTTCGAGTGATCAAGATCATGATGATGTTTATGGGTGGGGTTCTGTCAGTCTGCTGCATCATTACGGTCGGGTGTACGGGATCATCACGGTTGATTGTTGGCTATCATCATCCTGGATTTTGGATTTGATTTTCTGGGGCCTTTTGGCCTTTTATTCATGGAATTTTGGTCTTTAATTATGTGGCCCTATGGTCCATTCTGTGTCTGTTTTTACGCCTTTACTTTTTTAATAAATTTTGGGGGGTCATGCATTTGGGTAACCAAATTCATTGTCAGATCTACCGTCATATATTTATAAAATTATAAGTATAATAAATATATTTTTTCTAATTTTATAATTATTTAAATAAATATATAATTATTTAGATCATAACTATAAATTCACATATATTTATTTTTAATTAAAAATTTATAATAAATATATATTTTGTTATAGTTATAATTATCAATATATATTTATTTTTTAAAATAATTATTAGATCAAAACAAATAAATTTATTATATTTATTATTTTATAAATATATATATAATTAGTATATTAATTGTAATTTTATAATTATTTAAATATATCAATATTTATTTAGAATTATAATTATAGAAATTTGAATTTATTTATAAATACTTGTATATATGTAAAACTATAATAATTTAAATATATATATTCCTAACATTATAAGTATAATAAATATATTTACTATAATTTTATAATTATTTATATATATATATATATATTTATAATTATAATCATATATAAATATATTTATAAACATTAATATATAATTATAAATATATATATATATATATGATTATAATATATACATCTATTGTAAGATTATATATATTTAAATATATATATAGTTATAAATATAGATATAAAAAAATATAAAAAAATATTTACATATAATTAGAATTTTATAATTATAAATATAATAAATATATTTATTATTTGAATATATTTATTGAAATTCAATAGTTATTTATGAGAACATAATATATTAATGAGTATAACATTAATAAATCATATACCTAGTAAAGTATATATCATAAAAAACAAGTCATCACATATATGGACAACATGAAAAATAATAAGGGCGTAATGTATAAATGAACATTCATGATGAATATATTACATATGAAAGTCAACTATACTCACAAATCAATATATTAATTGACCAAATTCGTTGGAATATATATATATTTATCTATATTTATAATTATAATTATATATATTTAAAACTTATTTATATATAATTATAAATATATAATTATAGATATAATAAAGATTTTTATTACTTAATAATTTTTTTATAATATTATAATTATTTAAAAATATATTTATTTAATTATAATATTATAATCCTTTATTTAAAATATCATATGTTTATCTGAATTATTAAAAAAATATTAATTATAAACATGTTTTTTTAATGAATGTGTATAAATAAAAGTTATTTTTAATATAAATATAATAATTTTATATAAATTAAAAATATTTTTTATTACAAAATTCTATCAGCGCTAATAATAGTTCTGATAAATATTTATTTTATCACTGCTAAAAAAAGCCCTAATAAATGGTACACCTTTATCAGCGCTTGTTTTAGCACTGGTAAATAGTGGATTTATTAGCGCTTTTACCTAGAACTAATAAATGACCCGCTTTAATCAACACATTTTTCTTAGGGATGATAAAGGAAGGTGATTCCCTTGTTCTGATTTGTGGTAATTTCAGGGTTTGAGTCATCGTCTGGTGTATTGGGCCTCTTTATCTCAAGAGCTAGCTGTAGATTTGGGTGGTTGTGTTGCTCTACGACAATGCAGGCTATGGGTTGGTGGCCACCGGGTGGTCAGATTCTCACTGAGATCCTTCAAGTGGCATTAGTTTGGAGGTTGAGGGATTGGGAAGTTGGATGACGTTGATCTAGGTTTAGTCAGGTGCTGTCTCTCAGGGGTCATGCGATGACACATGGGTCTTGCATTGTTGGTTGTTCAGTGTCAGAGGCTTCAAGTGTTGATGACATAGAGTTATGTGGGTGGGATATAATTGTCATTTTACACCTTTCAATACTCAGTTGTAGTGGTGGAGAAATCTATCCAAAAATGATGGCTCAGGATTGGATTGGTTGGAAATATTTTCATGTTTCATAGACCTTTGGGATTCTTATTTTTGGATGTAATCTACTGGGAATACATGCCAAGTTTGATTATTCTAATATAGGGCTATGGTCCACTTGGACTATGGGCCACTTTCAGGGTTCCATTTGGGATGAATTTCCTAGAAAAATGACTTGATGAATTTGGAAGATAGTACAACACAATTCAAGCAAGTGTCATCGTGTGGGTAACTTATAAAGATAGATGACACTACAAAAAAATCAGCATTAGCGATGGGTTTTGTCATTTTTATACTATTGTTATTATAAACCACTTCTACATTATTTAGGGGTGTTATATAAAACTACCTAATTTTGAAAAATTGACTTTCATTTACCTGTGTTTTTAAGAGCAGTTTCTATATGTTCCATTTTTAGATCATTTAGCGGCAGTTTGGATTTTATTTAGCGGCAGTTTAAAAAAAATAACCTGAAAATAAAATAGTTAAAATGAACCCAACCATCACTAAAATTTGTTTCATTGGTTATGAATAGTGGTTCTTAATATTAACCAATTTTAATTAATATGTTCATATATTTATTTAGCAGCAATTTTTATATACCGCCGCTAAAGATTTCTATTATTTTTTAAAATATTTAATAAACAATATAAATATAAAAACTCATACAAGTAATAAAATAAAACATAAATACATATTAAACTGATCATACATACATCTTACATCCATAGTCATATTTACATACATGCATAGTCACCATAACCTCAATCACCATAACCGTGGTCAATTGATAACATCAGTCAACCCATACCTTAGGCATCAATATATACATATAAAATATTTCCATCAGCAACCCCTTCCTAATATATATCCATCCCATGTACACTGCTACATCCATCTGCCTCCACATCATCTCATCAAACGGAATCGACCACATCATCTCAACAACTATAACAAAAAATAAGACAAAAATTAAAACTGGACATAATAAATCTGAATTACAATATAATCATTGAAATTTTCTAGACATACCATGAAAACTAAGAACCATCACAACTTCCTTATGATGAATTTCATGGATCAGATCGGTCAACCACCTAAATGCTTCCCACATCTGTGACCTATAATAAAATGTGAACATTTAAGAAAATAAATGTGAAATAGAAAAGAAATAAAATATTTTCATAATATTGCTCATAAATTTTGTTATTTTGTTAATTAAGTAGAATAAAATTTTACTTAAAATAATAAATATATGATTTATAACACTTTGAAAACCTAAAATAACTTATTTAAGAGATGATTCAACACATGAAACTGAAAATGGATAAGTATATAACAATCTATTTAATTTCTAAATCAACGTGAAGTGTGCATCAAATTTAATTAATTTAAAAAATTTAAATAATCTAATATGAAAAAATTTCCTATATTTTTAAAATAACCCAACTGCGGTTTTCCATGACTATGTGTAAATTTTAGGTGATTTTCTAGGCTTTTGACCATTACATGCATGTTTTAGTGTTTTAAAACACTAAATATGTATTTATGGTCATCCAGGGAAAACCACAACTCAAAATGATATTTGTTTTGGATCCTATAATTCAAAAATCAATCTACTGTCATTTTCCTCTGATTTCATGGCAATATGACATCATTCTCTAGGATTGACCCCCGACACACCTTTTTAAATGGATTTGTATCTTTAGAAATTGTTTACCTTGTCATTATGACTTCATCACACATTAGATTGATGTTTTTTTAGCATGTTCATGTCAAAAATAACTGAATAGTGGGTTTACCATGGTTCTACATCAATATGAGGTTGTTTTCTATGGATTTCACCATTACAAAAATATTTTAGTGTTTTAAAATGAAAAAAATGTGTTTATGGGAATCTCATAAAGACCATAAATCAAAATGATGTGTCATTGGTTCCAAAATGTCATAAATCTATCAATTCTCATTTTACTCTGATTTCATTAAAATACAGTGTTGTTTTAGTAGTTTTGACCCCCCATCACATGTTTTTAAAGGCTTTGGTACCTTTAGAAACTATTTACCAAGTCATTATTACCACACCACACATCAAATAGGCATGTTGTTTACTGGTATATTTCAAAAATAACTCAAAAGGTTTTTTACATAATTCGCAACAATCTCAAGTATTTTTCCATGGTTCTGACCATTACATTCATGTTTTAGTGTTTTAAACACTGAAACCATATTTACAGGCATCTTGGGAAAATTGTAACTTGGAATGATTTGTCGTCAGTTCCTAGATTTCAAAAATATATCTATGGGTTTCTTCCTATGATTTCATGTAAATGTAATATTGTTTTCATTATTTGACCCACAATACCTATTTTTAAAGGTTTCTGTGTCTTTAAAAACTCTTTACTGAGTCATTCTGACCGCACCACAAGTCTGATTGACATGTTGCCTACATGTAATCATAAGAAATAATTCAACGGTGGTATCTCAATATATCATGTCAATATTGGAGAGTTTTATATGTCTTTGACCATTACAAGCACGTTTTTCTTTGTTAAAAACTAAAAACATGTTTACAAGAATCCCAGTAAAATTGTTAGGTGGAATGATGTGTGGTTGATCCCTACATTTTCTAAATCACTCTATGATCATTTTCCTCTAATTATAGGAAAATATGACGTATTTTTCTAGTTTTTACCCCCAACACACATTTTTTTGGCTTTAGTACCATTACATATTTTTTACCGAGTCATTAGGAACACATCAAAAATTAGATTGATGTCTTATCTATGTGTACATGTGAGAAATATCTCAATAGTTATTGTATCTGGATTTCCTATTAATTTATTGTCATTTTCTATGGTTTTCACTATTACATGAATGGTTTAGTGTTTTAATGCACTAAAAATGTATTTATATTCCTCCCAAGAAAACCATAACTCGAAATGATGTGTCATTAGTTCCTACATTTCAAAAAGAAATATAAGGTCACTTTCTTATGATTTCATGGCACTCCAATATCTTTTTTCTAGTATTGACCCCCCACATTTGTAAGGGATTTATACCTTTATAAACTTTTTACCAAGTCATTTAAACGACACCACATGTCAGATTGATGTTTTTTAGGCACATAAAAGTAAAAAATAACTCAATGTTGGGTTTCTTATGCATCCACATCAATATAATGTTTTTTCTATGTTTTTTATCATTACAATATGTTTTAGTGTTTTAAAAAAGAAAAAATGCATTTATGGGAATCTTGGGAAAACCATAACTCATAATGATGTGTCATTTGTTCTTATATTTTAAATATAAATATATGGTCATTTTCTATTGATTTCATGGAAATCCAATACCATTTTCCTAGTTTCTGACTCCCTGACATACATTTGTAAAGGCTTTAGTACCATTAAAAACTATTTATCAGGTCATTCAGACCACACTGAACATCGTATTGACATGTTGTCTATGTGTACACAGAAAAAATAACTCAAATAGGATTTTCCAATGATTTAACACCAATATAAGGTTGTTTTATAGGATTTTGATTTTTACATTCACATTTTAGTGTTTTAAAATACCAAAAACATGTTTACTGGCATCTTAAGAAAAGTGTTACTCGGAATGCTATGTCATTAGATACAACATTCCAAAAATCAATCTATGGTATTTGAATTATAATTTCATGGAAATATGACATTGTTTTCCTTGTTTTGACCCCCTAATAAATTTTTCTAATGGTCTTGGTGTTGTTAAAAACTATTTATTCAGTTATTACAATGTCACTATATATTGTATTGATGTGTTTTTTATGTGAAAACATAACAAATTACTCATCATTGGTTTCCCCATATTTCCACATTAAAAATAGTTCATTTTCTATGGTTTTAACCACTACATGCATGTTTTAGTGTTTTAAAATTATAAAAATCTATTTACGAGAATCATGATAAAACCATTACTTTGAATGATTAGATAAAAATTCCCCCATCTCAAAAATGAATCTATAGTTTTTTCCTCTAATTTCTTGGAAATTCAACATCATATGCCTAGTTTTGACCCCCCCCACCAACATAAGTTTTTAAATGCTTTAGTACCATAAGAAACTATTTACCAAATCATTCAGACCACACCACGCACTTGATTGATATGTGGTCTATGAATACACATGAAGAATATATCAATGGTGTTTTCCACATGGTTTTCTATTAATATAAGGCTTTTTTCTATTTTTTGGACTATTATATTCACGTTTTAATGTTTTACAATACTAAAAATTCATATACGTGCATCTCGGGAAAACCATATCTCAGAAAGATGTGTCGTCTCTTATTAAATTTTAAAAATTAATCTTCATTTATTTTCCTCTAATTTCATGGAAATATGAAATCATTTTCATATTTTTGACCACCGAACACACATTTCTAAATGCTTTGGTACCTTTTAAAATAGTTTATAGAGTCATTGTGACTACACCGTATGTTGTATTGACGTGTTGTCTTTGCATAAACATCAAAAATAACTTAAAAGTTTTTTCTATTGATTTCACAATAATAATATTTTTTTCTAGGGTTTATACCATTACACACTTGTTTTATCATTTTAAAATGTTAAAAATGAATTAATTAAAATTTACGGAAAACCAAAACTCAGAATGACTTGTCATTGGTTCCTACATTACAAAAATAAATATACAGTTATTATCCTATGATTTAATGGTTATAAAATGTCATTTTCTATGATTTGACCACCAAAACATGTTTTTAAATTCTTTGGAACCTTTAAAATGATTATACTGAGTCAAAATAGAAAAAAGATCAGATCTCGAGGATTGATAATCTCTACGATCAGCTGAAGGGAGAATGTTGGTTTTCGTAGATAGTCCTCAGATCAAGATATCATCAACTCATGGTATGAGATGAGGATGTGCAGAAGACTGCATACATTATTCATTATGGCCACTATGAGTTCTTGGTTAGTCCATTTAGCATGACCAATGCCTGTGAATTGTTCATATGGCTCATGATCAAGATCATTCAGCCATACCCCCATCTCTTTGTGGTGGTAATCATCGACAACATTTTGATATACTTGGTGTTGGTGGAGGATCATGCCTATCATCTATAGATAGTTTTGGATACACTCTGAGAGCTCTAGATTTAGGATAATCTCTCGATGTGATTGTTTTGGATACAGGAGGACCACTTTATGGGACACATTATCTTGGAGGCTGGGGTTGTAGTTGATCCGGTGAAGATAGATGTTGTGCATGGTTGGAGTAAAGAGTGTGACCGATGCGCGAAGTTTCTAGGGGTCGGTTGGGTACTACCAGATATTTGCACCTGACTTTTCTGGAGTTGTGGAACTGTTGTATGCATTGAAAAAGATTGGACAACCTTTTGTATGGATGAAGAGATTCCAGTAGAGTTTTCAGTAGCTGAGTCTGAGATTGTGTAGTGCCCCCATCTTGAGGCTACCCGAAGAGGGTTTTGGGTATATAGTCAACTGTGAACCATTATTGACTGAACATGGATGCGTCCTAATACACGGGCAATCAGTGATCACTTATGGTTCAGGATAAATGATACATCATGAGAAAAACTATGCTACCCATGACCAAGAGTAAGCACCAGTGGTTTTCTCCTTGAAGATGCGGCGACACTACATAATTGCTGAACAATTTACTATTTACACTGATCAAAAGAGTCTCAGGTATATCTTTTCACGTAAGGACCTAAACCAGAGACAATGACATTGGAAGCAGTTCCTCCAAGACTATGACATTGAGGTAGTCTACACTCCTAGTAAGGGGAACATATCAGAAGACACACTCAGAAGGAGGTCATGACTACAATTGTTGAGTCAGGTAAAAGAGCAGCTATTCGCATTACAGATATCCTTTGTGGATAGATATAGAGAAGCCTACCTGTAGTCTATGAATACCACTCTCCCACTTCTTCAATGAGTTCTAGAGGCCCAATATGGGTACATTGACTATGAAGATCGACGAGCTCAAATATCCTCAGAAAATACACCTGAAGGATTTTATGAATATGGGGAGCATGTCATCCTCTTCAAAGGACACACCATTGTACCAGTGGGGCTATGAGAGGAGGTGTTGAGGGATTCAATACGCCCACTCTGGCTTTACATCCTGGTGTGACAAAGATGTATTCAGACCTATGTCATCCGCACTGGTGTCCAGGGATGAAGAAATAAGTTGCATAGTTTGTTTCATGATGCCTTACTTGTTTTCACATGAAGGCTGGAGTTTAGGATCCAAAAATCTTAGGACATACATTAAGGGTACCAGAGTGAAAGTGGGATGGTACTTCCATGGATTTAGTGACAGGGCTACCACATACAACCATGGGCCACAATTCCAACTGTGTGATCGTTGAATGACTCACCTAGTCAGTCCACTTCCTTCCCATCTTAGTGCTGGTATCAGTAGAGGGATTGGGAGGCCTCTACGGAAAATTGATTGTACATCTTCATGGGGTGTCATCGACAATAGTCTCTGAACATGATGCATTTTTTACATCTCATTATTGTATGGAATTATAGTAGGAGTTTGGGACACAACTACGTTTGAGCACCGTGATTCATCCAGAGATTGATGGTTAGAGAGAGAAGACCCTTTAGAAACTATAGGACTTGATTCGTTCTTGCTTCCTAGATTTTGGCCGCAGTGGGAAGGATCAATTTACCTTGGTGGAGTTTGCATTAAACAACAACTATCACTCCACCATCGGTATGCCAACATTTTAGGCCTTGTATTTTCAATCATTCAGATCACCTCTTTCCTGGACAGATCCAGGGGAGTTAGCACTTATGGATCTAGAGTTAGTACGGTCTATCACTGAAAAGGGGAATATCATTTCGGAGTTTATAAAGACAATATAGAGCAAACTAAATTCTTTTATTGACAAGAAAAAAAGACCTCTAGAGTTCTAGGATGAAGACCATGTCTTTATAAAAGTCTTAGTAATACATGGATTGCAAATATTTGGCCAGGGCAGAAAGCTATCTATGAGGTTCATCAGACATTTTTAGGTTCTTTATAGTGTTGTCAAGCTGGAATCTCACCTTTCGCTTCCTCCACAAATTCATTGGGTGCATGATGTTTTACATGTGTCATAGTAGAGGAAGTACATGCATGATTAATCACATGTTATTGACTTGGGAGATCTGGGTATTGATGATGGGGTGACATTTATGGTGGTTCCAGTGGATTTTGAGGATCAATGGGAGAAAGTCCTTAGTTGTAGACTGATCACTCTGGTGCACGTTCGCTGGATGCATAGGAACCTCCAAAGAACACATGGAAGTGGGAGGCAAATATTCATTCGTAGTACCCCCATTTTATTCCTTAATCATTTTTAAAACTTTTGGGGCAAAAAATCCCTAAAGTGGGGAGAATTTAAAGACCCGGATTTTCCATGTAATTTTTTTAATTATTTAGAATTATTATGAGTCTGTGAAATTTGATATCACATGATTCCGAGTCCTTGTGTGCCGGGAATGAATTTTTGATCTTTTTTTAACTTATGATCAATAAACATGTGGGTGGCATTTTCAATATTTTGAATCAGTGATCAGATTAGAAATCTGATGGCACCATTGAAACTGTAGTGCCATGATTCGCTTAAGTGAGGCATCACTTCGACCGTAGAAGGATGGGAGAAAAAGATAGTTTTTGGACATTTAAAAAAAATAACAGAGTTATTTTATTTCTTTTTTTACTTTCCTCCAACAGATGAGCGGTGGTGGCGGGATCAATGACATGTCAATAAATAAAATGGATTGACTCTCCTTTAATTATTACCACATTGTTGGTAATTTGGTTGGTCCATTAATTAAATGAACCTCATCAATTCCTCAGATCATTAACCACCTCTCCTCCCACCTATTTATATGGAGCTCATGGTGGGGTGTTGGCATGACTTCACCGAGTGATGAAGTTCTTGTTATGTACCATGATGCCAACCACCTAGAGGATGAGACTGGATTCGACAAGTTTTGAAGAGCGCCACCGAATCATGAACTGACGACAACGTTGAAGGAATTTCCATCGATCGTCTTCAGTGGACATATTATCCCGGTAAGGGGGATTTTTGTAATGTTCATATTTATGAAATAGCTTTTTGATCACCTAATATGATGCTAACAGAGAGGTCACGTGGAAAACGAACAAGTCCCAGACTATCTACCACTTCTGTATTTTCCTCTTTTTATGGAATGGTTTACCAAAAAGAGAGGTAAGATGAAACCATAGGACATGTAGCAGTGATGGTGACCCGAGAGCCTTGTAGGTGCTAACGACACAAAAAAAGGAACACTGGAGAACGTCTGGTATCCCGTAGAAAAAACTGTTAGTGAGCCATTTTAGCGGCGGCCAAAGGTGACCCACAATGACCAGCCATGAGTGGTTGGAAGCTGCGTGTTGTCACGCACTTCAGTTGCTAGAGGCAGCTAGACTGAGTTGGCCGCGTGGGACAAGGGTGTCCCCAATAAGCACTGCTGGTTAGCCATGGAATGAGGGTGCAGCATGGCCCTACACCGTGCCGCGTTGGCGGAAGGTAGTCGGCCAAATGGTAGACTATTTCATCTGGTGGGGCGGCGCCCCACCAGTTAGGTGGAACAGCCCTAAAAACGTGGGGCCTACAGAGAAGATGGTCCACCTTTTGGGGGACTAGGCCGGCCGCAGGCAGACTGAGCAGGCTAGACCCGTGGCCTAGAGGGCTGGACCCACCAATGGGTCAGGCTGGACCCGTGGCCCAGCGGGCCAGTGCGGGTGGGTTTAGCCTAACCCAGTGGGCTGGGCAAACAGCGACCCGACCCTTCTAACCAATGGGATGAACTCGACTGGCCAGATCCAGTGATTAGTGCTGACCCCTAACGGGCCAGACCCAGGTGGAGTCAGGTAGACCCCAGGAACAGTTGCGTCAGGCCGGTTAGACTGAGTTAGACCGAGCCCAAAACCAACCGGCCCCTGAATAAATTAAATGCCTATAACTAACAAACCAGGTGTCTTTTCACATGCCTCCAGTGGCGTTGGGACCTCTTTAGGGAAGTGGTCCATCTAGCATATTCCGGTAGGACCGACCGAGCTGTGCAAAACCATGGTGTGATCACCCCTGTTTCATAGAAAGTGATGTAACTAACAGACCATGAATCCAATCGACACCCTGTCTATGGAAGAAAGACCCAAATGACAAGGAGGTCCTTTGGAGATAGTCTAAGAGAGTTTTCATGGAGTTGACGTGCAACTTGGCTTAGATCAAACTTGATTCCAATCAGGCCCTTTTTACAAAAATGCATCTGTCTCACATATCGGGCTTCCAATTGATGTGTCGTATGTCACGTTGGGACCCCGATAAGGCGGAGGTCCTTTGGGTATGCTTTATGTGGATCTTTGTGCCGGTGGAAATATTGCTGATTGCTTGAGGAGTGGTTCCCCTAGAATCATGTGTTCTATGTGAAGGAATCTGGTGACCAGCTGTCCTAGAAGTAGCGACCCTGTGTGGATCAGCATTGAGCGACCCTATGTGGATCTGCATCTAGCGACCATGTGTGCATCATCTTATAGAAACCATGTGTAGATCAGCCTTAAATCACCCTATGTGGATCAGCTTCATAGCGACCTTTTCGGGATAATCATCATTGCTACCCAATGAGGAATTTTTTTATAGCGGCCCATCAAGGATCAGCATTCTAGTGTCCCAGTGTGGATCAGCATCTAGCGACCCTGTGTGGATCAGCAGTAACATGACCCGATGAGGACCCCTCATATTGTGGCCCATCATGGAACAAAGACATACATCCAAGAGTGGATAGATAATAGAAAATATTATTTGTGGATAAGTTGGGGAACTTCTAAATGGTGTAAGATTATATATCTTGAGAATAATCATTTATTTTCCTGTTATCTGAGTTCTATACCTGGTGTGAGATGACTATTGCTTTGTGCTTTGTGATTGAGGTCCTTCTTTTTGGGTTTTCCTTTGTGGAACTTAGGAAGACCATTGGGGGTCTCGGGGTCCCTACTAAGTATTTTTCTACTCACACCTTCATGATATTTCCTCCCTTTGTTGTGTTGTGTGCGGAAAACATACAACTTTGACTAAGGTTTGGGATCCAGGATGAGACGGTGCTCAGAGGTGGACCTTTATAAGTGATGTACCACATTGATGACCGACCGTGAGCTATACCTAACCTTCATGTAGGAACCTTGGTGAATGATTCTAGTAGCTATTTTTCTTTTACTGTTCTACTTTTCAATTGGGCTTGTATTTTGGCCCCCTTTAATTACAATACTTGCCCTATTTACTTGCAGTACACATCTTTTTACTACTGCTCTTTTACGATGTGGGTTATGCTCTTTGTATTCAAAGACTATGTGTTTCTAGGTTTAAAGGCAATGCCTTCCCATTTTGTAGGGATATTACTTTCAGTGCTAGTCTCTATCCCTTGGCCTATGGAAGGCGGGCTTGGGGTTGTCACGGTATGGGCCCTGAGGGATGGGTCGTGACAATTACTCACATTATCTTGTAGGGAACTCTTATTCCAAACACTAAATTAAAATCCAATACAATATAATAAATATCAATTTGTTTTCATTGACTAAAAATAATTTTAAAAACATTAATGTACATTTATATCACCATAAGAAGAACCTCAACACATCAAAACAAACCAAGAACATCATTTTTCAACACACATAGATAACTATTAATTTCACTAGAAATTAATAAATCAAATTAAATATTATATACAATATTTCTCCAAATAATTCAAAACAAAAGAACTGGTCATCAAAAATTTAATACATGAATCTTGTGTTTAATAATTTTTTTTAAAAAATAAATCATTTTAAATTATCGTCTCCAATTTATACTTAATATTAATCACATTAGGATCACACAGATTATAAAATCACTTTAATAGTTTACTATTAACATATAAATACACAAATAAAAATCAATAATTTTGAGAGGTCACCTACATCTAGTGCAGAAAACAACACTCACTGTGATATTAGTCTTATTTCCCCACAAAAAACTACAAATTCAAATTATTAATGAACTCAATGTTATTAAGAATATTATAAGAAGATAGAAACAAAACCATAATATATTCAAACACACACACATATATATATATTGAATCTATTACTCTAGGAAGTGTAGCACCCTTGGTTTCAAAAAAGAATCCCAATATTTTTGTATCGTGGGTATATAGTGTTTTTGGGTGAAGTTTGGGAGGGTTTTGATTACATTTGGAATGTATGGAGGAGTTTTTCTCATGTTCTTGTTTTGAATATTTTTTGTGGAAAATGTAAAACTCATAGAGGAAACTTTGCACTATAGGACATAGGCTAAGGGAAAGGCACACTGGAAGGTGCATAGTCTCTCCAAATCTTGTGGTGGACAAAGAGAGACTGTGAAATGTGTAATAATTTCCTTCCTTATGGATGGTGTATGGTTTTTCAAAACATGTTATCCAACCATGGGACATCTACATTTCTGCAGAGGATAATTCATGGTTAGTACATATTTTTCCTAATTATATGACTATCCATGCATAGTTTAAAATGAATAACTACAAAAAGTTAATCTTCATCGTGATTTGCCTTTAATCCTTATTTGTTTCTCCAAAACAATCCCCAACTCTATAGATCTCTTTCCAAAATCATTTATACCCTTAATATTGAATTAGAAGTGATCCAGAGGTGTTTTTGTGGGTATTGAATTCTGATTATCAAGGTAATTCTTTGTTTATTGATGTTCTAAAAGGGTTTTCTTTGATCTAATTCCATATCTCTCTCTTGGTTTCTTAGATCTAGTTCAATAGTGGATTTATCTAAAGATATTAATTCCAATAATGATTACATATGGAATTTTTATGATATGGTAAGATATCTAAGGTTGGTTTTGGTGATTTAACCAATTTTTATTTGTGTTTCAGTGATGTTATTTGTTTTCTCCATAAATCCCATGGTTGGTGGCTTCACTCTTGACTCCTCTATTTATGAAACAAATGATCAGTTTCAAATTGGTTCTTCTGTGTGAAATTTACTACTAAGTTATTATTTAATTATTAATAGAAACATCCTTTGGTTATGTTTTATGGTATTTGGAATGTTTTGTTGCTTTTGAAAAAGGTGAACATCATAAATCTATTACAAAATGGTCATTAGGTTATTCTGAATGGAAAATGTTTTTCATAAAAAGTTTTTTATAGTAATTTATTTTATTAATTAGTTTTTCAATAAATGGATGTTTTTATTTATATCACTTAATTTTTTGGTTTTGAATAAGATTGTGGTTTTATTGAAATTATTGGATTTGTTTGTAAAAGGATGTATTGGAATGTGCTTGGATTAAATGGTAAACCATGGATGGAATGTGGTTTATAATGGTATTAAATCTACCACCATCAATGGGGATGGTTTATCTACGTTATAGTACAACCATCAATCGTAACAACTATCTTGTATAGTTAGGTGAGTGGTTGTGTGTTTGGGTGTGTGTGGATATGTGATGTGGAATGATTAAATCCAATTTAATGATGAAACGTTTGGAATGAATCCATTGGATTCATTCAGTATAAATTAGTTGGTGTTAAACCCCATTCCCTTGACATAAATTGTTTTAAATTGTTTCATATAAAATATTTTTACATAAATGCGGTAACTTGTTATATCATAGTGGCATGAGTAGGGAGGTTATTTGGGATAGCCTACCAAGATTCATTACTCACCCCAGATTTTGTACATTGGTTATTTGGTAGATATTGGATATTAATGATTATTTATATATTTTTATAACAAATCTTTTTGTGCTTTTCGAGTATGGAATGTTTAGTTTAGTTACTTATTTTCAAAAGGTAAAATAAGTCACAATCTATTAATGAACCCCTTGGAATTTACATCCAACCATATGATTCATTTTTAATCCTATTATATATAAACCCTATACTTTTACACATTTCATTACAAGATTTTATGCATAATAAAATAGCATATTACAAGCCAATGATCGTAAAGACTAGTGTCTTGGAAGACTAGGTACAAAAAACAAATAACATGGGACTAAATAAAACCTTGGATTATTTAATCTTCATATACATATCAGGACATCCATTTTACTCATACATATTCGTATTATAACATTGGGATAAGAAGAAGTAATGTATGAGATAAAAATCCCTAAAATGGAATAAACATATGAATAACGTTTTAGCACATGGGTTAGATGGCATGGCATAATGATATACAAAAATGGAACCTATGGAATAATGAAATATAAAAATTGGATAATATAAACATGTGTTCATAGTAATGTGGGAGAAACATAAAAAATGAGTTTTGAATGATTCAAGGATCATTGTACATATAGGATCACAAGTCAAGGTTAACCACCAAGACCGCTGGACTTGGTTGCATGAGTCAAGGCTAACCGCCATGAACATTACAAAAAATGTCTCAGGAGACTTAGAATTAAACAATGAATTAGAGAGATATCTAGGCTCACGCATCGTAAAATGATCGTGAATATTATTTACTCATAAAAAATCAAACAAAATCAATCATAAATAAACATAAGGGATACCCATAGAATGTATCATGTATCATATTCGTGACATAAAGCATAACTAATCATCATATCATAACAGTGTACATTATCGAAACGAATTTGATCATTCATGGATATTAATATTGAAGAATATTCATATATAATTATATGTGTTGTAAATTTAATGTCATAACATGGTAAAAAGGTATTTAAGAAACTTTATAATTAATACATTTTAGTATAGTTTAAGGAAAATATCAATGTTTTCCAAAAACAGATAATAGAATAATCTTTTATATAAAACCAGATGTGAAAAAAATATTTTATCATAAAAATAATGTTTTTTTAAAAATAATTATGTCTTGAAATATATTACAGATTTTATATGAAATTGGGTACGAATTCAGAAATTCCCTTAAACGGATTTTCTTATCTAGAAGCGTTGAGGAGGGAACCACATAAATACATGTATATCCCTAAAAAATAATGATAAAAGGAACTTGATAATTTATTTTGGATAATATTATAAAAATTTATAATATTTACATAAATGGAATAGATAACTCCATTTTTGTAAATAAAATGATAGAGTAACCTAGTGGAATAAGGGAGGTTTGGGTTAAATCCTTTAAATTATGTCTAATGGGGTCCTTCACTTGATCTTAATGTAATATATAAAAAACTTAAATTCATTAATTAATATTTATAAAAACTAATTCTCATGTAAACTATCTATTACAACCCTTTTAAGTTCATCTATGTCCTTTTTGATGGCTTAAGAGGTTCGATTTCATTATTTGGGAGCATTTGTTTCCTTGGTTTTTATGATTGGTTTACTTGTATTCATGTATGGATAAACATGTATGATGAGAATGGTTGAATTTTTTTATGTATTATGTTATTAGTGAACATACCAAAGATTATATGTTTATAATGTTCATTTGGTTATTTGGAGTGAAGAAGAATCATTATATAATACAATAAGGATATTTTTTTTGGTTAATTACGTGCTTTTTATAAAATCGATTTTTTTTTATAATTTATTATAATGTTTACAAAATATTACATATCAATAAATTAGACATAATAAATATATTATGTTTTGGTTCAACTATCAAAATGGTTTCATGACTAGAATTTATGATGATAATATAAATTGAAAACTTATCATCATTGAATGTGATAAATTAACACTTGTCAGATAATGTTTCATTTCAAGTATAAAAGGATGGTAAATGATTAATGATGATGAATTATTCCATTCTGATAAAAAAAATATTAATTTATTTTACTAGAGTTATAATGACATTTGGATGAAATGAGGCGAGTAACGAAAATGACAGAAATGAAAATGAAAGAAAATAATAGAAATGAAAAGTGAGATTTTCCTCTTCAATATATCTTCATTGAGAACCTATTTAAGGGAGACATTTTGGTTTTTTAAAGAGGCATAAGGATATTGAACATGGGATATGGGATTATGGGTATATTTATCATAAAATTTTAGGGGCACAAGGCTTGAGAGGTGTGAGGATAGGAGGTTAAGAGTGGTGGTATTTAAGATAGAGTAGAGGAGGGGGTTTCCATTATTTTTATCAATAGTTAAATATTTTTTTCTCAAGAACATTAATATTATATATTAATGAGAAAACAATAGTATATAGAGAATGTGATTTCTAAACAACATCCATTTAAACCTTCCATGACTCAATCATGATGCAAAAACCCATTTATTTAGAAGTTATCGCAAAATATCATATTTTATTATTCATAAAAATGCATGTATTTTATTAAAATTCCAAAAAAAATCACCCCATCCATTTATCGATGTGTAGAATTGAAAAATGAACTCCATTTTACAAATATAATTTTCTAACTATGATAAATTAAAATTTTTATTAAAATCAGATGTTACGTGAAAAAGACAAATTTTAAAATTAAAAAAGTTTTTCTTCATTTTTGAAAAATTAATTACAATTTCCTAAAATAACATTATAATAATAAATATCAAAATATTAATTTATAAATACCTTTTGTGATAATAATTTTTCTTTGAAATTATTAAATAAATCATAAAATAGTATTTAAATATACATGACTTATAAAAATAACGAAAGTGAATTAATAATATTTAAAATATTAACTTACCAATACTATGATATAATAATATCACATTGTAACTTATAAGCTGGATAAATGTTATTCACACATTCATTATTGAGGTTACTTTTCAGTTGGATGATTTACTATTCATTAGTGTCCCATTACTATTCTAATAGTCATGTTACTATTTCATCATTACACTTTTCTTAACAACTAGAGACAACAATTGTTTTCATAATTTTTCATTTACAAGGTTTGTATTGTGTTCTATATGTAATTTCATATGATTATATTATAATACATAATCATAATAAGGGGATTTCATTGATTATATATTGGGCCATTTCATTCTCTCCCCTTTATGAAATTTCACCATCGAATTTTTTTTACATTATATGACATAAAAATGTTGGGATTCCTTTCCTTAATTTCCTCTTAATGTTCCCTTATCACATCTTCATACATCGGGTTCTTAAATAATATAGTGACTGTGTGAGTAGTATTGCTCTATATAACTTTATATCAACGATCCATGATTTTCATTGGTTTCTCCATATAATAATAATCATTCTCCAACCATACCACCCGGAAAAAGAGTACATGTGAAGGGACTAGTATATACTTATTTAAGAGGGATACAAGGAATACATCATGTACATTAGACCTGGTTGGTGGAAGTTCCTGTCAATAGGTAAGGTCTGCAACATGATTAAGAATCATGAAGGGGTTTATGTACCAAGGAAAAATATTTCCTTATTATCAAAGCACATGACCTTCCTTTATGGTGATATACAGTGGAATTTCATGTCTCTTACTTTGAACACAAGGTCTCATAAATGATTTTTTGTATATCTGTTCTACTGTCTTTCGATATCTAGGATTTACTAATGGATGGTTTTCACCTTCTCCACCATTTCTTGGACTATTTCAGGACAATGTATCTTACACTCATTTACTTATCCATACATGTAGGTGTTTAACACCTTCACACATAAAGGTCTTCATATAGATCCATTCATATGATAATGTGGAAACTATTATTGTTAAATAATTCAACGAGAATAAGGTATTGGTCCCACCCTCTTTCAATTTTTATTGGACATGGTGCCAATATATCATCCAATATCTAAATAGATCACTCCGACAGACAGTCATTTTATGGACGATAGGCCAAACTGAAGTTCAGTTCAGTTCATAGAGCATGCTGGAGGCTTTTCCAGAACATCGAGGTGAATCTGAAATCTCTATCAAATATAGTAAATAGTGGTACTCCATGAAACCTTACCGCCTATTCGATATATATCCATGCAATTTGATCCATTGAGACATTCTATCCTTTTTGGATAAAGTGATATGAATTTGGAAGATGATCTACAATGAACCATATAGCATTGTTTCCAATGGATTTCACTAGATTTCCCATGATAATGTCCATGATGATTTTATCCCACATCCATGTTGGTATGGGTAGTGGTGGAATCATCCCAATAGACTTCTCTATTTTTATCCTTCATATGCTTACATACCAGGCACTTTGATTTATATTCAGAATCCTACACCATTATATTTTCCCACCAATAATTCTCTTAGAGATCATGGTACATATTTGTAATTCCTAGGTTAGTATATAAGGTTTCTATATTTTTATAATTCAGAATCTCATTTTATATATCTAGACCAGATGTTATATATAATTGTGACCCAAATATTATGACTCCAATTTTTCCATTCTGGAACTCACATGATGTACCATTTCATATTGCTTCCACCCTTTTCTATATTTCCACATCATTTCATTGATATTCCTTTATTTTCATTATGAGAGATGGTTGTGAAATAATTTGAGAAAGTATTGATGATGTTCCTACCTTAATGCCTCCCAGGTCAATGCTCTTCAAATCAAATATGTTTGGATAATTTTCAATTCTCATCATTGATAAATGATCATGTTCAATTCTACTTAGTGAATATACCCCCTTATTTAACATTCTTGGATTGTAATGGATTGACCAGTCATAATCCTTGATGATCTCTAACCATCTCCACCAAATCATATTAAGCACTTTCTTTGGTGAATATATATTTTTCTTACCCTTGTAATCTTTCTATATCTCACACTTTTAAACATAATGATAATGATTTCATATTTTCAATGCAAAGATCATGGTCTCAAACTCCAGATCATGCATGGGATTTTTTGATAATGGATTTTTATCTTCTAATAGGTGTAGTATATCAAATTATCTTTTTTCATCAGAATGCAGCCTAATCCCTTTTTTGAAGAGTCACTTTACACATATAATAGTTATCAACTTATAGGGAGTGTGGGTATTTTTTTGCGATAATCTTATTTATGATCACCTTAAGTCATTTCTCAAATTCTTGAGTCTCAAAAAACTTTACTCCATTCCATGTAAGATTGGTCACTGGGTTTGATAATCATATAAAGTTATTTATAAATCATCGATAATATTAGACTAAACCCAGAATTCTATGGCTCTCTATTACATATGTTAGAATTGGTCACTGTTCAATTTCCTTTTTCTAGGATGGGTCCAAAGATATTCCTTTCCTACTGATAACATCCCCCCAGAATGAAACATCCTCCATCCAGAAAACACATTTACTATACATTTCATAATATTTCTCCCATCAGAAATTCATTAGCATATTATTCAAATACATCTCATGTTCCTCCATTCTCTTGTAGTAAAACATAATATCATTAATAAATACTACCAACAATTTTTTGAGGAAATATATAAAGACTATATTCATTAAATCCATGAATATTTTTGGATCATTAGTGAGTCCGAAGGGCATCACAATGCACTCATAATTTCCATACCTCTTTCGAATGGTTGTTTTGGGAATATCTTCATTCCTAAAATTTAATTGGTGATATCCCAATTGAAGTTAATACTTTGAGAAATAATTACCCCCACTTAGCTGATCAAAAAATTCATCTATCTGAAGAAAGGGATAATTTTTCTATATCATGATTTTATTATGCTAAAGATAATCAATTTAGAGGCGAACGGATCTATTCATCTTTATAAAAAAGTATACTAGTGGACCCCATGGTGAATCGCTCTGGTGTATAAAATTCATCTCTAGATTCTCCCATAACATCTTCTTCAAGTCTTCCATCTCATTGGTGGAAATTATATATAGTGTCCTGGATAAAGGTAGGGATCCAATAATATGTTTAGTTTAGAACTCAATCAATTGATCAGGATGAAGAACAAAAAATTATTCAGGGAATACATCAGTATAATTCCTCACGATGTGATATCTTTATGAATTATAATCTCTTATATCTCAATCATTTTATAAAGATATTCTTTCTCAAAATTCACCATTATCCACACTTGAGATAATGATTTTGAAGGAGGTTCATCTTCCACCTTACACTTTGTATAATATTGGAGAACACACTTGGATCAAAAGTGTGATATCCCTTTCCTGATAGTTAATGTTGTATTTTTATAAAGATATCCAATCCCTTCCTAAAATAGCATCGAACTCCACCAATAGATGTATGATAAGATTTTATGAGTGGTTATGCCAACAAAAATTTACCAAGGAGGAGTTACAAACCTTGGATGCAATAATTCTCTAGGCATTGTTCTCATAATAAAAAAACCACCATATTTTGAGGTGGTGTTTGAATATTTCTACTAACAATTCAAGATATGAAAAAATTCATATAACCAAAATTAAATAGTATGTTCTCTATTTATGAATGAATAAATAGTGTACCTATCACAAAAAAAATTTATTGCTCTGACTCAGTAGTAGTGATAGCACAATCCCTTACTTGTTTTTGTGGAGGTAGTTGTTGATTGCCTCTAAAAACCCTTGGCTTAGGTATGTAGTTCACATAATTCCCATGATCAATGTAGTTGAAACATTACACTATTGGAATAACATTGATATGAAACTCCCTTTATTATTCCACATTAGTGGAATTCATCATATCCCTATAGTAGTTCATTTATATATTTCTCATATTTATACATTTGATGAAATTTATGGTTTTCTTAAGATAGTTCCCATAATTCTTCTTCCTAATACTTTTACACATTTGATGTTTGATCATCTTCCCATCATTGGATTCATTTGAAGATCCACCCATACCAGACTCCATTTTCCAATTTATTTTTCACCAATCCCATGATACCATTGAGAGTCTTTGATAACCATTTAAACCATGATGGAACAATAGAAAATTTCATCAAAACTATCAAATTAATGAATCACCACCACTTCTATATACTCTACTTGAGTCCATTAAAGAATCGATCCACCTTTCATTTGGTTATGACAAAGATGGAGTCGTATCTTGAAATCCTTGTTATGTTTTCTTCATATTTTCGGATGGACTCATCTTCCTTCTTCTTCTTACTAAGAAACTCTATATCAATATTTAGATAATAGTTTTGAGGAGAATATATATTGAAAAAATATTTTCTTGAATTGCTCCTAATTGTTTGAATCAATATACACATGGGACTCTGTATTCATTCTCAGTGTCCACCACTGATCAGATTCCCCATTAAAACGACATTCCACCAGTACAACTTTCTCATCATCAGATAATTGTTGGAAAATAATATATTTTCAGCCCAGTTTATGCAATTTTCTGTGAAGATACGATATTAAGATCCACATAAAATGTGAGGGCATTACTTCATGAAGGATTCAACGACCAAGATATCTTTCCATGGAAGAGGAGAGTGTTCCACATGATTAATGTTATTATTTGTAACTTCTTCCAACTGTGTATGTACTGTAATAATTGTTTTAGAATCTACTCCCAACATATCAAACATATCGTTATGAAAATCATCACAATTCATATCATATTAATTTATAAAATGTGTGATTATATTTCCCTCCATTAATTAAGAAAAAGAACTTACAATTGGGGGTGGAATATGTATATAATAAGAATAAATTGAATAAAATTAAACAATAGAGGATAAAAAATTAAAGGAAATTTATATCTTAATATATGATTCCCTTGGATTCAATCTAGGTTATCCATGATATATTTCCTAGCACATATTTTTATGGGATTCTTTTTTTCCATTAATAATGGATCGTATGATTATTATTAAATAAACCAAAGCATATCCCCTTAGTGTTTCAAACAAGGAGTGTATCAAGGCCCATTTTCATACACCAATTACTATTAATGTCTATCTCAGTATAGCATTTCTAGTATTTAACCCTTAATACATATGATCGAGAGCCACATCCACTGATTTTTATCTCAACAAGGATTCATTTTCATGATAAACCACTTACTCTATACTTAAAAAGTTTAGGCATGTTTTCTTATACATTGTCTCATACCTAAGGTTCTTAATAACGTTATATATTCCTTATATCCCAAATAAACTGACCATCAATTGATTCAAACTATATTAACCCAATCCTTTTATCGTTTTCATTACATGACATCAATAATAGTAAAACATAATATTATAATCCGTGTATCCTAATGTATAGTTTATTTGAACACTAGGTATATAAAACTAAAAACATGGAACTAAATAAACATTTATTTACTTAAATTCATAAAAATATCCAATATTACATTTTTCACATACATCATAATAAAAAAAATTGGGGAAAACATAAATGAAGGGATGAGTTAGAATACCTATTAATGGAGTAAACATATGAATAAATCTTTAGAACATGGGTTAGAAGGCATGGAATAATGATATTAATATGCATGGAAAATATAAAATAATGACCTATAAACATTTGATAATATAAAAGTTGTTTCATAGAAATTTTGTAGTGACATAAAACAAGACATTATCATAATGTAAGGATTATTTTGCATAGAGGATCACATATCAAGTTTAAGTACCAAGAAAGTTTCACATGGTTTCATGAGTTAAGGCAAACTACCAAGACCATTGCACATAAAGTATCATTAGTCTAAAAAATACCCAAGGAATTTATCACTTTATGGGACCACCCATCTTAACATGTTCCGGAATATGATTCCCACATATATAATCATACATAATAAATAAATCATAAACATAGGGGTTACCTGTGTAAATAATTGGGTATCATATTCGTGTCATAATGCATATCAAATGGGAGTATCAAAAAATAGTCCATGATTTAATGAAATTACATCATTAATGGATATTAATAAGTTATAATAGGTAGTTATCATGATTATTTATGTCAATGTTTAGTGATAACCTAGAAAAAAATAATTTTAGAAACATTATAATTAAAAACAATTAGTGTGGTTTTAAAAAATATCAAAGAGTACTTAAACAAGAAAATGGAATAATATTTTATTTTAAACCAGAATTAAACAAATAAGGTTATAAAAAAAACATTATCTTATGGAAATAATTTTGGATTAAAACAGATTATATAGTGGACTTGAAATTGGGTAAGAATTAGGGATGTTATCTTAAACATGTTAGCTTGTTAGGTTGTATTGGGGAGGGAACCACTTAAAAACATTTATATACCTAAAATATACTTATTAATGAACCATTATAAATGATTTAGTATAATTTTAATATAATATAAAATATGTATATAAAAATAATAGATAACCTATTTTGGGTAAAAATATAGATAGAGGAACTAAGAGGAATGATGTCGGTTTGGGTAGAATCTCATACCTTAACTTTGGTGGTGTCCTCAACATGATCATAATGTAATGTATAACCAAATTAAATTCATTAATTAATATATATAGAACCCATTTTCATTTAATATATTTATTTAAACCTTACTAAGTTCATTAAGGACCTTTTTGATGGTTTAGGAAGTTCAATTTCATCGTTTGGGAGCTTTTGATTCCTTTGTTTTAATGATTGCTTTATTTATATAAATGTAAGGATAAACATGTAATATGAGAATTTATATACGTAATTGAAGTTGTATTATATTATTTATCAAAAATAATATTACATGGTTATAAAATTCATTTGGTTATTTTGAGTGAAGATGAATCATTATATAAAATATTAAAGATAATTGTTTTGGTTAATTTTTGGGTTTTTATCACGTCGTTCCCATTTTGATTCATAAATTAATAATATGTCTAAAAAATATTATCAAAAATTAAATTAGATATTATAAATATATTATAGTCTTATTTAACCATCAAAATAGTTTCAGGACAATAATTTTAAACATTAATAGAAATTGAAAACCCATAATCCTTGAATGTGATAAACTATCACATCTCAAATGGTGTTTTCATTTCAAATATAAAAGGATGGGAAAGGATAAATGATGATGAAATTTTCCATAACAATATAAAAATTAAAATAATTGTATGGTAATATATTTTTCATAACAATTGGAAGAAATTATCAGAAGAAATGGAAAGAAAGTATGGAACATCAAACAAAATAAAGGAAATGAAAAGTGGAATTTACCTCTGGAATATACCATCCATAAGAAACTATTTAGGGGAGAGGGTTTTGTATTTTCAATATACAAAGGGATCATGAAAGTCTAATAGGAGAATAAAGAAATTTTTATCAGAAATTTTGTTAGGAACAAGGCATGATAGGTGTGAGTAGAGAAGGTGAAGAGGGGTGGTATTTATAGTATAGTGGAAGAGGGGTTTCCCATTATTGTAATCCGTAATTTAATATTATTACTGAATACTATAAATAATACTGATTATTGTGACCAAAAATCATAATGAGACTATGTGAATCCCAACCAATGGCCATTTACATCATCCATGACTAAAGAATGATGCAAATATTTTTTATTTAGATTTTTTCAGAAATTATCATATTTTACAATTCAAAAGAAATACATGATTTTTAGAAAAAACCTCAAAATTCACCCAAAATATTAATTGAATTATAGAATATGTTAATGAGCTAAATTTTAGGGAAATAATTTTCTAAATATGAGAAATTTTATATTAAATTAAATTCATAATTTATTTGAATACTAATTTTTTTTATTTAAAACAGATTTTTGAACACTTTGAAAAATTAATTAAGGTTTCTTAAAAATATATTATAATGATATGTCATAAAAATAATTATTTATAAAAAAATAATGAAAATAAGTTTTCTTTTATATTATTAAATTATTCATAATATTTAAATTTAATAAACATGACTTACAAAAATACCAAAACTTAATTAATAAAATTAAAAATAATTAATTAATTATAAAAAGATATAATTATATCATATTGAAACTTATATGATGGATAAATTTAATTTATACATTCATTAGTGAGATAACTATTTAATTGTCCAGCTTACTATTCATAAGGGTCTCATTATTATTCCAATTGTGGAATTACTATTTCATCAGTATAAGTTCTTTATGTTCTAGAACGACCTTTTGTTTCACTAATTATTCATTTATAAGGTTTGTATCATGTTATTTATGAAATATTACATCATTAAATTATAATAAATAAGGGCATAAAAGTAATTTCGTTGATAAAACGTTGGGTCATTACATCATAAGTACAAGTGATGTCCTTTACCCTTCTTAAGACAATGAGGTGCGGTAGGATGTTACATGGGTATCATTCTTGGTACTTAAAAATACCCTAGGGAATAAGTAGTATTAGCTTGTTTGGTCCATGAATAACATGTGGTCATTTTTTATGTTCTTCTTTGATATGAAATTTACTCTTGTTTATCCCTTGAGTTTGGATGGTAGAAATGAGTAGGATTTTTAGGAATAGAAATGTATATCATAAAAACACCTAGCTAACCATTTTATACCAATGTCAATGTCACCAAGGATTTGGGTAAATAAGTGTTTTGGAGACAATTATATATTTGAAATCACAATTTCATGGATTTAGTCGATGAGCAAGAATGACATGAATTATAGAAATGAAATCCCCCTAGGATTGAATATCTCCTTTTGAGAAATTATTAAAGATTTCGTGCAAAATGATGATTTTCAAAAAAATTAAAGTAATTTGTTTTCAATTGCAATATTTGAAATGTCATGGAATGAGTATCATCAAAATTATAAGATTTTGAAAATCATTGTGAAATTTTCAAAAAAAAATGTTGAAGATGCAAAATGTTTAGTTTTGGAATGTACTGTTTTGATATGTAAGATGTGATAGAATTTTTTATTATTAATCCTTATGTTTCTAGAGATTGATACATATGGTTTTTATTTTGGTTATAGATAATGGAACCAGGTTGGTGTCCTTGAAACCAACAAGGATAAGTTGTTGAGAATGTTGTATCACATGAACCATACCTGGAACAAAAACTAGTTCAGTATATAGTAAATTCTTTTAAGGTTTGGGATAAATGGAATATAATGGATGAACCGTGGAAATAGAATCATTCCGTCCAATTATAGATGAAGAATCAATTAATCTTTTGAGGTGATATGGAAACGAAAAATGTAGAGGTGTGGATGAATAGGATGAATTAAATATCTTATTTCCTTTGAAAACTAGTGAAGCTTAATGTTATGTCTAAAATTTATATGTTTTTGGATCTTTCATGATATTTCTGGGATTTAGTAATTCAAGATACATTAGAATAAGTCCTTTAATGGGATTATTTTGATGAATTGTTCACAAAAATTTATATCCATGCTTATTTGGAATTTATATAATGACAGACATCTTTATCATAAAATAGGAAAATCAATATGTCACAGAATATGTGTCTAAATTCATGAATTTAGAGCACTTTGACTTAGAGGATTCTTCTTGTTCTTCCATGAAGGCATGAATCATTGAATCTAGTATGATATATGAGATTCTCTTGATGATTATTGTGCTCTATATAGAAAATAATGTAGAGATGGTTAATAGAGGGTCTTTGGTATAAAGAGACATATTAGAGCTATGGGTGGAGGTAGTATCATGATAACTATGGAAAATGGTGGGAACTATAATGTTGGGAACATGTATAAGAGAGACACTAATTTACAAGTGGTAGAATGAATTAGAATTAGATGACAAGTTCGTTAAATCATCCTCTAAATCAAAATAGAAAGACAATATGTTTCTTATGTGGTTCTCTTAGTCACATGAGGTGAGAGTTCATGACACCATCTAGATCATGCCTCTATATCAATAATATGGGGAATCTTCAGTGCAATTATCATAGTGCTCCAAGGTCTTGTGTTTGGGAAACCTCTTAGGAGTTGCGAATGTCGTATTCTTCAATAAGATGTGGGATGTAGAATACCTCTTGTCTGCTGAATAGATCTAGCTACAATAATTCCATGAATTCCATGAATCATCAGAAAGGGTAATCTAAATAGGTTAGTAAAGAAGAAATCATTATGACAAAGTAATTACATGGTGTTGAGAAGGTTATTGTGGATGATAGTCTGGACCATCAATGGTGAGAGGTACAAATCTTCTGAATTAAACCCTTATGAAATATCTGTTTGATACAAGGGCATACCATCCCTTTATTTCTACTCATGATATTTATTTTATGGTGTTAAAAGTGAAGAAGATGGATTATATTATGAAAATTCATGTAATATCCCAGATATTTAGTGTAATATTTTAAATATAATATTGAATTATTTTGAGACTGAGTGCTGAGACGGGGTGTGATTTTGATGCCTGGTGTGCCCATAATAAATTATTGAAAATTATTATACCTTAAATTTCATGTGCGAGTGGTGTCCCTAAAAAAGTGGAATAAGTTATAAATAGCTACCCAGATCAGAAATATGATGGTTCCATTATGTTTAGAGAAGTACGTTTACCCTAGGTGAGACAAAACATTGGTCATTGTGGGTAGGTTGTGAAAGAGAGTACTTGGATGTTTTAAAGTATAAAATAAATTAAATATTAATTTCATTTAAAATTTTATTTAGTAAATGTGTTATTTTTATTAAACCATTTTAGTGAAATCATTTTTATCAACATAACCATATAATTTCCCATAATCTGGGAGATAGAATCTAAAAAAATGGATGATTACATGATAGTGGATCAAGATCGATCTTGAAGGTTAACCATCAGCAATGAATCCTCTATAATATATGATACTTTCAAAGGTAGGGTGTTGTGATTTAATTTCTTTATGTCCCTATTCATAGGATCAACAATGAACACAGATCATTCCATGAACAGGTTGACCTAATGACTGACCATTCTTGAATGAAGGGTTTGATTGTAGGGATTATATGGGGATGCCTATTATTATAATTTTTAGTTTTGATTGATCATTCTTATAGAAAATATCACGAAAAGAATGAAAAATTGATGAGGTTTCTTCCCCAAATTTGTCCCATTTAATTTCTTCACCTGTTCCCCATGTTTTATTCATTATTTTCTGTATATGAATGAACAATCATTTCTCCTTTTATTCTTGGTACAAAGATACGGAATTAATGATCTGGCCTCATGAAAATGCAATGAGGTGCGATGGTTAAGGTGCATCATGGTTTTTTTGGGGCATCAGTGCATTGTGGTGCAAGCGGAAGAACCCAGTAGTGGCTAGGATGTCATATCTAGTCAGCCCTAATGAGTGGCGGTGCAGGTCTAGGGGATGGTTTAGGTTTACGGTGAGGTGGATGACATGTCACTGGAAAAATTGATGATAGACACCGATTGAATCTCTTTCATGGAAAGGGACCTCATGGTGGCGATGAGGCTGAGGGCAAGAAGAGAATGCGGGGTGCATGTGGACTTTCTGGGTCATGTGGAATGAAGTGCAGAACTACATTGACCATGGGGGCATGGGGCTAGGGAAGGCTGTGTGTAGTGGATAAAATGATATTTGTGTGTGAATGCTAGTCCTAGAGAGTCAGTCCATTCAGGGTGGCCAAGAGGGTTGTACCATGTGTAGGAGGACCTATCATGTTTTAAATACAAAAACGAAAAAGTTTCAGTTGATTCAGTTGAACGTGTCTGGCATCGTCGATCGAGTCTTGTCAGGTTGGCGGGCAGGTCGAGTAAGACTCGAACCAGACCAAGGCCGAACTTTTTTTCTAAAATGATAATATCCTTCAAACTGTATGTCTGATTTATGATCCATCTACTATGTTGGGACCCTTTCATTACTATGGACTTTTTTGGACCAATGATGTGTTTTAACACATAATTATTATAGTCACATAGTCAATTTGTATTGTATGTACCCGGGGTCAAGGGACACGATAGGTGTGACCACTACTCACTGTGCACCCACCCTTACTACTTTTATTGATTCTCTCATCCACTATTTCTTAGAAATGTTTTAATAGGGATTGTTCACTTCATTGTTAGCTAATGTTTTACTAGTGACATTTACTTCATATAGTACTATGATCCCTTCAGTAGAACATCCGGGATAGATATGTTGGAATCCCTCGAGAGGACCAAAGATGATCATATATTCCTTATTGGTACCCTATGTATAGTATTTTGTATTTGTGATTCAAAAATCACTAGTCATCAATCCACAACTAAGTAGGTTAATCCAAATGGAGTCGTTGGTATCACTAAATGGAACGACCTGTGATACTCCAATTATGTACCATATATCTCTTCAAATAATGCATTATATATCTCTCTAATGATGGTTCCCAAAGAATGGAACTTCTTATAAGAACATCCTCAATGCTATCGGACTTAGGACTGTGCTCTCTCTTATGTGTGATTTGTGGAATCTTTGAACCGAATCCGCAGTGTTCTAATTTTGTGTTTTTGACTTTCCAGAGACTATGTTACATGGTTTGAGTATATCTTTATATTCATGTTATATGATGTAGAAATATACTTGTGTATATTTGAAATTACCTTTCCATTGTGTTTTCCTTGGTGAGTTTGGGTGTCCAACTGATTATTATTATAACACTAATGCATGGGATTTTACCCCACGTTTCATGAATTGTGCATATGAGTGACCTATAAATAGATTATATGGTGGAATTTGACTAGAAAAATACTTATTAGTTATACATACTATGGTTATCATTCAACTTTAGAGAGTATCCCCAGTACCTTGCCTTCATTTTGGATCTGGTACAGTTTTATATGGATGAATTTCAAGAACATGTCTACAGACATTCGTTTTTTTGGTCTTTTATATTGGTCCTTTTTAAAATCTAAGAACTTAATTGTTTTACTCTAGTAGTGATAAATAGTGGTTTCATGTATTGTTTACTTTTTGTTATTAAATTTTATCATTTGTGTCTTGTAAATTTGCGTGTACAAACAAGTACATTATCCTAATTACTCTTAATTTTTGGATTTGTTTATTTAGTGTTAGTCACTATCCACTGGCCTACTAGAGGAGGGTTTGAGTCCTAATGATATGGTTCCCACTAGGACAGGTCCCCAAAAAGTGGTATCAATGGTTATGGACATTACCATATGACAGTGGCTCTGTGATATTTATTTTGGAAAATAGTGTTATGTGTTTCTTGTCTGTATTTTAGGCCACGGATAATAGTGCTAGCATGGTAGCTAACATATCCATACATAAGGACTATAATAACCATATTTTTGAATCAGTAAATGAGAACTATAGTCCCATGGAAAATAATGCTACATGCATCATATATGAATGGTGTTTGGATTCCATATACTTCTTGAATCGGATATATAGATGTACTCCTTGATCGTGGTACATATTCTTTTCGTAAAGTTTTCTCCCATGATGAATACCAGCTAGGAGTCAATAGATCATTCACAAGGATTTTCCCCTTAATGACGAGGCATCAGTTCAAGAACAATTTTTCTTGATGTTTCCTTCAGGTGGTGGACAATTTATACAATGACCTATGGAGCTACAAGAGTTACCTACAATACCTACAGACAAGGAGCACATGATGAGTGTGATCTATAAGGTTTAGAGTAAGAGACCCCTCATGTTCTGGGGAATGATCTACCCTTTGGTGGCTGAATACTCTCTTGATGTCGTGAAAAGAGTTCTCAATCTATTCTAGGCACTAAAAATCAGATGGTGGTCCTAGTATTGAGCCTTCTACCAGGATCATCGTGGCGATAGTGAATTTTGGCTACCCAGACTCATGATAAGGTGACTCTCTATTAGACAGAGTTCGAGTGTCTCTATTGAGAGGAATTTTCACCAGTTACATAGAGAGTTTAGAATATAATGATGATTTTTTAACTCTAGTTGTGTAGTAAGAAAGTAGTTGATTATACATCGAGGTTCACAAACATTATTGGGAACATGATATATATGGTTAGAGATCAGTACTTCTGCACTCGTACCTTCAAGTGAGGTCAACCCAGATACATCCGATCCAAAATTATCCCTTCGATAATCCCTACTATATTGGGGTGCATGAGTGTGCTTTGGCAGTCAAGAGATTCTTTTTTGAGTAAATATATATGGTGATAGTCAGTATAGTATGGACAGATTAAGAGACCTTGGTATCAGGAAGACGACATCATACATAGGGATCAGAACATGGGAAATATTTTGAGAGGGGGTTTTAGGATAGAAGATATGTAGTTCATGGTTCAGAGGGTGGATCCAGTTAGCCTAAAGAGTGGTGGTTCTACTCATGTGATGTTTGGGGACTTCTCAATCTAGATTTTCCAACCCTTCATGATTTTGACAGGGATATATTGGATGGAAAATTGAGGTAGAGATAGAGACTAGAGCAGGAAGATCCATAGGCCAGTGGAAATGGAAGAGGAGTTGGGAGAGCAGTGGGTGGTGGTTGATGTTTGAAAATGTTACCATCACCAACCCAAGGATGTTTTATCTAGGCTCAGGGATCTGGAGGAAAGGGGCAAGGAAATCTACACGTGGTTGAGGAATATGATCCAGGGATCCATAGATTAATCAATGTATGTTGTGGGAAATTTCTACACAATTTGATTTACTAATAAACATAGTTCATAGTCATTCTTTTCTCACCACATATCTTATACGAGACATTGAGATTCCATTAGAACCATTGTATTGGCCCTTACACTTAGAGACACGAATTGGTCGAGACTCTGTGGTGACACATCTATGTCGATAGTGCGACATTTCCCTTGGAGTCATATTTTCAGTTGGGAGATCATGGGGGTACCATTGAGGCTTTATGCAGTCATTCGTGGTGTTGATTGGTTATCATTGATCAATTCCTATATTTACTATTTTATGAAATGTATTAGTTGTTACCATAGATATGGAACAAGTTATTCCAATATTAGTGAAAATGAAACCCAGTCTTTACAGGATAGAATCATGTATGAGAAGGTGGAACTGATCACTCACCATTTGGTTTGCCAAGACCTTGGTGTCGATAACTTTATGAGTTTCCAATTGCAGAATTACTGGTAGTATATGTGAAAATCATCCCATAAGATGTTCAAGGATTACCTACCTACTGGTAGATCAACATCTGTATTGACATACACCCAAGGATGGAATCTATATACAAACTAGAATATCAGATACCTCCTAGATAACAGCTTGTGCTCAGGGTGAAGTTCGAGGATTTGTAGAGGATGGGCTTCATGAGACCCTGTGTTTCACCATGGGAGGCCCCAGTATTGATCTTCAAAGAGGAATATGGGATATTCCAGTTCAATGTGGCTTATAGGTGCCAAACCCATGTGACCATGAATGACTAGTATCCCCTACCAAGGAACAATGACATATTCAACTAGTTGAGAGGGGAAGGATGGTTCTCGAATGGGGAACATTGATCAGGCTATCACCATCTATGAGTATGAGACGAGGATATACCAACGACAAATTTTAGAAGTCTTTAGGATCATTATGAGTACTTAGTGATGTCCTTTGTCATGACGAACTCCCCAACAGTTTTCATGAAACTCATGAACCTGATCTTTCATCCATACTTAAACAGATTCGTGGTAGTATTCATTGAAAATATCCTTATGTAATCGGCGTATGAGGAGGATGACAAGAGATACATATGGATGGATATGGACATTCTCTAGGAGCACAATATTTATGGGAAACTCTAAATGTTCCAATTCTAGATTCATGAAATCCACATTCTAGGACATGTTATCTTAGAAAACGTAGAGGTAGTGAACCCATCCATGGTTGAGCTGTTGTTAACATGGGATCCCCCTCTCAGTGTGACTGAAATAAAGAGCATTGTTAGGATGGATATCTACTTCCAAATATTAATACATGATTTCTATAATATATCATCACCTATGAAATATTTGACTTCAAAGGGACACCCTTTCATGTGGATAAAGAAGTTCCAGTAGGATTTCAAATAGTTGTGGTAGAGTTTGATGAGCACCAAGATATTGATATTTCATTAGAAGGGTGTTGAGTATGTAGTGTGCTATGATACATCAAGAACCAAGATTTGTTTCATACTGATTCATAGTCATGTGGTGATTTCATATGATTCACACTAGTTGTGGCCCAATTTGATGAACTATGTGACCCATGATCTTGAGTTTCCTGTGGTAGTATTTGTGTAAGAGGTGTGGTGACACTACCTAATGGGAGAGCGGTTTATCATCTACTATGATCACAAGAGATTCATTTATATATTATCTAAAAATGATCTAAATATGAGATATAGTTGGTGTCTATAGTTTCTAAAGGATTATGAATTTTAGATTGTTTATTCACTTTTGATTGGGTATGTTGTGTGGGATGTTCTCAACAAGAGATTGAGTTCATAGTTGACCGACAAGGCGTTAGAGTAGCTGGCCTCGATCATGTTATCCATTGTGGAAGGATATAGGAGAGATTACCTCCAATAATGGTTATTGCCCCTACACTATTATAGTGTGTGAGGAAGGCATATATATGGGAAACCATCTGTGAGACTCTACATGCTCAGTTATCCATCCGACATGATCTTAATTCATATTCGAAATGCGGGGAGCATGTTGTTATTTTCAAAGGATGCATAGTTTTACCAGTGGAATAACAAGAGGTGGTTTTGAGGGAGTTTCAGACATCCCCTTTTGCGGTGCATCAATGTGGGGAGAAGATGTACTGGGGGATCAATAATCGTTCTGGTTCTTCAGAATGAATAAGAGAGTTATGAAGTTTATTTCTCAGTTCCTTTTATGTCATCAAGATAAGGTTGAGAAGTAGGTTTCATCGAGTTGGACTCAACCCCTTGAGCATATAGTGTATATGTGGGATGGAATATCGACGAACTTCATTACAGGTTTACCACAAACGTCTAGGGGACATGATACCATCTATTTAATTATTGGACGACCGACCATGTCATACCACTTCCTAACTATCTGGGAGTAGAGTTTAGTGGAATGATTGTGGGGCCCTTATGTTCTAGAGATAGTTCAACTTCATAGAGTTCCATCAAGGATTGTTTCATATCATGATTCTTGTTTCACATCCTAGTTGTGGAATGGATTACTGGTGGTGTTTGGGATTCAGTTATGTTCGAGCTTGGCTTTTCATCCCTAGACGGATGGAAAGATTGAGAGGACCATTCAGGTTCTAGAGGACATGTTATGGTCCTGCATTTTTGACTTTGGTTGTAGTTTGGAGGATCAACCACTACTGGTGGGGTAACAACCTAATGTTTTATCAATAGAAATTCCCTTGTTATAATTTTGTCATATAATCAAATGAAATCACAACTCGATGATCTACTAATTACTTTGTGACCATTTAACCTAATATTGTCACTTCTATGATTTGAATTTCAAAATTTTGAAATAGATGGTGGCGATCGGTTTGATTTCAGGAATTCGATAAGATAGACCTAAATTTTTAGCGAATAGTATCCTACCCTTATGAATAGTAACCTACCCGGATGAATAGTAATTTGATCTTTATGAATCGTACATCCTCTAAAATAATAGTAACCTCACCCTTGATTGTATAAATAATATTTAGGCATCCAATAAGTGATAATATGTCAAAATTAAAGGTACTAGTTTTTTGTAATCATATATAATTAACTACAATTAATTAATTAACTAAATAGAAAATGTATTTTCCAGAAATGTGCTCATAAATTAAAAATTTTATGTTTTTTAGTTTTATGATATTTATATAAGACCCAATATAATATTTGAAAGCATTATAAAATCTGTTATAGTTTTAGAATCCATATTTTTCATGTAAATTATGATTTTAATTGAAAATAAAAGTAACCAAATATAGAATATTATTTAAAAAAATGGATTTCTTTTTTGGATTATTTACCTCTAAAAATTGTTAAGAAGAATTGTTTTTCTAAAATAATTGTTTTTTTAATTATAAAATACTATAATTTACCGTATATATACATTATATGTTGAATACACTGTTTGTTGAGTCATGGTAGATGTGATCGCCTTGGGTTTGAACTTACAGGCCCATATTACATATTTTGGTCATGGAATCATCAACATTTATTCACTTATGGAAAAATAATTAACAAAAATGCTCAGTCAGAGGGAGGCCTCTGACCCTTTATTAAAATAAAAGAAAAGTACAGGAGAAAAATATCAAGAGTACAGGCATACCTTGAATCCACATCCAGATAACAGTACCAATCAGAAAATATCAGCTACATATCATAGTAGTAACAATCCTCACCACATTCATAATAAGGAACCTCATCTGCAGTATGCGAATCCCATTCATAGTTCGTATCTTATGGTTTTAGAATCTTGGCATACTTCTGTCTGAACTCCAGTTGCTCCATAGTGAGTTTCTCCTTATTTTCTTTCTTTCTCACACGACTATTTTTATAATTTGGTACATCCCCTTTTTCCTTCTTGATCGAGGACCTGGTGGATACAGGCTTTGGTAAGTACGAATTTTCCTTCCGTGGCCTCCTCTTTGGTGGAGCAGTAGATGCACCTTCACTACCAGAAAATTTGTTCTGACCACCTTGAATGATGTCACTCTATGAAGGTCTTACAGCCCCATAGTCATTCTCTTTGTCACTATCAGATACATTTCCCCATTTACCTGTGAGATTCACCGAGATGAGACCTGCGTCCACACCATCTTGCCTTGCCAAAACGCCTTCTGAGTTTATCAAAGACTCATCCCCAATCATTGGAGAGATCCTATTATGATCAATCGGAGCAAGATATTGTAGATTTAAATCCTTTACAGGGTCCTATACAGTCCCCATCGGGACATCAACAACATCCTTTTCCAGAATATTGGAATCAATCTGCATATTTAAGTCTTCTGTCCCCTGCGAATCAGCAATCAAATTGGGTGACTCCTCCTGCTCCAAGACCTCAAAGCTATTACCAGAGACAACACCCTGTAAAGAATACACTACTTCTCTATTTATGCTGCCACCATATACAGCAGCACCCTCCAACACATTGAGATCCTCAACTCCAAGCCCACCTTGAATCCGCTTAAAGAACTGCTGTACAGAATGATTGAGTGAATCTCGCGCCTCATTCACAACACAGTCATATGGGCACACCTCTTCATGAAATGCTTGCCGTACCTCCTGCTCCATACATGTGGCCAGTAATGTCATGCCAAGGCAGGGACTTCCCACCTATTCATCACACCCAGTAGAAACCACATCCCCGCTACACTCTATAGGTCCACCCAAATCTCTATTAACACTCCCTCGCACGATCACATTTTCACCAGAAATGGCTTTTCCCTGTACTGAATCAAAGCAAAAAGCCAGACCACCATCGAAGCTTCTCCTTTCAACCATATTTGAAGAATGAATCATCTGTCCATAGCGACAAACCATTTCCATATGAACAAATTGGGAACAGACAATGCAATAGCGCAACCAAGACTCAAAGACGACACCCTACCTCCATTGAAACTCCTTACTATCTGTGATGCAGACATAGTCGAACGGTAGTCTTGAGACGTCGACCTCCATGAAGATTCGGGGGGAAATCGGGTGACTCAGAGAATCAGTCCGATGATCAGAATAAAGATAACGGCCGACCATATTTCCTATTGCGCATAAAATCAAGGGATTTTGGAAAGAAAGAGTTAAGACAGGAAGACTCACCCACATTACAATTATTGCAGGATCTCGTTGCATGTGGAAATAGAATCTCCAATAGATCATGAAGAAGGTGAAACCATTGCATCTCCCGGGAGCGTGAGACCAGGCCACAATCAAATGCACATCAGAGCAAAATCGAATCATGATATGCTTCTGAACATGAAGACCCCGAACAGTATGCTCTTGTAACTCCCCAGAATCTAAGACAAATCTCTCGAACTCATCAACTAAAGGGCGTTGTGGATGAAACCAAGAAACTAGGGCTAGCTTGCATAGATCTGCAATGCTATTGATCTCAGCAGGGAGAAGAGGAAGGTTTAGTGCCACCTGAAACTAATCGGGGACCTTCGGGGAGATATGTATCCTTGGGAATGTAAAATCCGAGCCGCGATGAGTGAAATCCTTATCAAGAAGACGCAGATCTCCCCCCTCTGAATGGGAGGGGGAGCAGAGCTCGTCTTCATCAAATTAGGTTATCGTCAGTCACCTACACTATCACCTATATGGTCCTTTTGAGTACATACTTTTTCTTCTTATGGAAAAATAATTAATTGATTATTAAAATAATAAGAAAACCCTCAACCCTTCAACTATTAAAGCCACCCACACTCCCCTCTTTTATTCACTCCTCTCAAGCATTTTGAATTCCTTAAAATCAAAGAAAAACTCTCCCCAAGCTCCTCCCCAATGTCTATCATCCCATTGTATCCTCAAAAGACCAAATCCTCTCCCCATAAGAGACTCTCAAGGAAGATTAAAACAGGAGGTGAATTCTCCTTTACTTTTCTTTCTTTTTTCTTTTTGGGTTCCTTTGTTCTCTTTTATTTCCTAACATACCCTAATCTAAATGGTATAAAAAATATAATAACATAAATGTACTGGAATGTTATTTTTCTAATGAGATAATTCATCACCATCTCCCATTTCACCTTATTTTGTACAAAATAATCAAAAACATTGTCCGAGATGTGTTAATTTATCACATTCAAGGAAGAGAGGTTATCAATTTCTATTACCATATTCAATTATGGCCATGTGAACATTTTTTTGGTTGAAATAGAATATGAAATATTTATTTTATCTAATCTTTGGTTCAGAAATCATTTTTTACAGATGATGTAAAATTAAGAAAATGTTAATTTTTAGAAAAATCCCCAAATTAATTGACGTGTTTATCATTAATGTTTTATATAATGATATACCTTAACTCAAACAAACAAAAATAATTTTATAAGAATGTAATATTTTTTATGTTAACTAGTTTCATATAAATTATATTTTTGACAACCATTTTCATCATACATGCTTATCCAAACATGAATATATGTCAACAATCATTAAAACTGAGGAAGCAAACACTCCCAAATAATTAAACTGAACATGTTAACTCATAAAAAAGGACATATATGACCTTAATAAGGTTATAATAAATCTAAAAAATCAAGGGGAGGTTCTATAATAGTTAATTAATGAACCAAATTTGATTATTCCAATAATTAATATTAATTGGAGAACACAGTCAGATATAAGGTAAGGGATCCTCTGTTTCTCAGATTTATTGAATAATCCCTTTTATGTTATGCCATTTTATTTTTAATTAATAATGTTTGGGTATTATTTTTCACCTCACCCATACTGAACTCATGGTTTATAGAATAATATTATCCCTTTTTATCTCTTTACACCCTCCTATGTACACAATGTACCACTCCGAAATTTTGTAAGGGATTCTACCTAAACCTCCATTATTTTTTCGAGTTTTTATAACTCTTTTTATACCAAAATGAAATCCTATATTATATTTATGTACATATTATAATTTTTTTATGTACCCAAAAACATTTATCATGATCCTTTAATAATTATTATTTACTTATATACATCATTTTATGTTATTCACTCTTCAATACCTTTCAATAAGAAATCCAATTTTAAGGGGACTGCCCGAATTCATACCAAATTAAAAATTATCTCGACCATATTTTTCAATAGGCCTTTGTTTTTAAAAACAAATTTAATATAAAAAACTTTTTGGATCACTTTTGGTTTTATATAAAATATTATTCTCGTTTCTATTTTAAATGCATTTTATTATTTTCCATAAAACCACACTAATGTGAAAATTCATTAAAAAAATTCATTAATGTATTATATTATTTTTGAAATCAATTAAAATGATATATGATTGTTTTATCTTATGAATTTACCTAAAATATTTTAATTCCAGTCTTTCATGGACACTTTTATGATACGCCCATTCGCTATGCTTTATGACATGATTGTGATACCAATTTCCTTCCATAAATACTCTAATGTTTATGTATGATTGATTATGTATGATTACGAATATAGAAAAACAATATTCATGAACATATTAATATGGGTGTTTCCAGAGAGTTATTCAATGCATTAGGTAATTTTAAGTCTCATGAGACGTTATGTGAAACAGTCTTGGAGGTTATCCTTGACTCATACTACCATGTGTAGCGGTCTTTTTGGTTTACCTTAACTTCTGCTCCTTTTTGTACAATGTGCCTTGAATAAAGATAATGTCATATTTTATGTAGGTTCAAAATTATTATGAATCTATGTTTATATGACCCCTTGTTTATATGTTAAGATTTCACATGTTCTATTCAATTTTATATTACTATGCCACGAATTCTAACCCATGTGCTAAATCTTTATTACTATGTTTTTTCCTTATTGGGATTTTAGATCATTCCTTTGTTCATGTAATCCCTATGTTACCCTATGAATATATATGACAAAAATTGATGTTAGGATCTCTATATGAATATTAAATAATTAAACGTCCAATTTTGTAACATGTGTTATGTTTTACGTACCTAGTCTTCCAATACATTAGACTTTATGGTCCTTGAAATGTAATATGATTTTTCATATTATGTATAAAATCATATAATGATATTTACTAAATTATTGGGTTTATATAGTTAGTATCATAGGATGGTCTAGTTAATTATGTAGATTAGGAATAGAGGACTTTAGTAAGAACGAATGAGATTATGTATAAGAAAACGTCTATAAATTTTGGTAACTATAGAGTACGTGTTTTATTAAAAAAATACATCCCTATATGGTACAAAAAGGTAGAGGTTCCATTGGAATACATATATCTAGGTATGAACCCTAAAAAATATTTTATCTAGATTCGATTAAGAACTAGTGAACAACAATGGGGCTTTCTGTACTTTTGGTTTGACACTCTGGGGGTATTATATTTAGTAAATTCATGAGCCTAGTACACATAATTATTAAGGGAATAAAAAAATACAATATGAATATAAGTTACGATATATATCAAGGATATTGTAGATTGAATACTAGGGATACAAGTTAGGATATACTACTCCATTACAAGTGTATCCTCTTATGTCCAATGTTTACATTTTATTCTTAATAGCTAAGAATTCAATCACTCTAATTGTATGCTATTTTTCTTAAATAAATGAATAAAATATAAGAACACGTGAAAACAATCAATTTTATAAGGAATGTGATGATTTCCCAAATGATATGAAAAATATGACATGATCAGGTGGTAAAAACATTATGAATGTAGATTATTTGGTGGATCATGTTATGAATAATAACATGAATCACTTTGAACTCCCTCCTCCCCCAAGAAAAGAGCAAGTTACCTTAGAATCCTTCATGTGGAAAACTCCTTCTGTAATTAGTAGATATTATGATCCCTTCTCCATAGAATAGTGGATTATATCCATTAAAAATATATTCTTTATCCTCTAATGCTAAGATGAAGGGAAATTTGTTGTGGAGGTCAATCGTTTTGATAGGGAAGGTAATCAACGGTGGACACTAATCAAGAACACAAATCCCTTGGATGAAATTGATTCCATGTATTAGGTGGAATTTAATAGAATGTTTTTCAATAAAATGAATCCTTGAACCCTCCATCTTATGATTGAATGAGAGTTCCTCGGACTCAAGTACAATGAAGATGAGTAAATTGGGGTGTGTGAAGCAAACATTACAAGGAATTTGTGGTCCACATCTAGAGTTTTCATGAACACCAAATACTCGGTGGATCACCTCTTTAGTGGACAAAAACTAAGTCTGTGAAAAGTGTAGTTGATTCAAGACTTTAACATCTATGAGGAGATTTCTGTTGTTCCCTTAAGGATGAAATTGAGATCGAATACTCCTAGTGGTAACATGGGCCCATAAAAAATTACAATAAGAGAATCTAATGTGGGTGGTTTCATCAATAAATTCCATGAGAAAAAGATGACCGACCATCCCATGTGTAAAAATTGTGGGAAGATGAATCCTGGGAACTATCTAAAGGGAATATTGAATTACATCAAATGTGGAATAATGGTAAATTTGGATAAAATCTTCAAATGGGATGTGAAGAATCCCACTAATGAGGAAAACAAAAAGATAGTTAAGATAAACTCTCAGATAGTAGTGCAGTATTACAACTACAAGGAACATGGGAATTAGGTGAATAATTTCTCTAATCCAGGGGGTGTTGGAGGAAATAAACAACAACCGCTAATGTAAAAAAAGAAATGTATTATTTTATCACTACAACAGAGGTGGATATAAAAAATAAGGTGGGGATAGGTACACTAATTATTCATTCATGAATATAAAACATAATATTTGATTTTGGTTCTACGCATTATTTCATATCTTGAATGGTTTCTAGAACTGATCAAACACCACCTTAAAATTTAGAGGATATATTATATTTGAGAATCAATAATGGGAAAATTATTCAATATACGCTTTATAACTCCTCCTTGGTAAATTTTTGTGGATTGAACATCCCATAAAATCAAGTAATACTTCATTTAGTAGAGGGCGATGTTGTCATGGGAATGGATTGGCAATCTGTAAAAAAATCCAACATCAACTATTAGGAATGACATATCACTTTTCACATACTTAAGCATTCTACAATTCATTATAAGTGTATGGAGGAAGTTGAATATACTTTTGAATCATTTTCATAGGTGTCGATATTACTTCCTTATGAGAAATAATGTTTAGCTCAAATGATTGAGGTAAAGGACATGATTCTTATTGAAGATATTCCCATCGCGAGAGATTACACTGATGTATTCCATGAAGAATTTAATAGTATTCCTCATGATTTAGAGGTTGAGTTCTCAATTGATGTTATTCATGGATCCCTACCTATATCAAAGACACATTATAGAATGACAACTGTAGAGCTTGAAGATCCGAAGTTGTTATAGGAAAATTTGGAGAAGCGTTTCATATTCCCAAGTGCTTGCCCATTTGGTACGCCGGTCTTCTTTGTCAAAAAGAAGGATGTATCAAGGGGCCTCTACATTTATTATTGAGATCCCAAGAAAATCAGGATAAAAGAAAGTACCCCAAGCCTTAAATAGATGAATTGATCAATCATCATCGTGGAGCCATTTATTTCTCTAAGTTCGGACCTTCATTCGAGGTATCACCAATTAATGTTGAGGAAGGAAGATATTAAAAAGGATAACTTTCGAATGTATTATTGACACTATATGTTCATAGTTATTCCCTTCAGAATCAATAATTCTCAATCAGATTTCAAGGATTAAATGAATATATTATTTAGCGATTACGTAGAAAAATGTATTGTAGTGTTTATTAATGATATTATAGTATACATCAAGAGCAAGGTGGAACCCAAGGATTATTTTAATACTATGCTAAAGACCTTTCAAGTGAATTAGATATATGAAATGTAAATTAAAATTGAATTCTGTATGAAGGAAGTATTACTGTATGGACATGGTATCACCGATAAAAGGATATAAGTGGACCCTACCAAGACAATGGCCATTGAAGAGTGTCTCAGGCCTATGCTAAAAATATTGTTCTGTATATTTCTGGGTCTATATGTTTATTATCAATAATTTTCGATGAAATTATCATGATTATTCATCCCAATGTCCAAGATGACACGAGATGTAGTGATATTGTTCACTCAAGAATGTCAAAACTACTTTAAGTTGTAGAAAAAGAGGCTTATTGGTGCGCCAATACTCACTCTCCCAAAAAATAGAGAACACCATATGGTTTATAGTGATTCTTTAAAGAATAGAATCAGTTGTTTTCAGATTAAAAATTATAATGTGATAGCCTGTGCCTTAAGGTAGTTGAGAATAAATGAGAAAAATATCCTACGCATGATCTAGAGTTGGCAGCTGTGATCATTGCAGTGAAAATCTTGCAGCAGTATCTATATAGGGTGATTTTTGAGATATATAGTGATATTAAAGGACTCAGGTATACATTCAAAAAAAATAACTCAGTATATTTGAGTGAAGATTGATAATGTTTATCAAGGATAATGACAGCTCAATCCACTACCATCTGGGTAAGGCAAACAAGGTGGTTGATGCTCTAAGTAGAAAGGATCATGCATATTTTTCAATTTTAATAATTTAAAAGGATTCAAAATTATTATATTTGTTGAAGATGGACATAGGAATCATTAATGGAAGAAAATCATAAATCTTTTCTAAAAGGATTCCTCAGCCTTCTCTTATGGAGAAAATAATGGATTCTCAATGAAAATATTTGAAAAATCAAAAAATGGTGGAAACCAGTAGAAATGGAAAATCCAATGTGTTAATGATTAATGATAAATTACTTATAAGATATGGGTTAATATTATGGTATCCATAAGATCTAGAGGTAAAGAAGGAGCTTCTAAATGAGGCACATAACTCAACCTTCTCTATTCAACTAGGTAACACAAAGATTTCCCAAGATCAGTGAGAGTTCTTTTGGTTGACAATATGAAGAAAGAGATTTTTTGGTAAACATCAAAGTGCCTAGTATATCATCAGGTGAAGGCTGAAAGATATAATTCTAAGGGAATGATGCGACAACTACCCATACCATCATGGATGTGGGTGAACAACCCATGAACATTGTCATAGGAATTCTAAGGACATCTAGAGGAAACAATGCTATATTGGTCATTGTGGATCATCTTACAAAGAAAACTCAAATTATCATGATTTGAGAGGACTTATAGTTGGATCAAAATGCATAGGAATATATTAAATAAGTGGTAAGGATACATGGAGTACCACTATATATTATATCCGATTGAGACATGATATTCACCTCGAAGTTCTGGAAACATCTCTAACATGCTATAATCACTAAACTAAACTTTGGTACGACCTATCATAATCAAACTAAAGGCAAATTGGTGGGAACTACTCAGATACTAGATGATATGATGATAGAGTGTCCTATGGAACTCAAATGTGGATGGGAACAACATCTTACACTAGTTGAATTCTCTTATAACAATAGTTTACACTCGAGCATCGAGATGACACCATACGAACACCTTTGTTCGAAAAGGTGGAGAACACCAACATATTGGGGTGAAGTCAGTTAACATAAGATGATAGGACATGAAATGGTGGAAGAAATGGTGGAGAAGGTGAAAACCATTCAACAACACATCAAGGCATCCCATGGTTGATAGAAGAGTTATGTGGACAATCATCGACGAGACCTTGAGATCAAATTTGGAGATATGGTATTTCAATTCATTTGTCAATGTAAGAAAGTCATGTGGTTTGGGGAGAAAGGAATGATATGTCCTAGTTACATCGGCCCCAATGAGATTTTTAATCATGTTAGGGATATGGCTTATTTACTAGCACTTCAACTTACCATGTCGAAAGTACAAGATTTATTCCATGTATCCCTCTTAAGGATGTACATACCAGATCCATCTCAAGTACTCTCTTCAGAGGTGGTACAGTTAAAGAATGATATTTCCTATGAGGAGCGACCAGTGTAGATCTTGGATCATAGAGATAATGTTCTACATAATAAGACTACTCACCTAGTAAATGTATTTTTAAAGAACCATACGTACAAATAAGTCACATTGGAACTGGAGGAGGAAACGAAGGAAAAGTACCCACACCAATTTAAAGATTAGAATGTAAAAAGAAATTTTGAGGGTGAAATTTTATAACGGGGAATAATCTAATGACCCAATGTTTTATCAAAAAAATTCCCTTCTTATAATTAGGTCATATAATAACATGAAATAACAACTCAATGAACTAATTGGTACAATGTGGCCATTAAACATAACATCGTCACATTTGTTATTATAATTTTGATAATCTGACCTACACGGTTGCAACCAGTATGATTCATGGAGTCCGATAAGAGAAACCTAATTATTCAGTGAATTTTAACCTACAATTATGAATAGTAACCTACCCTTATAAAGAGTAATATGAAACTTATGAATAACACATCATCCAAAATAATAGTAACAAATACCTTGAAATTAAAATAAAATATAGGCATCTTATAAGTGATAATATTACCATAGTAAAAGTATAGTCATTTTTGTAAGTCATAAATAGTTAACTAAAATAACTAATTAATTTATTATAATACATTTTTTCCTTACAGGTGTTAATAAATAATGAATTTTATGTTTTCTAGTTTTAAGATAATTTTATACGACCTCATGTATTTCTGAAAGGCATTACAAAATCAGTTATGGATTTAAAACCCGTATTTTTCACGTAAATTATGATTCTAAATAAAATTTAACTTAATAATATTTAGAATACTATTTTATAAAAAAAAATTAATTTTTGGATTTTACATATTAAAAATTTATTTCGGTGATTTTTTGGGATTTTTATAAAATAATGTATTTTTTAATTGAAAATTGCAGTAATTTATATTATATATACGTTATATGATAAATACACAATTTATTGAATCATGGATGATGTAAAAAACTTGGGTTAAAACTCATTTAAAAATGTAACTATTTTTTTATCATGGAACCATAACTATTTCTTGTCTCATGAAAAAAAAATTAACTAATGATTACAATATTATGAAAACCCTCCCCCATCCACTATAAAAAACACCCAAACTCCCTTCTTATATTCACTCCTCTCAAGCCATATTCATTCCCTAAATTATACCAAAATCACTCCCTAATATCCTTCCCTGCATCTAGTAGCCCTTAGTCTCCAAAAAAGACTAAATTCATTCCCCTAAAGTTACTCTCAAAGAAGATTATATCAAGAGGTAAATTCCTATTTTCTTTTCTTTTATTTTTCATTTCATGTTCCTTCGTTATTTTTTTTACTATCCTCTCCTTATCCAAATGTTAGAAATATACAATACCATACATGTAATGAAATTTTGTTATGATAATGTTATAATCACGTATCATCTATCCTTTCCCCTTATTTTATATAAAATAAACAAAAACATCATCTCAGATGCATTAATTTGTCACATTCAAGGATGACCGTTCTTATATTTCTATTTGCATCTTCAATTATGGACATGAAACAATTTTTAAGGATAAACCAGACTAATAAATATTTATTTTACCTTTTTTGATGATATAGAATCCTTTTTTACACTGTATGTAAGATAATAATAATAATAAATTTAATAACTATAAAAATCACCAAATTAAACTAAGAGTTTGTCATTCATTTTGTAGGTTAAGATTTACATTCACTACAAATAAAAAAATGGATAATAAACCATTTAATATTATGTATTTTCATTAATTTCTTATTACATTATATCTAGACAACTATATTCACCAAACATGGTTTTCTGAGCATGAATATTAGTGAAACAATTATTAAAACCAAGGAAGAAAACACACCGAAACAATGAAATTAAAACTCTTAACTCACCAAAAATGATATGGATGAACTCATTAATATTATACGAACTCAATTACATGTATTAGAGGTTATGTAATTATTAACTAATCAACCAAATTATATTATTCAGGTCATTATTATATAGTGAAGAACACCATCAGACAGAAGTTAAGGGATCATCTCTTTCTCACATTTATTCATTAATCTCCTCTATGTAATGTCATTTTATTTATAGTTCATAAAGTTTTCATATGATTTAAAACATCCCCCATAATTCCATCCTGATGTATAAAATAAGATAATCCCATTTATCTCTCATTAATCCCACCTATATAAGCTAAATACCGCACTGATATTTCGTAAGGGATTCTACCCAAACCACTATTATTTTTTTGGGGTTTTCCTTCTCACTTTTTACCCAAATTATATAGATTATGATTATGTAAATATTATAATTTCTTTTTATGTGTTCAAAATAATTTATCAACATCCATTAATTATTCTTGTTCAGGTAAATACATGTTTTTATGTGATTCCCTTCTCAATGCCTCTCGATAAGAAACCCCATTTTAAAGTGGACTACCTGAATTCGTAGGCAATTTCAACTGAACATAACAAAATGTTTTAAGAAACCTTTTCGTTTATTATACCAATGTTTTTATTATGGAAAAAATTTTAGATCCCTTTTGTTTTTATATAATATATTATCCCATTTTAATATTAATTTCTCATTAGTATTTTTCTTAAAAACACACTAAAATGTTTTAATTCTAATATTCCACAAATACACTTTATTCATGTTGATAATAATGTTTGAGATCACATACCGTGACATATTATTATTTTACCTTATGAATATCAAGGTATGTTTTATCTAGTTTCCTTCATCTACACTTGTATGATACACCCATTCATTACGCATTATGACTTGACAATGATATTTATTTCCTTCCATCGGTACCCTTATATTTATGTTTGATAGATTATGTATGTTTTAAAATGTGGAAAAAATATTAATTAACACTTTAATATGGGTGTGTTTAGGTAGCACATAAATTCATTGGGTAATGTTGAGTCTCATGAGATGTTATACGCAATAGTTTTGGTAGTTATCCATGATATGTGCTACCAGGTGCAATGATCATGGTGGTTAACATTGAAATGTGTTCCTCTACATGAAATGAGACTTGAATCATGATAATTTCATGTTTTATATTGATTCTATTTTATTATGAATCCATGTTCATTTGAAACAATGTAATTCTCTGACTCCAAAAGTGTTGATCGAGTGCATTAATTTGAAACAATGGCATGATTACAAGGAATCATGTCCTGAAGGACCGATCGGTTTAGAAATATTGGAAAATAAAATACATACAAGAACATAAAATTAAAATTTATAACATTAAATAGATAATTGATAATCCATTGAGTATGATATTATTAAACTAGATTAACCCCGCATATCAATCATAATTCACTTCCTCACATCCTGGAAAAATAAATCCTTTGAATGGGGTGAGCTCGGATGCACAGAATAGATAAAACATATAGTGGAAGCTATCATAAATAATCTTAATCTGTTATGTAAAGGTATAAAATTGGAACACATGCCCTTTAAACATGAAATTAATCATAATATGGAAAAGATAAATCATATAATTACATTTACATATTCACATGGATATTTACATATTCTAATAATCACATGTAACATCAATAAATAATCTCATAATGATGGTAGTCATAATGATGGAATTCATAATGTAGGATATCTTAACCAAAAAGTCAAGGCCTCTTACCAAGACCCTAAATATGAATTTTTTCAAGGACATGTGAAAAGACACAAGTTTTTATAATCATTACTACCAATGTATCAAGGGGATATAGCGGTCCCCACACGTCACATACTATGTCCAATGCATTCCTCTTATGAAAAGGGTGAAACATAAATAATCATTCATATTAAAACTAGCATATAAAATGTCAATACCTTAACCATAAACTATGAATGGTATAAAAATTTCATAACCATAGTCAAAAATATCATAACTTATTCAATACAATATACAGTATTGTATTTTAATAAATCAACCTCAATCAAGAATAATATCTGGTAAAAGATGTTGAAAGAGTTGAAAATGATCAGTAAATCTCTTTGAAAGAAATATTCATTTTAATGAAATAAATTAAAAGTTATAAATTATATAAAGGATTTAATATAAAAGTTACTTTTGAATCAAAGTGTCCCATACCCCTTTGAAACATTTTACAAGAATTAATATTTTAAAATAATATTGTCCATATAAATGAATCCTTAAAATCATTTTGAAAGTATGCTTATTAATTAAATATATTTAGAAAACTAAATCATTAAATCATTTAAAATGTTGATACAGTTAAATATTACATTCCATGAAACCATAAAATATTTCTTTTGAAAACATTTTTATGAAACATAGACCTTGATTATAAATATGATCAAATAAATACTTACATAATAACAATCTCTGATAATAATGAGACTTATGAATTAACCCTTACCTGGTACTTTTCTTTAGTCGAGGGTATGTTTAACCTCCTGTATAATGGACATTGTATTCTATTAAATTATTCCAAAACCATTTAAATATTTATTATATCATAAATTTTTAATTAAATACTTTATAATACCTATTTAATAATAATTTCTATGTTAATGTAACATTTCATGTAAAAATCCATTTCCTTATTATATGGGTTTTAACTTGTTATTCTTAATTGTATCACATAGAACATGATTTAAATATTTTAAGAATATAAAAAATAATTTATATATCATATATATTAAAAATATAATTATGTATAATAGTTAGATATGTGAAATGGAAACACCATTCTTGGAGACAGTAGTCTGTACATACGCATGAATATTGTTTCTATTTTCTAATTGTATAATATGGAAGTAAGGTAACCAAATATATTTAACTACATAAATATATATTATTATATATTAAATACTATTTCATATATCTCATACATAATCAATAAATATATTAATATTAAAAATTATAGAATGGGGATCATTGAAGATTAATGTCATTGCGTCGTGTAGACGGTAAGCTGTACGTATGGACAAGTGACAATATCATTCTGTTGATGGTGAAATACTTTGTAATTGGATTGTATATTATATCTAATGAATCATTAAAATGTTATATATATTATTTACTTCAATAATAATCATTATTATACCAACCCAAATAATGAAGTGTTGAATAAGAAACTACACCACGACGTGAAGATGGTAAGTCGTATGTACACATGTATGGTGAACTTTTCATTCCTAGGATGGATAGAATAATGAATATGGTTGTACCATATTAAAATAAAATATCCATATGGAGAAGGTAATTTATTCATTATTTTAGTATGAAAAAAACAAATAAAGTGTAATTAGAAGAAGAAAAGAACTTTAAAAAAGGTGATGAAATAATTACCTCTTCTTTGGGTACTTCCTTTTAATCTAAACAAAAGTTCTATTTGTGATGGATTTATGATCAAATTAATGACTATATGATTATTTGAGAATATTTGGGTTGATATTTGAGTAGTTTTGGTAGATAAAAATTGATTTGGAGGTGTGAATTAAAATAAAGGGAGGTTCCCTTTTATAAGAGAGGTGTGGGGTACTTTAAGAAAAGATTAAAATATTAATTTATTATTAAAGTATTTTAGGTTTATAATATATAAAAATGGATATATTTCGAGGATATGTTGGGTATGGTTCTAAATAATCTCAACCAATAGGTGTTATACATGTTTAGGTCACCATATTTACCTTATCATTTAGACATAATCTATAGTTAAGTAATTTAACTTTTACCGTATCTTCTCGTATTTTTATTCAACGTGGTTAATATAATCATTATAAAATTCCAAGAGAACTTCAAGTTGTTAATTAATGAAATAGAAAACATTATATAATTCCATTTTCGGTGTCATATATTTTTTGGGTTGTTATATAATTTTATAATATATTAATTATTTTAAAAACTCATTTATGTCAATTTTAACAGTATTTAGTATTTGGGTTTTGTTATAATCATCCCAACTTGATTACGTATGAAAAATAAATTGATTCAACCCTAACATGTCACATTCACCATGAAAATTACTTTATTGCATAAAAATATTCAATTTACATTTATTTTAAAATTTATATTATCAATTATTCTAATCTTTCATCAATAAGGTAATTACAGCATCATCATTGTATCAAAAAGAAATTTAATTATTTAATGTAAAAAATTATAATGAAAATACATTGATGTAGGAAATAATTTTATATTTATAATTAATATTTATATTATGTATAAACATATATTAAATTTTTTAAATTATTAAATTTTGAATATAACACTTTTAGCTATTCTTTAATGAAAATATAACAAATGACCTAATCTAACCGAAATGGATCAAAAGGGATTTTATTTTTGTCATAAATTTAAATCGTTCTATAAGAACTTATCCAATTTAACTCAGACATGTTTTGGGTTAATTTTATTTTATTATAATATTATTTTTACCTTTAATTATCCTATTTACTTTTAACCGTGGTAAATTATATTCAAAAGTTACAATTCACCAAAAATTATTTTCATCCAATTAAACCACATTTTACATACTGATTACAGTTGTGTCTGTCAAATTTTGGATATTCAATTAATATACATGTTAAAATTATGTTTTATGAAAATTTTCAAATATTCATAGAAGGTGGGTAAAAGGCGTTAAAATGTTCCATAAAATTTTATATATCCAATATTATTATAAAATGAATCAAATGAATTACATTGGAATAATATATATATTATGTATCTATTTTTAATTTAAGATATATTTTCATTAAAAATAATAATTTAAATGAAAAAGTCAGTTTTTATGTACTATGTAGTATTTTCACTATTCATCTAAAATTGAATGTTTTCAAAAAAATACAAAAACTTCAACCAAATAAATATTTGGTATTAAAAAATGAATTCTATTTTAAAAATTTAAATTTGTAAGAGTTTCTAAAAAAATATTTTATTATTTTTAAAAAAGGACATAAAAATTAGTCCTTTTAAGAAAATAGTCTTTCTACATATATTACTATTTTAACCAAATGTATTCATTTCAATTATAAATATGTTTTATTTATGTTAAAACATTATTAATAGCATTTAAAATTTATTTTTTACATTTCATTTTACAATATTTAATTGCTAAATAAACATATTGTTTAAATAATTATAATAATAATGTGTAGTTTCACAGAAACTCAATCTCGCCTATAACGCAATCCATGTCTGTGTTGATTGAAATATAAGTTATTAAATTAATATAAAGATATATCATACTATGAAACCTTGGGATGCAACATTCTCCTCTCCTTCAATAAATTTTTTCCTCCCAATTTGAAAATTTTCCTTTATAATAAAAGGTTAAAAATTGAAAATACCTTTGTGGAAAACCCTCTTCAAAAATAGGGTTAATAAAATTTAGTCTTAATATGGGGAATGGAAATGAAAAAATCACCTGCAAATTACAATTAAAAATAGCATAAAATTGGTTTCAATTGAGGAAAAATAATTAGATGAAAAATGTAAATATTTATAGGGAGTGATTATAGTCATCAATCACAAACAAGCGAACAATAAATGGAAAATTGAGGGATTTAAAACCATAAATCTATGTTGATTTAATGTATCAATGGTTGAAAACATGATATGGTATTAAAATAAAACATTTTTTAGATACTTTTTTGTATAGGAGGGATTAATTTACTATCATGATAAAAACTCAAAAAACATAATAGATTTCATTAACTTTCTTTATCATAATCCCATCATTTGGTTATGCTTCAATCTATTTTCACTTCATCCCTTACACTAGGAAATTAATTTTTAAAATTATTTCTTTTAATTCCTAAAATACATTTTATAAATCATATGGACCACAAGTATTTCATTAATCCTCTATATGTCTATTGAAAACCAATATTTTAGGTCAATGTATCCAATAAATTAAACTTTATCATCAAACAAAATATCAAGTTATCAAATTTATCTATTAATTCTTGTAGACTTATCCAAAATACTTGTGTCCAAACTCCCAATCCAATAATTTATAGGGGTAAAAATAATGAAGATATATTTTTTACACATAATAACTGTGACTACCTTCATCACATTTTCTCAAAAAAATGGTTACACCCTGAATTACCATAAGACTTTATTGAATTCATTCATGCTCCATTATTCCTTATAAAAGACTGTATATATTCCTTAAATCAAAAAAATATTGTGAACAACAAAAATGATGGAATAAACATTCAATTAATTAGTTCCAAGGTGGTCAATAACATCCAATATAATTTATCCAAATCCATCATCTCTTATTCCAAAATTACTACCTGAGTATATGGACCATATTAAGGTTTATCTTTCCCTCAATCATGTATTTTCCAAAATGTTTAACTTGTTATTAAGTCACATTACTTCATACCATAAAATCTCAAATCCTCAATGAAATAAAACTACAGTACAATTAATAATTATTTCCATAATTCATATAACTAGTACATCATTGATATAACACTCAAATGAGATAATATTCCATTCCTGAAAAACAAATTCATTAATTTTTTCAATTAGACTGTAGTAACTACATATGTTTGACCTTGATCCTTTGGATTATTTAGACCTATATATCCTTGACGATTAAGAAATTTATTTTCATAATTCCCTATTTCACTATAGTTGAAACCCTGAGTGTTAGTCTTTTCTTTATTCCCTTTTCATTTTTTCCTTATGACCCTTTTCTCCAAAATTATAAAAACCACCCAGTCCTTTCAAACACTTCCAAGGGTGATTCTTTCTACAGTTATCACATATGGGAAAATCTATCTTTCCCATTATCCCTTTGTCCTTATTTCTCTCTTCTATCCTTTTTTGTGGATTCCTTTGAAATACATAGAACTCAGAGAATTATTTACATAAGTTATATACACATGATACTATTTCCTCATATGATGAGAATACATAGGATGCTATTTCCCTTCAAAATGATGTGTTAAAAACATGAATGATAGGATCATTTATACTCTATGGAACATGTGTATTGATGGGGTATTTATTCTTTCTACTAGGTTTCATTTCTAAACAATTTCATACAGTAGAATAAGTAATGAATTATAATGAATGATTCGAAACTAGTAAAATAATTAACATAAATTGAAAAACTTTATGCATACCAAATCTCATAATCAAAATAATGGATTCATTGCAGATATATTTAATCATAAATACTTAATAACTGTTTGTAATGAAAATGTGAATTATCCTAATCATATCCCCCAGGAGTTTCAATACAAGTGAAAATTATGGTCTGTTGTAATGTAGATGATTACCCCGAGTTTGGCTCAAAAGACCTTGTCATAATTTTCACCCCTAGGTACATCCATGCGAGAACCAAGTCCAATTGTTGTATCCATATATGGTTTTATTGGTTGGAATACTCACATAATCTCTACATTACCAAAATTCTAGGAAGTTATTCTATTCTTATCTTCAATGTCTATCATAGGATAATGTTACCTAATTCGAGATTATCTAAATATAGTTTCCATGGAAACTTCTAAACATCCACTAATACCAACTACAATTCCCCAACCCCAGAAGTTTAGATCCAGTGCATTAATTTAAAAAATTGGAATGATCAGATGGGATCAAGTCCCGATGGAATGATCAGTTTTGCAGTCTTGGAAAATAGATTAAATATAAGAACTTAACATTACAATTTCTAAACTAATATAAAAAATATATAATACTTTGAGTATAAAATTATTACTCTATCTTAACCCTATATATAAATCATAATTCACTTCATGGCATTCTGGGAAAAATAATAATCTGAAATGGGTGAGCTCAGATGCTCAGTAAGGATAAAAAATATTCTGGAAGCTAATATAAATAATCATAATCATTTATGTAAAGGTATAAAATTGAAACACAGTACGTTTAAACATAAAATTAATCATAATATGTAAAAGATAGATCAAATAATTCCATTTACATATTCACATCAATATTCTACTGGTCGAATAATCACATGTAACATCAATAACAAATCTCATAATTATTGAATTCATAATGACAGATATCTTAACCATAAATTCATGACTTTGTTCCAAGAACCTAAATATAAATTTTTTCAAGGCCTTTTTCCAAGACACTAGTTTGTCTCAGGAGACCTACTGAGGCATTTAGGGGCTATAACAGGCCCCACCCCGCCCATCACATACTAATTTCACTGCATTCTTCATTTGAAAAGGGTGACACATAACATAATCATTCGTTTTAAAACTAGCATACAAAATTTGAATACCTTACCCACAAACCATGAATGGTATAGAAATAACACATCCAGAGTTAAACATATCATAACTGAATCAATACAATATAGAATATTGTATTATAATAAATAAACCTCAATCAAGAATAAAATCTAGTAAAGGATGTTGAGATCATTGAAAAAGATATTTAAAACTCTTTGAGAGAAATATCCTTTTTTAGGAAATCATTTAAAAGTTACACTATATATAAGATTTACATTAAAAATAAGTTTTCATTCATAGAGTCCCATACCAATTGTAAACTTTTTAAAGGAAATAACATTTTAAAACAATCATTTCCAAATAAATAAATCCTTAATATCATTTTGAAAGTATATAAATTTATTAAATAAATTTAAGAAAAAAATATTTAAAACATTTAAAATGATGATTTAGTTACAGAATATCATTCATAAAACCATAAGAGCTTCGAACTGAAAATAGTTTTATGAAACGTGGACATGGATGATATATATAATTCCCTATAAATATATACACATAAACAATCTCGGATAATAATGAGGTTGAGGAATTAACCCTTACCTTGTAATTTCCTTTTGTCAAGGGTACGTTTAACCTCATGTATAATTTCCATAGTACGTTATTAAATTATACATAACCATATTTCTATTTATGAGATCATACTTGATTAATTTATGACTTTATACTACCCATTTAATAATAATTTTCAGGTTAAAGTAAAAATTCAGATAATAATCACTTTCTTTATTGTATGTGTTTTAACTTCTTAATAATTGTTGTATAACATAAATCTTGATTTAAATACTTAAGAATATAAAAAATTATTTAAATATCATATATATTCATAATATAAATATGTATAATAGATAGATATATGAAATGGAAACACCATTCATGGATACAGTAGTCCGTACGTACGCATGAACGTTGTTTCGGTTTTCTTATCATATAGTATGGAAGTGAGTAAAGAACACATATTTAATTAAATAAATAAACATTATTCTAGTATCAATATTCATTGATATATCTCATACTTAATCAATATATATATATATATATATTTAAATGTTCATGAATGGTGATATTTGAAGATGGTTGTCATTGCGTCGTGGCGATGATAAGTCGTATGTACTCATGAGGTACAATAACATTATATTGATGGTGAAATCGTACGTAATTAGATGATATATTATATATTCAGAATAATTAACAAGTTATATTTTTTTACATCAATTATACTCAATAGTTTACACATCCAAATAAGGATTTGTTGAATAACAACTACACCATGGCGTGGGGATGGTAAGCCATACGTACGCCTGTATGGTGACATTTTCATTAATTGGATGGATAGAATAATTAACATAGTTGTAACATATTTATAATATCTCATAATTATGTATATGTTACTGGAGATATAATTTTTGTATGGAAACAATGAAGAAATGGGAAGTAGAAGAAGAAATGATCTTTGAAAGAGATGACGAAATAATTACCTTTTCTTTGGGTGCTTTATTTTTCTTTGAAAAAAGGGGATCCAAATGATGGATTCTTGATCAGAGTAAGTCCTATATGATTAATTTAGGGTAGTTGTAATGGTATTGGAAAAGGGTTAGGCTGATTCAAATTTCATCAGAGATGAGAATAAAGAATGGGATGTGCCCTTTTATAAGAGAAGTGAGGGGCACTTAAGGAAAAGATTGAAATATTAATTTAATATAAATATATTTTCGATTTATAATATCTCCAATTAGATTTATTTCTTGGATATGGTGGTGATGTATAAAAATAATCTCAACCAATAGGATTTAGACAAGTTTAGTTCACCATATTAACATTATCATTTATACTTAACCCTTAAATGAATAGTTTAACTTTTACCATGTCTTCTTGAATTTTTATAATACATGGATTATATTGTTATTATAAAATTCCACAAGAATATAAATTGGTTCATCAATGACATATATATCATTATATTAGTCATTTGGATGAATTATAGATTTTTAAGACTATTATATAATTCAATAATATAGTATTTTTTTTAAAACTCATTTATTTCAAATTTAACACTATTTGGTAGTTGGTTTTTGTTATAGTTATAAATACATGATTACATAAATCAATAAACATTTAATCTACCCGAACATGTCATATGGACCTATAATATTTGTGGATGGAATCAAAAGTTTCAATTTACATTTATTTCAATATTTATAATATCTATTATTTTAATCTTTCATTAGTAAGGTAATTACTGCATCATCATCATTTCTTAAATAAATTCAATTATTTAATGTCTAAAAATTATAAATAGAATACTATGATTTAGGAAATTTTTTATATTTTTAATGAATATTTTTAGTTGAATTTATCTTATGTATAACCCAATATTAAAAATTGTTTATTTATTAAAATATTAATTTATCTTTTTAACTCTTCTTTAAATAAAATATAATAAATGTTCTAATTTAACCCAAATAGATCGAAAAAGGTCTTATTTTTCACTTAATGATGATTTTGGTTGAATAAAACGTATCCAATTGAATTATTACATGTTTTGGGGTATTTTTATATAATTATAATATTATTTTAACATTTAATTACCCAATTTACTTTTAACAATGGTAAATAAAATTCAAATGTTACTATTGAACCAAAATTATTTCCATCCTATTAAACCATATTTTAATAACAAATGAAAACTGTGTCTATCAGATTTTTTAAATTTAATTCACAGAAGCGATAAAATTACGTTTTATGCAAAATTGAAAATATTCCTAGAAGGTGGTGAAAAGATGTTTAAGAGAACATTAAAATTTTATATATCTGATCTTATTATGAAATGAATCAAATGAATTAAATTATACTGATATACGTATTATGTATCCATTTCTATATTACGATAAATTTTAATTAAAAACAATTATTTATAGAAAATGTCGGGTTTTTTATACTATGCAGTAATATTCACTATTAATCATAAATTGAATGTTTTCAAAAAAATAGCAAAATTTCACTATAAGATAATTTTGATATTCTGAATAAAAAAATGAAATCTATTTTAAAAAATCAAATTTTTATGAATGTCTAAACTAAATTGTATTATTTTTTACGAAATGACATAGAAACTTGTTTTTTTAGGAAAATTGTTTTTCTAAATATATTACTATTTTAACAAAACTTTTATATTTATTTATAAATATGTTTTGTTAATGTGAAATAATTATAAATAACATTTAAAATTTTTCTTTTTAGTTTTCCTATTTCAATATTTAATTGATAAAAAAATATATTTTTTAAATAATTATAATATTAATTTGTTTCTTCACATATTCTCAATCTTGCGTATTACGCAAGACAAGTCAATGTTTCATCGGATATAATATATTAAATTACCATAAATAGATAACTTACTATGAAATTTTCGGGTGTTACCGCACATGATTATATGTTATGATCTCACATGCTCCATGATTTTTTATATAATTATTCCATGTCTTATAAGCCATGTGATAAAGCATTATTACTATGTTTTTCTTCTTTATAGGGCTTCTAACATGCCCCTTTGTTCATGTTATCCCCATTTTGAGATATGATGATGTATGCTCATTTTTTAATTTGGATTTATTTATGTAGATTAAATAAATAAATTTTTTATTTAGTTCTATGTTTTACGTATTATGTACCTAGTCATCCAAGACACTAGAAATTACATTGCATGGACTGTAATATGAATTTTTTATCATGGTTAAAATCATATAATGATATTTATAAAATAATAGGATCTCTATAGATGTAGTTTTTTAAAAAAAATAGATAGAACTCCGCCATTGGTATGGATCCATTCGAGGCTCTATGTGGCAGACCTCGCATGTCACCTCTTTGCTAGACTGACCAAGAAGAGTCATCACTAATTGGCCCATAGTTTGTGCGAGCTACTACTAAGAAGTTGACAATAATTTAGTAGTGGATGAAGGCTACTCAAACCTATAATATGTCATATGTCTATAAGTGATAGATACCCTTGGTTTTTGAAGAGGGAGACCACGTGTTCCTTCAAGTATCACCTCGATGTGGGTTGCAGAGATTTGGATGGGGCATAAATTTATCTATGAGATTCATTGGCCCATTCTAGAAACTGCATAGAGTTAGAGATGTGGTGTACCACCCAGTTGTACCACCACAGTCATATCGGGTAGATGATGTCTTCAAGAAATTGTAGGTGAGGAGGTATGTGCATGACCCATTACACATCCTCTACTAGGGAGTGCCAGACATTGAGGATGGGGCCACTTTTTCAGAGTACACAGTAGAGGTCAAGGAATGATATAGATGATCCTTCTTGGGAGATTTATTCCATTGGTTCATGTCTGATGGCATCGTTTCAATCTCCAATATAGTGTGTGGGAGAGGGAGACTCAAATTTATGCATAGTGCCCACATCATTTTCAGAAGACTTTCGATATAGATTTTTGGGACTTAAATCCCTAAATTAGGGATAATGTAATTTCTTATATTTTTTGGGGTTTTATTTTAAATATTATTTGGAATTATTTCGAAACAAGGCGCTGAGATGACATGTGACTATAAGGCATGGTCTACCCAGAATAAAGGTTTGAAAAAAGTAAACTTTAAATAGCACATGATAGTGGTTTTCCTGAAATGTTTTTAATAACTCCTAAATGGGTTCCTGTATTAAAAATTTGAGGGCACTATTGCATTCAGAGAAGCGAGCTTACCCTTGTTGAGGCCTAACATCAGTCAACATAGGATGATTATGAAAGATTATTTTTTTGTAGTTTAAATAATTAAATAAATTAATGATTTATTTTATTTAAATATTACACAATGATGCAGTGACATGTTTTATTTTTGTTAAACCATTCCAGATAATTCATGTTTATCTACATAACACTAGAAATCCATTAAATAATTTTGAAAGAATCTTTTATAATTGATGATGATAGGATAGTGGATTGAGTTTATTCTTGATTGATCATAATTGGAAACAAACCCTATTTAGTGAATTGTCATTTTGATGGTTGGGAATTGAGATTTATGTCCTTCCTTTCTATGTTCATAGATAAAATAACAATGCATGTAAACAAATGAATAGGTTTACCAACAGTTCTATCATTCTGGTGGGATGGGTTTGATTGCATGGATTATTTGGGGATGATTTTAATTATACTGTTTTGTTTGGATTGATAATTCTTATTGGAATAGATCGATACTAGAATAAAAAAACTGTCTTGGTTTTTTTAATATAGTTTGTTTCACGTGATTTCTCCCAATTTTCCAACTCATTCGTCATTCCTCCCAGGATATGAAGAAATTATAATTGGGCCTTTGATTCATCACACACTGATCAGATGTTGAAGATCTAATCTCATGATGATGCGGAGGAAGTGCGATAGCGAAGTCGCAACACAATTCTTCCTAGATAGTTGTGCACGATAGCAGTCGGGGTGCCGGATCCGATTGGTCTGGGTGAGTGGTGTCATAGTTCCATGGGGCTAGTCTAGGCTGATAGGAATTTAAGCGTCATGTTACTGGTGAGGTGACTAGCATAAGAAGAACATAGCTCAACGGTGTAAGGGGATCATGTGGTGGTAGTGGGGACATTGTAATGAAGAGCATGATGGGAATGATAAGATGTGGCCGGTTGACCATGTGGGATTCAATGATGAACCGTAGGGACCTGGGGCAGAGGGATGAGACAAGTCGTGTGCATATGCGCTGGACTAGGAGAGTTGGGCCTTGCAATGCGGCACTGCTAGAAGTGGCCTACACAGGATGGGCCTAACAGGCTGGAATAGGACTTGTAGTCCAGACCATGTCAGGGAGTGTCGGCCAAACTATATCTGTCTAGCCATAAGGTTGGATCAGACCCAGACTGGACCTGGTTCAATCCTTTTTTCATTAATGACAATATCTTTTAAAACTTATGTCTGATTGAAGACTTGCCTATTTTATTAGAATGCTGACATTGAGATGGTCCTTTAGATATAAATGGTGGGGTTTAACATATAATTATTCCAAGAATAGGATCCGTTTACACGTGAGTACCCGAGGTCCGAGGACATGGAAGGTGTGACTACTACTCACCGTGCACCATCATTTTCTGTGTGGATGGATTCTCTTATCCACCTTATATTGAAAAAGATTCGGAATGGTTTGTTCACTTCATCGTTACCTAAAGTATTTTTGGTATCATTTTCTATTGATAGGAGTACTATCCCTTCATTAGGACATCCTAGATTGGGTATTTTAAATCCACCTAGAGGCCCATAATGAAACCTCTATTCATTCTTTTTTACCCATTTAGAGACTTTAATATTGATGTGACCAACTTCACTGGGAGTCGATCATCTATATAGAGGGTTAATAAAGATGGAGTTGTTAGTATCACCCCATGGCCCTGACTATGACCCCCATCTAATGTATCATATCTTTTTTTAGATAATTTAGTGTAACTATCTCTCATGATAGTTCTTGGGGAATAGTACTTCTCAGATAGACGTCATCAGTGCTACCAGACTCCGGAGTTTGTTCTCTCATACGTGCGATTCTTGGAAATATCAAACAAAATACCTAGTGTTTGTATGTAGTGGTTATGAATTACCCTAAACAATGTGGTATTGTTTGAGTATATCTGGAAATTCATGTTACATGTTGTAGACATATACATGTGTAGATTTTATTGTAATATTTTTTTGTGTTTTTCTTTGTGGTTTTAATGTTTTCCTTTTGATTATTTTTATACTCAACCATACATAGTATTTTCCCACACATTTCATTTCTTGTGCATATGTGTGTCTATTTGATAGAGTCCAGGGTAGACCAGTTTAAGAAACAACCTTTTGAGATTAGAAATACCATGGTGTTTCTACAGCTTCTGATAGTAGCCCTAATACCTATCCTTCAGTTGGGGTTTTCTGCAGATGTGTTTCATGAACTCGTTTATAGAATTTCATTTTTGTGGGATGGTATTTTGGACCTATTTACCTTCTATAACTATCACTATTATAATTTGGTTGTGGGTTGTAGTGGTTTTCATGCAATGTTAACTCTGTGTTTATAAATTTCATTATTTGTGTCTTGGAGATGTGTGCATGTGTGCAGGTACATTAGGCTAATTCCCCCATTTTTGTGATAGGGATACTCGATTCTTATCACCTTCCCCAAGAATATTGGAGGTGGTCTTAGGGTACTCACGACATGGGCACCTATGGGATAGGCAATGACACTTCATAGTCATCTCGGTCAAAGAGAATTTTGATCCATTCAATCTAAAGCATGTTCTATAGCTATTTATATAACTAAGTTGATATGGTATTTCTCTGTACATGAGTTTTATGTCCATGATATAAACTAGGGAATGATTGGTTGCTAAAATTGAAGGCCCACATCATCAATTATTATAGAAGGGATAGTTTTATGACGGATGATGGTGTCAAGAATCACATTATAAGGGATTGGAATGTAATGTAAGGTCCAACAGTCTTTTTGGAACTAGAATTGGGTGATATCTGGTACGAATTTGTAGTGTTGAATTTGGTATTGATGGATGATATAAATAATATCGTTTTTCTATTAGTAAATGATCAGTTCCAAGATGTGCTTCCAAAACATTTATTAAGGTGTCTGCAAATGAGATAAGTGAATTTTAGGAATGATCACCTTCTGATGAAAAGTTTTATTTCCTTTCCATCTTATCATATGACACCAAAAATGTTACGATAATAAAAATTATTGTTGGATGATCTAGGATGTAAAGGGTTCATTCGACTGAGAACGTTTACATGGGATGCACTAGTCTTATTCATAAAAATTTGGTTGAAACTCTAAGGTTGTTTGTATATTTTCATATGATTAACCAATATAATATAATGAACATCAATCCATTTCTACACATTTATATTTTTCTTGATCAGTAGAAGAAATCTTGGTAGTTCTCAATGACTAAATTGCAATCATATAAATACCAATTTCTAGATCAAAAGAAGGATATTTAAAAAATATATATTAGTTCTAGATTATTCAAATATGTGTTTATGTTAATTCATTTTGGTCTTAAGAATTAAATAGTGGTATTTATTGAATTGATTGATAAGATATTTCAATAATATTTGGATTATTTTGTGGTGGTATTTTTGTTTTTCATATTGTTTTATTTAAGAACAGGGGATGAGGATGAGAATCATGTGTTGGAATTATTGGTTATCTAAAGGTATCATCATTTGTATTCATATATATTGAGGATTTATTTTGGGACACAAGAGGTATGTTTCATCTCCATTTAATATATGATAAATGTGTTTATATGGATCCAATAAAAATAGATGTTGTTTCACTTGGAATAATCAAAAGAATATCTTTGAGATACATTGTTTCCTTAGTCTAGCTTGTTATTACCAGCTCATCATTGAAGATTTTTCATGAATATCCTCACCAATGATATACTTCCCAACAAATATTTTAAATTTCAAATGGAATGATGATTTTCATAAGTCTTTTGATGATCTAAAAGTTCACCATACATCATTAACAATCTTTATTTTTCTAGAATCAAGATTACAGTATGTGCTCTATTATGATGCTTTTGGATTACGGTTGGGATTTTTTCTCAGGCTAAGAGAACATGTTTTGGCATACGCCCTAAAGTAGTTATTGTTTCATGAGAAGAACATCCCAATAAATGATTTTGAGTAAGCATTTTTAGTCCATGTTTTGAGAACTAGGCATCATTTTATAAATGGTGATAAATTCACTATGTTTATGAATCATAAGATCTTGAAACATATATTATCATAAATTTATTTGAATATGAGAAAATTAATATTGTTGGAGTATCAAAATATTTTTGAAATCAACTTGATTTATACAAATGGAATGGGAAATACAGTGGTGGACTCATTATGCATAAATTCATATGCTCTATTGCAAAAAAAGATTCATTTTTGTGGTAGATGATGTCAGTTCTAGTTGAAATGTACTTGGAATGTGAATACCAAGGTGAAGCTATTTATTACATTACATTTTTTATTTTTCTTGATTTGGTGGAGATGTTGAAATATGCACATATTCTGGATTCATAATGTGCTTCTATGAGGACAAAACTTAGTGGTAGTGAGACCATTAAGGGATGGAAGCTAGATGAGAGGTCAATGTTGTGGTTTTTAAATTGGGATTTCATACCAACTTCTTGTCAATAACAACATCTTCAGGATTAAAACCATTCCATATGGGTAATTCATGCAAGAATATAGAAGATTTATCAATCATTTAATAAATTTTTTTGGTGTTTTGACATGAAATGTAATGTTGTTAAGTTTGTTTTGAGATGCTTAACATGTAATCATGTTATATACGAACATCGATGAAACATATGTATGTTATAGTTATTACCTATTCCATCAGGGAAATGGGAATATATAGTCGTGGTTTTTATAATAGGTCTCTCATGAATGGTTCATAAACATGATCTCGTATGGGTGGTTTTGGATCCGCTCACTAATTCAACCCATCTCATCCCTATTCGTGAATATCATACAGTAGAAGAAATTTCAAAAATCAATATATGATAAGTGGTAAGGTTCCATGGAATTCCATTCTTGATTGTGTTAGAAAGTGATCTGAGTTTTACATCTCATTCTTTTGAATCCTTAAAAAAACCCTTGGATCCCATGTGGCTATGAGTATAAACATCACACAAAGATTGATGCGAAATTTAAAAGGATGATACAACCAATGGAAGACAATTTTAGGGAATGTGTAATGTATTTTGTTGACTCATGGGATGTCAATGTACCATTTTTGGGGTTTTCATTTAACATCATTTACCATCCATTGATATATATGTATGATTTTGAAGCATTTTATGGGTTTCCTTATTGTTCAAAACTTTTTGGTGTGGAAACATTTGAGACATCACTAGTTGGGCCGAGCCCTTTCCAAGAATCAATTCAGATGAATTATTTGATTTGTAAATTGATGGAGATATCATATAGTCTTTCGATATCATATGTTAATCATTATCAACAAATGTTTTCATTTGTGGTGATTGATCATGTGCTCTTGAGGATATCTTAATGTATTGGGAACCATCATTTTGGAATGAATGTAATGTTATATCCAAGATATATAGACCATTGTCTTATATTTGAATGGGTTCGTGAGGAGGCATATCAGATGTATTTACTAAGATGGTTCAGTGACGTGTAGGTTCGAAATATATATGTAGATTGAAAAATTACAAGAGGGGCTGAATTTTAGTTTAAAAAACATTCGTTTTTATCATTAACTAAATCTATGTTTAACAAAGTTATACAATATGAATTCACAAGTCCCCTTTAGTCCTTAAAAAGGAAACTAACTTTCATTGGATTTGACAAAATGGATCTGATAAGAAATAATAAGACATGTTTACTTAAAGAAAGATTCTACCTTAAAGGTATAGAATCTATTATATTAGAGTTGTACAAGTATATGAAATCTTAAGAATGTTACACAATCTTTCTTTAATAAAATGATTTTGAAATAAAACTTTTAACAATAACATGAATAAATTATAAGAAATATTATAACCAAAAGAGAAGAGTATTCAACAACCTTGGATAAAGTTCCCTTCATGTATACTTTCATGTAATTCTATATTACCCACAACATGGTATGCCCACGATAAGAATATATGTTCTTGTCTTGTTATCCCCTCTAGCTCTTGATCTCAAATGTGATTGGTGTGTCATTTGTCTGATGTGTTGTATTCAAGACCAAATTAATTTCCCTAACTTGTAACTAGCATAGTGTGCAAGTATGGGGTTAGTCCACAGAGAACCCATGTTGGAATTTAGGACTCATGTTGTGAAATTTCTAAAGTGAAGATGATGAATTTAAATATTATTTTTTGGTTCATAATGATGGATCTCGAAAGAGAACTAATTGCTTGTCAGTCACAAACTCACTAAGAATTAACTGCTAAATTGAAGATTACATAAAACTGGATTTTAATGTATAACGATAAAAATGTGTTGCGGCTGGACATTTATGTGGAATGTTAAACCTTATTCTCTATTGTTTTGTGTTATTTATAATAACCCACATTTCAGGGTTTCATTTGTGTCGGATCACCCTTGATCTGGCGAGTTCCGATTAATTCGGTAAAAGTTAATCCATTGGTCTTGAAATTGATTTCTACTCACTCTTAATTTTGGAACTGCGCTTTAGAAATGAAAAGTATATCCAATGGTCAAGGATATCCTTGACTTTATTCTCCCAATGATCCTTGTAAACTCTATTCTTGGCCCAATATGGTGTTTCCAATGAAATAAGACACGGAAGATGGGAGAATTAGGTGAGAGATGATGAACAAACACAAGAATAGAGAAACCGGTTCTAAAAAACCCACATTTTTTCCATCCCCAACACAAGGGGTTTATCTACTCATGATGAAAAGGATAAGAAACTTACTAAAATTCATAAGATAGTTCATTACAACAGAAAATAAGAGAATCATAAGCACAATAAAAATACAGAGAACAAGTGCTCCAAAACCATCCTCCCACCGAAAAAACATAGATCTCATCCCCCTTATTCTCCTCTCTCTAATCATATGCTTATATAGGCCCAAATCCTAGGGTCTTCTCAGTCTGAAAGTACCTACTTATAGTTTTCCAAAATTAGGTAGAAAGGGGAACCCTGAGTCAAGGTTTATGTAAAAATTGAAAAGTCTAAAAGGAGAAGGATGCAGTTGTCCACACGTTTTTGGGTGCACGGTTTGGTAGGTCATGTGCCAACCTTGCAGAAGTCTCTATCTCAAATACTTAAGGCTTCATAGTTTTCCAAGATGTGATTCATGGTTTTGGTAAGCCGTGTTCCAACCATGCAGATTTCTCTGACCATATGTGCATGTCTCGCACGATTTCTCTGAAGGGTCACATAGTTTTGGTAAATTGTGCGCCATCCTTGCAGACTTCTCTGTGAATGGGATCTTCTCCCAAACAGTTTGAAGATAGTTTGGATTACCATGAGGCGGTCATGCAGGTTGCCTTTCTCTTTGAAATTCATGAAATCATTCTTCCTTCATGTCTTGGTACTTGATCCGGGTGACACCAATCCTGCATAGTTAGGGGGAAAGAGTCCAAAATACTCCAATTCCCTTCTGAATCTCCAAAATTCCTAGACTTGTTTCTTCATCCTCTGGTGAATGAAAAACCTATTAAGGAACATCTAACATGGGATATACCTGAAAAAACCATAAAAACCATTTTATCGATATTAAACCAAGTGTAAATGCCTTATGCACAGTAGTGCATCAAACTCCCCCACACTTGATTGGTTTTTTGTCCTCAAACAAAGGTATAGACAGTCATTTACAAGGAGTTACCAACGATACAGATAAAATCATTACCTATTATTCAAATTATATGAATATGAACATTGTACAAATTACTTTTAAAAATCACAGCATTCATACTTCATGTTTTCCCATGTTTAAGAGGATAGCTAACAACGTAGGCTTAATAAAAACAGACAACTGTTCATTCATAAATCAATTTTTCTTACAAAAAAGTTTTCCCTTATTCATTCAAAGAAAGTTCGGACCTCCATTTTCATCTGGTTAGAAATTCAGAATAGTTATGCCCATGTTTCATCATCCCCAATTGGAAGGTGATCACTTTTATAGGGCACACACCCTCATTGACTAGAATTATTTGGAAAATGATGAAAGATTATCAAAATTATTTGGCATGCCTTTTCATATCTCTATTTTTTTGTAATAGTGTGAGATACTAGCAAAAATATTTCCCAATTTTCTCACATCAAGACACGATGAGAATTCTTTAGCAAGTCAAGAGTTCAAGGAATTAATACCATGTAATAGCAATGAGTGCAGAAACAACAAATCCTGAAAACTCACCTCTCTTTATGAACCATTTGAATTACAATTTAAGTGTTTCTTTAATTCGAATTACATCATCATAGAATTTTCTTTAAACAATCTATTTTCTAAATGAATGGATAAATGTTCCTCTTAAAGTATTACATGGTTTATTCACATCACAAACTAGGTTTGACAATCCAAACATATGATCCATTTTCAGAGATAATTTTGAAAAATCTTTTTTATCAAATTGATATAATCCCATGACAACTATAATATCCCATTAGACACAAATAAGAATACATGCTACCCAATATACTTGGGCACATAATCAATCAAAATGGGGTGCCAATTAAGGGTGCCCTCCCCCACTCTTAAAACTGAGCATAGTCCCCTGTGAAGGTAATAAAGTAGAGAAGGGGGGAAAGGAAGCTTGAAAATGGAGGGAAAAAAGTAAAGAATATAAAACTTTTCAAAAGTGAAAAGCTCCCATGAATGTTGGTCATGTATGGAAAATAGGTGGTGCGCGAGATCCTGACAAGCGAAAAAGTGGATGGCTTGGAACAAATGAATGCCCCTACTAGAGAGACACAAGAACCAAAAACGTAAAGCATGAAAAAGCAAAACAAGCAGCATTGAAAGAAAAGAACACTATCAAGCAGTCCTAGGAAAAATCAAATATCAAAATCATTTGAACAGAATTTTTTTTTAGAAGGTTGGGTTACCTCCCGGTTAGGGATACATTTAATGTCTCGAGATTGACTTACTTGATCCTTGAGCTACCCAAATTGAATGGTGGAAACTGTTCCCACCATGTCTTCCATGCTAAAGTAAGGCTTCAAGAACATACCATTGACCTTGAATGTTCGATCATCCATGCCAGCCACTTCCACCACACTATGGAAGAAAACTATAATCAACGTAAAGGGTCCCAACCACCGAGACTTTATCTTACCTAGAAAAAACATCAGATGAAAATTAAAAAGTAAGACATTATCACCTTCCTGGTAGGATTTTTGGGAGATCACACGGTCCTGGACCACCTTCATCTTCTCCTTATAATGTTTCACATTCTCATTGGCCTCCCACTTTATCACATTATGCTCAGTTAACTGGAATTTCCACTTTTCTTCGGCAGCCTTGAGATAAAAATTCAAGGTCTTGACAAACCAATAAACCTTATGCTCCATCTACACCGGCATGTGGAAGGGTTTCCCAAAGATCTACCAAAATGGGTACATAACCAATGGTCTTTTTCTGGTTATCTTGTAGGCCCATAACACATCATCTAATTTATTGGACCAATCCTCTCTTGATACGCCTTCCATTTTTTCCAATATTTTCTTTAACTTGTTGTATAACACCTCCAGTTGACCAGTGGATTGAGGGTGGTATGGTGCCCCATGGTTGTATGTGACCCCATACTTTAAGAGCACATTTTTCATCAGTGTAATGTCAAAATGTGTACCGCTATCGCTAATCAACACTTGTGGGGTCCCAAACCGACTGAAAATATTTTTCTTTAGAAATGTGATGACGACCATAGTTGTATTATGAGTCGTTGTCATTGATTCTACCCACATGGAAATGTAATCGACAGATACCATAATGTAAGTTTGCCCAACTGATAGGGGAAATGGACACATGAAGTGGATTTCCCATGCATCAAAAACTTCAACTTCATGTATCGAGTGTTGCGGCATCTCGGCACGACAACCCACATTTACCATCTGTTGGCACCAATCACAGTAGGATAAAAATGACGAGTGTCTTTATGCATGGATGGCTAGAAAAATCCCAAATGAAAAACCTTTTATACTACTCAATCTAGACCATTTTTTCCTCTTACCAGAGAAGAGTGACATAATTCCGAAATACTTTGAATCCCTTCATCCAGGATGCAACAGCAGATTACCCCATTGCCACATGAGCGGAATATTATGTGGTCTTCCCAAAAATACCTCTTTTACTAAGACAAAAAATTCTTCCTCTGCTGAAATGATATGTCCGAGTGGACAAATATTATAGATAAGTAATTTTCAAGTTTGACTAACCATTTACTTGGTGGTACTCCAATGGAAAATAGCTGGTCATCAGAGAAGTATTAATTTATCTCCTAGTCTTCTTCTCTCTCTAAATGGTGTAGTTCTAGATGGGAGAGATGATCAACCACAACATTCTCGCTTCCATTCTTATAATTAATATCAAAATCAAACTCCATGAGGAGGATCACCCAATATATGAGCCTCGGTTAGGCGTCATTATTTTTCAGAAAATACTTATCTGTAGCATGATCCGTGTAGACTACAACCTTAGATAGCACTAAGTGGGAGAGGAATCTGTCAAACTCAAAAAACACAACTAGAATTTCATTTTCTTTAGTGCTGTAATTAGTCCAAACATAATTTAATGCTCATCTGTCATAATATATTAGTTTTATAATATGGTACATCCTCTATCCAAGAACATCCCCCCATGGCATAATCTCTCTCATATCACATATCTTCAAACTACTCCTCCCAATTCGGAGCGATCATTACGGGTGTGGTGACTAGTTTTTTCATCAAAATTTGGAATGTTATGATACATTTATCATCAAAATAAATACCAAAATCTATGTATTATAGATTGGTTAAGGGATGAGTGATCATGGAGAAGTCCCGGATGAATCGTCGAAAAAACTGATATACGCAAAAATCACTAAATTGCTCGGACTGATGTGGGAATGGGAAGCTGTGAGAAAACTTCAATTTTTTGTCAGATCCACCTCAATTCCTTTCATCAAGATAATATGGAATAATACGATTTCATGTTACACCAAAAAATGGAACTTCTCCCAATTGATAACCAGATTTGTAGGCTCAAATCGTTCAAGAACCATCTCTATATTTTTCACGCAAGTATTGAATGACTTCTAGTATACCGAGAAGTCATCCAGGAAAACATCAAGAATATTCTCTTCCATATCATGGAATATGGATAACATGAACCTCTGAAAGTTGACTGGAGTGTTGCACATACCAAATGAAATTCGGCCGAAGGAGAAGGTTCCATAAGGACAAGTAAAGGTACACTTTTCTTGATCCTCTAGCCCAAAAAATATTTGGTTATATCCTGAATAACCATCTAAGGAACAGTAATATTCATGCCCCTCTCATACTTCCAGCATTTGATCCATGAATGGAAGAGGGAAATGATCTTTCCTAATTGCATCATTCAAATTCTTGTAATCGACACAAACCTACCACCCCGTAACTATGCGGGTCAGGATGAGCTCATTCCTTTCATTGGTCACCACCGTGAAGCCTCCCTTTTTAGGCACCACCTAGAGAGGTCTCACCCACAGTCTATCAGTGATGGGGTATATAATTCCATCATCAAGTAATTAGATCACCTCCTTCTTGACCACTTCTTTCAATGGGGGGGGGGTCATTCTTTGGTGTGGATGGCCAGAGGCTTTTTCTGCTTCCTCTATAAGTACCTTGTGGTTGCATACCAAGGGGATTATACCCTTAATGACAACGATAGTCTAGACAATGGCTTGTTTCCACCTTCATAGGACTTGTAGAAGAGCCTATTCTTGATCTTTATATAGTGAAGTATTTAGGATCACTGGTTGTGTATGTTTCTCTCCCAAATATCCATATTTTAGCGAGGAAGAGAGAGGTTTTAACCCAATCTAGGGAGCCTTAAGAATGGAATGAATGACCGGCACGACCACGACGCACTCTAATAAATTTAGAACAACTTCCCTCTGCTAGTAATGGCCGCCTTGGAATACAATTAAGCTTAATTCCTCCTGGTTTTCTTGAAGATGGTCATCCTCTTGAAGGATTCATTGACAAATGAATAATATTGCATATCATCTTCATATAGGCCTGTGAAGTCAGCCGTTGTTGTCAATGCACAACAATCTTCTTGATCCAACAATGAATCCTTTTTCACCACCTTGAGGACGTTGTAGGAAATCCTCTCATCACCCACATAGAAGATCAGCTCCCCTAGGTGGACATCAATCAAATCATTCATGGTAGCCAGAAGGCATCTTCTAAGAATAAAAGATGCCTCTTAGCCTTCTTCTATTCCCAAGATAATGAAATCCCCTGACAGAATTAATTTCCCCACTTTGACCAACACGTTTTGCAACAGCCCCTAGGGTATTTAATATAACGATCAGCCTATTTGAGTTCCATGCAGGTAGGCTTGAGATCATTAATCCCTAACTTCTTTAATACTCAAAAGGTCATTAAATTAACACTCTCCCCCAAATCAAAAATGGCTTTGACAAACTCGCAAGGTCTGATAGTGCATGGGATATTAGTGTTTCCTAGATCGAGGAGATTAAGAGGTTGAGTGTGTTGGAATATTTTCGAGCATTCCGTGGTCAGGGGAATGTTTCCTTTGTCTTCCATCATTCATTTTTTTGAAAGGATCTCTTTCATAAAAATTGTATATATGGGCATTTGAATCAATGCCTCTACAAAGGGAATGTAGTTGTGATGCTTCTGGAAGACTTCCATGAACAAGGAAAATTGTTGGTCGAGCTTCCGTTGTTTTATCCTTGCTAGAAATGTAAAGGTAGTTTCATACGCTTTACCCACTTCTTTTCACTTTTCCTATGGGACTACTGGTTCTTTATCCAGATTATGTTTTATGGCAATTTCCTCAGATGCGACTTCTCCACATGAGGATAATGTGGACATATTTGATAGTGTAGCACCCTGACGCATAGTTACCTTCGGTGTTAGCTCCTTCCCACTGCATAAAATAATAGTTTTAGCCTCCTCCCTTGGATTTATATTAGTATTACTCGGTAGTGTACCAGGCGGTCTGTGAGAGAGATGATAGACAAGCTACCCAATCTGGTTCTTGAGGATTCTAATTGACACCTCCTGGTTTTTAGATATTTTTTCAGTAGTAGTAATAAATTTAGACATCATTTCTTCCTTCCTTGAGATATGTTATTGTTATGGTTGTTGGGCTTCTTGTTGGGGAGGTGGTTGTCAAAATGGTTAAACAAGATGATTTTTTTGATACATTTGATGATGATATGCTCCTTGCTGAAATTTGTTACCCTTTTTCTTCCTCAAATACTGCATTTGAAACTGTTGTTGACTGTAACCAGGTGGTCTTTGTGGTCTGGGCTGTCGGTTGGGATGTTGATGCCCCCAGCTAGTATTTTGAGTCTCTTTCCACCCCATGTTTTGGTAATGAGGGTAGTTTATGGGTCCTTTGTTCTATGAAACACAATTTACCTCATTGGTAGAGGCTCCCACACCTTCCCTTGTGCACTATCCTATAGAATGGTTATCAACAGAATCACTACATGCTGTTTGACTGACAAAATCAATTTGAGATGGATGTTTTAGATTTAGAGCATTGATGTTATCTGAGACGACATTGAGTTGAGCCGTAGGCATGTTGGTGACACCTATATTATTCTTTCCCCTTTTCTGAGTTCCCTGTTCCAAATTACATTGAAAAATATTAGCTGAAATGTCTTCAAACAATTCAAAAATCTCATCAGGGGACTTCCTCATGATGGTCCCTCTAGCAGATGCATCAACCATGAACTTTTTATTAGTTGTTACACCTACATAGAAAGTCTAAAAATGAATCCATATTGGTAGTCTGTGGTGTAATAATTTCCTCAGTATCTTCTTAAATCATTCCCATGGATCCTATAAAGATTTTGAGTCATGCTATTGGAAGTAATGGATTTCATTATTTATGGTAACTGTCTTCGAAGGAGGGAAGTATTTTGATTAAAAGGCTTGGGCAAATTCCTCCCAAGTACGAATAGATATCTGAGGTAACCCCTTGATCTAGTCCTTCACCTTATCTCTTAATGATAATAGAAACATCATAACGTGGATTGAATCCTCTAACAATCTGTGGTACCAAAAAGTGTCACATATCTCTAAAATGTTGGATAGGTGAGAATTTGGGTCTTCACTTGGAAAGTCACCAAAATGAAATATATTTTTAATTAACTACATTATTGCGGCCTTGATATGAAAATGTAGGGCCTGGACCAGTGGTCTTTGTATTCCACTATCCACTCCATGAATGGAGGGTAATCCATATTCCATAAGAGTTAAGTGTGGCAGAATCTGTTTCTGAGGTGCTTAGGAAATGAACAGTTGTTGCTCTGGAGGAAAATAAGCATGATGATTCTGAGGAAAATATGGAGGCTTCTCTTGTGGAATTTATTTCCTCTTCTATGGCTGCTTGAACACTTTCAAAAATTGAGCTTGTGGCCTCTGTTAGTTCCTCGGTAGTTATTCCATGCAAGCCCCCAGTGGATTCGGATTCTACACTTCCTCGACACCCAGTGGTTGATTTCCTTCAATAATGAATGGCTGCCAAACACGTTGTACAACCCCTGGTTCTTCCTCCTGATGCGCCACAAGATCATTTGCTTTGCGATCACCCATAAGTGCATTAAATCTCATGGACAATGTTATTTTGATTTCTAGATCTATCGAGTGTAACTTCGATGACTCAGAAATCAGGGAACCAGTGACCTGGCCACTCATATACCAACGTTCCCGCACAACAAAAACTACACACCCTGGATAAAAGGGAAAAAACAATGAAAAACAAAAATGAGATGAAAATAATATTTTTTAGAAATTTTTTATTTTTGTTTTTACTCAATGACTACAATTCAATTAACAAAAATCACAGATTCCCCGGAAACGATGCCAAAATTTGGCATTTCGTTTGTCTGAAGTGTTGTTTTCAGCACCAAATTCATTCCCCTAACTTGTAACTAGCATAGTGTGCATGTATGGGGTCAGTCCATAGGGAATCCATGTTGGTATTTATGGAACATGATTTGAAATTTCTCAAGTGAAGATGTTGAATTTAAATACGATTTTTTGGGTTATAATGATTGATCCCAAATGAGAACTAATAGTTTGGACTTCTCTAACTAACTATGACTTAACTTCAAAATCAATATTACTTAAAACTGGATTTTATTGGATAATGATAAAAATGTGTTAGGGTGGGAAATCTATCTGGGACGTTAAACCTTATTACATATCGTGTTTTCTTGTTCATAAAAACACACATTTTTGGGTTTCATTTTTGTCAGAACTCCCTTGGTCTGGTGTGTTTCGATTAAGTCAGTATAAATCTCTCCCTTCATCTAGAAATTGATTTCTACTGACTCTTAATTTATGAACCACCATGTATAAACAACAAGTATACCCTATGGTCATGGATATCTTTATTTTAATTCTCCAAAATTTTCGTGGAAACTTCATTCTTGGTCCGATATGGGGTTTCTTATGAAATTAGACACAAAAGATTTGAGGATTTGGTGAGACAAAATGAACAAACATAAGAATAGAGAAATTGATTCTAACAAACCCCCATTGTTTCCATCCCCAACATAAGGGGGGGTTGCAACTCATGATGAAATGGATAAGAAACTTACTACAATTCATAAGAGGGCTCATTCTGATAGAAAATAGAGGAATCAGAATCACAATAATAATACAGATAACACATGCTCCAAAACATTCATCTCACCGAAAAAACTTAGTTCCCAACCCCCTTCATCTCCTCTCTCCAAACCTCTCTTTATCCTAGCTCACCCCAAGGTCTTCTCAGTCAAAATGGCCTTTTTCTAGTTGTCCATAAGTAGGTAGAAAGGGGAAACCCAGGTCAGGGATTAGGTGAAAAGTGAAAAATATAAAAGGAGAAAGTTGTAGTGGTCCGCATGGTTTTGGGCACACGGTTTGGTAGGTTATGCTCCAACTATGTGTAAGTCTCAGTCTCAAATACTTAAGTTCGTATGGTTTTTCAAGATGGGCCACATGGTTTGGGAAAGACGTATGACAACCCTACTTTTATTATATACTTAAACATTATTTATTACAAACTCTATTCACATGATACAACATGGATGATTGAGAGGTCTAGTGTCTTTGGGGATTAGGATCATTATATAACAACTTAAAATATGAAATACAACATCTTTATTGAAAAATTCCTTTACATGACCACTACATTCCCTTGTACTTAACATTGCATGGGATAACCTGAGGACATGCATAAGAAAAGTTGTGAGCTATAATGACCAATAAGGGAATAAACATGGAATAAATGAGGAGTAAAATACATGTTATACAATAGGCATATCAATAGTGAACAAGATAAACATGAACATAAAGTCATCATAAAATATTATAATCATAACATGGAAATATGGCACCAACACTTAACATGGAATTAGCATGAGCCAAGTCTAATTGCACATGGAGCATGAGTAAATCCTCATTGCACGTGAAGCATGAGTAAACCCTCGTTTCACATGAATTAGAATGAGTAAACACTCATTTCACATGACTTATCATGATACTATACTTTACTCAATGCATTGGAGCGCTATAAGGGTGCACCCTTCTTAAACATTTCATTTCATGCATATGTGTGCCACATGGATCATAAAATATGGATTCAAAAAACATAATCATTTATTCCACAACAATGTAATGTGGAATGAAACTTTATAATATATAAATAAATTTGCATGAATGTGAATACCCTTGATGGATAAATGGGCATGTTATTCAGTACACAATGGCATTGCCTTAGAAAATCGGTGCAATTTCAGCAGTGTAACAGCATGATATAAGATTTCATAAAAAAGGTTGATGAGAGAGAAAGAGGAGTCTCATCATATCTACATCAAATGGACAGTAAGGGGGGTTATATATATACATTTCCCAACAAATGTAATGGAATTTATATTCATGAAACAAACTTATTGCTTGAATGTAAATGAGGAGAGAGAAGTTCCTTTCAGAATTTTGGCATAGTAACGGGTATACATGGGAGGCATTTAAAGAGAGAGAAAGGGGCCTCCCATCATTAAAACAATAATTGGTCAGTATGGGAGAGGTGTGAAACCATTCCCCATCATTTATAATTGAAATTAAAATGACATAACAATATTAAGAAAATTCGACAAAAAAGTGAAAGGAAGAAAAACCCTTACTTGGAAATGTTTTTCCAAAGGCATGAGAGAGGCTTGAGAGAGGCTTCTTGGGAGCTTAGTTCACCTTGGGAGGATTATATAGAGAGTAGGGTAGAGGTTGGACGAACTCCAAAGGCTTTGAGTGAGGAGGAAATGGGATCTTGGGTGGGTTTATATAGGAAAGGTGAGTGAATTCTTTATTATTTAGGTTTGGGACCCCTTACATTAAACTAATCCAAACCAAAAATCAGGTCATGGTTTTTTCCCATGGTTTTTGGAAAAGGGTATTGTAATGAAAAATTTGATAAGTCCAAAGTCCTAACTTCTTAAAATAATGGGGTTGCTTATGTGGAGGTCAGTCACACTCCCATGGAAAATAATTTTAAAAGACAAGATGTTTAATAAGTCTTGAGGGGTCCATTAATGCTTTGTAAAATAAGTCAAACAAACTCAAAATTACATTATTTTAATTTTAAAACATATATTGGCCGAACATAAAGCTTATATTATTTTATTACATCCCTATTGGGTCATTATTATGTCTTAAAACACTTTATATATTTATACTGTATTTAATTTTTACCCAAAAAATTTGAGTCTCTCAAAAAATTATGAAAAATTCACCGTTGGATAATTTCGACATCCTGATTCCAGAAATAACATTTATTTTAACTAAATAATTTTTTAATTATGTTAATTTTCACTTTTAAAATAAAAAGTGACATTTATCGAAAATTCACGGGTTTTGACAAAAATGGCATTCAAACCTTAATAAAAATTAAAATTGAATTCATAAAATTATAAAATCATTTATATGTAATAAAAATTAATTTAATAATAATAATAAAATTTTATTAAAATATTATTTTATACAAAAATCCCTTAATTTAATAAAATACAATTCTTAATTAAATAATAACTAAAAACAGTATTTGTACTTTAAAAACTATTAACAATGTATCAATAATGAAAAGAAAGTATATTCATTATTATATACAAAACAATAATGTACATGAACATAGTACTAGTTATTTATTACATAACCCCTTAAAACAACTGCATAATACCTAAGGGTAAGGTGTGCGATAGTGATAGACTCTTGGGGTGGCTCAGATAACATCGCTTGAGTGGTAATCTCTATCAACTTCCACTTTTCCAATAAACGGTCCCATTCGAGCTTGACATGATGAAGCTCAACTTGGGATGGGTCAAGAGTGAAGCCCAAATATGCCACCTCTTTCCCGAGATCTAACAAATGGGCTTCATATGGAGCAATTCTACTGGATGAGGCCATCTCTTGCTTTGTCTGAGTAAATTGGGTTTGTTAAAACCCAATATTTATACAAATCATGTGATCACTGTTCAACAGCTATAAATGCAACGATCACAATTCTTAACTTAACACAAAAGAAGTTTACATTTTATATAAACATTTTACAAAAAACGACATTTAATTAGATAAAGAGGGATTTCCATTAACAAAAGTTTGGGTCGTTACAATATTCCCCCCTTAATAAATTTCACCCTCAAAATTTCCTTTTCCCATAATAAAAAAGATGTGGGTAACATAGCTTCATCATTTCCTCCGATTCCTAAGTCACTTCTTCAAAATTGTGGTTTCACCACAAAAACATGACTAGGGGAATTGTCTTATTTCGTAGAACCTTTTCTCTACGATCTAAGATATTCACTGGATTCTCCTCATTAGAAAGATCGTTCTCTAACTGTACCACCTCTGAAGAGAGTATATGTGAAGGGTCCGGTATGTATTTCCTTAAGGAGGATACATGAAAACATCCTTTACTATAGTCATTTTAGGTGGAAGTGCTAGTTGATATGACACGACCCTAACACGATCAAGAATCTCGAAGGGGCTGATGTTCCTTGGACTGAACTTCCCTTTCTTTCCAAACCACATGACCTTCTTCCATAGAGATATGCATAGAAAAAACATGTCTCCAACATTAAACTCAAGGTCTCATCGATGATTATTTGGATAACTCTTCTGTCGACTCTGGCATGCCTTGATATGATGCAAAATTGTTTTCACATTTTCCAAAATTTCCTAGACCATTTCTGCTCCAAGTATCTTACGTTCACTGACCTCATCCCAACATGCTGGTGTTCTGCACTTTTTCCCATACATGGCTTCATAAGGTGCCATTTGGATGCTCGAGTGAAAACTATTATTTTAAGAGAACTCAACCAGAGGATGATTTTTATCCCATTCACATTTAATGTCCATTGAGAATGCTCTCAACATGTCATAAAGTTTTTGGATAGTTCACCCGGATTTGCCATCAGATTGAGGATGATAGGTCGTACTGAAGTTCAGTTCAGTATCCAAAGCATGTTGAAGACTCTTCCAAAACTTAGAGGGGAATCTTGGATCTCAGTGAGACACAATAGATAGTGGTACTCCATGAGGCCTTACAACATCCCTGATATATATATTTCCCAGTTGATCCAATGAGAAATCCTCCTGAATAGCAATGAAGTGTCCATTCTTTGTAAGGCGATCCACAACAACCCAGATTGAATTGTTTCCTATGGATGTCCTCGGATGTCTGGTGACAAAGTCCATGGTGATTTTCTCCCATTTTTATTCTGGTATGGGCAATGGTTGCATCATCCCCATAGACTTCTACCTCTCTGCCTTCACTTGATGGCACACCAGGAAATTTGATGTATATTCAGTGATCTCCTTCTTCATATTATCCCACCAAAGCTTTTCTCAGAGATCTCGATACATCTTTGTGATCCCTGGTTGAATAAAGAAATTTTAACTATGTGCAACATTCAAAAGTTAGTTCTTCAGCTCTGAACATGATGAAACACATAGACTTTTCCCAAATCACACAATTCCTTCTACATTAACATTAAACTCCAAGGATTTCCCTTTTTCGATTGATTCCACTTTTTCTTGAATTCCTACATCATCCTTTTAGCATACTTTAACCTTTCCAAAAGAGACGGTTGATCAATCATTTGTGAAAGGGTTGATGGTGTTCCCTTCTTTATGATTACCATGTCAATCCTCATCAAGTCTAAGAAGATTGGATCCTTCTCAATTCTCATCATTGATAGAATAACTGGGTCCTTTCAACTTAGGTCATCTGCCACCTTGTTCGCTTTTCCAGGGTGGTAATGTATTGAATAGTCATAATCCTTGATGAGATCAATCCATCTTCTCTGGTGCATATTAATCTCTTTCTATGTGAATATATATTTAAGACATTTTTGGTCAGTATATATCTCGCATTTCTCCCCATAGAGATAATGCTGCTAGATTTTCAAGTCAAAGATCACCGCTTCCAACTCCAGATCATGCGTTGGATAGTTTCGCTCATGGATTTTCAACTGCCTTAAGGCATAGGATACCACTCTATCATTCTGCATCAACACACAACCTAAGCCCTTCTTTGAAAAATCACTGAATACCACAAAAGTTTCCTCACTTCTGGGTAATGTTTTTACAAGTGAAGTGATAATCCTCCTTTTCAACTCATTGAATCTTTCGTCACATTCATCACTCCAAGAAAACTTTACTCCCATTTGAGTTAGCTTGGTACGAGGGTTTGAAAATCGTGAGAAATTTCTCACAACTCATCAATAATATCCTACTAACCCCAAGAAGCTATGGATATCCGTTACAAATGTTGGCCTCATCCATCCCCCAATTGCATCTATTTTTTATGGATCCACATATATCCCATTGCTTGTTATGATATAGACCAAGAATGACACTCCCTTCAACCAAAACTCACACTTGTTGTACTTTGAATAGAGATTATCCCTGCAGAAAGTATCTAGTACAGTTCTTAAATGCTCCTCATGATCCTCCTTGGTTTTGGAGTATACTAGAATATCATCTATAAAGACTACCACAAATTTGTCTAGGTAATCACTAAAGACTCTATTCATCAACTCCATGAATATTTCTGGAGCATTGGTAAGTCTGAAAGGAATTACTATGAATTCATAGTGCCTGTATCATGTATGAAAAGCAGTCTTGGGGACATCTTCATTCTTCACCCTTACTTGATAATATCTCGACCGCAAATCTACCTTAGAGAAGTATTTTTATCCACACTGATGATCGAACAAGTCATCACTCCGTGGCAGAGGATACTTGTTCTATATCGTTATTTTGTTAAGTTCACGATAATCGATGCAAAGCTTCATTAACCCATCCTTCTTCTTGAGGAAGAGGACTGGTGCACCCCATGGTGAAGCACTTGGGCGTATAAACCCATTATCCAAATTCTCCAGTAGGTGTTTCTTTAGCTCTTCAAGCTCTACGACAACCATTCTATATGGAGTCATGGATATTCGTAGTGCCCCTGGTATAAGTTCAATTGAGAATTCAACATCTCTTCTTGGTGGATGACCTGGTAGTTCCTCAGGAAACACTTCAGCGAATTCCCTCACAATAGGAATTTCATCAAGGATGGTTTCTTCCTTGGACTCAATCTTTTGATCTAGATACATGTGCTCATAGGGTAGTAATATACATGCTTAATATGATAGAGCTAATAGAGATTCATCTTACTCCTTACACTTGTAAAGAATCGGGGTTCGATTCTCCACATGGAGTGTGATTTCCCTATCCTGACAATTTATGTTGGCTATATATAAGGAAAGCTAATCCATGCCAAGAATTGCATCAAATTACACTATAGGGAGTATAATGAGGTTCTCTGGGAAATTCAATCCACAGATTATGATAGAGGAGGAATTATATTCATGGGATGCAATGATTGCCCAATTTTCCATACTCAACGACATCTTTACTTCCATGATTTGTGGTGGTGCTGGGATTGTTCTACTAAACATTTGAGATATAAAAGAAAGCATAGAACCTGAATCAAAAAGTATGTTCGTTATTCTTAAATGAATAACTAGCGTACCTTTCACCCCTTTGTTGTCAGGGTTCACTTCAGTATAATTGATGGAAAAAGCTCTTCCTTGTTGCCTTGGAGGTTGTTGGTTGCCTCTGAAAACCTTTGGATTAGGGCACTGATTTACAAGATGCCCCGGTTCTTTGCAGTTGTAGCAATGAACGACGCGTTGAGGTTCGAACAGTGATTTTCACTCCTCTATCGTAGCTGCGGGTCATTCTTTCTAACAGTTAATAGCTAGGTGCCCTTCTCTTCCACACCTAATGCATTTCCTCGTCCCCTTGAGGCAATTTCCAGGGTGCTTCTTTCTGCACTATTGGCAAGTGGGGTGCTAGATCTTCTTAGCACCGTTGGATTTATCCATCGGACCGATATCATTAATCTCCACCCTATGCTTCTTGTCCCCATGATACCCCTGTGATTCCACGATCTTCATTTCGACCTTGAGGGCACATCAGACAATTTCCTCATAGCTATCGAAGTCACGGATCGTTAATACTTTCTGCAGGCTAGAGTTCATCCCACCAATTAAGCGCTCAACCTTGCATTGGGGGTAACTACAAAGCCAGAAGCGTATCATTCAATCCTTGTGAATTTTTCCTCATATTCTCCAACATATTATTCTTATTTTTTCTTGAGGGAAAGGAAGTCCCTTTCCATCTTAAGACGGAGGGTGCACAGAAAATATTTATCAAAAAACATCTTCTAGAAATCCTTCCATTCCAATGCCTCGATCTCCTCCTCAGGCTTCATATTTTTTATCAATGCCCACCATTGATCAGCTTCACCCTCCATACGATAAGCCTCTAAGAGAACCTTCTTTTGTTCATAACATTGAAGTATGGATTTGATCATTTCAATGGGGTTGATCCATTGTTTAGCGATTGTGGGATCGGATGATCCACTAAAAGTAGGAGGCCTTTGTCTTATGAAGCTCTCGATAGCAACTTGTTCCTTCATTGTGGGGTTTGGAGGTTCCTCTTGACCCGTGTTTCGATTCAAAGCTTGTGTTATCTAAGATATAAGTGTGACAAAGTTCGTGATTCTCTCTCCCATTGGATTGGGCATCTCATTAGTACAATCATCACACTGATCTTCACATCAGTTGTTAGCCCGAGTCCTCCTATTACCGGCCATTGGCTGGAATAAAAGGAATGTTTGGGGGTAACACATAAAGGGTAATCTAATATCAAAATTTGATGAATTATAAATAAACTTTTATTTCCTTAACTCATGAGTCTATAGGATTCAATCTAGGCTTTTCATGATCTACTTTATAACATATATTCTTAGGGGAATTTTTTTTAATTCCCTAAATAAGGGTTCATACTAAGCTTGTGAATTTTTCGAAACATATCCCCCTGGAGTGTCATAACCAATAGTGCAGCAAGGCCTGTTGTCATGCACCAGTTTCTTTTTGAGTCTAGCTCAATGCGGTGTTTTCTAGTTTTTCCCCTGTGATACATATGTGCTAGATCCTCCTCTACCTGCTCGTATCCAGACATGGATGTATTTGTTTGATAAACCACTTACTCAGTACTTACCAAAACTTAGGGATGTTTTTATTATACTTAGACTTGTCTCTATGGCTTTACTAGGGTTTTCTAATCCTAATCCCAAAAAATAACTAAACCTATCCTCTGAAACCAACTACGACGACCCTGCTTTTATTATGAACATAATCATGATTTATTACATAAACTATTCAATTGATACAACATGGATGAGCGAGAGTTCTAGTGTCTTTGAGGCTGAGGATCATTACATAACAACTTAAAACATGAAATACAAAATCTTTATTGAAAACTTCCTTTACATGACCACTACATTCACTCGTACTTAGCATTGCAAGGGATAACCCGAGGACATGCATAAGAAAAGGGGTGAGCTATAAAGCTCAGTAAGGGAATAAATGTAGAATACATGAGGAGTGCAATACATGTTAGACAATAGGCGTATCAATAGGGTACAAGAGAAACATGAACATAAATTCATGATAAACAATGATAATCATAACATGGAAATGTGGCAACAACACTAAAAATGGAATTAGCATGAGCCAAGGATCATTGCACATGGAGCATGAGTAAATCCTCATTTCACGTGTAGCATGAGTAAACCCTCATTTCACATGAATTAACATGAGTCAAAAATCATTGCACATGATTTATCATGATACTTTACTTTATCCAATGCATTAAAGAGTTATAAGGGAGCACCCTTCTTAAACATTTCATTTCAAGCAAAAGTGTGCCACATGGGTCATACAACATGGATCCATAAAACATAATAATTTATTCCAAGACAAAGGAATTTGGAATGAAACTTTATAATCACTAAGTAAATTTGAATGAAGTTTAATACCCTTGATGGAGAAATGGGAATGATATTCACTACACAATGGCATTGGCTTAGAAAATCGACGTAATTTCGACATCGTAATGGCGTGATATAAGAATTCATAAAATGGTTGATGAGAGAGAAAGGGATGTATCATCATATCTATATGAAATGGACAGTAAGGGGGTCATATAAGAACATGTCCCAACAATTTTAATCGAATTTATATTTATAATACAAAAGTATTTCTTGAATGTAAATGAGGAGAGAGAAGTTCCATTCGAAATATAGGCATAGTAACGGGTGTACATGGTAGACATTTAATGAGAGAGAAAGGGGTCTCCCATCATTTAAAAAATAAGAGGGTAGTATGGTGGAGGTGTGAAACCATACCCCAGAATTTATAATTGAAATTAAAATGGCATAACAATATTAAGAAAATTGGACAAAAATTGAAAGGAAGAAAAACCCTTACTTGGAAGTGTGCTTCCAAAGGCTTGAGAGAGGCTTGATAGAGGCTTATTTGGAGCTTGGGGAACCTTGGGAGGATTATAAAGAGAATATGGCAGAGTTTGGACGAATTAAAAATGCTTTGAGTGAGGAGGAAGTGGGATATTGGGTGGGTTTATATATGAAAGGTGAGTGAATTCTTTATTATTTTGGTTTGGGACCCCTTACATTAAACTAATCCAAACCAAAAATAAGCTCATGGTTTTTGCCCAAGGATTTTCGGAAAAGACGAGAGGAAAAAATATTTTATAAGACCAAAGTCCGAACTTCTTAAAATAATGAGGTTGCTTATGTGGAGGTGAGTCACACTTCCATGGAAAATAATTTAAAAAGACATGATGTTTATTAAGTCTTGAGGGGTTCATTAATGCTTTGTAAAATAAGAAAAACAAACTAAAAACCACATTATTTTAATGGTGAAACATATAATGGCAAAACATAAAGCTTATAGTATTTTATTACATAACTATTGGGTCATTATGATGTCATAAAACTCATTATATATTTAAAGAGTATTTAATTTTTACCCAAAAAAATTAACTGTCTCAGAAAATTATGAAAAATTCACCGTTGGTTAATTTCGACGTCCTGATTCCAGAAATAAAATTTATTTTGTCGAAATAATTTTCTAAATATGTTAATTTTAAATTTTAAAATAAAAATCAACATTTATAAAAAATTCATAGGTTTTGACAAAAATGGCTTTCAAACCTTAATAAAAATTACAATTGTATTCATAAAATTAAAAGATCATTTATATTTAATAAAAATTAATTTAATAATAATAATATTTTATTAAAATAATATTTAATTCCAAAATCCCTTAATTTAATAATATATAATTATTAATTAAATAATAACTAAAAAAACTATTTGTAAGTTAAAAACTATTTACAATGTATCAATAATGACAAGAATGTATATTCATTATTATATACAAACAAATATTGTACATGAAAATTGTACTATTGATTTGTTACATAACCCCTTAAAACAGCTACATTAGACCTATGGGTAAGATGTGCGATGGTGACAGACTCTTGGGGTGGCTCAGATAACATCGCTCGAGTGGTAATCTATATCAACTTCCACTTTTCCCGTAGACGGTCCTGTTTGAGCTTGACATGATGAAGCTCAGCTTGGGCTTGGTCAAGACCAATGCCCAAAGATTCCACCTCTTTTCTGAGCTTTGAAAAATGGGCTTCTTATGGAGAAATTCTACTGGATGAGGCCGTCTGTAACATCCCAGGTAAATAAAGAATAAAGAATTTTCATATTAATTAATATTTATGAATTAAATATTAATTTTAATTAAAATGGGTTTCTACATTCGATAACGTACTCGATACGCAACGATGAGTTTCATTGAAATCTTACGTTGCACACTAGTAATATAATAATATTATTTTAAATGGTAGTTAACATGTAGCCGTTGTACTGGTGGGAATGGATAGAAATAACTAAAATATGATTATATATGTTTTTAAATGTTTTTATATTTACCCAATAAAATATAAAGGATTAAAATACGAAAAGAATTCAATTTTAGGCATTTATACCCTAATTTTCACTAAGGGTTCACTTATCACCTTTTGACAGTGAACCGTCATTAAATATAGTTTTGATCAATCTTATAAATTCTATTGGACCAAATATAACTCTTCTTTAGAATCGGGACATCAAAATTTACTTTGTGTAAATTTTTGGTATCTTTCCGATAAAGTTCATTTTTTTAATGAATATTGTAAAAGTTGTATTTTAATTCAAAACCTATTTTTGATCTAATTTATTTATATGATTAGATTATCATTTGAATTGGTTTTAAAGTGAAATTAGAAAATATTTTTACTATGAAATCCAACAGTGGTCGTTGGAATTAATTTCACTTTGAAATCGGACTTAAACTAGTGTCAATCTTTTGATACTTATTGTTTCACAAAAACACGCTATTCGTCATGACAGTGGGAATTAATTATTAAATTAATTAATTTGAAATATATGTTTTTAATTTTATAAAATGGACTTCATTTTTGAATTCGGAATATCAAATATAGCTTAGGGTGAATTTTTGGAATTTTTCTGAAAAACTTCAATTTTTGATGAATAGTGAAATAACTAAGTGGTACTTATAAAAACTGATTTTCCATTTAAATGAAATTTTTCCACCTTTGGGTATTGAATTTAAAAAATCTGACATACATGGTTGTCACTAAGAAGTAAAATGTGGTTCAATGAGATTAAAATAATTTTTTGGTGAATAGTAACTTATTAAGTTTTTAATCGCGATTAGTGGTAATTAGTGTAGTTTAAGGTAAAAATAATGTTTTAATAATATGAGAAGACCTAGACTGTTAGGTCCACTAGGCTGAATACCCTGAGATGGGGGGTGAATCAGGGTATGACTAATTAAAAATTAATGCCCGTTCTGATCTTGTTTCGCTGTTAAGAAAAACACTCTTCTCTCTCTTTCCTGCTACACAATATAAACAGAAAGTAAAGCAAGCGCAGGACACATCAATTTTACTTGGTTCACCGCTAAGGGCTACGTCCAAGGAGCATACGCCGACAGGTTTCCGGTCGTACCAAATTCCACTAATCTTCACTAGCTGTGGATTACAAGGTTCGGGATAGATCACTTCTATGCCCAGGCTCACTGCCTTTACAAATTTAGGGTCAGCTCACTGCTTTCCCAAGGGTCACTCCCTGTCTCTCTCTCTCTCTGGAGCACTGCCGGTGGAGAGGATCACCTTATTCCTCCTCCTAAGCTCACTGCTCTTGGAAGGAATCCACTCACAGTTTATAGACCTGTAGGTCTCTTCATTTGCATGAATGAATGCATCTTCCTCTATGTGTAGATGCTCTGTTGAAGTACAACTTTCACCCGAAGATGAATATCTCTTTGCACCGAAGGTATCGGGAAAACTTCCATCTTCCACGCAGTCCGAAAAAACACTGCTAGAACAAACCTTACTTGGCGCGCAAGTCTACCTTGGCGCGCAAGTATCGGCGCGCAAGTCACAACGGGCGCGCAAGTCCTCCTCTGACACTTCCGCGACACAAGCTTCCTCAAATTCAACCATGCACGACTCTCTTCCTTTTACGCCCAAACCAATAGTGGCGCACAACTGCCAACCGGTGCGCAACTTCTAACACCGGCGCACAACTTCAACCACTGGCGCGCAACTTCACCTGCGCGACCACACACACCACCTGCGCGACCACCACACCTGCGCGACGAGAGCACTGATTTCTCAAAGAGTTGAACTCCGGGGCCGAATGAGGAGGGGTGGTCCAGTATTTATAGGCAATCTAACAACCCTACGCGACGGCACGCAAGTCACCTACGCGACCCAGTTTCGGCGCGTAGGTCTTCTGTCCTTTTGGACACTTGCGCGACCAACTCCCAAACTTGCGCGAACCTACTTCCTTTGCCATATTTTGATCTTCTGATCTTGAAAAACATATGGCGTGCAAGTTTACTATTCTCCAAGTCCTCGGCGCGCAAGTCCCTTTGCCACCTTGTATCTGTTCTTTTGTACCGCCTTCAGATCATCCATTCCTTTTATAGACGTTCTTGAATCAAACATGGATCGTTGAACTCAGCTCTTGAACTCGACATTCCACCATGAAATCCTCTTTTTCAACAAATTTGTATGTCATTGTTTTTCTTTGTCAACAGTCACTACTCAGATGTCCAATTTTTCAAAAAACACAATCACCACAAAAATGCTTCAATGATACCTTGAGGGATTTTTGGCCAACATAGACACATGTCTTACCCTCATTGGATGTGTCATGGCCGACTGAGACAAGCCATGGGTCAACTTGGGGACCCCATGGAGCCACTTTGGTTTGGAATGACATAAATACCTTTTATTTAATGTTAATGTAAAAAATGGCACAAACATGATATGTTTTACTAAAATAGTTTTTAAATGGGGTTATACAAGTCATATTTTTGATTATAAATAGTCATTGGAAGTATAATAAGATTTCATAAATCATATTAATTTTTTTATAATTTTTAGACATTAAATAAATTAAATTATTTATGACATAATAATGATCCAGCGATGACATCATTATTTGATCATTTAAATAAAATGGAAAGATAATGTAAACTCTATGAACTACACATGTCCAAAACTTATTGGATGGGTGGATTTCGAAGCCTTATCACCTTATCCACGAATTATATCAATGTGGGGCCTTTTAAAACCGAAACACATTTTCAAATAAAGTAATATTTCTTTACTTTCCAAAAGTGCCCCTCCTCTCCTCTTATAAAAGGCCCCCACCTCTACCACCATACCCACACTCCCAAAGCCTTTGGCTCGGACAACCCCTGCCCATTTTGTCTCTCCACTGCATTCTCTTACTCCTTGAAGCCTCACTTTGGGCAGAAGTCTTCCCAAGGAAGGCTTTGAGCTCAAACCAAAGGGAGTTACCCGATTTTGAGGTAAGGTCTTCACTTGAGTCCTTTTGTATTATTTTGCTTCTCCAACCCCCTAAACTCTTTTTATTTATTTCTTTTGTAACAACTACAGAATATTAAATATACTAGGATGTTGTTATAAGAATTATTCTAGCTACACTTACACACACCTTCATCTAATGGTGTAAGAACATACTGTTTCCATGGATGGTGAATTTATGCCTCCCGAAACGATGATTGTTCAACATTCCTTTAACACCTTCAAAGGTGGCCATTAAGATGTAAATATATTTATATATGATATATAATATGTTTATGTTTTCTTTAAGCTTCTGTATTTTTCATTTTGGGCATACCTTTATGGTTTCCATTATGGGTAAACACGATATCTTCATTTAAGGAAGTGCGGACTACCGCCCCCTCAAAGTGATGTGATTCGTTAATGCCATATGTGGGACATGTAAAGGATGGATTTAAAGTTATTATATATGATGTTATACTGTAATTATAATATACCTCTATATCATTATTATTTCTTTCCATTAAAGTATGAGATAGAAATGAAAGTAGCGTTAATGCGTACGTACGGCTTACCGTCTCCATGAACGGTGCATTTCATTTCTTATCCCCACATGTAATGTACTATTAAAAGTACATGTATATAATGGATATATATAATGAATGATATATCTAAATGATGAATATAATTCTGGAATTAAAATATACATACCTCTCATTTAGTTTTAATTCCATTAATATGACAAAGAAATGAAAGTAGCGTTCATGCGTACGTACAGCTTACCGTCTCCATGAACGTTGCATTTCATTTCTTACCTCCAAATGATTATGTAATATTATAAATGCATGAATGTACTGGATATATATGACATATATGATATCTACATCATGAATACCATTCTGGATATAATGGATACATGAACAACTTGTAATTATAAAGGGATTATTTTTGACTCAAGTACCATTGATCATTAAAATGACCGTTATTAAATTAAATAATTACATAGTGTTCATGACATGGAAATAAGTGATATAAAAGGAATAATAAACTTGAAAAAGGTTCTTAAACAAGTACAAATTACCTCAAGTTTATTATTCAGGAGATTAAAGAATGACTAAGTCAAGTAGGACCCGAGGTAAGAGACTTCGTCTCAATATCCTTTCGTTGAGGCATATTTCGTTTTATACACAACATTCTTTTATACGGTGTATAAAACCATTTGACTTTTACTTTTATACAAAAGGAATCTTTTTATACGAAGCGTTTTACAAAATGACAAAAAGTAATGTTTCTTTTAACGAATGCGGTGACAACGACCTTTTCCGCCGCCGCGAGTATTATTTGGTCTTTGGCTTCCTCAACAAGCCGTAATGTTTTTAAATTAAAATAAATACCATATACTCTTTTATGTATTTTGGTATTGAAAATGGTTTTGATAAAGTATTCGATTATGTCAATATATTTATGATATATTGTGATTGAAATGTGGAAATGTTATCATTCCTTTATATTGGTTTTATGTTTTATGATTTTATATTGGTACTTGGACATTTCAACGGGTGGTTATGTTATAAACCATATGACGGGTGGTGTCGTGAATACCAGGATGGGTGGTTACGTTATAACCTCCAATGCATTGGGTATGGAAGTCGGCCGTATGGCTATTACATTAAGTATGTATGGAAATTGTCCGTATGGCTATTCCATTATGTGATATGTGTGGAAATCGACCTTATGGTTATTCCACTTAAGTATGTTTATGTCCCAAGTTACCTTTATATATGCTATGTGTTCTTTATATGGGTTTTATGGTAATCCTTTGGATACAAAAAGGTAAGTAATGATACTTTATTCAGTGAAGAGTTTTTACTACATCATGATGGTGAAGGTATTACTTTGTTATAGTATACATGGTTTACTTGATATTTGAAAAAGTAACAGTTTTCATTCTTTGTGTATCCCTTACTGAGCTTTTTATGCTCACCCCATGTTTTTTTCGAAATGTTTTTCACAGGACGTAAAGTGGAATAAGGTCAAGGATTGGATCAAGGGAATGTCATGCTATATAAGACATGGAACTAGACATTTTTCTTTTTAAGAGTTTTTTTCCTATTATGGAAACGTAGTAGAAGTTTCTACTTTGTAATATTTTGGGATGTAATAGTTATGTTGTAATTCTCTAAAACTCTAAACCTGAAAAGATCCTCAATGTGAATTATTCATTTAATTCAATATTAAGTAAGGTTTAAGGCTGGGGCATTATACCGTCTCTTCCTTTTTCTATGTAAATTGGGTTTGTTAAATCCCAATATTTATACTAATCATGTGATCACTGTAGAATGACTATAAAAGAAACGATCACAATTCGTAACTTAACACCAAAGAAGTTGACATTTTATATAAACATTTTACATAAAGAGACATTTATTTAGATCAATAGGGATTTCCTTTAATGAAACTTTGGGTTGTTATAAGATGTGAACCAATCATGTGGATGTCTCTTTCCATATGTGCATGTCTCGCACGGTTTCTATGAAGGGTTGCACATTTTTGGTGAGTCGTGCATGAACCATGCAGACCTCTCTGTCAATGGAATATTCTCCCGCATAGTTTGAAAACTGTTTGGATAACTATGTGGCAGTTGTGTGGGCTTCCTTTCTCTTCGAAATTCCTAAAATCACCAGTCATTCATGTCACAGTGTTTGATTCAGGTGACTCCAATCCGACATAGTTATGGGAAAAGGGTCCAAAAGCATTCAATTCCCTTCTAAATTTCCAAAATTTCCTAGACTTATAGCTTCATCCTTTGGTGACTGAAAAACCTATTAATGAACATCAAACATGTGAAATCCATGAGAAAACCATCCACAAAAACCATTTTATTGATATTAAACCACATGGAAATGCCTTATGCACAGCAGTGCATCAGTGATTAATACCGATATCTTCCAATAACTAAAAGCCCTAAATTGATAACAAAAAAATACTATTAAAACTAGGTTGTCTAAACAAGATGTTGTCAACTATAACATGTTGTTCATAGAATTCTCACAAAGCAGGTTTGATCAGGGGTCTCACAAAGTATCTCTTCATTACAGAGATCAGTAGCTCGAGATTTGTATCCCAAAAGATGAAGTGGATTGTTATTTATATGCATTAATTCCAATGGTTTACTTCATCCTACAATAGTCACATGTTTATTTAAATATTAGAGGGACCTATACATGTGGTACTTAAGCAACAGTTTTGTTAAAATAGATTTGAGGACATCATTTTATATTACTAACTATGAGAAACATTAATAAAATTAAGAAAAATTATCACATTTTAAGTTCTAATAATATGAAACGTTAATTTAATAAAATGAGGTAACTATTGAAAAAAAATTATTCATTTTTATATGAATTTTAGAATTGGAGTGTAGAAATATTAACTATCAGATTCTAAATTCTTATGAATTTAGAATCTGATTTCTAATGAATTGGGAATATGATTTCTGAATAATTAGATGTATGATTTCAAAGAGAAATCAGAATCCGATTTGAGGAGAAATCATAGTTGAGTTTCAAGAAAAATTGAAGTATTATTTCAGGATAAATTTGAATTGTATTACAGGACAATTTGGTGTTCGATTTACAGAGAAATCAGAGTCCGAATTTAAGAGGAATCAAAGTCTCATTTCAGTTGAAATCAGAGTCTAATTTCAGGAAAAATTAGTTTCTATAGAACTATTTGGTTCTGAATAAGAGGTAAGGATCCTATTTCTGCATTAATAAGAAGGGGTTTATTTTTAGTTATGAAAACACTATATTAAACATTGAATTTCTTATGTAATGACAGAAAAATTATTAAACAAATAAAAATTTTCCTCAGGACAATTGTCATTATAAAAATATAATTTTTTGAAGAAAATAGGTTTGTGATTTTCAAAACATAGTGGAATAGAATGAAACATATTGGATCATAAATCTACCCCTTTTGGAAAGAAGAAACAACTTTTTGTAAATGAATATATGGACTAATTTTTTCATTTTCAATCATAAAATAATTACATATATCTATTTTTGTTTGTGGATCATGATGAATAGGACTAACTCTTTCTTAGGTAATGAAATCCCTAAGGATATTATTTTTTCATTCCTAGTGAAATTAATCCCCCTTACTTATGAAAAATATTCTTTAAATAATCCCTCTTAACATTGTAAAACTATTCCTTTTATATAATTTTCAATTTTAATCTCTCATATCTCCCCATTTGTGATTTTCAAAAAAATTGAGGTAAAACAATTACACCAGAAAGGTTAGGAAAATAAAAAAACAATGAAAAGATTTTTTTCATTAAGATCAAACATTTGTTACGAAGGAATATACATTAAACGATTGGATTTGAAAAGAAAATAATCTATCCATCATTTTATTTTCCTTTGGCGTCACTGTTTTTAATTTTTTCATCAGGTATTTAATTCTTTGTGGTCATCATGAATCTTTAAAATCAACACTTCCTAATATTGATTTTTTTCATTCACAAACATTGATTCTATATGCACGGGACCTGACTAATTCATCTTGACAATTTATCAAATCATTCTGATCCATGTGTTGTCCATAAATTTATTTCATTAGTTCCCTTTACCTTTTTTAATTGATAGCAACTGAACTTAGATACCCATTGAGATCATTATCTTCCTGTTGGTGGATAGCTTTCTTTTCCTTCAATTTATATGAAAAACATGTAGAAAGATTATTTATTTTTTCATCATACTTATCCAAATCATCCTTAACTGAGTTAGTGAAATCATCCAAAATTTCAAAATAATATATAACTGACCTAGACCACTTAGTTATTTAATTTTGAGATCTTCTATGATCATCACAACTAATTTGAAATTTCTTGAACTCAACATTATGTTTGATGAAATTTTATATTAAAATTATTTTTGAATATAAATTATGATTTATTTAATTATTAATCAACTATTATCTTGAATCAATATAATTAATGAAAGTAATGAAGTTCACAAGATTCGTCAATGACAGAACTAAAAAATATTTTCCCAAAGAAGATGAAGAATCTAGAATAAATACTTTTATTGCTAAGCCAAATTTATATTTATCATCTTCTTTCCTCTTATATTTTACATTAGCATAATTCTTGGATTTTTCACCATCAATATTATTAGTTTTTTCCACAATGATTTCATTTCATTTCTCATTCATTGAAATTTTCTTCTCATGATTTTGAGCCTCATACTCTCCATGAGACAGATGAATAATTATATCATCATCATCATCTACTTCTTCATCAGATCCTTTATCAACATTAACTTATTTTACATCATATTCCATATATGAAATTAAATTAACATGGTTAACAATAACATCATTACTAATGTAATCCCTTAATGGAAGTTAATTCCTCAGATATGGAGCATCATTATTATTCAGAAAAGATTGTACTTCTAAAATAATCATGGTGCATTCAATATGGAAAGTTTATATAGTCAATTTTTCAAAAATAAAATTAATTTATTCATATTTTTTAACTATTTTGATCAAAGCATCAATTTCCTCTTCTTCATGTTATATTTTTTTCTTGTTCAACTATGGGTTACCAAATTGAAATATCCTTTATATCATTTGCTAGTACCGAAGTCCCATTTTCATGAAAAACTTATTATGGAACTTTATCATGTTTGGATGCCTTATTGGTATCTATAAGAAAATATTGGGTGATTTTAGCTTCTGAAAACTTCTTGTTCATCTTTTTTTTGTGGTATTTCCTCTCAAGTTCTTCCACTACTTGGTTTTTAAGGCCTTATCCTCGAAAAGATCTATTCAAAAAACTATATCACCTTCCTTCTTCTATTTCTCGATCTCTCTCCATATAGATGATAACATCATTAGAAAAAAAAATTTGAATATACTGCATGGGTGGAGCAGATATTGATTTAGGTGTTGGTGCTTTCTCCTGAGGTTCCAACTCTTTATCTTTTCTTTTCATAGGGGTTGGCTTAGGTCTTTTTCGAAATTCACATTTTTTTGTGGGGAAGCATGGACATTGTTATTATAAATTTCAATGAACTCTCCTTTCAAGTCACTAAAAGTAGTCTTCATTCTTCTCAAGGTATAATCACTTAACAAAATAATCTCAAAGGTTTCTTCCTTTGAGTGGAACATGATTTTAAAGGAATCTAATAACATGACAATGATCATAGATAAGATAAAATGATAAATAATGATATGGATTTTATGGACCCAATATTTATACAGTTAGTGTTTAAAATAATGTACTTGAAAATATTAATATTTATTATATTCAAAAGAAAATACATCATAAAGAGATCAAATATCATTAAGGAATCATTGACTCCCTTCCTCAGAATAAGAAAACCTTGCATCCAGAGAGCTATCAATCTATGGTTTATTGAAAATGTGTTATCTTTGGTGTATTTATTCCTTTAAGACCAAGGAACTCAATAGCTTTATCCTTTTCAAAAGAATCATCTTTATTTGGCATTCTATGTGACCAATGGATTGCCTCCCTTTCATAAGGTATATCTTAAATACTTGTAGCCTTATTTTAATACAAAGAATAAGACTTTCCATAACTCTTGAAAGAAGAAATTTCATTTGCCACTAATTTAGAAAACTAAATTTTATCATAGAATTCTATTAGAAAATATGCATACACTGGATCTAGATTCACATACATGGCTCTACATAGGCTTTCTTATTAATTGATCTGGATGATATTTTAAATCAAAGAGTTATACATAGAATGGAAATTTGGATCCAAAAAAATGTAAAAGAAGAATATCCAATCATTAAGTTCCTTTTTGGACATAATCGTAGTCTATGAGGATACCTTTAGAGAATTTTATAGTTAAAGAGGAGGGAAAACCGAATCGAAATTTTGAAGATCGGTTGGTATTTAGTGGAAAATCACGAAGATAACAGATGTGGGAATCAAATATCGGGGTACTATATATAGGCTTCATCATGAGGGTTCATATTCTCAGTAAAATCAAATGGTTTATATTCACTTTTTCTATTCTGATTGTTAATATAATTTTCACAGAAGGATCTATATGTTCTGATCATTTTAGGGTTAAAGGGAAAATCAGATTTATAAGAATGTAAATCTGATAAGGTTTTATTAAAAAATTATTGAAATACAAATAAAAAAAAATGAAACTATAATTATTTATGTAAGGAACCATACCTTTTGGATTGCTTAGAATGATATGTTAGAATTGATAATGTTCCTTTTATAAAATATAGGTTCTGAAATGTTTTGTTTGGGAAAGAAAACATTTTAGGTTCAGAAAATTTTATGTTCTTACAATTTTTTTTGAAAAGTATATATATGATTTAAAACATATATACTCACCCTATGTAAAGGTGTATTTTAATGATAAGAGATATGTTTCAAGGAAAAGTTAATTTGGATGATTACCTTATGTCTTTTATTTTTAGCAGTTTTTAATATATTTAAAACTATTAGATGGGGAAGGTTTTGTAAATATGTCAGTATATTGATCTTACACACTAATATATTGAATAATGATATATCCTTTGGTTATATGAACCCTATTAAATTGATTCATAATGTCTCTATGCTTTTCCTGAGAGTGATGTGCATCAAATTGTCATATGAAAATAGTACTAGACTTATCAAATATTATCTGTGTTTTGGTAAAACTCATTCCATAATCTATGAGTCTCTGTTGCATCAAAAAAACTTGAGTACTACAACTTCTAGCTCAAAAATATTCAACGTCAATTGTGGAATGTGTTTTTCACTAGAGTATTAACTCAACATGGTTCTAGTTATCTCTTAACGAATTCAGTTTCTTCTTTAAAAAACACCATTTTATAGGGGAGTTCATAGAGCTGGGAAGTTATGATTAATTCCATTCATACTACACAAAATTTTAAAATATAAATTTTAAAATTCTCCCTCATGATCACTATGATTAGTTATGAAAGGATTGTTTTTATCATTTTTATATTTTGTTGAAAAAAATTTAAAATAAGAAAAGGCTTTAGATTTATTTGGAAGAAAATAGAACCCTATAAATTTAATTTAATCATAAACTATAAAAATACATTATACTTTCCTCTAATATGTCTAGTTTTGGTTTGAATCAAAAGATCCTCATGCACTATCTTTAATACATTAGAAGTTATGACATCACTAGTTGATTTAATGATTGACTTAGTTTTCATTCAACATTGACAAGGAATACATAATTTTGAAGAATCAAATAATAGATCTAGTATATTATTAATAAGTATTTTATTTTAATGTTTTCATAATTTTTTAAGGTTACTGTGTCTACTGTTCTATGACATAACCCAGATTGATCTTCTATTGCACTAAGGCAAGGTAAGACTTGGCTCATAATGTATTTTATGTTTTTTTCTAAAAAATATCATGCCTATGTGATGTGAGAATAAATTATTATTATGAATTCTGTACTAGAGATTTATCATTTCTAAAATTCCCAAGATATCCTTCATCACATAACTGGATTATTCTTATACGGTTTTTCTTATGTCCTTTAACGAATAAATCATTTGAAATTTATGTTTTTCACTGAATAAAATAATTACATATACCAACAATTTCTCCTTGATAATTATAATCAAATGTTACTTTTCCACCTTCCATATTGATAATATTTTCAAAGAATATTTTATTACATGTAATGTACCAAGAACATCCACTAACCTTGTACCATGCATTGTTGTTAGAACTTTATTGGTTTTCTTGAAAATGAAATAAATAAACATTTGGAATACAAAATTTCTTAGATCTAGTAATTTTAGAACGTAAAATCATTGGAATCCACATTTTTATAGAAAAATTGTATTTATGAATACCTAAGGATTGTGTTTTATCCAAAGAATAACTTTTCACCCAATGTAAACCACATTGACACTTACTAAAAAAGGAGCACTTTGGAAAAAACATTGTGGTAACTCAAAACTAGTTTAGAGTTATAATAACCAAATCCAAAACAATTTTGAAGATGATAATGTTTTGAATACGTTTTTTCAAAACCTTTATTTCCATGGGTAATGTTCGAGAAAAGTTTCATTAAGGAAAATATTTTTAATTTTAGTCTGATGAGTAAATTTTTATCTTTATAGTTATTATAATTATAATTTGAGTTAGTTTATAAAAAAAATTCTTTGAAAAAACATTTTTAGACCCATTTAATGTGAATCCTTTTTTGAAATTTCATCCTTAATGTTTTGTAATATATATTCAAAATCAAGGATTTTATGATATGAATATTTTGAACGATCAGATTCTTGTTTTGTTAAAATATAAATTCTATAATTTTCCTTAACATGTTTCATATTGATCTTTTTATTTTCATTCTCATGTAATATGGAAAACCTGGATAATTATTTAAAATACAGTGAAGTATTATCTTTTGATAAGAAAGATTGTTCATCAAAATATTCATAATATTATTCATTAGGATAATTATCATTTAATGAAATATTTGTTAAGGATTCAACTGTGATTACCTTATCCATGAGACATTGATTTTCAATAAACATTCTGGTTATAAGTCCAATATTATTCTATCCAGAATACTCAATATCGATTGATTCATCATATTAATCACCACTACTAGAACTCCAATTGTCATTAAATATCAGAACTTTCTTACACATGGTGTTCTAGTTCTTCATCTTGTTTTTTCTAAAATCCTATACTTTCGTTCATTCATTTTTATTATAGGATAGTCTGGCCTTATATAACGTACCCTCATGCATTCATAACAATTCACTTTTAAATCATTCTAATCATTTATATCTCTCATCTTGTATCTATGTTGGAAATATTTACTTCCCACAGTCATATTCATTCATCGAGTATGGTTGGAAAGTTCATTCCTAAAATGATCACTATCACTTGATTTGAGTGTAAGAGTAGACTTCTTAGATTTTTATCTAGTAACCCTTTTTAATAGTATTATATTTCATATGATTTGATGTATTAGTGAAATGAACACTACCATTACTATTCTTTTTCATATTTACCTCTTCATCTCTCCTCATTCTAGTTTCATACCACAGAAGAGCCCAAATACCCCCTCAAGAGTGATATTTGAAACAATCATATTCTCATCAATTACTGTTCTTCTAGAAACCCACTCACTGGGTATATTATATATTATATTATCCAAAAGAATGTCACCAAAAAGGAATTTTTCATTGATTGACTAAAGACGATTAAAAATTGTCATAAACCTTTGTTGATAATTATATACAGGGTCTCTATAAGGAAACATAAAACCATGATATTTCACTCTAAGCCTAGCTCTTCTTGTTTCAATAACCTTGGATGTTACAAAATGTGTGACTTCTAATATCTTCCAGATTCTATTATTCGATTCACATGATGAAATATACATATAGATATTCTTGGTCATAGAACATCATTATGTAATATATACCTTAAAGATAAGATTATACTATTATATTTCTTGATTGGTGAATTGTTTGATTTCCTGGTATTGAATCTTGTAGTCTCTAGTTAACACAACAAATTTATAAACATTGGTGTTGATAATAGAAGTCTTCATCATATCTCTTTAGTATTAATATTCATTCCCATCAAAAATTTGGTGTATTTTAGAATTTAAATTGTCTATAGTACCAACATCCATTCCCGTCGTTCATAAACGAAAATCTTTTCAACCAACTTTTTTAGTAGAAATAGTTTATAAAAATATATTATCTAAGTACAATCATAATAAAAACATGATAACATGTAATGTTATAAAATAAAAGGTGAGAAATAAAATCATATATGGATGTATATGTATTTTAAGGACATGATTTGATACGAATTTTAGGATCAAAAGGTAGATATATATTGCTCAATTACAAGAAGGGGGAGAATTATAGGTTTAAAAATATTTCTTTTTGTAATTAAAAAATTCTATGTTTAAAAATGATAGATGATATGAATTCAAAATCTCTCTTTAGTTCTAAACAAAGAATAAAATTTTATTAGGATCCAATAAAATAGATCATATAAGAAAACTTATGATAGGGTTACATAAGGAATGAGTATACCTTAAAGCATATAAAATAAAATATATCCGAGTTTGTACAAGTATATGAAATTGAATAAAAATTTCACATTCATTATGTAACAAAATGCAGTGGAAATAATACTTGTAACAATAACAAGTCAAAAAAGAATAATAAATATTCTTACCCAAAGGGAAGGGTATCCAACATCCCTAGATAAAGGTCCCCTGATCTATATTTTAAAGAAATTATTCTTTAACCACACTATGGAAATCCCTTGATATGAATATATGAATATTTATTGCTATCCCCTCAAGCCCATGATCTCTAAAGTGATCAGTTCCTTTGTCATCATATCCTATGAAGCCCTCGATTGATAACATCAAAAATCAGATTTGCAATAGGCTGGTTGAATAATATGTTCTCATCATGAACAATTTGTTCACATAATTCGAACAAAGAATTATTTAGGATAGCTCTCATAGAGTATCACATAATTATAGAGATCAAAAACTCGAGTGTTGTATCGTGAATGCTGAAATGGCTGGGCACTTGTAAGCATGAATTCCAACAATCGACTTCCTTCTCCAACGGTTATATTTTTCCATTAATATCATAGGAACCTTTACAGATAGAACTCGAGCAATGGTTATGTTAAAACAAATTCGATGGTATCGTTTTATATAAAAAACTAAGAGAAAAATTAACAAGCTTTAGAAAAATTATCTCATTTCAGGATCTGATAAAATGAAACGTTACATTAAAAAATGTTGTAACTGTATGAAAAGAATTAAATAATATTCATATGTAGTTGGGGTTTGGATTAGTGGTAAGCACCCCATAACCCTACATGAAAAAATGGGGTTTCAAAACCGATTGGGAACATGTACTGTAGTGGTACTGTAGCAGCGGCGGGACTGTTCATCAGTGGGTACTGTAGCGGCGGCAGGGCACTGTAGCGGCGGAGGTACTGTGCAGTACTATAGCAGGTGGGTTACTATTCACCAAATGTGAATTGGGCCAAAACTTTGGGCCTATGTGCTATGTAATGGGCTACAAGCCCACTGGGCCTTCGGGCTATGTAATGGGTTTCCCTCTACCCAGTTAAAAGAGGTCTTTGCTTTGAATTGATAAAAAATGAGGCTTCAGCACCAACCTTTAAAAAAAATTAAATCATATTCATAATAATTTAAGAACTAGTGTATAGAAATATTGACCATAATATTTTGAATTCTGATGAATTCATAATCTGATTTAATAATAAATAAGATTTTGATTTTAGTTGATATCGATGTTTGATTTTAGAAAAAATGAACATATGATTTTATATGAAATCATAGTCTGATTTCATGATAAATTAGAGTCTGATTTCTCGAGATATCAGAGTATTATTTCCTGGGAAATAAGAGTCTAAATTTAGGAAATGTTAGTGTATAATTTCTGGTGAAATGTTAATTTCATTTCAGTAGAAATCAGACTCTGTTACTGAAGAAATTGGACTCTGATTTTAGGAGAAATTGGAGTCTGATTTAGGAGAAATTAGATACTATGGAACTGTAAGAGTCTGAATAAAAGAGGGGATATTATTTTTTCTTTATGTTATATATTAATCATATTTTTTAAGAAAACATTAAATAAAACATTTAAGATCAATGGAAAAGACAAAAACATTCTCTGAAAAAGAAAAAGTTTCCTTGAGGGAATGTTTTATAAAGAAAGATAATTTTCCTTAAGAAAATTTGTTTTTGATTTTCAAAACATAAAGGAATGAAATTTTCATAAACAAACTTATTGACCCAATATTTCTTGAATGATGTATTTCATGTATATAATTTTAAAAAATACCATCCAAATCCTTACCATGTGACTCTATGTTATCACTCTGACCAAGATACAAATTCTTTATTAGTTCACAAGATAGATTATATTGTTGATATGCATGGGAAAGTCATGTGTGGAAAAATAATTGGTCTAGTATGGGTTCTGAGGAAACATGGTAATATTTTGGAATATACATGGGAATATGAGAAGGAAATTATTAAGAAATGCCCTAAAATCTTTTGCGAAAACTATTGTTTTCTACTTTCTAGGGATGAAAATACCATTGGTGGGGAGGATGTTCCACCCACAGTTTCTAATATGAAACCCTTAATTTATATATTATATGTATGTAAAGTGCTTTGGGGATGTGTATAGGGGTTTTATAACATTTAGAATGTGTTTTGGTAATTTAAAGAGATTCACAGTTTTTGGAAATCGTGACACTCTTACAGAAAATAATGCCCAATGAGACAATGGCAAAGGAGAAGGTGCACTGACAGCAACACTGTTATTTTAGACCGTGCATCAACTTAGGAGAAACCATGAAAAGTGGGGTTGTGGACTTTTTTATGGTTAGTGTATAGTGTTTCTAAGAATTTGAGCTACCCATGTGATATATTCTTTCATGATATTTCTTCCACATGGGTTTCATATAGAATGTCACCCCATGTGACTATCCTTGTAATGTTTAAAAACAAGATCCAAAAAAGTGGATATAGGATAAGATTAGTCCTAAACCCCTTGTTTTTTCCCAAACCAACCCACAATCTATAGTTTAAACTCTCAAAGGTTATGTTGCCATTCCCTATCAAATAGTTAGTAATCTATTGGATTTTATAGGTGCATTAAAGCTCATTTCTCATGATAAGTCTTTTTTTATGGTAGTTTATCATTTTTTTCTTTGATCTACCTTCCTATCACTCTTAGTTTCTAATAATTTGTTACTTTGTTGATATATCTATGTTTTTGTTACCAATTATGATTAGATATGGTTTTTTCATGATAGGTGAACATATTTAATATGGGATTTTGGAGTTTCTACCTGATTTTGTTCACGTTTTATATTGTTTCTTCATTCTATCAGCAAATCCAAAGGTATTTTACTTTACCCTCAACTACTCTATATAAAACATGAATTTATTGTTTAATTTTTTTTGGGTGAAATTTCATTTGAAAATTTTAGGTTATTATTGAAACAGACCTTCTTTTATGATAGTTTATGGTATTGTCCAAAACATTATGTCTTGGAAAAAGGTGAATTTGATAACATTATATTAAAATGATTATTTTAAAATGTTTATTTGATTTTGTTACATGAAATATTGATTTAAATTAATTTTTGGTTTTATGGGAATATTTTGTGGGAAAATTATGTTTAATAAAATGTTTATTACATTTATATGGTTTAGTGTATTGGTTTTTATTAACAATATGGTTTTACTGAAATAATTTGATTGGTCTAGAAAGGAATTTATTGTCATGTGTTTGGATTAAATGGATAATATGGATGTAATTTGATGGATAATGGTCATGAATGTACCACTATCAAAGGGGATAGGTTAAAGACAAAAATGTTCCACTATTGATGGTAACACCAAGATTGTTTGGTTGTGTGAGTGGTTGTGTGCATAGATGCATGTGGCTATGTGATGTGGAATGGGTAAATCCAATTTATTGAAGAAATGATTGGAATGACTTTTTTGGTTTCTTTCCAGGGAATTTATTTGGAGTAAGTCTTTAAGGCCTTGATATAAACTATTTTTAATTATTTTATATAAATTATTTTATTTAAATGTGTTAACTTGTTCTATCCTAGTGGTGTGATTAGGGAAGTCATTTTGGGAAATCCAAATTAATTTCATTACACACCAATTCATTAGGACATTATTGTGTTGCATAAATTTTCTATCAGGATACATGGAATAGTATAGATCAAACTTATTTAGTGGTGCTTCATGAATATTATACATGGAGTTGGAGACAGATCATGGTGTAGGATTTTAGAGTATTTGTGTTTTGTTAGTTTTGTCATCCATTTGGAACTCTAATATTAGTTATCTTCCATAATGGTAATTTGTATTATATTGGTTTAGATATCAATTGTATTTTTATGAGATTTTTACATTTTTATCTGGCATTATCTAGTGGGTTTTTCTTATGAAATGTTTTATTGGGTTGTTTATTTTCTAAAGTGATAATCATCCCCCATAAGTTAACGAAGCCCTTGCTATTTATTTCTAGCCTCTCACATCTTAGGGATGTTTCTTAAGGCCAAGTAATATCCTTACAAATTTTCAAGCTAATGAAGAGGTGATGGATGTGAAAGGAAGTACAATTCCACTAATATATTGAAACTCATCATAGAACTAATGAAAAAAATTTCAATGTACGATTTAACCATATAATTGTTACAGGATCAAAACAATATGTATTATCACTGATTAAAAAGAAATATTATTTTTTATTGTTTTAATAAACATTATCATGATTTTTACATAAATAGATTTTATTTTGATATAAAATAATTATTTTTGAATTTTTGAACATTAATTTAAAAGTAGTCTAAATTTAGAATATAAAATGTTTTATAATTGAATTGTGGTTTAATAGTGATGGATGAATCATTGAAAGATATTTTTTATGTTTGTAGGTGAAATAAGGATAGCGAAATACTTAAAAGGATTTAAAAAAGAAACATAATAACAATATTGGTTATTATATATTAAAACCAACATAAAAATAAAAGGTCCCTTATATTAAACATCAACAAATCACACAATAAATATCAGGTTGAAATAGGCTTCCCAAATTAGTAAATAAAAGATATAAATTTCAATTACCATTAAAAACCAAAATTAAATCTCCATATTACTATAAATAAAATTAAATATGATTAACCTAAATATGTTTAAGAATATCATGACTGAAACTAGAGCCATGGAACATTAAATGGGTGTTATCTGTGCTCTCATTACTTAAAATGAATGTCATATTTGAATAAATTCATATAGCACCCAATTATCCATTTGAAATTATTTTTTTGTCAGTAAACTATAAACCTTCAAATCTACATGTATATAGATTCATCTTCATATTTAATAATTGGGAAAAACATTTTGGATAATCGATATACCCCCTCAGAATTTGGTGAGCCATTTTTTCAAATTAATTTATAATTTTGATATTACTCATTTCCCATGACACTGAAAATAATTCTTTATATATGATTATATATTTAAAACAATAATCCAAATATTTCTTTCACACACAACACTTACTTATCGTACGTTACATGCAACCCACGTGTTTCTATAAACTATCATTTTATTTTTCTATTTATTTAAATGAAATAATGATACTTATAGGAATAGTAATAAATAATTTTCAAATATTGTTTATAATTGTTTTATATAGATAAAACATATTGATAATGAATGATATGATATTTGTTAATTTCCTTTATATCTACAAATATTGTTTTGTCAAATTAACAGATTTTATTAATAAAAATAATTTTAGACCCAAATAGAAATCTAATTTGAATAAATAAACATATTTTTTGAATTGTGAATACCTATATTAGATTAGGATTTAATTTTGGGGTTTTTTATGAGAAACATAATTTTTTGATAAATAGTGAAAAACACTATGTTTTAGTTAATAAATTCCTTTTCGTTTAAATAATTATTTATTTAAAACTGTAAGATAAATTTATTTTAAGGTCACATTAGATCAATAATAAATCTATTAATACAATTAAGGTAAGTATAAAAAATTTCACATTTAAATTTAATATAAAACATTATAAATTTTAATAAATTTTTCAACTTTAAAAGCCAGTGGTTTTGTTCTATTTGCAGGATTAACAACAATCATAATTTTTCATCATCAACGAATAGAATTTATAAAAACCAAAATACAAAATTTTAATCAGTATTATATTTATATTTTAACAAAATCAACTTAATTTTTTACCAAACATATTAGTAAATGATATTGAAATTAATCACAATAATTAAACTAAAAATAAGATTAATTAAAGACTAAACATAAATATTTGGGTGTCAAATGACCTTGCCACTTGTCCAAAAATCATTGTATTCATATGCTTCATAAATAAACATTAATTTTCTGATTTAGTTTCTTTTTATATATTTTTAAGGTAATACCATGTATACACCAAACATGTTTTAAAAAATTCTTAGTTAGACCTTTTCTTCCCCTATAAAAAGCTACCTCCTCCCCCACTTCGTCACACCTTTCAACCCCCTTAGGATTATCCAATATCTCCCCAATACACATATGAAAATCTATATATTCCTACTCAAATACTTCACATGGGATGAAGGAAAACATTGGAATCATTTTTTCACAATCCAAAAAGAATTACCAGAATAAGAGGAAGCTTGTACAAGAAAGAAGAGTGTCAAGACACAAGGTAAAGGATTTCACATAAATATTTATATCCATGAGTTAAATTATATGTTTTACTATCTTTGATTTTTATGGGGTATTTAATTCATATAATTTCAATCTATGTCTCTTATACATGTATTTTTGTTTATTCATTTATCCATTTATTTTCATTATTTTATGGGGTTGATGTTTTAAATATTACCAAATTAGTAAAATAAGTGTGTCTCAATATTCCTTCTTTGAGAATCATGTTTTTTATTCACCTAAATACTTTTTTGATGCCTTTGTACATCCATTTTACATGTTATATCATTATCATTCATACTTTCATGATAATTTATGCTTTTTAAAAATTTATTTTTCTTACATAGATAGTAGGATCCCAATTTACCACGTTATAAGAGTATATTATGACAACCTCATAGTTTTTTCCTAATTTTTTTATTTTTATGATTCCTTTAATTAAATATTATGACCCATCACTGAAGAATACTTATTATCCTATAGTTTTTAATTATTTATTCATGTATTTGTACCATTTTTGTACTCTTTGGTACATAAGATAACAATAAAAGTAATTTTAAAAAAGATAGTCCTTACCCTCCCTTTAGATAGAAATATATATTCCATTGAAACATGTTTTATAAAAATGGTTTCCAATGATATTATACTAATAACCTATCATCATTAAAATATATTTATACCCTTTTCTCATATACCAATGTTTTCAATGGAATATTTATATATGTTTCTGAATGAGGAATTTTTCTAAACTTTTTTACATAAAGAATGAATGTTCTCTTTACATCATACGACATGTATAGATTTATCTACCTTGAATCCATTGAAGAATTATTTTTGTGTTTAACAGATAATTTTTATGAAATTATTCTTTATTTATATTTGCAAAGAAATGGTTTTCAAAAAAATTTCAAGATCACTATGTACATTTCTAGGGAAATAGTTTTCCAAAATATTTTCATGATTACATTATATGTTTTGAAGGAAAAAGGGTTTCTACATTTTTTCAAGACGTATTTATAAGTTTTAAATCCATTTTCAACGTTAATGTTTTTGAAAGATTTTATGATTTTATGATTGTTTTTTGTAAAGAAATGAAAATTTTCCTCATGATGTTTTTTTCAAAGTATGATTCTAGGTAACTTTCCTTATAGGATTACATCTGTTGAAGTTACACATGACCATATAAGAAATTAGCCAAAGGTTCTAATCTTGTCCTTTTTGGAATGGTTATGATTTTATGGAACGATGCTGCTAACACAAATTTCCATTATCAGGGTTAAAATATTTTGAAAGGAGCTTCTTTTCATGGGTAACGATTTTATGAAATTAAACATAACTATTTTCTACAGGTTATGATGTGAGTAAATGCTAATGATTCTTAATTCTTATCATATGTTATGATTTTATGTTTCATGATACGATGATGTTTTGTTACCTTTTGAAACATGTATGAATTATTTTATTATGAGATGTATGAGACCTAAATATCCCTCTAATGTATTGGGTAATGATGGATGACTCATGAGTATACATGTTATTTATGTGCCCGATAACATGTTCACAATGTTATTTATAGACCTTGTTTCATGACCACATGTTTATGCATGAACCTAACATCATGTTCACAATGTCTTGAGTGAACCTTATTACTTGTTCACACTATTATAATTGGAACTAGTTTAATTTCCATAAGTATATGTGTGATTATAATTACATGTTTACAATGTTACAAGTGATCTTTATGACATGAATGCAATGTTATGCATGGACCTAGTTTCATTTCTAGAAGATTATGCATGAAATTTATTACATTTTTACAATGTAGTGCGTGAAAATAATTACACGTTCACAATAATATATATAGAACTATTTTTTTATCTATAAGGTTATTGTTGAACCTGATTACATGTTCATATTATTATGAATGGACCGGTTTTCTTGTCCATATTTTGATGCGGGGGCCGGATTTCGTGTTCTTTACTTAATGAGTGAACATGATTCCACTTATACATGTTTATATGGTTTAATACTTTGTTCATTCCACAAATTCCATGTCTTATGAATTTTTTATTCTTTAATGAATTATTCTCTTATTCCTTTTATAATATATGTCTTAAGAACATTAAATATTTATTATGAAATCTTATATATAGGATATGATCTTTAAATGTTATGATCATGTTTCATACCCTTTTGTTTCATGTTATTTTTATAAATTTTAATTATTTACCATTACTGATCATCTTAGGTGACCCCTTTCATATATTTCCTTTCCACTTGTTACAAATAATAGTTTTAGGTAGAAGTACTAATGGTGGAGATCTTTATGGGATATGTTGATGATATTTCACCTGGATAGGATATTTTATATCCTATTTTCTCTTATACTAAACTATTATGGTCCCCAGGAATGTAATTTAGTAACATACTGAATATTCATATAAAATGATGTAATATCCTTGTATGTTATGTCTGGGACTACAAAGATGGTATCAAAGGAATGGTATAATCAACCTTATGAAACTAGGATGTTAAAACATCATTGATACGCCTAGGTATATTTATAATGATATGTCTAGGGATGGTTATAATGATATGTATATGGATGAGTCGTTTTAGGAAAATGACTTGGAATTTTAGTAATGGATGGAGTGAGTGGTTTCCTATATATACATACTTTTATGGATAATAAAAGTTTATGTGGCTCTGTAACAGATGTACCTAGGGGTAATAAATCTAATACGATGTTCTGGGCCTAAGTCGAGGAAATATGGAACACAATAATGGGCCTTGCTGCGCACCTAGTTTGATAATCCCAGTGAATATTCTTTGGGAATTCACAAACACTTCATGAACTATCATGATGGATTTAAGTTGATGTTTTATATGTATAACATATTATTATACTAAGTATTAATATATTAAAAAATTTTCATACTTTAAAACTTATATAAGTGACTTTTCCTGATTGTGTGGTTCCACAATAGATTTTTCTTAGTATTTGCCATTAGTTTTAGCCAATGGATGGAACCCGAATGAATTGCGTTAATGGTGATTGTGATGAAAAATTTAAAAAATATCCTTTTGATGATATTAACTTCATGGGTACTAGAATAAAAAACTTCATTGATATACTCTAACATATATCTCAATCTGTGAATTATGTTGAGTTTCCAAATTATAAAAGGAGGGAAGAATGTTCTGTCGATTCATTTAAGAGGAATCATCCACATTCATTCTATGAGTCATCTGATCCATGTTTTTTTATTAAAACTGAATTAGTAAAACTAAATTGATAAACATTATTGTCAAGTTTTTGGATCCTGAGAATGTTATACTATTTGTTTATCGACAAGAAGGAAAAGAAGAGCACTGGTGAACTCTAATCAAGAATTAGAGGAAGCGAGATGAAATTGAATCCATGCATTGAGATGAGTTCAAGAACTAATTCATTAGTAAATAATTTCCTCATGTACTATGTATGAATATGAGATAGGATTTTTTGAGCCGAATAAAAAATATGATGAATATGTCATTACTTCTAAGGATAATTTCAGAAAACATGAAGTTTACACTTCTAGTATTATAATCCAACCCAAAATTAATGTATATCGGTTCTTCAGTGGATTAAAACTAAGTCTCATAAGGCAAATTTCAATAATATTATTTAGTATTAATAATTAAATTGTATTTTTTTCTAAACAATGTGGAAATATAAGATGGCGTTACCTATGACTACCATCATTTTAATAGGAAGATTATTATGGAGATCATAGGATAATCTAAAAACCATGGAGGGATGATAATGTTTCAAACTCCAACAAGCCAAAACTATGTGAAAGGGAACATAGGAAAGTAACTTAATAGACCAAGAAGGTGTTTCAAATAGGGGAAGCCTGATCACTATGTAAAAAAATTACAAGTGATGTGTAGAAAAATGTCAATGAAATGATTGGAGAGAAAGATGAAAATAGTGAACAACCCACAATTCAGTATCCCATGTTCATGGAGTTTGGGCATTATGTGAATCAATACCCTAATACTAGGGATATTATGTATGATAATACACAATAACCTCTGAGTAAAAATGAAAAATGGAAATCTTATTACATAAATATAGATGATGTGAATAATGAAAATTAGGGTAAAACATATACCCCCTTAGTTGGGAAGTTATATTTAGGTTTTTTCTTGAATAAGACCTATGAAAATATTATTGTTCTAGCTTCAGTTATGTTTACTATGTTTATATCCACCTATAAAGAATTTGGTATTATAAAATCTCATTAAATGTTATGTTGATTCATAGATGAACCCATGTATTAAATAAAAACGTTTTTGGTATATGAAAAGAGAATTTTTATGGATGGAATGGTGAATAATATTGTGGAATGGTTGTAGGGTAAATATTTATGGAAATTTTAATTCATTTTTATCAAATAATGTTATATAGATTAATGTATTATCTCACAAAATGAGGAGTTGTGCATATTAGAAAACCAATTTTTTTTATGGTTACTAAAGATAGATGAGTCAAATTATCCTGGATCACATGATTTGTTAGTACTTCAAGAATGGAAATGAAACCATATATTTTGTATAAAGGGGTGAAGTGGTCCAAGGATGAAAAAAGGGTGAGGATTTCCCTAAATCATGCATGTATATATCATCATGAAAATTCTTTATCTTTAGGAAAAATAATCTTGATATAGTTTTTTTTATATTAGTACCTCTGTTTCAAATGAATTAGATGGTCTCTTAGTTAATCCTAGATTTAGATATTTATAATTGTTCACATGACCTTTTTCTCTTTCAATCTCCATTAGAACTTGATCGTTCAATTTTTATTCACTATACTTGATTTCACTTCCAACCAATGTTCTCCTATGGGGAAACCCAGTTATATGTTACATTGTGTAACTATTTTATTTCCAACTTTCCCTTTGTTGGTATTTTTAGTATTGATTTTTACAATGTGGATTTCTATGAATGAAAATTTCAAGTATTAAACATATGATAACCCATATGAATTCCAATGGAGAAATTAATTTTAAGGGGTGTAGAATGTAACATCCTAATATTTTGTGATTTTTTTCTAAATAATGTATATTATTTATATTTTTCATTTCACATGAAATTGGAAATAGTTAATTATACCCACACACATACATAGAGAGATATATATATATATATTAAAACAAAAATTTAAACATTCCATTCACATGAAATATTGACTTAGTTTACATTATATTCAACCCATATTTTCTAAAAAACATTATTTTGTTTTTATAATAATTTAAATGAGATTATACTAGCTATATTAATAGTAATAACTAAAATTTTAAAAAAAATTATATTTATTTTATGTATATAAAACAAATTTATAATGAAAGATATGATTTTTGGAAATGTCATTTATGATTAAAAATATTATTTTCTCAAATGATCCTCTTTTAATAATAAATTAATTTTAAAAACAATTGGAAATTGAATATCATTAAATAAACTTCATTTTATAATTTAGAATTTAAAAATTAGATTATTGTGTCTTTTTAGGATTTTTCTAAAAAACATTATTTATTATGAATAATGAAAATACTACATTTTAGTTAATAACCTCATTTTCATTTAAATAATTATTAAGGATAAATTACAATTTAAATTTTTTTAACGGTCACATTATATAAATAATATTTCTATTAATTCCATTTAGGTAATTATAATTAATTATAATTTTGAATTTAACAAAATAACATAACAACCATTAGAACATTTTTCAACTTTAAAAACTTGTTACTTCGTCCTCTCTACGGTGTTAGAAATAATAGTAATTTTTCTACATCTGTGAATTGAATTTAGAAAAACTGGCATTCACCTTTTTAATCAGTATTATATTTAGGGTCTAATAATATCATCTTAATTATTTAATCAAAAATTTTAGTAATAGTACATAAAATTAATCACAATAACTAAGGTAAAATTGAGCATAATTTGGGACTAAACCTCAATCATTGGGGCCCAACTGACCTTGGAACTTGTCCAAAACCCATTATATTTCCATGATTTAGAGAAAAAAATTACATTAATGATTTAGGATTGTTTTTTTTACTTTTTTATGTAATAACAGGTGTACATATAATTTATTTTGAAAAATTACATGTGATTCCTTTTCCTTCCATATAAAAGGCCACCACCTGTCCCACTTCATCACACCTAAAAAAATTCATAGGTTCATCCATGATCTTCTCAATCTGTATAAAAACATTCCTCTATTATTTATATAAGACCTACCATAGGAAGTAAGAAATATTTGAAAGCCTTTTGGCACAAGAAAATAAGAGTTATCTGACTAAGAGGAAGGTTGTACGATTATGAAGAGAGTCATGAAAGAAGGGAAAAGGATTTCACCTCATATTTTATTTTTGTGAGATACATTCTTTGTTTACCACTAATTTTTTTTTGTGGATTATTTTATTCCCATGATTTTATTCTATGTATCTTATACTTAGGTTAATTTATATTCACATGTCGATTTTATTTTCTTAATTTCATGGGGGTTATGTTTCAAATGTTACCAAATCGATATAATAGTTATGTCTCAATTTTCTTTCTTCGAGACTCATATATTTTATGCACCCACATTCTTTTTCATGGTGTATATACATATATTTTAGATGATAAATTGGGAAATTTCTTCCTTTTTTGATATTTTAATCTTTTTTACATTTCTCATTCATAAATAGATAGTAGGATTCCATGTTACCATTTTATAAGAGTGTATTTTGACAATAAATTTTATTATTCATTATTTTTTATTTTTATGCCTCCTTTGATGAAATATTATGACCCATATATTAGTAACATTATTTATACATTAGTTTTTAATTATTTTTTGTTGTATTTATATAATTATTCAACAAATTGTTATATAAGATTATTAAGAAATTACTTTTATGAAATCCCATCTTTAACCTCACTATAGTCGAAACATTATGTTCCTTTAAGGTCATGTATTCCAAAAATTATTTCCTGTAATATTCTAGTAATCACTTATAAACATTAATGTAATTTTTTTACTGGTTTTTTATTTTACAGATTCTTTAAAATGAATCTTCTTGCCTCATTCTAAATAAGGAATTTTTTAATATTTTTACCCTGAAAATTGGAAAATTCCTTTTACCTCGTATGATATGTTTTGATTTATCTACCTAGAATCCTTTGAATATTCCTATTAATTTTTAATGGATAATTTTTATGAAAATTTTCTTACAATAGTGTTTTAAAGAAACAGTTTTCCAAATTTTTTCTAACTCTTTTTATAATATTCAAGGTAAATAGTTATAAAAAATGTATTCAATATTATTTTATAATGTTTAAAATAAAAAAAATTCAACATTTTATTGAGCCTTATTTATATGTTTTCATTGTATTTTACATAGAATTAATTTTCCAATGGTTTTATGTTTTAAAGAGAGTTTTTTAAAGAAGAAAGAATATTTTCCTCAATAAATGTTATGAAAATATACTTCTATGTTTTTTTTATGATGTAATCTTTCGATTTTAGTCATTACCATAAATAAAATTTTACAAATGTTCTACTCATTTCCATTTATGAATTGTTATATTTTGAAGGAATGATGTTGAAGAGACCCGTTTATATTTCATGGTTTATATGATTCTGAAACACAAATCTTTTCACTATTTATTATCTGATGAAATTGAACCTATTTATTTTATGTGGGTTATGATGTGAGGAAATGTAAATGAATATGAATTCATTTCATGTGTTATTATTTGATGTTTATAAAACCCATATCTTTTTATGGGTCGTGAAATGATGAATTTATTTAACCTCAATGAAACATGTATAAATTATTTTATTATGATATTGGTGGGACATATATCTTTCTACAATGAATTGGGTAATGATGGATGAATCATGGGTATTAATATTATGTGTGAGATCGATTACATGTTCAAATTGTTATGCATCGACCTGGTTTCATGTCTATAATTTTATGCATGAACTTGATTACAGCTCCCAGTTTATTGATTGAACCCTATTACGTGTTCACATGGTTATGCATGGACCTTGGTTCATGTCCATAAGTTAATGTGTGAATCAGATTACTTGTTTACAATTTTATGGATAAACCTGATTACATGTTCATATTGTTATGCATGGACCTGGAATCTTATCCCAATGTTTATGTATGAACCTGTTTACATGTTAACAATTTTAAACATGAACCTGATTACATGTTAATAATGCTAGGCATGGACATTGTTTAATGTCATTATGTTTATTCATGAACTTGATTTCACTTTCAAATAGTATACACAGACCTGGTTGCAAGTCAAAAAGTAGATGCAGGGGCCTGCTTTCATGTTCATAACGTAATTAGTGAACTTGTTTCTACTTATACATTTTCACAACATTATAAACCTATGTGAATTCCACAAATTACATGTCTTGTTAATATTTTATTGTATCATGACTTATGCACGTAATCCTATTTTGACCTATCTATTTTGAACATGTAATATTTATTATAATCTCTAATATCCTTGATATAATCTTCAAATGTTATTCTCAAGATCCATACAATTTTGGTTCTTGTTATATTTACACATTTATTTTATTTACCCTTACTGGCCATCTGAGATCACCCATTTATTACATTTCATTTCCCTAGGTTATGAAGAAAGTTATTAGGTAGAAGTAATAAAGGTCGACATCATTATGGTACATATTGGAGATCTTTCACAAGGATAGATGATTTGGTTCAAATTTTCAAAGACAAAAACAATTATGGTCCTCAGGCACATATTTTTCATAATATACTAACAATTATTTTAATATGATGTAATATCCATGTATGTTAGGCCATAGTCACTATATTTGGATGTACATATTATTAAACTTATATGAAGTTAAAATAATTACGGGAAAACAATAAAATCATGTGTCTAAATTTTGACCATATTAGGAAACAAATTTAAATATAATTACATTGAAATTAATCAAGATCTTTGGAATATTTCAATCGTAGTAAGATTATTGATTCTATTCAATGTGGTGAATGGATACATTATATATGGAGACCAATTGTGAAATTTGATCAATATCAAGGGATGAATTTTACATATAATGAATATCTCATGGAATGGGATATAATTTTGTAATAGATACATTTTGTTTCAATGGAGTTATTAATTCCACTCTCTATTTAGGTGAACTATTTCTCTATGGTGATATAGAACAAATCGGAGGGATCTCTACATAATGGAATTATGATTTCTTGTTAACCATTTTTATTAAAACCTGATATATTTTTTGATATATGATATTTATTATAGTATAAAAATTGCCATATATGAAACATTATCTTCCAATTATTCTTTTTATTGTAAAATTATTTTCAAAATAAAATACTTGTTACTCCCTTTACTTGTTTTCGAGCACAGGGAGTTATTTGTTGAATGGTGTGTGGTTTGATTATAGGTAAGTGAGTTATGGAATGATATCAATTGATATTTTATTTATTTAATTATATAATGATGATTTGATGAGGTAGTGTATTCCAGAGTCATTGAATACATTAACTATTCAAAATGGTCATTAGGTAGAAGATAATCATAAATATAGTGGAGAATAATCACAGAGACCGATCATGATGAACTTGTTGAGTGATTTATGAAATATATCAAATAAAATCATATAAGGGCTAATACTTTTCTTAATAACTTGTGTGGTTTGTTATCTATTTTAATTGTACAATTTGGAATTCAAATGATTCCAAATATTTTACTCATGCAAAAAAATTATTTATCATTATTTGTAATTGAACAAGATTTTAATGAAAGGGATTTAGATTGATAGGATCCCTTATGTAGGAACAACACTATTGTTAGAAGAATGTGTGATTTATAGTAAAAAATTATTGATTATAATGGTAGTAGTTTGAAAAAATCTTCATCAGATCATTAGTTATTCTAAATTTTCATTATGCACCTTTATTGAATTACTCATTCTATAGAGACCTAATTTATACTTTTCTCTTCCATGTCTCCTCTTGTACCCATTTGGGATTTTATAAAACATGTACCTGATGCACATATTTCTCATGCCATATATTTTATATCTGATCGATAATATGCACCAACCTATCGATTATAAATTCATTCAACCACAATTACACATTATTTTAATATAAAAATGGGCTGGATCTCCCCTCGAGGAATCCTTGATATTATTTTGTGTGGTATTATTCAATATATCATCATAAAACACAAAAATAAAGAAAAAAGATATAGAAACCCCAAACACAATAAATTAAATAATTCTATTCATTCTCAACAAAATAATACCATCACATCGTATAAATATATGTACATTACTCCAAAATAGTTCATTAATAACTCAAAAGATAACATTTATCCTTATGGGAATAAATTTAATAAAAATTTACTTTTTATAAATTTCATGGTCATGTATACATAGTCCAAGGATATTGAATCTAATCCTATATTAACTACTAGAAGCCCTTAAGTGATTTTCAATTTATATATCAAATTCTTTATAATCATTTATTTCAGAATTTATTTCCATTTTTTAGTCAAGAACCTCAAAATTATAAAAAATAATACACGATACAATATTACAATCATCCATAACTTTTAATAATCATAGTATGTCTTAATACACTAAATTAAAATGATTATTGAACAATTGTTTAATTTCATTTCATCCTATGGAAACTCATGTTTCACTACGAAAAGTATTGGCCAAATTGTTTTTCATAACCTGGCCCTTGTGTTTCGATATCCCAATTTACTATATACCTTTTTTCTAAATAAAAAAATTAAATTGTGTTCTTTAAGACCATTCTGTATTGAAACAAAAAGTGTTATTCTACCATAATAACCAAGACCATCCTTTTTAAGTCTTAAAGGGCATTCTTGATTTGTATAGAATGAAAATAATTTCTTTGGGAATCATTGTAATGATTTGGAAAATATTTTTCACTTTTCTGATACAATGATAAATAAATTAATTCTTACTAGGATATTTATATGATTTAACCATATGTTAAAATAGTGTGGTTATAGGATAATTAATTTTTGAAACAAATAACACCAAAATAATTTATTATATCTTACCTACACATAAATAACCAAACCTTAACAAAATAAGAAAATATTATCAGATACACTTCAAGTAAAAATTATAAATACAAAATAATCGTAATGAATGTATGTGACGATCAATACAATATACAAAACTAAATGAAAATTAGTGTTAAAAACGAAAATGAACAGAAAATAGGATGCAAAAAAAATTAAATAATGAACTATTACAAGAATATATATTAGAGGCTACATTCATGATATAAATTATTATATTGGATACTCCTAGTAGATAAGAATCGTCCTGAATTTAAAAATAAGTCACTAAATTTAATTCATTAATAGTAATTCAGTGTATATTGGGATCAAGTAGTGGAGATTCTTATCCATATGTGGTCTGTAATTATATAAGTAGAAGAAAAAATCCAACATGAAAATAAAAAATTATTTCTATTTTAACATGAAAAAAGAATGTATATTGGAACTCACATACTAAATCTGTCATTAATATTTTTAAAAAATAACATTATTTTTTAACATGATTATAATGGTACCAATATTGAACGTTAACACCATTGTGGCACACTTCATGCGGATAAATACCATGGATAGGAGACAATGCACTGATAAATGAAAAATATAGTTTAAAATAAGGAGAAATATTTGGAGGATAATTATTCAATCACTCTTCATCAAGATCGTACATAGTTAATCACACAGTTGTTGAGGGGGGGGGGGACAAAGACATCTATGTGAAAAAATACAATATCAATGTGTTTATGAAAGATTGTATATCTTTTAAAACTCTATTGAATTTTTTCATGATTTCTATCATAGGTGTACACTTCCCAATTCGGACTCTATTATTGTTAAAAAAATACTAGATTATGTGATATAATCAAAATTGTTGGATACAAGAATTGGCTGATTGTATAAACAAAATATAAGAAACAGAAAATTAATGAAAAGTTATCCAATCTTCAAGTGATAGGTAATCATCACACCCAACCACCTCTACTATATCATGGATAGATCTGTAATCCTCCATCATATAGAACCATAACCTTACCTATATCTAAATAAATTAAAACTAAATCTACATACACGCATGAAAATATATTTTTAGTGGGGGAGTAAAAATCAATGTAGGATACCATAAACGATTCTATTCATTAATGATCCAATACCAAAACTGATAAGACTATTTTTAAATAAAAATTAATAAAATACATAACATTTTATAACTATTGTTCATTGATAACATGGATTTATTTTATAAATTACAAATTATCCAAAAGGTATTAGAATAAATGTCAAAGTATATTTTATTTTATAAACCCAAATGTTGGAAATGAAATGTATACACGACCATTTAAAAAAAAAAAACAAACATTGTTATTCGCATAACAATTATGGGTCTCTATGGACTAATATAAAACACCAAAAAATATAACCAAACTACCAGTTTTGATGTTGTAACAAATTGATATTTTAGAGTATATTACCCTTAAATAAATTTTTTGTGTTTGACAACTTATTTCACATGTAAAACCAAATAAAAAAAATTCCATGATACAACAATTATAATGTATCTATTAGATTATAATGTATTAATAAAATTAAAAAGTTTATAAACAAATGTATAGAAGAAAAGATTAATTCTCATTTTTAATAATAAATCCTTTATAAAATTCATTTTTTATATCTAAATAACTACTAATATTATTTTATGACTTCATTTGAAAAATTTTATTTTGAAGAGCTATGTAACTTTATTTTATGACATTAAATTTATTATTGTTAAATGATGTGAAGATAGATTTTTTATATGAATAATACTTTTACCCTAATTAGAAATTTATTTTAAAGAAGAACAAAAATGTTTAATTTGTTAGAAGTCATTTTCATTTAAATACACAAAAATATATTATTATAAATTTAAAAGATGTTTTATTATATTTAGATATTTTATTAGAATTAATGGAGTCCAAATTCAAAAATAACAAGTCAAAATTTCCTAATTAATTTCATCTTATATTTATAGTAAAATAAAAATAATATCTACGGTTAGTATTTAATAAAGATTAATAAGGTCACAATGGATAACATTAGTGGCTCAATTTGTTTTACAAAAAATGACACATTTATAACATTGATTTCATCTATTATAATGACAACTAGTACACACATTTCAAAAAATCATTTCCCCATCTAACTCACTTAAATCATCTTTAATTTCATTTTTACCCATGAAACTTCCCCTTATTATCAGGAACCCTTATAACACTTTCCATCATTAATTCATCCTATTTAGTAGTAGCATTATGTTTTATAACAGATTTATCCATAACTTCTTCTGAGATCACAAGTAGTTTCAAATGATGTTCAATAATACCATTAGAACTTTGATGATGGAAAGACGACTTGGAGAGGTCGGGGACATGGTCCATCTTTTTGGACATCATATTCTTCACAGATCTAGTCTCCCTAAGTAATGGTAAATAGGATTAGAATTTTTTACTTTACAGTTTACCCTCAAGATTTTACAACTTTCCAGCTAGGATTCCTACTACCCTGATCCTCACCCACTATGTCACTAGAAATGGAGCTAGAAAATTCATCACTGGACCTATTCCCAGGTACGTCATGCTCATACAAAGAGATTCAGACTAGATCTATAGAATCCAGGACTAGATCCTCATAGAAAAGAAGCTCAAAACGGTTACCCATCACAAGACTTTCCAACTAACATGTCCCGAACATGGTCTGACCCCCTCCAACTAGATCAAGGGCCTTGAAACCTGTAGTAGTTAGAACCTTATAAGTCCTTTTCTAGCTCCTATATCTGATATCATCCCTTAAGCACACCACCTCAGTATATAAAGGACATGAGAGAGCTTTATGACCCCCCTCATCCACCTTTGTCAGTTCCCAATTTGAGTTTTTCCGACTAACCACATGGGAGGCCTCAAGCAGACTGTCCAAACTACTCTCACTTATCACTTCCTCTAACCCCATTTTTACTAGTGAAGTCTTCACAAGAAGTTGAGAGTCACCGAGATCCTTTCCTAATCTGCAGATGATATCAGCAACTGGTGCATTGCCTTCACAAGATCCACCTTGTATGACCATATACAAGTTCGAATTAGACTCTAAACCCACATTCCATTGACCAGATGATCCCTCCAGCACACTCTTCTCTGGTTTTACAATGCCACTCGTGCCAACGCCTTTCTATTTATCATTATTTCTAGACCCATTCCTTCAAAACTCCATTTAATTTCTCATTCTCTTTCCAGTAGAAAAATATGCAAACCATTATTAAAAAACGACAACCATTCTACATAGTAATTATTTTCCCACAGTTAACCAAATGAAATCATTAGGCACTTTTAAATCATCAACCTCCAAACCAACACAAGATGAAACAGATGACATTCAACTTTGCTTCGGCTGTCAGAACACAAGTATCTTACCCCTAGGTTGCAAAGCATTATGATAATCTATGTATTTTGAAATGGGTGAAGGAGATGAGGGATGCTTACCAAATTGCTACTGAAGGCGAGTCTCTCTTCATATGGAAGTTATAGGTCCATCTATATAGGTATAAACATGATCATTTTCAATTTCTGGGGGCACTAGAGCAGGCTTTAATTAATTCTTCCTCAGAGGCAAATTGAATGATAATATTTTTGGCGTTGAGAAAACCTACTATTTCCATCTCTTGCAAGTCCCATGAAATGAAGAAAAACCTATCTAAGGAGCAGACCAAAGGCCTTATTCAAGAGAATCAAGCGATTAATGTTTGGATGTGGAGGGACTAAGCCTCATTGAACATCGGGACCAAAATCATGATATTACAACCCTCCTCGCACAGATCTAGAACCATAGGCCACAAAGAACTTTTGGGAAATGAAAGGAGTAGATTCAGGATGGATAAGTGAGAGCAGGATTCCACTACCTGGAAAGACACTAGAGGTACCTCCCCCATAAGGGGAGGAAGCATCTCAAAAGTTTCCACCATCTTGGAATGGGATCCAATGCTGCTTGAGGTTTCAAGCACTATTTTTACCCCTTACCTAACATTCATTTCCATTTAAATGTCTCTCTTTTTCACTTATAAGAAGAGATCACCTTCACCATCTTAAATCCACTATATTATTATAATTATTCAATAACCAATGAAAATTTTACATCACATATAATCTTTATTCAAATTATTTATTCCTTGTTTATATTAAATATCCTATGTCTTTACAATTCAAAGTGTTATTTCAAGAAATGGGTCAAACTCTCACCATGAGTATTTTTGAATAATTAATATTTTTTTATCATTATCTTAAAAAATTATTCAAAATAGTATTAATAATTCCAATATAATAACTATAATTATTTATATTAATGGAATAACCTATTTTACCACCTTCATATTGATTAGATAAATTAAAATATTCCCCGTGTTACGTGCTTTCTACCATCTCGTTTGTTGATGTGTATCATTTTCATAACCAACATACATGGATAGTTAAAAGGATATTTTTAATGGATATATAATATATTTATAACATTATTATTATTCTTAAACACAATATAGAGTTCTATATTCAATATATTCTAATGGAAGTTAAAGTTTATTTCGTGTGAACGTGTGGACTACAGCCTCCGTGGAGTGACAATATCAATTTTTTAATCTACACCTTACATTAATTGGAGAAAAATATGTTTAATTAAATTATTTTATATTAATGAGTAATATTTATCAATTATATAGATCTTAATTTATGAAAAAAATCAGGGATCATTTTAATATAGTCCATTATTGTTGGTACATTACGTAAATAATGTTCATCATGTATCCTGTTCTCACAATGCATGACCATATTTTACACCCTATGAATCTGTGGATGCATAAATTATTGAAATATAATTTTAATATATATTACAATATGGTAATAATTAAATTTATATCATAATTTTTTTTGAAATCACCATAATAAAACATATTAAAAATATTTTAAATTACAACCATTTGTTGGAGAAAATAAAAACAATACTATTAATCCATGTGTGGTGAATGATTATAATTGAATTATGTAAAATATAAAATACAATAATAATGAAATTACATAGTTGATTTATTTGTTTTTATAAATATTTATTCCCTAATAAAAATACCAAAGCACTAAAATATATAAAGATTAAAAACATTGTTACCGAATTCCAAAATAGGAAAATGTATTACAATATTTTCAGGTAATGGAATTATATTTGTTCGATGGTTATCTATAAATGAAATTTAAATGTTAACTCATTTATTGGAAATAAAATTGTCCACCTTTTTCACATGATGATAATCATGGGTGAATTTAATGTTTAGCTCTGACAGGTTTTGGAGGACATCCATCCATCTTACTGTGAGGGGCCACAACAGGTGAACCACTCCATTTCAAATGGATTTGTCTATGGTGGTTGGTCCACTTTTAATACATTTTTTATATTATCATTATTTCTTGATGATATAATAAACAATAATATTGTTGTACATCTATGTATCTAAGGAGGAGGCAAATCCACACATGTCGTAGCAGCCTCCCAGTATCTATTTATTGTGATTTTTGCAGACTATCCCATAACCTATGTGGATTGGGCTTCCTTTTGAGGCACCGTACAAATATATTTTGATATATATAGGTAGAGGTGGTTTCCATAATATGTCAAACATATATTTCGGATGGATGAATCTTCCTTGTATTCTAAGTCGATGAATAATACAAACACCCTTGAAGGACTTGTGAATGGTATATGTTTTCATCATTCATGCTTTCTTGATATAAATGAAGATATTCAAATGAGATACATGAATATTGAATGTGTTAGTGTTTGGAATGATCAAATATATTTTATACTAGAAGATGTGAATAAGTACATAGATAGTTTCTATGAAATCTTATTCAAGCTAGTAGGATTCATCCATAGTTGTGCATATTTGAAGATATAACCGAATAGAGTCCCAACCTATCCATCTAAGATCAAAAATATCAAATATATATTTCCATAATTTAAAATTGGTACCACAAGATAAGAATAGGTGGTCAATATACTCTCTGTGTTGGTTACACAATGAACATTTATAGAAACGTTGAATATGAAATAATTGAAGACATCAATCAGTGGGAACTCTATATAATGATATTCTCCAGACCTAGATGAATACGTAGGGTCTATATAATTTTATGTTAAATCTATTTAGCCATGAAAAACCTCTGATTTCATTAACTAGACTATGATTTTAGTAATTTTTAGATTTGAAAACACCTTTAATCAATGATTACAAAACTAAAAATTCATTAGTGTCAAGAAAAGCATAGTTGTTAATAATGGTACTAGTCTCATTAGTAATATATAAAAATAGAGATATCATGGGGTTATTTATCAGAATACTAATATTATTAGGTAAATTTATAGATTCAATCAAAGTGATAAGAGGATAACAATTCCAGTTATCGAACTAAAAATTTCAAAGAAGATTCTTTATTATATTTACATATAGAATGTGAAATAATTTTAGAAAATGAGATCTTGCTGGAAGGATAAATAAAAGTTTCCATGTAAAAAAAATTATATTTCATAGATTTTTATTAAATATTCTTCAATTTATATCAACGGAAGATTTATTACTATTTATTATGTTACATTTATTTTTTATCCTAAAGGGCCTTTTTTAGAGGTAATGTGTCTTAATATAGAGGTCACAATCATTGAGCAATTTACAATAATTATTCCAATGAATAGTGAAAAGTATTCTATTGAGAGTTCTTCCACTCTATAAAAAGTTTTTTTTTCTACTGTTATTATTTGGAATCAAATAAATTTGCAATTTAAAAATATTGTGGAGTAATAAATTTTAGGAACAATTATATATTTGAACAGAAAATGATGGCCTTCCATCGATTAATATTTTCCTTTCCAAGTAGAAAGTTGATTATTAATTTGGTAAAATATATTGGAAAAGAAAGTAAGTATCATATTTCTCAAAAAATGTAGGAACTCTAAGGTATGTTTAGAGGAAATTGACTTATTTTATAACATGGCCTTTTATAATTCTATATTTTCTGCTTATATAAAATCGTTGGACAAAGTAAATTTAATATATGCGACAATTTTTGGGTTGACCAGACACATCTACATAGTGAGAGAGGGAAAATTTTAGATTTTGAATATTCCTTTTTTTTCTTCACGTAATAAAATTATATCATCCACATATCAAATTTGAGAGGGAACGGTTAGGATTTAGAGGCAATGAAATGATTAATTTTTTCCCGGTTTTACCAAATTGGTTATATTATTTCTATGTTAGTCTTCAGTAATAACCAAAAAATAGATGAGAGTGGTTCTTTATATCCAACACCATAGGTAAAATTGAAATAGACCTTAAGAGGACCACTAATCATATCACAAATGTTAGAATAACCAAAACGCGTTTGGATTTTGTTATCCAAAGTACCCTAAAAACCAAAAATGAAGTGGACCTTCAAAATAAATATCCATTCCATGGTTTCAAAATATTTTCCAACTTCATGATTAAGGAAAATTCCCCCACCCCCACTATTATCCTTATTTAATAGGTTTTTACATTTAGTGTCATGTTAGATGTAGTCTTGGATGTTTCATCATCTGTGGAAGAAAAATTGGTTCCAAAGGCAATTTTCCTAGAGATAGGAGCAAGCCAATTAGCTAAAAATTTTAGAGATTAATTTATAAATATTTATAATGAGATAAGATATACTTTATGAAATCAAGGATAATATTGTAGGTCTTTCTTTCAAATATCATATTAAAATTGAGATTGTTATTAATCAATATCCCAATGTGAAACAAATGTGTGGAATTTATCTATAAAACCCCATGTATTATTTATACACTATTTATTAATGTGGCTTTATACATACACTTTCAATTTCAATTCCCTTAGTATATAATTTACCCAATATGATGAATTAATGTGAAACTGACTATATTTGTCCCTTTCAATATGAAATATTAATTCTATATTCATATTACTTTTGTGGATTTCTTAATCGAAGATTAAATAATTTATAAACGTAATTTAAATTTGAATTAACTGCCTAAAAAATGTTTAAAATAATTATTTACTATTTTCAATGTTTTTCATTTGGAAAATAGAATCTTTTTAATTGTTTTCTAGGTAAACATGTTATTTTCCTATTACGAGATATCTTATATATGAAGAAACCTTTTTATGTTTAAAAATATTATTATGTGTCCATAATTATTTTGAGTATGATGTCATCAAATTATGTTCCTGATATTGGTGATTTTTATGTCCCAGAGGTTTGGTCTATTATAGTTGTCCTTCGAGGTCCAAAATTTTACTGATGGTTTCCTTTTCATGTGATGGATCTATCTCTATGGATTTCCATTTAATTTTTATAGACTATAATTATTTATGTAATTTTTTAGTCCTTTCAGTGTTTTCTATTTTCCGATGAGACCACATTTCATATGGAACTCACTATGGATGTGAGGATTTGTTTTAAAGTGGATTTGTTGGCTCCTCTTTTCCACCAGATTCTTATTCGTTCAAATGATGCATTATCTATCTAGAAAAGTTATATATTTTGAAGATATATTTAATTATAAAACGATGAATATATTCATGTAAACTATGTAGAATTCATTAGGTCATATGGTCTATCTCTTAAGCACCTAGGATTTTCCTATAGTGAACCCTCCATGGCCTTCTCCTCTTGATATAATGACCTAGAGATTTCTCCACCTCTTTATTTGAATCCATGAATTATTGATGGTTGGTTTTAGAATTTTTTTATTAAAATTAAAAAATACCATTCCATTCCATCCACTTTCACACTTTTACAGGATGGTATACCCTCTATGCCTCTGTAGGACCCTTAAGTGGATTCTTAAGTGGAGGGGTGAATATCAATGTGAACGGTACATAGGTTGTTTTTTCCTTCTCTGCCTAATTTAAATAAATAAGATGGGTGTATGTGGTTACCCTTATCCAATATTTTCTTTTAAAGGACATGAAAATGATCATGGATTCGAGGAGGATTCAATATTTCTCTATAAGATTCTTGTTTTTTATCAATATATAAAAGAACACACCCATAATCAGAATTATTTTAGGTACCTCAATGGACATGGAGTTGTTTTTTTATATTCCTCCCCCAACTAAAGGTATCTCTGGTATGGTGAAAAAATACCTCATATGAGAATTACCGTGACTTGATCTAAAATCATTTCAATTTTTTTGGAAACTAAATCTATATTTATGGTCAATTCTATCCTTCAGGACAACATCTATCCTCCTCAATTATACAAATAAACATCTTGAATGTTGGAGGACTAGGATCACTGGAATATGGGAATTTATTTTGAAAAATATATTATAATTGGTATCTATATTTTTTCAATCATCAAATGTAAAATCAATGTAGAGCCCTTCAAGGATGTTGCTTGAAGATTTCATTTTTATTAATTTTTATCTGGGATACCTTCCAACAGTGACATATAGATCTTCATGGATAACCATATCATAGTGGATTTCATTGATGTCACTTCCAAATATATTTCAATAATGTTCATTAAGATTAATTATTCAATATTAATGTTTATATTTTATACCAAATGTGAGATAACTCAATGAAAGGAACAATGGAATTTATTGTCTACCTATAACCGTAAATCAGATACATGGATGGCTAGTGGGGGGATTAATACTATACTTTATTAATTTGAAATTAAGTGAGAGGTTATTTATCTCCCGAATGGTATTAATTTTTTCCAATACATTATGGATTACAGGTATCTTTTAGATTTGGTTTACTCTACTAATGCATTCACCCAGTGAAACAATTTCATAGGAAGAAGTGGAATTTGGGGTATGAATAAAAGATACGTAATACATATTTTTTCAATTTACCACTTTTAGGTTCCAATTTGAATCTCCTTTACTGGTCTCTCTTAAAACACCCCCATTTATCTTTCATTCTGAGTCGTATGAAAATAGAGAAAATGATTCATTTATACTAGTCACTAGATTCATATGGATGGTTTTTGGGAGATAGTCTATTCTTATTTTGGACTGAACCCAACCCTAGTGGCCTAGATTTTATGCCTTAATTTTTTCTACTAGCATAGATAAATGATTAAAATCTTAAAGAACATATAAATTCAGAATTACTAGAAACCATAATGAAAACATGATACCCATTTTAAATTGGGAAATAAATTGAACATAATACATGAAATTATAAAATTATCAACATGTTTGAAAACTCAACCAATATATTCCACTTCATAACCTAGGTATAGGAAAAAAATATAAGTTTGAATTAAAATACTCAATAAGGGTTATGAATATTTAAAATTATCATTAATCAATAATTATAAATGAATATATAAATTTAAATAATAGAACAAAAATTAAATTTAAATAACTTCACCACTTGAACAGATAAGGAATTATCAATATGGAAAGGTAAATAACTAAAAACACCTACCATTTTCTCAATAAATGATAATGACATGCATCCAAATATTTTTTCATTGTGAAAATCTAATGGAACATAATGAAAACTGAATATTGAATGAAGGGAATACTTATTAGTCGAACATCATATTTCCTGTGAACATGATACATTTACCATCAATATCTACCCTAAAAAAATTTAAAATATTAAAGGTAAGACCTATATGATTTAGTGAACTAATTTACCTCATGTGACTATAGATACATCCAGGGGATTATAATAACCGGTCCCCAATCAGTACAGTACTTTTCAAAATCATTACTCATATATTGAATAATTTATTTAATTTATAAACAGTTTTCCATATCAAATATTTTAATTGTGTAATGTATATAGATTTATTAATATTTCCAAGGATAAAAAAACCAAATTTAATGAAAACATCATCTGTAAAATTGGTATATGTTTTAGTAAATAATAAAATCGATGATACAAGTGTATAAATATTTATGATTAATGTAATGTACAATAAATTTGAATAATATAAAGTGGTGGTTTTAAGAGAATGTTAACAATAATAAAAAAAAGTGAGACTGCATAATAACATTTACCACTCAATAACTTATTAACCAAACTCCCTTGGATAAAATAATCCAAAATGAAACCTCAAATACCATGAAGTGTGAATCATGTTATTACATTTCAAAAGGGAATTATATACACCACATAAATGTTAGTTTGTGTATAATAATAGACCCTACTAGAATGAGAGGCTATACAAACACCCCTATACCAACGAATTTAAAAAAAAATTATATATGGTGTCATACCCCAATGGTTTTATAGAACTATTAGGATAGTGAATTTTAGTGAAGAATTTCCGAATGGTTTTAAAAAACCATTCTGTTAGTAAAGGATATCCCAACGGCATTAAAACCCCATTAAAATAATGTTCCCTCGAATACATCATGTGGCTTGGACCTCCTCATTAGTGAATACATCTACATTTTCCCTAAACCGCACTACATTCATCCATATTTGTGATCAATAATTGCATTCCATCATTCAGTTTCCTATGTGTCTAATCGGTGAGTTCGAAATGGGTAATATCCTCTACATAGAATTATTTTTGAAATTCTACCTATGAAATTTATTTTCAAAGTCCATTACTACAAATCTATAATACCTTAGTATTTTAATTATATTATTCATCAATATAAAATTATTATTTTCTAAATACTTCTTCTCTAATATAAAACATAATATTAATTTCTTTTTTAGAGAATAAACAATGTTTTAATTGATAGATAGTAGATTTATTGAACAAAGGTTTCATTTAATTAATTTTGTTATTGAATTTCCTAATAAATATGATTTTGTGTAACATATTATTATTAATATAGTTAATCTATACTTCTATATAAATTTATTATGAACCTATTATTTTTATCATCTTTATATAATTAATTGTAGTGTATTTAATGATTTAAAATTCAATATGATTATTTGAATAATGATATAATATGTTCGGCTCCATTATAAATTCCAAATCAAGATAATATTATTTTTCATATATGTTATTAATTTTTTGAGTATTATTGTGAAATGATTGAGGGAAAATATAATTCTAATAGTGTTGCATCAAAAGTTTGTTTATGAAATTTCCATTACTCATTTAGAAATCACATAATCATTCTTAAATATTTGATTACTAATTTCATTATGTCCATAGATTTTATAATTTTTTATAGAAAACATAAATCCCAATCCTAAATAGAATTAGTTCTAATGTATTCAAAAATTTAAATTTTATTTTTCAATAAAACAAGTCAAATTTGTATGGATCTGATAAAAATCAGATTCACCTTATCAGAATATATTTAAAATCCTTTGTCTTGTCTTCATACTGATAGCCCATGTAAATCGGACTGATATTAGAACCAACAAAATTTAATTCATACTTATAATTATTATCATAATGAAATATATAAGGAATTCCATTGTATTGATTAAATTTAAATCTGGAATATGGAAAACTAATTTCTTTTTTAATGAATTTTTTTACATATTTATTATGAAAATCAAAATGATGTCGGACATTATGTTATGATATATCTATTGGAGTTCAATGTTCCCATGTTGTTGCAAAAAACATGAAAAAATATGAAATTAGAGAAGGAAATATGATCAATGGGGATTTTCATTTAAATAATATGTCATTTGAAGACTTTGAATAAGGTAAATATCTTTTTATAATTTCACATTTATGAGAGCTCTAAATTTTTCGAGCATGAACATATTGTTCCTAGTTTTTGTAATTGTTAGAGTATTTTCTTCTGTAATCATTCTGTATAATTTTATTAATATGATCAATAGATTCTAATTCTTTAAAGAAATAGATATCATCAAATTTATTGAGGGATTAAAAGTATAGAAACACAGAATCTAATCCAACGGATTGACTGCTGCTAAGGATAGGAAGGAGGAGTTGTTGAAAATAATATCGAGGTATTTCCCTAGTAAGGTAATGACATGGTTTCATGTAAGTATAAAATAAGTTCCTTCTATCCATGGTTATTGGACACCATACTATTGGTGTTAAAATAAGTGTATTAATTTATGTTACTTGTTTTCTTAAAAGTCTTTTATTTCCACTATGTATAATACAATGTGATACTTTTATATTAATCTTTATATCTGTATCATTTTTTTCATAAAAAATTTGATTAAGATACAATTGTATAACTCTATGTTACTATTCATTACTTTTTGAATATAATATTACTATAATATATCATATCCATCTTGATTAAAATATTATTGTGTATACTCTGATTAAACAATTTTCTATTATGAGTATTATTAATCTCTAATACATAACAATTTCTCACTAATTAAGATTATATAATTTTTAAATATTGAATTTATTTCTATTTTTAGCATGTGTAATTATATATCAGAATCTTATTGATTATGATATATTAATCATACACAAGAGCCAATTCCTATATCCATTTTAATACCTAATAGGTTTTAAAAATACTATTTTATTAACATTGTTATACTATGATTCTTTTCAGTTTAAAAATAAATGTTTTAACATAAAATTTAACTCCCTGTTGTATTTATCCATCTTCTTATACATTTCAATCCAAAACTTTTTATTAGAGCTGGATTCCATTACTCAAATACATAAAAAAATTTATTGTATTTACTTTTTAATGTTTGATTCAAATTGATTTATACAAATTATGTTTTTAAATACTTGTTACACTAACAAGTATTTTGGAAAATAGTTATTCTATCTTCATTTAATGGATGGAAGGACATAATGTTGGGTCCATAGAAAATCTAAATCCCAATAGACCACCAATTTTTTATGGTGCTTATTATGAATATTGGAGGGATATAATGAATAATATTTTGATAAACATAGGATTAAATAATTTTGTAATTATGACTTGTGATAAAAAAATCATGATAAGGAAGATAGAGATTTTACAAATGAATAAAAGAAGTAATTATAGTAGAATTAAAAAGAATAGAATAGCTTATTGTTCTCAATGATTTGAAACATATATATCCATATTTCTACATGTGAGGAATCTAATTTTAATTAGAAGATGTTAGAATTTTCTCACATCAGAACATAAACTGTTGATGAAATCAAATATAAATACATAGAACCCATTATCATGATTATAATTTTTACAAGGTGAATCAGTTGCTATGATAAATCATATATTCAGAAAAATTATTAATTATGCTACTAATATTGGTGAGAAATGTTTGAATGATTATATGATAGTTTCTAAAAAAATATAAATCATTCCAAATTAATGGAAATATGAAATATCTTGTAATGATAAAACAATGATGGTTAGAAATTTCAATCTGAATTAACTTGTTGGAACCATTATGTAGTACGATAATAGATCGAAAAGAGATTCTAAATAAAACAAGAAAAATAAATGAAGTGTTTCTTTTAATAATACAATATTTCCTAAAAAATCTCCATCATTGTAAAAGAACATTAAGTATTCTAGGGAGAAAATGGATGTTATCTTATCTAATTCTAGTGGTTTTGAGAAATCTGAAAATGAACTAGCTAATAATTCTTAAAGGAAGAACAAGATAGTTGGAATGAAATAATTTAAGTATCAATATATGAAATGTAATAAGGAAAGGATTGACAAATTAATATAATGATACTTTTATGAGTGTGAGAGGGATCAACATATCAGACCAGGATTCACAAGGTTGAAAAGAAAAGTCAAGAAGGATAGAAATTATGAAATGAATCAGAAAAAGTATTATAATTAAATAGCATATAATGTTTATGAATCAAATGACTCTTGAACTTAATTTTTAGAACATTGATCAGATAATTTATCTGATAATAATAATTCTTGTCATAGTAATATTGGATTTCCTTCTAGGGTACCCAAAGATATATTTTTTTATTACTAAGGTACACATTACTGAAAAATTTAAAAATAAATCTTTAAGAGAAATTTATCTAGAATCTGATAATGAGAAAATTCAAAATCATAGAATGAATATTTTTCCTCAATAGAAGATGATACACATTCTTCTTATGAAGAGGTTTCTCATTTCCCCAAATTCCGGGAAATTAGAAATTTCAATGTTTGTAAAAAACATAATAATACAAATTCAACATTAATTATTTTAAATAAAATAAGTTTCTAAATTTTCTATTGATCATGATAAGTCAATTTTTTTAACAACACTATTTATACATATTTTGAAAATATTATTTCAGAAAATAATGGTATAGAAACCATTTTTGAAAAACACAATTTTAAAACCAATTCTAAATAATAAAGGGATTTTTTTATTAAATTAAAGAGTGAAATTTATTCATAAATCAACCGGTTTCAAAAAATAAATCTGGTAAGGAAGGATTTGATAAAATGTATAATCAATTCTATCATCATGTTACTAGTTCTAGAATAGGGTATAATAATATAAAACTAGTATTAAGTAACAACATATTAATTAAAAATAATTCCCCCTTTTTTCTTCAAGTGTTAAAGTGGAGTTCATTGGAAAATTATTTTTTTTGTAAATAATATTCAATATCTTGGATTCCACAAAGCCTATTTTTCTAAATAATGTGAATTATGAACACTCTTGTGGTTTAATTTTCAGAACCATGAAGGATTGGGTGTCAAAAACATAATCTTTCTAATTTTTGGATAATAAACAAAGTACTACGAACAAAAATATATCACATATGGATAGAGTAAGTTCCATTCATATGATTTGAAAAAAATAATTTTTTCAAAAATATTATCGAAATGAAATGTGGAAAAGTTACCTTCAGAGATAATTCACAAGGAGAGATTATCAGTATATGTAATGTAGTTATTTTTGATAATCCATAAATTTCAAATTAGTTTTTTTAAATTTATTAAACTCAAACTTATAAGAATAATTCAATTATTTTTGTGGGTTAACTAGTACTTTAAGGAATGATAAATGTACAGTACTCAATTTCAAGGATAAATTCATTTTTTCCAACATCATGCGAACCGAGAGACACTAAACATAGATGAAAATAGGATCTAAACCATAATATTCCTTAGTGAAATGAAAGATTACACTTCTTTATGGAAAAGAAGTTTTAAACACTATATCCTTCAAATTTATTTTGACTATGAAGGGAATCATTAAGGATCTACTAGTTCATATATTTGATTCTTCAATTTTTTTTTGCCATAGTCAATATGGTATGTAATATAAGTCAGGATGTAAATATATTAGTGAAGTCTCAACTTCTATTTCTCTATATTTAATGTAAATGGATTTATCCATTCATACACATATTGATGAATTGGGGTATGTACTGTCTATTTGTTCATATTGATGATTACACAAGATACATATAGGACTATATTCACGAAAATAATATTTATCCTTTTTTATTTAAACATATTTGTAGAAATAGTTAAAAATGAGAGAATACTTCCCTTTATAAATCTTTATAGATATCATGGTGGAGTAGATTTATATTTGGATTTTGATGTTTTTGGTAGTAAAAAAGGAATTACACAAATATATTCAACTCGAAGAACTCATTTGTAAAATGGTGTTGTTGAAAGAAGATATTTTATTCTTCAAGAAATAAAATGAAACATGTTGGGTGAATTTTCATTTGATAGAAATTTTTGGGATTAATGATTTATTGTTGCTTGTTTTATTATAATATTATTATTGATTCAAGGTTTTATTAATAAAACACCTTATGAGTTTGTGGATAGGATGAAAACCAATAGTTTCCTACTTCAGAAAATTTGGATGAAAATTATTCATCATGAGTACAAAATATAACTTAAACAAATTTGAACCAAAAATTTTAGGAATGTATATATTTAGGTTTTTCCACTACATTAATGGAAAATTTAGTTCATAAGAAAAAATCTAGAGATATTTAGGGAAGAGTACATGTTAAATTTTACTAAAAATAACCTATTTTAACCAAAACCAACCAAAATCCATAGATGTGTTCCCCAAAACTAATTATCATGCTTTTTTAGATGATTCGTATTACAAGGAAAATACTGAAAAAATAGTTTCAGTTCAATTAACTCAATAATATTTAATTCAATATGTTGATGAATATTTTTAACAAAACTCATGTGATTTATTTCATATGAATCATCCTTGTGATAGTATCATTGGTGATTTAAATCAACCTGTTAGAACTAAGAGTTTCTTATAGATTTAAGAATAACATGTTTCCTTTCATTACAAATTTTATCCCAAAAAACCAATTGAGACTTTAGGAGAAGAGGATGGTATTATATCTTAAGAAGATGATCTAAATGTATTGAAATGGAAAATTTTCTAGAACTTTGAATAATGACCTAAGGTAACTTCAATAATTAGGGTAAAAAGGATCATCAGAAAGAAATGTGATGATAGTGGAAATATAATAAAAAATAAAGAAAGTATTGCTACAAAAGGATAGAATAAATAATAATGAATTTTTTAAGAAGAAACCTATGCACAAGTACCTATACAAGAATTTATTCATATTCTAGTAGCCTTTGCAACATTCATTAACTGATTTTTTTTCAAATTGATGTAAAGATTTATTTCCATAATGGATTTGTTCAGGATTACATTAATGCTAAAAACCCCTTGTTTAAAATCTAAAAATGATACGTAATATGATTGAAAAATATGAAATTTTAATATCGATTTAAATAAGCCCATAAAGACTAAAATGATAGGATAACATGATTTTTGACATAACAATTGTTTTATGGAAGATGAAAATCTGACTCTTCTAATAAAATATATTAAACCAAAATATATTGACCGTTCAAATACATGTTGACCACATTATATTTTTATCAACTCAAAAATCATTAATAGATCATTTTTTCAATCCTATGAAGTTTCAGTTCGAGATGAGTACGATGGGTGAGTTTAAAATTTTTATTGGTTTTCAAAGTTCTAAAAACTAGAAGGTACTTATAAAACTCAACATAAGATTATAAAAAATATTACTTAGAAGTTTTTATATGAAAATACTAAAAGTATTAGTACCCCTATTAGTACCTTAAATACACTAGATCTTGGTGAATTTGGGAAACTAGTATATCAAACAACTATTAGTTGTATGTTATAATGTTATCAATTAAAAATTTCTAGTAAAAAAATTGTTAACTTTTTCTATATTCTTCTGTTCAATATATCAAGCTAATATAAAATAATACCATATAAAAGTAGTTAAATGGTTTTTTTATAAAATGGAAACATTGATTTAGGAATTTTCTATCATTTTGGAAAAAAATTGAATTAAAATGTTTTTGTGATTCCGACATTGGTGGTAGTATAATGTATAGATATAGTACATTTGGAATTTGTCACTTCTAAGAAGATTCATTATTTTTATGATCCTGTAAGAAAAAACACTCAGTAAAACATTCTACTACTAGAGAAAAATAAGTAGGAGGAGGATATATTTGTGAGAAAGTGTTATAGATACAATACACACTCCCTGATTATGGAACGAATTTAACAATGACTCAAATACATTGTGATAACACTAGTCCCATATCATTAAGTAAAAATCTTCAAACAACACTCTTTAAAAACACAGATATATTTAGAATCCCTTTCATAGGGATCACATGTTTAAAAAAGATATCTCATTATAATTAATCAGAATACCAGATTCACATGAAAATGTTTTAACAAAACCATTACCTTTCATCAAATTTGAATACATTATACAGAATATTAGAATGGTGAATGTAAAATGATCATTAATATAAACTTCTTTTTTACTAATCTCTTTAAATTATGTTACTCTTATTCATAGGGGGGTACATATGTATACCAATATCCTTAAAAAATGGTTTTTTCAAATACTGTAATATATTCCATAACAATACAATATTATTTTTAAAACCTCAAGATTTAATTATTTTTAGAACAATATACCTTGGATCAATTTCATTAATTTTATCAAATAAGATAGATTATTAATTTGAGATTAATTATGGAAGTTTAACTATCACTTGAAACAATCTATAAAAAAGGTAATACATATATGTCCAACATAAAAAACCATATCATCCTTTCCTCGAAGAGAATCTAAATTGAAAAACTATAGTCTAAATTGCAAAATATCCTAATGTTAGAAATTCAAAATCTCAAGATGATTATCCAAATATGATGCTCATAACAATGGAAAATGATGAATGTTTTTTATTTGGTGAAAAGTTTGTGGAGAAAAAAATTTATTACAAGAAATATTTCCTTATAATGAAAATTATATAATTATAATTCTATGAATTACTTTATGTCACCAAACTTGATGAGGACCAGGATCTAATAATTCCTCATTTAGTCTTAAGTCTTTATAAATCAGTGGAGTTTCCCATGGAGAATAGATAACATAATTAAATATTTAACAATTTCGGGAATCAGATATCAAATTTACTATAGAATATCCTAATATTTTCATGAAATTCCATAAGAATGAGAATCATTTTTCCTTATCATAAATTAACTAATATTCTTGGATGTTTTGATAAGGAGAAATAAGAGAATTGTTTTTTGATCATTACAAGAAATTTAGGCATGCAAATCACCTAACCACAAATAATAGGATTGTTATGTTATATATGCAAGGATTATTGATACAAATAGATGGATATGATGACTCTTTTATGGTCGCCTGAAATTATAATCAACTTTTCAATGTTAGGCCTTATGGGATATATTTTTCCCACCATTATTAAACACATTTTAAGATCCATAAAATACCAAATTATTATGTTTCTGATCATTTTTTAAATGTAAATTTTTATGTTCATGAGTTATTTGAATATTGAAAATATTTTAAAACCAAATATTATGAAAATTATTCTTGTATGTGATGATACCCTAAAAAAGGTGAAGTATGATTTTGAGGAATTAACATCAAGGTCTGTTGAAATGTTTGGAGAATCAATCCCAGAAGCAGAAATTTCTATGAAAATTAATAAAAGTGTTCTTGTGAAGGAAAATAATGTTGTTCAAAGTGGGAAAATAAATGAAGTTTATAATCCTCTGATGACTATAAAATAAAAAATTAATAGATGTAGTAGAATCTAAATAGAGAATGAATGAATGATTGAAAAGAAGAAGATTATTAGTTTGGACTCAATCCAACTGAGTCTATTTCTCTCAGAATACATGGAGTTGAACCCTTAGAAAAAGAAATAAAATTAATGAAACAAAAGAAGAAAATTCATAGATCAACAATAGACGGTTCATTGATAAAATTTATTAAAAAAACCTTATCCATATTTTTATTACATTCTTATAATTTGGATATAGTTTTAACTTTAAAACTATCCATTGTGGTTAATGAAGAAGATTCCACTATCATAAAAATAAAAAATTATTGTTATTGATAATGAATTGGTACCATTAGAAGCTCAAGAGAAACCTTTGGAGTCGGTCCAAGTAGGGATTGGTGATTCAAGATTATGTGAACATATTTGAGATGAATTTTTTAAATTTATAAATGAAATGGCCCCGAGAATAGGTTTATTTGAAGATGAAAGTTATGAAATTGATAAATAAGGTGAACATGAAGTAGTTAAAGATAAATAAGGGAGATATTATAAAGAATAATATATAGAGGAGGAAATTAAAATTAATAATATTGATGGAAATTAAGAGAATAAATGGGATGGTGAATAATGAAAAATATAAATAATCCCATTATGATAATAATTCATTAATAAACTCCCAATAATCTTCAACCAAATATATTCCTTATGAAACTAAAAAAAATAAATTAGTCTTGAGGGAAAATATCTTCATCAATTTAAAGTGCTAAATCCATATCAATGTTCGATGATTGACCCTAATTCAGAAATAGTATCCAATGTAGATCCTTAGGATAAAAAAATGATGATGGTGATGTTATCATTCTAATATGTAGTGTAAAAATTAATGTGGAAACAACTACAAATCAATTTCAAAGGAAGTTAATAAAATAAAATAAAATAATTCAGACCAAAAATAGTAAAGAAGTCCCTTATGATTTAGTAATATCAAATTTTTTAAAAGGAGCTGAATATATTTTTATAACATTGAGATAACAGGTTGGGAATATTACTTATTTTATAGATCCTAATTATAGGTTATATATGATTCATCATACTCTCAATAAAAATCTATACTAAATAAAAAATTTAGCAGAAAAATAGATTATACATGATAATGAGTTAAAAAATAATCGATAAAATTTTCAAACTCATAGAAAGTCATGCAGAGAAATAATAATGTGGTATCATCATGTGAATAATTATCTAATAAATTTTATGAGAATTTTAATGATTCAAATAATTCCACGATTATATAAATATAATACTTCAATGAGTTATCAAAAAAAAATCTACATAACATAATTGTTAGGGAGTAGTTAGAAAAGTATACATATATCTAGTCTGAAAAAGTGGAAGATATTAATTGTAAATTTAAATATATCATCATGTAGATTTTTAAGAATAAAAACAACCAAAAATAAATGAAAAGTTTAATGAACCAGAATGATGAAATGTTTGAAGGCTTCGAGTCCATGATGAAAGACACTGAATTCAGGAAATAAGAAATCAGGCACTAGATAAAATCATTGAAATATTTCACGAAGATAGAAATGGGTACAAGAATTTGAATACTATTTCCAAATCATTGAAAAAGATAGATTGATATTTTTTTTCATTAGAACTCTTGTTATAATTAATTTTTTAGAACTATTTTCAAATGAATGACATCTTCATCCATTCATGATTACATGAATGTCTACCATTCTTCGATGTGTATAATATCCATTCATAATTTCTTGTGGATGATAAATCATTTAATTATTTTGTTTTTCATTGTTTATTTTCTAACCAGTTTGAGGTATTAGAATACTTTCCCTATTCCTTTATCAAAATCAAAAGGGGTTACATTAATAGAAGGGGTATATGTTGTAATAAAGTGAGAGGAAGACATTCTTGAAAAATATATTAACATTGGTGGAGAAATTTATATTAAAGATGAGAATATGATCCTTAGATAGATTTTTATTCCTATGGGGTTGTCAAAAATATTCACCATTGTATTCAGAATAGTTATAAACTCAGGGGGAGATATGTACTAATATCTATTTATGAATACCAATAACATAAAAAGAATAATTTTGTTTTGTTTTTCAATGTAATTTAATATTAATTCATCATGGTTTGTGATTTCTAAAAGGGTTGAGTAAAAAAAAATTTAAGACTTTTCAATTCCTTTGGTTTTTGAAGTCACAAACACATTACTAAATATATGTATACTAACTCTTTTATGTCCAATGTTTTTATAATTGTTTTGCAGAAAAAAATATGTCATTATCTTACTTATAATTAGTTATGAAGTATTTTATAGTTTATATTGACTTTTACCATACATTAAAAGTAATTGGTATGGATTGGTTAAAAATAAAATTCACACTACCAAATAAAATTAATGTTTTTCTATCTTGTCTTCATAATGACAGTCCTTTTAAATCTGACTAGAATTTGAATTCTAAGAAATAGAATCAGAGTCATAAAGATTATCATAATGAAATCAATAATCAAGTCCATCATACTAACTAAATTTAATTTCTAAATGATAAAAATATATTTATATAATAATGAAATACATTTAAAACTGTAATGGTTGAAATCAAAATTACATTGGACTTCCTATTATGATATAGCTATTTGTGTTCTATTTATCCAAGTTATTGTTATATCCTCAAAACAATATCACCCTTGCTAAGGAAATATGACCATTGCGGATTTTGATATAAATACCAGATGAGTTAAAGATTTTTAAGTGTGTCTATTTCATTTTCAAATTTGCCTTTTTTGATAGATCTAAATATTGTGAGTGTGAAAATCAAATTATTATATTTTCTAATCATTTAAATTATTTTTTCATTGTAGTAATTTTTTTTAATTCTTTGAATACGATCGAGGAAAACCGATGTTATTAATATAAAGATCTGATCTACTTGGTTGAGGGCTTTTGGGGATAACTATAATGATTATGTTCCTTCAGATCAAGGTCTGCTGGGGAAAGGGAGACATGGAAGATGATCTTCATGTTGATGGATTTCCCTAGTGAGGGAACGATGAAATTTCATGGATATATAAAACAAGGTACCTTTATCATAGGTTATTTTATTCCCTACACTTTGGGTTAAATGAATTTTATTTGATTGTATTACTTGTTTTTGAACAAGTCTTTTATTTATGTTGTATGTCATAGAAAGTGGTAATTTTATATTAATATTTATAATTGTATCTTGAGTATTATTATTGATTTTATTATGATATAATTGTTTTAATCTATATTACTATGTGAATACAATTTTAATATTATATATTGTAACTGTCGTGATAATGATACTATTTTGTATACTATGTCTAAATAATTTTACACATTGAATATGATTGAACTTTGATTATGTTACCACTACTTACAGATTATGATTCTATATGTTATTAATATAGAATCAATTTCTCATTTCAAACTATGGACTTACATATTGGAATCCTCTTGATTATGAAAATTTTATTTGACCCAAGGGCCATATCCAATTACCATTTAAATACTTAAGAGGATTTTTTAATATGATTTTTAACACTGTTAAACTATCGTTACTTTAATGTTAATATATGTTGTTTTAAACATTCAATTCACCCCTCTTGTATTTAGAAAATTTTATATACAATATGATCCAAAATAAATATGGGATATTTCATATCTATGATCTTAGGATATAATATACCAATATGGGATTTTGTATTGATTCAGTGACCATTAGAGACAATATACATCTCAACCCCATCTACACTATTTTTATAAAAATTAAAAAAAATATGTTAAAATAAATTATAACATAAAGAGGTAAAGGAAAATTACTTTATATTCATATAACGTCAAATAAATTTATTCTCTGTGAGAGAATTATATATTAATAAGGTGAATCATGCTATCATGTCAAATAATCCTTCTCTATTATAAAAATCCATAGGAAGGTGTATTATATTACATATTTCACAAGCCTAAAATATTTAATAGTGTTTTAAGAGGTAATGTTCTTGAATATGATTAACTATTGGAGTGCATAAAAATATGGAAATCCCAGTTACATTATTAGATATGCCTTAAAATTTAATGAATATACATTTAAGGGAAATCCTTCCACATCTAATAAGATAGACATGATTATCATAATACTCATATATAGGGTTATTGAAAATCAAATACAAATGTATATAAAACCATTTCAGTCCTATTAAATCCATTAACAATAATTAAAATATATAATGATAAATACTAATAAAAAAATGACTTTCTCTGTGAGGGATACCATAAAAATCACACCCAATATAAAATACAATCTTTTATGGTGTATGGACTTGTTGATATATACACCTTATTATTCTAAAAATTTTATCAAAAAATATCAAATGATGAAATCATTGATAACCAATACTACAGGTTTGATTCTATAGAGTAAAAAAATATTTTCTTGATTGAAATCAATGATTAAATATATCTTTAATTATGAAATACAATGATCACTACAAATTTAGGATCAATCCCAATAGGTTTTTCATTATTATCCTTGAGTTATTTTTTCATTATAAATTTATTTTCCATCCCATCAACTATGATTCACATAATTTTTCAATTTATTCATTGTGATGATGACCCACTAAATAATCTAAATTGATATGAGATTATCTTAATGTAAGAAAACATAATTTTACTATACTGACTGAATTAGGATTCAAAATAAATGAACAAAACCTATCATTCTATTACACACTAAAACCTAACAGAATTAAGAATTTGTGTTTATATCCTAACCAAATAAACTTGGCCAAACCAAAGGAATTTAATTGAAATGACTTGATCTAACCCAAATAGATGTAAGTAAAACTGAACTACACTAAAAAACATCAAACTAAATTAAAATTATAATATTTGAGTTAAAATTAACAAAAATAAAATAAATTATTTAATATTGAAAACAAATTAACTAGAAAAATCACTAATAAAACCCCAATATGAATTCAAAGATCCAGATCAAATAAGAAAACCTATCCCAACCAAACTAAAAGACCGAGAACTAAAATAATCATAACGAAATAAAACTAACCTAATTAATTCCAAATAAAAGAGAAGATTGTTTCCTAGAATAATTAACAGATCATTCATGAATTTATTGATAAAGTATAACATTAATTTAAAAATGAATATAATAAGACAAAAAATAATGAAATCATTTATTAACACATTTTTTTACTATTATGTATAGTTACTACTAATTGTTATAATTTAATTCAAATCATGGTTTTTTATTTATAATATAGATATATATATATTATTTTTCTTCATTTATATTATGATTATAATCTAGAATAGTGTGTTAGTTAATCTTTCATATAAATTGAATAGTTATCATTTCATTAAATATATTTTCTACTAAAAATCAATCCTATTGAATTTCTTTTATGAAATGTCTTATAACATTTTTTATAGAATGATTTGAAGATGTATATATAAAATCTATCAGATCTGAAGTGATTTTTAAAAAAAGGTGGAGATATTTTTTGATTTTTATTTTTAGAATTCTTTAGCTAGTGGTCATATACACTACCAATTTTATAATTATGTTGGAAGACCATGGTTGAGCTGTGATGATGTTAGCTACCATATAACCAAATATCGATTAAAAAACTACTATGTCTGGTATCACAATGGGGAGAAAATGAATTCTCAAAATTCTCTTGTTCCAAATAACATTAATATATTAGAGAATTTGTTCGATGGGAAGTTTCCTTTTTTTTTCTTTACCATGATAAGTAATAGATGTTGAACCACGAAGCCATTGATATGAGAACACATAATTCATCTAATGAAAATGATGGTTTTGATATGAAAAAATATATATAGTTCTTCCATGACTACAATATATTGAAACTATTGTAAAATGAAAAATCAAGAATTTTGTATTCAATGGATTCATGGGAAAACCATATATTGGATTTCTAATTCTTCCATGGGATTACATTCATACCATTTTTGAAGGAATTACTTTCAGATTATGAAATTATTTCCTTTAACAATTATATGGAATATATGTTTGATGTGGAATATAGATTTTAAAACTAAAAAATTCATACATGCTAGAAATATTGCAGCATATTTGGGGATAAAACTACTGAATTGAATTATTGTATAAAACATGGCACATTCTGATAGAATCCAAATACTAATGGAAACCCATCATGTGTGCTATAGAAAGTAACATGGAACTTTCCATTGATCCCTAGAATGTAGATATTTTTATTTATGATGAAATATCAATAAATATGTGATGTCATGATAAGAAGAGAAAGAAAAATATTGATGAGATGGTTTACCCTATAGAAGGATTTTCATGGAAAATATTTTAGGCTCGATATCCTTATTTTACAACTGATGTGAAAATTGTGAGTTAGGTTTATTCATGTGACAGTTTTAATCTATTTTGGTAGCTTCATAATATAAACTACACCTAGAAAATTTTCATTCACATTTACTCTTTATTACATTATCTTACACTTATTTATCTTTAGTTTACCCATACCTACTTTTGTTTTACTTGTATTTAACTTTGTTTAACCCTTACTATACTTTATTTGATCTTTCCTTAACATTAGGTTACCTTTACATAGAACTAATTTACCACTACATTTCTTTATTTTTCCATTAAATAACTATACGTAAACCTTAATTAGTTTTAGTTTACCCTTAATTACTTTATGATTACCCGTTCATAAATTTAGTTTACTATTACTTAGCTTTTTCATACCTTTACATAACTTTGTTATTCCCTTACATAACATTTTTTCCATTTCATTACTTTGAATCACCTATAAATATCATTGTTTAATATTACATAACGTTAGTTCACCCTCACATAACATTAGTCTACCCTTATATAACAGTATTTTACCCTTACATTTATTCATATTACCCTTAATGAACTTTGTTTTACCCTTACTTAACACCCTTTTACACTTAACAATCACTGAACCTGACATACATTTATATATTAACCTTAATCCAACATTTTTATAATTATATAACTTTATTAATGAATAAATAATATAATATAATTGAAATATGATTTTAGGCTAATTAAAATGATAATTAATTAAAAATACATATTATTATGTTGTTTTTACCTTTTCATTATTTTTTTAACTATTATTGTAATACATGACCATCTTGTTATTAATTATGGTGATCACACAACCACATTATTATTTATTAGTATAATTAACTAATCACTTATATTTATCTTATATCTATTGATAACCAATTCATTGATACTCAGTTATAATTCATGTACAAAATGTTGGAATTTTCATCTTCATTTAAAATTAATATTCATTTGATTTTAGTTATGAAATTCATTATTTTTTAAATATTTTAAATTATGGGTTTCTATCATCAATTACATTATAGAGGCATGTTCTCATTGTTAAATTACAAATTCTTTTAGAAAATTTTTTTTCATGAGGAGAAAGAAAAAATATGGATGTGCACTAAATGAATTAACACATCAGCATATTGAATATTTTAATTTATTGTTGTAAAATTGTAATATATATTTTTTATCATAATTGTTTATTTGTATTTTTTACAGTAAAATTTGGAGGCCCTTTATATGATAAAATTATTATTCTCCTGATTAAGGGTTTCATATTTTAGTTTCGCAATATTAGTTTTAAAATTATTATTTTCAAAAATGTCTTTTTAAAAATCCATAGAAATATCATCTTTAAAAAAATAATCTTATCATGATCATCAAAACAATCCAATATTTCTTTTGTTAAAACATTTGTTCTTAAATTTTCAATAGCAAGTTTTTTTAAAATGTTACAATTTTCATTTTCAATGATATTTTTTAAATGAATAACTTCTTCATATGATCGTAAACAACTATCTTTGTTAATTGAAGACGATTATTCATCTAAATATTTTGATATTTTATCAATTTCAGGTTCAGGATAATTTTCACTTAAATATATATTTGTATTGTTTCTAGCAGTTTGTACCACATGTATAAAAAATTATTTTCATCAGTTAATCTAGCAAGTAGACCCATTTTCATCTATCTGGAACAATCATTATCCTAAGTACTATCTAAAAAATATCATTCACTTTCACTATAATAATCATTTTATTTGAGAAAATTCTTTCCTTTTGAATTTTACTAATTTTTTCGATTTATATCAAAAATATTTTCCATCCTATTATTACTTTTAGCCATGGATAATCGGGTCTGATATGTCCATTTTTTCTAAACTCAAAATAAGTAAATTATGAATCATTATATTCATTCATCCCCCTGTTAAATTAATTATATCAATACAGAAATTAATTTTTTACTAACCATATTATTTATACTATATGAATTATTAGCTAGTTAATTTATAGATTATTTAGAATCACTACAATCAGATTGCACAACAACCATTTTTCTGTTGAAGATGTTACAAATTTTTTAGGTTCTTGAACATTTGTTGGATGTGTAGTATTATAATATGACAGACATCCATTTTTTAAAATCATTCATTGTATCTATTTTTAATCTCCTCTCATTTTCCATCAAGGATCAAATGAAGTCATCCAAAGTGATAATATTACCCCTCCTGGTTTCGTCTATATTAGTTATTATAGAATCTTATTCAGTGGGAATTCTATATATTACATTATCCATGATTATATCATCATATAATCCATTATTTATGACAGATTAAATAATTTTTATGAAATTCATTTAAATTTGATGCATTTTAGCCATTGATTCTCTAGAAACAACTGCAAAATCATGATAGTTAGCTCTTAACATGGATCTTTTAGTTTCAACACAAATTTATGTCCTGAAGTGTGGGAAAAATAACTTTTTAAAAATACTATTTTCTTCTACACAATATGATATTTGGTTGTATATTATTCTATACATTGAACATAGTAATGTGTTTCTATTTGATTTAACTGATATTATAGATTTTCTTGATTTGTAACATTTCTAACTTTTAATTAGGTGTTTTATAATCAAGTGTCTGCATGAAGACATTATCTACTACTGTGTTGATCAAAAAGTCATTATTTTATACCTCTAATATTATTAATCTGCACTACAAATAATTATTAGTATTTTGGGATTTAAATTATATATTGATTTGATATTAATTCCTCTACCTGGTAAAACTTGCAAAAAAACAATTTTCCACTGTACAGGATAGTGTAACAAAAAATTATAAAAAAATATTATAATAAAACTTAACTAACCTGAAATAGTAAAGAGAATAGTGAGTTCAAAAATAATTTGAGCTGAGGAATCCTATTTTGATACCAATTATTTTACATAAATTTGAGTAATATTGATATTAGGATAAAAGAATATATTAAATATGGATCAATTACAAGAGGGAGATAATTTTATTTTTTAAAACATTGTTTTAGAAATATTTAAACAAAAAAATTAACAAACCCTCTTTATGTAAAAGTAAATTGAATTCAGACTTGGCCCATAGTCCTATTACCAGCATATCCTAATCAGGCCGAGTCTGATATGTTATTTATAATAGGTTTTAATCACATATATTTAAAACTATAAATTGTAAAATCTTAATCAATATTGTTTTTATTATATCAGATTATATAGAAAAAAAAATTATATTTATATTTATAAAGTGTATAAAATTGTAATCGGAGTAATATTTAATTCGCTAATGAATTTATTTAAGTTGAATAATACATTATTATCATAATCATAGATATTATGGAAAACATGATACAAATAGAAATATAAATATAAACGTATAACTTTATATTATATGAAGTGGAAATAAAATATTTTTAAGAAAACAAGTAAATGAAATCAATAAAATTATTTTAAACCAAATAGTAGGGTATCCAATAATCCTGGGACAAAGGTTCCATTATTTTATACACACAAGAAAGTGAATCATTCCTTATTATATAAATTCGTTGATATGATGATCAGATTCACTATCTACCTATCCTTGGAAGCCCTTGATCTGACAGATCAGATTCCATCTTTTAATCCCCATATTCCCTCGATCAAGAATATTGATATCTCCATATTCCTATCCCCAAAATCTCTTGATCATATTCACTTAATAAGACACACAAATCAATTAATTTTTTTAAGAACACAATCTAAACTAGTTTTCTTAATAAGTACACTCACTAAAGGAATAAAAAATTATAGGAATACATTGTTCATGATTTTAATATTTTATAGAAATTAAGAGAAAAAGTAATCAACCATCTGCTTCAAACTCTTTATATAGCCGAGTATTTATGGAAAACACCCCTATATCTATATTTCATACACAAAGATCATATTTCCCAGAGTTTTTTGAAATGATATAGAATGGAGGCACTCAAATAGCTATATTATAATAAAAATTTAAATATTGTCTTATGTTACACCATTATATTACAAAATTTATTTTATTGTGATTGAATTTTTTTTGCCATATTCAAAATTTAAACATAGTATGTCCGATGGAATTTTTTAATATGTCATTACAATAATCCTTATGAGTGTGAATATGATATTTATTACTTCCCATATACATCCAAATATGATAGTTTTTTAAATACAATACTAAGAAATAAAGTCCTAAATATGATATTATAAAGGTAAGTCTGATAATTATCGAGCCCATACCCATTATGATAAGTGTCATAAGGAACGTATTATTAAAATAATTAATGCTTTAGAACTAATACTAAGTATGGTAAAGCTATATTTTTCTACAAAAACATTATAAAAATACTTTTAAACTAAAAATATTTGTAATCAAGTATTTAATAATGCATTTGGGATATCCAAAAAATAATGGAGTTGATAAGTAAATTGTAAAACTTTTGACTGAAAATTTATTGGTTTATCATCACTGGTTAAATCCATCAATTGATTATATGTGTTATCGATATTTCATTATTGGTTTGAGGATCATTGAGGATTTCAGGTTGGTTTCATTACTTTTTATGTTTTTTGGATGTCCTATTTTCATTGTTTATAGGTTTTTTTAGGTTTTTTTTAGGAAGTACTGTTGGTTTCATTATAGGTTCTGTTTCATGTGTTATCAATAAACTGTTGGCTCTGTTAGTTAATTTTTTTTTATTTCATGGTCCATTTTCAATGAATTTCATGGGTTTTGGTTTATGGTTGTATGTTCTATGGTAAGGGTGGGGCTTTAATAAGAATTGGAATTGGGAGGTGGGGTGGGGTATACCAATGGTTAAAAAACCTTTTATATATCCCTAAACTCACAATTCATGGGGAACTATTGGTATAAAGGTATCCCAATGATTCTAAACCATTGGTATGGACCTATATTAATGGTTTGAACCATTGGTATAGGCCTATTTTGATGGTTTAGAACCATTGTTATAGGTCCACACCAATGGTTCTCCATTAACTATTTGTGGAAATGATATTCAGACCAACTTATACAATTGGATCCCAAAGAACTGTTTGTATTAGCCTTTCCAAAATCACTATAGCCAATAGTTTGGAGAACCATTAGTACAGTCTATACCAAATCTTGTCCAACCTATACCAATTGTTAAAAACCATTGGTATATCAATCCATTCCAATAATGAAATTAGTATTAATGGAATGTATATTGAGATGAGATACCTTATCTTGAACTTATTTTAGGTTAAATGCACAAAAAAATCCTTTATAATGGATTTATTAATCTTATTAACTTATGGGAAACCCAAATCAATATGTATGATATCATTAATTATTCTTTTATAACATTTTATCACTTGTTTTCCAATATTCTTCAAATATTTTCATTGTTTTAGGTGTTATTTGTTTTGTTTTTCAAGTATGTGTTGACTTGTTATATTTTTTTCCACTTATGTTTATCAAGAATTTATTATATATAGAATATAAATAATTATTAAAATCTCATATATATACAATAAATATGTATTTATAGGAATCTATAAAATTTAGATATTGAAAATTAAATGCATTATTCTTGGAGATGGATGGCCGTACATATGCATGAATATTGCTTCCATTTTCTTATTATATTAAATAATAAATGTAAATTATATTTATGAATATCATAATTATATAATAATATTTATGTAATATATTTCTCATATATTTACTAAAACCATCCTTAATACATTCAATGCAATGTGTGAATGAATCACATACCATCGTGAGGCGATAGTCTGATTTACACACGAATGACATTATTATATTCTCATAAAATGGAAAGTATATTGGTATGTGTTATATAATAATTAATAATGAATAAATAATATATAAATATCATAAATACCACATATATTTATTATTTATATCATTATTCTGAATCATGAATGGTTGTAATTGAAAAACAAATGACATTTGTTTACGAGTTGGTAGTCTACCATACAAACAAACGATGATTTTATAACTAATTTGATTAAATTGTGTGATTTTTTAGTTCATACCATTAAAATAAAACCATAATATTATATTAAATATTCTATGTATATTATATAATCACACTATAAGAATAATTTAATGTTCAGTATAAGGAAATAAAATAAAACCACTTTTAGAAAAACATTACCTCTTCTTTGGGTATCCTCCAAATGTTTTCACTGTTGTGTTTGTGAGTTTGATTTATAACTAATATAGGGATTATAATATTTCAGTATGAAACTGGATATGTTTGGGTGAATTTCATGTTTGAACCAAATTGGTTTTAGAGTTTGAATAATGGGGGATATGGGTGTCCTATTTTACGCTGCTGAGAAGACATATATGATATTTTGAAATGAAGGTCAGCTGAACCCATTAGTTTACCTAAAAAGGATTCAATAATTTGAAAACATCATTACATTACGGTTTAAGGTATATAAATATATCTATCCAATGGTTTTTGAATATTTTTATAGATCATTTTCATTATAATTTTATTGTTTTGTCCCTTCATAAAATCTTTTTTCTCATAATCACGATAATTAATTTTAATTATTATCAATAATAGTCTTCATAAAAAATAATTTGACCTTATTATTAATTTTAAATTATTTTGGTTTTAAATATGTAATCTATTTTTTGAAATCAAGTCATATAAGTTAAAAAATTAATTTAAAATTATTCTCACAGACGGAACGATAATATAGGTTTGTAACGTGAAAAAGCTCAAAAGTGTACAATGCTTCTATATATAAATTAAATAAATAAATTACTACAATGACATTATTTATATTAATATATATATAATTGGTTTAATTTTATATTGAAACCCATTTAAAATATTATTTATTATTATAAATTATTTAGATGAAAAATTCAATTTTCATTTAAAACTCATTGTTTTTCACTTTTCATAAAAAAATAAAACTGCTTAGAAAAAAGAATTTCACCCTATGAATAATTTTAATATACTATTTAAAAATTAACTTTTTTTAAAAAAAAATAATTTATATAATATTAAATGTTTTTATAAAATTATTTCAACATTAAAAGGTGTCAATCCTACCTTTAAAAAAATACGGAATTGTATGAATATAATTGGATTCATTCTTATCTTTTTCCTATATAATATATTTGATTAATTTTAAAAAATTCATTGCATATAAAATATATTAATTTCATTATGATGAATCACTAATAGTACTTAATTAAATTTATTATTATAAATTACATTTGGCACCTAAAAAAATCCCTTTTATATTTAGCTAGTTTTTATATTAATTTCTAATTAATTGGTTATCATATATTTTGATAAGATAGTTTTTTCTATTAAAAATATCTAATTTAAGGGATAATAGCTAATTTTTATATTAAATAATAGTATTAATAGTATTTGGTAAATCTCAATGTTGTGATTAATGGAATCCATTGAAGAAATTCATTGTTGTGTGTAATGTAAGCTAACTCATTATTATGTTCATTGAATGGTTTTAATAAAATTTAAATTATCCTCTAAGGAATTTATGGTAATTTATTTGATTATTTAAGTATTACACCCTAAAAAAATTTCCTCCTCAAAAGTTTAATGATATTACCTTCTAAATATATGAGGGTAGTTCTTCTTGATAAAAGCCTCTGGGTCCCTTGTTGGTTCCTCCATTATATGATTTCTATAAAGTACCTTTACCTGGTGAGTCGTTTGATTTCTTAATAATTTAACTCTCGTATCAAGAATTTTTATGCATTCTTTACTATAAGATAGATCTAGTTCCTACCCAATTTCATCATAGGTGGTCACATGTGTCGAGACTAGAATGTGCTTTAATAAAAATAACATGATGAACATCATGTATATTTTATATATTTGGATAAAATTATCATGTGATTATTAAAAAAATACAATCATTTTTAAAATTTCAAAGGGTTAAATATACCTAGGACAAAAATTATTTTTCTTACAAAACCACATAACACCCTTCTTAGAAGTTGCATTCCAGAAAATGTAATCTCCCACTTAGAATTACAAAATCATTCCTATGATTGCTGACATAACTATTTTTCATTATTTTAGATTCATTGTTGTGACCTTAATAAAATTAACCTTTTTTATTATCTCTGCCACATGTTTTGGGATTACGAGTTTCCTTTCAGCAAATTCATCCAAACAAGTAGGATTATGATATCTCTTACCATATAATTCTTCAAATGGCACCATTTGAATGCTTCAATTGAAACTATTATTATAGGAAAACTATATCTTGTGTAAATATTGTTCATACATACCATATAAATCACGTGACTATAAACTAAACAGTTCTTCCATTTTTTGAATTGTTTATTTTTAATATCCATCAGTTTGAGGATATACCATGTTCTGAAATGAATCCCATTATCAAGAGCCTTTTGAAGATACGTCAAAATTTTCAATGTGAAATAGGGATCTCAATAAGAAATAATTTAAAAATTTCTTCCCTGATGTCTGAAAACCTCATTAATATATATAATTAATAGGAAATCAATAGGTGATTCATATATTATAGTGAGTAATTGTCCAGGTTTAGTTAAAAGATCAATGATAACCCATACTGCATCATTCAATCTAGGATTATTTTGTTATCCTATGAAAATTTCCACAGTAATGACATCCCATTTCCACACAATAATTAGAAGAGATTTAATGACTCATCTAGTTTGATACCTCCAAGAATTCAATTATAGACAAAATAAACATCAAGATCCATATTCATTAATTTCTCTCTTCAGTTTATCCAATAAAAAATGTTCCATATAATCCATATACATATTTTTTCTTCAAAGATTTATAGATATATTTGATTTGTGAGAATCATCCATAAATTTTATTTTGAGATAAAGAATAGATGGAATACATAATTTCTTTCCAAATTTCAGAACACCATCTTCACATATGTTGTCATCTAGTTTCCCATCAATCATTTCTTTAATTTTCTTTTGAATGATCGCATAAGCATACTAAGAACTCGTTAACTTCTTTAATAAATAGTATTTTAGAAATAATTTGAAAAATTATTGGTATCTCCCATTCCTCATATACCCCATTTCTATCTATACTATATCCATTTACATTGGATCTTTCTCAATCCCTATTTGGGTCAAAATTCAATGACAATTCATACTCAATGAATCTTCATCCTCATTTTTCTTTCCCTAGGTGGTGTGTATTGATAAATAATAAAAACTGAGTATCTCAAGATATCACTTTTTTCACATTGATATAATTATGTGGAAGGAATTATTTTAGGCTTTCATGATCCATTTATGTCCCAAAGTTTCTCCATAGAGATAATACCTCTATATCTTCAATGTAAAGATTACAGCTTCCAACTCAAGGTCATGGGTAGGATAATTATTCTCATGAGTCTTTAATTGTCCTAATTCATATGAAATAAAATTATCATTTTTCATCAGTACACACCCATGTCCCTTCATCAATGCGACACTATATATCACAAACCCATCACTTCCATATGGTAGAGTCAATATCTTAATGTTGACTAATATCCTATTTAGTTCAATAAATAATTAATCACATTCTTTTTTCAAAGAAAAAAATATTACCACATTACAAGTAGTACTTGTTAACGGGTTATCTAAACATGTAGGATTCTGAATAAATCGATGATAGTAACCTTCCAAACCAATGAAATAATATACCTATGTTATGTTCATTAGTGTAGGTCATTCTATGACTATATTTTTCTTTGTAGGATCAAATGAGATTCCATTTTTTAATACAATATAGACATGAAATGAATCTTCATAAATATTGAAATCCAACATACTATATTTATCATATCACTATTTCCTTCTATGTGCCTCAATAATGATGTACATGTGATTCTTATGATCCACATATATTTTAGAATACACTATAATGTCATCGATGAATACCCAAAAAAATTATCATGATATTTCTTTAATACTATGTTCATTGGATGCATACAAATGGGTGTTGTAATAGTCAATCCCAATAGAATTTCCATAAAATTGTAATTTCCATACATCATTTGAAAATGTATCTTTAGAATGATTTCTTACTTTTCTCACAATTTGTGATACATAGAATGAAGATCAAAACTGGAACCATATTATGATCTATTACTGTGTTTGAATTAGTCATAAATATAAGGATGTGGATAATTTTTTATTTTAAAAATACCATTGATTTACCTATAATCCACACACAACCTCATGAAACTATATTTCTTCTTAACAATGAGAAATGGGGATCCCCATAGAGAAATACTAGGTTGATTAAATACCTAATCACTCAAATCCTTGAGATATTTATTCATCTCTACTAATTCCAATGTCGCCATTATGTGGGGAACCATTGAATTGGTCTTGCATTTGGGATTAAATCAGTGTAAAACTAAAATTCCTGATCTTTGGGTTCCTAGTAATTCCTCATGGAATTCATCAATGTATTCTTGTAAAATAGGTATATCCTTTATTTGAATATTACCATACACATCCGAATTTTTTTTACTCTTCACATATAATATTATTTAGTAGAGCAATTATGGTTGGATCTAGATATAAATTTAATAAGTAAGTTTCAATGTTAAAGATAAGGAATTATACATATTCTACACAATTTATGATTTACTTCATTTGGAAATAATTTTTTACAATTTTATTTTGAAATCCAGTCCATACATAGGATTATATCAAATTCAAACATTAGAGTAATGATACTTTAGAAAAAAAAATACTATTTATGTGTCATAATAGGGATACACCGACATAGATTTGTAACAATGTGACTTCCCTAAATATTTTTGACTCACAAAAACCTTATTAAATCGATAGCAAAATGTTTGCATTTCATAGAAAACCATGTAGATATTAATGAATGAGATGATCCAAAATCAAACAATTAATTGGTTATATTTGAATATTAGATTAATATACCATCCACCACATCATTGGGTACTTCAACCTCAGTGGAAGTGGTCACATAATCGTGGAAACCTCTCCTAATCCACTTCTATGGTATCTTACCTTGATGCATGAGGGAATTTATTTGTGTTGTGCCATATGTCCATAATTTTGAACCAAAAAATAGTAGTTTATTTATTATTCCCCTTGAAATATTTAACATTATTACCCTTTCCTCTACAATTATAATAATATTTCATTCCCATCAATGATTACCCTTAGTTATTTTTTCAATAGTTATCATAGGGTAGTATGTTTATTATTTACTTCTTATTATTTACAAAATTCCATTTTTATGGTGTTTAGATGAGCTATTCTTCTCTCTGGTTCCCATGAATATAATTGAAACTAATAATTCCATCTCTATTTTTATATAACAATTTTTTTTGATATGTTGAATTGTTTTTGGAAACTAGCTCCCTACAAAGACATTTCTTAAGTCATTCAAATAAGTTATTAATATTATACTTTGTGTTGAATATAAAAACTATTTTATTCCTAGATATCCTTATGATAGTTTCATCATAATCTATGAAACATCATTCTTTTTTTATATAATCCAAAAAACATTATCTACATCTCAATTTTTTCTCACTAAGGAAATTTTTCTCGGTTAATGTCTCACTAAAATATTTCCATTCTATGATTTGTATTTACTTGACGTCCTCAGTATTCAAGATCATCGACCAAAAGTGACCAGCATCACCATTGATTAAATAAACTAAAAGTGTAGCCTTTTTTATTCTCACCACATCCGAGATGATAAATATCTTCTATACAGACCTGGCCCATTCCTCACCTAAAATTGGATTTTTATTCCCACTAAATGACTGGGGATTATGTCATATATTGTGATCCACTATAAGAGAATATTTTAATTGAATATGTCTCTCTATATAAGACAGTTTATTTATCATAACCTGATTAGAATTCCCTAATGTTGGAATAATTCCCCCAATACTAATACCATCTATATGGGTTTTCTTGGTAGGGAAATCTCTACATTATCCATGAAAATTAATACAATTCTTCCTTTCATGCACACTTCCAAAAAAATGGTGTATACTGGATTAGCTAATAAAATTATGATTTTTATATCATAATGTGTAATTAAAAATATTTTTTCATACTTAAAATAAATTCAAAATTTATTCATTTTTAATCATAAAATCAAAAACATTGTTTTCTTTGGGGATATATTTATTTTAAAACCCTCATAATGTATTTCATAGAAAATATGAATTATCCTCACAATATCCCTCATCAGTGTTAGGACAAAGGTGTAGTAAGGCCCATTTCTATGTACATGATTATGCTTGTGTCAATCATGATTCACCCTTATAGAGTTATCACCCATAGGTACATGTTTTTCAAAACAACATCTAATTTTAGTATCCATATAGAGGCATATTGATATAAATATCCACATAATCCAATCTTTACCAAAATATTATGAGATTATTATATAATTTTTTTTAAAAATAAATCTTAGGCATATTTTCCCAAAAATATAGTATTCTAAATCCAATTCCCATGGTTTCTACGAAAACTTATACTGACTCCAAATATAATGACCTCGACCCCAATATCTTGAAGCTGGTGCCTTACATTATTACATTGGCATAGATACAAGATTAAACTAGAAAATTACTATTATAAGTCTTTCAAAACATATTAAACAGATTATACACATTTTACATTTGGAATAAAATATGAAATGTAACATATAACAAAATCAAATGCAAAAAATCCATGAAACCCCATTAAAGGGATTCCTCTTCACAACATTGGGAAAGGAAATACAACAATGAGAGATCTGAAATGACCAAAGAACAATTAAATAAATCATATGATATATTTAATAAATAATTGATACTAAAATTGGAATGATAAATTACAAAACATAAATACCATTTAAAAAACATTAATACATGAATATATATGAAAAATCAATATGAAAAAGTAAATAATTGAACACAAATTCTATTTAATAAATAACCTAGAATAAAATGCATCCATATATTTTTCATCATTTTGAAAATATCACTGATAATAATGATAATTGCATGTTGAATGAAAAAATGCATACTAATCATAAATCATGTCTCCCAGGCACAAGATAGCTTTACCATCAAGATCTATCCTCATTATAGTTTCCAGCATACTAGGTAAAATCCTATTTGATTTAACCTACCGATTCACCAAATGAGACTACTGATGCATCAAGGGGATTTAATTAACTATTCTCATTTAATTTTAGTTCATTTACTAATAATTAATCACATATCAAATAATTAATTAATTTATAAACAATGTTTCATATCAAATATTCATATTGATTAAAGGACTACGATTTATCAATATTTCCCTAGATAATCAAGTAAATACTAAAGTAAACAATATATGTAAAAATGGAATATAGTTTAGTAAATAACAATATCCATGATAAAATAATATCAATGTTTAATATAAATTTAATTTCCAGTAAAAATGGTTGTAATAAAATGATTGTTTTAATAGAATGTTAACAATCACAAAAGAAATTATGATTGCCTAAAAACATTTAACAGTTGGTATTTTTCAAATCAATTTCACTTGGGTGAAATAATAAAATTGGAAATTAAAATACCATGAAGTATGAAAGCTTATATTAAACAGATATAGATTTTTGTATATGAAACAAAAATGTTATTTGGTGTATAATATCAAATAAGTAAAATTGTTATATAAATTGAGATAAAATACCTTAACATATGATTCATTCTGGTTATATAATATTGAAAATATTTTATAATGTATTTACTAGTATTAATATCATATAACAGAACCATATTAATATTTATGAAATAAAAAATTATTCATTTATTATATATTTTCACATGTTTGTTGATAATCATTCATTATTTTAATTGATTCGGGTTTTAATTCCCTTGTTTGTTCGAGTATGTTTTCACATGTTATGCTCTTCTTACATATGTTGATAATAAACTTATAATGTAATAAACATTAAATATTGATTTAAATAAAATATATATTAATTATATATGTATTTATATTAATCCAAAAAATAATTAGTGATATGAAATGAAATTCCCCATTCATTGAGAGGGTAGGTCATACATATGCTTGAACACTACTTCTATTTAGTTTTTGCATTAATTAATGAGAAAAAAATTATATATATATGTATATTATATTTCTATTGTCATATTTATTTCATATATATTACATTTTTTTAATACCATCATTAATATATTCCATTTAATGTGTGAACAAATCACATTGCTTGGCAAGGTGGTAGTCAATTGTACATATGAACGACATTATTATATTAAAAAAAATGTAAATATGAACGTATTGTTATATAATAATAAAAGAAGAATAATGAAATTATAAATAACATAAAATTTTAATATAAATTTTATACCATAATTATTTCCATCATTTAATGGTGGAAAATTGAACAAATGGAATACATCGGTTTGGGAGGAGGTAGTACCTTGTACACAAAGATAATGATTTCGTAACACATTTAATTGTAATGTTTGATGTTTTAGGTCATAAAGATAAATTATAAAAATATATGTATATTTTAGATACTTATTTTAGTATATAAAAATCATATATCAAGAATATAAGTAGTTGTAGTAGTAAATAATATAAAACCACATTTAGAAAAACATTAACACTTCTTTATGTGTCCTCCTTAGGTTAACACAAATATATTTCTAAGTATATTTTATTTCCAATATAAGTCTTCTAGGATGATGCTACTTGATTGAAGAATTTATTTCTGTTGGTATTGACTAAACTAATTTGGTCTGGGTGTATGGAGGAGGGGGAGATTGGGTGGCCTTTTATATGTTGGTAATAGGACAGATGTGGTATTTCAAAACAAATGTTTGGTGAACCAATATTTTTATCTAAAAAAGGATTAAATAATTCAAAAAACTCTATCAATAAATATTTATGGTCAAATGTGTCTATTATAATTGATTTGAATAATTTTATATGTTATTTTCCTTGTATAGTTTAATGTTTAGTCCCTTGGTAAACTCATTTTTCTCTTAATCGTTATAATTGATTTAAAATGTTTTCACCGAATATTTTAATAAAAAAAACTAATTTTAATATATTATAAGTAATAAAATATATTTATTCCTAATATTAATTCCATTTTTTACAATTCATTTTACATGAGTGGAAATAATTGATTTATAATTAATCCCCTAGACGGAATAAGAAAGCAAGGTTTTACTCGGGAATGGTTCAATGGTTTACAATGTTTTTATTTCTAAATTAAATTTAAAAATAATTAAAGTGGAATAAATTTTAATATTACCTATATAATCTATCTTATTTTTATAAAATTTTAAAAATATAATTTATCATTATAATTTCATTAGATGAAAATTAATTTTTCAATAAAAACTCATTATTTTTCACTATTCATCAAAAAAAGAATCTTCAATGAAAAAAATATTAACCATAATTTAATTTTGATATTATAATTTTAAAAATGAAGTATATTTTTTCAAATAAAATTTTAAAAAAGGAAAAAAAAATTAAACAAGTATGCCATTAAATGGTGGAAAATACACCTTTGAAAAATATGGCTTTAAAGCATGAAATTGGAATTACTATTATCTTATTCCAATCAAATAAATTGGACGAATATCAAAAATTATTTATTGAATTTTAATTTTAAATTTTCATTAAGATAATTCACTAATTGTAATTAATTTAATTTATTACGATAAAATGTATTTGGCACCTAAAAACATTTCTTTTATATCTAATAGGTTTTTATATTATGTATTAATTAGTTTGTAACCATCAATTTTCATTTGTTTTTTAATCCAAATCATAACATCCAATTGAATGTCAAGGTGGAAATTTTAATTTTAAATAATAATATAAATATTTTTTGGAAAATATATGCCTTGCGTGTAATGAAAGCCATCAAAGAAAGATATTGTTGTGTGTAACACATCCTAACCCAATATTGTTGGTATTAGAAGCTGTCAATACAATTATACTTATCATAAACAAAATATATTGTAATGTCTTGGGGAGTTTCATTATGAATGGATCCACAATAGTTATTTTCTTAGTTAAATATTTTTTATTAAAAAAGGAGTATCTAGGGTGATATTATTTCTTATCTTAGAATAATTCATAGTATAGACATCATCTTAGAATCCTAGAGGAGGACATCAACCAGTTTGATCTTTAATTATAGGCTCACTGGGATGACAAATATTTTATGATTTTATCCAGTAAAAATAATTTACATGACGATATATTTATTTATCTATAGTAATATGGTCAATAGGGATCTAGATTAGCATGGATTTTTGTGGGGATAAAAATAAAGATTATTATCTTTCATTTAATAAAGATAAAATGTTTTATGGTAAGCACTATTTTCCTTATTTAAATATTTCAAACATTAGTGATGCTAATATTGTAGGTCATTTAATAGTTTACAATTTAAACTATTCTCCTGTATATGTATTATGATAATAAAGGGGTTATTCCCATGATTGGGGTGAATTTAGTTCAATATTTAAAAATAATTCTTCTATTTATTAATGATGTGGAATATCAATTGATTAGACTTATTATTATTGAAGAGGAAATTTTTTATTCCATAAAACTCATAATCTTTATTATTGTATATGAAATGATGTGAATCTATATTGTTTTTAATCTGGTGATTTAGATATCATTAAATGGAAGTGGTGAGAGCAGTCCATGACAGTTTCTAGTGGGGTCCTTTATCTAGAGTTACTTCAAAAATTATTCTTGAATTTATTCGTAAGGTGAAACACCCAAATATGTTTTAAAATTATTTCCAATTATCATGTTTAAATTCTCATATAATTTTCTTTCCAAAATTCTCAATAAGAGGACATTGACTCATATATATCTTTGGGTTTCTAATGAAATTCATTGATTTATTAAAGGGTTTAGTATTTAGGAAGCTATTGGCCTTTCTAAAGACTGATTAATGATCTTGACGTCAGAGGGATATTATCTAATATGATGATAAAAATTAACATAGAAAAATATTTTGATTTAATGGATAGGACATTCATTATAAAATTTTCAAAGAAAATTTCTTTTTTATATTTGGTTTATTGCATGTTCTTCAGGTGTTTGTCTTCTTTTTGTTTTACCATTTATCTTATGGGGAGTTGATTTATCTTCATAAAATCAACTAGGTGTTTAAGAAAAGTGGTCCATTTTATATGATCCATTTTAACATGTACTAGGATGTCTTTAGTAAAATCATAACAAATTATTTTATTATGGGATCATTAATACATACTTGGAGAGATATCGTCTTTTTAGAATATCTCACATTTTCTTTATAGAGGATTTTATATTTTTTCTCAACAGCATTGGAAATATCATTCAAAAAAGCATGTTTTTTATGACTACTTTACTAAAGATATTAAATGTATCAAATCATAAAAAATCATTAATTTCATTTCCAATAGGGTTTCTACAATGTGAACTAACATGATCCCATATAGGGAAATATTTGATAGTCAAAGGTTTCCCCTTGATTATTTTGGATCCACCCTTATCCAATGGGAGAGGAAGAATTCAATGATATGAAAATGTTTTCAATATGATCATGAGAAGGATCCTAAATTAAAAAAATATATTTACTTTCATTTGTAGGAATATATACTTTACTTATTATCAATATCTATTATGTACACATGAACATTTTATTTTAATATAGACCTCCAAATTTTTTCTTATAAACATATACACCAACATTAATAGTTTCATATAGTACTTTCTTCTGGATGAAAATCACCATCACGCTACTTAGCCACAATTTTCCAAACCCATTAATTAAGGTGGCATTATTCTTAGGTGTATTGAAGACAACATTGGGGGTTTATAAGACCAAATCATATGGGACGAAATCCTTGGGAATTCCTTCTTATATAAATTTATTAAAAGAAAGTGTGGTTCCCCCTCCCCCTTGATTGTTTGGATAGATCATATGTCTAACATATTTTGTGTGTATTTTAATGGTGATATTTCAACAAATTATTGATCACCCTTGGTGGATAACTTGGTGTCGAGATATAATTTTAATGAAGCCCAAGTGGGTTGGAACTATCCAATTTTTTATTTCTACCTTATATCAGATATCATTTTCAAAAAGGTTTCTACCCATCCAAAATATAAAAAAGTACTAGTCGATGAGGACCAAAAATATGCCTTTCATAGAATCGAAATTATTGAGGACCTACCATAATGTGTCATCTCCTACACCCCCTTCGTTTGGAAGGAATTATTGTCTAGGATTTGGAGATATGATTGATATTCATCATAATATTGATTAAATATATAGAAAAAATTTAGTACATAAGTTACACTAAATTTATCTTCATCACAAAGAGGATTGGAAAAAAATACTTCCCAACTGAAAATAGCATTCCATGAATTATCATTCTTCTAGACTTAAAGTATAAATGATATAGTAATCAGAAATTTGAACTAGTGGTTCATCTGACCTTTAAAAGTTAATTTGATGCCCACTGGTAGTATAATATTGGGTTCTTCTATGATTCAATGAAAATTTTAGTTCACTATGTTATATTATTCCGGTAATTCGGGATACCCAAGTGAGTTCCCACACTCAAACAAAGGACTGGTGCATCTCTATTACAACATCCTATTTTGTACTAAGGGACTCCCATAATTTTATCTATCATAATAATATAAATAAAAATATATTGAAATTAGTATAAATTTTTAGATCACATATAGTCTCTTATCCATCATTGAAATTATGTTCAAATACTCCTGGAATTCTAAGAATATATTCCTTTCAAAAGGTTCCCATTAGCATCATATTCTCGTGGGATAAGGGGGTTGGGCTCTAGGGTGAAGTGGTATTCACCTACTCTAGTTTGAATATTACATTTGAATAGATCTTGTGCCACAGTTTTATATATAGTGGTGGTATTAGTCAAGAATCAGATTATTCTTTCTTCCTGGATTTCTCATCATTTTTTAGGAAGGGTAACTCAGTTGTGAATTTGACTTTTGCAAGGCTTCAAGAGGTTAATATTTTTATATCTTATAACCTATCATTTTAAGAGTTGAGATATGACTCCTCTAATCTTATTAACATAATGGTTAATTCTGAATTACCATGGAATATTATTTACTATATTACAACCCTTATCAATATTATTCAAGTGAACATAAAACATTTTCACACTTATCTTGAGTGAAAAATGATGGGCCAGAATTATTTTGTTTAATGGAAATTAGGATAATTGGAATTTGGTGTATTCTATATTTGGTTCTCTTCAAATTAATTATTTTGATATCATTTGATTTATTTCCTGTGGCCTTCATTATTTTCATCCCCCATGATTTATTTTATATGGATGCTTTATTTGTACTTGTTTTATGATTTTAATGAATGTTTTCAATTGTTCGTCTATGTTTTAAAATATATTACAATATAAATTAAATGACTAATCATTTTAAAAATAAGTGGAAATATTATTTTATTTTTCAAAATAAATGTTTTTATTTTAAAATTAAATTCATTTTTTTAAAAGTTATTTTAAGGTCATATGTTATTATTAGAGATGTATAAATTTATTTATATCTTAAAAATCAATTATTATTATTGAATATTAATTTTATGAAAACCCTTTTTGTTTTAAACGAATAATTCTTTGATATTTATTATCAATCAAATAGTATTTCATTTTAAAGAAAAAACCATTAAGGGTACTCCAAGAATTTTAAAAAGAGGGAATTTTTTCTCTCTAAATATATTTGGAAAATAATCTATATGGGGAAGATATACATTGATAAATATCACCTCTATATTAAAATAATTCTTAAGAAATATCCACAAATTTGTGATAATAATTTGATATAATAAATATATTAAATAATGTTTCACCCCATACAACCCCACCATTTTATTAATGGATATCCTATAAATTTGACTAATATAAAAATAATCCCTTATGGAAAAAAATGCTTAGTTACTGTAAAGATATCCATAACAACACAAATGTTGTTATGCACTCTTAGTAGGGAGTATTATTGTAAAATACATAGTTATTATGTCCGCATTTCCACTATGGTATGGGTAATAGCTGTGACACCCCCTTAGATATATAAAATTCCACCATTATTTTATATTACACTATACATCAAGGCATATACACCTAAATTTCATTCACTCTATTTTCTAATGAAAAATACTCTTCAATGTTTATATATGTCTTCATGATTCAATGATGAATAGAAAATGGAATGCTAGGTTATTTATCCAAAAACTCCTTAGTTATTTTTTTCATTTTTCAACATTAACTTGGTTCCTAAATAACATAATTTTCTTATAGTTAATGTTGAAATCTAGAACAATCCTTAACTTTTTTTACATGTCCATATCTCTCTCATATAACTCTATAATCATCATATGGGTGGTTGGTTTAACATTCACCTCATAAATAATGGATCTTTCACCATTCTATATGATTTTAAGATCTATCTTATTCAAATCTAGATGTATTAGAACTCTTTATCTCCTCATCATGGATAAATTAGCATCATATTTCTGATTTACAGAATCATCCACATTGTTTGACTACCCAAGTCAAAAATATAATGGTGATTCATAATCATTAATAAACACTAACTGTATCATGTGGTTCATATTCAAATATTAATATGTGAATATATAATCCCATATTTTATCATTAGTATATACATTACACATTTCAGAGTATATGTTATGTCTATATTTTTAAATGAAAAAATTACATATTTCTACTACAAATAAGATGTCGTCTAAATATTCTCATGGTAAATTAATAAAAACAAAGAATATCTTCCATCCATGTCATTATACATATTAATAAACCCTAATAACTCCTTTAAGGGTTAAATTAATATCAATACCCCATCACCACTACATGATATTATAAGCACATGTTCAAGATAAACCATCTCTTCAGTTCCCTAAAATTTTCTTCAAATTCATCCCTCTAAAGGATCATAGATCCCTTCTGAATAATCATTTTTATTGAATTGATAATAATGAGAAATTTCAAAGAAGGAATTGGTAATACCCAACCAATTGATGTGAAATATGGTTTTTAGTCCCCATGGTTGGTCTAGGCCATTGTTCATTAACTTTGGTCATAGAAGGTACTGATGATAGACATTCAATTCAGATCACATGACCGAATAATGGTACATTAGATTTCCATTATTCATACATAATAAATTTGGAATATAATTTGCCATTTATTAATATCTTCCTGGAAATAATCCAATTATTATCATTATCTTAAATTCTCTTTAAATATTTAAAATATCAGCTATAAGTACTACCATTAACCAATGAAGGAAATATCTACAGACTATATTCATTAGATCCCTGAAAATTATAGGGCCACTCATATGTCCAAAAGTAATCACTATAAATTAATTATGACCATAACTCATATGAAATATTTTCTGAAGAATATCATATATGATATTCCATTACCCTTAAGTGATGATATTAAGAATGAAAGTCAAACATTGTAATGTATTGATCTATATGATATTAATCAAACAAATCATCAACATGGGGTAATTAATATTTGTTATTGAAAATGATCTTATTGAGATAATGATAATCAATAAAAATATTCAATGATTTCATTGACCATATTTACTAATATAATGGTATGGACCTCTCTGGTCCATTCCAGTGAGAAACTTTAGTGTTTGAGGTGTCCGAGGAGGTCAAGGTGACTTATCCCTATCACTTTGACAATTTTTCCCTTTCTGTGAACAATAGCTTCGGTGACCCACGATGAACAGTTGAAATGGTAAACCGTTGTGAACAGTGAAACGGTGACCTTCTGTGAACAGTTCCAATAGTAGACCATTGTGAATAGTGCAACTGTAACATTAGATGAACAGTTCCAACGGTAGACCATTATGAACAGTGCAATGGTGACCTTCTGTGAATAGTTCCAATGGTAGACTGTTTTGAACAGTGCAATTGTAACCTTAGGTGAATAGTTCTAATGGTAGACCATTGTGAACAGTGCAACTGTGACCTTCTATGAATAGTTCCATTGGTAGACCATTGTGAACAGTGAACCGATAACTTTAGATGAATAGTGTCAACATTAACCTTCTGTTAGCAGTGAAACAGAAACCTTAGGTGAACAATGTCAACATTAACCTTATGTGAACTTTGCAATGGTAACCAGTGGTAAACAGTGTCAACATTAACCTTAAGTGAATAGTGATACAATATAATTAGGTGAAAAATTTCAACATTAACCTTCTCTAAACAGTGCAACAGTAACCTTAGGTGAAAAGTGTCAACATTAACCTTCTACGAACAGTGCAACTGTAACCTTGGGTGAAGAGTTTCAACATTAACCTTCTGTTAACAGTGCAATGGTAACCATAGCTGAACAGTGTCAACATTAACCTTCTGTGAATAGTTCTAATGGTAGACCGTTGTGAACAGTGCAACTGTAACCTTAGGTTAGCAGTTCCAATAGGTGACCGTTGTGAACAGTGAAATGGTAAACTTAGGAGAGCAGTTCTCACGATAGACCATTGTGAATAGTGCAACAGGTACCTTCTGTGAACAGTTCCAATGGTAGACCATCGTGTATAGTGAAATGGTAACCTTATGTGAACATTATCAATGGTGAGGGTCAAGAACAGTGTTTCCAGAACAATGGGGTGCCAACGATGAGGTTCACGAACAGTGTTTCCAGAACGGTGAGGTTAATGAACAGTGTTTCTAGAATGGTGAGTTTCAAACTGTAAGGTTTCAACGGTGGGGGTTAATGAATAGTGTTTCTAGAATGGTGAGTTTCTAACAGTGAGGTTCCAATAGTGAGGTTCATGAACAATTTTTCTAGAATAGTGTGGTTCTAATGGTGAACAGTGTTTCCAACTTTCTACTGTTTCACCCCTCTGACATTTTCTTTGACATAAAATGCATTCAAAGCCTAATTATAAGGACTCTAAGGCTGATTCTAAGGCTATAACTCATATATTAATTATTTATGAGGCTTGGGATGTTTTTACTTGGTCAAACTGCATTTTTTAATGTGATCCTCTTTTATTGGGAAATTAAGTGAACCTTAAACCGTCGCTTCGTTAAATCGTCTAAAGGGATGGGATATCGTCTTCCCTAATTCTTTCTCCTTGTTCTCAAGAGTGATATTCTCAAACATCCCATTCCATATCATATGAGTTGCACAATAAAACTTTCCTCCTCATATTGGTTCCGCTCTGTTTTGATGCAACCAAGTTGTATCGATCAATCTTCGATATAAGGTATGTTTTATCATCATTCCTTTAGGGTTTATATTCTCTTGTTTCTCCATACATATTATATAATGTGATATCCATGTTCTTAATGAAGTCTTCTAGGCTTTCGATTCATGCACTCATGCTGTGGCATCCTCGGGTGGATGCAGTTGTCACGAGAGGAGGATCGTGACCCGTTGTGTGGACTGTTGTTGTATAATGAACCTCAATAATTATTAATGTAGTGGATTCATTTCTTCTCTCTTATTTTACGTGAAACTTTATTTTAGCATGTTTTATTCCACTGGATCACAATAGAATTGACCAAATAGATATTTAAACCAGATAAACAAATTTATTTCGATCATATGCTATTTCCACTTGTTTGTCTAGATAATGTAATATCAATGCTTGCTGTGTTTAGAATTTTGTTCTAGATGGAAATTGGTAATGAATGTAAACACCAATTAATTGATAATATTTTGGATAAAAGATAAAGAGGCATGTAAATGAATTTTGTTCCCCTTTTTGTAATTTGATGTCAATAAAATTGGCGCAGTTATCATGATTAAGTATTTTTGATAGATTACTGATTATGTTTCTTGAACATGGAACCTGTGAATAATAAATCCGTTAATTCAAGATGGATTAATGAACTGGATGTTTGATAATTCCATGAAGTGTTCTGAGTTACCGTCTTGATTGTTAAAGGGCCAAGATCCCAATTGTTATGATGTTTGTTTTCTTGCTGCTTGTGTTGTGAAGTGAGCCTGGATGGATATTGTTGTATGTGGGGGCATGGAGACATTTGGTTATGGTATCAGATGTCACCTAGAGTGGCAAGATGCATTGGTTTATGATTGTGGGTGTTAGGGAGGACACCAGGGATGATGGAACTGGATGGATGACATTGTTGGATTCTTGCTGATTCTTATTGGTTGATTATCTACATTACTTTTCCCCAATTCTCAAGGCATCTGGTCTTGCTTACCCTTCTTTCGAAATAAGCGAAGACTCCTGGGGTATTCCACGTGATTTATGTGTTTAGATTTTCAAGGGAGGATGGGTTTACACTCTTGCTATAGGTGGTAAAGACTCGACGGGTAGTACATCAACTCATCATGGTGAACCCCCTTGTGTTTAGTATCATAGAATGTTTTTTCTATAATGCCTGGGAATATGGGAAAGTAATTCTGTAATGAATAGTTGGATAAATGATGTTAACCATTGGGGTTGGAGTTGTTGGAACCTAATGAGGTTTTAATTTTTTTAAAAGGGACAGTGGAATTTGGGTGCCATGATAATGAAATTTAATGTGGAATTGTTCATGGTTAATTAATTTTTAAATAATTAATTAACGTAAAGTGGAACTGATAAAAAGGTAATGAAGTATTCTAATGAAGCTCTTTAAACTGTTGTGTTCTTATAGGATACCTAGTCTTAGAAGTGGTAGCCTGGAGTTCAAGAGACGTTAGCTGTAGTTGAGTCTAGGACTAGGTTATGCCCATATTGTGGTTGTGAGGTATAGTATAACCTGTACTTTTTGTGATTCTATACACTAATCCACCCTATCAGTAAGGGATATTGACACTCCGAGGATTCAGAGCCCTGGGGGGTGTTTTCCCCAACATTATAGTGGTAGGATGAATGGATGACTACCCCATATGGCCACTCTCTCTTCTCTTGGTAGTTACTTGTGAGGGTAGGCACAACGGTTTGTTTTCCCCTTATATATGTGTAGAGGAATGTAATGGCTTGTTTTAATTCACACAAATATATTCTGGATATAGTTTCTTATTGAATACTATAGGTGTAATGTGTATAGTCTGTGAGGGCTTGACGATCCTTTCTCGGTGAATGGGATGTAATGTCTTGAGGTATAATACCTAATGTATGAGACATGTTATCTTGGTTGTGGTGGCTCCTAGAAACAACCTGGTTATTTTTCATACGTGGAAGTGGTGGTTTTGTTGCACGAGTTTCATGTTGAGGTGCTTCGCCTAGGTGTCTGCGGGCAAGCCTTTTGGAGAAAGATGCTCAGGACGTGCGACGTTGAGGAAAAGCGGAAAACTAGTGGGGAAGTAGTAGCATGGTACACTTGATAATCATTATTATATTATATTCTATTGTATACATTACATGGTGAGAGTAGCCATGGTGAGGTTGGGAACTTAGTATACATGTTTATGTGATGAGTTAGTTTCACTTGTTGTTCACTATGCTATAGTATGCTTTCTTTACTTTTCCATGAGAGGCTTCTAGGAGGATCCTACTGAGTATATTGTTATACTCACCCTATGTATATATACACTATTTTAGGTCACTTGGAGCAGGTTGTAGATTAGGTTGGTTACTACTAGATTGTGGTAGCTAGAGCTTTTTGGAATTGTGGCTGCTGTTGTTTCTCTTTATTTAGGGTACTTGAAATTTTTTCCATATTCATTTTTAGTAGTTCTGCCTAACATTTCAATTGTTTACTTGGGATTTCATTCATATTAGTGGTTGAGTTGGAGTTGGTTTGTGTCTATCTTGTCTCTCTCTTCTGCATGAGTTCTCTTAGAGGGTAATGCCTCCCATATGTGTGTTTATTATACCCTTGGCGCTAGTCACCAACCAGGGGCCTACTGGAGGCAGGACTCGAGGTTCATTATCTCCCTTCTCACATTTCTGGCCTAGTAGGGATATATTATGTTTGGGAGGGGTTTGTGAAAATGATCCACTTCATAGCAATCAAGGATTCGAGCTCAGTGGAAGTTTTGTTGAGGCAGTATCTGGAGGTGGTGGCGAGACTTCATGGAGTCCCAAGGATTATCATTTCTGATCGAGTTCCTCATTTTACCTCTAGGGTGTAGAGAGGTATCCAACATGCTTTTGATTCTCAACAATGCCTTTGCCCTACTTTTCATCCTCAAACAGATGGTCAGACAGAGCGAACCATCCAGACTATTGAAGACTTGTTATGATCTTGTGTTCTTGATTTTGGAGGTTCATGTATGAGGAACTTAACCTTGGATGAGTTATTGTACTATAATAGTTTTCAATCCACCATCAGTATGGAACCATTTGAATCCTTGTATGGTCGACCTTTCCATTCTCCATTGTACTGGACTAGGGTTAGAGAGTCAGCAATTCTCAGACCTAAACTAGTGCAGAATACAATAGCGATGTTTCTGGTGATTCGTGAGAGGATGAAGACAGTTCGCGATTGTCAGAAATCATATACTGATCAGAGGAGGAGATGCTTAGATTTTAATGCTGGGGATCACGTGTTTCTTGAAGGTGACTCTTTGTCATGGGCAGTGAAGTTTTGGTCGTGGGAGTAAGATTTCTCCCCTGTTTGTTGGGATTTTCGAGGTGTTATCTTTTGTTGGAGTTGTGGCATATCGAGTAGCACTTCCCCCACAGATGAGTCAGATACATGATGTTTTCTATGTATCACATCTCCATCGTTATCTTCAGAATGACTCTCATGTCATTGATTGGGTAGATATCGATATTGATGATGATACGACCTTTGAAGAGCAACCAGTGGAGATCCAAGACTTCAGGGATAAGGTGTTTTGTGGGTGTTATATTCCCCTGGTTCATGTCTTGTGGCGTCATGGTTGTAGGGAGGAGAGAACCTGGGAACGTGAGTCATGGATACATGCTCTGTACCCAGAGTTTTTTGATGTTTAACTCTTTTCATGTAACTATTTCCCATTTGTGGTTAGACCATTCATGTTTATAATAAGAATTTCTTTTGTGAATTTTGTGGCATTCTCTCTTTTGATAGGTATCTCGATGGGTGGTTCTTAATACCCTGTTTCATTTTCATTTTAGGTGGGTTTTGAATTCTCAAGGATGAGAATGTTTTGAGAGGTATTTGATGTAATGGCATAGACATCCCTAGTCTATTCCTTTATGAAAAGATGGTGGTTGAAGAGTCATGGGAGGTCAAGATGACTTATCCCCAACACTTTGCATATTTTTTCCTTTTTGTGAACATTAGCATCGGTGACCCTCAGTGAACAGTTCCAATAGTAGACCATTGTGAACAATGAATCAGTGACATTTTGTAAATAGTTACAATGGTAGACCGTTGTGAACAGTGAAACGGTAACCATAGGTGAACAGTTCCAATTTTATAACATTGTGAACAGTGCAACAATGACCTTCTATGAACAGTTCCACCTGTAGATTGTTGTGAATAGTGCAATGGTAACCTTAGGTGAACAGTTCCAACATTAGGCCATTGTAAATAGTGCAATGGTGACCTTCTATGAACAATTCCAATGGTAGACCATTGTGAATAGTGCAACGGTAACCTTAGGTGAAAAGAGTCAACATTACCTTCTGTGAACAGTTCAACAGTAACCATAGGTGAACGATGTCGACATTAACCTTCTGTGAAGAGTGAAATGGTAACCTTAGGTGAACAGTGTCAACATTAACCTTTTGTGAATAGTGCAATAGTAACCTTAGGTGATCACAGTGAACATTAACCTTCTGTGAATAGTTCTAACCGTAGACCATTGTGAATAGTTCAACGGCAGCCTTTGGTGAACAGTTCCAACAGTAGACCATTGTGAACAGTGAAATGGTAACCTTAGGTGAACAGTTCCAATGGTATACTATTGTGAACAGTGCAGCGGTGACATTCTGTGAACAGTTTCAATGATAAACCGTTGTGAACAGTGCAATGGTAACCTTAGGTGAACGATGTCAAAAGTGAGGTTCATGAACAGAGTTTCCATAAAAGTGAGGTTCCAACTATGAGGTTCATGAATATTGTTTCCAAAATAGTGAGGTTTCAATAGTGAGGTTAATGAACAGTGTTTCCACAGTAGTGAGGTTCCAACGGTGAAGTTAAGGAATAGTGTTTGCAGAACGGTGAGGTTCATGAATAGTGTTTTCAGAACGGTAAGGTTCCAAGGGTGTGGTTCACGAACAGTGTTTCTAGAATGGTGAGGTTCCAACGATGAACAGTGTTTCCAACTTCCTACTGTTTCACCCCTCTGACGTTTCCTTTGACATAAAATTCATTTAAAGCGTCATTTTAAAGGCCTCTAAGGATGATTAAAAGGCCATAATTCCTATTTTAATTATCCCTTGGGCTCAGGATGTTTTTACTTGGTCAATCCGCGTGGTTTAATGCGATCTGTTTTTAATGGGAATTTATGTGTAGCTTAAACTGTTACTCCGTTAAATCTTCTAAAGGGATGGTATATCTTCCTCCCCAATTCATTCTCCTTGTTCTTGGTTGTGAGATGCTCGAACATCCCATTCCTTCTCATAGGAGTTACAAAATAATCATTGCTCATTGGATTGGTTCCACTCTGTTTTGATGAAACCAACCTGTATCGATCAATATTCGATATAAGGTATGTTTTATCATCATTCTTTTAGGTATCATCTTCTCTTGTTTCTCTTTCCATATTTTAGCATGCGATCTCCAGGCTTCTAATGGTGTTTTCTTGGGTTTTGGTTGGTGAGGTCGTACCGTGGTATCCTTGAGTGGATGCAGTTGTCACGTGAGAAGGATCGTGACCCATTGTGCGAACTGTTCTTGTATAAAGAACGTCAATAACTGTTAAAGTTGGGGATTCGTTGCTTTTCTCTTCTTTTATGTGCAACTATATTGTTAACATTTTTTATCACACTGGATCATAATAGAATTGACCTAATAAATATTTGAACTGGATAAAAAATGATATCAGTCATATGTTATTGCCTCTTGTATTGATAGATAGTGTTATATCAATGCTTGGAGTGTTTAGAATTTCGTTCGTGATGGCAAATTGGTAATGAATGTAGACAATAATTAATTGATAATTGTTTCGTTAAAAGATAAAGACACATGTAAATGAATCTTCTTCTCCTTGTAGTAATTATATGTTAATCAAATTGGGGAAGTAAGCATGTCTAATTATTTTTGATAGCTTACGGATTAGGTTTCTCAAATTTAGAACTTATGAATAATAAATCAATTAATTTAATATGGATAAAAGAACTGATTGTTTGATTATTTTTTGAAGGGTTCTGAGTTACCCTATTGATTTTTAAAGTTCAAAGAGATAAATTTTTAAGATTCTTGTTTTCCTACTACTTGTGTTGTGATGTGAGTCTGGATGGCTATTGTGGTATATGGGGGAATGTAGACATTTTTTTGTGGCAGCAGATGTCGCATAGAGTGGTGAGATGCATCAGTTTATGCATGTGGGAGTCTGGGAGGACACCAGGGATGATGGAACCAGATGGATGTGATTGTTGGAGGCTTTTTAATTCTTATTGGTTGGTTATCTCCTTTACTTTTCCCACTACTCAAGGCATCTGTTCTTTCTTACCATTCTTCTGAAAGAGGCGAAGACATACGGGGTATGCCACTTGCTTTTCGTGTTTAGTTTCTTAAGGGAGGATGTGTTTACACTCTTTCTATAGGTGGAAAAGAATCAAAGGGTAGTACATCTACTCACCGTGTCAAGCCCCCTTGTGTTTAGTAGCATAGAATGTTCTTCTAGAATGCATGGGAATATGGGAATGTAATTCTATAATGAATAATTAAATAATTGATGTTAACCCTTAGGGTTGGAGTTGCTGGACCATAATAATGAGGTTGTAATTTTTTTAAAAGTGATAGTGTACTTTGGGTGTTATTCTAATGAAATATAATGTGGAATTGTTCATGGTTAATTAATTTTTAATGAACTAATTAACATAATGTGGAACTGGTAAAAATGGAATGAAGTAATCTAATAAATCTCTTTAAATGGTTGTGTGCTTATAGGATACCCAGTCTTAGAAGTGGCTTCCCGGAGTACGAGAGACATTAGCTTTACTTGAGTATAAGACAATGTTATTCCCATAGTGTGGTTGTGATCTATTGTATAACCTATACATTTTGAGTTTCTATACGCTACTCCACCCTTTCAGAAAGGGAAACTGACACCCTGGGGATTCTGATCCCTGGGGTGATGTTTTCCACAACATTACAGTGGGAGGATGAATGGCTGACTACCCCCCTTAGCCTCACTCTCTTCTCTTGGTAGTTGTTTGTGCAGGTAGGCACAATGGTTAGTTTTCCCCATATATGTGTAGAGAGCTGTAATGGATTGTCATTACTCACACACATATATTCTAGATATAGTTTCCAATGAACTACTATAGGTGTAACATGTATAAATTTTGATGGCTTGAGGATCCTTACATAGTGCATGGGATGTAATGGCTTGAGGTATAATACTTGACGTATGATACACGTTATGCAGGCTATGGTGGCTCCTAGAAATGACCTGGTTATTTTTCTTATATGGACGTGGTGTTTTTGTTGCACGAAATACACGTTGTGGTGCTTCACCCTAGTGTCTGCGGGAAATCCTTTTAGGAAAGAGACGCTCAAGACATGCGACATTGGGGAAAAGCGGCAAACCGGTGGTGAATTAGTATAGGGGTACCCTAGATATTATTTATTATATTATATACTCATGTATGCGTTACATGGGGAGAGTATCCATGATGAGGTTGGGAACTTAGTATACATATTTAGGTGATAAGTTAGTTTCACTTGTTGTCCATTGTGCTTTACCATGCTTTCTTTACTTTTTCACGACAGGCTTCAGGGAGGATCCTTCTGAGTATACTATTAGGATCAACCTATGTATATATAAATAGTTTTCCAGGTCACTTAAAGCAGTTTGGAGATCAGACTGGTTACTACTAGCTTATGGTTGTAGGAGTTGTTCGGGCTTGTGGTTGTTGCTATTTTACTTTATTTTGCAAACTTGTAGTTTTTTCCCCTTTCAGTTGTAGTAGTTTTTCATGTCAATTCATATGTTTACTTACGATTTCTGTCATCTTACTGTTTGAGTTTGTGTTGGTTCGTGTCTATCTTGTCTCTCTCTTCCGCATGTGTTCTCTTAGAGGGTAATTCCATCCATTTGTGTGTTTACCATACCCTCAATGCTAGTCGCCTACCCGGGGCCTATTGGAGGTGGGACTCAAGGGTCATTATCTCCCTTCTCACATTTCTGACCCCATAAGGGTACACTTTGTTGGGAGGGGGTCATGAAAACTATTATTTATTCTTAATGAGATGAATAGTTTCACCCCATTGTGAGGAACTTGGGTGTATAAATCCATTTTATAGATTCTCCTAGAATTTACTCTTAATTTACTAATACACAATTAGGTACATTCTATAGTAAGTATTATAAAATGTTATAGAACTATCTGTGTGTTCAATTGAGAAATTATCTTCCTGATTTAAGGGTATACTATAGAACTGTACATGAAATAAATAAATTTATTCCTAAAACATTAGCATATATTTAATGTTTATTATAACCTAAACTATTTAAGATAAGAACCCATTATAAGTATACAATAAGACTCATATAATTGATGTAATTTCTATTGGATTTTCATTTCCATCATCAAACTTATGGGAAATAATTGGTTCATTTTGGATTATTAACCATTTATTAGTTTCCAAGGGTACTAATATGGGATCTATTTTTATAGAGATAATCTATGCCCACTATCACAAGAAATTCAACTTGTGAAAGAATAACATGGTTTATAGAAAGAACAATCCCACAAACCTTTGTCAAAGAAAATATATGGTGTAGATATGTGTTAATCATAACATTACGAATTGTCAAAAAAATGATGTTTAATTGGAGTGGTGGTTATTTGGTAACCTTAGGGAATTATTCATATATAATAGGGTTGGATAAACTAGAATAAAAACAATTCATTTTTATAGTGGATGATAATTTTACATTTCACCACATCATTCTTATAATATAGTTTAGAAATTATGATAACATACATTTTACATTATTCTCTTTTCTTAATATATTGTGGACATTTATTTTCTTCAATAACAATATTCTTCATTTACTTAATTACATAATGTATGTACTCCTTGTAATTTTTTTATTGAATTATGGGTGGTATATCCAGTTGATTGTTCCATTCATTACATTCATTACATAACCTCTTTAACTTTATCATTAAAGTACCTCTTTACTCCTCTTATATAACAAAAAAACATACCAGTCCACTTAATAAAATATAACATATGTTTATTTCGAAATTTTTCATACTAGGAATTTCACACCCGAACTTTTGAAATATTTATTATTTTAATATTTTATCTGGATTTGAAGTATTTTGTCGAGGTGTAGTCCAAGGCTGAATGAAATGCTTTAATTGTTTCTTATATATGATTGTTTTGGGCATGGCGGCATTTGATGGAAGGTTATATCATGTTTTGGAAAAGGCGTAGATTTTCCCAGGTCACAGTAATGCATGGCTAATATTCAAAATAAATAAAAATGAAATTAATAATAATACGATATCAAAATTACATTAAAATAAAATCATTCAAAAAAAATAAGGATAATTATATTATTATGAATAATATTATTATTATGAATAATATTATTATTATTCTGAATTTTATTATTAAAAAGCCGATTATCATTATTTTTATATGTTTATTAAGTTTATTATCTTGTTAATGTAAAGTTTATATTTATCACATTATGGTTATTATTATCATATAATTATTATATGTTTTGTTTTTTTTATGGTTGGTCTCTATCAAGCTATCCCAAAATCAGTTCGCAGCCTCCCCTTTCCCCCCAAATCATATTGAACTTAACATTTTGCACAGCCCTCCACCTTAACTAGCATCCTCAATGAACTCTCCCAGCCGACATACCCTGTTCTTGCCAGCACCCTCTAAATGTAACCCCCTCCTTCTGCGTTTTCCCTGGTAGAACTACAGACCCCTTGTAGATCCTTCCCACTTGTCACCTCACAATGACGGTCAGACCACACCCTATAGCCCCAATTCAATCTAGTGACCACTCACTACCCCCCTCTCCTCCAGCGAATGTACCCTCCTCTGCATAAGGATTTTATTCCTCTTAGTTATGATTTTTATTTCTATTATGTGAAGGGTTGCGTTTTTTATGATGGGTCATGATCCACTGAGTTCAATCATGCCTTATTAGTGTTCGATATTGCCTCTTAGAGGTGTAGGTGTGGTGTGGTTATGGATTCACACAATTATTCTGAAAAATTATTCACTCAAGGTAGGTTATTCAATTCCCTTTCATTCATAGATGATTTAATTTGTTTATATAATTATTTTTTATATATCTTATTGTAAAATTTGGTGATGTGAAATGTGTTCTAGAAATATTTTGATATGTAATTATGAAGGAATTGGGTTTTATTTTAGAAATTTTCATGTTTTTCATATGGGTCTTATTGTGGTAATTATTGTAAACATTCAATTAATTATTTAATGATTGAAAAGTAGGTGTTGGTAATTATTTAACTTGAATATAGGTTATAAATTAATTTTTATTCAAAATAAATGGTTGTGGGTTATACATATCGTATTGTAGTGTTTCATGAAAAGAGTTTCTGGCCTTGTTTTGAAGGTGTGCAGTAGTTTCAAAAGAACATGAGGTGTGAGTGTATTATAATTTTCATTTGAAGGGAAATGTATTATTTTTTCAGGGAGATCTTGTTACATAACATTTAATTTAAATTATAAATACTATATATAAAGAAAACTTGTTTTAAATATGATATAGGTTTAAGTGTATTTTTACAAAGGGGAAGGCCCAAGGAATTGGTTGAACAGTGTTATGTTTTACTATTTTTAATAAAAGGGGGATCTTTGAACTGTAAATGTTATGATAAATGTATGGAAAATTGATTTGGGTGTGAGTAAAATGTAAAAATGGATTATTTTTAGGGGTTAGTTTGTTTGTGAACCTCTGAAATTTAACATGATATTATTTTGAAAATATAAAACATATTTCAATATGGATTTTTAGTGAATCTGGTTTTAATGTAGTGTTTTTATATGAAATTAGGTGTGTTTATTCTGTAATTTTTTTTTTCTAATATGAAGTTTTTCATAAATTTTTTAAAATGATATATTAAATTACATGGGTAGTTCATAGTCCCTTCTTTGTGGTTTTGATCCACCGGGTCTAAGACTACTCGCCTACATGGGTATAGGTAAGTATATATGTATGTATATATATATATATATATATATTTGTGTTTGGGTCCCCCATCACATTTATAGTAATCAATGGATGTGAATATACATGTATAGGGATAGGTGTTCTAGGAGTAAAAATTAAAATGATTACATCGGTGAGTGGGCACAAGTATATGAAAATAAGTATATATGTAAGGAGCCCCATGAATATGTTCAAGGACATAAGAGTCTATTCACATGAGATAGGTGTCCTTATATTTATATGAACGTGTATATTCTTAGTTTGGCAGCTGAAACTTCTAGATACAATGCACTATGAACTAAAAGTTAGGTTTGATTCCACCCCAATGTAAGTTCCCTATGCCTCAATCATTAATTATAATTTGAATTATTTTATGTAGTTCTTTTAAATGTATTTCCCCATCTTTTATATTGAATGTCTATGATATATATATATATATATAATGGTTGTGTTTCATGAAAATTAATTTCCTAGATGTTTTTAATGTGAAAAGGGTATTTCCAAAGACATGTGGCCTTTCTGTCAAATGTTTTATTAAATTTTAAAGACAAGTATGATTTTCCAAAGAAATTCCAATGTATTTTCCAAAATGCGTTTTGGTGTGAACATGATATTAGTGGGTGATTTTACAACCTTAAAATTACTGCATCATTGTAAGCCTGACTTTAATATTGTTTAAAATATTCATTAACTTGTTCATTTAGTAAAGCATTCAAATAATTTTGAAATCTTTAATGTGTTGGGTGATTATGTGTTCCAAAATGAAAATTACACCTTTTATGTATTTAAGAATGTTTTAAACATTAATAGTGGATTGTAAAAAAGTAAAAACCCCTAGAGGAATTCCCTCATGTTATAAAAAATGATTTGTTGGTTGAATGTGGGAATTGTGACATGTTCCAAGTGAAGATTCTTGTGTATTATTGTGTGATAGAAAAGGCGGGGGATTTTGTTAATGAGGGAGATTGGTGGTGAGAGGGAAAATGTGTTTTTGAATAACAAAAATTATATGTTCTTGTTGCTAGTTTAATGAAAACTCACTAAAAATTGAAATAGAGCACATGGGAAGCCAGGGGCACCTTGGTAGGTAGACTAGGACTAGTACGCTGGACAACATGGTAGTGGATCATCCCAGTTTCTTCTATCACTATTGATGATACAACACTTAAAAAATATTTTTGATGCTGATGGGAGACCTCTATGGTTACGAGGGTGTCCCCTACTCGTGTCACGTTCACAATAACGTAGTTGGCCATGGGTTCTATACTCTATTAGATAGTTGTGGTTTCTATAACATATTTCCCTCAGGTATATTGTTTTTAGGGAATCATTTATTCAATTTTCCTATAGGGATTCATCATTGTTCTCTCTTATAAAATGGTGTTTGTGGAATTATTACCATTTATGTTTCCTTGATCATGTTTCATTATTTTCAAAATAGTTTTTTTTTAATTTGAACACTTGGCCTTTCATTTTTGTAATGTCCATTAATGTTGGAAACTATTTTTTAAATATAGTGAAATAGAAGCACATTCCTTAAATATGTAATAATGTGACTTGTATTTTAAAAGAATGAAAAAAATTATTTTACTATGTCTTATTTTAAACATATTATGAATAGATTTTTTATTACAGTTAATGACATACGGCATTGTACTATTTTGTTATTCCTTCTGCGATTCTCAGGGCTCATGGATACTTTTTCTTGTGGGTTTCTGGTTCGAGTTTTGGATCTCTCTTGTAGTGAGTGGGTTTCCATGTTTGGTATTGAATCATGAGGGCACATGGATGTATGTTTATAAGGACATCATTTTTTTTATTATCTAATGGAAGTATTTACACGTTTTTTTAGTTTAAATTAACTTAATTTGTTTATTTGTCTTTACAATATTAGTTAAATTGTTCCCAAATGTTTAATTGATACATTTGAACTTATGTTTTCCCATGGGGAATGAGAATACCTTTCAAGCCTTGTCATAGACTGGGTCGGGCATCAGGTCAGATGGAGACCCAACGAGGTTCATGAACAAATGGAATCAGAGGAGGCTATTTTCTTTTTAGACTTTTTCCATGGGAAATATTCCCGGTATAATGGACTTAGGATTTCATTGACATGACATTCTGATTATGAATATGATTCCTAACCATCACACCTTATGATGATACTCAAGTTACCAAGGGAAGTTGGGTTTTCTCTGAGCCATTTTGTTATTATGGTGTGTTGATGCTTGGGGAAATGAAAAGTGGGTTGGAAAATTATTCTCAGCAAGATATCTGGGCCTGGAATTCCATATGGATCCAGCTACATCTTCTTAGAACACTCTCTATAGCGGTGGTGTGAATAGAGTTTGTCCTTCAACCATATGTGTGGGTTACCCCAAGACACTAGATTCTTCTTGCATCATATTGTTTCATATTCTATTCATGTGATTGTTATTGTGGGATATATTGAGTTTAAATCCCCATTATTAGAATGATGATTTCATTTTTTTTATTTTTGATATGATGGATTGAAATAATGGTTTGTGTTCACTTTCATGGAGTGTTTCAAGAATTATCATTGGTGGCTCCCCATGTGTGTTTTCTTTTGGTATGTGGTATTTTTTGACCTAAAGACTAGTTTTATTGGGTCCTTGGGTTTTTTCCCCACTAACTTGTGTACACCCCCAAAAATATTAAATCCACGATTTTTGTGTGGACATGAGTGAAAAAACATTAACAGTTCCTCTAGTTGATCAAAGTATGGACTCTCTTATTGGGTTTTAGTATTGATTTGATCTATATTCTCTTTTGGATTAATTATATCCTCTCATAATAGAAGATTATATACGGATGAAGTTTAAAGGAATCATGGTTTCATGTTTGGAATAAATCTCCAAAGGTGAATTTAGGAATTTTCAACCATAATGTTTTTTCATAAAAGTGGTGAAGGGAAAATATTTCTAGAAAAAGGTGGAAGTAGTTCAGAGTTGTCTATGTTGGATGTTGTTTTAAAGGATCATTGGGACTTTCAATGGATTAATTTATGTAAAGGTTCATGTTTATCCACCTTTGGGGTGAATCTAGTTATAATAGGCAGTTATGACCACCTGTAGTAATTGTATTCTTTTATGGGCACTATTCAAGGTCCCTCCCTTTGAAATGATTTTTTAGTTTCAAGGGTCTTGTTTGTTGACACATTATGGTGTCATGTTCTAACTCAAAGATAGAGGTGAAGGTTGTGCACCCTATTGAGAAACTCAGTTTTAATAAAAGTTTGTTGCATTCAAGAAATGAAAAATTTATTTGTTTTAGAGGAAGGATTCTACCATGTGTCCTTACGATCTATATTTATTATTCTAAGTAAAAAAGGGATGATGCTATAGAATATTTTAAGCCATTATTTTGGTTATGTCTTGTGAGTAAAAACAATTTACACTAAATTGTGCTACCGTATATGGGGCTATTTAGGTCATGATTTGTTCTCTTCTGGAACCCGATTGAGAAGTTTGCTTGAGGGAGTTTCATGAATCCCAACTATGAGGTAGTATATGCTTCAATCATCAGAGCTGCAACCATAGGTCTCAGAGTGAAGCTAGTATGTAGTATGGAGGACCCCAATAGTGTGACATGCATGGATCCAAGATCTATTCTCACTGTGGGAGATGGATATATTTAATCCTCAATTTTACTTGTTTTGTTTTAATTGTTCTTGTTTGGTTGAAGGAGGTTGGTGGACCTTGTTTTTAAAATATGGCCAATTTGGGTGTAACATTTTCTCATTGGTTATAAGAAGGTATAATAATTTTATTTCCTTAGAATCTCATTGGTTGTGTTCAACCAAATGTGGGTCTTCATCTAGTGTCCCATTTATGTCTAGTTCTTATAAACCATGTGTAGATGGATTTTTTTTCTTTTCGGGGATATGAACTAATGGATGTATATGTGGTTGTATTTTTGTTCAATTGGATGTGCCCCTTCCTTTCACCCCCCTCATGGTGGGGGTTCTTGGTCTTTGCAGAGAATTAAATGAGTTCCATTAATCTAGACATTTTTTATGGTTGGGTGATCCATCATGAGTCAAACTGAAATTCCTCCACATTGAATCAGTTTTAACCTAATTCTCATCGTGGCGAGTCTATTTGGGCCTCCCCATGTTAGTGTCATAGTTCCGCCTTGGGTGTGGGTTGTTTCTAATGGTGGGGAGTCTATTTGGTCCACCCCAGGGAAGAAATTAGAATTCGTTCTCCATTTTAGGTGGACTACATGAGATCTTGGGAATGATTAAAGGGTTTTTAGGGATTTGGATTCTTTACTATTAGAGGATCCTTTTTTAATTTATTAATAAGAGGTGATATCTATTTTGGGGTAGGTAACACTTATGGGGATTTTTATGGGTCTCCTGGGTTATTTTTCATGTCCTTCCCATTTTTTTTAGGGTTCTTGTCAACTTTTCATTATTCATTTGTTTGGGAATATGACTGTGTTGTATTGGAGTTTTGGTTACTACTTTTGAATCATCCAGGGGATGGATTTTAGGTGGTGAAAAGTGTTATACTGTGGAGAATTGTCACACATAGATTCCTGAAATAATTTTTTTTATTTCTTTATCTAGCTTTAAAAAGTTGTGTCAATTTTTAGGTTTAGAACATTTGATCTTTTTTCATTTTTTCTTATTAATGCTAGTTTTGGGCATAGAAGCATTAAACTCCGAGGTAGAGTTTGGTTTTGAAACCCAGAGGCTTCACTCGAGTCACCATGAAACATTTTTAGTATTCCGAATAAATGAGAAATGAAATGAATAATAATATGAGAACAAAATAAAAATATATTTAAAAATTATAATAATGTTATTATTATTATTATGAGTAATTTTATTATTATTTTAAACATTATTATTACAAAGATGATTACCATTTGGTTTTTAATGATTATTATCATGTTATTATCATATTTATTTTTATCATATTATGTTATTTATTATCATATTATGTATTTATGTTTTTATTTTCTATTTGGTAAGCATTTGTCTCTCCCCCACACTCCCAAAATCTACTCGCACCCTCCCCTTTCCCCCTAAATCATGTCATGCCAATCCATTGTGTGTAACTATCTCCCTTGGAAAGCCTCATATTACAACTCCCCCCATAATAATCTCCCCTTCCCATCAGTGCCCTCCCCTCACGAACCCCACTTGTTACACCTACTCGGGAGCATGACGAACCCCCTAACTGATTCTTCTCCCTTAGTGCCTCACATTGGTGGCCAGACCACACCTTTTTTTCCTGTTCCTTCTTAATACCATCATCTAGCACCCTGCTCTCTTATAGCACAGTGTTATCCTCCCGTTATGGTTTCAATTCCTCTTATTTGGGATTATGATTTATACTTCATGTAGGTTTGTGTTTTTAGGATTCGTTCTTAACCCATTGAGTTTAATCTTGCCTAGTTAGATTTAGATCTTGCCTTTTGAAGCTGCGGGTGAGGTAGGTTTTAGAATTTAACAATTTTTTCCAAAACAAATATCACGTGAGGTATGTGGTTCCATGCCCTCTAATTTTTATATGTTTTAGTTTGTTTATATGATTAATTTTTACTGGTACAATAGTTAAATTGGGTGAGGTGAAATCTATTTTAGAAATATTTTTATATGAATGTGGGATGAAATTCAGATTTCTTTTACAAATGGACATGTTTTTAATATGCTTCATGTAGTGGGAATTTTTGGAAATGTTCTATTAATTTTTTAAGCTATGAAATGTAGGTTTTATTAATGATTTATCATTTATAAGAGTTATAAATGAATTTTTATTCAAAATAAATGTTTTTGTGTCATCTGTATCATATTGCAGTGTTACTTGAGGAGTGTTTCATGCCATGATTTGAAAGTGTATAATATTTTACAAATAACATCAGGTATAGTTGTATTAAAAATGTCATTCGAAGGAAAATTTAGTATATTGTCATGTTAAACTAGGTGTGAACCATTGAATTTATATTTTAAATACACTATGTAATGAAAAATGAGTTTCAAAAATGATCTCAATTTAATTATTATTTACTAAGGGGCCTAACCAACCATATATGTTGAAATAGGGTGTTTTTTAATTTGTTTTATATGAAGGCATTATGTGAACTATATAGGTTATGATTAATTTAATGAAATGTGTTTTTGGTGTGTGTAAATTGAAAAAAGTATCTTTTTGAAGGGTTAACATTGTTGTGAACCTTTTAAATTGAACTGAAAATTGTTTGAATATTGGGAAGCATGTTTTAATATGGCTTTGTTGTGAATTTGGATTTAAAGTGGAATTTTTATATGAAATTGGGTGTGTTTTTTTGTGTGAATAGATTTTGTAGAAATATGAAGTGATTTATAATTTTTTAATTAGATTTAATAAATTTTATGTATAGTCTGTGATCCATGCTTTGTGGTTTCGAGTCACCAGGTCTATGGAGACTCTCTTGAGAGTACATAAGTATGCATATATATATTTGGGATCCCCGTTACATGTATACTAATCCATGGAAGTGAATACAAATATATGTTTCTTGGTGTCCCCATGTGTATATATGAAAATGAATACGTAGGTCAGTGGCGACTATTATATCCATATAAGAATATATGTAAGGATCTCATTGCACAAGTTAATGACCATGTGGGCGTGTGCATAAGGGGTATGATTCCTTATATGTATGTGAATGTGCATTTTCTAAGTGGGGGGAGTGGTAGATTGTAGTTAAAAATTCTCATGAGTTGAAAGTTGGGTTTTGTTCCACACTAAAGTAGGTTCCCTATACTTTAGCCTTAAATTATAATTTCAATTTTTTCTTGGTGTTCATTTAAAATTATGTCCTTTTATTTTACAGGAAATGCATATGAAATATATATATATATATATATATATAAATGGTTTTGATTTATGGAAATTAGTTTCCTAGATGCTTTGATGTGAAATTGGTATTTCCAAAAAAGTATGGTTATTTAGTAAATTTTATTATAAAAGTGGAATGAAATGTTTTGTAATAGCCCAAACTTCCACGATATGCTTCTCTTTGAATAATACAGTAGCATGTGTTGTATGCAAATTCGAGTTCTAACACACACCACAACCAATCAAACTAGCCGTTATGAATAGTAATACCCACTTTTTGAAATTGTATATATTTTATCTTTCAAAATGGAATTCATTTTTGGATTCGGAATATCGAGATTATCTTAGGGTGAACTTTTGGTACTTTTCGGATAACTTTCATATTTTGATGAATAGTGAAAATTACTAAATTTTAATTAAAAAAAGATTTTTAATAAAAAAAATTAAAAGTGATAAATTATGAATTTGAATGATTTTAGAGTATAATTAGATTATATTTTTACCATTTAATCCAATGTTGGTCATTGGACATAATTTCACATTTAAACTGGACATAAGCAAGTGTCAATCTTTTGATAGTTATTATCTCGTAAAAACTTGCTTTTTGTTTTAACAATGGGAATGAATTTTAAATTAATTTCGGCAGCTTCTATATTTTGAATTTAGAAAAATGTATTACATATTTAAAATCAGGAGGTCCAAATTTTTTAAATAGGATACTTTTATTTTTAGACATTTTGAATAATTACTTCGGTAAATATTTTATTTACCATGGTTAAAAGGTAAATCTGGTAAATAAGGGTAAACAAATAATATTATGATAATAATAAATTACCCTAAAATTTTTCCTAACCCTCTTGGATGGTACATTTCTAACCATGGGCATCTATGGGTCGATTTTGGGACCCCATGGATCTACTTGTAAGTGATAATGACACTTTAGATTAATTAAGTTAAAGTAAATACAAAAAACACATAAGCATATATATATTTTAGAAAAAAAAAATTACAAAGGGTTATATATGTTATATTTTCGACTATAAATATTCATTAAAAAGGAAAAAATATTTCCGACATAATGGTATTTTATTTATAATTTTCATACATTTAATAATTAAATTTATTTATGAAACAATAATAATGCAGTATTTTCATTAATAATAAAAGAATAAAATAATTGTTATCATAAAAGTAAAAATAAATAAAATTTGAAAGTTTTGATGAAATACCCGAATTTTATTGGTTAATATTACTTGTTAGTATTTCTTAAATGAATTTTATTCTAATTAATAAAGTTTATAAGACTTTAACAAAAAACAATTATTGAATAGTGTCCGAATTGACATAAATGAGTTTTAAATCAAATATTATATTATTAATTAATATTATATACCTAAAATTATATGGTTCGGAAAAAGGACTTATATAATGCTAGGTGTATTATTAATGGACCACTTGGGGGTCTCTTATATGTATATACTAATTTTATTAACTATATAATATAAAAATACAAAGTGACATGGTAAGTGTCCAACTAATTAACTAAGAGTTAAAACTAAAAGATAAGGTTAATATAATGACCCAAACCTATCTAAAATATATTGGTTGAAATTATTTAGACCCATCCTCACCTTATACATTTAGTAATCCACATTGGAGCCATTAGAAACCGAATATTAATTTATTATAAAATAATACTCTAAGTTTATCCTAAAGAGCCCCTCCTCCCCCTAATAAAAGGACACCACTTATAACCAATTCATCACACCTTCAAATCATTTTGGATCAGCCATAACCTACCCAAATATTCTCTAAAGTTCCCTCAATTCAACATATAGGACTTAGTTTGATCATAAATCCATCCTAAGGATCCCATTTGATAAAATCAAAAAACAAAGAACCCGAAGAAGAGGTAATGTTTTCACCACCCTCTATCAACTTCCTTTCTTCTGGAACTTCTTATTTCTTATTTGTTATCATTATAAAATAATAACTCCAGTATATTATATATACTTTGATGTTATTATAAATATGGTAAAACCATATTAAGTATTCTATACATCCTTTGAATGACATGTCACGATAAGTGCGTACGTACGGCTTACCGTCTCCACGTCCTAGTATAATTGTTATTCAAAACATTATTATTTGGATGGGTATGATAATGATGTTTAATTGATGTAAATAATAAATATAACATTATATGTATTCTGTATATTTGATATACCATACAATTATATATAATTTTAATATCAAAAGAATGAAATTGTTGCTCATGCGTACGTATGGACTACTGTCTCCACAAACGCGATGAGATTCATTCCCCATCATATCCGTTCAAGTATAATTCTCATTTGATGATTAAAAATAATATTTAAGGACTTTATATCATTCTGGATATGAATTAAATACAACATATCCATAAAAAAATACTTATGAAACAAAACATATAAAATAAAACGAGTAAGTTAACACACGAAACGACGATAATACAAAGATATTATTAACAAAGCAATGTTAAAAGATCATATATGATATCACATTAATGTATATGATTCTTGTATAATTTAATGACAATTATTTCACCATTATACCAGAGGTTAACCTACACTCAACCAAGGAAAAGTAAAAGGTAAGGCTTTATTTCACAATCTCTTCATTATCAGAGGATGTTTACACGTAATTATCTACAGGGACCTCTTTATCATCCACATACATGTTTCTTAAATATGTATTTAAAATCATTCTTAATATTTTACAGACTATGTTTTAAAGTCATTTATACCATTTTTGACTTTTTATAATATGTATATAAAGGAATCATTTTTTTGTTTTCCAAACAAGGTCCTTTTTAACCTATTAGATAGAATTAAGGTAAGAATGTAGTTTTTAAACTTATACAGTGGGTTCAGCTATTTTCCACTATTATAAAATCTTAGAAGCTTCCCTTACAAGATTGTAGGGATATTTTAAAAATAAATGTTTTATTTTATAATTATTTGACTTTTAAATGATTTCAAAAAAAATATTTCTCTCAAATAGTTTTGATTTCATCTATGTCAATATCCTTTGATGGATTTTAAGCTTATTTGATGTTGGTTTATGATGATAATAACCTCCATATTGTATTGAATTTTTTGTGATATGTTTGACAATGGATGTGTTATTTTTACACCATTCATGGTTTATAGATAGTGTATTGACATTTCGTATCATAGTTTTAATATGAATTTTTATGTTTTGTTAAACCTTTTTCATATGTGTAATGCATTGGACTTAGTATGTGACATGTGGAGCCCGTTATATCTCCTCGATGCATCTGTTGGTCTCATGAGAAAAACTAGTGTCTTGGAACAAGGCCTTGACAAAATCTTATTTTTAGTTTTGGAACAAGGCATTGACTATGTGGTTATGATAGTCTGGCATTATGCATTCCATCATTATGAAAGTTTTTAGTGATATTACTTGTGATTATTCGAGTAGTAGAATATCCATGTGAATAATTAAATGGAATTACTTCATTTTATTTTTTCTATATTATTCTGAAGTTCAAGATTAAAAGGCTTTTGTTTTAGTTACACATTTCCTTAAATGTTTATGATTATTTATGAAAGTTTCCACTATATTGTTATCCTTACTGAGCATTTTCTGCTGTATTGTTATCCTTACTCAGAATTTGAGCTCACCCCTTTCTATGTTTTATTTTTCCCAAGATTCCAAGAAGTGTATTGTGATTGATATGCATGGTTAAGCCAAGGGAATAATGGTGTTCATAAAGGATTATTTATGTTGTTTTGTATGTTATGAAGTGTAATGTAACATTCAAGTATATAATTTATTTTCCAAGATGATAAAACCAATCCGTCCTTCGATACTTGATTACTTGTAATCATGCCAATGTATTAAAATAACGCACCGACTCTGGGAAACTAGGGTCAGGGCATTACAGTTGGTATCATACAAATTTTAGCAATAACCTTCGAAGCTAGATTTAGATAAACTCTGATTAGATCACATAGACCTAAGATAGACTTTGAGGATTAGTATAGAAGTAATTCCGAGAATTTTGGTAATGTTGAGATTTTTTGAGTTTTCCATGTAAATATATCTCTATGTGGATATGAGCAGGTAGAGGCGGCTCTGGCACAGATGTACCTAGGGGTAAATCCTGAAAAAATCGCATTGAGCTAGACTCAAACAGGAACTGGTGCACGACAATGGGCCTTGCTGCAATCTTGGTTACGACACTCCTGGGGGATATGCTTAGGATAATTCTTATTTTCCTTACAAATAATTATGATGTGTTTATGAGTATATACTTCCTTAATGAAAACATCTTTATGATTATGGATTATATCCATAAACCGTTCAATTTACATTAAGTATTTTACAGGTTTGTAATTATTTATTGCAATTCATAAACTAACATAGTCTATTCCATTATATAGAAATGGTTCCCAGTAGAAGGAATGTGAAATCCAACAATATGTATGATCCAAAGAGTAGGAAGGATCATATCATTCATGAATTAAGACAACATTCAGAAGGGAAACAGTCTCCCATGTATTCTCAACATATGAAGAAATAGTATCATGTGTTAATATGATAAGTAAAAAATTTTCTATGTCCTATGGCTTTGATGGGAAGCAAGAGAAGAAAAGGATAGAAGAGAGAACCATGGATAAAGGTAAGAGGGAAAAGAATAATTTTCCCATATGTGATAATTGTGGGAATAAACACCCTAGAACTTTTTGAAGGGAATGAGAGTTTATTATAAGTGTGGAGAAAAAGGAAATCATATACGTGACTGTAAGGGTAAGAAAAAGGTTTCAAATGTACAATGCTTCATCTTCAAGGAGTTGGGACACTATGCGAACCAATGTCCAAATCATCAGAGTATGCCCAAAATGATGCTATTGGATAATAATCAAGTTATGATACTACCACAGATGAGGAGTAATGATTACATTTCTTATGTTGTTATTAGATAATTATGTCACTTGAGTGTTGTATCAACAATGTACTGGTTATAATAATTATGGAGTATATACGGATTGTACTGCAGTACTATTTCATTAAGGGCTTGAGAGTGTGTGGAACCAATAAAAGTGACTCAATAGCAGGTTAAATTATCTCGAAAATATATGGTTGAGAGAAAGATAAAACATAATATGGTTTTGATACTGAGGTAGTTACTTAGGAATAATATATGATTGATTTGGATAAATTATATTGGATATTCTTCACTTCCTTGAAACTGATTAATGATTTGTATATTACATCATTTTTGGAGTTTACAACATTTTTTGATAGATGGAGTATATCCAGTATTCTATAAGAAATAAGGGGTCATGAATGTAAATAATATGGTTTTATGGTAATTCCGGATGTTTCAGTGTTTTAAAAGAATATATGATAAAGGTGTTCACATGTCATTAAGTGGAAAAAGGATCTTCATTGTTTTTACCTTCCATATAAATTTTGGACTGTGAGTTTGGACAAAAGTATTTTGGATAATTATAGTTTGAGATTATTTTTGGATTGTCAGAAAAGGACAACCCGGAGGTCAGGCAGCAACCCATCGCGTACGGCCAGGCCACAATACTTGAACCTGCAACCAAAGGGTGACAAGGGTGTATCGCCTACCACTGGCCCACGTGATGTCTTGGATTGAATAATGTAGTCTTTTTTACAAAAAAATTCTGGTAGTTGAATTATAAATTTATTTTTTTTGAACCCTATACAAATTGGATAAATATAATATTATTTTTAAGTTCTATTATCTTTTAGAGTGAAAGATGAGATTGTGGTAGAAATTAGTTAAAGGATGGGACTCTACTTGTCAAGTATATATTTTTATTCTTCTCTTATTCTATAAAGAAATTAATTCTCATAATTTAGTGAAGGTATCTTAAAACCAAAAATGTGTTATCCTAATACCATATGTTTTGTTGAACCGATGGTATTTAAATCATCATAGATTGATGAATTTAAGGCCCTCAATTTTACACTTGTTTATGATTGATGACCTCAATCACTACCTTTAAATATTTACATTTTTCCTCCAATTATATGTCTCTAATTTCCACCAATGTTCTCCTAATCGAGATCATAATTTGGTGGTGACCCTTTCATTTCCCTTTTCCTCTTATTAAGACTAAATTTTATTAACCTAATTTCTGATGTGGGTTTTCCCAAAGGTATTTTCTATTTTCAACCTTTTAATTTTGAAAAATAAATTCAAATTTCAAGGACAAAATTTATTGATGGAGGGAAGAATGCAACACCCCAAGATTTTATGGTACATTTCTCTTTAAATAATACAGTAGCGTGTGTTGTACGCAACTTCATGTTCTAACACACACCACAACCAATCAAACTAGCAGTTATGAATAGTATTAACCACTTTTTGAAATTTTATAAATTTTGTCTTTCAAAATGGACTTCATTTTTGGATTCATAATATTAAAATTATCTTACGGTGAATTTTTCGCACTTTTCAGATAACATTCATATTTTAATGAATAGTGAAAATTACTAAATTTTAATTAAAAACAATTTTTTAATAAAAATTACTTGTAGTGATAAATTATGAATTTGAGTGATTTTAGAGTATAATTAGATTATATTTTTACCATTTAATCCAATGTTGGTCATTAGACATAATTTCACATTTAAACTGCACATAAGAAAGTGTCAATCTTTTGATAGTTATTATCTCTTAAAAACACTCTTTTTGTTTTAACAATGTGAATTAATTTTAAATTAATTTCTGCCACTTATATGTTTTGAATATAGAAAAATTGATTCCATATTTAAAATCAGGAGGTCCAAATTTTTTAAATAGGTAACTTTTATTTTTAGACATTTTGAATAATTACTTCGGTAAATATTTTATTTACCATGGTTAAAGGGTAAATCCAGTAAATAAGGGTAAAAAAATAATATTATAATAATAATAAATTACCCTAAAATGTTTCATAACCCTATTGGTTGGTACATGTCCGACCATGGCCATCTTTGGGTCGATTTTGGGACCCCATGGATCCACTGGTAAGTGATAATGACACTTTATATTAATAAAGATAAAGTAAATACAAAAATGATATAAGAATATATATTTTAGAAAAACAATTTCGACATAAGGTAATATTTTTTTTATTGTCGACTATAAATATTCATTATAAAGATAAAGATATTTCTTAAATAATTTTGTTTTATTTATAATTTTTATACATTGAATAATTAAATTTATATATGACACAACAATGATGTAATATTTTCCTTAATAATAAAAGAATCAAATAATTGGTTTTATTAAAGTTAAAATAAATATAATTTGAAAGTTTTGATAACATAAAATAATATTATTGGTCAATATCACATGTTAGGATCTCATAAAAGAATTTTATTCGATTAATAAAGTTTTTAAGAAATTAACAAAAATCAATTATTGAATAGTGTCAAAATTGACAAAAATGAGTTTTTAAAACAAATATTATATTATTAATTAATATTATATTCCTAAAATTATAAGGTTCAGCAAAAGGACTTATATAATGGTTGGTGTATTATTAATGGACAACTTTGGGTGGCTTTGATGTATATAGAAATAGTATTAACAATATAATATAAAAATACAAAGTGACATGATAAGTGTCAAACTAATTAACTAAGAGTTAAAACTAAACGATAAGGTTAATATAATGACTCAAACCGGTCTAAAATCTATTTGTTGAAAGTATTTCAACCCATCCCCACCTTATACTTTTAATACTCCACTTTTGATCCATTATAAACCTAATATGAATTTATTATAAAATAGTACTTTATGTTTTTCCTAAAGAGCCTCTCATCCCCCTTATAAAAGGACACCACTTATAACCAATTCTTAAAACCTTCAAAGCCATTTGGATCGTCCAAACCTTACCCAAATATTCTATAAACGTCCCTTAATTTAACCTAGTGGCCTTATTTTGTTCATAAATCCATCTTAAGGAGCCCTTTTGATCAAATAAAAAGGAAGAACCTGAAGAATAGGTAATGTTTTCACCACATCTATCAAGTTCCTTTCTTCTTCAACTTCTTCTTTCATTGTTATTTACATTCTAAAATAATATCTCCAGTATCTTATATATACTATGATGTTATTATAAATATGGTACAACCATATTCATTATTCTATCAATCCTTTGAATGACATGTCACCATACGTGTGTACGTACGGCTTACCGTCTCCACGTCATGGTGTAATTGTTATTAAAAAAATTATTATTTGGATGGGTATGATAATGATGTGTAATTGATGTAAATAATAAATATAACATGATAATTATTCTGTATATATGATATATCATCCAATTATATATAATTTTAATATCAAAAGAATGATATTTTTGCTCGTGCGTACGTACGAACTATCGCCTCTATGAACATGATGAGATTCATTCCCCATCATATCCGTTCAAGTCTAATTCTCATTTTATGATTATAAATAATGTTTAAGGAATTGATATCATTTTGGATATCAATTATACAGAACCTATATATAAAAAACATGGCTTATATAACAAAACATATAAAAGAAAACGAGTAAGTTAACACTCGAAACAACGATAATACTAAGATATTATTAACAAAGAAATGTTAAAAGATAATATATGATATCATATTAATGTATATGATTATTGTATAATTTAATAAAAATTATTTTTCCATTATACGGGAGGTTAACCCACCCTCAACCAAGTAAAAATAAAAGGTAAGGGTTTATTTCACAATCTCTTCATTATCCGAGGTTGTTTATATGTAATTATCTACTCAGACCTCTTTTTCACCCACATCCATGTTTCTTAAAAATGTGTTTCAAATCATTCTTACTATTTTACAGAATATGGGTTAAAGTCATTTATACCCTTGTTCACTTTTTTATAAGAATTTTATAAAGAAATCTTTTTGTCGTTTTCTAAACATGGTCCTTCTTAACCTTTTCAATAGAATTAAGGTAAGAATGTATTTTTTAAAATTATACAGTGGGTGCGGCTATTTTCCTCTACTGTAAAATCTTAGAATCTTCCCTTACAAGCTTATAAGGATATTTTCAAAATTAATGTTTTATTTTATAATTATGTGACTTTTAAATCATTTCAAAAAAATGATATTTCTCTCAAATATTTTTGATTTCATCTATGTCAATATCCTTTGATGGATTTTAAGATTATTTGAAGTTGGTTTATTATGATAAACAATTTCAATATTGTATTGATGTTTTTGTGATATGTTTGACTATGGATGTGTTATTTTTATACCATTCATGGTTTATGGAGAAAGTATTTACATTTCGTATGCTATTTTTAATAAGAATGTTTATGTTATGTTTAAACCTATTCATATGAGAAATGCATTGGACTTAATAAGTGACAGGTGGAGCCCGATATAGCTTCCCGATACATCAGTAGATCTCATGAGACAAAATTGTGTCTTTCTGCAAGGCCTTGACAAAATCTTATTTCTATTCTTGGAATAAGGCCTTGACTATGTGGTTATGATAGTCTGGAATTATGCATTCCATCATTATGAAAGTGGTTAGTGATATTGCATGTGATTATTCGACTAGTAGAATGTTCATGTGAATAAGTAAATGGAATTACTTCATTTTATTTTTTCCATATTATGTTGAAGTTCATGTTTAAATATTTTTTTTAGTTATACACTACCTTAAATATTTATGCTTATTTATTAAGGTTTATGCTATATTGTTATCTTTACTGGGCATCTAATCTCACCCCTTTCTATGTTTTATTTTTCCCAGGATTCCAAGAAGTGTATTGTGATTGATATGCAGGGTTAATCCAAGAGAATAATGGTGTTCATAAAGGATTATTTATGTTTTTTGTATGTTATGGAAGTGTGCTGTAACATTCATGTATGTAATCTATTTTCCAAGATTGCTAAACCGATCGGTCCTTCGGAACATTATTCCTTATAATCATGACAATGTATTAAAATAATGCATCGACTATGGGTAACTCGGGTAGGGGCATTACATGTTTAATTTTTCAAAAAAATACCAATGTGATTTCCAAATGTGTTATGGAATTCCATGTCATTAAATGGTGATTTTTACACTTTAAAACCATTTCTTCATTGTAAGAGTGGTTTTAAGAATGTTTTAAATATGAAGTACCTCAGTTGTTTAGTTAAACTATCAAATAGTTTTTGAAACAAGAATTTTTTGGGTGATTATGTTTTCTAAAATGAAAACTAATCCTTATAATAAATTTATCCTGTTTTAAATATTAATAGTGGGTGGGGAAAAAGTAATACCCCTCTTGAGCCCTGAACCCATGTTTTAGTAAATATGTGTGGGTTGAATGTGGGAATTTTGATGAGTTCCAAATGAAGTTCGTTGTGCATTATTGTGTGACCGAAAAGGTGGGGGGTGTGATTAAGGTGGGATATTGGTGGTGATATGGTGACTGTGTTTTTGAATAATGAAATTGATATTTTATTTTTTAGTTTAATAAAAAATCAACACAACATTAAATATAGCACATTGAAATCCTTGGGTACCTCGGTGAGTAGACATGGACTAGTACGATAGATGACATGATAGTGTTTCATCCTAGTTTCATCCAACATGGTTTATGATTCAACTGAACATAATTATTTTTTATGATGATGGGAGACCACCAGGGATTCTGGGGTGTCCCCTACTAGTGGATCGTGTATGAGAATACAATTGGTCATTGTTTCTATTCCACATCAATTAGTTGTGGTTTCAATATCACATTTTACTAAGGTACAAGTTTCAGAGGGTCCCAGTTTTGCTAGTTACCTATATGTGTTGACCATGGTTCTCCCTTATGACATGGTTTTTCTTAAATTATTTTCACTTTTTTTTCATCAATCTTTTTTCCATATTTATAAAATCTGTTTTTTTTCATTTTAACTATTGGCCTTTCATTTTGGAATGTTAAGGAATGAAGGAAACTATTTAGAAAATATAAAAGAATTGAATATATTTAATAAAAGACGTAAAATTTTGACTAGAATTTGAAAATAATTAAAAATAGTTTTATTACGTCTTAGTTACTACTTGACATGATTTAATTTCTTCTTAAAGGAAAGGAAATAGGGTATTATTGTATTTTGGTATTCCAACTGAGCATCTTGGTGCTCACTCCTAATTTATGTTTTTATTTTTATGTTCTAGTATTGTATTCACCTTTCCAAGAGTGTGTTTCTGTGTTTAGTGGTGACCCAATAGATCACATTGAGGTATTTTTAACATGACATCTTTTTTATAGTTTCCACATCTAGTATTTTCCTCTTTTTCTCTATTTAAATTTATTTTATTTATTGTTTTATCTTTTTTTATTTGTTAAATCACCCTCTAATGTTTAATTTTTACTTGGAAACACATTCCATCCTGTGGGGATTGAGAATAGCCCTCAGGACTTTCTGTGGATTTGGTCAGGCTTTGGGTTGGATGGAGACCATACATGGTTCATGACAATGAAATAATATTTTCATATAATCGATTGGATTTATTATCTGAAATTCATAAAATATCTATCTTTCTCTTATCATTTATAAAACCATGAGAATAATGGGAGTGTCTCTTCTCAATTTCATCCTTGGGTGAACATTAAATAATTTTTTCGTAGCTTATAGTGTACCATATGGATAACTACTTTTATATGATTTGTTTTAAGATAATAAATAATTGATCGACTATTCTTTAGATTGAAATTAATAAACTAGAATCATTCAATTATTGTGCATTGATTTTTTCTTTATAGGTACTGATAGATTCGTTATCGTTCCATGTATTCCCAATTAATTAACATTTCATTCATGTGTGAGGTGCTTGGAGAAAATCTTATTGAAAAATAACTTCTAACTTTTTTCCCATGTCATGGTTTTAATATCTCCCCCTTCCCCATATTCTTAATAATAGTACACCATTAATCAAATTCACATTCCAATATGATAAAAATTAAAAAAATATTTTTTATTCTCCATGAAAGGGATAACAATAAAGTTTTTCAATATTATTAATATTTTTTTATAAAATTATTGATTTTTAGGATCTATATAAGGATGTTAAAATCTTCATCATGATATTATACACTATAAATTTACCATTCAATTAACCTTTTGGAAGCTTGACAAGATTTATATATCAAGAGACTCGTATGAACATATCAACAATATTTTGTAATGAATCTCAATTTTCATTCATTTTTCTCATGAGGTCATTCATTTAGTTTTTCCTCCAGATTCATTTTGAATATGATTCATCTCGGTCCCATCCATTTAATAAACCCAAAAATCATATATTGATCATAAATAATCATTAATAATAGTGAACAATAATATGTTGATAAAAATATTTCTAATTATGTCCAAAATTATGGCACATTCTTATCTACGAAGGAATGATTTGGTTTATACTATTTTGATTTAATATCATCATTGGTTGTATTATGTTATATCACAATATTTCTCATAACATTATCTAAAAAATCCTTATTTGATACCAACTATGGAATAATAGTAATTTCATTTATAAATGTTACATTATTTAAGATGAATATTCAATATATATCAGGGCAATACATTCCCAATAATAGTAATTTTTTATTGTATTTTATGAAGAGATATATAATAATATTTCTTCATGAAAGATATTGAACCTCTCTTAGAAATTTATCCTCACATATAACCCTTCTTAAAAATACCATACTTAATATAATTCTTCAAATCATGATGAAAAGGAAAAACTAGAAAGGGTGAGATCAGATGATTAGTAAGGGTAAACTTGAAAGATATCAATATATGATCATAAGATATAATTAAATAAAAATAAGGTCATAATAATTATTTATTACCTACCATGTATTTCATATATCATAAATCAAGAGTCATTATGTAAGGATATTTTATAAAAACTACATGAGTAAAAATCAAGTAGATCATCAATAATAACTCACGGTTAATGAGAGGATATCATATGTATAATTCGAAAAATTTTAGCATACTAATAATACGTGAATATTATTTCCATACATAGGGAAAACTTCTAATACTATCTTATTATTGACATCCAAATATTCAAATATATGGTTACATTTATATAAGTCAATGTTTTCGAATGTTAACTAAAAATGCAACAACAAAATAATGTGAATCCATTATATGATAATTCCATTAAAACCTATATGTTCATCTAGTAAGAGTGAATATGGGTAACCTACTAATGAATTTTTTATATAAATAAAATAAATTCCATACTTAAAATTAATTAAATTTAGTCTTCATAATTAAAATAACTAATAAAATAATATGAAGCTTGGAAATATATTTTTTTCTGATTTTTTTATTATATTTGAAGAAAATCCATATAAAATTATTATATAATAATAAAATATATTTATAATATGATAATTTATTTCTAATATATTAATAATTAATTGATAATAAATAATAATAATGAATAGTTACCATTTTAAAAAGTTTTTTTCAATTAAAAACAATTTTTGACTAAATTTTGATATTTTATTTCAATATTAAAATATAAAATGTCATGAATTTAAATTTTGAAATTTAATTATTTTTATTATTCATATCATTATAATATTAATTTAACATTATTTTATTTTTATAATGTGAATTATTTTTATATAAATTGTGAGAAGTACTATTTTTACAAATAAGGTTAGATTTTTAAAAATATTTGTATTTTAGTATTAACTGAAATATTCATGAATAATTTTTATAATACAAACTATTTATTTTAGAAGATAAATTAATAATATTTGTTTTAATATAAAAACCCATATTTTATGTTTTAAAACATAATAATCATTTCCTCAATAAATGTTTTTAGTATAGTATACAACATTATTTTAAAATTAATTTTAATAATATTTGTTATTTAAATAACATCATATGGATTTTAAGTACTTAATCAGAAGTTCCAAATTATATAATAAGTACCCATTTATTTTTTTCATTTATGATATGTTACATTAGGCAGAAACTAGTTACCACGGTAAAAGATAAAATAGTAAAAATAAAGAATCTAATAGTAAAAGATATCAAAAATGTTTACAAATGGTATAATAATGTATGATTTAGGGATTTATAGTAATTATCCTTTCAAGAATAAATTATTAATCAAGATTTATCTACATTCCCTATGGTTTACTTCTAATTGATTTAAATTGTTTTCATATTTACAAATGTGCCATCACTTTTCACTTATAAAATAGATTCTTCTATCCTCTCATCACCTAACACCAAAAACCCATTATTTCGGCCAAAAATATGATCAATAATCTCATAAATTCCTCTATAAATAGAAATTATGTTGGTTTTGGGGTTCTCAAAATAACTTCACTCAGAGGATTAAGCCCCTTGGTAAAGGTGATAATGCATGAAATGAGGTATAAATTTTTAACTTCACCTTTCCCTTTTAATTTATTTATATTCACTTCATCTTCCTTAAATATTATTTCAACCTATTAAAATGATAACATATATATCATTAATATAATATAGTATTATTATAATTGTGGTCTAAGAATTACCCACCATCCCATTTTTTCCATTAAGAAAAATGTAAATGTGAGTCACGCGCTATGCAGTCTATAACCAGTACGACATAATATGTTATGATTTCTTAAAAAATATTAAAAGGGTGGTTTAAAAGGGAATTTTAATAACTATTTATGGCATTTATACAATTTCATAATTATTTAATAACAATTCATATTACTCTAAAATCATCAATCATGCATTCGTGTGTCCTACCACCTCCATAGAATTATTAATTTCAAATTTTATTTTCATAACCGCCATTAATCTATGGAAATAAAAATAAAACTAAATGATAAATATGATGTATTTCAAATTAAAATGTTATTTTATTATTAATTATTGTCTCTATTCTTCATTTGATCAACAAACTATTATCACATATTCAATAATATTAAATGAGCTCACTAAGAGGAAAATGATCCCTTTTTTCTAAGTAATAGCAATATATAAATTATCAAATCATTATAATTCATTGAAATTAAAATATATCATATTAATAATAAATAAATATTATCATTATTCTTGTGTTATAATGATATTACATATAAACAATCAAATTATCATCCATTAATCAAAGTTGGTTGAGGTTTGGGTCTATTTAGGCACTAACATGGAAAAAACTAAGATTTAATATCATGGATGACAATGATAATGTATATAGGGGTATGATAAGATATAAATATTTAAATAGTTTTTTATAGTATATTTATATCAACATCTAACTAATTAATTAATAATACATATTTCATTCATTAAGGATCCCAAAATTACTTCAATCGCTTATTTCATCTTTATTTTTTGTATCAAAAAAAATACAATGAACTGAAATTAAAGGTATAAAAATATCATGTAATATCTATTCCAATTACTAATATTATTTAATACTGATGTATATTTGGAAAATAATGGTACCAAAACATTTTTATGAAACTATTTCAAATTGATAAATATTACATATACAAGTTATTTAAAAGAGGTATAAACTAAAAAATAATTTTATTCATATAATGATAGTAAATGGGGATTATAAATGGGTTTAGTTATGAATATGGTTGTTTAGTATTTAATTAATGAACATAATTTTATTATTTTTTATGTATGACTCATGTGACAAAGGAGTTGGTACTATGGGAAGGTTTTTTGTCTTAAATTACTATCTTTAAGTATGTTAGAAATTATGCACCAAATTTATTTTATACGGAGTATATAGAGCCAATAAGGGATATCCAATCATGAATAATATTCAAATCATGTAATTCTATCTTCAATTATAATCCCCCTCTTCGAAGCGGTTTTTATTTATGTGTTACCCAATCTGCAAGGGTTTTCGTGTACTCAATTTTGATTCTTTTAGAGATAATAATTATTTTCACCATAATTTCATTGAATATAATTATATTAATTTACATTAACATGAATATTTTATACATTATTTACTTAAAATTAATTAGATAAAATAAAAAAATCATGTTCTTTTCATCAAATGTATTTTGGATCAGGTGTTACCCTAGTCATGAGTGTTTTTGAAAACTCAATTTTCATTCATTGATTTATGAACATTCACATGAATTTTTTTAATATAGGTTGTGTAAAGTATCCCCCTATTATTTTAATATTTATAATTATCTAATTGTATACATTTTTTACTATATAAACCCTCTTTTCAAATGTTTCATGTTTCAGGTAGTATGTTTCCCAAAAGGGATAATGATAACTCAAATATAATTTCATTGAGTCATAATGATTCACCATGAAATTTTATTTTCCCTACTTCTGGTCTCTCAGACAAACATTTTATTATATATCATTTTATAATTCTAGTTTTGAAAATGTTTTCTTAATACAAATGATTGTTTTATTACTATTCAAATTATGTGACTTATAGATAATGGAATTTTGAAAAACTGAAAATGGATTTTCATTTTACATTCACATTTCATTATCTTATTATCATAAATTACTAGGACACTCTAATTTTTAGAAATAAATATATGTTTGATAAAACATATAACATGCAACACCAATCTTAAAATAACTATAAAATATTATTATTTAAAACTGATTATTATAACTATGTAATTGAATTTGAGGGAAGGAATATTATTAACAATATTATGAAATATATATAAGATACATACTGAATAATAATTAATTAATTACTTACTTTTAAATAACAACTCAATTTTTGGTAAAGATAGTTTTTTCATTAAAATACAATTGTTTAGAAATGGTCAATATTTCTTTTTTATAGTGAATATTATAATTAATATTCGAAACATTTATATTTTTTATACAATTTTTATAAACCATTAAATCATGTTTTCTAAATTATCTTATATTAAAATTTTGGGAATTGTATGAAATGTTTTATTTTTATATGATTAATTAAAAATACTATTTTTACTGGTAATTTCATTTTTATTTCTCGAAATTAAAAAGTTATATTTTCCATTAAATTAGATTAAAATTAAAATTTTATATTTTATATTATTATTAATATAAATAATTTTATTGTAATTATTTTTATGGATTAATTTTTTATGAAAAATTGTTTATACTTAAAAGGGATGTTTTAAAAAAGATGCTTTTCATTTTGTTTTCATTGTTTTTATATTATATTAATTTATACAATGTATGTAAATTGAGTCATCAAATATTTATTATATATTTGGGATCTGGTGGTATAGGATTTTTAAATAGGGAACTTTTATTTTCCATTATTATGAATAGTAACCATGGTAAATATTTGTCACAATGATAAGCATAATATAGGTAAAATATAGGTAAAACCATGAGATAAGGTCTAAAAGTCAACCTAAAACATTTAATTTCTTTAATGTATTGTATTATTTTTTTCATTTATATTCATGTATTAAATATATGTCCATATTATTCTTTTTTCTTTAATTATGATATTTATAATAATTTATTGAAATATAACATTAAATTATACTCTTTAGAATTGAATATCTCTTAAATTTTTAGATAAGGTTAAATTTGGATTAGTTCAGTTATATGTGTTGATTTGAATGAAAATTTATTATATATATCATGGTAATTTATTTGTGGCTTTTTTATTTGTGATTATGTTAAATGCATAAAAAACCTTATATATTATTTATTCAAATAATATAATAGTAAATTAAATGATTTCAAAAATATTAAATGTAATACAATATGGTTGAATTATTTATTTCAATTAATCTTTTATAGAAAAAATATCTATTAATGTTGTGTGTAAGTTTTATATTTGAATTCTATTATCATCATGTTATTTTCAAAGTGTAATTATTTGAATCATTTTTAAATTACTATTAATAGAATTTTCTGACAAAAATTATAATATTAAATTATTTTAAAAAATAAAAAACACATCAAATAGGACATGTAGAACTTTATATGGTCAAAAAATTCCAATTTTAATTCATAAGATAATTTGTTATTTATAAGTAAAATTTTTTCTCTTAAAGATGAAAAATCGTTACTGTTATTAACGTTGAAATTTGTAAATGAAGGGGTAAACCAAAATATAATGTTTAAAATGACACCAAACCTATCTATAATTCATTTTATGGTGATATATAGATATTGTACTCATTTGCATCAAATATTAATTATCCAAGAATCTTTTTTCTTTAGAGTTACTTAATTATATTTTATTCATTTTAATAATTCCAACTATTTCATTTCCATCCCTTATAAAAAACACCCCCTTTTCTCAATTCCTCACAAAAAATTGATCAATCTAGAATGAAACACCCCTACCCATTTATCATCCCAAATTCCTTAGAAACTATTAAGAAATTTTTTTTTATTAAAATATGATTCCATGGGTCTTTAAGAAATAATTTAATGGAAGTCTGTAGAAGAAGAGTTAATAAGATTCACAAAGTCTCTTAAAAACAATTATTCTTCAAGGTCTCTAAATTTTTTTTACCCATCATAAACTAAAACTCCAGTATAATAAATATAACTATATTTTATAATTATTATGAGAAAACTATTTTACAAATATTTTTTATCTTATAAAAATATAAAATACCACTCATGAATTTGTCAAACTTATTGTATCCACATAAGGGTATAATTAATAATTCACAGTATTTTTAATTGGTTGGTTATAAATATGTTTGTGACCTACCAAAACTAGTTCACACATAAGTAACTAAACGTTTTTGGCCACATGGCCTCAATTATTCCCCACCATTTACTAGATTCTACCAACTAGCAGTGAGGTTCTACAGTGGTATTGTGGGGACATTATACCCACTTTCACAATGTAGAGCGTAGTTGAGGAAATAATAAAAATAATGCAGCAGTAAAAATACAATTTAATATGTGAATAAGAAAAGTTAGAACCCTTATTCATTCATATAATAACAAATAATCAATTATATAACCATTATTATACATAGATGATGACATGTCCATACAAAATTTACATTCATACATGAAAAGATGCAAGAAAATAATTCATGTATACCAATATGAATAAAAATGATTAAAACTATCTCTATAAGCCCCTAAAGAACTAGTTCAGTAACCAAATACCATTATCTCATCCCTAGATAAAATCAAGCATCCTTGACTAGGAGCATCCATTTATTTCTGCATGTATTCTGGAAGACAGTCAGGGTACCCAACGGTAGCTCCAATATGTTGCTCGTAAAACTCATCAGGCCACCACCAATAATTTAAAAATGAATCTAGAATATGAATATAAAATTCATAGTGTGAAGTTATAAAATAATTGAAGTGAATATTTAGTAACTATTTTGTGGTCAGAGTTCTCATGGGGAGCCTATCCGACCATAAATCCTTTGACCTAAACTACATTCCTATGAATGAGAGAACATTTTGGTATAATGATAACCAAGGAAAATAGTACAAATTCCAAAAAATATAATAATGTTTGATACACTGGGACACCATAACATATTAAACCTTATAAGGTTGATCCATTTCATAGTAACAAAATAATAATTTTTCATATAGAATTATTAGTGTAATCAAAGGGGTAAAATCATTGTATTCAATTGTAAATATTTTTAATATAGACCATGGAACAAGTCTAAGTTATGCACATGCTAGAATTGAGTTAGATCCCAATGATATAATCCATGACATCAAGTGTCTGATAAAATATATAAGAATTAAATGAGATAACACTGATATTCTATTTTCCTGATATGAAGGTGAATTTTAGGCCATAAAATAAGGCATTCACTAATACAAGACATTGAATTAACCCAAGTATGGAAAATCACTTAGCGGTCACATCAATGAATCAGATGGAATTTGCTGAGTTCATCCAAATAATTCAAGGTCATATATCCATGTCTTATACTACATATTTTTCAAAGTTTAATTAATCAAGGTATATAATAATAAAAACAATCATGTATTATATTTAATACATTAAAAATGAACCATATATTAATATATCTCATAAAATAGTTTTAATTTAGTCAATTCACTTACAATTTAATTCATATATTAAAATCTCTAAGAAAATTATTTCTATGATTTCAAAAAAAAAATCATCTCATTATTCATTCTATTTACAAGTGATAAAAGGACCAAGAGTCATATCCATTACATTAAACAATTTATATAGTTCATTATGGCTTCAACCGGAATGTGGAATGATCATCCCACCCAATTGGTAGTTTATTCATATGGTGTGATATTTCATTAATATAATTTAATTCATTACACCCTGAGGGGTGGTTTAGGATGTGGTATTAATCCTCAAATGATGTTAAAAGGACAATAGAACATCATGTTTATGGTCAAAAATATTAATTAACGGTATTACTAATTTATATTGGAATACATAAAAATTTAGGCATGTTGCATAATGATGAAAAACTGTTGAAAATTATAATAGAATGTAAAGTTTTTACACCATCCACCTAAATAGGGTAGTATATTACTGATATAGTGTTGACCTATAATTTTTGATAAAACTAGATAAAATGTGGAAGAAAAAAACAACCTGAAAATATGGTATATAAATTCATTTGAAGATCTTACCAAATACGGTGAGAGAAAATGAAAAAATAATATAGGGGAATCATAGAATTTTATAATGGGATCCAACCATCTAAATTACAGCTAGAATAATATCTCAGTGTGAGGATATATCACAAATCCAATAGGATTTGGGGAGATCTATCTTGTGGAGGAGTTTGTGTGATTGTTATAGAGGATAAAGGGTTTAAGTAAGGTTAAAGGATAGATGTGGAAATCATTATTTTCCATCATTTAATGTGGTAAATAGTTTGGTCCCATAGATTAGCTAGCAGTGCACCAATTCTACAGTATCCACTTTCCCTATGGACACCCCTTTCATGCTCTTTGTGCTTGGATAGACAATCCTTGAACAATCAGTGTTTTTGGAACATTCCCAAGGACTATAGGTCGTATGGTCTAAGTTTATAGTTCTAAAACCAATACACATACCATGGAATTTTAGTTTTCAATAAACTGATGTTTTTAATTGACATGTGACCAATGATGCAAGGTTTGTATATCCATGATACTATGTTATATGGACACAAAATTGAGGTGCATGGTTAGTAATAACTATGTGTGAACCATACACCTCATCTAGATTCTCTAAAAACAAGAACTATGGGCACAGAACCAATCTAAAACTCTCCTGAAACATCCCTTAGCTATTTTAGAACTTCTATTTTGTAAGATGAATATTTTAGACTAGAGTTAAATGGATCTATACCTATATGAAGAATCATGATCTTACAACCTCCCATAATAACTAACTATATTATTTTGAATGGACTGATATATTATTCACCCTACATCCCTTCCTATGAAAGAATTGATGATCCAATTTAAGGGAAACATAAATGAAAACCTGATATCCCATTACAAACATTAGAGGCCAATGATGATTATCAACATAATTCTTTTACCTAGATCTAGCCATTTTCATGTATTTCATGATAATTGGTATGTATTATTTTGTCTCTTGATTGTGATTTAGTCATAGGGGCACTTCCTCACCTGCCCCCAACTAGTATTGAGGTGAAAAAAATGAATACTATAGAGATCCTTATAAAGATCCATCTAATTTGTGTATTAAAAACTATTATTGTAAGAAAAATAAATAATTGGTAAGTGTTTCTCCCAAAAACCCTAACCATTAGTAATGCATTCCTATGAGTTTCCATTAATATTGGAATAATATTCTTTGACTGACCATCAGTCTATAGATGGTAAGTTCTACTTAGTCACACCTATAACCTAACAACGCTCTAAAAACCATTCTAAAATCAGGACTTAAAACTTATTTACTTTTATCTCACAATGGTATGTTGAACCCCATGATCGTATAGAACCTTTTTGACAAAAAGTCTCATAAGTTATTCCATTGATATGGTCTTCATGATATTCATGAAATGGGAGACCATTTTCAATCTATCCATAATTATCCACACAACACCGCCACCTTATCGTGTCCCATATAATCAAATCAAAAAATATAAATAGACATCATCCCATTTACCCTCCATAATGGGTAAAAAATGTATTAGACTAGTAGGTCACCAGTTTTCCACCTTCACCAGCTAAGTAGTGGAACACAGAGTATGAAAGAAATATCTTTGATTCTCTATACCAGACCACAAATACTAGAAGTGTAAATTAGAAAACATCCTTTTGAGCTAGTGATATACTAACTATTTAGAAGAATTATATTTTATCATCAATTAATATCACATTTTTATAGGTACCCAGACATGTACATTGGCATTCATGATCTCATGTTCATTGAAAAATAAAAAATATTGTGATTCCCCACTACAAACACTATACCTTAGGAAAAAACCTTCTACATCTAAAATGTTTCCCTCTTAAATCCACCAAGAACTATTGATGTAACTGATATATCCATGAGAAATGGATTCTCATACAACTGGTGAACATATATATTTATATAAGAAAAATGAATCACCAACTTTCATTTACTAATTTCTTCCAGAACAACATGATTCTGAGTCCTTGGTCTAAGAGATTCTGCATCTACATCTTCTTTACCAAGCATATATGAAAGCTATAAGTTGAAATACTAAATACACTCTTCCCATATTTACAGATATAGATTATAGTTACATTATTTAAAAATTTATGTAAGATTTTAATGGTATAAACCACTATCAAATTAGGTAATGTCTCAAACAATGTAAATCATGAACAACTGCTACTGACTTGGGTTTGTGTGTTGTGTAATTATGATGGGGAGGCCTTAACTGATGAAACCAATATTCCATAAATCATTACCCTTACAAAACATTTATCCCAAATTAACACTTAATTATTCTCAATAAACTATATACAGTATACCTGTATCACCATGAATTTTCAAAAAACTATGTTCGATCGTGAATGAAACTTGCAACACAGAATTTAAAGAAAAAATGTGGTAACATTAAAATATTATTATAAAATAATTACCAATTTTAACAAGCCATTAAATTGGAAGGTATATAAATTATTAACAACATTACCAAATATACCTAAACATCCAATTTGGAGTTATTTATTAATGCTTAATATCCACTTAACTTTTAATAAATATATTTTATTTTCCAAATAATATGTTCCCTTCAAAAATGATATTCATTAATTTTTTGAGAAAATATTATAATTATATTAAGGAAAATTATGAAATATTTTTAGAAAATTAATATAATTTTTTTAACTAAATAAATCATAATTTTCTTTGGGTTATTTTTGAGATTTTATAAAAAATCTGATTTTTTAGTGAATAGTGTAAAATATGATTTTTCTATAAAACTGTAATATATTTTTAAAAAATATAATACTTTAAAAGTAATATTTTTATTTTATTTTTATTTTAAATTAAAATATGTGTTACTTATTTATATTTAATTTAATTGAATCATATTTATATCACATTTTTGTATAAGTTTACTTTTTGGATTAAATGTTTTTTTCTGAAAACTATTTTAATGTTCATCATGATTCTTTATTATAGTTATATAAAAAAGAACCTAAAAAGATATCATTTAAATGGAATATATATATATATATTTTATAAATAAAAAATTATGAATTTAATTTCATATAATGAATATTTTTGTTCATATAGTAAATATGAAATCATCCTTTACTTGAAAATTACTTTTTTCAGAAAACGGGTTTTTTCACCACGCTTGTGGGTTTTAATTTAAATAAAATAAAATAAATTATATGAATTTAATTTGATAAAATAGATTAAATATTTATAAAAATAATAATATTTATTATATAATATAGTCAACATAATCTTTGGATATAATAAATAGTAAAAATAGTTAAAAAACAGTTGTTGAGGTATAAACAACTATAATAGTAAAAGTGAGTAACCATTTTGATAATGAGTATAAATTGTTTGAAATACATTTGTTATTTGTTTTTTAGGATTTATCTAACATATCATCCATCATCTCTATTATTATTTAACTTTGTAGGCACTTTTATTGAGAGTGACTTCCCAAATTTGAATAGTTTTGGGTATATACTTGAATGGAAATGCACTTGAATTATAAACCATTATCACTCCCCTAACATATGAACACCTAACATGAATTTTGAATAAAAATACCCTAAAAATATATATCATAAAATTTCTTAACCATATTCTATATCTTTTAGAATTTCTAAAAGACCAACCATAGTGTTCATAAAAAGGGATCCAAATGAGGTTCCTCGTTCCGAATGTATTCTTCTTCATCAAGATCCTTTTTCCACCTTAAATAATTTCATAAAAATTAAAATTCATTAGAAATAGTAACTACTAAATACTAAGATTTTAATATCTTTATTTCATACACTTATCTATCTCCCCTTCCATGAAATGGGAATAGAACACAGTAATTCATGTGTTTGTATGACTACCACCTCACAAACCGATATTAATTGTTTTCCCACAATGTGTATCATGGTTATTCCAGATAATGAAATTATTATTTGTATATTATATTCCTGAAATGTTAATAAATATATAAATTTAACATATCATATGGATTATAACCACTTCATCAATTGAAAAAAGATAATATCGACTATGTGTATAGCAGACTATCGTTGTGTGATCTAGTGTGAATTATTTTATTTATTACTGCATAAAATTCATAGTATATAAATGTTTTTTTATATAAATAATATTAAATCTATTTTATTATCATCCTTATTTAATTAAAAAACAAAACATACCTTATTTACATCACTATCAGTGAAAAATGGAAATGTTACAAATGGGTATGTACGACCTACCATCTCCTCAACCATAACATAGTTCGTTTTACATAACCATTATTCATGGGTTTTTAAGTATAACTTAGATATATACTTTATAATTATTTCATGATAGTTATACTTTATATTATTTTACAATTTCCCTTTTAACCATGGTCAACAATTGTTTTTATAAATTATTAACCAAACAACTTTGAAACCCCCAACATGGACATAACTAAATAAATATATAATATTCCATTAAAATAAATGAAGTAAAATTTTTTATTAGGAAGGATCAAAATTGTGAAAATTTATCATGAAAAAATAATTTTTATAAGATTGATATTAAGGATATTACATAAAAACATGAAACATTATGGACACATGGTAATGGTTTCACTTTAGAACATTCTATTTTCAGACACATGTTCATTTTGCCAAAATTATTTTTTAAATAATGTATCTATGTGAAATTTACATATTATATTATGATTACATCATCATTAATAATATTTTATATTAAAATTCATTTTCCTTAATCATGGTTGAAATGATTCAGAAGTTACTAATGCTGTAAGGGTTTACGTTTCAATCACAATTATTAGGGATTGTTTATGCATGAATTTCAATTGTAGGATTTTGTTGATAATAATACAATAAATCCGTTTTATTTAATTTTACATTGATGATTAAGTAAATTTTCATGTAATATTATATTTTTTCTTTCTTTTGTACTTTAAATGGATGAGAAAAAAATTAAGATGAAAAATTGGATTTGTTACTATGTTTATTTGAAAATGTTCTTCATCTATCTCAATGTTTTTTTTAAAAATTCAAATGATAATTTTATCATTCTATAAATAATTTTTTATATAAATTATTACCTATTCATGATTTTTTGCCAAACATTTTATAAATAATTTTCTTTTTGTTTTCTAGAAATTGTACTTTTTAACCATTTTATAGTAGTTTGTATGGATTTTTTTTCATATATAGAATATATGAAATTACCCACCAGTAATCCAAAAAAAATTATTTGAATCATTTTTTATATATTTTTATGGATTTTTTTAAAAAAACATATAATATTTTTAAAAATTTTAATATTTTTAATAATTATCTTAAATGTGAAAATGAATTTTACTCAAAAAAATATTCCATATAAATATTTAACGACATTTTTATCTATCATGATGAATTTTACAGAATATATTACATATAAATTATGTATATATGTCTACTACTTATCTATCGAGATTATTATAACTTCCTTTTATGGTTTTAAAATTAAAGATTATCTCTGAAATGCATTCATTAATAAATTTGTGTTAGTTATGATATGAGTCAAGATTAAGAAACCCATATCTTTCAATGGGTAATTATTATGTTTATACATTATGATTTATTTTCATTTGTGGAACACATAATCATGAACATATTATGATGGGTGAACTCAATTATTTCATAAATTCATTAGGTAGATATTAAATATATTTTGGTAAAATTTATGGAATTAGTGAGTAAAATTAATCAATTATGGGACATTTTACACCATATTATATTATATTCATATTCTTCCCTAATTAATTTTTATTTCAGATTATATGTTTCTGTTATAGTTTATATAAGGAAACTATCATTGGATAACATGTTCATTAAGTAATATTATCATATTATTACCCTTGATCATTCTATTCTATGACATCATGTTGCACTTTTGGTTCACTCATTGTGTTTCCTTATAATTTTTATTCCCTTACTAAGCATTTTGGATCACCCATTTTGTCAATATATTCCCAGATTGTACCATATTTTTTTAGAAGCCTGAAAATATTTTGGCTCTCATTATAGAGAATAAAATAAAGATATTTTATTTTCATCTCACTTTGATGAATTATGTGCTCAGTATTCCTATAGTAGTAAGACTCATGATAATTTGGGTGTGATTAATACATTTTTATATTAAAAAAATTATCTAGTAATATGAGTAAATGTATTCCCTATCGACAGTTAGTATCAAAGAAATGTCTCTATTTATTTGGGGATTATGTTATAACCATAGTGATATATATAATTGTATGTCTATATTTATGAAAATATATGGAATTTGAGTTAACTATTCAGTGAGGAGGTTCCAATAAAATTTACCACTATATTGAAACAAAAACTGTATATAGATCTAGAATAGTTACACCTATGATTAATTGCCCTAAAAAGGGTGTATGGATATGGACATGATCATTTCAAGGTTCATGATAATGAGGTTTTCTACACACATGGTTTTACAATCCATGGGGATTTGTTTTGAAAATCAAAAAATTCATTAAGAACAATTATGAAGGACATGAACAAATATGGTAGGTTATAATAACCATAATAGGAAACAATACTGTGGATAACCTAAATTTAAACCTTGAGACACATTAGTTAGAATATACTTATATTTTATAAATTATTCCCTCTATATTTTTATGTTTTTGTGTTGTATGTTAATGAATTCTTATTTTATTATATATATTATTTTTAGTTAATAGTAAAAAATATGAGAAATAATTCCCACAACCTGTAACACCCGAGACTTTTATGAGAAATATTTTTTTTATGTAATATAAATCATAAAAGGGATCTTTCACTTCACACAACACTAGTTTGTCTTGCTTTACACGAAATCGTGGCCTTTCTTCGATAGCTTGCGTCGTACGTAATACCGGGTTTCACTTAACAACGATATGCTATTAAAATATTATTAAAACTAGCCTTTATGAATAGTAATAACCACATTTTGAAATTTTTTAAATTTCATCTTTCAAAATTGACTTCATTTTTGAATTCGGAATATCGAAATTAGCATAGGATGAAATTTTGGTATTTTTCTGAAAACTTTCAATTTTTGATGAATAGTGAAAACACTAGGTTACTATTTAAAAACCAACTTTTTATTTCAATAATTATTTATTTTATTTAAATTTATTTTAGGTCAATATTGATACATAATACCGATATAAGTTCAATTCAATTCATTGGATTCATTTTATAATAATTTTAGATATATAAAAATTTTATTGAACTTTTCACTGTCTTTTACCCACCCCCTAGGAGAATTTGCAAATTTACATAAAACATAATTTTACTGCTTTTGTGAATGGAATTTAAAAAATCCGAGAGAAAAATTTTATGTCAGTAAGTAAAATTTGGTTCAATGAGATGAAAATAATATTTGGTGAATAGTAACTTTTTTCTTTTTTTACCACGGTTAAAAGTAAATAGGATAATTAAGGGTAAAAATGATATTATTATTACCCAAAAACATGTCCTAATTATATTGGATAAGTGTAATTCGACCAAAAACAACCTTAGTAATAAAATATGACCATTTAGGCCCACTTGGATTAGATTAGGACATTTATTATTAATTTATTTAAAGAAGGGTTAAAATAGTTAAAATCAATGTTTAATAAATAAATAATTTTTAATATAGGGTTATACATAAGATATATTACACTATAAACATTCCATAGAAATATAAAAATAGTTCCTACATAATGATATTTTATTTTTAATTTTTAGACATTAAATAATATAATTTATTTATGACATAATGATGATGCAATAATTATCTTATTAATAAAATATTGACATAATCGATGTTATAAATACCCAAATAAATGTAATTTGAGACTTTTTATGAATTAAAATAATTTTATAGTTTAATATGACATTTTAGTATTTATTTAATTAACTTTTTTTGAACTAATATTTCTGTTATGATTTTCACAAAAATGAATTACCAAATAGTGTCAAAATTGACATAAAATAGTTTTCAAAACACATATTATATTATTAATTGTTATTTTATTCCTAAAAATCTATGTTTCGGCCAAATGACTTATATAAGGTTATATATATTAATAATAAACAACTTGTGCTTTTTTGTCATGTTATAGTAAGTTTATTATCCTTATAGTCTAAGAAAACAAAAAGATACGGTAAAAGTAAAATTATTTAACTTAAAGTTAAATATAAATTATAAGGTTAAAATAGAACTCTAAACTTGTCTAAATTCTATTGGATGAGATTATTTCGACCCATCCCCACCTTATCTACAAAATAAATTAATTTTGAGCTATTAAAAACCGTATATGACTTTATAATAAAATAATATTTTGAGTTTTTCCAAAGTTTCCCCTCTCCTCCCTTATAAAAGGGCACATCCTCCCTCTCTTCCTCACACCACATTGAGCCCTCAATCTCGGCCAAACCCTACCACATTCTCTTCTCTAATTCCCTAATAAAATCCTAGAGGTTCTGGTCTTCTTCAACGACCAATTTTAGTGCCCTAAGAGGAGTTCTCAAAGAGGCGCATCAAAGAAGAGGTAATGTCTGTTACCGATTCTTTCATCTTTATTTATTCTTACACTTCTTCTTATTCAGTTGTTTCATTATGAAGTAATAACATCAGTATCAATCATATACTGATATGTTATTATAAGTATGAAATAACCATATTTCACCATCTATCCATCCTACGGAAAACGAAATCACCGCACGTGCGTACGTACGGAATATCGTCTCCACATCGTGGTGTAATCTATATTCCACCACCACCTTACTTGGAAGGGTATAATGGTCTAAATAATAACTATATATGATTATTTTAAAGTTATATTGATTCTGAAATAGTATACATACACTCCAATATAATTCCCCGATCATGGGAAAGTTATCATCACTCGTGCGTACGTACGGAATACCGTCTCCACGACACGATGAGATTCATTCTCCATGTTAACCATTCATGAATGATTATAAAGTATATATAATAAGTAATCATCAAATATATGAAATAATAATTATACTAGATTTATATATATATATATATATATATATATATATGTATTTCATCTACTTAATTTCATTCAATTTAATAAGGGAATGAAAACAGCGTTCATGCGTACGTACGGTCTACCGTCACCATGAATGGTGTATTTCATTTAATTTAATTGATCTATCAAATATATATGTATATACTAAAATATATATTATATATAAATCATGTTTTACATTATGGAATTAAGTTAATCAGGATATAAGTAATAATATCAAGGACAACAAGTCTAAACATGTACGATAAATAAAAACAATTTAACCCAAAATGTTGCTTTAACATGGAACTTACAAAAAAACGTGTAATATAATGTCATAATTGAACAATATATGATATCATAACAATGAATATGATTCTGTAATAAGTCAATGGAATTTTTAAATCATTATACAGCAGGTTCAGAAACATACGAAGCATATCGGGCCTAAGGTAAAGGATAATTTTGCAATCTCATTTTTATCCAAGATCGCTTATACGTAAGTATTTACTGGGGTTATATTTTTCATCCATGATCATAAAATGTTTTTCATAAAGTGTTTAATATTCTTTCATGTATTTTTAATGTCATTTTTACCCCACTTTGACTTTTACTTTGTGTTATGGAAGGAATCGTTATTTTGTTTACCATACATGGTATTTTTTGACTTTCCCGACAAAAGTACGAGGAGAATGTTTTTTTAACTTATATGGCATGAATGGATTTTGATGATTTCATAACGCCTTATTTTCATGAAGATTCCTCTACAATATTTCATGATTATTTTCAAAAAAATCATTTTCCTTTAAAATTTAATGATAATTTCATAAAAGAAAATTATTTTGTTGAAGAAAGGATATTTTCCTCAAGAATTCAATTCAAGTGTTTTATCAAAAATATTTTCCATCTAAGATGACATTATTTCATATGTGTATGTTTCAATTATAATGTCTCAATTATGCACATGGTATGATTCTTCTTATGATGGAATGATATCCATTTGTTTTATATGGATTATGTTGTGATGGAATGATGTTGAAGAATCCCAATTTATTACATGGGTTATGCTATGATGTATGATTTATGATTTTGTGGCACAAGTAAGAATGATTTCATTATGAGATGGGTGGGACCTATATCTCCCTCCAATGAATTGGGTAATGATTTATATCTCATGAGATAGACATGACTGGAAAGGTAAGTTAATCTGGTTCAGTGTTACAGGACTGAGATGAGAAGTGAACTCGATTCAGAAAGGGACTTTGTCCACTAAGATGGTCTTGACAGTAATGCCTTGGCTACTATGGAAATCATAACATGTTCTTAATGGTTTCCACAATTACATTCTTTATTCACATGCTATTTTATCATGATTGATGTTCCCTTATGATATATGCCTTACGTACTTCCATGATTCATGTCTTTGCTCAAGATTTTGATGTTTAGATTTTATGCTCAAGTTTTTGCATTCAAATGTTTATATATTATTTTATGTTTTCTATGTTTACCCTTACTGGGAATTTGAACTCACATTTTTGTATGTTTTCTTTTCCCTAGGTTGTGAGCAAGGATATTAAGTAGGATATGCCAAAAAGAAACTCTAGATATGATGAAATAAATTGGAGACAACGTAGATGATTTATGAACCAGTTGTTTATGTTTCCTAGTTTCTAAAGACACTATACCTATACGGTCCTTTCATGGTTTTGTTGTATGTTGTAATAATTTTACTTCAATTTTGAAGTATTAACAATTTGTGTAATGTATGGGCCATTATAGTTGGTATTAGAGGAAAGGTATAGTCAACCTTTGGAAACTAGGATGTAAAAGCCTTAGTAAGAACCCTAAGGATAAGTCTATGCATAGAACACAATCTTAGTGTTTTAGAAATGGCCATGAACAACCTATGATAAGACCTTATGTAACACCCCGAGATTTTATGAAAAATATTCTTTTCATTAATGTCTTGTGTTGTACGCAAAACCAAAAGGAGCTTTCATAACACGCATCCTTGACTGGCCTTGCATTACACGCAGTCACGACCTTCCTCGATAGCGTGTGTAGTACGCAGTACCAAGTTTCACTAAACAACTATATGGTATTAAAATATTATTTAAAACTAGCCGTTATGAATAGTAATAACCAGTTTTTTAAATATTATAAATTTTATTTTTCAAAATGGACTTCATTTTTTAACTCGGAATATCGAAATTATCCTAAGATGAAATTTTGGTATTTTTCTGAAAACATTCAATTTTTGATTAATAGTGAAACTACTAAGTGGCTGTTAAAAAAAACTAAAATTTTCATAAAACATAATTTTACCACTTCTTTGAGTGGAATTTCAAAACTCCGAGAGCCACGGTTGATGTTAGTAAGTAAAATGCAGTTCAATGAGATGAAAATAATTTTTTGGTGAATAGTAACTTTTTACTTTTTTACCACGGTTAAAAGTAAATTGGGTAATTAAGGGTAAAAATGATATTATTATTACCCTAACACAAGTCCTAATTCTATTGGAAAATTGTAATTCGACCAAAAACAAACTTAGGAATAAAATATGACCATTTAGGCCCACTTGGATTAGATTAGGACATTTATTATTAATTTATTTAAAGAAGGGTTAAAATAGTTTAAATCAAAGTTTAATAACTAAATAATTTTTAATATGGGGTTATACATAAGATAAATTCGACTATAAATGTTCATTAGAAGGATAAAAATAGTTCCTACATAATTTTATTTTATTTGTAATTTTTAGACATTAAATAATTTAATTTATTAATGACACAATGATGATGCTGTAATTATCTTATTAATGAAATATTGACATAATTGATGTTATAAATACCCAAATAAATATAATATGAGACTTTTTATGAATTACACTAATTTTCTAGGTTAATATGACATGTTAGTATTGATTTAATTAACTTTGTTCAAACGTATCATTCGTTATGATTTTCACCAAAAAACATTACTAAATAGTGACAAAATTGACATAAAATAGTTTTCAAAACAAATATTATATTATTAATTGTTATTTTATTCCTAAAAATCTAAGGTTTGGCCAAATGACATAGATAAGGTTATATATATTAATAATATACATCTTGGGGTTCGTTTGGCTTGATATATTAAGTTTATTAACCTTATAGTATAAGAACACAAGAAGACACGGTAAAAGTAAAATTATTTAAATTAATGTTAAATCTAAATGATAAGGTTAAAATAGGAACCTAAACTTGTATAAATTCTATTGGATGAGATTATTTCGACCCATCCCCACCTTAGCCTCTAAATAAATCAATTTGGAGCTATTTAAAACCGAACTTGACTTTATAAAAAAATAATAGTTTTAGTTATTCCAAAGGTGCCCCTCTCCTCCCTTATAAAAGGGTAGCTCCTCCCTCTCTTCCTCACACCACTTTGAGCCTTCAAGCTCGTCCAACCCCTGCCATTTTATCCTATAAACTTCCCTAGAGACATACTAGAGGTCCTTGTCTTCTTCAAAGACCAATTTTAGTGCCCTAAAAGGAGGTCTCAAAGAAGCACTTCAAAGAAGAGGTAATATCCATTACTGATCCTTTCCAATTTCATTCTTCTTCAACTTCTTCTTCTTTAGTTGTTTCATTGTAAAATAATACCATCAGTATCACTAATATACTGATATGTTATTATAAGTATGAAACAACCCTATTTAACCATCAATCCATCCTACAGAAAATGAAATCATCACGCGTGCGTACGTACGGAATACCGTCTCCACGCCGTGTTGTAATCGATTTTCCACCACCACCTTACTTGGATAGGTATAATGGTGTAAATAATGACTATATATGACTATTATAAAGTTATATTGATTATGAAATAGTATACATACACTCCAATACAATTCCATGATCATAGGAACGATATCACCACTCGTGCGTACGTACGGAATATCGTCTCCAAGATGTGATGTGACTCGTTCTACATGATCCTCATTTAATAATGATTATATAAATGAATTTAATGAATGAATATGATATATATTACACTAATAACATTCTGGAAATGAGTTATCTAAAACCTAAAGAGAAGAATAATAAATTATTCGACAAAACACTTATAAGAACAAAAAGTTATAAACACCCGAATAACAAGTAGCAATGAAATATTACTACTAAGAAGATAAGAATATGACCATATATGATATCATAAAAATACGTATGATTCTGGAATAAGTCAATAACATTATTTAAATCATTATACCGGAGGTTCGGACACTTACAAAGCAAGTCAGACCTAAGGTAAGTGAAAATATCACAATCTCAATTTTATCCGAGATTGTTTATACTTTGGTATTTACTGGGGTGTATTTTATCATCCACATCCATGTTTCCTAAATATGTAATATTTATATCCTTATACAATATTTTATAGCCAATTTTACCCTTCGGTGAGTTTTTAGAAAAAGATATGAAAGGAATCTTTTGTCGTTTTTCGTACGAGGTACTTTTTGACTTTTCCGACAAAACTACATAGAATGTTTTTTTTAACTTATACGTCATGAATATATTTTTTAAAAATTATTTCCAAGAAGCTTCCTTTACAAGTTTTCATGTTTATTTTTAATCAACTTCTTTTAGTTTAGAATTGTACGACATGTTAAGAAAGGAAAAGTGTTTTTGAAGTAGAAAGGATATTTTCCTCAAGAATGGAGTTCAAGTGTTTCATCAAAATTATTTTCCATCTAAGATAATAAAGGGTTCTGTTTTTATCCCTATTATTACATTGGTTTTATTATGTTGTGAAGGAATTATATTTTTATGAATTCATTTATCTTATATGAATTGTTTTATGATGTCACGATGTTTAAGATTCCCATTTTTATTACATGGGTTATGCTATGATGTATGGTTTTCTGATTTTGTGGAACACATAATAATGGTATCATTATGAGATGGATGGTACCTATATCTCCCTCCAATGAATTGGGTAAAGATTTTATATCTCATGAGATAGACACGGATGGAACGGTAGGTTATACCGGTTCAGTGAAACATGACTGAAACGAGGAGTGAACTCTGTTCAGAAAGGGACTTTGTCCACTAAGATAGTCTTGGCAATGAGTCTTGACAAATGAGAAATGATTATCTATGATTATGTGTGTATGCCAAAAAGTTTCATGTTTTAAGTTATTATTATTGAGATTACATTTCACTACTATGATTTATCCCATGTTAAGAAATCATGATCTCTTTTGAAGGTTATGATTTCCAAAAGATATGTTCTTATGAATATGATGTGATTGATATTTCTTTTGTTTACCCTTACTGAGCATTTGAGCTCAACCTTTTTGGTTTTCTTTTCCCCAGGATATAAAGAAAGGTTTTAGGTAAGAAAAAAAAAGGGAAGATCTTTATTAGGAGATGTTGAAGATCTTTCACCACGATTAGAAGATTTTATTCCAAGTTTCCAAAGACACTAAACTGTTACGGTCCTTGTGTGTTTGTTTTTCTTATGTATTAAGTATTCTGCAAAAGTAATGTAATATTCATGTACGTCGAGCTTCGGGTCTCTACAGTTGGTATCAGAGGAAAGGTTTAGTCAACCTTTGGAAACTAGGATGTGAAAACGTTAGTGAGATCCCTAGAGATATTTCTAAGGTATGTCTAGGGATGTCCCTAAGGTTAAGTATACATATAGGTTATAGTACTAGAATTATGTTAACGATCATAGAATTAAACCTAAGATGTTAGATATTGAAGGTACTCCCCCTTTATTATGTTGTTTTCCCTAACATGATTTTTGCCTCTCACACTATTCTTTTTGGGTTTTAGACGATGGATGGAACCTGAAAGAACCGTGTTGATCAATGCAATGGACAATGCAATGATTGTCCTCCTGAACAAACAAATTTTATGGGAGATGGAGTGAAAAATCTTATTTCTATACTTACACAAGCTATGAATCATTCTAGACTTCCAAATGAGCAGAGAAGGGAACAATATTCTATTGAGTCCTTCATGAGGCAGTGTCCACCTTATTTCAGTGGGTCTTCTGATCCACTTGTTGCCGAACAATGGATAAGTACTACTGAAAAGATATTTTCAATTCTTCAATGTTCTGAACATGATAAAGTCATCTTAGCAGTATATCGTTTGGAAGGTGAAGTTGATCAATGGTGGAATCTTATCAAGAATACGAGGCAAAGGGATGAAATTGAGTCCATGGAATGGGACAAATTCAAGAACTTATTTTTCAATAAGTACTTTCCTCGTATTCTTCGAACAAAGATGGAGTAGGAGTTTCTGGAACTAAAGAAAAATGATGATGAATTTGTTGGTATATACAAAGAGAATTTTACAAGGCGTGCAAGGTATGCATCTGGATTTATCATCCAACCTGAAAGTAAAGTTGATCGATTCTTCAGTGGCTTAAAACCAAATCTTCGAAGGGCATTAGCTATAAGAGACTTCAGTAGCTATGAATAAATTGTGCATTGTGCTATCAAGGTAGAAATGGAAGTTGGTGTTACTTATCCATCTCATAGTTTTGACAAGAAACGAAAGATGGAGTTTAAGGAGAAATCTCAGAATAATGGTGAAAAGAATATGAATGTTTCTTTATGCTCAAAGTGTGGAAAGAAGCATGGTGGAGATTTTCTTAAAGGGACAAGTAAATGTGTCAAATGTGGAAAGGAAGGTCATCTGGCATTTGAATGCCGCAATGTTGGGAAGAAGATGTCTAATGATGCAAACAAAGGAAGGGATACACAGAATGAACCTACTACACATCAATGTTTCAAGTGCAAGGAGATGGGACATTATGCAAATAAATGCCCTAATCCAAGGGTTAGTGATGATCGACGTGAGAAACCACTTAAGGCAAAGGACAAAGGGAAGTCACATGCGATCACCATTAGTGATGTTGAATATGACAACGATGTGGTGGAATGAATAAGTGTTTATGTAATGTGATTTCAAAATAATGTTGAGTATTGGAATATTTATGTATTGGTCTATTGTGGTTTTCAATAATTTTATGTTACCAGTAACCATGGAAAGTGATTAAAATAATTTTGTAAAAAAAGATGATATGTACATAATTAAGGGATAAGGAAAAAATGAAATTTTGACAGTATTCATGAGCTCATGATTGATATAAGGACTAAGTGATATCATGGTTTGAGTATATAGAATTTTGAAGATTTTGGTATGTGTAAAGTGTTAACTTTTAACTACATTCATGTTTTCACTAAGGTTCAATGGGTATTCAAGAGAATACATGATTAAGGCCTTTGAATGTTTGGAATGTGACCAACAAGACATATCTCATAATATACGGGGATCAACGATGATATTAACATGCTTGTTATATGAACTCTTTGGTAATCGATTTCACTATAATATGAGATTGGACGGCAGTATGGAATGGACTCTGTTGGAAATAAGTTAGTATTGTTTAAGGATAAAAGTTTTTTTCGATATTATTGATGGAATGTTATAGTAATATAGTTTTAGAAAAAGGATAACCTGCAGGACGGGCGACAACCAATCGCGTCGGACAAGGTCATAGGAATCGAACCCACAACCGAAGTGCAACTGGCCTTTATCGCCTACCACTGGCCTACAGGAAGTCCCTGGTTAGTAGAAACTAGTTTTATTTTATTACACGTATAAGTTCATTTTTTGAATCGTATACGATTATCTTCACCATAGATGGTCTTATGTATTTTTGATAACTTTTGTAACCTTTTGTTTGAGACAGATGGAATGACCCATCATTCTATCACATGATCTGCTAACACTTCACGAACGACAAATCAAACTTCATGTCTTTAAGAGATGAAGTGGAAATTGTCCAATGAATGACCAATGGTGACACAGTACCAAAATGACGAAAGTATTTCTTCTAATTCCAATTTCATCAACTTTAGGGAAATGATCTTGAAAACCAAAAATGTTATCATAGTGCTCTTATATCTGATGAATTAGATGGTACCTTAGATCGTCACAAATTTATGGCCTTGTGATTGTTGGCTTTTCCATAGCCATGTCCTCTACCACTCTCCATCTGTACATGATGGTTAGATTTCTCTTCGATATCCATATTTTCACCTATGTAGAAATCCAGTGATTAGTTTATTTGGGTAATCGTTACGTTTGATACTTTTCTTTTTAAAGAATGGTTTTGGTATTCCTTTTTATAATGTGGTTTACTATTAAAGAAACTTTCAAGTAGTAAACCATTTATAACCCCGACGAATTTCGAGGGCGAAATTCATTTTAAGGGGGGTAGAATGTAACACCCCGAGATTTTATGAAAAATATTCATTTTATTAATGTCTTGTGTTGTACGCTAAACCAAAAGGAGCTTTCAAAACACGCATCCTTGACTTTCCTTGTATTACACGTAATCACGACCTTCCTCGATAGCGTGTGTAGTACGCAACACTGAGTTTCACTAAACAATGATATGCTATTAAAATATTATTTAAAACTGGCCGTTATGAATAGTAATAACGAATTTTCAAAATTTTATAAATTTTATTTTTCAAAATGGACTTCATTTTTGAACTCGGAATATCGAAATTAGCCTAAGGTAAAGTTTTGGTATTTTTCTGAAAACTTTCAATTTTTGATGAATAGTGAAACTACTATGTGGTTGTTAAAAAAAATGAATTTTTCATAAAACATAATTTTACAGCTTCTGTGAGTGGAATTTCAAAAATCCAAGAGACACGGTTGATTTCAGTAAGTAAAATGTGGTTCAATGAAATGAAAATAATTTTTTGGTGAATAGTAACTTTTTACTTTTTTTACCAGAGTTAAAGTAAATAGGGTAATTAAGGGTAAAAATGATATTATTATTACCCAAACACATGTCCTAATTCTATTGGACAAGTTTAATTCGACCAAAAACAAACTTAGGAATAAAATATGACCATTTAGGACCACTTGGATTAGATTAGGACATTTATTATTAATTTATTTAAAGAAGGGTTAAAATAGTTTAAATCAAAGTTTAATAACTAAATAATTTTTAATATGGGGTTATACATAAGATAAATTCGACTATAAATATTCATTAGAAATCTAAAAGGATTTCCTAGATAATGGTATTTTATTGGTAATTTATAGACATTAAATAAGTTAATTTATTTATGACACAACGATGATGCAGTAATTATCTTATTAATGAAATATTGACATAATTGATGTTATAAATACACAAATAAATATAATTTGAGTCTTTTATGAATTAAACTAATTTTATAGGTTAATATGACATGTTAGTATTGATTTAATTAACTTTTTTCGAACTTATCATTCTGTTATGAGTTTCACAAAAATCAATTACTAAATAGTGTCAAAATTGACATAAAATAGTTTTTAAAACAAATATTATATTGTTAATTGTTATTTTATTCCTAAAAATCTAAGGATAGGCCAAATGACTTAGATAAGGTTATATATAATAATAATAAACAACTTGGGGTTCGTTTGGCTTGATATAGTAAGTTTATTAACATTATAGTATAAGAACACAAGAAGACACGGTAAAAGTAAAATTATTTAAATTAATGTTAAATCTAAATGATAAGGTTACAATAGGAACATAAACTTGTCTAAATTATATTGGATGAGAGTATTTTGACCCATCCCCACCTTAGCATTGAAATAAATCAATTTGGAGCTATTTAAAACGGAACTTGACTTTATAATAAAATAATATTTTTTGTTATTCCAATGGTGCCCCTCTCCTCCCTTATAAAAGGGCACCTCCTCCCTCTCTTCCTCACGCCACCTTGAGCCTTCCTGCTCGGCCAACCCCTGCCATTTTCTTCTCTCCACTTCCCAAGAGACATCCTAGAGGTCCTAGTCTTCTTCAAAGACCAATTTTAGTGCCCTAAAATGAGGTCTCAAAGAAGCATTTCAAAGAAGAGGTAATATCCATTACCGATCCTTTCCAATTTCTTTCTTCTTCAACATCTTCTTCTTTAGTTGTTATATTATGAAGTAATAACATCAGTATCACTAATATACTGATATGTTATTATAATAATTAAACAACCCTATTTAACCATCTATCCATCCTACGAAAAATGAAATCATCGTGCATGCGTACGTACGGAATACCGTCTCCACACTGTGGTGTAATCGATTTTCCACCACCACCTTACTTGGATGGGTATAATGGAGTAAAAAATGACTATATATGACTATTAAAAAGTGATATTGATTCTAAAATAGTATAAATACACCCCAATACAATTCCACGATCATAAGAACGATATCATCACTCGTGCGTGCGTACGGAATACCGTCTCCCCGATGTGATGCGACTCGTTCTACATGATCTTAATTTCATAATGATTATATAAATTAATTGAATTAATTAATATGATATATATTACACTAATAAAATTCTTGAAATTAGGTATCTATAACCTAAATATAAGAATAAGAATTTATTCGACAAAACACGCATAAGAACAAAAAGTTATAAACACCCGAATAACAAGTAGCAATGAAATATTACTACTAAGAAGCTATAAATATGACCATATATGATATCATAAAAATAAGTATGATTCTATAATAAGTCAATAAAATTATTTAAATCATTATACAGGAGTTTCGGACACATACAAAGCAACTTGGACCTAAGGTAAGGGAAAATATTCCAATCTCATTTTTATCCGAGATTGCTTATACTTTGGTATTTACTGGGGTGTATTTTATCATCCACATCCTTGTTTCCTCAATATATAATATTTATATCCTTATACAATATTTTATATCCAATTTTACCCTTCGGTGAGTTTTTATTAAAAGATATGAAAGGAATATTTTGTCATTTTTCGTACGAGGTACTTTTTGACTTTTCCGACAAAAGTACGAAGAATGTTTTTTTTAACTTATACGGCATGAATGGATTTTTAAAACATTATTTCCAAGAAGCTTCCTTTACAAGTTTTCAAGTTTATTTTTAATCAACTTCTTTTAGTTTAGAATTGTACGACATGTTAAGAAAGGAAAAGTGTTTTTGAAGTAGAAAGGATATTTTCCTCAAGAATGGAGTTCAAGTGTTTTATCAAAAAACAATTCCATATAAGATAATAAAGGGTTATGTTTTTATCCCTATTATTACATTGATTTGATTATGTTGTAATGGAATTATATTTTTATGAAATTCCATTATCTTATATGAATTGTTTTATGATGTCACGATGTTTAAGATTCCCATTTTTATTATATGGGTTATGCTATGATGTATGGTTTTCTGATTTTGTGGCACACATAAGAATGGTATCATTATAAGATGGGTGAGACCTATATATACCTCCAATTCATTGGGTAAAGATTTTATATCTCATGAGATAGACATGGCTGGAATGGTAGGTTATACCGGTTCAGTGAAACAGGACTGAAACGAGGAGTGAACTCGGTTCAGAAATGGACTTTGTCCACTAAGATAGTCTTGGCAATGAGTCTTGACTAATAAGAAATGATTCTCTATGATTATGTGTGTATGACACAAAGATTCATGTTTTATGTTATGATTATTGGGATTACATTTCACTACTATTATTTATCCCATGTTAATAAATCATGATCTCTTTTGTAGGTTAAGATTTCCAAAAGATATGTTCTTATGAATATGATGTGATTGATATTTCTTTTGTTTACTCTTACTGAGCATTTGAGCTCACCCTTTTATGTTTTATTTTCCCCAGGATATAAAGAAAGGTTTTAGGTAAGAAAAAAAGGGAAGATCTTTATTGGGGGATGTTGAAGATCTTTCGCCGCGATTAGAAGATTTTATTCCGAGTTTCCAAAGACACTAAACTATTACGGTCATTGTGTGTTTGTTTTTCTTATGTATTAAGTATTCCAAAAAAGTAATGTAATATTCATGTACTTCAAGCTTCGGGTCTCTACAGTTGGTATCAGAGGAAAGTTTTAGTCAACCTTTGGAAACTAGGATGTGAAAACGTTAGTGAGATACCTAGAGATATTTCTAAGGTATGTATAGGGATGTCCATAAGGCTAAGTATACGTATAGGTTATAGTACTATAATTACACTAACGATCATAGAATTAAACCTAAGATGCTAGATATTTAAGGTACTCCCCCTTTATTATGTTGTTTTCCCTAGAATGATTTTTGCCTCTCACACTATTCTTTTTGGGTTTTAGACGATGGCTGGAACCCGAAGGAACCGTGTTGATCAATGCAATGGAAAATGCAATGATTGTCCTCCTGAACAAAAAAATGTTATGGGAGACGGAGTGAAAAATCTTATTGCTATACTTACACAAGCTATGAATCATTCTGGACTTCCAAATGAGCAGAGAAGGGAACAATATTCTATTGAGTCCTTCATGAGGCAGCGTCCACCTTCTTTCAGTGGGTCTTCTGATCCACTTGTTGCTGAACAATGGATCAGTACTACTGAAAAGATATTTTTAGTTCTTCAATGTTCTGAACATCATAATGTCATCTTAGTAGTATATCGTTTGGAAGGTGAAGCTGATCAATGGTGGAATCTTATCAAGAATATGAGGCAAAGAGATGAAATTGAGTCCATGGAATGGGACGAATTCAAGAACTTATTTTTCAATAAGTACTTTCCTCGTATTCTTCGAACAAAAATTCAGAAGTATTTTCATGAACTAAAGCAAAAGGATGATGATTCTGTTGGTATATACGAAGTGAATTTTACAGGGCTTGCAAGCTATGCATCTGGATTTATCATCCAACCTGAAAGTAAAGTTGATCAATTCTTCAGTGGATTAAAACCAAATCTTCGAAGGGCATTAGCTATAAGAGACTTCAGTAGCTATGAAGAAATTGTGCATTGTGCTATCAAGGTAGAAATGGAATTTTTTGTTACTTATCCATCTCATAGTTTTGACAAGAAATGAAAGATGGAGTTCAAGGAGAAATCTCAGAATATTAGTGAAAAGAAGATGAATGTTTCTTTATGCTCAGAATGTGGAAAGAAGCATGGTGGAGATTGTCTTAAAGGGACAAGTAACTGTTTCAAATGTGGAAAGGAAGGTCATCGGGAATTTGAATGCCACAATGATGGGAAGAAGATGTCTAATGATGCAAACAAAAGAAGGGATACACAGAATGAACCTACTACACTTCAATGTTTCAAGTTCAAGGAGATGGGAAATTATGCAAATAAATGTCCTAATCCAAGGGTTAGTGATGATCGATGTGAGCAACCACTTAAGGCAAAGGACAAAGGGAAGTCACATGTGATCACCATTAGTGATGTTGAATATGACAACGATGTGGTGGAATGATTAAGTGTTTATGTAATGGGATTTCAAAATAATATTGAGTATTGGAATATTTATGTATTGGTCTATTGTGGTTTTCAATAATTTTATGGTACCAGTAACCATGGAAAGTGATTGAAATATTTTGTAAAAAAAGATGATATGTACATAATGAAGGGATAAGGAAAAAAATTAAATGTTTGACAGTATTCATGAGCTCTTGATTGATATAAGGACTAAGTGATATCATGGTTTGAGTATATAGAATTTTGAGGATTTTGGTATGTGTAAAGTGTTAACTTTTAACTACATTCATGTTCTCACTAAGGTTCAATGGGTATTCAAGAGAATACATGATTAATGCCTTTGAATGTTTGGAATGTGACCAACAAGACATATCTCATGATATACGAGGATCAACGATGGTATTAACATGCTTGTTGTATGATCTCTTTTGTAATCGTTTTCACTATAATATGAGATTGGACAGCTGTATAGAATGGACTATGTTGGACATAAGTTAGTATTATTTAAGGATAAATGTTTTTTTCGATATTATTGATGGAATGTTATAGTAATATAGTTTTTTAAAAAGGACAACCTGCAGGACGAGCGACAGCCCATCGCGTCGGACAAGGTTGTAGGAATCGAACCCACAACCGAAGTGCGACTGGCCTTTATCACCTACCACTGGCCTACAGGAAGTCCCTGGTTAGTAGAAAATAGTTTTACTTTATTACACATATAAGTTCATTTTTGGAATCGTATACGATTAACTTCACCATAGATAGTCTTATGTATTTTTTATAACTTTTGTAACCTTTTGTTTGAGACAGATGGAATGACCCATCATTCTATCACATGATCTGCTAACACTTCACGAATGACAAATCCAACTTCATGTCTTTAAGAGATGAAGTGGAAATTGTCCAAATAATTACCAACGGTGACACAGTACCAAAATCACAAAATTATTTCTTCTAATTCCAATTTCATCAACTTTAGGGAAATGATCTTGAAAACCAAAAATGTTGTCCTAGTGCTCTTATATCTGATGAATTAAATGGTACCTTAGATCGTCACAAATTTATGGCTTTGTGATTGCTGGCTTTTCCATAGCCATGTCCTCTACCACTATCCATCAGAACATGATGGTTAGATTTCTCTTCGATATCCATATTTTCACCTATGTGGAAACCCAGTGATTAGTTTATTTGGGTAACCGTTACGTTTCATACTTTTGTTTTTAAAGAATGGTTTTTGTATTCCTTTTTACGATGTGGGTTTCTATTAAAGAAACTTTCAAGTAGTAAACCATTTATAACCCCGACGAATTTCGAAGGCGAAATTCGTTTTAAGGGGGGTAGAATGTAACACCCCGAGATTTTATGAAAAATATTCTTTTCATTAATGTCTTGTGTTGTACGCTAAACCCAAAGGAGATTTCACAACATGCATCCTTGACTTGCCTTGCATTACACGTAATCACGACCTTCCTCGATTGCGTGTGTAGTACGCAATACCGAGTTTCACTAAACAACGATATGCTATTAAAATATTATTTAAAACTAGTCGTTATGAATAGTAATAACCAATTTTTGAAATTTTAGAAATTTTATTTTTCAAAATGGACTTCATTTTTGAACTCGGAATATCGAAATTAGCCTAGGGTGAAATTTTGGTATTTTTCTGAAAACTTTCAATTTTGATGAATAGTGAAACTACTAAGTGGCAGTTAAAAAAAACTGAATTTTTCATAAAACTTAATTTTACCACTTCTGTGAGTGGAATTGCAAAAATCCAAGAGACAGGGTTTATGTCAGTAATTAAAATGTGGTTCAATGAGATGAAAATAATTTTTTGGTGAATAGTAACTTTTTACATTTTTTACCACAGTTAAAAGTAAATAGGGTAATTTAGGGTAAAAATGATATTATTATTACCCTAACACATGTCCTAATTCAGGAATCGGGGTTGTGTTCCTCCCAACCCTAAATTAATGAAGGAGCTGCTGGATGAGGCTCACAGTTCTCCATTCTCTATTCATCATGGAAGCACGAAGATGTATAAGGACCTGAAAGAGTACTTCTGGTGGGATGGCATGAAAAGAGATGTTGCTGAATATGTCTCTCGATGCTTGGTTTGTCAACAAGTTAAAGCTGAGAGACAAAATTCTAAGGGGATGTTACAACCATTACCCATACCAGAATGGAAATGGGAAAAAATCACTATGGACATTGTCACTGGACTTCCTAAAACATCCAAAGGCAATAATGTTATTTGGGTCATAGTTGATCGTCTTACAAAGTCTGCACACTTCATTGCTATTAGAGAGGATTTATCTCTAGATCAGATTTCCAGGATATATGTAAAGTAATAGGTAAGATTGCATGGAGTACCACTTTCTATTATATCTGATCGGGATCCGAGATTTACCTCGATGTTTTGGCGAAGCCTTCAGCATACTCTGGATACAGAGTTGAGTTTCTGCACTGCTTATCATCCTCATACATACGGTCAGTCTGAGAGGAAAATTCAAACTCTAGAAGATATGTTGAGAGATTTCTCTATGGATTTCAAAGGTGGTTGGGATCAACACCTACCTTTGGTGGATTTTTCTTATAATAATAGCTTTCACTCCAGTATTCAGATGGATCCTTATGAAGCTCTCTATGGAATGAAATGCAGGACTCCAACTTGTTGGGATGAAGTTGGGGAAAGAAAGCTATTAGGACATGATCTTGTTGATGAGATGGCAGAAAAGATCCGATCTATTCAACAACACATAAGAGCATCTCAGAGTCAACAGAAAAGTTATGTCGACAACCGAAGAAAAGGCTTAGAGTTTGAAGTGGGTGATAAAGTGTTCTTTCTATTATCTCCTTGGAAGAGAGTAATGAGATTTGGTAAGAAGGGAATGTTGAGCCCTAGATATATCGGTCCTTTCGAAATACTGGATCGTGTTGGGAAGGTAGCTTACCGATTGGCGCATCCACTGAATCTCACTCAAGTTCACAATGTGTTCCACGTATCACTCCAGAGAAAGTACATAACTGATCCTTCACATGTACTCAGCTCAGAAGTTGTACCGCGGGAGCAAGATCTTTCTTATGAAGAACCGCCGATAGAGATTTTGGATCGTAGCTAAAAAGTCTTACAGAACAAGACCACTCTCTTGGTGAATGTTTTATAGAGGAACCACCGATTAGAAGAAGCTACATGGGAGCTTGAGGATGTGATGAGGGAGAGGTATCCTCATCTATTTGTTACAAAGTGACGAATTTCGAGGGTGAAATTCATTTTAAGGGGGGTAGAATATAACACCACAGACTTTTATGAGAAATATTTTTTTTATGTTATATAAATCATCAAAGGGATATTTCACTACACACAACACTAGCTTGGTTTTCTTTACATGAAATCGCGACCTTCCTCGATAGTTTGCATCGTACGCAATACCGAGATTCACTAAACAACGATATGCTATTAAAATATTATTAAAACTTGCCGTTATAAATAGTAATAACCACTTTTTGAAATTTTTTAAATTTCATCTTTCAAAATGGACTTCATTTTTCAATTCGGAATATCGAAATTAGCCTAGGATAAAATTTTGGTATTTTTCTAAAAACTTACAATTTTTTATGTATAGTGAAAACACTAGGTTACTATTTAAAAACCGACTTTTTATTTAAATAATTCTTTATTTTATTTAAATTTATTTTCTGTCAAAATTGATTCAAAATACCTATATAAGTTCAATTCAATTCATTGAAGTCATTTTATAATAATTTTAGATATATAAAAATTTTATTGAACTTTTCACCGTCTTTTACCCACCTCCTAGGAGAATTTTCAAATTTACATAAAACATAATTTTACAACTTTTGTGAATGGAATTTCAAATATCCAAGAAACACTATTTATGTCAGTATGTAAAATGTGGTTCAATGAGATGAAAATAATTTTTGGTGAAAAGTATCTTTTTACTTTTATTTACCACGGTTAAAAGTAAATAGGGTAATTAAGGGTAAAAATGATATTATTATTATTACACTAACACATGTACTAATTCTATTGGATATGTTTAATTCGACCAAAAACTACATTAGGAATAAAATATGACCATTTAGGCACACTTGGATTAGATTAGGACATTTATTATTAATTTATTTAAAGAAGGGTTAAAATGGTTAAAATAAAAGTTTAATAACTAAATCATTTTTAATATAGGGTTATACATAAGATAAATTCGACTATAAATATTCATTATAAAGATAAAAATATTTCATACATAATTATATTTTTTTTGTAATTTTTAGACATTAAATAATATAATTTATTTATGACACAATGATGATGCAGTAATTATGTTATTAATAAAATATTGAAACAATCGATGTTATAAATACCCAAATAAATGTAATTTGAGACTTTTTATAAATTACAGTAATTTTATAGGTTAATATGACATTTTATTATTGATTTAATTAACTTATTTTGAACTAATCTTTTTGTTATGGTTTTCACAAATATCAATTACCAAATAGTGTTAAAATTGACCTAAAATAGTTTTTAAAAACAATATTATATTATTAATTGTTATTTTATTCCTAAATATCTATGGTTCAGCAAAATTACATATATAAGGTTATATATATTAATAATAAACAACTTTGTATTTTTATGGCTTGTTATGGTAACTTCATTAACCTTATAGTGTAAGAAAACAAAAAGACACGGTAAAAGTAAAATTATTTAACTTAAAGTTAAATGTAAATGATAAGGTTAAAAAAGAACACTAAATTTATCTAAATTCTATTGGATGAGATTATTGCGACCCATCCCCACCTTAGATTCGAAATGAATCAATTTGGAGCTATTAAAAACCGAATATGAGTTTATAATAAAATAATATTTTGAGTTTTTCCAAAGGTTCCCCACTCCTCCCTTATAAAAGGGCACCTCCTCCCTCTCGTCCTCATTCCACTTTGAGCCTTCATGATCAGCCAAACACTGCCAAATTCTCTTCTCCACTTCCCTATAAACATCCTAGAGGTTCTGGTATTCTTAAAAGACCAATTTTAGTGCCCTATTAGGAGGTCACAAAGAGGCGCTTCAAAGAAGAGGTAATGTCCGTTACTGATTCTTTCAACTTTATTTCTTCTTCCACTTCTTCTTATTTAATTGTTTCATTATGAAGTAGTAACATAAGTATCACTCATATAATGATATGTTATTATAAGTATTAAACAACCCTATTTCACCATCTATCCATCCTATGGAAAATGAAATCACCGCGCGTGCGTACGTATGGAATACCGTCTCCACACCGTGGTGTAATCTAGTTTCCACCACCACCTTAATTGGAAAGGTATAATGGTGTAAATAATAACTATATATAATTATTTTAAAGTGATATTGATTATGAAATATTATACATACACTCCAATACAATTCCATGATCATGGGAACGATATCAGCGCTCGTGCGTACGTACGGAATACCGTCTCCACGACGCGATGAGATTCATTCTCCATGTTAACCATTCATGAATGATTATAAAGTATATATAATAAGTAATCATGAAATATATGAAATAATAATTATACTAGATTTATTTATATATATATGTATTTCATATACTTAATTTCATTCAATTTAATAAGGAAACGAAAACAGCGTTCATGCGTACGTACGGCCTACCGTCTCCATAAATGGTTGATTTCATTTCATTTAATCGATCAATAAAATTTATATGTATATAATGAAATATATATTATATATAAATCATGTTTTACATTCTGGAATTATTTAAATCAGGATATAAGTAATAATATCAAGAACAAGAAGCCCAAACACGTACGATAAATAAAAACGATTTAACCCAAAATAATGCTTTAACATGGAACTTATAAAAGAATGGGTAATATAAAGTCATAATTGAACCATATATGATATAAAAACAATGAATATGATTCTGTAATAAGTCAATGACATTATTTAAATCATTATATAGGAGGTTCGGAAACGTACGAAGCATATCGGACCTAAGGTAAGGGATAATTTTGCAATCTCATTTTTATCTGATATCGCTTATACGTAAGTATTTACTGGAGTTATATTTTTCATCCATGATCATAAAATGTTTTTCATAAAGTTTGTAATATTATTCCATGTATGTTTAATGGCATGTTTACCCCTCTTTGACTTTTACTTGGTGTTATGGAAGGAATCTTTCTTTTGTTTACCATACGTGGTACTATTTGACTTTTTCGACAAAAGTACGAGGAGAATATTTTTTTAACTTATACGGCATGAATGGATTTTGATGATTTCATAACGCCGTATTTTAATGAAGCTTACTCTAAAAGATTTCATGATTATTTTCAGAAATCAATTTCTTTTAAAATTGAATGACAATTTCAGAAAAGAAAATTATTTTGTGGAAGAAAGGATATTTTCCTCAAAAATTCATTTCAAGTGTTTTATCAAAACTATTTTCCATCTAAGATGACATTATTTCATAGGTGTATGTTTCAAATATAATGCCTCAATTATTTACATGTTATGAATCATCTTATGATGGAATGATATCCATTGTTTTATATGGATTATGTTGTGATGGCATTATGTTTAAGAATACCAATTTATTACATGGGTTATGATATGATGTATGATTTATGATTTTGTGGCACAAGTAAGAATGATTTCACTATAAGATAGGTGGGACCTATATATCACTCCAATGCATTGGGTAAAAATTTATATCTCATGAGAGAGACATGGCTGGAACAGTAAGTTAATCTGGTTCAGTGTTACAGGACTGAGACGAGGAGTGAACTCGATTCAGAAAGGGACTTTGTACACTAAGATGGTCTTGGCAGCAAAGCCTTGGCTACTAGGGAAATAATAACATGTTCTTAATGGTTTCTACAATTACATGCTTTATTCCCATTCTATTTTATCATGATTGATGTTCCCTTATGATATATACCTTACGTACATCCAAGATTCTTGTCTTTGCTCAAGATTTTGATGTTTAGATTTTATGTTCAAGTTTTTGCATTCAAATGTTTATGTATTGTTTTATGTTCTCTATTTTTACCCTTACTGGGCATTTGAGCTCACCCCTTTTATCTTTTCTTTTCCCCAGGATATAAAGAAAGGTTTTAGGTAAGAAAAAAAGGGAATACCTTTATAGGAGATGTTGAAGATCTTTCACCACGATTAGAAGATTATATTCCGAGTTTCCAAATACACTAAACTATTATGGTCCTTCTGTGTCAATTTTTGTTATGTAATAAGTATTCCGCAAAATTAATGTAATTTCCATGTACATCTAGCTTTGGGTCTGTACACAACCAATGTAATGGGGGGGTGTCATTTTTTCTTAATGATATTTATAATATAATAGGAATGGTATTTGGATATATTGGTAAAATTCATAACGATAAAGCTCAAGTTGCAATTAACAACTATAATATTGTGAAATTTTTTAACACATCAAGTATGAAAATTATGGAATATAATGGAATTTCAACCGTTAAATATAATAAAGAAAAGAATATTCAATTTTCTACATATAATAAATATTTTATTAAGAACCCTGGAAAATGTTGTAATCGAACTGAAAATGAATTATGTGTGGGAAAGGAGGCCTAAAAGCTGCTAATTGCTGAAAATATAATTATTTTAATTAACAAGACATATAGAAATAAAGGTCAACCTATAGCACTACAAATAGTTGAATGCCATAGACGTGGGTAAATTGTTCATTATATGATTCAATTTAATCAAATAGATAATTCCTAAGGTTCTATGATATAACCATTATTTATGTTGAGTCACTAATGTGATTACGTTTTGGAATTTGAGAATCCAATTTTTTAATTCTTCTTATTAATGGTATTCTAGTTATAAAAATCATGTAATATCTAATGATCTTTCTGTAATAGTTTTCATTGAAGGTTTTATAGTATTATATTTAATGGTACTAAAGACCTATAACGGAGATTTAATGGTAATGTGATATTTTATATAAGAACAACATATTGTGGGAAAGATAATATTTACTATATGATTGATGATGACGTATTTATAGTAAATTAAAATTAATTATTCTTGGGAATAAATATGAGTTTAATAATAAACAATAGAGGTTAAAAAAATTGACAAAATAAATAATTTTATATTATATTATTTTAATCCAATTCTTGAGAAAATTATATGATTAATCTGGATTTTGAATATGAATATGAAATTTTTGTCAATAGTTTTAGTAAAAGTAACACCTAATTTCGAGAGATATCCCATTGTATCTAGCATGGTATTGGGCCTTTACCCCACAATCGAAGGGTGATAAGGGTAAAGTTCCTTCCACTGTCCTATGTGATGTAATGGTTAGTATGAATTTGTATTTACTAAAACTATTTAATAGATATATAACATGTTTCCATTGGGAAACATATTTTAGTATCAAATATTTTGGAATGTTTTAGGATTATTAAGTGATTAATTATATTTTTGGAAATGAATCATTTTATTGAGGTGTATGTAACCCTCAGGTCTAAAATGTGATTTAATAAGAATTATTATTTGGTATTAAAATATTTAATTAATTGATGGTTTTGGTTATTTGGGATTTGGAGTTATTAAATAATGGATTTATTCATGCTTAAATTTGTATTTTGATATTAATATGAAGGTGTATTAATTTAGATAATTAGGTTACCTTGTTTAAACCATTTCACGATTTGGTTAAAGTATAAAGACAATAAGATTATTATGATATATATATTTTGTTATTATGTGATCTCTTAGAATTTAAATTTATTACTTTAGGAAGGAATGATTCATCGTGAATAGTGTTTGTTTAGAGCAACAAGTTATATCATGGTGAATTTTTTTAATTTATGAAATTTTACATGTGAAATATTTTTATTTATTTATTCTCTTATACTATATCATAAATGGGTCCATTATATTTAGTAAAGGGTCTTGAGAAATTAATTTTATATTTTCTAAAAAAATTGGTATAATGTAATTTCTAAAATTGTTATTCTATAAAAATCAATATTTTCATTTCCCAATAATGTTATCTTTTTTGGAAAACTAGTTAAGTTACAAATTCCATATACCCATTTCTATCATTGTAAGAGGAAGTTTTATTAACCCCTTTTACGATGTGGGTTTTACACAAAGGAATTTCCAATTTTCGAACCCCTGATTAAAGAGAAAATTTTCAAATATTTAGGATTAATTTTATTTAAAGGGGTAGAATTTAACAACCTGATATATTAAAATAAGAGTATGTTTGATAACATACACAATAATAAATTCTTAATTTAAGTAAAGTGTGGTATAATACTCAAATTTATTATATAAATATGATTGATTTTTCCATCCCAATAAATTCGAGGGTGATAATAGTATTAATTTATTAATAAAAAATATATAAATATCCAATACAAACATAGTGATAAATTCCTAATAAGAACTCATATTTTAATGAAGATATTTTACACAATACAAAATACGTTTCCTTAAAAATTGATTTTCATTTATTTTTGTTGGAAAATAAAAAAACCAATTTATTGATTGTTAATAAATATTATCTCATAAAATATAATGAATTTTTGAATTAATCTTATAAAAATATACCTAATGTGGTCTTTTAGATTTTTTTAATTTTTTTTATTTTTCGGTGAATAATATAATACCTATTTTTGTAAAATGTTCATTTTTTTAATAAAATAATAAATTTAAAAGTAATTTTAATCATTTTTTATATCCATGTAAAATAATATTTATTTATTATTATTTAATATTATTAATTATGCATTATTCATATTTATATCTACTTTTAATAAATGTTTTTTCTTAGGCATAAATGAATTTTTTGAAAACTTTATAAAGGTGTATAAATTTAATCAATTTTAATTAATTAAATTGAACCAAAAAAACTAACGATTTAAATTAAATTTTCATATTATAAATCTAAATTATAAATTTAGATTCATATTATTTTTATTAATTTTCATTAATTTAATTAAAACCATCTTTCCCTCCAAAAAGGTTTTCTAATAAAACTATTGTTTATGTCACGCTTGCGAGTTTCATTTTAAATTAAGTTTTTACAATTAAGTTTTTATAAATTTGATTTAATAATTTTAATCATCATAATTTATAATATATAAAAATTCCATCTTAATTTATTACATAATTAATTGTAATACCAGTAAATAATTAGTTACCATGAATAAAAAATTAAAATACTAAAAATTAGTAACATTAGAGATTAAGTGAATAAATTTATAAAAACATGTTTATTTATTATGATGGACTTATTTATAATATTTATAACTCCACCACACATTATTTTATTATTTTGTATGTACTAGGATTGAGAGTGACTTCCTGTTATTTAATAGTTTTCGGTATTTACAAAAAAAATGTCATACCTCTACAAATGTATAAGTAGACGCCTCCCATCACTTATACACACCACATAATCCATTTGGAAAACCAATACTAGAAACAATATCCCACCAATATACATAAATGAAATTATAGAGCATGTGGTTTTCCCAAAATAAAAACCATATGGTCCTTAATAAGAGATCCAAAGGAGGATCTATAAGTGATGTTAATCGTCTTCACTAAGGTCATTCTTTTTACATATTATTTAGAACCTAAATTACCTAATAAAAATTAAAATATAATGACACTAGTATATCATATATAATGAGATGTTGTTATATTAATTACATAGTATTTATCCATATCATCTTTTATCAAATGGTAAACAAAAACATCGTTTGTGTGTTTGGTAGACTACTGCCTCACGAACAGATGATATTCAATTTCCATCGTCACCTATCAAAAATTATCATAATTATGGATTTATGTTTTATATATTATAATAATTACATATAAATTATTCTATAAAAGTGACATATCACATACCTATATACATTACCATCTATTTAAAAATGATAACATCATTAGGTTTTATGGCGTACTACCACCTCATGAATTGTGTGAGTTATTATTATTATTATATAACATGGATGGTATATATAATTTTATTTAAATTATTAATTTGATAGTTATGATATTTTTATAATTCTAAAATGATAAATAACACTTCACTTAATTCCATCATGATCATTAAACAATGAAAATGTTACATATTTTTAGTTATGACGTACCTACTCCATCTTTGAAAAGTATATCATTTTTCATAACAAGAATCTGTAGTTTTCTTTTGAAGTATAATTTATTTATAAAAAATTATTTATGTCATTATAATTATTTTAGAGATGATGTAATAGAGACCCCTTTACCTATGGTCAACACATAGATACCATTTTGAAATTATGAACTAAGCATCCTCAAGACACTCGATGAGGACATAATTGAATAAAAAAAATAAATATATCATTAAAATAAATGAATAAAATTTTATAAGTTCCAAGCATTAAACAAGTAAATGGTATTTAAGGAAAACATAATTGATATAAGTTTATTATATTAGAGGTAAAATAAATACACTCTGATTTTTGGACTCTAGGTGTGGATTTCATTTACATATAATATCTTCAATCATTCATACATGATGATATTTTATGTTACAATTATTTTACTTAATTCATGCGAGTTATGATTCAAATGATACTAAGGTTGTATGGTTATATGTTTCAATATAACATTAATCATTATTATTTTTGAATGAATTCCAATTACAAAAAATTATTATATCATTGTCTAATAAAATCCTTTTATTTTATCTACCTCTGGTTATTCATGAAATTATCAGGTAATAGTTCCAAGTTTTTCATTTTTATGTTACAATGGTTGATAAAAATAATTTTAATAAAATCATACTTTATTTTTCTCATTAATCAAAAACAATTTTTTAATCTCTATCCATGTTAATAAAAAAACTAAGAATGTTTATAACATTAAACAAATTATTTATTAATGAATTTTTAACCAATGTTCAATTTTTTTAAATTGGTTTGAATGTAATATTCTTCACATTTTATGAATTGGTAAATTTTTACCTTTTTAGAACATTGTTAAAGGAATTTTTTTAAAATATATAACATTAACAAAATTACCCAATATAATGACCACTCAATTATATGAATCTTCTATTATATGTTTATATAGTAATTTATAAAGAAAATGATTTATATAATATTTTGTAAAAAATATATTTTTACGATGTATTTTCAATGTGAAATAGTTATTTTTCACTAGAAATATTTCATGTATTATTTGAATGTCATTTTCAACATTAATGAAAACATTTAACCTTATTGATTTCTTCTAAATTATGTATATATGTCTCTTATATATACCTATCTTATTTGCAATTAATTTGGTAAACCAATAAATTTGTTATGTTAATATCTAAAATGCCTTTACAATTAAATTATCTTTGTTCATCATATGATACGAGAACCTGAAAACCTTTTCCTTCTATGGGTAATTCTTATGTATATGACTTAAGACTGATATCCTTTTATGAAACGCATAATCTTGTACATGTAATGATGGGTACAAAAAGATAGAGCACTAATTCATTGATTAAATATTCAGTCTTATGATGTATCATATATGGTATTATGGGGTAAAACTAATCGATTTGGGTACTTGTTCCACCTTGTCATATTTTCTAGTCAGTTTTCCTTGAATCATGTTTAGGTTAATCTCTATATTTATTTATCATTTCCTTTGAGGCTATGATTTTATGATACCATGTTATTTTTGTTATTCTCCATTGTGATTACCCTTGATCTCAATATTCTATGATATCATATTTTGTCTCTAACTCAAATGTTATGTTTCCTTATCATGTTTTTTATCTTAATAGGCTTTTATTTCACCACTTTTTTCAATGTATTGCTAATGTTATCCCATGTACTTTTAAGAGATCCATATAATTTAAGATCTCATAATGAAAAGTAAAATAATTAAGTTTTATTTTAGTCTTATATTGAAGTATTATAAACCTACTCATCCATAAACACAATGCCTCATGGTATTTTGGTTATAATTATTAAATGTTTATGTTAATTGAATTATGTAATAAATTTTACAAAAGTCTTGGGTCACTATACATCCTTGATTGGGTAATATATGGATCAACCTTGATTTTATTCTTCTTTTCAGCATCTTAATGTATTTCTAATAAGCTTTAGACTATGAGAATTTAACTCTCTTCATGGTCAATCTTATAAGTGTTGTTTCTAGGCATGACATGTTTTGAATGAAATGATGATATTAAAATGAAAAATTTAGGTAACTAATTGTATAAAATATGTTATTTTGATGATCCCATGATACAATGCATCTCATATTATATAGATCCATATATACCCTACTTCTGATATAATATGAACCATGTAATGAACATTATCCACTTATAAGTGTAATTTATTTATCTTGGTATAAAACCAATGCTCACATAGTGTAGTCAATACGATGTCATGGTGTTTGGAAGGGCCATGTCTAGTATGATAATACACAAAGATATCATCCATTAAAAATACCATAATGAAACATAGATATGGTTTGAAATATGGGTTCATAATGGCCATGAAAATAATTTTCACATTGATTAGACAGAAATAAATCACACGATACTAATAAAGGTCTTTACTAATTAAGAAATCTATATATACAATATCTGAGGGTCTAACCCTTACCTGAGGATAGCCTAATTTCAAATTAATTTTTCATATGACACTGAATCCTCATATTTTTTTAAATAGATCATTGATATGTGTAAGGTTACATTAGTTCTTTACCACAAGCTAATTTAAATATTATTAATACACACACAACCTCGTAGTCCAAAAGACCAACAAAATGTAAATATTAGGTGATCCCTTGGGATAAATACTTGTTTTCTTAAACCCTTTGTCCCCCACTTAATGGAAAAACTTCTAGAGTTCATGGAGATCAATAGGATCCACCCTATATAGAGGAATAGACAGTATATGGCCCCAGCCTTAAACCTTACTTAATATTGAATTAAATGAATAATTCACATTGAGGAACTTTTCAGGTTTAGAGTTTTAGAGAATTAGAACATAACTATTACATCTCAAAAGATTACAAAGTAGACACTTCTACTAAGTTTCCATAATAGAAAAAAACTCTTAAAAAGAAACATGTCTAGTTCCATGTCTTATATAGCATGACATTCCCTTGATCCCATCCTTGAACTTATTCCACTTTAAGTCCTGTGAAAAAACATTTTGAAAAAAACATGGGGTGAGCATAAAACTCTCAGTAAGGGATACACAAAGAATGAAAACTGTTACTTTTTCCAACATCAAGTAAACCATGTATACTCTAACAAAGTAATACCTTCACCATCATGAAGTAGTAAAAACTCTTCACTGAATAAAGTATCATCACTTACCTTTTTGTAACCAAAGGATTACCATAAAACCAATATAAAGAACACATAGCATATATAAAGGTAACTTGGGACATAAACATACTTAAGTGTAATAACCATACGGTTGAATTCCACACATATCACTTAATTAAATAGCCATACGGCCAATTTCCATACATACTTAATGGAATAGCCATACGGCCGACTTCCATACCCAGTGCATTAGAGGTTATAACGTAACCACCCGTCCTGGTATTCACGGCACCCCCCGTCATATGGTTTATCACGTAACCACCCATCAAATGTCCAAGTACCAATATAAAATCATAAAACATAAAACCAATATAAAGGAATGATAACATTTCCACATTTCAATCACAATATATCATAATATATTCCTTTATCAAAACCATTTTCAATACCAAAATACATAAAAGAGTATATGGTATTTATTTTATTTTAAAAACATTACGGCTTGTTGAGGAATCCAAAGACCAAATAATACTCGTGGCGGTGAAAAAGGTCGTTGTCACCGCATACGTTAAATAAACATTCCTTTTTATCATTTAGTAAAACGCTTCGTAGAAAAAGATTCATTTTTTATAAAAGTAAAATTCAAAGGGGTTTATACACCGTATAAAAGAATGTTGTGTATAAAACGAAATATGCCTCAATGAAAGGAGATTGAGACGAAGTCCCTTACCTTGGGTCTGACTTGACTCGATCGTACTTTAATGTCCTGAATAATAAACTTGAGTTAATTTATAATTGATTAATAACCTTTTTAAAGTTCATTATTCCTTTTATATCACTTATTTCCATGTTATAAACATTATGTAACCATTTAACTTAATAATGTTTGTTTTGTCGATATTTGGTTCTTAAGTCGAAAGTGGACTTCTTATAATTACATGTTGTTCATGTGGTCAAAGGTTCTTTATATCCAAAATGACATTCCTAATTTTTATATCATATATATCATATATATCCAGCATATACATGTATTTATAATATTAAATAACACTACTGGAAAATGGACCTATCCCCACGGTTTTCCTCAAAACCGTGGGTATAGGTCAATTTTCAAGACCTATACCCACGGTTTTCAAGAACCGTGGGCATAGGGGGGTCTATCCCCACGGTTTTCCAAAACCGTGGGGATAGGTCTTGAAAATTGACCTATCCCCACGGTTTTCAAGAACCGTGGGTATAGGGGTACCTATCCCCATGGTTTTGAGGAAAACCGTGGGGATAGGTATAGGATAAAAAACCTATACCCACGGTTTTGAAAAACCGTGGGTATAGGTTTCCCATGTGTGCGCGGGAAAAAAAAATTTCCGCGGGAAAGATTTTTTTTTTGGCGGGAGTCCTATACCTACGGTTCTTCCCTCTATACCCACGGTTTATATAACTATATTTAACTAAATATAAATATATATACACATAATTGATAGTAGGGTAGTGGTTAGACGCGGTACTTTGCAGCGAAGAGGTCGTGGGATCGAAACCCGCCTGCAGCTTTATTTTAGGATCTATACCCACGGTTTTGAAACCGTGGGTAAAAGCCATTGACACCGTGGCAATTGGGAATGTTTTTTTGACACGGTGGCAGAACACCTATACCCACGGTTTTGGAAAACCGTGGTTATAGGCTGGGGACCTATACCGACGGCGTTCCAGCCCACGGTTCCCAAAACCGTGGGTATAGCCTATACCCACGGTTTTTGGGGCTATACCCACGGTTTTGAACCGTGGGTATAGGCCTTTTTTCCAGTAGTGTAATCATTTAGAGGTAAGAAATGAAATGCACCGTTCATGGAGACGGTAAGCCGTACGTACGCATGAACGCTACTTTCATTTCTTTTTCATATTAATGGAATTAAAACAAAATGAGAGGTATGTATATTTTAATTCCAGAATTATATTCATTAAATCCATCCTTTACACGTCCCACATATGGCATTAACGAATCACATCACTTTGAGGGGGCGGTAGTCCGCACTTCCTTAAATCAAGATATCGTGTTTACCCATAATGGAAACCATAAAGGTATGCCCAAAATGAAAAATAAAGAATCTTAAAGAAAACATAAACATATTATGTATCATATATAAATAGAGTGACATCTTAATGGCCACCATTGAAGGTGTTAAAGGAATGTTGAACAATCATCGTTTCGGGAGGCATAAATTCACCATCCACGAAAACAGTATGTTCTTTAACCATTAGATGAAGGTGTGTGTAAGTGTAGCTCGAATACTTCTTATAAAAACATCCTAGTATATTGAAGATACTGTAGTTTTTACAAAATAAATAAATAAAAAGGGTTTACGGTGTTGGAGAAGCAAAATAAAACAAAAGGACTCAAAAGAAGACATTACCTCAAAATCGGGTAACTCCCTTTGGTTTGAGCTCAAAGGCTTCCTTGGGAAGACTTCTGCCCAAAGTGAGGCTTCAAGGAGTAATATAAGGAAGTGTAGAGACAAAATGGGCAGGGTTTGGCCGAGCCAAAGGCTTTGGGAGTGTGGGTAATGTGGTAGAGGTGGGGGCCTTTTATAAGAGGAGAGGAGGGGCACTTTTGGAAAGTAAAGAAATATTACTTTATTTGAAAATGTGTTTCGGTTTTAAAAGGTCCCACATTGATATAATTCGAGGATAAGGTGATAAGGGTTCTAAATCCACCCATCCAATATGTTTTGGACATGTGTAGTTCATAGATTTTACATTATCTTTCCATTTTAGTTAAATCGTCAAATAATGATTTAATCGCTCCATCATTATTATTTCATAAATAATTTAATTTATTTAATGTCTAAAAATTATAAAAAAAATACTATGATGTAGAAAATCTTTTTATCTTTACAATGACTATTTATAATCAAATATCTGACTTGTATAACCCCATTTAACAGTTGTTTTAGTAAAACATATAATGTTTGTGCCATTTTTTTACATTAACATTAAATAAAAGGTATTTATGTCATTTTCCAACCAAAGTGGTTCCATGGGGTCCCCAAGTTGACCCATGGATTGTCTTGGTCGGCCATGACACATCCAATGAGGGTAGGACATGTTTCATGTCCATTTAATATTATTAAAAAATTATTTTTACCTTAAACTACACTAATTACCACTAATCGCGATTAAAAACTTAATAAGTTACTATTCACCAAAAAATTATTTTAATCTCATTGAACCACATTTTACTTCTTAGTGACAACCATGTATGTCGGAGTTTTGAAATTAAATACACAAAGGTGGCAAAATTTCATTCAAATGGAAAATCAGTTTTTATAAGTACCACTTAGTGATTACACTATTCATCAAAAATTGAAGTTTTTCAGAAAAAATCCAAAAATTCACCCTAAGCTATATTTGATATTCCGAATTCAAAAATGAAGTCCATTTTATAAAATTCAAAACATATAAGTCAAATTAATTAATTTAATAATTAATTCCCGCTGTCATGACAAATAGCGTGTTTTTGTGAAACAATAAGTATCAAAAGATTGACACTAGTTTAAGTCCGATTTCAAAGTGAAATTAATTCCAATGACCACTATTGGATTTAATGGTAAAAATATTTTCTAATTTCACTTTAAAACCAATTAAAATAATAATCTAATAATATAAATAAATTAGATCAAAAAGAGGTTTTGAATTAAAATACAACATTTACAATATTCATTAAAAAAATGAACTTTATCGGAAAGATACCAAAAATTTACACAAAGTAAATTTTGATGTCACGATTATAAAGAAGATTTATATTTGGTCCAATAGAATTTATAAGATTGATCAAAACTATATTTAATGACGGTTCTCCGTCAAAAGGTGGTAAGTGAACCCTTAGTGAAAATTAGGGTATAAATGCCTAAAATTGAATTATTTCCGTATTTTAAGCCTTTATCTTTTATTGGGTAAATATAAAAACATTTAAAAATATATATAATCATATTTTAGTTATTTCTATCCATTCCCACCAGTACAACGGCTACATGTTAACTACCATTTAAAATAATATTATTATATTACTAGTGTGCAACGTAAGATTTCAATGAAACTCATCGTTGCATATCGAGTACGCTATCGAATGTAGAAACCCATTTTAATTAAAATTAATATTTAATTCGTAAATATTAATTAATATGAAAATTATTTATTCTTTATTTACCTGGGATGTTACATCCTTCCCCCCTTTTGGGAATTGCGTCCTTGCAATTTTATTCACTTATCAAAATAAGTGGGGGTATTTATCCCTTATAGCATTTTCAGATTCCCACGTTGCCTCTTCAATCACATGGTTTTTCCACATAACCTTTACCTGATGAATCACCTTATTCCGTAACACCTGCTCCCTATGGTCAAGAATCTGGACTGGTTGTTATTCATAAGATAGGTTCTCTTCTAGCTGAACTACCTCTGGACTCAAAACATGGGATGGATCTGGCATATACTTCCTCAACATTGAAACATGAAAAACATTGTGTACCTGAGATAAACTCGGGGGTAAAGACACTCAGTAAGCAACTGATCAAACTTTCTCCAGAATTTCATATGGTCCAATGATCCTTGGACTCAGCTTTCCTTTCTTACCAAATCTCATCACACTTTTCCATGGAGAAACCTTGAGAAAAACATGATCACCTACCTTGAAAGATAGATCCTTCCTCCGGTTACCCGCATAACTCTTCTGCCTGCTCTGATCTATTCTCATGTGTTTCGGAACAACTGAACCTTTTCTGCCATCTCTTCTACCAATTATGGTCCCATCAACTTCCTTTCACCCACTTCATCCCAGAAAGCTGGAGTTCAACACCGCTTCCCATATAATGCCTGAAATGGTGCCATCTGTATACTAGAATGAAAACTGTTATTATATGAAAATTCAACCAAAGAAAGATGTTGGTCCCAACTTCCCTGATAATCCATCAAACCAGCTCGTAGAATATCCTCCAATGTCTGAATTTTTCGTTCTGACTGCCCATCTGATTGAGGATGAAAAGCTGTACTAAAATTTAATTCAGTACCCAACGACTTCTGAAGGCCTTTCCAAAAGTTAGAAGTGTACCTGGTATCACGGTCAGATACAATGGAGAGGGAAACTCCATGTAATCTGACTATCTCTTTAAGATACAAACGGGAAAGTTGATCTAGAGAGAAAGTATCTCGTATAGCAAGGAAATAAGCATATTTGGTCAAGTGATCAACAATAACCCAGATTGCATTATTACCTCGAGATGTCCTCGGTAATCCCACAACAAAGTCCATGGATATGTTTTCCCATTTCCACTCTGGCACTGGTAAAGGCTGAAGCATCCCTTTAGGTAATTGCCGCTCTGCTTTAACCTGCTGACAAGTCAAACACTTCACAGTAAAATCAGCAATATCTCTTTTCATTCCATCCCACCAGTAATATTCCCGCAGATCTCTGTACATCTTAGTACTACAAGGATGAACTGAAAATGGGGAACTATGAGCCTCGCATAACAACTCATTCTTCAACTATGAATCACAAGGCACACATAATCTCTTCCCAAACCTCAAAACACAAACAAAAACATATCCAAGAACTCATGGAAAATTCTATTCATAAGGTCCATGAATACAGTAGGTGCATTGGTTAACCCAAAATGAATAACTACAAATTCATAATGGCCATACCTATTACGGAACGCAGTCTTCGGAACGTCTACTTCTTTTACTTTCAACTGATGGTACCCCGACCTCAAGTCAATCTTCGAAAAATACTGAGCTCCCTGGAGCTGATACCACTTCATTCGATGGCCCAACATCTTCTGAAGTTGTTGCAAAGGATTTCACCACCCCTTTCTGCTTATAGTCTGGCTACATTCCCCCAGTTGAGTTCTTCGTTGGACACTCGTTTGCATAATGACCCATTTCATTACACTTAAAACATCTTACCGTTGGCTTTTCATTGCCTGCTTGATCATCTTACTTACAGTTACGAGCAATATGACCTGACTTACCACACCGAAAGCACTTACTAGACTTGGATAAACATTCTCCAGGATGCATTTTACCACACTTCTCACAGGATTGATATTTGGTTTTCTTACCTCCTTGCTTCTTTGATGAATTCTTCCCCTTTTCCTGCCAACTAGACCTCTTATTCTGTTGTTTGTCATAGAACACCTGATCATCGGCAAACTCCATTTCCACCTTCTCCGCACATCGAACAAGTTTTTCATTACTTTTGAACTCACAAGAAGCTAAATCCCTTCGATACTATGGCTTTAACCCTAAGTAAAAACGGTTTATTTTACTATCAAGATCTCGTATGAAGTTCAAAGCATACCTTGCCAATCGAGTGAACTTTGCTTCATAAGTAGCCACTGAATCATCCTCCTACCTCAATTCAAGGAACTGTTTTTCCATCCTAAGATGAACCACCTTAGGAAAATATTTCTCAAGAAACATACCTTTGAATTCGTCCCAGTGAAGATCCTCAATCTCATCACTATCCCTGATATTTTTCATCATCGACCACCACTGATCAGCTTCACCTTCAAAATGGTAAATAGCAAGACTAACCTTTTGATGTTCTGAACACCCCATGACATCAAAAATCTTCTTCAGTGATTTAATCCACCCTTCATCTTGCACAGGGTCAGATGATCCTATGAATGATTGAGGATGTTGCCTCATGAAGTGTTCCACCACTGAAATGTTCCTCTGTGGTTGATATGGCTGATCTCGTGCATGGATACCACCACCATTTATAGCCAGAGTCAATTGTGCCAACACTGCAACAAACTGTTCAGTTCCGATTCCGACCATCTCAGGTTGCTGATTTGGAAGGTTGTCTTCCTCCTGATGTCGTCCCAACATAGCTGCTTTTTTTCCTCTGCGGAAAACCATTCTTAACACAGAAATATCTTAGGCGAAGCAACATGGTAATCTGTAAATGCTATATCATTTCAATCATATCATAAATTAACTTATAATTTAACTATTTTCTAACTCCTAAAGTTGTCTAAACCGACCTCTGATACCAACTATAAGGCCCCATCCTTAAACCTTACTTAATATTGAATTAAATGAATAATTCACATTGAGGATCTTTTCAGGTTTAGAGTTTTAGAGAATTAGAACATAACTATTGCATCTCAAAAGATTACAAAGTAGACACTTCTACTAAGTTTCCATAATAGAAAAAAACTCTTAAAAAGAAGCATGTCTAGTTCCATGTCTTATATATCATGACATTCCCTTGATCCCATCCTTGACCTTATTCCACTTTAAGTCCTGTGAAAAACATTTAAAAAAACTTGGGGTGAGCATAAAAAGCTCAGTAAGGGATACACAAAGAATGAAAACTGTTACTTTTTCAAACATCAAGTAAACCATGTATACTCTAACAATGTAATACCTTCACCATCATGAAGTAGTAAAAACTATTCACTGAATAAAGAATCATTACTTACCTTTTTTAACCAAAGGATTACCATAAAACCCATATAAAGAACACATAGCATATATAAAGGTAACTTGGGACATAAACATACTTAAGTGGAATAACCATACGGTCGACTTCCACACATATCACTTATTGGAATAGCCATACGGCCAATTTCCATACATACATAATGGAATAGCCATACGGCCGACTTCCATACCCAATGCATTGGAGGTTATAACATAACCACCAGTCCTGGTATTCACGGCACCACCCGTCATATGGTTTATCACGTAACCACCCATCAAATGTCCGAGTACCAATATAAAATCATAAAACATAAAACCAATATAAAGGAATGATAACATTTCCACATTTCAATCACAATATATCATAATAGAATCCTTTATCAAAACCATTTTCAATACCAAAATACATAAAATAGTATATGGTATTTATTTTATTTTAAAAACAATACGGCTTGTTGAAGAAGCCAAAGACCAAATAATACTCGCGGCGGCGGAAAAGGTCGTTGTCACCACGTACGTTAAAAAAACATTCCTTTTTGTCGTTTAGTAAAACACTTCGTAGAAAAAGATTCCTTTTGTATAAAAGTAAAAGTCAAAGGGTTTTATACACCGTATAAAATAATTTTGTGTATAAAACGAAATATGCCTCAATGAAAGGAGATTGAGACGAAGTCCCTTACCTTGGGTACGACTTGACTCGATCGTTCTTTAACGTCCTGAATAATAAAATTGAGTTAATTTATACTTGATTAAGAACCTTTTTAAAGTTCATTATTCCTTTTATATCACTTATTTCCATGTTATAAACATTATGTAACCATTTAAGTTAATAATGTTTGTTTTGTCGATATTTGGTTCTTAAGTCGAAAGTGGACTTCTTACAATTACATGTTGTTCGTGTGGTCAAAGGTTCTTTATATCCAGAATGACATTCCTGATTTGTATATCATATATATCATATATATCCAGAATATACATGTATTTATAATATTACATAATCATTTAGAGGTAAGAAATGAAATGCACCGTTCATGGAGACGGTAAGCCGTACGTACGCATGAACGCTACTTTCATTTATTTGTCATATTAATGGAATTAAAACTAAATGAGAGGTATGTATATTTTAATTCCAGAATTAAATTCATCATTTAGATATATCATTAATTATATATATCCATTATATACATGTACTTTTAATAGTACATTACATTTGTGGATAAGAAATGAAATGCACTCTTCATGGAGACGATAAGCCGTACGTATGCATGAACGCTACTTTAATTTCTATCTCATACTTTAATGGAAAGAAATAATAATGATATAGAGGTATATTATAATTCCAGTATAACATCATATATAATAACTTTAAATCCATCCTTTACACGTCCCACATATGGCATTAACGAATCACATCACTTTGAGGGGGCGGTAGTCCGCACTTCCTTAAATGAAGATATCGTGTTTACCCATAATGGAAACCATAAAGGTATGCCAAAAATTAAAAATACAGAAGCTTAAAGAAAACATAAACATATTATATATCATATATAAATATAGTGACATCTTAATGTCCACCTTTGAAGGTGTTAAAGGAATGTTGAACAATCATCATTTCGGGAGGCATAAATTCACCATCCACGGAAACAGTATGTTCTTTAACCATTAGATGAAGGTGTGTGTAAGAGTAGCTCTAATACATCTTATAAAAACATCCTAGTATATTGAAGATACTTTATTTGTTACAAAAGAAATAATTAAAAAGATTTTAGGGGGTTGGAGAAGCAAAATAAAACAAAAGGACTCAAAAGAAGACATTACCTCAAAATCGGGTAACTCCCTTTGGTTTGAGCTCAAAGGCTTCCTTGGGAAGACTTATGCCCAAAGTGAGGCTTCAAGGAGTAATAGAAGGAATTGGAGAGACAAAATGGGATGTGGTTGGACGAGACAAAGGCTTTGGGAGTGTGGGTAAGGTGGTAGAGGTGGGGGCCTTTTATAAGAGGAGAGGAGGGGCACTTTTGGAAGGTAAAGAAATATTACTTTATTTGAAAATGGTTTTCGGTTTTAAAAGGTCCCACATTGATATAATTCATGTATAAGGTGATAAGGGTTAGAAATACACCCATCCAATAAGTTTTGGACATGTTTAGTACATAGATTTTACACTATATTTCCATTTTATTTAAATCATCAAATAATGATGTCATCGCTGCATCATTATTATGTCATAAATAATTAAATTTATTTAATGTCTAAAAATTATAAAAAAAACTACTATGATGTAGGAAATCTTTTTATATTTCAAATTAATAATTATAATAAAAAATATGACTTGTATAACCCAATTTAAAAATTGTTTTGGTAAAACATATCATGTTTGTGCCATTTTTTTACATTAACATTAAATAAAAGGTATTTATGTCATTTTCCAACCAAAGTGGCTCCATGGGGTCCCCAAGTTGACCCATGGCTTTTCTTGGTCTTCCATGACACATCTAATTAGGGTAGGACATGTGTAAAGTTCATTTCATATTATTAAAACATTATTTTTACCTTAAACTACATTAATTACCACTAATCGCGATTAAAAACTTAATAAGTTACTATTCACCAAAAAATTATTTTAATCTCATTGAACCTCATTTTACTTATTAGTGATAACCATGTATGTCGGATTTTTGAAATTCAATACACAAAGGTGGAAATATTTCATTTAAATGGAAAATCAGTTTTTATAAGTACCACTTAGTGATTTCACTATTCATCAAAAAAATGAAGTTTTTCAAAAAAATTCCAAAAATTCACCCTAAGCTATATTTGATATTCCAAATTCAAAAATGAAGTCCACTTTACAAAATTCAAAACATATAAGTCAAATTAATTAATTTAATAATTAATTCCCGCTGTCATGACAAATAGAGTGTTTTTGTGAAACAATAAGTATCAAAAGATTTGACACTAGTTTAAGTCCGATTTCAAAGTGAAATTAATTCGAACGACCACTATTGGATTTAATGGTAAAAATATTTTCTAATTTCACTTTAAAACCTATTCAAATAATAATCTAATCATATAAATAAATTAGATCAAAAAGAGGTTTTAAATTAAAATACAACATTTACAATATTCATTAAAAAAAATGAACTTTATCGGAAAGATACCAAAAATTTACACAATGTAAATTTTGATTTCCTGATTCTAAAGAAGAGTTATATTCGGTCCAATATAATTTATAATATTGATCAAAACTATATTTAATGACGGTTCGCCGTCAAAAGGTGATAAGTGAACCCTTAGTGAAAATTACGGTATAAATGCCTAAAATTGAATTCTTTCCGTATTTTAAGCCTCTATCTTTTATTGGGTAAATATAAAAACATTTAAAAACATATATAATCATATTTTAGTTATTTCTATCCATTCCCACCAGTACAACGGCTACATGTTAACTACCATTTAAAATAATATTATTATATTACTAGTGTGCAACGTAAGATTTCAATGAAACTCATCGTTGCGTATCGAGTACGCTATCGAATGTAGAAACCCCTTTTAATTAAAATTAATATTTAATTCGTAAATATTAATTAATATGAAAATTCTTTATTCTTTATTTACCTGGGATGTTACAGACAGAGGTCACAATCTAGTAACAAGATCAATTATGAACTCTACCGGTCACTCAGAAGGGATACCAGAGAATAAATCAAGGAAAATATCTATTAAAATATTCCCCATTAGGGAAAAGTTTTATTTAATTCCTCAATAATTTAGAAAAATACTAGAAATATAGGTCGACGCTCAACCAAGACAAAGATTATCGGGTACAACTCTTCCTTCCATCATATTCCATTTTCCATTACGAACTTATCTTTCACCCTAATGAGAAATTAAATAATTCCTTTAGATAATAATAATCAATAAGGTAACTATTTGGTACTAACTAGTCCATCCTAATAATTATTTCAAAAAATATCATCTTTATGATTAAAATTTTCCATGTAAAATGGTAGTCACCGATATCGATCACAAACTCCTTGCATTGGTGAATACATTCTTATCACACTACATACTAAGTATAGAGAGTCATCACCCTACAAAAGTAATCAATATCAAGTGTGATAATCCCCATAGAAACCATATATAATATTGAATGTGTTGTGATAATTTGAAATAAAATATAAACTAATGTTTATGCAACTAATATCGTACCTCGCATTCTATATTTTCTAACACACTGCTCCTCAGGTTTAGGCTATAATGCATTTAACTAGCTAGCTCCATAACTCTATGCTATAGCATGTACTCCCTAATTTGGTATAATCTATTGTAACATCACATTATAAGACTAAATTCCAAGTCCTCATCCACCTCCTCATCGTATACATTTTGTTATCCTCCAGCTCCTAGTCATATGTGACGATACTAATCCCACTTTGTATTTCATGGCTTGTCAGATTCTATTCCACTAGGTATAAATGAAATGGTCTTAAAAAATCTCATAATATGAACCATTCATTTAAAATCATTTTACTAAACTGGTTTTTTTACACTAAAGATTCAATTTTCCTCTCCTCCTATCCCGATTGTATAATGTTGGTATTTTTGTTCATACACTCCGACTAACAATGTAAGAACCCTTGTTTTCACTCAGGTTTGAATCCTTTAATTTTCAATTTAAATCACTTCATGGAACCTAATATGGATGCCTAATGAGTTAGTAAAGTTTATAATGGTGTTCAGTGCTTGTCAAAGCTGGGAACACAAATTTTTGTAGAAAACTGTTTTGGTGCATTGTTTAGTCTAAACTGTGAGGAATTCTCCATCATTTGGAAAACTATAAAGATCATGATTTTTTGGATAGAGCCACCTCACATGGTTGGCACACGATCATGTATCCTAATTGTGTGAGCTCCCTTTTTTCCCCAGTAACCGTACAAGGTTTCCACATGGTTTGATGAAAGCAAGCCACCAAACAGTTCCGGTAGAGCCATCAAACTTGGTTTTCTCACCGTTTGACAAACCATGCACCATTTAATTTTCTATGTAAATTTATATTTTTCCCCTTAATGATCTATTAAGAAAACCCTTTCTCCCTAATCCATGAAGTAGTTATATTTTCCATTTTTTCACCCATTTATATTTTTTAAAGGTCAATGCTAGGGATCAAGAGATATCCTTCTTCTAGCATCTGATCATGCTCATGTTCTACATGTTGGATGTGCAATGGTAAGTACTCAAGTCCTCTTTTTCCATTATTCATCTCTTTTTCTCATGACATAGATATCATCATTTGAGCATTTTTCAACCTTTTTTAGATCTACTCTTTCCCAAGGGAAATGAAGGGTCGATACTAGAAGATGATAGTCATACATCCCTAAGGTTGGTGGTCTATAATTATCCCTAATGTTCAAGGATTTTAGAATATTCATGTGGGACCCATCGGTTTCATTGGAAGCCATTTCTTACATTTACATGCCATGATTTTACAATTCATATTCATATATCTATCTTCAATCCAAATATATTGATTTGTTTTTATTGGTTACCCCCACAACTCAATCCACCTCATGTCAAAGGTTGTGCCATATTTTGGTTTTTAGTGTTTCGACACATTTGAGCCACTGTTTGGGTGTGCCTTTTCTTGACCTTTATAAAGGTGAGAATTTCCTTATTAAATGAATTGTTATTGATAATAATTTAATAATGGAATATACCATTTATTCTCACCACTTGACCTGCTTAAGGTAAGTTCTCTAAATTGATTATTAAATATGAAATGTTGAATGTGAATGTGGAATAGAAATTATTCTATGTATATAACTTGGCCTTATCAAAATAGATTGAATAATGGTTACATGTCTATAGAACCCATTTCCATATTGATGGAAGGTAGAAAATTGAACCCCCAAAAATTTAATATACCTTAATGGTTAATTTAGACGTGATTAAAATGTTGCTATTCTGCATGGCCTATCCACACTAATAGTGGACAAGGATTGACCAAATTTATTAATGGTTGCCATTCAAATTGACCAATACACATAAATGTAATACATGACCTGAAACTAATGAACTATTAAATAATTAAAATATCGAATAGAAATGGACTGACTCGATCTCACCTTGGATTCTAATAAGAGAAATCCCTAGGGACCGGGAACCCCATTCGGATTCAAGGATAGGGTTTGCTTAGGTTGATATCCCCCAAGACTCTGGTTCTTTCATATTCGTTGGATTCCATATATACTACCATATAGTCCCCTACCTTATTACATGATACCTTAGAATGACTCTTGGTATTCAGTATTGACTAGTGGGTGTCGTGGAGAAATCCCATAGGGCCATATCATTCCTTATACCCATTTTACCTTAGTCTATCTCCTTGGTGTAGGTGGGAGCCTTAAAGTGGAATACCTAGGATTACTTTTCATGTATTACACTCTTACCCCTTAACTAGACTCAGATATATGTGAGTTAGCATTCTTTGAGATTTACGTTACCTTGGTTCATACCCTGGAACTCCCAAACTGGATAACTTTGTTAGGTTGCCTTGTTACATCATGGGACATCCACTAATTATACTATCACGAGGTGATGTCAGTGATGGCTATGCCTCGTGTTACCTATTTACATTAATGGGTAATTACATAATTAAGGATGTGTTTATATGTTCAGACACCATCCTAGGGATAAATTAAGTACTTGGGTATTTTGTTTCATTGTATTCTTTTCTTTACTTAATATATACATGCTTGCACACTGCTATATTCCATTACACGAGCTAGATGTTATAGACATCATTGGTGGTGACCCAATAAGATTTTTGTCACACCCTCTTTGGGTGGTATTTGGTACCTGAAGAAGATTACAGGGTTTCAGGTATTTATAAAGGGAAGCATACTTCTTCCAGCAATTGATTGGGTGCTGATAAGATGGAGCTTGTTAGCTAATGAATGAGTAGGATCTCAAAATTCATGGAGTAGCCTTTTTTATTTTACTTTTTGGAAAATGTTATTCATGTTGTCTTGTATACATGTTTTCTAGTATTCTAGTGATTTGACACTTCATCATCATTGTTCGATTTGATACATTTATTATTATTATCATTTATTTGTTGCATTATTTTTTTTCCGATGTTAATATATATAATCTATATTTCTTATGCGGTTTAATATTATTTAATATTCCTTCTGATGTGATACACTCTACTAATTATGGATTAATATTCACATGGACACACCCTAGGCTCTTGTTTCTAGTCAATTGCATCTGGTGTTTAGGGAGATGCTCTTGACGCCATGTCGCCCATTGGGCTCGAGGCACCCATTAAGTGGAATCTAGATCCTGGACATCAAAAGGTGGTATCAGAGGTGGTTTATTTGTTTTCATAACTATTTTGAGACAATAGATTTGAAAATTGGAACTCCTGGTACTTTTTCATAAGTCATGCCTGGGGGTTGCGAAAACATTTTTTTGGTAAAATCAAAGGTACCCAAAATGAAATTGTTGTTCTATTTTTCCTATTACAATTGATATTATTTCACAATTGGGTGACACACTTGCTGTGTGGTGTTGTTTATTAATACTATATTTGATAATTTATTTCATCCATAGCCTGATGATATGAGGGAAAGAACTATTGCTACAAGCATCAGTATAGGTACCAAGAATTCACTTGTCATGCATATTTCGATGTGATATAGGTGAATTTCACTACTTTTCATTTCCTGATAAACCTATAGTTGATGATTGGTTTTTTTATATTTTGTTGTACATGTTTTAATATTTGTTGAAATTGAGTGATTTTATGTCTCAATTCAAGAGGTGTATGGGACCTTACGGGTTTGGATGAGTTATTTCCAGAGTCGAGGCATTATACTTCAAATAAATGGGTGTCATTTCTCGTGATAGGTGTATGGGATCTGATTAATTGGAAATGGATATCCCTTAGGATGTGAATATTTACTTCTAAAATGAATTTTTTTCACATCCTTATTCCTACATGTAATGTCTATGAAAGGAAAAATGAGTGAACCTGTAAATTAATGGAAAATTTACATTAAACATATACTGGACCACTTACCGATATCAGGCCATCTAAGATGGTATTTTGGGTTGTATTCCTTGGGTGGTGAGTTTTCAAAGGTTCAATTTTCTTTTAGTGATGTTATCATATTGGTTTAAAGCTTTTTCTTTGGTGTGTTATTGGCATTTGTAGACCAATGCCACAATGATTCCCTAATATCGTTCGCTCGGAAGGTGGTGATGATCATGCTCCATACATGATGGGACATGAGCCTCCTATCTTACCTCCCAGAGCCCCACATGATTAACTACCTATAGTTCCTAATCTGAGCACTGAAGCTCATTTTTGGGATAGTTTCATTCATCTAATGATGTCCAGGAATGGTGCTTCATGGGTTGCACATACGATGGATGATATGACCTGTGAGTTCTAGCAACAACATCCTTCTACCTTTTCAGGGGATATCTTTTCTCAGGCTATTGAGTCTTGATTATAGGCCATGTTGACTAACTTTAAGCATTGGGAAACAACTCCATGGTAGAGTTTAAGTATTTCTACATACAATCTTTGGGATTCGGCCAAGCATTGGGTTGATGTCATTACCATGGTCTGTTGTCATTAGGGCATGTTATGGGTTGACTTCACAACTACCTTCTATGATCATTTCTTTCATCAGGAACTAAGCTCTGACTGAACCAGATTTTTAATGCATCTAAAGAAGTGTTTTATGTCATTTATTGAATATTTAGCATGTTTCACTAATTCACAATGCTTTGCAACACTTTTAGTTGGTGATGTCCTTTCACGTGCAGACATTTTACGGATGGCCTCCAGTACAACATCCGAACCATGGTGAATGTCTTTCTCCTTCCTACCTTTTTTAAATAGTTGAATAGGACCTTATCACAGAACATAACCTGGGGGACCGATCACATACTGGGTTTAATGGATCAGTATTGTGTCAGGCCATCACTTCTTCTGATCGAAGGAAACGTTCCCTCGATGTTTCTTGTCAGGGAAATGGAAACCAGAGTATCCAGTTTGATAGCTCTCTTGTGTTACATCAATGTGGAAGAGCGTGGGATAAGAAGAAAAAATGTGACAGAGTACCTATGTGGTGATGGGATGGTGGTCGTATGTGACTTCATCACTGTTTTTGGGGGACCTTTCCACCAAATTATTGTGGAAAAATATCATCATCCTCTCTACCTACATGAGCAAGTTCTTTTTCACTGCATCAGGAAGGGATTCCGAATATCCCTATAATGTATGGTCGAGGAGGAGGTTATGGCTATGGATTTCCAACTTATGATTACCAACGACACCCATAGAGCATTCATGATTGTGGTTGTCCATTTGTTTCACATGGCCATGGATCATTCCAATTGCATTCTTTACAACTAATGCCTAAGGATTAGGCTTTAGGACCATCTATAATACAATGTATTGTTCTACTCACCTCTAATGGTGTCTCTCCATTTTTTGATATATATTATCTATAAATTTTCATTTCTATATCTATCTTAGAATGCTTTAAACTAAAGATACAATATCACTATGGTGTAATGGACCTCAATAGACTATTTGAAATACGAACAGAGGGAATACACCAGTGCAGGGACTATACCACTGAGGTTGGGAGTTACCCTATCTTATATAACCTCTTTATTCTATATATGAAGCGATTCAATGTCAATATATATACTATTTAGTCCAATATCACGCCTAAGTAGAATACTATAGATTTTAGGTATCTTTTACATCACAAGAAGGCCACAATTATATTTTCAATGGTGGGTAGGATATCCAAGCTGGGAGAGTAGGACCGAAGAATCATGGGCTAGGTGAAGTGACCTCCCAGATTGAAAATATTTTCGTATTGGATTAGGGTCTGCATCAAACTGATTTCCCTCCAATAGTTTATCGTTTCAGGGACGTCTTTCTTGATGAATTTTCTATCATACATCTTAAGATAGGGGTAGAGGTTATAATGGATCTTTTTACAGGAGAAAATCCATTTTTTATTCCTCATTACAGGATAGTACCTGCTGAGTATCAAGAGCTCAAATGGAAGTTAGATTACCTAGAGAACAGAAGCTTTATATGACCGAATATATCTTCTTGGGGTTTGCCTGTGCTTTTTTCCCAGATGGAATATGGAACCATATATCTAGGCATTGATTACAGATAGTTAAACTAGCTTACTGCCATGAATCGATATTCACATCATTGAATTGGTGAAACATCTAACTAGATTTGAGGAGAAAAGGTGTTCTCTAAGATAGACCTAAGAACGGGTTATCATTTGGTGTGAGGAAGACTATCATACATACCTTTTACTTCATTCCTATGTACTTATGATATGTATGAGAATATCTTTATATTGTTCGATCATAGGAATGTGCATTCTATTTTCAGGTCTTTGATGAATTGGGTTTTCCACCATTATTTAGAGACTTTAGTCATGGTCCTTGTGGACGACAACTTGGTGCATTCTCTCACATGTTACAACCAAGCCAAACATCTTGAGATCATTATGTGTACATTGAGAGAGCATTATCTTTATTCCTAGATTACTATGTGAGACTTTTTATCAACATGGTCCACTTCATGGGTCATTTTATTTTAGAATTAGGAGTATTTGTTGACCATACAATTATTAGTGCTGTAGTTTCCTAGGAGTAGCACAAGAATGTGTTTGATATCACTAGTTTCTTAGGACTCACTAGATATTACAAACATTTCATACCAGACATCACATGTCTTTATTAACCTCTTATTGGTCTTTAAAAGAAGGGTGTCAAGTTCACATGGTCAGAATCTTGTGATAAATCCATTAAGAGATAAAATGGAGGCTTGTTCTGTCACGTATTATAATTATTACATAACTATGTAAAGTTTATATAATCTTCTATGATGCATCAAGAATTGGAATAGGATCAATGTTGATGTAGGGAGACAAATTTTTTGCATATGCATCTCAGTAATTAAGGACTCATGAGAGAAATTACCCGACGCATGACATCATGCTAGTAGGAGTTATCCATGCCTTACATTTCTAGAGGCATTATCTGTTGGGTGAGTGCATTGTGGTGTATACATATCAAAAGATAATCAAGTATATATTTTCTCATCGTGACATGAACTTTAGACAATAAATATGGATCTAATATCAACAATCCATTTATTTTGATCTTTCCTATATGCCTCGAATGGGAAATGTGGTTGTTGATGCACTGAGTCATAAAAATCAAATAAAAGTTGTACGTGATGCAAGTGATGAATGAAATTTAATTGAACTATTTTCTGAACATCATCAAGAGTTTAATGATTTCAATGAGCATTTTTACCTATCATCATTAATAGTTACCTCACCCCTCCATGAGAAGGTGAAGAGTAGGAGGATTTAAAATCCCGATGGTTTGGTTATCCGTGAGAGTATATCAGTAGATAACCCCCCTCTATATTAGTATGTGGAAATATATAGCATTATAAATCAACGTGAATGTATTTTTATTGCTTCATATTGGAGAGGGGAGTTGATGAAAGCGTCTCATGTTTATCAGTGGGTTGTTCATCAAGGAATCTTGAAGACGTATCAATAAATGTGACACCAGTATGGGTGTCCTGACCTGAAATATCGTATTGCAGGCTCAATCACTTGGTTTTCCACCTGTCAGTAGGTGAAGGTGGATCCCCATAGACCTGTAGGATTTTTAAAACTTCTTCTGGTTCCATAATGTAAATGTGAATATGTTTCTATGGATTTTGTAGTCGGCATAACTTGTTCGTTTGAGGTGTATCGATGCTCCCTGTGTAGTCGTAGACCGACTAAAAAATAATCTCACATAATTCATGTATAGGATACCCTCTCAGTTGTTGAGTTGGGAAGACTGTATGTACACAAGATCATATGGTTACATGGGGTTCCAAGTTCTATAGTTTTAGATGGGGATGCTCATTTCACTTCAAGGTTCTGGTAGGGTTTGCAGAATGATATGGGGAGTTAGGTATTTCTTAGAAAATCTTTTCACCCTCAGACTGATGTATAGTAGAATCTGATAATACATGTCCTTGAGGATATTCACCATGAATGGTTCCATGATTCTGGTGGTTCTTTGGAGAAGCATATCCCTCTCATCGAGTTCACTTATAATAATAGTTTTCAGGTAATAATTTATATGGATCCTTTTGAGGCTTCACCTTAAAGGTCATGTCATTCTCCCTTTTTCTAGTCAAAGGCAGGTGTGGAATCCCTATTAGGTCCTTGTCTCATTCAGAAGATTTCATAACGGGTTCAACTGATCAGAAATTGTACGATGGCTACTCAACTTAGACAAAAATCTTATATTGATCGCCATCAATGACATATTGAGTTTGAGGTTCGGGATTGTGTTTTTCTTCAGGTACTATCTAGTCTAGGACATAAATGTGCAAGGAGGAATGGAAAGCTATCTCCTCATTACATTGGACCATTTGAAATTTTATAGAGGGTCAGGTCAGTAACCTATCAGTTGCTACAACCTCATAGGTTCCATGACATGCATGATGTATTTCTGGTATCATGGCTTCTCTAAAATCATGATGAACCATCTCACACATTTGATCTTGAGGGTGTTGAGTTAGATGAAAATGATTCCTTTGAGGAGTATCTAGTACACATCATTGACCAAATCACGAAGGCTCTCAAAGGTAAGTGTGTCCCACTTATAATACTTTTATGACAACATGGCCGAGTATAGGACGAGGGATGGGAGTGTGAAACTGATGCACGTGCCCAATGGCCAGAGTTGTTCTTAGTCAGTGTTTCTTTACCCTTGGAAGGAGAACTCTAGGGTGGAGTTCTTTTATGGGGGGAATACTGTAAGAACCCCATTATCACACAAGTATGAATCATGTAATTTTTGGTTTAAATCTTTATTTTGAACATAATATGGATTCCTAATGATTTAGTAAAGGTTATGATGGTTTCCAAGTCCTGTTCAGAGCTCGGAACCTATTTTTTGTCAATAATATCCTGGAACATAGTTTAGATTAAACCATACAAATCATGTTTTTTTGAAAAATGAAACCTCTCATGGTTGGAGAATATTTTTACAGCCTATCCGTGTGATTGGACCTTTATCCCTAGGTACTCATGCATGGCTTGCACACAGATTGATCAAACTGTGCAGCAAAAGCATTAGGGCAGAACCATATTGCATGGTTTGTCTACATTGTTTTACAAACTGTGTGGAGAAACTATACAGATGAAAATTTTCATAGTGAATTTCTAGTCATTCCCTTAGTGATTTATTAATCCAACCCATCCTTCTTAATCCATAAACCAGTGCGATTTTCCTCCTTTTTTCGCATTTGTATTTTTTTGATTGCCAAAGCTAGGGATCAACATATTTGCTCTGCCCTACATCTGATTGATTGTTCGTTCATCACGTTGGATGTGCAACCATAAGTATGTGATACCACTTTAGTAATTCTTCATTTATTTTTTTATCGACCTAGATATTGTCATGTGATCGGTTGTCACCTTTTTTTAGATCTACTTTGATCTGCGGTAAACCAATGACTGATAGCAGATGAGGAGAGTCATACAAACCTATGGTGGGTGGTATATAACTTATCACTAATGATTATTGATTTTGGAATTTTCGTGTGGGACGCACCAGTTACGTTGGAAGTCATTTCTCAAAATTTCATACCATGATTATATTTTTTAGAATCGTATGATTAAGATCTTTCTATATATGATATTAGTTGTTAGTGGTTACACACTCAACTCAATTCTCCCCATGTCGATGGTTTTTCCATATTTGGGTTTTCTGTGTTGCGATACGTTTGACACATCATTTGATTATGCATTGTATTGTCCTTTCTAAAGTCGATCCATTCCATAATAAAAGACGTTTTATTAATGAGAATTGCATAATGTTATGTACCATGTGTGATCACTATTTGACCCACCTAAGACAATTACTTCAAATTGATTATTAAATGAGAAATTTGGAATGTGGAATTTTGAATGGAAAGTATACTAAGTATATAACAAGGACTTATCAAAAGAGATTGAATAAATGTTACATGTCTATAGCACCTCATTTCATATAGATGGAAGTTTGCAGAGTAAACCACAATAATTGAATATAATATAATGGTTAATTTTAAATTTATTAAAAGGATTCAATGCTACTTGGCATATCTGAAATAATGGAAGAAAATGTATTAGACCGGTAAATAATCAGTTTCAACTCTACATGACCTATCCACACTAATGGATGGAAATAATTGAACCTAATGAATGATTAAATGATTAAAATTTCAAATAGGAATGGACTAACTCATTCACACCTTGGATTGTGAGAGGAAAATACCCTTGGTCTCTGTAACCCCATTCTGATTCAAGGATATGGTTTTCTTAGGTTGATACCCACCGATACTCTTGATAATTTTCTATTCCTCAAAATTATGGTATACTACCTTGGGGTCCCCTACCATATTACATGATACCTCAGATACAGTCCTTGGATTTATCATTGACTAGTAGGTTCCATTGCGAAAACCCATAGGGTCCTATCGTTACATAGCCCCATTTTACATTGGTTGTTCTCCTTGGACATGGTAGGTGTCTTATTGTGGAACTCCTTTTAATATAAACCTTATATTACACTCTTACCCTACAGATGGACTCCGATAATACTATGTTAGAATTCTATATGATTTACATTACCTTGGTTCTATCCATGGAACACCCTCACTGGATATCTTTGTCATGTTTCTTTGTTACTTCATTGGACCTTTCTCTACCTATACTATCATGAGGTAATGCCAATGTATTCTACGCCTCATGTGTCCTACTAAAATTAAATGGAAATTACCTAAATATTGAACAGGTTACATTCTGAGACACCAACCAAGGGCTGATGTAGGTACTTGGGTATTTAGTAACATTTAATTCTTTGCTTTACTTTATGTATTCATGCCAGCACACTGCCCTATACCATTACACGGGATGAATGTTATAGACACCATTGGTGGTGGCCCACAAATATTTATCTCACAACCTCTACAGGAGTTGTTTGGTACTTGGAGTAGATTACATGGTTTTATGTATTGAAAAAGGTATGTATACAACTTCCAAGACATGGATTCATGATGATAAGATGGAGGTTGATAGTAGATGACTGAGTAGTATCTCAGGATAGTTGTTGTAGACTTTGTTTTCTATTACATTGTGAAACATGTTATGAATGTTTTCTTGTATACATGTTTTTATTGTTTTCTGGTGACATGAAATTACATCATCATTGATACAGTTGATAGAGTAATTATTAATATTGTTTATCTATTGCATTAGTTTTCTTCTGATGTTTATTTATATTATTTATATTTATTCCTCTATTTATAATTCATTTATATTCCTTCTGTTGTGCTACACTCTCCTATTGATTTCATAGTTTTACAATGGACATACTAAAGGCCCCAACAACTAGTTAGCAACCTTGGGCATTTGGGGAGATGTGCATGAGGCCATAGGGCCCACAAAGGTTGGGTCACCCGTTAAGTGGCATCCGGGTCCAAAGCGTCCCAAACACAACCATTATGAGAACCCTCAAAATGATAATTTCTATCACTAGATAAAGTAGAACCCTATATATATGATAAATCACTACTCTTAATACCTTCATTATCCCTTAGGTGGTGCTTGAAAATATGGTCATGATTTACCATTTCAAAATTGGTAGATAGTTGGAGGACATTTACCTATTATCATATATCATTATTAAGCCCATCGTCAAAGCATCTCACTTATGATAGAAAATCATGAGTAAAAGTCAATGTAAATTGTCATAGTTCTATGAATCAATATAAATTTTCCAAAACGGTCATAGACCTAATTCACTTACATAAACTCACCATATCGATCAGATATCTATTCTATTAAAATTTAATTATTGAAGAAAGTGTGGGAGTCCTTTTTGAACAACCCCAATAATGATATTTCTACTTTAGAAAATTTCACCATCACTAGAAGGATCCACAAAGAATAAAATCTGAGATCTTTACCCTCCTATCTAGAGTCTTATCCGGATTCTCAAATATTGATAATATGGACATTATCCAAGACTCAATATCCTGGGGGTCACCATCCCCCAAGAAAGTAGGATGGTGTTTCTGTGGAAACTCCCTCATCAACTCTAACATAGATGGTATAGGTTATGGATCTCCCTATATAGACTACAATAACTATAATTGTCTCTATAATCGATGAGTAATTGTTCCATGTATAGGTAGACTATGTGGTACTACTAGAGTCCCCTATATTGGCATTATAGGTTGGTCAGATCCTACCACCTTAGAAGCATGGTCATCACCACCTTCCTAACGCAAAACCTAAGGCTCTCATGGAGGCATATATCTATAACAAAAAGACTAAACCTCAAAACATGACAAGAAAATTGAATAGATATAATTAAGATAACAAGATAGGCTTAAGGGTTAACTAACCAAAACATATTAATAAACTTCCAAAATAAAACATTTAGGGTATTGTTTAGATTACAAGTTTCAATTATAATGGTTTTGTTATAAAGAGTGTTAGTTACAAGATATAAAGAGAAACACCCTTAATTTCATAATTGGAATTAAAAATTTAAGGATATCTATTTATTCCATAATTTTAAAATTTAATTAACTATTTATTTTTACATGATGGTTCGATTAAAATTTTTAATATTCAAGATTGATAATATTAGAACATTATTAGTTAAATTTGTCATTTATATAATTGAAACTATACCTTAATATGTGGTATCTAGATGTTACAATCTCATATATAAAGAATGGATTATATATATCACCATTACTAATATTATGAAGTCATAGTATATATAAATTAAAAATAGAATCCATTAAACTACATCCAAATACTATTTCAGTCATTGAAAATTGAGTTCCCTTTCTTAAACATTTCATAACAAAATACTTTCAGCAAAATCCCCAATCTATGAGGGAAAATACATTTAGTTTAATGCAGACACATTAAGTAACCATTTTTTATACATTTTCCAGATTAATTGTTAGTACAAATATAATTATATAATGTTTGGAACATAATATATACAAAACGTTATAAAATATACGTGCTATGGAAGATGCATGTCATATAAATTACTATATGCCTATAATAGTGCATGAAATAAGAATCTCATTTCATAATTTCCCAAGGATAAAGATTCAAAATCATAAAAACATAATAGATCATGTGCCTCACCCAACTGTGGATTTAGTACAACTATAACCACCATAAACTCTAAAAATAAGTCCCTTCCCTATGAACTCATCTTTTCCCATAAATATTGTTTAATTAGCCCTGGGTATGAGTTATTATGGAGTTAAAAACATCATAATATACATTATAATAACCAAAAATATTATGAAAAAGGAAAACAAACTACTTGTTGAAAATTGTGATGAACTCATCGAAGTACACTCAAGCATAATAAAACCTTGTTGGGAACATGTCCTTAATCATATATCAAAATAATCTAGAGGATACTGGCTTACAGGGATGGTCTATGGAAGTATAGTGGGGGAGATTATACCTCTTTGTTTAGAGTGTAGCATAATGGTGGTAATAGTAAATACTAATACAGGGGAATAAATATAATTTAATAAAGAAATTAGACCATGAAAAAGAAATAAATATCCAGATAATAATAAATAGTCAATGACATAAGCTATATCATTTAAAAATGGTGTCATGTCTATAAAAAATGAATATTAATACATTGATGAATGATCACATATAATACAATTATTTAAAAAATGAACAAAAATTACAAAAACTATCTCTGTGTGTATCTCGAGAACTCACCCAATAAAGTTTTACCAATATCCCATAATAAAAGAAAATCAATAATTCATGATTGGTTATTCCCTTTATCTATACATATACCCATGAAAACAAATTGGGTACACAACAACTAGCCGAAAACAGGGTATGTAAAACTCAATAGACCGCTTCCAATGGTGTCTAAATGAATCTAAGAAATGGTTATAAAATGTTCTGTGTGTAGGTATAATGTAATAGTATTAAGTAATTATTAAACATGTTATTATTAGTGTCCACATAGATCACCTGGACAACTATACCTTCTTCATCATAAGGTGGTTGTCTTTGAACACAAAAATATTTTATTTCTATATGGGAACCAAGAAACATAGTAAACATTTTGTATAATATAATATCCTTGCATCTATGTTAAATGCAAGGACAATTTGACCTTATGAGTATGATACAATTTATTTTAAAAAAAATGCAACTTAAAGATTAGGGTCTAATCTTAATCAAAGGGGTGAACTAATGGAATTTCTTGGTAAATATTTCTAAATATGTCTAATTAAAAAGTCCAAAAATTCATGATCTTAATATTATTTTTTTGGATATGGAGATAATATCTAGCATCACACACCTGAAGATATCTATCTAGATCCATAAAGATAGTTCAGAACTTCTATTCTCTAGAGGTAAATGTGAATCAATATTGATATACTGATTTATTCATTAATAAATCACATTTACAGAAACCTGAAGTGTTATCTCACCTAGAGGTCACATCAATTAACCATTTTCCCTCTTCTATGGTTGGCTAATGCATTATAGGTTTGGAATACAATTATGTTTCGTGATATTATTCATATTTAAAGTGATCCATGTCAATAATAATAATAATAATCATCATTTTTTACATTTAATACTTTAAAAATGATGAATGTGTAAATCCATATCATTTTAAAATTTATATTTATCCCATTCACATACATTTTATTTATAAATTAAATGCTCCAAGACAAGCATTAATTCCATTTAACAAATTAATCATCTCACTATTAACTCTATATACATATGATCAAAGGGGATAATGTCATATACATGCCATTGAGCAATTCATATAACTCATTTATGGATTTATATAGCTACTAGAATGCTCAATGAAACTAAGGGGTAGTTAAATCAAAATAATTGAGTGGTAATATCTATCATTTAATCAAACCCACCATAAGGGGTTGTTCGAGTTTATGTATTAATACTCCAACCATGTCAAATAAGATAATTATTATCAATTTTATGGTATAAACACTTAATTTAAGGTATTTCTTTTTTCTATAAAAATCCATGAAAATATCATCAAATGAAACAATGACGAAAAATATAAAAATGATACTTTTATATAAAATTTTTAGAAAAACTACCTTGAAAAGAAAGTAGAATATTTATCTATAATCAAGCTTTGATTTGGCCTATTATGATAGAAAATAGAGAAAACAAAAAAAATGAAAATTAGGTATATAAGGTCTCATAGTTAACACAAGAACAAAGAATATAGAATCAGAAAAAAAGCGTATAACAATTCATAGACATATAGAAGGGGATCCAACTTGGAAAAAGGTGGATCAATCAGAGATCAAATGGAGGAGTTATCATAAAGCCTAAATGAGGGGATTAAGCAAGCTCTCATATGGAATAGATGTTGTTTGATTGATGGAGGGGAAGAGTTGGAGAAATGCTCAATGATGGAAGGTAAAATCGTTTATTTTCACATTCTAATGGGGAACATGGTTTGATCACATGCTTTGTACAACCGTGTTCCATCCTTCTGATAGACACAATATAATTTGAAAAAACATAGATTGTTTATTTTCATAGTTATACACACCATGTGAAAACCATGAATTTGGAACTATCCCACGACCCATACCCCATACAGTCTTGGTGCAAGGTTTGACAAACTATCTTCACACAATATGAATTTAGTTTAAATTACAGGTTATTAATGGTTGTATAACCCATGATGAATAATTTGGATAACCATGAACCTACCATAAAGGGAATCAAGGTTAAAGTTTATGGTTACTACTAGCCACACATTCATCTTTATCCTTAACATCTTTCTCTAAAATTTATAACATTTTTCCCTGAACCAAACCAAAACACTCTCAATGCCTCTATGACCTCTTTCACCACTTCTATTTAGATAAAATGAAGTGTTTACAAGAAAATTAAATGAAATCAAAAATATATAAAATTAAGGATATTATAATGGAACTAATGAGAATATATGATATTCATGAAATAATTTTTATTCTATAAATATAGTATCTTATCCACTTTCTTACATTCCAATCCACTGATAAATGATAATGTTTCTCATGCATATGTATTGAATACATGAAACATAATGTGATGAGATCAAATTTTCATTTCCACATCTCACAAATGATAATAAAGGTAGATTTAATTAAATGATATTATACTTATATCATGATTTTAATTCTAGAGATCATGAAACTATGATCAATGTACATGGACTAGAGCTACTGAAATGAAACTTCTATAGAAAAACCAAAACAGTTAACACCCAAAAAATGTTGATTTTAAAGAAATTATTAATAAATTGTTGTTTAAATATTATAAGTGAATAATGTATGAAATTATAAGTATTCTGCTAATTATATTATATAATTATAATAAATTTAAATTTATTATACATGAGGTTAAAAGAACATACGATGCAATTCAAACCATGGAAAAGGGTTTCTCATCCCATATTTGTTTCCCTTATATATATTCCATATCAATCACTTATTTATTTATTATGGTTTAAATACTACCAATTTGATTTGATATATCATGACTCCATTTTTATTCATGGTATATAAATTTTCATTTTATATAATTTATTTCATGGGGATTATGATTAAAAAATTACCAAAGTGGAAAGGGTTTATTTAAAAATATCATTATTATTAAAGATTTTTTATCTTAAAGCATCTAATGGGAGAATTATTTCAACTATAGATAATAAAAAATGTATTTCATTAGCATCTAATTGTTTCAAAAAATTACATTTCTGCATACATTTAAAAAAATTTATGTACTAAAACTACCAAAAAATAATTTATAGGAAATATTACTTTATTTTAATTTCAATTGGGAATTGTTTTATTCTTTTTCGATAATTTCTTTAAAAAAATTCAATTACTGTTTTTATATTATTACAATTATTTTTTATAGAAACTTTATAAAATTTCTTATTTTTTATAAAAATGTTTAAATGGAATAGTTTTGTCTTTTCTATATAAGGTACCTTTTATCGAATGTGTGAATAAAAGATTTATTTCAATATATTCGAAATGAATAGAATTTTTTCCATAATAAGTACTCAACAATTTCAATATTCCATTACAAGTTTCCATGTTTCTTTATTGGGAAATTTTTTTACATGGTATTATTTAATTTTTTTCAATATTTAATAAGTTATTTAAAAAAGGTATTCTTCTACAAAAACCATCCACTGGTACTTCAACAGTATTTTTATATATGATAAAATATTTTTTTTAATATTAATATTATTTAGGTTATACTTTGATGATATCATCCAAAATATTTATCTATATGTTTTATGATTAATTTGAATGGGGAAAGTATTGATGTTATGTTTTCTTGTTAAACTAATAAAGACATGTTTTTATTATAAAGAGAAGTTGATTAATTTGTATTATTTCTTAATATGATGAGTGAAATATAATTTTTATTTGACTGGTGGGTACCATAATTATATATCTGCATGATACATATTTAGCTATTATGAGACAAAACAAGTTGGTTATTTATCTGAGGCATTACTAATTTATGTAGATGTCGTGGCACGAGGCTTGGATGGGATGCTTAACATTTCCAATATTCTGAATTAAATAATTATTAAATAACTTATTGATTCAAATACGATTAATTGAATAGTTATTATATCCATTAATAGCTTTAGATATCATTTTATAATTCATATTTAGTTATTTTATCATCATTTATTCTAACCATGTTATTCCTAGCACTAAAATAATTGATTAAATGTAATTTATTTTCAGTAATTCACATAAATATATTTATTATGGCTTATTTATATATGTTATACATTAAAATTAATTTTTTTACATATAATTTGATCTCACCCTTTTTATTGCTTCCTTTCCCCTGGAATAAAGGAGGAATATTTTTATGAGTTTAAGAAATTTGAATATTTTACATCACTATGTAGAATTTTATGACATCAAATATAATATGAAATTCATGTTTATATTTAGTTTTCCATCACTACTAAAATATTAGGTCTCTGAAAACGTGATTGATTCTATATTTGGACAACGTAAAAATGTATCTATTGATTTGGGGATACTAGAGTTACTTATATTATAGATGATATTACAGAACGTTTTGTAGAAACCTTAGGATGTAGATTTTATAAAACATATATTTTGGAACATAACCTTTTGGAAAATGTTTAAGATAATTATATATATAGAATTACATCCAAAAGTTTTTGTGAGGTAGAAATTATGTGGTTTTCCATGTAATATACCCCTATATTGGTACTACGTGCTTTTGGAATAGATTCATATAGGGGTGATAAAATTAAAATAAGTTAGTCAAGTATATCTAAACTATCATTCTAGTTCATGGAGAGTGTGACCATACTAAAAAAGAATTTGACACTAATATGGGATATTATTGGGTTAATTAAAATTTTCAATATAACTATTTATAAAGGATTTCAATTTAAGATGACCATTAATTTCCTCGGTTAATTTCAAGGCTTCATAATTTGTAATGAATGAGTCATTATTTAGAAATCCTATAAGTTATTTTCATAATTATATGGTTTCTCACTATGATTATTGTTTATCATACTATTATTTTTGGTTTTATTCTATGGATGGAACCAAGATGAATAATTTAAACCTTGAATGTGATTGAAAATGCAGTGATTATGAGAAATAAAATTGGATTATTACAAAAGTGAGAGATATTGTGATTATTGCTAATCATTTTTGATGATGTATGATTAACAACCTATACCTTAACCAACTATTGAACTCTAATAATAAGAGAATAATTGAGTTTTTTAGGATCTTTAGTGGTGGATACCATAGTAGAATGAAGTCTCAATTTCCTCCATATAAGAAATGTTGAAAGTGACACCCAGGTAAAAATTTTAATGGAATGAGAAATTTTTTATGTATGGAATAGAATAACATAGTTAAATGTATTATCAATAAAATATGAATATTTTGATCATTGTATATGAATTTATCCTATGGTATCATTTATTGTAAAATTTCTTGTATGTGGTGTATATTAGAATTATTCAATAAAATATAATGTTAAAATCTAATGGTTAACACCTAGACCAATGAATGACATATGATATACCAATCATTAAAGTATAAGGGGATATGTTTATTCAGTTGTGTTCTAAAATTATGTTATAGAATTGTTATATAATTTATATTATTGATATTAGAGTCATTAAACATATAAGGACTTTTCCAAATCAGTTTTTCTTTTAGTATTTGAAAACATATGTTCAATAGTACCGATAGACATGAAATGCGATTTTCTATAAAATGATAATGTTCAGTTATGATAATGATATAACAATCATATATGAAGTAAAATTTATTTTATTTGTCACCTTGATTTTTTTATTGATTCGATGATAATATTATTTTGGTGATTTTTAATAAATATAATTATAATTTTAGACCTATGCAAACAGGATGTGATTTTAATTGAGGAATAATGATTGTGTTAATTTTTGTAGGAATATATGTTTCCTTATGGGGTTAACATAAGAGTTATGGATACCATAATGGATTTATAGGTTATCATAATTTAAAAGGATTAGATACCCATTATGATGTTTTATGTGATTAGATTTTGAGGTAATTTGAAACATTTACAAGGTTTTAGGAAGAATAATCTATTAATGTTAAAATAAATATTTGGGTTTGTATATTACTTTTATATGTTAATTGTGGTCTATTATAATATAGTTGGAAAAAAATTGATTCATTGAAAAGTTGGTATTTTAAAATATATATTTGGTCTAACTATAGATTCACTATTAGAATAGTATTTAAATATTTATTCATGATATTTTTTGGGGGAAATTTAATACATTATATGAATATATATGGATTTATGAACTTTTCAGGGAGGCTTTTTTGAATTGATCTATACATGATCTTTACATTTAACATATTGTTCATCACTAATTATTATTTGTTTAGAAAGAAATAAAATTTGTTGGGATATGATTCAATATGTCTAAAATCACCTTTGAGGTTCAAACATTATTTAATGTTCAGGTTATTGATGTTACTTGTTATGTGATGTTATTTATTTTTACAAACATCAATGATGAATATTTGTTTTTACTAAAGAAAATTTTAATTTAAATGTATTATTTATTCATATAAATGATTATATATTTTAGATATTTCCTTATATTGAGAAAATTAGTTCAGTTTTTTGAATATTATAAGATAAGAGTAATATATTTTTGTCATGTTTTATAATAACTTTTCAATTTGAAGTTTATTTCAGTTATTTATGAATAATAATTCATCTTGAATACTCTTTGTTTGAAAAAAAGGGTGAAATTGTGGTGGAAATTAGTTAAAAAGTAAATTTGACTTGTCAAGAGAGTATATTTCATAACATTTTCTGTATAGATTGTATAAAATTCTAAAAAAATACTGGAAAATAGAATTAAACAAAGTAATTTTGTACTATAAAATTCATTCCTTATGAATTGATTATGAATTAGATACCTTTTTGATTTATTATTTAATGGTTGTGAACATTATCATAGTCATTCACATGCTTGTAACCAATGTTCTCTATCACTCTCCATTATGAATAAGATGATCTAATTTATGAAATATATATAAATTACCTACTCAATAAAAAATACTAATTAACCCTTTGTAAATCATTACACTATTTTTATTATGAAATTTTATTCCTTAAAGGGTGTTTACTTGATAATTGGTTTTGATTTTTTAATATAATGTTATTATTACTTTCCAAAAATTTTAAAATATTATTTGATAAAAAGGATATAATTTTTTTTAATAAGAATATCAAAATTATCATAGACTGAATTTTAGTTATTTCTAGATAAATATGGATTTTACATTCAATATTGAGAAACTATTTTTTATTTCAAATTTTACTTTTCTTTCAACAATTTTCATTTTCATTATGTTATTAAATATTTTTAAAGTAAAATTAGTTGTACTATATTATTAATAATATTTATTACTTCAATAGATTAAATTTTATGGTTAAATTCTGTTTGAAAACATTATTATACTCAAAATGAATTTTTCAATAAAATATATATCTTTGTTTTTAATCATAAGTTAATTTATGCCAATTTTAGAAATTGAATCTTAAAAAATGGATTCCATATTTATAATTTAGTGGAATAAAATTTTTAAATAGTTCCATTTTATTTTAGTATATTTTGAATAATAACCAAACAAAATATATGTCACCTCGTTAAGGGTAAAGTTGGTCAAATTGGGTGAAAACTAAGTAACAATTTCTCAAAATAAACCAAAAACTCTTTTGTAATCCAAATAGATGGAAATAGTTCAACTATATCCATCCATGTCTCAAATATATGTCCACTTGGTTCCATTTATCCTTGATTTTTTCCATTATATTAATTTAAGGAAATAGTAAATACAAAACATCACCCTCTTGAATTTAGTATCTATAAAATTTTTCTATAATGATAAAAAGAGGATAAGTTTTGTTATAATTTTTTTTATGAATCATAAATTAATTTGTTAATCATAGGAATTTCTTTCTTATTATTTTTATTATATAATTAACTAAAAACGTTACATAGCAGTGATATAGTATTTATTACATTAATTGAATAATAAGACAAATGATTTAAAAAATGGTAAAAGTAATTAAAATTTGGAGAATTATTGAATTACAAAAATTAGTTACAAAATACATGTTTTATATTTGGGAAAGTTTTATATTCTAATTTAGTTTGTTCCATATTATATTCAACAAAAATTATCTGAATTAATTTTAAAATGACATTAATAGTATCTTTTGACAACAAAATAGTATTGGATTATTTAAAAATATAATAAATAATTATAAAGGAAAATTATAATTATAAATGGTCTAAACGATCATCCATTTTCTATTTATAATATATTTTTTAACTAATAGGTAAAATTATAACTCTTTAAGCCTGAAAATTAATTACGTTAGATCGAGTAAAAGTTTCTTAATATAAGGCGTCAAACTAAATTATATGCTTAAAAATGTCACAAGAAACATTCAAAATCTCATTTTATTATAATATTTATACCTTAGAAACTATTTTCTAAAATATATATCATTTTCTAAATATTATTATTGAGATTGACATACATGTCTTTTAATCTTTTTAAAAATTTCATGTGTGTCATTTAGCTCTCTTAAAAAAGGATACCACTTTCTCTCACTTCTTCACACATATTTGAGAAATATAGAAATACTAATCCCTTCATATTTCTCTAATAAACATCCCTATACCCTAATTATAGGTACTTTTATTCTTAAAATAACATCAAAAGGGTTTTTAAGAAAGAATATACTAAACCTTTACTGATGAAGAGGTAGTAGTCTTCACCCACTCCACCAAATTTCATTCTTATTCTACTTCCTATAAATTTATTTTAGCCCTCCTAAAATAATAAATAAAGTATCATAAATTTAATAATATTTCATTATCATTATTATACAACCATTTTCCATCTCTTTTTTATCTTATAAAAAGTGAAAATATTTCTCGTGCGTACTTATGGATTACCATATAAATATAATAGTAAAATTCATATTCAGTGACACATAACATTGTTGGTTATAAATATGAAATATATGAATATATATTACATTCATGGTATGATTATTCTTCTATAATTACTATATCATCAACCTTCTTACCTTAAAATCCATTAGAAAACGATACTTTTGCTTGTGTATATGTGTGTACTACCTCCACTATGAAGTGATATCATGTGTTTTCCATTTTTAATTTACATGGGTTATAATAAGGTAATATTTAAAAAACTTATATGATATTTATAACTTGATTATAATTATATTTATTTTGTAATAGTGATAAATTTAAAATTACTAGATTCCCCATTTTGAAAATTCCATTAAAAAAAATAGTCAACACTAAAAAATGATAATTTTAGATGAATTAGTAATAAATAGGGGATGAAATATTATGAATGGATCATATATTATATTATAATTATGAAAATAATAATTGTATAAAATTATATTAAATTTAAATTTGTTTTAAATGAAGTTAAAATCATCTTTGAAGTAATTCAAACATGATGTAAGGTGTTCTCATATCACGTTTGATTTCGTGGTACTTATTCCATATTGAACACTTGTATTTTTTCATGTGAGGTATATAATATTGTTTTGATATCATATATCATAATTTCATTTATATTCATTATATTAAAATTTTCAATTGATGTTATATCTTTCATGGAGGTTATGATTCAAATATTAATGAATAACTTAGGTTATATTACAGAATCTCATTATTATAAAGGATTGTTAATTTTTAATTATCTTTTAGGGGAATTGTATATCATAAAATCAACATATTTTCCTTCCATTTTATTATTTCTAAAAATTAAATGATTTTACTTAATTTTACACTTTTTACATAATCAAAATATTTAAAGAATATTTTTATGAAAAATAGAATTTTATTTTATTTTGATCTGGAATATTTTTCTTCTATGTACATATATTATTTAAAATGCGATCAGAACTATTTTTAATATTATTAAATGATTTATTATGGTAGTATTTACACATTTATGACCATTATAAATAAATTAAAGGGAATATTCTTATCATTTTCCAAATGTGGTTAATTTTTTTGAAGGTGCGGACATAATCTCTATTTTAACGTACCATGAATAAATAAAATTTTCCATTGGAATGGGAAATAAATTAATTGATACATCTTTTAAAAGTACAAATTTATATTTGGAATGAAAATTTCATGCAATTATATATTATAAATTTTTAAATTTTTAAAAAATTTAAAATTAAAATATGTTATTTCAAAATGGAAAACTTATTTTAATCCATACATATTCCAAAAATATTTTATAATTATATTCTTATAAAGTTATAGATTTTTTGAATAATATTATTTACAAAGTATATATACTATTTATACAATCCACCATATTTTTCTTGATGGTTTATAATTAGATATGGTGGGAAAAATATTGATATTCCATTACCCAGTTATACTGATATGTACAATTATAGATTATTTTTGAATGTTGATTTAGTTCAATTTTTTATTCATATAATGAATTAAATGGCCTTATTATGTTAACGCGGGGCCCAAAATGATTTAGTCCCTCGATGCATTGGTAGGTATTAGGAGGAAAAACATGTTAGGTATTTAGCTGAGGCCTAACACATTTATATATATATTTCATGGCCTAATTCCTCAATGTTAATATTCATATTTCTAATGTTATGAATTCCATCATTATGAAATTTGTATTTTTTTCCATATTATTATAGGAATAGTTATTATATTCATGGATAATATTCATGTTCTTATGATTATTTAAATGGATCTTTTTTACTATCATTTGTTACTAATGTATTATTCATAATGTGAAAATTATTGATTAAATGTAATTTTTAAACCATTATCCAAATTTCCATAATATTTTTTCTTATTTATTTACTGATAGGTTTATTAATCCATATTCACTTAATGAGAAATTTATCACACCCACTATTTAATTTCATTCCCCAGAATACGTAGAAGTAATCATTGAATGAGTTCATGGATAAAAAATACTTACTTCTAATATGTTGTATTTTATGTTCTCAAACTTAAGGTGATCATCATCTATTTACCAAATTTACCAAGTATATTAATCTTTTAGTTATTTAATAATGTGATCAATTAAATATTTTTGAAATGAAATAATGTTTCCATCGATTTTTAAGCTGCTGGAGGTCAGGTCATTACAGTTTGTATCAATGGATGTTTAGTAGAATCATTGGGAACTAGATTTAGGAAAACAGAGATTAGGGAAAATAAATCAATGACTGACTTTTAGGATAAGTCTATATAAAGTATACAGTCCTAATGATTTATTAAGTTAGATAGAATATTTGTATCAAATAAATATATTCATTTATAATTACTATATTGGGGATTTTTTGGTCATAGATGTATATATGGGTAACGACCAGAAAAGAGTTGGTCGAACATATCCCAACTTTCGTTCTAGTGAATGGTGGTTATGCCATTAATGCACACATGTTTTGAAACTACTAAGGGATATTATATGGTTAATTAGAATTTTATTTGTTAACCATTATGATATATTTGAGCAAATTATGAACATGAATTACCATTGTAAAAAACTAGGTGTCCTGGACTGAAAATATTTTCTATTAACTTAGACATCCAATAAATGATTTTTATGACAACCCAAGATTACATGGTGTGATTCTTCTTTAATAATTTCAATTCATTATAGATCTTATTATGCATAAAAACTAATCTTTATGAAACAAAACATTTTTATAGGATATAGTTATAACGTAAACATTAAAATTAATGTTTCCACTTCTATATTTTTAATTTAAAAAATTGATATACATGGTTGCGTTCAGTATGATATTTAGAGTCTGATAGGATGAACATAATTTTTTGTGAATAGTAACATGCCTGAATGAAGAGTAATGTTAACATTAATAATTGTATTGTACCCTTATGAATAGTATATGACCCTTATAAATATAAATCTAACAAATTAATTTATAAATAAAATGTAGGCACCATATAAATGAATGATAATATTTCAAAAATTAAAAATAAAGAGTCAGTATTTTTGTGAGAAAACAATATTTAATTATAATTTTAATATTAATAATATTTATTAAAATAAAATTAATTATCATAAAATTTATTCTTAAATAAATATTTTTCTATCCCATTATTTTATGATAATCTAATGAGACTTCTAATAATTTATCATGGTTTTATAAAATCTGTTATAATTTGAAAATATGTATTTTATGAGTAAAAAATGATTTCCATTAAAAATTAAATTTACCAATTATGGATAATTAATTTCATAAAATGGAGTTTATTTTTAAATCTTACACATCAAAAAATTGATAAGGTTATTTTTTTGGATTTTTCGGAAATACTAGAATTCTTGGTGAATAGTGATATTCGAAAATTTATGAAATATACTAAATAAATGAATTTATGCATCATACATGAGTCATGGATGATATGAATGGTTATTGGTTCAAACTCACCTAAAATTATTCTTATTTTTGGCCACAATAATCAATAATATTTCCGGTATTCATCAAAATAATAAAATAAGGAATAAAATATTGAGAAACCACTCCTCTCCTCCAATATATATACCTCCCCTCACCCCCTCTTCCCATCACTCTTATAAGGATTGAATATTATCAATGTTATTCCAAAATACTCTTCACTATCCCCTCGCCATGTTTAGGAGGTATTTTTTATACCAAAATACCAAAACCCTATCCCTTAAGATGGGTCTCAAGGTGATTATTTTAAGAGGTAAACCCTGTTAGTTTTCCATTTTATTTTATTTTATTTTATCTCATTTTTTTATTCTCTCATAATCTAATCTCTCTAATTTTTCATGATATGTTCCATATAATATATATAATTTAATTAAACCAATTTAATGTAATATCCATTTTAAATCTCATTAATCTCCTTCTTTTATTTTATAAACAAAATCATCATTTAGAATATGCCATTTTACATCCTTTGTGAACGATGATGTTTTAGTCTCAAAAATGTTCTTCAAAGATGATCATGATACAGTTTTAATTTTTTTTATTTTATGAATTATTTTATAACCCTTTTATTTTTTGTAGGTAACAAATTTACATAATACTAAATGTTAAAACAAACTGAGTTTGTTATTATCATTAACAGCCGTAAATAATATAAAAAATTATCACTAAATCACTTATCTAATGATTCATCAACATACCATGTAACCAAATGATATAAATAAAATTTTACACTTAAATTTGTTAATTAATAATATATAAATTCAATTCTTTAGATTTTTATCCATTCCACATTAACTTCTATACTCATAAAAAAGTATACCGATAGTGAAAATGATGGAAACAAACGTTCTTGAGCGATAAATTTTTATCTTAGAGCTTATAAAAAAGACCATAAATGAACTTAAAAAATTATAATACATCAAATAAATTTATATACTATTATTAATTAGTTAATTAATTAATAGATTTAATATTATTATTTAACACATTATGATCTAGTGAAGAACACATTCAGGTATAAGGTAAGGGGTTTCCCGTCACACTTTTTTTCTTTGAGATTTCCATTGTTCACCACTAATTTGTTGTAAGTGTTGAATTTATAATATCATTTAATATATAACAAAATAATTCTATTTTTATTTATTATATTAAATGGTTTTTTGGATGTGTTCAATTTTTTGTAATATGGTTTGATAGATTATAATGTGGAAAATGAATTTTTCTTGATTTCTATTTCATTGAAACATACCTAGTATTATGAAACTAATAATACATATTTGGTTTATTTATTTCCACATTGAGATTATTTTTCATTTTAAATTATAATTTTATTAAATATCTATATTATTGTATCATGGATTTGATTATTTTCTTAGCTGTATACCATTTAATAGATGGTGTTTATTTTAAATTTAGTTTGACTATGAAAATATTGATGAATTTGTATAATCAAAAAAATAAAGATATTGAAAAGTCATATTGTTCTTATATAAATAATAATTTTTACTTGAATTTATGGTAGGGGCCCTATATATCATATATATATGCATCGATATGTCTCCTGATAAGAAATAGTTGGTGAAAAAACCCCTCGATTTTATTTCAAAAACATAATCGGTTTCTACCCATTGACTTTAATAGTCTCGACAATATAATGGTTAATGTTCCGGATAAATGACTTACAAATAATAATCATTCTCTTTAATAATTATTCAGTTATTAATTTCCATGATTTTTTCATTATTAAAAAATCAATGGATTCACTTTCTTTCTCAGTTTTTTGATGGTGTGCATTTTCCAACCAATAGCCATTTCATATTGATTATATCTGATTATTATTCAATTATTAATGTTCTATGATTCCATTATATTTAATCCTTACTGGTCATTTGATCTCAACAATTCAATTTGATTTCCTTCCCTATTTTATGATGAAGTGGTCATTTATTGAGTTTTCAAGGATTCAATTTCTTAGATTCTATAATGTATTATATTTTGTTTTCTTTTCCCAATATAAAATTGGTTCAATGTTTGTATCTAGTTTCTTAATGAATACTAAATTGTTTTGTTCTTCAGGATTTGATCTCGTGTAATCATGTTAATGTAATAAAATAATCCATGGATCCTAGTTTTTTAGGATGGGAAATTATAGTTCATATCTGAGGATGTTAAGTAAAAACCTATGGAAATATATTTATAAAACATAGATTATGGAACACAACCCAAAGATAGGAATTTGGAATAAGTATAGAAAACATCCTAGAATTTTGGAAAGTTGAGATCATGTGGGTAATCCTACAAATACATCCCTATCTATATATTAATATTTGACATAGTTCTGGAAGAAATGTACCTAAGAGTAACAACTCTGACGAGGTGTTTAGGGCATAACTCAAGGAATCTTGGTTCATGAAAACAGGCCTTACTGTGCACCTGGATTTTCACTCTAGGGGGATATGTATATGATAATTGAAATTTTCTTTACAACCCTTTAGTAAGGATTTAAATGTAAATATAAATCATATTTATTATTATGAGATAAGTTGTGAATAAAATTTTAGATTATGTTAAGGGATTTTCTAGTTTAAGGTTATGCATTATGATTTATATCCTAATTTTGTTTATACCGCTGTTTAGTGATAAGTCCTAATATAAGAATGATAATCAATACACGTGAATAGTGTAGGGATTTCCATATTAAGAATGTCTGCACAGTTAGTGTTGGAGCTGAGGAGATCATTACCGTATTTGGACAACTTACTCAAGATGTGATGAATATACGTACTACACTTTTTTGGATTGTTTCATGCGATAAAATATCATATATCATAGTGGGAATACTAATATAGTGGTATCCGAGAATTAGATCATGTCCCTTGAATATATATTTTTGGTATTAATATGTAATGAAAATTAAAATGTAGTACTAGAAGTATATTTTCCCAATGGTGATTTTGATTAATGGTTGTCTGTGATCTATAATAACAATATAGAAGATAAAATATAAGATATGGAATTGAGAAATTTTAAGGAAGCATTATTCGTCACTGAATTACCTCATGAGAAACAGAATGAAATGTATTGAAAATTCATTATCTGGAAACAAAGTGAAGAAGAGTGTTTTTTGGATTATAATAATACTTCAATATAAATATCCAAGTATTCAATATATTACATATACTATTCAGAATACAATATTGATCATTTCATTTAGGGATATAAGAAAATTCTTTGAAGGAAACTATCTTCTCCAACATATTCAGCATATGACGAAATAATATTATGTTATGAAAAAAATAGAGAAATAATTTTATAGATCAAATTTGTTCACGGGAAATGAACATAAGAATATGTCTTCTTATAATCATGGAAAATGTAGTTATCTAAAAAATAAGTGTATAATAGAGTAATTCCCAATATGCGATAAATTTGGAAAGAACCATCTTAGAAAATTATTGAACGAAATTTGAGTTTGTTATAAGTGTCAGGAAAAGGGTCACTGGTCTAATGAATGAAAGAAGGCGTGAAAAATAAATGTATTTTAATGCTGCAATAATTGGGATATGGGACAGTATTAAAATTATTTTCCTAAATGTTATGAAAATTTCCCAAAAAAATACCACATGAGAAATGGTACTCTTATGCTATCACAACTGTAGTGGTTCATGTTCTTAATGATGTGGTGGTTGGTACGATAATCATTTTTCTAAAATTTACCCAATGATTTTTTTAATTCTATATTATCGATTTCTTTTATATCTTCCCAGTTTTCTAGGAAAATTAGGCATTTCAAATATGATTTAATAAAAGAATTTTTATTCAAAACTCATAAGGGAAATATCATTTCATTAATGATGTGTCAGTCAGTTCCCTTTCATCACATAAATATACTTTATTTGAGGACCTTATCATCATACTGATTATTTAATTTTTCATAGTTCTCTATATGAAGTCACTTTAATTTATGATGAAGAAATTAATTGCAACAATAAGGAATTTAATGTTTTTCAGAATAACGTATAACCCCTTACGTTGGACTCACCTATTTTGATAATCTCAAATATGATTAGATAAGTTTTGATAAATCCAAATAATGCTTATCTATATAATAATTATGTTTCATAATTATTCCTTCATATTCTATAATTAGTATGGTTTCAAAATAATCATATAATATCATGGAATATATTAATGAATGTTTCTTTTTTGTTTAACACTGATGAAGGATTATATTGATTCAATCTAGAACGAATATGCATAGAACTATTACTTTATAAGCATTTAAGTTCTTAAGTCACTGATAGTTATAATTCTGACTGATATATACTAGCTCATCAATGCAACTTCACTGATACAGACTAGATCACTAATACAAGTTCACTATTAGACAATTCCACTGATAGACTAAGTCTAACGATAGACAAGGTCATTGATACACAAATTCACTGATACAAGTCCATTGATACGAGCTACCAATAGAATGGAGCTACCGATAGAGAAATATACTAATATAGAGAGCTACTGTTACCAATGATAACAACTACTGATAGCAAGAAAGGGCTTCCGACAGAAGTACACTGCTACAAGAGCTCCTGCTACAAGTCTACCGATAGAGAGCTACTGATGGAAGATGACTATTAACCAGTCAATGTTACTCAAATTATCTACTTTTAAAATATTATTAATATAATTCTAATGGTAATATTTTCTTAATTCAATATAACTGATATTAATTATTGTGGGATGTTGGCATTTCGGGGAACCATACCTCGTACCTATAAAACATAATCATTCCCATTACCAGAGAAAAAAGGGATAAAAGGAATATTGATCTACTAGAGAATATACACAGAGATATACATAAGGTTGAAAATAATATACATACGAGACATATACAAGAAGATACACACATACATAGAGAGAAGAACACACAAATAACTTGAAGAACACTCATACACATCAAGAACATAAGTTCAAAGAGAAGGTTTAAGTCACATTCAGGCTGAACACCAATACGAGAAGTGAAGGAAAAAAACCACGACACTCTATTTTCCCGGTAACTTCCAAAGAAGGACTCAAAGATTCATCTAATTCAATCCAATGGAGTCCAGAGCATCATTGATATCACACAAGAGAATTTTGAACTCATCTCCATATTATTGCTCTTCTGTGGTCATTTTTATTACATTACGAGCAGTGTGTGTGTCTCTATCTATTTGGGCACACACTGACTCCTAAGATGAACTAGGGGATACTAAAATCCTCACACCAAAATCATTATACCTTTGTGTATCCCAGGTAGAACTATAGTAGAGGTCTGAGGACCTGGACATCCTGTGTGCGGTTGTTGTTGCTTTCCCAGATAGAACTATGGTAGAGGTATGAAGACACAGACGATCTGAGTACTATTGTAAGCCCCATTCTATGTTGTGGATCAATGTTTTATTTAAACTATTTGATATGACTAACTCACAGCTTGAGACAGAACTTCTTGTTTCAAACTATTGTGTGTATCTTATTATAATTTTACCTTTTTCAATAATCTGCAGCTAGTTACTTTAAAATTCAAATCTCTTTTAAAGTAACTTTGATAGTTTAACTAGAAAGTGTTTGTAATTATTACTATCCACTAAGTTAGTTTCAAAAGATAGATTAATCTTCAGATTAAGTTAACTGAGAAATAATAAATCTTTGAGAAAATAATTGAACAATTACAATCTTTATAAATTCATTGCAGTTTAACTTGTTTTATGAGTTGGGGGATTTCAATACAACTCTTTTAAATAGAAATTTTTATTAGTAAGTCAATTCCCCCCCCCTATTGAGTATTCCTATGGGACAACATTTGGTGTCATTGGGAGTAGATAAATATTTTTCAAAACACCATGTTTGTAAAAAGTTTTCAACTGTGATTTTAGTTATATCTTAAAGATCTCAAAATTTTTGTTCAGTCTAAATTTTTATATCTTTATGTATCCTTTTAAAACATAGTTATTATGGATAATAGGTTAAAAGGTGTTTCTACCCACAGGCCTCCTTTCTTTAATGGTGTAAACTATGCCCAATGGAAAATAAAAATGAAAATCCATTTAGAAAGTATGGGATTTGACATCTGCACTGCTATAGAGACTCAGTATAAGATTCCAGAAACTGTTAGAACTACTTGGGATGAACCTATGAAATCTGATTACAATAATAATTATAAAGAAATAAATGATCTGTATTGTGCTTTAAGAGATGAATAATTTAATCGAATATGTTCTTGAAAGACTACTTATGAAATTTGGGATACTTTGGTTGTTTCCCATGAGGGAACAACCAATGTTAAGGAAATGAGACTAAATACATACTATATTAAGCATGATAATTTTAAAATTAAATCTAATGAATCTATTTCAGGTATGTATCTTAGGTTTAATGAGATAGTTAATACAATGAGCTCAATGGGAAAAGTTGTTCTAGAAATATATCAAATCATGAGGATACTGAGATGCCTACCAGATTGATGGAGAGGAACCTCGGTCTCTATATGAGAATCATGTGACATTGGCAAGCTACCTGTCAAAGCTCTGATTGGAAAATTGATGATTTATTAAGAAGAGCTAAATGTTAATAAAGAGGAACATGATGAACCAAAGAAGAATTATGTGGAATTCAAGTCCACTCATTCATTTAGAAAGGACAATGAGAATGGTCAGATAACTGAAGAAAGATCAACTAGTGTTAATTCTGACTCATACAGTGATGAAGAGATGGCTCAGATATCCAATAGATTCAAGAAATTATATAGAAAAAATAAATTCTATAAAAAATATGATTATAAGTTTATGTATGATCGATGAGTAAATTTGAAGACTGACCGGAAGAAAACTGATAAAGATGATTGAATAGTTTGCAATGAGTGCAAAAGAAAAGGGAATGTCAAAGATGATTGTCCAAAACTAAAATCTAAGAAAAAGTATGACTACATAGATAAGAAATACAAGAAATCCATGAATGATACATGGAGTGCTTCTGAAAACAGCTCAAGTGGATCTGAAGCTTCTGATTCTGAAGAAATGAATCATACCAACATTTGTTTCATGACTGAAACATCTAAGTAAACATGCTTGAAAAGTTCTTATAGGAAGATGTGGTACTTGGATAGTGGATGTTCAAGTCATATGATAGGATACTAATAATACTTTAAGAGATTAATCAAATTTGATGGGGTACTTGTCAGCTTTGGGGATAACTCAAAAGGAAAAATCAACTTCTTAGGCCAGATTGGTAACACTGATTCAATTTTAATTTCTAAAGTATTATTTTTTTATAGATTGAAATACAATCTGTTAATTATTTCTCAGTTGTGTGATGGTGGATTCGACTTAAAATTTGAAAATTATTAATGCAATTTTTTTAATTCTAAAAATGTTTTGGTATTTACTACATTAAGAAATGAAAATTTATATGCTATAGATTTCAATTCTTTGTCTAAAAAAATCTTACTTGTTTAAATTGTTTTCATAAAGAATACTTGTTATAGAACAGAAGATTAGGACACTCAAACATTCATTCACTCGGGAAACTGACTAGGAAAGGTTTAGTTAGAGACCTGCCCAAACTAGAATTTCCAGCAGATAATGTTTGTAATCCTTATTAAAAGGGAAAACAACATAAAGTTTCTTTCAAATCAAAGAATCAGGTTTCAACATCTCAACCTCTTGAGTAGGTTCATATGTATTTATTTGGACCATCTAGAGTTTATAGCTTAAATGGGAATCACTATGTTTATGTCCTTGTAGATGACTTTTCTAGATATACTTGGGTATAATTTGTAGCTCACAAAAGTGAAGATTGTTCATATTTCATTATATACTGCAAGTCTGTAGAAAACATAAGTGGACCTAAGATTAAGATCCTGAGAAGTGACCATGGTCGTGAGTTTGAAAATCATGAGTTTGAAACTTATTGCTCACATAATGGATATAGTCCCAATTTCTCTACCCCTAGAAAACCTCAACAGATTGGTGTAGTATAAATAAGAAATATAACACTTCAAGATATTCCATGAACTATTCTTAATGAATATGATCTACCTATTTAATTTTGGGCTGAAGATATCAATACAAATTGTTATATTATAAAAATAGTCCTGATTAGACCAATTCTCAAAAGGTCTTTTTATAAGCTATGGAATAATAGGAACCCTAAGGTTAATTACTTCAGAGCTTTTGGTTGTAAATTATTCATCCTCAATACTAAAGATAATTTCGATAAGTATGCATCCAAGAGCGATGAAGGAATATTTCTCGGTTATTCTATATCTAGTAAAGCTTATAGAGTATTTAATAAGAGGAACAAAGGTGTGGAATAATCTATACGCACTAAATTTGATGAAACTGATCCACATGAACCTAAGTCCCCTCTTGAAAATCTTGAAGAAGATATGTCAATTCTAATCCTTAATGAAAAAAACAGTGAACCTGTTTTTAAGACAACCTGTTCTAGAAATTTTCCGGAACATGTTTCTGTTGAACCCGAACCTATAAATGAACCTGAAATTTATATCCCTAACTTTACTAAACCAACTAGGACCCTTAAAAACCTCCTTTAGATGCTATTGTAGGATATTGATATAGAGAAACTCTGACTAGGGCTTCTATAAGAAATCAGGTTGGACATCAAGATTTTAATTCACAGTCAGAGCCTAAAAATATAAATTATTCCATAAATGATGAATTTTGGGTAATGGATTTGCAAGAAGAATTAAATCAATTTGAAAGGAACAATGTCTGGGAATTAGTAGATAGACCTAAGGACACTATGACCATAGGCACCAAATGGGTGTTTAGAAACAAAGTTGAGGAATCTGGAAATATCATTAGAAACAAAGCAAGACTAGTTGTCCAACGATATAGTCAAGAAAAAGTAATAGAATATGGGGAGACCATTGCACCTGTAGCTAGGTTAGAAGCTATTAGGATTCTACTTCTATATGTTGCTCATCTGAATTTCAAGTTATATCAAATGGATGTCAAAAAGTGATTTTCTATATTGTTTTATAATTGAAGATGTTTTTATTGAACAAGCACATGGATTTACTAATCCCCTTTTTCCAAATGGAGTTTTTAATGTTTCTAAAGAATTTTATGGTTTAAAATAAACTCCACGAGCTTGGTATGATATACTTAGAAATTTTCTTATATAAAATGGTTTTATTAAAGGGATTGCTGATCCAACCCTTTTTATCAAAGTAATTTCCAAAGATTTTTTGATAGTACAAATCTCTGTTGATGATATTATTTTTGTATCTTATAAAAATGCTTTGTGTAATGATTTTTCAAAGAGTATGCAAAGTGAATTTGAATTGAGTTTAACGGGAGAACTCAAATACTTTCTTGGATTTCATGTTTTTTCAAATAATATTGGTATCTGTTTAAATCAAATAAAATATACAAAGGATCTTATAAAAAGTTTTTGTCTAGATAGTAACAAGGGATGTGATACACCTATGAGTTCCAAATGTAAATTTGATATTAATGAAAATGGGAAACCAGTAGATGAATCAAATTATAGAGGTATGATTGGGTGATTACATTACCTTACTACTAGTCGACAAGATATCATGTTTAGTGTGTGCATGTGTGCAAGATTTCAAGCTAATAAAAAATAATCACACTTACTTGCTATTAAAAAGATTTTCAAATATGTTAAACAAACTACTAATTTATGATTATTTTATCCAAAAGGACAATATTTTGATTTAATAAGTTATTCAAATGATGAATTTTCCGGTTTCATGTTAGATTGGAAGATTACATCAGGAACATGTCACTTTATATGTAAATCCATGGTATCGTGGTGTATTAAAACGTAGAATTCTATTTCACTGTATTTTGCTGAAGAAAATTACATTACTATTTGTACTTGTTGTGCACAAATTATTTGGATGAAACACACTTTATTGGACTATGGATAACAATTTAGACATTTATCAGCAAATTTTGAAACCCCTAGTGTAATCAACATTTCCCAAAATCATGTGTCTCAATCGAGGACTAAGTACATTGATGTAAGACATCACATTTTTAGAGATCATTATCAAAAAGCTGATAAAACTCTTGAATTAATTGGTACTAAACATCTGTTGGATGATATATATACCAAACCTTTATATTCATAGAGGTTAAATTAAATCAAAATTGAATTAGGAATGATAAATTTTTCCTACCAGTTTAAGTTCACCTCACTGGTATGGACCTCACTGTTACAACTCACTAGTATGGACCTCCCCGTTACACCTCATTGGTATGGACCTCACCCTGACACCTCACTGGTATGGACCTCATCGTTACACCACACTAGTATGGACCTCACTGTTACACCTCACGGGTATGGACCTCACCGTTACACCTCACTACTATATACTGTAACACCCAAATATTTTATGAGAAATATATTTTTTTATGTCTTATGTTATTTGCAACATCAAAATAACCTTTCACTACACACAACACTATCTTGGCTTGCGTTATACACAAAGAGAAACCTTCCCCGATAGCATGTGTTGTACGCAATATCGAGTTTCACTAAGCAACGATATATTGTTATAATATTAATATGGACTAGCCGTTATAAATAGTACTAACTAAATTTTTAATTTTATAACCTTATTATTCTTCTTACACATTTTCTATACCATAGTATGTGAAAAAAATAAATTTTTCACGTAAAATAAGTATTTTTAAAAAAATGCAGTTTTTCCACCTTTTGATGGCGCAACAGCTTTAAATCTAGTTTTTGACTTTTTTATAAGGTCAATTTAAAAAAATAAAATTCTTATTTGGAATCAGGATATAAAAATTTACTTTGGATAAATTTTTCATATTATTCTGATAACATTCATATTTTAATGAATAGTAAAAACACGATATATTTTGATTAAAAACAACTTCTTTCATTGCAATAATTTATATGGTTAAATTATAATATTTAATGGTTTTAAAGTATAAATAGAATATATTTTTATCATTTAATATAATTTACATCATTGACATTAATTTTACATTGAATTCATAGGTAAAAACATTTCAATCTTTGGCAATGTTTTAACTTTTAGAACCCGTTTTCTTAACAACATGATTTTTTTTAAATTAATTACTACAACTACTGTGTTTTGAATTTTGAAAAATGGATTCCATATTTGAATTAAGTTGTTCCAAATTATTTTAATAGGTTACTTTTTTTGATAATATTAATAGTAACTATGGTAATTTTTATTTAATAGAGTTAAAGGTAAATCGGGTAATTAAGGGTAAAAATAAGATTATAAAATTACACTAACACTTGCCAAAATCTTATTGGATGAATCAAAGTCGACCCATATCACCTAAGAGTCAGAGTAGATTCATTTCATGGACTTTTGATCATGAAATAATAACATTGTTATTAAAACCATAGAAAGTGACAACATGTAACCCTCTAAAATCTTATAAGTGTAATAATTTTAATTTAGTGATAAACTTCATAAATATTAGGATATAAATAGTCCCCAAAAATATAATAAAATTATATACATCATATGAATTTATTTATAATTTTTAGGGATTAAATAATTATGATTAATTATGACTCAATAGTGATGTTGAAATTATTTTATTGATTGAAATATCAAATAATTGATTTTAAATGTATTAAAATAAATATTATATGAACTATTTAATGTGATCCACTAATTTTCTAGATACATATGACATGTTATGAATCCATTAAATCTTTTATTCCGAACATATCTTCTGTTTATATTTTATTTCAATTCAAATAAATGAATAGTGTCAAAATTGACACTATTGTTATTTTATAAAATTTACATATTATAAAATTGTTTAAAAGTCACAAAAATATTTAAAATTTATAAATTAAAATTTATATGGTCTAAAATGTAATAAAGTATACAATTATGGACAATTCACAACATATAAGTTATTATTTATAATGATTTAAAATTTAGAATAGTATTACCATGAATAAAATTAAATAGATTATATAAGGCTTAATCAAGTTGATAATGTTTACAATAAATTCCCAACATGTCTAAATTTTATTGGTTGATGATATTACAACCCTATGTCATCCTATATTCGTATTTGAGTCATTTTTGGAGGTTTTTATGTGGGGTTGGAATTTATTATAAATTAATATTTCTTATAATTCCAAAGGTGCCCCTCTCCTCCCTTATAAAAGGGCACCTCCTACCTCTCCTCTTTACAACTTTGAGCGTTAAATCTCAGCCAAACCCTAACCATTTACCTTATCAACTTCCCTTCAATATACTAGAGGTCTTGGTCTTCTTCAATGACCAATTTTAGTATCCTAATCGGAGGTTTCAAAAAGGTGTGTCGAAGAAGAGGTAATATCTTTTACCAATTCTATCAAATTCATTTATTCTTCTACATCCACTTATTTTTTTGTTTCATAATAAAGTAATCAAATAAATATCACTATTATACAGATATGTTATTATAAATATGAAACAACCATATTTCACCTTCGATCCATCCTACAGAAAACGAAATCACCGCGCGTGCATACGTACGGAATACCGTCTCCATGTCGTGGTGTAATCTGTTTTCCACCACCACCTTACTTGGATAGGTATAAGAATGGAAGAAATAACTATATATTATTATTAAGTGGTATTTAATCTAATATATTATACATCATACACTTCAATACATTTCCACAATCATGGGAACGATATCGTTGCTCGTGCGTACGTACGGCTTACTGTCTCCACAGTGCAATGTGATTTGTTCTACATGATCTTCACTAAACCATGATTATATAAACTAATTTAATGAATAAATATGATATATATTATAAAAATACCATTTTTAAAATTATGTAACTATAACCTAAAAATAGGAAAGAAGAATTTATTCGACAAAACACGCAAAAGAACATAAAGTAATTAACACCCGAATAACAAGTAGCAATGAAATATTACTAATAAAAAGATGAGAATATGACCATATATGATATCATAACAATGAATATGATTCTGGAATAAGTAAATGACATTTTTTAATCATTATACAGTATGTTCAGATACGTATAAAGCATATCGGACCTAAGGTAAGGGAAAATCTCGCAATCTCATTTTTATCTGAGATTGTTTATACTTTAGAATTTAATTGGGAATATTTATCATCCACATATATGTTTCCTCAATATTTAATATTATTTCTATCCTCCTACAATTTTTTAAATCCAATTTTACCTATTGGTGAATTTTTAGTAAAAGATATGAAAGGAATATTTTTTCATTTTGAGTACGATATACTTTATGACTTTTTCGGCCAAAGTACGAGAAGAATGTTTTTTTAATGTATATGACATGAATGGATTTTTATGATTCCATAGAACATTATTTCCACGAAGCATCCTATAAAATATTCAAGTTTATTTTTAATTAACTTATTTTACTTTAAAATGTTATGACATGTTAAGAAAGGAGAAAAATAGAAGTAGAAAGGATATTTTCCTCAATAATGGAGTTAAAGTGTTTTTATCAAAATTATTTTCCATATAAGATAATATAGGGTTCTGTTTCTATCACTATTATTACATTTATTTTATTATGTTATGATGGAATTGTTTTTATGATGTCATTTATCTTATATGAATTGTTTTATGATGTCAGGCTGTTTAAGAATCCCATTTTTATTACATGGGTTATGCTATGATGTATGATTTTTGATTTTGTGGAACACATAAGAATGGTTTCATTATGATATGGGGGGACCTATATCTCCCTCCAATGCATTGGGTAAAGATTTATATCTCATGAGATAGACATGGCTGGAACGGCAAGTTAAATCGGTTCAGTGATACAGGACTGGAACGAGGAGTGAAGTAGGTTCAGAAATGGACTTTGTCCGCTATGATAGTCTTGGAAATGAGTCTTGACTAATAAGAAATGATTTTCTAAGAATATGTGTGTATGCCACAATGTTTCATGTTTTATGTTATGATTATTGGGATTACATTTCAATACTATGATTTATCCCATGTTATGATATTATGATCTCTTTTGCAGGTTAGGATTTTCAAAATGTTATGTACTTATGAATATGATATGATTGATATTTCTTTTCTTTAACCTTACTGAGAATTTGATCTCACCCTTTTGTATGTTTTCTTTACCCCGGGTTAGGAAGAAGGGTAATAAGTAGAATTTTCCAAAAGTGACTCTAGATATGATGAAAAAATGGGAGACAATGTATATTCTTTATGAACCATTTGTTTATGTTTCCTAGTTTTTAAAGACATTATGCATATACGGTCCTACCATGGTTTTGTTATATGTTGTAATAAGTATGCTTCAATATTGAAGTAGCAACAATTTATGTAAATTATGTGTCATTATAGTTGGTATCAGAGGGAAGTTATAGTCAACCTTTGGAAACTAGGATGTGAAAGCCTTAGTAAGAACCCTAAGGACATGTCTAATCATAGAACATAATCCAAGTATTATAGAAATGGCCATGAATAACCTATGATAAGACCTATAGTGTGATATTTTATTATTGTTTATGTGGTTTTCCTATTGTAATTAGTGTTTCCCACACTACACTTCTTGGTTTTAGTCAATGGCTGGAACCCGAATGAACCGTATTAAGGATGAACGCGACAGACAATGCAATGATTGTCCCCTTGAGAAACCAAACGTTATTGGAGATGGAATGAAAAATATTGTATCCATGCTCACACAACTTACTCAAGCTATGAATCATGATGGACATCCAAATGAGGAAAGGAAGGAGCAACATTCTGTTAAATCCTTCATGAGGCAGCATCCACCTTCTTTCAGTGGGTCTTCTGATCCATTAGTGTCTGAAAAATGGATTAGTACCAATGAAAAGATATTTTCAGTTCTACAATGTTCTGAACATGATAAAGTCATCTTATCAGTGTATCGTTTGGATGGTGATGCTGGTCAATGGTGGAATCTTATCAAGAATATGAGGAAAAGGAATGCAATTGAGTCCTTGGAATGGGACAAGTTCAAGAACTTATTTTTCAATAAGAACTTCCCTCGTATTTTTTGAACAAAGATGGAGAAAGAGTTTCTTGAACTGAAGAAAAAGGATGATGAATCAGTTGGTATCTATGAAGAAAATTTTATAAGACTTGCAAGATACGCTTCTGTAATTATTATCCAACCTGAGATTAAGATCTATCTATTCTTTAGTGGCTTAGAACCAAGTCTTCGAAGGGAGTTAGCCACACGGGACTTCAATACCTATGAGGAATTTTTTCGATGTGCTCTCAAGGTTGAGATAGAGATTGGATTAACCCATCAGTCATATGGGTTTGATAAGAAGAGGAAAATGGAATTCAAAGGAAAATATAAAGACCACACTGAAAAGAATATGATATTTCCTTTATGCTCAAATTGTGGAAAGAAACATGGAGGGAATTTTATTAATGGGACAAGAAAATGTTTTAAGTGTGGAAAAGAAGGTCATTGGTCAGTTGAATGTTGAAATAATGGGAAGAAGATGTCTAATGATGCGAACAAAGAAATGGATACACAGAATGCACCTCTAACACTTCAATGATTCAAGTTAATGTAGATGGGGAATTATTCCAATAAATGCCCAAATCCAAGGGTTGTTGATGATGATTGGCGTCAACAAACTCTTATGTCCAAAGACAAAGGAAAGTCACATGCAATTACAATCGGCGACGTGGAGTACAATAACGAAGTGGTGAAAGGTACACTTACCATCCATTCTAAAGTAACAAATGTTTTATTTTATCCTGGATCTACCCAATCTTTTATTTATGAAAATTTTTATAAGGGTATTTTCGTATTACCTCAGCAATTAGATGTTGACTTAGCTATGACAACTTCTAATGGCACAAAGGTCACATCAAAAGTTTACAATTCTTCTCTGATTGTAGTTTGTGGGAAAGTGCTTCCTGCAAATATTTTAATCCTTCCTATAGTGGAATTTGATGTGATTTTTGGCATGTATTGGCTTTCTTTATATGGAGCTCATTTCAATTTCCAGATAAGGTAAGTCACATTTCATATTCCAGATAAATATATGATTATCTATCGATGCAAGGATGAACATGACCTTCCAGTGAAAATTTCTTCCATATTATGGGTCTTGATTCCACTAAAGGAAGGTTATTTATCTCAAATGGTTGGTGAGAAACTCAAAATTAAGAATACACCCATTGTATGGGATTTTGATGATGTCTTTCCGAATGAATTGCCAGGTCTTCCACAAAATTGTGAAGTTAAGTTTTCAATAGAACTCAAACCAGGTGCTATGCCTATTTCAAAGACACCTTATAGAATGACCCCAATTGAGTTGTAGGAATTAAAGAAGAAACTCCAAGAGAATCATGATAAGGGATTCATATGCCCTAGTGCATCACCTTCGAGAGCACCTTTTCTGTTTGTTAAGAAGAAAGATGGATCAATTAGACTCTGCATTGTTTACCGAGAACTTAACAAGATCACTATCAAAAAAAATCCTCTCCCATGCATTGATGACTTATTTGACCAACTACGCAGAGCTCAATACTTTTCCAAGATTGATCTTCATTCAGGGTATCATCAATTAAGGGTGAAAAGGGAGGATATACGAAATAAGGATTTTCGTAAAAGGTATATACAAAATGAATTAATAGTTATGCCATTTGGTCTTACTAATGCCCCTACTATATTCATAGATCTAATCAACAGAGTCATTAGATACTACCTTGATCAGTTTTTGGTAGTCTTTATAGAATATATTCTTGTATATTCAACTAACAAGGAAGAAAATGAAAATCACTTGAGAATTTTATTAAATACCCTAATAAAGGAGAAGAATTATGCGAAATTTACCAAGTGTGAATTTTGGCTTCAAAAGGTTTCATTTTTCGGTCACATAATCTCCAAAGAGGGGATATCTGTGGATCCAACAAAAAACAAAGGTTATCGAAAGATGGTTGAGACCAACAACAATAACTGAGATCAGATGTTTTCTTGGCTTGGCTAGATATTATCTACGTTTTGTGAAATATTTTTCAAGGTTATATAATCCACTCACCAGGTTGACTCGAAAAGGAGTTAGGTTCATTTGGATGGAGGAGTGTGAAGAAAATTTCAAGGATTTAAAACAAAGGTTATCTAGTGCACCTGTTCTCACACTGACTTGTAGTGGAGAAAGGTTTGTGATCAACAGTGATGTATCCAAGAAGGGATTGAGGTGTTTTTCCATGCAAAATGATATGTTGATATCTTATTCCTAATGATAGTAAAAAATCCATGAGAAAAATTACCCAACTCATGAATTGGAGTTAGATGTGGTATTATTTGCATTAATGATTTGGAGGATTTACCTTTATGGTGAAAGGTGTGATATTTATACTAAACATAAAAGTTTAAAGTATATTTTCACACAAAAGGAGCTGAATATGCACCAATGAAGATGGCTGGAGTTGATTAATGATTACGAATTCTCAATTTATTATCACCCTAGGAATGAAGAAAAAGGTGGCAGATGCATTAAGTCGACAAGAACATGCTAGCTTATCCATGATGAATATCAAAAAAGATCCAATATTTATGGATTTACAAAGGATGGATCTTGGAATTATAATGTAAGGGGAAAAATCGTATCTTTCTCAAATGAATGTTCAACTATATATACATATGAAGATTAAAGAGGCGTAGAGAGAAGATGTAGAGTTACCAAAGAAGGTGAGAAATTTTCCTAAATGTCACATTGATTATGATGAAATAATAAGGTTTATGAATTGGTTTTGTGTTCCTCCCATCACAGAATTAAAGAAGGAGCTGCTGGATGAGGCTCATAGTTCTTCATTCTCTATTCATCCTAGAAGCATGAAGATGTATAGGGACCTGAAAGAGTACTTCTGGTGGGATGGCATGAAAAGCGATGTTGTTGAATATGTCTCTCGATGCTTTGTTTGTCAGCAAGTTAAGGCTGAGAGACAGAAGTCTAAGGGGTTGTTATATCCATTTCCAATACCAGAATGGAAATGGGAAAACATCACTATGTACTTTGTCACCGGACTTCCTAAAACATCCAAAGGCTATAATGCTATATGGGTCATAGTTGATCGTATTATGAAGTCGGCACACTTTATTGCTATTAGAGAAGATTTCTCTCTGGATCAGCTTGCCAGGATATATGTAAACAAAGTTGTAAGATGTAATTCCTCGACCCCAGTTACCTAGAGTCGGTGCATTATTACATAACATTGGCATGATCACAAGAAAGATCAAATCTCGAAAGACTGATTAGTTTAGTATCCTTGGAATAACTAGATAAATTAATAAAGTTTTCATTACATCATAAAATGAAAAACTACAAAAACATAGCCTCCATAGTCCACACTCTTATCCCCTCATACTATTCCTGTTGGTCATTCTTAAAGTACTTCTTCACATCCTGGGAAAAAATAAAACATAGAAAAGGGGTGAGCTCAAATGCCCAGTAAGGATAACAATATAGCGGAAACTTTCATAAATAAGAATAAACATTTAAGTCAATGTATAACTAAAACAAAAGCCTTTTAAACTTGAACTTCAACATAGTATAGAAAAAATAAAACGAAATAATTCCATTTACTTATTCACATGGATATTCTACTAATCGAATAATCACATGCAATATCAATAACCACTTTCCTAATGATGGAATGCATAATGCCAGACTATTAGAACCACATAGCCAATGCCTCGTGCCAAGACTACAAATACGATTTTGTCAAATCCTTCTTCCAAGACACTAGTTTTTCTTATGAGACCTACCAATGCATCGAGGAGCTTTATCGGGCTCCACCTGTCACTTATTAAGTCTAATGCATTCCTCATATGAACAGGTTTAAACATAACATAAACATTTGTATTAAAACTAGGATACAATATGTCAATACATTCTTCATAAAACATGAATGGTATAAAAATAGCACATAAATATCAAACATATCACAAAACCATCAATAAAATATAAAAGTTTTGTATCATAATAAATGAACACCAATTAAACGTAAAATCCATCAAAGGATGTTGATATAGATGAAATCAAAACTCTTTTTAGAGAAATATCTCTTCTTATTTTGTAATCATTTAAGTGTCACATAATTATAAAATAAAACATTTAATTTGAAAATGTTCTTATAATCTTGAAAGGGAATCTTTGAAGATTTTATAATGGTGGAAAATATCTGCACCCGCCGTATAAGTTAAAAAAACATTCTTACCTTAATTTTGTTGAAAAGGATAAAAAGAACCTTTTTTGGAAAACGACAGAAATATTCCTTTATAAACCTCTTATAAAAATTAAAACAAGGGTATAAATGACTTTAACACATAATATTGTAAATAGAAAATGTTTTGAAATACATTTTTAAGAAACATGGATGTGGATGATAAGGAAATCCCAGTATATTATTACGTATAAGCAACCTCAGATAATGAAGAGATTGCGAAATAAACCCTTACCTTGTACTTTTCCTTGGTTGGGGGTAGGTTAACCTTCTGTATAATGTTGAAATAATTGTTATTAAATTATACAAGAATCATATACATTAATATGATATCATATATGATCTTTTAAGATTGATTTGTTAATAATATCTTAGTATTATTGTTGTTTCGGGTGTTAACTTACTCGTTTTCTTTTATATGTTTTGTTACGTAAACCATGTTTGTCATGGATAGGTTGTATCATAATCATATCCAGAATGATATCAAGTCCTTAGATACTATTATTAATCATCAAATGAGAATTATACTTGAATGGATACGATGGAGAATGAATCTCATCGCGTTTGTGGATACGGTGTTCCGTACGTACGCACGAGCGACAATATCATTTTTTTATATTAAAATAATATATAATTGGATGTTATATCATATAAAAAGAATAATTATAATATTATTTTTAATATTTACATGAATTATACATCATTATTATACCCATCCAAATAATAATTTATTGAATAACAATTACACCACGACGTGGAGACGGTAAGCCGTACGTATGCACGTATGGTGACATGTCATTCAAAGGATGGATAGAATACTGAATATGGTTGTACCATATTTATAATAATATTAAATCATATAGGATATACTGGATTAATTATTTTAGAATGTGAATAACAAAGAAAGAAGAAGTTGAAGAAGAATTGAATTTGAAAAAGGGTGGTGAAAACATTACCTCTTCTTCGGGTTCTTCCTTTTTATTTGATCAAAAGGGCTCTATAGGTTGGATTTATGACCAAAATAAGGCCTCTAGGTTGTATTGAGGGAAGTTGAGAGAGTATTTGGGTTGGGTTTGGCCGAACCATAAGGCTTTTAAGGTGTGAATTAATGAGAAGGGGGAGTGCCTTTTTATAAGAGGGGTGAGGGGCACCTTTGGAAAAGCTAGAAATATTATTTTATAATAAATTAATATTCGGTTAATAATGGCTCCAAAGTGGATTATTTAAAGTTTAAGGTGGGTATGGGTCTAAAAAAACTCAAGAAATAGAATTTAGACAGGTTTGGGTCATTATATTAACCTTATCTTTTAGTTTTAACTCTTAGTTAATTAGTTTGACACTTACCATGTCACTTTGTATTTTTATATTATATAGTTAATAAAATTACTATATACCTCCAAGCTACCCCTAAATGGCCCATTACTGATACACCTATCATGATATAAGTATCTTGGCCAATCCTTAGATTTTTATGAATTGAATATCAATTAATAATATAATATTTGTTTTAAAAAAGCTTTTATGTCAATTTTGACACTATTTGGAAAATTGATTTTTGTGAAAATCATAAGAGAATTAATACTTATAAAAGAGTTAATTAAATCAATACTAACATGTCATATTAACCTATAAAATTAGTTTAATTCAAAAAAAGTCTCAAATTATATTTATTTGTGTATTTATAATATCCATTATTTTAATTTTTCACCATTATGGTAATTACTGCATCATCTTTGTGTCAGAAGTAACATAAATTATTTAATGTCTAAAAATTATAAATAAAATACCATTATGTAGGAAATATTTTTATCTTTCTAATGAATATTTAAAATCGAATTTATCTTATGTAGAACTCTATATTAAAAATGTTTTAGTAAATAAACTTTGATTTTATCTCTTTTAACTCTTCTTTGAATTAAATAATAATAAATGACCTAATCTAATCCAAGTGGACCTAAATGATAATATTTTATTCCTAAGGTTATATTTGGTCGAGATTAACTTGTCCAATTGAATTAGGACATCTATTAGGGTAATATTAATATCATTTTTACCCTTAATTACCCTATTTACTTTTAACCGTGGTAAATAAAAGTAAAAAGTTACTATTCACCAAAAATTATTTTCATCTCATTGAACCACATTTTACTCCTTGATACTAACCGTGTCTCTCGAATTTTCAAAATTCAACTCACAGAAGCGGTAATATTATGTTTTATGAAAAATTCAGTTTTTTTAACTACTTCGTAGTGGTTTCACAATTCATCAAAAAATGAAGTTTTTAAGAAAAATACCAAAAATTCTCCCTAGGATAATTTCGATATTTTGAATCCAAAAATGAAGTCCATTTTGAAAAATAAAATTAATAATTTTCAAAAAGTGGGTATTACTATTCATATTGGCTAGTTTGATTGGTTGTGGTGTGTTAGAACTCGATGTTGCGTACAACACATGCTATTACATTATTCAAAGAGAAGCGTACCGTAGAAGCTTGGGGTGATACATTATCCCCTCTTTCAAATAATTTCTTCATAGAAATTTCTAGTGTACTACTACATAAAAAGACTCGGGTTGTTCTTCATCATAAGTTCCTCGGATTCCCACATTGCCTCTTCCATCTTATGGTTTCTCCACAAGACTTTTACCAGACGAGTCCTCCGGTTTCTCAGAACATGTTCTCTCATATCAAGAATCTTGATGGGCTATACGCAATAAGACATATCGGTTTCCAGTTATAATTCCTCATAGGTGAGTACATGCGTTGGGTTAGGCATGTATTTATTCAATAGAGATACATGGAACACATCGTGAACTTTGGGGAGACTTGGCCGAATTGCCAATCGGTAAGCTACAGCCCCAATTCATTCTAGAATTTCAAAAGGTCTAATGTACCTGGGACTCAATTTACCTTTCTTACCAAAATGTATGACTCCCTTACATGGAGATACCTTCAGGAAAACATGATCACTGACTTGATATTCCAAATCCTTCCTTTGATTATCGGCATAGCTCTTCTTCCTACTTTGAGCTGCTTTGAAATGGTTTTAGATTACCTTCACCTTTTCCATAGTTTCCTCCACCAGTTCTAGGCCTACAAGTTTTCTTTCACCAACGTCATCCCAACAGGTTGGTGTGCGACATCTCTTTCTGTATAACGCTTCATATGGTTCCATCTGAATACTCGAATGGAAGATATTGTTATAGGAAAATTCTACAAGAGGTAAATATGGATCCCATATACCCTAAAAGTCACGTGAGAAGGTTCTCAACTTGTCTTCTAAGGTTTGAATAGTTCGTTCTGAATGTCCATCTTTTTTAGGGTGGTAGGCAGGGCTTAAATGAAGTTCAGTATCCAGGGCCTTCTAAAGACTCTTCCAGAATCTTGAAGTAAAATGGGGACCATGATAAGAAACAATCGATAGGGGTACTCCATGAAGTCTCACAACTTCATTAATATATATTCTTCCTAGCCATTCAAGTTGTAAATCTTCCCTTATAGCAAGAAAATGTACTGACTTGGTAAGATGATCAATAATGACCCATATTGCATCATTCCTTCTAGGAGTCTTTGGTAGTCCCATGATGAAATCTATCGTAATATTATCCCATTTCCACTCTAGTATGGGAAGAGGTAGCAATACTCCACCAGGTCGTTGCCTTCCAGCTTTCACTTGTTGAAAAACCATACATCTTGACACAAAATCAGCAATCTCTCTCTTCATGTTGTCCCACCAAAAATGTTCCATCAAATCCCTATACATTATGGTGATACCAGGGTGTATAGAGAAATTGGAACTATGAGAATCATCCAAAAATTCGATTTTTAGATCAGGTATATCGAGAACACAAAGCCTCTTCCCAAATTTCAAAATTCCTTCATCACACACAAAGTCTCTCAATCTCCCATCATTCATAGCATTAATCTGCTTTTGAAATTCTTCATCATCAGTCTGAGAACTCTTAATCCTTTCTAGTAAAGATGGTTTGGCAACCATTTGAAAAAGCATTGATGTATCAACTTCCCTGGTTAATCTCATGTCCATCTTCACTAGATCAATGAAAATTGGATCCCTTTCAATTCTCATATTGTTTAAAACTCCATGATCTTTTTTTCTCAAAGCATCTACCACCTTTTTTGCCTTCTCCGGGTGGTAGTGTATCATGAAATCATAATCCTTGAGTAATTCAAGTCATCTCCTTTGCCTCATGTTGAGTACTTTTTATGAGAGAATATACTTCAAACTCTTGTGATCAGTATAAATCTAACATTTTTCACCATAGTGATAGTGCCTACATATCTTCAAAGTAAATATCATAGCTGCTAACTCGAGATAATGAGTAGGATAGTTTTGTTCATGAATTTTAAACTATCGTGATTCATAGGCAATAACCCTATCATTCTGCATAAGGACACAACCAAAGTCCTTTCTTCGATGCATCACTATAAATAAAGAAACCATCATTCCCCGATGGTAGAGTCAATATAGGAGCATTGAATAATCTTCACTTCAATTATTTGAAACATTCTTCACACTATTTTGTCCAAACTAATTTAACCCCTTTACGTGTGAGCTTCATTAATGGGTTATCCAGTCGGGGAAAATTTTGGATGAAACGTCGATAATAACGTGCCAAACCAATAAAACTGTGTACCTCAGTTGTACTCATAGGTGCTGGACATTCTTGGATTTCCTTGGTCTTAGAAGGATCAATAGAGATTCCATCTTTCGAGACAACATGGCCAAGAAAAGAAATTTCCTGAAGCCAGAATTCACACTTGTTAAACATCCCATATAATTTATGTCTTCTCAGAGTATTCAGGATATTGCGTAAGTTATTTTCATGATATTCATAGATTTTGGAGTATACCAAGATATCATCAATAAATACCACCACAAATTCATCAAGATATTCCTTGAAAACTCTATTCATCAGATCCATGAATACAGAGGGTGCATTATTCATTCCAAAAGGCATTACTGTAAACTCTTAATGCCTGTACCTGGTTTGAAATGTTGTCTTCGGAATGTCTTCCTTCTTCACACACAATTGATGGTATCCATATCGAAGGTCAATCTTTCAAAATTATTGAGCTCCATGCAGTTGGTCAAATAAATCATCAATGTAAGGTAGTGGATACTTGTTATTTCTTGTTATAACATTGATCTCCCTGTAGTCGATACATAACCTCATAGATCCATCTTTCTTTTTAACAAAAAGAATAGGGGATCCCCATAGAGAAACACTAGGGTGAAGAAATACATTATTACTCAATTCCTCTAGTCGTTTCTTTAGTTCAACTAATTCTATAGTGGCCATTCTATTAGGGGTCTTCGATATAGGCCTTGATCCAGGAATTAAATCAATGGAAAATTCAACTTCTCGTTCCGGAGGATGTCCAGGTAAATCTTCCGGAGACACATCTACATATTCTTTCACAATAGGTACATCCCCTATTTGAACATTGCTTTCCTCACCCATAGTCATTTCATTCTCTTCCTCCACAATAATTGAATTTAGTTGAGCTACTGGGGGTGGATCTAGATAAGAATTAGGTGGTGAAGATTCTACTCTAATGATAAGGTGTTCCTTATCATCGTCATAAAAAAATGTAACCTCCTTCTTCTTACAATAAATCTTCACATCATGTTTCGAAAGCTAGTCCATACCGAGGATTATATCAAACTCAATCATAGGTTTGATGATGAGATTAGAGGATAAAGAACATTTATGTGATCTAATGGGGACTGATTCACAAAACATTGTTGCAATGATACTTCCCTTAAGAGTTTTCACTGACAACTCTTTTGTTAAATAAAATTGGAAATATATAATTTTCTTATCAAAATAGGAAGATATAAAACAATGCGATGATCCAGAATCAAATAATGCATTTGCTAAATTTGAGGAAACCATTAAATTATCTACCACCATGTCTTTTGGAGCTTCTACCTCAGTAGTAGTGATAGCATAAGCATGGCCTTGATCCCTTGGCCTTTTCTGAGGTATGTTTTCCTGACACTTAGGAAATTCATTTGCACAATGTCCCATCTCCTTGAAATTGTATCATTGGACATCGGTAGCTTCCTTCTTCCCCTTGCAATCACGAGCTTGGTGGCCTTTTTCACCACACTTGTAACAGACTCCCGTTCCTTATAAGAAAGTATCTGGGTGTCTCTTCCTACATTTACCACATGATGGATATTCAACCTTTCCCTTATTCCCCTTATTTCCATTCCCAGATTGATTAGTATATATCTTCTTTTCCTGATTTTCTTTAAGGTCATAAGTCTTAGAGAATTCCTTTTCTGTCTTAATAGCACATGAGACAATGTCTTCATATGATGAGAAGGATTGTGAGACTAATGCTCAATGGAGAAATGGTTTTAACCCATTAAAGAAACGATCAATATTACTTCTTGGGTTACGTATGTAATCTCCAGCATACCTTGCTAACCTAGAAAAGTTAGCATCATACTTTGTGACATTCTCATCCTCCTTTTGTCTCAGACTCAGAAATTGTATTTCCATATCTGCTCGATGGTCACGTGGAAATTATTTTTCTAAAAATAGATCTTTTAACTCCCTCCATTCCATTTTTGATACTTCATCATCTTCCTTCGTGTTTTGAATCAATGACCACCATTGATCAGCATCTCCTGTGAGGCGAAAAACTGCGATGAAAACTTTTTCCCTTTCACTACTCCCTAAAGCCACAAATATTTTCTCTGGGGAACTTATCCATTTCTCAGCTACTAAGGGATTTGTACTCCCATTGAACATTGGTGGTGGTTGCCTCAAGAAGCAATCTAACATTGATCCTCCACGCTGTAGATCAGGGTGCTCTATACGGTTAAGCTTAATATTCATAACATGAGGGAGTTGTCCCAGTATGGTGATTAGCTGATCGACACCAGTTGCATCACCAAATCCACTATAATTATCTTGAGTAGGAGAGTAATCCCTATATGGAGTGCATGAATTTATACGGTTTCCATTTCTTCCACTAGGCACCATTTCTAATCAATGGCATAAACTAGATCAGTTTATGAATCAAAATACATAATTTCATACTTATAAAACACTTAACATAAATTGAACTATTAAGGGATATAATCCATAATCATAAAAATGTGATCTTTGAGACAGTATATACTCATAAACCCTTCATAATGATTTTTAAAGAAAATGAGAGTTATCCTAAGCATATCCCCCAGGAGTGTCGTAACCAAGAGTGCAGCAAGTCCCGTTGTCGTGCACCAGTTCACGTTCGTGTCTAGCTCAGAGCGGTGTTTTTTGGTTTCACCCCTAGTTACATCTTTCCCAGAGCCACCTCTACCTTATTGTATCCAGACAGGGATGTATTGCTCGTAAAACTCACAAAATCTCTACAATACCAAAATTCTTGGAAGTTCTTCTATACTAATCCTCAAAGTCCATCTTAAATCTATGTGCTCTAATCAGAGTTTATCTAAATATAGCTTCCAAGGTCTGTACTAAACTTCCTCTGATACCAACTGTAACGCCCTAACCCTAGTTACCCAGATTCGGTGCATTATTACATAACATTGGCATGATCACAAGAAAGAACAAATCTCGAAAGACCGATTAGTTTAGTAGCCTTGGAATAACTAGATACATTCATAAAGTTTACATTACATCATAAAATGAAAACTACAACAATATAGTCTCCATAGTCCACACTCTTATCCCCTCATACTATTCATGTAGGTCATTCATAAAATAATTCTTCATATCCTGGGAAAAATAAAACATAGAAAAGGGGTGAGCTCAAATGCCCAGTAAGGATAACAATATAGCGAAAACATTCATAAATAAGAACAAACATTTAAGGCAATGTATAACCAAAACAAAAGACTTTTAAACATGAACTACATCATATTATGGCAAAAATAAAATGAAATAATCCCATTTACTTATTCACATGGATATTCTACTAACTAAATAATCACATGTAATATCAATAACCACTTTCATAATGATGGAATGCATAATTTCAGACTATCATAACCACATAGCCAAGGCCTCGTACCAAGACTACAAATAAGATTTTGTCAAGACATTGTTCCAAGACACTATTTTGTTTCATGGGACCTACCGATGCATCGAGGAGCTATTGCGGGCTCCACCCGTAACTTATTATGTCCAATGAATTCCTCATATGAACCGGTTTAAACATAACATAAACATTTTATTAAAACTAGCATACAAAATGTAAATAATTTCTTTATAAACCATGAATGGTATAAAAATAGAACATCCACAGTCAAACATATCACAAAACCATCAATAAAATTTGGATGTTTTGTATCATAATAAATCAACTCCAAATAAACTTGAAATCCATCAACGGATGTTGACATAGATGAAATCGAAAATCTTTTTAGAGAAATATCTCTTCCTCTTTTGAAATCATTTAAGAGTCACATAATTATAAAATAAAACGTTTACATTGAAATTTTTCTTATAAGCTTGTAAGGGAAGATTTGAAGATTTTATAACGGCGAAAAATAGCTGCACCTGCCGTATAAGTTAAAAAAACATTTTTACCATAATTCTGTCGAAAAGGTTAAAAAGCACCTTGTTTGGAAAATGGCGGAAAGATTCATTTATAAACCTCTTAAGAAAATTCAAACAAGGGTATAAATGACTTTAACACATATTCTTGTAAATAGTAAAAATGTTTTGAAATACATTTTTAAGAAACATGGATGTGGATGATAAAGAAATCCCAGTAGATTATTACATATAAACAACCTCAGATAATGAAGAGATTGTGAAATTAACACTTGACTTGTACTTTTTCTTAGTTGGGGTAGGTTAACATCATCTATAATGGTTAAATAATTTTTATTAAATTATACAAGAATAATATACATTAATATGATATCATATATGATCTTTTAACATTGATTTGTTAATAATATCTTAGTATTATCGTTGTTTCGGGTGTTAACTTACTCGTTTTCTTTTATATGTTTTGTTACGTAAGCCGTTTTTGTCATGGATAGGTTGTATCTTAATCATATCCTGAATGATATCAAGTCCTTAGATACTATTATTAATCATCAAATGAGAATTATACTTGAATGGATATGATTGCAGAATGAATCTCATCGCGTTCGTGGAGAAGGTAGTCTGTACGTACGCACGAGCAACAATATCATTCTTTTGATATTAAAATAATTCATAATTGGATGGTATATCATATATAAAGAATAATTATCATGTTATATTTAATATTTACATGAATTTTACATCATTATTATACCCATCCAAATAATAATTTATTGAATAACAATTACACCACGACGTGGAGACGGTAAGCCGTACGTACGCATGTATGATGACATGTCATTGAAAGGATGGGTAAAATAATGAATATGGTTTTACCATATTTATAATAATATTACAGTATATAGTAGATACTGTATTCATTAATTAGAATGGGAATAACAAATAAAGAAGAAGTTTAAGAAGAAATGAATTTGAAAAAGGGTGGTGAAAGCATTACCTCTTCTTCAGGTTCTTCCTTTTTATTTGATCAAAAGGGCTCCATAGGGTGGCTTTATGATAAAACAAAGGCCTCGAGGTTGTGGTTAGGGAAGTTTAGAGAGTATTTGGGCAGGTTTGGGCCGATCCAAAAGGCTTTGATGGTGTGAATTTATGATAAGGGTGAGTGCCCTTTTAAAAGAGGGGTGAGGGGCACCTTTGGAAAAGTTAGAAATATTATTTTATAATAAATTCATATACAGTTTCTAATGACTCCAATGTGTATTATTTAAAGTTTAAGGTGGGTATGGGTCAAAAACCACCCAACAAATGGAATTTAGAAAGGTTTTGGTTATTATATTAACCTTATCTTTTAGTTTTAACTCTTTGTTAATTAGTTTGACGCTTACCATGTCACTTTGTATTTTTTTCTTATATAGTTAATAAAATTTCTATATACCTCAATGCGACCCCCAAGTGTTCCATTAATGATACACCTATCATGGTATAAGTCTCGTGGCCAAACGTTATATTTTTAATAATTTAATATCATTTAATAATATAATATTTTTTAAAAAAACGCTTTTATGACAATTTTGACACTATTTGGAAAATTGATTTTTGTGAAACTTATAACAGAACTATTACTTAAAAAAAAGTTAATTAAATCAATCCTAACATTTCATATTAACCTAAAAAATTAGTGTAATTAATAAAAAGCCTCAAATTATATTTATTTGGGTATTTATAATATCACTTATTTTAATTTTTCACTATTATGGTAATTACTGCATCATCTTTGTGTCATAATTAACATAACTTATTTAATGTCTAAAAATTATAAATAAAATACCATTATGTAGGAAATAGTCTTATATTTATAATGAATATTTACAATCAAATTTATCTTATGTATAACTCTATATTAAAAATGTTTTAGTAAATAAACTTTGATTTTATCTCTTTTAACTCTTCTTGGAATTAAATAATAATAAATGTCCTAATCTAATAAAAGTGGAACTAAATGATAATATATTATTTATATGGTTTTATATGGTAGATATACACTTGTACAATATAATTAGGACATGTGTTAGGGAAATATTAATATCATTTTTACTCTTAATTACCCTATTTACTTTTAACCGTGGTAAATAAAAGTAAATAGTTACCATTCACTAAAAATTATTTTCATCTCATTGAACCACATTTTACTCCTTGATATTAACCGTGTCTCTCATATTTTCAAAATTCCACTCACAGAAGCGGTAAAATTAAGTTTTATGAAAAATTCGGTTTTTTTAACTACAACTTAATGGTTTCACTATTCATCAAAAAATGAAGTTTTTCAGAAAAATACCAAAAATTCACCCTAGTATAATTTCGATATTAAAAATCCAAAAATGAAGTCCATTTTGAAAAATAAAATTTATAAATTTCAGAAAGTGGGTATTACTATTCATAACAGCTAGTTTTATTGGTTGTGGGGTGTTAGAACTCGATGTTGCGTACAACACACGCTATTGCATTATTCAAAGAGAAGCATACCGTAGAAGAATGGGGTGTTACATAAGATTTCATGGATTACCACTTTCCATTATATCTGATCGGGATCCAAGGTTTACCTCGATGTTCAGGTGAAGCCTTCAGCATACTCTAGATACAGAGTTGATTTTCAGCACTTCTTATCATCCTCAGACAGACGGTCAGTCTGAGAGAACAATTCAAACTCTAGAAGACATGTTAAGAGCTTGCTCTACGGATTTCAAAGGTTTTTGGGATCAACACCTACCTTTGGTTGAATTTTCTTATAATAATATCTTTTACTCTAGTATTCATATGGATCTTTATGAAGCTCTCTATGGAAAGAAATTCCAAACTCCAACTTGTTGGGGTGAAGTTGGGGAAATAAAGCTATTAGGACCGGATCTTGTTGATGATATGGCAGAAAAGTTCCGGTCTATTCAACAACACATAAGATCAGTTCAGAGTCAAAAAAAACGTTATGCTGACAACCGAAGAAAAGACCTAGAGTTTGAAGTTGGTGATAAAGTGTTCTTATGAATATCTCCTTGGAAGAGAGTAATGAGATTTGGAAAGAAGGAAAAGTTGAGCCCTAGGTATATCTATCCTTTTGAAATAATGGATCGTGTTGGGAAGGTAGCTTACCGATTGGCACTTCCACCAAATCTCTCTCAAGTTCACGATGTGTTCCGTGTATCTCTCTTGAGGAAGTACATACTTGATCCTTTACGTGTACTAAGCTCAAGAGTTGTACCGCTGGAGCAAGAACATTTTTATGAAGAACAGCTGATAGAGATTATAGATAATAGCAAAAAAGTTCTACGGAACAAGACCACTCGCTTGGTGAATGTTTTATGGAAGAACTACCAATTAGAAGAAGCTACATGGGAGATTGAGGATATGATGATGGAGAGGTATCCTCATCTGTTTATTACGAAGTGACGAATTTTGAGGGTGAAATTCATTTTAAGGGGGGTAGAATGTAAAACCATGATATTTTATGAGAAATATTTTTTATGTCTTATTTTATACGCAACATCAATGGAATCTTTCACTACACACAACACTAGCTTGGCATGCGTTATACGAAACAACAACCTTCCTCGATAGCGTGTGTTGTACGCAATATCGAGTTTCAATAAACAATGGTATATTGTTATAATATTATTAAGGAGTAGCCATTATAAACAGTATTAACTACATTTTGAATTTTATAACATTATGATTCATCTTACACATTTTCTAAAACTTGGTATCTAAACAAAATAAATTTTTCGGGTAAAATAAGTATTTTTCAAAAATGAAGTTTTGCCAACATTTGATGGAAAACCAAAATTAAATATAGTTTTTGAAATTTTTATAAATTCAATTTGACAAAATAAAATTCTTCTTTCGAATCAGGATATAAAAATTTACTTTGGATAAATTTTTCAAATTATTCTGATAACTTTCATATTTTAATGAATAGTAAAAACAGGCTATATTTTAATTAAAATAAAAAATTTTCAATGCAATCATTTATACGGTTAAATTATAATATTTAATGGTTTTAAAGTATATATATGATATATTTTTACTATTTAATATAATTTATGTCTTTGATATTAATTTTACATTGAATTCATAGGTAAAAAAAATTCATTCTTTGGCAATGTTTTAACTTTTAAAACTCGTTTTCTTATCAACTTGATTAATTTTAAATTAATTACTGAAAATTATGTGTTTTTAATTTTGAAAAATGGATTATATATTTTAATTCATTGCGTCCAAATTATGTTAATAGGTTACTTTTAATTTTTTTTTATTATGAATACTAACTACAGTAATTTTTATTTACTACAGTTAAAGGTAAATCGGGTAATTAAGGGTAAAAATGAGATTATAAAATTACCCTAAAACTTGCAAAAATCCTATTGGATGAATAAAAGTCGACCCATATCACCTAAGGGTCAGACTAGATTCATTTCATGGACTTTTGACCATGAAATAATAAAATTATTATTATAACCAAAGAAAGTGAAAACATGTCACTCTCTTAAAGCTTATAAGTGTAATAATTTTAATTAGTGATAAACATCATAAATCTTTGGATATAAATAGTCCCCAGAAATATAATGAAATTATATACATCATATAAATTTATTTATAATTTTTAGGGATTAAATAATTATCAATAATAAGGAAACAATAGTGATGTTGAAATTATTTTATTGATTGAAATATAAAATAAATGATTTTAAAAGTATAAAAATAAAAATTATATGAACTATTTAATGTTACCCACTAATTTTCTAGATAAATATGACATGTTATGAATCTATTAAATCTTTTATTCTAAACATATCTTTTGTGTATATTTTATTTAAATTCAAATAAATGAATAGTTTCAAAATTGACAATTTTATTATTTTATAAAAATTACATACTATAAAATTGTTTAAAAATCACAAAAATATTTAAAATTTATAAATTAAACTTTATATGGTCGAAAATGTAATAAATTATACAATTATGGAAAATTCACAACATATAAGTACTTATTTATAATGATTAAAAATTTAGAATAGTATTTCCACAAATAAAATTAAATACATTATAATAAGGATAAATCAAGTTGATAATGTTCAAAATATATTCCCAACCCTTACAAAAATTATTGGTTGATGATATTACAACCCTATCTCATCTAATATTCATATTTGAGTCATTTATGGATGTTTTTATGTTGGTTGGAATTTATTATAAATTAATATTTCTTATAATTCCAAAGGTTCCCCTCTCTTCCCTTATAAAAGGGAACCTCCTCCCTCTCCTCTTTACACAACTTTGAGCCTTCATGCTTGGCCAAACCCTGCCCATTTACATTCTAAACCTCCCTATAAAAATACTAGAGGTCATGGTCTTCTTCAAAGACCAATTTTAGTATCCTAAGAGGAGGTTTCAAAGAGGCGTGTCGAAGAAGAGGTAATATCCTTTACCGATTCATTCAAATTCATTTCTTCTTCTACTTCCTATTATTTTGTTGTTTCATAATAAAGTAATAACATCAGTATCACTAATATACTTATATGTTATTATAAATATTAAACAACCATATTTCACCTTCGATCCATCCTACAGAAAACAAAATCACCGCTTGTGCGTACGTACAGAATACCATCTCGACGCCGTGGTGTAATCTGTTTTTCCACCACCACCTTACATGGATGGGTATAAGAATAGAAGAAATAACTATATATTATTATTAAGTTATATTTATTCTAAAATATTATACATCATACCCTCCAATGCATTTCCATAATCATGAGAACGATATCGTCGCTCGGGCATACGTACGGCTTACCGTCTCCACGGTGCGATGTGATTCGTTCTACATGATCCTCAATAAACCATAATTATATAAACTAATTGATTGAATAAATATGATATATTTTATAAATATACTACTCTATAAATGATGTATCTATAACCTAAAATTAGAAAGAAGAATTTATTTGACAAAACACACATAAGAACATAAAGCAATAAACACACGAATAACAAGTAGCAATGAAATATTACTAATAAGAAGATAAGAACATGACCATATATGATATCATAACAGTGAATATGATTCTGGATTATTTCAATTACATTGTTTAATCATTATACAGGATTTTCAGATAAGTGCAAATCATATCGGACCTAAGGTAAGGGAAAATCTTGCAATCTCATTTTTATCCGAGATTATTTATACTTTAGAATTTACTGGGGAATATTTATCATCCACATAGATGTTTCCTCAATATGTAATATTATTTCTATCCTAATAGAATTGTTTAAATCTAATTTTACCTATTGGTGAATGTTTAGTAAAATATATGAAAGGAATCTTTTTTCATTTTCAGTACAATATACTTTTTGACTTTTTCAGCCAATGTACGGGAAGAATTTTTTTAACTTATACGACATGAGTGGATTTTTATGATTCCATAGAACATTATTTCCATGAATATTATTTTAAAAAATTTCAAGTTTCATTTTAATTAACTTATTTTACATTAAAATTTTATGACATGTTAATAAGGAAAAAATGTTTTTGAAGTAGAAAGGATATTTTCTTCAATAATGGAGTTCAAGTGTTTTTATCAAAATTACTTTCCATATAAAATAATATAGGGTTCTGTTTCTGTCACTATTATTACATTGATTTGATTATGTTGTGATGGAATTATTTTTATGAAGTCCTTTATCTTATATCAATTGTTTTATGATGACACGATGTTTAAGAATCCCATTTTTATTACATGGGTTAAGCAATGATGTATGATTTATGATTTTGTGGCACACATAAGAATGGTTTCATTATGAAATGGGTGGGACCTATATATACCTCCAATGCATTGGGTAAATATTAATATCTCATAAGATATACATGGCTGTAATGGCAAGTTAAACTGTTTTAGTGATATCGGACTGGAATGAGGAGTGAACTCAGTTCAGAAATGGACTTTGTCCACTATGATAGTCTTGGAAATGAGTCTTGAATAATAAGAAATGATTTTCTATGATTATGTGTGTATACCACATTGTTTCATGTTTATCTTTTGATTATTTGGATTACATTTCACCACTATTATTTATCCCATGTTATGATATTATGATCTCTTTTGCAGGTTAAGATATTCAAAATGTTATGTTCTTATGAATATGATATGATTGATATTTCGTTTGTTTACCCTTACTGATCATTTGAGCTCGCCCATTTGTATGTTATCATTTCCCTAGTTCAGGAAGAAGGGTACTAAGTAGGATATGCCAAATGGGACTCTAGATATGATGAAATGAATGGAAGACAATGTAGATGCTTTATGAACCAGTTGTATATGTTTCCCACTTTCTAAAGAAACTATACCTATACGGTCCTACCATGGTTTTGTTATATGTTGTAATAAGTATTCTTCAATTCTGATGTAATAACAATGTGTTTAAAGTATGGGTCATTATATGTAACTCACCATTATACCTCACTGGTATGAACCTCATCATTAGAACGTCACTGTTAGTGGACCTCACTATTAGGAATCCTCCTCGGTATATGTTATCGCTAGTTTGCACTGTTATAAACTTTGTTTTTTTCAGCCGCCAGAATCTATATCATTTGTATTATATTTATTATGTTTTATTTATTTATTTCATGATTCTTAAATGATAAAACATGAGTCTTATCCTCATTTCAATCCACATCGAACCCTTTTCCTTCAAACCTTATCTCCTAAACCATCGTTTCTCTCAAAACCTAAGCCTCACGATTCACAGAATGGCAAGAGTGATGTGACCAACAGTCAGTGGAGAGGTTGATGAGCTGACTGCCAAGTGACTCAAAGGAGAGTCTAGTGGTGGCAGTGAAGTAAAGAAACCTATAAACCCGCATCTCATAAAAAAGGAATTAGTAGTTCAGAGAGAGCTATGTGCGGAATGGTTGATGACAGGTAAGTCATTAATTCTATGACTGCATGAAGAGAAGGAATGGGTATAGTTCTTCTCAAATAAAAATGGACAATATTATCCTAATTTGGATAAATATTTCTATGAGTTCCACAAATTTTTTGAATAGATAATGAGAATCGTGTCTTCTCATTTATTAATGGAAAGAGAGTTTCTTTCTCCTCAGTGGAATGGGCTGATTGTTAGGGTACCCCATGAAGGTATCTTCAATTTTTATTCAATTTCTGTACCCCATGATAGTGATGTTTTTAAGTATGAAATTTCTTTGGAAGAGCTAACTGGAGATGTGGCACCAAGAAATGTTGTTGTTGCATAAATGGATGGTGAGAACCAATTTCAGTTTAAGTTTTTTCAGCATGTTTTAAGTCCAGGAAGAGGAGAATTTGAAAATATTAGGTTTCAAGATATTTATTTTCAATATATACTTATACATGGAGTATAAGTAAATCTTTGTAGGCTTCTGATGATTCAAATGGAAGATATTATTAGGCCAAAATCAAAGTCAAATTCCTTGTTCTTTTCTAAGTTGATATCTTTAATGCTTAAAGTAAAGGGAATAAATGAATCTCACAATGAGACTATAGTTGTGAAGGACAACTACTGTATCATCAAAACTATTTTCAAATACATGAAGATTAACTGGAACCCGTGGAAAATAATATGGGTCAGTGATGACGATAAATTTTATGATAACTTTAATCCTATTGAGCATCCAAATCATCCAAGAGATAGGAGAGATCCAGTTATAGGACCTGATGAGGAGGAACCTCAATATTGTGATGATGATGCTAAAGATGAGACCTCTATAGAAGATTGAGGGTATCCTGATTTTCCTCCAAGCCTAGCTGCTGAAAAGGTATCATATGGAAAAGAAAGTCTACATGTGACCCTACCAAGAAAGGAAGTAGTTTTGGGAGAAGTGTTGAAGAAATCTCATTGAATGAGGAAGACCTGCCTAGATCAAATCATGAGGAGACTACTCCAGATTCCTATTGTAGTTATGATGAAGAAGAAAATGTCTCTGAAAATGGAAGTACATGTTTGAGTCTCAGTCCTCTGATTGAGAGCTCTATTATGCATCTTGAGGATGTTCTTGAAGTGGATAGACCAGTACCTACTACTACTATACCAAAACCTGTGCCACCTAGTTTGGACATAAATATGGTTGTATGTGACTCTTCTAAAGAGGATGTATCCACTGAGGTTTTTGCTACTACAAATATGGAAATGGAATCTCAAGTTGAGGGGGATCAACCATTAAGGATAAGATCATTTTATGTGACCTATGATGTGGAATATTGGTCTATGGATCCAGGATTTGTTGAATTGGGACTAGACTATCCTAATTCTGATGTTGAGACACCCATTAGAAGTCACTATGTGTCTTATGATATTTTTTATAGGAAGTTACTGCTCAACTAGTCGCTCCTCTAGCTCTGCCTGCAGAAATTATGAGAAAAAGAGATCCTGAGGCACTGAAATCTGAATTGAAAACCTGTTTTGTTGAAGATATAAATAAGATGGAAAGTTCTTTGTTATCTTCTCTGGGGAATGCTTTGTCAAGTCCTATGACAGAAGTGATGGATGAAGTAAAAGAATGTCAAAATCAAATGAAAATTTTATCAGATGTTGTTGACTCTCAAAGGAAATCAGTCGCTTCATTTAATACTGTCATGTGTTCTAAATCTCAAGTTGATACTGAAATCAACTACATTAAAAGTGTCGTGAAACAGTTTGTGAATGTGTTTGAAGATTTTAAGAAGACCATAAAAAACTCATGTAAATACTCATGATTTTTTTGTGAAAATTTTGATAAGTAATTTGACTCAGTTTTTCAAAGAAACATTAGCTTTTATTGTAGCACCTCCTGGTGCATCCAAAGTTTTAGTTGATATGGAACAGTTTAGATCTGTGATGAAAGAATAACTTGGTCAAGTTTATTTTAGTAGCTCATCTGACTCTCTGGTGATTACTACCACCATGGATATCAGAAAAATCATCCATGATTATAGGAGAGATGCTACTACAGCCCAGAAGAAAATCAAAGACAAGATTGATTATTATTTTCAAATAGTGTACACCAATCATAAGCTAACCAATAATTTCAAGCTAATGCTAAAGAATATGAAACTACCCCTAGTCACTCAAGCCTTCAGAGAACTAGTTAGTAAGATCAGGGAGTTGACCCCTAAATTGGAAAAATTTCTGGAGAACAAGGATGATTTCATCTCTGCCATGGAGAGAGCAGGATGTATCATCATAGATTTTAGAAATCTCTTACTGTAATTCTTGCATGTGGACAATACACCTATCATCATGACTATTGCCTTACTTGCCACTAGTTCTGCTGGTTCCACACCTCAAATGACTCATGCTCAGGATATCAGAAGCCTGACTACTATGATCACACAAAGAAGTTCTCATTATAGAGCTGGCAGTATTTCAGTAGCTGAACCACCATTGATAATTACTGGAGCACCCAAGCCTACATCTCAACCTACCCAACCTCAATCCCTTGATCCTAAAGGGAAATCCCAAGTGGAAATCCATGAGGTAGATTGAATGAGGAAAGATATTTTGATAGGAATATTTGTACTTATTATAGTTCTTTTTTACAATCTCATATAACTTTGTCATGTGAAATGAAACTGTCTGTTTTATCTCTTCTTCTTTTATGCTCTACACCATTGTTTTTTATCTTTTTTCTAATCACAAAGGGGGAGAAAAAATTTTAATATGTGGAGAACATAAATTTTTGGGAGCAATTAAACTAAAGGGAAGAAAATTATAATATGTGTCTTTTGGGAAATAAATATTCTATTTATTTTTACTATTATTTTTGTCCATAGTTTACCTCCCATACATTTGAGGAGCTCTGATACATTTGAGAGTTACTCTGATTCATTAACATTTATTCTGGATTATAATTCCATAATTTTTTATTATTAAAAAGGGGAAGATTATTGGAATCAACTATTTTGATAGTATCAAATATGATTAAATATGTTCTGATAATCCCAAATCATTCTTGTCTATATAAAAATTATGTTTCTTAATTGTGCCTTCATATTATATAGTTTGTATGCATGTCAAAATAATCATATAATATAATGTAATATATTAATCAATGTTTATTTTTTGTTTAACAATGATGAAGGATGATATTGATTCAATATGGAACTAATATGCATAGAACATTAACTTTGTAATCATTTAAGTTCTTAAGTCACTAATAGTTATAATCCTAACTGATATAGATTATCTCACCGATGCAATGTCACTGATACAAACTCTCTCATTGATACAAGTTCACTATTAGACAAGTCCACCGATAGACTAAGTCTACTAATAGACAAGGCCACTGATACCCAAATTGACCGATACAAGTCCACTAATATGAGCTACCGATAGAATGGAGCAACCGATAGTGAAATATACTGATAGAGAGAGCTACCTCTACTAATGATTACAACTACTGGTAGCGAGGAAGATCTACTGACTGAAGTACACTACTACAAGATCTACCGTTACAAGTCTACCGACATAGAGCTACTGATGGAAGATGACTGTTAACTAGTCACTGTTAATCAAATTATCTACTTTTTCAATATTATTAATACAATTGTAATGGTCATATTTTCTTAATTCAATGAAACTACTATTAATTAATGTGGGATGTTGGAATGTCAGGGAACCGTACCTCATACCTATAAAAGGAAATCATTCCCATTACCAGAGCAAAAAAGAATAAAAGGAATATCGATCTACTAGAGAATATAGACAGAGATATACATAAGATAGAAAAGAAGATACATACGAGACATATACAAGAAGATACACACGTACATGCAATGAAGAACACAGAAATAACTCAAAGAACACTCATACACATCAAGAACAGAAGTTCAAAGAGAAGGTTCAAGTCACATTCAAACTGAACACATGTACTGGAAGTGAAGGAACAAAACCACGACTCTCTATTATCCAGATAACTTCTAGAGAAGGACTCAAGGATTCATGTACTTCAATACAAAAGAGTACAGAGTAGCATTGACATTACACAAGATTATTCTAAACTCATCTCTATATTATTTCTCTACTGTGATCATTTTTATTACATTACGAGTAGTGTGTGTGTGTCTCTGTTTTTTGGACACACACTGACTCCTAAGTTGAACTGGAGGATACTGAAATCCTCACACTAAACACTTTATACCTTTTTTTTATCCCACGTAGAACTGAGGTACAGGTCTGAGGACCTGGACATCCTGTGTGCTATTGTTGTTGCTTTGCCACGTAGAACTGGGGTAGAGGTTTGAAGACCTGGACAGTCTGAGTACTGTTATAAACCCCAATCTAGGGTGTGGATCAACATTTTATTTAAACTGTTTAAGAGGACTAAGTCTCATCTTGAGAATGAACCTCTTGGTTAAAACTAGGGTTCATCTTATTTTAAATTTAACCTTTTTCAATAATCCACTGCTAGTTACTCTGAAATTCAAATATGTTTTAAAGTAACTTTGATAGTTGAACTAGAAAGTGTTTTTTATATTTTCTATCCAGAAAAGTTAGTTTCACAAGATATCTTAATCTTTAGATTATGTTAACTAAGATATATTCAATCTTTGAGAAACTAATTGAACACTAAGAATCATTATAAATTCACTGTAGTTTAACTTGTTTTATGAATTGGGGGATTTAAATACAACTCTTTTATATAGAAATTTTTAATAGAACTCAATTCACCCCCCTCTTGAGCATTCCTCTAGGACAACACCTTATATTTAGGGATAAAACATCATCACCATGATCTTATCCAGATACACCATCAATTGAAATTCTAAATGATATTCTTAATGTAACACGACAATAATTTACAAATAGATTTAATATATAATGAGTGAAACACTATGTCTCTTTAAAACAAAGCGTTATTATAACCTAACAAATAAAAATAATTTTTTCACTTTTGTAATTTGAATTTCAAAAAACGGACATACACGATTGCGTTCAGTAAGATATTTAGAGTCTAATAACACAAACAGAATTTTTGATGAATAGTTACATGCCCTTTTGAATAGTAAGGATTAATAAATCCTCTAAAAAATAGAAACTTCTCTCATAAATTTATAAATACAATTTATACATCTTAAAAGTGAGAATATTATCATAGTATAAGTATTGGTGTTTTTGTATGTCATTAATTTTCGAATTAAAATTTTATGACAAATTTAATAATTTAAAATGAAAATTTATTTTAATAAAATGTATTGATAAATTATTACTTTATTTTCATTTGGTTATAAGATAATTTTATGGGACCATGCTTAATTTCATAAGGGGTATAAATAAAGTAATAGTTTAAAAGTTTTATTTTTAGAATAAAGTATGATTTTATTTAAGAATTATATTAAAAACTATTAGAAAATTATTTTTTAAAATTTCATTTCATTTTTGAGTTCTTTGAATTTAATAAATATTATTGTTAATATTTTGTTATTTTTCTAAAATACGTGATTTTTTTGTGAATAATTAATATACATTTTTGATTTTTTATTATGTTTAATGACATCATAATGATGTAATAATTAATATAAAATTCTGGTAGACTTTTTTATAGTAATATATTACGTGATGTGTCCATAGTGGCTAATATCTTTGGAAAATATCATGGTCAAGCCCATTATTTTGAAAAAATCAATAATGAGGTGTCTGTTGAAATTAATAAAATTATACATCTCATTTACAATAAATAACCAATTATTTCTATAATTTCATTCATTATAAACTCATAATACTCAAATATATGACAGTTCTACCACTCTAGGAGTCCTCCCAATGTGTCTTCAAGCCTCTAAGGGCTGAACCATCAGGCTTTAAGAGTTATTATACGCGTCAATAGAATCTACCACCCTTATCCTTTTCAAGATTTCATTTTCTATTATTATTTTTTATTTTTATTAGATTATGTTGGTATATATAATTCTGTATACCTATTATTGTCCATGTTATGTTATAATGTGGAGATACCCCTTATTTAATCATCAAAATGTTAAATGAATATTTAAGCAACGCCGTTAGGCTACCAAATTTTTTTAAGGGATTTCTCCCCTTTTCTTTTATTTCTATGTTCATTTATTTTATTTTTCATTCCTCACCTCCTTTCATAAAAATGTTGTGATTAAAATAGTACCATACATATACTATAATTTTTTCATGATAAATGATTAATTCTTCATCATCTCTCTTTTTTCATTCTTTTATACTAAAAATGAAAACATCATCCGAGATGTGCTAATTTACCATATTCAGGGGTGATGGGTTTTCAATATCAATTAATATCATAAATTATATACATGAAACCATTATTATGGTTGAACTAGAATATAATATATGTATTATGTCTCATCTATGGTTCTGTAATCTGTTTTTACACATGGTTGTGATTTATAAATAAAAATGAGTTTGTAGGGTTCAAAAATGCAAGGTAACCCAATCAATTATCATTAAATAATATATATAATGATTCATATTTACTACAAGTAACCAAATTAAAATTATAATGATGTATCCTTATCGATGTTCAACAATTACACATAACTTAAATTTTTGGAAACCATCCAAATTTTACTTGATTTTATTTTCATGTATATTAGTATACTAATCACGAAACAAATAGACCCGAACAACAAAATTGAACCTATTAACCCATCAAAAACAAAATGAATGAACATAATAAAGTTATAATAAATCAATTAATTTTAAATGATTTTGATGGGAATTCCAATTAATGAATTTAATTTTTTTATCCATGACACTATGACCATGTTAAGAACACCATCGTACATAAGGTAAGGGGTTTCTTTATCTCACTCGCATTTTAGTGATATAGTCCATATTAACTACTAATACTTGTGTTAGGTGTATGTATACTTCCATTTGATGTTTCATATCATAAATTTATGTATTCTCATGATAATCATTGTATCATTGATGATTATTAATTTTGGGTCATATGTTTCAATAAATTACAATGTTTTGTGTATTTTCTACCTGAACCTCCATTTTCATTCGGTTTGCTCTTACGATCTACTCACCTTAATGAAATTCTTATTTATTAATATGTAATCTTCATATATACTATGATAGTTTTCAATATATATGTACCATCTTATGTCGTACTTTCACTTATGTGTAGTTTAATGTTTTAGAATGATCTTTCAAAAATTCTTCTCGAAATATTAGCTGGATTCAAGGAACTCCTCAAATTTTTAATTATTTTTAAGTTAACTCTATAATATGTTTGAAGATATATTTATATTTAAAAAATAAAATATTTTAATTTGAAAATGATATTTTGCTTCATTTCTTGTTTCATGAAAGTAATAATGCCTTTGGGCTTTAAAATCTCTTTAAAGAATTCCATAAACCACACTGAAAGGTTCTATTTCCAAAGCTTCTTTAATAAATATTTTTAAATTATTTCACTTCAATAAGACATTATTTAAACCTCAAATATAGTTTCAATTAAATTACCTATTTAATTGTATGTACATGTTTACTATCTTATTTCATTGAAAATAAGAATGACTTTTCCAAAAGATCCCTTCTTTCCAATGTAAAAAAGGAATTTTCTCATCTCACTTTTACTTTTATGAGATATATGCCTTATTCAGAACTTATTTATTTCTGTTGGTGTATGTACTGGCCATTGGTTTATCATATCAAGAGTATCATTATTCTCATGATATTCTAAGGTATTATGAATTGAATTTTTCACAGAGGTATGGGACACTTTGGAATGTTTAAGGATAATTACCTCATGGATTTTCAATTGGATCATTTAATAGAATCCCCAAATATGGAAACATCCTTTGTTGAATATTGTAATTCATTTATATTTTTCATCCATGATATCATCCCCTATGTTTTATTTAATGTCTTTGGATTATTTTAACTATTAATGTTCTATCTTGAATCCATTCACCATTTTACACTGAATGGTTACTGTTTCTGGAACGAGGCCTTGACGGTAAGGTAATGATGTCTAGAATATTAATTTCCATTATTAGGAAAAGAATAATGATATTTCATGTGGTTATTTGACTAGTATAATATCTATGATTATGATTTATATTGTAATTATTTATTCATCTCTCATTCCTTCCACATGGTGTTCAAGATTATTTTTAAAGTCACATGTTTTAGTAATTCACCATGCCAAATTTTTATGTTTATTTTATCTTCTACTGTATTTCTTCCCTTTGTTGAGAATCTGAGATGACCCCTTTTCTAATGTTTTATTTTCCCCTGACATGAAGAAATTTATTGTTAATAATATACATGGATAAGCATTGAGTTATTGATTTTCCTATTAAAACTGTTATGTTTCATTTCCTTTCATGTTGTAACGTTGAACATATGTATGTATCTAGTTTTCCAAAACTACTAAACCACTTTGTGCTTTGGTATTTTATTCCTTATAATCAAGAAAATTTATTAAAATAATGCATCGGCTCTAGGATTCCAGGGTTGGGGTGTTACACATATAATGTAATAGAAATATTCATATATTGATCTTCAAATTTAATATGTATAGATTGTGGAATAATACATTGATGTATTTTTAGAGGATTAAACTAGACATCATCCAGAGTGGGAAGATAAGTTCTCAATTAATTGAATACTAGTTGTATGTCCTATTCAAAGAATCCCTATAGAAATTCCACTGTGAAATTAGTACAGTTGACAAAAAACTAGAGTAATTGAGAGATAAGAGATTTATTCACCCTATTGTTTCTCCATGGGGAGCCCATGATATATTTGTTAATAAGAAATACTGATCCATGCTACTATGAATTGATTTTAGAGAAATAAATTCTATTACAATAATGAAATAGTATCATCTTACAATCATTGATGATAAATTTGATATACTTCACTGAGATCAATATTTTTTCAATGTTGACCTTTGGTCTATATATCATCAGTTCTGTTTGAGAAATTATGATATTCCTAATACAACATTTTGAACCTTGTATGGGCATTATGAGTTTAGAGTAATTCCAATTGTACTAACTAATTTTCTCACTTTTTTCATGGACATAATGAACAAAGTTTATAAGGTACATCTTGATAATTTTGTGGTGATATTTATTAATGACAACTTGATATATTCCAAAATATTTGTGGAACAATAAAACCACTTGCATGTTACTTTGGAGAGTCATAGAAGAAAAGAGTTATATGGTATGTTTATTAAATATGAATTCTGGTTTCAATAAGTCTCATTTCATAGTCATATTTTCTATAATGATGGTGTCTCAGTTAATCTTACTAAGGAAAAGGAAATGGAATAATGGGATACACCAAAAAAACATAGCTGGGGTACATATTTTTATTGTCTTAGCTGATTACTCTCATAATTTCATACATAGTGTTTCCCGATCGGCTAATCATTTAACCAATCTCAATTTTATATGGGCTATATTCATATATAAAAATAATTTATATAATGTTTTTAAGAGTTTAAAATAATATTGTTCAAAGTTACAATTTTGACACTTCTATATAAAAATGATGGGTTTGTCATATACAGTGATGCAATGATTAGTGGAATGGGTGGTGTACTTATAAAAAATGAAAATGTTATTGCTTATTAATCAGGGATGATGAAGACTCATGAATAATATTATCCAACATAGGATCTTTAGTTTTATGTTGTAATATTTTCATTGAAATATTGAGACATTGTCACTCTGTTGAAAGATGTGATATATTTAAAAATCACAATAGTTTGAAATACATTTTTACACAGAATGAAATCAACATGTGGAAATGTACATGGCTAGTGTTACTAAAAGATTATGATTTTTTTAATAAACTACCACCATGGAAATTAAATATGGTATAAAATTCATTAAGTAGGAAAATCATGGATTTCTAACAAAAATGAGGATTGAATGATATCCTATATTCATAGATCTAGTAAAGATGGACATGAGAATTGATAATAAAGGGGAAACATTATTCCTTTTTTAAATAATTTCTAAACAATATTTTCCAAATAAGATAAAAATATCTCAATATGATAATGAGAACTCACAAAAGAAAAGTATAGCTACTAAGGATGGAATATTGGTAGACATCCTGTTATAGGATAGAGTTCTAAAATTTAGAAATTGGTTATGTGTTCTATCAGGACCTGAGGTAATAGGGAACTATTTGATGATTCTCATAGCTCAAATAAACCTATACTCTAGGGTAGCACCAAGATGTATAGATATCTGATGGAACATTATTTGAGGGTTAATATGAAGAGATAACTTGATAACTATGTTTAAAGGTGTCTAGTGTGCCAACAAGTGAAGGCCAAGAGAAAGCATCCTAGAGGAGCCATGAAACCACTACCAATTTTTATGTGGATGTGGGGTGAAATTATGATGGTCTTCTTCACATGACTACTAAGGACAACTTGAAGGATTGATGCAATATTGTTAATTTTATATCATTATACAAAATCAGCACATATCCTTATTATAAGGGAAGATTTACCACTTATTCTCTTGGAAATACCATATATTAATGAAGTTATAAGGCTTCATGGTTCACCTCAATAGATTGTGTCCAATCAATATACCTAATTTAAATCAAAATTATTTAATTGGTTTAGATAGATTTCGATGTCTTGATTAATATGAGTACTCTTTATCACCCCCAAAATGATGGATATTATGAAAGGACTATTCAAACACTTGAAGATATGTTGAGATCATCCTCACTCAACATTCATTTTATGTGGGATCAGTACTTACCTTCGGTGGAGTTTTCATATAATGATAGTTTCATTCTAGGATTCAAATTGCACCATATAAATCACTATATGGAAAAATATGTCGAACTCCAACCTATTTGGATGTTGCTGGTGAGATAAAACTTATAAAACCAAAACTTATTGAAGAAACAACAACTAAGGGAAAGACAATTTTGCCCTATATTAAAGTATCCCAATATAGGAAAAATAGTTATGATTTCAACTATATAAAGGATTTGTAATTTCATGTCGGAGATCATGTATTTATAAATTTATATCCATGGAAGGGCAACTTATAGTTCAGTAATAAAGGGAAAATAAGCCCCAGGTACATTAGACCATTTAAAAATTTGTAATGAATTGGAGTTGTAGCATACTATTTAGAAATTACGCCAAGATTATCCAATGTTCATGACGTGTTTCAAGTTTCATTGTTAATGAAGTATATGATATACCCAACACATGTACTCACCTATGATGAAATTGAACTTGACCATGATTTGTGATACTGTGAAGATCATATCAAAATTCATGAAACTAGAATGAATGTGTTAACAAATCTGCCAAATTTATTGGTAATGGTTCCTTAGAGAAACCATAAAATGGTGGAAGCAACGTGGGAAACTAAATATGTTATGAAGAGAAACCACAAACCTATTTTTATAGGGATATATACATGAAACATTTTTGGGATGAAATTATTAAAAGAGGAAAGAATATAATACCCAATGATTTTATGGTATGTTTCTTCTTAAATAATTTTAACTCCTTATATAATATATTATGTGTGCAACATAGAGTCTTTATGAAACAAAACTTTGTTATAGGAGATAGTTATAATGACATAATAAATATTAATTTTCTTACATCTTTGATTTTAATTTTTCTAAATAGACACACATTGTGGCATTCAGAAAGATATTTAGAGTCAGATAAGATCAACTTAATTTTTGATGAAAAGTAACTCACCCTACTAAATAGTAATTTTACCCTTATGAATAGTAATTTACACTTATGAATAGTAACATGGCCCTTATGAATAGTATCATTACCCATGAATGTATAAGTACAATTTAGACACTTTATAAATGAAACTGAATATTTTTAAAATTAATTATTAACTATATATATGTTTGTGAGAAATAAATATTTAACTGCATGTTTATAATAAATAAATTTATTTAAAAGAAAATTCATTTTCATAAAATATTTTCCTAAATAAAATTTTTTGTGTCCTATGAATTTAATGTAATTTAATGGGACCTTAAATAATTTTTCACGGTGCAATAAAACCGGTTATAATTTTAAAATCTATATTATTTGATCAAATAATGAATTTAATTAAAATTTAAAATTTTAATATTTTGAATTTTTTTGCAATATTTCCCTCATTTTGTTATTCTACACATTGAAAAATGGATAGGTTGAATCTTTTGGATTTTTCTAAAATTCATTCATTTTTGGTGAATAGTGAAATTCGATAATTTATGAAATATGATAAATAAATGAGTATCGGCATCATATCTGAGTCATGGGTGATTTAAATGGCACACTGTTTTGAATTAAGATGCACTTTTTACTATTTTTAATCACAATAATCAAAACTATTGCTTGTCCTGAGAAAAATAATAAAATAATGGCTAAAATATTATGAAATTACTCCTCTCCTCGACTATAAAAAAACACCCATAACCAACCTATTCTCCTCACTCTTCTAGGACATTATGCTTTTCAATGTTCTACCAAAATCATCTTCCCAATTCCCACCCGACGTCTAGGATCTCTTGCTCTTTCCAAACATCCAAAAAAATTTCCCTTAAAAAGGTTGTAAAGGAGGTTATATCAAGAGGTAAATCTTCTTCCTTTTTAATTTAATTTAATATCGTAACTTCAATAAATCATGATAACTTTAAAATCATCTAAATAATTTAATTATATAATGTTAATGTAATAAAAATTATCAATCTCTTTACCCTACAACTTTTATTTTTTAAAAGAAATCATCGTCTTGGAGGTGCCAATTTACGACCTTCTTGGATGACATAATTTCATTCTTGAACTTCATCTTCGAATATGTTCATGAATCCATTTTAATGGATGATACATATTTTAAATTTTCAAATATTACCCATTTTATGTTCTTCATGAAACATTATTATATAATACTAAACCGTAAAACAAAATGACATTGTTATGATCAATAACCATCTTCAATAATCTAAATGATTTTAACTAAATGACTTATCTAATGATTCATCCTCATTAAATGTGACCACATTATATACATAACCATTGAATCATCTTAATGATTATTAATAATGTATAAATTTAATTGTAGTGAATCATATCCATTCCAAATGAACTTATATACTCATACACAAGTATGTCGATCGTGAAAACCAAGGAAACAAATGCTCCTGAATGATAAATTTGTATCACCTAACTCATCCAATATTCCATAAATGATCATAATAAAATTATACTAAATCAAATAATTTAATATAAGGTTATTAATTAATAAATTAATCGATTTAATCTGATTATTCAGGACATTAAGATCAAGTGATGAATATATTTGTGCATAAGGTGTGGGGTTTCACATCTCACTTTATTTATGTGATATTTCCATTATTCTTTAATTACCTCAGGTTTGTAGATTATGTATACTTACATTTGATATATAATATAACTTTATAAATTAATTTTATAAATGATTCAATTTTTCATTTTTAATTTTTGGATATATGATTCGATTGATTACAATGTGGAAAGGGACTTTATCTCAATTTCCATTTCATTGAGACTTACTTGGTATTTTGGACCTAATTATTCTTATTTGGTGTATCTACTTACCCTTTAAGATAATTTTCATTTGAAATTATAATCCTATTGAATATTCATATTCTTGTAATGTGGAATTGATTATTTTCTTACCTTTATACCATTTTATATATGTTGTTTGTTTTTGAATTCTATTTTAACTTTGGAAATATTAATGAATCTATATACTCTTAACAATACAGATATTTAAGGGGAATTATTTTATTATATAAAACATGATTTATACATGTAGTGATGGGGGAGGACTGTTATAGCCCATTGATACATCGGCAATCCTAATGAGAAAAATTAGTTTGCGACAAACCCTTCAAGTTTGATTCCAAAACATAATCATGTAAGATTCTTCCCATATTCATAAATCATATCAATGGTATGATTTTTCATGTTACAAATACATTATTTCCAAATTATAATAATTCCATTTATTCATTATTCATTTATTCCATTCCATGGAATTTTAACTATGAAAAAATCTATGAATGCACATCAATTCTTAGTTCACTAATGGTGTTTGTTTTTTTATTATACATCATTCCATATTGACTATATCATTTAATGATTTAATAATTATTGTTTCATGATTACACTATATGTAAAACTTACTGAGCATTTTAGATCACCCCTTTCATTTTTTTTCTTTCCCCAGCTTATGAATAAGAGATCATTTATTGATTTTTTAAGGATGTAGACTATTAGCTAATATTCTTTATTATATTCTATTATCATTTCCCAATGTAAAATGGGTTCCATGTATGAATATATTTTATTCAAGACTAATAAATTAAATAGTTCTTTGGTTTTTGATTCCTTTTAATCCTTCCAATTCAATAAAATTTTGCAACAGGACCAGGTTTCTAGGGTAGGGGTATTATAATTTTAAAGATTATATGGTTTTCCATTACGAATTTCCCTATTCATACTATGATTTTTGGTTCAAATAAATGACTCGAATGAGAAGAAATTATATAAACATTGAATGTGATGGAAAATAAAGCAATCATGAGCCACCATATTAGATGATGATATGACTGAATTATATTGTGATTGTTTCTAATAAATTATCATGATATATGATTAATTCTAACCCCTTTCTCCTTTTGTGTGGTTTCTGGTGGGGTTTATTTGGGGAAAAAATACACGATATTGTTTTCACATTCACTGTATTTTATGGACCTACATTATAATAGAATGAGATCATTGAGAGATTTAACCAATGATGATAAAGAACTCACATTGGTTGGGATGATTAAAATTCGGGATCATAACACCCTTTTGAGGGGAATTGTTTCATACTCTAGTACTCTCTTATATATTTATGTCACATAAGTGGATCCTATATAATCTTTAAAATGGAAATGGACAACCTTCATATTTGAAATCAATTTTATATACATGTAAGAGTAATCGTATATATGTATTGAGGCCATCAATGGAAACATCTATATGTATATAAGGTTCACTATTGAGATGTCCACCTTGAACTAATTAGGGCCAGAAAAAAAATTGGTGGGATGAGTATTTTATAATTTTCATCAATGGGATGATATAAGTTTTATTCGCTGATGAAACGTTCCCCAATATAGTCTGAAGATACCATTTAAATTAAAATAGAACAAAAATAAAACCATGAAATTTCATATTCCTATCTAAAGTGTCGCTCAACTGAAACTCATCATCTGTGATCATTTCATGAAGGATCCATGGATGAATCCAACTACATCGTCCACACCTTCTTCAAAAATCCATAGGTGTGTTGATCGTCGAATTTCGGGTGCTATTTCAGCTATCTGATGATGTCTTCGACGTCCCAATGATCATCTTTATCCTCTACCTTTGATGTATAAAGCAGAACTAGGATCAACACTTGAGACAGAGAGACTCTCTCTCTATCAAGAAGGTGAAGAGATATTCTCTTATTCATAAATGAATGATTAGTTCGTTTGGAGGGATCCTTTCTCTATATTTATTGTGGTGGTTATAGATATTTGGTTGTGTTCCTTGGCCTCCTTTTATTTAACATCCACTCAATAAATAATTATGACGAACTAAACTGCATCAATATTATTTATTATTTAATTATATAAAAATAATATATATATATATATATTGAATAACAAACTCGAATCATTTAACTCTATAAGTAATTCCTAAAAAATATTATAAGAGCCCTGAATATTATGATAATATTCATTTGATTAATATTTTCCAGGTATTTACATAACATGAAATTATAGTCATGTGAATTAAACCTAATTATTCATAACATGAAAAATAGTGAATTTATTTATTTCATTACTGGTTGATACCTTGGAAAACACTCAAACACTGTGATGGGGACCACCATGCCCATTATGAATATTAATCTAAATAGGAAAAATTATTGAATATTCTATTGTGTGTGACCCTCTGGGACTTTATCTCGATAGTAGTAAATAAAATTCATAGACCAAGAGAGAAGTCTAAAAACCCATCAAGTCCCTTACAGAGATAAGTATTGACATAGAAATGAAAACCAACCTATTTGAACTGACTGTGTTAAATAATATGTTTCTATTTAAATATCTCATAAGTAGGATGCACACTACTATCATTTCCATGTTCTTTATTAATTATCTATTGATATGTCTAGATGGATTTACCTTTCAACTGTTATGGCCAAAAACATATAACGGTTTCACTACTCGGATCATCCATGCCAAATATATACAACATCTTAATCATGGTAGAGACAAAAACTTTATTGAGAATTCAACCAATGTCATACAACAAATGAATTATATAACACAAGATACCTCACCAATATTTCAATATCATGGTTTTTCTCATCCATCAAATTATGCAATCAAATAATACTCATTGGTTATGCTCTCAAGTTAGGAGTCCAATACACATGTACTTAGATAAAAATAACCCCTAACACACAAAAAATGTGGTGTTCTTGTTAGTGGGTCAGTACTCATTATCTCACTACTAAAGATCACCATGTGTGAACATCACAAGAAGAATTCTCAATGATTATGAGGCCACAACACCTGATAGTCAAACACCTATCGTGTCCATTATGTAAGATGAATCAACACCATAAGACATTAGTTTAAGGTTAATGTCATAGTATCTAGAGGTTTTTATTATATCATATGATCTACTTTATCCTTTTGATATGACAATTAATCTAGGAAATTACCATTAAATAGTGGATTAATCAGAATCTACACTATAATGGTAAGAAGAGACCATGTATATCTAACTATATATATGATATGGTTATCAAAAGTACCACATCATTGGGTCTAGGGAACCCAATATTTCAACACTCCCACTTTCACTTGAGCCGGCTTTCTAACCATACTTTTCTGCTACTCACATGAGAAAGATAATGTTTTTACATAGTAATTGATTCAGCCACTGGGATTTCCAAAATTCCAATACGCAGCAAATGGGCTATTGGAGACCTCATATCCTTGAGTAAAACATTTTTGGTGATGGTATCCCCAAATATATACCTTTTTTACAATATCATAACATGGGATTTTGGAAATAAAGAATATCAATATTTACGCTATTATAATACATTTATTACTAGGTGTGATTCCAGTAACTAAAACAACTTGTTGTGTTTAATTGCTGCTTTATATCATCCTTTGTAGATACAAAATTCTTGATATTTTTTTATAGGACTACCACCAGCTTTTATGATCTTGAATTGATCATCATGTTAACTAAACTACAATATTAAATAACATGGATCTAAGGAATAATAGTTTATATCCCACCATATCTAGTATACATTGTTCACCATATATCAGGTACTTATCATTTTTTCTATCCAAATTAAAAGATGACAGTCTTAACTTCTTCACATATAGTGAACCGGGATATAATTGACATATTCTTACTATAAACTATATCAAGACAATATCAATTCTTATATATCTGATGGAATATGTGGTTGACCCATTACTAAATTATATAGAACTCAAATCACTACTTTAATCACCTCCCATGTTCCGAACATGATAGCATTGATAGATTATTCCATGTGACATTTGTAAAAATCTATATAATGAATTTTTGCAACATGTATTTTTCAATACCGTGTCATTGAATGTAAAATTGACAAGGTCCAAGATATTGTTTGATCTACCTTAGTACATCCTATTCCCTACAACATAGGTTTCTACTTTAAGTCAATCATTAGAGAATTAATTTTTTACTCAGCTTATGTAATTGTAAAACAAATATGTGTTTTCCATATGTTTCTAAGAATATTTCACATGTAAAATCTTGGTTCTCCCACTAACCTTTTCTATACACCTGGTAAAGATTCATTTTAAATGAATTCTCTAAGATCTTGTTTCTTACATTAATCCTAAATTGGATTTTTATAACATGGGACATTTAGTGTCATCAACTATTGTCTGTATACCTTTATGGTTTTGTCATATAGATACCTTCCTCAAAAGCTGATTGTGACACCCAATGTTCAATTAAATGATCTTAGAAGTCAGCAATGATAAGAAAAACTCTAATGGATTCGGTAATACAAAATTGTATAATCAATCAAGACTTATTGGTACTTCTCTTGTACCATACAAGTTTCAAGTCATTTGAATACCTATTGCAGTATTCAATTTATCATCCCCATTTCACATTGAAACATTAAATCTATTATTGAATTGTAGATGGTCTTTCCAATATTAGATAATTTTCATCTACTATCATCTTTTTGGAATTGTTATTCTCAATGAATAATGTATCAACATACATGGTAATCTCAATATACATCACCATGGTTTTAACCTTCTTATGAAGTATGTATCACTAAAACCATCCTATTCCACAAAAGTTGTGGACCAAATTAATATGAAAACAATTTTTTCATCTAGAAAATTGACTAAATCTAAGTAAATATTGCTCTGAATATCTGAATTAGTGATGTGAAACCTTATATAAAGGTGTTTCTATCACTTGGCTAGTACATTCGCTATATTAGGGACTTAGTTAATATCCTATAAAAATGTTAGGATAATTACATGAATGCATAGTGTGTGTAACATGATTCATGTTAATTTATATCCTAAAAAAATCTATTCATATAAACACTTGAGCTATGATATAACATATTTTCATCATACAATAACACATATGATATCCATTTTTTAATTTTAGTTGGCATATCAGTTATGGAATTTCATCTATATTTTGAAATCATGTCTTGAAATATGATGGAAATCAATAATATTTCTAACATTGATACTACTTACATCATAACATTAATGTATAAAATGTGCATTTAGGAATTTCTCTGTGATATATTGATTTTATCAGTGTAAACATGTAATACTCATAATTGATTCTCCTTATTAACATCAACATATTGATGTGGATAAGGTAATATATGTTTAGGAATTGCTCCATGCTACATTATCGTGATCCATGAATGCTTGGTCAAGATATTCTTCGGCATGCCAATCCAAAAAAAATCATATCTTCTAACCATGCATGTACTTCACTAACACATTTAGTAATAGCATAAACGAATCTGATAATATATCGATACAACTTTCTTTCCATTGTAGTAGTTCACACTCAACTGTTGACCTAATTCCAAATGTCTTGTAGAATATCTTTTATTTAAAAAGGTTTATTTTCTAAACTAAATATGTAGACAATACAAAAGGTGTTTAGATATGCCAAGACAAAATAATATAATGGGAATATCATTTACATTGACTATTAATTTTTCTTAACAAAGAATTATCATGACACAACATGGTAATGAAGTCATATATTTATATATTCGTCATTAATTTCCTATGTTTCTAGTATAACTAAACTCTTTGATTAGTATGCGACACCACCGAAAAATTTCATTCTGAAACATAGAATAATGTTTCATTATGTCCAAAGGGCATGTGAGATAAATGTTTTCATAATAAAAAACAACTTTTTCAATAAGAGTACTTCACTTATCAATAGGGTGTTATGTGTTTCTCCCCACATACTTATGAATCAACCTTTCACATCTTCTTAGAGAATACACCTTAATTTTAGTAATGTTTCTATACTTACTTGGTTAATGAATTTCAATACATACATGTTAATAGTTTATTTTATTTAATACCCAAGAAGTTTTTAAAAAACGATAATTTATTTGATGAATATATACTAAAGATGAAGTGGGTTATTGCTTATTCAATTTAGTTCATTATATTTTGAATATCCCTAAACATATTTCACTTAAGCGATGAAAATAACATATTTTTTAATAAAAACACTCTAGTTTTTGAAGGGCATGATGAAGGATCCTTTGGTGTAACATTCCCTTGTACTCTTCAACAAGTCATCCAATTTATTCTCCATAAGAACTAAATACAATAATATCATTATTATTCTTTTTACTAGGAAAAGTTTACCAAAAAATTATTTAAGTTCTTGTATCATGATGTTCATTAGTATCGTTAAACAAAAATGGAGTATTAAACTGTAAGAGTGGGATGAATTGAAACATAATGGGTTGTATTTCATATTTACACATAATATTGTATAATTTATCATCCACGTATCTTGATTAACTTTCCCCATGTAAACTTATTAGTGATGAGGCTACATGTGACATCATCCATGTACTAATGTATTAAATACAATTAACATCAGACGTAAATGATAGTATTATGATAAAACCATGATATTTTCAAGTCATGATCCTCCTCTATGCAATTTTACACCCATTCTTTTTAGGGTGGTTTAACAGGTAGGGACAACAACCCCTTGAATTTTATATATAGTAGCATTATGTGAATGCACCTATACTACACATGGAAATTCATTCTAGTTTAGTCATTTAATTTTGTCCAATATTTTTCATATTTTGTAATGTTGTATTACTTTACATTTTCTTAAAAAAAATAGTACATTAGTACATTTATATTGATTACCAAATTAGACATTATTGGTTAATATAATCATTAAATGTCCCCCACTATTTTATCTAATTCTTATCACCCTCTGTAGAAGAATCAAAAAACCCTGTCATTTGAGGATTCAAATGGAAAGGATTACTAAACTACCCCTCATATTATATAATCTATTCCTAATCCACTACTTGGAGGGTTCAATGTAGGATTTATGCTAACCACCAAATTAACTCGCAGTTCCTTGATCTGTTGAGTGAAGTTCGTTCTTCTAAAATCATTGCTTGATTTTCACAATGATTTCCAATAGAATTAAAAAAAATATAGGCTTGGATATTTCATTTCTATAATGTTAGTTGAGTCAACCCACCACTCCAAAAAGTAATTGACGCACGCCTGTCATAGGGCATGGCAAAAGAAAATTTATTCTCATAGTGTAGAACAGAGGCTGACTAGGGTCATCTTATTTGAGGAGCTTTCTCAGTTGTTTACCCACATAATAAATATCACCTAAACTAATAATTTTTTAATGTTTCTAGTTAATGTAATAATGAAATAAAATTTAAAAGTCAAATTAAATGTTAACACTTATACTAACAAGGAATTACCAAATGTGATTAGAGAAGAAAGAACTTTTTCCTAGGGTTGGTAACACGGGTTCAATCATTATTTATTAATTTTTTAAATTCAAATTGATAATATGTTTTATGAAACCTAATTAAAATATTAAATTACATTGATTTATTTATTGTGTGATTTTATTATGCCTCCGTTACACCAAACCACACCTCCTCTAATAGTCAAATAGGGTAAAACCTCAACCGAGAATGTTATCCCAAAAGACTCGGCTCCACCTTATGCTGTTTCATCCCTTATGGCATCCCCAACTCCACCGTATGAAGGGTTTGCCTAAGATAAGGGAGGGAAAATGAATTAATCAAGGAAAGAAATGGATTTTCCAATAGGGTCATGTTGGACGACCATCGCACCCGTGCGTTATTCTGGCCTGCACTACAAATAGAATAAAAACATTTTGAATTGAAGCACAATAATAAAGTACACCGTGAATCCTCCCTTAGGGAAAATCCTCAAGTTAGTCACGTTCCATGGAAAATTTCATAGAGATCATGATGGAAAGAAGGTTGAGAGAAAGAAATTAGATTAAATTTGGAAATGAAAAATGGTGGGGAAGAATGTGGAAACACTTTAATTAAATATGAATGCATTACATGAGAAAATAAAACTAAAAATTAAAAGAGAAGAAAAGAAAATTACTATGTTAGAAGCATGTCCCTAGGCCTCCACTCCAACATTGGTGTCGAACTCCCATTTCATCATGGGTGAACTCCTCCTTATATAGGCCAAGGGATTCCATCCTCCGTTCTTCAAATTTCAGATCTTCAAAATCATTCTTTAAGATTTTCTACAAATTCACTACACAAAATTATTGACCATGTTCGGATAAATAAATGGATTAATTTTGCAATGATGTATTTTTTTTTTTGACGCGTTCGCCAGGGCGCGTGCATCCGTCTGTGGAGGACGCGCAGCTATTGCACCGCATTCCCGCTTTCCAAAGGTAGGCAGCATTTATTCCTTGTTCAGGTACGTCTGCTCCTTGATCTAAATGGGATGATGGGATGTCGGTTCTTCCTTCTGTGGATTCCTCCTCAGAACTCATCACCTAGTTCGGGTCTCCCCCATAGATTTAATCCGTTGTTCATGAAACTCATCCCAGTGCCATGTTTCCATGGATGCCGGTTAATTACACTGCTTCTGTCGGGACATTCCAAAGGGTCCAGTCAGGGCAGCAACCTTCAGTTGGGGGAGTAGTCACGTTGAGGCATTAGTAGTGTGTCTGGATACTGGGGACCTGGCATGTCTATCTATTATCCCTGATCATAGGGATTCTCGAGGGAACGGAAACCCGAGGCATCCCACATCGAGCGTGGGGAACTATATGTCATAGACATATTTCTAAGGTTTTCCTCAGATTCTTGTGTTCAACACAGGGTATGCCGCTGGTTTAACGTCCAGCGGAGATGGGTCAGCCCGATCAGATCCTTCGCTAGAATGGATCGGATTGAGGGATTTCCCTTGAAGGGGTGCTGATACAAAGGCCAACCTTTGGATGGCTGTGGAGTGGAGTGGATGGGTGGATGAATGAAGTGGAGAGGGGAATGGTGAGTGACCATTGTGAGGGCGACGATGAATTTGGGCTTGAGCCACGAAGAGACCTCCTATGTATCAACGTGGCAGGGAATCAAAGTCCGCGTAGTTCGAGATGGTGCTAGTAAACCGACATGAAGGTGGACCTTTGTCCGATGCGTTAGCGAACCGACATAAAAGTGGACCTTGGTTATATAGGAATCATCAGCGAACCGACGTGAAGGTGGACCTTAGTCCAATGAGAGATGGGCTTGAACCTCGGGGAGGCTTCCTACGTACCATGCATTGACATAGATCAAAGACCTCGTAGTTCAAAGGGTTTCATCAGGGAACCAACATGAAAGTAGACCCAGGGGTCCACTAGTGGTGGTCTTGAGCCTCATGAAGGCTTCCTATGTACCATGCCTTGACATGGATCAAAGTACTCGAAGTTCAAAGGGTGGTCACAACGGCTTGCCGTCAGACTGGGATGCAGTTTACTGTCATTCTGGACGAGAGTGAAACCTGACGTGATTAAATGACGGGCGGTGGGCTTGAACCTCATGTAGGATTCCTATGTACCATGTCGTGACATGGATCAATGACCGCGTAGTTCATGTTAGACATCATAAGGCTGACGTGAAAAAGGAGGACCAGGAGGGTCCTAGTGGTGGTGGGCTTGGACCTCGTGGAGGCTTCCTATGTACCATGCCTTGACATGGATCAAAGACCACGTAGTTCAGAGGGGCTTCATTGGCGAACTGATGTGAAGGTGGACCTTGGTCCGATGGGTGGTGGGCTTGAACCTCTGGAAGGATTCCTACGTACCATTCCTTGACATGGATCAAAGTTCATGTAGTTCAGGAGAAAATGGGGGCTTGGCACACCGAAAAGGAGACGGTTATGGCCAATGATTGTTGGGTTGAACCTCAGGAAGGATTCCTACGTACCATGCCTTGACATGGATCAAAGTCCTCGTAGTTCAGGTGGTGACAACGGCTCGCCGTCGAACTGGAATGCAGTTTAAGGTCATGCTGGATGAGGGAAGAACTCGACGTGAATTGTATGGCGGGTGGGCTTGAACCTCATGGAGGCTTCCTACGTACCATGACTTGACATGGATCAAAGACCTTGTAGTTCAAGTGGGTGTGCAGTTTAAGGTCATGCTGGACGGGGGCATGTAGTTTAACATCATGCTGGACGAGGGTATTTTCATGGCCGATGCCAACTCTAAGCCCACGTGAGTCATGCTCGGTGTGAGAAACAAGAGGCATCAAGGACTTGACGATCACATTGCGAAGGGTGCGTCCGCGAGAAATGAAGAGGGGCTTACGCGTTAGGTGGCCCATTAGTGCGGGGACTTAATCCAGGATGGAGGCCCGAAGTGTGACAGGGCACAACGAAAGAGGGATTTGGGACCAATGATGGGAGGTTCCTCATTCCCTATCACGTCCACCACTGACCTTGGTAGTGGGGAAGTATGGAGATACAGGGGCTCAACCTTCCATTGGGGAACTAGGGTAGCCCTTCTCCCGAGAACATACACTGCTCCAATAAGGAGGATATCATCCCTTGTGGATGGGTAATTCCACTCCCGTGGAGATGAGTGGTGTAAAAAATGTTCGAGCTGGGGGGACCCTTCGTGCGGGGCACGAGGTCGGGTCGCAGTTTAACGTCATGTGTTGAGGACGTGATGCTTGGCAGTTTAACATCCTGCAGCTCAGTCGAGGTGGGTTCACTCCACACCCCTAGGACTTACATAACCGGTACCCTATGGTCCGTGGGGGAGGGGAGGTACTGGAAAGGCCATGGTCAAGGGGGTTGTGGAGCGAACCATCGAGGGGTCCACGTTAGCGTGGCTATGCGAAGAAGCAATAGCTGTTAGCGTGCCTATGCGAAGGAGCATTAGGCGAAGCAATGCTACGAGTGGTATTGTCCGTGGGACTTTTAAATCACATCGTGCATACCTGGAGGGTCGCACGGGAAGCGGAATTTCCAAGAAAAGGAGTGTGCTTCGCGAAGTGGAGTGTCATAGCCTTAGCATAGGGAATAGGTGTGAGTTGAGGGTGATTCACGAAGTGGAACAGTATTCGCGGAGCACTGCCTCGCGAATAAGAGGTGCCTCGCGAAGCAGGGGGCTGCGAAGCAGTGTGCTTCACGATGTGTAATGATCATGCCTTAGCATAGGGATCACTAGTACAGGTTGGGTGTTTCGTGAAGCATAAATGATCCGCGGCTTCCCGGGTTCCCTTGGGAATCCCCTTCCTCCGCGAATGCCCTTGAGCTTCGCGAAGGGCATCCCTCTCGGAAGAGGGGCTCAAAAAGAAACAAAGAAAAGGCGTCACACGAAGTAAAAGTACCTCACGGAGCTCATGATTCCCGGGGAAAAGAGTGCTTTGCGATTTAGGAGAGGATAAGCCGAAAGGTCGGATTGTCCATCCTTGGGACTCAGGGGGAGCCCAGTATTTATAGGCAAGGGGAACCGCGAAGCAGAACTCGCACGCCACCAAAGGTGCTTCGCGACGCGCCCGCGAACGTCAAACTCTTTCGCGGAGAGGTACCGCCTCCGGAGCTTCACAGCACGCCCGCGAATGTCAGGTCTTTCGTGGAGAGTTACCGCCTCCCGAGATTCATGAAACCGCGCTACTCAGGGAGCTTCGCGTTGGTGCTTCGCGAGGCAGCGTCTGGGCCGTCTTTTCCATCCCTTCCTTTCGTGCAATATTTTGGCACCAACAAATTCCCCCCCTCAGACTTGGAGCCGCAGAGGGTGAAGGGTCGAAGTCTGAGGGAAAAATCACCAAACTTGTCGGCCGTTCGCGATGCGACATCGCGAAGAGGTCTCGCGGTGTTGACCGGGGCCACAGATCCGAATGCGTCGCGATGCTCCGCGTGGGTGAGACGCGCCGCGATGCTCCGGGGTTGCCGCCTATAAATAGGGGGGTCGACCTCTTTTGGCTTCATGCGACTTCGTTGTCTTTTTGTGCTCTCGACTTCGCGAAGCTCCACGTACTCCGCGCCTGCTCTCCGCGGATCGAGCTTCACGGCGAACCGCGGACCTCTGACTCCGCGATCGCGCCAAGAGAACTCTTGTTTTTCAGCCTCAATCAGACTTCACGGCATGGTCTCGCGACCGACCTTCGTGAGCCGGCTTCACGATCCAACTTCGCGATCTGTTCTGAAAAAATATTTTTCGAGTGCCGGAAGTGAAATGGCCCATCGAGAAGCTGTATTGGGGGTGCTTGCAGATGCAGCCTGTCAAGATGAGATGGCCAACTGTCCAGACCTTGGGGAGATTGTCCGAAGCCATTCGGACCATGCTTCTTTGACAGATCTTCTATCGGAGAGTCAGAAGAATTATCCGCAATGTAAGAAGCTGCCATTGTACGGCTTCGGGTTGAGGGATGACGTCTTCATCCCTGAGTCAAGTAGGAACAAACCAGCTTGCTGGTTCAGGAGCACACCATGTCAGCACCAATGGTTCAGGGCAGCCGATGGTCATGCGTGGGAGGACATCACACCCATCACCGCTGATTGTCTCTAAAACCATGTGAACGATATTGACAGGAAGCTGCTAAAACTGGAGACGTCCCCTCCTCTCTACCGTATCATGCTGAAGGCGGCTCTACAGGATTCGAAGAAGGGATGGTCCGACGAGTGGGACCTGTGCCAAGGCGGCAACTTTACTGATGACTGTGCCTGAGATTACTGGGTAGGAGCCTCATGCGAGGAGTTTGGGGCTGAGATGAGGAGAGTGGGGTTATATGAGGCAGCATGGGCCTCCCAATTCTACATTTACCAACCGAAACAACAGATGCCGGAATTGCTGAGCAGATGGTCATCTAGGACTAATACCTTTAACCTGCATCACGAGGAGGTGTGCATCAGCCTGTGGGATGTCCACCAGATTTCTGGGGTTCCAATCTTGGGGGCCATGTATGATGAGTTCCTCCCCGTCATGAGCGCGTGGGAGGATACAGAGAAAATGCCGCGGCTGGCGTTAGTACTGATGGCATTCATCCCTGGAGAGGATGAAGAGGCAGTGAGGGATGTCCAATTTAGGAGATGGTTCAAGTGCTTCCTGAATTTCCCGGAGAATCGAGAGTTCCCTCTGAGGCCTCGAACTTGTCTGAGGGTGGTCCAACGGGGTAAGGGGCACATGTATTGGCGGGTCTTGGAGGACAACCAATGGAAGACTTGGGGTTTCAGTGTCAGCACTGAACAACAGCCAATAGTCAGGATGGCGGCGTTCATCATGGCTCTCATCTGCGGTTGGATTCTACCGGTGAGGGATACAAGCATGGGGGTGCGGCCCAGCTCGTTTATCATGGCGTCTATGTTGGCCAAGGGGCAGCGGGTCAATATGGGTATTCCAATGCTCTCCAAACTGTACAGAATGTTGTGGCACATTAGCGAGGGAAAGAAGCTGCCAAGGATATGCGGGCCCTTCCACCTCTAGTATGGGTGGATCGCAGCACACATCAGGGGGATTTATGAGTATCCAAACCCTATTTCGCCGCCGAGATCAAATTTACGCCCCTCCATCCTGAATTCATTCGGGAGCTTCCTATTCAAACTAACCGTGCCGATAGTGCTGAATCGGGTGTGGAGGCCGGATGAGTTTAATTTCCACCCCTTTCCATTGCCGACGGGGATACTTACTGACGACGGGCGGGGAATGGAGGAACATCGGGCTTACCTCCTGGACTTTCGAGGTAGAGTTTTGGTGGCACGAGTAGATTGCGAGCCCCTCTACGAACCGTACACCCCACATTGGTTTGCAAGGTAGTTCTGATGCCTCCAGCGGCTGACCCCGTAAGTCTACTGGGAGGTGCGTCATAAGGAGCACCCGTGTGTGATGAGGAAGCTGTGGCTCATGTTCACACGGGAAGATGGGAAGAAGCGAATTTCATTGCCTCCATCCACTGCCGCTTTCGGGTTGGTGAGGGAGTAGGCCATTAGTTGGGAAGCTGCTTACACAGGGGAGATGCTGAAGCAACCAACTATTCGGGTCGGTGACGGTGGGCCTCCTCTATCTCGAGGTCGGGGTCGGAGGGCAGCTAGGGCCTCTCGCGGTAGTGGGGCTGCCATGGCGGTGAGACCCGCATCGGCCGAGGGTGCGACAACAGCGGCGGATCTGGTGATTCTGGAAGAGCAGGGCCATCCGGAGGCGCAACCACTGAGGGGATTTCGTAGGATATCCACTCAGGCCCTGGGGAAGCTGTTGCGTCACATTGACATGGAAGAGGATGTCGTCTTCCTAGAAGCCTGGGACATTTGGGATGTCAACTGGAAATTCCTCAGCCCACCCCAGATACGGGCCCACCTGAATCGCCTCGGGATGGAATTACCGGGCATAGGCCCAGTCCGGGCCGGCTTCACGGCATCTCCAGTGGAGGCAGAGCAATACTAGGACGATTTGGAGGATTAAGTTCACTCCAGTGGTGTCCCTCTCCCAATGACAGACCGGGTGAGGGTACTGCTGAATCGAACCGTCCCTCCACAGTTTTCAGCCACTGATCTTAGGGATCATTTCCCCCTGCTGGAAGAATCAGAGGACTCCTCCCGGGGTGATGAGGCTGCAGGAGGGAGCCCGTTGGAGGAGGGAAACGTCGGAGATCAAGGCTCAGATTCCGACGATTTCTCGGAGGCTCTTGAGGTAGCATTCCGAACCTCTTTTCTTATAGTTTGCCCTTGGGCCACTATGGACTTCTTACTGATGTTTGAGACACACAAGATGAACTTGTTCGCCGGCCTCATTCTCGCCCCTCAGCGGGTGATGATGCGGGACCTTCAGAACCCACGCCTATGGTTGCGTCCATTTCTGCATCTAGTGGGACCAAAGCAACCGAGGTGGCTCCCCCGGAATCTCTAGACCTTCCAACAGTATACGGAGGGCCTCGCCTCGGGGTCCCGTCGGAACCGGCTCAAGAGCAGCACCAGGAGGTCGACCTCTGTAAGTTTCCTCTACCGGCTTCCTTGTCATCATACGTAGACCCTGCCAACTAACGTTTACATCCCCCTTTGTTGTACAGTTCTCCGACTGGCGTGGGCTGCTGCGGCAAAGCTAGTCGGGATGTCTGGTGGCATACCCCCTAGGGGCATGCCGGTGATGGTGGCGATAATCCCCCCATCTCCTCAAGCTGCAACATGCATCATCACCGGCGGGGCCACCAGCAGGGCCGTGCCTGAGGCCATTGAGGTGGACTCCGATGAAGAGGATCGGTCGGCTGGTCCTAGTCCTGTCGCGCCTACTTCGGCGCAAGATGCTGCGCAGGATTCTACGCCAGATGTAGATCCCGCCGGGGACTTCATGCAGGTGTATTTTGCGTATGATCCTGCCAATCGCACAGACTAGGATGAAACGGCCTCTGACGAGGAAGACAGCAGCATAGTCCGTCTCTGGTCGTGGAAGCTAATCACGCGCTTCAACAAGGACACCCCCCAAGAGCTATGGCTGGCCGAAATGGATAGACTCCACTCGCGGTTGCGCGAACTGTGCACTGGGGGAGTGGATTCCCAATGTCCTCACACGCTCATCCGAGATCTTATGGCTGAGAAGATCGGGGAGCATGATCGTGGGCTTAGTGTGGGCTGGCAGTGGAGGAAGGCGACAAACATCAAGAAGCTCCAGGAGGCTGAAATCGAGGTCCAACAGCTACAGACCCAGGCGGATGAGCACTCAGCCTCTCTGAATGTGCAATCTGAGCTGATCTCCCGGTTGAAGGCCCAGCTGGCGGATGCAGAGGAGCTTATGAGGCAGGCCTCGGGAAAGATGGCTGTCATTCAAGCTGAGTTTGAGAGGGCCAGAGCCAAGGCTAACAAACTGCGCCCCGCGGCTGCTGAGGAGGAGCGGGAGCTGAGTCAGCGGCATCAAGCCTTGGACGCCACAAGCCAACAGGTGGCGGAGCTGCAACGATCTTTTGACAGGTTCAACCCGTCCATGGGGGGAGTCAAACCCCGGGTATTGTAACATACCAAAAAAACTTATTATTGGTACTTTCGGGCTTCAATTTATTCTTTCTTTGTTTCGAATGCCGTACTGCGCACGATTTCAACTGTTTGAATCACCTCGTTACATCCTTACAATGTTTATGGGACGTTCGGCGATAATTCCCCAAGCCCACGTGGGTCGAGCCTGATGTGAGAAATAGGAGATAGTTGCCTTCTCGTCCCACCTAACATAGGAGTGGAGACCATGCTCCGGGCATCTGAGATTTGGATTACCAGTCCGTATTTCCGAAAGATGGGAGAGACCTGACCGGAGAAGGAACTTTTCAGAACAACCAAATTACCGTTTCTTCAGCGTGCCTTCATGCATGAACTGTGCAACACCAGGGACACTGGAATCAGTCCGAACAGATGGAAACGGGGAGCGTGAATTACGATACCCAAGATTCGGAGCGTTGTGAGGATGGTGTGACAATAAGGGACAACCATTAACCATGGAGGAGAAGCGGTATCCTTACTGTGTTAGCCTGTAATGGGGACAAAAGTGAGGGTCAACCGTTGACCATGTTCGAAACACGGGACCACGTCACAACTATTGTCGGTAAATCTTTCAGGACATTGACCCAAGACAGTTGGCAGACCATAGGTCAAACATCCATACTGTTAGGGGGTCCTTCCCAACAAGAACAGTCTTCCGGAACGTTGTCCCAAGATGGTAGGTGAGCTGATGCGGCATGAAACCAGGCCGTTAGGGGATCCCGTCAGACATGAAAGGGGACGAGGGTCCGAATAAGGGGCACGCAAAGCATGGAATATGGAGTGATGTTTTGTCCGAACAGAATCCACCACATAGGTAGTTACACCACAGTGGTGGGAGTACACCAGATGGGCGCGTTGGCTTGGTCATGGATCCTTCCTTCTTTGGGACAGGGCCTCTCTGGCGAGGGGTTCGACCAGGGGGATAGAAAGGGGAAGGATGGGATTAATGATTTCTATGGGTTGGACCCTAGGTAATATACCAGGGTGTCTCTACGTATCCCACGAGGATGGGAATCAAGCCATACGTAGTTCCAGAAGCGTAGTTTAACGTCATGTGGGACGATGAGAAGCCCAACCGTGTTGGTACAAATCCTGCCAAAACTACTAAGCCCGTGTGAGTCATGCTCGGTGTGGGAAACAATTAGTGGTGGGGAGTTCCCGACACAGAAAGGGGTAGGTTAGGGCAAAGGGATTCTCGGTGAATACCGGCCCAATGACACTAACAAGATCATTTAGCGCACCTAGATGCGCGAAGAGAAAGAGCCGAGTATGACGGAATTCCACTTGAACATGAGGTAGTGGAAATGTGTAAATCATGGCGCTCGAGATTCAGATCACGATGATGGTGGCGTAACGATGGAGGCTAACTTTTGACCGTGCTGGAAACCCAAAATCCATATCGTGTTAGCCTAGAATAGGGACAGACAAATGAGGGTCAACCGTTGACCATGTTCGAGACACGGGACCATGTCACAAATGTTGTCAGATATCCGTAAGGATGTTAGCCCGAAACGATTAGAGGTCCCTTAGGTCCAGCATTCATGGAGATCCCTTAATCCTAGTATCCATGTTGTCCGAGGGTCCTTTTGGATGTGGAAGAGGATGAGGATCCAAATAGCGAGCTCACGAAGCATGGTCAGGGATGAGGAGAATATCCCTATGAAAATCCCACAATTCGGGCTCTTTGTCGAAACACATCTGAATACGACAACAAGACATATTAGATAGGGGTAGAAGAGTCCTTTCCCATAGGGATATCTTAGTTTAGGGTCGTAGAATTCGGACCATGGATGTGAGGAAACATAAGAGGCACATGGTGGAGTAACTCAACCACCTGGCGTGAATGGGGATAGGGGGTGTGTACGGTGCGGTGAACAGCCCGACGCGAATGAGGACACAATCCCATATCACACCGCACGACCTCCTTAGGAGAGGTTTTTGGTCAAGGGACCGAAATCGAAAGTTAGGCTGGGCTCGCGGGGAAGTGCCCGGATGCTCCTACGTATCCTATTAGGATGAGAATCAAGCCACACGTAGTTCTGAAAGGTGACATGGTAAGATACCAGTGCCAGGGGAAAACGGGAGTGCGGGCGTGGCCCTTGCACTAAAAGAAGCAGAATTTGATAAATCATGTTTGTCCTTTAAGGTGAGTGGTTTTTTTTTTGTGAAGCGACAGGCCTAGTGTAGTAGGCCATGGTGTCGCTACAAGTATTAATCCGTGATAGGTGTTGACAAATGGCATGGTACGTGACCAATACCCAACGTGATGTCCTCTATAACAAGGTCATCACAATGTAGTGTCGTTTTTCATCGTGCGGCCAGGACGATAATGTCACAGTTTAGGGTCGTATGATAGGACCAAGGAAGCATTTTATCGTCATGCAGCGCAGTCATAGAAGAGACGATGCTAGGCGGGGAATGTGCGCAGTGTTATAAAACACAATTGATGGAGACATGATCCCACATCGCATTGTATTCCACTCGGAGAAGGAGACCTTAGGCCGAGGGGCCTATAGAGAGGTAAGAGGTGAAACGGGGGGAGAGACTAGCTCCCTAAATGGGTTGTACCAAAAGACAGGGCGTCCGGGCGGTCCTATGTATCCCATGAGGATGGGAATCATGCTAAACGTAGTTCTAGATGGATCTTAGTTTATGGTCTTAGAGATCGGACCATGAATGGTAATAACTTCCCAAGTTAGCGCAGACATCAACCCAATCCCTAAGCCCACGTGAGTTAAACTTGGTGTGGGAAACAAGGGGGGCATCCCTATCGCAATACCTGGGGCGCCCATCATAGGGGAGTTGGTAGAGAGCCCCGAAGGACACCTTTGACATGGCTTGTTTCCCCAACGTGCAAACGTTCACGGAGGAAAAGTACCAAGAGTTACGAGACTCTACTTGGACACGATGAAGTGGTGAAGGGTGTAAATTTTGTACCCGACATTTTGGGCTCAGTGGGTTGGCGTGGCGATAGAGGAAAACTGTTAACCATGGTGGAAACGCAGCATCCATATCGCGTTAGCCTGAGGTGGGAACAACAAACGAGCATCGAACGCTGACCATATTCGCAATGCGGGATTTTATCGATTTGTTGTCCAAAACCCTCGGGGGCGTTGGCATGTAACGGTAGGAGAGTCCTTGGGCGTAGTATCCAGACTATTCTTGGGGGACCCTCCGGGTGTGAAAGATGATGGAAGCCCTGATACAGGGATACACAAAGCCTGGAAAGTGGGTGCGGACGTGTCCGAGTAAAACATGGCGTTCTAGGTAATAAACCAGAGTACTCTTAGGCACATTGGTGAACCGCCGAAAAGGTATCGACGAAACATCTCAAGAGGGAGAGGTACATGGCATGGTCATTATGGGACTGATGTGAATGGGGACATAATCCCACACCACACCATATAATCCTCTCATGGAGGAAGGGTAGGCCAAGTGGCCAAGATGGGATGAAGATTTCCAAGAGATGGGGCTAGACCCGAATCCTAGACATTCAGGTGGTCCTACGTATCCCATGAGGATGCGAATCAAGCCACACGTAGTTCTCTAGATGTAGTTTAACGTCATATAGGACGAGGGGGGAAGTAATATACCCCCAAACAAGGGAGGTGTACTGTACGGCGAAGAAACCGGCGTGAATGGGAAATTAACCTCACGCCACACCATAAAACCTATAAGAGAGGACCTAGGTCAGGGCCCGAAAAGGCCAAGGGGCCTGATGGTTAGGCATTGGTTAGGGAGGCCTGACCTGCTTGCAGTTTAATGTCTTGTAGTGAGGACGAGGGCCAGGGGCCCAAGGAGGCCAAGGGGCCTGAGGCTGGGCCTCGTGAGGGAAGGTGTACGGCATGGTACATGATCCTGATGTGAATGAGGACATAGTCCCACACCACACCATACACCCCTTATAGGGGAATCGGGGTCGTGGACCCAACTGCTAGCATCACCCGGGGGGAAGTTTGTCACTTCAGGATGGGGTAGAATGAATCATTGCACTCGATGTTTGGGACATCTCGGGGCGGCCCCGAAGATCCAGGACACTGTTTACCATGTTCGAAACACAACGTTCCTATGATGACCTAATATGGGAGCAACAAATGAGTGTCGACCGTTGACCATATTCACAACGCAGGACTTGTATCAGCTTGTTGCTTGAAAACCCTCGGGGGCGTTGGCCTGTATCGGTAGGAGAGCCCTTGGGCATAGTTTCCAGGCCGTTTGTGGGGGTCCCTCTAGGTGTGAAAGAATGATGGAATCCCAGTCATGGAGGGGGTGAAGCATAGCTGTATCCATCCACGAAAGAGGCGAACGTCTCCAGGGGGACGTGCAGCCAGGTCGGGGCTTGCTTGACGTGAGTTGGGGCAAAAGTGTGCACCCTGCCATATCTCTTGACCCGAGGGGAAGATTTTGGCTTTCGGGATGGGCCAACGGATGAAATGCACATGCGTTCCCACGTATCTCATTAGGATGGGAATCAATCCATACGTAGTTCTTGAAGGCCATGCATTTTAGCGTCATGCGGTGAGGACGTGGAAGGATAGAAGAACGGGAGTGGGCACTTGGTGCAACCCTTACAATCCTTGTATGAGCGGAGTTGTATGAGTGGGGATAAGGAAGCCTACTCATTGCTACACAAAGATCCTCCAGGGAAACTATTCCCAAGGGGGATAGTGGAAGAGAAAAGTTTGGGGTTGCGCTCAAGACGAGGCGTTCGAGCATTCCTACGTATCCCATTAAGATGCGAATCAAGCCACACGTAGTTCTTGAGATGCAGTTTAACGTCATGCGGGACGAGGAGGCATCTCATTTGGAGATATGTAAGATACGGCTAGTAATCCGATGTGAATGAGGACGTAGTCCCACACCATACCGTACAATCCCATAAGAGGGTAAGTCGGGGAAAACCAAGGGGCCTGAGGCTGGGCCGCGGTCAGGGAGACCTGACCAGCTTGTGTTTTAACATCTCGCAGTGAAGATGGGGGGTCGTGGGCCCGAGGAGGCCAAGGGGCCTGAGGCTGAGCCTCGGTCAGGAAGGCCTGACTAACTTTCATTTTAACGTCTCGCAGTGAAGACAGGGGTTGTGGGCCCGAGGAGGCCAAGGGGCCTGAGGCTGAGCCTCGATCAGAAAGGCCTGACTGAATTGCAGTTTAATGTCTTGCAGTAAGGATGGGGGCTGTGGGGCCGAGAAGGCCAAGGGGCCTGAGGTTGAGCCTCGATCAGGAAGGCCTGACTGACATGCAGTTTAACGTCTTGCAGTAAGTACGGGGGCCGTGCACCCGAGGAGGCTAAGGGACCTGAGGCTGAGCCTCGGTCAGGAAGGTCTGACTGAATTGCAGTTTAACATCTTGCAGTAAGGACGGAGGGAGATCTTAGTTTAAGGTCATAGAGCTTGGACCAATTTTCAGTTTATCGTCATATAGGACGAAGATGCAGTTTAAGGTCCTGCCAGACCATACCACGCAGTTTAAGGTCATGCGGGACCATAACATGCAGTTTAAGTTCGTGCGGGACCAAAACGTGTAGTTTAAAGTCGTGTAGGACCCTATGGGATCATGCGATGTACCGCTTGAGGAACCTGGCATTGGTGGGAGGGGTTATGCGCTCTCCATTCGTGGTCACCAAGGAGTATGCCCCATTAGGGTAAACCTTATGGATGATATAAGGCCCTTCCCATTTGGGTTATAACATGGGTGGTTTCCTACCGGGAATCATCGGTGCTCGAACGGCCAGTACTAGGTCACCCTGTAGAAAAGAGCATAGACGAACCTTCTTGTTGAAATCCCTCGCTATCTTATCCTGATGCCTTTCCAGATTGTGTAGGGCATGAAGCTGGTTCTCGTCCAGTGCTTCTAATTCAGGTAGACGGATTTCGGCTACCTCATCTGATGTCTGGTGATCATAGACTACAGTGCGTAATGATGGCAGCTGGATCTCAATGTGTAGGATGGCCTCAGCTCCATATACCAGGGAATATGGGGTCACCTAGGTAGAGTTACGAGTCGTCGTCTGATAAGCCCAGAGGGCGTTGGGGAGCTTGTCTGGCCAACTTTTCTTGTTCTGACCAACCATCTTCTTTAGGATGTTAGAGAGGGTTTTGTTGACTGCCTCGATCTGTCTGTTTGCCTCCGCGTAGTAGCGGGAGGTATGGTTCGAACAGATGTCGTACTTGGCGTACAACCGTTTCAGTTCAGCCGCTCGGAAGTTGGTGCCGTTATCGGTGAGGATGGCACAAGGGACCCCAAACTGGTGAATAATATTGGAACTCACAAAGTCAACGATGGAACGGGCCTTAACCTCTTTGATTGGAACTGCCTCTGCCCACTTGGAGAAGAAGTCTGTAGCAGTGAGGATGAACCTACACTGGCGAGCTGTTGCCGGTGGATATGGTCCCACTACATCAAGTCCCCATACCGCAAATAGCCAAGAGTACTTGGTAGGGTGGAGGGGCTCTGGCCGCCGATGTAGGAAGTTGGCGTGAACTTGGCACGTGTGGAATCTCTTGAAATACTCAACACAATCATGGATCATAGAGGGCCAGAAGTACCCCAACCTCCGGATTTGATGGGACAGCTTCGGCCCAGCTTGATGGGCACCGCAGGAACCGGCGTGAACCTCTTGCATAACTTGAGGAATCTCTATTCCTTGAATGCAACGGAGGAGGAAGCCATCGATGCTTTGCTTATAAACGATCTGTTCAAGACTGGGGCCGCTCTGGAGGGTAAATTGCAGCGCGCGGCGTCGGACTCGCTCGCGCTCGGCCCGGTCGTCCAGGAGGCGACCATTTTGGAGATACTCGACAAAAGCTGCCCTCCAGTCGGGAGTGGCTTTGACCACTGTGTCTGACGAACCTAGGACCCCTGACGTAGAGGGTCCGGCGGTGAGATGACTTACTCAAAGTCCATCATTGTCCCCTTGGGTGAAGGAGGCAATGACTCTCCAGTGTGCCACATGTATGATCAAATCATCATGCTCGGGTTCTGCGAGCGATGCAGCTAAGCCATCCAAGGTGTCTGCTTGACCGTTCTGTGACCGTGGGACATGGGTAATCTCTGATCGAGAAGAGAACTAGGCCATTAGGTGGAGGGTGTAATCCAATAATGGTACAAGCTCCGGCTTCCTGATGACGTAGTCGCCATTAACCTGTTTGATTACCAGCTCGGAATCTCCTTTCACATGTAGATGGGGCACATGGATCTCAAGGGACAACTCGAGACCGGTGATGAGGGTCTGGTACTCTGCCTCACTGTTCGTACATCCCTCTGACAACATAAACGAGTATGGCAGGATGGCTTGCATCGGGGTAATGAAGACAATACCAAGGCCCACTCTGTTGAGCTTAGGATCGTTGAGCCTCCTTCCGGTGGGGCTCCGGGAGGCACCGTTGAAATGCATTTTCCAACACGGGATGACATGATTGACTGAGAGGATAGTCTTATCGGGAAAATCCAGGTCCAAGGATTGATCCGCAGAGGTTGGATGGGCAGTTAAAAATTTTGCCAATGCCTATCCCTTAATGGCCTTCTGAGGTACGAACCTGATATCAAATTGTTGTAGAATCACCGCCCACCATGATAGTCGGCCAGTCAGTATGGGGTGGTTCAGGTTGTACTTCAGTGGGTCTAACCGGGAGACCAATTTCACCTCATGGTGTTGCAGGTAATGTCACAACTTCTGCATGGAAAAGAAGAGTTCCAGGCAGCTCTTTTCGAAAGGGGAGTATCTGACCTCCGTATTGAGAAGCATGCGGCTGAGATAGTAGAGACTTTTCTCGGTACCCTCATTATTCCTCTGGGCGAGCAATGCACTGATGGATCTTTCCAGTGTGGTCACATAAAGGACCAGCGGCTTTTTGGATATGGGTGGCATCAAAACCGGAGTTTGGAGCAGATACTGCTTGATTTCCTCGAAGGCAGGCTGACACTCCTCATCCCATTCGTAGGCGACGCCCTTCTTCATGAGCCGGGAAAAGGGATTACACCTGCCGGCCAGATTCGCGATGAATCGACGTATATAGTCTAAGTGGCCTTGGAGGCCTTGATGTTCTCGAATGTTGCTCGGGGGAGGAATTTGGCTGATGGCCTTGATCTTCTCTGGGTCGATCCCAATGCCTCGGTATTCAACAAAAAATCCTAGAAACATCCTAGAGGTGACCCTGAAAGCACAATTCAACAGGTTCATCTTCAGGTGACGGGAACGGAGGAAAACAAACACCTTCTTGAGGTCTTTGAGATGGTCCTGGCGCTGACACGATTTGACCACATGGTCGTCTACGTAGCATTACACCAGCATCCCGAGAATCAGCTTGAATATGCGGTGCATGGCCCTCTGATAAGTGGCACCTACATTTTTCAAGTCGAATGGAATAACCTGGTAGCAAAAGGTACCTTGGGGGCCCTAAAGGCAGTAGACTCCTCATCCTCGGGGGCCATCCGGATCTAGTTGTACCCGGAATACCCATCCATGAAAGAGAGAGCTTGGAACCCGGCCGTGGCGCCAATCAATAACTCCGTCACTGGGAGTGGGAAGTCATCCTTTGGGTAGTGGCGATTGAGGTCATGGAAGTCGATGCAGACTCTGATCTGCCCCTTCTTCTTCCTGACTGGCATAATGTTGGCAAGCCACTTGGGGTACTGGACTTCCTTAACAAAGTTGGCTTTGATAAGCTTGTCAACTTCGGCATCAACCATAGAACCATGAGAAGGGTGCATCTTCATGGGAGGCTGCTTGAATCCACGATGGTCTGCCAGGAGGCCCAGACGGTGAACGACTACCTGGGGATCTAGTCCTGGAATCTCGTTGTAACTCCAAGCAAACACGTCACGATGTTGGTTGAGGAAGTCTACGTACCGCTGCCGCTCCTCGAGGGAAATTGCTGCACTGATCAATGTGGTTTTTGGATCTGCCTCGCTACCAAGGATTACCAGTACCAGTTCATCAACCATGGTAGAGACGCCTTACTCAATGGTGGGGGGAGCATCCTCTAGGTCTTCCTCTCCACCTGTGGGGGGATTTCCCGCGACGGGAGACACTTCTGGGCTATCAAAGTTTGAGGGGCAGTTGGGGCCAGCTTGGGCAGCAGTGGTCATCCTATCAGGAGACTCACTCGCCATTGAGACCATAGCAATGAAGGCAGTCGACCCTATCCCATATGGCCTTCAGCCCAAGGGACCACGTTTGATGATATCAAAGTAGTGGTGACGTGTCGGCCTGAGCCGGTTGATTCCAGCCCAGCGGAAGAGACATGTATGGCGCACCGCCGTTGTCATAAGCTTGACATTCTGGTACCGTACGGGGGTAGGAGGTTCCGGGATTACCTGAGCCTGGTTTATGTAGGAGTACGAGGTGATTTTCTACCGTCGCTTGGACACGGGAACATGCCTTCCTTGTGTAACCGAAACAACAAAGCATTGCCCCATGTTGGGGGTCGTGGCCTCCAACCGGTGGATCAGGAGGATGTAGGCGTCATCCATGCTTTCCCAGGGATCACTTGTGACTGGGGCGGGTTCATCCTCACTTACTAGGATTTGCATATCTCTACTTTTGTAATAACCAGCATCCAGATAGCGGTCCTCACAAGAGGCGAAAGGAGATGCATCTACTTGGAGCACGCCTACTCGAGCGTTGAGTGAGTATTTGAGGCACTGGTGATACGACAAAGGGACCACTGCATGTAGATGGAGCCATGGCCTACCCATCAACGCGATGTAGGTGGTGTCCTAAGAGACGACCATGAAGTCGTTGCTAGCAATTAAGCCACCGAACTGAGCCTTCAGGTGGATCTTGTCGACTGGGGTTTTCTCGGTCTTGTTGTACCCCTGGATTCTGAGGTTAGAGGGAGTTAAATCACCTTCAGACAAACCCAGCTTTCGCAACATCTGAGTCGGAATTAGGTTGATTCTGGAACCCGTGTCAACGAGGCAACGGTGGACTTCCACACCATTGAAGTGGACAGTGATGTACAGCGGGGAAATATGCCCCAGTATAGGAGGGTCCTCATCTTCGCCAGAGAACGAGATAACTGCATGAAATTCGGTGTTCTCAATTGTCTCGGCATGGAAGGCTTCTGCAGCTGCTACCTCCGTCTCAAACTGGAGGGGGCTCCTTAGGGCCTCGGAAAGTGCCTCGCGCATTTCAGATGATAGGATAAGGGCCTCGAGGATATAAATCCTTGCCGGAATGCCTGCCAGGTGCTTCAAGACATCATACTTTCGTGCCAAACGCGAACCTATACCTACAGGAGGTCGTTCGGCAGTTGGAGGCATAGCGGGTCCTTCCGGTTGAACCGACGATTGGCCGGTACTGGGTACATCCTGCTGCCTACTAGTTGAAGCCTGAAGAGAAGTCGCTGGACTAGGATCTGGAAGCGGAGGCTGACCTGTAGCTGGGCGAGACTGACTGTGATACGAACGAGGCAGCTCTCCCTGATCTTGTAGCACAAACGGCGGTGGAGGTAGAGTTGAGGCCATTAGATGGGGTTGCGCATGCTGAGCTCTGCGCTGAGCCTGATGTCTGGTCTCAGTGGCATGTACGGCTTGGCTGAAAGTGCCTGCTGACGTACCTCGATGACCAGTGCAGTTGCGGTTCCGCTGACATTGACATCTGCTAGAAACGTCAGGAGTCATATAGGGCTTTACCAGCTCCACAGTGTTAACCGAAGCGTACCCCTAACTGTCACTCGAGGATTCATCCACCACCGAGCGGATTCTGGGAGGAATCCCCATTTCAGGGGGAATAAAGAGGTCGAGAGTGCGGGATGACGATGACACCGGCGGAGCGTGTTGCTTCTTCTTACATCGTCGATGCTTGCCCTTTTGGGAAGAGGTCGACTGTGAAGACGATGCAGAGGTATCGACTACTTCTTCTGAAGGTTCTGGCTGCTTTAGGCGTGCTCAGATGATACCATGGGCATGGATGACAGTTTTTCGAGTCATCCAGTCGTCGTATTTCCAGGATCCGTAGCTGGGAACCTGTTTCCACTCGCCTTTGCTGTCACTGCCAATCTCCAACCCTACAAAGACACCTGCCACTTGTGATGGTGTCGGGCGCAACCAGACTATGTTGTTGTTAACCTAGTCTTGAAGCCAGTATTTAAACACATAGCATTGCTCTAGGGTGTTCCCTAGAATCTGATGATAAGGACAGTAGTTGGGGTGATTGGTGAGATTCGCCTCTACCGGTCTTCTGCACTCGGGCAGGCGCACAATCCCTTGCTCTAGAACACTTCGGAAGTACCCAGGGACCTGATTTTCATTGAACGAATAAGTCTGGTGCCTTCTTTCCGGATAGGGGGCCATGGGGACCTATCCCTGACGAGGGGCCGGAGGGGCCTGCCGAGGAGGCGATGCCTGATTGTCTCGCCTATGTGGAGGTAGCGCATTGCGCGGGGGAACCTGTCGATTCTGAGGCGGTCGTTGTTGGGCGGGAGCCTGCGCTTGAGGAGGAGGACCTCTGCGGGGTTGTGGGGATGGTGTCGCTGGCAGTAATTCCAGCTACCTAGGGGCTTCTATTTGGGCCATCGTGGTAGGTTCGGCTCTGGCGGTCCTCCTGGCTGGGATCATAGGGGGCAACGAACGTGCCTGACTAGCCTGTTGCAGAGCCTCCTCAAGGCGCTGAACCTTATCTGATAAATCTCTGAACCCTCTAGGGTAGTTCTGGGTAATTAGGGAGGGTACCAGCTCTGTTTTGACGTTCCCCACACGCATCGTCAGTAATTTCTCCTGATTCAGTGGCATATCGAGGGAATACGTAAGTCCCTTCCACCGGGCGATGAAATCTGCGACTCGCTCATCAGGCCTTTGCTTGCACATGAAGAGGTCTGCAATGCTGGTCTTCCGTGTGGTGGAGCTGAACTGGTATAGGAACTGCCGGCAGAGATCCTCCCAACCGGTCACCGATCCGATAGGGAGCTGGCTGTACCAGACGAATGCGGGACCTTCCAATGTCTGTACGACACATCGGAGCTTGGCGGCTTCTTGCTGGGCTGGGGTCCCCTACATGGGGCTGCACCTGGAAGAAAAATGAGCAAAGTGCTGCTGCGGGTCCCCTGTCCCATTGAAGGGTGAGAAAGTGGGGTTCCCAAAACCCAGGGGTGCAGGAATATCATCCACCCACGCGGGATACGGCTTACCATCCGGTGGGACCGCCACCTGCCGCGTTTCCAACGCTTCGAGGCGGGCTATGAGTGCGGCTATAAGGTCATCCGGGTGGGGGTCCCTGTCTTGACGGGGATCCCTAATCACAAGTGTGTTGCCAGGTTCTTCAACACGGTAGATGGCTTCGGCAGCTCGTGGATCAACTTGCGGAACGACCTGTGGGGCGACTGGGGGAACCTGTACTGGATTCTTCAGATTGCCTCGTCGTTCGGGGGGGGGGGGGGGTTTGGTGAGACGTATCGCGCCCTCTTGCCATAAGTTCCGGCTTCTGCCCTGTCTGTGGAAGTAGCATGATCAGGATTTCCCGGAGGCATCTCACTTGGGGGAAATTGTTCTTTCCCCTGCTGCCTTGACCTGGGATTACCATAGTCGGGTCGCTGCTCTAAAACACGCTCAGCCAAGAGTTCATCAACCAACCTCTTCTACTCAGCAAGCTGCTAGCGTAACGTGGCCTTCTCGGGATCTTCATCTATTTTCTGCACAGAGGCAGACGGGTCGGAGTGCTTGATAGTTCCGACATGCTCCGTACCCTTGCCGGTATTTCGACCGAGTACCAGCGACTCGGTGGGTACGGGGAGGCCTAGCAGGTTCCTCTGCTGACGGGTAACCCTCCCTGATGGGTCCAGAAGTGGCGGTATTTCAACTGAGTACCAGCGACTCAGTGGGTACGTGGAGGCCTAGCAGGTTCCTCTACTGACGGGTAACCCTCCCTGATGGTTCCAGCAGTGGCGGTACACCCTCGGGGGGTAAGTCTCAATCATGAAATTTAAGCTCGTCTTACCTGTCCACTATGTCAGCCATGTGGACTGCGCCCCCTCTCGAGGGAATATCCTCAATGTCGCATAGCGAATCGGGTTGTGGTCGGATAGGGTTGAAGAGGAGAGCGGCATAGTGTCCCCAACCACGGACTTTCACATGGGGGGTAGCTTCCCTAATGAATCTGCGGAGGAATTTGAAACTCTGAGCACATTTCTGTTGAAGGGCGCTCTGACGGCCTGGCGACTCAGGGTGCTGGGCCACAAGGAGTGCGGCCAAATCGATCAGGCGGAATTGCTCGCCGATTTCTTCGAAGTGATTGCGACTTCTGGGGTACACCACCCACTTGTAATGAAGGTGGAAGTGTGTCGCCCATAGGGTTCGACAAAAGAACCCCACTTCTTCCGGGGTAAGAGACTCTGGTGTGTGAAAGTTCAGCGCCGCCGTCGGCCAGAACTTCTCCGGGAAGTAGTTCGTTGAGAGAATGCTCCAGAAGCTCCTGGGTTCGGACTCGGGGTCTGGCCCTATATTGCCCCACTCTTCAACCGGGGGCGGATGAGGGACCGGTAGCGGTTCCGAGGCAGACCTCTGGGATAGTAAACTCGGTGGCGGATAATACGGCGAACGAGCTAACTGGCCGCCGAATTTCGGGCCATCCTCTGAAGAGTGAGGTGACCTGACCACGATGTCACGATACGATGGGCTGATAGTCACAGCTTCCGGCACAGGAGTCGCGGCTATCGGCGATAGTTCATGTCATTTTTCTACCATCATTGGCCCCCAAAGTAGCTCTCCGTGATCTCTGGTAGAGGTAGAGGGCGCTTCTGGTGACAATGGTGGTGATTTCACGGTCGAGACCTGCAGAATTTCCACGATTTCATCCTCCTGGATGTACCTGTGGAGAGAGGTGGGAATCTGGTGGACCTCGCATTTTGGGAGAATGTGGCTAACGAGTCTGGTTGCCGCCCCCGTCCTTGATACAGAGGAGCGGGGAGAAGGTTCGGTTGCTGAGTGACATTCCACTTCAAAATCCAAGAAGCGGGCAGGTTTGATCTCCACCCGATCCTTCCCAGGACTCTTCTTATGGCGTCGGTGACCCGCTCTCCTGCCCCGGGGTGGCTCTTCAGGACAGGGTTGATCCTTAATAGGTAGCCTTCGCGCGGTGATGACGTCGTGGCGGAGAGGGCCCCCGCTCGAGATAGCTGGGGTGCGAGGGGCACCGGGGAAAATGTTGAAGGGTACATGGGGAGGACCTCCATGGATAGAACCCATGTGGGCGGAGCCTCTATTGGAATCGGCAAGAGCATGGAGAGGACCTCCATGGTTGATGCGGGCAGAGCGAGGCTGACCTTCACTCCTCGAGTTTCTGGGGCGAGGAGGGCCTTCACCCATTGCAGAGAAAACATAGGAAGGGCCCCTACATTGGAGAAAGACCGGATGGACAGTGCCTTCAGATCGGCGGTCAAGGGCAGGAGGCTGGACTCCATACCCTGTATAGTGGGCGCAGGAAAGGTTTCTGCGCTGAGCATCACTGCCGCGGGGCAGGTCTTACTTCGGGATGGGGGTAGCCCGAGGCATACCTCCATGATGAGCTCCAGAGCAGGGAATGCTCTGTGGAGTAGTGGTACGGGGAGGGCCTCCGTATGGGGTGAAATCACTTCGGGTTAGTTCACGGTGATCACCACTCGGGCCTGCAACCCGGAGAGTCAACCCAGCCTGCCCGTGGGTCGGTTGGAGTCTCGATCCTGGTTGGGTGAAGGAGAGCCCCTACTCAATGTAAGCAGGGACTCCTTGATGCACGTCAGTGGTGGCTCGGGCCACTGTATCTGTTGACGTCGATGCATCTGGGCGAGCGTCCTCAACCCGGGTCCGACGCTGACGTCGGGTTAGACGAGCTGGCGCAGGTGGTGCAGGGGCATGGCCTGCCTGCTCTTCCTGCGGAGTCGGATGGCAGTGCTGACACGGCCGGACGAGAGCCCTTTCCTGGAGCCCTTGGGTCGGGAGCCTGAGCGGGACGAGCCGGATGGCACCCACCTCATCAGCGTAAGGCGAGGATTCATCGAGGTGTTCTGGGGATATGCTCCCGAAATGGTTGAATGTTGGGGTAGGGAGCAGGGGCTCCCTACGCGGCCTATTAGGGAGGCGTTGACGGCGACGCCTGGAGGCCTCCAGGTCTAGGCAGGCCATATCCCGAGTTGGGATGACCCCTTCCTCCTCGTACCTACGTACGAGGTTGTTGATCACCCTTCGCTGGATGACCTCTGATGGGGAAAGGGGACGTGGGCGTCCCGTATTCCGCGATGTGGCGGCCGTCGTGGTGGTAGCGGTGCCATGAGGGGTGGCTATGGCGGTGTTGCCCCTGCCCCTGCATAGGCGAGTGGGCGGTGATTGTGTCTCTATAACAGCAACCTGGTTCCTGGGAAACAAAGGGATAAACTCATTAGTACTGCGAGGAAAAGGATTGACAACCAGTGCCCCAGCGTCCTTCTATTCTCCACTTCTGTAAGAATGATCCACGCCAACACGCTGCAAAACGGAGTGGTCCACGTTCTACTGCCCCGACTACCGGTGAGTTTCATCATAGGCCCGCTATTTGCTCTGCCGGACCAGGCGCCGGATATCTGGATCTGGTGACACGTCAATCTACTGGTGTCTCAAACACTACTAATCTCCACATTGAGGAGAAGACATTCATGTCGGGTTCACCATTTTTGTTTCCGACACTTTCGTCAGGGCGCGTGCATCCGTCTGTGGAGGACGCGCAGCTGTTGCCCTGCATTCCCGCTTTCCAAAGGCAGGTGGCATTCGTTCCTTGTTCAGGTACGTCTGCTCCTTGATCGAAACAGGATGATGGAATGTCGGTTCTTCCTTCCGTGGATTCCTCCTCAGAACTCATCACCTAGTCCGGGTCTCCCTCATAGATTTAATACGTTTTTCATGAAACTCTTCCCAGTGCCATGTTTCCATGGACACCGGTTAATTACACTGCTTCTGTCGGGACATTCCAAAGGGTCTGTTCAGGGCAGAAACCTTCAGTCGGGGGGGAGTAGTCACGTTGAGGCATCAGTAGCCTGTCTGGATACTGGGGACCTGGCATGTCTATCTATTATCCCTGATCACAGGGCTTCTCGAGGGCGTGGGAACCCGAGGCATCCCACATCGAGCGCGGGGAATTATATGTCATAGATATATGTATGAGGTTTTCCTCAGCTTCCTGTGTTCAACACAGGGTATGCCACGGGTTTAACGTCCAGCGGAGACGGGTCAGCCCGATCAGAGCCTTAGCTAGAATGGATCGGATTGAGGGATTTCCCTTGAAGGGGTGCCGATACCAAGGCCAGCCTTTGGACGGTTGTGGAGTGGAGTGGATGGTTGGTTGAATGAAGTGGAGAGGGGAATGGTGAGTTACCATCGTGAGGGTGACGGTGAAGTTGGGCTTGAGCCTCAAAGAGACCTCCTACGTATCCCTGTGGTAGGGAATCAAAGTCTGTGTAGTTCGGGATGGTGCCGATAAACCGACATGAAGGTGGACCTTTTTCTGATGCGTCAGCGAACCGACATAAATGTGGACCTTGGTCAGATGGGAATCGTCAGCGAACTGACGTGAAGGTGGACCTTGGTCCAATGAGAGATGGGCTTGAACCTCGGGGAGGCTTCCTACATACCATGCCTTGGAATGGATCAAAGACCTCGTAGTTCAAAGGGTTTCATCGGTGAACCGACATGAAAGTAGACCCAGGGGTCCAGTAGTGGTGGTCTTGTGCCTCATGAAGACTTCCTACGTACCATGCCTTGACATGGATCAAAGTCCTCATAGTTCAAAGGGTGGTCACAACGGCTTGCCATCAGACTGGGATGCAGTTTAATGTCATGCTGGACGAGAGTGAAACCTGACGTGATTGAATGATGGGTGGTGGGATTGAACCTCGTGGAGGCTTCCTACGTACCATGCCGTGACATGGATCAAAGACCGAGTAGTTCATGTTAGACATCGGAAGGCCGACGTGAAGAAGGAGGACTAGGAGGGTCCTATTGGTGGTGGGCATAGACCTCGTGGAGGCTTCCTACGTACCATGCCTTGACATGGATCAAAGACCACGTAGTTCAGAGGGGCTTCATCGGCGAACCGACATGATGGTGGACCTTGGTCCAATGGGTGGTGGGCTCTAACCTCGGGAAGGCTTCCTATGTACCATGCCTTGACATGGATCAAAGTCCATGTAGTTCGGGATAAAATGGGGTCTTGGCGCACCGACAAGGAGATGGTTTGGGCCAATGATTGTTGGTTTGAACCTCAGGGAGGCTTCCTACGTACCATGACTTGACATGGATCAAAGTCCCCATAGTTCGGGTGGTGAAAATGGCTTGCCGTCGAACTGGAATGCAGTTTAAGTTCAGGCTGGACGAGGGTAGAACTCGATGTGAATTGTATGGGGGGTGGGCTTGAACCTCGTGGAGGCTTCCTCCGTACCATGCCTTGACATGGATCAAAGACCTCGTGGTTCAAGTGGGTGTGCAGTTTAAGGTCATGCTGGACGGGGGCATGCAGTTTAACATCATGTTGGATGAGGGTATTGTCATGGCTGATGCCAACTCTAAGCCCATGTGAGTCATGCTCGGTGTGAGAAACAAGAGGCAGTAAGGACCTGATGATCACGTCGCGAAGGGTGTGTCTGTGAGAAACGAAGAGGGGCTTACGCGTTAGGCAGCCCATTAGTGTTGGGACTTACTCCAGGATGGAGGCCCGAAGTGCGACAGAGCGCAGCGAAAGAGGGATTTGGGACCAATGATGGGAGGTGCCTCATTCCCTATCACACCCTCCACTGACCTTGGTAGTGGGGAAGTACGGAGATGTCAGGGCGCAACCATCCTTTGGGGAACTAGGGTCGCCCTTCTCCCGAGAACATACGCTTCTCTAATAAGGAGGATATCATCCCTTGTGGATGGGTGATTCCACTACCATGGAGACGAGGGGCGTAAAAAATGTTCGAGCTGGGGGGACCCTTTGTGTGGGGCATGAGGTCGGGTCACAGTTTAAAGTCATGTGTTGAGGACATGATGCTTGGCAGTTTAACGTCATGCAGCTCGGACGAGGTGGGTTTAATCCACACCCTAGGACTTACATAAACGGTACCCTATGGTCCTTGGGGGAGGGGAGGTACTGGCAAGGCCATGGTCAAGGGGGGTTGTGGAGCGAACCATCGAGGGGTCCACATTTGCGTGACTATGCGAAGAAGAAATAGCCGTTAGCGTGCCTATGCGAAGAAGCGTTAGGCGAATCAACGCTACGAGTGGTATTGTCCGTGGGACTTTGAAATCACATCCTGCATACCTGGAGGGTTGCACGGGAAGCGGAATTTCCAAGAAAAGGAGTGTGCTTCGTGAAGCGGAGTGCCTTAGCCTTAGCATAGGGCATAGTTGTGAGTGGAGGGTGCTTCGCAAAGTGGAACAGTATTCGCGGAGCACTGCCTCGCGAAGAAGAGGTGCCTCGCGAAGCAGGGTGCTGCGAAGCAGTGTGCTTCGTGATGTGTAACGATCCTGCCTTAGCATAGGGATCACTAGTACAGGTTGGGTGTTTCGCGAATCATAAATGCTCTGTGGCTTCCCGGGTTCCCTTGGGGATCCCCTTCATTCGCGAATTCCCTTGAGCTTCACGAAGGGCATCCCTCTCGGAAGAGGGGCTCAAAACGTGACAAAGCAAAGGCACCACGCGAAATAGAAGTACCTCGCAGAGCTCATGATTCCCGAGGCAAAGAGTGCTTCACGATTCGGGAGAGGAGAAGCCGAAAGGTCAGATTGTCCATCCTTGGGACTTAGGGGGAGCCCAGTATTTATAGGCAAGGGGCGCCATGAAGCAGAACTCACGGGCCGCCAAAGGTGCTTCGCGGAGCGCCCGCGAACGTCAAACTCGTTCGCGGAGAGGTACCAACTCCGGAGCTTCGCGGCGCACCCGCAAAAGTCAGGCCGTTCGCAGAGAGTTACCGCCTCCCGAGCTTCGTGAAACCGCGCTACTCGTGGAGCTTCGTGTCGGTGCTTCGCGAGGCAGCATCCGGGCCGTCTTTTTCGTCCCTTCCTTTCGTGCAATATTTTGGCGCGAACAGTATTCTACAATGATCTTCAAAAATATGTTTTACGTTTCATCACAAAATTTCAGATTTATCCTCTTTGTGAATTACAAGATATGGATAATTAATTTTGAACATTTATTTTGGGTGAATGTTTCTTTTTTCCTTCCCCAAATTTCAGTATCCATCGTCTGCCTTAATGATAGCCAATCTTCACGATATTCAACATAAGAACTCCCCATTTAATGGTCGTTCCAATCCAATTGTAATCACATAAATTGGATGTATGTGGCCCGACTTAGGATCAATTATGGAGGTGGGGTCCACGCGGTCTTTCAGAATAATACTCCCCTTTGATTGAAATTCTCTGACACATGGATGGTCAAATTAAATCCTGGTTAAAAAACCATAAATGAATAACATAAATATAGGAACCTAATAAAAAAATTATCACGTCAATTAGATTTATCTTTTAAATAATATGTGTGAATTACCAAAGTGATTTAAATCTATCAATATTTCCAAATTAAGAAGTTTTCCAATTTTATCCCAAAACATATCATAAATCCAAAATTGATGTAAATAACTCAACATGTTAAATATTTAGGGATTAAATCATTTAATTAAATATAAAAAAACGATGAAAATATTATATTTATGAATTCCACCACACTTAAACTATGCTTGTCCTCAAGTATAAAATCTCAACATGGAATTCAAAGGGCACCAATGTTACCAATATTTAAATTTTAATGCAATAAAATCACAAATTTATCAATGTCCAATCAAATTTTCAGGTTCTACAAAAAAATATGAATTTTATTTCCCATTTTTCAATGAAACAATCAATTCATGAATTTAAATTTCCCCCTATGAAAAATGATGGAGCTTCTCCTTGCATTCATTCAAGCTTCTCAATTTATTATTATTAAACATGCCAAATCATGATCTACCACTCATTTGAATCTTTTCTCACATCCCTCATGATACAATTAATATTGGAGTTATTCTCATATCATGAGAACATGCTCCTTATACATAGTCTTGTAAAGGAACTACTTTCTCCACATTGTAAAGACAAAACACAAATAAAATCACGAGGACATGCAATAAATGTTCAAATGACACTGTGGCTTAGGGTTGGTGGGTAAATGATTGAAATAATCTAAGTCCATAAGTACGTGGTTTGACTATAAAGTAAAATGCATGATTAATCAAGTGAAATAACATGATGAACCTAACTCAAATCCTTTCTATAATGTGAAACACAACACCACCTCCTTTTAATAACATTGGATGTGAGTCAACAAATTATTACAAAGGATGATATCATCTATGTTCTCCCCCTTTTAAAATAAGACCCAAAAAGGCACAAATTAATTTATTTCTTTTTTCTTTTTAATTTAATTTAATGCTTCAGAAAGGCACAACTTTATTTTCAATTTTTCACTTTTCTTATAGAGAACTGGATGAAATGAAAGCAGAATAATGAAATGATGAATCATGCCCAATTTCCTAATGATACATTTCCCAAAATGATGATGAAAACCTCACGCCACCCACAAATGTTACACATCCCTATGAACGCACACGAAATGCCCTTCCCCCACACTCAAACTTGAATAATCCATGAAAAAATACTAAAAGAGTGGAAGGGTAAAGAAATTAACCTTGTAATGTGTCTTAAAACTATAAGGAAATTCATGGATTCTATGGTCTAATGAAGGAAAAATGTATGGGTGGGTCTCAGGTAAATATGTGGCTAGCCAACGTAGTGCCTCAATCATTTTAAATGTGTTTTTGTATAGTCATAACTTTGACAAGTTTCAATACAATTTCTTGTAGGTGGCATGTCCCAAGATCACTCATGAAATATTTTCAAGAAAAAATACGAAATATTTGGTCTAGAAGTACTCTAGGGAATAGAAATATAACATTGTAAAATCAATCATAGAATGATTAATAATAACAAATTAATTCATATGAATTAAAAAATTTCAATGCATGAAAAATGGTAGGGAAATTTCATTTACATGAATCAACTAATTCATTCAAATCATTGATCATTATTTCAATATACATGTTTCTCTTTACTTATCCAATTATCCTTTTTACTCGTTCAATATTATTAACATTGAAATATAAAACATAGAATCACTATATTCCTAGGAAACTCATGTCTCATTGATATTTTAAGTAAAACATAATTCAAGTGTGGGAATTCAATTCCATTTTAAATCACAAAAAAATTATGGAGTTTCAAAGTTATGCATTAAAAGTGAACTCTATTTTGAAATAAAGATTGGTTTTTAGGTTTGGTGGTTCCCTTCTACAATCATGAACCTGCAAAGATAATTACTCAATTAAGTGAGAAGATCATTTCATTAATGCTCAAAAAATATAGGATAGATTGGCCTTCATGTTATGATACTTCTAAGAAAAGAAATTGGAATATAACTTCCTAGAATGAAGGTAAAGATATGTCTTGGAATGATCCCCCATGTGGGCACTAGATTCTTTTACTGCCTCTAGAGGGCAGTACCAGCTATCATCCAAAATCTGATGGTGGGTGGATCTTCTTGGATATGAACCACCACGTGTTCTTCATTCCATATTTATGTTCATTGTTCTGGTTGAGGATAATTTCATGTATAGAGTACACCAGATCTGCCCCCTTCGCAATGTGGTATATCTTGCATGGCGGGGGTAGGATGAAGTATGGAACCTCCTCCTCTACAGTTGCTACTTGTGCGACTTCTTCTCCAAAATCCAATTTTTGCTCCAGACGTGCTGCATGAAAAGAATAATCAAAGGGAGATTCAGAATTTAAATTTGAAGTATTAATTTCAAAATCATCCCTTTTAAGGTAGACAGCTTGTAGATTTGGTTCAACAGGCATAACCACCTGTATCTCTTCATGGGATTCCTCAAGTATATGATCAATGTCATCATGGAGCTCTAGGTGTTCCTCAACAAGTGAAATTTCTCCTTCTTCATATTCCTATTAGGCGATAAAAGGATTGAACGAATCTATAAATTCAAAATTATAAGGAGTGATGCTCAAATCAGATTTAGTGAAATTAGAAAAGATAGAGTTTAAGAAATAATCATCTCCCTAGGTTGCCTCGGATTCAATCACTTTTTTGTGATAAGTGCCTCTTGGATTCGATCTTCACTTGATTAAGGTAGGTAGTCATGCTCCTCCATTAATTCATTGAATTCTCCCACATGGGTAGTTTATTCATCTTCCAAGGCTATAGAGAGGTATAAAGGTGGTTTTTATTCTTCTCTGTATGGAATTATGAGATCATGTTGCATTTCAATTTCTGCCCATGCACTCTAAAATTTCTCCAAATTCACATGACCGCCCTCTTGTAAATTAGTAGAAAATAGTATTTCATCTATCTCCTCTAGAAATGGTGGAGAGAGGTGGAATTGATCCTCGGAAACATCCTTTTTTACCCCCTCGAGTTCTTCAACATTAAAAAGGCGTGGGGAAATTTATTCCACAGCTTGCTTAGGTTCTTTCTCCAGTTCAGGCTTGGGTTTCTCACATTGTGCTCGAACATAGTCAAATGTGATTTTCATTTTTCTCCCCAAGTCATCCAGAGCATTGCTAATCCTATCCAACTGGGCATTTAGATCTCTATAAACTATTGCGGGTTCTTGATATTCTGCCTACGAGTAATCATTCCATGCATAATAATTTCTATTTGAATACATCATGGAAAAGTATTTTTTTTGGATTTTTTTAAAATAATGAAAACTATATAAAATTTGAAATTTGAAAATGTAAAGTAAACAACCGATTAGCTCCTCGGAAACGGTGCCAGTTTTGATGCACGCCAGTCGAAGGGCATGGAAAAAGCAAATTTATTATCCTAATGCATCACAGAGACTGACCAGGGTCGTCTCACTTGAAGAACTTTATTAGTTGTTTACCCACATAATATATATCACCTAAACTAATATTTTTTTACTGTTTCTAATTAATCTAATAATTAAATTAAATTTAAAAGTCTAATTAAATGTTAAAACTTATAATAACATGCAATTACAGAATGTAATTAGGGAAGAAAGAACAAGGTCCTAGGGTTGGTAACACGAGTTCATTCATTATTTATTTATTGTTTAAATCCAATTTGATAATTTGTTTTATGAAACCTCATAAACAAATTACATTCCCTTGATTTATTTATTGTGTGATTTTTTTATGTGTCTGGCACACCAAACCACACCTCCTCTAATAGTCAAATAGGGTAAAACCTCAACCGATAATGTTATCCCAAAAGACCCAGCTCTACTGTATGTCATTTCACCCCATTGGCAACCCCAACTCCACAATATAAAGGTTTTTCCTAAGAGAAGGGAGGAAAAATGAAATAATGAAAGAAAAGAAATGAATTTGGAAATAGTGTGGTGGTGGGCGACCACCACACCCATGCATTATTCCAGCCTCCACCACAAATAGAATAAAAACATTTTGAATTGAAGCACAATAATAAAGAACACCATGAAACCTCCCTCCGGTCCAAGCCTCGAGTTTGTCACTTGTCATGGAAAAGTGCATATATATCAAGATGGAAATAATGGAGAGTGAAAGAAATTAGATTAAATTTGGAAAATAAAGACGGTGGGAAAGAATGTGGTAACACTTTAATTAAAATATGAATGGATTAAATGAGAAAATAAAACTAAAAATAAAAAGGGAAGAAAAGAAAATTCCTATGTTAGAAGCATGTCCCTAGGCCTCCACTCCAACGTTGGTGTTGAAAACCCATTTCAGCACGGGTGAACGCCTCCTTATATAGGCCAACGGATTCCATCCTTTGGTCTTCAAATTTTAGATCTTCAAAATCTATCTTTATGATTTTCAACAGATTCTCTCCACCAAAATATTGACCATGTTAGGCCCATTTAAGGGTAGAATTGTGCAATAATGTCTTCTCAAAAGATCTTCAAAAATATGTTTTACGTTTCATCAAAAAAATTCAAATTTATCTGACATGTGTATTATGAGATATGGAGAATTAATGCTGAGCATTTATTCAGGATGAATGTTTCCTTTTTTACTTCCACAAAATTTCAGCATCCATGGTCCACGTTAATGATATCCAATCTCCAGGATCATCAACATCCGAACGCCACATTTAATTGTCGTTCTAATCCAATTAGATGCACATAAATTGGATGTATGTAGCCCGATTTATGATCAATTTATTAAGGTGAGGTCCACACGGTCTTCCAGAATAATATTCCACCTTGATTGAATTTTTCAGATCCATGGATGGACGAATTAAATCATGGTTCCAAAACAAAACATGAAGACAATAGCTCTAGGAACCCAATAAAAAGGAATCCCATCAATTGGATTTATATGATAAATGATATGCATGAATTAACATAGTGATTTAAATCTGTTAATATTTCCAAATAAAGCAGCTTTCCAATTTTAGCCCAAAACACATCATTAATCCAAGATTGATGTAAATAACTAAACTAGTTAAATTTTTAGGGATTAAATCATTGAATAAAATATAAAAAATGATGAAAATATTATCTCTATAAGTACTCCCTAGTAGTAAGATTCACCCCCTTCTTTGGCATGACCGACACCCCAAACACTAATTTTTTTTTTCAAAATTGAATTTAGGAAGGTGATAACAATATAGTTTTAATTTTTTGGGTTTTGTGTTATTTTCTAAATGAATATAATCCATTTAAATTAATCTTGGAAATCTATGTTTTCACACTAACCACTAGACATTAACAAAAAATCACATGTCACTTCTTTATGAATTTAATTATTAATTATTTTAGTTATTTTCCAACTTTATTAAAAAGCATAAAATAATAAATAAATTCAAAAAGGTAAACTACTAATTGACTAGTCGTGATAATCATAATGAACTAGGGGAATCATACACAAGTTATCTCTTGACTCTTGATGTAGCTCACCTCTGTCATGTATGTCTGCTTATCATATGGAGTATCACCTCATCTTGGCGGGGTCCATATCACATATTGGAGTAGCATATCGTCTTGGTGGGGTCCACATAGAATATTTAATCAACATGGAAAAAGTACACTACATCATATTGTGGGGGCTACATCATACAACATATTTGTTCAACATATAGTAACACTCGCACGCAGGCGCTGATGACAAGGGGTGTAAATGTACAGTAGATGGAATGAACAAGAATTCCCTTATACAAATTGACCGTAAAGAAAGACGTTGTGAAAACCTCCATTTAATTAATTGGAAGCATCACATGTAGTTAACATAGTAAATTAAGAAATTAATTATAGACATACATGGGTCAGTGCTCAGAAATAGTATGCAGGTAATATAAAGTGAGCAAAAATAAATTATATTAAAAATGTATGAGGGTAAAATGATTAAATTAAATGCACTTAATGATTCAAAAAAAATTATTCTCCTTGAGTCCACTAATTAATTTAATTTTAATTCCTAAAAATAAATTATTTTATTTTATTCCAAAATTGAATTAATTTATTATCCTCGGGTATTGAAATTTATTAATTTAAATCTAAAATAATATATGAATTGTTTTAATTTAACTGTAAAAATTAAATAATTGGTCTAACTAATTTTGATAAATTTAAAATTAAGTTTTTCCTAAAACACCTTACTATCCCTTTCTAGGCAGCACTGAACATGCACACACCCATAATAGGGCTGGAAAAGCTCCTGCTGGGATAATCTGGGCTAGAAAGATCCCCCCAAACCGGTTCGGGGTTAGGCCGACACACCAAAACATATTTCGCGATGACGCTGATCCACTAAAACCGATGAATTACCTATAAAAGCTTGTTTTGGTAAATAGGTTATCACCAGATCTGGGCAGTAGCGCAAAGGGAGACTTGAGGTGGATGGTCTAAGTCCAGATCCTATGGTTGTGAGGGCCGCAGTTCATGCACCCCGTTGCAACGGAGGCTGGATGCGATGGACGAACTAGGCGAGGTTGGTGCTAGGAATTCTAGCTGATGGGGTTTAGACGGTATAGGCAGTAGAGGAACCTGCGTATGAGGACATAGCTAGGTCTGGCTCTGACCGAGGGAGGTGGGTGCGGCCTCAGGTAGGAGGCAGTCAGGATCTGGCTGGCATGGCCGACATCATATACAGTTTGGCGAAACCGAACCTATATAGGTTCCATGACTATGAGAGTCGGAAGGGTCTGAGGCAGCTAGTACATGCTGAGTGGGTGGTGATCAGGGATGGAGGAGTTGCCTACTCGGGGAGGTGGTGCAGACAACTTGTGGTTCGCCAGAGGGGTAGCCGTCGTGGCAGGTTTGGTGGGAGGGATGGCGTCGGGCCTAATGGTGGCCACATACAACAAAAAAGGGCATTTGAATACCTGGGCCCTCCTTTTGAATTTACAAAGTGTTTTTTATTTCTACCAATTAATGAGCCTCCCTACCCTACCCGCTTGGTTTTTCTTAATTATTCCTTATCAATCCAACAACCCACTTGAAAACCCATTTTGGGTTTTTCTAAAGGCCACAACTTGCATTTAAATACAATAATAAATTATTTTTTTAACCTATTATTATTATTATTATTTTATCAAAATTATATTTTTTATAATTATATTATTATAACAGTAATAAAAATTACAATATGTATAATTACAATTTTTTAAAATATAAAAACCTGTATTAATTCTGATTAATGGAAAATTGAAGAATCTCGGCTGGATCTATATTAGTAATAAATGATTGAAAAATTTTAGTACCTGAGAAACAATGAAAACACGATCTCAATCTAAATTTTCAAATGGCCATAAAATGGCCATTAAAAATTGGATCGGTGTGCACATTGAACCGTTCATACCAATTTCAAACCCTCTACATTGTTTCATGGATATTTATTTTTAATTAGGCTCATAAAATTATTCAGATCCCTATATTGATACCAATTGATGGTAGTCATGTCCACAACAGAAGTCGGTGGACCAAGGATTTTAAAACATTCATCAACAGGGTGACAGAACATGTCGTTTCCAATGATCTGAGACTCTGTATTGTCCAAGGATCTTGCATAATTTAAAATACCACAGAAATAAAATTGTGAACATACCTATTCAGATTTGAAGACACACTCGACTATAACTCGACATTGGTGATCATTTCACGAAGGATCCACAACAGGATCCCACTATATCATCCACACTTACTTCAATAATCTATAGGAGCACCAATTTTCAAATTCCGATAGCTAGTGCTACAATTCGATGATATCTTTGACATCCCAACAATCACCACAATAATCTTCCTTCGATGATAGATGACAGAACATGGATCGACACTTGTGACGAAGAGACTATCTCTCTAGAATTTTGGATGAGATAGTGGCCCTATTTTTTAAATTGATGAACATTTTATTGTGAAAGAGCCTCTCTCTATTAATTACGGAGGTTATAAATACCTGGATGGGTTCCCTAGTCCCTGTTTATTTAACATCTTGTTAATATATAATTATTATAAACTAAACAATGTCAATATTATTTATTATATTATCACGTACCTATAATATATAAATATATTTATATTACTTGACAAACTAGAGTCATTTAACTTGATTCATCATTCCCACAAAATATTAAACGAACCTTGAATTTGAAAACAATGTTCATTAGATTATTATTTTTTGTGATATTTACATAACATGAAAATAAATTTAAAAAAATATATCCCAATTAGTTGTAACTTTAATGATAATGTATTTATTTATTTCTATGGTGATCGATACCTTGGAAAACACTTGAACCCTATGGTGGGGACCACCATGTCCAATATACGTATTCAACTAAATGTGGTGGATTCTTTAAAATAGTATTGTTTGTGACCCTCTAGGCCCATATATCGATAAAAGGGAATAAAAATCACAAGCCAAGAGAAGAGACTAGAAACCCATCAAGGCCCCTAAAGAGATAAAGATTGTCAAAGCAATGACAACCGACCTATGAACACAGATTGTGTACAACAATAATCTCGTTTTCCTTAAATATCTCATAATGTATGATGAAAATTATTGTCATATCCATTTTCCTCATTTATTATTCATTAATCTATCCAGATAGAATTACCATTCGACTACTTCACCCAATGACTTATGAATGTTGCACCACCGTGATCATCTAGGCCTGAGATATACAACTTCCATGTTAAGGAAGTTTCAAATCCTTTCTTTGTCATTCGACCAATGTAATATCACCAACGACGAACCCAAAAAAAGATATCTCACCCTGGTTTCAATATAATGTTTTTTAATTGAATCAATGTACTCAATAAAATTATTCACATTAGCAATGGTCTCAAACTTTGAGAAAATACACATGTCCATAGATTTGTACAACCAGTGACACCCAAAACATGTTGTTTTCCTATTAGGGGTTCGGCGCTCAGTATCTCACTAATAGAGATCACCATATGTGAACATAACCAAAATAAGACTCAATGCATATCAGCCTCCAACACCTGATTTTCAATCATATACAGCGTCTATTCAGCAATATATATCTATACCATAGGACTATTGTTTTAGACAAATTTCAGAGTATCTCTAGGTTCTCAATATAGCTTGCAATATTCTATAACCTATTGATATGATAATTAATCTAGGAAATTACCATTAAATTGTGGATGATGAAAAATCTACACTATAATGGTAAGAAGACATCATGTATAGCTAACCATATACACAATATGGTAATAAAAAAGTAATGCATAGTCGGGTCTAGGGAACTCACTATTTCAACACAACTGTATGTTTTATATGTTATCCCACACATTTTGTTATTTACATGAAAATTATTTATTATAAGGCTTATGGTTTAAAGCATCATGACTAGAAACAGTAGAGTTTTTTATTTTCCATAGTGGTGGATAGAGGATTTATATTAAGATAAAACCCATATGAGGCGTTTAAAATGTATCATTGTTAATGTAATAAGAAACACATAGTTCAGTTCCACATTACTGGACACAAAATACATTTTATGGTCATGTGATAAGGAATGGACCATGCCGTTTAGTTTCATACAATGAGGACGTATATGAAGAATATCCCTATTAATGGATGACGTGGGAGTTATTCAAGATTGACCATTTTTTGTTGAGCTAACATTGAATATATATCTATAATGATTTGACCTACGCTGAAAATTTGGTTCGATAAGGATGAGGTGAAAGGAGCCTTTAAGGAATATAGACACATATATGGGGGCTTGATCTTATTGGTAATTTGGAATAATAAGGATAATGATGGATTAAAGGTGTTGGTTCTAAATATTGATAAGGATTCCGATGTATTTCATGAGTAATAGAATCAAATCCCTTGTAGTTTAGAAATGTTGGGGATTTCACCTTCAAGGAATGTCCAAATGGTTGATTCATCTAGAATATGGTGATCTGGATGTTTTTTTGGCTGGGAATATGGCCCTTTTGGAGGATGGTAAAATGGTAATGGGACATAAACCTAGTAAGAGAACCATTTAAGTATATCTGATCATGCTAGTGATATTATCAGCACTAGACTATATACCCAATTGAGTCATGTCTACTGTGAGAAAGAAGAGGAAGAAGAGGAAGTGTAAGGTATGGAACTATTTACAGTCTCCATCATCATATAGTGGACGAGGGTGGATGTTTGGAAGATGTGATATATCCCATATGAATGACTAGGGGATTACATTATAAGGGATTCTGAGTTCCACATTTCTAGGAGGAGAAAAGGATACATCACAACCCCTCATCAAATGGATAAAAAATAGGTTCCCCTAAATGTCTAAAATGATTGGCGTCCAAAGGACTTCATCCAAATTGTAGTCCTCATTACTGAGGACATTAATAATTTTAAACATCATGGAGACCCTTAATAATTGGTAGTTTTTGTGAATTATACCTTTTATCAGGGGAATGAACTATAAAATAGGTGACAAACTAATTTTTCATATGATATGATCATAAATATATAGAGGCCTCAGTGGATGTTTTGACTTGTTCTCATTTAAATGGGAGTACCAATAAGAGGGGCCTGATATTAATGGTATTAAATAAGGGTATGACAATACATCACTACATGAGACATTGGAAAACTATTTTGGGCCTCTCCTATGTGATACTTGGGTGAGTTGGAATATATAGATCTAATATAGACATTACAACATGTTTATGGAAAATTCATTAATTTAAACAATCACTCAACCAAATACTGAAATTTTTTAGTACATTTGGAAACATGGAAAAATAAATCCTAGTCACTAAGATAGAAAACGTATCTCCCACTTGTTTCCCCATGAAAATAACCCTTCATAGAAATATCTGTCATAATATAAATTTTCATAACCTTGGGAAAGGAAACATAAGAATGGATGAGATCGGGTTCTTAGTTAGGGTAATAAAGGGAGATACATAAGCATAATCATGGACATAAGGATATATGAACATGGTAACAAAATTAAATGAAAATACCTTGCATATCAACAATTATAATTTTTATTCATAACAAAATGATTGGAAATTAATAAGGCATTAATCATAATGGAATTAAAAATCATAATCCATCTAATCACCACATTGGTATAAGACATGAAATTATGAAAACTCATAACCATGTAAAATGATTTTCATAGTAGTAAATACTCACTCCCAAGGCTTCATAGTGTAATGATTTCACTCCCCAAAACATATTTATATTAGTTATTCACTCATAAGTTAATCATAGGTGATTTTTTTTTACAAAATCAGGTTCACTCCCCATTCTTAAAATGTCTATCTAATGAAAAAAAAATTTACCCATTGAATTGGATAGAGATATATTCACCACATTCCACAAAATAAAATTATATATATGTGTGCTATAATATCATAACTGTAAATCATACCACTTTCTAATTTTAAAAATGGGTTTAAAAAAATGAAATTTTTTTTTTCGTAAAATAACTTTGAAAACATATAAATGATTATTTTAAGTAGTTATTTTTCATGGAAATAGATAATTATGTACATTTTCTACATGATAAAACGAAGATTCATTTCATGTTTTTGATAAAAGTAAAAAAATCATTGATTAGAAAATGAAAAGAATATTCCTTTTAAAAACATTTTGTATAAAGGTAAAAAAATGGAAAATATTCATTTAAAAAATAATAGGATAATAGAATAAATTTTTTTAAAATGATTTTAGAAGTCATGGTTTTGGGAGAAAATAGATTTCCTCCTGAAGTAATAAATAATGTCATATATTTCTAAAAACATTTTATTTATTATCTTATGCACCCAATAGTAGAAAAATGGTACCATTTCATGAATATATCATGAATATGTATAGTATAATAAATTTCATGATAATTACTGAGATATAGATCATAATATATCAGCATTGGAGGTATAATCGTAATCTATCTATTTAAATGAATAGATTGCAACAATAAAATCATACAAATTTGATAACATTGAATTATAGTCCCCATGAGATAATAAAATTAAAATAATTGTTAAATATAATTTATCTAATGAGTTTCATGAAATAAAATGTAAAATTGTTCCTATATATACCTTGTAAAATAATAGTGGTTCATAATAAAACATTTGTCACATAGAGGAAAATTGAGACTAAATTACCCTTACCGATTTGATAACATTTTAATCATAAACCCCATGGAAATTGATATTTAAAAGGATATTTAAAATCTAAATAATTATCATTATAAGAATAATTATATAAATTTATGGGAATTATAGACACCACATACTTGAAATATAAGGTTAACATGGCTTGTCCCTCAAAAACAATTAAAGTATGATGGAAATCCCATACATTAAGTCTTGACGTATTTTGTACTCATTCGATTATTTAGTATTATAAATATAAGTTTTTATACATATATTAGATATTAACATTCATTTATACCATACCATATATGATTTTATTAGGATATTTTATTACCTTTTCGAAAAAATTACATTTAAAATTTATATTTTTGTGAATAACCGCTTAGTTTTTAGTATAAAATTTTATTTGTCTTATTTTCTGTCCTAATAACTTAATAATTATTTTATTATATCTATAATGGTAAATATTATATAAATATAAAAAAATTTCTATATATGTATATTTATATTTATAATAATCTAAAAAATATAGATGTAGGAAGTGGAATACACAGTTGATGGACATGGTATTTCGTAGGTATTCATGAATGATGTTTCTTTTTTCTTGTCATATTTAATGAAATACAAGTATATGACATAATATCATTAAATAATTATTTTATTACATATATAACACATATTTTTGTTAAATTAATCTTTAATACATCCATGTAATGTTTGAACAAGTCCCATCGCTTTGCGGGGAGGTTGTCCATCGTACACATGAATGCTGTTATCGTATTCACAAAAAATAGAAGTCCTGAATGTAAGTGTGATATAATAATTATAAAATCATAATAACATCATTGGATTAATAAATATCATATACATATTGTATGTCCTTCACTATTTGAAATCTAGAAAGTTGGTAGTTGATGAATGAACAACATCGGTTGAAGAGGAAGTAGTACGCCTTACAGTTGAAAAATGCTCAGTTATCCAATTTTATGGAAGTGTGTGATGTTTTAAGTCCTAAAAATAAAATAAATAAATATAAATATATTTAATATATTTATTTTATTATATAATAATAATATAAAAATATATAAGTAGTTTAAGGAAAAAATAAAAAGTGTTTATTGATGAACATTATCATTTCATCGATTATCCTCATTTAGTTTATAGAAAAGGATGTCATTGAATGGATTTAAACCACACCGAATTCTTCTGTATTGAAGTGAGGGATTTGTAAATAAATATGGATAGGTATTTATATGTACAAAATGTAACTACCTAATGTTTCATTAATTGAAATCCCTCTTGATCTAATTAAATGTATCTTTATGTACAATGTTTATATAAAATGTCAAATTCTTTGGTTTTATGTTAAGAATTGTGACCATTTCTTTTATAGCTGTTGAAAAGTGATCACATGATTAGTATAAATATAGGGATTTAACAAACCCAATTTACTCAGACAAAGGAAGCGATGGCTTCATCCAGTAGAATTTCTCCATATGATGCCCAATTGTTGGAGCATGGAAAAGAGGTGGCATCTTTGGGTTTCACTCTTGACCAAGCCCAAGCTGAGCTTCATCATGTCAAGCTCGAACGAGACCGTCTACAAGAAATGCAGAAGTTGATAGAGATTACCACTCGAGTAATGTTATCTGAGCCTCCCCAAGAGTCTATCACCATCACACACCTTACCCTTAGGTCTTATGAGGCTGTTTTAAGGGGTTATGTAACAATTCTCTAGTACTATGTTCATGTACATTAATTTTGTAAATAATAATAAATATAATTTCTTGTTATTATTGAAATATTCTAAATAGTTTTTAAAGTACAAAAAGTTTTTTTAGTTATTATTTAATTAAGAATTCTATTTTATTAAATTATGGGATTTTTGCATTAAATAGTATTTTAATAAAATATTATTATTATTATTAAATTAATATTTATTAAATATAAATGATCTTATAATTTTATGAATGCAATTGTAATTATTATTAAGGCTTGAAAGACATTTTTGTCAAAACCTGTGAATTTTTGATAAATGTCGGTTTTTATTTTAAAAGTAAAAATTAACATATTTAGAAAATTATTTAAATAAAATAAATGTTATTTATGGAATCAGGACGTCAAAATTATCCAACGGTGAATTTTTCATAATTTTCTGAGACAGTCAAATGTTTGGGTAAAAATTACATACCGTTTAAATATATAATGTGTTTTATGACATCATAATGACCCAATAGTGATGTAAAAAAATACTATAAGCTTTATTTCTTGCCAGTATATGTTTTACCATTAAAATAAGGTGATTTTGGGTTTGTTTGACTTATTTTTAAAAAGCATTAATGGACCCCTCAAGACTTATTAAACATCTAGTCTTTTTAAATTATTTTCCATGAGAGTATGACTCACCTCCACATAAGCAACCCAATTATTTTAAGAAGTTAGGACTTTGGAAATATAAAATATTTTTTACCTCTCCCCTTTTATAAAAACCATGGGCAAAAAACATGAGCTGATTTGTGGTTTGGATTAGTTTAATGTAAGGGGTCCCAAACCAAAATAATAATGAATTCACTCACCCTTCCAATATAAACCCACCCAAGCTCCCACTTCATCCTCACTTAAAGCCTTTTTAGTTCATAAAACCTCTTCCCTACTCTATCTACAATCCTCATATGGTTCCTCAAGCTCCCAAGAAGCCTCTCTCAAGCCTCTCTCAATCCTTTAGACGCCCACTTCCAAGTAAGGGTTTTTCTTCCTTTCACTTTTTTGTCCAATTTTCTTAATATTGTTATGCCATTTTAATTTCAATTATAAATTATGGGGTATGGTTTCATAACTCCCCCATACTGCCCTATTATTTTTTGAATGATGGGAGACCCCGTTCTCTCTCATTAAATGTCTCCCATGTACACCCGTTACTTTGCAAAAATTCCGAAAGGAACCTCTCTCTCCTCATGAACATTCAAGAAATACTTTTGTATCATGAATCTAAATTCCATTACAATTTTTGGGAAATGTATTTATATGAACCCTCTTACTGTCCATTTCATTTAGATATGATGATACTCCCCTTATCTCTCATCAGCCTTTTTTTATGAATTCTTATATCACGTCGTTATGCTGCTGAAATTGCACCGATTTTATAAGACAATTCCATTGTGTAGTGAATACAATGCCCATTTCCCCATCAAGGGTATTCACCTTCATGCACATTTACTTATTGATTATAATGTATCATTCCACATTCCTTTGCCATGGAATAAATGATATGTCATATAAATCCATGTTTTATGATCCATGTGGTAAACATATGCATGAAATGTAATATTTAAGAAGGGTGCACCCTTATAGCGCTCCAATGCATTGGGTAAAGTATAGTATCATGGTAGGTCATGTGAAATGTGTGTTGACTCATGATAATTAAATTGAAACTAGGGTTTACTCGTGCTTCACGTGCAATGATGATTTACTCATTCTCCATGTGCATTGAGCCTTGGCTCATGCTAATACCATGTTAAGTGTTGTTGCCACATTTCCATGTTATGATTATCATGCTTTATCATAACTTTATGTTCATGTTTATTTTGGGCCCTATTGATATACCTATTGTCTAACATTTATTGTACTCCTCATGTTTTCCATGTTTATACCCTTACTAGGCTTTATAGCTCACCCTTTTTCTTATGCATGTCCTCAGGTTATCCCATGCAATGCTAAGTACGAGAAAATGTAGTGGTCATGTAAAGGAAGTTTTTAATAAAGATGTTTTATTTCTTGTTTTAAGTTTTTATGTAATGATCTTATGCCCCAATGACACTATTCCTCTCGATCTTCTATGTTGAATCATGTTAATAGTTTTTGTAATAAACCATGTTTAAGTTTGTAATAAAAGTAGGGTTGTCATTGTAACATCCCAAGTAAGTAATGAATAATAGATATTTTTATCTATGTCTATTAATGAATTAGATAGTGTTTTAGTGGCTTAAAATGAGAATAAATCCAATCTTAAGCATGGAATTCACTAATATTTGTAAAAGATTATTTTACTGCTTTTTGATGGAAAACCATTTTTAAATCTATCTTTTGACAATTTTATAAGATATATTTGTCAAAATAAACTTATTCTTTATTATTGGGACATTGAAATTTACTTTGGATAAATTTTTGGTATTTTTCTGATAATGTTCATTTTTTAATTAATCGTGAAAAGTGTTGTATTTTAAATCAAAACCACTTTTTAATCTAATTTATTTATATAGTTAGATTATCTTTTTAATTGGTTTTAAAGTGTAAATAGAATATATTTTTACCATGTAATCCAATTGTGTACATTATAATTAATTTCACTTTGAAATTTGACTTAATCTAGTGTCAATCTTTTGATATATATTGTTTCATAAAAACACGCTATTTGACATGACAACAAGAATTAATTATTAAATTAATTAATGTAACTAATATGTTTTTAATTTTGTAAAATAGACATAATTTTTGAATTTGGAATATCAAATATAGATTATGGTGAAGTTTTGGTTTTTTTCTGAAAAACTTCAATTTTTGATGAATAGTGAAACCACTAAGTGGTACTTAAAAAAACTGATTTTTTGTTTAAATGGAATTTTACCACCTCTGTGTTTTGAATTTCAAAAATCCGACATACATGGTTGTCATTAAGAAGTAAAATGTGGTACAATGGGATTAAAATAATTTTTTTGTGAATAGTAACTTTTATGTTTTTAATCATGATTAGAGGTAATTAGTGTAATTTAAGGTAAGAATAATGTTTTAATAATATGAAATGAAATTAACACATGTCCTACCCTTATTGGATGTGTCATGGCCGATCATGAAAACCCATGAGTCAATTTTTGTGACCCAATGGAGCCACTTGGGTAAGATAATGACATTAATACCTTTTATTTAAAGTAAAAGTAAAAATGACACAAACATGTATTGTTTTTTTAAAACTATTTTTACATGGGGTTATACAAGTTAGAGTTTTGACTATAAATAGTAATTGGAAAGCTAAAAAGATTTCTTACATCATGATATATTTTTTTTAATTTTTATACATTAAATAAATTAAATTATTTATGACACCATGATGATGAAGCGATTACCTCATTATTTAATGATATAAATAAAATGAAAATATAATGTGAAATATAAGACCTACACTTGTCATAAACCTATTTGATGGTGGGATTTAGAACCCTTATCTCCTTATCCTCGAAATTTATAATTGTGGGACCTTTTGTATCCAAAAACCATTTTATAACAAAGTATCTTTTCTTAACATTCAAAGAGTGCCCCTCCTCTCCTCTTATAAAAGGCCCCCACCTCTACCACCTTACCCACACTTCCAAAGGCTTTTTCCTGGCCAACCCCTGCCCATTTTGTCTCTCCGCAACCCTATATAACTCCTAGGAGCCTCACTTTGGGGAAAAGTCTTCTCAAGGAATCCTTTGAGCTCAAATAAAAAAGAGTTACCTAATTTAAAGGTAGTGTCTTCTCTTGTGTTCTTATGTTTCATTTTGCTTATCCAACCCACTAAACTAATTTTATTCATTTATTTTGTAACAACACCAGAATATTCCATATACTAGGATGTTGTTATAAGAACGATTCAATCTACACTTACACACACCTAAATCTAATGGTTAAAGAACATACTATTTCTGTGGATGACGAATTTCTGCCACATGAAATGATGATTGTTAAATATTATTTTAACACCTTCAAAAGTTGCCATTAATATGTTACTATATTTATATATGATATATAATATGTTTATGTTTTTCCTAAGATTCTTTATTTTTTTCATTTATGTCATACCTTTATGGTTTCCATTATGGGTAAACGCGATATCTTCATTTTAGGAAGTGCGGACTACCACCCCCTCAAAGTGATTTGATTCGTTAATACCATATGTGGTACGTATGAAGGATATATTTAATGATATTATATATGATTAAATACTGGAATCATAATACTATTATCTTTCATTATGTTTTAATTCCATTAAATATGAAATAGAAATGGAAGTAGCGTTCATGCATACGTACAGCTTACAGTCTCCATGAACGGTGCATTTCATTTCTTACCTATAAACATTGTGTAATATTATAAATGCATGTATATACTAGATATATATGATATATATGATATCTAAATCATGAGAATAACTCTGGATATAATGGATACATGAACAACTTGTAATTAAAAAGAATTTATTAATGACTCAAGTAACAATGATCGTTAAAACGACCCTTATTAACTTAAATAATTACATAGTGTTCATGACATGGTAATAAGTGATATAAAAGGAATAATAAAATTGAAAAAGGTTCTTAAGAAAGTTGAAATTAACTCAAGTTTATTATTCTGGAGGTTAAAGAACGATCGAGTCAAGTCAGAACCATGGTATGGGACTTCGTCTCAATCTCCTTTCATTGAGGCATATTTTGTTTTATACACAACCTTCGTTTATACGGTGTACAAAACCACTTCAATTTTATTTTTATACAAAAGGAATTTTTTTATACAAAGTGTTTTACTAAACGACATAATGGAATGTTTTGGTCATACGTATGCGGCGACAACGACTTCTCCGACGCCATGACTATTATTTGAGTTTCGGCTTCCTCTACAAGCCATACTTTTTTAAAATGAAAAATAAATATCATGTTTTAATTTTCTTTTATTTTGGTATTGAAAATGGTTTTCATAATGTTTTTATTATATAAATGTGTTGTATTGATATCCTGTGATTGAAATGTGTAAATTTTATGTTTCTTTTATGCTTGTTTTATGTGATACGATTATGTTATGTTTCTTGGGCATTATTATGAAGATGGGTGGTTCTTTGATAAACTATGGGCGGGTGAGCCCGATATAGCTCTCCAATGCATTGGGTAACGCGCAGGAGTTAAATGTTAAGGTTTATCTGATGAGATTTAGGGAATATACTGTGATGGGTATTCCAAACGTACCCAAGAGGGTTACTCCCTACGTAAGAATGTTATGAATGCCTCAAGTTACCTTTATGTCTTATGATTTCTATGATTTATTCATGATTTGATGAGGTATGTTAATGTGATTATGTTTTATGAGTAAAGTATGATTTCTTTGACTCTTATGTATACATTTAGTCATGTTTCCTTTCCATATTTTTATATCCATTACTGAGCTTTTTATGCTCATTCCAAGTTTTTAAAATTATTTTCACAGGTCAAGGGAAAGGTACATGATGTGATGAGAGTGTCAAGGAAGTGTCAAGAAAGAATCCATGTTTTATTTTAAATATTTTTCCATTGATGTGAATAAATGAATACTATCTTTTATTATAACCACTTTGTTTAAATGTGGGATGTAATGCATGTTTTATGATCTAATTCTCTAAAACTCTAAACCTAAAATGATCCTCAACGTGTATTCTTGAAGTAACTCAAGAATAAGTAATGTTTAAGGCTGGGGCCTTTTAGTTGGTATTAGAGGTTGGTTTAGGAAACTTTAGGAGTTAGAAAAGTGTTAAATTATAAGTTAATTTATTGTATGATTGAAATGATATAGCATTTATGGATTACCATGTTGCTTCGCCTAATATATTTCTTTGTTCAGAATGGTTTTCCGCAGAGGAAACAAGGCAGCTATGTTGGGACGACATCAGGAGGAAGAAAACCTTCCAAATCAGCCTCCTAAGATGGTCGAAATTGGAACTGAACAATTTTTTGCAGCGATGGAAAAGTTGAATCAGACTATAAATGGTGATGGTATCCATGCATGAGATCATCCAGATCAACCACAGATGAATAGGTCAGTGGTGGAACATTTCATGAGGCAATATCCCCCATCATTCAGAGGATCATCTGACCCTGTGCTAGCTGAAGGGTGGATTAATGCACTGGAGAAGATTTTCGATGTCATGGGGTGTTCATACAATCAAAAGGTTAGTCTTGTTATTTACCGTTTGGAGGGTGAAGCAGATCAGTGGTGGTCGATGGTTAAAAATATCAGGGATGCTGATGAGATTGATGCTCTCAACTGGGATGAATTAAAAGGTATGTCTCTTGAGAAGTATTTTCCTAAGGCTATTTGACTTAGGATGGAAAAACAATTCTTGGAATTGAGGTAAAAGGAAGACTCAGTGGCTGCCTATAAAGAAAGGTTCACTCGATTGGCAAGGTATGCTCCAAATTTTATCCAAGACCTTGATAGTAAAATCAATCGTTTTTACTCATGATTAAAGCCAAAATACTGAAGGGCTTTAGCTTCTCGTGAGTTCAAAAGTTATGAAAAGCTTGTTCGATGTGCTGAGAAGGTGGAAATAGAGTTTTTTGATGATCAAGTGTTCTACAACAACCAATAGAAAAAGAGACCGAGGTGGCAGGAGAAAGGAAATAATTCTTCAAAAAATTCTAATGGTAAGAAAACTAAGTTTCCAGTTTGTGATAAATGTGGGAAAAGGCATGCTGGGGAATGTCTTCTGAATTCTAGAAAGTGCTACTAATGTGGTAAGATGGGGCATAAGGCTCGTGATTGCACTGAAAAAGATCAAGGTGAAGGTAAAACCCAATTTGATTTACATATAGTGAAATGTTTTAAGTGCAATGAGATGGGTCACTATGAAAACAAGTGTTCGACAAAGAGCTTGAGTGATGGGAAGCAGTTAGACTATAAGCAGAAAGGGGTGGTGACATCCTTTGCAACTACTTCAGCAGATGTCAGGCCATCAAATGAAGTTGTATCAGGTACTTTGTTTGTTTTTTCAGATTATGCCAGTGTGTTGTTTGATTCAGGGTCTACACATTCTTTCATCTCTGAATCCTTTTATAGTAAAATGGGAATACCATCTCAAGAAATGACTCTTGAACTTGTGGTAAAAAAACCCAGGGGAAATGTTGAGGCAAAAATAATTTATAATAATTTTCCTATCCTTATCCATGGAAAGAACCTACTTGAAAACCTTATTATTTTACCTCTAGTAGAGTTTGATGTTATCCTGGGTATGGATTGGCTCTCTATTTACCATGCTAAGATTGACTGTAGAGCTAAAGAAGTTTCTTTTCAGAAAGACTTTTAGTTTGTGTACAAGAATTAAGCCTCAATATTGATAACTTATCAAGAGGCCGAGAAAATTGTAAAAGATGGAAATGAATGTTACCCTGCATACATCATTGAAAACAAAGGAACTGTTCAGATTAATGATGTGCCAGTGGTAAATGAGTATCCTGATGTTTTTCCTGATGAGTTTCCTAGAATAATACTTGATCAGGAAGTTGAATTTACTATTGACTTAGTTCCTGATGCTAATCAAATTTCAAAACCCCCTTATCGAATGGCTCAAATTGAAGTTTTAGAGTTGAAGGAGCAATTACAAGATTTATTAGAGAAAGGTTTCATTCGACCTAGCACATAACCATGGGGTGCTTCTGTTTTATTTGTTAAAAAGAAAGATGGTTCAATGAGACTTTGCATTGATTATAGAGCCTTGAATAACATCATTGTTAAGAAAAAATATTCTTTGCCTCATATCGATGATTTGTTTGATCAGCTCCAGGGAGCTCAGTATTTTTCAAAGATTGACCTGAGATCGGGGTAACATCAGTAGAAGGAAAACGAAGAAGATATTCCAAAGACCGCATTCCGTACAAGATATGGCCATTATGAATTTGAAGTAATGCCTTCTGGGCTAACCAATGCACCTGCTGTATTCATGGACTTAATGAATAGAATTTTCCATGAGTTCTTGGATAAGTTTGTGGTTGTTTTCATTGATGTTATTTTTGTGTTTTCTAAAATTAAATAAGAGCATGAAAGACATTTAAGGGTTATTTTACAAATCTTAAAATAAAAGAAATTGTATGAAAAATTTAGAAAGTGTGAGGTTTGGTTGCAAAAAATTTCTTTCCTTGGTCATATTTTTTTTAAAGATGGGATAACTGTTGATCCTGCAAAAAAAAGGTTGTGGAAGAATGGCCAAGACCCACTAATATAACTGAGATTCGTAGCTTCCTTGGTTTGGCAGGCTATTACCGAAGGTTTTTTAGAAATTTTTCCCGGTTATCTAGTCCAATGACTAAGCTAACTCGGAAGGGTGTTAAGTTTGTCTGGACAAAATAATGTGATGACTGTTTTCAGGAGTTGAAAAGAAGATTGGTGAATGCTCTAATTTTGGAACTACCTTTCTGGAATGGTGAGTTTGTTATCTACTGTGATGCTCTATTGAAAGGACTTTGTTGCATCCTAATGAAGAATGATCAGGTAATTGCTTATGCTTTACGGCAGTTGAAAACTGATGAGGTAAATTACCCTACACATGATTTGGAATTAGCTGCTGTTATTTTTGCTTTAAAAATTTGGAGGCATCATTTGTATTGAGTAAAGTGTGAAATATATACCGATCACAAAAGTTTAAAGTATATATTCACTCAGAACGAATTGATCATGAGACAGAGGAGATGGCTGTAATTAATCAAGGATTATGATTGTACAATTCATTACCATCTAGGAAAATAAAATAAAGTGGCTGATGCTTTGAGTTGAAAAAGTAATTCTTCTTTAACAATGTTGCATTTGGAAAGTGACACTTTGGTTAAGGATTTGATGAAATTTGGAATAGAAGTTTTTGGTGCAGGATGTTCTTCTATTTTGTTTTAGGTATTAGTGAAATCTTCTCTATCAGACATAATCAAGCAAGCACAGAAGCAAGACAGTGAGTTGCAGAAAAAGGTAGAGCTGGTTCAGAAAGGTAAGTTTTCTGGATTCAACATTGATAATGATTTTTTTTGAGATTTGGGAATAGATTGTGTGTGCCTTGTGATTCACAGTTGAAGAGAGAGTTGTTATGTGAAGCTCATAGTTCTCTGTTTTCAGTTCATCCTGGAAGTACTAAGATGTATAGAGATCTTCGAGAGTATTACTGGTGGGATGGAATGAAAAGGGATATTGATGATTTTAATATGAAGTGTTTGACTTGTCAATAGTTAAAAGCAGAGCGACAGTTATCAAAAGGGATGCTTCAGCCTTTACCAATGCCAGAGTGGAAATGGGAAAATATATCCATGGACTTCATTGTGGGATTGCCAGAGACACCTTGAGGTAATAATGCAATCTGGGTTATTGTTGATCGCTTGACTAAATATGCTCATTTCATTGTTATACGAGATACTTTTTCCGTAGATCAACTTTTCCGTTTGTATCTTAAATAGATAGTCAGGTTACATGGAGTCCTCTCTCCATTGTATCTGACCGTGATCCCATGTCCACTTCTAACTTTTGGAAAGGCCTTCAGAAGTCGTTGGGTACTGAATTAAATTTTTATACATCTTTTCATCCTCAATCATATGGGCAGTTAGAACAAACAATTCAATCCTTGGAGGATATGCTACGTGCTTGTTCTATGGATTATTAGGGAAGTTGGGACCAACATATTTATTTGGTTGAGGTTTCTTATAATAACAGTTTTTCATTTTAGTATACAGATGGCACCTTTTGAGGCGTTATATGGGAAGCGGTGTCGAACTCCAGCTTTCTGGGATGATGTGGGTGAAAGGAAGCTGATGGGACCAGAATTGGTAGAACAGTTGGTAGAAAAAGTTCAGCTGATACAGAAACACATGAGAACAGCTTAGAGCAGGCAGAAGAGTTATGCGGAAAATAGGAGGAAGGATCTCTATCTTTTGAGGTAGGTGATTATGTTTTTCTCAGAGTATCACCATGGAAAAGTGTGATGTGATTTGGTAAGAAAGGAAAGCTGAGTCCAAGGTTCATTGTACCATATGAAATTCTGGAGAGAGTTGGATCAGTTGCATACCGAGTGGCTTTACCTCCGAGTTTATCTCGGGTACACAATGTTTTTCATGTTTCCATGTTAAGGAAGTACATGCCAGATCCATCTCATGTTTTGAGTCCAGAGGTAGTTCAGTTAGAAGAGAACCTATCTTTTGAGGAACTACCAGTACAGATTCTTGATCACAGGGAGCAACTGTTGCAGAATAAGGTGATTAATCAAGTAATGGTTTTGTTTAAAAACCACATGAGTGAAGAGGCAACATGGAAATCTGAAAATGCTATGAGGGATAAATACCCCCACTTATTTGATAAGTAAATAAATTTTGGGGACGCAGTTTTATAAAGGGGGGAAGGATGTAACATCCCAAGTAAGTAATGAATAATAGATATTTTTATCTATGTCTATTAATGAATTATATAGTGTTTTAGAGGCTTAAAATGAGAATAAATCCAATATTAAGCATGAAATACACTAATATTTTAAAAGATTGTTTTACTGCCTTTCGATGGAAAACCATTTTTAAATATATATTTTGACAATTTTATAAGCTATATTTGTCAAAATAAACTTATTCTTTATGATTGGGACATTGAAATTTACATTGGATAAATTTCTGATTTTTTCTGATAATGTTCATTTTTTAATGAATAGTAAAAAGTGTTGTATTTTAATTCAAAACCACTTTGTAATCTAATTTATTTATGTAGTTAGATTATCTTTTTAATGGGTTTTAAAGTTTAAATAGAATATATTTTTACCATTTAATCCAATTGTGGACATTGGAATTAATTTCACTTTGAAATTGGACTTAAACAAGTGTCAATCTTTTGATATACATTGTTTCATAAAAACACGCTATTTGTCATGACAGTGGGAAATAATTATTAAATTAATTAATATAACTAATATGTTTTGAATTTTTTAAAATAGACATCATTTTTGAATTCGTAATATCAAATATAGATTAGGGTGAGGTTTTGGTATTTTTCTGAAATACTTCAATTTTTGATGAATAGTGAAACCATTTAGTGGTACTTAAAAAACTGATTTTTCATTTAAATAAAATTTTACCACCTCTGTGTTTTGAATTTCAAAAATCTGACATACATATTTGTCATTAAAAAGTAAAATGTGGTTCAATGGGATTAAAATAATTTTATAGTGAATAGTAACTTTTAAGTTTTTAATCGCGATTAGAGGTAATTAGTGTAATTTAAGTTAAGAATAAAGTTTTAATAATATTAAATGAACTTGAAAAATGTCCTACCCTTATTGGATGTGTCATGGTCGACCATGAAAACCCATGGGTCTATTTTTGGGACCCCCTGGAGCCACTTGGGTAAGATAATGACATTAATGCCTTTTATTTAAAGTTAAAGTAAAAATGACACAAACATGTATTATTTTATTAAATTTTTTTTTAGAAATAGGGTTATACAAGTCATATTTTTGAATACAAATAGTCATTGGAAAGATAAAAAGATTTCCTACATCATGATATTTTTTTTATAATTTTTAGACATTAAATAAATTAAATTATATATGACACCATGATGATGAAGCGATTACCTCATTATTTAAGGATTTAAATAAAATGAAAATATAATGTAAAATATAAGACCTACACCTGTCAAAAACCTATTGGATGGGTTCATTTCGGAACCCTATCTCCTTATCCTCGAAATTTAAAATTGTGGGACCTTTTTTATCCAAATATCATTTTATAACAAAGTATCTTTTCTTAACTTTCCAAGAGTGCCCCTCATATCCTCTTATAAAAGGCCCCCACCTCTACCACCTTACCCACACTTCCAAAGCCTTTTGATCATCCAAACCATACCGATTTTGTCTCTCCACATACCTCTATAACTCTTAGAAGCCTCACTTTGGGCAGAAGTCTTACCAAGGAAGCCTTTGAGCTCAAATCAAAAAGAGTTACCAGATTTAAAGGTAGTGTCTTCTCTTGTGTTCTTATGTTTCATTTTTCTTCTCCAACCCCCTAAACTATTTTTATTCATTTATTTTGTAACAACACCAGTATCTTCCATATACTAGGATGTTTTTATAAGAAGTATTCGAGCTACACTTACACACACCTACATCTAATGGTTAAAGAACATACTGTTTCCGTGGATGGCGAATTTCTGCCTCACGAAACGATGATTGTTCAATATTCTTTTAACAATTTCAAAGGTGGCCATTAAGATGTCACTATACTTATATATGATATATAATTGGTTTATGTTTTCCTTAATCTTCTGTATTTTTTTCATTTATGTCATACCTTTATGGTTTCCATTATGGGTAAACACAATATCTTCATTTTAGGAAGTGCATACTACCGCCCACTCAAAGTGATTTTATTCGTTAATACCATATGTGGTACGTATAAAGGATAGATTGAATGATATTATATATGATTCAATACTGGGATCATAATACTATTATGTATCATTATGTTTTAATTCCATTAAATATGAAATAGAAATGGAAGTAGCGTTCATGCGTACGTACAGCTTACCGTCTCCATGAACGGTGCATTTCATTTCTTACCTCTAAACGTTATTTAATTTTATAAATGCATGTATATACAGGATATATATGATATGTATGATATCTACATCATGAGTATAACTCTGGATATAATTGATACATGAACAACTTGTAATTATAAAGAGTTTATTTTTGACTCAAGTACCAATGATCGTTAAAACGACCGTTATTAACTTAAATAATTACATAGTGTTCATGACATAGTAATAAGTGGTATAAAAGGAATAATTAACTTGAAAAAGGTTCTTAATAAAATACAAATTAACTCAAGTTTATTATTCAGGAGGTTAAAGAATGATCGATTCAAGCCAGACCCGAGGTATGGGACTTCGTCTCAATCTCCTTTCATTGAGGCATATTTTGTTTTATACACAACCTTTGTTTATACGGTGTACAAACCCCTTTGAATTTTACATTTATCCAAAAGGAATCTTTTTTTATAAAAATTGTTTTACTAAACGACATAATGTTATGTTTTTGTCGTACGTATGTGGCGACAACGACTTCTCTGCCTCCATGACCATTATTTGAGTTTCGGCTTCCTCTACAAGCCATACTTTTTTTGAAATGAAAAATAAATACCATGTTTTACTTCTCATTTATTTTGGTATTGAAAATGGTTTTCATAATGTTTTTATTATATCAATGTGTTTTATTGATATCTTGTGATTGAAATATGGAAAAGTTATGTTTCCTTTATGCATGTTCTATGTGATACGATTATGTTATGGTTCTTGGGCATTATTATGATGACGGTCGGTTCCGTGATAAACTAAGGGGGGGGGGGGGGGGTGAGCCCGATATATCTCTCTATTTCATTGGGTAACGTGAAGGAGTTAAACGTTAAGGTTTCTCTAAAGAGATTTAGGGAATATACTGTGATGGGTATTCCAAACGTAACCAAGAGGGTTACTCCCTACGTAAGAATGTTATGAATGCCTCAAGTTACCTTTATTTCTTATGATTTATATGATTTATTCATGATTTGATGAGGTATGTTAAAGTGATTATGTTTTTTGAGTAAAGTATGATTTCATTGATTCTTATGTATACATGTACTCATGATTCCTTTCCATATTTTTATATCCCTTACTTAGCTTTTTATGCTCATCCCATGTTTTTGAAATGATTTTCACAGGTCAAGGGAATGGTACATGATGTGATGATAGTGTCAAGGAAGTGTCAAGAAAGAATCCATGTTTTATTTTAAATATGTTTCAGTTGATGGGAAAAAATGAATACTATCATTAATTGTAACCACTTTGTTTAAATGTGGGATGTAATGCATGTTTTATGATCTAATTCTCTAAAACTCTAAACCTAAAAATATCCTCAACATGTATTCTTGAAGTAACTCAAGAATAATTAATGATTAAAGATGGGGTCTTATAGTCATAATTGGTATTAGAGGATAGGTTTAGTTATTTTTGGGATTAGGATTAAAAAACCCTAGTAAAGCCTTTGAGGCATGACTAAGCATAATAAAAACATCTCTAAGTTTAGTTATGTACTGAGTAAGTGGTTTATCAAACAAATACATCTATTTCTAGATACGAGCAGGTAGAGGCGACTCTGGCATAGATGTATCCTAGGGGTAAAACCCGAAAACATCGCTTTGAGCTAGACTCGAACGGGAACTGGTGCGTGACAACGGGCCTTGCTGCACTCTTGGTTACGAAACTCCTTGGGGATATGTTTTGATAAATTCACAAGCATAGTATGAACCCTTATTAAGGGAATAAAAAAATTCCCCTAAGAATATATGTTAGAAAGTAGATCATGAAAATCCTAGATTGAAGCCAATAGACTCATGAGTTAAGGAAATAAAAGTTTATTTATAAGTCATCAACTTTTTTCTTTGGATTACCCTTTATGTGTTACCCCCTAACTTCTCCTTTTATTCCAACCAATGGCCAGTAATAGGAGGACTCGGGCTAACAACAGATGTGAAGATCAGTGTGATGACTGTACTAATGAGATGCCCAATCCAATTGGAGCGGGAATCACAAACTTTGTCACACTTCTATCTCAGCTAACTCAAGATTTGAATAGAAACACGGGTCAAGAAGAACATCCAAACCCCCCTAAGATGGAACAAGTCACTATCGAGTGCTTCATGAGACAAAGGCATCCTACTTTTAGTGGATCATCCAATCCCAAGATCACTGAACAATGGATCAACTCCATTTAAAAGATCATATCCATCCTTCAATGTTCTGAACAAGAGAAGGTTCTCCTGGTAGATTATCACATGGAGGGTGAAACCGATCAATAGTGTACATTGATCAAAAATACGAATCCTAAGGAGGAGATAGAGGCGTTGGAATGGATGTATTTTCGGAATATGTTTTTCAATAAATATTATCCGTGCACCCTCCAGCTTAAGATGGAAAGGGACATTCTTTCCATCAAGGAAAAAGAAGAAGAATCTATTTGAGTGTACGAGGCGAACTTTAAAAGGATTGTACGATATGCTTCTGGCTTTGTTATTACCCCCGAATGCATGGTAGACCGCTTCTTTGGGGGGCTGAAGCCTAGCCTGCTGAAAGAATTAGCGATCCGTGACTTCGACAACTATAAAGAAATTTTCCGATGTGACCGCAAGGTCAAAATGGAGATCGGGGACTCACATGGGTATCATGAAAAAAAAACCATAAGTTGGACTTCAATGCTGTGGGTCCGATGGATAAATCCAATGGTTCTAATAAGATCCAGAACCCTACTTACAAAAAGTGTGGAAAGAAGCACCCTAGAAATTGCCTCAAGGGGATGAGAAAATGCTTTAGGTGTGGAAGAGAAGGTCACCTAGCTGTTAACTGTTGGAAAGAAAGACCCGAAGCTGCGATAGAGGAGAGGAACACTCCGTTCATACCACAACACATTGTTCATTACTACAACTACAAAGAACTAGGGCATCTTGTAATTCAGTGACCTAATCCAAAGGTTTTCAAAGGCAACCAACAACCTCCAAGGTAGCAAGGAAGAGCTTTTTCCATCACTTTTGCCGAAGTGAACCCTGACAATGAAGTTGTGAAATGTATGCTACTTATTCATTCATGATAAGCGAAAGTACTTTTAGATTCATGTTCTACGCATTCTTTTATATCTTGAAAGTTTAGTTGAAAAATCCCAGCACCAACACAAATCATGGAATTGAAGATGTTGGTGAGTATGGAAAATTGGGCAATCATTGCATCCAATGAATATAACTCCTCCCCTATCATAATATATGGATTGAATTTCTCAGTGAACCTCATCATACTCCATCTAGTGGAATTTGATGCAATTCTTGGCATGGATTGGCTTTCCTTACATAGAGCCGACATAAATTTTCGGGAGATAGAAATCAAACTCCATATGGAGAATCGACCCCCGATTAGTTACAAGTGTAAGTAGGAAGATGAATCTCCTTTAGCTCCATAATCTCAATCATGGATATTACTACCCTATGAGAATGCGTCTCTGGCTCATATGATTGAGTCCATGGAAGAAACCATCCTTCAAAAAATTCCTATTGTGGGGGAATTCGCTGAAGTGTTTCCCGATGAACTGTAGAGACCCAACCTTTTCTTACATTACTATTACATAATTTTAAAGATAAAAAACATAATAGTATTACACATAGAGGATCCAAAGGTTTAGTGTCTTGGACAAACTAGGACAATACATAACAAATACAACAACAAGCATAAACATTTATTTAATTTCTTATTGTCTAGCTTATTATTGGCACTTTTCCTCTCCCTAGTACATGTAGCCACCTGAGGACATACATCAAAAGGGGGGATCTAGAAGCTCAGTAAGAGGATAAATAAGAACAATATTGCATGGGGTGAGCATAATCATAACATAGGCAACAGATCATGAACATGAGAGGAGCATAAATAAAAGACTTGAAATATGGCAATGCATAAAAATGAAACATCATGTCTTAGTGGTTAACTACCACACATACTTGTGAACCATGATAGAATCTTGTTCTCACATCATTTCAGATTTACTCATTATATTCATCACTTTACCTAATTCATTGGAGAACTATATAATTTCAGGTGCACCCGTCATATTTAAACATTCATATTGCGCAATATAATTCTTGGCGCACCCGTCACATCATAACATTATCATTTATAATTCATGCCTCAATGAACATATATCATAAATTAACATAATGAACCCTTGAAAAGGAATGAGTTTCATCTCATAATAACACATTCATAAGATTTGGGTTCCCTAAAATAAATAGGTAATAACATACATGTTACAAGAACCATCCACCATGAGTGAGAAGTAAAAGGGGTGTTCTTAAAAGAAGAGTTATTTTGGAAAACATTTTGATGGACATAAAAACCAGTGAAAAATATGTATATCCCATAAAAGTAAAGTCAATGATGAACAAATGATCTTTGAGGAACCTGAAGGAAGAAAATTGGGTTCAAGATTTCCCCTTACCTTGTACATGAATGCTTCCTTATCTTTAATGTCCTGTATAATGACATTATATTCATTATTTAGAAATCCAGAAACATGTGTACATTAATAGGGTTAATTCAGGTTTCGTTATGTCATATTATGTTCCTTTGGATGAATTATATAGTTTAAAAACATTGTTCGGGGATGTTCATTTTTATGGTTTTTCTTGGGTGGTTCACTTGTATTCTTAAATTGATGTTTGGGTAGAACATGAGTAAACATCCGGAAATGATATTACATGTTATTAATGATATTACAGGAGATTTAATGATCTTATAATGAATTATATTAGATCAATGTGGATGAATAATTTTATAAGAATTAAATGATGATTATTTGGGTCAATTTGGGCGGTTTTTGGATCACAATGAACTTGTTTTAACTTATCGCTTAGTAATATGGACATAGGTTATTTATATAACGTTAAATAGAACATAATACATATAACATATTCTGTTCCAACCATAAAAATGGTTTCATGACCAAATATGATGGTATAAATGGAAGAAGAAGGTATGTTGTTCTTGAAGGTGATAAATTAACACCTCACAAAAAACATTCTCTTTAATGAAATAAAAGGAAGAGGGAAAATGGTTTGGATGATATTATATACCATAAGAATCATAAAAGTAAATTATATGTATAATAGTGGAGTTACAAAACAATTTGGATGAAGATAGGTGGGGAGAGATCATGAAATGAACTTGAACTTGAAAGGAAATTAAAGGAGAAGAGGGAGGGAAATTACCTCTTGAATCCTTCTCTTGAGAACCTTATTAATGGCCTAAGATTAGTCTATTGATGAGACTGGTGGATCTCGGACATGGGGGAGGTTCTAGGGAAGGTATTTGGTTAGATATTAGAGAAGTCTTCGAGTTTGATAGGTGTGAGGAAAAGAGGGAGTGAAGGGTGGCTTTTATAGTGGAGGGGAGAGGGGTTTCCTTAATATAAAATTCATTAGTTTATTATTTCCCCTCAAGACAAGGAATAGTGAGTCTTGAATGACCAAGAATATTAATTTTATAATATAATCCCGAAACAAGTTGGCTTACATCATCAAGAAATCACACATGACTTTATAATTAGCTTATTTAGCTTATTTTGTAAATTACGGTTTTTCACTATTCATCAAAAATTCAAGTAACTCAGAATAATCCCAAAAATTTACCCCAAGCATTTTTTGACATGTATAATCCAAAAATTAAGTGAATTTTCCCAAAATAATTTTATAAATATTATTAATTTAATATTTAATTAAAATCATAATTTACTAAAAAAATAGTTTTTAAGATTAAAACTGATTTTATAGTGCTTTCAGAAATTAGGTAGGGTCTTATAAAATTATCTAAAAACAATAAAACATTGATTAAATAATTTATGAATAAATTTTAGGGAAAAAAATATTCTTTTAAATTAATTAATTAATTATAATTAATTATTTATGACTTACAAAATACCAAAACGTTTACTAAGGTCAAATTGTCATCTTCTAAGATGTCTAAATTTTATTTTATTATTCATATGTAATTTTACTCTTATGTTTGATGATTTAATATTCATAAGGGTCATATTACTATTCATAAGGGTATGTTACTATTCGTAAGGGTATGTCACTATTCACCAAAAAATATTTTTGTTTCATTAGACACCAAAAATCATCTTGAACACAATCATGTATGTCAGATTTTTGAAATTCCAAACATAGGAGTGACAAAATTATGTTTATAGGTCACATATGACTTAGTATTTTATTATGTTGTGTTTTCATGTTTTTTTAGGACATAAATATAAGAAGGGAAATTCCATTGAAAAACTATGGGTCGTTACATTCTTCCCCCCTTAAGAAATTTCGCCCCCAAAATTTTACTTTACACAAACAGGTGAGGGTACTTCTCCTTCATTGCCTCCTCTAGTTCCCAAGTTGCTTCCCAAAACATATGGTTCTTCCACAAAAATTTGACAATATGGGTTGTCTTGTTGCATAGAACCTTATCTCTCCGATCTAGAATCTTTACTGGCTGCTCCTTATAGGAGAGATCATCTTCCAGCTACACCACATCTCAGTTTAGTACATGTGAGGGGTCTGGTATGTACTTCTTCAGTAGTGATACTTGAAACACATCATGAACTTGAGCCATATTCGGTGGAAGTTCAAGAAGATAGGCCACAACTCCTATACAGTCAAGGATATGAAAGGGGACAATATACCTTGGGCTTAGCTTCCATTTCTTCCCGAATCACATGAATCTCTTCCATGGAGATATTTGAAGGAAGACTTTATCTCCAACGTCGAACTCCAAGTCCCTTCAACAGTTGTCTGCATAGCTCTTTTTCTATCTTTGAGCAACTATTATGGGTTTCTGGATGACTTGAACCTTCTCTGTCATCTCTTGAACATGATTGGGTCCAAGTAGCTTTCTTTCTCCAACTTCATCCCAACAGGTTGGAGTTCTACACCGCTTCCCATAAAGAGCTTCATATAGAGCCATCTAAATACTCGAGTGGAAGCTATTATTGTATGAGAACTCAACCAATGGGAGATGATGATCCCAACCACCTTTTAATTCAAGAAAGCAGGATCTTAGCATATCTTCAAGAATCTGAATAGTCCTATCAGACTGGCCATCGGTTTGGGGGTGATAGGTTGTGCTGAAATTTAATTCAGTACTCAAAGCATGTTGAAGTATCCTCCAGAACTTATATGTGAAACTTGGATCTCGGTTAGAGATAATTGAGAGTGGAACATTGTGTAGTCTCACCACATCCTTTACATATATCTTTGTAAGTTGTTCAAGCGATAGGTCTTCCTGAATAGTAATAAAATGGGCAGTCTTGGTGAGTCGGTCAACCACAACCCATATCGCATTATTTTCCTTTAACGTCTTTGGGAGACCCATGACAAATTCCATAGTGACATTTTCCCATTTCCACATTGGTATAGGCAATGGCTACATCATACCCTTGGACTTTTTTCACTCATCTTTAACTTGCTGACATATCAAGCACCTTGATATATATTCCGCAATCTCCTTCTTCATGTTATCCCACCAGAACTGTTCTCGGAGATCACGGTACATCTTGGTACTACCAGGATGGATAGATAATGTTGAGCTATGTGCATTGTCCAATAGCTCCTTCTTTATCCCAGGTGATGAAGGCACAAAAAGAAACGTTCCAAACCGAATCACACCATCATCGTCGATATGGAACTATTGCAGCTTCCCTTCCTTTACTGCATTCACCCTCTTTTGTATCTCCACATCATCCCTTTGTGCTTCCTTAATCTTCTCCTAGACGGATGGTTGTGCAATCATTTGGGCAAGGTAGGATCTATCCCCTGCCCTTATGATTTCCAAATCCATCCTTTGCATATCCAAGAAGATAGGGTCTTTCTCAATCTGCAACATGGATAGAGTAGCAGGTTCTTTTCTACATAGAGCATCATCTACCTTGTTCACCTTTCCATGATGATAATGAATAGAGCAATCGTAATCCTTGATTAGATCTAACCATCTCCTTTGACTCATGTTGAGCTCCTTTTGTGAGAATATATACTTTAGGCTCTAGTGGTCAGTGTATATTTCACACTTCTCGCCATAAAGGTTGTGCTGCCATATTTTCAAGGAAAAAATCATGGCTGCCAGCTCTAGATCATGTGCCCTGTAGTTATTCTCATGGATCTTCAACGGTCATGAGGCATAGGATATCACATTATCATTTTGCATGAGTACACAACCCAAGCCTTTCTTTGAAGCATCACTGTATATCACAAAACATTCTGCACTTTTCGGTAGTGTGAGTACAGGTGCAGTGATTAGACTTCTCTTTAGCTCCTTGAAGCTTCACTCAAATTCTTCTGTCCAGACATACATTACCCCTTTCCTTGTTAACGTAGTTAGCATGCTTGATAATCATGAGAAGTTTCTCAAAAAATGTTTGTTGTACCCAGCTAATGCAAGAAAACTACGGATTTCTGTGACATTATAGGGCCTGACCCATTCCTCAATCGCCTTTGTTTTTGAAGGATCCACAGAAATTTCCTCACTTGTGATCACATGTCCAAACAACGTGACTTGATTCATCCAAACATCACACTTGCTGAACTTGGCTTACAACTTCTCCTTTCTCAATGTCTCCAACACAGGTCTTAGATGTTCTTCATGTTCCTCCTTGCTCTTGGAGTAGATGAGAATATCGTCGATAAACACTACCACAAATTTGTCGAGGTAATGTCTAAAGACTCTATTCATCAAATCCATGAAAATTGAAGGAGAATTAGTAAGTCCAAAGGGCATGCCCAAAAACTCAAAGTGCCCATACCTTGTACGGAAGGTGGTCTTCTAAATATCTTCCTTCTTCAACTTTACCTAATGATATCCATAACGAAGATCCACCTTTGAGAAGTATTGAGCTCCTCTTAACTGGTCGAACAAGTAATCAATCCTTGGGAAAGGATACTTGTTCTTTATGGTGATCTTATTTAGTTTTCGATAATAGATACACATCCACATTTTTCCATCCTTCTTCTTCACGAAGAGCACTGTCTCACCCCGAGGTGATGCACTAGGGAATATGAACCCTTTGTCCAAATTCTCATGCAGCTACTTCATTAACTCCTCCAGTTCGATAGGATCCATCCTATATGGATACTTTGATATAGGATTAGCTCTAGGTATGAGTTCAATTGAGAACTCTACCTCACTATCCGGAGGAATTATGGGGAACTCTTTAGAAAATACATCACCGTATTCCCTCACGATGGGCATTTCCTAATGGTTGGTACTTTCCTTCAACTCAACCATTTGGGAGAGATATGATTCTTTATAGGGAATCAACACCCACACCATTGAAGGATTTTTCAATGGAGAATTATGATCTTCTTTGCATTTATAAATGAGCATGGTATGGTTCAGAGTAAGGAAATATATTTCCTTTTCCTGATAGTAGATATGTGCTCTATATAACGAGAGCCAATCCATTCCCATTACAGCATCAAATTTTACCAAGGGATGTATTGCGAGATTTTCCGGAAGAATATTCCCACATACACCAACAGGAGAAGAGTCAAACACTTGGGTTTTAATGATTAATCCACATGGTGTTTTTACAGATATCTCTACTTCAAGGTTTTGGGGATTTGATTCTATAGTTCTAGAAAACTTTCAAGATATAAAGGAATGCATAGAACCAGACTCAAATAAGACTTTTTCCATTCGTGAGTGAATATGAAGTGTACCTTGTATGACTTCATTATCATGATCCACCTCTGCAGTAGTGATGGAATAAGCCTTACCTTGTTCCTTTACCTTTGGTGGTTGCTGACGTTGATTACCCTCGAGAACTCAAGGTTTAATGCACTAGTGTGCATAGTTCCCTAGATTAATATAGTTGTAGCATTGAACCATGATTGGTTCACTCCTTTCATTAGCTAAATTCTCCTTCCATTTTGTGTATTTTCGACACTCTTGATCACGGTGTCCTTCTTTCCCACACTTGAATCATTTCCCCATCCCTTTGATGTAGTTCTCATGGTGCATCTTCCAACATTTTTGGCATGTGGGTCGTATATATTTCTTTCCACCTTTATCATTAGATCCACCAACTTGAAACTCCATATTTCATTTCTTATCCCCATAGCCATGGGAATATTCTCCAAATTCCATCTCCACTTTGAGAGAACACCGAAAAACTTCTTCATAACAACCAAAGTCTCAAATTTCAAGAGCCTTTTGAAGGTGTGGTTTTAATCCACTAAAGAATCTATCAATTATGCTGTCATTATTGATAACAAAACCCAAAGAATACCTTGAGAGACTTTTGAAATTAACATCATAGGTTGTGACATATTCTACTTCTTTTTTCTTGAGCTCTATGAATTCTCTCTCCATCTTCGTGTGAAGAGTTCATGGGAAATACTTATTAAGAAACATTATCTTGAAGTCTTCCCATTCCATCTCTTCAATTTCCTCCCTTGGCTTGGTGTTCTTAATCAAATCCCACCATTGATCGGCTTCTCCATATAGACAATAAATGCCTAGAGTCACCTTCTCCATCTTAGAATAGTGAAGCATAGAAAATATCATCTCCATGGAGCTGACACACTATTCCGCAACTAGTGGATCAGAAGATCCACAAAACATCGGTGGTTATTGTCTCAAAAAACATTCGATATTTAGTTGGTCCCTCTTTGGTGAAAGAGGATGTTCCCCATTATTATGGTTATGATTCATAACCTGAGATAATTGGGTAAGCATCTCCATGATGTTTTGAACTCCACCTCCCAAGTCATTGGGGATGTTGTTCGGGCAATCATTGCATTGGCCCTCACATGAGTTGTTGGCCTGATTTCTGCTGGTTCCCACCACTTTATAAAATAGAAATGGTTAGAACAAAACATAAGTAAGCAAGTCATGAATAACTTACTCATTTAAACAATTATACCAAATACCTAAAATATGGGATCCCTATGTAAATATTCTTGTGTGCATATTTTTTACATAGTCTCATACTAGAGGTTTTCTCTAGGGTTCACTAATCATAATTCCCAAATTAACTAAACCTTGCCTCTGATACCAACTATAGCGACCTCGACTTTTCTTAAATTACAATTACATCATTTGAAATATAAACAATATAATAGTATTACACATAAGATACAAAGATTTAGTGTCTTATGAAAACTAGGACCATACATAGCAAATACAACAACAGGCATAAACATTTATTTAATTTCTTCTTCTCTAGCTTCTTACTGGGACTTGTCCTATCCTTAGTACATGTAGCCACCTGAGGATATACATCCAAAGAGGTGAGATAGATGCTCAGTAAGAGGGTAAATAAAAACAATATAGCATGGGGTGAGCATAATCATAACATAATAAAAAGATCATGAACATGAGAGGAGCATAAATAAAAGGCTTGAAATGTCGCAATTCATAATAATGAAACATCATGCCTTAGTAGTTTAGTACCACACATACTTTTGAACCAAGCTAGCATCTTTTTCACACATAATTTCACATTTACTCATGAGATTCATCACTTTACCCAATGAATTGTAGAGGTATATAATTATGGGCGCACCCATCACATTTAAACATTCATATTGCGCTATATAATTCTGGGCACACCCGTCACATAATAACATTATAATTTATCATGCATGACACAATGAACATATATCCTAAATTAACATAATGAACCCATGAAAAGGAATGAGTTTAATGTTATAATAACACATTAATAAGCTATGGGTTAGCTAAAATGAAGATGGAATAACATACATGTTATAAGAACCATCCACCTTTACTGAGAAGTAAAAGGGGTGATCTTAAAAGAAGAGTTCTTTTGGAAAACATTTTGATGGACATTAAAATCAGTGACAAACATTTATATCCCAGAAAAGTAAAGGCTTTTGATGGACATAAAAACTAGTGACAAACATTTATATCCCAGAAAAGTAAAGGAAATTATGAGAAAACGATCTTTGAGGAGTAACCATATCAAAAATTGAATGAAAGAGGGAGAACCCGAAGGAAGAAAATTGGGTTCGAGATTTCCCCTTACCTTGTACCTGAATGCTTCATTCTCTTTAATGTCCTATATAATGACATTATATTAATTAATTAGAAATCCAGAACCATGTTTACATTAATAGGGTTTATTATGGTTTCATTATGTCATATTAAGTTCCTTTGGATGACTTATACATTTTAAAAAAATTGTCCGGGGATATTCGTTTTATGGTTTTTCTTGGGTGGTTCACTTGTATTCTGAAATTGATGTTTGCATAGAACATTATTAAAGATACAGAAATGATATTAAATTTTATTAATGATATTACAAGATATGTAATCATATTATTTTGAATTATATTAGATCCATGTGGATGAATCATTTGATAAGAATTCAATGACGATTATTTGGGTCAATTTGGGCAGTTTTCCGATCACAACGAACTTGTTTTAACTTATCACTTAGTAATATAGACATAGGTTATTTCCAGAACATTAAATAGAACATAATACATATAAAATATTCTGGTTAAACCATAAAAATGGTTTCATGAGAATATCTGAAGGTAGAAATGGAAGAAGAAGGTATGTTGTTCTTGAAGGTGATAAATTAACACCTCACGAACAACATACTCTTTAATAAAATAAAAGCAAGAGGGAAAGGGGGTTGGATGATATAATATACCATTATAATCCTAAAATTAAATTATATGTATAATACAAGAGTTAAAAACAATTTGGATGCATATAGATGGGGAGAGATCAAGAAATGAACTGGAACTTGAATGGAAATTAAAGGAGAAGCGGGAGGGAAATTACCTCTTGAATCCTTCTCTTGAGAACCTCTTTAACGGCCTAATATTGGTCTTTTGATGAGACTAGAAGATCTGGGACGTGGGGGAGGTTCTAGGGAAGGTATTTGGGTAGAGTTTAGAGAGGTCTTGGAGCTTGAGAGGTGTGTGGAAAAGAGGGAGTGAAGGGTGGCTTTTATAGTGGATGGGAGAGGGGTTTCCTTAATATAAAATTCATTAGTTTATTCTTTACCCTCAACATAAGGAATAGTGAGTCTTGAATGACCAATAATAGTAATTTTATAATATAAACCCGAACCTAGTGGGCTTAAATTAGCAGGACATCACACATGACACTATAATTGGCTTATTTAGCTTATTTTGTAAATTATGGGTTTTCACTATTCATCAAAAATTCAAGTAACTCAGAATAATCCAAAAAATTTACCCCAACCATTTTGTGATGTGTATATTAAATAAATTAATTCCATTTTTAAAAAATAATTTTCTAAATATTATTAATTTAATATTTATTTAAAATCATAATTTACTAAAAAAACTGTTTTTAAGATTAAAACTGATTTTATAGTGCTTTCAAAAATTACGTAGGGTCTTATAAAATTATCTAAAAACTATAAGACATTGATTAAATAATTTATGAATAATTTTTAGGGAAAAAAATATTCTTTTAAATTAATTAATTAATTATAATTAATTATTTATGACTTACAAAATACCAATACGTTTACTAAGGTAAAATTGTCACTTTCTAAGATGTCTAAATTTTATTTTATTATTCATAGGTAATGTTACTCTTATGTTGGATAATTAACTATTCATAAGGGTCATATTACTATTCATAATAGTATGTTACTATTCATAAGGGGAGGTAACTATTCACCAAAAATTATTTTTATTTCATTAGACTCCAAAAATCATCTTGAACACAACCGTGTATGCCAGATTTTTGAAATTACAATCATAGGAGTGAAAAACTTATGTTTATAGGTCACTTATCACTTAGTAGTTTATTATGTTATGTTTTCATGTTATTTTTTGACATAAAGATAAGAAGGGAATTTCCATTCAAAAACATTGGGTCGTTATAGGAACTGTCTGGTCTTCCTCCTAGAGGAGATGTTGAATTATCAATTGAACTTATACCAAGGGAAATACCAATATCCAAGACTCCATATAGAATGGCTTTTGTTGAGCTTGAAGAGCTGAAGAAACAACTACAAGAGAATATGGATAAAGGGTTTATACTCCCAAGTGCTTCACCATGGGGTGCACCAGTCCTCTTCGTCAAGAAGAAGGACGGGTCAATGCAGCTTTGCATCGATTATCGTGAACTTAACAAAATCATGGTAAAGAACAAGTATCCTCTGCCATGGATCGATGACTTGTTTGATCAGCTGCGTAGAGAAAAATACTTCTCAAAGGTAGATTTTCGGTCGGGATATTATCTAGTGAGGGTGAAGAAGGAAGATGTCCCCAAGACTGCTTTTCATACAAGATACGGGCACTATAAATTCATAGTAATGCCTTTCGGACTCACCAATGCTCCAACAATCTTCATGGAATTTATGAATAGAGTCATTAGAGATTACCTAGAAAAATTTGTGGTAGTCTTTATAGATGATATTCTAATATACTCAAAAACCAAGGAGGATCACGAGGAGCATTTAAGAACTATATTGGAGACTTTGCACAAGGAGAAGCTCTATGCAAAGTACATCAAAGGTGAGTTCTGGTTGATGGAAGTCTCATTCTAGGGCCATATCATCACAAGCAATGAGATATCTGTGGATCCCTCTAAAATTGATGCAATTGAGGGATGGCTGAGGCCAACATCGGTAACGAATATCCGTAGCTTCTTGGGGTTAGCTGGATATTATCGATGATTTATGAGACATTTCTCACGATTGTCCAACCCTCTTACCAAGCTAACTCGAAAGGGAGTAAAATTTGCTTGGATTGATGAATGGGAAGATAGCTTCAAGGAGTTTAAAAGGAGGTTTATCACAACACCCGTGCTCACTTTACCCACAAGTGGGGAAATTTTTATGGTATTCAATGATGATTTGAAAAATGGCTTAGGCTGTCTATTGATGAAAAATGACAAAGTGATATCCTATGCCTCAAGGAAGTTGAAAATCCATGAGTGAAACTATCCAACGCATGATCTAGAGTTGGAGATAGTGATCTTTACCTAGAAAATCTAGTGACATTATCTATATGGGGAGAAATGTGAGTTATATACTGACCACAAGAGTCTTAAATATATATTCACACAAAAAGAGCTTAATATGCGCCAGAGAAGATGGATAGAGCTCATCAAGGATTATGACTGTTTAAAACATTACCACCCTGGGAAAGCGAACAAGTTGGCAGATTCCCTAGGTAGAAAGGACCCATCGATTCTATCAATGATGAGAATTGAGAAGGATCCAATCTTCTTAGACATGATAAAGATGGACATGGGTATCATAAAGAAGGGAAAATCATCAATCCTTTCACAAATTACTACTCAACCGTCTCTCATGAAATGGTTAAAGGATGCTTAAAAGGATGATGTGGGAATTCAAGAAAAAGTGAAAGCTATAGAAAAAGGGAAATCTTTAGAGTTTAATGTTAATGAAGAAGGAATTGTGAGATTTGGGAAAAGAATATGTGTTCCATCAAGTCCGGAGCTGAAGAAGGAACTTTTGGATGATTCACATAGTTCAAATTTCTCTATTCACCCAGGGAGCACAAAGATGTATCGAGATCTCCGAGAAAACTTTTGGTGGGATAATATGAAGAAGGAGATCCATGAATATACATCAAAGTGCCTGGTGTGCTAGAAAGTGAAGGCAGAGAGGCATAAGTCTAATGGGATGATGCAACCATTTCCCATACCAGAATGGAAATGGGAGAACATCATCATGGACTTTGTCACCGGACTTCCAAGGACATCCAAAGGCAACAATGCAATCTGGGTTATTGTGGATCATCTTACAAATACTGCACAATTCATTTCTATTCGGGAGGATTTATCATTGGATCAACTGGCACTGATATATATCAGGGAAGTATTAAGGCTGCATGGAGTACCCCTATCTATTTTGTCTGACCAAGATCCAAGATTCACCTCTATGTTTTGGAAGAGTCTTCAACATGCTCTGAATACAAAACTAAACATCAGCACGGCCTATCGTCCTAAAACTGATGGCCAATCCGAGTGGACTATCCAAACACTTGAGGATATGTTGAGAGCGCACTCAATAGAATTTAAAGGAGGATGGGATCAACATATTCCTCTTGTTGAGTTCTCTTATAATAATAGTTTCCACTCAAGCATCCAAATGGCACCATATGAAGCCTTGTATGGGAAAAGGTGAAGAACACCGACATGTTGGGATGAGGTCGGTGAACGTAAGCTACTTGGACCAGAAATGGTTGAGGAAATGGTGGAGAAGGTGGAAAGAATTCAGCAGCATATCAAGGCAGCCCAGAGTTGACAGAAGAGTTATGCAGATAATTGTTGACAATACCATGAGTTTAATGTTGGAGACATGGTTTTTCTATGCATATATCTGTGGAAGAAGGTTACGAAATTTGGATGGAAAGGAATGTTAAATCCAAGGTATATCGGCCCCTTCGAGATTCTTGATCGTGTCGGGGCTGTGGCCTATCAACTAGCACTTCCACCTACCATGGAAAAAGTACATGCTGTCTTTCATGTATCCCTCTTAATGAAGTACATACCGGAACCTTCACATGTACTCTCTACTAAGTTGGTACAGTTGGAGGATGATATTTCCTAAGAGGAGCAACCAGTGAAGATCTTAGATTGTAGAGAAAAATTTCTACGAAATAAGACAATGCCCCTCATCAAGGTGTTGTGGAGAAAGCACAAGTTTGAAGAAGAAACTTGGGAATCAGAGGAAATGATGAAGTTGAGTTACCCACATCTGTTTTAGTGTGGGAAACGGAAATTTCGAAGGCAAAATTTCATAGGGGGGAATATTGTAACGACACAATGTTTCATTAATGGAAATCCCTCTTGATCTAATTAAATGTCTCTTTATGTAAAATGATTATATAAAATATAAATTTCTTGGGTTTTATGTTACGAATTTTGATTGTTGATTTTACAGCTGTTGAATAGAAATCACATGATTAGTATAAATATAGATCTTTAACAAACCCAATTTACTCAGACAAAAGAAGCGATGACCTCATCCAGTAGAATTGCTCCATAAGAAGCCCAGTTTTCGGATCTTGGAAAAGAGGTGGCGTCTTTGGGCTTCGCTCTTGACCAAGCCCAAGCTGAGCTTCATCATGTCAAGCTCGAACGAGACCGTCTATGGGAAAATTGGAAGTTGATGGAGATGACCACTCGAGCAATGTTATCCGAGCCACCCCAAGAGTCTGTCACCATCGCACACCTTACCCTTATGTCTTACGTAGCTATTTGAAGGGGTTATGTAACAAATCGCTAGTTCAATGTTCATGTACATTATTTTTCTATATAATAATGAATATATTTTCTTGTCATTATTGATACATTGTAAATAGTTTTTAAAGTACAAATAGTGTTTTTAGTTATTATTTAATTAAGAAGTATAATTTATTAAATTAAGGGATTTTTGAATTAAATAATATTTTGATAAAATATTATTATTATTATTAAATTAATTTTTATTAAATATAAATGATCTTATAATTTTATTAATGCAATTGTAATTTTTATTAAGGTTTGAAAGCCATTTTTGTCAAAACCTGTGAATTTTTGATAAATGTCGGTTTTTATTTTAAAAGTAAAAATTAACATATTTAGAAAATTAATTTGATAAAATAAATGTTATTTCAGGAACCAGGATGTTGAAATTATCCAATGGTGAATTTTTCATTATTTTTCGAGACAGTCAAATTTTTGGGTAAAAATTAAATACCGTTTAAATATATAATGTGTTTTATGACATCATAATGACCCAATAGTGATGTAATAAAATACTATAATCTTTATTTTCGGCTAATATATGTTTTACCATTAAAATAAGTTGATTTTGGGTTTGTTTGACTTCTTTTACAGAGCATTAATGGACCCCTCAAGACTTATTAAGCATCTTGTCTATTTAAATTATTTTACATGGGAGTATGACTCACCTCCACATATGCTACCCCATTATTTTAAGAATATTGGCCTTTGGCCTTATAAAATATTGTTTTCCTCTTCCCTTTTCAAAAAACCATTGGAAAAAACCATTAGATGATTTGTGGTTTGGATTAGATTAATGTAAGTGGTCCCAAACCTAAATAATAAAAAATTCACTCACCTTTCCTATATAAACCCACCCAAACTCCCACGTCCTCCTCACTCAAAGCTTTTAGAGTTTGTAAAACCTCTTCCATACTCTCTCTATAATCCTCCAAAGGTGCCCCAATCTCCCAAGAATCCTCTCTAAAGCCTATCTCAAGCCTTTGGAAGCACACTTCCAAGTAAGGGTTTATCTTCCTTTCACTTTTTTGTCCAATTTTCTTAATATTGTTATTCCCTTTTAGTTTCAATTATAAATGATGGGGTAAGGTTTTTCACCTCCCCCATACTTCCCTCATATTGTTTGAATTATGGGAGACCCCATTATCTCTCATTAAATGCCTCCCATGTTCACTCATTACTATGCTGAAATTCCGAAAGGAACTTCTCTCTCCTCATTTACATTCAAGAAATACTTTTGTATCATGAATCTAATTCAATTAAAATTGTTGGGACATGTATCTATATGACCCCCTATAATTTCCATTTCATGTAGATATGATGAGACACCCCTTTCTCGCTCATCAACCTTTTTTATGAATTCTTATATCACGCCGTTACGTTGCCGAAATTGCACCGATTTTCTAAGCCAATGCTGTTGTGTAGTGAATACCATGCCCATTTCTCCATCAAGGGTATTCACCTTCATGCACATTTACTTATTGATTATAAAGTTTCATTCCACATTACTTTTTCGTGGAATAAATGATATGTTTTATGAATCCCTGTTTTATGATCCATGTGACACACTTATGCATGAAATGAAATGTTTAAGAAGGGTGAACCCTTATAGCACTCCAATGCATTGAGTAAAGTATAGTAACATGATACGTCATGTGTAATGAGTGTTGACTCATGATAATTCAAGTTCCATGAGGGTTTACTCGTGCTTCACGTGCAAGGAGGATTTACTCATGCTCCATGTGTAATGAGCATTGGCTCATGCTAATTCAATGTTAAGTGTTGTTGCCACATTTCCATGTTATGATTATCATGCTTTTTCATGCCTTTATGTTCATGTTTCTCCTGTTATCTATTGATATGCCTATTATGTAACATGTATTTTACTCCTCATGTATTCCATGTTTATTCCCTTACTGGGCGTTATAGCTCACCCCTTTTCTTATGCATGTCCTCAGGTTATCCCATGCAATGTGAAGTACGAGGAAATGTAGTGTCCATGTAAAGGAAGTTTTCAATAAAGATGTTGTATTTCATGTTTTAAGTTGTTATGTAATGATCCTAAGCCCCAAAGACACTAGACCTCTTGATCATCCACGTTGTATCAAGTGAATAGTTTATGTAATAAATCATGTTTATGTTTGTAAAAAAAGCAGGGTTGTCATACAAAAGGTTCTAGAGGAGTAATGATAAGGACGAGGGTGTAGCATATTATAAGTTAGTTGAGGGGAAAACATGAAACTATTTGAAAGAGCGACTTCCAACCATTTTTTTGATATGTAATAGTGTCCAAAATTAAATACACCAGAAAATTATACATTATATGTTTTATATATTGATATAATATGTATTTAGGAAATTTTTTTGTCAAATGTTACAATTTATACTCTAACATTGACTAGTATGTAATAATTTTTTACTATAATTGCATTAATTAATTTTATATTATTTCAATAATAACTAAGGGATAAAATTATGTTGGATGTATTAGACCTTATATATTATTATTATTCCAAATATGGAATCCATTTTAGTAATTATATTCAATTAAGTGGTAGAAAGTAGTTGAAAATTATCCCATAGACATGTCGAGGTAAAGGGGTTTTAATAAAAAAAGATCAAAAGATTACAAAGAGTTTATATCCAATTTTAATGTGAAATTAGGACCACTGAACTAAATAGGATTAATATTTATATAATTGACCTAATTATGAATTAAAATAAATTTAAAATATAATTTAAATGTATAGAAAAATTTGAAAAAAGATGGTTTGAATTAAAATTAAGAATTTTTCAGATTTTCTCAAAAAATGAAATAATTTAGAAAAATCCAAAAAAATATCCCCCAAATAAAGTTTTGACATTATTAAATAAAAAATAAATTTTAATTAACAAAATAAATTTCTAGTATTTTGAAACAAAAATTTTATTGTTTTTTATATAAGGACATAAAATAAAATTCTATTTATGAATTAGTATTTCCAAAACCAAAATTGTTTACTAAAAAGTATATATTTCATTATAAATATGTGTTATATATAAATAAAAATTATAAAAAAATTTAAAATGTAGTTATAACGATTCATATTAGTTTTTTTAAGGGATAGTTTACAATTTTTTTATTTAAAAAATTATATTAAAAATATATAATTATTTTGTTATAACATAATCTCTCGTGTGCTATAACAAAAATTAGTGATCCCTGTAGCACATGTTTTAAATGGTGTGTAATATAATGAAATATTAACTCAGGGTAGCATGTTATGAAATACATCAAAAAATTTTAATTTATTTAAAAAAATATTCATGAAATCTTGTTATGTTACATTCTAACCATATTAAAATGAATTTCATCTTCAAATGTTTTCACTACAATACCAAAAAATAATGATACTAATACCTCATCATATCCTCAAGATCCCATATAGCTTTATAGAACTGGATGTTCCTCTGGAAAACATTGAATAGTTGAGTAGTCTTGTTTTCTAGAACATTATCTATAAGATATGAATGAGCTTTCTCTAACGAAATATCTTACTCTAAAAATATCTTTCTCAAACAATATTTCCAATACGTTTAGTACATCTAAAGGGTCTGGTATGTACATCCCAGGGAGAGATACATGGGACACATATCGGTCTTGAGATAATTTTCATGTAATTACAAAGTGATATGAAACCATTCATACTCAATCATGGATCTCTAATGAACCAATATACCAATGAATAAACTTCATTTTTTTCTAATAACATAACCTTATTTTCGAGAGAGAATCAAATAAACACCTTCTCACCATCATGAAATTCTAGATAACATCGGTGATTTTTTTATATCATTTCTACTTACTTTTATCAATAATGACATGTTGTTGAATGAAACTAACATTGTCTTCTATTTCATCAGCAAGATCAATTACCAACAACTTTCGTTCTCCAACTTCAATCCAGCATGCTAGAGATCTACACATAAATTCATAGAGGGCTTTATAAGGGTCTCTCTGAATTTTTGAGGGAAATATATTGTTGTTTAAAAATGTTACTCGAGTATAGTGTTGATCCAAAACACCATTGAAATGAAATTAATAATTTATGAAAATATCATCTAGGGTTTAAATTGTTCTACCAGACTGACCATCTATCTGAGGATGATAAGTTGTGATGAAACTCAATTGTGCATTATGGTCTTGTAGAAAACATTTCCAAAACAATGAGTTTAACCTTATATCCAAATCAGATATAATGGAATGTGGTACTCCATTAAAACTTACCACTTCTTTATTTTATATCATGGAACATTGATCCATATAGGAAACTTCTCATATTGCGAGGATGTTTGTTCACTTCGTAAGGATATCGTCTACTAGACATAGAGAATTATTCCATTTAGATGTTCTAGAGTTTTCAGTGAATATATCCCTGGTGATGTTCTCATATTTATATTTTTGTATCGTTAATGTATGAAACATGACCATAAACTATTGTATTTAAGGATTACCATGATGGCACACCATGCACTGAGATAAAAATTCTGCAAATCAATCTTCATGTTATCTCATCAAAAGTATTATTTCAAATATCAAAACATTTTAATATATCTTGGACGAATAGAGAAAGAATAAATATAAGATTCATCTAAAAGATCCTTTTTTAGAGCTGCTATGGATGGGAGACATGCACAGTTCACAAAACTTATCATTTAATAATGATAAATGTTAAACTCATAATCATCTATAACTTTATTTTGTCTCTTTACATATTCCTTTCATAAATCATTAATCTTGTAATTCCCCAACACCAATTATCCAGAGTCGGTGCATTATTACATAGCATTAGCATGATCACAAAAGATGAAGTCTCGAAAGACTGATTAGTTTAGTAGCCATGGAATCACTAGATATATTCCTAAGTCTTACATTACATCATAAAGTAAAAAAAACTACAACAATATCCTGTATTCATATCCCCTCATACTATCCCTGTAGGTCATTCATAAAATACTTCTTCACATCCTAGGAGAAATAAAACATTGAAAGGGGTGATCTTAGATGCTCAGTAAGGATAACAATATGACCGAAACATTTTTAAATAAGCATATACATTTAAGGCGATGTATAACTAAAACAAAATCCTTTTAAACTTGAACTTCAGAAAAATATAGAAAAGATAAAATGAAATAATGCCATTTACTTATTCACATGGATATTCTACTAGTCGAATAATCAAATGCAATATCAATAACCACTTTCATAATGATTGAATGCATAATTCCAGACTATAATAACCACATAGTCAAGGCCTTATGCCAAGACTACAAATAAGATTTTTTCAAGGCCTTGTGCTGAGACACTAGTTTTTCTGATGAGACCTACCGATACACCAACGAGCTATAGCGGGCTCCACCCTTCACTTGTTAAGTCCAATGAATTCTTCATATTAATAGGTTTAAACATAACATAAACATTCGTATTAAGACTAGAATATGAAATTTCAATACATTCTCCATAAATCATGAATGGTATATAAATAACACATCCATAGTCAAACATATCACAAAACCTTAAATACGATATGGATGTTTTATATCATAACAAATCAACTTCAAATAAGCTTAAAATACATCAATGGATGTTGACATAGATGAAATCAAAACTATTTTAGAGAAATATCTCATTTTTTGTAATCATTTAAAAGACACATAATTAAAAAATTTACTTTGAAAATATACTTATAAGATTTTAAGGTATGCTTCGATAATTTTATAATGGCGGAAAATAGCTGCACTCACTGTATAAGTTAAAAAAGACATTCTTACCTTAATTCTACCGAAAAGGTTAAAAAGGGCCTTGTTTGGAAAATGACCGAAAGATTCCTTTATAAGAATCTTATAAGAAGTCAAAAAGGGTATAAATGAATTTAAACCATAGTCTATAAAATATTTAGAATGATTTGAAATAAATTTTTAAGAAACATGGATGTGGATGATAAAGAGGTCCCAGTGGATAATTATATACAAACAAACTCAGATAATGAAGAGATTGTGAAATAAACCCCTACCTTGTACTTTTCTTTTTTTTAGGATATATTAAGCTCTTGTATAATGGTGAAATAAATTTTATTTAATTATAAAAGAATAATATACATTAATATGATATCATATATGATCTTTTAACATTGCTTTGTTAATAATATCTTAGTATTATCGTCGTTTCGGTTGTTAACTTACTAGTTTTTTTATATGTTTTGTTACATAAGCCATGTTTGTTATGGATAGGTTGTATCTTATTCATGTCCAGAATTATATTAAGTCTTTAATTTTTTTTTAATCATCAAATGAAATTTAGTCTTGAATGGATACGATGGGGAATGAATCTCATCGTGTTCGTGGAGACTGTAGTCCGTACGTACGTACGAGTGACAATATCATTCTTCTGATATTAAAATAATTTATAATTGAATGGTATATCATATATACAGAATCAGTATCATGTTATATTTATTATTTACATCAATTACACATCATTATTATACCCATCCAAAAATTTAATGTATTGAATAACAATAACACCACCACATGGAGACGGTAAGCCATACGTACGCACATTTGGAAACTTGTCATTGAAGGGATGGATAGAATAATGAATATGGTAGAACCATATTTATAATAACATCACAATATATAGGAGATAATGGAGTTATTAATTTAAAATTGAAATAACAAAGAAAGAAGAAGTTGAAGAAGAAAGGATCTTGAAAGAGGGTGGTGAAAATATCACATCTTCTTCGGTTTCTTCCATTTGATTTGATCAAAAGGGTTCCTTAGGTTGGATTTATGATCAAACTAAGGCCTTTAGGTTTAAGTGAGGAAAGTGGAGAGAATATTTTTTTAGGGTTTGGTAGAGCCAAAAGGCTTGGAAGGTGTGAATTAAAGAGAAGGGAGAGTTCCCTTTCAAAGGAGGTGTGAGGGGCACCTTAGGAAAATCTAGAAATATTATTTTATAATAAATTTATATTAGGTTTATAATGGCTTTAATGAAGATTATTTATAGTTTACGGTGGATATGTGTCTACAACCAACTAACCAATAGGTTTTAGACAGGTTTGGGTCCCTATGTTAACCTTATCTTTTAGGTTTAACTCTTAGTTAATTAGTTTCACATTTACCATGTCTCTTTGTATTTTTATAATATATGGTTAATAAGCTTACTATAAACTTCCAATAGACCCCCAAGTGGTCCATTAATTATACAACTATCATGATATAAGTCTTTTGGCTGAACCATATATTTTTAAGAATAAAATATCAATTAATAATATAATATTTGTTTTAAAAACTCTTTTATGTCAATTTTGAGACTATTGGGTATTTTGTTTTTGATAAATTCATTACAGCATTATTACTTCAAAAAAAATTCATATAACCAATATTAATATGTAATAGTAGCCTTGAAAATTAATTTAATGCATAAAAAATTTCAAATTACATTTATTTTGGTATTTATAATATCAATTATCTTAATATTTCATTAATTTGATAATTACTCCATCACCACTGTGTCATAAATAAATTAAATTATTTAATGTCTAATTTTTTTTAATAAAATTATATTATGTAGGAAATCTTTTAGATTTCTAATTAATATTTATAATCTAATTTATCTTATGTATAACCCATTGTTAAAAATGTTTTAGTTATTAAACTTTGATTTTACCTCTTTTAACTCTTCTTTGAATTAAATAATAATAAATGTCCAAATCTAATCCAATGGAACCTAAATGATAATATTTTATTCATAAGGTTGTTTTGGGTCAAGATACACTTATCCAATAGAATTAGGACATGTGTTAGGGTAATACTAATATCATTGTTACACTTAATTACCCTATTTACTTTTAACCGTGGTAAATAAAAGTAAAAAATTTATTGTTCACCCAAAATTATTTTCATCTTATTGAACCACATTTTACTCCCTAATATTAACCATGCCTCTTGTATTTTTGAAATTCTACTCACAGAATCGGTAAAATTATGTTTTATGTGAATTTGCAAATTTTCCTAGGAGGTGGGTAAAAGACGGTGAAAGTTCAATAAAATTTTTATATATCTAAAATTATTCTAAACTAACTCTAATTAATTACATTTAACTTATTTAGGTATTATGTATCTATTTTTACCTTAATTAAATTTAAATAAAATATATAATTTTTTAAATAAAAAATCGGTTTTAAACTCTAACTTAATGTTTTTCACTATTCATAAAAAATTCAATGTTTTCAGAAAGATATCAAAATTTTATCCTAGGCTAATTTTGATATTCCGAATCCAAAAATGATGTTTATTTTGAAATATAAAATGTATAAAATTTCAAAAATAGGTTATTACTATTCATAACGTCTAGTTTGATTGGTTGTGGTGTGTGTTAGAACTTGAAGTTGTGTACAACACATGCTACTATATTATTCAAAGAGAAGTGTACTGTGGAAGCTTGGGGTGTTACATTCTCCCCTCATTCTAATAATTTTGTCCTAAAAACTTCTAGAATTCTATCGAATGAAAAACTCGAGTGATTATTCATCATATGTTCCTCAGGTTCCCATGTTGCCTCTTCCATTTTATGGTTTCTCCATAGAACTTTTACCAGACGAGTCGTCCGGTTTCTCAGCACTTGTTCTCATGTATCTAGAATCCTTACCGGATCTTCGCAATAAGACAGATCGGGTTCTAGTTCTAATTCCACATAGGTGAGTACATGCATTGGGTCAGGCTTTTATTTTCTCAACTGTGATATGTAGAACACATCGTGAACTTTGGAGAGGTTTGGCTACATTTCCAAACGATAAGCTACAACCCCAATTTGTTCTAGAATTTTGAAAGGTCCAATGTACCTGGGAATCAATTTACCTTTCTTACCAAAACGCATAACTCCCTTCCATGGAGATTCCTTCAAGAAAACTTGATCTCCTACCTGAAATTCAAAATCCGTCCTTCGGTTATCAGCATAGATCTTCTGCCTACTTTGAGCTGCTTTGATGTGGTTTTGGATTACCTTCACCTTTTCCATCATTTCCTCCACCAGTTCTGGGCCTACAAGTTTTCTTTCACCAACGTCATCCCAACAGGTTGGTGTGTGACATCTATTTCTGTATAACGTTTCATATGTTTCCATCTGAATACTTGAATGGATGCTATTGTTATAGGAAAATTCTACCAGAGGTAAATATTGATCCCACGTACACTGAAATTCAAGTGAGCAAGATCTCAACATGTCTTCAAAGGTTTGAATAGTATGTTTTGATTTTCCATCTATTTGAGGGTGGTAGACAATGCTCAAACGATGTTCAGTATCCAAGGACTTCTGAAGAATCTTCAAGAATCTTGAAGTAAAATGGGGATCATGATCTGAAAAAATCGACAGGGATACTGCATGAAGTCTCACAACTTCATTAATATATAGCTTTGCTAGACATTCAAATGGTAAATCTTCCCTTATAGTATGAAAATGTGCTGACTTGGTAAGATGATAAATAATGACTCATATTGCATCGTTCCTTCTAGGAGTCTTTGGTAGTCCCATGACAAATTCCGTCGTGATATTATCCCATTTCCACTCAGGTATGGGAAGAGGTTGCATGACTCCTCCAGGTTGCTGCCTTCCATCATTCAATTGTTGAAAAACCATACATCTTGACACAAAATCAGAAATCTCCCTCTTCATGTTGTCCCACCAAAAATGTTCCTTCAAATATCTATACATTTTGGTGATCCCAGGGTGTATAGAAAAATTGGAACTATGAGCATCATCCAACAATTCCCTTTTTAGATCAGGTATATCGGGAACAAAAACACTCTTCCCAAATTTCAAATTTCCATCTCCATACATGAAGTCACTCAATCCCCCATTATTCACAGCATTAATCTTTTTTTTGAAACTTTTCATCATTGGTCTAAGAACTCTTTAAGCTTTCTAGTAAAGATGGTTTGTCTACCATTTGAAAAAGTATTGATGTTTCACCTTCCATGGTGATTGCCATATCCATCATTACTAGATCCATAAAAATAGGATCCATCTCAACTCTCATCTTGTTCAAAACTCCATGATCTTTTCTACTCAAGTCATATTCCACCTTATTTTCCTTCCCTAGGTGGTAGTGTATTGTGCAATCATAATTCTTGAGTAGTTCATTCCATCTCCTTTGCTTCATGTTGGGTTCTTTCTATGAGAAAATATACTTCAAACACTTGTGATCAGTATAAATCTCACACTTTTCACCATAGAGAGAGTGTCTCCATATATTTAAAGAAATGATTACAGCAGCTAACCCATAATCATGAGTAGGATAGTTTTTCTCATGAATTTTCAGGTGTCGTGATACATAGGCAATAACTCTATCATTATACATAAGGACACAACCAAGTCCTTTATTCGATACATCACTATAAATAACGAACCCATCATTCCCCGATGGTAGAGTCAATATAGAAGAATTGAGTAATCATATCTTCAGTTCTTCAAAAAATTCTTCACACTCTTTTGTCCAAACAAATTTAAACCCTTTACTTTTGAGCTTCGTTAACGGGTTATCCAACCGGGAAATATTCTGGAAAAAATGTCGATAATAACCTGCTAAACCAATAAAACTGCGTACCTCAGTTATACTCGTTGGTGTTGTCCATTCTTGGATTTCTCTTATCATAGAAGGATCAATAGAGATTACATCTTTAGAGACAATATGGCCAAGAAAAGAAATATCCTGAAGCTAATATTCACACTTGCTAAATTTCCCATATAATTCATGTCTTCTCAGAGTCTTCAACATAATGTTCAAGTTATTTTCATGATCTTCGTATCGTTTGGAGTATACCAAGATATCATCAATAAATTCCAAAACAAAATCATCGAGATATTCCTTGAAAACTCTGTTCATTAGATCCATGAAAATAGAGGGTGCATTAGTCAGCCCAAAATGCATTTCTGTAAACTCGTAATGCTTGTACCTGGTTCGAAATGCTGTCTTCAGAATGTATTCCTTATTCACACACAACTGATGATATCCAGATCGATGGTCAATCTTTGAAATGTATTGAGCTCCATGTAGTTGGTCAAATAAATCATCAATACGAGGGAGGGGATACTTGTTCTTTATTGTTATAGCATTTATTTCCATGTAGTCAATACATAGCCTCATAGATCCATCTTTCTTCATAACAAAAAAACAAGGGCTCCCCATGGAGAAACACTAGGGAGAATAAATATCTTATTACTCAATTCCTCTTGTTCTTTCTTTAGTTCAACCAATTCCACATTTTCCATTCTATAAGGGGTCTTAGATATGGGCCTTGATCCATGAATTAAATCAATGGAAAACTCAATTTCTTGTTCTGGAGGATTTCCAGGTAAATCTTTTGGAAAACCATCATCATATTCATTCACAATGGGTACATACTCTATTTAAACATTCCTTTCCCCACCCACAGTTATTTCATTCCATTCCCCTCCAATAATTGAATATAGTTGAGCTATTGAGGGTGGATCTAGATAAGATTTAGGTGGTGATTATTCTGCTCAAAAGATAAGGTGTTCCTTATCATCATCATCAAAAATCATAACCCCCTTCTTCTTACAATAAATCTTCGCATCATAGTATGAAAGCCAATCCCAAACAAGGATTATATCAAACTCAATCATAGGTATGACGATGTGATCAGCAGATAAAGAACATTTATGTGCTCTAATATGAACTGATTCACAGAAATTTGTAGCGATGATACTTCCCTTAGGTGTTTTAACTAACAACTACATTGTTAAATCGAATTGGAAATATCTAATTTTCTTAGAAAACTGGGATGATATGAAACAATGTGATGATCCAGAATCAAATAATGCATTTTATAAACTCGAGGAAACCATTAAATTACCTGCCACCACATCTTTCAGAGCTTCTATCTCAAGAGTAGTGATAGCATAAGCATGTCATTGATCCCTTGGCCTTTTTTGAGGTAAGTTCCCCTGATGCTTAGGACATTCATTTTCATAATGCCCCATCTACCTATAGTTGTAGCATTGAACATCGGTAGCTTCTTCCTTCCCCTTTCAATCACGAGCTTGGTGGCCTTTTTCACTACACTTTTAACAGACTCCCATTCCTTTCAAGAATGTTCTGGGGTGTTTCTTCCCACATTTACTATATGATGGATATTCAACTTTTCCCTTCTTCCCCTTATTTCCATTTCTGGAGTGATCAGCATATCTCCTCTTCTCTTGCTTCACTGTAAAGTTATAAAACTTAGAGAATTCTTTTTCTATCTTGATGGGACATCAGACAATATCTTCGTACAACAAGAACGATTGTGAGACCAATGCTCGACGATGAAATGGTTTTAACCAGTCAAAGAAATGATCAATCTAACTCCTTGGGTTATGTATATAATATAATGCATGCATCACTAACATTGTAAAGTTAGCCTCATACTTTGCGACATTTTCATCATCCTTTTGTCTGAGACTCAGAAATTGCCTTTCCAAATCTGCTCGATGGTCATGAGGAATGTATTTTCCCAATAAAATCTATTTGAACTCCCTCCATTCGATATTTTATACTTCATCATCGTCATTCATGTTTTGTATCAATTACCACCATTGATCAGCATCTCTAGTGAGGCGGTAAACTGCCATAACAAAGTTTTCCCTTTCACTACTCCCCAAGGCATGGAATATTATCTCTAAAGAACTTATCCATTGCTCAGCTACCAATGGATTTGTACTCCCATTTTATGTTGGTGGTTGTTTCCTCATGAATAGATCTAACATTGATCCTCTATATTGTGTATCGGGGTGCTCTATAAGGGTAAGGTTATTATTCATAACTTGAGTGAGTTGTCCTAGTATGATGATTAGATGATCAGCACTAGTTGAATCATAAACTACACTATAATTATCTTCAGAAATATGTAAATCCCTACATGGATTGCATGCATTGATATGGTTTCCATTCCTTCCACTAGGTGCCATTTATAAACAATGGCATAAACTAGATCAGTTTATTAATCAAAATACAAAATTCCAAACTCGTAAAACACTTAACTTAAATTGAACATTTTATGGATATAATCCATAATCATAAAAAATTTTTCTTTGAGAAATTATATACTCATAAACCCTTCATAATGGTTTGTAATAAAAATGAGAATTATCCTAAGCATATCCACAGGGAGTGTCGTAACCAAGAGTGCAGCAAGGCCCGTTGTCATGTACCAGTTCCCGTTTGAGTCTAGCTCAAAGTGGTGTTTTCAGGTTTTACACCTAGGTACATCTGTGCTAGAGCCGCCTCTACCTGCTCGTATCCAGACAAAGATGTATTTCTTGGGAAACTCAAAAAATCACTACAATATCAATATTCTAGGAAGTTCTTCTAAACTAATCCTCAAAATCTATCTTATGGCTATGTGCTATCTAAATCTAGTTTCCAATGTTAGTACTAAACTACCTCTGATACCAACTATATCACCCTGACCCCAGTTACCCAGATTATATGCATTAATACATAATATTAGCATGATCACAAAACATCAAGTCTCGAAAGAACAATTAGTTTAGTAGCCTTGGAATCAATAGATATATTCATAAGTATTAAATTACATCATAAAGTAAAAAAACTAAACAACATCTTGTCTTCATATCCCCTCATACTATCCCTGAAGGTCATTCATGAAATACTTCTTCACACCTTGCGAAAAATAAAACATCTAAAGGGGTGAGCTCAGATGCTCAGTAAGGATAACAATATAGCCGAAACTTTCATAAATAATCATAAACATATAAGGCGATGTATAACTAAAACAAAAGCCTTTTAAACTTGAACATCAGCATAATATGTCAAAGAATAAAATGAGATAATGACATTTACTTATTCACATGGATATTATACTAGTTGAATAATCACATTCAATATCAATAACCACTTTCATAATGATGGAATGCATAATTCAAGACTATTATAACCACATAGTCAAGGCCTTGTGCCAATACTACAAATAATATTGTGTTAAGGCCTTGTTCGAAGATATTAGTTTGTCTCATGATACCTACCGATGTATTGAGGGGCTATAGCGGGCTCCACCTGTCACATATTAAGTCCAATGCATTCTTCATATGAATAGGTTTAAACATAACATAAACATTCCTATTAAAACTACCATACAAAATGTTAATACTTTCTATATAAAACATGAATAGTATAGAAATAAAACATCCATATTAAAACATATCACAAAACCTTTAATACAATACAAAAGTTTTTTATCATAATAAATCAACTTCAAATAAGCTTAAAATCCATCAAAGGATGTTGACATAGATGAAATCAAATCTATTTGAGAGAAATATCTCATTTTTTTGAAATCATTTAAAAGAAACATAATTAAAACATTTACTTTTAAAATATTCTTATAATCTTATAAGTTAAGATTCAACAATTTTATAACGGCGGAAAATAGACGGACCCTCCTTATAAGTTAAAAAAGACATTCTTACCTTAATTCTATCGAAAAGGTTAAAATGACCTTATTTTGAAAACGACAGAAAGATTCCTTTATAAGAATCTTATAAGAAGTCTACAGGGGTATAATTGACATTAACCCATAGTCTATAAAGTAGTAAGAATGATTTGAAATACATTTTTAAGAAAAAGGTATGTGGATGATAAAGAGGTCCTAGTAGATAATTACGTATAAACAACCTCAGATAATGACGAAATTGTGAAATAAACCCTTACCTTGTACTTTTTCTTGGTTGAGTATAGGTTAACCTATTGTATAATTGTGAAATAATTTTTACTAAATTATTAAAGAATCATATACATTAATATTATATCATATATGACCTTTTAACATTTCTTTGTTAATAATATCTTAGTATTATCGTCGTTTCGGGTGTTAACTTACTCGTTTTCTTTTATGTGTTTTGTTACATAAACCATGTTTGTTATGGATAGTTTGTATCTTATTCATGTCCCAAATGATATTAAGTCTTTAAAAATTATTTTTAATCATCAAATAAAATTTATTCTTGAATGGATATGAATGGGAATTAATCTCATTGCGTGCGTGGAGACGGTAGTCCGTACGTATGCAAGAGCGACAATATCATTCTTTTGATATTAAAATACTATATAATTGGATGGTATATCATATATATAGAATAATTATCCTGTTATATTTATTATTTACATCAATTACAAAACATTATTATACCCACCCAAAAAATAATGCATTGAATAACAATTACACCACGATTTGGAAATGGTAAGCCATACGTTAGCATGAATGGTGACATGCCATTCAAGGGATGGAGAGAATACTAAATATGGTTGTACCATATTTATAATAACATCACAGTATATAGGAGATACTGGAGTTATTATTTTATAATTGAAATAATAATGAATGAAGTAGTTGAAGAAGAAAGGAACTTGAAAGAGGGTGGTGAAAATATTACCTCTTCTTCAGGTTCTTCCTTTTGATTTGATCAAAAGGCCTCCATAGGTTGGCTTTATGATCAATATAATGCCTCTACGTTGAGGTTAGGGAAGTTAAAAGAATATTTGGGAAGGTTGTGGCCGAGCCAAAATGCATTGAAGGTGTGAATTAGAGAGAAGTGGGAGTTCCCTTTTATAAAAGGGGTGAGGGGCACCTTAGGAAAAGCTAGAAATATTATTTTATAATAAATTTATATTCTGTTTATAATGGATAAAAAGTGTATTTTTTAAATTTTAAGGTGGGTATGGGTCGAAAACCACCCAACCAATAGGTTTTATATAGGTGTGGGTCACTATATTAACTTTATATTTTAGTTTTAACTCTTAGTTAATTAGTTTCACATTTACTATGTCTCTTTGTCTTTTTATATTATATGGTTAATTAAGAAACTATAAACTTCCAATCAACCCCAAGTGGTCCATTAATGATATATATATCATGGTATAAGTCTTTTGGCCAAACCGTAGAATTTTAGGAATAGAATACCAATTAATAATATAATATTTGTTTTAAAACTCTTTTATGTCAATTTTAAAACTATTGGGTATTTTGTTTTTAATAAATTCATAACAGCATTATTACTTTTAAAATAATTAATATAACCAATCATAAGATGTCATATTAGTCTAGAAAATTAGTTTAATTCATAAAAAGTTTCAAATTACATTTATTTGGGTATTTATAATATCAATAATCTTAATATTTCATTAATTAGGTAATTAATGCATCACCATTGTATCATAAATAAATTAAATTATTTAATGTCTAAAAATTATAAATAAAATACCATTATATAGGAAATATTTTTATCCTTAGAATGAATATTTATAATAGAATTTATCTTATGTATAACCCTATTCTAAAAATGTTTTACTTATTAAACTTTAATTTTACCTCTTTCAACTCTTCTTTGAATTAAATAATAATAAATGTCCTAATCTAATCCAAGTGGACCTAAATGATAATATTTTATTCCTAAGGTTGTTTTTGGTCTAGATACACTTGTAAAATAGAATTAGGACATGTGTTACAGTAATATTAATATCATTTTTATCCTTAATTACCCTATTTACTTTTAACCATGGTAAATAAAAGTAAAAAGTTACTATTCACCAAAAATTATTTTCATCTTATTGAACCAGATTTTACTCCTTGATATTAACCATGTCTCTCGGATTTTCAAAATTCCACTCACTAAATCGATTAAATTATGTTTTATGTGAATTTGCAAATTCTCCTAGGAGGTGGGTAAAAGATGGTGAAAGTTCAATAAAATTTTTATAAATCTAAAATTATTCTAAACTAACTCCAATGAATTACATTGAAATTATATAGGTATTATGTATCTATTTTGACCTTAATTAAATTTAAATAAAATAAATAATTATTTAAATAGAAAATCAGTTTTAAACTATAACTCAGTGTTTTTCACTTTTCATAAAAAATTTAGCGTTTTTAGAAAGATACCAAAATTTCACCCTAGGCTAATTTCGATATTCCGAATACAAAAATGAAGTCCATTTTGAATGATAAAATGTATAAAATTTCAAAAAAAGGGTATTACTATTCATAACGGCTAGTTTGATTGGTTGTGGTGTGTGTTAAAACTCAAAGTTGCGTACAACACATGCTACTGTATTTTTCAAAGATAAGTGTACCGTGGAAGCTTGGGGTGTTACAAATCTTCACTTGGACAGATGGTTTAATATTTAATTGAGAATGATAAGATTTACCCCTTTCTTTATGATTTATAGATCCGCCCTTTAGAAATCCAAAAATAATGGATCTTTTATGATCCTCATCCAAGATAATCTAAAAATATCCTTTCAACATAGACCATTGACAACCCAATTTTTCTTCATAGGGTAGCAAGGTATTGAGAAGTTATATTCATTTATCCTCTATAACCATAATTTCGAAAGAATCTTCAATTAATTCAATCTGAATATATACTTCAAACATTTATGATCTGGTTATATATCACACTTATCTCCGTAAAGAAAATACCTCCATATATAATATGTAAAAAAAAACAGCAACTAACTCCAAATCATGAGTTAGGTAATTTTTCTCATCAATGTTCTGTTTTCACAAGGCATAAGGTATAAACTTGTTATTCATCATAAAAAGCATCCCAATTACATCTTTTCTTCTACTATACATGGATTCTACAAGAGATTTTTATATCTTTCACATTTAGTTTTAATTAAGTTTCAGAAAACTTTTAGAATTTTTAGGTTGTTTTGACAGTTTTGTAGTTGTTTAGATATTTGGAAAATTTTTAGTTAATTTTTATACTAATATTAGTAATTTATCATTTTATTAGTTTTATTAAATTTTATATTTTATCATTATTTTTTAAATTCCAAAATATTTTTTACATTTTTTCCACCATAAAAAATATTATATAAAAAAATAATAATGAAAAATTGATATATATATATATATCTTTATACGCACACATAATCAGATATATTAATAGAAATACATAAAATACAATAAATTTATAATCTATATAAAATATAATAATAGTAAATTAAAATACAAATAAAATTTAATATAAATAATAAACTAATAAAATTCAAAGTACTTTAATAAATAAACAAAATAATTTAAAAAATGAAATACCAAAAAACTAATATAATAAATTTAAAATAATTACTAAAAATGATTAAAAAATTAAAACTATTATTAATTAAAATTAAAAAATTCAAAATGATACAAAATAAATATGAATAATGTATAAATTCAATAAAGAAGAAAAATAAGCTAAAAATTCATTAGATAGAAATATATATATATATAATTAATTAAACTAGTGTTACATGTTATATTAAGTTATTAATAATACATATGATAAAAAAATAAAAAAATAAAAAATTGAAATAAAATATTAAAATAGAGAACTACAAATATTATTATAAAAATTAACTACAAATTATCAAAATATCTAAAATACATCAAAACGAAGAAAAAACCTAAAATTTTAACTAGTGGTTAAGAAAAATAATTAAAAATGAATTACAAAATAATAAAAATAATTAATAAATATATAATTATTTATATAATCAATTTTAAAAAATAATACTGAAAATATATATAATATTAAAAAATTAATATGACTATAATAAAATTAATATTTTATATAGGATAACAATGATAGAATTACAAATATATAGTTAAACAATTTAGTGTTATATGTTAAATTAAATTAATACAAATTAACATAATAAAAATAATAATCATATATAATATTAATATAAACAAATAAAATGCTAAATTAATAATTTTAGTAAAAAAATGATGTAAAAATTATCAAAAAATATTAAATACTGAAAAACTACAAAAACAACCTAAAATGAAAAATACTGATTGTAAGAAAATTAATACTAAATTATAAATTTAAAAAAATGTTTGTGGAATCACTTTACATAAAAACGATTGTAAATAAAAATTTTCACACTAGGGAAAAAAATCAAAAATAATACACAAATATACCCCCAAATAAATCGAATAATTAGAATTAAACGTTTCAAAATTTTCAAACCCGTTCACACACAAAATATCATACTTCATTTAAAATTCTATTTTTCAAAAATAAATTTTCTCCCACTTTCTGTCTTTCCAAAACAAGTTTCTATACTCATGGATCATGTGACCTACCTCTTTATCACTCTCATCACTCAAAACATTTGACCATAGGTTTTCTCAGTTCTCATAGATATTCATTCTTAACAAAGGTTTTCCATGAATTTCCCATCAAACCTAGTGGAAATAAAATTAATTCACCAATATCTAGGTCTTCACATTACCTTATAATATAATTCAGGCTGTAGGATAGTTGGTCTTTAAATTCTATTACAAATCATTATAAATTACAAAGGTTGAATTTTAAAATAAATACATGATAATTTTCAATACAAATGTCTCCCTCAAACAGTCTCTCACCCACACATAAAATGTTGATTGTACCCTTGAATATGATAGTACAATTTTTTTTTAATTTTTTGTATTTTCTTTTTTCCTCTTCCCATTTTTAAGGACACGTCTTTGTTAATTAAGATTCATAACAAAAATTGGCTTGCATCAACTCTAAAAACCCATGAAATAAATGCCAAAAAATCCCAAAAAGGTGAAAATGTAGTATATACATGATAACATCTCATTAATATAACATTAAATTGAAAATTCTATAGCTTATTTAGTAATAATAAATCACTTTTATAGTATCCCTAAAATTGAGGGTTTCTGCGAAAAGAAAATGGATTTACTCATTTTTGGAACCAAAATGAATCTATATGCCCTTATCAAAAAACATTTAATTAATATGATTACAATAAATTATAACAAATATAATTCCAAATGGATAATGTCAATTCATGTGCCTCAATTGTTTCAATACCAATAAAACCACCGTCTCTATGAATAAATCACTCCCCTACACTTAGACTGAAAATCATTATGAGGAAATTTCAAAAATAAGTATGAAGAGTATCAACACTGGGATTATCCTTAATGGATTTTTATTGCATCAAAGGATTACATGAATGAGAATATATATGGGTGGATCATTGTGTCATATTGGATAAAGAATCAAACAAATTCCTCAATCATTTTAGTGTTACTTTCAAAACTCGTATCTCTTTTATAGAAAAACATGAAAAATATAGAAGACACAACATGGTCAAAATTACTCATTTAAATGAGAATCAATATATGATAAAAAATGGTCCATAATCTTCATGAGTATGAAAATCATATAATGAATAACACAAATGAGCAAGAGTGAATATTGGGGTCTAAATATATAATAGTCTCGAAAAAAAATTTGAATCATGAAAAAATATAGGCAATCATCTAAGTAATGAGACTAGGGATCAAAGCATTCTAAAAAGATATAACATGATCAAACTATCCAAATATATCAGTGGTATGATTTCGAACATATTAATATAAAAATTATTAAGTTTCTATGTGGTTATAATTATTACAAGAGTTTTATTTTTTCTTTATAGTTTTCATTGAGTTTTTGATGAATTAAATGAAATTGAAAATAAACTATTCCTTGTGTTTTTTCTAAGAGTAAAAAAAATATTCCAATATCTGTTGAAGCTTCAGAAAATATTTAACTACAAAATATGAACATTATGAGTACAAACACAAATCATATTACATAAGTCATACCATAATCTGAATTATGTTTCCGATAAAAATATATATGAAAATTTTAATTCATTGTAGTTTAGAAGAAAATGGATTATGATAAATGAATGCCACTATTTAACTAATAAATTAAAAATATGTGAAAATAAAATTAGAGAAATTAAAACAATTTATTGTTTTCTTCCCAATAAGTAGTATATTTATTTTTTATTTAGCCAATCATTACTTAAAATCCAACAGGGTCGAAAAATAATGGAAACCACGCATCTGATTCATTTCTGTAAAATTTTTGAATCCTTTAACTTAAAATATAATTTTAATAGATGTTTCATAATATCTCCATTGAACCCTGTCAGAAATATTTATGGTTTCAATAAAATGAAAATAAACATACTCATAATGTAATTGATGTACCTCTTCTAAATATAAAACATTTGAATTAATGATGTTTGAGAAAAGGACATCCGAATGAAGATTAAGAAAAACACTTTTTTGAATTTTCATGTGAAAAGAGATGCCTAAATAATAATATTTTAGTATTTGGATTGTATCAATAATGCGCTTGATTTAATTATTTGAGTTGGTGATGTATCCTGATTTATTTTCACCACCAAATACTATTATTGTAAACTCCACTAGTTTCCCAATCAATGAGTGATCTATGCATGCTGCAAGCATAGAGGGGTCAATTGGAGTGGGCAACTCCATTATGTCAAGAATGATATATTTTTAAAACTTTTCTTATATACATCTATATTAATATTTTTTTATTAAATGATATGGATCCTTGAACAAAGGATCCTATATAAAATCCCATTATTCTATTATTTTTTTAAAATTATGAGGGTTCTCAATGACCAATGTTGTTTGGTTTTTTACTCTATAAATATTTTGGATGTCTCCATTTTAGAAATTTTATTGGATCCCCATAGATTTTTAAAAAGATGTGATTAAATTTTGATTGAAAGTTATGTTATATGTCTTGTATCAATCCATATTTTTCTATTTGAATTCTAATTTAATCATTGCAAATAAAGGTCCTATTTCGTTGTACACTTCATCCTAAAAAATTACAATTTGATAGGGATTGAATCTGTCCTTTTTGAATTTGTGATGTACATTTTGTGAACTCATATAATGAGAAAATGTATTTTTATTATTTGGGGGACCTTTATATTCAATAGTGTGGATGTCTAAGATCTCATATTCCAGAAATGCAATTATATTAGAAGAATTATATTGTGATGTAGAGGTGGTATCATTGGTATAATTGGATGAATGATCGATCAAAGAAGTATTGTTCAAAGAATCAGACAATGAACAATGTTCAAATAGAGGCTCGAATACATTTTCCTCATAATAATTATTAAAAATTGGATCGTCAAGTGGTAGTGAGGAACCTGGTTTGACAACATGAGTTAGTTTATTTTGTAAATCCTCTGTTGAATAATTAAACATTATATTACATTTTTTTTGTGAAGCACAAAAATCTTTTTTGTCTTAGTGATACAATAACCCATCATGTGCTAAATTATTGAATCATTTCTTTTATATGAATTATCAGGTTATAAATGTTCATGCATTATATGAATTCAAAATTGATAAAATAGTGGGTTTGAACTATAATAAGAATATGGATCACAACATAGACTTGAGTAATCAAAATTAAAATAAATAGAATTACTTGGAGTGCTCATGTCTTGTGTGAGGATGTATTAAATTCCACTAAATTTGGCTAGAATGGTGGGTATTGGTTAAAACTGTGTGGTTTGTCTCATTCCATTTAGAACATCTATTTCCTTGAATTATTTCCTAGAATTTCAAAAGAAATTTCTAAATTAGATCTGAATTTTTTATTGTGTTTTTAGTTTTTTTTAAAACATAGACTAAATATATCTTTTTAAGGATCTTCTATTAATACTATTCTACCTGTCAATTGAACCAATATGAATAAAAATATTTCAAAACGGAATAATAATAAAAATAAAATAAAAATGGGTTTAAAATTTGATTAATAAAAGATAAATGAAAAACCTAATAAAATACATAATGAAGAAGGAAAATAGAATGTAATTTATTTGAATGAGAGAACAAGATATAAAAGAAGGAAAAAAATATAAATTAATAAATTTTTAATGAATAAATAATTAAGAGACCAAAAAGATAATACTAATAAATAAAATAATTAATTGATTTTTAATCTTCAACAAAGAAGAAATAATTGAGGGATAAAGGAATAATTTTCAATTATAAAAATATATAAAATGAAGTAATGAAAACAAAAAATGTAAATAGAATGAAAAATAAAATGAAAAAATAATATACATCAATAAGAAACAAAATAAGTGATATTTAATAAAAAAAATTGAAGAATAAAAAAATACGATAGAGATATGGAATAAATTATTAATATAAAATCGAGATAAAAAAAATAAAAAAAATAGATAATATAGTTAATTATAAAATCAGTATTCATGTGGGAGTTTTTGGGAGACATTTAGATAGAATTATGCAATGTATTATTTCCAATATTTCACCTTCAATTTGAAAACAATTGTAAATAAAACATTAATGACCCACAATCCAAAAACCACATAGAAAATTAAGGATAATGTTAATCCCTTGATATTGGTGAAATATTTTGATTTTCAATACTGTATATGTAAGAATCATCTATAACCTATAGTAAGAATTCATGTTTACGAGAATTGAGAAATGATTTGATCAAATATTTTGACTGATGAAAGGGATGATGAGGTAGGTCACATGATGTTTGAGTATAGATAAATGGTTATGGGAAGACTATGAGTGTAAGAGAAAATATTTTTTAAAATTGGTATTTTAAATGAAGTGTGATAATTTATGTGTAAATGGGATTGAATTTTTTTTAACAAGGTATTCTGATTCGTTGATTTGTCAACTGCATATATTGTGTATTATTACAGGTTTTTTTCCAAGAGTGATAAAATGTATGGTATGGGGGTTGGTGTACATGTATCCCACATGCATTTTCTATAATTTACAAATTTATTTTTAATTATTATTATTACCTATTTTTGTATTTTTTGTTTATTTCTTTACTATTTTAGATATCATTAAAATTTGAAGTTATTTTTAAAACTAATATTATTATTTTATTATTTAATTTTTATTTTTAATTCGTGTAGAAATATATTTTTAATGTAACATGTAAAAATAGTTTATTTAATTATATATATTAATTCTTATCAATTAATAAATTATTTAATCAAAAAATTTCTATCTATTTATTCCTATATTATAATTTATTCATTTTTATTTTTTCATTTTATTATATATTATATTCTTTCATTATTTTCATAATTTTATTCATAAATTATCTTTGGAACTTATATTTTTTTAATCATCTATTTTCTCATTTCATTTTCTCAATTCATTAATATATTTTTTCCTTTGTATCATCTGATGCATCACTATAGATGAAACCCCCTTCTCCACTACAGGTCACTGAACGCATAGGTGAATTGACTATCATTATCATAAGTTCCTTGAAATTTTGCTCACAATCATTTATCCAGATGATATTTTACCCCTACCATGATAACATACTCAAAGGATTAGTTATCCATGTAAAATTATATACAAACTATTGATAATACAAGGATAAAAATAGAAAACTACACATATTAGTCATTTTTGTTGGTCTGGTGTAACATTTATTAGCCTCCTTCTTTTATGGATCGAACGATATACCCTCTCATTATAATATATGATCGGAAAATGAAATCCTTTTCATATTAAATTCTCGTTTTGTAATTTTGTCATATAGTTTCCCTTTCCTAAGGATCTGTAGTATAATATTAAAGTAATCGTCACAATTTTACGTCCAATTTGAATTAACAAGAATTACACCAATAAATACTACCTAAAACTAATCCTAGTAATCTCTAAAGACCCTAATCATTAAATCCATAAAGATAAAGGGGTAATTAGTAAGAACAAATGACAATAGTATATATTCACAATGTCCATACCATGATCAGAATGTCATCTTGGTTACATCATCCTTCATAACCCTTGATAGTTAATATACTAAATAATTTTCATTCTTGAAAATTATTGATCTCTGAAATTTTAATTAAACAATTCATAAATACATGGAAGATGATAATTATTCTGGATCGTGATCTTATTAAAATCATAATAATTATTAAAATGTCACATTGATCAATTTTTATAATTAACCAACAAAATATTTGATCCCTAAAGAGAAACACATGGAAGAAATAATCTTTTATAAATATTATCCTAGACTTTATCCATCAATTCATGAAACTCAAATAGGGTCATTATTTAGGGAGACATTGAAATTTTTGTGTTACTAGTTTTGAGATATATTGAGAACTCAATTTCATGTTTTGGTGGGATACTAGTAAATTATCCTTTGAAGAATTCTACAATGTCCAGAATGATAAATATATAATTGATGTTGTGTTTCTCCCCAAGAATTTTGGATAAACACCCCTTCTAAAAAGGAATCATGACCCATACAACTATTTTTATTCCCATCAGAAGTTCATATTTATCGTCGAAATAATATTTGAACATTGGATCACTTGAAATGTAAAATGGTACATTGCTTCATTGTAAATTAAATTGAGCCTTTTGTAAAGAAGTCCAATCCATGCTAAGGATAGCATCAAATTCTACCAGAGGAAGAATAACTAGATTTCAGGGAAGTAAATTCTAAAAAAATTCATCCAGAGAGAAAACATAGACTTGTTATGTGATCATTATCTCATTTGGGGGTTTTACAATAAATTCCACATATAATTATTTTTATGTCATATTAATACCACTAAGGAGTTATTTTAATATAAAATAATGGGAATATCCATAAAAAAATACATTAGCGGTTCTAGAATGGATGGTTAGTGTGCCTTTACCAATGTTATTATCATACCACTCATGAAATCATAGTAAACACGTAATATTTCCCTTTATTACTAAACTTATGAGGTTACTAACATCGATCATCATCATTAGAACTTTTATTTGGTAACTGGATAACATAATTCTCATTCTCTTTACACTTGATGCATCAAAGCGTGGGAGGTGGATTTTGTGAATCTCTCTCTCTCTGTCTCTATTGAAATCATTATCTAATTATCTCCAATCAATTCTGTATTTAGATACTCTATGGTCATCCTTTCCATACTTAAAACACGTTCTAGACCACTTAGTAAAATTTCTACCATAATTCTTTTCACACATTAAGAATAAAAGAAATCACATCTTTTTTCTCATTGGTTTATAGATTTCCTTTGGAATTACATTTTTATCTTCTAATAAAATAAATTAGACTTATTTGTAACTCCATGCTCCATTTACACCTTAATTGGAAAATGAAAAATTTCTTTTTAGAAACTAATATCTCTTTTGAGAATCCCCCTAAAATAGTTAGAATTAATACATTGAAGAATTTATCAATCATACTTTTAGGTTGGATGATAATTCCAAAACTATACCTCACAAGTATTGTAAAATTTTCCCAAAAGATACCAATAGATTATTCATCCATTTTCATTAACTATTGAAACTCCTTAAATTTTTATATGAATAATATGATGAAATTATTTATTGAAAAATATGTTCTTGAACTCATCCCAATTCATGGAGTCTATTTTATTTATTTCATCATATTGTTTATTAAATTACACCACTAGTCTGCTTAGATTTATAAATGATATACAACTGGAATGAATGTCTCATGATTCAAATAGTGGATTATGTAAAATATATTTTCAATGGTATCGATCCAATTATTTTCCACTATTGGATTATAGGTCCCACTGATATAAGGTAGATGTTGCTTCATGATTGACTCAACATAATTTTACTCCTTTCTTGGTTCCTTTTGGATTCTAGCATGATTCATATAATGAATATGTTGGGTGACCATAACAATATGATTCGTCATTCAATCTCCCATTTCATTCATTTTCATAGGATGACAACCATTTCATTTTCTCTCACATTCATCATCAACATACATCTATTAGGATTAATCGATTAAATAAAACCAAATATCAAAGAGTAAGAAAACATATCATTGATGGAAAACACATAATCATGAAGAAACAATTATAGGAGGTCTTAATCATGACAAATTACATTTCAAATCTATGTCACCATAGGATTATGATAGGTTATTCAGAGTCATCATCTATTTAAATTCTTCATGATTGTACATAAAGAGTTTCTGAATACATAGTGTATAACATTTGGATTTTTTAAAGTAGGTCAGTATCAAAGCCAATTATCACACACCATTTCCCGATCATGTCAAGATGAATAATGTGTTTTTGGGGTTGTTACCCCTATGTACTTTTATTCTAATGAAACACCAACTTTTGGTATATAGACAGTTTTGGATTGCTATGAAACCACTCGATATATCTTCTACAAAAAATTAAAAGACATTTTTCAATACATGAATTATCTTTAGACTTATACGTAGACATGTCCTTAGGGATATCACTAAGGTTTAATAATCATAGTTTCCATAGTTATTCTAATAATTTAATATTATACAAATAATAAGGATCCTATTTTATCATACACATACATTGTATCATTTTTTTAATAATATTGATTAAATTACCCAAACACATGCACCAAAACTGCATTATCTTAGTAACTTTGTAAACAAGGAATAATAAATCTGAGTCTATATATTAACTACATTATCACCCACTAGGTTCTTCGTGACAATTACAGTTCATAGAAAAATAATTCAAAATACATATCTTTATAACATGGGGAAATGAATCATAAGAAAGAATGAGAGTTGCTGCTTAGTAACAGTATGCAAGGGGGATGCATGAGCATAATCATGAACATAATGATATGAAAAAATTAGAAGAAAATTATAAGAACATCACATGGAAATAAAGTATCCTAATTTTGAGTCATGAAATAAATATTGAAGTTTTATTACCCATGAATCATAAAGGAATTGTAGATCATAATCCTTCAGTGCATAACATGGGTATAAGACATTAAATTGAAAAAAATATATAAAAATGAATTTTTTTTTCAATATTAGTCAAGTCTCACTACCAAGGCTATATTAGTGAAATGATTTCACTGTATGAACTATATTACTAGTCAAGGTTAACTCCCAAGATGACCATAGCATACAAATTCCTTCACTAAACCAATATCACTTTCCATTCCAACAACATTTATTTTATTGCATATAAATCTTTTCCCAATGCATTGGAGGGAATTATAGGCTCCACTAATCACTTAATTAAATAATATATATGTGGTCACAAGATCACAAACATTATTAATATAAAAATACGTGAAAATAAATGGGTTTGATAACCATGTCATCATATCATAATCTATAGAAAAATGACAATTTTCAAAATTATATCATCAAAGAATATACTATTAAAATAATTGGGTTTCAACAGTATTTTATCAAGGAATAATTCATGGAAGAGAAACATGTGTCAATGATATAATTCCATAAAAACAAAAACAATTCCAGGAAATAATATGAATGTTATTTTTGGATCATATCCCCATTAATTAATTGTTAACACTATCATATGTCATCTTATATGGAAATTAATTTTGAATTATATTTTAAAAACAATTCATGAGGAAAATACCATTCCTTCTTTAAAAAAATATTTTATAAATTTAAAACATTTGAAAATACTTTTCTTTGAAAATAAGTTTTAAAAAATATTAATGGATATTTATAGCCTTGATCAGTCATGGAAGTGGATGAATTCTTATATGTCATACTCATAAAAGTATATTCTATTCATATCATGGATAAAAGTCAAAATGGAATTGATTAGAAAATGATAAGAATATCCCTTGTAAATCCATTTTTAAAAGGGAAATCATGGGTAAAAAAATTATTTTTATAAAATAATAGGATAATAGTATTATTATTTTGATATGTTTTTAGAAAAACATTATTTCACGGTTGAAACAGGTTTTTACTAGATGAGTGAAAAAAGGTTGATGTTATTAAAAACGTTTTGTAATTATCATTAGTACAAAAAGAGGAAAAATGGAACCATTAATGAATATATCATGAATAAACAATGTAAAAAAAATTAATGATATTTCAGGAGATATTTATCATAATATTTCATCAGTTGAATCATAAATGTGATCATTCCTGATAAACGATGATATTATAGAAATAAACTCTTACCACCATGGTAACATTGAATCATAATACCAATAATATAATAAAATTACATGAAGATTTATTTTTAATTATAATGATTGGATTCATGATTTAACATTTAAAAGGGACAGTATATAGACATTGTTAAATAATATAGGTGCATAACAGAACATCCGTATCAAAAAAGGAAAATTCAGAAAATATTCCCCTAACTGATTTGGTAATGTTTTAACCATAAAATTGATTAAATATAGATCACACAATTTGATATGTAAATCCAGATAATTATAATTAAATTAGTCACAAAAAAAATATATGGTAATTATATAACCCACATATAAGAAATAGGTGAAACAAATGGCTGATGTCTCATAGAAAATATAAGTGAGATGAAAATTTATAACCATAAGTCTTTCCCGAATGGCCAGAAGACCTTATTTTTTTTATTTTTTTTTGGATAATACCCATTATACGGGTTAAAGGGGAACCCTTAAATGATACATAGGTCCAAGGAACAAGTATCGACATGAAATGAAGGACAATACATGACCCAAAGTACCAATGGAATTCTATTTCAATTACATAACCCGTAGGCCCCCCTACTTGATCTGCCCCTCCCCAGATTCTACTTCATTGTCCGCCTAGCTCCCCACCTTGCATTGCTGATCAGCTAGCATTTCCCTATACAAAGCTGCACAATGACTAGTCCTGACGGTGGTTTATATGCCCTCTCAATCTTCCTATATGGTTAGATCTGCTTTTGGTGTCTGCTACTCTTTTGTCTTGATCTACTTCTGGGACCTTCTCTATGTGAACTAGGCTACTCCATGGTCTCTATTTCCCGATGTCCCTGTGACCCGTAGGCACAAACCGATGATCTGATGGCCCAAATCGGGTAAATAGTTCAAGCTACAACAGTAAACAACTGTACGTGCTACAGTACTTCTATAGAGCATGTTACAGTTTTTGCACAATACTCGGAAATTCACTTCCACCCGGTTTTGATCATGAGTTTCATGGATGCCATGCCAGAGCACTTACCACTCAAGTATATGCCCGTTGTCTAACCTTATGTCTTCATTTCTCATTTACTCATTCGATTCACCTATATAATAAATATACATTTTTATAAATCATTTAGGAAAAAATATTTATTTATACTAAAATACATATTTTTTGACCTCTTGTTGCCTATTTATTAACAATTCCATGTTAATGTTATGTTTTGGTTAATAACCACCCAGTTTTCCATATATGATTTTATTTTTCATAATTTCTATTAACATAATTTAATAATTATTTTATAATATCTATAATGATATATATGATATAAATATCATAAATTTTTAGTATATATGTTTTCATAATAATCTATAATATATATAAGTAGGAAAGGAAATACAGTATTCAAGAATAACAAAGTCCATACATATGCATGAACGTTGTTCCAAATTAATTGTTAGATTAAATGAAATAGAAGGATATGAGATATTATAATTAGATAATAATTATTATGTCATATATGTCACATATTTTTTAAAAAACAATCTTAATTAATTCAATCTAAATCATGAATGAATCACATTGTTTTGCGGAGTGTTTGTCCATCGAATACCCGAATAACATTATCGTATTCCCATAAAATGGAAACAATTAAGGTAAATGTCATATAAAAGTTAAGGAATCATAATTACATAATTAAATAATTAAATATAATATAAAAATATTATTTCCATCATTATGACAAACCTAGAAAGGTGGTAATAGAATAACAAACGACATCGCTTCGTGAGGCGATAGTCTGTCGTACATATGAAATATGATTGTGTATCCCATTGGATTATGTTGTGTGAATTTGTGGGTAATACCATTAAAATAACAACATATCAATATTTTTATTATTATTAGTTTATTATATAGTAATTATAGAGAAATAATATAAGGGTTTTGAGGAAGAAACAAAATTCTCGTTGATGAACATTACCCCATATTTAGGTATATCCTTTTCGTTTTACGAAATGGAATTTCATGGATCGATTTCAAAACAATTAATGGATTCTTGGAAAAATTTATGGTATTTTGGAGGATATTTTGATAGTTATTGGATGATCCAATTTACTTGAGATGTGGGCTATAGATAGTGTGATAAGATATTTTTTAATAATGGTGGTGAGTGGAAAACTTGTTAGTTATTCAATGATAGAATTCAACCCATGTTTTTTGTTTAAAAAACATATAAAAATGAAGAAATATGAACCTTATACATCATAAAGTCTAAATATGAAAATCTAATAGAATTTGGAAAATTTTGGGTTCTTTTTAAAACCTTATTCTCTAATTTTAAATACTAAGTAAATTTATTTTTACCTTAGTCTCTATAATTAATTTTAACTGATTTCACTAATAAGGTTGGTCTGCACTTAATATTTCATTGTTGGACATTACAAATTATTTTGAAACAAAATATTAAATTGATTTTTTTTTAAATTCAATACATATTAATATCGAAAATTAATTTATAACTATTTACATATATATGTCGAGATGGGATTTTAAGGAGAAAAGGATCAAAAGATTATAAAGATTTTATATCCAATTTATATATGATTTTTTTTTCAAATGACTTATATTTGATTAGTAAATTTAAAACTTAACTAATTATAGTTTAAACTCAATTTCAAATATAATATAACTGTATGAATAAATGAGATGAAAATAGTGTTTTCAACTAAAATTTAGTATTACTCACTCCTCAACTAAAAATTAAATATTTAAAACAAATCCCAAAAATTCACCATAAACTAATTTTGATGTTTGAAATAAATAGTGATGTTTGTTTTACAATATTCAATTTCTAAATGTGTCAAAAAATAATTTTATTACTGTTAACAGAAGTATATAAATATTAATTCTTTTGAGAAAATATTATCTTAAAAACATAAAGACTTTACTAAAAATTATTTATTTCATTATCAATATGTTTTAATTATATATGAAATTTATAAATCATATTTATAATGTAGTTATTATTGTTCATATTACTAATTTTAATGGAAAATTTATATCTATCTTGTGTAAATAATAATAATAACAATATGAAACTATTTTAATAAAACTCAGTATTGTGTGCAGTGCAAGATAAGTTAGTATTTCATGAAGAATTTTTTATCTTATTATATAATCTAATGAACCATTAATTTGGTGTAGTGTGCAGTAAAATACAACAGTGAAATTTAATTATATATAAAAAAATATATAGTCATGGTGTGTTATACAAGAGGAGCTTCACCCATGTGATACCTAGGAGAGTTAGGCATACCATGCATAAGTGATACATAAGAAAACTATGAGGTAACTCTTTCAAGAGTTATCTCGATGAATTTAAAGGTACCTCACATAGGTTTCACCTGGGAGGACATACACATAGCTCACATAAGTTTTATATGGTTGAACATGGGATGATATCTGAGGGGAAGAATAATCTGGGAAACAAAACAACGGTTATAGCTTACTCAAATTTGAAAGGGCCACCTATGGTACTCAAAAAAGGTTGGTGCTCATGTTTTGGAACATGTAAGGTCTCTTCACTATAGTGTGTTATGACGTGGAGGGTTTGGTCATTTATGTAGGCACTTGATGTTTTAGACAATTGAAAAACTCTAATCGCTTTATGAATGATAATTCCTTATTTTTTAAGCATATAAATCTACCTGAGGGTTTAGTGGACTGGGTTTAATTATGATGTAAATCTAATATTCATAATAAATCATCATATTATATTTATCTCAAATTAGGATTCAAATGGTACATATGTATTGGTAGTCTTAGTAACCAATACAAGGGATGTGGTCCACACATTTCATTCAAAATAGTTTCTCATGAATGTAGGGATTGGTTGAGGTACATGGTCATACATGTGTTCCATGGCCCTTTTACTTGTGGGAGCTACCAGTCATTATAGTACACAATGTTATAACCACTTGGTAAAACAAATGGGGGGTTTTGTAGAGATTTTTTAATACATATTTCATTCTTTTTCATTCACTATATACTTAAGGTATTTTCCTTTTAATATTTTTATACTCATATAAAAAAGAGGGTTTCCACAAATTCCTCCCTCAAGAGTGAATAAAGTCAAGGGTGGAGGATCAGATTATGAGGTAGATATATATATGGAATTAACAGATTCTTCACTCATTGACATCCATGTGTTTACAAACAGTAATTTTTGGGATTGGAGAACATTACTACTCTAGAAAAGAAGAATGTGTATAGATGGAGTGTTCATGATCACTATACAGGTTTATCTCACATGTCCATCATGTTGATTGGACAAGATTATCAACAATGCAGGTTTCCAGTGCATTGTTTTTGAAAAAATAAATTGTGCCTCTCACTCGTGGTCCACAGCTATTCACTTTGTTTGATTGTTGTGCTCACCCCTTTCATGCATTATATAAGTATCTCATGTAGATATTAACTCTAACTATCAAAACTAATTCAAATGTATGAGTTCATTCCCTAAATAGATTTTTATTTGTTACTTATGCGTGGTCGCCCCGGAAGCTGACCCATGCAGGGTCATTGGTTGACGGACCTATGTGAGTTTAAAAGGATGAGTTCCCTACACATGGATACTTGGGAAACTAACAATTTAAATTTCACATGGTCAAGTAACCTACATGTTCTCTTTACCTTCTATAGAATCTCTAATGTACTTTAAAAATTATTTGGGAACTAATGAAATCCTAGGTGTTTTCTTTTTACATTTTTAATGGATGAACAAATGGTTCATGTTACAAATGAATATGTTAGTTCATACATCAATGAGATGATAGAAAATGTTGGTCTAGACTATTACCAAGTGTATGACTCCACCCTTCCAGATCATGAATATCATCTGAGGATGTACCATCATGAGTAACCAAGTTGTGAACAATTTCCCATCTTTAAAAACATGCTCCTCCAGGACATACTTATTCTAATTCCAAAGAATTATATGCCACATTCATGGTTGTAGGAGTACAAATAAATTACCTTTGTAAACATATCATCCATGACTATATTCAGAAATGAGGCAATAATACCCTCTTTATGTATAATGCATCGTAGTAAATGTTCTTTAGAGTTGATTATTTATACTCTTAAGTCAAAACTTCACAACTACCCATCAATGTTTCATGCTTCTGGGATGATACAATCAAATTATTGGAATGAATTATATTATTTTTATTTCAGGGTGTGTCATACTAGAGTTGTCTGGTAGAACAGGGTGCAAAAAAATTGTGATGAATTTGATGTTTAACTAAATGTGTTTCACATCTACGAGGTTGTTTTGGTGGCCCATATATGTATAAATATATATGTATATCAATCTTAAGCTGACTAGATGATTTATACCTTATAAAAACACATTTCAAAAGATAAACTATGTTTTCAAAATTACTCTATGTGTTCTAAACAATATCACAGGATTTCCCATTCATAGATATATGTTTGATGAATTCATGACACAAAATAAAATGTTAGCTGATGTTGAAGAAATTCATTCTTATGATCACGAGGTAATAAATATTACCATAATGTTAAAAAGGAAGACCATCACCCAAGGGTAGATTTTAATCTCGGGGCTTAGATGATGGTTTTCATATATCCTAATGCACAGGTTTCCAGGTGATAGTAAGATCACATGATATTATTCATTTGAAAAAGGAGGGGAATCCTCAAAAGATTTTATTCCATATAATAGAAATGACAATATAAAAAGTGGGGTTATGAAACAAATTATGAAATATGCACAAAAAAAACCTCTATTCCTTTTTACAGTTGTGGTTTAGTTCCAACATGTTTCCAGTATGTGGTAGCAATGGTGGTGTGAGGGCACGAAATTCATCCGGGAAGCCAAGTTGGCTAAAGGGGAGCATTTGGGGATGATATCAGTCAATTTATAAAATATACACTTGTTTTTATTGAACATTTATATAGGTAAACTCTACTTATATATTTTAGGGGCATTCTTAGTGTAATAGAGGTGTATTGAAGCACATTTTAACCAATACACCATGTTTAGTGAGGTCAAGATACCTGGATTTCAGTTCTAGATGTTTTTCAAAGATGTTATTATTTTAAAACATTTTTATTTTAATTAAAATGAATTCGTGAAGAATATGATACTATTTGGAGAATTGGAATTCTTCTTATAAAATGATCCAACCACTTGAACAATCCCCAAGATTGTCATTGTAGATGATGAGTTGAGGACATATATTGTCGATTTTAGTGACCGTGTTCTACCAACATGGATTGATAGAAATATTATTTGGGAAGCTTGTACTTGATATAGATTTGGACTCTAATTCATGTTCCTTGAACAACCAATCATATCACCTACCAGACATGTTTGATTATATAATAATACAATGTTGGATCAATAATTATTGGTCCTCAGGGCTTTGGATGTATCATAGATAGAAATAAAGTTTCCTATATTAGGTGGTCCACTGGGTTTACTTCCTGGTATATTAATGCATGGATCTCTTTTTCCCCTTCAAGGGGTGTTTGAAATGTGAATCCCCAAAGAAATTTTTTTTGACTACAACAAGATGAGGATATCATGTTGAAAAGTATTAGCCTTGGGATGATGATGAAGAAACACCAAAATATCCAAAAATATATTACATGTAGGAAACACAGAAGGCTGTAATTGAAAAGACTACACCAATTGTACTAAGACATTCAACCCATAGTTTTCTGGGGAAGCTAAGACTTTGGTAGCCTACCCACCTTTCATTATATAGAGGTCTGGAAATCCAATGAAGTTAAGGGAGGTATAATCCTTTTCTCAACCATCCATGGAAACCTTAGATCACATGTGTCCTATGGTAATGGAATTTTCTAAAGATAATCCTATCAAGGTCTATGATTTGAGGATTTTCATTAAACTAGCATGAATATTCCAAAAAAATAGATGTATGGTCACCCTTGACTTCTACGTCAATTCCAACAGAACTAAAATGGTGAATTATATCTATGTTCTAGAGATACTGATATATGCCACTGAGAAAAGGATTACCTCCAAAAATATAGAAGCCAACGAGCCCGTACCTGAGTGGTAAGGGCTCCTACGTGGCATCCAAGAGACCCATGTTCAAACTGGGTGGAGGAAAATTTCAGGGTTACTAGAGCAGTACTGTAGTAGTGCTATAGTAGTACTATAGTAGGAACTGTAGCGATACTGTAGCAGGTATTGTTCGGTACTCTAGCAGTCGGAACTATTCACACGATTTGTGCTTTTGGGCCACCGGTTTGGGCCTACGGGTCTCAAGGGCCATCAGGCTATCAGAGGCCTTCAAGTCACAGGGCCTTTGGGCCATTAAAGACCCTAAAGTAGCCCAGTTGACACATAGTAGTCCCTAGAAGAGGATCAGATCACAAGTAGTAGTCACCAAAAGTAGAGCTAACCAGATCGGAATAATGAGAGGGTATGTCAACCACCATCGGGACTAGGCACTGTGCAGCTTTGTATGGGGAAATTCTAGTCGATCAGCAATGCGGGTGAGGATTTAAAGGAGATCAATGATGCAGAAGATAGGGAGGGGCAGTTCTAGTGGGCTGGGCCTACGGGACTTTTTATGGGCATTGTATGCCTCTAGGCCTTCGGGTCATGTATTACAGGTCATGTCGGGCCTTGTGCCTTGGGCCTAAGGGTCATATACAGGTTCCCCTTCAACCCTCAAAAGGGGTATTATCTATAATAAAAAAGGCCTTCGGGCCATTCATATTCCACAAATATATAAACTAATATTATGAATTAGAGAATTTGTCTAGGGGTAGATGATCAAACCACTAAATAATGAGATGAATTCTTAAATAATTATTATGTAATCCATATTTCTTACCTATTTTCCATCCATTTAATTATGAATAAGAGGATGTTTCTGATGATATAAGTATCATTAATTGTTTGAGGAAAGCAGAAGAGACATTAGGGATGAAGTCACCAAGATATGTTTTGAATGGAATTCCTATAGGGGATGAAGGGTCTAACCCTGATTCTATGAATTTTCTGACTCAGGGATTAGGAAATGGAAGTGCAATATTCTATATTACATCCTTTGGTAATATAATATGAGAATCTATGTGTTTTACATACTCTATAGAAGGTAATGAAATGGAAGAGAGAAAATATATTGGCCATGCATCATAAGTCATGGAGAGTTTTCTCTAAAGAACATTATCTTTTTTGGGAGATATATATTTATATATATGAATAATAAATTTATAGGTATCTCAGAAACATTATCACAATCCTTTCTCAAGGGATCCAACATAGATTCTTCGAGAACTGATGAGGTTATTTAATACGAGGTAAGGACTCTTGATTGTGGGTCCATAACATTTTACAGGAGAAGTTTCACAGGAAATGAACAAATATATTACTATTACTATTGAGGTAAAGAAAAAATTGGTAATGTCAAATATCCATAAAATGGAGTTATGTAGAAACTATTGTATCCTTCTCCTTAAAAATATTTGGATACTTCATATACCCTAGACGACCCTATAAAAATCAACATCATCATAGTCACACTATAAGAAGAGGATGATAGAGGTTTTTAAAAATTCAATGAAAGTAATAAATAAAATTATGACTCAGTGGTTCCAAAAAAGGTTTATTTCTGTAGAAAATATTTTGGATGCAGTTGATGGTTGAGCTAAATTGGTTCTTAATCCATGAATCTTAGATATCCCAACTGGCGAGGTTGTTGCGAGGCTCGAAGAATCACAAGATGAAATAATAAAAATGGAATATATTGTAAAAAATATTGGTATTCCTGACTCCCTAGAATTGTCTAGGACATTAATTGTGATTTGTATAGGAATTAACATATTCTAATTCACTCACAAAAAATATTCCATCATATGATGTAATAATCTAGAATCATTGGTTTCACATCATTATTAGCAAATAATATCTCCATTTTGACCCATTAAAAGGGATATGAAGATTCTCCTCCTCTTATTGTGGAGGGAACACTGTATCAAGATAATGAAGTGGGAGATTATCACGAGCCTTCAATCTAGGGTTTTGATAAAAATCAAGAAAATGATTCTTCAATGGATATCCTCATTCAAGCTAACAAGAATTTGAATACAGGAGTATACCCAAACCGAACAACTTATCTATCAATGGACGATCATTGTAAAAATATTCAATTAAAATTTCCCATTATACGTTTTATTTTCTAATGAAGATGAATGTTTTCATTCATTTTTAGTTCCATCAACTCCATCAATCGAACAAAATGTTGAATCCTCCACCCCAAATCAACAAATGGTGAATTTATAGAGAGAAATTACTTTGTAAAGGACTACACTTCATGCTTCTATAAGTGAATTAATTTTTGTGTATTCCACTTATCCTAAGATTATCTCTGTCCTAAACCATGAGGATTGTGATTCATTCAGAGTTTGTAACCAGTTATTTTGAATATATATCAAGGTGTTAAACTCATAATAACCTATAAAAGTTTTAAATATAAACAATTATTAACAATATATAATGTCATATATGTTGAATTTTATATTATATTATTACTACATGTTCTACTATATTTTGATGAAAATAAATTTTCATTGGGAGAAATATAAAAATCCACAAAAAATCATAATTAATGAAATAATTATTATGATAAACAATGATATATGAGATACAATATCCTAGGTAGAGTTGAATCATTGAAAAAATTTGGTGGAGTTCTAGAACATAATTCACGGGAAAGGCATTCAAATAATACATGTCCAACAAAAGATGCATACCACTATAGGGGAGATTATATAACTTCAAATATTTCTAAAAGAGTTTTAGGTGTAGGGAAAGAATATCATTTCATTCACAATGTGAGACATCTAACTTGTTGAGGAGGCAGAGGATACTGATCTATACAAACACGGACAAGTTATTAATGAATCTCCACTAGACCTTCACTAGTTTAAAACTATGTTTTAGGGAATTTTTGTTTTTCTATGTTTATAATGAAGTGACACTATGGCTTGTGGATTATTCAATAATGTATGATCCATAAATTAAATGAACTTTATTTTCAAATAATGTTTTTTATTCTAACCTTGATTATAATTATAACTTAACAATGAAATTGGATTGCATAAATGAATTACCTTATGTCAAGGTAGTTAAATGTTAATGAAATTAATATGTGAATTATTTAACAAATTTTTTTCTTATCATATAAGAACAAGAGAGCATAATTTTACTATTTCTAATGTCATATAATGACCCTACAAAAAATAATGAATTTATGTCATTGCTAAAACTTTTCCAAACCCTAATACAAAAATGACTTAGTGGGAAAGCCATGTTTTTTTATTATCCCATCCTTATTTATCTTTTCAATTTTAGAAAAGGGTAATTTTCTATATCATGTGAAGTATATATATAGTTTTCTAAGAGTCTAATTTTTCTCAAGGTCTAAATTTTCATGTTATCAACTTAGCGGGTACTGCATCTATTTCTATTAGATGTTTAGAGTCTTTCATGCTAGCCTAATGCAATTGAAGTTTAATGTTGAATTGATTTGATCATAAGTTTTTGAAATATTTTCCCAAGAAGGTTATTTATCCCAACAATACACTATCACATTCTAGAAATGATGATGGAGGTTTTATATCATGATCATGGGGTATATGGATATGTATAAATGGTATGGGACTATTATGTCATGAATTAATGCGGAACATGTTTGAGGTGCAGTTTTTGATAAGATACTGTTAAGGAATACATAGATTAAAAGATCTTATCCTAATGAGGAAGATGCATCTAGTTGAAAATCTACATTAAGGATTATTATGTAGAGCCACATTTGGGCATAATATACATATTAAAAAGTGGTTTCTTTTGATGTTAGTTACCTTTTCACAGTTATGTGAGGGTGGTTTTAATGGATCATAATTTTTCATGAACATGAAGTGTGGTTTAGTAAAAAAAGTAGTCAAAATATTATGGAGGGATTTGAAATGATATAGGTGATGTATTGGAAATTAAATTTATAAATTTGTTTAGTATGCGAGGATGGGAGATCCTTTTTTCAATCACATGTTCACCCATGAGGTATCCCAGGGAAAGGAAAAAATAGAACCTCATACATGTTGGGTCAGAACAGAAAACAAGAGGGCATGATATGGGGGTGAATTATGTTCCTTTATTAACATAATATTAACAACACATCCCTATTAATAATAAATAGTTTCCTTTATTCTCTATTAATGGTGATGAAGTAGTTGAAAATAAATTAATAATAGAACATAGTGATATAATGTGGAATAGGGATTACAAATACCCTATTTCACTCCACCAACACTCTAATATATGAATTTGGTGATCTTCATTGTTAGGAACTTTTTCCAGGGACCTCTATAATAGAATATAGCCAGTTGAAACCTTAAAAAATCTTTTACATGAACATATGGTTCTTTAAAATGGAAAAAATATCAAAATTATAGTATGTGAAGTTTAAACTCCACCATGATTCAGTACTAGGTGTCAATAAATAAATAGAAAATAGATTTAGATGAATATGCTTAATATTGTTTCAATAAAAAGTTGTAGATACAACATAAAAATGAAATGATATTCAATAAAATATAGTAGTAGAATATTTTTCAACATAAAAAAAGATTTATTGAATTAGTGGTAAATAAATACCATAAATATGATCAAACATGTTTTTATTCCAAATCTAAATTTGAGATTTACTCCTCAAAATTATAAAAAAAATAAAAAATATAAAAATATAAGCAGCAGCTGTTAGGTGGTTCAGATAGATAAAAATCAAAAAATTTATTTCTCTAAGGTGTATCTCTAGAGGAGAAGAGACAATATTTTTTTTTCTAGTGAACATATATTATTTTTTAGAATAATAATGTTTGATTATTTAACCTGAAATTTAAATTCCTTCAAATCCAACAACCCTAGAAGTACAACCTGATGAATCATAAATATTTGAATTTAAAACATTCAAACAATGTTTTAGCATCCATTAGATAAAGGAAGAAAATTAATATTTACAATATGATACATTGAATTGGGTTTTAAAAATAATTTATGAGATATTTAATTCTATAAGGACCATTAGAGAAAATATAGATATAATCTATAATTCAAAACTATATATTTTTTCTAGTAAATTTAATGTTTTTCTATGTTGGAGAAAATATCAAATGTATGATTGATAGTGTACAGTTGATTACAGAAGTATGTGTGATGAACCATATGTTTAATCCTCAAATGTATGGTTTATTTTAAAATTAGGATTCTTGATCTATTGATTCATTACAAATGTAGGGTATACAAACAATACATTCCACCAATATCATTGTGTATAAATAGTGTTTCTAGGCATCTTACATCCACATCCAAAACAAATATTCTATTTGAAATAAAATAACCATACATGGGTTTATGGTATGAAAGTATTTATAAAAAAATATAATTTTTTCATTAATTATACCAATGAATAGTGATAAAGAAATAAAATATAAATTAAGAATTTTTTTGGATAAACACATACCCAACAACCACACCCTTTTTGATGATCACAAAACCCATAAAACATATAATAATATAAATAAGAATAAGAAATGAACTTTTTGAAAAATGAGAATAAATAAATTTCTAGAATTTTTTCCCTCATAATGAAAAATATTTTTAAGAATAAATTACACTTATATATATAATTTTTTAACATAAATTTATAAAATTTATTTGTCAAAATTTACATAATTTTTAACTCTTGCTATTATATTCATTTCCCCATTACATTTCCATAGTTTCTAACATAAAAAGGAAATTAAGAAAAAAATTAACTCACATTTGATGTCGGATATATATAAATAAAAAATGAAAATTAAATTAATAGATATAATAAAAAAACATTGACTTGGATAGAATATAGTGGTGGAAAATAATCATGACTTTTGGAAATAATATACATTTCATCTTCTATCACCAATCATTGAACTCTTTAACTCACGATAGTTAAAACTCTCAATAACATTTATATTCTTCTTTGAATATTTTTAGACAATTTATTCATAATAGAATATTACTATAGTTTATTTATAAAATTTATATCTTTAAGATATAATTTTATAATTTTTTCATATATGATTTTCTTTATATGACTCGTCATCTCGAATTTAAACACCTAAAATTATTATTTTAAAATTTCATATTTCTATCAAAATTTAATGATTACATTAAAAATAATTAAAAATTATTTTTGGAATTGAATATATTTTTAAATCATTCAATGATTTTATATACCTTTTTAGTTCTTTATATAAAATCACAAATTCATCATTCCTGATATAATACGTAGAAATATAATCTACATAGGTCATTCCATCATTAAATGTTTGAGTGATTATAACTTACGATTCTTTAAAACCAAGGATCTTGATATAATTTCCATATGATTTTTATAAGGAATTCTAAAATTAAATAAATTTATTGTTCTCCAAATAGACCAGTCATAGTATTAGGAAAATAATTACCTTACATATTCTCTAACATGAATTCTTAGGTCACAATATATTGATCAAACTAGATTCTTTAGTATTCATTGATTTGTGAATATAAAATAATGAAACAAAGGGTTTTAGAGGTTTTGAGGATGTTTTATGTTTATAATAGGTAGAAGAATGATTTCAATTGAACTGTTTTCTTGAAACATTTCATATTATATATTCAAAATATAGTGTATTAGTTTAAAATTTTTCAACTAAAAAGTTATTTTTAACTATGATAATAATTTTACAATAATATGTTTTTTTAATTGACAAACATTTATAAGAGAAATAAATTTTCAAAACACGTTTAATGAAATAAAATAATAAATTTTGAAAACATTTTTGTATGTACTTATCCTTTTTATGTGATTTGAAATTAAAATAAGATTACCCTATATGATTTCCATGAACTATTAATCTTTGTAAAAAGAAGTCTTAAGAGGATATATAAACCAATTTTTAGAGTAATAATAAAAATTTAATATGTTTAGATATCATAATATAAAATTAAATAATAATTAAAGAGTATGTATGATGTATTAAAAATATTTCAATAGATTGGTTCATTGTATAATAGCTTGATAAATTTGTTAACAATTTTAAAAAAACATTCCTCACCCATATAGAACACTTAGTAAATATAAATCATATATTAATGTAGAAATACTGTGTAGATTAATTGTTCCAGATCTAATGATGTTTCAATTCAAACGAATAAGAAATATAATCATAATAAATTCTCATAATCTTTACGCATCCAAAAAATGATATAACATTGAATTCCAATTGTGCATACCTACATAATATACATTACAAATGTCATTTGGTATCCATTTTCATTTATGTTTGGCAGTGTTAGAAACTAAATAATTAGTTATCCAAAAATAATTATTTTCATCATAAAACCCATAATTTAGGATAGATAAATATTTCAAATAATGAACATACATGATACCAAATAATTTAGTTTTTTTAGAATATAATTCATTTAAATAACTTCTATTTATTCTAAAATAAATACATTTAGTTGAAAAAATCATTTTTCTTTTACAACAAGGAACAAATATAATTATTTTATAATTTGGTATTTTCATCATTACTACTAACACCAAGTTTACCATTATGAATTATATTTATATGAATAAATTGATTCATATATATCTATACATCATTAATGATAGTAGAGAGTTTTTATAAAGCATTAAATTTATATATTAGTTATTTAATTTTATATCCATCCAAAAGAATAGAATATTTGAAATTATTAGATCCTAAACATGAAATATGGTTAGACTAACATTTATTATCAATAGAAAGAGAATAACAATATTTTATAAGATTTATATACACTTTCAAGATAGAATAAAATTCACCATAAATAAAAATGAAATATTAATTTTGATTTTTAAAAGAAAAACAATTTAATTGTAATTTTTAGATGTTGATGATTGTACGTCATCAATAGGATCCATATGAAATATATTTATCATTCATTTTTAATGATTTTATCAAAAGTATGTTGGAAATTCATTACATGAGTCAGTAGTACATATTTGTTTAGTCTTCATGGCATTATTTACTTTTATTTTATAATTAGATTTATTTTATGCTTTAACCATTGGAGATTTGAGTTTTTATAAAAATTCAAATTTCATCCATAGAATATATCTTCTTTATTACATTTGATTATTATTTTTTAATATTTTTCAAAAGGTATTTAGAAATATAAATTAATTCATTTCTTTAATCTTGATAACATGGATCTAAAAATTCAACAATATTATATTTCAGTGAAACAACTTCTTTTTTATAGAATTCTGATTTTTTCCCATTATATTGTATATGAGGATCATAGATCATTAAGGTTTCAATTAGTTATTTAATTATCATTTATTTAACATGTGTGGATTGAATAGTAGAAAAATATATTCTATTCCACATAGAGATTAAAACTCATAGAACAATTAATTCCTAATATGTTTTTATAATTTGATCTCTTATGGAGTATTTTTTTATATTTTCATTCAATATTCCATTCATCTAAGTAATTCACTCATATTCATGCATCCAAAATGTATAAAATATCGATGTTGAAAATTTTTTTTACCTTAGTTTTATAACATTATTATATTCACAATATGAAATATAATTGGTTTTCCACATATCATATGTAGTAGGAATTTGAGGGAATTCATGAAATTCATCAGTTCTTAATCCATAAAAAACATCATTCATTGCTGTGAAATTATGATCACATTATTCCCCTCAATCACCATTCCATTTTTTCAAATCTTATTCATTAATTTCATATGTCTTTAATACCATAAAATTTAATCTAATTCTAATATCGTTTATATAAAAAAGCATTCTTTCTTTCCTACATCCATATTTATCACAATTAAACTAAGGTTCACAAATCCTAGAAATTCCTTCTCTAAGACCATCATTTAAGACTTATATTCATATAGATATTTAACTCAAACCTTTTAGTGCAAATATATATATATATATATATACTGGAAAATAATTATTTATATCAATTTATTATATCAGGTAAAATCAGAAGAATCATCAAGGATTTTTAGAAGGGAAATATTACTAATGAAGATTTTCTTCTTATTCCAATTATATTTATCAAGTTGAAACGATAATAATTTTAATAAAAAGAAATAAATAAAATATAACTAAAAACTAATAATAGTTTTTGGGTCAGAACAGAAAAGGTAAAGACACAAGAGTGGGTGAATTGTGTTCCTTTAAAAACTAGATAGAAATAATACAACCTTACTGATATTAAAGTAATTATATCGTTCTATCCAATAAATAAGTACGTAGAAGAACATAAATTGATAAATGAATCGAACTATGTATAAAGATTAAAGAAACAAAGATCCCCCAGATAACTCTATTAAGGCACTAATCTATATTCTTATTATTTTTCACTAGAAACGTCCTTCTTATAGAGACCTCTATAATTAATTTCATGCAGTTTTAACCATATAGAGAATCTTTTATAGGGCCATATAATTTCATTAAATTTGATGGAAAACCCCCAACACTTTAAAATAATCCGAAACTCAAACCTGAATAAGTATGATAATTTTACACTTAAGTCATAAACAATGTATGATGAAGATGATGTATACTAGTTCAAATTATAGTTGCTACATAAACCAAAAATTAAAATAGTTGGGTTGGTCATGAATATGATAAAGATAAAAAAGGTGATGAATTATAATCATATAAATAACATTATTATATTAAAAGAATCTCTCTTCTTATGAATTGATTCATTATTTCTTAAATTAGAGTTTGTATTGGAAATAAAGACAAGTTCAAAAATAATTACCGTAGTTTGGGGAAAAAATATCTTTTAGTTCACTCCACCAATGTTGTGTCAGTGAGTTTTTGATTTTTACTAGTAATTCCTTTTACCAAGAAATTTGGCCATCGAGTATCGATAGTTGAAAAAATTACAATAAGGTTTTAACTAGGCTATATGGTTCTTTTATAGGGGTCCATAAATCCATATCTATATCCATGAATCTGACACAATTTCACCACCATGATTGTGTTTCTATAGCATATACTCTAATAAATAAATAGATATTGATTTGATTATGACCAAATATGTTTCTAACAGTTAGAGAAGCAACTAAAATATATGTATGATCATTAATAACATATAATATTAGTAAAATAACATATAATTCTTTCATAGTATTTTTTTGAAAAATAAGATTGATAATAGATGAATAAAGATGCAGGTATCTAATGTTAATCTATCACACATGCTTTGTCGAATATATAGATTAAGATGTAACAATAATATATAGTAATAGAAATAGATATACTGATGATTCAATTAGATAATTAAAAACAAGTATGTATACAAAGTATAGATTTGAAGGAAATGATATAATGTACTTTTACAAGAACAACATATTTCATTTCTTATGCATATTTTTACACAAACCATTTAGAATATGAAAATCTAAATATTTACAATGATGGATGAACAACTCATGGTAAAACCATCTCCAAAAATAATGCATAATAGGTAGTTAATATTTTAATGAAAATATTTCATATATTTTCATAACATCCTTTTTAAATAGAAATTATTTATGATATTGAGTATGAGCATTTGAATTAGTCGTTATAGAACTATAAAGACAAATTTACTTCCATCAAAACCATTATAGAAAAAGTAGAAAATATATATAATTTAAAACTCTATCATTGGTAAAAAAGTATTGTTATTTCACATAGAGATAGAATCCAATCATTGGGAAGAAAATGTATGATTTATTAAAAAAATTAGGGGGTATAAATCATACATTTGTTCATTAAACATAGGTTTCCTTACAAAAATAGTGTTTTTGATATATAATTTTCCAAAAGTGTTGGTTATATTAGCCACAAATTTTATTCCAAACATAGGTTTCCCAAAAAATACATTACACATAAAAATATAGGGTATGAATACTGTTTCTTGAATACATTCACAGACATTCAAAATACTTGGAAAAATTTTAACTTGTTGATCAAGGACTTGTGTACACATCCAGAATACAAATAAATACTCTAAATATATCATTTTATTCAAAATTCACTTAAAATAAACATTATGTGTAACATAATTGTGGGTACATTTGATAATCTAAATCAAAAATCAATTAATGAAATTTTTCGATTCATTATATTCTTAATTATCTCCCCCATTTTGATGATCAAAAAAACCCATCACAAAAAACAAATATTGAAATTACAAGAATTTTAATAATAATTAAATTACAAAAACATATATAAATAAATTATAATCACATTTATCATCCTCATACATTTCTCCCCTATAAATGTTTCTTATATAATTTTACCTTATATAAATTCCTATCATAGAACTTTATCCCCATTTTGTGACATTAAAAACACATTTTCAATATAGTTAGTTATAAAAACCCCACCTAAATTCATGATTCTGAAAAAAATATAATCATGTAACCATGAAAATATATACATTTTAAATTAATAAATAATAATTATTATCAATGAAAATATTAATCTAATTAATTCATTCCATAATAATGATGAAACCCAATTAATAAAAAGTATATGAGGAAAAAATATCTATGAAATTAAAATAATTAAAAGAATAAATTATTTTTAACAAATTTATTCTCATTTGATAATTAAGTTAAAAATATAATTATTTATTACTCACAATAATAGAAAAACTTACATAGTGTAATGAAATAATAAAACATTAAGTATTTTATTATGTAATATAATCATTTACATAAAATATTATGAGTATAAAACATCTAAAGAAATTATGTAGCACTTTATAACACCTCTTTTTACTCACCATAATATCTAAAAAAGATATATAATATATTAATTTAGTTCAATCACGGAAGAAGAAAGAAAAAGAAAATATAACTACCACTATAAGTACTCTATGATAATTGAATCTGAGACCTCGCTGAGACACCTCAAGGGAATAACCACATTACTACACCCCAGGGGGAATATATAAGAATTTGAATAAATTATAGATATATTAACAAATTATGTGATAATGTGGATTAGATGTGTCATCCAATTTTTCCAAACGTTTAACATTTTCAATTAAATCGGAAAAAACATCTGAAAAAGTTCTATTTAGTTTTGAAAATCAGTTTCTATTTGATATCAAAAAGTGAATGAAACTTTTCTGAGAAAACAAAAAATTAGATCATAAAAATTTTGCTTAGTAACATCATTCTTCTAAGTAACTACATATATCCTAGAATTTCTCAATTTAACAACTCAAAATGTTATTTTGAAATAAAAAATTCCTTCATATTTTGTCACTTTATCTGAATTTTATCAAAAATCAATTCTGATGCTTCCACATTCTTTAACACTTCATATAACATTCATGTCGCATCCATATCAAAATGAAACATTATATTTTTTTTCTTTATTAAAGGTTCTCTTCATAAGATATTACAAATATATAAGTTTGATATGATAAAACATCTCATTCATCATAATCATGAAGTACCTTATCAATTTTAGAAGATTTTTGAAATTAATCCTTAATATATGAAAAAGATTGTTCTCTTAATATATCAGATGAATGATGTCCATTCATTTTCTTTTGGGGGAGAATTTTTTTTGTTGTATAGGTTCTTAATCACTTCATTTTTATGAAACTAATTTCACAAGTCTATGAAAAAACTATTCCAAAGAATAAAGATAAAAAATTTAAATGTTTTGACAATATTATACTATGGTTATAATGAAAAATGATATGTTTTTTTGAATATCTACTTTTGATGCTTCACATTATTGAGTCTAAAATACAGAATAATAACTAATTATTTTATCTTATGAAAAATCATTTTAAAGTAATTTATATTTTCTAGATTGAAAACATTACGTGGGAAAAAATTATTTCTAAGAATATCAAATTGAAAATATGTTTAAAATATTAAATGAGGAATAGAGTTTTTCAAAAAACATTTTATAATTAACCAATTAATATGTTACATAAATATTATTTTATTATTATTTAAAGATAAATATTAACCATAAATTTATTATATAGACTAAATTTTAATAGCTTGATTTAAATACTAAGTAATTATTTAACAATTAAAACATAAAATATCTCACCCCAAATATATAAAATATGTAATTATATATTATTATATATATATATATATATATGAAAATATTGATGAAATACATACTATTTTATATATTACAGTGGTATGGTTATTTTGGTAGTGAACTAGTTCAATGTTGATCACTCATTTGGTAGAGAATTACACATATAAATTAGAAGAACACATTAATAATTTAATGATACCTATTAGTGGTGTACTATGGAAGAAAACTAATTACTTGTTCCTTGTGTAACCAATATGTTTTTGGGTCTGACAATGTGATAAATTAATGTTTTTGGAAACCAAAAATGTTTATTTTGAGTTGATATTTGATTATTCAAGTTAAATGATTCTTTAGAACAATAAAAAAATCTAAAGACCAATAAATTGATGTTTTATAAAGCAATTTTAATTTTAATAATGTCCATTAATAACACAATATAATAATTTAATAATGGAAGTGGTTTTTCAATTTTATCAATGAAAAAAATAATTCTTGTATAATTTCATCCTTTCACTATTAATTTAATTCCATGTTTCCTCTATTAATTTTATTTTCACCAAGAATTTGATTTATATAATTTCCTACTTTGATGAGAATAAATATGGTAATTTTAAATTATTATTTTTCAAAAAATTATTTAATTTTAAAATAATTAAAATCACAAGATACTTTGTATACATTAGATCATAATCTCTCAATTTATTTTTCCAAATTTTCTTTATCCAAAAAATTGTATTATAAAAAATTCTATGTTTCTTATGATCAGTTTTTAAGGATTTATAATTATATTAAATCATTAAACGATATATATTAATTTAATTTTATGAATGTTTTTTTGAATTAATATTTGGAGATAAAGAAGATTGTAACTCATCAGCATGATCCATATGACATAGATTCACCATTTGGTTTTTATGTTTAGTATTTGAGTCTGTAAATGATTCATAATTATAAGCACAAGTAGCAATCTAAAATTTCTCCATATGTTTCTATCCATTAATCTCATTATTATATATACATTGAAACATGAAAATATGAAATCTCGACTTTCTATGTCACTTTTCCTTCCAGTCATAGAATGTATTTTTATAATCAATTTTCTTCCATTTATTTTATAAAATTTCAAATCTATCAATGACTTCTGATAAATATTTTTCTAAATATTTTTATAATGAATTAGATTATTCATCCATATTAGTTTTATGATTAGCTTAATCATTTTTGATATGAATATGATTTTCAACTTCATCTTGCATCTCAGCTTCATACGTCATTAATTTACCAATCAATTATTTATTTTTTAATGGTTTAATTGTTGAGGATTTTTTCTTAGTAGCAGATATAAAATTACATTTAGAATGTAAAACACTATGTAATTTAAATGAATGATCTGATTGTGAAATTGGATCTCCCAATTTAGAAAATATATTTAATATTTCTTTCAATCATACATTCATTTGAGTTATGTTATCACCATCATTTTTATAAAGGTATTAAATTGAACTATGTAATAGTGTTCCTTAATTATTTAAAATTGTCATTTTATTAATAGAAATAAATAGTATTCCATGTTTCATAGGAAGTAGAACACTATGAAAATAGATTAAACTCATTTGTCCTGAATTCATAAATAATATCATGGATTTATGTTTTACTTTAGATCATATTCTATTCTTAATCACAATACCATTTTCCTAGATCATCTTTAATAAATTCATAATGTCTCAAAACCACTATATAAAATTATTTTCTATGATTTATAAAATATATAATCTTGTAAGAAATACAGAATCCATAATAATTACCATTAATGTATGAATCATGGATCATTGACTTACCTTCCCTATGATTAGTCATTATGGTATTTTACATTATCTGAATCCTTCAATCAGTCTTGTTAGATCCAAAACCAAACATAAAAATTCTGAAATACCCATAAACTCTTATATAACATTATTTTCATATTTTTTGTATCCTATGATATCTTTTTTGTGTTAGATATAATTAGAAAAACAATTTCATGGATTTCTAATAAGAAAAATATTTCAATAGTTCCCTTTTGAGGATAACCCTTGTTGGATAGTATATGAATATAATGAAGATAGAAGAGGGGGTGAATTATGATCCTATAAAAACATTGTGGAATTCAAATAAACTATATTCTTAAAAAAAATTCATTCTTTCATGTTGTCAAGTGAGAAGTGTAAATAATGACAATAAAATAGTGATGTATAATAGTTCACAGTGTAATGATCTCTTAGTCTACTCCACCAAGACTCTCTCATCGAGCTTGGTTATTTTCCCAAGTAACTCCTTTTACTGTTGGTTACTAAAACCATTTACAAGAAGTTTAAACTATTATAATAAGCCATTTAAAAGAACTTCTTATTATTTTTTTGGGAACCATAAATCCACAGTTTAGTCAGTGAAGCTGACACTCCATCACCACCATGGTTTAGTCTGAGCAACCGATACTCTATTAAATTAATAGATATTTTTTGATTGTATAGGAAAAATTTTCCATCAATTTTAGTAGGATCATAAAGATCTATATGATCTTCAATAATGTAAAATATCATCAAAATAATCTTCGGTTTTATTTTTAAGCATTCTTTAAATAGAGAAATAGAAAACACTACAAAAAATGAATAAAGATGAATTTTTGAAATATGTAACACTAAAAATGATTTTATTATAACATGAAAAATAATATATAATAATAAGATATAGTGGTATTGAAAGAAATTTTATCAATTTGATCAAATTGATCAAAAATTCTTTGTATCTAAATTGTAGATCCAGAGGAGAAAATAAACAATTATTTCATAAGAATATAGATTCATTTTTTATGAATATATATACAATAAACCCTTTTGAATATGACTATATAAATATTTATACTATCGGTTGAACAGATCTAGGTTAAACCACATCTAGAAATAATACATAATAATTAGAAAATATTTTAATTATAATATTTCAAATAGAGTCATAACTTCCATTAGAAATAGAAATAGTTTTATCTAGTGAGTATGAGATTTTTAGTTTGATACAAAATAGATATAAAGAGATATTTACTTCAAAAAATTCCATTAGAGAAAAAATTGATAATATATTTAATTTAAAACTAATTCAATGACTTGTAAAACATATGGTTCTTTCATGTAGCAAGAAACTGTAAACATAGTGTTAGAAACGAATGGGTTTTTATAAAAGTACAATTGATAAACCATACGTTAGTTCCTTAATCATAGGATTTCATATAGATATAGTGTTTTTTGTATAAACTTTTTTAATAATGTATGGTATATGATCTATACATTTTATTCCAAAATAGGGTTCCCAAAACATAAGTTACTCTTATAAACATAGTGTACCCATAGTGTTTCCATAATACATTCAAACACATCCTAAATACATTGATAATTATTCACCCAAAGATGAATGACTTATTTATTCTTAAAAAATAAAAATAAATAGTCCAATGGATATCATTTCATTAAATCCACATCAAAGAAGCCCTATTTGTAACATAAATGTGGGTGTTTGTGAACATAACAACTAAAATGAAATGAATTTTTTTTTCAAATCATTATATTTCAACAGAAATTATATTAAAAACATTCATAAAAATATTCTTCAACATCAAATATGATATCTTTAATCAGAAGCAGTGAAAAAATGTTATATGATCCAACATGTATGTCTCCAATGTGTATCTAGAATAAGAACTCCTTCAAAAAATATTAAAATATTAAAAAAACATAGTAGTATCCGTAAAAAAATCCAAGAATATCTTCCAGATAATAATCAAATCATATATGTTCTTAAAGTGTATCTCAACAGATGAAGTCAAAATATTATTTTGAAACTCACTTTGATGTTTTTTTAGAATAATAATATATATGTATTTAACAAGAAATTAAAATTACTTTAAGTCAAACAACTCTAAAATATCTCATAATAAATCATTGATATTTTAATTTAAAAAATTCAGATATTTTTTTAACATCCCATATATATATATATGAATTATTTAATATATTGGATATGAAACTTGGAATATGTATTTAAATTAATTTAAATAGATATATAATTTCAGTGATACAGTTGTATAAAACATTTAAAAAATCCATACTTCAAAACAATTTATATGTCCCCCCTTGCTCAGTGTGGTGGTAAGGTAGGGGTGGGGTTTGGGGTGTGGTTGCAGGGTCCAGTCCATGGGCTAACTATTAAAATTTATTTTCTTACTTCCGTCGTGTGACACTTTCATAGTTATGCCTAATTTTTTACAAAAAAAATATCTCACCTAGTCAAAAGTAGTTTTTCAACTCATAGTGATATGATTCATTAGTATAGTTTATATTTGATGGTTAATTAAAAAATAAGGGATGATGACCATATGTTTAATCTTCAAACATAGGGTAAATTGAAAAATTAGCTGTAATGATCTATATGTTCATATTAAATTTTTTTTATAAAATCCATATTCATTATTTAAGTTTTATGGTATAAAAACTCTTTCCATACATCTTGTAAATACATCCAGAATACATGTTCAGAAACAAATAAAATGACCTCTTAGTTTTTTAAGGATAGAAAATGATCCAAAAATAAAATAACTATTATAATAATTATTCCAATTATTATTATCTTAAAATTCACGTTATGTAACATCATTCATAATATAAATTTGGGTGTTGATGAGTATCAAAATACAAAAAAAATTAATTAAATTTTCAGATCAACATAGTCCCCCTACCCAAATCGGAGTTGTGTTTGATAATGAAGGAACAAAAAGACAAATGTTTTTATGGCTGGGCCTAGAATGGATGATCAAGGCATTGCATCGTATCCCATGAAAATGTGAATCAAAACACACATTGTTTTGGAAAATGTTTGTAATATTGTAGGATACTAGAAATAATAAAGGATTTCCCCTTATGTAATGTCAAAATTATCAAACATTTTTATGTTTCTAAATAGGGATATGGTCAATGTATTGTACCATTATATATCTTTGAAATATTATTTCTATAATATATTTTATATTAATTTGACCCAAACTTGTTGGTGAGGATGTCTAGAAATATAGTTAATGAGATATACACAACATGAATAAAGTGAAAATTCCTTGTATAAAATACCCCACTGACATATACACATAGTTTAATGTCAATGCGTGTGTATATTTGGGTGTAAATAGTGTATGGTGACACATCATGGACACATGTTGTGGATTTTACAGTCTTTCTCTAAAGATTAATCTATCACATTAAATGTGTGTGACATGAACTAGTTGTTGATTCTAGTTTTTGTATGACTTATTTATTCAATTGAAAACAATTTTCCAAAATCTATAAGACAAAATGGGTCATGCACGGGGTGAGACACAATAGAATTCAGAGAGTTAGGCAAATTTCACCAAGGAATCAATAAAGAGTTTCTTCTAGTTATTAAAACATGATATTCCATTTCATGGAATTATAATTAATAATGGCGCAACATTTTATTGGAATGATGTTGGGAAGTTGTAAACCATGATCGTTGGGTTCTTATATCTGGGAAAAACAGGATCGGACAATTCTTTATGGAATTGCAATAGACATTGTTTGAAAAGTGGATTCTACTAAAATATTTTTAATGAATGATGAGATAAAAGGATCTCCTCTAAAGGATAACTGTGCCTCTAGTTGACAAGCCGCAATGAGTCATATTATGTAAAGAGACATTTAGTAATATTATGCATAATCCAATCAATGGTGTCTGTTTAATTTGAATACCATTGTAACTGATAGACCTAGAAGGATAATGAGGATATAAATTTATAAGGAAAAAATATTGATTCAAAAATGAAGGAAATTAAGTATTAATGGAGAAATTAAAATAATAGTTTCTAGGAATGGGTGGAATATTAGCTACATATATTTAACCCAAGGATAGTAAAGGGAAATGTTTTCTTAACCACATGTTTCTAAATAAGGAAACCCATCTAAGTCACTCCTTCATTGATTATGGTTGTACCTAAGTGAAGGGAGACGATATTTATTTTAATTTGGTTAGACCGGGTTTTGAGATTTAGGTATCACTACTTATCTTGTGGAATAAGAATCATGACACTTATAGTTCTAGAGTATATTCCCAAAACAAATTAAATTCTTGTGTGGGGAGAGGGAATTTTAATCATAATATTGATAGACATGGAAATAGAAAAATTACATCAATACATACCTCATAACAATGAGAATCAATTCACATGTAGTTCTATTGTTATTTTTTAATAAGAGACTTGTGTCAAGGATGGTTTCCCTCTCTGCAAACAGACAAAATGATGTGTTGTCTCATGAATCATAAAATGAAGGTCAACAATGCTATTTTAAAAAATCATGGCAAGGATGTGGAACACAAAGTTTAAATTCATTGGACTAGGACGTATGTTATATTATGTAAATAGAAATTATGAGGTGACACATCATAAAAATGCATTATAAATGTCATAAACTCATTTTAAGGACTTTTTTTATGGACCACAAAGAAACCATGCCATGAATGGAGTTTATTACCATGATTCCTAATACAATATTAGATATTATAAGAGTGAGAAAAAATTAATGTTGAGGGTTTCCCATGAATAATGGGGTATATTAAAATATATTTCATGAAGAAATAGACAAACACCAAAACTATAGTTCCTATATGTAATTCCCATTGCAACACATTTTTTACATCATGGGAGAGTGGACCCCAACCATATATTTTAACATATTACTGTGAGAATTTTTATTATTCAATTTAAGATCTGGTATCCATGAACATTGGTCATTCCTTTTAAATTAGCATGATTCGTATCTTCAAGAAATTTAAATTCATGTATTGAGGACTATTCCATGTTTTTTAACATTGTGTAATTTGGATTCTTATGTCAATGAAGGAGGGACGATAAGGAATGGTGTGGAATTATTCATTGAGACTTCAAAATTGTTTACAAAGTTATCCCATATGGAGAATATCATTCCCTATGTAGGTAGATTTATAATATTTTTACTAAGGCATCCTATTCCTAGTACATAGGGTAAGAATATAGTTTGATGTCATGTGGTGGTGATATTGTTACACATAATGTCTTGTGACTAAGATGAAATGGGTATTACCATTTTAGGTAATTTGATGAGGACCACCAGAAATTCCACTTTTGGACTTTCAATAAGGACCTCTCCATGATTTTAAATGTCATGAATTAAGGATAATTACTTGTTCATTGATCAAAATATGTATTTATTAAGAATCAAATCATTGGTTTGGGTAGTAGTACAATAAAATTTCAAATTAATAAATGCTTTTCCAACATTGGAATTGAATTTATTGATAAAACATTTCCCCTCACACATTGGTTCATGGTTTGGAGGTTTTTTACTGGGAATCATCAATGTCTTGAGAGAAAAAACTAGTTATCGTTGAAGCTGTGAATGCAGGAAAATTTTATTATGGAATGATCACACCACTGGTTTGGGTGAACCATAAATTGACAAAGGTTATACATTATTTTCTAATCAAGCCATTCTAACTCGTATAATCACTTCTAAGATTGATCGTTTATTGAAAATTGATCATTAATGTAAATATAGTGTAATAGAAATTTGACATCAATAGAAAACACCCCGTTTACCCCATATACCAACAAATACCATGTTTCATATGTGGTACTATGAGTTATTTTGCTGTAATACCATTAGTCACTGTGTTGATTGTCACGATAAGAGATCTTTTCTTTGTCCATAATTTTATATAGAATGGTAGATAGTATTTTTTTTAAAATATTATATCTATTCCTTTTCCCTATTCAGATAATGATATGAATGGTTTGATTCAATTTTATAATCTTGATATAACCTATTCAATTTGGATGAATTGAATTTGGATCCATTTTCCGTCAATATTTTTTATTGAACCCCAAATCTATTAATGCTGATGGACTATAAAAAAATGATGATATTCTTTTTCCTGACATATTTGAGGGGAATTTCTATGGGATATTTAGAGAAAAAGTTATTACAAATAGGGATGTAATTAAATTTATTGGTAGTGGATATAAGGTATGGCCCCAAATATCTATTCCCCATATGTTTAATGGCTAGGAGTATTTAGAGGTATGAAAAAACTATGGGGGTTGAGGGATAAAATTGAAATTCACATGATAGGAATGAACATTGATGATAAATTATGACAAATCATATATCATAGAAGGGAAGAAATAGAAAAGCCTTTAAATTTGGTAAAAAGTAAAAGTTATCAACTATTGGTAACCACAAGAACCAATATTTACATCTTATAAAATATAAATAGTCTCTTTTCCATCAATGAATCTGAGGATAAATCCTCTAAATCTTCATTTACAGAGGAAATTCTAATGACCCAGGATATCAGAGGTAATGAATTTGACTTCACAGTATTAGATTCAAAAATTCTTGGATCATTTTAATAGAAGAGTCCCACTATGGAGTTAGACCTAGATGGGTGACATTTGATGATTTTCATGATTATCTTATTCTTTATTTTAATTGTCCTTGTTGATCTATTCTATGAATTTATGAAAAAATGGTGATACCATTATGCGAGGAATCATGATCATGGCTATTTCATAAATGTCTAGATATTCTAATATTTTAGCCACATTTTTTGTACATATGTCTATTTATTATATTATCAAATGATTTGAGTCCATATTGGCTTCAATGGGAGTTCTCCCATCAATCCATATTCCATGTCTTGCAGGAGGATTAACTTTTATTATTTGGTATCATGATAATTGTTTTATTTTTTACTACAAACTCTAAATCACATTTATCATTCAGGTGATCAATTGATATTTTTTCCAAAAACATACGGGATTGCAATATGCGCTCAATATTCCACTTCATCATTGGAGCATCATTCTTCGAATACGATGGAATAATCTATTGATTATTTTAAGAGAGAATGATGGCTGAAACAAAAGATAACACTGTTGAAATGGGGTATTAAAATACTATTTACATTTTTTATTCAAGATGTTCCATAAAAATAAATCATTCATTTATTGGGTGGGTATTATAAATAGTATATTTCTTCATCTGTAATTTTATTAGTATCCTTCATTTCATATAGAGGGATTCTATGTGATAAAATCTGCTAAATCCGGCAATTTTATTTTCTATTAAGTTAGTTAACTTATCTCAAATTTATTTTAATTGACTATAAGTCATTCTAAAATTCCCATCAACATGCGATAGTTGAGGATTTATTTAAGTGGGTCATTCTAATAAATCAAATGGAAAACCTACTGATGTAGGTATTTCCATCTTATCGAAAACACAAAGATTATTTCCAGATAATTCGTATTTCTATTTGAATATAGAGTATTAATATTGAAAATTGTATCACTAATATAATAAAATTTTATTTTCATTCATGGTGGAATTATTTTGGATGGGGAAAGAAGCTAGAGATTGATCTAACAATGTCACATACAAAATGGGAGGCCTTCCTTCGATAGGCAGTGTCAACACTATAGAAGTCAATAGATATTTCATGAGACTATAAAAGTATCCATTGTAATCATAATTATACAAATAAATAACCCACCATTACATTAAATTGGTTCAGGGAAAACACCTTCTTAAAATGACCTTCGATGCCAAGATGGGATACAATGAATTTGAAAAATTTCCGGATGTAACACTAAAAGCACATATCAATGAGATATTTTTAGGCTCTACTACTATAGTTTGGTGGAAATAGACTTATGTTTGATAAGATGATTAGAATTCTGATAGGGTTTTACTTCCAGACCATCAATATTGCACTTGGATTACATTCCAAATATAGGATTAAAGATGTAATGAATGAAACATTGGTACATAGAAATTGTGTTATTTAGGCCATAGTATATCACAAGATAGTTGTATACCCTTTTCATGAACAAAAGATAGTGGATTTTTAATATTCATGGGACATTCATATTTGGTTATACCCTAAATATACTTTCATGAAGAAGATATTTTGGTATCAACCAATTGTATAAATCAGAAGTTCCAAAACTAGAACCTCGAAATCATCTTTTTTATAATTTTAATTAATAACTTTGAAGTTGATTATCACTATAATTTTCACATTCTTATTCTAGTTTTGGATTTATTTGGATATCAATTTTGGGTGGTAAATGTCATGAATGGTATAAATCATTAAAATATTTTTAACATTGGATTCAAAATTGGAAGAAGGGATTAGGTGTTTTATTATATCTACCTACATGTAACCATTATGATCTTCTAAAAGACCTAGTTTGTTGGTGGCCACATTAGGATAAAGGCTTCAAGTTTATTTATAATTATCAGAGAAAAAATCAAGGTTATTCTTAAATAATGATTTATATTCCTCATTATCTTTTATAGACATGGTTGAGCTAATAAATATATGTCACAGATCCCCTTCTGTACCATGTTTTATCTTTCGGATTTCATCAATGGTAGCATAGACACCCTCCTCAAATGCCCTAGGAGTACTATTGAGACAATATTCCTATTCCTCTACATATTACTCCTCCCCTACATCCATTCCCACATCAGGATGGGTTAGTGATGAAGGGAAATATTTTTTATAATAGGAGAAATTAATATTTTTAGATCCTGGGGAACAATTATTTCTATTTTCCATTACTAGAATAGATATTACTTCAAGACCTGTTGATGATTTTAGGGTATATTACACTTTTGGGGATAGAGAGATGGTTTTTTCACTTGATGTTTCCCAACCTCAAGTCAGATTATATATGTTATCAATATTTTAGGGTTTATCTGACATGACTGATATCATAAGGTTTGACCAGTTCATTCCCTATTATGAACATGAAAATTTAATCTGGTAGATTGGAATAACATATTCAGCTCTGAGCTCATTTAATGTATTATCCAGTGTCTTTTATATACCATTTATAGTGGTAACCCTATAATTATAATCACTAATGGTTTTTCCTTCCCACATATGAAATCTAGTGTCAATGTGTTGAGATTTATAGGATTTAATTTGAGATTTATCAAAGTGTAATGTCTGAATTTTCGAATTTATTCAATATTTTAGGAATTATGGATTTTATGAAATAATCACCCCATGATTTTTTATCCAAGATTTTCTTAGTAGAACATTTAAGGATGTTCCCATCTAGATGACCAATAAATAATTAATTTACACTAGGTACTCAAATTCTGACCAAAGCATGACTAGACAAATGGTTTAGTTTTTTATTATCATACCTAAGGGTATAATGTGTCCCTAAATATTATAATCCATATCCTACTTGATAAAAGATATAAACACATATAATTCAATATTTTTCTCTCTAAATTATATACCTTAATAGTGGTAAATTTAACTTCAAACACGTGAGGGCTCAATAGGGCCTCTACAAGAACATCATGTAGATCCACTGACAAATTATGAGTATCCTGAATTTTGAGCATTGAAGGAATCATAGACAACTATAATATTTTATAATAATTTTTGAACCTGAGTTCTAAAATTTTTCATGGTTGTTTTATATATATCTTTGAATTCGGGGGATGAATTTCCTAGCTCAAATAAGTGATATGGTAAAACATATGTTAAGGGTGTTTTTCATGCTATTTAATTTAGTCAGAATGGACTACCCACTCATCTATAATGATGATACTATAACAACCCATCAAGCTAAAATTCTAAAATAATTTTTTTATAGAAGATTCATATTCTATATTGGTGTGTTTTATAGATCTTTTGACTCTCATTGAAGGGATTTTAAAGGATGTTTAGCAATGTAAACAACATTTTTTGGGATATGGCCTAAATATTGGTTCCGTTAAAGAATACATCTTCCATTGCCTCCTTGGATTATATGGAATCTTCCCCTAGTACTATGATCACTCTTATAGACATAGGTTCAAAAATATTCCTTTATTTTTTTGAAAAGGGTTCCATTAAATATATGAATTTTATGTAAGTAAAGATTAATAATTTGAATGATGGATATTATTTAGAGGGTAAATTACAATATAACCATTTTTTTTGGATGGATCCCATACTATTGAGACTGAGAGAATGAAGTTTTAGAGAGTAAAAACTAAAAATAGCATCTATATAGTTTTATCCTACTATATTTTATTCTTATATATTTTGTTGGGCTGTTTCATAGATGATCGGCTCTTAAAATGTTTTTCACTAGCAATGATGGTTGTGTAGTGGCGTAAGAAACTACGAGTGAAATTGATTTAATAAACTATTCCATGAGAATTTATTGAGTTTGATTGATTTTATTTATAGTCAACCAATCATTGAAATTTTCTAAACTTTTACTAGTAACTTTTTTTATCCCCATATTCCTCTAGAGTGGTAGTGGAAACACATGACACTTGTACTGGTTTTTTTCATAGAATTAAATTACAAAGATAAAACATCATTTTTATGGTATCTTCAAAGGAAAAGTAGTCCATCATAGTTATATATACTGTTTTATGAAATAGGAAATACATTAGGTATTCATGGAGAAAAAAAAATTATCTATCCACTTCGGTTATGTTAACTAAAACATGTTATATTCTATTTCTGCTAAAATGTTACTTGTAACCCCCACATTATATAAGGTATAAAAGTTACTCATTAAATATTATTATTGTGTACATGTATACTGATTTTCACATTAAAATTGTAATGATTTTTTGATAAATTATTCATTAAAGAGGATGTACCAAATGATAAGGTTTGTAATTCAGAGCTTGGTATGATACAGTAGTAGGAAATTAGGTGACTGTCACAACTTCTTCTCATCTTGTACTCTTTCCCTCTCCCATCAGTTCTAAATAGAAGGATGAAATTGTTACAATATATGAATTCTGATAAGGTAACCATTAAGAATAAATACCCTTATCCATGAATTGATGAGTTATATGACCAGTTGATGGGGAAATTGGTTTTCGAAGATAATTTTACATTTGGGTTACCACCTTGTCTGGGTGAGAGTGGTGGATATCCCAGAGGCTGATTGTCGAAGAGTGTATGACCATGTTGAGTATTTGTTCACACCTTTTGGATTTTAAAATAATATAGTTGTTTTTATTTTGCTCATGAATAGGGTATTCCACTAATAACTCGACTCGTTCATAGTGGAATTTGGGGCTTACATCGTAGTATTCTATTGATCTATGGAAGTGAATGAGAATCATATTCAGATCATTTTGGGGACACTGTGGGGTCATCAGATTTATGAAATGTTCTCTAAATTTATATTTATGATCATGGATATGAAGTTTCTAGGACATGTGATTTAAAATTAAGGGGTTTCTGTGGATCCTTTGAAGACCAGTGTAGTTATGTCATCGGAGCAGCCGAAGAAGATGTTCGAGATCAAGAGTTTTATTGGCCACAACTTCTACTCATCCTATATTCTTTATCTGTCATTCTGGTGAAGGATGAGATTTGGTTCGAGTTTAAAAATATTATATTTGATATTTTTTCAATTTCATCATGTTCCAACAATCCACCCATATATTTTGCTCTGTTAATCAGCGTTCACAACTCATTGTGAACGTTCTCAATGTAATGACAAAAAATGTACGCTATAGGAAAATAAAAGGTCAACGACTAAGTCAAACTACATCGGCTATAAATAAAATATGATAAACTATATATTTCTATAATTTTTTCTATTTGTGGGGTCAATGACTATTTTCTACTTTATTATAGTGATGAATTTATAGAGAATATTTTTGTGGAGATCCTCCCACCATTTGATCGATATGGATAGAAAACTATTATAAAAATGAATATTGGACACTCGAAGGACTACACCAATCACCTTATTCTAGATTCCACTTACTACTAAATTGATTCCACCATGGGACTACATAAAGTCACAAAGTGGATGAGATTTTTTCTAGTTCTCTTTGTCCACTGAATATTAGAAACAAAGTACCCCCAACATTTGGTGGGGGAAGAGTTGAATCTACCGATTCCGAGTAAGTATTCTACTCCAATTATACCAGTGAAATAAATCCTTCCATTACATGTATCGATGTTACTAATGGATCAAAGATTTTTACCATCATGGGGGAATGACTATCTTTTCATGAGTTCGAACTGGGTGTAATGGATTTAGCTAGCTGTGAGATATTTTTTTTTCTGGATCATATATTGAGTGTCTATTATATATCAACTATTAATATTAATGAAATACCTTCTTATTATGGGAATATAGATGGGACTTTTAGATGAGCCTTCACTTGAATAACATGTATAGAAGGGATATTAACTCTTAGTATTTTTTAATTAAGTTTCTTAAAATCCTACATTTTAATATCATATGAATTTAAATTCTCTTATAACTTAAGTGGTTCAACTCTTTTAGTAAAATCTTTTGATGTATCCATACCATTAACCATTAACTTGATTAAATATCACCAAGAGAGTGGTATTTGAGAATTTATTTCAATTCTAAAATTCATTGTGATCATATGATTATTGGTTTACACACATTCTCCAATCTATTCACTATAGATTGTATTTCGAATAGAAGTATCCTGATCATATTCTTATATATTGGATTCATGAACTTTTGTATTTTATGGGTGGTAATATTTATTTTTACTAAATAAAAATTCATTTCATGTTTCTCACTAGTATCAAAATGATCAGAGGTTTTGTTTTATGGAGAATATCTATATAGAAATAAGTTATTACTAATAGAATCTTCACCATTGATATATTTATTTTTTATCAATAGATGGGCATCATCCTTACCTTCATAGATTCTCTATGACTTTATTGGTGAAGGGGAATCTAAAGGGATCCGCCTAACAGTTTCATCCAACATGTCTCCAATGAGGATGTTTTGTTATTATATGTGATGAATTGGGAGGGTACACCTTATTGAACTCCTCCAAAATGGAAATATAAATATTTCTATTAGAGGGGGTTTTAAAGATAAAATAACATCATCCATGTAGGATGTAGTTCCCTAAGATCTACTTTTGGAAAAAATTTAACTGAATTTAGATATCTTGATGGAGGAAATCATAGTATAAATGACCACATTCATATAGGTGGTCACTGCCCCTGTACTGTCATTTTTAATACTACACTAATAATCATATACATATTTTTGTGAGTAACAACTAGGTTTACTATAAGGACTTCATATGTACCATTTACTTTAAAAGGATTTAAATGTATTAGATTAATATCTTTCCTTGATTAGGAGTATTTATCAATGTTTTATAATGCATGATTTAATAGTTTTTCAATGGATTTATCTCATATATCTCAAGGTATAGGAGATGTCATCATAGAAAATTCATTCTTTTCATACCAAATTTCATGAGTCGATATTAGTTCTAGTTTTATTTGTTGTGTAAGGATATTAAATGATGTAACTTCTATTGATTTTTTTGGTCATCGACTGTGGTGAAATGCAATGATTCGTCTTCATCCAATTCCAAAATATCAAAAATGGATGGGGAAACAAAAATAAATTGATATAGCTTAAAAAATACAAAAACCATTACCATATAAGATTCTCCCACTGTTATCTTTATTTTGAACTACATATAACACAAATTATGGATAAGTTAATTTGAGAACAAATTTATGATATTGTTTTTACATGATTTTTTTTATGTTTCATATTGAAAGACTTTAGATTTTAGGTGATAAAGAATTTATAGATATTCAAGAAAGGAAAATACAAACATTATTTTGATAATATCTCTATAATTCTATTTTGGGGTGGCTAATGGATAAAAAAATTATTAGTTTTTTATTTGTATCCATTTTGTCAACATCAATAATGTATTCTCTTCATATTATATGGTGAATTCCTAAAATTGATCAGAAAAAAGGGGATGATTACCAAATTTTTTACTATATAAAATTGAATTGGGTAGACTATACTCTATCATGTTGGATGGTGAAAAAAATAAGTGTGGTTTTGAGGATGATTTTTAACATTGGTTGAATTCTATCCAAGAAAGTATATATCTTGTTAATGATAATGAAACATTCTTCACAACCCATTTATTCATAGAAGACTAAAAATATATGGTCTTTATAATAATTTATTTGTAAAAGTATGAACTTCTTATCAAAATGAAATTTTACTATGAGTAGGACCATTAAAAAGAATTCCATTCTGGGGAGTGCTACTATCATGGATTAATGTATCACTACTAGGAGAAATTTTTTTATATACCCTAAGGAGGACATTTTTTAAAGATAATTGAAATGGGAGGAACTTCATTCAATTTGGTCTTCTGTCCACGGGGGGTTTCCTGTGGTACACATGAGGATATTGGTTACCATGATTAAGCAATTCATGGCCTTTTAGTAGGCCTTCATAGTAAATATTCTATTGAATACATTCATATTTTATTTTCACAGAAATGTTTGGTAGAGGACGTTAATTACATCAATAGTTTCTTCTTTAATTTGGTAATAAATCAGTAGGATCATACACCCCTATTGATAGATTTTTTATTGCCTCATGAACACCTACATTGAGTAAAGCCAAGTTATGGTCCTATACATGAATTTAATTTTTTTTTGTCAATATTGGTTTTTAGATTCTCTACTTTGGTTTACTAGAGTTTCATGCTATGAATATCATAATTGAAACTTGGGATGCTTATTGATCAACCACTATGTCACTATAGGGATTGTTTGAAAATATTCTAGGAATATGAAAGAGATATATGACTACCATGGGGAGGCCACAAAAAAACTGATGATCTCTAGTTTGAATGGGGGTATGAAAATGATCTTGTTGTCTATTTATCATGGTTTTTTATAATGCAAATCTGGGATGATAACACAAATATAAACCTGATACAAAGTATAATTTTAATTATGATGACAGGATACTCCAATTTCAAAGGTGAGGTTATGTTCTGGAATACTCCACATTTGTACTATGGTCATTAAGTCCCCTACGGTTTGTTTAATGTGTTAAGGGATTGATACCTAACCATTCATAATTTCCATGATTTGTTGGAAGAAATATGTAGATTAAATAGTTGTATATTAATATTCCATGTTTGTATAAGGGATCTATAATTAGTCTTGTCCTCGATTTATTATTGGTAAATATAGAAAATCATGATGCATAGGAAAATTTATATGGGTTTCCCCCATTTCATAATAGAGCATGCTGGTAAGATTTTGGTGTTGCTATCTAAATATATTGAAAAACATGATGTTTATAATAATTGATTTTGGTATGTTCATAAATTAATGCCATGTTATGTTTTAGGTTTCTCTATTGGGAATGGTTATGTGATCTGGTTCTGAGTTGATTGATTCTCACCCTTGTGGGGATTTCATAGGCACTGACGTCAAAATGACCTATGTTAGATCTCATAATGGGGTATTAATATAACACATAAAGAATGATGTTTTATGAAATTATGGGTGATTGTTGTGGGACAGATACATTTTAAATTAATCTCATGGAGTCGAAATGATTCCCTTGTTGACCTATTTATCCACAACCCTATTGTTAGGGGTGATTTTTTTACTACGCTCTCGGGAAAGGTTCTTGGAATTATTTGATATTGTGATGGAGTTTTTCATCCTCATTTATAACAGACATTATTTGGTGTACATTTTGTGGGGTCTCAGGTATTGGATGATTTCTCATGAAACCTCCATGGTCCATATGGTACCATTGTTGTGGTCCTCCTGAATTAATAATTTAAATACCTGGAGTTTGAGATGTTGTGTTGATGATGGTACCCTCCGCACCATAGAGTACACGATTCTTGTAACATCCAAATAAATTTTTTTACTTGTATGACTCTATATGGTTTGAAGAGAGTTTATTTGGAAATTTCTAAGCATATATATATCAAGAAAAAACAATGAAATCCATCAAATATTCATCATAACAAATGATCACATGCATATTTATTATCTTGAAAGATCTATTTCTATACCAGTTACACTTTATGGTTGTTCAAAAGGGGCCTCACTTGTGGGTTAATCTATTATCTTTTTAATGAAATTATTCACTCCTGGTTCAAAAACAATTCACACCCATTTTCTTTGGGTATGTTTTCCAGAATAGTTTATTTGTGGAATTGGAAACATCAAATGGTTCCCATATCTATAGTGGAATATGGAACTTCTTTGAAAAGGTGGGTGGTCATTGAGGCATCTTGTAAATAGTTCTTAGGAACTCACATTGGCTGAGAGGAATCTAGGATGGAATCATCTGACCCTTTTCAGGGAATTATTTTCCACTTCGGGGATAACTTATATATTTATTTCATATTCCCGAATCATTTATAAAACATAAAATGACATTGGTCACCCTTATAATTTTAATTCATTTATGTATACATATGATTGTAACCATTATTATTTATCAAGGGTTCTATATAAATGTAATAATTTACATGTAACTATGGCTCTCCATTGATAGATCAACACACACACACACAAATATACATATATCAGAGGTTACCAATGTCATTTTTTGGAAATGATTTCATTAAAGGATTTTGTCTTACAACCTATTGAATGGGCCTTATTGAGTTTATTACCATCATGGAAGGATTTTAGAGTATTGATATCCAGATCTGTCCTTATAAGAGGTGTTTCTAAATATCATTGTGAAATTAATTATAATCCACAGAGATCGATTCCACTTAAAAAAGACATGATATACCTTTTAGTGTCATGTGAAAAGGAGTAGACTATTTAGTATAGTTTTATGTGATGAGTAATTATAGAAAAATTATTCCTAGAGAAGGATAGTGTGGAAATTTTACAAGAGTGATGCTTTATAGTTGATATTAAATGGAATATAGCCCAGTAATTTGATCCACAACACTAAAAAATTGGGATGATGTAGATGAAGTGAAAATAACCTTGTTGGAATATTTCCTTCAATGTGGGGGGGGGGGTGATCTTATTGGTAATATAGAACTACATGGAAGATAATGGACCAAATTAGTTGGTTTTGAGCCTTTGGGAGGATTCCTACATATCCAATGACTATAAGATTAAAATACCACATTGTTTGCAAATATTGGGGCATACATCTACAAGGGAGTCCAAAAAAATTGATTTATCAAGAATATGGCCTTATTATATTTTATATCAGGGGGAATATGTCCCATTGAGAAAATGGTAACATGGTTTTGGTAATTAACCAGGTTAGAAGTGATTTTTTTTGATATTTTATCCTTTAAGTGTTAGGATCACAACTAAACTTTAACAACATGTGAGTCATGACAAGTGTGAGAAACAAGAGTTAGTTTAATATTTTTAACTTTTCACAGTCTTCTTCTTATTCTTTTGGATGATGAGTTAGAGAGTATGTGAGGTGTGATATTTCATTAAAAAAGACTAGATTCTTATTTTATGGGGTAACCCGTGTTTCTAGTTTCAGGGAGGTTAAGAGAATGATAAAACAATTTCCCTCATCAAATGGAAAATAATGTGTTTCCCATCACTATTTGAATCATGGGGGTCCATAAAAAATCCTATAAGGTTAGTTTTGTCGTTATCTAGGGTATTAAAAATTAGAAATAACCCTAAGTCCCTTTATATATGTTATTTTATGTTTGATAAATATTTTACATAGGTAATTCTTAATCGATCAGGAAGAACGCTAATATGTTAGGTGCTTTTATCATGAAAACATAGAGGCCTAGATGTAGTTTTTTACTTAGAGTTTTTAAAATGTTATTCTTAAGGAGTGCCCTTTATCATTGAAGGTGTGAGAGAAGGCCATATGGGTGATTCTCCTTGGTGATGCATATGATTGATGGATGGTTATTCTTTGAGGTTATGTCGACATGACCTGTGGCAACCAAATTCTAGTGAATTCAAGAAGAACTATGAGGTACATCACCTAGGTGATACCTTGGAGAACTTAGAGGTGTCTCACATATGTATTACATTAGTGAACATAGAGTTACCTGACCCAAGTTATATTTTGGATAAATTAAAATATTTCTTTAATGACTAAACAACTTGGAAATAACACTTTTTCGTGACCTTTCTCTGGTCTTGATGGGTCTCCTCCGATGATCTTGGATAGTTTACCCTCATATTTGGATACAAGGAGGGTCCCTTAACCTAATATTTTTTGGAATAGATAGGGATAGTTCCTCATGTAGGTCCTTGATTTTTTAAATCACGGAGAGTCTAATGTGAGATTGGAGGACTTAAGAGAAGGACATGGATGCAAATTTGTTAACATTAACACTTTTTCTTATAGTTTTCCCATATAAGGATTCCAATGATCATATTTATTATAATTCATGGGACCCTTTGTTGAGGAGTCAATTCTCACAAATCATCCATGATACTGTCCCACATGGTTTTGTAATGTGCTATGTATTTGGTTACACAAGTGATTTGTGGTATTGGGACATGTGTAAGCTACTGGTTGATCTGTTATATCATGCATGATACACATGGGATACATCATTGGGGGGGGGGGGGTATAGAAGATATTTTTCACATTTCATGCCTTCTTCATGTAAATATACTTATGGTATTATTTTTTAAACTTTTATTCTTCTTGTTAAAAAAGAGTCTCAACAATGATTAAATACATATAGATTAACCAGATCAGAGCTCAAAAATCAAGATAATTGTATAGTCTTCTCTGATATTAGGTGGAGGAGATGATGAGTTAAAAAAGTCTCAATATCCTTAAAGTCGTAAATATGGAATGATATACCCTAAATAATGTCATAAAGAATGAGAAAATGGTTTATGCGAGGGAGAAATGACTTATATCAATGAATTGTCATAGATGAATGATTTTTTGGTTAGAGGGACATGATGTTCAACCCAAGGATTCATTGATAGTTAAATTTCATATGTGTGGTGAATATATGAATTTTACCAGACAACATCCTTTTACAAGGGTTAACTCTAAGACTAATGAAGGGCGTATGCTATCCTAATAATAGATGTTTAAGGATTGAGTTTTTATGTGTTACGATTCAATAATTTTTTTATAAAAGTTTTTTATAAATTATTTGTTGGATATAATAATCATGAAACATATATTGATAATTTTCAATGTAGTTTTTCTTTGAGGATTTTAAAAAAGTAGGCTGAATGATACCGATAACCTAGAAAAGTAATTTAGCAGTATGGAAATAGTGTGTGGATGGGATAAAAATATTGTTAACATTAATCTAGTAAATATGACTGAATCAATGGCTGTTAAAATTGGTTTTTGATTTTACTTAAATGTTATGATGTCATATTTGGTGAATTGTATTTCATTATTGGATTTATAGGAATAAATTGTAATTTTAATTAAGGGATATTAATTGTGTAAATTTTTAGATGCATAAATATTTCCATGTGCTGTTAACTTAAAAGTTATGAATACCATTATAGGATTATAATTTAATGTTTTTAAAAAGTGTAGATGCATAAATACCATTTTTTAGGTTTTATGTGATGGAATATTTAGTTGATATATAAATTTTACACAATTTTAGGAAGAATAATATATTGGGGATTAAATGGGCCTATCAGTTAGTATCTGATGTTTTGGTTATGTTAATTATGTTATATTTGATAGTGGGATATATATATAATATTTATAGTTGTGATTTGATTCATGGATACGGTGACATTATCATCCCAAATTTTTGTTAATGTTTTTTCTAAATTAATTTATTTTCTTTAAAATTTGGTGTTACACATAACACCGAGTTTTAATAAACCATGATAAACTATTAATAATATAATATAAATATGTCTATTTTAATATATTTTATAATTTAAAAAAAATGAATAATAATTATGATATTTTTAAAATTATGTATAATTAGTTTATATAAATAAAATATATTTATAAATATGTACTAAATTTTTTATAATGGCTTTATATTCTTTAAAACAAAATTAGTCGAAAAATATTTTTAATATTTTTTTGAAAAAATAATATAAATATTTTTTCCTATATGAAAAATTTATTTTAAAAAATGGTAATCATTTTTGTAATCAACAAGTCAAAATTATCTTAGTATGAATTTTTTGGATTTTTCTAAAAAGTTTAATTTTTTAATGAATAATGAAAAGTAATGGTTTTTGGGAAAATGGATATATTATTTTGAATAATTATAATTGATATTATACTATATAGTTATCTTAAATTTATTCCTAATGAATTTTAAAAATAGAAAAAATTAATTATAATAGTTAATGTTTAAAGTAGGGTGACTGATTGTTAGATTACAAAAGAGAATGGGTAAAATGACCTATAAACCTGTCCGATATACATTGAATGTAAATATTTCAACCTTACCTCATATTATATACATTAATGAGATATTATAGATTCTTGGTTCATTTATAATATGTGGGTACACCTTTTTCTTTTGAAAAATTCCAATTCTGTCCTCTACCCCACTTATAAATGGGCACCCTCTCTCCTCACTTTTTTACACATCCAATACACATTGGTTTAAAAAATTACATTCCAAATACATTACCAAATTCATTTAAAACAACATATAATCCTTATTTTTATAGGAAACCTTCATATGCAGGCTTTTTGTGCACACCTAAGGAGGTTGTCCTAAAAATAGGTATCTTTCTTAACAGAGTGTTATTATTTTATTTCATCTACCACCTTCTTCAAAACCTATTAAAAAATTATGATATAATTATATCATAATATTACATATTTTTATATTTTATTATGTTAATTTTATATCATACATATCTCTCCTCTTCTATCATATGGGAAACAAAACCATCAAACATGTGTGTGATAGAATAACACCTCACAAACCAATGTTATTCATTTTCCATCACAATAAGAAAATAAAGAATATAATTATGAATTAAAATTACTTATATTTTATTCATAGAACATATTATAAATCCAAAAAAAAATATAACATATACCATCTTAATTTCCATTCTGTGGGAATATGATAACGATTCTCATGAGTACGACAGACTACTACCTCGGGAAGTGATGTGAATCATTTTTTCTAAACATGTTATAGGTATGGTAATTAGAATAAATTTAATTAATATATGTTATATATATTATATAATAATGTTAATTTTTATGATGAATTATTTATCATCCTTTTCTGTCATCCTTCGAGAAAATGTAAAAAGAATTCATGCGTACATATGACATATCGTAACAATGTAATTCATTTTATAAATTTAAATTTTATTGATTTGTATAAATTTAAATATAATAAATTTATATGATATTTATATAATGGATAACATTTTTTATATTATATATATATGATCAAATTAAAAATAAGAGAAACTCCAAACCAAAATATACACAAATAATAAAGATTTTATTACATAATATGTGTTTTTACAAGAAATTGTTAGTATATGGGAAATAAAATGTCATAACAGTTATAGTTTGTGTCATAGTACCTACTAATTTAACTTTTATTACATGTATATTCAATTTATATAATATTAATTTATCTTTATGTTACATATTGTTCATTTTTTTCCATGATTATTTAATATAACAATTTCCTAGAGTGCTCGTTGCATTGATATGGTCATAGAAGTTCCCCATAATGATGAGAACAATGAAGTTCTATGAAAAGAATCTCAAGATAGTTTGATGGTAGGATAATGTACTATAATGGGACACATAGTATTTAGATGGTCAGGTGTGAGTACTCATAAGCGGATGAGGCTTCTTCTCATGAAATTTCCACAATATAACCTATATGATGGGTGATTATGAGAACAGACCTTCTAGAAGGAATTCTGCACATTTTGGGGTCATCATATATTTCTATTTATGAGCATGTGTAATGGTAAATGCACATTATAATTATCAGTAATTTAATTGATGACTCACTCACTTAGATTTACAATTAAAAAATATCATGTCAGATGTTGTCATGAAGTAAGGTATGTTGGGTACATCATGATTGAAATTTCATTAATAGATTAGTCGTTGAAGGATTTTTCCCACCAATCTGTATGGAATCTGATATCTCATCCCTTCGATTGGAATAGAACCATAAAATTAAATATCATTTCCACGGTGTAATGATGTGTTCATTTCAATTAATAAAATACATATAAATTGAAAATATAGGTTCATGACATGGATGTGAAACATACAAGATGTTATATTGTGATAAAAGAATTATATTAAATATTTATAATTTTTATGTGGTTGTTTATTGTACTACATTAAGTTCATTATCATAGGTTCCTTGACTCGTTGCTAGATAATAATCGTGTGATTCAGGAAATCCCTCCTAATACCAACGAGAAAGAATCCTAGAGAGTCACACAACAAGTGTTTCTATTTATCTAAATTAAATATTATTTGAGATTAATTTATGGAATAATTATTTTCTCATGACTGGGAAATAATCTTATTCAATTAATATTGATTAAATAATTTAAATAAACATTTATTCCTCAACATGTGACAAAAAATTTATTTGAATATTTTTTTATATTTAATAAATATTTATTCACTGATACTTGAATAAAATAAATATTTATGAATAAATTTTTTATTTTAGTGTTCAATAATAGAAAGATGAGTTCAAACAGAGTTATCCTATTTATAGAGACAAATATTAATTAATAATCTTGTTAAATAATATTTTATTTAGTATAATTTGGTGTGTTCTAGAAAATAATAATAATAATAATATTATTATGTGGCATAGGCTTTATTAAAGGAAATAAATGTTATTTAATGGCCAGCATGCAATTGAATAATATTTTAACACAAATCCAAAATCAATAAATCTATGGATATATCTATTTTGTAGAGCATACAATATTAGAAATAAAAAGTTATAGTGAGAAATAAATTCCCTCCGAACTCTTTATCTATCCTTTTGTAGAATGAGAAGTGAAAGAGGGATTTTATCAAGACCCAAGAATGAGAGATCAATAACGAACAACACAAAACATTTGACTCCCCGTTGTAGCACCCACAGATCGATTGGTGATGCTCGGAGATCATAAAAGAACACGTGGACCATTTCTAGAGTGATTTTATCCTTATATGCTCACTACACAATGAACGTAATACTAAAGGGACATTTTGGATGATCAATATTCCCCAGTGAAGATTGTTTATAAGGCTAATTATTTATTTATTAATGTATTAAATAAATTAATTATAAATTTGGCATGCAAGATCATCACTCATATTTTTTTGGAAACATTTATTTAAATATATTTTAATATATTGAATATGACTTCATGATTATGCTATGCCCAGAAATATGAAATTGTATAAGAATGATAACATTAAAATTTATATTTATTTATTTGATTGTTGAATTTTTTACAATTTTCATGGTATATTAATTTCATGTTATTTGTTAATCAAAATAATTTGAATTAACATGTTATCGAAAAATTAATCATGTTAGATTAGTGTTTCATTTTCTTAAAGGGTTTAGAGATGAGGAAGTATAACTATAGATTCCATAGGGAAGTGCATAATCTTTTGCTGGTAAAACTGTGTTACATGGTGTGTAATATAAGAACATGCCTTATAAAATTGTGCATTGTACCTGGATATGTAGAAATATTAATTTCACATAGCACATTTAATTGAAAATATGTTTAGACATGGCTGACCAGTCCTACAGAAAGAAGATATCTGACTGGTATATGGGTTGTACATTCTATATAATCTCATCGAGTAAACTCATTGAAACCACAAACATGTGACCTGGATACACAAAAAATGATATACATTGTGTTTATATGAATTCTACACCCCATGCAGTCTCCCATCAAATGAAATAATTATAAATTATATTAAATTAAAAATTAAATCAATAAAATGTTATTTTTTGTTGGCACAAAAACATGATTTTGAAAATTTAATAATTGTTTTAAATAATTTTAAATACTAAATTAAATTATTTCTATTAATATTCAATTAATGTTTCTTCAAATATTTTTCCATGAATGCAATAAATTATGGGTATGTTTAATTAATTTCATATGATCATTAAGAAGAAAAGTAATTAAATAATTAATGCAAATATGTTTATCTTAAATAATAAAGAAGGAATAAATAAATGATTTTTCGATAGTTACTTTACGTTATTCCTTTCATGTATGACCATTTATGAGATTGACCAAGACCCATTCATGCATTGTATGTTTTAATTTAATTTATATCATGAGTTTTAATTTATTTATTAATAATTAAAATTTATTTCATCCTTATCATTAATCTATTTAGTATTATGTAGGAAATTCATGTCCAAATATTATTATGTAATCCTACTTTAACAAATAATTTTGATCCCCTCACCTATATGTGAGTCCAAAATACATTTATCTAAGGGATTATCCTAAGTTGGAAGGATTTGTTCCATGATGAAACCATTATGATGCCAGCTTAGGTGATAAAAAGGCATACTTGTGGAATGTTGTTACTCAATCCAAGACCAGAAAATTGAGTTATTTCCCCAAGGATACAAGTTGATTTAATATACACTCAATAAAGAAACAGTTAGATAATTCTCAGGAACTTATCATTGAATTATTTAATTCTATGAGATTGATTATTATATTCAAGTAAGGCTAAAATAAAAAAAATGAATTAATGTGAAAAGATCGAATTTATATAATAAATTATGTGTAAATCCTTTATCAAACATTTATGACTAATTAGGTAAAATCAAATTAATATTAAAAATACATGTAAAAGATAATTCAATATAACAGTTATGCATAATAAGTAAATAAATGAATTATGTATAAATTTTTTCTCAAACATGGTTAATTAATTATGTACTATACACTAAATAATAAAAATACATATAAAGTATATAAAATGAAAATTTATGAATAATTAATTTAATTCCCCATTCTAATATCAAATGTGATTGAGCCTTCAGTTACTTGATTAGAAACAAAAATCAATAGAACATATTGTTTAACTAACCCTTATTGGGAAACATACTTTTAAAAGGGTAGTTATTTTGATGTTCTTGGGTTGACATAACCATTTTACCTAAAGAGGAGTATCCCTTTCTAGACATGTTGTAATTTAAAGTCAAGTGTTGAGGAAATATATATCCTTATTTTTGGACAGGGTATTCTACTAAATTGATCAAGGAGTTACATGTCCATCATGGGAAAAAATTTCCTACTTAAATACCTTCAACTGGTTTGACCAACCCTTGTGGGGGTTATGGTATGGGGAATATAGATCCCTTCCACTAGATTGTCCTAGAACCTATACATTTATAATTCAATGGTTGGGGATATTGGGACCCGATAAAATTGTGTGATATTTAACGAAATCAATTAATTTATTATTTCTCATATAATTTATAAACGAAAAAATATCTAAAAATCTTCCATTATTAATTTTAGAATTAAATTCAAATTTTTTCATCCACATTATCCGTACAATAAATATTTTATACAAAACAAATCATAACTAGTTATAACTTATAAGAATGTTATAGTTTTCTTTGGGTTGTTATATTCCATTAATGGAAATATTATATGCTTGAATCCTCAATTACTGATCCACCTACTAAAGAGGAAAATGAAGATGTGTTACTTGTCTATGAAAAATATTTGAGTAATGCGGTTGATGTTCAATGTTTAATACCTTCAACAATCTCTAGTGAACCTAAGATGTCTCAAAAAAAACCTGGATGTGTATAGTATGATTGAGAACCTCTATGATATTTAGTAAGAGAGTGCTAGATATTAACGATTTGAGATTTCTATGTTTCTCTATTAAATAAATATTAGAGAGTGTTACCTAGATGTGTCTCATGTAGTCAAACTAATCCACTGCATTGAGAGCCTAAAGGTTATAGTGTTAAATCTTCCAAAAGAACAAGGGCCCAATCTCATTTTGGAATAAATAACTTATATTTTTTGTAGCATTGTTTTAAATTTTAATAAAAAACATTGAGAACACTCCACTATATATTCCCACTCATCATCTCTAAGTAGATAATGATTCAAATCATGAAAAATATTTTAGTCCCTATGATTAATAAATCTAAAATGAATATGAAGACCTTTTAGCCTAAATCATTTTCATGACCATCCCTGAAGAGGAAGACTAGGGTCATGAAATGGAACAAGATGTTTACTTTTTCTCATGTGGCAATAATTGCCATAGGCTGAAAAATTACACCCTAACAAATAAGCAAAGGGAAGCTTCATGTGCAATTGTTATAGAGTTTGATTTATCTATTTCTACAAATTTTATATTATATAAAACTTGTAATGATTATATATATATATTCAAAAATTGGAACAAAGTCTATTTAGAATGGTTGAACAAGGGAATGTAGATCTACAAAATGACAATGGAACAAAACTCATTACTACAGCTATCAAGGACTACCAATTCATGTAGTACATAAAGATGATGTTAGTTATGGATGTTGCTATTTTTTCATCTATTAACAAAAATATTATATCAATATCAAGACATGATAAAGATGTATTTTTTCAAATTTAATAGTAAATGTGTCTTATTTGATAAAAGTGAAAATTTTTATGGTAATAAAAAAATAAATAGAGGTCTTTACGAGTTTGATTACATGAATTAAGTAATTCAAATCAATAACAATATTAATTCATATGATTCCTGCAACACCAAACACTCTAATCACCAGCTGGGTCTTGTATATGAAAACTTCATAACGATATTTCATTAAGATGGATATATTGATTATTTTAAACTAAAACCAATTAGTACATGTCATGCATGTTTAAAGCCAAAATGACCAAATCACTATTTATTGGTAAAGGTGAATGGGATAAGTATCTTCGTGAATTAGTAACAACGATGTGGGAGGGCCATTTTTTTATTGAACAAAGGTGTGGGTATTCATACTTCATTACTTTTACTAATGATTTTTGTAGATATGGATACATCAATACGATATGTTATAAGTTAGATTCTTTGGATAAATTCAAGCAATAAAATATTGATGTTGTAAACTATATGGGAAAAACGATTATGACACCCGACTCATACCACGTTGGATAGTACATTAATGAAGACTTAATTGACTACTTATAGGAGTTTGGGATCTTTTCCTAACTCACTATTCTATATATTCCAGGGTGGAATGGTGTATGTGAAAGGAGGAACCACACCTTGATAGACTGGGTGAGATCAATGTGGATCCATGAATGTTTTCCATTATCCATTTGGGAATATTACCCAGAAAGTCCGATCCAAGCAAGCCTGGACCACTCCATTTGGGAATATTCTTTATAAATAACATCACATATAATAAACCACGTTCAAAATAAATATACAAATTATATTCCATATGAATTTTGTAGTGGAAGAAAAATAATGTTATCAAATTTACATGTATGAGGAAGTGAAACATTTTTTAAGACCTCTTTAGGTAAAAAAATACATCTCATGGAATAACGGGTACCATTATAGAATACTCCATGGAAACAATGAGATATTTACTATACAAAACCTTCAGATAAAAAGTTTTTAGTTGAAAGACATGCTATATAACTTGTAAAGGTGAAAATAACAAAAGGTAATATAGTTAGTGATATAGAATTTCAGGAAGTTGAGGCCCTAGGTATAAATGATTTGGTATATAACTAGATTCTATAAGTCTCCATATAAGATGAAACTATTTCAAAGACACAATTAATGTGTAGAATTACAAGATAGATTAGAGAACCAAAATGTTGTGGTTTTTTAATCACCAAGGATGGTGACTCATCATTAGTGGATAATAATGATCCTCTAATCTAAAGGGAATCATTTTGAGACATATATTTTTCTAACTAGAGTGATTCCATAAATTATGGAATAGATTCCACGTACTAAATGAAAGTCTGCATCATGGTAGACCCTCATGTATATGTAAATCCTAAAGGTTATAAATGTCAAATGATGATGAAACTAGATAAAGAAGGATACATTAGTACCTATAAATAAAAACTCTTTCTAATGTTGATTTAATATAATAATGTAATTAACAATAAAGAAAACTTTTAACCAATGGTAATAAAAAATTCAATAAAATTATTCATTACATTGTAGCTTACCATGACTATTATAGCTTTTAAATGGATGTAAAAAAACAACATTCCTTGATGGGAACCTTTATAAAGGTTCTTATATGACATTACCCAAAGGATTTTTGAATCCAAATGATAATAATAAGACAACAACACTACAAAAATTCATTTTTGGTATTAAATATCACATCGTGATCATGGAAAATTCATTTTGAATAATCCATAATGGAATTTGGTTTCATAAATAATTAGTGTGTGACTTTGGTCTAAAAATCGTTTAGTGGGAGTGTAGACATTTTTTTAATTGTATATGTTGATGATATATTTATCATGGGAAATGAAATACCAGTATTGTAGTCTTTTAAGAAGTGGTTGATTGAATGCTTCTCTATGATGGAATTTGGAGAAGAAAAAGATATTCTTAGTTTGGAAACTCATCATGATACATCCCAGAGACTACGAAGACTATGTAAAAGTACATACATGGAAAATATACTAGATAGATTCAGTAAGAAATAATAAATGTTGGGATTGTTACCAGCATCACATGGCATTAATCATTCTTGAAAAATGATTTTAAAGAAACATGTAATAGGAAATAGAATGAAAAGTATCCTATATGAATTAGTGATTGGGACACACATGTATGTTATTCTATGTACTTGGGTAGATGTTTCCTACACATTTAGTGTGGTAGGTAGATATCATGCAGATCCAGATAGCTGATTTGTAATGGAAGTCTAAAAAATACTTAGGTAAATGTGAAAATTTTAATTTTTTATGAAGGATAAGATGGATTAGTCATTATAGTATATGAAGATTATAGTTTCCAAACTAATCAGGTTGACAAGAAGTCAAAAATTGGATACATATTCACATTCAATGGAGGATCTATGAACTGGAAATTCACAATGAACGTTGTGTTCACAAATTTTATTGTAGATTCCAAGTATATATTTTATTCTATGATAACTGATGTTGGTGAATAGGTTTTCAACATCTTCCAATATCGTGATATGCTACCTAGAAGTGATGATCTTATCACACTCTATTGTGATAATACAACAGGGGTGGGGCTCGTAAAATATCCAAGGTCAGATCAATTGAAGAAGTACGTACTTTACAAGTATCATCTTATTAGGGAATTTTCATAGAGAGGTATGGTTGTAGTTATTAGTATTTTCATGAAACACTACAGTATGGACACATTGACTAAATCAATGACTCATTAGAAACTGGATTATCATGTGAGGTCTATCAGACTGAATGTCTTAGGCAGTTGGATTGAGTCTCTATGGGTGGTTTTTATAGGTGTTTTTATTGGACCAACTAATTTTACATTGATTACATGTATCATCAATGTATTGAATATTAATTTTACATCTTATTGTATATTGTACATTATTTTTTTATAAAATTTATGTAATAACATCCATGAATATTTTTCATATTGATAAGGTCATAACAGTTCCCTACTATTAGGATAATCATATAGTGTTATGACAATGTTATCAATATTGTTCTGTAGTCAGAAAATGAACTATACATGACACATAGTATTTAGACCATCAGATGTGGCTTCTCATAAGTGGTTGAGGCCTCTTCTCGTGATGTTCGCACATGATAATCTCCAAGAGAGTAGATTATGATAATATTCCCTTAGAATGGTATCTACATTTTTTGTGTTATCATATATTTCTATATGAGTGACTGAATAATGATCCTTAAACATTTTTATTATCATTAATCTATGTCATCACAAAAACCCTTATATTTGATGACCAATACTATAATTCCATAAGTTATTGGGAAGTAGGGTGTGTTAGATGCATCATGATTCACATGTCATTAATGGATAAGTTGAGTAATGAATTGTCTCATCCATATATATGGAAGCTGATATCTCAACAATTTTATTATATTACAATATTTCTATTAAATCCCATCTCCTTCGCCTAACAAAATGTTTATTTCAGATAATCCAAGAATGTCTTGTCAATCATATAGGTTGATGAAACCGATGTGAAAACTACTTGATGAGATACTATTATAAAGGGATGATATTACACAGTGATTATTAATATATGGGGTTTTAAATTGAGACATTAATTTATTTCTCTTTGGTTAAATGACTTATTACTAGATAGTAATATTGAACTTTATGCAATCTGTCTTAATTCAAATTAGAATTAATCCTAGAGGAAAATAGAGTAACTATTTCTATTGATCTCAATTAAACTCTATTTGAGTTTAATTAATTAAATAAATATTATTCTATATTTCAAAGAATAATTTTATTCATGTAATACTTATTATAGTAATAAAATAAATATTTATTCACCTGCATGGTAATAATAATATATTCCTTTATTTTATTTAATATTTAATAAATATTTATTCCCAAGTATGTGAATGATATATTTAATTATGAAAAAAATATTTATTCACATGTTTAATAAATGAAATGGAATTTTGAGTGGAATAAGACTATGTCCGGTGATGAATAATAATTCACAAGTTTGTAAAACAATATTTTTTTCTGTTCAGGTTGGTGCATGCCAAAAAAATATTATTATTATAATTATGTGGCCTGGATTTTCTAAAAGGTATTATATTTTATTCAATTTCTAGAATGCAATAAAATAATATTTTAACTTAAATACATACTGTGTAAATATATGGGGATGTCTATTTTGTACAGAATTCAATATTTAGAATAGAGGATTTTTATACAAAATGGATTCTCTATAAACTCATCCATCAATTTCCCTCTTAATAATGATATGTGCAAGAGATATTTCTCCAAGACCAAAAACGATCAATTAAGAAATTAAAACTCAAGACATTCAACTCATCATGATAACACCAATTGATCTGGTGGTGTTTTTGAGAGGTCATGGGAGCACTTGTGGAACACCACTAGATGGATTTTATCATTGAATCCTCACTACATAATGATGGAAATATGAAAGTGTCTATTTAGATGATTATCATAAACTAATAAATAATGTTTCTATGACTATAAATTTATTCATAAAAATATTTAATAAATGAATTATAATTTATTCAAACTAGATCCTTACTCATTATTTAGACAATAATTATAAAACAAATTAGAAAGTATCACCCACCCCCCCACACTTCTGTTGTGCTTGGAACCACTAATAAGTAAATCATTTACGGTATTATATTTATAAGTATTTTTTTGTAATAAAAGTGTAATAAACCTATATTTTTTATACAAGAGTATAGAATTCATACAAAGTAAGTTGAGACATATGATAAGGTATTTTCATCTCACATTTATTTATAGGTTATACATGACTTATACACTACATACTTATTTTCTGTGTTTTATATACATTTAACAAATTTGTTTTATTATTATTCTCATGAAAATTATGTGATTTAAATATCTACATAAATTTATTTATTTAATAGGGATTATGATTCAAAATTTTCCAGAGTAGTATAAGTTTTATGTTACAATATCTTGTTTATTAGGGTTGTTTTTATTGAGTTTATTATAATTATATCATATAATATACCTATCATGAAAATAAATCATTCTCTTCTCCCATTTTTATTTCAATGTAATAATTATTTTCCCTTACTATTTCTTTATTTAAACAATCAACTTTTGAAAATATTGTATTTAAGGAAGAATTTCATTTATTTGTCTCTTCGGTTGAAAACCCTTTTTCTTCCATATCTATGTTTTCTAAAAATGTTTTATGTAATGTTTTCTAAAAATATTTTGGGTAATGTTTTCACTATACCCCAAGAATATTTTAAATTCATTTTTCCAATAATTGACTTTTTATAATAAAAAATTAAAATCAATTTCCATACCATTTTCTAGATAAGGATATTTTGGAATTTTTATTGAACATTATTGAGGAAATTTTTTTTATTGACTAATAATTTAATAAAATTTACCACCATCAAGGGTAATTAATTATTTTCATCTTTATATGTTTTCAAGGTACTTTTTAATGAAACATCACCACTTTATATTTGGGAAATATTTATAGTTTTGAGTGATTTGAAATAGAAAGGAAATTTTCTTCAAGAAGGTTTTAATGATATTTTTATGATATTTTTATTAATTTGAAATGAATCACCCAAATATATTACCATTTTTTCTTTTATAATAAATTTAATATTTTTGATAACTAACAATGCACACAACATCAGGTTAAAATAAAACATTATTTAGTCACATTTTTCATAGTCAATTACATTCTAACATTTTTCTAGAATCTATATAGGAAATAAATATTTAAAACTTACAATAAAATATTTTTTAAATATAATAATATATTATATAGGCATAAAATAAGAACAAACAAAATTTAACACATAAAAACCTATATTTTTATAAAATCTGTTTTATGGATTTTTAATGGTGTACCTAATTTAAATATGATGTTTTGAACTTTTATAAATATAATTAGACAAACCATTATTACATTTTAAAAGATAATAATAAAAAATATGTATGGGATTTCTGGGTTATATTCTCCGAAGATTCATTTTTAATAAATAGTGAAAAATTAGTTTTATTTGAAAACAAATTTAGGATTATTTATTTATAATGATTAATATATTTTTTGATTGGTTATAAAAAATAATTAGATTAATATTACCTCAATTGGTAAAATTTAACTAATTGGGTCCAATTTCACATTGAAATTGGATATATAAACATATTAATCTTGTTAACATTATAATTTTCAAACTCACTTTATTTTCCCACCTACGTGATTAAATTTTAATAAATTTGTACAGGTTTTGTTTTTTGAATTTTAAAAAATGGATTAAATATTTTCGATAAAAATAATTTAAAATGTATAATATTGTAAATTTAGTTTTTTATAGAAATTATTAGATATAAAGATTAATTTTTTTGTACCACGATTGAGAGAATGATTAGCTTAACAATGGACAAAAAATTAAACAGATGGCCTAAAATGTCCTATAAAATTATCAAAAATACATTTGTTGTTAATATTTTGACCCCACACTCAATTTTATAGAGTCTTTAATATTATTGGTGAAACATTTAACATAATATATTTCATTTTAACTCCCTTTTAAAAACATTACAAGAATGCTACCCCCTTCACTATAAAAGGACACTCACCCATACCACATATTAAAACATCTAAAGACCATTGGATTGAGCTATATTTGAACAAATAAGCTCAAAAAATCCCACCTCTAATAATATAAGACTATCCATGGGATGAAAGAAAATAAATAAGGTATTCAGGAATAAATCAATAGGAGTTACCTCACTAAGAGGTAATGTTTTCCAATGATCACTTTGTATTCATTTACTCTTAAACCCATTAAATTATTTTAATATCATGATTATATAATAAAATCATAATCATAAATGTTTTTATATTTTTTTATTCTATTGGTTTTACCTACACATTCACACACCTCAATCAAATGTGATATGCAACTATCGTTCATGTGTATGGCGAACTACAGCCTCACGAACCGATGTCGTTCGTTCATCCATTTACAACATCTCAAAGATGGAATAATGAAGGATGTATAGTTTAAAAGTTATATAAAACATATTTATAATTTCTTTATAATTATTTATTTTTTATACACCACATACGTGTATCCACTACATTTTTGGGAATGTGATATCATCGTTTGTGGACATGTGGACTACCGGCTCCTTAAAGAGATGTGATTCATTCACGCTATACATGAAAAGTATTAGGGAGAATATTAATTATAATATGTGTAATATATGAAATAAATATAATACTATAATTATAATATACATATATACCATTTACTTTTCATTCTATTGCTAGGATAAAAATATGGATGTAGTGTTCAAGCGTATATACGACAAACCATCTCCATGTACAGTGTATTTCATTTCTTATATTCAAATATTATGGATTATTATAAAATATATATAATGTAAATATATGATATTTAAATCATGGTTTAAATATTTTATCTGATGAAATCATGATCTTATTAATAATAACAAGAAGTAACAAGACAAAACATACACTCAAGAAACTCAGAAATCAACACCTGAAAAAGTGAAAATAATTAATGATTGTTAAAAAATGTGTAATAAGATATTATAAGAATATAATATATGATATTGAAAATATTATTATGGTTATGGTATAAGTTTTAAACATACTTAAAAATATTATGAATGCGTTTTAAGGACATTCATCAAAAATAAAACCCAAGGTACGAGATTCTGTCTCCATTTACATTCCATAGAGAGTTATTTGTTTATTATGTACCAATTACCTTTAATGTGGTGTATATAATGACCCTTTGTATTTTAATATCATGATTATCTCATAATACATTGTATTTTATGGTTTAATTTTAATATTATCAACCAAGGAGTTAATAATGAAAATTACAGAGTGGTAAAAGTAATTGTAGTAATCTCACATACTTTTTCCATTGTTAAATTTTTCATGAAACGATAAATATATTGAAATAATTTAAATATCAACATTCTTCGATTATTAATATTATTATTTCCAAAACTACATTTATTTTTTAATAAGGTGGGTACTTCAAAAATTATTTTATTAATTTGGGAATTATTCATAAATCCATATCATTTATTCAATATAGATATTTGATATGGCATATTATTTATTGATTAAATAAATTATTGTATATGAGGACTGATTTGGAAAATAATTGATGGGTGGGGTCCAGTATTTATATATCCCCATGATGCATTGACATGTTCTCTTGATAAATATAGCATGGATTAATTAAATGGGATTCTACCCATAGTTTTAAAATATCTTATTAATAGTATTCATAGTATTGGTTTTTATGTGCATCATACATAACGTCTAAAAATTATGAAAGTATTTTATAGATATTTCAAATATTATTATTACAATAAATGATATTTTTTGTATGAAAAAAGCTTTAAATGCATTTTATCTCATTATATCAATTAAATGGGATGTTTTTTCTATTTCTTACATTTCCATGTTCATTAGGCCTTATACAATAAATTACATAAAATATGTTCTTGGTTATTTAAATTTTCATGTCGAATTATACACATTTTTTCATTATTTATTCTATTGTAGATACCCTTACTGAGCATTTGATATCACTATAATTTTATTACCTTTGCCCAGGTTTTGAAGAGGAATCATTTCAATTAGTTTCTAAGATGAAATTTAATATTATTTGTTATGTATTATGTTTCATTTTCTATATCCTATTATAATATGGTCATCATGTATATAATCCATTTTTCCAAAAAGGCTTAATTATTCAGTACCTTGGTAATTGTATCTTTTATATATGATAATTTAATAAAATAATGAACTTGCATAGGGATTCATGGTTCAGTGTGTTACCATTGGTATCAAAGTAATTTTTGTTGCTACCATGGAAACTATATTTATAAAACATTGATTAGGGAACATACCACTAAGATATATATTGTGGTTAGGTATAGAAGATCATTTTAGATTTTTTAAGGTGGATATTTTGTTGGTATTCATGGAAATACATCATTGTCTGGAAACTACATGTGGACATGGTTCGGAAATAGATGTAACTAGGGGTAATAATACTAGAAAGGGGTGTTGGGCCAGACTCATGCATAACCTAGTACATGAAAACAATCCTTATTGTAATAATGGATTGATACTATTGCATTATACACTTACGATAATTAAAAATTTCATTACAAACCATTGTTAGGCTTTAAAATAAATGATATCACCAAATAAACAAGTGTTTATTATTCTATAAATTTCAATGCATAAATTTATGTTATACTTTATACTGTATTTGAAGTTATATATTATGATTTTATAATATGATCTAGTATATTCACTTTTTTAGAAAGCGAAGTTGGAATAACTAATGGTATAAATACTCATGAAAAATATTGAAATTTCCCTATTGAGGAAAAAATACAACTAGTATAAGAACATAGAATATTATGGAAATATTGAGTAAACATAATGTGGTTATGAAAAAAAGGATCCCTGAATGTAGAAACCTATTACATAGAGAGAATATAATATTTTTGACCATTTTATATGATATAATCCCCTATATTTTAGTGGGAATACTAATCCAATTTTGGCTGAGCATGTCACGACCCGACCCTACCCGGGCTCAAGCTGCTACTACCCCAAGCCCGCCTCTATAGGCCTAGTGATGGAGACAAGCGCCGAAGGCTAAACAACTCGGGGAGGCCGTTCCCTTAGTACCTATACACACACACACGCAGCCCACTCAATGCAGAAGTGCAGAGTAAAAAAGGAAAGAAAATTCAAGTAATGTGCCAACTACTATAAATTGACCAAAAAAGGCGAATTAACCTCTAAACAGTAAAAAGTAAGTGCTGAAGGTAAACTAAGAAGGAAAGAGAAAAAACCCATGCCCTACTAGAATAGTTCCACAACCCGGAAACAGGTAAACAAAATTACAATATCTGGGAGGGTCCCTCACCTAGAACCCAACTATGACCACCATACGTAGTCCAAGCTCCCGAACCCCTAAGCTCCTCTAACGTCACGATCGACCTATTTGTCATCTGAAATGGCACACCAAGTGCAGGAAAATCCCAAGGAGTTGTGAGTATAAAAATACTTAGTAGGATACCCCGAATACTCGAGGGAGAAAAAAAGGAGGTACTAAATAGGTGACAAGTAGATCGAACTGAGAATAGTAAAGGACAATGATTGAGAGTGTAGTAAAGAGTATAGTATAGTAACATCTCAACCCAATAATATAAAGGAAGTAGAATAATCCAAAAACAAGGAGCTAGAAATGATGATAATATGAAACTCTTCATCAAGTCTTAGCTACCTATAGTAGGAGAGTAGACTATTCCAACAACGAGAAGCTAGACACGGAAAGCAGGTGGCATACCACGTACGTCTTCGCTTCTCCTGGAAGGGGAGTAACCAAACCCAAGGAGTGGGTAATGGAAAAAGGTATATACTTATCCATATGATCAATCAAGAACCCAAAAAAGATCGTAAGGGGATCTCCATCCTGTAGCTCAACCCAAGAAAGTGAGTAGCCAACAGTCCCAAAAGTAAACACCATCGATTCCCAGCATCCCACCCGTCTGCCCCGAACTGCAAGTCAAAGGGATCAAGTCACCGCACCTAGACACTATCCGCTTTGGGTAGCACTGACTCACCTGCACGGTTTTAGGTCGCATATCAAGGATGCTTCTTTCTAGGGAAAGAGCCCCTCGTTCTTGAGAGTTCAGGGGAATGTCAAACCAAACCTCGTCACTGTCACACAGTCGAGAGGTCTACTCGAAGTCAAAGTTGTCACATCACTGAACTATACAACCAAGGGATCCCGCTCTGGAATTCAAGGATAAAAGCTCGAGACTAGCCTAGTATAATACACAGTCATAAAGAATTTATCGGGTAATCCATGGCTGAGCCCCGCTGGAGGGTAAACCCTAAGAGGGGGTCAGGTAACCCACTGCCTAGTCTCTACTAGAGGGTAAACCCTAAGAGGACGTAGGGTAACCCACTACCCAGTATCTGCTAGATGGTAAACCCTAATAAGTCATCCTGTAACCCACTACCCAGTCTCTACTGGAGGGTAAACCTTAAGAAGTCATCGAGTAACCCACTGCCCAGTCTCTGCTAGGGGTAAACCCTAAGAAGTCGTTGGGTATCCCACTACCTAGTCTCTTCTGGAGGGTAAACCCTAAGAAGTCGTCGGGTAACCCACTACCCAGTATCTACTAGAGAGTAAACCCTAAAAAGTCAAAGAGAAACCCACTACCTAGACCTGATGGAGGGTAATCCTAAAGAAGATGATGAGGAACCCACTTCCCAGCCCCGCTGGAGGGTAAACCCAGAACAGCTCTGGCCATCCCTACTAGATGGTATAACACTGGCCAACTGCACACAGAGTGGGTATCGCGCAACCACCCAACTCCAGAACAATTCACCAAGTTGAGGATCAGTGCCCGTGTAGTGTGGGCCACGCCATTACTTGGAGCTCTGGCTAGGGAAACATATCACGGTAGATCACATAAGGAGGATATTATCTCGATACTCAGCTAGGGAATCTTTGCCCAGGCTCACTAGGGCTCCGTACCCTACTGGAAACAACCTCCTGGTTAGAGGATCGGTGCCCACGGAAAGTATTAGTCACACCAAACCACAATAACCCTACCAAGGAACACGAAGGGTCGTGATACTGAAATCCAAAATATCTAAAGGGAAAAGGGTAACCTAAACAACTTCGCTGATCACACTATCGAGAACAGAACCAGGGTAAACCACTCAACCCTGCTAGTCTAAACCATCACGAATAGAGGGACCCTCTACGTCGCGAGAGATCAAAGGTATGTAAAGAAGAATGCGGCACGCACAAGGGGCCCACACGACATGTGGACCTATCTCATCTAAAAACCAAGTACACAAACATTATATAGAACAAACTAAAACTTGTACCTCCAAGCATCCTCGTATACTCCCAGAGTATACCACATTTCTAGCCCAAAGGCTATCGTACACACAACACCCAACGTCAATGCGAAGGTAGAAAACATAATTTTTCCAACATGCTTCCTCCAGGGCCCTAGCACGAACATCCATATCTCTTCAAACATCAACATCACACACATGGGAGTGAACACGAACACATACAATGTGTTTTCTTCCAAACATAGTAAGAATAACTACCACCTGAGCACCTTTCATGCTTCCACATTTAATGAGATCTCGAATGAGACTCCACACATCCAAACAGATCATACCATTGTAATAAAAATATAAAAACACATGAGAACGACTATTTACTCGCCTCCAATAGACATCTGATGTAAAATTCATTCAACACTACTTTTCACCCGAACAGTATCCCGTGGTCCCAAGCCTCGGTCCCAAAAACAGCCGAGCGCATCGCACCATTTCGATCCCCTCAGAAAGACACGTCAATTTGACTACATACTTGCATTGAAATGATGTCTAGAGAAAAAGATGCATTTCTCTGTACTGCATATCAGTGGTGCTTCGTGGGACCCACATTCCAGTCCTGAAGCGCAATGAACGGATGGCACCATTGCGATAATCTCAGAAAGCTACACAAGATTGGATATTCACTTGGCCAAATCGGACACCTAGTGAAGAACATAGAAATTACCGCCATCTCCAAAAATGTACATTGTGTGGATTGCTCCACCATGCTGAATTAATGTGGGTGGGTTGCAAAATTGCAATTCCCTCAGATAAACAACAAGAATCAGCTGCTTGCACGCCCTGAATGTATGGTCGAAGGAAAAGTTTCTAAACACTGCGTGTAGCTTGAAAGATGGGCTGAGAGGCCCATACCTCAACTCTGGTTTCAATTCCTGAAACCATGCTGGAAATCTTTGTCTCAGCGTCAGGGTCCCAATGCCGCTGATGGTGCTCAAATCAGACATCATATGTGTCTGTGCCATCCAAAACAACAACCTCAGAGAAAAATGCTAAACCAATTAACGTACATGTTGCACCACTGAGACCATCGTCTTGGAAGTTAAAAACCCCTGAAACCTTCTTACAAGCTTTTTCTCAACCCAAGGATTGTGTTTCTGTAGACAGAACACAAAACAGACACCCATAGCCAAAATTACAGGTGTCCGAAGTCAGAGTGGGCGAACCCCTTGGGCTGGACCGGCTGAGTCCGCCCGGACTGGGCCGGCCCGCGACTCAGCCACGCGGCCTGGCCATGGATCCTGGATGAACACAGTGCTGACCGACCCTTGTGTCCAGTAACGGTCTTCCAGAGAGACCCACCTTCGGTGGGTCTCTGTCCCCACACAGGGTCGCGCGCCGCTACCTCACCTCTCCGCGCTCCAGCATGCTCGCCCGCCGCCTGGAGCCACCGCCAGGGGGCCCTACTGCAGAGCCACCGAAGAATTCCCGGCCAACTTCCTATAGACCATACAGTGCCACCATCCTGGATCAGTGCCACCTCCTCCTGGAGCCACCGCGTTCCGCCACCGTCTCCCGTCGGAGCTCCCTGGAACTGCCATAAAAAGGAATAAAAACTCTCGTGAACTTCCCGAGGCTGCCCCGGACGACCCGATACTCAAAATTTCGATCTAAAAGGACCCTTGTAAATATCAAATAATTTCCTAAAAAAATATGGGATTCTCTTGACCATCTAAAAGAATTTTGACATGGGAAAATTATATTTAAAGAACATGGAGAAATCCAAAACGAAGAACAAAACCTCCTACATTTTTTGGAGTAGCCTGGAGCTTCGCCGTCGATCCACCGAAGCCGCGCACCAACATGGGGACGAGCGGATGGAGGAGGGTTTGTGAGGGGATCTCCTTTGTTTCTTGAAGAACCTCCTCTAGTGAGAAAGAAATGGGAGAGGTGAGGGATGTGTTTATGATTAAATAAAGAAAAACTAATCAAAAATTCAATTAATTTAAACCCCCAAATTAACCCGCATCCGAAACTCTTGACAGGGTCAAGGTTAAGCCTCTCCTAGGGTAAACACCACCTCCTGATCACAACGGAAGTTTCGGAATTTAAATCTGATGCTCCATTCGAATGTTATAAAACTTAATGTCTGAGGCCGGTAAATTATGAAAACGCCCCTGGTGGCATTTTTCATAGGAGGCCCGCACCCACAAAAATTACACCCCTCCTAGGTTAAACGGAACGCTCAAGACTCAACGGTGCCCTTGGATTTCCCATCTGACCTACCGTTTAAGAGTTATTCTACATAATTGGCATGCCTAGTGTGAACATAATGAAAATTTAATTCCAGCCACACTGGGTCTTGAAATCGCACGCCATCTGAAGGCACTACTCCAGAATAACATAAAGAATATTCCAAAGTCTTTTAATGCAAAAACCAGGTTCTTACATTATTCCATCCTTCAATATTTCATTCCCTAAAAAGAAAAACTAGGGGAACAACTCAGGGTATTTAACCCACACCTGGCTCTCCCGTACCCAGAAGAACTCTTGCATAGTTATGCATCACCGCACATGGAACAAAGGACATGGTTTGTTTGTGTGGGGTCTTCCCTTACCGACGACGTGCATAGTTGTACACACACTTCTTCTCAGGTGAGTCACATGGGAGACATTATGAACCCAAACCAGCCTTTGGTTTTGGGAAAGGTGGTGGGGACCCCGACATCCCTTCGCATGGTCTCAAACAGCCCAAAGGACCTTAGGGGTAGCTCACCTCCCTGGTCGCACCTCTACGTCACACGCTGTGACTAGAATCACTATTTGGACCTGGGAAAAAGCACAGTGATTCCCTCCTTTAGAATATCCATATGGAGGAACACCCAAGGATATATGGACACATAAGATTTCATAATCGGTGACCCAGGACCAAGACTCTCTTACACAGTTGAAAGGTGAAGGAGTCGCCGCCATCGACTAAAGAGAAAGGTTCCGCACCTTCAATTATACTAACACTGGGTTACACCGACGCCTCACGTCACCCTGGTAACAACTCAAGAAAGGAGAAGTGAGGAAATAATTTCACACGCAGAGTCTAACAATTATACTACAAAAAGTAGAAGATCCATAAGGTGTACCTCTTGTCACTTAATGCTCTGTAGGATAGTAAACATACAAAGCTGGCGGATGTCCCCTGTCTGAAATTTCAGCTCCCGTGGCCTGATGTAGACCACCAAGTGGTGATAGAAAGACCTCGTAATGTCGTCCCCCACTTCCAGTTACTCCTGATCCTCTATTACCACCACCTATTTGAGTACTACTCCGATCACGGTGCTGCCTCTGCCGCGGTGGTGCACCTGCTGCATGCCTGATATTCTCAGCGTTCCTGGTCAGGCAGTCTAGTGACAAGTGACCTTGCTCATCGTAGGCATAATACTGAATATCTATGGGCTTCACTGGCACCCTTTGGTGCCACCATTGTTTAAGACCATGCCCCTGATTCCGGTTATCAGAAATCCACCTGCGTTGAGGTTTTGGCAGCCGACGCCTGCTAGTTGCGGCAGATGTCTTGGCATTGTCGAGCCTGCTACCACCACCAACTGTAGAATGAGACCGGAAGCTCTCTGTCACCAGCACATTCTCTAGCACCATGAAATATTTGGGAATTCCCAAGGGTACTATGACATCAGAAATCTCTCTGCGGAGACCCTAATTGAAGTTCCGCACTTGGATGCTGTCGTCATGGACTAAATCCGGCTAAATAGGTGCATGGTCTAAGAAACGAGTCGCATACTCAGTCACCTTCATCCCAACCTTCTTAAACTATAGGAGCTCCTGGATCCGAATGGGGTTTAATAAGGGGTAAAACTCCTCATGAAATAGTAGTTGAAAGTCATCCCATGAATGTGACGACTAATCGAGTAACTGAGTCACCAGACTCCACAAACACCCAGCTGCTCCGTGGAAAAGGCTGGTAGCCAAAGCCACCATCAGATCTGCCGGTGTCTACGCCATCCTGAAGAGAAAAACCAATATCTCTAGCCAAACCTCTGCTTCCTGAGGGTATGGCTCACCAATGAACCTCAGCGGTCTCTGTCGCTGGAACTCATGGAGTGTTCTCAACCTACGCTCATGTTCTGTCTGCTTTACTGGAGATTTCTTCTTCTCATCAGGTGGGGGTGCTGATACTAGACCACCTGGAGAAAGGTACTCTCATGATGGGTCTTGGACTGAGGCCTTATAGCTCAGGAGGTTTTCATCATGAACCGAAGTTGGTATCCTAGCTGGCTGTCTTCGCAGAGACATCCTGAATGTTATCAAGGAGTGTCACAGTCATATGAGCATATCTTTATATGACCGTAACAACAATGGGGAGATGAATCAAGAAGGACAGTCAAAGACTCAATCCTATGTGATTGCCAAACCAATTTTCCCTACAACGGGTGTCTCAGCATGCCGAGTCGACAAGCAGGTTATCAGAGTCCTAGTGAATGGATAAGTCGGTCGCCACACCATACTGGACTCCCTAGCCTTAGAGCCGCTCTCAAGACATGTTGACACTGTTTACCTAAATATCAACCAATTATTTTTTAGGGACATCCGAACAATGTCTCAAGGAACGAACCACCTCTGATACCACTTTTTAATGACACGACCCTACCCGGGCTCAAGCCGTAACTACCACAAGCCCACCTCCATTGTCCAGGGGCTGGTGCCAAGTGACGAAGGCTAAACAACTAGGGGAGGCCTATGCCTGAGTACCTATACACACACACACACGTAGCCCACTCAATGCAGATGTGCATAGTAAAAAGGATTGAAAAGTAAAGTAAAGTGCCAACTACTATAAATAGACCACAAAAGGTGAATCGACCTTTAAACAGTACAAAGTAAGTGCTGAATGTAAACTGAAAAGAAAAGAGGAAAAACACATGCCCAATAAAAAAAGTGCCACAACTCGGAAATAGGTATACAAATGTACAACGGATGGGATGGTCCCTTACCTGGAACCCAACTACGACCACCGCACACAGTCCAAGCTCCCGAACTCCTAAGTTCCTCTGACATCACGATCGACTTGTCCATCATCTGCAAGGGCACACCAAGTTCTGGAAAAGGCCAAGTAGGGGTGAGTATAAAAATACTCAGTAGGATACCCCAAAGGCTCAAAATAACAACAAAGGAGGTAATGAAGAGGTTAGTAGTAGATCGAATGAGGAATAGTAAAAGAGAATGATAGAGAGTGCATTAAATATTATAGTTGAGTAACAGATCTACCCAACAAGAGAAAGGAAGTAGACTCATCCAAACATAAGGAGCTAGAAATGGTGAGAATATAAAACTCCTCATCGAGTATTTTCTACCTATAGTAGGAGAGTAAACTCATCCAACCACGAGAAGCTAGACACAGAAAGCATGTGGCATACCCCGTGCGTCTTCGCCTCTCCTGGAAGGTGAGTAACCAAAACCAAGGAGTGGGTACTAGGAAAAGGTATATACATATCCATATTCTCAATCAGGAACCCAAACAAGATCTTAAGGGGGTCTCCATCTCGTAGCTCAGCCCAAGAAAGTGAGTAGCCAACAGTCCCAGAAGTAAACACCATCGACGCCCATAATCACACCCATCTGCCCCGAACTGCAAGACAAGGGGCTCAAATCACCGCACCATGACACTATCCACTTTGGGCAACATTAAATCGCCCTCACGGTTTTAGGTCACATCTCAAGGACGCGTCTTGGTGGGTAAATATCCCCTCGTACTTGAGATTTCTGGGGAAAGTCAAACCACACCTTGTCACTATCACACAGTCGAGAGGTCTCCACAAAGTCAAAGATATCACAACACTAACTTGTACCCCTAAGGGTACTACTCCAGTAGTCACGGAGAAAATCCACATACTCTCCTAGTAGAAATCACTAACTCTGAAAGAAGTCATCGGGTAACCCAGGCCCACTGGAGGGTAAACCCTAAGAGGTCGTCGAGTAACCCACTACCTAGTCTCTGCTGAAGGGTAAACCCAAAGAGGTCGTTGGGTAACCCACTACCCAGTCTCTGTAGGAGGGTAAACCCTAAGAGGTTATTGGGTAAACCGCTGCCCAGTCTCTGCTAGAGGGTAAACCCTAAGACGTCATCGGGTAACCCACTACACAGTCTCTGCTGGAGGGTAAACCCTAAGAAGTTTTCAGGTAACCCACTGCCCAGAATCTACGGTAGTGTAAACCCTAAGATGTCATCGGGTAACCCACTCCCCAGTCTCTGCTGGAGGGTAAAACTTAAAATGTCTATGAGCAACCCACTGGACAGCCCCGCTGGTGGGTAAAACCAAAGAAGTCGATGAGTAACCCACTGCCCAGCCCCGCTGGAGGGTAAAACCAGAAGTACTCTGGCCACACCTAATGGATGGTACAACACTGGCCAACATTACACAGAGTGGGTATCGTGAAAACACCCACCTCCAGAACAATTCATCTAGTAGAGGTTCAGCGGCCGTGTATTGTGGGTCATGTCGATACCTAGAGCTCTGCCTAGGGACCACGTCATGTTAGATAATGGACGGAGGATATGATCTTGATACTCGGATAGAAAATGTATGCCCAGGCTCACTGGGGCTCCATACCCTAATGGAAACAACCTCCTGGGTAGATAATCGGTGCCCGCGCTAAGTATTGGTGAAAACAAATCCACAATAACCTTACTAGGGAATATGAAGGGTCATGATACTAAAATCCCACATGACTAAAGGAAAAAGGGGAACCAAAACAACTTTTCCGATCACACCATCGAGAACTGAACCATGGGAAACCACTCAACCCTATTGGTCTAAACCATTGTGAACAGAGGGACCCTCTACATCACGAGAGATCAAAGGTATGTAATGTATAACGTGACACACACAAGGGTCCCACACGACGTGTGGCCATATCTCATCTCCAAACCATGTACACAAACATTATCAGGTACAAACTACAAAATGTAACTCCAAGAATCCTCATATACTCCCATAGTATACCACATCACTAGCCCAAAGGCTATCGTGAACATGACACCCAACGTCAACGCGAACAGAGAAAACATAATTTTTCCAACCTGCTTCCTCCATAGCACTAGAATGACCATCCATATCTCTTAAAACATCAACTTGACTCACACAGGAGTGAATACGAACACACACCAAGGGTTCGCTTCCAATCACAGTAAGAACCGCCACCGGAGCACCTTTCATGCTTCCACATTTAATGAGATCTCGAATGAGACTCCGCAAATCCAAATAGATCGTATTTTTGTAATCCTCGTGAAAAAAAAGTGAGATAGAATATTTACTTGCCTTCAACAGTCATCTAATGTAAAATTCATTCAACACTACAATATTCCCGAACAACGTCCTATGGTCCCGTTCCTTAGTCTCGAAAATAGTCGGGCGCATCGTACCATTGTGATCCCCTCATAAAGACACGTCAAATTGACTACTTTCTTGCATGGAACAAATATCAGGAGAAAAAGATGCATTTTTCCATACCGTACATGAGCGGTGCTTTGTGGGACCCACATACTGGTCCCGAAGTGCAATGAACGGATCACACCATTGCTATTCTCTCAAAAAATACACAAGGTTGACTATTCACTTGTCTGAATCGGACACCTGGTGAAGAAGATTGAAATCACTGCCAACTCCCAAAACAGACTTCATGGGGCCCACTCCACCATGCTGAATTAAATCGGGTGGATTGAACCATTATAATTCCCTTGAAAAAACACCTAGAATCGACTACTCGCATGCCCCGAACGGACGTCTGATGGAAAAGTTGCTAAACGCTGCTCGCAACTTAAAAGACAGGCCATGGGGCCCATGCATCAACTCCAGTTTCAGTGCCTGAAACCAATATGGAAAACACCGTCTTGGTGCCAGGGTCCCAACGCCACTGACGGCACTCAAGTCGGATATCAGATGTGTTCGCACCATCCAAAACAAGAACCTCAGAGAAAAACACTAAACCACATAACATACGTGTCGCGCCACCGAGCCCCTTGTCTTAGAAGTTAAAAATCCCAGAAACCATCTTAAAAGCTTCGTCACGACCCGATGATTTCACTTCCATAGACATCATGCAAAATGGACCCCCGTAGCTAATATTACGGTTGTCCAAAGTTAGAGGCGGTGAACCCTTTGGGCTGGACCGGCCCCGTCTGGGCCGGAACACGCTGGTCGGCCTGACCCACAGCGCCAGCCCACAGCTCTGCCATGAGGCCCATAAGTGGACCCCGGGTCCACGCAGTGCCGACCGGCCCTCATGGCCGGTCGCGGTCTTCCACAGAGACTAGACTTCGGTGGGTCTCGATCCCCCCAGGGGGTCGCGTGCCGCGACCCTACATCACCGCGCTCCAGCGTGCTTACCCCCCTCCTGGAGCCACTGCAAGGGTGCCCTATTGCCGAGCCGCCAAAGACCGCCCGACTTACCTCCTGGAGCCCATGTCGCGACGCTGTCCTGGATCCGCGCCGCCACCACCTGGAGCCACCGTGCGCCGCCTCCATCGCCCGCCGGAGCTGCCTGGAACCGCCAAAAAACGGGGGAAAAGGGCCGTGAAATTATCGGGGGTAACCCGGACGCCCTGGGACTCGAAACTTTGATCCGAAAGGAACATTGGGAAGCTCAAATCTGTATCTACACAAATATGGGCCTTGTTCGACGATAATACAACAATTAGCCATGAGAAAATTAAATTTAAAGAACAATATGGAATCCAACGTGAAGAACGAAACCTCCTACCTTGTTGGGTGTATCCTGGAGCTTCGCCATCGATCCGCTGAAGCCGCGCACCACCTTGTGAAGGAGAGGATGGAGGAGGGTTGGTGCGGGGATCTCCTGGGTCGATTGAGGCTCCTCCACCAGAGATAATGAAATGGGAGAGGTGAGGGATGGGTTTAGTTTTAAATAAAGAAAAACCAATTAAAATTTAAAATAGTTTAAACCCCCAAATTAACCAGCATCTGAAACTCTCGACAGGGTCGAGGTTAAGTCTCCCCTTGAGTGAAAACCACCTCCAAAGCACAATTGAGGTCTCGGAATATCAATCTGAGGCTCCTTTTGAAAGTTTTAAAACATAACATCCGAGGCCGCTAAATTACAAAAACACCCTTGGTGGCATTTTTCACAGGAGGCCCACGCCCGAGAAACATACTCCTCTCCTAGGTTAAACGACACGCTTCGGGCTCAACAGTGCCCTCAATTTTCCCATCTGAGCTAAGATTTATGAGTTATTCTGTGTAATTGGTGTGCCTAGTGTGAGTGTGCATAAACATTAATTCCGGCCACATTGGGGCTCAGAATCTCACGCCGTCTGAAGGTGCTACTTTGGAATAACATCAAGTATATTCCAAAGTCTTTTATAGAAAAAACAGGGTTCTTGCAGAGCAATGTATTATGTATTTAGAAAATGTATATAATTCATTGTGATGTAGTGAAATAGGAAAGGATGCACTTGAAATATAAATTCACCAAGTTTCTTTAAATCAATGGTGGTCTTTGATCTAGAATAATAGAGATAAATAAGAAATAGAACTCAAGGAATTTAAACCATTTAATGAGATTTTATTTGATAAATAATTTCCCCCTGATCAAAAAATTGAGATGAAGAGAAAGTTCATTAACCTCAACAAAAATTTATATGAGAGTGTGATGGAGTATGAATCTACATTTAAAATATTATTAATGTATGATATGGATTACATATGTTACATTGTGTTAAATAATAATCACATTTATTAAGGGCTTAAGCCATGCCTCCAAAGGGAACTAGTCTCCCAAAAAGTTTCTTCATATGATGATATTGTTTTATACTCCATAAATATGGAGAAGTAATTATCTATACTAAATATATTCATTGGATACCAAGAAAAGAATAAGACATATGATTACCAAGAATATTATACTTCATCAAAGACGAAAATGAATTTTGGGTGATTTCAACTTTGTGAAAACTATGGCTAAAAACCCTGGGAACTTATTTAAGGGATTCATAGATTGTTATAAGTGTTGACATAGTGGTATATAGGCTCATGAATGAAAGGGGAAGAAACAAATTAATGATGTACAATAATAAAATTGCAATTATTTTGGGAACTATGAAAGTGAATACCCCAATAGTCAAGGTAATATACAATAGAAGAGGCCAAAGGGTGATGACCAAGATTATGCAATCACAACAGCTGAGGTTTAAGTACCTAATGATGTAGTGGTTGGTAAATTAATCCTATTATATTTTATTAAAATTCTTTATTAGATTTTGGATCATCACAATCTTTTTTATCTATTCAATTTTCCAAAAAATTTTATGTTTCACTTTTGACATAATAATAGAGTTATTAGCCAAAAATCCATAGGGAAGACTCATTGTAACAATGATTTGTTGGGAATTCACAATTATGACACATAAATGTGCTTTCTAAGCTATCCTTATTATTATATTTATGGTGGACATTGATATAATCCTAAATATGTAATGGATTGCAAAATATGTTGTAAAAATTTATTTTAAGAGGAATAATATTACAATCTGTGTGGAAGATTTATAATACATTATCTTTAATGAATAAGATTCATCACCATATTATTACCAAGATCCACCCATATTAGTTTTTCTAAAAAAATTCATGGAGAATAATAGAAAACAACATGTAGTTATCATATAGTAATATTCAAATTGATGATATAATTATTGTGTATTAATACATTAACGTATTTTTTAAGGAATATCCTAGACATACCTGAGATCTTGAATTTAAATTTTACCTAGATTTAATCCATGATTCAAGGGAAATATCAAATAACCCCTATAGAATGAACAATGTATAACTATTGTAGTTGATGAATCAACTAGAAGATTTGGTTAATAAGTGATTTATTATCTCTAGTGTTTCTCCATGGGGAGCCCATGTACTATTTGTTAATAATTAAGATGGCTCCATGAGGTTGTGAACTAATTATAGGGAAATAAATGTTTTTACAAAATTAAATTTATATTCTACCTAAAATTGATGACTTGTTTAATCAGGACCATGGAGCCAATATTTTTTAAAATATTTATCTTTATTTGGGGTTTCACCAATTGAGATTGAATAAGGAAAACATTACGAATATAGGTTTTTAGGTGAGGTATGGACATTAGGAGCATAAAACAAACAATTCCATTTTGGATGACCAATTCCCCCTGTATTTTTATAGACCTAATTAATTTAGTAGTCAAGGAATATCTTGATTTTTTTGGTATTTATTGATTAAATTATGTTATATTATATAGGCTATGAGAACCGTTAGAATCCCTTGCAGATAATTCTTATGACCCATATAAGGGAAGATTTATTAGTGTAATTTAGTAGATGAAAATTTTGACTACTATAAGTTTCATTATTTTCCATATTATCTCAATGGATGGAATATCAATTTTCCAGAAAATATAGATTCAATAAAAGAATGGATTACATAAAATAACAAGACCTAGGTAATTAGTGTTGTTGGTTTGGTAGGTTACTATGAGTTATTAGTTCATAATTTGGATAGATTAGCTTGGTTGTTAACCAAGCATAAACATAAATTGTTTGCGTTTGTTTGGACAAATGAATTAGAAGATTTAATTGATGAAATAAAGAAAATACTAGTAAATTCACTAATTTTGACTCTTCCATATATAAGTTATGGGTTTTTCATATATAGTTATGCATCCAAGAATGGACTTGGTTGTGTCCCAATTCAAAATGATATATTTCTTTATTACCCATCAAGGTTATTGAATAATCAAGAATATGACTATCGAACCTAGGATTATGAGGTATAAGCTATTATATTCACTGTAAAAGTATGGAAATGTTATCTTTATGATGAAATATGAAATATATTCATGGATAAAAAATACTGAAATACATCTTCTCATCGAAATAGATCAACATTAGATAATGTGTATGGATGCATTGAGTAGGAAGGATCATGTAAATCTAACCCAAATGATGATTGAGAAGGATAGTTTGTTCTGGGATCTGGTAAATTTAGATATGGTATATATATGGTAAGGGAGATATATATAATATTCAAAATGATTATAAAAACAATATTTATTAGAGAAAATAATTAATTCTCAATCTGATGAAGAGAACCATTAAAATAAAATTACTATTATGAAGAGTGGAAAATTAAAATACATTGTTTGTAAAGATGGTGTTCTAAATTATTGAAATAGACTACGTATATTATATATATCCTTGCTGAAAAGGTAATTATTGGAAGTTGATCTTAGATCAAATTAATCCATACACATTGGACCTTAGATCAAATTAATCCATACACATTGGAAGATCAAATATGTATAAAGACTTGAAAGAACATTTTTTCTATAATACAATAAAGAAACACATTTTTGATTATGTCTCCAGATGATTGGTTTTCCAATATGTGAATGGTGTGTGTTAGGATCCAAAAGTGTTCTAGAAACCTCTTCATATTCTTGTATCAAAGTGGGAGAAATTACAAAGGACATTGCCACGAGACTACCAATGAAATATAGAAAGAATGACGAGTAATGGTTTATCATTGATCACCAAAACATATGACAATTTAATTAATATAAGAGAAGAAGTTCCCCTTTATCCACTAGAAACTAACTATATTATTAAAGTTTTAATACATCATGGTGTAACATTATCAATGGTTTCTGATCAAGTTCCCCAATTGACTCTGAAATTGTGGAAATGTATTCAAAAGGATCTTGAAACTGAGATTCATTTCAGAACATCCTACCATTATCAAACTAAAGGATAACAGGAAAGGGATATTTAAAAAATACAATACATGTTGAGGTCATGATCACTCGACTGTCAAGGTATATGTGATTAGAACATACCCTTGCTAGAGTATTCCTATAATATCAATTTCCATTCAACTATTTCATTGTCATCATATGATGAATTATATGGAATGATGTGTTGAACTCCAACATGTTTTGATGAATATGTTGAATGTAAACTCATATTACCAACACTTTTTGATAGCATGATGAAAATAATAAAGACTATTATGTTTCATATTAAAGCATCACAAATATTTAATAAGAGTTATGCTCATAATCAAAGAAAATATTTATGGTTACAAGATAGATATCATGTTTCGTGAAATTATAAATAAGAGAGGGTGTTATTATCTTCGGTAAGAAATATAAAATGATCCCCTGGTACATTGGACCCTTTGAAATTCTTGAAATAGTTGGATTTGATTCTTATCATTGGGAATTTATTCCATGTCTATTGAAGGAATATGGTGTGTTCCATATATCTATTCAATGGATGTATATGCTATTCCCAACTCATGTGATCACATATAATGAAATAGATTTGGAACATGACCATTCATGATGTGAATAACCCATATAGATTCTTGATACCAAACCGAAATATATGGGGCATGAAACGACTCATTCGGTAAGGTTTCTCTTGGGAAATCATAATATGGTGTAAGATTCTAAGGAACTAGAGGATTCTATGAAGGAGAACTGCCCAAATATTGTTTTATGTTAATTAATCAAATTATTTGAGGAATAATTTATTATTGGAGTGGATAATGTACCACCCTAATATTTATGATTTATTTCATTTAGAATAATTTAAATCTTTTAGATTTTAATGCACACAACACAGAGTTTAAATGAAACACCACTAAGTCATGTTTTTCATAGTCAAATTAATTCTAACAAATTTAATTAATTTATATAGTAAATGTATAATATATATATATATATATATAATAAAATATTTTTATATTCATATAATATATTTTATAGGCATAAAATAAGAATTATGCCAATATAAAAAATAAACAACAATATTTTTATAAAAATATATTTACTGACTTTTAACAGAACACATACATTAAATATGAAATTGGAATCTTTTAGGAATTTAATAGGGTATAATTTACTTCTTTTTTTAATAAAATCCTTAATGTTGGGTTATTATGAATTTTTTGTAATGTTATGCGAAGGTTCAATTTTTGATGAATAGTGAAAGATAACGAATTTTATTTCAAACTTTTTTTCATAAAATTTATTTATAAGGTAAAATTATTTTTTTATTGGTTTAAAATCAAAACTATATTAATTTTACATAAATTAAATTAATTTAGTTCATTTAAACCAATTTCACATTGAAATTGGATATAAAAACATTACAAAATTTGAATTTGTTTACATTAAATCCTTCTTTATCGTCCCGAGTATGGGATTAAATTTAAATGAATTTATGAATCTTACTTGATAATAATTATGAAAAGTAGATTACATATTTTTAGAAATTATAATTGATAACATCTAATAAGATCAAATTTTTTCTTGACAGAAAATTTGCATCAAAGTGAGTAAAATTAATAACAACTATTCAGAGAATAATTAGTATAATGAAGGACTAAACATTTATATTTATTATCTAAATGACCATAAACCTTAATTAATTTCATTTCATGTTCATATTTAGGTCCTATTATCCCTAATATCTAATTTGGGTCCTTTTTTTATCCACTTATCATGAGAAAAATGTTGGTGGAATACAGTTTTAAAAATATACCATATTTACACTCCTTCTCAACATTAAAAAGGCACTAAATCATCCCACTTATTCACCCCTCAAAATTAATTTTTATGGATAAATATATTCTAAAATAATCCCACAAAATTCTTCCACTAATACTATAATTCTATCCTTGGTCAAAATGAAAACCATGAATGTCTTTTGATATAAACCCAAAACAATTACACGATTAAGAGGTAACATTTTAAAACAACCACTTTTAATTCATTTACACATCCACCTCTTAAATTACATTTATATCATGATTATATAATAAAGACAGTATCATAATTATTCTTAGATATTTTAATTTTAATATTTATAACTAAACATTCACAATCATCCATCAAATGTGAAATGAAATCCTCGTTTGTGTGGGTGGTAGACTATCACCTCACGAAGTGATGTCATCCGTTCTTTCATTTACCACTTTTAAAGGGTGAAATAATGATGGATATATAGTTAATATATGTTATATATAGTATTTATAATTACATGACTCTTTTATAATTTTTATACAATACATAACTATATGTATTCCATTTCTGAGAATATGATAACATCATTTGTGGACGTGTGTTCTATTGCCTCCACAAAGAGATGTGATTCATTCATGAAATACATATAAAGTATTATGGATTTTTAAAAAAATATTAATAATATGAAATAATTATTATACCTTAATTATAATCTATATATATAATTTAATTTTCATGTTTTTCATATGATAAATAAATAGAAGTATCATTCATGTGTACGTATTGCCTTCTGTCTCAATGAATGGTTCATTTAACTTCATATCTCCAAATATATTGGATCGATAAAAATACCTATATAATTGATATATACTATTTTTAAATAAATTTTTACATTATTTATACGATTAAATAATGAAATATTTGTATAAAAAATGTCCAAACATACTTGAAAAACTAGGAAATTAAAAACTTAAATAGTGAAAATGATGATATATGTTTTACAAAATGTTAATAAGAAATTATATGAACAAAATTTATTATATTAGGAATATGTGTATAGTTATTTTATAAGTGATTAAAATTTTTAAATCTATTTTATATGTGGTTAAATTATGTTCACCCAAAAGGAAATACAAGGTACCATATTTCATCTTAATTTACATTCCATTGAGTGTTATTTGTTTTTATTCTCTAATTAAATTTAATGTAGTGTATATAAAACCAAATTTTCTTTTAATATCATTTTTATCTAATAATACAAGTTATTTTATATTTTTTTTTTGATTATCTCACCCAAGGGGTTTATCCTAAAAATTACAAAGTAGTAAAATTAATGATTACAATTTCACTTTCTTTTGTGATTGTTATAGTTATATGGAAACATTTACTTTATTTTAATCATGTATATATACACAGTATTTGGAGATGTAAATCATCATATCCAAAAAAATATAAAATTATTTTCAAACATTTTTTTACTTTGACAGTAGTTTGTTTAACTGGGTAATTATTTATTAATATGTATCCTTTATTAAATATAGATATTGGATAAGACATATTGTTTATTAATTAAATTGATTATTCAATATGAAGAATTATTTGGACAAGCAGTGAATGGTGGGTCATAGAATTTATATATCCCCTCTCTGAATTGATTAGTTCTCACTATAAATAATAGTTATTCGAAATTAAAATGTATTTCTATACATATTTTTAAAACGTTTTTTCAATGGTCTTGATGGTATATTTTTTTCATATGCCTCAGACATGACATTCAATATTTGTGAATTTCTTTCATATATATTTTATGTATTATTATTACAATCCATGATATTTTCACATTGAGAAAATATATGGATGCATTTCAATATCATTTTTTTAATGAAATTCCATGCGTGTTAAGTTTTCTAACATTCCATATTGATTGTGTCTTATCCATTTATTTATATGGCATGTTTTATCAGTTAATTAAAATTTTATATTGAATTATTATCATTGGTTCAATATTGATGGCTCTGTACTTATTCTTTCTGATCATTTTATTTCAAACTTCTTTTTTGGTTCCTTTCCCCATGTTATGAAGATAAATGCTAAAAGATAGTTTGAAGGATAAATTTTATAAGTCTTTATTATTTTTTATTTTTTATTTCATATTATAATATGGGTATGACGTTTGTAATTATGTTTTCGAAAAACAATATGTCTTTAGTCTATTGATATTTGAATCTTTTATCTATTCCAATATAATAAAATAATGCATTGGTTTTGGGATTTTGGGGTTAGAGAGTTAAAAAAAACAACAACCTATGAGGATTCTTATATTTTATCTATTATATGTTCCAATGGTAGAAATCATCATTTTAATTTGGATGATTTATTATTATGATTATTATGAGAAAATATTAATGAAAATAATACATTTTCCATAGGATATGACATGTTTAATTTGTTAAATTATTATGTAACATGTTTATTTACTAGGGTTATGACCCGATGAAATTTTTATGAATCCCCCTTCCTTTTAATGAGTTATGATATGGTGAATGTTTTATGATCTTGTGGCACAAAAATCAATGGATTACGTGAAGTGTGGGAAATATATCTCTATATAATACATTTGGTAATGTTTTATATCTCATTAGATAATGATGATAATCAATATGATCTACTAGATCTACCGTTAGAAACATGTCAGTTTTCTTGATCAACTATAAGAGATAGGTGATTATGCATGAATTAAGAAGAAATGGTAATAGGTTCAGATCCATGATCTATTATGATATTATTGTCTTAGATGTTAACATTTAAATATGAAATATTTTGATAACTATAATAGTGGCACACATATGTGATATGAACATATGGTTCATGATTGATTTATGATGATTTTTCACTCTTATGATTCATGTATTTTGAAATGCTAAAGTTTTATTCCATGTATCACGTTAATAGAACATGGTTGATTATTTATGAATGTTGTAAGTTATACTGATAAAATCATACCCATATTCTTATCTTATACTTCCAAAAGATCATTATTTTATATATTTCATGTTTACCCTTACTAAGAATCATATCAGTCCCTTTATTATGTTTCCTTTACCATATTTATGAAAAAGGATTTTGGTTTGCTATTTCTATATCAAGTACTAAATATAAATAACTTGGTGATAGATTTTGAATATATTTCAAGAAATAAGAATATTTCATGACTAGTCCCTAAAGACGCTAAACATTTCTGATCCTTGGCGGTGTATTTGTTAAATGTATTGAATATTTATCTAATGATATGATATATTTATGAATGAAAATCATGGGTTGTTATAATTAAATTTCTAGATTTTTTTTCCCAATCAATGAATTACCTTTCATGTTAATATATAATTTTTTTATCAAGATATTTTGGTTTAAATTTAACAACATTATAGGATTATATATTGATTTATAGTCTAAGGATAATTTATTGGGTTGAGGTAAATGTAACTTTTAGTTTTAACTTTTGATTTTAAATGGAATTTTTATGGGTGGAATATTGTTAAATTTTTAGGTTTGTAAGATAAAATCTATGGGATATACTTTGAGTTAAAAAGATTATATAATGTTGATTTTATTAGGTTTTATTAAGATATATGCTTAAATATTTATGGAATAATCTACGATAAACCTATGGTTTTATTGTGGAAATTACGGAGTAAAATGTATTATTTATTTATATGAAGGATGATTTATTTTGGATATTATTTTAATTTGTTGTGACCATTTGAATTTTCATAAAAATTTAAATTTTGAAGGAATAACATTATATCCTTTTTTGGATTATGTGATATGTTTAAAGGGTATTAATACACACCATGCATGAAAAATTCTTCTAAAAAAGTTATCATTTTGAGAAAAAGTTGAGATTGAGTTTGAAAAAGAATAAAGGATGAAACTATACATTTTATGTTAGTATATTTCCTTATGTTTTGATTTTAAAAGTTAAAATATTCATAAAATCTACGAAATTGATCTTGAAAAAAATGATTTCCTATTAGTTTATTTATTAATGAATCAATTATATTTTTCACAACTTTTTTATTAGAATTTTATGGTTGTTATATTTATCATGATCATTCATATTCTAATGATTAATATTTTAGGCCACTCTCTATAATTATTTGAGTTTTTATTTTTTCCTCCATGTCTATATATTAAATTTACACTATTTCAATCCAATTGAGTATCCCAGTTCTGTGTTATTCTAAACAACCTTCATATTTCCCTTTCCCTATGTTCAGAGGAAGTTATATTAAGCTTCTTTATAATCTGAGTTTCCAAAAAAGGTATTTTAAATATAAAAACATTGAATAAGGAGAAAATTTTAAAATTTTTCGGGGAACATATTTTTAATGGGGGTAATGTGATAGAAAATATTTTAAAATAACTCTATGTCTGATAACATATACCACATACATCATCGAGATTAAACGAACAATGAAATATTACTATTTAAATGTGACCATAATAACCAGGCCCATGAATTGATTAATATGAATAATAATGAAAAAATTTTAAAATATAAATTATGTTCTTACAAAATAAAATTTCATTGAACCATTCTTCTGAAACAATAACTTAGTTTTCTGAAAATATAATTTATTTCTCAAAATATATTTTCTTCATTAATGGTTTTGATTAATTTTTGTGAGTGAATATTATAAATAATTTGTATATCGTTTAGAAATTTTCTGCATTAAAAATGAAATAATATTTTAATTACAATTTCAAAGTTATATTACAGTGAATTTTTTGTATTCTTAAAAAAATATTGTTTTTCTGGTGAATTGTGAAAATATTATATTTTTATTTAAAATTATAATTTTATTTCAGGTATTTATAATTTTCCATTTAATATTAAAATGGTTTCAATGTAAAATTATTTTTTTATATTAATAATAATAAAAATATAATTTCATGGAATCAACATTATGGATGGATATAGTGTTAAACAGTTTGTATACATATAATGATTTTTTTGAAAAAATATTTTTTTTTAAATTTTGTATTTTTATCTTAAAGATTTTTACCCCACATATTGAAATTGAATATTATAAAATGAATTCATTATTTTTAATGAGGTGGTAAAAAGTGATAAATAGGCCCTTTTTATGTTTTTTTGTTATGAATAGTAACCACGGTAAATATTTGTCCCCTTAGAAAGGGTAAAATAAGTAATATAGTGTTAAAACAATGAGATAAGGTATCAAAATAAACACAAAACTAATATTTATAATAATTAAGAAGTTTACAACATATATATATATATCCAATTATAGAATATATGGACACTTGGTTTCATTTTTCTTTTATTATTAGTTTTATATTGATTTTTTGAAATTATAAGCACAAAATGTAACTCTATTGAATTTTATATCTCTAAAATTTTTCAAAAACATAAAATGAAGCAAAATTCATTTATTGTTGTTTATTTCAAATATAAGTTAATTTATTTTAATTTTAATTTATTTATAAGGTTATTTTATTGAATAATTATCTTAAATGTATAAGAAACACTGATATATTTTTTATTAAATTAGTAGAAAAATAAAAACAATAATTTTTAGAATATTAAAAGTAATACAGTTTTAGTGAATTATTGAATTCCTAGAATTATTTATATTAAAATAAATTATTAGAGATTTATTAAATTTTTATATTCTATTTCCATTTCTTCTATGTTGTTTTTTACGTTAAATTATGTGAATCTTTTCTTAATGTTGCTTTAAGTGTATTTTATAATAAAAATATTTTATTTAATTATTGAAAAATTATATAAATCTGAAAATAAGAAAATTAGGACATTAAATTACAAAAATGACCATTCCATTTGCATTTATGAGATACTTATATACTTATAAGGAAACAATTCAACCCTTTAATATGTAATTTTTGTTTTCGTGGTTATGTTTAATATCACTTAACAAAGGGGATAAAAAATGGTATGGTTCAAAATGAAACTAAAAACAATAAAATTTATATATGGGGTGATGATATTTTCACATTAAACTCCTCATAATCTAATATCTATCTATTTGGAAGTATTTGGATTGATGAAATAATTATATTTTAATATTTTTTTAAAAACCAAGTGTGTAATTTCGCTCCCTAATTAAAGGCCACCCCATTCTTTCAATTCATTTTTAGCATCCTATAAATATTTTCTGATATTCCAAGACTCATATTTTTAATATATATTTTTTTTATTAGTTTTGAGTTATTTTGGGTTGATGTTTTGTGATTTTTTTAAAATTTGGGTTGGTGCACAGTTGGCACACAGTTTGTCTAAACCATGTATTCTATCAGAGATAATTGTCCAACCCTGGACAGTTATATTTTACATAGTTAGTGCATGGATAATTAGTCTTGGTTTCATCTATGTAAAAACATAGAAACCCATTGAAAATTGGTGAACATCCAAGCTAAACATTTTGGTCTAACTGTATGGTTCTACCCAAGAAACCATGCATATTTGATTTTAAGTGAGCTAAATGTTTATAAAAAAATTTATGAAAACCCCTTTATACACTATTAATAGACCATAAGGACCTAATATCAATTTATACCATTCTCAAAGCATTATATAAAGTTTTTTATCAAATTAAATAACTTACATAAGTGATCCAATACTAGAGGAATGACCATAGGTCTTCTCGTGATTAGTTTCATTTTCTCGAACATTTTCTACAAGGGTCTCTATTATTCTATCTACAGTTCCATAGATCCCCATGTTTATTTAGGGATATAATACCCTCTATTTGGGATATTAAACCTTGGATTTATTCCAATTTATGCAATCCTCATTCTTTTGGAAAAAATTTGGATTAGGCTTTGGCATTGTAAGATTCGTTGATTCTTGTATGTGGTCATGTAATGATGTTCAATATATCATAACCATAAATTTATGTTTTAAATTATATTGAGGATTTAAATTTAACAACTTTGTTATTATTAAATTTCTTTAAATCGTTCGATATAATATCCAATTCCATTTAATAGGGTGTTTTAATAAAATAGAATTTTTGCATGAAATTCAAAAACCACAAATTCCATTAAATAGTTCCATGCTTATGGAATTTTTTAAAATTTAAATTGTTTAATTTATATTCAGATTTTGATGTAAATAATTTTAAATATTTCAATTCCATTGAATTGGGGGTTGGTTTTGATATTTATTGAATATTTTTACAAATTAAATTGATGAATTTAATTGTGAAAGTGGATTGTGAAATTGAATGAGCTAGTTTCAAATCCTTATAATGAAAAATTTATTAAATGGCTTGATGGATACCTTCGGGATTCATTTTTTTAAAAATTAATGTTTATAATTAAAAACTTGTTATGGTTTTTAAATAACGAATTGGAATTTTGAAATAGATAATGGGATCTAATTGTATTTTATGATTTTTTGAAATAAATTTTCCAACGTTGTTTTTTTACTAGAGAACATGTAAGACATAGGTACATAGTGATTCATATTGGACAAAACAATATTATATACAATATTCTAAAACATCTTATCAGCACATCACATACCTTATGTGATGGTCATGGGTTTCCTTTTAGATTAGTCCCAAAGTGGTGTATGTTCATATTTTTTGTTTCAATGTGTATGGTCCATTTATCATAGAAATATCACACCAATTTTGTATATGACCATGTTTCTCAATTAAATATATTTAAAATGTATATATTAAATTATTTTAAATTGTTTCACATGAGTTTTGAATTTATAAATTCTTTTCATAAAAACGTTTTTATATAATTTATTTTTTCATAAGATCCATTTGTGTAGAGAACCCCTTTTATTAAAGGTAAATTAAATCATTTTACATGTATTTCTATCAATATTAATGTTAATCGTGAATTTAAAATGTATTTCCAAAATTTTAATTATTATTAAATATTTTTTAGAATAATATTTTTATATTCCAAAATAGATTGTTTTAAAATTGGATGAATTTACATGGTTAATTTGATATTGTAATCATTCAAGGGAATCATTAGTGGAAATCCTACTAAGATTTGGATCAAACCCTACTTGTGAATTTGGGTTTTTTTCTATAATCTTCTTCATGTATTGAGCAATGAAAATAGGATCACATTGAGGTGGTTCTAGTTATCTCTATGTGGTCTTATTGAGTTGCGTACGAGTTGGGACTTCGACAGTTTTTCCTCTTTTCTAATACATGGTTGTAGTACATTGTCTTGTTTAAGGATTTTTTAATGAAGGTATATTACTCTCATTGGATTTTCTTTTGTTATATATATTTTATTTTTTTCCATTATTCAGTACGGTTAGTGAAAACAATCATTCCCACATTCATTTTTGAATGATGACAGGTGCTAGTCATCGTTCTGTAGGGATCAAGAATTCCCTTTGGACTATGTCAGGACCAGTTTAGTAATTAGATTACCAAGGTACCCAAGATGGTTCATGAAAATGTTTTATAATAGGTGTCATGTTTTCATCTTTCCATGATGTTATGATGAAAATTGAGATATCTTGTTTGGACTCAGGAGGTAGTTGCGATTGAGTTTATGAAAAACTCTCACCACATTGAACCTTAAGTCATCAGTGGTTGATACAAAAAGACATCATGTGAATTAGTTCTTGTATTTTACCCATTTTATTTGGTTAAGTTGAAATAAAAATCCTGTTTGTTCTATCTGTGGGGATTAAATTCATGTATTATTCTATTTGAGAGTAACATGATGTCTTCATTGATGGTTGATAATGTTTTGTAGAATCATGCATTTGATAAGATGTGAGAATCCGATTTAGGAGGAAGATATTACTTAACCTCAGCAAAGAAATATTTTTGTGGATATGAATTTTGTTGAGGTGATTATGTAGAATATTCGTGCTCTGGGATAAACACCACCTTCAGTTCCCATTGAGGCTCTAACTGTGGAACCATAGAGGGATGAACTAAAATGATTTTATCAATAGTCTTGTCACCAGAAGACAATACAAGTCAAAGGCTCAAATTATCCTCAATAGAATATAGAATAGTTTAGAATTATGGATCATTTTTTGGGTTCTTTTACTGTAACACCTCAAGCTTCAACGGTGTGCTTCTCTTTGAATAATGCATTAGCGTGTGTCATACGCAACTTCGAGTTCTAACACACCACAACCAATCAAACTAGCCATTATGAATAGTAATAACCACTTTTTGAAATTTTAAAAACTTTTTCATTCAAAACGTAATTCATTTTTGGATTCCGAATATCGAAATTAGCTTAGGGTGATTTTTTTTTAATTTTCTGAAAAAGTTCAATTTTTGATAAATAGGGAAAAACACTGAGTTATAGTTTAAAAATGAATTTTTATTTAAATAATTATTTATTTTATTTAAATTTATTTTAGATAGAAATATATACATAATACTTATATAAGTACAAAATAATTAATTGGATTTAGTTTATAATAATTTTAGATATATAAACTTTATTATGAACTTTTTACCATCTTTTACCCACCTCCTAGGAGAATTTGTAAATCAACATAAAAAATAATTTTACCACTTCTGTGAGTAGAACTTCAAAAATCTGAGAGACACGGTTGACATAAGTAAAAAACATGTTGTTCAATAATATGAAAATAGTTTTTGGTGAATAGTAACTTTTTACTTCTATTTACAACGGTTAAAAGTAAATAAGGTATATAAGGGTAAAAATGATATTATTATTACCCTAAAACATTTCCTAATTCTATTGGATAAGTATAATTTGACAAAAGAAACTTATAAATAAAATATGAACCTCTTTGGTCTACATGGATTATATTAGGACACTTATTATTATTTTATTTAAAGAAGAGTTAAAAGAGTTAAAATCAAATTTTAATAAATAAAAAAATTTTCAGATAGGGTTATACATAAGATAAATTTGACTATAAATATTCATTATAAATATAAAAATATTTCCTATATTATGGTTTTTTATTTATATTTTTTATACGTTAAATAATTTAATTTATTTATGACACAATGATGATGTAATAATTAGCTAATTTTTGATATATTGAAATAATTGATATTATAAATATCGAACTAAATGTAATATGAGACTTTTTTGGAATTAAAATAATTTTCTCGGTTAATAAGACATACTATGGTTGGTTAGATGAATATTTTGTGAAGTAATAATGTTGTTATGAATTTATCAAAAACAAAATAACAAATAGTGTCAAAATTGACATAAAAGAGTTTTTAAAACAAATATTATATTAATAATTGATATTGTATTCCTAAAAATCTAAGGGTCATCCAAAGAACATATATAATGATAGTTGTATCATTAATTAATTACTTGTGGTTCTCTTGGAAGTATATAGTATGTTTATTAAGCATATAATATAAAAATACAAAGAGACATGGTAAATGTCAAACTATTTAACTAAGAGTTAAATCTAAAAGATAAAGTTAATATAGTGACCCAAACCTATCTAAAACCTATTGGTTGAGTGATTTTTGACCCATATTCATCTTATCCTTTAAATAATACATTTTTGATCCATTATAAACAGAAAATTATTTTATTAAAAAATAATATTTCTATCTTTTCGTATGGTGCCCCTCACCCCTCTAATAAAAGGGAACCCCCCCTCTCTAATTCACACATTAAAAGCCATTTACCCAACCAAACCTTGCACAGATACCCTTTCAACTATCCTCCATTCATCCTAGAGGCCTTAATATTGTTAGAAAGCCAACCTATAGATCCCTTTTGATCAATTGAAAAGGAAGATCCTGAAGAAGAGGTAAATATTTCATCACCTCTTTCAAGTTCCTTTCTCCTTTCACTTACTTTTTATTTGTTTTTTCCATTATAAAATAATTAATCCATTATCTTCTATATACTTTGATGTTATTATAAATATGTCACAACTAAATTCATTATTCTATCCATACTTTGAATGACATGTCACCATACGTGCGTACGTACAACTAACTGTCTCCACGTCGTGGTGTAAATGTTATTCAATATGTTATTTTTTGGATGGTTATAATAATGATGTTTAATTGATATAAATAATAAAAATAACATGATAATGATTCTGTATATATGATATACCATCCAAATATATATTACTTTATTATCAAAAGAATTATATTGTTGCTCGTGTGTACATACAGATTACCATCTCCACGAACGTGATGAGATTCATTCCCCATCGTATCCATTCATGACTAATTTTAAATAGATGATTAAAAATTATGTCTAAAGACATGATAAAATTATAGATATGAATAAGATACATCCCATCCATAACAAATATGAATCAAATAAAAATTAATTTAAAGTAAAATGAATTTGTTGACACCCAAAACAACGATAATACTAAGATATGATTAACAAAGAAATATTAAAAGTTCATATATGATATCATATTAAAGTATATGATTCTTTTATAATTTAAGAAAAATTATTTCACCATTATATAGGAGGTTAACCTACCCTCAACAAAGAAAAAGTACAAGGTAAGGGTTAATTTCACAATCTCTTCATTATCCGAGGTTGTTTATACGTAATTATCTTCTGGGACCACTTTATCATCCACATCCATGTTTCTTAAAAATTAATTTCAATACATTTTTAATATATACAAAACAATGGAGTAAATTCATTTATTCAATTATTTGTCCTCATATGTTTTTCAATGGAATCATTCCGTTGTTTTCCAAACAAGGTAATTTTTTACCTTTTCGACAAATTTACTGTATGAATTTTTTTAACTTATACGGTGGGTGTAGCTATTTTCTGCTATTATAAAATTGTCGAAGCTTCCCTTAAAATCTTATAGAAATATTTTCAAAATAAAATTTTTCTTAAATGATTTCAAAATATAAATATATATTTCTCTTAAAAAGGTTTTGATTTCATCAATGTCAATATCCTTTGATGGAATTTAAGCTTATTTAAAGTTGATTTGTTATGATAAAAAAATTATATATTGTATTAAAGGTTTTGTGGTATGTTTGTCTATGGATGTGTTATATTTACACCATTCATGGTTTTTGGATAAAGTATTGACATTTCATATGCTAGTTTTAATATGAATGTTTATGTTATGTTTAATCCTTTTCATATGAGGAATGAATTGGACTTAATATGTGACGGGTGGAGCCCGCTATAGCTCGTCGATGCATCTGTAGGTCTCATGAGACAAACAAGTTTCTTAGCACAAGGCCCAGATAAAATCTTATTTGTAGTCTTGTAACAAGGTCTTGACAATGTGGTTATGATAGTCGGTCATTATGCATTCCATCATTATGAAAGTGTGTATTGATATTTCATGTGATTATTCCACTATTAGAATATTCATTTGAGTAATTAAATGGAATTATTTGATTTTATTATTTCCATATTATGCTTATGTTCAAGTATAAAAGGCTATTGTTTTAGTATTATACATTTTCTTAAATATTTATGCTTATTTATAAAAGTTTCCGCTGTATTGTTATCCTTACTGAGCTTCTTAGCTCATCTCACTCTTTGTTTTATTTTTCACAAGAAGTGAAGTAGTGTTTTTTGACTGACCTGAAGGGATAGTCTGAGGGGATATGAGCGTGGTATATGGATAAATTGTTGTTGTAGTTTTTGATTTTATGATGTAATGTAAACCTTATGAATGTATCTAGTACTTTCAAGGATACTATACTAATCGGTCTTTCGAGACTTGATCTTTTGTGATCATGCCAATGTTATGTAATAATGCAGCGACTCTGGGTAACTGGGGATGGGGCGTTACAATTAGTATCAGATGAAGTTCAGTACAAACCTTGGAATCTAGATTTAGATAAACTCTAATTATTGAACATTACCCTATGATAGACTTCGAGGGTTAGTACAGAAGAACTTCCAAGCATTTTGGTATTGTAGAGATTTTGTGAGTTTTCCAAGAAATACATCCCTATATGGATACGAGAAAGTAGAGGCAGCTCTGGCATAGATCTATCTAGGCGTAAAACTTGAAAACACCGCTTTGAGTTAGGCTCGAACGGGAACCGGTGCATGAAAATGGGTCATATTGCACTTTTGGTTACAACACTCTCGGGAGATATGTTTAGCATAATTCTCATTTTCATTACAAACCATTATGAAGAATTTATGAGTATATAACTCCTTCAAGAAATTATTTTTATTATTACGGATTATATCAATAAAATTTTCAATTTACATTAGATGTTTTTCAGGTTTGGAATTATGTATTTTGATTCATAAACTAATCTAGTTTATGCCATTGTTTAGAAATGGCGCCTAGTGGAAGGAATGGAAACTGTACAAATGAACACACTCCATGTTGGTATTTCCCTCCTACTAAAGATAATTATAGTGGAGATGGTGATTCAACTGGTGCTACTTACCTAATCACCATACTGGAACAACTCACTCATATTATTAATCATAACATTACCCATATAGAGCACCCTGATCCGAAAAATGGAGGATCAATGTTAGATAGCTTCATGAGGCCACAAACAGAAACATTCAATGGGAGTACAAATCCATTAGTGGCTGAGAAATTGATAAATTCATTAGAAAAATATTCCATGCCTTGGGGAGTAGATAAAGGGAGTCTATTACATGTGTGGTGAAAAAGGCCACCAAGCTCGTGATTACAAGGGGCTGAAAGAGGCTGTCGATGTTGAATTCTTCAATTGTAGAGAAAATGGGAATTATGAAAATGAATTTCCTAAGTGGCAGGGGAACATACCTCAGAAAAGGCCAAGAGATCAAGGCCAAGCACAAGCTGCCACTACTAGTGAGGTTAAAGAACCGAAAGACGAGGTGGCAGGTAATTTAATGGTTTCCTCAAGTTTAGCCATTCCATTATTGGATTCTGGATCATCGAATTGTTTTATATATTCATAATTTTCTATAAAAATCCAATATTTCCAATTTTATTTAACAAAGTAGTTGTTATTCAAAACCCCTAAGGGATGTATCATCGCAACGATGTTTTTTGAATCAGTTCCCATTAGAGCATATAAATGTTATTTATATGATACTCTTATTATCATACCCATGATTGAATTTGATATAATCCTCAGTATGGATTGGATTTCTTACCATGATGAAAAAATGTATTGTAAGAAGGAAGAGGTTATGATTTTTTATGATGATGATAAAGAACACCATATCATTATAGGAGAATTGTCACCAACTAATTTTTATCAAGATCCACCCCCAGTAGCTCATCTAAATTCAATTTTTGGGGAGAAAGAGAACGAAATAACATTGGTTGAGGGAAAGAATGTTCGAATAGAGGATGTAACTATTGTGAAATAATATGTTTATGTATTCCCAGAATATTTACCTAGACATCCTCTAGAATGAGAAATTGAGTTTTCCATTTATTTAATTCTGGGTTCAAGGCCCATATCAAACACCCCTTATAGAATGGCCACTGTGTAATTAGGGAACTAAAGAAAACAATAGAGGAATTGAGTAATAAGGGATTTATTTTACCTAGTGTTTCTCTATGGGGAGGCCCTGTCTTTTTTTAAGAAGAAAGATGGATCTAGGAGGTTGTGCATTAACTACATGGAGATAAAAACTATAACAATAAAAAACAAGTATAACCTACCTCACATTGATGATTTATTATACCAAATTCATGGAGATCAATACTTTTCAAAGATAGACCTTCAATCTGGATACCATCAGTTATGCATGATGAATGAAGTCATTCCAAATACAACATTTCGAACAAGGTATAGGAATTACAGGTTTACAGTAATGGCTTCTGGAATGACTAATGCACCCTCTATTTTAATGGATCTAATGAATTTTTTTTTCAAGGATTGTCTTGATGAATTTTTAGTGTAATTTATTGATGATATCTTGTTATAGTAGAAAAGTTATGAAGATAATGAAAATCACTTTCGCATTATCCTAAAGACTCTTAGAAAACATAAATTATTTGGGAAGTTTAGCAATTGTGAATTATGAATTCAGGAGATTTCTTTTCCTGGCCATATTGTCTCAAAGGATGGAATCTCTGTTGATCCTTTTAATACCACGGCAAACCAATAATGGCAAGCACCGACGAGTATAACTTACACATTTTTTTGGTCTAGAAGTTTATTATCTACGTTTCGTCCATAATTTTGCCCTATTGGCTAACCCATTAATAAATCTCACACAAAAAGGGGTTAAATTTGTATGGACAAAAGAGTGTGATGAATTTTTTGAAGAAACAAATAGAAGATTAGTAAATTCTCCTATATTGACAGTACTATTAGGGAATAATGGGTTTTTTATTTATAGTGATGCTTCAAATAATGGACTTGGTTGTGTCCTTATAAAGAATGATAGGGTTATTGCCTATGCATCACAACAACTAAAAATTCATGAGAAAAAATATCCTACTCATGATCTTGAGTTAGAAACTGTAATATTTTCTTTGAATATTTGGAGACACTATCTATATGGTGAGAAATGTGAGATATATATCGATCAAAAGATTTTGAAGTGTATTTTCTCACAGAAATAACTCAACATAAGATAAAGGCGTTGTCTTGAACTACTCATGGATTATGATTGCATAATACACTACCATCCAGGGAACGAAAATAAGGTGGAGGATTATTTGAGCAGAATGGATCATGGAGTTTTGAACAAGATGAGAGTTGAAAAGGAACATTTTTACATGGATCTAGTAAATATAGATTTGGGAATCACCATGGAAGGAGAAACATCAATAATTTTTCAAATGGATGCCAAACCATATTTACTATAAAGGATAAAGAGTTCTCAGACAGATTATGAAGAGTTTCAAAATAATATTAAAGATGTGAATGATGGGAGATTGAGTGACTTTGTGTATGAAGATGGAATTTTGAAATTTGGGAAGAGACTTTGTGTTCCCAATATACCGGATCTAAAAATCAAATTGTTGGATGATGCTCGTAGTTCCAATTTCTCTAAACACCCTGGTAGCACCAAAATGTATAGATAGTTGAAACAACATTTTTGGTGGGATAAAATGAAGAGGGAGATTGCTGATTTTGTGTCAAGATATATATTTTGACAACAAGTGAAAGCTAGAAGGAAATGGCCTGGAGGAGTCTTGCAACATCTTTTCATACCTGAGAAGAAATGGGTTAATATTATGATGGTCATTTTCATGGGACTACCATAGAATCCTAGAAGGAATGATGCAATGTGGGTCATTTTAGATTATCTTACCAAGTCAGCACATTTTATTGCTATAAGAGAAGATTTACAACATGAATGTTTAACAAGACTATATATTAATGATGTTGAAAGACTTCATGGAGTACCACTATTGATTGTCTCTGATTGTGATCCCTGTTTTACATCAAGATTCTGGAACTGTCTTCGGAATGAAATGGATACAGAACTTCGTTAGAGCATTGCCTACCACCCCCAAACTGATGGACAATTAGAACGGACTATTTAAACCTTATAAGACGTGTTGAGATCATGATCACATGACATTAAAGGTATATTGGATCAATATTTACCTCTAGTATAATTTTCCTATAACAATAGCTTCCATTAAAGTATTCAGATGGAACCATAAGTAGCATTATATGGAACGAGATGTCGCACAGCTTCCTGTTGGGATGTTTTTTGTGATAGAAAACTCATTGTCCATGAACTGGTGGAGGAAACGATGGACAATGTGAAGGTAATCCAAAACCACATCAATGTAGCTCAAAGTAGGAAGAAGAGCTATGCTGAAAACCGAAGAAAGGAGTTGTAATTTTAGGTAGAAGATCATGTTTTCATGAAGGTATCTCCATGGAAGGGTGATATACGTTTTGATAATAAGAGAAAATTGAGTCCCAGGTAAATCCAACCTTTCAAAATTATAGAACGAATTAGGGATATAGCTTACTATTTGGAAATTCATACAAGTATCTCCAAAGTTCACGATGTATTCCACGTATCACTATTGAGAAAATACATGACTGACCCAATGCATGTACTCACCTATGAGGAATTAGAACTGGAACCCAATCTGTCTTATTGTGAAGAGCCTGTCAAGGTTATTGATACAAGAGAACAAGTTATGAGAAACCGAATGACTCGCTTGGTAAAAGTTCTATGGAGAAACCGTAAGATAGAAGAGGCAACGTGGGAACCCGAGAAAATTATGATGAAGAACCACCCCAGTCTTTTTACCCAGTAATACTCTCTAAATATCAACGGCAAAATTGTTTGAAGGAGGGGAGAATTTTACACACCATGCTTCTATGATACGCTACTCTTTGAAAAATGCAGTATCATGTGTTGTACGCAACTTCGAGTTGTCGCACACCACAACCAATAAAACTAGTAATAATAAATAGTAAAACCCACTTTTTGTAATTTTTTAAATTTTACCCTTCAAAATGGACATCATTTTTTGATTTGGAATATTGAAATTTGCTTAGGGTGAATTTGTTTTATTTTTCTGAAAACTATCAATTTTTGATGAATTGTGAAAAACCTTGAGTTATAGATTAAAACCAAATTTTTATTTAAATAATTCTTTATATTATTTAAATTTATTTTAGTGAAAAATATATACATAATACATATATAATTTAAATGTAATTCATTGGAGTTATTTTATAATAGTTATATATATATTAAAATTTTATTGAACTTTTACTGTCTTTTACCCACCTCCTAGGAAAATTTGAAAATTCACATAAAACATATTTTTACCGCTTCTATGAGTAGAATTTCAAAAATCTGAAAAAAAAGTTGATATCAATAAGAATAATGTGGTTCAATAGGATGAAAATAATTTTTGGTTAATAGTAACTTTTTACTTTTATTTACCACCGTTAAAAGTAAATAGGGTATTTAAGGGTAAAAATGATATTATTATTACCCTAACACAAGTCCTAATTCTATTGGATAAGTATAATTCAACCAAAAACTGCCTTAGGAATAAAATATGAACCTATTTGGTCCACATGGATTAGATTAGGACACTTATTTTTATTTTATTTAAAGAAGAGTTAAAAGAGTTAAAATCAAAGTTAAATAACTAAAACAATTTTAATATAGGGTTATACGTAAGAAAAATTAGACTATAAATATTGATTAGAAATATAAACATATTTCCTACATTATGGAATTTTATTTATATTTTTTGAAAATTAAATAATTTAATTTATTTATGACACAATGATGATAGTGTAATTATCTAATTATTGAAATAGTAAAGTAATTGATATTATAAATATCCAAATAAATGTAATTTGAGAATTTTTTTGAATTCCACTAATTTTATCAGTTAATATGACATATTAAGGTTGCTTATATTAATTTTTTGTGAATTAATAATGTTTTCATCAATTTAGAAAAAACAAAATACTAAACAGTGTCAAAATTGACATAAAAGAATTTTTAAAACAAATATTATATTATTAAATTATATTCTATTCCTAAAAATCTATGTTTCGGACAAAGGAAGTATATAATGATAGTTGTATCATTAATTAACCACTTGGGGTTCTCTTGGAAGTATATAGTATGTTTATTAATATTATAATATTAAAATACAAAGAGACATGGTAAATGTCAAACTATTTAACTAAGAGTTAAATCTAAAAGATAAAGTTAATAGAGTTACCCAGACCAATCTAAAACCTATTGGTTTAGTGGTTTTCGACCCATCCTTACCTTATCATTTATATAATCTACTTTGGATCCATTATAAACCAAAAATCATTTTATTATAAAATAATATTTCTAGCTTTTCCTAAGGTGCCCCTCATCCCTCTTATAAAAGGGCACTCTCCCTTCTCTCTAATTCACACATTCAAAGCCATTTGGCCCAGCCAACCCCTAAAAAAATACCCTCTCAACTGTCCTCCATTCATCCTAGAGGCTATTTTTTAGTCATAAAGACAACCTATGGAGCCCTTTTGATCAAATCAAAATTAAGAACCCGAAGAAGAGTTAAATATTTCATCACCTCTTTCAAGTTCCTTTCTTCTTCCACATCCTTTTTCATTGTTGTTTCCATTATAAAATAATAAATATACTATCTTATATATATTTTGATGTTATTATAAATATGTCACAACCATATTCATTATTCTATCAATCCTTTGAAAGACCTGTCACCATACGTGCGTACGGACGACTGACTGTCTCCATCTCGTGGTGTAATTGTTATTCAATACATTATTATTTGGATGGGTATAATAAATATCTGTAATTGATGTAAATAATAAATATATCATGATAATTATTCTGTATATATGATATACCATCCATATATATATTATTTTAATATGAAAATAATGATATGTTTGCTCGTGCGTACGTACGGATTACCGTCTCCACGAACGCGATGAGATTAATTCCCCATCATATCCATTCTAGAATAATTTTAAATAGATGATTAAAGATAATGTTTAAAGACATGATATCATTCTAGATATTAATAACATAAATCCCATTCATAACATATATAACTCATATAACAAATAATATAAAGTAAAATGAATCGTTTAATACCCGAAACAACGATAATAGTAAGATATTATTAACATTGAACTATTAAAATATCATAGATGAGACCATATTAATGTATATTATTATTTTATAATTTAATTACAATTATTTTACCATTATATAGGTGGTTACCCTACCCTCTACCAAGGAAAAGTACATGGTATGGGTTAATTTCACAATATCTTCATTATCCGAGGTTTTTATACGTAATTATCTATTAGGACCTCTTTATCATCCACATCCTTGTTTCTTAATAATTTATTTCAAAACATTTTTAATATTTACTAAAAAATGGGTTAAAGTCATTTATACACATATTTTACCTTATATTTTTCTCTAAGGAAACTTTCCATAGTTTTCCAAAAAAGGCACTTTTTGACCTTTTTGACCAATTTAAGTTAAGAATGTTTTTTTAACATATAAGGTGGGTGCAGATATTTTACTCCATTATTACATCATCTAAGAATCCCTTAAAATCTTATAAGAATATTTTCAAAATAAATGTTTTCTTGGATGATTTCAAAATAGAAAGAGATATTTCTCTAAAAAAGGTTTTTATTTCATCTATGTCAACATACTTTGATGGATTTTAAGCTTATTTGAAGAAGATTTATTATAATAAAAATCTTCCATACTATATTAAAGGTTTTGTGATATGTTTGATTATAGATGTGTTATTTTTCACCGTTCATGGTTTATGGATAATGTATTGACATTCTGTATGCTAGTTTTAATATGAATGTTTATTTTATGTTTACAAATTTTCATATGAGGAATGAATTTGATGTAATATGTGATGGGTGGATCCCGTTATAGCTCCTCGATGCATCAGTAGGTCTCATGAGACAATCTAGAGTCTTCACACAAGGCCTTGATAAAATATTGTTTTTATTATTGGCACAAGGCCTAGACTATGTGGTTATGATTGTCTGGAATAATGCATTCCATCATTATGAACGTGGCTATTGATATTGCATGTGAATATTTGACTTGTAGAATATCCATGTGAATATAAAAATGGAATTATTTGATTTTATCTTTTCCATATTATGATTAAGATCATGTTTAAAAGGATTTTGTTTTAGTCTTATACCACTACTGGAATGGGAGGATTTTCAAACGGTTCTTAACCAACGGTTTGCTTAAACCGTTGGTAAAGAAGTTCCAGGACACCCTTTACCAAAGGTTATTTAGAACCATTCGTAAAGGGTACCCCTTTACCAATGGTTTTTTAGAAACTTTGGTAATGATTTACCCCAAATACACTCGGCCGCACCTCCCCCCCATTCACGACAGAACCCTAAATCTACAGCGCTCGACTCCTCTCACGACTTCCCCCATCCGAACAGCTGAAACTCCATTAGATTCATCTCAAATTTGGTAATTCCTTTATTATACACATAAAATGTTTAAGTTCTACATTGTTTTATTGTTATTCAACTAATATTTTAGTTTTATGTTTTGATTTAGATGTGTATAACAATTTTTTGTGTTTTGATTTAATCTAGACTTTATCCATTCCAATCCATTTAATTAATTAAATAATTAACCCTCCATAGAAGAGGAAACATCTCAAATTCATTGTGGTTAGATTCCAGATTTTTGATGTATGTGTTTTTATGATTTTTCTTCATCTTGTAATTAATTGTTAGTTGGAAATTTATTTATATCTTTTTATTAAATTTTATCAATGTTTCTATGAATGTTTTCTTTAAAATTCCTTGTGAAATATAATTTTACACTATTCTCATTGAATTGAACAAGTCATGAATTTATTGACAATAATTTTGACATCTTTCAAGTATTTATGAATTATTCAATTCCATGACTATTTTGATTTATTTTCAAAGAATATTTAATGAATGAATTGGTGAAATTGAGTCTTTGTCTTGAGTTTATATTCAAGGAATAAAATAAATTGATTTGCATGAAATGAGTTGACCTATTTAATGTTTTCTGAGTAGTTTCAAATGATTTAATTTGTGAAATGACAATGAACCCTCTGGGAATGATTTTTTTTTGAAATGATATTTCTTTGGTAATATTAAATTAGATATTTATTCATGTAGAAATAGGTTGTAATCCCATGTTTTGAATTAATATTGAGAATTTTTAATTGTAAAAAATCCCTTAATGCCTTTTGGATGTTTTGAAATAAAGGATTTTTTAATGTCATATTTATAATTACATGTTAGTTTTTGGAAGTATGTTGGTACAGATAACCTTTCTATATATTGAATTAAATAAGGGGTTTTTAATTGAATTGATGATTTTTTACCACTAAGTTGTAACATTATGAAGATCCTCAATTGTAATAATTAATTAATGTAACATGCTCAATTCTTGTAATTACAATTGATGGATGCTGAAAATGGGATTATTCACATCGATGGAGATTGGGGTGATATTGAAATATGATTTGATGTCTGAATAATATGATTGATATTGATAAGGATCATTTTTGTGATCCACATAACTTCATTATCTTACTCACCTCTTTGGACTTGTCATGGTCACTTAGATAGTTAGATGGGAAAATATAGATTTATGATTCACAAGTGGACTCATACATCATCTAGTGGAATCCACCACTAGAAATCTGGGTTTCCCAACACTTCTATACCAATGGTTCATTAAGGTGGCCTTTAAAAAGAATTTCATAAAACTATTGGTAAAGGCAGACATTGGTGATTTAAAATGGATTTTGAAAGATACTTTAGAAATTATTTAATCATGAGGAAGTGTTTTATTAAAATGAGGATTTTTAATAAGGCTTGTGTAATGTAATTTGTCATAGTAAACGTGTTATTTGACTATTTGTAGTGTTTAGTAACACATGAGATAACTGGTGTGTGAAAATGTGTTGTGAAAGAGATTCCATGGTTGGTTCAATATTATATTTACATTTTAAGTCTATTAATGAGTTGTTTTAAAAATATTTTGAGATATTTACCTTATGTTTATTGGTGAAAACTGGGAGCTATAGAGGTGGTTCATGATCAAGACATATAATTACTGCTAAACATGTGGATAAACCATGCATCGTACTGAATTCATAAAATGTTTTATTTTTTTAGTCCTTTTTTATTTGTATTTTCTTTTGATGCTGATGTTTCTTAGTGATACCTATGATGGGAATTTATTTTAGTTTCTAAATTAGCTGAGACTCCCCCATCGTGCGCAATGTATGAAACCTCTAACCTTATTTAATCATTCTGTTTACACAGCCTATGCATCCTCTACCCACATTTAATCAGTGAACTCAAGTCATTAATTCAAGCCTTCACTCTCACTAGAATGTAAGAAATTGAATGATGTATACCCATCATCACATGATTTTTACCTTAGATATTGTCCAACATATGGAATAAGTGCTTTTGAATTCATCAGTTAACCAGGACCATATATTCCATTTCCCCGAAGATGACTGTACTAATATGACATTACGGTCAATTAAATATGGTTCTCATTGTACGTTGTATATTATGTTTCCTTTCTGGTCAATAATCACTTTTATGAGTATGGGGTTCTTTTCACTAGCCATGCTGGCATGTTTAGACATCCATAAAAATGTTAGTTAAGTCACCAGTTTAATTCAGTAATGTTGTTATCATTGACATACTTTATTTTTAATCTCAAAATTAAAAATAAATGTTTTTGTCTATACTTTATGAAATTAAATCTTTTTAAAATCCATGAACAACCTATTAGTGTAGAATCTTAAAATTTATTCACCTATGGGGTGCGCTTGACTAGGGGAAGTAATTGGGTAATGAAAGGTATGGCCATAGAGGTTCCAATAATTAGTTATTGAACATGAGTGAATGATTTGGGATGCCTATAACACATAATGGGACATATGGCATGTGCCTCTTATAGAATTAATGAAAATGAATATAAATAAATTTTAATTAAATTTTTGAGTACTTGGTCTTTACATTATTTTAATAGTTCACTACATAAACTAGAAGCTTCATCCTTTATCATTTACTTAGATGTTTTTCCTATTAAAGTTCAATCATATTGATTTTTTTTTTCAAAATGACTTATATAAATTCTTTTTACAGAATGGAAAGAAATTGGATGTATGAAACTGATCGGATCTCATGCAATTTTCAAAACAATTTGTAGAGCTTTATAGATTTTTCATTTCACAATGCTTCAGATAGTGGTCGCATACACTGCGCATGGTCCAATTTTGTTGGTAGACCTTGGTTGAGCCATGAAGATGTCAGCTACCACATAACCAAATATGGTTTTCAATAAAAATACTTTGTGTGGTATCACAATGGGGAGAAAATTAAATCGCAAATTGGTGATGATCGAAATGAAAGGACTGGAATGAAGAATTTATTAGATGATCAGTTTTCATTTATTCGTCATCATGAAAAAGAATGGATTTTGACTCAAGAAGACTTTGATATGAGGATAGATGATGAATCTAGTGAAAATAATGATATTTATAGGGTGAAAAAATTTGAATGATGCTTCCATGAATCCAGTATATCGATAATGAAATAAAATAAAAAAGCTGGAATTTTTAATCTGATTGTTTCATTGAAAACTATGTATGGGAATTCTAATATAGTAATCGATTACATTCTAACCATCTAGAAAGATTTACTTCCAGATGATGCAGATATTCAATCAAACAACTATATGGAATGGAAGTTAGTTTAGGGACTTAGATTTAGAAGAAACCGAATTCATGCTTTCCCTAAAGATTAGAGTTTATTCTGGGAGGAAACCGTTGAATGAAATGATTGTATAAAATGTGGCACATCCTGTTGGAAGTCAAAATCTGTTGCAACACCATCCCGCATTCCACATAAAGTAATGTGGAACTTTCCATTGATCCCCAGACTCAAGAATCTTTTTATGTCTGATGACATATCAATAAAAATGAGATGGAATGATATCGAGAGAAAGAAGACTAATGGTAAGTTGGTTCATCCTACAGATGGATTTTCATGGCATATATTTGATGCCCAATATCCTGATTTTGCAGCTGGCGTGCGTAATGTGAGGTTGGGTCATTCATGCGACAGTTTTAATCCATTTGGGAAGATGCTTACTTCGTAGAGTACATGGACAGTTTTTAAACAAATTTATAATCTTCCCCCATGGTTGTGTATGAAAAAACTATTCACTTTCATGACTATACTCATATATGGACCTTCTAATCCCAACATTGATATTTATGTATACATTCAACCATTAATAAAAGATTTGAATCTTCTTTGGGATGTGCATGTGTGCACATACGATACATGTTTAAAAGACATATTTCAGATGCATGCTACACTTATGTGGATGATCAATGATTATTCAGCTTATGCAATGATGTATAGATGGAGCACAAAGTGAAAAGTGTCATGTCCAATTTGTATGAAGAATACACGATCCATAAGACTAAAACATCGTCGTAGTTTCAGTTTTATGGGAAATCGACTATTATTGCCAAAATATCATCCATATAGAATGAATCGTCGATGATTTGATAATACCATAGAGACCGATGATCCACCTCATCATATGTCTGGAACTGATGTTCTTAATGAATTGAAAGATTTCAATTCTTCATTTGGGAAGGGTCAAATGAAATCTGGAAAGAGAAAGAATGTTTCCACTGAATCCTATAACAATTGGAGGAAGAGGAGTATGTTTTTAGATTTTCCTTATTGGTAAACCAATTTGTTACATCATTTCTTAGACGTAAAGCATATTGAAAGGAATATATGTGAAATGTTTCTTTCGGTTCTTATAAATGTCAAGGGGAAGACAAAATATGATTTATGATTTCGGCATGACTTGGTGGATTGAGGCATCAGACCAGAAGTGCATCCTGTGCATATCAGTTAAGATAAATAGAAACTTCCTTGTGCTTCTTATGTGATGAAATCTATGGGAAAAAAATTTCTAGAAGTGTTAGATACTATTAGAGTTCCTGATGGAAATTTAAGCAACATATCTAAACAGGTCAACAGAAGAGAGTTGAAGTGAAAATCTTTGAAGACTCATGATTATCACGTTCTACTGCATGAGTTGCTTCTAATAGCAATCTGTCATCTATTTTCCAATAATGTAAGGGTGACTGTTATTTTGTTGTGCCATTTTTTTAGAGATCTTTGTGATATGAAGTTGTCAAAGTATTTCTTGCATAAAATGTTGACTGATGCCCCATTAATTTTATGTGAGTTGGAGAAAATATTTCCTCCATCATTTTTCACATGCATCCTTCATCTGACTGTCCATATTCCCACTGAAATACTTCTCAAAGGACCTGTTTATTTTTGTTAGATGTATCCAACTAAAAGAAATGTGTACAAATTAATGTCTTATTTTCAAAATAGGAATCATCCTGAAGGTTCTATCATGAACGGTTACATGGATCAAGAATGTATGGATTTCTGCTCAATGTATTTGTCTTATCTTACTACAAGAATGAACAGACCAATGAAAAATAAAAAAGAATAGTAAGAGCAAATTGAACCCAATTTTCCATCACTTCCTCAAATAGGAGGAATTCCTGGATCATATAAATTGAAGACATTAAGCCATGAGGAGCAGGAGATGACACATTGCACAGTTTTGTTCAACTGTGATTTGTTAGATGAATATATCAGGTAACTAAATTGCATATGTATATCTTACTTATATATCTATTAAACTATTCATCTTTTTTATCTACAGGGAACATAAAACAATAATAAATAGAATGAATTGTTCTTTATCTTTGAGAAGGAGAGAGATTTTTCATAGTAAAGAGTTCTCTTCTTGGTTAAAATTGAAGGTAAAAATATTACTATTTAAAATAATTATATCAATATTTAAGTATGTTTAATAGTCATTTATATTGCAGGTATTGAGTTTGTCTGCTGACTCTGTCTCTAAGGAAATAAGAGCTTTGGATTTTGATCCTAATACAGTGGTTTGTGACTGTAAATCAATTGCTATCAATGGGTACAAATTTATTGTTACTCAATGAAAAAAGAACCTGAGAACACAACATGATGGTGTTATGGTTACTGTCACAACAAATTTTTATGCCAGTGCATCAGATAGTAGACCGTGATTTGAAAATGTGGGTTATTATGGAGTCGTTGAGAAAATAATAATATTGGATTATTACTGTCATGGACAAGTCACAATGATGAAATGCCATTGGTTTGATTTGATGACGAGACAGAGCACATTTATTGAATATTGTGGATTTAGAGTAATTAATATGACTCGAACTCTTTCTACCAAAGAAACAAATGTATTGGCATCAATGGCTAAACAAGTTTTTTATGTCAATGACCAACTTCGACTTGAATTTTGTGTCATAGTTAAAGTAATTCCAAGATATATTTTTGATGATGGTGATGATGGAATTGACACTTTACCTAGTGCAATTGGAACCAATCCATTTATTTCTTTTGATGACTCCAATAGATAAATTGTCAGAGTTGATTGTGAACCTGATGTTGTGGTTGAAAAAATATAGAATCATTCATCCATGTTCTCAATTCTTTTTGGATCACCTCGATTTGGGTTGTTAATGTTGGTAATAATCAAATTGATTTAGTATTGATCAAAAATATGTTTTAGGTGACTTGACCATTATGTGAATTTTTAAGGTTTATTGGTTATAGTTTTATTTGAATTGCATTTTCTAATTTGAAATTTAACTGTATTCAAAACTAGTCAAACAATATTTCTAACCTGGTGAACATTACAACTTGTATGATTTATTAAATCCATTCAAGCTCTTCTAAAGAAATTGATAGCTAAATTACCAATTAATCCCCCTATTCCCTCATATATTTATTTTTTTGGGTTACACATTAGTTTCCCTTTTCTAAATAATTATGTATTTGTTTTCAAAAGTAGTAAATTCATCCAATTGAAGAGTGGCGAACGAAACAAATGATGGAGAACAATCATTGAATGGTTCATATGGTCATTCCACCATTAGTTCCTGTAGTTAGTACTTTATTTCAAATATATATATTTAAATAATATATAATATCATGTGATTAATTTATTTTTAATTTTTTTGTCGGATCTACCTATATGTCGGATGTTATTAGAAGAGGAGCCTGGTACTGATCGTAGTACTCAGGCCAGTGGTATGAGGAGGGTTCATACCATAGGTGGACGAGCAGCTCTGCGTACCTTACTAGACCATGCCCCTCCCACTGACATGTCATCATTCCCACATTCTGATCTCGGTGTGTCATTAAAGACACATGGGATATTTAGTCCTCCCATGTTTTCACCACCTTTTCCATCTTCTTACCCATCTTTTTCATATCCCATGATGATTCCCACTCCCCGGCCGGAATCTGTTCATACATTTGTGCCATCTTTATTTCCTTCAACTTCTATCACTCTAAGTTACTATATTCCATCTTCTTCAACTCCTATTCTACCACTAGGTGTTCCACCAGTTTATGTGGATCCATCGGCGCCCAACGATCAGACTGGTGCAGGTATATTTATAGAACCCTATCAAATTTCTATAGCAATATTTATTTTCATTATAACATGTTTTGATAAAATATTTGTTTTATTTAATGATAGATACATAGAATGACAGGAGGTGGGGGCGGGGGTGTACACCTATGCATGCGGTGTGGAACCGCCACACACAGGTTATGGTGGATTACAATAAAGACAACCAAATGGTTGAGAAAATAGGGTAGCAATGTCAGAGTTTTTTGGCGATGCTTACCAAATACTCCGACATCATTCCCATCATCCCGCTATTAGGGATAAATTTTCCACATGAGGTAAAGGATAGAGCTTGGGCAGAGATATGGGTAAAAAATCTATTTTATTTAATTCAATGAATTATTTTTGTATTTATATGAATTAATATTTTGATGTCAACTTCGATTTAATTTTCCTGATGGTGAGGGTGCTTGACCAGCACTTCTAAAAGATTTAGGTGAGATTTGGAGAGCCTACAAGCCTGATTTGAATATTGGCTGGCGTGCTAGAGTTGGCACTAAGTTAGAGGCGGTACCAGTCGTGGATGATTGTCCTATAGAGCTATATCGTCAGATGATTACTCATTGGATGACTACTCAGTTTAAGGTATTAATAAAATTTGTTGTATTTAAAAAATAAATTTCATGTTCTGCATTAATACTATATTTTTCATTAACAATTTTATTTAAAAATAATATGTGAAAAATAAAAAAACATTGATGAAAAAAATACCTCCCCACAATAGGACGTATTTTGATGCCATATCATGAGAGGAAATAGGTATGACAATTGTTTATATGTTTTTTTATGACTTACAATTTATTTTCTTTCCTTAATTATTTAATCGTTTGCTAAATTTCTCATATAAAATTAGTTTACAATGTCATTGTAGGGGAAAATACAGAATATTGAAAGACAAGTGTCTCGAACAAAACTAGTTTGTTCGAGTAGATGAAAAAAGGATGGAAGTGTCATCAACGAACTGACTTAGCAGAAGATTGTACGTTTTAATCTATTGATTTTATATTTTAATATATATTTTTTAACTTAATAATATATTTATATTTGTAATAGTTTGCTTTAGAAGCCCTCGATGCCCATGAAACAGACAATTTTGGGCCAACTGGTCACTTACATTAGGTGTTGGGAGAGGAGCATCCTGGAAAAGTATTCTTGCTGACCTAGGATATCCCCGACGAGGTATTGAACCTCCTCATGTATGGGTTATAGTGCCACCATGCTATAGAAAGTTAGGGAACAGGAAGAATAGGCTGACAAAAGGGCCATATAGATAGCAGAATAGTCTGCTAGGGCAAACAATGCATTGAGGAAATTTATTGAAGTTCTACATCCAACACTTCCACTAGAGGCCAGCCCAGATTTTGATAAATATATGTCTCTGATATGTTCTATATATGGTGCACCAGGTGATAGTTCTAATGGTGGTCAAGATGATGTCTAGTCTAACAATGATGATTGCAAGGAGTCTGATGCGGAAGAGGAGAGAGAGGTTGAGGGCGAGGCAGATGGCGAGGGAAAGGAGGAGGTCAAGGAGGAGGGTGAGGAGGAGGGTGTTGAGGAGGGCGAGGACGATAATGGGGACAATGATGTGGATGAGTACGAGGGTGATTATGATGGTGATGATAGCGATGGTGATGTGGGACAAACTGATCTATTACATTTTTGGAAAATATTACTGAGATATGATGTTTAATCTATTCTAGTTGTTGGTTTTATCTAGACCCGTAGTATAGTATTAGAGTTGAGTTATTTTTATATATTGTCAGTTTTCATGGATGTAGATGTCTTTTAGCGGTTGCGGTGTATCTTGATCATGTTTATAGATTTTTGTGTGTTTGGGAACTCCTTGGACAACCCCCCTCCATCCTGGACCCCGGACAACCCCCACCATCCTCTTTGGACCCCGGACAGCCCCACAGACAGCCCCCGGAAACCCCCCAACCCTCCTCCTTGGCCCCCGGACAGCCCCTTGGGCAGTCCCCCCACCCTCATCCTTGGTCCCCGGACAGCCCCCCAGACACCCCCCAAACAGACCCTCGGACAGCCCCCCGGACAGCCCCCCACCCTCCTCCCTGGACCCCGGGCAGCCACCCAGACAGCCCCCCCGGACAGCCCCCCCACCTTCCTCCTTGATTTTACATGCCTTTTATTATTTCTCTAATCATGCAATTTTATTTAGGATTATTCTATTTTTGTATGTCTTGAATTATATGGATGTCTTGGTAAGATTAATAGCTCATGCTCATCAATTGCATGTGATGATATTCTTTAATATGAATACAAAGCCTTGTTGTACATTCTCCATGTTATGTGAATTATGGCGAGTTTGATTTGGTTTACATTTCAATTGTTAGGATAAGACATGGGTTACATGTTAAGGATTCATGGTTGGACTCATCATGCTAAGGGAATTTAGACTTGAAATTCCAGGATGTATGATTTGGTTTCTATGTGAGGGCTACAAGGATGGTTTCTATTACTCAAGACTGATATTGGTTCCTTGAATATAAACCGAGGATATGTCTATTTTGGATGATGGTAAAACCATTCCTCAGGTATCACTGACACCACTCAAAATGTCTCTGATTTATATGAAATAGACAACATTTTAAGTAAAAATAACAACTGGCATACGGAAAACTGACCACACACATTCGGATTGTGTTGATACATTTATAAAATGATCCATGTGTAATTTTTGATGTGTACAATTCAACCCCATCTAAATCTGAAGTGCGGTGTGGCCGGTATCACTCTAATTGTGTCTATTTTGTTTAAAATGGATTGAATTTTAAGTCAAAAGAACAACTGGCATACAGAAAACTGACCTAACCCATTCGGATTCGATTGAATCATTATCAAAATTATCCATGGGATATATGTGACGTGTACATGTCAACCCCATCTCAATCCGAGTCGTGGTGTGGTCGGGATCACCCTAAGTGTCTTTCTTATGTTTAAAATGGGCTACATTTTAAGTACATATGGAAAACTGACCAAACTAATTCTGATTGCATTGATACATTTTCACAACGATCCATGGGTTATATGTGACGTGTATGAGTCAACCTCACCTCAATCTGGGGCGCGGTGTGGCCAACACCATTCAAAGTGTCTCACTTTTGTTTGAAATAGATAACATTTTATGTGAAAAGTACAACTAACATATGGAAAACAGACCAAACGCATTCAGATTATGTTGATACTTTAGGAAAATTATACCTGGGTCATTTGTGACGTATACGAGTCAACCCCGGCTCAGTCGGAGTCCCGGTGTAGTAGACAACACTCAAAGTGTCTCAGGTTTATTTGAAATGGAAACATTTTAAGTGAAAATAACAACTAGCATATGAAAAACTGACCTAAAAAATTCAGATTGTGTTGATACTTTACCACAACGATCCATGGGTCATGCGTGACGTGTATGTGTTAACCCCACCTCAATCTGAGGCACAGTGTTTCTGGTACCATTCCAAGTGTCTTTATTTTGATTAAAATGGACATCATTTTATGTGAAAACAACAACTGACATTTAGAAAACTGAACAAGTGCATTTGAAATGTGTTGAAAATTTAGGACAACGTTCCATGAGTCATTTGTGATGTGTATGAGTCAACTCTGCCTCAATCCGAGACCTGGTGTGGCCGGAACCGCTCAATGTGTCTCAGGTTTATTTGAAATGGACAACATTTTAAGTGAAAATAACAACTATCATATGAAAAACTATCCAAAATATTATGATTGTGTTGATACTTTAGAACAACAATCCATGAGTCATATTTGACTTGTACGAGTCAACCTTGCCTCAATCCAGGGCCTTGTGTGGTCGGAACAACTAAAAGTGTCTCTCTTTTGTTTCAAAAGGAAATCATTTTATGTGAAAACAACAACTGACATATGGAAGACCGAACAAATGCATTTGTATTCCATTGAAACATTAGGGAAATAATACATGAGTCCTGTGATGTGTACAAGTCAACCCATCCTCAATCCGAGATGCGGTGTGGTCGGCACCACTTGAACTGTCTCTCTATAGTTTAAAATGGAAAACATTTTAAGTGAAAACAATAACTGACATATGGAAAACTGACCAACCGAATTCAATATCTTTTGAAACTTTAGGACAACATTCGATGAGTCATTTTTGACGTGTACGAGTCAACCCTACCTCCATATGAGGCCTAGAGTGTCCAACACCACTCAAAGTGTCTCATGTTTATTTTAAATGGACAACATTTTAAGTGAAAACAACAACTGACATATGGATAAATGAATAAACGCATTTAGATTCTATTGAAAATTTAGGAAAAATATACATGGGTCATATGTGATGTGTACATGTCAACCCAGCCACAATCCAAGGAGCGGAGTGGCGAGCACCACTTGATGTGTCTCTCTATAGTTTAAAATGTACTTCATTTTAATTGAAAACAACAACTGACATATGGTAAACCGACCAAATGCATTCAGATTATGTTCAACCATTAGTAAAATGATCTATGAGTCATATGTGACGTGTACAAGTCAACCAAAACTCAATACAAGTTGCAGTGTGGTCGGGATCACTCTAAGTGTCTTTCTTTTGTTTAAAATAGACAATATTTTAAGTACATACAGAAAAGTGACCAAACGGATTCTGATTGTGTTGATACTTTATAAAAATGATCCAAGGGTTATATTTGACGTTCACAAGTCAAACCGCCTCAATCCGAGGTGTGGTGTGGCCTTCACCACTCAATGTGTCTCTCTTTTGTTTAAAATGGACTGGATTTTAAGTGAAAACAACAACCGACATACAGAAAACTGACCAAACGAATTCGGTTTCTATTAAAACATTAGGAAAACGATCCATGGGTCATATGTGATGTGTACATGTCAACCCTGCCTCATTCCGGGGTGTGGTGTGGACGACACCACTCAAAGTGTCTCTTATTAGTTTTAGAAGGACATCATTTTATGTGAAAACAAGAACTGACATACGGAACACTGACCTAACGCATTCAGATTCCATTAAAACATTAGGAAACCAATCCATGGGTCATATGTGATGTGTACTAGTCAACCTTGCTTAAATATGAGGTGTGATGTGGCCGGCACCACTCAAAGTGTCACGTTTATTTGAAATGGACAACATTTTAATAAAGAACTACTGGAATATGGAAAACTGACCAAACACATTCTGAATGTGTTGTAACTATATCACAATGATTAATGTGTCATATGTGATGTGTACGAGTCAACCCCGCCTTAATTTTAATCATGGTGTGGCCGAAACCACTCAATGTGTCTCATTTTTTTCGGAAATGAACAACATTTTAAGTGGCAATAAATGACATTTCGAAAACCAACCAAATGATTTCGAAATATGTTGATAATTTAGGATAATGATCCATGGGTCATTTGTGACTTGTACAAGCCATCCTTGCCTCAATCCGAGGAACGGTGTGGCCGGTATCACTCCAAGTGTATGTATTATTTTTAAAATGGTCAGCATTTCTAGGAAAAACACATTTAAATGTGTATGTTTTAATGAATTATGTATGTTTATAATTAAGTTAGGAATTATGATTTAATTTTGGATGTGTATAGTTCCAGATGCATTATATGTTAAATGTGTATGATTTTTTTTTACATATGTTTGTTATAGTTCTAGTGTGTGTGTTGTTTATTCAGTTATTGCAGGTACAAAGAGATTAGAGAATTACCAGTGCTGTGCAAATTTTCGGCTGTTGTGCAATTTGTACAGCATAGCCTATGCCAACGGTTTCAAACCATTCGCATAGTATTCATAGAATGTTTTTACCAATGGTTCAAATAAAACCATTGGTAAAAATACATTCCCAACAGTTATAGAAACCATTGGGAAGCATGGGAAAATGTTGGTTTTCCCAACAGTTCAGGGGAAACCGTTGGGAAAAACTTTTCCCCACGGTTTAGGGAACCGTTGGGGTAGGATAATTTTTATAACCTATCCCAAAGGTTCTATATAAACCAATAGGAAAAGATATCCCATCGGTTAACATACCAATGGTTCACAGAACCATTTGTATAAGGTATACCAATGGTTCTCTGGCCTTTCCCAACAGTTCAGAACTGTTAGTAAATACTCCTTTTCAAGTAGTGTACATTTCCTTAAATATTTATGATTATTTATGAATGTTTCGGCTATATTTTTATCCTTATTGATCCTCTAATCTCACCACTTTCTATTTTTAATTTTTCCAAGGATGCGAAGATGTATATTATGACTGACCTTCAGGGATAGTATGATGGGATATGAGTGTGGTCTATGGAAAGATTGTTGTTGTAGTTTTTCATTTTATGATGTAATGTAATCCTTATGTATGTATCTAGTACTTCTAAGGATACAAAACTAATTGTTCTTTCAAGACTTGATCTTTTGTGATCATTACAATATTATGTAATAATGCACCGACTATGGGTAACTGGGGTTGGGGAGTTACATGTACACCATTTATTATATCAATGTGATGTGTTCACATTCTTAATTTTAGGGCCGAGAAGAAGATGGTGGGACACTGTTATGACAACGAAGAAGCATGTGGTCATAGAGTGTAAAAATACTAACATTATTTTCTCCAACAATTTCTATCCTAATTTTATGTTGTTGGTCAATTCAATAGAGTTTTCCAAACTTGAGTAGGCTAATAGGGTTGTGATAGGGTAATCAAACCATTTTGTAGAGCTCATGTATCTCACACATGACATTGTATTGAATGCGAAGATGATGTATAAATGGTTGATGATGGGAATTCATTTGGATATTTGTTATTAGGTTTTCTAACTATACATTCCATCTTATGATGATGTGTTGGATGGAGTGATTATGGTTGAAGAATCATGTGGTCATAGAGTGTAAAAATATCAACAATATTTTCTCCAATGATTTCTATCCAGATTCTATGTTTTTTGTAAATTCAAAAGAGTTTTCCAAACATGAGTAGGATAATAGGGTTGTGATAGGGTAATCAAACCATTATGTAGATCTAATGTATCTCACACATGACATGGTATAGAATGAGATGATAATGCATAAATGGTTGATGATGGGAATTCATCAGGATATTTGTTATCAGGTTTTCTAACTCTACATTCCATCTTATGATGATGTTTTCGATGGAATGATTATGGTTGAAATGGTCATGTCTAGTTATTAAGGGTTATTATGATTTTCTTTCTCTCCTAGTGGTAGCATGATTTCCTTCAAGGTATAGGGGAATTGTGATGATTCACATGGATTTTCTCAATCATATATTCATTATAGACCTTATGTAGTACCAGGAAGAGTTTCTTTTCTTTTCTACCAGTGTGTCAAGATAGGACATTCAAAGAGGTATTTAACTAAGTCACATAATAACTATGGAACATTAGGATTCTTAGGGTACATAAAATGATTCTTTCATATTTATTTGGCTTTTTGCTGTAGAACATGATAACCGTATCATCCTAAAGTTTGGGGAAATGAGAATCTTTACATATAAATTTCTTCCAACCATATGAATTAGGAATAAAGTAAATTTACATAGTGGAATAGTATATAGAGTAGTAGTATATGGGTCCAATGACAATGATAGGCACCATTACTATAGTATCATCATTAGTGGAATCTCAATTTGATTTTGGTGCATCTAATTCATTTATTTCATCCCATATTTCTAATGTTCATAATATTTATATGGATTATTTATTGTGGTTAATGGATATTACAACAACTCTTGGTATGAAGGGAGGGATGAGTCTTTGTAGTCCCACATGTGTCTTCTCTCTATATGATGTCCATCTTTCTTATAGATTTCATGTTCTCAACCTGAATCCTTTTGAATCCATTTTTGGATATGGATTAGATCATTTCAAATAATCACCCGATCGATTTTTATCCTTAACAGTTCTCCATTACCACACCTAGTGGTGTGTCTCATGTCTTTAAAGGGAATGGGACCTAGGGTCGTGTAAATTCAAACCTTCTTATTTAGAGTTGGGGAAAGTAATATCAGTGTATTATTTAGATCTAAAGTGAGAATCATTGTGTGGTGATCAATCTCTAGTTGTTGTCAAGTTTCTTTACATGTTTCTTTCAATGTTATTTAGCTTCCCACTGGTAAGGGTGGGGGGGGGGTATAGTTTTCTATTGACATAACTCCACATACTCAATTAGGATTCATTACCTGTTAACATATGGAACCAGCTGAAAGTGTTGAGTTCCATGTTGTAAAATCATTTAGATAATGGAATTATATTCCAGAGTGTGTCACCTTGGTTGGTGTCTGATCACTTTTCTAAGAAAGTTGATGGACCACTTATCATATTTTCCAATTTCCAAAAAACATAGTTATGGTGAAAAAAATTATTTGTTTCAATTGATTGTTGATCTATAGGATTAGTTCACACGGTCAAAGTGTTTCTCAATGATTGATCTTTTATCTGGTTACCAATAGTTGGGGATAATGGTATATGACATTTTAAAAACTTCTTTTAAAAGTACATATGGTAAATTTGAGTACCTTTTTAGGTCAATTAGTCTATCTAATGATCCTGTAGTTTTCATGGATTTAATAAATAAAATGTTACAAAAGAATCTGGATACCTAATGGTATTCATTGTGAATGAAAGCCTGGTTTACTCTAATTTCAAGGAGGATCTTATGCACCATTTGATAATAGTTTCGTGTTTTCTATGAAATCACAACATTTATTCCATGTTTTAATGGTGCGAATTTCAGATTTGGGTTGTTAAAATACTGGGAAAATGGTGTCATATAATGGTATTTTAGTTGACCATGAAAATAAAAATGTTTTTAGGACATGTGATAAATAATGAAATGTTTTTTTTGATTCGGGGAATCTTAGTTTTATTAAGTAATTTTCGTTATTTTATTAATGAATTCTAAAAGTTTTCTTCCATAATGACTTCACTAACTCAGATGGGATTACTATTTTCATGGAATGAAAAATAAATGAATTATATTTTTAGTTGAAACATTTTTTGAAAACATTTATAATGTTGACTCTTGTAGAGGTAGTGCAGGGAAATGTGTTCCTTTGTGATGCATCAGGTTCACGTTTGGGCTACGTACTTATGCAGTGTGACTATTTTCTCATATGGATCTTGATTTCTGAAAACACCAAATAAGAATTATTTAACCCATGATCTTGAACATGTAGATATGATGAGCATTCATAAGAGATAGAATCCTTGTCTTTATAGAGAAGGTTTTACCATGTTCTCAGATGACAAATATTGAGTTATATCATCTCACAAAAACATTTAAATCTTTGGCAGAGGTGTTGGGTGGAATACGTAAAATCCTTCGACATTAAAATCACCTACAACCTGGGTAAAGGGAATTTTTTCACTGATTACTTGAGAAGGAGTCTTCTAAACCAGGTAGTGAATGAATTTAAGGAAGAGATGAATTTGATGGATCTATTTGAAAAATTGTGTATTCGAGATTAAGAGAAATGGGTCGAGGATTCCTTAAAAAATATCTGCCTGACCGTTTCCCTTAACAAATTTGTTCTTCAGGATCAATATCTTGATTATGAGTTCTATGGAATTTGGGACTCTATTTATGGGGGAGACTATTGAGGAGTGGTCATTACCTAAGGTGGTAACTCTCTGCTATTGGAACACTATATTGCCATGTTAGTAGTGTGGAATGCTTTAATGGTGGATTTTTATAGTTCCAAATGGTTAGTGCACCCAGGAGTATTGATGTTGCCCAATGATATGTGATGAATATTATTTGGGCCAGGTATGATATAGGGAATTCATGAGTATTTCTCTCATTGTTATACATTCTAGTAGGTCAAGGTCAAGCACCAAAAGCCTTTATGTTTGTTTGGTCCACTTCTTGTGCTATCATGGTTTTGTGAAGTAGTCTCTATGTAATTTTTTGTTCAGTTTCACATAACCATATTAAGAAGAATGAGATATGGGTTGTGATTGATCTTATGACTATATTGGATCTCAATATACCCATTCGTGATTCAACCAAAATGTAGGATTAGTGATATCTATATTTGAAATATATTTTTCATTTTCATAGAGTTTCATCAGCTATATTATTTTATAGTGATCCTTGTTTTACTTCTTTTTTTGGGAGAGGCCTTTAGTGGGAACTTGGATCTCACATCACTTACAGTACATCATACCATCCATGGTTGGATGGCTTGACAAAAAGCACTATAAATAATTTTGATGATATTCTCTATGATTGTGTTATCATCTTTGATGGATCATTGAATGATCATTGAAGGATTATTTTTCTTTTACATAACTACAGATACCAGTATCTGATCAAAATGGATCATTTTTTGGCCTTATATTGTATCCCCTATAATTATCTATTTTGTTGGTCGTATGTTGGGGAAATATTACCAGTTTTTTCGAGTTTATTTCAAGAGATGACAAAAAGATTCAACTTATATTTTTGGAGAATGTTGATGGAACAGAGCTGATATATGTATTATTTTTAATGTCACTATAGAGCTATGTAATTATCATTTGGTCACTAGGTGTTATTGAATGTTTTACCTTAGTTAGGTTATTGATGGATTTTGATACAATGTAAACATTCTCCACATTTTGTGGGACCTTGTGAGGATTTTGATAAGGTGGGGAATGTTACATAGAATTTAGAACTACCACTACAACTTATTTTAACACATAATGTGTTCCATGTACAGTAACTGAGAACAACTCTATCTTATCATCCTCATATTCTGAACTCAAATGATCTTGAGGTTGAACCTGATTGGACATTGACTGAATAGCTAGTCTGGATAGTAAATTATGAATCAAACGTACTTCATGGGAGGATGGTAGCTTTTTTTTGGGTTCTCTGAAAAAACAGATCTGATAATAATGATACATTTGAGAGTAATTCATTGATGTGAGGGTAGTGGCCACATCTTTTTAACATATAGGCATCTTCATAGGCTTTCTGGGGATAAAATGTTGTTGTGGTTGGAAGGTTGTAGAACCATATTAATATTCTCAGGTCTTCATAGACACAACTTGTAACACCCCAAGCTTCCACATTATGCTTCTCTTTTACTAATATGGTAGTGTCTGTTGTACGCAGCTTTGAGTTCTAACACACCACAACCAATCAAACCAGCCGTTATGAATAGTAATCCCCACTTTGAAATTTTATACATTTTATCTTCCAAAATGTGCTTCAATTTAGGATTAAGAATATTGATATTATCTTAGAGTGAATTTTTGGTACTTTTAAGATAACATTAATATTTTTATGAATAGTGAAAATTACTAAATTTTAATTAATTTTTTTTAATTGAAATAATTAATAGTGATAAATTATGAATTTGAGTGATTTTAAAGTATATTTAGGATATAATTTTACCAATTAATACAATTTTGGTCATTTGATATAATTTCACATTTAAACCAGACATAAACATGTGTCAATATTTTGATAGTTATTATTTCTTAAAAACATGTTTTTTGTTTTAACAGTGGGAATTATTTTTAAATTAATTTATGCCAAATCTGTATATTGAATTTTGAAAAATTAATTCCATATTTAGAATCAGGAGCTCTAAATTGTGTATATAGGTAACTTTTATTTTTAGAAATTTTGAATAATTACTTCGGTAAATATTTTTTTTACCATGGTTAAAGGGTAAATCTAATAAATAAGGGTAAAAAAATAATATTATAATAATAATAAATTACCCTAAAACATGTCCTAACCCTATTGGTTGATACATGTCCGACCATGGACATCTTTGGGTTGGTTTTGGGACCCCATGGATCCACTTTTAAGTGATGATGACAATTTATATTAATTAAGTTAAAGTAAATACAAAAATCACACAAGAAAATATCTTTTAGCAAAACAATTTTTACATAGGGTAATATATGTTATATTTTAGAATATAAATATTTTTTATAAATATAAAAAGATTTCATACATAATTGTAATTTATTTATTATTTTTATACATTTAATAATTAAATATATTTATGACACAATAATGATGTGGTATTTTCCTTATTAATGAATGAATCAAATAATTGGTATTATAAATTTTAAAATAAATATAATTTGAATGTTTTGATGACATACTAGAATTTTATTTGTTAATAAAACTTGTTAGGATTGTTGAAATGTATTTTTTTTCTAATTAATAAAGTTGTTAAGACTTTAACATAAATCAATTATTAAATAGTGTCAAAATTGACATAAATGAGTTTTTAAAACAGATATTATATTATTAATTGATATTCTATTTTTAAAATCTAAGGTACAAAAAAAGGACTCATATAATAATTGGTGTGTTATTAATGGACCACATGGAGGTCGCTTGGAAGTATATAGTATGTTTATTAACAATATAATATAAAAATGCAAAGAGACATGGAAAATGTCAAACAAATTAACTAAGAGTTAATACTAAAAGATAAGGTTAACATAGTGACCCAAACCTATCTAAAACCTATTGTTTGAGTGTTTTTAGATCTATCCCAACATTAAACTTTATATAATTCACTTTGGAGTCATTAGAAACTGAATATGAATTTATTATAAAAAAATATTTCTAGCTTTTCCTATGGTACCCCTCACCCCTCTTATAAAAGGGAACTTCACCTTCCCTCTAATTCACACCATCAAAGCCTTTTGGCTCGGCCAAAACGAGCCCACATATTCTCTCAAATTTCCTCAATTCATCCTAGAGGCATTTGTTTGATCAGAATGCTAACCTAAGGAGACCTTTTGATCAAATGAAATGGAAGAACCCGAAGAAGAAGTAATGTTTTCACCACCCTCTTCCAAGTTCCTTTCTAATTAAACTTCTTCTTTTATTGTTATTTCCATTCTAAAATAATAAATCATGTATCTTATATATACTGTGATTTTATTATAAATATGGTACAACCATATTCAGTATTCTATCCATCCTTTGAATGACATGTCACCATACGTGCGTGCGTACGACTTACCGTCTCCACGTCGTTGTGTAATTGTTATTCAAAACAGTATTATTTGGATGGGTAAGATAATGATGTGTAATTGATTTAAATAATAAATATAACATGATAATTATTATGTATATATGATATACCATCCAATTATATATTATTTTAATATCAAAAGAATGATATTGTTGCTCGTGTGAACGTACGGACTACCGTCTCCATGAACGTGATGAGATTCATTCCCCATCGTATCCATTCAAGTATAATTTTCATTTGAGGATTAAAAATAATGTTTAAGGAATTGATATAATTATTTATATGAATAATATAAAACCTATGGATAACAAACAAAACTTATGTAACAAAAAATATAAATGAAAATTAGTAAGTGAACACCAAAAATGACGATAATACTAAAATATTATTAACAACGAAATATCAAAAGATCATATATGATATCATATTTCTGTATATGATTAATTTATAAGTTAATAACAATGATTTAAATGTTATTATGTAGGTTAACATATCCTTGACCAAGGAAAAGTACATGGTAAGGGTTAATTTCAAAATCTCTTTATTATACGAGGTTGTTTTTATGTAAGTATCTACTGGGACCTCTTTTCATCCACAACAATGTTTCTTAAAAATGTATTTCAAAAAATTATTAATATTTTATAGACTATGGGTTAAAGTAATTTATACCCTTGTTTGACTTTTATAATATTTTTATAAATGAATCATTCCATCATTTTCCAAACAAGGTCCTTTTTAACCTTTTCGACAAAATTAATGTAAGAATGTCATTTTTTCACATATGCAGCAGGTGTGGCTATTTTACGACATTATAAAATCGTTGAAGCTTACCTAGAAAGATTATAAGAGTATTTTAAATGTAAATGTTTTCTTTTATAATTATGTGACTTTTAAATGATTTCAAAAAAGAGATATTTCCATAAAATAGTTTTGATTTTATCTATGTCAACATCCTTTGATTGATTTTAGGATTATTTGAAGTTGATTTATTATGATACAAATCTTCCATATTGTATTGAATGTTTTGTGATATGTTTTACTGTGGATGTGTTATTTTTATACCATTCATGGTTTATATAGAAAGTATTGACATTTTGTAAGCTAGTTTTAATACGAATGTTTATTTTATGTTTATACCTGTTCTTATGAGGAATTTATTAGACTTAATAAGTGACAGGTGGAGCCTGCTATAGCTCCTCAATGCATCAGTAGTTCTCATGAGACAAACTAGTGTCTTCGAACAAGGCTTTGACAAAATCTTCTTTGTAGTCTTGGCACAAGGCCTTGACTATGTGGTTATGATAGTCTGGCATTATGCATTCCTTCAATATGAAAGTGGTTATTGATATTTCATGTGATTATTAGATTAGTAGAATATCCATGTGAATAAGTAAATGGAATTATTTCATTTTATTTCTTTCATATTTTGCTTATGTTCATGTTTAAAAGGCTTTTGTTTAAGTTATACATTGCCTTAAATGTTTATGTTTATTTATGAAAGTTTTCGCTATATTGTTATCCCTACTGAGCATCTGAGCTCACCCCTTTCAATGTTTTATTTTTTCCAGGATGTGAAGAAGTATTTTATGAATGAACTGTAGGGATAGTATGAGGGGTTATAAAGAAAATATTTTTTTTAGTTTTCACTTTATGGTGTAATGTAAAATTTATGAATGTATCTAGTGTTTCCAAGTCTACTAAACTATTCATACATTCAAGATTTGATCTTTTGTGAGCATGCCAATGTTATGTAATAATGCACAGACTCTGGGTAACTGGGGTCAGGGCATTACAGTTGGTAGCAGAGGAAGTTTAGTACAAACCTAGGAATCTAGATTTAGATAAACTCTAATTAGATCATATAGACTTATGATTGACTTTGAGGATTAGTATATAAGAACTTCCTATAATTTTTGTATTGTAGAAATTTTGTGAGTTTTCCGAGCTATAAATCCCTGTCTAGATACGAGAAGGTAGAGGCAGCTCTAGAACAGATGTACCTAGGGGTAAAACCCAAAAACACCACTTTAAGCTAGACTCGAATGGGAATTGGTGCACAAAAACTGGCCTTGCTGCACTCTTGGTTAGGACACTCCCAGGGGATATGCTTAGGATAATTCTCATTTTCATTACAAACCATTATGAAGGGTTTATGAGTATATAAATCCTCAAAGAAAACATTTTTATGTTTATGGATTATATCTATAAACTATTCAATTCATGTTAAGTGTTTTACAAGTTTATATTTATGTATTACGATTCACAAACTAATCTAGTGTATGCCATTGTTTAGAAATGGAGCCTAGTGGAATAAATGGAAACTGTATCAATGCATGCAATCCATGTAGGGATTTCCATCCTCCTCAAGATAATTATAGTGAAGCTTGTGATGCAAATATTTATAATCAGCTAATCACCAGACTGGGACAACTCACTCAGGTTTTGAATAATAACCTTCCCAGTATGGAGCACCCAGATCCACAGCGTGGAGGATAAATGTTAGATCACTTCATGAGGAAAAAACCACCAACATTCAATGGGAATACAAATCCACTAGTAGCTGAGCAATGGATAAATTACATAGAGAAAATATTCCATTCCTTGGGGAGTAGTGAAAAGGAAAATGTTGTCATGATAGTTTACCGCCTCACTAGAGATGCTGATCAATAGTGGTCATTGATTCAAAACACGAAGATGATAAAGTATCAAAAAAAGAATGAAGGGAGTTCAAAGAGATGTTCTTAGAGAAATTATTTCTTCATGACCGTCGAACATATATGAAAAGGAAATTTCTGAGTCTGAGGCAAATGGAGGATGTGAATTTTGCAAAGTATGAGGATAACATTACAAGGTTAGCGAGGTATGTTTCAGATTATATACGTAACCCAAGAATTAATATTCACCGTTTCTTTGATGGGTTAAAACCATTTCTCTATCAAGCATTTGTCTCAAAATCTTTCTCATCGTACGAAGATATTTTCTCATGTGCTATCACGATAGAAAAATAATTCTCTATGTTTTATGACTTTAAAGAAAAGAAAGAGGAAAATAGATCTTCTAATCACTCTGGAAATGGAAATAATGGGAATAAGGGAAAAGTTGAATATCTATCTTGCAGTAAATGAGGGAAGAAATACCCCAGTACTTGCCTGAAGGGAATGTGAGTCAGTTACCAGTGTGGTGAAAAAGGCAACCAATCTTGTGATTATAAGGGGAAGAAAGAAGCTACGGATGTTCAATGCTATAATTGCAGGGATATGGTAAATTATGAAAATTAATGTCCAAAGCGTCAGGGGAACTTACCTCAGAAAAGGAAAAGGGATCAATGCTAAGCTTATGCTATCACTACTGCTGAGGTAGAAGCTCTGAAAGACGTGGTGGCAGGTAATTTAATGGTTTCCTCATGTTTAGAAAATTAATTATTTGATTCCGGATCATTAAATTGTTCAATATCTTCTTAGTTTGCAATGAAAATTAGATATTTCCAATTTGATCTAACAAGGGAGTTGTCAGTTAGAACTCCAATGGGAAGTATCATTGCAACAATGTTTTGTGAATCAGTCCCCATTAGTGCACATAAATGTTCTTTATCCGATGATCTCATCGTCATACCTATGATTGAATTTGATATAATCCTCAGTATGAATTGGTTTTCAGACCATGATGTGAATATTTGTTGTAAGAAGGATGAGGTAATAATTTTTGATGATGATGATAAAGAATGTGTTATCCTTAGAGAAGATTCTTCACCACCGAATTCTTATCTTGATCCACCCCTAGTAGCTCAACTAAATTCAATTATTAGGGAGAAATTGGATGAAATAACTCTGGGTGAGAAAAGGAATGTTCAAATAGGGGATGTACCTATTATTAAAGAATATGTAGAAGTGTTTCCGGATGATTTACCTGGACATCCTTTCGAATGTGAAATTGAGTTTTCCATTGATTTGATTCCCGGTTCAAGGCCTATATCGTGGACCCCTTATAGAATGGCCACTGTGGAATTAATTGATCTAATGAAACTATTTGTGGAATTTAGTAATAAGGTATTTACTCTCCCAAGTGTTTCTCTATGGGGAGCCCCTGTCATTTTTGTTAAAAATATATATGGATCTATGAGGTTATGTATTGACAATAGGGAAAGTAATGTCATAATAATAAAGAACAATTATCCCCTACCTCGCATCGATGATTTATTTGACAAACTTCATGGAGCTCAATACTTTTTCAAATATTGACCTTCGATCTGGATACCATCAGTTGTGTGTTAAGAAGGAAGACATTCCGAAGACAGCATTTCAGACCAGGTATGGGCATTACGAGTTTACAGTAATGCCTTTTGGATTTACTAATTCTCCCTCTGTATTCCTGGATCTAATGAATAGAGTTTTTAAAGAATTTATATATAATTTTATGGTGGTAATCATTGATGATATCTTCGTATATTCCAAAAGCTATGAACTTCATGAAAATCACATGCGCATTATCCTGAAGACTCTGAGAAGACATGAATTATAAAGGATGTTTAGCATGTGTGAATTCTGGCATCAGTTGATTTCATTTCATGTCCATATTGTCTCTAAATATGGAATCTCTGTTGATCCTTCTAAGACAAGAGCAATCCAATAATAACTGACACCAACGAGTATAACCGATGTTCGCAGTTTTACTGGTTTAACATGTTATTATCAACTTTTCGTCCAGAATTTCACCCCATTGACTAACCCATTACCAAAGATCACACATAAAGGAGTTAAATTTGTTTGGACAAAAGAGTGTGAATAATGTTTTGAATAAATGAAGATAAGATTAGTCAATTCTTCTATTTTGACTCTACCATCGGGAAATGACAGGTTTGTTATTTATAGTGATGAATCAAATAAAGGACTTGGTTGTGTCTTTAGGTAGAATGATAGATTTATTGCCTATGCATCACAACAGAAAAACATTCATTAGAAAAACTATCCTACTCATGATCTTGAGTTAGCTACTGTAATCTTTTCTTTGAAGATATGGAGACATTAAATCTATGGTGAATAATGTGAGATATATACCGATCAAAAGAGTTTGAAGTATATATTCTCACAGAAAGAACTCAACATGAGGAAAATGTGGTGGCTTGAACTACTCAAGGATTATGATTGCACAATAGACTACCACTCGGGGAAGGAAAATAAGATAGTATATTCTTTTAGTAGAAAAGATCATGGAGCTTTGAACAAAATGAGTGTTTAAAGGGATCCAATTTTCATGGATCTGGTAAACATGTATATGGGAATAACCCTGGAAGGTGAAACATCGATACTTTTTCAAATGGTTGCCGAACCATCTTTACTAGAAAGCATAAAGAGTTCTCAAACCGATGATAAAGAATTTCAAAATAAGATTAAAGCTGTGAATGATGGGAGATTGAGTGAATTTGTGTATGAAGATGGAAATTTGAAATTTGGGAGGATACTTTGTGTTCCTAATATACCTAATCTAAAAAGGGAATTTTGGACGATGATCATAGTTCCAATTTCTCTATACACCCTGGGAGCACCAAAATGTATAGAGATTTGAAGGAACATTTTTGGTGGGACAACATGAAGAGGGAAATTACTGATTTTTTGTCAAGATGAATGGTTTGTCAACAAGTTAAAGTTGGAAGGAAACAACTTGGTGGAGTATTTCAACCTCTTCCCATACCTAAGAAGTAATGGGATAATACCACGATGGAATTTGTCATGGGAATACCAAAGACTTCTAGAAGGAATGATGCAATATGGGTCATTGTTGATCGTCTTACCAAGTCAGCACATTTTCGTTCTATAAGAGAAGATCTACCACTTGAACATCTAGAAATACTATATATCAATGAAGTTGTGTGACATTATGGAGTACCCCTATCGATTATATCTGATCGTGATCCCCATTTTACTTCAGGATTCTGGAAATGTCTTAAGAATTACCTAAATACTGAACTTCATTTGAGCACTGATTACAACCCCCAAATAGATGGACAATTAGAAGAGACTATTCAAGCCTTAGAGGACATGTTGAGATTATGATCACTTGACTTTAAAGTTATGTGGGATAAATATTTACCTATGTTATAATTTTCTTATCAAAGTAGCTTTCATTCAAGTATTCAGATGGCACCATATGATTGGTTATATGGAAAGTGATGTTGCACACCAACTTGTTGGGATGATGTTGGTGAAAGAAAACTCGTAGGCCTAGAACTGGTGGAGGAAATGTTGGAAAAGGTGACGTTAATCCAAAACCACTTCAAAGAAGCTCAAAGTAGGAAGAAGAGCTATGCTGACAACCAAAGGAAGGATTTGGAATTTCAGGTATGAGATCATGTTTTCTTGAAGGTATCTCCATGGAAGGGTGTTATACATTTCGGTAAGAAGGGAAAATTGAGTCCCAGGTATATCGTACCATTCGAAATTCTAGAACGAATTGGGGCTGTAGCTTACCATTTGGCAATGCCGCCAAGTCTCTTCAAAGTTCACGATGTGTTCCACGTATCACGGTTGAGAAAATACATGCGTGACCCAATGAATGTACTCACCTATGAGGAAGTAGAAATTTAACCCGATATATATTTTTAAGAAGAGCCCGTCAGGATTCTTGATACTAGAGACCAAGTGTTGAGAAACCGATGACTCGTCTGGAAAAATTTCTATGGAGAAACCATAAGATGAAAGAGGCAATGTGGGAACCAAGGAACATATGATGAAGAAACACCCGAGTCTTTTTATGTAGTAATATTCTAGAAATTTCTAGGATGAAATTATTTAATGGAGGGGAAAATGTAACACCCCAAGCTTCCACGATACGCTTCTCTTTGAATAATATAGTGGCGTGTGTGGTACGCAACTTTGAGTTCTAACACACCACAACCAATCAAACTAGCCATTATGAATAGTATTACCAAATTTTTAAAATTTTTAAAATTTTATCTTTCAAAATGGACTTCATTTTTGGATTCAGAATATCGAAATTATCTTAGGGTAAATTTTTGGAACATTTCAGATAACTTTCATATTTTTATGAATAGTGAAAATTACTAAATTTTTATTAAAAACAACTTTTTTAATCTAAATAATTAATAGTGATAAATTATGAATTTGAGTGATTTAAAATTATATTTAGAATATATTTTTCCCATTTAATACAATTTTGTTAATTGGACGTAATTTCACATTTAAACTGGACATAAACAAGTGTCAATCTTTTGATAGTTATTATTTCTTAAAAATACGTTTTTTGTTTTGACAGCCAGAATTAATTTTATATTAATTTCTGCCACTTCTGTGTTTTGAAATTAGAAAAATGAATTCCATATTTAGAATCAAGATGTCCAAATTTTGTTAATAGGTAACTTTTATTTTCATACATTTTGAATAATTATTTCGGTAAATATTTTATTTACCATGGTTGAAGGTTAAATCTGATAAATAAGGGTAAAAAAAATATTTTAATAAGAAAAGTTTCACTAAAACGTGTCCTAACCCTATTTTATGGTACATTTCCGACCATGGGAATCTTTGGGTCGATTTGTGAGACCCCATTGATCCACTTGTAAGTGATAATGACACTTTATATTAATTATTTTAAATTAAATACAAAAATTAAATATGCATATATCTTATAGAAAAACAATATTTACATAGGGTTATATATGTTATAATTTCTACTAAAAATATTCATTAAAAGCTAAAAATATATCCTACATAATGATATTTTATTTATAATTTTTAGACATTGAATAATTAAATTTATATATGACACAATAATGATGGAGTTTTTTCCTTATTAATGAAGGAATCAAATAATCGGTATTATAAATGTTAAAATAAATATAATTTGAAAGTTTTTATGAGATCCAAGAATTTTATTTGTAAATATGAATTGTTAGGATTACTTAAATGATTTTTTTTCTAATAATTAAAGTTGTTATGACTTTAAAAAACTCAATTATTAAATAGTATCAGAATTGACATAAATGAGTTTTTAAAACAAATATTATATTATTAATTGATATTCTATTTTTACAAATCCATGGTTTGGAAAATAGACTTATGTAATGATAGTTTTACTATTAATTTACCAATTTTAGGTCTCTTTGTTGTATATAGTATGTTTATTAACTATATAATGAAAAAATACAAAGAGACTTGGTAAATGTCAAACTAATTAACTAAGAGTTAATACTAAAAGATAAGGTTAATATAGTTTCCCAAACCTGTATAAAACCTATTGGTTGAGTGGTTTGCAACCTATCCCAACCTTAACCCTTAAATAATCCAATTTGGATCCATTAATCACTGAATATGAAATTATTATAAAATAATATTTCTAGCTTTTCCTATGGTTCCCCTTACTACTCTTATAAAAGGGATCCTCCTATTCCCTCTAATTCACACCTTTAAAGCCTATTGGATCGGCCAACCCCTACCCAAATATTTTCTCAACATTCCTCACTTCAAAATAGAGGCATTTTTTTTGATCTGAAAGCCAACCTATAGAGCCCTTTTGATCAAATCAAAAGGAAGAACTTGAAGAAGATATAATGTTTTCACCACCCTCTTTCAATTTCCTTTCTACTTCAACTTTTTTTTTCATTGTTATTTCCATTCTAAAATAATAACTCCAGTATCTTCTATATAATGTGATGTTATTATAAATATGGTACAACCATATTAATTATTATATCCATCCTTTGAATGACATGTCACCATACGTTCATACGTATCACTTACCGTCTCCTCGTCGTGGTGTAATTGTTATTCAAAATATTATTATTTGGATGGGTATGATAATGATTTGTAATTGATGAAAATAATTAATAAAACATGATAATGATTCTATATATATTATATACCATCCAATAATATATTATTTTAATATCAAAAAAAGGATATTGTTGCTCATGTGTACGTATAGACTACCGTCTCCACGAACACAATGAGATTCATTCTCCATCGTATCCCTTCAAGAATAATTTTCATTAGATGATTAAAAATAATGTTTAAGGACTTAATATAATTATGGATATGAATAAGATACAACCTATGGATAACAAACATGACTTATATAACGAAACATATAAAAGAAAACAAGTTAGTGAACACCTGAAACAACGATAATACTAAAATATTATTAACAAATCAATGTTAAAAGATCTTATATGATATCATATTTCTGTATTTGATTCTTTTATAATTTAATAAAAATTATTTAACTATTATACAAGAGGTTAACCTACCCTCAACCAAGGAAAAGTACAAGGTAAGGGTTAATTTCACAATCTCTTTATTATCCGAAGTTGTTTTTACGTAAGTATCTATTGGGACCTCTTTTCATCAACATCCATGTTTCTTAAAAATTTATTTCAAAACATTCATACTATTTTATAGAATATGGGTTATATTAATTTATACCCATGTTTGATTTTTATATGATATTTTTAAAGGAATCATTCTGTCATTTTCCAAACAAGGTCCTTTTAACATTTTTGACAAAATTAAGGTAAGAATATCTTTTTTTAACTTATACGGTGGGTGCGGCTATTTTCTGCCTCATAAAATCATCAAAGATTCTCGTACAAGCTTATAATAATATTTTCAAGATAAATTTTTTCTTTTATAATTATGTGAATTTTAAATGATTTCAAAAAAGAGATATTTCTCTCAAATCGTTTTGATTTCACCTATGTCAACATCCTTTGATGGATTTTAAGCTCATTTGAAGTTGATTTATTATGATAAAAAACTTTCATATTGTATTGAATATTTTGTGAAATGTTTGACTGTGGATGTATAATTTTTATACCATTCATGGTTTATGGAGAATGTTTTGACATTTCGTATAATAGTTTTAATATGAATGTTTATGTTATGTTTAAACCTGTTCATATAAGGAATGCATTGAACCTAATAAGGGAAGGGTGGAGACCGCTATTCCTCATTGTTGCATTGTTAGGTCTCATGAAAAAACTAGTGTCTTGGAACAAGGCATTGAAAAAATAATATTTTTAGTCTTGTCACAAGGCCTTGACTACATGGTTATGATAGTCTTGCATTATGCATTCCTTCATTATTAAAGTGGTTATTGATAATTCTTTTGATTATTCGATTAGTAGAATATCCATGTTAATAAGTAAATGGAATTATTTCATTTTATTTCTTCCATATTATGCTGATGTTCAAGTTTAAAAGGCTTTTGTTTTAGTTATACATTGCCTTAAATGTTTATGTTTATTTATGAATGTTTTCACTATACTGTTATCCTTACGGAACATCTGAGCTCACCCCTTTCAATGTTTTATTTTTCCCATCATGTGAAGAAGTATTTTAAGAATGACCTACATGGACAACATGAGATGTTATGAAGACAAGATGTTGTTGTAGTTTTCACTTTAGGGTGTAATATAAACATTATGAATGTATCTAGTGTTTCCATGGCTACTAAACTAATCGGTCTATAGAGATTTGATCTTTTATGATCATGACAATGTTATGTATTAATGCACCAAATCTGGTTAACGAGGGTACATGAATTTCACAACATTTACAAAGATTTTTTGGGTTTTGTTACGGGTTATGCCTGGTTTATGTTTTAAGAATTTTGGACAATATGGCCTAGTGCATAGTTGGCATATGGTATTCGCAAACCTTCCACCCAATCAGAACAAACTATTAAACCTAAGGTGGTGGACATTTTCAGGGTTGGTTCATAGTTAGTATTGATGTGAATCAATTTACAAGAAACTATGAAGACCATTCAATAAGGGTGCACGGCTATGCCACATGATTTTTCTTGACCATGTGGTTCTACCCAGGAATCCATATGTACATGATTTTAAGTTATTCTAATTTTTTAAAACAAATTCAAGAACCACATTTTTAGAATCCTGATATACCAATATGACCTAATATCAATTTATACATTCTTTATATCTCCCATGAGAGATTTTTGGCTGCCCAATTCCCACCCAAAAGTGAAATGATTCTTGAAGAATTCCCTTATATCTTTTTACAGTGAGTTTCCTTTTCTTGATCACATTTAAATTTTATATCTCATATTCTCTCTAGGGTTCCATGGAACCCCATATTGATTTATGAAATGAATACCCTCTATTTTGGGATATTAATCCGATGTTTCATTTTGATTTTCATGATCTTTGTTCTTAAAAGACATTTTCAGATCATGGGTTTGAATTGTGAGATCTGTTGATTCGGGTAGGTGGTTCTGTTAAGATACTAAATTTATCGTGACCCAATATTTCAATTTTAAATAAAATTGATGAAGTAAATGAACTTAATTAATTATTATCAAATTGGTTTCAATGGAATATTTAAAAACCCAATTCCATTGAATTAGGGTTTTAAAGGAAAATGTGTACATTTCATGAAATTAGAGAACCCTAAATTATAATGGATTGGGGTGTGCTTTATAAAAAATTTAAATTATTAAATGAATTTATTGAATTTATGGTATTGTTAAAAAACAGTTAGAATCCTGAATTCCATTGAATTGGTGGTTATTTTGGAAGTTGATGGAGTCTATTTATATGTTAATTTGTTGAATTTAATTTCTGAATGTGGATTACGAAATTTCATTAATTGATTTAAATACAATTTTTTTGTAAAAGGGATTCAAAATGGTATGATGTTAAACATATTAAATGATATTTATGAAACAATTTTTTTATTAAAACCCATTATGATTTTTAAATTGAAACTTGGTATTTTTGAAATGAATAATGGGATTTATTTTATTTTATGTACTCTTGAAATAAATTTCCAATAGTTTTTTTGTACAAGAGAAAATGTAATTATTTTTTACTGAGTGAGTTATTTTGGGTGGAACATTATGAATTTCAATTTCTAAGAACCTCATATAATCATATCACATGACTTATGTGATAGTTATCAATTTTCAATGTCCTTAGGCCAAAAGGGGAGTGTGACCTCATTTTTCATTTCACAGTGTCATGTAACTATAGTCTAGAATAATCATTCCTATTAAGAATATAAATATGTATCTATATTTTTTGTATTTAAAATGTATTTGTTCCATTGTTGAAAAAAAATTACATTCCTTGTGAAGTAATTTAAAATATTTTATATAGAAGTGTTTAGTTAATCAATTTTGTTAAAATTTCCATTTGTGTAAAGTACCCCTATAATTAAAGGTAAATTTCATCGTTTGAAATGTACATCATTCATTTTAAATGTCATGCATAAATTTATAATGTATTTTTATATTTTTATTTGTAAATCTTGATCTTCTTAATGCCTGTTTGAATTCTGGTATATTATTCCCAGGGGAGTTTCTTTTATTTACCTTAATATATAGTTTCTCCTACATCCTAACTGGTAGTGGAAATGTTTTTTTCTCACATTCATTTTTGTATGATGCCATTTGATAGTCAACAACCCATAGGGATTGGGAATGCCTTTTGAGCTTTTTGGGGATCGGCTCAGTTATCAGTTTACAGGGCTACCGGGGCTAGTTTGTGACTTTTGCAAACCATGATGATCCATCTAGATCAACATAATGATGCCTATATAACTTATCATCTTTAATATTCATTTCTATTTGGGCATTTTACTCTTAAGATATCATTACAAGGGTTTATAAGAATAAATTTAAAGGAATTCTACCAAAGAAGAAGTAATCTCCATCTTCGAATCACTTATATTTATTCTTCTTCTACTACCCCAAAATTTGTTGCACCCATCATAAAATAATCAATCCATTAACAATAATATATTTATAAATTATTAAGATTATGGTAAAACCATTTTATATCTCAGTTTTATTCTATAATAAGTGAAAATATCACTCATGCATACATACTACTTGACCATATCCACACAACAATATAATTTTTTTATAAAAGCATTATTTAGATATTTATATTGATGGAAAAAATAAATAAATATTTAATTTTTGATAAAATATTATTTTTTAATTATAATATCAATTTTTATTACCTTCCAATCCCCTACAAAATGATAAATTTTCTTATGCATATGATTTGACTACCACCTCAATGAAGCGATGTGATCTGCCTTTCAGTACCTATATACAAGGATTGACAAAAGGATATATTTAATAAATATATATGATATATATATATAGTGATTAATATTATGTATATGATAGAACCCTGATCAATGTAACACCTTGAGATTTTTGTGATTTTTCATTCAAAATAATTTCACATTTTCTGATATTTTTCTTTTTGCACGACACTCAAGCTATCATATTTCATATTAAAAAAATGTTTGGATTGAATTATACACTAAACTAAATTAATCATGACCAAAAAATATAACATGTTCCTTTCCCTACATAGATAAAAAATACCATCCTACGTTACACACTATAATGACTTTCCTCGATGGCTTGCGTAACACACATGATCAGGGTTGTCAAAAAATTACTATATAATTTAAATTTTATTATTTAATATTAAAAGATATCAAATGGAAATTAAATTAGAGATTCTTAATTGTATTATTTAATTTATGAAAATATATTGTTTTCAAAATATAATATGAATTCATATGAAACCAATTTATTATAAATGAATATGAAAATGATTGAATGTAAAATGAAATAATATTCTTTTTATGGTCACAATGATGGTTTACCATAATAAATTAAATGAAATATAGTTAGAGAGAGATATTAATGTAATATCTATGTTTTATATTAATGAAATTTTTTTCAATAATCATTAAATGTATTTTATAGACATAATATAAGATCAACCCCAATTTTATGCATAAAAACATATATTTTAATTAAACTATTTTTACCGCCTTTCAATGGGATATCAAAATTAAATCCCAATTTTAGAAATTTTATATACTAAATTTAATAAAAATATGATTCATATTTGTAATAAACAATTTTATATTATATTTGGATAATTGTTGGGTAATTTTATGTAAGTTTTTATTTTTTAAATGAATTGTAAAAAATATTGAATTTTTGTCCAAAAAACTTTTCATCTAATTTATTTATAAGTTTAGTATATATTTTAAATTTTTATCAATGTTTGATTATATAATATTTGTACCAATTAATATAATTTATGCCATTCATATAAAGTTATCATTAAAATTGGGTATAAAAACAATGAATTCTTCTGAAAATTTGTACATTAAAAACCAAAATTATTGACCCAGATACTGGATTAAATTTAAATTAATTTCTTCCACTTAGGTGATTATAAGTTGGAGAAATGGATTTTATATTTGAAATCAGAATAATTTATAATTTCAAAATTGGTCAACATAGTTTTTGACCAAAAATATTATTGAAAGTTATTAAAATTAATTTTATCGATAAAGGTTATATTAAGATTAATAAGGGGCGAAAACATATCCTTAATGTCAAAAAGACCTATAAACTTTTATAAAAAACAATAGAGGTAAATATTTTTAATCTACACTATTTTTTCACTACTTTTTATAATTATTTTATCCACATGAAAAATGAAATACATTAGTGTAATTATCTCTTCCTGTTTTTATAAGAGTGCCAGTCCTCCTTCCCTATAAAAGGCCAGCACCTCTCCCTCTTCTTTATACATCTCAATACCCTTAGTCTATGCCATGATATTCCTAATACACATCCCAACATCAATTGCTTCTTTATTGATGCCTATATTTGGGAATAAGGTTTTCCAAGAAAGCTTTTTGGCACATACAAAAATAAGTTTCCCAATTAAGAGGTAATGCCTTATCTCAAGATCCTTTGTTTAGTTTTCCATCTCCACCCATCCACTCTATTTATTCAATTACTATATTTTTTTAATGGTTGGGGACAAAGACTCATTTATTATTAAAGCAAATCAAATACCTCTTTAGCTGGGTAGAGGGAGACCCATTACATAGCCTGAAGGCCCAGTGGGCATTTTTCCCATTACATGGCCCGTAGGCCCATTTGATCCATTCACAGACTATGTTTCATTTTATTTCTTTCTTCAAATGTGAAAATAAAAATTGAGACTACATTCATGCGTATGTGGTGCATAGCATCTCCAGGAACGGTGTATTACATTTACTAATTTTATATATTATAGACTATTATAATACACATATAATGATTATAAATAATATTTATTTCATTATTTACAATATTAAAATCATGATATAATTATAAGGAAAAAATATATAATGAAAAAGACACATGTGAAAAACAAAAAGGATATTACAAGAAGTGGAACCTTAACATGTAATTGTTAACAAGTGGGTATTATAAATTCATAATCAAACCAGTTATGATAGTAGACATTTTGTTTTCTTATATCTGTATAATATAAATATACTTTTTATACAGGAGGTTTTTATGAGTACAATGAGTGTCAAGACACAAGGTAATTCGATTTAATCTCACCTTTTATTTCATTTAAATACATGATTTATTCATCACCCATTCCTTTGTTTTGGTATGAATTCTTCCCATGGATGTAATAAATGATTCTGATATTTAAATTTTTGGATATTTACATATCTATTTTATAACCTTTATTTCATGGGTTTTATGTTTTAAATGTTACTAAATCAGTGAAATAGTATTGCCTCAATTTGTATTCTTTGAGACTCATGTTTTGTTACACCCCTAAGTTCATTTGGAGCTATATTTACTTACATTTTATATGATATATCACAATTATTCATATTTTCTTGATATTATACACTTCATGTAATATATTATTCTTACATTAAGAGTATGATCCCAATTTAATTAGTTATAATGCTTACTGAAATGATATCATCACTTTCTGAGATTGTATATTTTTATGCTTATATTGATTAAATATTATAAACCATCTCTTAAGAAAATTAATTAAATTTATTCTCCTTGGTATATTCATGATATAATCATGTATTGGTACTACATTTGTACTTATTAGTATATAATATAGTAATGAAATTATTTTCAAGAAAGCATTTCTTTACCGTCTCTTCTTTCGAGAATCAAGGTTTTCTAAAAAGGGTTCCAATAATATTTTAGCATTCTTCTATAATCATTAAAATATAAGTTTACCCTTTTCTTATTTTACCAACATCTTCCAAGGAATATTATTATTACTTTCCAAACAAGTTATTTCATATCATCTATCCATGGAAAAGGGAATATTCTTTTTTACATCGTACAACATCTATAGATTTACCCATGATCAATTCTTTGAATATTAATTTTCATGTTTAACAGAATTTTTTTTTAGAATTTTTTTAAAATATATTTTCATAATTTTTTTTTCAAAATTATTTCAGTATTTTTTATACATTTTTTAGAAAAATGAATTTAATTTTTTCTATGTTTGAAAGATCCATTTTCAAAAAAGAAATGATTTATACCTCATGAAATTTTTTAAAAATATCCTTCCACATTGTTTTACATCATAGGTAACATATTTAGATGTTAATCATTAACTAATATAAAATGATCCAAATGTCAGATTCATGATATCTCTTTAATGGATTACGTTTTGATTGAATAATCTTAGGAAAACCACTCACTTTTACTGATTTTATACATTTGAAACTCACATCTTCTCACAGGTTATGCTTTCTTGACTTGATTATGAAACCTATATCTTTCATAGCATAATTTTGATGAAATTTTAATTGTTCCAATTTAATTTCATATGTTATGAATTGGTATTTATAAAGCGTATCTATTTTTATGTATCATGATATGATGAATGTTTTATTATCTTATGGAATAAGTATGAATGATTATATTATGAGATGAGTAGGACCTATATATCTCTCAAATAAATTGAGTAATTATATATTTTATATGATATTAGAGGTTATATGGGTTGTATCCCATGACCAAAAATAAGATAGTATATTGGTATAGCCTATGCTTAAAAGAAAGAGTGTACAAAAGTTGTATCCCATTCCAGAAAACGATAAGGTACATGGGTTGTATACCTAGAGTAAAATAAATATTGTACACGGGTTGTATCCCAAGCCCGAAAACATGACGTTAAATAGATTGTAGCCTAATCCTTAATAAAATAGGTTACATGGGTTGTATAATAAGACAAAAAAAGATGGTACATGGGTAATAGACCAAGCCTAAAAGAAAAATGGTTCACATGTTTTTAACAAATGACTAAAGCAAATACACGGTTTTTATCACAAGAATAAAATGTTATAAAGGTCTTTATTTGTAGTTGTCACACCCATTTTGGAATTATTATTTTATGTCTCAGTTCATTGTAAATATTTTTCATTCTCACAAATTCTGGGTTGGGGGTGGTTAAATTTTTTAGTGTTTCATTGTATAGTTTTTGTCTAGTTGATGAATATTTTTTTTAGTTTAGGAGTTAATAGAGGAAAAGGGGTTTTTTGATTGGAATTAATCTTCACATGATTAGAGCCTAGATTGGTAATCCATCTGGCCAAACCCTAATTACCAAGTGGATGACCTTGGTTTCGACAGAACCAACGACATATTTTGTGCACCGCTTGGTTAACCTTGTAGCCAAGCCCAATTAACAATTCAATAGGTGGTGGTTTTTGGAATAACATACTGTATATTATATTCCTAGTAGTTGAAACCATTTGGGTTCGTCTAGCAGTCGATCTTTTCTTTGTTAGTGGATATTGTACAGTTGGTTCACTATATGGTAAAACCTTTAGCCAAACTGTGGGAGTTTCCCATATCTAAAAATTATTGAAATTACTTGATTTTAACTTTTAGTATTTTAACTCAAAACACAACCTTCTCCACTCTCCCGATTTGTGTGAACCTAAGGTGCTTTCCCCAATTATCTTAATGTGTCTAGTCCTCCTCCCTTGGTGAGGATCTAAGTATTCTTCACTTTGTGGTCAAATATATGAAGGTGTTTATCTTACTCTCATATAACATTACCTCTTCTTTCTCTTTCCATATTGATTCATATTATTCATAGTTTATATGGATATAGGGTATTATTTTTCCTAAATTTATGTTCGGTGTTTTGTGTTTTTAGGGTTCGTCTTCTTATATATTATCTTTTGGAACACTCGTGGTATGATTTTGAGTGCGGGTTGTTGAAGCACCCTAGATTCGAGGACTCTTTCCTTTTGCACATTCCATATAATTTAAGATCAATTGGATTCAGAATTTCACATATTTTTTATATGATATAAATTTTCTGACAATCGTTGGAATTTTGTTTTGTGAAAAGTGGTGGTTTATTCAATATTTAGGGAGAAATGGTACTATATTTCTATAAAGCTGCACACCAAGTGGTTGATACAATTTTCTGTTAGCTTTATGACATGGTTTTTGATATTTATTATTTGGTTTGTAAATGAAAAATAATTTATTGAATCAGAAATTATGATCCTAGTTTCCTTGAAAAGGTTTACAATGGGTTTTATATTTAAAAACATACGTATTGGTTCTGAAATGTAGTTTGGAATATGATTATTGTTAATAGCCCATTAGAAATATTACAATAATGGATTTGGATTGAATGTTTAATGTGGATTTTTCATATTATTTTTATATATGATTTTGAAGTGTGAAATGGTGCGTTTAAATCCTTTTTGAACGGATTATTTTGTTCTCTTGAAAATAATGGTTTTGTGAAAAATTCATAAAGGTCTCTTCGGTAATTTTTTTAAAATCGTGGAAGTTTTTATTAGGAAAACCACTCTTGGATTATTCTCATGATATGTTTATGTTTAATGGATGGGATTTCTTCAATGTTGAATACTTTTGATCCATCATGTTAATTGGGGATCTTCGGTATGAACCCCTTGAATTATATTCTTTATATAGAATGTGAATTGATCCTTGGGCTAACTCATAGTGAGGCATGTTGTTGAATTATTGTTATATATGCATGTGATTATATTTTTTGATGGAATGAGTTGGATCATCACCTTTAAACATGAGACATGGGATCCTTGAATAATGATAAGATTTTTTGAGAATGAATGATAAAATTAGATGGATAGACACAAGAAAGTGTCCTATAGTATGTGGATATGTTAGGATTATTACTATGGGATTTTCCCCTTAGTCAATCTTGAGTTAGGTTGGCGAGGAGTGTCGTAGAATTTTTTATTTTATCATGTAAGGAATTATTTTTCGGATTACCCTCATGTATTATTATGTTTTAGATTATTCACAATATCCTAAGTTCACCCATGACTATTTTCACTTAGCTACTTGCAGTAATGATTGAGATATTGGTTACTCATGTATGTTCATTTCAATTTCCCTCATTATATAACTATTATAGTTATCTCATGTTCGGTTTCATTCATGGAAAGTGATGTGTTGGATACCCAAGGTTTATAAAAAATATTTTTAATATAAAAGTTTTTTATATTCTCTTGTCCCATTTTAATATGAATGCATCACTTTCCCCCTTGATCATGTTAATATATAACAATTAGAAACAATCCTTATTTTGAAATGAATTATGGAAATGGACCGTAAATGTTTCTAAATTTCAACATAAAGAAAATATTATACTGTTGTATTTTATTTCAAACATGTAGATGATATTTCATTTATTTTATTGTATGTGCATTTGGAATGTATTTTTTTGGGCTTAATTACTGAGTTTTAATACTCAACCCTATAGTAACTTCTTGGTTTTAGTCTTTGGTGTAGGTTTTAGTTTGATTTCAATATATTTTTTTTATGGTAGATACTTTTATTGGATAGTGACCTAGAAGCTCACTTGAATATCATGTATCTATCCTTTTTGGTTGGTTATCTTGTATAGTTTGTGAACATATTGGCCATATATAAAAGATGAAACATTTGGTATTGTTTATGTTTTTGACTGTTTGGTTTCATTTAATAGATCAATTGTTTATTTATTATTGGGAGATGTCATTCCATTTTTTTTGAATTGTTGATGTCCGATACTAGTTGTCAGTCAATTCTGATTGGGAAGGCCCTTCGGTCGGTGTCGTAGATTGGCTTAGGTGACCAGTTTGGGGTCAACCAGAATTGGTTCCTGAACAAATAGTATCAAAGAATGTCCAATATTTATAGCACATTACTTTTAAGTTTACCCTCTATTACATTGGTATGTAAAGTTAGACGGTGTATAATTTCATAGACCCGAGACGTGGGATCAGGAATGGAGACATAATCCCTTACATCTTTAATCTTCTAGTTTCTTTTGGATGTATGGTTTTGGTAGTTTTCTTGGACCTTCTGGATTATGTGGTGTATGTGATATGAAATGAGAGTGGGGCTAGTGGTCTATGTGAGATCGTAGGGCATAAAATTCCATGTGAATAAGGGGGTGTAGTCCTAGATGTATATCCTTGATAGTGTTTTGTGTAACACCCCATTCTTCCACGTTATGTTTCTCTTCGAATAATATGATAACGTACGAAGTATGAAACACTGAGTTCAAGGGAACCATGACCTATCAAACTAGATATTTAAAAAGAACATAAAAATAGTAATAACCAAATTTTTAATTTTATATATTCCATATAATTTTAACATCCACATTATTCGTTTCATAGACATAATATAAGAACAAATTCAATTTATTCAGAGAAAAGAAGTATTTTTCAAAATATGTAATTTTACCGCCATATAATGGGGAACACTTTTAAAATCCATTATTTGACACATTAATATATTAAATTTGAAAAAATTATTTTTTTTAGAATATTGATATAAAAATTTATTTTGGATAAATTTTCGGTTCTTTTCAGGTAACTTTCATATTTCGATGAATAATGAAATATAATAAATTTTAATTAAATTTTTTTAAATCAAAATAATTTATAGTGTTAAATTAAACATTTTAATTGTTTTTAAGTATATTTAGATTATATTTTTATCATTTAATCCAATTTTGTTCATTTTAAGTAATTTTACATTTAAAATGGACATAAACACATATCAATATATTGATAGTTTTTACTCTAAAAAACCTGCATTATGGTTTTGGCAACATGACCATTTTTTAAATTAATTAACAAAACAAAAATGTCTTGAATATGGTAAAATATAAAACATTATTGAATTTTGAATATCAAAATCATCTTTGGCGGAATTTTTGGTATTTTTCTAAAATGTTCAATTTTCCATAAATAGTGAAAACACCGCGTTATATTTTAAAGCTGAATTTTTATTTAAATAATTATTTTTAATTTAACATTATTTTAAATTAAAAAATATATACATAATACCTATATTATTCCAATGTAATTCATTTTAGTCATTTTCTAAAAATATTAGATATCTTAATTTTTTTACCATCTTTTACTCACCTTCTAGGAACATTTAAAAATTTTCATAAAATGTAATTTTATAGCTTTTGTGATTAGATTTACCAAATATTTTGAGACTTGGTTGAAATTAATAAGTAAAATTTAATTCAATAGGTTAAATTCTTTTGGTGAATAGTAACATTTGAATTTTATTTACAACGGTTAAAAGTAAATAGGGTAACTAAATGTAAAAATGATATTATAATTACCCTAACACATGTAAAAATTCTATTGGATAAGTTTATTTCAACCAAAATTTACCTTAGAAATAAAATATAATCCTTTTCATCCACTTGGATTATAATAGGTCATTTATTATAATTTTTTTAAAGAAGAATTAAAAGTGTTATATTCAACGGTTAATAACTAAACCATTTTTATATAGGTTTATGCACAAGATAAATTCTACTATAAATATTCCATATAAATATAAAAATATTTCCAACATACTGGTTTTTTATTTATAATTTTTAAACATTGTATAATTAAATTTATTTATGATATAGTGATGATGCAGTAATTAACTTATTATTGAAAGATTAAAATAATTGACATTATAAATATTAATATAATTGTAAATTGAGACTTTTGAGGTATTCCAATAATTTAATTGGATAATATGAAATTTTAGGGTTGATTAAATATGTTTTATTAATTGATAATGTTTTTATGACTTTCAAAAAAACCAAATACTATATAGTGTAAAAATTGACATAACTGAGTTTTTAAAACAAATACTGTATTATTAATTGATATAATATTACTAAAAATATAAGGATTAGAAAAATTAGTTTGATAAGGATATATATATCAATAATTTACCACTTCAGGTTCTCGTGGCTTTTTATAGTATGTTTAATAACCATTTTTTATAATAATACAAGAATATATAGTAAAAGTTAAACTATATTACTAACAGTTAAATCTAAAAGATAATGTCAATATGGTGATGAAATCCTATCTAAAACCACTTTTTTGAGAGTTTTTAGACCCAGACTCGCCTTACACTGAAAATAATTTTTTTGGATCCATTACAGACCAAATATGATTTTATAATAAAATTATATTTCTTGATTTTTCTAAAGTGACCCTCACCTCTCTTATAAAATAGTACTTACCCTTATCTCAAAGTCACACATCCAAAAGACATTTTTCTCAGCCAAACCCTACCCAAATATCCTCCCAACTACCCTAATTTCATCATAAAGGCCATAATATTATCATAATCTAACCTAAGGATCCATTTTTATCAAATCTAAAAGAAGGAAACGAAGAATAGGTAATAATTTCATCACCTCTTTCAATACTGTTTTTGTCTTCCTCTTCCACTTTCATTATTGTTTACATACCAAAATAATTACTCCATTAGCTTCTATATAATTTGATTTTATTATAAATATGGTACAAACATATTCATTATTTTAACCATCCTATGAATGATAATGTCCCCATAAATTTTTATGTAATACTTATCATCTCTAAATTTTGGTGTAGTTTGTTATTCAACACTTTATCATTTGGATGGGTATAATAATGAGAATAATTAACTTAAATAATAAATATAACATTTTTATGAATTTTTATATATGATATACCATCCAATTATAGACGATTTCACCATCAATATAATGGTATTGTCGCTCGTGCGTACGTACAGATTACCGTCTCCATGAAGGTAATGAGATTCATTCCCCATCATAACCATTCAAGACTAATTTTTATTTTTTGATTCAAAATAATCTTTAATAATGTATTATAATTATGGATATTAATTAGATACCACCTATCCATATCAAACATGACTTACATAACAAAACATATAATGTAAAATGAATCAGTTAACAACCGAACAAATGATACTACTGAAATATTATTAACAATGAAATATTAAAAGATCATATAGGTTATCATATTAAGTATGTGGTTATTTTATAATTTAATAACTATGATCTCACCATTATACAGGAGGTTAACCTTCCCTCTAATAAGGAAATGTACATAGTAAGGGGTTTTCATCTCACTTTTTATTCTAGTGAGATTCATGATATATTGGCCACTATTTCCATTTTTTATGGTGTATGTACTACCCATGATTGTATTCATAGACTAATATAATTTAATTTATGGGTATCTACATATTAATTTTATGATACTTCTTTCATGGGATTTATCTTTCATATGATACCAAATCCCTAAGGGAATTTCAAATTTCAATTTCCACTCATTAGGCTTTACACATACTTTATGGATTATTTTACTCCATGATTATGTGTGGAAACAATATTTATTATTTATGTTTTAATTTACACCCCCATTTTTGGGGATATAAATTTGATACAGATAATCACACCATTGATAAATTCTCATTCCATTTATTGAACTTATTGATGAAAATTTTAACTAAATTTCCATTCATTGAGTTAAACATCCAAGTCATAGTTTTTGTTTTTACAAGAATATGTGTGAATGTCATATTATTTATTTAAACATAATATCCAATTATATTGAATGTATTTATATTTTTCGTACAAAGTAATTTCATTGGTTTATCCTTAATATTAAGCTACGTTCTTTATAATGGATTTCGTCTCAATTTACATTCCCTTGAGACGTCTTTATTGTTGTTCACAAATTCACTTATATAGGTTATATATACTATAAAGTCACATATTATATCATGAATCCCTTTATTTTAAGGAAATAATAATGTTTTTATTATTTTTATTCCTCAATTACTTGTATTCAAGCATCTCTCATTTGGTTAGGAACTCTTTAACTAAAATATCAATTTAAATGTTTTAAATAATCATTCTTCTAAATCATTCTCATTAATTTCCATGTTTTAAAAATGGTTTTAAGTATTTATTAATATATACACAAATTTTTTGAAATTAAAATTCTTTTCATATGTTTTAAACTGTTATGAGACAAATTGATTCAAATATCACTTTAAAATGACTTCATTGATGAATAGTGTGACTTTTAAATGTTTTCTAGAGAAATGGAATATTTAACTCAAATAGTTGTACTGATTATTTTTGTCTATGTTAATATCCTTCAATATTCTTGATTGTGGTTGATTTATTATAACACAATATTCCATATTGTATTGAATGAGTTATGATGGAATGTGTATGAGATAGTTTTAGACAATTCATGGTTTGTAGTTAAAATATTGACATTTCATAAGCATGTTCTAGTAAAAATGTTTAGATTATGTTTTCTCCTTTTCATAAGAGGAATGCAATGGACTTATTAAGTGATTGGTGGAGCCCTCTATAGCTCCTAGATGCATAAGTAGTTTTCCTGATACAAACAATTGTCTTGGCACGAGGCCTTGAAAAAATCTTTTTTGTAGTCTTGGCATAAGACCTTGAATATATAGTTATGATGTATGGAATTATGTATTCCATAATTATGAAATTATGTATTGATATTATATTTGATTATTTGTCTTGTAGAATATACATTTTAATAAGTAAATGGAACTATTTGATTTATCTATGCCATATTATGCAGATGTTTATGTTTAAAAGTCTTGGGTTTTAGTCTTATACATTGCCTTAAATGTTTATGATTTATTATTATAGTTTCCACTATATTTTTATCGTTACTGATCATCTAAGATCACACATTTATTATGTATTCTACATTTTAGGATGTGAAGATGTATATTATGCATAACTAATAGAGATAGGTTAAGGGATATAAGTGTGTTCAAAGGGGACACATTGTTGTTGTTTTTCTGTAATGTAATTTAAAACATATGTATGTATCTAGTACATCCAAATATACTAAAAAATCATTATTTAGAGACATTATATCTTCTAATCAAGCCAATTTTATATAATAATTCATCAAATCTAGGTAATAGGGGTCAGGGCATTACCGTTGGGATCAATAGGAGTTTAGTACAAACCATGGAAGCTAGATTTTTAAAAAACTCTGATTAGAGAACATTACCCTAAGATAGAATTTGAGGATTAGTATTGAATAAATTCCCAGAATTTTTTAATTTTAAAATTTTGTGTATTTTACATGAAATTAATCCATTTTTGGATATGAGAAGGTAGTGTTGGCTCTGGATCATATGTAACAAAGACTAAAAACTCCAACAAGGTGTTTTGGGCATGACCCGGGGTATCTGAATACACAACAATGGGCCTCGCTGCACTCTTGGGTACACCACTCCCATGGAATATTCCTAGGATAAATCACACTTTCTTTAGAAACTTATTTTAAGGATTGTAATTTAATATCATAAAAAAGAGAATTTAATAATCCTATAGTGTTTTATATTGAAAATAAGGTGTCATGATATTCATTAAATGATTTTAGGAAAAATTTTACTCATGCTCTTCTTTCTTTTTTTAGTCAATGGATGGATTCTAAGGCAGTCATAGTAATATAGAACATGATGTAAAATGTGGGAATAGTGGTAGAAATGAGTATAAAAATTAAATGTTGATTGTTTTCAAAGATATTGCATTCAAGATGAATCAGTTTTACAAAAAATATGATCAATAACATATACAATAACCAACTCCCAAACTCATCAAAGAAGAGATAGGTGGAGAATGAAAGGAGCTATAGTAGTGTATACTATGGATAAAAGAAAGATCATTTTCTATCAAGCATGAAATGTGGAAAGAGAAATCTAGAATAGTGTCCTAATGGAACAAAGAAATGATTTATATATGGGAAATAATGACATAAAGTACAAAATTTCTGAGGAAAAATGAACAGTAGTATGGAAGAAAATAAAAATGATTCTTATAATCCATTTACATTCATTTTCAATAAATGTAGGGGACCTGGGAATTACCCGTTTCAATATCCTATTCTTTCGGATAACCTCTAATTCATTGAAGATCCTATGTGGAAATAAATGGATGGAGAAATGTTTAAAATTATCATTGCTCCTTGTTGATGGGGTTACTTTGTATGACTTTTCAATTTTATGTGTAACCATGTAGTTCGTAATAAGAAAATTCATTTTTAGGAAGAATTATCTTTACTTTTTTGGATATAATTATAAATAACCATTTGAGTTTATATAATACTTTAATTTTAGTCAGATACATGTAATTACTTTTTTGGAAGAAAATAAAGGGTATGAGATAACATTTGATGTTAAACTTGTTTATGGTTATTTTTGAGGAATGTATGTTTTTTTGGGAATGTTATAAAATAATATAGTTTTTGAAAAATGACAACATGCAGACCGTGTGACAACCCATCATGTCGGGGAAAGCTGTGGGAATCGAACCAACACCAATGTGCGATGGGGATTTATCGCCTATCATTGTACTACGTGAAGTCCCTAGTTAGTATGACTAATTATTTTTAGTTAAATAATTTTATGGATCATGAATATATTGATATTGGGAACTTATTATTTTTCCATTGTATAGGAAAATGATTTTGTGATTAAGCGATAAATGATATTTTGAAAGACATTCACTCTTTTGGGAACACTATATACCTAAGTAAAAGACAATACTGTGGAATTTCATTTGAGGAGTAATGGTGGATTTAAAATTTGGATTAATTTATGTTTTTAGTACATATAGTTATTTGGGTTATTTATGAAAAATGAATAACCTATCATAGAGAATACGTGAATATGTTAATTACTTTTAAGTATGTGAATTTAATAGTAGTTGATGTTATTTGGAGATAAATATTAAGATTTATCATGGAAGACTATGTTATAAAATTATTATGTATTTGGATTTCAATCATCCTTTGGATTATTTTGATGAATTTTAAGGAAAACTGTTTTTTTGAGTGGTATTTGTTAAACTTTGGGTAATGATTGTTTAATTTTGGAGATTAAAAGTAGTATTCATTTCTATAAAGGATTATCATTTTTAGGGATCATCTGATGTTGTAATAACCATTTTGGTTTTGGTTAATCTCTAATGTTAAGGGAAATATATAGTTAATCATTTATTGATTATGTGATTATATAGAAGTTAATTCTAGCACTTTAGGTATGACCAATTCATCTTGAATACATATGTTATTGAGTGAAAAATGAGTTTGTGGTAGAAATTAGTAAGGATGGAACTCTACTTATCAAGTATTATTTCATTATTATATGAACAAAAAAAATATTACACATTAGGGAAAAGATATTAAAAGAAAAAATGTGTTATCTTGATACCTAATGTTTTGTTGAACAAACAATATTTTAAATCATCATAGATTTATGGATTTGAGACCCTTAATTTTTCATTCATTTGTTTTGTGATTGATGACCTCAATAACTCCCTATAAATATTTATACTTTTCATCCAATTATAATTTCCACCAATGTTATCCTATTTTAAATCCTAATTTTGTGGTGACATTTTTATTTCCCTTTCCCTCTTATTATGACTAAATTTTATTAACCCTATTTTTGATGTGGGTTTTCCACAAATGTATATTCTATTTTTAAACTTTTATTTCCAAATAAAAATTTCAAATTATGGGGATGTCATTTTTTGAAAGAGGGATGAATGTTACACCCCAATCTTCCATGGATCTTTTGTATTTGAATAATACGATAGCGTGCAAAGTACGTAACACTGAGTTTATGCACACCACGACCTATCAAACATGCCATTTAAAAAATGGTTCTGAATAGTAATAACATAATTAGGAATTTTATATACTCCATATTATTTTAATATCCATATTATCTGTTTTGTAGACATAATATAAGAATAAATTCTTTTTTCCAATCAAAGAAGTAGTTTTCCAAAAAAAATGCATTTTTACTGCATTTTAATGAATAACCCATTTTAATTCCAATATTTGAAACTTTTCTATATGAAATTTGAAAACAAAAAATTTTATTAGAATTTAAACATAAAAATTTAGTTTGGATAAATTTTCGATGCTTTTGGATAACATTCTTATTTTAATGAATAGTGAAAAGTAATAAATTGTAATTGAAAACAACTTTTTTAATCAAAATAATTTATATTTTTAAATTAAACATTGGAATGCTTTTTAAGAATTATTATATTATATTTTTATCATTTAATCCAAATTTGGTCATTGTTAATAATTTTACATTTAAATTTTACATAAACACATATCAACTGTTTTATAGTTTTTACATCTCAAAATCTTGCTTTCTGTTTTTGACCACATGAATATTTTATTAAATTAATTTATACAACTTCTATGTTTTGAATTTGTTAAAATAGAAATCAATTTTAATTTGAAATATTAAAATTATGTTTGGGTATATTATTGGTATATTTCCAAAAACATTCAATTTTTTTATGAATAGTGAAAAATTGCATTATTGTTTAGAGACAAGTTTTTATTTAAATATTTATTTTTAATTAAATTTATTTTAATTTAAATATAGATAAATAGTACATATATTATTCCAATGTAATTCAGTGAAGTAATTTTATAATAATATTATATATATATATATAAAATGTTATTGAAATTGTGACCGTCTATTACTCATTTTCTTGGCACTTTTGCAAACTTACATAAGAAATAATCATACTAATTCAGTGAATTTAATTTCAAAATTCATGGATACATGGTGGACATTAGTAAGTAAAATGTGGTTCAATAGGATGAAAATAAGTTTTGGTGAATACTAACTTGTGAGTTTTATTTACCACTATAAAATTAAATAGGGTAATTAAAGGTAAAAATGATATTATAATTATCCTAACACTAGAATTAATTCTATTATATAAGCTTATTTAGACCAAAATAAACCATAGGAATAACATATGATCCTTTTTTCGACATGTATTATATTAGTACATTTATTAATATTTTATTTAAAGAAGAGTTAAAAGTGTTAAATTCAGCATTTAATAAGTAAACCATTTTTAATAGAGGGCTATACATAAGATAAATTCGACTATAAATATTCATTAGAAATATAAAAATATTTCATATATAATGGTATTTTATTAAAAAAAATATAGATAATAAATAATTAAATTTCTTTATGTTAGACTGATGATGCAGTAATTACATTATTATTGAAAGATTAAAATAATTGATATTATAAATATTTATATAATTATAAATTGATACTTTCGATGTATTCCCCCAATTTTCTAAGTTAATATGAAATTTTAGGGTGTATTAAATATTTTTTTCTATGTTATAGAGTACATATTTCTTTCACCAAATCCAAATACTAAATATTGTAAAAATTGACATAATTGAGTTAAAAAAATACTATATTATTAATTGATATAATATTAAAAAAATATAAGGATATTTCAAAGGACTTATATAATGATATATATATCAATTATTAACCACTTTGGGTTCACTAGGATTTTTATAGTAATTTTATTAACCATTTATTATAATAGTATGAAAATATTTGGTAAAAGTTAAACTATTTAACGAAGAGTTAAATCAAGAAGATAAGATTAATATGGTGACCTAATCCTATATAAAACCTATTGGTTTAGAGCTTATAAATCCATACCCACATTATAAAACATATATATCTTTTTGGATCCATTATAAAGTGAATATTATTCTTAATAAAATAATATTTCAAGCTTTTCTTAAATTGACCATCAGCTCTCTTATAAATGGGTACTTCCCCTTCACTCAAGATCACACATACAAATCAATTTTTCTTAGCCAAACCCTGCTCAAATATCCTACCAACTACCCTCAAACCAATTTAGAGGCATTACTTTGATCATAAGACAACATAAGGTGCCCTTTTAATCAAATCAAAAGGAAACACCTGATTAAGAGGAAAGAATTTCATCAGCTGTTTCAATGTTCATTTCTTCTTCAACATTCCCTTTCATTGTTGTTTCCATACAAAAATAATAACTCCAGAACCTTCTACATACTGTGATTTAATAATAAATATTATACAACCATTTTCATTATTCTATCCATCCTATAAATGACAAAGTCACCGTACCTGCCTACGTACGACTTACTGTCTTCACATCGTGGTGTAGTTTGTTCTTCAACAATCCCCCATTTGGATGGGTATAATAATCAGTATATCTTGATTTAAATAATAAATATAACATTTTAATTATTATTAATATATTATATACTATCCTATTATATATTATTTCACCATCAATTGAATGGTATTGTCCTATGTGCGTACGTACAGATTGCCGTCTCCACAAACACGATGAGATTCATTACCCATCATAACCATTAAAGAATAATTTTCATTTTATGATTAAAAATAACGTTTAAGAACATAATATAATTCCCGATATGAATCAAGAACATCATATCCATATGAAACATGACTTACGTAACACAACATTTAATGGAAAATTAATAAGATAAAACCGGAAACCATGATACTACTGAAATATAATTAACATATAAATATTAAAAGAACAGATATGATATAATATTATGTATGTGGTTCTATTATAATTAAATAGCAATGATTTTACCATTATAATGAGGTTAACCTACCCTATACTAACGACATGAAAAATTTAAGGGTTTTTCATCTCACTTTTTATTCTCGTGATATTCATGATATATTGGCCACTATATCCATTTATGTGTTGTATGTGCTACCCAATATTGTATTATTAGTGTAATATACATTAATTTATGGGTATTTACGTCTTCATTTTATTATCCTTATTTCACTGGGTGTACATTTGTTATGTTTCCAAATCGGTATGAGAATTTTAAATTTCAATTTTCACTCATTGGGATTTACACATAATTCATTTATTATTTTACACCATAATTATATGTTGAATAACTATTATTATTTATATAGTAATTTTTAATACCCTTGTGTGTGTATAAATTTGATACCCATAATCACTCCATGGGTAAATACTCAAGACATTGATATGAACTTGTTAAGGGTAATCTTAACTCAATTTCCATTAATTGAGTTAAACATCCAAGTCATTGGTTTTGATTTTATGAGAATATGTGTGAATGTCCATTTATTGATTTATACTGAATATCCAATAAAATTTAGTGTATTTATATTTTTTACACATAATTATATCATTTATTTATCCTTAATATAAGGATACAATTTTTATAACGGATTTCATCTCAATTTTCTTTCCATTGAGACCTCTTTGTAGTTATGCACCAATTCAATTTTATATGGTGTATATAATATCCTTTGACATATTATATCATTAATACCTTTATTCTTATGATATTATTATGTTTTGAATATTTTTATTCCTTATTTTACTTGTATTCAAGAGTCTCTAATTTGATTAGGAACTCTTTGACTAAAATATCATTTAAAATGTTTTAAAGATTTATTCATCTTAATAATTCCAATAATGTCCACGTTTTAAAAATGGATTTCAGTATTTATTTATATGGAAATGATTTTTTTGAAATTAAATTTACATTAAAATGTTTCAATGTTGTATCAGACACTTTGATTCACAAATCTCGTTTAAACGAATTCTTTGATAAATAGTGAAACTTTTAAATCTTTTCTAGAAAAGGGGGATATTTCAATCAAATATTTTTACTGATTATTTTCATCTATTTCAATATACTTCATTATTTTTTATTGAGGTTGATTTATTATAATAAAATATTCCATATTGTAATGAATGAGTTATATTTGACTATGGATGCGCTATTTTTATACCATTAATTGTTTGTTGTTAAAATATTGGAATTTCATATGCTAGTTCTAATATGAATGGTTAGATTATATTTCACGATCTTAACATGAGGAATGAATTTGACATATTAAGAGATGGGTGGAGCCCACTATAGCTCCTCGATGCATTGGTTGGTCTCATTATACAAACTAGTGTCTTGGCACAAAGCTTTGACAAAATCTTATTTGCAGTCATGACACGATGCCTTGACTATGAGGTTATGATATTTGACATTATGCATTACATAATTATAAAATTAGGTATTGATATTATGTGTGATTATTGAAATATTAGAATATCTATGTGAATAAGTATGTGGCAATATTTTATTGATTTTTTCCATATTATGTGGAAATTTATGTTTAAATGTCTTGTGTTATAGTCTTATACATTGCCTTAAATGTTTATTCTTATTTATGATAGTTTCCTCTATATTTTTGTCCTTACTAAGAATCTATGCTCACACCTTTATTATGTCTTCTCTTTCCTAGCATTCTAAGATGTATATTATGCATGGAATATAGTGATAGGTTAAGGGATATGACTGTGTTCATAGGGGACACATTGTTGTTGTTTTTATGATGTAATGTTATACGTATGTAGGTATCTAGTACATACAAGGATACTAAACTAATCTTACATTTTATATTTAATCCATTGTAATCATGAAAATGTTATGTAATAATGCCTCAACTCTGGGTAATTGGGTTAAGGGAGTTACAATGTGTTTGGCATATAGCCACCAACCACATTCCCGGTCACCCATTTCAACATGTCCCCCCAAGTGAGTTTTTTTGAGGCATATTTGATTCTAAAAATTGTTTTCAAAACCCTTATGTTGGAATTTTGTAAACAACTTTTTACTGGTAATGGTTGGAGTTTGTAATATTGAAAAAATGGGTTTATAGAATTAACCCTTAGAAATGTTCTAAAAAATTAATTTTTTTATAGAATGGATTCTTGTTGGAATTTTGAAATGATTTAATGAAATTGGGATGTTACAATCGAAACTTGGGTTCTATGGAAAACTTTTTATTGAAAGTAGATGATTGTTAGGGAATTTTTTTTAAATGAAATGGAGTGGGTTTTTTGTCAAATGGTTTTGATGGAATGAGATTTTATGGGCTGCTAAAGGATGTTTTGAATGAAAAAAATTGAATTATTGATTGGAATGTAATGGGATTTTGTTTATTTAAATGGAGAAATTGATTGAAACATGAAATCTGAAAATTGATTTTGGACTTTGTGATTTCTGAGCCTTTAGATTTTTCAGATTTGTGAATTGGGTTGAAAGATTTTATTTGGAAAATATGGACGTTTTGTTTTATCCCTTGCCGTTCTCATGGGAGCTCACTTTCATGGATGTATATGGAAATGTGGATGGGTGTCTTGTATGGAATGGTTAATGGGTTACTGAGGTGGCATGGAAACGTTAATGTTATTGAGACCCTAAAGGATACTAATGAAGAGAGATCAAACCATCACGATTGTTTTAAATCAAAAATAATTTCAATTTTTTTTTGTAAATAGTGTCTTGTTTTCTTATGTTAAAATATTTTCACCAATGAAATGTTTGTGAAAGAGTATTTTTGTTGGTGAGTGGGCCTTGATTTAGTTATTGTCTTTTTTATTGTCTAATGGTTACTCCCATAGAGCATCGATGAGTGATCAAAAAATTACTAAGGGTGATTCCCCATTACAGCGATTTCCAGTTGATCAATCTACGGTCTCTATTCATGAGTTTTGGAAGTTAAATCCACCTCTCTTTTATGTTTAATTAAATCCTTCCAAAGTAGAAGAGTGGATGAGAAATATCCAAATGATCTTTTCAATCATTGCGTTTCTGGAGTTGTTGAATGTTAATTTTGCAACACTCAAGATGGAAGGTTCATAGTAAAATTGGTGGAAGTGTATTTCTTGATATAAGTCTAAGAAGGATCTAACATGAGATTTCATCAATGATCCATTCATCCATTAGTATTTTTCTAAGAAATAAAATGTTAAAAGGGGGATCAGAATGTGTTATTTTCAGTAATGTATTAGATTAGGGTTTTATTATTTAATTCATTTTGGGGTCTTAGTTCCTTATCCCCAAGATAATTCATGGACGATACCATGGAGGCTTGGCGTTTCTTGGTTGGTCTTTGAACTAATCTGTAGTCGATGGAGTTATAGATCAATCCATCCAAGTTTTCAAAAAAGGTAATGAAATATTTTCTTGTTGAAGCTATGATGTAGGGAATTTTTGTGGTATTCCTCTCTCATTCAATCTTTTGATGCAGTGGGAGATATTCTGGTATGGAGTCAAGAAATACACTGAAAGCTATAGAAGCTAGTAAAAGAATTAAAAGGCCTCGGGGTTTATCATCAACCTCTTCATGGCATGAAATCCTAATGTATTATTATTTTATAAATTTGGGACATAAGATGTTTTCATGTCCTATTACTGCAAAACCCTGCCATCTGTGTGGGCATTTGGGTCACTTGCATCGTTTTTTGGGGAATTTATAGAAATTTCAATGGTGATAATTCTTATAAGTGTGTGATGATGGGTAATAATTTCAGGTTTTTTCATGTAATTATTCACGAATTTTTAAGGGTTATTTTTTTGTGGTGGTAGTTCTGGTAGAGTTTTTGTGTATAAATGTAAGGTAATGTAGTGAGTATTTTAATGAAATAATTTTTAATATAAGTGTGTTATTCATTTAATAAATGTGATTTTTTATATAATTGGTTGATCCATGTTTCTTATTGGGGTTACTAATTCGTCAAAGCGATATAGAAATTTCTTCAAACATTAGAGCTCCATCCATATTCCTTGGTGTGATGTAAGAATGTGGTCAGGTTTACGATGGGTGTGCGGTGAGTGTTGGATTAGTTTTTGTCCCCTCTGTTCTGGAGTGGGTAGTTTAAATTCACTTTTGAGTTTTTATTCTCCTTGATCGATAGGACCATATAGATTTTTTTGTTGGATTGTGTGGGAAAGTTTGTATGTTAGATCATGATGAATTTCTGTTTTGTCAGTGTTGGTCAGTTCTAAATAGTGGGGAGATCCACAATGGGTCACATTGAGTTTTCTCTTAAGTAGATATTGGCTTCCTGCTATTTCCAACTGATGGATAGTCCATTATGGTGTCCCTTGATTTTTTGGTTCTTACATGCTCTTCGGTTTGGGTGAGCACATGGATTTATGCTAGATTTCTTGATGGTCTTATTTTTTGGCATTTGTGGATAATGTGGCTTGGTCTTTCCCATTGATTTTAAAGAAACAATTGTTGTTTTTTTCTATATCAGGAAATAAGAATATTTTTAGTGTAAAGTAGATGAAATGTTCTTAGTATAAGAGGTTGGATCATGTTGTTAAGTAATCCTTGGTTATTGATAAATTAAGAGAATAATTTTGTGGAATATATGGTTGGAAATAATTATTGGTGGGTAGAATTATAACACTTGGTTTTTCATTTGTATCTTTTCATCTATTTCACTTAGAATCATCGATCTTTCTCTAAAATATTCTGTGTGATAGGACGGTTAAATTTTGAATTATTTCATTCTCTAGTTGATGTTTTTTGGATGATCCTCATTTCAATTGGGAGATCTTAGATAAAACATGGGGTATTTGGCTTGGTAGAGGCCAGTGCTTGATTACTGCATGGTTTGGTAAACCGTGTGGCCCAACCCAAGTAGTCATACAGTAGGTGGTGGTTTCAAATAGAACCTACCATACTGTCATTGCACGACTTGGTTAACTGTGTAGACGAACCCAGGTAACTGTGTGACATGTCATGGTTTTTGAAAGAACCCACCACACTATCTATGTATGGTAGGTGAAACTGTGTGGGGTTGCTGTGTGGTTAATCTTATCATATGTTATATCTACAACATGTTTGGTGCATGAGGTAGTAAACCGTGCGTCCAGACTATGTGAGTTTCCTTGATATCAAAAATCATTAAATTCCAGGTTTGAAACATCTATAATATTAACCCAAAGTTACTTCCTCCCTTATGATGGTTTATGTGACCTTATGGGGATTTCCCCCATTCTATTCAATCCCCCACTATTCTTCCCATGGTAAAGATCTAATAATTATCCATGTTTGGGCCAAATTTATCAAGGTAGTTTCCTTCCTCTATTATCTATATTCATCTTCATTATCTTTAATCTTGAAATATTATTCTTCCTAGGTCATATGTATCTTGGGATTGTTTTCCCATCAATTTATGTTTGGGATATTTTGTGTTTAGGGTTCCTTTTTTTAGATCTTGACTTTTTGAACCCTCATGAGATGATTTCTAGTCTGTATAGTTGATGCCCCAAGTATTTGAGGTAGGATTCCATTTTCACACGGCATTATAGTTTAAGACTCATTAGATTCATATTTTTCTCACCTTCATTATATCATAATTATTGTTGTATGTTATTTTGTTAAATATTTTTGCGTGAATAGTGGTGGTTTATCCCCTGTGTTTTTATTAACGGTATTATTTTTTTATAATGTTTCAAATCATGTGGTTTAAAACATTTCCGGTTAGCTTTGGCATGTGGGTTGTGATTTATAAAGAATGGATTATTAATGAAAAATTATTTATAATATTTATGATGTTTATTTTGGGTCCCATGATTTAGTTCCCAATGGTTGCATTGTTTCTTATGAAAACGTCGGTTGGAGGATTCTCATTACCTTTCTATGTTAAATGGATTTCATTCCCTCACTATGGAATCCTTTTTATCCATCATGATAATTTTAGATCCTTGGGGAATACTCCTGGAATTTTATTCTTTCTATGGCATGTGAATCGATCCTTGTGGCGACTCTATGTGAGGAATGTTGTAGAATTATTATTATATATTCATGTAATGGGATTCTCGTTGGCTCACACCAATTATAATTGACACATGGAAACATGGCATCGTGAGAGAATTCTATGTTAATAATTGTTGCACAGGATAGGTTCAATACTATCTGGTGGCCCATAGTAGGGAGATATATTTGGTTTATTGCTATAGTATTTTCCCCTAGTAAATATTGAGTTAGGGTGGCTATGAGTGTAATTAATTTATTTATTTCATTGTGAGAGGCATTCTTCCTACAAGGGGTCTCTTAAATTTGTATGATCTGTATTATTCACATCCTCCCAGGTTCACCCATATCTATTGGAACTTATCTTCTTGTAGTAATTATTGAGATACTTGGTTACTCTTGTATGTTCATTTCCATTTCCCTTAAAATATGAATATTATGGTACACTCATGTGTGGTTCTAGTCTTTTAATGTGACACATTCTCTTCCAAAGGGTTATGAAAAATATTTTTAATGTAACAATGTTTTATATTCTCTTGTTCCATTTGAAAATTAAAGTATCACATTCTCCCATGAATGTATCAATGTCTTACTATTGGAAATAAACTTAGTTCTGAAATGATGTTAGGAAATAGACTATAGGTATTTTTCAAGTAATTTTTTTAGAAAATCCTAATTTAATGTATTGTATTTAAAACATGAAGTTGATGATTATTTTATTTTACTGGATGTTCATTGTGAGTAGATTTATTCGAGCATACTGACTGAGTTTTAATAATCGCACATATAGTCTCTCCTTGTTTTTAGCCCCTTGTTTAGGTTTTAGTTTGAGTTGGTTCTCCTTTCGTGATGGTTGATCTTTGTGGTAGAGAGTGACCACAGGGTCACATGGAGGTTGTGTAGTAATCTTGATTGATTTTTTTTCCTGTATAGTTTTTTTACAATTTGACCTTATGTAAATGTTGTTCTGTTTGGTATTTTTTATGTATTGTGTTGTTTGGATTCTTTCTGATATTAATTTGTTTTTTATTAATGGGAGAAATATTTCCATTTGATTACTATATTGTTTCTTGACACTAGTTTCTAGCCCGTGGGGATCACAAATTCCTTTTGGGAAATGTCGTAGAATGGTTCAGGTGACAGATCTGGGGTCGACCTTGGGTGGCTCATGACATAAGCCTTGACATAAATGTTTTACATTCTTATATGTTTTCCAAAAATCCTATGCCTTATTCCTCATTTAGGTATTCATGTCTTATGATATTTAATTAATTATGATTCATGACTTTTAAACTGACATTCTTTATCCCATAACTTATTTTTAGGACCATTGATATATAGGGTATGATTGTCGAATCATACGATCACATTGTCATACCCCTATGTTCATGTTTATGCTTACTTATCTCCCTCATTTACAAATACTGTTCATTTAATCTAACAACTTTTATGTTTCCTTCCATGGGTAATGAAGATAGGTTTTAGGTAGAATTATTAAAGGTGTAGATAATTTTGGGAGATTTTGAAGATTTATCACAAAGGTAGAAGATTTTGATTTCCATGTTTCCAAATATAATAAAATATTATTGTCTTTGGGAACAATTTTTTTTAATGTAATTATTATTCATAAAAAATGATGTGATATCCATCTATGTTAATCAAGGGTCACTATAGTTGCTATCAGAGAATATATTTTGTCATCATTTGCAATCAAGGATGAAGAAACTTTTGCAACATCCCTAGAAATATATATACGGATATTTATAGATATTTCCCTATGGATAAGTAAAAGAATAAGTTAAAATTTTCGAAAATGCACCTGAATTATGGGAAATAATAGAGTGAGAGTATTCCTAGAAATAAATTTCTATCTCAATACACCAATTAGATGTGGCTCTAGAATAGATGTACCTAGGTGTAACAACTCTGACAAGATGCTTTGAGCCTAACTCGGTGTAATCTTGTAGATATCAATAGTCCTTGCTACTCATCTGGATTGACACTACTGGGAGATATGATTTGGAAATTCACAAAATCTTCATGAACTATCATGAGTTATTTAAATAGATATTTTCTATGAATAACCTAGGTCAAACCAATGTATTCTTTGATTATATAAGTTTCCATAATTTAGACATCCTTTAAGTGAATTTTCATGATTTTGTGGTTACTCTCAATGGTAATTGTTTCTTACTATATTATTTTTGGAATTATTCAATTGATAGAATCAAAAGGAACAACGTTAAATGTTATTGTGAGGTAAAATGCAATGATTTCTCCCAAAAGGATCCAAATGATTTTGATGATATAATGAAAAATCTTTTTTTTCTCACTTAGGTTTCTCAAACTATGAATCACGATAAAATTTCAAATGATCAAAGGAGAAACAATGTTACGTTGAGTCCTTCTTGATACATTGTCCACCTTTTTTTATTGGGTCTTCTGATCAACGTTTTGAAGAAAACTAGACCAGTACCAATGAAATTATATTATCTACTCTCTAGTTCTCAGATCAATAGAATGCCATTCTTGCATTTTATCTCTTAGAAGTTGAAGGAGTCTAGTGCTGGAATCTAATTCGAAATATGATGAACCAAGATGATATTGAATACATGGATTGTAATGACGTCAAGAACATATTGATAAATAATTAATTGCCCCATGTTATTCATATGATGATGGAAAATGAGTTATTTGAGTTGAATAAAAAGGATGATGAATTTTCAGTGCCTACGAGGATAATCTTACCTGAAATCTGAGGTACACTTCAGTAATTATCATCCTAAAAGAATTTAAGGTTGATAGTTTCTTCATTGGTTCAATTCTATGTCATAGAAATGAATTTTCTATAAGAGACGCTGGTAGTTATGAGTATATTAAGGATCTTAAAATCATAGTTGAAATAGAGAATGTATTTATGTATCAGTATCTTCCATTTAACAAGAAGTGGAATATGTAGTTCAAAGGACAATCAAAATAGCATTTAGATATGAATATGAGCCTTAATTTGTGCTATATGCATGGAAAGAAACATACTGGGAATTGTATTAAAGGGATAAGTAATCGTTTCATGTATGGAAGGGGTGGAAGTCGAGCAGTTTAATGCATAAGTGATTATAAAAATATATATTGATACGAATTATGTAAAAAATCCTAAGGATGAATGTCCCAAACATCACCATTTCAAGTATTGGTAGTTCAGTCATTTTTCCAAAAGATTTCCCAATATAAGGGTAAATAATGTTGATCGGTTCCAACAACCTCTAATGAAAATATAGAAAGAGAAATCATATGCAATCAAAATGGATGAATTAAATGATGATAATTAGGGAACTCCAAAGTGGGAAATTTCTTGGGGGATTTTTAAAAAAAATTATATATGAAAATATTTTTTATCCTTTAGTGGAACATGTAATGAGTCTAATGATTGATTATCATTATCTAAATTAATTTTGGATTGATAAAATAACATTGATTTTACAGATTTTCAATGTTGAGCTGATGCTTCCAATAGAAATGTTTTTTAGAAAAGATCATATTTAAGGAATAAAGGGTCAATTTTTTTTGGAATCATGTATGTTATCGAAAAGGATTTATGGAAATTCCCTTTTGAAATTATTTTCAAGAGAATATATGATTACAGTACTCAAATGTTTTGTAATTGACGACACATCGGGTGATAAATGCAATGATGATTTTATAGACTTCTTTCTAATGTTTCGGATTTCCATCATTCATAATGATTATAAGGTTACCATTCATGAAATTTTTAGGATAAAAATCAAATTAGGTATTTATCTATTAATTTTGTATTGACTACCTTAGGTAAAAAAATATTTACTAATTATCATTATATAAAGGATATAGAACTTATTTTTGATGTTATACAAGTGTTCTTTTAGAAAAGTACATCTTGTATGTAAGGGTGACAACCAATCATGTCTAGGAAGGCTATTGGTTTTCAACCCATAAGCAAAGAATCATAAGGGTTTCATGACCACCACAAGTCTACGTGATGTCCTAGTTAATGTGTAATTATTATTTTTGAAAAATTATTAATGAAGAATTAGTAGAATTTCTTTTTATGTATATATATTAATGTTTTCACCATATTAATTTTTAAAAATAGTTCGAGTGATATGGTATAAAATTTCATTCTTTTATGTTCCATAAAATTTTATAAAAGTGTATTTTAGCACTTTATGCATTAAATTTATATTATGGAAATCCATTACATGATGTTATTGATGAATAAGAAATTGATAAAACCACAATTAATGAATGAATCTTGGTTTATAGACATCCATTAATTGAAATTTTCCTTAATAATAATGTTTTCATAGTATAACATGTTTTGTATATGATCGATGTTGTGTGAAATTAATGACTTTAAACAATTAAAATCATTAAATAAAAATATATATTCTGAAACACTATTTTTTATCAAAATTTACCAATGTGATCAATATTAAATAGATATTTCAAGGGTAGACTCAATGTCTCAACATGAGTATTATTTACTCCTTACTAATTTTATTTTATATTTCTCATCTATCCTCCTCGAATTTTTTTTAAGAACTCTATTATAATGAAAAATATATCATTATTATAACAAAATGTAATTATAATAATGGGTATGAAATTTTATACTTCCTTACCATTCATTATAAAAATGAAAACATTGCTCGTGTTATGTCCGGACTACCACCTCCATAGACGATGCATAACATTTTTCATAACCACCTTATATGGGGTTTTTCAATGTGGGTATTTAATGAATATATTTTATATTTATTAAATTATTAATAATGTGAAAACTCAAAATAAATTTATGTCTTATTTATATTATATATGGGATTAAATTTTTTTGTGGGTATAAGTGGACTAGAGCCTCCATGGAGTGACGTGTTATGTTTTTTATCACCAACTTACATAGATGATTATTAAATATATTCAATGAATATAAATATTATATATAAGTAATATATGGGATGAATATATATTTTATATAATGATAGAAAATTTATTTATCACTATAAATTAGTCAATTAATATGTGTAGAATGGCTAGAAAAAATTGATGACATTTATAATTCTCTTGAATATTTCACATAGCTTCTATCATATGAACATGAAGATGCCAAAATAATTTATAAAAATGATTTCAATATATTTTATAATATATTAAAATAAAAATATTATTCAAATGATAGGATTCAATGTCACTATTATAAAATATTTCCAAAAATTTCATAATTATGTACATCATGTGATTAAAATATAAATTAACTAATTCGTACATGTGTAGTGAGTGATTATAATATAAGAATATAAAATTTAATTTACATTTATATGTTTATAATAATAAAATTTGAAATTTTATATTTTTATTATAAGTTATTTTAATGATTCTTAATGAATGTCATGAGAAAATGGTCACTTTTTATTTCTAATATTATTGTCACATTAGAACTATAACACCCTATGATTTTAAAATTTGAATATTGTATTTGAAACCATTTGTGAAACAAAATTGAACTATTATAATAAAATATAAATCCCCAATAAATTATTATATGTTTTATTTTAAATAAATTCAATGTCTTAAATATCATGAATTATACACAATACTGAGTTTATCCTACATTACATGCAATACTGAGTTTATCTTACATTACATCCAACATTGAGTTTCAATGAAATATAACATATTTTTAAAATTTTATTATTTAATATAATATTTATTACCCATAAATTTAATTGGTGGTAATGAATATTAATATCCAAATTATAGAAAATATGTTTATTAATTCGTTATTGCTAAAATAATAAAACATTATAAGAAAAACAATGGTTTTATAAAAAACATCATATTTTCAAATTATTGATTTTGTCATTAATTCAACACATAATATGAAATAATTCATACCAATTATCGAAATTTAATTTGAAAAAATTACCTTCATTTTTTAAATCATCATATAAAAAACATATTATGGTGAATTTTGTGGATACTCTAGAGTATTTCATTTTTCGATTAATAGTAAACAATACAAACTTTGAATTGAATTTTGTGTTTTTATTTAAATAATTTATATGGTAAAATTATATTTTGAATTGGTTTTGAATTATAATTCATTAAATTTTATATCAATTAGTCCAATTTAGTTCCTTTTAATAATTTTCATATTGAATTGAGGTATAAAAACCTTATAAACATTTGGACATTTTCACTTAAAAACACCACTTTATCATCGCATCTGTAGGATTACTTTTAAATTAAATTTTCTCACATAATTTGAATATAATCTGATAAATTGGATTCCATATTTGAAAAAAATTAATATAAATTATATTATAATTTAACCTTATTTTATTTACCCAAGATAAGTGTTAAAATGGTAAAATTTAATTAACCAAGTAAGTAACAAAAATTATTTACCAATGGGTTAATCTAAGAATATAAGGATAAAAAATGAGATAAAAACTATCAAAAACCAAATTAGATTAACATTATTAGAACATATATCTTCTATGTGACATAGGAACACATTTTAGATGTTTTTGGTATGATAAAAATGAAAATATTATTGAATGTTTTCAAAACATAACAAGTGTACCACTGACCTCACATAAACAACGCTACCCCATATACCCTCTACTTCACACCTTAAAAAATATTTGGATCAAAAAATAACTTCCAAAATCTCATAAAAAAATCCTCAATCCCATTATATAATGCTCATCTTGTAAAAAACCCAGCTGAGGAATGATATAGTTCAAACCTAAAGAGGTTACCCGAAGAAGAGGTAACATTTTCCAAAAGGGGTTTTATTTTATGTCTTCCTACACCTACATAAATTGTTAATATACAATGATTTTATAATGAAATCAGTATATTCCATATAATAATTTATTTTTTGTTTTTTCTAACATTAAACCATAAACTCTTCAATCAAATGGGTTCCAAAATCATCATTCATGTGTATGGAAGACAACTGACTCGCAAACCGATATCACTCCTTTTTCAATTACCACCATTCAAATTTCGATATGAGGGTGGATATAAAATATATATATAATAATTATAACATAAATATTCCTATAAAGTCATTATATCATACATACATATATATTCTTAATTTCTATTCAATTGGGGATATGATAACGTCACTCATTTGTACAAAGGACTACTGCCTCGCAAATCGATACAATTCATATTTCACTAAATATTTATTTATAATATAATATGGATAATGTTAATAAATATATGTTATAATAAAATATTTACCATTCATAAAATATATTTTATCATTTTATTTATTATATAAAAATATGATAACACCATTCAGGTATGTGGGGACCACCCCCTTCAAGAAGTGATGTGACTCTGTTTTCATTTTGACACCAATTGAATGATATATATAAGATAATATAAAGAAAAAATTGGTAGAAATATAGTATTATAATTATATAATTATAATATATTACTTATCATCATTTTATAACAACCATTGAATAATAGAAATGATACTCAAGCTTACATATGGTCTACAGTGTCTGTGATAATATCATAGTACATTTCTCTTACCATCATTCTTGATTAGTTTCAATAGTATATTTGTTGTAAAGATACGATAATTATGTAATTAATATTATAATTGTGATCATGTATCTATAAAATATGAACAGTAATAGTAAAATTCATGATGAAACACACATGAGGAAAAAAGACAATTAACAGCTGAAAGAATGAAAATAATGAAATACTAAAAACAAATGGGTCATAATATATTATAAAAGGATATTATATGATATTGGAAATAAATATATGGTTCTGTTATAACTCAATGAAATGTTTAATTCCACTATATTGTTGTTTAAATCATGTTCAACAAAAAATAATTGTATGGTATTGTATTTCATCACAATTTCATATTATTTACGCACATTGTGATGTAATGAACCTATATTATTTAATATGGTTTATATATTTACAATTTTACATGTAATGTCATGAATAATTAACTATTCGTGTTATTTTAATTTTCGAATTCAATTTTTTCTTCTAATTGTCTTTTACATAATAGTACCAAGTGGTAAATAATTCAACAACTCTTTCTTCATTGAGGTAAATTACTTATTCATTATCATTGATATTATATTCATATCTAAGTATTTAGGATTTATCATGTTATGTTTTATTTTCAATTTTTTATTTTGATTTACAATTGATGCACTAATCATTTCATTGATTAAATATTACTTCAAAGTCAGGATCTTTATGAGGGGTTACTTCACATTCTCATTCTAAACATGATTTTTTTACATTTGTTTGTATTTATTTATATTATTAGATAATTATATAAATAAATCCATTTGATTTTATTATCATTTATTTATTCATTATATTATCAACAGATAGTACCATTTTCCCACAAGGAGGATAAAATTATTGATAAAATGTTATTAATAAAATACAACGTCATTTCTCCCTTTGGCAACAAATTTTTTTTCTATCGAAACATTGTTTTCTAAAAATGACATCATAAAATATTTTAAAAAAATTCAGAATTATTTATAAAATAATGTTTTACCAATTATTCATTTTTTTAAAAAATAACATGGGAATATTATTTTCATCTTATGAAAAAAGAGCTTTTACAACATTTTTATAGGGAAAAAGTAATTGTATTTTAAACATGTATGTCATGTACATATTACCCTTCATGACAGTAATTAATTTTAATCTACCAATTTAATGTTAAAAATTTATTTTCAATGATTTTTTTCTTAATAGTTTAAAAATTATTATTTTTTAAAAGTGATTTTCAAATAAAATTATTTCCCAAATGTTTTATGTTTTAACAATTTATTTTCAAAATGAAAAGAATATTTTCTATAAATAATGTTTTAAATATATTTTTTGGTATTTATATTCTTCAATTAAAAAAACAATTTAGTTTAAAAGTAATCTATTGGGGATATGTTGTATTGATACCATACTTATTCTTACTTAGTATGTTTTATGATTATTTTAACCATGTATCGTATTGATATTCACATCCATGTTTCATTTGTGTAGTCATTGTCTACCCATTGAATTATTCACATTCATATGACCACCGGAAAGTATATTTTAATTAAATATATAAATTATTTACCATGTATATTTTTATTTCATAAACCACATATCATTTAAAAATATAGTTTCCTATATTAAAATTCAATTTTTTATATGGAGGAATATTTATAAATCTGTATTCCATACTCAATAAGGATATTTGATGATTGGTAACACTATTTTTGAATTAAGTTGATTATTAATTATATGAGTAATTATTTGTATATAAAATTTGTTGTTGTGGAAAAGATAATGATTCCCCTAAATGTATCCTGAATACCATGAGATGAATCATAGAGATATTATGTAATTAGTTGGCCAACCCCAATGGGTTTGTACAAAGTGGTTTAAACTTTCGTAGGGATGGTATTGATAGTAGTGGTATCATGATTCATGATATCATTTAATCTAGTAATTATGCATTAATAATAATTATGAATTTTTTATTGGTATCTATGATAATTTACAACTACATTATGTATGGATTCATTTCATTCTATGTTTATTTATTTAATGACATGTGTTTTCAGTTATTTACCTATCCATATTGATTATGCCTTATATAGATATTATTTTCCTTCCATTAATAATTCGGAATTTTGTTTTCTGTTTTTTACCTTTATATATTGATTAATCCTTATCTTATTAACAATGATATTTTCACCATGATGATATCTCTTGATATTTTTTATTATAATATTATTAATTAAATGGAATACATGTTTAGATATTTATATTGACATATTGATTATGAATATTAATTCATGAAACATGCACTATACTAATCCCTTATTGAGGATTTAATCATTTCCTTATTTTTTCCCTTTTACTAGGAATCTATTGAGTTTAATATGATTGTTATGAAAGCATATTATAGAAAGAAAAAATATTTTCTAAAAAAAATATTTTTTTAATTTGTGCATTAAAAAGTAATGAAATAATTATGTATGAATCATTCTTAACAGGACATATAAACTTTATTGACCATCATGATGTGATTCCTCGAAATTTATTTCAATTTAATAAATAATACACAATGTTCGGTGTACTTAGGGGAAATATAATTATAGTTGGTAAGAAAGAATGTTTATTTTAATCTATGGGAACTATATTTAGGAAAAAGTATCGTATCTATCATAACCGTATGATTTAATTTGATGATAAGTATATAATAACATCATAATATTTTATAATTGTATATATAATATGATTTTTCTAGGAAATACATCCTTGTAAATAAATTAGAAGTGGACATGTTTCTGCAACATATGTACCAAGGGGTAATAACTCTGAAAATAGTGCATTGGTTTTGAATCATTTGTTACCTAATTCAAAAAAATGGGACCAATTGTGAACTTGTTTTCAAACTCCCATCGTTTTTACATAAGATAATTAGAATCATATTTACAAACCAGTAAGTATGATTTGAATAGAAAATTAAAATGAATGATCCAGGATATGCCCTAGACCAAGGAAGGGGCTTTATTGAAAAAATGAAATAATTCATTGTATATTTTTATTCAATAATTAAATTATACATGTATTTTACCCAAAGTTTTTTTGTTATAAGAATAATGAAAAATTTACCTATTATGTTAAATTATAGAATAATGATTCTACAAATAATAATAATTCTTATAAATGCCATTATGGGTTGATGATATTAATATTGATCATATGTTAAAATTATGAAACACTGCTTTTTAGGTGTTATATGATGGGAGTCTTCCAAGATTATAGGTATTTTGGGAGAAATATTTGTAAGCATATATTTTTATGGAACAATTAATTAAGGAATAATTCATTTACATTTTATCGACATAATTTTAAATGAAATGATAAACATTATGATTTTTATCATTAAAAAATTTTCAATAATAATATAATAATATTATTAGTATTTTTTGGTAAAATGTATTGAAAACCTTATTAAAAATTTTATTTCATGTTATTTATATTTCAAGAATTTTCATCATATTTTTTGGAACATTTTTGGAGTTATACTAATGTAGTTTTTGATAGAGGAAATCTAGAATGCTGGGTGACAACCCGTCATACCCGGAACGACCATGGAGCTTGAACCCATGACTGAATAATGATTAGGGTTTAACACATAACATTATCCTATGCAATGTCCTAGTTAATATCTCATTGTTTTTAAATAAAAAATTTTATATATATATATTAATGATGAACCATTTGTGTTACTTTTGAGGTTTAGAGGTCAATTTACTATATTCAATTACAATTTCTACTATATTGGTTTTGTAAAATTGTTATGGTTATAAATAAATATGTGTCACAATTTTAAGGATATTTTGATCCATAAAATTTGAATTTTAGTGCTTCGGTGTCAAAAATTCATTTTAGATATTAATAACTTTGTATAACAATTGAGTTGGAAATTGACCAAGAAAAAACATTGATGAAATTGTTCATATGATATAGAAATTTAACATTTATGTATATTTACTTATATTCTTAAACTGTTAATGAATTCCATGATTTTAGGAAAAGGATTATGAAAAAAATATTATCCTAAAACATTCATATATAATGAATCGTATCATCATTGAAATCATCAATGATTTATGGTTTGGATACCCATAACATCCCATTCATCATTAAATTTATTGTTATCAATGACCTCCTTCACTCTTTATATTTATTTGGGATTTTTCTTAATGTCCTTATCATTATATTTCACCAATGTTCCCATATGTAGAGACCATGTTATATATTATTCAATACAACCATTATACTTCTATGTGTCTCTTATTTAGATGATATTTTATTAACCCTTTTAATTATGTGGATTTTTTCAATAAATATTTTTCAAAATATCATTCCTTTGATTACCAAATCTGGTTTATATTTAAGTTGAACAATTTTATTTTGGTGGAAAAATATAACACCACATGAGTTTAAAATAATAACATTATATTTAAATGAATATGTGACACACACGGCCTCGATTATAATAAAATATAACACCATGAGACATTTTTATGTATTTTTTTAAATAAATTCATTATCTTAATTTGATTTAATTTTATAGAACCCGGAATTTATCATACGCTACATGTAACCCAACATTTGGCTTGTGTTACATGAAACACCTAGATCCAATGATATGTGAAATATTATTCAAATATTATTATTTGATATAATATTTAGATCCTTGCCAATAAGTTTTATTGTATGTATTATAATATAGAATTTTTGAAAAATAAGGTTAACTTTTTCTTATCAATAATGTAAGAATCATTTAGATGAAAAATAAATGATTTTTGAAAACCAGTATTTTTCCTAAAAGGCAATTTTTTCATTCTTATAAAATATTATATAAATTTATTGTTACAAATTTTAGAAAAATTTGAAAAACATAACTTCATTTTATGGAAAAATTTATATATATAATTGTTATGTAATTTGTTTTCTATAATTTTTCAATTTTGAATTAATACTAAAAATTTGTTGAATTTTAATTTGAAAAAATCTTGTTTATTTAAAATATTTGTTACAATAAATTATATTTATAAATTGTTTTAATGTAACTAGAGTTAATTAATATATAAATTTATTCAATTTATGTCGTCAGAATCAATTTCATATTGACTGTATAAATAAAATCTATGTAAACTTTTGATCAGTTTCAGTTTAAAACATTCTTTATCATCACGTATGTGAGAATAATTTTAAATTAAAATTTTCCACTTATGACCGTTCAATTATTAACTACAAGTTCCATAATTTTTTTGATAAAAATTTATAATGTATAATAATTTTAAATAAATTTTCTTACCAAAACAAATGGTGAAAACACTAAAAATTAACTACCACCATTAAGGTAATAATTCATTTACCTATCATTAAACTAAGAAGATAAGGGGAAAATGACTTTCCAACTTGTCCAAAAACCATTTTGTAGACATATTTCGATCATATATCAGATAGGTTTGAGAATTACCGTTTTCTAGAGATTTTTACCTATTATAATAGTTTGTATTATTGATTCTTTTTAAAAAAATTGAAGCCTGTCCCTTACCTTCCTTATAAAAGACCACCCCTCTTCTTTCCACCTCATACATTAAAACCTATTTTTAAGCCAATATCTACTCAATTAACTTAAAACCATACCCAATGTCATCAAATAATCATTATTTTCTTCCATAAATCCATGATAGTGACAATTTAGTGAAAACCTATGGAGGTTACCTGAAGAAGAGGTAATGTTTTTGAATGAGTATTTTTATTTTATTTCTCCATTCACCAAATTATATTATTCCTAAACCCAAATGATATAATAATATAAGTATCATCCAAATAAAAAGATGTTTTTTTACAGAGATCAAGAACCAAATCCATATCCACTTCCATCAAATGGTGTTTGAGATCATCATTCGCATGTACAGTGGACTACAACCTCATGAACCTATGTCATTCACTTTTTTCTTACCACATTTTTTGGTTGGATATTATGATCAATATAAAGTGTTTATATGTTATTTATGATGTAATTATATATCTTCATTCATAATATCATTTATATATTTTACCTTTTATTCTTTTGAGGATATGAAAACATCGCTTAGGTGCGTAGAGGACGACCGCCTCTTGAAGTGATGTGATTTGTCTTTCACTAATAATTTACATGGAATGAAATAAGGACAAAGTTAATAAATATATTTGATATAAATGAAATAATTATTATATTAATGAAAAATTTACCATTATTAATATATAATATATCATTTTATTTCTTACACTTTAAGTTGATATCATTGTTCATGTACCTATGGACTACCGCCTACACAAAGCGATCTGGCAGTCTTTTCATCACACATCACATGAAATATATATATATATATATAAGTATATTATAAGTAATTATATGGAATATATGATATTATTATCTTTATATAAATACAATATATTTCTTACGTAATTCATATAAGGATATTTGAAATATGTAAATGTCCCTGAAGTGTACGTACGACCTACCATCTCCATGATTATAACATATTCAATTTCTCATGAAAATATTCCATGAAAAGTTTTTAAAATTTAATTATTATTAAAATATGATAATTATGTCCTGAATATTATTATCAAGATGATATAACTATATAATATTTAGAATAAATTGATCTTTTAATGATGAAACATGCATGAGAAACAAGGCATTTAACACATGAAAGAATAAAAATAATTAATGATAATTAATGAATGGGTGAAAAAATATTATAAAAGGATCATATATGATGTTATAAATATAAAATATGTGTTTCTACATGTTAATAATTCTTTTTGAAATAACTATTGAAGAGTTAAAATAAATTTTAACCAAAATGATTATTAAAGTAATATATTTCATATCAATTTCATTTCATTTAGGAATTTTGTCATGTTATGAACCTAATTTAACTTATATTGGCTATATAAATCCCTTTAGATGTTTAATTTGATGAATAATTCATTCTTATTGGTATTAAAATTTTCAATTTACATTTTTCCATCTATGATTAATTCGCATAAAAGATACCAAGTGCTAAATAATTTCACAATTAAATTTCCTTTCCGTGGGTTTGAGTACTTCTTCAGTGTGATCGATATTCTAAGATATTGTTCATAATTGGGTTTGGTTATATTTTTATGTATTTAAAATTGTTTTATGTAAATTTACATTAAATAAATATATTCAATCCATTGATCAATTCTCACATTAATTTTGTGATCTTTTTGAGGCTTTATTTCAAAATATCATTCTAATCTAGACTGTTTATACATTTATTTTCATTAAAGAAAATAATTTGATTATTGAATATATAAAACAATTTAAATTTCTTATCCTCATTATATATATTATATATTCATGTAATATTACAATTTATCACCTCTTAAATATTAACAATAATGGATGAAATTTCATTAATAAAATTTGGTTTCATTTCACTCTTCAGTTTGAAATATGATTTCTTCCAAAAGAATTTTTTCAAAAAAATGTTTTCAAAAATGATTTTATGATTTTCAAAAAGATTTATTAACTAAATATGTACCTATTTTATTTTAAAAATATTTAAATGAATATAATTTTTTTTGAAAAAATAAACTTTCTATCCATTTTCCCAATAAAAAGCAAATTTTCATTATAAATTTTATGGAATAAATAGATTACCTACAATAATGTCCACCGTTTCTTTAAATATAACTTTTAAAGTATAAAATTTCAATTTTAAATAAAATCATTTTTATAAAATTCTAAAGATTATTAGTTCTTAAAAAATTCAGTTAAAATTAATTTAAAAGTGACATTTGTTTTCAAAAGTGATTTTAAAAATGAAGGTATATTTTTTCCTATAGAAATTTGTATATGATATTTCATGATATTTCTATTCATCAATGACAATAACCATTTATTTATAATACACTACATTGGGGATACGTTGTATTCGAACCATCTATACTCATTCTCTAGATGGTTTATAATTATTTTGATCAATAATAATATTAAATTTAATTTTGTAATTCATTTTTTAGTCATTAACATCACCTTGAAATATTCAATTTCATGAATTCATTCAACATTAAATTTAACATAAATTTTCATATTATTTTATTGAAAATTGTATCTTCTTAAACAATATACCATTTTTCAATATGGTTTTAAACATTGAAATTCATTTTATTATCTTGGGAAATATTGATTAACATTCACTCTTTACACAATACTGATATTTTTTTGATAAATCCCATTATTTATGAATTAAATAAATAATTAGGTATATAAAAAATTATTTTTATATGCACGATGCAGTTCCAAAAGATCGAATAAAAATAGATAAGTGGGTTTAATAAGTTGTTCACTATTATATGTTTCAAAACAATTTAAAAACATAACCCCTACAATATATTACAGTTCAAATATTTATCTACTTTTGGTAAATAATCATAAGAGAAAAATTATGAAATTCATTAAAGAACCATATATTTAAAAGGATCATACATAGTGTGATAACATATATTATTTCCATGACCTCTCATGTTGGTCTATAGAAATTCACTACAACAAAGTGAAGACTACTTTTTTCCAATTACTATTAGAAATATATAATTTCGTAATTCGAATAATTATACTTAGTCATGTCAGAATAAGTTATTTTAAGATGAAATTTATCAACAAAAATTTATAACAACTTTTTTCAATATACTCCACTAATGTTTTGGGTTTTGATGGCCCTTAGACTAATGGCCTTTATCCTGATGAACCAGTTCAAATTTCCTATGTTTGTTAAGATAAATTCAATGCTCAATATCTCATTATGTTCCTAAAGAATGTTTCTATTTTATCAGGATAATAGGCTATGACCTTATTAGAAACCACTCAAGACAGATGCTATACTTTCTCAGTCACATATTACTCACTCTGGTATAAAAAACATTTAGTATTCTAATCTTCTTATGAGATATCTTTCTAGAAAAAAACACTAGCTCAAACTATACAGTGCTCCAATTTTTCGAAACATAGGAAATGGATTCTAGGTATGGATTTATATTGATTTTATTAATTGGAATCTTATAATGAAATAGGGTTGAAAATACAAATCCTTTACAATTACTAAAATTTGAAAACATATGTGAATTACTCATATTTGAATATCCCATTTGGCCAAATAAACTCTTCCAAAATCATCTTGAACCTTATTATGGCTTCCCAGTTATCATCCTTTAAGTACATACTAAATTTTCATCAGAACTAAATAAATTACTTATCTCAGTACAATGTTTCTTCCTCACCTAATTTTGATTTTCCTACTTTATCTCATTACTATGTTACTAATTCAGAAGTCTAAATACTTCTTTGTTTGGAACATCTGGATCTGATATGAACTTCATCTTGATTCCTTGAACATGATACAATCATTATGATTCCTCTATTTCATTAAAATATTTTTTTCATCAATGATTTTATGACTTATGATAAATTCAATATCAGAAAAGTATCATCTGTCATATGGTAAGAAGTGTCAATGAATATCTAACTCGTAACATCATTTTTATTATTTACCCTGTTCAGCAACAATATGAAATTCTATATCAGTCAATAATTTCTAAAAAACACAATTTATGATATATCATTAAGTTAATGTCAATAAATCTATGAATGATGATGTGTTTTTTTAAAAATTTAACTTACTAATGAATTTTATAACCAGAAGAGCTCAGTCTAATACTCAGTGTATAGTGATACACAATTGTATCCTCTTCATCTAGAAAATAACTTTCTAAAGAAAACATCACCCCTTTTTGTTTGGGTTCACAAATTCATCAATGTTGAACTATTTTTCAAAAACATTTTTTTTAAAAAATATAAGTAGTTAATAATTACCAAAACAATGTAAAAACCAATCATCAAAAATGTTATTCAATATTCCCATTTGGATTTTTTAGAAATAATTCATTAAAAACTCATATAGTTAACTATTTTTCAAACACTAAGACTATTCCAACAATAAATATTTGAATGAACCTAATGTGTTGAAATTTTATCAAAAAATATTTTTTCTCAAAATTGAGTGCCCAAAAGCAATTTAAAATGTTAATGCAATGGTGTTTGTGAAATTCCATCCCTTAGTGGAAAGAAATTTTTATGGCCATGTAAATAAGCACTACCCCTAAATTATATATTATCTCAACATTTTTTCTCCCCCCTTTATTATTATCTCCCCAATTATCAAATAACCACATATTAAGATTCGAAAATGAAATATAAGTAATTTTTTTTACAAAGTACAAAGTTGTTTCTTTAACACCCCCTTTGAAAATATAATCCAAAGCACAGTGAGGGCAGTCCTTTTGATATTCAATAAGTCATTGGTGTATTATAAACATGAATTTTCATCATTAACGCTACAAAACAATTTTATGGAATTTATTTAGTGACGATATTAGGGATTTGATACTTCGTTGATATATATTCCAACAAATCATCTCCAATATCATCATTTTATTTAATAAATTAATTCTTTATATCAATGTGTTTCAATCATGATTATTGGAAGGGATTTTTAGAGAGATCAATTTCACTCTTATTATCACAATGTTTCTTAAATGGTTTAGAATATCAGACATTCAAATGTTCTAGATGAAATTTCATTGACAACATTGATTACCATTTTGAGTAGCCACAATATATTTTGTTTCTTATATGATAAATATTAAAGTAATATGTTTCTTACAGTGAAAACATACCTAACATCCACATAAGATATTTTTTTATCCAAAGGTTAATTTTCAATCATAACAATATCTAACATAATCAACATCAATATAACCATGAATCATCATTTTAAAATTTTATTGTTTAAAAAACCATGTAATTTGTTTCCTTTTACACATAACATAGTTATCTTTTCTTCCAACATTAGTTTTTCATTCAAATTACATTGATACCTTGCACAAAAATTCACAACATAAAAAACCTCATTCATTGATGTTGTATGATAATGTTGACTTATTAACTATTTATGAACATATTTCTGATTCAAAATATTTCCGGACATATCTTCAATCATATTTACTCTCACCATGTGGATTGAAGAAACTTATTTTCATTCTTCCATTCCAAAATATTATAACAATTCTCGAACATACTTTTAATTATATAGTAAAATTTCATTTTATTTTTGATGAACAAGTAATCCAATGAATAATATTAATTATCCTTACATTGACATATAAAATATCCTTTTATTTTCATCATATTTTTTTAAAAAATATTCTATATCCCATGTCTGAAATAAATCATCCACATAAAGAATTAAAATTATAGTTTTATATTCATCATCATTCACATATATGTTTCTGTGAATATTATCTCGAGAAAAACTCTACATTCTATAATATTTTTCAATATAAATATTCAATTAACATGGATCTTCTTTCAGACAATAAAAATATGTCTTAAATGCACAAACATTATTTTCATCATCATCGTGTAGAAACCCATATGTTTGTTCAATTTAAAAATCTTCTTTAATTTATCCATTATGAAATGATGAATTAATATCCATCTAATATACATTATAATTTTTTTGATCACCCACTACTAGAGACATCATAATAGTTTATAACCATAAAAGGGGAGAAGATTTTTCTTCCAAATCCAGAACATACACATATTTATATAATTTATAAAGAATTATTTCATTGTTTCTTGAAACCTATCCATTTACATTCAACATGTTTTTATAAGACCATTTTTTTCGGTAAATATTTTTTTCTAAAATGCACCAATCAAGATCCCATGTGTCATTATTATCAATTTTATCAAACTCTTAATTAATAAAATTAACCAATTCTTTGTTTTGAATATCTCCTAAAACTGATTCTGGATTGACTTTTGAGATATGTGAACATTGAATTTACAAGCCAAGTTTTCCTCTGGTCTAAAATAGACCCTTCTGATTCCCAAGAATATTTTGGTATCAAAATTCTTTTATATTATAGTAAATGTTATACTTATACTTGTTTATTAACATTCCTCATCACATGATTCATCTAGATCATTATGAATATTACTTTTATCCCCTTTATTTTTATTGTAATCTTTTGGGTTTTCATTTTAAATATTCCCAGAAATTTTATTAAAGAATTTGGATTCTCTATAAATTTCGCATCAAATGATTCCACTGACATTTGATAATATTTTTTACATCCTTTTTAACATCTTCACCTAGGTTAATAAAACATAAAATTTTCCTCTTCATTTTTTTCATCATTGTTCCCCTGATCTTGATTTTTTATTTTATGTAAACATAGACATGTAAAAACATTCATGTAATTCAATAAAGGATTTTTGTTATAAAACATTTCATAAGAATTCATTACGGATTTCAACCTTAAAAGGAATAATTTTGAACATGTAGATTAGTAACAACTACTTCTCTCTAATATAATGTTTAATTCTTGTATTTTACTAACATGCTTCTCCCCATTTCCAACAAACTTATATTATTTCATTAATTTTCTACTCCATTTTTTGTGTTATATATGTATAGAATAATTCTAATGTTTAATATTGTTCTTTCTATAAAAATATTCAAAATTATTTCTTATAAAATATTTTCCAATATTTTTTATCAACTTTTTTTTATAAACCCCAATTTCATTTTCAACTTCATTCATGAAGGCATTGATCATATCTACAGACTATTCTTTATGTTTCATAAACAATATGCTGTTCATATAAGGGAAATATACAATAAATGTGATAAATTAAAAATAACCTTTTATTTATTGATGAATCATTGGACCACAAAATATAGAACAAATAATTTCAAGAGGTTTGGTAGATTGAATCTCAACTATATTATGAATTTCATTAGTTATATTTCTATTCTGAATAGTTACACAAACATATTATTCCCTTCTTTTCCACTATAGAAAGTTTTCAATAGCATAAACTGTAGAATTTTCTTTCATGTATTTCTAACCATGGTCAAAAAGTCTTCACGACCATTATTGTATTTCATCATTATCACTTGAGTGATTGGAGTTCTAAAATTATCTTATTTGGAAGAGATTCCCACTAGTTCATTATACATTTGTAATAAATTGTCCATCTTTAACAATTTTTATAACATAAGAATATTTTATGAAGGTTTAATCTATATCCATTTTCAAAATATTGTCTTACATTAAATAAGATATATTTTAGTCCATAAACGAAGACGAATTCCTTGGATTTCAACCTTTTCAACAACAAGATAAAATATTACAATCCCTCTGATTTTAATGAACTATAATTTCTAATGGTAACAACACATCCATTGGGATTATTAACATGTTTCTGGTTTTTTCAATCAATTATCATGTGTGAAAAATGAACAATATCAAGTATTCAAACTTTTTTTATTTTTTACATTCATCCAATGGAGTCTCCATAACCAAAGACCTTCCATCACTTTATTCTTTACATGTTCTATTTATTTTCATGAATAAAACATTTCTTATGAATGATAATTCCTACATTCATAGAAAACCTAACCCAATTGAGTCCAGAATATGGTTTTTACCCTCATCGCAAAATAAAATCAGTCTGTATGGTGTGTTTGGACTCCTCACTCATTGTTGGAACATTCCAAAAAATACATAAATAATAAATTAATTAATTTTTTCATTTTAAAAATATTGAAATGTTCTATAAGAATATCTCAATGGAAAATCTTCTTCGGTTATCCACATAAACACATGGATGATTACTGGTCTCTGTCTTCCTCATTCGTTTTGAAATCACCTCAGATGATGAAGAAACAATAAATCAGAGAAGATTATGACACTACGAATACAAAAACTCCTCTAAATAAATGATATCCACATTCATTGGCAAAAAAATCCAATATATATGAAAAACTATTTTTTTTTTGGTTTTGAACTTTTTATTAAAGCGAGTGAGTGGATCAATCCCTTCCATCTATTTGTTCCAATTTTAGTCTTATCATGATCCTCAAAACCAATTAATATTTATTTATTTCAATTTTATCAAACCCAAGATGCTAGTTCATGATTTTTGTCCAAAATCTAATAAAATTTTGATTCTATTATTTTCCTCGTTTTTTATTCCTATTCATCACTAGTAGGACCTCTTGGTCCCAGTTCGACATTTTTGGGTATCACATAGCCCGATCAAACACCATTAACTAAAAAAGATCAATTAAAAAAGAAATAATAAATGAAATAATTCATGCCCTTGGTTTATTGACGGATGAATATGATCATTTAATAATAATTAAGATATTATAATATGGTTAAAGGTGTGTACATGTGAAAAATTCCTGAAAAAACCTCTCACTGATTATGGAATCTGATTTCCAAAAAATGACATCTGAATTCCAAGAATCATGGCCAGATTCACTCATCCTATTATGATTTTAGGTAGCATTTAAAAAATAATGTCATAACTCAAGAAAAAATTTCATAAAATGGATTTATGGAGAAAATACAACTACATTTCATGTACAAGGGTGAACAAACTACATGTATCCCCTTAAGTGTAGTGTCTAGGGTTTTGGGAAATCATAAGAATTCTACAGTTTGTAACCCTTCAACATGATATATACACCTTCCCCATATGGGATATCCATTTAATGGATCCCATGGGTGGGATCCCATGTGTAATCAGTCGTGTACCCGATTACACAAACATATGGTCAGGTACATGGACACGGGGTTAATACGAAGACCTAGGGTTTTGTATACAAACATTACAAGAAAGACACCACTCGGTCAAGAGTATATTAGAAACCATATTTTGTCCATCTATATGGTGTATAAACGAACATGGTTAGAAGTCATGTGTCGACCATGAAAATGGATATGTAGTAGAGTAGGACCACATTTCATGTGGGTCCCCATACACACCATGTACCCTATGACCTTTTTTGATGAAAATGAAAATTTATGTATCTCCTTCATTTCAAAATAGATTTTTTCCAACAACTATCCTATTCCAACTGGTTTTTCATGTAGAACATGATGGTGCTCTTATTTGTGGATTTTTATATATGATGTGAAATGTTCTTGCCACGATGATTGTTTAGGAGATGCCTGATGATGATAGTGATTGGACATGATCACTAGAGTCTAATTATCGAGTGGAATACCCCGATATTATATGGAAAATTTCATTGATGACTAAAGTGGAACTCCCCAATGAAACAAGGTGTTGGTACGGGACCATAATTTCGGATTCCATCCCCCCTCCAGCATGGGTGTGGGCCCGGTACAACACCCTTTGGAGTGGAACACCCTATCAGATATGGCATGGGTCCTTGATGACCATAGTGGAATCCCCTAGTTATACCATGTCATGGGTCCTTGAAATCAAAGTGTAAAAACCCAATGGGATAGGGAACAGGTCCTCAGTCACTATAGTTGAACTCCCTGGCCGCAGTAGGGCATAGTTCATCCACCTTAAGATTGGAACCACCCATCACCATGGGCGTGGGTCATCAACATAAACTTATTGAGTGGATACCCCTTGATATGATGGGGAGAAAGTCCCCTACATTGTGTTTTTCACCCCTGAACTGTGTGGAACAATGATGAGGCCAATATTGACATTGACAATTACTTTTGACCAGACATGTGAGATTTTGGGCATCATCAAATGAATTTTGGAACTCTTGGAAAACAATATTCATGTGTTTAGCTATGATATGGGGATCTCCTTACTCAATTATTTGGTTTTATTTTGAATTATCATATATATACATTCTTTTATATTCACTCTTTGGATTAGGTTACTCTCCATCCATGAGAAGAAAATATGCATGGGTGATTCCTGGTGGTTTCCATTTTTATCATCTTGTGTTTGGATGAGTCTACTCTAATTATATAGGTGTAGAATATATGATGTGTATTTCATATAATCAATGTTTTGAGACCCTAGTGTTTTGAAATGTTACATTCACTCTATTTTTGGGTTATGTTGTTCTCATTTATTGTATCTTGCATCAACTGTAATTCTATTCATGTTTTTTCACTTATCACACCCCTTTCATCATTTGGGGTGTCCTATAAAATGTAAATACCCACCCCTAAAATGGATTTGGCAGCAGATGTCTTGTTTTATGAAAATTATTGAATAGTTTGTAGTGAATTCATGGGGGGGGGGGGGCTAGGGATACAAGGTGATTTAGACTTTATACGATGGTCTTATATTGGGTTTCATGAGATGGGTTCTCTCAGCAGTTTACATTTTCAATTTTTTTTGATTAGGAAATATTTCTAGATGGGAAATTATTTTTCCACATTTAATTTCAGTTTACAATGTCATACACGATTGTACCTTATAGGTTATGCACAATTGTTTTACATTATTATTGTGTTTAATATTTTACTCTTTCCAACTACACTTTTGCACTGTGATAGGTGTGTGTGTGTGTGTACAGATAGTGTGTGTGTGTGTATAGATATTTTGGAAAAGGCCACCCTAGGATTAGAAATTCCTTTTCACTAGCCTCCACCCCCTAAAAAATGTGGGCGAGCTTAGGTCAGTTGTGGATCGAGCCCCAACATGGATTTGGTTTTGATTTATTATTATCAATGATTGTTCATTAATTAGGATGTTGTTTGGACTATTCCAATAAAGAGGATTTGGTTGGGTTTAGGGAAAAATTTACAAAGATTCTCAAGTGGGGAAATCAGGCTTGGGAATACATTGATTGTGTGGGTGGCCGTCGTATAAATTAACAAGGACTCTGCCAACCTATTTGTCGACTCTTCATACAGATGCGTTTTTTGAAGGGTTAAATTGTGCGTGCATCATATAGGATTGAGTATATGACTGTACTTCTTAATTCATAACCTCATTATTGTTGATATATATATATTTTCATCTAACTGTTGAATGTCTCGATATATCACATGACTCTTCCGCAATGACATCTAGCTTGGATACTAGTTTCGAACTGTGATGACAATATTTTGAGCAACAAGGCCTCATTTTAGGGTCATTCCCACTTTCCACATCCCCCAGGAGTGTAGGTAGTGTCACCTCTAACATTAATTAAGCATATTATATCAATATAGAATTTTTAGGTAGCAAACAGTTTTAGTGCGCTCTGCGAGTTCTAGTTCGAGAGGCTACTGAGGTCCATGATGAGCCTAATCCTCATGATGCAAATTATTGGAATGATTATGTGGTCTATATCTTCCAGATTATTTGAAAACCGATAGACCATGTGATTATCTTGGCAGCTATCCTCTTCTATAGAGCATATAGGCACTGGTGGAGCCTTGTAACACAAGTGTATGATGAGTCAACACTCTCATGGAAATACATTAAAAAAATTGTTTGAGAATTTCTACCACTCCTTACTATGCTCATTTTAGATCTATGAGATTATAGAGACATAGAATGGTGGAAAGATGTTGGATTAGTATGAAACAAGGTTCAGAGATCTTATGTGGTACTCTCTTAACATGATCTAGGAAGACTACTTATGAGTATGGAAGATTCATAAGGGAATTTGAAGATAGATCTAAGCCAGTGTGGTTATATTGTGAATCCCCAACCATGTCAAGATTTTGGAGTGGGAAATGGTTATTATTATATTTCAATCAAAATAATTTCAGATATCTAGAGCTGGTAATGGGTACTACTGAGATGGGACATCTAAAACATCTTGTTGACACCAGATGCTATGACATCGACACAAGAAACATCTTCATGATTAGGCTTCGACACATTTCCATGTGAAGAACGTAGTGTTAGGGAATCTTGGGGATGGCTAGTGATTTATTAGGATTGGGGAGGTCAAAATAAATGAGACTTATTTACTAGATATGTTGATCAGTACATGTGGATAGTTAATGGACTGCCAGAGTAGAGGAAGCCCCATGATCAATGATCACCCATCAATGGAAATGTTTTCCCATAGGGTGGTGGAGCACTAAAAGAGGCAGAATGAGATATGTTTGGTTGATGATGTTATGAGATACTTCTACATCCTCCACCATGTATCCCACATCAGGTCTGGGGAGATTGCCTCCCGGGCTGTAGATAGATACATTCTATGAAATATTATGATTACGTTGTGCACTAGATGATCATAGTTACAATCTATGCTTATTATACAATATAATAATTATTTTTAGAAATAGTCTTTGATCATTACTTTATATTTAAACTTTTGTCGCACGATCTGGAGCTCCCATTTATGGTGCAATCAGAGCATCTTCATCTTCATATTCATACATGGAATGCTTCTTTGGTATGTTTTAAACACAATATGTTAGGTTTATTTCCTAATAGAGAGAGGTCCTGGTGTAGAATTTTTGTAATCATGATGTATCCCTCTGATTTCATCTTGGTTATGGATTGGTTGTTGATGGATCAATCCAATACTAACTATCACCAAAGATAAGTCTGATGCATATGCACTTATTGGATGAGATTATCCTTTTCTAGAGAGAGAGATATATATCCAATGGAAAGACAAGTGGGTTATGTGAGGTGGAGGTTGCAACACATCACTCTCAATTTAGATAGTATATCACATGGTTTAGGAGGATCAATGGGCATATGGGTTTATTTAGATATGGAGGATTTCATGGACATCTTACCCATGGATGATCTTGGGAACACATTAAATGTGTGAGATGGAGTTTTCCATTGCCGTGGATACTAATAGCACTATAATATCTTCCACAGCATATCATATGGCCCCTACCTAGCTCTAAGAGTTGTGGTTATAGTTTAAAGACCTTTAAATGAAATGTTTCTCCAGACCCAGTGTGTACCCCTGGACAGCTCCTTTGTTGGTCATGAAAAAGGAAAATGGACCTTATAGGTTTTCATAGATTATAATCACCAAAACTAGGATATGATAAAGAAAAAGTACCCATTAACAATGATTGATGACCTCTTTTACCATTTATGAGGTGCAATATGGTTCCCTAATATTGATAGCAGGTCTATATACCACCATTTTTGGGTTCACGAGGATGATATTAGAATCATGGAATTCCCATGTCATTATGGACATTGTGAGTTCTTACTGATTCAATTTGGTGTGAAGTAATCCCACACCATGTTTATGGATTTGATGAACTAGATCTTCCAGATATACTTGAACTCGTTTTTTTTTGTATTCATCATGGACAAACATGTCTACTCAAAAATAGATGTGGATTATGTAAATAACTTGAAGATGGTCCTTGATAGAACCATCATTATAGAAACCTCTCAAAGAGAAAATTTTGGATTCATCACGTACACTTTCTGGGGAATTTCATTAATGAAAACGGTTTAAATATGCAACCATTAATGATTTAAGTAGTGATTTTTTATTTTCCACCAATGAGTGTGTTAGAGGTGTAGAGACTTCATGGATTGGTGGGGAACTGTAATAGGATTGTGGTATACTTATCAAGAATTGTATCCCTTTTGACTGCCTTGACACAGTCAATAAACACATTTACTTTGTTTGAAAAATTCTAGAGGTCCATTTAGGACATGAGGATAAGGAGGATGAGTGCTCCAATGTTGAGACTACCAGTATAGGGATTAGAGTATGTAGTGTATTATGATGACTCAATAGTTGGGCTCGCTAGTGTGATGATCTAACTGTAGGCATTTGTCACATACGAGTTGAGGCAATCGAGAAAACATGAGAATAAATAAAACAATAAAGACCTAGAGTAGATAGTGGTAGTATTCTCTCTATGGATGTTGAGGAACTACCATTTTGGGATGTACTTTTTGGTTTATTCAGACCATCATAGTCTCAGATAAGTCTTCGTGATGAGAGACTTGAACCTGAGATAGTTTCCTTGGATGGTATTCTTATATGATTACAACATAAATATTGTCTATACTCTGGGTAAGGGAATCATTGAAGCAGGTTCTCTTAGCATAAATTATAAGGGTTTCTTATTGTAGGAGGCTTCCGAGCAATGAGCCTCACTGTATCAAACCCAGGTAGTGTGGGAGGGTACATATTTCCTATTGCCGATGTTGTTGAATCCTCTAATTGTAGCTCATGTGACAGAGTACCAATTGGGAGACATCAAATATGAGGTATTATTTTATAAACTATACCCATTTGAGTTACTAGATAAATATTATAATTGAGGGAATCTCATCATCCTTTTTCAGGGATAAACACTTGTCCCAATCATGTTGTGGGGGGATGTTTTGTGAGTGTTTGACACTTCACCCCTACTTATACATCCCCATGTGGGGATGATGTATATAGACCTTTAGTGGATGTTTTGGTTGTTCAACATGAGATAAAACATAGATGAGTTTATCTCATGATGCCTCAATTTTTAGTAGGTAAAGGATGAGCACCATGTTTTGGCCGGATTTCTTCATCCCCTTGAGATCGATGAGTGGATGTGGGAAATCATATCCATGGAATTTGTGATAGAGAGTCCATGCATAATGAAGGGACAACGATTCCATCAATGTTATAGTTGACTAACTCATGAACTAATCCCATGTATTTGCTATTAGGGTGTATTGTGCAGTCAATTGTTTTGTGTAGTTTTACATATGGGATATCATTAACCTTCATGGGTTTCCATTGATTATTGTATTTGTTCAGGACACATGGTTTAAATTCTTATTGTATGGAGGCCTATAAGAAACATTGAAGAACTAAATTAATGTGAATGTTTCTTTTCACCCCTATACCAATGGGAAAACCGATTGCACGATCCATGTGTTAAAAGATATGAAGTGGGCAATCATGGTAGGATTTTTTCAAATCTAGGAGGATCACATACCATGGTAATATTTTTTGTATAATAATAACTAATAATTTACTATCAATATGACACCTTTTTTATCCTTCTACGAAAGAACCTATATGTCTCCATTATTCAAGATAAGGATCATAGATACATCTCTTGTGGTCCAAGAGATGGTGTATGTGATGTCAATGAACATTCAGGTCACCCGTAAGAGGATGATGACTATCCATATAAGAAAGAAATCTTATGCATATCGCCATTATGGGACCATAGAATTTGAGTTTGGAGATCAATTCTTCCTAATATTCTCCCCATGAAATTAATTGTAGTTGTTCGATCCCTAGGGAATCATATCCCTACTATTCATGAAGAATTTGGAGATTATGAAGCGGGTTGGTGGGGATTATTGACACCTCACACTACCCCCACAACATTAGTGGGTGAACAATGTCTTCCACATGTCCCAACTAAGGAGATACATAAAAACAAAAAAATGGTGCGTAGAATTGGTTTATTCATGAGGTTCTAATAAAAAACATAAAATAATTCATATAAAAAAAATATTATATAATTATGGTATTATTAAACAACCACTATAATTTTTTAACAATTAGTGGTGTTTTTAATTAAACGACCCTTTAAATATTTTAAAAAACCTAAATTCCACTCCCTCCCTCCTCAACCAACACCCTATGTGACCCCAACCCTTATCCCCCCATGTCGACCTCCTCCTCCCCATCAACTGTGGTGACCCCAAAACCCACACCTCATCATTGACCCAAAATTCTCCACCTCTAACCACCCTCTTCCCAACACGACAGTGACCCAGACCCCTACCTCATCCATGAACCATTACCCCCACCCTCCAACCCCCCATAAATATTTTAATCCCATACCCTATGGTGACACTAACCACCCCACAATGACCGCTCCCACACCCTCTGATTTCTATCTCCCTTCCTCTGTGGTGACCCTAGATCCCCTATAACATTCCTTCCCATCTCCCCTCATCCATGGTTACCCCATTCAGTAACTATCTTGACTGTGGATCCCCATGTTGTAACTATTAAGACCCAAACCCCCTTTTTGAATACTTCATTGACCCTAATCCACCTTTCTAGAAACCATCATGACACAAGATCCCATTTCATCAATTGTGGTGACCATGACCTTCCATATCATCCACTAATGTGACCCTGAACCAACTACTAGTGCATATCATAACCCTGACCCCCCTTCCATCAACTTCCATGAGCCCAATCCCCCCGCCTAAGATTTTCGTGACCCCCCAATGGTTGTGTGTTTTTAAAAATATCTTTCATTACCCTTTTTGGAATTTCTAGAATATTATAATCCTTAATTTTGATATTAAATTAATTGTTTATTTTATGAATTTTGTTTAATTTAGTAATTTTTTTGTTATTATATAAATCAGAAATGAAATATTTATTCACTTAATTAAAGATAATGATTTATTTTTTATTTAATTATTCATTTATCATCATTTAAATTAATTATTTTCATATTTATTTTATTGTTATTAAATTTAAATGAATGATTAAGATAAATTTTTGAATTGGTTTTATGATTGTACCATCAGGGTATATATATTCTATGAAATGAGATTGTTTAGTTCATTATCCTTATATTGGTGTTTTTATTTTTAGGTTAGTGAAAATATTGATTTATACATCATTGATGTAATGAAATGTTGGTTTATGTATATCATGGAATTTTTCCACTTTTATACTAAGAAATTAATCATTTTTGAAATATTATAATTATTTCCATTTTATGATAAGAATAAGGTAGATATCAATTTCATGAAAAAATATCTCTATGTTTCGGAGTAGGTGGATGTTATTTAATTTATGTATAAATCATACTTTGATGATAAAAATGTGATGGTCACCTTATTTTTGACATTATTCATCTTGGTTTTTTAAAATAATAATTAATTTTATTCATGTTTTTATATTAGAGAGTTAGTAAAGAAATTCATTATTTTATTCATTACATTTTCATTTATTTTATTTTTAAAAGATTGAAATAGGAAGTAGGGTGAGATATATTTTTTATTATACATATTTTATTAAATTGTTATATCTTTATATCTGAATGTAAATCATGAATAAAACCCAGTAACTATGGTAAAATGTTGGATTAATTTACTTTGAAGCTCACCTCAGTATTTTAGAGGTTTGGAATAATTTTTCATAATGAAATTGGAAATAAATCAGTGAACGTTATAATAAAATGTATGTTTCATGATTATAAATTAAGGAAATTGATGAATAGAAATAAGGTATATTAGTATTTTATATTTAATGAGTTTCCATCTCTGTATGTATGCTTAATTTTTCATGGTTAATCAAATTTCAGGGAAATTCAAAACAATGATAATACATTCAATGAAGCAAAAGTTACCCAATTGAGAAGAATTCAGTTAATTTTTTTTAAATGATGCATTTGGTTTTGCAAAATACAATGTACATGATTTTAATATATCAATATATCCACCAATTAATCATATGTTGGTTAATCTTTTATTAAACAGAAGTGACCAAAAAATTTGTTTCATAAATTAGTAGAATATGGAGAGAAAGAACTATATGAAGGGTGTACCAATTATTAAAATTCTTATTTTATACTTAAGTTGTATCATATCATGTGTCATTTTGTTACTATTGAAAAAGAAATGTCCATGATTTTATAGTTGCTTCCAGATGAATTTTGTGAATCTAATATTGTAGCATCATTATATGAGATGAATAATGTCCTCAAAATAAATTTACATTATTATATAATGATGTATGCACACCCTAATGATTTCATGTTTTACTAGGGATAAGAGTTTAATAAATAATAATTCTTATGTTTTCATACAAGAATATAAAATTTAGTGGAAAACAATGAGTGTATAAATCAATGAAACCCCCAGAAGAACTGGAAGAAGAAAAATCATACAAACTTATTACATTACATTCCTCTAAAACCATATTTGAAAAGATAATTCCTATCATATAAGACTGTATATGACATGAATTGGGATGCTCATGATAGTAATGATATATTATTGAGATATAAAAAACATTCAACACCATGGAATATGTCTGATTGGCTATATCTAGAAATTACTAAAGATTATAAGAATGTATATTTTTGATTAGATTCGGTTGGTTTTAATCCTTTTGGTACATTAAGTAATTATTTTAGCATTTACCCCTTTCTTTTGAACCCCTTCAATATTTATCCATGCATGTGAATGAAGAATACTTCTTCAACTATATTGAGGATTCTTTCCTCTGTATAAAATATCTATAAATGTTATTAATGTTTACTGTCAACCTCTAATCAATGAATTGTGAGGATTTTGGGATGATGGAGTGGAAAAATATAATTCATTAGTAAAAAAACTATTCAAAATTCAATATTCTCTAATATATAATATTATTTAATTTACAGGCCAAGTAATTTTACCAAGTTGTAATAGACACATTGGTTTGTCTTGTCCATTTTTTAATTTTGATTTTACCCTAAATTATTTCCTCATAGCAGAAAATGTTGTTTTAGGTGTCATCGTTGATATCTAGATGCACCTCTTAAATTTAGGTTTAGCAATACTAGATTAAATTGACATATTGAAATGATATAGTCATGAATGTTTTAATCTAGATAAAAAATCTTGGGGAAATTAATGAATTGAACGGATGTATTAAGAAAATGTCATCAGTTTAAAGAAGGGGAAAATGGGTATGATGTATAGTATCTGAAGAATATAGAACAAAAAAATTGAATACAAGTTGTATATTTTTCAAAATTTAATATTAGGATTTTGATTTGATATGTAATAATATTAATTTAACTCATATTGAAAAGAACAACTAGGATAATGTAATTTTAACATTGCATAATGAGAAAGGTAAATCAAAGGATCACCTTAATGTTCATAACGATTTGGAGTCAATGAATATAAATCATGGATTCTGGGAAAATGAGAATGGAATGTATCTATCAACTAATTTTACAATGAAAAATATTGAGATATACATATTCCTTCTAAAATAAAAGAATGTAAAAGATACAGATGGATATTCAAGTAACATATCAAGGTGATTTGAATTAAAAAATTTAAAGTTACATGAATTGAAATGTCACAACTCACATATTTTTATAGAAACGTTTTTTACATTGGAAATGCATAATATGTTACATAAAAAGTAACCATGGTTCTAGTTTATTTTCCACCTTTTTTATAGAGCCTTGTGAAAATTATCTAAATCCAATTGTGATTAATAATCTTCATAAATTAATTGATTTGACACTTTAACATTTGGAGATGTTGTTTCCCCATTAATTCATCAAATTCATTATTAATTTGATTATTTTAAGGATTTTTTTAGGACGCACATCCACCATTTGAGGTTACAATGGTCATTTCCCCATATTCCTGCTTTCTAATGGTGGGTGGCATACGTCGCTTATTTAGGGATGTTTTCTCTTTGATTGAAATATAATGGTTGGATGTTTGTATCTCCATTTATGGATTCTTCCACCGAATTCATCACTTATTTCGGGTCTCCCTTGTTGATTTTAGTCATTGTTCATGAATATCATTCCCAGTGCCATATCTTAGTAGATGACGGATAATTACGTTACATCTATCAGGACATTCCATTGGGTCTAGATAGGGAAGAAACTGTCAGTCATAGTAGATGATAACAACATGCATGTTGAGGTATCTCTAGATTTATGTATATTGGAAGACACATATTCATCCTCATAAGATGGAATCTCAAGGGGAAAGAACCTGAGGAATCACATATTGGCTATGGGGTATCTTATGCTGGAGGCATGTCTCAACTGTTTTCCTCAGGTTCGAGTTTTTATCAAAGGGTATGTTGTGAGTTTAGCATCCTTCGGAGACAAAATGATAGTGATCATAATGCCCCAAGGAGGTGGAAAATATTGGTACATTACTAGGCGGTAGTTCATTGAATTCATACAAGATTGATGGATTAGGATGCCCAATATTAGCAGACCCAAGATGTTGTGTCCCATTATTGGAAGATATCACCCTGTGAAGTCTGATTTGGACACCACTAAGGGCGGATTAGGGTGAGTGAACTAGAGAAAGGGGAAAATTGAGGTTAACATGGGCTGGGATTGATCCTGGGGGAGTATTCCTTCCTACCCTATCTAGGATATAGAGATCAAAACCCACGTAGTTGAAATGGGTGAGTCTGAAAATAGGGGTGTACTAAATGGAAAACAACCTTAATACATGCTGGGGATTACCCATGGTTAGTGGCCCATTGAATTAGGGACACTCTTGGTAGATGGTTTTAGATTTTTTGCGGATTATGCATGGATATATTCCTGGGTTCTGCAAGGAGAAGCGATGTGATGAATGGAATACAGTCTCATAGATGTGGAATCCAATGTAAGAATCAAGATGGTGGATGGAAGGTTGAATGATGTTTGTGGGTAATGAGAAGGGAGCGATGTGAAGATAACAACAGTGTTGGGATTGAACCTCTAAGAGGATTATTATGAATCCCTATGGTAGGGAATCAATGTCTACATAGTTTTGTGGGGTGATTGGACACATGCAGAGGTAGCTTGTGAGAATGGATGCATGGATGGGCCCAAGAATATGTAAAACCTATGGGTTTGGGCATGACCATACTGAAATAGGCAGGATCAATGGAGAGACCAGGATGGGGCATGGGTGAGGTGATTGATCATTAGGGACGATTCACATGAATCACTGTGGTAATGAATAAATATCCATGAAGTTTACAATTTGCATGAAATCGGGGTGTACACAAAGGATAACAAACCGATGACATACTGGGGGTTACGCGTAGTTATCATCCCAAGAGTTGGTCTGACACCACTAAGGGGAAAACCAAGGATGTGGGTCATAGTAAAGGGGAAACCGAGGTTTTCCAATGTTTGGTGTTGTACCTCAGGTAGGATTCCAATTTTCACCGACTCGAATATAGGGATCAAAACCCATATAGGTCGATAGCATATAGTTTTTCATCATGCAGGATGAGGGTGAACCCATGTCAAGTGGTTGGGACCAATAGATAATGGGATTTAACATCAGTGAGGATTCATATGTATCTATGTGGTAGGGAAAAAATTCCACATAGTTTAGTATGGGCCTAGGAATTGGGGTGCACACAAAGGACAATGACCCAACGACAGGTTGGGGGTTAAGTGTGGTTAGTGGGTTAAGAGATGGTCTGATTACACTAAGGAGAGGACAAATGATGAGGTTCCCAACAATGGGGTGCTAAGGTTTATTATTGTTCATGGTTGAACCTCAAAGAGGATTCCTACGTACCTTACTTAGGAGATAGGAATACGAACCCTAGTACCTTGAAAAATAATAGTTTAGCATCACGCAAGATTCAGGTGAACTTACATGAAGTGGTCGAGACTGATGAGTGATGGGCTTGAACCTTTGGGAGACATCATATGTACATTTCATGAAAAGGGAAAGGATCAAAGTATATATTTATTTAGATTAATGTGGATTATAATTAAACACTATGGCAGCCCAAAGAGGATTTCATGGTCATTGTTTTCTCATATATCATGTAATCCAAGCTCAGTGTATGAAACAAGAGGCAACAACAGACCTAGAGATCATAGTGAAAAGGTGCGGGGAAGAATATTTGTAAATAGGGTTTTCACATTGATGAATCATGGGCACCACTAAGAAGTGGAAATGGTGGATTGGGCCTACACATGATTTGCAGCTCAGGTGACACAAAAGATTGGAAATGGTGGAGGAGTCTTACATATTGTTAGCAGCCCGAGTGCCTCTTTGGAAGAAAAATGATGGATGTGGATTACAGATGGAAGCTGCTCGATTTCCATTATAGAGCGGCAATGGGGGGTGAAGATTATATGTGGTTAGCATCCCTGGTGACTCAATAGAGCGATAATGGTGGATGGGGATTATGAATGGAAGGTTCTGGGGTACCACAATGGAACAACAATGATGGATGAGGCTAACGTATTGAAGCTACAACTAATGTCTTCCTCTTGACTAGATATGAGGGCATCCCAACTAACTAGTGGGTTGAGGCATATAATTGAGGCCAACACCTATGTGCTAGTGCACAAGCAGGATGATGCGAAGGGTGTTGGAATCAGACCAAACAAAGGGAGATGAAATGGGTGAATCAAATGCCCATCATTCAAAACACAATGGGGGTGGCATGATGAAGGGGGATGATTAGTGAACATATTTGAATCACAATATCCACCTAGCATTAGACTGAGATGGAGACAAATAAATGAGGGAAAAACAATGATCATACTCAAAGCACAGGTCCAAACATGAAGTGTTATAAAATGTCATATGGGGCGTTGTCCAAGAATGGTAGGTGGTCCAAAGAGGGATAGGACCAGGCCGTTAGGGGGTCCCTTTAGACATGAAAGAGGATAATGATCTAAATGAAAGACACATGAAGCATGAGGCACAATGGTGGACTGTCGAACAGATTAGAACACTCTTGAGATTACACAACTGTTATCATGGAATGAGTTATTTTATGTTCAGAACATAATGTATATATCATTCAAAAAAGTGGAATCCTATGTTTATCACATAGGGTATACTATAGTTTAAATTTATTTAGAGGGGACTTTTAGAATCTTATGTTTGGTGCATATGGAATATCTTATTCATAAAAGGAGGCATACTATTATTGAATGATAGGGAATTATACAATTTAATGTCTTGTAGTGAGGACTATTGGCATATTATGAATGGTGCCTAAGGCATCACATATTCAGAATAAGAGCCATACTATGTATATCATATAGGGTGTACTATAGTTCAATTCAACATAAATAGGACTACTTGAATCTTATACTTGGCACATAATGAATCCCTTCTTTAGATCGGGATGAATTATAGGTCTATCATATAAGGTTTACTATTGTTTAATGTCATATAGATATCACTATTAGGAAAAATGTTCCTAGAAATTGCTGGTGATGGGACTTTGGAATGGGTTTCCATTTCTGGTGGACCCTCAAATAAGAGTCATGTGATGTGGTTCAGATGAGTTAATAGAGGAATGGTTATCTTCTAGGTACTTATGGAATTTTTGATGAAAATCTCAACTCATGACATGGGGAACAAACCAAGAGGAATACATCAACACAGTATGTTTCAACTAGTGAATTGGAGTATATCAAATCATGGCATTCCATAGGTTGAAGGTGGATGCACATAAGGGCACAATGAAAAATATTTGTGACTCATATCTAAAAGTTCAATGTGTGGGGTCAAACTACTATGGTCATGTGTGAAGGCAGACCCATATGGGACCTATCGTGAAAGATCTCACATTAAGTGTTCCATTATTCCATGATGGTCTAAAAGGGGAAGTCTTACGTGCAGTAGTGAAACAACCATCTTCCAGAGACATCCCTCAAGGGGAGGGTGTCCCCTTGAATTTATTTGAAAACCCTTGAGGAGTTTTGTGTAAGATTCGTGTGCATGGAAGCGGTATTCCACTCACCCTATGGTGGGTGTACCTGAAAAAGGGGCATTTTAAGTCCCACTACAAACGTAAGAATATTGCACATAGTTGATAATCTTTTAAGAATAGCCCCAAACATGCACAAACCATTCTTATCCATTTTCATGGGACTTCCCGGAAGTTTCCTAACATATGTAACATTGGGAATGTATGAAACTAGAACACAGATACTGATCTTGCACGTGTATCTTGAAACATGTGCACACCTTACCTAGAAGTTTTTCGGGTGGTATGGGATGAAGATGACACCACATTGGGTGCTTAAAAGTCATTCTTGATAGGTTTCACATTATATTTTGTTGTTGCACACACGATTACATTCTTCCACGCAAAACATCCATTCATGCGCACTAGATTTACATTCTAGTTCGCAAAACCACACTTTTCCCCAAAATCTTATGGGATGTCCATTTTCTCATTCTGACTTTGAATTTCCATAACTTCTGATCCGTGACTCCATTCAGGCTCCCAGAATAATCAAATCAATACATGTAAAACATTCTATTCTCCGTGATCATATCGGGTAGCATTTAGTGAAATACATGGATGTGTTTTCTAGTGACAACATTTAATGTTTATTTTGTTTAGGAGGATATAATTTGTGGAACAGTAAAATTTTTATTGATGTATCCACATGAGAAGAACAATTATATTATTTTTATTTTCATTGGTGAATTCGATTATATCAAATCATTGTGAAATTTGTTATATATGTTACTTATTTTTTTTCAGGTACTTAAGTCATTTGAAATCTTATTTAAGGAATAATGCTCAACCAGAAGGATCTATTGCCAAAGGTTACATATATGAAGTGTTTTACACCTTATGTTCTAGGTATTTATATGGGATTTAGACTAGATTAAACTATGCTGAATGTGATGATGACATCTACACTAATTCACATTCTAAAATTTAGCCATCATTATTTTCAACTTTTGGAAGACTAATCTAAAAGGATTCGATTTTACACTGACTAAATTAGAGGTCATACAACCACGTAGAAATATACTACTCAATAGTGTTATTGAGGGTCCACATATTTAAGTATTTTGAATGAAAACAAAGAGGTGACTAATTTTTTGAGCTCTAAATGAGCTATAATTAAAAAAATATATTAGTAATGAGATTTTTCAATTGTTCTCTAATTGTGTAATTATATAATCATATTAATATAATTAAAATATATTAATTTTGTCTAAGTTAAAAGTAACAACTTTTATATTTTTTTCTAGATAAATAATTTTGATTATTGTGCTGAAATATAAAATTATTTAATGATTTTTGAATCGATTTCCTCTAACAAAGTATAAGAGATTCAATGCAAATAATATTTATGGCTTCATGATTCATTCAATTTACCATGAAAATGAAATGAAAGCTAAAAAGAGTGGAATATTTACACATAAAATGTTGAGAAACTATGGGAATATAGAAGATACAACGAAATTAAACTATCATGTCTAGTTCTTAGTAATCATAGGGAAATTAATGTACAACAATATTCATAGGGGTAAAATAAAAGATCGTTTACATTTTACTTTTTTCTAATTCTCTCATATGATGTATATAAGTGAGCATGAATATCATGATCTATTTATATTATCATCACAAGAGTATATGGCTTATTATATGCATGATTAAATAAATAATGGATAGAGTTTAGTTTTACACATAAGGAAGATATTCATATATGATGTGGGAAGTGAAGATCAATTGGTTCATTGAGATAGTGAACCTCATCAACCACCAAATATTCAATGGTTTTTTCATGAAAATAATGAAATAGTTAATCTTACTAGAGAGGGTTAAAATAAATTATTCATTGAAATTGAGTTTGATAACAACAATTTTAATAAAGATTAAGATGGTTGAATGTATAAATTGTTAAAGAGACTACATAAAAAAATTTCATTGATATGTGTCTCGTACATATATTAAGAAATCATGTTTAAAAGAAATATATTTGATTATCATTTTAAAAAAAACTTTAATATACCTTAACCATTTGAAATGAAGTAATTTGGAGAAAAAAAATGAAAAACCCTAGAGGATTAGTATCTCGATGCATGCCACCACTATCATCATCTTTTGTGGATCTTAGTGGTTCTATTGTACCCAAGACTACTAGTGAGTCAACCATTTCCCCAAATTTCATTAGAAGACAACTCCCTAATTCACATATTGAAATGGAGTAGTTGGTCACCCCTTCTAAGGCCAAGAGGGTGAAATTTAATCCTTATTGGTCTATGAAAAACTCAAATTTGTGAAAACTAAATAGATGCAACTAATCTATTAAAAACATTAAAGCAGATGATTTAGGTTGATCCATGTAGATAGGGAAACAAGTTTGATTAGGTTTTTAAAAGATTTATTTTTATTAATTTTGAAAAATAAGAGAGAGAATATTGGATTGGTTTTAGTTTTGATAAAGGAATTAATAACGAAAAGAGAAGAATATTGGTTTGGTTTGTTAAAGGATTTTGAAATCGCATAAGGTTTTAATAATTTTAAGGATACGATGAAATTAAATTTAAGAAAATATTGTGGTTAATTCATTATTTTTTTCAATGTAATTACGATGAAGATCAAAAGGGCATGGTATCCCTCCTAGATGTGAGAATATTCTTTTCCACCTGGTCCAATAATTTTGTGTTTTTTCTAATCAGTTAGTCTCAATACCGTATTTAAAACTGATTTTCACTAAATTAAAAAATTCCCATTAATAATTTTGGATTTTTAGTTTTCAAATTATAAGGTTCCATTTAGATGTTATTATCAATGTTCATCAATAAAGGAAAAAGGGATTAAATGTTGAAGATTAAATTTTATCAAACCAAAAACATGAATAAATAAAATAAAATTAATCAAAAATAAAAATTCCCCCTTATAATATATAATACTAAAACAAAATAGTTTTACCCTATCATCCTAGTGATGATAAGAATATAAAAAATTAGAAAATAAAAGTAGAGATTAAATAAAATGGAGATGAAAACTGGGAGGGCACTGAAATACATTTCTTATTACACCATGATAGGGTATCCAAATTTCTAATACATACAACAGCAGTAGGCTAGATATCCATTATTAGGAACCACATGGGCTCTAGTATTAATTTGGATCATTAAGAATTAGTACATAAGTGGTAAAAGGTGGGTTCCATGTCAATGATTTGGTCCATAATTGAATATATGCACAATATCATCACATAAAAGTCATCCAAAATATTTACACATGGTGTAAATTATTACAACATTTTTAATTTTCATTGACTTTTTATTGCTCATCACAACATATCCTTTATCTCAATGATTTCCCTAATACTTGACATGCAATGTTTAAACAACATGGAATTTCATTTTTCAGCTCTATAATCCACATTTCACCTTGATTATATTGTTTTATACCTTGTATGTACCACATAATCATCCGAAAAAAATCATTGTCATGCCTTGGTTATCTTGGGTATCCAGCCATAAAAAAATAAGTTAAATTGTTCATAAAATTCCAATAATAAATAAATACATAATTAAAATAATTATATTAAAATACCATAAAATATATGCCTGAAATAAAGATATCAATCCTCTATCTAGGGGATATTGGCGTGTTATTGTTATTATTATGTATGTCATATTTAAAAAAACTATATATTTTATTAATTTTTTAATTAATTTGGAAAAAATATAATTGAAACCATAGAAGGGATAAGATTATGTACATGAAAAAATGTATGAGACAAGAAGGAATTCAATATTATCCTTCCATTTTAGGATTTAGGGGTGCTTACTGGCGACGCATCAGAAATAGATGCACAGATTCATAGGTACCATTGTTTTGGGATAGCAAGCTTGACCATTAATTATAATTATTATAGGAATATTACTAAATTTTTGAAAAATAAGGGCTTTGATACTCACGTAATGGTAATATTAATTTAATATAAGAAGATGATTAATTTATAATATATGAGTAATATTTTATAATATACTTCTAAATTATTATGTTTTTTTTGTAGATGTTATTTCATTTTGATGTCCCTAAAAACCTTTCACAACCATAAAATTTGAATATTTTGAGAAAGACATGGATATATTTTAAATGGATATTATGGAATGAGTTAAATGTATCTTATCTAGGCTCACAATAGATGTATGAGAATTATCCTAAAGGCATTTCCCTTGAGAAATATAAATTTGATTTCAATATCAATGGAGATGAATATCATATGGTAATTGAATATTTTATACTATATTGATAAGATTAACACAATAAAATTACTATTTTTTATTAATTTCATGGTTTTTTGTTGGAATTATCTAAAATATACCATAAATCATAGGAAACAAGTTATTCTAACATCGTTGGGTATTATAGTTTTTAGAGAAAAAGAAATAATTTGGAATGTATTTTATTTATTATTATTTACAATTTTTTATTATAACTCAATGTTTTTAGAACATGTTTATATTTTTTTCATAATGAATAATATATTAAGTAACTCTATTGTTAAAATTGATACGTGGTTTGAAGTGAATTGGTAACTCAATGGAGGTTTTGTAATTGACCCTCCCAAATACATTGGAGTAAATAAATTTCATTACCATTTCATATTATTTAATTACTATAAATACATAATAATGAATCATATATTATAACAACAAGCATGCCATAAACCCAATTAAATGAGTTAGGCTACATGGATCAAATGATGCTAATTTGGAATTGTTTGATATATTTAATCCGCCAAAATTAATTGAGTTTAAGGATTTCTTGTTGTTATAATATAGTTATCATTGTTTTTTATTTATAGTCAAAAAATTATAATAAATAAAAATGAAAATTGTATTAATTATACAATATAATGATGTTCATATATTTTAAAAAATTATCACCAATATTTATGAATTAATGGGTTCAAATACAAAATTTTTTGGATGTCAAACCTTAACGATAACCATCGGTTTCCCAGAAAAAGGAAATTGGAATAATTTTAGGGAAGGACCATCCCAGAAGTGTATGTGGGACGATTCATAGTCCTAATCCATCAACCGTCATTGTTGGGTGGTGTAATCAATTACTTCTACATTGGTTTGTGGTTCGAATAGTTCAGTTGAACTGGAATCACAATGAGAAATTGCATGATTGAGGAAAATGTGTAAAAAAAGAATGTTATAGAAAAAAATTGGATCAAATTTTGTAATAAATGAAAAATAATTTAGTTTTTATATATCATTAGATGACTGGAAGGGTCTAAGATTCAACTTCAATATTTATATCTCATTCCATTAGAGTAAATATTAAATTCCATAAATCACTAACACATTTGCAAAGAACACACACAGAATCCATAAATGACACAAAAATGACACTTTTAAATAGAAAACCTGAATTTAGAGTTATAATAACAACATATTAATACACATCGACATGTGGTTTCTTCATACAAATCCAAAATTAATTATAGATCATTATCTATATGTTTGAAAACAATTTGAGATTTTTTGACCAGTTTTGACTAGGTAAAAACTTCCTATTTGTATAAAATACATTAAAAGAAGTGTTAAGGGGTCAAAATCAAAAAATCAATGTCATATTTCCCTCAAATCAGGGAATAATGACATAATATGGAATTTTATAAATTTAGGAAATGGGGTAATGTCATTTCCAATTACGGTTTTCTCAGGATGGTCATAAATGTTTTTTAGTGTTTTGAAACACTGAAACAAGTGTGGAATGGTAAAAATGAAAGAAAAATACCTCAGATTAATGTTAAATCCTTGTAATCCCACTTCAATTTTATTTTTTATGCGTACACAATTATTAGACATCAATCAAACATGGGGTGGTGTAGGAATGACTTTGTAAACACTTCTTAAATGTACAAAAACCTTAAAAACAATTGTTGAGGGGGGGGGATTGTGAAATGATTATGGATTGCCCAGAGATCTAGGGAAAATGTCCTTAGATTGAATTTTTAAATTTAGTATCCATCATAATGTCATTATGAATTACATCTTTCTTAAAATGTCTATAAATACCTTTTTAGTGTTTTAAAATAGTAAATCAAGTGTATAATTATAAAAATGATAGAAAATATCATCATATATATATATATATGAAATAATGTAAAAAACACTAATTACTTATTATTAACATTTATAAATAGAAAACATAAAATTACGACATGCTGTGTTTTAAGAATGACTCAGTAACCACTTCTTAAAAGTATTAAATCCTTTAAAAACATGTTTTATGGTGATTAAAACCTTGAAAACAACATCATGATGTATTCCAATTGGAGGGAAATGACCAAAGACATAATTATAAAATAAGGGGAGTAATGAAACATCATTCCAAATTATGGTTTTACAAGGATGCCTGTAAAAGTATTTTCAGTGGATTAAAACAATAAAAAACTTAAGAAAGTCAAAATCAATGAAGAAAACCTTACATTGACAGGTAATTCTATTCAAACCACTACAGAGTTTTTTACATGTACTCATATACAACATGTATAAAAAATATGTGCTGTGGTTGGAATGGCTCGGTAAAAACTTATTAAAGTAAAAAAATTATGTTAAAAAACTATCGGGGATTAAAACCAAGAAAACAACGTCGTATTATCTTAAAATAAGAGGGAATCAACTATAGATTGAAATGAAAATTTTTAGAAGGGATATAATGTCATTATGTATTATATGTTTTTTGATATGTCCATAAATTCATTTTAGAGTATTAATACAAAAAAATATTTTTGGAAGTGTATGAAAATAGATAAAACTACATCAATTCATGTGGAATAATGGGAAAACCACCACTATGTTATTTTTGATGTGTATGATTAGATACAGTGTCAATCTAACATGTGGTGTGGTCAGAGTGACAAGGTAGACACTTCATAAAGGTATAAAATCAATTAAATAAAAGTTTTATTAGGTTAAAACTAGTAAAAAGACATCATATTTCCCTAAAATTACGATATAATGATTAAAGAATAAATTTTGAAATTTAAGAACTGACAACACCACATTCTGAATATTAGTTTTCCTCAGATTTTCATAACTGTGTATTTAGGGTATTATAACACTAAAAGGTGTTTAGAATGATTAAAATTATAGAAAATGACCTAATATTGATGTCAATTCATTTTAAAACCACCTATGAGTTATTTTTTGATGTGTGCGCATTGATAAAATATCAATACGATGTTTGATGTGGTTGGTATAACTCTGTAAATAGTTTTTAAAGGTACAAAATATTATAAAACATGTTTTGGGACGTAAAAAATATACAAAAAAACATTTTATTGACATTAAATCAAGAAAAAAATACCATAGAGTAAATTTTGAAATGTAGGAATCGATCTAACAACTTTATAAATGACAGATTTCGTAGGATGGTTGTAAATAGATTATTGTTGTTTTCAAACATTGAAATGTGTATAGAATAGAAAAAAAGCATAGCAAATGACCTTATATTTTTGTGAAATTTCGGGAAAACCACCCCCCGAGTTTCTTTTGACTTGTAGGAATAGAAAAAACATCATTAGAAAATATAATGTGGTATGAATTACTCAATAAAAACTTATCAACGTTATAAAAGTCTTTAAAAACATGATTCATGGGGTCAAAATTAGGAAAACAATGTTATATTTCCTTGAAATCAGGGAATGATGACTTTATATTAAATTTTGAAATGTAAGAACTAAAATGATATCTTTGGAAAATATGGAATTCTTAGGATAGTTGTAAAATTTTTTCATAGTTTTAAAATACTAAAACATGTGTTAAATGGTAAAAAACATAGAAAATGACTTGAATTGAAAAATAATTTTGGGAAAATTACCATTGAGTTTTTTATGTGTATGACATAAACAACCTTAATCTGACATGTAGTGTGGTCTGAATTACATGGTAATCAATTCATAAAAGTAAAAAATCAAATCAAAACATGTGTCGGGGGTTAAAATGAGGCAAACTACATCATATTTCCATAAAATCTAGAAATAATAACCATAATTAAATTATTAAATAAAGAAATTAATGGAATCATATTCAAAATTATGAGTTTCATGGAATGTCCATAAACCTATTTTTTGTGGTTGAAAACACTAAAACATGTGTGGAATGATCAAAACAATAGACAACAACATCAGATTGACATAGAATCATGGGAACACCAATATTGAGTTGTTTTTGAAATACAGGACTTGTTGGGAAATAAAATCCTTTAAAATATTTTTATTCTCTAAATTTCAATCACATTAGACATCGATTTAAAGATTAATTAAAATATTTAATTATCCAATTTTTATTCATGTAATTTATCTTTTCATAAATAGGTATGGTTAGGTTTTCATATTGTTTTTTATTATATATTTTTCGTGTTATGTTAAAAGGTTTTCTGTTTGATTAAAAACTAAAAAATTTATGTAAATATTTATTAATATATTCCATGATTTTTATCATTCCCATTTATTCTTTTTAAAGGTCTAGGATTGATTATTGGTTGAATATTCTAGTAGTATCCATAAGTTTGACCATTTTTATCCCTGAAATTCTTTAGAAGGAAGTCATGATGGATTTTAATTTCACGGAATGTTAATATTTTATTAATTATCCTACAATAATAATGATTGATTATTTTTAAATTTATTAATTGTTTATTATTACTATTGATGATATGATGTGGTAATTGTTTTTTTATGAGATGATTTTTAGGTATATTGATTTAGTGGAGGTTGTGACATGGATGCATATTGGGAATGCATAGTTGTTGGATATATTTTAAATGTATATATTGATGACTCAGGTATTGGTTGAAAGATGTATGAGTTGACTGAGACTGAGGTTATGATGTCTATGAATGCTTCTATATATTATTATGCATATATGATTTATTAATTATGGGGTTATCATACATTAATATTTTAATTTATTTATTGTCAGTATTTTTATATTTTTATATTTTTATAAATATTTTAAAATAATTTCTAATTTAGTAGTGGATGTTAGTAACCGCTGGTAAATAAATTATTTAAAATATGTTTAGTTGTGTCTAGGCTTTACCATTTCTAAAAAACAACCACTAGTATTTATAGAAGTGGTTAGTTTCATTTTATTTATATTCCCCCAATTTTTTTTAAACAAACCCCTAAATAAATAAAAAACCGTTGCTAAATTCTAAAAAAAGGACACATAAAAAACGATCATGAAATTAAAGAAACTCACATTAAATTAATGGAATTATTGAAATAACCATAGTATTTCAGATCTTCTTTTAAATTATTATGTGGTAGATAAAACCTCTAGTAGTCAATAAAATAAATGTTATGAATCTCTCTTTCTTTTGTAGTGTGTGCATTACCCCATTCACGTCATTGGCCAGTGATAGATGGACATCGAGGATGGAAATTTTTTTTTGGGACCCCTAGTTGCGATTAGGGATCGACTATAGAGGACTATATATGGATAGAACATCCCATTGGTTTGTGATTTGTGGAAACACTAGAACATGCATGAGAGTTCCTTGTAGTGGGAGTGCCCAGTGCTATCTCAGAATCCCAGGTTTTTTAATTATTTTTGATTTTTAAGGATGATAATCTTCAGGTATGGAATGATTTAGAGAACTTGTTTTTTTATTTTTAGTCATTGATATATATATATATATATTGGGTTAGGCACATAGACAATGTGCGATTTCAATGCCTAGTGGTCCCATAATTAATTTTATAAAAAATTAAAATTATATTTTATATTGTGAACTTGGGGTTTCTTAATGAAAATAAGATACCTCCAATGAAAAATCAAAGATAAGAAAATATTGGGCATAGTTGAGTTTGGAGCGCTTTATTTACTCAGGATGCCACTTAAAATGAGTCTACATGGGGTGTTAAGACTCATCACTTGTTGGAAGTACGTTTAGTGAAATAATTAACTACTTCATCGATGAAGAATGATTGAATATCATGGTATAACATTTCAATTTTTGGATTAAACACTTATTGTTTACATTGATGGTGTTTAATGATAACTTTTATCTATCTGTTTTAATGACAACCCATTCATGTACCTAGTTACCAATTTATGTTTATTTATTTCAATGTTTTCAACTAACATATACCCATTCGTGATAATTTTCCAAGAACACTTTTCAAATTATGTTTGAACCATTTGTTCTTTTCCTTTTCCATAGTTTTTTCACATTGTTCACTAGTACAAACCTATGGTACTGATTCAACATTTTTTGGTGATACTGTTCTCGATCGGACCCAAAAAACCATGATATATTGGTAAACAAATCTTGAAATGATGAAATAAGACCATATCTAGGTTTTTTGTGGGATGAGGATGATCATTTTGAAGATATGGGCTGATTCATTGATGATGGAAGATGTATAGGTGTGGGTAACATGTTATAAAAACTCTCCAGGGTGATGGGATCTGATTTCTGGGGAATGACATTTAGAAACCTCAAATCATGGACAGATTCACTCATCCTAAGCAGATTCATGATGTGATCCACAATGGAATGAGCTAATACAAGGCACAGTTTTTGATCTAGATTTCAAGAGAAAACCCAACTCCACACCATGAAAAAGGATTAATGCATGGCATGTATCCCAAAAAGTGCATCAGGTAAGGTTTTGGGAAATCATAATGATGGAACAATGTGTATCCCTCCTTCACAATGTGTGTCCCTTCCCCAGATGGGAAACTCATGTGATAGATCACATGGGAAAGATCCCATGTGAAAGTATGTGGCCATGTACATAGTCATGTACCTTAGTAAATCAGCATGGGTTTATGTTCATAGACACAGAATCTGAAAATAGACACAATCAAAAGGACATGGTCTGGTCCCACATAACATGGAAAAGCCATGTAGTCAACCTTCATGGCTAGTACTCATAAATAGTCGGGAGCTATGTTCTAGATAGGGACAAAACTAAGTAGTGGAGAAGACAACATGTTTCGTGGGTCTCCTCTAACACCTTATACCCCCTGAGATATTTTCTTTAAAAATTTAATGATCCTTATGTCCTTCATTTCGACTCAGAATTTGGCCAACAATTATCATATACAGAGTTTTTGCCATGCAAAACATGATTGATGTTGTAGGTTTTGGATTTAGAGATATGATGTGAAATGTTTTAGGCACATCCCATATTGAGGTGATGTTTTATGTTGAGGGTGATCTCGTGGGATCACATGTAACTTCATACTAAGTAGAACCCCCCTATGGTATATGGTGAGGATATATGATGACTAGAGCAGAGCCCTCCCATTAATTCACACTAGGGAGTGGGTCATTCACAATTAGGGTGGACCCCCCCCCCCCCCACATCATGGTTGCAGGTTATCTATAACTACCTCTTAAGAGGACCCCCTATCAGATAGGTCATAGGTCCTTGATGACCATAGTGGAATCCCCCTATTGTACATGGGTGTGAGTCCTCTATTTTCGTGTGGAACCCCCTATGGGATAGGGTTCAGGTCTTCAAGGACCAGTGTGGAACCACCTATCACACTAGGGAAAGGGTCCTCAAGGTTATGAGTGGATCACCTATATGAATAGGTGATGGTCCTCTACCTATTGTGTGGAACTCTGTATCAACATAGGGTACGGTTCCAAAACCATAAGAGTGGAACCCCTTTCTACAAGTGTGTGGGTCCACTACTAACGGAGGGTAACCTCTTATCATCATAGGGTGCAGAATTTAAAGAAAATAGTGTGGACCCCCCCCCCTCATATGAATGGTATTAGGTCCTCTATGAATACATATATAATGGAACCCCATGCATATGTACAAGGGATATGGTCCTCTACTTCGAGGTTGTTACTCCTTGATAGGGTGGAATAGTGATGAGATGTGGCGTATCTTGGATGGTTACTTATGAATAGACTCATGAGATATTGGGCATTGTTGATGGACTATTGGAACTATTTTTTCCTTTTCTTCCTGGTTTTAGATATGATTTGGAGATCCACTTACACTCTCATTTGGGATTCGTTTGATTGACAATTTATATGAATTCTTATATATCCACATCTTCAATTTGGTTACTCTCATTCGATGAGAGGTAAAGATGCACAAGATATTCCATATTATTTTCATGTCTACCTTCTCTGTGATATAATATGTTACACCACTTCTATAGGTAGTTAAGACTGAACGTGCTGTTAATCTAATCATTTTGTTGATCCACTAGTGTTTTGAAGAGGTTACATACATTCTATTTTTGGGTTGAATTGTTCTATTTGATTGTTTCATGCATCTATGATATATATTCATTTTTAACACTTTCTGCACCCCCTTAAGATTTCAGGGTGTCATACTTGGAATGTATATACTCACCACTAAATTGACATTTCCCGTAGATGTCGTGTTTTATGTAGATGACAGATAGGTCGGTGGTGAATTGAAAAGTGCTTAGGGATACTGGATTCTATAGACTGTGTATGGTTGTCATAGCTTAGGATTCAGGAGACGAACTCTCTCAGTTGTTGACTTTTTCACTTTTGTTAAGTTGGGGCATATTTCTATCTAGATATGTAACTTTCAAAATTACTTCTCAATTTTCATTTTCGTACTCTTTTACAACCTAAAGTTTATACAACCTTGGTTTACATTATAGCTTTTTTTATCTTTTACTCTTTCCTTAGAACTATTTTACCCCTATGTTTGTGTGTGTGCATACAATTTAATGTGTGTGTGCATATAGGTACACATGAAAAGGCATCCAATTATTTATATATGCCTTTAATGTTGGTCACCACCCCCTTGCATATGGAAGAGGGATTGGGTTAGTTGTTGTTCAAGAACTGACTTTGTTAGGGTCCTAAAATTTTTGTATCTAATCTTGTTCCTTATTATGGACATTGTTTGTGTTAGAAAACTTAAAAGGATTTGGTTTGGTTTACTAAAATAGTTTCAAAGTGTCTCGAGTGTACCTTTCAGGCTAGGGAATCCAATAATTATGAGGGCAGCTGACATATCCATTCACCACATCCCTAACTACCTACATTTGAACTCAGGATACTGAGACATTTATTTCATGGATCAATGGTACATACATCATTTAGGATTGAGTATTTGACTATCTTTCTTGAGTCATCTCCCCATTGTGGTTGAATTATTTATATAAATGCTTTTCTTACATTGGTACATCATGACAAATATATGGATACCTCCTAGATTATAACCGACAAGGATACTAGTTCAAGGTTGTGAAAAAGATATGATGAGTGGTGCAGCCTTAGTTTGGGGCCCATCCGGTGACCTCCTTCATCTAGGTGGGAAGGTTAAAACACCTCCTATTGTTGAGTAGAATATTGTTCAAGTATAGTAGGATGAGTAAGAGAAAAATCCTAGCATACTTTATGAGTTCTGGTGAAATAAGATAGTGAGGTTCTATGGAGAGACAACTACTATGGTAGTATAATATTCGATAGATTTGGTGTTTTGTATCACTAAGTATGTTCAGAACCTAATGGATCAGGTTGTTTCACAGTCAAATAGCCTTTCCCATTGAGTTGACGGGCACTGGTGGGCCATTTGACACTGTGATAGATGATTCAACAGTCTAAAGGGAGAAATTCTATTACTTGATCCTTGAGAAGTACATCCCCTCCTCCAAGAGATAATTTTGGATCCATGATATTATGGAGATACTAAAAGAAGGGATAATGGTGGATGAGTATGTAATGCAGTTCACAACCCTTACACGGTACTCTCTTTACATGTTATGGGATGGCTACTTATGATAATAGAAGTATGAGAAAAGACCCTAAATAGATATATGAGATGGATTTCTAGCACTATACATATCCACTTATTTCATAGTTTTGGAGGGGAAACTGGTGACAAATATAATTTAGTCATAAGAGCCCCAAATAGTTGGATATGGTAGTGGGCATCAAAAATCTGAGACTTCTACAGCTACTAAAAGGAACCATGCACTATCATATAAATTTAGGAGACATAACCATGATCAAAATCATAACTGGATTTAGTGGAAATGAAAATCTCTCAGGATTCTTAGAGAGGGTATGTTCATTAATTTTTATGCATGATGTCAAAAATATTAACACTGTCTAACCAGGAATTTTGGGAAACATAGATGGATTATTGATGAACTACCAAGACATAGGCATCACTGTGATTAGAGTTCTCATTGGTGTTTGATGGGTGGTCATGGGGGAGGTAGTGATTTAATAAGAGTACGAGGACAAATGGGTGGTGGATGAAAAATAAGAGATCCTTCGACCACAACCACTGAACATACCACATTAGGCTAAGGGATCTGGAAGTCAGGGTCATTGAGAGATATAGTCTCTGATGTTTTATAACCCCTCCACAAAAAGATGATTAAAGGTATTATTTTTGTTTTTTTTAATAATTATTTAATAATAGTTGAAATGGTCTAATCCAACATTGACTATAATTTTAGACAATTTAGTTGCCATTGCACTAATGGGATCAGATTATACATTATTTTTTAGGGAGATCACATGGAGAGATAAGTTGGTTCTTTAAGAATAAGGTCAAAATCCATGAACTATCATGTAGTGTGTATATATCTTCGATTATTTGGCTCTTTAGTCATCTGAATTATTTTTTTTGTTGAGTATTACATGGACGTCTTCTCTGAGGACTTTCCTTGTCTACATCCTAGTTGGGATGTGGTTTTTTTCATTGTCTTTCATACTAATACCACTAAAATAACTTATAAAGAATATTGGTTAGACAGTAATTAACTCCTAGAGCTACAGTTGTAGTGGTGAGATATTTGAGAGAATGGTTTCATTAGACCTAGTGTGTCCCCCTAGGAAGCTCTAGTGTTGTTCATGAAAAAGGCAGACAAGAGATTTCGTATTTGTGTAGATTATCATGCATTGAAACCGGAAAAAATAATGATAATGTACCCCTTTCCAAGGATTTTTTACCTCTTTCCTTAGTTGGGATGTTTGAGATGTTTTTAGAAGATTAATTTTAGATCCAACTACAACAAGATGAGGGTTTACAAGGATGATTTTTCTAAAGTTGGCATCATGAAGCCTCTTTAGACACTATGAGCTCCCAGTGGTTCCTTTTGGTGTAGAAAATTCCCCAACCATGTTTATGGTTTTTATGAACCAATTCATCTATCGATTAATGGATAATTTTTTTTTCTTTATCAACGAAATAGTCATCTACTATACATCAATAGAGGAGGTTGTAGAGAATATGAAGATGTTCATGTATTTTATTCGAGATCACCATCTTTATGGAAGGCTTCCGTAGTGAAGGATATTTTTTCATGAGGATCAATTTATTGGGAATGTAATTTTTAAAAATGGTTTAACCATGCTCCTCATAATGATGAATATACTTATTTCATGGGAGCCAACTATGATCACGTCAGATGTACAGATCAGTCATTTCTTAGTGGGGTACTATAGAAGTTTTTTTTGTAGAATTCACTAGAATGACACCCCTTTGATATTCCTAATATAAAAAGGGGAGAAATTTACATAGTATGATCTATTCTAGAGGTCCTTTTAGTAGTTGTGTATAAGGATTACGAGTGATATAATGTTAAGAATATGAGAGGAGGTAAAACAGTATGTTGTGTATTGTGTTGTCTAATGAGTAGTTATCTATTTCTTGTTGATTTAATGATATATTCATATCACATACTAGTTGAGGAAGTTATGAAAAAATAAGAAGAACTATGTGAATCATATATAGAGATATCATTATTAGTCTTCTCCCTGAGGATTTGGAGGCACTACCTTTTTATGGGAGTACTTTTTGGTTTACACACAACAACTGAGTGTACATCTTCACGCATAGAGACTTGAACCATAGATATTGGCACCAGTGAGAGTTCCTAGAGAAAAGTGAATTTGAGATAGTATAACATATATTGAATTTAAAAATTTTATCATATTCCATTAGTATGTCATTTTTTCCTTCTTTTTATAGGAGGATTTAGAGTAGTTGTCCTCTATAAAGCTCAACCATGTCGAACAGAAGGGTACAACTTTTCTACATTTTATGGGGTGGACTCCTCTATTTATCATGAAAGTGGGACAGTCTAAATTGTAATACATTGAATTTGGGGAATTAAATGAAAAACTATCCATGGCCTACTCACTATATTTATATTATGATGGTGGGAATCATGACATCCTTTCCTAGGGACAAACACTTTTCCCATCCAAGTTACTGGGGGAGGTGATCCAAGAGTTCCACACTTCTCTCCTAGTTGTTCATCCCAGTGTAGAAAATATGTATAGAGACCCTAAAAACTATTTTAATGGTCAAAATTTAGATGAATAATAACTATGGTCATCACATGTTTCCTTACATATCAGTATGTGAAGGTTGAGAACCACATGTAGAAAGGTCCGTTGTATCCCCTTGAGATCCTAGGGAGGGCGTGTGATGGAATATACATGGACATTATTACATGGATTTTGTGCATAGGGAAGGGAAAAGACCCCATATGGGAGATATATGACAAACTCACGATGTGGGAACACTTCCTTGATATCAAGGAGTAGTGTTTTGTAGAGATTTTGGGGAAGCTGTACATACAAGTGATCATTCACCTTCATGGGGTTCCCTTGATGATTGTACCCAATCATGATGTGTGGATTACATCCTGATTTTGAAGATTCCTAAAGGATTAGTTCAAGAACCAAATGTGTATTATTACATCCTTTCACCCCAAACCAACTGGTAGACTGATCACACTATCCAGGTGTTGGAGGATACGCTAAGGCCATGGGTGATAGAAATTTCCAAATACAAGAGGATCGAATTTCCTTGGTAGAGTTAGTGTACTGAAACCATAACCACTCTACAGTCAGTATAGACCCTTTTGGGTCCTTCTACGAGATATGCTATAGGTCTCCCATGTACTGGATAATTATTAATGATATATCTTATGTGGGCCCAGATATAGGGTAGGTGACGACGAAGAAAGTCCTGGTCATTTGTGAGCAGATGAGGACGACCAGCAGCTAGAAATCTTACAAATATCATCATCATTTTCCCTTGGTGTTCAATTAGAGAGAACACATATTCCATACAGTCTCCAAGATATGAGTATAGTGGATGTTTAAATGGGTATGAAAGATATACCTGATCTTATATGGGATATTAGAGATCACGCAGAGGGTTGATGATGTTTCATACCACCTCACCCTTACGCTACAACAAGAACGGTTAAACGATGTCTTGAACATGTCATAGATGAGGAGATATATGCAATCCCCTATGCACATTATCAACTAGGGAATGAATGATATTGAGGATGGAACAACCATTTTGGATAACTTGGAGGTGATTGAGGATCAACAGAAGAGAACACTACATGGAAAGATGATACCTTTAGATCATTTGTTGTGGTAGCATAGGAACATGAAGGAGTGTTCATAGGAGTGGGATATACAAGTGAAATATCAGTATAAAATGATCTTTGTTTATTTTTTTCATTATGGGGATGAAAATATTAATGTAGGGAATGATATAAATACATATATTTTCCCTCTATGACTTTGATATATATATATATATACATATAGAGCTAGGAGTAGAGAAGAGGTGCAATTTTGGGGCCTGGTGTGACCAAAATTAATTTTATAAAGAATATTAAATAATGTTTTATTGTGTGAACATAGTATCTTAATGAAAATAGACTAAATCATAAATGGAAGCTGGAATCTATAAATTGAGGCCACTTTTGAGTCTGGAAGACAATTGTTACCCAAGGAGCGACCAAAAATGGGTTAGCGCGGGGTGTTTGGACTCTACACTCGTTGGTGGTAGGTTCAGTGAAATATATAAATATATTTCGTATTTATTTATTTAATATTTATATAGTGAAATTTTATATAATAATATCTCTACGGTGAATCCTCCATGGATATCCACCTAAAAGATCGAAAGATACAAGATATCCTTCTTCCTCCTTCGTTGGAGAATCACCCCAAATAATGATGAAACATAAAATTATAGCAGATCAGGATTTTGTGAATGATATGAATAATCTCCATAATTGGCAGGTGAATTCATGAATGATGAAGGATCATATCTTTATCCAGGAATCATAAATTATTGGATAAAACCCTTGTGGATTAAATTAACTGACTAGATCAATCCCTTCTATTGATCTTCTCCAGTTGAAGCCCTTTCATGCCACTGAATATAAATTTAAATTCATTTATTTAACTTTTCTAACCCCATCTACCCATTCATGATTGTTGGCCATGAATTCCAATCCAAAAATTTATAAAAAACAAAATATGGGAATTTTGAAAATATTTTCTTTGCGTTTTTAACTATTAGGACCCCACGGTATTAGTTGGACATTTTTTGGTGGGAACAAGCCTGATCGAACCACCCAGAACTACGATAGATCAACAAAAAATCTTGGATCAGTGATAGAAGACACAATACGAGTTCTTTAGGAGATGAGGGTGAGGGTTTTTATTATTGGTGGATAATTATTAAATTGTTAAAGGTGTATAGGCATACCGAATGTGTGGCGGAAACTCCCATGGGGTAAGGGATCATATTTACCATTAATAACATCTATAATCCTTGAATCAAATCCATATACACTCATCTCGGGTGGAGTATATATGGGATCTATTGTAGAATGATGTTATTAAATGATAGGTTTTTTGATATATATTTCTCAAAGAAAATCCACCTACACACCCTGTACAATGATGAAAAAATGACATTTATCCACTTTCGTGGGGAGGTTTGGGTTTTATTGGAAGTCCTAAGGATGAAATGGAGTGTAGCCCTCTTAGACGTCATGTACTCCTTACCCGAATCGGAAACCCACATGAGGGATCACACTGGCGGGATCCCATGTGGTCATACATAGCTAATTACAAGGCCATATACCAGAGTACACAAACACAGGGTCATGTAGATAGACATAGGGTTTGTATATAGACATGAGGTCTAATGAAAAAACATGGCTAGAAAGACATGAATCGATTCTAGGTAGCTTGGACATGCAATGTAGTCCACCTACACGACAAGTACTCATACACAGTTCCGATTTTTGTTCTACATATAGAGACTACTAGGTAGTGGATAGGGAGAACACTCTCACTTAGTCCCCTCACAACCGTGGACCCCTTGAACTTTTTTAAGAAACATCATGTTTTTATATCTCCTTAGTTTAGACTCAGATTTCTGACTAGGAGTAGCTTGTCTTTTGTTTGATTTAACATAGAATGTGATGGTTCCCTAGGAGTTGTATTTCATGATATGACGTGAAATGGTACATGCATGTCGGTTGTTGAGGGGATTCCAAACAGTGTCTATGATCATTTTGAATCACATAAGGCTTATTACCCAGTGGAACCCCTTATGGGAAAGGGTGAAAGTAATTTATGACTATAGTGTAACTCCCCTATCACACAGAGGCTTGATTCCAAGAATATTAGATTTGCCCCATCAAAGTTGGTGTAATAGATCTATAGATACCTTCCGAATGGACCCATTATTAGATAGCCGACGATTCCTCGATGACCTGAGTTTGACTGCTTTTTTACCAAGTAGAATTTCCCCATAATTCAAGTGGAACCCCTTATGGGATTGGGTCTGGGTTCTCAATGAATAGAGTGTAACCCCTTATCCCACCATGGTGTGGGTCCTCAACTTTAGAGTTGAACCGCCTACCAACATGGACGTGGGTACTCATCCTATCGAGGGATTGGGTCTGGGTTCTCAATGAATAGAGTGTAACCCCTTATCCCACCATGGTGTGGGTCCTCAACTTTAGAGTTGAACCGCCTACCAACATGGACGTGGGTACTCATCCTATCGATTGGAAACCCTGTCATTATAGGGCATGGGTCCTCAACATTTATATTGGAACCTGACAACAATATGGATGAGTGAAATCTACAAACCTAGTGGAACCACCTTTCAGCATACGGTAGATGTCCTTGTGAAAATGGAGTGGAAATATCCATCAGCATGGGAATGAGTCCACTATGAATACATACATAGTGGATCCCCCTGATGTACTAGGTTTTTGGTTCCCGACGTTGAGTTTGTGGTCCCTCAACTATTGTGCATAGTGATGAGGTGTGCCTTGACTTGGAATGTTACATCTGAGCAGATGTGTGAGAAGTTGTCCATCTTTGATGGACTTTTGGAACTGTAGGTGACTCTTCATCATGGGAATAACTGTGAGATGGGGAACTCCTTACTCTATCATTTGGGTTTCTTTTGACTAAGAATATACATACAATATTCTATATCCACACTATAATAATATATTCTTATCATATATAGAAACTAAATCATTTTCAAAAATATATAAATCATTAAAAAAATAGGCACCCAAATATAGTATTAGTTTAGTACATTTCGAATCATGGAATCATAAATGTAGATACATGAGTGAGGTACATTATTTTCTACTTGGTTCTCAAATAATAGAAACACTATTAGACATATCATTCATGAAATAATTCATCATAACAAAGAGAACGAAATAAAAATGTTTTGATCTCATATTCTCAGTAAGGGTAAACAAGAGAGATATGTAAGCATAAATATGTTGATAAAGGTATTATTGTATGATCAAAAAATTTAAATAACTTATCATGAATGTCAAAGATCATAAACACGAATGATGGAGTAAATATAAGAAAATCATAGGAATTGAATCGTAAGGGAATCTAGTGCAAAATCCCTAAATTCCTAACAATGGAATAAGGCATTGAATTGTGTCATACATGTTATCTTATAACATTGTGGACATGTATATATGGAAACAGGTTCCCTCATTTAGTTATGGACAAGAAATCGTACCCTCACATAAAGTTACCAACATGAAACTACATCCACATGTAACCTTGTGAACCTTAAATCATGTTCCCACATAACATTTTTAATACGTAATCAAGATCACACATAAAATTATGCAATGAAATCATGAAAATTCCTAACATGGATATCATGTAATCAGGTTCACGCATAACAATCTGAATATATATCAAGGTTCATACATGACAATGTGAACATGTAATTTGGATCATAATGAAACTTACTCACATGGAACTTGGTCTATGAATAACATATTGAAAATGTATTCTGGTTCAGACATATATTTGTGAACCTTTAATATGGTTCATGAATATCATATATACTCATGAGTCATCCATAATTACCCAATGCATTAGAGGGAGATATATGTTCAACCAATCAAAAATTAAAAAATAAATATATGCACCACAAGATTATAAACAATCATCATATCATAAACCATGAAATAAAATGAGTGTCATATTCATTACAACATATCATTAAATATGAAAAAGAGACAGGCCTCAAAACAATTTTATCAAATTATAATGCATTAAAATAAGCATGTATCAAAATCATATAACCTATAGAAGATAAAAATGTTTAATAACCAGAATTACATCAAAACATACACCATTCATGAAACAATATGAATGGTAATCTTATATGATATCATGGGTATAAAATCAAGTATAAAAAATTATGCCATCTTATATAGAGAATGTTTTTTGAAAGATGACATGGATCATTTCTTGAGGAAAACAAACTTTCTATGAAATTCCTTTTCAAAGAATCATTTCAAACTCTTTATAATTTAAAAAATTATTCTTAATTTACTTTAAAAAATATCTTAAGGAAAATAGAATTTCTTATTTTGAAAATTTATTTTTAAGACATCACACCTTTTGAATAGCATTTTCATTTCCAATACATAAACGAATATAAGGAACTATTAATAATATTTTGAAATCCTTTATCGTTGAAAATTATAAAATAAACCTGATAACAATTTTAAAAGAAATTAAAATATAAAATATAAATTAATACCATTTTATTTGAATATCATTTTTAAATAAAAAATTTCCTAAAATATTTGGAAAACATTTTCATTACCAAAAATTACATTAAAAATTTAAAAATGAATAATCATGGAAATAATGAATATTACAGTGGGAATGTTTATACATGATGATCATTCATTTTCCCTTTAAACGTTCAAAAATTTACAATGATTGAAAAATGAACAGAAGATTCATTTTAATACCATTTTTTAAAAAGTTAATACATTAGCAAAATATTATTTTGAGCCTTATAGGATAACAGTAAAACATTTTTGAAAATGGTTTTAGAAATCATTGTTCTAAAAGAATATGTATTCCCATCTTAATGGAGAAATGATTTCGTATATTGATAAAAACATTGTATTAATTATATTAAGTAATAAATATTGGGGAAATTGTATAATTACTTGTATATAAGCATAATAACTATAGGGTATGGAAATTTATGTTTTTTTTGAGATATGGATCATATTATTTCTTCACTAGATACATAATCATAAACAAAATTGATAAATGATGGTATTTTAGCAATAAATCAGTACAACATTGAAAACATTGAATCATAGTAGAATAGAAAAAATAACATTATATGAAGAATAAAATATCATCAAAAGAGTTATATTCATGATATAACAAGTAAAAGGGAAGTATACACACCTCTTAGAAGAATATAGGTGCAATAATATGGCACTTCTCTTGGAGATGGAAAATTGACACAAAACTACATTTCCAATATGGAAAAATATAAACACAAAACCAATGAAAAAGAGATCATAAAATGGGTTTTTAAATACAAATAAACTTATGTATATGTGTCATAGAATACATTCAATGTTATTAAATAAACCACAAAATGAAATCAGTGTTGATCATAGAATGTATCTCAATGATATTAAAAGTGGGATGAGAAAGCCCTTACCTTATTTCTTGAAATTATTTGTACCTCTTAAAAAGTCATCTATAATAAATATAATGTAATACCCCAATCTTCCATGGTATGTTTCTCTTTGATTAATATGATAGCGTGTGAAGTGCGCAACACCGAGTTCAAGCGCACCACAACCTATCAAACTAGCCGTTTAAAAAACAGTTAGGAATAGTAATAATCCAGTTTTGAAATTTATATAATCCATATTGCTTTAAAATCTATATTATGTGTTTCTTATACATAATAATTGAACATATTCAATTTTTCAGATAAAAGAAGTATTTTTCAAAAAATGAAATATTACCACCTTTTATTGGAAAACCCTTTTAAAATCCAACATTTGACACTTTTATATATTCAATTTTACAAAATAAACATTTTAATTAGAAGTGGGACATAAAAAATTAGTTTGGATAAATTTTCAGTGCTTTTCTAAAAACATGCATATTTTTATGAATAGTGAAAAGTAATGAATTTTAATTGAATGTGCATTTTTTAATAAAATAATATTTATAGTTAAATTAATCTTTTCAATGTTTTTTGAAGTATAATTAGATTATATTTTATCATGTAATCTAATATTGGTAATTGGAAGTAATTTTACATTTAAATTGGAAATAAACTCATAACAATCTTTTGATTGTTTTTACTTCTCAAAAAAATACTTTCTAGTTTTGACAATGTCAAATATTGTTTAGAATTAATTAAAACAAAATATTTGTTTTGAATATTTTGAAAAATAAATTATTTCTTAATTTTTAATGTCAAAATTAGCTTTTTCTGAATGTTTGGTATCTTTCTAAAAATATTCAATTTTTGCTGAATAGTGAAAAATACTACATTGTTGTTTAAAGCCGACATTTTATTTAAATAATTATTTTTTATTTAATGTTATTTTAAATTAATAATAGATACATAACACCTATATTATTACTAATTAATTCATTGAAGTCATTTTATAATAAGATTATATATATACAATTTTATTTAACTATTTATAGTTTTTACTCACATTCTTGGCACATTTGAAAATTTGTATATAACATAATTCTACCGCTTATGCGAATTGAATTTCAAATATTCGAGAGACATAGATGAAATCAGTTAGTTATATTTTTTTCAATTGGATGAAAATAATTTTTGGTGAATAATAGCTATTGAATTTGATTTACCACGATTAAAAGTAAATATGGCAATTAAAGGTAAAAATGGTATTATAATTGGACTAACACATGTACTAATTCAATTAGATAAATTTAATTCGACCAAAATCAACCTGAGTAATAAAATATGTTCATTTTTGTCCACTTGGATTAGATTATGATATTTATTATTATATTATTTAAAGAATATTTAAAAGTGTTAAATTCAAAGTTTAATAACTAAATAATATTTAATATAGGTTTATACATAAGGTAAATTGGACTATAAATATTAATTAGAAAGATAAAATGATTTCCTATGTAATGTTATTTTATTTATAATTTTTATACTTTAAATAATTAAATTTATTTATAAAACAATGATGATTCAATAATTACCATATTATTGAATGATTAAAAATATTGATATTACATATATTAATATAATTGATAATTGATAATTATAATGTATTACATGAATATTATAAGATAATAAGAAATTTTATGGTTGATTAAATAAATTTTTTTCAATTTGATAATGTTTTTATGACTTTCACAAAAACCAAATACTAAATAGTGTCAAAATTGACATAAATGAGTTCTTTTAAAAATATTATATTATTAATTGATATAATATTCCTAAAAATATATTTTTTGGAAAAAGGACTTATATAAAGATATATATATCAATAATTAACCACATTGGGGTTATCTTGTCTTTTTATAGTATGTTTATTAATCATTTATTATATTAATACAACAATACATGGTAAAAGTCAAACTACTTAACTAAGAGTTAAATATAAATGATAATGTTAATATGGTGACCTAAACCAGTCTAAAACCTATTGGTTGAGAGATTTTATACCCAATCCCACCTTAGCCTCAAAATAAATATTTTCGGAGCCATTGATAACCGAATAATTATATAATAATATAATATTTCAAGGTTTTCCAAAAGTTTCCCTCACCTATCTTAAGAAAGTATACTTCTCTTCTCTCAAAATCACACATGAAAGACATTTGGCTCAGCCAAACCATACTCAAATATTCTCCCAACTACTTTCACTTCAACCTAGAGGACTTGCACTGATCATGATCTAACCTAAGGATCCATTTTGATCAAATCAAAAGGAAGAACCCGAAGAAGAGGTAATAATTTAATCATCACATTCAAAGTTCTTTTCTTCTTCCACATCGTCCTTCATTGTTGTTTCGATAAAAATAATAATAACTCTAGTACCTTATACACAATTTGATGTTATTATAAATATGGTATGACCATATTCATTATTCTATCTATCTTATGAATGAAGAAGTCATTATATGTGTGTATGTACAACTTACCATCTATATGTTGTGGGTAGTTGGATATTCAACACTTCATCATATGGATGGGTATAAGAATGGGTATTATTGAATTAAATAATAAATATAACATGTTAATTATTCAATATATATCATATACCATCCAATTATTTTTGATTTCACCATCAACAGAATGGTATTGTTGCTCATGCGTACATACTGATTATTGTCTCCACAAACACAATGAGATTCATTCCCCATCGTCACCATTACAGTATTATTTTAATTTTATGATTAAAAATAATGTTTTAGAACTTCATATCTTTCTGGATATAAATCAAATAAATCATATCCATATCAAACATGACTTACGTAACAAACCATACAAAGGAAAAAAATCAATTATCACACAAAACAATGATACTACGAAAATATTATTAACAAATCAATATTAGATGATCACATATGAAATCATATTATATATGTGGTTCTGGTATAATTTAATAACAATTATTTTACCATTATAGTGGAAGTTAACCTACCCTCTAATATAGAAAATTACAAGGTAAGGGTTCTCATCTCCCTTTTTGTTCCCATGACATTCATGCTATATTGGCCACTATTTACATTTTTGCGGAGTCTGTACTCTCCATGATTGTATTATTGTTGTAATTTACATTAATTTATGGGTATTTACATCTTCATCATTTGATCCTTCTTTAATTGGGTGTATGTTTTGTATGTTTCCAAATTAGTAAGGGAATTTTAAATTTCAATTTATAATCATTGGGCTTTACACATACTTCATTGATTATTTTACTCCATGAATATGTGTTGAGTTACTATTTATAATTTATATAGTAATTTATACTCCCCTTTTTGTGGGTATACATTTGATACACATAATCCATACATTGATAAATTCTCATTCCATTGATATGAACTTGTTAAGGGTAATCTTAACTCAATTTCCATTCATTGAGTCAAACATCAAAGTCATTGGTTTTTTTACAAGAATATGTGTGAATATACACATATTGATTTATACTAAATATCATATTATAATTAATGTATTTATAATTTCCACACATAATTATTTCATTGCATTATCCATAAAATAAGGATATCATCTTTATAAGGGATTTCGTCTCGATTTACATTCCATTGAGTACTTTTTTCCGTTATACACCAATTCACATTTATATGGTGTATATACTATTAATTGGTATAGTATATCATGGATCCCTTTATTTTCATGATATTTTAATGTTTTGATTATTTTTATTTGAAAATTACTTGAATTCATGTGTCTCTCATTTGGTTTGGGACTCTAACTAAAATATCATTTTAAATGTATTAAAATTTTATTCATCTAAATCATTCCCATTAATATACATGTTTTAAAAATGGTTTTTAGTATTTATTTATATGGAAATGAATGTTTTTTGAAATTAATATTCCTTTTAAATGTTTCAAAGTGGTATGGGACACTTTTATTAAAAAATATATCTTAAATGGATTCTTTGATAAATAGTGTGACATTTAAATGTTTTTATAAAAATGATATATTTATGAATAACAATTTTTCCTATTTGTTTTCATATATGTGAATATCCTTCATTATTCTGGATTGAGCGTGATTTTTTATATCAAAATCTTCTATATTGTATTTATGTTCTATTTTTATACCCATAATGGGTTGGGGTTAAAATATTGAAACTTCGTATGCTAGTTCTAATATCAATGTTTAGAATTTGTTTCATACTTTTCATAAGATGAATGCATTGAAAATAGTAAGTGACAGGGGGAGCCCGCTATAGCTCTTCAATGCATCAGTAGGTCTCATGAGACAAACTTGTGTCTAGGCATAAGGTCTAGATAAAATATTATTTGTTGTCTTGGAATGAGGCCTTGACTATGTGGTTATGATGTCTGAAATTATGCATTCCATAATTATAAAATCAGCTATAAATATTAAAAGTGATTATTAGACTAGTATAACATCAATGTGAATAAGTATAGGGAACAATTTGATTTATCTTTTCCATTTTATACTGAGGTTTATGATCAAAAGTCTTGTATTTTAGTCTTATTCAAGGCCTTAAATATTTATTATTATTAATTATAGTTTCCTCTATGTTGTTATCTTTACTGAAAATATGATCTCAACCCTTTCATATTTTTTCTTTTTCCCTGGATGTGAATAAGTATATTATGCTTGACCTATAGGGATTGGTTAAGGGATATGAGTGTGTTAAAAGGGGACACAATGTTGTTGTTGTTTTATGGTGTAATATAAAACTTATGTATATATCTAGTACTTATAAGGCTACTAAAATAATTGGCCTTTCGAGACAAGATATCTTGTGATCATTCCAATGTTGTGAAATAATGCATCGACTCTGGGTAACCGGGGTCTGGGCATTATAGTTTTTATCAGAGTAAGTTAACTACAAAACATGGAAGATAGATTTAGAAAAACTGTGATTAGAAAACATTACCCTAAGATAGACTATGAGGGTTTGTATAGAAAAACTTTCTATAATTTTGGTAATATAGTAATTTGGTGTATTTTCCAAGAAATATATCATTATCTAGATACGTTCATGTATAGGCAGATCTGGTACAGATGTACCTAGGAGTGAAAACTCTGACATAGAGTTTCGGGCTAGACATATGGTATCATGGTACACAACAACAAGCCTTGCCGCACTCTTGGTTAAAACACTACCAGGGGATATGCTTAGGTTAATTTAAGTTTTTTATATAGATCAATTTGGAGGAATTTAATATAATTTTAAATTAAATAACCTTAATTAATTTTATGGTGTTTTAGATCAAAAATAAGGTGTCATGATATTCTCCAAATGATTTCATGACTATAGTTACTCTCAGTCTTCATTCTGGTTTTAGTCAATGTCTGGATTCAAATGATGTCATAGGAACATTGAAACACGATGTAAAAGGTGGGAACAGTTGTTGAAATAATTAATTAAATGGAATATTTATAGGAATAAAATATATCATGTTCATGCTGAATCAGTTTCAAAAAATATGATCAACAACATATACATTAACAAACCCCTGAACTCAACAAATAAGAGAAAGGCAGAGAATGATAAGAGATCTTATTCTGGAGACCATATAGAAAAAAGAGTACATTATCCATCATGCATGAAATGTGGAAGGATACACCCAACAAAGTGTCTCAATGGAACAATAAAATTATTTACTTGTCAGAAAGAAGGATATAAAGTAAATAATTTCTGAGGAAAAATGAATAGTACTATAGATGAAAATTAAAATGATCCTACGAATCGATTTACAATAAATTTTCATAAATGCAGGGGACCTGGGAAATACCCTAGTCAATATAAAATTATATAAGATAACCTCTTATTCAAGGAAGAACCAATGTGAAAATAAATGGAAGTATAAATGTTTAAAAGTAATAAGGCTCTTTGTTGATGGGATTACTTTGAAGGAATTTAATTTTGTATGTGTGACCCTATAATCTATTTTTTGAAAATGATATTTCATGAAAATTTACCATTTCTTGGTGGATATATGTATAATCAACCATTTGGGATTATATGATCGTTGAATTTCAGTGAATTGCATGTTATTACTTTTTGGGAAGAAAATGCAAGGTATGAGATAACGTTAGTGGATAAAATATGCTATGGAAATTTTTGAAGAATTTATATCATTTTTTATAATGTTATAAAATTATATAGGTTTTGAAAATGGATAATACACAGAGCGTTTGGCAGCCCATGGTGTCATACAAAGCTGCAGGAATCAAACCCACAACCAAAGTGTGATTGGGATTTATCACCTACTACTTGACTATGTGAAGTCCCTGGTTAGTATGACTAATTATTTTTATTGAAATGATTATATAGATATAGATTATGTTAATTTTCTGAAATTATTTTTTATCCTTAATATATTAAAATGATTTGGTGATTAAGCAATAAATGTTATTTTGGAAAACGTTCGGTCTTTTGGGAACACTATATGCCTAAGGAAAAGAGAATACTAAGGGATTTCAATTGAGGAGTAATGGTATATTTATATTTAGAAAGAATATATATTTTTATTATGGAATTATAGATATTTGGGTAATTTATGAAAAATGATAAATCTATCATAGATAATATGTGATTAGTTTAATTAATTTTAAGTATGTGAATTTAAATGTAATCGATGTTATTTGGAGATAAATGTTAAGATTTATCGTGGAATACTATGTGATCTATTCCTTCATAATTTTGGGTTACAAACATAGTTTGGACTATTTTGAAGAATTTTTAAGGGAATTGTTTTTTAATGGAATTTGTTGATCTTTGGGTATTATTTGTTTAATTTTAGAGATTAAGAGTAGTATTTCATTCTATAAAGGATTATTATTTTTAGGGATCATCCAATATTTTACTAACCATTTTGTTTTTGGTTAATTTATAATGACAAGGGAAATATATTGTTCATATTTTGTCAATTATGTGATTCCCTAGAAGTTTATTCTAGAGATTCAGGTGTGACTAAGTCATATTGAATAAATATCTTTTGGAGTGAATGATGAGTATGGGGAATAAATTTGTTAATGGATGGAACTCTAATTGTCAATAAATATTTTTCATATATAGGAATAAAACAATTCTTAAACTTTATCCAAAATATCTCGAAAGAAAATAATTGTTATCCTAAAACCTTATGTTTTGTTGACTTGATGATATTTTTAATCATCATAGATTTGTGGTTTTGAGACCCTCAATTTTTCATTCACTTGTTTGTGATTTATGAACTCAATCACTCTATATAAATATTTACATTTTCCCACTATTATAATTCTCACCAATGTTTTCCCATTCAAAATGAATATTTGATGGTGACATTTTTAGTACCCTTACACTCTTATTAAGACTAAATTTTATTAACCCTATTTCAAATGTGTGTTTTACACAGAGGTATCTTATATTTTTTAACCATTTATTTCTGAAGAAATATTTCAAATTGAGAGAGTGCAATATATTAAAGGAGTAAAGAATATAACACCCCAAGCTTATATGGTACGTTTCTCTTTGAATAATATGATAGCGGGTGATGCATGCAACGCTGAGTTCAAGCCCACCACGACCTATCAAACTAGATTTTTAAAAAATGGTTATTAATATTAATAGTTAAAATGTTTAATTTTATATAATCCATATAATCTAAACATCCATATTACGGGTTTATTAGACATAATATATTAACAAATTCAATTTATCAAATGAAATATTTTTTTTTAAAAAAATCAGTTTTACAGACTTTTAATGGAGAACCCTTTTTTAAATCTAATATCAGACACTTTTATATATTTAATTTTATTAAAAATAAATCTTCCTTAGAATTGGGACATAAAAATAAAGTTTGGATAAGTTTTTGGTGCTTTTCTGATAAGTTTCATATTTTGATGAGTAGTGAAAAATACTAAATTATATCTGAAAACTACTTTTTTAATCAAAATATTTCACAGTATTAATTTAAACATTTCAATCAGTTTTAGGTATAATTTTATCATATTTTTATCATTGAATCTAATGTTGGTCATTAGAAGTAATTTTACATTTAAATTTTACATAAAAACATATCAATCTTTAGATAGTTTTTACTTTTCAAAAAGTCACTTTCTCATTTTGACAACATGGATTATTTTTTTTAATTAACTAAAAAACTTTTATGATTTCAGTTTGGTAATATAGGCATATTTTTTGAATTTTTAATATCAAAATTAGCTTTTGGTGAATTTGTTTTATTTTATTATAAACATTCTATTTATGATGAATAATGAAAAACACTACGTTATTGTTTAAAGCTAACATTTTATTTAAATATTATATTTAATTTTAATTTATTTTAATGTCAAAATAGATAATTAACATCAATATTAGTTATATATAATTCTTTGAAGTCATTTTATAATAATATTAGACATATAAAATTTTATTGAACTTTTTACCGTCTTCTACTCACCTTCTAGGGACATTTTTAAATTTGCATAAAATATAATTTTACCGCTTATTTAAAATTAATATCAAAAATATTAGAGACACAGTTGATATCATTATGTAAAATGTGGTTCAATAAGATAAAAATAACTTTCTGTGAATAGTACATTTTGAATTTCTTTTAACATGGTTAAAAGTAAATAGAGTAAATAAAGGTAAAATTGATATTATAATTACCCTAAAACATGTCGTAATTCTATTTGATGAAGGTATTTTGACCAAAATAATTCTTAGGAATATAATATGCCCCTTTTTGATCTCTTGAATTAGATTATGACATTTATTATTATTTTCTTTATAGAACTGTTAAAAGTTCTATATTCAAAGATTAATAACTAAACAAATTTTAATATAAGGTTATGCATTAGATAAATTTGACTATAAATATTAAATAGAAAGATAAAATTATTCATACATAATTTTATTTTATTTATAATTATTTGACAGCAAATAATTAAATTTATTTACTAAACAATGATGATGGAGTAATTACCTTGTTATAGAATGATTAAAATAATTGATATTATAAATATTAATATAATTGTAAACTGAGTCTTTTGATATATTCGAAGAATATTCAAGGTTAATTTGAAATGTTAGGGTTAATTAAATATTTTTTTTGATGTGATAATGTTTTTATGACTGACAAAAACCAATTACTGAATTGTGTGAAAATTGATATAAATGAGTTTTTTAAAAAAATACTATAAAATTAGTTAATATAATATTCCTAAAAATATAAGGTTAAGCCAAAGGACATAGATAAAGTTATATATAACAATAATGAACCACTTGTGGTTCGCTTGGTTTTTATAGTATGTTTATTTACAATGTATTATAATAATACCAGAATACATGGTAAAAGTAAAACTATTTAACTAAGAGTTAAATCTAAAAGATATGGTTTATATGGTGTCCTAAAATGGTATAAAACCTATTTTTTGAGAGTTTTTTGACCCATACCCACCCTAACATGTTAATGATTTTGTATATATTATATACCATCCAATTACATATGATTTCACCATCAATAGAATGGTATTGTCGCTCGTTCGTACGTACGAATGACCACCTCCACGAATGTGATGATATTCATTCCCCATAGTAACCATTCCAGAATAATTTTCATTTTATGATGAATAATAATGTTTAATAACATAATATCTATTTGTAAATGAATAAAATACATCCTATACTTATCAAATATGACTTACGTAACAAAAAATATAAATGAAAACTAATTAGTTGACACCTGAAACAATGATACAACTAAAATAGATTTAAAAAAGAAATATTAGAAGATCAAATCTGACATCATATTATGCATGTCGTTATTTTATAATTTAATAACAGTTTTTTCACCATTTTACAGGAGGATAACCTTCCATCTACCAAGGAAAAGTACAAGGTAAGGGGTTTTGTCCCACATTTTATTCCCATGAGATTCATGCTATATTGGCCAATATTTATTTTTTTGAGGTGTATATATATCCCATTATTGTATTCATTGTGTAATATAATTTAATTTATGGGTATTAAAATCTTCATTTTAGGGTCCTTATTTCATGGGGTGTATGTTTCGTATGTTACCAAATTAGTAAGGGAATTTTAAATTTGAATTTCCACTCATTGGTCTTTATGAATACTTCATTGATTATTTTAGTCCACGATTATGTGTTGGATCACTATTTATTATTTATGTAGTAATTTACACTCCTCTTTGTGTGGATGTAAATTTGATACTCATAATAAATCAATTTATAAATTCTCATGCCATTTATAAGAAGTTTTAATGGGTAATCTTAACACAATTTACATTCCTTGAGTTAAACATACAAGTCATTAGATTTGTTTTTACAAGAATAGGCTTGAATGTCCTCTTATTTATTTATACTGAATATCCAATTATATTTAGTGTATTTATATTTTTCACACATAAATATTTCATTGATTTATCCTTAATCTAAGAATACGGTGATTATAATGGATTTCGTCTCAATTTACATTCCATTGATATCTATTTGTATTTATGCACCAATTCACGTTTATTTGATGTATATACTATCCATTGAAATGATAAATTATTAATTCCTTTATTATCATTTTATTATAATGTTTTGATTTTGGTTATTCCTTAGTTACATGTATTCAAGCTTCTCTAATTTGGTTAGGAAATCATTAAATAAAATATCGTTATAAATGTTATAATGATATATTCATCTAAATATTTCTCATTGTCATCCCATTTTTAAAAATGGGTTTAAGTATTTATTTATACAAGAATTTACTATTGGTAAATTCAAAATTCCATTAAAATGTTTCAAAGATGTATATGACACTTTGATTCAAAAAAAATCTCTTTTAAATGACTTCTGTAGTAAATATTGAGACTTTTAAAAGTTTTCATGAAAAAGTGGATATTTAAATCAAATATATTTCCTTATTATTTTCATCTTTTCCAATATCATTCATTATTCATGATTGAGGTTGATTTATTATATTTAAATCTTCCATATTTTACTGAATGCGTTATGTTTGGTTGTGGATGTGATATTTTTATACCATTCATGATTTGTGGTAAAAATATTGACATTTAGTATGCAATTTATAGTACGAATATGTAGGTTATGTTTCAAATTTTTCATATGAGGAATGCATTTGAAATATTAAGTGAAAGGTGACGCCCACTAAAGATCCTCAAGGCATTAGTTGGTCTCATGAGACAAACTAGTGTATAGGCACAAGGCATTGACAAAATAATATTTGAAGTCGTAGAACGAGGCCTTGAAAATGTGGTTATGTTGTCTGGTATTATTCATTCCATAATTAGGAAATTATCAATTAATATTACATGTTATTATTTGACTAGAATATTATTCATGTGAATAATAAAATGACACTATTTGATTTATCTTTTCCAGATTATGATGATGTTTATGTTTAAAAGGCCTGTGTTTTAACCTAATACATTGTATTAAATGTTTATGCTTATTTATGAGGATTTTCACTATACGGTTATCCTTAATGAGAAACTGAGATCACCACATTCATATGTTTTGTTTTTTCCAAGTATGTGAAGAAGTATATTATGCTTAACCTGTAGGGATAGGTTAAGGGATATGAGTGTGTAAAAAGGGGACACATTGTTGTTTTTATTTTATGATGTAATAAAACAAAACTTATGTATGTATGTAGAAATTCCAAGGGTAATGAACTATTCATTCATTCAAGATATGATCTCTTGTGATCATGCCAATGTTATTTAATAATGCATCGAGTCTGGGTAACTAGGGTCGAGGTGTTACATATATGTTTATTATAAAGAGTCCACAGAATCATATTCTTATATATTATACCACATATGATTAAATTATGCCATATATTACCCATTTATTATCCATTCCATGTTAATGTAATGTTTCAGCTAATAACTGTTTGGTTTAACAAACATGATTAGAATTTTAATTCTTTATCCTCTTACTTAGATCAACATTTACATACTTACAGAAACTAAAATATAATTTATTTATAAAATATATTAAGTATATAAAAACATATAGTAAAATATAAACGATAAAAATATTAAATAAAATACACCATTCATGGAGATGATAGGTCTTACGTAAGATTGAAGTTTTCTTCCATTTCATTGTCGTATTGAAAGAACAAAAGAAAAGAAAATATATTTATTTAAATATATAACATAATTTCAGTATAATAATTACTTCATATATATCATATACATTTAGATAACCTATCCTTAATTTATTTCATGTAATATGTGAACATATGACACCACTTTGAAGAGGCGGTAGTCCACACTTCCACAAACAATGTTATCATATTTACCCAAAATGTAAAGAATAGAGGTAAGATTTATATAAAAACTAAATATGTATAAATATATCATTAATATAGTTTATAATATATAAAAAATTATTTTATATCATAATTATAAACAATGATATTTTGTGAAGGTATTAAAAACATCATTCCGTGAGGTAGTAGTCCACCGTACATAAGAAATGTATGTTGGTTACCCATTATATGAGTGTGTGTATTTGTTAAGGTATAAACCTTAGAATAAAAATATCTCATGATATTGAAAATATTTGTGTTATTATATGAGTATTTAATAATAAAAATTGATGTGGGGGGGGGGAGAAATGACATAAAACAATGTATATTGAGAAGTAGGTTACCTCATCTTTGGGAAACTCTTTTTGGTTTGCACCAATTGGATTAAAAGAATGTATTTATTAAAATCAAGGAGGAACCAATGAGTATGGTTGGTATTTTGGGAGGTGAATTGGGATGTTTTATTCTGAAACTATTTTTTTATTAGTGTGAATAATGAGGATAGGTATTGGACTTTTATTAGGGAGAGATGGGACACACTTGGCATTTCTGAAATGAAATTGGGGGTACAGATGATTTACCTAAAAAAATAAGATACCAAAAAACTCCATAATATAAGGTGTATTATTAGAATATGCATATAAAATGATTATTGGACAAGTTTCTAGGTCATTTTATTCATATGTTTAAGGTTTAGTCCCTTGTTAATATTAATTTTACCATAATTGCAATAATTCATTTTAGTCACATTCACTTGCCATTTTTGTGATAAATTAACTTAATATTTTTTAATATAAATATAATAACGACTAAAACCATCTATGATTTTCTTTTCAAATTCCAGTCATAGAATCAACAAGATTCTGTTTAATGTTAATCCAGCAAATGTGGTGAGGAAGTAGATTATTAAAGTGATAATGATTAAAAGTTCATTAGTATATTATATATCAATTTAATAAATAAATTATTTAAATGAAATAAATTGGATTATTAGATATATAATTGGTATATTGTGAATTTATATAGAAATTGAATTATGATTATACTACACAAATAAATTATATTAAAAAGTTGTTTTGAATTAAAATTAAGTATTTTTCAATTTTCATCCGAAAATGAAGTTTCTCAGAAAAAATTATAAAATTCAACGTAAGTAAATTTTGATATTATGAATTCAAAAATGATATTTATTTTATAAAATTTAATTTATTCAATTGTAAAAAATTGATTTTATTTTATTCACAGAAGGACATAAAAGGAAGTTCATTTAAGAAAATATTATTTTCAAATTTAAAAACAGTTTACTAAAAATTGTTTGTATTATTATTTATATTTTGTGTCTGTATAATAATATTTTGTATTATATTTAAGAATTAATTATTATTATTCAGATTACTAAGATTAATTTTTATTTTATAACTATCTCATTTAAATATTCATAATATTAAAATGTTGTTTTGTAGAAACACAATGTTGCATTTAACACAGTCCAATTCGATGTTTTCTATAATGAGGAATTATATTGTCATAGATTATAATGAATTTTGAACATTGTGAAGAATGAAATGCATGACATGAAATAAAATTAATTTTATAAAAATATATGATTCCTAGAAATTCATGGTGTTAGATTTTACAACCCTTAAAATGAATTTCACCCTGAAAATCCATTTGGTATGTAAAAATATTAATATATGAATGTTCAGTTCATAGAAACCCCATCTCAAAACTTCATACTAAAATAAAATTTTAAAATTCAATTTAGAAAATATGATTATTACAGAATGTCACTTATAACTACATTTCCACATTGGAGATCATTGGTGGAATGTTAAAATATGTACTAGGATGAAAATTCTAAATATTTTTAGGGAGTAATAGAGGATATCAATCAAAAACATGTGTAAGATCAATGGAATGTTGAGTTGCTAAATGTAATAAATTTATGATGATTTAAAATGCCATTATTTCAACAGAATTTATGGAATTGGGACAAATTTTTTTTCTATATCGTTTTCCTAATGTTGAATAATTTTCATGAAAATATATACATGCATAATTTTAGAGCAACCACACCCATTATTGTTCCTTGATAAATTTCCACAGAAACACGTTTTCCAAAAATTAAGGACAATTTTTAATTCTTGAAGAAATAATGGATCATGAGATCTACACTTCCCATATTTCATCAGTTATCATCAACAAATTTTTTTAAGAACAAGTTATCTAATACACATAAATAGTTATCTGGTGATATAGTATGTTAATCTCACAAATATCATCTGATGTTTAATATAGACAACCCAAAAAATGGTTAACCGTAAAATTCATTCAAGGAATGAAAACCTACAATTCTAGAAATATGCTAACTAAATTTCTCAAAATAACCTCCTCTTTGATCCCCGATATGTAATAATGTTGGAAATTGTTGTCACTTCCCAAAAATGTGAATACCCTCACCCTTTATTCTCTTTAAATGCAGTAATGACCATATTTTCAATAATTCTTTTTGAAAATACTCATACTTCATTATTTCAATGATTAATGGATAAATTCCTTGATCCCATGATGTTAAAAACTTTATCCACGATAACGTAGACAACTTTTTAATCAATTACCTTATTAGTTATGAGGTAATCAGAATAGTCCCATTTACATATTCATATACAATGTATATTTACCCAAAAATATTTACCTCTAAAATAAGAATAAATTTAGGAGTTCCCTGCCTTAATAAAATCATTACATTCCCCTAAAATATATATTTTCACCTCACTATCACCATTTAACATATCCTTCATAATCCTTAATGAAAGTATATACTTAAAATAATTATTTATTTCTGGTTTTGTATCACACAATCTTTCCATTCAAGAAAACAAATACTTCATTAATAAAAATTTCTTCTCAAACTATTTACTATGATTAGTCATCTTATTCATCAATTCCACATTCATAAAATTTGAAAAAAGAATCACCTCTTAAAATTTATCAATATAAATATAATAATTTTTGTATAAAATTCTATTAAAGCAATACATACCCAACAATTATTGTTCATGATTTCATCAGCATCCACAAAAAAGAAATTATATATACCAAATTTCTGATCAATCAATTTTCTTAATGCTCAGACATCACTTTTAAATCGATCAAAAATTGATAATTCCTTAGTGGGAATATTCCAATAAATTTAATTAACATAATTCTTAATTTTTCTTTTGTAGTTAAATAATTTATAATCTTATATTCTAATGTCAAAACATTTTCCTATTCCTCTAAGACATTTAATGGGATACTTCTTCCAACATTCTAGACATTTTAGTAATTGAATCTTATTTTATCCATGATATATATTACCCAAAATATCGGTGAACACACTTCCTTATCATTATTGGTGAGTCCAAGAGTTTCTTAAGGAACACATTGATAATCATTTTCCATTAAAACTTATTAGGTATGTTTACAACATCCTCCACAATAGTGATTATCCCACTTAACAACCCATTATAATGTTTCCTATCACATTATTCTTCATCCCAGTTTCTTTTGGTTACCATGATTGACAAAAACAAAGAATAATAGAGTAATAAATTATATTCATAGTGATAAAACATATTATCATGAAAAAAATAATTATACAATCACTAAATTATGAAATCGTCTATAATATATGAAACTGTAACTTTATACTAGGTTATTTATATTAATATTATAGTAAAATACATCATGATGGTTCGTAATGATTCTGTGAATCACTAAATCACATCCCATAATAGTGTTAAACCAAGTGTGTAGCAAGGCCCATTTTCGTGTACCAGGTTACACTGATGCCAAGCTAGATGTACCATTTTAGAGTAATTACCCCTAGGTTTAATTGTGCCAGATCCACATCTACAAGTAGTATCCAGATTGGGATGTATTGATTGGAAACCTACAATTTTATACATTATCATAATTCACAGACAATATATTATACATATTCATATTCTTAATGTTTTCTTTATTGACATCATTAGACATAAAAAAATAAATGTTCCTATGTATATCACTAATGTTTTATCATAACAGTTTCTAAAGGATAACTGAACCATTGATCTGATACAAACTATAACAATCTAGTGTTAACGTATATCAAAATTATATCTTTTTTGAAAAATACATAAATCATAAAAAAAATATTCCCAATGACCTTAATAATTTAGTGAATTTGGAAAAATGAAAACATAAATGATGATAAATTTGTGAGAAACATTATCTACCACTTCATTCCCTATGAATAGAACCCCACATTAGTATATAATATATAAACAAAATAATCATAACCTAGGGATGGAAAAAATAAAAGGTGTGATCTCAGATGCTATGTACGGGTATTCAAGCGAGATATGTTAGCATAAACATGAGAATAAGGGAATGAGAGTGTGATCCTAGAAATTTGATATCGTAAACTACATATTGAAGATAGTAAACATGAATCAATAAACAAATATAATCAATTAATAAGACATGAATAATAAAGTAATTTAATAAATACTACATGAAATAACAATAGAGGTATAATTCTTTCAATTTTTGAAGAGAAATAATCATATAAATTTTGACCATGTATAAATACAAATAGATTCAATCACTATGATAATGAAATTAATTTTTTCCATCTCATTAACTTATGGAGTTGAAAAAGGCCTACACCAAACATTGTGAACATTTAATCAGGTTCATGTATAGTACTTTGAATATGAAATCAAGAGCACACATCAACCATTTGGCATGCAACTAGGTCCTTGAATAACATTGTGATCATGTAATAAATTTCACAGATAACATTGTGAACACATAATAGTGTTCAAACATGACATTTTTGGATATGTAACAATGTTTAGGAATAGACTTATAGATATTAAACTAGGTCCATGACTAACATTGTGAACATTTAATCAAGTTCACACATCGCAACTAGAACATGTAATATGGTTCGGGATAAAATATATTCTCATGATTCATCTATAATTACCGAATTCATTTTATAGAGATATTAGTCCCACCCATCAAAATATAAAAATATACAAATTTGTAACAAAATATTATAAACAATCATCATATTGTACCCCTTAAAATGTAATGGGTATCATAAAAATTACATCATATCATTTCCTATTGAAAATTGATCAGTTTCAAAATCATTTTATCAATGTATAACCCATAAAAAGAATCAAGTCTTAGAATCCTATAACGCATGGAAGAAAAAATGAGTCATAAATGTAATTACATCAAAACATTAACCATTATAGATGAAATATAAATGGTATTATTAGATCATATACCCAGTAAACCATAAACAATAACCAAGTATGTCATCCTATATAGGGAAGGATTTTCAAATGTCACATGGACCATTTCTTAATGAAAATATCCTTTCATTGGTAATTTTTTTATAAATCTATTTCAAAATCATTTTCATAAGAATAATGATTTATAAGTTCCTTTTAAACATTTCATGAGAGAAATATCATTTCTGATTTAAAATTTAACTTCATAAAAATTAATAAATTAGAAAACCAATTTCTTTGAAATTATATTAAATATTATAAGGATTTCTTGACAAATATTTGAAAACCATTTTACTAGAAAAATAAAAATATGGCTGGGAAACATTTTTAAACACTTTATAATCATAATTTTTTTTAAACCATTATCATTGAAAATTATTTTTAAATAAATAATTTCCGTAATAATCAGAAAAAATTTTTATTTACAATAAATAAACTTTTAGACATACAATGGAAGAATCAAAGAAATTATGGCTACAATGATTGTTTTTTCCATACATGTTGAACATTTTTTTAACATTAAAATTATGAAAAAGATCCTTTATCAGAAAAAGAACATAACTTTTATATAAGAAACATTTTGTTTAAAGGTAATAATTGGGTGAAAATTTAATTTATGAATCAAAGGATAACAAAAAAATGAACACCTTTATAGAAAACAATGTTTTTTAGAACATATATTTATAACCCAAAGGCGAAATAAGGTATGATTTTCATAAAAAAATATTGTCAATTCCCTTAAGTGCATAATAGTTGAAAAAGGGTAAAATTTATTTAATATTACCATAATAAACACAAGTTAATAGAATTAATTATATTTCATGAGATATGGAAGATATGTTTTTATCAATGGAAGAGTAATAATAAAATATCTTAAAATGCAGTGAGATTGTTGTTCTAAACTATTACCACTTCGATAACATTGAATCATAATAAAATGTAAATAATAACATCACATGAACCTTAAAATATCATAATAATAATTATATTCAGGACATAACAAGTAAAATGGATGTATATAGAACTCTTATAAAAATATAGTTGCATAAAATGACATGTGTCTCAAAGAAGGAAAAATGAGACAAAACTAATTTACCGATTGGGTATCATTTGATACATAATGTCCCTGAAATAGATAACATAAAATGGGTATGTAAATATCTATAAATTTATTTATAGTTATCATATAAAACAATTAATATAATTATATACACCAAACAAAATAAATGAGTGGTGAAGATGGCATGTTCCTCATGGATATAAAAAGTGAGATGAGAAAACCCTTATCTTCTATACTGACTTTTTTGTACACATTCAATCATCCTATATAATAAATAAAAGTTAATAATAAAGAAAACAATTAACAGATTTATTATATCTAATACAAAATATGATTCAATTATGACTTCTTTTTACCCGTTTATTAACTATTCCCTGATAAAGTAATGTTTTAGGTAATAACTTGGTTTATCGTAGGTGTTTGGAATTGTTATTCTTGATCCTCTTACATAGATCATGATTTACATATTTCATGAATGTAAAAATATTTATGTATCATAAATATTTATTATATTCATATTTATAGTAATATATAAATGATGTAAATTTTAAATTATATGCATCATTCATGGAGATGGTAGATCATACGCACGTAAGAAAGCTTCACCTGTTTGGTTTTTGTATTGAAATAAAAAATGTAAATGACATATATGTATAAAAAATATAATTTAATTATAGTCGAATTATTATTTCATATATATTATATATTTTTAATATTCTAATACTAATTAAATTTCATCTAATGTGTGAATTAATCATAACGCTTTGAAGAGGGGGTAGTCCACACTTCCAAAAATGATGTTATTGTATTTACTTAAAATAGAATGCATGGATATAGGAATTATATTATAACTTAATATGTGTAAATAAATCATAAATATAAAATAAATGAAATTAAAACACATTATACATCTTGATACCCATCCATGTGTGGTTGTAATGGTAAAATAAACACCTTCATTTCGTGAGGTGGTAGTTCGTCATACAAAAGAACAGTAAGTTCGTTATCTATTAAATGAATGTGTGTGAACTTTTTGGTAAAAAACATATTATATCAAAATATAATTACATATTGTATGATTTTCAATTATATGTTAATTATATAATCTGAATTGAGGCGGTGGAGATAGAAAATGAATGTATATAGCTTGAGGAAGGATGTTACCTCTTCTCTCGGCAAATCATTTTGGTTTGCAACAAAGGGAATCCTTGGTTGGATTTCTAAAAATGGAGGATTTAATAAGGGAAATATTTTGGGAAGTAAATTGGTATAATATTGGCAGAACCTATGTAGTTTGATAAGTGTGATTAGGTTTTAGAGCTAGTGGCCTTTTATAAGAGAAGGAGGGGACATAAATTAATTTTTGGAAAAAAATTTGGTGTACCCATGTTTTTTCCAAAAAATGTCATTAAAACCCTATAAAAACTCATTAATGGGTGTTTTATTTCCAAAATATGTCCATACAATTTGGTATTTAAAATATTAATGTTTATTTTATCTCTTATGTTTATGGTTTAGTCCCTTATTAAACTTAATTTAACCATAATCACTATAATTAATATAAATCAAGTTCCCTAATATTTCTGGTAAAATATTAGTTTTAAATTGTTTGAATATAAATATTATTTTGATTGAAACTATCTTTGTACATTTTTTAACATTTAATTTACAAAAGCAGAAATATTATGTTTAATTTTAATCCTACAAACATGGCATGAAATCGAATAGCTAAAGTGAGAATATTGAAAAGGTCATTAATATTTCATAATTAATTCGATAAAAAACGATTAAAACAAACATAATTGGATTTATAGATTTATAATTTATCTATTGTGACTTTAAAACCATATTAAAATATTCTTTAACAACATAAATAAATTATATGAAATCCTGTTTTGAAATAAAATTTGGTATTTTTCACTTTTCCTCTAATATGAAGATTCTTAGAAAAATACCAAAAAATGAACCTAATGTATTTTTTACATTTTGAATTAAAAAAATTTGTCTATATTATCCAATTAAATATATATAATTTTCTAAAACTAACTTTATTTTTTTATTGAAGGACATAAAAAGATGTTCTTTTATGAAAATAATTATTTCAAACATATAAAGTCATTACTAAAAGTTACATGATTTATTATTCATATGATATAGCTATATAAAACTATTATAAGATATATTTAAAAATAAGTTATTACTAATAACATTACTATGTTTAGTTGATATGTTATAATTACCATTTTAAGAAAATTATAACAACAAAATGTTGGTTTGTTGAAACTCAATGTTGTGTATCACAAAAGCCATGTTGGTGTTGTGTGTAACACATGTTTATCTATGTGTAGTGTATAAGAATTATTGATGTTATGGCACAGAACTTTTTAGTCCATTCCGTTTCTATAATTTTGGGTTTGATGTTTTCTATGAGGTCAACGGGGCTTATCCCCAACACTTTTCCCAGTTTCTAGTTTTAGGACTAGTGTTTATTGTTTTGTGTATATTTTTTTTATATCCATCAGTAGGTGTACAGTGTTTCCATCCATCAATAGCATTATAGTGTGTTTAGATGTCAGTAGGTGTACAATGTTTTCAGGAATTTGTATGTTTACATTGCTTTCAAATATCGGTAGGTGTATTGTGTTTCCAGAACTCGGTAGTTATACAATGTTTTCAGACATCAGTTCATGTAAAGTGTTTCTAGGCCTTGGTAGGTGTATAGTGTTTCCTTAAATTCGTAGGTATATAGTGATTCCCGATGTCAGTAGGTGTACGTTGTTTCTAATTGTCAGTATGTGTACAATATTTCTAGCTGTCAGTACCTATACATGAATTACATGCATCAGTTGGTGTATAGGGTTTCCATGCATGGGGAGTAGTACGATGTTTCCAAATGTCAGTAGGTGAACAATGATTCCAGTTTCCTATAGTTTCTCCAATTTAGTGCTTTTTTTGATTGAAAACACATTCAAGTCCTTGTTTAAAGGTATTTAATGTTGATTCTAAGCCCATAACACCTATAAGAATTTTTCAAAGGCATGAGATTCCATTACACGGTCAAACTATGCAGCTTAATGCGGTGCCCTTTTATTGGAAAATCCATCATATCTTAAACTGACACTCTGTTGAATCTTCTAAAGGGACAATTTTTCGGCCTCCCTTATTCTACTTTCATGTTCCCAGATGTGATACACTAAATCCTTTCATTAACACCATAGGAACGGTGTGATCAAACCTTTATCCTTAGATAATTTCCCATTGAAGTTTCTCTGTACTGCATGGGCAACCCATATTTTGGTTCAAGAAGCATGTGTCAATCCATCATCATTTGATGGTATGATCTACCTATGTTCTTTTTTTCTTCAATCCTTCTAATCACATTTATCCATTCGATGTTATTTTATGAGATCAATGTGATTCTAATGAAGTTTTCTTGGGTTTGTGTTGGTGTGGCCATGTCGCAGTGCCCTCTGTTGGATGTAGTTGTCACGGGGGAGGTGATCGTAGTCGGTTTTGTGGATCATTATCATGTAAATAATTTCTATAACCTTTGAGGTAGGGTACATATTAATTCTCTATTATGTATCTATAATTGTATAGTTTTCATGATAAATCCAACTAGACCCCAATGGAATTGAAGTAATAAATATTTAAACTGATTATATAAATTGGAATCGATCATATGTTATTTCCTCTTTTTTCCTAGATAGTGTGAAATATATGCTTGCTTTACATAGCATGTCAGTCTTAACATAAATTGGAAAAGAACATAAATAGGGATTAATTGTACTTATTTTTCACAGATAAAGAAGAATGTAAATGAATTTTTTTGTTGCCTTCGGTAATTTTATGTTAATGAAATTTATGAAATAAGAATGTTTAATTATTTGTGTTAGATATGATAGCTTTATGTTTAGGTTTCCCATAGTTGGAACATACTAATAATGAATCGATTAATTCATGATTGATGAATGAACCGGTATTTTATAAAATATATTACTTTTTAGGGCTCTGAGTTACATTATTTCTTGTAATGCTGAGTGACTTATACATTAGAATGTTGAGAGACCATTGCGTGTGAAGGATGGATTCATTGTTTAATGTTCAAGAGGCATGTTGATATGATATTTGTTTCCAATTGCTTGTGATGTGTTATGATCCTGGATGGATCTTTTGAGATGTGGGGGGAGGGATACCCATTGGTTGCGGACACAGTTGACCCCTATAGTTTCAAGATGAATCATTTTATGTAGGTGTGTGTTGGGGAGGATAGCAGACATGAGGAAACAGGTTGGATGTGAAGGATTGGATTTTTTTTCAAATCTTGTTAGTTTTTTATCTTCATTACTTTCACCACTGTTCATAGAAGATGGTCTTGCATACCCTCCTTACGAAAGTGGTGAAGACATGTGGGGTACGCCAGGTGCTTTCTGTGTTTAGATTATTGAGGGAGGATAGACCAACACTTCTGCAATTTGTGGAAGAGACTTTACAATTAGTTCATCAACTCACCAGGTTGAGGCCCCCTGTGTTTAGTGGATTTTAATGTTTTCCTTTAATTCCTGGGAATACAGGAAATTACTAATTCTATTCATAACTGATTCAATGTTTGATGATGAACCCATGGGGTTGGATCTTAATGGGACACAATATAGAGGATTTAATTCAACGAAAAATTGGACTTTGGGTGTGATGCTAATAAAATAATATTTTGAATTTTCAATGCATAATTAATGTTTAAATAATTAATTAATAAAAATTGATACTAACAAAAAATGGAATGAAATATTTCAAAAAATCTTTTGAATTGGTTGTGTGTTAATAGGATACCAAGTCTTAGTAGTAGAGGTTTAGAGTCTGAGAGAATTTAGAAGTAGTGGACTCTGAGACTAGGTTATGCCCATATTGTGGTGGTGAAATACAATATATTTTTTACTCTTTGTTATTTTATTCACTAGTCCACCCCATCAGTTAGGGAAACTGACACCCTCAGTATTCTAGCCATAGGGGCTGGGTGTTTTCCACAATATTCCGGCGGGAGGATGGATGGTTGACTACCACTTTATCCATCCTCTCTTATCATGGTAAGTACTTCTTCTGCTAGGCAAAACATATAGATTTTTCTATTTATGTATGTAGAGGACTATAATGGATTCTAGTTATTAGGACACATATATTCTAGATATAGTTTCTTATGGACTACTATAGGTGTAACACGTAGATTCTATGATGTATTGAAGATCCTTACTCAGTGTATGTGATGTAATGGCATGAGGTATGTTGCATGATGTATGATAAATGTTTCGCGAGCTCTGGTGGATCCCAAAAACAACCAATTTACATTGGATAGATGGATGTAGGGGTTGTGTTGCTTGAGGTTCATGTTGTGGTGCTTCATCCAGGCGTCTTTGGGCAAGCCTCTTTAGGGAGAGATGCATTGGACGTGCGACATTGGGGAAAAGTGGAAAAGCAGTGGGGAACCCTTGATATTAATTATTATATTATATACTCCTGTATGAGATACATGGTGAGAGTAGCCATGGTGAGGCTGGGAACATAGTATACCTATTTTGGTGATGAGTTAGTTTCCCTTGTTTTTCACAGTGCTTTAGCATGCTTTCGTTACTTTTTCACAAGAGGCTCCAAAGAGGAACTTATTAATTATACTATTATACTTTCCTTACATATATCTGAACTATTTTTTAGGTCACATGGAGAAGAATAGTGATCTTCATGATTTCTACTATCTTGGGTTTGTAAGATTTAATCGGGATTTATGGTCACTGATTTTTTTACTTTCCTTTGGTACTTTTAGTTTTACATTTTTGTTTTAGTATTTCATTCATGACATTTCATATGTGTACATGGATTTTCATTTATATTGCAGTATTAGATGCAGTTTGTTGGTGTCTATCTTATCTCTCTCTTTCACTTTTTTTCTTTGAGGGTATTGCCTCCAATTTGTGTGTTTGCTATACCCTCAGAACTCGTCACCAACTTAGGGCCTATTTGTGATAGGACTCAGGGGTCACTATCATTCTTATCACATTTCCACCACAAGTTGGGTACTCTTTATGGGGAGAGGGTCATGAAAGAGTGGCATCAGATCCAATATGAGGGATAGTCTGGAGTTTGGTGTTAAGCACATGTGAGGATTCTTGTGTTGGTAGGGAATAATGTCAGTTAAGTTTATCATGTGATATAAATACTAGAGGCTAGTTGAAATGTAGACATTTTGGGCCCCCTGTGACCTGATGAATGTACCACTAGGTTTACAGTGGCGACTAGACAAGGTGGTACTAGTTGAAGGGTTGAGACCTAAGAAAGGATCATGCATCATTCTTATTTGGTCTTGTGTTTGAATTCGTAGAACTTGTGATATGTTAACCAAAAATTAATAAAAGAAAAAAAATATATTGAGTCTTCCGTATTCTAGGTTTAAGAGCTCTAAATATTTTTTATTTTGGAATTATTATTCTAGGTCGATGTTCTCATAAGGATTGTGCCAATGATGTCTCGGAAGCTACACCTATAGATCATCAATGGTTAGAGGTTGATGATGAAGACACTAAGAGTAAGACAATCTATGATTTTCTACGCCAGTGTCTGCAGAAGAATGTGGGCTCTGTTTTAAGTATAGTCACAGAAGACTAGTTGTAGGACGTTTATATATCCTTCAGAAAGATCATTGCTCTAAAGGAGAACTGGGTGTCTTTGGATGTGGTGATAATTTATGGGGCTAAGAGGAATTGGTGGTTCTTTTTTATCTTGTATCGCAAGAAGTTTGTGATCTCGTGGGGGGAGTTACAAGAAAAGATCAGAGTCGGGGTGATTTCTTTTTCATACGATGGGATCATGTCGCCAGGATCTACATACCGTTCGATAGGGGGTCCAGTGTACATGAGTTTACAATTCAAATTATGAACATTTTATGATATTCATCAGACATGTTTCCCTATGATGAGGATGGGGTGAGTTATTTTGAAGAGGCTTTGCATCTAGAGATCGATTTCTAGGTCACCCCATTTATGCTGAAGACATTTATTGAGGTGCTAATTTTTTTAGAGGTTACTGAAAGGATGTTTCCATGAAATGGGTCTTCATGAGAGGGGAGTCTTCATGATTCATCATAGAGCAGAGATGTGGTATAGGGTTCCAAATTTTCAGGACATAACAATTTTGTTTTGGTCAGTGTTAGGTCCCAGCCCTCAGTATCTCATTTATCTATGGGCGGGGTATCTCATGGCTATGTCAAGGGATTATGTGCTTACTTTTCTTATGGAGGACAAAGTCATTAGAATAAATAATTTCTTTCCTTTTAGAATATTCATTGTTCACCATGTGTTCTTCTCTAGGTTCCACTCTTGAGGTAGTTTCAGCTGAGGTAGTAGCAGTTGATTGCACCAGATTTGGATTAGTAGAGAGAAGATTGGGTAGGCATCGAACATCCTTGGGATGCTCTCCGACCTCATCGTGTAGAGCATTCCCTTGGGTGTGGTCATCATTTTTTTCAGAGAGTCCATGGAGGAGGTCATTCATAGCTTTATGGTTTAGTGTTTCCATCTCCAGGAATTCCCGACATCATCTGAGGTAACCTTTTCATGTTTTCTACCTAGCTGTATTCCTAGTTTGATTTAGGAGTGACTAAATCCTTCATATCATCATCCCTTTTACATTCTTTGGGATTAGAGGTAATGAGGCTTACATTTCCCATGGCATTGAATACGCCATTTATTGGTTGTGTTAGTTTGTTTGAAGTATGTATAGAATGTTATCTAGTGTTGTGGAATCACTTCCACTGGGCATATTTCCAATGGTTATAGATAAATCCATATGATGTCATATTGGGATTGTATTGGTTTCATTATGTGTAGGCTATCATGTTTTTCTTTAGGATTAAGTTGTAGCTCTTCGATGCTGATAGAGATACGATGTTGTTTATTGGAAAATTATTCCCTTAGATGGGTAAGATGCTTGTTGCATCCCTACCATCCTTGATGGATAAGATGATGATGATTTCATTGGAGGTTCATTAGTTAGTGTTTCACTGGGTCATAGAACATTACCATAATGTCTTTCCAGAATAGGATTCAACATTACCACCTCAATGAGTGATTGAATTTTGGATTGAGTTACATCTAGGAGCATCTCATATCTATATGTATCTATATAGGATATACCCTTCTGTGTTACGGGAGCTGCGTAAACAGCTCGATATTTTATTACAATGTGGTTTTGTTTGGATGAGTGTGTCACTGTGGGGTGGACTAGTTGTTTTGTAAATATGGATGACGATAATTTATAGTGGTGTATCTATTATCATCACCTAAAAAATGTGACAGTGAAGAATCCCTATCCTCTTCCATGGATAGATGATTTATTCACTCATATGAAGGGTGAAATATGGTTCTTGAATATCGACTTGTGGTCAATATATCATCCAATTCACATGAAGGATGATAATATCCCGAAGAATGATTTCTGTTGTCCTCATGGGATGACAAATTAGTTTTAATGATACTCAATGTAGATAATTCACTAGATGTGTAAATCGTATTGAACAATTATCTGTTCTGTGAGTTCATAGATCATTTCCTGGTGGTTTTCATTAATGAAATACTCATGTACTCCACATTTGAGAATGATCATGCCAAGAATCTGCATGCCATTTTGCGAGTTGGTCGTCAACAACAGTTGTTTGGGATGTTGTCAAAGTGTGTGTTTTTGTATCGATATGTTTTTTTCTTAAGTCATGTTATATTTTAGTAGGGATTATCAATTCATCCATTGAGTGTATAAGTAGTTTCGTCCTGTTCAACCCCCATGACAGTTGTAGTGGAGTGATGGATCATTGGTCTATACAGATTCTAAAAGAATTTCGCAGCTGATTTATCTCAAGTTTCGACTCCTCTGACAGCATTGACCAGAATGGGATAGGCTTTCATGTGTAATGATCAGTGGCAAGTAGCTTTTGAATATCTAAAGGAAATGTTGTTAAGTTTTCTAATTCATTATCTTCTAGAAGAGGGATTTTAGTTTGATGTTCTCTACTAATCATTACATTTGGGATTTGGATGTGTTCTGATGTAGTAGATATCAATCAATTTTTTATAGTTTTTGGCAATTGAGTCCTAATGAATGTAACTATTCCACCCATGATCTTGATTATGTGGAATTGGTGTTTTCTTTGATGTGGTGGAGACACTACCTCCTGGTAAAGAGCATTGTGGTTTTCACCATTCATAAGAGCCTGAGTCATGACTTCTCTTAGTGTAACTTTGACTTGAAACAACATCATTGGATGGTGTTAATACAAGAATATGACTTTGAAATCTTTTATACACCTAGAATGGGGAATTTTGTAGATAATGTGCTATGTAAGAAGTCACGTACTGATGTACTGTGTGAATCTATTTATTTCTAGAGAGTAATGGAATAACATTTATCATTACATCTTGACATGGGACATGTTTCGGGAATGAGTTATCTTTTTTAGTTGACAGTGTCTTCATCACTGGTGTAGCATGTAGAAGAGTACCATTTTGGAGATTTAGAGGTGGAGATCAGGAGATACTGGGTTTTTTGTGAGGCCCCTGATGGTTTGTTTGAAGATGAACAACACCAATTGCTTAATTAGGGAATTATTTTCATTCCTATGGTGATGTGTGAGATAGTTCATAGAGGGTTCCATAGTTCGCCTATAGTGGTGCATCCTAGTGTGACACAGATGTAACAAGCCTTGTGGATATAGTTTGGGTGTCATGGGATGAAGTGTGTAGTTGTGGAGTTTGTGTCAGGATGCTTGGTATTCTAGAAGGTGAAGGTCAAGCACTATGTCCCCAGTTGTTTGGTCCAGCTCTTAAGTATTCCTCAGTGTATGTTGGAGGAAATCTTACAGGAGTATGTTACTAGTTTACCCTGAGATCATGGAGGCCATCATGCTATATGAGTGCTAATGGATCATTTGATGAAATTTTTACACTTCGTAGTGATCAATGGGTCACGATCAATGGATGTTATATTGAGGTAGAATTTGGAGGTGATGATGATGCTTCATGGAGTCCTAGGGATGATCATTTCTGATCAAGATCCTCTTTTTACCTCTTAGTTGTAAATAGTTCCCTATCATGCGTTCAATTCTCACCTCTGCCTTAGCACTTCTTTTCATGTCCATGAAGATGGTCAGAAAGAGTAGACCAACCAGACTCTTGAAGACATGTTTTTATCTTCATTCATGTATTTTGGATGTTTGTGGATGTGGCACATACCTTTGGTGGAGTTTAACTATAATAATAGTTTCTACTCCACAATCTATATGGCACCATTTGAAGACATGCATGGCCAACCCTTAAATTCTATGTTATGCTGGTTTGGGGTCGAAGAGTTAGTTATTATAGGGTGAGAACTTGTACCGATTAAGATAGATATGGTTCAAGTGATTCATAAGTGGATGTTGTAAGTACATGATCGTCCAAAATCATATGCTGATCAAATAATTAGGCCTTTTGAGTTTAATTTTGCGGATCACATGTTTTTAAAGGTGACTCCCTGTTATGGGCAGTGAAGGTTTGGTCATCAGAGATAGCCATATCCTTGATTTCATGGGTCTTTTGAGGTGTTGGATCATGTTGGAGTTGTGGGATATCAATTTGAACTAACACCAATGATGTGCATGGTTCATGATGTTTTTCATGTTTCAAATTTCCATGGTTATCTTCATGATGACTCTCATGTAATCGATTGGGGTGAGATCGATGTTTATGATGATGCGTCCATCGAGGAGTGACTTAAAAGGATCCAAGAATGCATGAAGAATCTATTTATTGGGTGTGTTATCCCATTTATTTTTGACTTTTGAAAAAACGGTGGTGTGGAGGAAAGTACATGGCAATGGGGGTTGCATATATGTGATTAGTGCACTGATTTATTTGATGTTTATCTCATTTCTTATAACGAATTTTTCTTTGGGGTTAAATACATTTCATTTTTATGAGTTGGTGTTCTTTTTTTTATTGGTGGATTGTTGTATTTTCAAAAGTTTCTTGATGGGTGGTTTTTTGGACAAGTTTTTTGTTTCCTTTTAGGTTAAATTTGAATTCTCAAGGATGATAATGTTTTGAGAGGTATCTTATGTAATGTCCCAGACCTCTCTGGTCTATTTTTTTGATTAAATATTGTGTTTTTAGTTTCCATGGAGGTAATGTTTGCATATCCCCAACACTTTTCAAATTTTCTAGTTTTTTGAAAAGTTTTTCCAATTTTGTGTTTCGTGTTTCCTACCATAAGTAGTTGTACATTGTTTCCATTCATTGGTAGGTGTCAAGTGTTTCCAAAAATCAAAAGGTATACACTTTTTCCTTACATCAATAGATGTATAGTGTTTCCAGACATCGGTAGATGTACAATGTTTCTAAGGGTCGGTAGGTGTACAATATTTCCCAGCATCGGTAGTTGTACAGTGTTTCTAGGCATGGGTAGGTGTATAGTGTTTCCAAACATTGGTATTTGTAATCAGTTTCCAGGCATCAATAGGTGTATAAGATTTCTAAATGTTTGTAGGTGTATATTGTTTCTAGGCATTAGTAGGTGTTCAATGTTTATAGATGTCTATAGGTGTATAGAGTTTCCATGCATCTATAGGTGTACATTATTTCTAGATGTCGGTTGGTTTAACAAGTTTCCAGCTTCCTACAGTTCTTCCCATTTAGCATTTCATTTGACTAAAAATGCATTCAAGGCAAGGTTTTAAGATATTTTTGTCCAATTCAAATCCCCTTACTCCTGCATTAATTTTTATATAACTATATATGTCGTTACTTAGTAAAATTGTGTGGTTTAATGTGATCAAATTTTAATGGAAAATCTAGTATATCTTAAATCAATGCTCTATTAAATCTTCTAAAGGGATGATATTTCTTCTTCATTATTCAATTTTTTTGTTCCATAGTGAGAGGCACAAAAACCATTCATTATTTCCATTAGTGTTGTATGATCAAAATCTAAACCATGTATCATTTCCCCTTGATGTTTCTTCCTTCTGTATGTGCTCCCATTATTTTGTTGCAACCAGCAAGTGTCAATCCATCAACGATGGAAAGTATAATCTACCTACGTTCATATGTTTCCTTAGATCCTTATTCTCTTATTTCTCCTTTCCATGTTATGTCTTGTGATCCCCATGATTGTAATTAATGTTTCTTGGGTTTCGGTCAGTGCGGACGTGTCATGGCGTCCTTGGGTGGATGCAATTATCACGGGGGATGCGATCGTAATCGGTAGCATGGGTCATTTTCATGTAATGAAATTTATGGACCTTTGAGGTAAGGTATTCATTGATTCTAAAATATTAACAATCAATGGTAGTGTTATCATGGCTTATCCCATAAGATCACAATGTAATTTATGTCATAAATATATAAAACTATTAAATAAATTTTTATCAATCAATCATTTTGCCTCTTTTTTTATTTATAGTGTGATATCTTTTCATTCGTTGTTTAGCATGTCATTCGTGAATGGAATTGGAAATGAACATAAACTGGGTTTAATTGTAATTATTTTTCAAATATTAAGAGGCATGTAAATGAATCTTTTTGTTTTTGTCATAATTTTCTGTTAATAAAAATGTTGCAATAAGTATGTTAAATTATTTGTGATACCTGTGATAGATTTTTATTTAGGATAACCATAGTTAGAATCTACTAATATTGAAACAGTTAATTCAATATGCATTAATGAATCAGTTTTTTGATAAATGATAATTCCTTGTATGGTTCAGAGTTACCCTATTTTTTTAAGGTCGGGTACCTTATTCTTTGAAGCCTTGAGATCTTATTGCTTGTGAAGGATGGATTCCTTGATTAATGTCCCAGAGCCTTGTTGATATGATGTTTGTTTCATGCAACTTATGAGGTGTTATTATCCTAGAAAGATGTTGTGAGATGTGGGGGTAGGGAGGCCCCTTGTCTGTGGTAGTAGTTGACGCTTAGAGTGGCATGATGCATCAATTTATGCTTTAGGTGGTAGGGAGGACCCCAGAAATAATGAAATAGAATGGATGTGAATAATTGGATGTTTTATGAATATTTTGGTTTTTTTATCTATTTTACATTCCCTATTGCTTAATGCAGCTAGTATTGCCTCCTGACCTTCCTACATGGGAGAAGACACGTAGGGTATGCCACATGCTTACTGTTTTTAGATACTCAAGTGGGGGGGGGGGGTCTATCATCCTGTTATAGGTGGAAATGACTTGATGGGAAGTTCATCAACCCATCGTGTTGAGCCCCCTTATGTTTAGTAGCATGAAATGTTTTTTATAAATCCCTAGGAATATGGGAAATTAATAATGATTTTAATAAATGATCTAATTATTGATGATTAACCCATGGGGTTAGAGCTTTATGGGATGCAATATTGTCATTCCAATATAATGGAATAGTGGACTATGGGTGTGATATTAATGAAATGAAATATAGAATTTTTAATGATAATTTAATGTTGAAAAAATTAATTAACATAAAATGAAATTTATTTAAAGGGAATGAATTATTGTAATACATCTCTAAAAATCGTTCTTTTCTTATAGGATACGTTGACTTAGTAGTGCTCGCAGGAAGTATAGAGACTTTATCTACAGTTCTGTTTGAGATGTTGTTATTCTGATAGTGTGCCTATGAACTATATTATATTCTAAAATTTTGTGTTTTTATAATCTACTCCACCATGTCAGTTAGGGAAACATATTCCATGGGAATTTTGATCCCTAGGGGGTGTTTACCAAATATTTCTTTTGGGAGGATGGATCGATGACTAGCAACTTTGGAACTGCTCTCTTATCGTTGTAGATACTTCTAATCGTAGGAACAATGGTAATTTTTCCCCTTATATGTGTGTAGAAGGTTGTAATGGATTTTTTATATTTAAAAAATTATATTTTGGATATAGTTTATTATAGACTACAAAAGGTGCAAAGTGTATAGTTTGTGATTGATTGTGGATTCTTTTTTCGGGGTATCAGTTGTAATGACTTGAAGTATTTTACCCAATGTATGATACACATTATGAGAGGTGTGGAGGCTTCTAAAAACAACCTAGTTATGTTGGTTACGTTTATGTGGTGGTTGTGCTGTAGGAGGTTCATTTTGTGGTGCTTCGCTCAGGTGTCTATGAGAAATCCTTTTTCAGAGAGATTCCTAAGATGTGAGCTTTGGTGGAATGTGGAAAAACAGTGGGGATGTGGTAGTTGGGTACCCATGATATTTATTATTATATTATATACTCATTTATGCAATACATGGTGAGAGTAGCCATAGTGAGGCTAGGAACAGAGTATACCTATTTAGGTGAGGAGTTATTTTCACTTAGTGTTCACTGAAATTTAACATGATTTCGTTAATTTTTCACAAGAGGTTATGGGGAGGATCTGACTGGGTTTATTTTTATACTATCCTTAGGTATATGAAAATAGTTTTTCATGTGACATGGAGTAGGACGGAGATCAGGTAGGTTACTACTAGCTTGGGGTTATAGGAGTTGTCCACGCTTCATGGTCCCTGTTATTTTTTATGTTTCATTAGTACCTACATTTCTCATATTTTGGTGTAGTAGTTCATTCATGTCATTAGATACATGTACTTTGGTTTTCTTTAATATTGCAGTTTGAGTTGGTGTTAGTTGGTGTATGTCTTATCTCTCTCTTTCGTATGTGCTCCCTTAGTGGGCAATGCCTCCCATTTTGGTTGTTTACTATAACCTTTGTTCTTGTATCAAACCTAGGGTCTACTAAAAGTGGGACTCGTGGTACACCATCTTTTTTTACACATTTCTAGAATAGGAGGGGTTCACTTTGTTGGGAGGGGTTGTGTCAATTTAATTATAGTAGCTTAAAATTATTGATATCAATAAAAATTAATTTTTTCAAGAAACATTAAATGAAATTTAGGGTCTTGCACACAAACATAAATTTCTTAATCTCTTTCCCAGAGATAAAAATACACAAGGGGTATATCATGTACTTTTTGTGTTTAGATTCTCATGGTTATATGACTCTAATATCATTCTATAGGTGGCTATGAGATGATGTGTAGTTCATATAATCACCCTATAGATCCCCAAATATTTGGATGTGGTTACCCTAAATTACTTTTTGGGATTATATAAAATTATTGAATGTTTCCTTATTATACTCTTTAATATTCATGTTTTTCTCTTAATCAGCCCCTCATATTTCAAGGTGTCCTAATTGGTATGAAAATACTCACCCCTATATGGGATATTCCCACACATTAAATATTTTATTAAGATGACGTATAGGTTTGTAGTAACATTAGAGAGACTATGGATATTAGGTTATTTAGACTATGTACAGTGATTTTATCATGGGATTCAATAGACTGGATATCTCATTAGTTTACATTTCTAGTTCTATCTGTTTGGTACTTATTGCTAGTTGGGTGAGTAATGTTCCCCTTTAGTATTATGGATGCACTGCCACACTTTTTTTACACCTTTAGGTTATGAATGTTTATTCTATAGCTATGTTTTATCTTTTTCTCATTCACACTACTATTTTGTATCGACATGGATTTTTATTTTCATATTGTTTGTTGTGTGTTCATAAAGGTACTTAGGCTATAGCCTCCCCAAGTTCAGATATGCCCTCATTGTTGGTCGCCAATCCTAGCCTATAGAGGTAGTATTGGGGTTGTTGCAGCTCGAGTACCTACCTAGAGCGGGTCATGGTTTTGATTCCCTTCTATTTATAATCATTTATTACAAACAATTGAGACATAAAAAAGTATAAAGTCTTTATTCAATATTCTCCACAACAGTTACTTGGTCCAATTACCCTGAATTTGATGGACTTCATTCCAATGATCCAAGTCCAAGTTCTTCAATCCGATATATTTAATAAAATTATCCCTTCATCAATATGTGTGTGAAGAATATTTCTATTTTATGTGGATAAATAACATTTTTCTTTTTAGAAACAAATCATGACTCATTTTGATGTTCTTCATTCTGATATTTTTTACTCTGGTAAACCAAAATTTTAGTAGTCCAATATTCTATTGAGATCTCTACCATAATGAGGCTCTGATTCAAACTCTATAATGCTTCTCTCATTCTGTACAAATAAAAAGCATGAAATTAATGAATGTACAATAATTATTTTTATTTGAATATCGAAATGAATGGAGTTAGAAATTGAAAGGAATTCCGTATTAAATAAATTCCAAATCCCCTAAGATTTACTAATATTTTAATTCAATGTTTTACCATATCAACACTTCAAAAATATGAAGGAACATTCATAAGTATTCTTAGTAATCAACCTTCTTGATCTTACTAACATTTATTCATAATGATTGAACTTTCTCTTCTCTGAACAAAAGAAATTACTCACCTCATAATGGTGGAAAATCCTTACCTCATTACAATGGATGTTCCTCAAGACATTGCATTGGAACATTCTCCGTTTCAGTCCAATTGACAATACATACCAATTTTAATCTAATTGAATTTCAATCTCAAGGTAAATATTATTAACTCTCCTTCACAAATTAATTCCATTGGAATCATAATATTTATTGAATTCTCATTAAGATTTAATTATCCTTAATATTGAATTATCACTGTGATAGATACACAACTCTACAACTTTTTATATTAATTAAACCTCAAAATATATAACTATTTAAGCCTTATGAAAACATTTAAGTTTATTACATCGAAATCTGAGGAAAACATTTTCTTTATTCCAAGAACTGTACAAAATATTGATGATTCCTCAACTCATTCAATAACTTTTATAATGTTAATTTTAAATATTTCTATGATATTCAATACTAGAAAATCATCATTATACATAAGGTTCGGATGTTTAAGAACATTTTAACTCTTATCATCACTACATTAATTCAACCAATTTAGAAAAATTTTCTAACTCATTAACACATTTTTAATAATATTTTTTGCCCAATATATATTTAGATTCATATTGATGGATCTAAGACTGAGTATGTGTCTAATCAACAACTTTAATTTGCTGATGATTTTTATGACTTAATCTTCTTAGTTTGATACACTATGTTCAGTGCTGCTCAGTTTGATCCTGTACATCTAGAAAAAATATGCACAAAAACAAAATAATCCTCCTATATTTCGTGTTGTAGAAAACCTTTAGTAATGTTCCCTTATTTTTTAGAATTTTTTTACCAATAATTATTTATTAACAAATAAAAAATTGTTAAGAAACATCAAAAAAGTTCTTTATCAATAAAGGGATGGGTCATATTTATTTGTTTATACATGATTCATTTATAGTCTCCTGAGTTGAATTAGTAACCCATAATGTAATTAGTTGGGAAAACCTTATGGATTTTTACCCATTAGTTTAATTTTTTTTTGTGTAATCACTTGATTGTTGTGGTATCAAGGTACCTAATATCATGTTGTTAAATAATTAAGAATTTCCTACATTTACAATTAATTTATTATTATCTACAAAATTTTTATAATGATATTATCTCCTGATGTATTTTGTTCTCAGTTTACTTAATAAACAGAATGTTTTTTTATGTTTTTTCATTTTTTATATTGACTATGACTTTTTTAGTTTTGATAATAATTTAATTAATTAGATATAATTTTTTAGTTTATTAAATTTCCATATTAATTATTCCTTATCATATTAACCGTAATATTTTTTTCCATGGTATTATCATTGAATACCTTTCATTCAAAAATTATTGTGTAAATTGAATGTGTGTTAAATATTGAATTTGACATGTTTATTATGGTTATTTAATTCATGATAGATTTAATTGAACATAACCCTTACTGAACATTCTATCTCCCAATTATTTTGATTATGTTCCCTAAAAATCCATAAAGTGTACTATTATTGTTATGAATGTATATTCTATATAGAACTATAATATTCATTAAAAAATTTATATTTCATTTTTTATTCAAACTTAATTAATTTTAAAATTTATTTTTCTAGTTTACAGTGACTACTAACCTATTTTGTCCTTCGATATGTGAATCGTTTACATTGGATTTATACTACTGTGGCTGGAGTAACTAAAAATTTTATTAGGAATCAATATCTATATGGGAAAAAATAGTGTGAACATTACCTATAAAACCAAAAAAAATTTATTATCCTTTAATTAATAGTTATGTATTATATGTCCTCTCTCAATTTCACTTCCTTGGTAAATAAATTTCATGACGAGATGCTTAGAAGTGATATTGACCAGTCCTCTTATTTTTGGTCAAGAATTTTCTTCCTATATACAATATTAATTTTATTGATTTAATTATCCATGCCTTAATAAATATTTAAAGACACCTTATAATATTTTTAATTTATTTCATATTTTTAAAACCCTATTTTATATTTCTCAATAAATGTCATTTTGAAGAAACATCCATTCTTAATTTTTATTGTGAATTTTTTTCATTATTATCAACATTATTACTTAAAAAGATACATTTCCATGTTTTATGAAGGTTTTATAGATTATAGTTTTATATAATAAAATTGATTAGAAAATGAAATATTTCTATATATTTCAAAATTAAAAATATGATGTTAATAAAAATTATTTTTGAATATAGGGGTTTTAAATGGTCTGTGTCTTTGACAAATAACTCATTACTATTTTTAAACATTCTCTTTGTTTTTTTATGAAACATTATTTTATAATTATTTTTATCATAAATAAAAAATTTTAATTGTAAGGTTTAAGATTATTTATCATGTTAGAAGTATCATATTTTAAATAAATCACTTTATGGATATTTCAATAATTTAATAGAAATGGATATTTATATGTTTTTTTCAATGTGATTTTTCCAATAATATTATATAGGTGTTTTTAATATATTTTATTTTCCTTTGAACTTCCTAATGTTACCCATGAAATATAATCTTATGATACAATCAACCTTATTTTCTAGGGATGGCATATTATAATGACATTTTGGGGATGTTTCCTTGAAACCCATTTCATTCCCAAGGGTTAATTATGATATAATTAAAGGTTGAATGTCATTATGATTCTATGAAATAATTAGATATGGATTTACTAAGGTGAATTTTAACAGCCCAAATTTTTATGAAATATTTCATTTAAATAAATTAAATTTATTTGATATCTTTCTACGCACATAACACTGAGTTCTAACGATCTCTGATAAACAAATAATATTATTATTTAAACATGACCCTTATTATCTAGCAATTAAAAAATAAGGAATGTGTAGGTTTAACAAAAAATTTAAAAAATTTATAATGTTTTATGTTAAAAAACCTTTTTATAGAAATGTCCTTAATTTTTAGTAAAGAAATTAAATGTTTCAAAAAATTATTTTCTTTAAAAAATTATTTGTAGTTATTTTTAAGAAAAAAAAATATTATTAATTTTTTTAAAAAAAATTTAATTTTTTCCCAGAAAATTAATTTCATATTTATAATAATTATTTAATTGTTATATTTGGGTGTATTTTTGGGATTTTTTTAAATGTTCTATTTTATGATGAATTGGAAACAATATTGGTTTTTATTGAAATTTGTTTTTTCGTTTTAACATATTATAAGGGATATTTTATTTTTGATGTATTTTAAATTTTATATTATATTAATCCTATATTTGTTAATCTATTATATGTCACTAAAATCAATTAAATATTGAAGTTTAACAGAATTTTTTTTAACTTTGGGAAAAATTATCTTTCAAAAAAACATTTCTATTGCATCAGTGTGATTAATTTTTTATTAACATTTTCCACATCATTGAATGTAATTTGAAAAACTGATTATATATATATAATAACAATAATTAATTTTAAAAAATATGTTACATATATTTTTTATCATAATTAATATTAAAAAAGAGAAACAATTGGTTAATGTTAATCCATGTTTACCAGAGATTTTACGTTAAATATAATGTGTAAAAAGAACTAAAACATTTTACAAACAAAATTTTATAGATATATTTAATCTTTTTAACATGTAATGTTCTATATTTTACAATGTTTTATCCTAGTGGAATATGAAAATCAGGGATACACTATACTCTTTTCCAACATTTATCATGTGTCCTATATGAAAACTATAAAAGGCCTCTCCTTCTCCACCCCTCTTTATTAATCAAAGTCAATTTGGTTCAAAAAAATACATACTAAAATATTTGGTGTATTTCCCTTCCAACATCATTGAGTATATACATTGATTAGTAAAAACACTTATGATTTCTACATTTGTAAACCTAAAAGGGTTCTCTGAGTAATAAGTGAAATTCATAATCATTTTTTTAATTCATCATACAAACACTTTTTATTTTAGTGATATTTTATAATGTAACAAAACCAATATATATCATACAATGATATTTTTTATGTTCATTTCAAAGACTACATATTTTTTCTCTTGTATCAATTGGGAAATGAAATTGAGGATCGTGTCTATGGCAGACTTCCTCCATAAACATTTATGTTAATCATTTTAAATCAAACCTATAAATGATTGATATAGATATGTATTTAATGTTTATATATGATTTTTATGATACTATTATTCTTCAATAATTATAATATGACATATACCCTCTTATATTATATTTCATCAGAAAACGATAACGCTCCTCGGGTATACAACAGTCTACCACCTTGGAAAGCTATGTGATTCATTTTTTTCACATAAACATTAAATGAATGTTAATAAAGTTAAATTTAATAAATATATTTGATTCATTTGACTTAAAAAATTTCAATATAATTGTAATATATAATTTAACTCTCCTTTATTTTATCTATAATGTAAACCGAATTAATGTTCAATCATACATATGACCTACCATCTCCATAAACAATGTAATTTATTTTCTATATGTAATGGCCCAGACCCTCATGATCCATCCCTTTTCCAAATTCAAGGATCATAAAGGGGTCTCACCTCGTTCAGTGCGACCGATCAGTGCGACCGATTATGTGTAACCACCCAACCGCACAGGGAACCACGATTAGAATTTAAAGCTGCTCAATTCTCATGTCCCGTAACAATAGGATCTTATCGATATATTTCACAAGAATTTCATCTTCCTTATTTTTCCTCTTGGATGGATTCCTTTCTTTTTAGTACGTTTCGAGCTCCCGACGCCCCTCCCCTACAAGTCGCACATCCCCTGTTCTTGGGGCATGGAGAATAACATCAATATTTGATCAATCAAGTAAGGATTTGTACATTAGTCTATCCTTTCTGTGTATCATGCTGGGTAGGTACGCTTTTGTCTCTGTGGAAATAGATGAAACCGAACATAACAAAGATAATGAACGGACCTTTAAAGAATGAAAGGGGGGTGTGATCGGTGTCCTACTATACTCTTTATGTTGATATGTGTTGTGAATTTTATGGGCCAATGAGCACTGAAAATCATGGTCGTTGGTGGTCTTCCTTTGCGCACTAATGAACCTCGATGCTCTTGGATGTTTAAATAACTGTAACATGGAATTTTTTAAGTACGTTTACTTGGATAAATAAATTGAAAGCACCATGATCAACACCTTTCATTGATAACCTTAGTTAGAGCACATTAGAATGGAAACCAGAGAGTGTGTGAAATATTTTAAATCTGAAAATACCTACATGGGCCTGCCTTATGTTGGTGGTAGTGGTTTGGTTGTTTACTTCCACGGGCCGTTTGTGGGTGACTTTATGGTTTTCTGGGATGGGGGCTTAGATTTCTGGGTTGATATGGCCGGGGATGGGATCCCATGTTGTTATACTTTCGCTAATTTGGAATCTATGGTTGTGTGGTTACTCTGCTTATATCACTAATTGGGGTGGAATCCTCTATTTTTGAGAAATTATTGGCTCCTGGATTTTGGGGACATGGGGCTGTGTCTCAGGGTTTTTTTGGTTCCTATAGTTTGAGGGATCTCACTTATCCCTTTGTTGTTGTGTCTTTACAAGAGTATATGGTGTGAATGTTTAAGTTGATGTTTGATTGTCTTCTTTCACTGTCTTGCAGTTTTTCCTGTTAATTGCCGAGTAGTGTAGAATTCACCTAAATGGGGTAAATTGAATATGAAAACAGGAATATTTTAAATGGGAATTGGTTTTCAGAATGAGTAGTGGCTTGGTCGTGAGTGTCATGTTGTTCTTTCATTAATGAGTAGTAACGAGGGTGTTTATGCTTAGATTTTGGAACCCCTAGGTTTGGATGAGTGTTTGTTACCTATAAATATATCAGTATATTTTATATTTCTTATTCGCGCCCCACCTAAGTTGAGCACTTAGTGGAAAACACCCCATTTGATGGGGAGGGTTTTTTTCCAACACTCCTATGAGTGGCTGGTTATTAGATCATTTTCTTCTCCCTTTCCCGAATAGCCCAAGACTCTTCAGGCAGGATGTGACCGCCTGAAGTCCATTATTCAGCCAAAGAATCTTCAGGTAGTGTAGTTGTGGTTGTTGGCCCAGGTGTTTGTGGGCAGGTTGTTTCCCAAGTGTCTTCGGGATGAGGCCCAAGAGTCTTTGGGCGTTGAAAAAATTGTTCTGACCCATGAGTTTTCTAGTATAGTTACACGTGGTGGTTGTGGCCAATGTGTCTGCGGGGGGGGGGGGGGGGGGCAAGGATAGTAGTTCTAGCATAGGTGTGTGTGGGCGTGGTTTGGCAGTGGTATTGCGGTGAGGCTACGGCCCAAGTGTGTGCGTGCGTGGTTTTTGGTAGTGGGACTACGGTGAGAATGACAGTATTGGTTCTATGCGTAGGATATCTTTAATAACCTGTGGGAAAGTGGAACTGGGTACTCAAATATCGATGTGCTATTACTTTACTTTACTTTACTTTCCATGCGTTATTTGGGGAGTGTGCCTTGTTGAGGTTTGGGTGGATAACTTTTCCTTGTTGGGTGTTTGGTTATCTCTTTTTCCACAGGACATTAGAATGTATCCTCACATGTCACGAGAGTCTTTGGTTTTCCCTACTGAGTATAATTGTATGCTCATCCTACATATATAAAACTATTTTCAGGTTTTTAGGAGGAATTGCGAGATCGTGGGAGACCATACTAGCTGGGACGTTTGGGAAGTTGTTGTTGTTGTTTTCATTTTCTTGGTATCTTTTTACTTTTGGAGTTTTGTGGCTTGTATCTTTTACATTTGAACATGCATATGAGAATGGTTTACTTTCAGCCGTACTTGTACATTCAGTTTTGGTGTTGTGGGATTTATTATCTTATCTCCAGATCCTATTAAAATAAAACGGGTAATGCCTACCATTTAGTGTGTGATTTTGTACCCTTGGTTCTAGTCTCCACTCTGGGACCTATTGAAGGCGTGTCTCAGGGGTCATTCTCTCTCCTTCAACTTGAAGAAGGAAGGGTCTGGAAATTTGTTGTCCCTTCCCTCATCTTGGTGAAGGCGGGATGTGACAGAATGGTATCAGAGGCGAGGTTTAGAGATAGGATGTATTCTAGAGTTAGGAATAGTGAGGATTGCATGGGATGGTAGGGAAACAGTATTGGGTGAACTTGGTGCGTGAATTAGGCCAGGGATGACCGACTAGGATACATGATTTTAGGGCGCCCGTCATTCGATGCAAGGACTCTAGACCTACCAAACGACCAAGTGAGGATACACTAATTGCAGGGTAGAGACCGTTGGAAAGGAACATGCATCATAATAACTTGTGTTCTTATGTTTCAGGGGTGTCTTGGGGAATCAAAATAAATAAAGATGTCTACGAAAATTGAAGAACAATATTCTACACTATTCGGGCTTAGACATTCCTTGTTTACCTTGAAGATGTGGCACCTAGGAGGTGACCACGAGTAGTGTGGGAGATCGAGGCCCAGGAGATTGACTTGGCCGATCAAAAAAGGATCAACCGATAGGAGTATAAACTATGGCAGGAGATGCTTCAAGCCTTTCAGTGAAAAACCATTGGGAAGTACAAGGGCATCATTTCAGATGTGGAGACAAAGAGCGGGCTAGAGGAGCAGGTGATAGCCTTCAGCTTGATCCGGGCTCCGATAGAGTACTGGGTTCCTCTGGTTGTAAGCCAGATGCATGGAGCAGTGCGTTAGTGGTGGACGCTTTATCTTTGGAAGAAGAGGGAGTCCAAGGTGACATGGGCTGACATCGAGAAGGAGTTCCAGGTGGAATTCCTCTCCTCCACCATGAAGGCAGAGAAGAGACAAGAGATACACTCCCTCTAGTAGGGGAGTATGTCAATGAGGGAGTTGGAAATCAATTTCAAGGATCTCATCTACTTTGCTCCGGACCTCTTTTTGTATGAGGAGTATCAGTCGAGAAGTTTAGAGGAGGCGCTCTAACCTTCCCTCAAGTATGACGTTACTCTCTTCACCCTACTGACATACTTAGAGGTGAAGAAGAAGGCTGAAGTGGTAGAGATGATGCACATGTTTTTAGGTGTTTCACGAGAGGGGATTTAGCTAGGCCCGTCAAAAGGAAAGGCCGTCAGCACCAGACCTCCATCATTAGGACCCTCTAGGTTTCGACCAGCAATGAGTAGGCCTCAACAGTTCCAGTTCCAACCATCCATCCCTCGCCCCTTTTTTCGGGCCCAGGGCTGAGATGCTTCTTATGTGGAAGCTATGGGAACCATCAGAACTAGTGCCTGGATAGAGTGTAGTATGGCGGCAGTGGGGAGGCCCAGCACCCACCTCAGTAGCAGCAGCTTCCAGCTGGGCCCTTTCAGCAGTAGCAGGGGTAGCGAGCTCCCGCTCCTCTGAGGGAAAACGTTATAGGAGGAGGCCGCCCCCTGGGCTCTCTTCAAATACCGTGACCATGGCATGGTCAGGGATGTGGCTGATAGCCAAGAGGTAGAGGAGCCAGGCGCGAGCAGTTGCACTCCGTGGAGATAGCAGTTCCAGCAGGACTGGATCTCATTCTAGGTACAATCAGTTTGTTCAATACCCTTGCATATGTCTTGTTCGATACAAGAGCTTCGCACTCCTTTAATACACCCAGTCTGGACCGTGCTTTGGGTATAGATGCCGATAGACTTCTAGTTCCCCTGGTGATGAGGACACTGGTCAGAGGTCAGAAATACTTGATATATGTTTGTGGAGGATGCAGACCGATGGTAGGGCCACATCAGTCAGTCCGGTACCTCCTATTATTGCAGATACAACCATATGATGTCATCCTAGGCATTGACTTGTTGTTCTCTATATGTTACATCATCGACTGCTTCTGAGAGAGGGTCGTGTTTTCAGAGCAAGGTGGACGACATGTTACTTTCAGCGGTGAGTAGGGTGGCCAGAAGGGCGGATGGTGAGAGGTACCCATCCTCTCTTTGATAGCTGAGCTATCAGTAGAGTTAGCGGATGAAGAAATGGTGGAAGTACCTGGAATCGTTAGTAAGTTTATGGACATCTTACCTGAGGAGGTGACGGCTCTTCCCCCTTGACGTGATATCGATTTTGGGATAGACTTTCAGCCTGGTGATCACCCGATTTCGATGGCTCCGTACTGGATGGCACCTTCTGAGCTACGGGAGTTGCAGATTCAGATTGACGATCTGATGAAGAGGGGTCATGTTTGACCAAGTGTGTCACCATGGGGTGCTTCAGTCTTGTTCACAAAGATGGAAGATAGTGGTCTCAGGTTGTGAATAGACTATAGATTGCTGAATCAGGTGACGATCAAGAATCGCTACCCTCTTCCAAGGATAGACGATATTTTCGACCTGATGAAGGGGGAGGATGGTTCTTGAAGATTGACCTGTGGTCCGGATATCACTAGTTGATGGTGAAGGAGGGAGACATCCCGAAGATGACCTTCAGGTGCAGATATGGGCACTTCGAGTTTGTGGCCATGTTGTTCGGCGTTACAAATGCTCCAGCTGTGTTCATGGGGATTATGAAATCTGTCTTCCTTGAGTACCTTGATCAGTTCATAGTAGTGTTCATCGATGAGATCTTAATATATTCAAGATCAGAGGAGGATCACGCTGAGCACCTGATTACGGTTTTGAAGGACCTCCGACAACACCAATGCTTTGGGAAGTTGTTGAAGAGAATGTTTTGGATGCGTGAAGTGCACTTACATGGGAACATGGTGTTCGAGCAGGGAGTAGTGGTGGACCCATCAAAGTTTGAGGTAGTTTTTTCTTGTGTAGCACCCAAGAACGTGGAAGAGGTCTGTAGTTTCCTTGGGCTGGTAGGTCACTATCAGAGTTTCGTACCCAACTTATCTCGAGCTGTATAACCTTTTACAGCCTTGAACAAAATAAACAGGCCTTCGTGTAGTGTGAGCAGTGTGATTTATCCTTCAACTATTTGAAGGAGAAGTCGGTTAGTGCCCTAGTGCTGAGATTTCCAAAAGAAGGGGCAGTGTTTGAGGTGTTCTGTGATTATTCGGTATAAGGCCTTGGGTGTGTGCTGATGAAATGACAAGGGGTGATCTTTTATGGGACTAGAAAGCTATGTCCTCATGAGCGTATTTATGCCACCCACGATCTGGAGCTCGTAGCGGTCATTTTTACACTAATTTTGTGGTGGCACTATCTCATCAGATAGAACTTTGTGGTCTTCACAGATCACAAATGGTTGAATTATATCTTCTCCCAGCAGGAGCTGAACTTACGGCAGCGAAGGTGGATGGAGTTCCTCCAGGATTACGATTTTGAGATTTCCTAAACCTCAGATAAAGGAAACGTGGTGGATGATTCCTTGAGTATGAAGTCCCAGAGGGATGCTGTCCGAGAGTTGGCGGATGCTTAGAGGGCGATTGAGGAGTTGGATGCCCGACACCTGGATGCTAGGATGGAAGACGGTAGAGGTTTCCTGTATCAGATGATGGTGCAACCTTCTCTGTTGCGGTAAGTGGAAGAGTCCCAATGGGGAGACTCATAAAGCGAGGTGATGCATGACTGAGTTGACTAGGGAAATGCTCTAGAAGGGTGGACATAGGATGGTCAGAACCGAATGGTTCTCTAAGGAAAGCTTTTTGTTCTAGAGGCAATGCACAGAAAAGTTCTTAGTGAGTTCCAAAACTCACCCCTAGAGGTGCACCCAAGAGTTTCTAAGATGTAACAGGGTCTTAGGAGATAGTTTTGGTGGCCTGGGATGAAGCGAGTAGTGGAAGAGTTGGTTGAAATGTGCCTAGTGTGTCAGCAGGTGAAGTCTAAACACTGTGTTCTATGTTTTTTGTTTCAAAATTTTAATGTCCCTGAGTGGAAGTGGGATGACATCTCGATGGATTTCATTAGGGGGCTACCCAAGGTTCACGGAGGGTGAAATGCTATCTGGGTATTGATGGACCGGTTGATGAAATAGGCTCACTTTCTGAAAATCAAGTAGTCGAGTGCAGTGTATGCTCTAGCACGATGGTATGTGGAAGAGGTGGTGCGTTTGCATGGGGTTCCACGGTCCATAGTCTAGGATAAGGATACATGATTTACCTCATGAGTCTGGAGGGGTTTGCAGCATGCTTTTAGCACCCTTCTATGCCTTAGAACTGCCTTCCACCCCTAGACAGAGGGGAAGACAGAGGGCACCATCTAGACCGTGGAAGACTTGCTATGAGCATGCATCTTGGACTTCGGGGGAACATGGGTGAAACACTTGCCTCTGGTGGAGTTTTCCTACAATAAAATCCATCACTATACCATTGGAATGATTCTGTTCGAAACCTTTTATGGGAGGCCATGTCACTCACCCGTGTGCTGGACTGAAGTTGGGGAAGTGAGTATTCTTGTCCCGGAGGTGGTGCAGAGCACGATAGAGAAGGTTCAACTTATACGATAAAGGATGAAGGTGGATCAAGACCGACATAAGTCATATTTCGATAATAGGAGAAGACCCTTGGAGTTCGGGGTTGGGGACCATGTGTTCTTGAAGGTCTCCCCTCTATATGGACAATAGAAGTTCAGCAGGGGAAGTAAGCTCTCTCCCAAGTTCATCGAACCCTTCGAGGTGTTGCACCTGGTCGGTGAGGTGGCTTATCAGTTGGAATTTCCACCACAACTACAAAGTGTGGATGATGTCTTCAGTGTGTCCCAGCTCCATCGGTATCTACACGATGATTCGCATGTCCTTGACTGGGGAGAGCTAGATATCGAAGACAATGCAACCTTCGTGGAACAGCCAGTGATGATCGATGGTTAGGAGGAGAAGGTGCTTCTTGGATGAACCATCCCATTGGTCCTCATGTTATGGAAGCATGGGGGGATTGAGGAGAGTACGTGGGAGAGGGAAGCGCAGATTCATGCCCAGTACCCAGAGTTGTTCTGAGTTTTATCCTGTTTTTTTAGTACTTGTTTTCTATATAATGCTTTACCTTGCTGAATATGGGATGTGTAGTTTCCTTTTCTGTGAATGTGTGTGAAGTTTCCTAAAGGATGGGGAGGGGAGGACCTGATTCTTAATTAGGATGCATTAAAGTGGATGCAACTAAACCCGTGCCAGTGAGTCAGTGCCGCCGAAAGCGGATAGTATCTTAACAGGGAAGAATAGAAAGCCCTCTTCCACATGGCCCGATGGTTTAGTCTTTTGTTTTGCATGGTTGCACATGGAATGGAGCGGTAGGAAGTCCTTGATTTTTCAGGAGATAATCTGTTCTTGTGTCAAAGAGGTTCACTGTTGAGGGGTATCTTCCACGGTGGTTGTTCGAACCCCCCCTCTTTCCTTCAGGTCTTGTTCTGGATTCTCAAGGGCGAGAATAGTTTGAGAGGTATCTGATGTAATGGCCTAGACTCTCATGATCCATCTCTTTTCAAAATTCTAGGATCTTAAGGGGTCAAACGTCGTTCGTTGTGACCGATCAGCATGACTAATTGGCGCGATCGATCGGGGGGACCGATCGGTGCGACCGATCGTTCTGCACGACCGATCAGTGTTATCTATCCGTGTCAGGATTTTCCTTCTACAGTTTTTCCTGTAAAGCCTCTTTTAGTCCTTCTTGACCTTCTATGGAATTTCAAGGTCATTTTTAACTAATATTAAATATCTAAAAATCCTTAAAAACTTCCCTATTAGATTACAATTAATTCAGTCATGTGTAACCACCCAACCTTGTGGGGATCCACGATCCAAATTTAAAGCCGCTCAATTATCATGTCCCGTAAAAAAGAGATCTTATCAATATACTGCACGGGAGTTTCTTCTTCCTTATTTTTCCTCTTGTCTTGATTTATTTTTTCTTAGTACGTTTGGAGCTCCCGACGCCCCTCCCCTGCAAGTCGGAGACTCCCCTGTTATTGGGGCATGGGGAACAACATCGATCTTTGATAAATCAAGTAGGGATTTTTACCTTAGTCTCTCATTTTTGTGTATCATGCAGGGTGGGTATTCTTTTTTCTCTTTGGAAATTGATGAAACAGAACTTAACATAGATAATGAATGGACCTTTAAATAATAAAAGGGGGTGTGATTAGTTTTCTACTATATTATTTATGTTGATATGTTTTTTGAATTGTACATGCCTATTCCCACTGAAAATCATGTTCATTGGTGGTCTTCCTTTGCGCACTAATGAACCATGATGCTCTTGGATATTTAAATAACCATAACATGGATTTGGTTAAGTATGTATACTCAGTTAAATAAATTGAAAGCACTAGGATCAACCCCTTTCTGTGATATCCCCAGTAAAAGCACAGTGTAATTGAAACCATGGAGTGTGTTAAATCTTTTAAATCTCAAAATACCTGCATGGGCCTGCCATGTGTTGGTGGTAGTTGTTTGGTTGTTTTCTTCCACAGGCCAATTACGGGTGACTTTATGATTTTCTTGGATGGGGGCATAGATTTAAGGGGTGATATGTGTGGGGATGGGATCCCATGTTGTTATACTTTTACTGGTAGTGAATCTGAGGCTGTGTGGTTACTCTTCTTATATCACGAATTTGGGTAGAATGCTTTATTGTTGAGAAACTGTAGGCTCCTAGATTTTTGGGACATGGGGCTATGTCTCGTGGTTTTCTTTGGTTCCAGTACTTTAAGGGATCTCACTTATCCCTTTGTTGATATGACTTTACAAGAGAACCGGGTGTGAATGTTTAAGTTGCTTTGGGACTGTCTTCTTTCTCTGGCTTGTGGTTTTTCCTATTAATTGCCTAGTATTGTAGAATTATCCTAAATTGTCTTACTTGAATATGAATATAGGAATATTTTAAATGCAAATAGGTTTTGGGAATGAGTTTTAGCTTGGCCATGAGTTTCACGCTATTGTTTCTTGAATGAGTAGTAACGGGGGTGTTTGTGCTTAGGTTTTGGAACCCCTAGGTTGGGATGAGTGTTTGTTACCAATACATGTATATGTATCTTATATGCTTCTTATTCGTGCCACACACAAGTTGAGAACTTAGTGTCGAACACCCCATTTCATGGGGAGGGTGTTTTTTCCCAACACTCCTATGAGTGGATGATTATTGGCTCATTTTCTTCTCCCTTTCCCGAATATCCCAAGACTCTTATGGTAGGCTGTGATGGCCTAAAGTCCTTTATTTATCCCAATAATCTTCAGGTAGGGTAGCTGTGGTGGTTGGCCCAGGTGTTTGCGGGCAGGTCATTTCCCAAGTGTCTTTAGGATGAGGCCCATGTGTCTTCAGGTGTGGCTGTAATTGTTCTGACCCAGGTGTTTTCAGGCGAGGTTTGGCAATGGGACTGCAGTGAGGCTATGGCCCAGGTGTGTGTGGGTAGGGTTTGGCAGTGGGACTGCAGTTAGAATTGAAGGATTGGTTCGATGAATATGATGTCTTTAATAACAAGTGGGAAAGTGGAGTTGGTTTTTCAAATATCGATGTGATATTACTTTACTTTACTTTACTTGCAGTGCGTTATTTGTGGAGTGTGCCTTTTTGAAGTTTGGGGGGATAGCTTTTCCTTGTTGGCTATCTGGTTATCTCTTTTTCCATGGGACATTAGAATGTATCCTCACTTGTACACGAGAGTCTTTGGTTTTCCCTACTGAGTATACTTGTATGCTCACCCTACGTATATAAAACATTTTTCAGGTTTCCAGGAGGACATGCGGGATCATGCGGGACCGTACTAGCTCAGACGTTTGGGGAAGTTCCTATTGTTGTTTTCCTTTTCATGGTATCTTTTTTACTTTTGGAGTTTTGTGGCTTGTATCTTTTACCTTTGAACATGCATATGTGAATGGTTTACTTTCAGCTGTACTTGCACTTTGAATTTTGGTGTTGCGGGATTTACTATCTTATATCTCAATCCTATTAAAAGAAATGGGGTAATGGATTCCATTTATTATGTGATTTTATACCCTTGGTTCTAGTCGCCTCTCCGGGACCTATTGAAGGAAGGTCTCAGGGGTTATTATCTCTCCTTCAACTTGAAGAAGGAAGGGTCTGGCAATCTGTTGTCCCTTCCCTCATCTTGGTGAAGGTGGGACGTGACACTATATCTAACATAAAGTTATTCCTAAAAATTCATATATATTAAATATATATAATATAAATATCATTATTAAAATTATGAATATGAAGGAACCCTGATCAAAGAAATAATAACAAAAACTCATTATAAAAACATACATGAAAAACTATGTAGTTATAACCTGAAATGTGTTTTTATCAAGGAATTATTTATAAAATGTTAATAAAAGGTAAAAAATAAATAATATATGGTATTATATATTTAATTATATTTATTTAATTGATTTAAAATAAACTTATATTTATTATTGAGTATGATTTAATGTGTACATGGGAATTGTAGACTCAAGGTTTGGTATTTCTAGTCTGTTATTTATTTTGGGGACACATATGGAATATTCTTTAATTATATATTTGGTTTGGGTAAAATAATCCCCTTTTTAAATGTAATATCATGATTCATTTTATTTTAATGATATTTAATGTTTCGTTAGATTTTATTATTCAATGGGATAATCATTTAAATGTTTTTGAGGTGGAAATATATTTTTATCCTGAATTGCCTTATTTTGGAATATGTTATGTTAAACACCTATACTATTTTATGAGCTATATATAATTATCATTTGATAGGATACATTAAGAATTTATATTTTCTCATTATAATTATTTTTTTATGATGTTATTCATTCAGTTGGTTTATGATTCACATTTTATCAATGTGGTAATAATTTTATGTTACAATCCCACTTTTTATCTTGATTATTTATGATTAATTTTATGATAATGATATATTATGATATCTCTCACAATAAAATAATTAATAATATTATAATTTTTTCGTTTATTAATAATATATTTTTTCTTTTATTTTCCTTTCATGAAGTACGTGGTGGATCAAATATAAGTTTTTAAGGAAACATCAACATTACTTATCTCGTCGGTCGAAAATGATTTTAATTCTTTATCCAGGTTTTCTAGAAATTTATTTAATGAATTTTTAATGTTACTATATGATTTTTTGATAACATATAATTTTTTTATTAATTTAAAAATATTTAAAATATAATATTCATGTCATGTTTTCAAACAAGACCTATTAGATTTTACAAAAACATTTGATGAAATATTTTTATTCAGATGTACATCATGGTTGATAGTTACTTTAGTTTTGAACAATCTATGATTTAAAATATCATTTACATGTTTCCATGGTTATTTTGAAATGAAATTTTATAATTAATATTTTGGAAATATTAATATTTCAAAATTTCCATTTCAAAATGCATATGTCATTTTTTTCCAGAAATGGTCCTAGTCATATTTTAATATAATTTTCCATATGAGATGAAATAATTTGATGATACATAATTTTTTATATGGATATGAACCAATTTTATCATCCATGTTATTTGTATATATGGTTTATACTGATAATGGTAATATGCTATGAAACAGGTTCCTTTTCGAGGGTTTATTCAATCATGAAATGATGAAATGTCTTAGAAACTTGTTTCTTTACCAAGAGGTATTCTTTAATTACATTATAATAACACATGATCATTTTACATGGTTTATACTATGACAAAATTAGGAAATATTTATGATACTACTTTTTAATAAAAAAATTTATATGTTGAAATGTTTTTGAGAGTTGTTTGTTTTTCATGGGGTATACAATAAAGAAAAGATTATGTAACCCATATCATTTAAAAATTAATGATAAGTTGAATGTTTTATGATCATTAATTACACAATTTTTTGGTTTTTTGATGGTTGGGACCCATATCTCTATCAAATTATTTTGGAAATCATAAATGTTATATGATATCAAAGGCCACAATGAGGTTATCCAATGTCTAAATGAAGGTGTATGAGACATTATCCCATGTCTGAAGGAGGGTACAATGGAGGATATCTGAATCTTGATGTAAGATCATGGTTGTTTAATCTATGATTAACATTTTATGACTGTTCTTGAGTATAACCATTATATATGAATTTCGATTCTTTTGTGTATTCCGCAAATATATATATATTTCCAATATTATGATCTTGTAGCTCTTGTTATTTGATTTTATTATGTTTCTTTCTTATTAAAATCAAATATTAATGTCATGATTCATGTTTATGATCTATTATATGTAGGGTATGGTTTAAAAATTTTAATATCCAATTCTCATATCCTTTCCTCATGTTATTATTACATGGTTATATATATCTTGATTTTTTATCGTTACATTTCATTTGATGTCACCCATTATTATGTTTTCTCCCCTTGGTTGTGGATAATGGTTTTTATATTATATGACTATGAAGGTTTTAAGATATGATGAAACTAATGGGATTAGATTTTGTTCTATTATGTATGAATTTTTTATATTTCCACATTTCTAATGGGATTAGATCTGAACTGTTCTTGTGTGGATTATTATGTTATGTAATGAATATTCATGTGTTGATATATAGTATTTATGCATGAGAATTTTGGGTCGTTATTATTGGTATTAAATCGTGGTTTATTTATCCATTTGAAACAATTATGAGAAAACATAATGATTTCCCTAGGGATTTTTCTGTGGATAAGTATACAAATAATTACTACTATAGAAAAATATCCATGAATATTAGTGATGGATAGTGAATGTTACTTCTATGAAATTACATTCTATTATAAATACTAACAGTGAATGTGGTTTTTTGAATGATGTGCCTAGGGGTAATAACTCAAAAAGGCACATCGATATTGACTTAAGAATTACCTTGTATACATCAATGAGAATTACAATGCACCTGGTTAGACACACATAGGGTATATTCTTTTAAATTTCAAAAACTCATTATGAACCAACATGAAGTATTTGAATAATTAATATGATTTTCCATGGTTATGCAAAAGTTTTCATAGATTAAGAAGAAGGTGACCTGATTTAGACATCTTATAAGTTAATTTTCATTATATGTTGCTTTCCCAAAATGATTATTATTTATTATTGTATACTTTTGGGTTTTATAAAATGGATGGACACTGAATGAATATTGTAAATATTGGATTATATAAGAATTGAAATGATTATCTAATTGAGTAACAAAATGTTATGTGAGCTATAACAAAAACTTTTTTTTATGATCGTATAGATTTATCAGGCTTTGAATCAAGGTTATTTTCCTATTGAGAAAAAGAGGGTACAAAGCATTATTGAGTCCTTTATGAGGTAATTTCCATAATCTCTTAGAGGTTTTTCTGATCCCCTAGTCACTGAGAAATGGAGTATTACCATTGATAATATATTTTATATTCTCTTTTGATTAGATCATGAAAAAAATCATTTCTTCGATACATAATTTGGAATGTGATGCAGATAAGTGGTGAACCCTTTTCAAAAATAAATTGTGAGAAGTTGAAATTGAATCCATAGAGTGTGATGTGTTTAAGAATTTATTTTTCACTAAGTATATTCTTTATGTTCATCATACGATACTGGAGAAAGAATTACTTGAGATAAAATATAAGGATGACAAATATATAAAAACCATTGTGACATGTTTTATAATACTTGTTATTTAGAAATATGGTATTATCATTCAATATGAATGTATGGTGGATCTATATTCAATGGATTAAATACAAGTCTCAAAAGGTCATTATCCATATAGTATTTAAACTACAATGAAGAAATCATTCAATGTGATATAAAGGTGGAAACACAGTTTTGAATTACCCATAACTATCATGTTATAGATAAGAAAATATATGTGGAATTAAAAGGAAACTCTAAAATCTTGTAGAGAAGAGATAATATTTCATTAATCCTTGATGTATGAATGTAAACATGGATGAAATTTTCTTATGTTTTATATTAAATGTTTTTTGTGAGGAATGTAAGGTCATCAATCATTTGATTGTCATGGTGATGAGAATAAGTATTAAAATGATGATAATATAGTTTAACCCCCATATAATACCCCATAAATATTTCATTGATTCAATTTAAAGGTCTTTGGAAATTATGAGAATAAATTCACAAATTTAAGGGATATTGTGGATAATAACACCCAATAAACTATGAAGATAGTGAAAAAAGGAATTTTTATGGAATAAAAGTATCAAAAGTAAATCATGATGATTTGGGAACGCTTATACTCTACTCTAGATTTTTTTATTTTATATTGGAACTTATATTAATGATCCCTATGAAATTATTTTTGGTAATCCATTAGTGAAATTTATGTGATTCCAAGAATTGACTATCTCCCACTACATGTATTCTCGAGAAATGGAATCATCTTTTGTATTCTATCAATTCAAGGATGAAACAAAGTCATAAATTGTTGTGATTATTTATAGGATAAGATATTATTTATGATATAAATTTTGAATTATATTTTGGAATAATATATGTCTTCACATATGCTTAGCTTTTTTATGATGAATTTCATTATGGGGTTATGAGTATAAGGTTAATCAAAAGAAAAATGTCATATAGACCCCTTAATATGTTTCATTTTATTGTATTTTATCAATATTCTGAATATTTTGATATAACTATTTCAATATAACCCATTGAATTTGTATATGTTTTAGTGAAAAATATATTTGAATAATTATTATCTTAAATTTTGTGGAAATAATATTATATCGATCAAAACATTTAAGGTTTATCATATCCTTGATTTTGAGGCAATTATGGGTTATATAGGTTTTGGGATATTAATGGAACTATTTTAATATAGTTTTGGGAAAAGATATCTAAAATTTCAGGAAGAAACCTGGCATATCTGGCAAGGCCATGTTGCTTGAACACACAATTGAAAGATTATAAGGGTATAACACCTACCACTAGCCTATGTGAAAGATTATTTATATTAGGACAATATTAAGAGATATAATTCTATGTATATATCACGGTAATTCATATATCAACAAGTTAAGGATAAATGATAAAATTATAATCAGATGATATAATAATTATCTAAGAAATAATAGAAAATGGAAAACTACACCATGGATTTAATCATTGTACTTCCGAAATTGTTTATAGGAAATAATGATATATGGGTCATTTTAGATATCCTTACATTTTTCACAAAAATAAAATATCCTAGAAGACATCTCTCAAAATTAAATTTCCATAATATACATTAATGATTTGGTTTGGTTTTAGGTTGTACCACACTTTATTATATTCGATCAGGATTAATGGTTCACCTCGATGTTATGTCAAGTCCTTCAGCAAGCTCTTAAAATAGAGTGGATTTTTAGTAGTGTGTATCAACCTCACACATTTGGTCTATCTGATAGAATAATTCAAACCATATATGATATGTTTAGAACATGATCTATGAGTTCCAAATATGGGTGGAATCAAAACCTTCCTCTAATTATGATTCATTAAAAAAATATCTTTCACTCGATCATTCATATGGATCCATATGAAGACCTGCATGGAAAAATTATAGAAGTAAAATGAACATTATTGAAGTCATGGAATGAAATATATTGGTACCAAATCTAGCTTAAGAAATTCAAGAGAATGTATTATTCATTCCGAAACACATAAAGGAAGAATAAGGTCAATAGAACATGAAATGAAACAATACCACTCACATTGTAAATGTTTTGTGGAAAAACATTGGGCTTGTGGATGTTATGTGAGAACATGAAGATGTCATGAGGTAGAAGTAACCCCATTTTTTAATTAGTGTGATGAATTTCACTGAATAAATTTACATTATAGAGGATATAATGTATCAACCTGAGTTGTTATGAAATATTTTATGTGAATAAATTTAATTTTTTTTGTTTGATTGTGTTACCCACAACACCATGTTTGAACAGACCATAGTAAAATATTAATATTAATATTCAATCATAGTGACTATTACCAAGCCGTTACAATTAGAAGCATGTGTGGAAATATGAAAATTATAGAAATTTACTAAAATATTTATATATAATTAAATTATATGATTAAAAATTATTTAATTTTAATTTATGTCTTTATGTACATCAAAAAATATTTTTTCTCAAAAAATTTTATACAGTGTTGTGAAAAACTAATAATATTACATTGATTCAATTTTAGAAATTTTATTTAAAAAAATTCATAATTTATGGAATCAATAATTCTAAAATATATCCAGTCGAATGCTAGGGATTGTTATGAAATGATTATTTTTTTTAAGGAGTGAAAAATATATGTTTTATTTAAAAATTAATTTTCTTTAAAAGATTTAATAAGGTTTTGTTTTATTTGGAAGGTTTTAAAAGTAAAATTCTTTCAATTATTTTATACTTTTTCTAATAGAATCTATTTTAATCAATATTATATTGAATTTCTATATAATTTTTTTTTTAAAATTTTAAAAAGTTTTTATTTTAGAAAACGACTTTTTCATCATGACTATGTGTTTCATTTAAAATAACAAAATTTCTACTTATATGAATTTAATTAAAAAATATATATTAAATATTTAAAATCCTTATTATTATTATTATTATATAACATGGTTGAGGTACATTTTTACCATAAAAAATAATAAAAATAGAAAAAATTAATTACTGTTGTTAATGTTATGACATGTTTAGATGGAGGTTCAACTAAAAAATAAGGGATAAAATGACCTAAAAACATTTCCAAACCCCATTATATTGACCTATTTTAACCTTATAACCTCTAATATTTGATAATGGGCAATTTGTTGCCTCCTTTCATGTGATATACAAATGTAGACCTTATTCTTTTCAAAAATTCTAAGTGTGTCCTCTCACCCACATATAAAAGGCCACCCCATATACTACCATACTAACACTTAAAAAACCATTTTGATCATTTAAGACCTTCCCAAATATCTTCCATATTTACCTCCCCACATACTATAATCCTTAATGTGATTATTAAACACTCTATATAAGTATTTTAGTATAAACTAAATGTGTTTATCTAAAGAAGAGTTAAAATATATAAATGTGTGTTTTTAATTTATTTCTTCTTCATCCTTCTCCAAATAATATTATAATTTTTTAATATATTAATGAAAATTTCTACCTCATACTATTATGTTTTTATGGTAATTTTATGACCTAAAACTATCTCCACATTGATAAAATGGGAAAAATACTATCAATCATGTGTACGGCGGAGTACCACCTCAAGAATCAATGTTATTCATTTCCCATCACTACCTATCACTTCAAGATATAATTATATATTTAATATTTTTACATATAATTTATGACATTATGATAATTATATAATTAGAATATCAAATATAACTTCTTACATTACAATTCATGGTAATATTTTATCATCGCTCAGGTGTACGATTGACTACTACCTCATGAAATGATGTGGTATGTTTTATCACTTACTCATTACATTGACAAAAATCGAGTAAAATTAAATTAATATATGTTATGTAAATGGAAAAAATTAATATTTCAATTAATATATTATTTACCTTTATTTTTTTCATTCTTTTAAGAAATTGAGACAATGTTCATTTGTATGAACCACCTATCACCACCATCAATGATGTAATTCCATTTTTTACCAATAACTGTATTGGATTAAAATATATATTTATAATAGAATTGTATTATTTTATATCATTTTTTATATAGTTTATATTATATAACATAGATACAATTAATAGGACATGAAATAAAAAATAAAAATACATCAAAAAACTAAATAGTTTTACATGAAACATGATTTTATCAAATTGATAGTAACAAGTAAAATGTAAATCATATATGGTAAGATAAATATTTTTATCATTCTATAAAATTATTATAATAAGAATATATTTATTATATGAAAGGGTTGACCTTGTAAAAAAGATGTTGAGACTTAAGGTAAGAGATTTCTAGTCTCTCTTTTATTTTTGAGAGGCATATGCCATATTCACCATTAATTTATTTTCTTTGGTGTTCATATTTACTCATTGATATTTTATACCATGAATTGAATTATTTTCATTGTATCTAAGTTTTTAAATAGTAATTTTAAGGGGTATTAAGATATGATAAATTAAAAGGTGGTAAGGGGTTTTCATCTCAAATTTACTTCCTTGGGACAAAAGTTATACAATGCACCTGTCTTCTTCTATGAGGTGAATATGCTTCCCCATAGATATGTTATTACAATTATTTCTTTATTCCCATGAAATCTAGTTTATTTTATTTTATTATTTCATGGGTATTACTATTCATAAGTTAGAAATGTGGTAATAATATTATGTTACAATCCCATTATAAATCAATCTTGTTATTTACTTTGTTTATGATGATGATATATTATGATCCATATCTCATGAAACTGCTGATAATTCTTCTACATTGGTTATTTCTCATGAATAATTTTTTTGTATCATTTTTAATAACCCGACAGATAAGAAATATTTATTTTAATTAAAAATCAATTTTACATCCCTTTAATATTGAAAATTATTTCTTTTTCTTATTAGTGTTTTTAAATATATATTTGTTTATAATTTTTTATGTTCCTATATGATTTTTTAAGACATTTTTACAATTTTTACACTTGTTAATTTTTTAAAAACAATCTGTGTTTTATTTTCTAAATAAATCCCATTTCTGTTTTTAAAACAAAGTGAAATGAATATTTGTTTAACATAAATAACCTAAATGATATGTATTATAATCATGAAAAATAAATTATTTAATGATTCATTTTAATGTTCGCAATATTAGTTTTATATAAAATAGTTTTCAATAATATTTTGGAAATATTTCGTGTTTAAAAAGTGATTTTCCAAGAGGAAAGTATATTTTCATCAATAATGGTTCCATGTGGTATTTAAAAATAATTTTCCTTCTATGATGAAAAAATTGATGTTAAATAATAATTATGTTGGATATTATCCAATATTACAACCTTTATACATTACTATATTTATTATTTCTATGATGAATTTTTTTATGGAACCAATTACTTTTTCATGGGTGATACTATGAAGAAATGGTAAAAAGTGTACGAAACTCATTTTACCCTAGGTTATGCTATGATGAAATGTTTTAGAAACCCAATAATTCTCCATTTCTATTATATGATGAAATGATAAAATGATTATGAAACATTTTTATTTTATAAAGGTTATGGTATAATGAAATGTTTATAAAACTCATTTCTTTAATGCAGGTTATGCTATAATGAAATGTTTATGAAAATGGTTTCCTTCAATGGGATATAATATAATTAATATTTAATGATGTTGTGGTATTGAAATTTATGGTTTATATTAGGGGTGGGTCCTATATATCCCTCAAATTAATTGGGATATATTTAATGTTATATAAGATCAAATTGTATAGATAGGTTATCCCACGACCAAAATATGGTAGATGATAGGTTAACTGAATCCCACAGTAGTAAACATTAGAGGTTATCTTAACCCTTATGTAGGCACATCAATGGTCATCCCTAGATTAACATGTTAAAAATGAATCGGTGGATATCCTTGAAAAAATTATTTTTTATACTATGTGTATCCCACAAATCTATATTTAATATCAATGTTATGATCCCATGGATCAATGTCTTTGATTCCATTATGATTTATTTCTTATCAACATCCTTGATTTACAACATGACTCATGTTTGGGATCTATGATATCAAAGATATGGTATTAAAATTTTACTATCTTATTCTCATACGATTATTCACTGGTAATTATTATGTGTCCATAATATCTCTATTATTTACCATTACAGAGAATCTGATCTGACTTTATAATATGTTTTAGTACAAAACATATGAATAATGGTTTAATGTATGATATTTCTATGTAGGTAGATACATATTAATAAATTAGTGGGAGAAGGTGGGCTTCACATATGCACTATTTATTTATGTTTCAAAGTATCCAAAGGAAATAGAACAAAATGATTCTATCATGGATCTTTATGTTATGAAATTAATATTCATATATTAAGATTTGTTATTTATATATGATATGTTTGGGTCATTACCTGACCATTTGGATTTAATTTATACATCCCTTTGATACATTAGGTAATTTTTTTAACTTTTGATAAATGATATTATGGAGTGAACCCAAACCCTAAAAAGATTATTTTGATTAAGTGATAGGTGGGACAAGAATTCTGTTGCTCTCTAGAGAATTGGGTAATGAATTTATCTCCTGAGAGAAACTCTCGAAGAATGTGGAGTGAAAACAAATAAAAATGGTACATTTTCAATGATTTAAATGAAATTTGGAGAGTTAACCTATTCCATTATGGGACTATGTAAACTATATAATAATGGTCTTGGCAGTGAGTCTTTAAAAAGGAAATATTTTTTGATTCGAAATTTTGTTGTTGTAATCTTATATTTTATAATAGTATCATTTTAGGATGATTTCATTTTTATTTTATGGTCTGATCCATATGCCTTGATTTATTAGTAATGATCCATTTTATTTGGGTATGAATTTCTAATTTCATATTCATGGACCATAACTATGGTCCTATTCCAATATAATTTTTATGATTACTTATGATAATCAATTGTTATTACTTATGTTTACCCTTAATATGACTAAAATATTATCCCTTTTTATGATTTCATCACCCATGTTAGGATGAAATATATTAAGTATGATATATTTAGAAGCATTCCATCTATGAAGAAATTTTATTGGAAATATTGAAGAATGTTCAATAAAAATTTGACTATGAATTTAGTCTCCAAAAAATTCAACCCCTAGAGATCTTTAGAATGAATTATTCTAATATGTATAGAATATTAATATTAAATGATGTAATATTTATATAATAGATTCCTAGGTCACCTCAGATATAATCCTACCCACACATCCAACTAGCTCAATCAAACTATAATAAAGGAACCAAACTAGTTTTAATGATCTAGGATTAATTCAGTGATTATAATTATTTAGGTATCTCCTATCCCAACCAACTCATGTGGTTTTAAATCGAAGATAACACCATGATAATTCAATAAAAACACATATCATAATCAACAACTCCCATTATAAATTTATCCCCATTCATTATAGATAATCAATTTTATACATTCGATGAAAAACAAATAATCATTCATAAATGTAAACGGGAAAGAAAAAAACTTTATTAAAATTGAAAATATTCAATAAAAAATATCATTAACTAGGGAAATTTTTTTTAATGAAAATACATTAATATCTATTTTACTTTGCTGAATATTACACTGACTACAAAAAAAAATTTGAAAAAGAAAAAATATTCATTTTAAACAATATTTGACAGTTTAAATCCCAAAATACACATTAGAATAAATTTATACAAGAAAACTAATATAAATTAACATCAAACACATGTATTATAAAATATTAATATTATTTATACTCAATAAAAATAAATACTTGGTCATAATGAGAGTCCGAATAATCTATAATAGAGGTTAGAATAGGCCACGACATATGTCGACATGATATAATAGTGAGGGAATTGAACCACTAACAAATTTTTTATCATAGTTTCATTTCACCAAGGATAATATCATTATATTCTTAGAATATAATTAAATACATATCATCATGTAACCACTAATTTATTTCAATAATAAAATATTGATAGTTGTCTATGAAATATTAGGGCATAATTATGATATAAATTAAATAAAATGAACATAGAAACCAGAAATTTGTATGGTTTATCCTTGAATAATAACAATAAAATAAGGTGAAATCACCCAAGGGAGGAACAAATGATCTGAGGAATTAGATAAGAGCACACATAAGGGTTGGATAATTGGAAATAGAATATACTGGGGTAAGGATATACAATTTTTTTTAAAATAAAATAAAATAATTATTTTAACTAAAATGAATGATATAATTGCATCACAAACCAAACAATGAGCAATAAAATGAATTTCTAACTAGTTTTATTTTTTAACACTGCATGATCTCCTTGTATAGTCCATATAGTAATACTTGTTGATTTTATATTCTGGTAAAATTCTATAATTTACTATTTTAAATTTCATACATTAAAAATATGAGTAAAATACATAATTAGTGAAATAAATATATATTAGTAGAATTGTGTATGTCATTTAAAACCTACGATTCAAAAGCCAATATTGTTCTCAATAAAACATTATAAAATATTTCAAATAGATTTAGGTATACCAAAGATAACTCCTACCATAAATAAAAAAATTTAACTATTCAACATTATCATCGACATTACTGTATATAAACTCATTTTCCGAGGCACTAGATTCCATTCCATGAAAAACTCTACCACAAAACAACAAGATATTCATATCTTTTTATTTGAGAAAGCTGAAAATGAATCAATATTTAATAATTATGATATAGTTTTTAATGTAACACATCTTTATGATGAATTCATCCATTAAATTGTAATAATATAATAATGAAATCCCAATTATCTATATAGTAAATAAAAAAAAGTTAGAATAATTAAGGTTATGCACACTAACATTCCAAAATTAATAAAAGGAATAATATTATGTAGATTGTAGGATGTTTAATTTAATATCAACCGATTATCCCATTATGGGTTATAAAATCTCAAAAACCATGTTAATAATCATAGAAGAACTAGTTAAATGATATCATATATCACTTTTTGATGAAAATCATGACATTGAATTGAAATAGTGCCATAACAAAGAAACTAGAGAACATGAATAACACATGTAATTATTCATTAGTACTAACATAGAATAATGTGTGAATACTTTAATTTGTGTATGAGTTGAGACCTAGGGTTTGTTTTGTTTATAAATAGTCTTGGATAACCTATTGTATTTTTATTCCATGTTTCAGCTTCTTAAAATAACTTATGAAGGTACCTTACCAAAATAAACATTCCTTTTACTTCAAATGTATATCCTACAAATCCAAACCTTGTTTAATTATTTATGTTTCAATGTTATTTTATGGACCTAAGGTAATATACTCAATTTTGGTATACTATATTAAGAACATATTTATAAAATTTTGGAAGGAAAATAATTTCCCATATCCTAGGTTTTTATAATGACCCCTCACCCAAAACGTACGCCTCCTAGGCCTGAAATGATAGGTGGTTGGTGACCCATCATGTCCCACCGGTATTTGGTCATGGGTTTGTGACTATAACCAAGGGTGCAATGAATATTCTAATAGGATTCATTACACTATAATAGGAAATGTGTAATAGGGATATAAGATATATAAACTAATAAAATCATACTCAAATCGATAATGGATACCCCAAGTACTTACGCACAATTCCATACATAACTAAAAATGTGAAATGTAAACTACAAGAACAACAATATAAAGATATTAGTTACCATAAAGCTGAAACAGTTCATGAAAAACCATAAACTAGAAATATTCAGTGTTATCTACAACCATCACCTACAGACTTGAAAATCATTTATATATATATAGGGTGACTATAACATGAATACTCTGTAGGATCCCCCCTGATGATTCACAAGCCAAGGAGAAAAAATAGTGTTAAATCCCAATGAACAAAAATTGAAACTTACTCATCATCTAAATAGGTGTACAAAGTTCCCAACATCAATATGGATAAAACTAACTTAGTATTGCATATAAGTGATCATGAATTATTATTAAAATTAATATTGACACCAGACTAACACTTCCCCACTAGTTTTATGATTCATACCGATGCCACATGTCCTGATCCATCTCTCTCCAAATTAATTCATCCCAAAGACCCATGATATTTGTATCAAAACATTGAACTTCTGCATAGTAACATCACATACTATAATATACATCTAACTATACAGTAAATGAGCAGTTTCTAAGAGCCACCAAAGACTATATGATGCGTATCATTCCACAGGTATTGTTCCTGAATATATGAAAACCCATACACTGAATAAGGTACCTGAATCCATAACAATATATATACGTTTTTTTCTATTATTATCAATTGGATTGTATGTCTAGAGATACATGTGTTTTAAATAACATCAATACATCCCAACCCTCAATATAGATAGATGGGGAAACTATCCAACATGGATACTTGAAAATAATACATTCGAGTTAATAAAGAGATGTTATAGTTGTAGTCACCAATCTTTCCTACTCTGAGGATGTTTGACAAAACACCCGACCATATTACACTAGGAGTCAGTCTCCCTAAACCAAATTGGTAGGGTAGAATATTAAATCAAAAATATATATCATGTAATAAATATCACAACCAAAATATCATAAAATACTATTCATAAGCTCAACTACCTCTATCGTCATATAGAATCATAGTTTCCACTACGAGGGACTAGATATCCAATAATAAAAATATCATTTAAAAAATTACATTAAATCATTTTTTTCATTTTTTATCATTAACATAATTTTAACTACTTCATTAACAATTAATTAAAATTGTTCCAAACAAATTTTTTTAAACCATAAATTCATAGTCTATTACGTTGAAGCATTATCTAAGCAAATTCCTTGGTTTCTCAAGATGAGTATCTTATTTATATTCAAGAAACAACAACCCCATGTGATTTTTTTTAAAATATTATTAATATTCCATAATTACTAGTAATTTCAGAAAAATACTATGCTAGAAATAGGATAGATACAACTATACCCATAAAGCTACATCATTCTTTGGGGAGAGGAATGATAATAAAATAATAAACTCATCCATCTAGACATTAAATCAATTCCATAACAAAAAACCACCCTAATAAGCCCCACAATGAGTAAGACTAACTTCAACATGTTACAAGATCTCTAGTTCCATATATAACGCCATAATATGTATAACAATGAATTTCACCCTCATAGATTTAAGACCCAATAATTTTTAAAGAATATCATTATGGGATATGGTGTTTGTGATGTGAAGCCCTAAACTGAAAAGTCTCAGAAAATATATTATTTATATATTTAAGTTATATTATTGCTATTTAGTTGGATGGTAAGAATATTATATACCAAATTATGAAATATATATATACTTAGTTCTTTATAAATAAGACTTTATTTAAAAAATTAATTAAATAAGAACTTATGTTTTTAGTAATTCCATTTTAGGATTTAGACTACAGATTCATCAAAAATGTTTTTATTTTATATTTTTTTTGTGAATTTTAATTAATTTATATAAATTTTAGATTATTTAATTTATAATAATATTAAATTTTCAAAAATAACCACATCAAAATTATCTTAGGGTGAATTCTTGTGATATTTCTAAAAATGGTTATTTTCAATAGATTTTAAATAATAACGCTTCTTGAATACATTTCATTTATTTTATATAAACAAATTAATTTACATGTGTCATTACAATTTTTATTTTATTTAAAATTAAACTATTTATTTTATGAGAAAAGTATGCTTTGTGGCTCTGGCATTAGTATGAAAACTAGTTACACTAGAAGAAATGAAGGTATTTTACATTGATCATGGGGAAGAATAATAAGTAGATCCATAGGCACATTTCACATATAAATGTCTTATTCTTTAGTGAATCCTTTGTTTGAAAGACCATCAACAATGTAGTTCAGTTCCCAGTAAGTGTGGGAAATGATTTAATTCAGAGTGGATAGTCATTCATAACATTTAACCCATTTTCTTGTGAGCTTCCACATAAGATATATCTGGCCCGTTCTTATTTCTTGAATAATTTTCACTAAGTCACATTCCAACCAAATGTGGTTATATATATTTTGATAAAATGTGTCATCGTCTCTTTTGAATCCCAACATTTCATCTTCCAAATCATAAAACATCCACACACATACCATACATGTATTCCATCACTTCCACATTATGATTTCTAAAGACCACTGTAATGCCAACTGGACCTGGATATCCTTGTGAAGTTTCATCCCTATTGAATTTAATCCACTAGGGGAAAAGAGTGGACCAATAGACATCCATAAAGATGTGGGTCTTTGAAAAATTACTTTTCATATTCAGAAATCTAAGCAGTGTGAAGTCCCTCACAAAGGTCTCACAACATGCCTTGATCAAGGAGCTCCTATCATGGAAATCTCCCTAAATTGTAGAAACTATAGTTGACACCACCAAACACCTCCTTCTATGAAGAGTGTTGTTGTGAGAAATAAAAATATAGTGTAATTTCTCAACACAAGTTACTCCATGCAACGTAGGTAGCTTTTCAGAACGATTGGTGCTAAATAGCAGCTTTAAAGAAATTTGAATTGAACTAATTTGAGGTGTATGAATATCGAAAGTGGTGAGAATATATTTGCACAAATAGGAAGGAATGTTTTATCATAAAAAGAGTTAGTCAACATTTTCCCAATGGTGGTGAAAAAATACACCTACTAAGATCAAGGAAATACCATCTCGTTGAAGATTATTATCAATTGGATCTATGGTGTATTAGTGTCTCCAAATTAAGGTGAACCTGGAAGGAAATATCCAATTTTTAAATGAGGCTACCAATCTATTCATTCTCTAAGTGAATCAAGTTCTTATAGAAGCTCTTGGAGTCAATAAACCCATTCGGTGAACCTTTCTGGATGAGGTGGTTAACCTTATTAATGAAGTTTCAATGTCCAATAATTATGTACATCCTATCTGGGAGATCCTATAAGTTTTCAATATGTTCTTGGATAGTATCATTTCTATCTATATTATTAGCTTTAGGGTCAGTACTATTGATGTAGAGACCCGTATCTTGACGTACATGGACATTACATTACATTTGCGGAATACTTAGTACATAACAAAAACACACACACAAGGATCGTAATAGTTTAGTGTCTTTGGAAACTCGGAATAAAATCTTCTAATCGTGGGGAAAGATCTTCAACATCTCCCATAAAGATCTTCCTTTTTTTTACCTAAAACCTTTCTTTATATCCTGCGGAAAAGAAAACATAAAAGGGTGAGCTCAAATGCTCAGTAAGGGTAAACAAAAGAAATATCAATCACATAATTTTCATAAGAACATAACATTTTTTGGAAATCTTAACATGCAAAAGAGAGCATAATTTCATAACATGGGATAAATCATAGTAGTGAAATGAAATCATAACTTAAAACATTACTCATTGTGGCATACACACATAATCATAGAGAATCATTTCTTGTTAGTCAAGACTCATTGCCAAGACTATCTTAGTGCACAAAGTCCCTTTCTGAATCGAGTAATCCTCGTTTCAGTCCTGTTTCACTGAACCGGTATAACCTACCATTCCAGCCATATCTATCTCATGAGATATAAAATCTTTACCCAATGCATTGGAGGGAGATATAGGTCCCACCCATCTTATAATGAATCCTTTCTTATGTGTTCCACATAATCATAAACCATACATCATAGCGTAACCCATGTAATAAAAATGGGATTCTTAAACAACATGACATCATAAAACAATTCATATAAGAAAAAGGAATTCATAAAAATATTTCCATCACAACATAATCAAACCAGTGTAATAATAGGGACAAAAACAGAACCCTTTTATCTTAGATGGAAAATAATTTTGATAAAATACTTGAACTTCATTCTTGAGGAAAATATCCTTTCTACTTCAAAAACACTTTTCCTTTCTTAACATGTCATAGAATTATAAAATAAAGAAGTTGGTTAAAAATAAACTTGAAAACTTATAAATGAAGATTCTTGGGAATAATGTTTTGAAAATCCATTCATGCCGTATAAGTTAAAAAAAACATTCTTCGTACTTTTGTCGGAAAAGTCAAAAAGTACCTCGTACGGAAAAACGACAAAAGATTCCTTTCATATTCTTTACTAAAAACTCACCTAAGGGTAAAATTGGATTTAAACTATTGCAAGTGGATGTAAACGATATTTCATATTGAGGGAACATGGATGTGGATGATAAAATACACCCCAGTAAATACTTACGAATAAACAATCTCGGATAAAAATGAGATTGTGATATTTCCCTTACCTTAGGTCCGAATTGCTTTGTAAGTGTCCAAACCTCCTGTATAATGATTTAAATCATGTTATTGACTTATTAAAGAATCATATTTATTGTTATGATATCATATATGGTTGACTTATGACATTATATTACCCGTTCTTTTGTAAATTCCATGTTAAAGAAGCGTTTTGGGTAAAATCGTTTCATTTATCGTAGGTGTTTTGACTTGTTGTTCTTGACATCATTATTACTTATATCGTGATTTACATACTTCCAGAATATAAAATATGATTTATATATCATATATATTCAGTATATATATATATATATAATAGGTAGATAAATAAAATGAAAAACACCGTTCATGGAGACGGTAGTCCGTACGTACGCATGAACGTTGTTTTCCTTTCCTTATTGTCTTGAAATGGAAGTAAGTATATGACATACATATGTATATGTATACATAAATCCAGTAGCTTTATAATGTCATATATTTCATTATTATTTCTTATATATACTTTATAATAATTCTTAAATGGTTAATATGGAGAATGAATCTCATCGCGTCGTGGAGACGGTAGTCCGTACGTACGCACGAGCGATGATATCATTTCTATAAATATTGAATTGAATTGGAGTGGATTATACAATATATCAGAATCAATATGATGTTATAATAACTATGTATAGTTATTATTTACACCATAATACCCATCCATGTACGGTGGTGGTGGAAAATAGATTACACCACGACGTGGAGACGGTATTCCGTACGTACGCACGCGCGGTGATTTCTTTCTCCGTAGGATGGATAGATGGTGAAATAGGGTTGTTTCATACTTATAATAACATATCAGTATATGAGTGATACTGATGTTATTACTTCATAATGAAACAACCTAAGAAGAAGAAGTGGAAGAAGAAATAAAGATGAAAGAATTGGTAACGGTAATTACCTCTTCTTTGAAGTGCCTCTTTGAGACCTCCTCTTAGGGCACTAAAATTGGTCTTTGAGGAAGACCAGAACCTCTAGGATGTTGCTAGGGAAGTGGAGAGGATAAATTGTCAGGGGTTGGACGAGCTTTAGTGCTCAAATTGGTGTGAGGAGGAGGGGGAGGAGGTGTCCTTTTATAGGGGGGGGAGAGGGGCACCTTAGGAATATCTCAAAATATTATTTTATATTAAAGTCACAATCTGTTTATAATGGTTCCAAAGGGTCTTATTTCGAAGCTAAAATGGGGATGGGTCGACATCCTATCAACCAATAGGATTTAGACAAGTTTAGGGTATTATTTTAACCTTATCAATTAGATTTAACTCTAAGTTAAATAATTTAACTTTTACTGTGTCTTTTTGTTTTCTTTCACTATATGGTTAATAAACTTACTATAACATGCCAAAAGAACCCCAAATTGTATATTATTAATACATATATCCTTATCTAATTCATTTGGCCGAACCTTAGATTTTTAGGAATAAACTAACAATTAATAATATAATATTTGATTTAAAAACTATTTTGTGTCAATTTTGGCACTATTTGATATATGATTTTTGTGAAAGTCATAAAAGAATTATATTTTCGAACCAAGTTGATTAAATCAACACTAATATATCATAGTAACCTAGAAAATTAGTGGAATTCATAAAAAGTCTTAAATTACATTTATTTTGGTATTTATATTATCAATTATGTCAATATTTCATTAATAAGATAATTACTGCATCATCTTTGTGTCATAAATAAATTATATTATTTGATGTCTAAAAATTACAAATAAACTACCATAATGTAGGAAATCTTTTTAGCTTTCTAATGAATTTTTATAGTCGAATTTATCTTATGTATAACCCCATATTAAAAATGATTTACTTATTAAACTTTGATTTTAACTATTTTAACCCTTCTTTAAATAAATTAATAATAAATGTCCTAATCTAATCCAAGTGGGCCTAAATGGTCATATTTTATTCCTAAGTTTTTTTTTGGTCGAATTACACTTGTCCAATAGAATTAGGACATGTGTTAGGGTAATATTAATATCATATTTACCCTTAGTTACCCTATTTACTATTAACCGTGGTAAAAAAAGTAAAAAGTTACTATTCACCAAAAAAATTATTTTCATCTCATTGAACCACATTTTAGTCCTTGATATTAACCGTGTCTCTCGGATTTTCGAAATTCCATTCACAGAAGCGGTAAAATTAAGTTTTATGCAAAAATTCAGTTTTTAACCTACCACTTAGTAGTTTCACTATTCATCAAAAATTGATGTTTTTCAGAACAATGCCAAAATTTCATCCCAAGCTATATTTCATATTCCGAATTCAAAAATGAAGTCTATTTTACCAAATTCATAACATAAAAGTTGCATTATTTAATTTTATAATTAAATCCCGCTGTTAAAACAAATAGCGTGTTTTTAAGAAACAATATCTATCAAAAGATTGACACTTGTTTATGTCTAGTTTAAATGTGAAATTACATACAATGACCAACATTGTATTAAATTGTAAAAATATATTCTAAATATACTTTAAAACCACTCAAATTAATGATTTATCACTATTAATTATTTCGATTAAAAAAGTTGTTTTTAATTATAATTTAGTAATTTTCACTATTCATCAGAATATGAAAGTTATCCGAAAAGTACCAAAATTTCACCTTAGGCTAAATTCGATACTCCGAATCCAAAAATAAAGTTCATTTTGAAAAATAAGATTTACTGGATTTCAAAAAGTGGTTATTACTATTCATAACGGCTAGTTTTAATAATATTTTTATAGCATATCGTTGTTTAGTGAAACTCGGTATTGCGTACTACACATGCTATCGAGGAAGGTCGCGATTGCGTGTAATGCAAGACAAGTCAAGGATGTGTGTTGTGCAAGCTCCTTTTGGTGTAGCGTACAACACAAGACATTAATAAAATTAAAAAGAATATTTTTTTATAAAATCTTGGGCTGTTACAATTGATGAGAGGGGAACCATTCTAGTTTTCATGCCAAAATATAAGGGGATAGTTAGCATTTACCAACTAATGTGAATGCCTCATAATATTCAGGAAAAAAGTTCTCATTCCAGACCAAAATGATGATTCAATATAACTAGTTTAACCTACATTAATACATGAAATAATTCTCACTCTGTGGAATTCCAGAGTGGTGTAGTTGGTGTTAATATGGCACCTGAGGAATATGGATAGAAGGCTTGTTTGAATAGTTGTTGATTAAGTATTCCCAGGCCAACAAACATGGTTGGTAGACAACACGAACACCATTTAGCTATTATGATCTTTCATTCTATAAATCATCCACTCTAAAAAAAATTATTTAACATTGAGTTGAGTTTCTTGATGATAGAAGTAGGCTATATATAAACCAAGAAGGAGAAGACCAGCTATGAGGTAACTATAAACATAAAAAGGAAATTATTTCCATCCATTGATTTGGAAATTCCTTTCCAAGATGTAAATATACTTTTTATTTGACATAAAGCACCTTATAAATGTGAATGGTGAGGTTTTCCCTAGAACAAAGGAACCGAAATTAAATAAAAAGGAGTGATCCCTCCCTTATTCCCAGATTCTGAATGAGGTTTTCTTTCCATGAATATGGGATATTCATACCGATATAGATAAAATAATTACTCAATAAAATAATTATTATTTAGATATATTTAAACCAATTTAGTATATATCAATTTTTTATTCTTAAAAAAATTCCGGCTATCTATTTTTAACTATATAATGTTACTCAATTTTATTTTATTAAAATAACCCCTAATAATGAATTATTAAGGTGAGTATTTTAAATTATATATATAAATTTATTAATTTAAATGCATTAAATTATCATTAATAATCATATAGTGAAGATATGATTATCATATTCTGGAAAATAAATTTCATGAGAAAATAGTTTTTTGACATGATTTAGCTATTTCTTTGTAAATTTATTTCTACAAAGTTTTTGAAATAATTTTCATAAAATGGATTCCATATTTCAATTCAAAATAATTAATATTAAATAATTTTTTCAACATATCTGTTTTTAATAAATATTAACAAAGAGTGTAAATTATATTTTCCACGATTAATGTTAAATGTGGATTTCTATGTTACGAGCACTTGTAATAAAATTAATTTTTCACAAGCTTATGATTTTTATATGACAATTAGATTTAATATTAATATATATTTGTAATGAGATATATAATAATTACTATTTTATTTTATTCATAAATTTTAAATTAACTAGGTTAAAATTCTAATTATCATGGTGAAAAATAAAATGGTATAAGTATGTATTTTTTATAATGAATAAGATGTTTTATAAGAATTCAATTTTGATAGTGGAGGTGTATGTTGATCTTTTCTCCCAAAAACTCCATTATTTATCAATAATTATTGCAAGGGGTGAGGTTGAATTCCCATTGATGAATGGTTTTAGTATTTATATACATTCCCCTCCTCTTCAGTTATAAAAGGGAACTCCCGCACCAAATTTCTTCACACCTATCAGGCCATTTATCTCAAAAAAACCCAACACAATCAATCACAGTAATACTTCTATGTATTATAGGGGTTCCAAAAATAACAAACCTATTGTCTATAATAAGATAAACCAGGTTATTATTTACAAGGAAATTGCCTTTACTATGTTCTTTATTTTTTATTTCTTCTCTTTAAACAATCAATTATTTCATAAAAAATACAATAGAATATAAACAATACCTAAAATTTAATACCATTTAATTATGATAATGTAATAATATGTATCCGTCTCTGCCTCTAGGATATTGGAATAAATCCATTGCTCATATGTATGAAAAATTACCATCTCCCAACCCGATGTAATTTTTTCTTAATCACAGATTCACATTGATAATCTGAATGATGGAAATACTGAACATAAATGATAAATAATAAATGATATTGATTATATAAAATTAATATATCATCCACTTTTTTACCCTTTTATCAATTAATGTATTGATAACAACACTCATTTATATGTATGGTCTTTTGTCTCTACAAACCGATATGATTCATTTTCCATGCAAAAAAATTAAAGAATGGTTTTAAAAATTTATCCTATTAAGAACTGGGATATTTAATAAATTTATGTATTTTTTATTATTATGGGTATATATTCAATTGAAAGGAAATGAAACATTTTATTCAAACTATGAGTGAAAAAACTAAGGGTTATCACCTAAAACAGTGGTAATAATCATGTATTATTAACAAATGGGTGATAAGATTCTATAATATAAAAATATATTATATTATAAATATTAATAGGGTTAAAATATAAATTAATTAATAATTTATAATAGTACAAATGTTGTAAATATTTATCAACTAATTGGTAATGTGGGGTAAAGGACTTCATCTCAAATTTATTTTATTAAAGAATATTTTAATATTATGTAACTAATTTCTTTTATATTGAGTATATAATGCCCATTTTACATGTAATATCATGAATAATCTATATTCATAGTATTTTATAATTAAATATGTACTATTTAATCAATGGTTAATTATATTTAATGTTATGTTGTGGTGAATAATTCTTAACTAGGTTTCTTTTCATTGGGTTATATTGCTTCTTCATTGTCTGTGATATTCTTAGATTATGAGTGTAATGTATTTTTGTTATTTAATTTTTTATTAAATTTTTTTGGATTTACATTTTATTAAAATATTCAATTCATTTATTTATTATCACATCAATAATATAATCAATTTTAGAGATTTGATCTCATTTTTATATCCATTGAGACATATTTGGTATTAGGCAACTGTTTATTTAAATTAGGTTTATATACTTCCAATTTTATATGTTATATAAATAATAAAAATATTTTAATGGTATTTAATATTTAATTTTTGGATATTTCTATCATGGGTGTTAGGAGTCAAGTATGGAAAATTTAGTAAGGGTTTTCTAATCAATCTAATTTTAATCAGGATTATTTATGATTGAATTTACATTTGAGGAAATAATTTTATCATTGTCTAATAATAAAATTTCATTTTCTTATTCTATTCTCCTTCATGAAATTTTAATGTTATAGTATCATTTTCCTTTCATTGGTAAAAAAAGATTGCGAGTTTTTTATGAAAATATGACATTGTTTCTCTCATTAGTCGAAAAGTCTTTTCCCTCTAAATCTTTGTTTTCAAAAAATATTTCCAAGATTTTTTATAATATTATCCTGTTATTTTTTAAATTAATTTTTACCAATAAATGGATTTTTACAAAAAAAGAATGGAATCATCCAATTGTTTTCTAAACATACTTCTTTTATACTTTTCAAACTAAAATGAAAATATAATCCTTATTTAATCATAATTGAAAAGAATAGAACATTCCCACTACCATTTAAACACATTAATTTGAAGTAAACTTTTGTATTTTATAAGTTTATTTCTATATAAAATATTTTTTGCAATATTCTATAAATGTTTGGTTAATAATAGTAATTTTCAAAGTAAAAAGCGTATTTTTCTTAAGAATATTTTTAATGATTATTTTATTGTATTTAAATAGATCAATGAAAAAATAATTTATATTTTATTGAGTTACCTTCATTATTCATTATATTCATGGTTTATGATTAGTTTGACTTTGTAATGTATTTTAATTTTAATTTTTGATTATTCTATATTTTTTATCTTTCCATTGAAATATTCAATTTCATGGGATCATTGGAAATTAATTTTCACTTAAATATATTTATTATTTGTTTAATTTATTTGATTATTTCCCAATATTTATTAATTTTTTATGTATTGTGTTTTATTATGAGTGTTATTTGATTAAATGTGGGAATATTGATAAATATGTTTCCTTCACTCAATGTGAATATTTATTAATCAGGTCTATTATTAAGGATTTAAATCAATAAATAGATATATGAAGTATGAATTTGATATGTTATGATGTGTGGTGAGGGGATATAGATATCTCTTCAAGTCATTAGTTGTCACATGAGATGAATCAATTCGCTAACATTAGTAAAATGTCTTTGTTGTATACCAAACCATATATATAACAATATTATCCCAAGGTATTAATGGTATATATATCATGATGTTTCAGATTATGATGTCATATGTTACTCATTTACTTCATTAATAGAAATGTTATTATTTTCCATATGATTACATTATTTATTTTAGCCAACGTCAAGATTTGGGATCATGTAATTTATATGTAATAATTTTTTCTCTATTCTTCCAACCATATTATAATTTTTGATGGATTTATTCATTAAAAGGAATGAGTTTTTAGTTATTTACCTTGCAAAAAGTATTATATGTATTTGAGTCATGATATATTCCACTATACATAATATTAAGACCCAATGTTAAAAATGTAACAATATAGTTAATTCATTTTGAATTCACATTCATACATTACCAATGATCTTTTTAGAGTATATTTTTAGATAATCTGATTATAATTCATATAGAACAACCCAAAATTATAAAAAGTGGATGGTACAAAAAGTAGTATCAAATTTTTTATAATACATGATTTATAAATAATATATGATTTCATTTCAATAAAAATATTCATAACATTCTGCTTGGATTCTTCTTTCCCCTTACTCAATGTTAATCCCTGTGAAATTTCATTTAGAACTTGTTATGGTCACAAAAAGTCCAATATGTGACATAGAAAGAAGGAAATAAACCATTATTCCTTGAATAATTTTAAACATATGAAATAATTTTCACAGATATATACTTATCCCTTAGAGAGTATCACATACTTTGTGAAAACATGATATTACTATAAAACATAAAAAGGATAAATAAACCTTTTAGGTAACATGGGGAATCATTTAAATAAAATATTTACGAACTAATTTATCCCTCATGGATACCTTATAATTTGTAACCCTCCCAATAAACTTACAATGTAACCCTTATAACTACCTTATGATGTAACAATCAGAGTTATTCATAGAATAACTAATAAGGTCAACCAACGACCTCAAAATACCCAATGTTTTGGAGGGATATAATAGACTAAAAATCTTAATAAAAAAATCCCATGAAATATAACATCTTCACAAAACATGAAAACTTGCGTCATTAAAACATTCCATTGGTAAAAAATTGAAATTTAAAGGGGTATTTTTAATGAAAAGTCACTTACCTTAATTTCAATTTACTTAAAATATCATCAAACATACTTATAATGGATTAAAGTGTTTTATAATTTTGTTAAATAACTATATTCATATTTATAATACCCTATATTTTATATTTATAACCAATTTCCACCCATTTATTAATAATAATTTGTTATTTTCATTGTTTCGGGTGTAGTTTATTCAGAGATTTCATGGTTTGTTCATTATGGTTTTTTCTGGAAAAATGGAAGACAAAAAGAATATGTTGAATAAAATGGAATTAATTTTAATATATAATTTTAAATTATACCGTATATTGTATTTTTATATATTAGGATGATTCATTAGATAAATCATTAACGTTAAACATTTGGTTTATTTTTGCCGTGTTTTTTTAGAATAACAAACTAGAATTGTTTTATTTATTGTTATATATATAATTTACATCTAGAACACTAAAATAGTAATTATATAAATATTAGAATAATTTTAATCCATAATAATGTTTTTATGAATACTATTTATACTGGTAAATAAAAATTAAAACTCATCATCCATAAAGGCGGTGAATCGAAATGTAATGAACGATGTTTTCCTTTTCTAGAATAAGAAGGGAAGAAGAGAGGTTTGGTAATGAATATTGTATTAATGGAGTAAAATTTGAATATATTTATGAAATTAGATTTTTCAGGTATCTTTGTGTAGGGGAGGTAATGAGAGTATAATAAAAGAAAAGATATGGAAAAGATAATAAAGGTAAATAAAAGAGGATTTTTACTCTTGAATTCTCCTCCTTGAGACCCTACATAGGGAAATTGGATTTTTAATTTTTTGAGACCAAATCCTCATAGATTTATCTGATAGGGTTAGAAAATTAATTTGGAATAATTTTTATAATATTTGAGTATTTGGAGGTCGGAGGATAACAAGTTGTGGGGTGGTATTTCTAGTGGGGGAGAGGGGTGTTTTTTTATTTTAGTCATTTGTTAATTATTTTGGATCAAGACTATGAAAATTGAGGATTATAGTTACTCAATATTGTAAATAGTTTATGTTAGTTCTTAACAAAGTTTGTTACATCATCCATACATAATTCAAGATGTAATAAATCATCTATTTAGCTTCTACCATAATTTATAACATTTCACTATTCACAAAAAATTCAACTATTTTTAAACCCAAAAATATAACCAAACCCTTTTTCATCATATAGAATTAAAAAATTAGCTCTATTTGATTAATTTTTTTTTTCAAAATATGATATTTTTAAATTTCAATAAAAATCAACATTTATTGAAAAAATTCCAATTCTAAAAGTATAAATTTTTTAGGACACTTTGAAAAATTAATTAAAGTGTGAAAAATTATAAAATATTAAAATGACGTAAAAAATAATAAATGAACCTATTATAGGAAGATAAAAAATATTTTATATAATTTTATTATTCATAAAATTGTAAATAAACTTTATTGTTAAAACAAATACAAACCCATAATTTTTCATATTCAAAACATTAATTAAATTAATATGTGATGTAAATATATCATATTTTCCCTTATAAGATAAATGAATTTTATTTATACTATCATATGGGTTGATTCTGTTCTATTAGTAAAGATTTATTAATTTATAAATGTTTAACTTATTTCATTATACATTTATAATGAAGTTATCTATTCAATTCTAGAATGAATAGAAATGATTTTATAAGTACGTAGGTTATTATATTCTTAGACTTTATAAATTGTGTCCATGTAATTATAATCCACATATTAAAAAAGTGAGGAAAAATTTACCACATATAATTTTCATAATTTCATGTTACTTCTTCATCCAAGTTGTATCTCTAAAAAATCGCATCATTGTTAATTACCTATTCTACAATACATACTCTATCTGATCAAGAATCCAAATGGGCATTTTTCTCATAAAAAGGACATATTCTAGATAAACTAATTCTAAGAAAAAAAGAGATGAACTTGGAACATAATTTATTAACATTGAAATAAGAAAATAATTTGGTACCTAGGACAAATGTAGAGGAAGATCTACATTGTAGGAAATTAAACCAACATTCTCAAGGATATAATAGGATCCAATGGACCATATACTCAAATTTCTCTTTATAGAAACATTCAGCACACTTTTCTAGTGAGAATCATAGAGAATGACATGACCTCGTACAATAGAAGAAATATCCTCCCACCAGTTATCTACAAGACTTTCTTAATTGATCTGAGTTTTCCTCATATGTTTTTGTATAATGTTTACTTTCTCATCTACATCCAATGCTAATTTTGGTTCCATAAAATTTATTTCCCTGAATTTATCAAAAAAAGATGGATTTTGAAACAGATTTAAAAAAACTGCATTAAATGGTTCCATATGTATATTGGAATGAAAAAATATATTATAAGAAAACTAAACTAAAAAAATATGATGATCCCAACTTAACTGGTAATAAACTGAAAAAGCTCATAGATTGTCTACTGTGATCTAATTTTTTCTCACCATTTATACATTAGATTGTTGATTAAAGTTTGTGATGAAATTTAGTTCAGTTCCCAATGAGTTCTAAAGGCCTTTCAAAAAGATAGATGTGAACCATGAATCATGATCAAATACAATGGAGAGAGTAAATCCTTGTAACCTGACTATCTCTTTAACACACAACTAATAAATTTGATCAAGAGACATCATATCATGAATAATAAGGGAATTTATAAATTTAGTTACTATTCAATATTGACCCAAATAACATTATTAACTAGGTAATTACTTGGTAGTCAAACCACACAATCTATTGATTTATTTTTCCATTTCAACTCTAAAACTGGAAAAGGATGAAGCATCCATTTTGGTAGTTGTTGTTATGCTTTAAAATATTTAAAAGTAAAACATTCCTTCGTTAAAACCGTAATAACTATTTTTATTCAATCCCACCATCAATACCCTTGACAGTATCTATATATCCTAGTGCGGTATAGAGGAACTAAAAATAGAGAACTATGAAATTTTTATAGAAATTATTTCTTTAATTTTGAATCATAATCCAAACAACATCTCTTTCCAAATCTCAAAACATAGTCATTATCAATGTCAACTTCTGAAAACATACCCATTTTAACCAATTCTACCATTTTCTGCAACTCACAGTCTTCTTTCCCCCCTTTCCCAACTCTATCTGATAGAGATAAATTAACTAATACATAAAATAATTGATAAATTTCATTCACTCATAAAATCTTGTCCATGATTGAACAAATCAATAATCAAATAGTCATGTTCCACACGTAACATGGTTAATGATGCAAGATGTTTTTGAATGAATGCATCCACCAAATTCTTCACTTTTCAAGATTTTAAGGGATCATGAAATAATAATATTTTTTTGTTAGAATCCATATTATATTACTTATGTTTAATTCCTTCTATGAGAATATGAACATTAATTTTTTTTTCAATATATATTTTCCATCTGGTTTCATATAAAATCTTTTACTAAATTTTTAAATAAAAAACATAGTTTCTAATTTCATATCATCTTTAAGATAATATAACTCAAGAGGTTTCAGTTTTCTTGAATCATAATAAATAACCAGATGTTTCTACATTAGAATAAAATCATTTCCTTTAAAAAAATAACCATTGTAGATGACCAACTCTCCATTTCTAGAATTCAGATATAAAACTGTATCTTTCACCAATCTTATTTTCTATTACAGAAAACAAACATTACTATCCTTTGGAAAAATAAATTTAACCCAATTTCTTTTCATCATATATAGTATGCTACATAACGAGGAATAATATTAAACAACCATTGGTAATAGACTGTTAATCCTAGAAAAATATGAATCTCAATATCATTTTTAGATATTGGCAATTAATTAGTAGTATTTTATTTGTAAGGATCAAATGAATGAAATTTGTATTTATATTCTTCCCATGAAAATCAATCTGTTACAAACAAAGAATACATTTTCAAAATGAAACATATAACTTATTTTCAGTATGGTCTTTCATAATAACAAAAAGATTTTTTTTATTATCCTCATAAATTATTGAATAAAGAAAAATATAATCAATCAAAACAAAAAAAACATATTAAAATATATAGGAATGATTATATTAATTTGATAAAAAAAATATAATAGGAGTAATTGTTAAACCAATGATAATAACAATAAAATCATAATTCCCATATCCAGTATGAAACATTGTTTTTGATATTAATTCCTCCATTACATATAACTAATCGTACCTAGAACCCATGTCAATCATAGAAAAATACTGATCTTTCTGGAGCTTATCAAAAAACTCATCGATATGAGGAAATGAGTACTTATTATTAAATGTAATGTTATTTAGAGATCAATAATCAATGAGATGTCTAATGGGACTATTTATATTTTTAACAAAAAATAGGAGCACCCCATGGTGATGTTCTAAGATGAACGAAACTTATATCTAGAAATTCCTACAACATCATTTTTAATTATAGAAGTCTTAATTATGGCATTCAATAAGGGTTTTTGAAATTCGATTAAAATTAGGAAATAATTAAGTACTAAATTAATCATTTTGATTGGGTATAACACTAGGAGAATCACTATAGAACAAACATCGAGGAATTCATTTAGAACTGAAGCATAATTAATATGAATTTTTCCCTTATTTTATACAATATGTGCATAATGAAATTCATTTTCATCTCTTAATAGTTCCTCATGTCACTAATATGTTATAAATGGTATTGGTTATTTCATATATAAAAACTAAAATACATATTAATAAAAAACATCATTAAATATACAATTAATCATTGAATGATAAATAGATATCCAAGCCAAAAAGAGAATAAAATCAACCTCTAATATGGGAAAACCTCCAGGTTTGAAAATATTTTCATTCCACAAAAAAATAACATGAATATTTCAATATATTGTTTTCCTTATCATTTCCCCTTTGTGTTTTTACAAAAGGTTCTAGTTTCAATTATTGAGGTAAAATTTCCTATTTACCAGATAATTTTATTAAAATAAATGAATGTGTAGGCCCCATATAAAACAAGGAATTAGAAATTTCTGATTCTACAAAAAATGATCCAGATACCACTTCATTGGTTGGCCCAACATATAATGATGTAGTCACAAAATATTTCAATACATAGTTCTTTTTAAGGTACATCACACTCCTATCATTAATATCATTTTTGTGGGTATTTGAATATTGAATTAATGATTATTATATTTAAAAAAATTAATGATTTCTTATAATAATTAAACAATGGAACATTTTAATTGCAATCTTAGACCACATCTCCAAACATACCACAAATTGAAATATTATCTAGATTTATAAAGGCTTTCACCCGGGTACTTTTTACCAAACTTTCCACAAAATATAAACAAGATATTTATATCTTCATATTTATTCTATTAATTATTACCCATTACATTCTATCTACACCATTTCATTTAATATTATTGAAAGTACACTTGATTATCTGAATATAAAATTTCCACCCTATCAGTACATTGTACAACTTTCTTATATCCTTTTAATTCAGGGGAATCCAATTAATTTTAGTCTCTTGGATTCAATCCTAAGTAAAATGAACTATATAACTATAAAAATCCCAAATAATAATGGGATGATACAATTCAAATTGATTGAATTTTTCTTCATACATAACCACTGTGTCTTCTTACATTTGTTTCAATTAAATTAATTTCATTCCCATCCTATGTTTAACCACCCAAGGGAAATATTTTCATGAAAAAGATTTTTTAATTTATCCAATTTGAAGGAATTAATAATTTCTCGTTCCATGATTTTCTCGACAAATTTCCACCACTAGTCGGATTCACCTTAAAATAATAATGAGAAAAACAAACCATTTGATTATATATACACATCATGGGATTAAATCCATTTTCAATGAATTTGATAGACCCTTCATCTACCGCTGAGTCTAAAGATCCTCTGACTGTAGGAAGTTGTTTCATTATAAAATGTTCTACAATCATTATGTTCATTTACAGCAGCTCACGCTCTTCCCTTTTATGGATATAAATGAAATTTGTAGACATCTTAAACAAATACATTACCATGACAAACTAATCGGTACTAGTTCACTCTCCTCTAGGTTTTGAATCTGAAAAGATATCATCCACTTGGTTCCTTAAAACTTCATCTACCATATTTCTTCTATGGAAAACTATTCTAAATATACATATATTAGATGATAAAACATGGTAATTTTCATATTCTATATCATTTAAACATAACCATAATGTAGAAAATCATTTATGATATTCTATCAAAATCATCCCAACCCAACTGTTATCTAAAATGGGATCTAATAGGAACTATAAGGATCTATACGTAAACAGTAAATAATCTAGTTAATTCATCTAGAATTCACTTTCGTAGATTCCTAAATATTTTATTGTTTATAATTTTAGAAAAATAATGTTATAATTCAAATATAAAAACTTTGAAACATAATAAATTCATTCCATTAAAACCAGTATCAGTTTTTTTCATAATAATATAGTCTTTAAAAATAAAATGTGATGTATATTTTTGAAAAATCTTCAAAACATTCATATCAGCTTCATCATTCATATTTCCCAACCTTAAACAATATGAAAAACAATTAAAAACATGGGATGACTACAAAAAGCTCAGTAAGGTATATAAAAACAAAGAAATATACAGTTACTCCCAAAATACTTCTAAGAATATACTATCATTTTCACAAATATATACTTCTCACCCTTAATGTATCATACAATTAATTTTTGAAAACCTGACATTACAATGAAACATAGAAAGTATAAACAACCAATTTAGGTAACATGTGTTATCATTTTCTAACCATACTGGTGGAGGATTGTAACCCTTGTGGATACCTTGTGATATGAACCCTCACGACGACCTTAGAATATTACCCTCATAGTTACCTTATGACTATACCAACATTTTTACACATGCAATAACCTATAATTCCAACTTCAAAATAAAAATACCAAATATAGTCGGGATATATCACAGACCAACCGGTCATCATAAACAATTCCCAAAAACTAGGATACAATTATTACAGCATATGATTTTCACAAATAGATATAACTTCAAATTGATTAATATTCATTAACTAATATAAAAAAGTCATGCCAATACCAGATATGTTTATTTTCTTTAGAAACGTGGAATCATAAACAATATATTCATAAAATATCTACACAATCTACCTCTTCTTCCTTCATAACTCGTACCCCTTCTTGACACATATAACATAATACCCTTCTTCAAATCATGTGGAAATGAAACATAATGAAGGGTGATATGAGATACTCAGCAACAATAAAAAATGGTATTTTCAATAATATTACTATAATAGGTCTTGTGGACATAAGTAAATAATTATGAAATTACATATTCTATATCAACGATCATGATATAATGTCATGAGACAAATCACATTAATTAATAATGAACATATATCATGAGATTAAAACAAATGGCATAAAATTATGGAATAACAAATCATTGAAATTAATTTCCATATTATTCAAGGCTCATTTTCATGATGAGTATAGTATATGAGGACCATTAAAGAACTATGTTAACTCTTCATTCCATTCATGTCTTATTGAATATGGTTTTCATTCCATTTCATCCATGCAATAGTCAACCAAGTTCATTTCCCATTTTATTCCTCTATATATCATGAGATATTAATATTTATCAAAGTAATTGGATAAATATATATCTTCCACCCATCACATAATTAAAACCATAAAAATTTGTTCTAACTGAAAATAAATCATTAATCATATCAGAACCAATAAAAATAAATGTGTTTCCTAAAAATCATTCTATCATAACATAACCCATGAAAAAGAAATGGTTTTCATTAATAAAATTCGATCCTAAACATGAACAAAAAAGGATCAATTGGGATAATAATCTTTAATAATATTCCTATAAATATCATCATTAAATGTTATTGTAGATGAAAAAAATCATGAGAGATCACTTAAAAATAATTATTGAGGAAAATTTCTTTTCTTATTTAAAATATGTTTCTTTTCATAAATGTTCATGTTATTTTAAAATAAAATATATTATTTGAAAAGAAACTTTTAATCATTCAATGGAAGAAAGAAGTCATAATGTCCACCTGAATGCCTAATTGTTTTTGTGCAGTACAAGTAAAAAATTTATTCTGATGTTTTTTTCAGAAAAGTAAAAAGGAACCATGTTACGAACATAATAAATAGATTCATTTAAGAACATTTAATAAGACACAATACATGGGTAAAAATTAATTTAAAAGGTTTATAAGAATATTAATAATAATTTAGAAGACATTCTTAAGAGACAATGACATAGACGTTAAATACACCTCAGGAGATACTTATATATAAACAATCCCGAATAAAATGTGATTGTTAATTTTACCATTACCTTAGGATTGATTTCATTTATATATATATTTGAAAATTATATATAATGAATTAAAGAATGAAATTAGCTTATTGTAAAACCATATTCAAATTTATTATATCATATATAATCATATTATCACCAATGTTTTAATAATATTTCATTATTACTTTTCTTTCAGATGTTAACTTCTTCATTTACTTATGTATGTTTAGTCGTATAAGCCCCAATTATTTTTCATATGATATAGTTCCATAATATACATAATAATATTATGGTAATATATATATCATATTTATTTATTATATTCACATATACAATCATTCTTGAATGGTGAATATGGAAAAGTAATTGCATCTTGTCTTAGAGACGGTAGGTCGTACGTACGCATGAGCGATCGTATCATTCCCTTAAAATTAAAATTGTAACTAAGTGGATTTTATATATTTTTAAAATAATAAATATCATATTATAATAATTAAATATATTATTTCCATCATTAGACACATCTATATAATTTGGTGTTGAAAAAAATATTACACCACAATATGGAGATGGTATGTCGTGCTTACACACGCCTTGAATTTTCATTCCAAGTTTGATGAATAAAATAATGAATATAGTTGTTCTATAATCATAATGACATAATAAAATATTTTTGATACTTAAATTATGACATTATAATGTAAAAACATTAAGTGGATGTAGAAGAAGAATTAATATTTAAAGTGTCGGTAAATGAGACAACCTCTTCTTTAGAGATATCCCTATAGAGCTATTTTTTAGGAAACTAGATATTGTATTTTGAGAATACAAGAATCTATATAATATTAATATGTGGGTATATAATGTAAATTATAATGGTATGGTATATATTTAAGGTTCAATGTGACGTGAAGTAGTTAGGGAGGTGGTTCGTTATTATAATTGAGGTGAGAGCAATATAGAATTTTGGAGCATATTAATTTAATATAAATTCAATATAAATACAAATACCTAGAAAAGTACATGGATTTGAATATAATATAATAATTTTTTTAAAATCATCAACAATTTTTTTAGAACTTTGGGTATTTTTCTAAAGAATATCATTTCTATTTCATCTTACCTAACAAATTTTATGTTTAACCAAGGTAACAAAATTTTCATTATTAAAAGGTAGTAATTTTTACTTATGTGATATCAATTAGACCATAAATTAAATATTTAGAACAATTAATACCATATTATATTTATTTTATAGTTTTAAATTTGTTTCATATTTTTTAAATAATTTAATAAAATAATGTTATATAAAATATCGATAATGTCATTTTTGTCACTATTTAATAACAGATATTTAAAACTATTAATATACTAAGTCATCCTATAATAAATAACATGTTATATCCTCAGAAAATAAAGGTCATATATAAAATTAGATTTATAAATTAATTATAACAAATTATATTTATTTTGATATTTGTAATAATATTTCTTTGATATTTCCATTAATAAAATAATTACTACATTATTGTTGTGTAATTATATAATAGAGTTTTTTGTTCAGTAAAAATTTAAAAAAATTAGTAATTTTAATATAAATAAATATTTTTAAAAATAATATATATAGGTCAATATATATAATTTATCCTTATAGTAAAAATTATATATTATTTAAAACATGTATGCGACAAATTAAAATTTTAATTAAATAAAATATTATAAATATCATAATTTCATTGAAGTGGATAAAAATGTTAAAAATAATTTTACATATTGAAAATATTTTTATTAATTTAAAATTTTAAATTGATATTCGTTCATAACATTCATTTTCTCAATGTGGAGACATAAGAGATATTATATAAAATGAAAAAGATATTTTGTTTTTTATTGATTTAAATATTATATAAGTAATTTCCTTATAAACGTGTTCATTAAATGAATTAATTTAGATCCTTATGTGTTAAATTTTGAATTTAATTCATCAAATAAAATTTTATGGTTTTTTATTGACTTTATAATTTAATAATTAAACAAAATTCTCTAATTTACCCTTAACCGTAGTCACAAAATTTACCATGGTTACTAATCATATTTCCCAAAAAATAAAAGGGTCCGACATACTAAATTTAGAACATATGATTCCATATTTGTCATACATTATTTAAAATTCATATCATAAAAGTTTCATATTTTAATTTAATATAATTCCTGTGAATTTACATGAAAAAGTGTTTTTCAGATAAGTGCCCTTTTAAAACAAAAAATATTTTTATAATAATCTTGTGTATAAACTCAATATAAAAACCTATATGGGTTTATTTTAAACCATAATTAATGAACTAAAATTTAAAACTAATCCCAAACATAATTTTTCCTTATAATGACTAAAAAATTGCTTTTTATAAAATTCATTATTTTCACTATCCCTTCAAAAAATAAATTTTGTTGATAATGAAATATTATTTAGATAATATTGACCTGATGAATTCAAAAAATAAATTTATTTTTTCAAATCCATTTTCTCTATCAAGAAAAACTACTTTTTTATGAAAATTTAAAAGTGATGTCACAAAAAAATATTATTTTCTAAGCAGATAAAAATAAATTCATACTGAGATAAAGAATTATTTGTCATACATTAGTTATTCTTATTTATTACCTCCAATTTAATGTATATGATATAATTTTCATTTTATAATATTATTTTATCACAGTTTGTTTAAACTCATTGTTTTGTGCAATGCAATTTTTTTAGAAAATAATTTGTTTATAAAAATATTGAGGTATTATATTCTACCCCAATTAAAAGGGATTACTCCATTGAATTTTGACACATGGATACCAAAATATAGGGATACCTCTATATCATCTCATCCTTAGTTTCCCACATAGAGTTTTCAATAAAAAATCCTCCATAAAAATTATCATAGCTGATGGACTTGTTTTATAGAACATTCTCTATACAATTTAGAATATCTTTCCATTGGCCTTCTTAAAAAAGATATTTCTATTGTGGTATGAATTATGAGTTTAGCACATGGGAGGGTTAACGTAGGTTCTTTCTTAGGAGAGATACGTAGAAGTCATTATGATGTTAATAGTGGTTTTATTGAAGTTCCAATTGATAATCTACCACCGCAACACGATAAATAATTTTAAAAGTACAAAAATACCAAGGGCTTAGGTTTCACTTCTTTCCAAATCTCATCTGTCTAATCGATAGATATAATCAATGAAATAGTCTGTCACCCAATTCAAACTTGGAATATTTTCATCAATTGTCAGCATAAAATTTTTCTCAACTCGTATATTCTCTTGTGTGATGTTGAATAGTCCAGACCTTCTATATCACTTCCTCAACAAGTTCAGGTCCCAAAATCATTCATTCCCCAACTTTATTCTAGCATGTTGAGTCCTTCACATTTTACCATGGAGGTATTCATAAAGATCTATCTGAATACTGGTGTAAATTCTATTGTTTTGGGAATTTTATACCCAATGTGGGTGTTGATCACAACCACCTTTAAAATATCTATAGAATGATCTCAACATGTCTTCTAGAGTTTGAGTTTTCCTCTCAGTCTAACAATCTTCCTCGGGATGATAAAAAATATTAAATCTAAACTCTATATCCAGATCCTGCTAAATACTTCTCTTGAACATCGAGGTAAACCTTGGATCCGATCAGATATAATGAAAAGTGGTACACTGTGAAATATTACCTCATGCTTTATATATATCATGCCTATCTAGTCAAGAAATAAATCTTCTCTAATAGTAATTAAGTGTTCCAAATTCATAAGAAGATGAACTATAACCCAAATTGCATTATGACCATTATTGTTTTTGATAAGTCTTAGGAAAAAGTAAATGGAGATGTTTTACCATTTCCAATCTGGAAAAGATAATGGTTCTAACATCTCCTTTGGCTTTTTTCTCTAAATCCTTTACTTACTCACAAACCCTACCCTGAGAAACATATTTCTCAGTATATTAATTCAATAAATCCCACTAGAAATACTCTTTCATGTCTATATACATCTTTATTCTTCCATGATTAATAGTGAATGATAAATTATGAGCTTCTTCAAATAGATCGTCCATTTATTATAGTATAAGTGGCATAAAAAATGATTCATGAACCTTTTTAATCAATAACTATCAATGTTAAAGGTAGTAATATTTATAAACATATTTTGTATCTCTGCATCTTCTTTTTTCAACTCCCTAATCTTCACTTTTTGAGATGGTAAAACATTCATTTGAAAAAGATAATATATAGCCACATACATTATTATTTCTAAAACAATCCTTTACAAAGCCATAAATATGAGATCTTTTTTTATCCCAATCATTGATAGACTTATATCATCATTTCATCTCAAATCATTATCCACATTGTTATATTTCTATGTGTGGAAATTTATTGATCATTCAAAATCAATAGTCACCCCAAACCTTATACATCGATTCATATTAATCATTTTTAAAGAAAATATAATTTTTAAATTTATTACTAGTATATATAAGACATTATTCACGAAAAATATTCTGCCTCCATATAAATATTGTAATTATTATGGTATCTAACTCCAAACCATGTTTCACAGTATTTTTTAAGAGATTTTCAATTATCATGTGGAATAATATATCATCATATCATTCTTCCTGATAACACATCCCATCCCCTTCTTGGATGTGTCACTATAGATCACAAAAGTTTCTTCGCTAAAGGGTTGTGTGAAGACAGGTGCACTGACAAACCATATTTTCATGTCCTTCATATTTTATTCACATTATTCCATCTGTATGAAATTAACTCCATTACGAGTCAACATGGTGTGTGAATTAGATAATCACGATAAATTATTATCAAAATGTTGAAAATATCAATCCAAAGCATGAAATATTTGGATTTCAGTTACCATTGTTTCTCTATGAAAAAATTCAATAAAATTCAAAATTTCTATATCCAAAGATATCCCCTATCTTGATATTATCTAGCCAAAACATAAATCATTCCAGATACAAACTTCACAAATAGAACTTTTTTCATAAATCTTATCCTTTCCCAATGTCTTCGATACAATCGTAAAGTGAACTTCATGTCCTTATTTTATATTCGAATATACAAGAATATAGTCTATAAAGTCTATGAAAAACTGATCAAGATTGTATTTAAATAATTTATTAATTCAATCAATGATTCTAGCGGGGGAATTAGTAAGTCAAAAAGACATCACTATAAATTCATATTATGCATACCTTGTATGCATTTCCATATTTTTTATATTCTACATATTGATATTTATTAATTATATCAAGACATGAAGATCAATCATGTTAAAGCATTGGGTTACATTTAGTTCATCAAGTAACTCATCAATACATATAATATGATATTTGTTCTTGATAGAGATTTTGTTACATTATGAGTAATAAATGATGAGTCCCATTGATCCATATATATTTTTAACAAATATAATATGTTCACCCCAGGGTGATTCACTATATCATACAAATCCCTAGTCAAGATACTCTTGGAGTTTCATCATTAATTCCTAGAAATAAATTTTGTCCATTTTATATGAATTCATTGAAATATGCATAGAACCTTGTATGAGTTATATTGAAAACTAATATTACTGATTAGGAGGAATACCTTTGTATTCTTTTGAAAAATATAAAAAACACTCAAACAATTAGTTTATCCTTAATATTGAGTTTATCCCCAACCATATGAGATATAAAAACATCCATTATAGGAATTAAAACCCATAAGATAGATGTAATTTCCACTATAGGTTCATATTCATCCTTGTATCAATATATGATCATAGATTCATTCAGAATAATAAATTTGAGACATCTTCAAGGTTAATTGCTATGATCTCTATATAGAGAATTCCAAACCATATAAAAAATAAAACTGAAATAAACTAAAGGAAGGATCACAACATTTTCAGGAATTAATTTCCCACAAACTTCAGCCAGAGAAGAATTAGAAATATGAGATTTGACTATTTTTCCATTTGAAGATTTCACAGCTAACCCAATATTTATTTGTTTTTGGAATATGATGATACTCATAAAATATTATTTAGAAATAAAAAAGTTTGTTGATATAGAAAAAAAATATATAATTTAGTGTGGATGGTATGTGTACCTTTCACCACTTCATTATCATACTATATATCACCAACAAAGTTCGCATGTGATTTTTCTTTGTATTATCCCTTAAGAGGTTGATGATTTCATTGAACATTGATAATCGTTGGATTAGGGGATTAGTTTGAATACTTCCATTTGTTCACATCATTCAATGAAGAGCAGGAGTTTCATTTTGTGTAGCCTTTTCTCTATTTTCATCATTAGTTATATGTTTTCAATTACTTAATTAGTCAATTACACAATAACCGTATTTCAAAAACATAAAACAATTAAAATACACTTTAATAAAATTTCATCCATGTTTCTTTCCGCAATTTGAGAATAATGGAAATCTCATCTACTTTTCATTATGGCTTTGTGATTTTACCTAGAATTTAATTTTCCTCTTCCTATCAGACCAAAAAGATTGATGGGAGATTCTTATATCCATCACATCAATGAGTTCAAATTGAATGATTTCCACATATCTAATGATGTCCTTTATAGATAATTCCCTTTAAAAACATCATTTTATGCCATTGAAATACTGAACAATATTACTCTCAATTTGAATGAAAATTCTAAAAGTTTACCTTGAATGTATTGTATGAAAATTCATAGGTACCAATGTATTCATAATATTTATTACTAGTCTCAAAAAACCCATTATCTATTTCATATAAAAAATACGAGGAATTTACTTATTTAAAAATAAGTTCTTGAACTCATCTCATACCATAGATTCAATTTAATCGTGTTTCCTCGTATTCTTGATAAGATTAAACCATTGATTTTATTCAACAGACAAATGATTTACTTTTAAGATAAATTTATCATATTTTGAACACTGGAGGACTAAAAATGTATTATTTGTAATATTAGTCCATTGGTCATCTACTATTGGATCATAAACCCCACTAAATGAGAGTGGACATTTCTTGATGAGGTAATCAATAGAATTTTCTTCCCTACTTTTATTGTTCGGAATTCCTACATGATACAGGGATTGAGAATGTTTTTGCCACAATCAAACAATATTTTTTATTCATGGTACCATAATATATATTTGTTCAGTATGAAATTTTTTTCATTTTTCATCTCATTCAGCATTTATGTTGTTCTTTTGGGGTTTATCAGTTGACTAAAACTAGAAATCAAAGTTTGAGAAACACTAATACTAATAAAAAAACTACATAATTAGGAGAAATTACTTACAAAATTTTAATTTGAGAAACCATAAGTTTTATACTTGGTTATCGCTAACCATTACTTAAACTCTAAGATTGTAACATATACTTAGATTTACCCTTAGGGAACATACTAATGTTTTATCATGAAATTTGCAAAAGGATAACTAAAACAATATATGATGCCGAATATAATGGCATATACATTTCATACATAGATATTACTTCCAAAAACAAGAAAATTCATTACATTACAAAAAACCGCACAGAGACCGTATAATTTTAATGTCTTAAAAAATTGGGAAACATGATGAAATTCTTCAGGAAATATATATATATCATCTATTGTTTATCCCTTTAAAACTAGATACCCCTTTTGACATATCTTACTTAATACCTTTATTCATATACTGGGGAGAATAAAAAAAATAAAGGTTCATATTAGATTCCCATTATTAATAAAAAATGGAGCTATGAATCATATCATATTCATTTGACAAAAGAGTGCACGAAAAACATTTGAAAATTATATCCTTCATATCAATGAACAATTGTTTGGGTCATGGAACAAATCATAAAAGTTTATAAAGAATAGATTTCATGATATCATAATATAAGACATAAAATATTTTCATACACATAAAAATAAAAATTATTTTCTATATTATTCAGGGATATTTTCGAAGACCACAATAGTGGAAGAAGTCCTTTTCTGAATCGAGATCACTCCTTTTTCCGACCTTGTGTTACTAAAGTAGGTTTTCTTCAAATTTGAGCCATATGTTATAGAATGGGGATTGTTTCCCATTATATTATTGTATATCTCATGAGATATAAATATTTACCCAATGCATTGGTAAGAGATATAGGTCCCACATATTAGATAGTTAAAAATAAAAATATTTGTTACACAAGATCATAAATCATTCATCATATGTGTTACCATAATAAAAAATAGGTTTCATAATCATCATACCATCAGAATGTGACCCATATACATGAAATGGACTTCATAAATAAATTTTCATAAAAAACAACACAATGAATAATTAAAAAATTATTTTCGAAAAATATCCATATAAATATCACCAATTAATTTTATCCCTAATGGAAAATAATCTGGAGAGATCACTTGAAAATAAATCTTTTGGAAAATAACATTTCATTTTTTAAATGTTTTTATTTTCATAATATTCAATTAATTTTAAAAAGAGAACATTTTATTAAAAAATAACATTGTAATATTGTAATGGATTCTTCATGTAATTATGTATTCATGGAAGCATAAATTTTTTTTTTATGTTGTATAAGTTAAAAAATCAATCTTCTGAAAAAATTACCAAAAAAATCAAAATGTACATTGTTAGGAAAATAACAAATGATTACGTTCAAACAGTTTAGTAAAAATTAATTCATGGTTAAAATGACATTAAAAAATATAGAATAATTGTGAAAATATTTTATAAAACATTTTTATGAACTATAGACATGGAATATAAATATTCCCTAAGATATACTTACATATAAACAATCACAAAGGAAATGAGATTTTGAATTTAACCCTTAACATTGGATTGATTTCACAAAAAACATAATGAAAAATTAAATATAATTTATTAACTAATTTTATTAACACATTAAATAAATGTAATAATATTAATTATACTATATATGATTATATTTTCATACATTTTTAATAATATTTCATTATTACTTTTTTTTGGGTGTTAACTGCATCAATTTATAAGGCATTTTTTTCGTATAAGTCCAAATTTTTGTTTATTGGATATAGTAACATCATTTCTATAATTATATTAATGTAACATAGGTATCAAATTTACTCATTATATATGTTTATAAAATCATTCAATTATCGTGAATATGAAAAATGAATCAGATCTTGTCGTGGAGACTGTACGTCGTATGTTTGCATGTGCTATGATACAATTCAATAAAACTAAAAGTTATGGAAGTGGAGGGTATATATTTTTTACAGAATAAATTTAATTTTATTTTAATTATATATATTTTTATAAAATTTCTGTCATTATATTCATCCAAAAAATGTGGTGTTGAAAAATAGATTACACCACGAGATGGAGAGGGTAAGTCTTTTGTACGCACGCGTGGCACATTATTTTTTTTATTGGATTAAGAAAAGGAGGGAAATATTTGTTTCATAATAATAATAACCTCTTAGAATATACAATATAATTAAGTTATTTATTTATAATATAATCACATCCTGAAATGTAAATAGAAGATGAAATCAACTTGGAAGAGTTGGTAAAGGAGATTACATCTTCTTAGGCAAACTCCCTCTAGATATCCTCTTAGTGTGATTAGGGTTGGTCTTTTATTAACCCCAAAACCAATATAATTATATTAAGTATTTTGATAAGGTAAATTTATGGGGTATAGTTGATTCTGAAGGCCCAAGGATATGAGAATTTGTGAGGAAGGAGGCTCCCTTTTATAATTGAGGTGAGGGTCACTTTAGTAAAATCTAAAAATATTTAACTATAATAAATACAATTTCAATTAAAATACCCAAAAATGATATATAGTCAAATATAAGATGATATAATGTTGTAATATAATCAAAAAAATATATTTTAATTTATGTTTTGGTATTGTTGTAAACCTTTAAATTTTGATTAACCATTACTTAAATAAACTTTTTTTTAGCAAAGGTAACAATGTATTCAATATTAAAATGTTGTAAATTTTAATTATGTGATGTCAATTAGACCAAAAATTAAATATCCTAACTATTTTACACAATATTATATTTATTTTGTATTATTAAATATGTTTAGTTATTTTTAAATAGTTTAATAATACATTATTTTGATAAAATATCAATTTAGACAAATTTGACACTATTTATCTCTTGTATTTTTTAAAATATCATAATTATCAGTTAACATAAAACTTTAATTTTATATAAATAAAAAGTCATGTTCAATAGTAAAATTATTTTTCTACGTTAATTATCTCAAAATATATTTATTTTATTATTTTATTTATATATCTTTGATATCTCCATTAATAAATTAATTACAACATTATGGTTGTGTAATTTTTTAACATTATTTTTATTCACTAAAAAATATAAATAAATTAAGATGATTATGATATATTTTTATAATTCATAATATTATTTATAGTTGAATATATCTAATTTTATCTCTATATTAAAAATGATATATTCGTTAAAACAGTAATAGAACATCATTAAATATTTATTAAATAAAATATTATAAATATCATAATTTCATCAATCTGGATCAAAAAGTTATAAATAATTATATATCACTAATATATATTTATTATGTTAAAATATGATATTGATATTCGTTTATAAAATTCTTGTTTCCCCATGTGGACACATAAGCGATATTAAAGATAAATAAAATGAAATTTTGTGTCTTGGTCGATTTAAATGTTATATAATCCATTTTCATTTAAAAGTGTCCATAAATGTCTTAATTTAGATCCTTTAGTGTTAGTGATATAATTTAATTCATCCAATAATATCATTTCATTTATTAGGATCATTTTATAGTCTACAATTTTATTTTTAACATAAATTACTTAATTTACCATTTAATGTTCTTACAAAATTTACCATGGTTACTATTCATATTGTCAAAAATATAAAAGGGCCCTACACAATAAACTTTTCCCTTATGAATCAAAATATGACATCAATTTTACAAAATTCAAAATACAAAAGTTGTAGAATTTAATTTAATACAAAGTGAGTAAATTTCCCTGAAAAATATTTTTCAGAATAATTCCCTGTTTAGACATTAAATTATTGTATAATAAGATCATGTATAAAATCCTTTTGAAAATAATTAATATATTTTTTCCAAAATCATAATGAATTAATTAATGTTTAAAATTATTCCAAAACCAAATTTTAACATGTAAAGACTTTAAGAAAATATAGTTTTCATTCAAAATTGGTTTTTCACTATTCAGTTAAAAAGGTATTCATTATGAAATAATTATAAGATAAATTTGACTTGGTAAATTCAAAAAACAAATTTCAAATACAGTTGATAAAATTAGAAAAACTCATTTTCCTAGAATATATGTAAGGTTATGTTAATAAAAATTTTAAGATTATTTTCTAAGAATGTATTAATAAATTCATATTTTGTTGGAGCATTATATTTTGTAAGTTTGTCATTATTATTTATTCCCGTCAATTTAATTTCTAGGTTATATTTGCAATTTTTTTACTAATGATGCCTCATAGTTCATTTAAACTCAACATTATGTGCAAAAAAAGCTGGTTAGAGGTTGATATTATATTAAAATGATTGGGTGTTACAATAATTATAAAACCTGAATACATGCATAAAAAAACATTCCTTTTGAAGAAAATAGAAATTGAAATAACTTTTTTTCTATTAAAGAACGTTACATCATGTTTTACTTCATTAATATGTGTTCAGAACTCTTATATAATGGTTTAAATGTGTTAAAAAAATTTAGAACTATTTTCATATTTATAATACTTTATATTATAATTTTAAAAATTCATCCCCTCATTTACTAATAATATTTTGTAATTTTCATTTTTTTTGTTTTTCTATTTCATGATTTCCTTGGTTGGATCATTATGTGTTTTCCTTTTCAAATGGATGAAAATATCTATAAGTTCAATTAAATGGTATTAATATGTTTCTAGGATTAATATGATTCCTTATATTTATTTTACTATTATAAGTATGATTCATTAGATAAAACATTAATGATAATATATTATTTTTTGGCGGGTTTTTCTGACTATCAAATAAAGTTTAATTTTATTTAATATTATGTATATAATTTATTATCAGAACACTAAAAAACATATAATAAAAATATTAAAATATATAATAACATTAATTATAATTTTATGTCCCACATTGACTGTTTTAATGTTAAATGAAAACTCATCATCCTTGAAGGTGGTGAATCGACATGCCACACACCATGTCTTCAGTTTCTACAATAAGAAGATAAGAGAACTATTTTAAGGATAACTATTAAATTTACACAAACAACATTCCATTATATGCAATATAATTAATATATCATGTCACCTTGGATAGGGGAGGTGAGGAGGGGATAATTAAATAATATACATTGAAAGGAAAATAAATAAAAATGGAAGAATATTTGAACTTTTTAATACTCCTCCATGAAAACCTCCATAGGGAAAATGGATTTGGTATTTTGTTGATAACAATAGTTCCAATATGTGTGGGAGTGGTTTGGAAAATTATTAGAAAAAAATAGAACTTCATTAATTTATTTGGAGTTGTGAGGATAATAGATGGTGAGAGGTGGTTTTTTAATTTGAAGGAGATGGCTATTTTTTATTATTTTATTCATTTGTTTATTATTTTTTCTCAAGAATATAAATAGTGAGGATTATGGTGACCAGATATAATAACATGTTAATGTGATTTTGAACCAAATGTTTTTACATTAGACATACATCATCCATGACTCAATATTTCATGTATTTAGCTTATATCATAAATTACAGTATTTCACTAATCTCAAATAATTCCACAATATTAGAAATACCCCAAAAAGTCACCCTAAACTTTTCTGACGTTTATAATTAAAAAATGAACCCCAATATATTAAAATATTTATCTAAATATTGTTAATTTATATTTTTAATTAAAATCATAATTTTTTAGAAAATACCAATAAAAAAATATAACTTCTTTTATGACACTTTCAAAATTTCATTAATGTCTCATAATATTGTCATATAATAATTATAAAATAAAATAATTATTTATTTTACAATATAATGATCTTAAATTTTATTTTAAATCCTTATGTTCATTATAAAATGTTTAATAAAAACTTATATTTCACAAAAAATACCAACACTTAATTTTTCATTTCCCAAACATATATTTACTTATTAAATGAAATACCTATTTCATATTTTAACTTATAAGATACACAAAATTATATACACTCTCATAGATGAGGTGATTATTCTATTAGTATTGATTCTTTAAATTATGAAAATTATTCTAATTTTATTATACAATTTTCAATGAAATAAAATATTTAATTCTAGTATGAAAAGAAAATTATTCTATAAGTACCTAGGAAGTAACACATGATGATATGCCGAGAATTTTAGCTCACACAGATTTCTTTCCTTCCCAATTAAATTAAGAATAAAAAGTTGAATGAGTTCATGGATTAATATTTTTTACCACAACTATGATGTATTACATGGTTCCAAATGTAATGTGGAATTCAAGAATTTATCTAGTTTACTATGATTATTAAGCTATTGGGACCTCTGGGAAGGGATTGTATGTATCTGATGAAAAATTAGTATAATAACCAGTTGAATTGGGATACTATTTTTGGGGTCTTTAAAGTCGGTATCATTAGAAAATTAATATAAAACATGGAACAATATTAAGGAAAACCTTATTAGGGAACATAAACCTATGGTAGATTTCGAGGATATGTGTAGAAAAATGGCCTAATGGTTTGGTAAGGAAGATAAAATCTATTATATCATGACAATACAAGAATATCAGGATACTAGAATTGGATCCAGTTCTGGTAGAGTTGAACCTTTGAGTAATATCTTGGAAAATGGGGTATTGGTATTTGACAATATCTTTACCTATTTCACAAAAATTGGCATTACAAGACACCTAGTTTGACACTACTGGGGATATTTGTTTTTTTTGAAAATTCATATTTTCATTAAAAAAATGAATAATTTTAGTATATGAATATAATGAATGACCTAGGTTAAATACAATGTGTATTTGATTGAAAATGATGTGTTATGATGTATACATACTATAAATGATTTTAAGGTTTTCCACATTGGTTATTGTTTCTCACACTATGATTTTTTGTTTTAGATAGTGGATTGAAAATAAAATACTGATGTTAACCTTAACTATGACGAAAAACGTGGTAATTATTTTCAAGGAAAAGGGATAATGAATGGAGCGAATGGTATCATTATTATTCCATATTAGTTATCATGAAATATGATTAATAAAATATGCCTTAACGAACTATAAGACTCACCAAATATTACTGCAACTAACTCAAAATCATTATTTATGTAATTTTTATAATGGATTATAAATTTTTGGGACGAATAAGATACCACTATATTATATATCATGAGAACATTTCCTAACCTCTTCTTGGATGCATCAGTACATATCAAAAACATTTCTCCACCACTAGGTAGTGTGAGAACGGGTTCACTAAATACCCTTCATTTCAACTCCATGAATTTTTTTAACATTCTTCCATTTATATGAACCTAACTATTTTCCTTCAAGGTAATGTGGATTGTACACACAATAAAAGGGTGAAAAGGTTTGATACCTTACTATTAACCTACGTGATTTATTGGGTAATATGAAATTGGTTTTACGTAAATAATTTGACTGATAGATACTTATGGAAGTAATTATGTTGAATATTGGTGGTCACTATTGATATTTTAGTGATCAATATTGTACATTGTATATTTTATATATTATTGAAAACATTCTCATTTTGGTAAATAATTAGAGGCATATTGTAGGATTTTTTATTCTCTTAATGGTCCTATAATATGTTAGAGGTTAATTTTAGTGCTTCAGGTATAAAAAATCATATTTGATCTTCATTCCTTTGAGTGAGTTTTGAAGTGGAAATTGATTTGGGAACAACATAATGATGAAATATTTCTTATGAAAATAGAAAGATATCAAAAAATTATATTTCTCTGTGTTTTATATTTTGATAGTAAAACAACCCTAAAATTTAGTAAAATGATAATGAATCAAAAATTATATCCAATTACATTTATATATGATTAATAATTTCTCATTTAACTAATAATATTTTTGTCATTTTCTGAACAATGAATTTCTCTTGATGATTCACATTTTTATGATCAATGATCTCTATCACTCTCTATAACTATTCAGTTTTTTTTTCAATATCCATATTTTCAATTATAAAATTTTTTATCCAACATGGAAATCTATTTATGTGCAATTCTATATTCCTTTGTATTTTTATTTTCTAGCTTTAAGAGTATGTTTTATCAAAAAAATTATGATATTTTTTTTAAGTACAGAAAATTTAAAATTTCAAACCCTCCATTTTTAGTGAAATTTAATATTCAAATGTTGAAATTTATTGAGTTTAGGTAGAATTTAACAATTTCATATTTTAAATTAACTATATTTTGTTTGATGGTGTATATGACACAAAACAATGAGCTTAAATGAACAATGAAATATATTATCTAAATATTACTATTATATCTGAGTCATTGAATTAGAGAGTATGAATATGATTAAAAAATTAATAAGATATATATATAAAGGTACTAATAAATATGCATTAATTGGAAAAAATTTAATACATAATCTCTTTGGTTTTTTGTAAATCCCACTTTAGCCTTCAAAAAACATTTTCTTAAAAAATGGTTTTATTTTAGTTTTTTTATTCTTCGGAATTATAAATATTTAAACCACTTTTATAAAACATAGTTCATAAAAATAATATCATTTTTAAAATAATAATGTCATAATTATCTTTAGGAGAATATTTTGGATTTTTCAAAAAAGTGTGATTTTTTATTGAGTAGAAAAAAACAACGCAATTTGTAAAACTATCATTTGTTTTCAATAAATTTATTAATTTATGTGTCCCATTATTAATTTAATTTAAATGAAAAGTAAAAAATGTAATATTTTGTTATATTTAGAATTATTAATTAAACTTTAATCATCTTTATACCTTATTTTGTTATAAGATTATTTTTTCACTTTAAAGTTCATATTTTGAAAACGATTTTAATAATTAAAGTGTTCCTCTGTTTAAATAAATTAAAATTTCAATCCATAAGAAAATATTTAATGGATATTTAAAGATTATATTTATAAATTTATTTATTCAAATCTATTTCATGATGATTACTTGTATTATAGTTAATATATAATCATTTTATTCTTATGAAATTAATTTCCTGAAAAAATAGTGTTTCGACATGATTTATATTTTTTTTTTAAAATTAAAATTTACCACAGAATAGAATTACATTTAAAAAAATGGATTTCTTATTTTAGTCAGAATTAGTAATATAATATAATAATATCTACATAATTATAATTCTCAATTATTAATAAAGACTATAAAATTTATTTGTTAGGTTTAATCTAAAAATGGGGATTTTTACATTGTAAGCGACTATAAAAAAATAATTTTCCAAAAAAAGATTTGTATTTGATGAATTGTATTTTAAATTATAAATAATTGTTTCCAAATTACTAAATATGTCTGATTATATTTTTTTATTTATGGATAATTTTCCGAGGAAAAAGGAAATAATTACATTGGTTAAAATGATAATGGTTAAATTAAGTAAAAAACATGGATAAAGAATTTAATATTAAAAAATGTTACTTTTAGTTTTTATAGAGGTTTTTATAGAATTTAAATTCCAAACAATATATTATTGATCGATTTTGGAGGCACTTGTGGTGATGATGACTTCCCATTATTGACTAGATTTCATTGTTTACATAAATAGCCCTCCTCCATAATTATAAAACGTCTCCACTTAACCTGATTTATTAAAACATATAATTACATTTTTAATTAAAATAACCTACAAAAATATATTCCAAACATTATTATACACATTTTTGAGGTGGTGGTTTTCATAAAAATATTTAACCTAGTGTAGAGATCAAACATAGGTTCTTCGAAGTGAATTTAATGGTCTTCACTAAATTCATTCTTTTTATTTATTACTTTTACATATTCACCTATTTATTAAAATTTATAATATAATAAAAAAATATCCCATAAAATAATTTATTATCAAGTTCATATGATATTATTTATTATCCTTCTACTCTTTCAAATGGGATAAAAAAACATCCCTCATGTGTAAGGCCAATTACCGCCTCATGAACTTCTTGAAATTTTTTTCCATTACTGACTCACATGGATAGTAAAGATGATGTAAATAATGAATAAATAGGTTAAATATTAGATGAAATAATTTTTTCAAAGTTAGTATATATTCTACATCCATACACTTTCAACCATTGAAATAACGATATCATCTAATGTGTGTATGTTCAGCCTACCATCTCAATGAAGTGATGTGATTCATTTTCCATTTATAACGTTTAATAATAGTTTTAAAATATTTATAATGAATAAATATGAAATTTAAAAAATAATATAATTCTTGACATGGTGGATCTATATCATATTCCAAATAACTATAACTTTCAAAATAAAACATTAATGTTATGGCGAAGCAGTTAACACCTGAAAAATGGTAATAATGTCATATTTTTAATAAATTGGTATAAAAGATGTTATAAAAATATCATATATGATATTATAAATTTTAATATTGGTTTGTTATAAAAAAATAACATGTTTACATCCATTATAATAGATGTTAAATAATAAATGTCATATGAGAAACATAATTTAAATACATGGTAAATTTACATGTCATTTGTTTTAAATATTTGGGATTATTATGAGTCTACAAAATTTGGCAGCGCGTGACTATGAGGCCCATTGTTCTTGGAATGAGTTTTTGATCATTATTTATCATACCATCAGTAAACTCATGGGAGAAATTTTCTATCATTTTAACTGGTGCTTGGATTAAAATATTAACAAACCCATTGAATCTGCCTCACCAGGATTCTCTTAAAGGAGAGTTCACTTCAAACATAGTAGGTGGAGAGAAAAAGTTAGTTTTTAGAGTTTTTAATGAAAAGTAAAATAACATGTAATTGGTTTTATCTTTTTGTTTTCTGCAACGAATGAGAGTCAGTGGTGGGACCGATTACTTGTCATGCCATTTAATATCTTCACTCATCAACTATGTTAATCTACCATTGTGAATTAAAAGTGGTTCATTAATTCAATTAATGAGCCTCATTAATTCATCAATGTGATACTCACCTTTCCCCCACCTATTTAAATGAATATCAGGGTGGGGTTTTGTCTCGACATCTTTAAGAAAGAAAACTCTAGAGATGTCCTACAGCAACATCCACAATGGGGATGAGAACAGATTAAGTGAGTGGTGATGGGCACCACTAAATCCCAAACTGAAATAAATTATGATGGAGATTCCATTGATCATCGTCTGAGGGCCTCTTAACCAGGTGGCAGTTTTTGTTTTTGGTATTATTAAATTCTTCATTCACTATATTTTGATTTCTAAAAAAACAAGGATTATGTGAAAACCAGGTTGATCTGAGGATCATTTTTTAGACATTAGAGGTTAATTCATGGTTACAAGTTATGTGTTATTTCTAAATTATATTTTTTTTTGTTAAAACCCCTTTTTAAAACGCTAATGCGAAGGGCACGATCTAATATAACCAAGGCCCAGAACCTCTCCTGATCTTGATGTTCTTATGTTTCCCATGCACATTTGGGATATGTGACAACAAGGTAGTGATATAGGTCATGCATTGGTGGTTGTGGTGACCCAAGAGGTTCTTAGGCACATACAACACAAAGAACGAACCACCAGAGAACATCTAGTGGATCGTGGAAAGAACTACATGCACGCCATGTAGGAAGGGGCCCACGGTGACCCAAAACAACCGGTCGTGGGTGGTGGGATGACAGGGCGCCATCATGGGATATGGCGGGAAAAGGCCACTGGCCCGATCCAATAGTGTGGGAGAAAGGCGGTACCTGCAGGTGCCACCGACAGCAGCAGCCACGACCAACAAGCTATGGCAGGACCGAGCAGCACAGCCCCGTGCCACACCACATCAGCTGAAGACCAGTCGACCACCATGGAAACCATCAATCATTGTGGGGAAATGACCCACCAAATGTATGAAATGGCCTTCATCTTTAGGGCTGGCTAGATACATGGACTGCTTCCAGGAGGAGCGGACCAGACCCACCCAGTGGGCCAGTACGGTTGGGCCGAGCCCCACACGAGGGGACGAGATAACTATGGAGTAGGCCCACAAACCAAATGTGGAGACCAAGATGGGATAAAACCAGTGAATCAGGATGGACCTTAAAAGGACAAACCCGAGCGGGGTCAAGTAGACCCCGCGACCCATTAATTCATGCCTGCCTGCCCGACTCGGACTGGACCCAGACACAACAGGCCCCCGAAGAAATAAATTAATTTAATTTAAGAAACTAGTGTGTATTTGACAAACCATCAGTAGAATTAAGACCTTTTTTTTGAAATAGTTCCCTTTTCCATATTTCGGTGAGCCCAACCGAGCTGGGACAGATCGATGTGGGATAACCAAAGTTTCAAATAAAGGGGTGTAACTAATAGTCTGAGAATCCGATCAACTTGTCATTGGTGGCATAAGTACCCTTATGGCCAGGCAGTACTTTGGAGTTTCTATTTGTGAGTTTTGATGTAGTATCACATCCGACTTTGGTTGGATCAGACTTGAATCCAATTACGTGCTTTTTACAAAAAATTCTCATATCTCATAGACTAGGGGTCCGATCGTCGTTCCGTCTGCTAAATAGGGACCCCTATGATTGGGATGTACCTTTGGAATGTGTTTTGTGGGACTTCATAATGGTTTAAATATGACTTATGGCTTGAGGATAAGATTCTTCAAGAGATCATGTGTTCTACATGCGGGAATCCAGTGGCTAATAGTGACATGAAGAAGAAGAAGAGCGTCCAATATGGGTCAGCATTAGAAACTCTAGAGTGGGATGATCTAGATTTACCACAATTCATCTCTAACTCTATACCAATGAACAATATAGGTCAGCGCCATCCACCAAAATGGGTTATCACCATCGGCCAATACGGGTCAGCACCAGCAACCAATAACTGTCAGCACGAGCGACCAATACGGGTCATAATACGACTCATCATACAGTGACCTATACGTGTCAGCAGTAGAGATACCATGGATATGATGATCTAGCTTTACAACTAGACATCCATGTCTTAGAAACCATGAAGTTGTACCATTAGAGCGAGTTGTCTCTTTTTCATTGTGCTTCATGACGTAGATCATGCATTTGATATTATATTGTGTCATTTCTTGTGATGTTTTTACTTTGTGTATTATTGAGAGGCCATTAAGTGTCTCGGGTTCCCCTACTTAGTTGTTATTCTTATCCTTGAACGGGCTCTGCCAACCCCTATGTTTCTCGTACATATTTCGGATGCTTGGATTTAGAATTTGGAGGTTCAAGACTAGGTGGAGCAAGGCGCGAGGGGAGTAGTCGATAACCTCTTCTTCGAATTCAACCATACAACTACTACCCTCCAGGTAATGCTCTATGAATTATGTGACAATTGTTTACTCTCATTTCGGTTTCTAGGGATTGTATTCTGGCCCACTGTTTTCAGATTACAGTTGTACTTGTGGTTGTACCTTACTCTCATGGTTATATATTACTTTTGTTGGTTGTCTCCTTAAATTTACCTTTTTGAGTGTTTAAAAATATCTAAGGTGATTCCTTCCATGTTTGGGAAAACATTCAGGTTCTTGTCACCAACCCCAGGCCTATGGAAGGTGGGCTTGGGGGAGTCATGTCTGGGTCCCGTGGGACAGGTCATGACAAAGTGTTGTCAAAGGGAAATCTATTCTACCATAATAACTAAGACTTTTCTTTTAATTAGAAAATGGTGTAAAGTGTCTTCATTTTAATTTTTTGTACCGGAGTATAATGTTGGTGTTTCAGCTAACGTATCCATACACTAGGACCCAGAATTCTATTTTCCCACTCGGTACATGAAAACAATGATTGCTAGAGTTTTGAAATGTTTTCTTGATCATTCCTGAGGCAGATCACTGGGTATATCTTATTGAACAGGGATCATATGTTTATTAAAGGATTCCACCTTGAATACTGAAATATAATATTCCAGTTATAGATCATTATAGTGACCCACTGAGTGACGAGGAATCAGTATGGGGACCACTCATAGTGATGGAACCTTCGGGTGGTCTACAAACGACACCACCACTCGTTAAGAAGAAGATTATACCAGTGGTCATGCACACCAGCTGATCACGTTTCATGAGTTTTAGAGACCGTGGCCTGCATTATTTTGAGGTGAGAAGGACCCCCAAGCAGTAGGGGACTTACTTGAGGTGGTTTCACTTATCTTCCTCTAAGTAGAGAAAAACTCCGAATAGATGGTGATCTTGGCCTCTAGACTTATTCAGGGCTCGATAGGATGATGGTGGAGCTCGACGATCCAGGTGCATGAGGATACAACCATAACCTAAAATCAAATTTATTTCCTTTTCATTCCAGAGATCGTGCTAGAGACACTACACTATGTACCTATTTAGGAGCTGCTACACCTCAAGCAGGGAACCCAGACTGTGGCTCAGTACTCGATGAGATTTACGAAATGCTCTCGACACTCCACCTACATTGTATGGGACCTTTACTTTAGTGAAAGGACCATTGAACAGGGGCTCCGATAAGATATCGGAGCTATGACAGTTTCTCTCAGCATCATGATGCAGGCTGGTGTGCTAGAACGTGATTTGCTGATGGATAGCTTCATTACCGAGCAGGCACAGACAGTGAGAGCCCATACCAAACAACATGTAGTAGAGTCATATATATTTTGAAGTAGACAGATGACATAGAAGACCAAGAAGGCTAGACCTTCTACAGGGTGACCTTGGGACATAGGGTTATTGGTGCAAGGATCAAGAGGCCGAGGGAGCCACCCGCGAGGCATGATCTATTGTTTACTGCGGGGGCAGGGTCATAGGGCTAATGATTGTATAACTCCCTGAGCAGATGATCTCCTGATGGTGGAGCAGCCATCGAGGATGCAGCAGTGGTAGGGGCATGAGCATCATCCATGCGGAAAATGAGGTAGTGGAGAAGGACATGCTTCAAGAGGTGGTTGGTGTCACCAGGAAATACCACCACCACCCCCATGCGGTCCACCATAAGCTCTTGGAGCTGGTGGATGGGGATAGACCCAACTATAGGGAGTAGAGGCTCATGATCCTGAAATCCTTAAGATTATACGAGGTGTAATTTGAGTCTCTTATACGTTTTCATTAGTGTTGATTGATAGAGGTGCGATAAATTCATTCCTTGTCCTGGACTTAGTTCCGGACTCTGATATTCTGACTGAGATTTTAGCTCCAATATTTATTTTGGAAACTTATATGTGGTGTGATCTAGCATTCAAACACTGGTGCCGACAGTGTGATCTTACTCTCAGAGGAGTTATTTTATGATTGGATCATTTAGTATCAGTGTTGAAGCCCCACGATGTCATTCTATTAATGGACTAGCTATCAAATATTCATGCACAGATTGATTGCTTGAGGGGAACATTGCAATGTACGAGCAGAGATGGAGGCCAGTATTACTTTTTTTGGTGAGAATGAAAATAGAGTAGCATGAGATGGACTTGCCCTCAGGTGAGTGCATCAAATTACAAATCAGCTGGCTAGTATGACCTTTGACACAGTGGATGTGGTGAGTCCACAGTTTCCAGTGGTGGTGGACGGGTACGAGGACGTATTTCTAGAAGATTTCCCAAGAAAACCTCCTCATAGATAGGTAGAATTCCTCATTGACTTGTACCAAGTAACTACACTGATATCTACACCAACACGTCAAATGGTCCTTGGGGAGCTTCAAGAGCTGAGGTTATAGATGAAGGACTTATAGAAGAAGGAATTCGTAGGGACCAATGTTTCTCCATGGGAAACCTCTGTTTTGTTTTTCCAGAGGTAAGGAAAACGTTTGAGGCTATGTGTGGACTTTTGATGACTAAACAAGGTGACTATGAAGAACAATTATCCTCTTCCGATGATTGATGATCTATTTTATTATTTGAAAGGAGAAAAGTTGATCTCAAAAATAGACCTCAGATCATGTTATCATTAGCTCTGGGTACATGGCGAGGACATACCGAAGATAGATATCAGATGTCGATATGACCATTACAAGTTCTTGGTGATGCCTTTCGCCATGACTAATGCCCTAGTAGAGTTCATGGGGCTCATAAACATGATCTTTCATCCATACCTCGAATGATTTGTGGAAGTCTTCATCAACAACATCTTGGTGTACTCAGTGTTTGAGGAAGAGCATGTTGTACCCTTGACAATAGTTCTGGACATGCTCTAGGAGCACCAGTTATTCGGATGATCTCGAAGTGTGAGTTCAGGATATGGAAGGTCCGCTTCTTGGGAAATGGCATCTCAGTGGCCAGAGTTTCAATGGATCTAGCGAAGATCGAGTTAGTAATTTCTAGGGAGCCACCCAGGAGTGTTACTAAGGTGCAGACCTTCCATGGATTAACATGCTACTATCGGAAGATCATACCTGATTTCTACAGAGTAGAAGCACCTATGATATCCTTCAAAAAGAAGGGGAAAACCTTCCTATGTACAGAGACATCCCAAAAGAGCATTCAATATCTCTGGTAGAGATTGAACAATACTCCCTTCCTAAATTTTCCAAAAGAGGGAACTTGCTACGTGGTTTACTATGATGCATCAGGGACCAGACATGGTTGGGTACTGATGTAGGATGATCTAGTGATTGTTTATGGATCATGACAGCTAAGGACAAAAGAGAATAATAGAGAAACTCACTACTTAGAGTCGGTAGAATTAGCCTTCACACTGAAGATGGAGCAACACTACTTTATGGTCCAGTGGTTAATTGTTTAATCAGAACACAAGAGTCTCAGATATATCTTAACACTAAAAGATCTGAATCAGAGACAATAATGTTTCCTAGAGTTTCTTTAGGAATATGACATTGAGATATTGTATACTCCAAGAAGGGGAAAATAGTTGCCTATTCACATAGTCAGGTTTCAAGTTCACACCTACAGAATGAGGATTCAGATCAGTTAGCCTCGCTTCAGATATACTACATGGATAGAGATGAGACAATGTACCTCCAGTCAATGTTAGTTTCCCCTCCACTCCATTAGTGATTCAGGGAGGCGCAACTCAGAGATAAAAACTACAAGAGTACATGTTATATGCTATCCTCAGGCCATGAACCTTGTGGATATTATGATGGTGGGGAGAACACTATCCTTTTCAGAGGACATATAGTTGTACCAGTGGTGCTTGGAGAGAAGGTGTTGAGGGTGTTCCATACATCACCCTTGGCAGTACATCCAAACATGATGAAGTTGTATTAAGACCTCCGAAATCAGTACAGGTGGCCATGGATGATGAAATATGTGGAAGAGTATGTTTCTAGATGCCTCACAGGCTAGAAAGTGATGTTCGAGCACTATGTACCTACAGGCTTGACCAAACCCCTCGAGATACCCTAGTGGAAGTGGGAAGGGATATCGATGGACATTGTTAAGGGGTGACCACATACATCCAAAGGGGATGAAGCCATAGGGTTTATTTTTTACCAACTCACTATGTTGGCCCCACATCCTTGATGTTCGAGTGAATGGTTTGTTAGAGATCTTTGGACGTATCTACGTTCAAGAAATCATGAGACTTAATGGGGCACCATCGACGATTGTCTTTGACAGTGATGTTCGCTTCACACACCGGTTATAGAAATGATTACAGGAGGATTTTGGGACCTAGATTCACTTGAGCATAACTTCTCACCTGCTGATAGCTGGTCAGACTGAGTGGACCATCCAGACTATGGGCGACATGCTTTGTGCATGTGTCCTAGTTCTTTGACACAGTTGGAAGGACCACCAACCAACTGTAGAGTTTGCGTAAAACAATATCTATCACTCCACCATTGGGATGGACCCTTTTGTGGTGTTGTACGGATGACCATTCAAACCCCCCTTGTGCAGGATAGATTCCAGAGAGCCAACACTCATGGGCCTGGAGATGTTACAAGCTACCAATGAGAACATGCAGGTCATCTGAGATCGGATGAAGACAATACATAGTCGATAGAAGTACTATGCGGATATGAGATGGAGTACACTGCATTTACAGAAGTGTAACCACATATTCTTGGGAGACTCCCATTGGCAGGGACTACCGAGATTTGGATGAGGCGAAAAATAGTCACTGAGATTTATCGTACCATTCTTGATACTTAGAAGTATTGGAAAGGTGGAGTACCACTAGCACATCCACTACAGATGGTGAGGGTGCACTACTTATTCCACATATCATAGCTAATGAGATACGTGCATGAAATATCTCACGTCAGCAACTATGGTGAGAAAGAGATTAATGACAAGGAGAAAATTGCACAGTACCCAGTGAAGATAGAGGATCGACAAGAGATGATCCCCCATGGGAAGTCGATACCTCTAGTTCACGTTCAATAGAAGAATGAGAATATCCTTGAGAGAACATTGGAGTAAAAGACTCATATGCGTGCATAGTACCCCCTATTTGTTTTTGTAGCCTCATTTGACTTTTGGGGATGTAAATCCCTAAGGTTGGAAGAATGTAAATACTATGAAAATTTCCTTGTAATTTTTTTAATTATTTAGGATTATTTTGAGTCTGAAAAATTTGAAGACGCGTGATTTTGAGGACCATTGTGCCAAGAATGGATTTTTGAACTTTTTTAATGTATATACAGTTAATTTGAGGATGAAATTTTCTATATTTTGAACTGGTGCTTGGTTTAAAAATATGAGAACATCATTGAATCTATAGTGTCGGGATTCATATAAAGGAGTCTTTACTTTGACCGTAGTAGGCCGAGAGAAAAAGATAGTTTTTGGTCTTTTTAAATAAATTTAAAATAAAATGTAAATGATATTTTATTTTCTTTTTCTCCAACAGATGAGTGATGGTGGAGGGACCTATATCTTGTCATTCCATTTAATGGATTGACTCATAAACTTGGAAACTCCACCATTGTGAATTAAAATACATTCATTAATCTATTTAATGAACCTCGTTAATTCTTCAATGGAATATCCACCTTTTACCCCTTCTATTTAAATAGAGATCGAGGTGGGGTTTTGTTATGACTTCTTCATGTGAGTAAACTCTTGAGAAGTACTACGGAAACATAAAACTCGAGGACGAGATGAGATTCAAGGAGCAGTGAAGAGAGCCACTAAATCACGCACAAATGACAATAATGAATGGGGTTCTGTCGATCGTCATCACCAGACATCTTATCCAGGTAGGGGTTTTTGTTTTTGATATTTTATAATTACTCTTTCTGCATTCATGAATTATACGTTTAACCCAGATTAATAGAATAACGAGTTGATCCACTGGTAATTCTTTTGACACTAGAGGATGATGTGGGGTTACAAGTTGAGAGAAAAATAAAAGTGACGTCATGCACCCGTAAGGGGCTCTGTGATTAGGGTTTCCCCCCACTGCCACTCTCATCTCCCTTAGGTGGTTTTTCTGGTTTCTTCCCCTCAGTTATTCAGATCATCTCACTCGTGGTGTGATGTATCTTCTTGTGGTCCCACTGCGCATCTTCGAGGGCTCGATATTCACGGAAAATCTCATTGTTGATTTCCTTTTCCACACACTACCCTCAGATCTAGATAACACTTTCAAGGCGATGTGTTGAGGGTCTAATTTTGAGCTTACAACTGCTGTGGTGTAGTTGACTCTTCGCGTCTGAGTCGGATGGGGGTGATGTAGGCGGATCTCGTCGTCATGTGCAGTTTTGAAGGTGGCGATGGGATTTGCGATTCAGCTTGTTGTGGGTCTTCTTCGGGTGTCCTTCTTCCCTCACAGGTCTGGATCTAAAGGTCTTTGTGGTAAGGGGTGTCATATGTTGGATTGTTGTTAGAAATTTCATAAGGGTTGTTGTAATGTTTCCATATTTGGAGGTTCTCTACTCCTCCTTGAATCGGTTGTGCCTCTGGCGTCTATGGCTGGATGGAGATTAGTTGGAGGTGGGGTTTCGGTGATTCAAGAGACCGGTGAAGGTTTTATTAATGCATAGGGCTGTGATTTGGGTTGAGCAGTGGGTTTCTAGATCTCTGCCTCCGTGATGAATGAGTATTTGTGTTTAATGGTGGATTGTTGTTTTGTTTGTACATTATGTTGGTTTTGGTTTAGTGAGTTGGTGGAACGGTTTCTGGTGGGGGCTGTGGAGAAGAGATCCATCAAGGTAATTGGATGCGTGTTCTTATGATCTTGCTCCATGACTCCACCACTCTGTCTGAGGCAGATCCGAGTGGTGGTATCCATGGAGCTTTGGGATATGAGGGTCAGCGTTTGTTGGCGTCTTCTGGTAGCTCGGTCTTTTCTGGCTCCCAGAGATGTTATACATTGGATTCAATGGTGTTGAAGGAGGTTGACCATGGATCATAGATGAAAATGGCTGGAATTTAATATTCTTGGAGCTTTTTAGATTTATTTTTGGTTGGTTTTCGAGACTCAGGTTATGAAGTTTCAGCTGGACTCGACCTCAAGGAACCAGCCTCAAAGGAGGATTCAGAGAAGCCAGTTCACCTATACAGGATTCACGGAATTGGATGTTTGAGAGGGTATGGCGCCAGCCATCGGATTAGGCCTGTGATTTGACACATGACACTTTCTTGTTGTATAGTCATGCAATGGTGTTGTGATTTATCATGTTTTTATTGCTAGGGAGGGTTAGATCGAAGTTTTCAGCCTGGGTCTTTTTGTTGATCTTTGGGTTGTGTAACGTTTTAAGTCCATGATGTTTGTTTGGATTCCCCTTATTCCCTTAAAAGGGGTATTATTATATAATAAAAATATAAGGTCTTTTGGATGTTTTAGGTTTCAATATGAGAGTTATTTCTTAATTCTAAATTTTTTGTTAACACCCCATGTCAAATTGCAAATGCAGAGGTCACTGGCCAATCCAAACAAAGCCTGGACCCTTTGGCAATCCTGTTGCTCTTGTGATTCCCATGTGCAGCCAAGTAATTTTATGGTAAGGATGATATAAGGGTCTCACAGTGGTTTCATTGACATGAGAGGATCTTTGGTGCATACAGTACCAAGAATGGACAACTGGATCACTTCTGGTGGCCAACAAAAAGAACCACAGGCGCGCCATGCCGTGAAAGGTGGATATGCAGCACACCATCCTGCACTGTAGTGGACAGCGGCAACCGACCCGAGCTGACAGTATGGGAGAATGGTAGCACCCACAGGCACCGGCACCGGTAGGAGGAGGCGACATGACCACACACCGTGCTACATCAGTTGGAGACTAGTCGATCAGCTGTCCGACCGTTGTACGTGGTGCGGCAGTGCCCCACAAGCCGGATGAAACAACCTCTTGTCCTTAGGGCCCGCTAAAGATGTGGTCTGCCTTCAGGTACACTGAGCCGGACGTAGGCTACCCGAATGGGCCATACCCGCGGACAAGTGGTCTAGGGATGGTGGAACGAGACAATCCCGGTGGGCCAGTGGAATCGTGTCCTGGGCCCACAATCCAGTTGGGCCAACCCTAACGGGCCAGACCCAGTGAACCGGGACAACCATTAATGGTCCAGACATGAGAGAGGTCAGGTGGACCCTGAGACCCGTTACGTTAGGCCGGCCACACTGAGTCAGACCTGGCCCAGAACCATTGGCATATTCCGGTGGACCTGACTGAGTCAGGTAGGACATGGATGTGATCACCCCCATTTCACGAAAAGGGTTGTAACTAGCAGAACAGGTGTCCGATCGGTGCGCCGTATATGGTATAAGGGCACTTGTGACAAAGAAGTTCTTTGGATATACACATAGTAAGTTTTGAAGTTGTATTATGTGATACCTAGGTTAGATCATATTTTAATCCAACTATAACCTTTTTTTAAAATGTTCCCATATCTCAGAGACTGAGAATGCGATCGACCTGTCGTCTGTCACGTTTGGACTACTATGATGGGGTAATACCTTATGTATGATTTTTTGTGGGACATAATTCTAGTTGAAATATAACCGACATCCTGAGGGGTGTAATCTTCCAGATATCAGGCGTGCTACATGCAAGAACCAGTGGTTGGTGATGACATGACAAAGAACAGAGACAAATATAGGTGAGAATAAGTTACTCTAGAGTGGGATGATCTAGTTGTATGAGTTATCATCCCTACCAATGTTCTAGCGACCAATATGGGTCAACCGTAGTAACCAATACGGGTCAGCACCAGTGACCAATATAGGTTAGCATCTACCGACCAATACATGCCAACATAGAGTGACCTATACGGGTCAGCAGTGGAGTTTACTACAGATTGGATGATCTTGCTTTACGACTAGTCATCCTTATCCAAGTTACCATGATGATATATTGTTAGACTGAGGTATCTCTTTTGATTTTTGATTCATTATTTAGATCTTTCTTACGATATTACCTTTGTGGTATTTCTAGTGATGTTTTCGATTGTGAATTAGTGAGAGACCTTCAGGGGTCTCAGGGTCCAATATTGAGTTTTTATCCTCATCCCTGCATGGGCTCTGCCCACAAGTATGTGTCTGGTATAGAATAATGATGCTCCGAGGATGAATTTGGAGGTTTGAAACGTAGTGGATCTTGGTGCGACATGTGCAGTCGGGATCCTCTTCTTCAACATTAGACATACAGTTATTACCCTCCTGGTAGAGCTCTAGGGATGATACGACAACTGTTTACATTATTTTCAGTTTCTAGGTCTTGTATTTCAGCCCACTATTTTTATATTACTTTTATACTAGTGGGTGTACTTTACTATTGTTGTTATACCTTACTTTTTTGGTTGTTTAATTCAAATTCCCTTTTTGATTGTATATGGATCTCCAATGAAATGTTATCCCTATTTGAGAAAAGCCTTCATGTCCTAGTTACCAACCCCTAGCCTATAGAAGGTAGGGTAGGGTTATTCATGTCCCTGCCCTGTGGGATGTGTCATGACACATGAGGTAAGGGAATTCACCTCAAATTCCCTTCACATAGGCATATTTTAATATGAAGCAGAAATTTGTTTAATATAATACCTAAAAATATCCTTTAAAAGTAAAATCATGAATAACTCATAATTAGTTGTATTTTATGTGTCAATTTTATTTATTTCATGCAAGAGGATCTGACACGAAAATTACCAAGTGGAAAAAATTTATCAACTCCATCTTTTACGTTGCTTATATTACAGAATAAATATCTTTGATATTAAATGATTATGTATGTAATGTATTTTTATTATTTTATTCATACATATTTTTTATGTACATAATATATTTATTGATTATTTACCCCTTCAATGGAATCATCTGGTTAAGATGTTTTGACTCATATTCCACTCTATTGAGAAATATTTGGTATTTTCACTTATTTATTTATATGAGTTTTATCTACTTCCCCTCTAATATGTTATATCAGATATATATTTATATTCATTTTTAATTGTCTCATTTGATGATATTTATTTCATGGTTGTTATTATTCAATGTTTATCAATGTGGTAAGGGTTCATTCATTAATAAAATTTTTATAGAGATTATTTTTTATTAAATTTACATTGAAGGAAAATATTTCATCATTTTATAATAAAAAAATTAATTTTTATTCTCCCCTAGTTATTCATGTAAATTTTAATCCATAGTACAATTTTCATCTTTTTGGTACTTAATAATTATTTAGATATTTTTTTTGAAAACTTGACTTTATTTATCTCTTCGATCAAAAATCATTTTACTTTTAAATAGAAGTTCTTTCAAAAAAATAAGAATTATTTTTATTACTATCCAATTATTTATTAAATCCATTTTTATTAATGATAGTATTTCTAAACAATATTTCAAAATTAATCTTCTTATTGTTTTTGAAACAATATAGTTTTTTAAATTTATTACCAAAATGTGAAAAGAATTATTTTTAATAAACTTGGAATGAATAGAAATTTTCTACAAATAAAACCACTCTTTAAATTGAATCATAATTTACTAGCTTACAAGGTAATTTTCAAGGAAATTTGTTTCCCTAATAACATGAAACTTTTTTATTTTTTAAATTTGATTTTTAAAGTAAAATATGTTATTTTCCTTTTGATACTTTTTAATGATAGTTTTTTGGTAATTCAATACCTTAAAGAATAAACACTTTATATACTATAATAATTACATTGTTAATATTTCTATGGATAATTTATAAATAGTTTGACTAGGGAAAGTGTTGATAATCACATTCAATATTAATTTGTGTAGTGGAATTTTTTTTATGAAACATTGAATTTATTATAATTATTGGATATTACATTTATATTATATATTCATATAATTTGAATGATGGATATTATTATTTCCATAACCTGTTACCATATTTACATGCTGTGTTATTTTATGAATGTTATTTTATTAATTGGTTATTTTATGATAAATCTACATCATTTCGTTTGTAAAAATATTGGTTGATATTGAATATTGTTCATGAATTAAAATGATCATTCGATATATAAAGAATGAATAAGACATGTAAGGAATGGTGAGGCCAACTTATAAATATCCCCTCCATGCATCAGTAGTCTAATGAGATGAATTAGTTTGGGAGAGATATTTAAATTGGTTTTCTGTATACACACCCATCGATTAAATTGTCTTTTTTAAAGGTCCCGATGATATTAATATCCCAATGTCCAAGAACATGAAATCCAAAATTAAGAATATCATTCATTAAAATTTCAATAAATACTATCAATGACATTAAGTCATTGATATTATCCTTGTATTAATTTTGAGATCAACTAATTATTTATTTGAATTTATCTGATCATCATTTAATCCAACTATATTATTATTCATCTTCAATTTACTGATTAAATAGAGTGTGTTTTCAGTTATTTATCATGCTATATTGATTATTGATTGTTTATTCATGATAGCTTGAATTCTATAGAATGATTATAGATCATATGAGCTCACCTTAATTTATTTACCATTTCTATTTATGTATAGATGGAATCATTGTATGAGTTTATGGATGCATATTTTTACCATCACTATGTTTTATTTCATGTTTCTAAAATTAATGTGAAATTCATGCATCTATCTTGGTAACAAAATTATTAAAATATTTTATCATAAAATATGTGATTCATTATATATTATTTGAAATTATTAATGTAACCACTGGGTCTAGGGTGTTGGGGTAGGTGTCTTTACACAGGTACAAACTACTATCATAACCTCATGCCTCCTCACCCATATCTCATCATCCATCCCATTCTCAAACGTCTCATGCTAAAATCACATAAAAAGGCTTATATATTGAGAAATTCATAGAAGTATAAAAACTAATAAACACAATCCATAGGAGAATTTTACCCTAAAATGAAGGCATTCACCCATCATAGGAAAACAAGATCCCATGCCTAAACACAATGCACTCAATATTCAAAATCAATTTTTATCCTAGAACCAAACATTTATATATATTAAACTACTAGTTTTCATTCCATGTTTAATTAACTGATTCATCATCACAGGTTCAAACAATGTGAAACCAATGGAATTAACTAAAACAAGCTTCTAAAATATTCAATCATGATTTATATTATTTTATATATTTAAAAATATATAATGAATAATGATTAATAACCATGCACTTTTAATATCATTAATTTATACATGAGTACCATATTCATGGTCCTAATAAATTCCATTTAATTAAATGATTAAATTAAATTAATCATGCAATTAGAATCACTTTTTTTGCCATAAAATGAAATAGACAGACCAAATTTATTATACATGCCCATTTTAAGATATTAATCCAATTCCAAAAAAACTATATTCATTACTTACCAATTCAACTAATTTATCATAATAATATGAGTTGAATCATACACCCTAACAATCATTACTTATATAGAACAACACATGGTAAATGAATTGGTAAATCACTATCATGGTGGAAGGAAACAACAAATGATTGCTAACATAAACCATTTATTGACATCAATATGGTTTTAATCTTCATTAGGTCAATTCCTAGTTATCCGAATGGATAAACCTTGGCAAATTAAAAATTTCAAATAAAAAAGAGCATAGTAAATGATTCCCTTACCTCTATACCATAAATTTATTGTAATGGATATTAAACTCTAATATGGATCTACAATGACATCTCTCAAAAGAAACTAAATTCATCCAAGGATTCCACAAAATAACCATGCCAACAAAAAACCAACAAAACTAATTTATAATGATGTGTATAAAAAGAAAAATATGGAAGGAAAAAATCTGACGAAATGAGACGAATAAAGATAATAAAACATGTGAAAATGGAGGTTTAACATACCTCATATTATTTTGGATCGGACATAGGAAGTTAAGTTCAATATCTATATAAAGATAGATTACAAAATTCAAAAAACTACTCTTAGGAGGCTATACTTGGATAGAAACATGTGGGAAAATGTTAGGGTTTGAATTAAATCATTTGATTAATCAGAAAAATAATTTTTAAAGACCATTTTGAATCTCATAGTACAATGCCACATTTTTTTTGAAAAACATGATCTGTGTTACATAGTGGAAGGAGGTCATGCCACTGCCCAAAGTCATAAAAACATTCCTAAGATCAGTGATGTAGATCTGGGTGTGATAATATTTTCCTAGTGAGATAATATATTGCATCCTGATCCACCAGACATAATAATTCCATCTTTGTATGCAAATTATCAAACCACTAAGACATAGATAAATGTTCTACACTATATCCACGTGACCACTCAGAAGGGACTACAATACAATATAACTCAATGTTGTAGTTACCACAAAAATGTAGTAGCATCCAAAATATCTCATAATCTACAGTATGACCTTCCACACTATAGAACCTAGGCCGATGATGCATTTTATTGATCCATACAACATCCTTTCCCAATATGGTACTAGAACCCCCATTTTCCCTCAAAACATATCCAAACACCTTGGATCTGCCTCAAAATTTCTAAAAAACCATTGAAAATAAGTTAAATGTATTGAAAGAAATATTTTATTATATTTGATAACTCTAAAGCTATTATAATCCTCAATAATTTAAAACTATAACCATATTTAAGGAATAAATGGGGAGATATGGACATCCACCTTGTGAGATACCTCTCAATAATTTTACAAATATAGAAGTTTAAACACAACGGCTAATGAAAATATGTGGAAAATAATGAAGCTGCAATAATCATCTCCAAAACCTTATCGAGGTAGATACCTCTCAAAAAATAGTAAATCTATGACATAGAACAAGTGAAGACCATGTCATAAACTATAAATGATTCATCATCTACAAATGGGTGTTACTAGTGAAAATCTAAACATAAAATAGTTTTTTGTTCTTAGTAAATATATATGAGTCACATTCCCAAGTACTATCCTCTATGTTATCATTTCTATATAAGAGAAGAAACAATGGAATTATATTTCCACACAACACCTTCAACTTGATCTCCTTGAACTTTATAATAAAATCCCTAAAGGACGCATCATTTTCAACAATGATGTCTCTCAAATGAATGATGTGATAGTTGTCACGAATATAATGGACAATCTATAATAAATGAATGCATCAAGATCATAATTAAGGGGATTAATATATATTACACTCTCTATCCAATGAGATACAATACATCAAATCCTATTATAAACTATAATGAAAAATGTATCACCCCTATACTTTTTGAATTATTTTTTTGATAACTTCTCTTTTTGATATTTTTCATTTCACATGACACTAGAAAAATTTCTTTATATATATACATACAAACATACATATAGATAGATATATATTACTATATAAAAACACAAATCCAAACATTCCTTGCACACATAATACCAACTTGATGTATGTTACATTATACATAGATAATTCAACTATGAATCATTTTATTCATATAATTACATAAATGAGGACATTATAGTTATATAAATAGTAATAAATAGTTTAAAAATAATATTTATAATTTTTTTATATAGATAAAACATATTGAAAATGAAAGATATGTTTTTTTATAAAGACCTTTATGTTTAAAAATAATCTTTTCACTAATGATCCAATTATAATAATAAAAATAATTTTAAACACTACTAGAAATTTAACATCCTAAAAAACATCATTTTGTCATTTATAATACTGAAATCATCTTAGAGTGTGTTTTTTTGGATATTTCTCAGAAACCTTATTTTTTTTTATTAATAGTGAAAATAATGTATTTTAGTTAATAACTGCCATTTTGTATAAATAATTATTAATGTAAAATTATAATTTAAATTTTATTTATTTTCAACATAGATAATTTAAACATATATTAATATAATTAAATTAATTATAATCAATTTCACTTGGATGTTTAATATAAAAACATAATCAACTTTTGAAAATTTTTCTACTTTGAAAACCTGTTATTTTTTCTCATATGTAAGAAAATAAATAAACCTAATTTTTATGAATCTATGAATTAAACATAGGAAAATAAACATAAAACATATTTATCAGTATAATATTATGATTCTAACAATATAAACTTAAATCTTTTACGAAAAATATTAGTAATAGTGATTAAAATTAATCATAGCGATTAAAGTCAAATTATGCTTAATTGGGGAGTAATTCTCAATCTTAGGGGCCCAAATGACCTAGAAAGATGACCAAAAACCATTTTATGTAAATTATTAATCCATAAAACATTATTTATTGATTTATATTTTTTGATGTGATTTTTTTAGGTAGGAACTTGTTTACACCTAACATGTTTTATAAAATTCCATGCGAGTCCTTTTCCTTCCCAATAAAAGGAATCCACTTCACCAACTTATTCACACCTATAGACCCGCTTATGTTTGGACTATATCATCTCAATACACTTTATAATATCTCAAACTTAATGCTATATTTCTTATCTACTGATTAAAAAAATCCAATGAGTTTGTTGGGCACCAACCAAAAGGAGTTACCCGATTAAGAGGTAACTTCTTCTACCATATCCTTTATTTTGTTTTCTATCAACCCCCTACAACTATATTTAATCAATTATTATATAAAAACTAATTATCCTGAATAAAATATTAATTTTTATGTAAAATGTTCAACCTAAAATCACACACACCTTTGTCTATTGGATAAAAAACATATTGTTTTTTGTATGGTGAACTACTACCCTGTAGAATGATGGTTCTTTATTTTTTACATTACGACCTTCCATAATATCCATTATTATGAAAAAACATTTTATATGTGTCATATGTTAAATTAATTATGTTCCTAATAAATTATATTAATTTTAGAAACACATATCATTTTACTTCCCATTTTCTGTTAATAGGATAAATTCGTTTGAGGAAGTGTGGAATACATCCCCCTCAAAGCGTTATGATTCATTCACACACCACATGGATTGTATTAAGTATGGGTTTTCGGAATATATAAGATATATATTCCGCATGCGACGGCCGTTTTGCGTGCCCCATCGGGATCTTCTGTGCCCCGCATGCCGATTGCGTGCTTTCTCCTTGATTTTGCGCAACTCCTTCAGATTTCACGCAAATCTCTACAATTCCGCGCATTGCATCCTGATTTCGCCCAACTCCCGAAAAATTAGAGATGGATGGAAACCGAGTTGATGAAGGGGTAGCAGCTACCCGTAGGACAGAAATGGCGGTGAACAAGGAGGTTTACGGCGCTAAGGTGATTGTCTCCAACAATCTGACCTTGTTAAATATGCTGAATCTGGCCCAGAAGACGTATCCCATGTCTGACAACCTTTCACTCTTGAATTTTGGCATCCTGGAGGAGGTGCCACTACCAAGTTTTGAAGTGGACACACCGCGGTCCTGGGTGACCTGGGAGGATGAGCTTCTGTGCTACAACATCACCAACAACGGCCATACTGCTAGGGAAACTAGACATATGGATGTATATGTCCTGAACCCGAGGACTAGGACCATTACCGGGGACGAGCATGCTATAGAAAATTCTCCAGCCCTCTATGCGAGCACGTTCCGTCAGAGCGTTAGGGATGACACGAAGGGCTTGGTGAAGGATTGGGACCTGCGGACCGGGGGTACCTTTACCAGCGAATGGGTCTGGGCATTTTGGGTTCGCCATACCTGTGACCAATTCGGGGATGAACTGCGGTATATCTGCCTGTTCAAGGCGGTATGGACATCGCAGTTCCACTTCAACTGCCAACCTGAACTCGGGCCAGAGCTATTCACCCGATGGTTTCCGGACACCAACACATTCCACATCCATCACGGGGAAGTCGACATCAGTCTCTGGGACGTGCCCTGCATCGGCGGTATCCCACTGGAGGGTTACCAATATGAAGAGTTCGTTCCTCCAAAGAACACCTGGGGAGACAGGTCACAGACTCCTATGCTGACGTGGCACCTGTTGGAGCTGGCCAAAGATAGGCTGGGGGTCAAGGACTTCCTGAAAGACATTGCCTTCAAGGGCTGGTTCAGCCTATTCCATGAGAAGGACCCGACCTTCACGATGTTGAGACGGGGCAAACGGTGGCCAACCGTGGCTCAGAGAAGCAGGGATGGGTCATACTGGAGGACCATGGAGGCGGGGAAATACCACTCGTGGGGCTATCACGTCATCGAGGCCCGGGACCCAAACCTCCTATATGTCGGGTTCCTTGCCTCCTTCCTGAGCGGGTGGCTCCTTCCGGTGCGGGACGGAAGGATGGGCATCCGTCCAGCAACACTGGTTATGGCGGGCCCCATAGCCTCCAACAAACGGTTCAACTTGGGTGTCCCCGTGTTGGGCAAGCTGTATGCCATCCTGGGGTGCATCTCACGAGGGGGGTCATCTCGGAGAGTATGTGTTCCCTTCTAGATATTTCATGGCTGGGTGGCGGCTCATCTTGGTGGGTACACCTTCCCAAACGCTATCCGTCCCCCGGGCAATGGTTTGCGACCATCCTTGCTAAACATCGTAGTGGTGGCACCATTGACGCTCAATGAGGAGGGTGTGAGAATCTGCATTGGCAACCATGCCAACTTCATCTTCAGCCCATTCCCCACCCTAGTCAGCTAGATGGTGGACAACGGGCGAGGCTCTTTAGAACAGCAGGAATACTTCCTGATCATTCGGGGCGGGGTGCTTGTGGATCGGATCGACGGGAAGGTGATCTGAGATCCTTGCGTGCCATCCTGATTTTCCAGGAAGTTCGGGTGCCTCCAATGAATGCCGAAGAAGGTATTCACGGCTGTCTGGCAGGAGAAGAACCCCTACATCATGCGCCAGATGTGGTTGATGTTTACCACCTTCGGCTCTGGTGATGTCATTCCTCTTCTTCTTACCAGGTTCAATGCCGACATAGAAACCGAATACGCCGAACACTGGACCATTGCGTACCCTGAGGGGCTATTACGCAAGTGCGTCCGGCAACTCGAGGTCATTCGCACAGAAACCGGGCGACGGGAAAGAAGGCACAGTGCCGTCAGAAGGGGGGAACCGAGGGCACGCCAGGCAGCGAGGCCTGCGCAGACCAGGAATTCGGCAGCGGGAACATCACATGGTGCTGCGACATCCTTGTTACCCGCAGGGGGGTCACATGAGGTGGCCAGGGAACTGCCCGGGAAGCAGATAAGATATCTGCTCGAACCTTCCCAAGACGCAATTATCCTGGCATTGTGGTTGGCCTGGATGACCCTGCGGCAATCCCTAAGCGTCGAGGCAATCTGGCAGAAGATAGTGCAAAACGGGATCCAACTGCTAGAGGTCGGGCACATTCGAATCGGCAAATGAGTGAACTTCCATCAGTGACATGCTTATCGGACGGCCATGGACTCAAACTCACGCCAAAGGGGGAGGCGTTCAGAGACACCTTTTCTAGTGAAAGTGATGCTCGTCCAGGAACATGATCCGGAGGCAATGCCACCGGGAGAGGGCGACAGTGACGAGGAGTCGGAGGGGGAGGAGGAAACCAGAGAGGGCGAAGGCGAAGGATAAAACAAAGAAGAAGAGCCCAAATGTCAAAGGGCAACCTACCAAGGGAGTCTCCGAGAGAGCGGCGAGATTTCTTGCTCGAATCCTAACATAACCAAGATACTCGAGGTCTATCTCTATCTTCATTCATTTTCCTTATTTATCCATTCCCCTTTTCAACTTCTAACCCACTTCCCGATCTCAATCAGAATCTGTTGAGCGTTGGACGAACGTCCCCACCAGAGGAGGGAGGAGAGGAACTAGTGGGACATGATGGGGATCCGACACCCATCATTGAACTGACAAGCGTAGAGGGATCTCCCCTCACGGTGGCTCCTGCAGTGGCCGGAACACTGGGGAACGACGCTCTGGATTCTTGTAAGTCTCACGCTTCACTACTGACGCTTAGCATCAAAAGGTCCCAACTGACCACTATTTTCCTTGTGCAGTTCTCTCGACACAAGAGGCACGTCAGGCTGCGGAGCCCGGGTCGCCCGCGAGTGGACCAACGGCGGACATACCACCTCGTCCAGAACATGCCCCCTGCACTGAGTCGGCACCGAAAAATGAAGAACAGGGGGCAACAGACATTAGTGGTGTTGTTCTTGAGACAGGGTCGGAAGCTTCTAGGATGAGAGAAGAAGGTCGCACGAACATCGAAGATCCTATTCCTCAAGAAGGCTTCCCTGTGGCGGATCCTGCGGCGGAGCTACTGGCTGCCTTCCCTACATACCAGCCCATTGACCCTGAGGAGATAGACGAATCAGACTCAGAGGCGGCCGAGGAGAGCCGGATGACACGGTGCAAAGGGTGGAAGTGCATCCAGTGCTTTCTCAGATAGCCCCAGTCGGATTGTCTGAGGTGGATGGGATCACTTCAGACCTGGCAGCGCTTCCTATGCACCGGAGGGGCTGACGTTCAGCACCTTCATCTGACGGTCCGTGATTACATGGCCGAGAATATATGCGAGAGAAGCTGGCGTGATGACATTACCCAGTGCCGGGAAGGATCGGCGAGCGTTCAAGCAATGCTGAGGGCGGAGCAGGAAGTCCGGCACCTCGAAGGGAAGGTGGCAGAGAAGGAGGCCTTCATCGCGGCATGCTTTGAGCTTGTGGAGTGACTGAAGGCCCAGCTGGCTGACGCACAGGAACAATTGGTGGAGGCGAATCACCAGGTGAACGTGCTTCGAAGTGAGTGGGCGCATGCACAAGCTAGGGCTAGCGAGCTGCGCTCTGTGGTGGATGATGAGGAGAGAGTTTTCAAAGAGTGAGAAGCGGTCCGGGAGGCTGCTAGCCAAAGGGCAGCGGCACTGGAGAGATCGCTTCAGCACGCTGATCCCTAAGGGCTTTGTTTTGGCCATCTCATGAACTTCTTGGCTTGTACTGCTCATTATCTTGATCCAATACATGGCCAAATCCATTCATTTTCACCCTTGGTTTAACATGCACAACCATAATCCTGATGTATATAGCAATCCATCACTGAGCTCACACGGTCCGTGAGAAACAAAGGAGGCTCGCACTAATACTTCGTCTGACTATGGAGCGTCAACCAAGCTTCAGGCATCCCAAATCTGGCCTGGATTTGTGGGGAGGAGACCTCATACCGATTGATGAATTACCTTCTCAATGTTCTCCTGCACACGAGAGGGGAAATGCCGAGGGCATTGAAATCCATCCAAACATAGGAGACGAAGGGTGAATCACGTTTCCCAAATTCGGAACACAATGGGGCGTAATGATGGAGGATAACTATCAACCGTGGTGGAAACACAGCATCCATCATGTTGGCCTAGGATGGGGACAATAAATGAGGGCCGACCACTGACCATGTTCGCAACACGAGGCCCAACTCAAATATAGTCGGTCAATTTTCCGGAACGTTGGCCCAGGACAGTAGGCGGACCATAGGTCTGTCATCCATACCATTAGGGGGTCCCATCAAGGATGACCAGTTTTCCGGAACGTTGGCCCAGGACAGTAGGCGGACCATAGGACGAGCACGCATATTGTTAGGGGGTCCCGTCAAACATGAAAGGAGATGAGGATCCGAATAAGGGGGGACGCAAAGCGTGGAAGGTGGAGTGGTGGTGGGTTCGAACAGAGTCCAACACTCCTGAAATTGCACCACCACGGTAAAGGCGCATTAGGCGGACATACCAACCTGATCATGGGTCGTCCCAATTTCCAGGAAGGTCCTTCTTGGCAATAGAACTATCGCTTCCCATTATTACCATGGGTCATCCCGAACCTACTTGGGGTAGATGTCCCGAAGTCGGGCCGGGGGGCCGACAACAAGGAGGGACGAGGTTTGGTCATGTGGTTGGACCCGAAAAAAAATGTTCAGGCGATCCAACGTATCTCATTAGGATGAGAATAAAGCCACACATAGTTCTGGAAATACATTTTAACGTCATGTTGGACGAAATACAGTTTATCGTCATGCGGGACGGGGAACACATCTCATCTAGGGATAGGCACAACACGACGAGTAGCCTGACGTAAATGAGGACATAATCCCCCACCACATCACGCTATCCCACAAGAGCGAGCCGTAGACCGTCAAAAGTAATGATCTTAGTTCTAGGTCTTAAAACTCGGACCAAAGATGGAAGGAAATGTAAGAGGCACATGGTGGAGTAACTCGGTGGAGTAACTCAAACACCTGGCATGAGTGGGAATAGGGGGTGTGTACAGTGCGGTGAACAAACCCGATGTGAATGAGGACATAATCCCATATCACACTGCACAACCCCCTTGAGAGAGGTTTTAGGCCAAGAGACAGAAAACCAAAGTTAGGATGGGCCTATGGGGAAGCCCGGGTGCTCCTACATATCTCATAAGGATGAGAATCAAGACTCACGTACTTCTTGAGCGGTAGCATCCTTACGGCGCGTATCCATGACGATATCATCACAATTTATGGTCATGTGGTTGGACCATGCAGCACAGTTTAAGGTCATAAGGCTTGGACCGTCACACAGTTTAAGGTCATAAGGTTTGGACCACCACACAGTTTAAGGTCATAATGTTTGGACCGCCACAAAGTTTAGGGTCATAAGGTTTGGACCACCACAATGTTTACGGTCATAAGGTTTGGACCGCCACACAGTTTAAGGTCATAATATTTGGACCGCCACACAGTTTAAGGTCATAAGGTTTGGACCGCCACACAGTTTAAGGTCATAAGGTTTGGACCGCCACACAATTTAAGGTCATAAGGTCTGGACCGCCACACAGTTTAAGGTCATAAGGTTTGGACAGTCACACAGTTTAAGGTCATATGTTTTGGACCGCCACACAGTTTAAGGTCATAAGGTTTGGACCGCCACCCAGTTTAAGGTCTTATGGTTTGGACCGCCACACAATTTTAGGTCATAAGGTTTGGACCGTCACACAGTTTAAGGTCATAAGGTTTGGACCGTCAGGAACACGCACGATGCAATACCATCACTGCACGCGTCTCCGATAGAGGAGCCTCAGGCCAAGGGGCTGGCGAGGGTCCATCCATAAAAAGAGGGACATGGGTTGCTAGCTCCGATGTCTTCTGGGCCCGAAACACAACATTCGGGCGACTCCTTGTTTCCCAGGGGGATGAGGGTCAAGCTGCACACCACCTGCAAAGAAGAAACCCAAGCACACACTCTGGCGCCTAGACTGCGGGAGCCCTGAGAGACACCGTTACACAGCTTGGTCTTCCTGATGAGTGGGAATGCACTAAGGGTTAGTACAAGGAGTGTCAAGGTTTCTCCTTGCCAAGGTGGGGCGGAACATAATGTGAACCATGCCACCAACATTCAAGGCCCGAGGAAGTCCACGTGACGACTGAGGATTACTGCTGACCATATACGCAACACATCATCCTGTCATGCTAGCCATGGGGACAAACAAATGAGCATCAACTGCTGACCGTATTCGCAACGCAGGACTTGCCAAAAAATTTTGTCTGAAACCCTCGGGGGCATTGTTCCGTGATGGTAGGAGAGCCCTTGGGCGTTGTACCAAGGCCGTTCTTGGGGGTCCCCCCGGGTGTAAAGGATGACGGGGGCCCGAATGAAGGGGAACACGAGGCTTGGAAAGTGGATGGAACTTGACTAAGTCGAATTTGGCACTCCAACTCCTAGACTAGAGTACTCTGAACATATTAGCAGACCACTAGAAAGGGTCGAAGGGCTCAGTCCGAGAGCGGCCAGAAGATGGCGGATCCCCGAGCAAAAGAGGGGGCGCAATGCCAAATGCCCTGGAAACCAAGAGATCGGATGGGGATGGACTTGACATCTACTTGTTCAGGTGGTCCTACATATCCCATAAGGATGGGAATCAAGCCTCACGTAGTTCTTGCAAGAGTCTTTTAATGCCATGATATATAAGAGGGCCAATCCTGAGGAAAGGGTGCATGTGGTACAACTATTGAAAACCCAATGTGAATGAGGACATAACCTCATACCACGCCACGCGATCCTGTGGTCAAGGTCCCAAAGGCGAGACAGACGCAATTGCGAACCACAAGCTGGACCTAGAGACGAAAGGCCTGGGCATTCCTACGTATCCCATTAGGATGGGAATCAAGCTAGACGTAGTTTTTTACATACAGTTTAATGTCATGTTGGACGAAATATAGTTTAAGGTCACGCGGGACCATGCAGTTTAAGGTCATGCCGGACCTCGCAGTTTAAGGTCATGCATGACCTCGTTGCTTTGGAAAAGTACTTCTTGAGGAACATGGCGTTGGTGGGAGGAGTGATACAATCACCATCCATAGTCACCAGGGAATACACACCATTGGGATAGACCTTGTGGACAATAAAAGGCCCCTCCCAATTCGGCTCTAACATGGGTGGTTTCCTACTGGGAATCATTGACGCTCTGAGATCCAGCACCAAGTCACCTTGCAGGAAGGAGCGGAGGCGAACCTTCCTATCGAAAGCTTGATCCACCCTACTCTGATTACTTTCCATGTTATGTAAACTGTGAAGCCTACTTTTGTCCAGCACTTCTAACTCAGCTAGATGGATCTCAGTGACTCTATCCGGCGCTTTCTGGTCATAGAACGCCGTGCGCAATGAGGGAAGCTGGATCTCGATGGGCAGGACGGCCTCAGATCCATATACCAGGGAATACAGAGTCACCTTGGTGGAGTTACAAGTCGTCGTCCTATGAGCCCAGAGGGCGTTGGGGAGCGTGTCTGACCATGTTTTCTTGTTCTGACAAACTATTTTTTGAATAATGTTAGAGAGGGTTTTGTTAAACACCACAATCTATCAATTCTCCTGCGCATGATAGCAGGAGGTGTGGTTAGAGCGAATATTGTACTTTGCGTACAATTTCTTCAGCTCGGCTGCTCGGAAGTTTGTGCCGTTATCGGTGAAGACAGTGTGAGGGACCCCAAACCGGTGGATGATGTTGGAGCTCACAAATTCAACGATGGAACAAGCCTTAACCTCCTTGAGTGGAAGTGACTCTGCCCACTTGGAGAAGAAATCCGTGGTGGTTAAGATGAACCGACACTGGCAGGCTGTCGCCGGTGGGTAAGGCCCTATGAAATCCAACCCACAGACTGCAAAGGGTCAAGAATACTTAGTAGTATGGATAGGATCTGGTGGTCGATGCACAAAGTCATCATGAACATGGAAGGCATGACACCACATGGCGTGCTCGATGCAGTCGTGGATCATGGAGGGCCAGAAGTATCTCAGCCTCCCAATCTGGTGGGAAAACTTCGAACCGGCCTGATGGGCGCCACAGGAACCAGTGTGTACATATTGCATGACCTATGGGATCTCGACTCCATGAAGACAACGGGGGAGAACGCCGTCGAACCCGTGCCTGTAAAGGAGCTGCTCATGACTGGGACCTCTTTGAAGGGTGAACTGCGACGCGCAGCGCCGGATTCGTTCCCGCTCTGCTCGGTCCATCAGAAGATTTCCGTGTTGGAGATATTCAACCAAAGGTGTCTTCCAGTCAGGAAATATCTTGACCACCATGCCTGAATCCCCAAGGGGCCCTGACGTAGGGGCACCGGCGGTGAGATGGTTCACTCATGGGCCACGACCGTCCTCTGGAGTAACAGGAGCAATGACTCCCCAGTGCGCCATGTGGATGATTAGGTCATCCTGTCCGGGATCCGCAAGTGATGCAGCCAGGCTGTCTAAAGCATCTGCTCGATTGTTCTACGACTGGGGAATGTGAACAACATCCGGCCGAAAGGGGAACTTAGCCACCCGATGGAGGGTGCACTCCAGCAACAGCATGTGTTCTAGCTTCCTGATAGCATAGTCACCATTAACCTGTTTCATGACTAGCTCAGAGTACCCTTTTACGTACAGGTGGGGTACGTCAACCTCCTGGGCCAACTCGAGGCCAGTGATGAGGGAATGATATTCTGCCTCATTGTTGGTGCATCCTTCTGACAACCAGAATGAATATGGCAGAACGGGTTGCTCCGGGGTGATGAAAACGATACCCAGACCCACTCTGTTAAGCCTAGGATCACTGAGCCTTCTACCGGCAGGGCTTTGGGAGGCGCCATCAAAGTGCATCTGCCAGCACGAGATGGCATGATCGACTGAGAGGATTGCCTCCTTAAGAAATCAGAAATCCTGTGGTTGGTCCGCAGCGGTTGGGTGGGTAGCTAAAAATTTTGCCAGCACCTGTCCTTTGATGGCCTTCTAAGGTAAGAACCTGATGTGAAACTGCTGGAGGATCACCACCCAGCGTGCTAATCGGCCAGTCAAAATAGGTCGGTTCAGGATGTATTTCAACAGGTCTACCTGAGAGACCAACTGTACCTCATGGTGCTGCAAGTAGTGCCGCAATTTCCGTACGGCGAATACAAGCGCCAGGAAACTCTTCTCGATGGGAGAATATCTCGCTTTTGCGTCGAGGAGCATACGGCTTAGGTAGTAGAGGCTATTCTCAGTTTCCTCATTGTTCTTCTGGATGAGAAGGGTGCCGAGGGATTGTTCCAGGGCGGTCACATAAAGGACCAGTGGCTTTCTGGGAATGGGTGGCATCAGGACCAGAGGTTGAAGCAGATACTGCTTGATTTCCTCAAAAGCGATATGACACACTTTATCCCACTCATAGGAAGCACATTTCATCATGAGCTGAGAAAAGGGCTTACGCTTGCCGACCAGATTCACAATGAATCGGTGTATATAGTCTAAGTGGCCTTGGAGGCCTCGAAGCTCCCTAATAATATTCGGGGGAGGAATCTGACTGATGTCCTTGATCTTCTCGGGGTCGATCTCGATACTTGGATACCTAACAATGAAGTCAAGAAACTTCTTATAGGTGACCCCGAAGGCACACTTCAACGGGTTCATCTCCAAGTGGCGAGAATGGAGGAATCCGAACACTTTCTCAAGGACTTTGAGATGGTCCTGGTGCTGATGAGATTTAACCACCGGATCATCTACATTGCACTCCACCAGTGTCCCAAGAATCGGCTTGAATATGCGGTGCACAGTCCGTTGATAGGCGGCAACCGCATTCTTTAGGCCGAAGGGCATAACCTGGTAACAAAAATCCCATGGGGGGGCCCTGAAGGAAGTGGAATCTTCATTCTCGGGGGCCATTCAGATCTAGTTGTACCCGGAGTACCCATCTATGAAGGAGAGGGCCTGGAACCCGACCGTAATCATAGATCAGCCTTCTGTAAGAAGAAGCTCACATTTGGTGCGGATGTATGATGTCCTGAAGCATCGGGCCAACATTCCGGAAAGGCTTTCCATCCTTAAGGCCCTTCACCTGTCATTTGAAATGCATGAGGTGCTCGCTGAGGCTCTAAGGAGCCCCCTCCAGTTTGAAACATAGGTATCAGCCGTAGAAGCCTTCCACACCGAGGTGGTTGAGGACGCCGAATTTCAGGAGGTTATCTCGTTTTCTGGTAAAGATGGAGACCTTAAAATACAGGGGCACATCCTCCCGCTATACATCTCCGGTCAGTTCTATGGCAAGGAAGTCCATCAATGACATATCAATACGGGTTCCGGGATTAACCTAATCTAAAATCGGGAGGTTCCATCAATGTGAATCTACCAGCACGAGATGGCGTGATTGACTGAGGGGATTGCCTCATCAGGAAAGCCTAAATCCAGGGCTGGTCCGCAGTGGTTGGGTGGGAAGCTAAAAAGTCCACCAGCGCCTGTCCTTTGACGGCCTTCTAAAGTACGAACCTGATGTCGAACTGCTGGGGGATCACTACTAGCGTGCCAATCGGCCAGTCAACATAGGTCGGTTCAGGATGTATTTCATCGGGTCTACCTGAGAGACCAATTGTACCTCGTGGTGCTGCAAGTAGTTCTGCAATTTCTATATGGCGAATACGAGCACCAGGCAGCTCTTATTGAAGGGAGAATATCTCACTTCCGCGTCTATGAGCATGCAGATGAGGTAGTAGAGGCTTTTCTCTGTTCCCTCGTTGTTCATCTGGGTGAGAAGGGCGCCGAGGGATCGTTCCAGGGCTGTCACATAATAGATCAGCGGCTTTTCGGGAATGGGAGGCATTCAGACTGGAGGTTGAAGTAGATAAAGCTTGATTTCCTCAAAAGCGATCTGACACTCTTCATCAAACTCATATGCGACACCTTTCTTCATGAGCTGAGAAAAGGGAATACGCTTGCTGGCCAGATTCGTAATGAATCGGCGTATATAGGCTAAGTGGCCTTGGAGGCCTCGAAGCTCCCGGATATTATTCGAGGGAGGCATCTGACAGATGGAATTGATCTTCTCGGGGTTGATCTCGATACCTCGATACCTAACAATGAAGCCAAGAAACTTTCCGGAGGTGACCCCGAAGGCACACTTAAACAGGTTCATCTTCAAGTGGTGAGAACGGAGGAAGTGAAACACATTCTCAATGTATTTGAGATAGTCCTAGAGTTGATGAGACTTAACCACCAGGTCATCTACATAGCACTCCACCAGTGTCCCGAGAATCGGCTTGAATATGCGGTGCATAGCCCGTTGATAGGTGGCGGCCACATTCTTCAGGGCGAAGGGCATAACCCGTTAATAGAAAGTCTACTGGGGGGCCCTGAAGGTAGTGAAATCTTCATCCTCAGGGGCCATCAGGATCTGGTTGTACCCAGAGTACCCATCCATGAAGGGGAGGGCTTGGAACCCGGCCGTTGCATCTATCAACAACTCTGTCATGGGAAAGGGGAAAGTCATCCTTTGGACAGTGGCGATTACGATCGCGAAAGTAGATGAAAAACCTGATATACATGTTCTTCTTCCTAACAGGCACAATGTTGGCTAGCCACCTGGGGTACTGGACTTCCTTGACGAAGTTTGCCTTGATGAGCTTATCAACTTCGGCCTCAACCATGGCACCATGAGAGGGGTGAATTTTTCTGGGATGCTGCTTGGAACAGCGATGGTTTGCTGGGAGGCCAAGGCGGTGGGCGGCTACCTGGGGATCCAGCCCTGGCATCTTTTTATAAATCCAGGAAAACACATCATGGTGCTGCCTGAGGCAGTCTATGTACTGCTGTCGTTCCTCAGGGGGCATAGCAGCGCTGACCAATGTGGGTCTCGTGTCCGCCTCGCTACCGAGGTTCAGCTGCACTAACTCATCGACCGTGGTAGAAACACCATCCTCAAAGGCTGGAAGAGCATCTTCCATGTCTTCTTCTCCACTTTTGGGAGGATTATCCATGGGGGGAGCCGTTTTGGGGCAACTCGACCCTGTAGTACCTGAGAAAATAAAGCACTCTCCCATATCAGGAGTCGTGGCCTCCAACTGATATATTGGGAAGACATATGCATCATCCATTCCTACCTAGGGGTCACTCGTGGCAGTGGCGGGCTCAACCTCACCTGCCAAGATCTGCTTGTCCTTGCACTTGTAATAGTCAGCGTCCGGGTAACGAGCATCACAAGAGGAAAACAGAGACACACCTCCTTGGATCACACCCACTAGACCCTTAAGGGAGTATTTGAGGCACTAATGGTACGATGAGGGAACCACCACATGAAGGTGGAGCCATGTCCTTCCCATCAATGCGTTGTAGGAGTTGTCTTGAGATATAACCATGATTTCAGTATTGGCAATGAGGCAGCCGAACTGGGTCATCAGACGATTCTTGTCGAGTGGAGTTTTTTCGGTCCTGTCATACCCCTGGATTCTGAGGTCGGAGGGAGTTAAATCATCTTCGGACAACCTCAGTTTCTGCAGTGTCCGAGTTGGGATAAGGTTAATCCCGGAACCCGTATCGACAAGACAGCGATGGACTTCCATGCCATTGAACTGGCCGGAGATGTACAGCGGGCAGATGTGCCCCTGTATGGGAAGGTCTTCATCTTTACCAGAAAACGAGATAACCACCTGAAATTCAGCGTCCTCAACTGCCTCGGTGTGGAAGGCTTATGCGGTCGCTACCTCCGTTTCAAACTGTAGGGGGCTCCTTAGAGCCTCAGTGAGCACCTCACGCATTTCAAACGACAAGAGAAGGGCCTCAAGGATGGAATGCCTTGCCGGAATGTCGGTCAGATGCTTAAGGACATCATACTTCCGTGCCAAATGTGAGCTTCTGCTTCCAGGAGGCTGCTCTGCGATTGGGGGCATGAAGGGCCCTACTGGTGGGGCCAGTAACTGACTGGTTCTAGGCACGTCCCGCTATTCACTAGCCGAAGCCCGGGAGGTGGCTGTCGTGCTAGGGCCGGAAGGCCGTAGTCTACTGGAGGCAGGGCAGGGCTGGTTGCGACCCGGGCTAGGCGGTTCCGCCTGATCCAGCAACACAAACAGTGGTGGAAGTGAACCTGTTGACACTGGGTGAGGGAGCCACGAGTGCTACTCCATGTACCGGGCTGGCTTCCTGGTATCGGTAGTGTGCATGGCCTGACCGAAGGTGACGACCACCATGCCCCGACGATTTACATGGCCATGGATCCGTCAATGTTGGCGACGGCTGCAGACATTGGGGAGGTCCGCCTGGCGCTCCTCACCGTCGGGATTCAAAAAGGGATTTACCTACTCTACGGTGTTAACCGAAGCGTACCCCGAACTCTCACTCGAGGAGTCGTCCACTACCAGACGGGGTCTCGGAGGGATCCCCATTTGCGGGGGCATGAAATCGCCGAGCTTGCAGGAAGATGATGGCAATGGCATGGCATGTGATTTCATCTTGCGTCGCTGCCTGCTCTTCTGGGAAGAGGTAGGCTGGGATGACGATGCCAAAGCGGCGCTCTCAGAATCCGAGGGCTATGGCTGACTCAGGCGGGCACAGATGATGCCATGGGCACGGGAAACCGTCCTGCGGGCCATCCAGTCCTTATAAATTTGGGACCCATGATCAGAAACCTGTTCCCACTCATCCCCGTTGTCACTACTGTCATCTGATCTCACGAAGACACCAGCCACCTATGCCGGGGCTGGTCCCAACCTGAATATGTTGTTGTAAATCTATCCTTGGAGAGAGTCCTTGAACACATAGCATTGCTGGATGGTGTGTCCTAGGATCCGGTGATAAGGGAAGTAGTTAGGGTGATCGGTGAGACACGCCTCTTCTAGCTTCCAGCACTCAGGCAACCGCACGATCCTCTGCTCCAAGGCGCTACGGAAATAACCGGGGACCTGGGCCTCACCAAATGAGTATGTATGATTCCTTCTGTCTGGAAATGGGGCTCTTGAGGGCTGACCATGACCAGGGGACAAAGGAGCAAGCCGAAGGAGGTGGAGCCTGAATACCTCGCCTAGGTGGTGGCGGTGCATTACGCAGAGGGGCCTTCCAATTTTGAGGCAGTCACTACTGGGCCGGAGGCTGTGCCCGTGAGGGTGGACACCTACAAGCCTGCTGAGCTGGCCTTATTGGTAGCAACTCTAGCTGTCTAGGGGCCTCTACCTGAGTTATAACAGCGGGTTCGGCTCTGGCGGCTCTCCTTGCAGGGATTACAGGAGGCAGCGGGCGTGCCTGACCTGCATGTCGCAGGGCTTCTTCGAGGCACTAAGCCTTGTCCAAGAAGTCCCGGAACCCTCCAGGGTAATCCTGCATGATCATAGAAGGAACCTAATTTTCCTTGACATTCCCTACACACATCGTCAGTAATTGCTCCTGAGACAGTGGCATGTCAAGGGTGTACATGGGCCCCTTCCACTAGGCGACGAAGTCCGCGACTCGCTCGTCGGGCCTTTGCATGCACTTGAAGAGGTCTGTAATAGTCATATTCTAGGATGTGGAGCTGAATTGGTAGAGGAATTACCGACGAAGGTCCTCCCAGCTAGTTACAGATCCAATAGGGTGCTGGCTGTACCAGACGAACGCTGGTCCTTCTAGTGTTTGAATGAAGCACCGGAGCTTGGGAGCCTCCTGCTGCACCGAAGTCCTTAACATTGGCCCGCACCTCAAGTTGAAGTGAGCCAAGTGTTGCGGCGGGTCTCCAGTCCCGTTAAAGGTGGAGAAGGTGGGGTTCCCAAATCCCGGTGGGGTCGGCATATCATCCACCCATGCTGGGTATGGCTTGTCGTCCGGTGGGATTACCACCTGCCGAGTTTCTAGGGCCTCCAAGCGGGCGATGAGTACATCCATCAGATCATCTGGATTCAGATTCCTATCCTGACGGAGATCTCTAATTACAAGCGCATTGCCAATCTCTTCGATATGGAAGTCACGCTCAGCAGCTCGCAGGGCGGCTTGCGGAGTGACTCTCGGGGCGGCTGGCGGAAACCGAGCAGGGTCCCCCAAGCGGTCCCACCGCTCGGGAGGGTTTGGCAAAACATACCGCACCCTCTTGCCATGGGTTCCAGCGTCTACCCTATTGGCGAACACAACACGGTCACGATTGCCTGGGGGGATCTCAACAAGGGGTAGATGCTCCTGCCCCTGCTGTCCTGGTCTAGGGTCACTGTAGTCAGGCTGCCGCTCTACAATGCGTTCAGCCAAGAGCTCATCAAACATCCTCTTTTTCTTAGCAAGCTGTTGGCACAACATGGCCTTATTAGGATCTTCCTCTACCTTCTACACCGAGGTATAGGGGTCGGCATGTTTGACAGACCCAACGGGCTCTTTACCCTTGCCGATGTGTCGACTCAGTGTCAGCACCTCCGTGGGAACATGGAGACCTAGGAGGTTCCTCTGTTGGTGAGTAACCCTCCCATATGGGTCCAGTAGAGGCCTTTACTCAGGGGTTGAGTCCCCACTGAGGGGTTCCACACCGTTTCCCTCATCTAACAGGTCAGCCATGTTGACTTCCGCTGCCCTCGGTGACGTTCCCTCAGGACCGCCCAGCGGATCGGGTTGTCAGCGGATCGCACAGAAGAGGAGAGCAGCGTAATTCCCCCAACCATGGATGAACACGTTGGGGGTGGCTTCCTCAATAACTTTGTGAAGTACTTGAAAACTCTGAATGCATTGTTGCTGGAGGGCCTCGTGGTGGCCTAATGACTCGGGGTGCCAAACCACGGGGAGCACTGCAAGGTCGACCCGATGGCACTTCTCACCAATATCATTGCGATGCGATTCACTCTAGGGATAAGGTGCTAGCAGATAGCGAATGTGGGAGTGGGTCACTCGGAGGGTCTGTCAGAAACATTCAAACTCTCCCAGGGTGAGTGACTCTGGCACCTCAAAATCCAATTCTACGACCGGCTAAAACTTCTCAATGTAGTGGCCCATTGCAAGAACGGTCCAAAAGCTCCAAGGATCCGGTTCAGGGTCCGGACTTTACTGCCTCTGCTATTCCATCGAGGATGGTCGGGGAATGGGAAATGGCGCCGAGGCAGGTCGTTGGGTCGGTGGTCTGGCTGGAGGGGAATACGGCAAACATGCCGATTGGCCGTCGATCCTTGGGTCATCCTCCAGGGATTGCAGTTCCCTGGCTGCCACATCGTGATAGGATGGGCCGGTGAATGGGCCTCCTGTTACAGTGTCGGTGCTCTCCAAGGGTGTGTCGCTTTGCAGCTCTTCTGTCGGTTCCCAGAAAAGTTCCCCACCCTCCCTGATAGGGGCGGGAGGTGCTTCCGAGGAGGACAGTGGCCACTGCGGGTTTGACCCTTAGGGGTATGCCAAGTCCTCGTCCTCCTGGATATACCTTTTAAGGGAGGAGGGAATCATACAGATCTCGCATTCAGGGAGTACGAGACTGATGCACCACGTCCCCATCCCTGCCCTCAACTCAAAGGGTTGGGGGGAAGATTCCGTCGTCGAATCGTACTCCGCCTCAGAATCCAAGAAACAGAACGATATAATTTCCCACCGTGCTTCGCTGACATTCCTCCTACGGCGACGACGCCTGGACTTCCTTCCCCTGGGTTGCTCCTTAGGGTAAGGATGATTTCCATCAAGGGGTCCCCTAGCTACAATAGAGCTGGGGTAGAGGGGTCCGAAGGACGGGGTGAGAGAAGTGCTGGGACAGATGTCGAAGGCGACATGGGGAGGACCTCCATGCAAGTGAGCGACTGGATACACAACGGCTTCATACTCGCGGCCGGCCGCAGGGGGAGTGACCTCATACCCCGTGTAGTGGGCACTGGGAAGGGTCATACCTGGAGCATGGCCGTCACGGAGAAGCCTTTGGATTTACAGACCAGTGGAACAGAATGAGCCTTCATGGTGGGTGGCACTACTGCGGATTGGTCCGCAGTGGCCATTGCCAGTGCCTGCGACCAGGAGATTCGACCCAACCTTCCTACAGGGCGGTTGGGGTTTCGATCCTAGTCGGGCAAGTGGCTTCCCCTTCTCAACGTGCGCGAGAACCAAGAAACAGGGGTCAGCAGTGGCTCAGGCCATAGTGGTAACTGACGTTGATGACCCAAGGTGGGAATTCTCTCCCGCTCGCGCCCGACACTGGTGTCGGGTCAGCTGGGTTGGATCCAGAGGTGCAGGCATGAAGACTGCCTACTCCGCGGCTCGGGGAGTCAGACGGAGGCGTCGATGCAGCCTGGTGGGGGTTCTTGCCGCTGACCCCTAGAATGGATCTCTGATTGGGAAGACCCGGACATCCCCCACCTCGTTGGCGTAGGGGTGGGACGTGTCAAGGCGCTCTGGGGACAGGCTCCCGAAGTAGTTGAACATCAGAGTGGGGAGCGGCGGCTCCCTGTGCGGCCCTTGGGGGCGGCCACAGTGGTGAGGGGCGGCCGCCTCCAAATCCAAATGGGCCATGCCCCTGGTGGGTATGATCCCTTCCTCATCATTCCTATGAACCAGGTCATTAATCCCCCTCCACTGGATGACTTATGACGGGGAGAGGGGGTGCGAGCGCCCGACTGCTACGACAGGCAATGTCAGGGCGACTGTGGAATAGGCGGGACCACGCGGGGTAGCCGTGTCGGTACTACCCCTACCCCTGCACCGATGGCCAGGTGGCGATCGAGCTTCGAAGATAGTGATCTGATTCCTGTAAGCAGGGAGACAAACCCATTATCATCAACAGGAAAAGAGATCAACTTCCAAAGCCCAGCGTCGTTCCGTCATCTATAGTCGGTGAGAGGGATCCACGCTGACGATGTCGCAGAACGGGGTGGTCAACGTCCTGACGGCCTCGACCCCTAGCGGGTTTTACGTCCCGATGGGAGTTACCCAGGCCTGATCACATGCTATCTTCTGACACCCCCACTACTACCGAAAAATTCCCCGTATCGACGAGAAGAGATTCACGTCGGGTACACCATTTTTGTTGCTCCGATGCTTTCTCCGGGGCGCGCGCATCCGTCTGAGGGGAGGACGCGCTGTTTGTTACCCAGCATTCTCGCTTCCCAAAGGCGGGCGACATCCGTTCCTTGTTCAGGGACGTCTACTCCTTGATCGAAATCGGGATAATGGGATTTCGATTCCTCCTTCCATGGATTCCTCCTCAGAACTCGTCACCTAGACTGGGTCTCCCTCATAGATTTAAAACGGGTTCGTGAAGCTCATTCCCGGTTCCATATCTACATGGACGCCGGTTAATTATGATGCTTCCGTCGAGACGCTCCAAGGGGTCTTGTTGGGGCAGTAACCTTCGGTGAGGAGAATGGTCGTGCTGGGGTGTCGTTGGCATGTCTGTCTTCTGTCCCTCATCACAGGGCTTCTCGAGGGTGTGGAAGCCCGAGGCATCCCACATCCAATGCGGGGAATGTGTACCATCTGAGTTTTTCCTCAGCTTCCCATGTTTAACACGAGGTACGTCGCGAGTTTAACGTCTTGCGGAGACAGATCAGGTTGAAAGCCCCCTAGTGGGAACACCGATGTTGGGTCCAGCACATGGGCGGCTTCCCAGATGTCATGGAGTGGGATGGGGTGTCATGATCTCACCGGGATGTGGGGGCCCAGGTAAGGATCAGGATGGATGATGGAATGAAGGGCTTAAACCTCATGGAGGCTTCCTACGTACCATACGTTAGCACAGATCAAAGTCCATGTGGTTCACTGGGATGGGGCTTACGCTCTCGGGTGGCCCATGGGGTTGGTGAACCGACGTGAAGAGGTCGGAAAAACTGGGTGGTAGGCTTGAACCTCATGGAGGCTTCCTACGTACCATGCATTAGCACAGATCAAAGTCCCCGTAGTTTGCTGGGATGGGGCTTATGCTCTGGGGTGGCCTATGTGGTTCCATGGCCGATGCGCGCTCTAAGCCCACATGAGTCATGCTCGGTGTGAGAAACAAGAGGCAGTAGGGACCAGGCGATCACGTTGCAAGGGGTGTGTCCGTGAGAAGCAGAATGGGGCTTACCCATTGAGTGGCCCAATGGGGAAACAAGGGATTACGCGTGGTTAGCAGCCCTTGGTGTCGGGGCTAACTCCAGGGTGGAGGCTCGGGGTGCGACAAAGAACAGTGGGAAAGGGATTCCACTTGCCTTGGCAGGGGGAAGCACAGAGATGCATGGGTGGAATCATCCGTTGAGAGGCTAGGGGCTTACGCTCTGAGGCGGCCCTTCCCCTGCGAACAAATGCCACTCCGACAAGGAGAATCTCATTCCATGCGAGGAGAAGTCCATTCCCATGGAGATGAGTGGGCGTAAATAATGCCCGAGCTGGGGGACCTTGTGTGCGAAGCACGGGGTCGGACCACAGTTTAACATCAAGTGTTAAGGACGTAATGCTTAGCAGTTTAATTTCTTATAGCTTGGACGAGGTGGGTTCACTCCACACCCCTAGGGCTGACATTCCCAACGCCCTCTACCCCTTGTGGGAGGGAAGGCATCGGCAAGGCCGTGGTGAAGGGGGGCCGCAGGGAGAACCACTGGGGGGTCCACGTTAGCGTGGCTATGCGAAGAAGCAATAACCGTTAGCATGCCTATACGGAGAAGCATAAGGCAAAGCAACGCAACGGGAAACACATCCCAAAGGACCTTGAGGTTACTTCGCACAAGCTTGGAAGGACGTGCGAGAAAACAACGCATGGCGCGCATGACCGGCAGGCGAGATATCAGGTGCCAGTTCTAGGAGGCAGCCAAGGGGCATCAAGGTGAGTGGTCCTGGGAGTTGCGTGCAAAAAAGAAGCTTTGCACACAAAACACCGGGATGGCGTGCAATTGGAGCAAAGAAATTGCGCGCATAGAGGTAATTGCGCGTAGGGTTTTGCGCGCACTGGAGGGTATTGCATGCACTGGATAGGGATTGCGCGCAAGGACGGAAACCGGGGAAGGGGGAAAATTCAGTTAAGCCGGTGGAGTTGCGCGCAAAGGCGAAATCCGGGGCAAGGTTGCGGGAAATGAGGGGTTACGTGTAAGCCTTCTTGCGTGTAGGGGGAGTCAAATTGCGCGCAGGAGAGACGATCTAAATTCCACAACCCCCAAACCGTTTGGGGTCACCTTCTATTTATAAGTGATGAGTGGCACATAATCCAGGCGGCGTGTGCAAAATTCCGCGCCAGGAACCGTCGGCGCGCGAAACCTCGCCACGTAGAACCAGGGCGTGCAAAACCTCGCCGCACAGAATCGGGGCATGCAAAGATTGTGCACCTCATCAGCCCGATTACACGAAACTCGGAGACTCTTCACACATAGAACATTTTTTCGCGTGGATCCTCTTTTATTTCGCAAACCACTTCCCGGGCCTCCGGATTGGGCTTCTGATTCCGAATATGACTTCGCTTTTCCATTCTGAAACTTCCCCCGGGAGCTACGTACTTTTTTGGTTTCAACAATTATTTCATCTAAAAGGTTTTTTAAAAGGTTTTCAAACCTAATTTTTATCTATTTATTTTATTTTTTATGGGAATTATTTTCAAAATGTTTTATATTTGAAAGATATTTTTTAAGAATAAATGATATTTTTCTAATAAAATGTTATCAAAATATTATTCTACGTAGGTTTACCTCTAATATTACAATTGTGGAGTTAACTCATGCCCATGATAGAAATTATCCAAAGGATCTATTCATATACTTTATTTAATGGTTATATTCAAATTGAATGATTATCATGACACCCATTTATATTCCACGGGTTATATTCTTTTGAAACGTGCTTCCTTTAATGGGGTTTTCTTTGATGAAATGAAAACTATCTATTTTACCTCAGTTATGATTTGAATTAATTATAATGATACCCAATTCATTTTATATGTCAGGATTTAATGTTTATGAAACACATCCCGTAATATTGTTCTTGATATGATGAATTTTTTACCTTATGGAATATGTATTAATGATTTTATTATGAGATGTGTGAGACTTATATCTCCCCATAATGAATTGTGTAATGATGGATGACTCATGATTATAAATTTTATGTGTGAGAAAGATTACATGTTCAAAATTTTATGAATGCACTTGGTTACATGTCTATATGTTTAGGTGTGAACCTAATTACATGTTTACAATGTTATTATTGAACCTTATTTCATGTTAATAGTGTTATGAATGGACCTAGATGCACATACATAAAATTATGTGTAAACCTGATTACATGTTCACAATTTTATGACATGAACATGATTACATGTTCCCAGTGTTATGCATGGAACAATATTCAGGTCCAAATTTTTATGAGTGAAGTAGATTAAATGTTCACAATGTTATGAAGGAACCTAATTACATGTTCACAATGTTATTTATGGACATGGTTTCCTGTCAATACGGTTATGTGATAACCTGATTACACATTATCTTTGTTATTCATGGACTTGGTTAATGTCCATAAGTAGATGTCGGTGTCTGATTTCATGTCCTTAGTGTAATGGGTTATCCTTTTCCTACTTTTATATGTTCACGTCATTATAAACCAATGTGCATGCCCCAAATTCCTTGTATTTTTAAAAAGTTATTCTTTTATGACTTCTTATATTATTACTCTTATGAACCATATATTATAAACTAACAATATTTATTATGATCATTAATATTCTTTGTATTATTTTTAAAAAGTTATTCTCCAGTTCCATACCCTTCTGTTTCACATTCTACAAACATGTTTCCTATATTTACCCCTATTTAGAATCTGATCTCACCTATTTCATATGTTTCCTTTCCCCTGATTATGAAAATTGATTTTAAGTAGAATTATTATAGGTGGAGATATTTATGGGAGATGATGACGATCTTTCACCATGAAAAAACATTTTTTACATGTTTCCAAAGACACTAAACTATTGTGGTCCTCCAACATGTATTTTTGTAATGTACTGAGTAATCATATAAAATGATGTAATTTCATATATGTTAATACTAGGTCGCAATAAAGCCGTACTCCCATGATTAATACTTCACTGCCCATGAAAATGAGTCACCATTTGGAACAAATGATTTACAACATCAAACTTCAAATGTCTCACCAAATGATTGGTTTAATAATTCTAGTGATCCTTCCATGCTTTCATCATTTCTCTAATTACATGAACCAACTCTGTAATTTTTTGTACTAGTTATGGACAAGAGTTACTACCTCTCTAACTGATTCACAAAATAATGAAGAAAAAAAGGTCATCTATTATAGGATTTAGTTTTTTTTCTAATGGTGGAGTGGAAACTATTTTTGTAAAAAATTACAACAAAGATAGGTTCCTAATTCATGAGCCTAAAAACCCTAGGTTACAAGAACACGTCATTTCATCAATATTCTACATTTTTCTCTCTACCTAAGAATATATTTGGGGATGATATGTAGTGTTATGGTTTACTTGGGATCCATAAGTATGATGGAGACCTTCCCACACTTTAGAGGTAAAATAAGGATCATAATCGGAAATGATCATCAGTGTGACTCTATATAGTCTTACCACCTCCTCAAGTTATTTTCTTTTAAAAAAATCTATTGATCAACTTTTTGATCACTATGATGTGGGTTGATTTTATCCAATAATCCACTATCGAACAAATTGTGTCATATCCTACTAAATCTTAAGGAAAACTGTAACATCCCAAGTAAGTAATGAATAATAGATATTTTTATCTATGTCTATTAATGAATTAGATAGTGTTTTAGAGGATTAAAATGAGAATAAATCCAATCTTAATCATGAAATATAGTAATATTTTTAAAAGATTGTTTTATTGCATTTTGATGGAAAACCATTTTTAAAAGAATTTTTTGAAAATTTTATCAGAACTATTTTTCAAAATAAACTTATTATTTATGATTGGGACATTGAAATTTACCTTGGGTAAATTTTGGTATTTTTCTGACAATGATCATTTTTTATTGAATAGTGAAAAATACTACATTTTACATCAAAACTGATTTTTCATCTAATTTGATTATATGGTTAGATTATCTTTTTAGTTGGTTTTAATGTAAAATTTGAATAAATTTTTACCATTTAATCCAATAGTGGTCATGGAATTAATTTAACTTTGAAATCGGACATAAACTAGTGTCAATCTTTTGATACATTTTGTTTCATAAACACACGCTATTTGGTTTGTCAGCGGTAATTAATTATTAAATTAATTAATGTAACTTATATGTTTTGAATTTTGTAAAATAGGCAGTCATTTTTGAATTTGGAATATCAAATATAGGTTAGGGTGAATTTTTGGTATTTTTATGAAAAACATCAAATTTTGATGAATAGTGAAACCACTAAGTGGTACTTAAAAAACTGATTTTTCATTTAAATGAAAATTTACCACCTCTGTGTTTTGAATTTCAAAAATCCGACAAACATGGTTTTCATTAAGAAGTAAAACTTGGTTCAATGGGATTAAAATAATTTTTTCTTGAATAGTAACTTTTAAGTTTTTAATCGCGATTAGAGGTAATTAGTATAATTTAAGGTAAAAATTATGTTTTAATAATATGAAATTACCTAGAAACATGTTCTACCCTTTTTTTATGTGTCATGTGAGACAAATAAAACCCATGGGTCAATTTTGGGGACCCCATGGAGCCACATGGGTTAGCTAATGACATTAATGCCTTGTATTTAAAGTAAAAGTAAAAATGACAAAAACATGAGTTTTTTTACTAAAACAATTTTTAAATGGGGTTATACAAGTCATATTTTGATTATAAATAGTAATTGGAAGGATAAAACGATTTCCTACATCATAGTATTTTTTTATAATTTTTTAATATTAAATAAATTAAATTATTTTTGACACCACGATGATGCAGCGATTACCTCATTATTTAACTATTTAAATAAAATGAAAATATAATGTATATTCTAAGACCTAAACATTTCAAAAACCTATTGGATGGGTGGATTTTGAACCCTTGTCACCTTATCCTCAAATGTTAAAATTGTGGGACCTTTTTTATCCAAAAATCATTTTATAACAAAGTATCTTTTCTATACTATCCAAGAGTCCCCCTCCTCTCCTCTTATAAAAGGCCCCCACCTCTACCACCATACCCACACATCCGAAGCCTTTGGATCGTCCATCACCTACACATTATGTCTCTCCACATCCATCTCTAACTCTTAGATGCCTCACTTTGGGCATAAGTCTTCCCAAGGATGCCTGTGATCTCAAATCAAAAAGAGTTACCCGATTTAAAGGTAGTGCCTTCTCATGTGTTCTTATGTTTTACATTGCTTCTCCAACACCCTAAACTCTTTTTATTCATTTATTTTGTAACAGCACCAATATCTTCCATATACTAGGATGTTTTTATAATAAGGATTGGAGAAACACTTACACACACCTACATCTAATGGTTAAAGAACACACTGTTTCCGTGGATGGAGAATTTCTGCCTCATGAAACGATGATTGTTCAATATTCTTCTAACAACTTCAAAGGTGGCCATTAAGATACCACTATATTAATATATGATATATAATATGTTTATGTTTTACTTAAGCTTCTGTATTTTTCATTTATGGCATACCATTATGGTTTCCATTATGGGTAAACTTGATATCTTCATTTTAGGAAGTGCGGACTACTGCCACCTCAAAGTGATTTGATTCGTTAATACCATATGTGGTATGTATAAAGGATAGATTTAATTATATTATATATGATATAATACTTGAATAATAATATACCTTTATATCATTATGATTCCATTCCATAAAATACAAAATAGAAATGAAATTAGCGTTCATGCGTACGTACGGCTTACCGTCTCCATTAACGGTGCATTTCATTTTTTACCTCTAAACGTTATGTAATATTATAAATGAATGTGTATACTGGATATATGTGATATATATTATATCTACATCATGAGTATAAATCTATATATAATGGATAAATGAACAACTTGTAATTATAAAGAGTTTATTTTACCTCAAATACCAATGATCGTTAAAATGACCGTTATTAACGTAAATAATTACATAATGTTCATGACATGGTAATAAGTGATATAAATGGAATAATGAACTTGAAAAAGGTTCATAAGAAAGTAGAAATTAACTCAATTTTATTATTTAGGAGGTTAAAGAACGATCGAGTCAATTCAGACCTGAGGTATGAGACTTCGTCTCAATCTCCTTTCATTGAGGCATATTTTGTTTTATACACAACCTTCTTTTATACGATGTATAAACCCCTTTGACTTTTATGTTTATACAAAAGAAATATTTTTTATATGAAGCATTTTACTAAATGAAAAAGGGAATGTTTTTATCATACGTATGCGGCGACAACGGATTCTCCACCGCCGTGGCCATTATTTGAGTTTCGGCTTCCTCTACAAGCCATACCTTCTTTTTAAAAGAAAAATAAATACCATGTTTTACTTTTCTTTTATTTTGGTATTGAAAATGGTGTTCATAATGTTTTTATATCAATGTGTTGTATTGATATCTTGTGATTGAAAAGTGGAAATGTTATGTTTCCTTTAAGCATGGTTTATGATATACGATTATGTTATGGTTCTTGGGCATTATTATGAAGACAGGTGGTTCCGTGATAAACTAAGGGCGGGTGAGCCTGATATAGCTCTCCAATGAATTGGGTAACCCGAAGGAGTTAAACTTTAAGGTTTCTGCAAAGAGATTTAGGGAATCTACTGTGATGGGTATTCAAAACATAACCAAGAGGGCTACTCCCTACATAAGAATGTTATGAATGCCTAAAGTTACCTTTATGTCTTATGATTTCTATGAATTATTCATGATTTGATGAGGTATGTAAAAGTTCTTCTGTATTATGGGTAAAGTATGATTTCATTATTATGTATATATGAACTCATGTTTCCTTTCCAAAATTTTATAACCCTTACTGAGCTTTTTATGCTCATCCCAAGTTTTGGAAATGTTTTTCATAGGTCAAGGGAATGGTACATGATATGATGATAGTGTCAAGGAAGTGTCAAGAAAGAATACATGTTTTATTTTAAATATGTTTTCGTTGATGGGAAAAATGAATTCTATATTTTATGTAACCACTTTGTTTAAATGTGGAATGTAATGAAAGTTTTATGATCTAATTCTCTAAAACTCTAAACTTAAAAAGATCCTCAACGTGTAATCTTGTAATAGCTCAAGATTAAGTAAGGTTTAAGGCCGGGGCCTTATAGTTGGTATCAAATGTCAGTTTAGACAAATTTAGGAGTTATAATTCTATTAAATGATTATCCAAAAGTATTTTTTATGGTCAAATTGAAATGATATAGGATTTATAGATTACCATGTTGCTTCACCTAATATATTTCTGTGATAAGAATGGTTTTCCATAGAGGAAAAAAGAATCTTTTCTAGGAAGGAATACAGAGTATAATGACCTTTCAAATCAGGAACCAGAGATGGTCGGAATTAGAATTGAGTGGTTTACTGCACTGATGGCTCAGTTGAATTAGGTGATATATGTTGGTTGTTTTCATTGATGATATTTTGGTGTTCTCTAAAAGTAAAGTGGAGCATGAAAGACATTTAAGGGTTATTTTGAAAACCTTAAAAGAAAAGATATTGTATGGGAAATTCAGAAAGTGTGAGTTTTTTTTTGAAACAAATTTCTTTCCTTGGTCACACCATTTCTAAATATGGGATCACTGTTGATCCTGCAAAAACAAAGGTTGTTGAAGAATGGACAAGACCCACAAATGTAAATGAGATTCATAGCTTCCTTGGTTTGGCAGCCTATTACCAAAGGTTTGTTAGAAATTTTTAATGGTTATCTAGTCCAATGACTAAGCTAACTCAGAACGGTGTTAAGTTTATCCGGACCAAAGAATTTGATGATTGTTTTCAAAAACTGAAAAGAATATTGGAGAATGCCCCAGTTTTGGCACTAACTTCCAGGAATGGTGAGTTTGTTATCTATAATGATGCTTCATTGAAAGGACTTGGTTGCGTCCTAATACAGAATGATCAGGTAATTGCTTATGCTTCACGACATTTGAAAACACATGAGGTAAATTACCCTAAACATGATTTGGAATTAGCTGCTCTTGTTTTCACATTAAAAATTTAGAGGCATCATTTGTATGGAGTAAAATGTGAAATATATACTGACCACAAAAGTTTAAAGTATATATTCACTCAGAAAGAATTGAACATGAGACAGAGGAGATGGTTAGAATTAATTAAAGATTATGATTGTAAAATTCATTACCATCTGGGAAACCAAATAAAGTGGCTGATGATTTGAGTCAAAAAAGTAATGCTTCATTAACAATGTTGTGTTTGGAACATGATCCTTTGGTTAAGGATTTGATGAAATTTGGCATAGAATTTGATGGTGTAGTAAGTTCTTCTGTTTTGTTTTAGGTATCAGTGAGATCATCTCTATTAGACCAAATTAAGCAAGCATAGAAGCAAGACGGTGAGTTGTAGAAAAAGGTAGAGCTGGTTCATAAGGGTAAGTTTCCTGAATTCAACATCGATAATGATCATGTTTTGAGATTTTTGAAGAGATTGTGGGTGCCTTGTGATTCCCAGTTGAAGAGGGATTTGTAATGTGAATCTCATAGATCTCCATTTTCAGTTCATCCTAGTAGTACTAAGATGTACAGAGATCTGCGAGAGTATTACTGGTGGGATGGAATAAAAAGAGATATTGCTGATTTTACAGTGAAGTGTTTGAATTATCAACTGGTTAAAGACGAGCGGAGGTTACTGAATGGGATGCTTCAGCCTTTACCAGTGCCAGAGTGGAAATGGGAAAATATATCCATGGACTTTGTTTTGGGATTTCCGAAGACACCTTGAGGTGATAATGCAATCTGGGATATTGTTGATCGCATGACTAAATCTGCTCATTTCCTTACTATTCGAGATAAGTTTTCCCTAGATCAACATTCCCGTTTGTATCTTAAAGATATAGTCATGTTACATGGAGTTCCTCTATCCATTTTATCTGACTATGATCCCAGGATTATTTCTAACTTTTTGAAGGGCCTTCAGAAGTCGTTGGGTACTGAATTAAATTTTAGTACAACTTTTCATCCTCAATCAGATGGGTAGTCAGAATGAACAATTAAGGATTTGGAAGATATGCTATGTGCCAGTTCGATAAATTATCAGGGAATTTGGGACCAACATCTTTCTTTGGATGAATTTTCTTATAATAATATTTTTCTTTCTAGTATAAAAATGGCACCATTTGAGGCGTTATATGGGAAGTGGTGCTGAACTCCAGCTTTCTGGGATGAATTGGGTGAAAGGAAGATGATGAGACCAGAATTGGTAGAAGAGCTAGCAGAAAATGTTTAGCTGATACAGAAACACATGAGAACATCTCAGAGTAGGAAGAAGAGTTTTGCAGACAACAGGAGGAAGGATCTCTCTTTTGAGGTAGGTGATCATGTTTTTCTGAAAGTCTCACCATGGAAAAGTGTGATGCGGTTTGGTAAGAAAGGAAAGCTGAGTCCATGGTTCATAGGACCATATGAAATTCTTGACATAGTTGGATCATTTTATTATCGAGTGGCTTTACCTCCAAGTTTATCTCAGGTACACAATGTTTTTCATGTTTCAATGTTAAGGAAGTACATGACAGATCCATCTCATGTTTTGAGCCAAGAGGTAGTTCAGTTGGAAGATAATCTCTCTTATGAAGAACAACCAGTCCAGATTCTTGACCATAGAGAGAAATTGTTGCGAAATAAGGTGATTCATTAGGTAAAGGTTTTGTGTAGAAACCACATGATTGAAGAGGCAACATGGGAATTGAAAAATGCAATGAGGGCCAAATACCCCCACTTATTCGATAAGTAAATAAATTGAGGGGACACAATTTTCTAAAGGGGGGAAGGATGTAACATCCCAAGTGAGTAATGAATAATATATATTTTTATCTATGTCTATTAATTAATTAGACAGTGTTTTAAAGGCTTAAAATGAGAATAAATACAATCTTAAGCATGGAATACACTAATATTTTTAAAAGATTGTTTTACTACCTTTTGATGGCAAACCATTTTTAAATAAAAAATTTGAAAATTTTATAAGCTCTATTTGATAAAAGAAACTTATTCTTTATGATTGAGACATTTAAATTTACCTTGGGTAAATATTTGGTATTTTTCTGACAATGTTCATTTTTTTATGAATAGTGAAAAATACTGCATTTTACATCAAAACTGATTTTTCATCTAATTTGATTATATGGTAGGATTATCCTTTTAGTTGGTTATAAAGTAAAATTAGAATATATTTTTACCATTTAATCCAATAGTGTTCGTGGAACTAATTTCACTTTGAAATCGGACTTAAACTAGTTTCAATCATTTGATACTTTTTGTTTCATAACAACAGTCTATTTATTTTGACAAATGGAATTAATTTTTAAATTAATTAATGAAACTTATATGTTTTTAATTTTTTAAAATAGACATCATTTTTGAATTTGTAATTTCAAATATAGATTAGGGTGAATGTTTGGTATTTTTCTGAAAAACTTCAATTTTTGATGAATAGTGAAACCACTAAGTGGTATTTAAAAAACTAATTTTTCGTTTAAATGAAATTTTACCACCTATGTGTTTTGAATTTCAAAAATCCAACATATATGGTTTTAATTAAGAGGAAAATTGTGGTTTAATGGGATTGTAATGATTTTTTGGTAAATAGTAACTTTTAAGTTTTTAATTGTGATTAGAGGTAATTACTGTAATTTAACGTAAAAATAATATTTTAATAATATGAAATTACATATAAACATGTCCTAACCTTATTGGATGTGTCATGGCCGACCATGAAAATATAGTGGTCGATATTTGGGACACAATGGAGCCACATGGGTAAGATAATGACATTAATGCAATTTATTTAAAGTAAAAGTAAAAATAACACAAACATGAGTTGTTTTTCTAAAAAAAAATTTAATTGGGGTTATACAAGACAGATTTTTGACCATAAATAGTCATTGTAAAGATAAAAAAATTTCCTACATCATAGTATTTGTTTTATAATTTTTATATATTAAATAAATTAAATTATTTATGACAGCATGATGATGCAGTGATTACCTCATTATTCAACGATTTAAAGAAAATGAAAATATAATGTAAAATCTAAGACCTTCACTTGTAAAAAAACCTATTGGATGGGTGGATTTAGAAGCCTTATCACTTGATACTCGAATTTTATAATTGTAGGACCTTTTTTATCCGAAAATCATTTTATAACAATGTATCTTTTCTTAACTTTCCAAGAGTGCCCCTTATTTCCTCTTATAAATGGCCCAAACCTCTACCACCTTCCCCACACTTCCAAAGCCGTTGACTCACCCAAAAGCTGCCCATTTTGTCTCTCCACATACCTCTCTAACTCTTAGAAGCCTCAATTTGGGAATTAGTCTTCCCAAGGAAGCCTTTGAGCTCAAATCAAAAAGAGTTACCCGATTTAAAGGTAGTGTCTTCTCATGTGTTCTTATGTTTTATTTTGCTTCTCCAACCCGCTAAACTCTTTTTATTCATTTATTTTGTAACAAAAAAAGTATCTTAAATATACTAGTATTTTTTTATAAGAAGGATTTGAGCTACACTTACACACACCTACATCAAATGGTTAAAGAATATATAGTTTCCGTGGATGGCGAATTTCTGCCTCACGAAACGATGATTGTTCAATATTCTTCTAAAACCATCAAAGGTAGACATTAAGATAACACTATATTTATATATGATATATAATATTTTTATTTTTTACTTAGTCTTCTGTATTTTTCATTTATGGCATACCTTTATGGTTTCCATTATGGGTAAACGTGATATCTTTATTTTAGGAAGTGCGGACTACCGCCCCCTCAAAGTGATTCGATTCGTTAATACCATATGTGGTAAGTATAAAGGATATATTTTATGATATTATATATGATACAATACTGGAATTATTATATACCTTTATATCATTATGATTCCATTCCATAAAATACGAAATAGAAATGAAAATAGTGTTCATGCGTACGTACGGATTACCGTCTCCAGGAATGGTGCATTTCATTTATTCGCTCTAGACATTATGTAATATTATAAATGAATGTATATACTGAATATATATGATATATATGATATCTATATCATGAGTATAACTCTGGATATAATGGATACATGAACAACTTGTAATTATAAAGAGTTTATTTTGACTCAAGTACCAATGATTGTTAAAATGACCGTTATTAACTTAAATAATTACATAGTGTTCATGACATGGTAATAAGTAATATAAAAGGAATAATGAACTTGAAAAATGTTCTTAAGCAAGTATAAATTAACTCAAATTTATTATTCAGGAGGTTAAATAATGATCGAGTCAAGTCAGACCCAAGGTATGGGACTTCGTCTCAATATCCATTCATTGAGGCATATTTTATTTTATACACAAACTTCTTTTATATGGTGTATAAAAAAATTTGAATTTTACATTTATCCAAAAGGAATATTTTTTATATGAAGAATTTTACTAAATGACAAAAGGGAATGTTTTTGTTGTACGTATGCGGTGACAAGGACTTCTCCACCGCCATGACCATTATTTGAGTTTCGGCTTCCTCTACAAGACATACCTTTAAAAAAATATCATGTTTTACTTTTATTTTATTTTGGTATTGAAAATAGTTTTCATAATGTTTTTATATCAATGTTTTGTATTGATATCTTGTTATTGAAAAGTGGAAATGTTATGTTTCCTTTATGCATGTTTTATGTGATATTATTATGTTATGGTTCTTGGGAATTATTATGAAGACGGGTGGTTCCGTGATAAACTAAGGGCGGGTGATCCCGATATAGCTCTCCAATGCCTTGGGTAATGTGAATGAGTTAAATGTTAAGGCTTCTCCAAAGATATTTAGGGAATATACTGTGATGGGTATTCCAAATGTAACCAAGAGGGTTACTCCCTAGGTAAGAATGTTATGAATGCCTCATGTTACCTCTATGTATTATGATTTCTCTGATTTATTCATGATTTGATGAGTTATGTTAATGTTCTTATGTATTATGGGTAAAGTATGATTTCATTCTTATGTATATATGAACTCATGTTTCCTTTCCATATTTTTATTACCCCTTCTGAGATTTTTATGCTCATCCCATGTTTTGGAAATGTTTTTCACAGGTCAAGGGAATTGTACATGATATGATGATAGTGTCAAGGAAGTGTCAAGAAAGTATCCGTGTTTTATATAAAATATGTTTTTGTTGATGGGATAAATGAATTCTATCTTTTACGTAACCACTTTGTTTAAATGTGGAATGTAATGCAAGTTTTATGATCTAATTCTCTAATACTCTAAACCTGAAAAGATCCTCAACGTGTAATCTTGTAATAACTCAAGATTATGTAAGGTTTAAGGATGGGGCCTTATAAAAACTATTAAAAATGTATATCTTGGTATCCTCCTAAATCCCATGAGGAACATCTAAACACCATAGAAAACCATTATCATTATAGTTCACGACATTACCTTTTAGAGGACCAATCATTGAGACACAAAATATTCATCATAATGCTTCAACCCAATCCACTAGAACTGGCCTCTTAGAGCACAGAACATATTTATAATAACATGATGTACCACAAAGGGTGAGCTATGGAACTGAAATAGAAGTATCTCTTGCATCACTAAAGGATCAAAACTCTTTCCCAGTAATGACAGCCATGGTCGTCCACCTTCTAACTAACCATCAGCTGAATCACTAGAAAATTCAAAAATATGGGGTAAAATTAAAATTTTCATGATATTGAAACACTAATGCATTATTTTTTTTGTTCTCAAAAATCCATATAGAGTTACATTTATCCCTCATTCTTCTTAAAAAATAGAACTACTGTACGCCAAGGTAACATGCTTTTCTAACTAAATCCATTCTCAAAATTCACTTAGACTTTATTCCAAATTTCCTACAACTCATAAGGGCTAATTCTATATAGATTCCATGAAATAGGAATAAAACTAGGTCTTGGTACTTTTGAGGGATCATCTTGAAGATTCAATAGAGGATCATGGAATTATTTCTAAGATACATCAAAATACTCCCTTACAAAAGGAATATTTTGATGTTCTTTTTATCTCTAACCATATACAATAAAAACCACATTTGAATAAAAATCAAGACTCATAAAATTGTTGTTATTTAATTCAATGGTTTATATTTTTCACCGTACCGATAGAAGATCATATGATGGTTTAGAATATCATATATGAATTCATTTTATGTAAAATTAATTTGTGATATATATATATATAATGATATCCAATCTATACCAAAGATAACATAAAATTAAACTAGAGGTGGAGTAAAAATATTTGTAGGAAGAACATTACCATTCAAATAACTTGGAGAATAATATTATACATACGATGCAATAATAATACCATTATGATTTTTTTATAAAAACTCAACATATATTAATTGATGTGGAATTGCGATACCCTTATAAATTTCTTCTGATATAAAATAGTTAATTGGTGGATTATCAAATAAGATTTTAGTAGTTCTATATTGGATGGTAAGTGGACCTTTCACTACATTTTTATCATTCTCCACATATCAAATAGTGATCAGATGATATTTACCTGCGATACTATTCTCAACAGTTTTCTGATGTTGATCACTATTATAGACCATAATGTTTGAGAACTAGTTATCATAATTCCCATAATCCTTGCATTTTCAACACTAGAATATGGTTGGTGTGAAATATAAATCTTCTATATATTTTTATCATTTCATTCCTTCTTCTTATCACTATGGAATTCTATTTCATCATTACCTTCCCTTGCTCACATAAATAATTTATTTTTCACCCTATGTTAATTTCTACCATGTCTCTGTCTACACAATGATCATAATGAAAAATATAATCATATTTTCAACAAGATTTTTAGATTTTCCTTTAAGTTCCTTCAATATTTTATTATCAAATATATAATATTGATAGGAAAATATAATACTAATTTCTCCCAGGATAAAAAATAGAGTTATTTATTCATATATAATGAACTCTCTTGTAAGTAAATCCCGTCATAAAATTGGTTTTAAGACACTAATGAATAGATCACAAAAAATTCATGATTATTATAATACCATAAGTGTACCTTATAAGTATTATGAAATTTTCTACATAAGTATCGGTAGAATCATCATATGTGGTCTTTAAATCAAGGAATTCCTCCTCCATTTTCATATTAGGAATACACTGAATGTCCTTATTACTAAATTAATCATTTAAAATCATCCCACTATGTAGACTCAATTATTCTTCTTTCCTTTAATTATTGACAAGAGTCCACCATTGATCTACATTTCCATACAAATAATATAAAACCAATATTATTTTTTTATGATTTGAACACTATAGAAAATAAAGTGTTGTTTCGATGGTACTGATCCATTACTCAACAAATAAGGGAACAATAGAACCAGTAAAAGAAGGAGGGAATTGCCTCCTAAAAAAATTAAAATAATGTTGTGATCTCCTTTTATCTATTTGATGTTCATCATGATTCATATATTTATAATGTTATATGAGATGGGAAATAATATTGATCATCCCAGCTCTAATAACATTTTATTTTATAGTATGGAAATTATTTCATTGACCATCACATCTAGTATTTAGATGATTACTTTGGGTTGCACCCAACGACTAAAACAAAAAATAACATAGTTCAAGAAACAATTATTATATAGGAAAAACAAATAATCATGAAACATAATTTATTTGATTTCTAATTCAATAAAGCATATTCAATGTATTTGAAAAATTAGGTTTCAACTTGGTCATTCATGGTAATTTTAAAAAAACTAGAATGTTACCCTACAAAAAGAATTATCCACAATGTTATCACTGGTGTTTTATCATAATTGATTTCAAAGCCAACTAATAAATAATTTTATACCAACTATAATGTCTTGAAATTTTAATATATATGTGTATATATATATTTATTAAACTATTTCAGATGAATATTTTATGCATAATGTAATGATCAACACCCTGAAACATATAGGTCTAGTATATTTGGATAATAGGATACAAAAACAACTTGATCATAAGTAAATTACATCATCTATCACTATATTTTTCATAACTATCACACTTACAGGAAATATAATACATAATAACATTCTTCATCACCTCAGAAAAGTAATCACAATAAAGCATGATCTAAGGATCTTAGTATGGGTAAAAAGGGATATATTAATGATCACTTGATCTTCAATTGAGGTTAAGAGTAAAAGAGCATGAACATAATAATTTAAAACAATACTCTAAATATAATAGATTATAATATTAAGGGATGGTATAAATATTGTTATTTTATAATAATTGAATGAAAAGGAACCAAATAACATAAGTCATAAGAAATGAGTTTTTTGGAATACAAAAAAGTAATGAAAATAATTTCAATAGTTGTCAAGGATTGTTATTAAGAATATTATAGTGGATAGGGTTTACTACCCAAAAAATCATAGTAGTAAAGGTTCAATACCTTGATAATCATTAGTGATTGAGTCCCCTACTGAATTGGGAATAGTCCCCATTCCAATCAAATTTAACTAATGAGACATCACTCTTTTCCCAATGCATTTGTATGGTTTTATAATTTAAGGAAAAGAAATTACAAAATGAAAATCATATATATTTGTTTAATAAGATCATAAAAAATTTATCATATTATAACATATTTTAAGAAATGTGTTTCATAAAAATTTTATCATTATATTACACATTGAAAATGAGTTCCATAAAAATTTCATCATAGAATTACCAATAGAAATGAAATGGGTTTCATTTACAATATCATTATTTCATAATATCATAAACCATGTAAAAATAATAGTTTTTATAGACATCTTATAATAATAAACAAAAACCATACAGATAATGAATAAGGATGTTATACTTGGAACTAATCCCTAGAAAAATGCTTGTTAAATCATGTTTTTTTGACTTTTATGAATAGAAATAACATTATATGGCATTTTAATCATACTTGAGAAAAATACCTTTCCACAATGAAAATTAATTTTCAATAACACAAAATTCACAAATTAGTATGAAATATATTTTATTTAAAAATAGAATTAGAAATTTATAAAGGAATATTTACAGTATTGGGCAGCCATAATGGTGGAAAATCTATTTTATAAAGAATAATTTGAAGGAAAACATTTCTTTTACATTTTTATAAAATGTTAAAATTTAGCTCGTTTTCAAATTTAAAACAACAATCCTCTAAAACAATTTTTATAAAGTCAATCATGGTTAAAAATAAAATTAATTAATCATATGGTAATATTAGAAAGATTCTTTAATTAATTTTTATAAAACATGGATATGGAATAAAATGTTTTTTCGGTCATAGAGAGAAATATTGTCAATTTTCTTTATAAACTATTTTCATTTTCATGAGTACTTCCGGGGAAAATTAATAAAAAACATATTTCTAAAAAAATAAGAAATTTAATATAATATTATTGATTTTATTTTGAGTTACATCATAATATTTCATTATATGGGACTTAATAAAAAACAATTATGATAGATAATGAGATTGTGACATAAAACTCATATTGATTAGCTAAGATTTGAATCAAAGGACCCATCAAAGAAAGAACCATACATGGATATGTAATTCCAAATAAAAATTATAATGAGAATAGTTAAATAAATTCACTGTATTTAAATAAAAAACATAAAATAAATATGTTATGAATAAGACATGTTTCTCAAAAAATTAAAAGCGATATGAAAATCCATTATCCCATGCCTGAATTCCTTCATACATGTTTGAACCACATTTATAATAAATACAGATTTATAATAATAATATTATTGGAAACAACTCAAAAAATAAAATTCCATATATGGTTTACTTATAACTTTTCTCATCCATTTATTTAAAATTCTTTATTGAAATGATTATTCCAAATTATAAATGTTTTGTTTTTTATGTATGTTTTAGTTGGTAGATTTAGTAATTTTAAATTGATCATGGTTCCCTAATTTAAATTTTTTTGTCAAAATATAAATTTCATATACATATATATATATATATCATTTATATAAATATTTTTAATCAATCATAAATGAAAGATATAGAAAAATTAATTACACCATTCATAGAGACAGTTGGGCGTCCGTACGCATAGACACTGTTTTATATTTTTCAAACATAGAATGATGGAAAGGTAAATGATAATTAATCCTTATGAAATCATTATTATATTTTATAACTAATTTATTTCATTAAATATATCATTTTCACCTTCTATTTAAAATGGAATTGAAAAACAAATAACATTTTTTGTGGAGGTGGTAGTCCACACATACATATGATAGATGTTATTATCTTCCAAACGATTGGAATGTAGGAATGTAGATATGATATTATAATAAAATGTATAATTATTTCATATGTATAATGTAAAATCATTAAACCTATAATAATAACCAAATAACTAAAATGCCTAGGGATGAATCAAAGATCCACCCATACCAAATTTTATTAAAAAATAAAGGCAAGTAACAAAGCATCCAAAAAGAGATTTACAAACTCTGGTAAACACCATGCCAAAAGCATCTGCCTCAACAAAGTGCATGCAACATTCAGGAGCCATAAAGGACCTTTCAGAACTTGACTATTCAACAACCAACTTTGATAGAGCATCAACCATTTGATTGGCCTCCCTGTAAACATGAGTCATATCAATGATAATATCATCAAGAAGGTGAAGGCATTCAACCCAATAAGGTAGCATAGCCCATGGGACATTCCTGGATCTCCAATTTATTAAATCCACCACAACCATAGAATCAGATTCTAGCCATATAAAACGTCAACCAAAATGAATAGGATATCTGATTGCTTTGATAATATCCCATAATTCAGCTTCAATAGTATATCTCTGCCCAATGAAATGATAGAAACAACCTTTGACAAATCCTCGATAGGTGAAAAATACACCACCATAGACTGACTGTCCAGGTGTCCCTATAGCTGCTCCATAAACATTTACATTCATCCAGGAGGGGATGGGGCAATCCATTAAATGGACTTCAGCATTAAGGGTATTTTGGGTCTACCACTAACACCAAAATTTCTCAGAACAATAAAGCCATTTAACTCATTTTTCATGCAACCAGTTTAAATCCTGGATGCTGTGTAAACAGCTCTGTGAATATCTTTGACACCAAAATAAAGAGTTGGAGTGATATCATTAATGACATAGTCATTACGGGCCATCCAAGTGAAGTATATGGAGGCGGAAACAAAAACAATAGTTAGATTCTTCACCTGTTCACTGCATTGAGCATCTACAACAGAAAAACGTAGCACTTCCATCGAGAAGTTATTTAATGAACACCATGTCATGTCCTGAATGTAGTTCCATAACCTTCGAATGAGGGGAAAAGAGATGAAAATATGCTCAAGGGATTACACAACACCATAACATAAAGGGCATGCTGAGGCAAGATGAATTACAATCCATTGAATAGTTGGTTGAACTGGTAATCTGTTCCTCCAGATTTTCTAGAAAAGTAGAAATTTAGTGGGTGGGATGAAGCAGGTCTTGAAGGCAAGTAGCCACCTGGGTGCTGGGGATTTTCCAGCACAAGAATAATTGTACATAGCTCTGGTATTTAGGATACCATTGGTAATATTCTCCCAGATGATAGTATCATGATCAATGTACTTATAATTCAGAAATTTAGAATGTAGATTAGAGGGTTTCAGATCGAGAAATTCTATATTAGAATTCTGCACTGAGGCAATCTGGACATGCATCATATTCTGGGAATAATAACATCCTAGTGGAGAGGTTTGGAAATCCGGGATGTTTTCCAGACATTCATAGTTGAGTCCCTACTAACAAGTCATTTTGAAGACATAGTAATCCTATTAAAGGAAGACATTATAGCAGTCCAAACTGAGGATGAGAGGTAGTGAGGATATTTAGTCTATAGTCTTGATATAAACCGGGCACCAAAGAAATCCATAGAATTATCCTAGTATGTTATGAGATTCTATGTAAATTTTCTAATTAGGGCATCAATGAAGAGAGCCGGATCCTTGATACCAAGACCACCATATCAATGTGTTTGATGCATTCTTTCCAGGAAACAACCACCAGTTTCTTTTCATACATGGATCCAGTCCATATAAAGTTTCTTATATGACTTTTAAGCTCCTTGATGAGATTTCTAGGCCATCTGTAAACAGAAAAAACATAAAAAAACATGGATGTGACCAAAGAGTTAACAAGACAGATTCTTCCTGCTTGGGACATTGCCTTCCCCTTACAATTATCTATTTGATTTGTGATACGTGAGAAAATAGGATGAAGATGAGATCTTTTAACTCTTCCCCAAAAAAGAGGTACACCAAGATAATTAAATGGTAGAGAACCCTTATTACCTCCAAGAAACCTAGCATGTTTCTGTTTCCTTCTAGTAGACACTCCTTTTACAAAGACAACAAAAGATTTAAGGGAGTTAATAACCTGTCCTGAGACATCCTCATAGTGGGAGAAGATATCCTTGATCGAATTAACTATTCTAAAATCTCCCCTTCCAAATAATATGATATCATTAGCATAAAACAGATGGAAAGGGGAATGAAGATCCCTTTCAACTTGAATTTTATTATACAAACCACCTTGGACTAGGTTATCAAGACAGTGACTTAGATAATCCTCAGCCAAAGCAAAAAGAAGACTAGAAAGAGGATCTCCTTACCGAAATCCCTTGTAGCACTGAAAAAGGACCCTTGGAGATCCATTAATCAGAACAGAAATCTTAGCACTCTTGAGGATAGCATGATTCAAATTGAAATATTTTCTAGAGAACCCATGCATTTTCAAAATGGAGAAGAGAAAAATCCATTTCATAGTGTAAAAGGCTTTAGAGATATCAATTTTCATGGAAAAGCTACCATGTTTTTCCTTTTACCTCATAGAATTGATACGTTCAGATGCAGTAAAGATGCATGTTTGAATTCTCCTTCTAGGGACAAAACCAAACTGGTTGGGGGTGATAATGTTATTGGCCACATGACACATCCTGTTCGAAATGATTTTCCTGATAATTTTAGGAACTGTATTCCCAATAGCAACTGGTCTGAAGTCCTTAATATCAAAGGAATTTTCCTTCTTAGGAATAAAAGTAATAAAATTAGAATTGGAGCCATATTTCATAGAGGCAGTGATAAAGAAATGTCTTACTGCATTCACAACCTCATCATGGACCAACTCCCAGTTGATCATAATGAATTTGTTGGTGAATCCATCAGTCCCAACAACACTATCAATGTTAAGGGAGAAAAAATCTTCAATTACCTTCTATCCCCCCGAAATGTCCACAATATTATCATTATTTTGTTCATCAATGGATGGCATTATGTTGTGAGAAATTCATCTATAATTATCAACTCTATTATCATAATAAATCTCAATGAAATAACTCACAACTGCATTTGAGATTTCAGCTTTTGTATTGAAGATTGAGTTGTTGATACTCATAGTAGAAACTCCCCTTCTGAATTTCATTTCCTTTTGAATACAATGGAAGAACTTTGAATTCTTATCCCCTTCCTTCAACCACCTAATATTTTAAAGAGACCTAGCCAAATTTTATTTAATTTCAAGAAGGTTATCTAGCTTTGAATGTGCTTGGATATTATAACTGGATGGAAATGACACAGCTGATTGACATTCTGACTATTTAGAACATGATTTTCAGCCTCCTGAATTTACACTTCCATTTTAGAGAATCTGTTTTTACTCCATTCTCTTAGCCTTAACATTGTTCTTTTCAATTTTGAAGAAAGGATTTGAGATGCAGATCCAAAGGTTTCTGGGTTCCAAGCAGCACTGACCATCTCTCGACACCCATGGATGACAAGCCATGCATTGTTGAATTTAAAGGGAATATGTGAAAGTCTTGGCCCACTAGAAGAAATATCCACCACAAAGGGGTTATGATCTGAGTGAATTTTGGGAAGCAAAATACCAGAGGCAGTAAGGGTGCTTTTATTATCATGAATTTGCAGAAAACATCTATCAAATCTGCTAGCCTGTCTCCCATTCTGAGTATATCTACCCAAGGTATATTTAGCACTCACCATATCATTATCAATGAGATTCCATATGTAAATTCATTGAGAGAAATCCTTGGTTGCAATCTTGTTAAAATAGAATCCAGTTTTCTCCTCTTGTCTCAAAACAGTATTAAAATCTCCTGTGATGATCCAGTTTGAAGGCAGATGAGATGATAGGGAATCCATGTCATCCAATAAATATCCTCTTTTCAGATAAGAGTTATTAGAATAAACACAAGAAATGAAATAGCTAAACCCATTCAAACAAACTGAGATAGATACAATTTGTTTCCCTTGTGTACATGAGAGTAAAATAATGGAATTAGGTTTAAGCACCCATAAACTCTCTAAATTCCCATCATGAATGTTTTGATTAAAAAAGGAGTACCCAAGTGATTCGAATTTAAAGGCTTTATAATTGGAAAACATCATTCTTGGATCAGAAATTTCAATTATGAGAGGTTTTTTGGTCATCACAACATGTCAAAGGTCCTTGACCGTGGGAGAATTCCTAAGCCCTTGACAATTCCAGAATAAGATCTTCATTTCTTTGAGGCAGTCATGGCCCTTGTTTGAGCCCCACCCCTAGGGAGATCTTTTTTAATTCTTCCCTTCCCCTTTTCATTTTGTCTTCATGCAATACCTCTGATTCAGATGGTTTCTCAGCTTCATTATCACTGTCCATCTGGTCATCTTACCAAAACACTCCACTGAGAGGGCTGAATCTGTTAATAGAAGTATCAATTCCATCTTCAGGCTCACTACTATTCTTCCTTTTAGCAGATTTACTTATGGGGACCTATGTAAAAGATGTTTTGCTACCCTGGTTCTGAGAGAATACACATGAATATTGTGTCCTTTATTGATGATCAACTGTTTAACAGGTTCATCCACTATTTCAGAAGGAAGCTCAGACACTTGTAGAGTACACCCTTCATTGATGTCTGACATATTAGCAGGCACATTCACTGTTGTGGGATTATCAGTTCATGCAAGAGTGGGATGCAGAATCTCATGACCATCAGCAGAGACCAAATTGGTTCCCTCACTCATAAAATCCTCAGAGTATCTCCCTTCTAGAGGAGGTAAATTCCCAAGAGATGCATCTTGATTTCTAGATACATCCAGAGGTTGATCATTGGGGATAACCTAAATAAGGTTTTCCATGTTATCATTCAATTGTTGTGTCAAAACATTGGTGTTCATGTAAGAAGAATCCATCTCTTTCATAGCCTGCTCAATTTCAACCAATCCAGCAAGAGAGATTAAATCGTCATGTAAAACCTCAGAGGTTGGAGGATTGACATCAGAATATGGGGATATTCTCTTCTTCCTACAGCCAGATTCCACATGTCCTTTGGCATTATAGAAGAAGCAGATGCATTCCCTCTTTCATTCCTCAGGAAAATGACCAATGAATTTTCATTCTTTTCAAAATTTTGGCTTTCATTTGTAGAAGATTCCCAGTGAAATGCTATCATCCCTGGTGGTAAGCAGGACTTCTTCCACCAAAGTGCTAGCCATGTCAATCTCAATCAAGACACAGGAAAAATGTCCAAATATTGGGTTATCAGTTTGTTTATCCATTCGTATTTGGTTCCCAATAGAGGATGATATATCCCATAGGAGTTGGGGGTGCCAATAAATCATGTTGATCTTGTAGATTTGAACACATACTTGAACCAAAGTGTTAGAGAAATTAAAATGATCAAAATTTTGATCCCACTCCTGTATTCAAAGAATTCCTAGCTTGAAAGCAATGGATCCAACTCCTTAGGCATTTATTTTGAGTTTATCATTGGGGAAGATGATGCGGAAGAATCCCTTACCCATTGCGGTCATCATCCAATTGTCAAAGCCCCATGCAACCAAAATTTTCATGAATAATTCATTGAACCGCCACATCCTTTCCCCTTTAGGTGTGATAAATCATGCAATGATCGAGAATTTTCACAAATTAACTCTTGCTTCCACCGCATCTTGATTGGCCACCACATGCGCAATCCTTCCTCTTCTGATCACCCGAACAAGGGAGGGGGTTACAAAGTTCGAGAATGAGGGTTGAGTAACAGATTTGACCACTTCCACACAGATTTTTTTTATAACTATAATATCATTTAATTTTATTTCTATAAAATATTATAAAAATCAATGAATAATATAAAAAAATTAGAAGAGGAAAAATAACATTTAAAAAGATAATGACCTTTTAAGGAGATTGCCCATTCTTCAAAACTAGTCATTTTTGTATTCTCTTAAGTATCATAAGATTGTTATTTTTGGAAGAACATAACCTCTAGAATATTAATATAGAACTTTATATGGGATATTTTAATGGTATATTTTAAGTATAAGGATCAAATTTGTGTGAGGAAGATAAAGGATAGTTCCCCTTTACAAATGAGGTGAGAGGCACTCTTGGGGGTTTTTTAAAAGAATAAAAATACAATGAAGTCATTATATAGAAACATGAATTATAAAGGATTGGTGTTACAAAATGAGTAAGTATGGGGTTGAAATATTATTAAAAATTAAAATTTGGTTAGGTTTTTCTGTCATTTTAAACCTTGTCTTTTGGATAAATTGCTTGGTAAACAAATTTTAACCATAATCGAAGTGATATCATTTTTACTCTAAAAGGGTTATACTTTAACATATAAGGTAAAAAATAGTTCATAAATCGACATTTCATATAGTTTAAAACTATATATAATCCACCCTATCCTATTTTAATTTTTATATTAGTTTTAAATATATTGAAATATTATTTTGATAAAATAACTTAGGTATCATATTTTACATTATTAATTTACTTTGAATTAAAATTCATAAATACCCTGATTTAATTGGAATATAATTCTTTTACCCATCTCTAATAATTTTATTGTATCTATAAAATTGGTGGAAAAAAAATAACATACTCAAATTATATTACTTGTAATATTTTTAATGTCATTTATTTAATTTTTCTATTACATGAATAAATACAATATTAGTATTCTGCAAGCATTTATTGTAATTATTTAACCACTAAAAATAAAAAATAAATTACCAACTTGAATATAATATTTTTATTATAGAAATATTCATTTATAGTCTTCCATAAAATTATTTTACTCTTATGTGGAAACATAATTTCTATATAATAGTAAAAAAGTGATGTTTTGTAGCTTTCACCACTTAAGATATTATATAGGTGATATCCAAGGAACAATGTCCATTAAAAATCACTTCCCATAATAAGGTGGTAAGAGTCACACTACCTTCATAACATAAAAATTTTCTTGAAAAATTAATGGTTTATTAGTTATATTTAAACTAAATAAACTTGATTTACCCTTTATCGAGTTCATAAATTTTAACACTGTTACAATTCATATTGGCCAAAAATAAAAGTAGAATATTTACAAAATAAAGATATCAATATTACATACATGGAATATATTTTGATGAAAATATTTATATATTTGGTAGAAATTAATTTTGAAAATAAATATGAATAAAGTGATGAAAATAGATGTTTATAAAAATAAAATTTTTATCATAAAAAATTGTTCATTCATATACTATGCATAATAAAATTATATGAATGTTAAAACATTTTATTGAATATATAATTTATAAATTTTAATAAATTAATTAACTAATAGTGATTAATTTTATTTATTTGGATGAAGAATCATTGGGGGAATAATATTCTTTTATTTTTTATGCAACATCCATTTTTCATTTTCAAATTATTTTTTATTTTTAGTTACCTCCATCCAAAATTAAATATTTGGTATTAATCCATTTTAAGGAAAAATGGGAAACCCATAGTTCATAAACATTAATTAACACCAAACAAATGAATCTATTTTATAAATATGTAATCATATGTTTTTTCATAATTTATTTATTTCCATTTATATCCCAAAATCCAATATATAATTGAGGATTTTTATATAATAATACTTTAAATAGCATATCATAGTTTATTTAAACATAGTGTTGCATGTAATAAATGATATTGAAGAAATAAAATTATTTAGTGAATTTTTTTTTATAAAATTTATGAATGATTCCACCATAATAATGGGTAATACCAACTCTATCATATTTTATCATCTCTGGTTCCTTCCATGACACCTTTATACATATTTCTATGCATCTCAGAATCACAAGAATCAATTGTTGACACTATCTCGGGCCTTCCAACCCATATCTCATTATCAATTCCAAGATCAACCATCCATGGATCACATCACATCCCAATACTAAAATCAATATCACTTTAAAGTTGTAATAACATAGAAACCGTAGTCAATAATGAAATTATTCTGTAAAATCAAGTCATTTATCCTTCACATGATAATGGGTAATCTCTGACATAACATATGGAAATTGACCCTCATAATGAAATGGGACAATTTATCTTTTAAAAAACTTTTTTTATTCTATATTGAATTCACAGAATCATTTTCAAAGGTTATAACTATAGGTAACATATGACATTATCTAAAGCAAGTTATTAAACTATTCAAACATATTTTCCAGCATTTTACATCCTTAACAAGATTCATAGAACAAAAAATCATTAATACCTATTTTTAAAATTATTAAAATCAACAGAATTCCATGTTCATGTTTTTAACCAATTACATTGAAATGGTAGAAAAAATTTAATTAATCATTCAATAAGGTTCATTTTGATTACCATAAATTTAAATGATTCACTAGATTTTTTAACCATTAATCTTATTTAATTCATAATAGAATTTAGAAAAATATTTTCAGTAAGTTATATACAAATTTAATCTATTAGACATTCTAATAGATTTCTAAACAAACATTATAACAATCATACAATATAGAGAAAATTATCTAGTAAATTTTTTACACTTCATACGAATTAAAAAATATCATGAGGATTGATGTGAATATTTCAAAATACCAATACAAGGTATGAAGAGTTCAAGGAAAGTCACAAATACTCCAAAAGACCTGTGCAGCAGAGCTATGTAATAGACCTGCGTGGTAGAGCTATGTGACAGACCTGTGTGGTAGAGCTTTGCGGAAGAATAACTTCTATGCTAATATGCAGAGTACCTATGATGAAGAACTGCGCGGATGAAAATTTCTTCTACCAGGAAAATCCGTTCCAATTAGTATATCGCTTGGGTTCTACATTGGAAGGACTAAAAAATTTGAAAGACACTCTAAAAGATCAATTTGTGTAGATCTTTGGCTTAGATTTATCAAATTGTCTCATATATCTCTCTAAAACTCAATATAAGTGAAAATTAAAACAAGATAAGACTGTTTTGAAAGTTAATTAAAATTTTGTACATAGGTTTGGTTCTCCCATGTGAAACACATTCTTCAGTAATCATTCTCATCTTCATGGAATACCTGCGTGCCACATCTGGGAGGCGTATCTACATGATATAACTGCACGATATACCTATGTGGTATACCTGTGTGGTACATCAATTTAGGGTACCTACGTGGCATACTTGCGCGAGGTACCTATGTGAAAGATCATGGTATAAATCCAACATACAAACTCATGTACCATATTTAAAATCTATTCATTGCATGGTATATCCTAGTTTGGTTCCCTTATATGAAATGGACTATGTTAAAGCCTCCATAAAAACGTCATGACTTTTCAAACCCCTGGAAAAGGCACATCATCATGTCTTCTATTTGGGTTTGTATTTCCATAGTTAATGGTTTCCCACATTTGTTTTATAAGGGAGTTAGGATACATGGAATGTATGTGGGGTAGTATATCCACAGTCATGTAAATCCTTCTCATATAAATAGTATTGGGATGATACAGGATTAGAGGATTATGGTTTGGGTTCTGTCCTCCCCTTATTGTCTCTAAAAACTTAAACCTCGGGTCATAGGTAGGAAAGGTATGATTCACACTTAATTTTACATGTAAGTAAATTTGAATTATCCTTCTACAACTAGGATGAATTTTATCGAAACCATCCCAACATAAGACACTATCTTTTCTTACAAGAGGTAGCACCATTGCTCATCCTTTCATATTCGGTGCCATAGACCATGGGGAGATGGGCACAAGGAGTCTTGTTACCCTTTCCCTCTACAGTTTCACTTTGTTTCCCTAGGAAGCCATCCTAGTTTAATCCCCTACCTTTCATTATTTCTTCCTTCCATTTGGACCCTTTTCCAATGTGAAGAGAAAAGAGGGAAGGCTTGTCGACGCACCCTCTAACCAGGTCGCCTCACCCTCTTCCATGGTTGAATGACCCACCCCATCCAGTGGAGAAGGAAAAATTAGAAATTGTTAATTCCATTGTGGAATCTCTGACATCCTCTTGTATCTCGCTGCGAGCATGACTCAAATGGGCTTAGATATTTGTCCTAGTCACAACATTTTTATAATGGAATTAACTATGTGAACTCTTATTCCCACCATAATTGTGATACGAAGGGAGCCTTCTTAGGGCCCGAGCTCATTGTATATCCTCTTGAGGAATTCATCCTTAATACCCTTAATATGGGCTTCCTTCTTATGAATAATCCCTAAATTGAACCATCAAATCAGTAAGGCATCATTTTCAAGAAGTAAGCCCAATATGATTTCCATCCTAGGACAATAATCTTCTATGAGACTTATAGAACTACATGGGATTCGATTCCCATCTATATGGTATACGTATCAAACCTTTTGGAGGTTCAAACCCAATAACTTAAATCCACCCAGTTCTATTTAGGCCATAATCCCAATAGGGTTTGATCCTACATGGAAACCCATTTCCTTTCAAGGTTCCTTGGGATGCTTCAGAGTAAGTCCCACACTATGATTTGACTAATCCTCTTCCACTTAGATTTCCATACCATAGGTCATTAAATTGTACGAATAGGTCCTTATCACATGACCATAAAGGGTATGACATGTCCTATTATGTGGCCCCAAACTATGAGGGTTCTGTTTCTTTTTACAAGGATACGTAGGTAACCCATTTTTTTGGCACAATCCCAATATCAATCCAAACCATCATCTCCCAGTATGACAATAAATTCTAGAGTGCCCCCACTAAGTAGCTTAAAAACTAGTGTCTTATTAATGATGATTAAAAGAATTATTAAATAGTATATTAGAGGATACCATTGATGGAGAACCTGAAATACATACAAATATCTCCCTTGATGATGAACCATGGATACATACTGGCGAATCCTAATTTTACACATTTTATTAAGTGATTGAAAATTCCATGTAATACTTATGTAATACTTGGAAAATTAATAAGGATTCATAAAAATATCATAAATTTTAAATGAGAGTCCTAGAATAGAAAACAATTCCCCGCAAAAGGGTGTGATGAGTCTGAACACCCATCCTCTCAACCAATGTATGTTTCTAAGTATCATATTGTTTAAACATAACGAATGCATACCTTTAGAAAGTATGTCCTTTTTTGGGAAAATAACTCTTTGGAAGATTTTAGTTCCATTAATAAATCCAATGGAATCGCCCAGAAGTAGTGATTCTAAAAACTAGAATATATGTTTCGAGGAACTACGAAACAAAAATGGTGAACCCGATGTGAATATTTTACCATGTTAAAAATGTAACACATCTGTTTGGCCCCTATCAATTGATAAATTAAGTCCCTAAAAAGAAATCTGTCATGCATTTTTATATCTAAAAAAGGTTTCTTCAATGAAGTTGATTTTTGTCACAATTTTTCTCCGGATTCCCATCACTCCAAAATGGATTTCCTCAAGATAACATATATGAACTTAATGACCGCTGCAAAGGTTGAATCCCAACCATGGGAAGGAGGTCATCACCAAACCAGTGTCATCAATGTTGGGTCTCTAATCTTCTGGAAGAGGAATATCACTAGCATGATATAATCTTGACTTTGGAGGCTACTCTACAGGACCTCCAGTTCAATAAAAAACCTTGATCATTAAGACAATGATGACCTGTGTCCAAGAAGAAGACAATGCCAGCCACCGTCTCATACTATTTCGTGTCCTTATCCCCAGAAAAAACTATAAATCCCTCTCATACTACAAGAACATGGATCAAGAGGTCCATAAAGGCCTAAATTCAAGAATACAGTAGTCCATCCAAAAGATTCCCACCAGTAATAGCTAGCAGCCAAATCACGCGGTAGTGAACCCCCAACATGATGGGTGTGATTCCACTGGACGTTTTGCCCATGTCTCTCAGACCTGGGAATTCGAGACAAAATTCCAGGGGAAATATCCGGTCAATAATGAGTGGGTTATTACATATACCCCTTCTAGGGAATCCCATCATTTTTACTTGGTAGAAAACAACGAACTAAAACCAACACCAGTCCATCCTAATTTTACTGCTCTGTAGAATCATCTGGAAGAAACCCATCAATCCTACTAGATAAATATAGTTGAAAAATGTTAATAGGCACATACACCTGCTTACAAATTATCAACCAGTCATCAGGCTATTCAGACTACATTTAAGGGAACCTACCAATCTAATGTGGTGGAAACTAGTAAAAAAAACATACACCTATTTAGAATCACCTATTCTGCCAGTAGTCTCATCTGCTGTTATTGAAAGAAACTTGTCAACTATACCTGATGTGAAACAGCCAGTAAGAACATACACCTTCCAATTTTCATCATTTATTCCAACCAGATCATTTGGTAGCAGCTAGAGAAGTCATTCAGAATGTACCGACGAAAAATTTGGGGCAGACCCAATTCTCTGCCCCCATGCATGAGTACAGTCAATATCCATTGATAGTAAAAGGAGTACAAGACCCGGCACATACACTTACTCCAAATATGGAATGGATTTATATCCTTGTTCCAGCTGCTGAAGTCACTAAACACATCTTGTTAATGGTGAATGTGAAGGCGCAAATCCCTTCCCATATTCTGGAAGTATGCAAGGATATTATAACAACTACATCAGTAGTACCAGGGGAAGAAACACATAAATATGTCCCTACACATGGGATGATGCATAAACATGCCATACCAGAATAGATACACACGTCTGTTTCAGTACAAGAGGTTCATGTGGCATACTCCCCCATATCATATAGAGAACATGTTCGGGAACATACACCCTTTCCAATTGTATGTAATTGGCCTGTTCCAGTAACCAATCCAAGGCAGGCACATACAATTGCCCATTATAACCACTTTTCCTAGGATGTGGACCAAAAAAAGTATATGAGAACATCCATGTAGAAGTATCACCAATCCCTGTTGGAAATCAAGAGTCAAGCTACGATTTGGCTCCTCATAATGACAGAGTTCTTGAATCCCTCAGACATTTATCTATTATAGTTCAATATCACATCCTCTCATTATAAAATTAAGGTAGTGAAAGTAGTAATATTGAAGTTCCTAATCAGATACTTCCTTGTTAATCTTTTCTTCATTAATATTTGGTAAATATAAAGTGCATATCTTTGGATGAGTGCCACAACAACCCTCTGTATGACCAAAATTCCAATGAGAAAAAAGATTTATCCCTTGATACAATACACCATGGTGATCCTACCCATGATGGAATTCTCGGCAGATGTCCACTCCGCAGTAGTATTTCACATTGTCAAGATAATTCTATAATTGACAATGTAGCAATGAGAAATACCTTCTTTCTCGAATCATTTTCCAATACAAGGCCAGTCATTTCTAATGCCCTGTCATTGGCAGGTGAAACACATTCTCAAAAAGGAGACTTCTTAAGGTAATTGTAATTCTTTGAACCTCCCTTAGGTCATTTGTATTATAATATAGTGAATCCACTGTTGTAAGATCAAGTGGAAATACCATTATTGAAAGATATTGATGATGTGTTAAAAATGATGAAACAATTGGCTAAGGGAGTAGTACCTATCATGTTATGGCATTTGGAAGATTCTCAGTATAACATTCCAGAATTGATTGCAGAGGATTGAATTCATGATATTCACCTCAAGCTATAGAATACTCTTCATCATTTGAAAACCAAATTATTACCATATGATGAATATCAAAATCATATAAAGATAACAAAAGTATTGCAACACCAAATTGACTTGGCATCTCTCTTAGTTTCCCCACATCTAAAGGTTGATTAAAAGAAGATAATCCTTCAACATTCTTGACTCAAATATCTAAAGAGGGTACTCCTATTAATTTCTAATTTCCCATCTAATGTTTTTTTAGAGGATGGGGTGCCCATGGAGCATGGCATTTCACTACACTCCAAAATCATCAAATTCTACCAAAAGTGGGCTCATAGAATGTAATTGACCACTGTCGGAAAAGGTCAATAGATTTATTGAGTAATCAAACATATGCTCAAGAACAATCCTCAACCAGCTCTCATCAGAGTCAGACCCAAAGAAAATAATTTTTTGAGTTACTTTTACATCAAGAATATGACAATCTTGAGAAGGTGTCCCACATATATGATATTAGGCATCAGAGAATAAAAATTTCTAAAATATCAAAGCAATCTTCTGAAATTTTTGATTGGAGTTGTTTTCAGATAACATACCCAAATAATGTCCATAACAAAATTCGTAAAATCAGAAGGGAAGTTCCAGAAAATTTCAGCCATAACTGTTCAAGAATCACCCCAACTTACAATGCTGGGGGATCATTTAATTCAACCTTCTTATTAATTAATCAATGTTTAGATATTTGAAGAAGAATAACAGGAACAGCCCCAGCCTGGAGGGTTGGGGGATTTTTCACATTGTAAATCTCCTCATCAATGGAAGTCATTTTTCTCCTGATTAAGAAAGAAGCCATATGGAAAGTTTATGTCGCACTCACCAATTTTGATAATCTCAATTATGTTTAGATATTATTGGACAATCCCAAATAATGTATATCAATATATTAATTATAATTTTAAATTATGACATCATTCGAATGAGTTAAAATGTATATCAAAATGATCAAATCATATCAATGGAATATGTTATTCAATGTTTATTTATGATTATAAATTTTTAACGATGATTAATCTTTATACTAACTCAATCTAGAAATGAAATGCATAGAACATATACTTAATAAGTATTCATGTTTTAAAGTCACTCATAAAGAGAGAGAAACTAATAAAAAAAGGTCCCTGGTAGACTAAATCTATTAATAGACAAGGTCACTGATACAAGCTATCGATATAATGGAGCTACCATTACAGAGAGCTACTGCTAGAGATGTTAACAGCTACAGATATCTTGGAAGATCTACCACTACCAATGTTAATAGCTACTAATATCTAGGAATAGCTACCGAAAGATGGATCTACTGATACATGGAGCTACTAATACAAGAAGCTACCACTACATAGACATCTACTGATACAAGCATGCCACCATTACAGAGGGTAACTGCTACCGATGCAAGACCTACCATTACAAGTCCACCACTGCATGTTCACTGATACAAAGAGCTACCGATGGAAACCAGTCACTGTTTCTCTAAACTCAATCTCTCTGTTTTTTTATTAGCAACGGTCATATTTTGTGCTTTTAATGCAATAAAAATTAATTAATGATGTTTTTTGGATGTCAGGAAACTGTACGTCATACCAACAGAAGTAATCACATGTTATGCCTGAAATCAATCTATGATGTTTGTTGAATGTCAAGGAACTGTACCTCGTACCAGCAAAATTAATCATGACATATTTTGGACCACTTCTTGATAAATAAAAGGATGATCAAAGCTGTGTATCATGTGGTGAAAATAAAGATTTCAGAAAGTGAACCATATAAGAAGAACACACGAAGAACTCAAAGAACACTCATACACATTAATAATAGATGTCCACGAGGAGGTTTAAGTGCTACAAGGAATTCTATCACGTTCAAACTAAACAACTATAATGGAAATAAAGAAACAGAACCACAACACTCTGTTTTCTAGACAACTTCTAGAGAAGGACAAAAAGATTCATCAATTTCAATCCAAAGGAGTCCTAAGCTGCATTGACATCACATAAGATCATTCTAAAATAATCTCTATATTATTGCTTTACTGTTATCATTTCTAATTACATTACGAGAAGTTTGTGTGCTTCTATTTTCTTAGATAGAAACTGACTCTGAAGCTGAAGTGGAGGATACTGAAATCCTCACACCAAAATCATTATACCTTTGTGTATCCCACATAGAACTATAGTAGAGGTCTGAGGACTTGGACATACTATGTGATGTTGTTATTTCATTACCATGTAGAACTGTGTTAGAGGTTTGAGGACCTGGACAGTCTAAGTACTATTGTAAACCCCAATCCTGGGTGTGGATCATAGATTTATATAAACTGTATAAGAGGAATAAGTCTCAGCTTGAGATTGAAGATCTTAGTTAAAACCGATGTGCATCTTATTTTAGTTTAAACTATTTGCAATATTCTACTGCTAATTACTTTTAAATTAAATTTTTTTTAAAGTTACTCTGATTGTTGTACTAGCAAGTGTTTGTAATTATTTCTATCCAGTAAGTTAGTTTTAAAATCTATCTTAATCTTCAGATTAAGTTTATTAAGAAATAATCAATCTTTGAGATACTAGTTGAACACTTACAATATTTATAAATTCACTACAGTTTAACTTGTTTTATGAATTGGGGGATTTCAATATAAATATTTTAAACAGAAATTCTTAATAGGAACTTAATTCACCACCCAATTTTGTATCCACTCCGACCAACATTTGGTATTTGAGGTAGTAGAAAAAGTATTTTAACACTCTGTTTTTGAAAAGTGTTCAACTGTGATTTTAGTTGTATCTTAGAGATCTCAAAATTTCTATTAATTCTAAATTTTTATATCTTTGTATATCCTTTTTATAAAGCATTGTTATTATGTATAACAGATTAGAAGGTGTAGCTACCAACATGCCACAATTATTTAATTATGTAAATTATGACCAATGGAAAATAGAAATGAAAATGCATTTAGAAATTATGGGATTTTACATCGTGACTACTATAGAAACTCAATATAATATTCTATAAACTATTAGAACTACTTGGGATGAACCTACGAGAGCTTCTTACAATAATAATTGTAAAGCAATGAATTCTCTGTATTGTACTTTAGGAGATGAAGAATTTAATCCATTATCATCATGTAAGACTGGTTATGACATTTGGAATACTTTGTATATTTTCCCTGAGGGAACAACCAATTTAAGGAAATGAGACTAAATATATACACTATTAAGTATGAATAATTTAAAATGAAATATGATAAATCTATTTCTGATATGAATCTCAGGTTTAATGAGATAGTTAATACAATGAGATCACTGGAAAAAGATATTCCAGTAAAAGAGAATATCATTAAGATACTGAGATGCCTACTAGAAAGATGGAGAGGAACCTCTATCTCTATACGATAATCATGTGACATTGGAAATATACATATCAATAAGATGATCAGTAAGTTGATGTTGTATGAATAATATCTAATGGAAAAAATAGGAAGATTATAAACCTAAGAAGAAGTCAGTGGAATTTAAGTCTACTACCTCAATGACCAAGGATAAAGAGAAAGTTCACATACATGTCGAAAGCTCAACAAGTGAAGGTTCAGATTCCGATAGTGATGAAGAGATGGCTCATATAACCAGGAGATTCAATAAATTCTATAAGAAGAAGAAATTTTTCAGAAAATCAAATTATAAGGTTATGTATGACCAATTAGGTAATTGGAAGTGAGATTGGAAGAATGATGACAAAGATGATGAGATAGTCTATTAAGAATGTAAAAGGAAAGGACATGTTAAAGCTGACTGTCCAAAAATGAAATTTAAGAAAAAGTATGACTATAAGGACAAGAAATTCAAGAAAGCCATGAAATTTACATGGTGTGCTTCTGAAGATTTCTCAAGTGGATTTGAAGCTTTGGATTCTGAAGAAAAGAATCATGCCAAAATTTGTTTCAAAACTGAAACATCTATGGTAAACATAATTCCCCTATGCACTATGATTATTATTCTGGGAATGAAAGTGATTCAAATAATGATGATAATATGTCTAATACTTAATTATTTGAATACTTTAATATGTTACAAGATACTTGTAATGAGATAAAAGATAAGTAAAAATCATGGATGAAATAGTATTCCTTGACTAGTACTGTTATATTTGATCTTAGTATTGAAAAGGAAAAGAATTATCAACTGTTAAAGGAGAATACTAAACTAAAATTTTCTAATGATAAACCTAGAGAAGACATATAGATGTTCACAAATCAAAATAATACTCTCAATCAAATTACTGTACAACAAGTTTCACCAAAGTATACTACTGGTTTAGGATACCAACCTGGATAGAGACAGATTGTCAAAAATAAATTTATTCAAAAATCAAGACATTATACTGCTAGTTCATGTTCTGGAACCTCTTATTCATTATCAAGCTATTAAAATTCTTACAGAAAAAACGAAGTTTATTTATCAAAATTAATTGAATATTTTTATCATAGGAAACCCATTAGATAAATATGGGTGCCTAATGTTTTACTTGATAACCTTTCTAGACCTAAGAAAATTTGGGTAAAAAAATTAGCTTCTATCTAAATCTGTTTTATAGAAAACTTTCTTGAAAATTTCCCGTCAAAATATATGGTACTTGTACTACTGATGTTCATGACATATGATAGGAGAATTGTCATTCTTTAAGAGCCTAATCAAATTTGATGGAGGACATGTCACCTTTGGTGAAAACTCAAAAGGAAATATCATCAGTTTAGTCCAGATTGGTAACAATGATTCAATTTTAAATTCAAAACTACTATTTGTTGATGGATTAAAATACAATCGGTTAAGTATTTATCAGTTTTGTGATGATGGATTCATTGTTAATTTTGAAAATTATGCATGCAATGTATTTAATTTTAAAAATGTTTTTGGTATTTACTGCATTAATAAATGAAAATGTATATGCTGTAGATTTATATTCTTTAGTTAAACAAAATTTTACTTGTTTAAATGATTTTCATATTGAATCTTTAATAGGTCACAGATGATTAGGGCAATGAAATATTAATTTACTTAAGAAAATAACTAAGAAATTTTTTTTGGAGACCTACCCAAACTAAAATTCCCAATAGACAAAGTTTGTAATATGTGTCAAAAGGAAAAAAACATAATGTTTATTTCAAATCAGAGAAATAAGTTTCAACTTCTCAACCTCTCGAGTTGGTTCATATGGATTTATTTAGACCATCTGGATTTTATAGTTAAAATGGGAAGCACTATGTCTATGTTCTATTGGATGACTTTTCTATATACACTTGGGTATATTTCTTACAAAAAAAGTGAATATTGTTCTTATTTTATCTAATACCATAAGTCTGTAGAGAACCTTAATGGACTTAAGATTAAGACCCTGAAAAGAGATCTTGTCCATGAGTTTCAAATACATGACTTTGAAACCTATTTCTCAAACAATGGCTACAATAACGATTTCTCTGCCTCTAAGACACCTCAATAGAATAGTGTAGTACAAATAAATAATATAACCATTTAAAAAAATTAAATAACTATGCTCAATGTGTATGACTTACTTATTTACTTGTGGGATGAAGCTGTATATAAAGCTTGTTATATTATAAATAGAGTCTTGATTAAACCTGATCTTAAAATTAACCATTATGAATTATGGAATAGTATGAAACCAAATGATAGTTACATTAGAGTTTTTGGTTACAAAGCCTTTATTATCAATAATAAATATAATCAAGAAAATTTTGCATCCAAAAGTGATAAACAAATCTATATAGGTTATTATATATCTTTTAAAGCTTATAGAGTATTTAATAAGAGTCCCAAATGTGTGGAAGAATCTGTACGCATCAAATTTTATGAAACTGATACACATGAACCTAATACCCCTCTTGAAAATCTGGAAGATGACCTGTCCATTCTAAACCTTAATGACAAGAAAAAGGAACCTGTTGTTATGACAACCAATTTTGAATATTTTCCAGAACCTGTTTTTGTTGAACCAGAACCTGTAAATGAAACTGAAATTTCTATCCCAAATTTTTCTAGACCAACATGGAGCCTTAATAATCATCCTTAATATGCTGTTGTAGGAGATTTAGATAGAGAAACACAAACTAGATCTTCTTTAAGAAATTAGGTTGAACATCAAGAGTTTATTTCATAGTCAGAACATAAAAACATCAATGATTCTATCAATCATGAATTCTGATATATGTCTATGCAAGAAGAGTTAAACAAATTTGAAAGAATCAAAGTCTTCGAATTTGTTGACACCCCTAAGTACACTTTGACCATAGGTAGTAAATGGTTTTTTAGAAATTAAGTTTATGAGTCTGGAAATATAGTTAGAAACAAAGCTAGGTTAGTTGTGCAAGGATATTTTCAAAAAGATAGAAGAGACTATGAGGAATCCTTTTCACCTCTAGATAGGATAGAATATATTATAATTCTACTTTCCTATGCTACTCATATGAATTTCAAGTCATATCAAGTGTATGTTAAAAGTTCTTTTCTAAATGGATTTATAATTTAAGATGTTTTTGTTGAAAAACCTCCTGGATTTACAAATCCCCATTTTCCAAATAGTGTTTTTAAACTTTCTAAATATTATTATGGATTATAACAAGCTCTATGATCTTGGTATGATAGAATTAGTGATTATCTTATTTTAAAAGGTTTTATTAAAGTGATTTCTAATCCAACATTTTTTTTATAAAATCGACTTCCAAAGATGTGTTGATTGTACAAATCTATGTTTATGATATTATTTTCGGATCTTCTAAAAATGAATTATGTATTGATTTTCTAAGAGTATGCAATTTGAATTTGAAATGTATTTAATTGGAGAAATCAAATATTTTATTGAATTTCATGTTTTTCAAAATGAAAATGGTAATATTTTTAATCAAAGTAAATATACAAAGGATCTTTTAAAACTATTCGGTTTGGATAGTAATAAGGAGAGTGATACACCTATGAGTACCACTTGTAAATTTGATGTAGATCAAACTGAGAAACCAGTGGATCAAACCAATTATAGAGGAATGATTGGGAGTTTACATTATCGTACTTCTAGTCGACCAGATATTATGTTTAGTGTGTGTATACATGCAAGATTTCAAGATGATCCAAAAGAGTCACACTTTCATGCTGTTAAAATTATTTTCAAATATCATAAACATCGTACTAATTTAGGATTATTTTATCCAAAAGGACAATCATTCAATTTAATAATTTTTTCAGATGCTGACATTGCTGGTTGCATGTTAAATATGGAGAGAACTTCTGGAATATGTCCTTTTATAGCTATGTCCTTAGTATCATATTGTAGTAAAAAGTAGAATTCTATTGCATTGTTTACACATGAAGCAGAGTACATAGTTGCTGGTAGTTGTTATGCACAAATTATATGGATGAAACACAATTTATTGGACTATGGATATTAATTTAGACATGAATCTATAAACTGTAACAACACAAGTGCGATTAGCATTTCCAAGAACACTGTATATCACTCTAGAACTAGGCACATTGATGTAAGACATCACTTTTTAAGGGATCATAATCAAAAGGGTGATATAACTCTTCAATTTATAGGAACTAAACATCAATTAGCTGACATATTCACCAAACCTTTATGTTCTGAATGGTTAAATTACATTAGACATGAGTTATGAATGATAAAATTTCCTTAAACCTTACTATTATATAAACCGCACCGATAGAAAATCCTCACCGTTATACCCCATTGGTATGAACCTCACCAATAGTAAATCATCACCGTTATACCTCACTAGTATGAACCTCACTGTTATACCTCATTGGTATGAACCACACCTTTATACCTCACGGGTATGAACCTCACAGTTTTACCTCACTGGTATGAACCTCACCATTATAACCTCACTGGTATGGACCTCACCATTATAACTTCGTTATTATTGGACCTCACCATTTGGAATCCTCATCGGTATATGTTACCGCTAGTTTGCGTTGTTTTATATTTTTTTTATCCATCGGAATTTGCATCATTTGTATTATATTTATTATGTTTTATTTATTTATTTCTTGATTCCTAAATGGTAAAACATTAGTCCAAACCTCTTTTCAATCAACCTAGAACACTTTACCTTCAAACCTTATCTCCCAATCCTTCGTTTCTCTCAAACCCTAAACCTCAAGATTTTCATAATGGCATGAGTGGAGTGAACAGATGTCAGTAAAGAGGGTGATGAGATGAATGCCCAGAGACTCAAAGGAGAGTCTAGTGGTGGAAGTGAAGTGAATAAACTAGTAAACCCACATCTCATGAAAGAATAAATAGTAATCAAGAAGTAACTCTGTGCATAATGGCTCATACCTAGAAAATTCTTGATTCTAATGATTTTGGAAGAACAAGGGTGGCTCGAAATTTTTGTGAATAACAATGGTCCTTATTATCCAAAATTGGCAAAGTAATTTTATAAGTTTGCTCATTTAGAGAAATATGAATGTGAGAATAAAATGGTATCATTAGTAAATGACAAGATAATATCTTTTTCTTCCATTGAATGAGATGAGTACTTGAAAGTTCCACACGAGGGTGTATTTGGATATTTCTCAAAGTCCGTAACAACTACTAGGGACATTTTTTACTATGATGCTTCTTTGGAAGAGCTCACTAGAGATGGAACACCCAGAAAAGTAGTTTCTACAGTAATGGATGGAGAAAATAGGTTGTTATTCAAATTAATCCAGCATGTATTAATTCGAAGAAGAATGGACATTGCAATCCTTCAATTCTAAGATATATTAGTGTTGTATATGCTAAGGTATGGTGTCAATGTGAATTTGTGTAGGATTATCATGATTCAAATGAAAGATATGACAAAGAAAAAATTGAAAAAAATTCTCTACTCATTGAAAAGATGATCTCTTTAATAACCAAGGTAAAAGGTGTGGCTGAGTATCAGGATGAGACAGTGGTTGTAAGAGAAAACATTTTTATTAAAAAAACGGTTTCTATATACATGAAGATTGGATAGAACCCATTGAAATGGGAATGGGTAAATACTGATGAGTAAATTTATGATAAATTAAACCCAGTTAAGAATACCAATCGGCTAGGAGATAAGAGAAATCTAGTTCTTGGGCCTAATGAGGAGGAACCTCAATACAATGATGATGATGCTAAGGAGGATACCTCTATAGAAAAAAGAGGGGATCATGATTTTCATCCAAGCACAACTACTGAAATGGTATCTTATGGAAAGGCAAGTCCACCTATGACCCAACCTAGAAAGGAATCAGTTCAAGGAGAAAGTGTTGAAGAAATCTCTATAAATGAGGAAGACCCATCTAGATCATATCATAGGGAGACTATTCTAGATTCCAATAATTTTCATGAAGATGAGGATGAAGTATCTAAGAATGTACGTACCTGTTTGAGTCTCAGTCTTCTGATTGAGAACTCTTTTATGCATGTTGAGGAGATTCTTGAAGTAGACAGACCAGTACCTATTGCTGGCATACCCCAACCTGTTCAACCTAGTTTGGATATGAATATGATTGTAGATGACTCTACTGAAGAGGAAGTACCCAAGGAGGATGCTGCTGCTACAGATATAGTGATGGAAGCTCATGTTGAGGGGGAGCAACTTGTAAGGATAGGATACATTTCTGTGACCTATGAAGGGGAATATTGGTTTGTGGATCCAGGATTTGTTGTATTGGGACTAAAATATATTTATTATAATGATGATATAACCATTAAAATTCATCTTATGTCTTATGATATTTTCATAGAGTAATTTACTGCTCAACCAGAAGCTCCTCTAGCTTTTCCATAAGACATTGTGAGAAAAGGTGATCTTGAGGCACTAAAATATGAATTAAAAACCTATCTTGTTGAAAAGCTATGTATGTTGAAATGTTCTATGGTATCTTCTCAGATAAATGTTTTGTCAAGTGATCTGATATAAGTGATGGATGGAGTGAAAGTCTGTCGATATCATATTGGTAGTTTGACAGAGGCTGTTGACTCTTTGAAGATATTTTTTGCATCATTTGATATCATCATGTATTCTAAATCTCAGGTTGATACTGACATCAACTACATTTGCGGTGTAGTGAAATAGTTTGTGGATGTGTTTGATGATTTTAATAAGACCATAAAAATGCATGTCAGTACTTAGGATTTGGTTGTGAAGAATTTGATAAGTAGTTTGACATAATCCTTCAAAGAAATAGTAGTTTTCACTATAAAACCTCTGGGTACCTCCAGTGTCTCAGTTGATATGGAATAGATTAGGTCTATAGTGAAGGAAGAACTTCGTCAACTTAGTACCAGAAGATCATCCGACTCTCAGTTGATTAATACCACAAGGGATATCAGAAAGATCGTTCAGGACTATATGAGAGATGCTACTGTAGCCCAGAAGGAAACCAATGACAAAATTGATTACTATTTTTAGAGATTGTACACCAAGCATCACCTAAGAAATCATTTCAAGTTGCTATTAAAAAATCTAGAACTACCCCTGTTACTCAAGCCTTTAAAGAAAAAGTCAGTAAGCTCAGGGACTTGAATAGAGCCTTGGACAAATTTATGGAGAATAAGGATAACATTATCTCTACTATGGAGAGAGTGGGATGTATCATCATGGATTTCAGGAATCTCTTACTACCATTCCTGCATGTAGATAGTACCTCTATTATTGTACCTCTAGAGCTACCTACCTCTGGTCAGTCTGCTTAAACACCTCAATTGACTTCAGCTCAAGCTCTCATAAGTCTTACTCATATGATCACACAAAGGAGTACCCACTATAGGCATGATAGTGTTTCAGTAGCTCAACCACCTTTGATCTGTACTAGTGTTCCCAATCCATTACCTACGCCTATAAAGCATGAATCCTCTTCTGATCCCAAAGCCAAACCCAAATTACCTATTAAGTAGGATGATTGATTAGTGTCTGGGACATTTGATATGAATATTTGAAATTATTTTATTTATTTTTTAATATCTCATGATCCATTAATATGTGAAATGGAAATATATGTTTTCTCTCTTCTTCTTTGATGCTCTGAACCATTGTTTTTCTGTTTTTTCTAATCACAAAGGGGGTGAAGAATTATAATATCGGGAGAAAAATTATAATATGGGGAGAAATTACACTATAAGGGAGAAAATTATAATATGTATATTTTGGGGAAAAATGTATATATTATATTTCTGTTTACTCTTATGTTTTTCAGTATTTTAACTCTGATACATTTGAGAATTATGATATGAACACATTGAGAAAATCCATTATATGTATTTTATTCTGATTCATTAATGTTTATTGTGGATTATAATGCCATAATTTGTGATTATCAAAAAGGGGGAGATTGTTATACTCACCTGTTTTGATAATCTCAATTATGTTTAGATATGCTTTGATAATTCCAATTGATGTCTATATATATATATATATATATTAATTTTACATTAATATTTTGAAATCATACTAATGAGTTAATATGAATATCAAAATGATCATATCGTATCATTGGAATATGTTATTCAATGTTTATTTATGATTATAAATTTTTTACGATGATTAATCTTGAGACTAACTCAATCTATAATTGAAATTCATAGAATAAATACTTTATAAGAATTTTGGTTTTAAACTCACTGATACAGTCAGAGCTACTGATAAACAAATGTCACTGATGGACTAAGTCTATTGATAGACAAGGTCACTCATACAAGCTACTGATAGAATGGATGTACCGTTACAGAGAGCTATCACTACCGATGTTAACAGCTACTGATATCTAGGAAGAGCAACCACTACCGATGTTAATAGCTACTGATAGATAGGATGAGCTACGAACAGATGGAGCTACTGATACAAGGAGCTACCATCATAAGGAGCTACCACTACACAGACAACAATTGATATAAGAAAGCTAGCATTACAGAGAGTAACAGCTACCAATGCAAGAGATACCGTTACAAGTCCACTGCTACATGTTCACTGATACAAAGAGAGAATGATGGAAACCAGACAATATTTCTCTAAACTCAACATCTCTATTTGTTAATTAGCAATGGTCATATTTTTGGCTTTTAATGCAACTGAAATTAATTAATGGTGTTTGTTGAATGTCAGGAAACTGTACCTCATACTTGAAGAAGTAATCACATTTTATGTCTGAAATTAATTAATGATGTATGTTGAATGTTCGGGAACCATACTTTATACCTGCAGATGTAATCATGACTTATGGCGTACCACTGCATGAGCTATAAAAGGATGATCAAAGTTGTGTATCAAGTATTGAAAATAGACAATGAACAAAGTGAAACATACTAGAAGAACACAAGAAAACTCGAAGAACACTGAAACAGATCTAGAACATTAGTTCAATCGGAGGTTTAAGTGATACAATGAATACTCTCACATTCAATCTAAACACCTATACTGGAAGTAAAGAAACAGAACGAAAATAATATGTTTTTCAGAATACTTCTAGAGAATTACTCAAAGCTTCATTTGTTTCAATCCAAAAAAGTCCATAGCTGCATTGACATCACACAATATCATTATAAACTCAACTCCATATTATTGCACTATTGTGATCAATTTTAATTACATTTTGAGTAGTGAGTGTGCTTATGTTTTCTTGGACACACAATGAATAATAATATGAACTAGAGGATATATAAATCCTCATAAATAACTCTTTATACCTTTGTGTATCCAACATATAACTCTGGTAGTGGTCTGAGGACCTAGACAACTTGTGTGTTGTTGTTATTTCGTTCCCACGTAGAACTATGGTAGAGTTATGAGGATCTGGATAGTTTGAGTGTTGTTGTAAAACCCGATCCAGGGTGTGGATAAAAGTATTATATAAACTGTTTGAGAGGACTAAGTCTCAGTTTGAGATTGATCCTCTTGGATAAAACTGTTTTGCATCTTATTTCAGTTTAATCTATTTTCAATATTCCTCTACTAAATACATTGAAATTCAAATTTGTTTTAATGTAAATCTGATAGGTGGACTAGCAAGGGATTGTAATTATTTATTGCCAATAAGTTAGTTTCAAAAAGCTAACAGAATCTTAAGATTAAGTTAACTAAGAAATAATCAACATTTGAGAAACCAATTTAACACATACAATCTTTATAAATGCACAACAATTTAACTTATTATATGAGTTGGGGGATTTCAATATAAATATTTTAAATAGATATTTTTAATAGGAACTCAATTCACCTCCCTCTTGAGTATACACTCCAACAAACAATGTACAAATGAACTATCCAAGGATTCCCTTCAGGCTACTGACTGCCAAACAGTTACTAGCAATTCTACATACAGGAGAACATGATCTCATAGAAGATATAAAGGGAGACTACCATACAAAAATACTGACAGAATGTCATCAATGAATCATGCATCAATGAATTCCATTTACTCCAGTATAGAAGATATTCTCGAAAATTATTCCAGTTCAAGGTAATCTGAAGATGATGTTCTTGTCCATAATAGGGTATACACTGTGGAATATGATGATGATGTGCAAACCTGAAATTAGAGGCTTACCCAAAATCTATGTATGCCATCAAATAACTAACTCCCACCCCTCTAAAAGGAATCTAACAAGGGAAAAGGAAAAAAATCAGATTTCATATCACTTTTGCACTGGATAAGGTCAATCTCTTTAGCTTAAAGAGAAATTTGCACAATAATAAGAGGAAATGAAAGAGTTAAAAAGGATCAATACAGAGTTAATTTGAGTTGTCATTTTTTCTAGACGTACTCCCAAGGGAGGTCCTCAATATTAATGTCCTATAGGAGATCCTAAAAAAAGAGGATTTGAAGTAACTACATATGTGGATAATGAATTACCTCTACTGGGTACACAATCAAGAGAGGACCTTAAACATCCTGATCGGAACGTTCCCGTGGGTTATCTAAGGAAAATATCAGCACCACCATTAGAGGTCTTGTCAGTCTTTTCACTATCTCAAGATACAGTTGTAATACCTACACAGGTTTCATTTTATACAATTGTTCCCCAAATTCTTATAAATACAATTGAGGCATTAATGACTCGATTGGAAGATATGGAAGAATGATTGTCACCTTTTCTTCTGGAAAAGAGTTCTTACCCTGAATAGGTTGATCAATTCCTCCCCCATTAAATTTGGTGAATATCAAATTCTTAATCTATAATGGTTCAAGAGATCTTGAACAACACATAACACATTTTGTTTCTCATTTTGATCCCATAATGGGAACTTCTCAACAACAAGAAGCCGAAAAGCATTTGTGCGAAGTGTTGTCATTATAGGGACCAACTTTTGTCTGGTATACAGGCCTAAAATCTCAATTGTTTACTGGATGGGAAGTTCTCCATTAAAAATTCCTTCTACAATTTAGTTCAATGCTACCAAATATGACAGCTTTTGATCTTAAAAATTGTAAACAAATATAGAATTAAAGGGTTTTATATTTCACTATGTGATGGAATGGAATAACATATTACTTAAGTCCAACACTCCCTCAGGAAGAGTTACTGCAAATTTGTGTATAAAATATACATGAAATGTGACACACACCATTAATCCTAGTGAAATACACATGAGGGTTTCAAGACCTTACTGTAATCACCCATTAGATAGAATAATATATTACATAAACTAAGGCTAAAACTCAAGTAAATCCATCATCTCCATGGAGGAGGATAGGAAAGGAATGAACTGCTACAATTACAGTCAAATAGGTACCTGTACCTACTTCAACATCAAGACCCTCATCATATAAAATGGATCTGCCTATTGAGCATCAGTTGAAATTATCATATCATCAAGATGATCATTGATATCAAAGGAATAAAAAGTTTTATTAATTATAGAATAAATTTTTGTCTTTCCAGAATTAACATGTTCGTGGTTACTTCATCATATCCCTGGAAAACAGTTTAGTTCAATTTCCAAAGTCGAAGAAACCAAATAATGAAGAAGATGAAGTTCTTATGAATTATCGTATGTTTCACCAGATGATAGGGAATCACATCCAATAATGTTTTGTTTTAAATGACCTCAAGAAAAATATGTTAGATTTTGTACTGGAAATATTTAATAGTTCTTCAGCTCAAATAACATGTGTTACTACTACTGATCTATAGGAAGAAGGCTAATGGAAGGATGTCAAAAGTAAAAATGTGCAGAAATATGATGACTAGAAGTTCAGGAAAATGATCAACTAAACACATTCCATTTTTCGACCTCTGTTTAAATAACCAATTGTGTCTTACGCCACTTCCAACACCGCAAAACCACTATCATCAAAAGTCTGTTCCTCAAAGAAGTAATGTGATTATAAGGTCAAAGAGAATTCAGTTGAATATGAGATCACATTATGGCCAAATATGTCCTTAACCTTGGAGGATTTCATAACATATATTTCAAAAGCATGAGATCCTCCCCACAAAATGGCACAACGAAAATTAACAAGCAAAGAATAATCTTTACTAAATGAAGAGTTGATATTTGGTTTTTTCAACGTTATCCACTTAATGAATCCTTATACTGATGGTGATTCTAATTATTATGAGCCAGAATTCCTTATACATAATTGGGAAACTATTAGAAGATGCCAGTGTTGAGGATACAAGGTAAGATGTGGGTATTATACAAACCACCATTTTAAATATACCCCTTCTCCAACCATATATGTCCTAGAAACATGTGGAAGATCTCATCAGTGGGCTCAACGGGATCATGAAGTTTCTTCCATGAAATACAAGTTCATTTTTAACACAATTATTTTGGAAGACTGATTAGAAGTCACACAATATTCCTCTCAACAAATGGATATACCTAGTTAGTTTAATCTACAAATTCTAGGAGTATTTCCAGTATCTACTTTGAAACATTGTGCATTTACATCAGAAGCACCAACATCCAAAACACCTACAAAAATTAATCTTCATGCTGGGAAATGCAGTCCATTGGACTAAAAGTATGATGTCTTGAAACAATCATCCCATGTACCAACTATGTTGTAAATTCAGGATGTTTTGAATCTGTCAAAAGATCTTCATGAAGAAATCATTGAAGGTTTGTCAAGTCCTCAAGAATATGAAACTGAATTTGATACTGTTGAGGAGTACTAAATAGAGAATGATCCTACAGAATGTTATGCATTTATAACTTTTATTTATGAAGATGAAGATGATGTTGTACATGGACATATTAGACCATGGTATTTTTCTGGAAAAGTCAATGATGTAGAAATCTGACGAGAATTTGTTGATAATGAATTATGAGTCCACCTCATTCCTATTTGCACACTTTAGTGATTGGGCATGAATGAATCTGACTTATCTATTTTGACATTAATTTTTTAATCTTATGATAAGATTGAGAATGAACTTCTAGGAAAGATTACACTCAGAACTCAATTTGGATATCTTATGTCCAATTCATATTTCATGGTTGTTCGTTAGGAGACTACCTTCAATATTCTTTTTGGAAGGCCATAGCTGTATAAACATGCAGCCATACCTTCATCATACCACCAATTTCTTAAATACTACATCATTTTTCAAATAGGGACATTGTACGGTGACAAGCCTCCGTTCAAAACAATTGAATCTCAGTACATTGAGGTAGTGTTTTATCACACAAAAGGAATGATGTTCATGAAAAAAGAAATATCCAGATTGAATGCTACGAATTGATTGGAAAATATTCCAAAAAATCCACTCATCATTTGATTACAGATTTTGTGTTACATATTAATCAAATTGAAATGGTATACCTAAATCTTGGAACTCATCCAATAAATTCAATAATGTCAATTACGGCCATTGAGCCTGACAACATGGAAGAAATTTTTGATCCACCATGCAATGATGGAAGCCTAAATGGATTTTTTGTCATTTCATCTACTGAACTACATCATGCATCCACTTCATCAATCATAGTAGAATAAATTGTATCAATTCTCTAGGAAGTCAAATATGTTGATTCTAAATCCATCATTCCCTCTTTATTACCATAGGAAGACCCTTCGACATTAGCAGGGATATATATGGTGGCCTGTTCTTTAGGATATTCAAAACATGACTCCCCCTCTAACTTTGGGAGTTTTTCCTCATCATCTACTAGGCATGTGTAAATAGATGAGGTATCACATAATGAATAAAGAGTGGAAGATCTAGGGGATTCTACTCCAACATTTGAGGAAGGTGTCTCTACGACTGTGGATGAACTCCGACAAATAAATCGGGGTATAGAAGAAGTCCACACACCACTCTAACTAGTGCCCCTAGGTTCTCTAAAGGGAAATAGGTGTATACCTAATTTCTAAAGATAAATCAAGATATATTTTCTTGGAATTATATAGAAATTCAAGGAATTAATCCTGATGTCGCTACCAATCCTTTGGGTTTTCCAGAAGAACATAGTATATTCAAGCAAGCAGCAAGAAAAACACACCCAACTCAAGCCTCTCAAATAAAAGATGAATTTGATTATCTTATAAAGGTTAACACTGTAAGGGTTGTTAAATATCCCAAATGGATGGCCAATATTTTCCTAGTGAAAAGGAAGAATGAGAAAATTAGAGTTTTCATTGATTTCCAATATCTCAACGGGGATTGTACTAAAAATGATTTTCTAGTCCCGATTACAGAGCTTTAAATTGACGTAACAACTGGCTATGAAGATATTTTTATCATGGATGGATACTATAGGTATAATCAAATCCATATGGCCCCATAGGATGAATAATATATAGCCTTTAGAGCCCCTCTAGGTTTTTTTTTCGGTCGGGTAAGGCCCTTTGGCATAAATAATGTTGGTGTAACATACCAACGTTCCATGTACTATATCATCAAATCCTTCTTAAGGAAATTTGTTGAATGTTATGTGGATGATATGGTTTTCAAATCCAGAAAATGTTCTGATCTCTTGGTTGATTTGGAGACCATATTCCATAAACATCATCAACACAGTTTGAAGATAAACCCTTTTAAATGTGCTTTACGGGGAACCTCAAGAAAGTTCCTTGGCCTCAATGTACACTATCAAGGTATTATAGTTGACCATGAGAAAAATAAAATAAATCATTGTTATCTCACCTCCTAGAAATTTGAATGAATTAAGAACACTTAAAGGACACTTGGCCTATATTCGGTGCTTTATCGCCAATTTGGATGGCAAGTGTTTACCCTTCACCATATTAGTGAATGAGGGAGTCATCTACCAAGGGATTGAATATTTTCAAGAATAATATAATACCCTCAAAAAATATATATTGAGTCCCCTAGTATGATTTTAACCCATTTAATGAAGACCACTTATTATCTATTTGATAGTGCCTTCTTTACTCAAATGAATGATGATTTAAATGGAAAACACCATTACATCCTCAGTCGAACTATGTTGGATCCAGAAATTTGATATTCATGAATTGAAAAGTTTTTCCTAGCATTAATATTTGCAGTTCAGAAATTGAGGAACAACTTGCAACATCATGGGGTCCAATTGGTATCTTGAAATAACTCGCTCAAATTTATCCTCAATCATCCTATGTTTACATGGTGGATGGCATGGTGCGATGTTATTTTTCAATAGTTTGATATTCAGTTTATGCCTCAAAAGGATATAAAAGGCCAAGATTTTTCCAACTCCCTTGCTATACATCCATTTGAAGAAGATACATCTTTAAATACTGAGCTTCATGGTGAACATGTCTTCTTTATTCTAGATAATTCTAAAACATGGGAAATGTACTTAGATGGTTGCTCTAGAAGTCCAACAAGGAAAGGAATAGAAAACCCCAAAATCAAAAATCTGGGTAAGGAATTGTATTTATTTCCCTAGAAAATGCAGTGCTTCCTTATTCCATCCAGTTGTCGGATGGTGGAACAAATATTGAGGCATTATATCAAGCCCTCATTACAGGTTGGGAATTGGAACTTCTGGTGAATGTGAATCAATTAAAAGTGAATGGTGATTCATAATTGGTAATCAAGACAATCAATGGAGAATACTCTATTAAAAAAGATGAATTAATTCCTTTGTGTGATTACCTTAGAAGGTTAATGGATAAATTCCCCTCAGATCCAACATTGTCTTATGGCCCCCAATAAGAAAATGCACATGATTATAAACTATCTAATGCAACCACAACCTTGGAAGATCCAAATCAGGATGATACATTCATTAGAATAGCCCATCATCGCATGCTCTCACCTTTTGTTCAAACCATAATAGTGGAAATTAATTAATATATCTCTATTTCTCAACCATATGGTCATGCCACGGGTTGGTGAACACCTATCATGGAATAGCGTCAAAATGTATTAATTCTACCAAATTGGGTTGAGAGAAAATAGATTCAGTGATGAGTGACAAATTTTACCCTTTAAGATAGTGCAGTCCACAAAAAGATCTTCTTCAAGAAAGTCTTTGAGGCAATCCATTTAAGATGTATGGAGGGAGAAGATACTGCAAATTTCATCAAAGAAGTACATTCAAGAGCTTATGTTTCCCACCTGTCGGGGAACTAAATCTCTGATCAGATCTAAAGGCTGGAATACTTTTGGACTTCAATGGCATAGAATTACAATGATTTCACTATGGAATGTCGTCCTCTCCATGTTCATGAACAGTTCATTCAACAATTCCAAGAGTTCTGACATACAGCTAAATACTCTTGTCCATTCACCACATGGGGAATGGATGTATTATGGCCTTATCCTCTAGCCACAACTAATTAGTTCAAGTATATTCTTACTACTACTGACTTCTTTTATAAGTGGTCTGAGGAAAAACCACTCAAAGAAGTAGGAGCCAAAAGCATTTTTAGTTTTTTCAAAACTAATATCATCACGTGATTTGGTGTCCTTCATGCTATTTTATTGGTCAATGGCACTAATTTATGTTTTTCTGAGGTAAAAAAGTTATATAAAGTACATAATATCAAATCCAACCATTCATCTTGCTATCATTGGACTAACAATGGACAAAATAAAAGACTTCAATAACACCCTATCAAATATAATCCAGAAGATGGTGGATAAAGATAAGATATCTTGGCCAGATAAATATTTAATATATTTATGGGATTATCGGACCAATACTTGTATTTACAAACAAGAAACTTTTTATTCATTTGTATATGGAAGATATGAATTTTTGCAAATTGAAATGCAATTTTATATACTTTTAGTTTCAATCTATGATCAATTATCCTCATATAAGATGACTCAGAAATTGATCAATGAGCTGTAATGATTAGATGTGAAAATATTGCAATCTTTGCATCATTTAAAAGTCTATTATAATAGGATAGCACAAGAATTTGGCAAGATATGTTTCCTCTATTCATCTATTCTTGGATAATTAGTATTGGTCCTTAGGACTCCAATTATACCAGGGAAGAAACCACCAATGCTTGAGCTAAAGTGGGAAAGAACTTATTCCATACATACTGTCCAAACAAAATAGATTTTATTCCATAATATTAATAAATGGACAACTTATTACCATTACGACCAATAAGAGATTCTTATTGAAAAACATTGTGTTGTAGTATATATCATCCTCACTGCATTACTAAAAACTGCACAATACAACATCCTAGTGATAAGAATAAAAATTTCATTACACCCATGGTCCTAGATGCAAGACTAAAAACTACACAATACATCATCCTAGTTTCAACACAAAAAACTACACTACACCCATGGTCCTAGATGCAAGACTAAAAAATGCACAGCACCCATCATCCTCACTACAAGACTAAAAAATGCACAGTACATCATCCTTGATGCAAGACTAAAAACTGCACAACACCAATGGTCCTAGCTGCAATACTTAAAACTGCACTGCACCCATGGTCCTACCTAAAAGAAATAAAAATACACAGCACCTCGCCTCCTTGCTGCAAGACTGAAAACTGAAAAATACAGTGTTCTTGTTGCACGATGTAAAACTATACAGTACCCATGGCCCTAGCTACAAGACATAAAACAGCACAACACCCAGTGTCCTTGCTGCGAGACTAAAATCATCACATCACCCATGGTCCTAGCTACAAGACTAAAAAACTGCACAGTACATCACCCTTGCTGTAAGATTAAAATATGCACAGCACCTATAATCCTAGTTGCGAGACTAAAAACTACACAACACCCATGGTCTAATCTACAGGACTAAAAACTACACAATACAACATCGTAGATGAAAGACATTAAACTACATAACAACCATAAGAATCCATAATTCATGATGTTAAAATGTGTAGTATCTTCATCCTTTTCACATGACATTAAAATACATAACATCAGTTGTCCTCATTGCATGACATTAAATAGTACGACTAACGTTTTCCCTATTTGATATTAGAAGAATCAATAAGAAAACATCATTAACATCCTCACTAATCCTTTATATCACTTCAGTCCCTCTATTTCATATTTATGAGTCAGATATTCATAGATACCATATTTCAAGATCTACATATTACTTTATTATCATTTTTAATTAGAAATGTAGAGAAACCTAAATCTCAAATTTGGGGCCCAGCCGTAATCACAAAATATTCATACTTTCTTTTCTCCTCCTGTATATGAATCAGATCAATACAGAGTGTTTCTTTAAGATGTATGATTTTTTATACCATTTTATGTCTTTATATTTACTGTTATATTAGAATGTGTTAAAATCCATCATTCTTCCTATCAAATAGGATTGGCATGGGGATTGATTGTTGAAGAACTGCATATGGATTGATTCTTATTTTTATTGAGATACGTATATAATCCTAAATCTCTAATCATTATCCAAACCGTAATAAAAAAACAATTATTATTCCATGTATAAGAATCAAACCTGCATAGGTATTGTTGTAAAAAATATATCGGAATTGATTCTTGCCTTCATCTGGTATAGTAACAATATATATTTCTTTTTCACATTTGTTCATCTTCATCTATATCGCATGATATTAAACTTCATAGAAATATGACACCCAATTCTTCAATTGTGTCACATTTGTGTTATTAAAGAATCCCTTACACGACCTTGTTTCTCACACTGAGCATAGCTCACGTGGACTTAAGAATTGGGTAAAAGGTTTATTTGTATAAATAAGGTGTCTCAAATTTTTATAGGGTTATGAATGTACTCACTGCATGACTTAAAACTACACAATATAATGTCCTCACTACATGAAATAAAACTGTACAGTATAATGTTCTCACTGCATGACTTAAAACTACATAGTATAATGTCCTCATAGCATGACATAAAAATGAAGATCATAAAATTAATTCAGAGGAAACCAAGAAAGTATCCATTTTACATATGAGTCAGATCTATATAAAATGACATCAAATGTATGACCAATATTGGTTGAAATATTTCTCATATGCATTGGTCATAGACACCTTCCATATTTCACACTCATAATCATTAATATTTCAAGATATTCAAAAATTTCCTTACAGTTTTTGGTGACAATGTTTCTAATATTTAAGAACACTTTTTTCTAACTATGAAACACTTTCTCATAGGAGGCCTTGCATAATTTTCTTACATAACAGGCATGTCAGTCAAAACAATCTATTATTTGGCTATGCAGCATATGCCCTAGTTGGCCCTACTTAACACAACCCCCATAAAGGGTTTTCCAAACAATGGTAACATCATTCTTGGTTATAGTATCTTGGTCCCTTTAAAGATTTGATGACATTATACGAGAATATATATTTTAAAAATGTCATTAAAGTACACTTTTCCAAATACCTTTCTCCCAATCTAAATGACTTCAAGACCAAAGAATACACATTTCCCTCACCATGTGATCAATGCAATATGAAATAACCATGGAACCACATTCCACATATCACATATTGTTTCCTTTTTTGTTCCCAATCATATGACCTAAAACGACAGACACCATAACTCTTACATTTGGGTCAGACCTTCGTAAAAGGCTTATTCCTCCAATTCTTTGGACATCTAAGTTTGAAATACCCTTTCAATATTCAAGTACCTTTCTCCATAAACCAAACTATGTGTCTTGGAAAATCTAAATATCCATAAACTTTCTCCAGGATTTAGTAGTAGAATGTCTGATTTTTAGATCTATTTTTCATGACTATGCATCACATGCCCTTAACTGTCCTTGTATAATTTACCTATATAATAGGCTTATTTGTAAAAAGATGCCACTATTTGGAAATGTAGCATATGACATATTTGGAACTGTATAACACAACCCCCATAAAGGGTATGTCAAATAATGGTAATTTCATTCTTGGAAAAGACCATCTCTAATGATTTTAGTACTTTTCCCGTATCAACCTCTGGATTAAGAATTTATCAAATCACATTTATCCATTTTCCCTTCCATACCTGAATATGATAGTTTATTTCTATAAAAATTATCAAGAAATTGTAAGAGTATCATACCTTTTTCAGAGCTAAAGACCTTAAATTAAAGTCACACAATGTCTTCATTGATCGACATAAAACTACATAGTACCAATGTCCTCACTGCATGTGTTGAAACTACATAGTACAATGTCCTTGCTCCATTACTTAAAACTATACAGTACCAATGTCTTCACAACATGACTTAAAACAACCCAATACTCATACACCTAATTTGTATAGAGATGGTTTTCTTTTTTATGACATATATCGACATAAAGTATCTCTTTCATTCATAAAATTCAACTCCTTAGAAAAACCACCCTCTGTTGTCCTGAGCCAGCCAAATATTATTTTTCCCAATCCATTAGAAGTAAAATGTTAAACATAGAATAGCAATTTATCTAGGATATACATCAAGTTCACTAAGGAGGCCATGCATAAGTTTCTTACACAACAGGCCGGTCATCCAAAACATGCCACTATTTAGATATGCATCATATTCCCCAGTTGGCCCTGAAAAACAAAACCAACATAATGGGTTTTTTAAATAATGGTATCTTCGTTCGTGGAAGAGACTCCCCATATATTGATACATGTTTTAAATTTGGTAACCAAAAAAATCGTGGCTCAAGATTTCGCATAGAAATATTTAAAGAATATTAATGAAATTCTTAACTGTATTGTTTTGTTTAGGAAGAAATTTTAAAATGTATGGTCAAATATATTATAAACTAAATATTATCCCTTTATAGCCCAACATGCATTATAGTAAACTGTCATCAACAAAAGACATGGTACTAATTAGATTGAGAACCAGAAAAGGGCACTCTAAACAAATTCCGAGTCCGAGCTCAGTAAACGTATATTTTTGTATGATTTAGGTAATATTGAGCAATAAAAAGTCACATGATATAAAATTTGCATGGTTTCCCATGTAACCACAAAAAAAATAATATAATGGTCATTAGGACCATTTGGCTTAAAAAATTTATAAGCACTCCATTCTTGTCATTGTAATCTTGGTTGTCTAACATGAGGGTTTAATGATTTTAAAAAAAGTCATCATCATCATTACCTTTAATATTTCTATCTTGTAAAATAGGAATGAAGATGTATATGATTGGAGACAAGAAATCCATTTCATTTATATAGAATGAGAGGGACGTCCGCAGAATGGATCCTCTATATCATGCATCAAAATAAACTAACAAAAAGAAGTTTCAATTGTTGAACATCATCATAAGCCTTATCAGCTGCCTATGGAGGTTGAGATAGTTGAGCAACTCCAACGTCCTCAGCCTGACAAAGTTCTTATTTCTCATTTTAATTGGTAGTTATCCAATCTAATTTGGTTTCTCCCAATGTATGATTCAATTTATCATGTTTTTTTGAACAACATCTAGTTTCTATTGAAGAGACAACCACACCATATTGGATTATCTAATTTGTTGGCTAATTTCAAACGATTTAATTTGTTTTTTACCTCTGCCTCAGCTAATGCATCATGGAATCCCTGAATATTAATGAGTTGTTTAACATCTTCAAAATATTTTCTGTTCTTATGCTCCTATAACCGTCAGTGAATGATTTATTTCATAGCATCATGGACTGGTCGATAATTAAATCCACAAAATCCCAATATGATGAATAATGTTGGGAGTTTGGAAAAATGGGATTGCAGTTCATCTAAAATATTCTCATCAATTATGCTCCAGATAAGACACTATGTCTTCTTAAGTGCCATAACTAGAGAATATTGTATCTCAAAGTCTGAATCTAACTCACTAAAATGATGAATGATGTACTCCAAAAACTGATCACTTAAAGAGATGCCTTGTTCAACATATCTCAGAACAATTGAAGAATCACATTCTGATATAAGAGCTGATAACCCTAAAATGATAAATCATGGTCATTGTCTGTTTCAAATGAATGAAATACATATTATTCAGATAGCTGATTATATTTACCGAATAATAATTCAGCTACATGATTGTATTCATCCCCTACATTCTCACTTTCAGTGATTTGAGCATATGTTTCTTGAGAAGGGGAACTTCTCTGAGTTTGCTCTGTTATTTTTTTAAAGGATCTGGAGAATATCTTGATGGAGGATCCTCTATAAGTATTTCTCCAGCTCCAACATAGGGATATATTAGAATACCCTATTCTTAAAGAGCCTTTGTAAAATTGATTGTAGATAAAGCTGCATAAGGTGAACTTTGATATTAAGAATCATGTAAAGAAGATCAATTATGTATGGAAATTTCATGAATATAGACTTACGTACTTGCAATTATTCATGAAAATCCCAAAACTCCAATATGGAACTAGTACTATCAATATTCGTATTATGGGCATCCATCATTTTGGTGTATGTGGTATGGAAGGTTCTAGCATCCCCACCATTTAATTTTTCCAACAAATATTGGTGGATGTCAAAATTATCCCTGCTAACATTCTGTTCCATTGCTTCTTCAATTGGTACAACAACATAAGGTCTTTCCATGTTTGGGCCAACATCAGTATTTATCTCAGATTTCTTTGGGTCCTCATTCCTTTCTTCTAGGTAAATATGAATATTATTATTGATTTTTTTGGATCCTCTGATGAAATTAATTGGGGAATGTATTTAAATATTACTTTTTCTTTCCTATCTCTCAGTAGAGTTGAAAGTCAGTATAAATGAATATTTTCATGATTTATCTACTAAAATAGATGATTTCCCAACATGATCTTCAGTTTCTCCAGGGGTTTCCATCCCTGGTCTAGAAGAATCCTCTCTTAGTCCCTTTAGAGAAGAGAGAGACACAAATTATGCAATAGGAAACATGATTACAGAAGTATGTTGAGAAAACAAAATACCCTAAGGATGGTATAAATACTTACTCTTTCGGCCAACACTTCGTATCTATCTCTTGGATCTTTGACCTTTCATTTTAAAAGCATGGAGAGAAATTGAAATACTCTTCTTGGCATGAGAAACATCAGTTTATGGTTGATGATTATCCATCGCCATTACCCCATTAATAATTCTAGCTCCTGATTAATGTTCTGGAGACCTAGGAAGATAAGTTGTTGCATCAATGGGAGAGCCTGCAGGACCATAGTATGGTGATTCAAGAACTGGTTCAGATCATCTTTCCCTACATTCATGTTGCAAAAATAAATTTTCATCAAGGTTTTTTATGATGAATGGTCAAGTAGAGTTATGAAAAAAGAAAAAGGAAAATACATTCTCCGTATGAACATAAATATCTCACTCCTCCTTAGAGTCAATAATTAATCCTTGTGTACTCCTATGTCCATAATATGAGATAATCGATTAGAGGCCGGAATTTTTTCATCAGTTGTATATATAAAATCTTTTAGCTCCATAATATACATCTTTACATCAACCAGGTCATTATCTGGATTGAAATATGAAGGTACCTTAATGTCGCAAATATTTGGCATTCAAATTCTATTCTAGAGGAATTCCCATGCATCCCTAAAATCACTGGTCGCACTCTCTCAATGACGAATGGTTGAAGGTCACACGTAATTAAACCGTGGTATGGATAATTTTGGAGGATATTCAACACCTTCTGACATGTGAGCCACATCAGGCCTCCTTTGTTTTTCAGAACATTCAACAGATGGAACAGGATCCTATGTTTGCTGGCAGTGACTAGATCACATTGGTGTTGGAGGTATTACTTCTCTAGCACTGGCCTTCCTGGTATACCTCATGTGAAGATGTTTTGAGGGATTTTAATCCTCTGAAACATCTCTATAATATTTGGAATTGGACTTCTTACCACGATTTCCACTTGCAACAATTGTTGTAACAGCCACTTGATATATTTCTTTTGTCAAAACCCCTTGAGGATATGGAGAATCCCATGTTTTGGCTTGTCATTCTTCCAATCCTATTGATGCATCTTATAGAGGTAATGTAATTGACAATTTGGATGCCTCTAAATCCATTATAATCCATAATTTTCTCCCTACCATTGAGTGATTCTCATGACTAACATACGTAGGTTGAAAAGTGTTTGATTGTTGAAGACATATAAACTAAAGAGAAATACTATAAGGGATGTTAGACTCAAAGATAATTTCAGCATCAATCCTGGTCGATAATACACCATCCGAGAATTCCATCATATAAGATCTCCAATCATAGTCCTTTTCTATACCATCATCATTAAATGTTCCAATTTTTGGGTTACCAAAAGGAAAGAAGCAGAATTATCCTGATACATTCAATGCCTTTAGAACCACATCAGAACTCAAGATTAGAGGTTGAATACCAAAAACATTCTGAAAAAATGCGGTGTATCGACCATTGCGAACTCTAACAGAATTCAACAACGTGTATGAAGAAATATGTGTGCAATAGAGCCCCACAACACTTGGAAAGGACCCAGAACTCTAAATAGTACCTTCCCATATTATATATGTAGTAGAAGATGGTCAATTCTTACCAATACAGGGGTTACTAACCCAATATACTTCCCTTCAACCAATTTAGCTACAATGAAAAAAGTCACTGATCTTAAACCACCTTCGATTTCATGTACTAAAAGATAAAAATGATTTTCCACATTGTAAGGAAGGAAGCTAAGCGTACCTTGGCATATATATCAGGTATTACTATATTGAACTAGTACTTATAGTCACCTCTTTCTAGTGTAGGACAATATGTTCCTGAACTACCCTAGTTATCTGTAGAAGGAGAAACAGTTAGACGTCCACGTGTTGGACATTCCTCTATTATTGGTTCAATGAATGATTCCATCTACAATTTGGCATGAATATCATTATTATATTTGTTTAAATTCATCTCTATATTAAATAGTTCAGGGGCCAGCTATAGTGTTCTGGTATCATCACCCCATGTTGTAGCAAGTTGAAATAATTATTCATACATTTCCCCAATAATTGGAATTCCATCTATTTGGTAAATATCCCAGAGAATAATACCAACTTCACCATGCATCAAATGGAATGAAATATTTTTCAAACTCCACCAGATTAGTAATTATGTAATTAAATTGTTTTTATAAACATAGGATTTCTTCATCCAGACAGCTTCATAGATATGAACCTCTAATAACTCTTTCCTAAATTCTCTATATGTCTGACACACCCTCAATGCCCACACCTACTCTAGTTAAAACCTCCTCTAGAATGAAGATCCCAGTCTTCCTTCCAACCATTAGATTGAATAATTTGAGAAGCCCCAAAAGTAGAATCATAGCAATGTGGTCTTCTCCCTACAACATGATCCTTCATATTGGGAGTGCAACCACAATGTTGATGGATGCAACTAATAAGGATTGTTCCTTGTTGTATGGGAACCCCCTTGCACATATATTCATCTAGTTGAAGTTGGAGTATTGAAGAAGCCAATTATTTGGAAAGTAATTCATAACATATGGAACATGGGTGTCTTGAAAAATCCCATGCCCATACAGGGGTAAGTAAGGAATTTGGGGAAATAATGTTGGTATTTAATTAAACCCTTCCTTAGACCATGAAGATTACTTTAAACATAATCATAATAGTCTGGTCGGACGATCTTCATCATTTCATTTTGACAACCCTTAGCTTCTTTATTATGTGACATCAACTAAGTCATTTTTTCATACAAAGTAATTACCAAACATTCCCTAATAGATAGGAATTTTAAAGTTGAAAATACAAAAAATGGAAAAGGACATTGTTCGTGTAGGTCCTTCGACGAGCTCTGTCGGGTAGGTCCTTCGATAAGGTTTGTTGAGTAGGTCCTTCAAAAGGGATCCTAGAAAAACTCCTTCGATGATGTCCTATAGCATAGCTCCATCACTTAAATAATTTTACATTCCTGAAATTTCAAGGGAATTACGTGACAGCACAACGTGATGGGGCTAGGCGAATGAAATGCGAAATGAAACCCATAAACTTTTGAAGACAAGGGTGAAGAAAATCGCAAAATATCAAACCTATTTATAGCCGGACAACGATATACACTACAAGCCTATGTGACATACCTGCACCACATCACTCAGTGCCTTACCTCTGTGAAATTGCACCATTAAAAATATGTGTTATCCAGAAATGTACTCGTGGTTTTTTCCTACCAAGACTACCTTAGGACTCGACCCTCTTTCAAATTGGATCCAATCCACAGGATGAATTTTGAGGACAATAATTATGAATATATAATGTTCATGAGGGTTTCTATGGATATTTTAAAATCCCAAGACATGGTTTGAAGAATTCTAGGAAATTAAAGAAACACCAAATGACCTGTGCGTTAGAGCAACGCGACAGACCTGCGCGGCAGAGCTACATGACAGACTTGTGCAGTAGAGCTCTTCGGTAGAATAATTTCTATTCTTCTATGCGGAGTACCTACATAGAGGACCTGTACAGAGGATCTGTGCGGATGAAACATTCTTCGACCAGGGCCATCCGTGGATATAAATAGAGCCATTGGGTTCCCAAATTAATGGATTGGAAAATATGAAAGACTCTCTGAAGCTCCCATTGCATAGATCTTTCACTTATATCCCTCAAATTATTTTACATAACTCTCTAAAACCATAGAGAATATATAATTAAAATGGGATTAGCATATTTTTAATGTCTTTTTTCAATTTCCATATAGGTTTGGTTCTCCTATGTGAAGCACATTATTCAGTCATCATTCATATCTACGTGGAATACCAGTGCACTACATCTGTGAGGCATATCGTCACGATATACCTGTGCAAGCTACCTGCATGGTATACCTGTGCGGTACATCAATGTGGGGTACCTACGTGACATACATAAACGAGGTACCTACACGACATAGCATGATATAAAGCCTACATACCAACCGAAGTACCCTCTTTAAATGCAATTCACGGAAGGGTATCTCCTTCCTTGGTTACCATATCTAAATGGGGCAAAGATGAATCCTTCACTAAAACCTCATGAATTATCAAACCCTTGGCAAAGGAACATCAGCATGTCATCAATTTGGATTTATATTTTCACAGTCTGAGGTTTCACAAATTTGTTTTATAAGAGATTAAGGATACATGGAATGTTTGTGGGTTTGTATATCCACAATCACAAGGACCTTTTTTCCAGAAACAGTGTTGCATGTTCCTGGTTCAGAGGATTAGTGTTTGGGTTAAGTCCTCCACTTTTTTCCTTAATAACCCGACACCTCAGGTCACTGGTATGGAATTTACGATTCACACATGCTTTTCTATGAAGTTAATGTTAAAATCTATTTCTCCAACTAGTATACATTTTACGACAACCATCCCAGCATAAGTCCCTAGCTTTTCTTACAAGTGGTAGCACCATTAAACCTCCTTTTTTATTCGGTGCGAAAGACCAGGGGGAGATGGGAACATGGACTCTTATTACCCTTTCCCTCTCCCATTGATATTTGTATCCATTGGAATCCATTCGGGTATAAGCCCATAACTTTATTTATTTCTTCCTTATATTTGGACCCTTGTCCAATGTGAAGAGAACAGTACAACGGATTCTTGCCTCAACCTCTTCCCAGGTTGCCTCACCCTCATCCACCGTCGTGGTTCCCTATTCCACCAGTGGAGGAGGAAAATTTTGAAAGTGTTAATGCCTTTATTGAATTTTTACATCATATTGTTTCTCCCACTGAGCATGAATCATGTGGGCTTAGATATTTTTCATGTTCTCAACATTTTAACAATGGAATGAACAATGAGAAATTTGATTCCCACCGTAATTGGGATACGTTGGAAGCCTTCTTAGGGCCTGAGCTCAATTTATATCCTCTTAATGAGTCCAAAAATTATCCTATTAATCTTGGCATACTAATTAAGAATAAGCCCAAAAGTAAACCCTCAAATCATTAAGGATTCCTTTTTAGGAATTAAGCCCAAACACTTTTCCCTCATAGCACTATAATCTCCTATGAGACTCATCAAACTACATGGGATTTGATTCACATATATATGGGATACGTAAGAAGTCTCCCCGATGTTCAAACACAATACCACAAATCAACCATGTTCTCCTTAGCCCATATTCCCAATAGGGTATTATCTTACATGGATACCCAAATCCTTTCAATGTTCCTTTGGCTGCTTCAGTATAAGCCTGTCAATATGTTTTGATTAAGTCCCTTCCTCTTAGATGTCCATACCACATGAAATTAAACTGTACAACTAGGTACTTATCACACAACCTTAAAAAGTATGATGTGTCCCATTCAGTGGCACCGAACTATAAGGGTTCAGATTCCATTTACAAGGATACCAAGGTAACCCATTTTCTGGGCACAATCCCAATATCAAGCAAAAACTTCATCTCCCTTAAAGATAATAAATTCTAGACGTCCCCACTAGGTTACTTAAAAAACAGTTTCATCATAAAGATGATTAAAAGAACATTGAAATATTATATTAGAAGATACCATTGATGGAGAATGTTGAATACATAAAGTTATCTCCATTGATGAAGAACCTTGAAGACATACTGATGATTCTAAATTTTACACATGTTAATAAGTGAATGAAAATTCCTAGGGAAACATATTATGTACATGGTGAATAAATAAGGATTCATGAAAATATAATAAATTAATAAAGCGAGTCATGGATTAGACAACAATTCCCCCCCAAAAGGGTGTGATGAGTTCAAACTCCCATCCTCTATATCAATGTATGTTCCTATGTATCGTAAAGTTTAAACCTAACAAATTCCTCCCTTTAGAAAATAGGTCCATTATTTCATAATAAATTGTTGAATGTTTCCGGTTCAATATATAAATCCAATCGAAACCGTCCAAAAGAATTGATTTTTAAAACTAGAATAAATGTTTCAATGAACTATGAAACATAAATCAAGAGGAAAACCATTATCTAGGTGGAAAGAAACAATATGTGATCACTAACATAATACCAAATCTATATATGATGTTATTTAATCATGATTTGGTTAATTCCACCATAATAAAAAGCTTTAAAACATATTCATTTTATGGTTTAATGTAAATAAATAAAATAATCAATAAATTCCGTTACATGAACATAAAATGTTAACGAAATAGATATGGAACACCAATGTAACATCCTGGGCCCGAGTGCCACTCAACGGGTTACCTAAACCTATTTGGTTAAATGACCTCAAGAGCATTTACCCAAATGCCAGAGGTTTCCAACTAGCAGTGAGGGCCTAGGTCTGATATTGGGGAAACTATTCCCTCATTTGTCAATGTGTAGTACATCGAAATGAAATATAAAAACATACAAAATAGGGGAAGCAATAAACCATACACATTTAAAGTGAACAACTGCAGTAAAAGACAACCAATAGTCATATAGATAATGACGCAACATGTCTCAAGCTCTATGAAAACATCCAGAACATGATACACGACAATACATCATAATACAAAATAGCTCCAGGAACAAGGTAGAGTAAAGCAAAACAAGCAAAGAAGACAGAATGTAGCGGCATCACAAGCCTAAGCTCAGTCCCATTCTCTCCTACTTCTATGCTACAATCATGTACCTTTATAGGGACAATTTCCCCTGTCAACACCTGTAGAAACGTAATCTGTTTGGGACGAAGACATGACCCAAATAGGGTGTGAGAAATAATTCCTAGCAGGCACCCACCAACGGGTCATGCCCAACTGACAGTGTAAATGTTCCACAACAGTGTGCAGTAGTAAAAATGCAATAAAACAAGTTGTACTCAAAAGTAACTAACTCCACGAGTTATATTTCCAATTTAATATTAATTTAATCTATTTAATATAAAACATCACCTTAGTGAATTTTCTATGTAGATAGTCGGTGTATTTAGACATGTCAATTCTTACCCTTAGGTAATTGTCCTCAGACATAACAGATATTGCCCTCAAGCATACGAAGTGTCTCCCTATGGCACAGAAGTCACTGCCCTTAGGTAGAAGAAGCGTTTCCCTCAGGCGGAATAGAGTGTTTCTCTCAGGCTAAGCATTTCCTTTCCCTTAGGCTAATCAAAACATGCCCTCAAACTAAAAAAACACTGTCCTCAGGAACATGTAACCAGGACGAGCCCAAAACATAAACATGTAATTTATACACAATTCCTATCAATTCAAAAGTTAAAGGACAATATAAACATGGGATATCCTCGGGTATCCTGGCCAAATGGCTAAACAGAGGAACAAACCCCTGGTGTGGTCATGGATCCAAGAAGCGATCCCAAACAACTATTTATTATCACATTTAACTACCTATACATCTCTAGGTATTAAAAATAGCCAAGGCCATAGCCACACAACACACTAACATGGGTTCATATCACAATGGTACACACAAATGCACAACATTTGGAATTTATACACCAAGTCACCTACCTTGATCACACCAGATTGATATACATGAACAACACTCCTTGGACCGTCCAAAAAAGACGTAGATGTGAGGTAAAATAAATATCATTCAATCATAAATAACTTCCCCTCAGGAAATAATTTCTAAAAACAGCTTAAGGAGAGGGAAGGGCATACCCGTACGGTTCCAACTAGATCGACCGAGGCGGAATCAGATTCTTGGTGCTTGATCAGGTGATCTCTAATGTTCAGGCAGTCGTTCTGATCTCTCCATCGGTTCAAATACTTCCCCATGAACAGGGGATGATACTGCCCTTTTAAGCCAAAAAAATAGACTACACGTCATGTACTTCTCAATTAAATGGCGTGTACTTTCCATTTTTTAAATGTTCCTTTGGCAGCTTCTCGCCAGCGTGGCAATGTTCATCTGTCGACATGAGTACAGGACATGTTTTTTCCTCATTAAACGATGGGTACTCTCGCTCAGTTGGAGGCTGCTTCTACAGCTTTACTATTCAACTAATAACTAACTACACGATGTGTAAATACCCACTACAAGGTGTGTAGTTGGTTTTTACACCTTTCGTCGCCGATGTGGCTACACGACCTTTGTACTCATCTCACTTGGACAAAATACACAGCATGTGGAAAAGTAAATGGCGTGTAGTCACATAATTTTGTTTTTTCTATCATTTTCCATATTTTCTAAAAAACACTTAAGGAAAAAAGGAAAATAACAAACCCATACCTCAATAATCAGAACCGGGTAATTAAGACATCCCACCATAAAGAAATTCGTCCCCAAATTTCCCCTACAAGGGTGTCGAAGATAAAGCTGTGAACAAATCAGGACACTGAGCACGTAAGTCAGTCTCCCGCTTCTAGGTTTCGTCCTGCACATGGACATGATGTCATAGAACCTGTACGAGTGGAAAAAACTGGCCTCAGAGAACCATCATGATTCTATCAACAATACGAATCAGATTCTCCTCAAAGGAGGTATCTAAGTGAAGCTAAAACACCTCTTCCTAAAAGACATGAGACGAGTCTGAATGATTACGGCGTAACTGAGATACATAGAAGATATCGTGAATGTCCTGGTACCTCAATGGTAACTACAACTGATAGGGAACCAGCCTAACTCTCTCTAGAATCTCAAATGGCCCCACATATCTCACTGAGAGTTTACCCTATCTCCTAATATGCCTGTGTCCCAACCTCGGTGAAACAGAAAAGAAAACCTGATCCCCGACCACAAACTCCAAGGGTCATCTATAGCAATGAGCATAAGATTTTTATTGAGACTGTGTGGTATCCATCCTCTTCTGAATCAACTGGACCTACTTAGAATTCTCCCACATGAGATGTGATCCCATTAAAGCTACCTCACCTACCTCCAACTAGCACAAGGGTGATCGGTATGGCCTACCATATAAAGCCTCACAAGGTGCCACTCCATAGTTGCCTCAAAACTATTATTATAGGAAAACTCATCCAAGGGTATGTGCTTCTCCCAAGAGCCTCCATAGTCTAGGATGCATACTCACAGCATTTCCTTAAGCACCTGTATTGTACGCTCTGATTGGCCATCGGTCTGAGGGTGGTAAGCTGTGCTCAGAAGCACCTGTGTACCCAGTGCCCTATGAAAACTATGCCAGAAATGATACATAAAATGGGTGTCCCTATCAGAAATGATAGAATGAGGGACCCCATGAAGACATACAACCTCTCAGATATACATCTTCTCGAGCCCATCAACACCAAAGGTCTCCTTGATCAGAAAAAAGTGAGCTACTTTCGTGAGTCTGTCCACAACAACCTACATGGCATCATTGCATTGAGGTGACCTCAACAACCCAGTCACGAAGTCCATCGCGACATCATACCATTTCCACTATAGGGCGGGTAACTGGTGTAACATTCTGGATGGCCTCTGAAGCTCTGCCTTTACCTAATGATAGGTGGAACACCTCGTAACAAAACCAACTACTTCTCTCTTCATACCCAACCACCAATAATGACGTCTCAAGCCACAGTACATCTTGGTAACCATGAGATGAACTACCCATACTGAAGCATGAAATTCCCGCATTAACTTCTAGCATATATCCACTAGAACCCACACTCGTCCATGGAAACACAGAACCTCATCATCACCTATCATCCATCTAGGAGGAGGGTCCACACTTGCAACTGACTCCTGTAGAACTAGGCCTTCTGAATCAGATAGCTGTCTCATCCTCACTCTATCTTGGAGGTTAGAAGTCATAGATAATGAAGAAATATTTTTTTGCTCCTGACTGTCATGCACCTCCAAATGCATCTCAGAGAACAATGTCAAAAGATGCCACTCACCACTGGCCTCCTGCATTGCCTGTATCTGAATCCTTCTACTCAGTGCATCAACTACTGCATTACCCTTACCAGGTGTATAGGAAATGTCAAAGTTGAAGTACTAAAGGTATTAAACCAAAATTCCCTATCTCAGGTTCAATTCACATAGAGTAAAGATATATTTGAGACTTTTGTGGTTGATGAAAACCACAAAATTCTCTCCCAAGAGACAATGTCTCCAATAGCTCAACACATGAACAACCGTAGCGAACTTGAGATCATGCGTCGGGTAATTTTTCTCATGTGGCCTCAACTGCCAAGACCCGTACATGAAAAATAGATCACCCTGCATCAACACTGCTCCTAGCCTAATACCTGATGCATCATATTAAACTATATAGTTATTCCTTTGCTCTGGGAGTATCAGGACTGGTGGTGATGTCAACCTTCTTTTAAGGTCCAGAAAGGCTATCTCACAAGCTTCTAAACAAACAAACATCAAACCCTTATTAGTCAAACCACTCAACGGTGCTACTATGAGGGATATGTCCTGGATAAAAAATCTTTACTAACCATCCATCCCAAAGAAACATTGTATCTGAAACACGTTATTAGGATGCTCCTAGGAAACAACTACTCAAACATACTCTCGGTCTACTACAACTGCTGCCTCTGAGATGATATGACCCAGGAAGTGAATCTGGTCCACCTAAAAGTGTCACTTTAAGTGCTTTGAATATAGCCGATTCTCTCTCAGTGTACTCATTAAAATCTCAAGATGGGTGGCATGGTCGTGTTGAGTGTGAGAGTACACCAAGATATCATCCACGAATACTACCACAGATGAATCCAGATAAGGATGGAACACATGATTCATCAGAACCATGAAACTGTTGGCACATTTGTGAGTCCAAAAGGACTTACCATGTATTCTTACAGACTATATCTGCTCTGAAAATCTGTAAGAGTTATGTCTGATGGTCTCACGCATAGCTGATGATATCCAGATCTCATGTCGATCTTCGAGAACACTCATGCTCGACGAAGTTGATCAAAAAGATCATCAGTCCATGGAAAGGGATATTGGTTCTTGACCATCAACTGGTTCAGATCCCGATAATTTACAAAACGTCTGAGGGTACTATCTGCCTTCTTAGCAAACAGGATAGGCAAAACCCAAGGAGAAGTAATGGGTCAGATGAAACCCTTTGACTGCAACTCCTATAACTGTCTCTTGAGGTCCTGTACCTCAGGTGTAGCCATCTTATAAGGAGGAATGGACACCGATGCCTCTCCTGGCACAATCTCAATAAAGAAATCCACCTCTCTCTCTGGAGGTAGATTTGAAAAGTCATCCGAGAATACATCCATTAAACGATCAACCACAAGAGGGAAATCCTATTGATTATTCCCCTGATCATCTAGATATAAACTCACAATCTGTGTTGTCACACCACCTCATCGGTGATACTCTGGTACAACTTCACTCGCCTGAGCATCCCATTCACCATTGTATAGAAAATCTCTTCCCTCTAGTGATTTGAAACTCACCCAGTGACGATAGGAGTCTACAAAGGCTCGAAAGGGAAACAACCAGTCCATCCCGAGAATGAAATCATAAGTCGTCATCTCTACGACATAGAAGTCCCATAGAATGTGACACCCACCAACCTCTCGGCGGCACTCCCTGCACTAATGCAAACCTTCCGTTCGAGTTCCCAATAGAGTGTCTAGCATCATAACAACAGAAGAATAGGAGACACAGAGCCCAAGGCTCTCCATAATGGGCACATTTATAATTCTATGTATAAGACCCGTATCGAAAAGTACTAAAGATAAGACAGAAGATACTAGAATAGTACTTATGAAAGTAGAAGCTCTAGGATCCTAATCCTATTGGGTTTGTTGCACTGCATATGCCTTCCCAGTGTCGTGGCCCTGCAACATCGCCTAGCTACCCTAGCTATCCCACTATGCTGCCTCTGAGATCCTGGTGTCTAGCTACCACGATGCGACCACCATCTCTGCCTGCACGTCCAGACGTATTCCAGTTTCTTGACTAGTAAGAAGATAGTGGTCCTGCTCCCGCACGCGGAGTCTGCATAGAACCCCTCTCACTAGCCACTGGTAGAAATGCCCTGCTACAACGCTAGAGATGACCCATCTTTCTGCAATCTCTGCACTCCACTAGGTCACATGGACACTGAGGTCTCTTGTGACCTACTCTACCACACTGGTAGCACTTGACCGGGCCACCTGAAGTAAACACATAACTAGTACTACCACCGTGAGAGAAACTCATATTTAGTTTCCTCTTACCAGCAAAAGTAGTTCAGAAGCTACTATCAAACCGCCCTGGCCTGCACCATTAGTGTCCCAACGGTTCGTCTCTATAATCAGCGCCTGGATCAGAATATCATGTACAATAGGCAACCTGAAAACATTCACCAGTTCTCGGATGTCATACCAAAGACCATCCTCAAAGTGTCTAGCCCTAAAAGTCTCATCACCCACCAGAACAGGTGAAAAATGTTGAAGCTCAGTTAAACAAGCAGAATAATCCATCACCAACATAGCGCCCTGTTGTAGATTCAAGAACTCTCAAGCTCTATATGCCCTCAGTGTCTCCAGGAAGAAGAAATCACATAAAGCTGTCTGAATATCTACCCACACCATGTCTCTGTGATGCTCTGTTTGGGTGGTAATATCCCACCACATCTTGGCGGAATCACGCCACATATAATTCGCGACCTTGACCCTCTGTCCTAGAGGCATCTCAAGATTCTCGAGAATAGTCTGCATAGACCCAAGAAAAAAATCTAGAGCCTGTGGTCTGCCATCCCCTGAAAATGTAGGAGAATGCTACAGCTGGAATATACAAGTCAGCTCAACCATACATGTGGCAACCGACAGTGCTCCCTGAAAGGTCTGCATGAACCGCATGAAGCCTTCATGGAACTGTGCATCCATGCCTGTGTCTGGTATAACGTCTAGCACTGCATCTGGCTCTACTGGAGGATCCACTAGTAGCCTATAGCCCACGATATCTGGAGTATAATCATTTTTTCTCTCCTGGAGAACATCCCGTGGTCGTCTCGGTGGCATGACTCTACAAGGTCCAACACACTCCTTAAATAAAGATTATCACAGTCTGAAAAAAGAGGGGACCAAAAAGGGAATAGGAGGAATAAGGCATTCATGATTTAAAAAACAACCATACACTCCGTGTATATGACATACACGCCGTGTAGTCTTGTTCAGAAGAAAGCCATGTGGATTAGCCATGTATAAGGACCAAAGAAGGTGAAGAAAAGGCAGGTACGCGTGGTGTAGTCAGTATACGTGCCAAACGGGTGCCCTGAACCCAGTTGGCACATGACCTCAAATGTAATTCCCCAAACGCCAGAGGCTGTCGACTAGTATTGATGGATAGGTACGATAGTGGGGAAACTATGCCCTCATTTGAAAAATCGTAGCACAAAAGAATAAAATATACAAACATACAATAACAGCGGAAGTAATAAACCATACATATTTAATGTGAACAACTACAGTAAAAGACCACCAAAAGTCATATAGATAATGATGCAACATGTATCAAGTTCGAAGAAAATAGCTAAAACATGTTACACAGCAATACAATACAATACAATATAGCTCCAGGAACAAGGTACAGTAATGAAAAACAAGCAGAGTAGATAGAATGCAGTAGCATCACCAGCCTAAGCTTGGTCCCATGCTCTTCTACTCCTATACTATAATCAAGTACATGTATAGGGTCCCTTTCCCCTGTCAACACCCGCAGAAACGTAATCTATTTAGGCGGAATCCATGACCCAAAAAGGGTGTCAGAAATAAATCCCAGTAGGCACCCACCAAAGGCCTATTCCCAACTGATAGTGTAAATTTGGAAAAACAGTGTGCAGTAGTAAAAATAAAATAAACTAAGCAATACTCTAATGTAACTAAATTTATGAGTTATATTACCATTTTAATATTCATTTAATCCATTTAATATAAGACATCGACTCAGTGAATGTTATAAGTAGATAATCAGTGTCCTCAGACATGTCAACTCTTACCCTCAGGTAATTGTCCTCAAACATAACAAATATTTCACTCCGGCATACGATGTGTCACCCTTAGGCAATGAAGTCACGACCCTCAGGAAGAAGAAGCATTGCCTTCAAGCGGAATAGAATGTTTCCCTCAGGCTAAGCAGTACCTTGCCCTTAGGCTAAATAAACCATTCCCTCAGTCTAAAAAGAACATTTCCCTCAGGCTCTATTAACCGGGCTGAGCCCAAAACATAAAAATTCAATTTATACATAGTTGCTCTCAAGGAAAAAGTAAATGCACAATATAAACATGGCATACCCTCAGGTATCGTGGTCAAATGGCTAAACAGATGAATGCACCCCAGGGGTGGTCTTGGATTCAAGCAGCAATCCCAAACAATAGTTTATTATCACATTCAATTACCTATACAATTCTAGGTATTCGAAATAGCCAAGTCCTCTGCCACAAAACACCCCAACATGGGTTTGTATCACAATGGTACACACAAACACACATCAATTGGAATTTAAACACAAATCCACCAACCTCAATCGCCCCTGATCGATATACGTGATCAATGCTCCTTGGATTGTTCAAGAACGATGAAGATCTGAGGTAAAATAAATCTCTTTCAATAATAAATAACTTCCCCTTGGGAAATAATTGGTAATAACAACATAAGGAGAAGGAAGGGCTTACCCATACGGTTCCAATGAGATCGACCTAGACGGAATTGGATTCTAGGTGCTCTATTGGGTGATCTGTAAAGTTTTGTCCCACCTTCTAAGCTCCCCTCCAGTTCTAATCCTTCACTATGAATAGGGGAAGCTACTGCCCAATTTATTCCAAAAAAAAAACATACTACACGACATGTACTTATCAATTAAATGGTGTGTACTTTCTATTTTTTAACTGTTCTTACGGTGGCTTCTTGCCAGTGTGGCACTGTTCATCTGTCGACATGAGTATACTGTGTTTTTTTCCTGATTACACTGTGTGTACTGTCGCTCAGGTGGTGACTACTTCCACCTCTTTAATATTCACCTACTAACTGACTACATGACATTTAAATACCCACTACATGGTGTGTAGTTAGTTTTTACACCTGTCGTCGCGACGGGGCTACATGACCTATGTACTCATCCCGCACAGCAAAAATACACGGCGTATGGAAAAGTACACGGTATTTTGTCACAAAATTTAGGATTTTCACCCATTTTCCATATTTTCTCTAAAATACTTTAGGTAAAAGGAAAACAACAAACCCATACCTCAAGAATTAGAACCAGGTTCTTAAAACTAACACATATCTCTGATCAACAATCCCTCAAGAAACTACATAGCTACAAGGATTACATACCACCCTCATGCCAAAAAATTTCTATGAAAAACCCATTAGAGTGATAAAGACCATGCTTGAATAAATATAATGAAGAGATATTAGGAAAGCTGATAATCCGAGAATATTTTTGAGAAATCATAGTTATAATGTAGCTCAGTTAATAATGGACCGACCATAGAAATCTAGGTCCAATATTTATTGAAAGGGGATTAAAATACATCAAAACACTGCCCTTAAAAACGTTGGTTTTCAAAAAAATATGTGGGATAAAGTGGTGTTTGAATTTCTATTGGTATTTATAGGTCGAATTTTTTTTAGAGCATGGTTCAACCCCATGGACCATGATATAGCTTGTTGTAATATAGGAAAACTACCATAAAATAGAATGAGACCATGAAGTAACCCCTAGTCAATCACGCATCTCCAAGATCCATGACACATATCCAGTTGAGAAACCATTTTATTGAGGATGGGGTACAGTGAATCTTAATCCACTATGCCTCAACCATCGCCTTTTTTTAGATGTAACTCGAACCGTAATGATATAGCACCACATTCCTTGTCGTAGGCTCATAACCAACGAGATGGACCTAATCCCTAGCTAACTCCCATAACAGAGCTACCCATAAAAGACTTGTTGCCTCCCCACACATCCCTACAATGAAGCATGACCTTCTACATCATATAACACTAGGTCACATCTAGGCCATGGCTCCATGTTGTATCATTTCCTAAAAAGATAGTGGCACCCCCCATTTATCATCTTCAATTTAAACAAACTCTAATAAACATGTAACATCCTATAGGTGTCTCCAACACTCAAAAAAAGAAGGAAATGGATTCTAGGACCCAGGTCCTAAAAATTTATCAAATCATATATATATAATGTTTCTATAATTTTTTATATTGTGAAATGAATAAATTTTAGGAAAAATAAAGATAACATAGTAAAATAATTATATTAAAAAATAAGGAATTTTTTTATATAGCCATGAAATGTCACATGTAATGGAAAGTTGTATAGAATTAGATTAGTTTTTAGGTTTGGTATTTATAATGTTTGCTTGTATTATGTCACACGACATCATATATCAAATACAATTCTGATTTTATTGTGTCATGTGAGATGATATGTTTAATATATTTCATATTAACATTAATTTAATGTAAACATAGAGCATGACATTTCTAACCATGCAATTAATTTTCTCAATTTTCTTCAAATTCACCTCATTATCATGTTGAATAACAATGAAATTTTAGTGAATGATTTAAACATGATTAATATATATTATCAATTATAGATTGAAAATAATGTTTATAAGGTGAATAATAGTGAAGGAAAATTCCTTGAAAATATAATAGGATTTTATAAAAATTCATGTTATGTTAGGTGGACTTTCACACGACATGTTATTATGGTAGTTACACCATGGTAGAGGTTATGCCATTTATTTTCATGTAAAAGCATATTAGGGTAAAAAATATGCATATTTAGGCATTTTGTTTCACTTTATGTTGGTTGGGGGATGATGTTATTTAACTTACAGTATAGGATTGACCAATTAAAATAGATTGAAATATTGTAGGATGGTTGTATAATTGTTGTTAATTATGCTAAATTTAAATAATTAGATGAAATTTGATGTTGATTTTTTTAAATTTTTTTACTGAATATATTTATTGTATAATGAATAATACATTTTATATATTCCTAGGTGGAAGTGTATTATGAACAGTGAGAATTTCAAAAAAAATCCTTATTTAATATAATATATTGATATTATTATCAAATTCATCCAAAAAATATCAAAAGGAATCAACATCCAATTTAAAAATCTAGCACATCACATTATGTAACACATCAATATTATTACTTTGAACTCACTGATATGTACTATTAATTTTATATTATGTTTTGGATTAATAATTTAATAAAGAGATATCTTATTCATGGATAATAACGTTTTTGGGAAGAAACATCCAATTAAGTACTATAAAAATTATTATATTCATCGATATGTGATTCCAACTAGTTGTTTAGATTCATAAAATATATTCTTATAATAAAATATATAATTATTTTTACTATATCATTGTTCCTTTTCCTCCCTCTGCTATATGATTTCATGTTACATGCACATTCCCCCATCAATTTTGTATATATCCTCATCTTATCCTCCCTTTCTCCATGTCTCCACCTCCCACCTCTAGACCAATACCACCATGCCTCCCCCTCTACATCCCCATCTCGGCCACCCCATCTCATCCTCCATACCTCTTGAATGCACCCAAAATTTCAACTCACTATCACAATTTCAGACAATTTTCATCAAACCCAAATTCCTATAAAAATTAATATCATTGTCTCCTAAATACATTCTTCTCCCATAGATTACCCCATAAAATTATTAAATATTTTTTGAACACAAATAAAAATAATTCACCTCTTGCATTTTTCCTTGAAACTAATATATCATTTCCCGCACCATTACTTCCAAACAATTACAATTCTCTAATGCAACGATATCATTTCTCCCATAATAAAAAGATTAAATTGATAAAGTGTAATGTTCAAATATACTTATCCAACTGACATGATTTCTTCTTAGTTGATACCTTATCCTCTAACAACACATACAATATAGGGTTTTGCACTATTCTATTCCCCCCATTATTTATTATTATATTTTAAATATGAATTTATGTTTTTTTGAATTTCATTTTAGAAAATATAAATATTTATATTCAAATAGTAATTATGTATTTTATTTTTATGTGATGTTCAAAATTTATCATTAAATATATTTGAGACAATATTATTCTTATAACTATATATGGAAACAATAATTTCGTGTCACCAAAAATGTTTATTTTATATAGTCTTTTATTTTCCATGATATGGGAATCAAGTGTATAATAACATTATAGTATTTTTTCACTATTTTTATGTTATTTATCTATCCCACCTCAATATATCATATACCATATAGTAAAAATTATTCTACAATATTGAAATACACAATATTCCTCCACATTATGAAATTAATCTCCTACCATGTGACTTAAAATTGGTGTAATAATTTAAGACAAAGACTTTCAATATAATTTTTTGAGTTAGTGAGGTGGAAAACCCTCCCCACCTGATTTGATTTTCAAATTAGGTATAATTTAAAAATTCTCCAACATAATGTATATATCACAAATAATTCTCAATTATGTTCTAAAAAATTGATAATGTATTTTATAAGATGTATATTTATTTCATGTTCAATAATTTTTTCTACTATCAATACATGTTCAACTAGTAAATTTGATATGATTATTATATGCATGTTAAAAAAATTGCAACCCAATTTTAATTTTATCATTATTTATCACATAATTTATTAAAGGAACAAAATATTTGGATTTAATATGATACATATATATGTATCAATTTTATCTAAACCCTGTGGTATCAATGTGACCCAAATTTATTATATATTGTGACGTTATGTATGATCACATCGTTTTCTAGGTATATATTTTTTTAATTTTTTTTGTAATTTTTTCTCAGGCATGCCTTGCTTCATCTATAAAACATGGTGGTCATGTTCTGTAATGAATAATTTTTGTTGGAATAAATGCTGATTTAGGTAGTGATGAACCATGAGAAGGCTGAAGAGAATGCACATAGAGAAATTTGTTTGGGAGAATGATATAAATTATATTGATGTGTGTTTATATGAATTAATGGGGTCCAGGCTAATGGGTTAAGTGTTTTAGGGGATATTTGTATGTTGATAAAAATTAATGGGGCTCATAAATATGGTCTTTCATCTATACCTTTAATTCTTTGTGGATGTCTTCATCAACGACATCTTGGTGTACTCAGTGTTCGAGGAAGATCTTGTTGTACAATTGACAGTAGTTCTCGACACGCTTTTGGAGAACTAGTTATTGGGATGCTCTCGAAGTGTGAGTTCTAGATATGTAAGGTCCGCTTCTTGGGAAATGGCATCTCAGTGGATGGATTTGCATTGGATCTAGCAAAGACCAGGGTAGTAATTTATAGGGAGCCACCCAAGAGTGTTACTAAGGTGTAGAGCTTCCATGGATTAGCAGGATAATATTAGAAGATCATACCTGATTTCTCCAGAGTAGAAGCACCTATAAAAGCCTTGAAAAATAAGGGGAAACCTTCCTATGTACCGAGACATGACAACAAAGAATTCACCAGCTGAGGTAGATATTGAACAACACTCTCATCTTAAGGTTGCCGAAAGAGGGACCCAGATGCGTTGTTTACTGTGATGCATTGGGGACCAGACATATTTGGGTCCTGATGTAGGACGATGCATTGTTTCTTTATGGATAATGATAGCTAAGGCCTCATGAGAAGAATATGAAACTCACTACTTGTAGTTGGTAGAATTAGCCTTTTCACTTAAGATGTGGTAACACTACATGATGGTCAAGTGGTTCATTATTTACTCAGACCACATGAGTCTCAGATATATCATAACAGTGAAAGATCTAAATCAGATACAACAATGTTTCCTATAGTTTCTATAGGAATATGCCTTTGAGATAGTGTATACTACTAGTAAGGGGAAAATAGGGGCATATTTACATAGATAGGAATCATGTTCACACCTACAGAACGAGGATTCAAATCAGTTATCCTCGCTTCAGATATACTACATGGATAGAGATGAGACAGTATACCTCTAGTCAATGGTAGTTTCCCCTACACTCCTTCAGCGATTCAGGGAGGCACAACACCGAGATAATAACTTTGAGAGTACATGTGCTATGATATCTTCAGTCCATTCACCTGATGGATATTATGACGGTTGAGAGAACACTGTTTTTTTCAGAGGACATATAGTTGTACCAGTGGTGCTTGGAGGGACCTGTAACTTGTCATTCCATTTAATGGATTGACTCATAAACTGTGTAACTCCACCATTGTGAATCAACAGACATTCATTAATCCATTTAATTAACAACATTAATTATTCAATGGACTATACACCTTTTCACATCCTATTTAAATAGATCTTTAGGTGGGGATTTTTTACAACTTCTTCATGTGAGGAAACTCTTGATAAGTCCTATAGAATCATCAAACTGGAGTACGAGATGAGATTAAGGGAGTAATGATGAGAGGCACTAAATCACAAACAAACGACAATGACAAAGGAGGTTCTGTCAATCATCATTAGCATACATCTTATCTAGGTAGGGGTTTTTGTTTTTGATATTTTATAATTACTATTTCTACATTCCTGAATTATACATTGAACGCAGATCAACAGACCAATGGGTTGATCCACTGGTCATTCTTTTGACACTAGAGGTTGATGTGGGGTTACAAGTTGAGAGATAAATAAAAGTGATGTCATGCACCCATTAGGGGATCTGTGATTAGGGTCTCCCCCCGCTGCCGCTTTCATCTCCCTAGGGCGGTTTGGCTAGTTTCTTCCCCTTGATTATTCAGCTCGGCTTTCTCGTGGTGTGGTGTCTCTTCCTGTGGCGGCGCTGTGCGTCTTTGAGGGCTCAATATTCTTGGAAAATCTCACCATTGCATGTCTTTTCCACTCCCTACCCGCAGATCTGGACAACACTTTCATGGCGGTGCATTGAGGGTCCAATTTTGAGCTTAAATATGCTACGGTGAAGGTTCCTCTTTGCGTCTGAGTCAGATGGGGGTGAGGTAGGCTGATCTGGTCATCGTGTACGGTTTTGAAGGTGGCGACGGGATTTGCGATTCAGCTTGTGGGGAGTCTTATTCGGGTTTCCTTCTTCTTCCCTCATAGGTCCAGCTCCGGCAGTCTTTATGGTAAAGGGTGTCATTTGTTGGTTTATTGTTATAAATTTCATAAGAGTTTTTGCGGCGTCACCATATTTGGAGGTTCTCTAATCCTCCTTGAATCGATTGTGCCTCTCGCGTCCGTGGATGGCTGGGGACTGGTTGGAGGTGGGGTTCCAGCGATTCTGGGGACCGGTGAAGGTTTCATGCATGCACAAGGCTTTGATTCGGGTTGAGCAGTGGCATTACAGATCTCCGCATCCATGATGATTGAGCGTTTGGGTTGAGTGGTGGCATGCTGTTTTGTTTGTGCAGTGTGTTGGTTTTGTTTTAGCGAGTTGGTGGAACAATTTCTGGTTGGGTCCGTGGATATGAGATCCTTCGAGGGAAGAGTCTGCGCGTTCGTATGCTCCTGCTCCATGACTCAACACCTCTGTCTGAGGCGTATCTGAGTGGTGGTCTCTGTGGTGCTTTGGGATGTGAGGGACAGCATTTGTTGGCATCATTTTGTAGCTTCGACATTGCTGGCTCTCAGAGATGTTCTACATTGGGTTCGATTTTTTTTTGAGGAGGCTGACTATGGCTCGTGGACGAAAATGTCTGGACTTTCACATGATTTTATCTTTTCATATTTATTTTTGGTTGGTTTTAGAGACTCGGGATATGAAGATTCAGCTGGACTCGACCTCAAGGAACAAGCCTCAAAGGAGGATTCAGAGCGGGCAGTTCACCTATGTAGGCTTCACAGAATTTGATGTTTGAGAGGGTATGGTGCCAGCCATCGGATCGGGAATGTACATTGACACGTGACACTTGCTTTCCGTACATTCATGCAATGGTGGAGCGCTTTATCATGTTTTTTACTTCTAGGGAGAGGCAGATCGATGTTGTCAGTCTGAGTTTTATTTTTGTGTACTTTGGGTTGTGTAATGTTTCAAGTCCATGAAGTCTATTTGGGTTCCCCTTTTTCCCGTAAAAGGGGTATTATTATATAATAATAATATAAGGCCTTCAGGCTGTTGGAGGTTACATGTTGAGTGTTATTACTAAATTTTATATTTTTTATTAACATCCCTTGTCAAAATGCTAACGCAAAGGTCGCAGGCCAATCCGAACAAAGTCCAAACCCTCTTCCTATCTTGTTGCTCTTGTGTTTCCCATGAGTAGCCAAGAAATTTTATGGTAAGGAATATATTATGGTCTTAGAGTGTTGGTGTTGACCCGGGAGGCTCTTCGGTGCATATAGTACCAAGAGTGGACAACCAGAGCATATCTTGTGGCATGCGAAAAGAACAGCAGGCATGCCATGCCACGGGAGGTGGATATGCAGCACACCATCATGCGCTGTGGTGGCTAGAGGAAGTTGACCCGAGTCGACATTGTGGGTGAATGGTAGCACCCATAAGCACCGGCACCGACATGAGGAGGTGACATGAACCTGCGTCGCACTACGTCTACTGGAGACCGGTCGACCAGCTGTCCGACCATTGTACGCGGTGAGGCAGCACCCTACTAGCCAGATGAAACAACCTCACGTCCTTAAGGCCATAAAAAGATGTGTTCTGCCTTCAGGTACACCGAGCCAGACGTTGGCCAACCGAATTGGCCAGACCCGCAGACCAGTGGTCCAGGGCTGGTGGAATGAGACAAACCTGGTGGGCTGGGCCAACCGTGGTCTGGGCCCACAAACTAGTCGGGCCAACCCTGACGGGCCGGACCCAGTGAACTGGGCCAACCATTAATGTGCCAGACCTGGGAGATATCAGGTGGATCCTGGGACCTGTTACATCAGGCCGGCATAACTGATTCAGATCGAGACCTGACCCATTTACATATTCTGGTGGACCTGACTAAGTCATGGAGGACAGGGTTGTGATCACCGTCATTTCACGAAAATGGGTGTAACTAACAGACCATGTTTCCGATCGGTGCACCATATGTGGTATATGGGCCCTTGTGAGAAGGAAGTACTTTAGAGATACACTTAGTGAGTTTTGAAGGTGTATGATGTGCAACCTAGGTTGGATTAGATTTTAATCCAACCATACCCTTTTTAAAAATGTGCCCATATCTCATAGACTGAGAATGCGATCGACGCTTCATCTGGCATGTTTGGACTACTATGATGGGGTAGAACCTTATGTATGCTTTTTTGCGGGACATCATTCTAGTTGAAATATGACCGACGTCTTGAGGGGCATAATCTTCCGGATATCAGGCATTCTACATGAAGGAACTAGTGGCTGACAATGACATGAGGAAGAAGAGAGACCAATACAGGTAAGAATAAGTAACTCCAGAGTGGGATGATCTAGTTATATAACTTATCATCCCTACATATGTCCTAAAGACCAATATGGAACAGCCGCAGCAAACAATACGGGTCAACACCAGTGACCATTACAGTCCATCATCTAGCAACCAATACATGCGAGCATACCGTGACCTATACGGGTCAGTAGTAGAGTTTAGTACGGAATGAATGATCTTGCTTTATGACTAGTCATTCCTATCAGAGATACATTGGTGATATAATATTAGAGTGAGCTATCTCTTTTTCTTTGTGCTTCATGATTTAGATCATGCTTGTGATATTACCTTTGTGGTATTTCTGGTGATGTTTTCCATTGTGGATTAGTGAGAGACCTTCAGGGGTGTCGGGGTCCCATACTGAGTTGATATCCTCAACCCTGTATGGGCTCTACCCGCACATGTGTGTCTACTGTAGAATATTGTTGCTCCAAGGATGACTTTGGAGGTTTAGGACTTAGTGGAGCTTGGTGTGACATGTGCAGTCGAGATCTTCTTCTTGAACTTTAGACTTACAACTATTAACCTCTAGGTAGAGCTTCATGGATGATGAGACAATTATTTACATTCTTTTCAGTTTCTAAGGCTTTTATTTCAGCCCACAGTTTTTAGATTACTGTTCTACTAGTGGGTTCACATTACTCTTGTTGTTATACCTTACTTTTTTGGTTGTTTACTTCAGATTCCCTTTTTGAGCATGTATGGATCTCCATGGAAATGTCTTCCCTATTCGGGGAAATCCTTCCGGTCCTAGTTACCAATCCCTAGCCTATGTAAGGCACGGTTGGGGTAGTCATGTCCATGCCCCATGGGATGTGTCGTGACAAATGAGGTAAGGGACATCACCTCAAATTCCCTTAACATAAGAATATTTTAATATTAAGCACCAATTTTTTATAATATACTACATATAAGTACCCTTTAAAATTAATATAATTAATAAGTCATAATTAGTTTTATTTTATGTTTCAATTTTATTTAGTTCATTCAAGATGATTTAACATGAAAATTACCATGTGGTAAACAATTTCATAACTCTATTTTTTACATTGGTTATATTACAAAATCCTTATCTTTGATATTAAATGATTATGTGTGTAATGTATTTTTATTATTTTATTCATACATATATTTGATGTAAATAATATATTTATTGATTATTTACCCCTTCAATGAAATATTCTGGTTAAGATGTTTTGACACATATTCCACTCTATTGAGAGATATAAGATATTTTCACATATTTATTTATATGAGTTATATCTACTTCCCCACTAATATTCTATATCAGATATATATTTATATTCATTTATTATTGTCTCATTTGAAGATATTTATATCATGGGGGTTATGATTCAATGTTTATCAATGTGGTAAGGGTTTATTTTTTAATAACATTTTAATAGAGATTGTTTTTTATTGAATTTACATTGAAAAAAAAATATTTGACCATTGTCTAATAAAAAAATTTACTTTTATTATCCCCTAGTTATTCATTTAAATTTTAAGCCATAGTACCATTTTCAACTTTTTGGTACTTAATAATTATTTAGAAATTGTTTTTTTTGAAATTTGACTTTATTTATCTCTTCGATCAAAAGTCATTTTACTTTTAAATATAAGTTCTTTCAAAAAATTAATGGCTGTTTTAATTATTATCCAATTATTTATTAAATCCATCTTTACTAATGATAGTATTTTTAAAAAATATTTTAAAATTAATCTCTTTATTATTTTCGAAACAAGGTAGTTTTGAAATTTATTACCAAAATGTGAAAAGAATTATCTTTAACAAATATGGAATGAATAAAATTTTCTACACTTAAAACCACTCTTTACATTGAATCTTCATTTAAACGTTTACAAGTTAATTTTCAATGACATTTGTTTCCTATATATCATGAAACTATTTATTTTTTAAATTTGATCTCTGAAGTAAAAAATGTTATTTTCCTTGTGAAACATTTTAATGATATTGTTATAGAAATTCGATACCTTAATGAATAAACACATTATATATAATAAGAATAACATTGATACTATTACTCTAGATAGTATATGAATATTTTGACTAGGGAAAGTTTTGATAATCACATTCAATATTAATTTGTGTAGTGGAATTTTTTTTGATGAAACATTGAATTTATTATAATTATTGGATATTTAATTTATATTAAATATTCCTATAATTCAAATGATGGATATTATTATTTCCAAAACCCATTACCATATTTACATGTTGTGTTATATTATGAATGTTATTTTATTAATTGGTCATGTAATTATAAATCAACATCATTTCGTTTGTAAACATATTTGTTGATATGGAATATTGTTCTTTAATTAAAATGACCATTAGATATATAAGGAATCCATTTGACATGTATTGATTGGTGAGGCCAATTTATATATATCCCCTCCATGTATCAGTAGTCTAATGAGATAAATTAGTTTGGGAGCCATATTTAAAATGGGTTTTTCGTATACCAACCCATTGATTAAATTTTCTTTTTGAAGGGTCCCGATGATATCAATATACCAATGTCCATGAACATGAAATCCAAAATTAAGAATATAATTAATTAAAATTTCAATAAATACTATCAATGACTTTAATGAATTGATATTATCCATGTATTAATTTTGAGATCAACTGATTATTTATATGAATTTATCTGATCATCATTTACTCCAACTATATTATTATTCATGTTCAGTTTACAGATTTAATGGAGTGTGTTTTCAGTTATTTATCAGCATATATTGATTATTGATTATTTATTTAGGATAGCTTGAATTATACAGAATCCTTATAGATCATATGAGCTTACATTTATTTTTTTACCATTTCTATTTACGTGTAGAAGGAATCTTTGTATGAGTATATGGATGAAGATATTTTACAATCAATATGTTGTATTTCATATTTCCAAAAGTAATGTTATATTCATGCATCTATCTAGGTAAAAAAATGACTAAAATATTTTATCATAAAATATGTGATTCATTATATATTATTTGAAATTATTAATGTAACCACTGTCTCAATGATGTTGGGGTAGGTGTCTTTACATAGGTATGAACTACTATTATATCCTCAGGCCTCCTCACCCATATCTCATCAGCCATCCCACTCTTAATCGTCTCATTCTCAAATCACAAAAAAGGATTATATCTAGAGAAAGTCCTAGAATTTTAAAAAATAAAAAAAAACATTAATAGGGCAATTTCACCCTAAAATGAAGTCATTCACCCATCATAGGAAAACAAGATCCCACAACCTAAACACAACACACTCAATATTCACAATCAATATTTCTCCTAGAACCAAACATTTATATATATCAAACACCCAGTTTTCATTCCAACTTGAATTAACTGATTCATCATCACATGTTCAATCTATGGGAAACCAATGGAATTAAATCAAACAAGCTTCTAAAATATTCAGACAAGATTTATATTATTTTCAATATTTAAAAAGATATAAAGAACAATGATTCATTACCATGAAATTTTAATATCATTAATGTTTACATGAATTCCATATTTATGGTCCTAATAAATTCCATTGAAATAAATGATTAAATTTAATTAAACATGTTATTATAATAAATTTTATTACGGTAAAATTAAATAGATAGAACAAATTTATTAAACATGCCCATTTTAAAATATTAATCCAATTCCAAAAAAACTATATTCATTACATACCAATTTAATTAATTTAACATAATAATATGAGTATAATCATACATCCTAACAATCATTACTTACATAGAACAACACATGGAAAATAAACTGGTAAATTACTATCACAGTGGAATGAAAAAACAAATAATTTCTAACATAAACCAATTCCTGACATCAAATATGGTTTAAATCTTCATTAGGTCAAATCCTAGTTATCCGAATGGATAAACCTTTGTCAATTAAAAATCTCAAGTAAAAAATAGCATTGGAAGTGATTCCCTTACCTCTGTACCCTAAATATTTTGAAATGGATATTAAACTCTAATATGTATCTACAATGACATCTCTCATACGAAACTACATTCCTCCAATGATTCCACAACATAACCATGCCAAAAAACAACCTTCAAAACTAATTTATAATGATGTATATCAAAAGAAAAAATATGGAAGGAATAAATTAGATGAAATGAGACCGATACAAAAAATAAAACATGTGAAAATGGAGGTTCAACATATATTATATTATTTTGGATCGAACACAGGAAGTTGAGATCAGTCTCTATATAAAGATACATTAGAAGATTCAAAAAAAATACTCTTGGGAAAATATACGTTGATAGAAACATGTGGGAAATTTTTTGGGTTTGAATTAACACATTTGATTAATCAGAAAAATAATTTTTAAAGACCATTTTGAAACCCTTTGGAAAATGCCACAGTTTGTTGAAAAACATGAGCTTTGTAACATAGTGGAAGGAGGGCATGCCACTGCCCAAAGCCATAAAAACATTCCTAAGATTAGTGATGTAGATCTAGGTGTGATAATATTTTCCCAGTGAGGTAATATATTGCATTCTGATCAACCAGACATAATAATTTCATCTTTGTTAGAAAATCATCAAACCTCTAAGACATAGCTACACATTCTAAACTATATCCTCATGACTACTTAGAAGGGGCTATACTACAATATAACACAATGGTGTAGTTACCCTAAAAATGTTGTAGCCTACAAAATATCTAATAATCTACAGTATGACCTTACACACTGTAGAACCTGGGCTGATGATGCATCTAATTGATCCACACATCATCCTTTCCCAAAAAGATAGTAACACCCCCATTTTCCCTCAAAACATATCCAAACACCTTGGATATTCCTCCAAATGAATCCAAAATCAATGAAAATAAGTTAAATGTCTTAAAATAAATATTTTATTATATTTGATAACTCTATAACTGTTATAATCCTCAATAATTTAAAACTACAACCACATTTAAGGAATAAAAGGGGCGATCTGAACATCCACCATGTGAGATACCTTTCAATAATTTTACAAATATAGAAGTTTAAACACATCAGCTAATGAAAATATGTGAAAAAAAATAAAACTTCAATAATCATCTCCAAAACCTTATTGAGGGGGATACTTCTCAAACAATAGTAAATCTCTGACATAGACCAAGTGAAGACCATATTATAAACTAGAAAAGATTCATCATCTATAAATGATTATTACTATTGAAAAGCTAAACATAAAATAGTTTGGTGTTTTGAGTATATATCTATGAGTCGCATTCCCATGTACTATCCACCGTGTGATCATGTCTTTATAAGAGAAGAACTAATGGAATTATATTTCCACAAAACACCGTCAACTAGATCTCCTTGAACTTTACAAGAAAAGCCCTAAAGGACGCATCACTTTCAACATTGATGTCCCTCAAATGAATGATGTGATAGTTGTGACGAGTATAATGGATAATCTATATCACCTGAATGAAATATGCATCATGATCATAATTAGGGGGATTAATATCTAATACACTCTCTATCCAATGAGATACAATACTTAAAATCCTCTAATAAACTATGGTAAAAAATGTAACACCCCTATATTTTTTGATTTTTTGGATAACTTCTATTTTTAATATTTTTCATTTCACAATACACTGGAAAAATTTCTTTAAATACCTACATACATAAATATAGATAGAGAGATATATATATTTATATATTAAAACACTAATCCAAACATTCCTTCCACACATAATACCAACTTGATGTACGTTACATTAAACATAGATGATTCAACAATGAATAATTTTATTGATATAATTACTTAAATGTGGACATTATAGTTATATTAATCATAATAAATAATTTTAAAATCATATTTATATATTGTTTTATATAGATAAAACATATTGACAATAAAAGATATGATTTTTTGTAAAGTCCTTTTTGTTTAAAAATAATATTTTCTCTAATGATCCAAGTTTAATAATAAAATTAATTTTGAACAGTACTATAAATTTAAATTCATAAAAAACATCATTTTCTCATTTATAATAATGAAATAATCTTAGAGTTAGTTTTTTGGATTTTTCTTAGAAACCATATTTTTTTTAATAGTGAAAATAATGCATTTTAGTTAATAAATTCCTTTCAGTATAAATAATTATTAATATAAAATTATAATTTAAATTTTCTTTAAGTTAAACATAGATAAATGACACATAAATTAATATAATTAAGTTAATTAAAATAAATTTCACTTGGAAATTTAATATAGAAACATAATCAACTTTCGATCATTTTTCTACTTTGAAAACCTGTTATTTTTTCTCATATGAAAAATTATAAATAAACCTAATTTTGATGAATCTATGAATTCAAGATAGGAAAATCAACATAAAAAATATTTATCAATATTATATTATGATTCTAAAAATATAAACTTAATTGTTTTACCAAATATATTAGTAAAAGTGATTTAAATTAATCATAGTGATTAATGTCAAATTATGCATAATTTGGGATCAATTCTAAATCATAGGGGACAAAATGACCTAGAAACTTGACCAAAACCCATTGTATGGACATGATTCGTCCATAAAACTTTATGTATTGATTTTAATTTGTCGATATGATTTATTTTATGTAAGAACTTGCATACACCTAACTTGTTTTCAAAAATTCCATGTGAGTCGTTTTCCTTCCCAATAAAAGGCCACCACTTCTCCAACTTATTCACACCTTTAAACCCTCTTAGGTTTGTAAAATATCAGCACAAAACAAATTAAAATATCTCTACTCTCCTCCTATATTTCTTACCAACTGAATAAAAAAAATCCAATGAGGTCGTTAGGCACCAACCAAATGGAGTGACCCGATTAATAGGTAGCTTCTTCTCTCATATCCTTTATTTTTTTATCAACCCCCATACAACTCCCTTTAATAAATTATTATATAAAAAATAATTATCCTCAATAAAATATTAATTATTATGTAAAATGTTCAACCTAAAATCACACACATCTTTATCTAATGGATAAAAAACATATTTTTTTGTATGGTGAACTATTGCCCCACAAAATGATGGTTCTTCATTTTTACATTACAACCTTACATACTGTCCATTATGATGAAAAAACATTTTATATATTTATTAGGTTAAATTAATTATTTTCTTAATAATTTTTATTCATTTTAGAAACACATATCATTTTACTTTCTATTTTGTGTTAATACGATAAATTCGTTTGAGGAAGTGTGGACTACATCCCCCTCATAGCGTTATGAGTCATTCATACACCTCATGGATTGTATTAAGGATGGATTTTCTGAATATATATGATATATATTATATAATAATTATAATTTAAAAATTATATATATATATATACATCTGTTACATTTTTTTTCATTCTTTAAAGATGACAATTAAACGAGAATAGCGTTCTTGCAAACATACGACCTCCCATATCCATAAAAGGTGTTTTCTTTTTCATAATTATATATTCTATTGATTTTTATAACACACATAATATATATATATATATATTATTTATATCTTTTTTACATTATGAAAAAATGATATATGTATGAGGTCCAATGTTATAATAAATTAAGGCAAATGGAAGGAATAAAGTGAATATTACCTGAAGTGAAGCCTTAACATTTTATAATTAAAAAGTGGGTAATAAAATGATAGAATTATACCATATAAGCAAATTTGTATAATAATATTCACATGAAATAGATTTTTAATAATATTATATTTATTATAAATGGATATCTTATAAGTACGAATAGAGTAAAGGCATAAGGTATTGAGATTTATCATCACTTTTTATTTCCATGATATACATTATCTATTCCCCAATAATTACTTATGTGTGTTCTATATACAGAACATGTATTGGTAATATTTATATTATAATTAATTTTCATGATATTCAAATATCTATTTTTAGATATTTATTTTTGGAGGTTTATGATTCCAATGTAACCAAATAATTAAAATATTTTTCTTTCAATTATCCTTATGCAAGAATGTTATTTTATATACACCTAAATTATTTTAAAAGGTGTATATAATTCCATTGGACATTTTATATATAAAATGTTATTCCTTCCATGATATTTTACACTCCTATTATGTTTCATTTCCTTACATGGAGAGAAGGATCCCATATTACCAAGTATTGATATTACCTTGAGATAGTCTCCTCGTTTTTTCATGATTGTTAAGGTTTATGCATACTTTGATGAACTTTTATGAACCATCTTTTGATAAAACTCATTCTGATATGGTTTTTTATTTTTTATACATGTATTTGTTGAATTATTTTACTCCGTGTTACATAATATAATTAAAAAAATGTTTTTAAGAGAGACCGATTTTACTATCTATTTGGTTAGAAATATGTGTTCTATTAAAACCATGATTTAATGAATGGGTTTCTAGTAATATTCTAATAATAACCTATGTTCATTTAAATAAACCATTACCCAATTTTTACTTTTACGAATGTAATCAAGGTGATCTTATTATCTCTTTCTAAACGATTAATTTTATCTATACTTTTTTATAATTCAATATGTTACACTGTCTGACATATACATATTTGTCCGCCTTCAATACTTGGGAGATCTATTTTAATTTTTCAGGGTTAGTTTTTACATTTTTTTAAATATATTTTCAAATATTTTTTTTGGAAAATGTTTTTGAGCTTCTTTTATATGTTTCATGAAAAATAGATTTCAAAAATGTTTTCAAGATTATTTATTATGATTTCATCTAAAAAGTTGTTTAAAATGTTTTCAAACATAATTTTTATTAATTTATTTTATTTTTGATAGAAATGATTTTCAAAATGTTTTATGTTTTAATGTGATTTTTTAAGAACAAATGATATTATTCGAATAAAATGTTTTCAAAATATTATTATATATTGATTTCTCTAAAAGATGACATTTGATGAGGTAACTCATGAACATGAATTAAATTATCCAACGGTTCTATTCATATATTTTATTTAATGGTTATATTCTATTTGAATGATGATCATGACACCCATTTATATTCCACAGGTTATATTTTTTTGAAACGTGCTTCTTTTAATGGGTTGTTCTTCGATGAAATTAAAACTATCTATTTTACCTAGGTTATGATTTGAAGAAATTATAATGATACCCAATTCATTTTATGTGTTAGGATTTAATGTTCATGAAACACATCCTTTATTATTGTTCATGATATAATGAATTTTTTAACCTTATGAAATATGTATTAATGATTTTATTATGAGATGTGTGAGACTTATATCTCCGCATATTGTATTGTGTAATGATGGATGACTCATGAATATAAATATTATGTGTGATAAAGATTACTTATTCACAATTTTATGAATGAACTTGGTTACATGTCAATAACTTTAGGTGTGAACCCAATTACATGTTTATAATGTTTTGATTGAACCTTATTACATGTTCACAATGTTAGGAATAGACCTAGTTGCACATCCATAAATATATGTGTGAACCGGATTACATGTTCCAAATTTTATGACATGAACATGATTACATGTTCATAGTTTTATGCATGGAACTATATTCAGGTCCAAATTTTTATGTGTGAAGCCGATTACATGTTAACAATGTTATGAAAGAACCTAATTACATGTTCACAATGTTATTCATGGACATCGTTTCCTGTCAAATATGGTATGTGATAACCTGATTTCACATTCAAATTGTTATTCCTGGACTTGGTTAATTTCCATAATTAGATGTTGGTGTCTAATTTCATGTCCTTAGCATAATGAGTTATCCTTTTCCTACTTATATATGTTCAAATCATTATAAACCAATGTTCATGCCACAAATTCCTTGTATTTTTAATAAGTTTTTATTTTATGAATTCTTATATAATTACTCTTATTATCTATATATTATGAACTAACCGTCATTATTATTATCTTTAATATGCTTTGTAATATTTTAAAATGTTATTCTGCAGTTCCATACCCTGCTGTATCACATTCTACAAACATGTTTCCTATATTTACCCTTATTGAGAATATGATCTCACCAATTTCATATGTTTATTTTCCCATGGTTATGAAAATAGGTTTTAGGTAGAATTATTATAGGTGGAGATATTTATGGGAGATGATGAATATCTTTCACCATGATAAAAGATTGTTTACATGTTTCCAAAGACACTAAACTGTTATGGTCCTCCAACATGTATTTTTGTAATGTACAGAGTAATCCTATAAAATGATGTAATATCCATGTATGTTAATCCTAAGTCACAATAAAGCCTTACTCCAATGATTAATACTTCACAAACCAGGAAAATGAGTCACCATTTTGAACACATGATTTCCAACATCAAAATCTATATATCTCACCCAATGATTGGTATAATAATTCTATTGATCCTTCCTTGCATTCATAATTTATGTAATTACACGAATCAGATCTGTAATTTTCTATACTAGTTTTGGACCAAGAGTTAATACCTCTCTAACTCATGCACAAAACAATGAATAAAAAAAGGTCATCGGTTATAGGATTTAGTTTTTTTATGGTGGAGTGGAAACTATTGCTGTAAAAAAATCCACCAATTTTTGGTTCCTAATTCACGAGTCTAAAAAACCAAGGATAAAAGAACACATCATTTCATCAATACTATACATTTTTACCTCTATCTAACATTATGTTTGGGGATGATATGTAGTGTTATGGTTTACTTGGGATCCGGAATTATGATGGAGACCTTCCCACACTGTAGAGGGGAAATAAGGATCATAACCAGAAATGATCATCAGTGTGACTTTATATAGTCTTACCACATCCTCAAGTTATTTTAATTTTCAAAAAAATTCATTGATCAACATTTTTATCACTATGACAAGGGATGTTTTTATCCAATAATCCACTATCAACCAAATTGTATCATATCCTACTTCATTTCAAGGAAAACTATTAACAATGTATATCTTGAAATCCTCCAACATCCCCTGAGTAACATCTAAACAACATAAACAATCGTTTCCATTATAGTACATGACATTTCCTTTTAGAGGACCAATCATTGAGACACAAAATATTCATCTTAATGCTTCAACCCAATCCACTAGAACTGGAATCTTAGAGCACAAAACAAATTTATAACACCATGATGTTCCACAAAGGGTGAGATATAAAATAAAATAGAATTATCTCATGCATCACTAAAGGATCAAAAAACTTTCCCAATAATGACAAAAAATGTAGGTCATCCACTAACTAACCATCAGGTGTATCACTAGAAGCAACTCCATCTCTCCCAACCTCCACCTTAGAATCCCTAAGTTGTTAGTCCTCCACCTAATACACCAAGACTGACTGTATTTTCATCTAGAAATTAATTCACATGTCTCTAACCAATCCCATTACAAGATTAATTATTGAGAGTTCTTTCATCACTCTTCCATCTAATGATCTAGATTCAAGCAGGATATCACAATGTGACTTCCTTCATAGAACATTAGCTAAATAATTACCATTTCCTAGCGTAAATAATATATATTAGTTGTAATCCTATAATAATTACATCCATTGTTATTTTGAGAAGTATATTTCATAATAGGATAATACAAAACATAGGATCTTATGATTCTCAAATACCACAAAACACTTTCCAATGATGTAATGTCGCCACAAATTGAGGGAATACACAATTTTTTCAACCGTGATTTTAGGTTTGGAGTGGTTACTATTATAATGAATGAACTTGAAGAACCCTTATGAAATGAATTATCTCTGATAAATCAATAGTCATCAGCATCATAGAAAACCCCAAACTGATCTCCCTTTTCTCACAAATGAATAAATGTAGTACGAACACACTTCTCCATTAAATACTAAAAAGGCACATAAACCTACTTATTCCACTATAATTCCATATCCATATTGATCATGGATGTTAGAGGAGTTTCAACCTAAGAGAATATTTATATGAACCATATAAAATATTCTACAAGACCAAGGAAACTCTATATTTATGCTACTGTATTGGGTCATCCCTAGAAATGTATGTCTCAATAATAAAAGGATATAAAAGTAACACTAAATCAGACATGACATTCCACATGAATATTACTTCATGATCTGATAACAGAATCTATGTCAACAACTTGAATAGATACTGGTGATTAAGAAAACCCCAAAGAGACTATAGATAGACTATATTCATATACTCATTCATTGAGAAGACATGTTTTTCATCAATGGAAGCCACTGCAACCAATCTAAAATCACATTGATTATTTTATTCATTAGACACATGATTAGGTCTGGAGAGATAATCACAACAATTTTCATTATCAAAAACAATTAGTTCCCATAACGATATTATAATTACATATTCGAAATACCCTCATCCTTTACCATTATACTATGATATCCCGAATGTAAATAGATCTTTGTAATCCAACATGCACTTTTCATCTAGTAGAATAAATCATAAATCCATGGGATAGAGTATCATTTTGTTATTATCTGCTATTTAATGTTCTGATAATTAATATAAGTATGAAAAATTTTGTTATACTTGTTTAAAAAAAATATTTGGGTACAACAATGTGACACACTCAGCCAAACGAATCCTCCCAAAAATAGACCATGGAATTTTACTTGCATATCTCGCAACACTGAATCCCCCATACTATACTAAGACTTTGAGATGAAATAAATTATTATTCATAGATTATTCTAAATTTATTCTCTAATGAGGGGTAATTATACAAAATCCTGTTAATATTCATCAAGATACTCTTCAAAATCCATTTGAAACACTCTAGAAACATTATTCAATTAACTCAGCATTAAATTGACCATCAAATTATATAATGCTGAAACATGACTCTAAAAAATCATAGGGTTTTGATCACAAATGAGCACTACAAGATCTCTACCAGAATTGTATAATGTGACCTATCTCTAGATGATATCCAAAAAAATGAATTAATTAATTGCAATCTATGCTAAGGATGATGTCATATGGATATATCTATAAACAAATGATGACTCCCTAAGTGTTGTGCTTCCTTAGTAATAGATCACAGTCTTTATATACTTCATACTTGTCATCTCAACATATAAGTAGAACATTCAATTCAAAAAATCATTGAAAACCAATATTACTAATGTCCTAAATAATGGTTGAGGGTTGGTGATTTTATTGACTATCAATCCCCGAAATAAAATAACGTAATCACCCATATTTGAAATAAGAAATGGGATCCTAATACAATGGTTAGATCACTCATCACAAGAAATAATAGAGAATGCTGATAGCCATGTCCTACTCCAAGATCTCTCTGTCCCTAATGAGAAACACCTCCATGAACATGATCTATTAAATAAAAATGATGTATATAGCAGGCTTACTCTATACCAACAATATCTCTTCTAAACTAATTACAAGTTAGTGTAACCTTTTGTTGCTCCCAAAAATAAAATTTCCTTAACAGAGGAACCAAGAGTGCAAAACATTGATCATGTTGACTACATATTATGGTTATTAATATTCATAAATTATGAACTCAGCCTTCCTAAAAAAACATTCATCTAATCCGTTGGAAAATATTTGAGTGATTTAACCCGTAGTGTAATTAGATGATGAGGGATTGGACCTACACCAGATTGATGGAAATATGTTATATCTATGAAATTTCGAAACATTAAAAAAATCTTCATTAGGAGGAATCCAAATGAATCCCCTATCACGAGGAACTAGTTTTTTAAATGCCCTCTCAATGACATCATATTTGGAAATCACCTAAATGGAAGTTGACAACATAAATATAGGGACCAATAAATAGATCTCTAGACCCAAATCCACCTAAAAGTTCTTGGCATGTTCCACCTCATTTAGTATCATGTTTGAATCATTTTGGGGGGGGGGGGTTACATAAAAAGATACCAAATTCCCATACACTGGAACTCCCCAATTAATGGGTAAGAATATCCTGAAAAATGGCCACCATTTGAGTCGAAGAAAGAAACACTTCTTAAGAATGGCATGAGAACATATCCCATAAGACTACCAACTCCCGAAGATCCATGATGAAAAATATAACCCACTAAAAATATTTTACTTACATTATCGGCATGAATAGTGAAACACAACTATAATTTTGATCATAGATTGAACAAAAAGATATATTAACCTCATGTAACCAATATTCTATGGATGAGTCCGAAATGAACCCCTCGTAACTCTGTAGGTTCTAGTACTGAAACATTTGGAGTTCATCCTATAACTTTATTTTTCATCATCTTTTATATATGATAATATACTAGAACATCCTACTAAACATATTTAGTGTGGACCTACTAGGGATGTTGAACATGATCCATTACTATGAGAAGGAAAAATAGTTGGTGTTTCCTTAACATTAAATATAGAATATTTTTCATTGATTACTTATTTTATTTTTTAAGAATTAAATTTGGATAAGGTCTCCCATTTTAAAACACATACAAAAATAACATTTATGCATGATCCTTTCGTAAATATCTACACATTAACTAGTATCACATCATATAATTGGATCAATTAAAATAAATTTTTTTATATTAGATCATAGGGGGCTTGAATGCCAATGTTCTACCTGATATACCAAGATTACATATCCTAATGAACTAAGATAAAAGTATTTTTTCTTCGAACCCATGTGGTCATCAACAATTACTCACTCTAAACTACATCACATTACTTATACTGATCCTTTTACACTACACCATCATAACCCCTCCCCCATAGGGAACCCCTCTCGAAGGATATAAATGGGAAAAATATGATGGTTACTACCGGAAACATACCATTAGTAGGACCTAGATTGGAAACATGCACAGAGGGTATAATTAATATATATATGGGAGGCACTATACTATAAGATAAAATGTTGATTTGAGTGATCAGATAGATGCAAAAATATTATTATTCTAAAATTGAAAAATTAAATCCCAAGTACCTGAAGGCAATGTCATACATAACTGATCATCTAAAAAAGAAAACTATAAGAACAATAATATAATGACAAAAATTACCTTGAATTCGAAATAGATCCTACAAAATCAGAATCTAGTAATATCTATCTCATTCTCCAAACTACTCCTACTTATCCAAAAAAAATTATATAAACATATGGTGAGTGTAATTTGTGAAATAAGTAGGATCCTCCATAGAGCCTGTAATAAAAAATATAATGGAATCATACTGAATCTCAATGAATAGTAAGTGAAACTAACTAATCACTTAAACATTTATAATATGTTCCAAACCTCACCATGGAAAAATTTGACCAAGTATCACATTTAATATATCATGTATTATTGTAATAAACAATAAGGGTAACCCGCTTCCTCTTCCCCACTCGTTTTCTTCACTTCCACAAAATCACATGTTCTAATCCATCTCTTTTAAAAAATACAACTCAAAGAAACCTGGGTTGAGTATCATAACATTCTCCTCTTACATAACATCATAACATCATCTTATCCAAATATATGTATATACTATTTGAGTATTTTCAAAGGATCCACCACATCATGTATGAAATTAATCATACAATGGGTATTATACCTCAACTCACAAGATCCCATATGTCATGTAAGCTACTTCAAGCCATCATATACTATCTACACTATACCTATAATAATCATTTAGATTCTATATTTGGAGATGATTGTGTGTGAAATAACAAAAAATCACCACATACCTCTTTACATATATATGGTAAAACTAACTACCATTCATACCGACACATTATACTATGAAGATAAGAGAGCGAGGCTACATGGTATAGTCATCCATCCATCCTCCCACTGGGATATTTGGTAAAAACAACTACTGATATTCCATTGTGTGTCAGTCTCCCAAACCAACATGGGTGGGGTAGATAATTAAATAAAAAAATAGATAGGATATAATATAGCTCATAACCACACTATGAGAATAACATAATACTATGCTCAACAAAAGTGATTTCCACTCAGACACACGAATAGCACTACTAAGAACTACATATCCTACACACAGACAAGAATTTATAAAAATTTTACATAAAATAATTTTTTTAATTTTTATCATTTAAATTATGTTACATAATTTTTTTTGAAATTATATAACATTATTATGAATTACATTTCATAAAAAATCAAAATAATGTAAATGTACTCAAGGAATAATCCAAACTATGTCTATAGTTACCCCATAGTTTCTTCTCATTTTCATTCCAGCAACACCAGCCCATTAGGAAAAAGAATTTTTAAAATAGTATTTACATTCATTATCTTTAGTTGATCTAGGGAAACATCCCAATCAGTCAAAAAGAGATATGAAACCAAGAAAATCAAGCAGCCTCATTCAATGGATACATTTATATAGATCAAATAAAAAATATCTCCATATAACCACTAAACATATTTATAAACATCATGTATTAATATTAAGAATTATATAACCCTAAATTGATCATATATAGATATTAAATATTTTCAGAAGAATATTTTTATATAAAATAACAATATATGCTATAGTCACGCATATCTTGTAACTTTAAAAACATAGACACATATACAACTGGTTCATAAGTTAACTAATTCATATCCCACTACGTTTTTCATAACTAGAAACCTTATTTGAGATATCATACTTAAATTATTATTTATATCTTGGGGAATCAGAATCATAATTAGGGGTTATAAGGGATGAGAAGGAAGGGTAACCAAGGTAAATCTAAATTTTCAGGTGAGAATATCATGATAATAAGTGTATGTGTGCATGAACATAACAATTGGATTACATACAGTACATATCATATATAATAATATTGAGGCATGGAATAAACCATATATGTTTATATGACATGAATCAAAAAGTAATCAAAGAACATGAGTCATGAAGGAATTAAATTGGTATAGAAAAATTAGTACCTATCATATATATAAGCATAGAAAATAATTCATTAGTGCCAAGGATCACTTCCAAGACTATCATATTGGATTAGGGTCACTTGACATACCATCGTAGCAGTTATGTTCCACATCCACTATTATCATTGTACATAAATTCTCTTATTGAATTGGGTTCCCTCCCCATTCCAATATCACTTATCCTAGGATATATCCATCACTGCGCAACGCCTTCGATGGATATATAATTCAAGGCCCAACAATAACATTATTAAAATCATAAATTTTTGATCCTTATGATCATAAAATATTAATCATATCTGAACCCATGAAAAGTAAAGGGTTTAAAAAAAATAGTATCATAACCTACCCCATAAAAAATAAATATGTTTCACAAGCATTTCATTATATAATGACTTATGGAAAATAAATAGGTTTCATAAACATTTCATAATTTTTCATGTAATAACTTATGGAAAATGAATGAGTTTCACAAATATCATGTTATAATAAACAAAAAACATACATAGAAATTATAAGGATGATATCTTTGGATCTTATCCACATAAAATCATTCAATTATTATTGAATATAAATAATATTACAAGATCATTAAATTATTCTAGTGGAAATTCCCTTTTACCATGAAAAATCACATTTCAAAAACTATAATTTTACAAAATTTTCATTCAATAATTACTATATGAAAATTGTTCAAATAATTATAAAGGAATCCATATATTTTTAGTGGACTTTATGGTAAGGAATTTATTTCTTATTTTATAATTTAAAATAAATCATTCTTTTTATATTTTTCAAAAAATTCAAAAAGTACATTTCTTAGAAATTAGGATGAATACTCCTTAAAAAAATAATAAAACCTAAAACATGGGTAAAAATAACATTAAATAATAATAGGATATTTATAACAATGGAATTTTAATTTTTTTCGAAAACATTTATTTTGATGAAAATGATTTTTTACCAATGATATTAATTAAGTCAATTCTTTTTATAATCATATATTAGGTCACTTGAGTATATTAGTTAATAAAAATGAAATTATAACATTTATTTTCAACAAATACAAATGGGATAAGAGTATTTATGTGTTTCATGAGAGTAATTTCATAATATTTCATCAACAAGATTATATTCCAAAAAAATCCCTATAAAAAATGAAAATGTGACATAAAACCCTTACAACATTGGTAACATTAGAATCGTAAGGCCCATGAAATAATAAACAAATAGATGGATTATTATGTCACAATAAGTTTCATAATAAAAAAAATAAACGACCATAATGTTAAGTATATATACCACATAAAACAAACAAGTACTTAATATGATATGTGTATCAGAGAATTAAAAGTAAAATGACATTCCATTACATCATCCCAAACATCATTCATACGTGTTTTAAGTTCCAATATAATAAATTTATTATTTTAATAAATATATTATAAGGCTATAACAATATATATAATACCATATATGATTTACATATAACATTTTATCACTTGTTTATTAACAATTGTTTATTAAAATCCTTATTTCGGGTGATCTTTTAGTTATTCTCCATGTATATTTTGGATCTGTAGTTATTGTCCTTGAAATTTTATCATGGTTAATTATATTAATAATTTTAACAATTATATAAGTATTATATATATCCTTTACATATAAATTTTTAATCATTCATATAATATATATATATAAAAATGAATTACTATATTTATAGAGATGATATGCAATATGTACACAAGAATAAGATTTTATCTTTTTTATAGATTAAACTAAAGAATTGATAACAATAATTTACATATAAATAATCACTATTAAGTCATATAAAACAATTATATTAATTAAATATATAATTATTTCCATCCATGTAAAGTGGAAATGAAAAAAAACTTACTTATCTTTGTGAAGGTTGTAGTCCACATGTATGTACAAGTAGCGCTATTGTTTTTCAAATGATTGTAAGGTAAGAATGTACATATGATATTTCAATTCCATGAGAATAAATCTTTCATAATTATCATATAAAAATTGTAAAACCATCATAATAATCATCCATTGTTTATGGTGTTGGAAAATTAATTATATTGATATGTGAAGATGTCAAGCAGTATATATGCACAAGTGATAATTTCACATCCATTTTTGATGGAATTAAGTTAAATAAAGTTGGGTATATAACCATAAAATATTTTTTTGTTTATTTAGTAAAATTAATTATTTATTTAAAGAATAATATAATATATTTATAATAGTTAAGTCAATAATTAAAAAAAGAGAAACATTATGGCACTTATATCTACTTTGAAAAAAACTCCTTTACATATTGTAATAAGGATCAAAAGGATGGTATTTTAGGAATAACATGATATCAATATTTTTTATAATGGTGTTTAGAAGTAATTTTGGTAGGGTATTTATTATATAGACAACTCAATGTTGTCTAATGAATCTAACGATGGCGTGTGATTATATATTTTAGAGGAGGGGCATTCTAGGAATTTCATAAAAGATTAAAAATATAATAAACTAATTTTCTAAAAATTGATTCAAAATGGACATGTATTTCAATAAAAGGTTGTATTGGATTTAAATTATATAAAAAAGAGAATTTTTATTTGATTTGGTGTCATTTCACACCATATTTTTTAGTAACAACATGGTAAACCAATTTTATATTTAACTGTAGTAACACCATTTTTTACTCTTAAAGTGATAAACTTTTGACAAGAATGCATAAATTTGTTCAAAAATTATAAAGTGAATAAAATTAGATCACATATCTTCCACCTTGTACACATTAATGAAAAAAATTTAAATCATTTAATAAAATATTATTTTGGTAAAACATATGTAATGTTAATTTTGACATTATTAGTTAAACATGACAAAAAATATATAAATTAAATGTAAGAAAATTAAAATATAATACTTTTACACATCAATAATATGTTTTATTTATCTAAAAAATTAAGTTAACACAATAACTCACTGAAATTGTATTAATTTTAATATTTGTGAAATCATTTATCTAATTTCAAAATTAATTGGTTACAAATTGTATTATAATTTTGAATGAATTTATGTTAATTATTTAGCCACTAAAATTTATAAATAAATTACCATCAGGAATATAATTTTATTATTATCCATATAAAATTATTTATTCATTCATAACAAGATTTTTTTTTCTTTTTGTCGAACCATAATATATATTTCACAGTATGAGAGTAACATTTTGTATGTTTCATTATGTTAAATATTATATAGGTCATTTATTTGTGGAAAATTACCAATTAAAATTTAAAATTTATAACCTAATTTTCTAATTTTTATAATTAAATTCATACAATTAAGATATTATTAAAAGAAAGACGTACGTGAATGATATATGTGTTGGTTGTAAATGATGCTCCTTGGATCGTACAAGAACAAAGTAGATATGAGGTAAAATGAATCCTGTTAAATTGTAAATAACATCCCCTCTAGAAATAATAGGTAAGAATGGATTAAGGAGAGGGAAGGTCTTACCCGTACTTTTCCAACGAGATCGAACGATGTGGAATCTAATTCCTGGTGCTCGATAGGGTGATATCCAATGATCCAGCCATCCTTCTGAGCTCTCCTCTGGTTCTAAGCCTTCCCTGGGAACAGGGGAGGGTACTTCCCGATTTAAGCAAAAAAAAACAGACTACACGGCATGTAATTCTCATGTGCATGGTGTGTACTTTCCATTTCTTAACTGTTCCTACGGCGGCTTCTCGCCATCATGGCACAGTTCATCTTTCGACATGAGTACATGGCGTGTTTTTTCCTGATTACATGGTGTGTACTGTCGCTCAGCTGGCGGCTGCTTCCACTGCCTTACTATTCACCTTCCGGAAAACTACACGGCATGTAAATACCCACTACATGACGTATAGTCTGTTTTTACACCATTCGTCACTGACGGGGCTACATGCCCTGCGTACTCTTCCCACACGGCCAAAATACATGGCGTGTGGAAATGTACACAGCGTGTAGTCACATAATTTATGATTTTCTCCCATTTTCTATATTTTATCAAATACAATTAAGGAAAAAGGAAAAGAATAAACCTGTACTTCAAGAATCAGAACCGGGTTCTTATAACCAACACATATCTCTGAACACCAATACCTCATGAAACTACATCCCTACAAGGATTCCATGTCACCCCCATACAAAAAAATTTCAATGAAAACCCCATTAGAGTTGTAAAGACCATTCTTCAATTAATGTAAAGAAGAAATAGGAGGAAATCGGATAAACTGAGAATAATTTTTAGAAATCATAGTTTTATTATAGCTGAGTTAGTGATGTACTGACAACATAAATCTAGGTCAAATTCCTATTGAAATGAGATTAGAAGTCATAAATAACTACCATTAAAAATGTTGTTTTTGACAAAAATATGTAGGATAATGTTGTGTTTGAATTTCCTACTGGTATTTATAGGTAGATGTTTTTTGAGAACATGGTTCAACCCTGAGGACCATGATATATCTTGTTGTAATATAGGAGGACTACATTACAATCGAATGAGACCGTGCCATAAATCCTAGTCAATCTCGCATCTCCCAGATCCATGACACATATCAAGTTGTGATACCTTTTTATTGAGGATGTACTAGAGTTAATCTTAATCAACTATGCCTCAACCATCTCCTTTTTTCTGAAGTAACTTGAACCGCATGCTATAGAACCACATTCCATGTCATAGGCCCATAACCAATGGGATGATCCTAATCCCTATCTAACTCCCATAAAAGAGTTACCCATAAAAGTTATGTATCCTCCCCACACATCCATACAATGATTCATGACCTTCTACGACATATAAACCCAGGTAACATGTAGGCCATGGATCCATGTTGTATCATTTCCTAAACAGATAGTGGCACTTCTCATTTCTCATCTTCAATTTAAACAAACTCTTATCAACTTGTAACATCCTATAGGTGTCTACAACACCCATAATAAAAAAAGGAAATTGATTCCAGGACCCGGGTCCTAAAAATTTATCAAATATTAAATATAAAAGGTTTCAATAATTTCATATATTGCTGAATTCAATAAATTTTAGGACACTTAAAGAGAAAATGATAAAATATTTATATTAAAAAATAGGGTATTTTTTCATCAGTTTATAAGTTGAAAATTTATCTATAATAATTTTATTTTATTAATAAACCTATATAGAGAATATATTTATGTTTTCTTATTCCAACAAATATTACCCATTATTATCTTCTATGGTTGTTCAATCATTTAATCCACCAAAAGAAATGTTTTTATTAAATGAATTTATTGAAAAAAGTCAGGTTCTTGAAGCATTATATCATAGTTCCATCAAAAAAATTATATAACATGATATTTATACTATGAATAATAGTTTTTACAAAATAATTTACTTATCATTATTTAAATACTAACTCAAATATATTGTAATAGAGAAAATAATATTATCTATTATCTTTGAAAATAGAAAAATAAGATATCATTTTATTGAAAAATAATAATATTTGGAATTGTTAGAATTTATTTTTGGGTTATTATTGGGAATTATAAAAATATAAATCATAAATAAGATATTTATTTATATTTGATAATATTTTAAAATTTATAATGATAAAATAAGAATTCAATAACAAAACATTAATCCAATTATTTCAATATTTTGGATATTTATGTGGTTTCTTGAATGATTGTATTGTTAATATAATTGATCTAATATATTATAAATATTAGTGGATAACATAGAGAAGAATATAAAACAACAATATCCCATCACGGTAATATGACATATATTACATAATCAAAATATCAGTATATATCACATGATCATAATAAATATGTTTCATATGAGTTATTTTGTAATAATGTAGTAGATAACTAAATTTGTAGGATAAAAAGTTTTAAATTATATAAGAGATATTAATCATTTTGGACATAAAAGGAAAATTGTATGTCTTATCCATATAAATGAATATAAAATATATTTTTGACTATGTGATTAATTTTTGTATTTATTTATTATTTTAATTTTGATATGACCTAACATTGTGTGATTTTTGGATATTAAAAAAAATCAGTCCCAATAATAGATTAAATCCTTATATAATAAAATTTTATTTCATTGATATCAACTGACAGTATCTTATTTTAATTTATAGATTTATATCATTATATTTACTAAGGGATCATGTGATTGATATTAGACAAAGTGAATTATCTATAAGGTTTTTTAGTCCCAATATTATTCTTTGATATTTGTAAGAAATTTCATTGATATCTAGTTTGAGTCACTAATTTCTCACAAAGAAAATCTTCCAAAAAATTTTAAATTCCAGAAAATAATTTTTATGGATTTTCAATGTTAACTCTAATTTTTTATTTCCATATATTAAACCTTAGAATAAAATATTAAATTTAGGTTTTTGAAAATAAATTCAAAACTTTAAATCCAATGAACCATAAAATGTTAAAAAATATGAGATAGAAATATTTTAAATCTAATATATTTATTTTGAAATCATATAATTATGGAATAGATAATGAACTTCATGTCATGTTTCAAAGAATACTAGTAAAATATTATTTCTTTTATAAAATTAATTTAGTGTAAATCTTAACCATATGAAAAAATAGAAATAGTAAATATTAAATGAATAAATATACTACTAAAGAAACATGGATATATTCATGTCCAACCAGAAGGTATATCTATTAGTGGATAATATGGATTTTCCATTAGTAGTGCATGACCATGATCATGGATTTCACACTGTGTATTCATGTCATGTAATTCATACATACTTCATTTTTTACCATGTCTGTTTTACCCCACAATTTTCATTTATTTCATAACTTAATAATTCATGTTGTGAAACATGTTATTGGAATTCATATATAAAACTAATTATTTTTGTAGACCACACACCTTATATAGCCCTAAAATGTCACATGTAATAGAAATTTTTATAGAATTAGATTAGTTTTTAGGTTGGGTGTTTCTAATGTTTGCGTGTATAATGTCACACTTCATCACATATCAAATAATATTATGATTTTATTATGTTATGTGAGATGAAATGTTGAATATATTTCATATTAACATTAATTTAATGTAAACATAGTTCATGACATTGCAAACCATGCAATTAATTTTCTCAATTTTGTTCAAATTCACCTCATTTACATGTTGAATAACTATGAAATTTTATTGAATGATTTAAACGATATTGAAATATAATATCAATTATAGATTGATAACAAGGTTTAAAATGTGAATAATAGTGAATGAAAATTCCTTGAAAATATAATAGGATTTTATATAAATTAATGTTACGTGAGGTGGACTTTCACAAGACATGTTATTATGGTAGTTACACCTTGGTTGAGGTTATGCCATTTAGTTAAATGTAAAAGTATCTTAGGGTAAAAAATATGCATATGTAGGCATGTTGTTTCACATTATGTTGACTATGGTATTATGTTATTTAACTTATGGTGGAGGATTGACCAATTAAAATTGATTGAAATATTGTTGGATGGTTGGATAATTGTTGTTAATTATTTTAAATTTAAATAATTAGAAGAAATTTGTTGTAGATTATTTTTAAAAAAATTAATTTTTATACGAAATATATTTATTGTTTAATGAATAATAAATTTCATATATTCCTAGGTGGAAGTGTATTGTGAACAGTATGAATTTTAATAAATATTCCTTATTTAATATAATATATCGATATTATTCTCAAATTCATCCAAAAAATATCCAAGGAATAAACATCTAATTTAAAAATCTAGCACATCACATTACCTAACACATCAAGATTATTAGGTTTAACACATTGATATGTACTATTAATTCTATATGGTGTTTTCGATTAATAATTTAACAATAAAATATCTTATTCCTGGATAATAACGTTTTTGGGACGAAAAATCCATTTATGTACTATAAAAACAATTATATTCATCGATATGGGATTCCAACTTGTTGTTTGGATTCATAAAATATATAATTTGTTTTACTATATCATTGTTTCTTTTGTTCCCTCCACTATATGTTTTCACGTTACATGCACATTCCCCAATCAACACTGTATCTATCCTCATCTTATCATCCCTTTCTCCATGTCTCCACCTTCCACCACCAGACCAATACCATCATGCCTTCCCATATACCTCCCCATCTCGGCCACCCCATCTCCACATCCATACCTCTTGAATGCACCCAAAATTTCAAATCACTATCACAATTTCACAAAATTTACATCAAACCATAATTCATTTAAAAATTAATATCAATGTCTCCTAAACACATTCTTCTCCCATAGTTTACCCCATCAGAGTATTAAATATTTTTTGAACACTAATAAAAATAATTTACCACTTCGATTTTTCCTTGAAACTAATATATCATTTCTCACACCATTACATCGAACCAATTACAATTCTCTAATGCAACGATCACATTTCTCCAAAAATAAAAAGATTACATTGATCAAGTGTAATGTTCAAATATTCTTATCCAACTGACATGATTTCTTCTTAGTCGATACCTTATCCTATAAACAAACATACACTATAGGGTTTGTCACTATTATATTCCCCCCTATTATTTATTATTATATTTTTAATATGAATTTATGTTTTGTTTTTGAATTTAATTTTAGAAACTATAAATATTTATATTTAAATAGTTTTTGTGTATTTTATTTTTAGGTGATGTTAAAAATTTATCATAAAAGATATTTGAGACAATATTATTCTTATAAACATATATGGAAACAATAATTTTGTGTCACCAAATTTTTTTATTTTATATACTCTTGTATTTTCCATGACATGGGAATCAAGTATATAATAATTTTATAGTATTTTTTCACAGTATTTATGTTATTTATCTTACCCACTTCAATATATAATATACCATATAGTAAAATAATTTCTACAATATTGAAATACACAATATTCCTCCACATTATGAAATTAATCTCTTATCATGTGACTTAAAATTGGTGTAATAGTTTAAGAAATAGACTTTAAAAATAACTTTTCAAGTTAGTGAGGTGGAAAACCCTCCCCTCTTGATTGGATTTGGAATTTAGGTATAATATAAAAATTATAAAACTTAATTTATGTATCATAAATCATTCTCAATTATGTTATAAAAAATTGATAATTTATTTTATAAGATGTATATTTATTTCATGTTCAGTAATTTTTTGTACTTTCAATACATGTTTGACTACTGAATTTGATAAGATGTTTATATTCATATTAAAAAAATGGAACCCTATTTTAATTTTACCATTTTTTTCAAAGAATTTTATAAATGAACATTATTTTTATATTAAAGATGATACATATATACGTATAAAGTTTATATACATGGTGTGGAATCAATGTTACCCAAACTTGTTATATATTTCGACGTTATGTACAATCACATCGTTTTCTAGGTTTATATCTTTATAATTTTTTCATTATTTTTTTTTTCAGGCATGCTTTGCTTCATCTGTAAAACGTGATGGTCATGTTCTATCATCAATAAATTTTATTAGAATAAATGATGAGTTAGGTAGTGAGGAATCATGAGAAGACTGAAGAGAGTGCACAATGAGATTTTTTTGGGAGAATGAAATAAATTACAGAGATGTGTATTTATATGAATTAATGGACTCCAGGTAAATGGGTAATGTGTTTTAGGGGATATTTGTATGTTGAGATTAATTATAGTGGCTCAAAAATTGCTGATATTTTTGCTGCAATCGAGCTCCACAACACCTGGAAAGGACTTGGAACTCTAAATAGTGCCTTCAAATTTTTTAAATGCAGCATAAGATGGTAAATTATTTCCAATATAGGGGTTACTAACCCAATATACTTCCCTTCGAACAATTTATCTATAATGAAAAAATTCACTGATCTTAAACCACCTTCGATTTCATGGACATGAAGCAAATAATTGCTTAGCCACATAGCAAGGAAGGAAGCTAAGTGTACCTCGGCATCTATATCATGTTTTACTGTATAGAACTACGACTTATTGTCACCTTTTTTCAGTGTAGGCCAATATGTTCTTGAACTACCCCAGTTATCTGTAGAAGGAAAAATAGTAGGACATCCACATGTTGGAACATTCACTAATATTGGTTCTATGAAGGCTTCCATATACACATTGGCATGAATATCATTCACAAGGATGCTGGATTCACTAGAATCCTCCTATGGAAGGGATAAAGCTGAATGTGGACAGGTCTCTTCTTCATGAGGTTATGCAAGGAGGAGGGCTGGTCCGGGATGGTGAAGGGTCTGTTATGCCGGCCTTTAACATCTACCATGGGATTGGGTGCTCCTTGGGGGTTGAGGTACATGCTCTACTCAGAGGGATTAAACTATGTAATAGTTTCTTCTTGGACTGCGTGGTTCTGGAATCTAATTCGGAGGTGATTGTCTGGGTGCTCACGGTGAAGGGTGAGGTACTGTGGCTGCTGATATATCTGGTTAGTTGCTGAAAATTAGAGATACTCATAGGCTGTGTGGTTCAACATGTCCCAAGGGAAGCGAATTTTACTGTGGATTCTATTTCTCGTGGGGGCAGACTAGAGGATCCTTTGGTGATTTATTCTAGTATAGATTCTTTACCCCGAGAATGTAACTTATTTTTCCAAGGGGATTCCTTAGGGATTCTCCAAATTAGACCGCCGTGAATTTTTGGTTCTTGTAGGGCATCCGCCTGTTTATTTTAATAAAAACAAATTTCATCCAGGGGCCAGTTGTAGTGTTCTGGTAGCATCACCCCATGATGTACCAGGTTGAATGAATTCTTCATACATTTCCCCCAGAATGGGAATTTCATCTATTTGGTAAATATCCTAGAGAATAGTACCAACTTCACCATGCATCAAAAGGAAGGAAATAGTTTTCAAACTCCATCAGATTAGTAATTCTAGAATGAAATTGTTTTTATAAACATAGGATTTCCCCATCATGACAACTTCATAGATATGAACTTCTAATAACTCTTTCCTAAATTCTCTGCAAGTCTGACACTCCCTCAATGCCCACATCTACTCAGGTTTAAGACCTCCTCTAGAACAAAGATCTCAGTCGTCCTTCCAACCCTTAGATTGATCTATTTGAGAATCCCCAAAAGTAGAATCATTGAAATTTGGTCTTCTCTTTACAATGTGATCCTTCATATCAGGTGTTCAACCACTATGATAAAGGATACAACTAATAAGGATTATAACTTCTTGTATGGGAACCCCCCTTGAACATATATCCATCAAGTTATAGTTGGAGTATTGAAGAAACCAATTATTTGGAAAGAAATTCATAACATATGGAACATGGGTGTCTTGAAAAATCATAGGCCCATATTGGGGTATGTAATAACTTTTTGGATTGTAATGTTGGTATATAATTAAACTCTTCCTTAAACTAGGAAGAGTACTTTCAACACAATTATAATAGTATGGTCGGACGATCTTCATCATTTCATTTTGATGAGACTTAGCTTCTTCATTATGGTTCATCAAATGAGTCATGTTTCCTACAAAATGATTAACAAACGTTCACTAATAGGTCGGAATTTGAAAGAGTGAAATAATGAAAATGAAAAAGGACAATGTTCGTGTAGGTCCTTCAACGAGGTCTATGGGGTAGGTCCTTCGATAAGGTCTATTGAGCAGGTCCTTCAACAAGGATCCTAGAGTAACTCCTTCGATGAAGTCTTATAGCAGATCTCCATCACATAAATAATTTTACATTCATGAAATTTCAAGGGAATTATGAGTGAGCACAATGTGATAGGGCTTTGGGAATGACCTGGGAAATGAAAGCCGTAAACTTTTGAAGACACGGGTGAAGAAAATGGCTAAAGATCATACCTATTTATATCCCGCCAAAGATATTTAATACAATCATATGTGACATACCTACACGACACCACTCAGCTCCATACCTTCATGAAATTTCTCCATTGAAAACATGTGTTATCCAGAAATGTACTCGTGGTTTTTTCCTACCAAGACTTCCTTTGGACTCGACCCTCTTTCTAATCAGATCCAATCTTAAGGAGGAATTTTGATGAAAATAATTATGAATATAGAAAGATCATGAGGGTCACTGTGGATATTTCAAAATTCCAAGATATGTTTTGAAGAGTTCTAGGAAATTAAAAAAACTCCAAATGACCAGTGCGTTTGAGCTACGTGACAAACCTACATGGCAGAGCTTCGCGACAGACTTGTGTGGTAGAGCCCTATAGTAGATTAATTTCCATGCCCCTACGTAGAGTACCTACACAGAGGACCTGCCTGGAGGATTTGTGTGGATGAATATTTCTTCAACCAGGCCCATCCATGGATATAAATAGAGCCATTTGGTTCCCAAATTCAAGGACTGAAAAAGTTGAATGAATCTTCGAATCTACCATTGCATAGATCTTTCTCTTAGATCCCTCAAATTGTCTTAGGTATCTCTCTAAAACCCAAGATAATATATAATTATAATGGGATAAGGATTTTTTGAATGTATTTTTACAATTTCAACTTTAGTTTGTTTCTCCTATGTGAAACACATTATTCAGTCATCATTCACATCTACCTGGAATACAAGTGCACCACATCTATGAGGCATATCTGCATGGTATTCCTGCACGACCTACCAGCGTGGTATACCTTCGTGCTACATCAACATGAGGTACCTACGTGACATACATGCATGAGGTACTTACGCGAAATATCATGGTATAAAGCCCGCATACCAACTCAAGTACCATCTTTTAATTACATTCATGGAAGGGTATCTCCTTCCTTGGTTATCATATTTGAAAGGGACTAAGTTGAATATTCCACTAAATCCTCTTGAATTATCAAACCCTTGGCATAGGAACATCAGCATGTCATCTATCTGGGTTTTTATTTCCACAGTCTGAGGTTTCACACATTTGTTTTATAAGAGAGTAAGGATACATGGAATGTTTGTGTGTTCGTATATCCACAGTCACATGGAATTTTTTCCCAAAAACAGTGTTGGGATGTTCCTAGTTCAGAGGATTAGTGTTTGGGTTATGTCCTCCCCTTTTTGTCTCAATAACCTAAAACCTCATGTTACTGGTAGAGAAGGTACGATTCACACATGATTTTCCCTGAATGTAATGTTGAAGTCTCTTTCTCCTACCAGGAAATATTTTAGGGAAACCATCCCAACGTTAGCCCCTATCTTCTCTTACAAGAGGTAGCACCGTCGCTCCTCCTTTTTTCATCAGTGTGAAAGACAAGGGGGGAGATGGGAACATGGACTCTTATTACCCTTTCCCTCTCCCATTTCAGTTTGTCTCCATGGGAATCTATCCTGGTATAGGCCCCTATCTATAATTCTTTCTTCCTTATATTCGGACCCTTGTCCAATGGGAAGATAACAGTACGATGGCTTCTTTCCTTGCCCTCTTCCTAGGTTGCCTCACCATCATCCACGGTCGAGGTGCCCTTTTCCACTTGTGGAGTAGGAAAATATTGAAAGAGTTAATGCCATTATTGAATCTTTAACATCATATTTTTTTAACACATAGCATGACTCATGTGAGCCTAGAGATTTTTCATGATCTCAACATTTGAACAATGGAATGAAGAATGAGAACTCCGACTCCCACCATAATAGGGATACATTGGAAGTCTTCTCAGGGCCTGAGCTCAATCGATATCCTCATAAAGGATCCAAAAATAATCCCCTTAATCTAGGATTCTTCATTAGGGATCATCCTGAAATTAACCATAAAATAATTAAGGATTCCTTTTTAGGAATTAATCCCAAACTCTTTTCCCTCAAAGGACTATACTCTTCTAGGAGACTTATCAAACTACTTGGGATTTGATTAAAATATCTATGTGATACTTAAGAAGCCTCCATGATGTTCAAACCCAATACCACAAATCAAACTTGTTCTCCTTAGCCAATATTCCCCACAGGGTATGATCCTACTTAGATACCCATATCATTTCAATGATCCTTGGGCTGCTTCAGCGTAAGTCCGACACTATGTTTTGATTATGTCCCTTATGCTTAGATGTCTATACCACATGAAATTAAACTGTACAACTAGGACCTTATCATATGATATTAAATTGTATGATGTGTCCCATTCAGTGGAACCGAACTATGATGGTTCTGATTCCTTTTACAAGAATAATATCAAACAAAACCTTCATATCCCTTGATGATACTAAATTCCAGAGTTCCCTACTAGGTGACTTAAAAAATAGTATCATTGTAAAGTTGATTAAAAGAATCTTGAAACAATATATTAGAAGATACCATTGATTTAGAACGATGAATACATATAGATATCTTCAATGATGAAGAACCTTGAAGAGATACTGATGATTCTAAATTTTACACATGTTAATAAGTGACTGCAAATTCCCAGTGAAACTTATTTAAAACTTGGGGAATAAATTAGGATTCATGACAATATAATAAATTAATAAAGAGAGTCACAGAGTAGAAAATAATCCCCCCAAAAGGTCTGATTATTTCAAACTCCCATCCTTTATATCAATGTATGTTCCTAAGTATTATAAAGTTTAAACCTAACAAATGCATGCATTTGGAAAGTAGGTCCCTTTTTTAATAAGGAACTATTGGATGTTTCTAGTTCAGTAAATAAATCCAATGGAAACCTTCCAAAAGTAGTAATTCTTAAAACTAGAGTAATTGTTTCAAGGAACTATGAAACATAAATCAAGAGGAAAACCATTATCTAGGTGGAAAGAAACAATATGTGATAACTAACATAATCCCACATCATTTTCTTATGTTTTTTAATATAGATTAGGATAATTCCACCATAATCCAAAGCTATAAAACATATTCATTTTATGATTGAATGTAAATAAATAAAATAATCAATAAATTCCATTCCTTGAACTTCAAATTTTTTCGAAATAGAAATGGAACACCAATGTAATGTCTCAGGCCTAGGTGCCACTCAACGGGTGCCCCGAACCCGGTTGGTCACATGACCTCAAGCACATTTCCCCAAACACCCGTGGCTATCGACTAGCAGCGAGAGACCAGGTCTGATAGGGGGGGAAACTATGCCCTCATTTGTCAAAGGGTAGCGCAGCAGAATAAAATATACAAACATACAACAACATTAGAAGCAATAAACCATACACATTTAAAGTGAAAAAATGCAGTAATAGGCAACCAACATTCATATAGATAATGATGCAACCTATCTCATGTTCTATGAAAACAGCCAGAACATGTTAGACAGCAATACAACACAATACAATATAGCCTAAGGAATAAGGTACAGTAAATCAATACAAGCAGAGTGGATAGAATGCAGCAGCATCACATCCCTAAGCTCAGTCCCATGATCTCATACTCCTCTGCTACAATCATGTACCTGTATAGGGACCCTTCCCCATGTCAAAACCTGCAGAAATGTAATCTGTTTAGGCTGAAGAAATGACTGAAATAGGGTGTGAGAAATAAATCCGAGTAGGCACCCACCGAAGGGACGTGCTCAACTGATAGTGTAAATGTTCAACAGCAGTGTGTAGTTGCAAAAAAGCAATAAACTAAGAAGTACTCAAAAGTAACTAACTCTACGAGTTATATTGACATTTTCATATTCATTTAAACCATTTAATATAAGACATCACCTCAGTTAATTATCTAAGTAGATAGTATGTGTCCTCAGACATGTAAACTCTTACCCTCAGGTAAATGTCCTAAAAAATAATAGATATTTACCTCAGGCATACAAAGTGATGCCCTCAGGCATAGATGTCACTTCCCTTAGACAGAAGAAGCATTTCCCACATGCATAATTGAACGTTTCCCTCAGGCTAAGCAGGACCTTTCCCTAAGGCTAAACAAACCCTGACGTCAGGTGAAAGTTACCGGGCCGAGCAAAAAATAGAAACCTGAAATTTATACACGATTCCTCTCAAGGAATAAGTAAATGCACAATATAAACATGGCATACCCTTGGGCATCCTGGCCAAATGGCTAAAAAGAGGAACCCACAATTGGGGTGGTACTGGATCCAAGAAGTGATCCCAAACAATAGTTAATTATCAAATTTAATTACCTATACAATTCTAGGTATTCAAAATAGCCAAGGCCTCAGCCACATGACACCCCAACATGGGTTCGTAGCATAGTGGTACACACAAACGCACAACAGTTGGAATTTAAAAACCAAGCCACCAACCTCGATCACCCCTTATCGATATACGTGAATGACTCTCCTTAGATCATCCAAGAACGAAGTAGATCTGAGGTAAATGAAATCCTGTTCAATTGTTAATAACTTCCCCTCAGCAAATAATTGGTAAGAATGCATTAAAGATAGGGAAGGGCATACTTGTTCGTTTCCAACGAGATCGACCGAGGCAGAATCGTATTCACAGTGCTCGATTGGGTGATCTCCAATGTTCCGACCATCCTTCTATTCTCTCCTCTAGTTCTACGCCTTCCCAGTGAACAAGGGAGGATACTACCCAATTTAAGCCCAAAAAACAGACTACACGGCATGTACTTCTCAAATACACAGTGTGCACTTTGCATTTTTTAACTGTTCTTACGAGGACTTCTCACCAGCGTGGCACTGTTCATCTGTCGACATGAGTACATGGTGTGTGTTTTCCTGATTACACGACATGTACTGTCACTCAGCTGGCGGCTGCTTCCACCTCCTTACTATTCATCTTCTGACTAACTATATGGCATTTAAATACCGACTACACGGCATGTATTCGGTTTTTACACCTTTCGTCGCCGACGGGGCTACACGCCATTTGTACTCATCCTACATTGCCAAAATACACTACTTTTGGAAAAGTACATGGCGTGTAGTCACAAAATTTAAGATTTTATCCCATTTTCCTTATGTTCTCAATAACACTTAAGGAAAAAGGAAATGAACAAACACGTACATCAAGAATCAGAACCAATTTATTACAAACATTCCCCCTTAAAGCAATTTTTCCTAGAATTTCCCTTCCAAGGGTGGAGAAGATAAAGTTGTGAACATCTCCAGACATTGAGCACGTACGTCAGTCTCCTGCTTCCAGGTTTCGTCCTGCACATAGCCATGCTTCCATAGCACCTATATGAGAGGAACTGATCGGCCACGAAGAACCTTCATGCTTGTATCAACAACATGAATCGGATGCTCCTTAAAGGATGCATCTACCTGAAGCGCAACCTCCTCGAGTTGAATGATGTGAGATGAGTCTTAATTAATGAGTTGTAAATAAGATATATGGAAGACGTCATGCATTGCCCGATACCTCTATGGTAACTACAACCGATAGGCAACCGTCCCGACTATCTCTAGAATCTCAAATGGCTCCACATACCTCAGTGAGAGTTTACCCTATATCCTGATCCACTTGTGTCCCAAACTCGGAGAAACATGCAAGAAAACCTGATCCCTGACCACGAAATCCAATGGTCGTCTCTGGCGATCAACATAAGATTTCTGAAGAGACTGTGCTGGAGCCATCTGCTTCGGAATCAACTGGACCTGCTTAGAAGTCTCCTGCACAAGACGTGGTCCCAGTAAAGCTGCCTCACCTGCCTCCAACCAGCACAAGGGTGATCAGCATGGACTACCATATAAATCCTCAAAAGGTAAAATCTCAATAGTTGTATAAAAACTATTATTATAGGAAATCCCAACCAGGAGAATGTGATTATCCAAAGAGCCACCAAATTCTAGGATGCATGCACGCAAAATATCATCAAGAACCTGTATTGTAAGGTCTGGCTGACCATCGGTCTGAGGGTGGTAAGCTGTTCTCAGAAGCACCAGTGTATCCAGTGCCCTCTTAAAACTATGCCATAAACAAGACGTAAAATGGGCGTCCCTAACAGAAATGACATAAGGAGGGACACCATGAAGACATACAACCTCTCAGATATACATCTTCCCGATCTCGTCAACACCAAAGGTCTCCTTGATCAGAAAAAAGTGTTCTACCATCACGAGTCTGTCCACAACAACCCACATGGAATCCTTGCATCGAGGTGACCTCGGCAACCCAGTCACGATGTCCCTCGCAACATCATCCCATTTCCACCCAGGGATGGGTAACTGCTGTAACAGTCTAGCTAGACTCTGATGCTTCGCCTTTACCTGCTGACAAGTGGAACTCCTCGTAACAAAATGAGCTACTTCTCACTTCATACCCGACCAATAATATTGACATCTCAAGTAATAGTACATCTTGGTAACCCTGGGATGAACTACCGAAGCTAAAGCATGAAACACCCACATTAAATCCTCGCTTATATCCCCTGGAACCCACAGTCGTCCATGGAAATACAGAACCTCATCGTCACCTATCGTCCATCAAGGAGGAAGGTCCACACTTTCCACTAACTCCCGTAGAACTAGGCCTTCTAAATCTGATAGTTGCCTCATCCTTACTCTATCCAGGAGGGTAGAAGCCACAGCTAAAGAAGAAAGATAGGTTTTCCCCTGATTGTCGTTCACCTTCAAATGCATCTCAGAGAACAAAGTCATAAGGTTCCACTCAACACTGGCCTCATGAAATGCATGTATCTAATTCCTTCTGCTCGGTGCATCAGCTACCTCATTACCCTTACCAGGTGTATTGGGAAGCTGAATGTTGAAGTACAGAAGGTATTCAACCCTCCTTCTCTATCTCAGGTTCATGTCACACAGTGTAACGATATATTTGAGACTTTTGTGGTTGGTGAAAACAACAAAATTCTCTCCAAAGAGATAATGTCTCCAACAGGGCAACACATGAACAACCACAGCCAACTCAAGATCATGCATCGGGCAATTCCTCTCATGTGGCATCAACTGCCGTGACCCGTACACAACAACTCGATCGTCCTGCATCAACAATGCTCCCAGACCAATACCTGATGCATCACAGTAAACTATATAGTTATTCTTTTTCTCTGGAAGTATCAGGACTGGCGCTAATATCATCCTTCCTTTCAGGTCCTAAAAGGATGTCTCACAAGATTCTGACCAAATGAACTTCACACCTTCTTAGTCAAACCTTTCAAAAACACTGTTAAGCAGTAGAAGTCCTGGATGAAGTGTCTGAAGTAACCAAATAGACCAAATAAAGTTCTTGTCTCAAACACGTTCTTAGTCTGATCCAAGGAAACTACAGATCTCACCTTCTCTAGGTCGACTGCAACTCCTGCCTCTGAGATGATATGACCGAGGATGTGAATCTAGTCCATCCAAAAGAGTCACATTGAGAGCTTATCATATAGCCGATGCTTTATCTGTGTACTCAGTACAATCTCAAGATGGGTGTCATTGTCATGTTGAGTGTGAGAGTAAAACAAAATATCATCCACAGATTTTACCACAAAAGAATCCAGATAAGTATGGAACACACGATTCATCAGAGCCACGAAAACTGCTAGCGCGTTTGTGAGTCCAAAAGACATTACCAAGTATTCGTACATATCATATCTACTCTGAAAAGCTATAAGAGGTATGTCCGATTGTCTCACGTGCAGCTGATGATATCCAAATCTCAAGTTGATCTTCGAGAAGACTCATGCTCCCCAATGTTGATAAAAAAGAACATCAATCCTTGTCAATGGATATTGGTTCTTGACCATCAACATGTTAACCTTCTGATAATCCATACAAAGTATGAGGGTACCGTATACCTTCATAGAAAATAGGACAGGCGAACCCTAAGGAGAAGTGTTGGGTCAGATGAAACCCTTTGATTACAACTCCTCTAAATAACTCTTGAGCTCTTGTAAATCAGGTGTAGCCCTCTTATAAGGAAGAATGGACACTGGTTCTCCTCTTGGAACAAGCTCAAAATAGAAATTCACATCTCGCTCTGGATATAGACTTGAAAAGTCATCCGGGATGACATCCCAGAAACGATCAACCAATAGAGGGAAATCCTTCTGACATGTCCCCTAATCATCCAGATATAAAATCGCAATTTGGGCTGTCACACCACCTTTCCCACGATGCTCTGGTCTAGCTCAACTCGCCTGAACATCCCATTCACCTATGTATATAAACTCTCCACCCTCTGGTGACGTGAAACTCACCCTACGGCTATAGCAGTCTTCAAAGGATAGAAAGGAAACAAACTAGTCCATCCTGAGAATGACATCATAAGTTGTCATCTCTATGACACAGAGGTCCCATAGAAAGTGACACCCACCAAACTCTAGGCAGAACTCCCTGGACTGATGCACACTAGTCATACAAGTTCCCAATGGAGTGTCTAGCGTCATAACAACAGAAGAAGAAGAAACACAGAGCCCAATTCTCTCCACAACGAGAACATATATAAAGCTATGTGTATAACCCATATCGAAAATTACTGAAGATAAGACATAAGATACTAAAATAACACCTCTGACAGTAGAAGGTCCAAGATCATACTCTTGTTGGGTCTGTTGCACTACAAATGCCTGCACGGTGCCGCAGCCCTGCGACACAGCATGGCTACCATGAGCAATCCCACCCCACTGCCTCTGAGATCCTGGTGTCCGGCTACCATAGCCATGACCACAATCTCTGCTTTCACGCCTTGAAACATTCCAATTTCCAAACTTGTAAGAAGCTGTTGGTCCCGATCCCGCACGTAGAGTCTGCCCAGAACCCCTCTCACTTTCCACTGGTAGAAACTCCCTACAATAACGCCAGATACGACCCATCTTGCCACATGCTCGGCACTCCCCTGGGTTATGTGGATTCTGAGGTCTCTTGTTCCCCTCTCTACCACACAGTTTGCACCTGATCGGGCCACCCAAAGTAATAGCATGTCTTGTACTATCACCGTGAGAGAAACTAGTCTGTCGTTTCCTCTTACCGGTAGATATAGTACCAGAAATTGGTGCCAAACTTCCCTGGCCTGCACCACAAGCATCCCAAAGGATCCTCTATGTAATCAGAACCTGGTTCACAATAACATGTACATTAGGAAACCTAAAAACATTTTGTAGGGCTCAGATGTCATACCGAAGACCGTCCTCAAAGCGTTTGGCCCTCAATGTCTCATTACCCACCAGAACGGGTGAAAAAAACTGAAGTTCGGTGAAATAAGCAGAATAATCCGTCACTGACATATTTCCCTACTGTAGATTGATGAAAAATCGAGCTCTATCTTCCCTCAACATCTCTGGGAAGAAGAAATCATGGAAATCTGTCTGAAAATATTTCCAACCCATGTCTCTATGATGCTTTATCTGAGTGGTAACATCCCACCACCTCTTGGAGGAATCACGCAACATATAAGTCGTGAGCTTGACCCTATGCCCAAGAGGCGTCTCAAGATGCTTGAAAATATTTTTCATAGACCCCAGCAATGACTTTGTAGCCTGTGGTCCGCCATCCATTGAAAACGTAGGCGGATTCTGCTGCTGGAATATATGAGTCAACTCAGCCATTGATGTGCTGCTGGCAGTTCTCCCTAAAAGGTTTGCATGAACCACATGAAGCCTCCACTGAACTATGAATTCACGCCTCTGTTCGGTATAACGGCTAGTGCCACATCTGGATCTACTGAAGGATCCTATGGTAGCCCATGGCCCACCATCTCTGAAGTATAATCGTTGTCGCTCTCTTGGCGAACATCACATGGTCATCTCCAAGACATGACTCTACATGGTCAAACACACACCTTAAATAAATATTATCACAGTCTGAAAAAATGAGGGGACCAAAAAGGCAACAGGAGGAAGAAGGCATTCAATATTTTCAAAACAACCATACACGCTGTGTATTTGACATACACACTGTGTAGTCTTGTTAAGAAGAGATCCGTGTGTCTTAGCTGTGTAGAAGGTCCCGAGCTGGGGAAGAAAAGATAGGTACATGTTTTGTAGTCAGTATACATGCCGAACGAGTGCTCCGAACTAGGTTGGTCACATGACCTAAAGCACATTTCCCCAAATTCCTGAGGCTTCCGACTAACAGCAAGGGCCTAAGTCTGATAGTGGGGAAACTGTGCCTTCATTTGTCAAAGTGTAGCACAGTGGAATAAAATATACAAACATACAACAATAGAGGAAGCAATAAACCATACACATTTAAAGTGAACAACTGCTGAAAAGACAACCAACAGTCATATATATAATGAAGAAACATGTCTCAAGTTCTAAGAAAATAGCCAGAACATGTTACATAGCAATACAACACAATACAATATAGCTCCAGGAATAAGGTATAGTAATGAAAAACATGCAGAGTCAAGAGAATGAAGTAGCATCACAAGCCTAAGCACAGTCCCATGATCTTTTACTCCTCTTCTACAATCATGTACATGTATAGGGACACTTTACCCTCTCAACACCTTCAAAAACGTAATTTTTTTGGGCAGAAGACATGACCCAAAAAGGGTGTGAGAAATAAATCCTAGAAGGCATTCACCAAAGACCCGTACCCAACTGACAGTGTTAATGTGAAACAGTAGTGTGCAGTATTAAAAATGCAATATACTAAGTAGTACTCAAAAGTAACTAACATTATGAGTTATACTTCATTTTTAATATTCATTTAATCCATTTAATATAAGACATCACCACAGTGAATGTTCTAAGTAGATAGTCAGTGTCCTTAGACTTGTCTACTCTTACCCTCAGGTATCTGTCCTCAGACATAACAGATATTGCCCTAAGGCGTAAAATGTGTCACCCTCTGGCACAGAATACACTTCGTTCATGCAGAAGAAGCATTGCCCATAAGCAGAATAGAACGTTTCCCTCAGTCAAAGAAGTACCTTGCCCCTAGGCTAAACAAACCATACCCTCAGGCTAAAAAGAACACTTCACTCAAGTGCATGTAACCGGGACAAGACCAAAAAATAAACATGCAATTTATACACAATTATTCTCCAGGAAAAAGTAAATGCCCAATATAAACATGGGATTTCCTCGGGTATCCTGGAAAAACGGCTAAACAGAGAGATGCACCACTGGAGTGGTTTTGGATCCAAGAAGTGATCCCAAACAACAGTTTATTATCACATTTAATTACCTATATAATTCTAAGTATTCAAAACATCGAAGTCCTGAACCACATGAAACCCCAAAATTAGTTTTTAGTGCAATGGTACACACAAATGCATAGTAGTTGGAATTTAAACACCAAGCCACCTACCTCGATCGCCCCTGGTCGATATAAGTGAAAGGCACTCCATGGATCATCTAAGAACGAAGTAGATCAGATGTAAAATAAATCCTATTCAATCGTAAATAACCTCTCCTTGGGAAATAATTGGTAATAACAGCTTAAAGAGAGGGAAGGGCATACCCGCACGGTTCCAACGAGATCGACCGAGGAAGAATCAGATTCCTGGTTCTCGATCGGGTGATCTCCAATGTTCCGGCCGTCCATCTGAGATCTCCTCTAGTATTAAGCCTTCCCTGTAAAAAAGGGAGGCTACTGCCCAATTTAAGAAAAAAATAGACTATACGGCATGTACTTCCCAAGTCCATGACGTGTACTTTCCATTTTTTAACTGTTCTTACGGTGGCTTCTCTCTAGTGTGGCACTGTTCATCTGTCGACATGATTACACATCATGTTTTTTTAACTGATTACACGACATGTACTGTCGCTCAGATCACGACTGCTTCCAGAACCTTACTATTCACCTTCCGACTGACTACATAGTGAGTAAATACCCACTAAATGGCATCTAGTCAGTTTTTACAGCTTTCTTCACCGACAGGGCTACACGCCCTGTGTAATCATCTCAGACGTCCAAAATACAAGGCGTGTGTAAAATTACATGGCATTTAGTCACAAAATGTAGGATTTTTCCCATTTTCCTTATTTTCACAAAAATATATAAGCAGAAAGGAAATAAAAAACCCATACCTCAAGAATCAGAACCATGTTCTTATAACCAATACATATCTCTGATCATCTATCCCTCATGAAACTACATACCTACATGGATTCCATGCCCCCCTCATGACATAAAATTTCTATGAAAAACCCATTAGAGTGATAAAGACCATGATTCAATTAATGTAAAGAAGAAATAGGAGGAAACCTAATAAACCGAGAATAATTATGAGAAATCATAGTTATAATGTTCCTCAGTTAATGATGGACCGACCACAAAAATATAGGTCCAATTCTTATTGAAAGGGGATTAAAATAAATAAAAACAACTACCCTTAAAAATGTTGGTTTAGACAAATATATGTTGGATAAATTGGTGTTTTAATTTCTTACTTGTATTTATAGGTAGGAAAGTTTTTTTGAGAACATGGTTCAACCCCAAGGACCATGATACAACTGAATGTAATCTATGAGGACTACATTACAATGGAATGAGACCATGTCAAAACCCCTAGTCAATCTTGCATCTCCAAGATAAATGAAACATATCCAGTTGAGATACCATTTTATTGAGGATGTACTATGTGAATATTTATCCATTATGCCTCAACCATCGCCTTTTTCAGAAGTAACTCGAACATCAATGCTATAGCACCACATTCCATGCCGCAGGCTCATAACCTACGAGATGGGCCTAATCCCTATCTCACTCCCATAATATAGTTACCCATTAATGTTTTGTAGCCTCCCCACACATCCCTAATATAAAACATTACCTTCTAGACCATATAACCCTAGGTAACATATAGGCTATGGATCAACGTTGTATCATTTCGTAAAAATATAGTGGAACACCCCATTTCTCATATACAGTTTAAATAAACTCTAATCAACTTGTAACATCCTATAGGTGTTCCCAACAACCAAAACAAAGAAAAAGGAAATGGATTCCAGGACCCGGAACCTAACAATTTATCAAATATTAAAAATAAAAGGTTTCTATAATTTTTTATATTGATGAAATCAATAATTTTAGGACACATAAAGAGAACATGATATAATAATTATATTAAAAAATAAGGAATGTTTTTATCAGTTTATAAATTGAAAATTATCTATAATAATTTTATTTTATTAAGAAACCTATATAGAGAATATATTTATATTTTCTTATTCCCATAAACATTACCCATTATGATCTTCTATAGTTGTTCAATAATTTGATCCACTAAAAGACATGTTTTTATTCAATGAATTTATTGAATAAAATCTGGTTCTTGAAGCATTATATCATGGTTCCATCAAAAAAATTATATAACTTGAAAATTATAATATGAATAATCGTTTTTATAAAATAATTTACTTATGATTATTTAAATACTAACGATAATATATTATAATAGAGAAAATTATATTATTTATTATTTTTGAAAAACACAATATAAGAGATCATTTTATTGAAAAAATAATAATATTTGGAATTTTTAAAAATTATTTTTGGGTTATCATTGGGAATTAAAATATAAATCATTAATATGATATTTATTTATATCTGATAATATTTTAATCTTATAATGATAAAATAAGAATTCTCTTACAAAAAACTCATCCAATCTTTTCAATATTTTGGATATTTATGTTGTTTCTTGAATGTATTTATTGTTAATATAATTGATCTAATATATTATAAAAAATAGTGGATAAAAAAGAGAAGAATATAAAACCACAGTATCCCATCATTGTAATATGAAATACATTACATAATCCCAATATCTGTATATATCACATGATCATAATAAACATGTTTCATATGAGTTGTTTTGTAATAATGTAGTAGATAACTAAATTTATAGGATAAAGAGTTTTAAATTATATAAGAGATATTAATCATTTTTGACTTGAAAGGAAAATTTTATGTTTTATCCATATATATGAATATAAAATTTATTTTTGACTATACCATTAATTCTTGTATTTATTTATTGTTTTAATTTTGATATGACCTATGACTGTGTGATTTTTTGATATTAAAAAAATCATTCCCAATAATTGATTAAATCCTTATATAATAAAATTTTATTTTATTAATCTCTTCTGATAGTATCATATTTTAATTTCTAGATTTATATCATTATATTTACTAAGGTATCATGTGATTGATATTAGACAAAGTGAATTATCTTTAAGGTATTTTAGTACCAATATTATTCATTGATATTAGTATGAAATTTTATTGATATCTAGATTGAGTCACTAATTTCTCACAAATAAAATCTTCCAAATATTTTGAAATTCCAAAAAAAAATTATTTTTATTTACAATATTAACTCTAATTTATTATTTCTATATATTAAACTCTAGAATAAAAGAGTAAATATAGGTTTTTGAAAATAAATTCAAAACATTAAATCCAATGAACTATAAAATGATAAAAAATATGCGATAGAAATATTTTAAATCTAATATATATATATTTTGAAATCATATAATTATGGAATAGATAGTGAAAATCAAATCATGATTCAAAGAATACTAGTAAAAAATTATTTCTTTTATAAAATTAATTTAGTGTATATTTTAACTATATGATAAAATAGAAATAGTTAATCATAAATAAATAAATATACTCCTAAAGCAACCTGGATATATTCTATTCCAATTGGAAGGTATAGCTACTAGTGGTTAATATGGTGTCTCCATTGGTAGTGCATGACCATGGTCATGGATTTCACACTGTGTATTCATGTCATGTATTTCATCGATACTTCATTTTTCACAATGTGTGTTTTACACCACAATTTTCATTTATTTCATTACTTAATAAATCATTTTGTGAAACATGATATTGGAATTCATATATGAAACTTATTATTTGTGTAGACTACACACCTTATATAGCCATGAAATGTCACATGTAATGGAAAGTTTTATAGAATTTGATTAGTTATTAGGTTGGTTATTTCTAATGTTTTCTTGTATGATGTCACACGCATCATATATCAAATACTATTATGATTTTGTTGTGTCATCTGAGATGAAATGTTTAATATATTTCATATTATATTTAATTTAATGTAAACATAGTGCATGAAATTGAAAACCATGCAATTCATTTTATCAATTTTCTTCAAATCCACCTCATTAACATGTTGAATAACCATGGAATTTTATTTAATGATTTAAACAAGATTGTTATAGAATATCAATTATAGATTGACAATAAGGTTTATAGGGTGAATAATAGTGAATGAAAATTCCATGAAAATATAATATAATTTTATATAAATTCATGTCATGTGAGGTGGACTTTCACAAGACATGTTATTATGGTAGTTACACCTTGGTGGAGGTTTTTCCATTTAGTTACATGTAAAAGTGTCTTAGGGTAACAATTATGCATATGTAGTCATGTTGTTTAACTTTATGTTGACTGGGGGATAATGTTATTTAACTGATGGTGGAGTATTGACCAATTAAAATAGTTTAAAATATTGTTGGATGGTTGGATAATTGTTGTTAATTATTTTAAATTTAAATAATTAGATGAAATTTGATGTAGATTCTTTTAAAAAAAATTAATTTTTATAATGAATATATTTATTGTATAATGAATAATACAATTTATATATTCCTTGGTGGTAGTGTATTGTGAATAGTAAGAATTTCAAAAAATATTCCTTATTTAATATAATATATTGATATTATTCTCAAATTCATCCATAAAATATCAATGGAATCAACATCAAATTTAAAAATATAGCACATCATATTATGTAACACATCAATATTATTAGTTTGAACACATCTATATGAACTACTATTTTAATATGGTGTTTTGGATTAATAATTTAATAAAGAAATATCTTATTCCTGGATAATAACGTTTTTTGGAAGAAACATACAATTAATATATCATATACCATATTGTTATTATGTATTTTATTTTTTGTTGATGTTCAAAATTTATCATTAAAGATATTTGAGGCAATATTATTCTTATAACTATATATGGAAATAATAATTCTGGTTCACCAAAAATGTTTATTTTATATAGTCTTGTATTTTCCACGATATGGGAATCAAGTGTATAATAATTTTATAGTATTTTTTCACTGTATTTATGTTATTTATCTGACCCACATCAATATATCATATACGATATAGTAAATTTTACTCTGCAATATTGAAATACAAAATATTCCACCACATTATGAAATTAATCTCCTTCCATGTGAAATAAAATTGGTGCAACAGTTTAAGAGAGACACTTTCAATATAATTTTTCAAGTTAGTGGGGTGGAAAAACCTCCCATCCTGATTGGATTTTGAAATTAGGTATAATTTAAAAATTCTCCAACTTAATGTATGAATTATAAATCATTCTCAATTATCTTCTACAAATTTGATAATTTATTTTATACGATGTATATTTATTTCATGATCAGTAACTTTTTCTACTATCAATACATGTCCAACAACTAAATTATATAAGATGATTATTTCCATGTAAAAAAATTGCAACCCAATTTTAATTATATCATTATTTTTTACATAATTTTTTCAATTAACATAATATTTGGAATAAATGTGTTACATATATAAGTATTAAGTTTATCTACATGGTGTGGTATCAATGTGACCGAAATTTCTTATATATTGTGATGTTATGTACGATCACATCGTTTTCTAGGTATATGTTTCTATAATTTTTTCATTTAATTTTGTTCGGGCATGCTTTGCTTCATCTAAAATACATGGTGGTCGTGTTCTGTCATCAATAAGTTTTGTTGGAATAAATGATGAGTTAGGCAATGAGGAACCATGAGAAGATTGAGGAGAATTCTCATAGAGAAATTTGTTTGGGAGAATGAAATAAATTGCAGAGATGTGTGTTTATATGAATTAATGTGGTCCAGGTAAATGGGTTATGTGTTTTAGGGGATATTTTTTTGTTGAGAATAATTGATGGGGGTTTGGGTTATTTATTAGCAAAAGGTTCTGAAACCCAATATTAAATACAATAACAAACCATTTAAATGGATTTTTCATCTTGTAATGCATGGGTGTTTTTTAAATAGAACAATATAAGTTCACGGGTTATTTGGAATATCTTATAAAAATATTTACACACCATGAAACTATATTACTTCATATATTATACCAAACTATTTTATCTAAATTTATGTTGTTTGTCTAAATTTTATTTAATCTCTCCCACAAGTTTCTCCTCTCGACCTTAGGGAATCATCCAAGAAATTTAAGGGCACCATCGTACCTTCTAGAGATATTATTAGTGAAATTGATCTCTGGTAAGAATTTTTTCTGTGGTTTTACATTCACTCCCTTAGTTCCCCAACCATTGAGGTCCACTATCTTTAACATGTACATTTTTTGTTTTTTGTCTTGGTCAATTTTGATCTTGGAATCTTGTTGTGATTATTTGAACCTTCTTCCTCATGGATGTTCTAAATAGAAGCATGGTTGGATCATTAGTTGAAGGTATGGAGTTTAAATATTACCCTAATGGTATGATAAATTTACATTTATATACTATATTTTTATTACACTAACAAAAAATGTGACAAAATCACCTAAATAATTATTGATTTATTCTTTAGAGTACTTTTGTTTCAATTGACTTTTTACGAGATTTATGGATACCTATTGTGTTAGTGAACCATGAATATACTGGAATTGGCTAATGGATTATTGTGTTTTTAGGTTGAATTGAGACCTTATATGATTTATTGATATAGAATCACTAAATTGTATATTATTTCTTATTATTATTAATTTTTATCTATTTTGATATAAATAAAAGTTGTATATGAAATACATATTATAATTCAAATAATTAACCATGGTGTTTTTAAATGGGATATTATGAAATCAATGTTATATGAAAGGATATGTACTCTATACTAAAATGATTATATATAATTATTGACCATATATAATTCACACTTATATTTTGTAATGGTTATATTTAGTTGGATCGGCTTAGTCTCATGCCGTAATGTTTATAGTGAGTGGTATCTTAGCAGTCCCATGTCATAAATCATATAGGGATTTCCATTGGGAATTTTAATCCTTATAGGTGTTTTCAAAAGGATGATGTAATGCTTACACATATTCCATCATGGCATAGAAGTAGGTTATTTTTCCATGGTTATGTAGTTATAGTTGGAATGGTTTGGTAGACACTCTCAGAGATATTTAGGTAGGGAGTCAAAGCAATTTTTTAATATTTTACTAATTATAGAATTAGTTAATACAACCCATTATATCATTATTTCATGCACTTGCTGTCAAAATGGTTTGTTTAGACATGGTGGTTTCTACCTATTGTGTTATACTGTTACCCAATTCGGGTCGTCATTTGGTACCCGAGCAGATTCATTGGATGCATGTTTGGATAATCGAAATGGACATTATAATTGATATTTTACATGATGGAATGGAGTTTAGAGGTGGGATCGACATGCAGTTTGGGACTTGGGATTGTTGAAATTATTATTTATTACACTACTATTTTATTGTATTGTTTCTAGTATGAATTTTAATAACAATCCAGCATGTCATTACGTTATTCCTATTATTATTTATTGATTACAATGCTGTCTTTATTTATTGGTTTCTAATTTTACTATACTCTCATTAATTTCATTTATATATCTAATTTATAAAATATTGAAACTTATTACCTAGGGTTATAGTCTCCCCACTACACAATTAAAACCCCCACTACTAGTCAGTAGCCTCTGGTGTATGAAGAAACCTTCCTGAGGTCATGTAACCAACCTATTTTCGCTACATGAGGGATATACATACATGGGGATGTTACAAAGTGATATAAAAGTACCATGTGTTCGTTTCATTATCTTAAAATTTAATGAATGGAAGAAAGGAGACAAGGATGATCCAGGAAAAGGAAATTAATATGATCATGTGTGTACGGGGGAAATATAAGTTCCCAGGTATGGGATTATTGTTTTTACAATTGTTTTTATAGTTCATGTTGCATCACCTTTGCTGAGACCTATGTTGTGTGTGGTTATTCTTTTATCATGTTAATATTTCATGAGATTTGTACTCATGGCATGGTATAATGCAAGATAACGATATATGCCTCAGAATTGGTATATAGGGATATATTAACACGCATTAGTCATGATTGGGGACTATTTTTATTTTCATGTCATATAGAATTTCCATTTGAACTTTAATATGATATATCTATTTCCCTAGATAAATTTAATGAATTTAGGTGTCATGCTAAAACACTTGTAATCTATGTTTAGGGTTATTGGGAGTCCATGGTCATTTTTTGTAGTCACCTATTATGGGTGACATTATTTTTTAACTGGTTCTCTATGGTGTGTGTTTTCCTTGTAGAAAATATTCCTCTTGTTTATCATCTACAAGAGGTTTATGAGAGTGGTAATTAGAACCCACCTAATGAAGTTGAACTAGAGCTTCTTATATATCCTATGGATTATATGGTTATTCAACTTCATTTAAGCTTCATGAGGGTGATGCAATCCATAGAATGGGATACTGTTAATAGAGTTCCATTGGTACAAAAGATAATAATAGAGTTTCATCTACATCATCCACTATCATACACTATGGAAGAAGTAAACCAACCATATATGTTCTGAATCATGTTAGGCCATAATATATTCACGTATATTCATACACCGACTAATTCGATGGTGGAGGTTGTGGAATATATCTTTTTTGGGCCCACCAAGCATTGCTAGGATATTCCAGAGGAAGATTAAATGAAGGATAATTTTTCCTGCAAGGAAATAATGATGAAGTTATTGTTCCATATAAATCCCTAGACGTTTTGGGATAAAAAATCTCATGTGTTTGTTCATCTGACATTGGAGGGATTTTATATGTTGGACAATGCTAGATGATTCACCTAACTCCACCACTTTGTAATATCATTAGCTTCTGATGAGATCTCTAGGGGAAATTTTTAGAGTGGCCTTCATTATGAGTCTAAGTCATAGGTATTGTTTTTAATATGATAAGTTTTTGAAGATGTTATGAACCAGGGACTCAACTCATAATGAAATCTTAGAGAGTCCCCATATAGGATCCATGATGTTTCATGAGTGTGAATTGGGGGCTATTCTTCACATAGAAATAAGATCTCCTCTAAATGTGTGTTTATTATAATAGTGAGAATAGCAGTTGGGGTAGTGGAAATCCATATCAAGACTGTGTTTCATTCCAGTGCTATAAATTTTGAATGTTTTGTCCTATGAGACCATATTGTCCTCACTAGATACCTGAATTTTATATTTCTATTTGACTAGAACGTCACAAGAGGGTCTTAATTAGAATTCCACTATAGACCAGTGGTCGATGATCAGGATAAGCACCTGTGTTGGGATGGGGTGCATTTATCCCACAACAGGCTGGTACCTGGTGTTCTATTATCCATTTAAGACAATACAGGGGACATTGTATCCCATAATATGAGAATCAATACCAAGTGGGACAAATATCTCTACGTCATCAAGATGGATCCCAATGTATAGGGATAGGTTAGCTGGACGTTGTGCAGACAAATCCACCTAACAAGGATGTGGCAATATATACCATTAGAGGTGAAATTATTATATCAAAAAACATAGATTGCATTTTGTTCCATAAAAGGGAATCACAATATATTCAATATACTATTTTTGAAATTATTATGGGATTGTATGTGAAAATTTTGGATGGTTCATTTACTATTGACACAACATAGGGAGTGTGCTCAGACAATATCAAATGTTACAAGGTGTGTTCTCTAGAGATTTGTGGTTACCATTTATTTTGGGAACAATTCATGATAGAAATGATAGGATATTATATGATTCATAGATTAGATAGGCTAGTTCTATACCCATATTATATCAATTTTCACATGTGATGTGTTACTTTTCATTCTCATATAATAGGTATATATTATCAAAATGTGGGCGGGATCTTCATTAATGTCATGCATGACGAATTTTGTGAAGATTGGATTGACTCACATATCAATTAGATAGTATTTCACGAGATGATGGTGGAACACAATAATATTATTTTCCTATATTGGTAGAAAATATAAAATATTTTTTTCCTAACATGGTCTATCGCTTACCATTGGAGAAAAAGATTGATTTCAAGGGAGAGTTGGTTCATAGTGTAGAGCTAGTTTCTATCGTGTGCTAGAGAATGGAACCAATAGAGCATTGAAATTTGAAATATGATATGGGTGATTTGAAAAATAAGGGATTAATATTACCTTTTACTTCTCCATGGGGATCTCCAATTATCTTCAACAATAAATCAAATGTGTATTTGGGCTTACATGTGGATTATCATTGGTAAGACTAGATGATGGTAACAGACTACTATCCTCCTTTGAATATTGACAATATCTATGATCTGTTGATAGTTCGTAAAATCTTCTCCAAAATCAATTAAAGATTAGTTTACCACCATTTAATTGTGAGACCAATGTAAATACATTTGACTAATTTTTGGATCTGGTATGAATTTTTTGAATTTATGGAGACATCATTTGGGTTGACCAATGCACCTGTGGTATTCAAGGATTTTATGAATAGTATTTTTCATCCTTTTCTAGGTTGGTTTTTGGTTTTTTGTTGACTTTAACATAGTGTACTCCCTGTTAGTAGACAATAATTACAAGCATCTTGACAACATCCTGTGTAAATTCAGAGAGCACCTAATTTACACCAAGCATACAAAATTTTGATTTTGGATTAATAAAGTGATCTTTTTTCAACCATGTTATCTCTGAGGCAGTGCTGTCTATGGAATAAAATAATTTCCGATCTATGGTGTCCTTGGAACATCTAACTAATGTCTTCATGATTCATGTAATATAATGTTTAGTATGTTATTATTGGGTTTTTATATAGTATCTCTCCATTGGGGTATCATCGATGTCATGAATGACCATGAAAAGGATAATATTTTTTTGTAATGAATTATGTGAAAAATATTTTAAGCAGATGAGATCCCTGATAAACTCATAATATATCCTAAAAGTAGCTATGTTTGGTAAAGAATATACCATGTACCATGATGTATCCGAATTTTGGCTCAATAATGTTTGAATGTTGGAGGATTCAGTGGTTACTTATGGATCCAAGAAGCTAAGACCGAATGAGAGGAAACTCTCTACTCACAATCTAGAGTTAGTAGCAGTGATATATTCCCAATGATTTTGGAGACATTGTGTCATGGGAGAGATGTTTGTGGTATAAATACACCACAAGAACCTCAAAAACATTGTTTCTTAGAGAGACATAAAGCGACAAAATGGTAGGTGGTTTGAGTGTCCATATTCATTTGTTATTGAGTTAGTTATACACTGATATTGGGAAATGTAAAAACTGATACTTTATATAGAAAGTCATAGACAATTGCATTGCAAGAATATCGAGGCATGTTTAGAATGATATACTTCTTTGAAGACATGCATCTAGGTGATCAGGTGTAAAAAGGATGAGTATCTGTAACTTCAACATCCATGCTTCGGAAGGTTCCATGCACAGTGGATGCGAAGTAGGTCCAGCTACCAACAATTATTTTTACCATGATAAATGATTTTTTAGGATCAATGGGATGATGAATTCTAGTCTCCATGGAATATAATCAATTATTTTGGTAAAGAAGGAATAAGACTGAAACCATTAAAGAGGATCATTCACATATTATTTAAAATTAATTTGATTAATTTCATAATGAATAGAATATATGGATCTCTAATATTTTCTTCATTGATGATATTGATCATCCTGAATGACCCTTAAAAATTATCCCATTTCACTTTCGAGGATCCAAACTAGAACCATCTAGTGGTGATACACACCTGTTTGGATTGCCTCTGACCAACGACACTCGTTTTCTGCGTGCAAGCATGGAGAAGAGAGTTTATTATTTCTTTTGTTCTTAAACACTTTTCCACCATCCTTGAATTATTTCTCTCAATCTATAGAGTGGAGGGAAAAGGATTTGAGAAACAAATTGTTTATCTCAATAATTCTCTATTCATCAGGTGTGCAATTCAGGGCATGGCACAATAGGCGTACATGTCTAATTTTTGATATGGGCCTTTAGTTAAAAATTTAAATTTAATAATTGTAATTAAATACATTGATAATAATAGTGAAAACCAATGAAATTAATAATAATATTTCATCATTATTTAATTTTTTCCAACTGGTGTGACACAGAATTAAAAATAAAATTCCACATCACAAAATAAAAGAGACGTTATTATTATTTTAAAATTTCCCAACTAGATAAATAATTATTTACCATCCTGATAATAATTTTTTTCTAATGTATCGGCCATGGTCTCCTCAAACTCAACATCCATTTATTAAGCACTAAAATAAATAAATAAATGATTTATTCCATTTAAATATATTTTTTACAAACCTGTAAAAAAAATTTATTACATGTTATATACAATAAATAAAAATACATTACCGACTATCTAGTGAATACATATTTTTTTAGATTATTTAATAATATTAAATAGAATAAAATTATTTCCCTTCGATGAAAATAATAAATATTCCAGTAATTAAATTAAAATAAAATTTAAAATAGACTAGAAAAAAAATCATGTTTTGGACACTTTAGGATTCTATCTCATTAGAATTAGGTAGGCTTGCCTAAAGTCAAAGAGTACTCTCTAGCTATGGGTTAAGGAACATAATATAAATAACATAAAGACACAAAAATGATATCTACATATGAATGCTCACTTTGTAATATAATAACTTTTCCTCAATATCTCATCAAGCCAGTTTCAGGACAGTGTCATAATCTGTTATGCTTGATACATCATTCTTTGGCAACCTAAAATAAACTCATCAATACAGCATGGCCATTTAATTTCTCATGACAGTATTATTTCAATCAAAGGGTTGAGATATCATCCTCCATAAATGAAAGGGGTAAATCCTTCCTTGAAATATCCATTAATAAAATGAATCTCAAGATGCACCCAATGTACCCTACTTCCCACCAATTGTCTGAATGATGGTTGTCATTAGTAAATCAAATTTCACAAGTCATGACACATATTAATGATAATATTAAAGTATAAGGATCATTACAAACATTCATATATAGGATTATCTGATGACACCAAAACATGTGGAATTCTTACTCGCGGGACTGTTCCCAAAATCCACTATATGGATATTTCCATGTGAAATATATCAGAGGAAGTCTCATCTACTTATGAGTACTCTCACCTATCATTTTTTATTCTATGTGTCCCATAATAGTATGTCATCAAACCATAAAACTATATTTTAGAATATTATTATTTAATTTCAAGGTTCTCATCATATCTGGAAACATTCATGACCCTATCAATAAAAAAAATACCCTATGACATTATTACATCATAGTCATGTAGAAAAATGAAAAATATTTAACAAGTTGTTTAATATTTTAATACATTAAATATCCACGTAATCAAAGTACAACAAGTTAAATATAGGACACCAACTTGTATAATTTTCAATGGATGAGTATGGGTCCCAATGAGCAATTGTGAGGATATTTTGAGGGGGTTCATTCATCTAGATGGGTGGTACATCATTACATGAAAAATATGTATTGTGATATCCATAGATAGTAAATGTGGTTTGGAATGATGAAAGAGGTACAATGATTTATGCTTTGATGTTTCATTTGTCAGTCCGTGAAATTTGAGCATTAGAGGCTAGATGGGCTTTTGTAACATTTTCACATCAATGAGTGGAAATGGGATGATCTCACAATGGTGTTTGAGTTAGGATTAACGAAGATAACCCATAATAATGATTTTTAATGGATGATTTTGAATCTACAAATAAATTCCCATTTCTTCCTTATCCGGTAGATCTTTACAGTTGATTAATTGGACCATAATTACGTTTGTGAGGTTGTTTGGCTACGTGGTGTTTTGAAGAGTATTATTTCATATAGATATCCCCATTTCACATCACAATTTTTGTAGGGTATTTAGAAGGTTCTGAGAACACAGTTTCATATAAGCACAACTAATATTCAACAGATTGATGGTCAATCTGATAATACTATTCATGTTCTGCAGTATATGTTTAGAGCATGTGTTTTTTATATTAGTTATAAGTGGGAGAAATATATGGAACTCATGGAGTTTTTATATAATAATAACATACCTGAATAATTACAAATATCACATTTATGTCAATGTATGGTAGGTTGTTCTGTTTTCCTATTTATTGGTTGGAGGTATGTGATTCAGTACTTGTTGGTACTAGTCTCATGCATGAGACATCTGAGTTGTATTAGCTGATTTGACAATGGCTGGTGACCACAAAATGAATGTAGAAATTTTATACTAACTATCATAAATGATATCTAAAATTAGAGGTTGGTCACCATGTTTTCCTTTTAGGTGTCTCCAAGACATGGGAAACACCCTATCAAAAAACATGGAAAGCTATCATATGGGGTTTTGACGTCGTTAAAGGTATTTTCAAGGTTTAGTCTAGTGAAATACCATTTATCCTTTCCACCATGATACAATTATATGAAAAATGTGTTCCACCTGTTTTAGGTGTAAATATTTCATCCAAAACCATCCCATTTGATAGACCGAGTAGTCGTCGATATCTTCTTTGATTCATCCTTTGAGGAGCACTCAATATATGTTTTGGATCACATTAATAAATATATTCATGATAATATAATACAATTGGTTAAACTAATGTTGAAGTATGGGAGAGTTTAGGAGGATATATGGGATATGAAGTATGACATGAAAACATAGTGGCCAAAATTACCCACTAAGACCTCATTACGATTCTTAGAGTAGCTCAAGGATGAACTGTTATTTGAAGGGGAGGTTGTAAGATACTATATTTTTTCAAGTATGTCACTATCTGATATTTTTATAAACATTTGTTTTGGCTAAGATATACCTAATCTTTAGAACATGGTTGTCAAATTCCTTCATAGATACATATCTTTTCAATAAATGCAGTCTTTGGTACTGAGGAAACATGGGAAAACCAGGGAGAATATGTGTGGAGTGATTTTTTGGAAGAAATGACATATATTACATTAATGATTGTTTATATGAATTAATTGAGTCTATGTAAATGGATTATGCTTTGCATGGGTTCTATGAATGTTGAGAATATTTGAAGGGGGTTTGTGTTTTTTAAGTGTAAAATGGGATGATGAACCATCTGCAGAACATTTACACTTCTTGTAAATAGATTACATGTCATGTAATGTTAGGGTGTTTTTAATAAAATATTATAAGGAGATGGGTTTTCAAATTATCCCATTTAAAATATTTTCACACCATGTAACTATATTACATTCCATGTTATTTTCAAACCTATTTTTTTAAATTATTTTTTGGGGATGAATTTTATTTTATCTCACCTTTAACAATCTCTTATCGACCATAGGGCCTCATCAAGATTATTTTGGAGTGAAAACCTACCTCCCGAACATCCCATTTTATCAATATATCTCTGGTATGTATTTTATTGGTTTTCTCTTATCTTCCTTGGTTATATAACTTTTGTTGTGTAATCCCTTGACTATGTGTGTAGTTGGTCTTGATCGTGATTATTATTTTCCAGGAACCTTGTTGTTATTATATGCACCTTCTTCTCCAAGGTCATGTTCAATGGTTTTGTAGTTGGATCATCATTTAATGGTGAGGGATTTAAATAATAAACACATGGTTTGATGATTTCTTTGTGTAAGATATATTGGGATTGAGCCATTGAAACATGCACATAAATGAATTAAATAATGAATTGGAATATTAATTAATGTCCTTTGGTTTAAAATATTATTTTGAACTAGCTTATGACTACCTTTTAGGTGAGATACCCTTGAATAAAATTGAACTGGATAAGATATTAAAGTATGTTTTTCATGAAAAGAGAATTTTGGTGATTTCTTAATATAAATTATCCAAATCCTTGATTATATATTATTCATCTGATTGTTAATCAATTGTGATAAAAATTCTTGTGCTCTATGAAAATAAATTGTCAATTCTCGTAATTATCAATTTTTATTTATAATGTGATATTATGATATCTATGTTATATTAAAGGAAACACGTTCTATGCTGAAGTGCTTATATATCTGACTTCACCAAGGAATATGTACAATTTTATGTTGTAATGCTGATTTTCAGTGGGTATGCCCCAGTCCCACATTTTAATGCTCTTATTGAGTGGGATTGAACAAGTCCAATATTGTAGTACATATAAGTATTTTACTCAAATGCAATAATGATAACATTGATTTAACTGATACGTTGTAATTCTTATATATATTTAACTGATATTGTTGTGACTATACAATGGCCTTATGGTTGTGGTTGGCATGGTCATAATACTTCCTCAAATATATTATTGAATGATTCCAAAACATGTTAATTTACCATGGTTATATGGTTTTGGTTTTCATGGTTGTATGACATGCTCATAAATATTCTTAATGGGAGCCTAATTACATTGTTTTTGTATATGATTATTTGAAAAATTAATTAACACACTTGGTTGTCTATTTATTTCATACACTTCTTATCACAGAGGTTAGTTTATTCATGATTGTGTTGATTGACTATGTAAAACTCATGAATTATTGAGGAATCGATTTGTTACCAGGGAAGATTACATGGATGGATGTTTAGACCTGAGAAAAATACATTTCTGTTGATTTTTTGTCTTTCTTGATGAGTTGAACATTTGAGGTGGGGACAACATGGGATTCGAGAATTGGGACTGTAGAGTGTTTTTTAGATTTCTAGTCTATTACTTTAATTATTTATATCAATAAATTTATGTGCATTATAGAACATCATTGCATTTTTACTAATATTATTTATTTATTATTCAATTGCAATATATTATCTGTTCCATCCTTCTCTATACTTTGGTTACTTTCATTTATATGGATTATTTCTTCTGTGATGAAACTTCATTCCGGGGGTATAGTCTCCCCACAATAATTTTCACAATCAAATTGTTAGACTGTTTCCTCTTGATTGTGTGGAGAAATGATTGAGGTCAAGTAACTAACCCTTTTCCACATGGGAGAGATTTCAATTGGGGATGATACACTTTAATTAAAAATCTACATACTTATTAATAACTAAAAGTTACAATATTACCATATTTTTTCAATGAAACATTATTATTTTAAAATACTCATCAAAATAAGTTTTTATATTTGAATATATTTTTGATATGTTGATAAAACAATTAACATTTTAGTATCTTTACAAAAATTAAAAATGTAAAATAAATATTTTTTATCTCAGTTATAAAATTTCATAAAATTTAATCTTTCTCCTACAATTCCAATAACATTATTTATTCTTAATAGAATACACCAATTACACATTCCTTCACCGTATTTAACACATGTATAAGTTTCTCTACCTAATACACATCAACCAATTTTCCATCAGTCTTATATCTCCCATAGATTCATGTATTAAAACCAGATATTCCCAACACCACTCACCAAAACCCTATTTGAATCCCAAATATTCTTCAAGTCTATAATACCAAAGTGAAATAGTTGAATTTTTTTCATCATTCATTATTGTTATATAGTTTTTATTATTTCATTCCCTTCACCTTTTATAATGGTTTCTCATATAAATTATTTCAAATTACCTAGTCTAGGTGGTTTCATGATCTTATATAATCATTCTCTATATTTTTCCCTTAATACTACTCTCCTTGTATTTCAATCTAGTTTTATAGTGAAAGAACCCACTAATTAGATAAAAAAATTATATATAATTCAATTATTTACATTGAATCTGAAATATTTTTTCATATTCATTATTTTATTCCCATAATCACAAGGATTTCCTACTATAATAATATTTTTTGAATTACTTTCTCCAACCTTTAATGATATAGATACCAATACTTTTGATAGGTATGATTTTTCCAATTTATATATATTATAAATTTGAATATTTCTATTATTACTGATTTTTTTAATATTATTGATTACCATAATTTTTATTATCTTATTTATATGTCAAATATTTTAGTAGAATATTTTAAAAAAATATTTTTTTCTAACTATGAATTATTATACATGGAATGCATAATTTTAATTTATATAGTTTTTAAACATAAATGAATATAACAATTACAGTTATATTCTGTTCATTATGAACTTTTAAAAATCATTGTGTTAGTTTATTATCTAGTCATACATAATTCAGTTACATAATTTATTAATTATGAATATTTTTAAAACATCTGTAATTGTGTTAAATAAATTTTCCTGTTCTTATCTTCACTAAAAATATAATTATGTTTTATGACCAATTCCACCTTTTATGAGAATATGAATAAATATATAATAAAAAATGTATTTATGTAATTATTTAATGAATTTACAAAAATAATATTCATAATCATGTGTCATGAATCAATCCAATTTCAAATTTATATTCCCTAAATTACATTTTAAATTAATTTTTTATGTATTTTCATTCCATGTGGTCTGTTACAAAGAATTATAATTCCTTAAAGTGAATTATATTTTATAAAATGAAATGTTAATATTTTGATAATTTTATTATATATATAAAAATAACATTTAAATTTATTATTTTATTTTGTTTATGTGAAATTTCCAATCATAAATATGTAACTTTGTTATGCAGTTAAATTATAAAATATTAAATTATATTTGTTAATTTCAATTTATGTAATTATTTACTATTTTAATTTGAATCGTGTCTTATTCAGTGAAATATTTAAAGGAATTACACGAACTTAGGTTATTTTCTATAAAACACATCTTATGGTATAATGACGCTATAACACTATGTTACATAAGTAAATGTACTATAAAATTTATAGAATCTATGAAATTATGTTCCCTAATTTTTATGACATTTCCTGAAAATGGTATATAACCACTTCCATTCTATTTTCCATATTATTAAATTCGTATATTCATCACTAAATGCATAAATAGAATGTTCTCAAAAATGGTAGTTACAAAAACATAAAATATTTATGTATCCATTTTATTTAACTAATTTATTTATGTTAATTTTTTTAATTAATGGTAACTTGGGAATAAAATAAATTAGATAAAATAATTCAAATGAAAATCACTTTATTCACTCATTATTAAACAATAAAACGAAATTACCTAAAAGGGATTATTATATAGTATTTATGATTACATCCACTAATGTGGTATAAGTTGAAATAAATTAATAAAGTTTAAATAATTATATTTTTAAAACTGGAAAATCCCTAGGATTAACTTCTCCCAGGAGATTCATTGTTAGTAGGATTAAACGTACAATGTGAAATAACATCATAAATGGAAAACGTATTTTTTAGTGTCACATATTAAAAATTAATTAGTATAATGTGTGATTTTATAATTGGTAATTGAATTAATGTATAAATTGTAATTTGAGAAATATATCAAATTTTGGATCTTTTTAATAGGTATATATTTATTGAGTATAATAGTAATAAATATACTTCAAATTTAGAATGAATATTTTATTTTTGAAATAAATAATATTTATGTAGATTTTAAAATTTATAAATTGGCATTTTAAAAATGTTATTTGAAATAATAAAATGCTTTTTTAATGGAGTAAAATGATACAAATTCATTTGTGAAAATAACTTTTATTCAAATGAAATTTTTTAAGAGTTCTGGTATTTTATTAAATTTAATAATTTTATATAATGATATAAAAAAATTTAATAATAATATTCAAGTAATGTTTAGTAAAATAAAAAAATTTCATCCAAACAATAATTAATGATCAACAAGGAATACTAATTTAAATATAAATTTCCAAATAAATATGATTAATATAAAAAGATATTTTATTTATAAATTATGTATTTTGTAAAATAATATATATTAAGAGTTTGAAATTTTATAAATATATATATATATATATATATATATATAATAAAATGAATTTTCATTCAAAAATTCATTATTAATAAATTTTAAATGTTATCAACATCAATTTAATATGTAGACGTATTTTTTAATTAATTGGTTTCTATATTATGGATGTAATCTTACAACAATAAATCCAATTGAACACTATAAGATAAAAATATTAATTAAAATTATTATATATATAAATATTAACATCTCTAAATTTATCATTATTTAGCATTGAATACTAATAAATCTATTTTCTCTTCTATATATATATTTAATTGTTTTTTGAAGATATGTATTGAAATTATAAATTTAATTTCAATTAATTTTAGATAACGAATCTAGTAAAATTTATTTAGAATATATAAATGAAATTTAAAAATAAATAAATTTATGTGGTTTTCATTTTTGAGTGAAAAAGATATTTACTAAAGGAAACGTGAGTTTCTACGATAAAGGGTAAAATGAGGTAAAACATTTAAATTAAAAAAATCAATAATATCCTGAAAGAAATATTTAAGTGTTTAAATATGATATATACATATCTAACTTTTTCATTGTCCAATTTTGTTTCCCTTTCATGGGTAAATTATTGGGTTTAAAATGAAATAATTATTTTTCTATGAAAATTACTCTCCTCAAATAAAAAAGGACCCTTCTGCTACCCATTAAAAACGACTCTAGAAATACATTTACCATTATATAATATGAAAACATTATCTATCAATTTAATTATATATACGTTTTAGGTTTATTTCTTATGATAATTATTTAATTACTCGAAAACTATAAATGCTTCAAGGATAAGTTATGGGTTATTATTTGTAAGTACTAATAACATATTCTTCATTTTCATACATCTTAACATCCTAATTCTTATTGGATATTATTTATAATTTTTTAAAATATAAATAATATCATTATACTTATATAATAGTAATATTTTAATAAAAATAATCACAATAATAATTATCTATAGATTATAACATATTTTGGTTTGGGTTGGTTTAACCCCTGACAAATATGACAATTTTTTTTATCAGGGATGGTTATGGAAAGATAATGATAGGAATGATATAATATAAATAAATAATATTTTTACAATTATGTAATTTAAATACTAAAACTTAACTATTTATTAATATCACAATAAATGTTTGTTAAAATTTATAGAAACAATCCCTTTATGGATTCTTTATTTTTGAATATTACCAAAAAATACCATAAAATGAAACAATAAATTTATAACTCATTATTGATATAATATTATAGTACTATAAATATTCTAGATATGTTTAACTCAAGCTCATGTAATGATAACTCAGACCGCCAAAATAATAAATATAAGGAACAATTGAAAATTCAAACAAGTGATAGCCAACATAAACTAAAAAATTATAATTAATAATAAAATAAATAAATATAAAATATTAATATAAAATTTAAAAACTTAAATATTTTCTAAAATATATATTTAAGGATTATATGTTAATTATTCAATAATATAGAGTAGTTATGGGTAAGCTGAAATCCAAGGTATGAATTTTTTTACTCAATCGACTTTTATTGAGTTTTAAACATTATTCATCGACAATGTTCATCTATGATTCGTTAAATATATTTTATGATTGTATTATATTTTATATAATATTTTTTTGACCTAATATTTAATTAAAAAATAATCCATTACAATTGTCTCTTACTTTATAAAATATGTTGCAGTAAATGGTCTATCTCGATCTCTCTCAAAATTGGGATTCATAATATATTATGGTTACTGGGTGGATTAATATGATATTTTCATCTATAATATCTTATTATCTCACAAAATGATCATTTTGGATATTTAAAATAAACTTTTTTAATTCTCCTTGGATTTATTTGTATTTTTCCTTTTTTGATATCTGTAATGGTTTTGGTCTTAATTTTGTTTCATTAAAGCATTCAATTATATTATGCACTGCTTTTTCATTGACTTGGTGTCATTACTACCCCCATTGGATTATTTTATGATCAAACACTTTTCATTCATGAAATTTAATGTCCTATTTCATGATATATCTTCCAATTTTATTTTGACTCATATATTACCAAATCTATAATGGGGTTTTGGATGAATTCTTATTTTCAATCAATCATCCCATTTCTATTGGACTATGTTATCAATATATTTCAAAATCATATCTATTCTATATCACATGATGTATTTTATTTTAATTTCTTCTGATATTTCACTTCTTTTAAAAAATATATTTTTATTAATTATTTCTTCATAAAGATTTGTATATAAGAACGAATCTTTGTTCTCAATATTTAGGGGTTTTCCCATCAATATCCATGTTCTTTATTACCAAAAATATATTTATTTAGTATTTTTAAAACCAACTATTTTATCACTTTTTTCCATAATATTTCAATTTATCTCTATCAGAATTTAAAATTTTCAAATATTTTATCAAATTAGGTTTCTTTAATCCATTTTTAATAAGTATAAAAATATATTTCATTATACATTAATATATATTTTTTTAAATCAACATTTCTTATTGATTAACCATTATTAATTTTTCAAGGTTCCATTATTATGATTTTTATTGTTAAAAAATGTCCATGAATTTATTTGGGAAAATCTGAAAATGATTTTGAAACTATCCTTTATATTTGTATTTAGAATAACAAAACTTATATCAAAATATTTCAAGAAAAATCATTTCTTCTCTTTATTTATAAATAACCCACTTTCTATGAGGTTATATTATTTATATGACACATTAAATTATCATATTTTATTTGTATTATGTTTAAATTAATTTTGGATATCTTCTAACCCAATTCTTCATTGTTTCCTTTCAAATATTTAATGAAAATGTTTTGGAACCCATTTTATTCCCATGGGATAACCATGGATTGATGTAGGATTAGATTTTCAAAAGAAAATTTATATATGGTTTATCATTATGTGATGGGTGGTCCATTATAGTTGTTAAATAGGTTGGGAAATGATTTATATATAATGATATAGTTTCCTTTTGTGCGGAAATTATAGTGACTAATTTTTTTCATAACATTATAGGTAATCAATTTTACAGTTGGCTATATTCGTAATTTTATACCTATACATCATTGCATTTTGCTATGTTTAAAACATTATGTGTGAATATTATTTCAATTAGCTATTTCCTCAATGTTTGATTTCCTATTCTAATGTTTTTTTCTGAATTACAATGTTATGTTTCCATGGATTATGATTATTATAAAAAGTTTTCATATTTATATAGAATTATAAATGTTTCACACCTCCCTATGATTTGTTTTTGTTACTTTGTTTTATTATTCATTTGCAATCAATGAAGAGTTTTTGTTGGTTTTAGAAGGAATAAATATATTTTTGGGGGTTTTGAAGTGTTTTTATGGGTGGATGGTCTGCACATAGTTAGTAGAAACAATGTGTAATCCATAGAAAACAGTGATTGAAAAATGGGGTATCAAGTAAGGTGAATAGTTTGTACACTGATTGTTCAAACCATGTGGCTTATAAAAGTGGCCCTAAGAATTTTTGGATATATGGGTTCATATGGATAGCACATGGTTTATTGAACTATATAGCCTAACTATGCATTCATGGATTATATTTAGTATAATCCATATGTTAGGCACATAGTTTCACCATCCATGTAGCCTAAACATGTATGCAATTAATGAACCTAATAAATACATTTTATAATTATAATTCCTACTAAAACACTTATTTGTAAATAAATTGGTATGAATCTCAATTCTCATGGGTTACATGACAGATTTTGGTGATCCCCTTAATTATGGATCTCCCTCACTTTGAACCTTTGTTACATTGACAAAGAGATAAAAGGAACAACTTCAATCTCTCCTCATATTATCACTTAGTTTCTTTTTTCATTGGAAAAATCACTTTGTTTGGGATTTCATGAACATATATCTTATTTAGGTTGTTTTTAGGCTGTTTTTAACTATGGAAATAATATTCGAATATCCAAATATAAAATGGTGTACCATAACTTTTTTGGATGATATTTACTATTTTAGGTATCATTTCTACCACACTTCTATTTTCGAAAACATAAATATTATTTTATAGAAATATTTATACTTCTTTTAAAAGATTGAAATTAATTTCTGAATAATATTTTGATTATTTTCTTTTATGGGGGCATACATTTTGAATGTGTTCTCCATAATGTGTCTGATAAAGTTCAGATGTTTCCATTTCATTTTTAACGAATAAATATTTATTCATTTAATCATGGAATTGAAATGTGTGGCATGTGCTAATTATGCATATGGATTGAATTTTTTTGTTTTTGACATTGATATCAGGGTCGTTTCGTTGTTAACATTGATTATACTACAAATTGAATACTTAGGTAATATGGAATGGGTTTCCACTCAATAGTATGGTCTATTTTCGTAGTTTTTCATTGATGGGGCATGAATTGGGTTGGTGATATTAAACCCAAAGGGGAGGGGTTTGTATATTTCATGGGTGCATGGATTCATGGTGTGTGTTTGTGAGTTGGTTTCAATTTATTATGTAACGACCTATTCCCCAGGACCCATTCTATTACTACCCCAAGCCCACCTTCCATAGGCCATGGGATGATGACTAGCTTCGAAAGGTGTAATCCCAAAAACTGGGAAGACAATTCCATAATATCCTGTAATCACATGCAGCCAAGCACACAAAAAGATACAAACACAAGTAAACTGAATAGTAAACTGAGTGAGTATAGTAAGTTAAAGGGGCCAGAATACAAGCCCAAATAGAAAGTACAAGAAACTGAAAGTATAAGTAAACTAGTAAAAAAAAGGAGACAATTGCTGGATCATCCTCTGAGGTTCCTACCTGAAGAGTAGGGACAGATTGCCTCCTCAGCACTCCGCGTCCCTCTATCTCCTTCTTGTACCGACTCGTCATAAGGACCTCCTCCGGGAACCGTCCAGTCCTGGTATCCTTATTCTCGATCAACTATGTCCGTCGTATACAGCAAAAACAATAAGGTGCCGGCATAGCCTGTGTAGGGGTGAGTATAATGATACTCAGTAGGGACCCTGAACCCCTCACGGTCTCACAAAAGCCACATAGTATAAACATTTAATCATGAATTCAACTGTCATCCCTACATATGTATATGTCCATACATATACCGATGTTTTCAAGTATACCCATATCAATAATGATTAAAAACAGGGTCCAACCCAAAATCCCAAATATCAACTGTTCCACAAATTAAGAGAAACCACAAAGGCAAGTACCACATTTGTACGCAACACAGAAAAATACCACCAGGGTATTACCACGAAGGAAATTACCACAAAGGTATGAACTTAGATCACACCAAGTATAGCTTATGAAATTTATTAGAGATTATTAGATGTAAATACTGAATTATCATACTTGTTTAAGAGGCAGAACCACACAGGATAACTCGGTGCTGAACCACACAGGATCGCTCGGTGCTGACCCACAGAGGATCGCTAGGTGCTGACCCATAAAGGATCGCTAGGTGCTGACCTGCACATGTTCTCAGGTGCTTACCCACACAAGATCAAAAGGTTCTAGCCCACATAGGATGGTTAGGAGATAACCCACACGGGATCGCTACATGCCAACCCACACAAGATCACAAGGTGATGACCCATAGAGGATCACACTTTCTTCTTCACATCATAGCCAGCTAAAGTGTTCCCTCGCTAAGCTCACTCGTCACCAGGAGGTTCCGCTCCTAAATCCATTGGATTATACTGAAACTACTGTGACTTCCCACAATGATGTTTCCAAAAGTACCACCACATCATAGGGGTCTCAACGCAATAAACATCGCATAAATCTGACGACCGGTCTGTGAGTTATTAGCCTTTTAGTCCTGAGGGCCCTGTTCGATTCATGCTCAATCGAACTGAACATTCCCCAACACTATCCAAATCTCTAGTGGGGTATAAAAAGGGACTGTCTCACTTAATGGTTCCTGGAACCGCAGACGGTTCGTTAAACGGATGCCCGGTGACCAAGATATGGAGGAAGATGCATAAATGGGTCGAAGTGGGTCATGGTTCAGTTTGACCCTGTCAGACCGATCAGGCCTAACCCGGCCTAGGCCGACTAGGTTCTGGTCGCTTGGACCAAAATGCTAGTTTGGTCAAGCTCGCTAGGTCTTGCCTAGCCCGCTCTTGGAATCCCGGCCTGGGCAATGGCCCATAGTGTGTCGGAGGCCGCGAGCAGCGCGAGCCATAGGACCACGAGGTCGGCATGTGGGCCATGGAACTGCCAGTGGTCACGGTGGAAGCGGATGGTGCAGGGATGTGGGTTGACTCAGAGGGCTGCAGGGAGGCACAACATGTCGCGGGGCAGCACGACAGTGAGCAGTGTGGTGCGGCGAGGCCGTGGGTGGCGAAAAAGGCCGCCCATGGAGGAGCTCCATTGAGCGTGGAGGCCACAGGCGGTGGGGCACCATGGGGAAAAGAGGTGACAGGTGGTGGGGTGGGCCGCCGGAGGCGGTGGCCGCGGGGTGACGCCAGGGCCTTCGTTTCCTTTGGCGCCTTCATCACGATTCGTGAGTTCCACTTGTGCCAACCACCAACACATGTCTCCACCTTCTAGCATTACAAAGAACACACGAAAGAAATAGAACAACTGAGGGATAAGGCAATTTATTTGGCCCACACACTTTGCGTTAGAGAGGTAGCAGGTTGCTCAACCAAATCTGGAGTCATTAAAGACAAACTCTATAATTTAATATGAATTGTGGATCAAATCATTTGGGTTGATCCACAATCTCCATTCTTTCCAAGAATAAGGAAATTAATCAAGAGAATTCCAGAATTCAATAATAACCCCCTACCTCGTCTGATTCATCAATGGAGGTCACGAGGTAGGAGACGACATTGTTGGGGTGTAGACGGGCGTTGGTGACATCGGTGTTCCCTCGATCATTGGTTCATTGAAATTGATGACCTTCCTCTTAAATGAATGTCCCGAGGAAGAAGTCGAAGTCAAAATCGGCATTCTTTGTTAGAGAGCTTTTCTCCCAACTCCCCTTCCTCCCAATCCCACCAAAATGAAGAGGTCACCAAAATAATCGATTATTCTCTCTATTTAGTTTTTTTTCATTAATTGAAATTAGCTAAATTAATTATTTGATGGGGTGGATTTATTAATTAAGGGGAGGGTTGGCATAATTATGTGGGGGAGCTCAAGAGGTTTCTAACACTTAAGAGGGGAGTTCAAGAGGTTTATGTCTCGGGTGGTCCCCACCACTATAACTCACATGGGAGGTTAGGCTTAGGTTTTTCCCACCACCATAACATATGTTGAGAGGTTTTAGTTCAGGTGGTCCCCACCTCTCAACATCAAATTGGGAGAGGATAATAAAATAAAATAAAATATTACAGAACTATTATTTTATTTTATTCGTTTACGAAAAACACAAAAATTATCTTTCAGTATCGAAGAAGTGTCGTCAATGTAAAAGTATACTTAAGTGAATATTAGCGCTGTGAGTTCAACAGTGCCCTCGTATTTGAATTCTGAACACTGGTTTAATAGTTACAAAACCCCGCTCGTAAATTTACTAAATATACCCAAACAAAGTTTAGAAATTCATTTCGGGCACTCTGGGCCTCAGAATCATGTGCCTTCAATTTTCACAGAGTCCTAAAATTCCCATTAAAATAAAAAAAATAACATGGAAATTACGTGTATTTACATACTCTCCACCTTAGGTCTATATGTCCTCGTAATCCACAACTAAAACTAAGGGATCAAGTGGGGGTACTAAGCACGCATCTGAGACTCCCGCTCCCTTGTCCTCTCGTGGAGGTTCCCATTTTTCCAGCGAATACGCACAAGAGGTATCCACTGTCCACGAAGGAACCGCTCTTGTCGATCCTCAATCTATACTGGATGCTCCTTAAAATTCGACCCATCGTCGACGTCCAGCTCTACATGGTCGATGATTTGGAAGGTAATACTCATATCTTTTCGCCTGGGATATGTGGAAGACATCATGCACCTGGTGCAAGTGAGGTGGAAGAGCTAAGAGAAATGCCACCTCACAAACTCTGCTGAGGACCAGAAATGGTCCTTTGAACCATAGAGATAACATTGCCCCTCAGCCAAATCTATGAATCACTCATCAAGATGAGACCCATTCAAAAACATGGTCACTATCCTAGAACTCTAGAGGTCTCTATCTCCTATCGGCATAAGACTTCTGCCTACTTTGTCTAGTCTTTATCTGCTCCAGGATGATCTGCACCTTCTCTGTGGTAACCTATACCATCTCTGGTGCCATGAGTGCTGAATCTGCTTGGTCAGTCCAACAAAAAGTTGATCTACAAGGTTTCCCGTACAATGCCTCAAAAAGGGCCATCCCAATGGTGGAGTGATAGATATTGTTTTATACAAACTCCACCAAAGGCAATTGATCCTCCTATCTATGAACGATTTAGAGGACACAATAATGGAGAATGTCCTCAAGAGTATGAATGGTTCACTTATTTCATCTATCTGTCTAAGGATGTAAGGTGGTTCTCAAATGAAGTTGTTTCCCAAAAGACTCATACAACCCCTTCCATAGTTGTGAAGTAAAACATGCATCACGATCAGAGACAATCATTGTGGGTAATCCATGTAACCGCACAATTTTTTGCACATAGAGGCATCCAAATCTCTATACTGAACCTTACACTTTGATCAGTTGGAAGTGTCCTGACATGGTGAGTTGTTCAAAGATCACCCAGATCGAGTCATGACCTCTAGACGTACGTAGAAGTCCTATAACAAAGTCCGTGGATATCCCATCCAACATTCACTATGGATCATCTAAAGGCAAAATAAAACCTACTGTTACCTGATGCTTTGGCTTCCCTTGCTGACATGCGAGGCACCAAGAGGTAAAATAATCATATTCTTTCTTCCTTCCTGGCCACCAGTGCGGTCGTCGGAGATCTTGGTACATCTTCGCCACTCCGGGATGTACCTTTAAAGTGGATGTGTGGAACTCCATTAACACTTCCACCTAAAGTGACACTTGTACCATGATATGTCCTCTAAAGATGATAAAGTTCTCCCCACCTTTATAAAATCCAGCAGGTGTCTACCCTGTGGATATCTGAGCATTCTAAGCCTCGATTTCAGTTTCCCCACACTATGCCTCCCTGCTCTCTGAAGATGTGGGGGAGTTACTATAAGAGACCGACGAAATACTTCTCCATCCCGATCCACAAAGGATATCTGCAAAGTGGCCTCCTGCTCTGTCGCCTCACCTAGTAGTTGTATACCTAATCTCCGGTTGAGTGAATCTACTAAAAAATCTCCCTAACTAGGAGTATAGACTCTCTCAAAGTAATAGAATCTGAGGAACTCAATCCAGCATCATTGTATAAGGTTCAGGTCATTATAAGTGAAGATGTTCCTGAGACTCTTCTGATCAGATTACAATGTAAAGCATTCACTAATCAGATAGTGTCGCCACATCTCCAATGAAAATACCACTATATCTAACTCTATGTTATGGGTACCATAGTTCTTCTCATGTTTTCTTAGATATCTATAACTATATGTGATCAACACTCACTCCTACATTAGGACATATCCGAGAGACTGGTCCCTGATGCGTCACAGTACACTACGTACCCTATTCCCTCCTACGGTTGCCTCAAGATTGGTGCTCTAGTCAACCTCTGCCTTAGATCCTGAAAACTCTACTGCAATCTCCATGACCACACTAAGGGTTTCCCCTTCTTCATCAATGCTGATAGAGGTGCTTCAACTCTCGCGAGATCTAGCACAAACCTCCGGTATTATCCATCCAAACCCCAGAAACTTTATACCTCTATCTCACTCTTGTGTGGCTCCCAATATAGTACCACCTCAATCATCACTGGATCAACTGCAACTCCAGCCTCCAATATGTCATGTCCCAGAAAGTGAACCTCTAGGATCCAGAATTGGCACTTCGAGAGCTTACCATAAAGCTGGTGCTCTTAGAGTGTGTCCAGTACTACCAGAAATGATAGGCTTGCTCCTCCTTAGTAGCTGAGTAGATCATAATGTCATCAATGAAGGCTACTACAAAGCAATAAAGGTATGGACGATAGATCATGTTAATGAGTCCCATGAACACTACTAGTGTGTTGGTTATGCTGAATGGCATAACTAAGAACTCATAATGGTCTTACCGGCATATGAATGTCATCTTCTGCACATCCTCATCTCACACTCTGAGCTAGTGATAGCCTGATCAGAGGCCTAACTTTGAGAATCATCGTGCCCTCATTAGCTACTCAAAGAGTTCATCAATCCATGGAAGTGGGTACTTATTCTTCATGGTAACATGGCTTAAGTGCCGATAGTTAATACAAAGCCTCAAGCTCCCATCTGCCTTCTTGGTGAATAGAATTGTGGCTGCCCAAGGTGAAACACTGGGTCGAATGAATCACTTCCCCTGCAAGTCCTCTAGCTGTATCCGCTGCTCACGAAGCTCAATGGGAGACATCTAATACACTAGTGTAGATATCGGTGTCGTCCCGGGGTACAAGTCATTGTAAAAGTCCACCTCTCTACGAGGAGGTAGACCCGATACATCATTAGGGAAATCTCCATGTACTGGTCCACCACTACAGGATAACTCGGACTCTCCACATCTACTACTCTAAGGGTAAGGCAAGATAACTAATGAGTGATCAGATTCACTCTCCTTTGGGTAAGTCTAGCATGTGCTGCAAAGGATCCCTTATCGCTGGTGAAGGTAAACCTGGTCATATCTGTGAGGAAACACTACACTTTGAAGCTAATATAGTAAATCTAAGCATAGAATGTAGATAACGAGTCCAGGCCCATGATGACATCGTAAGGCATTGAAGCCGCTATTAAGAGTTCACAGCCGAAGCTCTTACCTCCTAGAGTAATATCGCGCTGCCGGCACTAGTGCATAATTGTCAAATATGCTCCAATAGGAGTCTCTAGCCATAAGGTTTGAGCCAACGGCTTTGTTGGAATCTCCAAGCTCTGAACGAGGTCAGTGGCAATAAAAGAATGATGGGCACCTGTGTCTATAAGTACTGAAGCTAAGGTGGTGTAGACACAGATCGTACCTCATATCATCTCTGGAGTGACATGATCATAAGACTCAGCTACCTAGGGCTGAGATATCCCCTAACCACATGCTCTATGCAGTCACAGTGGACCTCCTGGTGGGGGTGGCGGCAACATCTTGAATCGTCTCCCAGCACCATCTACACGGTCTGTAACACCCCGACCTTCCACGATACGCCTCTCTTTCAATAATGCAATAGCTTGCATTGTACGCAACTTCGAGTTCTAAAACACCACGACTAATCAAAGTAGCCGTTATGAATAGTAATAACCACTTTTTAAAATTATAGAAATTTTATATTTCAAAATGGACTTTATTTTTGTATTCCTAACATTGAAATTAGCCTATGTTGAATTTTTTGTAATTTTCCGAGAACTTCAAAATTTTTATGAATTGTGAAAAATACTTAAAAACAACTTTTTTAATCAAAATAATTTATAGTGATAAATTATACTATTTACTGATTTTTAAGTATAATTAGAATATATTTTTACTATTTTATCCAATTGTGGTCATTAGAATTAAATTAACATTAAAATTGGACATAAACAATTGTCAATCTTTTGATATAAATTGTTTCTAAAAAACACGCTATTTGTTGTGACAGCGGGAATTAATTATAAAATTAATTAATGCAACTTATATGATTGGAATTTTGTAAAATAGACATCATTTTTGAATTTGGAATATCAATTATAGCTTAGGGTGAAATTTTGGCATTGTTCTGAAAAACTTCAATTTTTTATGAATAGTGAAACCACTAAGTGGTAGTTAAATAACTGATTTTTCGTTTAAATGAAATATTGCCACTTCTGTGATTTGATTTTCAAAAATCCGACATACATGGTTGTCATTAAGAAGTAAAATGTGGTTCAATGAGATTAAAATAATTTTTTGGTGAATAGTAACTTTTAAGTTCTTAATCGCGATTAGAGGTAATTAGTGTAGTTTAAGGTAAAAACAATGTTTTAATAATATGATATGAGCTTGACACTTGTCCTACTACTATTGTATGAGTCATGGCCGACCAAGAAAACCCATGGGTCAACTTGGGGACCCCATGGAGCCACTTTAGTAGGAAAATGACATTAATATATATTTATTTAATGTTAAAATTAAATTGACACAAACAAGAGTTGTTTTACAAAAACAGTTTTTAAGTGGGGTTACACAAGTCCAAATTTGGATTATAAATATTCATTAGAAATCTAAAAAGATTTCCTACATCATAATATTTTTTTCTTATAATATTTAGACATTAAATAAATTAAATTATTTATGACATCATTATGATGTGGCGATGACCTCATTATTTAACGATTTAAATAAAATGAGAAGATAATGCAAATTCCAAGGCTTACACTTGTCCAAAGCCTATTGGATGAGGAGATTTAGAAACCTTATCACCTTAGCCTCGAATTATATAAGTGTGGGACCTTTATAATCCGAAAAGAATTGTGAAATAATGTAACATTTCAATCTTTCCAAAAGTTCCCCTCCTCTCCACTTATAAAAGGCCCCCACCTCTCCCACCACATTTAAACTTTCAAGCCATTTTGCTCGGCCAAACTCTGCCCCAATACTCTCCCAACATCCCTCTATTACTCCTAGAAGCCTCACTTTGGGCATAACCCTTCCCAAGGAAGCCTTTGGCTCAAACCAAAAAGAGTTACCTGATTTTGAGGTAATGTCTTTTCTAATGTTGTTTTGTTTTATTTTTCTTCTACAACCCCATAAACTCTTTTTATTCATTTATTTTGTAACAAAACCAGTATCCTCAACATACTAGGATGTTGTTATAAGAATTATTCGATCTACACTTACACACACCTACATATAATGGTTAAAGAACATACGGTTTCTGTGGGTGGCGAATTTCTGCCTCACGAGACGATGATTGTTCAACACTCATTTAACACCTTCAAAGGTGGCCATTATGATGTCACTATTTTTATATATGATATATAATATGTTTATGTTTTACTTATCCTTCTTTATTTTTCATTTGTGTCTTACCTTTATGGCTCCCATTATGGGTATACGCGATATCTTCATTTTAGGAAGTGCGGACTACCGCCCCCTCAAAGTGATTTGAATCGTTAATGCCATATGTGGGATGTATAATGGATGGAGTAAATGGTATTATACACTATATTATACTAGAATTATATTATACATTTATATCATTATGATTTAGTTCCATTAAATATGAAATTGAAATGAAAGTAGCGTACATGCGTACGTACGGCTTACCGTCTCCATGAACGGTGCATTTCATTTCTTACCTCTAAATGTTACGTAATATTATAAATGAATGTATATAATGGATATATATGATATATATGACATCTAAATCATGAATATAATTCTGGATATAATGGATATTCTACCACATGAACAACTTGTAATTATAAGAAGTTTATTGTTGACTCAAGTACCAAAGATCGACAAAACGACCGTTATTAACTTAAATAATTACATAATGTTCATAACATTGAAATAAGTGATATAAAAAGGATAATGAAATTAAAAGTGGTTCTTAATAAGGAAGATATTAACTATAGTTTATTATTCAGGAGGTTAAAGAACGGTTGAGTCAGGACAAGACACAAGGTAAGGGAACTTCTTAACCCAATTTCTATTCTTTGGGTTAATCTCCTACTTTCAAATTATGTCATGATATTATTATGTCCTATATTGTATTTGTACATTATTTATGTGTACTTATAGTGAATACACATTATAGATGTACTTTATTAAAAAAATTATCTTTTTAAGGACTTCGTCTCAATCCCCTTTCGTTGAGGCATATTTGGTTTTATACACAACTTTCTTTTATACGGTGTATAAACCCCTTTGAATTTTAAGTTTATTCAAAAGGAATCTTTTTATACGAAGCGTTTTTCTAAATGACAAATGGGAATGTTTTTCTTTCCGTACTTATGCGGCGACAAATACTTCTCCGCCACCGTGACCATTATTTGAGATTCGGATTCCTCTACAAGCCATCATTTTTTTTAATGAAAAATAAATACAAAGTTTTAACTCTCTTTTATTTTGGTATTGAAAATGGTTTTGAAAGCATTTTTATTATATCAATGTGTTGTATTTATATCTTGTGATTGAAATGTGGAAATGTTATGTTTCCTTTATGCATGTTTTATGTGATATGATTATGTTATGGTTTATGATATGTTTAAACCTATTCATATGAGGAATGCATTGGACTTAATAAGTGACGGGTGGAGCCCGCTATAGCTCCTCGATGAATCGGTAGGTCTCATGAGACAACTAGACGTGGAATTGGCCGAGGCCCTTTCCCAATTTGATTTATGGTTTTGGCCGAGGCCTTAATCATTTTAGACGTCTTGGCCGAGGCCTTGACAAAATGTTTCAGAATGTCCGACATTATACATTCCCTCATTATGAAAGTGGTTATTGATATTTCATGTGATTATTCGCCTAGTAGAATATCCATGAGAGTAATTAATGGCATTATTTTATTTTACTTTTGCCATATTATGCTGAAGTTCAAGTTCAATAAGGCTTTTGTTTTAGTTATACATTGCCTTAAATGCTTATGTTTTCTTATAAAAGCTTCCGCAATATTATTATCCTTACTGAGCATCTGAGCTCACCCCTTTCAATGTTTTAATATTTTCCAGGATGTGAAGAAGTATTTTATGAATGACCTACAGGGGTAGTCAGAAAGGGATATGATTGTGGACTATGAAGACCATGTTATTGTAGTTTGTTTACTTTTTTATGTAATGAAAGACTTATGAATGTATCTAGTGTTTCCAAGGCTACTAAACTAATCGGCCTTTAGAGACTTGATCTTTTGTGATCATGCCAATGTTAAGAACTAATGCACCGACTCTGGGTAGCTGGGGTCGGGGCGTTACAGTTGGTATCAGAGGCAGTTTAGTACTAACCTTGGAAGCCAGATTTAGATAAACTCTGATTAGAGCACATAGACCTAAGATGAAATTTGAGGATTAGTATAGAAGAACTTCCTAAAATTTTGGTATTGTAGAGATTTTGTGAGTTTTCCGATCAATACATCCATGTCTGGATACGAGCATGTAGAGGCGGCTCTGGAACAGATGTACCTAGGGGTAAAACCCGAAAACACCGCTTTGAGCTAGACTCGAACGGGAACTGGTGCACGACAACGGGCCTTGCTGCACTCTTGGTTACGACACTCCCGGGGGATATGCTTAGGATAATTCTCATTTTATTTACAAACCACTATGAAGGGTTTATGAGTATATACTTCCTCAAAGAAAACATTTTTATGATTATGGATTATATCCATAAATAGTTCAATTTATGTTAAGTGTTTTATAAGTATGGGATTATGTATTTTGATTCATAAACTGATCTAGTTTATGAAATTGTTTAGAAATGGTGCCTAGTGGAAGAAATGGAAACCGTATCAATGCACGAACTCCATGTAGGGATTTCCGTCCTGCTCAAGATAATTATTGTTAATCTGGAGATACAACTGGTGCTGATCAACTTAATACCATACTGGGACAACTCACTCAGGTTATGAATAATAACCTTACTCGTATGGAGCACCCTGATCCGCAACGTGGAGGATCAATGTTAGACCGCTTCATGAGGCAACAACCACCAACATTTAATGGGGGTACAAATCCGTTAGTAGCTGAGCAATGGATAAAATCCTTAGAGAAAATATTCCATGCCTTGGGGAGTAGCGAAAGGGAGAAGGTTGTCATGGCATTTTACCGCCTCACTGGAGATGCTGATCAATGGTGGTCATTGATTCAAAACATGAAGGAAGATGATGAAGTATCAAATATGGAATGGAGGGAGTTTAAAGATCTGTTTTTAGAAAAATACTTTCCTCGTGACCATCGAGCAAATATGGAAAGGCAATTTCTGAGTCTGTGGCAGAAGGAGGATGGGAATGTCGCAAAGTATGAGGCTAACTTTACAAGGTTAGCGAGGCATGCTTCCGATTATATACGTAACCCAAGGAGTAAGATTGATCGTTTCTTTGATGGGTTAAAACCATTTCTCCGTCGAGCTTTAGTATCACAATCCTTCTCATCATACAAAGATATTGTCTTGTGTGCTATCAAGACAGAAAAGGAATTCTCTAAGTCTTATGACAACAAAGTAAAGCAAGAGAAGAAGAGAACGGTGGAACAAGAGACAGATAAAGGGAAAAATGGAAAGAAGGATTTTCCATTATGTGATAATTGTGGGAAGAATCACCCTGGTACGTGCCTAAAAGGAATGGGAGTTTGTTATAAATGTGGAGAAAAGGGTCACCAGGCTCGTGATTGCAAGGGAAAGAAAGAGGCTGTCAAAGTTGAATGCTATAATTGTAGAGAAATGGGTCATTATGCAAATGAATGCCCTAAGCGTCAGGGAAACTTACCTCAGAAAAGGCCAAGGGATCAAGGACAATCTTATGCTGAAGCAGAATAACTAATGAATTGGTGCTTTTGGACTCATGTATTATATTATAGTTATTAGAATAATGTGATATGTATATAAGGATTGTACTGTAGTACTTGTTGATTTCAGTAAAGTTTTAATATGATGAAGGTAATTATATTATTATTATGTGACAATAATAGAAACTTTATTTTGTTTGGGGAATATGATAAATTGATTTTGGAATTAAGAGACCTTTTAGAGAAAGTCTGGACAGAGGTATTTTGGATAACTATTAAGGATGGAATGGATTAAGTTGAACCATGGATAGTATTGTTTAAGGTTAAAGAATTTCTGAAGATTATTTTTGGAATATTATGATACTATAGTTTTAGGAAAAGGACAACCTACAGGGTGGGGCATAACCCGTCGCGTCGGACAAAGCTGCAGGAATCGAACCCACAACCATAGTGCGACAGGCCTTTATTTCCTACCACTAGCCTACAGGAAGTCCCTGGTTATTACAAAATAATTTTACTAATCTAAATGGTATGTGTTAACATTTGGAACCTTATACAATTAGGATAAGTATAATATTTTTGGGTTCTATTATCTTTTTGAGTGAAAGATGAGTTGAAGGATGAAACTCTAATTGTCAAGCATAAATATATATATACCTATCTCTTATTCAATGAATAAATTAATTCTTAAACTTTAGTAAAGGGATATTAAAACAAAAAAAATGTGTTATCCTAATACCTTATGTCTTGTTGAACTGATGATATTTTAAATCAACATAGATTGAAGGCTTTGAGGCCCTCAATTTGACAGTTGATTGTGATTGATGACCCCAATCGCTCCCTACAAATATTTACGTTTCTTCTCCAATTATATGTCTCTAATTGCCACCAATGTTCTCCTAATCGAGATCATAATTGGGTGGTGACTTTTTCAATTCCCTTTCCCTCTTATTAAGGCTAAATTTTATTAATCTTATTTCCGATGTGGGTTTTCCTCAAAGGTATTTTCTATTTTCAACCTTTTATTTTCCAAGAAAAATTTTAAATTGCGAGGACGCAATTTATTGAAGGAGGGGAGAATGTAACACCCCGACCTTCCACGATATGCCTCTCTTTCAATAATGCAATAGCTTGCATTGTACGCAACTTCGAGTTCTAAAACACCACGACTAATCAAAGTAGCCGTTATGAATAGTAATAACCACTTTTTAAAATTATAGAAATTTTATATTTCAAAATGGACTTCATTTTTGTATTCCTAACATTGAAATTAGCCTATGTTGAATTTTTTGTAATTTTCCGAGAACTTCCAAATTTTTATGAATTGGGAAAAATACTTGAAAACAACTTTTCTAATCAAAATAATTTATAGTGATAAATTATACTATTTAATGGTTTTTAAGTATAATTAGAATATATTTTTACTTTTTATCCAATGGTGGTCATTAGAATTAATTTAACATTAAAATTGGACATAAACAATTGTCAATCTTTTGATATAAATTGTTTCTAAAAAACACGCTATTTGTTGTGACAGCGGGAATTAATTATAAAATTAATTAATGCAACTTATATGATTGGAATTTTGTAAAATAGACATCATTTTTGAATTTGGAATATCAATTATAGCTTAGGGTGAAATTTTGGCATTGTTCTGAAAAACTTCAATTTTTGATGAATAGTGAAACCACTAAGTGGTAGTTAAATAACTGATTTTTCGTTTAAATGAAATATTGCCACTTCTGTGATTTGATTTTCAAAAATCCGACATACATGGTTGTCATTAAGAAGTAAAATGTGGTTCAATGAGATTAAAATAATTTTTTGGTGAATAGTAACTTTTAAGTTCTTAATCGCGATTAGAGGTAATTAGTGTAGTTTAAGGTAAAAACAATGTTTTAATAATATGATATGAGCTTGACACTTGTCCTACTCCTATTGGATGAGTCATGGCCGACCAAGACAACCCATGGGTCAACGTGGGGACCCCATGGAGCCACTTTAGTTGGAAAATGACATTAATATATATTTATTTAATGTTAAAATTAAATTGACACAAACATGAGTTGTTTTACTAAAACAGTTTTTAAGTGGGGTTACACAAGTCCAAATTTTGATTATAAATATTCATTAGAAAGATAAAACGATTTCCTACATAATAATAGTTTTTTTATAATTTTTAGACATTAAATAAATTAAATTATTTATGACATCATTATGATGTGCCGATGACCTCAGTATTTAACGATTTAAATAAAATGAGAAGATAATGCAAAATCCAAGGCTTAAACTTGTCCAAAGCCTATTGGATGAGGAGATTTCGAAACCTTATCACCTTAGCCTCGAATTATATAAGTGTGGGACATTTAGAATCCGAAAAGCATTGTGAAATAATGTAACATTTCAATCTTTCCAAAAGTGCCCCTCCTCTCCACTTATAAAAGGCCCCCACCTCTCCCACCTCATTTACACTTTCAAGCCATTTGGCTCGGCCAACCTCTGCCCAAATACTCTCCCAACATCCCTCTATTACTCCTAGAAGCCTCACTTTGGGCAGAACTCTTCCCAAGGAAGCCTTTGGCTCAAACCAAAAAGAGTTACCCGATTTTGAGGTAATGTCTTTTCTAATGTTGTTTTGTTTTATTTTTCTTCTACAACCCCCTAAACTCTTTTTATTCATTTATTTTGTAACAAAACCAGTATCCTCAATATACTAGGATGTTGTTATGAGATTTATTAGAGATACACTTACACACACCTACATCTAATGGTTAAAGAACATACGGTTTCTGTGGGTGGCAAATTTCTGCCTGACGAAACAATGATTGTTCAACACTCATTTAACACCTTCAAAGGTGGTCATTATGATGTCACTATTTTTATATATGATATATAATACGTTTATGTTTTACTTATGCTTCTTTATTTTTCATTTGTGTCTTACCTTTATGGCTTCCATTATGGGTATACGCGATATCTTCATTTTAGGAAGTGCGGACTACCGCCCCCTCAAAGTGATTTGAATCGTTAATGACATATGTGGGATGTATAGAGGATGGAGTAAATGGTATTATACAATATATTATACTAGAATTATATTATACATTTATATCATTATGATTTAGTTCGATTAAATATGAAATTGAAATGAAAGTAGCGTTCATGCGTACGTACGGCTTACCGTCTCCATGAACGGTACATTTCATTTCTTACCTCTAAATGTTACGTAATATTATAAATGAATGTATATACTGGATATATAAGATATATATGACATCTAAAGCATGAATATAATTCTGGATATAATGGATATTCTACCACATGAACAACTTGTAATTATAAGAAGTTTATTGTTGACTCAAGTACCAAAGATCGACAAAACGACCGTTATTAACTTAAATAATTACATAATGTTCATAACATTGTAATAAGTGATATAAAAAGGATAATGAAATTAAAAATGGTTCTTAATAAGGAAGATATTAACTCTAGTTTATTATTCAGGAGGTTAAAGAACGGTTGAGTCAGGACAAGACGCAAGGTAAGGGAACTTCTTAACCCAATTTCTATTCTTTGGGTTAATCTCCTACTTTCAAATTATGTCATGATATTATTATGTCCTATATTGTATTTGTACATTATTTATGTGTACTTATAGTGAATACATATTATAGATGTACTTTATTAAAAAAATTATCTTTTTAAGGACTTCGTCTCAATCCCCTATCGTTGAGGCATATTTGGTTTTATACACAACTTTCTTTTATACGGTGTATAAACCCCTTTGACTTTTAAGTTTATTCAAAAGGAATCTTTTTATACGAAGTGTTTTTCTAAACGACAAATGAGAATGTTTTTCTTTCCATACTTATGCGGCGACAATGACTTCTCCGCCACCGTGACCATTATTTGAGATTCGGCTTCCTCTACAAGCCATCATTTTTTTTAATGAAAAATAAATACAAAGTTTTAACTCTCTTTTATTTTGGTATTGAAAATGGTTTTGAAAGCATTTTTATTATATCAATGTGTTGTATTTATATCTTGTGATTGAAATGTGGAAATGTTATGTTTCCTTTATTCATGTTTTATGTGATATGATTATGTTATGGTTTATGATATGTTTAAACCTATTCATATGAGGAATGCATTGGACTTAATAAGTGACGGGTGGAGCCCGCTATAGCTCCTCGATGCATCGTTAGATCTCATGAGACAACTAGACGATGAATTGGCCGAGGCCCTTTCCCAATTTGATTTATGGTTTTGGCCGAGGCCTTAATCATTTTAGACGTCTTGGCCGAGGCCTTGACAAAATGTTTCAGAATGTCCGGCATTATACATTCCCTCATTATGAAAGTGGTTATTGATATTTCATGTGATTATTCGCCTAGTAGAATATCCATGAGAGTAATTAATGGCATTATTTTATTTTACTTTTTCCATATTATGCTGAAGTTCAAGTTCAATAAGGCATTTGTTTTAGTTATACATTGACTTAAATTCTTATGTTTTCTTATAAAAGCTTCCGCAATATTATTATCCTTACTGAGCATCTGAGCTCACCCCTTTCAATGTTTTAATATTTTCCAGGATGTGAAGAAGTATTTTATGAATGACCTACAGGGTTAGTCAGAAAGGGATATGATTGTGGACTATGAAGACCATGTTATTGTAGTTTGTTTACTTTTTGATGTAATGAAAGACTTATGAATGTATCTAGTGTTTCCAAGGCTACTAAACTAATCGGTCTTTCGAGACTTGATCTTTTGTGATCATGCCAATGTTACGAACTAATGCACCGACTCTGGGTCGTTGGGGTCGGGGTGTTACACGGTCAGCTCCTCTGCCACGTTCGCCTACTCCAGGAGGACCTCCTTAGTCGAACCTCAGTTTCTTCTTGGGTGGTGATTTGAACAACTATTGATCATCCATACAGCGGGTCAGACAGTCACGAGCCATGTCACCCTACCCGCCACATGTGTAACACTGCCCGCTCTGGGCTTGACTGGGTCTGCCTCGGGTACCCCACACAACTGATCTTGAATCCTGCAATCATCCACCTATAGGTCTGGTCCTCTTGGACCTCTATGTCATCTTTATACTAAAAGCTACAGAAGACTCTGCTACATGATGACTAGTGGTGGGTCATTCTACTGGTGACTACTCACCAAGAAAAGTCTCTACTAAGAGGGTTGTCTATAACACCCTTGCCTGCATCGGGATGCTGAGTGATATCATCGAATCCCTAATCTCCCACCTGAGTCCTTTCTCGAAGGTCCAAGACCTAGGGAATGGTTCCCACACCATATTAGTGGAGTAGCATGAGAGTTCTGTGAATCTCGCCGAGTACTGAGCCACAGTCATGCTGCAGATGAAGTATTTCTTATGAGTGCACTGCATGAAAAGTTGACGGGAAAAACTCTTCACGAAACCGTCTCTCTAAGTCTTCCTATAGAAGCGTCATCTCGTTGTGAACTTGGATAAACAAGATCCACCATCTTACTACTACTGCCTGTAAAAGGTTGGCGACAAGGATCACCATAAGTTCAACTGGGGTCCCAACGAGTCGAAAAACGCTCACAATAGCCACCATCCAATCATCAGCCACCCGTGGGTCCATATCCCCCCTAAACCTGGGTGGCCTATGGTGTTGGAACTCATGCAAAGTGCTCATGCTTCATGAACCCTCTACTACTGTGGATGGAGGCAATGGTGGCCCAATGGGTAATTGTACTGCTTCTTCCTCCACTGCGGCCTCTACTGGAAGTGGGACCTACACAGAGCCCTCATCTCTCGGTGGGCTGTCACTGTGTACAAATCTCGAAACACTAGCTGGATGTCTGCGTGGATGCATCCTGGAAAAGAAACAAGTGCGCCACATTCAATAAGTTATACCTACTGAGCTAACTCAAAGATTTCACAAATAATACATTTGAAAAAACACACACACACACGCAATCAATGTTTTCATGCACTGAGTCATAAATCAGAATTCGGGGTCTTGATGTATGGATACGTCAGCCACCACACCAACAATGAATTCCCAAACCTGATAACCACACTCACTACACATAACACTATTTCCATCAAAAAGATCAGAGTCCTATGTTCATGTTAGAACTGACTCCTCTGATACCAATTTATCACGAACCATACGTCGGGACCCATGCCATGACTATCCCAAGCCCTCCTTCTATAGGCCTGGGGGTATCGATTAGCACCGAAAGGCGAAATTCCAAAAACTGGGAAAGAATTTCCTTTATAACCTGTAATCACATGAAACCAAGCACACAACTTGATATGAACACAATTATATAGAATAGTAAACAGAGTGAGGACAGTATGTAAAAGGGGCTAGAATACAAGCCCAACTGGAAAGTACAAGAAACTGAATGTAAATGTAAACTGATGAAAAAGGAAGATAGTTACTAGGTCATCCTTTGAGGTTCCTACCTGATGGGTTAGTACAGATCACCTCCACTGCACATCATTTCTGTCCGTCTCCTCCGTATACTGACTCGTTGTAAGGTCCTCCTTCGGGCACCGTCGAATTCTATTCGCCTCAGTCTCGATCAACACTATCTGTTTTCAGCACCAAACACAATAACTTGCAAGCATAGCCTCTGTAGGGGTGAGTATAACGATACTCAGAAGGGACCCTGAGACCCTCAAGGTATCACAAAATCCACAATGGTTAAAACACAAAGCATGGAGTCAATTTTCAACCATACTTAGTTATACGCCCATACATATACCTAAATGATCAATTAAACCCTTCTCAAACATGAAAAAATATATGGTCCAACCCCAAATACAAAATCTCAATAGTTCCACAAAGGAATGAAAACCACAAAGGCAAGTATCACACTGTTATGCCACACAGAATAATACTACCATGGTATTACCACGAAGTAAAGAACCACACAGGTACGAATTAATCTCACACCAGGTATAAATTAAGTACAATTTTCGAGATGATTAGATATAACTAATGAATCATCTTACTCTTTTAAGAGGCTTACCCACATAGGATCACTTGGTGTTTACCCACACAGGATCACTCAGTGTTGACCCACACAAGATCACTAGGTGCGGACCCACACAGGATCCCAAGGTGCAGACCCACACTGGATCGCTAGGTGCTGACCCACACAGGATCACCAGGTGCTGACACACACATGATCTCTAGGTGCTGACACACACAGGATCTCTTGGTGTTGACCCACACATGATTTCAATGTGTTAACCCACACAAGATCACTCATATTCCATTACGTCACAACCAGCTACAATGTTCCCATGATAAGCTCACTCATCTCTGAGAGGGTCTGGTCCACATGCCACTAGTAGATACTCCAACATCCACAAAGTCCCAAAAAAATTATCCTAATGGACCACACATCATAGGGGTCTCAATGTAATAGAGGGTGCGTCAATTGGATGCCCGGTCAGTGAGTTATTAGCCTTTTAGTACCAAGGTCCCGGTTAGATTCATGCTCGATCCAACCGATCGTTCCCAAATATTATCAAAATCTATAGTGTGGTATATGAAAGATACTGTCTCCCTCCAAGGTCCTCGGTGCCACATATGGTTCATCAAACGGATGATAGGTGCCAAAGAGTTGGCTGAAGATGCAAAAATGGGTCGAACCGGGTCTGGGTCCGGTTCGACTCGGTCGGTCGGCCCAGCCTGACCTGGCCTGGCAGGCTGGCCTGGGCAATGGCCTGCAAGGTAGCAGGTGTCGTGGAGGTTGTGGGACCACGAGGGGGGAATGGCGGCCGTTGAACTACAAGGGGGTTGCGGTGGCCGTGGGAGGCCGCAGACGGCATGCTGCAGCATTGCGGCTTGGAGACCCACAGGGTGGTGCAGCACGGCGCATCCGCGGGGAGGCGCGGTAGGCTGTGGGCGGCTGAGGGTCGTGGGGAATAGAGGTTGTGGGTGGCCACAACCATGGTTGGCAGCGGTCTCGGGATGGTGCTAGTGCCTTCGGTTCCTTCATCGCGGTTATTGAGTTCCACTGGTGCTAACCACTAACACCGATCGCCGCCTTATTCCATTGCGAAGAACACACAAAAGAAGCAGAATGACCGAGGGGTTGGCCATGTTTTTTTGGCCCGCAACCTCTGTGTTTGAGTGGTAGTAAGAAGTTCAACAAAATCAGCAGTAAATAATGACAAACTTTACAATTTAATACTAATCGATGATCAAATCGTTTTGGTTGATCCATGTTCACCATGCTTTCCAAGAATGAGGAAATTCATCGAGGGAATTCATGGATTCAATAATAACCCATTCTTTGATTGAGGTGTTGATGGAGGTCGTGAATAAAGAGATGTTATTGTTGGGGGAGGGGGGGAGACAGACGTCAGTGATGTCGGTGTTCCCTTGATCATCAGTTCGTTGACGTTGAAGATGTTCCTCGTCAATGAATGTCCCAAGGATGAAGTCGAAGTCAAAGTCTTCATTCATCATTGGAGAGATTTTCTCCCAAGGATCCTTCCTCCTAATCCCAACAAAATGGAGAGATCACCAATACAATTGATTATCCAATCTATTAAGTGGTTTTCATTAATTAAAAATAGATTAATTAATTATTTGATGGCCTGTCTTAATTAATTTAGGGGGGGGGGGGTTGGCACAATTATGTGGGGGAGCTAAGGAGTTTTCTCACAGTTAAGAGGGGAGTACTAGAGGTTTAAATCTCGGGTTGTCCCACCACCATAACCCACATGGGAGTTTAGGCTCGGGTGGTTCCCACCACTATAACCTATGTTTAGAGGTTTTAGTTCAGGTGTTCCACACCTCTCTACATCCACTTGGGGGATCCTAAAGATATATAAAATAAAATTTTACCCAAATTTTATTTTATTTTATTCATTCATGAAAACCCCAAAAATCACCTTTCACTCTCGACCAACTGCCGTCGAGGTGAAAGTCTCCTTATGTTAATATCAACACTATGAGTTCAATTGTGCCCTAAAATTTCAATTCTGAGCACCAGTTTTAAAGTTACAAAGACCAGATTGTAGCTTTACTTAATGTTCCTAAACAAATTTCAGAAATTCAATCTAGGCACTACAGGTCTCGTAATCACGCGCCGTCAATTATCTCAGACTCGTAAAATTCCAATTTAATTAAAAAAATTACATGTAAATTCTCGTACTTTACATATTACATGGATTATAAATGTGATTTTAGTTGATTTTATTCTTGTCTCTTGTTTTATATAAAATGTTGGTTATGCATTTTTTTATTCTAGTAGAATATTTCGGATGTCTTTTCAGAGTTTCCTTTTGAATTTATTTACTCAGCCCTTCAATATTTATACTGGTGGGTATGAAAATGTTGTTTGAAATGATTTTAGAATGTGTTGATGATTTAATTATATAAAGGAGTACATTGATGTTGTGTTTTGGTGAAATAGGTGTGAGAGATTTGAGGAATAAATTGTTTTATATTGGTGTATTTCAATATATGGAAATGTATTATTCATTTTGAAATAGTTGGTGGTGTGAAATTATTGAGATATATAATTTTTTTATGTGTCTAGTTAGTTTTATATCATCTTACTAGAGTTTGTTTGGTTTTATCATTCATTATATTTATAGTTTTCAATTAGAATACTTAAACTATAGGTTATGTCACGTGAAAAGGATATATACCCCCAATTATATTGTTAAAAAATTTGAATTTATTTCAAATATTTGGTTTCAAGGGGATGTATATAATATTAGTTGGGTTGTAATGTGATATTAGATATTAGTTTATCCTTATGATCCTTTTGGTGTTATATATTTCAATAAAATGGTTTATTATAAATTTTCATTCTTTATGATTGTCTCTTACGATCCCCTATTGATTTTAATTGATTATTTATCACTTTTTATTATTTTTCACTTGTTAATTATTTGATACTTAATGACTTGTTGATATGTTTTTTCTATTAATGAGAATTTTGTCTAACTCATTTCTTATGATTCACATATCTTTAGAAACATATATTTGGGAATATGTCTTGGAAGAAACAATGTGTATAGCAGTATGAGTGTAATTTTAAATATTTTATGTGTAATTAGTCTTTTATTTTTATAATGTTTCAATAAAATTATTCTTTATTTCTCTGGTTTGTGTGTTTATATATAGTTAATATGTGAAATAATGGATGTATTTTGGGGTCATAATAGTCTCTATCAGATTTAGTGTGTCTATAATATATTTTTAGAACAAGATCTATTTGTGTGGTTATAAGAACAATTGAGTTAAATTATTCCATACTAATTTAATCACCTAGTTATAGATTTCCAAAATTTTCATTGAATCATTGAGCTATATAATCAATTACACATTCTTTCATAATGTACACCACACATCACACATTTTATCATTTAAGCATATTATTGGAAAAAATTCAGTATTACATCCAATATAACATACCCAATTATAACACAACTATACTATTCATAACTTTTCTTCATAATTTTTTAATATGATTCATAATTAAAAACCTTATTACTTAAAATATTTACAGACATAAAAACTAAAATGTTTTAATTTAAAACTAAGGCCTTCCCATGAGAGTGTGTAAAACCAATTCATTGATCTAAAAATGATACATAGGAATACCAGATGAGGTTAGTTGATAAATCAAATATGGTTCGCATATTTTTTATTAACAATTTGATAAAAACCCTCCCCTTTATAAATTTAATAATATTAAAGATCATATTTTTCAAGAAGGAGGTCCCTCGTGATATTCTTTTAATTATCACCATTCATGTTTGTTGAAAATTAATTTTAATAACAAACTTATTATTAAATAAAATCATTACCCTATATTAATCATAATATAAAGCTTTATTGAATATTGTATACACATTAAAAATGAAAACATATTATCATTTACATATACAATAAATCCTCTAAAATAATTTTCTTAATTACTTTAGGTGGTTTATGCATTGTATTGAATTAGTGTGTATATTTTTATTTGTTACTCCCAATCATTATTTCCATGAATAATAATTTCATCATATAAATAATACACAATTATTCTCGAATTATCATACTAAAATAGGTTTACCTTCTTACATTAACACCATGTAATTTCATAATACATTGGAAGGGGATTCAAATAAGAAAATTTAAAACGAAGATAATTCCCCAAGAATATTGTGGATTAATTAATTAACCATTTGAAATCATTCTAAGATTAATTTTACTATAATTGGTCAACAATGAATCATATCTATTATTTTTTAATGTCAAAAATGTAATTCTTTATATTAATAACTTATATGTTGTTTGACGACAATGAATGCAATTCATTATCTTGTAATAATCAATATGAAACTTTGAAAAAGTATGTCCATTGAATGTTTGTTAGTATTTTTTTGTTTCCTAAATTCAATAATTTGTTTTTTTATTAGGACATATTCTATCATGTAATGTACATTAATGGTAATATATTATAATTCATTGATGGTTCATACATAGAATGTGGGAGATAATACTATTACAACCCCTAAAATGTACGTATTACTATGATATCACTGATCAATGATCATTATATTGGTTTTTCTAAATTGATAAATTCATTATGAGTTGTATCACATATATCGAGATATAACTACTCAATCATTAGCTATATGTTGGTGAACATTTATTCAAATTGAGTTGATTAATTTAAACCCCATATATTTTCATTTGCATGTTACTAATATTACATATGTGAACATTTGTGATGAATTCTATGATATGAAATTGTCCAAGAGGTTCCTTAGTAGTGATGTTTCATTCTTTGATACCTATATAAATTCATTCATGGATTTTTCTTAATAGAAGGACATCAGATATAATAATGATCAATAAGGGGGATTTAGTTAAATGAGATAGGGTGTGTCCCCTCATATGATAGGTTATGACATCCTGACCCTCAATTGATAATTGACTATGTACATGTCAAAATGAAGATTAATATATGCGATGTAATTATATAATATTTTGTTATATCAATAATTGATAAAAATACATAAGATATACTAGATTGACACTATCTATGTCTCTTACATCATCTTGATGTTGAGGAAAAATGTACTATTTTAATGATCATGTGGTAGATTAAATCACACTAAGATCTTGTGGTTTATTAAATCACCTTCTCCATTTTTACAACCAAAATCCCCCACCAACTTTATTTCCCAGAAATCTCTGTTTGTCCGAAAGATCCTAATTTTCGGTTTGGTGATCCTCTGCTCTCGTTTTCTACCTCGGAGTTCTATGAAGCATCAGGTCTCCTGAAGCTAACACTTATGGCTTGATTCAATCATCGAAGACCCTAAGAAGATGATTTTCCCAATTTTTCTTTGATAAGTGGGGTTTACTTGACGACATGGTCGTGGGTATCCATGATAAACATCACCTTATGATTCGCTTCAAATTCGGAAGATGACCTGATTCTTGCGTGGTCTAGGGCTGCTCGCAGATGCATCGCATGTAATTTTTTCGTCTTCCACTAGTCGTACGATCTCTATATAAACCAGATTCATCCCCTATAGTGACATGGGTTAGTTTTCCTCAACTTTACTATCCTTTTCAAAACCCTTCAATTATTCGAATGCTAGGAAATATGGTGGGTTTCCTCCTCTGCTCGGATAGTTGATATTCTTCAGTGTGTAACCGAATTAATATGAGGATTTGTGTTGAGGTGGATGTCTTAATGTCACTTGTTGAGTGGGATTGGATCTTGGTTGGTGAGGAGTTTTGTTGCGGGAAAGCTGTTGTTTTTGAATCCTGGGTTGATCACTGCTCGGTATGTCTTCAGTTGGGTCATGGGGCTGCTATTTTCATCGCGCTAATCATGGGAGGCACATTGGGGTGCATGAGATCACATACTCTAATCCTTCTTTTGGTATACCAGTGCTGCGAAAAGCTGTAAGCATGCCACCTCCTGAACCGATGGTCAGTGAAGTGTTTTGCAAGATGAGGTGTGATCTCAAAATTGTTATTCCATGTGGTGATCATATGGTGGATGCAGTGGGTAGTCCTTAATGTGGAAAAGAGATTGAAGTTAATGCTTATTTGCGGAATGGGGACTTTCCGGTAGGACCTGCAAAGTAGTATTTGGCTGAAGGAGGTGTTGGTGTTGTAAAATGGGTAGCAGTTCTGCTAGGTGGAGGTCAGTCTCCCTATTCCTTGGCCACAGTAGTTAAAGTTGGAAGGGGTGGCCAGAATTTCCCAACTTTCAAAACCTGGAGGTGCGATTTCTCAGTCCGGTTTTAGGGAACTAATAGAGTCATAGATTCCTAATGTGTATGAGCTATTGTCCTAGGTGTACCTTTTTTCACAAGGCTTCAAAGTCGATTGAAGATTATAATCGGTTCTCAATGCTGGATGAGGCAGGTAAAGAAAATGAAGATCCCAAAGGATGTCATATGGTCATTTCCAGGTGGAAACGTAAGCGGGTCGAGAGTAGATACTCAGAAGAGGAGGAATCGAGTGACCAAGATGGGGCCCCATGTAAACAAGAGGGGGTATCTAGGACTAATGCAGACTATGAGAAAGAGGCATTGGATCAATACAGTTCACGTAAAAGGAAAAAAGGAAACCTTTTAACTATAATCCTTTTGGCTCCCAGGGATGAGAAGAAGTCAAGACCACACAAAGATAATTCGGGCACTCCAAAGACTATAGTTACAAGATCAGCAAGCCAGGCCAAATGAAATTTCATAGAGGCAATTCCAGGAGTTTTTTTCTTGAACAATGAAGGTTTTTCTGTTTCATGTAAGACCCCTACGTGGACCACATCAGAGGTTGGTCTTTCTTCTACACACGTAGAAAAAAATCAAGAATATGGATTGGAGGATATTTCACTGATCAGGAAGGGGGAGCCTTCTATATTAGTAGGGGAGGATTTACAGTTGCAGACAACTCATGGGATCACCCCATGTCCTCTTTGGAAGAGATAGTGGAAGGGGCTATGCTAATTCAGGCCTTAGAGGAGGATGCATAAATGATTAATGGAACACCGGTTCAAGTGGGTGTAAGAAAGGAGCAGGCCGCTTGGATCAACAAACAACACATAATTTTTACTAGAGGTTTCAATGAAATGAAGATTATAGTGGAGGAGTTCTTACATGTTTGGGACATGTTGGCCTATCATTTCAAAGTCATCATCAGTGATGAGACGAGAAAAAAGGTAAGCGACTTGTCCTTGAAATTATCTAGGATAGTCGCATCCAATATTTTCAAGTTGGTCTCCTATAGTTTTGTTTTCTATTTTTGTGCTTGAGGTGATGTTGTATTGCTGGATTCCCACTTTTTTCCATAAAAGTGGGTCATAATAAACAAAATTAACATGGAGGAGGATATTAGTAAAACATATTCATGTTTAAATTAAAAAATCACTAATGATATTCGGTATTAGGCTTTGAGTAATGCCAATACTAGTTCCATTTCATGTGAAACATTCAAAATCACCTCTTTAGATATAATATAAGCACAAATTTTTCTAGTTTTAACATAATCATTTTCTCATTAAGGAACCTCAAAATGTGGATTGGGACACAATCCATTTTTAGAAGAAATTTTATTCTCCAAATGTCTATTGAGGGCAATTTATTGAACTTCCATTAGTTTGATAAGAATCTGTCTTCCATAAAGGATATTGAATTCCCTCTCCATTTAAATTAGAAATTAGAGTGGTGTTGAAAATTATTCCATTGAGGGAAATAAAAGGAGGTGCTTAATATTTTGAAGGGTTCATATTATGAGAGATTTTACTATTGTTTCTTCACCAACAAGGTTATTTAGGGTATTTATCATACATTATTCTATAATTTTTAGGGGACTGTCTAGAATCACATGGATCTGATGATATTAATACGTTGTAATTTGTTATTAGAATTATCATAAGACACCTAAAAAGACTTTATTTTTTCAGTTCTAGTTTGATTTAAAATATTCTAAACCTTTTTAAAAGTCATTTTTATATAATGGTAATGATATTTTATTTTTCATTTAATTTATATATACTTTATTATGATTTATTTTTTCTTTCACTGCATATTGAAGGTCAATAATTTTATTAAATTCCTGCATTGACATCAGATAAATGGTTAATTATTAACCAAATTCTTAAAGATATCTTCTATTAATGAGTGAAAAAAATATAACTCTCTACTAAAGACTTCCATTATTAATGTGAAGAGATTCATCAAAAATATATGTGGGGGTAATAGATTACTTTGATAGGTTCATTTGAATTACACGATACATTAGGTTTATATGAGGGATAAAAACTCACTAAATTGTTGTGGTATGAGATCCATACTCAATAAATGAAAAATTTATATGTATGATTTTATAATGTTGTGTAATCAAATAATTTTATACCATTATATAAAATTATATTAAGACCCGTATGAAAAATTTATAGAATGTCTGATGATCTACTCAGTCCCGTTATGGGTAATTCCACATGGTGAGTTTCTACTCAACACTATGTGAAATATCACAAGCTCGATTATCTAGTCCACCTATCCCCTTAAGAATGTTGAATATAAAATAATTCTAAAATCTATCTAGAGATATATAATTTTTCTATTAAATGTGACTGAATACATTACCATTCAATTTTATACAAGGGGAAATAATATAAAAAAATTACCATGTATAAGATATAGCAAGTATATATATTATAAATTCTATTTAAATATTGTGTGAGTCATTGTGGGTATGTATACTATTCATAAAATATTAAATGTGAGACTATCTGTAAAGTACTACATAAAATAACAATGTATTGGCTTCCTTAAAATTAGAATTACATTTATTAAGGCCATGATTTATAAAATTATCATGTTTTTATTAACTAAATATACATGCTTAGAGAGTTTCAGATAAATAAGTTAATATAGGTTGAAACATAGATATTGGTTCACTATATTTATGATGAATATGTTTTTTATTTTTGTGGGATTATAATCACTAAAATAACATATTACAAAATAATATACATTTTAGTAATTATGAAACATATTTAATTATAGTTATTCATGGAATTAAATACTAATAAAAAATAATCCTTGAGATCATACCATGGGAAAGAAATGTTCAACAATAATAATTTCATTGATTTGCATCATAATTTGGGTATTATTCTACCTAATCGGAGAAATCACAAATTCAAGTGTTTCCCAAACTATTTGAGTTCATGGATTCTACCATAAATGAAGGGAATGATGTTTATGAATAGTATTAGAGGGATTCATATAACATAATTTTTCTTGTGATTTCTACATATTTTAGATCTAGAAGGTGTATTTATATATGGAGTCAATCAATGAGATTAAATGTATAAATAATTAATCAATTATTAATATTTGTTAAGAATTATACATTATAAAGATCATTTTATTTAACATTGAATCATTCTTATTATATATCACGTGCACATTATAAATTTTTGTTAATGGGTAGATTATCAAAGATTAGAGGAAATTAAATAATGAAGAATAAAACCAATGAGTTGGGAATTGAAAAAGAGATTATTAATTAGGAAAGGGGTAGCAAGTCAAATATTTCATTGAGTACTATCATTTTTTAGAAAGAATTTTGTCATGAACAATAGATATACTAAAATTTATTTCTATAACAAACCTATATAGGGAAGGATGTTCATTTGTAATAAAGAAATGCTAATATTACATTTATACCATTAATTTTTTATAGTATTTGTAAAATGTTTAATAGAGAATATATATTATATATTTAATTTTTCTTCAATAATATTTATAATTAAACGATAATGTTGTATGAATTGTGTTACACTTATCTTTGTTATTTTATTCTAATCTATATAAAAAAATTTCACAACCAATGAATCTAGAGTAATTGATTTTTATATTCAAATAATAATTAATAATTTATTATATGTGCATATATGTTATTTGATTAAATGAAAAAGTTAAATTTTACAGTAAAGGGAATCATTTCTAAGTATTTAATTGGGCTCATACATAATGATGTTTTTGGTCCAAAAAATAATGTATCTAAAGGTGGATTAAAATAACTTGTTTATTTTTCTAATGAATTTATTTCATATTATTATATATATATTATTAATAAAAACTATGAATCCATTGAAATGATCATTATGTTAAAAAATGAAGTATAAATAATAGAGTAGAAAATTATAAAAACACTTTTATCTGATCGAGTTGTGTAATATCGGAGACAAGAATATTATGCCTAGATATGATATTTTAAAATATATTCAAAACTCACTCTATAGGTGACATGATATTTAATTAGTTCATCATTAATGGCTAAAAATCCATTATTGGGAATAGTTTAGACAATGATGATTCATCTAGAGATTCTGATATCTTTTTCAGATAAGATGTAAAAACTACTTCATTTAGACAACACCACATTCCATAAATGGTTATTGAAAAGGTTCCACAATCAATATGGACATGGAATCACATCAATTTATATTTTCTAATTATTTTGGGATGTGAGGAATAATAGATATGTATATCCTCAAATAATCAAGAACAAAAATTAGATAATTTTCTTTTAATTGGTTATCTAAAAGAGATTATGGGATATTATTTCCATAATCAATCAAAAGACCATGTGTTTATTCTTCAACATAATGAATTTCAATAAAGGGAATTTATTTTCAAAAGAATTAGTGTGACAGAATTTTGCCTTGATAAATATCAATAAAAAAATCATTTTATTCTGGAGATAGATGTGTATGAAATATAAAGGGCATTGATAAATATATTTACTCAATACACATTATAAACAAGATGGTTTGGTATATTTTTTTCATTAATTTGAGATATAGGTATTTCTTATTTATGATGTATATGATATTACAATCATTAAATATATTCCAATATCTTACCAAGATGCCAATAGGTGTGATGACCCTAAAAATTTGTTAAAAGAAATAGAATCTAAAATCGAATCTTTGAATAATAATTATGAGTTAGAACCATGTTGATCGCAACTAATTTAAAAAAATCCTTTGTGTGTAAGAAATTATTTTGTATAAATTTCTACAAGGTTGATAGACTATCTATCTTTAAATATATACTGGTATTAATGTATTTAAAAATATAATATTATTGACTATGATGAAATATTTTCACCAATAGTTATTAAATAATCTATTTGTGTTCTTTTATCAATGGATGAAAATTACCATTATACGATATATAAACTCATTAATTTATAGTATGTTGTAAAAATATGTATATATGGTACAACCTAATGGTTTTTATTATATTGTGAGTTCTATGATTATTTTTAAATTGTGATGACAATTTTATGGGTAGAGGAATGGTTCTTAATGTTGGATTTTTTATTTTGATGAATATATTCAAGATTTTTACATTATAAAAAATATATATTGGCTCATTAAAATTATATTGTTAGTGGGTTTATTTTTCTAAATTTATTGTTTTATCTATATGACATACTTTTCATCAGAAATGGAATTTGAACAATATAATTACAGAAAAATAATTTCAGAAGTTTCTTCTCAAAAAACATCACAATGATGCATCATACTGATTTGGAATAAAGATAATTACATATATATAATAGTGATTTATATTTTTCATACCATATATATTGTCACTATGTCAATAACATTAAACATGGAAAACACAAAAAAGGATCTTTAATAATGTTGCATGGAATGATTATTTCAAAGACATAGTTCCCTTTAAGCATTAAAGAACAGGAATAAATGGGTAAGATTCCATATGATTTGATGTCTAGATATATCAAATATACAATATTTCATAATATTATTGATATATCTTATGTGTTAATTATAGTGAATTGATATTAGTCATATGCAAGTGAATGTCATTGAGTAATAGTTTAAAATGTCATTATCAAATTGAAATGAACTAAGGATGAATTGTTAGTCTTGGGTAGTGAGGAAGAGCTAGATGTACTTTGAATCTATCTCCCAAATATAAAAATATGGAATTTTTTCTCAAAATGATTTTCGTTTTTAATAAATGGATGAGAAATAAGATTGAAAAGTTCCAATAAATTTATAGTTGTTGAATATGTAATAGAAGATTAAAATATTACAACATTTAATGCATCTAAATAAGTTTTTAATTAAGGGGTTAATTATTGAACTATGGATTGTACCATGAATCATGAATTAGATTGAGATCTATTATGCTAATTTTGGATCAATTATACAATCTATGGAATCTTGGTATAATAATAGATTGAAAATTATTCTTTTTATATTTTATATCACTATAGGGATATTTTATAGAGGGCATATTAATAAGTGTTGGTTTCGTAATGAGTAAGATATTACATATCACTTAATCTATCCTTTTTCATTACAATGGAATGAAAACCACATTGACACTCTCGATATTAAATAACTTGGTGATTGGATTTGGTGGAAGGGGTATATTATTAGTTTTTCTGTCTGCAAGTTAATTAAGTGTTATTCTATTTGGTTAAAACTGTGTCATGAACCATTCCAAATACCCCTGTAATCTGATACCCAAGCTGAAATAGACATATCTCTAATGGTGTTATCAATACCCATGAGTTGTGCACTAGAACCTATAATAATAAAAGATTAAATAGGGAATGATATTTCTATATAAATAGGAGAAGAAATAGAAAATAATTAGTATGCTCAAAGAAATATTTTTTGGGAGACTACACCAGAAGTCAAATAGGTATAAAATCCCCCAAACAATACATAACCAATGTACTATAAAGATAAGTTAAAAAACCCATTTCCATATTAACATATCACTATAATCCGAAAAGATCAACAATAACAACCTCCATATGTATATTTTCCCTTTCTGGAACACAGTAGAAGGAAATATACAAATTCATGAATTCAAATTAAGGGTTTGATATAAAATCATAGTATTTAATCACCAAGTATTCCATGATAATTAGATAATTAGAATAAGCAGTTAAATTCATCCAATCTAAAATTAAATAGGCATGGTTTTACATTTAAATATTTAAAACATAGTATTCTATTCATTTCAATTGATGGAAACATTTAAAACAATTGAGTGAAAATATTTAATATAAAATTGTATATATAAATCATGTGGCCTGTGTAAAGTAGTTTTTACTAATAATGGATTATATATATATATTAACAATCAAAAAACAAAAAGAATGGTCGTCTACGAAAAGGTATTGTTAGTTATAGGTTATGATATCCTAACACACTCATTTTGGTGAACATTTTAATTTGTGTACCCATGTCCCTCTGACACATGTCAAAGTGGACAAACCAACAACCCACCACAGATAATATTTATTACACTATGATTTTATTATAAGAATTTACCAATTTCTAGGGAATTACCATCCTAGTATGTTTGTCCCAAATAACTCACTAACTACCCTGGCATTCATGTGTTAAAAAGTAAATCAAAATTGGAAATTCATTTTAAAATGATTTAAAATAATTTTTCCGCATTTCTAGTTTCATTATTCCAATTTCATTTTAAAAACCAAAACATGGATTTTTAATGAAATCATTCATTTTTCAATACAAAAGTGGACATAGATTATTGTAAAATTATTTCCAGACATTTTCCCCACAAATCAATTTTAGAAATTCCATCAATTTTATATAACCACCCAAATATCAAATTTCATGGAAAATATTGGTTTTTCCAAATTCTCATTCAAAATTAATTTCAAATTACCAATTCACAATGAGTTTGTTTTTCACAATTAAATGAAATAAATTTTAAACAACCAAGAAATTCAATGTTAAAATAATTATTCAAACTCATATGGAAACACCTAGAATAAGAAGAAAATCTCGTATCACAACCCCCGCATTTGGAAAACCCAATGAATAATGTTGGAAACCAAGATCACAGAATAAAACCTAGATTCAGGATACAATAAAATATTTTATATTCGTCCACAACTAGATGTTTTAAAACCCCAATGATGAGAAATAAAGAGATGGGGTGAAGGAACAAGTGATAAACTATTACCAAAGAGGAATAAATCCACATTCACCAACCATCAATCAACCTAAAAATAAGGTTATATGTGACAAAATGGTTTCCTTAGAGATTCAAAGACCATGGAATTAATGTTTTTTTGATATGGGGTTGATCAGATGTGGGGGTATTCAAAATTAATTAAAATACTTTTTCAAAATAAAAATCATTGTTTGAATGGTTAACATGGTAAGGATGCACGATTAGTCAAACCGTTCATCATAAATGTGTACTCCTCTAATGGGGTTCATAGTTTTTACTATTTGGGTGCATGATTTTTAAAACCATGTATCAAATGTGAAAACACACATAATTTGGGTTTTCATAGTTTCCACTAGGTGGGTGCACAATCTGCGCAAAACATGTGCCAACCATGCATTTATTTACCCAAGATTAACATATATGGATGTTACATCATTTTAGATGAATATTCTATCACATTAAAAAAAATAAATGCATGACGACCATAATAGCATAATTTGTTTTTAAAAAATGAAACACTATCATCTTACACGGTGAAAGATCATCATTGTTTCCCAAAATGATCTACTCCTTCAGTACTACTACTTAAAACCGTTCTTCATAACCTGGGGAAATGGAACTTAAGAAATGGTGAGCTCTTAGGTTTTATAATTATAAATGGAGGATATAAGTAAGTAAAACAGGAGAATAAATTTAGGAGAACATGATAATAATTTTTCAAGATCATATTGTGTGTATTAAATATTATATACATGTGTCAAGGAATAATGATTATCTATTCATAAGACATGAATCATATGAAATCAAAATCAAAATCCATGAGAGCATGACATATGAGTAAGGAATATGATTTTTTGCATACACATAAGCATAGAAAATCATTTTTCAAGGCTACCAACATAGACATCCATAACAAGTCAGGCTTGGTCTACTCACCCATGTACTTATATTGGTATTAGGTTAACAATCAATGTACCGTCATATTTTGGGATGTGGGCTACAACCAGTGAACCAAACTATTTTAGGGCTTTTTATAAAACTCAGGCACCATATTATTTTAAGGATTGGGCTACTAATCAAATACACTCTAATTTTATGGCATGGTATACAACTATATAGCCACTTATTTTTGGGCGTGGGATACATACTGTGTACCCTCTTCTTTACCGCATGGGATACAACCTGTATACCCTTTAATATGATGTAAAATTTATCATTACCCAATGAATTGTATGGATATATAGGTCCCACTCATCACATAATTAAATCATACATTCAACATCCATGAGATAATAACACATTCATCATATACTGACCCATAAATAGAGATGGATATCATAAACATCATATCATAACCCATGAAATAAAATTGTTAACATAAGCATTTTGTTAGATCAATCATTTGAAAATATATTTGTTTCCTAATAATTTCTACCTATAATAACCTCTATAATGAAGTGAGTTTCATAATAAATTTATGATGGTATAATTCATGGAAGATAAATGGGTTTTAGATGAAACTTGTCATAATACACATAATGTATTCAAATAAAGGTTAAGAATGGTGTCATTAGATCATATCCCCTATACAGTATAATCTATTTGAAATGATGTAAAATCATATCGAGAAGGGATTTTAAAGATCAAATGAATCAATTCTTAATGAAAATAATAATTCATTGAAAATCACTTTTTAAAAAATAAAACACTGTAAAAAATCATTCTATTTAAACACTACTTTTTAAATCATATAAATGAGGATTATAAAATTAAATTGAAAATGTTTCTTCAGAAAATATAATTTTATCTAGGGAAAAAATATTTTTAAATCCAAAACTAATTTTAAAAAACTTTTAATTGGAAAACACTATAAAATAATGAAGTTTTAGAATATTAGTAAAAATAAAAAATAAAAAATATACCCATGTAAACATTAAATTGACGATTCAAGAAAATGAGGATCCTGACAATGGGTAATTCTGTAAATGCCTCACCTTAATTTTTTTGTGAAAGATGTTTAGGTATTTTCCTTGATCAAAAAAATAAGGGGATTCATTTTAAAATACTTTTTTAATTACGGAGGGGAGACATAGGGTAATATTTGTTTTAAAAATCATAGTAAATAATTTTTAGTAAATATGATTTTCTGAATAAAACAAATATCCTACTAGAGAGAGAAATAAAGTTATATTTTGTTAAAACCCCTTTCTTAATTATCATATATTAAAAAAGAGTGTAAAGATGGTCCCAATACAGTGATATTTTTTTATTACCATAGGGGAATAACATTAATGATATTTCATAAGATATGGGTCATACTATTTCATCAATATAAGAATAATCACAAATAATATCTAAAAATGATGAAATTTTAGAAATAAAATGTATCCACATATGAAACAATGAAGCATAATCGTATGGAAATAATTACATTTTCTGAAGTATAAAATATTAAGAAAAATAAGGATATTCAAGATCTAACAAGTCAAATGGTAGTATTTAAACCTCATAGAAATATATAGCAGCATAACATAATATGTGTCTCAAATTAGAAAAACAGTGATAATATTAATTGTATATTTTGATAACATTTGAAAAATAAAACACCTAAAATAATGGTCATTAAATGTATATGTAAATACCCATAAGTTTATGAATAAAAATCAAAGAATATATACAGGGGTATTATATACACCACACAAAAGAAATGAGTGGTGAAAAAGGCATATGTCTCAATGAAATTAATGAGAGATGTGAAAACCCTTACCTTAAGTCATGAATTTATTTTTACAATTTCATGCCACTTTTATATTTATATAGGTTTATCATAAATATAAAAAATAAAAATTTTCTTAAATATCTTAAAATATATGATTTGATTTGTTAATCATGGTCTTCTAATACAATGATTTAATTATTTCTATAATGTAAACCATGGTATAAATATCAAATATATTAGATATATATTTGATAAATATGTATTTATAATAATCTAAAAAATATAGAAATAATCAATGAAATAAATCAGTCATTGAGATGGTTTGTTATACATACTTATGAACATTGTTTCCATGTTATTTTTGTATTTTTTATGATATAAAACTAAATTATTATATATATATATATTATATTTATATTGACATTATAATGTCATATATATCGTTTATTTTCAATTATCCCATCCTTGATTCTTTCTATGTAATGTGTGATCGAATAAAATTGCTTTTAGGAGGTGGAAGTTTAGACATCCACAAACAAAGATATTGTATTTACACAAAATGGAATCATTGAAGGATTGATTTATATAATAATTCAAAAATCATAATTAGAAAATAAATATCATATATAACATTTAAAAACAATATATCCATTGTCATTCCCAACCATGATAGGTAGAAAATGAAAAACGAACAACAACATTTCGCGCGGAAATAATCTACCATACACCCATATGATCAGTTCGTTACCCATTTGATGGAAGTTTTGTAAATGAAGGAAAAAACTTTAGAATAAATACATATTAGTATATTTAATTTAATATTGTTATTATATAATAATGAAATAATGATAATTGATTGGGTGGATAATGAAAATAAACAAAAAGATCTTGTGGAAGGATATTACATCTTCTTTGGGTAAATCCTCTTATTTTCCACGAAAGAGATTCCTCGGTTGGATTTATTCATAAATATATGATTCAGTTATGAAGGTTTAGAAGTTTTCAGGTGATTTTGGAAGAGATTTCTATGTCAAAGGCCTTGAGAAGTGTGAATAATTGAGGGGGTTCAATTCTCTTTTATAGTAGAGGATGAGGGCATTCTTCCAAATATTAGAATGTAAACACTATTGAGAGGTCTCGTTTATATCATATTGCCAAAATAAGTTTCCATTTCTTATCCACGAGGGGAATTGGTCCAAATACTTATAGCCAATGTCCATTGGACATGTTTCTATTTATTTGTTCTTTTAAATTATTGTTTAACCACTAAGTGATTCTATTTTTACCATAATCACTGTTATTAATTTTTATTTCATTCACAAATATTTTTGGTGAAAAACTAATTTGACGTTATTAGATATTATAAATTATTCTCATTAAAAAATTGGATTCAATTTTTCAAAATTCTAATGACATAAGTGTTATAAATTAATTTAATATTAATCCCAAAGACGTGATTGAATGATGTGTTTTTAAATTGAAAAAGGCTAACCTTTTTACCTATTATTGCATCCAATTACAATGTCACATTTCATCAAAAATCTATTTTTTTAATTAATGTAAATGTTTACAAATTATACATTTAATCCAAATTTAAATATACATTTACTATACAAAAAATTATATGAAAATGATGTTTCAATTAAAAGTATGTGTTTTCACTATTCCTCAAAATTTGAAACTTCTCTATGAATTACCAACAATTATCCCAAAGTAAATTATTGTATACCATTTTTTAAAATAAAGTTTATTTTCCAAACAAATTAAAAAATTATTAAAATAATAATATTTAAAATTGGTTTATATTAGAAGGTGGTAAAATTACCTTTTTAAAATGTACGTCATTTTATTCATAAAATTGGATTTATTATTATCTTATACACATTATATATATTAGAAGAGTAAAAAAACATTGATTGAATATATAATATATAAATTTTATTGAAAGCATTCTTTAAAAGTGTTTGGTTTAATTTATTGAAATAAAATGATATTTTTACATAGAGAAATAGTATTCTTATCAAAAGAATTTTATTATTTTCATATAGTTTAAAATTACTTTTCTAAATAATGGATAACCAAAAAATTCATTTTATGTAATTTGTTTTAATATTGTTACAATTTATTTAATCATATTCGAAAAATCTATTCCAACAGCTTGGAAATAACTGTAATAATATTTTAATAATAATTTCAATAGTAAATTATAGTTTTTTAGAACTCGGTCCTTCATTTAACGCAAGCTAGATAAGGATCTAGGCTTGGTGAGTTACACAATATAAACAAAGTGTTTCATGTACCACAAGATATACTATGTGTTGTGTGTGGGGAAATCTTTACAAGGGGTTATATACAATGAAAAATAATATTGTGGGTTCATATAACACTGTGTATATTTACTGCATCATGGAATGAAAAATATGAAAAATATTAAATTAATTCAAAAAATCAAAAAATATTGTGGTGTTACAATGCCCATCATTGAGAATTAAAAAATTTTAAACTATCATATTAAAACAACCCATGTTGAACCCCAACCAAAGAATGATAAAAATAAACATTGAGGTGTAACTAGAAATAGTAATAGGATACTAAAACCACCCAACCATGGAAACTTTATTTCCCTAGAAATCCTATAAATATTTCTTCATGAACGAAATATGACCCCACTAATTTCTATTCAGATAATCCCTCTTGCATGAAACTGCATAAAATTTTGTGTAATATTTATTTTTGAATTAGTTTAAACATTTCTATTTTTTATTTCAAGAAACACTGAATATAACTTGTGTTATATAAAAAACCAAGTTATTCAAAAATTGTACCATGTCTATATTATGCTTCACAAAACAGCTATATTATATTTTTGGGGATTCAACACTATTTTTGGCATGTGTTACATATATTACAAATTCTTTCAACAACTTTTGTTATACACATGACCTCATTTTAACAAACTACATTGTGCTAATAATATTATTATTAAAATTTTATAATATTATCTCTTAGCGGTTGAAATATTGGTTATTAGTAATATTAATTAAATTATGAAAATATTATATACTCATGTATAAGAGAATAATTATATGGTGAGAAATTAACTAAAAATGAAAATTAAATCCATATGAAAATATAAGAAATCTTTTTACTGGAAAACTATATTTCTGTAAATAGACCTAATTAACCTTTAAAATTAATTTAATCTCTTCATATAAATAATATTAATTAAATATATATTTTATATTTATTCATCAATTTAACATCAATATTATTGGTCTTCTTAACATTATAATAGAATAAAACCAAAATTATATTTAAAAATATATATTTTTCAAAAACGGAATCATACCATGTTTTGAAGGATATCCCAGTTTAAATATAACTTCAGACACTTTTTTATTTTTTGTATTGAAAAATAAAGAACATTTTTAAAATGTTAAAATCAATATTGACTTGGGGGAATTTTGGTATTTTTCTGGGAAGTTTCATGTTTTTATGAATAGTTAAAGAACCAAAATATTAAATGAATATTTTTTCAGCATACATATTTATGTAATTTAACTATGTTTGGAATTGGATTTCTATTATAAATAGAAAAATATTACATCTATTAATCCAATTTATTTCATTTTAAACATTTTCCCATTTAATATGTATATATGAACATTTCAAACTTTTTCATGTTTTCACTTTAAACCTTATCTTCACATCCCATAAGTGGGATTAATTTTAAATAAATTTATACCAATTATGTGATATGAATTTCAGAAAATTGATTGCATATTTTTAATATTAAGGTAAAAAATTATTTAACAGGTTCTTTTTATTTTTAGAAAATCTGAATCGTAACAATAAAAGTTTTTTTACCCGGGATAGGGGTAAATCAGATAATTATGTGTTAAAATAATATTATAATTATTATAAAACTACCATAAAATGTTTTAAAATGTTATTTGATGAATTTAATTCAATCATAAACAAATACATTTCTAAATATAACTCATTAACATACACATTCTATGAAATTGACTTAGATATTACGAAAGTCCAAGTGATTAAAAAAATATCACAGTCCTACTTTTAATATGTATAATATTTTAATATGGGGATAAATTGAATATAACCTCAACTATATATATTAATATAAAAAATAAATATATTATCCACATTACATAAATTTATTATTTTGTTATATTAAAGAAATAAGTATCATAATTAAGCACACAATAAAGATTAAATAATTATTCAATTAAAGGAAAAATAAAATAAATGATATTATAAATATAAAAAGAAATTTAATTTGAATTAATTGAGTTTACTAATGAAATATATAAATTATTATGAAAAATTATTGTTTATTTAATGATTATTTTAATATTACCATTTTTTCTTTAGATTCATAATTCAATGAAATGAATAGTTCTTATCATGTACCTTTCGCTTGACCTGTGAAAAACATTTTAAAAACATGGGATGAACATAAAAAGCTCAGTATGGGTTATAAAAATATGGAAAGGAAGCATGAGTTCATATATACATAAGAATGAAAATCATACTTTACCCATAAAACATATGCACTTTAACATACCTCATCAAATCATGAATAAATCATAGAAATCATAAGACATAAAGGTAACTTGAGGCATTCATAACATTATTACATAGGGATTAACCTTCATGGTTAAGTTTGGAATACCCATCATAGTATATTCCCTAAATCTCTTCGGAGAAACCTTAACGTTTAACTCCTTCGCGTTACCCAATGCATTGGAGAGCTATAACGGGCTCACCCGACCTTAGTTTATCACGTAACCACCCATCTTCATAACAATGCCCAAGAACCATAACATAATCGTTTCACATAAAACATGCATAAAGGAAACATAACATTTCCACTTTTCAATCACAAGATATCAATAAGACACATTGATATAATAAAAACATTATGAAAACCATTTTCAATACCAAAATAAAATAAAAGTAAAACATGGTATTTATTTTTCATTTAAAAAAAGGTATGGCATAAAGATGAAGCTGAAACTCAAATAATGGTCACAGAAACAGAGAAGTCGTTGTTTCCGCATGCGTACGACAAAAAAAACATTCCCTTTTGTCATTTAGTAAATTATTCGTATAAAAAATATTCCTTTAAAAGAAATTTGCGTATAAAACAAAATATGCCTCAATGAAAGGAGATTGAGGCGAAGTCTGATACAAAGATTATTTTTTAAATAAAATAGATCTCTTATTTTTATTCACTATATGTACACATAATGAAAGTATAAATACAATATAGGACATAATAATATCATGACATAATTTGAAAGTAGGAGATTAACCCAAAGAACGGAAATTGGGTTAAGAAGTTCCCTTACCTCGGGTCCGACTTGACTCGATCGTTCATTAATGTCATGAATAATAAACCTGAGTTAATTTATACCTACTTAAGAACCTTTATCATGTTCAGTATTAATTTCATATCACTTATTACCATGTTATGAACATTATGTAATTATTTAAGTTAATAATGGTTGTTTTGTTGATCATTGGTACTTGAGTCAAAAGTGAACATATTATATTTACAAGTTGTTCACGTAGTAAAATATCCATTATCACAAGAATGATATTAATGATTTAGATTCCATATATTTCATATATATCCAGTATATACATGCATTTATAATATTACATAATCATTTAGTGGTAAGAAAGGAAATGCACCATTCATGGAGACAGTAAGCCGTACGTACGCATGAACGCTACATTCATTTCTATTTCAAATTTTATGGAATGGAATAATAATTATATAAAGGTATATTATAATTCCAGTATATTATCATTTATAATATCATAACTCCATCATTTATATGTCCCACATATGGTATTAACGAATCAAATCACTTTGAGGGGGCGGTAGTCCTCACTTCCTTAAATGACGATATCGCGTTTACCCATAATGGAAACGATAACGGTAAGCTCAAATTGAAAAATACAGAATCTTATGGAAAACATAAACATATTATATATCATATATAAATATATTGTCATCTTAATGGCCACCTTTGAAGGAGTTAAAAGAATGTTGAACAGTCATCGTTTCGGGATGCAAAATTCGCCACACACGAAAATAATATGTTCTTTAACAATTAGATGTAGGTGTGTGTAAGTGCAGCTCAAATAATTCTTATAAAAACATCCTAGTATAATTTTGATACTGCATTTGTAACAAAAGAAATAAATAAAAAGAGTTTAGGGGGTTGGAGAAGCAAAATAATACAAAAGAACATAAGTGATGATATTACCTTAAAATCGGGTAGCTCTCTTTGTTTTGAGCTCAAAGGCTTCCTTGAGAAGACTTATGCCCAATGTGAGTCTTCTAAGAGTAATATAGGGATGTGGAGAGACAATATGTGCTGGGGTTGGCCTAGAAAAAGGCTTTTTAAGTGTGGGTAAGGTGGTAGAGGTAGGGGCCTTTTATAAGAGAAGAGGAGAGGCACTCTTGGAATGTAAAGAAATGTTACATTATTTTAAAATGTGTTTCGGATTTAAAAGGTATCACATTGATATAATTCTAGGATAAGGTAATTAGGGTTCGATATATACCCATCCAATAGGTTTTTGACAAGTTTATGTCTTAGAGTTTACATTATCTTTTCATTTTATTTAAATCGGTAAATAATGAGGTAATCGCTGTATCGTCGTGATGTCATAAATAATTTAATTTATTTAATGACTAAAAATTATTAAAAAATACTATGATGTAGTAAATCTTTTTATCTATCCAATTATTATTTATAGTCAAACATCTGACTTGTATAACCCCATTTAAAAATTGTTTTAGTAAAACAACTAATGTTTGTGTCATTTTAATTTTAACATTAAATAAAAAGATATTAATGTCATTTTGCTACCAAAGTGGATCCATGGGGTCCCCAAGTTGACCCATGGGTTTTATTGGTTGGTCATGAAACATCCAATAATGGTAGTACATGTGTCTAGGTATTTTCAATTTATTATAATATCATTTTGCATTAAATTTCACTAATTACCTCTAATCGCGATTAAAAACATAAAACTTACGATTCACCACAAAATTATTTTAATCCCATTAAACCACATTTTACTTCTTAGTGACATCCACTTATGTCGGATTTGTGAAATTCAAAACACTGAGGTGGTAAATTTTTATTTAAACCGAAAATCAATTTTTAAAAGTACCACTTAGTGGTATCACTATTCATCAAAAATTGATGTTTTTCAGAAAAATACCAAAACTTCACCCTAAGCTGTATTGCACATTCCGAATTAAAAAATGATGCCTATTTTAAAAAATTCAATACATATTAGTTACATTAATTAATTAAATAATTAATTCCCACTGTCAGAGCAAATAGCGTGTTTTTATGAAACAATAAGTATCAAAAGATTGACACTAGTTAAAGACCAGTTTCAAAGTGAAATTAATTACAATTTCCACCATTGGATTACATGGAAAAAATATATTCAATTTACACTTTAAAACCAATTAAAAAATAATCTATCTTTATAAATAAATTAGATTAAAAAGTGTTTTTGACTTAAAATACACTACTTTTCACTATTCATTAAAAAATGAACATTATCAGAAAAATAACCGAAATTTATCCAAAGTAAATTTCAATGTCCCAATCATAAAGAATAAGTTTATTTTTACAAATATAGCTTATAAAATTTTCAAAAGATATATTTAATAATGGTTCATCATCAAAAGGTGGTAAAACAATCTTTTAAAAATACTAAAGTATTTCATGCTTTAGGTTGGATTTATTCTCATTTTAAGCCTCACAAACACTATCTAACTCATAAATAGACATAGATAAAAATATCTATTATTCATTACTTACATGGGATGTTCTATCCTTCCCCCTTTAGAAAATTGTGTCCCCACAATTTATTTTCTTATCGAATAAGTGGGGGTATTTATCCCTCATTGCATTTTCAGATTCCCATGTTGCCTCTTCAATCATGTGGTTTTTCCAAAAAACCTTTACCTGATGAATCACCTTATTCTGTAACACTTGCTCCCTGTGGTCTAGAATCTGGACCGGTTGTTCCTCATATGATTGTATCTCTTCCAACTGAACTACCTCTGGACTCAAAACATGAGATATGGATCTGGGATGTACTTCCTTAACATGGAAACATGAAAAAAATTGTGTACCTGAGATAAAGTCGGAGGTAAAGCCACTTGGTATGAAACTGATCCAACTCTCTCTAGAATTTCATATGGGCCAATGAACCTTGGACTCACCTTTCAATTCTTACCAAATCGCATCACACTTTTCCATGGTGAAGCTTTGAGATAAATATGATCACCTACTTCAAAAGTGATATACTTCCTCCTGTTGTCCGCATAACTCTTCTTCCTGCTCTGAGCTGTTCTCATGTGTTTTTGTATCAGCTGAAATTTTTCTGCCAAATCATCTACCAATTCTGGTCCCATCGACTTCCTTTCACCAACTTCATCCCAGAAAGATGGAGTTTGACACCGCTTCCCATATAACGCCTCAAATGGTGCCATTTGTATACCTGAATGAATACTGTTATTATATGAAAATTCATCCAAAGAAAGATTTTGGTCCTAACTTCCCGGACAATCCATCGAACAAGCATGTAGAATATCCTCCATAGTCTGAATTGTTCGTTCTGACTGCCCATCTGATTGAGGATGAAAATCTCTACTAAAATTTAATTCAGTACCCAACGAATTCTGAAGGCCTTTCCAAAAGTTATATGTGAACCTCAGATCACGATAAGATAAAATGGAGAGAGGAACTCCATGGAACATGACTATCACTTTAAGGTTCAATAGAGAAAGTTGATCTACAGAAAATGTATCTCATATAACAAGGAAATGAGTAGATTTAGTCAAGAAATCAACAATAACCCAGCTTTTATTATTACCTCAAGGTGTCTTTGGAAATCCCACAACGAAGTCCATGGATATATTTTCCCATTTCCACTCTGGAACTGGTAAAGGCTGAAGCATCCCTTTCAGTAACTGCTGCTCTGGGTTTACCTGTTGAAAAGTCAAACACTTCATAGTAAAATCAGCAATATCCCTTTTCATTTCATCCAACTAGTAATACTCTCGAAGATCTTTATACATCTCAGTACTGCCAGGATGAACTGAAAACGGAGAACTATGAGCTTCACATAACAACTCTCTCTTCAGCTATGAATTACAAGGCACACACAATCTCTTCCCAAATCTCAAAACAAAATAATTATCAATGTTGAATTCAGACAACTTACCTTTCTGAACCAGCTCTACCTTTTTCTGCAACTCACTGTCTTGCTTCTGTGCTTGCTTGATTCTGTCTGATAGGGAAGATTTCACTGATACCTGGAACAAAACAAGAGGTCATCCTGCACCAAAAACCTCTATGCTAAAGTTCATCAAATCCTTAACCAAGGGTCACGTTAAAAATTAAACATTGTTAATGAATCATTACTTTTTCGACTCAAAGCATCAGCCACTTTATTTTCTTTTCCTTGATGGTAATGAATTGTATAATCACAATCTTTGATTAATTCCAGCCATCTCCTCTGTCTCGTGTTCTATTATTTCTGAGTGAATATATACTTCAATCTTTTGTGATCGATATATATTTTACACTTTACTCCATACAAATGATTCCTCCAAATTTTTAAAGCAAAAACAACAGCAGCTAATTCCATATCATCTGTAGGGTAATTTACCTCATGAGTTTTCAACTGCCGTGAAGCATAAGCAATTACCTAGTCATTCTGCATTAGGACACAACCAATTCCTTTCAATGAAGCATCACTATAGATAACAAAGTCACCATTCTTGGATGGTAGTGCCAAAACTGGAGGATTCACCAATCGTCTATTCAGTTCCTGAAAACAATAATCACATTCCTTTGTCCAGATAAACATAACACCCTTCCGAGTTAACTTAGTCATTGGACTAGATAACAGTGAGAAATTTCTAACAAACCTTTGGTAATAGTCTGCCAAACCATGGATGCTATGAATCTCAATTACATTTGTGGGACGTGGCCATTCTTTAACAACCATTGTTTTTGCAGGATCAACAGTTATCCCATCTTTAGAAACAATGTGTCCAAGGAAAGAAATTTGTTACAACCAAAACTCACACATTCTAAATTTCCCATACAATTTATTTTCTTTTAAGGATTGAAAAATTACCCTTAAATGTCTTTCATGGTCCTCTTTACGTTTAGAAAACACCAAAATATCACCAATGAAAACAACCACAATCTTATCCAAGAACTCATAGAAAATTATATTCATTAAGTCCATGAATACAGTAGGTGCATTGGTTAGCCCAAAAGGCATTACTACAAATTCATAATGGCCATATCTTGTACGGAACGTGGTCTTCGTAACATCTAATTCCTTTACCTTCAACTGATGGTACCCCGATCTCAGGTCAATATTTGAAAAATACTAAGCTCCCTAGAGCTGATCAAATAAATCATCGATATGAGGAAAAGGATATTTGTTCTTAACAGTGATGTTATTCATGGATCTATAATCAATGCAAAGTCTCATAGAACCATATTTCTTTTTAACAAATAAAACAGAAGCACCCCATGGTGATGTGCTAGGTCGAATGAAACCTTTCTCTAATAAATCTTGTAATTTCTCCTTCAACTCTAAAAGTTAAATTTGAGCCATTCGATAAGGGGGTTTTGAAATTGGCTTAGCATCAGGAACTAAGTCAACAGTAAATTCAAATTCCTGATTTGGTATTCTTCTAGGCAACTCATCAGGAAAAACATTAGGATACTCATTTACCACTGGCACATCATTAATATGAACAGTTCCCTTTTTTTCAACAATATGTGTAAGGTAACATTAATTTCCATCTTTTACAAGTTTCAAGGCCTCTTGATATGTTATCAATAGTAAGGGTTCATTCTTGTACACAAACTAAAAGTCTTTCTGAAAAGAAACTTCTTTAGCTCTACAATCAATCTTTGCATGGTAAATAGAGAGCCAATCCATACCCAGGATAACATCAAACTCTACTAGAGGTAAAACAAGAAGGTTTTCAAGTAGGTTCTTTCAACGGATAAGGATAGGGAGATTATTATAAATTATTTTTGCCTCAAAATTTCCCCCAGGTGTTTTTACCAAAAGCTCAGGAGTCATTTCTTAAGATGGAAGTCCCATTTTAGTAGAAAATGTTTTAGAGAGGAAAGAATGTGTAGACCCCGAATGAAACAACACACTAGCATAATCTGGAAAAACAAAGTATCTGATACAACTTCATTTGATGGCCCGACATCTACTGATGTAGTTGCAAATGATTTCACCACCCCTTTCTTATTGTAGTCTAACTGCTTCCCATCACTCAAGCTCTTTGTTGGACACTCTATTGCAAAGTGACCCATCTCATTGCACTTAAAACATTTCACTAATTGTAAATCAAATTTGGTCATACCATCACCATGATCTTTTTCAGTGCAATTACGAGCCTTATGTCCCATATTACTACATCAGTAGCACTTTACAGAATTCAGAAGACATTCCCCAGTATTCCTTTTACCACATTTATCACAAACTGGAAACTTAGTTTTCTTACCATCAGAATTCTTTGAAAATTATTTCCTTTCTCCTGCCACCTCGGTCCCTTATTATGTTGGTTATTATAGAACACTTGATCATTGGAAAAATCCATTTCCTCCTTATCAACACATCGAACAAGCTTTTCATAACTCTTGAACTTGCGAGAAGCTAAATCCCTTTGATATTTTAGCTTTAGTCCTGAGTAAAAATGATTTATTTTACTATCATGGTCTTGGATAAAATTTGGAGCATACCTTAACAATCGAGTGAACCTTTCTTCATAAGCAGCCACTGTGTCATCCTCTTTCCTAAATTCCAGGAATTGTTTTTCCATCCTAATTCGAACAGCCTAAGGAAAATACTTCTCAAGAAACATACCTTTGTATTCATCCCAGTCAAGAGCATCAATCTCATCAGCGTCCCTGATATTTTTAACCATCGACCACCACTGATCTGCTTCACCCTCCAAACGGTAAATATCAAGACTAACATTTTGATTGTCTGAACACCCCATGACATCGAAAATTTTCTCTAGTACTTTTATCCACCCTTTAGCAAGCATAGGGCCAGATGACCCTCTGAATGATGGGGGATGCTTCCTCACGAAATGTCCCACAACTAACATGCTCCTTTGCGGTTGATCTGGCTGATCTCGTGCATGGATACCACCACCATTTATCGCTTGAGTCAACTCTGCCATTACTGCAACAAACTGTTCAGTTCCAATTCCGACTATCTCAGGATGCTGATTAAGATGGTTAGTTCCTTCTGTATGCCTTCCTAGCACTGCTTCCCTATTTCCTCTACGGAAAACCATTCTGAAAAAACATGTCTTAGATGAAGCAACATGGTAATCTTTAAATGCTATATCATTTCAATTAACCATAAAAAATATTTTTGGATAATCATTTAATATAATTCTAACTCTAAAAGTTATCTAAACCGACCTCTAATACCAACTATAAGGCCCCAGCCTTAAACATTATTTATCTTGAGATATTTCAAGAATACACCTTGAGGATATTTTCAGGTTTACTGTTTTAGTAAATTAGACCATAAAACATGCATTACATCCTACATTTAAACAAAGTGGTTACATAAAATATAGTATTCATTTTTCCCATGAACGGAAACATATTTAAAATAAAACATGGATTCTTTCATGACACATCCTTGACACTATCATCTTATCACGTACCTTTCCCTTGACCTGTGAAAAACATTTCAAAAACATGGGATGAGCATAAAAATCTCAGTAAGGGTTATAATAATATGGAAAGGAAACATGAGTTCAAATATACATAAGAATGAAAATCATACTTTACCCATAAAACATAGGCACTTTAACATACCTCATCAAATCATGGATAAATCATAGAACTCACAATACATAAAGGTAACTTGAGGCATTCATAACACTCATACGTAGGGAGTAACCCTCATGGTTACATATGGAATACCCATCACAGTATATATCCTAAATCTCTTCGGAGAAAAATTAACGTTTAACTCCTTCGCATTACCCAATTCATTGGGGAGCTATATCGGGCTCACCCGCACTTAGTTTATCACGGAACGACCCGTCGTCATAACAATGCCCAAGAACCATAACATAATTGTATCACATAAAACATGCATAAAGGGAACATACAATTTCCACATTTCAATCACAAGATATCAATACGACACATTGATATAATATAAAAATTATGAAAACCATTTTCAATACCAAAATAAAAGAAAAGTAAAACATTGTATTTATTTTTCATTTAAAAAAAATATATGCCTTGTAGAGAAAGCTGAAACTCAAATAATGGTCACAACGACGGAGAATTCGTTGTCACCGCATGCGTACGACAAAAAAAATTCCCTTTTGTCGTTTAGTAAATGATTCATATAAAAATGATTCCTTTTGAATAATTGTAAAATTCAAAAGGGTTTATACACCGTATAAAAGAAAGTTGTGTATAAAACAAAATATGCCTCAATGAAAGGAGATTGAGACGAAGTACCATACAAAGATCATTTTTTAAATGAAATAGATCAATTATGTGAATTAAATATATGTACACATAAAGAAATTATAAATACAAGATAGGACATAATAATATCATGGCATAATTTAAAAGTATGAGATTATCCCAAAGAACAGAAATTGGGTTAAGAAGTTCCCTTACCTCGGGTCCGACATGACTCGATCGTTCTTTAATGTCCTGAATAATAAACTTGAGTTAATTTATACCTTCTTAAGAAACTTTTTCAAGTTCATTGTTCCTTTTATATAACTTATTACCATGTTATGAACATTATGTAATTATTTATGTTAATAATCGTCGTTTTGTTGATCATTGGTAGTTGTGTCAAAAATGAACTTCTTATATTTACAAGTTGTTCACGTAGAAAAATATCCATTATCTCAAGAATGATTTTAGTGATGTAGATTCCATATATTTCATATATATACAGTATATACATGCATTTATAATATTACATAATCATTTAGAGGTAAGAAATGAAATTCACCGTTCATGGAGACGGTAAGCCGTACGTACGCATGAACGCTACTTTCATTTCTATTTCGTATTTTATGGAATGTAATCATAATGAAATAAAGGTATATTATAATTCATGTATATTATCATATATAATATCATAACTCCATCCTTTATACGTCCCACATTTGGTATTAACGAATCAAATCACTTTGAGGGGGCGGTAGTCCTCACTTCCTTAAATGAAGATATCGCGTTTACCCAAAATGGAAACCATAAAGGTATGCTCAAAATGAAAAATACAGAAGCTTAAAGAATACATAAAAATATTATATATCATATATAAATATAGTGTCATCTTAATGGCCACCTTTGAATGTGTTAAATGAATGTTTAACAATCTTCGTTTCGGGAGGCAGGAATTCGCCATCCACGGAAATAGTATGTTCTTTAACAATTAGATGTAGGTGTGTGTAAGTGAAGCTCAAATCCATCTTATAAAACAAATCCTATTATATTTATTATACTATATCTGTTACAAAAGAAATGAACAAAAAAAGATTTTAGGGGGTTGGAGAAGCAAAATAAAATAAAAGAACACAAGTAAATATATTACCTTAAAATCAGGTAGCTCTCTTTGTTTTGAGCTCAAAGGCTTTCTTGGAAAGTCGTCTGCCCATATTGAGGATTCTAAGAGTAAGAGAGCGATTTGGAGAGAAACAATGTGCAGGGCTTGGCTGAGCCAAAGGGTTTTGAAGTGTGGGTAAGGTGGTAGAGGTGGGGGCCTTTTATAAGAGGAGAGGAGGGGCACTCTTGGAAAGTAAAGAAATGTTACTTTATTTTAAAATGAGTTTCAGATTTAAAAGGTCCCACATTGATATAATTATAGGATAAGGTGATAAGGGTTCAAAATATACCCATACAATAGGTTTTTGAAAAGTGTAGGTCTTAAATTTTACATTATCTTTTCATTTTATTTAAATAGTTAAATAATGAGGTAATCGATGCATCATCATGATGTCATAAATAATTCAATTTATTTTATGTCTAAAAATTATAAAAAATACTATGATGTAGGAAATATTTTTATCTATCCAATTACTATTTATAGTAAAAAATCTGACATGTATAACCCCATTTAAAAATTGTTTTAGTAAAACAACTCATGTTTGTGTCATTTTAATTTTTACATTAAATTAAAAGATATTAATTTCATTTTCCTACCAAAGTGGCTCCATGGGGTCTCCAAGTTGACCCGGGGCTTGTCTTGGTCGGTCATGAAACATCCAATAAGGGTAGGAAATGTGTCTAGGTATTTTCATTTTATTATAATATCATTTTTGCCTTAAATTGCACTAATTACCTCTAATCGTGATTAAAAACTTAAAAGTTACTATTCACCAAAAAAATTATTTTAATCCCATTGAACCACATTTTACTTCTTAATGACAACCATGTATGTCAGATTTTTGAAATTCAAAGCACAGAGGTGGTAAAATTTCATTTAAATGGAAAATCAGTTTTTATAATTACCACTTAGTGGTTTCACTATTCATAAAAAATTAAAGTCTTTCAGAAAAATACCACAACTTCACCCTAAACTATATTTGATATTCCGAATTCAAAAATGATGTCTATATTACAAAATTCAAAACATATTAGTTAAATTAATTAATTTAATAATTAATAGTCGTTGTCAGAGCAAATAGCGTGTTTTTATGAAACAATAAGTATCAAAAGATTGACACTAGTTTAAGTCCAATTTCAAAGTGAAATTAATTCGAATTTTCACCATTGGATTACATGGTAAAAATATATTCTATTAACACTTTAAAACCAATTAAAAAGATAATATAACTATATAAATAAATTATAATAAAAAGTGGTTTTGAATTAAAAAACAATAATTTTCACTATTCATTAAAAAATGAACATTATAAGAAAAATACCAGAAATTTATCCAAATTAAATTTCAATGTCCCAATCATAAAGAATAAGTTTATTGTGACAAATATAGAATAAAAAATTGTCAATAGATAGATTTAAAAATTGGTCATCATCAAAAGGCGGTAAAACAATCTTTCAAAAATACTAGAGTATTCCATGCTTTAGGTTGGATTTATTCCCATTTTAAGAATCAAAAACACTATCTAATTCATAAATAGACATAGATAAAAATATCTATTATTCATTACATACTTGGGATGTTACATTAGATATGGTTTATGTATCATAATGTGTCTATTTATGGTCCAATTGAATCTCTTTATGTAAATATTACCTAATTTATATATTAAAAAAAGATATTACCACAGTTAAAATTAAAATGGGTTTATTAATGGATAATCCTAATAATAAAGATTAATATACATAAAAAAATTGGATAAAAGCAATTGTATTATGATATTTATACCTTATAATATATTATTTTAAAATAAATTTCCTTTTAGTAGTTTATGGATTGATATTGAATTTATTATAAATTAATATTTTGTGAAATTCTAGGAGTGACCCTCCCCTATCTTATAAAAGGGAACCTGTTATAATATTTTTTTTAAAATGATAAAAACTATCTGGTCTAGAGAAAAATTATAAAAATCTCATAAAAATATCCCTCCCTTAATCTCAGAATCCTTCCTTTGGTATTTCTGTCAAACGTGTAAGGCTTTTTCCACAAACCAATTAGAGATACACAAATAAGAGGAGGAATTCATCAACGAACACTTTAGTTTTATTTCTTACTTAAACACCCATAATTATTTTTATTTCATTATTATATAGTAATATCAGTATATTAATATAGTTAGATGTTTTAATGTAATTTTTTTCACGTAAATCTGCACACTTTTCCATCAAATGGGATATTCAATCAAAATTCGTGCGAGCGGAAAACTACTACCACATTACATCAAGATTTTAATTTTGTAAAAATATGATAACGTCATTCCTGTTTATGGCGAACTACTACCACACGAAGAGATGTGATTCATTATCAATTTTAATGGAATGTATTAAATAAGGATTTATTAAATAAATTTGATACTTATTACATAAATATATTTATGTAATGTTAATATATCATAGAGTTGTTTTCTTTTATGATGACTAGAAAATTGCAACAACATTCATGCGTACATACAAAAAACTATGTCCATGGACAATGTATTTAATTTTCAACCTCTAACATTTATAGATAACAATAAATACATATATAATTAATATATATTCCATTTATTTGATGGTAAACAATATGAATATTATTAAATCATGATCTAAGTATAATTACCAATAATAAAAATTCAAAACATATATTATAAACAAAGAGGTTATTACATGAAACATAACGTAAACATGAAAATGTTAGTAAGAGAGTAATATAATGCCGTAAGTATATAATAAATGTAATTATATATATTAATTTGGATATATGGTATTATTATAATAAAATTATTTTTATTTTATTTGAGTATTGAACACGTATTATGGAAGAAAGGACTTTAGGTAAAGGGATTTTAAGTCTCAGTTTTATTTCTAAGAGACTTATTCTATATTCACCACTCATTTTTTTGTATAGTGTATATACTAACCTTGAATGATTTTAAGGATATTTACCCATATATTTATGGGTATTTACATATCACTTTTATGATCTCTATTTCACATAGTTTATGGTTCAAACGGTACAAAATTGGTCAGGTAACTTTGACATAATTGTTTTTGACACAATTTATGATAAAATTGATATTCATTTACTAGTTGTATATAATTACCATTGATATGTTTTATGATGAATATAATTTTTTCATGATATTATATGTATCATGTAATGTTATTATCTATTTGGGTTTTTAATAATTTTATTTAAAAAAATGTTTTTCAAAAGAAACTAAGAAATGATATTTTATTCATTTTCGAGAAAAAATATTTCAAAGATGATAAAAATGATTCTAAAATCATTCATTACATGATTTAAATGTTATATTAACTGAAAAATGATTGATTAATTTTTTGTGAATTAATAAGTATTTTAAAAAGTGGAAATAATATTTTATCTATAAAATATTTAAAATATATATTTCAATCTTATTTTCAATCTAAGATGCCTCCTTTGATGTCAATCATGCCTTCCTGGGTATATGATCCAATGATACCATTAATATAATTTAGCGTAATGGATTATGATTTGATGAAATTATGTTTATAAATATCATTTCATTTCAATGTGATATTTTATAAATAAATAAATAATAGATCCATTTCATTTAAGGTTTTATGACGTGATGAAAGGTTTTAGATCCTATGGAACATATATGTTTAATTTAATTATATGATTTGTGGGACCTATATATCCATACAATTAATTGGGTAAATATTTATATTTCATAAGAAAACTCTGCGAAACTAGTCGATGGGTTAGATCCACTATGGTATGAAAGGGAATCCGGATACACTATGGGAAGAAGGGAAAACTTGATCTACTTAACGGAAATAACAACTACTAGGGATGGTGGTGTGTCCCACTCAATAGGGGAATCACCAATAAAGTTCACTGATATGTTTTTTCAACGATCCTCGAATTATTCGGAATTATATTACTTTTTTTTTGTATTTTACAATAATTACATGTCATAATACATTATTATAATCTCATGGACCATGTCCATTGATTATCATAAGATTCATGTCTTATGAACAACCACAATTTTATCCCAAGATTCTAGATATTGGTCTATAATATTAATTTAATTCTTGTAAAATGTTACAATCTTATTTTCATACACTAATACTCTTATTATGATTACATATCTTACCTTTTTACCCTTACATAGTAAATGATCCCACTTCATCATATGTTTCCTTTTCCTAGGTTATAAATAATAGTTTCAAGTATGAATAATAAAGTGGAAGATCATTATGGAATATGTTGAGGATAAATTACAAAATTATTTAAATGGGTAACTTGTTTCCAAAGGCAATACAGTATTACGGTCCTAGGGAATATTCTTGGGTAATATAAGAATATTCATCTAAAAACCTGTAATATGAAAGTTTGAAAATATTGGGTCATTATATCCCTAGTGTTATGAGTATCATAACAATTCTTCCCTAACACTCAAACCAAAGGATTATTCCTCCAATGAAGAAACTTGGTTCCATAATCAACTATTCATACTGGATGCTCAACAATGGATAAATCTTGATCAACATGAACATCACTCTAGCTAAAAACCAGAGATATATCAAAAAGGCACATTCATAGTTATGATATATGGTAAAAATTGAGTATCAATGTCAAAAGTGGAATATGTTCTAAATGGTAAGACACTTTCCCCACCTACTCAAAAACCAAAAAGGACTCTACAAAATGATCAAAAAGTTTCCATTTCCTCCCAACTTGTTGATTACGCAAGCGAGGAAAAACTATCAATGCCACATTATCATTGACTAAATATTTCAAATGTCTATTATGACAATAAAAATTATATTTATTATAGATATATTCCATCAAAATTATATCAAAAACCAAAATAATATTTTACTTAATCTCTCGAAACAAACATGGTCCAACAATAAAACATTCACATAATTCTAACAAACACAAGATAGATTTTCACAGCCAGTCTTAAAAGGCCCCAATAGGAACCATCCCAATCCCAAACTAGTAACTATTTTTATAATAAAATTTAACCAATACCAAATGTACATCCCAAGATCCACCATAATAAAAAACACATACATGAAGAACATTATCTTGAATCAATATAGACCTCACTATATATCCTTCCGTATCAAGATGATATACCATACTCAAATGAAACTGGCATCCCAGAGCCACCTAAAGGCCTCTCCCAAAATATATAGCTAAACTGGGAATCTCTATATAATCCTAAAAAATATGTACCTCCATGAAAATGAACAATATTTGTCACAAATATATTTAAAAACTCTTCATCATTGTTTTTATAACAAATGGGTTTAATGTGAGATGATTTTTTGAGTCTATCTATCAAAACCCATATCACATTATTTATTATTGGGGAATGTAGAAAGTAAACAAAAAATATGACAGAGGACTCATCCCACTAGAATTTTTTCATTGTAAGTGGATGATTAAATTGCCATGGCCTTTTGTGGTTCACCTTGACATATTGTAATATATTAAAATGAGAGACAAAAATATGAAATGTCGTGTATCATATCTATCCACTAGAATCATCACTAAATTTCATATAATATCTTAGGGGTTTTTGGGTGAACAAAACACTGGAAATTTTGTAATTCCGAAACATATATTTCCTTAATGACAGATGTATAATATACTAGTGCAAAAAACACAGGAAACCCTCCATGGAGAACAACCATAGAATGACAGTCTGCCAACTAAAAAAAGACATCCTAATGCCACAAAATACATTATAATTATAGTGATTCTAATGAATCATCTCGATAATATTGGAGTTCATATTAACCCTAGAGAAGATAATCTCATTCACTTCCTAACGGTCTCCTAAGAACAATAGTGAAAAAAAGAAATCATGTTCTGCTATTCGGATGATTCCTCCACGAACTTGGTCAGAATTTCTTTTCTCAAAAATCCAGTAAAGGAATTTCATGCCATAATGTTATAAGTAATTTAAATGTCAAAACATTGTAGGTAATCCACTCAATTACTCTACAAAATATTTAGATCTCATTGAGAGAAGTTATAACTCATGTTTTTGAGGTTGAAATACATAGTATCTATTTTCTAAAAAGGTAACACCACCCACTCTTTTGTGTATGAATAACAACTATGAATTCATGGTTAGGGGTTAAATAATTATTCTCAAGTGGCATAATCCAAAAATATATATAATCAATGGAATGATTTCTTTATATAATAAAACAAACCCAACCTGAACCTAATGCATCATAGAAGACTACATAACCATCCTCAGCCCCTTGAAGAGTCAACATCGCTGCAGTAGTCAAAAGACCCAATATATCAACAAAAAACTATGGAATTTCCCATCCCAAAAAAATAATACCCACTTAGGAGGTAGATAAATCAATGCAGAAAGGAATTTTTAGAATTTTATTAGTAAACATAGATTATACCCAGCCAATACCAAGATTATACGAATCAAATATATGTTATGTGGTTTCTCCCCTGTCTTAAACATTAACCCCTTCTCAGGATAAACTGTGAGACCTTGTTCCAACACCACATGTCATATGAAATTTACTTCTCTGAATTCAAAAATACATTTGGATTTTTTTTCATAAAGTCAGTGATCTCTCAACATTTCATGAACTACTCTCAAATGAAATATAAATCCTCGTTGGATATTGAGTAAATAATAATATCATCCTCACTGACAACTATAAATATATAAGATAATCATGGAATATCTTATTAATCAAATACATGAAGACTAAAAAAGCATTGGTTAGACCAAATGGAATGATAAGATTATCATAATGGTCATACCTACTCTAGGAACTGATTTTCTAAATGAAATAATCCTTTATTCTGAACTGATTGTAACTGAATCGAACTTCAATATTCTAAAACCACTTTCTCTCTTTAAACTATTCATATATAATATCGATATGTGGAAATGAATTCTTGTTCTTTACCATTACACCACTGATTTTTCCATAGTTAATACAATGGTGAGGTGATCCATTAGCCTTATTATCAAGGAGAACATGCAAGGAACCTAATGACACACCCTGACATATAATGTATTTATCTAAAATATCATCCAACATAGTCTTCAAATCTTTCCTTTAAACTGGTAACATGTGGTAAGAATGAAAAGATTATGGTTGAGTACCATGATCTAAATAAATCAAAAAAATACCTTCCTTGGAGGTGGAAAACCAGATAATTTTGTTGAAAAATGTCTGTAAATCCGATAGAAAATGAAATGGGATCATCACTCTAATATTCTCAATCCATATCAAAAGAAAACAATAATATTACATTCCCTATCTTTTTATAAAATAGTTTGGATCTACTTGATATCAATTCTAACTCTCCCTAAATGATACAACACACCCCATAACGTATAGTAAATGAGACTCATCAAAGATACTAATCAATTCTGGATTTACTAGAAATATGAAAATCCAGTTTGATTATGACATCAAAGGGATTCATGTTCAGAACCCAAAAATCCATTGTATGATCAATATCTGATAATGAGAAACCACATGTTATACAATGAATAGTATTACCTCTCTTCATTCTAATGGCTGTATTAATATATATCATAAATGATAAAATATATAGAAAATGAATTAGTATATTCACAATATGAGTCAAATTCAATGAATGAGATTCATATGTATCAAATAAATTTGTAAATAAAGTTTAATATATAGTAACAATACCTCTCATAGTCAGTAGACATGTATCTATATCTTCTTGATACTTTTCCATTGTGAGAAGAAGATTTATTATAGATGAATATGGTTAGAACCCCTTTGTCCATTAAGAATCTGATTGAACCATGTTACATTTTGGTGTTTATTATATTGTGCCACCACATAGAGTAGAGTAGACTTGATATACCTATTTCACGTGACCAGATCATCTGCAAAAAAAACATACCTAGGGTGCCTCGATGGAAATATATTTCTTCTACCTATGATTTACAAACTCGTATCAAATAACAGGGCCTCTTCTAGGCACTACAGGTGGTCTAGAAGATCGTTGTAATTGATAACCCCTATGATAATTATGAATATATCTTTTCTCCATTGAAGGAACTCATATAACTTCCCCTATAAGAAAAAGGGACCTTATCAACCCAAACATACTAACCAGACTATGCTCAACTATCATTGCTCTATCCAGAACATCAGAATAATAATGTATACACGGTAAGAAAAAATTAGAATGAATATCAATTAAAAGCCCCATAATGATCCAATGAGTATTTATATTCACATTTGATAAAATCTCAGCTGGAAATTGAATAGGATTAGAAAATTGAATTGCAAATATAATCATGGTTCTTTCAGCCTTCTCGAGATTGATAAAATCTATATCCATATCCAGTTCCATATAATCTAGAAATAACATGTCAATTAAAATATATTGATAGTCCTTCCACACTAATCACTCATTATTCATCATTGTCACCATAATGTACCACCATATCCTACTTGGTCCTTGAATCTTGAATGTGTCACATTTCACATTGATCTAGTTAATATTTTTCATGAACTCAAACAAATGATCAAATCTACTCAACCAATCCACAACCATTGGAGGATCGTTTGATACATGAAATGATTTTAGATTTTTGAAAATGAACTCTTAAACATGATTCCAAAACTAATCACTTTAGATTTCAAAAACTAGATCCTGAATAGAAATAGGTGTAAGTTCATATCCCATAGCTTGAACGACATGTACAACAACCTCAACCAAATTCTCGTCTATGATATTATTTTATCATTAGGGTACAATACAAGCATCATAATATATCTTATTTTCATTTCTTGTTGGTGGAATGATTCTACACAACATAAAAAATGACATTTAAGTCATCATAAGATTACACGTATTAACAACATGACCAGAGCAATGAGAATATTAATCCCATCAGATAAGAAAAATTGATTTTATTTATACCTATCTAAATCTAAATTTTTTAAAAGACTACAACTAATCATCAAGATTAATTTCTCTAAAAAATAATGGATCATTTAGAATCAATTTGAAGAGATATGTCCTGAAGCTCACTCACTACTAACCTCTATATCACAAAAAATATTCTAAAATAAATAAAAACAACATGGAATGAAACTTAAATTTAACCTCTGATACCACTTTGTCAAGAACTAGACCGGATACGCTACTAATCAGACACCCAAGCAGACACTAACATATCCTGAACGGCATTACTGAACACCATGGGTTGGGGACTAACACATGGAATCATAAAATATTAAATTGTGAAAAATTTAACCATATAAAGTGTGGATAAAATAAATCAAGTATTTATATTAAAAGAAAACCCCCAAGGTATTCTGTACTAGAAGTTAAATTTCTTTTTAAAAAACTAAATAGTACATCCCCAAAGTAACTTAATTAACATGAAATAGACCAATTCTCAATAGATACATCACACTATGCCAGATAGATCAACCAATGCAATCTTAAAGTTGTGCTTTTCCCTTTCTCAAATATTTAATAAGGAAATCTTCAAATGTATCAATGAAAATGAATGGTGTGAGATAAAATCCAAATATATTCTCACAAAGTCTTCAAAAATAATATTACAAAAAGAATAACCCATTACATTAAATCAATTTCAATTAAAATATGAGTGGATGTATAATTTCATATTTAAAAAGCATTCTATTCTTTTCAATTAAGGAAAAATTTATATATGGATGAATAAATATTATATATAAACTAGTTTATAAAAATCATGAGGCATGTATAAAATGTTTCTTGAAATAATGGAATATATATATAATAATAATAATCTACTAACAATCAAAATGGTTATCTATCAAGAGGTACTATTTTTTAGGGTATGAGATCCTTATACTCTCGTGTTAGTGATCATGAAAATATGTGTACACACATCCCTATGACACTTTTCAAAGAGGAATATACTTCATCTCATTAGGGATTTCATCCAATGTACAATGTTTTTAATTGTTTTAAATCGTCAATCATTTTCTCTGGAATTACCAACAAAGTATGTTTTTCTGAAATAAATCACCAACTACAAATTCATTCATGTTCTCAATTAATCAATAAAAATATGGAAACTATTTTTTAAACTATTTAAAATACAATTTCCCTATTTCTAGTTTCCATACAACAATTTCACATTGAAAACGAAAAAGTCAGTTTTTAATCAATTTATGCATTTTTCATTATAAAATCGAACATAGATTATTATCAAATAATTTCAATCCAATTTCCAATTAATATATTTAAAAATAAATTTAAAAAATTGATAAATTTCCAAATTCAACCATAATTTCTAATTTTATTGATACTAGTTGTTATCAGAAAGATTCACGCTAAATAAATATAAAATCCTAAATTCACATTAAATTTTTTATCCAAATTTAATTGAGATCAATTTACTAGTGTGCTCATTACACTGCATACTGACATGGGGATTATTTTCACCCACTTCAATATAATTGGGATCCCATAAGGATGTTGATCATAAAAATAAGTTTTATTACTTAGAATAGTATTGATTGGAAAAATAGAATGAGGGATATAAAAAATGTGGGACCCAAGAAGAAAAATAAGATTACCATGGATATCATTTCAATGTTTTTCCATAATATAATAGAAAATACATCAAATGATTTGTAGGTTACCTAATATTGTTGTCCATGATATTTTTCATACACTAATGAGGAATTCAAATGGGGAAAATAAAAGATGGGTTTATTCATATACATGATATAAGAATATTGGCATGGGGAATAAACCACATGATTGGAGGCGCACACCTTATCCACCATCCAACCCAATCGCCAATAGAAAAAGTGGAATAATATTTACAACTATGTCTAGGAGAGAAAAAAATAATGATTGTTTTATATGACACTATATATTTTCCAATGACTTCAATGAATATTCATACAAAGTAAATTTATGTTGGAAAATCAAAATAACTAGTAACCCTAAATAATACTATGAATTACTAATTCATATGAAAACTAGCTCCTATGGTAAATAATTATATTCTAAATAATCATGGGACCATAACCACTAAGGGTTATGAGGTGATGATGTATTTCAATCAATATCTTGTGGTTGAGAAATCCAATCCTCCACTTTTATAACATATTTAATATTATCCAAATGGATCCAAAGGTCCTCTATATGGCCTAGTTTTTTTGTACATATTTACATATTAATTAATTAGAAATATAGAAATCATTTATGAATATCTTTTTATGTAATCAGAGGTTGAAATACATATGAAAGGTATTTTTGAAAATAATATAACTCTAGAGGAACTGATCAATGTAGATGATTTAAAACCTCCTCAGATCCTAAATTATGAGAGTATTAAATGGATCTATCCCTAATTTTAAATGAGTTCTTTGAAATTTAATGATGGAAGTTTAATATTTTATTTATAAATTATAGGTTTGAGTTTCATAGCTAGAAAAATTTAAGATCACCTTATCCTCCATCCTTATATTATTGTTAGTGGTTAGTCCAATATGTGTGGTTCCATCCCTTCATGACAATAAATGGCAGACTCAGGATGATTATTTTCCATCTTAGTTTTTTAGTCATTTTTAAAATTTTTAATGATGTATAATTATTGTTTCTCATTTGTTTTATTAATGTTTTTATCTTTTGTTGGTTTGAAATTCTCTCAAGTCTAATCAATGTTACATGAAGTCGTATGGAGGAATTACTAAATTAAATTCTCTATTAATTATTTTCCCTAATGTTAAATATTGTTCAAAAGGCATTTTTTCACTAATTTTATTGAAGATACATTAGTTTGTTGTAGCTTCTTGTTTCAAGTTCGGTAGACCAAATACAAGGCACCAAATAGGGACATGTGATGATGATGTAATCTATGAAGTGCATTGAACTCAAGGAGTTGGTGTTATGAATTTTCATTAAGGTATCTGATTTCATTTTAAATAATTATTTTTATTATTATATATCTTGTGTTTGATGAGTAGTTTTTGTGATATGAAGTATGATTAGAATTTACAGGTTCCCACATCATCCAAAACATGTTTTTTAAATAAAAAATAAGGAGGAAATGTAAAAAGGCCAAATGGGATTCTGTCATTGGATTATAGTAATGGGTTTATAAGACCCATTTTATGAACAAATTCATATTCCCAACATGGGACTTCAATTAATCACATCCTTTTGTTGGTATAATAAATTTGGAGTCTAATTAATGGACCATCCAAGGTTGTTTTGGGCTTACACCCCCTTTAGTGGCTATTTAGTGCTCTAAATTACAATTGGTGGATATTTGTAGTTCACCCATTAGTTAGGTATAAACTTTTATTCCTTGGATGATATTGAACAAACCTATCCCTATGAATAGTTAATTGAAATTTGAAAATTCATTCTTTTAAGAGAATGAAATGATGGTACTTAGTGTCTTGTAGTGATCCTCTTCCAAGGGTGTTCCCTGTCTTTCAGTAGTATAAATGTTCTTTAGAGCCATTATCATCAATTATTCTGTACTTTTCATTAGAATTGTGACAATAATAACATAGATAAGAAGGTGATCCCACAAAGCATTTCATATTAACATTTTTAGTTTACAAAAAAGTTACTTGGATTTTACAATTCATGTTTGTTTTAAAATATTTGAAACAATTTTAAAATGTATTTTCACATTACAATTTTATTATATTATATTTTGATTACTTATTATGTTCATTCAAAGTTTTTATTATTTCCTCACCAATGATCTGATTGTCTAAAATGTTATTAAAAACATATATTTAGATGGTTTTCGTTAGTTATACAATAATGTAGGTGTTTTTACTACACAAATTTTCATACATTCACTTATCTATAGGATTATAGGATATATTACAATTTCATTCAATAAATAATTAAGTGGGAAATCTATTCACATAAACATCCATTTACAGGAATTCATTTTTGTGGATCTGTTTCTCTCACATTTTTCATTATATGTACTATTTTAATAATTTAATGTTCCATTATTTTATTAAAATTTATTAGTACAAGGGTTGAGGTTTTATTTTGACTTTGGCCACATCTCATTTTTAGGTAATGTGTACAGTTTTTTTGAAGAACATAATGTTTAAATTTAAAGAACTTTTTCAGAAGATAAAATATCCCAAATCCTTTCCACTATTTCATGGGGATCATCGAATTTTTATGATATAAAACAATCATTTCGTAGTCATTATATCTTAGTTTTCACTACATTCACTACAATGATATTTATGTATCTTCAAATCAATTTTAAATTAAATGAGTGGTGAAGGTATAACAACTTAGTTTGGTAGTTTTTATGACACTTAAACTTTAAAAAAATAACATTACTATATTTTATTTATTATTTTAATGATTTTTAGTTATTCATTTTAATGACGAAGAAACCGTTTTTTCATCCTTGTATACAACTTATATTAGTACTAAAAATGATTCATCAAGTTGGGTCCACTTTTTAAGTGCCTTAGTGGTGTCGATGGTGGTACAAATCACGATTTCCATTGCGGGTGTATGGTTTAATTCCTGGTATCCCTCTCTTGGGTGAATTTTTCCTTCCCTCATCACTACTACTCTTTAAAGGTCACCAAACCCTTATTTAGTTGAAAAAAACTACACAAAATCCAGTCATGTTGATAGATTATAATTTCATACCATCACTGAGATTGGTAATATATGGTTATTCAGAACACCCAACTATCATGCAATGCTGGTGGATGATGATTTACGTGGTGTAAAACACTGTCACTTCTGTAACAATAATTATAATGATCGAATCTTTACTTTTATTTTTGTAATTATTTAGTGGTTGGGCATGTCCATACCCTAGATCATCAGGGCATATGGAATGTATTTTCTATGGGGGGTTTTCTTTACACTTGGGATAAGGAAAATTCATACAAAATTGCAATTGTTTTGTGAAATATCTTGATATAATAATGATGTAATTTTTAATAGATTTTTTCCATCAATTAGTTACTACAGTCTATCATAGTTTAAGAGTCTAACTAATTTCTTGTTGAAGAAGTATTAGGTGGTTCATAGATTAGAAGTTAATCTATCATAAATGTTGAGAATGATCTAGTCACCTATCATCCACTAGATATTTTTTAATATATAATGTTGGATAATATTCCATTTTTATTACCATTTACAGTATATGTATTATAATAATTCATTAAAATTTCAAAAAAAAATAATTTAATTAATACATTGTAATGTAAAAATATCAACATTTAATGATGTTTCCTTGTAAAACATCATGCATCATAACATATAGAATTATTTATTCTTCATGGAATGATTTGAATTTTCATAATTCCAATTTATGGAAAATTATATTAACAGAGTTACTAATTATTCAAAAAAATTTCCTAAAACTTATTTGGATCATTACATAAAATTATTTAATATTTCCCTATTCAAAACAAAAACAATACAACATTTACATCCATTAAAATTTCCTGAAAAAAAAATATTTTTGATTTCCTACGGTGATTTGTGTATTTTATTTTATAGGTATAATTATTTCTATATTCTAGTCCCAACATTAATAGTTATTCATAATATTTAATTTAAAAAACGATATTCAGTTATCTGATTTCTTTTATGGATATATTATTTCATTATATATTGTTACCATTCAAATTAATATATCATTTATTTTCTATATTGAATGATAAAAAGATTTATTTACTTTTTTATTGTAATAATATTGATTCATTCACATTCTAAAACCCCACTCAAATACGTACACAATTTCAATGTTGGTATAATATTATTAATATTAATAAAAAAATCAATCATATTCAATTAATGGATCCATAATTTATATTATCATGGAAGTCATTTCACAAATAATTTTTTAATTTGATTATCTTATATTGGATATCATAGTTTGAATATAGATTGTGTATATATATAATGAAATTAAAAATTCAATGCACAAAAAATATCATTATTTTCTATAAAATATCTTGAGTGATAGTTGTTTTTTGTCACTATTTCCCCATTCCTACAATTTACATCGTGTATTTTTACCATCATTTTTTAGCATTGTTATAATCATAATTTAACTTCCTTTTATAACGATGAACACTTTTTTCAATATTTTTGCATTAAAAGATAAAATATATTTTATATAAAAAATATAGATATTTTTTTATTCACCATCGTGAAATTTTTAGAACAATGATATGTAAGACAATGATTATGAGATTAAAAGGGTTTTCTATAGCATATTAAAAAAGGAATACACAAACCAATAGTATATAAATAAATAATTTCAAGGAAAACATGACTAAAAACTATGAAAATATTTTTATGTGGATTCAAATGGTAAAAATGTATATTTTTTCTTTAATTTGTCCATTAAACACAAAGATGTGATAAATACTCTAATTATTTCACACACCTTGTAGGATGTCGGGGAATAAAATTCCTTTGTAAAATAATCGGCTACTCTATGATCTAATAGAATGTAACAAATATTGAATTTTGGTTTCATAACATTTTCTAGTATGAAATGTAAATTATAATCAAAATGTTTTGTTTTCACATGAAAAATGGAATTAGAAGAAAGGGTTTTTTTAATGACCTAATCTTTTACTGATGAAAATTACACTTGATCTGATTAAATGTATTATTCATTAAAATGGATATATAAAACAATTAAATTCTTTGGCTTTATGATTTTATATTTTAATATATAGTTATGAATTGTTAATATTGATAGTCTATCAATTGAATAGTGTTCACATGACTATTACAAATATAGTTCTTCAATATATACAATTTACTCAAACAAAGGACGCGATGACCTCATCTAGTAGAATTGCTCCATATGAAGCCCATTTATCAGAGCTTGAAAAGGATGTGGTCTCACTGAGATTTTCTCTTGATCAATCCCATGTTGAGCTTCAACACATTAGGAGTGAATTGAACCACCAATGAGAGAAGTTATTGTTAATAGAGATTAGCTCTCGAGAAATGTTATCTAAGCCATCCCCAGAGTCTATCCCCATCCCACAGCTTACCCATTTTTCTTATGTAGGTGTTATAAGGGGTTATGTAACAATACCCTAGCACTTTGATTACGTTAATTTTTTTTGTATATAATAATTAATATACATTCATTTTATTATTATTAATTTTTAAATAGTTATAGGGAACAAATAGTATTTTTTCATAGTTAATATTCAATTTAGAAATCTATTTTCATGAATTAATGTATTTTTAAAATAAAAAATATTTCTATAAAATATTATGACTAAATTAATTCTTATTTATTATAAATTATTTTATATTTTTTATGAATACAATTGTAATTTTGAATTATGTTTTGAAAGTTATTTTTGTCAAGACCCATGAATTTTTTATAAATGTTGATTTTTATTTTAAAATTAAAAATTTAATTATTTAGAAAATTATTTAGATAAAATGTATTAAATTTTTGGAATAAGTACATCAAAATTATCCAATGGCAAAATTTAAATAATTTTCTGTGACATTCTAATTTTTGGGTAAAAATTAAATACAGTTAAAATATATAATGTGATTTGTGACATCATAATGACCCAATAGTGGTACAGTAAAATATAATAAAAGGAATTTTTGGCCAATATATGTTTTACCTTTAAAAAAATTCTTTGACATTTGTTTGATTAATTTTTTGGTGCCTTAGTTGACCCTCTACGACTTATAAAACATTTTAAAAATTTAAAATGATTTCCTTGAGAGTGTGACTCTCATCCACCTACACAAGACTAATAATTTATGAACTTTGGCCAGTGGAAATATAATATATTTTTTCCACTCCCTTTTAAAAAATAAAATGGGAAAATCCATGAGTAAGATTGTAGTTATGATTTGTTTAATGTGTATTGTCCAGAACGTAAATAATAAACAATCCCGCTTCTTTTCAAATATATTCCCACCCTAGATCCAACTTATCTTCACTCAAAACACTTTATCACGTCCCTAACCTTCCCTCCTATTTCTGAAATCCTCCAAAAGCGCCCCAAACACCAATGAAGACTCTATCAAGCCCCTCCCATGCCTTTGGGATCACACTTCCATGTAATGGATTTCTACATCTCTTATTGTTTGTCCAAGTTTCTTTATGTTTCAATACCATTATCATTTCAATAAAAAATTCTAGTGTATGATTTATAACCCCCACTATACTGCCCTACATTTCTTTTAATGATTAGAGACCCCTTTCCCCTTTCATTAATTCCTCATATATACACCCGTTACCATGGTGAAATCCGATAAGGGGTTTTTCTCTCCTCATTTACATTCAAGTTATTCTTTTGTATTATGAATCTAAATTCCAATACATATGTTGGGGATTGTATCTATATAACCCCCTTACGGTCCATTTCAAATACATATTATGAGACACCAATTTACCTCTCATCAACTATTTTTTTTTGAATTCTTATGTCACACTATTATGCTGCCGATATTGCACCGCGATTTTCCAAGCCAATGTCATTATGTAGTGAATTCCATTCCCATTTCACAATCAAGGGTATTCACCTCTATGAACATTTAATTTTTTATTATATAGCTTCATTTATGAATTCAAACTTCCTTTATCATAGAATAAAATATTATTTTTCAGGAATCTGTGTTATATGATGCATGTGGTACACTTATATAAGATATGAAATATTTATGATTGGTGCGCCCTGATAGTGCTCCAATGCATTGGGTAAAATCTAGTATCATTACATTCCATGTGTAATGTGAGTTTTCTAATGATAAATCATGTTTAATGAGGGTTTACTCATGATAAATGTTCAATGAGCTTTCGCTCATGCTAATATCATGTTAAATATTGTGGTTACATTTCTGTGTTACAATATTCAATCTATATCATGCCATTAGGTTCATGTTTTATTTTGAATCATTGATATTTCTATTACATAAAATGTAATATATTCCTAATGTTATGTATTTTTTCCCCTTATTGGGATTTTTATCCCACCCTTTTTATGCATGTCCTCAGGTTATCCCATGCAATGATGAGTACAAAAGAATGTGTATTGTCTTGTAAATGAAGATTTCAAAAAAAAATGCGTGTTTCTTGTTTCAAGTTGTTATGTAATGTTATTAAGCCCCAAAGACACAAGAAATATCTATCTAATATGTTGTATCAAGTGAATACTTCATTTAATAATTTTTTTATGTGTTAATGAAAGAGCAGGGTTGTTATATTTGGAATCAGAGGTTATGTTTAGTTTTTTTATATTAGTATTACAAAACCCTAGGATAAAACATAGGTATAAAACTAAGAATAAAAAAAATATCCATATATTTTGGTAACTTTTAAGTAAGTGTTTTATCAATAAAACACATACATGTCTTTATACGTGCAGGTAGAGGTGGCTCAAGAATAGATGTATCTAGGAGTACATCCCAAAAACACCACTTTATGCTAAACTTAAACGAGAACTACTACACAACAAAATGATTTGATAAAATCTTGGTTACGAAACTCCAAGAGGATATATAGAGACCCCAAACCTGATGAACTTGGACAATACATTACATTTGAGGAATACTTAATATATATCAAAAACCAAGACTCAAAGACCGTAATAGTTTAGTGTCTTTGGAAACTCGGAAAAATAATATTCTAATCATGGTTAAATATATTCAAAATATCCCATAAAGATCTTACCCTTTTGTTTTCTTTCCTAAAACCATTCTTTATATCTTGGGGAAATGAAAAAATAAAAAGGTTGAGCTCAAATTCTCAGTAAGGGTAAACATAGATAATATAAAACAATCCAGAAACATTTGAATGCAAAGAAAACTTGAACATAAAATACAAATATCAAAATATTGAGTAAAGACATAAATCTTGGAAGTACATAAGTCATATATCATCACGTAACATCAATCATGATAACAGAGAGTTGGAATAAATCATGTAATTGTGGAAAACCATTAAGCACATGATATGATTTCCATAGTAGTGAAGGCTTTGCTGCCAAGACCATCTTAGTGGACAAAGTACCTTTCTGAATCGATTTCACTCCTCGTTCCAGTCCTGTATCACTGAACTAGATTAAATTACCATTACAACCCTATCTATCTCATGAGATATAAATATTTACCCAATTCATTGGAGGTATATATAGGTCCCACCCTTCTGACAATTAAGTCATTCTTACTTGTGCCATAATATAAACATAAATCGTTCATCATAACCCAAATAATAAAAATGGGTTTCATAAACATCATCCCATCAATATAAAATCCATATAAAACAAATGGATATCATTTCATCAAAAGAAAAGTGAAACCATGTAAATCATAGAGATATTATACTTGAATCATACACATATGAAATAATGACATCTTATATGGAAAATAGGTTTGATAAAACACTTGAGATAAATTCTTAAGGAAAATATACTTTCTTCTTCAAAATCATTTTCTTTTCACAAAATGCCATGAAATTTTAAAAGAAATTGTTTTTATAATATTCATGAAATCTTGTAGAGAAAGCTTCATGAAAATAATGTGTTATGAAACCGTAAAAATCCATTCATGCCATATAATTTAAAAAAACATTCTCCTTGTACATTTAACATAAAAGTCAACAAGTACCAAGTTTGGAAAACAAAAGAAAGATTCCATCCATAACACAAAGTAAAAGTCAAAGAAGGGTAAACATGACTTTAAACATACATGGAAGAATATTAAAAACTTTATAAAAAACATATAATGGACATGGATGAAAAATATAACACTAGTAAATACTTATGTATAAGAAATCTAGGATAAAAATGAGATTTCAAAATTATCCCTTACCTTTTGTCCAATTTCTTCTGTATGTGTCTGAGACTTTTGTATAGTAGGTTTAAAAATATTATTAACTTGTAACAGAACCATAATAATATTTATGATAACTTATATGATTCACTTATGACTTTATATTATCCATTCATTTGTCAATTCCATGTTAAAGTAGTGTTTTGGGTAAAATCATTTCATTTATCGTCCGTTTTTTTGAATTGTAATTATTCATATGATTACATAGATCATGATTACTTAATTCTAGAATATAAAACATGATTTATATATAATATATATTCATAATATACATATATATAATAAATCGATAAATGGAAAGAAATACACCGTTCATGGAGACGGTAGGCCGTACATACGCATGAGCGCTATTTTCGTTTCCTTATTAAATTTAATAGATGTAAATAAATATCATATACATAAATACAGTATCATTTATATTTCATATATTTCATGATTTTTTATTATATATAATTTTTAATCATTTTTTAATTTTTAACATGGAAAATGAATCTCATCGCGTCGTGGAGACGGTAATCCGTACGTACGCACGAGCGATGATATCGTTCCCATATTTATTGAATTGAATTAGAGTGGCTGATATAATATCATAGAATCAATATTTTGTTATAATAATCATATATAGTTATTATTTACAACATTATACCAATCCATGTAAGGTGGTGGTGGAAAACAGATTACACCATGACGTGGAGACAGTATTCCGTAGTTAAGCACGTGCGGTTATTTCATTTTCCATAGGATGGGTAGAAGGTGAAATGGTTTTGTTTAATATAATAACATATCAGTATATTAGTGATACTGATGTTTTTACTATATAATGAAACAACTACAGAAGAAGAAGTGTAAGAAGAAAGAAACAAGAAAGAATCAGTAGAAGAGATTACCTCTTCTTCAACACCCCTATTTTAAGGTTCTTAAGGCACTAGAGTTGGTCATTTGAGGAGACCAGAACCTATATAATGTTATTAGTGAAGTTGATAAGGGAAATAGGTAGGGGTTGGATGAGCCTGAAGTCTCAAGGTGTTGTGAAGAAGAGAGAGAGGAGGTTCCCTTTTATAAGAAATGAAAGGGGCACCTTTGGAGTTATAAGAAATATTAATTTATAATAAATTCACATCCCACATAAAAATATCCAAAATGACTCAAATTATAATATTAGATGAGATAGGGTTTTAATCCCATCAACCAATAAAATTTATACATGTTTGGAATTTATTTTAAACTTTATCAACTTGATTTATCCTTATTTAATATATTTAATTTTATTTGTGGTAATAAGATTCTAAATTTAAATTGTTATAAATAATTACTTATGTGTTGTGAATTGTATATAATTGGATAATTTATGAAATTTTAGAGCATATAAATTTTAATTTGTAATTTTCAAATTTTTTTGTGATATTTACACAATTTTATATTATGTTATTTTTATAAAATAACAATAGTGTCAATTTTGACACTATTCATTTATTTGAAGTTAAATAAAATCCACACCGAATAAATATTCGAAATAAAAAATTTAATAGACCCATAACATGTCATATGTTTCTCTAAAATTAGTTTAGCACATTAAATAGTTCATATAATATTTATTTTAATATTTCTAAAACCATTTATTTGATATTTCAATCAATAAAATAATTTCAACATCACTGTTGTGTCACCTTTAATAATATTTATTTAATCCCTAAAAATTCTAAATAAATTTATATGATATAGATAATTTTATTATATTTCTAGATACTATTCATGTTCTAAGATTCATGAAGTTTATGACTAATGTAAAATTATTATACTTATAATATTTAAGAGAGTGACATGTTGTCACTTTCTTCGGTATTAATAATAATTAAAATACTTTCATGAAAAAAGTCCATAAAATGAATATATTCCTACCATTAGGTTATATGGATCGACATTTATTCATCTAATAGAATTTTTTAAGGTGTTTGGGTAATTTTATAATATTATTTTTACCCTTAATTACCTAATTTACCTTTAACTGTTTTAAATAAAATTTACCGTAGTTACTAATCATAATCCCTAAAAATAAAAAGTAGTCTATTAACATAATTTGGACCAACTGATTCCAAATATGGAATACATAATTCCAAAATCAAAACATAGAAGTTGCATCAATAAATTTAAAATTAATCCCGCTGTTAAAAAAATGGGTTTTAAAAGTTAAAACGTTGCAAAAGATTTAAATGTTTTTACTTTTGAATTCAGTGTAAAATTAATTCTTATGAATTACATTATATTAAATGGTAAAAATATAATCTATTAATACTTTAAAACCATTCAATATTATAATTTAACCATATAAATTATCTTGATGATCAAAGTTGTTTTTAATTAAAATTTAGCATGTCTTTACTATTCATCAAAATAAAAAACTTATCAGAAAAATATCAAAAATTTATCCAAAGTAATTTTTTTTATCATAATTCAAAAAAGGAATTATATTTTTTCAAATGGAACTAATAAAAATTTAAAAAAATATATTTAATGTGGGTGCGCCATCAAAAGGCAGCAAAATGACATTTTTTAAAAAATATTTATTTTACCCAAACAATTATTTTGTTCTCATACCATGTTATAGAAAATGTGTAAGAAGTATAATAATGTTATAAAAATAAAAATTTAGTTAATAATATTCACAACGGCTAGTTTATAATAATATTATAACCATATATCTTTGTTTAGTGAAACCTGGTATTGCGTACAACACATGTTATCGAGGAAGGTCGCGATTGCGTGTAATGAAATCCAAGAATGGTTTTGTGTATACTTCAATATAATACTGAATTTCATATAGTACAAGCTAATATTGTTGTATCTTACAACACAAGACAAAAAAAATATTTCTCAAAAAATCATGGGTTGTTACAGGATATGCTTTAGTAACACCGTAATCATTGTATGAACCATTATTATGTGAATAAAAAATTCTCATAAGAATATATGGTGGGAGGTTGATTATGGATAACAGATATGGATCATATAAATCATAAGTTAGGGAAATAAAAATAATTTATTATTCATCCATTTTATTCTTTGGATTATCGTCTATATGTAACCCCCTAACATTCCTCTTATTCCATCCAAAGGATGGTAATAGGAGGACTCGACCTAACAACCGATTTGAAGATTAATGTGATGAATATTCTAACGAGTGTCCCAACCTGAGCGGAGTGGGAATCACAAACGTTTTCATGATACCCTCTTAGTTAAATCATGTTATGAATACAAACATTTGTTAAGAGGAACTATTAACCCCCTAGAAATAACAAGTCACAATCGACAGAATAATGACATTAAGGTCTCTAACTTTTACTGAATCATTAGACCCCTAAATTGAAAAAATGGATCAAATCCATAGAAAAGATATTCTACATATTTCAATTATCTGAAAAAGAGAAGGTTCTTCAAGATTATTATCATGTTGAGGGTGAAGCAAATCAATGGTTTAAATTGATCAAAAATAAAATTCCTAAGGTGGAGATCAATGTGTGGGAATTGAAGGATTTCTCGAAAATTCATTTCAATAAATTTTTTCATCTCAACCTCCAACTAGAGATGTAAAGTGACTTCCTTTCCCTAAAAAAGAAAATAAATACATCCATGTATTAGAGGAAAATATCCCAATGGTTTCACGATATGCCTCCGAATTGGTCATTACGCCTGAATGTAAGGTTGACCGCTTCTTTGGTGGGCTAAAATCATCCCAATGGCAATCCCTAGCAATATATAACTTCAAGAGCTATGAGTAAATTGGATGATCTTCCTTTAATGTTATAACAGAGATCAGTGAATATATGAGGTATCTTTAGTAAAAGAATCATAATGTGGACTTTAATTCAGGTGGTCTGATGGATAAATCCAATGGTGCTATGAAAATCCTTCACCCCCTTGCCAAATGTGCAGAAAGAAGAACCCCAAACGTTTTTTTATGTGGATGTGGAAATGATTTGGGTGTGGAAGATAAGTGAAACTAGGTATTAACTACTGACAAGAAAACAAGTCATTGCAATAGAGTAAAAGGAATGATCCACTAGACCCTCAATGCACTATTCATTAATAAAACATCAAAGAACTAGGGAACATTTCAAACTAGTTCCCTAAGAAAAAGGATTTTTGAGGCAGCCAACAACATCCAAGGTAACAAGGGAGAGATTATTCCTTCACTACCATCGAAGAGAATCCCAACAATGAAGTTGTGGGAGCTACGATAGTTATTCATTCAATAATAGTGAACATACTTTTGGATTCTGGTTCTACACATTCTTTTATATCCTGATTGTTTAGTAGAAAAAACCCAACATCACCGCAAATCATGGAAGTAGAGATGTTAGTGAGAATTGTAAATGGGTAAATCATTATAACCCATTATTATAACTCCTCCCCTATCAAAATTTGTTGAATTAACTTCCCATATAATATCTTCATGCTTCCTCAGATGTAATTTGTGGAAATTCATGGAATGGATTGGCTTTCTCTCTATAGATCCAACATAAATTGTCGTGAGTGGGAAATCACACTCCATATGGTGTATGAACCCCAGATCCTATACAAGTGCAAGTAGAAGGATGAATCGTCTCTATCACCATCATCTCTATCATTGATATTAATGGCCATTGAGAATGTGTATCATGATCAGATGATTTATTCTATAAATGTAACCATCCATGAAGACATGCCTATTTCTAAGGAATATGATAATGTTTTTCCTGAAGAATTTTCGGGTCTTCCTACTTGAAGAGATGTTAAATACTCAATTTATCTTATACATGGGGAGTTTCCAATATCCAAGAATTTGTATAGAAGGGTTGTTATGGAGATCAGGGAGCAGAAAAAAAAAACTACAAGAGAATGTAGATAAAGGGTTTATATGTCCAAGTGCATCACCCAGGGGTATACTAGTCCTCTTCATCAAGAAGAATGATAGGTCAGTGTGCCTTTTCTTTGATAATCGCGAGCTCAAAAAAATTCCCGATAATGTAAATGTATACTCGATATCTAATTTATGACTTGTTCCATCATCAATGTGGAGAAAAATACTTCCCCAAGGTGGATTTGGGGTCAAGATTTTACCATGTAATGATGAAGAGGGAGGATATACCCAAGACTGATTTGCGTACCAGGTACGGGCACTATGAATTCATAGTAATTCATTTCAGACCCACTAATGCTTCAACAAAATTTAAGGAATTGATTAATAGAGTATTTAGAGATTACTTCCTCAAATTAGTGGTAGTATTTATAGATGATATTCTAATATTCTCTGAATCTAATGAAAAGGAAGAGGAGCATCTAAGCACAATACTAGAAACCTTCTGAAAGGATAAGCTCTATGGAATGTACATAAAGTGTGAGTTATGGTTGAAGGAGGATTCATTCTTGGGTAATAGCATCACATGCAATAGGATATCAATGGATCCCTCCATGATAGCTGTAACTAAGGTATGGTTGAGGCCAACATCAGTAATATATATTCATAGATTCTTGGGGTTAGTTGGATATTATCACCAATTTGTGAGAAATTACTCATGATTGTCCAAAACTCTTACATAGATCACTTAGAAGGGAGTAATGTTTTCATAGTGAGATGAATGTGAAGAGAGATTAAAGGGGTAGAAAAGAAGTCTTATCACTATGACCATGCTCAAAATATGCCAATTTTGGGATCATTTTGTGGTATTCAGTGATTCTTCGAATAAGGGCATGGGCTATGTGTTTATTAAAAATGAAAAAGTCATTTAGTATGATTCAATGAAATAGAATGTTCGTCAGAAAATACTTCCACCAAATGACCTGAAGCTAGATATAGTAATATTCTCTTCAAAAATATAGTGACATTACCTATTTAGAGAGATGTTTGAAATATACTTGGATAAAAAAAGCCTCAAGTATATACTGAGACAGATATAGGTGAATATGCGCCAACAAATATAGATAAATGTGATCAAAGACTATGAATGATCATTCCATTACCACCTTGGGAATGCAAAAATGGTGGATGATTCTATTAGTAAAAATTACCCATCAATTCTATCAATGATGAGAACTGAAAAGAATCCAGTTTTTTATATTTTATGATGATTGACATGGTAGTCATAAAGATGTGAACATCATCAATGCTTTCACAAATGATTTCTCAACCATATTTTCTTTAAAGGATAAAAGATGCTCAAAAGGATGAGGTGATAATTTAGAATAAAGAGGAAAATATCCAAAAAAGGGTAATTCTTAGAATTTAGTGTTAGTAAAGAAGAATTTTTGATATTTTGGACAAGACTATGTGTTCGATCAAATAAAAATTCAAAGAATGATCTTTTGGATGATGCAAATAGTTCAAATTTCTCCATTCTCCTAGGTAACACAATGATGTATCTAGATCCTTGAGATTATTATTAGTGGGATAACATGAAGTAGGAGATCACTGAGTATACATCAAAGTGCATGGTAAGTTAGAAAGTGAATGCTGAGAGGCAGAATTATTTGGGGATGATGTAACCATTACCAATACCAGCATGTACATAAAATAACATCACCATGGACTTGGTCACCAGACCTATTAAGAAATCCAATGGAAACAATGCTATCTAGGTTGTTGTCGATCATCTTACAAAGACTGCAGAATTCATTGTAATTCAGAAGGATTTCTCATTTGACGAACTAACATAGATATACATTAGGGAAGTGGTAAGGAAACATGGGGTTCTACTATCTATAGTATCCGATCATTATAAAAAATTCAACTATATGATTTAGAAGATTCTCCAAAATGATCTTAATACTAAGTTTAACTTTATTACAACTTATCATCTTCAAACTAATGGCTAATGTGAGCGAACTGTCCAAAAACTTGAGGACATTTTGAGAGCATCCTCAATGGAATTTAATGGAGGATTGGAAAAACATATTCCCCCAGATGAGTTCTCTTACAATAATGGTTTACACTAATGAATCCAAATGGATCCTTATGAATACCTTTTGGGGGAGAGGTGTAAAACACGAACATGTTGGGATGATATTGGGGAGACAAAACCCCCTATGTCCAGGTATGGTTAAAAAATGATAGAGAAGGTTAAGACCATCCTACATCACATTAAAGCTCATTAGAGTTGACAAAATAACTATGATGATAATTTTCAAAAAGACCTAGAGTTTGACATTGGAGAAATAGTATTCCTCCACATATCACTTATGAAGTGAGTAATGAGAATTGGAATAAAGGGAATTCTTAGCCCAATGTACCTAAACACTTTTTATATCCTTAATCGAATTGGTGTAGTTTCATGTCGACTATCACTCACACCGAACCTAACTCATATACATTATGTATTCCATGTATCACTATTGAGGAAGTACATTCTTGACCCATTGCATGTACTCAATCCTGAGGTGGTTCCATTGGAAAATTATCTATCGTATGAATAGAATCTGTTTAAGATCTTATATTGTAGATAAAATGTTCTATAAAATAAGACAATAACCCTCATAAAGGTGTTGTTGACAAACCAAAGGTTTTAAGAGGCAGTGTGAGAATCAAAGTAAGTGATGAAGTAGAGTTACCCTCATCTATTTTCGTGTGGGAAAAAACAATTTTAGGGTTAAATTTCTTAAGGGGGGAAGATTGTATCAACCCAAAAATTTACTAATGAAAATCCTCTTGATCTGATTAAATATTATATTTTGTAAAATGGTTATATTAAATATATTTACTTATTTGTTTTTATGTTTTTTCATTTTAAAAAACCATTAATCATTGATATCGTAGCTAATATAGTCTTTGAGCAGTAATCACATGATTAGTAAAAATATAGGGAATTATCAAATACTATTGACTTAGAGAAAGGAAGCGATGACCTCAATTAGTAGAATAGCTCCAAACAGGACGCATTTGTTGGAGATTAGAAAGGAGGTGAAGTCACCGAGATATCCTTTTGGCCATATTGGAGATGAGATTCAACAGGTTAATCTTGAATGAAACTGCCTATAAGAGAAGTTGAAGTTAATAGAGATTACCACCCGAGTGATGTTATCTGAGCCTCCTCAAGAATATGTCACCATCGCACACCTTACCCATAGGTCTAACCTGGGTGTTATAAGAGTTTATATAACAAGAATCAACAACTGTAATTATTTGCATTATTTTTGTATATAATAATGAATATACATTCATATCATTATTGTTACTTTGTCAAAAAATTTTAAAGAATAAATGTAATTTATTGTTAATATTAAATTAGGAAATATAATTTCATGAATAATTTTTTTATGAATTAAATAATATTTTACTATAATATTATTACAAAATTAATTTTTTTAAAATACAGATGATTATATAATTTTTATAAATTATATTCTATTTTTTATTAATGTTTGAAATCTGTTTTTATCAAAACCCATTAATTTTAAATAATTGTTGATTTATATTTTTAAAGTAAAAATTAAAATATTTATAATTTTATTTACATAAAATGAATAATATTTTTTGAATCACGATTTCGATGTAATCCAAATTTGAATTTTTAAAAAATTTCAGATATAGTCAAATTTTTGGGTAAAATTTAATTCTGTTTAAATATATTATGCTGTTTATGACATCATAATGACCTATAAATGATAAAAAAATACTATAAAGGGGTTTTCAGAAAATATATGTTTTAAATTTACAAAATGTTATTTTAGATATGTTTGATTAAATTTATGGATCCTAATTTGACCCTCCAAGAAATAAAAACAATTTTTTATTTTAAAATAATTTCCTTGAGAGTGTGACACACCTCCACATAATCAAGTCTAATATTTTAATATGTTTTACCATTTTCCTTATGAATTAATTTTTTCCACTCCCCTTGTGATATACCATGAGAAAAATCCACCAGTTGGTTTGGGTTTTCGATTAGTATAATGTGTTGTCTCAAAATTCAAAAAAGTAAAAAGTTCCTTCCACTTTCCTATATTAACCAAACCAGGTTCCCACATCACTTCACTCAAAAATTTATGGACCACATCCCTATGTTAACTTACATTTTACAAAATTATTCCAAAGTACTACAAGATCCCATGAAGCCTCTCTATATACCCTCCCAAGCCTTTGGGATCACACTTCCTGATATGGGATTTCTTCAACTCTAATTTTTTATCAAGTTTATTTATGTTTCTATACACTTTTATTATCAATTACAAGTAACATTGTATAATTTATAACCCCAAATATAAATTCTCTCTTTTGTTTTAATTATTATAGATCCTTTTCCTCTCTCATTAATTCCTCTCATGTACACTCGTTACCATGCTGAAATTCTGCAAGGGATTTCTCTCTTCTATTTTACAATCAAGAAATTATTTCAAATTAGGAATCTAAATTACATTAAATATGTTGTGAAATGTATCAATATTAAACCCTTAGATTAAATTTCATGTAAATATGATGACATAGAACTTTCACTCTTATCAACCATTTTTTTAATTCTTATGTCACACTGTTATGCAACCGAATTTGCACAATGATATTTTATGCCAAGTCATGGTGTACATAATTCCATGCCCATTTCTCTATCAAAGGGAATTCACCTTTATGGAAATTTCCTTATTGATTATAGAGTTTCATGTAAGAATTCCATATTCCTTTATCTTAGAATAAATTATTATTTTTAATGAATCTATGTTATGTGATCTATGTGGCACACTTATGCATGAAATAAAATGATTATGAAGGGTGTGCCCTGATAGCACTCCAATGCATTGGGTAAAGACTAGTATTAAGATAAATCATGTGAAATGGGGTTTACTCATGATAATTCATTTTTAGTTATTGTTTACTCAGGCCCCATGTGCAATTATGCTTAACACTTTCTAATATCATATTAAATGTTGTTGTCACATTTACATTTTTTGATAATCATGCTACATCATTACATTATGTTCCTGTATCTATTATGTTACATTGATATGACTATTGGATAACATGAATTGTATATTTCATGTTATACCTTGTTTAATTCCTTACAAGGATTAATATCTCACTATTTTTTAATCCATTCCCTCAGGTTATCTCAAGTAGTGCTCTATACAGATGAATTTGTGTGGTCATGTAAATGAAGTTTTCAATAAAGATGTGTATTTCCTGATTAATGTTTATATGTAATGTTCATAATCCCCAAATACACTATACCAATCGATATTCTATATTCTATCAGTTCTAGTTTTTTTGTAATAAATTATGTTTAAGTGTGAAATAAAGAGCATTGTTGTTATATTTTTAAATTGAGATTATCACACTATAATGTATTATTCAAATTCCATTAACTATATGTCCATGAAGAATTGAATGAATCCAAACCACTCAAAAAAAATATTAACTATTGTTTTATATTAATATTTTTTTCACGATCCTATCCATAATATCTTCTTCTATGAATACAACCAAATAAAATTACCAGCAAAAAACAAAAAATCTGACAATTGATTTTCCTTCTTCAACATTACAAGTATGATTAGTATTTGAAAAACCTTCCAATTTGAAATTTAAAGATTAATTAAATATTATTTCATAGTGTAATATCCCCGTAAATATATCATGTCCCGTTTAACACCCTAAAAATGGATTATTGTAGGTGGAATCATAAATTGAACCAACATATTAACTATGAAGTCAATATCCAATATATTATATGAAATATGATACAATTCCCCAATTTTAGTTTTAGAAAATGATGGATCAAAATATAATTTCATACCATGAGTTAATAATATTACTATAGCAACCATGGGAGTTGGATATGGATAATAAAATAATATATTAAAAAATTATGAACCTCAATAATGTAATTTAATTAGTTAAAAATAGTGTATAAATTTATTAGAATAATTCCAAACCTTTGATGCAATGATTGGTTCCAATACGTTTGAGTGAGATCAAATGATTGAGTCACCATATTAAGTCATACTATACTATTGTATCAATTAATGTTACTATAAAATCATCAACATTGACCAACATGATAATTATATGATAAATTATCTTCATAATAATAAAGGACAAATCAATTTTTGAATTATCGAAATCTGGAATTAGAAACCAGTATCCAAACCAGACATACCAAGTACACAGGACTTATTTCAATAAATAAAAACAATTGATCTTGTTACATATTTTAAGTTCCACTCCAACAAAATAGTATAAATCATTGGATGATAATAAAAGAATGGATATACTGACCCCCAGGATTCCACCTTCAATACCCCACAGGTTAGATATAATCACCGAATGTATAATAAACATAAAAATGGGAGACATTGACATATAAGAGAACATTAAAAATGACGAGATAATAAAAATATTCCAATAAATACCTAATGATGCAAAAACATCCCTCATAGTAACATTGAATCATTTTTTAGGTGATTGTGTTTGTTGACAAAGTGGACATCTGTGTTTTGATTGTCGAAAAAGCAAACCATGACATAAAAATTTGTTGACAAAGGGAATTTAATGGTGGCATGTTGAGTTCAAGGGTTGTGGCTAACGATTCATGTTTGATTCAATAACATCGACAAAGGAATGGATGATCTGGAGGTGGTACAAAAAGAACAGATACAAGGTGGTGCCTTTTTCCATTGTTTGCCAAATTTTTGGGCCTGAAAATCAACTAATGAAGAAAAGAAGTTTTGGCTGTGGGACTTCTGCTCCATGTACATGATGTAGAGGAAACTTGCACGCCTAATGTTTTTCAAGATCAAAATATCAAAATAATTCAAATGGATATGGGTCGTGCATGTTTTGGGTTTTGTTGTGCATGTGATTTGCGCGGTAAGAGACTTGTGCACCGAAACATGCGTGCCGAGGGGAGACTGCACGCCATCGTGAATGGTGTCCAAATGACTATAAATACAGGTATACCCCTCCTCATTCTGAGTAGAGTTCAACTCATATAAAAATCAGAGCTCTCATCGTGCAGGTGTGGTGGTCGCGCAAGTGGTGTGTGGTCGCACAAGTAGGACTTGTGCGCTGGTTTCTGAAGAAGCACGAAATTTGTTGTTTGCATGCCAATATTGGTTTAGGTGTAAAAGGGTGTTCCTCAAACAAGTTAGGAATTGGAGAAGCCTATTTCTTTCAAGTGTTTGAGGTGGAATTGTGCGCCAGTTTTGACTTGTGCGTTGAGACTTGCGCACTGACTTAGGGAAGGGCGCTTAGTAAGGGTGAATCCCGGCACTGATTCAGGGCTGCTTGGAAGCTGGAAGATTGCCTAGTACCTTCATTGCAATGTGAGATTCATCAATAGGTGAAAGTTGGACTTGAACAGAGCATCCAAATACAACATAGGATGTATTCATTCGTGATAATAAAGAGACCAATAGGTCTATAAACTATGAGTTGATCCTTTCTAGAGCAGTGAGAAAAATAAGAGGAAGAAGGTGATCCTCTCAACCCAGTAGTGAGCCAGAGAGGGAGAAACCGGGAGTGACCCTTAGGAAAGTAGTGACCTGACCCAAAACATTGTTAATGCAGTGAGCCTGGGAATAGAAGTGATCTCTCTCGATCCATTTAAACAGCAGTGTTCTTATAGTGGATTTGTTACATCGGTACATTGCAGGTATATGTGCCTTGGACATAGCCCAGTGACGGTGAACCAAGTAAAAATAGATGTGTCCTATGCATATTTTACTTTCTTTCTATATTATGCAATGGGAAAGGGATAGAAGAATGTTTTTCTGAACAGTGAAACTAGATCATAATGGGCTTTAATTTTAAATTAGTCATACCCTGATTCACCCCCCCTCTCAAGGTATTCAGCCTTGGGGACATAACACCTACTCACATAATGATTAATAAAATCTAATATACATACATTTAATGAAATTCGTTACTTAAAAACTAGAATGGGGACTATAAGTACCAAAATACAATCTTGGCAGTGACCATGAAGCTAAAAAATCTCCTATAAAACCACAAACTAGTAATATCTCACACAATACCCAATATTCACCAACTATCCAAAAAATTGTTTATATATACATAGAGTCAACATAAATTGTATACATAGTAGGATCCTCCTAATATCCCTTCATACTAAAGATAATGAAAACATACTAAATCCTAGTGAGAAATAAGTAAATCTAACTCATAACATAAATCGGTATACAGTGTTCCACGATTAACCATAGATATATCTAACAATTTATCATGTGTAATAGATCAAAAATATAATAAGAAAATAATGTATCCCACTACTAGTCCTACACTAGTTTTCCAATAGTACCAAACATCACCCATCACAAGCTATAAATATCAAAAGAAGTTGACCCAAAGACACTTGGCCTATGTATAAGATGAATATATTTTATAAAAACATATCATCATTACATCCAAATATCTATATAGTAACCAATTAGTTTACAAGAGCCTCCACATCTAGTATTATATGCATGATGCATTAGGTATTATAGATAAATCCATCACCTAAAATACACTGAGTATATACCTTTATCCACATAGATCTCACATTTAAAACCTATATTATTATTTTTGATACTATATCTTGAGATATATTTGTCCTAAATGACCATAATCCATTAAAACCATCTAGAAAAATATATGGGAAACTAACCACCATGAATTATATCATATAATACTACCAAGATATGAAAATGAAGCTTGATGGGGTAGTCATCTATCTGTCCCTTGACAACCTATACATAGAATAAAACACCCTCCCATACTCAACTAAGTGTCATTTGACCTACCGACATGGGAGGGGTATTGTATGAAATCAAAAAATAGAGATTATATTATATATATAACATCCACACTATGGTAATAACCTAGTCCGAGACTCAACTATAACAATCGCCACTTGGACTCTAGTCGACCAATTATAGGGATTTTATATCTTATAATTCCATAAGAATTTAATTAGACATATATTAAATTACATAATTCCATTTTAGTCCGTTAAAATTATGATTGTAAATTCATTAGACATTACTTAACCATCAATATAATTTCATATTAAAATTCAAAAAAATTAAGAATTCAAGGGACTCCATGCATTATCCAATCAAGTCAACAGTTTCTCAAGTTTATCATCATCTGAATTCCATGCACGAACCCTCAGAGAAAAAAATTTATTATACCTTATAATAAAAAAAAATTATCCTAGAATTAATCAAAACACCAATTAATCCTAGCTTGAACCCATTATATTATCCTAGTCCATCTAGGGCACAATTGGGAAAATCACCATTCATCTCACCGTCATAGGAAACACCTGCTTCCACTACATCATCCCTCCCTGCATATATATATTCATCCATCTTAGGCTCATATAACATCACATAGCATGGATAAAATTAGCATAGACACAAATTCCCACAAGAAAACAATAATGATCAATTGGGAAACTAATCCCTAAAAACAATGCATTTAGTGTTTACATATAAACGGGATCACAAAATCCAAAATTCAAAGAATCCATCCTTTTAAATCCAATGTGCTCCCTCATCCCAAAATATTTATCTTTTTCAAAAACATATTTTATTCCTTATTGAATTATCCAGATATTTTCATATTATTTAATGTTACTGGTAAACTAAGGCCTTCGTTATAATAGTATATTCAACTATTTATATATTATCTCTATCCTCAATACATGTTTCCAAATACTGTGAGAAGAATAATTACCATTAAACATGATTTTTTTATGATTATCCACTAAAAATAATTATATCTTTAGGGTCATTACCAAATTCCATTAACCCATAGAATGGAGAATTTATTTTAAGCATTCACTAAGAATTAATTTTGTTATCATCAAATTAAATGAATGCATTCCTAAAAAAATTTCTTTTTATGTTCTTAAACAATCTTAAAAAATTGTCAACTTTTGGTTCATTACCAATTTAAAAAAATAACCCATATTATTCTAAGCATAACAGAAAGGATAAAAAAACAACAATGATAATATACTATCTAGTAAATCAAGAAAAAAACATTATCACTATGGATGAACATATACGATCACTCACCACATACCATTAATTTAAAAAACTAGTTTATCCATTATTAGGATTAATTGAACTTCCAATCAAAATTTTAATCACTTGTAACATTATGAATTCATCTAAATTAAAAGAGAAGTGGAAAATCTCCTACCTCATTGATTTTAGTGTCATTTATATGGGAACAGAACATCAACATCGATATCTAATAACCTCTCAAGGAAGGAACTATGACCTCCAAAAAAATCATTCCAAGAATAAAATCAATGAAGAATAATATATCTTAATTTCAATGATAGATGTAAATCGACATAATATGGTATGGAAAAATAAGAGTAATCGAGATGAAGAAAAAAAGAAACTATAAGATTTGAAGGAAGAACTGACCAGATATCAAGATACATATAACATAAGAAGACGTGGATTAATACCTTTAGAAAGGGGATAAAAATATAATAAAAATAACTAAAAGACACTATTTTTTTGAGAGGAAATTATGGGAGAAATACTTGTTAGTATATGGGTTCATGTGCTAATAATATAACATAAAAACTGAAGACCATGAAACAAAAAACATTAATACACCCTAGAATCAATTGATATATGCAATAACAAATAAAAAGGATGAATTATAATTAAAAACCATCATAGTCAATCAGCATAAAATAACCAAAACGCCTTACATGTTGTATAAAATACAAAAATAGTGGAGGGACTATAGTATAACCCATTCCATAATGCCACAAATCACATTGATAGGTAGGTTGGCTATACTAAAACCTACCTCCATGATGATAACCCTGCCAAATTCACAAAACCTCTATAGAACCCTATGGAATTTACTATTACGTCATGTCATATCCACCTGACTACACATAAAGGTTTTACACAGGAACCCACTCAACAACACAATAGACAAACAATGCTATACTACAACCTACATCAACAAAACAACCATTCCAAAAAATAAATATCTCCAAATACCTCACTAAATCCTTGTCACAGTACGACAATCACCATTAGATCACAAAAACCACCCCTAAGCTATAAAATTGGATTCCATGGTTTAGACTTCTATATTAATAATTGATTTAGGTAAATTAATTTATTTTGCCTGAAAAACCCCATGATTCCTTATGTAAACACCTCTAATACACAAAAATCACAATGGAAAGGGATACCAAGGTCTGATCCCTTATTTTAGATACCTCTCAAACAATTTCTGTTTTATATAATTCAAAAAAATCCTATAGAAAATGAACGAAATGTGCTTATTTGAAAATCTACTCCATGAGATAACTCAAAAGAATCTCTCTATCATAGGAGCTCCACCACCTCAGTTAGAGAAATAAAGAACAGTACTATGCATCAAAACCACTAAATCTTAATCACTCTCTAGGGAATATCCATCACAAAAAAGAGTAAGTCCAAAAAAATCATCAATAATGATAATTATATTTCATAAATGGAGTTAGCGTCAGTAAAATAAGAAATGGTGTAAGATAATAGATAGTCAAGAATAAAATTTGGTTGTAAAAAGTGTGTATCTACAAATCAGATTCAAAGGTGAACTACTCCATTTCATCAAGCCACTACAGGACATAGTCCAAGGTAATATAATGTCTTCATGACACATTCTCATGGATGACCTAGATATCTACAAGCCTCTACCCAAATCTTGATCATCATCACCACTTACCTCTCCTAAATAAATGACAGGAGCATCATCATGAAGGTAATAATGGAGATGTGAAACTAGTAAATCATAATGCATATAGATCATATATGGTGGATGTTTTTTCCAAAACACCATGGCTCCAACACGATTCGACTACCTAAAAGTACCAAATAATCAAGGAAAAATATTAATCCCATTTCCAAACATTTGCTTCCCATATAAATATTTTCCTTTAAAAAAAATGATCTCAAATTTTGACCTACTTAATACTAATTCTATGATAAACATAGAACATATAATAATCCAATATTTTTATAATCCTCTTAAAAATTACCTGATCCATCACTATCATGTTTTAAACTAGCTCTGACTAAATATTTAATAACTTCCCGACCCTTGTCCTACATAATAGAAAACATAAATATTTGTCATAAGATATTCAAATGGTTTTATACCCATGATGGGGTAAAAAATATTGTTTTATGAAAACTTGAAAAAGGGTATGTGACTCATACATTAACCTCTTAAATCAAGGACAGATGAATGCAACATGCCTTCTAGAGCCTCGATAATCTACTCATTAGAGCATATGGCTATTGAAAAATAGTAGTGATACATAATAACTAAGACACAAATTTATATTGGATTCCTCCCCACACGCTAGAGATAAAATGAATAGCATGATACGTGTTGGTAATTATTATCAATCTATGGAGTCTCACCACCACCTCCAAATACTTCCTCGAAAAAACCTCCACATTTATCGAATCCTTAACAACTATTTAGTGAGTAGATTTAATCAAAATAACCACTACCACCCATATAAAATGAAATACTCTCTATTATTATGGTAAAATAGTAATTATTTCAAAAAAAAATCCACCCATATATATTGAGGGACATGTAACTACTAGAGAAATCCTTCAGAAACATGATGCTCATACTTCACCTTCTGGTAGACTAAACATAAAGACACAAGATCTTCAACTGCAAACCCATACCCATGAAACTAAAAGAATAAACTCATAGATCGCTTCATCTTTTTCATGAAAGGATATTACTCCATGGTTGAACTATAAAACTCATTGACAAACACCTCCAACATCGCCAAACAGATGAAAATCTTTCACTGGAATAACACCTGCTGTTTTTCATCCGAATACCAACCATTAAGGGAATATCCAAAGGAATCTTTGTCTCTACATACCTTGACAATATAATCTCCTATAAGGGACTCCTACACCTATATAACTAAATAAGGATGAACAAAAAAAATGAGAAATATATCATCTACCTATAACCACACCCATATTTAGATATATCAATGGGAACACTTTCATCACATACTTGTAAACTTTATATTCTGGTATAGGATCACTACATGACTTACTTCTTAGTTTAGTGACAATTTTTTTTCATTTCCAAGTGTATATGAAATGATGAAGTCATAATCCACCAATAAATCCATCCACCTTTACTGCCACAAGTTGATGTGATGAATGATTAATACATACCCTGCATTTTTTAAATTGATAAAAATGACAAAATGCTTAATTATGAGGTGTTTTTTCCAAAAATCCTAGGTAAAACTAATAAAATAAACATAATATAATGGATGGAATAACTATTATAATGGGAACAAAAATTATAGGACCTATAAGAAACAAATCGTAATGACCTGACTCAATCCAAGGCTCGATCCGAAACTACCCCAAGCCCACCTATACATGCTAGGGGATGGAGGCAAGTGCCAAAGGAAATAATAACTTGGGGAGTCCTTTTCATAAGTACCAGATCACACAAATAGCCACATCGATGAATAATATTAGAGGTAAATAATAAACATTTCAAAACTACTATATAGTAAACCAAGAATGCATAAACCTCTACACAACACTAATGTTCAATTTTTTAAACTCAATGTATCAAGGAAATATACATGCCCAACCAGAAATGTGTCCCAACATGATAAAAAAATATAAATTTAAATAGACTAAAGAGATATCATCTCGTAAATCCCATACTACAACCATTTTACATGTTTTATGATCCATATATCCATAGGCTCCTCTCTAATCATGGTTGATCTGTCCATCTTCTACGTAAGACTTGATATGTGTGGGAAAATCCCATAGAGGTCCATGTATAAAAATAAACAGTACAATGCCTTGAATGTTGAATAGGGAGTAAAAAGAGATACAATAACTGAGAAATACAGTAGATAGACCATGGTATAGTTAATGATTACAACTAATCCAAAAATGTGAGTGATGTTAAACTCACCCAAACACAAGGGGATAAAAAATAGTGAGTAGGTGAACTAATCGTCGAGTATTTTACAACTATAGTTGGGGAGTAGACTCATTTAACTATGATTATATAAACAGAAAAATTATGTTACATACCCAAAAAATATTCTCCTCTATTAGAAAGAGAGTGTCCAAATCAAAGGATTGGATAAAAAAAAGGTACTGATATATGATCTTAGTAAATGAATCACAAATGAGAGAGTTAAGGGATCATCATCTCACAACTCATCCCAAGCAGAAGAGTATAAAATATTTCCAAAATTAAATCAATGATTCTCAACATCCCATGTGCATGGTGAAAAGTAACTATAAAAGGATAACTACACCTCATCACAGTGTCACATGATCAAGGCGTTACAATGCTTTGTAAAGTACCCACTACCTTGTGTGTTATAGGGTTTCCACTTTGTAAGTCATTGAGGACAACACTGCCCAAATCTACTTCACGGTCAACATAAAATTCATAGATGATGCCACTACCCATCTATGTTGGAGGCTCAACTTTATATCTATCAAGGATACTGTTGTATAGTCTTTGCTGGAGGGTCTACTTTGAAAGCATTGAGGACTCTACTACCTATTCCCTACCGTAGGTTCTACCCAGAATGTATCATGGAATCCACATCCAAGTCCATACAAGAGTTTCTACTCAGAATTCTTTGAGTACTCCACTGCCTAGTCCCTACTGGATTGACGACTCCGAAATTATATGGTTATCCAACATCATTAATGTCATGAGCATGTGTGACGTAACCCAGAATCATCCTGTAACATTCCAAATTTAATATATATATCCACAACTAAGGGAAAAATGTTTTATACACCTAAAAGCTCCAAGAATATGCTACTCATGAGCCAAAATCTGAGTACAAATGAAGGAGATACCAAGTTCTGAGGTTTAATAATGGAGAAAATGAAATATAAGGCACCCACACAGTGTGTGGTCCTTCTCTATTATCAATCCATGTATTTTCCAACACATGGATTTAATGAAATGTTGTATGATAAGACATGTAAGTTAACAAAATTACATGTATCGACCAAAATCATCATGAACACATGCGACTCGTCACCAGCCTGAGGGAAAAACATAATTTCACTGATATATATCTAATAAAATCAAGATGGCCAAAACATTCATACAATTTCTATCCTCATGGATGATTGATTCACATAGACTCTTCACTTGCCTCTATCTAACACCCAATGAAAAAGGCACATTTCACTACATTACACACAAATAGTGTTATGTGGTCCAAATACACGAGTCTAAATTAAATACTTAGAAGTGGTCTTGATAAAACCACCTTAATTTTAGGGTCACAACATTGTCGAATGTTCATCATTATTACATCACCCGAGGAATATATGTTGGATACTAGATTTTATAATAGTAATAGTTTTATTTTTATAGTCCATTTCATTCACCTAATGAACATGTCTGAAAAAAGTAACCAACATCAGTCATAAAATGACCATGTCAGTGATAGGGCCACACTTCCCTTGATGTTCTATAAATCGAATGTGGTATGGTGGACTTATGTTAGATACACTTTGCTCATAATAACATCATAATTATAATTATTTTATGTTTTTATAACATTTTATTTATAAGGTGAAGAGTGAATCCATGGGGAATCCCCCCTTTTCTGTTTTCTTTTGCTGCCTGTGATCCCCCATAAGTCCATTGTTTTCATTTTTATCTACTTTTTTTTCATTTTTCCTATTTATTCTTTTCCCTCCATGATTTTTCAGCAAGAAACCCAAAATTGTATTCATCTTCCACCCAAACAGCTCCTCCTCTGACACTGTTATTTAAAAATCATACGTCCCCCACTAAAAATGTTATATACACCTATAGATCCATGATATATGGTGGTCGTGCTTCACTATTGACTTTTTTTATAACCCTAGACCATCGTACGTCACATCCCCAGTCCTCCTGGACCGCAAGGAACATCTACACACCACTTTTCACCGGTGGAAACAAAACACCACCATGGATGGAGGGTAACACAAGCTATGATCACTAGTCATCATTTCAATCAAGTAATGAATCCTATAAAGTCATATCCAGGACTTCCCATGCCATATCCGACTCTGATCCATGTTTTTAATTTAGTCACACCATGATATAGTTCAATCATACTCTTGATATCGATCTTTATTTCAAAATATCTGATCCCTCATGGCAATGTCCAAATGCATATTGATTAGTTTCATGGTATCCTTGAACTTTCTATCAAAAGAGACACTGATGATAATCATATGAAGAATTTTGGGAGAAATTAGAAACCACAATGTAATTATCAATTTATGTCTATGTCTATTTTTCCATAGTCGATGAGGTACAATAAATAAGATGTGTTATTGAGTAAAAAAATTATTTTTAATTCTAATCGGTAGTTAAAAAATAATATAAACATTCATGGTAGTAAAATAATTATATATGGATGAAAAACCTAGGAATAACAATCTTCATCTCATGACTGGATCACATAATGATGAAGAACACACTCTCTAATGAAGGTGGAAGGTATGTTTCATTCGCTACTTTCAGATCTAATATGATTTTTATCATCCTCATTTTTATGGTTAATTTCAAATGAAGGATGGAGAGAGGTTTCTGGAATTCCCCTAGAGGTTGTGAAACTACATTGGATGGTTTTTGTTTTACTTCGACATAACATGATATATGTAAATGTATCTTTGTTCTAGTTCTGAATCAAAACGGTTAACTTTCAAGGACATGTCTTTTTTGTGCATGGTATAGCCATAAACCCATAAGAAGATATATGCATTGATTAGATGGGATTCACCCATGATAATGTCAGTGGTGTAAATATTTATTTGATTATTGGTGTGTTATAACTAGTTTGTGGTAGTCTTCTCCATGAATTTATCCGCTTAGACAACCCTAACATGATAAGGGCATCAGTTTACCTTCTTTGAGCAGTGAAAGAGGGAATGTGGGGAGTTGTGTTTGAGAATTATGAGTTCTCCAATATTGAGAGTACTGTAGGATTGAGTGTATTATGTTGTGTATTATGATTTTTTCGTATCTAGTCTCCGATATGTGTTGATGCAGTGACATGTAGTTATTGACTATGGTTCTAGGTAGTTGAGACCCCACAAGTATAAATACGCAAATCATGACCTTGTGATAGAAGTAGTAGTCTCCTAACTATGAATTTGGATGCACTGTCTTCTAGGGGAGCGATTTATGGTTTACCATACCATCAAATTCCTAGGTATATCTTCATATAGAGATACCTGAAACTAAGAAATTGAAAATAGTTTGAGTTCTGGTAGGATATTGACTTCGAGATAGGATATAATCCATGTAAGGGAATCATCATAGTAGCTTCCCTTAGTAGGAAGTCTCATGCTCTCTTAGTGGTGGAGGTTTTAGAGAAATTGTCCCCCATGAAACTGCACCTAAAGGAGAAGGAGGGTACAACATTCCTATAGTTGACGGCGTTTAAACCTTTGCTCCGTCAACATGTAAGAGAGTCCCGACTAAGGGATATTTAATGTAAGGTATTGTGTGACAAGATATCCATAGGAGACCCATCAAATAAATATAATGAAGGAGGAAATCATAGCAACTTTTTCCAGGGATGAATAGTAGTTCTAGTCATAATGTGAGAGGAGTTGGAGAGAGAGTTCTACGATACTCTCACTATTATACATCCATGTGTGGGGAATATTTCAAGACATATTTAGTAGAACATTTAGTGGTATGACATTATATTTAGAATAGATGATTTGGTCCATTAGTAACTCACTTTTCAATAGGTAATGATTGGGAACCATGTATCAAAAGGTCTGTTAAAGCCCCTAGAGATCCCTTAGTGAATGATGGGTAACATATCCCTAGATTTTGTTATTGAAATTAAATGCATACATAAGAGACATGATTCCAACTGAGTGATATTTCATTGGATTGATAATTCTATACAATTACTTACTTGCCGGGAGAAATGTTTGGTGGAGAGTTTGTGGGAGTTGTATGTGTAGAAGATCCTTCATCTTCACGAGGTTCCCTCAATGATTTTCATTGATCTTGATGTGCTAATTACGTGACGAATGTGGAGAGGCCTACATGTGGAATTAAACACCCATACGAGGATTAGTTCAACCTTTCACCCCTGAAAAATGTGTAGACTGCAAACACTATATAGGAGTTGGAGGATATAATGAGGGATAACATGTTAGACATCGACCCGAGATGGTATGATTACCTACCCATGGTGTATTTTCATACAATAATAGATTCCTCTTTATTATCATCATTTAACATTTTCTGACCTTGTTCAAGAGACCGTGAAGATCACCCATGTGCGGGATAGAGATGGAAAATTCATCTCTTATAGAATGAGAGATGGTGAAATTGATGATGGAGGATGTTTAGGTCAACTCAAATATTAAGAGCACGACCTAGTGGAAAAAAAATTATTATGTAGATCCTCATTGTTGTCCCATGGAGTTTGGGCAGGTAGACCATGTATTCTTGTGATTCTCTCCATGAGGATGATTTCAGAGTCTGGGCTAAAAATGCATGCTATCTCCAGGATTCATCAGGATATTATAGATTATGAAAAGGGTTGTTGTGCATACTTACCACCTCACCCTACCTCCACATTTGGGGAGGTTGCATGACATCTTCTATGTTTGACAGCTAAGGAGATACATTCATGACCCTAGGCACATCATAGAATTTGCAGAGATAAACATCCCAGATTAAGACAACATGAAGAGAACCCGGTGGTGATCAAGGATTGATTGGAGCAGACCATTTGTGGTTGAACCATCCCCTTGGTTTTCATTGTGTATAATCACGGAAAAATACTTGTGAGTTCTTTGGAGTAGGAGAGCGACATGAGAACATAGATTTCATAGTTTATTTTTTAGTTTTTCTTTTTAGGGAGAAAATATTGAATGATGGAATGATGTAGAGGACCTAGTTTCCCTTATAAAACATATATATATATATATATATATATATATATATATATATATATATTCGCAAGTAGATTTTGGGATTTCAAGTGATTATGAGGCTCTGTCAGACAAGAATAAAATTTATAAAAATATCAAATATTTTTTTGAATTAGAGCTATTTTTAAAAAAAGTAGAATATCTTATAAATAGTGTCATAGATCGGAAATATGAGACCATAGTTCAATCAAGAACATAGAGTTTACCCATGGTGCAACCTAATGATGGTAATTATAGGATGTTATGATGAGGATTCCATTGATGGGTGAATTTGATAATTTAATTAATTTTGATTATTCATTTTTTAAACCTCACCCAAATTACTCACAGACAGAGTTTAACATAGTTTTGACCTAATATTGGTTAGTTCAAGACATTAATATGGGGTAGTAGTTTGTGGGTGCATTTGATAAATTTAATTTATCCAATGAACCCACCAATTGATTCCCTATTCTAAACCTCTCATGCCAAAAAACATTAGGTAACACCAACTGTAAAATCCCTAGTCTAGATTCATTGATGGTATCTGATTTCTTATCTGTGATTCCATTAATAATATTTTCCACTTTTTCCTGAAAATAGTGAAAATGCAAAAAATATATATTTATCATTTTTATAAAATTAATTCTGAAATCAACAGGCCTCAAAATTTCAGGTTGTCTTAGAACATAACTCTATAAATATATATATATATATATATATAAATATTTCCAAATATTACAAGGAAAAATATAAATACATGAATGATTTTAGGTAAATTAGAACATATACCAACCTATGACCTGATTCATCAGTGAAATCCACAATATGAACTACCTTATATAACATACAATGGATATGATCATTGACCTTCTTATCATTTAGGTATTCAAATGTTTCCCAACAATGGTCGGCCCATATGAAGACATGAGGTTTTATGTTCAATGATTTAAAAAGAGTAAAAAGTACCAAGAAGTCAGATATAATAATCCTCTAATATCTAGTAGGATCATTGAATCACCTCACCTTTGAACTAGTCTATATGGATAACCCTGAAATAGTTGCCTCAAACATTAAAGGATTCAGAAATACTACCATCTAGTACATAAAATGCTCTATGAACTTAACATCAAGCATCTAAAACTGACATTTGAAATGTTCTTGAATAGATTTTGATGATGATGAACTACATAACATCTCATTGAAACTTTACATACTTATCCTCAAATTCATAGTTTACATGTTTTTCTTAAATAAAAAGAAATTCAAAATGGTCCATGAAATATTTGAACACTAAATTTTTCAAAAAAATGAACACGGATAGTTTTATTCACACTTAACATCATCACAATGAACTCTTAATGTCTATGATTGCATTAAAAATATATATTCTGAAAATATTTATATTTCACTTGCATATGATGATATATTGACTATATATTGATCATCAAGAACAAACATGGTCCTTTCATTTGAACAAATAATTCATCAATACCTAGAAGAAGAATTCAGTTACTCACCATCACCTGGTTGCGGTGACTCTAATGAATTCAATGATAAAATCTACCATCATCATTCTTCAAAAAAAGTGTATCACCCGAAGCTGACTCTTAACATAAAAAACCACACTATAATAAATAATGATGATGTACTTGTATATCTCACAATATAGATGGAGCCTTCTTTTATGGAAACATTAGGATTATAGAATATCATTGTAACTGATATATTCCAAAGTAATTCTCCAAATTATTGTGTAACTCCTCAACCTCCTTTGGAAAAACATTAGTGTAATCTTCCACAACCATGGGAATCATCAATGGTTGAACCAATAATAAAATCAAAATAAGATAAAAAATAAATTATTAAAATGATGAAATATTCCCCCAACATATAAATGGGTCTTCTTAACCAATAAATTATAACACCCAAATCTTCTAGGGTATGTTTCCCTTTGAATAATGTAATAGCTTGCATTGTACACAACTTCAAGATTCTAACACACTACGACCAACCAAAATAGCCATTATGAATAGCAATACCAACATTTTAATATTTTATAAATTTTATTTTTCAAAATGGAATTCATTTTGGAATTAATAATAGAAAAATTATCTTATGGTGATATTTTGGTATTTTTCTAAAAACAATTTTTTATGAATAGTGAAAAGCATTGTGTTATTTGTTAAAACTGACTTTTTAATTAAATAATTATTTATTTTATTTAATTTTTTTATAAAAATAGATAAATAATTCCAATATAAGTTCAATTTAATTCACTGGAGTCATTTTATAAAATGATTATATATATATAAGGTTTTTTGAACTTTTTACCATTTTTTACCCACCTCTTAGGAGCATTTTCAAATTTTCATAAAACATAATATTACCTCTTATAAAAGTTGAATTTCAAAAATTTGAGAGACACAGTTAATATAATTAAGTAAAATTTTGTTCAATAACATGAAAATAATTTTGGGTAAATAGTAACTTTTGACTTTTATTTAACATGGTTAAATGTAAAATGGGTTATTAAGGGTAAAAATTATATCATAATTTCCCTAACAGATGTAATAATTCTATTGGATAAGTATTAATCAACCAAAAACATCCTTAGGAATAAAATATGACCCTCTTTGGTACACTTGTATTAGATTTGGATATTTATTATTATTTTATTTAAAGAAGAGTTAAACGAGTAAAATTCTATGTTTAAAAACTAAACAAATTTTAATATAGGGTTTCAAACAATATAAATTAAACTATAAATATTAATTAGAAATATAAAAATATTTCCTAGATAATGGTATTTCATTTATAATTTTTAGACATTCAATAATTTAATTTATTTATGACACAATGATGATGCAATAATTACATTATTAACAAAATATTAAAAAAATTGATATTATAAATATCAAAATAAATGTAAAATTGAAACTTATGATGAATTGTACTAATTTTATTGGTTAATAGGACATTTTAGAAATGGTTAAATAATTTTTATTCTATGTTATAATGTTTTTTTAGATATCAAAAAAATCAATGGCTATGTAGTGTCAAAATTGTCAAAATTGAGTTTTTAAAACAAATACTATACTATTAATTGATATAGTGTTCCTAAAAATCTACGGTTCAGAATGATAACCTATATAATGTTATATATATTAATAATTAACCACATTGGGTTCTCTTGGCTTGTTATAGTATGTTTATAAACAATATAATATAAAAATACAAATAGACATGTTGAATATCAAACTATTTAACTAAGAGTTAACTATAAAAGATATGGTTAATATGATGACCTAAAACTATCTAAAACCTATTGGTTGGGATTTTTTCGACCCATCCCCAACATAGAATCTAAATAATTCATTTTGGAGCCCTTAGAATCCGAAAATTATTTTATTATAAACTAATATTTCATACTTTTCCTAATGTGACCCTCACCTCTCTTATAAAAGGCCACATCCCCATTGCTTAATTTTACACCTCCAAAGCCTTTGGGATTGGCCAAAACCTTCAAAAATATCCGAAAAATTATACTCCATTTAACCTAGTGGCCTAAATTTTATCATAAAGCCATCCTATAGAGCCCTTTTTATCAAATCAATAGGAATAACCTGTAGAAGAGTTAAATATTTCATCACCTCATTCAATTTCTTTTCATCTTCCACTTCCTCTTTATATATTGTTTCCATTATAAAATAATAAATCTAGTATCTTATATATACTTTGATGTTATTAAAATTTTACTACAATACTCTTTACTCTATCCATCATATGAATGACTAAGTTGCCATAAGTATGTACGTACGACTTTCCATCACCACATCGTGGTGTAGTTTGTTATTCAAACAGATAATTACATTTATGGATATAATAATGAGTATAAATTTTTTAAATATTAAATATAACAGGTTAATTATTCTGTATATATGATATAACATCCAATTATATAAAATTTCACCATTAAAATAATTATATTGTCGCTCGTGCGTACGTGCGGGTTACCGTCTCCACAAACATGATAATATTCCTTCCACATCATAATAATTCATGAATAATTTTAATTTTATGATTGAATATAATTTCTAAGAACATTATATAATTCTGGATATTAATAAAATGCATAATATTCGCAACAAACATGTTTTACATAATCGATCATATAATGGAAAACAGATCATTGATCACCCGAAATGATGATACAACTAAAATATTATTAACAATGAAATATTAAAGGATCATATATGATATCATATTTAGGTATATAGTTCTCATATAATTTAATAACAATTATTTAACTATTATACACTTGGTTAACATACCCTCGAACAAGGAAAAGTACAAGGTACTGGTTAATTACACAATCCATTTATTATCTAAGGTTGTTTTTACATAAGTATCTACCTGGACCTCTTTATCATCCACATCTGTGTTTTCATAAAAATGTATTTTAAAAAAATTACTCTTTACTACACAATGGGAAATTTTCATTTATACCCTTATTTGACCATATATGTTTTGAACGGAATCTTTCTGTTTTTTTTCAAACAAGGTAGTTTATGGCCTTTTCAACAAAATTATGGTAAGAATTTTTTTTAACTTATACATCGAGTGCAGCTATTTTCTGCTGTTATAACATCATCGAAGCTTCCCTTAGAATCTGATAAAAATATTTTCAAAATAAATGTTTTATTTTATAATTATATGTCTTTTAAATGTTTCCAAAATTTAAAGTGTTATTTCTCTAAAAAAATTTAGATTTGATCTATGTCAACATCATTTTGATGGATTTTAAGTTTGTTTGAAGTTGATTTCATATGATAAAAATCTACCATATTGTATTGATTGTTTTGTGTTATCTTTGACAATGGATTTGTTATTCTTATACCATTTATGGTTTATGGATAATGTATTGACATTTTGTATACTAGTTTTAATAAGAATTTTTATGTTTTGTTTAAACCTTTTCATATGAGGAATGCATTGGAAATAGTATGTAATATATGGAGACCACTATAGCTCCTTGATTCATCCGTAGGTCTCATAAGACAAACTAGTGTCTTGGAAGGAGGCCTTGAAAAAATCATATTTTTAGTCTAGGAACAAGGCCTTGATTATGTGGTTATGAAGTCCGGTATTATGCATTCCCTCATTATAAAAGTGGATATTGATATTGAATATGATTATTAAACTACTAGAATATACATGTGAATAATTAAATGGAATTATTTGATTTTATCATTTTCATATTATATTGAATTTTATGATTAATTTTTTTTTTAGTATTATACATCTCCTTAAATGTTTATTCTTATTTAATAATGTTTCTGCTATATGGTTTTCCTTACTGAGCATCTGAGATCATCCCATTCTATGTTTTATTTATCAGAGAATGAGAAGGCGTATATTATGGTTAACCTGCATGTATAGGATAAGGATATAAATTTGTTAAAATGTGGAAAATATTTTGTTTATGTTTTTATTTCATGATGTATTCTAAAACATATGAATTTATCTATTACATCCAAGGCTACTAAACTAATCAGTATTTCAGGAATTCATCCCTTGTGATCATGATAGTGTTATGTAATAATGAACCAACTCTCATTAAATGGGTTCGGCGCATTAAAATTGGTATCAGAGGATGTTTTGTATAACCCTTGAAATCTAGATTTAGAAAAACCTTAATTAGAGAACCCTAACCTAATATAGACATTGAGGATTAGTATAGAATAACTTCCTAGAATTTTGGTACTATATTGATTTTGTGTTTTTTTCCAATAAATAAATCCCTGTATGGATACGAGCAGGTAGAGGTAGCTCTGACATAGATATACCTAGTGGTAAAACTATCAAACATCGCTTTTAGCTAGACACTAACGAGAACTGGTGCCCGACAACTGGCCTTCCTGAACTCTTTATTACAACACTCCCAGGGGATATTTTCTTATAAACCATTATGAAGGGTTTATGAGTATATAAATACTGATATAAAATATTTTTATGATTATTGATTAAATCCATATACTGTTTAATTTATGTTAAGTGTTTTACATGATCTGAAATATGTATTTCGATTTATAAACTATTCTACTATATTATATTTTTTAGAAAAGGATCGTAGTGGAAGGAATGTAAACCATATCGATGCACGTAATCCTTGTAGGGATTTCCCTCATACTAAAGATAATTATAGTGGAGCTGGTGAAGCAACTGGTGCCGATCAGCTTATCACCATAATGTGATAACTCACTCAGGTTATGAATAATAACCTTACCCATATGGAGAACCTTGGTCCACAATGCAGAGGTTCAATGCAAAAATACTTCAGGAGGCAACAACCATCAACATTTAATTGCAGTACAGATCCGTTAGAAGCTGAGTAATGTATAAGTTTTTCATAGAAAATATTTCAGGCATTTGGGAGTAGTGAATGCGAAAACTTTTTCATGGATGTTTATCGCCTCATAGGAGATGCAGATAAATGGTGGTAATTGATTCAAAACATAAAAGAATATGAAGAAGTATCAAACATAGAATGTAGGGAGTTTAAAGATATTTTCGTAGGAAAATACATTCCTTATGACCATTGAGCTGATAAGCAAAGGAAATTTATAATTCTGAGGCAAAAGTACGATGAGAATGTCGCAATGTATGAGGATAACATTTCTAGGTTAGAAATTCATACAATAGATTATATATGTATGTCAAAGAGAAATATTTATAGATTCTTTGATGGGTTAAAACCATTTCTCTAGAGAGCATTAGTCTCACAATGCTTCTTATCATACAAAGATATTGTCTCATGTGCTATCATGGTTGAAAAAAATTCTCTATATTTTATAACATAAATGAATAGTAGTAGAAGAAGAGATCTATTGAAAACTCTAGAAATGTAAATATGGTGAAGAAGGGAAAAGTTGAATATCCATACTATGGTAAATGTGGTAAGAAACACCCTGGTACTTGCACAAAGGGAATAAGAGTCTGTTACAAGTGTGGTGAAAATGGCCACCAGGCTCATGAATGCAATGGAAAGAAAGAGGCTATCAATCTTGAATGCTATAATTGTAGAGAAAAGGGGCATTATGAAAATTAATTTCATAAGATCCAAGGAGACATACCTTATAAAATGACAAGGGGGAAAGTCCATGATTTTGAGATCCCTACTATAGAGGTTGAAGCTCTAAAAGATGTGGTGGCTGGTAATTTAATTGTTTTCTCAAGTTTACCTAATTCTTTATTTGATTATTGATCATTGAATTGTTTTATATCTTCCTAGTTATTAAAGAATATTTGATATTCCCAATTTTATTTAACAAGGGAGTTATCAATAAAATCATGTAAGGGAAGTATCATTGTAAAAACGTTTTGTGAATCAGTTCCCATTAAGGAATATAAAAGTTCTTTATCTTCTAATATCATATTCATAGCCATGATTGAATTTTATATAATCCTTGGTATATATTGGAATTAAGACCATGATGAGAACATTTATTGTAATAATAAGGAATTTACAATTCTAGATGATGATAAGGAGTACCTTATCATTATAGAAGAAACATCACCATCTGATTTTTATCTAGATCCAACCCCAATAGCTCTATAAATTAAATTAGTATGGTGCATGAGAATAAAATAATTACGGTTGTGGAAAATAATGTTTGAATAGAGGTCGTACCTATTGTGAAAAAATACGTTGATGTGTTTCCTGAGAATTTACCTAGACATCCTATAGAAAAAGAAATTGAGTAATCCATTGATTTAATTCCTTCTTCAAGGCCCATATCAAACACCCATTATAGAATGACCACTATGGAATTAGTTTAACTTGATAAAAAACTAGAGTAATTGAGTAGTAAGATATTTATTATACCTAGTGTTTCTCCATGGGGATCCCTTTTTGTTTTTATTAAGATTAAAGACAGATCTATTAGGTTGTGCATTGACAACATGGAGATCAATGATATAAAAAAAAGAACAAGTATCCCCAACCTATCATTGATTATTTATTCGACCAACTTCATAGATATCAATATTTTTCAATGAATGAACGTAGATTTGGATATCTTTAGTTGTGTGTGAAGAAGTATGAAATTACAAAAATAGCACTTAGAACTAGGTACGAGAATTACGAGTTTCCAGTAATTATTTTTTGGATTGACTGATGCACCCTCATTCTTCATAGATCTATTGAATATAGTTTTCAAAGAATATCATGATGTCTTTTTAGTGTAATTTATTGATGATGTTTTGGAATACTCTAAAATCTAGGAAGATCATGAATATAACATGCGCATTATACAAAAGATTGTTAGAAGAAATGAATATTACGAGAGGTTTAGCAAGTGTTAATTCTGGCATCAGGATATTTCTTTTCTTGGCCACATTGTCTATATGGATGGAATATATGTTTATTCTTCAATGACCAAGGCTATCAATGAATGGAAAACACCGATAATTATAACTGAGGCACACAGTTTTATGGGTTTAACAGGTTATTATCGCCATTTTGTCTATAATTTTGCCTAATTGTATCCCAAATTAACCTAGCTCACTCGTCAAGGGGTTAAATTTTTTTTGTAAAAAACTGTGTCAAGAATGTTTTAACGAATTATAGAGAAGACTAGTAAATTATCCTATATTGACTCAACCATCAGGTAATGATGGGTTTGTTTTTTATAGTGATTCTCTAAATAAAGGACATGGTTTTGTCCTTGTGTTGAAAAATTGAGTTATTTCCTATGAATCATGGAGCTAAAAATTCAAGATAAAAACTACACACCTCATCATATTTATCTAGCAGTTATAATATTTTCTCTAAAAATATAGAGACACTATATCTATGGTAAAAAATGTGAGATTTATACTGATCACAAGAGTTTGAAGTATATTTTCTCTCATAAATAAATAATAATGAGGCAAAGGAGATAGCTTGAACTAATATAGGATTATGATTTCACTATACACTACCACCTGGGGAAGGAAAAAAAGGTGGCAGTTGATTTGAGCAGAAAGGATCAGGGAGTGTGGAACAAGATGAGAGAGAAAAAGGATCCTATATACATGGATATAGAAAAGATTGATATGGGAATAACCATGGTTGGTGAAACATCAATACTTTTTCAAATAGTTTCCAAACCATCATTACTTGATGGGTTAAAAATTTCTCAAACTGATGATGAGGATTTTCAAAAGAAAATTAAAGCTATGAATGATGGGAGATTGATCGACATTGTATATAAAGAGGGAATTTTGAAATTTGGGAAGAGGCTTTGTGTTCCCGATATATCAAATCATAAAAGGGAATTGTTGGATGATTATCATAGGTCTAATTTATCTATACATCCTGGTATCACTATGTTGTATAGATATTTGAAAGAACATTTTTGGTGGAACAAAATGAAGAGAGAGATTGCTGAATTTTTTTCCAGGATTTATGGGTTTTCAATAAGTGAAAGATGGAATACAACATCCTAGATGAGTCATGCAACCTCTTCCCATACCTGAGTTGAAATGGGATGATATTTTGATTGAATTTATCATGGGAGTACCATATACTCCTAGAAGAAATGATGTAATATGGTTCATTTTTTATCGTCTTAGCTGGTCAGCACATTTTCTTGCTATAAGAGAAGATTTACAACTTGAACGTTTAGATGGACTATATATTAATGATGTTTTAAGACTACATGGTTTAACATTATCTATTGTTTCTGATGGTGATCACTATTTAACATTAAGATTATGGAAAATTCATCAGAAGGCCATGGATACTGAACTATTTTTGAGCACTTCCTACCACCCTCAATCTGATGGACAATTAGAACGAACTATTAAAAACTTTAGAAGACATGCTGAGATATAGCTCACATGACTTTCAAGGTATGTGGGGTCAATATTTACCTATGGTAGAATTTTACAACAATAATAACTTTCATTCAAGTCTTCAGATGACAACATATGATGAATTTTATGGAAAGAGATGTCACTCACCAACTTGTTGGGATGATGTTGGTGACAGAAAACTCATTGGGATAGAATTTGTTGAGGAAATGATGAAAAAGTTGAAGGTTATCGAAACCCACATCAAAACAACTCAATGTAAGAAAAACAGCAATGCCGATAACTGAAGGAAGATTTTTAATTTCAGGAAGAATATCAGGTTTTCTAGATAGTATCTCCTTGGAATGGTGTCGTACGATTCAGTAAAAGGGTAATTTATGCCATAGGTACATCAGACCTTTTGAAATTCTAGAATGAATTGGAGTTGATGCTTATTGTTTGGAAATTCCTCAATGTCTCTCCAAAGATCATGATGAGTTCCACATGTCACTGTTGAGAAAATACTTGTCTGAACCAATGCATGTACTCACCTATGAGGAAATTGAACAGGAAACAGATCTATCTTATTGTGAAGAGCCCGTAAAAAATACTCATACAAGAGAACAGGTGCTGAGAAACTAGACGACTCATCTTGTAAAATTTATATGGAGAAACACTAATATTGAAGAGGAAACGTGTGAAGAAGGGGAACATATGATGAAGAACAACCCGATTCATTTTGTGATGTAGTATTAATGTAATTTCGAGGATGAAATTATTTGAAATATGGAATAATGTAACACCCCATGCTTCCAAAATATGTTTCCTTTTGAATAATACAATAACTTTCATTGTACGAAACTGTGAGACTCTAACACACCATGACCAATCAAACTAGCCGTTAAGAATAATAATACCAAATTTTAGAAATTTAGAAATTTTATTTTTCAATATGGGCTTCATATTTTAATTCTAAATATCAGAATTAGCTTAGGAGAATTTTTGGTATTTTTCTGAAAACATTCAATTTTTGATGAATTGTGAAAAAGAACATGTTATTGGTTAAAATCAAATTTTTATTAAAATAAATATTTATTTTAAATATTTTTACTTAAGGAAAAAATAGATTAATAATACCTATATAAGTCAAATTTAAATCATTGGAGTTGTTTTATAAAATATTTAGATATATAAAAATTTTATTGTACTTTTTATCGTCTTTTACCCACATCCTAGGAGTATTTGAAAATTTTCATAAAACAAATTTTTCCACTTATGTGAGATGAATTTCAAAAATTGGAGAGACAAGGTTAATATCAGTAAGTAAAATGAGTTTAGATAAAATTAATTTAATTTTTGGTGAATAGTGTCTTTTCACTTTTATTTACTGAGGTTGAAAGTAAATATGGTAATTAAGTATAAAAATGTTATCATAATTACCCTAACACATGGATTAATTCTATTAGATAAATATAATTTGTCCAAAACCAAACATAGGAATAAAATATGATCATCTTTGGTTCAAATGGATTTGATTAGGACATATATTATTATTTTATTTATAGAAGAGTTAAAAGAGTTAAATTCAATGTTTAATAACGAAACCATTTTTAATATTGGTTCACACACAATATAAATTCAACTATAAATATTCATTATAAATATAAAAATGTTTCCTACATATTGGCATTTTATTTATAAATTTTAGACATTTAATTATTAAATTTATTTATGACACAATGATGATGTAGTAATTACCTTATTAATGAAATATTAAAATAATTGATTTTATAAATATCCAAATAAATGTAAATTGACCCTTATGATGAACTAAAATAATTTTATAGGCTAATATGACATGTTATTATAGGTCAAATAAGTTTTATTCTATGTTATAATGTTTTTATGGATTTTTAAAAAAAATCAAATGATAAATAGTGTCAAAATTGACATATTTGGGTTTTTAAAACAAATACGATATTATTAATCGATATAATATTCCTAAAAATCTAATGATTGGCCAAATTAACTATTATAAGGTTATATATATTAATAAATAACCACATGTGGATCTATTTCCCTGTTATAGTATGTTTAATAACAATATAATATATAAAAACAAAGAGACATGGTAAAGGTCAAACTATTTAACTAAGAGGTAAATCTAAATGATACGATTAATATGTTGACCAAAATTTATCTAAAACCAATTTATTTAGAGTTTTACAACCCATCCCCACCTTATCCTCGATATAATTTATTTTGGGGACATTAGAAACGGAAAAAGATTTCATTATAAAATAATATTTCAAACTTTTCCTAAAGTGACCCTCACCTATCTTATAAAAGGACACATGCCCTTCTCTTAATTTCACAACTCCAAATCCTTTTTTTCTCAACAAAACCCTACCCAAATATCTTATAAAATATCCTCCATTAATCCATAAATTATTTCTAAATCCACCATGTTAAGCCTTTGTGAAAAAATCAAAAGGAAGAACCCGGAGAAGAGGTAAATATTTCATCAACTCTTTCAAGTTCTTTTCTTCTCCCAATTCCTCTTTCTTTTGTGTTTATATTTTAAAATAATAACTCCAGTATCTTATATATACAATGATGTTATTAAAATTTTGCAACCATATTCATTATTCTATCCATCATAAAAATGAAAAATTCACCATACGTGCATATGTACGAATTACCGTCTCCACCTCGGGGTGTAGTTTGTTATTCAATCACTTCATTTTTTTGATGGTATAATAAAGAGTATAAATGTAGTAAATATTAAATATAACATGTTAATTAATCTTTATATTTCATATACCATCCAATTACATATGATTTCATGATCTATGTAATTATATCATCGCTTGTGCATACGTACAGATTACCGTCACCATGAACACGATGAGATTCATTCCGTATCGTAAGCATTCATGAATAATTGTCATTTTATGATTAAAAATAATTAATAAGAACTTATTATAATTATGGATATGAATAAAATAAATCCTATCTATAACAGACATGACTTATGTAACTGAGCATATGAAGGAAAATAGATCAGTTAACATCTAAAATGATTATAATAATAAAATATTATTAATAAAGAAATATTAGAGGATCATATATGATATAATATTAATGTATATAGTTCTTGTATAATTTAATTACAATAATTTAACTATTTTATAGGAGGTTAACGTACCATCGAATAAGGGAATGTATAAGGTAAGGGTTAATTCCCCAATCTATTTATTATCTGAGGTTGTTTTTACGTAAGTATCAACTGGGACCTCTTTATCATCCACATCCATGTTTTTGTAGAAATGTATTTCAAACCATATTTACTATTTACTAGAAAATTTTTTAAATTCAATTATACCCTTATTTGACCTTATATGTTTTCAATGAAATATTTTTGACATTTTCCAAACATGGTACTTTATGACCTTTTTGAATAAATAAAGGTAAGAATATTTCTTTAACTTATAAAGTGAGTTTGGCTATTTTTTTCCATTATAACACCGTCGAACCTTTCCATACAAGATTATAAGAATATTTTAAAAATAAATATTTTCTATTAGAATTATATGAAATTTAAATGATTTCAAAATAGAAATAGATAATTATCTAAAAATGTTTTGATTTCATCTATATCAACATCCTTTTGATGGATTTAATGTTTGTTTGAAGATGATTTAATTTAATACAAATATCCCGTATTGCATTGAAGGTTTTGTGATATGTTTGTATGTGGATGTGTTATTCTTATACTGTTCATGGTTTATGGATAACGTATTTACATTTAGTATGCTATTTTTAATATGAATGTTTATGTTATGTTTAAAACTATTCATTTGAGGAATGCATTAGTCTCTGTAAGTGATGGGTGGAGCCTGATATAACTCCTCTATGCATAGGTAGATCTAATGGGACAAATTATTTTCTTGGTACAAGGCCTTGAAAAAGTCTTATTTAGTAGTCTTGGCATATGGCCGTGACTATGTTGATATGAAGTTTGGCATCAAGAATTCCATCATTATGAAAGTCGCTATTGATATTTCATGTGATTATTCGACTAGTAGAATGTCCATGTGAATATGTAAATGGAATTATTTGATTTAATATTTGAAATATTATTCATAATTTTATGTTTAAAAGGATTTTTTACTCTTATAAATTTCTATAAATGTTTATTCTAATTTAAGAAAGATTCAACTATATTGTTATCATTATTGAGCATCCTAGATCTCCCCTATCTATGTTTTATTTTTCCCATGATGTGAAGATGTATTTTATTTCTTACCTGTAGGGATAGGCTTTGGATATAATTGTGTTCAAAAGGGTAAAAAATGTTGTTGATGTTTTTATTTCAGGATGTAATTTAAAACTTATAAATGTATCTTGTACTTCCAAGGCTAATATACTAATTTCCATTTCAGGATTTGATCACTTTTGGTCATGCCAATGTAATTTAATAATGCACTGTATCTAGTTAACTGGGGTCAGAGAGTTACATGTTCACTATGGGATCTCAATAAAAATAATAGAATAGAACCTCACATCTTAAGTAATTGAAAAAAATTACATCGAATACAACTAGTCAATACCATTGATTATTTCATATGGATGTATCCAACAATATATGAAGTCTCACATAGAGCAGTGCATACCAAGCACTATGACATAATCTCTATATACTTATATTGATAAGAAAAACCTCTGACTATTATAATCAACAAAAAGGGAACTGGAATTATCCCCACCGCATGTCCTAAAGAAATGTCTAGAGAAGATTATATTAACGATTATGTAGCTATTGAATGAAAAATGAATCCATCCATGTCCAAAAAATGTTACCTTAACCAAGGTGTAGCTCACCCCAATGCTAGAAACAACAAAGACTTAAGCTAATGAAGACCTAATCCATGAACTCTCCTACCCAAAAGATGAAAACATAAATGGTGAACTTTTCACTTAGATAATTGGGAGCATATTGCGGTTGTCCTCTGCCTACCTCATCTCCTCCATGATGATCTCAAGATGGAACATCATTCTAGTACCGAATTTTAAGAAACTTATAAAATAGAGAAACAAAAATAAGAACAAATGGTGAATGTTTGCTGATCAAAATGGCTTGGAACTCTAACTGTTGATGACCTAGGCCACCATAAACAAAACATATTATGTAGCTTTTGAAAAAGGATTATGAGGAGTCTTCCATGGAGAGAAAAGATTTTGAATCCTCAGAGCTACCCCTAGATATTCAGAATCACTTATTTCTTGAAAAATAGGAAGCCTGAACTACACCTCTACATCACTTGAAATACTAAAGATTCGTCTTTCGTGAATACCCAATTCTTATCAGTACCCTCTCAATAACCTCTAGACATTACAACACCTTAATATATGTTGAAAATATGGATAGGGTTACCTTAAACTAGTTATTTGGAAGGAAATTATCTTTATAATTCCTTAACATGGACTCATCATCTAGCACCGGGCCTAAATCATAATTTAAATGTATACTAAAATGGATTCTATAATCTCACAAGCTGGAACTCCAGCAATCAAAGGTTTCAAATCACTTGGGGAATAGTCCCCTTCTCCCATGGGACAATTGACTCATTAAGATTCTTATAAAATAAGATCTACCAATGAATCACTACTCCAACCAATATCGCCATGACCATTGAAACCTATAGCTTCTTCCGAGCATGGATTGAACTATAATCTATCTCATACTCCTAAAACCAATATCTTCTCACTAATACTGAAATGGAACACTCATATTTTATTATGTTATGGCACTGAAACTCTTATAATGCCCTCCACATTTCATTGTTGTCGTCTACTCTACAGTGATCATCTCACACATCTTAATAAACATATTTTGTGAAACCCTATTTGGGAAATTGACCTCGAAACATATATGGAAAATAAAAAATCATTAGATATTTATAAACATGGAATATGAAATATATACACTAATTAATTATATAATATTTTAAATTAGTGTTTAACCTAATCTTATGGTGTGATTGTTTTAAATAGAGGTTCAACGAAGAATGTGTCTTTGTATTTTCCTAGGTCTCTTCCACAGAACTATTATAATTTTTTAGTATGTTTAGTAATATTAATATTTATTTGCATAGGATCAAATAGGGGAAAAAATGGACATTTATCTACTAGTCTCCCTGTTCATCATTACCTATTAAACGTAGCTGACAACGTTGTCCAACCAACCCATGTCGTCCTCACATGTTCATAACTCCAATCTCCCTCATATCCCTCAAACATTAACCTTTATACCAACATGTCATGTACCCTCCTACAAAATAATACCCCTCCTATTATAGAAATAATGGAAGGGAGAGAGTGACAGACTAAAAACCATCTTCCATAGGTGATTGGTTATTGATATACACTGAGTTCATAACAAAATACAAAATGAGAGATATAATTTTCTAAGAGAACCTACAAAATTGAGAGATACGACATATACACCAATCAATTAATACTAATTATGAAAATTAAAATACTATATATATCTAACTAAATATATAAAAGACAAATATAACTAGAAAAAATGTAAATTTACACAAATTACAAACTCATTGGTTATAATGAATTTGAAAAAACACATTCCAAAAAATGAACTTGTATTATCTGGATATATTGCCAAACTTTTCTAACTGGTTCAAAAAATAGTTTATACATACATATGGTGAGAATAAAAAACATACTCAGTTGGTCCCTCCCTAGACCACCTTATAAAAAATACAATAAATGAATACTAATTCCCAGTGAACAATAAGTTAAACTCACTTGTCACCTAAACAAGTATACAATGTTCATAGCCCCACCATGGATACTCTCACCCAGTATTGAATAAAAGAGTTCATATAATATAATATCAAATTTAGGTACAGTACTACCATTTACCCAAAGGTTTGATTATCTTCCCCAATGCCGCATTACTTGATCCACCTCTATATAAATGAATCTAGGCTGAAGACACATGGGATATGTTTAGCATTTATCTCAGGAATCACAATATCTCATCATCCTAAATAAAATTCCATATAGAAACTGAGTAGTTTATAAGATCTACTATAACTAGTATGCGACATATTATACATGGGGTGTTATATCTCCAAACATTAAAAACCATACATTGATGATGTACCTCAATCCCTCACATCCCAATCACATCATACCTATAATAATCCATTTTTCATAATATATCTAGAGATAAATGTTCTTAAAATAAAGGAAATATATTATATCCTTATACACACATATATGGGAATGTAACCACCGTAGATATTGTCACCTAATACAACCAACATATGAGTGTGGAGCCATAGTGGGTTGTCAGTTATCTTTCCATCGCAAACCTTGATGTTAGGGATAACACCCTCCTAGAGTCCACAGGGTTCTAATCACCATGTTGATATATGAGGTAACATATGAAACAACAAAACATACTAGATAAAATACAACTCACAACCATGATATGGGAGCAACCCAATCTATGGATAAACTACATAGATCACCAATTGGACACCAAAATTAAATTTTAATGGACTAAATATCCTATAAAACACAAGAATTTAAGATGACTAACATTATATTACTTATTTCTTTATTAACCAGTTAACCTTATGACAAATAAAAAATTAGACATTAATTAACCATAATCATTATTCCAAGTCAAATTTCACTAAGCAGTAATTTGATTTCCATGTCCTCATGGCATAATATAATAGAGTCCATGGATTATGAATATAATCAACATCTTAACTCTAGGCACCATACCCATGGGTGAATTATTTAGTGAACATTTTTATCTATTAGTGATTATAGGTACAATAGGAAAAAATCCTAACATACCATAAATGAAATTCATAATAAGGAACTAAAAGCTTCCTTTGTTAGTGGGTAAGGGAATTTAGATTAACAAAAAACCCAACCATAATAGAACTTATAAGAATATATAAAAACATGCATCCCATCATTTATTAAAACAAAAAGTAAGACCAAATTTGAACAATTCCATTATCTCAGTGCCATCCATGACACCACAATTCACATGAAAATTAATGTCATCGTCATATGTTTCAACTACCACCCCAACGTCAGGCATCACAACCCATATATCTTTTTCCATTGGTGATTAATATCTCATCACAAAGAAATTATGTCTTTAAATGAATCATATACGGTATAAGAAACAATATAGTCAATTGGGAATATATTCCCTAAAAAATGTATTTATCCTTTACAAGAAAATAGTCTCACACAGCTCAAAATATGGGGAATCCATCCTATATAATAAAATAGTTTCACTCATCCACAAAAATTTTTATTTATTAAACAACTAATTTTACTCCTTATTGAATTATGAAATTCAATTAAAACATGTTACAACTATTGATAACCTGTCAAATTAACATTGAAAAATTATTAAATTATTTAAACATGCTATCTAGTATAAATTCCAGTTTGAAAAAACTATGATAAGGAAAATTAAGAATTATCATGTATTTTTATTATTATCAACACCAATCATAACTATATTTGGTTCATTATCCACTTTAATAAATTTATATAATAAATATTTCAATTAAAACAAGAATTAATCATAAATGTGATTACCTTAAATTTAAAATAACTGATTAATTAAAAAGGACAATTTATGATCTTTTGTTATTCAATATATTATTGGATTTATATTATTTATCAGTTTCATCAAAACAATACATGAAACCCCAATCATAAAAAACATGATAAAAAGAACAGCATAGATAAAACACTATCTAATAGATAATGAGGCAAACCATTATCATGGTGGATGAAAATATATTATCACTAATAATAAATCCATAAACTGTTAATATTATTTTTCCTTTTAGGGTTAATACCACAACCACCAAAAAATCAAGAGAATGATAACATTTTGATTTCATATAAAACATGATAATAAATAGATCCCCAACCTCCATGATTTAGACGTCCTTTAATTGGTAAGTGAATGTCAATGTAGATTTCTGATCTACTCTCCCACATATAACTAAGATCTCTCAAGAATTGCATTCCAAATATTTAGTGAAAATTTATAAATGAAACTGAATATATTATAATGAAATATGGGAAGATGCAAGACTGTGTTGACAACAATCCATAAGAAATGAAGGAAGAACCTACATTGGATTACTACAGGTCAAACACATGAATTGTAGGATTAATCCCATTCATGAGGGGCTTCAAATCATTCAAAAAATAACTCTTGGTTACCTAGTTGTCAAGAATACATTATTTGAGGAAGACTATTTTGGATGGTGGTTTGAATATTTAAAGATTGACATCCAAACTGAAGACAATCATACATACTCCTTGGACATGCTACAAAACCACTAGACATATGAAATACTTCAATTTATGTTATAATAACATGAAATAACCCTCATAGTAAAAGCATACTCTTGAAATAAGGTAGCATTCATGCCATATATCCTATAATTATGGTGGAAGGACTACGAAACAGTCCAATCCATCATTCCACATACACTATTTTCTAGGATGTGATACTACACCTCAACATACCCCCTTGGAATATCTACTCACAAATTAGAAGAATCTCCTCAATCCCCTACACCATAGTTCAGACCTCTATGCCATATCCACTTTACTTCTATGGATGTTCCTAAATAGTATCCTCACTCCATGTCCCAATAACCCAAATAAGAAATTCTATATATAACCACTATGACACATCCATGACAAAAGATGCAGTGGTCTTGAATTCCTACCTCAATCATCCTAACAATGATACCGGCCTCCAAATGCTAGATAGGTTAACCAAACTATGTAGAACCAATCTCAATGGTGAAGATTTGTATATTAAGATGTTATTTTTGTCAATTTTTATTTTTTTAAATATAAATATCCTTGGAACCTTCTCCAAACATTTTGAACACCCAAATATCACAATGGAATGTGCTACCAGGGTCTGGGACCTTACAAAACACATTTTCTTTCTATAATCAAGGCAAACCTTATGAAAAAATATGAAAATATATTCTTTAAGATTACGTTTTGAAAATGAACTATTTATGTTATTTTTCCTACACTATTAAAAATTTTAAATAAAAACTTTGATAAAAAATATATATATATATATATATATATATATATATATTTTACCACTAGACTAAAAGATTTACCATAATCAACACTATGTTCTTGTTAAAATATTTTTGATAGTAGATGTTTTTTCACATGGAAACTTGATCATAAATATTATATTTAGTTTTAAAGTCCCATAAAAACCAATAATGTTAATTTTTCAATTATAATAAACTTATTATCACATTTTTTTATGGATAGAACCTCAATCATACATAAATCCTTCTAATGTGGTACACTGCTAGATTCTTATAATAGTTTTTCTTCTATAATAGAATTATAATGATCACATGAATATACACAAAAAGTATACCATAGGTTAATTATTCATATCATACATTGAATAGCAATAATTTATACTAATGTTTCATCGCATGCTTGAAGTAGTGTCTAAAAAATTTCCGAATTACCTTCAGTGTCAAGATCATACCCCTCTACCCACTTCTTCATGTTGACATGTTTAAATTTAAAAACATATAAATATTCTAAAAGATTCACCACTATTTATTTTATTAATTTGGGTTCCTGATTCCATAGTTTTATCTAATTTGAGTTTAGATCTAGGATTTATCATGATAGGTACATCATATTTGATATTGACTGTCTATGAAAATAGGACCTCTTTATTTTTGAAAAACAATAAAATTTAACTTACTATCAATATGAGTATTATATTACTAATCTTATAGACTCTAAAAAAATTAGAAATAAAATTCCATTTTATAAAACACAATATGGAATGAAATATAAATCCATACCTTATTAATATATTTTTTATAGCCATTACGTGACCCACTATACACTAGGAAAAACACTTTGAAAAATTAAATTGAGGCCAGTGATGATTATACGGTATTAATAAACTGTATCATTAACACCCATTATTTTTTGTGGTTCCATAATATTTCAACAAAACAAAAAAAATAAAATAGAGACATATCATTTAAAATAGGTGTCAGATGTAGATTAATTAGTAATATAGAAACTAAAAATAGTAATATTAAAAAATGTCAAATAGAATTTTTAAAAAAAATACAATTGTAATTCTGTAATCCATAATGTGAATAAATTTACTATAAATAATACCATTTTAATGGTAGGTTTATATACATGAGAGTATAATTTTTACGGTGCATACATTATTATGTGAATAAGAAAAACAAAATCTAAAATTCTATGATCACCAATAAAATGAATGTAGTATTGGGAAAAGAATATTCAAAAATTAGTGAAGATCATCCAATGTGAATTGAATAAAGAGGCATATTGGAATGTGAATTTTAATTATTAATGGAATAATACTATTACTATCCTAATAAAAAGCTACATAAAATGAGAAATTTTAATAATTTTATCACAGATATTGCATAGAATATACAATTTGGTAACAAAGTTTTTGAATGTTTTTTCATTAATTCTCTTTCAAGCATCCTTTCTTGATAACAACCCATAATAAACTAGAAAAATATAAATTATTCTTAGATTTAAATGTATAATATGAACAAAAACCATTTTTATTCAACCATTCACTCATTTTTTATATCCCCAAAGTCTTCCCTTAAAACACCATTTGTGAATAATAAAATATTGTTTTTTTATATCATATCGAAAAAGATATAATTTAAAAAAACATTGAATTTTTTTAATGGTCAGTTTAAATACACTCCTATAAATTTTTGAAAAAATTGGGATATGAAGGACATTATTTATATGAAAATAATGATTGATTAAATTAATTATTTTATTATCCACTCCAACAATGGGAATTTTTTGACCACTTCTTATAACCAAACTACAATTACCTTGAGTTATGTTACATTTGAATGATTTCATTACTGCTGCTCTTTTCTAGTATGCCACATTACATAAACTTGTTGTGATATCTATCAAGTAGTGAGGGTTAGTGAAAATTATGGTATCTATTATAATTATTATAGGTAATTAAAAAACATATTGAAAATTATAATATAATTATTTCCCTAGGAAGACACACATCAAGGCCTTGACCATTACCCATATTCGGCTCAGTAAATTCCATTTTTATATATATAGTAAAAATCTACCTCCAACAGCCTTATCAAAAATTTCTTATTTCTTATACCATTCCATCTAGCCCTAAAATATATTTTCTATAATTATAAAACTAATCCTGACATTAGATAATACCCCAAACTATCCCATATACACCTGACCCATATGCAAATTTATCTTATTACTGGCCTACTTAAAATACACATATTAATCATGGTGGAACTCCAATCACATGGATTAGTTACTTTGAAACTAGAATGAGAATCTTTGATAATGAATTTAGTGGGGGCCTAAATGTTTTCTTCCAATATCTAATATAGAATCCCTTATTCAATTAGACATCACTTCACCCAATATAATAGTAGTTTTCTGTTAAGGATAATACTACATTGGATGTAGAAGTTCATTAACATGATCCAATTGTTCTAGTATAACCACATTCATTTTGATATTTCATCCTTCTATATTTGGTTGTGTTTCTTATATACTAAAATTTTCATCCTTTATTATAGTTTTAAACACTATTTTTGGAACATTTCTAACAATATAATAACATGTAAAACCATTATTTATATAAACAATTTGTTCCCAAGTCCATCATGAGTAGTTTCCCATCCCTAAGGTGTTTGAAGTGACATTACACATTAATGGTGTGTAATAAAATTAGTTTATCTCTTCATCAGCACATACACTTTACTAAATACATTCCAGAATCACATATTATGAATATGTAACCCCCTTTATTCCTAATATTACAAATAGATAATTACCTAGCCACAATAAATAAGAATAGAAACAATATTCTCTAAATTATACCCATGCATTGGTGTTGTAAAACACATAGTTAAAATTTGACCAAATAATCTTGGACTGATTTCATCTGTCTTAGGAATGTTTTTTAACATTATTATCTTATCATTGTAAAAAATCATAAAGAATTTTTTATAGTATTTAATTTATAATTCTCTTTAAAATCATTTATTTGAGTATTCTATGTTTTCAAATTATCCATGCCTCTAAATATCTCATGTATTTATTCACTGAATTTCATCCAGCTACGACCATTCCAATTTGATTCTAATTTTAAATTAAAAAACAAAAATAAATATTAAACACAAAATTATTATATCAGGAATTTTATTGGTTTTGAAGTCTGGGGGAGTTGGAAAATATATCTTAGCTTCCAAAATCTAATTCATTTGTTCTGGTCCAGGAAATTCTTATATCCTATACCGTCCATTATGCTCGCCCTATTCAATTTTCATCATAGATAAATTTACCCATATTTATTAAATGTTTTCATCCAGACTTGTGAGATAGTTACTCTTGTATGCTTCCATTATTATTGGTATATTTGGAACATCAAATTAAAAGTAATAAAAATGAATATAGGAACCTACTAAGAGCCATTTTCTATTGCTATCATGTCCTATTTATCTATGGCTATGTGACCATCTATTTTTTCCACAACATAGTGACAATAGAGATGAAAAGTTCTTCCCTATAGATACATTTTTTCAAGAAATATTCTTCTGTATTCTATTTCTACATCACTTTGTCCAAAAATATGTTGCATCCGAAACATTTGAATAACAAACCAGCTCTTCATGAACAACTATCTCGATAATATTTCCCCATGAAAGAAATAATATACCTATATAAATCCTTTTAAGAGTGAAAAAATATGATTTATATTAGTTGTACCATATCGTATTACTAAATAGACTAAAAAGATGATAATGAAAAATGATGAGAATTATGACAATCCCATTTTCTCCCACTCCACGATGCCCATTCACTATTCATGTTCTTATCATAATAATCCCTTGTAAAATAACCAAAAAAAACTCCCATCCACTTTCCTTTCACTTTAATTAATATTTCTCAACACATTCATCCTATTAATAACTACTACTTTATGAAAATACATTAATGCACCTAAAATTATCCAATTCCCCAACCCCCCTCCCCCCACAAACACTACATCCCAAAACACCATTCATATCATATTAGAATCATACACAACGAATAGAGTGGTTATAAAATCTCCAAATCTGTGATCATCTAAATTAATCATCAAAACATTATATTGTTTTCTTGAAATTATTTAATATAATATAAAAACAACCTCAATGTGACCTATTCTTTAGAAAAACCATACATTTTTTCATTTTTTTTCTTATAACCATTTCCACCATGAGATCTTCCATAAGAACCTCAATACCCTTCACCTCTATAAATTCTATGGAATCCTCTTTCACTCAAGATTGAATAATGCATGATAAAATGTTGAATAAATTTATCATTTCCATATTGACAGAATATTAATAAAATGACTATATACACTATCAATGTTATGCCTATATCCAATTTACCATGGCTATAGGATATAACATAGGATTGGTAGTTAGTATATGCAATCATCATGGATATAATCTAAGTTATATAGGAATGGAAAATTCCTGTCACTATATTTTACACACGTGTCTTTTTAGAAACTAATGAAATGGGTATTCCAATGTCAATATGTTACTATAGTCTTGGGAACTATTCCCATGATGTTAGGAAAAAAAATGAATAAGCTTGTTTTCAAACTGTATGTATTTTAAGGAATTTTAATAACTTACTACTCCACTAACACATAAAATTTAAATTTATATGTAACACTGACCCAAATTTTTTTAAATAATTCCTTAATATATTAGATAATTTTTATTAAATCAATACTCCATTGAAACCCACTATAGAAATACTAGGGACTTTGTTATGAATATATACTGTATGTGTTGACCTATTGACATGATTTGGTACCAAATATGGACATATGCCTTTGAAAATGTATTTCCAAGGGGGGAATATTCATTCCACATTCAGAGTAGTAATCACCATGTGGCCACAATTGGGTCTTGATCATGGATATATCCCCATGGAGATAGCCCTTATTTCCCAGAGCATTAGGAAAGTATAAAAAATTATTGATTTTTTCATGAAAATTTCCAACGGTAAGATGTTTTTTAATATAAATCCATTTTAGTCTATGATGATCAGTGTGTTGTATAAAAGTCAAATTATATTCAATAATTAATATTGAAAGAACAATTAAAATCATATCATCGTCACTGAAGGAGATACACACATAAAAATATTATCACACATATTCATCATTTTTGAAATATATTCTTATATTATCAATCCTTATTTTCCTATAGGATGTAACTAATATCGATATTGAATAGTAAAAAATCATATATTAGGCAATGTTATTATTTTTTATACCATCCACAATTCATAGGAATCCTTATATGAGATTAATTGGGAAACTATATCAAATTTCATCATAATAAATAAAAATCATATTTGGAGTTGATTGATGGATATCTAATACTCAAATTTTCTATTTATTAATATCAAAGAGTCTCCAAAAATGATATTATATGGTAGAATAACATTTTACTACAAAACAATTAAATTTATTTCCTCATTGAATTAGAATGATAGTGGATTCCCAAATATGAAAACTTATGTAGGTCAAGTTTGACCATATTTATTTTATACTTTTTATTAAATAATGGAGAAATATTTATTTTGATTCCACTTATACATTCTCGAAATACTAAACTAGGACTAGCATTTGCAATGGTAACAGAATACATCAACTATTATAGAGCAACATGTGATTCCATCAGGTAGATAAGTGTCAATATGGATCTCTCTGATGCAATGAAAAAGTCATTATAATCTAAAAAACAATGGTATAAGGGATATGTTTAGATAAAATTTATTACACTCAAATGTCAATAAAAGTTTAAGGTTGTTTTGAGTATACCTGTGAAAATATGTAATGACCCCCACCCTAGTAGCCAAGAATCTGTTGTTACTATATTACATTATTATAAGATATAAGGATTCACATCGTAAAGGATTGAATAGTATAGTTGACATGGAGTTATATATAAATAATTGAATCTCATGTTATAATTGAGAAATAAAATACACAATATTGTGGGTAAATATTTTGATTCCTTCAACTCATTTAATGGTTACTTCATTATATTTTAGTGAATGAAAAATATGGTCATCTCAGATACTTGTTAATGGTTACGTATAGAGGAATCTATCTTGAACTAATAAGTCATAATCAGTATATAATGGAACGTAAATGAACATACATTCCATATAATCAATGACTTGACAATAATTGTTAGATAAGGCATAATCAATATGGCATGGTAAATAACTAAAACACATTCCATTTAATAAATCACATGAGCATGAAAATGAATCCATAGATCATATAAATGAGTAATCCCATAGATAATAATAATTTAATTCTTTTGATGGAAATAAATAGAATTTAATATCATGATACCAAACATCATGGTATTTATACTTTCAATACCTTTCATAATATAGATTGGAACTACAGTTAAAAAAACTGTTTTATTTGGCCAAAAGATATGTGTCATGTGACTTATCAATGCATCAAGGTGACCTATTATTTCAGGTCCACCCATCACTGCATGTCCAATGCATTAAATTTATATCTATTGGTAAATTTATTTCATAAACAATATTTATTATCCAAAAAAATCTATATTATTTATATAATACATTGTTATCAATATTTCTCCAATTAATCAATTAACCATACAAGTAAGCACAAATGGAATAAATATTTTAATAGATTAGAAATAAAGATTATACTTGAAAAATAACATGTATATTTAAATTATTGGTGATTATAGAGGATAAATGAAAATATTCTTTCAATGAAAACAATATCCTTCCTAAAAGAAAGTGAGATGGTAAAATAATTTATACAACATCGGTATCTTTTGAATTTCAAACACATGATAGTATATAATTGAATTGAAAAATTAATCATTATAAATAAAAAATTATTCAAGTTAAATAAATCATAGGGTAAGTATATGAACCACATAATACTAAATACCTTCAAAATTGTAAATATGTCTTAATTTAAAGGATATTGAGAAGAAATACGGCACAATTTGAGGAATAATAAATGTATTTGTTATTTGTATCAAATGTAAATACAAATAGATTAATGAAATAAATTAGAAAATAATAGCAATAAAATATACACATAATCTTGGAATATTAAAGACCACGAAAAAATTATATAACACAATGAAAAGATATTGATATATGAAATTATTTTACAGATGGTAACAATATTATCAAATCCCATTAGATGAAATAAATGAAAATGGAAATTAAATTCACATAAAATATTAATGACTTGTAAAAGGTGTTTTATATAACCAATATGAAATAAAATATTTTTGTTACAATAAAACATGCCTCAATGGAGATGAATTGAGATAATATCCCTTACCTCATTCATTTATTTTTTAAATGTTATTTAAACTACTATATAATTGTTTTAAACATGTTATTAATTAATAATTGATCAATAGTAATATTTATAATAACATATATAATCTTATTATAATATATTATCATCCATTTTATCAATATTTTATTATTTCTACTATTTTGTCTTCTAATTGGACTACATTTTTTATGACATTTTTTGTCACAGATGATCGAGTTATTTTTCATATGAAATTGTTCCATAATCTATATGATGATATTAATTTCATAAATATAATATTTATTAATTATATACCATTTAGATTAATTATTTATTTTTTGGACTTGGCAAATAAGTTGTGTCTCTTCATGAAGATGGTATAATGTAATAAGCATGATTAATGTTATCATTACATTAATTTGTGAATGTGTGAAAATTTGGTCCCAGTTACAATAGAATCACCCTGACTTAACATGGTCTTCAGATCTTGGCCTGCTAGGTGCCACCAGTATCTCTGAAGACATGTGGTCGCCACCCTAGGGTGCACCCATGCGCCCGAACATGTCAGCCGACTAATGAAAGTCCCCACAGACCAACACATGTTCGTTTGAGGGTGTATTATACTCACTCACACAAACACCCTGAGAAACATCTTATAATGTCAGCCATACTTATAAATACTCTATTCTATGAATTTTTAACAATTATGTTCAAATATGATAGACTCCCAAAAAGAAAGGTGAACCTTTTTTTACCTCTATATTTTTAATGCAATGATTACCACATCTAACGTCCAATCATGAGTTGGTAAATTTTACTCATGGATTTTCAACTTCCATGAGGCATAAGATATCACAATATCCTTTTTTATCAGAACACACATGAACCCATTCTAGGATGCATCACTTCAGATACCAAAACATTCTTTGCATCATGGTAGTGTGAGAATGGGTGTAATGACTAACATTTTTTTTGCACGTTGATATTCTCTTCAAATTCCTCCACCCAAACGTACTTAACTAATTTCTGAGTCAATCGGGTGAGTGGATTAGATTATCATGAAAAATATTTCACAAAACATAAATAATTTCAAGCTAAACCGAGAAAACATCATTTTTCAGTTATTGTTGTTCGTCTCCACTATCTTTGAATAACCTCTATTTTTTATAGATCCACAGATATCCCTTCCCTTGAGATTATGTGGCCCAAAAATGAATCTTTTTTATGCCAAAATTTACTCTTGGTAAAATTGTCATAAATATTATTCTTTGTTAGGGTCTATAGTACAATTCTCATGTGATCTTCAAGTTATTCCATTCTATTTGAATTGACAAGAATATAATCTATAATGACTAAAAAAATCTAATCAATATAGTATCTAAAATACTTAATCTATTGATCAATGATGATAGCATGGGAATTAATATGTCCAAAATGCATCACTATAAATTCCTAGCATACATACCTGGTATGAAACGTTGTCTCTGTTATATCCTCATTTTTTACCCTTAATTGATGATAAAAAGAATAATGATCAATCTTGGAAAGTTATTGGGTTCCACATAATTGCTAAAATAATTTATCAATGCGTGTGAGAGGATATTTATTCTCTATAGTGATATTGATAATTTCTTGATAATCAAGGTAGAGTAACATTGATCCATATTTCTTCATAATAAATAGAACATGTCCTCCCCAAGGAGACACACTCAATTGTATGAATCCCTTATCAGGATTCCCTTAGATTTTCTTCTTCAATTCATGAAACTCAATTAGGGCCATTCGATAATGTTTCTTAGAAATTTGAATAACACCTAGAATTGGTTCTATTGAAAACTAAACATCCTAATTTGGTGGAGGACATGTGAATTTCATTAGAAAGACATCATCAAACTCATTAAAATGAGATTATTTTTAATCGTGAGTTTCTACCCAACCATTTGAGATAAAATGCCGTCATTTATTAGAATAAAGACCCATAAGATGGAATACATATTTACTAGAACATTGTATTCATACTTGAAATAATAGATGATGATAGGTTGATCGAGAATATGAAATGTGACATCCCTTCTTGGGAAATTTATTTGATTTCCATATAAATAAATCCAATCCATGACGAAAACCATATCAAATTCCACTATAATATAGATCATGTGATGTTAAAGAATCACTTTCCACCCAATATTAATTGGAGATGAATCGTAAACTTTGGATGCAATTGTTGTGAAATTAGAAGTTGTCATAGCTAAAATAGCATCTATTGTTGAGGTAATATGGCGATACCCTTATAAAATTATTTTGAAATATAGTAATGGGTTGATCTTGAATCAAATAAAACATTTTCAACATTAGAGTGGATGGTAAGTGTTCCTTTCAGCACTTCATTATCGATCTTCATGTCATCAATAGTAATAGCATGTCACATTCTTTGTCTCTGGACTTAAGAGTCATTCAGTGTCGATATTCATTATTAAACCTTGGGTTAGGGCATTTATTGGAAAAATTCCCCATTTCATTACACTTCTAATATTTAAGAGTAGGATGTTCATTCTATGTAGCCTTTTCTTTTTTGGCATCATTTTACATTATTTCCCATCACATCATCATTAAATTGCATGATGACATTATTTTCCACCCTTAACACATTTACTAGTGCCTTTAAGAAAATTACCTATATTTTTCATTCCACAGTATGACCATTAGGGGAAATACTTCTTCTCTTTAGTTTGGTCTTTAGATTTTCCATTGAATCCAATTTTCTCTTTATTATCAAAACCATATGACTAATGGGTTACTCCAATCTTTATCTCATCCTTGAGTACACAATGAACAATATCCTCATAACTATTGAAGTAACTTGTGGATAATTCCATTTCGAGACTTGGTGTTAAGACATTGAATAATCGATCAATCGTACTATCATCTTGGATAATAATTCCAGAAGTGTGCCTTGCAAGTTTGTAAAATTTTCTTCCTTGGTACCAAAATATTCATCATCTTTTTTATAATGTTCATGGAAATATCTCTCCATATTTTTTTGAAGAATATTCATAATGTACTTATTGAAAAATTAGTTCATGAACTCGTCCCACTCTATGCACTAAATTTCATCTCTCTTCATCGTATTCTTGATAAGATTCCAACATTCATCATATTCACCTTCCAAATGATATACAATTATGTGGAATTTAAAATGATCAGAACATTGTAGAACATAAAATATAATTTTAGTGGTACTAATCCATTGTTCATCCACTAATGGATTAGAAGACCCACTAAATAAAGGTCAATAATGCCTCATGATGGATTCAAAAAAATGCTTCTCCCTCATTTTCTGGTTTGGATGTTCAACATGATTCATAGCATGAGAATGTTCTGAGAGAATGGATATAATATTTTTCATTCCAACTTCCATTGAATTTTGATTTATAGGGGATAATCATTTCATTTCCTATCCTATTCATCATTAATGTGGTTCTTTTGGGTTCCATCCATTAACTAAAATCAAGAATCATAGTGTGAGAAACACTAATAGTAACACGGAAATCATATAATAATGAATAAAATTATAATTTAGAACACCTTAGGTCTTATCATACGATATTCATATTAATTTTATAAAACCCTAGGATTGTACCTTTTACATAGACATATCCTCATGGCTTTATCTTCCTATTTTCCACAGGATAACTATACCTTTCATGTGGTACCAACATTAGAGACCCGCTATTTACATAAATTGATATCACATTAGAATTGAATTATATTTATTATAATAAATAACAAAAGCATGATAGGTCCATATAGGTATAGTGTATTTAAAAACAGGGAATCATAAAAACTGGTTCATAAAACTTCTACATTATCTCCCCTTTATTTCATCATAACTTGAATACTTTTCAAAATATCATTCTAAATAACCTTCTTTGTGTAATCTGTAAAATAAACATATAAAATAGTGAGTTAAAATTATCAGTAAGGGTAAACAAAGGAAATATCAATCATATCATATTCACAATAACCTGGCATTTGAAAATCATATCCTTCATATAAATGATCACAATATCATTTCCTGGGATAAATGATTAATGTCAATGTAATCCCAATTTTCATAACATAAACATGAATTTTTGTGGCATACACACTTTAGCATATAATATCATTTCATATTAGTTAAGGCTCATTTCAAAGACCATCATAACGGACAAAGCCCATTACTGAACCGAGTTCTCTACTCATTGTAGCTATATATCACTAAACCATATTAAATTCCCATTCTATAAATGTCTATCTAATTAGATATAAATCATTACCTAATTAACTGTATAGAGATATAATTACAACCAATCTCATAATACAATCATTATTACATGGGCCAATAATACCTAAATCAATTTTCATTTCATTACCCATGAAATAAAATGAGATTCTTAATCATAATTTCATCCAAACATTATCCTTATAAGATAAATGGACTACATAAAATTAATTCTATCATAATAAAAATCAAATAAAATTAATAATACTGATAGAAACATAAACCAATTGTCATATTAGATGGAAAATATTTTTGATAAAAAACTTCAACTTAATTCATGAGGAAAGTATGCTTTCTTCATTAAAAACATGTTCCCTTCTCAAAATGATGAGAAATTTTAAAATAAAACAATTTAAATGAATATAAAAATGAAATATTGTAAGGGAATAATCATGGAAAGATTTCATTTGGATTGTGTAAACATTATTTCATGTCGTATATTTTTAAAAAATCTTCTCCATGTACTTTTTTCGGGAAAGTAAAAAAGTACATCATATGGTAATCAAAAGAAAGATTCCATCCAAACCATGTAGTAAAAGTAAAAAATGTGTAAACAAAACATAAAAAATACATATAAGAGTAATAAACATTTTATTAAAACATTATTAGAGAACATGTAATGGGATGATAAATATATACCCAGTAAATACTTACGTATAAACAATCTCAAATACAAATGAGATAGAAAAATTATCCCTTAACTTAGGTCCAATATGATTCATATATCTCCAAACCTCCTGTATAATTATTTGATTATTTTTAAATATTTATTCTAGAATCCAAGTAATTTTTATGATAACATTTGTTATCATATTTTCATCTTTTTGATAGTATAATTTCATTGTCACTCATTATACGGGTATTAAATGATTTATGTTCTTATGTATGTTTTGTCAGATTAGTTATTATTCTTATTTATTGGTTATAGTAATATCATTTAATTCATTGTATTAGTATAATATATATCATATTTTTTCATTCAGTTCATTTATATAATCATGGTTTAATGAAGATTACATAGAAAAAATCACATCACAAAGTGAAGATGGTAATTTGTTCGTACGCACACACGACACTATCGTTCCTATAATTGTGGAATGATATTGAATTGGACGGTGTATTTTATATCTGAATCATAATCATGTTTTAATAATCATATATATTTATTATTTACACCATTATACCCATCCATGTTTGGTGGTGATGGAAAACAGATTACACCACTTCGTAGTGACAGTATATTGTACGTACGCACTTGAGGTGATTTTGTTTTTCATTTTGTGGATATAAAGTGAAATAGGGTTGTTTCATATTTATAATAACATATAATTAAATTTTTGATACTAATCTGAATACTTTATAATGAATAAAATAATGATGAGGATGTATAGGATTAAATTTTTTTGAATGAATTGGTAGAAAAGATTACCTCTTTCTCGATGTGCCTCCTTTAAATTTAATCTTTGGGAATTAGAGTTGGACTTTTTAGAATTCTAGTAAATCTAGAATGTAACTATGGATGTTGAGAAGAGAAATGGGTAGGGATTGGTTGATATGTTTTGATCCGAATGGAGTTAATAAGAGAGGTAGAAGGATTACTTTTATAAGAGAGGACATGGGAACTTTAAGAAACTCTAAAAATATTAATTTATTATAAATTAATTTACCTCTAAAAATATTACTAAACATATATAATTAAAATATAAGATGATTTTTTTTAGAATAACCTTCATACTAAAATTTATGACATGTTTAGAATATTATTTAATCCTTATATTTTTTGTTTAACCCTTATTTTACCCTTTTAAATCTTATCGTGATATCATGTTATTTTCACATTGTGGGTTAATGTAATATCCATATCATGTCAAACGACCTAAAAAGTTATTTAAGACATTTTTGGACATATATTAACCATTTGTACAAATCAATTATATTTAGGAATCTAATTTATTTTAATAAACTATTTTATGATGTATGTTTTGAATTGTGTCAATTTCGGACACAATTCATACATGACTTATAAAAATTTATAAAAACCTCATTCCCAAAATAATATAGAATGAACTGAAATATAATATATCAATATCATCCAAAAAATTTGTGGATGACATCAAAATAACCAAATTAATTTGTTTAAATATTTTAAAAATCATTTCTTTGAATATTTTATTAATGAGGTAATCATTACTTTATAATTGTGACATAAATAAATATACTTATCTAATGTATAGAAAAAATATAAACAATATTCCATGATTTAGAAAATATTGTTATATTTTTAATGACTATTTATATTCTTAGATAATTTTTATGTAACAATTTTTTATAATCTATTAACTAAAAGATATATGTTTACCTTATAATTATCTTTACGTCAAATTAATTCTTATAAAATGTCATTTTCACATCAAAGTAAATCCATGATGTCCAAAAATAGACCCAATGATGCCCATGGTCTGAAATATCACATTAAATAGGATTATGATAAGTTTTTTGGTAGTTTTATATTATAAAATTATTATTTTGTTACCCTTATATACCAGAAGTACCCTTTAACCATATTAAATAAAATAATTACTGAAGGTAATATTTATAATGACAAAAAATAAATGGTACATATTCTAAAAATTTGTACCATTTTATTCCATTTAAGTAATTGATATTTCAAATGATATGAAAATAAAACTTTCTGTAATTAATTTAAAATTACTCCCATTGTTGAAATGAAAAAATGAGTTTTAAATGATAAAACATTGCCAAATATTGAATTGTTTTTACAAATGATTTGAATGTAAAATTAATGATAATTACATACATTATATTAAATGATAAAAATATATTCTATTTATAGGTTAAAACCATTCAAAATTATAATTTAACCATATAATGTATCTTGACTAATTGTTTTTATTATAATTAATTGTATTTTTACTATTAAATAAAACATGAAAGTTATCATAAAAATATCATAAATTAATACATAATAAATTTTGATATCCCTCTTCAAAATAATATTTTTTGTTTTAATATATAAATTATCAATTATTCCAAATCGTAATTAAAAATGGGTTCTCCATTCAAAGGTGTAAAATTATCCTTTTAAAAAATTGGTTCCTATACATATAATAGAGTTTTATTCGTACCCAATGACTAAAATATCCATTGTATGATTATCAAAAATATTTTATTTTGTATATAAAACTAATATATCATATTTTTATACAAAATTTAATTCAATAAAAAATAAAATTACCTAATTGAATTATATTTGTCATAAAAAATTAATAGCCTATGAATTTATAATTCATTTTCATAAGTTAATTATAATTATTCTTTCTAAACAAATTACCAGGCTATAATAAAAAATTTATATTAATGGAATCTCTCGGTTTTTTTAAAATCATGATTTCATGAAATGAAAGCTATAGATGAATAAAAATTATTTAAAGAAAAAATTTCATGAATACACCTGGGTGTTACAAGTTAAATAATTCACATTCAATTATTAAGATAATTCATCAAAATAAAAGAATTGTAGTCCTCCAACATTGGCTAGATATGGAACCACTTACCTCAAAACATGGGGTCACAAATTCCTACAATGAAAACCAGTACAAAGGATTCAAAAACATTAAAGGAGTCCCTATAATCAAAAGATAGATCTTTTACCTGATTAATTTTAGGAAAATGATTAGTGATGTTGATGAATAATTACATAAATATTGAATGAACACCCTCACTACAACTACGTAATTAACTACACCAATAATAAGAAGAAACATGAAATAGAAAAGAAAACTAGACGAAAAATCACCATGGGTCAACATGTCTAATAATTTGATGCCAAAGTGCTTCCATGAATGAAGAAACAAAGATGAAGAATGGTTTACTCACCCTGAAAGATGCCTCCCAACCAAAATAATTATAAAATACCAAAAAGATCAGTTTTGATTGAATGGAGTCTTAAAAAATATTCCAAAAATCCTTTGAGGTTGAGATCCAAAGGAGATGTGGATGAATGAAATAAGATATCACTTTTACACCTCCATAAAATCCATTTTTTCTATATTTATATAGTGTATAATCCATATACATGTCTTGAAATCCATGAGGATCTCATACATTGAAAAACACATAGCTTTTATAATAAACACCACTCTTTTAACATTATACGACTTGTAATATTTACAATGAATATAATCCCTTCATGTTGTGTACAAGGTTCAGGAGATCTTACTAATAGAACATAATCATCTTGTACTTCCTCGAAACAAAATATAATTCTCTTGTAGAGAATAAACAACTATTTTGTTTCACATGGAAATATAAAACACCTCTTATATAAGGCCCCATCCTTAATCATTACTTAATCTTGAGTTATTACAAGATTACACATTGGAGATCTTTTCAGGTTTAGAGATTTAGAGAATTAGGACATAACTATTACATCTCAAAGATTACAAAGTTGACTCATCTACTCAACTTCAATTTTTTTCCAAAAAATAAAAACTCCTAAACAAAAGAGTCATGTATAGTTCCTTGTTTTAGACAGCCTGACATTTCCTTGATCCCATCCTTGACTCCTATTCAACATTATGTCCTGTGAAAAACATTTCAAAAAAACTCGGGATGAGCATAAAAATCTCAATAAGGTTTATAGAAATATGGAAGAGAAACATGAGTTCATATATACATAATAATGAAAAAATTCTTTACCCATAAAACATAATAAGTTTAATATACCTCATCAAATCATGAATAAATAATAGAAATCATAATACATAAAGGTAACTTGAGGCATTCATAACATTCATACATAGGGAGTAACCCTCTTGGTTACGTTTAGAATACCCATCACAATATATTCCCTTAATCTCTTCAGTGATACCTTAACGTTTCACTTCTTCACATTACCCAATGCATTGGAGAGCTGTCACGGGCTCACACGCACATAGTTTATCACGGAACCACCCGTCTTCATAAACAATGCCCATGAACCATAAAAAAATCATATCACTTAAAACATGCATAAAAGAAAACATAACATTTCCATATTTCAATCACAAGAGATCATATCATAAAATTATAAAAACATCTAATAAAATCATTAAAACTCTATGAGAGAAAAATTCCCTTTATACATTGAAAATATTAAAAGAAGACATTTAAAAGAGATTTTAGAATAAAAGTGTCCCATTCCACTTCAAAACTTTTTGAAGGGATTTAAAACATTCATGTCCATATAAATAAATCCTTAAAACCATTTATAGAACATTGACATGAATAATAAATGTTTAAAAGAATAAATATTTAAAACCATTTTTAATACCCAAATAAAAGAAAAGTAAAACATGGTATTTATTTTTCATTTTAAAAAATTATGGCTTGTAGAGGAAGTCGAAACTCATATAATGGTCACGGCGGCAGAGAAGTTGTTGTCACTACATACGTATGAAAAAGACATTCCCTTTGGTCTTTTAGTAAAATGCCTCATATAAAAAAGACTCACTTTGGTTAAACATAAAAGTAAAAGGGGTTTATAAACTGTATAAAAGAAGGGGGTGTATAAAACGAAATATGCCTCAATGAAAGGAGATTGAGACGAAGTCCCATACAAATATGGTATCCTTGGAATAAAGATAAATCAATTACGTAATTATGTGTGACAAATGAATACCCCAAATATAAGTGGATTTTACGTGTAAAACAATCAGAGGTTATTCCCACATATTCATAGAATGACACATTCAAGGAGTTCAAGTTTATCCCAATGAATCAAAATTGGGTGAAGAAGTTCCCTCACAAAAATTCGACAACCTAACGACGTCACTTCAAAATTCAGAAAATGAGTTGATGAGAGAGAAAATTTTATCTCATCACTTGGACATAAAATTTACATAAATACGGATATATAAAAACATATCTCAACATAATATCATGTGAAATAAAATACATAACAAAAGAAGTCTTTTAAAAAGAGGAGGGTGAAAGGTCCCCTTACCAAGTTGGGTAACTTTTGAAACGTACACCCTATGGAAGAAGGGTCATACCATGAAGATGGAAATACCAATAAATTGAATTATACTACACAAAATGTATAATAATGAGAATTACATACACCACACAAAGTAAATAGTGGCAAACGTATCATAAATGTCACGGGAATAAAAGTGAGATGAAAAATCCCTTACGAAAACTCGGCAGCCTAACGACGCCACTTAAAACATTCAAAAATGGATTTATGAGATCAAATAGGGTCTCTCATAATATGACCATAAAACTTTCATTATGATGAATATAAAATAACTTCCCCAAACATAAGAAATATGAGTTTAAAAGAAATGACATAAAATAGAGTACTTAAAAAGAAAAGAGGCGTAGGATCCCTTACCTCGGGTCCGACTTGACTCGATCCTTCTTTAACATCCTGAATAATAAATATGAGTTAATTTATACTTTATTAAGAACCTTTTTCAAGTTCATTATTCATTTTATATCACTTATTGCAATTTTATAAACATTATGTAATCATTGAAGTTAATAATGTTTGCTTCGTCGATATTTGGTTCTTAAGTCGAAAGTGGACTTCTTACAATTACATGTTGATCGTGTGGTCAAAGTTTCATCATATCTAGAATGATATTCAGGATTTGGATATCAAATATATCATATATATCCATAATATAAATGTATTTATTATATTATATAATCATTTAGAGGTATGAAATGAAATGCATCGTTCATGGAGACGGTAAGCCGTACGTACGCATGAACGCTACATTCATTTCTATGTCATATTAATGGAATTAAAGATAAATGAGAGATATGTATATTTTAATTGCAGAATTATATTAATCATTTAGATGTAACATAAATCATATATATCCATTATATATATGTAATTATTGTTGTACATTACATTTGGGGATAAGAAATGAAATGCACCGTTCATGGAGACGGTAAGCCGTACGTACGCATGAACGCTACTTTAATTTCTATCTCATACTTTAATGGAAAGAAAATAATAATTATATAAAGTTATATTATAATTCTAGTATAACATAATATATAATAATTTTAAATCCAACCTTTATACGACCCACATATGGCATTAACGAATCAAATCACTTTGAGGGGGCGGTAGTCCGCACTTCCTAAAATGAAGATATCACGTTTACCCATAATGGAAACCATAAAGGTATACCTTAAATGAAAAATACAGAAGCTTATGTAAAACATAAACATATTATATATCATATATAAATTTAGTGACATCGTAATGGCCACCTTTGATGGTTTTATATGAGTGTTGAACAATCATCGTTTCGTGAGGCAGAAATTCACCATCCACAGAAACAATATGTTCTTTAACCATTAGATGAAGGTGTGTGTATGTGTAGCTGGAATCCGTTTTTTAACAACATCATAGTATATTGGAGATAAATTAGTTGTTACAATATAAATGAATAAAATGATTTTATGGGTTTGGAAAAGCAAAATAAAACAAAGGAACACAATAAAAGACACTACCTTTAAATCGGGTAACTCTTTTTGATTTGAGCTCAAAGGATTCATTAAGTAGACTTCTTCCCAAAGTGAGGCTTATAGGAGTAAGAGAGTGATTTATAGAGACAAAATGGTCAGGTTTTGGTCGGTCCAAAGGGTAGAGAGGTGTGGGTAAGGAGGTAGAGGTGGGGGCCTTTTATAAGAGGAAAGGAGGGGCACTTTTGGAAAGGTATAAAATGTAACTTTATTTTCAAATGAGTTTCAGATTTTAATGGTCCCACATTGATTTTTTTCTAGGATAAGGTGATAAGGGTTCTACATAAACCCATCCAATAGGTTTTTGACATGTGTAGGGGTTAGAGTTTACATTATCTTTTAATTTTATTTAAATCGTTAAATAATGAGGTAATCACTACATCATCATGATGTCATAAATAATTTAATTTATTTAATGTCTAAAAATTATAAAACAAATACTATGATGTCGAAAATCATTTTAGATATCCAATTATTATTTATAGTCTAAAAGATCATTTATTTAGACAAAATTAAAAATATTTTACTCAGGTGATACATTCTTTATTACATTTAACAATGTTTAAAAATAAAAAGATAAAAAGTCACTTTCTCACAAAAGGGATTCCATCGTGCCCCCAATTTTGGAACAAGGAATCCCATGGTCGTCCATGAGACAACCATTAGCATTAGGACACATGTTGTGGTAATTTTTAATTATAATGTTATTATTTTATTATCTTTAACTACCAAATTACTCTTTAATCAAGATAATTAAATGTAATTACCGTTGTTACTATTCATAATGTCCAGAAATAAAAGAGTCTTAATTAAAAAATTTAGACCTTATGATTCCAAATTTGTAATCCATTTTACCAAATTCCAAACACATAAATTGCAATAATTAATTTAAAAATAATTCCCGTTGTCAAAACAAATAGCGGGTTTTTTAGAAACAATATTTATGAAAAGTTTGGCACTTGTTTATGACCAATTCCAAAGTGAAATTAATCCCAATTACCATCATTGTATTACATTGTAAAAATATATTCTAATTAAACTTTAAAACAAATTAAAAAGATAATATATCCATATAATTAAATTATATGAAGAAGCTGTTTTGATGTAAAATGCTGTATTTTTCACTATTCATTGAAAAATGAACATTGTCAGAAAAATACCAAAAATTAACAGAAGGTAAATTTCAATGTCCCAATCATAATTAATATGATTATTTTGAAAAATATATCTTATAAAATTGTCAAAAGTTTTATTTAAAAATGGTTTGCCATCAAAAGGTACTAAAACAATCTTTAAAAAATACTACTGTATTCAATGCTTAAGATTGGATTCATTTGTATTTTAAGCCTCTAAAATTTATTGGATAAAACTAAAAACATTTAACAAACATATATAATGGTATTTTAGTTATTTATATTCATTCTCGCCAATACTACGGCTACGTGTTAACTACCATTTAAAATAAAATTAGTTTATTATTAGAGTACAACAGAAGATTTCAAAGGAGCTCATTATTGCGTATTGGGTAAGACATCAAGCATAGGGTCCATTTAAATTAATATAGATTTTTTTTTTCACAAATAGGGATAAATATAAAAATGTCATATTTTTTATTTACTTGGGGTGATACATCCTTCCCCCCTTTTTGGAATTGTGTCCTCGTAATTTTAAAACTGGGCTTGGAAACATCATTGAAAATCCCACATCGGAAAAGGATTAAGTTAAACTATCACATTAAAAGAATGAAAGGGAAGTACAAAGGTCACCCGAGTTAACCCATACTAGGATTCCATGTAGGAAAACATGGACATGGAGGAGAAAAAATAGGGTCATGTTCTGAGGAAGAGTGATAGTAAACTTGTCTAGGCGAAAGTTAACCATAAGAAAATCACAAACTTGTGATGGGTTAAACGATATTCGATTCCCCAGTAGGAAATGTTAATAGACAAAATTTTTGGTTTAAGTTACGCTTCATTGAATAATTTATTTTTGAGCTTAAATAAATCATAATGAAACATACTTACTTGTCACGTAGACATTTAACATTTACTAGATTTTTTAATCAAACTCATATTTTCTACAAAATATGAGTATTTAAGAAGAATTGTTCACATTAAGAGTACTATAACCATCTTCTTGAGAATTACCTAATCCAAAAAAGATAACTATATACATCCCATGTCTTTAGAACTTAACCTAAACCAAAATTTTTAGTATGAGATCAAATAATCCACAAAAGTATAATCCTTTATAAAATTAAAATCTATTCTTATTCTCCAAAATTTGTCCAAAAAAACCCAAAGTTCAATAAGGACCATTTGATAATCAATTTTTCCATAAAAGTATTCAATGTAAACCAAACTAAGATTGAAACCCAAATATTTGAAGGATTTTGTCACATAGTATTCCAATGTACAAATTAACACTTATCTTTAAATAACATCAGCTGCTCTAAATGTATCATATTGAAAAGTAATTAACCTAATCACATATCCTCCATGATAGGTTAATAATTACCAAAATAATCTTATTCTAGATTCATAAGATCATGTAACTAAAAATAATTAGTCAAACTAACCAGGGACTTCACTTAGTCCAATGGTAGGTGATAAATACCAGTCGCACTTTGGTTGTGGGTTCAATTTCCACAGCTTTTTCTGACGAGACGGGTAGTCACACGGTCTGCGTGTTGTCCCTTTTCCAAAACTGTATAATTCTTAAAACATTTCCCAAAATGAGATAAAATCTTCAAAAATGATCATAACATATTTTAACCTCAAGTTTATCTCATGCCTTTCATTTTCCATCATATCATTGAGTAACCCATAATTACCTAAAAAGTAGGGATCATATAAACCTTAATGGTTACCTTTATAATTATTACCTGAACTTCCACATCTAGTTGGTCATCTCTTACATGATGCATTAGAGAACTCACCAAGGTTCTAGTGGTTGGTCATGACTCCTTGATAGTTGGTTTAGCACAACCATGAGATTACTCATTTAATTCCCCCATTTCATCCAATCTATTAATCATAGAACCACCACAGTTTCCATCAAACCCATTGTTACTTTGGTGCCTTCTAGATCCATCCATTTACTAAAAACAAAAATGTCAGTGTGTGTATATCAACAAAATAATCATGTACTAATGAAGAATATAAACACTAAGATATACTTACTCATTCACTATATCTAAAAACTATGACTCTTTCTGAAATCCTAGCCATTATGGTAAAGTCACTTATGCTTATAGAATACCCTAACCTCTAAAGTTATCTAAACTGACCTCTGATACCAACTATAAGGCCCCAGCCTTAATCATTACTTAATATGGAGTTATTAAAAGATTACACATTGGGGGTCTTTTCAGGTTTACAGTTTTAGAGAATTAGGACACAACTATTACATCTCAATGAATACAAAGTAGACACATCTACTCAACTTCCATTTTTTTCCACAAAATAAAAACTCTTGAAAAAAAGAGTCATGTCTAGTTCCATGTTTTAGAAAGCCTGACATTTCCTTGATCCCATCCTTGACCCCTATTCAACTTTATGTCTTGTGAAAAACATTTCAAAAAAACTTGGGATGAACATAAAAAGCTCAGTAAGGTTTATAGAAATATGGAAGGGAAACATGATTTCATATAAACATAAGAATGAAATCATACTTTACCCATAAAACATAAGCACTTTAATATACCTCATCAAATAATGAATAAATCATATAAATCATAAGACATAATGGTAACATTAGGCATTCATAACATTCTTACATAGTGAGTATCCCTCTTGGTTACGTTTGGAATACCCATCACAGTATATACCCTAAATCTCTTCGGAGATAAATTAATGTTTCACTCTTCATGTTACCCAATGCATTGGAGAGCTATCACGGGCTCACCTGCCCTTAGTTTATCATGGAACCACCTGTCTTCATAATCAATTACCAAGAACCATAACATAATCATATCACTTAAAACATGCATAAAGGAAACATAACATTTCCATATTTCAATCAAAATAGTTCACATCATAAAATTATAAAAACATCTAATAAAATCATTAAAACTCTATGAGAGAAAAAATCCCTTTATACTTTTAAAATATTAAAAGAAGGCATTTAAAAGAGATTTTAGAATCAAAGTGTCCAATTCCACTTCGAAACTTTTTAAAGGGCTTTAAAACATTCTTGTCCATATAAATAAATCTTTAAACCCATTTTTAAAACATGGACATGGATGATAAATGTTTAAAAGAATAAATCTTTAAAACCATTTTTAATACCAAAATAAAAGAAAAGTAAAACATGGTATTTATTTTTCATTTTAAAAAAGTATGGCTTTTAGAGGAAGCCGAAACTCAAATAATGGTCACAGCGGCGGAGAAGTCGTTGTCGCTGCATACGTATGACAAAAACATTCCCTTTTGTCATTTAGTAAAACAATTCATATAAAAAAGATTCCTTTTTGATAAAAATAAAATCAAAGGGGGTTTATAAACCGTATAAAATATGGTGGTGTATAAAACGAAATATGACTCAATGAAAGGAGACTGAGACGATGTCCCATACAAAGACGATATCCTTGGATTAAGGATAAATCAATTACGTAATTACGTGTGACAAATGAATACCCAAAATATAAGTGGATATTAAGTGTAAAACAGTCAGAGGTTATTCACACATATTCATAGAACGAAACATTCATGGAGTGAAAGTTTATCCCAATGAATCAAAATTGGGTTAAGAAGTTCCCTCACAAAAATTCGACAGCTTAACGGTGTCACTTCAAAATTCAGAAAGTGAGTTGATGAGAAAGAAAATGGTATCTCATCACATGGACATAAAATTTACATAAATAAGGATATATGAGAACATATCCCAACATAATAGCATGTGAAATAAAAGACATAACAAAATAAGTCTTTTAAAAAGAGGATGGAGAAAGGTTCCCTTACTGAGTTGGGTAACTTTCGAAACGTACACCCGATGGAAGAAGGGTCATACCATGAAGATGTAAATACCCATAAATTAAATTATACTACAAAAAATGTATAATAATGGTCATTACATACACCACTCATAGGAAATAGTGGCAAACGTATCATAAATGTCATGAGAATAAAAGTGAGATGAAAAATCCCTTACGAAAACTCGGCAGCCTAACGGCGCCACTTACAACTTCCAAAAATGGATTTATGAGATAAAATAGGGTCTTTCATAATATGAACATAAAAATTTCAGTATTAGTAATATAAAATAACATCCCCAAACATAAAAAATATGATCTTAAAAGAAATGACATAAAAGAGAGTACTTAAAAAGAAAGAGAGGCGTAGGATCCCTTACCTCGGGTCCGACTTGACTCGACCATTCATTAAGATCGTGAATAATTAACTTGAGTTAATTTATAATTTATTAAGAAAATTTTTCAATTTAATTATTCCTTTTATATCACTTATAGCAATTTTATAAACATTATGTAATCATTTAAGTAAATAATGTTTGCTATGTCGATATTTGGTTCTTATGTCGAAAGTGGACTTCTTACAATTACATGTTGTTCATGTGGTCAAAGTTTCATTATATCCAAAATGATATTCATGATTTGGATATCATATATATCATATATTTATCCATAATATACATGTATTTATAATATTACATAATCATTTAGAGGTAAGAAATGAAATTCACCGTTCATGGAGACGGTAAGCCGTACGTACGCATGAACGCTACTTTCATTTCTATGTCATATTAATGGAATTAAAACTAAATGAGAGATATGTATATTTTAATTAAAGATTTATATTAATCATTTATATGTAACATAAATCATATATATACATTATATATATGTACTTATAATAGTAAATTACATTTGGGGATAAGAAATGAAATGCACCGTTCATGGAGACGTTTAGCCGTACATACGCTTGAACGATACTTGCATTTCTATCTCATACGTTAATGGAAATAAAATAATAATGATATAATGGTATATTATAATTCCAGTATAACGTCATATATAATAATTTTAAATCCATCCTTTATACGTCCCACATATGGCATTAACGAATCAAATCACGTTGAGGGGGCGGTAGTCCGCACTTCCTAAAATGAAGATATCATGTTTACCCATAATGGAAACCATAAAGGTATTCCTTAAATGAAAAATACAGAAGCTTAAGAAAAAAATAAACATATTATATATCATATATAAATATAGTGAAATATTAATGGCCACCTTTTAAGGTGTATATGAGTGTTGAACAATCATCGTTTCGTGAGGCAGAAATTCGCCATCCACAGAAACAATATGTTATTTAACCATTAGATGATGGTGTGTGTAAGTTTAGCTCTAATACTTTTAATAACAACATCCTATTATATGAAATATACTGTATTTGTTACAATAGAAATGAATAAAAAGAGTTTAGGGGGTTGGAGATGCAAAACAAAACAAAAGAACAGAAGAGAAGACACTACCTTTAAATCGGGTAACTCTTTTTGATTTGAGCTCAAAGGCTTCGTTAAGAAGTCTTCTGCCCAATGTGAGGCTTCTAGGAGTAATAGAGGGAATTATAGAGACAAAATATGCAGGGGTTGTCCGAGCCAAAGGGTTGAGAGGTGTGGGTAAGGAGGTAGAGGTGGGGGCCTTTTATAAGAGGAGAGGAGGGGCACTCTTGGAAAGGTATAAAATGTAACTTTATTTTCAAATGAGTTTCGGATTTTAATGGTCCCACATTGGTTTGTTTCGATGCTAAGGTGATAATGGTTCTAAATACACCAATACAATTGGTTTTTTACATGTGTATGGGTTATATTTTACATTATCTTTTCATTTTATTGATATCGTTAAATAATGAGGTAATCGATGCATCATCATGATGTCATAAATAATTTTATTTATTTAATGTCTAAAAATTATAAAACAAATACTATGATGTAGGAAATATTTTTAGATTTCGAATGACTATTTATAGTCCAAAATATCATGTATGTAGACAAAATTAAAAATATTTTTCTCAGGTGATACATTCATTGTTACATTTAAAATTCTTTAAAAATAAAAAGATAAAAAGTCACTTTCTCAAAAAAGTGATTCCATGAGGCCCCATAGTTTGGCACAAGGCATCCCATGGTCGTCCATGAGACAACCAGTAGACTTAGGACACATGTTGTGGTCATTTGTTATTATTATGATATTATTTTATTATCTTTAAGTACCTGATTACTCATTAATCAAGATAATTAAAGATAATTACCGTCATTACTATTCATAATGTCCAAAAATAAAAGAGTCTTAATTAAATAATTTGGACCTTATGATTCCAAATATGTAATCAATTATACCAAATTCCAAACACATAAATTGCAATAATTAATTTAAAAATAATTCTTGTTGTCAAAACAAATAGCGGGTTTTTTAGAAACAATATTTATGAAAAGCTTGGCACTTGTTTATGCCCAATTCCAAAGTGCAATTAATCACAATCACCATAATTGGATTACATGGTAAAAGTATATTCTAATTACACACTAAAACAAATTAAAAAGATAATATATCCATATAATTAAATTATATGGAGAAGCAGTTTTGATGTAAAATGCTGTATTTTTCACTATTCATTGAAAAATGAACATTGTTAGAAAAATACCAAAAATTAACACAAGGTAAATTTCAATGTACCAATCATAAATAATATGTTTATTTTGATTAATACATCTTATAAAATTGTCAAAAGTTTGATTTCAAAATGGTTTTGCATCAAAAGGTAGTAAAACAATCTTTTAAAAATACTAGTGTATTCAATGCTTACGATTTGATTCATTTGTATTTTAAGCCTCTAAAATTTATTTGAAAAAAGTAAAAACATTTAACAAACATATATAACCGTATTTTAGTTATTTCTATTCATTCTCGCCAATACAATGTCTACGTGTTAACTACCATTTAAAATAATATTATTTTATTATTAGAGTGCGACGTAAGATTTCAAAGGAACTCGTTGTTGTGTATTGGGTAAGCCATTGAGCATAGCATTCCATTTAAATTAATATTCTCATTTTTTCACAAATAGGGATAAATAAAAAAATTTCATATTCTTTATTTACCTGGGGTGTAACATCTTATATTCAATAAACTCAAAGAGAACTCTAAAAAACTATTAACACATTTTTACAATGACTCCATTAATTTAGACAAACATAAATCCCCAAATAATAGGTCATTTCCCCAAAAATGATATCTATCCTCCGGAGCTCTATGATACATCTGTTTAAAGAGAATAATATTTATAATTATGAGAATTACTTTAATGTAGTAAATGAGACATTACACAGGACCCACAATTAGACTTTACATCCCCAGTATGTCAGGTGGAAAAATGATATCTAATAATGTGGTCAATCAACTTCTCCATTATCAACTAATCACATTCTCAATTCCCATCATAATATAATATATGTCAACATAACACTCTAACCAACAATAATGAATTCCATTACAGGACTTTCTATTGAGTAAAAATGATCTCAACTGGTTCCTAAAAAGGGAATCATAGGGCACTAACTCAATTTATTCCAAACATAGAATGTGGGAGAGACTGAGATAATATATTCAGAGTTGTGGTACATTTAAAGCATCATGAATTTCATTCAAATAAGCCTACAATGAGAGGTAATAAGTATCCTTCCCATGAAGCTCAGTGGACACAAACATTCCCTCATATATCAGAGCCAACTCTCCATATTTTACAAGATGGAGGTGACCAATGTTAGGATACACTTTCATGAAAATAAGATAACCCATTGAAACCTACCGATGATGATTTCTATGGACATTATAAGACTTTTATTCACTATTTGTTTTATCCAAACACTGAATTAAATATCAAATCCTCGCAATCATATAATAAACCAAACTCGATCCCACTAAATAATATTACCCCACATCTTCCCAAAAAAGAGTTGATCTATATGGGTGACCATAAGAAGTTTCAAAATGGTTCATTCTGATTGAATCCTGATAGAAATTTTAATAAGAAAGCTCAGTCAGTACCAAGTTTCTATCCCATGATCAACTAAAACACATGATACATGCATGAAACATATTACCTAGAACTTGAATAAAAAACTATATATCTACATAAACCTATTGATGATAAGTTTTACATAAACTGACATGTGTCCTCAATGATGCTTGGAGACTTCTCTATAAACATGATGTAAACCTAGTGTCTTTGTGTGAAATTATGGGTGAAGGAACCCCATGTGTCCTTAAAATTTCCAATATATACAGCTTACACTTATCATCATATTTTTCGGTTCCTTTGATCGGAATAAAATGAGATGATTCTTTCAAATAACCAATCACTACCAAGATAGAATTTTTCCCTCACATAATTCATGGTAATAAAACTAGAAATTCCATATATACCTCATACCATTCCTAAATAGGAACTACATATGGCTGAAGTGAGCCATAATTTTAAAATTCACCACTTTAATCAATAGGAAAGTGTAATAGTCAGACACATAATCAGTAATGTAATGATTCAAACCTAGCCACTATAAAACTATTTCATGTCAGAATACATCTTCATAGCACATGGATGAAGATACCATGGTGAAACATTAATATCATACAGAAATGATCTCCTCAAAGATTTTGGGATGAAAAATCGATCCCCAATACTATGAATACATTTTGATGAGATAGACCAACCAAAATGATCTTCCCATCAGAGAGGGTTTCTAGAATTTCTATGAACTCATTATCCTACATCTAAATCTACATAATAGGATCAAGTAGAGATGAAGATAATTTGACACTGGTAAAAACATACCTGGAACATCCCCATGGGCATACAGATAAAATATATAAAAAACACCAATTACGTCCTACTCTATCTTTAAATCTGAAATAGATTGTGGTGAATAATTTCATCTAAGATCATATTCAATGACATTCCCATTCCTCAGTGTGTAAGAGATATATAATTCAAACGTATAAAGATATTAAACTAACCAATGCTACCTAATATTCATGTCCTTAAAATAATATATATATCTAAAACACTATTGATCTGAAAAGAATGTAACACTTTCACTGAAAAGATAATGCTTCCAATACTTATGTTCATGCATAACTACATGTAGCTCAGAATCAAGCTTGTTGAAATTATTCTCATGTGGTCTTAGCTACTAAGATATGATAGACATCACATTATCATCCAACCTATGAAAAATTAAAAATAGTGTTAGGAAAATCATAAAAACAAAAAATCCCTTACTAAGATTTGGTAATATCGAAATTCATGCTGATGTCATAAGTCATTTATGTACGTTGAATGAGGACTGATACCTTGCATTCCATGTTAATTTCTCCCCTTTTTTGGCCAGTGTTGTCAAAGGTGACATCATCTTTGGGAAAACATTGAGAAACTGTTGATAGTATCCAGTAAGGCCAAATATGCTAAAAAATTACAAATACATTTTGTGGCTTCTCCCCTGACGTCAAAACATTTACCTTCTTTGGATAAATGGATAATATATTCTTATAGATCTAATTTATTTATAATTACACATCATAATTATATAAGTCAAATTTTGAAATATTTCCATTAAAACAATGACCTCTCATGTTTTCCAAAGTCAATAACCGATGGTTCTTAACCCAACAGTCAGATATAAAATAAACCAAAATAACTCCAAAAAAATTGCCATGATACATATGGAATATTCAATTCAAGAGAGATATAAAATCTATAGGATTGTTAATCAGACCTAAAAAATAAAATGATATTCGTAATGGACACAAGTGCGCCAGAAAATCATCTTTTTATATTTGAATCCAAAACTCTGAGATGATGATAACCCAACCATAGATCAATATTTTATAACTACATTATCCCCTTTAACTGATCAAAAAAATCCTGAATGTGAGAAAACCAATACTCATTCTTAATCATCTCCATGTTCAAACTTCTGATAGTCCACAATCAGAGTGACCCATTTTCCTTATAAGAAAAAAGCACTTGTGCTTCCAAAGTTGAACACTAGGGAAAATAAATTCTTTCTATACTAGTGAATTAAATTGAAAACTGAGCTCTTTTAGCAATACTAGGTCCATATGATATGGTGGTATCTATATCGGGTATGTCCTAAATACTAGTCAAATAATAAAATCTACCTCACTATTCGAAGGAATCATTCATAAATCATTGGGAAAAATCATGAGACCCCCCAAGAAAGTGGAATATCCATAATAGAATAAATGTCATTAGGATCAATTACAAAATTAGATATCCAACTGTTATTCCCTAGGTGAGAAGGACTTTCACATCCATAGTTCAAATCCCTCTCTTCTTTAGATACCCATAATATCCTATCTGCTTCATAAAATGAGACATTATGATGAATCCAATCAACATCATCATGATGAGAAATAATCCAATCCATCCCAATGATTATGTTAGTGAACTCCATATCAATAACAAAACAATTCCATACTAACTCTACATCAGCTATTAATATCACACAAGAAGAACCCTTAAACTCCTTCTATTTCATCTTCCCATGATTTTTCTATAAATACATAACAATGAAAATGAGTTTCTTTGATATGTTATGGGTATCAAAAAACGGCCAGATATAAATGATAGTGAAGCACCTGTATCTAATAAATAAATAATTTCCAAGAATGCAATAATGAATGAACCTCTTACTATCTCTAGACATGGTTCTTCATATAATGGAAATGCATCTAATTCATGAAGGAGCGTCACACATAATGAATGTGGCTACATCCCTATAGTATTAGAATAATTTTTCTGCATCATAGTAGCATATGGATCTGAAAATCCTTTAACATAAAAAGGATTAGACATAAAATGATACAATCATTGAAGATGACCATAATGTCCATAGTTATTACACATATTTTATGATAGTGCAAAAGAGTGTTGTTTGTGGCTAACCATTAAACCCTAATATAAAATAAATGTTACACCATTAGCTCTAACTAGAGGTGCCAAAGTGACATGCAGCTAGGAACCACATCCACCACTCCTATAGTGATCCCACCACTTACTCTTCATTCCGGGTACACTATTCAAGCATCCACATTATGGAAAAGAATTGATGGAATATACAACCATTCTTTCCAAATACTTGTCTTCCATCATAACCCTTCCCAATATCTTAACATTGGTAAAAATATTAATCATAAAAACCTACGATATGATATCCAGTTGCAGACCCTATAGGTATTAATAAGATATAAGTTGGTAATTCCATATAAACTATGTTGAAAAATGAACCAACTCATAAAACATACTAGTGTATGCTATTATCAAAATCAATCTCTACTGCAACTAGAATAACACTAAAGAAATTTCCATCATGATAAACATTTCAAAAAACTACTAGAAGATGAGATACCATAAATACTTCTAGTTTAAGCCCATGTAGCTATCTCTCGGTACAATAGAATACCACCAACTCTTTCTATGAACCTAGAGTATGATCGTTTCACACATCACTATGATAGTCCCTGGTGAATCCAAGAATTCCAAGACTAATTTGATATTTTCAACACTATCCACTACCTCTTGAGGTACGTTAATACATATAAAGGATGGTGGAATGTCTTTAATGAACACCCATGATCGATACCTTTTTCCCATAGTTCCTGGTTATAACTCAAAAACTATTCTATGATATTTGGGCACATTCTTGTCAATCACAGGGACTGCATGCACAATTACATCGACAATGTCCGAACCCAATCGAAGATTCTATAGATGATAATTGATCGTACCCTCTTGTGGTACTTTTATAACATATCTTAGAGACATAGAGCTTCCCAGAGAAAAAAAATAAACAATAAGACAATAAGAAAATCTCAGTTCAACCTGTAATAACTATATGAAAAACTAAGATAAACTATAAGGACTAAAAATAAGAGACACACATCCTAATATCTCATGCTATCATCAATTTCATCATGAAAATAGACAGCCATGCACTCTATGCAATATACCTCTCAAGCCCGACAATCCAATACAAAACCTACATGTCATCCAAAGACAAGGATTCCTGGGGACAACCTAGCTTTGATACCAAACTCTGATGAACCTGAACTAGATACCCTATCAAACTAGCACCATACCTGATCGGTCACATACCGAAAGGGAATTATCGGTCCCCACAGGCTAAAAATTAGTACCCGATCATCAAATAGTTTAATGAGGGAAATATTTCTCCCACCCAAAATCCAAAAAAAGAACATATATATTAAAAATAAAATATCATAAGATATGTAAATGCCACGACTAAAACTAAACAGAGAAAACAAAACATGCATCAGTATAAATAATTATCCATGTACAATTCATACCACAATGGAAAACTAAAGAAGGAAAAAAACTAATAAATGTTACAACATGGGAAAAATCTTACCATCTCACCACTAGATACACAAATAAGAAAACTGAAAACCTTACCCCCTCCCTTAAGTGTCATTACATTCATTGCACATAAATAAATAACTAGGTTTATGAACCTCTATATTAGGTTTAGGTAATTATATAACAGGGTGATTATGGTCTCACCCAAACGTTCCATAGAAATCCATTAAACAATAATCCAAACCTGCTCAACAATATTTTAAAAAAGATATCTCAAAATCAAGGGAAAATAATTAAATTCCCCCTTTTCCTTCTTTTCCAAAAAAATCAGGTAAATCAGTTTCAATGTTCTTATATATTTATATGTTTTAGATGGTATATCAATTCAAAAAAAATATTTCATCATTTCTCCAATCAAATCCATGGTAGTGCACATAATAGCACAAAATTATATTAGAAGACCAAACTAGCCGTATAGTAGCAATTGAAACATCATTCCAAGGAAAAAACTACAGAATGATTTCTAATAAATCAAATATAACATAAAAAATTTCATAAAACTCAATACACTAGGCATATGCATCATGTTTATAGAGCATATGAACTATAGGGAAAGTAAAACATACAACGTTTTTAACAATTCTGTAGAAAAACAGACCTAGAGACAAGACGAAAGCCAGAAGGTCCAACCATTTGACAATATAGGAGGAGTATTACTATACATAGCCCAAATTGACCAATAATTCCCATATGATCTATTTTATAAATCAAGTCATCCATCTATTTCATCATTTCATTCATTAAAATCTATTTCAAAAAACCATTTCAAAATGATATGAAAAAAAAGATTCCTTCACCAAAACCATGTGAAAAAAATATATTATTCAAACCCAGTTTCACACAAATTACATAAATCAATTATATCATCCCATTTCATTCTATAATATTTTTTTAAAACAACATGAATGGCATTCACCAACATTGACTAGAGGTGAAATCTCATACCTCAAAACATGGGGCCTCAGACGCTTGCAATGGAACATTCCATAAAGGATTCAACAACAACAGGGGCCCTATATTCAACCTACACATCTTCGAAGATATTTAATTCAATAATAGAATTGGTGGAGAAGATAAATAAACACATAACTCTTGAATAAACACCATCTACCCCACAAAAAATGAAGGAAAACCCCATAAATAAGACCACAAAATGAATCCATAATAAAATAGGAGGAAACATTACCACTGGTTAGATAATATGATAATGCTACGCTATAATGATACTAAGGCCAAACATATAAAGACTAAAAAGGCTCATTAATCCGAAAATATTCATCCTCACATAAGCAGTGATAAATCATTTAATAGATCAATCTAGATCAATCAGAGACTCCCAAAATCATTGGGGAAGCCTTTTTGATTGAGATCCAAAGGATCTGTAGATAAATTAGATAACATATCACTTGTATGTATCCCAAAAATCCGAATTTGTGATATTTACATATAGTGTAATCGATGGGGATAAATTAGTCCGAAGAAATTGTCACATTTTTAATAAAAACATATATATTTTAACATTACATGACATCAAAATCCATTAATGATGTGTACTGTGTTCATGGTGTCTTCCCTGAAAAAATACCCATCATGTATATCAATTACATGGCTAGTTCTTCTCATGTACAATCTAAAAACATTAAATCCTTACATGAAAATAAAAAAAACCTCAACTGTCCTCTGAAGATGGGGATAACCACTCAAAACTATCAACACATTTATACCTAGATTCCATTAATTTTATGAAACATAAATCCCAGTAATTTTGTTCATTTTCACCAAAAAATGATCTTCATAATAGGGAGTCCCAAGATGATCCCCATTAAAGAGGAAAAAAGTTAATGATATGTGAATTAAATGAATGTTAGTAATGAGATATCACAAAAATGACCATGATTCATCAAATATAAAGGTAATAATATAAACCTTTGATATAGCATGCTTTTTATAAAATTGAAAACACCAACAAAATATAATTACATATTATATTTATATTTTCATATAAAGAATATGGTTGTTTGGTCGTGCTCTGATAAATTGACACTTCATTTGGTTCTCCATGAAATGAGTACCATAGATGATTTTTTTATTTCTTTATCCATAAAACTATCATTTACTCTTTCATAAGATCAATAAAAAGAGTGAAATGTTTTTTCCACTATCTCTTAATATTAATCAAAACCATAATGGTTAGATGAGATATCAATATAATGAATTATTATATAAAATATCCAAAGTAATAGCTAAAATCCAACTAAATCCATTTCATAATTATATATTAGTTAGATCATTTATTTCAAAACAATATCAATGTTTCCTGCAAAACATATAGTCCGATGATAGGTGATGCACCCTTGTTTCCCTTCGATTGTCAGTTCATGTCCCATGACCTTTTGACATGCGATGGGTTGTCAATAGAAATGAAAATATTCATTTTTTAGAATATATTTATATAAATCATATAACATTCCTAAAATTATTTTTAACATCTTTAAAAATGAAATTATTCAAAAAATCACTTTCTAACTGCTATGGTTTTATACATATATTATTATTTTTTAGAAAATAAATAAATCATAATTGAATATTATTACCTTCACATGAATAGTAATATTAAGAATATAGGATATCTATATCAGTAAACTTATGTAAAAAAAATATAAAATCCTTATTTATAAAATAATGATTTCAATAAAATAGAAATTTTACATAAGGGAAACTTATCCCTCAAACATCTATTAATACTTAATAAATGTCTTTGAGGTATTTTTATCACATAAAACCTCAGAAGGGGTATCCATTCCATAAAAATTATAATCCTAAACATACATATTTACCCATGATGGTTCCTAAATATCATATAGCATCGTTATCTGAATGATAAATTAATTTTATTTGGGGATATATTTAATTTCAAATATTTCATAATGATCCCTAAAGAAAATTTAAATTATCATATGTTTTTCCACCAAGAGTGAAAAACCAAGTACATGTTTAGGAATGTTTTCTTCCACTATGTTACAGTAACTGGAAATCCAAATGAACCCTTTTTGTATTTATTACCCATAAGTAAAATTGTTCTAGAAGAACATCCCCTTTTAATATCCACACATGGATGAATTCAAAGGAACCCCCCTAAAATATCATCTTTAACCATATAATAAGACATTCTCCTATATTTATCCTCAAATTATATCATAGAGATATGTTATCTATTATATGTTTCCCTTAATCGTGTTCCCATGGTTTCAAATAAAATTCTAGTGATATAAACTTTAATAACCTCAAACCCAGAAGCACATTGTCAATGGTTACATTAATACCTTGGAATTGGATATAAGGAGTCACATCCCAAATGAACAAATAGATTATAAGTCATAGGAAACATGATTCAAAAATTAATATCACATTAAAATTTAATGAATGATATTCAACATAGTGAGGGTAAATATTTTTCATCCATTAATTAATTTAATGTTTCTTTCTTCATATACATGAGAAAGGAAATAAAATAAGGTGGAATTTGATTCATTAAAAGGGTTACATATGAAAAAACATTTCTTGAATCTATAAGACATAAAAAATATGGAAAGATAAATATGTGAGAATAAATTCTATTTAATCAATAAAAACATACTATGATATGTTAAGAAGTATTCAATATGGGAGGTTAAAAAGGTGAAACACATACAATCTAATAAAAACATGAGCATAAAAATACACCCATTGATAATATTAATGTAGTAATCGTATGTATAATAATAACTAAATTCTCAAAGAATTAAAATCAAAATATTGGAATTCCTAATCTCAAACATCACGATATAAACTTTTATGACCTTTCACTTGACAATTTTAATCTATGGGAAATACCGATTCAATTTTGAAAAATTATTTTTCTCACGAGTCTTATTGATGCATCAGGGGTCAATAGTATTATAGAAACCACATTTCAGTGCATTTCTAATAAATTACTCATTTATCAAATAATTTAATTTATTAATGATCATTATAATTTTTTAATAAATAACTATATTGATTAATGAATATATATTTATCAGTATTTCCGTAGTTAATCAGATAACATATAAATTAAACAGCATATGTAGAAATGATATATGATTTAAGAAATATGAATATATATGATAAATACATACTATTATTAAATTATTAAAGCATATGGAAGATAAATTATTATATTCCTTCTTCGAAAATAAAGGCAATCCCTTAAAAAAGAGATATTGAAAATTAATTATTACCGCTATAGTAACATTTTAATTGTAAAAAAATTAAATAATATACATGAATTTAATATTTAATCATCCAAAATAGAAATTTATTCATTTAGAAAACATCAATGGGATAGTATATACATCATATAAAATTGAATAGGTCCATGATAACAAATTTGTCTCAATGAAATAGAAATTAAGATGAATCCCAGACAATGATCATATCATCGAAGTGAAGATTAATCAATATATTGATTATGTGTATCAAATGATAATTCAAATAAAAAGGAATAAATATAAAAAAAATAGAAAAAATCATTACATTCATAATTTTATATTGTCAAATATAATGGACATGTAATATAACCTAATGAAAAGAAATTCAATTATGAAATTATTTATAACTTAGTGACATTCATATAAAATCTTGTTGGATGAAATAATTAAAATTGAAAAAAAAATAACCTAAAAATATAAAGGACTAATTATAATACATGAATAATGGGTTGTATAAACAATATATACAATATATTATTTTCATTATAATACATTATATCTTAATGAATGAATGTTGATACAAAATCCCTAATCATATGATTTTTGTATTACTGAACATGATTTAACCTCTTTATTAACTCTTTTAAATATGTAATTTATTTTTACCAAAACCATATTAATAATTTTTGTTGACTATATTATCTTATTTTAACATCTTACCACCCATTTGTTAATATTTTTTATTTTTTCCACGGTTTTTTAAATACATTATTTTATCAGGCATGTTTATTCATTTATGTTATTGTTCATGTTTCATGCGATATAGATCCATATTATCTAGAATGTAATTAAAAATAATAATATAATATTTTTTTGTCATGTATCTTTTATTAATAATTTTTTAAAGTTTTATATACTAAATACATAGCATTACTTTATAGAGATGGGTTTTCATATACATGAATAAGTAATGATATCATTCATATAATGGGAGAATTGCTAAATAATGAGATGATATATTTATTTTTTAAATTTAATATGATTTATTATGTATCATTTGTAATAATTATTTCGATAATTATAAATATCTAAAAGATTTGTGGATGGAAAGTAAATTACATCAGATCATGAGATTGTAATCTATCATACACATGAGTAATGGTTGTGTTTCCCATTTGATGGAGAAGTAGATGAATAAATATTTATACAGAAAGAATAATAATAACTCATTATATAAGATATACAATTATTATTATATAGTAATTATAAATACAAAATTTAATTGGTAAATGAAGAATGAAAAAGTAGCTTCATTATGATGAATAACTTCTCTTAGAAGAACAACATTTGGATCTCTTGTTAAATCCCCTATTGTTACTGATTTGAGAAGAATAGAAGATTCATAATGTGTATAATTATATTGGAAAGATTTTTTATAGTGGTTGTTTGACCAAAATACCTTTATAGGTACAGAAAAATGAATGGACAATGTGCCCTTTTATATTTAAGGAGGAGTGGTGTTTTTTAAATTCACAATACTATTAAATAATGGGACATTACTCAAACCCCAATTACCTAAAAAATTTATAAATAATTGAGTTGAGGGATTTAATTGTCCCAAAAAATCCCTACCACTAAAAAAACATTTTTTCAACTTATTCCTTATAGTCTATGTCTACATACATATACCATTTTTGCTTTCAACATGATAATTAGTTATTCCAAACTATGTGATTCATCCATTAATCCTAAAATAAAATTAACCTTACTATATATTTTTTAAACAATTATTATTAATATAAAATCTAATATATCAAATAAAAATACTATATTATTGTAAATTTTATTTTATTATAAGTGCATTCAATACAAAATTCAACGTTATAACCTTAATCATGGTAAATAAATTTTACTACCTTCATGGATCATTATGAACAAAAATTAAGTGGAATTAAATATATAATATTAGTTACTATGATTCAAACTTTGGAATCCATTTTATGAAATTCAATTTACTAAATTTGTAGAATCTAATTTTAAAATAAACTCCCATAATGTGGAAAAAACACATTTTTTTGAAATGCATTTTTCCTGCATAAAATGATATTATATTAACCATATGAATAGTAATAATGGTGATATGGATTTATATTTATATATTTATATGTAATGTAAAAATTTTATTTAAATTTTTCCTTATTAGTTATCGTTTTATTTATTTAAATTTGGGGAACATTATATAAAAAATTTTATTTATCAAATAAATACATTTGAAGCCTCAAAATAAACTTATACCAAAACCATGTTTAAATATGAATAAATAGTGATTAATTATTTTTAATATATCTAAATAATACTCATTTTATTTTGAAAAAAAATAGTAATGTGATTTTTAAATTGAAATAAATTATAGTTGTAAAAAATTGTATTTTCACTATACACTAAAAATTCATGTTTAAAAAAAATACACTAAGAAAAGTTTTATATAATATTTTATAAAATGATATTATTTTTATAAAATAGAATTTAAAAAATTATATTTTAATTGTAATTCCTAAATATAAAAACTAATGTAAATCTTTTATTAATGAAAATGTATTTTAGAGCTTAAAATGGATTTAATAAAAAATTTAAATACTATATAATAAGAATTTATCAATACATTTTTATTTATTATGATATATATATATATATATGTATTATAATTCAATTAATACAATTTATACCTACAAATTCAATGGCTATATTTTAGTAATTATATATTATTTTCATATTTTGTTGTTTGTTAAAGCTCGATGTTGTATGTTTTACATGATAATAAACTAAATTTTATTTTAACATATATTAGAGTTACAAAAGTACCTTTATGTAACATATTCTTCAGAATCATATCATTTTAGGGTGCTTAATTTTTGGTGCTCCAATAATTCAATCTATAATAGAAACATCTATGATTATTCCTCAAATGAGGTCATCTTTATTGTCGTAATACTCTAATCCATCCCCTAATGGTGACTCATTTTTTTTGGTTATTCATTTTGGACACATCACAATCAATGATCATTGATGTTTTTTTCTTCAATTTTCTAACTCTATTGACCTCAATCAATGTTCTTCTGCAATATTAAAATTCTCCATCTATCACCATTATCGACAAATAATTATATTCCTCTGTATCACTATTGGGATGGTACATTAGCTGGCCTATTATTGTTACCCACAAAGGTTATATTTAGATTAATTTTATAATTATACTCCTACTTCTATGTTGATAATGATATTACTATACATATCTATCATTTTCCATCAAGTGATAATGATATCGACAGTGGTGATGGTTCTCAAGGATAGCTTATAGAGTCTGACTTCCTCAATCAAAGTAGTTATATTTTGTCACTTATAGTCCCAATATTTTCAACCTATAATAATACAATTCTGTTTAAAATATAATACATGTTGATATACTCTTTAATAATCAAGTGTGGAACTGATGATGTTCGAAATAATGATTATATATATAAATTTTCAGGGAGGGGGTATTTAAAATTACTATGAAATGAATAATATGAATCACTCTATTTCATTGAATTCCTATATAGATAATTTTATTCTCATTACTGATAAAAAATATTCATTATTTAGTTATAGATATGAAATTTTTTATCAAACATAAAATGGTATTGTTTTATATGATTAAACATGTAAATTGTAGTTGCCCTAGATCGCTCATTATTATTCAGATTGAAAATCACAACTTTCTCTTAGACATACCTCCCTAGACACCAAATCCTGTAAACTATGAAATATGGGTTATCATGTTACCATTGGGATACTATTCCCTCCCATGAGAGTAAATCAATATAAAATTTTGATAAAAAAATCAATCATAAATAATTAGAGTAAAATAAATTAAATTAACGTAAAATTTTATAACATATGAAATATAAAATCATAAGTCACATTATATTATAGTAATTATAGTATATGACAACAAATCATTCACTAGTTAAATTAGATATAAAATTTTATAGTTAAAATAATATAAATTCGAGGAGGAATTAATTCTATCACTAATCCTCATCACATAACCGCCTTTGAATCCCATTAGAGCTATCCTACTTGACCATGAATCCAAAAAAAATCAACCCTACATAAACATGTTATTATTGGTATATATTTTGGTACCCATGTTCCAGGGATACCCATGAAGGAGATAATAAAAACTCAGTAGTGAACAAAAAAAGGGTTACAAATAGAACCAGTAAGTTAGTGTATACACATGTAAAATAAAAATTTGAAATTAAAGACATTACAGAAGAATAAATAAACTTCCACGATTTTTCATATACATCTATTGTAATAAATGAGATCTAATATATGAATTTGAACTTAATATATCATTATATTTAAATAAAATTACTAGGATTTCGTCATAGGTTATAAATATTTATTAGGCGTATCGCTGATTCCATAGTGGATATCCAATGAAATATCATCCATCAGACATCATTGGAAATTGCAAAGAGGTAATACTAGGAAATATTGAAGTCTTCGTGTTTAATTTATTATCATAAAGAGGTAATTTGTGGTGACCAAAAGAAATCAGTTGTCATATATGAATCCTTTGAGGTAAGCCTATGTGATCCATAAAGACCTTAATATCCTAATTCTTGGTTATATCATGAAAATTAGTTTAGAAATTCTCAAGGGTTTTGTGTTCCTCCTATGATGACTCATATTATCTTTACTAAGACCTCATTAATCCATCATCATTGACCATTATGTTCCAAGGCAACACCCAATGTTGACCACATATACTATTCTTCATTATCCATCACTTGATTAAAAATAAGACTAAGGCACTAACAAAGGTCCCACGTGTATTATCTTTATGGACAATCCCATCCCAGTAAGGGAATATAATCTCTCGGTATTATCATGAAGACATTTTCACATCACTAATATCAAAAGATAAAATCCATAAGGATTTCTCCATGAACATGGAATAATAACAATCCCAAATCCCAATTTATCCTATGTCGGTCCACTAACCCCACCTGTTACAAATATTCAATTGGTCTACCTAAATAAGTTCTCAGATGTTATTGGGTGAAAAATAATCTCCCAAAGCTAAAATAATCTATAGTAGTTTCTCTATGAAAAATCATAGTTCCATTATGGCATACATGCCAAAAAATTACAATTAAATTCTTATCTCTGCTCATGTGAACTTTGGGAACCTATCCTAGCCCACATTATTTTATTTATTTCACTTAATTTATACTCCTTCATGGTACATTTCCTTATAGAGCATGTTTATAATTATTTTCATATATTTTAGTGTGAGACGCCTCAAAACAGTGTATAAGGGTCCATGATTTCCCTTGGGACTTTGGTCCTTAATTGGATTTAATTTTAATAAACACATTTATTTTATTAAAAGGTTATACTCCCTCATTATAGAGAAAATATATCATATGCATATATAAATAAAATGAAATTTATCACAGGGGTATACTAAACTTCTTCTAGATTCATTTATGTAGTAGTTCAATTTATAGTAAGTTAGAATACACTTTTTTAAACCATTAAAAGATGAAATATGGGCTACAACCACCATTTATGCCTTTTTTTATAGCCCAGATTCCCATGGGAATAAGATATAACCATCAAATTTGTGTCTGTTGCTATGAGAAAAATGAATAAAACCTCATGGATCTAGCCACATTGACATTATACTGGTATTGTACTCAACAATATCCATGAGAATGTGTCCTTTTCTATAGGTGGTTCTGCAATGTTAGACCTATATCCACTAGACACTTTCTTATGGATATAATCGCTATCAGAAATAAATACATTATTGTACAGTTTGGATCCCCCATATCATGACTACAACTCATGTACAATACCACTCTTTCGAGATATCTATTGAGTATATACACACACTAAAATATATAAAAATATATATACAATAATATATATATATTAACCATTAAAAGTGCATTTTTATTTAATTATTCATAGAAAATTGCACCTTTAATCCTTATAACCACATTCATGATTAACTTTGGATACAATTTCAATCTTCTAGTATAGATCTATGGACCTAAAATATCATGGCTATACCTCCCAGACAATATATCTATAGTCCCACTAAACCATGGATATATCCCTCATCCATAAAAACCTAAATCTACAGTCACAGAAGACCATAATTATAACCCACTAAAAAAACTCCATAGCCACTACCATATATGACATTGGTACACCCCCACTATATAATATTATAGCTATGGAATAATGTTACCATGTTTCTAACATGCCACTCCATTACCCTATATCCATAGTTTATTCAAATTTGGGCTATAAAAACATGAACAACACCCTATAGCCACTATCATGATGGAATGTGACTGTATCCATTTATATTTCATTTACAATGTAATGAATAAAATAACTATATCATATTTTTTAATGGTATAAAAACATTTTATCTTAGCCAAGGAAATAAGCGGCCTCAATTTGAAATCCTATATCCATTATCAAGAATGGACAAAAATAATGGTCTGTGGTTATATGTGTTATTACTGTAGTGCTTCTAAGAAATCCATCACTCACCAATCATCACAAGTGCCTACCTCAAGCCATACTATTTAAATTAATTAATTATAAAAATTTATAACTAATTTTAAAATTTAATATATGAATATAGAAATCATAAGAAATCACAAATCCACATTTCATTATCATACCTTGGAATAATGGGGTCTGGTCTACCATCGATACAAACCCTAGCCTATGAAATGATATAAAAATAAATTAATTATTAAAATTTAAAGTTAATTAAACAATTTATAACTAATTTTTCAATTTAATGTAAATAGGAACAACTGATAAAAATATCTCAGAGTCATGTTGTCCAATTTAAACTGTGACTATCTACTCGTGGACGGTTGGGGGAAAACCCATGGATCCTTCCCCTGAATAATCCCAAAAACATAAGACTTTATAAATAAATCATTTAATTTAATTTATGAAAACCCCCAAATAAAAATCATCTAGTGAAATACTATTTTAAACCATCATGTCACTTGGTGCAATCATTCCCAAATTATTCACTTAACTTTGTTAAAAAAATTACGATATTTCGAGATGATTCTATCATACTGGAGTGGAATAATCACTCAAACCATCACTTAATAATAATAAATCAAATAATAAAAATTTGTTAAATAAAATGTGAATTAATCAACCCAAAACATTAGATATACCTCAATCATTCCATTATATCAAATTACACTCGATTCGATTAATAACTAATTATAACTCGCTCATGTAAGATGAATAAAACTATCTCATTTTATCCTCCTTTACACATGTCATAAAACACTCGTGATGATTTGAAAACTTGTTTTAAATTTTTTATTTTATGATTTTTTATACTATATAAACACTATTCACCTCATTAAGATTAGTGCCAATGTAAAAGGATCCCATATAGGGTGATCAACCAACTATTAGGGATCAACACATGTAGGGGTGTTCCACGAAAGGAGATTCTTGATGTTAGGGGAACTCCATGTTGGTGTCACCTTCAAGTAAAGGGATTCCCCATGTATAGTGATTCCCCATATGTGGTATCCACCTATGTATGTGGATTCCCCATATATTGAAATTTTCTAATTCATTTCCACTCATAAAAAATGATTACTACCATTTACATAGAATATATACACAATAATTAAATCCATAATATTTCAAAAATACAGAAAGGTCACATGTGTTACGATACCATAGAGAAGAATTTTCCATACATGATTAGACACATAAGTGGATGGTCGTGTAAGGGTCCCCAGCTTGGGTAAACCATAGAGAGGTCACCATATAAGGGTCTTCCAGACTATGTTCTCCTTCTATAATGTTTATCATTGCTGAATTTTTTAAAATTCTCTGCCATTTAATGTATTTCCCATAGCGGTGGTTTCCCTTTACTATATATTGGCTAATCAATCAACCAAAAATACCACTATAGGGCACATAATTTATCAATTGATCCTAAAATAATATGCAAAAATATTTCTTGGGATAAACCCAACACTCTGATTAACAATTTGAATGCTAGTTCCAAAATAACCCAATCTTCAATGTATGAAATTGATATTTCCCCTAAAACCCATATCTTTTAAAAGAGTGGGAGATTACCACATCAATACTGTAACACATATCACCCTAGAGAAACCATTCCAGTCATTAAAAATATCTAAACAATATAGTTTTTTAATCCATGATAATCTCCACATGTTTTAACAATGAACATCAAAAAGATTCATCGACACAACTCCAATGAAGGGTTGTACTATTCATATGAAACTGAGATACCAAGGCCACCATCATCAAATCCTTATGATGATACTCAACATTATCGATATCTTCCAAGACACCAAGGTGTCATCAAAAAAATCATCCTTGGATCATAGTGAACCCCTCACTTAGTGTCTTCTCAATATCACTTACACTCATTCATGGTTCCCCCACTTTCATAATCCCCCATTAAAAAACATTTTTTGTGGTACACTAACCCTCTTGGTGTGATTTCTATCTCACCACACCAAATCTCATCCAAAAATAATATTTGGTACTCCTATATATTTTTTATCTATAATGATTTAACACACCCACTAAGCCACTATAATAATGTCTGATCATGATGACTTGACTTCTAAAGCCATGCCAACATTGTCCAAGCATACACCATAAATTTTTAAAAATAACCTCAGTTTAATTAAATAAATTTTTGATGAAATTGACACAAAATTTGTTCTGCACTCACCCAAATCAATATTACATCACCAATCATTCTCACCCCTTTATGATACCAAAACCATAATAATCCAGAATCTAGTTCTCACACTACATCAAATAACATATATATACCTCAATAATTGTCTTCCATATTGGAAAAAAATATAATATGATCCATCGGTTCAACAATAATGGAGCTCAATATCGATTGTTTAACAAATGTTACATCACACCCATGACCCATCTTACACACTTCTGGTACATCCATGACCCATAAATTGATTATTTCCACACATGACAACTAGGAATATACACCAAACACATTCTCGTGTTCTAATGAAAAAAAAGAGAACCCAAATTTTTATTGACTCAACTAGAGATTCATCATCAACCTTCACTAAATTTAATCATTTAAGGAGGGTCACACCATCCAATATCCAATTCTGAGCCCCACCATAGGGATTTCATTATTCTTCTCCTTATGTGAAAACTCAACGCATTCCACTAACATGTGTCCCTATAGAGACCCAGGGTTTTGATACATAGATATTAGATATTTTTAGATGAATATTCAATAAAATACACGAACACATTATTGAGGACCATCACAGTTTAGAGTCATATTATACTAGGTACACAATATTATAATTCGGTGAAATATCATCAATGATTTCCCCAATGATGTTCCCATTTATTAAACCTCATAAAAATACCCTACATAAAACCATTTTTCATAACCTGTGAAAAGGAAACATAAGAAATGGTGATATCATCTTCTTAGTATAGATAAATTTGGTAGATACGTAAGCATAACATGTAAATAAGAGTATCAGAACATGATCATAACATTTGAAAACATTACCATAAATTTCATAGATCAGAAACCTAAGTCATTTAATATATATTGGATGTTAATAAGATATAAATCAAAGTAGAATTATAGAACATGAGTCAGGAGACAATAACATATGAATTAGACAAATAATTGTGGAATACACATTAGTATCTAAAATCATTTCCATTGTATTCAAGACTCACTTTAAAGGCTATAATAGTTGAATGTGTTCACTCCTTAAACCATTTTAGTAGTCAAGGTTTACTCTATAGACCATCATAGTGGAAAATGTCACTTACTGAACTAGGATTACACCCAATTCCAATCTGATCTATATCATGAAATTTAAATACATACTTGTTTCATTTTAGGGTTATATATTTCCCAAACATATCATATTGAAAACTGCACTTATGTGTTCTATAATATCATAAATTTTTTTTTCATTTCATAACCCATTAAATGAAATGGTTTTCAATAAATTCTTTTTGTTATAAACTCTAGAAAGTGGATAGGCTTCATAATAATTTCATCATTTCTTCATTACATAACCTATGAAAAAGTGGTTTTTAACATAATTTTAAAATTTTATAACCCATGTCAAAGAAATGGATACTGTAAATATCATTCCATAAGAAACAAAATCCATCAAGGAAATAATAAGGATAGTATAGATCGATCTAATCCCTATTAAATAATAAGTAACATCAAAGGATTTCATATAATATGGGAAATTATTTTTAAATACCTAATGGAACATTGCATGAAGAATAATGATTTTCTATTGATAAAAAATATTTTATACTAAAAAAACTCATAAGAGATTTTCCAAATCTATTTCATTGAAAAAAACATTAAATTTTTTAAATGAATCTCTAAAAACATATAATTTGTTTTTGAGAAAAATATACATTTCACATTGAAAAAAATTAATCTAAATAACGTTCAAAATCATTTTCCTTTTAAAATAAAATTGAAAGCACATAAAGTAGGGTAAAAATTTATTGATAACATTTATTTAATAATAAATACGTTCTGAAATATAATTTTTAACTAAAACATTTACAAAATATTTTTCATTAATAAAACATGAAAAAATTAATAGGGATATTAGAAGAAATGATTGGTACGGAGGTTTGATGATTTTTTTCATGTTATACATGTTAAAATGACCATTCTTTCCAAAATTTATATAATATATAAATTGGGTTTCTTTAAAAAATGAGATTAATATTTCTTTCATATGTTTGTTTTTTTATAAATTAAAATATGGGTTAAAATGTATTCTAAATTTAATAATATAATAAGAAAAAATTTATAAATCATTTTTAGAAAAATGTTTTGGAAGGAAAACTGATTTCCGAACAATGGGGGAAATGACATCATCTTTCCACAAAATTTTTTTTAAAATATATTTAGTACCAAAGAGTTGAAAAATAGATCTATTACATAAAAGTATCACAAATAACTATATTATATGAAATTCCATGCGTTTCATGAGGGATGGAACATAGTATTTTTTTATTAGAAACATAATAATAAATATTCTTGATAAATGATGAAATTATAACATAATTTATTTACAACTTTGGTAATTTTGAATCATTATCCCCAATGAAAAAGTACATAAATTGAAACATAAAATATCACAAGGATAAATATATTAATGATATTACATTTCAATGTTTCATTATATTCACCTAATAATATAATATAGGTTCATAATATAACTTAAGTCTCAAAGAAAGAAAATTTAGACATATATCCTTTACCACTTTAGTACTCGTTTTAATATTAATCCCCAATGAAGAAAAATATCTAATAAAATTTGAAATATATATAAAATAATGGGATTCAAGATGTAACATGTAAAATTGGAATTTTATATCACATAAAAAATAAATTAGTGTTAACTTTTCATGTCTATCCCAGAAATAAAAGAGAGACTAGAAAAATCTTACCTATAGTATCAACTTCTCCCATATATGTTAGAAAATCTTATATAACAAATTAAATTTTATTATAAAGATATAAAATAACTATAATTCTATCTATTATATCATATTTTAATTATTTTATCCTTTTTATTACCTTTTTATTAACAATTCAATGTTGAAGTCACAGTAAAGGAAATAATAGATTTGTTTTTCCTATTTGTTTTGATTTTTAATTTCTAGTCCTATTACATTGATCATGGTTATATAATATAAATTATAACAGTCATGAAATAATTAAAATATAAATACATTAATAATACTTTTAATACCTTTCCAGATATATGTTTTTGATAAATGTAGCACGTTAAGATTATGGAGATGGTGGGTCGTATATACGCTTGAGAAATGTTTACATTGTTCAGAAACCATTATGAAAATAATATAAGTTAAATTTTATCATTACATAATTATAATTGTATAATAAAAAACATTTAATTTCATTATATATAATTATAAAATCATATATGTGTTTTGGTGATTAAAGGATAGAGTCAAATCGCTTCATGAAGGTGGTGGTCCACTAATACACGAACAACATTATCGTCTTTCAAAGAGTGAAAATATAAGAAATGAAATGATATATTATATTTTTATATTGTAAAATCATTCATTAATATCATAATTATTTCATATTTATAACATAAATACTATATCTATATATATCCTAACTCTCTTCCATCTAAATTGTTAGTGAAAAACAAATCATATCGCTTTGCGAGGTAGTAGTCCACCGTATACATGACAAAAGTAATCGTATTACATATGGAATAGATATTAAGAAGAAATATATGATATAATTACTAACATAGTATAAATTTGTAATAAATATCATATGTGTACTTTATATCCATCTTCATACCCAACATTGTGAAATGGTAATGTAAAAAATGATTAACATCTGTTTGCAACGTTGTAGTCTACTGTGCACATGAATAATGATTTCCTACCTCATTTAGTGGAAGTGAATATGGTTTTTGGTAATTATATTAACATAAAAATCGAATTATATCTTAGATATTGATTTTATTATTTAAATTAGTAATATTCATACTATAAGGATGTGGAAGAATAAAAAAATGACCGATAACGAACCATACCTCTTCTCTAAGAGGCCTCTGTAGGTTTTCTCTAAAAGCATTCCCTGTTTAGGCTTCTGCAAAAAATAATGAATCTAGAATTAAAAGAGGTAATTAGGTAAATAATATTTTCTATGATTCTTTGAACCATTTTTGTTTAAAGTTAAGAGTAATATAGAAGAAGGGGAGACCATTTATAAGTGAGGTAAGGGACACACTTGTGATTTTTTTTAAAATATAGAATTCCACCCATGTTGTTTTTATGTTAAAAGAATTAAAAATAGAAACTTCTCACTAATATAAGGTAAAATATTTATATATGTCTAGAAAATGTGTGTGGTAAAAATTTTGGGTCTTCTTTTACCCCCATATTTTTATTTTATCCTTTAGGTAAATATATTTTTACCTTAAAAGTGGCAAATAATTTTTTTTTGTTTTTACTATTAATTTTTGAGAAAATAAATTTTAATTTTTAAGATTTATATAAATTATTCTTATGAAAATTATTTAATATATTTTAATAAATTTTATTCTTAGAATTTAAAAATTTTAATTAACAATAAATTTAGCATATACGATGAGAAATTATGTTTTTAAAGAGATAATGTACCAATGTTTACAATGTTTTCATATATAAATACGAAATTAAATTGATCATGAGGACCGTAAATTTTATTAATGGACGTTTAATTGAAATAATTTTACATTAATAAAGTTAAAATTTTATTTAACATTGAAAATAATTGAAATCAAAAGGTTGTTTTCATTTAAAATTCAGTTTTTAACTATTCAAAAAAATATAACCTTTTCGAAAAAAATAAAAAATTCACCTGAAAATTATTTTGAAATTTTGTTTTAAAAAATAAATTTTATTTTATAATATTATTTTTAAAATATTTTAAAAAATTAATTTAATTAATGAACACAATAATACAAAAAAAATATTTTTTTTGAGAAAACATTATTTTTGAAACTAATTAATAAATTACAAAAAAAATTTGTATTTTAATATCAATATGATGTCTCTATATATATAAATTGTAATAAATATTTTTAAAGTAATTATTACTATTCATATCACTAATTTCAAAAACTAGGTTTTAGTGGTCGAGTTTATAAATAAATTTTTATAATATATCAGGGATTTGTGAAAACTCTATGTCATAGTTAACATAAGATAACCTAGTGTTCCACGTAGTGGAGCATGAATTGGTGTTTCGTGAAATACATGTTATCAATGAAATTATATTTATTTTATTAAAATAATTCATAAAAAATTGGCGGCATACAATCTAGCCCCATAAATTGATATTTTCCCTTCAAATTCATCACTTTGGTAGCATTAAATTATGGTACTTTTGCCTCATTACATTCTATAGTTTCCATAAAACAAACTACGGATCGTTCATTTTAAACAAAACAATCACCAGGTGAGTGGTTTAATTTCATTGAACGTTCTGTATTCGATCAATAATTAAAACCTGTTTTACTTCATATTAAATATCATCCTCTAGTGGTCTGATCTCTATGTTCAGTCCATGTGATGGATCGAAAATGTAATTCCTTATTAATAATACATTGAACATATAGTGAACTAGAGATAAGATTAGTGGAAGAACCTAATGATATGCTATTACTTTTATATGATCTAGTGTTTTAATTGGACCAATTTATCTAGGGGTTAATTTTCCCATCTTTATTCCACATAGAAATTTATAGAAATACCATCTTACCAACATCAAATCATAGATATTGTTCATTATTATTATAAATACATTTTTTAACTTTTTGATGATTATACATGTTTATGAATATCCATAATATTTTATGCCTTCTCACCAGCTTTATCAGTTACCAATAATTTAAATTCTGCTACTTCATTCTAATACATTGGGGTTTTACAATTTATTTTATAAAAGAATTAATAAGAACATATCTGGTTTATAATGTGAGATATATTATTTCAATAAAACTCAACTTTAGAATGGTGTTGATCACAAGCACCTAATAAATACATAAATAAGATCATATCATATCCTCTAGTGTTTTAATTATTCTGACAAACAAACAATCTGTTAGAGGATGATATAAATTAATTTAACTGAACTCCATTTCATGTTCTTACTGAACACTTTCCAAAAAAATTAATGTAAACTCTTTAATCTAATATAGTAATATTCAATGAGGTAATCCATACATCTATACAACATAACTATCATATAATCTGTGAAGCATATCCAAAGAGACATCTTATCTGATAGAAATTAAGTATGATAACATTGTAAGGTGATCTGACATAGCCCATAATTATCTCAAAATCCAGGATAATATAAACCCTAAATGTGATGTTCTAATAATGATATGTCCACATATTGTAATGTAATTCCTCCAAAAATAACATTTTCCCTGTATATAAATCCAAAGGGTTTCATTTCCATAAATGTCTCTTATAATATCCTTAATTGTGATAAAATACCATCACATAAAACCTAAAAATGAGATTTAATGATTTTGAACATATGATAAATCATAAACTCATAAACTGATACTGGTATCTATAACCCTTAATTTAAAATTGCATGGAGTTATAAATTATAAAATAAGATAATTCACCCTTTAATCCTTAAATAAGATCATATCATGTAAAAAATAGTTCTCTTGTAATATTGGGTTCAACCATACACATATATAGTATCATATGTGATTTCATTATATCATATTTCATATAGAGGTATACTATCAAATGAAATTTAACTCAAGGATATACAATAATATATTCATAGGAGTCATTCATAAAAAATAAAACATGAAATTACCAACTAGGGAGGGGGGGGGATTTGTGTGCCCTAATTATTATAATTCACTTTAATTGTTGTGATTACAAAGTACTTACCTTTTTTCTTCTTAAATAGAGTTTTTATTGCATTGATCACCATTATTAACCCTCATTTTTTGGATCATGTTAATATAATTCTTAAAATCCTTATAATTGAAACATTGAATTGTAGGAGGTGAATTCTACCAATCTATCTCATTATTCATATCATTAGATAACTTCTTACCATCACTTCTGAATTCATCCACTTGATGACCTTCCTTTTCTACACATAAAACATTAATATTCCCCTTATAACAACTTCATCGGTTCTTATTCCCATGCATTGAGAATAAAGGAATAATATTATTCTTTCCTCCTTGTATTGTTGATTTACTAATCAATTCCATTTATACTATTTATATCAAAACCATGAGATTGGTATGTAACTTTGACCTCTATTTACATACTGATACAATATCCAACCTACTCCTCATACCTTATGATTTCTCTTATGGATTACACCCGCTGTAGACTTGGTTTTAATCCACTAATTAAAAAACTAATAATTCTCTCAGGTTAGATGATAATTCCCAATGTGTACCTTGAGACTCTTTAAAATTTTACATCATAGGTACCAATGGATTAATAATGATTTTAATTTATACCATGTAAGTCCTCTATATTTTTATGATTAATTCAAAGAAATTACTTATAAAAAATATGTTCTTGAAATTTTACTAATATATGTATTCAATTTCATCATGTTTCCTTATATTCAAGATAATATTAAATAATTAATTTGATCTTGATTATAAATTATAGACAACCAAAATTAATTTCACACGCTTCAAACAACAGAGGATCGAAAATATATTTTTGGGGGTGATGATCAGTTAGTCATAAAATACTGGACAACAATACCTTATGAATGAATGTGGATCATTCCATATGAAGGATGGAATATAATTTTCCCCCTACTTTTTTTCATTTGGAATTCCATCATGGTTCATAGCTTGAGATATTTTTATGAATAGAAAAAATACGATATCGAATTCCTACTCCCATAACATTTTTTATCAGGAGAACAATCATTGCATTATCTATCACACTGAGAATTAACATTTTTTCCTTCTACATCAAACCATCGACTAAAACAAAAATCATTGAGAAACGCTAATCATAGCGAGGATCCACAAAATCATGAAAAGTCAATTAACGTATATTTAAATCAGGATGCATTTTTAATCTATAACACCGTATGTTTATCCAATTTCAAGCACAAAAATCATCTATTTATATCATTCACTACCAGAAAAAAATTCCTATTTCCATGGATCAAAATCATGGAAATATGCACCAAATCTGTGGTTGTAGGTTAGTGCCAATGTTTTTGCTAAATTTGGTAGATATCACCTGGGAAGTTGGTCTCAACCTATTTTCTTGTTTTTAACAATGGAAATAGGAATCTAAATTGGCCACCATACTGGTTGACCAATATAAACTATCTAAACAATGTATATAGGAAAAATTTTTAATAGTTAAAACTATGGTAATTGCTTTGGTAAACTGTGGAAGTATCATAAATAAATAATGTCACCTTCGAGTTTTGATCCCTGCTCCTCCCCTTTGTGATCCAGTCTACTCACCCCTACACCACACAACAATTGGTTTATATATATATATAAATATATATATTAGGATATATATATATATATAAATAAAAATTGTGTAATTATCCTGATAACCATGGCCATGGGGCTTCCCACCATTTTTTTTGAATTTTTTTTGTTTACGTGGAAGCAAAGAAACCCTATAGCAATTATTTTGGAGAACCGTGGTTACATAGACTTGAAAAAATTGGCCAATATCCATGGTTTTAAAAATTCTGGCAATAGGCCTTGTAAAACAAGCCTATATCCATGGTTTTGAGAACTGTTGATTTATGTTTGTGGAAGTAGCATCATATCCCAGTTGCGATTCATGATTATTCATAATGTATCTATAAATATGAAAAAAATATCTACTAGGTGTGTCAAAGAAAATGTGAATCAAGGACCATTTCCAAGTTACACGTGATGATAGATTCCACCTCAACAAAGCCTTTTCAATATAATAACTCCTATGTAGCTTTGTTACCTATTCATAGAAACGTTTAGTTTATAAGCATTGATGTAATTTTTCCAAATTAAATTGATCAATTATTTACCAAAATACTTGATAAATTTCCTATACTTTGACTCATCCATAGATTTATCTTTAGATACACCCCTTGAAATATCCTAAGAAATACACATAGCTATATCACTATTTTTTCTCATCTTTCATTCTAACGGTCAACTAAAATTTTTTCTCAAACCAAATATAGCATCATAAAATTTTCATACATATGTATTACATATTTTTAGTTTAATGATCAATAAATGACAAAAACAAATAGTTATGGACCAAAATAGTGTGGTTTTGTTTGATAATAGGTATTAATTATTCAATTTTGGTGAAATATATTAAATATTTCCCCCAAAAGATCTTCCCATTTAGTACTCCTCATAGAAATACCCTATATAAAACCCTTCTATGAAACCTTGGAAAATGAAATATAATAAAGGGTTATCTTATATGCCCAGTAAGGATAATGAAGGTAGAAAAATAATAACGACATGAATGTAAGAGTATGAGAACATGATCATAAAATTGGAATACCATAATATTTATAGCAATGACCATAAACATGAGACATGTTATAAATATTGGATGTTCATAAAATGGTAATAAAAATAAAATCGGTGAAAATTAATTATGACAACAAAACATTGGCATTAGACAACAATATTTTTCATACAAAAAATCATATAAAATAATTTACATTGTATTTATAGCCCACAACCTATTCTATCATAATGGATTTGTTTCACTCCCTAAACCAAAATAGTAGTCATGGTTTGTTCCCAAACCATCCAAGAAGAACATGTTACATATAGAACTAGGTTCACTCCCTATTCAAATCTTATAAATCTCATGAGATAGAAATCATATCCCAATACATTATAAGACTGTATAGGTCTCACCCATCACATAATGAAAACCATATTTACATCTTCAACAATATCATAAAAATAAAAATATCATAACCCATGAAATGAAATGGGATTCCTATACATTTTATCATGTTATATACTTTGGAAAAGGAACCAGTCTTTGAATAATTTTATCATTTTATTATTGACTAATATTTGAAAATAGAAGGGTTTCATCAGTATTTTACCATGTTATTACATGTTACAGAGAAATGAGTTTTGTAAACATCATTCCTGTCGCGAACCAACCCAGTCATCCTAGAACCGGTCCCCTGATCTGGTCCGCGACATGGCCCAAAGGGCATTCCCGATCCCCACGGGTTGGCAATTGTGCTGGGCATCAATATTTTTTTATTAGGAACGATTTGTCCCATGAATAGAAACAAATAATCTAGAAAACAGATAAATATAAATATTCAATAAACCTAACAGTAGCAGTGAAAAAAAATAAAACCAAACATACCACAACTTGACCTTTTAGGTTAAATCCCGACCAATGGCCAACTTTTCTCCAATAACGAGAAACTCTGCCAAGAAAAAATGAGTAATGAGACATGCCACTAAAATGATAAAGATAGGCATGATCAATAAAGATTCTCAGTAGGGTTTCCTAGATAAACCATAGAGTCCCATGTCTCCTTCCTCGAAACAATCCATTAACGTAAGTTTGAAATACAATTATAAAAGTAGGGTTTTAACATTTAAAAATAAGAAACATGTTTTTTCCATTTAAAAACCCAACACACGGTACATACCATTTTCCAAAATCAATTTACATTCTTTAACTAAAATACCAAATAGAATATACCAATGCTGTGTTACTGTAAAATGAGTGAGAGTGAAATATAAAAATAAACAAGTGTACAGAAAGTAAACCTGTAAGGAAAATAATCCAGTAACCATGGGTGATCCTAAACATCCGTAGAAGACCCCAGGATGTACTCAGTTTGGGAACCACTTATTGGCGTATGGTGAAGATGCAATGTCTATAACCAACTGGCCGCCCTAAATAACCAATCCAGTGGCAAAGACCACCCTTCCTAACAAAAAATCCAAGGGGTACCAACCCATCTAATTGGGGTTGGTTAGAAACCATCACTCAATATCAAAAATACGCCCATGAACCCATGGTGGTAACAAAAATACTATGTATATAGGAGTCACTCACACGCGTGACTCATCTCCCTTCACATTCCTTCCACAAACACGGATACTCCATATGATAACCCATAATGGATACCCCCAACCTATAGAGGCACCCCAATATATATATACACATGTTTATATAAAACATATCGTCAAAGGTGATAACCGGGTCTTCATGTCATGAAATCATTAAAATCATTTGATACTTTTTTCAGAATACTAAAAGTTGTTATATGGACATTCAATAATCAAAATTTCATCATCTTAAAGTCTCAATGAAAACAATACATTAATGTTGAATGTTCCAGACAGGCTTCCATGACACACCCATGTCGAAATCATTATTCAAAAAACAATTAATGTTCCAAAGAGGCACACATATTTTCCAAAAACAAACTATTAAAAAGACAACAAAGCTCCACCCATGAACTGGAAGAGGCAAACATGCCTTTAAGTTGTCATGTCAAAAAACATTACCCAAAACAATAAAAAATATAGCTTTTAAATTTTCAAATCCAAACTAGAACACCCTTGAGATAACACTTCAAACCTTTCGCAAATTCCACACCAAGGACCGAATCTTAATTATGAATCAAAAACCATTTAGATTTCCATTGTTTTATGGAAACACTAGTTTAAAGGTGTCATTGTCACTTGAAGGCCCATCCATGGGTGTAGCGAGTGCACCCATGGATGTTCCAACATCTAATGGCATGCCTGCATTTCATGAAAACAACTAACACTATTCCCACAAAACTACCACTTTGAGACTAAAACCAACCGCTCACTTTATTTGAAAAGAAGTCACACCTCCACATTGAAAACCAAAGATCCCCCATTTTATTTAAAAACCTTATCACTATTAGCAAGATATACCAATACCAGTATTATAATCCATACCATGTATACAAATAACCAATTCCGACACACAACAAAATCAAGGATAAACATTTCATAAAAACTCTCACTTACACATTGAACACTGTAGTATTTTATTAAATTCTCCAAGTTCACATAAACATTATCATAACCAAATATTTACCTTTAAAGTATTTTTTATCAAACTGCATTAACATAAAATGAAATGCCCCAACAAATTTTCTATAAATAATATCAAAATAGGATTTATCACATAATCAAATATCTACATACTCGAACCATGAAATGACTCAAAATATTATTTTGACTCATTCTAAAAATTTAAAGCACTATAGAATGCAAATTTATGGATATAAAAAAGTAGTGAATTTCATAAAATAAAATTATTGATACTCCCAAGCATCAACTATACTACAGAAAGGAAAACCATGGAATTACCTATCTCAATCCAAGAGAAGATGTGACATAACCTCAACGGAAGGTTGAACAATGCCCCGGTGACCAACCGTGCATGGTTAACGGTGAATAAAGACACACGACAAATAATTAAAATGGTATTGGGATCTTGTTAAAATATATAAATAAACTAAATGTGAAATGAATAAAATAAACAAATAAATAAATGGGTACTTGTACCGAAGTAGGGGGTTTGGCCAGTGTGGAAAAGGGTGGTCGGACCGCCAATATTCTGGTGCGCTGCTAGACATAGAAAAATTGCGAGCGAGGGGAAGTACTCTGTTGGTGTGGTGAGATGACCGAAGGGCACGACGAGGTTACTGGGTGCTGAGTGATGTTGGATCATGACATGGAAGAGGGGGTGGGGTGACAAGATCTACTGTAGTCGGTGCCATGGGGAGGCTCGGGGTGATGAGGGGTCGTGATGCTGGGTGGAAGGGTGCAGCTGCTGGGATGGACTGGAGGTGCGAGCTGAGGGTAGAGTGCAGGAGCTGCGTGAGAGAGGCTGGTTCTGGCAAGGGGTCCTGGAGGTGATGGTTGTGGGGAGGGGGGTGGCTGAGATTCACGCTGAGGATGGGTGAATGAATAGAAAGAGAGAAAGGCGAAGGGTGTGGGAATGGATTACGCTAGCGTGAGGGTGAGGTCAGTGCGGCGAGGGAGGGTCACGAGGGGAAACCAGTGCTAGGGAGTGTGGATGGGCACGGTCTGGGCTTAGGGTTAGGAGTAAAGGGGGTTGCTGGGTATATCTATGTTTTCATTCCATTTTATAATATTAATAATAATAATAATAACAATAACAACAACAATAATAAAAATGTAAATTTAAATAATAAAAATATCCATAATAATAATAATAATAATAGTAACCAATAACAATAGTAATAAGAAAAATTATACCCATAATAATATAAATAACATATACATTTATGAAATAATTATAAAAATAATAACAAAACCCTAATAATAATAATAATATAAATTAAATAATAACATGATTCTTATTTCAATAAAAACATTCAACAGTCCTTATTTATATAGAACATTATTTATTTTAATTGTTAAACATTTGCGTAACACCCGAGCTAACGATGCACCCATTTCCCACTGTGCTGTGACGGTTCACAAGTCTGAAACCCAACAAACATAAACCGGTACTCATCCCAGACATTGGCAGAGTGGCTGGAGCCAAGAAATGATAAAATAAAAGTTAGTTTAAAAAGGTGGGTGTGACAATTCTCCCCACCACAGACACTTTCTACCCCCAGATAGTCATGAAGTCATACGTTTGTCAAGAAATGAGTCCATTCATGAACAGAACCCAATGAACTGAATAAAACTATGAATCTTGGGAAGACCATACTCTACACAGGTCACATCTGACCTGATTTAGTAGAAAACCAAAGAACGATGTTGAGGTGAGAATAGAAAGGGGTTCTCCCCAGCACAAGAACTCAACCTGGGAAGATATTTATTACCCAATCATATATTCCCACGAGGTGGGGGTGGGGGGCGACACGAGAACTCAAAACTGATCCAAACTAACTTTTATAGAACAGCTTCACTAAATCGTGAAACTCTCAACCCTGACCATAAACTCCCAACAATTGGAGAAATACAACTGAGATGTACATAAACCCAAACTGTAAATTTGAGCATAACCAAAAGCCTTTTCTTCCATGGAGGCACTTACATCTCTAAATGGACACTTCTAAACGAGTGTCGACACTTACAAAGGCCACACACATTTTTAAGAAAAACAAAAAATTCATAAAAACATAATTTTAATATAAACTGTTGGATTACAACAAAAATCGACAATTATAACTCCACGATGAAATAATGGACCTACAACAACGTCAAAACATTAATAGAAGAAAAAAAGAACAAAATTTCATAATATATTACACTGATAACATGGAACCCAAAACTTGGACCAAGGCTTTACACCCCTGATAACTCCTGACTGAGCGTGAACTTCACCCCAAGGCCTATGGCTAGGGCTCTGATGGCTGAAGAATCACCTGCCTCACAGTCAGGAACTATAATTCCCATGGTCACAGTGTCTTCTTCAGACTATGCTTCCTGCACATCTTCTCTAGATGACCCATGCACCCTGTAATGATGACACTCCTTTGGAGTGATGCGACATGACTGCTTCACGTGCCAAAACTGGCCACACTGGTGGCACACCACTTAACGGTCCGATGAACTAGAAGCCAAAATCACAAAAGATGGCTCTTTTGAAAAATGATCCTCTAACACATCCAGCTTTCCAGATGGGGAAACTTCATGAGTAACGGAATATGTTGGATTTCTAAGAACCTACGCTCTGCAGAACAACTCAACTAAGAACTCCCCATCCACCAACTTCTCGAAACGATGTTTTTTAGAAAGGAGGACCCCCTACTTGATATCTAGGTTAAGACCCCCAATTAAGAGGGAATCCTTTACCAAATACTGTGATTATACCTCAAGAGAAAAGGACATAATCTATTTGAAATGGTCAACATATGCCTTCACCGTCCATTGGCCTTGTTGAATACACATGAGCTCTTCCCTTTTCTTCATCTTTACCTCTTTACGTATAAACCATCGAACAAAGACAGATTTGAAGACATCCCATGTCATCCCAACTCACATTGACTATGGAGAAACCAAATCCCATTTGTCTAGAGCTGAACATTCAACCAACCCAAAATAGAATGCACTCTCACTACTACGGGAGTTCCCAAAACCCTGAAGACACACTCAACCCCTTCAAGGAATTCTACTGCTTCTAATGGACACCGATCACCGCAAAGGATAGGAAATGTATGAAATGCACCAAAAACTAGGCATGACTTATAAGAAACATTGGGGACCTTTCTGGGTGGAATTTTCTAAACAACATATCAAACATAGAATGAAAACTGATATCAAGTCGAATCAGCATCATTGAAAGTACAATCATCTTAAAATAACCATCTGAAAAAAAGAACATCAAATTAAAACACATCCCAAAATTCCTTTTTCAAAACCCCCTTTTTCTTTTAGATATCAAACCGTCATTTTTTAAATGCCATTTTCCTAATACAAAAGCCACTTTTCAAACAAATTTTAATTTCCAAAATGAAATCATTTTCCTATTTTAAAATAACTTTAGAAAAACATGTTCAAGATTTTATTTCCAACTGCACACCCCAGTAACATAATGAAATGTTTCACATGTCTTCATTAGATTCCAATTATACACACCAACACACACTTACCTTCCACTTTATCACATGTGAAAACGTTCATAAAGAGTACCCAGGGATTCACCCAAACCATATCTCTACTAGTTCCAAGCAATCGCCAAATTTTTAGACCACGCGCTTTTATTTTTTAAAAAATCAATTTCACAAATTAAAATTCATTTAAAAGAAATCATTCTCATTTCAAAAACACTATTTTATCTTCAAGAATGCACTTACACCAATCAAAACCAAGATGACACATGACTTGAATCAAATCACCGAAGGGAGGGACTAGTAGTCCTTCTTTACCCAGCGAAATGGTACTGGGCCATGCCCCAAGTAAGTGTCAAAGACTAGGAGGAACATAAACCATATACACAGACTCCACATGGGTCCCTACTCCATGTGAAGGCATGATGTAACATCGGGTTTCCTCTGTTGTCATCCCTTAATCCCAAAGAAAGGCAAGAGACTTAAAATCAGGACTACTCCTGGCAACTCGGGGTTCATAACAGGCGAGGGTTCATGACGTCCTTCCGGTACCAACCACTCGAGTTTCAGTAGTCTTAATATCCATCTACAGGATACCAAAAATTACAAGGGCATGACTCTGATAACATTTTTTTACGAACCAACTCTGGTGGACCCTTAATCGGTCACCCGTACCGGTCCGCGACATGGCCCAAAGGGCGTTCCTGGTCCCCACATGCTGTCAACCAGTGCCAAGCATCGAAAGTTAAATCATTAGGAATTATTTTTCCCCTGAAAAAAACACAAATAATCAAGCAAACAGATAATATAAATAGTCGATAAACATAATCCTAGCAGAAAAAATAAAATAAAACTAAACATACCTGCATGGGACCTTTTAGGACACCTCTCGACCAAATGAAAACTTTTCTGAAATGACAAGAAACACAGCCAGGAAAACATGATCATGGAATCCTACAACTGGAATTATAAAGATACGCATGAGAATCAAGGATTCTCAATAGGGTTTCAAAGATAAACAATGAATCCCATGTCTTCTTCCCCGAAACAATCCATTACTGCAAGATTGAAATACAATTATAAAAGTAGGGTTTTCACATTTTAAAATAAGTAACATGTTTTTCAAATTTAAAAACCCAACAAAGTCTAAATACAATTTTCCAAAATAATTTTTCATTTTATAAATAATATCTAAAATTGAATATACCGAGGTTGTGAAAGAGTAAAATGAGTAAGAGTGAAAGATGAAAATAAAATTGTCCATGAAAAGTGAACAAGAAATGAAAATAATCCAATAACCATGGGTGATCCTAAATATCCCTAGAAGACCCCTAGATATACTCGGTTTCAAAAACACCTACTGGCATATGGTGAAGCTCGTAAGTCTATAACCAACTGGCCACCCTAACTGAGCAATCCAGTCGAAAATCCCTCCTGGCCTAACAAAAAATATAGGGGTAACCAACCCATCTAATCATGGTTGGTCAGAACCCGCCACTCGATCTCTAAAAGACAGCTGGGAAGCCATTGTGGTTAGAAAAATATTATGTAAGTAGGAGGCCCTCGCACACATGACTCATCTCATCGCACGTGCCTCCCCCAAACACGGAGACTCTATATGATAACCCATAACGGACATCCACCTATATAGGTTCCCTAGTATATATATACATATATATATATACATAACATATCATCAAAGGTGTCAAATGGGCCTTCATTCCATTAAATAATTAAAAACATTTGGTACTTTTAAAAAAATACTAATGTTGTTATATGGGAATACAGTAATTAAAACGTCATCATCTCAAAAGGTCAACACAAAACAATACATTAAAGAAGAAAGTACCAAACATGCCGTCACAAAAAATCATTATTCTAATAAAATTAAATGTTCCAACCAGGCAGACACAATTTCTAAACACAGTCCATTAGAAATGTTAACACAACTCCACCCAGGAACTGGAAGATCCAAACGGGACTTTAAGTTGTGATGTCCAAAAACATTATCCAAAATATTACACAAATACAAATTTTATATTACCTAAGACAAACTAGAACACCCTTGAGATCACACTAAAAACTCTTCACAAAAGCTATAAAATGGATCGATTCCTACTTAGGAACAAAAAACAATTTAGAAAACCATGGTTTTATGGAAACACTTGTTTAAATGTCTCATTGTCACTTGAAGGAACATCCATGGGTGTACGGAGTACACCAATGTATGTTCCAACATTCAATGGCACACCTACGTTTCATGAAAACCACCAACACTATTCCCACAAAACAACCAATTTGAAACTAAAACCAACCGCTCACATTATTTGAAAAGAACTCACACCACCACATTAAAAACAAAAAATCCTCATTTTTATTTTAACTCCTTATGAAAATTAGCATGTTATAAAAATTCCATAATTATAAAAAAACATGTTTACAAATAAATAATGCCAACACACAAAAAAATCATGGGTAAACTTTTCATAAAAACCCTCAGTTCCACATTGAGAACTGTAGTATTTTATTAAATGCCTTAGGTACACATAAACATTATCATAACCAAATATTTTCCTTCAAAGTATTTTTTATCAAACTATATTAACATAAAAAGAAACACCCCCAAAAAATACTTATTAGAAATATCTAAACATGATTTGGCACATAATGAAACAATTGCAGACTCGAACTAGGAATTGAGTCAAATCATGATTTTGAGCAATTCTAAAAATTTAAAATCACTATAGAAGGAAAATTTATGGATAAAAAATATATACGAATCACATAAAAAATTATTGAAATACCCAAGAATCAATTAGATTATGTAAAATAAATCCATGTAATTACCTACCTCAAACCAAGAGCCGATGCGATAGAACCTAAATGGAAGCTTGAAAAACACCTCACAGACCATCCATGCATGCTTAACAGTGAGAAAAGACACATGACACACAATTACAGTTGTATTTGGATCTAGTAAAAATAAATAAAAACACCAATGGTGAAATGAAGAAAATAAATAAATAAATAAATTAATTAATTAATGTGTAATTGTATCAGAGTAGAGGGGGTTTGGACAGTGTGAAAAGGGTGGTCAGACTGCTGATATTCTGGTGCGATACTGGCTATAGACAATTAGCGAGCGAGGGGGAGTGTTCTGCTAGTGCAACAATCCAACCCAAGGGTGTGGTGTGGATGTTGGGGGCTGGGTGCGGCTGGATCGCGATGAGGAACAGGGGGGTGAAGGGATTTATAGGAGGCGGTGCAATGGGGTGGCTCAGGGTGCTGAGGTGTTGTGCTGTAGGTGGGAAGGGTGGAGCTTTCAGGATGAGCTGGAAGTACGAGCTGTGGGTGGAGAGTAGGAGTTTCAGGAGAGAGGATGGTGTAGGCGAGGGGTTCTGGAGGCGATGGCCCTAGGGAGAGGGGTGGACGGGATTCACGCCAATGCTGGTTGCGGGAAGGGAAAGGGAGCAAGGTGAAGGGCCTGATCAAGGGTGAGGCCGACGTGAGGGTGAGGTCGGCGTAATGAGGGAGGGTCGTGATGGGGAACCAATGCTAGGGAGAGCAGTTGGGCATGGTTTGGGCATAGGGTTAGGGGGAAGGGGGGTTCTGGGTAGAGCTAGGTTTATTTTAATTCAATTTATAATAATAATTATAAAAATAATAATAATTTTAATAATAATAATAAATATTTAGCTAGAAATTAAAATAACAAAAAATGTCATAATAATAAAATAATAACCAATAAAAACAATAAGAAGAATAATTATATCAAAAATAATGAAAATAACATAGACAATAATGAAATAATAATAATAATAATATTAATAACAACACCCTAGTAATATTAATATTATAAATTAAATAATAACATTATTCTTATTAAAAATTCAATATTGAACCTGCCTTATTTATATAAAAAAATGTTTATTATAATCACTAACCATTTTTGCGGCACCTGAGATAACTATACGGCTACCGCCTATTGTGTAGTGACTACGAACAGGTCTGAAAAGTACCAAACTTTTTAAAAGTTGAAAAATTTAAACTGGGACTCAGCCAGGACATTGGCGCAAGGACCCGTAGCCATGAAATTATAAAATAAAAGTTATTTTAAAAAGGTGGTTGTGATACATCCATCATAAACATAAATCATTTACAGAAATAAAAAGAATGATTTTATTTGATAGTATCCTTTGAAAATTACAAGTAACATAAAAGGATGTAATCTTATATAGATAATACTTTTTTAAAGGACACATGGAAAATTTATTTAGGAAGATAACTTTTCATTTAAATTAACTTTTTAGTTATGAAAAATTCACACACCATTTTGGAAATCATTTTCCATAAAAATAACCTTGAATACTAATAAAAGAAGAAAATTATCATTTAAAACATTTTCCAAAGAAAATATCCTTTACTATTTGAAAATATCTTTTTTCTTATTCTAATTTTTTTTAAAATTGTTTTCCTTTGAATATAAAAATGAAAACATAAAATTAATGCTTTAATAATCATTTAAAACATTTAATGTGGAACATATCCATTGCACATAGTGAAATCATTTTTTAAGACTAACGGTTTTTTAAAAAACATTTCCTTTCAAAATAAAATTTATATCTTATTAAATAATATTCAATAAATTATTGGTCATGATGTTGTGAAGTTATTTTCATTCCATACATGTTAAATCCAATATTTGTTTCTCATTTTTGGTAAAATACAAATGAAAAATATGTAGAAAAGAACATGAAGATTTCATTTTAATCAATTTTGTCTAGATTAAATAAAGTGACCAAATGACATCTATAAATCATAGGAGAATAAAAAAATTGAAAACATTTTTATAAATAGTGGTTTCTGAATAAATGAATTTGCTATTTAAGAGTTAAATAACATTGAATTTTCATAAAAACATTTTATCAATTATTTTATGAAAAAATTACTAGAAAATTGACATATTACATGAAAATAACATAATAAAATATAGTATATGAAATTTATTTAGTTTCATGGGAGATGGATCATATTATTTTATTTTTTGAAGAATAATAATAAAAAATCATAATATTTATTTTTGAGAATATTGAGGTGCAATGGCCTCTTCCTTGAAACCTAAAAGTAGAATCGTTAGGAGGAACAATGTAGCAATGAATATAGTAGGAAACACAATAAATAAATATTAAAATGATCTAGAGTGTGTACTCTTGATGTGTTAATGAAGGCGCCCACCTTTGTCGTGAGAGTATCGGACCTCCCTTCAGGATATTTCATGCATTCATTCACCACCATTATCATCCGAAGGTGCTTCCACCAAAGTAGTCGCAAAGGGGTTGACTCAATATCACTTTTATTGGCATAAAAACACAAATGATTTTGAAACGTTTGACATTACTTATTACCTTTGGATGAGTAGTTGTGAATTATTACATGGGCTTCATTATATCCTTCTCCAAGCAGTTTTTAGTCTGATCTTACTCCTGTCTGTCAGAGATATGTACACCCCCTACTATGTTGCTAGTATCCGGGGATACTTCACTAGCGGTACTATTAGTGTGCAAAAATAATTCTGAAATGGAGAGGGTTTAAAATCCACCTCATTCTTTTCTTTTTCTATACTATTATCACTATTTATTGCTTGAACTTTTCTCTTACACTTCTCTGAAGTCACAACAACTATCACTAACTTTCTTTTCCTCTATTTTAGAGGATAAATCTCATGCATAGCCATATCATCCGTAGCTTCTTGTGCCTAGTGTTCCAATTCTTGTTTACTATCTTTCGAGTCAGATTCATTTCTTTCACCGTCCATTCCTCTAACTAGTGAATCCCTAAACGACATGCCTCCTTTATTTTTGTTATTTCCATAAGAAATATCATCCAGAAGACACTTCTTGTTTTATCAACTTGTGGAGTGGAACCATCCCATGTTGAAGGATATTCAACATAAATCATTCGTTCCTTGTCAATATGTTTATAAACATTCATCTATCTAGTATTAAAATTGACCACCAAAGGCTCATCAATATCCTTCTGAATAGAATCCTGCTTCTGCTTCCTTCGATAGTGAAATTCATCATGTCCTATATTTTAGCATTTAGAACATATCACATGTCTTGTACATTGAAAATCTGGGGGTCCAATAATTTCAAAATATTTACAAAATGATGGAATTCTATTATATTCAATTCCTAAGCTAAATTCATCATTCAATGTAGAAAAAACGACTCTATAAATCAGTGTAACACTTAGTTCCATTACAACCAATTCCCTCCCTCATAATGACCATAACCAGCCTTTTTTTGAATCCTCAATGTTCCAGACTTGAGATTAATATAACCGACACTTCATGCACATCACTTGAGATCCCCAGAGAGAAAAAGTATATGTAAATTACCATGACCAATGGATATGCATTTGAAGTGATAAAACTCCCAAATTGATGCTAAATGCGAAACAAGATCTTCTAGTTTCTCGGGTTTTGTACCTTTCATATGTGAAATCCGAACTATAAAAGAATGCTCACAAAGGTCGATATGAGCTGCAATTGCATCTTCAAAAGCTGATACATGGGATGTATTCCATTTTCTTATGAGTTGAGTGGGGGGCTGTTTTCTAGTGGAACAAAAGAGCTCTCTTAGAATCCATAGAACATCCTCAGTTCTTCAATATCACCTTCCATCCGCGTCATTGAGGTATTCAAAGCCGAACGAATAACATATTGATGTGTGGAAAAGAACTATAGATTTAGGGTATGTGGGTTTAGGGCATGCGATATCTCGAGCGTGGATGGGATTCACCTCTCCATTTCATCCATCTATCTTCATAAAAAATCACAATAAATGATGATATTGTAACATAAAATAATTATCAATTTTGTATGTTATAATCGAAATAAAAATTATGGAATAAAATAAAATTAAATATAAAATATTATGAAGTCAATAAATTAATAATATTAAATTTCAAATAGGAGGTATATACAACTAATAAAATAATATTGTATCATAACATATCACTCAAGGATAATTAAGACAAAAATATCCTATAGTATTAGTAATATTTGGAATAATATTAATAAATAATCAATATCATTAAATGAGAAATTAAAAATTAATAAAATAGTGGTATTAATTTTATAACATGTTAAATGGGAAATTTATACACCACAAAAATAATCAAATGGTGTTCTTTCATATGTCTCTCAAAGATAAAAGAGGTAGTAGAAATCCCTTACTACATGTACCAAATTACATAAAACATTGATTAACCTTACGTATTTTAAGTACAATTTTATTATTAATATTTTATTGAAACATAATAATATATATCATGCCACATATGCATTAATTTCGTCATTATATTAATTGTTAAATAAAAATTATAATTGGAAGTCACATTTTGGGTGATAACATCATTGTTTTTCATATATGATAGGGTTCGTTATTTCAGTAATATTAATTTGTTAAAGGTAAAATAATATCCCAAGTGACATTAATGATATATTTATCATATTTATAGCAAAATTAATCTTTTATTATAAATCATGAATTTAACATCCAAGGTAAATAAAGAGTAGATAATTTTCATATTAATTAGTATTTACGAATTAAATATTAATTTTAATTAAAAGGGGTTTCTACATTCAATAGCGTACTCGATACGCAACGATGAGTTTCATTGAAATCTTACGTTGCACACTAGTAATATAATAATATTATTTTAAGTGGTAGTTAACATGTAGCCGTTGTACTGGTGGGAATGGATAGAAATAACTAAAATATGATTATATATGTTTTTAAATGTTTTTTATATTTACCCAATAAAAGATAATGTCTTAAAATATGGAAAGAATTCAATTTTAGGCATTTATACCATAATTTTCACTAAGGGTTCGCTTATCACCTTTTGACGGCGAACTGTCATTAAATATAATTTTGATCAATCTTATAAATTCTATTAGACAATATATAACTCTTCTTTAGAATCGGGACATCAAAATTTACTTTGTGTAAATTTTTTGTATCTTTCCGATAAAGTTCATTTTTTAAATGAATATTGTAAATGTTGTATTTTAATTCAAAACCTCTTTTTGATATAATTTAGTTATATGATTAGATTATTATTTGAATTGGTTTTAGAGTGAAATTCAAAAATATTTTTACCATTAAATCCAATAGTGGCCGTTGGAAATAATTTCACTTTGAAATCAGACTTAAACAAGTGTCAATCTTTTGATACTTATTGTTTCACAAAAACACGCTATTTGTCATGACAGCGGGAATTAATTATTAAATGAATTAATTTGACTTATATGTTTTGAATTTTTTAAAATGGAATTCATTTTGGAATTTGGAATATCAGATATAGCTTAGGGTGAATTTTTAGAATTTTTCTGAAAAACATCAATTTTTGAGGAATAGTGAAATCACTAAGTGGTACTTATAAAAACTGATTTTCCATTTAAATGAATTTTTGCAACCTTTGTGTACTGAATTTCAAAAATCTGACATACATGGTTGTCACTAAGAAGTAAAATGTGGTTCAATGCGATTAAAATAATTTTTTGGTGAATAGTAACTTATTAAGTTTTTAATCGCGATTAGAGGTAATTAGTGTAGTTTAAGGTAAAAATAATGTTTTAATAATATGAGATGAGCTTTACACATGTCCTACCCTTATTGGATGTGTCATGGCCGACCAAGACAAGCCATGGGTCAACTTGGGGACCCCATGGAGCCACTTCGGTTGGAAAATGACATAAATACCTTTTATTTAATGTTAATGTTAAAAATGGCACAAACATGATATGTTTTACTAAAAAAAAATTAAATGGGGTTATACAAGTCGGATTTTTGATAATAAATAGTCATTGGAAAGATAAAAAGATATAATACATCATAGTAGTTTTTTTTATAATTTTTAGACATTAAATAAATTAATTTATTTATGACATAATAATGTTGCAGCGAGGACATCATTATTTGACGATTTAAATAAAATGGAAAGATAATGTAAAATAAATGAACTACACATGTCCAAAACTTATTGGATGGGTGGATTGTGAACCCTTATCACCTTATCCACGAATTATATCATTGTGGGACCTTTTAAAACAGAAACACATTTTCAAATAAAGTAATATTTCTTTACTTTCCAAAAGTGCCCCTCCTCTACTCTTATAAAAGGCCCCCACCTATACCACCTTACCCACACTCCCAAAGCCTTTGTCTCGGCCACCCCTACCCATTTTGTCTCTCCACTTCCGTCTCTTACTCCTTGAATCCTCACTTTTGGCAGAAGTCTTCCCAAGGAAGCCATTAAGCTCAAACCAAAGCGAGTTACCCGATTTTGAGGTAATGTCTTCACTTGAGTCCTTTTGCATTATTTTGCTTCTCCAACCCCCTAAAATCTTTTTATTTATTTCTTTTGTAACAACTCCAGTATCATAAATATACTAGGATGTTGTTATAAGAAGGATTAGAGCTACACATACACACACCTTCATCTAATTGTTAAAGAACATACTGTTTCTGTGGATGTTAAATTTATGCCTCCCGAAACGATGATTGTTCAACATTCCATTAACACCTACAAAGGTGGCCATTAAGTTGTCACTATATTTATATATGATATATAATATGTTTATGTTTTCTTTAAGATTCTTTATTATTCATTTTGGGCATACCTTTATGGTTTCCATTATGGGTAAACATGATATCTTCATTTAAGGAAGTGCGGACTACCGCCCCCTCAAAGTGATGTGATTCGTTAATGCCATATGTGGGACATGTAAAGGATGGATTTAAAGTTATTATATATGATGTTATACTGGAATTATAATATACCTCTATATCATTATTATTTCTTTCCAATAAAGTATGAGAATGAAATGAAAGTAGCGTTCATGCGTACGTACGGCTTACCGTCTCCATGAACGGTGCATTTCATTTCTTATCCCCAAATGTAATGTACAATTAAAAGTACATGTATATAATGGATATATATAATGAATTATATATCTAAATGATGAATATAATTCTATAATTAAAATATACATACCTCTCATTAAGTTTTAATTCCATAAATATGACAAAGAAATGAAAGTAGCGTTCATGCGTACGTACGGCTTACCGTCTCCATGAACGGTGCATTTCATTTATTACCTCTAAATGATTATGTAATATTATACATACATGTATATGCTGGATATATATGATATATATGATATCCAAACCAGGAATGTAATTCTGGATATAGAGAACCTTTGACCACACGAACAACATGTAATTGTAAGAAGTCCACTTTCGACTTAAGAACCAAATATTGACAAAACAAACATTATTAACATAAATGGTTACATAATGTTTATAACATGGAAATAAGTGATATAAAAGGAATAATTAACATTAAAAAGGTTCTTAATCATGTATAAATTAACTCATGTTTATTATTCAGGACGTTAAAGAACGATCGAGTCATGTCGGACCCAAGGTAAGGGACTTCGTCTCAATCTACTTTCATTGAGGCATATTTCGTTTTATACACAACATTCTTTTTTATGGTGTATAAACCCCTTTGACTTATACTTTTATACAAAAGGAATCTTTTTCTACGAAGCGTTTTACTAAATGACAAAAAGGAATGTTTTTTTAAATGTACGCGGTGACAACGACCTTTTCCGCCGCCGCGAGTATTATTTGGTCTTTGGATTCCTCAAAAAGCTGTAATGTTTTTAAAATAAAATAAATACCATATACTCTTTTAAGTATTTTGGTATTGAAAATGGATTTTATAAAGGATTCTATTATGATATATTGTGATGTGGAAATGTTATAATTCCTTTATATTGGTTTTATGTATTATGATTTTATATTGGTATTTAGACATTTTAATGGGTGGTTACGTTATAAACCATATGACGGGTGGTGCCATGAATACCAAGACAGGTGGTTATGTTATAACCTCCAATTCATTGGGTATGGAAGTCGGTCGTATGGCTATTCCATTAAGTATGTGTGGAAATTGGCCGTATGGCTATTCCATTAAGTGATATGTGTGGAAGTCGACCGTATGTATATTCCACTTAAGTATGTTTATGTCCCAAGATTCCTTTATATATGCTATGTGTTCTTTATATGGGTTTTATGGTAATCCTTTGGTTACAAAAAGGTATGTAATGATACTTTATTCAGTGAAGAGTTTTTACTACTTCATGATGGTGAAGGTTATTACTTTGTTAGAGTATACATGGTTTACTTGATGCTTGAAAAAGTAACAGTTTTCATTCTTTGGGTATCCCTTACTGATCTTTTTATGCTCACCCCACGTTTTTTTTCGAAATGTTTTTCACAGGACTTAAAGTGAAATAAGTTCAAGGATGGGATCAAGGGAATGTCATGCTATATAAGACATGGAACTAGACACGTTTCTTTTTAAGAGTTTTTTTTTATTATGGAATCTTAGTAGAAGTGTCTACTTTGTAATCTTTTGAGATGTAATAGTTATGTTATAATTCTCTAAAACTCTAAACCTGAAAATATCCTCAATTTGAATTATTTATTTAATTCAATATTAAGTAAGGTTTAAGGCTGGGGGCTTATAGTTGGTATTAGAGGTCGTTTTAGACAACTTTACGAGTTAGAAAACTGTTAAATTATAAGTTAATTTATGATATGATTGAAATGATATAGCATTTATAGATTACCATGTTACTTCTCCTAGGATATTTCTGTGTTCAGAATGGTTTTCCGCAGAGGAAACAATGCAGCTATGTTGGGACGACATCAGGAGGGAGACAACCTTCCAAATTAGCAACCTGAGATGGTCGGAATCAGAACTGAATAGTTTGTTGCAGTGATGGCACAGTTGACTCAGACTATAAATGGTGGTGGTATCCATGCACGAGATCATCCAGATCAACTACAGAGGAACATGTCAGTAGTGGAACACTTCATGAGGCATCATCCCCCATTATTCAGAAGATCATCTGTCCCTGTGCAAGCTGAAGGGTGGATTAAAGAACTGGAGAAGATTTTTGATGTCATGGGGTGTTCAGAACCTCAAAAGGTTAGTCTTGTTGTTTACCGTTTTGAAGGTGAAGCTGATCAGTGGTGGTCGATTGTGAAAAATATCAGGGATTGTGGTGAGATTGAGGATCTTCACTGGGACGAATTCAAATGTATGTTTCTTGAGAAATATTTTCCTAAGGTGGTTCGTCTTAGGATGGAAAATAGTTCCTAGAATTGAGGCAGGAGGATGATTCAGTGGCTGCTTATGAAGCAAAGTTCACTCGATTGGCAAGGTATGCTCCGAACTTGATACGAGATCTTGATAGTAAAATAAACCATTTTTACTCAGGGTTAAAGCCAACGTATCGAAGGGATTTAGCTTCTCATGAGTTCAAAAGTTATGAAAAACTTTTTCGATGTGCGGAGAAGTTGGAAATGGAGTTTTCCGATGATCAGGTGTTCTATGACAAACAACAGAATAAGAGGTCTAGTTGGCAGGCAAAGGGGAAGAATTCATCAAAGAAGCAAGGAGGTAAGAAAACCAAATATCCATCCTATGAGAAGTGTGGTAAAATGCATCCTGGAGAATGTTTATCCAAGTATGGTAAGTGCTTTCAGTGTGGTAAGTCTGGTCATATAGCTCGTAACTGTAAGGAAGATGATAAAGCAGGAAATGAAAAGCCAACGGTAAGATGTTTTAAGTGTAATGAAATGGGTCATTATGAAAACGAGTGTCCAACGAAGAACTCAACTGGGGGAATGCAGCCAGACTACAAGCAGAAAGGGGTGGTGAAATCCTTTGCAACAACTTCATCAGATGTTGGGCCATCGAATGAAGTGGTATCAGCTCCAGGGAGCTCAGTATTTTTCGAAGATTGACTTGAGGTCGGGGTACCATCAGTTGAAAATAAAATAAGCAGACATTCCGAAGACTGCGTTCCGTACTAGATATGGCCATTATGAATTAGTAGTTATGCCTTTTGGGTTAACCAGTGCACCTTCTGTATTCATGGACCTTATGAATAGAATTTTCCATGAGTTCTTGGATAAGTTTGTGTTTGTGTTTTGAGGTTTGGGAAGAGATTATGTGTGCCTTTTGGTTCACAGTTGAAGAATGAGTTGTTATGCGAGGCTCATAGTTCTCCGTTTTCAGTTCATCCTTGTAGTACTAAGATGTACAGAGATCTGCGAGAGTATTACTGGTGGGATGGAATGAAAAGAGATATTGGTGATTTTACTGTGAAGTGTTTGACTTGTCAGCAGGTTAAAGTAGAGCGGCAGTTACGTAAAGGGATGCTTCAGCCTTTACCAGTGCCAGAGTGGAAATGGGAAAACATACCCATGGACTTTGTTGTGGGATTACAGAGGACATCTCGAGGTAATAATGCAATCTGGGTTATTGTTGATCGCTTGACCAAATCTACTCATTTCCATGCTATACGAGATACATTCTGTCTAGATCAACTTTCCCATTTGTATCTTAAAGAGATAGACAGGTTACGTGGAGTTCCACTCTCCATTGTATCTGATCGTGATCCCAGGTTCACTTCTAACTTTTGGAAAGGCCTTCATAAGTCGTTGGGTACTGAATTAAATTTTAGTACAGCTTTTCATCCTCAATCAGATGGGCAGTCAGAATGAATAATTCAGACATTGGAGGATATGCTACGAGCTTGTTCGATGGATTATCAGGGAAGTTGGAACCAACATCATTCATTGGTTGAATTTTCATATAATAACAGTTTTCATTCTAGTATACAAATGGCACCATTTCAGGCATTATATGGGAAGCGGTGTCGAACTCTAGCTTTCTGGGATGAAGTGGGTGAAAGGAAGTTGATGGGACCAGAATTGGTAGAAGAGATGGCAGAAAAGGTTCAGTTGATTCAGAAACACATGAGAACAGCTCAGAGTAGGCAGAAGAGTTATGCAGATAACCGGAGGAAGGATCTATCTTTCAAGGTAGGTGATCATGTTTTTCTCAAGGTTTCTCCATGGAAAAGTGTGATTAGATTTTGTAAGAAAGGAAGGATGAGTCCAAGGTTCATTGGACCATATAAAATTCTGGAGAAAGTTGGATCAGTTGCTTACCGAGTGTCTTTACCTCCGAGTTTATCTCAGGTACACAATGTTTTTCATGTTTCAATGTTAAGGAAGTATATGCCAGATCCATCTTAGGTTTTGAGTCCATAGGTAGTTCAGATGGAAGAGAACCTATCTTATGAAGAACAACCAGTCCATATTCTTGAGCATAGGGAGCAGGTGTTACGGAATAAGGTGATTAATCAGGTAAAGGTTTTGTGGAAAAAACTATGTGATTGAAGAGGCAACGTGGGAATCTGAAAATGCTATGAGGGATAAATACCCCCACTTATTTTGATAAATGAATAAAATTGCAAGGACGCAATTCCCAAAAGGGGGGAAGGATGTAACATCCCAGGTAAATAAAGAATAAATAATTTTCATATTAATTAATATTTACAAATTAAATATTAATTTTAATTAAAAGGGGTTTCTACATTCGATAGCATACTCGATATGCAACGATGAGGTTCATTGAAATCTTACGTTGCACACTAGTAATATAATAATATTATTTTAAATGGTAGTTAAAATATAGCCGTTGTACTGGCGGGAATGGATAAAAATAACTAAAATATAATTTTATATGTTTTTAAATGTTTTTTATATTTACACAATAAATGATAAAGGCTTAAAATACGTAAAGAATTCAATTTTAGGCATTTATACCCTAATTTTCACTAAGGGTTTGCTTATCACCTTTTGACGGTGAACCGTCATTAAATATAGTTTTGATAAATCTTATAAATTCTATTGGACCAAATATAACTCTTCTTTATAATCGGGACATCAAAATTTACTTTGTGTAAATTTTTGGTATCATTCCGATAAAGTTCATTTTTTTAATGATTATTGTAAATGTTGTATTTTAATTAAAAACCATTTTTTGATCTAATTTATTTATATGATTATATTATTATTTGAATTGGTTTTAGAGTGAAATTAGAAAATATTTTTACCATTAAATCCAATAGTGTTCGTTGAAATTAATTTCACTTTGAAATCGGACTTAAACTGGTGTCAATCTTTTGATACTTATTGTTTCACAAAAACACGCTATTTGTCATGACCGTGGGAATTAATTATTAAATTAATTAATTTTACTTATATGTTTTGAATTTTGTAAAATGGACTTCATTTTTGAATTTGGAATATCAAATATAGCTTAGGGTGAATTTTTGGAATTTTTCTGAAAAACATTAATTTTTGATGAATAGTGAAATCACTAAGTGGTACTTATAAAAACTGATTTTCCATTTAAATGAAATTTTGCCACAATTGTGTATTGAATTTCCAAAATCCAACATACATGGTTTTCAATAAGAAGTAAAATGTGGTTCAATGAGATTAAAATAATTCTTTGGTGAATAGTAACTTATTAAGTTTTTAATCGCGATTAGAGGTAATTAGTGTAGTTTAAGGTAAAAATAATGTTTTAATAATATGAGATGAGCTTGAAACTTGTCCAACCCTTATTGGATGTGTCATGGACGACCAAGTCAAGCCATGGGTCAACTTGGGGATCCCATGGAGCCACTTTGGTTGGAAAATGATATAAATAACTTTTATTTAATGTTAATGTTAAAAATGGCACAAACATGATATGTTTTACTAAAACAATTTTTAAATGGGGTTATAAAAGTCATATTTTTGATTATAACTAGTCATTGGAAAGATAAAAAGATTTCATACATCATAGTAGTTTTTTTATAATATTTAGACATTATATAAGGCAAATTATTTATGACATAATAATGATGCAGCGATGACATCATTATTTGACGATTTAAATAAAATGGAAATATAATGTAAAATCTATGAACTACACATGTCCAAAACTTACTGTATGGGTGTATTTCGAACCTGTATCACCTTATCCACGAATTATATCAATGTGGGACCTTTTAAAACCGAAACACATTTTCAAATAAAGTAATATTTCTTTACTTTCCAAAAGTGACCCTCCTCTACTCTTATAAAAGGCCCCACCTCTACCACCTTACCCACACTCCCAAAGCCTTTGGATCGGCCAACCCCTTACCATCTTTTCTCTCCACTTCCTTCTCTTACTCCTTGAAGCCTCACTTTGAGCAGTAGTCTTCCCAAGGAAGCCTTTGAGCTCAATCCAAAGGGAGTTACCCGATTTTGAGGTAATGTCTTCACTTGAGTCCTTTTGTATTATTTTGCTTCTCCAACCCCCTAAACACTTTTTATTTATTTCTTTTGTAACAACTCCAGTATCATCAATATACTAGGATGTTGTTATAAGATGTATTCGAGCTACACTTACACACACATTCATCTAATGGTTAAAGAACATACTGTTTCCGTGGATGGTGAATTTATGCCTCCCGAAACGATGATTGTTCAACATTCCTTTAACACCTTCAAAGGTGTCCATTTAGATGTCACTGTATTTATATATGATATGTAATATGTTTATCTTTTCTTTAAGCTTCTGTATTTTTCATTTTGGGCATACCATTATGGTTTCCAGTATGGGTAAACACGATATCTTTATTTAAGGAAGTGCGGACTACCGCCCCCTCAAAGTGATGTGATTCGTTAATGCCATATGTGGGACGTTTAATGGATGGATTTAAAGTTATTATATATGATTTTATACTGGAATTATAATATACCTCTATATCATTATTATTTCTTTCCAATAGAGTATGAGATAGAAATGAATGTAGCGTTCATGCGTACGTGCGGCTTACCCTCTCCATGAACGGTGCATTTCATTTCTTATCCCCAAATGTAATGTAATATTAAAAGTACATGTATATAATTGATATATATAATTAATGATATATCTAAATAATGAATATAATTCTGGAATTAAAATATACATACCTCTCATTTAGTTTTAATTCCATTAATATGATAAAGAAATGAAAGTAGCGTTCATGCGTACGTACGGCTTACCATCTCCATGAACGGTGCATTTCATTTCTTACCTCTAAATGATTATGTAATATTATAAATACATGTATATACTGGATATATATGATATATATGATATCCAAATCAGGAACGTCATTATGGATATAAATAACCTTTGACCACATGAACAACATGTAATTGTAAGAAGTCCACTTTCGACTTAAGAACCAAATATCGACAAAACAAAAATTATTAACATAAATGGTTACATAATGTTTATAACATGGAAATAAGTGATATAAAAGGAATAATGAACATTAAAAAGGTTCTCAATCAAGTATAAATTTACTCAAGTTTATTATTCAGGATGTTAAAGAACGATCGAGTCAAGTCGGACCCAAGGTAAGGGACTTCGTCTCAATCTCCTTTCATTGAGGCATATTTCATTTTATACACAACATTCTTTTATACGGTGTATAAAACCCTTAGACTAATACTTTTATACAAAAAGAATCTTTTTCTACGAAGTGTTTTACTAAACGACAAAAAGGAATGTTTTTTTAACGTACGTAGGGACAACGACCTTTTCCGCCGCCGTGAGTATTATTTGGTCTTTGGCTTCCTCAACAAGCCGTAATGTTTTTAAAATAAAATAAATACCATTTGCTATTTTATGTATTTTGGTATTGAAAATGGTATTGATAAATAATTCTATTATGATATATTGTGATGTGGAAATGTTATCATTCCTTTATATTGGTTTTATGTTTTATGATTTTATATTGGTACTAGGACATTTTAACGGGCGGTTACGTTATAAACCATATGACGGGTGGTGCCGTGAATACCAGGATGGGTGGTTACGTTATAACCTCCAATGCATTGGGTATGGAAGTCGGCCGTATGGCTATTCCATTAAGTATGTGTGGAAATTGTCCGTATGGCTATTCCATTAAGTGATATGTTTGGAAGTCGACCGTATGGTTATTCCACATAAGTATGTTTATGTCCGATGTTACCTTTATATATGCTATATGTTCATTATATGGGTTTTATGGTAATCCTTTGGTTACAAAAAGGTAAGTAATTATACTTTATTCGGTGAAGAATTTTTACTACTTCATGATGGTGATGGTATTACTTTGTTAGAGTATACATGGTTTACTTGATGCTTGAAAAAGTAACAGTTTTCATTCTTTGTGTATCCCTTACTGAGCTTTTTATGCTCACCCCAAGTTTTTTTTGAAATGTTTTTCACAGGACTTAAAGTGGAATAAGGTCAAGGATGGGATCAAGGGAATGTCATTCTATATAAGACATGGAACTAGACACGTTTCTTTTTAAGAGTTTTTTTATTATGGACACTTAGTAGAAGTGTCTACTTTGTAATCTTTTGAGATGTAATAGTTATGTTATAATTCTCTAAAACTCTAAACCTGAAAAGATACTCGATGTGAATTATTCATTTAATCCAATATTAAGTAAGGTATAAGGCTGGGGCCTTATAATGAATGATGTTTTTGGAAAATAATTTTTGTTATGGTCATGTAGATAGTATGTCTTACGTATGCATTTGTTACATTCCCATTTTTCAATGATCATTGTGGAAAGGAGGTGAGTCATATTTTTAATTTAAATAATTATATTAATTTCATAAATAACATATCATTTGAGTAAATATACTTAAACATATCATTTATTTTAGTTTTTTATGATAGAGTAGAGCCACATCACTTCAGGAATTTAGTAGTCGACACATACATGAATAATGTTATTGACTATCTGTGTGTGAAAAGGTAACAAAAGAAATAATATATGATATTTTAAAAATGAATTTTTTAATTATTCTCATAATTGATTCATTTATATCACATTAAATGTTCCTTATTAACTGCAATTGATAGCATTACTCAAAAACCAATCAAATCAAATTTATGTGGCGATATTCCACCTCAAACACAAACGATGTTATAGAATCCCTTATTGAATGTAATGTAAAAAAGTATGTAAGATATGATTATTATAGAGGTATAATTATTTAAAAAATATATTATATATATTTTACATCTATCATCATACCCAAACATGAGAGGTAGTAATGAAAAAATAGACGAGATCGGTTTGTGAGGCAGTATTTATCCATACACATGAACAATGATTTTGTAAAACATTATATGGATGTGGATATATAATTAGTTCATTAACATAATATAACAAAATATAAGCATATGTGTGATATTTATGATAATATATAACCATGGTATAATAATAATTTAAAGATTTTAAGGAAGAAATTAATAAAAAATTCTTGTTGATAAACATTACCTCTTCTTCGAGTATCTACACTAGGTTTTCTTGAAAATACATGATATACTGAATTTCTGTCAACAATAATTATTATAGTATGATATTAGGGATGTTTTAAAGTGAATGGGTTATATATTGGTTGAAAAAAATAGTTTTATAGTATGAGTAAGGAAGGATAAGCGGTGGCCTATTATATGTTTGGTAACTATCGTACATATAATTTTCCTATAATAATGAATTCCACCCATGTTTATTTCATGTAAAAAGGATCAAAAATTTGTTTTTCCAAACCTGAAATGAATTATGTCTAAATATGGTCATAAAATTTGAGTTTTACATTATTTTGGACATTTTTACGCGTAACATTTTAGTTTAACCCTTTGTAAATCCATTTTTAACTTAACCGTAGTAAATAATTTTTACAATTTTTAGTATAAATTTTAGAAAAAATATTTTTAATAAATAATTAGACTATATAAATTCTATTAATTTAAAATATTGAATATATTTTTCCAGATTCTCTCAATATAATTTTTAATTGTTAATTTAAAATTAATACATATACTTGTTAAAGAAGTTGTTTTTTAAATAGAAAATGATCAAAAGTTTACAATGATTTTTATTTATATTAAAATTGAAATTAATTCCAATGACCAAAGATTATATTAAATTATTTATAATTAAACTAATGTTACCTAAAATATAATTTAAATAACAATGTAATTAAGAAATAATTAAAAATAAATTTCAATTTTTAATTTAAATGTACTATTGATGTAATTCATCAAAATGTAAAAGTTTTCTGAAAAATTAGAAATAATCACTCTAATATAATTTTCAAATTATTATTAAAAAATATATTTTATTTTATTAAATTGAAAATTTTTATGTTTTAAAAAATAAATATTATTATTTTCTATAACAAATTTTTTTTTTTGAAAATTATAATTTTTTATCATATAATCATTATAAAAAATTTGGTATTTTTTATCTATAAGACTTAATTATATAAAAAATCTATAATATAAATTTAAAAATTATTTATTACTTTTATTTTTTTCTTTATTTAATGAATACATTATTATAGACACATTTAAAGGACTATATTAATAATATATCATGATTTTGTTAAATCTCGGTGTCTTTTGTAACACATTCTATCCTAGAATGGCATGTAGAAAAATATTAAATTATTTCTCCAAGAAATTATATGTTTCCAATAAATTTAATTTATTCAAAAAATTATAATAAATCAAAAAAAGGCTAGGTGTTACAATCCCTATCAATATACATCATCACACAACCTCAGTTTGAATGTCACATAATAAAGTGATGCATCTCTATTCTCAAATTTCACTAAAAATATAAAATACCAAATCCTAATTAGAACACCAATCAACCATAACCACACGAATTTCAATGAATCCCTCATTTATTAGATTTAAAATGACCAATCACAGGTCTATTAAAAGTAAGAATAATGTGTAACTGTCAGACATATTCACACAGGCTTTTAAATATTTTTAAAAAAATACATACTACCACTCACTATCCATTCTCGAGGTAGAATGACCTTTCTAAAGAACCCTATCAAATGATTTTATTCATTATTAACCAAGATTTTTTCATACCCAACTATATTACTCTACCAAACCACCTTTTAATACAACCCAACTCATGCTCCCATGAGATACACATCACCAACCAAGGATCATAATAATAATAGATATATAATATATTTAATTTGAAAGACATATAAAATAATTTATATATAACTCATCCTACTACACGAGAAATCATTTATAATATTTCTCAACAACCAATTTTTCTCAAAAAAATTACACTCAAGTAAAAAAAACACATTACTGTTACATTTAACATAATATGCCTCGTGCCATATCATTTTTTTATAATTTGTAATAAGATCACACAACTAAAAAAATAAACATTCTCATTGTATGTACATATCATCTAACTAGTTGAACCAACGTTCTTTTTTCCACCATATATTATACTTCACATATAGAAAGTCTATACACATGATCAAACACCACATAATATTGTTTTCAGATGTAGGAGCATCTAACTCTTCTCGAACAATCGTTGATCCAATTATCTAAGGCCAAAATATTCTCTCCCACTGAGAATTATTCCTGAAGTCAATAGTTTTAGATATATTACTCGTGATCACATCTAAAATAATTAATCTATCAGGAAGAACCTCAAGTTATCTTCCTAAAACATGTATAAGGCATTGTGTATACCTACACTATACTACCATTAGTACTATTCATGCATCAATTTACAATGAAGAGCATTTATCCATTAGTTCATATTTATGGAACCCACATGTCCATTTTTTCCCATTTTCAATTTACCCTCACTTATATAGTGAATCATATAAATATAAATATACACTTCCACCATTTCAATAAAAAATATATCTTATAGGTTATAAGTCATGTGGAAACATCCATGATCCTTTCTAAAACACCTCATTTCAACTCACATGGTAAAATATCCACTATAGGGTTGCCAAATATGCATCGAGGACGAAAACTTTAAAATAATTATACAACATAGGACATGAACCTCACTTAATGACTAAAAATATTACTTCCCCTTGAGGACAATTTTTTTCAAGAGACCCAGAAAAAACTCACACACACAAAAAGATATATATTTTTATATAACTCTAGGATTATCTTGGGCGAGTATAACCCATTATATGGTATAGTTAATTAGAATTAAAATAAGAATATATATTTGAAAACACAATATAATTTATTTTTAGAACCTTCAAATAACTAAACAACATTTTTTTTAATATAAGTATCACAATTTCCCTCAAGTGGTAGACCGTGTATGCATATAATATAAGGACCCAACCTTAAACATTACATAATATTGATTTAAATGAATAAATCACAATGATAATCTTTTCAGGTTTAGAGTTTTAGAGAATTAGTCCATAACTATTACATAATAACTTGAATATTACATGTAGACTCTACTACTCAGTATCCATTTTTTCATAAAATAAAAACTCATAAAAAGAAACATGTCTAGTTCCATATTTTAGACAACATTAATTTTACTTGATCCCATCCTTGAGCCTATTAATATTTAATTCATGTGGAAAACATTTCAAAAACTTGGGATGATAAAAAAAACTCAGTAATGGTTAGAAAATAAGGAAGGAAAACATTATCCCATCAATAAATAAAAATAAATGAAACTACACTTTTCAATCATTACACACCTTACGAAATCATAAGATTTATGAATAACACACACATAATAAATAATTAAGGTTACTTATGGAATCCATATCAAATATAAATTGTACATATCACTGCTACATATGGAGTTACACTTGGAATACCAATCACGGTATATTCCCTAAATCTCTTAGTAGAAACATCACGTTTACCTCCTTCATGTTACCCAATGCATTGGAGAGCTATATCGGGCTCACCCAACATAGATTTATCATGGAACCACCCATATACGTAAAAAATACACAATAACCATAACATAATCATTACACATAACACAAGTATAATGGAATGATAAAATTTCCATATTCCAATATATCAAATAAAGATATTGAAATAAACAATACTTTATCAAATCATTTCCAAAACCATTTAAAAATTGATTTTTGAATCAAAGTGTCACATACCACTTTGAAGATTTTAAATGAATTATCATTTGATAACAGTAATGTACATATAAATAAATCCTAAAAACCATTTTGAAAACATGGACATTAATGAGAATTATTTTGAAGAATAAATCTTTAAAAAAATTAAAATGATATTTTAGTTAAAGTGTTTTTTTAACAAAAAGAGAGATGCTCGAAAACAAATAATTGAGGAATTACATTTAATCAGGACTTTATAATATCACGATAATAAAGGTATTCTTGATATAATAGGTCAATGGACAGTATATACACCATATAAGTGTGAATTGGTGTATAATAACAATGAAATCTCAGTGGAAATGTAAATTGAGATGAAATCCCTTATAAAGAAAGTTTCCTTAAATTAAGGATAAATCAATCATATAATTATGTGTGAAAAATATAAATACACCCAATATGATTGGATATTAATTTTAAAAAAATCATAGGTCATTTAGACATATTCATAGGAGGACATATTCAAGAAATACAAGTTGAACCCACAGAATTGTAATTTGGTTAAGATGTTCTCTTATAACAATTCGACAGCCTAACCGCCTCACATAAATATTATGAAAATGAATTGATGAGATAAAAAGGGTGTCTCATCACTTGGAAATAAAGTTTAAATAAATAATTATGTAGAAGAACATATCCCAAAATAATAAGATGTAAAATTAAAATACATAACAAAAAGAAGTCTTTTAAAAAGAAGGGGGTGAAAGGTTCCCTTACTGATTTGGTCACTTACAAAAAATACTCCACAAGAAAGAAGGATCATACAATGAAGATTTTAATACTCATAAATGAAATTATATTATACAATTATTATAATCATGTGAATTACATACACCACAGAAATGTAAATAGTGGCAAATATTGCATGAATCTCAAAGGAAAAAAAGTCAGATGAAACCATTTACCACATTGTAATCAACTAAGTCATAAAAACAAAAGTTAATATCCACAAAATAAATCACATAATACCATTAATATAATGATAATCATGATAATATATATCAAATGGCAGTACAAAATACACCACATCTAATGAATAAGTGGCGAACAATGGAAATCTCAGGGAATTACATGTGAGATTAGAAAATCCCTTAACACGTTGTAATAAATCAATTCATATGACCAAAAGATAAAAACCACCAAATGAATCATAGAATACCATGAATATAAATATAATAATGAATATATATATATCTAATCAAAGTACAAAATTCACCACATGCAATAAATAATTGGCAAACAATGGAATTCTCACGGAATTAAAAGTGAGATAAGAAATCCCATACCTTGTATCCGCCATTACTTGTTTGTTCCTTTTTCATACTAAATAATAAACTAAAGATAATTTATACTTTATTAAGAACCTTTTTCATGTTTATTAATATTTTTATATCTATTTTTACCATGTTATAGATATTATGCAATCATTTATGTTATCAATGGTCATTTTGTCGATATTTGGTACTTGAGTAAAAAATAGACTTCTTATAATTACATGTTGTTCATGTATTAAAAATTTCATTATATCCATAATTATATCTTGATTTGGATATAATATATATCCTACATATCCAGTATATACATGTATTTATAAGAGTACAAAACATTTGGATATAAAAAATGAAACCCACCGTTCATGAAGACGGTAAGCCGTACGAACACATGAACGCTACTTTCATTTCCATTTATTATTTTAATGTAATTAAAAAATAAAGATACATAGGTATATTATAATTCCAGTATAATATCATATATAATATCCTTAACTCCATCCTTTATAAGTCTCACATTTGGCATTAACGAGTCACATCACTTTGAGGGGGCGGTAGTCTGCACTTCCCCAAATGAAATTATCACGTTTACACATAATGGAAATCATAAAGGAACGATATAAATGTAAAATACAGAAGGATAAAGAAAATATAAACATAATATATATCATATATAAATACAATTACATATTAATGGCCACCATGAGAGGCAGTAGGAGATAATTGAACAATCATTGTTTTGTGAGGCGTTAGTTTGCCATCCACAGAAACATTTTGTTCTTCACCCATTAGATGTAGGTGTGTGTAACTGTAGTTTGAATACTTCTCCTAAAAACATCCTAGTATAATAAGGATACTTGTTCTGTTATTAAAATGTAATAAAAAGAGTTTAGGGGTTAGAGAAGTAAAAATAAAAGAAAAGAAGTTATGAGGAACCGTTACCTTTAATTTGGGTAAGCTCCTTTGGTTTGAACCAGAAAGAATTCTTGAAATGCCTTCTGCCCAAGGTAAGGCTTCTAAGAGGAGGATATAGATGTAGGGAGATTAATTGGGCATATTTTGGATGAAAAAAAATGCTTGAGAGGTGTGAGGAATGTTTTAGAAGTGGTCTCCTTTTATAAGGGAGAGGAGGTGCTTTTTAAGAAAGTGTGAAAACATTATTTTATTATAAACATATATTTGGTTTAAAAAAGTCCAAAAATCATTACATTCGATTATAAGATGACTCATATTCTAAATAAAATCATCCAATCAGAATTGGAGATTTTTTTGGATAATATTTTACTCAATAAAAACTTATTTATTAAAATCATTTATTAACGAGGAAAATACTGCATCATTATAGTTCCATAAATAATTTACATTATTTGATGTCTAAATATTTTAAAAAAATACTATGATGTAGGAAATATATTTATATTTCCAATGAATATTTATAGTCATAAATTTTTCTTATATTACAACATATAAAAATTAATTTACAAAAAGATATTTGTCTTTGTCATTTTTACCTTTACATTAAATTAATTAATCTAAAGTGTCATTTTCTTTCATAAGTTGCTCAATGGGGTCCCAAAATTGATCCAATGATGCCCATGGTCTGCCAGTACTCATCTAATAAGGTTAGAACATGTGTTAAGGTAAATTTGAATTATTACAATATTCTTTTTACCTTGAATTAAACTATTTACCTTCAACCGCTGTAAATAAAAGTCAAAAGTTACTATTCACCAAAAATTATTTTCATCTTATTGAACCAAATTTTACATAATAATAACAACCATGTATGTTAGATTTTTGAAATTCAATTCACAGAAGATGTAAAATTTCATTTAATTTAAAAAGTCAGTTTTTTTAACTACTACTAATTGGTTTCGTTATTCGTCAAAAATTGAAGTTTTTCAGAAAAATACCAAATATTAGGCCGAAGCAGTATTTGATATTCTGAATTAAAAAATCCTTCCTATTTTTCAAAATTCAAAACATAGATGTGGCCTTTATTAATTAAAAATTAATTTCTATTGTTAAAACAATTACCGTGTTTTTAAGAACAATAACTATCAAAAGATTGACACTTGTTTATGTCCAAATTCAAAGTGAAATTAATTTCAATGACCAAAATTGGATTAAATGGTAAAAATAAATTCTAATTACACTTTGAAACCAATAAAAAATATAATCTAACTATATAAATAAATTATATTAAAATGAAGTTTTGAATTACAATACAATATTTTACAATCTTTATTAAAAGATGAACATAATCGGAAAAATTCCAAAAATTTACACAGTAAAAATTTATGTCCCCATTATAAAGAAGGATTTTATTTGGTCAATTATAATATATTAATGTGACCAAAACTATATTTAGAGAGGGTTCTCCATTAAAAGGCGTTAAATCGACCTATTAATGTAAATTATACTTAAAATTAAATTCATTCATATTTTAAGCCTCTAAATTTCATTAGATAAATGTAAATATATTTAAAAAATATATAATCATATTTTAGTTGGTTATGTTCATTCCCACCAATACAACAGCTAGGAATTAACTACCATTTAAAACAATAATATTATATTATTAGTGTGTAATGTCAGATTTCAGAAAACCCGTTGTTGTGATCAGGTATGCCACTGAACATAGTGTCTCCTTTAATGTAAAATTAGTATTTATTTCACAAATATTAATAAATATGAAAAGTTTATTATTCATTATTTATATTTGATGTTACATCTAATGCATATACCAACCATCTTGGTGTCACTTAACATCGCTTATAATGGGAAATGTGTAGTTGCCACCAAGGATAATCATCATGTAATATAAAAATTATCTATATTTGGAGAAAATATACTTATGTATAAATGACTACATTTCCACCAATAATTTATATAGGATAACATCATATATGTTTTAACTGAAATATTAAATTGGATAACACTCTTTAGTCAAGAATATAATTCTCTAGTATGTGCAAATATATACTATAAATACTACGTGTGGAGAATTATCCATACACACATACCTCTTTCCAAAAAGTAAATAGATAAAAAATAATAAATAAAATATCTAAAATGTATTTTTATTATGCTCTCTGGATTCATAAAATTATATAATTAATATCTAATAATAACATTCTATTGTCTATAGTAACTTGGATATAACATCGAAAAGGTTGTTCATGAGGTATCAATATAAGGACCATAACATGATCTTACAAATTCCTATTTTACCTTAATAAAATTTACATAATATTAAGGAAAAAAATTTTAAATTATGATGGAATTTTATTGAACCCCAGATTACTAATTTGTTAGTACAAAGACAATATTAACAAGACCTCAAACACACCTCCACATACACTTATGGATACTGAATAATAGTGATTCTTGGGTTTTACCATTGATGTATTATAACTACATATTAGAATATAAAAATATCCAACATCAACAATCACAATAAATAAGTGAATGAAGAAGAAAATAAAAATGACATGATTTATCTAATGAAATGTCAAATCATACAATCATACAGACTCAAGATAGTGACAACTTAAAAAAATAAACTTACAGTGGTCTGTTTATATTTCAAATAAAAATAAAAAATTGAATAAACCTAAAAAGAAGTTATATTAGTTTCCATGGGACTGATCGCATCAATTTACTTAAACCACATGTGAGGTATCCCACTCAATAGTGTAATGTTGTTCCTCTGCACTACATAAACCCATGATTAGTGAATTTTTCAATGGTACCTAACTGAAATTGTCACACAAATGGAGTGTGTGTAAAAATATTTATCGAACCACCAATGGGGTACTAAAAATAAAAGTAATGTATTGTTTGAACATGTGGTATAATCAAATGAAAATAAAATAAATGGATAAGTGTAAATAAATAAGAAAATCATTCCTAATGATATAGGGTGTAATTTGTATTGAACATATTTCCTCTGATTAGTGTTGATGGTCTCTAATACAAATATTTATTCTTGAATAAATATTATTACTAGGAGGTATTCCTTGGGAAAAAATAGTCGTCATGTGTCATACATGATTCCATGGAGAAAAACCTATGAAATTATTATCACAAGATGTCATCCCCAATAACTAATATGTAATATTAAAAAATCTTCTAGTATTAAGTTATGATATCTATTACACATTTGGTAATCCTAGCCCTTAGATTGTAATTATGCTTGAAGGTGATCCCAAAGAATTAATCCTAAGAGGGTATTAGACATAATCTGTAATCATTGACCACCAAAAGATAATTTTATCATCCCACATATTTATAGAATAAAATTTTTTCATATCTATTAATATTTATGATTAATATGTTAAATTTTCATTAAAGTTGTGACTTTTTCTAATGGCTTACTCAACACCCAACAATGGGTTTCTGAAAATCATTCATTGCACACAGCATTGAGTTATACTATAAAATAATACAATATAAATACAATTATTTTAAATAGAAGTTAGCACCAAGTCGTTGTTTTGGAAGGAATGAAAAGAACTAACTAAAATATTATTATACATGTTTGTTATATGCATTCACATTACTCCAACATATTTTTGAGGCTTACAATTAGCATTAATCTAATTTTATGAATAAAATACTATAATATTTTTAAAAGTCCGTTTTAATTCCTTTTGATGGTGAAACCATGTTAAATCTAGTTTTTTCCTCTTTTATTTGTTCTTTTTTATAAAATAAACTTATTATTTGAAAGGACTTTTTACTTCTTTTTGGTGGATTCAATGAAAATATGTAACATATGTAACATAGATATTATAATGAAAATAAAATATACCTAGTTATCATTTAGTATTCATTCCTTTGTTATGAAAAAAAATTGAAAGTATTATCCCTGCATACATATGGCCTGCCGACTCCATGAACAATGCATTTCATTTCATATAAAGAAATGTAATGGAATATTATAAATAATTTGATTCTAGATATATATTATATTTAAATCCGAAATAATATTTTAGAGATAATGTACTAATTTCAAATGGATAATTTTTATCAAAACTTGTTCATTTTTTACTTAAGTTCCAAATATTGAAAAAAGGTCCACTATGAACTCAAATAATTTACTAATTTTTATAACATGTTAATAAGATATAAAAATGAATAATAGACATTAAAAAGGTTTTAAAGAATGTAGAAATTAACCAATGTTAACAATTCAGAATATTAAAGAATAAACAAGTCAAGTCAAATTCACGGAAATGGACGACATTACAATCTCCTTTCATTGAGCCATATTTTGATTTATAAATGACCAACTCCTATACAGTGTAAAATAAATCCCATTGACTTTTAATTTCATTCAATAGTTTTACAAAAGAATTATTTTTATAAACATATTACAAAACGACACAAATAATGTTTCTTTTTAACATATGTAGTGACAACGACCATTCTACCTCCTTGAGCATTATTTAATATTTTGATTCCCCTATAAGATGTATTGTTTCTGTGATGAAAATAAAATACCATATAAATTTTTGAGTTATTTTGGTAATAAAAATGTTTTTTAAAATGTATTTAATATATCAATATCTTGAAATAATGTCTCCTGATTTTAATGAGGAAAGGTTATTTTCCTTATTGATTATTAATTTGTTATGATTATGTTATGGTTCATGGTAATTTATTTTGTATATGGGTGGTTCGATGATTATTTGAGGGTAGGTGATCCTGTTTTAGCACTCCATTACATTGGGTAACGAGACAGAGGTTAACGTTAAGGTTTATCCTAAGTAATTTTGGGAATATACTATCATGGGACTTCTGAATGAAACTACGAAGGTTTCTCTATATGTGGTTATGAATGTTATAATGTAAGTATGATATAGATTATATAAGTTACCTATATGATTTATGATTTCCATAATGTGTTTATGATTCTTTTGAATTCATGGGTTTATAATTATTCATGGGCTAATATCTTATTTTATTACTTTACAGCTTAATGAATTTTTATGCTTATACCACTTATTTTTTAATTGTTTTCAAAGGGTATAAGGCTGAGTATGATTAAGGAATAAGTAAATAATATTAATATAATGAAAATAAATCATGTTGTATGGGGTTTCTTTGGATGAAAAATGGATACTATTTTGTTATTATTCTTTTGTATGCTTATGGGATGATATGTATTAATAATGGGCTAAATCCTTAAAACACTAAACCCAAAACGATCATCGATGTAAATTAATGTATAATTATTAACATATCTTAATATTATGTAATGTTTTTAGGTTGAGTCCATATAGATTGTATCAAACATTACTTTAGATAAATTTAATGGGTAAAATATTATTAATAGAATATCAATAAATTTTTTTTACGTTATGGTCAAATTGAAATAGAATTTTTTAATTTCCCTATTGATTAGTCTATGATATGAATTTTTAGAATGAATGTCCACAGTGGAAACAAGGCATATCTGTTGGGAAGACATCGAAAAGAAAAAAAATCCTTCAAAATCAGAAAGCTAATATTTTCAGAATTAGAACTGAGTAGTTTGTTTCTGTGTTGGAACATTTGACTTAGGATATAAATGGAGGTCGTATCCTTCAAAGAGATAATCCATACCAACCATATAGGGACATGTCAGTAGTGGAACATTTCATGTGGAAATGTCATCCATCATTATGAGGATATTTTGATCTTTTTCAAGATGAAGTGGGTATTAAATCCGTAGAAAATATTTTCTATGTCATGGGGTTTTAAGAACTTCAGAAGGTCGCTGTTTTTTTACCAATTTGGAGGTGAATCCGTTAATTGGTGGTCGATGGTTAAAAAAATTAGGGATGATGAGGAGATTGATTCACTAGACTAGCATGAATTCAAAGGTATTTATCCTAAGAAATTTATTCCTAATATTGTCTAAATCTTGATGGAAAACAATTCTTGTAATTGTGGTAGTAGGATGACACCATGGATTCTTGTAAAGAAATATTCACTCGAATGGAATGGTATACTCCAAATTTCATATGATATCATTAATGTAATATCATTTTTTTAACATAGGACTAATCTAAGGTAATTAGATTCTCATTAGTTCCAAAGGTATAAAAAACATGTTTTATGTGCGAATAATGTGGAAATGGTGTTTTTCTATGATCATCAGTTCTTTGATAGACAATAGAATAAGAGGTCAAGATTGTTGAAAAAGGGAAGAAATCCTCAAATAAGTCTGATGGAATGAAACGTAAGATTATACTTTTGTAAAAATTTTGTTAAAATCACACTCTAGAATTCCTTTTGAATAACAGTAAGTATTTCTGGTGTCTTAAAATGGGACATAAGGCTCATAACAACACTGATAAATAACATTGAAGTTCTATTAAAAAATCTAATTCACATTCCGTAAAATGTTTTAAAGGTAATAATATTGGTCATTATGAAAATGAGTGTCTGAAGAAGAACTCAAATGATGGAAGCTAGGCAGACTACAAGCAGAACAGGGTGGTGAAATCCTTTAAAACAACGTCAAATGATGATGGTCGATCAAGTGATGTAGTATCAGGTACATTGTTTTCTTTCTCAGATATTTCTAATGTGTTGTTTGAATTAATATCTATACATTCATTCATATCTAAGAAATTTTTTAATAAATTGGGAATTCCATCTCATGAAATGAAACCTAACTATATTTTAATAAAACATGGGGAAAATTATAAGATAAAAAAGAAATTATAAGAACCTTTATATGATTGTCTATGGATAGAATTTACCTGAAAACATTTTCGTTTCACCTCTAGTAGAGTTTTATGTCATTTTGGGCATGGATTGGCTTTCTATTTATCAAGCTATGATTAACTGCCGCGCTAAAGAGGTTTATTTTCAAAAATAATTTTAGTCACTGCTTAAGAATGAACATTAAAATTGATAACATATAAGGAAACTACGAAAGTAGTAAAATACCTAAATTAATGTTACCATTCACATATGTTTGAAAACAAAGAAACTACTTTGATTAATGATGTTTCAGTGGTAATTGAGTATCTTTATGTTTTTCCTGATGAGTTTCCTGGTATAATTCCTAATTGGGAAGATTAATTTATTGTTAACTTGGTTACAAATGCTAAATCAACTTCAAAACACCCTTATGGAATATCTCAGACTGATCGTTTAGAGTAAAAACTTTTCAGGAGATATTTGATAAAGGATTCATTTTATACAGTACATCACCATGGGGGCTCTTATGTTGTTTTATAAAAATAAAAATGGTTCATTGAGAATTCTCATTGATTATATAGCCTTAAATAAAATCACTATTGAGAATATGTATCTATTTCCTCAGAATGATGATTCTTTTTATTAGATCAAGGGAGCTCAGTATTATTCAAAAATTGACCTGAGGTCAGGGTACCATCTGAAGAATGTAAGGGATCAAGACATTCTGAATACTGCATTTCATACTAGATATGACCATTATTAATTTTTAGTTATTCATTTTGGGTTAACCAATGAACCTTCTATATTAATGGATATTATAAATAGATTTTTTCGTTAGTTTTTGGATAATATTGTCGATGAATTTATTGAGGATTTTTTGATATATTATAGAAGTAAGAAGGAGTATGAAAATCATTTAACGTTTGGATTGAAACCATTTAAATAAAATAAACCATATGTGGAATTCAATAAGTATGTGTTTTTGTTTCAACAAATTTCATTCCATGGTCACATTATTTATAATGATGGCATAACTATAGATCATGTTAAAAAAAGTGTTGAATAATGTAAAAGGCCAAAATAATATAACCAAGATTCATAGTTTTCTTGGTTTATCAAGTTATTATCAGATTTTGTTTATAAATTTGCACGGTTATCTACTCTAGAGTCAAAGTTTTATAAAGATGCTTGAATGTTCATATAAAAAAAATAATATGATGAATGTTTTTAGGAATTTAAAAGAAGATTGGTTAATGGTTTTGTTTTGTCACTACATTCCAAATATGGTGAATTTGTTTTCTACAGGGATGTAGCATTAATATTCCTTGGATGTGACCTAACACAGAATGGACAAGTAATTGCTTATGCTCCAAACCAGTTAAAAACTCATGAGTTAAATTACCCCACATATGATTTGGAATTAGCTTCTATTATTTGTCCATTAATAATTTAGAAGAATAATCTATATAGTGTAAAATTTGAAATATATATTGCATGAAATTGTTTTCAGTATATATTTACACCAAAATAATTGAATATGAGAACGATAAGATGGAAGGAATTAATCATGGATTATGATTTCATGATTCGTTACCATCCTAGAAAAGCGAACAAATTGGCCAATGCACTGAGTTGGAAATGTAATGATACATTATCTTACATATTTATATAACATTAACCTTTGATGTATTATTTGATGAACTTCATAGTGGATGTTATTGGAGATGGAAATTCTTATACTTTGTTTCCAGTTGGAGTGCAATATTCTCTAGGGAGAGACTTAAAAAAGTGCAGAAGGAAGACAATGAGTTGCGGAAAAATGTAGATTTATTTCAAAAGAATAGGTTTCCATAATTTAACATTGATAATGATTACATTTTGTGATTTTTGGAAAGATTATTTGTACCTTGTGATTCACAGTTATGGAATTATTTGTTATATGAAGTTCATACTACTCTATTTTTAGATTATCCTGGAAGTATTAAGATGTATATACATATTAGTGAGTATTACTGGTAATAAGGAATGAAAATAGATATTGATGATTTTACTATGATTTGTTTGATATTTTTAATAGTTTAGTATATAGAGGAACTTACCATAAGGGATATATCGTCATTTCCAATGCAAGAGAGTAAATGGAAAAATGTGTCTAAAGATTTCGTATTAGGATTTCCAAAGACTTCTCAAGGTTACATTGAAATATAGGTTATTGTTGATCAGCTGACTAAATATACTCATTTTCATCATATTTATATCACTAGATAAACATTCATGATTTTATATAAAGGAGAAAGTTATGTTTCATGGAGTTCTTCTCTCTAAATTATCTAATCATGATCCTTAGTTCACTTTTATCTTTTTGAAATGCTTTCAAAATTCGTTGGGTAGTGAATTAAATATTACTACAAATTTTCATCCTCAATCAGACGGGACGTCAGAATAAAAAAAATCAGATACTAGAGGTTAGGAAACTCATTGGTTCAATGTATTACTAGTGAAGTTGGGATCAAAATCATTCATTTGTTGAGTATTCTTATAATAATAGTTTTCATTCAACTATAAATACCGCTCCCTTTGAGGAATTATATGGAAGGTGGTTTTGAAAACTATCTTTTTGGGATGAATTAGGTGAACGGAAGATGATGGGAGCAGAATTGTTAGAAAGGATTGAAAAAAAGTTCAATTAATTCAGAATCACATGAGGAAATCATAGAGATTTTAGAAAAGGTATGCGGATAAAAATTAGAGGGATATTTATTTTGAGATACGTGATCATGTTTTTCTCATAGATTCTCCATGGATTTGTGTGAAGTGATTCAGTATAAAGGGAATTATATGATTGTGGTTCATTAAACCCTTTGAAATCCAAGATAATTTTGGATTCCAATAGAGTGGATTTACATCTATGTTTATCCTAGGTACACAATTTGTTCTATGTTTCAATGTTGAGAAAGTATTCATTGGATACATCTCAGGTTTTGAGTCAGAGTTAGTTAAGTTGGAAGAGAATATTTCTTATGATGAACTCCTTATATATATTATTGATCATAGAGATAAATTTTTGTGAAATATCGTGATTTATTAGGTAGAGGATTTTTTGGAAAACAATATGGTTGAAGTTGAAACATGGGAATCAGAAAATTCAATGTGAGATAAATACCCACACTTATATAATTAGGGAATAAAATTGTGAAGATGAAATTTGCAAAATTAGGAAAGGATGTAATATCCTAGGAAGTTATAGAATAATACATTTTAATATCTATTCGTATTTATGAATAAGTTATTTATTTTACATTAAACAAGACATTGTGTGTGATAGCATACTCGACACGCAACAATAGGTCTCTCAAAAATCTAATGTCGCACACAACATTGAGTTATCCCAAAAATAATACAATAATAATATTATTATTTTAATTGGTAGTTAATTACAAGACATTGTGTTAGATACAATGAACATAACTAACTACAATATTATTATACATGTTTAAAAATGTTTTTAGATTTATCCAATAAATTTTAGAGTCTTAAAATGTTAATAAATCCAATTTTATGCATTAAATAATATAATATTTTTAAAAATTTTTTTATTATTAAAATGTAGAACCATTATTAAATCATTTTTTTCAATTTTATTCGTAATATTTGATAAAATATACATCTTATTTGGAATGAAGACAAAAAAATTTACCTAGTATGAAATTATGAAATTTTTCTATTGAAATTCAAATTTTAATAAATTGTGAAAATAATACTCACTTAATGTTCCTTTATTATTTTCAAAAAATCACATAATGCAATACAAGAATCAAGGAGGGGAAAATGTAATGAAACCCCAGAGCACCATGTTTAAATTCAAGCATAAAATAATCGGGAAAGGATCCCAAGTTGTTGTAAAAATACTAAATTTAATTCAAAACTGCATTTTCGTATAATATATTTATATAGTTAGATTCTCCTTTTAGTTAGTTTAAAAGTGTAATTCAATTATTTTTTATCATTTAATCCAATTTTGTTAATTGGAAGTAAATCACATTTATATTGGACATAAAAACATGCTCATTATTTAATATTATTTACTACCTAAAAACCTACTTGTTTGTTTCGAAAATAGAAATTAATTTTAAATAAATTGATGAAACATTTTTTGTATTGAATTTGACATAAAGGACTCCATATTTGGAATTATAAGGTCCAAATTATGTTAATAGTTACCTTTTAATTTTGGACATTATGAATAGTAAGTTCAGTAATTATTATTTTTTATCATGGTTAAATGCTAAATCAGGTAAATAAGGATAAATAAATAGTACGATAACAATATAAAACTACCCTAATATGTGTCCTAATGCGTTTGGATAAGATATTTATAACCATGGAAATCCTCATATCTATTTTAGGACCCCATGGTGCCACGTAGGTGTGATTAGGACATGTTATAATAATTAATTTAATGTAATGTGAAATATAACATAAACATGTATCATTTTACTAAAACAATTTTAAGGTGGGGTTATATAACTGATATATTTGTCTATAAAGATTCATAATAAATATTCCAAATATTTCCAATAACATGGAATTTTATTTAAAAAATTTATACATTAAATAAATAAATTTATTTATCACATAATGATTAAAAAGTGATTACCTTATTAACGAAAGATTCAAATAAATGATATTCTAAATTTTATAATTAATTTAATTAGATCATTTTGGTTAAATACACGAATTTTTTGTATGAAATTTGAATATGGGGGAGTGTTAATGCAATTTTATCAATAAATCTTGTATATATGACTTTATCAAAAATCTATTACAAAATAGTGTGAAAATTGTCATAAATGAGTTTTCAAAAAAATCTATTTTATTTAATTTAATAATTTTCCCAAAAATATACTATTCATAAAACTGACTTAGTCGATAATATAAATTACATTAATGATCAAAATTTGGTTCTCATGTATTTTTTTAGTTACTATATTAAACATATATTGGGAAAATACAAGAAGACATGGTAAGAGTAAATTTTTTAACTAAGTGTGAAACGTAAAATGTATTGTTAATTGGGTGTTCAATATGTGTCTAAAAAATATTAGATGGGAGTATTTCTACGCAAAATCATATTATAATCCAATTTTATCTCTTTTTATAAATAAAAGTTCTAAATTATTTTTATAATAAAATAATATGAAAATAATTTCGAAAAGATCCCCTCCAACCCTTATTAATGAACCCCAGATCTACCCATGTACACACACCTATCAATCCCCTTGGATAGTCCAAATATTATTATAATAAGCTCTTAACATCCCTACCTTCTTCCAACAATCCTTACTTATGGTAGAATTAACTTCAAGAAAGCCGTTTGGGTCAAATACAAATGAGTAACCCAATTTATAGATAATGTCTTCTCTCAATATACTTTCATTTATTTACTTCCCGAACCCCCAATCCTCTTATTTTTAAGTTATTTAATAATAAAAAATAGGATCCTCAATATACTAGTATATTTTTATACTATGTTTTTGACCTACACTAGCTCACACCTACATCAAACGAATATAGAACAAATTGTTTATATGTACATTGAACTACTACCTTACAAAAATAATTATTGTTCAATTTTATCCTACAACCTATCATGGTGGCCATTATGAATGAATTGTATTTATATATGAAATGTATTATGTTTATTTTTTTCTCTATGCTTCTTTGATTTTTACCTACTATATATCTTTAGGTTCCCCATAATTTGTAAATACGATCATTGCATTTGGGTATGTGTGAACTACCGCCCCCTAAAATTTATATGACTCGTTCATTCCATACATATAACTTATAAAGAATTTAGTTAATGAAATTTTGTAACATATATAACATAGATCATATATTATATTTTTAAAATATACTTATGTGTCCTTTAGGTTTCATTCATTTAATAAGAAAATGAAATGAATGTAGTGTTCTTGCATACATATAGCCTACAGTCTCCTTGAACTGAGCATTTGATTTATTATCTCCAAATACTATGGACTATTATAAATACATCTATACTGTATATATATGAGATTTAAATTTTTAATAATAATCTACATTTAATGGGCTTATGAACACAGGGATAATTTTCATCAAAACAAGTTCATTTTGGACTCAAGTACTGAACATCGACAAAATGTCTGATATGATTTCAAATAATTAACTAATTTTTATAACATGGAAATAAGTTATATAAAATGAATAATAAATAATAAAAGGAATATTAGGAAAGTAGAAATTAAAATAATTTTATTATTTGTGAAATTATAGAATGAATGAGGCATATTGGATTCAAGGTAAGGGACTTCATATCAATCTTCATTCAATGTGGAATATTATGATTTATAAGCGACCTTCTGTTGTACTACGTATATTAAACCCCTATGAATTTTAATTTCATTTAATAGTTTTCAAAAGGAATTTTTTTATTAAAAGATTTAAAAAATGCCAAAAGGAATGTTTTTTTTCAACATATTTGGTGAAAACAACTCTCTTGCAAACCTGAGTTTTATTTAATTTTTGGATTCCGCTAAAAGCCATAATATTTTAAAAACAGTAAATAACCTATTTCTTTTTTAGGTATTTAGGTATTGAAAATGGTTTTTATAATGGATTGATTATATCAATATCTTGTAATGATGATGTATGATTGTAATATGGAAATATTATTTTTCTTTTATGCTTTTTTATGTGTTAGGACTATGTTATAGTTCTTCAGAATTTTGTATTTATATGGTTGGTTCAATGACAAACTGAGTGCAGGTGAGCCTATGATAGCTCTCCAATGCATTAGGTATCTTGATAGAGGTAAATGTTAAGGTTTCTTCTAAAAGATTTAGGTAATAAACAATAATTGGTATTCTAATTGTAACAATGAATGTTACTGCCTATGTTGTTGTAAAATCTAACAAATATGATATGGATGGCACTAGCTAGATTTTATGATTAATGATTTCTATACATATTTCATGTTTCTTGTGAATTCAAGAGTTTATAATTATTATGGATTAATGTTTTATTTCCATATTTTATCCCTTGCTGAGTTTTCTTGCTCATCCCATGTTTGTTTGAAAGGTTTTCATAGTTTATAATGATTAGTAAGATTAAGGAAGACGTCAAGACATTTTTCATCAAGAAAAGGAATCTGGATTTTTTAATTGGGTTTCATTAGTGGAAAAAATGGAAATTTTTTGTCAGTATCCTCTCTATATTAGTATGGGACCATATGTATTAATAATGGACTAATTATTAAAAATATAAACATGAAATGATCCTCAATGTGAATTAATGTCAAATTATTGACTTATCTCAACAGTATGTAATGTTTCAATGTTGGGGCCATATAATAATCTTATGTCATCTACATACATATAAATAGGAAAATAGAAGTATCTATCCTTAGTGTCCATTTTTAATGACTTGAGGTAAGATAATATTTCATATGGTATGTAATTTAATCATAAAAATAGCCTCATCAGGGAGACACTGTCAACCTTTAGGTTATAAGGTGATTCCTGAAATCGACCACATATACTATCTTGGACTAACCCTCACGAAAGTCAAAATATTATCTAAGTACCCATAAGGTCCCAACAAGATCTTATATCTTCATCATAAGTAATCACTCATAGGGAATAACATCTCTCAGTATCATTGGGACCACATTTTAGTCTCATTGATGTCATAAGATACACCCTACTAGCCACAGTTAAAAAAGGCATCACAATCGTACATCCCAAGTCATCTAATGTATATCCACTCAGTTTGACTATCATAAATCTATCTATGATCTAATGAAATGGGATCTCATATGAAAGATGGGAAAGAAAAATATATCTTCTATATAATCATCTAGACCAATGAATCAATAAAATATCATAATACCATTACAACATCCATGGGTGTATGCTTGGATATTTTAAAAGAAGAAATTTTGGTTTGATATTGTATAAGACACATAAAACAATGATTATATAAGAATGCAGCACAATATGAATTTAATATGTATATTTTTTCAAATAAATTCCATCACTAGTATTGAATTACTTGCATTATATAGTAGGTTTCTATTAACAAAAAAATAAATCAAAATTTTCAATGGGTGATATTTTTATAATTTTCTAAAATGATCTATTTTTTGATGAATAGTAAAAAATACTTATTTTTATTGAAAACGTCGATTTTTATTAAATAATTTTCTATGTTAAAATTTATTAATAATTTAATTTACATAAAAATTAGTTTAATTATATAATATATTAAAATAATTTTGGTTATTTTATTCAATTTCATAATGAATAATGATATAAAAAAATTTAAGCATTTGAATGTTTTTATTTGTGAAAATTGGTTTTCGATGCATTTTGGGGTTCAATATTAAACTAAGATCATCCAATTTTATGAATATATATTTCAAAATAGGAATAAATATTTATAATTTCCAAAATTTATATTATCCAATAAATCCAACAAATATTTTAACTATTTTGGATAGTAAAAGTAATAATAATTAATTAATGAGGGTATCGTATAAAATGGTTTACAAAGGCGTTAAACAATAAATATTTGCACAAGATGAACAAAAACATGTCTAAAACTAATTTTATTTTTATATTTTTTCCTTATAAGCTATAAATTTAGATAATATACCTTTTTTCATCCCTTTTTATAATGAAAATTATGGGTACAAATTTTTCATTTCAAACATTTCATATATGAATTCTCCCCCACATAAAAAGGAACACTAACAACCATTACTTAATATCTCCTCTTAATAAGTAGGGATCAACCAAACCATCCATGAACTATTAAAAACATCCTTATCCCCATTCTAGATCATCTTTTCTTCCATAAAGTCAAAACCTTGGGTCGTTATCGGGATATCAAATGGAGGGTTTTCTAGGAGATGGTTATTTTCATAAAGAAGCACTTTTTATATTTAATATAATTAAACAATAAATTATATAATTACACATAAATTATAATAAAAATAATATCTAATATATAAATTTATTTTATTATTCTTGTGGAATAATTTTTATCAATCTCATCCTCAATAAAATGGTAAAAGAAATCGATAATCATGTCTACAATAGACAACCACCTCACGAACTGATGTATGTTGTTTTCTATAAGCACATATCATGATTGTACATAATGATGGATTTATTTTATATATATATTTATTTATTAATATATTATTTTATTATTGTAATTATAATATCAAATAAACCTTTAAACATTTAATGCATTGGGAATCACTATAACGTCACTTATGAGTGTGACGAACTACCACAACCTGAAGCAATGCGACTCATTTTTTACATAAGATTTAAATGGATGGTAATGAAGATATATTTAATTAATATATATTATAATAATTATATGACATTTATTCTAAAAAATTAATATATCACCACATTCCTTAACCATTCTACCGTAATGGAAATGATAACATCACTCATGCATATGTCTGTCCTACCATCTCTAAAAAACAACATGATCTGTTATCAATGTTAAACTTTATATAATTATTAAAAAATTCTAATTAAATAATCATATTAATATGTTCAATATTATTTTTGAAACAATTTAAAATTATAGTATTCTAAAATCTCTAACTTTCATTTCGAAACATGCATTAGAAAAAAAGGTTGTTAAAAAATGGAAAAGTAGTATTAATGAATTATTATCAATGAATGAGTAAAATGATGTTATAAAAGAATAATATATGATATTATTAATATTAAAAAATTTCTATTATAAATTTATAATATGATTAGAACTATTATACGTGATGTTAAATCATGTTTCACCAAAAGGATGTGTTCGGTAACAGGCTTCGTCTCAATTTCTTTTCATTGAGGTGTATTGCAATTTTATGAATCTAATTTCTTTTATACGGTGTGTTTACTTCCCTTTAACATATAATATTTTGATTAATTAACTAATAATTTAATTTTTTGCTTCAATTTTATTTATTTCATTAAATATCTTTGACTTGAATATTTTCATGTGGTAAAAAAATTCATAATTCAATTTCATTTTATTTGGCTTTATTTTGTATTCATTGTCATTAATATTCAAGGATTATATGTGAGTTGAATTTTAAATATATTATGTTTTATATACATTTTTTATGTTTATTTAATTATTTATAAGCATAGAATATAATTGGTTGATTCTCACTTCAACAACATGTTCTTTTAATTAGTTTAGCTCACAATCTCATATTAATCTGGGGTTTTATGCTTGAATTTATAATGAAAGAAATAATTTGATCATTGGATAATAAAACAATTTAAATTTCATATAATTTAGTTATGTGGTATATTTTTGGTAATATTTTTCTTTTCATACACTTTCCTACATAAATTGGTTGATAAAATTTTTTAATGAAAATATGTCTTTATTTTTCTCTTCGGTGGAAACTCATTTTACTTCCATGGAAATGTTTTATAAAAATAATTTTTCAAATGAATTTTAAATAATACAATTGATTAATTAAATTCATTTTTACATAGTGTATACTGTTTAAATATTATTTCAATGTAATTATAATTTTATTGTCCAAACAAGGCCTACCTCATATTACTAGAAACATGGAAGGAATCATTGTTTTAACATGTACAAAAAGTAAAGAATTTCAAATAATCAGGAGTAATTAATTTTTAAATATTAATCTATATTTTCAAAGGTAATTTTAAAAATATATTTTTACCTTTTAGTTTTAAAAATATTTTAAATGGAAATTTTTTATTTACCTAAAAATCATTTAATGAAGTATTTATGGTATTTCTATTTTCTAATGACATATACCATTTATGTTACTTATTATACAATCAAGATATGTTGTATTGATACCAATAATATTATTTCTATGAATGTTTTATGATTATGTTGACTAGGGAATGCATAAACATAATCTTCTTGATTATCATTCCCATTAAATATTCACTTCCTTATAATCATAAGAAATTTATTTCCCTCTAAATATCCAATCTATTTATCATGAATGTACTTATGAAATTAACCATATATCCTTTATATAAACACTATTTAACATTGAATGTTTTATAATTGGATTAGGAAATTATGACAAATTTCTATTCATTACTCGATAAAAAAATCTATTATAAGTAAAACTGGTTTTTAATTAAATAGAATATTCAATATATATGTAATGGTATGGAAATTACGAATTGGATGAGGAATGGTTTTAAATATCCCCTCAAGGAATAATTATTATCAAGGGATAAATCGATTGTATAGCCTGGGATAGATGAGATTCTTGTGTATAAAAACCCTTAAATTTTTAAAAAAAAATTAGTGAAGGTCTTGACAATAAATGTATTATGTTTCCTAATATCATACCATAAAATAATTAAGAATACCCTTCAATAATAATTTAGTTATTATTATCCCTGATATTTTCTCGATGATATTTTCTCTCTATGAATTTCATTCTCAATTTACAAAAAAATGTAATGTGTTTTCAGTTATTAATCGTTTCAAATTGCTTGTGTATTCTCTATTAATGATATTCAGTCAATTTATTAAATGAATTGAGTGTTAATATATTTAACTTTTCATATTTATTATACCTTATATAATAATTATAGTCATGTTACTAAATAAATTAAATATATGTTGAGATATTTACCATTCTATAGATATTATGCCTTATCAAATTATGATTGTTAAATTATATAAATAGAATTTGTGTTCATTTTTTTACCTTTCCAAAATGATTCTGATTATTTATTTATAATAGATTCTACTCTACATATCTTATATTGAGCATCTAATCTCACCCTTGTTTTCTTTATTTCCCCACTATCTCATAAGTGTACTTCCAATAATATTTCTGGATATGTTTTAAGGAATAATTATATTTTTGATAAAAAAATATGTCGTAATTTGGTTTTTCAAATTTAATGAAAGACTCAGGTTTGTATCTTATATTATAAGACTTTTAAACTATTCAATCCTTTTAGATGCAATCAATTATATCTTTTTCCAATGTATTAATGTAACTAAATTCTCTATTATATTAGTGTTAGGATATTTATATATGGTAATAGTGGAATTCTTGTTTAATCATTGGGAACTAGATTAATAAAAACATAAATTATGGAACATAACCCTTTGATATAATTTGGGTATATGTATAGAAGAACATCCAAATGTTTTGGTATGTTAGAGATTATATGGTTATTCCTATAAGGACATATAAATATGGATAGTATAAGTTGATGAGGTTCTAGAATAGGTAAACCTATGGGTAATAAATCTGAAATGGAGAAATTGGGATTAATATTAATGTCAAGCATAAGGATATTTAAATACGGGAAACCTACAAAATTATGGAATAAACTAAATGTGTGAAAAAAAAGTACCAACTACTAGTACTGAAATCAAGAACTCCTGAGACATTCTTGTGAAATAATTAGAGGAAGGGATTGAGGAAGAAGATTTACCATCTAAACAAGCCCAGGTTATTAAAAATCAGTACACCTCTATTACATCCACCACCTATATAAACTTACCAATTAATGGATGTATTTATTCCCCTATTTAATTGACCTATACTACATACAACAAGATCATAAATATTGTTGTATCTTTGTATTCTTATTGAAATAATTCACAAGTAACTGACCTTATGAATTTTCATGACACCAAAAATGATAGGTCAGTGAAGTATTAAAAAATTGCCTGATATTGGGAAATAATTGGTGTTTCTATATGTAAATCTCTATCATGGAACCTCCCTGCTAACATTTAAAACCTCTCAGTTACACATGATTATCTATACAATGATTCTACACCTCCAACCATCTCCGAAAATACAATTTTATCCTCTTTTGAAATAAATTTTGGAATATAGAGTATGCACAAACCAATAGTATTTTACATTCCCCCTATTGTGACTATAATCCTACTATTAGTATTATTAATTACAAGGAACCCTCTCATGAAAAACACAGTTTTTCAATGGAAAATAGTGAGGCCCTTTTCAATGCATAGTCCACCTATTTTAAGAAATAATATCACTACATAACAGTTTTTCAATGTCTAAAAGAACATGTTCCACATATGGTTCTTACAGACCATTGGAACGCCACATTAAAAATATTAATAAGGATAATTCATTCTGAAAATAATGTAGAATCAATAATGTATGTTGTAATAAAAAATGTCCCCCTCCCACAACGCGGATAAATATGAATATATATTTTAGAACTATCATGGAGTGGATAAAAAGACACTACCACCTCTCTTCAATGATTTATTTATGTACATAAACCCAAATTCTTCAGAATTATTGAATCAAATAAATGTTACACCCCTGGATCTGATGGACTAAGAAATATAGAATGCAATCTTTCTTGATATAATAGTGATTTGGGTAATATTAAAACATTTTGGGTGATCTCTCAAAACTACAGTAATGAGGAAATATTCTAAAACAATGATGATCTAATGATCACATATAAAGCTATAAATAATAACATTCACTTCTAAAATTTTTTATTCTAAGAACAATTATCAAAAAATAAGAAATATGGGAAGATCATTAAACATTGTAAATAAGGAATTCAAGGCTCCAGGATTATTCTTGATTATTTCATTTACATCAAGTGTCCTAGTGAAATGTTGGAATATTTTCATCCCACTATGTGCCCAAAATAATTAATTTATTCGGAAGAAGTAATTAACAGGATTGAAATTAATCTATTTGTATCTAAATACAAATGGTATAAATTGAACAAAACTGAATTATTTTTTAGAAAACTAGATTGTTCTCTCTTTAATGCACAAGCCTTTGAGAAATGGGATTCTTATTAAATAATATCTCTACATAATATTAAATCGATCATCATCATATTTTGTTCATATGAATTAACAGTACCTCCATGCCATGATTTCCTTTCCTCTTAAATAAATCTTGGTCCTATCACCTTGACTTTAGTGAGCTGTTGACTAATTAATGGAATTTTAATTACTCTAGAAATGATTAATATTCTTTAAACATGAGGATAAATCATTTAATGTAAAATATAAATTGTTGGTGCAAATATAGATAAAAATAATTGGAGAAATTAATTGCATGTACAGAGGCACTTCTCAATTGGGTCTAAGGCGAGAACACCTTCTCCATGACTTTTGGAATTTTTAGATTTGTTTGATTAATTTTATGGAGCCTTAGTCGACCCTCCATGACGTATAAAATATGTTAACATTGTGAAATTATTTCCTTGAGAGTGTGACTCACCTCCACAAAATCATACATAACATTTTAATATTTTATGAAATGTTACAATTACAATAATGATTTCTACTCCCCTTTGGAACAAACTATGCACAAAACCCATGGGATGGTTATTGGTTTTGACTAGTTTAATATGTAGTGTTCAAATCCTAAATAATAATGAATTACCTCTTCTTTCCTATATAAACCCACTAAATCTCCAATTACTCTTCAATAAAAACATTTGTATCTCGAGCAACCCGTTCCCTCCTATCTCTAGAATCCTCCCAAGGTTCATCATATCTAAAGATGTCTCTCTAAAGCCAATACCAAGCCTACGGTATCACACATTCGGGTAAGGAATTTATTCCTTTCTTATTTTAGTTAAAATTTATTTAAGTTGTTACACAATTTTTTTAATTACAAATGTTGGTGTATTATTTCAAACCTCCCACATACATCCCTCATTTTTTTGAATGATTAGAGTCCAATTTTTATCTACTTAATGCCTCCAATGTACACATGTTTCCATGCCGAAATTCCATAAGGAATTCCCCTCTTCTCATTTCAATTCAAGAAATTCTTATATATTATGCTTCTAAATTCCATTACATAAGTTGGGAAATGTATCGATATTAACCCCTTACTATCTATTTCATGTACATAATATGAGATACCCCATTCTCTCTCATAACCCATTTTTTCGAATTCTTATGTCATGTTGTTATACTATTGAAATTGTACCGTGATTCTCCAAGCCAAAGTCATTGTGTAGTAAATACATGCCTATTTCTCTATCAAGTGTACTCACATTAATGCACATATAAATATTTATTATAGAGTTTCATGTAGTAAATCAACATTCCATTATCGTGGGATAAATAATGATTTTTAATGAATCTATGTTGTATGATCTATGTGGCACACTTATGAGTGAAATGAAATGATTATGAAGGGTGCAACCTGATATCACTTCAATGCATTAGGTAATGAATGGTATCATGATAAAACATGTTCAATGTGGGTTTATTAGTGCTAATTCATTTTCAATGAGTCTTTTTACATTCTAAAGTGTTCAATATATCTTGGTTGAGGCTAATATAAAGTTAAATTATGTTTCCACGTTTACATCTTATGATACTCATGATATATCATGCCTTTTTGTTCAAGTTTCTATTATGATCCATTGATATGCGTATTTCTTTACATGTTCTTTACTCTTCATTTTATTCCTTTATTATTCCCTTAATGGGATTTATAGATCACTTTTTTCCCATGTATGTCCTTAGGTTATCACCTTCAATGCCAATTAATAGATAATGTTGTGGTCCTGTAAAGGAATTCTTCTATAATGGTTACGTATCATTATGTTCTAAGTTGTTATGGAATGTTCTTAATTTCCTAAGACACAATACCTCTCGATCCTTATATTTTTCTTATGTGAATGTTTATGTAATAAATCATGTTTACGTGTATAATAAAGAGAAATGTTTTTATATTTGGTATCATAGGATGGGTTCATTTATTTTTGGGATTAAGATTAGAAAAACCTAGTGAATAACTTATGGATAAGCCTATGTATATAAAATACCATTACCTTTTTGTTAAGTGTTTATTAAGTGTTCTATCATGAAAATACATCCATTTATGGGCCAGAGAAGGTAGAGTCGGCTTTAACATAGATATATCATGGGGTAAATCTCAAAAAAAAATGCTTTTAGGAAGACTCAAATGGGACCTGGTGAACGAAAACAAGCCTTACAACACTGTTGGTTACGACACTACCAAGGGATATTCATGGGTAAATTCATAATCTTAGAATGAACAATAACTATAGAAATTAAAAAAATTCCCATAAAGAATATATTTTGGTATGTACACCATGGAAAACATAAATTTGAGTTTATAAATTCATAAGTTAATGAAATAAATGTAATTTATATGTCATTGATTTGTGTCTTTTTATTACCCTTTATGTGTTACACATATCATTCCTTTTATTACATCCAATGGCTTTTAATATGAGGACCCGTGCTATCCAAGGATGCAAAGATCAATTTGATGAATATTCTAATGAGATGCCCAATCCGATAGGATCGCTAATCACGAAAATTTTCAGGATAATCGATCATTTAACTCATGTTTTGAATACAAACATGGGTCAATGGAAATGTTCAACCCCCCCCCCCCCCAAATAAAGAAAAAATCTTAATATAGATAATTATTTGTCAATGGTCTCCAACATTTAATGGATCATCTGATCCCTCAATTGACGAACAGTGGAACAACTCCATTAAAAAGAACATCTCAGTCATTCAATATTTTGAAGAAGAGATGTTTCTTCTGGAAGATTATTGTAGGGTGGTTGAAGATGATCATTGGTGGGAATTGATAAAAATACGAATCCTAAGGAGGATATCTATGAATTTTAATGGAATGAATTTTGAAAAAAATCAATAAATATTCACCTCACACCCTCCAACATAAGATAGAAAGGGACTTCCTTTCCCATAAAGAAAAAATATGACGAATCAATCAGAGCATACAACGAGAATTTTACAAGGCTTGTATGATATGCCTCAGATTTTATTGTTACCCCCGAATAAAAGGTCCAAATATTCATTGGTGTGCTAAAACAAAGCCTACAGAAATCCATAGCATATCCAAAACTTTGATTGATATGAGAAAACTCTATGATTTTCCATCAAGGTTGAAATGGAGATCAGTGAATCATAGTTGTATATTAGGGATAATAAATGTACAGTGTCTTTAATTCTAGTAGACTGATTGATCAATCCAATGGTGCTATGAAATTCCAGCACCCCACTTGTGAATGGTACAGAAATAAGCATCCTATATATTTCCTGAAGGGGATGAGGTGATGATTTATGTGTGAAAGAAAAGGTCACCAAGATACTAAAATTTGATAATAATAACCTTCTGTTATGACAGAGGATAAGAACTCTCCATTCGACCCTCAACGCATGGTTCGTTACATCAACTACAAAGAACCATGGAAAATTGTAAACCAGCTCCCTAATCCAATAGTTTTCAACGGGGACCAACAACCTCCAAGGCATCACGGGCGATCTCCATCCATCACATCCACCGATGAAAACCATGAAAAAAGGGTTCACAGGTATGCTAGTTATTCATTAATTAATATAGAATGTACAGTTTGATTTTTGTTCTATGAAAACATTTATATCCCAAAAGTTTAGTAGAACAATCCAAACACCACCAAAAATCATGGACGTAATGATGTTAGTGAGAATGAAAAATAGGGGAATCATTAACACCCATGAATATAAATCATCTCCTATCACAATTTATGGTTTGAACATCCCGAAGAAAAACTTCATAATCCATATGGTGGAATTTGATGAAATTCTTGACATGTATTGTCTTTCCATATATAGAGAAAACATAAATTTCTGTGAGAGGGAAATCATTGTCCATATGGAGTATCGACCACCGATTCTTTACAAGGTCTAGGAGGAGGATAAATTTTATTTGACTTTATCATATCATGAATTCATATTACTTCTATATGAGCATGTGTATCTTTTTCATATTATTGAGTCTAAAGAAAAAACCATCCTTAAAGACATTCATATTGTGAGGGAATTCGCTGAAGTGTTTCTCAAGCAATTTCACAGTCTCCCTCAAAGATGTGATCATGAATTATCAATTGATCTTATACAGAGGGAATTTATAATATCCAAGACTCCCTATATAATGTTTTTTTATTGCTTGAGGAGTCAAGGAAACAACTACTGTAGAATCTGCAAAAGGGTTAATACACCCAGATGATTCACCATGGGGTGCCCTAGTTTTCTTCATCTAGATGAAGTATGGGTCAATGCCCGTTTTCATTGATTATCAGGAGCTTAAAAATCACGATAAAGAACAAGAATCATCTACCATATATTTATTCCTTGTTTGATCATCTATGTGGAGCACAATACTGTTCCACAGTGGATGTGTAGTCGGGAAATTACCAAATATGGGAGAATAAATAAGATATCCCCAATACTACTTTTTATACAAGATAATGGCACTATGAATTCAGAATAATTCATTTCGGACACACTAATTTTCCAAAAATCATAATGGACATGATGAATAGATTCATTAAATATTTCTTAAAAAAATTTGTGGAAGTTTTTATAGACTATATTATAATGTATTAAAAATTAAAGGATGAGTATGAGGAGTATTTAAGAAGTCTACTAAAGGCAATGTGAAAAGATAATCTCTATTCAAATTATAGAAAGTGTGAGTTCTTGTTGGAGTAGGTCTCATTCTTGGGTAATATCATCACAATAAATGGGATATATGTGGTTACATCGATGATAGATGCAACTGAGAGATGACTAAGGCCAGTATCAGTAATGAATATCCAAAACATCATGGGTTTAGTTGGATATTACCATCAATTAGTGAAAAATTTCTCAAAAATTTCAAACACTCTTAATAGGATAACATATAAAGGAGTCACGTTTTCTTGGAGTGATGAATACGAAGAAAGCTTCAAGGAGCTGAAAGGGAGTCTTATCAAATAAACTATACCCACATTACCGAAAAGTGGAGAACTTTTTGTTGTATTTATGGATACTTTGAAGAAGGTAATGGGCTGTGTGATTAAGAAAAATAAAAAATTCATTGCCTATGATTCAAGGAAATTCAAAGTTCTCAAGGATAATTATCCAACACATGATCTGGAGTTGGCTGTAGTAGATTTCACTTTGAAAATTTGATTTCATTACCTCTTTTTGGAGATGTGTGAATTATATATTGATCAAAAAAGCCTCAAATATATATTCACAAATAAATTTATGAATATATGCTAATGAGGATGGTTATAGCTGATCAAAGACTATGACTGGTCAATCCATTACCACCCAAGGAAAGCAATCAAGGTTGCAGATTGTATATGAAGAAAGGTCCCTACAATTCTATCATTAATAAGAATTTAAAAGGATCCAATCTTCATATATTTGAAGAATATAGAAATGGGAATCATAAATATTGATCATCATAAATCCATTCGTTAATTATTTCTCATCCCTCTCTTTTGGAATGGTTAAAGGATAATCAAAAGTATAATGTGGGAATTTAGAATAAAGTGGAAACTAACACAAAAAAGAATTTTTCTGAGTTCAATGTTAATGAATAAGGAATTATGTGATTTGGGTCAAGACTATGTGTTCCATCAAATCTGAAGTTAATGAATGAACATTTGGATTATGAACATTGTTTGAATTTCTCCAATCACCTAGGAAACAAAATGATGTATCAAGATCTCTCAGAGCATTATTTGTGGGAGAACATGATGATGGAGATCGTAGAGTATATATCAATGTGCCTTGAAGGTTATCAAGTGATGGTTGAGAGCCAGAAGTCCAATCTTATGATGCAACCATTTTCTATACCATCATTGAAATTGGAGAATATCCCCATAGACTCTATCATCGGACATCCGATGGCTTATAAAGGAAACAATGTTATCTTGGTTGTTGTGGATCTTCATAATAAGATTGCACACTTCATTGAAATTCAAGAGGATTTTTCATTGGATAAACTGGAACATATATATATCTTGGATTTGGTAAGGTTTCATGGTGTACCACTGTCTATTGTATCCGATTGTGACCCAAGTTTCACCCCTAAGTACTTGAATCTTATTCAACATCCTCTCAATAATGACATGAAATTTAGTACATTGTTTCATCCTCAAACTGATGGGCAGTTTGAGTAGACTATCCGAGGACTTGAGGACATGTTTATAGTATGCTCAATGGGCTTTAGAGGTGAATGGGATCAACATCTTCCTCTGGTATATTTCTCTTATAGTAACAGTTTCCACTCACGCAAACAAGTGGCTCCTTATTAAGCCATATATGGGAAGAGGTTAAGAACACTAACATGTTGGGATGATGTTTGGGAGATAAGACTCATAGCTCCAGAAATGGTCCATGAAATGGTAGAGTAGGTTATGAAAAGTTTGTCTCACAATAAAGTTTCTTTGAGTTGACAAAATAGTTATTCTAATAATCATTTTCAAGACCTTGAGATTGATGTTGGGGACATGGAATTCCTCCCCATATCACTTTGGAAGAGAGTTATGATATATGTGAATAAGGGGTAGCTTAGTGCAACATACACCATCACTTTTTAAATCCATGATTGTATTGGAGCTGTGGCCTATCAAATGGCACTCCCACTGAACCAATGTCAAGAACATTATATATTCTATGTATCACTCTTGAGGATATACATACCTGACCCATCACATTTACTCAATATAGAGGTGGTACCATTGTATAATTACCTCTCTTATAAAGATAATCCGGTGATGATCTTAAGTCAAAGGTAAAATTTCCTATGAAATAATTCAATACCCCTCGTCAAAGGGTTGTAGAGAAACCACTAATATGAAGAAGAAACATGGGAATCATAGGATGTGATGTGGTGTAGTTACCCATATCTGATTTATTGTGTTAAAATGAAATTTCTATGGCAATGATTCTTAATTATTGATGATTGTAACGAACAAAAAATTTATTAATTAAAATTCATATTGATCTAATTAAATTTATTATTATATAAAATGGTTATTTAAAATATTCACTTCCTTGGTTTTCTAGTTTTTTAAATTTAAAATACTGTTGTGCATTGTTATTTTTAGTAATATAGATGTTGAATAGTGATCACATGATTATTTTAAATATAGGGTCCTAAAAAATCCAATTTACTCAGGAAATACAAGTGATGACCTCATCCAGATGAATTGATCGATAAGAAGAGCATTTGTCGATGTTTAGAAAAGAGGTAACATCATTGGGCTACAATATTGATCAATCCCAAGATGATGTTCAATATGTTATGCTTGAATGGAACTACCTATAGGATAAGTGGAAGATAATAGAAATTACCACCCGGGGGATGCAATCTACACCTCCCAAAGAGGTTGTCACCATCACACACCGTACACATAGGTCATATGCTGGTGTTTTAAAGGGTTAGGTAAAAATATCCAAGCACTATTTTTATATGAATTATTTTTCAATATAATAGTGAAGAAACTTTCATTTTATTACTGTTAACTTGTAAATAGGTTTTAATACAGAAGTATTAACTTTTCAAGATAGATTAATTTTTCTGGAAAAATTAAACATCGTTTAAATATATAATGTGTTTTATGACATCATAATGACACTATAGTGATATAATTAAACCCAATAAAAGGTTTTTTCAGATAATATATCATTTAAATTTAATAAATTGTTATTGTACATTATTTTTATAAATTTTATGGTGCCTTAGTAGACCCTCCAAGACATATAATGCATTTTAAATTTTTAAAATGATTTTTTTGAGTTTGTGACTCACGTCCACATAATAGAGACTAATATTTGAATAATATCATCCATTGTAATGAAAAAATAATTATTTCCACTCACATTTGGAAAAAACTATGGGAAAAACCATTGGATGGTTTTTGTTTTTGATTATTTTAATATGTAGTTTCCAAAATCTAAATAATAAAGAATTACCTCTCCTTTAATTTATAAACCCACAAAATCTCCAATTAATATTCACTCAAATCATTTGAGATCTACCGACACATGAAATCCTCTTTCAGGAATCCTCCCAAGTTTCTCCAATCTCTGATGAATCCTATCATAATCCTCTCTCGAGCCTTTGGGAACACACTTCCAAGTAATGGATTTCATCCTTTTTTCCCAAATTTATTAATGTCGTTAAACCCAATTTTTCAATTAAAAATGATGGGGTATGAATTCCTACCTATTCTATACTTACCTCATTATGTTTTAATGATTATATTACTCTTTATCTCTCATTAATTTATCCCTTGTACACTTGTTTCCATGATTAAATTCTGTAAGTAATTTCTCTCTTCTCATTTGTATTAAAGATATTATTTTATATTAATAATCTAAATTCCATTATGTATGTTGGGAAATTAATATATATAACCCCTTATAGTCCATTTCATTTAAATATGATGAGATACCCATTTCCCTCTCCTCAACCATTTTTTATGAATTCTAATGTGACGCTGTTATGCTATTGAAATTGCACCTTGATTCTCCAAACTAATGTCATTGTCTATGGAAAACCATGCCCATTTCACTATCAAAGGTATTCACCATTATCCACATTTTCAAATTGTTTATTGAGTTTATATTTTGAATTCATCATTCATTAATGAATCCATGTTGAATGATATTTGTGGACCACTTATGCATGAAGTGAAATGATTAAAAATGTAGTGCCCTGATAGCCGTCCAATGCATTGGGTAAAGGATTGAATCATTATACCCCAGTTGATATGAGTTTTTAATCATGCTAATTCCTGTTCAATGAGTATTTACTCATTATTTATGTTCAATAATCCTCGCCTCTTGTTAATATCTTTTTAAATGTTCTCACCACATTTTCATGTTATGATAGTCATGCTATATCATTCCTTTATGGTTATGTTTATCTTGTGCTCCATTGATATGAATATTACTAACATGTACTATATTCATCATGTTCTGCCGTTATTACTCCCTTACTGGGATTTATAGGTCACCAATTTCACAGGTATTTCCTATTTTTATACCATACAATGATGTATGAAGGAATGTTGTGGTCATGTAAAGGTCTTTTTCAATAAATATGATGTACTGTTAGCAAAAAGTCCAGAAACTGCTGGAAGCCGACCCTAATAAAATTAAATAAAAAGTAGGAGAGTTAGGAATACAAGGGGTTATTACATAATCTAGTGTACAACACCCCACATCTATCATCCTCCACAAGTGGGGAACAATAATCAGGCACTGTAAAAGACCACTTTCCACCAAGATCAATAAGTGCCCGCTTTTCTAGATCATCCGCCGCCTGGTTGGCCTCCCGATAAACATGTGAAACCTCCTTGATCATTTGTGCGACCTTGTTAAGGCAATCAAACCATTGAGGTAGCATGCACCAAGGAACATTATGTGTATTAGTCCTCAACACATGAACCATAGACTGGGAGTCATATTGAAGCCATATACAACTCTAATTAAACCGAACAGCATACCTGACGGCATATATCATGGCCCAGATTTCAGCTTTGAATCCGTTTCCAATTCCAATGGCATGGCAGAATCATCCTTTAACAAAACCTCAGTAGGTTCGGAACACTCCCCCACACCCCGACATACCTGGTGCACCTGATGCAGCCCCATCAACATTCACCTTGAGACAAGGCACAATGTGTGGAATCCACCGAATATGTTTCAGCATTTGAGGCTTGCGCGGCCCACCCGAAACACTAATCTTTCTCTGAATTCGGAGATCATCAATGGTGTTAGACATGGCTCCTTCCTATACCATTGAGGTAGCATACACATCCCAATGGACAACCATCATACCTTGTTGTACCGTGGAGTGTGAAACTTTAAACAACATGCAGTTCTGCGATTCCAAAAAATCTACAACAACAGCCACAACAGCCAACAAAATAAGGTTCTGTACTTGTTCACTAAATTGAGCATGAACTATGCCGGACAGCAGGTCCATGACCAGCCTACCTATATCAACCACAATCCTGATCAGATATTCATTGTAGGCCCAAAGCTTCTTGGCACACTTATAGTTCACAAACACATGCTGCATTGATTCCTCCTCCACCCTACAAATGGAACACATCAATTCCATTTACAGGATAGTCCGTTTGAGGTGGTCAATTGTTGGAATTCTATATTTCCACAATCTCCATATCAAGAAAAACCTAGCAGGCTAGATGAATCCAGCTTTGAAATGTAGCAGCCATACCGGTGTATGAGATGAACCCCCATAGGATGTCCTGTAAAAGTCGCTAGAGTTAAACTGCCCAGTTTTTGCAGAACCCAAATCATAGAATCATCATCCATAAAATAATATCCCTAGATTTCATCTTCCACCTGCACATGAATATCAAAAATAGGAGCATGAATTTGTGAATGAAAGGCTGAGATGGTCATATGGGATGCATTCGTTGGAACATTCAGATCACAAAGGGGTTGTGTGAGTCACTTTATTGTCCAACAATTTTGGGATGAATCCCGGAAAACCAACCATTTAGTATCCTGCACTATCCTCCCATATGCATGCTTGAGATATGCCCAAACCGATTGTAAAATATAATATTTAGAAACATTGTGGAGCCTCCTTGTTATTCGATTCGAAAAAAAAATCATCATCAGCCTCATGTTTGATCAGGTTCCAAGGGAATATCCAAATCAAACCTTCATTGAAGGTGCATAGGTTCTTTACCCCAAGGCCCCCCATCTCCACATGCTTTATGCATTCCTTCCACGCAACTATAATCAGATTCCATTTATGTGGTGACCCCATCCATATAATTCTTCATACCATGATTTGAAGCTCCATAATAAGCCCTCTCGACCATATATAAAGGGAGAAGGAATAAACAAACTTCGATGTGATCACTGAATTCAACAAGCAGACCCTCCCGGTCAGTGACATAGGCTTTCCCATCCTACTTTCCAACTGCTGTATAATATCAGCAGAAATTCCCTCCAAATTCTACCTTTTCACCTCTTCCCAAAATAGTGGTACCACAAGATATTGGAATTGATGTGATCATGTCCCCAACCCAAGATACCTTACAATCCTGTTTTTTTTTGGTCAACTGAAACCCCATTCCCAAATAAGATCGAAGATTTGTCCTAGCTAATGGCCTGGACAGCCACCTCCTCATAATGATTTAAGAGGGCCTTAATTGAGTATAAAGTTCTATTTGAAGCTTGTCCATTTAATAATATGTCATCTGCATACAATAGATGAGATGGGGCCTGTCCACTCACACTATACCTGATCATCTTGTACGATCACATTTGGCAATCGTCGATGATGCACCTACTGATATAATCCTCTACATGCACAAAACGAATTCTAGAATGTGGATCACCTTTCCTCACACCCTTGGTGCAAGTAAAAAATTCCCTCGAGACCCCATCAACAAGAATTGATAACCTTGTAGAATTATGAATTATGTAGATCATGTTCACAAATCTAGAAGAGAAGCCATACCGCATGAGGAAATCCATTTGAAAATCCAATTTCAGCCACTCAAAATCCTTGGATAGGTCAATCTTGTTAGAAATGTTTCCCTCCTTTGATTTCCTTCATAGGAGGTTTACACTCTCAGAGACCATGAATAGGCACTTTTAGATGTTACTCCCATGGATGAATCCAAATTGGTTCATGGTGATCATACCATGTCTTTAATGCACTATTCATTACCCACATTCCAATGGATGGAAATAATTATGAGATTCACCTCTTTAAATCCATTTCCCTTGTAAACCCCATCTATAAAATTATTACTAAACTCCTGGCCAACAAACTCTCCATAATAATTTAAACAATTATTTCCTAGAAGTAGTACGTTATTGTCCAAGGAAGGATCATCAAAGACTATATTTGCACAACCATAGAATGTATCATCATCCTTAAAAAATCTAGAATAAGTTGATTTATTTTTCTTAAACTGGATATCAAAAAACCATTTGACACCATTGATTGAGGATTCATCTTTAATGTACTTCTTAACATTAGATTCAATGAAATATTTGTGAATTGGGTTAAATATAATTTTGATTATCATTATATTTTAGTTCATATTATGGGTTCTATGATGCTATATTACACATCCAAGAAGGGTTTCTAGAAAGGTGACCACCTTTTTGACATTATTTTCCAAATAGATAGGGATTCTTTGAGTAGGCTAATCACTAATTTTATGTATTAGAGAATACTCAAAACTATTCAAGCATAAAATCACATGGATTTCCATAGTCATCTTCTATATGATGATGACATAATCCTTTTATTTTAGGTAATAATAGAATACTTCAAAATTTAAAAATGTCACCCTCTCACTATGAAGAGTTTTTGGGTAAGGAGACAATTTTCATGAAAATATTTATTTTGGAAATATAATCAAAACATTATAGAGATCTAAAATTTTGTTGGACCTGGGAAATAGAGAATGAACTATTCCAATGAAATACCATTGAGTTCCTCTGTTATGGGGATTCCCTAGGGGCTGCAATTTGAAAAAAATGTGGATCAAATAAAGACAATGATCTATTCAGGGAAAAGTAATTCTCTCTCCATAACTGTTATAATTTCTTTATTAACATCACCATTGTCCCCAAACTAGGTCATCCCATCATGATTTATAAATGGCCTTACAGTATGCTCACACATCTCATAGTTTCCCTGAAAAAATTTCTTTGCAGTTATAGAATTATTTAAAGGAAATTAGTCATTGTTTCATGGAGTAAATTTGGTAAACTCAAAGACATGGTAGGTCTGGGAATCATAAATAATAAAATTATTTAACAAGGCTCTGCATTCCACATTCACATGAAACCCCCTCATTAGTGACTTGATGGCTCTCAAATTTCTTAGAAAAAGATTCATTAAAAAATTAAAAAGTGGAACCATACTCACATATATTCTTTTATTGGATCAGCCATCCAATCATCCTATGTTAATATAATTTATCATTCAAAATGTATTTCATGTAGGGATTCCTCTATGAATTTATGGAATAACAATTGGATATACTCCCTTCTATTTTCATAAATTGATCTGTAGCATATCCGTAAAGATAAAAATAATTATATCTTGGAATTCATGGCTCCACCCAATAATGGGATATCTGGAAACCACTTAAACCTCCTCAAAAAGTATATTTTTTCACATTCGAAGGACACATTAACCTATGAATACTCTCGAAAAATAATTCTTGATTTCAAATAGTTTTACCAATCCAGTTTTGATCCTCCCGTTGAACACTCATGACTCAAATATTAAGAAACGTCTTGGATAATTTCTTCCAGGATTATCATTATTTGGAGACTTTCCCATCATAAATTACCTACTAATGACTGCTTATAATCTCATGGAATTTCCTTATAATCTAGATGAAGGAAATTCAATAAACTTAGGGATAAAATCACACATTTATTCATGTCATATTAAACTACTTCAGCTCATTGGATTGCACTAAAGGATATCTTCATATTTTTCTCCCTGATATTCTCAATATAACTGCACGATATCAGTATTTTACCAATGTACAATACACTCCAGAACTCAAACATATTCTCTTTGATGATTCAGTAGAACTCATAAATATAATTTGTACAACTCAAAATGAAATCGTGCCTGGAAATAAGAATTTCAACATAGATAAGGACCTCACATGCATCATCTATACATCCAAAGAGTCTAACAGTATTCATCTATATAATTGTTTCAACATTGTACATGACATCATGATCCTTTTTAAATTCGTAGTGCCTGGTAATTATAAGCTACATCTAGTTATCTTTGTAGTTCTCTGGAGGGTCCCTCTACAGGGTTTGATAAATATAAATGTTAGTTGATCATCAACTAGTATCTCGGGACCTGCAGGATGGATAACTATTTATAGAGACCACATTTTTAAATTACTCAGTTGTTTCTTTGGCATCTATGACATGTCATCCTCTCTAGACAACTTAATGATCATAGTTATTCACTCCATCAACATTTCTCTCATAAAATGCATGTATAACCTTATATTTTAATGTAAATACACCACTGTAGTGTAATCTATTCGAAAGGGAGTAATACATATTTCATGGAAGCCCACAGCTATATGGACGTATTCTCCCTCATCATTATCCAGTTCCAATTAAATTATGACTCATGTTTACAGGGAATCTTACTCCATGACAGATGGAATAACTGATTATGTTATCAAAACTGATATCAATTGGTTCAACAAACATCCATTTGATATGATAAATCTTCTTAATAATGATTAAAATTAAACCAATTATTTTATACTTATACAATATTATTATATTTCAATAAATTTATCTTGTATATTTTTCCAATACACCCCCATATTTAAAATGTTTAGTTAAAATTCATGGATATGATAATGGGTTTATGAGAATAAGATTGATATAATTTTCAAATAATAAAACACCACATTCTTAGGTATTATGAGATGGTAGTCTACTAAGATTAATTCTATTTTGGGAGACATTTAGGGAAATTCATCTCAATGGTATAGTATATGTTTAAAAAATGTTATTTAAGGAATAATTTAGTTACTTTTTGTTGGCCAAATATCAATCGTATGGGTAACTTTTAGGGGTTATCATAAATTGTATGTAATTAAATGGATCCTTCATGAATACATCAGGAATACATTATTATTACCTAAGAATTTAATATAGTTTTTACCCTAGGGTCGATCTCTCATGAAGGTTTCCTACACACATCAATTTTTCAATTTTCACTATTTAAAAAAAAGTAATATTATTTTTAAATTATATAATAAATGGAGGGTTTGAAATGAATTTAAATTATATATATATATATGAATTCTAAAAATATTCAAATAATAAAATAAAACACAATGTAGATGATATGATGAAAAGAAGATATAGAATAATTGTTTTCATTCTTGGTAGATTGTGGTGATAAAATCATTATTATTTAATGAAATATTTTTCCCAAATATTCTACTCAATGGTGAGATTTACCCTATCACTTGAAATAATGACCTGAATTGTTATTATCCAACACAGACCCTTTCCATGCAAGGTTACACTCCCTTGAGTCATCACCACAACGCTACTCTACCCTAGATACAATATTATGATGATGTTGGAGAGTGAAAATATTATAAATGAAAGAAGATATAAAATATAGTGAATGTGGGGTGAACCATGCACCAAAATCATTTCACCACTAATTAAAATTTTATAATAAAATGTAGTGCCAATTATAATCACAAAAAACTCATCAACCACCAATCCCCTCTCAAACAACAATGACTGTCAGTTCTCTAATATAATTAAAATTAGAAGAATCATAGAGGGAGAACACAAAATAAAAAATGAATGAGAATAATAAAAGATATAGAAATATGCATTAAATTAGTAGAACAAAATTATATCATCCTAAACCAAAATTATCTTTACAATGGATATCTTATGATTCCCACCATTTTGAATAAAGAAGTAAATCCCTTTTATAGGAAAATTGAGTGAATGATTAGATCAAAAAATATCATATGAATGTGTCTAAGTGGTATACCCAATGAATTATTGAAATTGAAATAGTTCTCTTAATGATTTTTTTTATGTTATTCCTAATCTAATTAAGAAAAATTTTATCTTTTTTGTGTCTTGAAGTAGGTGTTATTGTCATATTACAAAGAAAAATATATTTTGGACATGTGACTCTTCAAATTCCAATTCCTTTATTTACCATGAATTAATGACCATGAAAAAATAAGAATCATTTTGTTCTAAATTCAAGCAGGTTATTACTATATATGGTTTATAGATCATTTTCAAATTTTAGTTAATATGGAATGATCATGTGTGATATATGGTCCAACCAATGAAAATCATTAGATCTGTATACAGATTTTGAGGCCCGCCTTGTGAGCTGGATTTGGGCCTCCAAATTGTAGATAGAGCATTGGGTAAAAAAGAATGAAATTAACTAAAACATTTATGAAATCCTATAAAAATATAATTTCACAATTTAGAATAGTGTAAAAAATTATATTTCTAAAACACAGAGATTAAGAAAAATATTTAAAATGAAAAAAAAATTATTTTTTCTTAATTTATGGTCAAAATACTTCAGACCCCATAAAATTTGACAAATTACTATAAAAGAAAAAAATATGGGATTAAAACGTTGAAATTAAAATTAAAATAACTAAAAATATTGGATATTTTAATATTATTAGTATATTATGGGTAATCAAAATTTGGGAAGGTAATAGTAATTATATTAATAAAATTTATGAAAAAGGACAACTAGCATATAGGGTGAAAACTTATCACATCTGTAAATACTATGAAAATGGAGCCCATAAGTGAATGTTTATTAGGGTTATCCACTTACCACAATCCTATGTGATGTTATGGTTATTAGAAATTTATTTTTTAAATAAATATGACTGATTAATGTTAATGTAGTACAAGTGGTGTAACTATTGAGGTTTAAATATTAAAATATTACATTGTATAACATTTGCTAACCATATCAGTTTATGAAAATTTTTAGAGATAAAGGAATCATATTTTCACTTTTTTGAAAATATTATGATCCATTATAATTAATTTGAGTTCATTAGGAATAAATATTCATTTCTTAGTGTAATATATGAATAAAAAATTGATTAAATCACAACAAAAGGATGATATTGTTCTTATGAAATAGAAACGTATAAATTAATTATATTTCTTTAGGATTATAGTCAAGATTTTACTGGAATTACTCAATTTTAGGATAAATTATATTGAATAAAATCTTATCCTATTAACTTCATATCGGATGAATCAAATAGTTTTTTAAATCATCAAATATTTATCATTTGAAGGTCCTTAAAATCACTATAAAATTTCACTTTCTTCAGATTAATGATATACATAAATCTCATTTTTTTGTATTTTAATCATTTTATATATCTTCAATTTCCACCAATGTTTTCTTATTTAGAAACCTAATATCTGTTATTGTATATGACATTTGTGATTCCATTTATCTCTTATCAAGTGGATGTTTAATTAACCTAGTTTAGAATGTGGTTTAAAAAAATATATTTTCAAATTGGAAACCCACAATTTATGCGACCATGATTACATTAGTAGTGTAGAATTTATTTATCAGGATAGAATTTCACACCTGAATATTTTAAAAGAAGAATGTTGGGTCTGATAGAATACCTAACACGTGACACATTGATTGTATAATAATTTATCACCACAATAGAGTAAAATATATTTGTTTAAATTAAATTCAATCACTTGTATATCAGGATATGTATTCAAAAATACATTTATATAAAACAAAATGCTCTATTAAATTAATATTATTAAAATGTGACCATTATAACACCATTGTTATGTTAAAGAGTATGAATAATACTAACTAGATTATTAAAATTATATGTTATAAACCTGTTTCACAAAATTCATCGGTTTTCTATTTATTATAAATAAATTATGAATAATTTGAATGAAAATAAAATTTCATCTAAATACTGTATTTTTTTACAAGACAGTTTAGTAATACTTATGTAAATAATTTAAAATTAAAAATTCTAACATTTAGAAAATTTATTTGAAAACCTGAAGTTAATTTTTGAAATATAAATTTCATAATTATATAAAGGTGAATTTTTTGATATTTTTAATAATATTTATTTTTGTATTAATAGTGAAAATACAGATTTTAATGAAAAAAACGTTTTCATTTAAATTATTTAAAATGTTAAATTAATTTGTAAAATTGATATAAAATTAAAAATGAATAAATTCTATTAAAATTTAAACTAATTTTGGTCATTAGAATAATTTTAAATTCAAATTATGATTTAATTGTTTTTATTTATCTACTGATTTAATTTTAAAATGAATTATACAAATTATATGAATTAAATTTGAAAAAAATTATTATATTCTTTAATAAGAATAAATTATATTATTTGAATAGATAAACATAATTTTTTACCATTTTATATAGTATTATCAATAAAAATCAATTATCATAGTTGAGGTAAAAATGAGATTACTACGGTTAAAGTAAGAAGAAAATGGTTAAAAGAGACCTAAAAATTGTCAAAACCCCGTTTTCTAGAAATATTTAGACCATAAAACCTCTAACATTGGATAATGGACCAGTTTTTATCATTTTGTTATGTGAAAAAAAGTGGGGACACATTAATCTTTTCAAAAATTCCATGTGTGTACCCCCACCCCACTAAATAACACAACTCCCTCCCTTCACTTATTCACACATATCAAGCCATGATTTCTCAAACAACCATGAAATACCCAATAAAAAATAAATATACACATCCTATTGCTTTTATTATTCTAAAAATACCTACATTAGGGTCCTTATAGGGAGATCTAAAGGAGGGTTCTCTTAGAGAGTGTAATTGTCTTAATAGAGCTCTTTCATTTTCATTATTCTCATTCCACCATAAATTATGTCTTAAAACTCCAAATATAATAACAATTTTATCTCTACTATAATGATATGCTATTATGTTTTTGGGATAATATTTGTCTATCTCCTCCTCCATCAGAAGGGACATCAAATCACGGATTGTGTGTATGGCCAACAACTGCCTTGCGAAACGATGTAAATTGTTTCAAAAAAATACTCATGAATTCTTATAATTAGAGATTTAATGTATTTATATAATATTAATGATAATATTATAGTTATTGAATTATAATATCATATACACATTCTTAGTTTCCATGCCTTTATAATGATGATTATATCTCATGTGTTTGTGGAGGACTACTACCTCTCGAATTGATGTGATATATATTTCAAATAATCCAAAAATTAATGATAATGAGTATATGTGATATATATGTTATGATATTGATTACATAAAATTACTATATAATCCAATTCCATACCCTTTCACCTGATAGGGAAATGATAGTGTCTTCCATGCATATGTATGTCTTACCATCACCATGAAGTGATGTGAACCCTTATCCATGTTTAAACATTAATGAAGATTATAAAATTGAATATAAAGAAGTAAATTTTTTTTCATATATATAATTTTGGAAATGATGGTAGAATGTAATATTCTCCATATGTTGAACATTCAGTTTATAACATGAATGGGAAAACAAGGCAATTAACACTTGAAACAATTGTAATAATTAATGATTATTAATGAATGAGTCACTAGATGTTATAAAAGAATAATATAAGATGTTATTAATATTATTGCGGTTATAGTATAAATTAATAAAATGCATAAAACCATTTTACATGAGGTAATATCAAGTTCAACCAAAAAATAAGCGTAATGTAATGGGCTTCATCAAAATTTCCCATTAATGATTCATATTATAATATTATGCACCTAATTTATTTTATATGGTGTTTGTACTATATCTTTTACAAGTTATACCATTATTAATTAATAATATATTGTATGTTATGGTTACATTTGAGATATTTAATGCAAAGGAATTTTACATGAATATTATGAAGTGGACATGAATTTCAATACTCAATTTTTGTTACCACAATCCTAATTTATGTACCTACGAAAGACACTTTTCAAGGTGTATGTTTGAATCCTAACACAGATCAATCAAAATTAAAACCCTCAAGTAAATTAAACCACACTAAAAACATTATACATCAATGAACAACAACAAATTGAAAAGATTAAACATTCAAAAATAAAAAAACCATTATATCCAATTAAGGACCATGAGACGACCCTCATCCCAAACCCAAATAATCCTAGAACATCTCTGTCAACCACCATCAACAAAAAAATTGTCTTCATTGTTCTCATCTTCAAATAAGATAATCTAAGGACACCACTAAGAATTATATAATAATTTAATAATAATCCAATTTTATTTTCTTATTCTCCTGTTATTTATTATTTTTCAATTAATATTATAATATTACAAACCTTTGGTAGTTAAAATGATCGACAAATTGTTTTCAAGAAAATTCGAACTTATTTCTATGTTTGATCGAAAATACTTTTATTCAAAAACCATGTTTTGGAAAAAACTTTTTCAATTTTTTTTTAAATTTCATAAATGATATACTAATTTTATTTTTAGTTATGTTTGTATTCTTCAAAAAACAATTGACATGAATATTTACTTATTTTACCAAAAAAGTATCACATATAATATTTTGAAAATTTAAAAGGAATAATTATTTTATCATTTAAAATATGTATGAAATATCTTTTTATATTTTCCAGTAATTGTTCTTAATATTCTTTTATCAGTTTTAAAGGATATATTCAATGAAAATTATTTGAGAAATAATTTTTGAACATTCATTTTTTAAAATATTTTAGATATAAAAAAAGGTTATTTTACTCAATATTTTTCAAAGAAATAATTATTTAATTTCCAATAATTAAGGATATAAAACCATTATTATACATATGATCCACTAGGGATATCTAATATTAATACAATACTTATTATTTCTCTTTATGGTTTTAGAACATTTAGGACAAGGAAAGTAATGATAATGTCTTCTTGATTAATTTCATTAATCATTAATTTTTACATGGAGTAATTTCTTACATTTTATCATTAAACACTCCATTTCCAATTAGTAAATATATTATTTATCATGTATATACTTATAAAAAAACCCATATATAATTTTAATATATGTTATTTTAATTGAAATTTTATATAATTGGCTGGGGAAATTATTGTTAATATGTATTTGTCACTCGATATGAAATTTTGTTGATAAGTCATGTCATTTATTTATTCGAATGGTTATTCGATATATGAGGAATGTTTTGGACATGAATGTTTAGGTGGGTAATAATGTATACAACCCCTTGATGCATTAGTAGTTTCAAGGGAGGAATTCAGTTTTTAGACTTAGTTAAATTTTTTTCTTGTGTATAATAACCCATTTGTTTTAAAATGGCTTATGAACTGTCTTGATAGTACATGTATCATGATTCCAAAAACCATGAGGTCAAATTATTAAGAATTTACTTCATTATGAATTAAATTATAATCTTCAATGATGTTTTCAAAATCATATTAATTGTTTATGCATTTCATTTTATGTTTATTGATAAAAAGGAAAGTGTTTTTAGTTAATAATATTTACATATTGATTATGCCCCTCTAATAATGATATTCATGTTATTAGTTAAATGTATCCCATGTTCAATATTTCCCTTTCAATATTGAATATTACTTATCTAATAATTATATTCATCTTATTGAATTTTATATATCTATTTAGGATATTCAAATTATTTAAATGGAATGTTTGTTAATTTATTTACCTTTCCATGTTGATTGTTCATATTAATTCATAATATCTACCACTTCATATAAATCATACTGAGAATATTTTATCACTTATATTTTTTCAATTTACAAGGAATCTAGTATGTTTACCATGAATTATATTCAATTATATTCTAGAGGTAGTAATTATATTTTCGAAAAAAATTATATTACAATTTTTGTTTACAAATTTAATGCAAGACTCAAGTACGTATATAGTTTACCTTTACTACAAACAATATTCAGTATATATGGATATTATGACATGTGTCCCATGAAAAATTAGTAAATTTACTAATGACTATATTCTATAGTGGTTGAGGTATTAAATTCGGTCCACCAATCAAATTCAATGTTAATCCTTTATATAGGAAAATAATGTAATCTATACAAAACCACTAAGTATCATTTATTTCACTTAATATATACCAATATAGGGTTTATATATCTCTATTATCATGTTTATAATTAATCCCTTTACCATCAGTGACAATATCATCTGACAATGTTCATAATGATTCATCAATTCCCTTGGAACATTTTTCATTCATATGAATTTATATTAAGAAATCAATTATATTAATTAATGGATTATAACCCTTATTTTTGTAACCTCAAATCACATGAATATATAAATAAAATTCATTTACCAAAGGGTTATACTTTTGGAAAAATTTAACACATATAGGGAGTTATTCACATTAAAGAATGCCCTAATATTATCTGTCGAGTCTGTATGATCTTTTTACACTATCTCCCATCAATGTGAGACCAAAAAGTAGGCAATACCATTTTAATAAATTAATTATAACACATTATATTTAATTTAAAATTTTAATCAAAATTGTAATAATGCCAAAGAATTAAATAACAACATTCTATCACCAATGTTTTGAGCTACTTGGTGTGTTCTACTACTGTCTCACATTGAACCTAGGTAATTATATCAAAATTAATTTCTTATAACAGTTTATAATTAATTAAAAAAGTAAAACTAATTTTCTAATTTAACATCAATAGGTACAACTACCATAAATCACACCATGTTATATAACCACACTAAAAACATAACCAACCACTTGTAGATGGTTTTTCAAATACCCATGACACATTCCTCGGAAAAATACCTAAAACATGACAATTGGTGAGCAGTCTACCTATATTAATTAAAAGAAAACCACTAAAAAATCAAATTATCGACATGGATATTAAAATTTAAACATAAAATTGTTAGATCATCCCCCAAAAACATCGTTTATCTATGAAAATAAAAATCCCAATCTTTCGGCCTGATTGCACCATTCTCTATGGAATTTTCATTCAAATCCCGACTTAAAATAAAGATATTACCTGTAATAATTGAGTGATATAAAATGGCAATGAATTGAGAGTGACTATTATATGTTCCTCGTGATTTCCTTTATATCGAATAACAACATATTTCATCAAAATTATTGGGAGAGCATCCTCTTAGAAGAAGAAGAGACTACCCATAGCATGATCCCACTATACCCATGTTTCAAAACACACCAAAAACCAATAAAAATATTTAAAATATTTATATTTTGTTTTATTAAAAATATGGACTCATGGATAATCCTCCTCCATGTAGGGGTATAATAAAATAGGACCTATATAGCTGAATTATTTGACATAGGGGGATTAACCACCATAATGAAATTATATAGAAAAACATTCCATATTTAAGAGGATATTCATAGAAGTTTAGCACCGCATAAACGAATTCCTAAATTAATGAGATTTACTATATGTGGTCATCCCCACCTAGGCGATTCCCTGTGAATTGGAATATTCCCACTATAGGACACTCCCACTTAAGGGGATGGCAGTGGAAATGGATTCTTTTCCCCTTATAATGTACAAATATTCTAGAATATTTCAAAAATTACTGACATATGTGGATCCCTCATAAGATATTTATCATACATTGTCACCCATTATTACAAGATGAATATATATGGGTCTTCCATTCACGTGACTAATTTTAGAGTTACTATAAAAGGGTCTTCTCGGCCATACTCTCATTCTTTATGTTAGAAAATGTTAAATTTAGAAAAGTAAAAACCATATAATGTGTTTCTCGTATATATGTATTATCATTACACCATTTCACCCCACTACACAGCCTAAAACATCACTCCAAAATTTGAAATTCATCCCTCATGAATTATTTTATGTCAAATAAAATTACTCGGTGCATCCCAAATCCCTTGAATCTTGATCCAAAATAAGGTTATCAAAACAATCCATACTCAAGAGTCAAAAGAATTAAACTCCCATGTGTTCATAACCTTCAAATGATTACCTATTTATAAATATAAAATATGATGAAATAATTATCTTTTTAATTAATCCATATTATTTTTTATATATATTTATTTAATTGATTCATATTCCTATAATATTTAAAAATATTATTTTGAATGTTTTTAATTAAAAAAATGAATAATTTTCATTTAATTAAATTATTGTTCCACGAATTGAAGAATTTTATTTAAGGGAATTTTATTTATTATATAATTTTAATATTATAAAATTGAATTTCTTTTTTATAATCTCATTCTAAATATATATATGGATTAATTTTTTGGATATTTCTACAAAGGTTAATTTTTCAGTGAAAAGTGAAAAATGTCAATTTATTCCAAATAGTCATTTCATTTCATTAGGTAGAGAAAATTAAAATGTTCTATATTTTTATTTGTATTTAAATTATGATAAATTATATTTTATTAAAACTAATTTATTTATCTCAATTTGAATTAGTAATATATTTTATTTTTTTGTAACGATATTTTTTTGTTCATAATGAAATTTTAAAAAAACATTCATTGCAATATATGTACATATATTGAAATAAATTTCTGAAACTATTTCTAATTGAATAATTAAAAATTGATAAAAATTTTAAAATAAATATTTTCAAATTTATTAATGAGGTTTATTTCATTTTTTCTAACTATGAATTCTATCAAGAGATAAAATTTATCGATATAGTTTACCGTAAATAGAGGACATTAAGGTAAATACATTAGTTATTATGAACTAAAATTTCATATTAGTTATTATTGGGTAGGTTATTTATAAAAATACCTCAATATATTATATATTGGATAGTTTTTTATCTACTTTACCCTGAGTGAGACATTTATAATATTTAAATGTTTTGAAAAATTAAAATGGATCCACATGCCTTATAAAAGGGAACTTATTATCCTCTATTATTTACACCAATTGTGAAGCCTATATTCAACCATTGATAAAAAGATATATCTCCAAAATACATACAAACCATCGTTATATTCTTTTATAATAAACATATGAATTATTAAGTGGTAATCCAATGTAGGTTATCCAAATATGATTCATAATTCTTAATAAGGTATTTAATATTTATTTATTCTCTTCCCCTTTATAATTTTAAGTAAATAAGATGAAATAATAGATAAATAAATTTAAATATATATAAATGTTATATGGTTTTTTATAACCATATTTCATCCCTTTTCACATAATATGGTAGTTGAAAACATCACTCATTTGTACAGGTTCTATACCGCATCAATGAGGTGATCTGTATCATTTTCATCACTAGATCCTATGGATAGATCAAGTGATGGAACAAATTAATATATATTTCATAAATTAAATAAATATAATTTGTTAAATATTATTTTGTATATACCTTATTATCCTATCATCTATAGGAAAATGATAATGTTGCTTGTGCGTACGTGCGGGATCTTAGTTTCACAAAGTGATGCGATTCATTTCATTTTTCTAAATTATATGTATCGTCAAAAAAATGAAACTAATAAATAAATATGAATTTTTAACCATATTTATGAATGTATAAAATTTTAACCGAATGATTATTCTGAGGTGAAACTCTAACCATTTATTAAAATAGTGGAAAAGTATAGAAAACCAACCCCACATGACAAAAAAATCAACTACATACCATCAAAATCAAGCTCGTCCCCACCTCTATGATCAAGAACATCATCCACAGTTGATGAATCAAATTACGAGATTTCAAACTACTTAAGAACCATGGTGTACATACTTCTAATATTTAATAGATCTAATGAGATTAATTCATTAGTCACTTTCATACCTTTATTGATTGACTTTTTCGATATCGGCTATGGAAAATTATAGTAAAACTTTCTCTGCCTTCTTCCTGTCAAAGCCAACATCTCCTTATGTTTCCGAGACTGCATATTTATTCCTCCCTAGAAAACATCACTAAATAAGGTCTTATCCATGCCTCTAATATTTTCCATGTCACTTTTAGTAACGTCCCTCCATTTTCCAGGAATCTGGAAATCCTGATAAATATCCAACTGGTTTTGTTGTAGTTGACTGTTGGTGTCAAGTACAACATAGCATTTTTGGTTTTCCATCACTTAATTCCCTTCACAGATCCCTTTTTCGTTACTTGATTCACTGCATCTTCCTCTATCAAAATTCCCTAAAACTATATGTTGACACCAACCTCCATACTGTTCTCCACACCCTCCTGCTCCAACACCTGAAAACAAATTCTTGTGGGAACAGTGACCATCACATCTTCATTATCAAGAGATAGGATGTAGAACCCATCCACACATCCCTCTGAAATCCCCATCAGATGATAATCCCCACCTAAATCAGACTCCAAAATTATATATTAGTTAACTAATTTCCTTTTCAACTTTGGGAATATTTAAAATGTTGTTTATACATCCATATAAACCACCTTAGACAATGTGGATAATTATTTATAACCAACTTAAATATTTTAGTTTCAATGTTCTATCTAAAAAATAAATATGATATTTAACTTATTTTAAATTTTTTGAGTCAATATAAACATAATAATATTTCCCACTATAATAATATTGATGTTATATTGACGTAACAAACGAAATTTCCCCAAAACATCTAATATAAAAGTAAGAATTTTAGTAAAGGAATAAATCATTTGAAAAATGATATAAATGTAATAGTTTTTTTTTAATTAACAAGTATATGATTCTTAATAATGTGAAAAACTAATAATATTATATTTATTAAGATGGTATATATATATATATATAATTAGACAGGGATCGAGATACGAGATTTTCCTTTGAAACATTGTTTTTTATATTTCTAGCTCTTTATAATCAACTTCCATGATGTTTTAATGTTTGAATATAATTATTATTTATATTATAATTATTTAAAAATTATATCTCTTATAATATTAATAATTCTATAATGATATTTAAATAGGAATATTTTCAATGTTTTTCATGTAGGTTATTTTCAACTTTTTACAAAAGATAAAATTAATGTTTTTAACTTATATAGATTGTCTATGTTTTACCTCCATCATAGAAATAATTTTTTTAAAATATTATTCTATATGATAAAATTTTTTATTAATGAACATTCTATTCCTAATCATCTCATAATTTTTATGTTTTATTAATATTTAAATAAATAGTCTATTTCTCATTTTGATCATGTAAAAATGGAAAGTAGTTTTTTATAAGTTCAAATGTTTTTTAAATAAATTTTAAAAAACAAGGATATCATTAAATATTTATCTATAATGTATTAATTTAGAATTATATATGATGATGTGGGTGCCAAATATATCTCATGATATTTGGTGAGCCTAATGTAGCTCTCTAATGCATTGGTAAATGACTTAGTATTTAATTGAAAGTATGAGGGAGATAAAATTATATGTTACTCCTATGGAATCTCTTGTATCCCTACCCCAATAGCCTGGGGTTGGTTTGTAGTTCATTGTTTAAGGTGTTAATTAATTTTTTTATCACACTTGTTTTGTTATGAAAGTTATAATTATCATCTGTATGATATTTATATATATTATCAAAAATTATAATAATGTTTTAAATGTAATATTTAATCTATATATTTATTTTTATAACAATTTATGGATGTTTAATCTGAAAAACCAATTGCATAGCATCATGGAAAATGTATGTCATGCGTACACATGAGTAATGCTATAATCTTGTTAACGTGAGAATGGGTAAGAATGTGGGTGATATATTAAAATTGAAGGGTCAATTTGATCTAATATATATAACATATAGTCATAAATTTTATCCTTTTTTATATCCCATTGAATGTGTAACTGAAAAAGAATCACATTGATTCACATTGCTGTTGTCCGGCATATGCACTAATGACATTATCATTTTTTAAAGGGAATAGAAAACAAAATAAATTATATGTTATTAAAAATCAATAAGTATAATAATTTTATAAATATAATGTACATGAATAAAATTTATTAAAACATCCACCCATTTTTGGTGGTAATTGAAAATGAACTACATCAGGTAATGAGGTGGTAGTCTACTGCACACATGATCCATAATTTTATTTCCAATTTGATGGAAGTGGACATGGATAGATATTATTACATGAACATTATGAAATATAAGTATGTGTAAGATATTTTTTTTTAAATTTTTTTTAAAACGTAATTGAATGTGTAAAAATAAAAAATAAAATAACATGTCATTGTTAATATAATTATATACTCTATGTATCAAATCATATGTATAGACTCTTATGGACCATAGGGAAGGTCTTTTTAGAGATACATATGCTCTATAATGTGAATGAGGTTTTTTGGGTGATAAAAAATTAGGTTTTAGTTGATAAAAAGGGATTAGGATATGTGAATAAATGAGGGGTGGTATTTCTGTTTTATATGTGGGGAAAGGAGACCTCCTACTAAATTACAAAGAAATTTCCAAAAAAAACAAAAATTATATGGTCATTTACATGAGAAAATATTTAAAATGACCCTATATTCAATATTTTTATGAATAAGGGTTAAATATGTATAAAAAATAATATTTTTAAAACATAGTTGGTCGCTTCTAACACCAATTATTTTAGATTAAACCCCTATAAATTGATTTTTACTTTAACTATAATAAATAAATTTAACTATTTTCCATATTCATTTTTTAAAAAAAAATAAGTGAAACATATTAGAAAATATAAATTATATTTACATAAAATAATGATACAATTTTTCAATATTCCAATCATATATTTGGAAAAATATTTTTTTAAATTAATCACGTGGACACAATGAGAATGTGGCTTTTTAGAGAGAGAATGTTAAAAGATTTACTAGGTTTTAATATAAAACATTATCATAAAAATGATTACAATTAACCAAATTTGATACATATATATTTAATTTTACATGTGTTAATCTAAAAGAATATTAAAAGTATAAAATTTTAAACATTTTAAATTAAAAGGTTGTTTTTAATTAGATTCTGAGATTTTTTACTATTCATTAAAAATGATTCAATTTAGAAAGAAAAAATAACCCTAAATTAGTTATGATATGATGATTTAAAATTGAAATCTATTTTATGAAGTAAATTTTAGATAATTGCCAAAAAATATTTTCATCATAAGTACACCAGAAGTGATGAAACAGTTTTCTATGAAAAACACAGTTTTTAAAAATCATTTTCTTTAATTTAAAATGATTCTTAATTTATTTATAATCAATATATTCCATTTAATTTATTTATACTTTTTTAAAACATAAAAATTTAATAATTTATTTACCACTATTCATAAAATCTAATTTAAGGTATATGTTATAATAGTAATATTCGGATAATAATATTTATATAGATTTTCATATTTTGTTCACACCAGGTTTTGTGTGCATTTCCTGCTATGAAAGAGGTTGAATTAATTTAAAAATCAGGTTTTTAAGTCTCTAGAAGTTATATTCAATCCTACACATAGTTTTGTCTATCATACATGCTATATAATTTTATGTTCATATATTAAAATAATAGGGTATTACATTCTGCACCCTAGATAAAATGCATCATCACCATTTAATCGTAATATCAAAAATCAGGGGATTGAAATTTGAAAAATAAAACATAAATTAAAATTTATATTGTAAAAAGTGTTAATAAATAATCCTCTTAATAAGAGATAATGGGAGGAGAAGTTCATTCATTAAATCACAAAACAAAGCTTCTATATTAGAGAACATTGATGGCAAGTGATGATATGTTCATGAAATGAAAACCTAAAAATAATATATAGTGATAAACATCATTGATTATAATAAAATGACTATTTAATGGAATTTAATGGACATAAAATCCAATTCTATGTGATTATTTAAATGCCCATCAGTTCAACATAAAAAATGTATTAAGATAATATTTTATTTCTATATCATTTTCATAGAGATAAAAAAATTCATTTACCATCTAAATTGAGAATATATAAATGTATTATTAGTAGATTTATCTCCATTTCCTAGAATAAATTTTATTTTTTGGTTTTGATTTTATAATTTTCCAAATAATTTTTTACTCTATGAAATGTATATAAAAAAATAAATATTTTTAAGCATAACTAACTAAAATCCAATTTTAACAGATGAAAAGAATAAAAATATAATCATAAGTCAATCCTATTATAAATATTTATTATTATATTAAAATGTTTATTACAGTTTATAAAATATGTATAAATATTTATATAGTGACTTAATACATTAATCACTACAACCATTTCCATATTTCAATGAGAATCATTTTATAAATTGTCAACAATATGACACGACCAAAAGATTACGATCCTAATCTTTATAAAGAAGGTCACTAATTTTAGATAATGAAAATATCATTTATCCCCAAACAAAATGAAGAAGCTCTTTATCCTCAACTACCAAACATGTGAATATATTGATAATATATTATATTTTAACATTATAATTACCAAAATTACCATAAAATATTATTTAAAACATGCATGATTTCCTATTCCTTAAATAAAACATATATCACATGATAAATTCTTTCAATAAATAAATGTTTTAAAAATAATAAATGATAAAATAAACCACTTTTAAAAAAAATAATTAATGAGTTCCATGATAATTAGTTCTATCTAATTTTCATTATCCATATCAATCATCGCTTAATCCAACATCATTATCTGAATCATATGGAATATGCTACGAGATATCTTTCCTTTGAATCATATGTTTTCTATGAAGTATGACATTCCATTGACTCAATTTTCTTTTTTATAGGTACCATTCAATATACACTTTCAAATACTTAATTAAAAATTACATTAGTACAATCATTATATATTTCATAATTTTTATAACATGGATTTAATGGTTAAAGTACTCAATGACATAATTCTTGAATCCAAACACACACAGACACACACATTAATAATTCCACGTAAACAGTATTCGTTGAATAATATTGGCATTGACCCCTTAGAATATTTTATGGTATATTTCAATGACACTTGAGGAATTAATTTGTGTTATTCCCCATATCCTTACTGTTAATTCACTGAACCTTGGAAACCCTTTTTTTCATGAAATTCAAAATCATGGTGTCCTTTTTCACTACATTTGAATAATTACCCTTTATATTTTTGGCATGTACAAAGTGGGTTTGTTTCACATGTATCACATGTGGGAAAACCCTTCTTTCCCTTCTTCCCATTATACATATTTTTCTCCGTAATCCTCTTCTTTTATGAATTTCCTTCAAATAATTATTTCATTGGGAATTCTTTCTCTATTTTCATAGAATATCATATTATTTCCTCTCATTATGATAATGTTTTTGTCACTAATTATCTATAAATTATTAACATAATCCCAATATTGAAATGGTCATTATTACTCTATAAATTATGTGTATTGAAATGGTTCTCATTCCAAGAAATATATTCCCATTATAAACAATGTCACACACTATAATAGATTATAAAATTAAAAAAACTATGCAATCTAAAAAAAAAGAAACATATAATGTAAATTGGAATCTTTAACCTACCTAAAACCATTATCATAAGCATGTTTTCTTTGCAAATATTTTCGAATAAAATTATCTTCAAATCCTTCTTAATGGTTTACGAAAAATATATGAATTATCTCAAGAAAAGCAGATGTGTCTATAAAAATTATTCTATAGTCAGGACTGTTTTCTTCCACTATATGAAAATCGGGTTATGTTTAATGAACCCTCATTAGATTTATTGTAATGTCCCGATTCCAAAATCCACCCAGAGGTGCCCCGTACCCAGTTGGACACAAGGCCTCAATCTTGTTTCCCTGAATGCTAGAGGCTTCCGACTTGCAGTGAGGGCCATGGGTGTGATAGTGTGGGGAATATGCCCTCATTGGTAGAGTAATGAAGCTGAAGAAAAACAATAGAAATAGCAGAAGCAGTAATAATCCATACAAAAGTAAACATAAGAAGACTAGAAAATAATAAAATGTAGCACACATATATATACGAATTATGTAGGATACATATGTTTAGGAATGCAGACAAACAAATCACAATACTGGAATTCAACAGTACTAAAACAAATACAAAAGAATGGAAGTAAACGAATCCTCAGTATAGCAAGCCATAGCATGCTCCCATTCTCTCCAGCTCCAATGTCAATCAAGGACCAGGAGTAGAAGGTCACTTTCCCTGGCCTATACGTGGAACAATATAATCTGGTTGTGCCTAGAAGCATAGCCAAAATAGGGTGTGAGACTAAATCTCTGAAGGAGACAACCCAAATATATGTGACTAATAGTATGTGAATATAGGGAAGGTAAAATTACATAAGCAGTAAACCAGAAATTACTCATTAGAAAACAATTCCACATATCAAAAATAAATAATCAAGCCCAGTAAGCCTCCTGGAAGTGCACATAGCCTATCCCCTCTAGTTCAGTTAGACGAATATATAAGGACTCTATGAGGAAGCACTTACAGTCAATTCCCATTATATTCAAAATTAATTCAAGGATCTCAGAGGAAACTCACCCGGATAAATCCCCTTATAGTCTAAGGAAATTCAAGGGCTCCCTGAGGAATCTCACATGGTAAATTCCCCTTATAGCCCCACGATCAAGGAATCTCTGAGGAATCTCAAACGGTCAATTCCCCCTATATTCTAATGTGCTCAAAGACTCTATGAATTCTCACTCTATCAATTACCCTTATAGTCTACTACAACCGGTTCCCATGGCCCTGTGTAGGTCAATGATCATAGTAAAGAAAAAACGGCCAAGGTAATCCTCAAGAACTACTTGGCTAACCATTCTACATCATATCAAGCATTTTAGAATATAAACACTCCCCCCAACAACACTATGAATGGAAAATAGTCATGGTCGTCAAACAGGCTAAGAAGACCAGCGTTCATAAATAAAACATGCATGGGAAACAAATCCCAAGAATAGAAATAATCCCTATTCATATCCTATTACCCTCTACACAAGCATACAAGCATGGAAAGAAATCAATATGGGTAAAATGGTAAGCACACAATACTCGTTAAAGGGTATCGGCCAAAATTGCACATAATAGTCAAAGATATTAAATGGAAAGGAAAAAACCACCTACCTCAGTGTTGTAGAAATGATATACGTGAACATCGAAGACTAAATCACCCTAGAACACCATATAACTAAAAAATGTCTAAAATGTTCAATAGAGGATAACTTGAGAAAGAAGAGGATTCATAAAACAAAGCTAATGTCGAAGAGATACTGAGATGATCCCAAAGAAATTGACTATGGTCAAATTAGATTTTAGATGCTCGGAGGAAGATTGTGGCCATAAAAGATCAATTGACCAAAAGAAACCAAGAAGAAGGTATTTCTAGCCATTAGATGCCACCCCAGTGCATTTAATAAAAACAATTAAAATACATGACTTGTACTTTTGAAGTACACGACATGTACTTTCCACTTCTGTACTCCGCTTTACGCAGCCTCCAAGTCACCCCCACATAGCTGTGTGTGTGTCCAATACACGTCCAACACATGGCTACCCATGGTAACCTATTACACGATGTGTACTCATGATGTTCATGACGTATGCGTTGGGAAATTTCCAAAAATTCACATTTTTCTCAAAAAACACCAGAAAAAGAAAACATACCTAAAAAGAAGGTCCCAGTTTTTACAAATATTTCCCCTTAAAGATATTCATCCTCGAATTTCCCTTGCATAGCATAGAGGGAGAATACCTGAACATTTTTTGCCATTGTACTCGTACATCGGTCTACCTCTCCCAGGTCTCATCATGTACCCGCCCATGCTACCATATCACTCGTACATGTGGAACATACCGACCACAGAGAACCTTAAAACTGTGATTGACAATCTGGATAGGATGCTCCTTGAATGAAAGATCCACATTGAGCTCAACCTCCCTAGGTTAAAGCATATGAGACAAGTCAGAAAGGTAACGTCAGAGTGGAGAAACGTGAAAAATGTCATGCGTAACCCATCCCCTTTGAGGTAACTGTAACCAATAGGCAACCGACCCAAATCTCTCCAACACCTCAAACAACCTGACATACCTAGTCGAAAGCTTACCCTGCCTCCTAATTCTTATATTCGCCAACCTCAGTGTGACATGTAGGAAAACCTCATCCCTGACCTCGAACTCTATAGGTAGTCTCCGCTAATCATCAAAAGACCTTTTACGAGACTATGTAGTCTCCATCCTCTTCCAAATCCAAACTATCTACTCCGTGGTCTCCTGAACTAGATGAGGCCCCAGCAAAGCAGTGTCTCTTGCATCCAGCCAACATAAGGGTGCTCAGCATGGCGTACCATACATAGCCTCATAATATGCCATCTGAATAGTTTCTTGAAAACTATTGTTGTAGGAGATCTCTACACGAGGTAGGTTCTTCTCCCAAGAACCTCCAAAAACAAGGATGCATTCTCAGAGAATTTCCTCAAGCACCTTAATCATATGCTCGGATTGGCCATCTGTATGGGGGTGGTAAGATATACTCAAAAGTACCATTGTACCCTAATCCTTCTGAATCCCATGTGAGAACCGAGAAGTAAAATGGTAATCCCTATTTGAAACAATCAATTGTGGAACTCCATGCAGACGTACAATCTCATAGATTTGAAACTGTCCCATTTCATCAACACTGAAGGTCTCACTGATCTGTAAGAAGTGGAAAACCTTCATTAGTTTTTCAATGGAAACCAAAACTGCATCATTCCCTTGAGGTGACTTCAGTAAACCTATCACGAAAACCATCACAACATCATTCCACTTCCATTTGGGAATGGGAAACTACTGCAAAAGACCAGCTGGTTGTTGATTCTCCGCCATCACCTGATGACAGGTGGAACACTTCGTGACAAAACCAGCAACATCTCTTTTCATACATAGCCACCAATACTGACATTGTAGATCACGATAAATTTTGGTGACACTAGGATGAACTTCCCAAACTGAGGAATGAAAATACATCATTACCTCCTCGTGTATTTCTATTGGCACCCATAGGAACCCCAAGAAATGCAATATCTCATACTTGCCTACTAACCATCCTAGAATAGGGTATTCTCTTGGCTCTCACTTTTGTTAAACTAGGACTTCTGAATCTGATAGCTTCCTCATTCGCACTCGATCAAGAAGAGTAGTGGTAACAGCTACATAAGAATGAAATTCATGATCCTAACTATTATAAACCACTGAATGCATCTCAGAGAACATAACCATAAGCATCCACAAACTATTGGCCTCTTGAACTATGTATATCTCGGTCCTCCTGCTCAGCGCATTATCCACTGCATTGTCCTTCCTCGGCATATAGGATAGCTCAATTTCAAATGACGGAAGGTACTCTACCTACCATCGGTTTTCTAAAAATCAAGTCACGCTAAGTGAAGATGTACTTGAGACTTTCTTGGTTGGTGAAAACCAAAAAATTCTCTCCTAACAGATAATGTCTCCGAAAACATAATGAATGAACAAATTCTGCCAACTCAAGATCACGCATTGGGTAATTCTTCTCATGTGGCCGCAACTACTGAGATCTGTACACAAGAACTCCATCTCTTTGCATAAGCACTTCACCCAGCCCAATACCAGAGGCATCACAGTAAACAATATTTCTCTTTCCTTGCTATGGAATGAGTAGTATCGATGTTGATTTCAATTTACCTTTCAACTTCTGAAAAGCTGACTCACAAGAAACTCACCCCATAAACTTCACACATTTCTTATTTAGACCTGTCAGCGGTGCTACTAAGCATGGAAAGGACTGTATCAAAAATATGGAGTATCCCTCCAGCCAATGAAAACTCCACTACTAATAGAAGTTATTTGGATTCTCCCAGGAAACTACTGCATTCACATTCTTTAGGTCAACTGATACTCCTGCCTCTGAGAAAACATGACCCAAAAAGTGAATCTGAACCATCCAAATGTGGCATTTTGAGAGGCTGGCATATAACTGATGCTCTTTTAGTGTACTCAAAATGATCTCAAGATGGGTAACACGATCGTGTCGAGTGTGAGAGTACACAATGATATCATCCACAAAGACCACCATGAAAGAATCCGATTATGGATGGAACACTCAGTTCATTAGTGCCATGTAAACTATCTATGTGTTCGTATAATCGAATGACATAACCATATACTTGTACAGACCATACCTGCTTTGGAATTATTTGAGAGGTAAATCGAGTGTCTAACATGCAACTGTTGGTAACTATATATCAGGTCAATCTTTGAGAACACCCATGCTCTTTGAAGCTAATCAAAGTGATCATCAATCCTAGGCAAGGGATATCGTTTCTTGACCAACAACTAGTTCAACTTCTGATGGTCCACAAACAGCCAAAGGGTATTGTCTACCTTCTTCGCAAACAGGACTGGAAAACCCCATGGAAATGTACTGGGTCGGTTGATACTATTTTCCTGAAACTCCTCCAACTACTTCTTGAGATCTAGAAACTCTGGTGTAGCCATCCTGTAAGGAGGAATTGATACTGGTGGCGCTCCGGGAACAAGCTCAATTGAAAAGTCTACCTCGTACTCTAGAGGAAAACCAAAAAATTCCTCTAGAAAGACATCTCTAAAACGATCCACCAATGGTGGAAAGTGTATCTATGAAGTCTCGTGATCATACAGATATAGATTAGCAATCTTGGATGAAACTCCTCCCTACCCATGATGATCAGGCTCCACTCTGCTTGCCTAGACATCCCATTCGCTCTTATAAAGAAAAGACATACCTTCTAGTGACGTGAAACTCACTCATAGGTGATAACAGTTGACGACTGCCTGTAATTGATCTAACTAGTCCATCCTGAGAATGAAATCATTTCATGTCATCTCTAGGACATAGAGGTCCATTATGAAGTGAAACCCACCAATCTCTAGAGGGAACTCCCAGCACAAACATACAATAGTCGTTCTAATCCCCAACAGAAAGTCTAACGTCAAGATATCGGTATAGGAAAATAAGCAGAGACCAAGGCTCTCCACAAAAAAAACAGATATAAATCAATGGCATGCCCATTTATCGAAAAGAATAGAAGCGAAAACTGAGGCTACTAAGATTTTACCTAGAACTGTAGAGGGACCAGAATCCTCATCCTGCTAGGTCTGCTCCACTACAAATTTCTGACCAGTACCTCAACTATGTGACCCAATGTGGCCACTCTGAACTGATCCCCCCAGATGTCGCTGAAAGCCCGGTGACTGACCACTATGGCCACGACCTTCACCTCAACATGAACAGTTGGAGGAACTTCAGTTCCCAGACAGGTGAAAAAGTACTGGTGCTACTCTTGAACGAGGAGTCATAGAAGAACCCCTATCACCAACTGTTGGTGAACAGATCTGACAGAAGTGCCTAAGGTGACATAATTTTCCACAAGATGGGCACTCCACCAGGTCTCTCTCGCACTGTGTCCTTATATGCCCACTTTTTCTTCACTAGTAAAACACCACCTGGCTATCAAAAGTGGCATCCCACTTACTCTGATCTCCATGTATAGTATCCCAACGGTGCTTCCTGATATCAGGAGGAGGAATACTATCTCTGGATGCTGAACTACCCTAGAGCACAGCTCCATAATCCCTCATGTTATGCTCCGTAATCAACACCAAGTTGACGATATAGGATATCTAAGTCAACCTAAAGATGTTCACCTGGGATTATACATCCTGCCTGAGACCGTCCTCAATCACGCATCCAAGGAACAACTCATCTCCCCATTTAAATGTTTTAAAATGCTATAGCTTGGTGAAGAGAGAGGAATACTCCATAACAGAAAGATTACCCTGCACCAGACTCATGAACTCTCATAATCGATCAGCCCTCGAGGTCTTTTGATAGATGTAATCATAGAAGTTGCACTGAAACTCATCCCAATCCATATTCTGCTGGCGTCCCGCCTATGAGATCACATCACACCACCTCTTGGTGGTGTCATGAAGCATGTACGTAGTGAGATTTACCCTCTTCTCTAGAGGTATCTCTAAGTGCTCGAAGAATGTCAATGTGGCTTTTTAGCCATTACACTGTAGCCTGGGGTCCTCCATCCCCTGAGAAAGTGGGAGGATGCTACTGCTGAAAGACCATTGTCAATTCTGCCATCGATGGGGAATGAGACAACCCTCCCTGAAGGGTCTGCATCATCCTCATGAGACCCTCTCTAAATTGTGCATTAGCAAATGTGTTAGGTATAATGGTCGTTTCCAATGCTGGAACAACTGGAGGATCTATAGGTAGTCTCTAATATTCCATGCCTAGTGTCTGATCACCGACTGGAAACTGGCGTACTACTAGAGGATGTCTCGGTGACATGACTCAAAAAGGTCAAGGTCACACCTTAGAACAATATTATCATCGACTGAAATATAGAAACAAAATATGGGAACATGAGAATGATAGACTTCATGTTTTAAAAAACATGACTACATGGTGTGTTTCAAGCCTACACTGCAAGTTCCCTTAATTCAATTACATGGGCTTGTACACCTGCCTAAACTGGTTGTGGAACTCCCAAAAAACATTGCGTGTTGTATTAAGACATGACATGTACTTGAATCATCCTTTCTTGCTTGAGAACTTATACATGGTTAAGCCACGCAGCTCTACTAAGACAAGACTACATGGTGTGTTCACGGTAGACACGATGTGTACTAGACAACCTTCACCTGGCCTGAGTTGTTTGTTACATGGCCCGACACATGACTCACACTACACGACATGTTCAAAGAGGACACAAAATGTACCTAAATGGATAACACCGACCTGTGTTGTTAGGGAAACGGCTAGGTACCTGGGCTAGACTACACGACATATTCAATACTGACATGACGTGTATAGGTTAAGGTTTATCTATCCATGTTCTTAAATACACAAGCAGACACATGATCAACACTACACGGTGTGTTCAACTGGTACATGGCATGTTCCTGCAAGGAATTCCTTATCTAGTGTATTTTCTCACATAGAATATGACACAGTTAGAGACTACACGGTGTGTACATAATGTACATGGAGTGGACATAAGAAAAATAGTATCTTCCCGAATAGTAGAACACAAGGACTGTAGTCACAACTACACGGCGTGTATTATGAATTTTTCTAGATAGTAATCCATAGAAACAACTTCGGAACCTATAAAAACACCAAAAAGAACATTAGATGTTCCAAATTCTAATCCATGAGGACCCATACTACATGTGAATCAATGTTTGGCATATTATATATGTTATAACAGGGAAAACAATGCTATGATCCACCAAATTCTGCCCTATATGAGCCCATAACACCTCTTGAACCAATGTTTGGTGTTCATTAGAGCAAACACTTACACAATAAATTCTCTAACAAATACCATGTATTCATTCATGGAATCTATCACAATAGCATGCATATTCTACGTAACACCAATCAAAACAATATGTAATCGCTAATGCACCCTAAATTTCATGGAATGACTGAATGATATGTGATTTCTAGCAAGTTACTATATGATGCATGGGATGGAATACCCTCATCTAATTGGGATCCGACGGAAATAGAACCTCAAAAACATCAACAGTAATAGTACAAAACAAGTGAGTCACCCAAGGGTGAAACTCAAATCAACCGTAAAGTTTCAAAACTAGAAAAACAGCATTATCGAGGTAGATTGGATTTTCCTTGGGCATGGGTTAGCTACTTCCAGGCGCAGTTTATTAACTAGTAGCTATTCCGTCCTATCCCTAGATAGAGGCTCCAAACAGTAAGTCAAGAGAAAATAATCCCTCTGATATCACTTTGTAATGTTTTGGTTCTGTAAGCCACACAGAGGCGCCCCGTACTCGGTTGGACACATGGCCTCAAGTGCATTTCCCCGAATGCCAGAGGTTGACGACTAGCAGCAAGGGACTTGTCTAAGATAGTGGGGAAACTATGAACTCATTTTCAGATTAAGGAAGTAGAAGAAAACTATAGATATAGCTGAAGAAGTAATAATCAATACAAAACTAAACATCGGAAGATAGGAAAATAATAAACATGAGCACACAAATATATATGAATGATGGATGATACATATGTATAGGAAATCATCCAAACAAATCACAATGATGGAATACAATAATACAAAACCAAAAACAAAAGAAAACATGTAAATGAATCCTCAGAATTGCAAGCCATATCTTGGTACCATGCTCTCTAACTCCAGAGTCAATCAAGAAACTGAAGTCAAAGTGAGCTTGCACTTGTCTATTCCAGGAGCAATATAATCTTTTTGGGCTAAAAAGCATGGCCCAAATAAAAAGTGAGACTAAATCCCTATAGGAAACAACCCAAAGACATGTGCCAAACAGTTAGTGAATATATGGTAAGTATAAGTACAGAATAAGTAAACTTGAAAGTAGTTAGTAGAAAAAAATTCCACATATCAAAAGGGAATAATCAAGTAGTGTAACCCACTATGAAGTGAACACATCCTATCCCCTCGGGTTTGGTTATATGAATATATAAGGACCCTCTATGGATGAACTCATATTAAATTCCCCTTATATTCAATGTAAATCAATACTCTCTGCGGAAGCTCACATGGTCAATTCCCCTTATATTCTATGTTAATTCTAGGAATCTCTGAGGAAGCTCACAGAGACAATTCCCCTTATACCCCCATGGCCAAGGGAATTCTGAGTATGCTCACTTAGTAAATTCCCCTAATATCCCCATGTGGTTCAAAGACACTCTAATGAAGCTCACTCTATCAATTCCCCATGTAGTCTAAAGTGCTCAAAGACTCTCTAAAGACGCTCACTCTGTCAATTCCCCTTATAGTCTACTACACCAGGTATTCATGGCACTGTGTAGGTTAAAGGGCATAGTAAGGAAAAAAATGACATGGTAATCCTCAAGAATTACTTGCCTAACCAGTCTAAAACAAATCCAGCATGTCAGAATACAAACACTCCAACCTCATGCACTAGGCATGGAAAATAGGCAAGGCGTCCAAACAGGCTAAGCAGACCAGCGGTCGTAAACAGAACATGCATGGGCATCACATACAAAGTATATGAATCAACCCACTTCATATCCAATTAACCTATACATAAGAAGACAAGCATGGAAGGAAATCAACAGTGGTAAAATGGTTAACATGCAACACCCCTGTTTGAGGGTATTGGTCAAAATTGCCTAAAATACTCAATGACATTCAACAGAAAGTAACAAACAACCTACCCCGGTGTTTTAGAAATGATATACGTTAACCTCGAAGCATGAATCACCCCATAACACCATAGATCTACAAAACGTCTAAAACATTCAAAAGTGGACAACTTGAGAAAGTAGAGTAATCATGAAGAGAATCTCAAGAATAAGAGAGAGAACACCGAGGTGATCCCAACAAAATCAGCGGAAGTCGAATCGGACTTCAGATGCTCAGTCAGAGGCTTGGAGGAAGATCACAGTTGTACGGGAGCTCTCAGCCGATTGAAACATAGAAGAAATTGTTTCTAGCAATCAGACATGACCCCAATATGTTCAATGAAAAAAATAAAATTCATGGCATGAACTTTTGAAGTACATGACATGTACTTGCCGCTTCCGTACTCCTCTTTAGGTGGCCTCCATGTCACCCCCATACGGAAGTGTGTGTGGAAACTACATAGCCAACACACGGGTACCCCATGTATCTTAGTACACGGTGTGTACTCATAAAATACATGGAATGTACTTTGGAAATTTCATGAAATTCAGTTTTTTCTAAAAGATGACCCGAAAAAGGAAAACATACCTGAAAAGAAGGTCTAGGTTCATAGAGTTATTACCCTTAGGTACATCTATTCCAGAACCCCTTCCACTTCTAGAGTCTGGATAGGGATTGTTTTTTTTCAGAAACATAAAAATCTATTAATTTCTAAATATTTAGGTGTTTATTCAATACATATCATCAAAGTATATCATAAGGTTATGTTCCCTAATATATGATTTTATATGTATAGTTCCCAAGGTTTATACTAAACTATCATTGATACCAACCATAGTGCCCTGACCCTAATAGCCCATTATGATATTTCTAGTTTCTTACATTAGAATAAGATATAAAGAATTTAATCCTGAAGGACCAAATTATCTAGTAATCTGAGTAATCTAAATAAATAATTGAATTTATGATTTCTTTTTAATACATAAAATATATAATTTATTTTATTTTAGATCTCAATTATTACCATTATAGTATACTCCCATAGTAATCAATCAAAATTTACAAGTATCCCATAGAAACGAATATAAAAGAATGGGCAGAGATTAGATGCTTGGTATGTGTATGTGTAAAATGAGTTTTACGAATAAATGAGGGATACTCAATATAGAAAGGTAAATAATTGAAAATCATTCCATTAAATCAATATATTTATTAAAATATGTATTATATAAATAATTATAAAAAAATTTAACACTAATAATCACATTATCATGAAACATTCCCATTAGAATTTTTAGTAAACAAGTAATCCCATGGAATATTTGTAACTGAATTCATAATGACATAATTTATAATACGTTAAATATATAACATATCATAAAATAGTTTTCCAAGATATTTAATACCAATTAGTATTTTTCTAATACATAGAATAACATGGAGTCTTGTTCTAAATCACATATATAATTGAATAAGACCTAAACCGAAACCCAATCATGTTTGTCACATTAAAGCTACTAATTAATTGAGTGGATATAATGTGTACCACCTTTCATTTTCTTAGCCATTTAATTCCACATATGAAAGTTGTGAACTATAATCAATACAAACATATGTATTGAAAAACTATTATATGAAACTTTAAGACCATCCCCAATCAATAATCATACACACAGACCATTTAGAATAATATGGTGAATTTTAATAAAAATGTGAAACATTAGTAAATTTTATTTTAAACGATACAAATAAATAGTTACAATTATATCAATACAAAATATCCACATAGGAACATAAGTAAAATAATATGGGGGATGTCATTGATGAATATAAATACCATACATATATTTTAAAAACATTTTTCGGGAAAATATATTTTTCATTTTGAAAATAACCTTTTAAAACTAAATGTTTACAACAAAATTTAAAAACAAAAATTATTTTAAAATAAATTTTTAATATTATGAAGGATATTCTACAAACATGTATAGGTTATAAAGGAATGAAATTTTGTCCATATTGAGTACATTGAAAATAATAATTTCATTCATTTTAACAAAACTCCAAACAAAACATGTTTTGATTATGGAATAAAGATGACATTAAAATGATTTTGAAGAAAGAAAAAAATGTTAAAAATGAATTTTATGAATCATATTAAAAATTTGTAAAAAATAAATATATTTTTAGAAAATATGGGTATTAATGAAAAAATATTTCCGGCCAAAGATAGATAAAAGCAATCTTCTCTTAAAAAACTACTTTAATCATTTTAATTACCAATTAGTGGAAAATGGTTCTATTATGTGAAAATGTTAATTAATAACCATATATAAAGATTATTAACTTATTTTATGATTGAGATATTTAATAATTCCCCCAAAAGACATGTAAATAGAAACAATCCTAAATAATGACGAGATTATGAATTAAATCATTAAAAAAATAAACTTCTGAGTCATAAGCCCTACGAAATAAATAACACTAAATTAAAAATTAATTACTATGAATATAAATTAATGCATGTTATACCTTACAAAAATTGACGTATATGCACCAAATTTGTTTTTTCAATATGGCCTAAGTTTCACGGTAGTAAAAGTTAGAAGAGTGCCCTTACCTCAGGTCTGATTTCATTCATACATTTAAGTACCTCGTGTATAATGATTTTTATCATGTTACTAATATATAAAATAACAATTCTAATATTTATAATATATATTATTATCCCTTTATAACATTATTCCACCGTTTTGATAATAATATTTGTTTTTTATTTTCATTGTTTTGGGTGTAAACTACCTTATTTTCTCATGCACGTTCTCTCAGTAATGTTATATTTATTTTTTATATGATATTTATATTCCATTTCAAGAATAATTATAATTTTATAAAAAAAATATGTTGATACATTATTATAACAATTTATGAATGTTGGTCCTGGAAAACGAATCACATCACTCTATGGATATTGTAGGTCGTACGTATGAATGTGAAACAATATCATTCAATTTATTATTGAAAGGGAAATAAAGTGGATTATTTGTTTATTTTATAAAATAAATATCATTTCATAAATATATATATCATATATATTCAATTATTTCAACATTATTACTTCCCATGTAAATTTTATGAGAAAAACCAATCACATCACTTAACGAGGTGGATTTCCATCGTACACATGAGTCACATTGGGGTATTAGAAATATTATCAAACATATATTTTTCATGTGATATTATAATTAATAAAGTATAATAATATCAAAAATATCATATAAATGTTTTATATCTTTAATTATATCCATCCTTGAATGTTGGTGATGGAAAAAAATTACATCAGTTCACAAGGTGGTAGTACTCCGTATACATGATTGATAATTTCATTTCATATTTAATGGAAACAAAGAATGATAAGTATTATTACATAATCAATCTAACATATAAGTATATATTATATTATTATTATATTATATTTAAATTATTAATAAATAATTTTGGTGGAGAGTGATAAAATAAAATGAATGAACATTATTACGATAATTACCTTCTCTAAGAGAAACCTCCTTTGGATATCCTCTTAAAGACACTAGGGATGATATTTTTTTAGGAATTGAAGTTATAGAATGTGAAAAGGGGTTTTGGGGAGATAATTAGGTATAATTTGATCATGAAAATTGTCTTGAGATATTTTAATACATTTGAGGAGGGGCTTACCTTTTATAAGTGGAGAAAGGATACCTCGTAAAAACTCCATAAAATCCTCCAAAAGGAATCCAATTTGAAAAATTAATTCATATAAAAAAGAATAAAAATTGACCATAGATTCTAAATTAGGAATTATAATTTGGAAATATGTCCATAAAATAATATTTTTAAAAATTTATTGGTAATTTTAATCATTATCTTCTTGGATTAACCCCCGATAAATCCAGATTTACCATAAACATGATTAAACATTTTAACTCTTTTAACTATTAGTTTTGGTTGTAACATAAAAATATAATATAATATAATATAAATAAATACTATAAAAAATAAATAATACATTTTTAATAATTCAAATTATAGATGTAGAAAAATAAAAAACAATCTTAATCCCCTTGACACGATGGGTAAACAGGTTTTTAATGAGAAAATGGTCAAAAGTATTGTATGTTTTTTAATCAAATTTTAATATAACAGTGATTATAATGACATTAATCAGATTAATAGATCTATATATCTTCACTAATTTTATATTAGAACACAATTTATATACAATTTAAAATAAATTAATTTTTAAATGAAAATGGAGTTTTCAACTAAAATTCAATGTTTTCACTATTCTTTATAAAATTATAATTTTCATAAAAATAAAAAAGAACACACTAATATTATATTGGTATGATGATTTAAAATGTAAATATTATTTTATCAAACAAATTTTCTATAAGTGAAAAAAATTAATTGTATCATAAGTGCACAAGATTTAATGAAACTGCTTTCTTTAAATAATATTGTTTTTAGAAAACATTTCATTTAGATTAAAATTATTATAATTTTATTTATAATAATTCAATATTTACATAGTTCATTTTATAAATATGTAAAATATAAAATATTAATTGTTTATTTATTATTTTTCATACCCACTAATTTGACAACTATGTTGTAGTGGTAATGTTTAAATACAAACATTTTAATTGAGTTTCATAATTAATTTATACCCATTTTTTCATGAATTGAAATCTATTTAAGTGATTGAATTTATTTAGAAATAAATATAATATACTTTTTTTAGATATTTTATTCTCATCTAGGATTTCTATTGCATTTCATAAACACTATAAAATATTATCTTCATATTTTGAAATCCCTTGGTGTTACAAAAATACCCATGATGTAGTTATTTTGAAACATGTAAAAAGTAAGTGTAAATGGTATATGAATATGATTCAACAAGATACCTATTTTATTCTTAGGAAATGTTATTTTTATAAAACCATTAATTTTATGTGTTAGGGAAATAAATTAAATTTTTAATTGGGATGATTTTTTTTTAAAATTTTAGGAGTTCTCGTGGGCCCTAATATGATTTATTGGATTCAAATTGACTAAAAATGTGTTATAAAATGTTTTATTTGAGTAATATTTGATTTTAATATGTTTTAAATTTTATTTATTTGACCATGTGTTTTTTTAGAAAAAGATAAACATCTTAATTGGTTTTCATGTTTTTCCTAGAGTAAAAAAGAATTATTTATTTTTTTTATTCATGATTATTATTTTCTTTCTCATAAAATGATTAAAGTGTCTTTCATAGGATATATTGGTGAGAATAAATTTTATCAAGGTCCAGATGGTCACTATAATTAATCATCTTGAATGAAGGAAAATTTTCCTGAATGAATGAAGAGTGTGGTCAAAAATTCATTTTTTATTAGAACATAGTATGCATGTGTCCTCATTTTTATGCAATGTTATCTCTAATTATATAAAATTATTATTTGAAATTACCCTTAAAATTTTATAACATGAAGTAGTTTTTATAAGTCATGAAATTAAGAATTGAATATTTTATTAGGAAATTGATACGGTATCTTAGGAAATGTTTAAATACCATTAATGGTTATAATAATGATAAAATTACATTTTAAAAAATATAATTTATATTTATATTTCAATTAGATATATTGTGATGTTTTCAATATTGCTTTAACCAATCCATGTGGTTCAGAATGCCTTTTTATAATGGAAACATTGGATTTTATGTAATATGTCATTAAGGGGAAATAAACATATAAATCAATTTCTTTTAATGTCTATAATATAGAAATTTTTTGAATTGTTAAATTAGTTTATGTTTGAAATTTATAGGGGAATGTTTGCAAAGGGGCGAAAAAATTCTTAATGGAGGAACATGTCAATAGGGGAGAGGTTTATGAAACATCATCATCAGACATTTAGTGGATGTTAAAACCCATTGTAAGATGAAGGATGGATAAATGATCTAGAGAATATATTTTATATTTTGGGATGTATCAACCATCCAAAAGAAACTATTTATATTTATCATTTTGAATGTTAAGCTAATAAATTATTTTATCTAGTAAAAACATTAAATAAAAAAATGAGTTATTGATTTTATGGTGTGGAAAAAAATTAATTATATTTTTCTTTTTAAGTATTTTATTAAGGTTTTTTTACTTTGAATGGGATTAATGTTTTTTGATTTATATGAAATGAAAGAAAAACTTTGTTTCCACATATATGGTATATTTTTAGACTTGATAGACATGTAATAAATTGTGTTCTAGACCATGAGATTAAAATTGATTGAACTTATATAGTAAATAAATATAATTGGCCTCTATGGAATTAATTTTTTTGAAGAATATTTTTATTTTGTAAGAAATTTGAGATTGATGTTTTTAAAATACGTATTATTCATCATAAAAATAGTAATAACCCTTCAATATTTAAAGTAATGAAGAATAATTCAACTACAAAATATGAAGATAGTCCCTATAAAAAGTTCCAAATGTGGAAAATACATATTAATTAATATTGGTAGGATCATTTTAGTGTTACTAATTGGGAAAAATATTTCATTTGGATCACAAATGAAAGGAGATGAGTTCTGATGAAACTAGAAATGGGAACAAATATATTTAGCTAGCATCGATATGTTTTAATTTTAACATGTTGTGTTTTTATAAAAATGTATATTAAATTTCAGTTAATCGATGTAGTAATCATCATGAAAAAATGATTGAAATGTATGTTTATACTATTATGATAGTTGTTTGACAATGATGTGTGGTACTATGAGGTATATTAATTATATACTAAGATTATTAGAAAAAAATATTTTATTAGGGATCTTGAAATTATTGTATTTATTGGAAATTTCCATGTATAATAGAAATACCATCTCAATATATGATGTCATATATTCTAGAAAATATCTATGGGTTATTATTAAGGTAAATAAAATTGATAATTACAATTTTTCTTTTATCTGTGGAATTTAATCTTGAATACATTACTATATATACCATTATTGAGTTTTCAGTTATTCTGGTTGAGGATTGGCTTTTATTTTACCCTGATAAGATAAATTTTACAGATAAATAATTCATTTTCAATTTTAAATGTGAGTTTATATTCAAATATAAGTGTTTGTTCATGCCTTCAATAATTTGTCTATATAATGTGAAACTGATTAAATAAATAAGTGAACATTATTATTCACATATTGATGAAATGATAAAGACAATTCAAATTTTGGATGTTCCATATATGAATTAATGTATAAATGAATTTCATGATGATTTTCATGGTGTTATTTTTTATCGGGATGTTGAGTTAATTTTCTTATTTTTTCTGGATTAAAATCTAATTCTAAAACCCCAATATCATATAGATTTAGATTAGTTGTTAGAAAATAAAAATTAGTTACAATATTATCTTGATAAGGGTTTCATCCTCCCTTAAACATCCATGTGGGGTGATCCTATTTATTTTAAAGAAGGATTCCTAGATTTTAAATTTCATTGATCCTTGAAAACTCAATAACATCCATTTTATGAAAATGTTTCTGTTTCCACATATTGATGATTTATTCGATCTAATATATGGATACCTATACTTTTCAATGGTTAATCTTTGGTTTGGTTATCATTAACTGAAGGTGAATTATGAATTCATTATATTGAAATAATTTTATACAAGGTATGTTCATTATGATTTTGTCGTTATTCTATTCAATTAAAAAACTCTCTAACTATATTTATGGATCTTATTAAAATAGTATTACATAAGTAATTGTATTATGGAATTGTGGTATTCAAAGATGAAATTTTAGTTTAATCTAATATATTTTATGATTATGAGAAACATCGATGTATTATTTTATAAAACTTATAACAAATTGATATATATGGAAAATTTATAAAATGTGAATTTTGAAATGAGATATTTATTATATTATCCGTATTGTTTTTAAATATGGAATAACTATTGGTCCTAAAAAATCAATAGTTATGGAATAATATCCAAGACCCACAAATATAAAGGAGATTGATTGTTTTATTTAATTAGTGAGTCACTACTGATAGTGTGTTGAAAACTTTTATCAGTAATCAATCATATTAATGAAGTTCACCTGAAAAGGAATTAAATTCATTTATATTGTGGAATGTGATAATAGATTTTGAGATTGGGAAAAAATCAATTTAATGTGTATCACCATGAGATACTTTTGATTTTTTTTCATTTTCATTTAACCTTTGAGCATTTTTTTTACGCAACACATATGATAGCTCATTTTAAATTAGATCACTTTGTTTGGTGTGAATTATACACAACACTATTTAATTAGTGCACAATAGTAAACATAAAAGTTATGTTTCCTTACATGTAAACCAATGGTAAGATTATGCTACACCCAACAAGGACTTTCCTCGATGCATTGCGTAACACATAAGACCATGGTTTACTGAATAAAAATATGTAATTAGAATTTGATTATTTAATATAATAAGATATAAAAAGTATGTTAAATTATATTGTATGAATATTGTTGTCTAATTAATGAAAATATATAGTTTACAAAATATAATATGAACTCATATATTACCAAATAATTATTAATGAATATGAAAACTAATTGAATGTAAAATGAAATATGATCACTTTATGGTCATAAAGCTATAGTACCTTAATAAATTAAATTAAATAAAATTATTGAGTGACAAGATTCCCCCATCGAATGATTGATTTTATCGCATAACTAGTTAGCGAACCATATTAGTAATGATAATCAAGGGAACTGGGTTTTCTTGTTCCCAAATCTAATGGGTCCCAAAATGAACACTTATGGTTTTTCACCAAGGGCATAATGAGAGGATGGAGTGATCCGTGATATATAGGGTGTGTTTTTTAATTCTTTTTCTACCCACTATAGTATAGTTTATTCAATACAGGCTGAATTGGAAACGATACTCTCTGGTCTTCGTTTGTAAATTCAGAAGAATATACCCCTTTGTGATGTAGAAAATGACACCATCATAATCTACATTGCATTGTACGGTAATTGATCCATCCCATTGTCTATATACAACATAATTATACAGTTACTCAGTCTAATGGATACCAACACAAACATTATTTATACGTGGCATGAGTGTAACAAGGATGTTGACTAACATTAATCTTTGACAACACATGGGGAGATAATTTCTTGTTCTCATGACATTATTTCTTTTCTTTCATAGGGGGAACATTCTGTTAGAGGGGAATCTCTAGGCCTACTTCATATTTTACTTCTGTAATTCTCTTTTTTTAACTCTTCTGTTCTTTGATTGATTTTCTATCCTTATACCTCTTATTCTAAAATCAATAAATCAATGATTATAATACCATGAAGTGATTGTTTTTTCATTAAAATTTGGGGGCTTATTTTATATGAGATAAAATGTGAAATATATACTTACCATAAATTTATAAAATAAATATTTTATATAAAATAGTTGATCCTGAGGAATATAATATGGATGGTAATGGTAAATTATAATTATTTAATGATTTTATTCATTCTATAAAATGTAAACATGGTGGATAATTCCTTGAATATGAAACTATAATATATTATTAACCATATTATGATAGGAACATGATCCTTTGGTTAATTATTTAATAAAAGGATAGTTGGAATATAGACTATGTGGTAAACCCTATCATGAATGCATCCAAAGGACTATCGTTTGAATCATAGAAATCTTATTGGGGGATATATGTGGGTAGGTAGTGATACAATGAATGACACAAACCTGGTGATGTAGGTAGGATGATGATGACATGACACTACACTAGTCATTGGGGGCATTATAGACCACCAGGGAAAGGGATTATGATATAGGTATTGGGTATACATTGACCCATATTAAAATAAGTCATTCTATTAATAATAAAAATAGTATTCGACCCAAATTTTTAAAAAAATGTGATTTAATTAATGTTGGAATAAAAATTATGAATGAATAAACTATCTATCTTATGGTTATTTTCCCAGTATAGTCCACATTGAAAAAATAATTAAGATTGATCAAATTTATCATAATGGATTGAAAGATAAGGTACAATTGATTATGGAATCAAAAATATCTAGATAAATATTGAAATAGATGGTTCTTCAATGATTGTAAATATGTTGGGTGTTCTTGGTGATTCTTGGTTGAAGAGGGAATAGTTTATTTGATATAGTATCTCTCTATTTTCCATTCTTCTAGATATTACAGTGATATATAAATACATCTGATAATATTATTGGTTGTATGTAATAAAAAATGATATTGTTAAATTCACCCTAAAAATTATAACGTTATAATGGGATAATGATGATTGAAATCTATGACAAACATGACCTAGACAATCTCCCAAATCAGTCCTCAACCCAAATTCCCACATATCTAAAGTGTGTTACTGATCCCCACAAACATGATACTAGAACCCCAAAATCAATAAAAACTGGAAAAGATAATTTTACCCAACCTAATAAATTGAACATGATATATATACACTATGGGAATAAACAATAGAATAAGAAACATTTTTATATTTCATAATAAAAATAATAATAAAATTCATACTACACAATTTTTGATAAAAACAATTATCCAAAATACATGTCCAATAGAAAATAGAAAATAAAACTAAAACGATTTGTCCATGTGGTAGCTTGGGAAACCTCCAATTATCTCACCACCAACTACAAATAAAATGATGACATAATACTTTGACACCTAACTATGATGCATTTAATTTCCATAAATTGAATGACATATTGAGGTCTACGCACTACTGAAGGGGTGAAAAAAAGTGAGATAAATAGGCACAGTTGGATCCCAATAATGTGTTCTATATCAAGTATCTATGAAAAAATATGAACAATATTCAACTTTAATGAATACAATCCTTATAAATAGTAAATATATTTTTATAAAAATTAGGGAAAAATATTTAATTTATCCTTTTCCATATTTCCAAAATAATCCACAGAAAATAGTTCAATGTAGTTTACATAAATCAAAATAGTATGATAAATGAAAATCATGTATCAAATATCATATCAAATACATGCTAGTATTGGATACAAATATACAAGACAATGAAAATGTATCATCATGCGAATAATCACTATAGGTTAGGCTAGCTAGGACACATATACGAAGATTTAGAAAGTCACATGCTTCATGTTTCTTAGTATATGCATGAAATCTAGACACAATTGGACCACCCTATAAATTGAACCACCCAATGGTATCTAAAATTTCCTTATAATAATATTCCTCGAGAGTAGAGGAATAACCCATTTATAAACCCCCCGATAGTATCAACCGACATGGTTTTTTACAACTCATTCCAACTAAGAACCCAAGTCTTCCCATTTTATCTAGTTTCCAAACCATTTCATCAAAATTAATCATTTTAAACCATTTTTTAAATCCATTCCAAAATTCTTTGAAAACAACATTTCATTCACCACAATAAAACAGGATACCAATATTTCCATGAAAATGTGTTCCACCCACACAATTAATCCAATTATTTATTTCACTAAATTTTTATAAAAGAACTCAAATAAATTTCAATAGAGGTCATCTAATATAGGCTAGTGATAGAACCACTTACTTCAAATAAGGGTCACACATTTCTAAAAAGAGATCCACCAACCAAAACAGAACACAATGATTATGATACATATCCAAGAATCATTCTTTAATTCTCATAATAAATTAAACAAGCAAGGTTCTCACAAAAGAAGATAAATCAATAAAAACCATAAAGAAACTTTTTTTCGACACCAAAATAATCTCAATGGATATCCTCTAATGGAATAACATGCAATATATATTGAATTTATTTCTAAAATTTTGTTCATAGATCAATGGATACATAATGATAGGGAAATGCAAGTACTTTGATCAAAAAAAAATGAACAGGTATAATTATTACTAACCAAGAGAAATAAACCAAAATTGAAATGAAGATCAATCACTGAATGAAGTGATCTAGAAGGAATGGAGGTCCCCAAAATCAACTAAGTGATATCCTAGGTAGTGATAGAAGATAATGTCAATGAAGGAATGTTCAAAATCCCATGAAACACCCTAAAAACCACATATCTTGATAATTACATGACATGTAAACCATTCACATCATGTAAATTCATGATTAATTACCCATCCCAAAATTGCGACTCTACATATTAAAATTCCAATTTTTGAAAATTACACATTATGTATACTTTTCACAGCTATTAATTCTTTCATGCCCTGAAACATACTAAAATAATCAATCTCGAAACTAATAAGAGATGTTAAAACATTATAAGGTGTGTAAAGCATTCATGACATGTAAAAATTTAATGATACATAATACCATCATCAATTGAAATTACCCTACAAAGAAAAAACATCTAGATTCTACTCAAAAACCAAAACTAGAAAAGTTGGTCTTCAAATATATGGAGAAACCTACTAATCCATTTCCTCATTTATAAACATACTACATTAATTCAAACAAAAATACATCCTTAAAAAATTATTACATTTTCTATATAATATGATCTCTAGTATTGGGAGTCCCTAGATAGAACCAAATAACGTGGGGAATAAAAATATATAAGAGATATACCAGAATGTGGATATGAATATGTTACAAACCTCCCCACATAAGATTTTCTATTATCAGGAATTCATTATTGAAGAATGATGTAAAAAAATAGGTGGGGACACTTATCTTTCATTAACAACCGAACTCGTATGTCTCACAGTAATCTGAGCCATGTCTCCATGAAAATTTGTCCAATGGTATAAAATTCCCATGTAAGACTTTCACATAAGATTCAATTATCTCAAATGGGAAATCCACTTTAGAAATGTCTCAATCCAAATCATTATCTCCCCAAATAAAAATGCAATAGGGAATATGTTGGTATTTCCAGATTAGTGATATGTGGAAAACATCATAAATTCATATCAAATGAACTAGAAATTACAACCAAGAATCATCCTTCACAAGACACTGAGTGAAACAAATGGTCTAATATATCATAAGGCTAACATTCCTTATTTTTCAAGACGATCGTGACACAATCTAGGAGAGACACTAAATAAATCCTAGTCACCAGTGGAAAACTACAAATGACAACTTCAATGATTTGTATTTGATTTTTGAATAATCCTCACTGTAACTAGACATTGATGTATATCATAATTCCTCACTGATGTCTCCTAGATGAGAGTTGATCCCACCAAAAGTGGCCTCACCTAACTCTTCCTAACAAAGAGTGTGATATACATGAGTTAATATACAATTCCTTAAAAGGAGCCTTTAATACTTCTGAATGATTATCTTTTTATAAGATCCCTCAAATAATCTTTGATGGATGTATTATGATACTCTAAAATACCAAATGTGAGAATATAGCATTTCATCCCGGATCTAAATAACACAATATTTTTTGACCATATATCTATGGATCATATGTTGTAAATTACTTGATAAGAGTCCATATACCTTACTAGATAATCTCCGAAATCTATAAGTAAATCCTATGATCCTTATTTGAATCAATATTAGAGGGAAACTCATGTATCTTCAAGATCTCTTATATATACAACTTACAGATTTCATCAACATTAGTGGTATCCCTGATTATAATGATGTGATATTTATTTGGAAACTAATAAAACACCACCTAGATAGCATTTATCCTTTGAGGAATCTATATTAATCCAACAGACAAATCTATGGACAACTCATCACATTTTGAAAACCACATTAGAAGAGGCTGTGGAAATTTAGAGGGTTTCATATTCTCTTTCATTATCTGTTGTGTGTTGAGAAAATGGGGCATATAATCAATAATGTTATGCTTCATATAAGGACACTAGATTCTTCTTAAGATGTCATGATACATCTTAATAGTTCATAGTGAATGACCCAATTAAAATTATCAAAGTTATAAAAATCTGAGATCCTCATAAATAATGAAACGAAAAAATCCCCAATAAAGATAACACAATATGGATACATAGGCCATCCAGAAATGGTATCCCCACCATATATAGTTTATCAAATTTTCATGAACTCGTAATCCTATTGTTGATCTATAGAATATACTCTAGGAGATTTGATGATAAAAAAACGATGGACAGAACTATGCCAAAACATAATGCCACATTACCATTCTGGCATGTATTTTTTTACAATTATATTGTTTTACCTTTTACCTTGGTTGAGAAATTCCAAAATGGAATTAATAGGATATATGTAATGTAGAAGGTAGGGATCTGATGAAATCTTTTTCTTACACCTATGGTGTTATCTTCTCACTAGGAACATGCATGATGTGTATGTGTTGTATACATCGTATAATGGATACTATAATGAATTCTTGAACCAGATGCTTGACATCAATGGATTACACATTATTTATATCATCCACACCATGTAAATAATTAAAACTGATTTATAATAAAATGATATGGGTTTTTAGCATATATGATTGTAACACCCCCTAGCTTCCGTGGTTTTTTTCTCTTTGAATAATACTGTAGCGTGTGATGTACGCAATACCAAGTTCAAGCGCACCAGGACGTATCAAAAAGTCATTTAAAAATATCTTATAGATATAAATTACCAAATTTTTAATTTTATATACTCCATATATTCTTAACAACCTTATTACGTGTTTCTTATACATAATATAAAAACAAGTTCAATTTTTCAGATAAAAGATGTATTTTTAAAAAATATCATTTTATCACCTTTTATTGGATAACACATTTTAAATCCAATATATGACACTTTAGTATATTACATTTGGCAAAATAAACATTTTCATTAGAAGCATGACATAAAAATTTAGTCTGGATATATTTTCGGTGCATTTCTGATAACATTTATATTTTTATGAATAATGAAGAATATTAAATTGAAATTGAAAACAATTTTTTAGTCCAAATTATTTATAGTCTTAAATTAAAAATTTGAAGTGTTTTGAAGTATAATTAGATTATATTTTTAACATTTAATTCAATTTTGGTCATTAGATTTAATTTTACATTTTAATTTACATAAACACATATCAATCTTTTGATAGTTTTTATTTCTCAAAAAACCCGCTTTCTGGTTTTGACAATGAGAATAATTTTTAAATTAATTAATACATCTTCTATGTTTTGAATTTGGTAAAATATACATCATTTTTTGATTTTTAATATCAATATTATCTTTGGGTGATTGTTTTGTTAATTTCCTACAAACATTCAAATTTTTATGAATAATGAAAAAACACAGCGTTATTGTTTAAAGAATACTTTTTATATAAATATATTTTTTAATTTAATTTTCTTTTGAAGTAAAAATTGACTAAAAATACCTATATTTTTCTTATTTAATTCATTTAAGTCATTTTATTATAAAATTATATATATAAAATTGTAGTTAACTTTTTAATGTCTTTTACTCATCTTCTTGGCTCATTTGCACATTTTCATAGAAAAATACGTTTTCTGCTTCTGTGAAATAAATTTTAAAAATCCAAGAGAAAAAGTAGACATCAAAAAGTTAAATTTGGTTTAATAGGATTAAAATAATGTTTGGTGAAAAATAAAGTTTGAATTCTATTTACAACGGTTAAAAGTAAAATTGGTAATTAATTGTAAAAATTATATTATAATACATTAACACAAGTATTATTTCATTGGATAAATGTATTTCTACCTAAATAAATCTTAGTAATAATAAATAATCATTTTGATCCACTTAGATATATATTTGGATATTTATTATTATTTTATTTAAAGATGAGATAAAAGTGTTAAATTCAATGTTTAATAACTGATACATTTTTAATGTAGGGTTTTATATAATATAAATTAGACAATAAATATTCATTAGAAAGATAAATTGATTTTATACATAATGGTATTTTATTTATAATTTTAGACATTAAATAATTAAATTTATTTATGACATAATGATGATGCAGTAATAAACTTATTATTGAAAGAATAAAATAAATGATATTATAAATATTAATATAATTGTAAATTGAGACTTTTTATGTATTCCATGAATTTTATAAGATAATATGAATTTTTAGGGTTTATTAAATAAATTTTTTCTAAGTGATAACTTTCTTATGACTTTCAAAAAAACCAAATAATAAATCGTGTCAAAATTGACAAAACTGAGTTTTAAATAATACTATATTATTAATTTATATAAAATTCCAAAAAAATTAAGATATGAGAAAAGACTTTGATAATGATAGATATATCAATAATGAACCACTTGGGGTTATTTTTTCTTTTTATAGTAAATTTATTGTCCACTTATTATAATAATACAAGAATATATAGTAAACATTAGACAATTTTACTAAGAGTTAAATCTAAAAAATAAAGTTAATATGGTGACCTAAACCTATATAAAACCTATTAATTAAGTGGTTTCCAACACCCCAACCCAACTTAGACTCTAAGTTAATTTTTGGATCCATTATAAAATGAGTATGATTGTTTAATAAAATAATATTTCAAGATTTCCCTAATGTGAACCTCACCACACTTATAAGAGGGTAAATATCATTCCATCAAAATCACTCCTCCAAATCCATTTTTCATAGGGAATGCTTAGTCTAATATCCTCTCAAATACCATCAATTTAATCTGGATTCGTTACTTTGATCAAAAAACAACTTAAGGATCCATTTTGATCAAATCAAAAGGAAGCACCCGAATAAGAGGTAATAATTTTATCCCATATTTCAAAGTTATTTTCTTATTCATATTCCTCTTTCTTTGTTATTTCGAAAAGAAATAATAAATTTATTACCTTCTATATACAATTATGTTATTATAAATATGGTACAACCATTTTCATTATTCTATAAATCCAATGAATGAAAAATTAACCATATGTGCGTACGTATGACTTACCTTCTCAATAAAATAAATATGGTACAACCATTTTCATTATTCTATCCATCCAATGAATGAAAAATTAACCATATGTGCGTATGTATGACTTACCTTCTCCACGCCGTGGTGTAGTTTGTCATTTTACACTTCATCATTTTGATGGGTATAATAACATGTATAATTTATTAAATAATAAATATAACATGTTAGTTATTTGGAATATATGATATACCATCTAATTATATATGATTTCATGATCAATATAATTGTTTTGTCACTCGTGCGTATGTACAAATTATCATCTCCAAGAACGCGATGAGATTAAATCACCATCGTAACCATTCAATAATAATTTTCATTTTATGATTATAAATAATTTTTAAGAAATTATGATCATTATACATATTAATCAAATATATCCTATAAATATCAAACATTACTTACGCAATAAAACAGATAAAGGAAAACGAATCTCTTAACACCCAAAATAATGATACTCATGAATTATTATTAACAATACAGTATTAAAAATCATATATGATATCATATTATGTATCTTTTTCAGGTATAAATTAATAATAATGATTTCACCATTATATAAGTTGTAAACTTACCCTCAACTAAGTAGAAGTATAAGGTAAGGCATTTTATCTCACTTTTTATTCCCATGAACTTCATGCAATATTAGCCACTATTTAATTTTGTATAGTGTATCTACTGCCAATTATTGTATTCATGGTGTAATATACATTAATATATGTTTATTTACATCTTAATTTTATGATCATTGTTTAATGGGGTGTATGTTTCATATGTTACAGAAACTATAAGTGAATTTCAAATTTCAATTTCCACTCATCAGGCTTTATTTATACTTAATTGATTATATTAATCCAAGACTATCTGTGGAATAATTATTTATTATTTATGTAGTAATTTCTAATCCCTTTTTTGGATATAAATTTGATAAAATTAATCACTCCATAAATTCAGGTGCCATTGATATGAACTTGTTTAGGGTAGTCTTAAATGAATTTCCATTTATTAAGTTAAACATCCAAGTCATTGGTTTTGTTTTTACAGGAATATGTGTGAATGTCCTATTATTGATTTATACAGAATATCCCAATATATTAAATTTATTTATGTTTTTCACACATAATTATTTCATTTATTTATCCTTAATATAAGGATACAGTCTTTATAGGGGATTTCATCTCAATATACATTCCATTGAGACCTCTTTGTCGTTGTGCACAAATTCTTTTTTATACGGTGTATATATTATCCATTGACATATTATATCTTCAATCCATTTATTATCTTGATATTATAACGTTTTTATTATTTTTATTCCTCAATTACTTGTATTTATTTGTCTCTTATTTGGTTAGGAACTCTTTAACTAAAATATCATTTTAAATAAATTTAGGCTTTATTCTTCTAATTCATTCTCACTAATTTCCATGTTTTAAAAATTATTATTATATATATATAGGCATGAATGTTTTGAAATTAAAATTCCATTCAAAATTTTCAATGTGGAATTGGAAACTATGTTTTAGAAATCTCTTCTAAACATCATCTTTGATTAATAGAGTGACATTTAAATGTTTCCAATAATAAAGAGGATATTTCTCTCAAATAGTTTTACTAGTAATGTTCATCTATGTTAATATCCTTCATTATTCTTGATTTGGTTGATTTATTATAATAAAATCTTCCATAATGTATTGAATGTGTTATGTTTGACTTTGGATGTGCTATTTTTATACCATTCATTTTTTGTGGTTAAAATATTGACATATTGTATGACAGTTATAATATGAATGTTTAGATTATGTTTCATCATTTCCATATGAGAAATGAATTCAACATAGTATGTGACCGGTGATGCCTGCTATACCTTCTCGATGCATATGTAAGTCTTATGAGACAAAGTAATGTCTTGGCCCAAGGCCTGGAGAAAATCCTTTTTTTAGTTTTGGAATGAGGCCTCGACTATGTGGTTATGATGTCCATCATTATGCATTCTGTCATTATGAAAATATCTATTGATATCAAATGTGATTATTCAAAAAGTAGAATATCCATGTGAATAAATAAATGGAACTAATTGATTTAACTTTTTTATATTAATCTGTTGTTTACATTCCAAACGAATTTCTTTTATTCATATATATTACATTAAATATTTATGCTTATTTACTATTGTCTCTGCTTTATTTTTTTCTTTACTGAGCATCTGAGCTCACCCCTTTATTATATATTCTTTTTTCCAGGACGTGAAAAACGTATATTATGTTTGACCTATAGGGGTAAGTTAAGGGATGTGAGTATGTTCAAAGGGGACACATTTTTGTAGTTTTTGTATGTTATAATGTAAAACTTATGTATGTATGTATTACTTCTAAGGCTACTAGAATAATCGGTCTTTTGAGACTCGATCTCTTGTGATAATTCCAATGTTATGTAAAAATGCATCCACTCTGGGTAACTAGGGTCAGGGCATTATAGTTTGTATTAGAGAATTTTTAGTACAAGCCTTGGATGATAGATTTAGAAAATCCCAGATTACAAAACATTTCCCTAAGATATACTTTTACGACTAGTATAGAAGTACTTCCTAGAATTTTGGTAATTTAGAGATTTTGTATATTTTCAAAGAAATACATCCATGTCAAGATACAAGTAGGTAGAGGTGGCTCTGGAAAAAATATATCTAGGATGGAAAACTCCAACAAGGTGTTCCAAGATTGACCCGGGATATCCCTGTACATGACAATGGGTGTTGATGCACTTTTGGTTACAACACTCCTGGGAGATATGAGTAGGATAATTCACATTTTCATTACAAACAGATTTCACAGATTTTTTATAAGATCAGAATTAATAACCTTGACTAATCTTATTGTGTTTTATATTGAAAATATGGTGTCAAGATATTCTATAAATGATTTTATGACTTTTGTTACTCATAGTCTGCTCATGGGTTTTAGTCAATGGCTGGATTCCAAAGTAGTCATAGTAACATTGAACATGATGTAGAAGGTGCGAATAGTGGAGTAAATGAGAAAAGAAATAAAATGTTGATTGGCATGAAAGATATTGTGTTTTTGTGGAATCAATTTTAAAAAAATATGATCATCAATATATACAGTAAACAACTCCTAAACTCATCAATGAAGAGAAATGAGGAGAATGATAAGATCTCCAGTAGTGGAGAACATGGTGAAAAGAAATCTCATTTTCCATAATACATGATATGTGGGAGGAACCCAGGAAATTGCCTCAATAGAACAAATAAATTTATTATGTGTGGGGAATAAAGACATAATATAAAGAATTTATGTGAACAAAATGAAGAGTACTATGCAAGAAAATTAAAAAGATCCTAAGAAAACATTTACAGTCATTTTACAAAAATGTAGGGGACCTGGGCATTATCTGAGTCAATGTTTTATTCTATAAGATATCCTAAAATTCAAGGAAGAACCTATGAGGAAATAAATGTATAGAGAAATATTTAAAATTATTAATTCTCTATGTCGATGGGATTACATTGGAGGACTTTTATCTTATATGAATAACCCAGCAATTTGTTATGTGAAATTGCTATCTATGGAGTAATTATCATTTATTTTGTGGATATAGTTATAAAGAACCATTTAGATTTTTATGATCCATGAATTTGAGACAATTACATGTTATTACATTATGGGATAAAAATGAATGATATGAGATAACATTTGAGGTTAAAATATATAATGGTAATTCTTGAGTAATTTTCTCATATTTATGAAAGGTATAAAATTATATAGTTTTTGAAAAAAGGATAACATGCAGACCATGTGACAACCCATCCTATTAGAAAAAACTGCAGGAATTGAACCCACATCCATAGTGTGATAGGGATTTATTGCCTAGCACTGGAATACATGGTGTCCCTGGCTAGTATATATATTTATTTTTACTTAAATGATTATATGGATCATGAATACGTTTAATTTTTGAACATATTATTTATCCTTAGTATAGGAAAATGATCTGGTGATTAAGCGATAAATTTAACTTTGGATGATGGTCACTATTTTAGAAACACTATATTTCTTATGAAAATATAATACTATGGGATTTAATTTGAGGAGTAAGGGTGGAATTTTATTTTGAAAGAATGTATTTTTTTGTGGACTTATAGAGATTTAGGGTATTTATGAAAAATTATTATCCTATAATATAGAATATATGATTAGGTATATTACTTTTAAGTATCTGAATTTAACAGTAGTTGTTGTTAATTGGAGATAAATGTTCAGATTTATCGGGGAAGACAATGTGATAAAATACTTATGAATATTTGGTTTCAATCTTAGTTTGAATTATTTTGATGAATTTTACGGATAATTGTTTTTTTTTGAATTGTCTTTGTTAAATATTAGGTACTATTTGATTAATTTTGGAGATTAATAATATTATTTCCTTCAAAAAACGATTATCATTTTTAGGGATCATCTGATCTTATACCAACTATTTTGGTTTTGGTTAATTTCGAAATAAAAGGGAATTATATTTTTTATCGTTTGGGGATTATGAGATTCTCTAGAAGATGAATCTAGAGCTTTAGGTGTGACCGAGTCATCTTGAATAGATATCTTTGAGAATGAAAGATGAGTTTGAGGTAAATTTTTTAAAAGGATAGAACACTAACTTCCAAGTATTATTTTACTTATTATATTAACAAAACAATTCATAATCTTTAGGGAATAGATATTAAAACCAAAAAAGGGTTATTATAATACGTTATATTCTTTTTCAAATGACGATATTTTAAATTATTATTGATTTATGGATTTGAGACCCAAAATTGTCCATACTATTGTTTGTGACTGATGACCTTAATCACTCCCTATAAATATTTCCATTTTCCATCCAATTATAATTTCCAACAATGTTATCATTTTCGAAATCCTAATTTTATGGTGACTTTTTCATTTCCATTTCCCTAAAATAAACAATAAATTTTATTAAAGTTATTCTTAATGTGGGGTTTCCAAAAAGGTATCTTTTATTTTTTAACCTTTTATTTATGAAGAACAATTTCAAATAGTGAGGAAGCAATTTATTGAAGGAGGGAAGAATTTAACACCCCAATCTTCAATGGTACGTTTCAATTTGAATATTATGATAATGTGTGAAGAATGCCACACATAGTTCAAGAACACCACAATCTATAAAACATGCCGTTTAAAAAGTATCTATGAATATAAAAACAAAATTTGCAATTTTATATACTCCATATAATTTAAACATCAATATTTAATGCTTTGTAGACATTACATAAGAACAAATTCGATTTTTAGATAAGTGAATTATTTTTCAAAAAATGAAAATTTACCACTTTTTAATGGAGATCCCTTTTTAAATCCAATATTTGAAACATTTATATATTCAATTAGAAAAAAATAAACTTCTTCTTATATTCAGTATAAAAAAGTTTAGTTTGGATAAAAATTAGGTGCTTTTCTGATAACTTTCATATTTTGATGAATAGTGAAAAATACTAAATTTTATTTTAAAACAAATTTAAAAAAATATTTATACTGTTAAATTAAACATTTGAATGGTTTTGAATTATAAATAGATTATATTTTAATTATTTAAATCAATTTTGTTCATTGGATGTAATTTTACATTTAAAATGGATACAAACATATATCAATATTTTGAAAGTTTTTACATTTCAAAAACCTGCTTTATGGTTTTGATATCATTAAAATATTTTAAATTAATAAATATAACTTTTATGTTTTGAAGTTGGTAAAATAGAAAATAATTTATAATTTGGAATATCAAAATTATCCTTGGGTGAATTTTTGGTATTTTTCAAAAACGTCCAATTCTGTTGAAAAGTAAAAAATACTGTTTTATTGTTTAGAATTGACATTTTATTTAAATTATTATTTTTCATTTAAATTTATTTTTATGTATAAATAGATGCATAATACCTATATTAGTCCAATATAATTTATTTAAGTCATTTTATTGTAATATTATATATATATATATAATTCTGGGGAACTTTTTACCTTCTTTTACTCACCTTCTAGCCACATTCTCAAATTTGAATAAAAATTAATTTTACCACTTCTGTGAATTGAATTTCAAAACAATGAGACACACAGTTGACATCAGTAAGTAGAATGTGGTTAAATGGTCTGAAAATATTTTTTTTGAATAGTATCTTTTGAATTTTATTTACCCGGGTTAAAATTATACATTTTAATTATAGGTACTAATGATATTATAATTTCCTTAATACTTGTCTTCATTATATCTGATAAGTTTATTTCAACCAGAAACGTCCTTAGGAATAAAATACAATCATTTTTGGTTCTATTGGATTAGATTAGGACATTTCTTATTGTTTAATATAATGAATAGTTAAAAGTGTTAAATTCAATGATTAATAAGTAAACTTATTTTAATATAGGGTTATTCCTGAGATAATTTGCACTATAAATATTCATTATAAAGCTAAAAAATTTCCTACATAATGGTATGTTACATATAACTTTTTTATATTAAATAATTAAATTTTTTATGACATAATGATGATGGAGTAATTACATTATTATTGAATGATTAAAATAATAGAAACTATAAATATTAATATAGTTTTAAATTTAGACTTTTGATGAATTCCATGAATTTTATAGGATAATTTTAAATTTTAGGGTTGATTAATTAAATTAAATTTTTCGAAGTGATAATGTAGTTATGACTTTCACAGATACTAAATAACACATATTTTCAAAATTAACAGAAATTGGTTTTCAAAACAAATACTATATTATTATTTGATATAATATTTATAAAAGTCAACGGATCGGACAATGGAAAATGATAAGGTTATATATATAAATATTGAACCACATGGGGTTCTCTTGGCTTTTATAGTATGTTTATTAACAATTTATTATAATAATACGAGAATACATGGTAATAGTTAAACTATTTAACATATAGTTAAATCGAAAATATAAGGTTAATATGGTGGCCTAAACCGGTCTAAAACCTATATGTGGAGAGGATTTTAACACATCACACATTATAATAAAAATAAATCTTTTTGGATCCATTATAAACCAAATATTATTGTACAATAAATAATATTTCATGCTTTTCCGAGAGTGACCCTCGCCTCTCGTATAAAATTGTTCTTCCCCTATCTCAAAATCACGCCTCCAAAGCCATTTGGCTTGGCCAAACCCTTCTAAAATATTCTCCCAATAATTCTAACTGTATCTGAGATTCCTTGAATTGATCGTAGTGCAACCTAAATATCCCTTTTGATTAAATCAAAAGGAAGCACCTCAAAAAAGAGGTAATAATTATATCATCTCTTTCAATGTTCATTTCTTCTTCAACATCTTCATTATTTGTAGTTTCCATAACAAAATAATAACTCTATTAAGTTCTACATAATTTTATTATATTAGAAATATGGTACAACCATATTCACTATTCAATCCATCCTATGAATGACAATGTCACCATACGTGAGTACGTACGGCTAAACATTTCAATGTCATGGTGTAATTTGTTATTCAAAATTTAAATCATTTAAATGGGTATAATAATTAGTATAAATTATGCAAATAAAAATTATAACATGTTAATTATTCTGTATAAATTATATACAATCCAATTACATATAATTTCATCATCCAAAGAATTGTATAGTCGCTCGTGCGTACGTACCGATTACAATCTACACGAATGTGATGGGATTCATTCTCCATCGTAACCATTCAAGAATAATTTTGATTTTATGATTACAAATAATGGTTAAGAACATAATATAATTATGTATATTAATAAAATGCATCCTATCCATATCAAACTTTACTTACATATCATATCATATAAAGAAAAATGAAACCGTTAACACCTGAAACAATGATACTATTGAAATATTATTAACAAAGCAATGTTAGAAGATCATATATGATATAATATTATGTATGTGGTTTTTTAAAATTTTATAACACTGATTTCACCATTATACAGGTGGTCAACCTACCCTCTACTATGGAAAAGTACATGTTAAGGGGTTTTCATCTCACTTTCTATTCTCGCAAAATTCATGCTATATTGACCACTATTTCTTTTTTGTGGTGTATGTACTACCCATGATTGTATTATTGGAGTAATATAATTTAATTTATGGGTATTTACATCTTCATTGTATGATCATTCGTTCATGGTGTGTATGTTTCTTATGTTACCAAATCAATAATGGAATTTCAAATTTCAATTTCTAATCATTGGGGTTTATGCATACTTCATTTCTTATTTTAGACCAAGATTAAGTGTGGTATCACTATTTATTATTTATGTTGTAATTTACACTCCATTTTGTGTCGATATACATTTTATTCACATAATATATCCATTTTTAAATTCTCATTTTATTGATATGAACTTGTTTTGTGTAATCTATACTCAATTTCCATTCATTGAGTTAATCATATAAGTAACTGGTTTTGTTTTTAGACGAATATGTGTGAATGTCCTATAATTGATTTATAATTAATATCTAATTATATTGATTTTATTTATATTTTTCACACATAATTATTTCATTTAGTTATTCTTAAACTGAGGATAAAGTCATTATAAGGGATTTCATGTCAATTTACATTCCATTTATACCTATTTGTCTTTAAGCACCAATTCACTTTCATATGGTGCATAAACTATCCTATAACATATTATATCATGAATCTCTTAATTATATTGATATTATAATGTTTTTATTATTGTTATTATTCAATTACATGTATTCAAGTCTCTCCTTTGGTTAGGAACTCTTTAACCAAAGTATCATTTTAAATGTTCAAATCATTTATACTTCAAAATCATTCTCAATGATGTCCATGTTTTAAAATTGGTTTTAAGTATTTACTTATATGGAAATGAATTTTTGGAAATTAAGATTCCATTAAAATGTTTCAAAGTGGTATGGGACACTTTGATTCAAAAAATCTCTTTAAACAACTTCTTTCATAAATATGGAGACTTTTAAATGTTTTCCTGAAAAAGGGGATATTTGTCTCAAATAGTTTTACTGATTATTTTCATCTATGTGAATATCCTTCATTATTCATGAATGAGGTTTTTTTATTATAATAAAATATTCTATATTGAATAGAATAAGTTATTATTGACTATGGATGTACTATTTTATACCATTCGTGCTTTGGGGTTGAAATATTGACATTTCGTATGCTAGTTCTGTTACAAATGGGTAAACTGTGTTTCAACCTTTTCATATGAGGAATTCATTGCACTTTGTAAGTGATGGTTGGATTCCTCTATAGCTCATCGATGCTTCTGTAGGTCTAATGAGACAATCATGTTTCTTGGCATAACGCCTTGACAAAATCTTATTTGTAATCTTGGAACGAGGCCTTGACTGTGTGGTTATGATGTCTGACATTATGAATTCCATCATTTTGAAATTATCTATTGAAATTACATGTGATTATTGGACTAGTAGAATATCAATGTGAATATGTAAATGACACTATTGGAATTATCATTTCCATTTTATGTTCATGTTTCTGTATAAAATTATTTTGTTTGTGTCATATAAATTCCATTAAATGTTTATGATTTTTAATTCTAGTTTCTACAATTTGGTTATCCTTACTGTGAATCAGAGCTCACACTTTTGTTTTGTTTTTTTATAAGGATACGAAGAAGTATATTATGCATTAACTATAGGTATAGATTAAGGGATATGAGTGTGTTCAAATGGGACACATTAATGTTGTTTTTTTGATGTAATGTAAATAATATTTATGTATCTTGTACATCCAAAGCTACTAAACTATTCAGTATTTCAAGACATGATCTCTTGTGATCATTCCAAGGTTATGTAATAATGAATTGAGTCAAGGTTACTCGGGCCAGATCGTTACAGTGAGCCTTGTGATTTACATGATGTTTTATGGATTAATATTTATTGTAATTGTCATGAGTTGTGGCTTTAAGGAAGTGGATCAGTTTATTTTTGAATTCATTCACCATACAAAAAACCTCTCTAAACAAAAAGGTTACCCTATGATATTTTTGGTGAATCCTTTCCATTTGGATTGTTTCTGTCAATTGATGTTCACCATTTTGGGATTGTTTCTCTCCGGGTATGTAATACTTCTATATTTTGATTTGTTTTTGTTATGATAATTTCTTCGATTTATACTTATGATGAGATAGTGTTTTCTATCGATACTTTTTAGTTTATTTGAGTTCCATCTCTTGTGATGTTTTCTATCATGTATTTTGGTCACCATTGATAAAAGAATCTATTTTCAAACCATGATGAAATAAGTGTTTCTATATAACATGTTAAATTGATTAATTTAATGTTATTTTTTATAGATTTATTTCGCTGATTATTTATTTGATGTGACTTTTGTGAAATTATTTCATTGAAAAAAAAACGGATTTTAGTAATTTTTTCCAATAAAAATCTATATGATTGAATTAGAAAATGGTTTTCAAATAATGAAGTAGATTATCATGGAATTTAAAATTATATTATAAAATATTGGGAATGGTTTTTAATTGAATTTATACAATTTCCAATTGGGATCCATAGGTGTGTTTGGAAAGAGGCATGGGTATCCGTAGGGTGTGTTTCACCACTAAGAAGTACCATTATATGAAATTGTATACCAATAAATGATATCAATTCGACCCAAATTATTTCCTATAGGATTGTGAGTGGCTAGTTCACAATGTGTCATAGGCTAGAGGCCAATTAACTGATGTTATTTGTCATTTATTGATATTTATCATATTATTTTTTATATTATGAATTATTTCTCAAAAATATTTATATGAGGTTATATCACATAGCTTCAAAATATGGGTAATTTAATGGATATCTTTTTACCTTTATATCTTTTTATATATGGATATTATTTCTTACTATATCACATCTACTTTTAATTTTTCTGGTTCAAGAATATGAAATTATTTTATGAAAACCAAATGAAAAATTATTTACAACTATATTTATTTTAGGATAATTATTTATAAAATTTTCTTTTTTAAATATAGAATTTGTTTTATTCTTTATATTAGATATTCTAGGGGAAATGTGATGGTATCCTACTAGGGTTTGGATAACACCCAACATATTCCACTGGGTTTATAGAAGCTATATTTCAATATTCAAGTAATAAGAAGAGATTATTTTAGTATATTGTTTTTTAATTTTTACGTATATTGTTGATTTGGGTTGGTATAGAGGTGACTGCTACTCATGTGCGGGCGTTGACTTACTTAATGGTTTATCCTATTTTTTCATTGATTGTATTTTTTCTTATCTTGTTTATTTTGGCTTCATAGTCCAGTTTTTCATATTTTTTTTATTGCATTCATGAGTGGTTTTTTATCATATTTTAACTATATCATTTGAGGGGAAGGTTCATATGAATTTTAGAGTTAAATGTGATTTTCATTACAAATTTTTATCAAAGGTAATTCTCATCTAGTAGTGTGTTTTTACAGCCTCAATTAGGTTTTGTGTCTTCGGCAGACTAGATTTTGGACCGTTAGAAATTTTATAGTGTTTGTGGAAAAGGGACATGGCGATATAAACATTTTTTTACTAAAATAGAGTTATTATTGGTGTTTATTTACTTTTAATGTGTTTGAGAAATGGTGTTTGAAATCATTCAAATGAACTGTATGGGATGTCTATTTAAATTTATATGTTCCCATTCATGTATAGTTTTTATAGATTTTGTAAATTCTTGATGATTTAAAGTTTTTTTTCAATACTCAATGTTCTTCTATTGATTTGGGAATTTGATCAAGAATGATTGGGTTTTTTAATTTCATACTCCACTCCCTTGAGAAAGGCTCCTCTTGATGTATGAGAGGAATCTATGGTGTATGTTATGTATAAAAATTCACCATTTAGACCCTACACTGGTAGAAGCTATAAGACACACATTTATGAACCTCGTTATAGGGAGTATCATGAACATGGGATTCATTGTGGATCATTTATCATAGTTTACTAAGAAGCATCCTCCCATGTTTCGTGCAAAAAAATAACCCTAGGAATTAAATGATTTGATTGATTGGATAGAAAGGATCTTCAAATTATTGACATATACTGAAGACTCTACTATGACATTTTCATTTACGTAATCGAGAGACCAAGAATGAGATAATGTGACTCAATTTTTCAAGTCAATTTATATGAGTATATAACCAATAATTACTTGATAAAAATATATTACAAGATGTTTTATCCCATGATATTTTATAGGGTTTTGAATTGGGAGTTTATGAATTTAGGGAAAGGGGAGAATACCATTTTGGGGTATTCTACCTATTTTTCTATATTAGTGTAAAATGTATTAGATCGTGTTTGTAATGAGTACTAGAGGGCTCATAGGTTTTATTTGGGAATAAGTCCCATTATTTAGTCAATTTTTATACTCTGATGGTATTTTATCATTGTGTATGTATCAGAAAAAGAAGCAATGGATTATGTAGACATAGCTGGGAATAAATTTTTATGGTTGGAGCTTCAGTTAGTTCAGTATCTAGATAGGCTTCAGCTTTTGGCCCGAAAAGAAATCATAAGAGTTGTCAGTTTTGTTTTGGAATAGTTCCAAGGGATCCGGTAGGACAGTACGGTGTTTTTGTCCACCAGTGATAAAGTATATATCAAACCATGCCAAACTATTCAGATTGTCTTATTACATTTCATCATTATATATGTTATATCCATATATGATTTTTTTGAAATGATGTCATATAGAGGTAGGGAATAATCCACTTTCATCAAGGGTTCACAGATTTAAAAATATTTTTCCTATGGTGGTAGTTATAATCCTCAGGCTCAGGGATATGTTCACATTTCCAAGAATATATTTCTTTATGTTGGATAGTATGTACATGAGGAATCGTAAGTATGATAACTATGTTTAGAGGTATGGTTTTTACAATTTCTTCTACATTATTATATATGTATTCTATAGGTTCTAACATCTCTTTTATATCTTTAAATAACTTTTATGTGTTGGGTATGCATTAATAAAATATTCTATTTTTATTGTATATTTCTATGCATATTTGAAAGAAAATTCATAAAGGTTTCATTTTACCCATTTATTAGTTTATGATAAAATAAATTGATGTTGGATGAGATTTTTTGTTTATTTATCATGACATCTTGCACTTGATTAATTGCATATTGTAAACCTATAATCTATTAACATTTTATAGTTTTGTACTTTTATTTATAAGGGGTCATTCATGTTTTCTATGGTGAGTGAGTCTCTATATTTGGAAGGGAATGTAATGTTACTCTTTATGCTCAGTTAATCTCATGTCAGTTTTTAGATATGTTTCATCAGGATTTTCAACCTGGCTTGGGTGGTCAACTGTCTGCAGTTTTGTGTGTACCCTATGCTATTTTTGGATTATTTTTATAATTTTCTGATATATAAATAGGTCATGTTTAATATTTAAATACACTTTGGTATGATGCCCATTTCTATTCCATCTTAGAGAATGGAACCTTCTATGTTGGTTGTTAAGTTCTATCTTGAGGAAATAGAGGATAAAGGATTTATTCAACCAGGTGTGTCATTATGGGATTCACCTTTCATTTTTTCTATGACGACATATTGGAGCCTTATAGATTGTATTGATTTTATGATTTCTAACTTGGTGAAAAATATTATCAAATAACATTATCCCAGGAATGATTATCTCAATGATTATCGTAGAGGGACTCATTGGTTTTATATGATAGGAAAATGGTAAGGGTACCACCAATTGAGAGTCTGAGAAGAAGATATTACCAAGACAAAATATATTTTTTGATGAGGGAATATCGAGACTATATCCACACCATCCAGTGTAAAAAAGTATCCTATGATTTTTATTAATTTAATGAACTAGATATTTAATTTGTTCTCCGATTTTTTTATTTTTTGTTTTTGGATGATATTTTTGTATACTCCAAGATAGAGGAGTAGAATATAGACCATTAGGATAATATTCATTTATGTTTGCATGAACATAATTTATATGGTGATATTTGAAAATTTTAATTTTAATCTTAGAGATTAATTTTGGTGAATGTTGTATTAGAAAGGGGTGTCTTAGTATATCAACAATAAATTCAAGATGTTATGTCATGGGAGTTTCCCAGAACTATGCGTGAGGACTAGAGATTGTTTTATTTGGATACTGACTATAGATTATCATTTTCAGACTTATTTATTATCTATTCATCATTGATATATTCAATTAGAAAGGGTGTAATGTTTTAATCAAATGTAAATGGTTATATATATTTCTTGGAGATGATGACAAGGTTGGCTTCAAAATTATTTTGATTCTTCCAATGCTGAGGTTTAGTTATGATGTATTCTACGATGAATCTAGTTTGAGATTTCAATGTATCGTGAAGTAGGGAAAAAGGATTTTGATTATTTCTCTCTCTAATTTTACCCTCATGAGATGATCTACCGTAAGAATAATCTTGATCTTAGAGGAGTTACGTATGCACTAAAAATGTGGCATCAATATATATTTGTGGAGATGATTACGATATTTTATAATAATTTGATCATGAATTATATTTTTACTCAAAGTGATTTAAATTTATGATAGAGAAATTAGGTACAGTATCACCAAAATTTTTATTTTCAAATTTTCTGTACCCCTGGGAAATGAAATGTGGTAGCCAGTGCGTTGAGAAAAAAATTAAGGACACAAGCCATGAAGGGATCTTTTTAAGAGTGTCCTTTGATGAATTTGTTTGATGGGATGAGCTTGAAAGTGTAAAAGGTATATGTATAGGTGTTCTTGGCTTCATTTAATGACAAAATGAATTTTGATGATCATGTTTAGATAGATTAGGTGGTAGGGATTGAGTTCCAATTCTTTAGCGATAGACTTTATTGTGGGGGGAGCTTTAGTGAGTGGTCTTAGCCTCCCATGGGATATTTTTGCTTTCTTGGTATGATAATTGTTCTATTTTCACTGAGGTTGTATTTATGGAATATTAGAAAATATTATTATTGGTCCATGAACCACGGTGATACCATGATGTATCCTAATTTTAGGCATCAATATAGGTGTTGGGGGATGAGGTGGTCGCTTCTGAATGTTTTTTCATTGTTCCTAGTCAGAGAGTTAAGGTGGAGCACCAAATACGTAATGGGTTTTTATAGCACCAACACTTTCATCTATGTAAGTGAGAAGATATTTTTAGGTATTTTTGTATTGGTTTTCCATATAATCCTCGTGAGTATGATGATATTTGGGTGATCCATGGAAAACTCATGAAATCATCTCATTTCCTACCAATCTAGGAGGCAATGAAAGTAGAATAGAATTAGGACATTACTATCGTAGAGATTGTGATAATTTATTGGGTTACCTCTAAAATATTTTATGACATGAATGTAAGGTACACATATAATTTTTTTAAAGGATTGTAGGAGAGAATGGTTCTTATATTAAATGACATATAACCTATCATCAATCGATGGATATACAGGTAGTCAGATCTATCCATGTCCTAGAGGATATGACATGGGATCAATTTATTGATTTTAGTGGATATTGAGGAAATAATTCTCCATTGGTTTGATTTTACTTCTACAATAGTTAGTAATATTATATACAGTTGGAACCTATTGAGGTTTTTTATGGGTGGCCGTGAAGATATCCCTCATAATGGGTAGAGTTGGTAGTGAAATCCATGTTTGGTAAGTGTACTGTTCATAATATGATAGAGATGGTGCAGTTGATCGGGGGGGTTGATCATGACATAGGGTCATTGTAAAGACCCGTAAATTTCAAGGATATATTTTTTCATAATTCATTTGGAATTTTATGAGTACGCAGTTTTTAACGGAACCTGATTCTGAGGCCCGGTGTGCCTGGAATCAATTTCTGATGTTTGTCTCCGGTACGTTCATTGAACGAGAAAGAGGGTTTTTTTAACTTTTGAACTGGTGCTCGGAATCGATGTCTGAGGGCACCATTGAAAACACAACGCTGGTAATTGCTTAAGAGGACCTTTCCCAGAGTTGTGTTTTCTCGAGAAGAGTTGTTTAATTTTGTCGTTAAGTGAATAAAGTTGTGTTACAACTTTATTTAAAATTTGTAGTTTAACATCCATGTGAGGAAGTCATTGTGGGACCCACACAAGCCCAACCCCTCACATTCTTAGCTCTTAAACCCCTCTACCTCCCAAGCATTAATGAGGCCATCTCTCCTCTCTTAATGTGTGACAACCCATTTAGGTAATGGCTTGAATTAATTAGGGTGTTTATAATTATTTTTGAATTTTAAATCTTTCACCCTCCTCTCTCTATTAAATATGCCAACCCATATTATTAATACATTTATTAATTATTTTGGAGTGTCAACAATTCATTGTTTTGTTTCTTTTTGCATGGTAATGTTTTTTTTAAAGTTCCCTTGTAAAATATTTGTCGAGGAAATATTTTGGGTGGGGAAAACCTCTGGAGAAATTGGAGGAGATCTGCCTCCTTCCAACGAAGAACGTTCTTAACGAAGAACGCCTCCGGCCGAGAACGCGATGTAACTGACGACGTGCCTCCTCTTCTTCTTCCTCCGGGTCAAGGGAGGAGACACCACCACTGGGAACATCACCATCGACGACGACACTTCCTCCGACATCAACATAATCTTCACTAATCTACTGTGATGTTTGATCATCGTGACTCTTGCTTCTTTCTGCAGCTCCACACCATGGGACGACTATACGAGGTAGGGGTTGATTTTACAATTCGAGAATATTTGACAATTCTTTGTTAATTTTTTGGCAGCCTGTAATCCAAAATAACAGGAGGAGTTCAGACCGCAAGAACACAGCCAAACCCCATCCCCTTTTGTCATTGATTATATTCATGGCTTGAAATAGAGGCGATGCTGATGTACCGCTTGAGGTAGAGGAACCCTTGGAGGAGCGCGACGCCATCACGTCGCACTGATGATGGAACGAAAGGGGCCGGGGCCAAAGCTGGGCCACGACAAAGAAGTGTGGCACTGTTGCGCCGTGCCGAAACATCAAGGGGTCGCGATTGGGGTGGGCCACGGCGGTGGGACGTGGCGCCGGCTGAAGAAATGCCACAGACTAATGTTGCGGCGGTGGCGTTGACCAACAGGCAGCGGATGGGCACGACCAGCCGCCGGAGCTCCAGGAGGTGGGACCCCTCACAGGTCCCGCGACAGTTCACAAGGCCAGCCAAATGGACGGCCGTTTTCTGAGAAAACTGAGGGGCATATCCCTTGGGCTCAATTAGGGTGGACCCCAATAGGTCTTCCGTTCCGCAAAAAGGTGGTGGCGCTCCCCCTTTGCCCCCGCTCGGCCGCGTGCTGAGCCGCAGTCACCTGCACCGGGTCGGACCACCTGCACTGGGTCGGGCCGCCCGCACCGGTCTGGGCGGCCCACATTGGGTCGGACCCCTGCACTGGGCCGGGCCGTGCCATAATGGGCTAGTCCCGGACCCGGGTTGGGTAAACCCAGTATGGGCCAACCTAGGGGGTTTCGGGCCAGGTCAGTCCGGGCCCATACCCCCCCAAAATCGGACAGATTCGTTCAAATGCCAGTAACTTGGGCTACAGACCTCTGATCGATGCACTGTCATTTCCAATGAGATCCTTGGATCGACACAGTCTTTTCAGTATGTTAAAATCAATGTTTAGGAGAACTTTGCGCACGTCCGGGTTGGTTCGAACACGAAACCAACCGGGCATTCGGAGCAGAAACGCTTATAACTTGAGCTCTGGACGTCCGATTGACATGCCATCAACATAGTTGGATCCCTTATAGTGGGATGGTTCATTTGGCTTACTACACTCGAGGTTTGGATGTAGTTGGAGTATGGTCAGGTTGGTTTTGACTTAAAAACCAACTGGGCCCCTGGGACGAAAAACCCAATAACTATCAAACCGGACATCCGATTGACGTACCGTCTATCGCATTGTGTTCCTTTTGAAGAGACGGAACATTGGGATACATCAACTCCAGACATCATGTCAGTTGATGTATCGAACCTCTTGGCTCATGGAGCAGACCCACCCAGAATAGATCATGCGGTGTGCTGGAATCCTAGAGCTGGCTGCGACTACGACGAAGATGACTTCTGTACTAGGATCCTTCGTGGGTTCGACGAGGAGGACTACTGTACTGGGGTCCTCAGTGGGTTCGACGAGGACGAATACCGTACTGGGAACCTCCATGGGTTTGATGAGGACCATTACTATACTGGTATCCTCCATGGGTTCAACTACCAATGCTAGGATCCTCCGTGGGATCGACGTTGACGACTACTATACTTGGATCCTCATTGGGTTCAGTAGCAATGACTACTAAACTTGGAACCTATGTGGGTTTGGTAGAGGAGATGATTCAGAGGCTACATCTAATCATCTCCACCCCTCTTCGTAAATGGATACCTATGTGAGATGAGTCTTGACTTTCGATCATTATCTTTGATGTGATTGACTAGATATCCTATGTGGATTAGATTATGCTTTCCTGTGTGGAATGAGTCATACTTTCCTGTGTGGATTAAGTTTTACTTTACTGAGTGGACTGGATTGTACTTGAGCTCGTGAGTTGGAGCTGAACTGGATTTAATTATACTGGTATATGTATGGGCATATAACCAAGTAGTGTTGGATGATACATAGTGATTGTATCTTTTCCTTGTGGTTTATCCTTTGTGGATTCAGGGAGACCTTTGGGGGTCTCGGGGTCCCTGCAGAGTATCGTATACTCACCCCTGCACGGGCTTCACCCGCACTACGTTGTGTTGGTTTTTGTTGACGGACTTCACTCATCATGCTTGAGTCTTCTAGAGATAGACGGTACCCAGAGGAGGATCTCATGACAAGTCGGTGCCCGAAGGTGGATATCATGTTGAGTCAGTGCCCGGAGGTTGATTCCACAATGAATCAGTACCCGGAGGAGACAGACGGACATGGAGTGCTGAGGAGGAGATCTGTACCTACCCTTCAGGTAGGAATCCAGAGGATGATCCAAGAGTGGCTTGTCACCTTTTAGCTATTGTCCTTTGAGTTTTACTTTACTTTCGGTTGTAGTTGTACCTTTCCTTTGGGCATGTTTTTCTGCCCCCTTGTACTTTCAGCATGTTTGTTTTATAGTTTACATAGTGTTTACTTTTGTTTGCGTACTCTGGTGTGTTTGTTTTCATTTATAAATGCAATGTCTTCCCTTTTTTAGGGATTTACATCTTTGGTGCAAGTCGCATGCCCCTGTCCTATGGAAGGTGGGCTTGGGGTAGTCACGGCACGGGCACCGAAGATGGGTCGTGACAATTTGTTATCAGAGGAGTTCGGTTTTACCATAGAACTCAAGACTCTCATCATTCTTATATGTGAATCAATAGTGTTAAGGTTATTGAATGTAGTTATCAGTCCAGTTATTCCATTGTTGGTGTGGCGGCCGTCGTATCCATACACCATGACCCTAACTTTTTATTCACAACTCAATGCATGAAGATATTGATTGCGTGTGTGTTTAAAAAGTTTTCTTTGTGATTACTTTGTGTCAGCTCACCAGGTATACTGTTTTGACCATGGCGCACTGGTTTATTTTTAGGATGGCCCCACGATGGCACCCAGCAAGGGTTCCGAGCTTTGTACAAGACGACATCCCACCGAGCAATGAGGCCTCGGTGTAGGGCCCTATTACAATGGAGGCACCGACGGTAAATCTACCTGCCGAGCCACTGATGTCACCAACCCCATCCATTGATAGTGCACGTCGCCTTAGTGCACTGCATGAGTTTCAGCGTCAGAGACCGTTCAGGTTCTGCAGGGAGACGGTATAAGGAAACAGCCTTAAAAATTACATATTATTGAATTAAATGAATAATTCACATAGAGGATCTTTTCAGGTTTAGAGTTTCAGATAATTAGATCATAAATCACACATTACATCCCACATTTAGACAAGTGGTTACATAAAAGATAGTATTCATTTTTTCCCATCGATGGAAACATATTTAAAACAAACCATGGATTGCTTCATGACACTTCCCTAACCCTATCAACACATCTTGTACCTTTTCCTTGACCTGTGAAAAACATTTCAAAAACTTTGGATGAGAATAAAAAGCTCAATAAGGGATGTAAAAGTACGAAATGAAAACATTAATCCATTTATGAAATCATACATTACTCATAAAACATAATCACTTTAACATACCTCATCAAATAAATCATAGAAATCACAAGACATAAAGGTAACTTGAGGCATTCATAACATTCTTACATAGGGAGTAACCCTCTTAGTTATGTTTGGAATACCCATCATAGTATATTCACTAAATCTTTTCGGATAAACGTTAATGTTTAACTCCTTCATGTTACCCAATGAATTGGAGAGCTATATCGGGCTCCCCCGCCATTAGTTTATCACGGAACCACCCGTCTTCATAAACAATGCCCAAGAACCAGAACAAAATCATAGCACATAACTTAAGAATAAATTAAATATAACATTCCCACATTGTAATAACAATATAAAATTTTATGATATTGAAATAATGAATCCATTCTAAAAACCATTTTGAAAACAATTTAAAACATTTAATAAGGAGAGTTTTTGGAATCAACGTGTCCTATACCACTTTGAAGCTTTTAAAATTTAAACCATTAATATCCATATAAATAAATCCATAAAACCATTTTTAAAACATGGATATTAATGAGAAATATTTATAAGAATAAAACATTAAAACATTTAAAATGATATTTTAGATAAAGAGTTTTTAACAAAATGAGAGACACTTGAATACAATAATTGAGGAATAACATTTAATCAGAACGTTATAATATCATGAGAATAAAGGGATTCATGATATAATATTCCAAAGGACTGTATATACATCATATAAGAGTGAACTGGTGCATAACAACAATGAAGTCTCAATATAAATGTAAAATGAGTTGAAATCCATTATAAAGAAGGTATTCTTAAATTAAGGATAAATCAATCTCATAATTATGTGTGAAAAATATAAATACACCCAATATAAGTGCATATTAAGTGTAAAAAAATAAACGGTAATTCACACATATTCAAAGGATGAAATATTTAGTAACTACATGTTTATCCCAAAGAAATCCAAATTGGGTTAAGAAGTTCCCTTGGTAAAAATTCGAAAGCCTAACAGCGTCACTTCCAACTTTAGAAAATGAGTTGATAAGAGATTAAAAGGGTATATCATCACTTGGACATAAAATTTACATAAATAAGGATATATAATAACATATTCCAACATTATAATATGTAAATTAAAATACCCAAAAAAATAAGTCTTTTAAAAAGAGGGGGTGGAAGGTTCCCTTACCGACCTGGGTATCCTTTGAAACATACACCCCATGAAAGAAGGACAATACAACATTGATGTAAATTATCATAAAAGAAATTATATTACACAAAGATTAAAATAATGGGAAATACATATACCACTAAAAGGAAATGGTGGAAAATGTAGCATCAATCTCATGGATATAAAATTGAGATGAAAAATCCCTTATGAGAACTCGGTAGCCTAACGGCGCCACATAAAACTTCCAAAAATGGATTCATTAGATCAAATAGGGTATCTCATAATATTAACATAAAATTTACAGTAAGAGGAATATAAAATACATCCCCCAACATAACCAATAGAAGATTAAAGAAGTGACATAAAGGAGCGTACTTAAAAAGAAAGAGAGAGGTTGGATCTCTTACGAAAATTCGGCAGCCTAACGACGCCACTCAGAACATCCAAAATGGATTGATGAGAGAAAATAGAGTGTCTCATCATATGAGAAAAAAATATTACAGTAAGAGTAATATAAAATAACATCCCAATCATTATAAAGATGTGCTTAAAATGAATGACATAAAAGAGTATACATAAAAAAGAAAGAGAGGGGTAGCACACCTTACCTCGGGTCCGACTTGACTCGATCGTTCTTTAACCTCCTGAATAATAAACTTGAGATAATTTATAATTTCTTAAGAACCTTATTCAAGTTAATTATTCCTTTTATATCACTTATTACCATGTTATGAACACTATGAAATTATTTATGTTAATAATGGTCCTTTTGTCGATCATTGCTACTTGAGTCAAAAATAAACTCTTTATAATTACATGTTTTTCATGGGGAAAAATATCCATTATATCCAGAATTATATTCATAATTTAGATATCATATATATCCATTTTATACATGAATTTATAATTTTACATAACATTTAGAGGTAAGAAATGAAATGCACCGTTCATGGAGACGGTAAGCCGTACGTACGCATGAACACTACTTCCATTTCTATTTCATATTTAATGGAATTAAAACATAATGATACATAATAGTATTATAATTACATTATGGTATCATATATAATATCATTAAATATATCCTTTATACATACCACATATGGTATTAACAAATAAAATCACTTTGAGGGGGAGGTAGTCCGCACTTCCTAAAATGAAGATATCGCGCTTACCCATAATGGAAACCATAAAGGTATTCCATAAATGAAAATTACAGAAGCTTAATAGAAATAATAAACATATTATATATCATATATAAATATAGTTACATCCTAATTTACACCTATGAAGGTGTTAAAAGAATATTGAACAATCATCGTTTCAGGAGGCAGAAATTCACCATCCACAGAAACAGTATGTTCTTTAACCATTATATGTAGGTGTGTGTAAGTGTAGATCGAATCCTTATTATAACAACATCATATAATATTGAATATAGTGTATTTTTTACAAAATAAATGAAAAAATAAGAGTTTATGGGGTTGGAGAATCAAAATAAAACAAAAGAACCCAAGTGTAGACATTACCTTAAAATTGGGTAACTTCTCTTGGTTTGAACCAAACGGTTTCATGAAGAGAATTCTGCCAAATGTGAGGCTTCTAGGATGAGGATAGGGATGTGGAGAGACAAAATATTCTGATCTTGTCTGAGAAAAAGGATTTAGAGGTGTGGGTAAGGAGGTAGAGGTGGGGGCCTTTATAAGAGGAGAGGAGGGTCACTCTTGGAAAGGTATAAAATGTTACTTTATTTTCAAATGTGTTTCAGATTTTAAAGGACCCACAATGATGTATTTCGAGGAAAAGGTAATAAGAGTTCAAAATAAACCCATCAAATAGGTTTTTGACATGTGTGGGTCTTAGATTTTATATTATCTTTTCATTTTATTTAAATCGTTAAATAATGAGGTAATCACTGCATCATCATGATGTCATAAATAATTTAATTTATTTAATGACTAAAAATTATAAAAAATACTATATTGTAGAAAATAATTTTATATTTAAAATGAATATTTATAGTCAAAATTATGACTTGTATAACCCCATGTAAAAATTGGTTTAGTAAAACAATACATGTTTTTGTCATTTTTACCTTTACTTTAAATAAAAGGTCTTAATGTCATTATCTTACCCAAGTGGCTCCATGGGGTCCAACAAACCGACCCATGAGTTGGTTTGGTCGTCCATGACTCATCCAATAGGGTTAGGACAAGTTTCAAGGTCATTTAAAAATATTAAAACATTATTTTTACCTTCAATTACACTAATTACCTCTAATCACGATTAAAAACATAAAAGTTACTATTCACCAAAAAAATTATTTTAATCCCATTGGACAACAATTTACTTCCTAATGAAAACCATTTATGTCATATTTTTTAAATTCAAAACACAAAGGTGGTAAAATTTCATTTAAATGAAAAATCAGTTTTTAAGTACCACTGAGAGGTTTCACTATTCATAAAAAATTCATGTTTTTCAGAAAAATACCAAAAATTAACCGTAATCTATATTTGATATTCCGAATTCAAAAATTATTTATATTATAGAAAATTAAAAACCTATAACTTACATTAATTAATTTAATAATTAATTCCCACAGTCAGAACAAATAGCATGTTTTTATGAAACAATATATATCAAAAGATTAACACTAGTTAAAGTCCAATTTCAATGTGAAATTAATTCCAATGACCACTATTGTATTAAATAGTAAAAATATATTCTAATTTCACTTTAAAACCAATTCAAAAGATAATTTAATCATATAAATAAATTATATTAAAAAGAGGTTTTTAATTAAAATACAACATTTTTAACTATTCATTAAATAAAGAACTTTATCGGAAAAATACGAAAAATTTACACAAAGCAAATTTTGATGTCCCGATTCTAAAGTAGAATTTTATTTTGTCAAATATAACACATAAAATTGTCAAAAAGTGGATTTAAAAGAGGTTCTCCATCAAAAGGCGGTTAATCGACCCTTTATAGAATATTAGAATGTTTACGCTTAAAATTGGATTCATTCGCATTTTTAATCCTCTAGCATTTATTGTAAAAAGAAAAAATATTTGACAAACATATATAATTATATTTTTGTCAGTTATTTTCATTCCCTCCATTACAACGGCTAGGCGTTAACTATTATAATATTATTATATTATTAGTGTGCAACTTATGATTTCAAAGAAGCTCGTTGTTGCGTATTGGGTACGTAATAGAGAATAGAATTCCCATTAAAGTAGTATTAACATTTTATTCACAAATATTGATAAACATTAGAATGTAATATTATTTATTTACCTAGGATGTTACATCCTTCCCCCCTTTTGGGAATTGTGTCCTTCAAATTTAAAAATTGTTCTTGGAAACTTCATTGAAAGTCCCTCATGAGAACAAGAGTCAGTATAACTATCACTTTAAAAGAATGGGAGATAAGTACAAAGGTCACCCGAGATAACACATGCTAGGATTCCAAGTATGAAAATATGGATATGGAGGAAAAAAGGGTCATGTTCTGATGGAGAGTGATAGTAACCATGTCCAGGAGAAAGTTAACCACAAGAAAATCACAAACTTGTGGTGGGTTAAACGATATTCGATTCCCTAGTAGGAAATGTTAATAGACAATTTTTTTAAGTTATTTTTCATTGAGGAATTTATTTTTGATCTTAAGGAAACATACTTACTTGTCATGTTGACTTTCAAAATTTACTCGATTTCTTACACAAACTCATACTTTCCCCAAATGACGTGTATTTTGGAAGACTTCTTCGCATTAAGAGTACTATAATCAACATCTTGAGAATCAACTAATCCAAAAAAGAGAACTATATATTTCCCATGTCTTTAGATATCAACCAAAAAGTTTAGTACGAGATCAGATAATTCCCCAAAAGGAATTTTTTTTACAAAAAATAAAAACTACTCCTAATATCAAAAAAATTTCAAAAAAACCCAAAGATCAACAATGGCCATTAAATAAAACTATATCCATAAAATTCTTAAAAGTAACCCCAACTAAGATTGAAACCCAAATATTTTAGGGATTTAATCACATAGACTCCCAAGGTACAAATTAAAATTTATCTCCAAATAACATCAGTTGCTCTTAAAGTCTCATACTGAAAAGTAATTAACCTAATCACATATCCTCCATGATAGGTTAATAATTTCCATAGATAACCAAAAATAAACTTACTAATTATTAATAAAATCATATAACTATAAAAATTAGTCAAACTAACTAGGGACTTCACGTAGTCCAGTGGTAGGCGATAAATACCAGTCGAACTTTGGTTGTGGGTTCGATTCCCACAGCTTTGTCTGACGCGACGGGTTGTCACACGGTCTGCATGTTGTCCTTTTTTCCAACTATATAATTCTTAAAAAATTCCCCAAAATGAGATAAAATCATCAAAAAAACCATACCATAATTTATCATCAATTTTATCTCATGTCGTTCATATTCCATCATAATGTATAGTAACCTATAATTACCTCAAAAGTAAGGATCATATAAACCCTAATGGTTACCATTATAATTATTACCTGAACTTCCATATCGCGTTGGTTCCCTCTTACATAATAAATTAGAGAACTCACCAAGGTTCAAGTTGTTGATCATGACTCCTGATAGTTGGTTTAGAATAACCAAGAGATTTCTCATTGAATTCCCCATTTCATCCAGTCTCTTAATCAGAGTACCACGACAGTTTCCTTCAAACCCTTTGTCACTTTGGTGCCTGCTAGATCCATCGATTTACTAAAACAAGAAAGGTCAGTGTGAGTATATTAGTAAAATCATCATATAATAAAGAGGAAGATAAACACCAAGATATTCTTATCCATGTTATCTCAAACTCATTCTAACATTAAAAAAACAATGACTCCATCTAATATACTAAGAATTGTGGTTATATACATCTTGTCACATTTTCATAAACAACACTGTAGCCTCTAAAGTTACTTAAACCGACGTATGATACCAACTATAAAGACCTAGCCATAAAAATTACTTATTATTTAATTAAATGAATTATTCACTTAGAGGATCTTTTCAGGTTTAGAGTTTTAGAGAATTAGATCATAAATCATACATTACATTCCACATTTAAACAACGTGGTTACATAAAAGATAGTATTCATTTTTTCCCATCGATGGAAACATATTTAAAACAAAACATAGATTCCTTCATGACACTTCCTTGACCCTATCATCACATCATGTACCTTTCCCTTGACCTGTGAAAAACATTTCAAAAACTTGGTATTAGCACAAAAATCTCATTAAGGGATGTAAAATTACGAAATGAAAACATTATTCCATGTATAAAATCATATATTACTCATAAAACATAATCACTTTTAGATACCTCATCAAATAAATCATAAAAATCATAAGACATAAAGGTAACATGAGGCATTCATAACATTCTTATTTATGGAGTAACCCTATTGGTTATGTTTGGAATACCCATCACAGTATATTCCTTAAATATCTTCGGAGAAACCATAACGTTTAACTCCTTCACGTTACCCAATGCATTGGAGAGCTATATCTGGCTCACTCGCCCTTATTTTATCACGGAACCACCCGTCTTCATAAACAATGCCCAAGAACCATAACATAATCATAGCTCATAACTTATGAATAAATGAAAGATAACATTCCCACATTGTAATAAAAATATAACATTTTATGATATTGAAATAATGAATCCATTCTAAAAACCATTTTCAAAACCATTTAAAACATTTAATAAAGAGTTTTTTTTGGAATAAAAGTGTCCCATACCACTTTGAATATTTTAACATTTTAAACCATTAATATCCATATAAATAAATCCTTAAAACCATTTGAAAACATGGATAATAATGAGAAATATTTATAAGAATAAATCATTAAAACATTTAAAACGATATTTTAGTTAAAGGGTTTTAACAAAATTAGAGACACTTGAATACAATAATTGAGGAATAACATTTAATCAGAACTCTATAATATCATGAGAATAAAGGGATTCATGATATAATATTACAAAGGACAGTATATACACCATATAAGAGTGAACTGGTGCATAACAAAAATGAAGTCTCAATATAAATGTAAAATGAGGTGAAATCCATTATAAAGAAGGTATCCTTAAATTAAGTATAAATAAATCCCATAATTATGTATGAAAAAAATGAATACACCAAATACAAGTGGATATTAATTGTAAAATAATAAAATGTCATTCACACATATTCAAAGGATGACATATTCAATAACTACATGTTGAACCCAAAGAAATCGAAATTGGGTATAGAAGTTCCCTTGGTAAAAATTCGACAGCCTAACAGCGGCACTTACAACGTCAGAAAATGAGTTGATAAGAGATTAAAAGGGTATCTCATCACTTGGAAATAAAATTTAAATCAATAAGGATATATAAGAACAAATCCCAACATTACAATATGTAAATTAAAAGACCCAACAAAAGAAGTCTTTTAAAAAGATGAGGGTGAAAGGTTCCTTTACCGACCTGGGTATCTTTTGAAACATACACCCCATGAAAGAAGGACTATACAACATTGATGTAAATACTCATAACCAAAATTATATTATAGAAATAGTAGAATAATGGGAAGTACATATACCACTAAAAGGAAATGGTGGAAAATGTAGAATAAATTTCATGGGAATAAAAGTGAGATGAAAAATCCCTTACGAAAACTCGGCAGCCTAACGACGCGACATAAAACATCCAAAAATAGATTGATGAGATCAAATAGGGTCTCTCATAATATTAACATAAAATTTACAGCAGGTGGAATAGAAAAGAACATCCCCCAACATTACAAAGAGAACTTAAAGAAGTGACGTAAAGGAGCGTACTTAAAAATAAATAGAGAGGTTGGATCTCTTACGAAAATTCGGTAGCCTAACAGCGCCACTCAAAACCTCCAAAATGGATTGATGAGAGAAAATAGGGTGTCTCATCATATGAACATAAAAAAGTACAGTAAGAGTAATATAAAAGAACATCCCAATCATTAAAAATATGAGCTTAAAAGGAATGACATAAAAGAGTATACTTAAAAAGAATGAGAGGGGTAGGTTCCCTTACCTCCGGTCCGACTTGACTCGATCGTTCTTTAACCTCCCGAATAATAAACATGAGTTAATTTCTTCTTTCTTAAGAACCTTTTTCATGTTCATTATTCCTTTTATATCACTTATTACCATGTTATTAACACTATTTAACTTTTTATGTTAATAATGGTCGTTTTGTCGATCATTGCTAATTGATTCAAAAATAAACTCTTTATAATTACAAGTTTTTCATGGGGTGAAATAACCACTGTATCAGGAATTATATTCATTATGTTGATATCACATATATCATATATATCAATTATATACATGAATTTATAATATTACATAACATTTAGAGGTATGAAATCAAATTCACAGTTCATGGAGACGGTAGGGTGTATGTACGCATGAACACTACTTCTAGTTCTATTTCATTTTTAATGGAATTAAAACATAATGATACATAATAGTATTATAATTCAAGTATGGTATCATATATAATATCATTAAATATATCCTTTATACATACACATATGTTATTAACGAATCAAATCACTTTGAGGGGGCGGTAGTCCACACTTCCTTAAATGAAGATATCGCGGTTACCCATAATGGAAACCATAATGGTATACAATAAATGAAAAATACAGAAGCTTAAGGAAAACATAAACATATTATATATCATATGTAAATATATTGACATCATAATGTCCACCTTTTAAGGGGTTAAAATAATATTGAACAATCATCGTTTCGTGAGACAGAAATTCATCATCCACAGAAAATGTATGTTCTTTCACCATTATATGTAGGTCTGTGTAAGCGTAGATCGAATCATTATTATAAAAACATCCTAGTATATTGGAGATACTGGAGTTGTTACAAATGAAATTATTAAAAAAATGTAGGTTGTTGGAGAATAAAAATAACAAAAGAACACAAGTGTAGACATTAACTTAAAATTGGGTAACTCTACTTGGTTTGAACCAAAAGGGTTTCATGAAGAGAATTCTTCCAAAGGTGAGGCTTATAGGATGAGGAGAGAGATGTGGAGAGAAAAAATGATCAGATCTTGGCCGAGCCGAAGGCTTTAGAGGTGTGGGTAAGGAGTTAGAGGTGGGGGCCATTTATAAGAGGAGAGGAGGGACACTCTTGGAAAGTTTTAAAACGTTACTTTATTTTCAAATGTGTTTCAGATTTTAAAGGTCCCAAATTGATGTATTTCAAAGATAAGGTGATAAGAGTTCTAAATCCTCCAATTTAATAGGTTTTTGAAATGTGTTTGTTTTATATTTTTAATTAACTTATCATTTTATTTAAATCATTAAATAATGAGGTAATCGCTACATCATCATGATGTCATTAATAATTTAATTTATTTAATGTCTAAAAATTATAAAACAAATACTTTTATGTAAGAAATATTTTTATCTCTCCAATGACTATTTATAGTCAAAAATATTACTTGTATAACCCCATGGAAATTTTTTTTAGTAAAACAATACATGTTTGTGTCATTTTTACTTTTACTTTAAATAAAAGGAATTAATGTCATTATCTTAACGAAGTGGCTCCATGGGGTCCAAACAATCGACACATGGGTTGTTTTGGTCGGCCACGACTCATCCAATCGGGTTAGGACATGTTTTATGGTCATTTCTTAATATTAAAACATTATTTATACCTTAAATTACTATAATTACCTCTAATCGCGATTAAAAACATAAAAGTTACTATTCACCAAAAAATTATTTTAATCCCATTGAACCAAATTTTAATTCTTAATGAAACCATGTATGTTGGATTTTTGAAATTCAAAACACATAGGTGGTAAAATATCATTTAAACGAAAAATCAGTTTTTTAAGTACCACTTAGTGGTTTCACTATTCATCAAAAATTCAAGTTTTTCAGAAAAAATACCAAAAATTCACCCTAAGATATATATTATATTCCAAATAAAAAAATGATTTCTATTTTACAAAATTAAAAACAAATAAGTTACATTAATTATTTTAATAATTAATTCTTGTGGTCAGAACAAATAGCGTGTTTTTATGAAACAATATATATCAAAAGATTGACACTAGTTTAAGTCCAATTTCAAAGTGAAATTAATTACAATGACAACTATTGTATTAAATGGTAAAAATATATTATATTTTCACCTTAAAACCAATTCAAAATATAATCTAATAATATAAATAAATTATATTTAAAAGAGGTTTTGAATTAAAATACAACATTTTTCACTATTCAGTAAAAAATGAACTTTATCGGAAAAATACCAAAAATTTACACAAAGTAAATTTTGATGTCCAGATTCTAAAAAAGAATTATATTTTGTATTATATAACACATAAAATTGTCAAAAAGGTGATTTCAAAGAAGCTCTCCATCAAAAGGCGGTTAATCGACCCTATATAGAATATTAGAATGTTTATGCTTAAAATTGGATTCATTTACATTTTTAATTCTCTAACATTTATTGTAAAAATTAAAAATATTTGAAAAACATATAAAATTATTTTGTAGTCAGTTCTGTTCATTCCCTCCATTACAACGGCTAGGCGTTAAATATTATAATATTATTATATTATTAGTGTGCAACGTAAGACTTCAAAGAAACTCGTTGTTGTGTATTGGGTACGCCATCGAGCATAGCATTCTATTTAATGTAGTATTAACATTTTATTAAAAAAATATTAATAAGAATTAGAATGTAATATTATTTATTTACCTGCGATGTTATAGACGGACCCTCAAGCAGCCGAGGATCGGCTGGAGGCTGTAGTTCGAGTTTTCAGGTCAGTGGGGACACCAGTTGTACTCATGGCGATCCTTGCAGCGATTCCCCTGCATGCGGATGCATGCAGATGGTGGATCCTGATTCTCCAGGTGCACGACGAGGCATCACTTCTTTGGATGGACTTTGAGATCCTCTTCTTCTCGGAGTTCGTCTCATCCACCATTCGTGCGGTGCGCATTCAAGAGTTACTACAGCTATGACATGGCAGCATGGTTGTGGCCCAGTACTCCGTGAGGTTCACTGCTCTATCGCACTACACCACAGATATGGTATGTGACCCGCACATCAAGGCCTAGACCTTTGAGCAGGGACTAAGGCATGATATCAGGGCTTCGATGATCTCCCTCAACATTCCGATGCAGGCAGGGGTGTTAGAGATAGCCCTTCTAGTGGAGAGTTTTCTCACCGAGCAGTCACCAACGGCGGGACCCTCCGCAAGACGACCCGTAGTAGTGTCTTCTGCAGCTGGTGGTAGACAGTTGACGGAGAGGTCCAAGCAGGCCAGTCCATTAGATGAGCAATATCAGGATGCAGATTCCATTGTATGAGGCACACGAAGGAGAGCCAGCCACACAAGGAGAATGAATTTCTATGCATGCGGCGGGAAGGGTCACATGGCTCGAGACTACCTAACTCGTCCTGCAGATGAGCAGTAGGTGGTAGTGGGACCTCTCGGGCAGAAGATCAACCATGGAGGTCCACAGGGAGTAGACGAACGAGGCAGAGGAGCTGGGCGAGCAGCGGGTGGTGGGTGACGCTTTGAGGCCCTACCACCACCACCACCAGGAAGAGCACCCTAACCACCGGGAATGGGTGGACAGGGTACAGCTTAGCTTCATGCAGTTGAGGCTTACAACCATGGAGCTCAGGGAGCTTATGGATAGGAGCGGGACTAGCTCTAGTCATGGAGACTTTTGTTTATGTTTCTTCTATATTTGTTGATTTTTTGTTTGTTGATGTTTTGTATCTTTTTACTTTGGGCTGCAGTAATAAAAGACACAGTTCTTGTGACGTTTTGTTCCATGTCCTTTTTATGGAGTTGATACTAAGAGGTTCCGGTTAAAATCGTTGACATGACCCTCACTTTCAAGATTCCTACTAGAGGAGACCTAATGACCACACACTACTGCAGAAGTGTGACTCGACCCTTGGAGGCGAGAGTAATGGTTGGATCTCTTGGTAGCAGCGTCGAGGCCTTATGACATCATCCATGGCATGGATTAGTATCATTAATGTCAGTATTGACTATATTAGGAAAATAATGTGGTTCATCCAGGGGATGAGACCAGATTTCTCTTATCAGAAAAGAAGAAATTTTAGCAGCTCTTGTAAGACCAGAGAAGGTTCAGGTCATCTAGGAGCGGGTGAGGATATCTCAGAGCCGACAGAAGTCTTATGCTGACAGGAGGAAGAGACCACTAAGCTTCGATAATGGTGACCATGTCTTTCTTACGGGTCTCACCTCGACGAGATCTAGGGAGATGTTGCTGAAGCGGCAGTTTATCTCTAAGGTTCAATGGACCCTTCTAGGATCTCAACAGGGTAGGCGAGGTGGTTTACCGCTTGACCCATCCACCTCAGTTGCACCAGGTGCATGATGACTTCCACGTATCTCAGCTGAGTAGATACGTGCATGACCCAATGCATATCATCTACCATGGAAAGCTGGACATCGATGATGAAGTGACTTTTTATAGAGGTTCTAGCGGATATCGAGGATCGACAGGAGTGGGTCCTATGTGGTCAGTTGATTCCTCTGGTGTGCTTTCACTTGTAGCATGGGAACCTTCAAGAGAGCACATGGGAGCAGATGGCTCGGATGCATGATCAGTACCACATTGTTACACTAGTTTTTGATGTAGCTTTCCGGTGACATAAATCCTAGATGTGGGAGTAATGTAATGACCCGTAAATTTAAAGGAAATTTTTTTCTTAATTTATTTTGAATTTTAGGAGTACGCAGTTTCTAACGACACCTGATTCTGAGGCCCAGTGTGCCCGGAATCAATTTTCGAAGTTTAGCTCGGGTACATTTAGTGAACGAGCGAGCGAGTTTTTCTAACTTTTGAGCTGGTGCTCGGAATCGAAGTCTGAGGGCACCGTTGAAACGGGAGCACCGGTAATTTCTTAATAGAAACTTTCCTAGAGTTGTGTTTTATCGGTAAGAGTTTTTTAATTTTGTGGTTAGGTGAATAAAGTTTTGTTACAACTTTATTTTACTTTGTAGTTTAACTTCCATTTGAGGAAATTGGGGTGAGACCCACACGAGCCCAACCCCTCAAATTCTTAACTCTTAATCCCCCCTACCTCCTAAGAATTAATGATGCCATCTCTCCTATCTTAATGTTTTCCAACCCATTTACTTAATTGGTTGAATTAATTAGGGTGTTTATAATTCTTTTTGTATTTTAAACCTTTCACCCTCCTCTCTCTATTAAATATTCCAACCCATATAATTAATACTTTTATTAATTATTTTGGAGTGTCAACAATTCATTGAATTGTTTCTTTTTTCATGGAAATGTTTTTTTAAAGGGACCTTGGAAAATATTTGTAGAGAAAATATTTTGGGTGGGGAAAACCTCTGGAGAAATTGGAGGAGAGAACCCTCCATCCAACGAAGAATGTTCTTGATGAAGAATACCTCTGGTGGAGAACGTGAAGTCACCGACGACATTCCTTCTCTTCTTCCTCCTCTACGTCAAGGGAGGAGACACCACCGTGGGGAACATCACCATCGACAATGACTCTTCCTCCGACGTCAAAGAAATCGGCACTGATCAACCGTTATGTCCGATCATCGCGACAGATGCCTCTTTCCGAATCTCCACATCGTGTGACGACTTTACGAGGTAGAGGTTGATTTTAAAATTCGAGAATAATTGATGATTCTTTGTCAATTTGTTGGCCACCTGTTATCCAATATAATGGGAGGAGGTCGGACCGCACGAACACGGCCAAACCTTCTCCCCATTTTGTCATTGATTATCTTCGTGGCTTAAAACGGAGGTGATGCCAATGTACTGTGTGAGGTCGAGGAACTTGTGGAGGAGCATGGTGCCATCCCGACACACTGGTGAGGGACCGAATGGGGCCGAGGCTGGAGTCGGGCAGCGGCGAGGAAGCGTGATGCCATCGTGCCGCGCTGGAACATCAATGGGCCGTGGCCGCGGCGGAAGGGCGCGACACCATCGCGCCGCACCAGTCGAATAAAGGCCGCAGCCTAAGGCTGCAGCAGCGGGGGTCACCATGAGGCGGTGGCTGGGCCCGGCTGAACGCCGGATCTTGAAGAGTCGGGACCCCTCACCAGTCCCACGGCGGTTCACAAGGCCGATAAAACGACCTTCCGTTTTCCGAGCAAACCGGGGGGGGGGCGTAACCCCAAGGTTCAATTATTGCAGACCCCACTGGGTTCTCTATTCAGCAAAAATGGGGTGGTGCTCACCCTTTGCGCCCGCTCAGTCGTGTGACGAGCCGCGGTCACCCATGACTGGCCAGACCGCCCACTGGGCCAGGCCGCGCCGGCGGGGCCAGGCCGCCCAAGAAGGGCCGGGCCGCGCCCTAACGGCCTGTACCCGGACCCGGGTCAGGTCGACCCGGTTCAGGCCGACCCAGGGTGTTTCAGTCCAGGTCTGTCCGGGCCCAAACCCCCTAAAATCGAATAGATTCGTTCAAACGCACGTAACATGGGTTAAGGACCTCTGATCGATGCACCATCAGTTGAGATGCGATCCTTCGATTGATATGGTTGTTTCAGTATGTTACACTCAATGTTTCATAGATCTCTGGGCATGGCAGAGTTGGTTCGAACCCGAAACCAACAGGGCCTTCGGAGTGGAAACACATATAACTGGAGCTCCGGATATCCAATTAACATGCCATTGACTTTCTTGTATCCCTCATAGTGAGACGGTTCTTTTGGATTACTCCACTCGATGTTTGGACGTAGTTGTGTATGGTTGGGATGGTTTTGACTTAAAAACCAACCAGGTCCCTAGGATAAACAAGCCAATAACTCTTAGACTGGGTGTCTGATTGACGCGCTGTTTGTTGCATTGTGTTCCTATTGATGATATGGAACTTTGGGATACATCAACTCTGGACTTCGTGTCAGTTAATGTATCCAACCCCTTGGATCATGGAGCGGACCCTCCTTGAATTGAGCACGCTGTGTGTAGGAACCCTAGAGCTGGCTGTGACTACACGAATATGACTTCTGTACTAGGATACTCTGTGGGATCGACGAGGAAGACTACTATACTGGGATCCTCATTGGGTTCAATGATGACGACTACCATGTAGGGATCCTCCGTGGGTTCGACAAGGATGACTACTATACTGGGATCCTCCGAGGGTTCGACTACCGTGCTAGGATCCTTCGTGGGTTCAACGACGATGACTACTATACATGGATCCTCCGTGGGTTCGGCAAAATTGACTAATAAACATGGATCCTATGTGGGCTTGGCAGAGGAGATGATTAAATGTCTACATTTAATCATCTCCACCCCTCTTCATAAATGGATACATGTGTGAGCTTAGTCTTGGCTTTAAATCATTATCCTTGATGTGATTGACTAGATATCCTGTGTAGATTGGATTAAGCTTTCCTTTGTGGAATGAGTAGTACATTCCTTTGTGGATTAATTTTTTCTTTCCTGAGTGGACTGGATTGTACTTGTGCTCGTGAGTTGGAGCTGAACTGGATTTGATGACTTAGGTATATGTATGGGAAAATACCTAGGTACTGTTGGATGATACTTCGTGATTGTATATTTTCCTTGTGGTTTATAATTTGTGGATTCAAGGAGACCTTCGGGGGTCTTGGGTTCCCTACTGAGTATCGTATACTCAACCCTGCACTGGGTTCACCCGCACAACATTGTGTTGGTTTCAAAGGACGGACATCACTAATCATTGTTGAGGCTTGTAGAGATGGACGGTACCTAGAGGAGGATCTCATGATGAGTCGGTTCCTGGAGGTTGATACCACATCGAGTCAGTGCCCGAAGGTGGATTTCACGACGATTCTGTACCCATAGGAGACAGACGAACATGGAGTTCTGAGGAGGAGATCTATATCTACCCTTCAGGTAGGACGCCAGAGGATGATCCAGGAGCGGCTTTTCACCTTTCAGACATTGTCCTTTGAGTTGTAATTTACTTTTGTTTGTAGCTATACCTTTACATTGGGCTTGTATTTCTGGCCCCTTGTACTTTCAGCACGTTTGTTTTATAGTTTACATAGTGTTTACTTTAGTTTACGTACTTTGTGGTGTTTGTTTTATTTTATAAAGGCAATGCCTCCCTTTTTTCAGGATTTACACATTTGGTGCTAGTCACTAGCCCCTGGCTTATGGAAGGCGGGCTTGGGGTAGTAATGACATGGGCCCCGAGGACGGGTCGTGATAGTCATGACAAATATTATACGGTACATCTTCATCAGCCGCTTGATTTTGAGGTTGGTGATTGGTTCTTTATTATGGTTTCACCTCACTTGGGACATCATTAGTTGGGTTTGTTGGGTAAGTTGGCATCTAGGTTTGTGGGCCCCTTTGAGGTAATCGGATGACTATGGAGCGTGGCCAATTTGTTGGAATTTCCAACTTGTTTCACTTATTCTCATAAAGAGTTTAATTTTTCTTAGTTGATGAGGTATATACTAGATCATTCAAATGTGATTGGATGGGATGATGTAGATCTAGATCTTGATACCATTTAGGTTTATTAACCAGTTCATATTATAGATCTCCACTGTTATGTACTACATGGTAAAACAATCTCCCTAGTCAACATATTATTTTATCGAGGAAGGGATAAAAATGAAACATGGGAGTATGAGTCATTAATGGGGATTTTGTGGCCTTCCCTTTTTTTCGATCCCAGATAAAGAGGGGTTTCTAGAGGAAGATATAATTTTTGGTTAGGTGATTTTAACTCCGTGTTTCCTTCCTATCAAGAAGGTTTTAATATTATATTTGGTTTTATTCATTGATTGAGTAATCCTGGAATAAAATTGGTAGGATACGTATAATGACTATGTCATGAATTTTTTGGAATTTCTTTCTTTTACAAGTGGTTTTTTCTTCTAACTTTTAACATAAATTCAATGTTGGTGGTGTGAAATCCTTTTAATGGATTCCTAGAATAATCTCTGAACTGGATGCATGAAATGGATAGTTTACACATTGTGTATAACTTTCAATATGTTTAAATACTAAAAATAAAATTTTTCATAAAAAGTGACTAGTTTTGGGTATATATGAGACTTTGTAATTACTTGAAATATAATGGAATTACATGTTGCCTAGTTATCAAGATTTTTTGTTTTATAAAGGTACATTATAATATTTTTCAATTCATTTTACTTGAAGCTAACATCTATTAACAAGAATAAAACACTAAGTGATATTGGGTAACACATTTCTTTTGTGGACTATTGTTTTAGAAATTTATCATAATTATTATTGGATTTCTTCTCGTTGGGTATGTACCAATTCTTTAATTTCATTGGTTTTAGTTGCATATATGGTTTGGGTATGGATTTTTCATTAGATAGTGTTTCGATTTATCCTTATAAATTTCATAACATGCCTTCTCTGGAGATGATTATTCTCTTGATTTATAGTCACTGTTGAAAAAAGAAGATTCAAATCATCCTTTTTAGAGTAGTTGTTTCTAAAAAATGGATTATTTTTTTTAATTTCATGCCATTCATTATATATTCTTTTAGGCTATTAATTTATTTTAAGAGATATATGGTTTTAAATTATTTCATGGAAATGTAAATGGTTTCAAGATTGTTTTTTCATTGAAAATGGATTTGATTGATTTATATAAGGCTTTTGAAACTCCAATATGAATTGTATTGAATTTGGAATATGATTTATAAAATTGTGAGAATGGATTCGAATTAGACTCATACCATTTCTAATTAGTTACATTGGATGAATTGGGAAACAAATAAAGGTCACCTTAGTGTGCATTTCAACACTATAAGGTAAATATATACGATATTGATTGGAATGACATGATATATGTTGGATCTAATTTATTCGTATTTAGGCATGTAGGAGTCTAGTATGTAGTGTCCCATGTGCAAGAGAAAAATTACATGAGGTTTTCATTCATTTATTTTTATTTTTCTAATGTTTTATTTTATAATGGATTCATGCTAACATATTTTGTATAAGGTTATACTATGTAAAGATTCATTGTAGGTTGTTTCATAGATATGTGTTTTCTTATTTAACTCTTAGATCATGAATAATATTTCTTATTTTATAACTTATATTTATCATATTTCAAGTTATAGAATATGAAATTATTTTATGAAAACTAAATGGAAAAGGATTTACAATTGGATTTATTTTATGAAAATGATTTATAAATCTATAAGTATTAAAATATATAATTTATTGAATTTTTTATATTAGAAATTGTATAGAAATAGTGGTATTATCTTAATAGGATTTAGATTAAACCCTACTTTTGTCTTTAGAAATTTATATGTGCTTTATTGGATTATTTAGGTAAATTGATGTGAATATTTTAGTATTATAAATTATCCTGTTTTTGTAACATTCTATTTGGGTTAGTTTAGAGGTTATTGCTGGTAATGTCTGCATTTCTGGTTGTACTTATTTTGGGTTGGAGAGAATGTCTTTTGTGGTATCTTCCAGGTTTCTACATTGTACTCTAGTTGTATGTCAGTTTTTCTTATATTCAAAACTAGTTTTTATCCTTTTTTACGAATATCATTTGACGGGCCAATTTGGGTTGATTATCTAGATGACTCTGGTTGGATTGTTATTATAAAATAAACAATATTGTATCTGGGTGCTACTGAATGAAAATCACCATAATGATTAAATCTTCCCTCGATTCAATAGAATTTTACGATGGAAATTTATTGCTAAGAGTGTCTGTAAATGCATTCGCCCTTCCAAGGGTATACACAATGTCATTGTCAAATGTATGAAGAAATTACAATCCCAAAGTATATGTGAGATTCATGTAATTATGATAAAATATATTGATCATAATGTTATTGTTAGAAAATAAAATGAAACTCTCTTGAAACATATAGTTCCATCGACAATATTGCATGTGAAAAAATGATACAAGCTCTAAATAATGAGTGCAATAATTCATCTCATGTGGTTGAAGTAAAAGTGAACCGTAAGACACCACATGATCATCTTGAAATACCATGAAACCCAAACAATAACCAGAAGCATCACTTCAAACTACATACCCCTTATCGAGAACTGGAAATATCAGAATTTGATATGATGTAATAATTCATTTCAGATCATCAAAATAAGATTGGAACTTTTTATCCCATATGAATTTCAATCATATTTTTCTAAGAGTATTCAATGGTGATTCCGATGTGGAGAAATCCTTGATCAACTGTCAGTAGTATCCAATAAGACTAATGACTCTTTAAATCCCAAACACATTACATGGTTCTTCCCATGAAAATATAGAATTACAATATTCAAATAATCATATAAGACATGGTCAGAAATCATATACCTATATAACATCAATTACTAGATGCATAATGTTTTTTCTAAGACATTCGTTAATAATACTAACTCCTTTGGATTTCTAGAGAGAAATACAAATGGTTATTTTACCCATGAAAATATCTTCAATAAGGAAAAATACCATCTATAAATGGTACCACATAATTTTCATGTTAAATATGGAATATATTGTTCATAAAATCCATAACAACTATATGATAGTTGGCCATACTAATAAATATCACTAGATATTCATAATGGATATTCATTCTTCTGAATTCCATATTCAGTATATCAAACTCTTGAACTCTAACCTGATGATATCCCATCCAAAATATTGATGTTTTAAAACCTCATTCCACTTCAGTTAGAAAAAATCGTAATCCATAGACCGAAATTGATATTTATTATTAATCATTACCCGATTTAACATATAATTTCCCAAATACACTTAGAGTAATCGTTTTTATTTATTGGAAAATTGGATATGGTCTATCCAAGGAGAATCATTAGGGTGAAAAACACCTATTTCATTTGATAAACCTATTGAATCATGATATCATTCATATTTCATACTACCATATGATATGAGGGTATCAATATTAGTTATAAAACAAGCACTGCTCAATCATACAATATACATCCATCTCTATAGGATGATCAGAGAAATCATTTCTGAAAAAATTAAGAAATACCCAAAAAATAGTTTTAAGTTGAACAACTAATGAAGAATTATAATGATCGACTACCACATTAGACAATAATCTCAAAAGACTTGGGTAGGAAAATCATACCAAACAAGAAATCAGATCCCTCACTATTTAAAACACCCAATATCTACCAGTATCTATAAGAAATGAGACATGATGATGATAAAAATAAACCTAATTATAAGGAGAAACAATCTAACCAATCCTGATGATGACATAATACAAATATAAAATGAGAACAAATAAATACCATATTAATACTTTGTCACCTATTGATACTGAACAAAAAAGAAAGTTAAAACCCCATATCGTTCCTCTATCAATGATGTGTCTCTAACTCTATAAAAAAATTACAAGATATTTGTTGGATTTTTAAACATATCATCAAAATGAGTAGAAATAAACAAGTGGGAGAAACATGTATAAAATAATGTAAGAGCTACTGATGATGAAATAATGACGGTAACTCTCATAATCGTTGGACCCGCATATGCCTCCAATGGAAACTCATCTACCAGGTGATGGTGTTTGACTCATTCAACATGTAGCTGGAGCCTTATAGTAATAAAACCATCTAACTGAACCTTAGTAGCCTTTAGATCCAATGATCCCTAAACATAATGATATTTAGACATAACTTGACAAAAACATTTCACATGGAAATATTTTCCACATCCAATAGATGTCATTGTAGGTACAGAATATGATCAAATCATTTTTATGATGTTGGCACACTATAAATTTTTTTGGGCACACTACAAACTGTAAATGAAGTTATAGAGGAGGCCCTCCACTGAACCTTCAATTGTGTATAAGATAAGGGAAATAATAACCAATATTTTCATCCATATTAATCTGTGATATCATTTACTGACTACTATCTATGAAGAATTCAAAATCATTTGTATAAACAACTAAAATATGATATTCTGTATCAAACCCCATTGTTAAATCTTAGTGTTGAACTGGTTATTGTTCACTACCTTTAGAGAAAAAATAACTACATCTGCAAATTTATTGGTGTACACTTACATGAAATGCTATATCTACTTCAAATAGATGAACCTAGTAGAATTATACATGATCAGTGACTCTTTAAAAAATGATTTTCTAAGATATTATTGAATCAATTCCAATCCAACCCATATACATATCCACCTTTACAATAGAATCCCACCATTTCTTACTACAAACCTCAAGTACAAATACCACACAATTCACCTTGATACTCATTGGTGTATCTATGAACTAAAAGATCTAATCACTCTTTTGAAGGAAACATTACACCTCTTAATGTTCATTACTAACTTTACAAGAAAATGGATTATTGAACAAGAACTACCACGATCAATCCATTTATCCTCCACATATTGGTTGGACCAAAAGAACTACATTCTGTGCTGGGGGTATATTTGAGTATATAACATGGAATTCAAAACAGATAGACCATATATTATTATGATATCTAATAGAATTCCCTGTATGTTCATTCACCACATCCACATTTGGAAACCATGGAAGATGTCATTGAGCCATATAATTGTACACTGAAATAAGATAAATGAATCAAAAATAAAATAATTTTATTTCAAACAAGAAAACCATGAGTAAAAACTATGATTAACAACAAAAACTAAAAATAGGGGACTCACATCCCAACATCCCATGGTAACTTTTGTATCTTCTTTGGAAAAAATGGATTGGTACTCACAAGATCCTAAATCTCAAGTCCTCATGATTCTACCTCCAGTCGACTAAATATACCATGAAGAGGAATCTTGAGGACATACATCATATGATACCAAACTATGACAATCCAAACCCAAAAAACCTCTCAAATTGGCACCCAAAACTTATTTTGACATACATGAAGGGAATTCTATATCCATATGGGTTAGAAACTAACAACCAATATTCATCTTTAAATCTAATGAATTATTTTTCCCAACCATAACTAGACTACATTATATATATATATATAATAGGAAGAAATAGTGGAAGGAGAAAAAGTATATATATCACAAAAAATGGAAACAGTATAAGCGATGCAACTCAAAAGTAGCTAAAAAATAACCAAGATACAAGTCCCTCATCAAAGGACTACAAAAACCAAAATAGTTGAACCCATTTGATAGTCACCTAAACCTACCACCTTGTCACAAAAAGGTACCCTGATATAACTGATAATAAACCTTACCACCACACTATCGTGAATTTCCATTCAATGTAACAAAATACATATAACGGTCTATACATCACTATAGGGTTTCTTAGGCTATGAAATAAACTGGACTAGTAGGATCCATCTTAGGTGATCTATATCAAATCTATATACAAAAATATAATCTATTCTCAACTATAAAAAAATAAGGCATGATAAATAGCTAATCATTTTTTTATTCAAATTATTTAAAAACATTTAATTTCCCCTTTTCCCAAATATGAAAAGTAATATAGGTAAAACAATTCAACAAATTTAACATACATCATTGTTGAGAAAAAAAGATAATAATTTATCATATATAATATCTAACCCAAAGTAGTACAAGCTGAATTATTAAAATATAAACACAAGTAACATCACACAAAGGATCACCGAAGGTAAAAATAGCAAGGACACTCATAACAAAATAGAGATAATCATATGAAACCTGAGTATAGATTTATTCATTGATTACTTGTGATTGGAAGAGAAACCATGAAATTGAACATCACAATAATGTGAAAAAATTACATAAAACCATATGCATATGGACAATAGAAACCCACAAAGAGTGAACCCCCTAATAGATTCAATGTATTAGGCATATTACTACACCTTCTACATAAGTAACTAAGGCATACCATGTTCTATATTTTTTAGATCATTTAATCAAAAACATTAATTGAAAACCATTTCCAAAATCCAATTCATAATTATTTGAAAATATCATTTTTTTCACTAAAACAAAATTGGAAATCAACTTTTCCCAAAAACCCATTCAAAAAAAATATTATATCAATCATGCCATTTATTTTTATAATACAATTTATCAAAACCGTATCAATACAATTCATTCATCAATGAAAAGGGAGAGAACCACCTACATATGTTTTCGGTCATACACACCCAAAACAGGATCCAATAATAAGGAAGTAACAAAAAAACAACAATGGAGACCCTATAATCAATCCTCACATCTCATAATCAATTTGATAAGTATGGTGGTTAGTGAAGAGGGAATATCATAACACACCTCAAGGAATCTTTCACGACATTTCCTAGTTTTCACAAGGCTCATCCATTGCAGGAAGATCACACATTATATCTAGAAAGTATAGAGAAGAATACAATAAAAAAGTAGTAGATCCATAAAAATAGGGAAACAACACATCTTGATCAATAGATATTAATATTTAGAAGGATTACTCACCAGATGAAATGAATTATAACTACAGAGAATAAAAATCGATGAATGAAGAATTAAAGAAGGAGAGAAAGTCTCCAGAATCACCAAAGAGAGAACAAAGTTAAAGAGAGAAGAGACATCAATTGAATTAATGATCTGTCACCGATTTAGAATCCTAAAACACATAGGATTCATGAATTACACAGTGTGTAAGACCTTCATATCATGTAAATTGATGATTAAAAGTACAATACAAAACCAACATATTACATAACCCCTATTTATATCACATTAATAAATTATTTATTACATTGGATTAAAATTAATAACAACTAGAATATTAATAATACTAGTTTCTATGGTAATTCTTTACATTACATAACAAATTAAATAGGAAAACAACTGTAACGCCCCGACCCTAATTACCTTGAGTCAGTTCATTATTAAATAACATTGGCATGATCATGAAAAAGATCACGTCTCGAAAGACCAATTAGTTTAGTAGCCTTGGAATAACTAGATACATCCATAAATTTTTACATTACATCATAAAAAAAACATCTTGTCTTCATATCCCCTCATACTATCCCTGCAGGTCATTCATAAATTACTTCTTCATAATCCTAGGAAAAATAAAACATTGAAAAGGGTGAGCTCGGATGCTCAGTAAGGATAACATTATATCAGAAGCTTTCATAAATAAGCATAAACACTTAAGGCCATTTATAACTAAAACAAAAGCCTTTTAAATTTGAACTTCAGCATAAAATGGAAAAGGTAAAATGAAATAATGCCATTTACTTACTCACATGGATATTCTACTAGTCGAATGATCACATGCAATATCAATAACCACTTTGATAATGATGGAATGCATAATGCCAGACTATCATAACCACATAGCCAAGGCCTCGTGCCAAAACTACAAATAAGATTTTGCTAAGGCCTTGTGCCAAGACACTAGTTTTTCACATGAGACCTACCGATGCATCACGGATGCTATAGCGGGCTCCACCCGTCACTTATTAAGTCTAATGCATTCCTCATATGAACATGTTTAAACATAACATAAAAATTCGTATTAAAACTAGCATACGAAATGTCAATACTTTTACCACAAACCATGAATGGTATAAAAACAGCACATCCACAGTCAAACATAACTCATTCGATACAATATGGACGATTGTATTGTATCACATTAACCTCAATCAAGAATAATGAAGGATGTTGACATAGATGAAAATAATCATCAAAACTATTTGAGAGAAATATCCCCCTTTTCTTGAAAACTTATAAAAGTCACACTATTTGTCAAGAAGCCATTTAAAAGTAGATTTTTGAATCAAAGTGTCCCATACCACTTTGATACTTTTTAAAAGGCGTTTTGATTTCTAAACTTTAATGTCCATATAAATAAATCCTTAAAACCATTTTTAAAACATGGACATTAATGAGAAAGGTTTAGATGAATAAGTCTTTAAAACATTTAAAAATGGTATTTTAGTTAGAGATTCCAAACAAAAGAGACACTTGAATACAAATAATTGAGGTAATAAAAACTTTGTAATATCATGAGAATAAAGGTAATCATGATATAGTATGTCAAAGTACATTATATACACCACATAAAAGTGATTTGGTGTATATCATCAAAGAAGTCTCAATGGAATGTAAATTGAGATGAAATCCCTCATAAAGGTTGTATCCTTAGGTTAAGGATAAATCAATGATATAATCATGTGTGACAAATATAAATACACTAAATATTATTTGATATTATGTGTAAAACAATCAAAGGACATTCACACATATTCTTGTAAAAACAATACCAACGAATTGGATGTTTAACTCAACAAATGGAGAATGAGTTAAAATTACTCTTATCAAATTCATATCAATGACTTGAGAATTATCAATGGAGTGATTATGTGTATCAAACTTATATCCACAGGAAGGGGATTGGAAATTATGACATAATCAAATGAATAGTTATTCCACACATAATCTTGGGGTAATATAATCAATGAAATTTGCGTAAAGCCAAATGAGTGGAAATTGAAATTTCAAATTCCCTTATCGATTAGGTAACTTATGAAACATACACCCATGAAAGAAGTATCATACCCTGATGATGTAAATCCCCATAAATTAAAGTATATTACACAATGAATTCAATCATGGTCAGTACACATACCTCACATGCAATAATTAAGTGGTGAATAATGGAAATCTCACGAAATTAAAAGTGAGATAAGAAACCCCTTACCACGTTAATCAACTGAGTCGTATGGACAAAAGGTAATAACCACCAAATGATTTACAGAATAACATGAATATAAAGATAATCATGATAATATATATCAAATGGCCGTACACAATACACCACTTTCAATAATTTAGTGGCGAACAATGGAAATCTCACGGAATTGAAAGTGAGATAAGAGAATCCCTTACTTTGTACTTTTTCCTTGGTCGAGGGTAGGTTTACCTCCTGTATAATGGTGAAATAATTGTTATTTAATAATACAAGAATCATTTACTTTAATATGATATCATATATGATCTTTTAACATTGATTTGTTAATAATATCTTAGAATTATCGTCATTTCGGGTGCTAACAGGTTCATTTTACTTTATATTCTTTGTTATGTGAGCCATATTCATTATTAATGGGATGTATATTATTCATATCCAGAATGATATCAAGTCCTTAGATACTATTTTTAAATCATCAAATTATAATTATAATTTAATGGATATGATGGACAATGAATCTCATCGCGTTCGTGGAGACGGTAGTCCGTACATACGCACGAGCGACAATATCATTCTTTTGATATTAAAATAATATATAATTGGATTTTATATCATATATAAAGAATCATTATCATGTTATATTTATTATTTACATAAGTTACACATCATTATTATACCCATCCAAATAATAATATATTGAATAACAATTACACCACGACGTGGAGACGGTAAGCTGTACGTACGCACGTATGGTGACATGTTATTCAAAGGATGGATAGAATACTGAATATGGTTGTACCATATTTATAATAACATCACAGTATATATATGATACTGGAGTTATTATTTTATAATGGTAATAACAAAGAAATAGGAAGTGGATGAAGAAAGGAACTTAAAAAGGGGTGGTGAAAACATTACCTCTTCTTCGGGTTCTTCCTTTTGATTTGATCAAAAGGGCTACTTAGGTTGGATTTCTGATCAAACTAAGGACTCTAGGTTGTAGTGAGGGGAGTTGGGAAAGTATTTGGGCAGAGTTTGGCCGAACCAAAAGGCTTTGAGGGTGTGAAGAAATGAGAAGGAGGAGTGCCCTTTTATAAGAGGGGTGAGGGGCACCTTAGGAAAAGCTAGAAATATTAATTTATAATAAATTCATATTCGGCTTCCAATGGCTCCAAAGTTGATTATTCAAAGGTTAAGTTGGGGATGGGTCGAAAAGAACTCATCCAATATAATTTAGACAGGTTTGGGTACTTATATTAACCTTATCTTTAATTATTAACTCTATGTTAATTAGTTTCACTTTTACAATGTCTCTTTGTATTTTTATATAATATCAATTATTTTAATTTTTCACTATTATAATAATTATTGCATCATCATTGTGTCATAAATAAAATAAATTATTTAATGTCTAAAAATTATAAATAAAATATCATTATGTAGGAAATCTTTTTATCTTTCTAATGAATATTTATAATCTAAAATCCAACATATATAACCCTATGTAACAATTGTTTTTCTAAAAGATATATGCTTGTGTCATTTTTGTATTCATTTTAAATTAATTAATATAAAGTGTCATTATCACTTAAAAGTGGATCCATGGGGTCCCAAAATCGACCCAAAGATGCCCATGGTCGACCATGTATCAACCAATAAGGTTAAGACACGTTTTTGGGTAATTTAGTATTATTATAATATTATTTTTTAACCCTTATTTACCGGATTTACCCTTAACCATGGTAAATAAAATATTTACCGCAGTAATTATTCAAAATGTCTAAAAATAAAAGTTACCTATTTACAAAATTTGGACATCCTAATTCCAAATATGGAATCAATTTTTCTAAATTCAAAACACAGAAGTGGCAGAAATTAATTTAAAATTAATTCCCGCTGTCAAAACAAAAAGCCTGTTTTTAAGAGATAATAACTATCAAAAGATTGACACTTGTTTATGTTCGGTTTAGTTGTAAAATTATGTCCAATGACCAACATTATATTAAATGGTAAAATATATTCTAAATATACTTTAAAACCACTCAAATTCACAATTTATCACTATTAATTATTTTGAATAAAAAGGTTGTTTTTAATTAAAATTTAGTAATTATCACTATTCATCAAAATATGAAAGTTATCCGAAAAGTACCAAAATTTCACCTTAGGCTAAATTCGATATTCCGAATCCAAAAATGAAGTCCATTTTAAAATATAAAATATATATAATTTCAAAAGGTAGTTATTACTATTCATAACGGCTAGTTTGATTGGTTACGGTGTGTTAGAACTCGGTGTTGCGTACAACACACGCAAGCATACCGTGGAAGCTTGGGATGTTTCATTTTAAATTTTTGATGTCCCCATTTAGTCAAAGAGTTTAAAATATAGTATCTAAAAAGGGTTCACTATTAAAATTTGGTAAAAGTGCAATACTGAAAATGAATTTGTTCTTACATTATGTCTAAGAAACTCATAATATGGATTCTAAAATTATAAGGATTATATAAAGTTTAAAATTTAGTTAACACTATTCATAACCTCTTTTGAACAGCTTGTTTGGTAAGTCATGGTGCGATTGAACTTGGTGTTGCGTGTAGTGAATGTTATTGAATTATTTTGAAAAAATAAAACACTATAAAATCTTGGGGTGTTACATTCTCCCCTCCTTCAATAAATTGCATCCTCGCAATTTGAAATTGTTCTTCGAAAATAAAAGGTTGAAAATAGAAAATACCTTTGTGGGAAAACCCACATCGGAAATTGGGTTACTAAAATTTAGTCTTAATATGAGGAAAAGAGAAATGAAAGGATCACCCCCAAATTATGATCTCGATTAGGAGAAAATTGGTGGTAATTAGAGACATATAATTGGAGGAAAACTGTAAATATTTATAGGTAGTGATTGAGGTCATCAATCCCAAACAAGTATAAAATTGAGGTCCTTAAACTCATCAATCTATGATGATTTGAAATACCATCGGTCCGAGAAAACATAGGGTATTGGGATAACACATTTTTGACGTTTCAAAATATCTTAATTGAAATCCCACATCGAAAAATGAATTAATGAGGCCTCTATTTAAAATAAAGAGTGGAAATTATGAAGATTACCAAAAATAACACATACTAGGGTTCCATGTAGGAAAATATGGATATGGAAGAGAAATATAACCATCAATTATCTGATGGAGAGTGGTAGAGAACATGGCTATGAAAAGGCCAACAATCCCAAAGCCATAAATTAGTGATTATTTAATGTACCATCTAGGACAACATTTTTTTTTAAAATTACATTACATAAGGAAGAGGAATTCATTTATGATATTGACTAAGATCATTATGAGATATACTTAAATTTTAAGTAGATTTTCATTCTTTAATAAATTTCCACCACTAACTCAATTTTTTTTAAACGATGAGTATTCAATAAGACTGGGTCACACTGGAAGAGCTAGAATAAACTTCTATAGAATCACATGATCCATTTAGGATAAACCATATATTTACATTGTCTTTGAAGATTAATCAAAACCAAAATGGTTAGTGAATGATCTAATGATCCCCGAAAAGGATATTCATTGAGATAAATATGCACTAATCTTAATTTCTAAAATTAAACCAACAATACCCCAACGTTTAATAGATACCATTCAATAAAGAATTGTCCTCAAAATCCTTTAATATAATTCAAACTAATATTGAAACCCAAAACATAGAAGAATTTGATTATGTAGTCTCCCATGTTACATTGTATCTCCAAATGACATCAAATACTCTTAAAGTCACATACTTAAAAGTAATTAACATAATCACATATTCTCTGTTATAGGTTAATCATTTCCATAAATAACCCAAATCACTATAAATCAACAATAAAAACGTAGATAAAAATCCACCATTACTCTACAAATGAAACCTCATTGTATTATATTTTCCTTGGGCATATAGTGTTCTTAACAAAACGAACATCTTCCAAAATAACATTTATCACTTAATCACCAAATCATTTTCCTATACCAAGGGTATTCATTTGATAAGACATAAGAACCCAAATCATCTTATTATTGATCAATAAAATCATTTAACAAAAAAAATAGTCACACTAACCAGGGACTTCACGTAGTCCAGTGGTAGGTGATAAATCCCAATCGCACTTTGGTTGTGGGTTCGATTCCCACAGCTTTGTCCGACGCGACGGGTTGTCACACGGTCTACGTGTTGTCCTTTTTCAAAAACTATATTTTATAATATTACCAAAATGAGATAAATTCCTCAAAATAACATAATTTAACCACAAATGTTATATCATACTTTGCATTTTCATCCCAAATTATAATAACTTATTATTTTCTCAAACCCCAATGATCATATAAAACCAAATGGTTATTTATACCTATATCCACAAGAGAAGAGATAATCCTTCCTCAAATATCATTCTCACATGGAAAACTGAGGGGTTACAAATACAAGAGAAAATTATTCCAAAGTAAACCCATCAACAAGGAGTGCTAATACTTTTTAAAATTTTCTCCAACCATTTATTTCCACATATCTTCTTCTTTGACCAAGAAAATATCCTATAGAATAGGACATTCACTCGGTTAATGGCCAAGTCCTCTACATTTATGGGAAATGACTGTAAATGGACTCTTGGGACCATTTTTATCTTCTTCCATAGTACTCTTCAATTTTCTTCGGCAATTCTTCACTTTATGTCCTTCCTTCCCCCACGTAAAACATTTCGTTGTCCCATTGAGACACTTTCCTGGGTGTCTCTTTCCACATTTACTGCATGATGAAAATTGAGGTTTCTTTTCTCTATGGTCTCCATTGCTGGAGATCTTATCATTTATCACCTTTCTCTTCCTTTTTGAGTCTGGTAGTTGGTTAATATATATGTTGTTGATCATATTTTTGGAAAACTGATTTGGCATAAAGATGATATCTTTTACGCCTATCAACATTCCATTTTGTTGCTCATCGCCACCACCGTTCCCACCTTGTACATTATTCTCAAAGTCACTATGACTTCCTTGGAATCCAGCCATTGACAAAAACCAGAAAGCATTGTGTGAGTAATAGTAGTCATAAAATCATTTAGAGATTAAAATGTCACCATATTCTCAATTTGAAACATATTAGGATTAACCAAGGTCATTTACTCTCATCTTATGTATATATTACTTAAATCGGTTTGTAAAGAAAATGTAAATTATCCTAAGCATATCCCCCATGAGTGTAGTAACCAAGAGTGCAACAAGGCCCGTTGTCGTGCACCAGTTCCCGTTTGAGTCTAGTTCAAAGCGGTGTTTTCGGGTTTTACCCCTAGGTACATCTGTGCCAGAGCCGCCTCTACCTGCTAGTATCCAGACATGGATGTATTGCTCGAAAAACTCACAAAATCTCTACAAAACCAAAATTCTAGGATGTTCTTTTATACTAATCCTCAAAGTTCATCTTAGGTCTACGTGCTCTAATCAGAGTTTATCTAAATCTAGCTACCAAGGTTTGTATTAAACTTCCTCTGATACCAACTGTAACACCCCGACCCTAATTAACTTGAGTCAGTGCATTATTAAATAACATTGGAATGATCATGAAAAAGATCAAGTCTTGAAAGACCGATTAGTTTAGTAGCCTTGGAATAACTAGATACATCCATAAATTTTTACATTACATCATAAAAAAACATCTTGTCTTCATATCCCCTCATACTATCCCTGCAGGTCATTCATAAATTACTTCTTCATAATCCTAGGAAAAATAAAACAATGAAAGGGGTGAGATCGGATGCTCAGTAAGGATAACATTTTAGCAGAATCTTTCATAAATAAGCATAAACACTTAAGGCAATTTATAACTAAAACAAAAGCCTTTTAAATTTGAACTTCAGCATAAAATGGAAAAGGTAAAATGAAATAATGCCATTTACTTACTCACATGGATATTCTACTAGTCGAATGATCACATGCAATATCAATAACCACTTTCATAATGATGGAATGCATAATGCCATACAATCATAACTACGTAGCCAAGGCCTCGTGCCAAGACTACAAATAAGAATTTGCCAAGGCCTTGTGCCAAGACACTAGTTTGTCTCATGAGACCTACCGATGCATCGAGGAGCTATAGCGGGCTCCACCCGTCACTTATTAAGTCTAATGCATTCCTCATATGAATATTTTTAAACATAACATAAACATTCGTATTAAAAATAGCATAGGAAATGTCAATACTTTTACAACAAACCATGAATGGTATAAAAACAGCACATCCATAGTCAAACATAACTCATTCGATACAATATGGAAGATTTTATTGTATCACATTAACCTCAATCAAGAATAATGAAGGATGTTGACAAAGATGAAAATAATCATCAAAACTATTAGAGAGAAATATCCCCCTTTTCTTGAAAACTTATAAAAGTCACACTATTTGTCAAGAAGCCATTTAAAAGTAGATTTTTGAATCAAAGTGTCCCATACCACTTTGAAACATTTTAAAAGGAGTTTTGATTTCTATACTTTAATATCCATATAAATAAATCCTTAAAACCATTTTTAAAACATGGAAATTAATGAGAATGGTTTAGATGAATAAGTCTTTAAAACATTTAAAAATGGTATTTTAGTTAGAGATTCTAACCAAAAGAGACACTTGAATACAAATAATTGAGGTAATCAAAATTTTGTAATATCATGAGAATAAAGGGAATCATGATATACTATGTCAAAGTACATTATATACACCACATAAAAGTGATTTGGTGTATATCATCAAAGAAGTCTCAATGGAATGTAAATTGAGATGAAATCTCTCATAAAGGTTGTATCCATAGGTTAAGGATAAATCAATGACATAATTATGTGTGACAAATATAAATAAACTAAATATGATTTGATATTCAGTGTAAAACAATCAAAGGACATTCACACATATTCTTGTAAAAACAATACCAACGAATTGGATGTTTAACTCAACAAATGGAGAATGAGTTAAAATTACTCTTATCAAATTCATATCAATGACTTGAGAATTATCAATGGAGTGATTATGTGTATCAAACTTATATCCATAGGAAGGGGAGTGGAAATTATGACATAATCAAATGAATAGTGATTCCACACATAATCTTGGGGTAATATAATCAATGAAATATGCGTAAAGCCAAATGAGTGGAAATTGAAATTTCAAATTCCCTTATCGATTAGGTAACTTACGAAACATACACCCATGAAAGAAGTATCATACCCTGATGATGTAAATCCCCATAAATTAAAGTATATTACACAATGAATGCAATCATGGGTAGTACACATACCTCACATTCAATAATTAAGTGGTGAATAATGGAAATCTCACGAAATTAAAAGTGAGATAAGAAACCCCTTACCACGTTAATCAACTGAGTCGTATGGCCAAAAGGTAATAACCACCAAATTATTTACAGAATAAAATGAATATAAAGAGAATCATGATAATATATATCAAATGGCCGTACACAATACACCACTTTCAATAATTTAGTGGCGAACAATGGAAATCTCACGGAATTGAAAGTGAGATAAGAGAATCCCTTACTTTGTACTTTTTCCTTGGTCGAGGGTAGGTTTACCTCTTGTATAATGGTGAAATAATTGTTATTGAATAATACAAGAATCATTTACTTTAATATGATATCAGATATGATCTTTTAACATTGATTTGTTAATAATATCTTAGAATTATCATCATTTCGGGTGTTAACAGGTTCATTTTACTTTATATTCTTTGTTATGTGAGCCATATTCATTATTAATGGGATGTATATTATTCATATCCAGAATGATATCAAGTCCTTAGATACTATTTTTAAATCATCAAATTATAATTATACTTTAATGGATATGATGGACAATGAATCTCATCGTGTTCGTGGAGACGGTAGTCCGTACATACACACGAGCGACAATATCATTATTTTGATATTAAAATAATATATAATTGGATTTTATATCATATATAATGAATCATTATCATGTTATATTTATTATTTACATGAGTTACACATCATTATTATACCCATCCAAATAATAATATATTGAATAACAATTACACCACGACGTGGAGACGGTAAGCCGTACGTACGCACGTATGGTGACATGTTATTCAAAGGATGGATAGAATACTGAATATGGTTGTACCATATTAATAATAACATCACAGTATATATATGATACTGTAGTTATTATTTTATAATGGTAATAACAAAGAAAGAGGAAGTGGAAGAAGAAAGGAACATAAAAAGGGGTGGTGAAAACATTACCTCTTCTTCGGGTTCTTCCTTTTGATTTGATCAAAAGGGCTCCTTAGGTTGGAATTCTGATCAAACTAAGGACTCTAGGTTGTAGTGTGGGGAGTTGGGAAAGTATTTGGGCAGAGTTTGGCCAAACGAAAAGGCTTTGAGGGTGTGAAGAAATGAGAAAGAGGAGTTCCCTTTTATAAGAGGGGTGAGGGGCACCTTTGGAAAAGCTAGAAATATTAATTTATAATAAATTCATATTCGGCTTCCAATGGCTCCAAAGTTGACTATTAAAAGGTTAAGGTGGGGATGGGTCGAAAACAACTCATCCAATAAAATTTAGACAGGTTTGGGTACTTATATTAACCTTATATTTATGTATTAACTCTAAGTTAATTAGTTTCACTTTTACAATGTCTCTTTGTATTTTTATATAATATCAATTATTTTAATTTTTCACTATTATAGTAATTATTGCATCGTCATTGTGTCATAAATAAAATAAATTATTTAATGTCCTTAAAATTATAAAAAAAATATCATTATGTAAGAAATCTTTTTATCTTTCTAATGAATATTTATAATCTAAAATCCAACATATATAACCCTATGTAACAATTGTTTTGCTAAAAGATGTATGCTTGTGTCATTTTTGTATTCATTTTAACTTAATTAAAATAAAGTGTCATTATCACTTACAAGTGGATCCATGGGGTCCCAAAATCGACCCAAAGATGCCCATGGTCGACCATGTATCAACCAATAGGGTTAAGACACGTTTTAGGGTAATTATTATTATTATAATATTATTTTTTAACCCTTATTTACCAGATTTACCCTTAACCATGGTAAATAAAATATTTACCGCAGTAATTATTCAAAATGTCTAAAAATAAAAGTTACCTATTTAAAAAATATGGACATCCTGATTCCAAATATGGAATCCATTTTTCTAAATTCAAAACACAGAAGTGGCAGAAATTAATTTAAAATTAATTCCCGCTGTCAAAACAAAAAGCGTGTTTTTAAGAGATAATAACTATCAAAAGATTGACACTTGTTTATGTTCGGTTTAGTTGTAAAATTATGTCAAATGACCAACATTATATTAAATGGTAAAAATATATTCTAAATATACTTTAAAACAACTCAAATTCACTATTTATCACTATTAATTATTTTGAATAAAAAAGTTGTTTTTAATTAAAATTTAGTAATTTTCACTATTCATCAAAATATGAAAGTTATCCGAAAAGTACCAAAATTTCACCTTAGGCTAAATTTGATATTCCAAATCCAAAAATGAAGTCCATTTTAAAATATAAAATATATATAATTTCAAAAGGTAGGTATTACTATTCCTAACGGCTAGTTTGATTGGTTACGGTGTGTTAGAACTCGGTGTTGCGTACAACACACGCTAGCGTACCGTGGAAGCTTGGGATGTTTCATTTTAAATTTTTGATGTCCCCATTTAGTCAAAAAGTTTAAAATATAGTATCTAAAAAGGGTTCACTATTAAAATTTCGTAAAAGTGCAATACTGAAAATGAATTTGTTCTTACATTATGTCTAAGAAACTCATAATATGGATTCTAAAATTATAAGGATTATATAAAGTTTAAAATTTAGTTAACACTATTCATAACCTCTTTTGAACAGCTTGTTTGGTAAGTCATGGTGCGATTGAACTTGGTGTTGCGTGTAGTGAAAGTTATTGAATTATTTGTAAGAAATAACACACTATAAAATCTTGGGGTGTTACAACATCCACTTTATTGAAAGTTTCTATAACATGTTGACAGATTAACATGCATGGGATAACCTTGGTACATTCATAAAAAAGGAGTATACAAGAAATAAAATTAACAAAGTTTGAATGTAATATTTTAATAAATGATATAAAATAGAAATATCAATATTGAATAAAAGGAACATGAAAACTTTAGGATCATATAGCCTGATAATAATAAATTCAGCATTCGAATATGTTAACAACTTAAAATGATGCATCATAAACATTAGTCAAGGATTACTAAAAAGACATCCTGATGGAAAAAATTCAATTAAAGTTACAAAGAATAATCCCTATTACAATATTATTTATTATGATACTAAAAATTATCAAATTCATTGGAGTGCTATATAATTTTAGACTCCAAGGTCACATTCAATTCATTCCCTTTCTTAAGTCTTCCATAGAGATCATCGGCATGAATTCATTCATCCTCATATTTTATTAATTATAAATTATTTTAGGATTAATGAATTTTAATACCATGTCAAATAATTATAATTTCATAAATTTGAATTCCATTTATATGATATTTTTATGTTATTCACTACAAAATTGTTTTGGAATGGAAAAATCATGTTTAGATTTCGGCTGCCGAACAAAATCACTTAAAAATTCATGAAACAGGTTGATGACAGTGAAATGGGTGTATCATTAGTTTTTATATAAAATTAAATTATTTAGGGGCATGTAAATAAAAATATTAATGTTATGAATTAGATATAAAATTCATTATATAATAAATAATGTTTAATAAAGAGTAGAATGGGGGGATCCCTTACTAAATTTCAACATTAATAATGGGAGTACATAATGGTTCATAAGAGGGATTAATGCGAGATAAAGGGGTCAATAATTACATTGAAATTACGTAGGTAGTTAGAGGGATGAAGAAAACCATACCCAAAGAAATAAAAAATATAATTTATAAGGGATATCATGAAATGCGTGCAAGAATGGAAATGAGAAAAGATAAGTCCCTTACAATAGTGGGAGACTCAAAATGCATGGGAGGAGATTGTTGATTGATTGGAGGATCCTTTGGAAGAATATATATTGTTGAGTTCCGAGTAAAGATGTGTACCATAGATCATGTGGGAAGATAAGCAGGATATTTAGTTTTTTTATACAGGAGGTGAGTGGATATTTTATTAATATTTCTCAAACTTATGTTTTGGATTCTATATAATAAAATAACTAGAAAAACAAATCATCCCAAAGTTTTTTACATGGTTTCTATCAAATGGGATGATTTTTCAGGATTTCAAAGTTAAATAGTCCTATATTAATTAGATAATACCATTTCTTATGTAGAATTGTGTCAAAATATAAGAGAAAGGATTTGAGAACTATAAAATATATTAATCGTATTTGAGGATTCATAATGAATTCCTAAAATCAATAAAATAAATAGAAAATATTATTATTTTAATTGGAAAACATATATTTGGTCATGGATACCCTTTATAGTATTTATTACATAACTTTTGGGTCATTATAATGTCAAAATGCACACCACATATTTATAAGGTATTTAATTTTTCTTGGAAAAGATGATTGGCTTAGAACATTATGAAAAATTAACAAATAGATAATTTAAAAACACTTATTCAAAAAGTAATTTTTATTTTATCTATTTAATTTTAAATATATTATTATTTTTTCTTTTAAAATAATAATTGGCATTTATTAAAAAAATGATGTGTATTTTGACAATTTCACTTTTCGAACACATATAAAAGTTATATATGGATTCATAAAAATTTTAGGTTCATTTATATTTGATTAAAATAATTTAATACTAAAATTTTATGGAAATGTTTTTTATTCAATGAATCTATTTATTCATCAAAAATATTCTTCAATTGAATTATAATGTTACCCAAATATAATATTTTTGTAATATTTTATCAAAATAATAATCATTTTAATTTAATTTTAATAACAAGAAAATATATCCTTTTATTTTATAAAAAATATTGTGAGTATTCATATTTCTAGTATCATTAAACATATCGTTTTAGTACACTAGAAATAACCCTATGATTAAGGTGCCTCAAAGTGAGATTTTAATGGGGTGGTTCGGGGAAAACAGTTTTCGCCATGATATCTATGAGCTTGAAATTATCCTATAAATGATTTCTATCATGATTATGTTATTGGATCTCAGCTTGGGATTGGTCATAAGAAAATCCTTTAGATTCTATGTCCCTCACAAGATCTAAAAAGTTTGATTTGTAGCGTATAATTCTACTTTTTGAGGCAATCACTTCATTTTTCTGTGTTAATGGGATTTGTTAGAAAACAATATTTACAATAATAATGTGATCTATTTTCAATGACTATATTATCAATTGAAATAATGTTTAATTGTATTTTAAATATAATAGAATAAAACAAAATCAAATAATTTAATGTGATTTTTATACCCATACAACATAGTAATACATTTATATAAATAGAATGGTGAAAAATTCTTATAATAGTCAGAGTGGTTAAAATATTCAACCATTAAAAAATTTCACCTTCATTATTTTTATTTACCACAATAAAACAGCTGAGTGTAAATATGATTCATCACCTCCTCTAGTTCCCTAGTCACTTCCTCAATCGTTTGTTTTCCAAAAAACATTTTTAAAAGGAACATTATCTTATTTTCTATAACTTTGTCTCTATGATCTAATATCTTTACCAGCTACTCCTCATATGAGTGATAATTATTCAATGGATCCGTCTCTTGATTGAGTGTATTTGAGTGGTCTACTATGAATGTTTTCATGCAAGATACATTGAATGCATCATGTGCATGAGATTGGTCAGGTGGGAGTGAAAGTTTGAAGGCCACTAATTATATGCGATCAACGATCTGAAATGGAAAATGTATCTAGGACTAAGATTTCACTTAATCACAAATATAATCACATTCATTCATGGAGATATGGGGACGAATATCATGTCTCTAACATCAAACTAAATGTATCATCGATGATTGTCATCATAGATCTTCTATAGACTATGTGAAGTCTTTATGTGCTAATGAATGGCCTTAAAATTTTCCAAAATATCATCGACCATTTCATGAGAAATTAATTTTCATTCATCAATTTCATTCATATATGTAGGTATCCAACAACTCTTCCCATAAAGGGATTTATATAGAACCATTTGGATGATAGACTGGAAACTATTATTTTATGTGAACATGAACTGAGAATATGTTGATCCCATCACCCCTTGATGTCAATTGAGAATTCTCCTAATATATCATCAAGTGTTTAGATGGTCCTTTCATATTGGCCATAATATTTTAGGTGATAATCTATGACGATGTTTCAATTAGTTTAATTGAATGTTGGAGACATTTCTCAAACATATAGGTGATATCTAATAATGATAGTAAATAATTTATAATGGTACTCCATGCAACCTCCACACTTTTTTAGTGTATATCCATGTATTTTGATCTGTTTGGAAGTCCTCTCGAATCACAATAATGTGTGAAGTCTTTCTAAGATGATCCACCATAACCAAGATAAAATTGTTTCCTCGTATGTCTTTAACATTCTAGTGATAATGACAATGGTGATTTTTACCATTTCCATATATGTATGGGCAATGGTTGTATCACCCCCATAGATTGTTTCATATCCACATTAATTTACTAAAATACAAGATATCTTGATGAATATTTTTTGATCTTCTTCATCATATTGTCCCAACAATAGTGATCTTATAGTACTTGATACATCTTCATACTTCTATGACATATAGAGAATGTAAATGAATGTGAATCACCCAACAAATCCTTCTTTAGAGCAGTATTTGATGGTAAACATTTCCATGACCCAAATCATACCAATACTTAATTAAGAAATAACTCCAAGGATTTAACTTTACTTATTGCTTCAAAATTCTTCTAAATTCCCACACCATCTATTTTTAAATATTTTATCCATTTCAAATAAGACAGTTCAAGAATCATTTGTCAACGTATTAATGATGTTTCTACTTTATGATTCCCATGTCCATACATTTAAAATCCAATAAGATCAAATCCATATCAATTAACAAAAATTATAGAATTGTCAAATCATTTATACTTAAATCATCCAAAACTTTATTCACTTTATAAGGATAGTTGTGGATTGACTAGTCATAGTCCTTGATCAGCTCTTACCATCTTCATTAGTGCTCATTCAGCTTTTTCTAGGTGAGTATATACTTGTGGAGTCTATGATCCATATATATTTCAATATTCTTCCCAACGAGATAATTCAAGCATATTTTCAAATGGAACATCAATGTAGCCAACTCCAAAACATGCGTTGGGTGCTTATTTTCCTGACATTTCAATTATCCTGAAGTATAGGCTCTGACATTTACATTTTTCACCAACATAGTACGCAATGTTATTTTTGATGAATTGAGAAATACCATGGATAAATCTAAACTTATGAGTAGTGTATGCATTGGGGAAATGATAATCCGAATTTTCAGCTCTTTATTGCGGTATTCACATTCATCATTCCTAGAAAACATGAAACCCTTATGAGTTATCATGGTTAGAGTGTATGAAAAACCTGAGAAGAATCTCCCAAATCAACAAAAAGTATCATATAATCCATGGAAAATACAAATATTTGGCATAGGTTATGGTATCGGCCATCCTTCAATAACATCATTCATTGAATTGTCTATTTATATCACATTAGTTATTATTGTATACCCCAACAATGATACTTACTTAAACAAGAAAATGTATTTACTATACTTTGAATAAATTGTTTTTTCTTTCAAAGTGCCATTAGAAAAATGATAATATTCTCTTCATTATCCTACTTTTTAGATAATAATAGAATATCATCTATAAAGACTACACAAAAATTGTCAATGTAAAAACTGAAGAATCTATTCATAATGCCAATGAATATTTCTAGAGAATTAGTGAGTTTGAATAGAATTAATATGAACTCATTGTGCTCACACCATGTATAAAAATATGTCATGGTATATATATTCCATATTAACCCTTGATAAAATCATCACCAAATATCCACCATGTATAAATATTGTTCTCTAGATATATGATCAAGTAGGTCATCAAACCGTAGAAGAGGATACGTTTAATTTATCATGATATTTTTTAAATCTAGATATTTGACAAAAATGTTCATTGAACCATCCTTATTTTTTGTTAAGTGGAATATTAAACCCTATGATTAAGCACTTGGGAATATTAACACTTTATCAATATTCTCATGAAGTTTTTTCTATAGATCCTAAATTTCCTAAACAATTATTTTATTAAAACTCATGGATAAGGGTAACACCTCAGTTATATTCTCTATTTATGTTCAGAAACTCTTCTATGAGGAAGAGAACAAACTCATTACAAATCGCATCACCATATACCACCACATTCGGAATTCCACAAAGGATGATATTTTCCTAAGAATGAATTATTTTATCTAGATTATTTTTCTTGTAGGGAAATAAAATCTATGCTTGATATGTTAGTTCTATAGACGATTCGTTCCCCTCTTGGAACTATTATAGAATTGAAGGACATTTACAAATTCAAAGAGTGATGTCTATTTAATTAAATTTTATGATGGATTCATATATAGAAACCCAATCCATACCTTTAATTGCATAATATTTCACCAAAGGGAGTATTATATGGTTTTTGGGATGTTAAGACCACAAATTTTGATAGGGACGAGTTATATATGTTGGTTGAAATAATTCCTCAATATTCCATTTTCAATATTATCACTACTAACATGATTTTTGGTGGTTTCTAAATAGTGTTACAAAACATTAATTTAATGAAGGAATAGATCTAACGATAATAAAAATGTGCATTCACAACTCTTGAATGAAAAAATAACATACCTATCACCACATAATTTTTGGGATCCACCTTAGTGGTTGTGATGGAAAAATCCTCCCCTTACTAGCTAGGAGGATGTTGTTTGTCACAAAAAACACTTATATTAGTGAATTGGTTCACAATGTTACCTGGTTCCTTGCAGTTGAAGAAATGACCAGTACACTGATTTTTTACTATAGCATTATTATCCTCCAACACAATTGTTGGTTTCACTTGTTGGTAATCAATAGCAAGGTGTAATTCCTTCCCAAAGATAAATCATTTAATAATTCCCATTATTATATTAATGGGGTGCTTCTTTCCAAACCATTCATAAGAGGAATGTTGAAATTTATGGTTTCATTATATTTCTACATGAGACTGATATAATTAAAATAATCATTCAACTTTGTATCCACATGATACTTCTAAGATTCACATATCTCCATTTATAATTTGAGGTCACATCATACAATTTTTCATTTATACGAATGTCATGGATTTCCAATTCTTTGCACTGACTTGGTTCTATCCCACAAATTAAGAATACAACATTTCATGTTGGGATAATAATAAATTGAGAGGTGTATTGTGAATGTCTTGTGTGGTTTTTCTCACACACTCTGATTGATTTTCTATATTTTTTTCATGGAAAGCACATCCACTTAAATTTTTTGTCAAATAGTGGAAGGAAAATATTTTTAAAAAAATTTATAATTATATCAGCCCAATGAATTTGATCTATAACTTAGAAATTGTATTCTTACTCAATTTCCATCACCAATCATATTCTCCCTCTATAAAATAAAACATTTTTAGAAACATCTAATTTTTATAACATTGAACGCTATATAAGATCTTCCCAAATAGAGTCGATCTGGTTTTCTTGATTCATTTAAAAGACAATCCCATGAAAATCAAGGACTTTTTCATAGAAAATAATAATTAATACTTGACATTTATAAGGGGAATTTAGAGATACACCAAATATATGTTTCTTTTAATAACCTGAGTTGGATAACAAAAAATCATCAAAAAGACTATATATCATGCTCCCATCAGATTGTGCATCTCATTGGGGAAGTCGTCAAATTGCCGGACGCATTTATTTTAAAATGATTCCTCTAAATTTTTTCCATTTGATAATTTAATGGAAAATCATGTATGATTATTTTTAAACTATTCAACACATAAATTTTTAATTTAATGACATTAAATGTATAACTTGTAATATTCATTAATTTCCATAACATTTGAATTTCCTGGATCCAGTCAATTATATCCATGATCTATTTCCAAACATGTAATCTTAGGGGATGTTTTTGTTCACTTTATAATAGTCTGTATTAATTTTATGATTTTATGAAACATATCCCCATAGACTTTCAATCCAATGATGAATCAAGGAACCTTTTCATACATCAGTTCTTGGTTGAGTCTATCCCAATGTTGTGTTTTCATGTTTTACAACTATGTAAATCTATTCCAGAGCAACATCCACCTGTTGTATTTATAAGGGGATATATTTAATTTATTTACCACATAATATATAATTAGAAGAATTTATTTATTTCTTATTATACATATACTCATCCCTATAGATATCACTGGAGTTTTCTAATTCTAATCCCATAAATAACCAAAATATTCCTTTGATACCAAATATAATAGACCTTCTCTTCGTTTTAAATTAACACAATATTTATAAAATATTATTAAAATTAATAAACCCATAATATCGATATATAATGTGTCCTTGATAATTTGGTAGAATACATAACAATGTAAATAAAAAAACATCTATAGAAAACATCGTTAGCATGATCAGACTTAAAAGTTTATGGGATAAGCTAGTGACGTACATAAGAAAGTGGTGAACTATAAATCCCAATAATGGAATAATCCTAGAATATGGTACCATGTTTTATTAAATATTCATATCAATGGGCGATAAAAGTAAAATGAATTCTAAAGCTTGATATAACATAATAATAAAAAATTCCAGGATGGTGGATGATTAGGTGTACATAATGGATCATGTTAGAAGTTAATGGGAGAGAAAGGGGGTCTCATTAAATATAAATTAATAATTTAGTTAGAGTCTTGAATAAATACATTCCCCAAAAAACAAAAAAAAATATTCAAGAAGCATATCATGAAAGATGTTCTTTAATGGTAATGAGAAAAGGGAAATCCTTTACCTGATTGTTTAACTCCAATTAGTTGGGAGGAGTTTCTTGAGAGAATGGTCGAACCTTGGAATGATCATAGAGATGATTGGGAAAATTAAGGAGGTGTTAGATGAATTGTGAGTGAAATAAAGATGGATATTTCTTGAGATTATATATGAAATGTGTGAGGATTTCTTTAATATTTCTCAAAAAATGATATTTAGACACCATATAATTAAGTATCAAAAACCACAAACCTTCTTATGGGTATCCCACGGTTTCTATCAAATGTGAGAGGTTATAATTTTTTTAAGTTCATGGGCCAAAATTAATAATGTTATACCCATGATTATATGGATGTCAATCATATTGTTAAATAATTTATTTATAATCATCAAATAAATTATTGTTATTGGAGGATTCATAATGGCCATATTAAATTTAGTATTTTTTTTTATTTTAAAGTAAAAACATATACATTATTTGGATACCAGTTATATTATTTTTTAACATATCTTTTGAATCACTATTATTTCATAATTCACAGTGTATATTTCAATGATATTTAATTTTTGCCTGAAAATTTGACTTTATTAGGAAATTATGAAAAAAAGTCTCATAATTTTGATAATCTGATTTAAAATAATATTAATTTTATATAAATAATTATATAAATATTTTTATTTTTACTTTTAATTTATGAATCTATATTTATTGGGAAATTGTGGTTTATTTTTACAATAATAGTCTTCGAACACTTATAAAAATTATATTTTCATTTATAGAAATTATATGATCATTTACATTGGATAAAAATTATTTGATAATAATATTTTATTAAAATATTATTTATTTTTGAAATTCATTAATAATTCTAAATAAATTCCTTAATTTAATTTGAATATTACCCAAAAATACGCTTTATGTTCTATTTTATCAAAATAAAAATAATTTATAATGTAATAATAATAGGATGCAAATATTTCAATTAATTAATAAAATATAATGTACCTAATCATATCTTTGGGATCATTATATATATCACTTTAATATGATTGAATACACCCTTTGATTTATGTGTGTGACCATGATATTTTCATGGGGTGGTTCAACAAACGTGGTTTGGGTTATGAAATCAGTGAGTTTGAATGTCTCCAATAAATGGTTTCACTCATGCTTAAATTTTTTGGATATCATTTTGGACATTTCAAGATAAATATGCAGAGATGATATCTCCCTTGGAATCTCTAATAAATGGGATTCATAGGGTATAATCCTACTTGTTGACTTCACCACATCCTTTTTCAATGTAAAATGAATTTGTCAAAACAATATTTTTTAACTACTGATTGATCATTATTTAATAACTATATTCTCAATGGTAATTGTTCATAATTGTTTTTTAAATATGATAGAATGTAATAAAACAAAATAATTGAATTTTTTTTTCTATTACAATATTACATAATATGAAATTTAATTAAATTAAAAGGGGAATTTTATTTATTATAGTTCAGGCTATTAACATACATATCCAATTAAAATTATGATTTTTTCATTTATATTATGTGAAAAACATTCACGTCATAAAAACCGTTTAATCCGTTAAAAAACTCATGAAATCTACACTACCACCAATACATGGCATTAAAACGTTAATTTTGTGTGAAAAATTCATGAAATGTAATTATTTTACAATGTGAAATCATCATACAGATATAAAATAGTCTACATTCTAATGAAAATCACTAACCAAAACTGATGTTCTATAAAATTAAAGAGAAACATTGAAACTATTTAACAAATTTATACCCAAAATATATTAATTCAAATAAAGATACATCCTGTAAAATCAGGTAATTTCCCCCATAAAATTCTATGTATCATCGGAAGTACCAAAATGAACCCAAATTATGAGGGAAATTAAAAGAGAGGAGAAATACCTTACACTCGGTAACATGATGATACAAAAAAAACAATCAAAAGGGATACTTCATCCTTTCCAGTTCGTGAATGTAAATAAATTATTATAAAACTAAAATTTATGGAGGAATCTCCAAGGAAACCATTATATAATAATGTGATTCACAATATTGTTGAACAATATATTAAATCTATAAATTTTCATTGAATTATAGATGAATTTTATTTTGATAAAATTAATAAAATATATTTTAATTATATTTTGAAATTAAATATTGTCCCTCCCATTATTTTATCTGATCACGATCCTATATTTTCCACAATCTATTCGGATGGACTTCAAAAGTAATTTGGTTGTAAATTTTAATTCAACATAACATTTCATTGTCAATTTGGTGGATAGTCAAAGAAACATATTTTGAATTTATAGTTTATTTTTTGATAAGTCTCATAATTATTTTTGGAGAATTTAGTATCAATATCATTAATTAATTTAATTTTTATATGATAACATTTCTTATTTACATATAAAAATTATACCTTTTAGGATTACATAGAAGGTTAGGTCAAAATCCACTAGGTGTGGATATTGTAAAGCAATAGAACCTATAGGGTATAGATATGGTAAAAGAAATAATTAAAATGTTATTGATTATTCAGAACTATATATTGGTATATCAAATTCAGAATAAAAGTTATATGAATATGTGTAGTAATAATCACTTTTTCAAGGTAGGTGATCATGTCTTTTTAAGGTATCCCCTTGGAAATGTTTTATTCATTTTAGAACGAAATGAAAATTAAATCCATGGTATATTATTCTAAATTAAAATATATAAATATATGTATGAGCTTCATAATTAATTTCCATTTCCCTATGATTATATTATGTACATTATGAGTTTCATGTTTTTTTCTAGGGAAGCTCTTACAGGATGCATATCATGTTTTGAGACCTGAAGGGGTATAATTATAGGATAATCTATGTTATTAGGAAATAAAAAATCATATATTAGATCATAGATATAATTTATGGTGAAATAAATGGTTTCAAAAGGTTATGGTTTTATGGAATAGTCACATTTGGAAGAAGCATGGGAAAATGATAAAAATCTGTGATAGAAAAATAACCTCAATTGTCTAAATAATGAATAAAATTGAATGGACACATTTAGATTACGGTGTGGGAAGACATTAGAAACCAATTCAATACTACATATAAAATAATCTGATTATTTGAACATATCCATTTTATTTATTCATATTTATAATATTTTTTAAAATAATTTTGTTAATGTTTTCAGTAGAAAAAATGTAATAGTTTTATTTAACAAAATTCTTTTTCCATTAATTATATTTCATTAATAAAAAGATAAATGTCATGATTTTAGAATTATAATTTGATAAAATTGTATTAATATTCAGTATCATCATATTAAATATATATTAGGATGATTTTCTTATGATTATTTTAAATTAATTATTTTTGAGTCAATAGTGAAAATCTCTATTTTTGAACAATTATTATTTCTTTTCATTAAATTAGGAAATTTAAAATATTCTATTATTTTATTGATATTGTTTTAATGTAATATTAGAAACATTTTATATATATATTATACATAATTATATTATAATCACCATTATATTTTATTCTAGTATAGGTTCATATTTATGATTAAAAATATAATTTTCTAAAAACCTATTTCTTCGGTCTTTCCAACATATATTAAATGTAAATTATAAAAATTGTAAAAAATAAATTTTTACTAAAGGGTTTAATATTTTTAATTCCTAGTATAAAATTTATTAATAATTTTAATTTTAGTCTTTCCCATTAAGAATATATTCATTGGAATAAATTTGTTACCAAGGTAAATGCTTGGTAATGTAAATTATGGTAAATACATCATGATAAGGCCAAAAATCATATTAAATATTATTTGAGGAGTTATTTTGACATTTTTTAATGTATATTTTAGTTCTGTTATTATTTGATATTTAAAAAGAGTAATACATTTATAATATTATGTTTTCAAAAATTACAAGTGTGGCACACCCCTCACTTATGAAAGTTAACCACATATCTTCTGTAAATAATAAATTTTGAGAATATTAAGTGAACAAATACCCACAAAAATATCCCAAAAAATACATTCCCATGTCATATTGGTTTTTTTAGCATCATAATATTATCCAAAGAATCCACAATGTGTATGATAATATTGGATTTTCAAAGAATATATATAATTCTTAACTGAGTGTTTGATATTTATTTCATCTTAAAAATCCATTAAAACTTTTTTTAACAAGATAAAATAATGATATAAGTGTAATAATTATAATTAATCTTCATTATAATAATTTTAATTCCCTTTTTCATTTACGTTTCTATCCTATGAGAATTGAAGATATCGATCATTCCTACTTCTGAACTACCACATGCAAAAGCATTATGTATCATTTTTATCGTAGGATAATATGAAAGGGTAAAACGATGGATTAAATTAATATATATGATATTATAAAAATTAATCTGTTTATATGAATATGATATTGAACTTTAATTCTTATCCAACCATCCGTTGGAAAATTATAATGTTGTTTGTGCGTATCTGTGAACTACCACATGCATGAAGCGATGTGATTAGTTTTTTATATACACGTTGAATGATTCCAATAAGGATAAATTTAAGAAATAAATATTAAAATTATAAGAGATAAATGATTCAAAAAAATTAATATATTTTTTAAATTTTTTATTTTACAACAATTAAAAAAATAAAATTGTTGTTCATGCGTATGTACGGACTACCATGTACAAGAAAAATTGATGTTTTCTTCTCTGAAATCATCAGATAGATGGTTATAGAAGTACACATAATATATTAATATTATAATTATGACATACTTTATATTATAGGGTTAATATAAAAACAAATCCTCTGACCATGGTCAATGATCATATGTTATTTTTAGTTTCTGAACTAAACGTCCTCAAGGCATCCAACGTAAACATAACTATTTTAGTAATAAAATAAAAGGTTGTGATAAATGTACAAAAGGGAATAATGATAATGGAATGGACATAAATTTTTTTTCATTATAATGTTGAAAACTAATATACTATTATTAATCATTGAGAAATAGATATGAATTAAATGAATCTTTACTGGAGGTGATGTGTTTTCTTGTAATAAATTCTTTTAAATGACTGAAAATCCTCCTCAATATCTGGGATTATTTTAAGGTTTCATGAATGATTATATTTATGATTGAATATTTTATTATTATAAATTTTAATATATTTAATATGATTATAAAGGATTGAAATGGAATATTTTCAATATTTTCCATATCATATATTTTTTTATTTTTTTTTAAATTGAAAAATTTAGCTTTTTATCATATTTGTTTTGACATAATTTTTATACCATCATAGAAATAATATGTTATAAATATTACGATATACATTAACATAGTTTTTATAAGCATATATTGTTACCAATAATCTTATATTTTTTAAATTTTAAGTGTTTTCAAACAAAAAGGATATTTCTACTTTGGATAACGTGAAAATGGAAAGTGTTTTTTCAATGGATTTGAATGAATTGTTTTAAAGGGTTTTATGTTAATAATGATTAATGTAAAAAAATTTGTTCACAATATAGTAATTTAAAATTATATGTGATTAAAAATAATCCAATTGTATATCATGATGAAGGGTGAACCCAATATAACATGTTAATCCATTGGGTACTGATTTAGTTTTGAAATATAAAAAATGAGGGATGTAAACATATAGGTAACTAATATAGAATTAAATTGGAATATGTTGTTTTTAAAGTGGATAAATATGTGTTAATATGGGTAATATATTTGATTCTCCACTATTATTATATAGTTCTAGAAAAAATTAAGTATTTTTATTTAATGAGGTAAGTTATTTTTTTGAATTATAAAAGGTGAAAGGATCTCAAATGTTTCAACAAGTTTACACATACCTCAAGATATATTCATGGATTTATAACTATTAATAGTGTTTTACAAAATGTTTTATATGAACTATTGTTTCTTTTTATATCTGGTAATGTTTATGTTATATTCTCAATGATTATTTATAAAATCATAAAAAACTTATTGGTTTTATTTATTTTCATTTAATTAATTTGATTAATTTATTGTTATACCACATATAATGCTTTTTTTCACATACAATGTTTTTTAAATATTTTACATAGGTAATAAGGGTGAGTATAATGATTAGAATTGTAAAGATTTCTTTAATTATTGATTGACTAAATCTTATAATATGTTCCAGGTATGAAACTTCATTGATGAATAAAATCCCTATTTTTCTATAGAAACATTCACGGTTTTGATTTATACTATTTGTATGAAAATGTTCTCTTAATTCTCTAAATCTATAAACATTAAAGACATAGAAAGTGTTTAAAATTGAAATCCATTTTTTAAAACATGAAATTAGGGGTTGATCATGTAATAATGACTTATATCAACTGTTGTTTTAAATTAATATAATGTACCAAAAGAGAGAATATATTATTAATTGGAGGAATAATGTTTTTAACAAATGATGTTTTATTTTAACCAAAGTCTCAATAAATAATATTATTTTTCAAATATATTCTACAAAATGGAAATTGTGTTGAAACTATGGTTGAATGTAGTATTATGAATAAAAAGACCCTAATAACGATTTGAACTATCCAATAATAGAGAGATTAATCAGAAATAACATAAAATATATAAATAATTAAAATAAAAAAACTAAATTTACATATCTAATGAGAAAAAATATATCATGGAAGAAGAAAAAATATTACAATTATTTTTGATACCAAGATTAAAAAGGATTAAGTTTATTGAAATATTTTACCTTGAATTGAGCTCATAATTAAAAACATGTTGATGAAAATATATATTCCTAAATTATCTTGAACAACACAATAGTCCATTGTGATTCCATACCCCACATTAGTGTAAATGGTTAACATTTCTATAATTTAGAGATTTTCCATAGAATACTAAACAAATTTTGGATTATTTGGGGGCTTGGGCCTCTAGGATAGGTGTAACTTCTTACTTAAACCCCAAAACCTCAATATGGAGGCTGATTTATTAATGTAATTAACATAAAATGATTAATTAATTTATAATAAAGAATTTGTTTTTTATAATCACAAAAATATCTTAGTTAAACACTAATCCAAGAACTAATATTTTTTCAATTATCTCAATATTTTTGTAGACTATATTACCACTCAATATTCATTAACAATTGAATCTAAATAGTGTTGGAAAAATCACTCAATTATTCAATAATCATTGAATTTTTAAATATGTATACTAGATTATCTCCCCCTTGGGTCTTTTGAAATTTTATAAAACCATCCTATATAAATACAATGATGGAGTTCTAGATTAGTTAAATATGTTTTTTCTTAACATAAAAAATGGTTCATTACAATATTTGTTACACTTTGACTTTAATCACGCAATTCAAATCATATATTATTATTTTTTATAAATCTTCCAAAAATATTTTTATCTTAAACTATCAGTCTTTTCACTATAATAAAATATACCAGTATCGTAGAAAATGTTTATATGTTTTTTTAACTAAAAAAAATAGTTTAATATTACCACCCAATAAGTAAACATATATCTTATGGTAATCTATATGAATAAAATATCATTTCAATGGTTCTCATCCACAAAAGGTTCATGTTATTTTACTATACAAAATCATAGAAATACTTCCTTGATTTTTTTTGAATTCCATTATACCAATATTAATGCTTACATATTTTCCTTCCATAACCAAGTACTTATTCATGACACCCACTATATGAGAGAACTATTTCTACGTATAAACCATGGAATACAACTAGATTCTAAAATTTGATGAATAAAAAACCTCTTTAATTTAACAAATATTTTTTCTATCTTCAGTTCTTTCTCCATTGTCCAATTAATGTTTCATTCAAGTTGATTAAAAATAAAATTTAATTATAAAATACTAAACCTATTTAAAAACATTTTGATCTATTAATCCACTTACAATGATATATATATCTGGTTTCAAAATTATGATGTGAATATTAAAAAAAGTAATCATTATATTTTCATATTATATTTATTGGATATTTTCAAATAGATAGACTTTTAATTAGTGAGTTATCTAATAGTAAAATAATTCTATGAAATAAATTTTAGACAAATGTTAGAATCACGTTTTCTATATCTGGATTTGATGCAATAAATAAGACCATGAAATATAAAAAATTTATATTAAAAGTTGTGATATAGATGAAATAAGTCATCTGATTTTATGGCTGTATGATGTTTTCACACCATGATGGATGTTATCAATTTCATTTCCAAGAAGCCATGTTAATGAAATATGATGATAAGGTTTCCATTTTAATGAGTGAATTAGTACAAAAATATCATTTTCTTATTGGAATATAATGGCCAAGATAGTAGAACTAGAAGAGAGTATATCCCATGGTAAGAAATAATTAATTTAAATTAGAAATAAATATAATTGGTTTTGGATAGATAAATATTATTATATTTACATGTTGAAGATACAATAAAAAAGTCATTGAATATAGAACACAATTTTGGTTTATTTAATATTTTTTATATTTAGGTTTTTCATAATTTATAATTTATTTTTCTACATTAAAATTAAATACATTATATTTAACACATATAAGTATGGCTTTAATAATTTTTATTGCAATTATTAGTGGTTGAAATTTTGTTTTTTCATTTTAGAGACAAATTTTATGTAATAATTCAAGTAATTTTTATACCCTTTACTTTGTTAACTTACTCATGATTTTTATTATTGAATAATGAGTGATTAATTTTTGTATGAAGCAGAATATCAATATCATAATGACGATTATATTCCTTCTTAATAATAATATGCTTATAAATGGCCATTTTATTTTTCATCATCTTACGATATATGGTTCTATGATATTCAAAATCAATTATATTATAAAGAAGGCCAATAAAATAGAATATATTCGATTGTAATGTGACATAAACTATGAATAATATTTTGGATTTATATTCTCTTAAAAATATTTATTTGTGACAAATATTTTTTAATATTTCATTATTAAGTAAATGGTAATAAATTAATTAATATTTTATTAATTGATTTTAATAATATTCAATCTAATTACATATATTTTCTTTGAATAAACATAAATCATAAGTGATTATTATTTATATATTTTTTAAACCCCATCCATTAAAAAATTTCATTATTTATTTAATACTCATTTTAAATAAAATTTCCAACATTTAATTTCAACATAAATCCAATCATTGAAAAATATGTAATAGATGTAATATAAGAAAAACTCTTGTGCTCAAGAATAAAATTAAGTCCTTTTGGGATCAAACATAAATTACATAGTTTTCAACGATTTTATTGTTTAGTGTTAATAATTTATAACATTGGTTCTAAACATTGATAGCCTTCTGGAATTTACATCACCCTCAAGGTGACAAATTTATAGAAGGACTACTAGAGAACATAAATTGAATCTAAAATATTATGATTCTATATTATGATAACATGATTGGATGATTTACAATAGGGGTAGGGGGAAGTCATTTTGGATAAATTATTCTATTTCAAATAATTTTTTTATCACATATATTTAACAATGGTCTCAAAACTGATATTGATGGGAAAATATATGGAAACATATTTTATATAGTTTATCTTCATCAGGGATGAATTATTGTCTCTTATATAACATATTTCAACATCCTCACTAGTTACTTTTATTGTATTGTCATTTTAGTGTGATTGGATGTGGATATAGGTGGTTAGATCAATAGTTAAACTACAATATGATTTTTACACCCCAAAAGAGGGGTTTATAGGGAAAACGTGTGGTTTACATCTTATATGTTCCACTAATTATAGATTGTTCAAATTGAAGAGATGGTTTTAAAATGGGGTTATTCTATATGACATATAATTACATTGAATATTAATTCCATCCTTAGCTCCATGTTTTTCAAACGGGGGGGGGGGGTACAACATAAAAATTGTTTTACATCATAAGTTATTTGGGACCTTGAAATTTAAAATGTAAACTAGTAATTTATGGTATAAATTGTGAGATTTAATACATTTTTATATGCCCTTTTTATCAGATATCATTTTAATTCCCCATTATATCCCTCATTTGTGGTGGACCATATATTCCAGAGAGGGACTTACAATCCCATATTCGCTTTCCATAATCCTTGGATTCTAGCGGTGGTGTTTCCACTATCAGTTGTAATACATTCATCCTTTCCAAGTTATTTTTACTCACTGTTATATTTGAGATCTATTGTGACAATTTTGGGGTTTGGGTTAATTTTTTTAGGAAAAAATGATAACCCTTTTATGTGGTGTAGGTTGATCCAGGGATTTTATATGTGTACGTGGTTTACTAGCTATTTCTTCAACACCCTATAGTGCACATTGATATCAGCAATGATTTTTTTGAGGTATGGGATCCTTTTTGGCAGTAATATATGTGCAACATGGGTGGATTAATTGATTTTCTTAACATTTTTTTGGATATTATGGGATGGTTCCACAAGAAAATGAATATTTATTAGTAGAATTGATGGTTATGGGAGATATGTCAAATGATCCAATATTTTGATATATTTTACTGATGATCTTCAGCATGCTTTTTTCTAATACTAAAAATAATGACTATTTGTGTTCTTTTATATATATATGATATGTAATGAGACCATTGTGGTGTATTTATTTAATCATAACATGGGAAAACTGTTTAGAAAATATATATGTCTAATAAATTGGATTCCCATAGAATCATATTATATCTGTTAATATTCATGATACATAAAGAGGAAATATGATTAATTACCTTTAACATATGTGGAATATGATATGTGTTATTTTTTGTGTCCTTGTTATTATTTTGTTAACCTATGTGTTTTGGGAAATTTTGTGGTGATAGAGGTGATCAGTTGGGATGTGTGATACATGGGGATGTGGTAATATGGTTCAGTAATGGTTGAAATATGGGTAATTGAGAATTGGTAGTGGTATATAATAGTGTGATTTCTATTCAATATTATGTGTGGTGTTGTTATAATGTGTTATGGGGTAGGGTGATGTTTTAGTGGATTGTGGTGGATGTTGCACATCAGGGTTGTGACACACATTGGTTATGATGTTTGGTGGATGATTCATGGGGATTTTATGGTGAGATAGCATTTTGTTTGTGGGAAAATGATGATATTTGATTTTATATGGGTGTGTTTTTGTTTGGTGGATGTGTCAACTTCTCAGTTAATCATGGAATATATTTTATTAAGGTAAAACAAAATGAAATTTCCTCGAAATCAAATGATATCAGAAATAAAATTGATACTTTATAAATGCATTAAATAAAAAAATTAAATTAATTGGAAGGTTAAATATGAATATAGTGTCTTAGTAAATAGTAGTGGGATTAGTGTCTTATGTGGTGGTTCTGTAGTGTGCTTTATATTTTTGTGGAACCAGTTATGGCCGCCAATGTGTGGTGAAATGATGTTGGGGTTTGGGTATGATTATTTATTTTTCTTGTACCCATAGGTTGGGTATGGTGAGTTCTATATATAACATGTATTCTAATCTATTTCTATTATGTTCCACAATAGTTTGATAACCATACCAACAAAAAGAGTTTCTGGGTTCATGGGGTCTTCAGCATCATCCATGATGGTGGTGATGTGGGTGGTTGGCTACCCCCTCATACATGATCTTCCTTCAGCTATGATGAAACAAATGTATTGGGGTGAGATGTATTAGGATGATCTAGTTGTATTCAGGTGAGAATATGTGATAAGGTGGGGATATGATGTGATTGAACAGTTATATTCAGATGGGATGTGATGAGATGTGATATATGGTGGGGGTATTGTGTGGTAAGGGGAAGGAACAAGTTTTATATCCTTTAAATTAATGAAACCTTACTACAATATTTATGTAATGAGATATAGTTTGGTGACCGAGTAATATTCAGAAAGAGATGGGTTGTGATGGACCATGCTTTTTCGGGTGAGAGAAGATGTGAGGATTCCTGATGCTATCACCAAATGCTAAACCATTATAGGGTGGGGTAGGTAGTGAATCATCTAAAAACCACATATGATTTGTTTGGAATGTAATGTTATATTTATAAATGGTATATGGGAACATGATGTTTGATAATGGGGAGTCAGATAATAAAATCAGTAGGGAATGATTTGTGTAACATCCCAGGTAAATAAATAATATTATATTCTAATGTTTATCAATATTTGTTAATAAAATGTTAATACTTCTTTATAGGGAATGATATGCTCGATGGCGTACCCAATACGCAACAATGAGTTTTTTTGAAATCTTACGTTGCACACTAATAGTATAATAATATTATAATAGTTAATTCCTTGCCGTTGTAATGAAGGGAATGAACAGAACTGACTACAAAATTTTAATATATGTTTTTCAAATATTTTTACTTTTTTACAATAAATGTTAGATGATTAAAAATGTGAATGAATCCAATTTTAAGCGTAAACATTCTAATATTCTTTAAAGGTATGATTAACCGCCTTTTGATGGTGAACCTCTTTTAAATCCACTTTTTGAAAATTTTGTGTGTTATATTTCACAAAATAAAATTCTTCTTTAGAATCGGGATATCAAAATTTACTTTGTGTAAATTTTTGGTATTTTTCCGATAAAGTTCATTTTATAATGAGTAGTGAAAAATTTTGTATTTTAATTCAAAATCACTTTTTAATCTGATTTATTTATCTGATTAGATTATCTTTTGAATTGGTTTTAAAGTGAAATTATAATATATTTTTACCATTTAATCCAATATTGGTCATGGTAATTAATTTCACTTTGAAATTGGTCATAAACTAGTGTCAATCTTTTGATATATATTGTTTCATAAAAACACGCTATTTGTTCTGACAGCGGGAATTAATTAATTTAACTTATATGTTTTTAATTTTGTAAAATAGACATCATTTTTGAATTCGGAATATCAAATATATCTTAGGGTGAATTTTTGGTATTTTTGTGAAAAACATGAATTTTTGATGAATAGTGAAACCACTAAGTGGTACTTAAAAAACTGATTTTTTGTTTAAATGAAATATCACCACCTCTATGTTTTGAATTTCAAAAATCCGACATATATGGATTTCATTAGGATGTAAAATGTGGTTCAATGGGATTAAAATAATTTTTTGGGGAATAGTAACTTTTAGGTTTTTAATCGCGATTAGAGGTAATTAGTGTAATTTAAGGTAAAAATAATGTTTTAATATTACAGAATGACCATGAAACTTCTCCTAACCCTATTGGATGATTCATTTCCGACCAAGACAACCAATGGGTCGATTTTTGGGACACCATGGAGCCACATGCGTAAGATAATGACATTAATGACTTTTATTTAAACTAAAAGTAAAAATGACACAAACATTTATTGTTTTACTAAACCAATTTTTACATGGGGTTACACAAGTAATATTTTTTTACTATAAATAGTATTGAGAAAGGCAAGAATATTTCCTACGTAATTGTATTTTTTTTTTAATTTTTAGTCATTAAATAAATTAAATTATTTTTGACATCATGATGATGTACCGATTACCTCATTATTTAATGATTTAAATAAAATGAAAAGATAATGTAAAATCTAAGATCAAAACATGTCAAAAACCTACTGGATGGGTGGATGACGAACTCTTATCACCTTATCCTCTAAATAAATCAATGTGGGACCTTTAAAATCTGAAACCCATTTGAAAATAAAGTAACATTTTATACCTTTCCAAGAGTGCCCCACCTCTCCTTTTATAAAAGGCCCCCACCTCTACCTCTTTACCCACACATCTAAATCCTCTGGCTCGGCCAAGATATGATCCTTTTGTCTCTCCATATCCCTATCCTCATCCTTGAAGCCTCACCTTTGGCAGAATTCTCTTTATGAAACCCGTTTGGTTCAAACCAAGAGGAGTTACCTGATTTTAAGGTAATGTCTACACTTGTGTTCTTTTGTTTTATTTTGATTCTCCAACACCCTAAAATATTTTTAATCATTTCTTTTGTAACAAATCCAGTATCTTCAATATACTAGGATGTTGTTTTAATAAGTATTCGATCTACACTTACACACACCAACAAATAATAGTTAAAGAACATACTGTTTCTATGGATGGTGAATTTCTGCCTCATGAAACGATGTTTGTTAAATATTCTTTTAACACCTTAAAAGGTGGCCATTAATATGTCACAATATTTATATATGATATATAAAATGTTTATTTTTTCATGAAGCTTCTGTATTTTTCATTTATGGCATACCTTTATGGTTTCCATTATGGGTAAACGTGATATCTTCATTTTAGGAAGTGCGGATTACCGCCCCCTCAAAGTGATTTGATTCGTTAATACCATATGTGGTATGTATAAAGGATAGATTTATTGATATTATATATGATAACATACTCGAATTATAATAATATTATGTATCATTATGTTTTAATTCCATTAAATATGAAATAGAAATTGAAGTAGCATTCATGCGTACGTACGACTTACCGTCTCCATGAACGGTGCATTTCATTTGTTACCTATAATGTTAGGTAATATTATAAATGCATGTATATAATGGATATATATGATATATATGATATATAAATAATGAATATAATTCTGGATATAATGGATATTTTACCCCATGAAAAACTTGTAATTATAAAGAGTTTATTTTTTACCCAAGTAGCAATGATCGACAAAACGACCATTATTAACTTAAATAATTACATAGTGCTCATAACAAGGTAATAAGTGATATAAAAGGAATAATGAACATTATAATGGTTCTTATGCAATTAGAAATTAACTCCAGTCTATTATTTAGGAGGATAAAGAACGATCGAGTCAAGTCGGACCCGAGGTAAGGGATCCTACCCTTCTCTTTCTTTCAAAGTATACTCTTTTTTGTCATTCCATTTAAGAACATATTTATAATAATTGGGATGTTATTTTATATAACTATTACTGTATTTTTTTATGTTCATATGATGATACACCCTATTTTTTCTCATCAATCCATTTTGGAAGTTTTGAGTGGCGCCGTTAGGCTGCCAAATTTTCGAAAGAGATCCAACCTCTCTCTTTCTTTTTAAGTACGCTTCTTTATGTCACTTATTTCAAGATCCTATTTGTTATGTTGGGTGATGTTATTTTATATTCCTCTTTCTGTAAATTTATATTAATATGATGAGAGTCTCTATTTTATTTCATCAATTCTTTTTTGGAAGTTTTATGTGGCACCGTTAGGCTTCCGAGGTTTCGTAAGGGATTTTTCATCTCACTTTTAGTCCTGTGAGATTTATGCTACATTTTAAAACATTTCCTTTTAGTGGTATATGTACTTCCAATTATTCTAATATTTGTGTAATATACTTTCGTTTATGAGTATTTACATCAATGTTGTATTGTCCTTCTTTCATGGGTGTATGTTTCGAAAGATACCCAAGTTGTTAAGGGAACCTTCCACCCTCCTCTTTTTAAAAGACTTCTTTTGTTGGGTATTTTAATTTACATATTGTAATGTTGGGATATGTTCTTATATATCCTTATTGATTTAAATTTTATGTCCAAGTGATGAGACACCCTTTTAATCTCTTATCAACTCATTTTCTGAAGTTGGAAGTGACGCCGTTAGGCTGTTGAATTTTTACCAAGGGAACTTCTTAACCCAATTTCGATTTCTTTGGGTTCAACATGTAGTTATCGAATATGCCATAATTTGAAAATGTTTGAATGACCTTTTATTTTTTTACACTAAATATGCACTTATATTGGGTGTATTTATATTTTTCACACATAATTATGAGATTGATTTATCCTTAATTTAAGGATACCTTCTTTATAATGGATTTCATCTCTATTTACATTTATATTGAGACTTCATTGTTGTTATGCACCAGTTCACTCTTATACGGTGTGTATACATTCTTTTGGAATATTATGTCATGAATCATTTTATTCTCATGATATTATAATGTTCTGATTAAATGTTATTCCTCAATTATTGTATTCAAGTGTCTCTTATTTATTTAAAAACCCTTTAACTAAAATATCATTTTAAGTGTTTTAATGATTTACTATTATAAACATTTCTCATTAATATCAATGTTTTCAAAATTTAAGGATTTATTTATATGGATATTAATGTTTTAAAATGTTAAAAGCTTCAAAGTGGTATGGGGCACTTTGATTCCAAAAACATCTCTTTATTAAATGTTTTAAATGGTTTTAAAAATGGTTTTTAGAATGGATTCATTATTTCAATATCTTAAAATGTTATATTGTTATTATGATGTGGGAATGTTATCTTTCATTTATTCTTAAGTTATGTGCTATGATTATGTTATTGTTCTTGGGAATTTTTTATGAAGATGGGCGGTTCTGTGATAAACTAACAGTGGGTGATCCCGATATATCTCTCCAATGCGTTGGGTAACATGAGGGAGTTAAACATTAAGGTTTCTCCAATGCGATTTAGGGAATATACTGTGATGGGTATTCCAAACAAAACCAAGAGGGTTACTCCCTATGTAAGAATATTATGAATGCCTCAAGTTACCTTTATGTCTTATGATTTCTTTGATTTATTTGATGAGGTATGTTAAAGTGATTATGTATTATGAGTAATGTATGATTTCATACATGGACTAATGTTTTCATTTCGTACTTTTACATCCCTTATTGAGCTTTTTATGCTCATCCCAAGTTTTTGAAATTTTTTCACAGGTCAATGGAAGGGTACATGATGTGATGATAGGGTCAAGGAAGTGTCATGAAGGAATCCATGTTTTGTTTTAAATATGTTTCTATCGATGGGAAAAAATGAATACTTTCTTTTCTGTAATCACTATGTTTAAATGTGGAATTTAATGCATGATTTATGATCTCAATCTCTAAAACTCTAATCTTGAAAATATCTTCTATGTGAATTATTTATTTAATTCAATAATAAGTAATGTTTAAGGTTGGGTCCTTATAGTTGGTATCAGAGGTCGGTTTAGATAACATTAGAGGTTAGAGTGTTGTTTAAGAAAAAGTGACAAGTTGTGTATAACCACAATGGTTATTATATTAGATGGATTCATTATGTTTTTTGAAAATTGGAATGAGTTTTATATAACTTGGATAAGTATATATTGGTGTTTATATTCCTCTTTATTATATGATGATTTTACTGATATACTCACACTGACCTTTCTGGTTTTAGTAAATGGATGGATCTAGAAGGAACCAAAGTGACAAAGGGTTTGAAGGAAACTGTGGTGGTTCTCTGATTATGATACTGTATGAAATGGGTCATTCAATGAGAAATCTCGTGTTTATTCTAAACCAACTATCAGGATTAATGATTAAACTTTGATCCTTGGTGAATTCTCTAATGCATTATGTACGAGAGAACCAACTCGACATGGATGTTCAGGTAATAATTATAAAGGTAACCATTAGGGCTTATATGATCCTTACTTTTGAGGTTATTATGGGTTACTATACGTTATGATGGAATATGAACGACTTGAGAGAAACCTGAGGTTAAATTATGTTATGGTTATTTTTGAAAATTTTATCTCATTTTGGGGAATGTTTTAAGAATTATATAGTTTTGGAAAAAGGACAACACACAGACCGTGTGACAACCCATCGCGTCGGACAAAGTTGCGGGAATCGAACCCACAACCAAAGTGCATCTGGTATTATCGCCTACCACTGGACTACGTGAAGTCCCTGGTTAGTTTGACTGATTCTTTTTTAGTTAGATGATTTTATCAATTAAGAGTAAGCTAATTTTGGGTTATCTATGGAAATTTATTAACCTATCATGGATGATATGTGATCAGGTTAATTACTTTTCAGTATGAGACTTTAAGAGCAACTGATGTTATTTGGAGATAAATGTTAATATCTACCTTGGGAGACTATGTAATTGAATCCTTAAAATATTTGGGTTTCAATATTAGTTGGGTTTACTATGAATAATTTTATGGATATATGTTTATTAAATGGTCTTTGTTGAACTTTTGTTTTTTTTTGACAAATTTTGGATATTAGGAGTAGTTTTTTTTTGTAAAAAAAATATCCTTTTTGGGTATTATCTGATCTCGTACTAAACTTTTTGGTTTGGTTTTGGTTGATATCTAAAGTCATGGGAAATATATAGTTCTCTTTTTTGGATTAGGTGATTCTCAATAAGTTTATAATAGTACTCTTAATGCGAACAAGTCTTCCTAAATACTCATCATTTTGGGAAAGTATGAGTTTTTTGTAAGAAATCTAGTAAATATTGACAGTCAACATCACAAGTAAGTATGTTTCCTTAAGATAAAAAATAATTTTCTCAACGAAATGTAACTTAAAACAAAAATGTTTTCTATTAACTTTTCCTACTGGGGATTCGAATACCGTTTAACCCACCACAAGTTTGTGATTTTCTTGTTGTTAACTTTCTCCTAGACAAGTTTAATACCACTCTCCATCAGAACATGACCCTTTTTTTCCTCTATATCCAAATTTTCATACGTGGAATCCTAGTATGGGTTAACTCAGGTGACCTTTGTACATCTCTCCCATTCTTTTAAAGTGATAGATTTACTGAATCTTGTTCCGATGTGGGACTTTTAATGAAGTTTTCAAGCCCAATTTTGAAAATGCAAGGACAAAATTCCCAAAAGGGGGGAAGGAGGTAACATCCCAGGTAAATAAATAATATTAAAATCTAATGTTTATCAATATTTTTGAATAAAATGTTAATACTACTTTATAGGGAATTCTTTGCTCGATGGCGTACCCAATATGCAATAACGAGTTTCTTTGAAATCTTATGTCGCACACTAATAATATAATAATATTATAATAGTTAACACCTAGCCATTGTAATAGAGGGAATTAACAGAACTGACTACAAAATAATTATATATATTTTTCAAATATTTTTACTTTTTACAATAATTGTTAGAGTATTAAAAATGCGAATGAATCCAATTTCCAGCGTAAACATTCTAATATTTTTTAAAGGGTCGATTAACCGCCTTTTGATGAAGAACCTTTTTTAAATCCACTTTTTGACAATTTTATGTGTTATATTTGACAAAATAAAATTCTTCTTTATAATTGGGACATCAAAATTTACTTTGTAATTTTTTTGTATTTTTCTGATAAAGTTCATTTTTTTAATTAATATTGAAAAATGTTGTATTTTAATTCAAAACCACTTTTTAATCTAATTTATTTATATTATTAGATTATATTTTTAATTGGTTTTAAAGTTAAATTAGAATATATTTTTAACATTTAATCCAATAGTGGTCATTATAATTAATTTTACCTTGAAATTGGTCTTAAACTAGTGTCAATCTTTTGATATATATTGTTTCATAAAAACACGCTATTTGTTCTGACAGGGGGAATTAATTATTAAATTATTTAATGTAACTCATATGTTTTGAATTTTTTAAAATAGACATCATTTTTGAATTCGGAATATAAAATATAGCGTAGGGTTAATTTTTGGTATTTTTCTAAAAAAATTAAATTTTTGATGAATAGTGAAACCACTAAGTGGTACTTAAAAAATTTAATTTTCATTTAAATGAAATTTTACAACCTGTGTTTTTTGAATATCAAAATCCGACATACATGGATTTCATTAAGAAGTAAAATGTGGTTCAATGGGATTAAAATAATTTTTTGGTGAATAGTAACTTTTATGTTTTTAATCGCGATTAGAGGTAATTATTGTAATTTAAGGTAAAAATAATGTTTTAATATTATTAAATGACCTTGACACTTGTCCTAAACATATTGTATGATTCAAGGCCGACCAATACATCCCATGGATTTATTTGTGGGACCCCATGGAGCCACTTGGGTTAGATAATGACATTGATGACTTTTATTTAAAGTAAAAGTAAAAATGACAAAAAGATGTATTATTTTACTAAACCAATTTTCACATGGGGTTATATAAGTCCTATTTTTGACTATAAATATTAATTGGAAGTATAAAAATATTTCCTACATCATAGTATTTTTTTTATAATTTTTAGACATTAAATAAATTAAATTATTTATGACATCATGATGATGTAGTGATTACCTCATTATTTATCGATTAAATAAAATGAAAAGATAATGTAAAATCGAAGACCAACACATGTCAAAAACCTATTGGATGGGTGGAATTAGAACTCTTATCTCCTTATACTCGAAATACATCAATTTGGGACCTTTAAAATCTGAAACACATTTGACAATAAAGAACATTTTATACCATTCCAATAGTGCCACTCCTCTCCTCTTATAAAAGGCCCCACCTCTACCTTCTTACCCACATGAAACCCTTGTGGTTCAAACCAAGAGGAGTTACCTGATTTTATGGTAATGTCTGCACTTGTGTTCTTTTTTTTATTTTGATTATCCAACCACCTAAACTCTTTTTATTAATATATTTTGTAACAAATCCAGTATAATAAATATACTATATGTTTTTATAATAAGTATTGGTTCTAAACATACACACACCTATATATAATGTTTAAAGAACATATTGTACTTGTGGATGGTGAATTTCTGCCTCATGAAACGATGATTGTCAAATATTATTTTAACACCTTCAAAGATGGCCATTAAGATGTCACTATATTTATATATGATATATAATATGTTTCTATTTTCCTTAATCTTCTGTATTTTTCATTTATGACATACCTTTATGGTTTCCATTATGGGATAAACACGATATTTTCATTTTAGTAATTGTTGACTACCGCCCCCTCAAAGTGATTTGATTCGTTAATACCATATGTTGTACGTATAAAGGATAGATTTAATGATATTATATATGATACCATACTGTAATTATAATACTATTATGTATCATTATGTTTTAATTCCATTAAATAAGAAATAGAAATGGAAGTAGCGTTCATGCGTATGTACGGCTCACCGTCTCTATGAACGGTGCATTTCATTTCTTACTTCTAAATGTTATGTAATATTTTAAATGAATTTATATAATGGATATATATGATATATATGATATCTAAATAATGAATATAATTCTGGATATAATGGTTATTTTACCCCATGAAAAACATGTAATTATAAAGAGTTTATTTTTTTCTCAAGTAGTAATGATCGACAAAACGACCATTATTAACTTAAATAATTACATAGTGTTCATAACATGGTAATAAGAGATATAAAAGGAATAATGAACTTTAAAAAGTTTCTTAATCAAGTATAAATTAATTAATTATTATTATTCAGGAGGTTAAAGAATGATCGAGTCAATTCGGACCCGAGGTAATGGATCCTACCCCTCTCTTTCCTTTTAAGTATACTCTTTTATGTCATTCCTTTTATGCTAATCTTTCTAATGATTGGGTTGTTCTTTTATATTACTGTTACTTTAAATTTTTATGTTCATATGATGAGACACCCTATTTTCTCTCATCAATACATTTTATAAGTTTTGAGTGGCGCCGTTAGGCTGTCGAATTTTCGTAAAAGATCCAACCTCTCTCTTTCTTTTTAAGTACGCTCCTTTATGTCACATATTTCATGCTCCTCTTTGTTATGTTGTGGGATGTTATTTTATATTCCTCTTGATGTAAATTTTATGTTAATATGATGAGAGACTCTATTTGATCTCATTAATCCATTTTTGGATGTTTTATGTGGTGCCGTTAGGCTGCTGAGTTTTTGTAAGGGATTTTTCATCTCACTTTTATTCCCAGGAGATTTATGCTACATTTTCCACCATTTTATTTTAGTGTTATATGTACTGCACATTATTATACTCTTTGTGTAATATACTTTTGTTTATGAGTATTTACATGAATTTTATATTGTCTTTCCTTCATGGGGTGTATGTTTCGAAAGATACTCAAGTCGGTAAGGGAACATTTTACCCTCCTCTTTTTAAAAGGCTTCTTTTGTTGGGTCTTTTAATTTACATATTGTAATGTTGGGTTATGTTATTCTATATCCTTATTGATGTAAATTTTATGTCCAAGTGATGAGATACCCTGTTAATCTCTTATCAACTCATTTTTTGAAGTTGGATGTGACGCCGTTAGGCTGTAGAATTTTTACCAAGGAAACTTCTTAACTCAATTTCAATTTCTTTGGGTTCAACATGTAGTTATTGAATATGTCATCCTTTGAATATGTGTGAATGAAATTTTATTTTTTTACACTTAATATCCACTTATATTGGGAGTATTAATATTTTTCACACATAATTATGAGATTGATTTATCCTTAATTTAATGATATCTTCATTATAATGGATTTCATCTCATTTTACATTTATATTGAGACTTCATTGTTGTAATGCACCAGTTCCCTCTTATATGGCATATATACTGTCCTTTGGAATATAATATCATGAATCCCTTTATTATCATGATATTATAAAGTTCTGATTAAATTTTATTCCTCAATTATTATATTCAAGTGTCTCTAATTTTGTTAAAAACCCTTTGACTAAAATATCATTTTAAATGTTTTAATTATTTATTCTTATAAATATTTCCCATTAATATCCATGTTTTCAAAATGTTTTTAAGGATTTATTTATATTGATATTAATGGTTTAAAATTTTAAAAGCTTCAAAGTGGTATGAGACACTTTTATTCCAAAAAATCTCTTTATTAAATGTTTTAAATGGTTTTAGAAATGGTTTTTAGAATGGATTCATTATTTCAATATATTAAAATGTTATATTGTTATTACGATGTGGGAATGTTATCTTTCATTTATTATTAAGTTATGTTCTATGATTATGTTATATTTCTTGGGAATTGTTTATGAAGATGGGTGGTTCCGTGATAAACTAAGGGCGGGTGAGCCCGATATAGCTCTCCAATGCATTGGGTAACATGAAGGAGTTAAATATTAAAGTTTCTCTGAAGATATTTAGGGAATATACTATGATGGGTATTCCAAACGTAACCAAGAGGGTTACTCCCTATGTAAGAATGTTATGAATGCCTCAATTTACCTTTCTGTCTTCTGATTTCAATGATTTATTTGGTGAGGTAAGTTAAAGTTATTATGTTTTATGAGTAATGTATTATTTCATACATGGACTAATGTTTTCAATTCATACTTTTACATCCCGTATTGAGCTTTTTTATGCTCATCCCAAATATTTGAAATGTTATTCACAGGTCAATGGAAAGGTACATGATGTGATGATAGGGACAAGGAAGTCTCATTAAGGAATCCATGTTTTGTTTTAAATTTGTTTCTCTCGATGGGAAAAAATGAATAGTATCTTTTATGTAACCACATTGTTTAAATGTGCAGTGTAATGCATGATTTACGGTCTAATTCTCTAAAACTCTAAAGCTTAAAAGATCCTCTATGTGAATTATTCATTTAATTCAATAATAAGTAATGTTTAAGGCTGGGTCCTTATAAGTTGTGGGTCACCTTATATTGTTATAATTTTGATTAATATATTAATATTTTGGATGCATGATTTTCTGATTGGTCTATGGTGGGGCTAGTTTTGTTTTGTAGGAATTTTAGGTGCTTATTAGATCTATAATTGTTTTACGAGCATAGTAGCATGCTCTTATCACATGGGTACTTATGACCATGAATATGAACCTAATAATTTTTCTTGTATTCTCAAAGTGACCATTAGTATTTTATGTTTTTAGGAATTTGGGGTATGATCTAAACTTTTCTAGATTGAATTTGGAATTTTTTTAATCAGTTTAATAGATAATTATTTTTGAATATTGGGATACATCAACTGTATTTTGTTATTATTTCTTCGATGATTTGTTGGAATTATTTTATATTACTCTAATATTTTATGATGAATCTTTTTATGGTAGTTTATCCTAGCTCCCAATCCTATTTTATTTATGTAGGTTAATTCCACCCATCTGTGAAATATTTTACTCCCATGGTTCGTTTCCCTATGGTAGGGTATACTGGTTAGGGGAATCGTGTGGGGGTCCATTATCTATCTTACCACACAATGGTATCATTGGAATGAGGGGGTCATATTAGAGTGGTATTAGGGATAGATTTGTGATTGGTATGATAGAGTACCAAGTTAGTAATATTTTTGATAACATGGGATGGTATGGAATCTATACCAATTGACCTTATTGTGTGACATAGGATATGGAGATTATCAAGGACAGAAGATTTTATCAACCCATGTGGTTTAGTGCATGGTATCTGAGCATATATATTGAGAAAGTGAAATGTTCATATTTTTAGGGTAGATACCTTTGTGAGGTACATAAATCATGATTTGTTGAAATAATATTTGAGTTGGGTAATTGAGGAAAGTTAACTAAATAAATGACTTAACCGAATAGAATTGTGGTAAAATTCCACGCTATTGGGCTTTTGATATTATCTTTTATTTTATTATATAGATCATGGACATCATATGAGTGTATCTCAGGTGGTTGAGGTTCAATAGTTTGATCGAGTTAATTATGAATGATTTAATTTAATAGAGGATAATAAGGAATGATATATGGAATTACGTAAATTCCAATGATAAAATTTGAGAATCTATGAGAGTAGAATCACAATTAAGGAGATAGATAACTAATTAGGGAAGCTCAATATAGATTTCAATATGATATTGGAATGGATTAGGTTTTGGTTTCCATTGGTAGATAGTCAGTTGCTTGAAGCTACATGTTTGTGGTTGATGTTGTACCTTTATGATGAAAAGGTGAAAGATGCCTCATGGCCAGACTTTCAGAGGGACTTTTCCTTAGTGTTCCATTCATTAATGAAAAATTTATTAAAGTTTTCTAAGATTTTCTCTCTTAATTATTGGATCATGAGTGTGTAGGAAAATGGGACACGGTTTAAGGAACTTTTTAATGCTTCTCGAAATTTTTTCACGATGAGGAGTCCAAATATTGGTATGTTGCGAAATGTTTTTCACCTAGTGACATAGAATGTGGTCATTATTTTTATACTCCAAATGTATCTGGAGGTGCAGATGAAGAAATATATTATTGAGATGATTTTTTATGTTGTAGTTTATCCTAAAGAGAGTGGCATATAATGTTAATAAAGGATCATGTCCTCATTTAGTGGTCTTTCAGTGTTTTGGTAATCCACATTCGGGCTAATTGGGAAGTGACCATAGAATATCTCCTTCCATCCTTCAAGAGTAAGTAGATTCCGAAAAAATACGAGAGTCATTTTGTATTCATTCATTCCATTCGAGTGATATGTGATCCAATTGGATCAGTTTTTGGATACCAAGGGAGGATAGTATCTGGTTGGGGTTATTCCCCTTTTCAGAAACAACATCAATAACCTATGAGGAAGTTTCATTGGTAGGAACAACAATTGATTTTTGATGAACTAGGGGTCGATGTAATTTTAATATGGTATGCTCATGAACGAACACGCATATAAGGAACCATCAAAATGTAAAATCATGTTTTTTGGTTGTATAGAAATATAAATTTGGGCATCGTTAGATTCAATCCTTATGGATAAAAATTCTAGTAGATCCACAATTTTTTTAATGTATGATTAGTTCATCATATACTCTCGTGCATTATCTGTTTGATTCATAGGGAAGAAGGTCTTTTTTCTCCAATTCTGGTCTATACTTTTGGACAGGATGTGGATATAATTCCAATTCCCATGGTGTTATCTATATTAGTTATGGGTTAGTATTAATACATTTATGGGTGTCGACAGAGTAGATGGGCGATGTGGAAGCACTTATTAGTGGAATATTTTTTATTACTGTAGATACATCCATAAAATGTTATCCTTCACATATATTTTATATATTCTATAAGTGAAGTCATTTTTTCTTTCTATAGTATAGTATAATTTTAAATTTTGGAGGTCCATGTGTGGTGTTCATTGGAGAAAAAGGTTATTATAAGTGTTTTAGGAAGGAAAATAATCTTCTATCTCAGTCGGTGGTGGTGTCATTGGACTCTCAGGTAGTGGATGTTCCCGAAGATGTAGAGGGGGTTCTTAGATGTAACACCCTGACCCTTTTAGAGGAGATCTTGTGCTTTACTAATTACATTGGAATGGTTAGAAGGAATGAAATCTTGATATAATGATCAGTTTAGTACTCATGAAGAAACAGGATAAATAGATCTAAATAAAAATATATTAGTAATAGTAACCAAATACAATACATAACAAAACCTAAAAACTGCATCCATAGAAACTCTATAGGTGATCTCCTATTCATAACTTGTTGATGGTAAACAAATTAATGGGGTGATATTGAATGCTTAATAAGGGTTACAAAAATCCTAATCATGAATCTATAATAACTGAATCATAAATGACTTCGTAGAGAATATATGGCATGGTGAATAAATGAAAAACACATGCCATCAATAAACTGAGAATGAATCTGCATCCATATATTTTTTTATAGTGAATACCTCATAGAACGAAATAACTGTTAATGTATAAAATGATTGATTATTTTTTTGGACATCATGTCTCTGCCACATGATACCATAAATTTGTTACAAAGGTTTAGTTCTATCGGTAGAAACCTGCCTGATTTTTTGGAAACAAACTCGATGGGTTTGTCGCTAACAAATTTGTCTGATGAGACCTACTGATACATAAAGGGGCTATAGAATCCCCCACCCACCTTTAAAAGATCTAATAATCATTTATAAATATATTTCATAAATGTAAAATCCACCTTCTTAATATCCTTTTATAGTAAAGGATATATATTCATCAATATTTTAATATTTAAAACAACATTCCAAATAAACACAACATGTAAAAATGAATATGGTCTAAGAAAATACTCATATACCAGAAACCAGAAAATTTATATTTAATATATTTACAATTTCAAATGAATAAGTATTTCTAATGGGCAGTAGAGACACCACATAAGAAATATTAGGTGTAAAATACTGAGAATGTCTCAATGAAATGGAAATTGAGACAAAGTCACTTACCATACTATAATCAATTCAATCATATGAACAAAACGTAATTAGAATCAAAATAATAATTGAATACAATTAATATAAATATAATAATGATATTATATGAAAACTGTAAGTACACATACACCGTATAAAATAAATACATTTCGAACAATGAAAATCTCACAAAAATGAAAGTGAGATGAGAAACCCGTTACATTATGTTTGAGTGTGTTCATCATTATTTATAATCACCTGAATAATAAAATTTATATTCATAAATTAATATGTACAGAACATCATATACATTTAATTTATTTAATATAACCTTATTAGGTTTATTCATGGCCCTTTTTATGGGTTTAAGAGGGTTGATTTTTGGGTTTTGGAAGGATTTTCTTCCTTAGTTTTCACGGTCCGTTTACATGTATTCTTGAATTGATGTTCATTTAAAATGTGGTTAAACATATAGAATTTGAAAATATATATTATTAATGAAATTTAAGAGATATGATGATCTTATATTTATTTTTTATTATATACCATGAATATGAATCATTAGTTAAAAGTTAATTAAAAAAATCTGCGTTAACATGGTGGCTTTGTTCAGAATGAATTTGTTTTTTATTATTATTTTATATTATAAGTGTGTAAGGATTACAGAATATTGAATAAGTTAAAATACATATATTATGATCTAGTTCAACAATAAAAAATTTTTTCATGACGATAATTGTACATGGTAATGAAAATTGAGAACCCATCATCCTAGAATTTGATAAATTAACACATCACAGATGGTGTATTCATTTTTAATATAAGAGGAGGGTAAAAGGGAGATGATGATGAAATATTAAATTATAATAATATAATTTCAGTAGATGTATGGTACTATAATTTTCATCGCATTTGGATGAGGGTAGATGAATAGAGAAGTATAAAATAAAGGAACTCAAAAATAGAATAATAATTGAGAAATCTCTCACTGAAATTCTGCATCATAATGGCGTCACATAAAATTTCATAAAATATTTTGATGAGAAGAAGGAGTCTCAAATCATATATAAATTATATAGAAAAAATGGGAATATATAATGAAATATACCAACATAATCCAATTGGAAATAAAAAAGAAAACATGAAATGAAATATTTAAGAAAATAGAAGGGTGGTATATTCCCTTGCATAGTATAGTAACTCCCAAAACATGAAGTTCGGGATACTGAGGGTTTGAGAAAACATTCAGAGGACACCTAGGGAGGAATTAAAACTAGATATTATAATATTAAGAGTATGGAATGAATTAAAATGAAGGGAATGAGTCGGTATTTATAGTAAACAACAGAGGGTTTTTTATTAATTAAAAGGGACACCTTATTAGTGGTTTTTGCAAAACCATTTGCTTTACCATGTTATATGCCAATTGTTTTTTCCACTTGGTACACCTCATCTCATATGATACTATAAACATGTCTATATATCTTTTATATTAATTTTTATATCATTATTATGTCATTATACTACAGAAAACTCAAAACTGTTTTTTATTATTCACGTAAAATTCAAGTGTTTTAGAAAAATCATTTAAATTCACCCTAACAATTTTTTTAAAATTTAGACATAAAACATAAAATCCATTTTTTAAAAATAAATTTCATTGTTTTTTATGTAATATTAAATACAATCAGAGTTAATTCGAAAAATAAAAATTATAAAGGTGTAATTATTTGTATATCACATTGAAAATATGATTGAGGTTTTATTATCTTATTACATTACAGAAATAAAATATTTTCATTTTTTACTATTAGTAAGATTCATATTACAATTCATATTACTATTCATAAGGAAATTTTATAAGTCATCAAAAAATCATGTGGGTTCTATTTGACTCCAAATGACTTACTGGTCAGAAGTATATATTACCGTTTTTCAAAATTCAAAACATAGATGTTGAAAATTTATGATTAATAGATATGTAATGACTATATCCTAAATAACCATGTGTTATTTTAAAGTAACATATATATTTATTAAATATAGTCTATGAATAGAAAATATTTAATAGAAGCACACTTTATAATTTTTGGGGTGTTATATTATTCCCTCCTTCAGATATTTCATCTTTGAATGTTTAGGTATAAAGACCACCAAAATTATATGGGTGGGTCTTATTCATGACATCCTCAGGTTCACATGTTGCTTATTCAATATTCTAGTTTCTCCAAAGAACCATTTCTAGGAATGTTGTCCAATTTTTCAATACCTACTCCCTTGTGTCAAGAATAGCAATAAGCTCTTCACAGTATGACAAATTAGGTTCTAGTTATATTTCATTAATGTTGAGTACATGCATTTTGTCTAGAATGTATTTCCTCAAAAATGACACATGGAACACATCATGCAAGATAGAGTGACTTGGCAGAATTTCTAATCGATAAGCTACATCTCTAATTCTTTCCATATTTTTAAGATGTCTAATGTACCTGGGGCTCATTTTTCGTTTCTTACCAAACCTCAAGTCACCCTTCTATGGAGATATTTTCCAAAAGACATGATCTCCCACAAGGAATTCAAAATCATTTCTAGGGTTATCCCTATAAATATTCTATCTAAATTGGGCTTCATTAATATGGGATTGGATTGTCTTTACCTTTCTTGTGGTCTCTTTAGTATGTTTGGTGCCTATTTGTTTCCTCTCACTGACTTCGTCCCAAAAAGATGGATTTTGACATCTTTTTTATATAATGCTTAATATGGATCCATTTGAATACTATAATGGAAACATTTTTTGTACAAATTTCCAACAAAGGCACGTATTGATCCCACATACCTTGAATATCAAGAGATCAAGATCTCAGCATGTCTTCTAGAGTTTGAATAGTCCTTTCAGAATGTCCATCAATTTGGGATGATAATTATTAATCATACGATGCTCAGTATTCAAAGCATTATGGACACTCCAAAATTTTGATGTAAAATGGGGATCACAATTATAAGAAATTGATATGCTTATACAATGAATTCATACAACATCATTAATATATTTTCATGGTAAAATTTTAACTGGTAATTCTTCCCTTATATCTAGAAAATGTGTTGATTTTGTATAAAGGTCATCAATGACCCCTATCGTATCATTCATTCTTAGAGTCTTTGGTAGCCTCATGAAAAAGTCCATTGTAATATAATGCCCTTTCCACATAGGAATTTTAAGGGGTTTCATGGATCATCTAATATGATTTATTCTAGCCTTCACCAATTTGAAAAGAAAACATCTTGACAAGTAATCAAAAATTTCTCTCTTCATGTTTTCCAAAAAATTGTTCCTTCAAATCTCTATACATATTAGTGCTACAAGGTTGTATAGAGAAATTGGATCTATGATAATCATCCATCAATTCCCTTTTTATAATAGGTATATCGGGAACCCAAATCCACCTCCAAAATTTCAAAATTACATCTCCATACATGAAGTCAACAAATCTCCCATCATTAAAATCATTAATTTTATTTTGAAACTCCTAATCATCAATCAATGAACTTTTTATCCTTTCAAGTAAATACTATTTGGAAACCATTTGAATAATTATTGATGTTTCACCTTCCATTATTATTCCCATATTCATCTTTACTAGATTCATGATAATAGGATCCCTATCAAATCACATCTTTTTCAGAACTCGATGATCCTTTATGCTCAAAGTATCTACCACCATATTTTCCTTCCCCACGTGGAATTGTGTTGTGAAATCATAATCCTTGAGTAGTTAAACCATCATCTTTGCCTCATGTGGAGTTCCTTCAGTGAGAAAATATACATCATACTCTTGTGATCGATATATATCTCACATTTTCACCATCGATATAATGTATCCATATCTTCAATGAATGGATTTCAGCTTCCAACTCAAGAACATGAGTTGGATAGGTTTTTTCATTGATTTGTAGATGCCTAGATGCATTGTTAATCACTATATCATTCTACATAAAGACACAACTAGGTCCATTCATTGATGCATCGATAAAGATCACAAATCCATCATTCCTTGATGGTAGAGTCAGAACTGGATCATTCACTAACCTTCTATTAAATTATTCAAAAACATTTTTCACATGCCATTGTCCGTGCAAACATAACCCCTTTTTGAGTGAGCTTGTTCACTTGGTATGCTAAACTATCGATGTTATGATTGAAGCACCAATAATAACATTGTAAACAAATAAAATTACGTCCATGAGATATGTTTGTTTGAGTATGCCATTCTGTCTCATCCTTTGTCTTCAGAGGATCTTCAAATATTCCACCCTTAAAAACAGTGTGGCCCATAATGTAAAATTATTGGAGCCAGAAATCACATTATATAATCTTCCCAAATAATTCATTTCTTCTAAGAGTCTTAAAAAATGTCCACAAATTATTTTCTTGATCATCATAGATTTTAGTGTATACCGTGATATCATCAATAAACACCACTCCAATGTAATCAAGATATTCCTTGAAAACTCATTTCATCAGATCCATGAAAACATATGGTGCATTAGTAAGTCCAAAAGTCATTACTGTAAACTCGTAATACCCATACCTTGTTTGAAATGTTATTTTTGGAATGTATTCCTTCTTTATAAGAAATAGATGATATCCAGATCGAAGGTCTATATTTGGAAAATATTATTCTCCATAAAGTTGATCAAATAAATCATCAATTAATAGAAGAGGATACTTATTCATTATTTTGTAATAGCATTTATTTACCTATAATCAGTGTACAACCACATAGACCAATCTATATTCTTAAGGAAAATAAGAGGGGCTCCCCTAGAGAAAATATCGGGTGAATAAATACTTTATCACTCAATTCCTATAGTTTTTTCATTATCTCCACAAATTCCACAGTGGACATTCTATAAGGGGTCTTTGATGAGGGCCTTGAACCAGTAATTAAGTTAATCTAAGACACAATTTCTCATTCTTGAGGATGTTCATGTAAACCCTCTAGAAATACATCAACATATTCTTGAACTACATAAACATATTAAATTTGAATATTTCATTAATCTACCATAGATATTGGGTTCTCTTCCTCTCCAACAATTGAATTTAGTAGTGCTATTGGGGGTGGATTTAGATGATAATCAGTTTGCATGGTCTCTTCTATTTAAAATAGAGATTCTACACTATTTCCCAATTTTGTAACTCCCTTCCTCTTAAAATATATATTCATATAATATTTTGTTAGCTAATTTATATCAAGAATTATATCAATGTTAGTCATTTTTATGATGATAAGGTTAGAAACGAAATCACATTTTTCTTTCATGAGGGGACAAATTGACATGCCTTTCTTGCAACAATACAACACTTAGGCATTTTCACAGGAAAATGCATTATTAAAACAAATTTTTCATGCCTAATTTTTTTTTGAAAACTGGGTAAATATATATTATTATGATGATCTAGAATAAAATAAAATGTTGGCTCTCTTTGAGGAAAAAATTAACGTACCATCCACCACATCATTAAGTACCTCATCATCCATAGTTGTAATCACATATTCATTTCATTTATCTCATGGCCTTTTCTGAGTAATGTTTCCTTGGTGTTTAGAACACTAATTTTCATGGTGTCCCATATGTCTACAATTTCAGATTTTAACATCATCAAATAACTTCTTCCCCTTTCATTTGTTTGATCGATTACACTTTTCTCCACACTTATAGCAGACTGTCATGCCTTCAATGATTTTTCTGGGATGATTCTTTCTATATTTCTCACATAAAGGGAATTTTATTTTTCCCTTGTTCTTTATTGATTCTTCAACATTTCCTTGGTTATTAGAGTACCAATTTTTATATTGGTTTCCATTTAACTAACCTATTATAGTAAATTTTTTATCTATTTTGGTGGAACATGATGCAATTTAATCATAAGATGAAAATGATTGATAAGCATGTTCCCTTCGAAGACTTGTCTTAAGACATTCAATGAAATTATAAATCTTGTATTTCATGTCTCTTATGTAATCTATGGAATACATGTATAGTCTTGTGTGGGTAGCCTCATATTCTACACTATTGTATTCTTCCCATTTCTTTATGCTATGGAATTTCTTCTTCATTTAGGTTCATTGTTCATGAGAGAAATATTTTTCAATGAATATTTTCATAGAAGACATCGATTACATATCTTCTATTTCTTCTTCCTTTGTGGTATTCTGGATCAAGGACCACTTTTGATCAATATCACAATTGAGACAATATATTGCCATCCCTACCATTTCATTTTAATCGATTCTAAATACCGTGAATATCATTTCAAGGGACTTGATACACTACTCAGAAACCACTAGATTAGTAGTCCCACTTGAATATGGGGGATTCTGCTCAATGAAATGTTCTAACATATATGTGGCATGTTTTTTGTCACAACCCACGTAAGTTTTACAAATATTGTCATGATTTGATCTGATCTGACATTTAATTTTTTTACATTCTCAGTGGGAAGATCATTACATTTCCCATGAGTATTAATTACCCTTCTACCATTATGCTGAATTTATAAATATATTCACACACAATATTTTTTTATGAATATAAAAAAAACCACTTAAAATATATTGAAATTCTATGCATATCAAATCTCATAAATATGGATTCTCTAAGAAAAATATAAAATAAAATTTTTTCACAATGGATTGTAATGAAAATGTGAATTATCCTAAGAAAATTCCTCTGGTGTTTCAATACCAATAGTGCAGTAAGGCCCATTGTCATGTACCAGGATTCCCCAGGGCATGCCTAAAACTCCTTGATGGAATTTTCAATCATATGTAGATCTGTGCCAGATCAACCTCTACCTGTTTTTATCAAGACAAGGATTTGTTTAATATAAATATAAATAGAATCTATTCCTTGCAAAATACCAGGATTTTATTGTATGTTTATCCTAAAATACCACATTAGGTATTTTTTCCCTAATCTACATATTAAAATATAGTTTCCATGTTTTCTACTAAACTTCTTATGATAAAACTGTAACACCTCGACCACTCTAGACCAGAGCAGGTGCATTACTAATTACATTGGAATGGTTAGAAGAAATAAATATATTAATTAATGATTTGTTTAGTTTTTTTTAAGAATCTAGATTGATATATCTAACTCAAATTACTTTGGGAAAGGTAACCAAATACAATACATAACTTAAACTAAATACTGTATCCAGAGAAACTCAATACGTGTTCTCTTCTTCAAAACCAACTAAAGGTAAAAAAATAAAATGTGTGACCACCAATGCTATGTATGTTGAAAAAATATCAATAGTATGAGTTAATATTAATTGAATCATAAACAACATGTCATATTCAATATAGCATGGTGAATAAATGTAAAACACATGACATTAATAAACTGAGAAAGAACATTCATCCATAGATTTTGTCATTGTGAAAACATAATGGATATTAATAACTGATAATAAAAAAAGGTAATACTATTTATTGGATGTTATATTTCTGGAACATGATACCATAATACCATTAAAATTATTTAGTTCTACGTTTAGAAACCCATATGATTTTTTGGAAACAAACTATAAGGGTTTGTCACTATATAATTTGTCACTTGAGATCTGTCGATGCATCGAGGAGCTATAGCTGGCCCCACCTACCACTGTAAGTCCACATAATTATTTATTCATATATTTAATACAAGTATAATATTAATTATCAATACCCATATAGAGTAGAGGATACATATTCATCAATATTCCCATAGTTATAACAACACTTCAAATAAACATCGCATGTGAAATGTTATACAACCTAAGACAATACTCATATACATGAAACTAGAATATGGATATATAATATATTTACAATTTAAAATAGAAAAGTATATCAATTGGGTAGTTTCTAAACAAAATAATTAATATTAGGTGTACAATAACAAACAGGTCTTAATAAAATGGAAATTGAGAAAATGTCCCTTATCATATTTTAATTAATTGAATCATATGACCAAAACATAGTAACCATAAAATGGATCATTTAATAACATGAATATAAATCTAATAATAAAATTTTACGAAAAAAATCAGTACACACACACCACATTCAATAAATAAGTTATGAATAATGGAAACCTCGCGAAAATGAAAGTGACATGTGAAACCCCTTATATTATGCTCGAGTGTGTTCTTTGTTTTTTTGATGACCGGTATAATGAAATGTATATTCATTAAAAAATAATTAATAACATTCTATAAATGTAATTTATTTATTATAACCATATTAGGTTCATTCATGTTCCTTTTATGGGTATAAGAGGTTCATTTTTTTGTTTTGGAAGCATTATCTTCTGTTGTTTTCATGGACCATTTACTTGCACTCATGAATGGAAGTTCATTTAAAATGTGGTAAAACATATATAATTTGTAAATATATAATATAACTGAAATTTCGGAGATATAAATGATATTATATTTATTTTGGGTTATATTCCTTGATGATGAATCAATAGTTAAATGTAAATTACAAACGTTTTGGTTAACATGGGGGGTTATGTTCATAATGAACTTATTTTGTATTATTATATTATATTATTAGTGTGTAAGGATTAATAAACATTGAATAAGGTAAAATAATTATATTATGATAAGGTTAAATATTTAAAAATTGTTTCATTACAATAAGTAAACATGGAAATGGAAATTGAGAACACGTTGTATTTGAATGTGATAAATTAAAACGTCTCTGATAGTATTTTTATTTTTAGTATAAGAAGAGGTGAAAAAGAAATGATGATGAAATATTCCATTAGAATAATATATTTCTAGTTCATTTAATGTACATAAATTATCATAGAATTTGGATGATGGGAGATGAGAATAGAATTAAAAAATAATGGAACTCAAAATAGAATAAAAAATAAGAAATCTATATAGGAAATTCGGCAGCATAATAACATCACCTAAAATTTCATAAAATAGTTCGATTATAGAAAGGTGGTATCTCATCAGCCTTGAATTATATAGACTGAAATAGAAATATGGAATTACATATCTCAAACAAATCTAATAGAAAATAAAAGTGAAAACATAAAATAAGACTTTTATGAAAATAGAAGGGTGGTATATTCCCTTACCATGTATAGAAACTCCCAAAACATGAAGCTTGGGACCTTGGGGGTTTGAGGAAACCTTAGGATGAGTTTTATGGATACAATACTACCAGAACATAGAGGATAATGAATTTGTAATGAATAAAAATGATAGGGGTGTGTATGTATTTATTGTAAATTAGAGAAAGTTTGTTATTAATTAAAAGGGACACCTTATTAGTGGTTTTTGAAAAAACATGGGCTTCCACTTGGTATTTTCACATATGTTTATCCAATTGGGACACCTCATTTCATGTATTACTATACATAGGTCGACCAGAATTTTATATTGATTATTATATCATTATGATTTCATTAAACTACCGAAAACTCAAAACTGTGTTTTTACTATTCACAAAATTAATATATTTTAGAAAAATCACAATAATTTACCCTAACAAATTTTCAATGTGTATAATTTAAAAATGAACTACATTTTTTAAAAATATTTTTGTTATGTGATTTTAATTTAATTTTTAAATAAAATCATAGTTAATTTAAAAATTAACAATTGTAAAGGTATAATTATTTTTATACCACATTGAAAAAATAAAAGATCTTATTATATTATTACCTTAAGAAAATAAAATATTATCATTATTTACTATTCATAAGGGTCATATTACTATTCAGATTAATATTCATAATGGTATTATATTATTCATCAAAACTCAAGCTGGTTATATCAGACTCCAAATGACTTACTGGTCACAAATCTGGATGACCGTTTTAAAAATTCAAAACATAGAAGTTAAATTGTTTTGATTAATGGGTATGTTATGACTATTTCATAAAAAAAAGTGTTGTTTTAATGGAAAATAATTATTTATGAAATATATGCTATGAATTCATTATATTTAAGAGATGTATACAAAGAAATGTTTGGGGAGTAATACTAGCTGTTTTCCAAAAGGATTTTATGGAACTACCCCATGATGAAACATCGTTTTTAGAAATGATTTTCAATTGGGTGTGTCCCAGATTTTGATGGAACCCTATCAATTTCCACAAACAGCATTATTTGAAATAAATTTATATGTGTTCAACCTGATGTATTGGGGTATCATTTGTCCATTTTGTCTCCATGCGATGATCAAGTGTTTTTCATCAATATGGTAGAACGTATTTTAAGGATGTTTATGGAGAATGATATTTTGAATTAGGAAGAAATAAAAAAATAATAATACCATCTATTGTGGATTGATGATATGTTAATCTAGTGTATATTAGATATGTGATTTCCAATCATTGATCTTTATATTTGATAACATCGCTTACGGCTGAAAGATGAGGATATCATGAAGACTCCCTTTAGGTTCAAGTATGGAAACCATGTGTTTATAATCTGACCATTTGGTATTACAAACACACCAGCCTTGTTCATTTGGCTCATTAACTCCATGTTCCAAAAAATTCCTAGACTAGATCAGCATCATATTCATTGATGGTATACTGATTAACTCAATGTCATATGAAGATTATGTAAAGCATCATAGTGTTGTCTTTTAGGTCCCCTGACACTACCAACTCTTTGGAAATATGTCCATGTGAATGTTATATACATGAGAGTATTCTTTATATAGCTTTGTGGTGTCTTTAAAGGATGTGGCAATATTCTAGTCAATGGTTTAGGTGGTTTTTTCTTATGGAGTGCCTAAGAATGTGGAATAAGTTTATAGCTTCCTTGGACTCACAGTCTATTATCAATTGGTTTTTCCTAATTTCTATTTATTTTCATCCTCAATTACTAAATAAACATGGAATTACAATTATTTCATGGGGAATAATCCATCCCATGAATCATTTGGTATCCTAAAGGCTATTTTAGTAATTTCCTCATTCTTTTTTACCCAAGGTGGATGTTTTTGGTGGTTTTATCTATTGCGTAACTTCTATGATGGGGATAGATGATGATGAAATATGGAGTAGTGACCTATTACGGGAATAATTAGTTATTTCCCCATTATTTTAAATTGGTCTACCATGATATAAAATTGGTAAAAATTTGTTTCGTTAAATTTGTTTGAAACATTATTTTAATGAAAAGCACTTTTTTTTAACGGTCCACAATATCATCATATATTTTTTCTCATCGTTTGATATGAATCTTCTGCATTTGAGGGGTATAAAGTGTCTTTAATATTATGTTTATGAGATATATTTCACCCTAGGAATGAGGAATGTGATTGTTCATTCATTTAGTCAATATTCATGAGTAGATGTGGTTGGGTAGACAACATATGTTTAGAATGGGATAACGGATCTTTCCAAGACTCATCATGATGTTTGGGAGAAAATTTTAATATGTTATAATTTTCATAGGACCGTGGAGTCGTATTTGATGCAGCAGGTGGAGGAGTCTCAGTGAGGCTATATAAAAGAACAGATAATTCATGACAGTGTTGGTCGAAGTGATGTTATTGAGTGATGGTAGAATGAATGGATGAATTATGTGGTGTTCAACAGAGGATTTCTGTTATATAGGTGATGCATGATTGGATTCAACAATAGTTTCAAAGTTTATAATTATTAGTGAATCCAAGTGTGGCAAAGATGTATCATTATTTTAGGAATAAAATTTGGTGACCAGGGATAAAGAGGTCGATGGTAGAGGTTGTGGAAAGGTGTTTAGTTTTTCAGACGATTAAATATGAACACTATGATAATGGTGTTTCTATAAATTATTTGGGCGATTCCATTTGAAAATGAAATGAAATATCTTCATATTTTTCATTGTTATCCACTTGGATCAGTGAGGCAATTATGTTTTTTGGGTGATAATGGACCGACTAACAAAGGTAAATCATCTTTTGGTGATCTAGGAATCGTGTTCTTGGGATATTTTGGTGAGAGAGTCTATAAAAGATGTTGATAATCTTTATAGGTTACTGAGGATCATATTTTATAATTATGATTTTTATTCCCCTCATGAGTGCGGAGGAGAATATAACCTAATTTTATCTCTTAATTTCACCATAGTGCTACTTTTCACCCATAAAAAGATTGGTAGATGGAGATGTCCATTCTGACGCTGGAGGATAGGTTGTTAGCCTGTCCTAGAGATTGGTAGATCATGGGTATGGATCCTACCATTTTGGTGTTTCCATAAATAATTATTTGTCTCTCTATCATTAGCATGGCTTTGTTTAAGGCATTGTACATGTTACCATGCCATTCTCAGTTGTGATAGATATAGTTTGGGGAATCATTATTTTTGGGTCCTAACGTGGTGAAAAGCATGACTAAATTGATCCAGTGAGTTTGAGATTGTATAAAGGTAGATTATGACCCTCATAATTCCTATAATAATCAAAGGGGGAGGCCCTAGAGGTTTATTTTGGAGACCTTGTGTTCCTGATGGGTTTTACTCAATGAGGGAAGTAAAGGAATGGTATGGGGAGTAAACACAATATTCAGTTTTTTTGTCATTATTGTATTTGTGCAAGTTAGTGTGCTGGATTATTGGTTGTTATTGTCACCAAATATGGAAATAATCCATTATAATTTAGTAATTTGTCAACTTATTTTGAACATTAATGGTGACACCAATGTCATCAATTAGAGAGAGTAGGATATTAATCACAATGTAATGTTTGTGGAGTAGTTAGTTGAGATCAATGATTATTTAAAGAATGTGTTGTATAGATAAAACATCCCTATTTTTCATTTGTTTTATGAGAATGGTGTCCTATATGAAATTAATTGAGAGTGAGATATTCTATAACTACCCATCCCTTTAATACATAAATATTTAATCTTTTTAGATGAATAATCAATAACTTTCACGAATATATTCCCGAGGATTATATATTTTTAGTTCTTTTGTAGAATAGTTACACAGTCTTCTTATTTCATGAATGGACATAAATATCTCATATAAATATCCTTCCATGTAGTAATCCTTATAGGATAACCCTACTTCATCCATTCTTCATATTAGGGTGAATTAAGAAATAATGAAGGGGAAGCTTAGATGACCAGTAAGGGTAAGCATGAAAGATATAAATCAACGATCATATGAAAGAATAAGATATGAAACGAGATTTGATATTATAAATATAAGTTACAATTTCCATAAACAATATTTCCTAGATGACAAACCCAGTCAATGGAATGGAAAATTATTTTTTCAAATGACGTGAATCATAATAGTGATAAATCATTATAAATTCATCGGGAACCATAGGTTAATATTAAATAAATATTCCATAATTATATGTATATATACCATTTCGTATTTAATTGTTAAAATATGATAACTTATAATCAGAATGGATCTGGTAAAAATAGTTTTTCTAGTTTCATAATGGATCGGGAATTGTCATTGTTTCTCATGGGGGATCAATCACAATATCATATTTTCCCTCAATATCTAATGAGATATAATACATTAACAAAGGTATTGGATGGAGATATATATCCCAACCATCACCAGAATTATATATCTATGTTCCATTAGATCATAACACATTCATCATATCATAACCAATAAAATGTGAGCGGGTTTTATAAAAATTTCATCATGGAATAACATAATAAAAGAATGAAAGTTAATGATCATTTCATAAATTTAACATTATGTAACCCAAGGAAAATGAAAAAGAATCATAAAAAAAAGTTATCATAATCATAAACATAATTATTTTAAATAAGAAATATTGCCACATTTGATCATATCCCAAATAAATCCATGTAACCCAACGATTTGTTGTCTTTGATGAATTGAAATTTCATAAATAGATTATTAAATCATTCATGAAAAAAATTACATTCCCATTTCAAATAAATCTATTAAAAAATGTAAATTTACAAATTTATAATTCATAAATATTCATTGAAAATAACCTTGAAAATTAATAATGTAATATTCAAATAATTTAGTGGTCAAACCAGTGAAAAATTTCATTCATGTAATACATGTTCAAACAATGTTTTTTTCACAATTTTTATAAAAATTCATAAGATTATTGTTCCAAAATTATGAAGAATATTCCTTTTAAAAAAATTAAATATTAAACCATTGGTATAAATTAATTTAAATAATCAACGTATAAAATTTTATTCTTTTTAAAAACATTTTTATAATACATGTACTGGGAAATAAATTGGTTTTCAAACTAAGAGGGAAATAAATTACGTTTTCTATAAATATCTTATTTTAGAATATTGGGTAAATAAATTGATTAAAATTTTATGGAATAATTGATTCAATATAAAAAACAATTTTTTAATAAAATATATTATCTTCATGAGTTTTACATAATAATAATTCATCGATGGAAAATTAATCATAAACAATCCCAATAAAGAGTGAGATTATATTATAACACTTTTACCACATTTGTAACTTTTGAATCATAAGAACCATGAAGGATATAAAATTATATAGATATCTTTATCCCATAATGTTCAGTAAAATAATCATAAATTACATTAATGGTAAATATATACACCACACAAAAGATATTAATTGTGTATATGTCATTTTTCCCCCATAAATAAAAGTGAGATTTAAATCCCTTGCATGCTTTGGTATGTTTTTAATTGTATACCCCATGAAATAATTACATAAAATTCATATTTATATATATTAAAAATGAGTATATTCTGGATATAAAAAATCAATGATAGTATGTATATAATAGAAAAAAATAAACAAGTGGTGAATATGACCAATTCCTATTAGAATTAAAAGAGATTGTAGAAATCCATTACCATAAGTAATGAATTACTTCATACAAATTCAAAACCTATTCTATAATCAGTATATGTGTAATAAAAATTTATTAAATAAATGTAAATATATATATATATATAGAAATATTAGTATTTATAATTTATTTATGGCCTTTTATTACCCATTTATTTATACTAAGTCATCAAAATCCTATTTCATGTAATAAATTCTTCGCTTATCATATATATATATATATTTTGGTATCTTGTTTCCTAAAAATTGATCATCGTTAAATAATAACCTTAATTTTTAAAATTATTTAAATATCATAAATACTTATTATATATTTTCAATTACCTTAATCTATTAATCATAGAGATTTAAAATTAATTACACAATTCAAGAAGACAATATGTCTTACGTATGCATGAATGTTGTTTCCATTTTATCAATGGATAGAAAGAAAAAAAGGGAATAATATATAATAACTATATTTTATTTATGATTTCATATATATAATAGATATTAATATTATTGATCCTTATTAACTACATTACAGTGTGTAAGTTTAAATTGAATCACGTCGCTTCGTGTGGATTTAGACTTCCATACATAAGAGTGTCATTATCGTATTCCCATGAAAAGGAAGTCAAAAAGACCCAAGAGATATTTTAATTAGATAAGTATAATTATGTTAATATTATCAGAAATATAATGTTAACCCATCATTTTATCTTTTTGTGAGAGGTGGTGATGGAAAAATTATGACATCGATTCGCGAGACGATGGTCCGCCATATACACGATCCAAGACATCATTTCCCATTTCATGTAATATGAGATATATGTATGTTATTTAATTTACATAATATAATATAATTATATGATATATAATTATTTTTTTATAACATCATATTTTAAGAGTTTCTTAAGGAGGTGGAATGATAAATAATATAAAAACAATCAGTTATGAAAGATACCTCTTCTTCCGAAAACCACTTTAGGTTGTAGAAAATTACATTTGACGAGGGTTTAAAAATAAATGTATGCATTAATTTATGTTAGGATATAAATAATTAAATAATTTTTTTAGGTATTTGATAATCTAATGTGATTTGGAATTGATAATATAATTGGAGAGGGGTGACCTTTTATAAGTGGCGAAGAATAAACACGTCAAATTATTGAAATAAAAAAGGTGTACCCACGTTCTAAACAAGACAAAAGTTAAAAAAATTTCCAATTCATAAGATTTAGAATTTATACGGTCAAAATATGGCCATAAAATTGATTTTTTATAGATAATTATGTCATTTTACCCAATATTTTTCTGTTTTACCTCGCATTAACCTTTTTAACCTTAACCCCTGTAACTAATGTTTTCTACTTTTGCTAATTGTTTTTACCCAAAATTTAGTTTTCTGGATTATATAATATTAATTATTATTATTAAAAATATGTATTCTATTTTCTAAATTCAATTGATATTAGTGAAAAAGATCATTTAAAAAAACACCCATAGACAAGATAAAAGTGATGCTTTCCAAAGAGAAACATTTCATAGGCATAAAAACATATAATATTATTAGACAACATGATTTTTACTCCAATAACCTACCTTGGATAAAAATTGAAATAATTATATTTATTTTACTTTTAAAACATTTAAAAAATATTTTTCTATTTAAATTCTTCAATGTAAAATGAAATATTTAACCAAAATAATTATTTTTCATTATTCATCAAATCATTCATCATTACATAAAATTATAAAAAATTAACCCTAAGATAATTACGATAGGTTGATTTCAAAAATGAAATAAATTTTCTCAAATAAATTTTCTAATATTTCAAATTTTATTTTATTATTTGTTCAAAAAAATACATAAAAATAATTTTTTCGGGGAAACAATATTTTTGAAGAGTATTATTACTTTACTAAAAGTTCAATAATTATTTATAAATATATTTTATTTATTCAAGCATTTATAATTAACTTTTGAAAAAATGTTATTCAATAACATACTAATATATTTAACAACACGGTAATAAATTTCAATCATAAATAATAATATTATTACTATATCGCAGTTCTTCAAAGCATTGTGTTTCTAATAAAACATGTTATCGATGAAAGTAAATCTATTTGAATTTTTTCATAAAATATTAAGGTGTTACATTCAACCACCCTTAAAATAGTTTTTTTAATCATAATTCATCACTCATATAGAAACTAATAGTGATACTTATACCTCAATATATTCTTATGATAAACATTGATTAGTCAAATGGGTGTTTTCGCCACAAAACAATGACTAGATATGTTGCATTATTTCAATGAAAATTATATGTATGATCTATAATATCCATTGGTTTATCTTAATTGGAGAAATCATGTTATAGTGGTAATAAATTTTTGTTTAGTCCTTGTGAATGATGATGATTGTACTTCCATAGGAGAGATACAAGGAATACATTGTGGACCTGTGAGATTTTTTTTTGGAATCACCGATTGATAAAAAATTCAGCTCAATTAAATAAATAAATAATAAGGGACCATTATACCTAGGTCATAGCTTTGTGTTTTTTAAAATGTCATTAAAATATTAAATGCCCAAATTCTTTGAAACAACATGTCACTAACAATAAATTGCAGACCACATTATTGATTTTCAACAAAACATTTGTACCCATGATGTACATCCCTAATGTGTTTCCAAATATATCTAACTTCGTCATCAATTAGATTATCTATCTCAAGTACCAATATATATTTTTCTCCAACATCACACCAGAATGTTGGTTTTCTACAATTCTTTCCATATGTAGATTCAAAAATATCCATTTGAATGAATGAGTAAATGAAATTGTGGTATGAATAATCAACTATAGGATTGTAATTATCCTATACACCTTTAAAATATATTTAAAGAGATCACATTACATCATTTAGGTTTTTAATTGCTCTCTCATACTAAACTTCTATCTAAGAATGATAAAAAGTGCTGGAATTAAACTCTATTTCATTCTCATTCAAAATATTTCTCCTTATAATTGAAGTTAAAATAGAATTATAATTAGATAATATAGAATTTGGTACTCCATAAACCTGTAACAGTTCATTTTTTTACATAAAACTACATAGATCTAAACTGAAATCCTTTTTTCTGGAAACAAATTGTTTTTAATCTATATGGTTATCAACTACAAACCATATAAAATTATTCCCTTTAGATGTTTTTAGGAGTCCAAATACAAAATTGAAGGTGTTGATCTCCCATTTATATTATAGTATGGGTTTTGCTTTGAAAATCCCCTTAGACATTTTTTATTATGCATTACCATTCTGAAATAACAATCACTGAAATACAAACTATATGATATCTCACTTCATGCCATCCCCAAAGAAATAATATCTCTAATATCTATGCATATTTGTACATCTAGGATTGACAGATAATTAATAAATAAAAGCCTCATCTAATACATATTTCAATCACACTTTTATGTATGAAACACAAATATGATTTATGATCCATATCAATCCATTATAATCAAGGTTGAAATAAAAAAATAGTTCTTACCTTATTTTACAACTCTATTTCATCCCTCTAGGCCTATTTTATCCTTATATGGTTAAATGGGTAAACAATTATTTTATAACATTAATATTTTCCCATTAAATTAATATTCTGTGATACATCCATTACAAATACATGAATTTTGGATATTTTTTATCCACATCATAGAAAATCTTGAATGACATTTTGGGATAAATTAATTGTCCGCGTTGTTCACATTCCTAGGGTGGTAATGTATTGAGTTTTCAAAATCCATAATTATATCCAACCATTTTCTTAGGATCATATTTAAATATTTCTTTGTGAATATATACTTAAATATTTTTTTATTAGAATATATATCACACTATTCAACATAATGACAATTCCTCTATATCTTTAATGAAAATTTTATCACATCTATCTCCAAATTATGAGATGGGTAATTTTGTCTCATGAACCATCAATTGTCTAGTGGCATGAGATATAACGATTTCATTTGGTAAGAGAACACGTCCTAATGAATTCTTGTATATATCTCTATATTTTATAAATACTTCTATATTTTATGGTAATGTAAGAATATGAATACTAAATTATATTCTATATAGTTCATAAATATTACCCTCACATTCATCTATCAAGAGGAATAGGTATCCCTTTCTAGAAAAAATTTCATGAGGATTATATATTTATGAAACATTCCCCTCAAAATAGCGATAATATCTTGCTAATACAAGAAAAATATGTCTCCTAGTCACCATTATTGGTCTATAAAATGATCAATATATCCACCAATATACCATAAAATGAGATTATATGACCCCAAACAGAAAATATTTTTAGTATAAATTCACACTTAATAAATGATTCATATAACTTATTCATCCATAGGGTCTACAGTACAATTTTCTTATGACATTAATTATCTTCCATGCTCTTTGAATAGATAAAAACATTATATAAAAATAATACTTCAAAAAGATCATGGTTATCTATAAATAATTTGTTCATTAACTCCACAATGAAAGCCTTGAACTAATAAGAATTAATGTAATCACTATAATTTCATATTATCAATACCATGTGTGAAATGTTTTGTTGGGAAGACCGTCCTTATTGACCATCAATTCATGATATCCAGAATGAAGGTCCATCTTGCAAAATTATTGATCATTATGAAGTTGGTAAAATAAGTCATCAACACAGGTTAGAGAGTAGATGTTATTTATTGTGATCTTGGCCTACTATAAATAATAATTTTAGTTTCACGTTAATCCATATTTTTCTCTTAAAAAATAACATACTCATCACAAGGAGACACAATTAAATAAATCAATCACTATTCTTGATTCCGTTATATTTTCTTCTATAATTACTATAGCTTGAGCAGGGTTAATCAATAAAGAGCCTTTGAAATAGGTTTATCAGTAGCTATGAGTTATAAATTGAACTCTACATCAAATTTAGTGAAAGACATGTAATCTATTCTTGAAGTGAATCATCAATTTCTTCCACAATATGCATCTCATTGATTCTTAGTTCCTTCCCAAACATTTTAGATCAACATCCATTTTGAATGGATATCCAGATGCATATACTGTATTTTCTTTCAATCATATATTCATATTAATTATCCAACTGATATACTATCATATGTTGTTTTAGAATATCGCAATTGACATACCTTAACTGGAAAATGATGTGGAATTTCTATATAAAAATCAAATCCATTCATAGTATAACATTAAATTCAGTAAGAAGTAGAATTACAAGATTTAAAAAAGAAAAATTTAACAAATGTAAAATTGATATGAAAAACAACCTTGAGATTCGATCACTATACCATTAGTGGTTTTTACTACTAAGTCAATATCTAACCATTTAGGTGGTACTACAAGAATGTTAAAAATTTCTTCAAATAAAAAAGATAGGGTAGATCAGGAGTAAAATATTAAATTATTTGTTCTACTATGGATGGTATCCATACCCTTAATAACATAATTATCACTCCCCTGATCAGAATTATTGATCACATATGATTTTCATTGTGTCATGTTTTGAGAGGTTTTTGACCATGACCGTTGCCATTAACCTTCAAATTTTGGAACTATTTATCATAATTCCCATACTACATGAATATGATCCATTGGAACATGAATGGTGGGTTAGTGGGAACCTTTATCTCTTCCATAATGTTGTGGCTCTATTTATTTACTTTCAACATTTAGATGATGTATAACCAACCATTAGATATTTTTAAAAAATCCCAATTACATTAAAATTGTTCATTTGATATTTCTTCCTACATTTCTATCATTTAATGGATAAAATTTCTTTCCACCATGTGAATTATTCATGTTTTCATGATAAAAACACTTCCTTTTCCAATCAAACCCATGGGAATGGTTAGATTTCCCAATTTCCATTTCCACCATTAGTGCACATCGAATGACTTATTTGTAGTTAAAAACGTCTCTAATAGATAACAACATTAACAAAAAAATTTCCATTTAATGAATCGATCATCCATACATTCAAGTTGGATGATAATACAAGGAGAGTACCATAAAACGCATTTAAAATATTCCCCAATGGTCCAATAGATTTATTGTTATTTCGTTTCATCTATAAGAATTCATTTTATACCTTTTTATAAATAATATGTAGTAAGTACTTATTTAAAAATATGATCTAAAACATATTCCAATCCATATATTCAATTTCGTCAAATTCACTTATATTCTGGATAAGAATCCACCACTAATCCTCTTTTCCTTCCAAATTATTAATACCAAAAATGAATTTTTCATTTTTTGATCATTATAGAATGAAAAATATATTTTTAGTTGTATTGATCCATTGTTTATGATTATTTGATATGGGGAACCACAAAAATAATGAGTAAATTTACATATAAAGGACTCAACAGAATAATATCCCCTCCTTTCATCATTTAGAAGCTCAAGGTGATTCATATCTGGAAAAAGCTGTGTGAGTATTGTAAGCAATTTTTCATTCTATCTCCCATAAAATTTTGTTGATAGAGAGAAAAACCCTGACACTATCCATCAGATTAAGTATTAACATGGTTCCTTACAGCAGCATTGACTAATATAAAAAATTATATTGTGAGTAACAATAATCATATTAGGGAACCACATAATCCAGAATGAAAAAGTACTTATTCAATATATTAAATCATTAAACTTTATTTTAAATATATTGAAGATTATTCTTAACATAGTTCATTTATGTTCAGTATTAAAATTCTCATGATGGTTCTTAAAGAGTTTATGAATATTAAAGAATATCATATGGGAGTGTCAAACCATATTTCTAGTAAGGATAATTTTCATACACCAGGTGATAGTCGAGTATAACTCAATAGACCATTTTTAGAGTTACTACCCATTGGGAAGACATTTCCATAGCCACATACACTGTTTGTATCATTAAATGTATTTAATTACTTATATATCACTTTCTATATCTTTTACAAAAATTAGAGGATTTTTCATTGTACCATGTCCTATAAGTTAACATATCCCTAGGGTTCTAACTATTGGTTACATATAAAAGTCCTAATATTTAATAAAACATTATTTTAATACTAAATTTGTTAAACCTATATTTTCAGAAATAAATATGAAATCTTTTTTGATAAATATTCAACAAATTTCACAAATATATGCTTGAGGATCATCTGAGTTTTATGTCTTTGGAGTCTAATTTTAGTTGCTTATCATTTAATTAGTTATACTCCAAATCACCATACTAAATCAAAAGATAAATGTTAGGGTATGAGATTATGAATATAACATCAAATGGTTATACCAAATATATAATGGATCATAATCATTATCCTTTTCATAACCTATTGAATGTAATGGGTTTCATATTTATTTTATCATTTCATCATGTGATATCCCATTGAAATGAAATGAGTTTCATAAACACATTTTTTTCATAATCAGAAACAAAATAAATCCAAATAAATAATAAGGATGTCACCATTAGATCATATCCCTAGTTTTACATAATAATTAACAACGGTATTTGTTTTTGATGAATATACAATTAATAAAAATATCATTTAAATATTCATGATTATTGTATCCTTTTCATTTGAAACCAGACAATTAAAATAAAAAAATTCAGAAATGATAAAGAAAAACGTTTCTTAAAAAATAACCTCTAAAACATTTAATAGAAGCACTAACGAATTGTATAGAAATAGTGGTGGGGAATTCAGTTCAAGTTTTACATATTAAAAAAAAGATTTCTCTCAATGTATAGATAAAATGTAAAATATTACATTTCCAAACAAATACATGAATATTACATTAGAAACAAATTTAGAAATTCAAACATGCATTGAAATTTCATTAAAAATAATTATAAAACAGTGAAAACATCATTTATATCATTTTTAGAAATGATGGGAATGGAAAAAATGGGTATTAACTGAAGTGATATATAAATTTGGATTTTCCTAAAAAATGACTATTGGAATATTTATTACATTAAGAGAGGAAAATGGAAGGAAAATAATTATTCTCTAGAAAGAACCATAGGATAATAATAACATTATTTTATTTATATTAGATTTTAATTTTTCATTATCAGGAGCCAAATCATGAACTATCCAGGTAAACAATGTGATTATTATAAAAAATCCTTTTAATATTTGGTACCTTTTGAATTATTTGATCCATTAATTAAAGAGTCTTAAAATGATTTTTATAACCAAAAATTTACCTAATAAAAATTATAAAATACATTCATGGATAATATATAAACCATTCAAAATAAAAAAGTAGTGTTTTTTGATTGTGTCATCTATAATAAAAGAGAGACAAAAATCCATTAAATAAATTTGTACATTTTGAAACTTGAGAACCATGAAATAAGAACATCAAATAAAAGATTACATATCAAGAATTTATTTATATTAATTGCATAAACTATAAAATTTCTAGTATATAAACTACAAATAATAGTGATGAATATAATGTATATATCTTATAAATAAAAGAGAGATGAGAAATCCATTACCAAATGTCTTGAATTCCCTCATACACATTCGAACCTAATATGTAATAAATATTATTTTATTAAAAATTTATTCCAAAACAATAATAATATATAACAAAAAATATATTATTTATCTAAGACTATTTATCACATTTTTTTATTATCAATTCTTCCTTAAAATGACTTTTCAAGTAATAACATAATCATTTTGCAATTATGTTTTGGTTTGGTTTTTTTAGTAATTTTAATTTGATCATGGTTACATAATAAAAATAATTTTAAACATTATATAAGTATAATGTATAAATATTTAGAGTAATCGATAAAATTTAGAGATATAACATGAATTACACCATTCATGGAGATGATATGTTGTACATACGCATGAATGCTATTTCCAATTTCATTACAAATGGAACAAAATGACGGAAATATATATATATATATAAATTTTAAAGAGTAATTATGGTTCCATATATATAAAAAATATTCCTTAAATATATAATTATTAACTTCCATATAAATTGTATGTGAAATCCGAATCAGAAATCGTTGTGAGGTCGTAGTCCCTCATACACATAAGTTATGTTATCATCTTCCCATGGAATGAAATAGAAGAAGCTATATATAATATTAAAATCACTGAAATGAAATTATTTTATTAAAATAAAATATGTTATTTAAATCCATCATTATATATTTTAGTGAGAGGGAGTGATGGAAAACTATGTACGTTAGTTTGTAAGGCTGTATTCCTTCACAGAAATGATTGACAGGGTTGTTTTGAATTTGAGGGAAAAGAATATAGATTTTGTATATTGACATAAAATAATACCAAATCAGTAAATGGATAATACCTATGTCATTAAATAATCATATTTTCTGAGTATTTTAAGGCGGTGGAAGAATAAATAAAATAAGAACTCATGGTTACAAACGATATATCTTCTTTTGCAAACCTTATTATGTTAATCAAAAAAGCATTCATAAGAGGGATTTCAAATAATAATATGGACTATAGTATTTAAGGAAAAACATTTGTAATTTATTTGGTTTTTTATGGAAAATACATTGTTTTTATGTTTGAAGTGGAGAGGATAAGAGATACTCTTTTATAACATTGGAGAAGAAAAACATAGAATTTTTTAAAAGAAAAAGGTTAACCTGTGTTTTAAAGATGAAATAATGATCCAAAAAAGATAATTATACAACCTCAGATGTTATAAGTTCATAATATATCCCCAAATTGTTTTTGACTAGTTTACATGACAATATACCCCTTCTTATTTTATTTTAACCCATATTAAACATGTTTTTTCTTTAAGTGCTGTAATTGATATTCACTGTTAATATTATTCATTTTGGCCTAAAATTATGATGGAATTATAATAAAATAAAAATTAATGTGATTATGTATATGGATTTTTTTTAAATTTCATTTAAATATGATTAAAATCTTATTTAATATTACACCAATAAACGCGATGAAAAATTCATTTTCCAAATGCTTATTTTCATATGTATATACAGTTTTAAAATAAATACTCAAAAGGAATTGGATTAAAATTATCCAATTTAAATTAATAATAATATAATTAATGTTTTTTTACATTTATAATATTTTACAATAATACAGAAACTTTATAAATTCCAAAAACAATAAGGTAGTTTTTAATAAAAATCAATATTATTCACTATTTACTGAAAAAATAATATTTCTCTTAAATTCTAAAAACAATTATCATAGATAATTTTGATATATTGATTATAAAAATTAATTTATCTTCATATAAATTATATTCTAGAAGTTTCAAAAATTAATTATATTATTTGTTTATAAAAAGATATAATCATTATTTTTTAAGAGAAAACAATATTTTTTGAAGAATATAAATATTATAATAAAAATTATATACTTATTTATAAATATAAATTCTTTCTCTAAACACGTTATAAATAATTTTAAAATTTAATTTATTCCTTTTCATACTTCAAAATTTTACATCTATTTTATAATAGTAATGTTTAAATAATTATAGTACTAATATTTTGCAGTCTGTTAAAACTTGATGCTGTGGGTTACTCAAAATATTAATGAAATTAAATTTAATTGAAATTTGTCTTTCATAGAATATAAGGATGTCATAGATGAACATTAATTCCTTATACATGTATTTTATTTTAGTTTTCCCTTTCTTTTTTCTGTTTTTTAATGTGAGGTTTACATTTAGTTGTTTAATGAGATGTTCTTTTTCATGTTAGTGTTATGTGTGGTAAATCATATTCTATATAATGGAAGAATGACTAGAATCATAATAAATATACATTATGTATAAATTTGATTAAAACTATTCTAGTTGGTTGTGCAAGCTAGAGAAAATAATATCTCGATATAGAGGATAACATTCCTTGATTAATGTGCACTAGGAAATTAGGTGTTTGTTGGTAGTGATGATTGTGGTCTATGGATCTATGGATGTTAAAGTGGTTGTGCAGATTGTTTTGTGGGAAAAAAGTGGCATGTGGATAGTAAAAAATGATGTATTTTCTCCATGGTGGGATTTTTTAGTATTTTGGGTGTGATGTTTTGTGGGTGTCATCGAGGGGAGTGTTTGACTGGTGGTCGAAATGAAGGTGTAATGAGAACATAGATTGGTATCTCATGATGTGCTTTTTTGGACCAATTTGATTACTATTTTATTTATTTTTGATTTTGAAGGTTATGAATCATTTATATTAATAAAATATAATTTATAATTTATTCCCAACCCACTACATTGCATGTTTTCTGGTTGTTGGGTGTTTGGAAGAGGATATAGGATCTTAGAGGTGTATTCAAAATATAGAAAGATTGTTGAAACAATTTAATAAGTTTTAATAACACAATAATAAGCGTAATGTATTTTTTGTTCTAGCAATTTATATATTCTATGTTTTTAGGGGTTGGGAGAGATATGGTTTTACAAAATAAGAAAGGAAATTATGGTGTAACATAATTCTATCCCATGGGGTTAGTTTTTTGGAAGAAAAGAGATTTATGGACTAAATGTGATTTTATAGTTCATGTTATATAGGAACATCTAATTTATGTAATAAAAATGTTATTTCCATGATAAATTTGTCCAGTTATATCCTTATTAAATATCATGATCAGAAAATATTAGTCTCATTCATCTATTCTTTCCCTTATTTTTGGTAAATCCAAGAAGCGAGGGGAGTACTTCCTTACCCATACTCCCTTGAATTGATCCTTGGGATTTAGTGATGGTGTTAAAACATTCAATGTTTAGAAATTATGACATTATTTGTTATTCTCTCACATTCTTATCTCAAAGAACCCAAGAAATTGTTTTTGGTTTGGGGTGAGTTTGGGTAATTTTTTTGATAACCTTTCGATATAGTATAGGTTTTTATATAGTATACATTGGAAGCTCTATATAACAGGAAATATATTTGTTTACTTATATTGGATTGTGAGATTATAAATTTATCATTGAGGTAGGGGGTATGCTTTCTCACTCTATAATATGTTATTGGTGTCAATTGAATGGATTTTCAAGCATTTGGGTGGAAAATAAGTTTTGGCATAATAATATAATGATTTGGAATTAATAGAATATATATCTATTGGGGTTATATTAAATGTTATACAATTTTTATATATATTTTTTATTATCATGTTAATTCATATTTCTATTGTTAAAAATAAGTGCTTTTGGAAGCCTTGTTTTTATATACATCATATATAATAACACAATTTTAGAGTTTATGTTTAATCACACAATAAATAAAAGGATAAAGATTGTATATATGGATTAAAAATCGTATCTAAATTAAAAGTAATTATGTGTTATAAAAATAAATATAATAAAAAAATAAATTTTGAAAATTTCCTTGAATATATATAGATTCATTGATGTGTGTTGCTGTAATTTTTATGCTAGTTGTGATAAATTGTGTGTAACACCTTGTGATTTTAAAAGAAGACATTTTTTTAGTTGTGCGTATAACTCAAAAAATATTAGAATATAATATAACACTCCATGAAATTACAATATTTATATTTTAAAATAAGTTTTTTTATCTTTTATAGTTTATGATACACACTATAAAGAGTGTCATCCATACATTTCATTACAAAATAGACCATGTTTTACTAAAGAACAATCTAATATAAATATTATTTATGATATTAATCTCATATCTTGTGGAATTGTGTTAATTAGTAGTATTATATAACTATGTGAATTATATTCTATAGACTTATTTATTTGTTTTGAATGAATTTGTAAAGAATAATCATTATTCAAAAGAAAAATATATTTTTCTCTCGAAATACTATATATTTCTAATAAATGATTTAGTTTCACGTTGCAAATACGATTTAAAATTAAAATTTATGAATTTTAAAAAATTTATATATATAAAAAAATAATTTCTTTGAAAATATAATACAAAAATTATCTTATTGTGAATGGTTGGTATTTTTTTGATAGGTTAATTTTTCCGATGAAGAATTAAAAATATTGAATTTTAATTGTAATAACCTTCTCCTCTAACTTATATTTAAAGTCAAATTATATTTTAAATTTCTTTTACAATAACATTAGTAAAATGATATATAAATTAATACAATCATACTCATTTTAATATTTTTTATATTGAAATATGATATAAAAACATTATAAACAATTGAATTTTTTTGTCATTAAAAATATCACATTCTCATTCGGTCTATGTGATTAATTTTTAAGTAATAGTTTTTATTCTTATGTGAATTTAATTTGAAAAAATGTTTTATATATTTAAAATTATAATAATTTATAGTTCTTAATAAGGTCAACATAATTTTCTAAGAAAATTAATAGAGAAATTAGTAAGAAAGTTTTACCATTGTTAAGGTAAAAATGAGTTTTCCAGAGGGGGTAAACTATGAATGTCAAGGTTAAAATGACCATACTATTTTACCAAAACCCCTTGGATAGCCATATATCTAAACTTATGATATTAGTATCAATTTTATGGGATTTTGGGACTCTTTTTTATGAAATTGACTTACATAATAATTTAATTAAATAAAAATAAAAAAGGTACCTTTCTTACTTTTGAAATCAATAATTCTTTGAGATATGAATAAAATTACATAGGCTTGGTTATAAATATTATTTTTAAATATGGATGACATTATTATTGTTATTGTTTTTTATTTTGTAGTGATTAAATAATTACATTAAATGCATAAGCAACACAAACACAATTATTATTTAGTTTAAAAAAAATAATTGAAACTGATTATATTAAATGTGAATTAAATTGAATGAATTAGAATGGGTCATCATTTCTGAAGAATGATATATCATGCTAATCTATATATAAAATAATATATTACAAATCCATCATTTTACTGATATTTTATAAATTAAATTTAAATTAATATATGAAAATTTATATTAATATTACTTTTTGATAAATTAAATTTTATTCAATTATTTAAAATTTATAAAAACCTATATTTGGGAAATTTGTTTTTTAATTTTAATAAATATCAAATATTCTCCTTAATGTACAATATTTTTTATTTTAATGACCATATTGACCGCTAAATTGTAAAAAACATCGTTATCGTGGTTAAAATTAAAGCGATATTTTTTCCTATTAGAAGAGCTTGAGTTAAAATTAAGATTGATCCAACATAGGATATTTATTTTATAAAATATATATCTAATTTTTAATAATTGGGTATATTTTTTATAAAAATTTCCAATCTTTTTTATAAAGTATAAATTACCTATGCTAAAAATATATGTCAACATAGTGAAAACCATAATAACAAAAAAAGGAAAAATGAATGTTTTGGAAAAATGCTTTTAAAAAAGGGTTTTATTTCATTTTTTAGGTTTCATAGGTTCTATAATTCCTAAAACACGTTATTTACCAATCTTGTAACCAATTTTGGTAATATTGACCATGATATAGTTAATAATTTTGGGTATTTATAAAAGTGACACTCGTCCACACTTACAAAAGGGAACTCACTCTCGTCACTTATTTACACCATCCAATACATTAGGACTACCCAATACCTACCAAAATCACTTCCCAAAATCAATTCCATCATTCTATATTCTTTCTTGTGGTCATAAATCTATCTTAGGAAGTGTTTTGGGAAAACCAATTTAGGATACCCGAAGGAGAGGTAATGTTCGTTAATTAGCGTCTTTGTTTTATTTCTTTCTCTACCTCATTAATTTCTCATTAAACAATAGTGACGTAATAATATGAGTTTATTTGTGATATTTTTATATTTTTATAATTTTATAATGACCTAAAACCGTTTCTAATTTTATAAAATGGATTATAGAAACATAATTTGTGTGTACCACAACTATAACCTCGCGAGCTGATGTAATTCATTCATAAATTACCACCTTTCATAGCAGGGTATGATAATGGATAAAAAGTATATATATATGATATTTATAACATATTTATACCTTTAGAGTAAATATATCAAATATATATATTACCTTCCACAATGTAGAAGATATGATAGTGTCCCTCATGTATATGGTGAATTGTCACCTCCTGAACAATGTCATTCATCGTTCACAAAATATTGACATTAGAGATGATAAAGATAGGTTTAATGATTATTAGTGGTATAAATAAAATTATTATGATATTAATAAAAATTTTATCATTCTGATAATATAATATATCATTAAATTTTTTGACACCAATAATATGATAACATCATTCATTTACAAGGGGACTACCACCATCACGTAGCGATGTGTCTCTATTTTCATCAACATTGCACATGGATGATATAAATAAGTATATTTAATGATATAATATTTTTTATATGACTTTATGATAAATATATAAATATTAAATATTACTTATATACTTTTTCTAACGATCATTGAAAAATAAAAATGTCACTTATGTGTACATACGACTTATTGTCCCAATTAACGTAACATACTTAATTTTTCATAACAAAATTTTATTATTGGTTTTCTAGTATTATTGATGTATTGATATTTTAAATATTTAATTATTAATATTATATATTTGATATAACTATATAATCTTAACAAGTCAAATAACATTCATAAAATTGACAAAGAGAACAAAGGAATTAACACCTGTAACAATTAAAACAATGAATGATTCTTAACGAACACGTGATAAGATGTTATAAGAGAATCATATATGTTTTTATAAATATAAATATGGTTATTGAATAATTTAATAATAGGTTAAAACACAAGATACATGATTTTAAAGCACTATTACCCACAAGGTAGAGTGAAGTAAGCGTTTTACCATCCCACTTTTATTTTTGTGAGAACAATTATATATTCAACACTTTTTTGTTGAATGTTTTATAGACTATAAATTAATTTATTTAATGAATATTATATGAAAATTTATTTAAATTTACATAACCATATTTGGATCTCTATATCATGTAGATTTAGTTTTCAATGTTTCTATATAGGTTTGTGACATATGTCTTAGTTTTCCTTATTTAAGTTGTATGTTATGTAATATGCCTATATATTTTTATAATTTTTATATACTAACCCCATTGACATTTCATATAAATAATATATTTATTTTCATTATATTTTATGTTTATTTTAGTTTTATTCTTTCATGGGTTTACAGATATAATGTTTTCAATGTGGGAAGAGTCTTATGTTACTTTCTCTTATTTTATCAATATTATTAGGGATTATGATTTCAATGATGAGATATTTTTATCCATTTATAACAAAAATCATGAATTTTCATCCCTTATTATTATTCACTATTTTTTAATGTTACTCTTTTATTTTCTAGTAGTTTGGTACATAAAATAATTGAGAATTATTTTATGAAAATCAAAATTCATTTCCCTCTTCAGTCGGAAATTAGTGTCCTTCTAGAGCTTTGTATGAAATAATATTTTTATCACCTTCATAATTATTTGTTTAATACATTATTAACCATTTTATATTTTATAATTTTTCTTCAATGGAATCCACTTTTCTCTTTCTGAACAAGGAAATTCTTTGACCACTTTATCATGGAAACAGTATGTCATTTAATGTTTTACTAAATTTCCCTCTAACATGACCAGCAAAACATTGAATATTGATTTTCAATTTAACATGTTTATTTTTAAATAATAATTTATCTTAATACTTTAAAAAAATTTAAAAAATTCATATTCAATGAAAAGAATTTTCTCCAAATAAATATGTAATAATTTTTTTTTCAAAAGAAATGATAATTTCGAAATGAATTGTCTAAAATGAATTTTAAAAATATAATTTTTTAAGTTTCCAATTTAGTTCAATGAAATTAATTTTTACGATATTTTATGACATTTATGTTTTTTAAAGGGACATTTATAATGTATTGTTTATTTCATTCAAAAATGTTTTTAATGATATTTTAATGGTATTTGAATTCATCAAAATCGACAACCATTTTTGTTACTTATGCTATATTGGGTATATTTTGTAATAATACCATAATCATTATTTCTTTGGATATTTTAATATAATTTCAATAAATATTGTCATTAAACCCATTTTTTTCCATATTTTTATCATGTATCAAAGAGAATGTTATGGAACTCATTTCTTTTCCAGTGTATAATCATGTTTTATGTTTATTGTTGTGAATCCCATTTATATTCTATAGATTAATCAGGTCATAAAAAATTATATCAAATGTTTTTAATGATGAAATATCTACGTACATTATTTAGGATCTGGTTTTTCGAAATTTTATAAGATAGGCACACCTAGATAGTGTCAGGAGAGCCAAATATGTATTATATGTTGGGTGATCCTATATTGAACTCAATTATATTGGGTAATGAATATTTTATATAGAATTATATTGTGTGTTACTTTTATGGTTTTTCGATTTTAATGTTTTTGTAAGGGTTCTTTAGGTGTTCTATGATAATGATGTTTCTAGATACCAACACAATTTATTTATTCCTTCAATGGGATTGCGATTTTTCCTTTAATCAATATTGATCAAACATATCTCATGATTATTGAATTTTATGAATCATTGCTTTGTTAAATACATAATCCATGTTTTTATTTTTGATTCTCTATGTATTGATATGTATGAATATTCTTATATCATACTTATTCGCAATGATTATTTTAGCATACACTTATGATCTTATTGTGCTTAATGATTCCATTCATTTGTTAATTCATACTTTTTTTTCTTTTTGGGAATTTTATATCGCCCTTATTATGTTTCATTTCATCCATAATATAATGAATGGGTCTGAGAAATCAAGTTTAGTATGGATTTCTTATGGGTGATGATGATGAATTAATTGAAAAAGTAAAAGTTGGGTTAAATAGAAGAAATAAATATTTTATTACATTTTTTATGTTCTTTTATTAATTCTCGAACAATATAAATCTAATTGGTCCTAAAGAAAATATGTGATCCATTTTTTTATTTTGTTGTTGTATTTCTAGGATAGATAAAATGGTGTCAAGATTATCGGCATTCCAACTATAAATAAAACATTTACGGTTTCATCACTATATATGAGAGTGCAGGTTCTGGGCTATTAATGTTTGTATCAATGGATTGTTTATATAGCTATAGAGAATATGAATTTTTTCCACATTATTTATCATATGAATTGTGGATAAATTTATAGGAAAATACTCATATGGATGATCATTTTTTTAACATCTTAAATACCCCTTTGGGGTCTTAATAGATGTGATCATAAAAAGATGAATGAATATTTACATGATTTTGGAGTAGTTTAAAGTAATTTTAAATTCATGGTTTAACAATATATATGTAATTCAATTTCATATAAAAAATATTTTAAGTAACGATAATGTTTATGGTAAATATGATCTTGGTTAATGATAAAAAGGTATCATCATATAGATAACAACATTCTTGAAAAATGATCAGGTTACTATGTGACTAATGTTGCCTCAAAAGAAGATAGCTATTTTTAGGGCTTCAAATATGATTTTTATGAGATAATTGTTTATGTTAATGTATTATTTAATATTAATTTTAAAGAGTATTATTTTGATATAGGTTTATGTAATGATTTACTTTCAAATATACATATTAAAATTAAATTAAGATGATAAATGTATCATATGAAGGTTTATTAATTTTAATAATTATTATACCTAGTGATAAATAGATTGGTTTTGGTTAATTTCTAATGATAGGATGAATAACTTGTTATTTTATTAATGGTTATGTTGTCTTTAAATTTTTATTTTAGTACTTAATTCATGAAGAATTCATCTTGTACATTATCATTATATGAAAAATGAAATATTATTGTGGTAATTGACTAAAGGACCAAAATATACTCTTAAAGTGGGTAAATATTCATATACCTACTATCTATGGAAAAATAATACATCAACTATATAAAACATATATTTAAATATAAAATCAATAATATTGCATTCCTAACCAATTAAATAGATGGACTATTAGAACATAACAGATTTAGGGTCTATGCGGAGTGTTTGGAGGTTCCTTCGGTGGTGGTGGAATAGCGGGGTCCTAAGAAGGTCGGAGAGATTCTTTTGGTGATCTTGTCCTCTTGGGAGCTTAAGGAGGCGGCTGCCTTTCATGATCTCACTCTGGTTGCTCGTTTTGGTCGCTCTAAGCCGTCTCACAAATTCTTTCAAGAATTTGTCTATTCGTGGGGGTTGTCTCTTCCGTCGGTGGTTTCTGACTTGTCGAGGATAGCTTTCTGTGTTCACCTGGCTTCCAAGGAGGAATTTGTGAAAGCATGGTCGCGGGAGGATAGACGGTGTGGCCCTTGGCGCTTTTTGATGTCTAGGTGGTCGTGGGACTATCACCATGGACGCGAAACCTCCTCAGATGCGGTGTGGCTGTCTTTGCCAGGTCTCCCACTGCCTCTTCAGAACTCGGCGATTCTAAAGGAGGTTGGCAATTCATTGGGGTCTTTTTTATGCGCAGACGAGGACACTAAGATGATCAAGGCGGCGGCGAGCCCTCGCATTTGTGTTGAAATGGATCTAGCACTAAAGAGGCCCTCAACGGTACAGTTTGAAGCTGAGGATGGTTTCTCGTGGAAACAAAAGATTTTTTATCTCCAGTCTCATCATTTTTGTGTGTTCTGTGGTCTGCATGGCCATGAAGTGAAGGGCTGCCAGCACCTGAGGGAGGTAGCAGAGTCTTCTGGCCCCGCTCTGGATGGGGTTCCGGGTCAAGATCCACCTGTCTTGGGCGGGTGCGGTGTTTCGAAGGAAAATGTTTTCCCGCCGGACGTTTCAAATTTGAATCCGTCCAGCGAGTCCTCTGGATTGGGAAACTGAAACGACCAAACTGGGGAAACATCTTCTGAAAGGATTGGATGCTTGTCGGAGTCTACCTCTGGGAAGATGGATCTCATTTCTTGGTCCCTGGGTCCGGTTCTACAGAGGTTTTCCCCTCCTCTTAGGGGAAAAGACAAGGAGGTTGATGTCCATATGTCTATCTCTCTGGGGATCCCGGCCGGGCAGCTGTCCCCTCCTGTTTCCCCCGTGGGTTTCTCTTCACAGCTTTTTCTGGGGGCTATCCAGACCCTCCTTGCAAACAAACTCTTGGCTTCTTCCGATAAGGGTCTGGAGGTGGTTAATTGGAACAAGGGTGAGGAGAAGGAGGTGATGGCGTCGAAGTGTTCACCTTAGAAAAAGCTTCTATGATCATTGTTCCAGGGAGAGCTGGGAATGGAGTCTCTCCCGCGTGGTCCATCAGGAAGGAAGCATCGGTTGGAGGATTTAGACGTTATGTGTGATGATGGTCTTTTATCAGCCAAACAGAGCAGTGGTAAGGGTGGTTTTTCGGGTCCTCTCACCCGTTCAAAAGCCAAGGGGAAGGGTGTAGTTGTACCCTATGAACTTTCATTGCCATTGGGACAAAGAGCCCATAAGAGTCCGTAGGATACATTCCATCATTATTTGGAATGCGCGTGGTATGGGAGCTCTTGCCAAGAGGGCCTTTTTATCTTTGGAATACAGGAAGGCCAAAGCTTCTATAGTGGTGATTCTGAAACCAAAATAGGATGCTTGAAAGCTTCATGGGTTAGCTTGGAAAATGGGTTTTCCTAACTATTTTCATGGTGGTGCAGTGAATTCACAGGTCTGGGTTGGATGGAGGGATGCTATTTCAGTGGTGAACCTAGGTGTGATGTCCCAGTGTATTGATATGAAGGTGGATATGGGTGGTGCTTCTCTTATGTTCTCGTTGGTCTATGCGAGCAATACGATTGTGGAGAGGAGGGAGCTCTAGTCTCATCTGAAATTGGTACAAGCTGATTCTTTGGCATGGTTCGTGGGAGGCGACTTCAACTACATCTTGGATATTTCAGAGAAGCGTGGAGGAATGGGGTGCAATGTTGAAAGTATGGTGGAATTCAAAGAGTGCCTACTACAAACAGGATTGTTGGACATAGGCTTCAAAGGGGTGAAATATACGTGGTGTAATAACCGAAGATGACAGGATAGGATTTGGAGTCGTCTGGACAGGTGGCTTACCAACGTGCATGGGCTGGACCTCTTCTCCAAATCATCGGTTAATCATCTTCCGCGTATTCTCTCGGACCATGCACCTCTTTTACTAGATATTAAGAGTGAAACTGTGGTTGGAAAAAGGTTTTATTATTCAAACGAATGGAATAAAAACGATGGGTTCATGCAGGTGGTGAGGAAGTCCTGGGCGGAGGAGGAAAAGGAGAGTTCTTTGGGAGGGCTGGTGAACCGCCATAAAAGACTCAAATATGAGATCATGCAGGGGTTGGTGGTGCAACCAGACTTGAACATGGGGGTGATAGCTCTGCAGGAAGAGGTTGACGGATTGGAGGAGTCTCTTCAGGCATTGTGGGATGAGGATGTCTTTATCAGGTTATGCGACAAAAGGGTGGTTTTGGCGGAGAAACTACTAGAGGTGGAGAGGAACTTCATGCAGCGATCCCGAGTGAGATTGCTCAAGGAGGGGGACTGCAACAGCGCTTTCATCCACGCATGCATCATGGAAAGGAGGAATATGAAAATCAATCTGAAAAGGGAGGATGAGACCAACACGTCAGTTGTGGAGGTGGCGAGCAGGCTTGCTCTGGAACACTTCAAGGGACTGTGGGCGGGGGAGAATACCAACAGTTTTGAAAGGGAATCTCTAGGGGATTCTGGTTTCATGAGCCGTGTACCTACGCTGATTACTTGATCTGAAAATGAGAACCTATCATCCTTAACTCAAGAGGGGGAGATTAGGGAAGCTTTGGAGAGCATGCCGCACGAGAGTGCACCTAGACCAGATGGCTTTCCGGCCTCGCTCTACTGTGCTACATGGGATGTGGTTGGGCCCTGTGTAGTGGAGGTTGTTCAGGATTTCTGCCGAGGGGCCCCCAGGATTAAAGGGATCTCGGCATCAAGGGTGGTCCTTATTCCAAAAATCAAAGATCCTTTTCTCATCAACCATTTTAGGCCGATATTCATGTGTAACGTCTCATACAAAATCTTGGTGATGGTCATTAGTAGGAGGTTATCCACATTTCCATCCATGATTGTCTTTTAGGAACAACATGGCTTCATACATGGGAGGAGTATACAGGGGGCGGTTGGAATCGCGAGCGAGATGGTTCATGATCTGAACAAGCGGACGGTTGGATCCAATATTATTCTGCAGGTGGACATGAAGAAGGCATATGATAACATAGAATGGGGCTTTATTCTTCGGGTTATGAGGAGCTTTGGATTTCGGGAACAGTTCTATGACATATGTTTCAGATGCTTTGCCTCTCCGTGGATCTCGGTTTCGTTACTGGGGAAGTGCTTTGGTTTCATCAAAGTGGTGAGGGGGGTGCGGCAGGGGGATCCGCTCTGGCCGACTATGTTTTTCATGGCTCGATATGCCTTGTCCAGGAATATGACAAAGGGCATGGAAGAGGGCGATTTGAAGCCTTTCCGTGGTAGAAGGAACTCGGGGGGTTATATCTCACCTAATGTTTGCCAACGACATTCTTTTATTCTTGAATGGTGGATGCAGAACTTTAAAAGAATTTAAGTCCATTATGGGATTGTATGGGAAGTAGAGTGGGTAGTCGGTCAATTATGAGAAGAGTCATGTGTTCATTTCCAAAAAATGCTCAGGAGGGAGATGCAGGGTCATTCAGGAGGTTCTCGGATGTGGGAAGAAACAACTACCTATTGTTTACTTAGGGATACCTTTATCGAGCGGGAGGATACTGAAGAGCCATTTCAATGGGGGTTTGGATCGCATCTTGGGAAGGATCTTCAATTGGAAGAACAAGGTACTTTCGTTTGGGGGGCGGATTATGCTTATTAACAGTGTTTTGTTATCTATTCCCATGCATCTTTTTTCCATCATCAGTCCTCTGAAGGGAATGGTAGAAAGAATTGAGATCATTCTTACATCCTTCTTGTGGGTTGCGAGGGGAGATGGCAGGTGCCACTGGGCCTCATGGAGGAGGATGGCCTGTCCAGTGGAGGAGGGTGGGGTTGGGTTACGAGACCTTCAGGAAGTCATACTGGGATTGCAGACCAAGCTAGCGAGGGAGGTAATTGTGGGTAAGACACTGTGGGCCAGTTTTTTCAGAACCCGGTATGGATGGCATGGGGATATCTGCACGCGTGGGGCGACGAGTCTAGCCAGATGCATGTTCTCTCATCTAGATGTTCTTATTGAGCACACCATATGGGTGATTGGTCGCGGGGAGATCAGTTTCTGGAAGGACACATGGACAGAGGAGAGGCTTTGGTTTGAAGGCTGCCCGAATCCTGACATCTCGTTTAAGGAGGCATGCCGAAGCTATGAGTTCATGCATGAAAATCTTAATGTGTTGAAAATGAACCACCTCGGCAGTGTGGTTATAAATGATGACCCAGATAAATGTTCTTTCACAGAGATGAGCTCGGGGCGTTTTAACATGAAGGGGTACAAGAGAATCTTGCATGGTACTGATGCGGCGGTTGGAGCGGAGGAAGATTATTGGTGCAAGGCATTACCAGTAAGAATGAATTTTTTAGTGTGGAGAGTCAGAAACCAAGCCTTGACAATGGAGGAGAATATCCAGGGGAGAGGGATCAGCATGGCCTCACGGTGCTTCTGTTGCGAGCAGCCATGCTCAAAGTCTACAGTCCATCTGTTTTTTTAGGGTCGCTAGTCTTCTTTCCTCTGGGCTCGGATTGTTCGGTTCAGGTTTCCATATGGGGAGTGCCACTCGGTCCGCGACTACACTTCGTTTTGGTTCTCTAGGCTTGATGGCAGGTTGGGGGAGCGTACAACACGCATCATCATTCTGGTTGCCATCTGCTGGACCACTTGGGAGGCTCGCAACCAGGTATGGTTGGGTGGTGTGAGGTCCTTATTGTACCTCCAGCTCCGGATGAAAGCCACTATAGTGGAGCTATCCTACCGTTTCCAAAATGGTGATCAATCGCCTATGTTGGAGGGTCTGCTCAGTGGACAGGGTAGACAAAAGTTTGATAGAGGAAGGTGGGTTAAATGGCAGCCTCCAAATCATGGGAGGAAGTTGAACGTGGACGGCTCATGTGTTTGAGGAATTATGAGGGGCGGTGTCTTGCTTCTTGACTTCTAGGGCTCGGTTCTGGTTGCCTTTAGTGCTTATTATGGACCAGGTAACTCTATGGGTGCGGAGTTTAGAGACCTTCTTTAAGGTTTGATGGTCTGCAGGAGGAAGGGGCTCCCAGTGTTAGAAGTGGAATCAGACTCGAAGGTTCTAGTCAATTCTCTTCAAGGCTATCAAGACATCTCATGCGATTTAACGTATATATGTCTCTGGTGTAAAGTGGAGACCAACCAAGGAAGGATGGTTCACCATAGTCTGTGGGAGTCTAACTTTGCAGCTGATGAGTTGGCTCGTTGGGGCCGACCTGAGGAGACGCTGGTGGTTTATGACAGCCTTAATTCTCTGCCTTTGGAGTGTGTAAATGTGGTTCGAAAGGACTCTCTTGGTCTTCACTGGTTTCACCCCCCATGAAGTGTATTCTGGTTTTTCTCTTGGTATTAACAAAAAATAACTTTCAGCCTTTACCCAATAGTGCATGTGACATGCCCCACTATGTTTAGAATAGGATATCACAAACCAAGATGGAGTTCATTCTAACCTGACACCCGAACCGATCCATGGCATGGCTCAAAGGTAATTCCACATACCCATGGGATGGAAACTAGAACCAATGTATCAATAATATTCTTTGGAAAACATTTCAAACATTTTTTATAATCATAAGAATCCAACTTTAATAAAGATCATTATAATAAATAATTATAACCAAATGATGTACTAAAATTTGTAGATTAAATTTTTTCAACTTTATCTAAACACCAGATGAACAACAATGGAATGGAAACACAAAACTATCAGAAAAACCTCCATGAAATAAGAGGTACCTCACCCTAAATCACCACAACCAATGCCGACAAGGTGTGAAGCAATATGCATTGGCTCCACCATCACAACCATCAAACATCATTCCACTACATTGGACATATATAAAAACGTCTACGTACACCCAAAGTTGTATGTAGGTTATGATGATAATCCAATTGGGATTTCATACAAAAGAATATGTTACATTCCATAAAATTAAAATAAAAATAAATATGTGCACTTAAATAATAATATTTGAAACATTCCCATGAAAACGTTTTTTGAAAAACATTCCCTAGAATCACTTTTAATATCACATGACTATTTTTTCTTATGATTACACGATGGGATAATCCCTAAAAGTAATTATCATAAGTGGGATCTATGAACCTCGTACCCCAGTAGTCAAAATCCTATAAGTCAACTACCCATAACATTCACATGCTTGAGCCACTTGAGCAGATCCCATCCCAAAGATCAACTTGTCCCCAAATCAGAGTTTATTGATAATAATGTTCATGTATATGATCCACCGGAGGGTATCCAATTCAAATATTCTAGTTGTCTTTGATCATATCCCATGTTCAGCAAGTGTTGTAATTGTTAATCCTACTACATTAATATTGGCCTCAACCAATTCCAAATAACCTAGTGATGTAGTTCTTATTCACCGACCATGAAATAATTTATATTCCAATTCTGCTAAAATTCTATTCCACAAATCATATACATTTTTATATTATCAAAAACATACCAAACATATTATTCAAGGAAGTAAATAACCACATTCACGTTGATCTAATGATCAAAATCCATATGGGAAGGACCATTTTCCAAAAAAACCCACATTCCATTTCATAAGTTCACAAAACCCATTTGTAAATAAATTTTTCACCACTGTCATGATTTATTAATCATATTTTAATACACAATGAGAAGAAAAAATATGAAATTCAATAGTTTCCAGGGTAAAATCACCTTTAAAATTCGGACTCATAGAAAATCCATTTTATAACATGCCTCAAATTACATTAATAATTCAATGCACATTAGAGGTTCTCCAAAAAGGATCCATCAGGAAAGAAAGAAAATATCTCTTTGAAAATATCCTTTTAACATAATTTCACCATTAAATCTTTATAAAAACCCATTTTTGACCTTTTACACATGGAATAAATCATTTTTAAGAAACACCACAACAAAGAACATAGGAAATATAATAACTTTAATTTAAAAACTATTTTTCATCACCTATGAATCTGAATACATTTCTAAAAAATATTTCCCACCACAAAAAAATCTAGAAAACACTATTCAATAATAAATCAAGCATGTCAAAATCATTTAATAATGTAAAAACATGGGACCACCTTCCACAGACTTGGAAACATCTGGAAATCGATGTGAAACCACATCCTCACAACCTAATGACCCTATAAAGGTATGGTAGAACCAACAATAAAATATTTTATCCACTATCACATAATTGAACCCTATTTTGATAAAACAATTACTAGAAAAATAATAACATAAGGAGGAAAGTAGAACCATGGAAAGAGGGATAAACTAAGGTAGAAATCAATTACATAATGATTACATGATGTTACCATATATATATATTACCATGTGATTGATGGTAATGTGGTCCAAGAAAGCTTGAAATAGGCTTAATTGGGTTCAAATCCCAAATGGGGAAGATGGTAGGTGAATTAGTGTTAACATTTAAAAAGGTGCAAAGGTTATTTTCAACTTTTTAATGTCTAGGAAAATTCTATTGACACTTTATTACATTAACTAAATGAAAAAGTAAAAAAGAGGAAATCCTTAAAAAAAGAGGAGAAAATATATGGAAAATTTCATGATTTGAAAAGGTTAATGTTCGAAATCACCCAAATAGATCGATGTCACCATCGGTGCACAACGACTTGCATGCCACATTGTTGGCGCAAAAATCACATGGGAAACCAAAAACTCATTCACCAAGTGTCAAATATTTTCTTATAAATAGACCCTTGGGGTCATCCTTTACTACTGGAAAACTTCCTAGAAACCCAATTGCTTCTCTTTCCTCCCTATTTCTTTACACAAGTCTTCTCAAACCATCAATGTAGTTCATCAACAACTTATGTGGATGAATTAAAGGATGTTTTTTGTCTTTTTTCCCTTATGTGATTTAAATCCATAACACTTGCATGCCTAAAGATCCCAACTTCCCTAAATCATAAACACATGTGTTATACTGATTCCATTCAAAGGAACATGGGTGCCCCACTTCTGGGAATATCATTCAACAATCATTAATCCTTCAGTCAAATGTCTCTTATGTTTTATCATCTTGGTTTTTTGTCAATTAATTAAAAATAATGTTGGGATCCAATCTATGGTTCACCATTTCCCTTCATCCTATAAAATCCATCCATAAATCCTAGTTTAATGCCATTCATGTAAGGTCTTCATCTTTATTATATCCATGTAGGAATAGAATTAGATTAAAACCTCTTCCAAAACCTCTTAACAAATTAAACGTATATTATATTCACATAAGTGTGTCTCCCATTTGGGTTATTATATTCACAATCAATGTTTTACCACATTTTTTTATAATTGGGTTTCGATTGATAGAGTTTCATTGGGTTTTTATATCTGCAGACACATGGACCATTCTCCTAGGAATATTAATGAGGAGTTCCTTGTTTGTAGGATTAGGATTCGACCCATGAATGTTCCTTATCATCTCTAAAACCCAGGTCCTTAGGTACCTTGTAGTAATTGTATGGTTCACTCATTATTTTTCTTTTGAATAATGTAAACATATCAATCCCATAACTACACCAATTTAAGTGCATCCCTTCTTGAGTAAGCCCTGATTATTTCAGGTTGGACCAAATGACCTTCACATTCATTTCACATTAAAAGATTCAATTCTCCATTCCCTTTCCCACCATATCCCCATATTTTTTCACCAATGTCTCCATATACCATAAATGGATGAGAAAGTGTGTTTTTTTGTCAAATAAATCACATAATCTTCTTTCATACACCGTTCATGACTCGTGCTTGCGTAGTGATTTGTGATGATCACTAAGTCTGTAAAATCCCACATATCTTGAACTAATATAACGTTGATTACCATCATAAATGGGATATAAGGAATCATTCATCAAAGCCTGAACTCACTGTATATCCTCTTCATAAATCAAACCCTAATTCCCGTTCATAAATGAATACTACTTAAGAGTAATCCCCAACCACTTTCTTTCAATGGATCTTACACCCCTACGAGACACCCTGAATTATATGGGATTTTATTTTAATCCAAATGAGTTATGAAGGAAGCCTCCATGAGGATCAAACACAAAAATCAATATCAATCCTCTCCTCTCTAAGACACATTCTTAGTATGGTATAATTCAACATTGAAATTCATATCTCATCCAGGTATGTTGGGAAGCTTATGCAGATGTTACACACCACACTATGACAAAGAATGTTTCTATTATATTTCCTAAACAAATGACAATAAAATCTATGGTTACATCCTTATCAATCCACCATAAATGTTATGATGTGTCCCACTAAGTCTCAACAAAAATATATGGTTCTGATTCCTTTCAAAAAGATACATAGGTATCCCATTAAGGGGTATGATCCCAACATCAATAAAACATTCATCTCCTTGGACCACAATAAATTCTCTAGTTCCCCAATTAGTGGATTAAAAACAACTATTAGCATTAGAATGTCTAAAAGAATCTATAAAACCCATATTGGAGGATACAATTGATGGATTATCTCAAATACAGACATATATCTCCATTAATGATGAACCTTGATTGTATAAAGATGAATCTATATTTATCATATACTAATAATTGATGGAAAATTTCAAAGGAGATATACATTATACATGGAAAATTAATAAGTATTAATGAAAATATATCAAATATGTAACAGAGTCGTAGAGGTGGAAATAATTCCCCCCTGAAGGGTGCGACGAGCCCAACCTCCCATCCTCTCGACCAATGTGTGTTCTTATGTATCGTGGGTATAAACCTAAATAATTACTGAATTTGGAAAGTAGTTCCCTTGGGATAAATAAAACACGTATGTCTCCAATTACATATATAAATCCACTGGAAATTATTTGGATGTCGTAATTCCTTTCCATAATTAACTTATTCGGAGGAGACGAAACAAAAATGGTGATCCTATTGTGAATCGTTTACCATATTGATAATATTACTTAACTTTCATGACCTTATAAATTTCTAATGGAATTACTAAATATTTAATCAATCATGCATGTGTCTATTGAAAACATGTTTCTTTACTAGAGTTCATTGTTTGTATTTTTTTTCTAATATTCTCAAAAATCCCGTCATTCAAAAAGGATTCCTTCATGTTTGCACTTGTGAATGACCCAGCTGCTACACAAGATGGATCCCCATCCACTTCAAGGACCTCATCATCAACTCAACATCATTAACACCTTGTATCCAATATATTGGTTTAGTAATACCGTCATCACAGTACATTCCCTACTCTAAAGGGTACCAGATATGATCTCAAAGTTATCAACAACCCATGATCATATAGTCAATGATGACCAGTAGTAAAGAAGTATATGGTGCCAACAATCGCATTCAACAACTTTAGGTCCTTATCCCAAGAACCCAATAACTAGTCACACCCAGTCTATAGGGAGGTGGATGAGGATGTGTCTCATGGCATAAACTAGAAGACATAGGGGCCCTTCCCAGGGCCTCCAACCAATAATCTCCTCCAATAAGATCATGTGGTTGTGAGCCCCCAAAATGTTGGGTGTGCTACGTCTAGTTGTTCTTCTTAGGACCCTCATACCTAGGCATGCAAGATGAAATATCAAGGACAACATCTAGACAATTGGGTGTAAGATCTAACAATATCCCCCTCCAGATATGTCAATCAAAATAACATGGTGAAAAAAAGAATATGCACAAACACATGTACGCCCTAATTCTTCCTGTCGGCCTACTCATCTGGTTGTTCCCAACCAATAACTCTATTTAAATATGATGTATTACCCTGCACAGGCACAAAAACATGCTGAAAAACTACCAGTCATTCATCAAACTTTGTCTGGATGTATTCCAAGATTCCCTCTAATCAAATATGGAGAAAACTAGTATGCAAGAACATACACGTGCCTGCACAGAAAAATCATACCTGCAGTCTCATCTATCTTCATTGGAAGAAGTCCATCAATAATGCTTGGAAAGAAATATCCAAATAAATCATACAACTACCATCATCTATCAAGCTTTCAATTAGTCACAATTTGCAGCCCCAAGAGAAGTCTGTTAGAAAAATCTGATGACAAAATTGGGGCAGACTCAACTCTCTACACCCACACACGAGTACTGTCAGTATCAAGTGAAAAGAAGGTGAGGAAATGAATAAAGAGATACAACTAAACCAGAAACACAATGGATGTTTATTCCTATTCTAGCTACTGTAGTCACCCAACACATTATAACAATGTTGAAAGGGAATACATAAATTCCTGCACGTATTCTAGAATCATGCCAAAATACTGTAACAGAAACATTTGTATTACTGGGGGGACAAACATATACTTATGTCTCCATACTTTGGATGAATCATTGTCATGAAATTACAAAGAATACACATACCTCTATTATAGTCATAGAGGGTTAATGGGTATAGTCCCCCATATCATAAGATCAACTGGATCAGTAACATACACATATTCTAATTGGAGATAATCGACCGATTCTGATAACCACTCTAAGGGATGCATATTCACCTGCCCATGATAAGCACTTATCCTAGAAAGTGATCCATACTAAGTATAAAAGAGAATCTATGAAGAAAACTCTCTAAACATTGTTCGAAAATCATTATCCAATATAATATCTAGATCCTCTTATTGTTGGTGGTCCTCCTTATGATGGAATTCACTACGAAATTTCACTCCATAGTAGTGTTTCACTTGGTCAAAATTAATCCCCAATTGGAAATAAAGTTATTAGTTAGACCCTTATATCATGAAAAATTCCTACATAAATCTCGGAATTTCTGATTCCTTATTAATAATAGGTTAAATACATTAAAAACCAGATGAAATCCTCTGGAGAAGGTCCTTCACCATAATTCCCTTAGTTCATTTTCTATCTGATATGAAAGATGAGAAAAACATATCTAATATTTTGTAACATTGTAATTGAGAAGCATCCATTCTGGTCTGACCAAGTTTGGAATCATATAGAAAAATATGAGGATGATAAGTGTACTATGATAAAAAACATTCTATGGGTTAAAACCTTGCCATGTTCTAACCATTGGAAACTTCTCAATACAACATTCCAGAATAGATATTAGAAGACTACATTCATGTTTTTTACCTCAACATATGAAAAAAAATTGTTGTATGAAACCGAATGAATTACCTAATGAAAAATATCATTTTCACGTGATTTTTATATAAGGGTTGCAACTCCAATTTCACTTTGAATCTCTCTCAATTTCCCGAAATCCAAATGTTGAGAAGTAGTAGAGATCACTTTATCTTGGATTCCTCAATGAACTAAAGAGGCTATGATAGTTAATTATTGAAACCAGATATGGTATTTATATCATAGTATTAGGTACCCATAGGGCATTGAATTTCAACTTGCTCCAAAATCAGTGAAGCCCTCCAGATTTGGTCTCATGAAATTCTATTGTCCATAGCTGGCTACAATCAATAGATATTATGTTTAATCAATGATATGATCAAGAGCATTCCATAACTAAATCACTTCAAAGATAGAACCAAATATATAAAGGTGTCGAGATACTTTTTCATTAAGCATATACAAACATTATACAGACCACCCACATAGAGGATGTCATCTAATAAAATTCGAAAATATTAAAAATAGCACAATGGAATTTCAAAATACGTGATTTCAGTGGCTGTTAGATAATGCACCCAGCAATGGTTTAGACCATAATTCCTAAAATTATATGATCATATATGTTAACATCATCCATTTAAGTTAAAGAGCCACCCAAACCTGTATGGATGGTGGCATTTTTAACTGATCCTTCATATTCAACAACTATAGTTTGAAGGTTTGAGGAATAAGAAGAATATAAACAACATTAACCTGTAGGGAGGTGACTTTTTTCACATACATAATATCATATCTAGAAAAATTTAGTTTTCTCATGATTATGGATGAATCCTCAAATTGAATGCACAAATGAACTATCAATGGATACCCATTAGGTTACTTTCTATTAGACAATTGTCAAGAATCAACATATTGAAGAAAAATGACACATTTAGGGAATAGAAAAAATATTCATATAGAATTAATGATATAATTCCATAAATGAATTATTCATCATGGAATTTCATTAATACCATTGCATATGGTCCTCTAGAAAGTTATTTTAGTTCTAGGTAGTCAGACGATTAATTTCATATTCATAATACAACATAGACAAAAGCAAATGAAGTAGTTGTGCAACCCTAAAATCATAGGCTTACCTAGAATCAAGGTATTCCCTCAAGTAAAAAATTTCCAACTATTTGAAAGGAATCTAAAAAGGGGAATGTTAAAGTATGTATATTGTATCACTTTTCAATAGGATATGGTTAATCTCTTTCCCTATAAGAAATATATTCTCAGTAAGAGGAGGAGATGATGATGTTGAAAAGACTCAATACCGAGTTACTTCAAATTATCATTTCTACCAGACCTAATCCTTATATAGATCCTTGCCTTTAAAATCATGTAGGACCTCATTAGAAAAGAGGGTTCGATGAAACTATATTGGTGGATAATGAATTCCCTCCATTGGGTACACATCCATAACACGATCAAACACATCCTTACATGCTTGTCCATGGGTAATCCACAACAAAGTCTAGCATAAAAACCACCATTGTTTTTTAGTCATCATGTCTGTTCAAGTATCATCTACTGTACTTTATAGGTCACATCTCATCTAGATATTCCTCAAATTATTATGAATACAATTTCCCTGTAGAAAACATTATTGGAAATAATGTAAGAATAGAGTGCACCAGTACAACAAGAAAATAAGGCGTACCCTGAATGGGTATATCTGATCACTCCCCTACAAAACATTGTGAATAAATCATTTCTAATATTAAATCGCTTGATAGATCTAGAGAATCACTTAACACATGTTATGTTACATTGTGATCCCTTGATGGGGACCCTTAATCAACAAGAATCATGAAGGCACATATTCTTAGTTAAATCATTACAGGGGATAACCTTTTCTAGTATAAAAGATTTTAGTATAAATAAATTAATCTAAGGGAAAACATTTTTTAGAAATTCCTTTTCCAATTCAGCCTAATTAATCTAATGAAAATATTTTTTAATCATACAAATTTTCAAAAAAAGGGGATTTAAAGTGTTTCAGATTTCATTCCTCGATGGAAATGATTAAAATATTCCTTAAATATACCACACCCTCTAGAAGAGTTCCATCCAATTTATGTGGAAAATATGTGTGATAAGTTATGAAAACCACTAATCCCTTAGAAATACACTATAAGGGTTTGAGACCATGCGTAAATATCCCCACAAGAGGCAGATTCCATTGTGGAAACAAAATTTAAATCTTGTGTAATGTCATCAGCTCTGGGAAAGAGAACATTGAATGAAAAGGATGCTAAAATCACACTCAAACAAGAACTTGTACATTCTTTTATCACAAATACATCATCATATTGAAGGGCTCCACCTCCCACGAATTAGAAGAAATAACATCCTCATCAAGATGATCAAAATGATCTATATAGGAGATAGATTGAGGATTTAAAGAATTTTTTTTTATTTTTAGAATGTATATGTTCTTGGTTATATCATTTAACCTTTGGGAAAAAATTCTATTTAGTTTACATGGTGCACAAAACTAAAAAAATATGGATATAAAGTTCTCCTAAATTATATCTAATTTCATAAAAAAATTTAGCATCCCATTAATGAGTGTGTTTTTTCAACATCTTCTTGAAAAAAGGTACCCTCTAGAAACGTGAAGATAAAAATTTCATCACCCCATGTAGCATGTGTTATTTCTTCCAATCTATTGGAGGATAGAAAATGGTTAAAAGTAAAAATAAAAAATTAAAAGTATTATGATGATTTTATGGTCAATATAGTGATCAACCAAACTCATTCAATTGTATAAACGCAGTTGAAAAACCAAATCTGTCTCCTTCTAATTTCCCTATAAAAATACCATCTACATAAAAATATCAGTCCTACAATGGACAATACCTAGAGAATCTTAATGATAATAAATGTAATGAAAAGTAAAAAAAATATGACCTCATGTGAGGGACAATGTTTTCTATGACCAGGAAAGATTTAATTTCATATATCTCAAAATCAACGTCACAACCCTACCAAACTGCACAACAAGAATCAACATATCCATAAGAATCTTCATCATATAAGGAATTGAACTATTGGTAATAAATGTTATCTACTTAATGCACCCCAATGGAAATGATGATTCCAATTATGAACCAGAAATCGCTATACTTGTTGGAAAACATGGGTAAAGATTCATGTTTGATGATTTGGTGTGTGACCTAAATATGCTAGAATCCACTATATTAGCAATTCATCTGCACGAACCATTTATCCACAAGAAAATTGTGGTAGAGCCCTTCATGGGGCATAGAAAAACAAAGGGAACTCTCCAAAATGTGATAGGATCATCCCTAATGTGATCATATTTGATGACAGATTAAAGGATACACTATCACTCTCTCAGAAGGTACACAATCAAAGTCTGTCAAAATTTCCAAGATCAGAAGTATTTTCATCTTCAGCCCTGACATATGATAGATCTACAACAAGGGAATCAAATTCTGAGGCATGAAAAAAAACCCAATTCCTTTCAATAAAAATATGGTCTTTGGACCAAATGTATGATGTTCTAAAAAATATATCCCATGTAACGGCCAAGTCATCAACCCTGGATGATTTGAATCTACTAATAGATCTATGAGATGCACTTATTGAGGATTTACCAAGTTCTTAACGGCATTAAATTGATGTTAATGATGTTGAGGATTATCATATAGGTAATGATCCTGTATAATTACAAGAAGTAATAAATTTCAATGATGATGATGAGGATGATTTTTTACATGGACACATCATGCCCATATATCTATCAAGCAGGGTTTATAAAACATATATTCAATAAGCCTTCATTGATTATGGATTAGGAGTCCACCTCAAAACTATATGTACACTTCGTCGATTGGGTTTCCTTAAATCTAACCTACATCCTGCCACTATGATGTTGCAAGGATATAAATAGAATTAACAAGAACATCTACGAATGATTACATGCAGAACACAGTTTGAGTATCTCGTATGCAATTTAGATTTTTTGGTTGTCTGATAGGACACATCTTTCCACATTATATATGGATTTCCTAGGCTTCATCAACATGTTTCCATTCAATCGTCATATAACCATTGTCATATGTATTTCATCAATTGTAAATTTTTTACATTATATGGTGTCAAGTTTGAAGTTCAAAACATGGGAATCTCAGTATATTGAGGTATAATTGTTTCACACAATGGGAAAATTTTCTGTAGAAAAATATGTTATACTAATCAATGCTCTGAATGGTGTGTAAGAGATCATTGCTACACTATTCAAAAAATCTGTGTATTGATTACATGTTTCTTATCAATCAAATTGAATGGATGGAAGTAAATACAAACTCTTCTCGAGCAAACTCCATAATGTATGTTGTGGAAATCAATCCTGACAGGATGGGAGAAAATGTTGATAGGGAATCCTTAAATTGAGATGTATTTATATCATACGCTGAACATTAGGAATACATTTCATCATCAGTAAGGTGAGAAATTGTAACACCCCAGGTAAATAAAGAATATTACATTTTCATATTTATCCATATTTGTGAATAAAATATTAATATGACTTTAAAGGGGACTCTATGCTCGATTGCGTACCCAACACGCAACAACGAGTTTCTTGGGAATCTTACGTTTCACTCTAATAATAAAATAATATTATTTTAAATGGTAGTTAACATGTAGCCGTTGTATTGGCGGTAATGGATAGAAATAACTAAAATATGATTATATATGTTCATAAATGTTTTTACATTTATCCAATAAAGGATAGAGGCTTAAAATACTGAGAGAATTCAATTTTAGGCGTATATGCCCTAGTTTTCACTAAAGGTTCACATATCGCCTTTTGATGGATAACTGCCATTAAATATAGTTTTGATCACTCTTATACATTCTTTTGGACCAAATAAAACTCTACTTTAGAATCGGGACATCAAATTTTTAATTTGTGTAATTTTTTGGTATTTTTCCGATAAAGTTCATTTTTTAATGAATAGTGTAAAATGTTGTGTTTTAATGAAAAACCACTTTTTAATCTAATCTATTTATATGATTAGATAATCTTTTGAATTGGTTTTAAAGTGAAATAAGAAAATATTTTTACCATTAAATCCAATAGTGGTCGTTGGAATTAATTTCACTTTTAAATCGGACTTAAACTAGTATCAACCTTTTGATACTTATTGTTTCTTAAAAACACGCTATTTGTTTTGATAGTGGGAGTTAACTATTAAATTAATTATTTCTAATTATATTCATTGAATTAGTTAATATAAACACCATTTTTGAATTCAGAATATCAAATATAGCTTAGGTTGAATTTTTGGTAATTTTCTGAAAAACTCCAATTTTTAATGAATAGTGAAACCACTAAGTGGTAATCAAGAAAACTGATTTTTCAGTTAAATGAAAGTTCACCACTAATGTGTATTGAATTTTGAAAATCTGACATACATGGTTGTCATTAGTATGTAAAATTTGGTTTAATGGGATGAAAATAATTTTTTTGTGAATAGTAAGTTTTTTTAATTAATCGTGATTAGAGGTAATTAGTGTAATTTAAGGTAAAAATGATATTATAAAAATATGAAAACCCCATGACACTTGTCTTACACCTATTGGATGAGTCATGGACGACCAAGAAAACCCGTGGGTCAACTTGGGGACCCCATGGAGCCACTTTGGTTGGAAAATGACATTAATATATATTTATTTAATGTTAAAATTAAATTGACACAAACATGATTGGTTTTACTATAACAGTTTTTAAGTGGGGTTAAACAAGTCCAAATTTGACTATAAATATTAATTATAAATCTAAAAAGATTTCCTACATCATAGTAATTTTTTTATAATTTTTAGATATTAAATATATTAATTTAATTACGACATCATGATGATGCAACGATTACCTCATTATTTAACGATTTAAATAAAATGGAAAGATAATGTAATATCTAAGACCTAAACTTGTCCAAAAACTATTGGATGGGAATATTTATAAGCCTTATCATCTTATAATATAAATATTTCAATGTGGGACCTTATAAATTCGAAACACTTTTGAAAATAAAATAATAGTTTCATGATTTCCAAAAGTGCCCCTCCTCTCCTCTTATAAATGGCCCCCACCTCTACCTCATTTCACACACTCCTCAAGCCTTTGGCTCGGCCATACCCTGCCCATTTACTCTCTCCACATACCTCTCCTAATCCTAGAGGATTCCATTTGGGCATAATCCTTTCAAAGGAAGCCATTAGGCTCAAATCAAAAGGAGTTACACTTTTAAAGGTATTTCATTCTCTCATGTTCATTTGTTTTATTTTGCTTCTCCAACCCCCTATACTCTTTTTATTTACTTATTTTGTAACATCACCAGTATATTAAATATACTAGGATGTTGTTATAAGATTTATTCGAGCTACACTCTCACACAACTACATCAAATAGTTAATGAACATACGGTTTCTGTGGACGTCGAAATTCTACCTCCAGAAACGATGATTGTTCAATACTCATTTAACACCTTCAAAGGTGTCCATTATGATGCCACTATTTTTATATATGATATATAATATGTTTATTCTTTCCATAAGCTTCTGTATTTTTCATTTATGTCATACCATTATTGTTTCCATTATGGGTAAACACGATAATTTCATTTTAGGAAGTGCGGACTACCGCCCCCTCAAAGTGATTTGATTCGTTAATGCCATACGTGGGACATATAAAGGATGGATTTAAAGTTGTTATATATGATGATATAATGGAATTATAGTATACCTCTATATCATTATTGTTTCTTTCCATTAAAGTATGAGATAGAAATGAATGTAGCGATCATGCGTACGTACGGCTTACCATCTCCATGAACGGTGCATTTCATTTCTTACCTCTAAATGATTATGTAATATTATAAATACATGTATATTCTGGATATATATGATATATATGATATCCAAATCATGAATATCATTCTGGATATAATGAACCTTTGACAACACAAACAACATGTAATTGTAAGAAGTCCATTTTCGACTAAAGAACCAAATATTGAAAGAACAAACATTATTAACTTAAATGATTACATAATGTTTATAACATTGAAATAAGTGATATAAAAGGAATAATGAACATTAATAAGGTTCATAAGAAAGTATAAATTAACTCATGTTTATTATAAATGAGATTAAAGAACGGTCGGGTCAAGTCGGATACGTGGTAAGGGATCTTACTCCTCTCTTTCTTTTTAAGTACACTCTTTTATGTCATTCCATCTAAAGCTCAACTTTCTTGTTATTGGGATGTTATTTTATATGACACTTACTGTAATTTTTATGTTCATGTGATGAGAGACCCTATTCTCTCTCATAAATCCATTTTGGATGTTTTATGTGGCATCGTTAGGCTGCCGAGTTTTCGTAAGGGATTTTTCATCTCACTTTTATTCCCATGAGATTTATGCTACATTTGCCACAATTTCCTTCGAGTGGTGTATATACTTCCCATTATTCTAATATTTGTGTAATATACTTTTGTTTATGAGTATTTACATCAATGATTTATTTTCCTTCTTTCATGGGTTGTATGTTTTGAAAGATACCCAAGTCGGTAAAGGAACCTTTCACCCTCCTCTTTTTAAAAAAGACTTCGTTTTGTTGTGTATTTTAATTTACATATTATTATGTTCGGATATGTTCTCATCTATCCTTATTGATGTAAATTTTATGTCCATGTGATGAGATACGCTTTTTATCTCTCATCAACTCATTTTGATGTGACACCGTTAGGCTGTCAAGGGATCTTCTTAACCCAATTTCAATTTCTTTGGGTTCAACATGTAGTTATTGAATATGTCATCCTTTGAATATGTGTGAATGAACTTTTATTGTTTTACACTTAACATACTATTATATTGGGTGTATTTATTTTTGGCACACATAATTTTGATATTGATTTATCCTTAATTTAAGGATACCTTCCTTATAAGGGATTTCATCACATTTTACATCCCTATTGAGACTTCATTGTTGTTATACACCAATTCACTCTTATATGGTGTATATACTATCCTTTGGAATATTATATCATGAATCCATTTATTCTCATGATATTATAAAGTTTTTATTAAATGTTATTCCTCAATTATTGTATTCAGGTGTCTCTAATTTTGGTAAAAACCCTTTGACCAAAATATCGCTTTAAATGTTTTAATGACTTGTTCTTATTAATATCCATGTTTTCAAAATGGTTTTGAGGATTTATTTATATGGATATTAATGGTTTAAAATGTTAAAAGCTTCAAGGTGGTATGGGACACTTTGATTCAAAATTCTCCTTATTAAATGTTTTTAATGGTTTTAGAAATGGTTTCTTTTTGTATGGATTCATTATTTCAATATACTAAAATGTTATATTGTGATTGAAATGTGGAAATGTTATGTTTCCTTTATGCATGTTTTATGTGATACGGTTATGTTATGGTTCTTGGGAATTGTTATGAAAATGGGTGTTTCCGTGATAAACTAAGGGTGGGTGAGCCCGATATAGCTCTCCAATGCATTGGGTAACGCGAAGGAGTGAAACGTTAAGGTTTTTTCGAAGAGATTTAGGGAATATATTGTGATGGGTATTCCAAACGTAACCAAGAGGGTTACTCCCTACATAAGAATGTTATGAATGCCTCAAGTTACCTTTATGTCTTATGATTTCTGTGATTTATTCATGGTTTGATGAGTTATGTTAAATTGCCTTTGTTTTATGGGTAAAGTATGATTTCATTCTTATGTATATATGAACTCATGTTTCCTTTCCATATTTTTTTATAACCCTTACTGAGCTTTTTATGCTCATCCCAAGTTTTTGAAATGTTTTTCACAGGTCAAGGGAAAGGTACATGATGTGATGATAGTGTCAAGGATGTGTCAAGAAAGAATCCATGTTTTATTTTAAATATGTTACCGTTTATGGGAAGAATGAATACTGTCTTTTATGTAACCACTTTGTTTAAATGTGGAATGTAATGCAAGTTTCATGATCTAATTCTCTAAAACTATAAACCTGAAAAGATCCTCAACGTGTAATCTTCTGATAACTCAAGATTATGTAAGGTTTAAGTCTGGGCCTTATAGTTGGTATCAGAGGTCGGTTTAGATAACTTTAGAGGTTAGGGTATTCTCTAAGCACAAGTGACATTACCATAATGGTTAGGATTTCAAAAAGAGTCCTAGTTTTAGATAAATTGAATGAGTAAGTGTATCTTAGTGTTTACCTTCCTCATTAGTACATGATGGTTTTGCTGATATACTCACACTGACATTTCTGATTTAAGTGAATGGATGGATCTAGCAGGCACCAAAGAGACAACCGGTTTGAAGGAAACTGTGGTGGTTCTCTAATTAAGATACTAGATAAAATGGAGGATTCAATGAGGAAACTCGTGGTGGTCCTAAACCAAATATCAAGGAGTCATGATCAACCACTTGAACCTTGGTATGTTTTGTAATGAATCATGTATGAGATAACCAATCGATGTGGAAGTTCAGGTAATAATTATAAAGGTAACCATTAGAGTTTATATGATCCTTACTTTTGAGGTAATTATGGGTTATTATATGATATGATGGAAAATGAAAGGTATGAGATAAACTTGAGGTTAAAATATGTAATGATCATTTTTTGATGATTTTATCCCTTTTTGGGCAATGATTTGAGAATTATATAGTTTTGGAAAAAGGACAACACGCAGACCGTGTGACTACACGTCGCGTCGGACAAAGCTATGGGAATCGAACCCACAACCAAAGTGCGACTGGTATTTATCACCTACCACTGGACTACGTGAAGTCCCTGGTTAGTTTGACTGATTCTTTCTAGTTATATGATTTTATGAATTAAGAGTAAGTTTATTTTGGGTTATTTATTAAAATGATTAACCTATCATGGAGGACATGTGATTAGGTTAATTACTTTTCAATACGAGACTTTTGGAGCAACTGATGTTGTTTGGAGATAAATGTTATGATTTAACTTGGAAGACTATGTGACTAAATCCTTCAAATATTTGGGTTTCAATATTATATTGGTTTAATTTGAATAATTTTATGGAAAAATTGTTTATCGGATGATCCTTGTTGAACTTTGGGTTCTGTTTGACAAATTTTGGAGATTATGAATAGATTTTCTTTTTATAAAGGGTTATCCTTTTCTGGATTATCGGACCTTGTACTAACCTTTTTGGTTTTGGTTATAGTTAAGGTCTAAAGATATGGGAAGTATATAGTTCTCTTTTGTGGATTAGGTGATTCTCTAGAAGTTGATTATAGTACTCTTAATGCGAACAAGTCTCCCTAAATACTCGCCTTTTGGAAAAAAATATGAGTTTGACTACGGAATCTAGTAAAAGTTGAAAGTCAACATGATAAGTGATTATGTTTCCTTATGAATAAATTCCTCAACAAAAAGTAACTTAAAACAAAAATTTTGTCTGTTAACTTTTCCTACTGGGGAATCGAATACCGTTTAACCCATCACAAGTTTGTGATTTCTTGTTGTTAACTTTCTCCTAAACATGTTTTCTATCACTCTCCATCATAACATGACCCTATGTTTTCTCCTCCATGTCCATGTTTTCCTACATGGAATCCTAGTATGGGTTAACTCGGGTGACCTCTGTACTTATCTTTCGTTATTTTTAAAGTGATTGTTTTACCGACTCTTGTTCCGATGTGGGACTTTCAAGGATGTTTCCAAGACCAATTTTAAAATTGCGAGGAAGCAATTCCCAAAAGGGGGGAAGGATGTAACACCCCAGGTAAATAAAGAATATGAAATTTTCATATTTATCCATATTTGTGAATAAAATATTAATATGACTTTAAAGGGGACGCTATGCTCGATGGCGTACCCAACACGCAACAACGAGTTTCTGGGGAATCTTACGTTGCGCTCTAATAATAAAATAATATTATTTTAAATGGTAGTTAACATGTAGTCATTGTATTGGCGGGAATGGATATAAATAACTAAAATATGATTATATATGTTCTTAAATGTTTTTAAATTTATCCAATAAAGGATAGAGTCTTAAAATACGGAAAGAATTCAATTTTAGGCGTATATGCCCTAGTTTTCAGTAAAGGTTCAATTATCGCATTTTGATGGAGAACTTTCATTAAATATAGTATTTATCACTATTATACATTCTTTTGGACCAAATAAAACTCTTATTTAGAATCGAGACATCAAATTTTTTACTTTGTGTTATTTTTTGGTATTTTTCCGATAAAGTTCATTTTTTAATGAATAGTGTAAAATGTTGTGTTTTAATTCAAAACCTCTTTTTAATCTAATTTATTTATATGATTAGATAATCTTTTGAATTGGTTTTAAATTGAATTTAGAAGATATTTTTACCATTAAATCCAATAGTGGTCGTTGGAATTAATTTCACTTTTAAATCGGACTTAAAGTAGTATCAATCTTTTGATACTTATTGTTTCTTAAAAACATGCTATTTGTTTTGACAGCGGGAGTTAATTATTAAATTAATTAATTCTACTTATATTCTTTGAATTAGGTAATATAAACATCATTTTTGAACTCGGAATATCAAATATAGTTTAGGGTGAATTTTTGGTAATTTTCTGAAAAACTCCAATTTTTGATGAATAGTGAAACCACTAAGTGGTAATCAAGAAAACTGATTTTTCAGTTAAATGAAAGTTTACCACTAATGTGAATTGAATTTTGAAAATCCGACATACATGTTTTTCATTAGTATGTAAAATGTGGTCCAATGGGATGAAAATAATTTTTTGGTGAATAGTAACTTTTTTTCATTAATAGCGATTAGAGGTAATTAGTGTAATTTAAGGTAAAAATTATATTATAAAAATATGAAAACACCATAACACTTGTCCTACATCTATTGGATGAGTCATGGCCGACCAAGACAACCCATGGGTCAACTTGGGGACCCCATGGAGCCACTTTGGTTGGAAAATGACATTAATATATATTTATTTAATGTTAAAATTAAATTGACACAAACATGAGTTGTTTTACTAAAAAAGTTTTTATGTGGGGTTACACAAGTCCAAATTTTGACTATAAATATTAATTAGAAAGCTAAAAATCTTTACTACATCATAGTATTTTTTTATTATAATTTTTAGATATTAAATAAATTAATTTATTTATGACATCATGATGATGCAACAATGACCTCATTATTTAATGATTTAAATAAAATGGAATAATATTGCAATATCTAAGACATAAAATTGTCCAAAAACTATTGGATGGGAATATATAGAATCCTTATCATCTTATCTTCGAAATATATCAATGTGGGACCTTAGAAATTCGAAACACTTTTGAAAATAAAATAATAGTTTCATGATTTCCAAAAGTGCCCCTCCTCTCCTCTTATAAAAGGCCCCCACCTCTACCTCATTTAACACACTCCTCAAGCATTTGGCTCGGCCATACCCTGACCATTTACTCTCTCCACATCCCTCTCCTCATACTATAGGATTAACTTTGGGAAGAATCTTTTCAAAGGAAGCCTTTAGGCTCAGATCAAAAGGAGTTACACTTTTAAAGGTAATTCATTCTCTCATGTTCATTTGTTTTATTTTGCTTCTTCAACCCCCTAAACTCTTTTTATTTACTTATTTTGTAACAAAACCAGTATATTAAATATACTATTATGTTGTTATATGATTTATTCGTGCTACACTCTCACACAACTACATCAAATGGTTAAAGAACATACGGTTTCCGTGGATGGTGAAATACTACCTCCCGAAACGATGATTGTTCAATACTCATTTAACACCTTGAAAGGTGGCCATTATGATGTCACTATTTTTATATATGATATATAATATGTTTATTCTTTCCTTAAGCTTCTGTATTTTTCATTTATGGCATACCATTATTGTTTCCATTATGGGTAAACACGATAATTTCATTTTAGGAAGTGTGGACTACAGCCCCCTCAGAGTGATTTGATTCGTTAATGCCATACGTGGGGCGTATAAAGGATGGATTTAAAGTTATTATATATTATGTTATACTAGAATTATAATATAACTCTATATCATTATTGTTTCTTTCCATTAAATTATGATATAGAAATGAAAGTAGCGTTCATGCGTACGTACGGCTTACCGTCTCCATGAACGGTGCATTTCATTTCTTACCTCTAAATGATTATGTAATATTATAAATACATGTATATGCTGGATATATATGATATATATTATTTCAAAATAATGAATATCATTCTGGATATAATGAAACTTTGACCACACAAAGAACATGTAATTGTAAGAAGTCCATTTTCGACTAAAGAACCAAATATTGAAAGAACAAACTTTATTAACTTAAATGATTATGTAATGTTTATAACATTGAAATAAGTGATATAAAAGGGATAATGAACTTTAATAAGGTTCATAAGAAAGTAGAAATTAACTCATGTTTATTATTCAGGAGATTAAAGAACGGTCGGGTCAAGTCGGATACTAGGTAAGGGATCTTACTCCTCTCTTTCTTTTTAAGTACACTCTTTTATGTCATTCCCTCTAAAGCTCGTCTTTCTTATTATTGGGATATTATTTTATATGACACATACTGTAATTTTTATGTTCATCTGATGAGAGACACTATTCTCTCTCATCAATCTATTTTGGATGTTTTATGTGGCGTCGTTAGGCTGCCGAGTTTTCGTAAGGAATTTTTCATCTCACTTTTATTCCCGTGAGATTTATGCTACATTTGCCACAATTTCCTTTGAGTGGTGTATGTAATTCCAATTATTCTACTATTTGTGTAATATACATTCGTTTATGAGTATTTACATCAATGATTTATTGTCCTTCTTTCATGTGTTGTATGTTTTGAAAGATACCCAAGTCGGTAAAGGAACCTTTCACCCTCCTTTTTTTAAAAAGACTTCATTTTGTTGGGTCTTTTAATTTACATATTGTTATGTTGGGATATGTTCTCATATATCCTTATTGATGTAAATTTTATTTACATGTGATGAGATACGCTTTTTATCTCTCATCAACTCATTTTGATGTGACACCGTTAGGCTGTCAAGGGAACTTCTTAACCCATTTTCGATTTCTTTGGGTTCAACATGTAGTTTTTGAATATGTCATCCTTTGAATATGTGTGAATGACCTTTTATTGTTTTACACATAATATCCAATTATATTGGGTGTATTTATTTTTGGCACACATAATTATGATATTGATTTACCCTTAATTTAAGGATACCTTCCTTATAAGGGATTCCATCACATTTTACATCCCTATTGAGACTTCATTGTTGTTATGCACCAATTCACTCTTATATGGTGTATATACTGTACTTTGGAATATTATTTCATGAATCCATTTATTCTCATGATATTATAAAGTTCTGATTAAATGTTATTCCTCAATTATTGTATTCAAGTGTCTCTAATTTTGGTAAAAACCCTTTGACAAAAATATCGCTTTAAATGTTTTAATGACTTGTTCTTATTAATATCCATGTTTTCAAAATGGTTTTAAGGATTTATTTATATGGATATTAATGGTTTAAAATATTAAAATCTTCAAGGTGGTATGGGACACTTTGATTCAAAAATCTCCTTATTAAATGTTTTAAATGGTTTTGGAAATGGTTTCTTTTTGTATGGATTCATTATTTCAATATACTAAAATGTTATATAGTGATTGAAATGTGGAAATGTTATGTTTCCTTTATGCATGTTTTATGTGATACAGTTATGTTATGGTTCTTGGGCATTGTTATGAAAACGGGTGGTTCCGTGGTAAACAAAGGGCAGGTGAGCCCGATATAGCTCTCCAAAGCATTGGGTAACGCGAAGGAGTGAAACGTTAAGGTTTCTCCGAAGAGATTTAGGGAATATATTGTGATGTGTATTCCAAACGTAACCAAGAGGATTACTCCCTACGTAAGAATGTTATGAATTACTCAATTTACCTTTATGACATATGATTTCTATGATTTATTCATGGTTTGATGAGGTATGTTAATGTGCCTTTGTTTTATGGGTAAAGTATGATTTCTTTCTTATGTATATTTGAACTCATGTTTCCTTTCCATATTTTTTTATAATCCTTACTAAGCTTTTTATGCTCATCCCAAGTTTTTGAAATGTTTTTCACAGGTCAAGGGAAAGGTATATGATGTGATGATAGTGTCAAGGATGTGTCAAGAATGAATCCATGTTTTATTTTCAATATGTTTCCGTTGATGGGAAGAATGAATACTTTCTTTTATGTAACCACTTTGTTTAAATGTGGAATGTAAATCAAGATTCATGATCTAATTCTCTGAAACTCTAAACCTGAAAAGATCCTCAACGTGTAATCTTGTGATAACTCAAGATTATGTAAGGTTTAAGGCTGGGGCCTTATAGAAATATTTTTCAAAATAATAAAGGAAGACAAGGATTTGGATTCCCAACCCATCATTCTCTCTTCAATAATCTAGGAAGTACCTTCATCATTAGTATGTTTAGAAATGTTTTACTTTTCCTTGTAATTTCCAAATACTGACATCTCCAATAGCGTTAAAATTTCTTCTTCACTACCTACCCATCAAGAAGAAATTGAAGATGTGAAGCATCTGGAAGAAGAAGTAGTTCTTACAGAGGACCCTCCAACATTTTTGGAAGGCATTGCCACCACTATGGATGATCTTATAGAAATAAATCATAGTATAAAAGGGGATCAATACCCTACTCTAATTAGTGCGGCTATGAATTGGGAGGAAAACGAGACGTATAATTCATTTATATAGAAACATCAGAATTTATTTTTATAGAACTAGAGATAAATTGTATGACTTATCCCCGATGTGGAAACTCAACAATTGTGTTTTCTAGAATAGTATCATGTTTTTAAGGATGAAGCATGAAGAACAAAAAAACTAACTCCTCTAAAATTGAAGATGAATTTGAAAACCTTTTCAATGAAATATTTTTCAGTGAGGTGAAATATCTGAAAAGGGTAGGAAAACATAGTCCTAGTAAAATGGACTAATGGAAAAAATTAGATTTTGCATATATTTTTGATATCTTAACCAGAATTTTCCCAAAGATAACTTACCAGTATCAATCACTGGGTTGTTAATTTATGGAACTGATGGTTATGAAGAGGTTTCCTTCATTTCTATCTTCAATGGGTATAATCATTTCTAGATGGCTATAGAAGATGAGGATTCAATAGCTATAATAGCTCGTTAAGGTGTGTTTTATTGTTGGGTAATATGTTTTGAATTGAAAAATGATGGTGCGGCATATCAACATGCCATAAAACATGTTTTCAAACCATTCTTGAGAAAATTTGTCAAATGTTATGTGGTTGATTTAGTGGTGAAATACAAATAAAGATTAGATCACTTTTATGATCTGGAGAACATATTTAGTAAACATCAGCAACATAATCTAATGATGAACCACTTGAAATGTGCTATAAGGGTTACCATAAGAAATATCTTCATTATTATACACCATTGTTCATAGAATTTTTTTCAATGAAGACTAAATCTATCCATGGAATTTCACCTCCTGGAAATTTGAAGAAATAAAGAGGAGGTCTAGGACACCAGGCCTGTATTCGTCACCTTTTAACCAATTTGGTTGGTAAATGTTTACCCATCATCAGATTCATGAATAAGGGAGTTACATTTCAATGGACTGATGATTTGTAAGAGTCACATGATTATATCAAGAAGTATCTGTTATTTTTATAGGAATTATTGATACATGTTTAAGGAAATACACTTATTCATTATATGAATGATTTTGGGCAATCAATGGGTGCCTTCCTTTTACAATAGAATGATGTTGGGAATGAAAATATCCCTTACTATATTAGTTAAACTCTTCATGATATGAAGACTCGATACTAATTTATCAAGGAATGTTTTCTAGAATTAATATTTTCAATTTTGTAGCTGAGGTACTATGTAATGTATCATGAGTTTCACTTGGTATATCACAATAGCCTTCTCAAATTTATCCTCTTTCATCCTATTTTTAAATAATTACTAGTTTGGTGACGAATTATTTTTGAATAGTTTGATATACATTTTTTTCTATAAAAAGTGGTAAAAATCCAAGCCATAACATACTTCCTTGTAAAACACCCATATACAGAAGGGATATCATTGAATACAATACTTCCCAATGGATAAATCATCACCATTCATGCTAGTTCACAAATATGGGAGGTGTACACTGATTTTTCTAAATGATTTCCAATATGGACGAGAATGAACGATCCTAAACTCCAAAAATTTGGGATAGGAATTGTGCTTTCCTAGATAAAAATATAATTGTTACCATATAATTTAATTTTATCAAAAGGTGGTACCAACAAGGAGGAATAATATCATGTTCCCATTGTAGGACAAGAATGGGCACTCCAGGTAAAATTGTACCAACTGAAAGTGGAAGGTGATTCGAATTTGTAATGAAATTGGTCAATCAGTATTATGGTAATATAAAAGGAGAGTTAATCCTTTTGTGTGACTATATAAGAGGGTTAAAGGCTGAATTTCCCTTAGATACAACATTTTCATATGCCCTATGATCACAAGATGCCCAATCAAATTCACTTCTTAATGGATCCACATCTAATAATATCCAAATTGAAATGAGATAATCATCTATATTTTACATCTTCCTATGGTTTCATTTTTTTTTTCAAATTATAATGAAAGAAATTAATGAAATTAGACATATTTTTGAGACAAATGTTCATACTACAAGAAATATGAAACATATCATAGAATACCTTCAAAATAATATACTAATACCTAATAGAGTGGGGTAAAAGAAAATATGGTGATACACTTTCCAATGATGAAAGTGTATGTTTTGTAACCCAACCAATGCCATATTCTCGAAAGAGTATGTTGTGTAGTCCCACTGAGAAATTTCCTTGCTTCATGACATGAATCATTACAGTATAAAGTCCTTGTATCATGAAATTAAATTCCATAAAAGAAACATCCATGATGATTGAAATTATAATTCATTACATAGATTTCCATGTCATACAATGTTTAATGGCATGAAATTATTTGTTCTCCCAAAATGACATTAAACTGTAGGATTTACATCCTCCTTATTAGGTGTTATGAAATCCCATAAGATACTACAAATTGGTATTCTTTATTGATCATTAATATATATATATATTAGTAACATCCATGCATGAGCATTACTCATATCATTGAATCTCCTCAATGGAACACGAGTTCCATTACACCCTATGCTCTAATTATATCTTCATTTAGACCGTAATTCAAGAACCATGTGTGGATTTATTTCTATTCCAATGGGATACGTACAGACACCTAGAAATCCAATAAAAGGCCCACCTGAACCCTAATGAAATATATTTCTCATTTTATTCTTTTATATGAACATAACCTATATAGATCACTCTTCCTAGACATATGGTTTGATATACATACCACCTTGTGTCTAAGATTAACCATTATTCAGGAATGTGATAGAAGCCCTAATCTCTCACATCAAACTCAATTGGTGTAGGGAAAGATTTTCTCAAGAACTATATTTTTATTTATTCTCATTTCAATCGAAACATATATAGGTCTAGATCTTTAATCGTATTCATGGCCACAACATATATAAACACTATTCCTCAAGTCAGAACATAATTAATATGGGGAACAACCCTAATGAACAATATATGGATCGATTCTCATCCAATTGAGATACATAGTAATGACTAGGACTAAACGCTTAGTCCTAGCCCTGAGATAAATGAAAATTTTCAATCTATCACTTAAAATTTAAAAACATTGTAGGAGCTCTTATATTGTGTCCTCTCCTTAGAGATCCCATCAAGGAAACATGAAAAGTACCCATTTTACATATGTTGAAGATCTATGTAAGGAACTCCAAATTTATGGTGAATAATATTCCAAATATTTCCCTTCTACATTAGAAATAATCACTTTCACGTTTATTACTCCTAATATTGTGTCTACTAGACCATCATAATTTTACATCGGTTTTGGTTGATAGAATATCTAAACCTGAGAGCCCTTTTTCCTGACCATGTAGTACATTCCCCAAGTGGCCTTGCATAAATTTCACCTATATAACTACCATGACAGTCAACGGTTGTCATTGTTTGACTATGAAATTGATGCCCCAACCATCCTCCATAATACATCCCTCGTTCAGGGTTGGTCAAATAGTTGTAACTTCATTCTTATGAGAATCATTTTCTGTTCCATTAAACATTAATGATTTTATACTGTAACACATAGATTAAAATTTTTTTCCTTCATATACATGTCCCATATCCATTCTCCCAACCTAAGTTTTTATAAGACTGTTGTTTACACATTTTAATTCTCAATATATTCAATGAAAATTAAAATAACCTTGGATTATTTGACCACATAATATCCATTGTTTACATAATCTTCTGCTCATAGTCACTTGACATAAAACTTCAAACACCATATATCCTACATTTGGGTCAGACCATCATAGAAATTGCATTCATCTTATTCTTTGGAAATCATGATTTAAAATTTCCTTTCTATATTTATATATTTTTATATATAAAAAAAACAATGTGCTTGGGAAAATTTGAGTCTTCATAAACATTCTTCATTTTTAGAAAAGGAATTCCAAAATCTTGAGATCAATTTTTCATGAATATATAGTATGTGACCCTAGTGGACTTTCATAAAATTCTCCTATATAATGGACCTTTTAGTCCAAGGATACCACTACGTGGCTATGCATCTTATGATCCCAGTTGTCCTTGCATAATACCACCTCTATAATGGGTTTTTCAATAATTGGTAACTTCTTTTTTTTATATAGAACACTCTAAATGATATTATATATTTTTTATCATGTCATTCTTCAGAACTAGAAATTTATAAATCATAGTTTTTATTTACCAATTCACATACCTGAATATAGTAGCATGTTTCTAGGATTATTATCATGAAATAAAAGACTCGTAAACATTTGGTCAATGAAAAAAACCATAAATTAAATACCTCCAATTCCTCAATGCAAAAATTTAAACTACACAACATAATGTAATTGTTGAATTACTATAAAATACACATCAACATGTTCGAAATACACTTTTTGAACAAATTTAACCATTCATCGCTCACCATATATGTGATGTTGTGGTTTCCCCATTCATGTCCTATGTCAGCATAGATGACCCGTTAATCTTATATCTATTTCCCTCAAAAAACCATCAAATATGGTCTTGAGTCCCCCAAATCATAATTTCCCTTGTCTATCAACAAAAAAATGTCAAATGTTTGATATTTCGTTGGCCTGAATATGTAGTATGCTCCATTATATGGTCTGGTATAACAGTCACATACAAAACGATCTTTTCAGTCAAATTATGCCACTATTTTTAAATGATCACCATTCACATATTTTCCAAGAATAATACAACCACCATAATGGGGTTTTCATGAAATGGTAACTTAGTTCATGGAAAATACCTCATCTATGTTTATAAAATATTTTTTAAATTTGGTGACCATAAAAATAATAACTAAAGATTCCCCTTGGATATATCTAAATAATAATGAAACAATTCCTAGCCACTAGTCCTTGTTTGAGATCTAATTATAAAATTGATGGTAAAATCTATTCAAACTAAAACACTATGCATATTATTGTAATATTCATGACTCTAAACAGCCCTTAAAATACAAGGTACTAACCAGATTGAAATCCAAAAAAGGGAAATCTGGACAAAAGTCAATGACTCACCTATATAGACTTATATTTTGTATAGTTTAGGAAATATTGTGCAATAAAAAGTCAATACATATAAAATTTTAGGGGTTTTTTTCATAACCCTAGTAAATATCTATCTACGCTAACTAGTCCCATTGGCTTATGTAAAAAAACAATGCATTCCATCCAAATCATTGTAATTATTTTTTTATATTAAAAAAATAACATATTATGGAATTCAACATTAACATTAAAATTAGAATGAAACAAGGATGAAGTCATAGATGATTGAGAGAAAATTATATTCATTTGTTAGTAAAATATCCCCATAGGAACATCCACAAACTAGAGTATCTATGTCATAAATTACAAAAACATTTCTACATGACTAATCATTTTTTTATTACCCTCTTGAGCTCCATTATATTTATATTGAAGTTCAGTTAGCCAATTAATATAATTATATTAAGCTAGAAGAAGTGATTCCATGACATCCGTAATATTTTTTTCACTGTCTATCTAGACATATTTTAAGGAATCATAAATTTCATCAAGCTCCCCAGTAATAATATAAAACTCTTATTGAAGACACAACTATTAAACAATCATTTCTTTAACATTATGCTTCTGTTATGGAAACATTTTAGAATGATTGAACTTATCTTGGGATAATGCTGCATAGAATTTATAAATGTTGGCCAATAATTTATATTTTAATATATATTGTTGAAGGTTTTTCCCTTTGTCTTTTTTAGATTATTTCATTCACTGTAGTATAGATTTCATGATATTCAAAATCGCTAAATCCCAACATATTGAATAAAAATGAATGTCGTGGAATTTGTGAGGAATGTTTCTCAATGGGAATTCCATATATTATTTTCCATATTTTCTTACATGCCTTGGGATATGAAAGGTGAAGAACCTTATGTTGGTCAAGATTTGATTCTGAATCACTCTCATAAGGGGGAATATATTCTCTTATTAATGCACATAATGAACTTCCATGTTCTTCCCCTTCTTTGACAACAATCACTTTACATCCTAATACTGTTTGAGATGATTTTGAATCATCACCTCTAGACCTAGACATTGAAGTTGATAATCCTATACAGTGAGTTAAAATTATGGATAGGTTCAACATAATTAAAATATTGAGCACAATCATCATATTATTAACCCTTACGTAATAATAGGTCGACATGTTGAGAAGAATCCTCACCAGTATCCCAAACATCAGTAGTTTTGGTTAATGTTTTTAGTCAGTTAATTCATTCTTTATCCTATTCAAGATTATCACAATGAATCTCAATAATATTTTCTATTTTTAAAGTTCACTTGAGCCTTTCACTCTGCAATAGTGGTATTGAATGTGATATTAAACCATCCTCCAGGAATCATCACTGTAGTAGTTTATCTAGATATAATAACATATTTCAACCTAATATAGTTTGAAAATTAATCATTAAAGGATTTATAGGACGAACCACAAAAACTAACTTCCATTTTGTTCTATACAAGGATCATGAAAATATTCTAAAATATTTGGAATATTTACATGTTTTAATAATGAATCAAAAGACAAGACAATATTCATTATAGAATCAAATGATATCCCAAATACCATGTTAGTCTCACCCATGGGAGAACTTGGATTAGTTGTTTTATAACCCTACTCAAACTACTTTTGACCCTAAGTAGATTTTGTTGAAAATAATGGGGCATCAACATTAGTTGTTTCAGGATTTCATTCTGTAAGCAATGAACATAAAGTATAATAGTGTGGAAGACAGTTTTTGTTACAAATAGTTTTCCATGAATCACTTATAATATACCTGGGGTCTCTTATCTCCAAGTATGATAATCAAGAATAGTGCCCTGAATTGATGTTAAATCCTATGGAAAAAAGGCCAACTCGGTCAATGAAGCTACTTAGTTGGTGGGAATTTTTCCTTGTCTAAAATCACCCTCCATGGTTCCTCGAGGCTCATCCATAATTTATCCAATAAAAAAATAGAAGATGTTCCATGATTTTGAACATGTAAAAACACTATCTATAAATAAATCCAAAATTCTTGCTGACCTGAATGCATACATCAAATGAGAAAATGTTTAATCGTTGTTTTATTTCTTTGATTTTTCTATTAATTTTATTCCATTAGAGCAGTTGCATATTCACATCCAAAAATATGCATTGGGGACTACAATCTGCCTTCCATATCATCCTTTATGGCATGTTGTCTGGGAGATATCTTTCTTGACTCACTAGGTGATCCAACGACTTGAAGTGCAGTACCACCAGTGATGTAATTTGAGGATGGAACATAAATGGATTTTCCCACAGTCAATAGTAAGAAAAAATGATATTTCCCCTAATAAATAATTCATTGAAAAAATTCAAATAAAAAATATGAAAGGAATGTGAGATAAATAAAACCTAAAAATTTAAGACGAACTAAATCAAAACATTCATCAAAAAAGAAAAAGCCAATCCCTTCAACAACTCCAAGATCTATCATCTCATTCACTGGTTTTACGGTGGGAATTGATTCATATGTTTATTATATGAATGACTATATTTCTCCGATAAAATAAATTATTTAATTCAGTTTTTCCTCAAAAATAATATTAGAAGTGGCTCATAGATTCCATATTCGCATAATAAAAAACTCTTAACACAAATTTATCCTTGTAATTTTAGTATCACAATGCATGAATTTCCTTTTTTGAACCACCTTTGGTAATATATATTCATGGAACACTCTAGCGGGTTTTTTAGATCATCACATAGTTTGGGATTTGAGTTTCTTCCCAATTCTTAACATCATAGATGGTGGATGAGAAAATGGGACCCACTTCTCTTCTAAATTATTATGACTAGACCTCCTCAGCATAGCTTCATTTTATTATGATGGTGTTGCTCTCATGACTCTAAGAGGTGGGTTGTATATTTAATGGGTTTGCTTTTGGAATATTGGAGCCACATCACCCCCACCCCTTGACTCCAATGAATCAGATTCTTATGATTAGTAATTATATTCCAAAAGAGAGGGTTCCATTATACTACCTATATTTACCCTGAAATGATGTAAAGCATGCTTTATCACCCCTTTATGGTATGATTCAACACAACTCTCAGCATACCAAATTCTAAATCATATCATTGTATTAGCGTCAGGTAAATTGAATAATTACCTGGTTTTCTCAGAACACAGCAACCACTATATTTTTCAGTCCACCATCAGATGTTTCTCTAATCTTAGATGCATTATAAGACATATAGTAATTTTTTTCGTATATTTAAATATATGTGAGAATATTTATATTGCATAGGCCCCACATATGATTTCCACATCCATAATTATGGACAATAATCTATCCCTAAAAGCTAAAATATAAGACCATATCTCTAATTGGGTCGTCCATTCATCATCAAATCACCTCGTAGGCGATTTCCCATAAGTGAAATGATGAAACTTTTCACACATACTTATCCTAGTCTTATGGTCATAAAAATTCAATTATAGGGCAGAAATACTGAAAAAATGTTGAAAATATTGTTAGAACAAGCTTCCATGGACTTGAACCCCACTTAGTAGATCATATGTATGGAAATGAGTGATGATCCACCCCTATGAAACATGGAATGGTCCTGTGATTCTTAAAAGACACATCCTTCTATAAATAAGTGATAATATCCTTTGGATCTTCACTAGAATAGGGGTATCCAAACATGTCATCATCTTCACTACCAGCTTTTCTACTATAAAAAAAGATCGCATCCTTACGCCACTCTTGGAATCTCGAATGGCCAATAGATAAAGTGTGAGCCACAGGTTCAGGAAACCCACAAGACGCGTCTTTTTTGTAACATTGGATTTTACATCATACCCCCACATTGAAAACTATCCCATCTCTTATATTATCATGAAAGGGTGGTTTGTACCTCTCATTTCTACCATTGGATGGATTGATGGATGAGTGAAAGTGGGACCTTTCTCATTCTTCTTCCTCAAGAATATTTCCATATAATCCTCTAGGTAAATATCCCTTATTGTGTGGATTAATGTTCTGTTTCTATTTGTGAGATTATAAAATATCATCATTAATTCATGAACCAATGAGGGAGTCTTTTTTGAGTGATTCGATTTCTCCTTTGGTGAAATTAATTCACCAAACATCTCTCCAAAATAGGATCTCCAGAGATCATGTCGATATCCCCCAAACTGATTCATACTTCTCCATGTGTAAAATTGAATGAATTTATCTCTAGAATCCATCGTCTTGGAAACTATATAACAAAATAATCATTACTATATACATTGAATTACCCAAACCATACATCCTCAAAAATTTATATTCCTTTTACGACTTCTATAAACACCACACATGTCTTGAGCATCCAATACCCCCACATCCTTACAGGTTTAACATGCTCATGCATAAAATAGTGTGGGATAACCTGGGAATATATATAAAAAAATAGTTGAGATAAAAATCCCTATGAGGGAATAAACATTGAATAACATGGTGAAGGAAATATATGTTTTAAAACAGTTATGTAAATAGGGAATAATAGGTGTGAGCATCACAAACATGAGCAACGAGGTATGATATAACAAGAGAATCATAAAGGATACATTTTAAATGTGGAAGAAACATCAAACCTTAAATCATAATCCTATGTCAAGGCTCATATCCATAAAAAATGATTAAATTTCACAATAATGAAATCTGTTTCACTCCCTGTTCCAAGAAGACATCTTATTAGACTATAAATTACTAATAAAATTGGAGTGAAATATAATTATGGGTGTACATATCACATTCATTCCATTATAATTACTATGTGTGCCACATAGATCACACAATAAAGACACATTAATTATAATACTTAATTACATGATCATGGATTTTGGAATAAATAAATTTATTTCCCAAGTTAAATATGTATATGTAAATAAAGGTGAATGCCCTTGATATGAAACATGTATGGTAATCACAACCCAATTGCATTGTCATGGAATATCACTATGATATTTCTAAATAATAATGGTGTTACTTAAAAATATATAAAATTTATTGGTTAAAGTGAAAATGGTATCTTATAATTTGTAAATAAAATGGGATCTAATAGAGAAATGAAAATACATATCCCAAAATTTGGAATTAGAAAACAGAAGTCATTAGATAAAAATGAAATTATAATAAATAGTATAATGAGATGATCCCTTACATGTGTGTCTGATTGCAAACGACTGGGAGGAGATTCCTAAGAGAATGAACGATACTTGTGAGGACTATAAAGAGGTTATGTTAGTGTAATAAAAAATAGAGTGATTTTTAATGATGAATAATGGGATCATAGAAAACCTTATAAAAGATATTTGTGAGGATTTAATTACTCAAACATTGGATTTCAACTCTATATACTAAAATAACCAAAACAAAAAACCCTCACGTGGATTTTTTCCATGGATTATAAATAATTGGGGTGATTTTAATTATTTCATATCTCTATGTTTTTATCATAGTAAAATAATATCATTGGAGATGTAAAAGTGTGTCTTACTCTTAACGAAATAATTTTGAAACCTTAAAAATATTTATGTTTTTGGATGATTAATAATGGATTTTTAAATTTAAAATAAATAAATAAAATCACATTGTTTAAAATTAAAAACATATATATGGTAGTGTAAAACATTTATTTTATTTATTATGTCACTTTTACGTCATTATGTTGTCATAATAATCATGGTATCTTATTATAGTAATAAATTTTCACCCGAAACTTCATCTATCTCAAAAAATATGAAAAAAATCACAATGGAATAATTTCAAAATTATAATTCAATAAATAATTTTAATTTTATCAAAATAATTTTCCATGTATATTAATTTTCACATTTAAAATAATAATTAATATTTATTGAGAAATATTGGATTCGGGACAATTACAGTATTCAAACCCCTATAAAAATTAAATTTTACATCAAAAAATGACTTCATATATATTAAAAATATTATCTAATAATATTATATTTAAAATATTATTTATTTGAGATAATAAAGTAATTAATAAAAATTAATTTCATAATTGAATTTAATTAATACATTAAAATTGAATTTTTATTTAACCATAAAAACTAAAAATATTTTATAATGTAACAATATTAAAATAAAAATATATTCACTCTTCAATACAATAAGAATAATCATATTAATTGGGTATTGATGCATTTATATTTAATACACTAACAAAAACCATAAGGGTATGGTTGGAGATAATCAGACTTTTATGGGCTGATTTGGCATGCATCATTTTTGTTGTGATCTCGATGAGCTTGGACTTGTCCCATAAATAGATTTTCTCATGATAAAGTTGTTGGATTCTTGCTAGGGCATGGTCAGGGGAAAATACCATTGATGGTAACTCTCTCAGATTATCCAATAATTGGGATTCATTTGGTACGATCCTACTGGTAGAGGTCATCATTTCAATTCTCTGTGTTAATTGGATTGGTGGAAACCATATATTAATACTATTCATTTAATAACTATTCAATGGAAATATTATCAAAAGAAAATATCAATAACTATTTTATAAATCTAGAAGGATATAATAAATCCAAATATGTGCATGTATCTTAAAACTATATTACATAATAACTAATTTATTAAAATTATATGGGGGATTTTATTTAAAATAGTTCATGCACTTACAATCCATTTGCGTATACTTTTATACTTACCCTATATATATAACTTATATTTCAGGTTTCCATGAGGTGTTTGGGGAGAAATATAGACATTTCTAGATTTTATGTAATGATTGTATTGAGCATCCATTATTAAATTATCTTTTGGATTATTTGGACACTTTTATGGTATTGATATATTCATTAGTCCTTGAAATGAGAGATAGTTTTAGGTTTAATTTTATATTTTATATTGCTATTTCATGGTGTTATTAGACACTATCACACAATCTTTTATTAATTATATAGGGAATTTACACTCTTATGTGAACTTTTCCACACCCTCGGTTCTTTTATTCATCCTAATACCTATTAGTGGTGGAACCTAGGGGTAATTACGCCTCTTCATTCATTACATTATATTTAGTTGGATGTGGCTATCAATACCCTATGAAAGAACCACTATTATGTTCCCATGATGAACCCACATTAATGGTTATATCCTTTAACCTTTAATAACAATGCCACAAAGCAGTCCAAAAAATGAACTAAATTTTTAAATAAAAACAATAATAAAAAAATTATTCATGAATGATAATATTAGAAGTAAAAGTCCCATGTGGAAAAGATGAAAATGATCTTATTCTTACATACCATCATAATAATATCCATCAGTTATCTCTCTCATATTATTTTTTCAACGTAGACCCTTTTCCTTGGTTTCCTTACACTATTCATTTGAAAGGTTATAAACCCTCTAATTTTGGCCATAATAGTAACAATGTAATATTTTCTATTAATATCTTACCTAACCAACCAACCTGACCCTCATTAAGAGCTATTATAAATTATTGTATTAATAACCCCTAGCATTGGGTTTTAAATTTAAATCACCATGAACTTTTGTTTTTCATTTTCATTCAATAATGGTTAATGATTTCTCAATTAATGATCATATATGATTTTTTCAATAACTCTCAATTAATATTGGATTATTTTTTCAACATTATTTCGTAAAAAACTCAATTTTTTCCCATATTTTCATCATCATATGAAAAAAACTACTAAGTTTAACCATATTCTTTATAGAATGAATATTCATGTGATGTCTTCACCTAGGTTAGACATGTCGGTGCCCCAAGACGGTTGGTTACATGACTTCAAATGAACCTCCATGTATTCCATATGATTTTGAATAACAATAAGGGTCATATATATAACAATGGGAGATTATACCCCCTTTATCAATGAATCATAATAGTGAAAATAAATGAGAAATAATTAAATTATGTAAAAAAAGACTAGAATAATACCATAACAAAAAAATTCTAGAATCAAACAAAAAACCAAAAGAGGGAGAAAATATCCAAAATAAATGAGAATATATTTATTTCTATATATGATTCAATTTCAAAATTGAAAAATTAAAAATAAGACATTGACACTCCCAATTGATTCATGACACATTGTCTCACTCCTCCATCCCAACTTCTTCATAAATTAGTCATCTAACATTGGATTATTTCCCATATCCAATACTATAAAAATGTATTTTATTAGGGTACCGTTTAGGAAACATGAGTATGTTGTGAGTAAAATGCTTGTGGGATACCCCAAATAGTGTGTAAATCAATTTCCATTCAATAACGGTGTATACATATTTATAAATAATGAATTACAAGTGATACAATAAGAATTTTACTAATTAAACTCTTCTTTAGTTAAACACATAATTTACTCTGTTTCACGATGAAACCATAGCCACCATACATAATTCAGCTCATGTCGTATTCTGAACCTTCTCCATGGGATATCTCATAGAAAATCACAATTAATTATAACATGGTCTTTTATAGTCCATTTAATTACATTAAATACAATTGATTCTTCAAACCATATCCAATGAAAACATTTTCCCCTAGAATTTCATGTCCAGAACCCCATGGCATTTTAAAGAATCAATCCATATCCCATAACTCATTGTTATCAATTTTCATATTTTCAAGGATATTTCAATATGCCTCACTCGTTGTTATCATATATGGTTCTTTGAAGAAACAATCTTTGTCCCACTATGGATTATCAATGAATCACAAATATATTACATATATCACAGTCATTAATGTTAACCATCATTAACCCCCTTATAAATTAATCACCACGTAGTTTTCCAATAAAATTTTGAAAAATAATTAGGGTTCATCACTCTAATCATATGAAAATTTAAATAATTCAACATTAAACCGTTAATAAAAATTAAAATCCGATATTCCATTAAAAATTCAATTTTAAAATAACCATACTATAATTTAATTAACCTAGAATTAAAAAAAATTAATTAAAAAAATCATAAGACCATAAATTTACAAATTAAACTTATATAATTTCTCCCAGTTTTAATTACACATTGTTTATCCCATTTCATTCTAACATGGGAAATCAATTTATAAATTCATTCTAGAATAAAATTTAGCTATGTGGGAATTGAAATTTCAAAAACACATACTTGATGTTTCAACCCAGAGTACGAGAGATAAATAATATACCACCTACCTCAAGATTTTTGACAATGTTTTCTAACCAAGAAATCCCCAAATTGAAGTGGAATAATCAATTGAAAAATTGGGGAAGGAATTTAGAACTAAATCTGAGATCCAAGATAATATGGAACAAATAAATCATAACCTAGATCTAAATAATCTACAATAGGGAATATAACATTCCTATTAATACAAAAAATGAGAGATGCGATAGAGAATAAGAAAAAAACCACATGGGATTAAATCACTTACCAAGAAAGGTCTACATTCGCAAATCATATATTTGGATCATCATGAACAGTGTCAAAAAAGCCTAGTAATCCAATCCAATACCACCAAAAATGAAATTGATTATCTTAGGTTGAGTATTGGTGAATGAGGGAAAATTCAAAGGGGTTTTTGAATTTTAAAATAATTGTTCATGGAAATAAATTTGGTCTGCATTGTTTCTTATGCTGGGGAACATGGTTTTTTAAACTGTCCCCCTTAACCATGTGACCCCTCACCATGATACACCATTTTTACTAATAAGTTAAATATTTTGAAAAACGTTGCACCACCATGTGAATACCCTATATTTGGGAATTCACATTTTAGTGGGGGTAGGTGCCCAGTGTGGATGAACAATCCTCCAACCATGCATTGCACCTTCTTATTCCAAATTTCCCAATTCTCACATAAAACTCCCCAAACAACCACCCCACCACAAAGATAGAGCAAAAATATGGCCACATTATAACTGTAAATGGGATCAACACATCAATAAAAAGGATGGAATATTGAAATCTTAATTCCATATGACATCTCATCCTCGAGATGTACTCCTATACAACTCTAAAATTCCAAGTTAAAATGATTGGTAGACCATGTCCATATATCTGCTTCTCTCTACCATATTTACTCTGGAACATTTCTATGCTACCAAAATACTGAAACGATCAGCACTGCCTTTCCTCGTAACACATTCTCACATTGTTCCACGAATCTTATCAGATGCTCCTCAAATGACGTAACATTATTAAGTGAAACATCATAATCATTAATCATATGAGAAGTGTTGATGTGATACGACTGAAGTTGTGGAATAAAAAATATTTTATGCATATCTCCATACCATTATTGAAGAGACAATTAGTTTTCTACTAACGTTATTCTCACCACAGACTCAAATGGTTTGGAAAACCTAGGTTCCAACTTTCCCTACCTCCAAATCTTATGATGACCCAATCTATGAATCTTCTGATGGAAAACACAATCACTAAATGTAAACTAAAGTGTTCATTGACGACTATTATCATAAGACTTATCTCTGAATTGAGAAATATATATATATATTTCCAAATAATGTAAACCTTCTCTGATATCCCCTGCATGAGAATTAGTCCCAAAAACTGTAACTCCCATGCCTCCTCCAAGTATAGAGGTGATCAGTATGGCCTACCTTAAAGATAATCATATGGTTCTGTATAAATAGTTTCTTGATATCTTTTTATATAGTATAAATCAGCAGGCATTATTTTCTTCTTCAAATACCCACCAATATACAAAAACACAAAACTAAAAATACCATAAAAAATAGTTTGTCCCAACTACACATCTGTCAGCACATGGAAAACCATACATAGAAATATCTACCTACCAAGAGAATTCTACCAGACCTCTAAGAATCATGATATAAAATATGTTTTCTGGTCTAAAACAAGACATCATGGAACCTCATAAAAAAATAAAATCTTCTAAACGTTCAATTCTTCGAACTAATCCACAAAGAAAGTATTCCATATAGACAAGAAATGTAATACTTTAATCAGTTGGTCTACAACCACTAAAATATTTTCATTCATCTAATCCATCCTTGGGATATCCATCGCAAAATAAATTGAAACATAATTCCATATCAATTACATAATGGTAAATGGATGTTGAAAACCATTGGGTCATTTATGTTTAGCCTGAACCTTGTGATAGGTGTACCATCATGTCATGAACCTGGCATTATCATTTTTCATATTGACCACCAATACTATTGATGCATTTCACAGAAATCTATTTGTAAAACAATGATACACTCCACACCATAAGGCATGAAACTCACACATTATATCCACACAAATAAACATAAGAACAACTACAAAGACCTAGACATAGATGATCACATCCTCATCAATAGTCCAATTTGAAGGTGTCTCACAACCTCTAAGGGATTCCATCCAGTAAAAAATGATAGAAACTCATACAATATTAATCAATTTTTTTTATTATGTGCAGAATCCATTGATACTGATACGAGGGTCATCTTTTCCTGGCCCTTTTGAAACACAACATTTATATAATCCATCAAGTTAATCATATTTCACTCTTAACTAGACACATGGAATTCTTCGGTATGGGGTTTCCAACTCAAAGCATCCCTATCACTATTTTTATTCCTAGGTGAATGTGATATCTCAAAATCATATTATTTTATATAATAAACCCATCTCAACTATCACAGATTCTAATATCACTGTGAAAAGATACAACATAGTCTTTTGTGATCGGCACACACATTAAAAAATTAACCCAACATATAATCCCACCATCAATTAACTTCATAAACCACTATAGGTAACTCAATATTGTCAATATTGATGTTTCATTCTTATGGCCTCTACATCCATGACTCATAAGCCACAAATCCATGTCCCTATATCATCACTGCTCCAAAAGTGTTCCCATTTGTGTAACAAAACAATGTATAGTCCTCCCCTTGATCAGTTGACCCTTCAGTAATAGCCACCACACTCCCATAATGCTACAAATATAGAAAACATTCTTGGGATGATCCTAAGAAATAACAAACAAAAACATCTCTAGGTCTACAAAATCATATTCCTGCAAGAATATGTGACTGAAAAAATGAACATGATCGATCCAAAATTGAAAAATTGATTGCATGGTGCATAGACTATGATCAATCATTGTACACAGGATTCCATCAATATGTTAGGCTTTACCTTCATGAGTATTGGAGTAGAACAATAGGTCATTAACAAACACATTCATAAAAAAATATAGTTATGGGCGTATGAATCAGTTCATCAAGACCATAAACAAGGTAAGATTGTTCATCAGCCCAAATGAAAGTGTGTCAAACTCATTAAGAACAGAAATATTTCTGAAAGCAATCACTGATATTTAGAGTGTTGAAATATCAACCGATGGTACCAATATATTATGATAATATGGTAGAAGATACAATCTCCTGTGAACATTTTAAATAGATCATAGATATGTGGAATATGATACTTGTTATTAAGTTTAATCCTATTCTACATTTTTTTAATCAATACATAAACATATGACCCCTTATTCCTTCTAGAAAACAATACTGGAGAACCCCAAGGAGAGAAAAATGGATGGATAAATCCATTATCCATAAACTCTTCATACTGATTATTGATATCATGACTCAATTTTGTGTTATTTTATAAGTTTTAATTGAATCCATCTCAGCTCTAGGGAAAACAAAAATAGTAAACTCCACATCCCTCTTAAGTGTAAAATCAATTAGCTAAGGTCTGGCGTAACTGACCCCCCAGGAAACTTTACATGCTACCCATATGGTTGAAATTATCAGTGGGATGTATCCTACACTTAGAAGATGCAACTCCTTGTAATCCAGTCGACCCACTTGTCTCCTACAAGAATCATCTTTTAGGATCCCCTTTGATATGAGAGTATGATTAACTACTTCTAGAAACGTTATCATACTAAATCTGTTTACATGGGACTTAATCTCACATTTAATCCCATATTGAAATCATTTTTTATTATTTCCTCATCTCCTTCAAATAAGGGAACAATTTTCCTCAAATCAGCAAACCATCTATCACTGGTCATCAAATATGTACGTCTATGGGTTAGCCTCATTAAATAAACTACCCTCTCTAACCTGAGTTCCTCAGGGTAAAAGTGTTATAAATAATTATAAAAAAATTCCTTTCACTCCATATTATCCAACATTCCATCTTGATTCTGTTTATCCCAGCAATACTCCACTTGAACACATAATATTAAAATAACAAGTTTGAATCTATTCTCAGCATAAGACACTATGGGGTTAAAGATCATCTGACTAGATTCAATCTAGAACTCATCTATCTTAGTTCCACTATCTCTTGTGAAAGATGGGGGGTGCAATAACTAGAATTCCCATTTCAAGTTAGATATAATCACCACAACCCTAATCAGGTCTCCTTCCAAAAATAGCAAAAAGAGAGAAAAATTCTCTTGGAACATCTCATAATATTAAATCCTCAAAATTATAGGAGCTTCATCTTCCACTACTAGTACATCATTTCCATTCATATGCTCTTATCACCCGCTCTAAAAAACTAGAAAGGCTTCTATCACCACACATTTATAGATACATTTTTCTTAAAACATGGATATAGAATACATAAAATAATTGATTATATAAAAAGAGGAAATACCATTCTATATTGCAACTTTAACATTGAGATCCTCTCTTCATCCAAAATACCATTTTCCAATGTGATCCCCTCCACAGTCTTCTGTATTCATCATTGGTTGAAACAGAACCCATATCCTCATTTTTTATTCATTTCACCACATTAATACCCTCTACATACTTACCTCTCAAGCATCGGTCGACACCAATCCCCTCTAATCATTTTGTATCCCTCTTACCATAGTGTGCTGCTCAACAGTCATCCCTCTTTGACATTAGTCATGCACCCACCCAAATCCCACAATGAGTCCCTCCATATCCCTCTTTCACTTCAAGATCAATTTGTATCTAAGATTAATTATTCCCTTTTTTAAGGTAATATATTTTTAAAAAATTTTTATAGGTACCCTCTAATAAGTTAAAAAAAATTCATTGTATTTTCATCAACCATTTTCGATCCATAACCTTCATGATATTGGAGAAACACCACATTATAAATACATTTTCAATCACATTATAAAGTGGAAATTATTTGATGTTATTAAGTAAATCATTAAATATATATCGAATATATTCTTAATCCATCCAATTTAATCTTGAATATACTACAGGTGTTGAAGATACATCCCTTATTTCCTAGCATTCAAAGTCAAATTACAAAAAATGTATTTAATGACACAAATATTTTATGTAATTTATATATCAGTTAACTATAAATCCATGATTTTTGTTATCATTTCCATAGATAGGACCCTATAAACTGCTACTAGAACTAGTTTGATTATTTCTTTCTAATCAACTATATAATTAATTTTCACTTTACATTGAATTTATTGGTAACACAAAATCTCCATTGATCTCTAACTATTAACAGAATATTGTTACGAATTACAACGCTTTATTATTTATTAATTTTCAATTCTAAAAATTCCTCTATGATCTCTTGATAAAAAATTATTGTTTTTGAAACATGGTTTGGGATAGAATTTTTTTAATCGATTTTAAAAATAAAATATCTACTCTTAACTTCTAGAAGATCTTAATAACCTCTTAATGCATGAATATATATACATGTAATGCTCTTCATCTCATTCAAGCAATGGATTAAGTGGCTCATTTACCTTTACACCAAAGTTACATAACTTTATCTTGACAATCTTATAGTATATTTCCCATTACTTAATATGTTTTTTATAAAAACATAATTTCCATTATGATTTATCCTTTTCGAGATCATTTTTTTCTTTAGGATTTTCAATTTCTTATTTCTAGAGAAATGCCTTGAAATGTTTTATAGTATACTCTTCATCAATAAATTTTATTTCTTTTATATTCTATTTTTAATTTCTATACATAGTTATCTTGAATTATTTTATATGTTACTTGGAAATTTCATTTTCTATATCATTATATATAATTTAACAAACTACCTTCAATTATTTTTTAAATAATAGATTAATTATTATATTATTATATATCATTAAAGTAAAATACCTACTTTGATCTCCATATGTAATTGATTATCATTTAATCTTAACCTCCCATTAAATAAAAAAGAAAATCCATGTACGTCATTAAAAGTGGAACTCACCATCATGTGAATAACCAGATTAGTGTGGTAATAATAGATAACATTTCAAACATTACTATTGTAAAAGTAAGAATATAATAAATTAATAATCACAACACCAAGATGAAATTAGCTTATATATATATATAATAATTTGTTAACCCTCCCTATGGAATAGCTACACTATAAATGAAAATAATTAGAAATTTCCCCATTTGATAGAACACTTTTCATGAAATATAATTAGTAGGAAAACTTTCCCTCCTGTAAAGTACCATGACAATAGAGAGAGTCTGAAAATAATTTTCCATGTTCTCTTTTCAACATAACATATCAACTCATTCATAATATTCTCATTCTGGAATGATTTAAGACACATTTTTCTATCATTCTTGAATTTTCTTTTGAAGGAAGATTTAGTTCTTATTTAAAAATTATTAAGTCTAATGGAATGTTCCTCATGATATTATAATCAATACATTTATATTCAAGTGATGATATCCTATCATCAACCTTTTATGGATGATTTTTTTATTTAATAATTGTATTAATAATAATAATATTCCTTTTATATTTTTACATCATTCAATTCTTCCTTTATTATAAATTTTAAATTATGGAGGGGTTTTTTTATTCTTAGATATAATTTAAAATATTTTTTGTATGTTTTTATGATTAATGTGTGAGTGTATTGTTAAATTTAATTAGATAGTATAAATAATAATAATTGTATGTATATTAAACAAATTTTGAGTGGGGTATTTATGATTGTGATCAACAGTTTAATGATTAAAAAATTAATAAATAAGTGAAAAATATATTAGAAACATATCCAATTCCATAAACACCACAACACAATTTTTTTAAATGATTGTTTTATATTTATTTGAGAACGTAAATTCTGACCCGAAAATTGTTTTAAAAAAGTTTGGGAAACATAATTAAATATAATGGAACACATTACTACACATGATTGGAAAATAAAAATCTATAATTATTACCATGATTTTACAAATTAATGTAATAAACTAGACATACTTATGATGTGTGAAAAGAATTAAAAACTCATAAATAATAGGTAATAAACATAAATAAACAAATAGAAATATACTGAACATAATTGAAACATATTAAATATTCCATGATATATCCTAGTGATTCTAATTTATTTTAAAATGAACTTCATATATCTATAAAATTAATTTTAAATAATGGTGTAAAAATTAATTTTTCTTGTTCTTTTTCTATTGGTTGGTGCTAACATTTTCGTATGGATAGGATATTTGATTTAAATTTCATAATAGAATATATCTAACTTGTATTTATATTAAATTTATTTAAATTTGTTTCTTATTGGGGTGTTTGGTTTCAAGTAATTGGAAAAAATTGGGTAGTTCAGTTATGTATCAATGTTTTCAAATAAATAATTTGGAATAGTGATTTTTTAATTCCTTGGGACATGTTAAAATTGTAGATTAATATTGTTTAATAATAAGAATTATCTAGAAGAAAAATATCAAATAAGTCCTTTATAAAATATGTCCATAATATAGGGTGTACTAAAATTCTAGACGATGAACTATCGTAGGTAATATATAATTTAAAATAGAATATACATTTATATTTTCATTTATTTATGTTTAATATTAAAGTAGAAAGGGGAAGTAAATATTTATGGGATGCTCCCTTATCATAATTGATTTGTTCTTATAGATAAAAAGACTTATTGTGGTGAATGTGGAAACATATGAAAAAAATGTATCACTATTAATAATTTTTTTAAATTTAATAATATCTATATTTTGATTTTGTTTAATTTAATAAGATTTTATTAAATTTAAAAACAAAGATCATTTAAAAATGCATTCATCAATATATTAAATGATTAAATTAAGTCTGAAAATTTTTTCCCATTTATAATTTCAAATAAAAAATTATGGATCCAAACTTTCTCAAATAAATTTAGATAGATTAATAATCCACTTTTTCAATTATATTGACAGTGAAGTATATATATATTTTTTATTTCTATTTAGAAACCATTATTTTTTAAAATATTATAATTACATCTAGTGAATATAGTTATCAATAAACATTTATCATAATGGACCGGATTGGAATAAATAATACATTTGATTCGCATGACTATGGTTTCTAATAGAATCAAATACTTGTAACATTTAATCGTGATGAGGTTTTTCTATAATGTACTCTTATTTTTTACAATGTTTTTTACAAATGTATTTTTCATTTAAATTAATCTCATGAGACTTTTTTAAATCATGATATTGTAATCTGATTTTGTGATAATAATTATACTCATCGTGAAAGCTCTACCAACCATGTCAAACTATCTAGAAGATTTAACTATACATCGATGAAGATCATACCAGATTAGCATTATTGTATTGTGACCAAGGTAGAAATATGTGATGTATATTTCAAATTATATTATTATGTAGAGGCTCATAATTTCTATGTAATGTTATTAAAATTATATAAAATTTTATGATTCCGCAAAAATTTATGATGTGTGATTCCGAGTCCCGGTGTGCCTGGAAAGAATTTCGGAACTTTTTTTCATGTACATTCAGTAAATGTGCAAGAAGGTTTTTTTATCTTTTGAACCAGTGCATGGAATTGGAATGTGAGGGCACTGTTGAACTCACAACAAAAATATTTGCTTAAGTAGACCTTCACAGCTACTACAGTAGGTCGTGGGTGAAATTTAGATTTTCACTTTTTGTGAAAAAATAAAAATAAAATTAATTTAACATTTTATTTTTATTTTTGAAACCCTCATCATTTTTTATAGAGGTGGGGACTACTGTGCCCAAATCCTACAAATTTTAATTTTAGAGGTGGGGACCACCATAACCCCTTTAATGAGAGAAAATATCTCAACTCCTCTAACTTTAATTATGGAAACACAAATCCATTTTATTGGGCCAATTAAATGAGTAAATTAATGGTGCAAATGAAACACGTTAATTAAGACATCATTGATGTTCCAAAATAATTTATGTTGATAAAAATAAATTAACAAGTGGTCTATTTAAAATTTTGGTTGAATTGGGAGAGGATAACTATTGGACACACTCCCTAACGAAGAATTCTCTCGCCCACGAGGAATGACTTCAACGACAACGAACCAGCGATCAAGGAAATACTAACATCTCAGAAGTCCATATATCCCCAAGGACATTGTCTCATTCTTCGAGACCTCCATAAAAAAATCTCCAAGGTATGGTTTTTATTATGTGGGATTATGGATTCCCATGTTCTTCCCTTGTAAACAAAGAATGCTAATAGACTCTCTAATAAGTTGATCAGCAGACAATTTCTTTTTTTGTAGGTTAGAGAATAATCATTGTCGGGGGTGGTAGATTTTGACATTCTTCATTCAAGGTTTTTACTGAGCCGCATTCTACCACTCTAACATAGAGGGTGCGGGCCAAAATAACATGGCTTGACTCCTCTGCCATTCTCTATTATTGGTGTGTTATCTGCGAACGAAGAAGAGTACTTTGTGCGACGATGGTGAATGGACAACGGTCGGCCGAACCGGTAGCCAGTGAAGGCATACTACATGACTACTCCACATAGAGAGGATGGATGGCCATCTGGCCAGCTGCGGTAGACTGTCGCACCATGTATGACCTGCTGCACCATGGACCCTGCTGCTTCGTGGACCCTCACTGCTCACGTGGCCCTCATGTCCTCAATAGCCTCCGCAACCCCACACTGCCCCGTGCCACCACGCTGCCTCCACGTCCTCCTTCTCCCCATGGATACTGTAGCCCCCACATCCCCCGCACCCTACGTGGCCATCGTGGCCACCGCGCCGACCCATAGCCTCCACCGCCCCGCGACTCCTACTCCGCCCGTGGCCCCCATGGCCTCCATGCCAAACCTCGTTCACCCAGTGCGGTTTGGACCTAGCGGGCAGGACCAGACCTCGTAGGTCGGATCAACCCGAACTAGGATGCGTTGGATTGGGCCGGGTCAGGTCGGCCCAGTTCGGGTCGGACCGGGTTGGACTAGACATCGGGCCATCTTTGACCCTATACACTATTTGGGCCATATATATAAATAGAAGATTATTTATTGTCCCAGGTAATCTTCATATATAGTCACATGTAGCTTCACCAATGGGATCATACCTACCTTTTGTATATAGATATCGAGTAGAACACGCACTAAAAACAAGACCCAAGGGTTCTTTCACTCTTTCAAAACCCCCACTATAAATTAGAAGAGTAGTGGGTGGTGACCTTCAAATGACTATATAGAAGAGTACTTGTGCCTTTTGAAACCTTATTTAGCATCAAGCGTTCGTTTGAAGAATCGTCAGTGGTGCTGGAAACCATGAAGCGAGACGATCCCTTTGGTGTACCCCATTTGAGTTTTGGATATGGTTGGGGAATATATGGGTTGGATCGAGCACGGATCCAATGGGGACCTCTAGAATAAAAAGACTAATAAATAACAAAATGGGCATCCAGTTGAATTACCATCTATTGTGTTGAGACCCCTATGAAGTGATGGTCCTTTGGGTTACTTCTTAGTGGGACTTCATGGAAGTTGGAATATCGACCAGTGGATTGAGGAGCGGACCCTCCCATAGATGAGAAAGTTAGTGCGGGAACACAATATTTTGTTGTGACGTGAAGAATGAATAACGATCCTATGTGGGTCAGCACCGAGCAATCCTGTGTGGGTCATCACCTAGAGAAAGTGTGTGGGTCAGCACTATGTGATCTAGTGTGGGTCAGCACCGAGCAATCCTGTGTGGGTTAGCACCAAGAAATCTTGTGTGGGTCAGCACTTAGAGATCCTATGTGGTTTTAAAAATGTACTGGTGATGTACCAGGATCCTGTGTGGGTATGGCGACGTACTGATGTGGTACTAGGAATTGGTGTAGTCTTATGATGTACTACGATCCTCTGTGGGTCTGATGATGATTATGGATCCTTCGTGGCTTTACCTCTTAATAGAGTAAGATTATTTAGTAGTTACATCTAATCATCTCAACTTCTATACCTATGAAATACCTGGTGTGAGCTGAGTCTGTACATGTGTGGTACTATCCTTCATGGTAATACCTTGGTGGTATTATTCAATGTGGTGTACCTATGTAGTTCTTTACTTTATGGTATAACTTCCTTTTTTGAATAGTTGAGATTTGGGCTAATGTGTTTGGCCTTGGGATTCCTCATGTTTGAGATGGGTTTACAATATAACTTATGTATATTTATGGGCATATACCTAAGAAGGGTTTTTAGTTGTTTTCATGTTTTGTGGTTTATCCTTGTGGATTTATGAGACCATGAGGGTCTCGAGTTCTCTACTGAGTATCCTTATACTCACCCCTGCACGGGCTATGCCCGCACCTCATTGTGTTTGGTGTAGAAGGTGAACAACGCTGACTGAGGACGAGAGTACCAGGACAGAAGGTATCGCAAAGGTGGACCATAGATGTGTCATACTGTAGAGACAACCATTCAAGAGTTGTACCTACCCTTCAGGTAGGATCTTTGGTGGGTGATCAAAGTAGTTGTTCCAGTTGACATGTACTTTCAGTTTCTTTTAGTTTCCAGTTGGCCTTGTATTCTGGCCCATATTCATGTATGGTAGTATTTATTTTACTACATAGTTTTCTTGAGTTCGTATCTTGTTTTTTTCTTGGATACGTGTGTTTATAGGTTATTAAGGAAATTCCTTCCATGTTTTAGGGAATACACCTTTGGTGCAAGTCTCCATCCCCTTTCCAATGGAAGGCGGGCATGGGGTAGTCATGGAATGGGCCTCGGGGGATTGGTCGGGACATATTCTATCCATCCCATATTTTTTTTAAATCCATACTAAGATTCATTGAAACATCTATTAGATTTTCTAAATCATATAGAAACTCTAATTTTTATGATTTCAATCTTAAAAAAAAAGAAACACCAAAGCTGATTTAGTTCACTATGAAAAAACAATATATGAGTCATCAAATAGAAGACAACATATTATTGATAAAACTATAGTTTAAAAATCATTACATCTTGTTTCAGTTGTTTAAGATATTAGTTTATACAACTATTAAATGATCTTGATTTTAAAAAATGTGAAAATGATCAATATAATAGATTAATGATATACTATGCAACAAGATGTGGTATGAAATATTGATACATATGGTCATTTTCTCATGATTATTATTTAGCGAGGCCTTAATATAAAACAATAATATTATTGTATATGTACATATAAACCAATATATATTTCCCTATATAACTCACCATTAGGCTCTATTATCAATTATTCTTTATATAAGTTACAATATTGAAATAAAATCATTGTATTCACCCTCTAAGGTTTTTAATCAATTTTATATTATTTGCGAGATAGACCCCTCATGCAATTAGGGAAACACAACATTATAAGATCATCCTCAATAACCTTACTAAGTGGTATGTATTTGATAGCAGTAGGTAAATACTTAATGAAGTATAGATAATCATATGATAGAATCCAATTGAAAACTATTATATACTAAAGCAGGAGAAGCTACATCACATAATTCATTCCATTTAGATTCAATTTTAGAAAAATGTCTTTAATAACACAAAAATGTTATGTAATTGATATGCTAGTTTACTGTAAATCCACTATTGTTTTATTTTTTTCCCCTATATCTAGTTCCATATGAACATTTAGTGGAATTTATTTTATTAATTCTACTTAATATACTATATAAGAAATTTTCACATTACATTGAATTCACTAGGAACCTGGAAGCTCCATTGATCTTTAATTGTTTAAGGAATCTGCTATATAGTAAAAACAATTGTACGCTTTAGTATTTAGAAATTCTACAAACTCTTCTAATGTTCTTGTTGAAAATTATTATTTTTGAAACAAGGTATACGATTTAATTTAACAATTGATTTTAAAAATGAAATATGAATACTCTTATAATCCAGAACATATAAATAACCTCTTGAATAAATTAACGCTCCACATTTTAGGATCCCTGTGTCATTTAGGAATTATTGCAGGATGATCATATACCTTCACACCAAATTTGGATAATTTTAGCATGGGTACCCCATAGTATTTTTACTAACACTTATTATTATTTTTTAAAAATTGTACTTCATGTTATAATTTTTCATTTTCATGATCATTTTGTATTCTTGATTTTTGAAATCATATTTGAAATTAACATAAATTTATGTTTTTTTAATATATTATTCATCAATCCAATTAATTTTCATGGATCCTTGTTTTTTTTAATTTCTATACATCCTCTAATGGTTTTACCAATAGTTTTCCTTATGCCAGAACTGTGACTCCTTATACATTTAATGATTTCATTCCCTAGTACCCAAGGATCTCTTGTTTCTCTCTCCAATCAGTTTCATTGATGATGTAGACTCCAAAATTGATCCCAACATGCCTTCTTAGGGTTAATCTCTAGTAACATGTACTATCTTTATTTGATTTCATAAAACACAAATTTAAAAATATGATTACTCATAACCTTATTCATATCGAACAAACTGAATTTAAGAGGTTCAAATCAATTTATAATTTAAGATAAAGGCCTTTATCACTGTTTCATAATAGGTACTATAACAATTTGTTTTGTTGTCATTATTAGTTTTATGGATCAGATTATTTTACTCAAAAAATGAAATCATCAAACAAATCCTCTATGGGAATCATCTTTATGACCCATCAAGGTAAATATATCTTCATTGAGTGGTTATATAATTGTGATCTAATCACATTTTCATGAGATAATATTATTACATATATAGAACAATTGGTACATTAAATTATTCATTTTATTGATTTATCTCATCTCATCATGCTATTAAAAAACTCACAAGGTTGTGGTATCATTGTGTCATGGTATTGTTTTTCAGGTACATGGACTCTTCATGTCCAATGTAATACTACAGGTTGGTTATTTGGTTCTTGAATTTGATCCACACTCATATTAGGTGTTTTTATGTGCAAGATCATTACATTTCACATTTTCATTCATTTCACATGTTTTATCACATTATTAACAGTTTCATTGAATAAAAATAGTGCATGGTAGATTAAATTGTTTGGTTTACCATATCACAGTTGATTTAAGTCCTTTTATTTATTTCATCAACCAATCTATTAAAATAAATATGGTTAATGTAAATAGTGAACATGAAAAATCCTATATCTAAGAGAGGTTAAAGGTGAACTCTGAAACATTTCATTTAAAAATTACACCTCCTGTGTGATATGTCCATATCAATTTATAGATGATCAGTACATTTAAAGGGGATATCACATATCTATGTTTCTAATGGATGGAATGATATTATTTACAAACAAATTCCTTCGTGGATCAGTAAAATCATAAGGTTGTTGGTGGTCTCACTCTGTCATTTTTTCTACAATTTATAAATTTTACTAAACACTAGTTACTTGAAAGCATTTTAACAACACATGACAACAATCCTTCACCTATCCAATCTGTGTTCACATTAATTTTCACTATAAATCTACATTAAATATATTGTTATGATTGAATGGGATTCATAAATCAATTGAGATGTTTCCTATATCTAACAATGGGGTTATTATGTTTTAAATTGAACCTCACATATAATGTACATAGGAAAATATCTTTAAATTTTATCCTCCATCCCAATAATATTTTAAGTACCTCAATACAATCCATTAAAAAACTACTCAACTTTTCTTTCAGTAATAAATTATTTCACAATCTTTATTCCTCCATCATTATGTTAAAATTATCCATTTATTTCATGATCAACTCAATCATCAATATATCATTATACATAAAATATTAAACAATATTGTTTCTTTTTAAAATGTAAGGAGAATATTTTATCATAAATTTGAATAACTTATCTATTTTTAGTTGTAATTTAATGATTTCATTATCATTCATGATAACTAATGTATCCACACTAATCCTATAACAAGTATCACCAAACAAACATTATCTTCTTAACTTCCTTATTGACAATAAATAAATCTCATTCATTTTGAAACATAAATTTATATCTTATTATAAGCTATCAATACCTATTTTTTTAATAAAAATCAATTTTATCCTCTATTTTAGAAAATTCCTCTTCTTAATGCCAAATAAAAATGGATTATTTAGGGATTAGATCTTAGTAAATTTCATACCAGTTGTTCAAAACCAACCACTTCTCAATTGTTGATATTTTAATAATAACATTATCAATAATTTTTAGAAATTAATTTCATAAAACGTTACATGGAAATGATTCATTGGTTAGTTAAATCTATTTATACATGGGCTATTCTAGTGTAGAGAACAAGAGAAACTATAAAAATGGATTAAAAGTTTCTATAGATATCATTCATGTAATGCCCAAATCAAGAGAATCATCAATAAGATATAAAAAAACACAATTAACATCATTTAAGAAGAAAATATTGTAGCTACACATATCTAAATAAACTTATTATTACACTCAAGTGTAATGAAACCATATCCCCCTTTCTTCAAGTATTCTCACAAACCAAAAATCCATATTTAATGTCATATATTTATTATAATGATAATTTAGGTAATGTGATTGAATTCTAAATAGTTCAATTTTTTATATATTTTAACCACAATAACCATTTTTTATAAAATAATTCCACATTCGCAGTATCTTTATAAAATAAAAATTGATGATAACTATTATAGAAACAATTTATTGATTTAAAACTAATAAAATACTCAATGATATCCCACTTTGTTCTATCTACATAAATTCCCTATACATTAAATTAACAATAAAAAAATTACGAATAAGGAGGGATTTATATGATCCTAAGTAAAATAAATGAAGGTGAGAGTTTCTTATCAAACATAATTATCTTATCTTTCATGTTTTTTTAAAAGAGAAAATATTCATTCATCAATTTCTAAATTTTATTTCATCTATAATCATTAAAAAAAATCTATTTTAAAAAACTTCCATGTAATGAGATTATTTCAGTATATGATCGATAAATTACCATTCATATTGAGATAATTTCACCAAATCATTAATTTTATTTTCATCTTATATAAATTTCACAACCATGAAATCCATTGTAATATTCCATGGATTTTTCATTTCATTTAATAATCCTTAAGATCATCAGTTAATTCTTGTGAACTCTCTTACCTAACTTAAGCACGTGCACTTATTTTCACTTCCATACTTTTTTCTTTTTTTAATATAATTTATCTAACTATTATGATTAGATTCATTTTTAATGCTTTGATTATCTTTTATTTTAAATGTTTTATTTTCTAACATGGATGATTTTGTCGAGTAATTTTTTGAAAAATGTCCTGATGAATGTAAAATGGAGCATCTATAGTGATGTAGTTTCATGAATATTAAAGGATGATAGTAGTTTTGTATTACATTTAAATGATATATGTTTTGGTTTTTGGTTCATTGGTCATGGGAGGTCATACTGTGAAACTAGTTGAGGGAGATTATTTTGGTTTTTCATTCCTAGATAATATAAATAAATCTATGATGTATTGTTGATCCGGGAGGATTGGTCCTAATGAACTCAGTTGTGACTGTTTTAGTACCTTTCAAGGAAAATCCTGTTTGATAAAAGTATGACCGAGACAACCCTTTTTACAATTCATTAATTTATTATCTTGTATATAAAAACTAGATTATAATTGTTTGTATATAAATATTATTTTTTTAATTTATTTACATGATACTTATTGATTCTTTTATCTACATTCTTCATGTTGATTGTATTTATGGATGATTATTTCTACATGTAATGAAAATATAGAGTATTTTTCTTGTATTTATTAACATTCTACTATTTACCCAAGATGGATTCTGTTTTCTTCATTCAAAAAATTTATGGATTCAAGTTTTATTCTGTTGAAAAAGTAGATATTGATATACATTTTTTTAAATTATAAATTTATCTTCCAACTATTTTTTATCAGGAAATTATATTAGTGAATCTTCATAATGAACAATTTGTATTAGTTTATGTACAGTATATAAATGATTAAACCATGGTTATTATCTATTGAAGTAGATCTACACCCATGTTTTAAAACCATGGATATATGTTGGTGAGGAAGAAGTTATATTCATGGTTGGAAACCATGTTAAATGTTGTAATGCCACAGTGGAATCCATGGTTATATTCTAATAGATACAGTTTCAAACTATGGATATAATACCATGTGGTAGAAGCTATAACAATAGTTTGAAACCATATATATAGGTGTACATCCATGGTGGAAACGTTGGCTATTGTTGTTACCATATTGTGTAAAACATATTATCAATAATCCACCAAACCAGGGATATTAGCAATATCTATAGTTTAACAACCATTAGCAATGGTTTTAAATTATTATTATAACATGAATTTCTAATGGTAGAGAAAGCACTGTCATGGAGCCATAGATATATAATTCCAAACACATGTTTTGGACACATAACACGCCATTAACATTTTTGAAAGTGGGATTTAAATAAAGTCTTAACATGTCATCCCACATTTTCCCTCCACATGATCAATACTCTGGCACTATAACTACCATTAAGCATCCCTTAAATTGGTCATTATTAACATATGGTAAAAAAATTTCCTTATTAATGTATCTAATAATACAACCATTCATCCTCATTAATTTATAATAGATATAATAATTTTAAATTTTCATTTTCATATGAGTCTCCTTTTTCATTACTGCACACAAGTAAAGAAAATAAATGTCATTTAAACAAATCACACAAAATATACTATTTGATGTGTTCCTAATATGATAAAAGTCACATAATACACCTGAGTGCCTATAATGATACATTAATACTCCACACTCATTCCATAAAAGGCCACAATTCAATCCTTTGAAAATATCAGAAACAATAACATTAGACAAAAAGTGAATCAGTTGAGTTGGAATAACATTCCACTATAAAATCAAACATTAGTAACAACAATCCCACTCTGGGTATTCACATTCTACCCACTCACATGGTTTATATACTCCCATGATTGAGTTCATATCCATGTAACAACCCATACTATTATATTTCCTACCATTCCCAAACAGTATGAAAAATGAAAATAAATAAAACATCCTTCGATACCAATTTATTAAATCTAGATGATTATTCCACATGTTGGTTCCCTATATTAGTTGGTCACATGAAAAAATGTTGGACCCCACATATGCTAGAGTCTGTTGACTAGATGATATCGTATAATACATAACATGGGATGACAATACCACCTTTATCAAATAATCACAATAGTGGAATATTAATAACCAAAAACCGAATGATATAATAAATTAAAATAATTATTCCATAACATAAATAGAATAATATCATAAGATAAACCAAACCAAGGAAAAAATATCCCAACTAATATAGTAGACATTTCATTTCGAATATTTATTAATCGTTAAATTAAAAATAAAAAATATTTACAATAACACTCCCATGTGGGTCCAGAAACCAGATAGGGTTCATTGATCCATGATCCATCCCAAATAACTCATCTAAAAAAGGATATTTTATCTTATCATGTGATGCATACATGATGTCTTGTAACGCCCTGACCCCAGCTACCCAGAGTCGGTGCATTACTTCGTAACATTGGAATGATCACAAAAGATCATGTCTTGGAAGACCGATTAGTTTAGTAGCCGTGTAAAAACTAGATACATTCATAAATGTTACATTACATCATAAAGTGAAAATCTTCAATAACAAAGTCTCCATAGTCAACACTCATATCCTCTTCTAACTATACCTGCAGTTCATTCATAAAATACTTCTTCACATCCTGGAAAATATTAAAACATTGAAAGGGGTGAGCTCAGATGCTCAGTAAGGATAAAAATATAGAGGATGATTTCATCAAAAAATATAAACAATTAAGGCAATGTATAACTAAAACAAAATCCTTTTAAACATGAACTTAAACATAATATGGAAAAAGTAAAATGAGATAATGCCATTTACTTCTTCACATGGATATTCTACGGGTCAAATGATCACATGCAATATCAATAACCACTTTCATAATGATGGAATGCATAATGCCAGACAATCATAACCACGTAGCCAAGGAATCGTGCCAAGACCACAAATAAGATTTTGTCAAGGCCTCGTGCCAAGACACTAGTTTGTCTCATGAGACCTGCCGATGCATCGAGGAGCTATAGCGGGCTCCACCCGTCACTTATTAAGTCCAATGCATTCCTCATATGAATAGGTTTAAACATATCATAAACCATAACATAATCGTATCACATAAAACATGCATAAAAGAAAACATAACATTTCCAAATTTCAATCACAAGATATCAATACAACACATTGATATAATAAAAAATCTTTCAAAACCATTTTCAATACCAAAATAAATGAATGTTAAAACTTTGTATTTATTTTTCATTAGAAAAGTGATGGCTTGTAGAGGAAGCCGAAACTCAAATAATGGTCACGGCGGCGGAGAATTCGTTCTCGCCGCATAAGTACGGAAAGAAAAACATTCCCTTTTTTTCTTTTAGTAAAACGCTTCATATAAAAAAGATTCCTTTGAATAAACATAAAAGTCAAAGGGGTTTATACACCGTATAAAATAATGTTGTGTATAAAACCAAATATGCCTCAATGAAAGGGGATTGAGATGAAGTCCTTAAAAATAATTTTTTTAAATAAAGTACATCTATAATTTGTATTCACTATATGTACACATAAATAAAGTTCAATTACATGATAGGACATAATAATATCATGACATAATTTGAAAGTAGGAGATTAACCCAAAGAATAGAAATTGGGTTAAGAAGTTCCCTTACCTTGTGTCTGACTTGATTCGACCATTTCTTAACCTCATGAATAATAAAATAGAGTTAATATATACCATTTTCAATTTCATTATCCTTTTTATATCACTTATTGCAATGTTATGAACATTATGTAATTATTTAAGTTAATAACGGTCGTTTTGTCGATTTTTGGTACTTGAGTCAACAATAAACTTCTTATAATTACAAGTTGTATATGTGGTAGAATATCCATTATCTCCAGAATTATATGCATGATTTAGATGTCATATATTTCATATATATCCAGTATATACATGCATTTATAATATTCCATAACGTTTAGAGGTAAGAAATGAAATGCACCATTCATGGAGACGGTAAGCCGTACGTACGCATTAACACTACTTTCATTTCTATTTCGTATTTAATGAAATCATAATGATATAAAGGTATATTATAATTCCAGTATAACATCATATATAATATTATTTACTCCATCATTTATACATCCCACATATGTTATTAACCATTCAAATCACTTTGAGGGGGCGGTAGTCCGCACTTCCTAAAATGAAAATATCACATTTACCCATAATGGAAATAATAAAGGTATGCAATAAATGAAAAATTCAGAAACTTAAGTAAAACATAAAAATATTATATATCATTTATAAATAGAGTGACATATTAATGGCCTCCTTTGAAGGTGTTTTATGAGTGTTGAACAATCATCGTTTCGTGAGGCAGAAATTCGCCATCCACAGAAACCGTATGTTCTTTAACCATTAGATGTAGGTGTGTGTAAGTGTAGCTCTAATACTTCTTATAACAACATCCTAGTATATTGAGTATACTGGTGTTGTTACAAAAGAAATGAATAAAAAGAGTTTATGGGGTTGGAGAAGCAAAAGAAAACAAAACAACATTAGAGAAGACATTACCTCAAAATCGGGTAACTCTTTTTGATTTGAGCCAAAGGCTTCCTTGAGAAGTGTTCTGCCCAAAGTGAGGCTTCTAGGAGTACTAGTGGGAAGTTTGGAGAGTATTTGGGTATAGGTTGGCGATCCAAATGGGTTGAAAGTGTGAATGAGGTGGTAGAGGTGGGGGCCTTTTATAAGAGGAGAGGAGTGGCACTCTTGGAAAGTAAAGAAAAGTCACTTTATTATAAAATGAGTTTCTAATTTTAGAGGTCCCAAACTTGTATAATTCGCGTCTATGGTGATAAGGGTTCGAAATCCACCCATCCAATAGGTTTTGGACTTGTGTAGGTCTCAGATATTACATTATATTTCCATTTTATTTAAATCGTTAAATAATGAGGTCATCGCTGCATCATCATGATGTCATAAATAATTTAATTTTTTTAATGTCTAAAAATTATAAAAAAAATACTATGATGTAGGAACTCTTTTTAGCTTTCCAATTACTATTTATAGTCAAACATATTACTTGTATAACTCCATGTAAAAATTATTTTAGTAAAACATTTCATGTTTGTGTCATTTTATACTTTAACATTAAATAAAAGGTATTTATGTCGTTTTCCAACTAAAGTGGCTCCATGGGGTCCCCAAGTTGACCCATGGATTTTCTTGGTCTTCCAAGGCACATAAAATGAGGGTAGAACATGTTTCAAGCTCATCTCATATTATTAAAACATTATTTTCACCTTAAACTACACTAATTACCTCTAATCGCGATTAAGAACTTAAAAGTTACTATTCACCAAAAAATTATCTTAATCTCATTGAACCACACATTACATATTAATTAAAACCATGTATTTCAGATTTTTGAAAATCAAACCACATAATTGGTACTATTTCATTTAAATGAAAAATCAGTTTTTTAACAACCACTTAGTGGTTTCACTATTCATCAAAAATTGATGTTTTTCAGAACAATGCCAAAATTTCACCCTAAGCTATAATTGATATTCCGTATCCAAAAATGAAATCCATTTTGAAATATAAAATTTCTATAATTTTAAAAAGTGGTTATTACTATTCATAACGACTACTTTGATAGTCGCGGTGTTTTAGAACTCGAAGTTGCGTACAATGCAATATATTGCATTATTGAATGAGAAGCGTATCGTGGAAGCTCGTGGTGTTACATTCTCCCCTCCTTCAATAAATTGAGTCCTTTCAATTTGAAATTTTTTCATTCAAAATAAAAGTGTGAAAAGAGAAATTACCTTTGTGGAAATCCCACATCGGTAATAAGATTAATAAAATTTAGCCTTAATAAGAGGGAAAGGGAAATGAAAAAGTCACCACCCAATTATGATCACGATTAGGAGAACATAGGTGGAAATTAGAGACATATAAATGGAGGGAAAACGTACATATTTGTAGGGAGTGATTGAGGTCATCAATCACAATCAACTGTCGAATTGAGGGCCTCAAAGACTTCAATCTATGTTGATTTAAAATATCATCAGTTCAACAAGACATAAGGTATTAGGATAACACATTTTTTTTGTTTTAATATCCCTTTACTAAAGTTTAAGAATTAATTTATTAATTGAATAAGAGATAGGTATATATTTATTTATGCTTGACAATTAGACTTTCAACCTTCAACTCATCTTTCACTCAAAAAGATAATAGAACTCAAAAATATTTTACTTATCCTAATTGTATAAGGTTACAAATGTTAACACATACCATTTAGATTAGTAAAATTATTTTGTAATAACCAGGGACTTCCTGTAGGATAGTGGTAGGAAATAAAGGCCTGTCGCACTATGGTTGTGGGTTCGATTCCTGCAGCTTTGTCCGACGCGATGGGTTATACCCCACCCTGCAGGTTGTCCTTTTCCTAAAACTATAGTATTATAATATTCCAAAAATAAACTTCATAAATTTTTTTACCTTAAACAATACTATCCAAAGATCAACTTAATCCACTCCAACCTTTATAGTTATCCAAAATACCTCTGTCCAGACTTTCTCTAAAAGGTCTCTTACTTCCAAAATCAATTTATCAGATTCCCCAAACAAAGTAAATTTTCTCTTATTGTCACATACTAAAAATATAATTACCTTCATCATATTAAAACCATACTGAAATCAACAAGTACTGCAGTACAATCCTTATATATATATCACATTATTCTAATAACCAGAATATAACCCATGAGTCCAAAAGCACCAATACATTAGTTATCCTACTTCAACTGTAGTAACAGCATAAGATTGTCCTTGATCCCTTGGCCTTTTTGAGGTAAGTTTCCCTGATTCATAGGAAATTCATTTTCTTAATTCCCCATTTCCCTACAATTGTAGCATTCAACATTGATAGCCTCTTTCTTTCCCATGCAATCACGCGCCTGGTGACCCTTTTCCCCACATTTATAACAAACTCCCATTCCTTTTAGGCAAGTACAAGGGTGATTCTTCCCACAATTATCACATAATAGAAAATCCTTATTTCCCTTTTTCCATTTATCTGTCTCTTGTTCCACCGTTCTCTTCATCTCTTGCTTCACTTTGTTTTCATAAGACATAGAGAATTCCTTTTCTGTCTTGATAGAACACAAGACAATATCTTCATACGACGAGAAGGATTGTGAGACTAATGCTCGACGGAGAAATGTTTTTATCCCACAAAAGAAACGATCAAACTTACTTCTTGGGTTATGTATATAATCTGAAGCATGCCTCGCTAACCTTGTAAAGTTGGCCTCACACATTGCGACATTCTCATCCTCCTTTTGTCTGAGACTCAAAAATTGTCTTTCCATATCTGCTCGATGGTCACTAGGATAGTATTTTTCTAGGAAAATCTCTTTGATCTCCCTCCATTCCATATTCGATACTTCATCATCATCCTTTGTGTTTTGAATCAGCGACCACCACTGATCGGCATCTCCAGTGAGGCGGTAAACTGCCATGAAAACCTTCTCCCTTTCGCTACTCTCCAAGGCATGGAATATTTTCTTTAAGGAGTTTATCCATTACTCAGCTACTAATGGATTTTTACCCCCATTAAATGTTGGCGGTTGTTGCCTCGTGAATCGGTCTAACATTGATCCTCCGCATTGTGGATCAGGGTGATCCATATGAGTAAGGTTATTATTCATAACTTGAGTGAGTTGTCCCAATATGGTAATAAGTTGATCAGCACCAGTTGTATCTCCAGATCCACAATAATTATATTGAGCAAGAGGGAAATCCCTACACGGAGTGCGTGCATTGATACGGTTTCCATTCCTTCCACTAGGCGCCATTTCTATACAATGGCATAAACTAGATTAGTTTATGAATCAAAATACATAATTCCATATTTATAAAATACTTAACATAAATTGAACTATTTATGGATATAATCCATAATCATAAAAAGTTTTTCTTTGAGGAAGTATATACTCATAACCATTCATAGTGGTTTGTAAAGAAAACGAGAATTATCCTAAGCATATCCTCCGGGAGTGTCGTAACCAAGAGTGCAGCAAGGCCCGTTGTCGTGCACCAGTTCCCGTTCGAGTCTATCTCAAAGCGGTGTTTTCGGGTTTTACCCCTTGGTACATCTCTGCCAAATCCGCCTCTACCTGCTCATATCCAGATAGGGATGTATTGCTCGGAAAACTCACAAAATCTCTACAATAACAATATTCTAGGAAGTTCTTCTATACTAATCCTCAAAGTCTATCTTTCGGCTATGTGGTCTAATCAGAGTTTATCTAAATCTAGCATCCAAGGTTAGTACTAAACTTCCTCTGATACCAACAGTAACGCCCCAACCCCAGCTACCCAGAGTCGGTGCATTACTTCGTAACATTGGAATGATCACAAAAGATCAAGTATCGAAAGACCAATTAGTTTAGTAGCCTTGGAAACACTATATACATTCATAAATGTTACAATACATCATAAAGCGATAATCTTCAATAACAAAGTCTCCATATTCCACATTCATATCCTCTTCTGACTATCCATGCAGGTCATTCATAAAATACTTCTTCACATCCTGGAAAATATTAAAACATTGAAAGGGGTGAGCTAAGATGCTCAGTAAGGATAAAAATATAGCAGAATCTTTCATCAATAAATATAAACACTTAAGGCAATGTATAACTAAAACAAAAGCCTTTTAAACTTGAACCTCAACATAATATGGAAAAAGTAAAATGAGATAATGCCATTTACTTATTCACATGGATATTCTACTCGTCTAATGATCACATGCAATATCAATAACCACTTTCATAATGATGGAATGCATAATTCCAGACTATCATAACCACGTAGCCAAGGCCTCGTGCCAAGACCACAAATAATATTTTGTCAAGGTCTCGTGCGAAGACACTAGTTTGTCTCATGAGACCTGCTGATGCATCGAGGAGTTATAGCGGGCTCCACCCGTCACTTATTAAGTCCAATGCATTCCTCATATGAATAGGTTTAAACATATCATAAACCATAACATAATCGTATCACATAAAACATGCATAAAGGAAACATAACATTTCCACATTTCAATCACAAGATATCATTACAACACATTGATATAATAATAATGCTTTCAAAACCATTTTCAATACCAAAATAAAACAAAGTTAAAACTTTGTATTTATTTTTAATTAAGGAAAATGTTGGCTTGTAGAGGAAGCCGAAACTCAAATAATGGTCACAGCGGTGGAGAAGTCGTTCTCGCCGCATAAGTACAGAAAGAAAAACATTCCCTTTATTTCGTTTATTAAAACGCTTCATATAAAAAAGATTCCTTCGAATAAACGTAAAAGTCAATGGGGTTTATACACCGTATAAAAGAAAGTTGTGTATAAAACCAAATATGCCTCAATGAAAGGGGATTGAGACGAAGTCCTTAAAAAATAATTTTTTTTAAATAAAGTACATCTATAATGTGTATTCACTATATTTACACATATATAAAGTACAAATACAAGATAGGACATAATAATATCATGACATAAATTGAAAGTAGGAGATTGACCCAAAGAATAGAAATTGGGTTAAGAAGTTCCCTTACCTTGTGTCCGACTTGATTTGGCCGTTCTTTAACCTCCTGAATAATAAACTAGAGTTAATATCTTCCATTTTAAATTTCATTATCCTTTTTATATCACTTATTACAATGTTATGAACGTTATGTAATTATTTAAGTTAATAATGGTCATTTTGTCGATTTTTGGTACTTGAGTCAACAATAAACTTCTTATAATTACAAGTTGTTTATGAGGTAGAATATCCATTATCTCCAGAATTATATTCATGATTTAGATGTCATATATATCATATATATCCAGTAAATACATGCATTTATAATATTCCATAACGTTTAGAGGTAAGAAATGAAATGCACCATTCATTGAGACAGTAAGTCGTACGTACGCATGAACGCTACTTTCATTTCTATTTCGTATTTAATGAAATCATAATGATATAAAGGTATATTATAATTCCAGTATAACTTCATATATAATATCATTTACTCCATCCTTTATACATCCCAGATATGGTATTAACGATTCAAATCACTTTGAGGGGGCGGTAGTCCGCACTTCCTAAAATGAAAATATCACGTTTACCCATAATGGAAATAATAAAGGTATGCAATAAATGAAAAATACCGAACCTTAAGTAAAACATAAACATACGATATATCATTTATAAATATAGTGACATCTTAATGGCCTCCTTTGAAGGTGTTTTATGAGTGGTGAACAATCATCGTTTCGTGAGGCAGAAATTCACCATCCACAGAAACCGTATGTTCTTTAACCATTAGATGTAGGTGTGTGTAAGTGTAGCTCGAATCCTACTTATAAAAACATCCTAGTATATTGAGGATACTTTTTTTGTTACAAAATAAATTAATAAAAAGAGTTTATGGGGTTGGAGAAGCAAAATAAAACAAAACAACATTAGAGAAGACATTACCTCAAAATCGGGTAACTCTTTTTGATTTGAGCGAAAGGCTTCCTTGGGAAGAGTTATTCCCAAAGTGAGGCTTATAGGAGTAAGAGGGGGAAGTTGGGAGAGTATTTGGGCAGAGTTTTGCCGAGCCAAATGTCTTGAAAGTGTGAATGAGGTGGTAGAGGTGGAGGCCTGTTATAAGAGGAGAGGAGGGGCACTCTTGGAAAGTAAAGAAAAGTCACTTTATTATAAAATGAGTTTCTGATTTTAGAGGTCCCACACTTATATAATTGGAGTCTAAGGTGATAAGGGTTCTAAATCCACAATCCCATAGGTTTTGGACATGTGTAGGTCTTATATATTACATTATCATTCCATTTTATTTAAATCGTTAAATAATGAGGTCATCACTGCATCATCATGATGTCATTAATAATTTAATTTATTTAATGTCTAAAAATTATAAAAAATACTATGATGTAGGAAATCTTTTTATCTTTCCAATGACTATTTATAGTCAAAAATATTACTTGAATAACCCGATGTAAAAAATAATTTTAGTAAAACATTTCATGTTTCTGTCATTTTTAACTTTAACATTAAATAAAAGGTATTTATGTCATTTTCCAATTAAAGTGGCTCCATGGGGTCCCCATGTTGACCCATGGATTTTCTTGGTCAGCCATGGCACATCCAATGAGGGTAGGACATGTGTCGAGCTCATCTCATATTATTAAAACATTATTTTTACCGTAAACTACACTAATTACCTCTAATCGCGATTAAGAACTTAAAAGTTACTATTCACCAAAAAATTATTTTAATCTCATTGAACCACATTTTACTTCATAATGAAAACCATGTATGTCGGATTTTTGAAAATCAAACCACAGAAGTGGAAATATTTCATTTAAACGAAAAATCAGTTTTTTAACTACGACTTAGTGGTTTCACTATTCATCAAAAATTGAAATTTTTTAGAACAATGCCAAAATTTCACCCTAAGCTATAATTTATATTATGAATTAAAAAATGATGTATATTTTATGAAATTCCAAACATATAAGTTTCATTAATTAATTTTATAATTAATTCCCGCTGTCATAACAAATAGCGTGTTTTTAAGAAATAATATATATCAAAAGATTGACAATTGTTTATGTCCAATTTCAAAGTGAAATTAATTCTAATGAACACCATTGGATAAAATGGTAAAAATATATTCTAATTATACTTTAATACCAATATATAGTATAATTTATCACTATAAATTATTTTGATTAAAAAAGTTGTTTTTAGTATTTTTCACTATTCATAAAAAATTAGAAGTTCTCAGAAAAATACAAAAAATTCAACATAGGCTAATTTTGATATTCCGTATCCAAAAATGAAGTCCATTTTGAAATATAAAATTTCTATAATTTTAAAAAGTGGTTATTACTATTCATAACGGCTACTTTGATTAGTCGCAGTGTTTTAGAACTCGAAGTTGCGTACAATGCAAGCTATAGCATTATTGAATGAGAAGCGTATCGTGGAAGCTCGAGGTGTTACATGTCTAGTCAGGTACCAATCATAAATCACGATTATGGTGCATGTACAACATTTTAGTCACCCACCCGCAACATATATAATAATATCTAGTAAATAAATGTGTCAGTTATTTTATAAAGAATAATGTAATGTGATAAAATAATAAATTTTCCAATTAAATTATTCCTTAATTAATCACCTAATTCAACCGGGTTTATGATTACAACCAATCCACCATTACCTACATTGTCCTATGCAGATGTCTCATACAACCACCTGGAATGTCACATATAAAATCACAATTGATTATAAAATTTGTTTTCCATATCCATTTAATTGTATTTCGTTCCATGGCTACTTAGAATCTTATTTAAATGCCAACATTTTGGTCCTAAAAGGTCATCTATAGAACCCCCAGGGATATTTAAGAATATGTCACTATCACACACCTCATTATTATCACATATGGGGTTCAATTCAATAGTGTGAATCCCACACTATTAGTTATCACATAAGGGATTCTGAAGAATCTTCCAGTGTCTTATACAGTTTTATCAATCAATTAAACATGTAATACATATATCACATTAATCAAAGTTAATCATTATTAACCCCATTATCAACATTTCACAACATTGTACACCAATTATATTTATAAAAATAATCATGTCTCATCACATTTTTCACATGGAATAATATGAAAATTTCACCGGTAATCTATTTTTCATCATTTAAATCATATAGTACATAAACAATTCAAGGTTCATCCAACAAAAAATTAATTCCCATTACCCAAAATATCATAATCAAATCAATTAACCAATTCATAATCCCATTAAATTACCACTTACACATACCCAATTCACTAAATTTAAATTAACAATGTTTTAACCGATTTCATTCTCACCGGGAAACTATATTAATCAATTCAATATGGAGTTCAATTTCCCAATGTAAAAATTTAAATTTTACAAATACATACACCCAATTTCAAGCAATAATTTGTCAATCTAATAACATACCACTTACCATAAGGTCATTGAAGGATATTTCCTTCATAATAAAATATTTAAAATGAACTAGAAAGGTCAACTTGACAATGATGCAAGGGATTTAGATCCAAAACCAATATCCAATAAATAATAGAAAAAACCATCATAACCTTGATCTAAACGATATATATATATATATGGAATAAAGCATCCCTCAACAACTAGAATGTGATATGGGAATGAGAGACGTCCACACAGGAAGAAATCACATAGGAGGAGATGTGTAGATTTGTTAATCATATATTTGATTCATTAAGGATAGAGTTCAGAATGGTTTTTAATCCTCTATAGATCCTCTAAAAATATAGAGAGCCACTTATTTTGAGCATAGTATAATTAGAGTGGAATATGGTGGTTAGTAATTCTTTAAAATAATTATTAGTGAAATTAATTTTATGGGCATGGTTTTCTATGATTTACGCCATAACCATGAACCTACTTCTAGGGGTGAAAAATTTCAGCTAAGAGGGTGAATGGTTTAAAAAACATGTGAAAATGATGAAAATCCACTCTTTTTTGGAATTCATGGTTTTTTAGAGGTATGTCCCTTTTTTGGTATAACCATGTGGATACCATGTAATACATTTTCAAATTTATAATTTCCATATTTTCACCAGAAACATCTAGAAAAAAATCCACAGTAGATATACCAAAAATATGGTAGAATATTATGTGTAAATGATCATGACACATCTCTATTAGTTGTTAGGATCAAACAATTATTTATTTAGAATACTAAATAAAATTGAATTTTTTTTATGATATTCTGTACATAAAGATCAAAATAGAATTATAAAATTAAATCATACTCCACAAATTTTTTTATTCCTAAAAAATCTTTGGATGGATCATACGTATCCTATGGAATACTTTGTTCAATGTTATTTTTGATTAAAAATCACATATGCAAGTTGGGATGACATCCACATTATCATACATGATATTTACTTACTCTTATATATCCCAATGAAATATTATATAGGCTATAAAACATAAAATTTAATCATATGTGTCATTAAATTACTCTAACACAAGTTATGAGTCTATATTACATAACTCAATAATTGATTTTTTCAACTATAGTTAACAATTCTAGAAATAATTTTTAGAAAACAATAACCACTACAACATTAACTCGTCTCAAATCAATCTATAAATTAATGAATTCTCTTAACATTTCATTAAAATAATACAACACCATCATCTTGGAGATTTCGATTCTCCCCATTTGTATTTATTATCAATAATATATACATTTCATTTCCATCTCATATTCAATGTTCTCCCTTGTATTACAAAATTCTTCTTTTCTCACCTAAAATAAATATATCCCCAAAAAATGAATTGTAATGTATTTGTTTCTTCCACTTAATAATAATAATGACAAATTTTTTCCGGATATGGGTTTAATAAATTTTCTAAAATCAATAATTGATGAATCAAACCATTTTAATTTAACTTGATCCATCAAAGTGTAGAAAACAATGCCTTTTAATTAGAAATAATATAATTATGTATACCAATTTTGAATGTGATTCAAACTAAAAAAATTGAAATTTTAATTAATTTATATAAAAAATTTAATGATATTTTATACAATAATATATTTTAAATAGATTAGAATCATTATTTATAAAGTTGTTTTCTACCCCCAACAGTTTATATATCTGAATGAGTATTTTATAGAACATTAATAAAAGTGTGGTAAAAGTTTCAAAATCATACCACGATAATGTTGATGAAGATTATATTCACCCATTTTTAGTCTTAGCATTTCAAATGTCTATATTGGGAATGTTTTTGTGATAATTTTGGAAACATATTCCTTGGATGAAATAAAAATTATCTCAATGTGGATTCAATGAACTTTTCTTTCATAAAATGATATTTTACGTTAAAGTGGTTTGATCTTGATTGTTACACTTGGTTCATAGAATGATTTATTACACATTAGTAATCAAAAATCATAACTAGTTGATACACAAAAATAACATATATATATTTATTTTGGTACATATATGATATGGACACCAAAATACGGAACCCATTTCTAAAACACACTTATAGAACAATACTGAAATGTCTCAAAATCAATGCTACCTAATGTCATTAAATGAAAAATATAATTCTACTCCATCATCTCTCTTTGAATACCCATGATTAAATAGTCCTTATAGAACACACAGACACAAGTATAAGAATAATATAACTCATACTCAAAACATGGAAAAATTATTAGATTATATAGTTTGGAATATAGTCATGTTCAATGGTAGAAACACTACAGGTATTTATAAATAATATTGTATAATGAATAAAATTTCTATTACAACACAAGTGTCCCCTAACCATAATATTTATTGATAACAATAAATGATATATTTGGTTCCACCACTATCCAAACTCTGAAAACGATCTCCCCACCTTTTGATATCTTTTTAAAGCCTACTATCTGGTCAAATACACTAATAAGAACATACGTTATCTCTCAATCCACTATCAATGGGAAAATTTATTATGATTAATTCATAAAAACACTCTTAAGGCGTAATAAAAAACATTTTAAAACCACCAATCTATTCTTACACATGTCATCTAGAGTTATTAATATAAAATTAATTTATTCTTTTACCCTTCTATCATCCAAATATGATTTTACTATGTAGTGGTAATCTCCTCCTTCCATTTCATTTTTTGATTTAAAATATCCCCAATACATATTATTAAGCCTCTAGATGTTTAATCTAATATAATTACATAAAAACACCTTCCTGATGGTTTTTCTCTTATCCATATTTTTTTCTTAACTACTAAATAATGTCTTTAACCCAACTATGCATGTACCTTCTTGTGGTATATTATGATACTCAACCTCTATTGTAATTGAGGTGATAAAATATTTCTTTAAGTAATTCTATTCCTTAAAGTATTATCCAAAGGAAAACTATCTTTTTAATTTGGCCCTACTATCATCCACTATGCTAGTCTGCATCAATAAAACCATATAAATCAATTTCTCCCCTCTTCTCATACTATATTACATTATTTTATGTGTTCCATAGATACATCATAAAACTATTAGTTTCAATTAATTTTATATAATTTCTATTATATTGATATGTACAAAAGATTTTAAAATTAATAAGATATTTTTCTTTAAAGAATTCATATACAATAAAGAACCAATTAATTTTATAAATTAAGTCTCATTGACAACATTCCATTCTCCATCATTACTCAATTTTCAACTAAATCAATTTGAGTTGATACATCTCTAGTATATCCCATATAAAATATATTCAATAACTCATTGACATATATTTCATTAAAATTGGAACTTGATTCTTTGTTTTAGAACCTTTTAGACCCATGAAAAAATTTATCTCCTTGGGTTAGATAATATCAAATATTCTAAACATTTATGGTGAAGGAAATTCAGACAACTTTTCTTCATCACGTGAAAAAAAAATCTTGTTAATATAATCCATAATAATTTGTACTTTAGTGTTTTAATTTTTAACTGAACAATTTCTATCCACTTTATTTTTAAATCTCAGGCTTCTCAAGTTCTAAAATAGATCGAAAAAGTTGGATCTCACATCGATGTGAAAATTACTAAAACTATGATTCAAAATTAGCATAAAAGTTATATATTAAGTTACATTATATAATTTATAATGAGATTCATAGATATTAAGGATTACTACATCCTTGGTTTATCGTTTTTATTCCACCACAGACACACGGATCAACGAATATTATCAATTCAAATAAAAATTCATGGTAATATTATTATACCTACTATAAATGATCTCACCAACCAGTATAAGACACAAACCACAATTTTTTATTAAAATGTTATAAAATAATCAACATTGAATAATTATCATCAATGTTAGATTTAGACTATAATAGACTAATATAATATGAATCCTCATCATTGTCCAATTATATAATAATTGTCAATATAGTTTTTATTATTGGTAAATTTGGTTCAAAATTTTCACAAAACACCTGAACAATTGATTCTATATATTTTTTTATTATTTTCTCGTTATAATCTATCCTAGAAATAATTTTAATAAATTTAATATGATTACAATTTAAACTCATACCATCAATTTTCATGCATTCTATGTGTTTAAAATAATCTACATCTAATCAGTGATATAATATTTTAATCCTAACAAAATATAAATATATTAATCCCCATATGATATTTGGAAATAATATATTTCTCTCTCCATAATAACCACATTGTTCATTTCATGTCTGTATGATAACATGATATGATATTTGTTATAAATTTGAAGAACATCCTCATGAAATGGGATTATTTAGATATCTCAATCGTTTTATGTTTGCATATATGGAAATGGTCTGAGGCTCTCCCTTAAAATTTTCATTATCATGAACATCTATATGGACTTCTCCTCACAGGGTGATTTCCTATCAATTAAAAGATCCTTTATTCACATGATTTAAATGCAAAAATAACTTCATATTATGATCTTAATAATCACAACACTTTAAATGCCCCTATTCATCATTCTATATCCCTGAAAATAGTTTCATGAATCATTACATAACACATCATCATTGTGATGTTTAAAATTTATTGAATAACATGGAATCATAATAATAAATCTTTTCATAAATCATGATTACAATATTAATAATAATGTTCCGATAATTGATTAATTAGAAACTAATCTTTATTTATTCTCCCTCAGTATACTTATTTCTATAATTCTAACTTTATAGAAAACTGATATCATTTACGTGTCTTCAAGTTGACCATTACATAAGAAAATTTTACTATTATATTTTTCCAGAGAGCCTCAGATTCTTTTTAAAATTTCATGAGACCAACCACAATATATGAACTGAATAATCTTACATTTCATTGTATAATTATTCCCCTTGGTATTTTTAATAACTATTTACTATTACACAATATTTGTTATTTTTATGTGTCTCATTGTGTGATCATAATGACATTTTATTATTTTATAAGTCTACAACACAATGAGTCTTGTATATGATTTGGTAACTATAATATAATACTTAAATTATCCAAGTGATTTTCCAACTCATGAGTGAATGTTCATAATGAATATTAAGTATTAAACATTTTATAAATTACTTGAAAATTACTAACTCTAAAAACCGTATAATAAATCTACACTTCTATCCATTATATTATGTTAACAAAATGTTATATAATATAAAAAAACTTCCCCATTTATTAAAAAACATGGTATCATTCGAAATGGATTATAATATCCCCCGTTTGTGTTTTATCAATATAATACAATAAATATTACCTTCAAATCTTATCAATGATATCCTGCCTTCATTTATTAAGAAATATTAAATGTGAAACTCGATTTCAATGTCTTTTTTATAAAAAAATACAAATATATTTTTTAGAATGGGTCATATTGTTTTCTTCAAAGTATTAATCAACTAGAAATAAAAATTATGCATGCTTAAATTTTATCAGCATATAAAATAATTTTAGTAAATTATAACATCAAATAAATACTTATGAAACATAATATGAGATACTAAATCAATTCATTATTTAGGAATATGAAAGTTAATTTTCACCACTTTCTCGAAATAACTAACGAAAAAACCTAAAATACAAATGATAAGGTATGGTTATCTTCTTGTGGATTACATATAACTCTATATAGTAATGAAATGAAATGAAAAATTTTGGGTAACTCATAAAAATACCTCAATACTATTGAGGTATGGAATAAATTCACATTTTTAGTTTCGTCTTCTCAAATGTATCAATAGTATGTTGTTTTTTAATCATGTTAACAATTTTATCGTATGATTGAATTAAATATTCTATCAAGATACATCCATGAACCGTATTATTTATATATTTATAAACAATATCAATGTATGTTAAAATATAATATTAAAATTTATCTTCTGAAAAATTTATTCTACTTCGATTGTAATAGTTTAAATCTAGTGGATATTCATTGACAAGAAACATAACCTCAAGTTGAGTCTTCCTCCAAATAATAAATAATTATATATTTATTTAGACAATATACATAACCTCAGATTAACATTATTTTATGAACAAAATTTTCTTGGAGTTTATTGACACATAATTTTAATCAAGTATAAATTATCATCCAAATGTAAACCTTTAATCTTTAATTTAACCTGACTAGTCAACAACACTATATCTTTCAATTTTGAGCCATTTTTATCCTCATAAAATATAACGAAACAATATATGATAATAATTTTCCATAAAATACTATTTTACACAAAGAGATTATATCCTTAGTATTGTATTGATATTTAACATAATAAGTAACTATGTAGTCAATTTGTGGTCCTGAGGTAGAGAATACTTATCAAAATTCTAAATTATTTCTCACTGAAACTATTCAAAACATCATTATTACTCAACTTGGTTCTATATTAGAAGGATTTAGAAGCTTCTAATTAATATATACATAAAATACTATTCAATAATCCCTTGGAATATTATTGTTGGGGAATGAATACAAGGTCTGCAGTATGTGTGACTCTAAAAAGTAATGAAAAATGTATTTTATTAACAAAATGAATCTTAAAAATTATTATCATATAAATAAAAAATTATTTACATGTATTCTTATCATTAAATCTAAAAATAATTTGATAAGAAGAATCAATTATAAACAATGATAATGTTCTGTTTATCTTTACATATAGTTTAAAATCTACTTATCATTTTTGAAGTCAATATTTCTGAATTTCTCATACATATTTTAATAACATGATCATATATTCTTTTCCAATTTGTAATGAGACATATTTAATATATATATACATTACTATATCATTTGTAAAAATAAAACCCCTAGGTTTATTCATATAAACTTCTTTATATGGCTCACCATTCATTAATAATGAGATTATAACTATTTGAAATATATTTAATCCCCATTGATATATAATTAAATGAAAAATTATAATTGTTTCAAATATAAAAAATAGGGAAAATTTTACTTAATAATCAATTCCCTAAATTTTGAATACCCATGGCACACAAGCCCATTATAATTTTTTGAAACCACATATTTATTATTAAAACGGTTCATAAATTTTTTTATAAATTAATGTTTTTCTTATTGGAATAGTAGAAAAGATACCATGTCACATTGTTTTCATTTTGATCATGTTATTCATTCATGGTTTTTATCCATTTCATGTGATAAATGGCGTCCCCAATAGATTAATATTTGAATATTTTAATGTAAACTAATGTGTCTATATTTCATGAATTTAATTCTTATTGAAAACGCTAAATTTAGATCACTCAATTATATTCTTAGTATAAAGAATAATTTATATTGTATAAGTTATCCCTGAGGTTTTAAATAATACAACCTGATCACTTATATAAACCAAATTTTCTACATCATCTAGAATTTATAAATTTTTACCAAAATTATATTTTGTATATGTAGTGAAAACATCATCATCATCATCATCAATATTTATTATTTAATTGTTGAGATGGTCTTCATTATCAAGGAAAATTATATCGTCACTATTAATTATCCTTTAATTTAGACAAATTTATCACCAATATTGCAATATACAGTCCTGGGTTCCACACACCAGTGCGCTGAGCTAGTTAGTCACACGACCTCGAGCACACCTCCCCATTTGATAGAGGTTTTCAACTATATATGAGGGTCAACATTGATAATAGATATACGATAACCTATTTATAAAAGTAACAAAATTGTTGAAATTAATATTAAAATTCATATTATATAACCAATAGAAAGAAATAACCAGTATATCACGATACATAAAACATGAATACACTATCCAAAATAAAATATTTTATATGTCATTCCTAGAACATGCCATGTTTCAAACTAAAAAACCCAAAATAAATAATGATAATAAAACTCCACAAGTGGGTCTAAAATCACATCTGATTCCATTATCCTTTCTCTATCCTGACTCGTTTATTATACATAGGTCCTTTTACCTATCCTATCCAACTACCATGAAATTTATTCAGGTACTAATTAGGTAGCACTAGTAGGTTGTGAGTACAACATAGTAGGCCACCTACAATAGGATATAAATTAATACATAGTCAATAATAATATATGAAGTTGAATAGAAATAAACAAAATCAATAATGTAATCAATTTACATATATTCTATTACATATTATTTAGAAAAATTACTCCATCTGGTTCTCGAGGAAACCCAAAATTATAAATACCTACTTCATCCCATGCAAGCGTTCGAAAAATATAACATATTCAATTAAATATTCATTCAATTATTTGGAATTTCATTATCCTTGTCATTTCAATTTATAACATGAAAACTTGGGACCATAGTCCATTGACTATCCCATTGGTGTAGAATGTCGTGTCTATCACCCTTTGCATATTTGGAGAATCAGTCCCTATCCAACACAACATGGGTATTTATAATATCAGTCAGTATCCCATAAAAACATTGACATTCATGCATTTTGGCCCAGAACACCATGTCTATCACCCTGTGGGTATTTTTAGAATCAATACATGTCCCACATCCCTATTCTCAATCAAACACAAATATCACATATATCACCTTATTCATGGTTAATCAACTTTAAACTTCCTATCAATGTTTACAATCCAAATATCCATTAATTAATTAAAAAAATAATTATTCCATTTCAATCAATTTTACAATTATGATCAATCTAATTAATTATTTAAACATTAAATAATCCCCTTATCGATATAAGTAAACTAATAATTAATTCAATAAATAATTATTCCAAATGATAAATTCAATATCCATATAGTTAATTCTGTAGTTAGTTACTCCAATTCAAAAATTTAAATATTCCACAAAACTAATTCAATGAATGATTACTGAAATACAATAATTTCAATATTACATGTAATTTGTTCCATAATTAATTAATCTAATCAACAATTAATATATTGAAAACAATTAATTTAACAATTAACTATTCTAATTGAACAAATCCAAATTTCCTATTAATTTCATATTCGCTGAAACCATTATTTAAATCAATAATTAATTAATACAGATTAATGATTCTATAGACCTATCCATCGATTAAATTATTAAATTCAAGATTCAATTTATATACATGACAATAGAATTAATATAATGAATATATTCAACTGAAATCAAGACTTTCTAAAATTGAAATTCAACTACCTATCTCATGTTTGATGGCAATTGGTTACCAACATATATTCCCCATCCATGTGAATCGATCACGAACATGATGGATAATGAGATTTAGATTTTAAACATATATCCAAGATCAGAAAAATACTGATCCAACCAAATTTGGGAAAACATCACTTCAACGAATAATATAAGGACATGACAGTAGGAAGTTATTACATGGGATATAAATCTAATACCGAGAGAGGTGGAGATCATCAATCTAGGCATTGATTAATCTTGAACGGTGGTCGAGAGACCTACAAATTCATCATAGAGCATCAAAAATAGATATAATATGACTAAGGATGAGCTCAGGTCGTTTTTGGGTTAATATCAAGGTTTTGGGATTTTAAATTCTAATTAATAGGCTAATTAAAACAATATGCATTGTTTTCCTAGGATGGGGATCATGGTTTTTTCTATTTTGAACCATAATGGTGTTCGACATTTGGGTGTCCACAATTCCTCTTAATAGGGTTCATAGGTTGATAAAATGTGTGCTAGATATGGGAACAACAATTTTCTTGGTTCCTATATGGTTTACTGGGTTGGGTGGATGGTTTGGAAAAAACATCAGTTAACAAGGTAAAACCTCTCATCCTCCCAAAATTTTCAATTTTTCACACCCAAAAAACCCCAATGTAAACCACAAAAGATAAGTACTCAATGAATGAAAAAATAATACCTTAATCATTCCAAATAAATATCTAGAAATGATCATCATCATATATATATATAAATGGATTTATTGTATAACCAGCGAATATTTCATTATTAGTATTCTCCTAAAAAATATTAAAAATATTATTTTTTTTACCAAACATATATTGATAGAAAATATAATTTATTTATACATTTAATCTCTAGTATAAGTAATTTTTGTATATATATTTGAATTTAGGATCAACATTATTTTATTTATAATGAAACTACTATATGTAGTTTTTTTAATCTAGAAATATCATTATGTTATATGGTTAGTTACAATATTTCTATCCATGAAAACATGGGTTCCATATTTCTTTTAGTCACCTCATTTTAATTAGGGGTCTACGGTGTACTAAATTCATATATTATATTATCTATACAAAAATATTCTTAACACTTCTTGTTTGAATACTCACTACCATTGTCTGATCTCAGTATCATCATTGATAAATTGGTTTAGGCTTCAAATATACTTATGAATCATTTAAACTTATATAAGGAATGTTATTTATGAGACATAATCATGGTAAATGTTAATCTATCAAACTATTCAATGAAATTAATGATGTTCATTTATTGAAATGTATAATTTATTTTCATGTTTCAAAAAACATTTGAGTGAACTATATCTATTGTTATTATAGTATAATGTTCATCTACAATGTGATTTTATTCACAATCATACTTTTTTTCAGGTTTTGTACATAGTGATAGCATCTTCTTTCAAATGTGGTATATTCCTTATAACATATTCTCTAAAAAATCATTATTTTCATTTTCAAATTTTACCAAATCTTCCATTTTACAATATGTTTTTATCATTCATTTTCACAAAGTAATATTATTTTTTTTATTTTCCTACCTGATAAAATATTCATTGGGTTCCAATCCCCCTTTTTAAAACCATTCTACCTTTAAATATCTGCCACAAACAACCATTATTTATTAAAATCACATTGTATCTGTCATCAAAATCATGTGATACACATAAAAAATTAAGTTTGTTTCTATAAAATATTATTACATTATTATAATTTATTTTATTTTTCCCAATTTGAGACACTACATCACCTTTATTCATCAATGAACATTCATTTTGAAAATGTAACACCTCCTCCATTATATCATTTTCATTATTTAGATTATTCAAATAAACATTCATATGGGAAGAGTATCCACCATACATAATCCATGGGTTACTCTATTTTTATTTTTTGAGTGAAAATTCAATAAAAATTACCTACTATTTTAAATGATTGACTTTTTGAACTTTATCATTATCTAATATTTATTTAATTTAGATATTATGATTATGAAAATTCATTTCAGTTGTTCCCTTATTGATTAATACCATCAATAACAACTTGATAACATTATATCATATTTTATAATTCAAAATTATTTTTATGATGTTGTTGTTTATAATTGGTTCCCATTTATAATTATTTTCTGCATTTAAGATTCAGTAGCTACCATGGATTCATCCTGTGGTGAATACATCCTCTTTAATAACCTACACTATAGTGGATGAATGTTTAAAATATAGTACACCAACGGGGGAAGGTACCCCATGATCATTTCTATCCATTCTTAAGGGTTTTTTCATTCCACCTGATTTGATATTAATTATTTGATTTCCTAACATGTCCCATTGCCTTATGATTTTATGTTTCCAAAAAAGAGCCCGATCAATACTTATTTATCTTTCAAAATACAAAGAATCTTCTTCAATTATTTATTTCTCTATTGTGGATCATTTTTTATAAAAACATCCACTAGTTACTACATTTGATAGATTTTTTACTGGAATAAGGGATTTTAAAAACATGATGGTGGTTGGTATTCTTGTTCTATGACACCTCCCCTTTCGTTTCAAAGATTAAGATGACCTCTATTGAGTTATTTCTAATTCCCCTTGATATTTTGATTATTTATAGATATTTCTACTGTGTTTTATGTTTTATATCTATTTTAACTAACATCCATCTTCCAAAACAATTTTGGTACATTTTCTTTTATTTACCCTTTTCCTATAAAACCCCGTCCATTAATAGAATGATATATAGATTTCTAGAGAATTTACACTATCTAGGCTAATGAACAAAATGTATGTGTCATCTTCATTTCCCATATACCTATTTAGAGGTTAATGGTTTAGAAAAAAATGAATAAATTATTTTTGATTTAAACATATGTGTTGTATAATCATAGGAAATATGTTGTATATAAATAATTGAAAGACAATAATGTGAATTTATATCATATATGTGTTATGGCATTGAGTTTTCATTGTCGAGGGGATGAAAAAGTTCCTGGTGGTGCCGATTAAAATCATTATAATTTATTTATGAATGATATTAATGAATGGTACAAAACATTCCATGAATAGTCCCTAAAAAATTTAGAACTGATGATCTTTGTTTTAACATGGTCATCCCCTGGATCTCAATGCACATGTCTAGTCAAAAAATATCTCATAAACTAGATGCTTAGTTTTTGTTAATGGTTTTTGGGAATCTAAAATATTATATACATTATTCTTTGGTCTCCTTTTCTTATTATGGTATGTGGATTAGTGATGGAGGTCAAGCATGTACTACTCGAGACTTGGTTATATTGACCATTCAATGGATCCCACAAATGGAAGGGAAGTCTAGTGACCTGAGTAAAGCTATGAAATCCCATTCCTGGATGAAAAATCCAAATAAATTTCATCCATTAGAGGGACCACAACATAAAGTTGAAGATGAGTGGAGGATAACTATTTTATCTTGTAAAGATAAATCATATTTAATCTGTAGAGGTAGTAATCACCCATGTAACCATGGATTCAAAATGAGATTCTAATAATAATTCTATGAATGAGGACTCAATCACAAGCATAAAAACATCTGATTTTGGGTTTAAGAAGGTATAACTATATTCATGAAACTAATTTAAACCAATAAGAAATATAAGAAAACTATAATATACCAGGATGTTTATAATATGATTCATGTGAAGAATGACAAATGATGAAAAGACTAATCCAAATTTCATAATCTAGCAGTCACATAGTCGGTTGAAAAATACACGGGATTCATGAAGATATGACTGAAATATAAAATAATTAGGGATAATCAAGGAATCTCATGACATAATGGGGAATTAGGAATAATTTATAAGGCCATGGGAGGGAATGTGTATCATGGAAATCTTATCAAAGAACTATTCAATCCTAAAGGGGCTAAAGGGTGTAATAAATATGCATATTAGAATAACCTTTAGAGAAATGATGAACCAAAGGCTCTTGAATAAAATGACGTGTGGACGGTGTGAAATCATAGTTATTATAATATTCTGATGCTAGAGGAGAATGATGAAAATATAGTTCAATATGAAGGTTTAAAGGTAGTGGAGATCCATAGGCGGGTTTTGTTCATGGGGGTGACTTGTTATCCATAAAATTTTTAAAAATAATTAAATACTATATAACAGTTTTGAAAAATATTTAGAAGTAAATATCTCAAGAGTGAACTCTAAGAAGGAATAAATTGATGTGAAAAAATTATATAGGTATAGATTTACATGGATGATTCATGTAAAAATATTGATGTTTTTTAAATTAAAACATCTATATACTTTGAGGAATTATATTATTTGAAAATTTTCTATGATTATTTTTAGAATATCATAAAATTCATGTAATATAGTATTTTAGACACACTAAGGCTCAATCCAAAAATGTATATTCAAGAAATATTTTAAATGTATATTCTGATTCCACTTGGAATTCCACAGATCACTATACTTTGTGTTGGTGTTCTTCTAATATCAATATATTTTATTATGTATTTTTTCATTGGATTTTATGGGTTTTTTAGTTCTTACATAACCTTCAAAAGTTTTTGGGTTTTAAAATAAATGGAAATTAGAATAAGTTTTGGGTATTATATCCCATTGATTTGTGATACCATTTACATCCAGATAAAGATATGTTATACCATTATTTTATGTATTATGGATTAAAACACTTAAAAACCAAAACCATGAATCATTCATTATTGATATAAATTATACTAATGGGATTGTTTTTTTATAACTTTATTCTCTAATATTTAATAATATATTTTCACTTACCGATTTTACAAATATAATATTATATAATTATAGGCATGTGTGCATATTTTGCCATAATTTTTATCTGTCCAGTTTTGATTTGGAATTTAATTTTCTTTAGACATAAAAACTAATCGTGTTTGATATGTTTCAATATTTTCTGGAAAATTTATGATTTTATACATATATCACATGTATAATTCCATTATTCTTTCTGAATACCTTTTAAATTAATGATTATGGGGTTTTATTTCATATAATACTTAAATTCTGTTATAAAAACCCTATTATTGGGATACATCAATTTTGGTCACACACATAATCAAAAAAATAATTTTTTGCCTTTTAGAAAAATGTTTTCATATATTAAAATGGTTTTTATTTCATCCATAACATTTTTATTAGACAAATTTCAAATTGTAATCCATAAATATTATTAACAACATTTTATGTCACATTCAATATTTGATTATTCTTGATAGAATTATTCTCAGGATGCAAATAATTATTTTTTAGGTTTATAATATCCCTTATTCAAATTTTAATCCGCATTATCATGTTTTCCTCCATATTAATTCTCCTTCATTAGCTACAAAACAACTATTAATTTATAATTATTCCTAAAATAAATGAATAACTCTTTCATCTTATTTTATAAGATCCTTTGGAGTAGTCTATTTAGTTATTTCCCCACCATCTGAGTGCTCAACACTATCTAAAATGCTTTACTCAAAATATTTAAATATTATTTAGAAATATTTAATTGATATTTTTATCTTAACTTTTGATGATATTACATTATCTTTAAGAAGTATAAATTCAAGGAAAATTCCTCAATAACATTATTATAGTTATTTCCATTTATTATTTTTGTAGGAAATCATCTATAGAAATGTCCAATATTTCTATAGATAGAGAATATAAAATTTAGTTATCTAGAAACATAACATTACCTATTTAGAATCTTATTTCCATTAGGTATGAGGTGTTAGAAAAACTATCATATATTATTCATAAATAGAATTGATATTCTCATCATCAAAATTAAAACTATTTTAATCAGTAAAATAATCTTCCATATTACTATCAACATTAAATTTTATAGGAACTTCTCAAATTATCCCTTTATCGATCAAATTACAATGTATTTGATCAATTATAAAGTTAACAAAATAACTATATTTATTTTATGACATCATATATTGATTTTCTCATAGTTATTCTCAAGAATTTCATTATTGGTTGTTAACCCATAAAGCATATAATAGAATAAAATGTATTAAGGACTATTCCAACGAATTTAAATAAATTCTCACCCTATTAGTGACGAAAGATCATAGATCATTTTCATATGATGAATATTCAAATAAATGGATATTAAAGGAAGAATCGAAACATTTTCCCACTCCTAATGTCTCTGTGAGAGGGAATGAAGAATAAAAATTATATATATGTGACATCAATGCCAGGACTAGTCCTTGAATCTACGGTCATCAAGGATTAGATTATTCGCGAATGAAGAATTGAGTTTACAAATAAATTAGAACTAAAAATCCAATAATTGTATGTAGTGTCCACGTATTTTATCATTAAATATATATTGAAATTTGAATAAAAAAAGCATTAGAATTATTTACTTGTAATTCTTATTAAGGCACATGAGGTAAACATAAATTAATAAGAGGTAATTTTTATTCAAAAAATCAATGATGAAAAAATGAGCCAAGATAAATAAATCACGATCTAGGAAAATATGGGTTATTTTTTAGGAAAACATAAATGAAAAAAAGTAGAAATAAATTTATTTTTAATGGATCATATACATGGTTCAATGATTATATATTTTAGAGATTCCATAAAATGGATTTTTATTTATTTTTGAAAATTAATTAATATTTTTTATTTGGGTGATTTTGAATGTGTTGACATTAAACCCATAAATTTTATTTTAATAGAAATTAATCTTATGGAATTGGATAAGGGTTGCGAGTTTATATCTAACCATTGAATCTATTAGAATCCACATTAATGTACTCAGTGAAATTACATACAAATTCATATTATTATATACTTATATCTTAAAATTATCTTATATTAAGTCATAAATTATCATCATTTACCATCATGCCTGTTATATAGATTATATAATGTTTTTTATATATAATTAATATTTTATCATCCAACAAATATTTTATAGAAATATTAATATAATTAGCATAATAATTAAATCACTACCATTTTATTATTCTTAACATATTTCTAATTAATAATGGAATATTAAATAGATTTCATTAGAACTATGAATCCCTAAAATAATAGAATTGTGATCATCAACACTAATTGAGAGATGGTTGGTACCATTAGAGACTTCAAATGTGAAAAACGTTATTTTAAAACATGGAATCATTTTACAACTATTTTCTTCTATTTCATAGAAAAAAGAGATATATGAGAGTGAACATAGAACTTATACCAATTCTAAGATGAAAAAAAGATGTCATCAACACTTAGAGGGGTAGGTTTGAATTAGTGAAAATAATCTATCTTTTAATATCACTATCACTCTTATACATAATCAATAGCCACCTCTTAATATCATTGATATTTAGTAAATAGTAAATGGGATAAAAGATTTCATAATGAGGTCAACCTATAATATAGATGAATTAATACCAAGTGTATGGTTGTTTTTATCTCCCCTAAAGTGTATTATTATTTTTAAATCGGGATATATGGATGGGAATATTATTAAATATGCTATAATCATTAGTAGTATCCAATTTAAAATCATAATAAATTACTTATTATATTTGGAAGATAGAAATCAACCTTATGAATGTTCAGAAATGTAAACATTTATATTCAATAGGAAAATTAGATCTGAATCACCTACCGCATCTACTTAAACAAAACCATAGCGGACGTATTCTCTCTTCACTAATTAATTTTATAATTTTTTTAAAAAAATTAAACAAACATATTATGACCTTTATAATTATTTTAGAATTATTATCACTCCATGATATACTTTTGAATATATTTTATATGAAAACACATTAATCTCATTACATTAATTAGCCTACATTCTTGGTCATCAATGCATAACAAATCAAATTTATACTATTTTAATCCACCTAAATATTGTTAATTTTTATATTTACATGATAATAAATATTTTAATGAATTTCCTTCTCCATGATATCCACATTAATCTTTCCCTATCTTTATGAAAATAATTAGTGGAAATTATTTAATTTCATAAAACATTCCTCACAAAATGGGTTTATTTTGATACTTTCATCGTCGCATTAAGTAATATCATGAAAAAACATAATTATATACCATATAATTGTCTTCACTATTCCCTAATTTATAACTTTATCCTCAAAGAATGACAACCTATAAAATAATAAAAAATATTATACAAGATTTAAATCCATAGATAAATATATAGTGTTATATTCTTCTTCATGATGAATGGATAACTCATTTTTCCCATCTATTTAACCAAAACTAGTTACTTGAATCAAACCCAAAAACTTCAACATTATGATGTTTTAGATTTACATAATACTATATTATCATTATAATTAATTTTATTCGAGGTAGTGATTATAACTGTAATCATTATTTTTTAATAACTAAAAAATATAAAATATCATCTGAATTAATTATCACTCAAAATTTATATTTCTAGACAAATAACCTTTTTGAAAAAACATTACTTTAACATTTCCATTAATTTTTCATTATGATATACAATGAAACTAATATATATCATAGTGATCCATGGATTATATTCAAATTTTCCATATATCTACCCATAAACAAGTAATTTTTATACTTAGTTATTATATTAATGTTATTATTTTAAATAGTTTTCAATAACAAGTGACTTTTATGGATGATATTTGTTATCTCAATGTATATCCGGGAGTGTTCTTATGGAGTTCACTAAATTTCATAAATTTGTAACAAAAAATACTATGATATATGAGTTAGTAAGACTTATATATAACATGAATCTACTAATGATTATTATACATTCTTGAGTGTAAGTTCATAATTAATCTTATATATTCAGTATATTTTTATTTATTTAGAGATATAAAAACATATAAAAATACATGATAGATATTAATATTTATCATTAATTTACCACTCATCAAAAATTTATTACTTAATTGAAATACCATTTCCATTTAACATGGTGAAGTGCATCAAAAATAAAAATTATTTTAATAGAATAACAATATATTGGGGTTCATTTAAATTTATAATGATTATTATTTATCTTTTATACCTTGATTCCATATTCAAAAAGTATATTACCCACAATTTTCTCTATACAGTCTTCATTATTTAACTTTCAATTTATAAATGTAGATTTTATATACATTTGGTCAACATTGATATTTGATAATGCTAAAATGAAATAAAAAATATTCATGGCCACATTTTTTTATTCATCATAAAAAGTTTCATCAATTACTAATAGTTAAATTTGAAAATATCTCTGTAAAATCGGTCTAGACGTATTTACAAAATCCTCGCCATTTGTTTTATTATATTTATGAAAATTGCAATTTATACAAATGATTTTATTATGTTTATTATTGTGTATAAATTACAATGGATCATTATTCTAAATTTGGTTATATTTCCCATTCATATATTAAATCCATTTAATGTGTTGAAAAGATTCATCAACACTTGGGTTTCAATTTTTGTTTATAGTTAACTGTGATGAACTATTTCAAGTTAACTCTAATGATATTTTATAAGAATCGCCTAGATATCTCAGAATGAAATGTTCCCATATGGTTATCATGTATTCAATTTCATGACATGAATAACTAGAATCATTATTGACATAAAAAGTTTCATATCTCTCCTCTATCTTCACTATAGGATCAACAATTACAACACCCTCCATTATTGGATTTTAGGTATCATCATAATTTTTAATTATATTCAAATCATCTCACTCAACTATCATCTAAATTATTTTTTTATAGATTTTGTAAGAAATTCCATGTAGTGTATTTCTAGGAAATATTACATAATTATATTTCTAATCAAAATATTCAACACTTTTTACATTACTCATGATCAAGCATTGACTACCGAATAGTATGAATTATTTTTTATATGAATTATACCTGATCAAAATTTTGAATGGTTTCATATATGAATTTATCCTCAATAAATATCTAAACTAAATCATTATAGAAATTTTAAGGAGATGCATCTTGAAATAATTGGATGTATCATTCTTGAAATTCATTTTTTCAACCATATCAAAAATACATTTACAATAACGTTCATCTATACTATGTTTACATAGAATTTATGTTGGACTGAAATCATATATTATTTCATGTTTATTAAGTTATTTTGAAACTCATATATTGGGATAATCACTACCATTATCATATTTCATCCTCTTTGGAAAACAATTGTTTCCTTTATAGTAAGTATTCTCATTTTTTTAACATAATCTAAACAAGGGATTTGTGAGATATAAAAAATTATAAATATTTTTTGTAAAATCATAAATTAATTGGATGACTTAATTATCTTTATTTTTTATGGCCCAACTGATATCATGGTTGACCCACTCAAATTATATTTAATATTTCATTGAAACCCCTTAATGTATTTAATTTACTATCTATCTATTTTCACAATACTGACAAATAGTGTTTATATCTTCATTCAATAATGTGATATTTAAAATAGTATCATCATTAATTATCCTACTAATTATCTATTTAACATGGTAAAAAAAATTCTATATGTAACATCCCATGTAAATGAAGAATAAAGCATTTCCATATTTTTTAATATTAACAAATTAAAAATTAATTTTCCTTTAAAGGGGTTGCTATGATTGATAGCGTACCCGATATGCAAAAAAGAGTTTCTTTGAAATCTTACATAGCACACTAGAAATAAAACAATATTATTTTAAATGGTAGTTAACACGTAGCCGTTGTATTGGCGGGAATGAATAGAAATAACTAAAATATTATTATTTATGCTTTTTTAAATGTTTTTACATTTATCCAATAAATGAAAAAGGCTTAAAATATGAAAAAAAATTCAATTTTAGGCATATATACTCTAACATTCACTAAAGGTCGACTTATCACCTTTTGATGGAGAACCATCTATTAATATAGTTTTGTTCACTCTTATAAATTCTATTGGACTAAATAAAAATTTTCTTTAGAATCGGGACATCAAAATTTAATTTGTGTAATTTTTTGGTATTTTTCTGATAAAGATCATTTTTTAATGAATAGTGAAAAATGTTGTATTTTAATTCAAAACCTCTTTTTAATATAATTTATTTATATGATTATATTATCTTTTTTATTGGTTTTAAAGTGAAATTAGAATATATTATTACCATTTAATCCAATAGTGGTCGTTGGAGTTAATTTGTGTTTGAAATTAGACTTAAACTAATGTCAATCTTTTGATACTTATTGTTTCATAAGAACTCGCTATTTGCTCTAACAGCAGGAATTAATTATTAAATTAATTAATCTAACCTATATGTTTTGAATTTTGTAAAATATACATCATTTTGGAATATAGATTATCAAATATAGCTTGGGGTGATGTTTTGGTATTTTTCTGAAAACATCATTTTTTAATTAATAGTGAAACAACTAGGTGGTACTTAAAAAAACTGATATTTCGTTCAAATGAAATATTACTGTAACAACCCAAGGAAACCATGTTTTGTTTTGATTTTGTGAAGTTCTCTTTTCAATATCATCCATTAAGTGAACCATCAAACAATTAATAAGGTAATGATAATAAAATGCATCAAATGGATAAAAAATTTCATTTTATTCAAATAAGAAGCCTTTCGGATATAACATCCGCTGACCAAACAAGAAGGTAAACTGACTGAAAATCCCAACTAAGAACCCGATTACAATGATTGGGAGACCGCTTAAAACTACTAAGAGCCCATGAATGTGGTAGGGGTTTTGAGCATCCATCATAAGAAACATGAGGATGGCTGAAGCCACCGTGACCGTGCTCAGCACCAAGGGGATCACGTGAACCATCTTTCCTTTTCTCCTTAGGTCACATGGAGTAAGGGACACCCCGAGATCAGACCATTTTTATAAGCACCCTAATATGACTGTTGAACCCCAAACGACTATGAATTTGACGATTGGTTCCCAAAGAATCTTGTTTTTATTTTGACCGTTGGGAATAAAATGATTTACCCCAAAAGGGGATCGGAATGCTAATTGTGTATCATCAATGTTAATTTATTTAATTATCTCTTGTTTTCTGAAATGAGAATTTTATTTTATGTTTCTAAACGGCGAAAATTAGTATTATTGTTTTTCTTCCATTATACATATTAGTTTGAACAATTGAACTTTTATTTTCTATTTATATCAAACTGGATGAATTTTTATGAGTTATATATATATTGCATCAAATTAGATATATTACTTCTCTTATAATTTGAAATTTATTAATTATTTTGGAAACTATATTAAATTATGGTTTTATTTACGAATTTCACATCTTTAAGATTACACAAATACTTTTAAGCAACCTATTTCTTTTTCTTTTCTTAAAGGAGTGTATCCAAATGTTTGCATGAAATTATAAATTAAGGTAATTATTATGTAATTCACCAAGGAAAAATAAATAAATATATATATATATATATATATATTATGATGAACAAATTGACGCTTTCTTTTGTTGACTAAATGAACCTTTAATTTTCCAAAATATAATAATTATGGTTTAAAAATAATATATTCAGTATTATAAGGCCAATAAAAATTATTTGTATTTTAAAATAGAATATATATATATATATATATATATGTTTATATAATAAGATGTTTTGATTAAATCAATTTATAATTTTTATTTGACCAATGATTTTTATAATAAAAGTGGTTTAATAATTGAATTCATTAATAATAATAAAAGTAGAAATCAATCAATGATTTAATAAATTAAAAAGAATGTTAATAAAGTTTTTTTTACACTGTTGAAGACCTGGGTTTTTTTCCTCTCTTTTGCACCGCGTCGGACCCGGGCCGTCTGATCCTCTCCTCCCCTTGATCGCGACCGTTCCCCTCTTTTAAATCCGCCTCGCTTCTTGGTCGTCCGATCATCCTAGTGTAATCCCGGCCATCCTCTGATTTCCGGCTTTCTTCCTCATCGCGCCACGTTTTTTTCTTCTTCTTCTCCGCGCAGCTGGACCAGTAGGGTGTAGGATATCTTTTTCCTCTCATAGGCCGGCCAGTAGACCTTGTTTTCCCCCTCTTTTCCACAGGTTGACCCCGACCTTGCCTCGGGCCAAAGACTCCCTCGAAGTCCTCCTCTTCTCCTTATGTTTTTTTAAATCCCCTGTTGCACCAAAGGCCGAAGGGCTTGCACTGATCTCCTTGACCTCTCCAACCTCCAGATGTCGTCGCTACTCCATTATCCTCCTCCTCCTCGTCGAGCTAAAGTAATGGTTGTGTTTTCTTTTTTTTTTCTCTTTTCTATGTTTTTTTAAACGTCTGGTTTTATATATAGGTGTATATATGTACATACATGTTATACATATGCATATAACTTCTGCGTTTAACCTTCTTGTTCCTCTTGCCTCATCTTTTCCTCCTCTCCAAGCAAGGTAAGATGCAAGTTTTAATTTGGTGAGGTTTTGACAATTTTCGGCTTAAATACACGTTTATATATTAAAACATGATATATATATATATATATATTTTCGGGTGTGTGTGAAACTGTTACAAACCAAGGCCTTGAAATCTCCCTCTCGGCTTAGGGAATCGGTTGGGAGCTAGGGGGAAGAACCACTTCATTATTTCCTACCTCTTTATAAGTTTTATTTAGTTATATAAACTTGTTGTATAAAAACATAAAAGACCATATAATCCTTTTTTACCTATTCCTAGAACTGATCTTGACAACCTCTTTGTGAACCATAAAATTTGGGGTAAAGGTCTGATGGTTCTATTTTAATTTTGGGTGCAGGTTCTTACTTTTCACACCTTATGTTTATATATATGTGTGTATATATATATATACACATATGTATAAGATGATAAATGTATGTATACAACCGTTCCTCTATGTTTATACCCCTGATTTTCTTTTTCGCCTATAAAAAATGGAGATTTTTAGTAATCAAATAAATAGGTAAAATTATGCAAGTAAATGATTTATATTGTTGTTGTATATACATACATGTATGTGTATATATATTAATATGAACTTAGTGCCCATTTTTGCAATTATTACAATAATGCATGATGAATTTTATGGGTTGGTTGGATTTCAAAATCATTCTTGAAACTGAGAATTTTCATTTATCACTGATTTGGATAATGAGGATTTTTCTTAAAATGGATAGTATGGACTCCTTGAAATTTTATAAATGCATACATGTATTCATCGGTATGTACTCATGTTTATTTAAAGTGCTAATGGAAGATTTTACACAATTATATATATGATTTCCCAATATAGACTTGATTATGCACATTGTAACCTCAACTGCCTGTATTAAATACCTATGACATCCATTTATCATCATATGTGTAGGTTATGAACAACCCTGCTTTAATTGGGTATTAAGATGTTATGTAATGTAAAGTGTTATGTTCATTTTCTTGAAAACCCATGTTTTTTAAATGTTAAGATAACTGGTTATGTGCACGGAGTTTTAGCATGCATGTCATCACGTTTTTAATGATAGAACTATTTTCATGTTATGAATACGTATGTGCAAATGGGGTTTATATAAGAATGCATGAAACCCTATGAATAATGACCATGTCAAGATATGTGGGGGATGTATAGGACTTACATGTGACGGGTGCGCCCGGAATTATATAGCGCAACAAGAATGATGTGATGGGTGCACCCGGAATTATACAGCGCTCCAATTCATTGGGTAAAGCAGGAGTCTCATGAGATGAACATGTGCGACGGTCCTGGCAGTTACCCTTGACTTGTCCTAAGGAAACAGGGTGGGCAGTGAGCCTTGACCTGTTAAGTATGTTATACAGTCTTGATGAAATGTCTTGACAAAGTCCAGGATTATACATTCCCTTTGCATGTAATGATAAAGGTTAACCATGGGTTTGTTCAACTAACAGGACAACCCCTAGTTGAAAGCTCCCAAGATCATGAAGATGTACATTATGTAACAAGAACTGTTTTTTTATATGGTAAACTGTTAGATGAACTGCACTTTACTCATGAACCATGATATGGATGTTTTCCCTGCTTAGCCATAGAATTCTTTTAGAATTGAAGTAATATGGTTTTAACATTATGCATTGATTATTCTTTTTATATTGCGCACTCTGATCATGTTTACATTAAAGCTCATTCCAAGTACGTGCTTCTTTGTGCAAGTGGTTTTCAAAGAAAGATGAATTTCATGTTTTAAGAAAAGATAATGTTTTGTTTTAGAAAAGTTTTTTATTCTCTTCGAAATAACTTCATTGAGAAAGGATTTTCTAAAAATGTTTTAAAACCCCTTACTGGGCATTTTTGCTCACACTACGTTTTTGTTAAACAATTTCAGGCATGGTTGATACCTATGAAGTTAATTGGAAGTACCTGGTTTCCCATAATTCTGAGCCTCGTGATATTCTGTAGTAATAAGACATGTTATATAATTTATAATGATGTAATATTAAGTATATCTTGTCTCATTAAGCACCCTGGGTTTGGGGGTCGCTACAGTTGGTATCAGAGGATGGGTTCAGAAATCTCTAGAAAACCAGGTGATATAAATATATTGCTAAGACTAACTAAGTAAAAATGTTATAACTTTCAGATGGCTGATGTACCTACCAACCTTTTGTCACTTCCCACTGAGGCTCTAGAGAACATTATATCTCTAGCTAGTCGCGAGAACTTTCTAAACTATGCCTAAATTCGCATGACATGTAAGCACCTGTACGATTTGTCAAACTCATCTAGGGTGCGTAGTCTCCACCGGGGATTGGGGATGGATTATCTTCTAATGATGATGACCCAATTTCCCTCTTATGCACGTCGGGGAAGGTATCACAAAGGACTCTTCCGATTGTTTACAACTGGCGAGGAATTTGGCACAATGCTTGATAACCCTTTTTAAGAAGCTGCTGCTGCTGGAGACCTCCAAGCGGCTTACTTGTGCCAGATCTTGCACTACGGCTTCTGGGGCCAGTTAATGGACGTTGGAGAGTTGGAAAATGAGTCCACCCGTGTGACTCTTAGGTAAGAAGTGTACACCAATGTTTCCCAACTCCACACCCCTCACGCTAAACTCAAGAGGCGTTATAAATGTTCCCATGAGTTTAGTCCTGGCTGTTCATCCTGTGTTTGGTTTTAAGAGTTAGGAAGTTCTTCCACTCTTTGTGGCGTATGTCTTGTAAACTCAGACTTTGCCGTGTAATCTTTTTCATAAATGGATGTTTCTTGTTTCCATTCAAGTCTTCACCGTATCTATGTTGTTAAGATTTTCCCTTCGATGTTTTCTTTCAGATGGCTGGTCAATCGAACTTCTCATCCCTACCCGATGAGCTAGTAGAAGTCATCTTGATCAAGGCATTCATGGTGGATTAACGATCCTTTCTCCACCTGCGAGGGTCTTGCCAGCGTTTGCTCGATTTAGCCAATGGTCCAGAGATTCTTCGGTTATGTCAAGAAAATGATCGCGCCTTTCACCTCATCGCCGCTGCTCAACTCCCCTGCTATAGGAGAAGGGGAATGTACTTTGAGGGCATGTTCCCGTGTTTCACTCTGGCACAAAACTTTTCTGCCAGAGCGTGTATCCTCGTGGCCGCCCAGGATGGCCAGCTCAGTGCATCTTACATGTTCCAAGTCTTAAACCTCAGTCTCCTCAACCGCATCAACCCTCACGACTACCTCGAGCATTATGTGGCTAGAAGAGTCATCAGGGAGTTTATCTACTCAGACGTTTCCGAGCTTTGCATCACACGAGCCTCCCTTTGGATTCCTGTGCGCAGTACACATGAACAGGAGTTCAAGGAGCACTGTTCGAGGTGCATCTGGACTAGGGAAACGGAAGAGTTGTGTGCCAACTTTGTTTTCCTATTAACCGAGCCATACCCGTTGTTTCGGTAGTGTTTTACGTATGGGGTTTTCTGTTTTTCTTCTTTTTATGGTAGAATTGAGAGGGCGCAATTATTTGAAGGGTGAAGTAATGTAACAACCCATGAAAACCATGTTTTGTTTTGATTTTGTCAAGTTCTCTTTTCAATATCACCCGTTATGTGAAACAAGAAAAAATTAATAAGGTAATTATAATAAAATTCATCAAATGGATAAAAAAATTCCTTTTATTCAAATAAGCATCCTTTCGGCTACAACATCTACTGACCAAACAAGAAGGTAAACTAACCGAAAATCCCAACTAAGAACCCGATTACAATGATGGGGAGACCGCTTAAAACTACTAAGAGCCCGAGAATGTGCTAGGGGTTTCGAGCATCCATCATAAGAAATATGAGGATGGATGAAGCCACCGTGACCGTGCTCAGCTCCATGGGGATGACGTTAAACATCTTTCCTTTTCTCCTTCGGTCACTTGGAGTAAAGGACACCCCGAGACCAGACCCTTTTTATAAGCACCCTAATATGACCGTTGAACCCTAAATGGCTATAAATTCGACCATTAGTTCCCAATGAAGCTTCTGTTTATTTTGACCGTTGGGAATAAAATGATTTACCCCAAAAGGGGATCGGAATGCTAATTGTGTATCATCAATGTTAATTTATTTAACTATCTCTTGTTTTCCAAAATGAGAATTTTATTTTATGTTTCTAAACGGTGAAAATTAATATTATTGTTTTTCTTCCATTATACATATTAATTTGAACAATTGAACTTTTATTTTCTATTTATATCAAACTGGATGAATTTTTATGAGTTATATATATATTGCATCAAATTAGATATATTATTTCTCTTATAATTCGACCTTTATTAATTATTTTGGAAACTATATTAAATTATGGTTTTATTTACAAATTTCACATCTTTGAGCTTACACAAATACTTTTAAGCAACCTATTTATTTTTCTTTTCTTAAAGGAGTGTATCCAAATGTTTGCATGAAATTATAAATTAAGGTAATTATTATATAATTCACCAAGGAAAAATAAATAAATAAATAAACAAATAAATATATATTATGATGAATAAATCGTTGCTTTCTTTTATTGAATAAATGAACCTTTAATTTTCCAAAATATAATAATTATGGTTTAAAAATAATATACTTAGTATAATAAGGCCAATAAAAATTATTGGTATTTTAAAATAAAAAATATATATATATACATATGTTTATATAATAAGATTTTTTGATTAAATCAATTTATAATTTTTATTTGACCAATGATTTTTATAATAAAAGTGGTTTAATAATTGAATTCATTTATAATAATAAAAGAAGAAATCAATCAATGATTTAATAAATTAAAAAGAATGTTAATTAATTTTTTTTTACACTGTTGAAGACCCAAATTGTTTCCTCTCATTTTCACCGCGTCGCACCCGGGCCGTACGATCCTCTCCTCCCCTTGATCATGACTGTTCCCCTCTTTTAAAGTCGCCTCGCTTCTTGGCCGTCCGATCATCCCAGTGTAATCCCGGTCGTCCTCTGATTTCCAGATTTCTTCCTCCTCGCACCGCATTTTCTTCTTCTTCTTCACCACGCAGCTGGACTAGTAGGGTGTAGGATATCTTCTTCTTCTCATAGGCCGGACAGTAGACATCGTTTTAACCCTCTTTTCCACAGGTTGACACCAACCTTTCCTAGGGCCGAAGACTACCCCGAAGTCCTCCTCTTCTCCTTCTGTTTTTTTAAATCCCCTGTTGCACCAAATGCCGAAGGGCTTGCACCGATCTCCTTGACATCTCTGACCTCCAGGCGTCGTTGCTGCTCCATTCTCCCCCTCCTCCTCGTTGAGCTAAGGTAAGGGTCATGTTTTCTTTTTTTTTCTCTTGACATTGTTTTGTTTAAACATCGGGTTTTATATATAGTTGTATATACGTACATACATGTTATACATATGCATATAACATCTGTGTTTAACCTTCTTGTTCCTCTTTCCTCATCTTTTCCTCCTCTCCAAGAAAGGTGAGATGAAAGTTTTAATTTGGTGAGGTTTTGACAAGTTTCAGCTTATACACACGTTTATATATATAAACATGATATATATATATATATATTTGGGTGTGTGTGAAACTGTTACAAACCAAGGCCTTGAAATCTCCCTCTTGGCTTAGGGAATCAGTTGGGATCTAGAGGGAAGAACATCTTCATTTTTTCATACCTCTTTATAAGTTATATTTAGTTATATACACTTATTGTATAAAAACATAAAAGACCATATAAACCTATTTTAACTATTCCTAGAACTGATCTTGACAACCTCTTTGTGAAACCATAAAATTAAGGGTGATGGTCCGAAGGTTTTGTTTTAATTTTGGGTGCGGGTTCTTACTTTTCACACCTTATGTTTATATATGTGTGTATATATATATACACATATGTATAAGATGATAAATGTACGTATACAACCGTTCCTCTATGTTTATACTCCGGATTTTCTTTTTCGCCTATAAAAAATGGAGATTTTGAGTAATCAAATAAATAGGTAAAATTATGCAAGTAAATGATGTATATTGTTGTTGTATATATGTACACGTATGTGTATATATATTAATATGAACTTAGTGTCCCTGTTTTCAATTATTACAATAAAGAATGATGAAGTTTATGGGTTAGTTGGATTTCAAAATCATTCTTGAAACTGAGAATTTTCATTTATCACTGCTTTGGATAATCAGGATTTTTCTTAAAATGGATAGTATGGACTCCTTGAACTTTTATAAATGCATACATGTATTCATAGGTATGTACTCATGTTTATTTAATGTTCTAATAGAAGAGTTTACACAATTATATATATGATTTCCCAAGATGGACTTTATTATGCACATTGTAACCTCAACTGCCTGTATTAAATGCCTATGACATCCATTTATCATCATATGTGTATGTTATGAACAACCCTGCTTTAATCGGGTATTAAGATGTTATGTAATGTTAAATGTTATGTTCATTTTCTTGAAAACCCATGTTTTTTAAATGTTAAGATAACTGGTTATGTGCACGGAGTTTTAGCATGCATGTCATCAAGTGTTTAATGATAGAACTCTTTTCATGTTATGCATACGTATGTGCAAATGGGGATTAAATAAGAATGCAGAAAACCCTATGAATATTGACCATGTCAAGATATGTGAGGGATGTATATGACTTAGATGTGACGGGTGCACCCAGAATTATAATGCGTAACAAGAATGATGTGACGGGTGCGCCCGGAATTATACAGCGCTCCAAAGCATTGGGTAAAGCAGGGGTCTCATGAGACGAACATGTGCGACGGTCTTGGTAGTTAGACTTGACTTGTGCTAAGGAAACAGGGTGGGCAGTGAGCCTTGACCTGTTAAGTATGTTATACGGTCTTGATGAAAATTCTTGACAAAGTCCAGGATTATACATTCCCTCTGCATGTAATGATAAAGGATAACCAGGGGTTTGTTCAACTAATAGGACAACCCCTAGTTGAAATCTCCCAAGATCATGAAGATGTACTTTATGTAACAGGAACTGTTTTTTTATATATGGTAAACTGTTAGATGAACTGCACTTTACTCATGTACCGTGATATGCATGTTTTCCCTGCTTAGCCATAGAATTCTTTTAGAATTAAAGTAAACTTGTTTTAACATTATGCATTGTTTATTCTTTTTATATTGCACAATATGATCATGTATACATTAAAGCTCATTCCAAGTACGTGCTTCATTGTGCAAGTGGTTTTCAAAGAAAGATGAATTTCATGTTTTAAGAAAAGATAATGTTTTGTTTTAGCAAAGTGTTTTATTCTCTTCGAAAGAACTTCTTTGAGAAAGGATTTTCTAAAAATGTTTTAATACCCCTTACTGGGCATTTTTGCTCACCCTACGTTTTTGTTAAAATTTTTCAGGCATGGTTGATACCTATGAAGTTAATCGGAAGCAGCTGGTTTCCCAGAATCCTGAGCCTCGCGATCTTCTATAGTAATGAGACATGTTATTTAATTTATAATGATATAATGTTAAGTATATCATGTCTCATTATGCACCCTGGGTTTGGGGGTCGCTACAATTACCACCACTATGTTTTAAATTTCAAAAATCCGACATACATGGTTTTCATTAAGAAGTAAAATTTGGTTCAATGGGATTAAATTATTTTTTTGGTGAATAGTAACTTTTAAGTTTTTAATTTCGATTAAAGGTAATTAGTTTAATTTAAGGTAAAAATAATGTTTTAATAATATGAAATGACCTAGACACATGTTCTACCCATATTTGATGTGTCATGGCTGACCAATACAATCTATGCTTCAACTTGGGGACCCCATGGAGCCACATTGGTAGGAAAATGACATTAAAAACTTTTTATTTAAAGTTAAAATTAAAATGTCACAAACATGTATTTTTTTACTAAAATAATTTATAAATGGGGTTATACAAGTCATATTTTTGACTATAAATATTAATTATAAATTTAAAACGATTTCCTACATCATTATATTTTTTTAGTTTTTATTCAGTAAATAAATTAAATTATTTATGACACCATGATGATGCAGTGATTACCTCATTATTTAATGATTTAAATAAAATGATAAGATATTGTACAATCTAAGACCTACACATGTAAAAAACCTATTGGATGGGAGGATTTACAACTATTATCAAATTATCCTTGAAATATATAATTTTTGGAACTATTAAATCCAAAAATTATTTTATAATAAACTAACCTTTTATAACATCCCAAGAGTGCCCCTCCTCTCCTCTTATAAAAGGCCCCCAAATATACCACCATACCCACACCACTCAAGCCATTGGCTCGGCAAAACCCTGCCAATTTTGTCTCTCCACATCCCTATCTTACCCCTAGAAGCCCCACTTTCGGCAAAAGTCTTCCCAAGGAAGACTTTGATCTCCAATCAAAAAGAGTTACCTGTTTTAAAAGTAATGTTTTCTCTTGTGTCTTATGTTTTATTTTGCTTTTCCAACCCCCCTAAACTATTTTTTTCATTTATTTTGTAACAAAACCAGTATCATCAATATAAAATGATGTTATTATAAAAAGTATTCTATCTACACATACACACAGCTACATATAATGGTTAAAGAACATACTGTTTCTGTGGATGGTGAATTTCTGCCACACGAAACGATGATTGTTCAACACTCATATAACACCTTCAAAGGTGGCCATTAAGATGTCACTATATTTATATATGATATATAATATGTTTATGTTTTACTTAATCTTCTGTATTTCTCATTTATGGCATACCTTTATGGTTCCCATTATGGAAAAACGCGGTATGTTCATTTTTGAAAGTGCGGACTACCTCCCCCTCAAAGTGATTTGATTCGTTAATACCATATGTGGTACATATACAGGATAGATTTAATGATATTATATATGATATTACACTAGAATTATAATATATCTTTATATAATTATTATTTATTTCCATTATTGTATAAGATAGAAATAAAAGTAGTGTTCATGCGTACGTACGGCTTACCGTCTCCATGAACGGTGCATTTCATTTCTTATCCCCAAATGTAATGTACTATTATAAGTACATATATATAATGGATATATATGATGTATGTTACATCTAAATGATGAATATAATTCTGGAATGAAAATATACATATCTCTCATTTAGTTTTAATTTCATTAATATGACGTAGAAATGAAAGTAGCGTTCATGAGTATGTACGGCTTACCGTCTCCATGAACGGTGCATTTCATTTCTTAACTCTAAATGATTATGTAATATTATAAATGCATGAATATACTAGTTATATATGATATATATGGAATCTACATCATGAATATCATTCTAGAGATAATGGATATTTGACTATGTGAACAACTTGTAAATATAAGAAGTTCACTTTTGAGTCAAGTACCAAATATCGACAAAAGAACCATTATTAACATAAATGATTACATAATGTTAATAATATGGTAATAAGTGATATAAAAGGAATAATTAACTTGAAAAAGTTTCTTAAGCAAGTATAAATTAACTTATGTTTTTTATTCAGGACATTAAAGAACGATCGAGTCATGTCGGATCCGAGGTATGGGACTTCCTCTCAATCTCCTTTAATTGAAGCATGTTTTATTTTATACACAACCTTCTATTATATTGTGTAAAAACCCCTTTGAATTTTATGTTTAGCCAAAAGGAATATTTTTTATACGAAGTGTTTTACTAAATGACAAAAGCGAATGTTTGTGTCGTACGTCTGTGGTGACAATGACCACTCCGTAGCCGTGACCATTATTTGAGTTTCAGCTTCCTCTACAAGACATAACTTTTTTAAATTAAAAATAAATACCATGTTTTACTTTTATTTTATTTTGGTATTGAAACTGGTTTTCATAATATTTTTATTATATCAATGTGTTGTATTGATATGTTGTGATTGCAATGTGGAAATGTTTTGTTTTATTTATGCATGTTTTATGTGAGACGATTATGTTATGGTTCTTGGGCATTGTTATGAAGACAGGTGGTTCGGTGATATAATAAGGGAGGGTGAGCACGATATAGCTCTCCAATGAATTGGGTAACGCAAAGGGGTTAAAATTTAAGGTTTCTTCGAAGAGATTTAGGGAATATACTGTGATGGGTATTCCAAACGTAACCAAGAGGGTTACTCCCTACATAAGAATGTTATGAATGCCTCAAGTTACCTTTATTTATTATGATTTCTATGATTTATTCATGATTTGATGAGGTATGTTAATGTGCTTATGTTTTATGGGTAAAGTATAATTTCAGTTTTATGTATATATGAACTCATGTTTCCTTTCCATATTTTTATAACCCTTACTAATATTTTTATGCTCATCCCAAGTTTTTGAAATGTTTTTCATAGGTTAAGGGAATTGTACATGATATGTTGATAGTGTCAAGGAAGTGTCAAGAAATAATGCATGCTTTATTTTAAATATGTTTCCGTTTATGGGAATAATGAATACTATCTTTTATGTAACCACTTTATTTAAATGTGGAATGAAATGCATGTTTTTTGATCTAATTATCTAAAACTCTAAAAATGAAAAGATTCTGAACATGTATTCTTGAAGTAACTCATGATTATGTAATTTTTAAGGATGGGGACTTATAGTTGGTATCAGAGGTTGGTTTAGATAACTTTATAAGTTATAATTCTATTAAATGATTGTCCGAAAATATTTTTTATGGTCAAATTTAAATGATATAGCATTTAAAGATTACCATGTTGCTTCACCGAAAATATTTATGTGATAAGAATAGTTTTCCATAGAGGAAACAGAGAATCATTTCTAGGAATGTATATAGAGAATAATGATATTTTGAATCAGCAACCATAGATGGTTGGAATCAGAATTGAGCAGTTTACTGCACTGATGGCTCAGTTGAATCTGGTTGTTAAAGATTGGCCAAGACCCACAAATGTAAGTAAGATTCGTAGCTTCCTTGGTTTGGCAGGGTATTACCAAAGGTTTTTTAGAAATTTTTCATGTTTATCTAGTCGAATGACTAAGATAACTTAGAAGGGTGTTATGTTTATCTGGAAAAAAGAATGTTATGATTGTTTTCAGGAGTTGAAAAGAAGATTGATGAGTGCTATAGTTTTGGAATCTACTTCCAGGAATGATGAGATTGTTATCTATAGTGATGCTTCATGAAAGGAATTGGATGTTTCCTTATGCAGAATGATCAGGTAATTGTACATGCTTCACATCAGTTGAAAACTCATGAGGTGAATTACCCTACACATGATTTTGAATTAGCTGTTGTTGCTTTCACTTTAAAAATTTGGAGGTATCATTTGTATAGAGTAAAGTGTGAAATATATACTGATCACAAAATCTTAAAGTATGTATTCACTCAGAAAAAATTGATCATGAGACAGAGGATATGGCAAGAATTAATCAAGGATTATGATTGTACAATTCATTACCATCCGGGAAAATCAAATAAAGTGGATGATTCTTTGAGTCGAAAAGTAATGCTTCATTAACAATTTTGTGTTTGGAACGTGATACTTTGGTTAAGGTTTTTATGAAATTTTCCATAAATGTTTTTGGTGCAGGATGTCCTTCTGTTTTGTTTTAGGTATCAGTGAAATCTTCTCTAACAAACAGAATCAAGCAAGCACAGAAGCAAGACAGTGAGTTTCAGAAAAAGGTAGAGCTGGTTTAGAAGGGTAATTTGGCTAAATTTATTTTTGATAATGATTGTGTTTTGAGGTTTGGGAAGAGAATATGTGTGCCTAGTGAATCAAATTTAATGAATGAGTTTTTATGTGAGGCTCATAGTTCCCCATTTTCAGTTCATCCTGGTTGTACTATGTTATACAGAGATCTGTAGTAGTATTAATGTTGGGATGGAATGAAAAGAGATATTACTGATTTTTCAATGAAGTGATTGACTTGTTACAGGTTAAAGCAGAGCGGGAGTTATCGAAAGGTATGCTTCAGGCTTTACCAGTGCAAGAGTGGAAATGAAAAAATATATCCATGCACTTCGTTGTGGGATTTCTAAAGACACCTTGAGGAAATAATGAAATCTAGGTTATTGTTGATCACTTGAATAAATCTGCTCATTTACTTACTATACGAGATAGTATTTCCCAAGATCAAATTTCTCGTTTGTTTCATAAAGAGATATTGAGGTTACATGGAGTTCTCCTCTCCATTGTATCTGATCATGATCATAGGTTTACTTCTAAATTTTGAAAAGGCCTTCATAAGTTGTCGGGTACAGAATTAAATTTTAGTATAGATTTTCATCCTCAATCAGATGGGTAATCAGAACGAACAATTCAGACTTTGGAAGATATGCTACGTTCTTGTTTGATGGATTATCAGGGTAGTTGGGACCAACATATTTCTATGGTTGAATTTTTATATAATAACATTTTTCATTCCAGTATACAGATGGATCCATTTGAGGCATTATATGGTAAAAATTTTTGAACTCAGGCTTTTTGGGATGAAGTGGGTGAAAGGAAGCTGATGGGACCAGAATTGGTAGATGAGATGGCAGAAAAGGTTCAGTTGATTCAGAAACACGTGAGAATAGCTCAGAGAAGATAGAAAAGTTATGCAGACAACAGGAGGAAGGATCTATCTTTCGAGGTAGGTGATCATGTTTTTCTCAATGATTCACTGTGGAAAAGTGTGATGCAATTCAGTAAGAAAAGAAAGATGAGTCCAAGGCTCATTGGACCATATAAAATTCTAGAGAAAGTTATATCAGTATCCTACCAAGTGTCTTTACCGTCGAGTTTATCTCAGCTACAAAATCATTTTCATGTTTCAATGTTAAGCAAGTACATTCCAGATCCATATCATGTTTTGAGTCCAGAGGTGGTTCAGCTAGAAGAGAATATATCTTATGAGGAACAACCGGTCCATATTCTTGACCACAGGGAGCATGTGTTGCGGAATAATGTGATTATTCATGTAATGGTTTAGTGGAAAATTCACATTAGTGAAGAGGCAACATGGGAATCTGAAAATGCTATGAGGGATAAATACCCCCACTTATTTTGATAAGTGAATAAAATTGCAAGGACGCAATTCCCAAAAAGGGGGAAGGATGTAACATCAAAGGTAAATAAAGAATAAAGCAATTTTATATTTATTAATATTTACAAATTAAATATTAATTTTACTTTAAAGGGGTTTCTATGTTTGATAGCATACCCGATATGCAAGAAAGATGTTCTGTGAAATCTTACATTGCACACTAGAAATAAATCAATATTATTTTAAATAGTAGTTAACACGTATCCATTGTATTGGTGGGAATGAATATAAATAACTAAAATATGATTATATATGTCTTTTAATGTTTTTTCATTTATGCAATAAAATATTAAGGCTTAAAATATGAAAAGAGTTCAATTTTAGGAATATATACTCTAACATTCACTAAAGGTCGACTTATCGCCTTTTGATGGTGAACCTTCTATCAATATAGTTTTGGCCACTGTTATAAATTCTATTGGACTAAATAAAATTATTCTTTAGAATCGGGTCATCAAAATTTTCTTTGTGTAAATTTTTGGTATTTTTCTGATAATGTTCATTTTTAATGAATAATGAAAAATGTTGTATTTTAATTCAATACCTATTTTTAATATAATTTATTTTTATTATTATATTATCATTTTAATTTGTTTTAAAGTGAAATTAGAATATATTTTTACCATTTAATCCAATAGTGGTCGTTGGAATTAATTTCACATTGAAAATCGACTTAAACTAGTGTCAATCTTTTGATACTTACTATTTCATAAAAACACGCTATTTGCTCCGACAGTAGGAATTAATTATTAAATTAATTTATGTAACTAATATGTTTAGAATTTTTTAAAATAGAAATAATTTTTGAATCCATAATATTAAATATAGCTTAGGGCGATGTTTTGGTATTTTTCTGAAAAACATCAATTTTTGATGAATAGTTAAACCACTAAGTGGTACTTAAAAAAACGGATTTTTCGTTTAAATGAAATTTTACCACCTCTGAGTTTTGAATTTCAAAAATCCAACATACATGGTTGTCATTAAGAAGTAAAATGTGGTCGATGGGATTAAAATAATTTTTTGCTGAATAGTAACTTTTATGTTTTTGATCACGATTATAGGCAATTAATGTAATTTAAGGTAAAAATAATGTTTTAATAAAATGAAATGACATAGACACATGTCATACCCTTATTGGATGTGTCATTTCTGACCAAGAAAATCCATGGTTCAACTTGGGGACCCCATGGAGCCACTTTGGTAGGAAAATGAAATAAAAAACTTTTTATTTAATGTTAAAATTAGAATGTCACAAACATGAGTTGTTTCACTAAAACAATTTTTAAATGGGGTTATACAAGTCATATTTTTAATTATAAATCTAAAAATATTTTATACATCATTATATATTTTTTATAAGTTTTAGATCGTAAATAAATAAAATTATTCATGACACATTGATGATGCAGCGATTACATCAATATTTAATGATTTAAGTAAAATGAAAAGATAATGTAAATTCGAAGACCTAAACATGTCAAAAAACAACTGTATGGGTGGATTTATAACTCTTAACACCTTATCCTCGAAATATATAATTTTGGCACCTTTTAAATATGAAAATCATTTTATAATAAAGTAACCTTTTATAACTTCCCAAGAATGCCTATCCTCTCCTCTTATAAAAGGCCCCCACCTCTACCACCTTACCCACACCTCTCACGTCACACCTCGACCATGGATGTACGTATTGTTTTCCCCTACTTGGTCCTGGTTTAAATTTTTTTGAAGTTTAATTGCCTTGGCAGTGTCGCGCCGGTACGCGGTCACCGCATCGTTAGCGGTGACCGTGCGTTCAGCCCGGGTGACAGTATGTTCACCCAGCGTTTTAAATATTATAATTTTTATGTGGATATATTATTATTATTACTTTTTAATATTTGTTTTGTTATTTTTGAAGTTATTTTTGTTTATTGTACATATGTATACATAAATGTTTGTATATGTGTATATATATATATGGGTGTATATATATATGTTTAGATGCAGTTATATAGAAGTGTACATGTTATATGTGTATAGATATATATATATGTTGTATATGCTTAAATATACGTATATATGTTTATATATATATGCGGGTGTGCATGCGCGCACACATTTATTTTCAAATGGTTTTAATATTTTAAATATTTTGATTAAAAATAATTATTATTATAAGTTTTATTATTAACATTATAAGTTTTATCATTATTATCATAAAGTTTCATTATTATTATTATAAAGTTTTATTAATATTATTATTATGAATTTTATTATTATTAAGATTAGTGTTATTCTTTTATTTAGTCCTTTGTTGTTATTATTATTGTTATCATTATTATTATTATAAAGTTTTAATATTATTATAACATTTTATTATTATTAATATTATAAGGTTTTATTATTATTATTATACATGTTATTATAATTATTATTATAATGTAATTATTTTTATTATTTTTATTTTTATTATTTTTATTTTTATCGCACATATATATATAAACCTAAAACTAACCCTAACCCTACCCCTACTCCCGCAGTCGCCACCCTATTCTCCCCCCCCCCTCTCTCTCTTCCCAGTTTTTCACCTTTTCCTTTCTCCCCGCTGGTTCGGCCGGCCGCGCCGCCTCCAGCTCCCCTCCTGCGCGCACCGTCCGCCTGCTCCGGCCTCTGCCACGGCCTCCTACTGGCACCCGACTCCCCTCCCGCTCTGGTGCTCCTCCGCCCGTGCGGCCTCCGGCATCCGCAACTGGTCCCTCCGGCGACCTCCCCGACCTCCGGCGCCCATCTTCTGCCGCATCCCCTGTTTCCGGCGGCCCCTCCTGCGTGCTCCCCTCGACTGGCCTTCCGGACTCCGCCCCGCTCCCCTCGTGCCGACCCCCGCGCCCGCGGCCCCATGTCACGGCCTCCTCTACGCGCCTCGGCCTTGCCCTCACCGGAGCCAGCGCCCTCTGCCGGACCGCACCCCCTGCACCTCGCTGCTCCCGGACCTCCGCACTGTCCCGTCCCAGCACCGACGTCACCCTCCTCCGCCTTGACCTCCAGCTTGCCCTCGCGCGACCGCTCCGCGCCCAGCGGCCGTCTCTGCCGCTCCCCGTCCCGCGCACCGCGCCCGGCAACCCTCTCCCCTGATCTCCCTCCCGTTCCGCCTCTCCTTCACCACACTGCTACCGCGCCCGCTTCCCACTGTCGGCTCCCTCTCCCCCTGCCCCGGCTCCCTCTCCCCTGTCCCGGCCCCGGCTTTCCGCTGCCGTGGCGACTCGGCCTCCACCCTCACCCCTGCATGTGAGTTTCTTTTTTTTATTTTTATGTTTCATTTTATTATAATTATTATTATTATGTTACCATTATTATTATTATACTATTATTATTATTGTTATTATTATGTTAATATTATTATTAATATTACTATACCATTATTATAATTATTATTATGTTATTATTATTAGTACTATATTATTATTATTAATATTAATATATTTATTATTATTTTAATTATTATCATATTATTATTATTATTATTATGTTTGAGTTATTATTATTACATTAGCATTATTATTTTTAATATGTTAATGTCTTTAATATAATTATATTATTATTATTTTGATTACATTATTGTTATATTATTATTATGTTAATATTATTCTACTAGTATTATTATTGTATTATTATATTATTATTATTATTATATTATTATTATTATTATGGTTATGGTTATCATTAATTTTTTTTGGGTATGCTATCATCATTATTATTATTATATTAATATTTTTATTACTATTATATTATTATTGTGCTAAATTAATATTGTTATTTATTTATTCTCTTGATTATTTTTTTATGTGTTATTTATCTATATATATTTATTTAATTGCCTATTTCATTATTAATTGATTTATTAATAAATTATTTCATTTATTTATTTATTTTTCCTTTGTGGCATCTTGGTGTTCATATTTAATTCATATTAATCCTTTTTCTGTCGCGGGTTTAGTGACGTGTACTTTTTCCACTGTTCAGCATACGCAGTTTGTCTGCGAAGGATTGTCCTACTTTCCGTTGGGGTTCTGTCGCGTCCGCTCCTTGTTTGAGGTAGGTGAATTCAACTGTTTCCTTTCCGAGGTACCCTGCTGATGCTTTGATTGTTTTAACTAAATATTATTCCATGATTTGCGTGTTTATGATATCCTTGCGCGGCTTATTTTGGAGTTTTTAAAATCTATAGTTTTTGTTCGAAAGTTACGTTTCAAGCAATTATATTTTATTCCAAGGTAGTTGTGCACTAGATGTTGTCCTGCACTTTTTATTGTTTATATAGTTCACCTGTTTAGGCGTTGCCAGCTATGGTGGAACTAAATGCTTATGTTCTCTTATGTTATCATTGGTTGTCTTGAGCGGTGTTTTCATTTTGTAAAGAAAGAATCATTCTCGGATCTTATTATCCTGTGCTAGTTAGTTTTATGAAATTTAGCATTATTTGTAAATGTTGTCGTGCCCCTTTTCAGGTTTGACGCACCATTGATTGTTGACACATCCATGGGTGCACTAGGTGCACACATGGATGTTCCCTCAAATGAAGATGGTGTTTGAAATTGTTACCATTTATTATTATTTTTATTTATTTTTATTTTCTCGAAATCTCAACTTTTCTAAATGGTTCTTGGTTTCAAAATGTTTTCACCTCTTCATGAGACACATCAAACTGGTTTAAAAAGAAATATACGAAAAGATGTCTGCTTGGTCTTTTATTTATACAAAAGAAGCACATGAGTTTTTGAAAAACAAAATATTGCGAAATGTTCATGTAAAGTCATATGATTTTGTAAAAACGGAGTGCTCGCTTGGCGACTTCGGGTATTTTTATAATGTGGTTTTGATAATTAAATGAAGTGAAGGCCCGGTTGGAACTTTATTAATTGAGAAGTGATTATAAATATATATATATATATATATATATATACGTACTTGTGATGGCATCTCTACAGGGGGACTTCCCTTCGAGGGTTGTCGTGTAGCGATGTCCGTGTAAGGTGTTGGCAAGTGCGGTGAGATGAGTCACGCGTGCGAGGGTCTCCCACTTACACAGTGTTACAAAAACCACCATGGGTTCCTGGGCATCTTGTAGATTATCGAGTGACGGTTGCTTGTTAACCCTGATTAGACGGGTTAGTACCCCCTGGAGTTGTGGACAGGCCAGGAGGGATGTGCCACTGGTTGGCTATTAGGGCGGCCAGTTGGTTATTGACTATGGAGTACCACGGCGACAGGTAGTCTGAACCGGAGTACATCCAGAGGTTTTATAGGGATGTTTAGGATCACCCATGGTTACTTGTTCTCCTTGATTGATTACTTTCTGTTATTCTTTACAACTTATAGTGTTACTTGTGTCCTTTTGCACTACTTTCTTCTTGCATTACTTGGTTACATTATGTTTCACTGTTCTATTTTCAGCCTGTACTGTTTACCTATTCCTTTCTAGCACAGTCGTGGTATTATTTGTATTTGGTTTTGATTATAAAAGCAGGAAATGGTTTTGAAAGTTATTTATAGGGTGCGTTGGGTTTTCAAATGGGGAAAACATGTTGTTTATTTTTAAATGTGAAAAAAAATCTATTTTTATAATTGTATTTTTTTTAAACCTGTGTCAACGGATTTCTTGGGAAAGGAAACATTTGGATTCAGTGGTTTACGTTGGCTTACCTACTGGGCATTTTTAATGCTCACGCCTATATTATCATTTCAATTGCAGGTCTTCCCTTGCTCAGGTCTTTCTGGCTTGAGTCGCTCAGTGTTGGAGCGGGGTTGCTCTCTAGTTGGGTGGTGACCTAAAAGGGAACATGGAGGTACGTGGTCGTGTGGATTTTATTTCTTTTCTGCTGATAGTGTTTATTTGTTCTGTTCTATTTAATTTTGTTTGGGCTGAAATCATTCCCAACGATCAAATTTTAATGCCCGTCACTTGTTGTCATCCCGGGGGGATTGGGAACACCCCTCGGGACATGCCGCGGACCGGCTCGGGTGACCGGTTCAGGGTCGACCCGGGCTGGTTCGTGACAAAATGGTATCAAAGGAGGTTCTCGTTATTTGGGTTGTATGGTCGGTGGAGATTAGGACTGTCGGAACTCGAGGGGTAGGTATGGGAAGAGCGTCGCGGACTCTTGCTCGCACTATTCCTCGAGTTACCAGGGGTAGTTCGGGAATTGTGTCCTTGTCTTTTCTGGTTTGTCTTGGATTGGGAGATGACAATGGAGGTAAGCCGATGTTACATCATGATTTTACATGGAGTAGTGACCCATGTGGAGTCCGAGTACATGGTTTGAATTCCTCCTAGTGGTCGACGCTGACTTGGGACATGGCCCACTACCATGTCTCCAGGTTGAGCATGAATACCAGTCCCTCATTTCAGTGATTGATAAAAATTTGGATACTTCTGTTGTTTTGGTCGGTGTAACTACGTTGTTGGAAATGAAAAACATTTTTGAAAAAAAATTGGGATGGTTTCTTTTAAAAGGCTTTAAATGTATGAAATGGGTTTTAAAACTGAAATCTCTTGACTTAGAAATCTGTTGTTTGCTTGGAATTGGTTAAGACTGATTTGGGGTGAAACCTCAGGTCCTCTTTATGAACGTTTGCACATGTGTGAGAATGCAAGGAAAAAAAATGTGTGTTGGTGCGAGTATTAATGGATAGTGGATAAAGAAATGTTAAATGGGTCATGGGAGTACCTGGGTGTGTATTTGAAAATAAAGGCTTGACCTTGTTTTCTGGATTGGTTTTAAAGGGGGAATGGTTTTGGAAAGTTTAGATTTGAAAGGGGATTGGTATTTAGAAAGTGTTCTTGAAAATGGGTGGTTTTGAAATCTAAAATGGAAAGGGAATTTTAAATGGGAGATTTTATTTTAGGTTGTGTTGTATTTGTTTGATCCTCGTGCTGATTGTTTTGATGAAGGCGCTTTTATTGATGTCGTTTCGGGTTTATGTTTGTTTTGGAAATTGTGTTTTATAGGTCGCTCAGGAAATGACGCCCAGAAAGGTCTCTAAGGATTTAGATAAGTCATGCCCAGTTTTTGATCCTCCTCAGACTTTGTCTATTCTCCATGGTGATCAGGGTCCGTTAGAAGCAGTGAAATGGCTCGAGGAAGTGATTTGTATCTTTAGAACGTTGGGAACTCCCGATAATGTTAGGGTTTATGCAATTATGGAGTTGTTTGAAGGTCCATCTCGGGACCAGTGGATGACGGTTACCCCACCGTCAACGCTAGGTGAAATGACGTGGGATGTATTTAAAATTGTTTTCATCCAATGGTTTTTACCTGAAGAAGTGACGCTGGAGAAAAAGACAGAGCTTGTGTATATTCAACAAGGCCAACGGACGGTGAAGGCGTATACTGACCATTTTAAGGAACTGATTTCCTTTTCTCTAGAGGTAGCGTCGTATGAGCTCATGAAGGTCTCTCTTTTCACTGGGGGTCTTCGTCCGAAGATCAAGGAGTGAGTCCTCCCTTCTAAAGACCTTTGTTTCGAGAAGCTGGTAGAGGAAGCCTTTTTGGCTAAGTTGGTTTCTGGAACACAGTTGGTTAGTACTCCAGCATCCCCAGTTGTTCGTAAGAGTTTCCTTCTCTGGTGTGGAAAATATGCCAGAGATACCTGTTCCTCAAGAGTTATCCCCCTTGGTCCCAACTTCCAGTTCATTAGATTGTTCAATGGTATGCTATCAGTGTGGTCGTTTCAGGCATTTAAAGCCGTCTTGTCGCAACCCTCCGAAGACGTGTCATCGATGCAGCCGTCTGGGTCATCTGGATAAATTTTTCAGGAAGCGTCGCTTAAAGAGGATGTCGTGATGGGAGAACGTCAGTACCTGACTGTGAGGCAGAAGATGCTTCATCCATCAGAGACCCAACCACAGGTCTTGGGGTGAAGCTCGCGCATAGTTAGGAGATCCCAAGGTTGTGAAGCCTTGGTCTAGGTTCTGTTTTCCGTATTGATGATGGGATAACTAAAAACCCTTTTTATAATTGTTTCCCTGTTATTAAAGTACCAACAATGTTGTAAATGCGTTGTTTTTCTATAATGTGATGATGGACTTGTTCTATGATAATCTAAGCAGACATGTCGTGTGGACGTGGTATTCTGATACGTGTGTCTTTCTTAAAGGTGTGTTTGAACCTTGTGTGGGTTTACCTCGGTTGAGATATGCTTGTCAGATGTGCTTATGTTTCGTGGATTTCAATGGGTCATGTTTCTGATTCGATGTCTAGTTAAGTCGTTTTTGTGGGTTCTTCCTAGTGTTGAAGTTATTGACTCTAGTCATGGGTTCAATGTTTCGACGGGAGTGTTGTTTTTATTGTGTTATAGGAGTCGGTTTGGATCGGTTATGAGTTCTCGCACTGGACCCGACTTCTTGTGATAGTATTTGTAGGGTGTTAAGTTTTCAAAGTAGTCTAGTTCTTGTGGTGGGGAGAACCCCTTCGTGTTCTCCCATCAATCTCATACCTCAGTTTTCTCTTGAATCGGTCGGGTGTGACCTGTGTAGAGAATGGTCATCCCAGAGATTCTCAGTTCTCTGGTTCCTTTAGTTCCGTTGGGGCACATACTTAAATCTTGACCGACTTTTGGCCTGGTGACTTTCTGGGGGCAGAATGTGTCTGTGGTGGGGAGAATTGTCACACCCCGACCGCGGATGTACATATTTTTTTCCCTCCTTGGTCCCGGTTTAAATTTTTTTGAAGTTTAATTGTGTTGGCAGTGTTGCGCCGGTGCACGGTCACCGCATCGTTAGCGGTGACCGTGCGTTCAGCCCGGGTGATAGTATGTTCACCCGGCGTTTTAAATATTATAATTTTTATGTGGATATTTTATTATTATTACTTTTTAAAATTTTTGTTGTTATTTTTGAAGTTATTTTTATTTATTGTACATATGTCTACATAAATGTTTGTATATGTGTATATATATATATATGTGTATATATATATGTTTAGATGCAGTTATATAGAAGTGTACATGTTATATGTGTATAGATATATATATATATGTTGTATATGTTTAAATATACGTATATATGTTTATATATATATGCGGGTGTGCACGCGCGCGCACGCGCGCGCACATTTATTTTCAAATGGTTTTAATATTTTAAATCTTTTGATTAAAAATAATTATTATTATAAGTTTTATTATTAACATTATAAGTTTGATCATTATTATCATAATGTCTCATTATTATTATTATAAAGTTTTATTAATATTATTATTATGAATTTTATTATTATTAAAATTAGTTTCATTCTTTTATTTAGTTCTTTGTTATTATTATTATTGTTATCATTATTATTATTATAAAGTTTTAATATTAATATAACATTTTATTATTATTATTATTTTTATAAGGTTTTATTATTATTATTATACATGTTATTATAATTATTATTATACTGTTATTATTTTTATTATTTTTATTTTTATTATTATTATTTTTATCACATATATATATATAAACCTAAAACTAACCCTAACCCTACCCCTACTCCCGCAGCCGCCACACTATTTTCTCCCCCTCTCTCTCTTTTCCCAGTTTTTCTTCTTTTCTTTTCTCCCCGCTGGCTCGGCCGGCCGCGCCGCTTCCAGCTCCCCTCCTGCGCGCACCGTCCGCCTGCTCCGGCCTCTGCCTCGGCCTCCTACCGGTGCCCAACTCCCCTCCCGCTCTGGTGCTCCTTCGCCCGTGCGGCCTCTGGCATCTGCAACCGGTCCCTCCGGCGACCTCCCCAACTTCTGGCGCCCGGCTTCCACCGCATCCCCCGTTTCCGGCCGCCCATCTTGCGCGCTCCCCTCCACCGGCCTTCCGGACTCTGCCCCGCTCCCCTCGTGCCGACCGCCACGCCCGTGGCCCCCTGTCCTGGCCTCCTCTGCGCGCCCCAGCCATGCCGGAGCCGGAGCCAGCGCCCTCTGCCAGACCGCACCCCCTGCACCTCGCTACTCCCGGCCCTCCGCACTGTCCCGTCCCAGCACCGACATCACCCTCCTCCGCCTTGACCTCCGGCTTGCCCTCGCGCGACCGCGCCGTGCACAGCGGCCGTCTCTGCCGCTCCCCGTCCCGCGCGCCGTGCCCGACCACCCTCTCCCCTTCTCTCCCTCCCGTTCCGCCTCTACTTCACCACACTGCTTCCGCGCCCGCTTCCCACCGCCGACTCCCTCTCCCCCTGTCCCGGCTCCCTCTCCCCCGTCCCAGCCCCGACTTTCCGCTGCCGTGGCGACCCGGCCTCCACCCTCACCCCTGCATGTCAGTTTCTTTTTTTTTATTTTTATGTTTCATTTTATTATATTAATTATTATTATGTTACAATTATTATTATTATACTATTATTACTATTATTATTATTATGTTAATATTATTATTAATATTACTATACCATTATTATAATTATTATTATTTTATTATTATTAATACTATATTATTATTATTATTATTATTATTATTATATTTATTATTATTTTAATTATTATCATAGTATTATTATTATTATTATTATTATTATTATTATGTTTGAGCTAATATTATTAAATTAGCATTATTATTTTTAATATGTTAATGTCTTTAATACTACTATATTATTATTATTTTGATTACATTATTTTTATATTATTATTATGTTAATATTATTCTATTAGTATTATTATAGTATTATATTATTATTATTATTATTATATTATGTTATTATTATTATATTATTATTATTATTATTATTATGGTTATCATTAATTTTTTTGGGTATGCTATCATCATTATTATTATTATATTAATATTGTTATTACTATTATATTATTATTGTGCTAAATTATTATTGTTATTTATTTATTCTCTTGATTATTTTTGTATGTGTTATTTATCTATATATATTTATTTAATTGCCTATTTGTTTATTATTTGATTGATTACTAAATTAATTCATTTATTTATATATTTATTTTTCCTTCGTGGCATCCTGGTGTTCATATTTAATTCATATTAATCCTTTTTCTGTCGAGGGTTGAGTGTCGTGTACTTTTTCCACTGTTCAGCATACGCAGTTTGTCCGCGAAGGATTGTCCTACTTTCCATTGGGGTTCTGTCGCGTCCACTCCTTGTTTGAGGTAGGCGAATTCAACTGTTTCCTTTCCGAGGTACCCTGATGATTCTTGAATTGTTTTAAATAAATTTTATTCCATGATTTGATTGTTTATGATATCCTTGCGCGGCTTCTTTTGGTGTTTTTAAAATCTTTAGTTTTTTTTCGAAATTTAAGTTTGAAGCAATTATATTTTATGTCAATGTAATTGTGAACTAGATGTTGTCCTGCACTTTTTATTGTTTATATAGTTCACCTGTTTAGGCGTTTCCAACTAAGGTGGAACTAAATGCTTCTTTTCTCTTATGTTACCATTGGTTGTCTTGAGCGGTGTTTTCTTTTTGTAATGAAAGAATAATTCTCGGATCTTATTATCTTGTGCTAGTTAGTTTTATGAAATTTAGTATTATTTGGAAATATTGTCGTGCCCCTTTGCAGGTTTGACACACCATTGAATGTTGACACATACATGGGTGCACCAGGTGCACACATGGATGTGCCCTCAAATGAAGATGGTGTTTGAAATTGTTACCATTTATTTTTATTTTTATTTATTTTTATTTTCTCGTAATCTAGACTTTTCTAAATGGTTCTTGGTTTCAAAATTTTTTCGCCTCTTCATGAGACACATCAAACTAGTTTAAAAATAAATCTTCGAAAATATGCCCGTTTGGCCTTTTATTTAATACAAAAGCAGCGCTTGGGTTTTTGAAAAAAAATATTGTGAAATGTTCGTGTAAAGTCATTTGAGTTTGTAAAAACGGAGTGCTCGCTTGGCGAATTCGGGTATTTTTATAAAGTGGTTTTGATAATTAAATGACGTGAAGGCCCGGTTGGCACTTTATTAATTGTGAAGTGATTATACATACATATATGTATATATATGTACTTGTGAGGGAATCTCTACAGGGGGACTACCTTTCGAGGGTTTTCGTGTAGCGATGTCCGTGTAAGGGGTTGGAAAGTGCAGTGAGATGAGTCACGTGTGCGAGGGTCTCCCACTTACACAGTGTTACAAAAACCACCATGGGTTCCAAGGAGTCTTGTAGATTATTGAGTGAAGGTTGCTTGCTAACCCTGATTAGACGGGTTAGTACCCCCTGGAGTTGTGGACAGGCTAGGAGGGATGTGCCACTGGTTGGCTATTAGGGCGGCCAGTTGGTTATTAACTATGGAGTACCACGCCGGCAGGTAGTCTGAACCCGAGTACGTCCAGGGGTTTTCTAGGGATGTTTAAGATCACCCATGGTTACTTGTTCTCCTTGATTTCTTAATTTCAGATATTCTTTACATCTTATAGTGTTACTTGTGTCCTTTTTCACTACTTTCATCTTGCATTACTTGGTTACTTTCTGTTTCACTGGTCTGTTTTCATCCTGTACTGTTTACCTGTTCCTTTCTGGCACAGTCGTGGTATTATTTGTATTTGGTTTTGTTTATAAAAGCAGTAAATGGTTTTTAAAATGATTTATAGTGTGCGTTGGGTTTTCAAATGTGGAAAACATGTTGTTTATTTTTAAATGTGAAAAAAAATCTATTTTTATAATTGTATTTTTTTTAAACCTGTGTCAATGGATTTCTTGGGAAAGGAAACATTTGGATTCAGTGGTTTACTTTGGCTTACCTACTGGGAATTTTTAATGCTCACACCTATATTATCATTTCAGTTGTAGGTCTTCCCTTGCTTAGGTCTTTCTAGCTTGAGTCGCTCAGTGTTGGAGCGAGGTTGCTCTCTAGTTGGGTGGTGACCTGAAAGGTCACATGGAGGTACGTGGTCGTGTGGATTTTATTTCTTTTCCGCTGATAGTGTTTATTTGTTCTGTTCTATTTACTTTTTTTTGGGCTGAAATCGTTCCCAATGATCAATTTTTAATGCCCGGCACTTGTTGACATCCCGGGGGGATCAAGAACACCCCTCGGGACTTGCCGTGGACCGGCTCGGGTGATCGGTTCAGGGTCGACCCGGGCTGGTTCGTGACATCTCAAGCCTTTGGCTCAGCCAAACCCTTACCATTATATCTCTCCACATCCCTTTCTTACTCCTAGAAGCCTCACATTTGGCAGAAGTCTTCCCAAGTAAGCCTTTGAGCTCAAATCAAAAAGTGTTACCTGTTTTAAATGTAGTGTTTTCTCATGTGTTCTTATGTATTATTTTGCTTCTAAAACCCCCCTAAACTCGTTTTTTCATTTATTTTGTAACAAAACCAGTATCATAAATATACTAGTAAGTTTTTATAAGAATTATTCTAGTTGCACTTACTCACACCAACATCTAATGGTTAAAGAACATATTGTTTCTGTGGATGGCGAATTTATGCCTCACAAAAGGATGATTATTCAACACTCATATAACACCTTCAAAGGTGGACATTAAGTTGTCACTACATTTATATATGATATATAATATGTTTATGTTTTACATAAGCTTCTGTATTTTTCATTTATGGCATACCTTTATAGTTTCCATTATGGTTAAATGCGATATCTTCATTTTAGGAAGTACGGACTACCGCCACCTCAATGTGATTTGATTCGTTAATACCATATGTGTTACGTATAAAGGATATATTTAATGATATTATATATGATATTATACTAGAATTATAATATACCTTTATATAATTATTATTTCTTTCCATTAATGTATGAGATAGAAATCAATGTAGTATTCATGCGTACATACGACATACCGTCTCCATGAACGGTGCATTTCATTTCTTATCCTCAAATGTAATGTACTATTATAAGTACATAGATATAATGGATATATATGATTTATGCTACTTATAAATGATGAATATAATTCTGGAATTAAAATATACATATCTCTCATTTAGTTTTAAATCCATTAATATGACATAGAAATAAAAGTAGCGTTCATGCGTACGTAAAGCTTACCATCTCCATGAACGGTGAATTTCATTTTGTACTGCTAAATGATTATGTAATATTATAAATGCATGCATATACTGGATATATATGATATATATGGCATCTACATCATGAATATCATTCTTGAGGTAATGGATATTTGACTTCGTGAACAACTTGTAAATATAAGAAGTTCACTTTTGACTCAAGTACCAAATATCGACAAAACGACCATTATTAACTTAAATTATTACATAATGTTCATAACATGGTAATAAGTGATATAAAAGGAATAATGAACTTGAAAAAGGTTCTTATGAAATTAGAAATTAACTCCAATTTATTATTCAGGACATTAAATAATGATCGAGTCATATCGAACCTAAGGTATGGGACTTCGTCTCAATCTCCTTTCATTGAGGAATTTTTTGTTTTATACACAACCTTATTTTATATGGTGTATAAACCCCTATGACTTCTACGTTTATCCAAAATGAATCTTTTTTATACGAAGCATTTTACTAAACGAAAAAAGGTAATTTTTTGTCATACATATGCGGTGATAACGACTTCTACGCCGTCGTGACCATTATTTGAGTTTTGGCTTCTTCTACAAGCCATACCTTTTTTTAAATAACAAATAAATACCATGTTTTAGTTTTATTTTATTTTGGTTTTGAAAACGGTTTTCATAATGTTTTTATTATATCAATGTATTGTATTGATATCTTGTGATTGAAATGTGGAAATGTTATGTTTCCTTTATGCATGTTTTATGTGATACGATTATGTTATGGTTCTTGGGAATTGTTATGAAGATGGGTGGTTTCGTGATAAACTAAGGGCGGGTGAGCCCGATATAGCTCTACAATGCATTGGGTAACATGAAGGGGTTAAACGTTAAGGTTTCCATGAAGATATTTATGAAATATACTATTATAGATATTCAAAACATAACCAAGAGGGTTACTCCCTACGTAAGAATGTTATGAATGCCTCAAGTTACCTTTATGTCTTATGATTTCTATGATTTATTCATGATTTGATGAGGTATGTTAAAGTGATTATGTTTTATGGGTAAAGTATGATTTTATTCTTATGTAAATATAAACTCATGTTTCCTTTCATATTTTTATAACCCTTACTGAGCTTTTTATGCTCATCCCATGTTTTGGAAATGTTTTTCATAGGTCAAGGGAATGGTACATGATATGATGATAGTGTCAAGGACGTGTCAAGTAATAATCCATGTTTTATTTTAAATATGTTTCTGTTGATGGGAAAAATGAGTACTATCTTTTATGTAACCAATTTTTTTAAAGGTGGAATAAAATGCATGTTTTATGATCTAATTCTCTAAAACTCTAAAACTGAAAAGATCCTCAATGTGTATTCTTAAAGTAACTCAAGATTAATAATGTTTAAGATTGGGGCCTTATACTATAGAATTGAAATTCTATCATATTTTGGGTTCATATATCCTTTGGTTTTGGTTTTTCTAAAAGGAATGATATTTTTTTGAGTTATCAATCCTTTTAGTATCACCAAAAAATCGATCCATATATTTTTTTCTAAGTGATTCTATAAAATTGCATCATTTTATTTTTTATAAATCTATGTCATAATCAATAAGTTAAACTTAATTCCACAAAAAATGATAAGATTTTTATAGTTAAACAGTTTGACCATAGTTTTCTATAACCAATCAACCTTGATATTTTAAGAGAAATCATAAAAAATGTAATAACTGATCGCTAGTTTCATTCAAAAAAATAATGTTATTTATATCACTTATCATGTTTGATGTGAAACCCCTATCTGAAATCATTGGATTACATGGTTTTTATTCAATGGAATCAACTTCAAAAACATTTTATTGCTTTTTTGATTTGTTATTTTATATAAATATTCAAAATTTCAAAATTTAGATTTATTTGAGCTAGTATATTTTTGAGACACACATAAATTATGTTTCCATCTCAAAAACACTTTTCACATCCCTTCTATAGTATTTTAATTTTATATTTCTTTTCAATATTCTTCTCAAACTATAGATGAATTTATTTTTTATTTAGCTACTTCGATCTTCCCCATAGATCTAGTTATCTCATTTATCAATGTAGAGAAATGTAGTACTAAACAGTGTCATATTTATGGTTATTTAAACCATAATACATGTAGTAGGTCATAAATATCCTTGTTAAAAATTATACAAATTATTTGGATCTTCCCTTTACACTTTTTTATGAATATATCATGATGGTTTCACTAAAATGTTTTGTGGGAATCTTCCACCAAAATTGGGGTCATAAAGTATTATTTTTATGGAAATTCATCACCCATGATATTCAAAAGAAATTATTTTCTTAAAAATTATTTATTATGGATAAGATTTTATCTTTTACTTATTTACACATTAACAAAATCATTTATTAATATTTAATTAGTAAACTCTCCTTAATGAAAAACAAATTTATCCACCACAACTGTTTCACTTTTCACCTTAGAAAATTAATTTCACTATTCAGTAACTTTGATTTGATTCTCATATATATTGGTTATCAAAAAAGATTCTACGATATATTTATTATCATTGAAAATTAATTTATCCTTTTGCCTCTATGTATTAAATGTTTTCAACATCTACCTATTAGTCTCTTCATTCCAAAAGATGATAGTGGAAGTCATATAATCAATGGACATATTTATCTTAGAATTTTTGTACTCGAAAATCAAAAAATCCATGAATAAATGTGTTCTTTCAATATAGATTTGTTTTTCTTTTATCATGTTTTTCTTTCAGATTCATACCAATCTCTTATAGAAACTTATAAATCAAAATTCAAATGGATTATAATATGGAAGATTCACCTCTTTCAGTATAAGACTGTCAATCAAGTCAAACATCAAATTTTGAGTATTGACATTCATTATGATCCTAAGATATGTGGAATTATATAGTGGTATCTTTAAACATTTCCCTAAAATTGCAACTCTATTTAATATAAAAAACATATTCTTGAAAATAAATTATATTATTCATGAAAAAATTATGAAATATTTGATATCTATTATATATATATATATATATATTTATATGTTATTTAATGATGTTTTAATTTTAATATAATAAATTATGACCAAGTTTTGTATTGTTTTTCTCATTTAGAATACACAATTTTAGAGGAAATTTGAATAAATAAAAAAAATTATCCTTCGATAAACATAGTCATGATAAAACTGGTTGCATATAGATTGATTTCATGGAATATATGATTTTATAGTCATGACATAAAGGTTATTCTATGACAATGTAGATTATTGGGTACCAATAATTGAGTTGTTTTCAATTTGTTCCACCACAATACTATTTCCTCTTTGAAAAAGAAATTGGAATTCATAAATTTTCCCAGAGCTTAAAAGGTTTTTATTGTTATATCATGAAGACTTATTCCTCACGACAATTTTATTTTTATAAAACCCTTGAATATAACATGAAAAAACTCAAACCGTGAAGATATTTGTCATTTCAAGATGGAAATCATGTATAATTCCTTGAATTACACCACAAGGGGCTACCCCATGACCGTGTATAATGTGTTATTTTTTACTTGATGAAGGGTCAATGTATGAACAATCAAAAATTATCTCAATTGAATATGAAGTTGTGATATTTAGGGAGATTCAATGACCAAATGAAGAACATAACCTTCCTATTGGGATGTTATATGTCATGTTGAGACCATTTTATGTAAGATATGTTTTAAAAATATTTATTTACTTATTTCTACTACAATATGACCTTTCACAACATAAAGGTTGTAGCTAAATATATTTTATGGTATTATATTTTTATATACGAGGATAATATTATGCATGTATTACCTAATGATTGAAAGTATATTTTAATGAAATTATTATGGAGGGTTCAGTCGACTAAGAATTAGTGTCTCAAACATAGAAGGATCCATATATATTGTTTATACGTGGGGAGAGTACTGTGGATAGGGTTTTATTTTCTTCTTCTTTTCCACAATTTTATTATTTATTAAATTATGAATATTTTATGATTTGTATTAAATTATTCATCCATTAAATGTATTCTATAATTTAATACATGGTGCATGGTTTATTCAACATCAATGGAAAATCGATGATGATTGGACAGTTTAATAGAAGAGACTGATTCTAGTTGAATACAGATCATACAAATATGTTGGGATTCAATCATCACTCATGGAATAATGTTTTTGTTCAGTATTTTTGTGGGACCAAACAATTATTTTATTTTTTATTGTATCAATTAATAATTTTATTTAATAATTAATGAATCTAAATGCATTTTTAGTAAGTAATTTATAAGAAATAGATTATATTTTCCTCAAACTTTTTTTGATCAGCTTAATTTAATTTTGTTTTTTAGATACATATGATTAGTTAAAAAGTGTGGTTGGGGGTGAATTAGTGATTAATAGATTCTACAATTTCCCATTTCATCAATCTTCTTCACATTTTAGTTTGAATAGATTTTATATCTTTCCACACATAAACACATAGAAAAAATTCATAAGTCATTTAATACATTTATTAATCAGATTTAGTATCTTATACTTTACAAAATATGGTAAAACTCATGATATGACAATCCACTAATAAAACCATATGATCTTGTGGGGGAATGTTAAATTGTGACAACCCACATTACATCTCCCTGGACTAACTGTATGTATCCCACATAGTTATGATAATATAAAATTGGAAAATAATTAAATATTATTTCTCTAATTACTTCAATCATGTATTTTCATGTACTAATATTTTATTTCACATCTATTCTTACAGAGTATCGATTCTCAATTTCAGTTTTCCTGCACAAAAATTAATAAAATCATTTTACTGGATGAATATTTCTCTATCACTGAAAATTTAATTAGAATATTAAATTTGTTTTAGAAATTTCTTCCTCTATCTATATACTATAAACATCACAACTATCTCTCTTTGATGGTTTCATTGCAATTCACATGTACAGTGTAACTAATAGACAATATTCACATACTAACTAAATTTTCAGATTACATTTATATATTAAATAGATTTACCTTTATATAAATATAATATAGATGCATACTAAAGTTATTAAGATCAAATTTCTCCATTAAGAGAGGGTAGATTCAGAAGAGTCAGGAAGGTAATACAATTTCCAAAAAAATTAAACCCTTAAAAACTATTAAAATATAATTCAATCAATTATAGAGTCTAAACATCACTCTATTATTCATATGATAAGGAGATGAGGAAAATTAATATTTTTTCATCGGTTGGACGATTCAAAAAACAATGGACTCTTTTATTTGGATGATTTCTTATACCAGATTTTAGATTCATCAATATAAGAAAAATTATATCACATTCTTACAATGTTTGAAATGAGTCAAAATGTGCGAGTACAATGTCACACTATGCACAAACTTAAAATGACATCATATAAAATATGTAACTAATAAAAGAAATATTTTTTATGAGTAAAATTTTATAAAAAATATCAAATTTATATCTAACATAATGATCCTTCAAGGATATTTAGGGAAAATTACTCACCCTATATGGATCTTAGTGAAAAATCAAATTTTTATATTGATACTAGGTAATATGAACACGGGTTAAAAAACTTATATAGATGAATACATCATTGGTTTTATGTACTGACTTATTCGCTACACAAATTGAAAATTTTTCCCACAACAAAATGACTCTCATTCTTTTTCTTCTATAGTTGTGATAGACTTTTGTTTTTATCCCCTATTGATATACACAAGCCTCATTTCATCAATATTTTATTCAATTAATATAATTAAATATATCCAGTAAAAATTAATTTATTATGAAGCTAAATGAGGATTAATTGTAGTAATAAAAATAAAATAGATCTATCATTACATATCCACATTGCCAAACCACACATTAATATACTTTTATCAGAAATTATTCTCATTTTCAATGTGTTTCCACATTGGTTTACTCAAATTATATTATCCAATTCATGTTCTCAAAACTCCATTATTGATCAATATTCTTTAATATAAAATTTTTTAATTTAATTTAATACCATACTTCTCCCTCATGTTAAAACAATGATGAGCTCTTAGTCTTCCGTATGCTCGCACAACAAAAAAACATTTGAATATAATTCAATAAATCATGTATTCATCCCTCCAAGGGGAAAATGATAAGTGAATAAGGGTTGGTATTGATAAATGATATGCATAAATTCATTTTTATAATCCTGAAGTTGTTGATGGTCATGGGTTCGGACCCTACCTTACCACTAGAGGGGGTGATCTTCCTTTGTTGTATCCAAGATATAATAATTATCCCTTTATCATATTCTTTGAATATATATCTATCTCCAATTTCCCATTTTTTTTTATTATCCATAAGTTTAAAATTCTTATAAAGGGCTTACATAAGCTGATTATTTCACCCAAGGAGTTTTTAAAGGATTCATACATTCTCAATCGGGCCTTGGTGGATCAATTAATGAAAAAACAACCATCAGTTGAAATCATCAACAAATTCAACTTCAACTCTTGGGTTATGATGGAATGTTTCATAGTCTTTCTTATTAATAATCATCATATATTTTTTTGTTTTTCATTAAAAGAATATCTAAATATCACTTGTACAGATCTCCTTGATCGATCATTGGGTTATACTTTATCCTCTGGTGATGGACCAATGATTATCTAATGAAGCGTTGTGTTCATTCTTTTATAGGGTGGGTATGGTTTCCCAAAATACCTCAACATATCAAATATCCATATATTCTTTATATGTTAGGAAACATGTTTGGTCACTTTATATGTATAGATAGTCGGAATAAAATTATTTCCCAACAAATTTCCCTAGAAAATGTATTGTGGTTGATGTTTCAAGGAGTCCAGTTGAATGTGTATGGATTGTGGTCAGGGATGAATTCTAAAAGAAGTAAGAGGAGGTTATTCAATCATGGACTGATTACTGGTCATCTTAAAAATGGTTGTTTTATTTTGAATTGGCATGTCATAGATATAGTTGGTTTTTGTAGAGACATTTCTCTAATTCGATTCTTGAGGTTGGGATGATGTCAATGAGTACCACATAGTGATCGAGATTGGGTCACAATTGGTACCTGATTAGAATGAAGTAATAACAACGATCTATTATCCAAATCTGGTGTATATATTCGAGAATTTAATATTGGATTTGACACACCATAGGATGTTTTTACTGGACCCATATGTATTGGGAGGTTATGTGGTGGTGCATGTAATCATTGCAATGGAACCGGGTTTTCTTATACCATAAGTCCTACATCAGGTAGAGCATTCTTGTAATGATATCAAACCCACTCAAGAGAAATTGATCAATGAGGTTATCTAAAGAGGCACTTAATGTTTTTATGTCTTCAATAAAATCTTCTAGGTAATTTTAATTGGGTACATAGAGAGTTTGTTGACTAAGAATAGTCCAAGATAATGTAGTGCATATATAAATATGGGAACTTATTTTAATAAAGAAACGGGAAAGGGAAAAGGATAGATCCCATTGGATCCGATTGGTATATATCTCCACAGTTTTTTTAGGAATAAAATTTTTATGATATGTTGGATAGTTATACAACTTTAATAATAGAAATCCCCATATGTGTTCATTTTGTGGTTGATGATAATTGAGTCATATGTAAAACATTCTCATATGATTGTGTGGATAGAACATGTGTTAGAGTACTTTACAGCCCCCCAAAAAAGGGACTAAATGGGAATTAAGATGTGGGGGATGAATATTTGTTAAGGTAATGAAATCAGAAGGTGGAAATGATTATTTTTAGCTTATAATAAAGATAGAATCAATATCATCCAGAAGAACCAAGGAAACTATCAATGATACTTGGACCCAACATCTTGAAATCATGAATTTTTTTTCCATGAATGATGAGATGAAAAATTTCAAGGGTGATGTTATTAAGAAAAAAGGTAGGGAAGTATATATTCTAATTTGGAAGGGGCTAACAAATAAGGAAAAGTAAAAAGGAAAGGAAAAATCCTAGAGCAAATTCCCTATTCTAATATTTAAATGCAGCTGCAGTTATTCCAGTTTAAGGACTCAATGGATAAGGTTGATAGAAACATAGAAATATAATTATGATTCATGGTTAATGAGGACCAAATGGATTGGATCAAAAAAATACATAATTATATCATTTTTATTAAACAAAAGGATGAAAAATGAATAAATTTATATACAAATAGGGGACAATATGGATAACCATTTTAGAGACATAATTGTAAATTACCCAGAAATAATGGTGAATAGATTTAATTGAGAGTTATAAAAAGCTTGTGATTCCAAAAATTTCATATTTTTTTAATTTTGTTTTTAATTTTATTTCATTTTTCATGGATATTATTATAGAACTATTATTTTTTTCCAGCTTTTCCGTTAAAAGTTCTATTGAAATAAAAATATAATTTTCAGGTTCAAGTATTAATCCTTCCAAGACTCGGTCATAAACACTTTATACATATATGAATGTTCTTATTTAAACATAGGATCAACATAACATCATCATTAGAACATTACATATATAAATTCCCAAGATTATTCATGAATTGAATAAAATTCTAGACACACCAACAATATTTTTAAGAAAAAGATCAAAAAAGAACATAGATACAATTAATGACCATTATTTTTAAACCCCTCATTAAAAAACTAAAATAAAATTTTAAATGTGATATCTTAGTCCATAAAGATATGATTTTGAATCATTAAGTACGATTTTTTTGGAATAATCAAAATTTTAAATCTAAAAATTTTACCCTGTTGAAACTCATATTTCTTTAATGTATACATGTCTTACACCCTGGTGATCAAATTCGTATGATTGAAAATGTAATAAATTCATTACTCTAAGTTATTCACCCAGGGAAAATACATATTATTTAAATGAATTAAATTCATTTCATATAATTTAATAAATTTTTATAATGGAAACATTCAATCAATCTCAAAAATCTTTAATAAAACAAAATGTCTTATATTAAGGGCTAAAATAGTCTCACTTTATGTTTAAAGCCTTACGATGAGTACTAAACTATTGTACCCAAGGAATATATTTACAGTCTTCCATAAATTATTTTACATATCTCTTGAACCTTTACTATTTAAGCATGTTAAACTTTATTTGTTCACATAGATATACAAATTTTTATAATGCCTTCTAAAAAACTCTAAAATCATCTCTAGCCATCGTGAACTCATTCTGAACACCTAAAAAACATTTCAAAAACAACAAATTTTTTCTCTAAAATCCACAATTATTTTTATAGGAAATTTAAATCATTAATAAAATTTTCAATCAGTATGATGTTACTTCAATCTACCTATTTAGGATTTATTAGTAACATAACTCTTCTTTTTTTTCAGAAACCATAGATCTATTCACACATAAAAAACATAATATTGATAATAATTATATCACAACCTATCATATATGGTAGGTTTCTAGGTTCACAAAATAATATAAGGTTATGTAATTGATATAATCCTATACCTCATTTGAAATAATTTTTTTCTAAGTGAAATATATTAAATACCTTTAAATTAATTCATGAAATATGACTAACCAAAACCCCCCTAAAGTAACAATATCCATATCTTAAGATTAAATTTTTTTGATCAATCATGTAATTATCACGAATTATCTCTCCATTTGATGTGGATTTGTGGAACTATTTATATACCGTTAGAACCAAAATCAAAATAAATTATGGGGGAATTGTTCTATACTTCTTTAGAAAAAAAAGACATGGCTAATCATAGATTTTTTACGCAATTAAAATAAATTATTTATTACCATGAATTTAGTGAACATATAATTAATAAAATTCAATATATTAATATAATCTAATTTCTTATCATCTTCTTAAAAAATTATTCTACAAAATGACACCATATGTCAATATTTTTGGATATTGAATATTTTACATAGTATATTTATTTATTTATTACTTATTGGTTATCACAAAAAATATTAATTTGATTCCCAGTTTCAACTATCAATCCTTATAATTATAAATACATAAATAAAACTAATTTACATGCATTAGTGGAAACAACATATTCTTGTTCCATTAAGTTATTTTTTTATGAGTTATTATTCTTAATGTACTCTCTTAAACAACTCCCATCAATCATGAATGTATTACCTGATATGGATTTTCTCTCTATACAATCACCAATCATGTTTTCATGAATTTATAAAAGAATTTAAAAATTTGTACTAAATTTGGAAACAATGAAATAATTAACAATTTAATTCACATATCTTAGATTCCTCTTTAACTTTTGCAATCATTACTCCCTTACGTCACGTTAAAATCATGTATAATGTGTAAAAAAGGCTATTCATAATCTTGATTCTATAAAATACAAGGGGGATATAATGAGATTACTAAATTAATTATATTCAACATTGATTATATTCATTTTTTAAAAAACAAATTCCAAATTAGATTTAGAATTAATATTTTCATTATCCATTTATTTTAAAAAAAAATTCAATAACTAATTTTTAAATTTTTCCTTTACAAATATATTATTTATATTTTGATCAATAAATAATTACCCAAAATAATATATCTTACCTAGATTTACATATTAATCTTTTGATTCATCAACTCAAAATATTATTTTTATAGGTATTCATGATTACCGGTAAAAATTATAATACCAATGTAAATAACGAAAGTTAATTTATATTGCGAAAACTCCTTAGCATGGAAATTTTTATTACTTATTCCTTTCATGTAACCCGTTTTCCCAAGGAAATGATTAATATTTGAGAACCATGATATGGAAATTTTATCTGGGCCATAAATTTATTTTTCAATTTACTCACTTTTATTCCATCAATATCTAGGATAAAATGTTATTATTTTTCAATATAAACTTTCAAAATGGGATGAAAATTCAAAAATTCTTAAATCGAATCCATTTAACACACTTTGTAGTGGTTTTCCATAGCCACTAAAAATTATATTTGAATTATATCTATTATTACTAATATTGAAATGGTTTCTATATTTTTCATGCCTTCTGTTGAGTGTATTATTTTCTTTATTTTTTCACATTGTTTCTCATCAAGTCTCATTTGTCCTTCAGTTTGTCTTAAAAACCCAATTATGTTCCAATAATTGTTTTTATATTTGATTTATTTCCATAAACATAATATTAAATAGCCTTGGAGTTTTTAAAATTATTTTTATAGAACATGTACCCTACAACAACAGAACACATTAAAATAAAAACAATATTTTTGATAGGGTATAAGACCCACCACACCAAACCTAATCAACCTATTATATATATTATTTAAATATTCATTTTTTACATAATCTTGAATTAATATGGTATTGATATGATTAATATCATTATCATATATAGATATATATATATAGGAGTCCTCATAAATACAAATATATTGATTAATTCATATAAAATAATCACAAAATATTATGTAATGATATTTTGTTGGTCAGAAATATGTTTTCATAAAAACAATTTTATATTAATATTTGTGGATTTATTATGTAATTATAATTTTATCTTTTTAGTAAATATGTTTTATAAAAAATAATATCACTTTATAAATAAATATATAAAAATTATCCAAGGTTGATATTTTCAAATTTTCCTAAAATGATTGGGTTTTTAGTGAATAGTGAAAACACTATTTTTTGTAAAACTCTTATTTATTATCATTAATTGATGTAATTTAATGTACGTTTATAATTTTTATTCTGTCCTAAAGATTCATATAATATATATTAATTATAAAAAAATATTAAATTCAATTTAATATGTAATTTTCATCCTTTTTGTTTAAATTTTATTTATGATGAAAAAACATTTTTATAAAAACTATATTTATGTGCATAATGGTTTTCCATTTTAATTATTTAAAATAATACCTAAAGAGTTAAATGAAATTTATAAACTATATACCAATAAATATAATTAATTATATATATTAAATATTACTAGTCATATAGTCAATGTAATATCATCTTTTTCTTGAAAAATACATTTTTATGAAAACCATTTTTCTTCACGCTTTGTAGGATAATTATAATATTAATATCTTAAAATTATATAGATTTTATTTTCTAAAATATATTAATTATTTTAAATCATAATAAATAATACTTTTCAATAAGTTAAATTCAATTTTTTTTCATAATGGATATTAAAAATATGTAAAATTCATCACTATAGTAAAAAGTTAAATTGGGTTAACCTATTTTAATGCTAAGTAATAAGGTTACAATTATTAATATTAAATATTATTTGATGAACATAGATTTAACCTTATCACCTTAGTCTTTATTGTTTTTATGGGGCACTTTTTCTTGATATTGGCGTGTAAAATATTTTATTTAACGAAATTTATAAAATGTCAAACTCTAAATTTTAAATATATATTAAGTATTCACATAGGTAATAATGAATGTTTTGAATAAATACTATTTTTAATATTATTATGATGATTTTTTCTTCATAATGGTAATTTATTTCTAATTTTTTGTAATTTTATAATTATCATAAATTCTTAAACAATATCGTAACCGTTTGGTTCAGTTAATAGAAAAATAAAATAAATCATATTAAAAAAATTAAAAGAAATAATATTTTTTATGTTATAGTGTTACAAGAATTTTTAAGATATATATTCCATATTATGGATGTTTAAAAATAATATATTAAATATTATATTTTTCATGGTGTCATTAAAATCGAATTTCAGGAAGAATATAAAAAATTGACGTTAAATATATTATTAATAAGTGATATTTTATTATAATGTATAAAATTCATAAATATATTATCTTCATCTATTTTAATTTCATATGGTTTAAAATATCATAAATTGTCTATTTATGATTAATTTTCACATTTATGGTCCCATTAATAAACATTTATTATTGAAATAGTTGTTATCACAGTAAAGTTTATAATAACGTAACTAAGGCATTAAATTGAAAAATAATGTTTGAATCACAACATAAAAAAAATATTAATAGTGATTTTTTTGTAGAAAATAATACCATATCTTTACTAATCTATCAATTTATAATTATTTATCAAGAGAATAAACTTTTTAAATTTTAATCTTTTAGGATATTCAAAAAGTACACATCCACTAAATTATAAAATAGAAACATCATTTCTATTTTACCCACACATAAAAATACATTAGTTTTATGAAAATACCTAACCAAATCTCTTTCATATATTAAAAAAATCCTAGAGAAACTTATGTCATTAAAAAACCATCATGGGAATGCTTTGGTGTAAACCTAAAGAGGTTGTCTGAAAAAATAGTATTGTTCTTAATGGAAACTTATTAATCTCATATTCAAACATCATAAATTATTAGTAAAAAATGATTATATAATAAAATAAATATCATAAATATACTATAATTCTTTTATAAATTTAATACCAAATATTTATCTTCTATTTTCTCAAATTGGAAACAAAATTTAGTTTGTGTGAATGATGAACTACTACCTCAGGAACTGATGTAATTAATCATCCACAACAAATACTCTTATATGAGTTTAAAGATGTATTTACACAATATTTATATTTTATTCATGATTTACTTTCATTATATATAAAAAATATTTTATATAATTTCTTACTATTCCATTCATTTATAAATTATATTGAAATTCATGCATACGTTTGAATTACCACCTCAATAAGAGACGTGATTAATTTTCTATAATCACACCACATAACTAATATATAGAATTATATTTAAGGAAATAATATTTTATTTATTTTATAATGATCATTATTTATAGATTTTATAATACTCGTGTTCTTTCTTTCATGATGTAATAAAAATGGAAATATTTATCTTATAAATGCGTGGGTTTTCGTCTTTATGATAGTATCATAGTTCATTTTTATAACCATATTTATAAGTTGATTTTAAAAAAATACTTTGTATAAAATTTATGATTATTTCATTATTTTTTTATTTATTTTACATAAATAATCAACTTTTTCTATAGTCAAACTAAAGAACTCAATTTGGACAAACAAACTCAATAACATCAAACGGTTTGATGTGAACCTAATTGATTATGTAATTAAATACAATATGAAATAAAATAAAATTAAAGTAATAATAACCATGAATGTGGATCATAATTATATAAATAAGTAATAAAAATCTATTATTCATGAAGATAAAGATCATACATGCCGAGTCATACATGGTGTAAGGGGTTTCAAAATTAAATTTCCCTTAATTAGTTTATATTATTTCAACAAATTCTATGATATTATAAGATTATATGTGTAACTTATTTTGACTATTTTTTTATTTACACTTATTTTATGTGTATTTACCTTTTATATACATATCCTATTCATTGAATAATTCTCTCTTCAATTGTCGGATTTGTTTACTAGATTTCAACTTATTTTCCAATCTATTGAGATATATTTGGTATTATACACATATTTATATTTAAAAGATTTATCTTCATCCTATTTGATTTTTCATATCATAAATTGATTAATATTAATTATATTTAATGGGTTATTTTATGTATTGTTTTTTGGGGGTTATGATTCAAAAGATAACAAAAACATAAGGGTTTTTTGTTAATATCTAATTACTAATCAGAATTATTTATTATTAAGTTTCTAACAATGAAATAATATGATTTAACCCCCAATAAATTCATTACATTAAATATTATCTACTTATTTATAGATTTTACAAGATTTACTCTCATTTGTCTCTCCTGAATTACTTCATATATGAAGATAATATTTTTTCACTGAAAAATGACCTTATTTTCCTCTGTACTCAAAAATTAATTTTATTACACATCTATAATTTCTAAAAATAAATCAGGAGTGTTATTATAAACTCTACTGTGATTTTTTAGAATAATATTTATCCATTATAGAATTTTATTTAAAATAGATTAAAATTAATCTTCTTATCATTTTTTAAACATTGTACATTTTAAATTTTTAAAAAAGTTTATAATAAATTATTTTTTTATAATGTATATGGAATGAATTGAAATTTTTATCAGTATAACCTATCTATGATTGAATATTCCATTACTATATTTTACCATTCCCTCTAAATGATTTCTAGTTTAAAATATTTGAGAAATTTTTAGATTTTAAATAAATTATTTAATGTGAAAAAGAAAATTTTCCTCAAGAAATATTCTAGTTATTATTTTGAAGGAAAATTCATTTATATTAACAAATTTTGGTTTTAATTATTTTTTAATAGTTATAGCATTCAATAATATCATCCATATTATTTCCCAATATCATTTATAATAATAAGGTATTTATTAAATCTATTTACTTTTCCTATATATTTCTAGTATTTATTGATGAAATGATTATGAAAAGCATTTTATTCTCAGTCATTAGGATGTAAAGATATGGTGATTATTTCATGATCATGTGGAACACATCTGTATGGATTAATTATGTGATAGGTGAGTTTGGAATTATAATTCCATCAAATTTAGTTTGTATATAATTATATCTCATGAGATAATTATGGGAAATAAGTTGATGTGCTTGATCTAATATGGGAAATTAGCCAATATACTATATTCTCTAGGGGAAATAGGTTTTGATGGTTGATCTAATATTATTTGATAGTTTATGTATTTTGATATCATATTTGAAATTTGTTCTATAATTATGATAGTGACACACCCTTATGACATAAAAATATGCTTCCTAATTTCATTATGAATATTTATCACTCTTATGATACAGGACTTTGGAAATGATAATGAAAATTTTCATGTGACAAACTTATGATCCATGATAAATTTAGTGTGAAAATTTTATGTTATATTCATTATCCCATATCATTATTATTATCATATTATTTCCCACGATCATCAATTGATATCACCCTTGTTTACCCTAACTGTGAATCCGATTTCAGTATTTTTTATGTTTCGTTTCCATGAGGTATAAATAATTATTTTAGTTGGATATGTCTATCATGAGTAATAAATTGTAAGGTATTTATATAAGATATTGAATTTCATATATTAAATTATAATATTTTTTATCTAGTATCCATATATATAATTTTTCATAGTCCTCTGGTGTGTTTATGAAATGTATAAAACATTCCTCTAAAGATACACAATATTTATGCGTAAAAAGATGGAGTCTCTATATACCTCCTTTTTTCTGATATGTATCCAATAAATGAACCTCTATCATCTTATTATTCAATATTTCCCTCCTTATTATATTTTATCTTTAGAAATTAAGCAATTTCAAACACATTAATTTAATTGATAGTTTGTTTCTTTTGTTAACATAATTCATAAGGATTGTAATGTGATTTGGACCAAAAATAGAATGAATTCATTATATTCACAAAAACATAGACAACTAATATGTAAAGGCACATTAAAATATTAATTTTATAAATTTTTACCCATATTATATCAACTATAATCCTTTTAATTTTATATAAATCTATTCTTTTCCAAGTAGTAGATGGTGTGAGAAAATAATTCTTGGTTCCATTTATAAAAAGGTTAATTTTAAATACATTACTTTTATACTCTGTCATATGATCAGATATCACTTATTGAAAACAATTGACAACACTTTTTATACTAGTCCTCTGAAAACAATGAACATAGAAAAAATGAATTTTAATATAAGATCATTATATTGATCATTGATGTGAAATTGTAAATTAATTTTATTAAATATTATTCACAAATTAATGACATTTATCTCCCTGGTATATTTAAATCATAATGAATATGTTACAACTAAATTGAAGAGAAAATTTATTCCTTATTATGAGTTTTCTGAGTCTTGTCTCTCATTATGAATGTTTCAAAAACATACAATTACTCACTCTTAAATTATAGAAGATATATCAGAAAATAATTATTCCCAATTTATCTCAGACTCCTATAGTCCAGATAGTCAAGACTCCCTTGCCATAGTTTTTTATCATATTCACTAATATATATTTTTTAATTTCCAAGATCAACATTCTATAAAAAAAATTACATTTTATCTTTTTTCAAGGTAAAATTATCCTTCAATTCTTAATCTATTTAATGAAACATGTATAATTATTATTGTTAATATAATGGAAATCATCATATATTTGACTACCACTTTAGGGATTATGCTTCAGTTAATTTACATACAAAACAAAAATTGGTGTCATTCATTGAGTTTTTGTCTTCTTCAAGCTAATACAAAAATGTTTTTAGGAGAGATCATTACCAAAAGTATGTTCTCATTCTACGTATTTCTAAATATTATGTCAAATTCTTCTATAAACATACTGGTGGGAGGAGTAACCTCTATCCAGAATAAATTATTTTTTATGCAATTATTCATTGAAACATCAACAAGTCATTTTTATCTTTCTATGGTTTTTGAATTCTCTTTCCTTACTCAACAAATATTTATTTTTAAATAAAAAGTTTCATACGATTTTATATATGGTGGCTCTATTTATAATGACTACAATATATTTTCTCCACAGAGTAAAATATATTGTATGTCCACAAGCTTAAAATATTTTTCATAAAACCCCTCCTCTAAACATCATGATTTCTCTCATATGGATGTCTTCCCCTTACATCATGTATATTCCCTATAAATTAAATATTATACCATAATGTGTACAATTTTCATCTAAAAACTCAACAAAACTAAAAATACCCTTGGATCATGTATCATCTTAGTTTGAAGAAAATATTCTTGTACTTATATCTGTAATTGTTTTCTTATTCAAAAATTTAATCTTATATTATCATTTATTTATGATTTTTGGAGCTTCCAGTGTGACTGTTTTCTTCTATTTAAATTATATAATACTACTCATCATTATTCTAGAGAAACATGATTATATTTTGAGATTGAAGATGCATTATTACTATAAATCAAAATAAAAAAGGATTTGGGTGGTTTTATTTTGACTTATAATCGTATAAATATTATTATATCTGTCACGACACGCCTTCACCAAAAGGAGGGAAGGGTCAGCAAATTGTCAGGCCCTTCCTTCATTAAGTTGAAGGAGAGATAATGACCCCCGAGACCCACCTTCAATAGGTCCCATAGTGGCAACTAGCACCAAGTGTATAGAAATTACACACAAATGGAAGGCATTACCACTTTTTGTTTTATAGGATCCAAAGATAATATAATGAAACTCAACAACACCAAGGTAAAATAAAAGTAAAGCCAAATGTAAACCATTCCCACGTGCATGTTCCAAAAGTAAAAGCCACAAAGTACAAAAGGTGACTACAAAGGTAAGTACCAAAGAAAGGAAAACAGCAACTGCAACTACCCCAATGGTCTGAGCTAGTATGGTCCTACGCGATCCCTGAAGTCCTCCTGGTAACCAGAGTGCAGTTTTATACATGTAGGGTGAGCATACAAGTACACTCATTAGGGAAAACCAAAGACTCTCACGCCCAAGTGGGGGAACGTACTAAAGCCCCGTGTGAAAAGTAGTAAACCAAATGCCTATCAAGGTAAAATATCCACCCAAGCCTCACCAGGGCACACTCCCCAAATAACGCAAGTCATGTAATATATAATAAGAGCACATCGATGTTTGGATACCTCGCACCACTTTCCCACTTGTTATTGAGACATCCTACACATCGACCCAATCCCACCATTCTCACCACAGTCCCACTGCCGCACCCGCCCGCACACACCTGGGCCACAACCACATGCAGTCCCACTACCGAATCCCACCCGCAAACACCTCGGCCACAACTGTCACATGTAACCACGCCTGCAAACACCTAGGCCATAACAACCACCACCATGCCCAAAGACACTTGGGCTAGAAGATCCACTGCCACGCCCGAAGACACCAGGGCCTCATCCCGTAGACACTTGGGAAACCACCTGCCGCACACACCTGGCCAACCACCACATTGCCTCGCCCGAAGGTTTGTGGGCTAATAATGGACCTCAGGCCATCATAGCCTACCCGAAGATAATTGGGAAATCTGGGAAAGGGACTAAAAAGGAGCTAATAACCATCCACTAATAATAGTTTTGGGAAAAACCCCCTCCCCCATGAAATGGGGGTGTTCGTCACTAAGTGCTCAACTTTGGTGGGGTGCGAATAAGAAACAAAAAACTACAAATATATATACATAGATAACAAAAACCCACCCCAAGTTAGATTTTTCTTGAGACAGCCTACAGATCACAACAACACACAAGTCTGAGTCACAACTCATGCCAAACCAAAACCCATTTATCCCATCCCTGTTTTTATCTTCAGTAATAATGTTCAAATAAGTTTATGCTCTACTGGGAAACTAAACCATAAGCATAACCAAGGAAAGGAAACCAGCCAAATGTCAACTAAGAATCTAAACCCTGTTCTCTTGTAAAGTCACAACAACAAAGGAAAAGTGAGAACCCTCGAAGTACTGGAACCAGACATCCCTGAGACACTGCCCCATGTCTCGTCCCCCAAAAAGGTTTTTCATCATCAGAGGATCCCACCCCAATTAGTGATATATATAAGGTAACCACCCAGTTTTAAAGCTCACAACAACTTAATCCATAACATTAGGGAAACCCATCCCAGATTCCACAACCACCGAGAGTATAAAAACAGGGGATCCCATCCCTTTCCATATCTCCAGCAATCGGCCCCAAAAAGGGAACAACCAAGCCATGACCATCGACACAAAGTAGGGCCATACCAGTATTTTCAGATTTAAATTATTCAACACACTCTATGAATTCAATTTCCTTGTGCTTTAACCGGGATTTATCACAGTAGGGTTGATCCTGGTGCTTCTAATTTATTCAGATGGGCATATGTGATTATCCAATTTACCTTTCACATCAGGAGTTCACAATTAGAAATAAGCCATTTTAAAACATCACGAGGGGTTCATTAGTGCATAGAGAAAGACCACCAATGACCATGATTTTCAGAAGGCGTAAGCCAGTACAACTCAGAAAGATAATCATAAAAAAATTAAGGAAGATCATAAAATAGAGCAGCATCATCGATCATAGCCCACCCCCTTCATTAGAGTTCATTCATTATCTTCATTACTGTTTGGTTTTATCCAATTCTACAGAAACAAAAGCATGCCCACCTCACATGATACACAAAAAGGGAGAGACGAAGGATAAATTCCCTACGTGTTGATCAATGATCAACGCTTAGGCCGGGCGCGGAACTTTATGGATAATGATGCGGCTCGCCCGATGCACCAAAACGAGTTCATGAAAAGTTGTGATTGAGTAAGGATGAAACCATGCCCAACCCTTTAGTTTATAAGGCCTACGGACGGTTGAGATAAAAACATGAAACGGCTTAAGGGGCGGGGGTCATTGGTTGACCATACGTTCCACATGTCATTAATGGGGTCGGGTGGTTAAAACCGACTCATTAATTTAGTAATCATTTATTTTTAACTCTTATGGGTGACACGGGTCTTTAAAACACCCTCAAACAAGTCAAAAAAGGGTTTAAAACCCTAATTGGGCAATAATAAACGCCACTAGAAAGAACCCGTGAGGGTTGGCCAGAGCCACTGGTTACTGAGGGCTACCTGTGGGTGATGACAACCGGTAGTCGAGCTACCAGTAGGCTGCAGCTACCTGTAGGCAAAGGATACCGGTAGGCCAAGGTTACCGGTAGGCCAAGCTATCGATAGGCCTTCTACCGGTAGGCTAAGACTACTGATAGGCCTACACCACCGTGATTCCCAGACCAGAAAACCCAACATGAGGTTTTCACAAAGTAAAGGTTCCCTACAAAACCGAGGTCGTTACATCAGATACCTTCTAAACGATTCTCGTCCCTGAGAATCAAAACAAACCCTAAGGAAAGATAGGGTCTGAACAACCACCTTGAAAGATACCTCTTAGGAGAGAACCCATGCTAACTGAAAGAATTACCAAGAACCAAGCAACATACCATGGAAAACTGCGCAGGCATGTGGGTTTGGGAGTCTCCTCCCCCATGTCAAGATATTATCTGCTTTGGGAAGCACTGACTCACCCACACGGGTTTAATCACATCCACCTTAATGCGTGATTATTAGGGGTTAGGTTCTCTCGTTTCCCATTGTCAGGGCTCTTTACACAAATTCAGAGGAAAGAAAACTAGTACAGTCCATAGTCAAAAGGACAAAACATTCTACTGAAACAGGTATAACAAGGAACAAAGCTCAAAGAAACTCTGGGTACTAGGTACGCATCTGTGTTTCCCTATCCCACTTACTCTCCTCAATCCCACCATGTCTCCACAACTCATGAACCAAGGGAATGGTCCGCCCATGAATCACCTTCTCCTTGTGATCCTCGATCATCACTGGTCTCTCCACAAAGGTCACGTCGTCCTCGACGTCCTGCTCACCCCAATCAAGGACATGTGAAACATTGTGTAGATACCGATGGAGCTGGGAAACATGAAAGACATCATGTATCATCTGTAGCGGCGGTGGTAACGCTAGCTGATAAGCCACTTCTCCAACCCGCTGCAACACTTCAAAGGGTCTGATAAACTTGAGAGAAAGCTTACTCCCCTTTCTGAACCTCCACTTCCCATGATGAGGAGAGACCTTCAAGAACACGTGGTCTCCAACCTCAAACTCCAAGAGCCTCCTGCTGGTATCGGCATACGTCTTCTGTCGGTCCTGGGCCGTCTTCATACTTTCCCGTATGAGCTGAACCTTCTTTATCGTGCTCTGCACCACCTCTGAACCATGTATGCCTGCCTCTTCTGCTTCGGTCCAACACACAGGCGAACGTCATGTCCTCCCGTACAAAGATTCAAACTGGGCCATACTGATGGTAGAGTGATAGCTATTGTTGTAGGAAAACTCTACCAGAGGCAAGTATCGCACCCGTGATCCTCCCGAGTCCAGAACACATGCCCACAGCATATCCTCCAAGGTATGGATGGTGTGCTCTGTCTGTCCATCTGTCTGGGGATAGAAAGCATTTCTAAGATGCAGCTAGGTGCCAAAATCATGCAACAATCCTCTCCAGACTCGCGAGGTAAACCGTGCATCCATATCCATGAATATAGACCTTGGAACCCCATGTAACCGCACCACCTCATCCACGTACTTTCGTGCCAAAACATCTACTAAACTCAACTCCTTGATTTCCAGAAAGTGAGATGATTTTGTCAACCTATACACTACCACCCAGATGGTGTCGCATCCTCCTTGGTTCTTGGGTAGTCCCATGATGAAATCTATTGATATGTCGTCCCACTTCCACTCGAGGACAACTAGAGGCTACATTAGGCCGCCTGGAACTCGGTTTTCACCCTTCACTTGCTGACATACTAATCACATGGCCACAAACTCTGCCACCACTCACGTAACTCTGGGCCACCAAAACTGCCTCTTCAATCCCTGGAACATCTTGGAAACTCCTGGGTGTACCGCTAGGGGTGAGTTGTGGTACTCACTGAGAACCTTGTCATGCATATCCTCCGGAACAAACAACCTTCCATGGAAAAGAATCCGGTTGTGGCTATCCTCTGTCCATCCTTCCGCAGCACTGCCCTGGTTAACTTGGCAACACATCACTTCGCACTCTGGGTCTCCCCACTGAGAATCCTCCACTTGCTGAAACAAGGATGACTGCACTGTCATCTGATATAGGAAACCTCTACCACCATCCATCCTCGCATCCAGGTGTAAGGCAGCCAACTCCTCCATCAGCTTCCAGGAATCTGCCGACTCTCGGAACACATCCTTCTACATCCTCCTGCTTAAGGCATCGTCCACTACATTTCCCTTGCCCTCAGTAAAAGAGATCTCAAAGTTATAATCCTGGAGGAACTCTACCCATATCGACTGTTGCAAGTTTAGGTCCCGCTGGGAGAAGATATACCTCAAGATTTTTTTATCTTTAAAGATCGCAATGCATTCTCCGATGAGGTAGTGCTACCATAACATTATCGGAAAAACGACCACTACAAGCTATAGGTCGTGGGTGGAGTAATTACGTTCATGGGGGCGTAGCTGCCTGGATCCATAAGAGATCACCACTTGTCGCTGCATCAGCACACATCCCAGGCCCTTTCTTGAAGATTCATAGATCACCTCATAAGCTACCCCTTCTTCTGGTAATCTCATCACTAGGGCAGTGACCAACTTCTCCTTCAGATAGCTGAAGGCTGACTCGCACTGTTCACTCCATACGAAAACCTAGTCTTTCTTGGTCAGAGCTGTCAAAGGGGCTGCTACTCGGGAGAAGTTGGGTACGAATCTCCGATACTAACCTACCTGCCCAAGGAAACATTAGACATCCGCCACATTCTTGGGTGCTTCCCAAGAAAAAACTGCCTCAACATTTGATGGGTCCACCGCTACCCCCTGCTCAGACACCACGTGCCCGAGGAAGTGAACTTCTCTTGTTTAGAACATGCATTTTGACAACTTCTAATAGAGATGATGCTGTCGGAGGACCTCTAAAATTGTCCTCTGGTGCTCTGCATGGTCCTCCTCTAATCTCGAATAGATCAGGATGTCATCGATGAAGTCAACTACGAATTGATCCAGGTACTCCCGGAATATGGAGTTCATAAGCCCCATGAACACGCCTCGGGCGTTCATAACACCAAAGGGCATAACCAAGAACTCGAAGTGTCCATACCATCATCTGAACGCTATCTTCGGGATGTCACTCTCCTTCACTCTTAGTTGGTGGTACCCAGACCTCAGTTCGATCATCAAGAACCATCCTGCCCCCTTCAGCTGGTCGAAAAGATCATCTATCCTCGGAAGAGGGTAGAGATTCTTGATCGTCACCTGATTCAGCCTCCTGTAGATTATGCACAACCTAAGGCCATCATATTCCTTCTTTGAGAAAAATACTGGAGTTCCCCACAGTGACGCACTCGTATGAACATAACCCATCTTCATCAGATCGTCAATCTGAATTCGCTACACCCGTAGCTCTGAAGGTGCCATCCGATAAGGAGCCATCGATATCAGACGAGCGCCGGGTTGTAGGTCTATCCCAAACTCGATATCACATCGAGGGGGTAGAGTCGTCACCTCTTTAGGGAAGACATCCATAAACCCACGAACGATCTCTAGCACTTCCATAATTTTAGCATCTACTGACCCAACTGACAACTCAGCTAGCAATGGGAGGAGGGGTTCCTCTCGCATGTTGCCCTTCTCACTGCTCCTCTCACCTGTGAAAGAAAAATGCTGGTCATCCATGTCTGAGAACATGACCCTTCCTTGGAAACAGTCGATGAAGGCACACAAAGAGAATAGCCAATCGATGCCTAGGATGACATCATTTGGTTGTATTTGCAGTAGAAGAAGATCCCTCGCTGACTGATGTGGCCCTATTATCAGTCTACATCCTTGACAAATAAACAACAAGTCGGTCTGACCTCCGACTGTGTGCTCAACACCAAGGGCACTGGAAGTCTCTCGGCATCTATACCCAAGACACGGGCTAGACTGGGTGCAACAAAGGAGTGCGAAGCTCTTGTATTGAACAAGGCATAAACAATGAGTGCTAAAAATACTGATCGTACTTCGAACAACCTCTGGCCCTGCTGGAACTGCTGGCTCTGCATCGTGTAGCTGTCCACGCCTGCATCCTCTACCTCTCAGCTATCGGCCACCACCTCTGACCACGCCCGGGTCGAGGTCTCTGTGGAGCGCCCTTAGGTCGGCCTCCCCCTCCTACGTCTGCCCTCGGAGGAGCGGGAGATCATTGTCCCTATAGCTGCTACTGGAAAGACCTGGCTGGAAGCTGCTTCTGGGGAGGGTGATGGGGATTTCTGCCACTTTCGTACTGCACCGGGTCCGCGCACTGACTCCAGAGATGTCCAGGGCTCCCACAGACGAAGCACCGTGACCCTAGGCCCGATTAAACGGGGTGAGGACTAGGGGATCGAAACTGAAACTGATACGGCCTGCTCCTAATGGGTCGGAACCTAGAGGGTCCCGACCCTGGAGGCCTAGAACTGACGGCCTTCCCCTTCGATGGTCCCAGCTAGATCCCTTCTCATGACACTCCTCCTAGACCGTGCATTCTCTCCACCACTTCGGCCTAATTCTGGACCTCCATGTATGTCGGTAGGGTAAAGGGAGTAACAACATACTGGAGGGATGGTCGTAGCGCCTCCTCCAAACGTCTTGCCGAGACTCCTCATCGGGAAAGTGGTCCGGAGCAAAATGTAGGAGGTCCTTGAACTTGATCCCTAGCTCCCTCACGGACATACTCCCTGTTGGAGGGAGAGTATCTCCTATCTCTTTTCCGCCTTCATTGTCGAAGAGAGGAATTCTGCACGGAACTCCCTCTTGAAATCCGCCCAAACCACCTCAGCCTCTGTCCTCTCCCCCAAGTAAAGCATCCACCACTGACGCGCCGCTCCCCATATCTGGATGACGGCCAGAGGAACCCAATACTCGGTCGGGGCCCGAATCAGGCCAAAAGTTATAACTATCTCCTCTAGCCAGCCTTCTGTCTTCATGTTGGAGGTTCTGCCCTCATACTTCTCGAGGGTCTGCCGCTGGAAGGCCTGGAGAGTCCTCTGCCACTATTCTTCCTCCTCTTCTCGATCGCCCCTCGGCTGATCATCCAAGGTAGTCTGCGGGGCCTCGATCGTCTGTACCACACGCGGTCGCCTTCCAGGTGCCATTGCTGCAAGGTAAACAAGGAATGACTAAGCCCAAGTAGTGAATATTATTTCCTTTTAAACCTTTTAAACTTTTTGTTTATTCTTGATTCCCAAAAAACCCTAGAAACATGAGAACATAAGTCATTATGATGCATGCACCTTTCCTAGGGTCTCTACACTGAATTTAGCGCTGAATCCTCTTGGACGTTCGGTAGGTCCAGATTCCTTGCGTTGGATCACGGGGGGTCCTAAAATCATGTGTCCTAGCCGGTCATCCCTGGCCCGATTCATGCACCAAGGTCACCCAACACTATTTTCCTACCATCCCATGCAATCCTCACTGTGCCTAACTCCAGATTCCATCCTGTTTCTAAAAACCTCGCCTCTAATACAATTCTGTCACGACCTGCCTTCACCAAAATAAGGGAAGGGTCAGTAGATTGCCATGCCCTTCCTTCTTTAAGTTGAAGGAGAGATAATGACCCCCAAGACCTACCTTCAATAGGTTCCGGAGTGGCGACTAGCACCAAGGGTATAGGAATTACACACAAATTGAAGGCATTACCCATTTTTGTTTTATAGGATCGGGAGATAAGATGATGAAACTCAACAACAGCAAGGAAAAAGAAAAGTAAATCCAAAAGTAAACCATCCCCACATGGATATTCCAAAAGTAAAAGACACAAAGTGAAAAAAGGTGACTATAAAGGTAAGTACCAATGAGAGGAAAACAGAAAATACAACTACCCCAAACGTCCGAGCTAGTATGGTCCTGCGCGATCACTAAGGTCCTCCTGGTAACTTGAAAGTAGTTTTATATACGTAGGGTGATCTTACCAGTACACTCAGTATGGAAAACCAAAGACTCTCTTTCACAAATTGGGAGACGTACTAAAGTCATGTGAGAAAAGGCGTAAACCAAATGCCTATCAAGGTAAACTGTCCACCCAAGCCTCACCAGGGCACACTCCCAAAATAACGCAAGTCATGTAATATGTATAATATGAGGAAATCGATGTTTGGGTACCCCGCGCTACTTTCCCACGGGTTATTGAGAAATCCTACGCATCGAACCAATCCCACCATTCTCCCTGCAGTCCCAAGGCTGCACCCACCCGCACACACCTGGGCCACAACCACACGCAGTCCCACTGCTAAATCCCTCCCACAAACACTTGGGCGACAACTGTCAAATGTAACCACGCCTACAAACACCTAGGCCATAACAACCACCACCACGCCCAAAGAAACCTGGGCTAGAAGATCCACTGCCATGCCCGAAGACACCTCGGCCTCATCCCAAAGAGACTTGGGAATCCACCAGCCGCACACACCTAGCCAACCACTACACGGCCCCGCCCAAAGGTTCTTGGGCTAATAACGGACCTCAGGCCATCACAGACTGCCCGAAGATTCATGGGCTATCCAAGAAAGGGAGCCGAAAAGGAGCTAGTAACCAGCCACTAATAATAGTGTTGGGAAAAACACCCTCCCCATGAAATGGGGGTGTTTCGTACTAAGTTCTCAACTTTGTTGGGGCATGAATAAGAAACAGAAAACTACAAATATATATACATAGGTAACAATAATTCACCCCAAGGTAGTTCTTTCTTGAGATAGCCTATAGATCACAACAACACTCAATTCCGAGTCACAACTCATGCCAAACCAGAACCCATTTATCCCATCCTTGTTTTTATATTCAGTAATAATGTTCAACTAAGTTTATGAACTATTGGGCAACTAAAACATATGCATAACCAAGGAATGGACACCATCCAAACGTCAATTCAGCATCCACACCCTGTTCTCTTGTAATGTCGCAACAACAAAGGAGAAGTGAGAACCCTCGAAGTACTGGAACTAGAAAACCCCGAGACACTACCCCGTGTCACCTCCCCCAAAAAGGTTTTTCATCAACAGAGGATCCCACCCCAATTCGTGATATAAACAAGGTAACCACCCAGTATTGAAACTCACAACCCCTAAATCCATAACAATTGGGAAACCCATCCCCAATTCCACAACCACCCAGAGTATAAAAACAGGGGATCCCATCCACTTCCACATCTCTAGCAATCATCCTGAAAAGGGAACAACAAAGCCACTACCACCGACACAAAGTAGGGTCATTCCGGTAATTTCAGATTTAAATGATTTAACACACTCCATGAATTCAATTTATGTGTGCTTTAACCAGGATTTATCACTGAAGGGTTGATCCTAGTGCTTCAATTTATTCAGTCGGGTATACGTGATTATCCAATTTACCTTTCACATAAGGATTTCACAATTACAAAAAAGCCATTTTAAAACATCACGAGGGGTTCATTAGTGCACAAAGAAAGACCACCAACGGTCATGATTTTCAGAAGGCGTAAGCCAGCACAACTCAGAAAGATAATCACAAAAAAAAATTATGGAAGATCATAAAACTGAGCAGCATCATCGATCACAGCCCTCCCCCATCATTAAAGTTCATTCATTATCTTCATTACAGTTTGGGTTTATCTAATTATATAGAATCAAAAGCATTCCCACCCCACATGATACACAAAAAGGCAGAGACGAAGGAGAAAATTTCTAATTGTTGATCAATGATCGACGCTTAGGTCGGGTGTGGAACATTACAGATAACGATGCGGCTCGCACGATGCACCAAAATCAGTTCGTAAAAATCTGCGATTGGGGAAGGAAGAAACCATGCCTAACCCAATATATTATAATGCCCATGGACGGTTAAGATAAAAACGCGAAACGACTGATGGGGCTTGGGTCGTGGGTTGACCATACGTTCCATAGGTCATTAAATGGGCCGGGTGGTTTAAACCAACTCATTAATTAATTATGCATTTATTTAAAACTCTTATGGGTGTTACGGGTCTTTAAAACACGCTCAAACAAGTCAAAATAGGGTTTAAAACCATAATTGCACAAGAATGAACGCCACTGGAATGAACCCGTGAGGGTTGACCAGTGCTACTGGTGGGTGGGTGACGGCTACCGAGAGCCGAGAATCCAGTAGGCTGCAGCCACTGGTAGGCGAAGGCGACCTGTAGGCCAAGGATACCGGTAGGCCAAGGCTACCGGTAGGCCAATGCGACCAGTAGGCAAAGCCTACCGGTAGGCCAACGCGACAGGTAGGCCAAGGCTACCGGTAGGCCAAGCTACCTGTAGGCCTGCTACTGGTAGGCTAAGGTTACCGATATGCCTACCCCACCGTGATTCCCAGACCAGAAAACCCAACACGAGGTTTTCACAAAGTAAAGGTTCCCCACCAAACTGGGGCCATTACAATAACTTACATAGAATATTTAACATTTACTTTAATATAATTATTATTTTCGTCCTTTAACTTCATAAACTCAGTTCTATCTATTATAAACAAAAATTTGTACTCTAAAATTATTCATATTCTGATGAATTAATTTATTCATAATATTTTTTCATCATATTATGTTGAACATATTATGATATGAATATTTTTATCTCATTAAAAAGTGATACATTATTCTTGAAAACCTCATTAATTAATTTATTTGGATTCTTGATTTTTTTTCTAAACAGTTTCATTCGTTTTATGAGCACTGTATTCTTCTTATGATAAGCTTCAAGAATAACCATAAAGATGAGGTCAAAATTAGCTGCTTCTGAATCATCTACTTCACTACATAAAGTGTCAAATACTATTTAAATATACGCTATAAAATTGTTAAATTTTTCACAAGACTCATATTCAGATTCACTACAAGATGATTGGAAATTTACTTCTTTGTTTATCATTAAATATATTTTCATGACTTTATTATATTTATTCTTATTTATAATATATTTATATGATTAATTCACACTTTTATTATATTTTTTTCCATTATGTTCTTAAATATCTTCATATTAAAAATATGATTCATTATTTTTATGATAATTTATGATAATGACACCAATTAATGAAATTCTAGAATATTATAAGCTAATTTATTCTTTATCATATTCTTTATCCTTAGGAATATTTTTTATATAAATTTTTTTATTCATCACTAATTTATTTTGTGTATATCCATTTTTTGTCACATGAATTAGCATTGTAAACAATTTATTTAACATTCATCTTTCTTATATCCGGAAATTTTATTTCATATTTTACATTTTTCATATAGGATTGATTTTTTGAAATTTCAAATAATCTACAAATGTTGCAAAATTCAATGTAGAAAAAATCGTATCTATCTTATATAAATTATATCATTGAATCAAAAAATCCATAAAATTACTTAAAATCATCTTAAAAATATTGTAGTCATCATGTTTTTCAGAAAATATCTATATATTACTAAACAATCAAGTGACCTGACTGAAATATTCATCTATATTACCTTACTCATATATCAATTTTTTTCTAAAATATACTTCTATGGATTAGTTATTTTGCCTCCTTGAGTTTCACATTACCTTTATAGATACTCTAAAACATGACCCAAAATTCAATAGGTGATTGACATCAAATATAGTTGTGTATATTTTTTCTATTAGGGATATAAGAATATCATTTTGTTTTATTCAATGATTCTGCATATTACATTTATCATCAAGTTTAATTGTATCATTCCCATCAAATTGGGGTAAACCAAATTCATATACATATCTATCTTCAAATATAGTGGATATATGATATAGAAAAATCATTTTCTTCCAAATATGATATTTTCTTCTAAAAAAGTAGACATAACCAAACTATTATTCAAAAAAAAGGAACTATAATAACATAATTGAATCAAATAGATAGTATATTATATAAATAAAATTTAATATACAAGGATTTTACTACTCTACTAAAAATGGTTGGTGATTCCATGGTGACCAATTTTTTTAATTTCATCATAATAAAATAAACCATTGATATCTATTAAGACTTGATTCACTCATTTATGGAGTCTCAAAATCAATCATCTATATTGAAAATAAATATAATATTAACATGTGGATATTAATAAATTACATCCCTAAAACATGTAATTTAATCATTACCTTTTCTGATTCCTCCCATACATCAAATTATTTATAATAAGGAAAAAAATTAAACAATTTTAATGTCAGCACAAAGTCACACCATGATAATCTAGATTCACATTGGACTATGTTGTTACACACTGCCTTAATAAAAATATTTATTTACATTATAAGGGTCATCTAGAGTGTTTTATTACCATAGAAGCTACAGAAGAATATCTCCTCAGATGGGATTCGAAGAATATTTTTGAAAATATTTGCATATCAAGAACATAATAATATATAACTAATTCCTCCCAATATACTCAGAAATTTTATGTTCGGTAAATATATATATATATATATATTACTAAAACATTAATTTTTCTGGAAACACACTTATTCTCAGCCCAATTTTATAATTTTTTTATAAAATAACTCAATTTAATTTTTTTCCTTAGAAATAATAATAACCATAGTTTTCATTCTCTTTCAATATATGAAAGCATATATTATTCCAAAATGTGATTATTTAATAAAATTATATATAATTGTTTAATGATAATTACCTATTATGGAGTGTGGCTGTTGAATTTAAAACTACCACTCTAACGGATCATTCATTAAATAACTACTTTAGTAAAATTCCTATTAATAAAACTTTATAACAAAATACCTTAATTGAGGAATGTTTTTTCTTGTAGATTAATTTACATGATATTATCCCCATTATCTTCTTAAATGTCCATATTTTATAAATATTAAAAAAACTCAAATTTTTTTAATTTTCATTAATACGTTAATGTTTCCTCATGAAAAAACTATCATCAACTAACAGTCTTCAATGAGATCACACGACATATTAGCATTTGAACATATTTCAATACCATAAATCTTCATCATATGATGAATAATCTAGTAACACTACATACTCAAATATATGTGGTTATTAGAACATTGGATTAAAATATTCATTACAAAAATAATTAGGATATAAAATCACGAGATTATTTATGAAAAACATAATCTTTGATCCATAATGATAACTTATCAAAGTAACTAGCTTAAAGCATAAAATATAAAAATTTAATAAAAATCAATATATGACATGAAAAAAATTGAATAAAATTTTTGATATGATATTTTACACCTTAAATATTTCCTTTAAGAACTTTGTTTAATTTAAATAGAATATTATAATTATGAATTCTTAAAATTTCACCCATTAGAAACACAAAATCATTTAATGTCTAGATGTATTAAATTGGGGAGATTAAAGCGATACAATAAACAGAGTATTATGTTTAATAAAATAAGGCTATTTTGCTTGTAAATTTCGTAAACCGTCATAGACTTAATCCCATTTCATAAAATGGAATAGAGTATTAATATAAAAACCTTCTGTTAAGCTCAAAACACTATTCTCAGATATGAAGTCTTACGTTTCAAGAATAAAGCCTCACTCTCAACACTCAAATATTATAATCAATGATAAATATTAACACATTGGGAAATGAATTACTCATATCCATTAAAGCCTTATTTTATTCTCACAATGAATTATATTATATATATTTCTAATTTTCATAATTTTTCAAGATTTCAATGTTAATAAAATTTACTTGTAACCTCCCTAAACTATCAGAATCCCAATAAAAAACATTGTAAACACCACAAAATAATCTAAAAAATATTAAAAACATTTTTTGATAATGATAAGGAATATTGAAAACATATTCAAACTAATTTTCTATTTATTATTCAATATAAAGTTAATTTTAAAAATAATTTTCCTAGATCATCATAAAATTATTCAACATCAAGTCATCAATGTTACCTTTATATATTTCAATGTTACCTTAATATACAAATTTTTTATTTGAATAACCTTCTATTTCGCAATGCCTTATGAAATACCATTATATAGAAGGAACATTACCATTATGCATCACAATATATACCAATACCTAGATAAATAAAATATAGTGTTACCCTTTTAGGTGTAGTGTAATATGAAGATAAAATTTACAAAACATATAAATTACTATTATAACACTAAATATAATTTTGAGTTTCCATTATTCAGAACATTCATAATTACCAACATCATCTCAGGATTCAAGGAAATTTTAAAATACCTCCTTATTTTTTCCATCCTATTTAAAACATATTCTATCTAATTCTAAATATTCAAAAATGTTAGAATGAATATAAACTAAAAAAACCAAAGATCTCTTGATTTTGAATATTAATTATCTAATGAAAATAAAAGAAAAAAAACTATTAAATCAAACAATCGTCAATATTTACTCATTCAATGAATCAGAATCGTGGGGAAATTATTATTTATAGTCACATGGTTTCATCGATACACCCTAGGTATTTTTATAGAAATCATGAAGAATACATCAGGCATAGTATTATCATAGTTAAAAATGTATTTTTATTTAATAATTCAAAGGTTATATGAGAGAAAATTTTGAATGAACTAATAATGTTGAATTAAAATACATTTTTCTAAAAAACATTGATGTATATTCATAAATCATAAACCTTAAACATCATTAATATTAACATTTAATATGTACGAAACAAATTCTTGGATTCATTATAGTAATCATCCAAAATTGATAACACATCAAAAAAATTATAAAATTTAACTTATATCATTAAAATATTCCAATGATGTGTCCTCCTTAATAAAAATCAACATTAAAGGAATAAATCAATATATATATATATATATATATATTCTACCCTATTTTAATTAAGATAAATGGAAGATTCATATTAAGAAATATTTTTATATACTATTTTCATCCACAATTGAGAAATAAATATAATGAAAAGTTGTGAGAAGGGTCTTAGAACCATCCTTTTTTCTAATATGGGTGATGGTAAACACCTAACATCAACCACATATTTTAAAATTCTTATTTTGACAATTTATTAGTTAAATTATATTTCATTTACTACTTTATAAAACATTATTTTGAAACAACCCAACATGATATGTAGGATCTCTATGTGGGGGAGTGGGTGAATCAATGATATTAGTTTAATAACTTCTTTTTAATTAAATATCCTTCATCTCCTATTGAAGTGTGATAAATTTTCTAAAAACAAGAACATAATTACATTACATTGGAACACTAATTTTACAATTCATTATTCAAAAATTGTTTCTAGTCAATAGTAATGTTTGGAAATAATTAAATACCTCATCATACAATAGAATAATAAAATCATATTTTGTGGCTAACAAATAAAATAATTTTCTTATGCATGTGATTCACTAGTTTCAATAACGAAAGTGAATTTGATTTCATTAATTAAGTTTTCAATGAAAATATCTTTATGATTTTTCTTTAAGATAATTCCATATAAAAATACATCCCAATTCCTTCAATTAAACAAAAAAACATTGTTAAATTTTTGGTCATCTGATTCCACATGATATAAATATTTTTAATGTGATGTATGATCACTAGGTCTGATCAAAACTTTGCTTATTGCAAGAAAATTCTACTTCTTAAACTATGATATTACATGGTTGGAATCTTCCTACTCAAAAGTTTTTTCAAATATAATTCGGTATATCTTCCCCAAACAAACTATCCAACTTTTTAGATTTTTTATTTTTGAATAGTACACCAAAAAACTTACTCTATATTGGGCCTTTTTTATAAATGTGAGAGTAGATGAACATATAATAATACTTATTCAATTTCCCTCTCTAGGAAAATTAAAATTCAACAATCCCACTTAGTGAAATTCACTTGGATTCTTCTATAATATTCTAGAGAATTATTCATGCATAAATATAACATAAGAACCCATCTACATATCAAAACACCACCAAAATCAATGAAAATTATGTATTATATGTCAATGAGATATGAAACCTTATATTATCAACACATCATCCTCACTTTAAAAATCATTATGAAATATTTATAATGTAATTTGATATCGTAAAACATTATATCATTATAACAACCAAGAAAATTTATAAGATTATTTTTTTATTCTTATAAATGTTTTATTAAATTGGTTTTTTATAATCAAAGTAAAAAATATTTTTTTAGTCAAATATAATATTGAAAATTATATAATATGTCTTTAATTAATCTAAAAAATATTATTTAATTAAAATTAAATTATATTAAATTACTATTTTATATTATAAATACTTCTTTTATATGCACAATCTATTTTGTTTGATTGTTTTTGTTTAGCGAAGTAGTTTTTTTATTTTGGAACACATGTTTTAGATGAATGATGAAAATAATTATTAAACATAATATCATTTAAATATATGAAAATATATATATATATATATATTAAGAACGAGGATTAATAAAAAATAAATAATTTAGAATTATGCATTTTACGAGATATATATATATATTTATATTAGAATTATTTTTTATAAAATACATAATATATTTTATATTGAACATAAAAATATTTTTTGGTAGTCTTATTATTATTTTTTTACAATTATTAAATTATTATTATTATTATTTATTAAATTTAAATGCTAAAGGATTATACATAAATTAATTTTGAAATTATGAATAAAACATATAACTCGTATTTATATTATGATTAAGTAATTATATTATATGAAATTAATTAAATAACAAAATAAAACATCCGTGATTTTAAAATTGAAATGATATATTAAGAACATATGAATTTAGGGTTTTAATGGGTCAATTTTGAGGGAAACTGTGGATTGAGCTTCTAGATACTTTGTGGAAGGGGGTCCATCAAGGGAATATTTCCATGTAGGAGATGCTGGTCAAGAAATATGTAGACTGAGGTCTTGAGTCAAGGGGGTCTTATGGATAGGCTATACGTGTAGTTGAGAGTGTTTCATGCCGATGAAAGATTCACGATCTGGATCGGATTTCTAGTTAGAGGAGTTATGTGGATTGGATTTTTGGGAAAATGACCCATGATTTGAATATATGCCTTCTGTCATCATGATCTAAATGTATGTGTTTACTTGATTCCTAAATGTTATAATCAATTTAAATATTAATTTGTCTTATTTATATATTTTTTTGAATCTAATCTATTATCCACCACCCTAATAATCGGTATTTTAATTTCTTCATTTTATATATCAATGATGTCATAGTTTTTTATTATTTCATTTATATTATCTATTTAGAAATATATAATCATTTTGGTTTTCATCACTTTTTCAATTATTACAGAATCATGGATTTAATTACTTGATGCTTCGTGAAGAAGCCTGGTAAACAAAATAAAACATGAACATCTAATTTAATGTGCATTGCATTTTTTTAAAACGGTTTCAAGTTTCTATTCAGTCTGGTTCATTAATTTATTTGTTCCTCAAATCAACAATCTAATTTTATTTGTTTTAAATAAACATGACAAATAAATGATACAGTACAGATATATAAAATCTTATAATAATAAATCAAAATAGTGATTTTTTTATTATAAATATATATATTATATGTATGGTGAGGAAGATGATAGAATTTTGTGAAAGAAATGAACTATTTTTATTTTTTATTATTTTGTTTTCTCAATTATGGAGAGTATGAGAGTCTGTGAGAGTATGAGTGACTTTGTTGTGTGAACGTTCCAACAACAACATGGATTCTGAAAATAAAAAATAAGGTATGTTTTTTATTTCATGTTAAAATCTCTATTTTCTAGTTTGGTGTAAGGGACTACTGATTTCCTATATGAAATTTATGATCACAGTTGATTTTGATGGGGATTTTCTCTCTATTGCATCGAAGATAGGGATTGAATAATATTTTAACCACTTGTGAGTCTAAATTTTTTAAATTCAATTTTATGGGATTTTTTTCAAATATTTAAAAAATGATGATCTTTATTTTGTGGTTTAGGGTAAGACAATTTTTACACATTTTCAATTATATTCAATAAGTATAATTTCATATAATTATATGTAATGTTTAAATTTTCATATATTTTCAATTACATGATTCTCAATTCTAAAATTAATAAAGTATTTTATTGATATTTAACATAAAATTATTCAAATTATGTTTCATTTGAATTATAATAATTTATGTTGATAAATTATTTATTAAAATTATATTAAAAATGATTCTTCATGGAATAATATCAATTTTATTGATTGATCTAAATGCATGTCATAATCATATCAAGATTTTGGTCAAATATCGATGATTGGATTCATGAAAATTATTACATGAATATGAATATTTTAATTGCTATATATATATATATGATTTTTCATAGAATAAAATTAACTGAAAATGAATTTTTTTGGAATTAATTATGAATGTTTATGTATTTGAATGATTCCGTGTATTTATTCAATGAATATATATCCTGAGATTTCTACGAGCCATATAAAAAATGTAATTTTCAATGAAGATTATTATTTTAGAATTTACATATAAGTAAAAGTGATAATGTGTATTTCTTGTATGATAATATTTTAAATTGAAAACCTAGTGAGAAAAATGTATATACACATAATGGAATCACAAAAAATGAATTTCCTAAAAGACAAAACATGTTCACTGTAAAATTAATCTCCGCTTGGGTTTCTGGATTTCTCAGTGGCAACTATCCATGGCATGGTTGCTTCGGTGGGATGGTCACGCTCTTGGTCGAGGTGGCATCAACGATGGGAAGTGGTGTGGACGGTTTCCGTGACGTCATCGAGGTTGACATGTCAGGCTATGGAGGATGGGCATCAGTAAGAGGCGGAGACTTGGATTGGTGAGGGTGCGGGTTCTAGAACAGAAGGGTGATAATTTTCAAAGGTGCAGCATATGGGTGACTCTGGTATTGCGAATGGATCTATAGTGGGAGGAGGGATCTCTACCAGCGGGCGATAAAGAGTGTGGTTGTGGCTTCAGCCATGGTTCTCTTCTTCAAGCATTTTTCGGGCGTTCTTGGGGTGGAGTGGAGGGTCATGGAAACGTGGATGTGATCTGATGTGGGCCTTGGATATGGTTCTGATCATCGTCATGACCTTCTTGACGGCAGAGGTGGGCATTTCATCGGGCTTTGTTGTTTAGCCAGGTTTTGATGGTGTTCAGGTGCGAGATCGGCTAGGATCTATTAGGTGCATGGTGGCAATGTATGTTGGTCCTGCGACGATTGACTGTGGGTTTGTCGGCGGCGGTGTCCTGCCGACATGCGGCTAGGGATTCATTTGTAATGGGTTATCCCACTGGGCACTCAAGCTATTAGATCATTGGCCTTATATACTTCGGACTCATTATGGGATTTTTGGTTTTCTCTTCTCCCAAAAAAGGAGTTTGTATGTTTTATTTTCCTTTTTTAATAAAGGGGTACACCCCCACCTTTCCTAGTCAACAAGATAGGGAATTTGGGAGTGAACCCAATTCCTTAATAAGTGGGTTAGATCAAGAGACCCTTCAGTGTTTCATGTTCCCACATGCCATAATTGTTTTTCAAAATATTCCTTTATGTTTTCTAAAACATTATATTATATTTAAAACAATTTTTGAACACAATTGATTTCAATACCGATAAAATATTTTTAACATAAGTAATATTAATTATGTTTTTGAAGGGTATTTTAAAAAGTATTTTTTATTTTTGAATAAGGAATTTTAGAAAGAATTTCCAAATGTTATTTAAAAATGTTTATTTCTTATAAATTATTTTAATTATTTCAATACTACTTACTATGAAATTGAATGAAACCCCTTTGTTTTAAAATTATATTTCCCCGGTATCATATATTTTCTATTTTAGAAAGCTGCACATTTAGAGTTAGCATGCATGGAAGCATAGTAGTCATTTATTTTGTTTTTAAATAAACTATAATAAATATACATTATTGTCTAATGTTCTAGAACGTAGACAATAAAAGATCCTCTATTGTATAGTCTATATGTATTATTAAGTTATATTTTATAAAAAAATACATTTAATTTTTTAGCACCGAATCTCAAAGTGTAGACTCAGAGTGTTATAATTTACATTAGAGCAATGGTCTAGACAACATTTGAGATTCCAAATTGTGTTATGTAAAAAAAATCTACATGATAGAATTTTATTTTTAAATTTAAATAAAATTCTATTTGTTCTAATACAAAAGATGAAAATTATAATTTTTTGCATGTTAGATAAATGAATAATGAGGGTGCAATTCATTTAATTTTGGGGGTGGATGTATCATCCCAATAAATTTATAAGATTTTATTTTTCTTCTTCTTATTGTTTTATTAAATTGGTTAATTTATAATTAAAAAATTGTTTTAATAGTTAAATTTTACATACAAAATTATTAAATATTGCTTTAAATTATCTCACCTATAATTATTTTATGAAATTAACCTTTTATAAAATATATATTTAACATTATAAGAACTGTATTTATATACACATATGTATTTTGTTTGATTATATATCTTTAATGAATTATTATTTTTTATATTGAATTACATGTTTAAAAACACTAATGAAAATAACAATTTGACATTATATCAAATTACATATATATTAATATATATATATATATATTAAGAATGAGTATTAATAAAAATAAATAATTCATAATTATTTATTATATGACAGTTATTTATATATAGAAATATCTGAGTATTGTTTATCATAACAAAACTTTTAAAATATATTTTATATGGATATTATAAATATATTTTGGTAGTCTTATTATTATTATATAAAAATTATTGTAATATTATTCTTTATTTTTGAAATTTAAATATTAAATTTATATTGACAAATTAAATTTTCAATTATGCATTAAAAGTATCATTCTATGAAATAAAATAAATAATTAAAAAGTAACATCATTGATTAAAAAATGAAAATGATATCTTAAGAAATATAGAATTGAGCATTTCTATGGGTTAGTTGTGAGGGAAATCAATGATCAAAAGTTGGGAGTCTCTATATAACGGGTAGAGAAACAAGAGAATAAGACCGTGTAAAAGATGAAGGTCATGTGCATAATCATCCATGGGTGGGAGTCAAGGGAATATTCAAGAGAGGCTATCTGTATAGTTGAGAGAGGTTAATATCAATCATGGAGTCACAATAAGGATATGAGTTCGAGTCAGATGAGTCTCGTTGATGGGATTTTAGGTAAAATGTCCCACGATTTTAACATCTACCTCACCTTGTCTTGATCTTAGAGTAGTTTTTAACAATATTACTAAATGACTTCCCCAAATTGAATATTGGTTTTTCTTATTATAGACTTTCTTCTTTGAATCTTATCTGTTATCTTCTACCATAATTGTATGTATTTTAATTTATTCATATCCTTGTCATTAATTTCACAATTTTGTATATTGTTTCGATAATTTACATATAAAATATTATAATGGATTTTTTTATGAACTTTTTAATTATATGGAAATTAATTTCTAATTATTTAATGTTTCACGTAGATTTGTGGTTAATATAATAAAAATTGAACATCCAATTTAATGTGAATTATATAATGTGGAGAAATATTACATGTTTAGGATTATTTTAGTTAATTAAAGCAATTTCATTCATTAAATACACTATCTGATTTTCATTCTTTTTAACTGAACATGAGAAATAAAATATACATTGAATATATAAAAAATCATATTATTATCAATACAAATATTTTATTTTTTAATATATATATATATATATTTCATAGAGAGGCAGATGATATAATTCATTTACGGGGTTCAATTCTTTTTCATTATGGTATTTCTATGTTCTTTATATGATAGTTCATGAGAGACCGTGTTATGCCAACATTTAATAATCAATAAAGATTAAGCAAATAAAATTTTAGGGAACTTATTATTTATTTAATTCAAGTTATAATATCTATTATTCTATTTGGTGTAATGGATTTCATATTTCGTATATGATTTTTATGTTCACTATTGATTTTAATGTACTTTTTCTCCATTTTTCATTAATGTTAGGGAATCAATAATTTTTCAAACACTTATGAGTCTTGATTTTTTAAATTTAGTTTTATTGTTTAGTTTTTTTAATTATTTGAAAACTTATTATCCTTTTATTGTTTTGGGTAATATATTTATTAATTATTTTCAAACCTATTTATTAAGGATCATTTTATACAATTACATGTCATAGATATATTTTCATCATTTATCAATTTTATGATTCTTAATTCTAAATTTAATAACATATTTTATAGACATATAACAGATATATATTCAAATTATATTTAATTTGGTTTTAATAATTTATTTTCATAAATTATGTGTTAAAAAATATATAGAAAATGGTTATTCATGAAATTATATCAATTTAAATTATAGATCAGAATGCATGTCATACTCATATCATGATTATTATCATATATCAATTATTGTTTCATGGAAATTCAAACATGCATATGTATAAATAAATAGTTATATACATATATGATTAATCATTAAATAAAATATAAAAAAACTATTTTTTGGGATTAAGAATGAAAGTTAATGTATATGGATGATTTCATGTAATTATTCAAAGACTATATATCATTATATTTTGAGTTTCCAAGTAGAGCATGAAATATTTAGTGAATATTATTATTAATATAATTATATATAGGTAAATGGATATTTTTTATTTCATGTATTTTTAAATTTTATATCCTTAACCTATCGAAACAAATATACATGTATGTTGATAAGTCATAAAAATTATTTTAATATAATTTTTAACTAGGAAGTTATAAATATTGTACAAAATTGGGGAGTGAACTCAATCCCTCAATAATTTGGCGGGCCCATGAAAACATTGAATGCTTCAAGTTTCCACAATACACAATGTTTATGTTTTCAAAAGCATGCGTTATGTTTTATAAAAATAATTGGATTATATTTATATTTTTTTAACATTATAAATTTCAAATAATATATATTATTTTTAATGTACTTAATTTCAATTATGTTTTTACACATAATTTCAAAATGTATTTTTATTTTATTGTGTAAATAATTTGAAAAATAATTTTTGAAATAAAATTTCAAAAAAGAATTCATAAAAAGGATTTCTATTAATTAAAAAACTATTATTGGGAAATTAAAGGCCCATCCAATTTTTAGAATGATTTTTTCACCAGTAACTTAGATATTCAATTACTGGTCGATTCTTTTTTAGAGGTTGTATGCATTTGTTTTTGGGTTTAATGTATGATATATTTAAGGTGTTGTATACTCTTATAGAAACATGATCATGAGAGGTCATATATTTTTTAAGAACGATATATTATTTAGTTATCTTTTATAAAATATACACAACAAGTATTTTATCTGAATTTAGAGGCATGGGCTTGGGGAGTTATAATGACTGAATTGAATCATAAATCTTTGTTCCATTAATTTATTCACCAACCATTTCATCATTAACTTTTTACAAAAATATTTTTCTAGTCATGTTATTTAAAATTATACCACATAAATATGTATATATTGTTCTGAGGAACATTGAATTAGAAGTTCATCAGATAAACTTTATCCAAATTATATTTATCATTATACATTTTTCGATTTGAACTTTTATCAATGACACTCCTCGGTATCTGTTTGTACATCAGTATACTTCCAATGTTTTATAAATATCAAGAATATTTCATCAAAAGGCAATATTGAAAATAATATTTTTCCTTTATCAATTCTTCTAGTTACCATTTCCCATTTCATCAATAATTTATAATCATTGCCTTATCTCATCTATAACAATGTAGGATGAGAATGGGAAAATCTAATGTTGAAGGAACATTATACACCAAAATAATTTTCCACCTTTATACTAACACATAGATCATGATATATTTCATAACTCATGTTGTTGGAATCATTTATTAGATTCAACGATTACCTTATTCAAATTTAATTGAAAAACATTTTCTAATGAAGTTTTAACAAAAAAATAGGCATTCATCATATTTAATAAAAAATGAAATCTTCATTAGGAATAGTAAAAATGATAGACTAATACCAAAATTTTGTTATGTTAACTAATTATTAGAATGATTAACAAAATGTTATGATTTATATCTGAACAAAATAAGATAAAACATTGGTGAATATCATTCATAGATACTTATATTATCATTAAAAACACCTCCAAATATACTGGTCCCAATAATTCCCCAATCCTATTGGAATTTTATTATAAACATAGGAACATAAATTAGTGAATAGTTGAAAATCATGCAATTAATTATATATTCAAAAATTCTAAACTGATGTTTGTGATCTTTTTGTAGTAAAATATAATTGAAAAATAATAACATGTTCTCCAAAATAGCAAGTTGAGAATCTTTTCATTTCACTTATTTTCCCACTATAACATACATAAAAGTATAAATTTTCAAATATTATATAATTTCATACATCCATTTCAAAAAAATATATAAACATTTCAGATATTCTAAAAACATAGATTACCCCTTTTGAAAACTCCATCAAAATACATTCTTTCAATTAAGGATTAAACAAAAATTAATGGATATATTTATGTTAAAAAAATATTACACCTCCTTGAGAAAACTATTTAATGTCATGATGGATAAGGGATATATAACATATACCTTATCCTTGATAGAGGGAGGTTAAACAGCCATTATAAGCCACATTTTATGAAATGTTTCCTTTAGAAATGGTTATTTAATGAAATTATTAACATTCTATTTTATAGGAAAAAACTCTACCATCAGTTCATTCTACTTCACATTCACTTTAATAAAGTGATATATTTAATAATTTTTTAGAGAAAAATAATGTTTAAATTTATTTTTAGTGAGAATTGTATCCCATTGATTATCACCAATTAAGAGAAGGGTGATTTAATGTTAATAATAATTCTAACTATGTCTTCATCTAGAGAAAATCTATTATAAATTTAGTGGAAGAAATATAATTGGATTCTACTATACTAAGAGATATTAAATTATGATAATTTGAATGATATCTAACTCATATTTAACCCAATAAATGTACTCAAGATGATGTGAATTTTCAATCTTATAACATCAGACCCTGTCTTCATCTATAAAACTAAAAATATAAATCCTTCATGTGCAATAATATTTCATAAATAATTAAGTGGTGTTTTTTATATCAAATAAATCATTTTTTATCCATATGGTGTAATTATTTTCGTATAAATAGGTATCTAGAATAAATTTTTACAATAAACACAATAACTATACTTATGGTCGTTTAATAAAATAAAATTCCAAACAGCAATCTAAATTCATTAAAATATATTTCCATTCCATCCACTTTATTGATAATTTTATTTCCACATTAATTGGTGTGGGAACTGGTATTGAATCATTTATGCCAAATTTATTTTGAATTTAATTAAAATAATTCTCATTGTATAGGAATGTATATATGTTTATTGCTTTGGATGACAAAGAAAATTTTTATTTCTCCCATGATGAAGATTTCTAAAAGATTCATCATCTTTTTAACAATTTTTTCTCAAGTTTCATCACCATACACTAAACTTGTGATGTAAATAAATGAAATATTCAATATAAGGAAACCCTATGCAATTTATTTTTTTCATATGTTACTATAAACTCATCTTTTTTTGATGTCCGACATCTATAAAGTAAGTATCCAATTTTGGAATAACATGATCTTGGAAATTAATTCAACTTATACGATGCCTTTTTTCAACTATCCCAAAATACTTTCATATTTTTTTTATTATGAAGAAACATGTATTTTTCAATAAAAATAATTATTTAAATAGTTGTTATTAATAGATGACTTGACATCCATTTGAAAAAAATATTAATTTTCTTTTTACAGAAATAGAAATAAATATTCTAATTGTTTCTAATCACTACACTCAAGTAGTTTTTTCCTCAAAACCAATTCCTTCAATTTGAGAGTTATATTTACAAACCTATCATTCCTTGTTTATTATAAATTCACCTTCTTAAAAAAACATGTGTCACAAATCCCTCTTTTTACTATTAAAAGTTTCTTTGTTTGTATTGGGTATAGGATCCCAGTTATAAAAATTCTATATATGATCAAGTTATTTGTTAATGTTATCAATGCACTCTTGATGTACCATATTCGCATTAATATAATTTATGTGAAACTATGATTATAAATATGTATGTGAATAAAAATTGATATTCCTCTAGTTTGAACTTATTTTCATAGATCCCAAATGATTTCATGATCAGTCACTCACTTCTTTAGTAGAGTATTAATTGAATATAAATATTCTTAATAAATGAAGATATATTTTTCAAAATATTCATCTCAAGTATATTTAATATTATTAATTTCATTAATAAATTTTTCACATTCTTCATCCGCAATTAGCACATCATCAATTTCCTCAATATCTACAAATGTTTGATATAATTTCTTATAAAACTGTTCATGAATATTCACTTATATATATTCCAACATATTTAAAGTATCTTTATTATAACACATATATCCTCTACAATTATGAGGGCTTCCAAGAATGTTAATATCAACACCTCACTAATCCAAAATCCCAAGTTAATAACTCATTTCTTTTGAAATATATGGGATACTAAGAACCCTTTGGTTTTTCAAACATAGGTTTCCTTAATAATAATTCTAATATTAAGTCATATTAGTGTGTGACAAGTAGAAATATTTATAATGGACATAAAAATATCCATTGAGAGCATGAAACAATAAAAATGTTTAAGTTTAATGTTCGATAAAAAATATTCATTCCATCTCCACCAAACATATGTTACATCTAAAAAACAATTTCACTGTGATATATATGGTTCAATAAAATAATGGCGAATTAAATAATTTATGAATGGTAATTGAACATTCCACCTGAATATTCTATACCCTTATCAGTTTGAATTTCCTTCATAGAAATACTAAACACTTTTTTCATTTTTTTCTGAAATAGGTGGACATATTAAGATTCATGGATTTATGTTTTAGGTACATAATAGTCGTAAAGTTGAAAATTAATAAACAATATATAAAATTCATTTATCTTCATGTGATGATTTATTACATAGGGGCACATAAATATCTTAATGTATCAACTTTTAGTGATGGTTTGAATTTATCTCATCATTCGTATGAATAACTTTTTTAATATATTATTTATAAAAAATATTGAAAAACCAATATCTTATTTTTTTGATATCAGTAATATCATGAATGATATATCTCTCAATAATATTTATAATGTTTCACTAACAGATATTATAAAAAATTATGCTATAACTAATTTTCATCTTTCATGATTTTATAAAATGTATTTGGTGAATCAAATACATGATAAATGATTATATTTATTCATTATCCTCTCATAAAAACATTCTCATTATCTATAATTTTAAAATTAAAATATTATTAAAAAAAAGATTCTGAATATAATCTAAAAGTGTGTAAAAACATTAAAAGAATTTGTGTCATGCCGCCAATAAACTTGTATCGTTGAGATTTAATTTTTTATTCACAATCAATAGTATAACCCAAAACAGGGATTCAGTAAGAATCATTATTTCCAAATGTCATGTTATCTTCTTTAAAGTAATTTAAATTTATTAAAAACATCTTATGTCATTTATTATGTGTATAAAACCCACTATCCAAAATCCTATGTCAATAATGTTTTGGAGCATTGAGTGTAGATTTAATATCAAATTTTTTACCTTGATGATTTATTTCCACTCATGTGGAATTTGATATTTTTTTCAAGGAAGTTATTATTAGGGTATCATTTTAAGACACCCTTATTCAAGATTTTCAGGTTGATGGAATCAATTTAAAATTGTTTTGATTGGTTAGAATCAATTCATATCCATGAAAATGAATCTCATAAGTTAATTTCATTAAATGTGTTTACTCCCACTGAATATTTTCCACCATTTTATATTAGGTTTATTATAATTTTTATGATTAAACAAACACAAATATTTTGATTTTTTAGATGCACCAAAATACTATCAGTACCCATAAAAATTATATATCTCTATATAACATGCATACTGATCAATGTTTTTTATACTCTTCATAAACTTTTTTAACATAATTTTTTCTATTTTCTATACCCTAATGTATTCATTAACTCTTGATATGTTCTTCTTCATATTAGCATAATCACCTGTAATGTTGGCATTTGGTCAAATTTATAATCTTCCAAAAATGTCGGTTTTCAACTCAGTTTTTTATCTATATACATGGTCTTAATAACATCCTTTTCATTATGAGAATCTTAATTATTCATATCATCCATTTAGGATAAATTTTGATAATCATTCTTGGGATTACACTTCTCTAAACATTCATCAACTTTTACAACTAATTTATTACGGTTGTAACTCCTTTTGTTGCTTTAACAAATTTGTATCTAACATGTTGTATCTATTCCTTATTCACCATTATTGTTTTTAAATGAGATGTTAAATCTAATCTTTTTTTAAGAAAATTTTTCAAAATTATCAATATATTTTCAAAAAATTTATTTTTCTTCATTATTTTATTCTTCATTATTTGATAAATGATTTACTTCTTTCATATTCCTGGTCAATCATCCATGTCTTACTATTTTTTAAAAATTTATTTAAAATAGATTTTCATCATAAATTCATTTGAATCTATTCTTCTTATGAACTACTGCTTTCATTATGAGTGAAATTTCTATCAATCACTTTTTCAATAAAATTAATTTTACCATTCACATCTTCAATGATCATCACTTTTTTCGTCTTTTATATTTCAAGGAAAAAATTTATAAATGTCCCAAACAATATTCTAGAAAAATAATTCCCATATAACTTCCCTTTAGACATTATTATGCCACATTTCAACATTTTTTAATTCAATAACATAAATTAATAAAAAAAATTATTATCCTCATCTTAAATGTTTTAATCTAGAAAATTATTTTCCTTTCAAAACATCATTATATTTTTATGTCCTTGAATATTTTATGGTAATTTATCAATATGACTTTTATTTTTTCCTAAGATATTATATTATCATGTTATATGTGATTAATGAGCTATATAGATAATACATAGATATATTTTTTGAATCTGTTTCTTAAAATGATTAAACATTTACAACAAAATTATAAGGAATATTTTGTCAGATATTTTCAATAATGATTTAAATGTATATCATTATTCCAAGGTATATTATGGTTCATACGATATCATTCACCCTTGTAAAAGGGTATGAAAAAGATTTATCATCACCCATTTAATGATATTCATACGTCAACCTCCAGAGTTGTTACTTCAATGAATTTACTTTAAAAGTTCACTTATATATGTTATTTAGTTTTTCCAAGATTATTTTAATCATTACAACTCCATTACCTCCAAAAAATATCTTTTAGGGTATGAGGATATTACAACATTTCTAAATCCCGTATAATTTTCCAAATTATTCTTATTAGCAGTTGTAATGTGAGCAATCCTTGAATCAAGAGTAATATCTTCTGTAAAAACCATAATAACTACATTACCAATGGATGTAATATATGGTAAAATTATTTAATTATATATATGATATTTCATTATATTAAAAAATAATCCCTTTCAGATAAATAAAATTCTGATCGTCTATTGATACATATCGTTTCTGTAAAAATGAACAAAGAATTTGTGAAGGGAAACATAACTATGATACCACTTGAAAGGGCCCAACTAGATCTGTGTGATCACTAAGATGGGGAGTGGTGAATCTGTGATTGTTTCTTTAAATTATATGTTTATTTAAAATTATTTTTCCTTAAATTAAATAATTATAACTTTATGAAAATAGTAAGTAAATAACATTCTATAAGAGAATAAGAATTTTCAAAGTTCAGTAGTCATTATTAGTTGCTACTACTTATAATATTTTTGAAATAATATCATACCACACAATCCACTATAATATTTTTTATTTGTTTGTCAAAACATCTATATAATATCCTTAAAAAATATTAGATGATTAAAAAAATAGAAGTGAATGTTAATTTCATATAAATAATATATAACCAGGATTTTGTAATAATATTTAGAAATATTGAAAAAATGGCCAAAAATATTATCACTATACTACTTGTTCTATAAGTTGTTCTTATATTCATGGAAAACATCTTATTAAAATTCTATCCAAGAAACAAGAATGAATATCCTCCAAGAATAATAATAAAAACATATTCACTTTCACAGTTCATCATAATTCCCGATATGGGTTTTTGTTCAATAACTATGTCTAAAAATAATATCTGTATGGTATAATTATTTTTTTCGTGACATATATCTTTTAAACATGATCACAACATCTTTTATCTTTAGTAAATTCTTATTATTTAACCAAAATATTAATTGACTGTAAGATTCCTACTCTAGCTTTTACTATCAAAAGATTATATGGATTCTCTATCAAAAACTTATTCTACAGAACATCATATTTTTCATAAAATAATTCTACAACAAATCCCTAAATTTTTTATGAAACCTATTTAGATTTGTGTGGTTAGTATATTTGTTTAGATTTTCAATTTAATTTCTTTCTAAATGAAAACTTGAAATTTGAATCTCACATCCATAAAATATTATTGGATACTCATAAATTCTTTTTGATAATTTTACATGATAAACTAAAAAATGATATCCCAATACATCAAATAAATTTAAAATCGGTTTGAATCAAAGATTATATGTCCATGGTATAAATAAAATTGAATGATTAGTGCATCATCATCAAATTTTATTATATTATGAAAATATTGTTACGAATTTCGTGCCAATAAAGCATTATGCCCCTACAATTTAATGTGATAAAATATTGTAACAAATTTGTTCTCAAAATAATATCAATATGATTATTTCTTTAAATTTTTCTTTGATCTTTTTAGAAGAAATTATCATACACTACCTATATCAGATGACTTTCATTGGAACTCTCCATTGATTTATTTTATTCTCCAACCTCTATCGGATGATAATTCTTCCATCATATTAATTTTATTAGATTATATAAAATTTAACCTCATAACTTCATAGATATCTATATAATAGAATTTAAATTGAAATTTCATTATATGAACTTCATCTGTAGACTTTCTCTGACTAAAAATTATCTTATTTATACTTTATCAAATATGGATTTCATCTGATGACACTCTCTCACAACAATTTATTTATCATCAAATTTTCCCTATTTTATAAACATTGATAAATATATTCTAAATAAAAATAATTTAGAAAAATATATTTTCTTTATGAATTTTTCATTAATCCATTTCACAATGTATAAAAAATTTATAATCATAGGTTATTCTTAGCAGGAACTCTATTTGATGAACATATATAGATATTTAATGGAAAGAACATTGTACACCGGAAACAATTTCTCCCCCTTAAAAATTATTCATAGATAATGATATATTTCTTTAGTCATGATGTTAGAAAAATTCATAACAGAAAAGAATAAACAAACTTAATATTCACCTAAAAACATTACCCTCTACTTTCTAATGAAAAATTAGACATAGAACACATTTCTAATATTAAGAAATAATCATCTATAATAATCTATCTGGTGAACTTTTCACATGATTTTTTTCTGTTAACCATGAATTTGAGTTCATAACAAACATTGATGGTTAATTTTTGAATAAAAACCAAAATATACTATGTATCATTCTTATAAAATGTTAGCATCATCCAAAAGACTTTAAAAATCACAACCATAAAAAATTTATCTTAAATTAATTTATCAATACAAGATCCTTATTAATGTTATATTTTATATCATTATTTATTTTATATGGATGTTAAATAATATTCATAAATAAATTAATAACATCATTATTATGTTATTTGTGAATAAGTTTTAGCTTCACTACAACCTTCAAATCTTATAATTGTTTTTTCATCCCCAAGAAATGAATTATGGAATGGTATTTATCTAATTATTCTTCCTAAATAGTTAATGGTCATATATTTCTATGTATTGGTTTCCATGAAAATCATTTTTCACCAATGATGAAAACTCCACCATATATGTCTCTTTTTTAATCAACACAACCTATACAATTTTTTTCATCATAACTAAATTGATCTAATGTTACTCTAATATAAATTTGAAATCCAAATTCGATTATACGTTTTATTTACAGGAGTATACATTTTAATAATATTAAATGTGACATGTAATGTTTTAATTAATTTGTATCAAAGGAAGTGACAACATATATTAAATTTGGTCTATATGATATGAAGTACAGACAAATTATAATTAACAACTTGAACTCCTTAGGATCAACAGCCTTTCAATGATTCAAATGGATATATTGGATCCCACTAAAATTGGTATGGAATATAAATTTGAATTGTACATTATGATCCTTTTCAAATGTTCCCTAGCATACAACACTTAATAAAGTCGTGATATTTCTATTGAGAAATTTGAACGCCCAAAAACACCTCATCTCTATAAACATGACCTTTTCAAATAAATTTATTATTTCCATTTAAAAATTCTAACATTAAAATTCATAATATCTTGTAAATTTTATCTCATCTACTTAAACAATTACCAAAAGAGTTAAATAATTTTTATATTTTATGTGCAGATCACTGTTAACTATTACCTATATGGATGTAAACTTTTTCATGTCAGTGTCTGACATAGAATACGAAATATTAGGGATTGTTTTTGTTCAAATAAATACTTATTTAAAAAGAATGAATAACTCCCATGATATCTAATATAGTATATAAATGGTTTCTCAATGTATAATTCCACTCTAACACACTATTTTGGTGGGATGATTTGATATACTTGAATACTTTCTTGTATTGAATTTTTTAATAAATAATAAAAAAACGTATAACAATTTCAAATCATGCTAAATGTGAAATGGAATCATAAACGTATAATACTATGACATAGTAATAACATTTTAAAATCATTATTTTATTATTTTTATTCACTTATCATATGTTATTTAATTTATTTCACTCCAACCTCCTCATTCTTAGCAAATTATTATCTCATGTTTTGTCAAATTACTCCCAAGTCTCATTCTTCATAATTTGGTCCACTATTTCATTCATATGATCAAACCACTCCAAATTATAAAATTATTTGAGAATATCATTATGTTTTACTATATATAATACTGTTATATGTTTTTCCAAAAATTAACCCCCTTTCTTACCACCTTATTTTAAATATGAATAAATTTTTGGACATATACATTCCGTTTCTATATGAGATTAATTCAATTTTTCCTCGTCAATTAAAATTACAAAATTGTATTCATTACACTATTTATCATCAATATTTACATATATTCCATCAATTTTTTTTTACAACAATACACATAAATCACTTCTAAAACCTTCTTCATTATCTACATCATCTTTATTAGTATGTTCTAGGTTCTTCACATCAAAAGTATCAACAATAATTATATTCATCTTGTTATAACCAGAGTACCACATTAAATTAAGAATATTACCATGAATAATTCTACTGATATAAATTATTTCAAATGTAGGAAAAATTTTACCTTTTTTTAATTCATATGATTCCTACACAATTGTTTTTTCAAACCTGGCTTATTCTATTAGTAAATCTCATACATGGACATATAGGAATTTGTTATATCAGATTAATGTTTTTTTCATGATCTAATAATTCAATAAATTTTCTAAAAAATAAAAGTTTTATTACTCTCTATTAACATCATTTATTCCATCTGTACTGAGAATTTGTCTATCCAAAATTTATTCATGGTGTAACCCCAATATTTTTCAAAACATATCCTTAAAATCATTATCATATTTAGAGACCTTGATTTATATTTTATAAATATAAGATGTTTAATAAGAGTAAATTCCTACATATATGATAGTAAACACACATATCTACTCATTCAATTCAATATCATGTGATCATAGTTTTCAAAATGAATCAAATAAAATAGACAGGATATGAAAATATCAACACTTTTTTTAATGAATGAGCAATATTCAACTTCTATCATGTATAAAACATTACTTAAATTTATCTATTTATCATTGAAACATCATTAAAAATTTATATTCTGATATTATTTCCTATATTTAATTGGAAAACATGGACAATCCTTCTACACCAAAGCATTTTTCAATTTATAAGATTAATTAGCATTAATTCAATTCATCAAAATTCTCAAACAAGTTGACAATTGTTTCATTTATACTTCTAAAGACTTTTCAATATTCCATCAATTTGAACCTAAATCCATATTTTCTATAAATAACCAAATTTCCATCCTCATATAGCTTTGAAATACTCAACAAGTTGTGTTTCCTCCCATCAAAATAGTAGGTTGTAATGTAATTTAAGTTTTTAGTTTCCAAATATGGAAAAAATATTGCATATTAACTTGACTGACCCATTATTATAAATTCTCACATAGTCTTATTTATATTCTTCAACATCATTAAAAAAAATTTTGTTTTTTATGATATGTGAAGCACATTTACTATCAAATTTCTATGGAAACTACCACTTTTATGCTTTAAGTGAATCATCTATAAGAATATATTTTATTTATGTATTTTTCTATCAATTTTGAAAATTGTTTCTATAATGGTTCAGAATTATGGTAATACATCTATAAAAAATAGTTACCAAAATGATAACATCTTTGACACACTTTTTACAGTGGTTGAATTCAGTTTTCATTCTTTAATCTATATTTTTTAAAAACATCTTGAATCTTTCTTCTTTGAGTATCTTAACTCACCCTCATGTTCTTTATCCAAATATTTCATACATAACTTTTCAATTTTTAATTTAACTTAAAAATCAAAAATTTATATTAAAAATAGTATAATAATAGAACTATGTATCTTCTTTTTTTCTATGAAAATTATAATTAAATTTTAAAAGATTATTTCTCATGGAATGGTGTCTCTATCATTCATCCGTATTTTACCCAGAAACAATGTATACCTATTATGAAAAAAACAATTATGAATAAATCATATCATTAAATTCAAAAATAGATTTTCCTAATATATTTTTAGAATCTATATTTTAATAGGGTTTTGAATGAATATTTGAATTTTAAATATTTCTATTTTTTGAGACTCATTTGGGTTTTTAAGGATCTATTTTAATTTTATTTATATTCATACACTCTTTACCAACATTTTAATTAGAAGCATGAATCTAGTTTAGAAAAATGAGTCCAAATAGGTTTAGTTCTTCTTCAACATTGACATGTTTTATCTGAATAAGATAAAGATCATTACATATATCTTTGACATTTTTATACATCGTGGTACAAAAGGAATTATTATTGTCCACAATATTTTTTAGACTATTAATATCCTTTAACAATATATATATATATCTTTCATATATAATAATTCCATACTATAAATTATTCCTCATCTTTTTTTAACATCATGATTATTTTTTTTAATCTTTAAATATCTTGATGTCTTCTAGTCAATTATATTGTTATTAAAAACCCAATTTGATTTCCATAATCATTATTTCTTTAATTATTTACTTCTATTAATAGTGAATCTATCCCAAAAAACATTATCAATGTTAAAATTCTCAATAATATATTTATCTTAATCAACCATTCATTCTTCATTACTACTTTCAAATTCCTCACACATAGGGATGAAATTCCTAATTTTACACTTCACATAGAAGCGAATAGTAACCTAGATTCAATCTACATGACGGTTATATAGATCCTTGATCTTATTCATCACTTTCTTTATTATGGTGTACCATAATTTACATAAAATGATATGACATCTTATATATAAATTTTCAATATATACCATAACAATCCTCACAATAATAATGTAGTGTTATTTAAGTTGGATACATGGAAACATAAAAAATAGGTTCATTAATGAAATACATCATCTTCCACTATGTTTTTTACAATTATGAATCTTTATATACATATCAAACTTTGTACTTTTCTTCATAACCTTATGAAATCAATCAAATTAAATGGTGGAATTAGATGCTCAGTAAGGGTTAATAGTTGAAATATTAATGGTCACATGAGAATAATATGAGAATAAAAATATTATAACCTGAGGATAATAACTTGAATACCCTACCCTGAATATTTTAAATCATAATATTGAGACATGGAATAAATCTTGATCATTCATAAGACAAGAATCATAAAGAAATTAAAGAGAATGATCCACGAGAGCTTAAAATAGGCATAATATATAATTTTTTGAATACATAGATGCATATAAAATAATATAATTAAATGTAATGGATATGTTCCATAAATATTATAATGGAATTTTTCTAGTCCTCAAACAATCATAGTAGTCATATTTCACTCCCATGACCATCATAGTAGAAAAATTTCCATTCTAAAAATGGTTCAAACCACATTCAAGTCATACTTATCTCTTGAGATATGAATCACTCCCCGTTATATTAGAGGGAAATATTGGTATAAACAAAAACATAATGAAATTAATATATATGTATTCCAAAATATCATAATTTATTCATCATATGAGAATATCTCGAGGGAAATTTGTTTAATAAAAAATAACCATTTCCTAACTCATTAAAATTAATGTATTTTACAATCATTTTTCCCTTTAATCACAACATAAATTAATATAATGAAATGGGTTTCATAAAAATTATATAATTATAATCTTAAAACATTCATATGAATAATAAGGAAGGTGTGATTGGATCATTTACCAATTAAGTCATAAGTATAGTCAAGTATTTTTCCATTGATAAATATAAATACCATTAAAAGATATTAAATCATTCTTTAGGAAAATAACCATTCAACTTTGAAGTCACTTATAAAAAAATATAAAGTAAGATGATTTATTTGGAAATAACCTAGTAAAAATTTAAAGGAATATTCAATGAAAAATAGTTGTGGAAGATGGAAAATTAAATTATACAGTACATTTTAGAAGAAAATATTCCTTTTACATTTTTTAATAGTCAAAAATTATATCATTTAGATGAAATATTATTCCATTATTACCATTTAAAAAAATAATAATCAAGGGTAAAAATTAATTTGTCCATTTTTGAGAATAAATAACATTTATTGAAAACATTTATAGACGTCATGGATATAGAAGAAAGATATTTTTTCGACCGAAGAAGGAAATAATGTTTATTTTTCTTAATACATACTTTTGTTTTATTATGTATATAAGTTGATAAAATTAAATGAATAAAATTAATTTTTGTAAAATTAAAATTGGATATAAATATTAAAATCATTATTTATAGGTAGATCATAATATTTAATCTTTCAAAACATTATAAAAATTAATCACGATAAATAATGATATAGTAACATAAAACCCATAGAACTTTTGTAATTGTTGGATAATAATTTCAATGAATAAAATATACCTATATAAATATAAAAATACCCATAATTTTTATAATAATTATTATAAAATACATTATTGGGTATTTTATAGACCACAAAAAATAAACATGTGGTGTATAATGCATTTGTCTTATAGAAATATAAGTGAAATGTGAATCCCTTACCATGTGGTATAATTGCTTTTAAATAACATTAAACCCATGTATAATAGATTTAAATTTATATTAATAATATAATAAATTCATATTAGAAATAAACTATCATATATGAACCCTTTATAATAATTAAACTCCACATTTTATCAATAATTATTTAAATAATCATTTCTGGGTGCTAGTTGTTTTGTTTATATTTAGTGTTTGATTTCGTTAGTTTATGTCCATGAATATCGATCATAGTAAAATATTATTTAATATTTTAATCATGATATCAATATAAAATATTTTAATTATAAATTTATTTATATTCGTCTAAAAAATTCATAGATAAGAAATGAAATTACACCATTCATGTGGAAAGTATGTCGCAAGTATACAAGAATATTTCTTCACTTTTCACATATGCAGTGAATGCAAGGAAAATAATAAATCAAATTTGCAGAATATTTAAAAATTATATAGAACATATCTATTCAATAAATCTATAATTATTATCAACAAGTAAAATGTATATAAAAAACAATGCACATTAGTCATTGGTGGGGGTGGTACACATAAACGCACAAGCGACATTACAATTTTTAAATGGATTAGAAGGGAAAAATGTAGACTTGATATTGTAATCATAGAAGTGTAATCATATAATAAAAATTATCTATAAACATTTAAACCATCACAATACTCCTCTTATTATATTGTTATTAAAACTGAATAGTATTCTTATGTGGGTATGGTAATATGTAAATACACAGTAGTGATACACTGTATACTTTTTTGATGGGATAGATGTTTTATAATGGTTTGTTCATAATAATAATAATATTTTATAATACATAGGATAATTTGTATATTAGTTTATTAGAAATACCAAATATTTATATGAGTTAAATAAGTGTAGAATAATAATGATCTCATAAAGGGATTACCTCTTCTTGGAAAAACCCCTTTAGATCGCATATAAGAGCCTATAGGGTTTCTATTATAGGAAAACTATAACATATGTAATTTGTATAGAGAATATTATAAGAGATATTTTTTGATTTTGTAAAATTTATAAGGCTAAATGTTTTGTAATGAAGTGAAAAAAAGAGTTACATTTTATAATTGAGGTGAAAGGATCTTTTGGAGTTTCTCAAAAAGGTAAATTATAATAAATTCATTTGTAAGAAAAATCCTTCCAAAGAACCATATATTAAATAAAAGTGTGTTATTTGGTTTTAATCTCATTTACTAATAGAAATCCTAATTTTTAGGATTAAAATTTAAACGTAATGATTTTCATTAACCATTATTTTATCAATTTTATTTTTAAACATTGTAATAACTTTTCAAATATTAGAGGGATGTAATTTAAACCTATACCGTAAATATTGTCCCATAGATGTCAAAATTATTACATATAGAACCATATAATATAAAAATTCATAATTTTAATATTTTTTTGCTTTTATGAACAATTTAATAAAATACTATTTTCTTATAATATCATTATTGTAAATTTTGATACTATTCATATAGGTTGACTTAATTGACATAAATACAAATTTAAATCGAGTATAATTTTTAATGTAGAAATAAAATTTATTTGAATGATGTAAAATTCAATAAATACTATAAATTACTCATATTTTATCACATTTAATATTTTAAAACAAATATATTTTATTTATCCTTTAATTGAATAAATATTATTTTGATATTGTGTAAGAATTTAGTTTAATTATATAATAAATAAAAATTATTAAGAAATAACCATTATTAGTATTATAAATATATATATATATAACTTATATATTTTTTATAGATATTTTTTCCCTGATGTGAATGCATAAGCATATTTAAAAGTAAGAGGGTGTCATTTCAAAAATTTCTTTGATTTAAAAGTTGTAAATTCATTTTCTTGGAAAAGTTCCCATTAAAAAAATAAAATTATATCTTAAGGTGTTATGTTTTAATTTAAATTAATCATATATTATCTTGGAATAAAATTTATATCCTTTTAAGATAGTTTTAACCCAGATTTTCTTGACTTACCCTTAACCGACGTGATAATTTTACCCTGACTGCTATTTATATTGGTCAAAAATAAAATGGGATATTTAAAAAATATTAAAATTATTATTCTAAATATATAATAAATTTTATAAATTTTAATATATATAAGTGGGAGAAAAATTATAAAAAAATGTATGAAACTTTTGTGGAAAACTGTTTTTAAGAAAATATATTTTAATCTTAAAACAAGATTCACTCTTATCACATTCATTGAAAAAATTTACTCAATGTAAAAACATTTTATATAAGATATAATATATGAATTTAGTTAAATTATATCAAATATAGTGACTAATTTAAATTATTCAGATGAAAATCAAATTTCTTTCAAAAGATTAGTCTTTAGAAAAAAGGACTTTTAACGTATAAATTTTCTTTTATCAAATTCAAAAATAAAATTGATTAAAATGAACATAATTGGATTATATAAAATATAATAGAATTAATTTTTTACCAATATTAAGAAAAATTTATCTTAGTATATTATTGATAAAATATAATTTTTAATGAAAAAAATTGTATTATTTATTAGTCATTGGAAAATAAATATATTCAGAAAAATTAATGAAATTTAACCAGATATAATTTACATTTTATTATTTAAAATTTATATTTATGTAAATAAAATAAATTTTCAGAAATTTTTAAATATAATATATAAAATTACCATACAAAAAATAAAATACATTTTGAAGGAAATTAACTTTTAAGCATAATACAAATTTTCTAAAAAATAACATATGATTTCCAAAAAATTAATCAATAAAAATATATTGAGTAGGATATTTATGTATATATTTATATATAATAAATTATTTAATCATATTAATAACTAAAAAATTAAGAGCTAGGTTGTGTAATTATATTTAAATAATATATCATTGTTTGTTTAAACTTAATGTTTTGTGAAACAAATATTATCTAAGATATAAAATTATTTAGTAGGAAATATTTTCCATAAAAATGTTGCGTTAAATTATCCCACCATTAATAAATCATTTCATTACAATTTTATCTTTTTCATGGTGATCAAATGATAGATATATGAATCGTATATATGGATAACCCAAATCATAAAAATTGTTAAGAGATCTTCTCTAAAAAAGGGTAAAAATTACAATGGTCACCATAAAACATTATTTCCCAATATGAGATCATATATGGGATGTAGAAATATGGAAATGGACTAGAAAACTAATTCTTAAGTATTAATAGATTATGATAGAGAACATTTTTAGAATAATGTTTACAATAATAATCTAATGAATCATTGAGGGTTTAAAAGGCCATAAATTCATTGATATTGAATGTTATAGGAATAAATTTTGTTTTTATATAATTTTACTATAGTTGAGGTACTATTTCATCCAATGTAGTAATAATTTAAGGTAATATAGTAACATTAAAATTATAATATCATCTTTTAATCAATTTCCTTGTTAGTCTAACATGTTATTCCAAACGATGAGTATTTTAGCATAAATTTTATTATTCCTAAAACAGTAAAATCAAATAAAAATGGATCAATAAATTATATAAATATATTCATCCTATCATTAGGGATTGACAATAACCAAAATTTGTAAACACAATATAATTAACAATATGAATAAACCCCCATATTATGTATATAGCATTATTCTTTAATACCAATGCTACTTTAATTGTTTTCCCAAATAATCTTTTAATGTTGAATAATTTTATAAACCTAAGTGTTAAATATACATACCAATAATGAAAAATCACATAAATATCTTTAATTTTCATGATAAATTACTTCATAATCTTATAATTTAGTTATATTTACCAAAAAGACATGTATGAAATTCAAATATCAACCTTAATGGTAATCTTTAACATGAACATAAATATCCTGGAAAATATAAACATTCCAATGACTCATTTTCAGAGATCAAGAACATCTATATTCCATATCCCATTAGTCTATTATTAATTTAACATTTAATATTATATCAACCCCAATTGGTTTTTAATAATTGATAGATTTCAAAACCATATCACCTAAAAAATTAAAAAGGGTGTGTTATTCCATTGAACATATGATCAACTTTAATCTTATAAACCCATGATTGTATTCATAACCTTTAATTCAACCTCATATGAGAAAATAAATACTACCAAAATTTAAAACAATCTATATTTAAAAAATATTTTCATAGAGTAGTTAATATTTTACAAAAAAAATTAATAAACATTATATAGTGTAAACTAAATTAATTTTTATCAAATAAAAAACCATTTTCAGTGATTAGAGTACTATTTTTGTAAATAATCACTTTATCCAAACTAAACTATACTAAGTCAACATCAGATATATATTAATGTTTATCATTCCATTAATCATGAGTAATCTAAAAATATCACCCCCATTAAATCACAATTAATGGATATTTATACTATTCAAACTATGTATTTTAAATACGAAAAATAAACTATTGTAGAAAAATTCCTTCTAGTTTTCTTTATTTTTTAACAATAATATAATTACTATAAAACCAATAAAACTTAATTAATGAATCAAAATACATAAATAATTCAATCAACCCACATACATTTTAATCCATTAAGTATGTGTCACAATCTTACACCCCAATACACTATTCAAACAATATGAAATATGAATCATTTATTAAGATTGATAAATATTTATTTAATTGTACATCATAATTTTTAGATAAAAAATACTTTTAAAACAACCCATTACTTTATTAATCCATCTGTAGTCTCTTTATCATCATTAGTAAAACTATTACTTGTACAAACGTTCTAATTCTATTATAGATATTTCCCCGTTGGATATCGATTTTCATAATTCACATACATTCCAAAATTAAAACATTCAACCATTTTGGATAACTTTAGGATACCATTATTCTCATACATTTTATTAAACAAACTATCCCTTTTTCCATAGAAATTACCTGCATTGTGTCCTTATTGGTCTAGACTAAAAAAATACACCCATTCATTTAAGACATTTATTTTAAGGATTTGTCCCATATAATTAACATGTTGGAAGACAAGTATTCTTTCCTATATGGTATTAATGAAACTACAACATTCTCCTATTATGTCACTTAAAAAACCAAATATGAGATTGATAATCATATAACAAGATAGTTTATTATGAATATTCAAAATATTTTTCATTCCACACCTTATTTCAACTGGTTTATTAGGATTTTAGTCATTACATTGACCCTCAACTTAAAAATTTACTTGATTTTTGTGGGTCCCATCCATTGAACAAAACCGAGAAAGATAAATAATAATCATAGAAGAAAACTATGTAGTCCTGAAAAAAAATTATGGGTTGTCTAAACATTAAAAACTTATTTTATGACAATATAGGATTAACTTGTGTCATTAATGTCTAATACCAAAATGTAGGACTTCTTCCTTTAGTTAGAATTTTCTATAGGTTTCTTACATTATTCATCATCCTATATCAAAATGTTCTACTAAATCATTATATGATACAAACTATAGTAATTCTAACTTTTCAGTCAATGATATTGTAACACCTCAACCCCCGTTACCAAGAGTGGGTGCATTATTACATAAAATTGGCATGATAACAAAAGATCATGTGTCGAAAGAAAGATTATTTTAGAATCCTTGGATGTACTAGATACATTCATAAGGATTACAATACATCATATAATGAAAAACTACAACAACATTGTTTCCATAAACCAAACTCATATCCCCTCAGACTATCCATGCACGTTAGTCTTAAAATACTTCTTCACATCCTAGGAAAAATAAAACATTGAAATGGGTGGGTTCATATGCTCAGTAAGGATAACTATATAGCAAAAACGCTCTAAATTAAGCATAAATATTTATGGCAATGAATATGACTAAAAAAAATACTTTTAAACATGATCTTCAGCATAATATGGAAAATATAAAATCAAATAATTCCATTTACTTACTCATATGGATTTTATACTAGTCTAATAAACACATGAAATATCAGTATCCACTTTTATAATGATGAAATGCATAATGCCAGATTTTCATAACCACATAGTCAATGCCTTGTTCCAAGACTACAAATAATATTTTGTCAAGGCCTTATGCCAAGAAACTAGTTTTTACCATGAGCCCTACTGATGCAACAAGGTGCTATATCAGGCTCTACTCATCACGTAGAACGTCCAATGGATTCCTCATATGAAAATTTTGAAACATAACATAAAAAATAGTATTAAAACTAGCATATGAATTGTAAATACTTTATCCAAAAACCATGAAGGGTATAAAAATAGCACATCCACTATAAAACATAACTCATTCAATATAATATAGAATACTGAATTGTAACAGATTAACCGAAATCAAGAATAATGAAGGATATTGATATATATGAAAATAATCATCAAAACTATTTGAGATAAATATCCCCCTTTTTCATGAAAGCATTTAAATGTTACACTATTTGTGGAGAAGTTGTTTTAAAATATATTTTGGAATCGAAGTTTCCCATACAACATTGAATATTTTAAAAGGAATTTTATTTTTAAAACTTTAATGTCTATATAAAAAATCCCTTTAAACCATTTTTAAAACATGTACATTAATGAGAGAGATTTAAAATAATAAATTGTTAATAAATTTCAACTGATTCTTTAGTTAGAGTTCCTAACCAAAATAGAGACACTTGAATACAAATAATTATGGAAATCAATACAATATAATATCATGAGAATAATGGGATTCATTATATACTATGTCAAAGTACATTATATACACCAAAAAATTGAGTTGGTGCATAACAACAAAGAAGACTCAGTGGAATGTAAGTTGCGATGAAATCCCTTATAAAGTCCTTATCCCTAAGTTAAGATTAAATAAATGACATAATTATTTTTGATAAATAGAAATACACTCAATATGATTGTATATTCAGTGTAAATCAATCATAGGACATTCACACATATTATTTTAAAAACACCACCAATGAATTGGATGTTTAACCCAATGAATTGAGATTAAGTTAAAATTACTCTTATCATGTTCATATTGATGACTTGAAGATTTTTCAATGGATTGAATATGTATCTCATTAGTATATCCATAGAATTTTGAGAGGAAAATTACTACATAATTAAATAAATAATGATTTCACACATTATCTTGGAGTAACGTAATCAATGAAGTTTTTATAAATCCAAATGAGTGGAAATTGAAATTTGAAATTCTCTTACCGATTTGGTAACATACAAAACAAACATCACATGAAGTAAGAATCACCAAATTAATATATAAATACCCTTACATTAATGTATATTACAAATGAAATACAATCAGGGGTAGTACATCCTCCACAAAAAAGGAAATAGTGGCCAATATAGCATGAATCTCACTGGAATAAAAGTGAGATGAAAAACTCGTATATAGTTTTAATCAATAGATTCATATGAAAAAATATTAATAACCACCAAATAAATCTCATAATACCATGAATATGAATAGAATCATGATTATATATATCAACTGTATGTACACAATACACCACATGCAATAAATAAATGGTGAGCAATGGAAATCTCAAGGAATTAAAAGTGAGATAAGAAACCCCATACATTGTAATTTTCATTGGTCAAGGGTAGTTTAACCTCCTTTATAATGGTGATAAAATTGTTATTTAATTATAAAATAATCATATACATTCATATGATATCATATATGTTATTTTATCATTGCTTTGTTATTAATATTTTAGTATTATTGTCATTTTGGGTAGTAGAGGATTCATTTTCCATTATATTCTTTGTTATGTGACTCATATTTGTTATGGATGGGATGTATCATATTAATATACAGAATTATATCAAGTCTATAAATATTATTTTTAATCATCAAATGAAATTAGTCTTGAATGGATACGATGTGGAATGAATCTCATCGCGTTGGGGGAGATGGTAATCGGTACGTACACACTAGAGACAATATCATTATTTTGATTTAAAAATAATATATAATTTGATGGTATATCATATATAAAGGTTAATTATCATTTTATAATTATTATTTTCATCAATTACACATCAATATTATAACCATCCAAATAATTATGTATTGAATAACAATTACCACATGACGTGGAGATTGTATGATGTACGTACGAATGTATGGTGACATGTCATTCAAAGGATGGATAGAATAATGAGTATGGGTGTACCATATTTATAATAACATCACAGTATATATTAGTTTCTGGAGTTATTATTTTATAAAGGAAATAACAATGAATGTGGATGTAGAAGTATAAAGGAACATGAAAGAAATGATTAAATATTTACCTCTTCTTCGAGTTCTTCCTTTTGGTTTGATCATAAGGGATCCATAAGATGACATTATAACTAACATATGGCCTCTAGTATTAATGGAGGACAGTTTAGAGGTTACTTGGGAAGGGGTTGGCCGAGCCAAATGGCATTTTATGTGTGAATTATAAAGAATGGGGAGTGCCCTTTTATAAGAGCGGTGAGGGGAACCATTGGAAAAGCTAGAAATATTGTTTTATAATAAAAACATTTTCTATTTATAATGGATCCAAAATTTATTATATAAATTCTAAGACGTGGATGGGTCTAAAACCACTCATCCAAAAGGTTTTAGATAGGTTGGGGTATCTATATTTACTTTATCTTTTAGATTTTACTCTTAGTTAAATAGTTTGACACTTAGCATGTCTCTTCGTATTTTTTTATTATATGGTTAATAATCATACTATATACATCCTAGAGAACCTCAAGTGGTTAATTAATGATACACCTATCATTAAATAAGTCCATTGGGTGAACCTTGGATTTTTATGAATAAAATATCAATTTATAATATAATATTTGTTTTAAAAACTCTTTTTTGTCAATTTTGACACTATTTGATATTTTGTTTTTTCTAAATTCATAACAGCTGTATTACTTCAAAAACAATTCATCTAACCAACCCTAATATGTCATATTAACCTATAAATTTAGTGGAATTCATAAAAAGTCTCAAATTAAATTTATTTCGATATTTATAATATCAATTATTTTAATATTTCATTAAATAGATAATTACTGCATCATCATTGTATTATAAATAAATTAAATTATTTATTGTATAAAAGATATAAACAAAATACAATTATATAAGAAATAGTTTTTTGTTTCTAATTATTATTTATAGAAGCTTTTATCTTATGTATAACCTTATTTCAAAATTGTTTTAGTTATTATACCTTGATTTTAACTCTTTAAACTCTTCTTTAAGTAAAATAATAATAGGTGTCCTAATCGAATCCAAGTGGACCAATGGATCCTATTTTATTCCTAATGTTTTTTTTCTCAAATTACACTTATCCAATAGAATTAGGACTTGTTTTAGGGTAATAATAATATAATTTTTACCCTTAATAACCCTATTTATTTTTAACCGTGGTAATAAAAGTAAAAAGTTACTATTCACCGAAATTTTTTCATCTTATTGAAACACATTTTACATACTGATATCAACCATGTCTCTCAGTGTTTTGAAATTCCACTCACCATAGAGGTAAAATTACATTTTATTCAAATTTGTGAATGTTCCAATGAGGTTAAAAGACTGTTAAAAAGTACAATAAAATTTTTATATATCTAAAATCATTATAAACTGACTCTAATGAATGACATAGAACTTATATAGGTATTATGTATTTATTTTTACTGAAAATTAATTTAAATAAAATATATATTAATTTAAATAAAAACTTGCTCTTAAACTATAATTCAGTGTTTTCAGTATTAATTAAAAATTAAAAGTTAAAAAACAAAAAAATCACCCTAAGGTAATTTAGATATTCCGAATCTAAAAATGAAGTCCATTTTGAAAGATAAAATTTATAAAATTTCAAAAAGTGGGTATTACTATTTATAACATCTATTTTGACTGGTCACGGTGTGTAAGAATCACAATGTTGCGTACAGTGCAAGATATTACATTATTCAAAGGGAAACGTTTCATGGAAGCTTGTGGTGTTACATTATTTCCCCCTTTTGAAAATTGCGTCCTATAGAATTTTAAAAATGGGCTTGGGAACATAATTGAAAGTCTCACATCGTAAAAAGAGTCAATAAAACTATCAATTTAAAAGAAGGAAAGAGAAGTACAAAGGTCCCCCGAGATAACCCATACTAGGATTCCATGTAGGAATACATGTATATTTATGATAATATAAGTGTCATGCTATAATGGAGAGGGAAGGAAAACATGATCGGAAGAAAGTTAACAACAAGAAAACCAAAAAATTGTGATGGGACAAATGGACATTAGTTTCCCAATATAAAAAGTAACCAGAAAACTTTTTTTTGTTTTATTTTACATTTAATAAAGATAAGGAATTTATTTATGAGAATTACTAATAACATAAAAAGATGTACTTACTTTTTATGTAGAGTTTCATTCCTTAAAAATTTATACCACAAACTCATTTTTTTCAAACAATGGGTATTCATGATGACTAGGTCACACTGGAAGAGCTTGAATCAACTTCTAGAGAATCAAATGATCCAAAAAGGATAAACTATACATTTACCTTGCCTTTAGAGATTAATCAAATACAAAACGGTTAGTACAAGATCATATGATCCCCCAAAAGGATATTTTTTTAGAGAAAGAAACACTAATCTTAATTTCCAAAATTAAACCAACAATACCATAAAGTTAAATAAATAAAATTCAATAAACAATTGTCCTTAAAATCATTCTATATAATCCAATATAATATTGAAACCCCAAACAGAGATGTTTTTGGTTATGAAGTATTCCACATTAAATTGTATCTCCAAATGACATCGATTACTCTTAAGGTCACATACTTAAAAGTAATTAACCTAATCAAATATTCTCTATTATAGGTTAATCATTTCATAAATAACCCAAATCACTATAAATCCACAATAAAAACAAAAAAAAAATTCCACCATTACTCCTCAAATGAAATCTCGTAGTATTCTATTTTCCTTATACATATAGTGTTTCCAACTGAGCGAATGTCTTCCAAAATATCCTTTATCACTTAATCAACAAATAATTTTTCTATACTAAGGGTATTCATTTGATAATACATGAGATCCCAAAAAAACTTTTTATTGATCAATAAAATCAGTTAACTAAAAATAATTAGCCACACTTACCAGGGAACTCACATAGTCTAGTGGTAGGTGATAAATCCCAATTTTACTCTAGTTGTAGGTTCAATTCCCATAGCTTTTTCTAACACGATGGGTTGTCACACGGTCTGCGTACTGTCCATTTTCAAAAACTATACTTTATAACAATACCTAAATGATATAAATTCCTCAAGATAACCATAACATAATTTAACCACAAATGTTATCTCATTCCATTAATTTTCATTCCAAAATATAATAACTTGTAATTGACTCAAAACCAGTGATCATATAAATCCATATTGTTTTTTATTACTATATCAACAAGATAAAAGATAATTCGTCCTCAAATATCATTTTCACATGAAAAACTACAGGGTTAAAATTACATGAGAAAATTATTACAATTTAATCACATCAACAAGGAGCACTAATACATCTAAACATTTCTCCAACATTTATTTCAATATATCTTCTTTTTTTATCAGAAAATATCTTATAGAATAGGGCATTCACTCGGGTATGGGCCAGGTGCCCTATATTTATGATAAAATTCTATAAATTGATTATTGGGAAAAAATTTATTTTCTTACATAGAAATACTCATTTTACCTCGGTAATAATTTACTTTATGTCCTTTTTTCCCATAGGTAAATCATTTTTTTTCCATAGAGACGCATTCTTGGGTGCCTCCTTCTACATTTCCTGCATGATGGAAATTGAGGATTCGTTTCTACATTGTCTCCACTGCTGGATCTCATATCATTCATCAACCTTCTCTTCTCTATTGCGTCCAATAGTCAGTTAATTATATTTCGTTGATCATATTTTTGGAAAAATGATATTGCATGAACAAGATATCTTTTACACTAATCAACTTTCTATTTGGATGCTCATTTCCACCACCGTTCCCAACATGTACATCATACTCAAAGCTATTATGAATTCATTGGAATCAAGTCATTGATTAAAAAAATAAAGCATTGTGTGAGTAACAGTAGTCATAAAATAATTTAGAGAATATCATGACACCATATTTTCAATTTGATACACCTTAGGATTAACCACAAACATTTATTCTCAAATTTTATTAAAATCCATCAAATATGTTTGTAAAGAAAATGTAATTATCCTAAGCATATCCCCCAGGAGTTTCGTAACCAAGAGTGTAGTAAGGAACGTTGTCGTGCACCAGTTCCGTTTCGAGTCTATCTGAATGTGGTGTTTTCATGTTTTACCCCTAGGTACATCTGTGCCAGAGCCTCGTCTACCTTCTCATATTCAGATAGAGATTTGTTTCTTGGAAAACTGACAAAATTTTTACAATACCAAAATTTTAGAAAGTTCTTCTATACGAATCCTCAAAGTCTATCTTAGGGATATGTGCTCTAATCAGAGTTTATCTAAATCTAGTTTCTATGTTTTTTACGAAACTTTCTATAATACCAATGGTAACACCCTGACCCCTATTACCCAGAGTCAGTGCATTATTACATAACATTGGCATGATCACAAAAGATCATGTCTCAAATGACCGATTAGTTTATTATCCTTTCAAGTACTAGATACATTCATAATGTTTACATTACATCATAAAATGACAAACTACAATAAAATTGTTTCTTTAGACCGCACTCATATCCCGTCATACTATCCAAACAAGTATATCATAAAATACTTTTCCCATCCTGTGAAAAATAAAACATAAAAATGGGTGATCTTAGATGCTTAGTAAGGATAACAATATAGTGGAAGCTTTCATAAATATGCATAAACTTTTATGGAAAAGTATAAGACTAAATCAAAAGCCTTTTAGACTTGAACTTCAGAAAATTATGGAAAAGATAAAATCATATAATTCCATTTAATTACACACATAGTTATTCTACTAGTCGAACAATCACATACAATATAAATACCCCCTTTCATAATGATGAAATTTATAATGCTAGACTTTTATAACCACATAGTCAAGGCCATGTGACATGACTTTAAATAAGATTTTTTCAAGGCCCTGTGCAAAGACACTAGTTTGTCTCAGGAGACCTACTGATACTTTGAGGAGCTAAAGCAGGCTCCACCCGTCAAATACTATGTCCTATGCATTTCTCATATGAAAATTTTCAAACAATAAATAGACATTCATATTAAAACTACCATACAAAATGTCAATACATTATCCACATACCATGAATGGTCTTAAAAGAACACATCCCCTATCGAAAATAACTCATTCAATAAAATATTAAAGATTGTATTGTAATAGATTAACCTCAATCATGAATAATGAAGGATATTGAAAACTTTGAAAATAATCATCAAAAATATTTTAGATAAATATACCCCTTTTCCTGAAAACATTTAAGAGTCACACTATTTGTCAACAATCCAATTAAAAATAGATTCTTGAATCATAGTTCCCCAAACCACTTTGAAACATTTAAAAGGAATTTTAATTTTAAAAAATTAATGTCCATATAAATAAATCCTTAAAACCATTTTTAATACATGGAAATTAATGAGAATGATTAAGAATAATAATCATTATAACATTTAAAATGATATTTTAGTTAGAGTTCAAAACAAAAATAGAGGCACTTTAATACAAATAATTGCGATTATCAAAAAAATTTAATATCATGAGAATAAATGGATCCATGATATAATATGTCAAAGTATATTATATACATCAAACAAAAGTGTGTTGGTGCTTAACAACAACGATGACTCAATGGAATGTAAGTTGAGATGAAATCCCTTATAATGGATGTATCGTTAGGTTAAGGATTAATCAATGACATAATAATGTGAGAAAAATGTAAGTACACTCAATATTATTAGATATATAGTTTAAATATATCATAGGATATTCACACATATTTTCGTAAAAACAACACCAATGAATTGGATGTTTATCTCAATTAATTGAGATTGAGTTAAAATTACTTTTATCAAGTTCATATTGATGACTTGAGGATTTATCAATTGAGTGATTATGTGTCTAAAAAAATTATCCACATAAAAGGGAGTGTAAATTAATACATTAGTAAATAAATAGTAATTTTACACATAATCTTGGTGTAATGTAATCAATGAAGTTTGCATAAAAATGATTGAGTGGAAATTGTAATTTGAAGTTCCCTTACCGATTTGGTAACATATGAAACATAAACCCCATGAAAGAAGTATAATACAATGAATATGTAAATACCAATACATTAATGTATATTACAAATTGAATATAATCTGGGGCAGTACATACTCCACACAAAAGGAAATAGTGGCCAATATAGTATGAATATCACATGAATAAAAGTGAGATAAAAAACCCTTTCTCCAGGTAATCAATCAAGACGTATGAAAAAAAGTCAATAAACACCAAATTAATCTCAGAATACTATGAATATAAAGAGAATAATTATAATATATATAAATTCTAAGTACACAATACACCACAGGCAATAAATAAGTGGCGAATAATGGAAATCTCACAGAAATAGAAGTGAGATAAGAAACCCCTTACTTTGTAATTTTCATTGGTCGAGTGTAGGTTAACATCCTGTATAATGGTGAAATAGTTGATAATAAATTATACAAGAATCATATACATTAATATGCTATCATATATGGTCTTTTAACATTTCATGGTTAATAATATCTTAGTATTAACCTCGTTTTGGGTTTTAACGGATTCATTTTCCTTTATATTATTTGTAATGTGGGTCATATTTTTTTTGGATGGGATGTATCTTATTAATATCCAGAATTATATAAAGTCTATATACATTATTTTTTATCATCATGTGAAAATTTGTTTTGAATTGATATGATGGGGAATGAATCCCATCGCGTTCTTGGAGACGGCAATCCGTACGTATGCACGAGCGACAATATCATTATTTTGATATTAAAATAATATATAATTGAATATTATATAATATATACTCAATAATTATCATGTTATTTTTATTATTTACATCAATTATACATCAATATTATACACATCCAAATAATAATTTATTGAATAACAATTACACCCCAACGTGGAGACGGAAATCCGTACGTACGAAGATATGGTGACATGTCACTCAAATGATGGATAGAATAATGAATATGTATGTAACATTTTTTTAATAACATCATATTATATATAATATTCTGTAGTTATTATTTTCTAATGTGAATAACAATGATAAAGGAAGTGGTAGAAGAATGGAACATAAAAGAGGGAATGAAATATTTACCTCTTCTCCGGGTTCTTCCTTTTGATTTGATCAAAATGGATCCATATCATGGATTTATAATTAAAATAAGGCCTCTAGGTTGATGGGAGGTCAGTTTAGAGGGTATTCAGGTATGGTATGGCCGAGCCAAAAGGCTTTGAATCTGTGAATTAGAGAGAAGGGGAGTTGCCTTTTATTAGAAGGATAAGGGGCACCATAAGAAAAGCTAGAAATATTATTTTATAATAAATTCATTTTCGGATTATAATGGTTCCAAAATAGATTATTTTAAGGATAAGGTGGGTAAGAGATGAAAACCACTCAACCAATAGGTTTTAGACTGGTTTGGGGCACTATATTTACATTATCGTTTATATTTAACTCTTATTTAAATAGTTTGACATTTTCCATTTCTCTTTTTATTTTTATAATATATTCTTGATTTACATAGTATATACATCCAAGAGAACCACATGTGGCTCATTAATGATATACCTATCATTATATATGTCTTAAGGATGAAAAGTATATTTTTATGAATTGAATATCAATTAATAATATAATATTTGTTTTAAAAACTCTTTTAGGTAGATTTTGAAACCATTTGGTATTTAGTTTTTTCTAAATTCATAACAGCATTATTACTTAAACAAATTCATATAACCAACCCTAATATGTCATATTAACATGTAAAATTATTTTAATTAACAAAAAGTATCAAATTACATTTATTTGTATTTTTATAATATCAATTATTTTAATATTCCAATAATTCGGTAATTACTACATCATAATTGTATCATAAATAAATGAAATTATTTAATTTATAAAAAATATAAATAAATTACCATTATGAAGGATATAATTTTATCTTTATAATGAATTTTTATACTCGATTTCAACTTATGTATAACCCTATATTAAAAAGGATTTAGTTATTAAACTTTGATTTTATCTCTTTTAACTCTTCATAAAAAAATAACTGTTCTAATCAAATCCATGTGGACAAAATGATAATATTTTATTACTAACGTTTTATTTGGTTGAATTACAGTAATAAAAAAGAATTAGAACAGGTTTTAGGGTAATAATAATATCATTTTTACCATTAATTACACAATTTACTTTTAACCGTGGTAAATAATAGTAAAACGTGACTATTCACCAAAAATTATTTTCATCTTATTGAGCCAAATTTTAATTAAGGATATAAACCATGTATCTCATATTTTTGAAATTCCACTCACCGAAGTGGTAAAATTATGTTTTATTCATATTTGGGAATACTCCTAGGAGGTGGGTAAAATGCGGTTAAAAAGTTCAATAACATTTTTATATAACTAATGTTATAATAAACTAACTACAATGAATTAAGTTGAAAATATATAGGTATTATGTATATATTTGGGCCTAAAAAAATTTAAATTAATTAAATAAATATTTAAATAAAAATTCGGTTTTAAACTATAACTTAGTGTTTTTAACTATTCATCGAAAATTCATTTTTTTCAAAAAATACCAAGAATTCACCCTAAGCTAATTTCGATATTCCAAATCCAAAAATGAAGTCCATTTTGAAAGATAAATAATATAACATTTCAAAAAGTGGGTAATAATATTCATAATTACTAGTTTGATTGGTCATGATGTGTTAGAATCTCGATGTTTCGTACAATGCAAGCTATTGCATTATTAAACGGAAACGTACTTTGGAAGCTTGGGGTGTTCAGATTTCAATTATTTATATATAGATATTCACTTCATAACATAGAGATCCATTCTAGATTCATATTGGTATAGTGCATGTGGGAACTTGAACAAATAATAAACCAGTTCATAAAATATCTAAAATATCCCCCACTATGTTATTAAAAACTATTACACATCATCGAAATATAATATATAGTTTTTTTAACAACTTAGAAAATAAACATAATAAAAATTGAGCTCAGATGCCTGAAAAGGATAACCAATTGATATATCAATGATCACATGAGAACAAAATTAATATAAGAGTATGAAAATAATAACATAAAATTTAAAAATAATACCATCTATATGATAAATCATAACATTAAGACATGTCATAAAACATAAAAGTTCATAATACAGGAATAATAAATTACATAAATATCATGATCCTTGGGGTCATTTCATTACCATAATAAATATGTTTCTTCAATATGCATAAGTATAGAAAATAATTCCTTAGTAGTCAAGGATCATTTACATTACTATCATATTATCGTAGATTTACTCACCAAACCATCATAGTTTCCAAGTTTCACTCCCAATACTATCATAGTGCCCAGCATCCCATACTGAATTGGGTATACACCCTAGACAAGTCCCCTTAAACTCATGATATATCTATCTTTACTGAATGAATTAGAGGGAGATATATTCCCCAACCATAACATATTCAAAATAATATATATGGATTCTACATGATCATAAAAAATATATCATATCATATCCAATGAAAATAAATTGGCTTCATTAATAATTCTTCATAGCATAAACGATTGAGATAAAAAAGGTTTCATAAAAATTTAATTATTTCATCACAACATAACCCATGTAAATGAATAAGGTTTCCTAAACATTATATAATAATATTTATAAAACATCTATATACAGAATAAGGATGATTTCCTTGGATAATATCCCAACTAATGAATAAGTGAAATCAAGGGTTGTGTTCATTGATAGATATAAACACAATTAAAATACTATTAAAAGATTCATAAAGAATATAGCCTTCTCATTTAATAGTAACTTATTTAAAATACTATGCAAACATAAATTAATCCCTTTTCATTTAATATAACCATGCTAAATTTTAAAGGAATATTGAAATAAAAAATTATGTATTACGGTGGTTAAAGTAGTTCATTTCTTATAAAATTAAAGAAAACATTCCTTTCCCATTTTTAATAAAATATCAAAAATTACCTCATTTGAAAAATGTAAAAAAATATTCATATAATGAAAAGTAAAACGTGGATAAAAATGAATTTAATTATTATTGGTAGGTAGAGGATATGATTTATCATTATAAACATTATCATAACGAATCTCTATACATACAAAGATTAAAACAAAAAAAATTACAGCATTGGTACCTTTTGAATCATAGTTTCCATGAAAGAAATATATTATATGTATATGTAATTTAAAAAATATTTAATAATAAGTATCACAAAATAAATTCATGGGAATTATATACCCCACCCAAATGAAACATGTCGTGTACATGACATGTCTCCCACATAAATTAATATGAAACATCAATCACATACCATGAGTTCCCATTACGTGAAACACACATTAGCCTCCTGTAAAATATATTTTAATTTATTATAATCATATATCTGAGTAATTTTAATACTTATAATATCATATATCTTCTCTTAATAACTTTTAAATTCAACCTTTATTAATAGTTCTTTATAATCATCATTTCAATGTGTTAACTATTTCATTTATCATTAGTATTTCAGTTTGGTAGTATTTATCCATGTACATTGATCATAATTATATAATAATAAGGATTTTAAATAATGAAACAAATTTCATATATATTTGTTATTTTAATATTTAGATTAATCTATAAATGTTGGAGATAGATATATCAATGACATCATTCTTAGGGATGGTCTTCCATACATACACATGATGGTTGATCTCAATTTTCGACAGTTGAAAAAAATAAAGGTAAAAATTAATTGAACTTTATATTATAATTATATTATTATATGTAAAGTATATTTTCCTTAAATATCTCCTTATTAAGAAGAAAATAAAATTAAAATAACAATCAATTCAAATCACTTCATGGGGGTTGTAGTCAACATCTACACATGAATGATGTTATCATCTTAAAAAATATAGAAAAATAAGAAATTAGATGTGATATTATAATTTATAAGTTAAATTATGTCATAAATATAATATATAAACATTAAAACCATCATTATACTCATCCATGTAATATTTTGAAGAAAAATTAATAGTCTCGTGAGTGGATATAAAATCTGTGTATAACTATGAGAGACACTTTAACTTATTTTTTTATTTAAATGTGGGTGAATAATGGTATTTTAATAATCATTATAACATTTAACCACATCGAGGATAATTAATTTATTATTTTATGATAAATTGAATAGATATATATTAGATAAAATGTGTAGAATAAAAAGGTAATGGTTGATATTATTACCTCTTATATGATATCACTCATCTAGATCTCCTCTAATGTTCTATAGGGTATATTTTTTATGGACTAGAACCTATAGAATGTGAATAGTGATGTTGATAATATGAATGGGACGATTTAGTTTTATGTTTACATTTCAAATAGGTTTAAATAAGTCATATTGGACCACAAATTTCATAATTAGGTGAGGGGATATTTTGGAAAATATTAATATATTAAATTATAATATGTTTATTCAAAATGAAAATGCCACAAAATGAATAGTAAATGATGATACATCAGGATAGGGTCGTAATAACATCATCGAATATAATTTAGATATCTTTTTGTGTAATTTTAAACCAAGTCATTTTGATTAACCCTCGCGGAATCAAATTTAATTTAAACTATTGTATAACCATTTTCAATTTTAAAAGTATTTACTTTTTAATAATAATTTGAAAATTGGAACATTATTCGTCATGAAATGAAATTTTAGACCTTAAAATATCTACATTGTCATATTTCTATATTTTATTTAAAAATAATAATAATAATATTTTCTCATAAAATATCATTATTTTCAATTTTGACAATGTTAAAATTATTTATCATGAACATAATAATGAAAATGATTGAATTTGAATTTAATATTTCAACAAAACACTAATATTTCATATAAGAATATAAAATTATTGGAAAAATACATCTTACCCAAATTATATCACTTTCAATATTTTCTAAATGATTTATTTTATTTCTCTACTAATTGAATAAATATTATTTTATTATTATGTATGAATTTAGTGAAATTATACAATACGTAAAATTTATAAACAAATTACCATCATAAATATATTTTTTTATATAAAAAAAATTAATATAAAAATTCATTAATAACTAGTATTTTTATTTTTATAAACGTATATGGATATTTAAAACTAAATGTGTGAAATTTTTCATCATTTTTTATTAAAAAAGTATATAAAATTATTTTCATGGGAAACTGGCCTTTAAACCACACAATTCGGATCCTAAGGTTTTAATGGTAAAATTACCTTCATAATATAATAAATAGGATGAATAATTATGATATAATTACTTATATTTATCCTAGATAAATAAGATTTACCCTTTTGGTGATATATTATACTACTATTACTATACACATTGGTAAAAAAAATAGGGTAATAGTTAACAATATTAATCCTCCTAATTGAAAATATGGAATAAATTTTATAAAATAAAATACATATAATTTATAAAACATAATTAAAAAACATGTGAGAAAAACATTATAGAATCCCCTTTTTCAGAAATTATAATTTCAACCATAAAACATAATTTTTGTACATTCTTAAAAAATATTAAATGAATGTTATAACATTTTATGATATATATCAAATTAATTTCATTGAAAAAATCACTAATAGCAATTAATTTAATTTACTAATCCAAAAACCACAGTGCGCATTTAAAATAATGTTTTTAGAAAATATTCATTTTTACGTATGAAACTTTTTCACAGCAAAATGAAGCATAAAATTTATTCCAATAATCATAATTATATTATTTTAAATAAAAGAGTTCTAATTATGTTTTTTAAAAGAAATTTACAAAAATAAACCTTTTAATATTATTAATACAAAAATATTATTTCAATTAAAAATCTATATTTTCACTATAAACAAAAAATAAGTATTTTAAAAAATATATACTAAATTTACCCTAATATAATTTTTTTATTTTATTTTAAAAAATATTATTTTAATGATATATAATTTTTAAATTTTTAAAAATGTAAATTTAAAATTTTTTTCACAAAATTAAATCAAATAATCAAAGGAAATTTATTTTTTAGCATAATATAAATTTGAAAAACAATTAGAATACGTATTTTCAAATAATTAATCAAATAATTTAAATTAAGTTAGATATTATTATATATATCATAATTTTATTAATAATATATATACAATCTAATTTAATATTTTGGATAAATAATATTTTCATAATATTATAACGTTGTTTTTTTATAATCAAAGATGCATTTATTCAAATCCATTTATTAAATAAAATTAATAATAGTGAAAGACTTTCTAAAATCTGTGACTGTCACATTTATCATTGCTAAGTGATAGGTATTTTTATTTTAGATTTCTAAAAAACCAATAATTGAATTATTTTAGTGGATTCAAACATTTAAACATCCCCTTTATCTTTAAACATTTATAAAGAGGATAAAAAAAATTTTTCAAACAATATATATACAATAAAATATGATTTTTATGAACCATATTCCTTACCATCAAAAAAAATATTCATATTTTTCTCAAAATTTATCGATTAAAATACAATATAATTTTCTGAAATTCCCAATTTTGCACATCACGTTCATTCCTCATGGTATAATATATATGAATTTTGTTTATTCTATTAAGATGAATATCATCTAGATTTATTTCATCTATATTGGATACTTTCACATCACACTTATTTGGTAAAACATGCATGACCTTTTTAATTTAAGTGAAATATTTCAATTTCTAATCATTTTCTCCAATCATTCTAGAAAATTCATCAACCCATGTTAATATGATATCAATAGCCCAATCATCTTGCATATAGAGATATTCATATTAGTCATAAAAAACTATAATGAATCCCAATTAAATTTGGTTTTCCCAACATAAATATTATCATGTTTGTTCCAAATACATTTTACTATTATTTTATATTGGTTTTTATAAATTTACTAGATCAAATAGAAAAATAAATGTCATTTCTAGAATGATCATTTTCTTAATATGCTTATTGTTTATCCCTTTTATAGTAGAAACATTATTTTATTGGGGAAATTAATTATTTATAGCTTCCATAACATCATACACTCAAGAGAAAAGGTATATAAACATTTTTCCATTCTTATATGAAAATAATTCCAATAAAATAAAAAATTCCACTTATTATTAACTAAATTTGGATTATGACGAGAAGATAAATGAAATTAGTGAGAAGTTATCAACCAAAGATAATAATATAAACATTTTACAAAAACAAACAATCAAATAAAACCTGAATTTGATACCAATTATAGATTCACAATAACATTGAAATCACTGGGGTGAATCAATTATTTATTAATTTTATTTTCTTCTTTTGAGGTGGCATTTATGAATTCATTGAGTGAATTGATTCATTTTATTGTGAATCATATTCACATATAGAAAATGAGTAAAAATTAAATGGCTCATTACTCAATGTGAGTAGAAAATACATATCATTATCTCACAAAAAACATTATTTATTGATCAACTATTAGACCCATATGATCCACTGTGAGAAGGAAAAATCTTTAAAACATGTTTTACAAGTCAGCCAACTATTTTTACTCATCCAAAACTATTAGTGTTTTATAAAATTCAAAAATAATAATGGATTCATCCACAAATGATTATAAATATTTTTTTATGAATTAATATATTAGTTTTTAAATATTCCTTCAAATAGTAAGAAGTATATCCAATTTTTACAAAAAACACATCATATATCATCTTCCTAGGATGACTGTATCTAATTCATGAAGAAATATCATCATAAGATAAAAACAATCACATTGAATTATTCTTCCACTCAATATGAATATAATTTCATGACTAACCCATTCAGTTGTTTTGTATTAAATTCACACACAATATGTGTTTTATCTTCATCAATGAAAATATATTCCCAATTTGTGAATAATATTTCTCCTATAAGTCACATTATTTATGATATATTGGTTTTGTTAAATAGTTTCTACATGTTAAATTTGAATTTCTTGAATACCATACTTCTTCTTATCCCTCGCGATATTATTATCTATTCATTATCATTTTATAGGTAAAATCCCCGGATAATAATATGCTCATTTCTACATATTTATACAATAATTAAAACAGAGTTATATAACTATATATTTTAATCTTCGCCTCACACTAACCCCTGATTACATCATATATCTTTTGAATAAAATCATTAATCAAAATAATTTATTATGATATTTTTTCAATGATTAACACCTTACCTAAAATCATATGATTAGTTTTGACTCCACTAAAAAAGATTTATCCATTAGCATCCTATGAAATATTCAACTTATGATGTTTTATAATGTCTCAACAGAATTTAAAAATACTTTCTAATTCTCATGAAATATTCAATGACTTATATTAAAAAATAGTTCCCATTAAATAAATATAAAAGTTATATTAATTTCTATAAGACATATAAACATAAATATAATTTTATATGAATCATTATTACTAAAATTTCACTTGCATTCACTAAAATTCACTAGTTCGTGATTCTCCCTTAAACTTGTATGTACCATTACGTATATCTAATTTGTTCATAATTACACGCATAATTTTTTTTTACCAATATAAAGATATTAGTTTATATCTCACATATACCTTTATATATACCATATTACATTCACATGTATAGTGAAACTTCTAGATGACTGTCAAGAATTGATTGAGTTTAATGATATCCTTTGTGCATGAAATATATATAACATTACATTTCAATAATATGGATGCATTCTTTTACACAAAAATCAGCATAACATTATATATCACCTATTATCCAATTTTATATTTTAATATGTTATGATTACCCTTAAACTCTCACTTCTTTATTAATGATTTCTATTATGGAGATCAAGTCCATTCGAAATACTATTACATAGAATGAACATTTTTTTAGGCATTACCTAGTATACCCATACACATATAATTAAATTTCAGTGTTAAAATTATGTGTATTGTGTAAATTGAAGTTTAAAATAATGTAGTTTATGAATTTCTATTACACATCTATATATAATATTGGGTTACCTTTAAAAATATTTTTTTCAATTACTATTTTTAACTCCATATTATATACTAAATCAAAATACATCATCATTTGTTTCAAAATCTTCATAATTTCCACCAACCAACTATATACACTCTTAAATTTGGGAATGGACATCACTTAACATGAATCCTCAAACATCACTTGTGTTTGAATATGATTTCTTTATTTCTTAAAAAAGACAATAAAACCATCAAATTAATTTTGACCATCATCAAAATATCTTTTATTAATGAATGGAAGAGTCTAGAGTAACATCATCAATCTCAAAATTTTGGTCTAAAACAGTAAATCTATATTTTTAGTGCATGAATTCTATATTTAAAATTATATTAAATAAGAATTGAATAAATTTATATTTAATATAACAATAAATGTGAAACTATTTTTTTCAATCATTTTGGAGGGTTTTTGGGTCATTATTGTTTATAAACCATCCATTAAGTAAGTATATATTCATATTTTTATATCATTTTCTATTTTTTATGTTTTTGTATGAGTATTTATTTATATATTATTAAAGAATTTTGTGAAATAGTGTTTTTGGATCATGAAAAGGGCATGAAAACCTAACAGTGACTCAAGGGTTATCTCCAAGATTACGTATTCCACATGGTAGTGAGCATGTATATCCACTATTGTATATTTTGTTAGTTATTATCTATTTATGAGAAATTATAAACATAAATACTCTGATATCGCATCAGAATCCATGAAATCATACGTTTCCATAATTATTTTTTATCATTTTTAGTGAATAAAAAGCCCAGTGAAAGTTATGAGAATGATTTCATAGGAAAGATCCTTCCCTTTTCCAGATTTTGTGTAATAATTATTGTTTTGGATTATATTTTTATTCTCTAAAGATTTATATTTATATTGAATAATCATCTTTCCATTGTGTTTTGTATGTTGGAATTCATGGTAGAATGGTTTTATGATACATCACTAACAAAGTATACAAGGAATTAAAAGGATCCTTAGGAGTGTGTAGTGTATAATTCCAAATGGTGGTTGCAAAAATGTGTATAAGGGAATACATCATATTCTTAAAAATATGATGAATTCCAACCTTATAAATTTAATGAAACCATTTATTACCAGTACAGAATAGAAAAAAATTAATAACCTGTGAGAACAATATTTCAGGTTGAATAATGCCATGAGGAATATTATGAAATGACTAATGACGTATCTAACATTGGTAATCATGAAGATTAATGGATGAATAATTTTTTTACTATATTATTTGGGAACTGATATAATATAAGAGGTGTACAAGAATAAATTATAATAAGATAAGGTAAAATAATTGAATTTTCATGAATGGAAGGAGGAAAAAATAAATTAATGATTGGAACACCATGAATATTCTAAAAAATTAGATATTATGACACCTATTTAAGAATAGACTAGCTATCATACCTTATAATCTTATAAGAATAAGGAAAAAATGTGATGGAACTCATTAGGTCAAATCCTTAGATGTGGCTATTGTAATTTCTTATTAATCCAATTTCTATGATTTTAACCATAAATTAATATTTTATTTGAATCCTCATTCAATCATTGGGTCAATGATGCATAATTTCAAATTAAAATAAACAACATTGTATCATAATGGATATTTATATGAAAACCTTGTACCATTAAGTGGGGTGGGGTCATTGTATGAATCATTGCTGCATCATTCAAAAAATTTCCCTACTAGAACAAGTCTTATAATGACATAGTATGTCACACTGCGAATCATTAGTTTCACATTGGGTCTTTGAATATCCCCTAAAATCATGGAATGACATTCTTGATGATCAACTAAAATATCTCTTTATTTTACCCTTAAATTGGTATATCAAAACATGTTAGATATGGTAATAACAAGAGATCTTATAACACCTTAGGGTTTTTACAAAAAAAAATTTTTAAAAAAATAAATTTTTAAAATTGTAGACTAAATTTATCTATATGTTCAAATAAATTGAATTATATAAAAAATTAATTCATGAAATATTTCAATTAGACGAACAAAACATTATTGATTCATAATAAAACATTATAAAAAGATAAAATTAAACATTTTCATTAAAAAAATGAACTATTACACACTCGCGATTATTATATGAATTAAAAGTACAAAAAATTAGTGGATATAAGCAGTATAAAGAAAGAAAAATATTCAAATCTAGGAGATCATTAGGATTATATGTATCATTAATGATCAATAATAAGAAGAGAAGAAATATAATGATGAAGACAATAATTAATGGGGAATGAAAATTGTAAAGATTAAAAAAGAAATCTATGGAAATGATAAGTGTGGCTTTATAATTTCTAATAGAATTAATTAGTTTAATAATAATTTATTTAAGAAACAAATTCCATTATAAATATGGTCATTAGTTATATGGTTATCATAAATATTTTCATTGGAAGTATGGCCATTTTATGATCATGTATATAATGGGTATAAAAATGTTATGTATTGTCAATAGTAAATCAAAAATAAATTATTCATGAATAAAAAATAATGAAATAATAAAATATTTTTTAAACTATTATATATATATATATATATTAATGAGTGTGTGTGTGTGTGTTTATGTGTTACATATTATTAATTATGACATTCTAATTAATTTATGACATGTTGAATTTATGGAATTTAATTAAATATGTTAATATCAAAGGATTGGTAAAATTAACATTTCACAATATAAATATTGATTTTAATTGTATTTAGTGAAGACATTTTAAAATAAATTATTATTCTTAAAATATGATTTTTTAATGAATTTTTTTTTCTAACAACTCTAATCTTAAGAAAGATTTTAGAAAAAGTGTTTATAATATCCACTAAAAATAAATTGTCATCCATCTAAAAGTCATTACAGAAAGCAGATAAGTATTAATTTATTTTTTATTTAAAAAGGTATTTTTTTCTTAAATAATATTTTTAGGTTTTATGAATTTTTTATTTTAAGAAACTAAATATATTATAGATCAATATATTTTTATATAAATTTAATATTAAAACCATATTACTTATAAATAATTAATAATAATAATAACTGATAATATATAAAAATAAATATTATTATTAAAAATAAATATTCATTATATATTATATTATAATTTAAAAGTCAAATTATTAAATTTTAGGATGATAATTTTTAATGAATGAAATAACTTTTTGTCGTATTGTATAAATATTTTTAGAAGATGAGTATTTTAGATTTTTCTAAAAAGTTTGAATTTTGGATGATTAGTGATAAATTTTTGCTTTGCGATTACTATCACTATTATGGAGTTGTTATAATAAAATAATGATTTAAATATATATGAAAATTTTTTGATATATAAAATATATATTTATATTGAATAAATATATTTAAAAATATATTGAATAATTTATAAAACCCATGTATATAATTTTGTAAATAAAATTATTATTTTACTCTAATAAAAATTATTATTCAATTGTTTCATTAAATTTTTAATTCAAAAAGATAAATTCCATTTTGTATTACATTAAAAGACATATATATCTAATTTGGATAATAATAATCTAATTAATTTCACATAAGTTATCAAATTTTCTAATTTTATATCAATCATAATTTTTATGCTTAAAAATACACAATTTAAAATAGTTTTGTGTGATCATGAGCATGAAATATGGAAAATAAAATGTCCACTCGTATAAGTTTAAATTAAAAATTGATTTAATATCATAAATAATTATGTCTTGATTATATAATAATTAATAGTTTATTTTTATGAATTAAAATTAAATTAAATTGGTAATAATTAGTTACCACCTAAAAACATAATAATTTAAAAGTGAAAAATCTAAAACCAAAATCATAAAAATTTATTGAAAACAAGTGGTGTAATTTAATGTTGTGGATTTATTCACCATAACTGTTACCATATATATAATTTTCCATTATTAGATCTAATTTACCATTTAATATTGGATTTATATTTTTATTATTACAGAAGTACAACTCCCCTCTGTTATAGAAGGATATATCACCACCTGAGTTCTCCTCACAACTGAAAAGTACCCAACCTTAAATAATCCTTATATTTATTATTCTAAAAATAATTACTATTATTTACTTTTTAGGATTTATTTTGTAATTTTTTTTGTGATTTATTTTATTACTCTTACATAAAAAACTCTTATATAACAATGTGGACACTTCAATATAGTATATATTTTTTCCAAAATATAATGATTTTATTACAAAAAACAATATATATTCATGAATGTTTTTTTTAATTTCAAATTAATTATTTTTTTATTTAATAAAATATAAGCATTGTAAAAAAATATTAAAAATCATTATATTATCAGAAATATTCTTGAAAAGAGAACATAAAAAGAAATAAAGAATGTCATTTGTAATTTTTTTTAAAAAGTTATTATTAAAGAGAGTATTCCATTAATATAATAATCTTTGAGAAAAAATAACAATTAGAAATGAAATTAAATTTAACACCCAAAATTTTACATAAAACATATTGTTAAAAATAATTATGGAAAAATTATATTCATATAATTTTTTTTAAAAAAACATGATAACCCATAAAGAAAATATTTTTATTTAAAACATTCTTTTTAACTTGGAAATGGAATAATCATTCCATTAAAACAGAAGATCAATAAAAATAAATTTAGAATAAATTTATTTCCATGAAAAAAATTATATATATTATAAAATTCATATAGGTTCCTTGGGAAATCATATACATTTTCACCTTTTATGAACCCTTTCAAGTGGAATAACCAATACAATTAACATCTAACATAATTCTTTAATGAACATAATAATTACCCATTGGTTTTTAGAGATAAATTGGGATCACCAATCAATAAATATATATTGGTATCACTCATCAATAAAAAGTATTGTATAAAGACAATAAAATGTCTCTAACACATAAAATATTACATTTCCATTTTCAAAATCATAAAAAATAATGTTGATCCAATTATTAAAAACAAATTCGGATATTGTAGTATCACATTCCATTATAAAATAATTATCTAAATGAAACAACCCAAAACAAAGGAATGGTTGGTTTCCATTTCATGAAAATATAATTCTTTTAAAATAATAAATATTTAAAATAATGAATGGGGTAGAGAGAAGGCCGATTGATCATGTATTTGTAGAAATAAAATGTTTCATTTATATTTTCAAAATTAAATTCAAAATTGTCCTTATAAAATATATCAAAAGATTTATTTGAAAACCTTTTAATTAAAAAAGAGAGATAATATTACCATTATAGTTAATTTATTTCTATTTAAATATATATTACTAGTAATATTGATGACTTGGACATCGAATAAAGTTATTTAGAAATTAAATCTTTTATATATTTAAAATGTTATTTTAAGATAATATATCATTTACCTCATGTAAAACTCATCACAAAAGTTATTTATATTTTTTAATATTATAAATATTACAATTAATTACCTACTTTAGAATTTTTTTATTATTCGTTTTATTTTAGTGATAATCATTTTATAAAAAATTATATAATTAATTAAGTTCACATCATATGTTTTCATGATATTTGACTCATATGTTTAAAATGAATAAGGTAATTTCAAAATAGTAGAATATGATATTATTACTTCATCTATTTAATAATAATCATGAAATAATTATAATATTTTAACATTATTTTTTTATACCAAATATGTTTAGTGGTTATGGAAAATGAATTATGTTAAAACTGTGGAGATGGTTGGTCAAATGTACAATTGAGTAACATTTCCATTTTATAAAATTAATTACAAAAATGAATTTTTTATCATCATATTATAATTATAATATAAAAAATGTGATACTAACTCAATAAATATAAAACAATATATTATCCATGTGACACTGTGATTAAAAATGTCTGACATCACTTAATGGAGATGGTAATCCACACATAAGCTTGATCGAAGTTATCATTATTCAAATAGAAGGAAAGGTAATATAATATGTTATATATTATATTTATATAATGATAATAATTCCATTAATATCATATATATATATAATAAATCATTAATTATAAAAATTATTGGTATGCAGTTAGGGGAAAAAAGTTGCATTGATTTGCGGAGGTGGTAGTCCCCATTTATGCACGAACAATTATTTCATTCCCAATTTGATTGAATAGGATATGTAACGGTTTTATATGTAGCAACTCGTATTTTTGGCCTTATCAGACTTTGGATTATTTCTAGGAATAATTCAGAGCTAGGCATGAATATGGCGTGCGATTTTGAGGCCCGGTGTGCCAAAAATTAATTTTATAAAAATATTAAGTATTTTTATACTATGCACATGGTAGGGGTGTAATATCTACGAAACAGTAGCTTGGAACTGGAATATGAGGGCATGGTTGTGTCCGAAACGTGCTGTTTACCCTAGGCGAGGTATAAACTTTGCAGGCGCGGGCCTGCAGTGAGAAATGCCACCAGTGGCATTTTCATAATTAAGTGGAGAAGTTAGTTTACGAGCGTCGGCTCGAATAACATTGGAACAGAGTCTCGGATCAAAAATCTGTGTCCTCCGTTGCATTCAGAATGGCGCGTTTACCCTAGCGGTGACCTTACCTTTGTCTGAATCGGGTGCCGGGACGGAGGTGAGTTGGTAGGGCTTGAAAATGAGTTTTATAAAAATAAAAATAAAAACATTTCATCTCCCCCCTACCACCTACGTGCAGCAAGAGGCCACCACCTCATCTCCCCTTACTTCTTCGACGAAAAAGCCACAGGGGTGCTACCGTCAGCCGTTTTTGACGCAAATCGTCGGCAAATCGAGCTTCAGCGTGACGCCGACGTCAATCTGCACCCGAAGCTTGGGCGTTTCACCTACGAGGTAGGCATTTTACATTTTGAAAATCCCGTATCCCGTTTTTTGTTGTTTTTTTAAATTTTTTTAAGGGCTGTGTAGTTCGGGTCCCGAGGTTTCTGAAACTTTTTTTGGATCTGAATTTGGAGCACCGGGGTGCTCCCGGTGGCTCTTGGAAGTTTTCCGGTGAAAACCCGATTTTCTGGCGACGAGGGGCGGTGGCCATGGCGGAATCCGGCGACGGCACCATGGCGGCGCGGTGGAATATGGCGGAATCCGGCGGTGGCGGGGCGGCAGAATCCGGCGACGGCGCAGAGGTTTCCGGCGAGGCTAGTGGTGGTCCGGCCAGGATTTTCCAAGGGTTCTTTAAACCCTCGTAACTCGTAAACTGTAACTCTAATTTGTGAGTCATTTTTGGTGACATGCTCCTTGCATCGAGACGGACCTTTTTAACTATCTTTGAGAATTTTATGGTTTGGGATCGGGGCCCGGTAGTTAGAAACTTCATATAAAATAATAATACTCTATTATTTTACGACTTCGAGCCATAGTAACTTCTACCCGGAGCGTCCGAATGATGTGCCGTCAGTGGTGTTGAGACCCTGATTGTACGATAGAATTTTTGAGTTGGTTTTCGAGTGTTGGGACTGAGAACGGGGAGTGGGCCCCATGAGGCCGGGTTTTGGCGTTTGCGGAGAAACGCAGCTTTTGCACTAGGAGTCTGATTTTGGCAGATAAATAGTTGATCCTGTGTGTTTTTTCGAGAGGATCGCAATGGTGCGATCCATTCGATTAATTTAAAGATCGAGTCGTGGGACCCACATGAGCTTACTTCAGTGAATAGTACCTTTTTCACCGGGGTGTCCGTTTCAGACGGGTGAGTAGTTGATTCCACTTGTTTTTCTGATGGGATCGTCGTAGTATGATCCGCTTGATGGGTTTTGGGATCGTTGTGTGGGCCCCACACGAGCTAGCTACGAAGAATAGTGCCTTCTTCACCGGTGCTCTGTTTCGGGCGAGTAAGCAACCTATCCTACATGTTTTTCCGCGTAGATCACGATGGTGGCCTCGGTTTTGGCCTTGGAGATGCGCAGTATGGCGTTGTTGCAGGTCACTCAGGTCAGTGGCATTTTGGACCAGCTGTGGTTGAGGGTACTCCCTTGGTTCGTTCCCACAAGTGTTTGTGTGGCATCACAACCTTCGTATAGGTTTTTGATCCTCTCGATGAGATGTTTAAACTATTAGAGTTGTGGCATCCCTACGGTGGGCCCGGAGGGCGATCCTCTAGCATCTTTTCCCTAGATCGGGTTCTTGATATCGTTGTGACCGCTTATTCACGAGCGGCGATCCCATATCTAGCAGGTTAACCCTGTAGGATTTGTGGCATCATCGGGAATATGATCCCCTACGTAGTGGGTCGTGCTCAGTATGGTTGTGGTATCTTCGGGTATACGATCCCCTGCTCAGTATCAGGTTTAGAGTAGGGTTGCGGTATCGTCGGGATTACGATCCCCTACTCAGCATGAGGTGTATAATAGGGTTGTGATATCATTGGTTATGTGATCCCCTACTCATCACGTGGTTTAGGTAGGGTTGTGGCATCATCGGTTCGATCCCCTACATCGGGAGGTATTCTAGGTAAAGTTCTATTATCATCGTGACCACCTTTATATGGGCAATGATCCTCTATCTGAGTGATGTGCTTCTGTCGAGCGCCATATTGGGTTTTGGTATCCCCCAGTGGATCCTGGGTGTGATCCTCTATCTGTGAGAACTATGTATGCCTGATCGTGTCGTGGTATCCCACAACGGACCCTGGGAGTGATCTCCTATCTGTGAGATACGTATACCAGAGTGGGTTTTGGTATCCCCTAAAAGACCCTAGCAGGGATCCCCTATCCGAGGAGTTTGGTGGTTTTTTTGTTTCGGTGAGTTATCCTCTATGATGTAAACCAATGAGCATGATCTCTCGGGTTAGCATCTGAGAGGTTTGTGAGAAACCCGATGGAGTGTATCTCTCAGATGAGTGTCATCTAGGATGACAGTGATCGTGGGGTGTACTCTTCTGGTTGTGGATAGTTGCTGGTGATGAGGTCGGTACCTCTTGTGGCTTTGTGGCGTGAGCTGAGTTTATCTAGATTTTTCAAGGTGTTTGTATGGGAATACACCTGAGCTGAGCTGACTAGTTGAGCTTAGCTAATGATGGTCACAAGATGGAGTTTCTCTCTCGTCTGGGCTCCCTCTAGCTGGGATGAGCGGACTATTACCTTTCAATTGCTCTGTTTTGTTTTGAATTTTTGGGGTTCCTTCTGAGTATGTTTATACTCACCCCTGCACGGGTTTTTCCCACACATGTTTTTGTCTTGTGTAGACCAAAGGCATCTCGACGGAGTCCCAGGAGGACCCGGAGCAGGAAGAGGCGAGTGAGAGAGATTGACTGGGGTGTTTACCAGTGTGGAGCTGAGGAATCTTTTCAGTGGGTGTTTTGTTGCAGCGTTCCCCTTCTTCAGAGTAGGTTGGACGCGTTTTTATAGTTTTATTCTGGTGGGATCTGTTTTTCCTTTTTTACTTCTACTATACTTTGGTTGTGAGATGTTGTATGCATGCATTTACATTTCAGTTTTCTATATCTCTGCACTATTTCATGGAGTTGTTTGTGGGTGCCTGTGTATAGGTATCGTAGCCTAATGCCTCCCATGTGTGTGATAGCCTACTCGACGATGGTCGCCAGCCCCTTGCCTATTGGAGGCGGGCTTGGGGATTCGAGCCTCGATCCCCGTTGGGTCGGGTCATGATAGAGTGGTATAAGGGGAGGTTCCACCTTTGGGATCTCAAAGCATTGCTTGTCTAGCTGTGAGTTTGGTTCAGGTTGCATAGAGGCAGTGTTAGGATGTTTCGAGTTTGCCTTTCCGGCAAGGGACTCTAGTGTTGGTGTGGCGGCCGACATATCTATACACCAGGACTCTGAAAACCTGCCTTCCGACTCGAGACATTCGTACACTGGTCGAAGGGACATAATGGTACATGCATCATATAGGACTGAGATTTTGGGTATTCATTTTCCTTCTTGAGTCAGCTCTCCATATATACATTTTGAATATGTTGCGTCTTGAATGATTTTCAGGATTCCACCACGATGATAGCCAGCGAGGGTTCCGTAGCAGGATTGTGCTGACGACCCGCCTCGTGTTGAGGCTATAGAGTAGGGTGCAGGTTCTGAGGTTGCACCTCCAGGTGGTCTTCTTGTTGAGACGCCACCTGTTGAGCGGCTGGTTGTGCCGGCAGTGCAGGATGAGGTTGCGTCTAGGCAGAGTGCGCTGCGTGAGTTCCAGAGGCAGCAACCTCTAAGGTTCCAGGGTGATCCAGACCCCCAGGCAGCTGATGACTAGCTTGAAGCAGTCACCCGAGTTTTCCACCTAGTGAGGACACCCCCAGATCAGATGGTGGTCCTAGTGGTGAGCCTTCGTCATGGTTCGGCTCGGCGATGGTGGAGCCTGGGGATGTAGTCCCATGATGCGGAGACTCTCACATGGAAAGAGTTTGAGCGGCTCTTCAGGGAGGAGTTCTATCCCGTGACGCTGAGGTCAGTACGGATTTAGGAGCTTCTACAGCTTCGATAGGAGTGTATGACCGTGTATGTGTACTCGGCCCCATGGATATGGTTTGAGACCCATTCTTTAGGGCTCGGACCTTCGAGCAGGGATTACGCAGGGACATCCAAGCAGGTGTGTTTTCCTTGTTCCTGCCCACATGTGCTAGAGTTCTGGAGCGAGCGTTGGTGGTGGAGAGTTTTCTGGTTGAGCAGTTTCCCCCTGTTAGTGTTGGGCACGTGAGGGCTGAGACATTGGCATCTGGTAGCCGACGACAGACTCAGGGGTCTGGATATGGCCTATGTTTTAGGAGGGGACCCCAGGATGAAGGATTTGAGGCCAAGTGCTTGCAGGGATTACAGGCCAGTTTTGGTCAGCCATTGGAGAGGCGGTGTAATGATTGAAACGGGTGAGGACATCTTACTAGAGATATTCTGACCGGTCGTGCTGTTGAGAGGGATCCGGTCAACATACCACATTGGCAGAGGTAGCATCTCATACAAGGAGATCCGCAGGGCAGCAGACATGGAAACGGAGCGGGTGCAGCACGAGGAGGTTGTTGGCGGTACCAGTTTCCACCACCCCCACCCCCAGATGGTCCACGCCAAGCATAGGGAGATGGTGGCCGAGGACGGGGACATCTGAATTCCCTAGAGGTTGTTGACCCAGAGGCTCCACAGATGGATAGAGGTACACCTTTTGTCTTTTCTACTTACTGAAGTAGTTTGTAAGACACTGTTAAGCAGTACACTTCTTTTTTGTTGATTGCTCGAGTTTTGTTCAGGGCATTGGTATGACAGTGGGTGTGTGTTGTTCGGTGTGCTTCGAATGCGTGAGGAGGGGGGATCCTTCCCCCACCAAGACACATTTTTGGGACGCGATTAAAAACGTTCGGTCGAGTCAGTGCCGCCCAAAGAGGATAGTGTTGATGTGTTGTGGATGAGTCCCTCTGACATATGCGTTCGAACAGGGGTGTTTTTTGGTGAGCTCGCTGGTGTGTGAGATCCAGTTGAGAGTCCTGTCGCTTTTCATGTGCTTAGGGATTTTCGGGGACGAATATTTCTGAGGGGGAGGATGTAGCGACCCGGGTTTTTGGCCATGTCAGACTTTAGAATATTTCTAGGAATAATTCCAGGTCTAGGTACAAAAAAGGCATGCGATTCCGAGGCCCGGTGTGCCCGAAATTAATTTTTTAAAAATATTAAGTATTTTTATACTATGCACATGGAGGGGGTGTTATATCTTCTAAACGGTAGCTTAGAACCAGAATATGAGGGCATGGTTGCGTCTAGAACATGCGGTTTACCTTAGGCGAGGTGTAAACATTGCGGGCGCGGGCCTGCGGTGAGAAACGCCACCAGGGGAATTTTCGTACGTATGTGGAGAAGGTAGTTTATGAGCGTCAGCTCGAATATATTCCGAACGGAGTCTCGGATCACAAATATGAGGCTGCCGTTTCATTCAGAACGGTGCGTTTAGCCTAGGAGTGACCTTACCTTTGTTTTTATCGGGTACCAGGATGGAGGCGAGTTGGTGGGGCATGAAAATTAGTTTTACAAAAATAAAAATAAAAACAGTTCATCTCCACCCTACCACCTAGGTGCAGCAAGAGGCCACCGCCTCCTCTCCCCTTCCTCCTTTGACAAACAAGCGACATGGGTGCCGCCGTCAGCCGTTTTCGACACAAATCGTCGGCAAATCAAGCTTCAGCGCGTCGCCGGCGTCGATCTGCACCTGAAACTTTGGCGTTTCGCCCGTGTGGTAGACGTTTTACGTTTTGAATATCCCGGATCCCAATTTTGTGTTGTTTTTATTAATATTTTTGTAAGGGATGTGTAGTTCGGGTCTCGAGGTTTCTGAAACTTTTTTCGAATCTAAATTTGGATCACTGGGGTGCTTCCGGTGGCTCCCAGAAGTTTTCCGGCAAAAAACCGGTTTTCCAGCGACGATGGGCGGTGGCCACGGCTAAATCTGGGGATTCCGTGACGGCAGCTTGGTGGAATCCAGCAGTGGCACGGTGGTATCTGGCGGCGGCGCGGATGTTTCCGGTGAGGCTGGCGGTGGTCCGTCTAGGATTTTCTGGGGTTTCTTTAATCCCCCGTAACACGCAAACCGTAACTCCGATTTGTGAGCCACTTGCGGTGACGCACTCCATGCGTCGAGACAGATCATTTGATCTAACTTTGAGAATTTTATTGTTTGGTATCATGGCCCATGAGTTAGAAAAGTCGTATAAAATAATAATATTCTATTATTTTATGACTTCGGGCAGTTGTAACTTCTACCCGGAGCGTCCGAAGGACGTAACGTCAGTGGTGTTGAGACCCTGATGGTATGACGGACTTTGAGTTGGTTTCCGACTGTTGGGACTGAGAATGGGGTGTGGGCCCCATGAGGCCGGTTTTTTGCGTTTAAAGAGAAACACAACTTTTGCATTAGGAGTCCGATTTTGGCAGATAAATAGTCTATCCTGTGTGTTTTTCCGAGAGGATCACAATGGTGCGATCTGTTTGATTAGTTTTGGAATCGAGGCGTGGGAACCACCTGAGCTGGCTTCTGTGAATAGTACCTTTTTCACTGAGGTGTCTGTTTCGGATGAGCGAGTAGTCGATTCTGCTTGTTTTTCCGAGGGGATCGTCGTGGTATGATCCGCTCGCTGGGTTATGGGATCGTTTTGTGCACCCCACACGAGCTATCCAGGGCGAATAGTGCTTTTTCCACCGGTGCTCCGTTTCAGGTGAGTAAGAAGCCTATCCTATGTGTTTTTTCACGTATATTCCGATGGTGGCCTCGGTATTGGCCTTGGAGATGCGCAGTATGGCGTTGTTGCGGGTCGCTTGGGTTAGCGACATTTTGGACCAGCAGTGGTTGAGGATACTCCCTTGGTTCGTACCCACGAGGGTTCGTGTGGAATAACATCCTTCTTATAGGTTTGTGATCCTCTCGATGGGATGTTTAAACTGTTAGAGTTGTGGCATTTCTCCAGTGGGCCCGGAGCGGGATCCTCTAGCATCTATTCCCTAGACCACGTTTTTGTATCGATGTGACCGCTTATTCACAGGCGGCGATCCCCTATCTAGCTGGTCAACCCTGTAGGGTTTGTGGCATCATCGGAAATATGATCCCCTAAATTGTGGGTTGTGCTCAGTAGGGTTGTGGCATCATCGGGTATACGATCCCCTGCTCAGCATCTGGTTTATAGTAGGGTTGCGGTATCATCGGGTTTACGATCCCCTACTTAGCATGAGGTGTATAGTGGGGTTGTGGTATCATTGGTTATTGATCCCCCACTCAGCGCGTGGTTTCGGTAGGGTTGCGGCATCATCGGTTCGATCCCCTACATCTCGAGTTATACCAAATAGGGTTCAGGTATCATCGTGACCACCTTTATATGGGCGATGATCCTCTATCTAAGTGATGTGCTTCTCTCGAGCACCAGATCGGGTTGTGAAATCCCCCAGTAGATCCTGGGTGTGATCCCTTATCTGTGAGAACTACGTATTCCAGATCGTGTCGTGTTATCCCCCATCGGACCCTGGGAGTGATCCCCTATTTGTGAACTATATATATAGGAGTGGTTTTTGGTATCCCCTAGCGGACCCTAGCGGGGATCCCCTATCCAAGGAGTTTGTTGGTCATATTGTTTCACTGAGTTATCCTCTGAGATGCCGAACGACAAGCGTGATCTCTTGGGTGAGAATCTGAGAGGTTTATGAGAAACACGATGGAGTGTATCTCTCGGATGAGTATCATCAGGGATGAAAGTGTTATTGGGGTGTACTCTTCTGGTTGTGGATAGTTGCTGGTGATGAGGTCGGTACCTCTTGTGGCTTTGTGGCGTGAGCTGAGTTTATCTAGATTTTTCAAGGTGTTTGTATGGGAATACACCTGAGCTGAGCTGACTAGTTGAGCTTAGCTAATGATGGTCACAAGATGGAGTTTCTCTCTCGTCTGGGCTCCCTCTAGCTGGGATGAGCGGACTATTACCTTTCAATTGCTCTGTTTTGTTTTGAATTTTTGGGGTTCCTTCTGAGTATGTTTATACTCACCCCTGCACGGGTTTTTCCCACACATGTTTGTGGGTGTGTGTGTACAGGTATCTTAGGCTAATGCCTCCCATGTGTGTGATAGCCTACTCGGCGCTGGTCGCCAGCCCCTGGCCTATTGGAGGCGGGCTTGGGGAGTCGCAGCTCGAACACTGTTGGGTCGTGTCATGACATAATAATAGTAATAATCAAATATAATTATATATTAGAGGATACTGTTACTATAAAATCACAGTTTAATAATCATTTTTTAGAATATTGAAATAATATTGAAATGAAATCAAATAATTTAAAGCTATACATCCTTATAGGAAAACAACAATTCTATTACACATTAATCTTTATAGGATGGGTTCTATATGATATAAGAGCCTCTAGGGTATATATATTATTCTTTAGAAGATATTTATCTAGGAAAAGGATGAAATATAATTCACAAAATTTTTGAGGTATGGAAGAGTGGAGGTTTAATTTTATACGTGAGGGCAGGGGAACTCTTATAATTTCATAAAGTATTAAACTAATATAAATTATATTTCATGTAAATGTGTTTAAAAATTCATATATGTATAAGAAATATTGATTTTGAGTCTAAATACTCTCACAAAATAGATATTTAATGTTTATGTGTAGTTCTGACCCATATATAATAGTATTAACAACCTCTTGACTCTTTTGATGATTAATGTGATATCAATTTTTTTACACTATAAGAGACACAAAAGTTCAAATAAAGATAAAATTGGCCCAAATTAGATTATGGTTTATATGATTGACCATTTACTATTCAATTTATATGATATATTATTTTCATGATTATTAAATCATTTAATAAAATATTTTTTATTATAAAATACAATTAATTTCATTTTGGAAACTATTCAATTGATAGAAATTTTTGTAATCAAGAATATAATGTAATTTTAATAAAACAATTTCATAAATACATAACAAAATATATCTATTTAGTAATATTTATGGACAATATAAATTTCCCAAAAATATTAATTTTGCAGTTTTTAAAATAATTTACTTGATTTGTATAGTACTTTCATAAGCATTGTGTCAATTTTTCCTAAGAATTTAAGGTAAATAATTTATTACTAAAAATATGAAATAAATACATAATATAAAATTGAATCATTTAAATTTTTTATAAAAATTTATATATAAACATTAACTCATTGTATTATTATAGAAAAACATTACAGTAATTTAAAAAAAGAGTTAAATTTTTTATTATTCTTACTTTAAAATAGTTGTAACAGCATTAGAAAATGAAATTGGAAATAATTTACCCCTTTTAAAAAAATTTATGTTCATGGTTGCGAAATAATTATAAAATATAATAAGGACTAATATTATGGAGGTTTTTATGCCCAATCACATTATTGTTTACCTTATTTACATGATATACCGTAAAAAATTTAATAAATATTAACTACAGTTGCATTTTATATCCTATTTAAATAATTTGAAATTCATTATTCCAAATAAGGAACAAATTTTTCGTCATTCAATTTCTTATAGTGGAAAAAAACAGTTTATTATTTAAATGAAAATGAAAGGAACAATCTTTTTATGAAAAATATGGTTTTAATCACAAAATTGTACTTAATCCAAAATCATGTATAATGATTATCCCTATGAAATTAATTTTATATTTTCTTATTTGTGGAAAATACTGTCATTTTATTATCAATTTTGTTATATAAATTATATTATAAATTTAAAATAAATGAATGTTTTATAGAAACCAGTAGTTATCTCAATTCATAGAATAATCACTCATTATAGAAAAATACAAAAACTTTTCCTTAATATAATATTTTTGAATGCTCATTTAAAAAATTAATTTCATTTATCAAATTGAAAATATATAATTTCTAAAATATCATTTTATATAATAAATTTTAATATATTAAGATAAATTTATCAAGAATAATATTCTTTTTTTCTCTTTGATTTTTTTTTAATATTACTATAATGAATATAATTTATTAAAATCTAATAAATTTAGATTAATTTGGAATTAAATTTATTTACTAGTAACAATAATTGAGTTATTACACCCCATGCATATAATTTTCAATAAATAACTATCCAATGGTACTATAGACATCATAGAGGTACATTATTTCTCAAAAGACAACCTCTAAAAACCATTAAAAATTTAGAAGAATAGTTATTAAATGAAATATGATAAAATTTGTTTTTATTTATAATATTTAACTTTCTTTTTTATTTAACATACAATTAATAAAATAAACCCACGTGGACATAATTAGATCAGTATAATTACTATTTTGAAATTTTATATTATATATGGGATAACTATTTTTCCTTCATACTAACCATTTGAAAAATGTAAATTTCACATGTCTTATGTGTGGACTACTACCCAGTTAAATGATGTGATAATATTTTCATAGTAGCCATAAATATGTGGTTTAATGGGTGCATTTAATAAATAAATATGTTATTGAATGAAATATTAATATTTTAAAAATATATTTCAATACCAACCTTATTTACATTCTATTGAAAATTAGAATCATTCCCATGTGAACAATCATCACTAAGAGGAAATACATTATATTTTTCTTCTAGATAATTATTATTTTTAGAAATATAAAAAATATCAATCCAAAATACAAAACATATAAATGTTTTACTTATACTTCTATAATAATTATATTCTTCTGAAGTAATATTTTTCTTAACCATACTCACCCATCAATTATAATAAATTCTCTATTCGGTATTTTAGTTACCTATTCGAAAAATGATATAAACATATAAAATTAATAGATATAGAAACATATCTACTTGTATTATCTTCCAAAAATGGTAAAATATTTTTTTATTGGGGTTTTAAAAATATTATATTAATATTTATGCAGTTATTGATATACCACCCACTATTTATTAATAATTACAGAAAGTGGACCCCAACGATTTTAAAACCTTGAATTGAAACAAAAACACTACGAAATATTAAATTAAAAAATTATAAAAATTATAAAAAATATATTATAGTACATTTTTTTATAAATTAATAATTAAATTTAATTCATTTAATATGAATTAACATTAACATTATAAAACATTTGTGAAAAAATAATAATTTTATTATATGGTGATAAAAGTATACTATAACTAAAATAAGAATTTACCATAAAACCTTATAATTAAATTTTGTATGTCTAATATATATGAAATTTTTTTCAGGATTTATTTATATATTTATGTATATCATACAAGAGTTTATAGTGAATTTGTGGAAGGTGAAAATATGGTGAAGTTGTTTTATATCCATTTATATTCATTGATACCTACTTTATATTATTCATTTAATTTTATTTAAATGGTTTTTATACATTCAAATGGATATAAAATAACAGGAATTATCTTTTATTCATGTTATTTTAATTACAATTTCAATCCCTCTTTTTCAATGGGTTTATATTAGAAATATTATATCCTTTAGAGTTTTTTATGGAATAAATATTTTTTTCAAGTTATACTTGTTTCTATTTAAATAACTTTTTACAGGGAAATTTTTTAATTTTCATTGATTACATTATAAAAAATTTACATGTTATTTTTAGATTATTACATTTTTTATTTATTTCTCTATAAAAAATGATGATCAATAGAATAATTTCCATCTGGTCTAATTATGTTTTTTTATTTTATATATATATTCACAATTCTTAAAAATGTTATCATTTCTCATTTTGAAATCCAAAAAATGTGTTTTTTATTTAAATCATTAAATTTATATTTACATCCTCAAAAATAATATAATGATCACTCTCTTTATGATATGGGATTCATGAAAAGTATTATTAGAAAATAAAATGGGATTTTCATTTCAAATATATAATTTAAAAATGCACTCAACAATTCAAATTAGAAAATATATAATCTTTATAAGGTTCTATTATTTTGAATTTTATTAATTTTTTTTAAATAAATCAACTAACATTCTGGAAACTGTTTTTTGAAATTGATTTATAATTTCATTTCATTGAGAAAGTGTTATGAAATTTATTCTAAAAGCACTTATCATGATTTTTATCCATTTTACACTTTAAAAGATCAAACTCACAATGTGTTATGTTTTATGGATTACCCTATAAATATATATTTTAAATAATCATTTTATATTAATTATTGTTTCAATTTATCTAATCAGTGAATTTTGTTTGTGCCAAAACATTTCCAAAATATATAAAACCCATTTTATTTACTTTTTTCAACGATATAATAAAACTATGGACGCATTTTATCTTAGAAATGTATGTATAAAGGATTTTGGGTACGTTAAATTCGTCCAATGTATTTTTTAAAGTTATACATCTCATGAGATACTTATACAGCATAGGTTTGTGATGCATATATTAATAATAGACCGTAGTTCTATAAATCCTATTTAACTAATGGAATATAAGATTTTGAAACATAATTCACCCATAGACCATAGGTTTTCAGAACCTAAGTCACATATTGCATTTCATTTTTAATGACTAATACACCATGCAATAATTCCTCAATTCTATAGTTGTTATATATTTTATATTCAAGAAAAATTTAAATTACATGATATATCTCTATGCCTATGATTTGGATTTGTGTTTCATGTTCATTTTCCCTTATTTATATACTCTTCTTAAATTGTATATGTTTAATAATTTGATATTACATATATTCTTATCATGTAATAAAGAAGACACTAATTGTTTCATGTTATTTTTAATAATATATTTTAATAATATTCTTTTTTTCAAAAGATATTACCTAACCGTTTATGACATATTTATAAGTTTTTTTCCTAATTAATCATTATAGTTGACCCATTTAAAATGATACAAATCCCCATTTTTTTAATATGAGTATAACATATGAAAATTTTAGTATTGAGTGGATCAATTTTATATAAATGTTAACACTTATTGTAAAATAATTTTATGATATAGTTGATCTTTAAAGCCACCAAACTATATTTGGTTGGGATTGTGTTATTATTTTTATAATTTAATTGTTAAATTGTTGATATATTTTTATTATTAGTTTATGAAATTTAAATTGGCATAATGATAGATATAATTTTTTGTTTTTATTACTGAAATCTAAATTGCAGGTTGGAGGTTCATCAATTGGTATCAAAGCAGGGTTTAGTTCATTTGATGAAAAAAAATTTGTATTCGTTTATCTATTTCTATGAATTATGGCTATAAAACATTATTGGAAATCCTTGAGATAATTAAATGTAAACTATTCCATTATATAATTTAATTAATGTTTTGAATATTTGGTTTCAATTGAAACTTCATCCCAATCTTGATAAATGAATATGGATTAGACTATGGAATAAATGAACTATAAGGTATTCAACCAAAAAAACACTGGTTGACTATATATTAGATCGTCATGTAGGACATAATGAGTAAGTTTAATATTGTACACCTTTCTAGATGCTTTAATGGGATGTGATTTTATTATTTCCTAATATCATTGTTTTTTATTTTAAAAAATTAAAAAGAAATTTGAGAATGTAATTTATATTTATTATCGTTATATAACCTAATAAAAAAAGCATTAATATAATATGTTAAATAAAAGGAGTTTTCGGATGAACCAAGTTCACAATAATTGAACCACATTCATCATAGTTTCAAAATAATGGTTTCAAATGAGGAGATATATTCGGATTGAAATTTTATATTCATATAAATATTTATAATAATTTTATTGGATATTATCATTAAAAACATTTTCAATATTTTTTTAGGAATAATATCCTATTAATAATGATATAAGAGGTAGGTCTCTAGAAACTCCTCTAACATATCTATAGAGGCTTAATTAGATTAAATGGTTTAGAATATTAATGTAATCATATCATAAGGGAAAATATATTTTATGTATTATTCCCTAAAATAAAATGGTATGTATCAATTTAGAATATATATAAATTATATGATTTTTGTCATTTTGATAATATTGGGTATATTTATTACTATGTTATAATTAAAATTATGGTGATATAATTTTTTATGGGGTTAAAAATGGTAATAGAGTAGGTTTTTAATAAGGATAAAATTTCCAAAAAAACATATGATTTTAATTCTACCATTTATTTTTTATATTAGTTCAATGGAATTTAAATATTCTAGTAAATAAACCATAAAAATGATAATTTAACCCAAAAAAATTATTCCTTATTAAAAAATATAACATCAAAAGAAAATGAATCTATATATTACACACCATGAAATATTACTGTCTATAGATAATCACTGCCATTATATGTTCATAAATTAACAGTGGATAATATATACAAAATAATATAATATTAAACTCTAGAAAATCTCTTCAATCATGTTCACCTTTATGGATCAATAATAGACATGAAAAACATTAATGAAGAATAATATCATGAAAAGAGAAAGTATATTGGGATATTTAAAAGAGACAATATTAAAATGAAAAGTGTTAATGGTATGAATGAATTTAGTAATTGTATATATACAATGAATGGGAATTTCAACATGTATTTTTCATAAACAAATATTTTTTTAATAACTTAATATATAAGAAACACTAAAAAAATTCCATGTTTCAGAAAATATTGATTAAATAAAAAATATGATAAATAAAACATATACATGTAATGAATAAGTATAAATTTCATTAATCTAATTATGAAATATATATATACATATACTTATATATATATATAATGTTCATTTGATAAAAATATACGTAGATAATTTTATCCATAAAATGTATATTACTATTGTATAATTTTCACCCATACATTTTATACCTGAAAAATAATTATATTGTTTTTAAATTTATTTGTTAGAAATATATAATATTTAATTTATTAATTATATTTTTTATTTGATTCATTGAAATAATGATTATTAATTGTTATTATTTGAAAAAGTTATTTTCCTATGAAAATAATTTTCATTATATTTATGTTTATAAGTAAATATATAAAATTTTAAATTTCTATTTTTAATAAATTTAATTATTTTCCGTATTATAGTCTTGTAATATTATCTTAAGATGGTTTTTGGATTATTCTTATAAAGTATTATTTTTAGGTGAATGGTGAAAAATTCAAGTTTTTTGAAATAACATGACTTTTCTGATATTATTTGTATATAAATAGTACTTATAAATTTATAGAAACATTTTCTTGAAAAAATATTTTTTCACGTTAGATATTTTTTTATTTTAAAAAATTGTATTTTTTACAAAAAAAAATTCATATTTCCACACATAAGTTACACTACTCTATAAAACAATGTTTAATATATAATGTATTTTTTACAAAAAAAAATTAATTTTGTTATCTTCCATTGATTGTGGTTTTAATTAAATGGATTTCATATTTGGAATAATAAATTCCATATTATTTAATGAGGATAGTGTATTATTTATTTATGAAAATATTTAATTACATAGACAAAAACTCTTTATCTTAGTAAAAATTAATTAGTAAAATTGGTTAATAAAGGGCTAAAAAGAGCATCATGATAACAAAATATTTATGATTTAGTGTTTGAGGTGTTTCTCAACCAAAAAATATCCCCACTATAATACAATTTATTTTTGAATTATTTGTAAATGTGAAACTTCTTCTACATTCATATAAATATGAAAAAAAATATAAGAATTCCATTCTCCCCAATTATAGAAGGGTGTTTCCAACACCCCTTTTGTAACACAATAAATTTTGGGTTCATTTTGATACTGTACTATTTTTATTCTTCCTAGAATTTTCTTTCACTTTATGACTTGGAACAAAAGTTTTTGCCTATTTCCTCCATTTATTATAAAATCGTCTAATGGAAAACACAACGTGTCACTGTAATTAATATTTTTTTGGTATCATTTTTTTCCTTTCTACAATTAAATTTAATGTATATTTTAAAAATATATATAATTATTTATGAATTAATAGTATTATAAATATTATTATATAGTGAGAATTACCATTAACAACCATTCTCTTTTTACCCTAGGTAAAACAAAAAATACATTCATGTGTTTTTGGATTCTATTACCTCAAAAGAGTTCCATTTATCATTTTACCTCACCTTTATATATTAATTTTCGTAATATGGAATGTAGGAAAATAATATGATATTTATAAAAAAATATTTTTATATAATAAATCATATTATATATATCACTTTCTCAATGGAAAATAAAATCCTTATACCTTTATATATGTAAAATACAATCTCCATAGAACAACGCTTTTTATTTTTCATCAAAGCCTTTCATGGTTTGTCATTATAATGGGTTTAATATGTATTTTATAAAATTATTATTATATTTATAAGATAAATTGGTGATCATATGAGTAATATGTGTGACAAATGATTATTAAAAATACATAAGTCTAAAAATAAGTGTACTAAGAGCAAACATAATTTAGTGATCTTATATAATAGATTCTTTTCCTTTAATTATTCTTGTTATTTTCTACAAATTTCATTTATCACATTAAAAACCCAAAAAATATAATTTTCTTGTAAAATAATTATATTACAACTAAACACTTCATCAATATTTATTAATTATATTATATTGATATTTGGGTTGGTCTAACAAACTACAGGAACAATGATATAAAATAATGTTATTTATTAATATGAGAAAACATTATTGATAGTCCATGATAAAAATATTTTAATAATTATTTAATTTTTTTTCAAGTGTGGAAAAACTCTTAATGAACTCATAAATTAAGATACCAATGTCCATTCATTAAATATAAATAAAGGATTCTCAAAAATAATTTCTTCTTTATGAATCATATAAATTATTTTAAAAAAAAAATTATAAAATTGTAAATAATTATAAATCAATAATTATATTACTTTATATGCTATATATTTCATGAAAATTAGGAGAATAATTAAGAACAAGTACTCCATTACGAAACTAGTTCAAAAGGATCATGATTACCCAAACCTGATATTCAAAATAGATAGTAAATAACTATTATACATTTAGAGAATAATTTTAAACTATAGTTATAAATGATTGTAGATATGAATGACGTTATTATGGTGATAAATTTTTTAACTTTTTTATATAAGTGTTTCAATAACATTAGTGGATGTCGGGAAATATGGTAAGGGGTTATTTGATAAAAAAATCAATATTTAAGACATATTTTATATTATAAACCCTAATATCATTGATATTGTTTGATTAATACATTATTAATTTATTCAACCATACTAATTTAATTAATGGGATTTACATGTGCCTAAAAATATTCATTTCCCTTAGAATGATATTTTAACCAAAGTGTTTCTTATAATAGAAATTGACCACATCCTTTTATTAATCTAAGAACCTCCATTATAAATGGCTATATTTATTGGATGAATTTTCAAATTCCTTTATCTATTTCTCAATAATTTATTAGGGTAATTTAATGTCACTCTTACTTATATTGAAAAGTTTATAATTTTTTAAATTTTTATGCAGTGTTATTTTTAATCATAGTATAGTAAAATTGTATTTTGAAAATTTTCCTTAGGAATAAATATTATCAAATAAATTTATTTCTATTATGAAATAGACTCTATAAAATTTAGGGGTTTTAATGGAATTCCCATTATAAATGTTTTATATTATAATTATATATTAAAAATAAATATTTTTAAAAGTTCAATGATGTTCTTTGTTTCCAATATGATTTTTATAATGCTCCTAAAAATGGTTTTTAATAAATTTCAACCTTATTAATCATATTTAATTCATTATCATGGATATTATTAAAATGAAAAAACACTAATTATTCTCGTATATGGATTATGAAACATTTTTCATCTATTATAAGAATAATCCATCACATCCTTTGTATTTCCTATCCTCCTCTATAAATAGAAACAATATTTATTTCAGTACCTTTTTTATATGAGAACAATATATTTTATTTCTTTATTTTAATGTTGATCACCTATATTCCATAAATTGATTGATTTGGGACATTATAAACTCAATCGTATAACCTTTAATTATGTAAAGTAAATAAAATGTGCTCTATTATCTTGATTTATGGGTATTTAATTATAATTATATTAATATGTTTGAATACCCAATTATTTTCAATAATTTTTATTATTATTATTGATTGAATTATGAAGGTTTTCTTAATGTTTTTAGACTTTATATGTATATAAAACCCATTTTCATTATAGGAATCTTTATGATATGGTTAATAATTGATTTCTAGAGGAACAAATATGTATGGATGATGACGGATGGGGTCATATATCAGTATCCTACAAATTATTCATGTTTTATATCTAATTACATAATAAGGTTTGTAAATAATGGGGATTATAATAAAGATTTGGTCTTCGTGATTTTTCTCATAATTTAATCTGTGAACCTATTGAGTTTGTTCACTAAGACCTGGAAATAATGAGTCTACCTAAACTTTTTCCTATTATTATAATTGATACATATTTGTATGTTAATTTTCATCTAATAATATGTTACATTCTTGTTTTAATCTTATTTTCAGTGATATTATACAGATTATTTTTTTTCTCCTGTGAATCGGGTTTTTTATTTTATAAATCAATGATAATTTAGTATTGTCATACCACATTTATATTTAAAAATTCCATGAAATTTCCTTTTGTTATTACATAATTTATTCCATAATTTACGATCTAGTATATTTCTATTATCACATTATTACATATACAATTAAGACAATATGCTCATTTTATGATATCATATGATTGTTTATTGTTATTACTTATGTATACCATTACAAAAACTTTTAGATCATTCCTTTATCATGTTTAAATTACCCAAGTATGTGATGAATATTTGTGATGATTATATATCTAGAAGGGTATCTACTGTCCATAATTTATCGATGATATTTGTGACTTTTTATTGATTATGGAATTTCATGTATAGTGGAAAAAGCTCCATTAATGAGAAAATACAAGGATTTTTTAGATAATTTTTTGTTCTAATTATATATATATAAGATGAAAATTTAGTATGAATTTAGTATGATTCATTGTTTTCATTAATTCATATTGTTATGAGGCAATAATTTTCATAGATTGAATTAGTTTGTATCAATGAAGGGTTAAGATAAATTTTAAGATTAGAATGTTTACTAAGAGTAATTTAATGGTTGATAACTTATGGTTGATGATAATTTCAATTATTATGAATAACATTTATGTTTGTTTTGGTAATATATATTTTTTTATAGATTATAATAAGTCAAATGTAGTGAAAACCTTATAGATATGTTCAAGTGACAGGTCTATGTATATGATAACTTTCCAATATTTTGGTAAAATAGATTTTTTGTGGTTATCCTAGAAGTTGAATCAATATATACATATTGAAAAGTGGATGTGTTTGTGTCATAGCTGCACTATGGTATAATCAACATAAATAAGGCTTCATGAGAATTAACATAATCTTCATTACATTACATGATGAGTGCGCCTAAGACTACACAACTTACTATACATGCCTAGGGGATATTAATTATTTAATCACATTTTTTATAAGGATTTAGGATAGATTTTTTATGATATGTAATGAGGTTATAGATTGTGATATAACATAAACTAATGAAACCTACATTGAACCGAGAGTGATTTAGGTTTAACTAACAACAAATTTAATAATTTCAATGAGTAAGACTGTTTTAGGTTTGATTTTTCTTATCATTATCTTACAATTGTTATCTTAATGTGTTAATTTTTCATCACTCAGGAAAAAATCATTTGGATTTTAGTAATGGTTTCTTATCAAAGGAATAACATTAACAATGGATTCCATATAAAATGTGGATACTTTTTTAATGAGTAACCTAATGGGATAATAATTAAAGTGATAATAATTGTGATCCTACCAAACTATCTCGTACGAAACATGATTTACATTGAGAATATAATTTAATTTTGAAACACACTAATGAATAGATGGATAACGACACATTGAATTTCATGTGGTAAAGATGGAAGAGGTAATAAGATTTAAATTCTTTTATGTAATATTTTTTGTAAGAGTCATAAGGGTGAATATCTCAAAGCAGCTAGGACTTGGGGAAAGGGGGGGAATAAAGAAAATATTTTTTTAAAAAAATTAATGATATTAGTTAATATTATTAAAGGAAATAAGTTTATTTATAGGTAAAACAAAAATTATATATCTTAAATAATGGTTACTAGGACATTATGATAGTAAATACCAAAATACAAGAAAAAATGATGATGATAGGCACCAACTACTAATAAATAATGTAAATCCTTTTCAACCCTGAATTAAAATTTGGGTTCGCAAAATTATTTGTAATTAGGGACATTAATCACCCTCTTTAAAAATATGAGTGCTTTCGTTTTTATAATGTTCATCCTATTCGATTGTACCTAAAATATTTAATAAAAACCTAAAATCTCTAGCTTATGAATTAATGTTAAATTATTAATAAAAACTTATTTCTTTATTATTATTTTATCCAAAGTATATAAATTCACTCTTATATATGTTTATAAGATGTAACTTTCTATAAATTTTTAGTAGACTTTATTTAGTAAAATAAAATATGATTAGGAAAATATGTGTTTTCAATATATAAATTCCCAAATAATATTCATGATAACAAAATTGCAACTAAAATTTATCATTACCCCCTATTATGGGTGTCAAGAAAATTCATATTAAAAGAATTACTACTATTATATTTGGATAGTTATAATTATGATTAAATATAAATGTAAAATTACTTAGATTTATTTTACGAAGGAAAATATGGGTACATCATTCATTTCAAGGATTGTAAGGATAAGAGCTCTTTAAAAATTTAATCAATAGTCTATTGTATCTTATGGAAATTTATTATTTAATTTCTCAATCTAGGTAAAATTATTGGTTTGAAATTTATAAAGGTGGGATGTAAAAATAATAAATTTCTCTATGTATTTTCCTTAAATAAATATTATGTTAACAACGTACACTATCAACAACACCAATATAAAAAACTAAGATATATTTCATTTAAATAAAAATATGATAGATAAAACAAATTCATTAATTTATTATGTATTTGTTGGAGTGAATAAAATTATAAAATACTTAAATAAAGGTTATTGTAAAAAACTTTTCATGGTTAATTTTTTGATTAAAAATATAATTTATTAATTATAGTGTTTTTATGTGCCATAAATTTTTTTGAAGGGAAAAAAATATATTACGGGTAAATGATGATGTTAATAACAATTAATTTTTATATGTCAATTCATTTTTTTTTTATATAAATTTAAAATTAGAAAAACTTACATTTTCAAAATTTAGTTTTTGATAAAAATGGTTCTCACTATATTTTTGAATAAAATATAACTTTTAAAATTTCAAAATATCTATTTTAAAAAATTATCATCAGTATTATATTTATAAAAAAATTCATTGGATTAATTATTTTTATTTTTTAAAACATTGATTTAGAGCTAAATTGTGAAAAAATATTATTTTTATAAATAAAATATGAGTTTTAGGAAAATTAGTAGCATATAAATATGATTTGAAAATTAAACAAAAATTTTCTATAAATAAATATGTTTTTTATTAAAGATAATTTAGATTTAAAATTATTCAATTTATTTTACAATACAATGTTAGATATTTTAGAACGTATATTATATTATTCATTAAAACTATTTATTAAATAAATTAGTGTTTTATTTTACTAAAATAAATTTCATACCAATTATATATTATAAATATAATGAAATTTATATCAAATTGATAATTATAATTTCTAAATTAATCAATACAAAATATTTTATTTTCAAGCATAAAAATAAATTATTGTCGTAAAATGGAATAAGCATGGAAGAATCCTAAATGGAAAAATGATTTAAACATTTCTGTAAAAGGAATATATGTAAATAATATGATTTAAATTTATTAGTATACTAGTTTCTCTAATAAAACATATCCACACATTATTGTTTTCAATTATTTAATCTTCATGAATTGTGAAATTTATATTCTTATTAATGTTAAAAGAATTTTTTACAATAATCCCACTCTCAATATTTTTAAAATGGGATTTCCGCCCCATTCATGGAATCTAAAAAAAATTCCACTTATAAATCCATCATTTTTGCATACAGTAGATCAATATTTCACTTCTTTAATGCTATTTTTTGTAAGAGTCTAGAGCTCTCTAGTCCATTTCTTTGCTAAAATTTTATTTTTGGGGTTTTCTAGTATTTCAATGAGGGTTATACCCAAATATTTCCCAAATTTATAGTATTTTGAACAATAATATTAGTGTGATTTTGGACATTCATTGTCAATATATCCTTTGGAACAATCATTGTCGGTGTTTCATTTTTAACTGTTAATGTCAGCATGTCATTTTAAGTCTCGGTGTTAGCTTGTCATTTGGAACTTTCTGTGTCTGCATTTCATTTTGATATGACGGTGTCGTCATGTCATTTTGAACTATAATTGTTGGAGTGTCATTTTGAACGGTCGGTGTTGGTGTGTCATTTTGAACAATAGGTATCAACATGTCATAATGAATTGTCTGTGTTGGGGAGTCATTTTTAACCATTAGTGTCAGCATGTAATTTTGAACTATCGGTGTTAGAGTGACATTTGAAATATTTGTTTCAGTGCGTTAGTTTGTATTTTTGATGTTCGTGTGTCATTTTGTGCTCTCAGTTTTTGTGTGTCGTTTTGAATTGTTTGTGTCATCCATTAATTTTCAATAGTCGTTGTCAGTATGACATTTGTGAACAGTGTATCTAGCATCCTATATTTTTACTTGTTTTTAATTTTCCTTGATGTAAAATGAATTCAATGTGATGTCTTAAGGGATTTATGGATTATTCAAATCCCATAATTCATATATTAATTTTCATATGTTTTCAGATGCCTTTACATGGTCTAACTTTGTAGTATTCATGATATATTTCTTTTAATGGAAAATCTAAACTGTATCTACACCACTTCTATATTTATATTTTCAGAAGTCAAATATATATTCTTATTTCATATTCCTTATCCTTTCTCACCATGTGAGGTGCCCCGAGACATTCTTTCCATATGATTTGTGTGATTGAACCTTAATACCTAGATTAGTTCCCATGGAATTTTCTTCATACTGCATGGAGTCCACCTATTTTGGTGCAAATAGCATGTATCGATCCATCACCGATAGATGTTGCGGCAGGGAGAGGCGATCATGATATGTTGTGTTGTATTGTTCATAAAGAACATCATGCACCTTTTGATGAAAGGTATTTGTTGCTTATCTATTCTCTTATATGAAACTGTAGAGTTAGCATTTTATTTTCATTTCGATCACAGTGGGATAGACATTAGAATTATTTTATCTAGATAAATAAATTGGAATCAAACATCTTTTTTTTCCTATTTTTTTCTATATAATTTTTTATCTATTCATTCTATGTTTATAATGAAATTTTTGAGGGAAATTGGAAATGAAAATAAACAAGGATTATATTTATATTATTTGGCTAAGGATAAAAAGGAATGTAAATGAATTTCATTTTTACTATTGTAAATTGATGATAATAAAATTTATGTTGTAATAATTTTTAATTAATTTATGATAGCTATGGTAGCTTTCTATTTAGGTTTCCCATAGTATGAACCAACATATAATGAATCATCTAAATCAATATTGATTAAGGGGTCAATTGAACAATAAATTATAATTCCTTAAAGGGTTCTGAGTTACCCACTTTCTTTTAAGGGAAAGTTCCTTCTACTTTGGAGCCAAGATAGCTCATTACATGTGATAATTAAATGCATTATTTAAGTCCCAAAGGCCATTTACACTATTATTTCATTGTTTCTTATGATATGAAATGCGATCATATGCATTTTTTGAGAAGTAGGGGCTAAGAGGCCTTGTGGTTGTAGCTACATGTAAAACCTAGAGTGGTGAGGTGCTTCAGTTTATGCATGTGGGTGTGAGGGAGGACACCACAGATGATTAAATGGGTTAGATGTGAATGTTGGATTCTTGTTAAATCTTTTTGTCTTTTTAATGTACTTTACCTTCCACATTAATTATGACAAATATTCATTCTCATCCACCTTCCAAAAGAGGCAAATAATTTTGGCGTATGCCACGTGCTTTTTGTGGTATGCTTATTGAGGACAGATGAGTCTATGCTATTGTTATAGGTGGGAAATACTCAACTGATAGTTCAGCTACTCACCTTGTTAAGGCCTATGTGTTTATAAGCATAGAATTTTTTTCTATAATTATTGGGAATATGGGAATGTATCAATGATTCTAACAAATGATGAATAAATTTTTTTAACCCATGGGGATGGAGCTTGTTGGGATTCAATTATGAGGTAATATTTATGAGAAGCATTAGACTTGGTTTGGTTATGCATGGATGTCATGGAACATCGGGGTGGTACAATTGAAATATAATGTGGAATTAACAATTGTTAATTAATGGTTAAAGAATTATTTAATGTAAAGTAAAACAAATAAATAGGTATAATTAACATTATATAGATCTTTAAATGGTTATATATTTATAGGACTTCTGGACATAGAAGTGGCAGCTGAGAGTCCGAGAGATGTTATCAGTAGTTATGTTTAGGACTAGGTTTTTCCCATAACATGGTTGTGAGCTGAATTATATTACATGATTTTTCAGTTTCTATATTATACTCCACCCTTTAGGTTTGGGTAGGTTACACTACTGGGATTCTGAGCCATTGGGGGGCTTTTCCCGAACATTCTTGTGGGAGGATGGATAGCAGTCTATCCCCATAGGCCACACTCTCTTATCTTATAGTTAATTTTTCAGGTAGCCAAAGTGGTTAATTTTTCCAATATATGTGTGTAGAGGGTTCAAATGTCTTGTGGTTATTCACATACTTATATTATTTATTTAGTTTCCTATGGAATACTAATGTGTAATATGTATAGGATGTGATGTCTTTAGGATCCTTGCTCAGTGTATGGGATACATTCGCTTCAGGTATAATGTCAAACATATGATACAGAATATACGAGTTGTGGTGGAACATGAAAAGTTCCTTGTCAATTTGGATACTTGGACAAAGTCATATTTGTTTAGGTTCATGTTTTTACTATACACCCATATGCCAGAGAGGAAGCCTTTTTATATAGAGATGCATAATAAGTGCGATGTTGGGGAAAAGGGTAAAAATTGAAGAAGAGGTAGAGGGGTACCCATTATATTTATTATTATATTATATAATCTTCTATTTGATACATGGTAACAGTATCCATCATGAGTCAAGGAATATAGTATACTTGTTTAGGTGACGATTTAATTTCACATGTTTTTTATAATGCTCTTATAAGGTTTCATTACACTTTTATGAGAGGATCCATCTGATTATAATGTTATATTAACCCTACATTTATATAAACAATTTTTAGGTCAGTTGTAGTATGATGGAGATCAGTTTTTTTATGACTAGTATTACGTTGTAGTAAGTGTTCATGGATCATGATCACCGATAGTTTACATTCTTTTGGACGATTCAATTTTCCATTCAAGTTTTAGTAGTTCATACATGACATTACAAACATTTATCTTGTTTTTATTATATAATTTAGCCTGGTTTTGAGTTAGTTTGTGTCTATCTTATATCACTCTTCCACGTGTGTTCTCTTAGAGGGTCATGCTTCCAATATTTTTATTTGGTATACCCTCGGTGCTAGACTCTAACTCGAGACCTACTGGAGGAGGTACTTTGGGGGTCACTATCTCATTTCTCACATTTCTAGCCTAGTAGGGAACACTTTGTGGGCAGGGGGTCATTAAATATTCTTATTATAGGTCTACTTGAGGGATAGAATGGATATTTGAGTTAGTTACATGTGAGGTTATATGGGTTGGTAGGGAAATAGTGTCAATCATGATTAGCAAGTTCTAAAGACACTAGATACTAGTTGAGACTTAGGTATTTAAATCCCCCTAATGTACCACGCATAGACCATTAAGTAAATTGTGTCCCATAATATGAGGTTATATATGTTGCATGGTAAAGGCCTTGTAAAGGAACATGCATCATTCTTCATTATACATGTGTTTTAATGGGTAGAATTTGGGATAGGATGACCTAAACTGAATAAAATAAAAATATTAATTAAGTAATGTTGAGTCTTCAATATTCCAGGGTTATAAGGAGTAACTATTATTCATTTTTCCAAGATGAATCTAGGTCTAATTCCCTATTGGGTTTGTGCAAAAGATGTTAAGCAAGTTGTACCAGCCGATTATTTTAGAGTAAAGGTTAGTGAAAATGACACTTGGAGGAGGATACACTGAGAGTTTCAGTGCCAGAGTCTGTAGAAGTATGAGAGTTCCATTTTCAATATACTCATGGAATACTGGTTAGAGGAGGTTGAGATAGCTTACTTCTCAATCCATTCGTGGAATGATCATTGGGCATTGTTGGCTGTGACGATGATGCAAGGGGCACTGACGCAGTGCTGGTTTTTGTTCCTTAGGGATTATGAGGATTCTGTAGTCTCATGAGATGCGTTATGATAAAATATCAGAGTCGATTTTCTTTCCTCAACCATGATGGTAGCTGATCACCATGATATATGTACCCTTTACAGGGTATCTATAGGGATCAATAGTTTAGAATCCATTTTATGAAACTTTTTGATATTCTTCAGATATTTTTTTAGAAGAGGGGGCTCGATCAAGGAATTTGGAGGAGGCTTTTCATCTAGAGATTTGGTGCTAAGATATCCAATTTATTCTGAATACATATCTTTAGTTGTTGATGAGGGAATATTTCATAGGGAAGAAATTATCCAAAACTATATCACCATGATAGGGGAGTCCTCAAGATTCCTCATTCAGCAGAGTTGTGATCTTGGGTTCCCAGTTTTTAGGGAAGAAAAGTTTCTGTTTGGCCGGGGGTAGGACCCAACCATCATTATCTTTCATTTCTAGGGGCAGCGATTCTCATACCAATGCAAAGGGTTCAAGTACTTTTTTTTCATGTGGAGGTTGAGGTCATCAGCAGCGATCATGCCCATCAATTTTGAGAATTCAGCATGCATCTGTTCTTCATCTTCAAGTTCCACTATTAATGTAGTTTAATCCAAGGTAGTTCCAATAGGATTCCACATATTTGGACTAGTGAATGGAATATGGGGTAGGGTGAGGACAACTTTGGGATTCTCTCCATATTCCGAGAGAAGATTCCGGCTATAGTGGGGGGCTACATCAACATTAGGGAGGTCGTGGAGTTCGCCATACCCAGCTTTATGCATTATTGTTTTCAGTGAGAGGAGAGCCAGTCATTTTTCGATGTACAATTTTCTTTTTTTTCTAGTTTAGTGTATTACATATGTGATTCAGTAGAGATTCAGTCCTTCATACCACCTTTCCTTTTCCATGTTGTAGGACATGCGTTATAGAGGCTTCCAGTTCACTTGGCGTTGACAACACTAGTTAGAGGTAGAGATGAATTATTTGAAGAATGTAGATACGACGATCTTGTATTGTGGAAAAACCACTCTTATGGAGATTTACTATGATTATGGATTGAATTGTATGATTTCATCCATGGAATGAATTGGTTATTTCACTCCATTATATTTTGGATTACCTCAGGAGGCCGGTGGTGTTCTTAAATACTGATGGAGAGACAACGATGTTTGTCCAGTGAGTGATACTCTCTTATGGGTCAGAGCCATGTACCTTCCCTTTCATCATTTTTTACTAATATGATACCGAGTTATTCGGTGTTTCAGGAGTTCACATTTCCAAAGGACATAGAAGAATACCATGGTGTATTCCTTGAAGGGGATGTAGTATTACCCACTCAATGATAGATCTTGTTTGCAATTGAGATATATTCAAGGGCTTATACTATCTCAATATCTCTGTATATTCTGGCTCCTTTTGATTTATAGTAGCTGCATATATAGTATTATGTTGTGTACCATTGAGTTTTTTGGGGCTAGTTTGTCATTGTGGGGCTCACCAGTTATTTTCATCTTGAAGGATTATAGTACTTTGTGGTTTTTATCAACTATTGTTGCATGAACCAAGTGAACATAAGCAATTACTGTCCTCTTCCATGAACTGGTGATTTATTTGATCCACTAAATGTTGCATGTTGTTTGTCAAAGATTAAATTATAGTCAGCATATCCTCTGATGTGTGTACAGGATGAGTATATCCTAAATATTATGTTCCATTGTATTTATGGGCATTAAATGTTCATTCTAATTTATATTGATATGATTAATTATCATGATGGGATAATGGTGTTGATTAATGTTGTTTTCTATGAGTTCCTAGATAAGACGGTGGTGGTTTTCATCGATGATATCCATGAGTACTCTTTGTGTGAGTAGGATCATTTCGAGCATCTATGTACCATTTTGGGAGTTCTTTATCGACCAAAGTTGTTTTGGATGTTGTCGAAGTGTGAGTTTTTTTTCATGAAGTCTTTTTCTAAAGGCATGTTTTATCCTGGTAGGGATTAGTTGTAGATCCGTTGATGATAGAAGAAGTTATGTCATGGGATGGTCCCAAGATAGTGGCCAAGGTAAGAAGTTTACTTCTTATCATAGGTTATTATAGGAGGTTTGTGAATAGTTTCTCTTAGTTTAAAAATCCACTGAGAGTGTTGACGAGGAATGATCAAGCTTTCGTATGGACTGATCAGTTTCTACCAGTTTTTGAGTATCTAAAAGTGAATTTTATTCATTTCTCTATTAATTTGACTTTCAGTAGATGGAGTTCAATAGGATGTTTTCTGTGATACTTCATATATGGGGTTATGATGCATTCTATTATAGTAGAGATCAATCATTTCTTAGGGGTCTCAGTAGTTGTGTCCCCATTAACATAACTATTCCACCCATTATCTTGAGTTATAGGCAGTGGTGTTTTCTTTGAATTTGTAAGGACATTATCTCATTGGAGAACACTTTATGATTTTCACCTATCATAAGTCCCTATGGTGTATTTTGTCCCAGAGTGAGTTGAAATATAAATAGTGTTAGTGGATGGAGTTCATACATTATTATGACTTAGAAATATAATATAAACATAGTAAGAGGAATGTTTTAGCTGTTGTGCTGAGAAAGAACTCTCGAAGTGATGTTGTGAATGAATCTGTTGATTCTTAGAGAGTAATGGATGGACATTCATGATTACTTCTCTATATGGGAGTTGTGGGGGGTGGGGTGGGGGGGAGAAGTCATCTTCTTTAGATGAATGTGTAGTCATCTTTGGTGAATCATGTGGAAGATTCTCAGTTGGGTGATCTAGAGGTGGGGGTCTCTAGTGATAGTGTTTTTTGTGGAGAGGCCCCATATGAATGCTCTGATGATGAAAAACACTTGGTGTTGTCTCATGGAAGTATTTGTGTTCATTTGGAGATGTAAGAGATGGTTCTCAAGGAGTTCTGTAGATCTCCATTAGGAGTACATCCTAGAATAACAAAGATGTACTGAGCTTTGAGGAGACAGTTTTGTCAGCCAGAGTACAATCATGTAGTTGGAGATTTTGGGTCCCAAAGTTTGGCCTGCCAGATGGTGAAGGCTGAGAACTAAGTTCACAGTGGGTTTCTCCAACCATTAGATATTCATCAGTCGAATTTGGGAGACATCTCGATAGAAATTCATACCCTTTTACCTTGATATTAGGGGGTTATAATTCAATATGTTTTGTATTGTATTGTTTAACAAAATCATTCCTCTTCATAGCGATCAACGATTCGAGCATAGTGGAGGTTTCATCGAAGAACTATCTACAAGAAAGTGGTGAGACTTTACAGTGTTTCGAGTGTGATTATTTCCAATCAAGATCCTCATTTTACCTCTAGGGTGTGGAGATGTCATAAACATTATTTTATATCTCAAAAATTCCTTCGAATTAATTTTGATCCATAGAAGGATAGTCAAATATAACGTACCATCCAAACAATTGATGACATGTTGTTGCCTTATGTCCTGGATTTTGAAGGATCTTGGATGAGGAACTTTCCCTTGTTGGAGTTTTCTAGAAACAATATTTTACACTCCAACATCTAAGCCTTGTATGGTTTATATTTACATTATCCAATGTGTTGGACTGGGATCAGAGATTCTATAATTCTCAGGTCAGAACATGTACAGAACATGATAGATATCGTTCATATGATTGGAAATAGAATGATGGAAGTACATGATCATTATAAATCCAATACCGGTCATAGGAGGAGAACTTTTTATTTGATTTCGTCGATCAAATGTTTATGAAGGAGTCTCCCTTTCATGGGAAACAACAGTTTAGTCATAAGAGTAATCATTATCCACGGGTATTTGGGCCTTTCTTGGTGTTTAAAGATGTTGGAGTTGGGGAATTTTAGGCACCGCTTCCCCTACTGATAAGACAGATACAAGATGTTCTTTACATGTCACAGCTTGGATATTATCTTCATTATGAATCACATCATTGATTGGGTTGAGATCGATGTTGATGATGATGTGAACTTCAAGCAGAAGCCTATAGAGAACTTGGAAATTAATGATAAGGTGTTTTTTGGTCATGTAATCACTTGGTTCTTGTCTTGTTGAGACACATATTCATCGAGGAGGAGAGTACATGGTAACATGAGTCATATTTATGCACTCAGTTCCCCAAGTTAATTGATGAATAAATATTACCATATAATGATGTTCATTTTGTGTTTGTACAATATTCCGGTTTTGAGATGGGTTTATTTTGTTTCCATCAATGGATTGCTCTATTTTGAGATGTATCTACCCTAGATGAGTTTTTAAGAACAGGTTATGGTATTTTTGTAGATTCATGTGTTCCATTTTTGATGCGATTGTACTCCTTTAGTGGAGAGAGCCTTGAGAGGAATCTGGAAGAGAGGTCATTAGGACCACTTTTTCTATTTCCTATGTGGGAGGGTTCTGAATTCTTGTGGATGATAATGATTTGGGTGGTATATAATGTAATGAACCGAACCTCTCTGGTCCATTCCATTACTGAAATTTGGGGTTTGAGCTGTTTTGAGAGTTCAATGTGACTTATTCCCAACACTTTTCAATGATCCATTTTTGTTTACAACACTGTTTTTAAGTCATTTTAAACTATCCGTGTCGCCATGTCATTTTGAAATGTCGGTGTCATCATGTAAATTAGAATTGTTAGGTTAAGTGTTTCATTTGAACTATCGGTATGGGCGTGTCATTTTGAACTATCGGTTATGGTGTGTAATTTTGAGTAGTCGGTGATGGAGTGTCATTTGAAATTTCATTGAAGAAAAATCATTATAAACTATTAGTGCACTCTAGTCATTTTTAATTGTCTGTATCGGGGTGTTGTTTTGAACTGTCAGAGTCGGCATGTCATTCTGAATGATAGGTGTCAGTGTGTCATTTGGAACTGTTAGTGTCCACATGTAATTTTCATCTATTTGTGTCGGAATATTATTTTTAACTATCGGTGTGGTCGTTTATTTTGATCTATTGATGTCAGTATGTGATTTTGAGATGTCAGTGTTGGTCTGACATTTGTGAACAATGTTTATAGCATCCTATAGTTTCTACTGTTTGATGTTTTCCTTGATATAAAACGTGTTCCAAGTCTTCTATTAAGCAATTTAATGCCGATTCATATCCCACAACTCATATTTTAATATTCATAGGTTTATTCGTGCCTTTACATGGTCAAAATCGGTAGTATTGACCAAATCATCCTTCAATGGAAAATAAAAACTATATCTAATCCTCAATGACATTTATATTTTCAAAAGGTCGAGATATATTCCACCTTGTTTTAGCTTCTACATTCTCTCTATATGAGGTTCCTTAAAACATTCATCCTATAAGAGTGGTGTGATCGAACCTTAATCCATGGTTCATTTCAACTTGTCGTTTCTTCCAGTTCCTTGCCCACCTCCTGTTTTGGTGAAGGAAACAACATTCGATCCGTTATCGATAGAAGTTGTCACGGTGAGAGGTGATCTTGATCTTTTGATTTTCCCTATTCTAAACAATTTCAAGAACCATTTAAAGTAGTTTATTTGTGGATTCTGTATTATTATACACGAAACTGTAGATTTATAATGTTTTATCCCACTGGAATACACTCAAATTGACATAATAAATATTTTAACTGGATAAATAAATTTTTATTATTCATATGGTATATCCTCTTGTCATTGTTAGATAGTGTGATTTATATTCTTTCTAGTTTTATATTGTCATTTTTTTAAATTGGTAAAGAACATAAACTATGATTAATTGTAAATTCCCTTTCAAAAGTTAAATTCGAATTTCAATGAATTTGGTTATTGCTATCGTAAATTCTTTATAATAAATTTAATGATGTAAGAATGTTTATTTAATTTGTGTTTTCTATGACAGATTTATGTTATGGTTTCCCGTGGTTAGAACCTACTAATAATGAATCATTTAATTCATGATGGATTAAAGATATTGTCAATTGGTAAATGTTAATGCCTTTTAGGGTTCTGTTTTACCCTATTTTTTATAATTCTGAATGACATTTACTTTGGTGCTGTGAGAGCTCACTGCGTGTGAAGTCATAATGAATTGATTAGGTCCAAGAGGCTAGTTTCATTGTTACTTACTACTACTGGTGATGTGTTATGTTCTCATATGGATGATTTTATATTTGGGGACATGCATGCCAAGTGGTTGGGGAAACAGTTGATTCCTAGAGTGGTGAGGTGCATCGTTTAATGAATGTGGGTGCTAGTGAGGACCCCAGAAATGGTGAAACATGTTAGTTGTGTATGTTGGATTCTAGTTGAATCATGTTGGGTTTTTTTCTACTTTACTTTAACCACGGATTATGGAAGATTTTCATGCATACCCTCCATCCAAAATATTATAAAACTCTTGGTTTATGACACATATGTTTCATTTTTATCTTCTCAGGGATGGATGGGTCTACGCTCTTTCTATAGGTGGCAATAACATGATGGGTCGATCACCAACTCACTGTGTTTATTCACTTTTCATAGGTATCATAGAATGTTTTTATAGAATTATTGGGAATACTGTATAGTAATAATGTTGTTAATAAATGATTAAATAATTTATGTTAACACATGGGGTTGGATCATGATGGAATGTAATGGTGATCTAATATTTCTTAGAAGTGGTTGATATTAGTGGGTTATGACCGAAGGGAATGGAACATTGGTGTGATTCTAATGAAATGTAATGTGTAATTAATAATTTTTAATTAAAGTTTAATTAAATAATTATCATAAAGATAAACTGATAAAAAATGATATGTAATTAAATATATATCATTAAATGGTTATATTCTTATAGGATATATAGTCTATGCTATTGAATATAGGATTCCCAGACATGTTATAGGCAATTGAGTTTATGAAAAGGTTTTTGTCATGGTGTGGTTTTAGCTATATTAGATTATGTACTTTTTGTTTCTATATGCTACTCCACCCTTTTGGTTTGTTCAATGGAAACCCCAGAGATTCTGAGTCGAAGGGGTGTTTTCCCTAAAGTTTATGTGGGATGAGGGATGGATGGCTACCCACATTGTCCCCCCTCACATCTCTTGGTCGTAACGTGTGCTTATAATCATGGTGGTCAGTTCTTATCTTATATGAGTATAGAGAGATGTAATGAATTTTTGTTATTCTCACACATATATTCTTGATATAGTTTCATGTGGACAACTATATGTGTACGGTTTAAAGGTTGTGATATCTTGAGGATCCTTACTCAGCGTATGGGTTGTAATGGCTTGAGGTAAAATTCATAATGTATGAAACAAATTATGTGATATGTGGTGGCACCCAAAAACTACATTGTTACTTTTGTTCCAGGCATACTTTGGTTTTGTTGCATGAGGTGCATGTTGTGGTGCTATGACTAGGTGTATGAAGGCAAGAACTTTTAGAGACAGATTCTTAGGACATGTGATTTTTCTAAAAAGTGTCAAACTACTGGGGAAGTAGTAGCAGGATACCCTTGATATTATTTATTATATTTTATACTCTTGTATGTAATACTTGGTGAGATTATTCATGGTGAGGGTGGGAACATAGTATTCATGAATAGGTGAAGAGATAGTTTCAAATGTTGTTCACAGGAATCTTTCATTCTTTCATTATTTTTTATCAAGAGGATCTTGGGGGATCTTACTGATTATACTGTTATACTCACCATCAGTATGTAAAAAATATTTCGTTAATGCCACTTGTAGAATGTTGGATATAAGGATTGTTACTACTAAATTGGGGTTTCTAGAGCAGTTCGGGCTTCATGGTATCTGTTGTTTTACTTTCTTTTGGTATTTATAGTTCTCCCTTAATGTTATAATGGTTCTTGAAAGACATTACATAAGTGTAAATGGGATTTCATTAATATTTTATAATGAGTTAGATTTTGTTGGTGTCTGTTAGGTCCACTATGCTAGATACCCAGAGGGGGGTGAATCAGGGACTGACATATTTAATCAACAACCACTTTGGATCTTGTTTTGCTGATAGACTAAACCCTATAATCTCTTCTTCCTATTATAGAGTATGAATAAACCATAAAGAATGCACAAAACACATAAATATTTACTTGGTTCACCCTTACTAGGCAACGTACTAAGACCATACACCAGCAGTGTTCTAATGTAATAATTCCACTATAAACGCACTGTTGTTTACTTGTTCTAAGTGGACACACTATCTATCATAGTTTAAAAACACTCCCAATTTAAGAACTCACTACAATATCAACTAAAGTGAGCTCACTTCTTCTTCAAATGATTCACTCATTGTTTATAGACCTGTAGTTCTCTTCATTATGAATAATAAATGAATCTTTCATTGTATATAGATGCTCTATTGAAGTACAAATTTCATCTACTGATGAATACACCTTCACCCATGGCCACTGGGCACTGACCTTTGTGATGAGACAACACAAAGAACCCCACACCAAAAAGCTACAAGTTTCATGATTCCCAAACAAGACATAGGAAATCTCCTGCCTTTTCGCAAAGCTCACACCATCATAGATCTCAGGTCATCTAGGATCTCAAGTCATCATAGAGTGACATCCTTCGTGAAGCTCACTGACCAAACGTGGAGCACACAACTTTTACGGAGCTAAATCATCATCTATGAAGCTCTACTCTTTTGAGAAGCACACTACCTTGGCAAACCACATTCGTGAACCACATTCTCAATTTGAGGGATATGGATTTTTCTTTGGAAAACTCATTACATCTCACTAGGGATTGAGGCCTATTTATTGGCGATACCACCGATCCTTGAACCATCAGCGTGATGTTATTATCACATTATCTCAAATCATGAAGCTTCAAAACTTCCACTAAAATTCTATCAATTTCTTAATGTTCCACCACAAATTACCAATCACGGAGCTCGTCGTAATCACTGAGAATTCAGTCAATTACTCCACACTACTGCTGCGAAGCTCCACCACCTTTCCCATCAACTCTACAATTCACGAAGCTCGTCGTAATCGTGAAGAACACCATTGACATCCTTCGTGTCCTCACATATCCCTACAACTCTTCCCTAATGTTGTTACTTTATAAAATAACCAATGAGATATATTTTTTTATCAATATTATATGATAAATTCATTATTTATATTTTATTTATATTTTATTTTATTTTTATTTTATTATCAATAACCATATTTCTTATTTTTTTAATTAACTAAAATTGAAATAAAATTCATGAATATGTGTGAACTTCCACATCCATGGTGAATCTTGAATCATTTTACGTCCCCACATTACATTGATAATACTAATATGGAATTTAATAAATTTATCATTTATAACATGTTTATATTAATAAATATTAAACTATGTTATACATTCCCCCCACTAAATTGAAATTGAAAACATCATCTCTGCATATGTGAGGACTACCACCTCAATGAAACAATGTATTGCATTTTTCATAAAATCCTTTCATGGATAGTAATTAGAATGGGTTTGATGTATAAATAATATTTTATTGAAATTATAAGGATTTAACATGATTTTTTAAGGAACCTTTTAATATTATGGGAAATAATTATTTATTTGTTTATTTATCCATCTAAAATAAGCGAAGTAAGATGAAACAAAATATATTAATACTACATAATAGTTTCTTATCCATTAATTAATCATTTAATTTTCATTAAATCTAATTCACAATTTTTTTATATTCTATAGAAATATCATCAATCCTTTATGATTCTAGTATTATTACAAGATCACTTCAAATCATTTATTAATTATTTTATATTCATGTTTAGGTTGGCCAAACCACCTTTAAAAAATGCATAAAATAATATCATGGATAACAATCTAAACATAAATAATGGTATTATAATATATAAATAAGTAAAAATTGTTCTATTCAATAATTGAAACATTAATAATAAACTCGTAAATTATCATGCCAACCTTCGATTGTTAAAAATCCTTAAAACATGATCATCAATGATTTCATCTCATAACCAAAAATCCCATAGAATTATATTAAAAAAAATAAAAAATAAAAAATAAATAATAATGAAGAATAAATTTGTGATAATTTTATTATTTGGTAATGATGAAAATTGTGAGAATAGTGAATAACAACACTATAATTATGAAATTAATTAAAAACATTAAATATTATAAAAACATGGTATTGAAAATAGATAATATCTAAATATTTTAAATTTATGGGAAAATTATAAATGAAGAATAATAATGGTTATAAATACGAATATTTTTCTCAAATAGGTGATGGAGATAGTTTTTTTACAAAAGATATTCAAGAGGGTTTTTTGGAAGTCTGGGATTAAGATAATGGGTCATTTGTCTCAAATTTTACTTCTTAATAAGTATTTAATATTGTGAACTATTGTATCATTGAAATAGTTTGATTATTTCCAAATTAATTTATTTTTCTATATTCATGAATTTCATTTAATTTTACATGTTAGAATTAAAGTTCATTTCCAATTGACTAAAATCTACAAGATCGGTTTCTTGTTATTTAAACAGACACCAGATCTTTTTTTATGGTGAGAATATCCATTTTTCACACCGTTATTTAGTTTATTCATTTGATAATATAGTAATTTTTATTTAAATATTTGATTAAGGTCATTTTATAATAGTCTTAATTTCATTAAAATTTTTTTAAATAAATATGTAAATATTTTATTCTTGGGTCCTTTTAATCGATGTATGGTAATAAATTTTTTAATGTTTTCTATGTGAACAAATATTTTCACCATTTTTTATTTTTCATTGAAAATTATTCTATAAATTTACATGTGTTAAAATATATAATCTAATCCTTAGTTTTTTATAAATTATTTCATTTTTAGTTTAAATGTTTTTTAAAGGATAATGATATTCCTTTTTCCCAAAATTTATTTTCTAATACTTGTAAATGATTTTTTATTCTATATCATCATATTTGGATATCATTTATACATGATAGAGCATATTATTAAAATTATACAATTTTAAGCATTCTTCTATAATGATTTTTAAATGTTCATTTTTATCAAATGAATAATCTTACATTGTGTTTTCTTTGCCTACTCATCTACTATGAATAGGGATAACATTTTTTCAATATCATTCTACCATGAAAAATATATATTTCCTTCTATTGATTGGAGATGTTTCACCCAGATTATATTCAATAATTTATTAGGTGAATTTATTGACTCTATAGTGTACCCATTATTAATATGGTGTAAATATTGTATGCTTTATTGTCTTAAATGAAGAGTATTTGCGTATATTGTTATTGTATATATTTGGATACCTATTTATTTTTCCAAGGGTATGTTATGTTACATTAACTGATGATATTATGATACTTTTCATTATGATAATTCATTTTAAAAGTAATTGAAAATTGATTTCATTCATTAGAATATTTTTTGAAATTATGAATGATTATTTTTAAGTGGATCTCATAAGTATGCATTATGAAAGGAGGGTTTCTATATCATTCATGATTAATGTTGTTTTTATGGTATATCATGAAATAAATTTCATGAATATATTGAGTTTTTTAATAAATTCATGCACAAAATATTTTTTCTAATATTTTAATGCATGGAAAAAACTATTTTTCTCTCAAAGGAATGGGATTAATTAGTTTTCTCACATGTATTCCTATACATATGATTTTGAAACCATTATTAGCTGAATTGTAATTTAAATATTTGTTACATAACATTTTATGCCTATTTTATAAAATATTTTTTTTCTTTATTATGCACCAATTATTCAGAGTTATAATTATATCCTTATAAGCTAAATTGTTATTATTATAACTATTTGATTTATAAAAATTCCATGTTATGTTCTCATGTTATGTTTTGTAAAATCTCATCATTTAAAATCTATGATTTCATGAATAAGTATTTTTATATATTCTAATCAGACTCATATTCTCATATTATGTAAAATTTTGATATTTTATTTTTATCACTTTTGTTTAGCCTTACTGAACATATTCTCTCAACATTTTATTATATATTACATTTCCCCATTATATGATGGAAAGTAAAATGTATGATTTCTGTAATAGTTTTTGGAACATATAAGAATTATGTAAAAATTATTATTGACTAATATGTTTTGTAAATGTGGAAAAAATTAATATTATATAAAAAATAAATTGTTTTCTTTAGTTAACACTTTGTAGTAATTAACTAAAACAACAATCCAAATGATCATGAGAATGTATTAAAATGAAAAATGTTCTTTATGATATGTAACTATGAGGATGTCACATCCAAAGGTAGTGTTAACATATTATAAATAAATTTGACAATTATTTTAACAACTCTTTATTTTAGAATATATTTCCCCTCAAATAAACATTATGTTAAAAAAATTCACATGAAAACATAAACCTAAACAAACAACATAGCATTTTTATATAAAGATAATAAAGAATTCATCTAACCAGATTGAATAAATATACATTAAAAAATAATTAATATATATTTAAAAATATATATAAGAAGAACAACTAGACAATTAATTGATAAAAAATATTTATAATAATAGTTAATATTTAAATAAAAAAATTTATATAAAAACATTATTTTATTATATTTTATTATACCTTTGATGATAAATTCTATAATTTTAGAATTTCAATATAAACAAATAGACATATTGTCATGATGTATCCTACTAATATTATCTGAGAAATTTTTTTTGATATTTTCTAGGAATGACTTCTTTTTATGTGAATAGTAAAAAATATATTTTCTATAAAACCAATAGATTTTTAGACATTATTCATATATAAGAATGAATTGAAAATTTAGGATCCACTTTTTGAGAATCCAATTTCCCTTTTATGTGTGATATTATAATTTTAGAAGTATTTACTTATGTTAATAAAATAATGTTTGATATTTTTGAACTTCTGTTACTCTGTTTTCAAAATATATTTTAAATAAATTTAGATTAATTATTTCAAAATTAATTTTTATCATTTTTGGAAGGTGTATATAATAAAATAAATTTCAAATTTTTAATTATATGTTCTATATTATTTAATATGTAAAATTTTAGTTTTATTCTAAAAAAATGAATCACATGTGTAAAAACAAGTTCTTACGGTAAAAGAAAAATCGGGAAAACTGGATAACCAAAGGGGTAACGGGAAAAAACAAGATTAAATTTTTTTAATTATTGCATGGTTAAGGTGTGTAAAAACCAATAAACACTCAATTAGTTTCCATTTTAGAGTCATATTAACTTGTGAAACATGTAATCTCATTATATTAAGTTGAAATATTTACAAGAATGTCATTCTTGCAACTTATAAAAGGGTATTCTCACCACCCCTTCGAGATGATTCAATGTTTTAGTTTCCTGCTTATTAAAATACATTTTTCCATCCCATATAACCATTTTACACATAATTTATTTTAATTTTAAAAAAATTTATGTCAATATTCACATTCAATAGGATTCCTTAAATGGAAAACTCATGTTCTCAACATATGAAACAAATTTTTTCCAATATTAATTTCTGTCTATATTTTATATTCAAAAATATTTTAATAAAAATGATTTAATGATTTAATTATTATTCTTTACTTAATGTTGCTATATTTTTTGAATAACCATTAATTAGCATTCAACTTTTTACTTAAAAATTTAAATGGTTGTATTGCGTACATTCCAAAAACAGCCTCTGTATAACAATGTATTTCAATTTCTATAAAAATATATTAATATCCAAATAGATTGATCAATTTTTTTATAGATCTAAATCTATGATAATAAAAAATTAATTAAAAATGGATGAATATAGAAAAGTTCATTGATTACAAGGTATTACCATCCATTATGATTTCTAAATAGAGTAAAGTGTACATAAATCACTCCATATAGAAGATAAACATTATACTAGTATTTAATCATATAATATATAAGTTGATATGGCACATTTATTTAACACTTTATTTCTTAAAAAAACTCCATGCCATGTGAATCAATTCTATGTGAAGTGGTCATTATTCATTAGTGTAATCTTGTACACCACCAACCTACAAATCTATTTTTCCAATCTCATCTTCTAATTACTATATTGTTAGAAATATAAGATAATATCAATAAATCATTAATTATGTACTCCCAAACCCGATATCTCAATCACGGAGACATCATATAAAGAAAAATGGATAAAAATGAATAATAATATTGACAATATACAATCATCTATTTTGATACATTAGGAATTAAATTGCTGACTGTTATCCAACTTATCCACGAAAACCCATCAAAGAGATTCATTAATTGAGCCATATAAGGTTCATACATGCATTTAATAAAAACAAAAAAATAAAACTATTTCAATGACATATCTACTATCTAGAGCCCATAAAGTTCCCATGTAAGGTAATGGAAATCCAAGTTTGAATTATATACTACCAATTAATTATTTTTGGATACCATATGATAACATGTTTAATTATTGGAATCAAATTTGATCAATATATATTCATATTTTTCTGTAGTCTATCTCTTGTATATCATACAATTAAGTAAAATTCTTAGGGAGATCATCCTACATTAGAAAATCACCATCTGTGTTATCTTTCACATCCTCATTAGATAAATGTATAATGTTTATTTCCCTAACATTTAAGGTTCTTATGACAATATTCTTTCTCCTATTTGAATAATCCTTATGGTGAAAGTATTTCTTCAGTGGAAATGAGTAAGAACCTCCCACATCTGGTGTTTGATTATTACCAACGAGGGAACTGTATCAGTAATATTTATCCTCATTAATATTTCAACCTAACTGATTGTATTATCCAAATAATTATCTTTGATATTAGTTTCATATTTGTACTCTAAAAAAGAATCATATTTTTTTAATTACCAAAATTTTATTATGAGAATGTATAAATACATTCCATCTAATCAATTAGTGTGTCATCTTTACCCAAAGAGGGAGCTTCATTTTTATCATCCTATATAAGAATCATTGATCCACCTAGTCCTAAAATAGGAAACACTAAGTTTCAATGCTTGTGTTGAACATGAAAATATATGGGATTTTATAACTTTGATGATTAACCATTATAGGTGACACCATCATACCCCAAATCAGTCCTTTTCCCATTCAAATATTGTTGATGTTCAGGGGAATCATCAATTTCAAGAACATCCTTTCCGTTATTTCTATAAATCCATATTATATTTATACCCTAAAATTCTTTATAGACCCAATTATGGTAGAAATAAAACATATTATATATTTTCATTCAACACGTGTTAATAGAATTTCATCAGTTTTTCATACATCATAAAAAATAAGTCATATTATCTTACTCTATATTCATTTTTTTCATTATTAGAAGTTAAAATAATATGATGGAATAGGGGTGATGATAAATCAAAATAACCTAAAATATAAATGTCTTTTATAAATATATCTCTTCTATTCTCCTTATCCATTATTATTAGTGTTCTAATGGATAAAAAACATCCTTTTGTATTATAGGATTCTATTAAAACCAAAATAGTCTAATAAGGTGAACTCATACCTATATAAGAGAATTATGAGTATTATTAGCATTAAAAGTGTATCCCATTTTTAAATTGTTATATTACGTAATATTAGAACTACTATGTTAAAGAACCATTCTCTTTGATTCAGATATTTTTATGGATTGATGATATTAGATAAGCTACGTACCATCATGTTCATCATCCAATAAATGGAGCACATATTATCCTCATTATCATTGATAATTCATTATGATCCCAATGATTCATAGCCTTTTAGAAGAATATTAATGAATTTGTTTTTGTTTTAATGATTAATTTTTAAAAAAATTTGCATCATAGTTCCCCCCAACATGTCTAATATTAAAATTGATTCCATTTGATTATAGAAAAATCTATCATAAATATAAAGGACCTATCATCATTCACCCAAGTGTCTTCCGTGGAGTGATTTTAATATTTTAAATACAAAAAAATACATATATTTATGAAAACATTTCTCACTGCCCTCACCTCCGATATCAATATGAAATTTAGAGTTTCAGTCACACATGTGATCGCCATCAATAGAATGATTCACAATCTAAGCCATAGAAATACATTATCTCTCCTTCAAAATATAGTTTCTGTATTATTTATTAAAATATATTAATAAAATGATTCATCATCATAAAAATATCTTTATTATATTGTTATTATTCTTTAAAAATGAAATTATTCCCAATAAAACAACTTTCATAACCATACATCACCCATCAATTATATTATGTTCTTAGTTTGTTTGGCTTAACCAGCCACATCAACACTCCATAAGTATTTATCATCAATGGTAAAAATATAAATGTTTGACATACTTGAGAGAAGATGATATTTAATAAATGTATTTTTATATGTGTAACATTATTATATAAATTAGTTAAAAAATGAGAACTTTCAGTTTGTTAGAAATCACCAAAACTATTTCATGGCCAATTTTATCCTCACATGCCACATCTATGTATACCATTGAATAAGAAATATATTTCACAAATTAATTACAGTATATTCTCATATATCATGTATTCTGAGAATTATAAACAATTATTTATGTAATGATGAACAACATCATCTTTATAAAATGTGTTCCAAACTATCATTATTTCTATAAAATGATGATAAACATTAACATTAGATCAAATTCCCTCCTCCCTAAAGGATATATTAAATGTTTTCTCAGTAAATTTTTTCAATACATTGAAATCATAATTTTAAATTTAATAATTTCTCAAAAAAATGAATTGGTAAAAAATAACACTCATTCTTACCGAGGATAATTTTGTAAAATTTTCATGATTCTATTATCAAATTCAATTTTTTAATGAAATCTATATATTTTATTCATGTTTTAATACTATTATATAATTTTTAAACTCTTATTAAATAATTAAAATATCTATGTTTTATCATATGTGTGTTTCCTTTAATAATAAATATAACTATTTAGAAGGAAACCAAATTTCATGTTTAAAAAAATATTTTTTATGATGAATTTATTTGCCTGACCTTAGTTTATTTTTATGAATCTAATTTCATTCGCACTTTTAATAATTTAATTAAAATTATTAACCCCCTTCAAAAAAACTCGGTGAAAAAATTTATGTTCTATTTTTAATGAAAATTTTTAAAATGGTTTTCGAAAACTATCATATTTTCACCACCATTATTATCTAACCCTTTTTTACCATAAATAAATTTTTTCACCAATTATATTAAGATATAATATTAATAATTTATAAAATGCACCTTTTTATGTACTATGATTTATTATATTAATGTTAAGTGATTTTTTATCATGATACACATTCTCTTAAAATGTTTTATTTATGATGTGATGATTTTTGAATATTTCTAATGTATATATATTTTTATGATGATTTGTGGTGCCCAATATAACCCTCCCATACATTGGTTAATTTTAATATCTAATGAGCTTGTAAGTCATGAACATAATGGGTTGGTTCACAAATAAATTAGCATAATGCGTTTACTTATACTTTATTGTGTGGACCTAATGAGATTCCCCAAAAAGCTATAGGCATAATGTGTTTCCTATCATTTTAATGTGTGTATATAATGAGTTTGTTCACAAAGTTGTAGAAGAAATGAGTTTTCTAAGATATTAATGGGTGGAAATAATGTGTGTGGTCAAAAAGGTGTGGGTCTAATGAGATTCCCCACATGTTTTTTCAGTTACTATGATTCTTCCACGTTTCTCGGTTGCTGTTATTTTGATTCTATGATACATTATATAGTAATTCCTTTTTATATGATATTATAGGTTTTGATATTATTCTCGCATGATATAGTATTACTATTTTTTTGATTCTATGCCAATTTATTATCAATGTACCTATTTGATGAGTGTGTTGTTTTATTATGTTCCAATGATATTATTTTCAATCATTTAACTTTTATTCATGTTTCCAACTTTATAACGGTATAAATATTTTGATGAACGGATAATCTCATCTATTATTAACTTGATCTCACCCATTTGATATTTTTCCATTCCCCAGGATATAAAGATGATTTTATCATATAAGATGTCTTGAAGAGGGACTATATATGTTGTATTGTTGAGAATTGTAACATGTATCGTAAAATATGATGTTTTATTAGCTAATATCTAGAACAATAAATATATAGGTTCTTGGGATACTAAAATATTTATTATAAATAATATCTAAATAATGGATTGATTTTATTATTAAGAAATTTTTTTCTTAGGTCCCCTTAGTTGGAATCAGAATTTGGTTTAGATATTTTTGTGGATAATTAGGTTTATTTATTAGAATTATGATGTCACAATGTTATTAAAAATCCTATGGAAAATTTTAAATATAATGTAAAATATTTATTTATTTTTGAAATTTATATAATATACAACATAAAAGATATTATATTCCTATATATTTGAAGGAAAGTGTATGTGGCTCTCACTGATATGTTCCTAGGGATAACTACATTGAAGAAGTCTAGTTTAATATTGAATCGATATTCACTTGTGGGATGATGATTTTTTATTAGACCTCACATAGAACGAGACACTCAAAGAGAATATCCTTTTGTAATTCACAAGCTCTTTATGAACCGTTAAAATGGATATAAATATATTAAGTATATAATTCCCAGTAATATATTTCCTATGATATCCTAGATAGTACTAAGAGTGATTTATGTTTCATTAAATGAATTATAGTCTAACATGATTGAATCAATGTGTGAGAAATTTAAATATTATATTTTGTAAGAGATTATTTCTAATAAATCCATTGGGATGTTAATTTTTCATCTCTTTTGGTAAACCTATATTTTTTAAAACAATTATTGATATATAGGGAATCATGTTAATAGTGGATGTGATGGAATTTGTATGTATTGCCTCATTTAACTTTCCAATGTATTGGGAAATGGATTATAATTATTTTTAGTAATGGTAAGTCCAATATATCAAGATATAGATAATATTTTATTCTATATGGAGGTCCTAAATGCACTATGAAATGAGAAACATACTATAAATTCTTTTTTCACATAAAATTTCACCAACCATTAGTGGTTCTATAAATCCATTTATTTATGATTAATCTATCCATACGATGAATATATATATTTTAAAATGTTTGATTCTGAAAATATGAGATGATTTTTTAAATTTATTTTTTATATGGTGAGACTGACTAGTGGTGGAATATCATTAGGAATAGAAGGAAATAGGGATAAGTAGGATTCATGGAATACGAGAAATTTAGTAATGTATTATTTATTTATTATTTCCTATAAACTCTTCAAATTACTTATTGATTATTATTGGTATTTGAGATAAATGGACAATCGAGAAATATATAATCCCTAGTGGGGGAGAAATCTTGGATGAAACTATAGAGATGAGTGAACTAGGAATAGTGTCGAGGTACGAGGATGCTATGGAATCATGTTGAGTGTGTGCTGAATGATGCATTTATGCAATGTTTCATTCAGCACGAGAGAGCGTAGATGATGTGAGTTCTAGTTATTCTCATCTATGGGTTCTGGGTGACCTGGACTACATAATTAATAGATGGTGTTGGGTATTATCTCCGCGACATCATGAGGACGCCATATATGGGATGGTTTTTTTCTTTCGACTCATTCAACGATCTTCCATAAATAATCAAAATTAGTTACAGCCGGTCGTTGTGGAAGCTTCGTTAGAGCTCTACCTAATGGTTTTGGAATGTATTTTTATTTGTTTCATGCATTTATTATAAATATGGTACACATTTGTATTCTTGAGGACACCAGGTTAATGATGCATTGGTGTGGCGATACTAAGTCTATTACTCACACATTAATTGGGAATTTCAATGCACTGGTTGATTTCATGAGAGAACTAGTGAAGGGAATGTTCCATGTGGATGATGGTTGAGCCAAGTAGAGCATGGAGATTGGGAATAATAGGGTAGACACTGGAGTAACATGTTGTTATTTTTTATGTCATATTTTTTTCATTACATTGAAAATATTTCCACATTGGGAGATCTTATTTATATATCTTACATGTCATATTTTGTCTCTGATTTTACTATGATTATTTTATTCATTCTGTTGTTATTATTATTTTTACCCTACTCGATGACATGATATTGATGTTATATTCATCACATTAAAGGATTGAAACTCACACTGATTGTCAATAGCCTCTTCGGTACAGGGAGTTGGGATTGAGGATATTCGATATTCTAGCTCGGACCCGGTGGTCTGAGTTGGGATTTTAAAAAATTGTATCAGAGCTCATGACATAGAAACAGGTTTCTTCTCTTATATTAGATTTGGATAGGATAGACTATTGTTACGATGGTTGGGACTCAGGAATGGTATTTATGTAAATGAATATTCAGTACAATGTAGTATACCTCAAAGAATCCATTACATGAGGAATTTAAGTTATGTTGTTGGTATTTAATCACCTTGGGTGAAACAGAATATGTTATATGTGATTTATGAGATTCCATGTATGTTTATGCATCATAACGAGGAATTTGGGTTCACATGAAATATATGTAATTATTGTTGTGTGGCATAGTAGTTTATTAATTAAATTACTTGATTTATGATATCTATTCTGGATATTTTCTTTTGTGTGATATATGTGTGTTTCCATCTTCTGTGATATATCATTATTGGAATTAATTTTTCAAACAGATCGTGGTATTTTTTTTTATTATATATATTATTATTAGGACTAACATACAAGCATGGAAACAAGTGTTATTATTAAGAGGGGTATACATCGGGTTAATGGTAGACTCCAAGGAAATCCTTTTTTTATCACATTGATTGGTTAATGGAAACCTTGTGTGATCCCATAGACTGATTAGGGTTTATCCAAAGAAATTTTTTTCTTTGTAATGTGTTTAATCTTTTTAAAAAATAAGTTTCCTTAGTATATTATATGGATCTACTTAAGATGTAGGCCAAAACGCTTCCATATGGGTTGATGTTTCATTATTAACAATGTACATTTAGGATAATTCAATGATGTTTTCTTCCGCACTTCCATTGAGGTATTGGATGTGAGGCTACATTAACCGGATGTATTTGAATTCATATTTTTCATAGGAATAAGTATTAATACATATGGTCAAATAGGCCATGATTTTCAATACCACCATTCTTATTTTTCTAGAAGATTCGTGTACCTTTTATGGTAGGAAATGTCGGTCACCACAATTTTGGTATGAGGTGGGTGAGGTGGCATTTGGTGGCCCCAATTTGGTTTAACAGACCTCCGAGAGTTTTTAGTGGATACGAAAGAAATTGATCACTACTTAGAGTAGACATAGATCATGTGTATACTATAGGAGGTGGAACACGGAGTTTTCTATGGGAAATCATGTTTTATAATAGGGTGACTCCTCTATTTGGGCACAAACCTCTTAGAAAGCAGAGCGAGATGGATCCCGGATTTGTGGGTCCCTTTTTATCATTCTGTGTATAGGGCTTGTGGTGTATCATTTGGCCCAAACTTCTCGCTAACGATGTATGAAAAATATTTTCTTTGGGTCACAACATTGGAGGTACAAGTAAAAACCTTCACGTATTATTGATTGTGAGGATGTTGACCTGGAATCATTAGCCTCTTATAAGGATCATTGAGTGAGAAAAATAAATTGAAGTGAGATTTTTTTTCATGGAATGATGGTACCACTAGTCATGTATCAATTGCAGAATGAGAGGATATATGATGAGATGTGAGATAATGATTCTAATATTTGGTATTAGTGTCCTATGTTGTTCAAGAAAGACAAATAAAGTTACTTCTTAAGGAAAAGAAATATATAGAGTGTGAATTGTAATATACATATTTTTCAGTGATAATAATAACCCTGTGATAAATTTGAGACCATGTATAGGTCCGAGAAATGGTATTTACTCTTAAAGGGGTATAACATTTGTATACATTGGATGTTTGGATGTCTCTCTCGCGATAATACCCTTTCAATGTTTTATTAATTTTTTATTCTAATTCATAAATTTTAAATCATTATTATCTCTCAAACAGTTCATCATTTGAAAAATATGAGACCACCGTTGGGTCTAGAATGTGGTGTATACCCTAGATAGGTCCTAACATTTATGTATATTGGTAGTTTGGTGTTAATAATATTTTATTTAAAACAATAAATTTTAATAAAAAATAATTAAATAATTAATTGTAAATCTTACCTATCCACTATCCAAAACCCATTAGTAATGTCCGATGTTTTTCAAACCCATGATTTACCTCTATTTTGACTCCAATTAAATTACCAACGGCCTATCAAATATAAATCAATGGATATGTTTTATAATTAATTTGGTGTTTAAAATGAAAATTTTAATTTTATGTTGGAGAAATATGTATTGAGATATTTCATAGCCAATCACAGTCAGTTTTTTGATCAATCTTATCAAAGTCATGCGACCCCCAGACTACTTGATGTAGGGTGATATCCTTTTTCTTTGGTTTGGATGCCTTAGTGCCTGACTATTCCTCCATTGATGTGGCAATGTTTTATCTTCCATTCTGAAAAATACATGTTGGCATTGTTGTGTTTTTTATTATTTATTTATTTATTTTACAATATTTTCTTGATTTCACTAATTCTGTAAAATGTAGTTTTTTAAATATAAAAAATGAATCCAAATTTGTCAAATGATAATTCTGAAAGGAATAATAAATTGATAATTATACTAATTATCAGATGTTTGATAAAGAATTATAAAGAACTGTTTTCATCATCATATCAAATGATAATTGTGAGACATTATCATAGACAATGTCAATGTTTTATAATACATTATTTACATAAATTTGTTTTCATGGACAGTTGTTTATAATTATAAAAATACAATTAGTTAGGACTGTCATGAGAGAATTTTTAAACAAATTATCAGTATATAATTTGGTGTACTTCTCAAAAGATAATTTTTAGTAAACTGATCTAAAGATTATTTTTTGGATATTATGGAAGTACGAGTAATAAAAAAATATAAAAAGTTAATTTAAAATAATTATCAAAGAATAATATTGACTAATTATCAAGGAATAGTTACTTCAAATTGTTAATGAGTGACAGTAAGAGATTATCAAAGGAAATTTCAAAAAAAAATTAAAGGTTAACTATAAGGTAATTATCACGTGAATATGATTATCGAAGTTATGATACGATAATTACATGTATTTTCGAACAAATTTTAATATTATTATGAAATGATAAATTCAATATTATCATGGAAAATTGTTTAATGTTAATTACTATTTCATGTGTTTACCAAATGATAATTTAAAAATTATGTAGGTTACATAAATTATCATCACATGTGATATTTGAAATGATAATCTAAAAATTATATAGCAGATACAACATATCATAACCTATGATATTGTATTTAGTTTTTTAAATAAAATTGAAATTTTGGTTCTAGGAACCATTGAAATATCTAAACCATCGACATTCTGATATCTCGAATTTACTTGTCACCATGGATGATATTAAGACTAAAAATAAGAATCACTAACTTTTTATGTAGGAAGTTCCTCACCATCTTGGGTTTGTGTTTACACTTGTTTCTTGATGATTATTTTTGTTGGAATTTAAATTGATCATGCATTATTGTGATTTCATATGAGTGTGTGTGTAACCCATAAGAATTTTTCTGACTCCATGAGTGATAATAGTATAGATTTCATACATGTTTGATTATAAGCACATGTTTTCATATATTCTTATATATACTCATGTTGATATACAATGTCTACTTATGTTATCAACTTGCATATGTACTACAATTACTTGTTGGTTATTAGTGGTATTTGAGATTGGGGGACCTTCGTGTCATATTTATTCCATTTTGGGGAAGTAAACTTTGTTTAAACTCTAATGGATAGGTTCCAGTGCACAGGGTGTATGTTGAGGATCATGTGGGATCTTGTCGAAGGTGTTTTCGAGGATGCCTTGATGGAAAGTGTCATTTAACATGAGATAACCTATTTGATGTGAGTACTAGTTATTCATGTCTAGAATATTTGTATGAAATTTTCCACTTGATTGATAGATGATGTTGGGAATAATCTCTACGATAGAATAACGACACCATAAAGGGGCTAGTGTCTTTCTTTCGACTCATTTAGTAACCTTCTAGCATGGAGATGAAGGATATATGACCAGAGGTTATAGAATCTTGGTTTGTGCACAACCACATGATTTTGTATTGTATGTTTATGTGTTCACTATATTTATTATTATTATGGAATAAACTTGTTTCTTGATCACATAAGGTTAATGAAGCCTACGTGGTGTCCTACGGAGTCTGGTACTCACACCCTTCTTGGGAATTTTGATGTACTGGTATATTTTTTAAGGGTACCAGTGAAGGGAAAGGGCCCTGTGGTGGCTGGCTTAGTATGAGAATCATGGAGCCAGTGTGGGCCATGATAAACACTAGAGGACCATGTGGTTGTTTCATTTAATAACATCTTTTCTTTACTCTAGACGACTTTCCACTTTGAGAGGTCTTATTTATTTACCTTGCATGTAATATTTGGTTTCTGCATTTACACTAATTATTTTATTCTATATCATGTTACTATTTTTTATTATCCTACATGATGAAATGATAGATAGGGTATAATCTCCACATTATAGGACATAATCCCTCATTACTAGTTTGTATCCTATTACGTATGAGGCCTCATAAATGATGTTATGTGGCATTCTATCTTGGACCCGATTGTTTTGGTAGAGATGCTTAAAAATGGTATTAGATCTCAGGACATACTAAATTTTTTATTTTCTTAAATTATTTTGGGATAGGATAGACCAATGATTGGATGGCAGGGGATCATTAAAGGGATCTATGTTAGTGTCTAAAAATCACTATATTGTAGGCCTTCGAATTTCCATAAATTGAAGAATTTTTCATATGTTGTTACATTAGTTTCACCACGGGTTATAGTCCTGATGTTAAATATGATTTATGAAATTCAATGTACGTTCAAGATCCCTGACAAAGAATGTGGTTCACATTCCATATATATAAATGTTTTTGTGCTTCATATTAGTTCATTTACTAAATTATTCGACTTATGCTATCTTTTTGGGATTTTTTCTTTTGTGTGATATATATATGTTTCTATCTTGAGTGTTATATCTTTATTATAATTAATTTTTTAAACTGAGCATGCAGTTTTGTTAGTATATATATTATGACTATGACTACCATATATCGAATAAAAAGGATTTACTTACTAGAGGGGTATACCTTGAGTTAAGGGTAGACTCCTAGGAAAACCTTATTTTATCCCATAGATTGGTAAACTGAAAACTTCTATGACCTCATAGACTAATTATGGGTTATCTTAAGGAGTTTTATTTCTTTTGAAGTGTCTCCATTGTATTTCAGAAGATGTCACCTTATATTAATTTATGGAACTACTTAAGAATCATTCCAAAAAACATTTATATGTTAGGAGGTTTCACCATTAACACTATAGGTTTAATATAATTAAATTGATATTTCTTCCACACATCCACTATGGTATTGGCATCTGTTCCACTTCAACAAGAAGTATTTCACTTCATGTGATTGTTCAATGAAGGTTATACATTATTATAATGGTATACTCCTTGGAAAACAATTTTATGCTATACACTGGTAAAGAGAATCTATGTGAGATCCCATTGACTGATTAGAGATTGTCCTAATGACTTTTTTTTGAAGTTTTCCTTTATCATTAAATAATATGTCTCCTTAGCATAGTTTATAGAACTAGTTATAAATAAGGACAAAAACATATATATACGGGAGGATTTATAAGCATTACCATTGGACATGTATGAAAATCCAATCTATATTTTATCTACACTTCCACTACGGTATATGTTGTCAAGACATTTCAGCCGGAAGCCTTTCAATTTATATTATTTTAAAGGAATATGTACTAAGTAAAATGGTAAAATATTCCATTACATTCTAGTCCAATAACATACATCATTCTTGAAGACTAGAGGCTCTTTATGGGTGGCCATGTCGCTCACCACATATTTTTCATGAGGAGAGCTAGTCATTGTTTCTTAGACCCTATTTGGTTTCAGAGACATAAAAGATAGTGAAGATGATACCGAAGATATTTATCACTACTCATAGAAAATGTATATCATGTTTTGGTCCAAGGATGATACCTGGGTAGTTTTTGGTTGGAGATAACGTTTTTCTAAAGGGTGACTACTCTATTAGGGAAAAACCTATGGGAAAGTAGGGAAAGATAGAACCACATTTTTTTGGAATCTTTTTTTATCCATCAATAGATAGGGGTAGTGGCATATACTATATTCATCCATTCTATCTATCATGGTATGTGTGACGTGTTCCATTTGTTAAAAATTCAGTGGTACCTTCCCAACCTGGTGCATGATATTGATTGTGAGGATGTTGAGATAGATTAAATGCATCTTATGAGGACCATCAAGTGTGAATATTTGTTCAATGTCAAAAGGTGTTGCAAGGAAAGAGGGTACAACTATTTTAGTTTTAGTGGCATCATAGGTAGATTCATGAAGATACATGAGAGTGTGTGTTTGATTTTCAAGCTCAATGGATTGTGTTGTTCGAGCAAGAATGCTACAGTTACTTCTCGGGGATAAGAAGAAGATAGAGTTGTGAATTTTAATATTAAGATTTATAAAAGATAATAAATACTATATTGTGATAAATTATCAATATATTATGTGGAAAAAATGATTTATATTCCAATTAATTTTATAAATCTACAAAATTCCTTAAAATCCAATTAACACTTTGATATATTCAATTTATATTTTTTGGAGTCAGTTTCTATGTTGGTGGTTGATTTAGAGACCCGTAACGTCAAATCAAAAAAATAATAAAATTATATAATAAATTATATTAGTTAAAAACAATTTATTCAAAATTTTTTGATTTACTCCAAAATGGTGCATCGAATGAAAAATCAGATACCACCGTTATGTCCAAGATGTGGTGTTTACCACAGATAGAGTATTAGTTTTTTGAGAATCAAAAATTGCAATGAATTGATCAGTAATATAATTTATTTAATAATTTTTATTATATTATTTTGGGGAATAAATTTTTATCACAAAAATGGTGTGTCATATAGAAAATATGATACCACAGTTCGGTCCGAGATGTGGTATTTACCCTAGATGGGGTGTACTATTTGTATGCGTCGAACATTTGGATGGATCACTCATGATAAACCGCTATTTATTTTTAATTAATTATTTATTCATGTTTTTGAATAATAAAAAAGTAATATCCCCCAAACGGTTCGTCTTATGAAAAACATTTGACTACGTTTGGGTCCAATATGTTTTATATACTAAGACGGGGTATAACATCTATGTGCAGTGGCTATTTGGGGTTATTTAATTTTAATGTTTTATAATTAGTTTTCCTAAAATTAATAATTAAATAAATAATTTAATATATTCCCTATCAACACTGAAAACCCCATTAATAACACCATATTTTTATAAAAAAATTTTATTTAAAATCGTTTTAACTCTAACTAAATTAACACTGCCTAATAAATTAAAATCAATGAATCTGTCATAATTTTTATATAGAATCAGTGTTTACAATTAGTGTTTGAATTTTATATTGAAGGAATATGTGATTATATTTTTCATTATCCATCAACATTAGTTTTTGGATAGATCATATAAAAACCATGTGGCCCTAAGACTGCTTGAATTGGGGAGATCTCCTTTGATTATGTTTGTAAGCCTTGGGGAATGGTGATTCTTATAGTAGGGAGATATTTTTTTGTCCTCCCTTTTGCATGGTTCCAATTAGGTTTGTTTTTCCTGTTTTTCATTTATTTATTTATTTTACACGTTTTCCCATTATTTCATAAATTCCATGAAATGTGAGATTTAAATAAAAAAATAGAAACCAAAATTTTCAAAGGATAGTTATAAAATGAACAATAATTGATAATTATGAAAATTATCAGAAGTTAGATAAAAATTATAAATAATTGGTTTCATCATTCTATCAAATGAAAATTTAGAGATATTATTAATATAAATGGAAAGATTTTATAAAAAATTAGTAACTAGAAAATTATTTCCGGGGTACATGTTTAGAATTACCAAATGACAATTAACTAGGATATTTATGTGGTAATTGTTAAATAAATTATCAATGAATAATTTGGTGAAATTACTATAGTATAATTATTAGAAAAAGTAACAAAAGATGATTCCTAAGAGTTAAATTAAGGATGAGTTATGAAAATTTATCAAAAGATAATTATAATGAATTATTATGTAATAATATTTTATAATTATCACGTGATAATTAAATCAAATTATCAATGAATAATTGCATTAGACTACCATTGAAAATTTAAAAAAAAATTATTAAAGGATTAATATAAAGTAATTATCACGTGAAAATTATTATCAAAATTATAATTGGAAAATTTCACATATTTCCAAAAATAACTATTATAATTATTAAATTATAATTTCAATGTTATTTAGGACAATTAATGAAGGATAATTATGATATCATGTGTTTACCTAAAGATAATTTGAACATTATCTAGGTGAGAGAAAGTATCATCAAATATGTTATTTTAGATGAAAATATGATAAATATCCAAGAGAAAGAATGTTGCATCATATTTGAAATTTTATTTAATTTTGAAATAAAATGTCTGTTTTGGTTCTATAAATCCTTGACATACCTTGAGCATCGACATGAAGAAGACTTGAAACATGATATAACACCATGGGAAATAATAAAACTATGAGGAGGAATCACCAGAATTTAATGTTAGTGGTTCCTTGCCTTCTTTGTCTCTCATTTACACTTGTTTCTTTATGATAGTATTTTTGGAATTTAAATTGATCATTGTCAATTGTGACATCATGTGGGTGTGTGTGTAACCCATAAAAACAGTCATGAGACCATGTTTGATAATAGTTTAGCTTTTATCCATATTTCATTAGGATCACATTTTTTCGTGCATGCTTCTATATACTCATGTTGATATACTACGCCTACTTGTGTTCTCCCCCCGTATATGTATTACCAAGAATTGATGGTTTTTGGGGGGTATTTGAGAGAGGTGGACCATCATGAAATATTTATTCCCTAGTGGGGGAAAACATTATATTGAAACCATAGAAACGAGGGACTTGAGAACGTGGTGAAGGTATGAGTAAGCCATGGAATCATATCGAGGGAGTGCACTAAGATGCTAGGATGTAAAGTTCCATTCACCGTGAGATGACCTAGTCTATATGATTACTAGTTATTCTCATCCAGAGGATCCAGGTTACATATTCCACATGATAGATATATGATGCTAGGTATCATCCCCATTACACTATGAGAACGCTTTATAGGGTATGGTTTGAATCCACTGACTCATTTAGTCATTATACAACATGGAGATGAAGGAGGTACGGTCAAGGGATGTCGCATATTGGTTAGTTCACTTCTAATTAATTTTGGATTATTTGTTTAGGTGTTTCCAACTATTATTAATATTATGGAATACACATATACATTAGATGATCAGGTTTAGGTCACCATTGGTGTGTCATACTAAGGGTAGCATTTACACCCTACTTTTAATTTTGAATCACATTAGTTTTTATGTGATAACTAGTGCAAGGAAATGACCTAATGGTGGATTGTTTAGCCATTGGAGCATAGAGAATGGGTTGACTGGGGTAGATAATAGAGACCCTATATTCATTTTGTTTATCGTATGCTACCAATTAATCATGAAAACATTTCACATTGTGAGAACATATTTATATAACTTCATGTCATCTTTGTTTGTCATGACCCGTCCTTAGGGCCCGAGTCGTGACTACCCCACGCTTGCCTTACATATTCTAAGGGTTGGAGACTAGCACCAAATGTGAATCCCTGATAAAAAGGGAAGGCATTGCCTTTAAACCTGTAAAAAACTCAGTTTGAACACAAGAAGTACAGGCAAAAAGTACTAAAATAGAAAAGTAAAGTGTGTTGAAAGTAAGTGGTCTAGTATAGAAACCCAAATAATCAAAAAGTACAAGTAAAAAATAGAAAACAGCTTATGGATCATCCACCATGGAATCCTACCTGATGGGTAGGTACAGAACATGAAAAACTCGTCCCTGTGGTATGCACCATCTAGTCAAGCTCCGATCAGCCTCCCGTTCATCAACCTCAGCCTCGATCACTGCTATCCGTCATCTGCATAGAACACAACAATTTGCGAGCAAATCCCATGCATGGGTGAGTATAACAATACTCATTAGGGGACCCTGAGTCCCTCGAACGTCTCCCAGAATCCACAAAGTATAAACCATGGAATAAAGATACAATCATGAAGTATCAACCAACCCTACTTAGGTATATTCCCATATATATACTTAAGTTACCAGTCACAGTCTGGCTCCAACTCTCGAGCCCAAACACATCCCAGTACACAAAGGAAGTAAAGTGTATCACATCGATGATAAGGATTGAATGTCAAGACTCATCTCACACAGGTATACATCTTCTGTAGAGTGATAGATATGATCTGATGTAGTCATTGATTCTTATAAGCTATCAGACCAACACATGATACAGGACCAGCTAAGTCGTCGGACCCACACATGATACATGACCAGCTATTCTGTCATACCCACATTGGATACAGGAATAGAAGTCATAACTATTGGACCCATAGAGGATCTCGGTATAGTAGTCATCGCTCTCAAACCCACATAGGATTCTGGTATAGTAGTCATCATTGTTGAACCCGTGGCGGATTTTGGTACAGTAGCGTCACAGCCAACACTAGGTTTCCCGCACACAGCACGCTAGATTCCGGGAGGGTCCACTCCTCAAGCCATGTTTTGATACATAAAATATCACGAGGTTCTGACTTGATGTGTCCTATAATTATGTATCTTCATAAGAAACCCAACACGATAGATAATGCATCAATTGGACACTTGGTCTGAGAGTTATTGGAATTTCTGTCCTAGGGTCCCTGTTGGATTTACGCTCGATCCAAACCCGGACATTTTCCAAATTATTCTAAAACTCACATATAGTATCCCAAAAGTACATCATCGTCGCGAGGGTCCTAGTGCTGTAGAAGGCATTTCAATCGGACATGCAGTCTATGAGTTATCCGATTTAAGCGAAGATGGGCTCGGCCCGTAATGCCCAGTGGGCTGGCAGGTTGGCCCGACCCGGGTCGGCTAGTTCGACCCGACTCTATGGGTCCAACCCATCTCGGTGGCTCCGACCCGGCTCGACAGGTCCCACCCAGGTCGGTGGGTCCAGCCCGGCTCGGAGGGTCTAACCTGGCTGGGGGTCGGTTCAACCCGGTGGGGGCATGGCCCAACCCGGTGGGGCGCGACCAACCCGTGGACCGAACCCGCAATGCGGGCCGGTCCGGTTTGCCTGGAAGTGCCGCCTCCTCTTCATCCCGGAAGCCCATAACCGGCCGGTCCGGCCCAGCACACCTGCCCGCACTGCGGGCCACACTTCTCCCCCCTTAGCCCCTGTGGGTTCCACCGTTCTCCAGCCCGACCGGCATGCGGCCGGCTGGATTTCCCAGCCTAGCGGCTCGCGGATGCAAGTTGTGTCCTCTTCCATGTGATTCCTGTGGGTGCCACTGTTCTCCAGTGGGCAGGCCGGATTGGCCCTCCTGTAATCCCACATACCGCGAAGCCCGAGTATCCATCGGTCCCTCCACGTGCCTAGTGTGTGGCCACCACTGCCGCCGCCGCCTCCGGTCGCCGAAGCCATCGCCTATTCCGTCCTCCACGGCCCGCATGGTTGTGGCCTCTATCCTCAAGCACGGTGTGACTGCACTGCTTCCTACCGGCTCCACCTCCATCGTTAACATAGTGAGAACAACAAAAAAGGGGGGGAGGGTCGGACCGTGATCGTGCGGTCCGATCCCTCCTCGTTTAATTTTTAACATTCGACATCAATACCACAACACACGATGATGAAAGGAGAGTATAGCTCGTAAGTAAATTTAATCCAATTTCCCCCTACCTCAATTTTGGTGATCAACGACGGAGTCGTGGAAGACGGACATCACGGAAGACGGATGTCGTTTCATCAATATTTGTGGAGGAAAACCTCAGTGAAGACAAGTCAAGTCGACACCGTCAGATTACATCGAAGATGGTCATGCTTCCCTATCTTTCCATGGTTGAAGGAGGAAGACATGTCCTTCATTTTTCATTGGAGATAAAGGGCGTTCTTCATATTCTTCACGTTCCTCATTGGATGAATGATTCTCCATCGAGATCTTCCTCCAATTGTTCTCCAAGCTCTACCAAGATCTCCCCCTCCCCTTAGTTCTCCCAACAAAACTTTTTCCATCCCAAAAAAATCTTATCCCTTATTTTAATGGTTGGCATGAGTTCAAAATAATTTATATTATTTATGTTGTTTCACTTAATTAAATGTATGGAGTTTACAAGAATTTAAATGGACTGCATTAATTAATTACAAAGGACTGTTGTCAAATTAATGGGAAGTTCAAGAGCTCCCCCATTTATGGAGACTTCAAGAGGATGAAAGGGGGATTTGAGGAATTAAGGGGCACAGGTGGGCCCCACTTCTTAACATCCTCCTTAGAGAGGTTGTGTGTGGGTGGCCCCTCCACCATCCTCCCTTTGTAGGTTTTATCTACCATTTAAATAAAAATATGCAACACATATTTTTATTTTTATTTTATTTAGAAACCCCAAAATTTAACTTCCAACCTCGATAAAACCCAACAGCGGTAAAGGTATCTTTAAGATAATATCGGCGTTGTGAGATAAACAGTGCCCTCTAATTTCAATTCCAAGAACCAGTTCAAGGATATAAAATCTCACGCATATTTTTACTGAATGAACCGTACAAAACATCATAAATTGATTCAAGGAACAATAGGCATCAGAATCAAGTGCCGTTAGAAACTGTAGACTCATAAAATTGTCGTGTTTTTTTAAAAAATAATTCCGACGGAATTTATACAACTTTAAATTCTCCCCACCTCAGGGATTTACATCCATGTAAGCTACAAAACACACAAAGGGAACAAATGGGGGTACTGAGAATGCATCTGAGCCTCCCACTCCCATGTGCTCTCCTAGAGGTTCGCGTGCAACCAGTGAATGCGCACCAGAGGAATCAATCATCCACATAGGACCCGATCATGTCAATACTCAATCTCCACTAGAACCTCCGTAAATGATGCCATGTCATCTATGTCTAGCTACCCATGGTTGATAATGTGGGAAACGTCATGAACGTATCTCTTCAACGGAGAAACATGGAAGACATCGTGCACCCGGTGCAACTAAGGTTGAAGGGCCAGACAGTATGACACCTCGCCTACTCTGCTGAGGAACATGAATGGTCCAATGAATCATGGATACACCTTCTGCCTCATCCAATTCTTCACAGACCTCATTTAGGTGAGACCTGTATGAAAACGTGGTTGTCATCCTTAAACTCCAGTGGTCTTCATCTCCTATCAGCATAGGACTTCTGTCTGCTCGATGCAGTCTTAATCCGCTTCGTGATAAATTACATCTTCTTTATCATAGCCTACACCATCTCTAGTACTACAAGTGTTGACTCCCTTGGGTTAGTCTAGCACAGAGGCGATCTGCATGGTCAGCCATACAGTTCCTCGTAAGGTGCCATCTCGATGGTTGAGTGGTAGCTGTTGTTATAAGAAAACTCTACCGAGGGCATGTGATCCTCCCAGCTATGACCAAAGTTGAGGAAACATGCACAGAGCATGTCCTTGATAGTATGAATGGTCCTCTAAGTCTGGCCATCCATCTGAGGATGGAAGGCGGTGCTCAATGGAAGTTGCATCCCAAAAACCTCCTTCAACCCCTTCCATAGCTGGGAAGTGAAACGAGCATCTTGAAAAGAGATGATCATCCATGGAATACCATGAATCCATATGATCTCCTATACATAGAGGCGTCCCAATATCTCTACTGAGATCCTCTCTTTGATCGGTAAGAAGTGGGATAACTTGGTGAGTCAGTCTCCAATCACCCAGATAGAGTCATATCATAAGGATGTACTTGGAATCCCGTCATGATATCCATGGATATCCAATCCCAATTCCACTCTTGGACATCTAAAGGCTGAACCAAGCCTGCTAGAACCTAGTGGTCCACCTTCACTTGCTGACAAGTGAGGCATCACGAGACAAACTTTGCTACCACATTCTTCATTCCTGGCCACCAGTGCTATCGTCTAAGGGCCTGATACATCTTCTCAAATACTGGATGTACCGCTAGGGGAGAAGTGTCGAACTCCTTCAACACCTCCTACTATAGTGAAACTGGTACCATGGTACGTCCTTTGAAGAGGAAGACATGCTCCCCACCTTTAGAAAACCCATCAGGTGCCTGCCCTAGGGATTTCTGAGCATGCCACGTCTCAAATTCAATTTCCCCACACTGTGCCTCTCTGACTCATTGATGAAGTGGAGGAGTGATTGTAAGAGACTACATAAAGGTTGTTCCATCATTATCCACAAAGGATATCTGCAACGTGGCCAGCTGCTCTATCGCCTCTCCATGTAGCTTAATTCTTGATCTCCTACTAAGATCATCTGCTATAACGTTTCCCTTCCCAAGAGTATAGAATATCTCGAAGTCATAGTATTAGATGAACTCGAGCCATCGTCGCTTTCTCTGGTTCAGGTCTTTCGGTGAGATGAAGTACATGAGACTCTGGTGGTCAGGGTAGACTGTAAAAAGCATTCCCATAAGATAGTGCCACCACATATTCATGGTGAAGACCAATGCCGCTAACTCTAGGTCATGGGTAGTGTAATACTGCTCATGTTGTCTAAACTTCCATGAACTATACATGATCACTGCTCACTCCTTCATCAGTACACACCCACGTCTGGTCCCTGATGTGTTGCAGTAAACTACTTACCCTATGCCCTCCTCCGGTAACCTCAAGATGAGAACACTCGTCAACCTATACCTCAGATCCTGAAAGCTCTGCTGACATCTATCTAACCACATGAAGGGGTTCCCCTTCTTCGTCAAAGCTGAAAGTGGTTATGCAACTATGCTAAAGTCTGGAACAAATATCCGATAGTACTCATCCAATCATAGAAAACACCTCAACTCTGTCACACTAATGGGTAGCTCCCAATGATATACCGTCCCCATCCTCGCTGGATCCACCAAAATTCCAGCCTCTGAGATGACATGTCCTTCTTAATGAACCACTCAAATACAGAACTGACACTTCGACAGCTCACCATAAAGCTAGTTCTCTCGGTGTGTGTCTAGTACTACCTGCAAATGGTAGGAATGCTCCTCCACAGTAGTCGAGTATATCAGTATGTCTTCGATGAAGACTATGAAAAAGAGATCTAGGTATGGCTAGAAGATCTTATTCATGTGAAAAAGGAACACTTATGGTGCGTTGGAAACGCCGATGGGAATAACCAAGAACTCATTGTGGCAATACCGACTCCTGAAGGCCGCCTTCTGTACATCCTCATCTCGAACTATGAGCTGGTGATAGTCTGATCGAAGGTCTATCTTTGAGAACCATCGTCCTTCCTTGAGCTGATCAGAGAGGTCTTTAATCCTCAGCAGTGGGTACTTTTTCTTCACAGTCACAAGATTTAAGCAACGGTAGTCGACACATAGTCAGAAGTTCCCATCTTCCTTCTTAGTGAACAAAATCAGAGATGCCGAGGGTGAAACACTGGGTCTGATAAATCCATTCCCATGCATGTCCTCCAGCTGTATCCGCTGCTCACGAAGCTCAGCGGGAGCCATCCAATATGATAGAGTAGATATCAGTGACATCACATGGTATAGGTCAATGTAGAAGTATTCCACTCTATGAGGAGGTAGTCCTGGAATTTAATCAGGGAAAACATACATGTATTAATCCACCACAACAGGAAAACTCAGACTCCCTACATCAACCACTATAAGGATGAGACTAGACAACTGATGTGTGATCGGCTACCCCCTCCTCTGTGTAAGTTCGTCCTATGCTACAAAGGCTCCCTTATTACCGATGAAGGTGAAAATGGTCCCATCTGTGCGGATACACCATACTTTGTGCCTAATACAGATAATCTGAACATGAATTGTGGATAACTAGTCCATACCAAAGACGACATCGTAAGGCCTCGACGCCGCTACCAGATGATCCCAGCCGAAACTCTCTCCTCCTAGAGTATGCTAACACTATTGACACCAGTGCATAATCATCGAGTCTGCTCCCATAGAAGTCCCTAGCCGTAAGGATTGATCCAATGACTCCTTTATAATCTTAGAGCTACGAATGAGGGTAGTGGTTATAAAATAATGAATCACACATGTGTCTATAAGTACTACAACTAGGGTAGTGTAGAGTAAGATAATATCGTGAATCATATTAGGTGAATCGTGGTTATAGGCCTTGACTTCCTGGAGCTGAGCCCATCTATTTCAGCTAACTTCTTATGGTCGGGGTGAACCTCTTGTTGGTGGTTGTGGTAGAGCCTCAAGACGTTGTCCACCACCCGCAGCTCGGCCAGCTCCTCTTCCATGTCTCGATGCTCCCGGCAAACCTCCACAGTCGAACATATGCCTCTACCTAGGAGGTCCCTCTACTGTCTACTACTCATCTACATGGCGGGTCAGGAAGTCACGAGCCATGTGGAACATTCCACCACATGCATTTCAGTGCCTGCTCCTCGTATAGAAGGCTCTATCTCGTGCACTCCACACAACCAAACCTGTATCATAGGGTCTCCCATCTGATAACCTTGTCCGCATGGACCTCTGCATTATCTATCAACTACCAGTTGTAGAAGACTCCGCTACGTGTCGCCCTGAGGTGGGTCTCGCTACTGATGACTACTTAGCGAGAAAAATTTCCACTAGAAGTGCTCGCTCGAGCACCACCACAAGTGTCGGGATGTTGAGGGGACTAATCGGGGACCCGATCTCATGACTGAGCCCCTTCTTCAAGGATTGGGCCCTAAAGAATGGTTCTCGTACCATATTCGTGGAGTAGCGTGAGATGTCAGTGAACCTCACTGAGTACTGAGATACTGTCATGATGCATGGCTACCGATAAAGTATCTCTTGAATTTGCACCGCACAAAGGGTGGTTGGAATGAACTCTAAGTGAAAGAGACTCTCGAAGTATGTCCAGAGTAATGATGCCAAATCATGAACCTGAAGCATCAGGATCCACCATCTGTCTATTGCTGCATTCAAGAGACTCGCTGCAAGGATCACCATGAGGTCGGCTGGTGTCCCTACCGATCTAAAAACTATGACCACAGCCTCCACCAAGTCCTCAGTAGAAAGTGGGTCCATCTCTCCCCGAAACATGGGCGACCTCTGGCACTGGAACTCGTGCAACTCACTCAGGTGGCGTGCACTCTCTGCTGCTAGAGCTAGTGGTATTAGTCACCCAACATGTAGTGGTACTGCTAGTACCTCAGCTGTGATGGGGCCCTGCACCGAGGCCTCGTCGCACGGTGGGCTACCATCTCGTATGAAACTCAGAACCGTAGCTGGCTACCCTCATGGGGCTATCCTGAAAACAAATAGGTGCACCATGGTTAAAAATGTATACCTAGTGAGCTGACAGAAAGTAATCACAAAGAGAACTTTTTCAAAGGAAACAAAAACGCAATTAGTGTTTTCGTGAACTGAGTCGGAGATCAGAAGTCAGAGTCCCTGTGTATGGATATGTCAACCGTCACACTAACACTAGTTTCCCTAAACTAATTACCACACCCAAAATGCGTAACACTCTATCCGTTAAAATAATCAGAGTCCAATTTCTATGGTCGAAATGACTCATCAGATACAAATTTGTCATGACCCGTACTTCTTGCCCGTGTCGTGACTACCCCACGCCCACATTCCATAGGCTAGGGGTTAGCGACTAGCACCAAAAAAGAATCCCTGATAAAAAGGGAATGCATTTCTTTTAAACCTGTAAGACACACAGTCTTAACACAAGTAGTAGTGGAAAAAAGTACTAAAATAAAAAAGTAAGGTGTGCTGAAAGTATGTGGGCCAGTATACAAACAAAATTGAACAACAAGTACCAATAGAAAGTGAAAACAACTATTGGATCATCCACCAGGGAATCCTACATGAAGGGTAAGTATAAAACACAATCAACTCGTCCCTGTGGTATGTCATGTCTAGTCCAGCTCTGATCAGCATCTCGTCTGTCTCCCTCTGCCTCGATCACTGATTTTCGACGTCTACATAAAACACAACAAGGTGTGGGAAAGCCCGTGCAGGGGGTGAGTATAACAATACTCATTAGGGGACCCCGAGTCCCCTAAAGGTCTCCCAGAATCCACAAAGGATAATCCAAAGAATAAAGGTACAATCAAGAAGTATCAACCAACCATACATAGGTATATGCCAATGCATATACATATGTTACAAGTCACAGTCCGACTCCAACACTCGAGCCCAAACACAACCCAGTTCACAAAGGACGTATTTTCAATCACATCGATGATAATGATTGAAAGACAAGACTCAACTCTCATAGGTATACATATTTCGTCGAGTGATAAAGATGATCAGATTTAGTCACTGATTCATCTATGTTGTCAGAACCACACTGGATAGAGGACCAGCTAAGCGGTCGGACCCACAAAGGATATAGGACCAGCTATTCTATTGGAACCACAAAGGCTACAGGAAAAAGTCAGATCTTTTAGACCCACAGAGTATCTTGATACAATAGTCATCACTATCGAACACATGGAGGATTCAGGTACAGTACTCCTCGCTGTCGAACCCACGAAGTTTTCTTGTACAGTAGCATCGCAGCCAGCCCTAGGGTTCCTGCACACAGCAAGCTCGATTCCGGGAGGGTCCACTACTCAAGGAATGTGTTGATACATAAACTATCAATAATTTTTGAGTTCATGTATCCTATAGTTCCATCTCATCATAAGAAACCCAATGCCACAAACGGCGCGTCAATCAGACGCCCGATTTGAGAGTTATTGATATTTTCGTTCCAGGGGCCCGGTTGGATTTACGATCAATCCACACACGGACATTTTCCAAAAAAAAATTTGAAACTCACTTAGAGATTCCCAAAACGACCGCATCGTCGCAAGTGTCCCAGTGCCACAGATGGAGCATCAATTGGACACGCGGTCTTGAATTTTTTGCATTTAAACGAAGAAGGGATCGGCCCGTCAAGCCCTGTGAGCTTGTGAGTCGGCCCATCCCAGTGGGGTGTGGCCCACCCATGGACCAGGAGCACGGGCCCGTGCTGCGGTCCGGGGTTCTCCAGCCAGGACAACCCACGGCCAGTCAGTTTTACGAGCCGAGAGGCCCACGAATGCGGGCCGCAACCTCCTCCATGGGGCAACTATGGGTTTCACAGTTCTCCAGCGGGCCGACCAGACCGGCCGGTCATTTGTCTCGTGGACCGGGCGGCCCAAGACGCCGCCGCCTCCGGTCGCTGACACTGCCACTTCCCATCACTGACGTCGCTGCATCTTCTGTCCGTCACGGCCTACATGGCCACGACACCCTTCCACCTATGCTATGCGACAACACCGCGCCTTACAGTCTCCACCTCTGTCGTCAACACAATGAGAACAACAACAAAGGGGGGAGGGAGGGTCATACTTTGTTCATGTGGTCTGAACCCTCCTCATTATGTTGTTAACATTCGGCATTAAGAGAACAACACACGATGAGGAAAGGAGAGAATAACTCGTACATAAATTTAATCCAATTTTCCCCTACCTCAATTTTGGTGATCAACGACAAAGTCATGGAAGATGGACATCTTGGAAGACGAACATCATTCTGTCAATATCGGAGAAGGAAAAACTCGGTGAAAGTGAGTCGAATCGACATTGTTTCAGTACATCGAAGATGGTGATGATTCCCTATCTTTCCCTAGATGAAGAAAGAGGAATTTAAGTCCATCATTTTTTGTTGGATTTAAATGGCGTTCTTCATGTTCTTCGTGTTCCTCGTTGGATGAATGATTCTCCATTGAGAGATTCCTCCAATTGTTATCCATGCTCAACCAAGATCTCCTCTGCTCCTTAGTTCTCCCAAAAAATCTTATGCCAAACAAAATAAAATAAGCTTAACCATTATTTTAATGGTTGGCATGAGTTCAAAATAATTCAAATTAATTATTTTGGTTCACTTAATTAAATTTATTGAGTTGGAAATAATTTCAAGGGACTCAATTAATTAATTGAATGGGAATGTTGGAACATTAATGGGAAGTTCAAGAGCTCTCCAATTTATGGGGAGATCATGAGGTTTAAAGGAGGGTTAGAAGAATTAAGGGGTTAGGGTGGGCCCCATTGATTAGCCTCCTCCTAAGGGAGGTTATGTGCAGGTGGTCCCACCACCAACTTCCCATTGGAGGTTTTAACAACTATTCAAATAAAAATATGTAACACATTTTTTTATTTCAATTTTATTTAGAACACCCAAAAATTAACTCCCAACCTTGATTAAATGCAACTACGGTAAACGTCTCCTTAAGAGAATACCAGTGCTGCGAGTTCAACGGTTCCCTCAGATTTCAATTCTTAGCACCAATTCAATGATATAAAATCTTGCTCTTATTTTTACTGAATGTACTTAAACAAAACATCAGAAATTGATTCCAGGCACCCCGGACCTCGGAATCAAGTGCTGTAAAAAACTGCAGACTTGTAAAATTTCCGTTTATATAAAAAAATTACATAAAATTTCCAGGTATTTACATGGTTTCTGAATTTACATTGATTATTTTATTCTTTACCTTTTTATTATTTTCAATTATCCATCTGAATGACATGATAAGGAGGATATAGTCTCCCCTTTATCGAACATAAACCCTCACTACTAGTTAGTATCCTCTTACATATGGGGAGGTGAGAATGAGGTTATGGGTAATTATTTATCATACCCAATGGTTCTAGTTAGGATGTTAAATATATATTTTTTACCATGTTTCACACCTGATTATGTCAAATCTATAAACCATAATAGTCATCCTAGCATTTTATACCATTCCATAAGAAAACTATTTACTTAGTAAAAAATGGATATATTTATAATAATAAATATTGAAAACAAGTATTCCCCTTCCAAAATAATAATTCTTTTTCCAAGAGAACAACCCTTAATCCACATTAAATTGTAGGTAAATTTTCAATGTAACATAATGTAATTTTATCAAATTAATATATCTCCATGAGTTATTTAAATGCCTAGGTTTATCAATGGAATGTTTTAATTGGGTTACATAATATTCAGTGGTAGGAAATATATTCCATCATCATCCATGTAGATCATATGTATATTCCAAATCATATCCCTATAGTGTTTCTGTCCATATCTGCATTATTAGGACCACTCATCATGCATCGAGGTGATAAGTTAGTAAATGATTAACCAAACATTTTCAATGTTATTTCCCATATGTTCATCTTTTACACATCATAATACACTGACCAATATATATACCTAGATTTTTTTATAGGAAACTATACACACTGTTAATTTATAAAAATATATGATGGTTATTACACTAGGGAACAAATGGATTTTTACAGTAGTTTTTCTAAATTTTTAATTAAATGAATATGTGTAATGAATTAAAATAGGCATTTAAACAAAAAAAATTTATATAAAAATAAATTAATTTTAACACCCCAGGTAAATAAATATTATGAAATTCTTATATTTATCCCTATTTGTGGAAAAAATGTCAATATTAATTTAAATGGAACGCTATGCTCGATGGCTTACCCAATACGCAACAACGAGTTCCTTTGAAATCTTACATTGCACTCTAATAATAAAATAATATTATTTTAAATGGTAGTTAACGCCTAGCCGTTGTAATGGCTGGAATGAACAGAACTAACTTCAAAATTATTATATATGTTTGTCAAATATTTTTATTCTTTACAATAAATGTTAGAGGATTAAAAATGCAAATGAATCCAGTTTTTAAGCGTAAACATTCTAATATTCTTTAAAAGGTCGATTAACCGCCTTTTAATGGAGAGCCCCTTTTAAATCCACTTTTTGACAATTTTATAAGCTCTATTTTTCAAAATAAAGATATTATTTATGATTGAGACATTGAAATTTACGTTGGGTTAATTTTTGGTATTTTTCTGACAATGTTCATTTTTCAATGAATAGTGAAAAATACTGCATTTTACATCAAAACTTCTTTTTCATATAATTTAATTATATGGTTATATTATCTTTTAAATTTGTTTAAAAGTGTAAATAGAAATATATTTTTACCATGTAATTCAATGATGGTCATTGGGATTAATTTCAATTTAGAATTAGGCACAAACAAGTACAAAACTTTTCATAAATACTGATTCAAAAAACCCCGCTATTTTTTTAACAACGAGAAGTTTTTTTAAAATAATTATTGCAATTTATGTGTTTTGAATTTGGTAAAATGAATTATATATTTGGAGTCAGAAGGTCTAAATTATGTAATGAAGAATCTTTTGTTTCTGGACATTATGAATAGTAACGAAGGTAATTATCTTTAATTACCTTGATTAATGAGTAATCGGGTAGTTAAAGAAAATAAGATAATATCATAATAATACAAAATGACCACAAAATGTGTCCTAAGGCTACTGGTTGTCTCATGGACGACCATGAGATGCCTTGTGCCAATATTGGGGGCCCCATGGAATCACTTTCGGGAGAAAGTGACTTTTTATCTTTTTATTTTTATAAAATGTTAAATGTAACAAAGAATGTATCATCTAAGTAAAATATTTTTATTTTTGTCTATAGAAATGATATTTTGGACTATAAATAGTCATTGGAAATATAAAAAGATTTTCTACATCATAGTATTTTTTTAATTATTTTTATACATTATATAAATTAAATTATTTATGAAATCATAATGATGCAGTGATGACCTCATTATTTGACAATTTAAATAAAATCGAAATATAATGTAAAATCTAAGACCTAAACATGTCCAAAACCTATTGGATGGGTTGATATCGAACCCTTATCACCTTATCCTCAACAAATATCAATGTGGGACTTTTAACATCTGAAAGCCATTTGAAAATAAAGTAACATTTCTTTACTTTCCAAGAGTGCCCCTCCTCTCCTCTTATAAAAGGCCCCCACCTCTACCTCCTTAACCACACTCCAAAAGCATTTGGCTCGGCCAACCCCTGCCCATTTTGTCTCTCCGCTTCACTATCTTACTCCTTGAATCCTCACTTTGGGCAGAAGTTTTCCCAAGGAAGCCTTTGAGCTCAAACTAAACAGAGTTACCCGATTTTAAAGTAATGTCTTCACTTGAGTCCTTTTGTTTTATTTTTCTTCTCCAACCCCTAAACTCTTTTTATTAATTTATTTTGTAACAAATACAGTATCTTCAATATACTAGGATGTTTTTATAAGAAGGAATCTAGATACACTTACACACACCTACATCTAATGGTTAAATAACATACTATTTCCGTGGATGGAGAATTTCTACCACCCGAAACGATGATTGTTCAACATTATTTTAACACCTTCAAAGGTGGCCATTAGGATGAAAATATATTTATATATGATATATTATATGTTTATATTTTCCTTAAGCTTCTATATTTTTAATTTTTTTCATACCTTTATGCTTCCCATTATGGGTAAACGCGATATCTTCATTTAAGGAAGTGCGGACTACCGCCCCCTCAAAGTGATTTGATTCGTTAAATACCATATGTGGGATGAATAAAGGATGGAACTATGATATTATATATGATATTATACTGGAATTATAATATAACTTTATATAATTATGATTCCATTATATAAAATACGAAATAGAAATGAAATTAGCGTTCATGCGTACGTACGGCTTACCGTCTCCATGAACGGTACATTTCATTTCTTTTCTCAAAATGTTATGTAATATTATAAGTACATTTATATAATGGATATATATGTAATATATTACATATAAATTATGGATATCATTCAGGAATTAAAACATATATATCTCTCTCTCATTTTGTTTTTATTCCATTAATATGACAAAAAATGAAAGTAGCGTTCATGCGTACGTACGGCCTACAGTCTCCATGAACGGTGTTTTTAGTTTTTTATCTCCAAATGATATAGAATAGTATAAAATTAATATTTACTGGATATATATGATATTTTAATCATTATTACTATTTTGGAAATTATTTACTTATAACTACCTGGGCAATCTTTTTTCAAACAAGTTCATTTTTGACTCATGTACCAAAATCAGCAAAAACGTCTTATATGAACTAACATTATTAAAAAATTATTATAACATTATAATATGTGATATTAACTGAATAATAATCTCTAAATGAGGTACTTCGGAAATTATTAATTGGCCAAAGTTTATTATTCAGGAATATAAAGAAACGAACAAGACAAATTGGACTTGAGGTAAGGGATCCTACTCCTCTCTTTCTTTTTAAGTACACTCTTTTATGTCATTACTTCTAAGATCATCTTTCTTGTTATTGGGATGTTCTTTTATATTAATATTACAGTATGTTTTATTTTCATATTATGAGAGACCCTATTCTCTCTCATCAATCCATTTTGGAAGTTTTGAGTGGCGCCAATAGGCTGCCGAATTTTCGTAAGAGATCTAACCTCTCTCTTTCTCTTTAAGTACTCTCCTTTATGTCACTTCTTTTAAGCTCCTATTTTTTATGATGGGGGATGATCTTTTATATTCCTATTGCTGTACATTTTATTGTAATGTGATGAGATACCCTATTTGATCTCATCAATCCATTTTTGGAAGTTTTAAGTGGCCCCGTTAGGCTGCCGTGTTTTCGTAAGGGATTTTTCATCTCACTTTTATTCCCGTGAGATTTATGCTACATTTGCCACAATTTAATTTGAGTGGTGTATGTACTGACCATTATTTTACTCATTGTGTAATATTCATTCATTTATGAGTATTTACATCAATTTTGTATTATCCTTCTTTCACGGGGTGTATGTTTCGAAAGATACCCATGTTGGTAATGGAACCTTTCACCCTCCTCTTTTTAAAAGACTTATTTTGTTATGTCTTTTAATTCACATAATATTATTATGGGATATGTTCTTGTATATCCTTATTGATGTAAATTTTATTTCCAAGTGATGAGATACCCTTTTTTATCTCTCATCAACTCTTTTTCTCAATTTTGAAGTGACACCATTAGGCTGTCGAAATTTTGCAAGGGAACTTCTTAACCCAATTTCGATTCTTTGGGATAAACTTAAACACCTTTAATATTTAGTTCTATGATTATGGGTGAATGAGTTCTGATTGTTTTACACTTAATACCCACTTATATTTATTGTATTCTTTTGTCACACATAGTTATGTAAATGATTTATCCTTAATCCAAGGATACCGTCTTTGTATGGGACTTTATCTCAATCTCCTTTTATTGAGGCATATTTTGTTTTTTACACAACTTTCTTTTATACATTGTATAAACCCCTTTGACTTTTACGTTTATTCAGAAGGAATATTTTTTATACGAATCATTTACTAAACGACAAAAAGGAATGTTTTTGTCGTATGTATGTGGCGACAACGATTTCTCCGCCACCAAGAACATTATTTGAGTTTCGACTTCCTCTACAAGACATACCTTTTTTTAAAGAAAAATAAATACCATGTTTTTCTTTTCTTTTATTTTTGTATTGAAAATGGTTTTCATAATATTTTTATATCAATGTGTGTTATTGATATCTTGTGATTGAAAGGTGGAAATTTTATGTTTCCTTTATGCATGTTTTATGTGATACGATTATGTTGAGGTTCATGGGAATTATTATGAAAACAGGTGGTTTCATGATAGACTAAGGGTGGGTGAGCCCGATATATCTCTCCAATGCATTTGGTAATGCAATGGAGTGAAACGTTATGGTTTCTCCCAATAGATTTAGGGAATATACTGTGATGGGTATTCCAAATGTAACCAAGAGGGTTACGCCCTACGTAAGAATGTTATGAATGCCTCAAGTTAAATTTAATGTCTTATGATTTTTATTATTTATTCATGATTTGATGAGGTATGTTAAAGTGCCTATGTTTTATGGGTAAAGTATGATTTCATTCTTATGTATATATGAACTCATGTTTTCTTTCCATATTTTTATAACCCTTACTGAGCTTTTTATGCTCATCCCATGTTTTTGAAATGCTTTTCACAGGTCAATGGAAAGGTACATGATGTGATGATAGTGTAAAGGATGTGTCAAGAAAGAATCCATGTTTTATTTTAAATATGTTTCCGTTGATGGGAAGAATTAATACTGTCTTTTATGTAACTAGTTTTTTTAAATGTAGAATATAATGCAAGTTTCATGATCTAATTCTCTAAAACTCTAAACCTGAAAAGATCCTCAATGTGTAATCTTGTAATAACTCAAGATTATGTAAGGTTTAATGCTGGGGCCTTATAGTTGGTATCAAAGGTCAGTTTAGATAACTTTAGAGGTTAAGGTATTCTTTAAGCATAAGTGACATTACATTAATGGTTAGGATTTCAGAATGAGTCCTAGTTTTAGATAAAGTGAATGAGTAAGTATATATTAGTGTTTATCTTCCTCATTAGTACATGATGGTTTTTTTGATATACTCACACTGACCTTTTTGGTTTTAGTAAATGGAAGGATTTAGCAGGCACCAAAGTAACAGTAGATGTGAAGGAAACTGTGACAGTTTTTTGAGCAAGCAACTGAATTATATGGGAGCTGCAATGAGAAATCTTGTGATTACCCTCAACCGACTATCTGGAGTCATGATTGACCACCTAAACCTTGGTGATTTCTCTAAGGCATCATATATGCGAGAAACAAATCCCTACGGAAGTACAGGTAATAATCATAAAGGTAAGTGTGTTCAAAAACCTATGTGTCAAAGATGTGGAAAGAAACACCGAGGAAAATGTTTCAAAGGGACAGAAATATGCTATAGATGTGGAAATGAAGGTCATAAGGCAAGAACCTGCCATGTAAAAAGGAAGCATCCAGTTGACTCGAGGAAAGGGAAAGAAGTTCTTTCTGAGGGATCAATTGAATGTTTTAAATGTGGTGTGCGTGGTCATTATGCAAACACATGTCCTATGAAGATGTTTTGTGAATGGGATCACCAAGAGCGTATAAATGTTCGTTTACCAATACCTAATACCATTCTGATTGAGGATGAAGAAACTAAAAATGTCCAATCAAAGGTATCGATTATATCATAACTATTGTTTTCCTATTTTGGAATCTTAGGATATGATTCATTATTTTGTTTGTAGGAAATAAATATTTCAGAATAAGTTGGAAAGGAATGGTTAATGGATCATTTAGAATGTTGAATAAGTAAGATGTCAACATATAAGGGATTCAAGAGTTATGGGGAAATTCTTAAGTGTATTATGTCTCTTTTGATAATGGGGTTACATTATAAGAAATTTTATAGTATGTGTATCCTTGATGTTTAATATATGAAAATTTTATTCAAGGAATAGTTATATGTTATTTTGTGGACATAGTTATAAAGAACCATTTGTGTTTATATGATCCTTATTTTGAGGTAATTATGGGTTATTATATGATATGCTGGAAAATGAAAGGCATGAGATAAACTTGAGGTTAAAATATGTTATGATCATTTTTGAAGATTTTATCTCATTTTAGGAAATGTTTTGAGAATTATATAGTTTTGGAAAAAGGACAACACGCAGACCGTGTGACAACCCGTTGCGTCGGACAAAGCAGTGGGAATCGAACCCACAACCAAAGTGCGACTGGTATTTATCGCCTACCACTGGACTACGTGAAGTCCCTGGTTAGTTTGACTGATTCTTTTTTTAGTTAGATGATTTTATGAATTATCATTAAGCTGATTTTGGGTTATCTATAGAAATTTATTAACCTATCATGGATGATATGTGATTAGGTTAATTACTTTTCAAATACAAGACTTTAGGAGCAACTAATGTTTATTGGAGATAAATGTTACGATTTAACTTGGAAGACTGTGACTAAATCCTTCAAATATTTGGGTTTCAATCATATTTTGGTTTACCTTGAATAATTTTATGTACAAATTGTTTATCAAATGGTCCTCGTTGAACATTGGGTTTTGTTGGACAAATTTTGACGATTAAGCATAGATTTTCTTTTTTATAAAGATTTATCCTTTTCTGGATTATCTGATCTTGTACTAACCTTTTTGGTTTGGTTTTGGTTAATGTCTAAAGACAAGGTAAGTATAAAGTTCTCTTTGGTGGATTAGGTGATTCTCTAGAAGTTGATTATAGTACTCTTAATGTGAACAAGTCTTCCTAAAAACTCGTCTTTTGGAGAAACTATGAGTTTGTGTAAGGAATATAATAAAAGTTGAAAGTCAACATGATAAGTGACTATGTTTCCTTATGAATAAATTCCTCAATAAAAAGTATCTAAAAACAAACCTTTTGTCTATTAAATTTTCCTAATGGTGAATCGAATACCGTTTAACACATCACATGTTTGTGATTTTCTTACGGTTATCTTTCTCCTAGACATGTTTACTATCACTCTCCATCAGAACATGACCCTTTGTTTTTTCTTCCATTTCCATGTTTTCCTACATGGAATCTTAGTATGGGGTAACTCTGGTGACCTATTTACTTATCTTCCTTTATTTTAAAGTTATTCTTTTACCGACTCTTGTTCCGATGTGGGACTTTCAAGGATATTTCCAAACTCAATATTTAAATTGCAAGGACGCAATTCCCAAAAGAGGGGAAGGATGTAACACCCCAGGTAAATAAAGAATATGAAAATTTTATATTTATCCCTATTTTTGGAATAATTCCAACATTAATTTAAATGGAACACTATGGTTGATGGCTTACCCAATACACAACAACGAGTTCCTTTGAAATCTTACATTTCACTCTAATAATAAAATAATATTATTTTAAATGGTATTTAACGCCTAGGCGTTGTAATGGCGGGAATGAACAGAACTAACTACAAAATGATTATATATGTTTGTCAAATATTTTTACTATTTACAATAAATGTTAGAGGATTAAAAATGCAAATGAATCCAGTTTCTAAGCGTAAACATTCTAATATTCTTTAAAAGGTTGATTAACCACCTTTTGATGGAGAACCCCTTTTAAATCCACTTTTTGACAATTTTATAATCTCTATTTTTCAAAATAAACATATTATTTATGATTGGGACATTGAAATTTACCTTGGGGTAATTTTTGGTATTTTTCTGACATTGTTCATTTTTCAATGAATACTGAAAAATACTGCATTTTACATCAAAACTGCTTTTTCATATAATTTAATTATATGGTTTTATTATCTTTTTAATTTGTTTTAAAGTGTAATTTAAAATATATTTTTACCATTTAATTCAATTATGGTCATTGGGATTAATTTCACTTTGGAATTAGGCATAAACAAGTACCAAACTTTTTATAAATATTGCTTCAAAAAAACCTGATATTTGTTTTGACAACGGGAAGTTTCTTTACATTAATTATTGAAATTTATGTGTTTGGAATTGGGTAAAATGAATAACTTATTTGGAATCATAATGTCCAAATTATATAATTATTACTCTTTTTTTTTGGACTTTATGAATAGTAACGATGGTAATTATCTTTAATTATCTTGATTAATGAGTAATCGGGTAGTTAAAGAAAATAAGATAATATAATAATAATAAAAAATGAAAAAAAAATGTGTCCTAAGGCTACTGGTTGTCTCATGGCCGACCATGGGATTCCTTGTGGGAAACTTGGGGGCCCCATGGAATCACATTTGTGAGAAAGTGACTTTTTATCTTTTTATTTTTAAAGAATGTTAAATGTAACAAAGAATGTATCACCTAAGTAAACTTTTTTTAATTTTGTCTAAATAAATGATCTTTTAGACTCTAAATAGTAATTGGAAAGCTAAAAAAATTTCTACATCATAGTATTTTTTTTATAATTTTTATACATTAAATAAATTAAATTATTTATGACATCATAATGATGAAGTGATGACCTCATTATTTGTCAATTTAAATAAAATGGAAAGATAATGTAAAATATAAGACCTACACATGTCCAAAACCTATTGGATGGGTGGATTTATAACCCTTATCACCTTATCCTCAAAACATGTCAATGTGGGACCTTTAAAATCCGAAACCCATTTGAAAATAAAGAAACATTTCATTACTTTCCAAGAGTGCCCCTCCTCTCCTCTTATAAAAGGTCCCCACCTATACCTCCTTACCAACACTCCCAAAGCCTTTGGCTTGGCCAAACTCTGCCCATTTTGTCTCTCAACTTCCCTCTATTACTCCTTGAAGCCTCACTATGGGCAGAAGTCTTCCCATGGAAGCCTTTGAGCTCAAACTAAATGGAGTTACCCGATTTTAAGGTAATGTCTTTACTTGAGTCCTTCTGTATTATTTTGCTTCTCCAACCCCCTAAACTCTTTTTATTCATTTCTTTTGTATCAAATCCAGTATCTTCAATATAGTAGGATGTTTTTATAATAAGTATTCGAGCTACACTTACACAAACCTACATCTAATGGTTAATGAACATACTGTTTCCGTGGATGGCAAATTTTTGCCTCCCGTAACGATGATTGTTCAACATTATTTTAACACCTTAAAAGGTGGCCATTAAGATGACACTATATTTATATATGATATATAATATGTTTATTTTTACTTAAGCATATTTATTTTTCATTTTGGTCATACCTTTATGCTTTCCATTCTTGGTAAACGCGATATCTTCATTTAAGGAAGTGCGGACTACCGCCCCCTCAAAGAGATTTGATTCGTTAAATATCATATGTGGGACGCATAAAGGATGGAACTATGATATTATATATGATATTATACTGAAATTATTATATACCTTTATATTATTTTGATTCCATTCTATAAAATACGAAATAGAAATGAACGTAGCGTTCATGCGTACGTACGGCTTACCGACTCCATGAACGGTATATTTCATTTCTTATCTCAAAATGTTATGTAATATTATAAGAACATATATATAATGGATATATATTTAATATATTACATCTAAATTATGGATATCATTCTGGAATTATAACATATATATCATTCTCTCATTTTGTTTTAATTCCATTAATATGACAAAAAATGACAGTAGCGTTCATGCGTACGTACGACCTACCATCTCCATGAACGGTGCTTTTAGTTTTTTTATCTCCAAATGATATGGAATAGTATAAAATGAATATTTAATGGATATATATGATATTTTAATCATTAATACTATTCTGTAAATTATTTACTTATAACTACATGGGCAATCTTTTTTCAAACAAGTTCATTTTTGACGCATGTACCAAACATCGGCAAAAATGTCTGATATGAACTAACATTATTAAACAATTATTATAACATTATAATATGTGATATGGAAAGAATAATAATATCTATAGGAGGTACATAGGCAATTATTAATTGAAAAATGTTTATTATTCCGGAATATAAAGAAATGAACAAGACAAGTTGGACTTGAGGTAAGGGATCCTAATCCTCTCTTTCTTTTTAAGTACACTGTTTTATGTCATTCCTTCTAACCTCAACTTTCTTGTTATTGGGATGTTATTTTATATTACTCATACTTTAATTTTTATGTTCATATAATGATAGACCCTATTCTCTCTCATCAATTCATTTTGGATGTTTTGAGTGGCGCCATTAGGCTGCCGAATTTTCATAAGAGATCTAACCTCTCTCTTTCTCTTTAAGTACTCTCCTTTATGTCACTTCTTTTAAGATCCTCTTTGTTATTATGGGGGATGTTCTTTTATATTCCTATTTCTGTACATTTTATTGTAATGTGATGAGATACCCTATTTGATCTCATCAATCCATTTTTGTATGTTTTAAGTGGCGCCGTTAGGCTACCGAGTTTTCTTAAGGGATTTTTCATCTCACTTTTATTCCTGTGAGATTTATGCTACATTTTCCACAATTTCCTTTGAGTGGTGTATGTACTGACCATTATTTTACTCATTGTGTAATATTCTTTCATTTATGTGTATTTTCATCAATTTGGTATTTTCCTTCGTTCACGGGGTGTATGTTTCGAAAGATACCCATGTCGGTAAGGGAACCTTTCACCCTCCTCTTTTTAAAAGAATAATTTTGTTATGTATTTTAATTAACATAATATTATTTTGGGATATGTTCTTCTATATCCTTAGTGATTTAAATTTTATTTCCAAGTGATGAGATACCCTTTTTTATCTCTCATCAACTCTTTTTTTGAATTTTGAAGTGACGCCGTTAGGCTGTCGAATTTTTGAAAGGGAACTTCATAACCCAATTTCTATTCTTTGGGATAAACTTGTACACCTTGAATATGTCGTCCTATGATTATATGTGAATGTCCTCTGATTGTTTTACACTTAATACCCACTTATATTTCTTGTTTTCATTTGTCACACATAGTTATGTAACTGATTTATCCTTAATCCATGGATACCGTCTTTGTATGGGACTTCGTCTCAATCTACATTAATTGAGGAATATTTTGTTTTATACACAACCTTCTTTTATACAGTGTATAAACCCCTTTGACTTTTACATTTATTTAAAAGGAATCTTTTTTATATGAAGCGTTTACTAAACGAGAAAAGGTAATGTTTTTATCGTACGTATGCGGCGACAATGATTTCTCCGCCGCCGTGACCATTATTTGAGTTTCGGCTTCTTCTACAAGACAAAAAAATTTTTTAAAAGAAAAATAAATACCATGTTTTACTTTTCTTTTATTTTGGTATTGAAAATGGTTTTCATAATATTTTTCTATCAATGTGTGGTATTGATATCTTGTGATTGAAAGGTGGAAATGTTATGTTTCCTTTATGCATGTTTTATGTGATACGATTATGTTGAGGTTCTTGGGTATTATTATGAAGACGGGTTGTTCCGTGATAGAATAAGGGCGGGTGAGCCCAATATAGCTCTCCAATGCATTGGGTAATGCGAAGGAGTGAAACGTTAAGGTTTCTCCGAAGATATTTAGGGAATATACTATGATGGGTATTCCAAACATAACCAAGAGGGTTACTCTCTACGTAAGAATGTTATGAATGCCCCAAGTTACCTTTTATGTCTTATGATTTTTATGATTTATTCATCATTTGATGAGGTATGTTAAAGTTCCTATGTTTTATGGTTAAAGTATGATTTAATTCTTATTTATATAAGAACTCATGTTTCCTTTCCATATTTTTATAACCCTTACTGAGCTTTTTATGCTCATCCCAAGTTTTTGAAATGTTTTTCACAGGTCAAGGGAAAGGTACATGATGTGATGATAGTGTAAAGGATGTGTCAAGAAAGAATCCATGTTTTATTTTAAATATGTTTATGTTGATGGGAAGAATGAACACTGTCTTTTATTTAACCACTTTGTTTAAATGTGGAATGTTATGCAAGTTTAATGATCTAATTCTCTAAAACTCTAAACCTGAAAAGATCATCAATGTGTAATCTTGTAATAACTCAACATTAAGTAATGTTTAAGGATGGGGCCTTATATTAATATTCCTCCATGTAAATTTATAATCCACCAAAATAATTGTTAGTGAGTATAAAACTTATGTCCCATATAATGAATATTGAGTTAGAAATACACACCTATGTCTTGGGAAGGAATTCAATAAAAACCCATTAAAATAGTGTGATTAATATTTCTATTAAAATAAAAATAATAATTTTATTTAAAAATATAACTTCTCAAATAGATAATATATAATCCATATATTATTAATTTGGTCTATATTAAAATAACATGTCTCAAAGAGAAAAATTTGTGATAGAAACAAATTAACTCTTTTGCTGACATCCATGAAAATAATTTAACCTATTGTATCCCATCTTTATATTTTTTAATAACTTAATTCATAACCTTAATATTATCCACTTTCATTTATACCCTTTATACATAGTCATTATCTATATGAATTAGGCCTATTTTTCTCATCATGTGTTTATTATTTTGATCATTTATAATCGTTTCATAAATGAAAGGAATTTAGTAATTTTTCAATTAATGTTAATGATTACTAGGTTGTTATTTTTTATGTTATGGATGTATTCTAATTATTTATGAAATTTTAAATTCCTTTAATTAGGGTGTTTTCATTACACATGGGGATGATGTAGATAACAAGCTTGTTTCAGTGATTCTTAATGATAAAATAATGTTTTCTTAATTGATGAATTATGTATTGATCTAACATATAATAAATAAAAATAATAATTAAATTGAAATTTAATCATGATGAACAAGAAATTATGTTCCCATAGTAATTCATGACATAAATTCATATTATTTTTCAGTAATGTGATTAAACAAACCTAACCAAGAACATACACCAATTTATTAATGGATTATAGGAGGGTATTGTCGCCACATCATTATAATATTATAGTAATTTCTTTATTTTTTTTCAATCACTATGATAAATTATTATTATATATGAATCAACATAATATGTAATGGATATGAATATATTATGTAAGTTGAACAAAATATTTTCCTCTTAACTTGGTTTTTTTAATGTAATGAATTAACGACGATAATATATTGATGTTAAGATTGATTGATTCACAAATTTGTCCTATATAAAAATTAATGATATCATGAAAAACTATTTACTCTTTAAATTCATTCCTGAATCCATCAATGATGGTTGGTTATGAAAAATTAATTTCATTTCTTATGGTCACATTAGTCATTACTAACACATGAACGACGATTTCATTTTTATAATTTATGTGGTGTATGAATACAAAATGATAATGAAATTAATATAGTAACATAATAATATATAAATTATACTAATATAATTATATTTGTTTTTATATATTAAATTATAATGAATATAATTATGATAAAAAGAAAAGTGTTTGATAACACTCATGGAGGTGATTGTAATGTTTCCCAACAGTCTCCTGAGAAATGAATGAATAATGCTATCTAATGGTAGAAAAAAGTTCCAAAAATTGGACAAGATTATAATAGGAAATATCTTGGAGATATAAAATAATAATAATTAGGGTACATGAGTTCTTATTTTTTGGAGGTGTTACTCTTTAATAAGCGAGGAGAACGGTACTTTTGTGAGTAACCCTTATACAATCAATAATATGAGGGTGTTATTCAAGGGTTAATAGCTGGAAAATGGAACATATGGGAGGATGGTGATTTTTTGTTTAAACCCTTATAATAAACTAATTTTCTAAGAAAAATTTAATGTTTTAGGGATTTTATACATTTTCTACTTTTTCATAATTTACATTTACATTGGTAGTCAATCTATAACCTTAGTAATCATTTATAATGAAAAAAATGAGGTCCAATTATTTTCACTAATTTTATTCATATGATTTATATTGTAAACAATATTTTGTGGAAGAATATTTATATAGGTGAAATATTTTAATTTAAAAATAAATACACTAAATCAAATTAAAATAGTTTTTAAGAAATATAACATTTTTATGATTTAAATTAATATATTTTTTAAAATTATTTTTGATTAAAATTTGAATGAAATAATTATATTTAAAAAAATTAATCAATATGTTGATATTAATGTAATGAAAAACTTAATCTTACCTTGAGAATAGTTCATTCAAATAAAATGATACAAATATATTCTATTACAATAATTTACAACTAATTTCCAAGGTGAAACCTCCAAGAATACATGATCCCAACAATGTAATTCCAGGGATTACAATTAACTATAATCAAAAATAATTTTTCATATCTAATATTTTATAATATGATTATGAATAATTCCCACATTAGTATTCATATCCTCCATAAGTTATGGGACTACTGTATTTTTTCCCTAATTATCCCCAAAAGGTAGGAATACAACACCTCTTCCCATATAGTGATTCATATGGTCCCATATGGATTCGAAAATAGTATATATTGTTGAATAAAAATTATACAAAACATATAATGTTACACCACATACCTTTTAAGTAAATATATCCTGATCTAAAAATTTCTTACAATGTATGGATATGTAATTTAGACTTCCCATCAGTGTGGGAATAATATATGGGTTTTAAATGCAACTCAATCTCAAGATCCCTTTGCTTACCCTTCTAGAGTATTTAGGAAAACAATGTGTCATGATTAGATACATTTGATAGAGGTTCCATATGAATCCTTATGATATTATTGATAATGATCTGGAAGAGGAACTTTGGCTCAATCATGTTTATAACTATGAAATCATTATACAGAATAATATGATTAATGATGACCCACACTATATCATTCATTATTAGTCCTTGGGAGTCCAATGAGATGGTCTATTTTACTATTTCCCACTTATATATTGTTATTGGAATAGTTTTCATGGATCCCTTATAATGTTTTCTCTCAGACTTTTCATTCAGGAATACTAAGAATTTGGACTTATAGTCCAAATTTTTGTTCTTCATAGCATCCCATACAAAATATTCCCTTTTATCCATATAGATCATTATTCTACTAGGGTCTATATAGAAGTTTCATATATGTTATTCAACTAAAAGATCAATTTTCATCTCTAGTATAGATGGAACATATAAACTCGTTCCAATCATCAAAACCGATTCTCTATATATTCTATCATTCTATTTATCATCATTTTTACATTATTATTATTTTCTATGTCCTCACCATCATGCAAGGACATCACTATAATTTATATTATGGATGGTTTAGTAATTTTTCCAGAAATAAAATATGGATTACATTTCCTAAAAGTCATTCTATATATATATATATCTAATATAACTTGGTATAAATGGTCATTATTCAACAATATTGTGTCTAGAACTCTATAATCCCACCTACTCATTACATGAGCAACCTAGTAATCCTTCCCATGGTGGTACTGTATGAAGAAGCAATTGCCTTTAATATTTTACAACATATTTTTTTCCTAATGTTGAGACCCATATGAGTGAATATATACTTCCAAAACCTGTGTATTTTATATATATTTATATTTCACATATTTCAACATAGAGGTAGTATAATATTATTTTCAATTAAATTATTAAAACATCTAACTCAAATTCATGAGTTGGGTAATATTATTCAGATCCTTCAATATCTAAATGTTAAAGTTAATAATAGTGGATTAAACATCTTCATATTTTTCACGCCAAAATAATTCATCACATTCTATTAAAAATGTTAATTTATCCATTTTTTATGTCAAATTGGTTAAAGGGATGGACAACTAGAAAAAATCTCAGAAAACACATTGATATTAACAAATTAAACATGGGAGATTTAATATCTCATTTATGTTAATATATTTAGTAAATTCTATGACTATATTTTTTTAACATTAAATATATATTCCATCCTTGAAGAAAATATCGCTAACAAAATAGACTCTACAAAGAAAAATGCATATATACATTATTTTCCATACAATTATTTTTTGTCTACCATTATGTAGAATTATTTAAAAATTACTCTTATGATCTCCATATCTCCTTAAATATATCATTATATAATTAATTTATACGACAATAATTTTATCCATAATCTCATTTCATACTATATTCATTAGATTCCTAGTGATATAATGTTAATTTGCTACTCAAAAGTGATTTACTAGAAACTAATAATTTATATCCATTGTTCAAAATTATATTTTCTATATATTTTTATATTATCCTGAACTAATAAAAAAATTAATATTGATCTTTGAAAAGTATTGGGATCCTTTAATTTGATGAAATATGTCAAAAAGTTGTGAAAAAGGATAAGTATTTTTTATTAATTGAATTTTTCTCCCAAAAATCCATGCACATTATCATTGACACATCAATTTAATTCAAGATTAATACTTAAAAACTAGGTTGTATAAGTCACCTATCACAAAACTACTACATCTAATTCACCAATAATACTAAATACATCATTATAATTTTATACTGATTTCTAGATATATGCCTAATGTCATGATGAGTTCAATGAATAAATCAACACCAAGCTCCAATGGATTACAATGATGTTCTTTTAGAAAACATCAATTATATATTATACTATGGGAACATACCCAATATATAGAATTCATTTTAAAACCATAGATCATGGTTGATCATCTTCTTTACATAAAATTACATTAAGGAGAGATATCATATTAAATCCACTTTTAAAAAAGGATCATATAAAAATATTCAATGAGTTTAGTAAACATGTTTCAAAATTGGGTAAACCCATGCATCATAATTGAAACATCCTAAAACATATTTATAGTTATAAGATTATAACTTGGTTTCAAAATTAAAATTTACCTTAAAATGGTTTTAGTAATATAACTAATTTTTTTAAAAACATGAAATATATAAATGATCGTGATGTTTTAAAATTAAATAACAAAATTATCTCTTTGATCCTATCATAAATGTACTTTCCATAAATTCATTAGAATCATTTACTTTAGATTTTGAAATCCCAATATATTTTATTTTCTCCATTTTTTTCTGAGATAAATTCTCTTTAAATATGGGGTATTGGTTCACATAATGTCCCTTATCCGCATAATTAAGGATTTAACATAAAAAATTTACAACATTATCTTATATTCATGATCTTGATGTACATTTTCTCGGCACATGTAAAAGACTCATGCTCCCTTCCCATAAGACCCATGGTTTCTCATACCATGGTAATCACATGTAGGAACATCCACCAATCCATTATTTTAATTTTTTGTATTTTTCTTTCTGTGATGCCAAACCGAAGAATTCTTCTCTTGAATTCCCTTAAACACAAATTCATATGAGTACTCATTATCAATCATAACGATTCTTGAGACTATATTTCCATATAATGAAAAATAATGAGAGATCAACACCCTTTGATAGACTGAATTAAATCATAAAATATATTATAAATTTTTTTTCTTCTTCTCTATATAGAGTACAAAACCTATTAAGATAACCATATAAAATTACAAACATTAACAATAATATTTTCCTCCTCCTTTTGTCTATGATTGAGGAATTTTATTTTCATTTCAATTTTTCCTCAATAGGAATTTTTTTAATAGAATAACTCATTTATATTTCTCAATTCCATTATTATTATCTTATATTCTTAATTTTTTTCTTAGAATTATAAACAACCATTGGAATAAATATTCATTTAGTTTATAGACTAACATAATTAAATCTTCTTTTTAACTTGTCCCAAAACAATTGAAATATCTTCTCTAGTGAATCATTCCATTTTTTTAGCTTTAATAGATTACTTGTTCAATAAAATAGTAAAGGTTGTTATCATGTGAAGAGGTCCAATATACTTACCCAATTTCGGGAGTCAACAGGTAACTATATTTAGGTGAGATTGTTTTTTATATTATGGGTCAACTACCCTAATATTTTTATTAACTAATTACCATAAACTCTAACTATATTGATTTTTTGAAGGGGGATATCCACACAAAGAAAATGTGTGTTGATAGAGTACTTATTCCTCCTATAAGTCAACATAATTATATAATTTAATAATCATAATTAAGATATGATATTCTGTTTTAAAATACACATCTAGTTATGTTTCCTAGTGTGCTCCATAATAATTAATAGTTTTTTCATTTAACTTTCACTATCTCAACAGGTTCCACTAAATCTACTCTCCAGGAGTCTTACTAAACTATCTCTAAAACCAACCATGACATTCATAACTATTGAAACCTATAACTTATAGTTGGATTTCATAATTATTTTACAATAAAAGTGTTTCTAATAATCCAATAGTTTTGTAGTCTTTAATGTCTACAAATATACATAGATAATATTTTAAAAAACTATAAAACCTAAAAAACATTGCAAGAATATTATTTTCCACTCTATCATATACATGAATTCCATATAGTGGTCTTGGATTGGTTTCTATGGGGAAATAATAACAAATAAGGGTGAGATCAGATTCTTTATATAGATTAAAATGAAGTGTAATCTTTCATAACATAACAATATAATAAGTTGAATGGAATGAATAATTGAAAAGCATATATCCAAAATCAACCAACACTGACAGTATTCTATATCCAGGGTAATAAATTAAAATATGAATAAAAATAATGATTTATCTCATACTGATGGAATGAATAATGTTGGATATCAGAAACTTCTTTTCAAGGTCTCTCTCTGGGACACTATCTTATTTTTGGAAGATATATACACTATTACCAAAGATGTTTTGTCTCATGGGACTTGTCAGTGAATTAATTCCTTCTATACACCTGAAGCCCTTGGGGCCACTAGATGTGTAGATACTACTAGACAGATTCTAAATGGAATGGGCCCTAGAAGAGGATTTAGAGAATGGTACAATCACTCGAGAATAGATAATGGATTTTTAAGAATGGGAGGTTATGGCGCTTTATATCGATACCTTGCTTATGCACACTTGCACATGATAGCTTGTCATATAGCCATGAAATTCTAGAGAGCTGATCAAGATGTAGATAGTAGGGAGGGGCTGTTACAAGTAGTCATAGTTTGTAATGAATTAATTTCATGAAGACCATCAGGTCATTTAATGTCACGGGTTCCCCTTCAACAAACAGAATGAGGATTATAAAAAATAATATAAAATTAAATTTCTTTGATCAATTTAGACATTAAGGGACTATATACTTTTTCTTCACCGATCACCTGATTATGTCCAATACATTCACCATAAGAGTCATCAAGACCACTAATATATTATCATAAGTAACAATGGTCTGAATAAAAACATGGTTATCTCTATAACAATAAATATGAAAAATATATAACTATATCTTCAATGGAATAATATGAAATTATATGAGAACATAGCTTAACAAATTCTTAATTCATTGGGTGTCATCAAAGAAACATAAAGTACAATTATCAATGAATTATAACTACATCAGAAATTTTAAATTATATTATTTATCCATGGATGATGGAAGTTGGGTTTAATAGTATGAATTGTTAGGATACCAAGTTATTGGAAGGAAAATCCACCATCTTGGTTTATAAAGACCATGTGAAATTACCAAATTATATCCCAAGGTAGTGTTTAAAAATGTGTTTACTCTGGGTGATGATTGAGTAAATTCTCCAAGAAACCTTTTTAGGACGATTACTCCACATTTTAACTATGAAAATTATATATCCACTTTCCAATGTCTATATAAGTGTTTATGTACAAGGAAACGACACCCAATATTAATTTATTTAAAATTGTGTTATTTTTTCATAGGGGAAAATAGTGAGTTATACAATAGATTTGGTAACATAAGAATAAATGAACATGGAGTAGGGATAATTATATAGTATTTTGAATACATGATGTTCAATTATTATTATGGTAAAAATATCCCATTTTAATGAATTCACCATAATAATATATGTGGTGAATATAAAATCATAAGTCCCAATGTGTGAAAATTGTGATGGAATTATACTGAAATTTGGTTTGGGTAGCAATTCAATAAAATCAACAATAACTATATTGATTGAAATTGAGCTTCAAATATTATGAATAAATTAATTTAAGGATAGAAAATGTCAACAAGGTATTATATACACTTGATAACTGAAATATGGTGTATAACAACAAATATGTATCAAAGGGAGAAATTTGAGACAAAATAACCATACATCTAATCCTGACATCCCCAAACACTTGTTGACCTATTGTATCAAAAATATAGAAATATTAATCTATTTATAGAGAAAATTACTAATATTCATTTTCATTTATACTCTTCATATTGTTTTATTCTCTCTATGAATCCAAACTATTTTTCACATATGATGTTTATAGTTTTTATCATCTGTAGAAGTTTCATAATACTAGTCTCAATATTCATTATTCATATAAATTATATGATTATTAGGTCATTAATTTTACATTTAGATACATTTAATATTTTATATGATGTTTTTTATTCCTTTAATGTGATTTTATTATTTTTTCCATGATGATGAAATCAGTATTAATTTTATTTGGTGATTCATTATGATCAAATGGTGTTTTCAGAATTAATGAATTAAATATTGATACAAAATATCATAATTTTAAAAAACATGTTACATAATAATTTATAATATATTATAAAATTAATTATGTTAACATTATTGTTCATGATATTAGTTCATATTGTCCTTGTTGGTGGTTGAACTGACCCAAACATGAACATATCCTTATTTAATGATTGATTATCTGGCGGTTTTTAGTAATATAATTTAACAACAATATAAATATCATATTTAGTGTTTTATATTGTGATATAAAATAATTATATGAATTTTAAAAAATACGTAACTTATAAGAACATTCTATATTATTTGAATATAATATTTTATTTTTAGCACACATGATTTAAATAATTGAATTAATGATCATTTTTATTGATAATATATTTTATAATTTCATGAATTTTTATTAAATAACCATAATGATATCATTTAAATTACTCAAAAAATTTTAATTCATTATAGAATCTATAAATCATGGGTTGTGATGATAAATCAATTTAGTTTCTCTTGGTGGCACAAATATGATATTTTTTCTTACTATATTTGATATGTGAACACAAAATGATAATGATATTAATATAATAACATTTTAGTATATAAATTATACTAATATAATTAATGTTATTTCTTGAATAAATTTTAATGAAGATAATTATGAATAAATGTCATATGGCTTATAATACTCATGTCGGAGACATCAATTTTCGTTTAAAGAATCCTTGGAAATAAAGCCCATATGATAACTAGAAGTGAAAAAAAGCACCTAAAAATGGGATTGGGTTATAAGAGTAGAAATATAATAGTAATTATAGATATAAATAAAATTATATGTGATTCTTGAGGTACTGAAAATGTTACTCTATTATAAGGGTCAAAAATGGAAGTTTTGAGAGAAAACACTACCGTTTCAAAAATATAAGGTCACTATTAAGGGTTCAATGATCAAAAAATGGATAGAAGAGGATGTTATATTGATTTTGGTTATAAAATCACATCATCTAATCTTTTAATTGTAAAATCATATTATTTTTTGTGCTTTTATTAGCCTTTTATCATTGACTTAATTTAATATTATATTTTTAAATAATTTTTAACAATATAAATCAATTTTCATTAAAAATGTTATGATTAATCATTTTACCTAATGTGAAATTTTTTATTTCACAATTGAAAATACTTTGATGATTTTTTTCAAATGTGAGAAAATTTAAAATTAAAATAAACACACTTAATCAGGTAAAATAATTTTTATAAAAAAAATATTTTCATGTTTGAAATAAATATATATATATAATAATATTGCATACTTTTTATATTTAAATAAATTGAAATATAATAAAAAAATTAAGGTATATTCTTTTTTGAGGAATGTTAAAACTGAATCTCAACATGAAATATTTTATTCAATGAAATGTCTTGATACATTTTATATTAAATAATAAATTTAATTAGCTCTAAAAATGATTTCCATTGGTTTTCATAGTTCAATAAATATTTTATAATAGTTAATATTTTTCTATAATGTAATATTATATTATTGAAAATTGTTTTTTAACTCCTAGATCATCCTAATATAATGATAATGGTATAAAATGCAAGTTCCATGTGAACCAATTTTTTCGCTTAAATCCAACCTTTTAGGAAAAAAGCTAAACATTTATACTAATTTAATATTGATATGTGGAATTCAAAGATGTATTAATTTTGGTCAATTTAAAAATTTTAATTCTAAATTATAAAAATATTCTTTAATAAAGGATATATTGAGTGTGATAGTACATGATATGGTGTTTACTTGCTATAGTAGGACTCATGAATTACATCATATGAACTTAGAATCATATTTTTTATGTTATATTTTAATCACTCTACTAGTATCTGATAAGTATTATTAATATACATGTATCCATTTATTTTCATAGATATAGCATGCTCGAAATTTTAGTTATTTATGGAATTGTTCCTAGAATTTATTCATTCAATATTATGTATGAAATGATTTTGTTTCTTAATGATTCAGTTATATTTTGCATTACTAAGTGTTTTATATCATTACTTCTTATGTTTCCACTTACTTATATTATATAGAAAAGTATTACACATGATATGAGTTATAGGTTAACTTATGAATTGTATTTTTTTAGTATATGAATAAAAATTATAAGAGATAACCCTTTGGTATATAATATAATATAAATTTATGGTGAGAATGTACATTTTATTTAAGGATTATGAAAATAGAACTTCAAGGAAAATAATCAGAATAACTATAAGTATGTGATGAAATACTTATGTTTTTATAAATATCAAGATTTTCTTCTCTTAGAAATTAAATCCCTATTTGGATTCATCAATTTGATATATTACCTATGGGTAATAATTTCGATGTGGGTAGACTGTATATAACATTTATTGTCACCAGGTGTGAAAAAAACATGTATAACTAAAACATTGTTTGACACCCCCATGGTATATTCTTTGTTTAATCATATTATCATTACATTCTATTATATAGGATTATTATATTCTATTAACTAATTAGTTTATAGATTCTAATAGAAAATAACCATAGATAACTACATATTTATCCTAGATTTCCATTAGTAGAACCAAAAACATCATTGGTAGAAAAAAGGTTCATAGGGTAGGAAATAATTAGATTAATGTTTTGATGTTCATAATTTGGATATTATCAGAAACATTAATGTTTTATAATTTGGATGAAAAATGATCATGGGGATGAAGCTGATAAATGTATGTATCCTAAAACCAATATGCCTTTTAACCAAATATGTGTGTATATTTAATTTTATTAGAATTGTATAATATAAATATTATGAGTGAAAAAGAAAACTTGATTAGTATCAACTAATCATTTTTAATTGATATTATAATAGAAATAAAATCCTGAATCAAATATATATTCTAATTAATGGGTTATATTTAACAACAGAATTATGATATTTCATAAATGTTGTGAGGATAATGTGTAACATATAAGGATTCTTCTTCAGAAGTTTTATATTAATGGTATAGGAACATGTATTAAATAATTTTAACAACCCTAAAAATTTAATTTATGATGATGTTATATTTTTTGGGATAATTATTTTAGAATAAATGATTGAGTTATTGGGAGATGATATATTTAATATACACTTGATTTTGTTGAAATAACAGGTTGTATGATTTTTTGAAATTACATAGATAATATTGGTAAACATGTAATTGATAATTTATTCATGATATATTTCTTGAATATCATTATATTTTTGATACAACAATATGTTTTCACCAGTGTGTGACCATATAAAATAATGTCAAATATCATTTGATAGTTAATGATATAGTTAAATTTTATTTGAATATATTACTATTTTTTATTTTATTAACATGGATATTCAAATGGTTTTTGGGGATTCTATGTCATGAATAATATTTCATTAGGGTATGAACATACTTCTGAATATGATTATATAAATTGATAATTTAGTTTGAATATAAATAAGTAACTTGATATACCCTAGGAGAGTATCATATGTCCTATTGAGGTTATAACCCATGTGATGAATATGATTAGAATGCCCTCACTAACTTTAATATATGAGAAATAATTAAAAATGCAAGGATGAAAATTATCTAGGGTGAGGATAAAAAAACACACTGATGTCGTAATATGTGATTAAAATAAATAAGCCAAAGGTGATTGATTTCTTACATCACACCATACTCTAAATTAAAATATACTACAGTATATTTAGAATTTTAAAACCTATCCATTTAATTAGTTGTAATGGATATGAGTAACCACATTATTAAATATTTCTTTAAATAAAAATATGGCTAATTTTAATATAAATGAAATTTAGTTGGTTTTACTAATGTGACTAATAATGATAATTATGAATGTAAATAATTTTTTAAAAAATTTCTATTCTATGTGATATGTATTTCGAAATCAAGAAGAAATTGATTAATAATGATCAAATACATTTCATATTAACACAGTTTTTATTTGATTTTAATTCATAAATTATTGAAAATATAAATTAGAATGATTAGTACTCCATTAAAATATATTCTACCATAAAATAGTTCTCTTAATATATCTATCCTTTTTTAAATGTTACATTTATAAAATATATAATTTGAATTTGAAGACAAAAAAAATATTTTTTAATAATCATGAGAATATTGTTTTTAGGTGATTTTTAGTGATTTTTCTAAAAAATATATTTTTAAAAAAATAGACTAAAATATTATTTTTACACATAACATGGATTTTATATATGACGAAATAATTTAATAATTTTTCATTTTATGGTATAAAATACAACTTTTTATTTTAAAACACAAGTAATATTTTCTCATTAATAGTGTTCATACATAATAAATGTTGTTTTAAAATCAGTATTTATTATATTTAAAAATTCAATAAAATGAAATTAATTTTAAATGAATCATAATTTGGTTCAAATTACATAATAAAACCCATTTTTTCATAAACAATAATTTACCATGGGTAAAAACTAGTTACCATAATAAAATCTAAAGTGGTTAAATTATATAATCTAAGAGTAATAGACCACAAACATGTTTAAATCAAGTTTGAGAATTTGTGTTTGATGAATTGATCAACATTATTAATTACACCCATAATAATTTATCATTTTTTTATCTTGTTTCAATGAGGGTGACTTCGCATTATTGAAAAAATTGTGGTTTTTAAAAAATTGACATCCCTTTTCACTTAAAAATGGGATCTCTTCTCCTCACTTCCCATCACCCCAAAACAATTTTTTGGACCATAATCTACTATATAGTATAATAAACACACCTAGACACATTTAATATGTTTTGGTCTTCCATAAATACCCTGTCCTCAAAAAATAACCCATTTTTAAAAAGGATAACACATGAAGTGATGTAAGTTTTTCTAACCACTATTTGTATTCATTCATTCTTTTTTTGGAATTATTCACCCTCAAATTTAATTTCATCATATTAAAATGATAAATTAATTATTATTATATTGTTATTTTATTATAATTAGTTTACAATGTGTTACTAAAATCCTATCATTCATTATGAAAAACAAAAATATGAATCATTCATTTTGAGAACTATTACCTCTACAATGCAATGTGCTTAATTTTCCTTACCTACCATACATGAATACTCATAGTTATGTTATTAAAGGTTAAATATTATTTATATTATATCATTCATTATATATAATAAATTACTCTAGAACCTATTTGTGATATGATCAGCAGACAATCATAATTAATATAATTATTTAAAAAATGAAAACTATGAGAAAAATAATATCTTCTTCCAAAATAAAGGACACTATATAATTTTTATTTTACATAAAAATCATTTAAATTCATATATATAACCCTAATAGAAACTAAATGAGATCATTATACCACAATTATAATGATATTAAAACAAAAGCATCTTCATGAACAACTATTAATTATTATAGATTATTATTTGGGTCGGTTTTACCATACTCATAAACAATAGATGCATTTATATCATTCATGACTATAAAAAATTATTTAATTATTTAATATGACAAAAAATGGAAATAATAATTTTTTTAGATATATTAATGCAATATGAATATTTATCTCATTAATAATGAAATCACATTTTTTGTTAAGAAACACTAAAAAACCTCGTAATCGATTTCAACTTCTTTAATCATAGAGAGAACTATCATGAAATAAGCTTCAAGAAAGATGGTAGCTCGTGATGGTGCTCTCTAGGGAAAATGTGGGAACCCTAAACATGATGATGATGCTGAGATCTCTAGGGAGAAGGATGATACGGTGTTGGATGTGGATTTCATCGGTCACTATCATCTCTTTGGTCTCTGTGTGAAGAAAAGATCTGATAAACCGGTGCTCAAAGTTACCACTGGTCATGGGAGGAGCTTTGCAGATGTGGCTAAACAAACTGGAGGCTTTTTCTTCATGGATTTTAATGCGGGTATCTCAGGAAGAATCATACAAAAGGGCTGGGTTGCACATGTATCGGCCAATCAAGCCACTATTGAGGAAAGGGTAAAATTTTGTAAATTTTCTGTTATTGCTCTGTTTGTGATTCAAAAGGGTTATGGCCTTGGAAATTTTATAACCTATTAAGCAGGTTGGATGAGATTTGGGTATTTAGTGACTGGAAGATGACAACCATGGGGAGAGAATTTTATCATGTGGTATTCCCCTCTAATGAATGAAAAGGCGTGAATGGAGCTTGGGATCTGTTCCTCTGCATCGTGGATTCCTTCAGGTTCATGAGTGGGACAGAAAACTTGATCCAATCTTGGTTAAAAACAACTTTTTCAAGGTATGGATACTCATTCATAAGTTATGCTAGCCTTATTGGCATCCACAAAATCTGTGGGATATTGTATCCTCTGTTGGGAACCCTATTAGACATTATAAACAAACAAACACTCATATATTTGGTCACTATGATTGGATCTTAGTGGAGGTAGACATGTCAAATACCTTAGTGGAAGAGGTAGTCTTTACAACTAGGTATGATATAATCAATCTTGTAATTGGATATGAGAGATAGCCAAAATTATGCCTTAATTGTAAAATATATTTTCATTTAATTTAGGAATGTTACAAGAGTATGATCTGTTCCTCTTGCAACTATAGAGGGCGTGATGTTGGGACTTGTCGAAGGAAGAAAGATGATCAGGGTCAATCAAAACCTGACACAAACATCAGCAATGGAAAGAAAGTGATTGATAAGGTGGCTGCTCAGAGACCCAATGATGATGTTTCACCTTCTAATGAGGTCATGAATCATAGTCTAGAGAACCCACCACAGGAGGAGGCCATAGTAAAGGTGGTGAATACCGTAAAGGAGGTTACCATAGTGGATGATGTTGACACTACTAATGCAATGAGTAAAAGTACAGACACTCATCATGAGGGTGATGTTCATGCTGGTGTGTTGGTTATTGATCATGGTTCTTTTGATAAAGGGGAAACAGCCGGGAATGACTGTTCTAATCCATCTGTTGATGAGGGATATAGTGCTCAAATCATAACTGACCTAGTGTCTCATGATCCCCTCATGGGAGGAAGTCTTATTGCATAGCTCAAAGTGGAATCAGAAGAAAATTTCTCACAAGTACGTTCATATAAAGTTTCAAGAATGAAGATTCCTGAATCTATTACAATTCCTATTGATTCAGGGAATAGGTTTACCTCTCTCTCTGATGATGAAGATGGACAAGAATATGCTTCTAATGATACATTGGATGAGAATAAGTTATATCCTGAGGAATTCGTAGCTCCAAGCTATGCTGGACCCTGCACTAGACAGAGGTCTTCTAATCAATGAAGATAATCTTCTGAAACTGCTAGTGTCTTGGGAATTCTCCCACGGTAAGAACCTTGAAGCATATTATAATGACCAATAAACCCATGTTAGTAGGTATTTTTGATCCAAGAATGGATTTTGAAATAAGGATGGCTATTAATTGGAGTAATATGGGCTACTCACTTATTTCAGCTAATCAGCATGTGAATGGGAATGAAACATTATGGGTTCTAAAACACAATAGTTTCATCATTGATTCCTTTCAAAATGATCAGCAGTCAGTAACATTATTTTTTTGTTTTCAATCAAATAATTTTTGTGTGACCACTATGTATGCTTTTAATAAGTATATTAGAAGGAGGAAAATATGGGAATCCCTTATTGATATTAAACAATGCATGCCTACTAGATGGATTCTGATTGGAGATTTCAATACCATTCTGAGGCCAGAGGAAAAAACTGGGAGCATATTTTATAGAGCTTTAGCTAAAGATTTCTCTGCCTGCATTGATCATTGTAGGTTGCATGAAGTTCCAATTTCAGGTGTGGATTTTACTTAGAGCAGATACACTACGAATGGGAGGTTGGAAAGTAAGTTAGACAAATGTCTAAATAAGATGGATGACAGAAGTGACATGATGGATGTTTTCCGGATGACTCTTTTCAGGATTCATTAGGATCATAATCCCAATCTGGTTCATTTATGTTTCATTAGTATGAGGTCTGAACCTTTACTCTTCATGTTCAACAATGCTTGGATGGTTGTTCCTGAATGTAGGGAAATAATCTCAGAGGATTGGAAATCAAATTTCATAGGTAGCTCTTTGTTCCTTCTAACTACTAAGCTAAAAATTGTTAAATCACGACTCATAGAGTGGAGTAAAAAATCCTTTTCCAACATTGTTATTGGTATTAAAGAAGTTGAATTTCATCTGTTAAGCTATTATAAATGGAACATGAAACATGACAATCCATCACAAGAAGAGATGGAAGTTATTTCAAAGCTTTATAGTCTCTTGACTCTTAAGGAGAATCTAGTCTGAAATCAACTCAATGTTAAGTGGCTCAAGGATGGGAATAAGAACTCAAAATTATTTCATTGAATGCCGAAAGAGAAAAATGTTAGATGAAATATTATGGATTTAAAGATTTATGATAATATGTAGACATCTGAAAATGACATTATTAATGGTGTGACATCCTATTTTAAAAATTTATACTCTGACTCTGGTGAGAACAGCCTGGACAAGATTATTAGATGTTTTTAACATAGTGTTGATGATAATCAGAAAAAAAAATATTGACAATCTTTCCCAAAAATTAATATATTATTCTCTTTTCTCTTTAAATATAGATAGTGTTTCTGGTCCTAATGGCTTCACAATCAAATTTTTCATGTTCTACTGGGATATTATTCAAAATGAATTGATCAGTTTTGTCAGAGAATTCTTTCATCATTCTTTTATTCCATTTGGGATTAATTCTAATTTTATTGAATTTATTCTTAAAATGGACAACGCCTTTGATATTAACGATTTTCGGCCTACTTCCATTGAGAATTCTCTTCCAAAGGTAATAAAAAAAATAATGGATATCTGGTTAGGTGATGTTGCTAAAATCCTTGTCTCTGATAATCAGTTTGGCTTTGTACCTGGATAAATGATTCAGATTTCCTTTTCACTGCTTCATAATGCATTATCATTATGAAAAACAAAGTTTCACATGGTAACATGGCCTTTAAAATTGATATATCGAAGGTCATTGACATAATAAGGTGGGACATTATCTTTTCAATTATTAAGATGCATGGCTTCTCAGAGATGTTCATTTGTCTGATCTATACCATTTTGAAAAGTGGTCGCTTATCCATTCTTATCAATGGCTCCCCCAGTGGTTTCTTTCAATGTAGTAGAGGGTTTAGACAAGGGTATCCTTTATCTAGGATTTTGTTTTCTATGGCTGAGGATTACCTGAGTGTATGTCTTCATGACCTTGTCAAAACTAGTATTTATCAAAGAATGTGGGTATGTAGAAATCTATTTTCTCCTTCAAATTTACTCTATGCTGATGATATAATTCTGTTTTGTAAGGCTGACAGTAAATAAAATTGTACATCAAGAGTATCTTCTCACACTATGAAGTGGTTGCAGGCCAGGTGATCATCTGGAACAAATACATTTTTGTCGTCAGGGAAGGCATTAGAATTTGGAAGCAAAATAGTGTTTCTCATAGGCTCGGTGTTAGGAGAGGCACATTTCCCATTAATTATCTTGGGGTTCCTTTATTTGGGGAAGGGTGAAATGTTCCCATTTAGAAGACATTGCTATTAAAATTACTAATCAGTTAGCAAGTTAGAAAGGGAAGACTGTGTCTCAGGATGATATAGTTTTTTTGTCAACTCTGTAATTACATCCCTGTTGTCTATTCATTTTCTGTGTATAGATGGGTAGCACTTCTTCTAAAGGAATTGAATGTAATGATTCAGAATTTCATTTTGTCTGGATCAATACATCATAGGAAACTTGTTACTGTTCCATGGAAGGAATGTATAAGGCCAATCAATATGCGAGGAATGCGAATTAAGGATGCTAGAATTTTCAATGATTCACTTATTCAGAATTTCACACGAAGGCTTCTCTCTAAGCCTGAATTTTCACTTGAATTTCTAGTTGGCAGGTTTGTGGACATACATCAAAATAGTAGGTATAGTTTTCTGAAATCTTCTGTGTGGCCTTCAATTAAGATTGCTTACTCATCAATAATGTCTCAATAAAATTGGTTGGTTTCTCTTGATTCTCATCTAATCTATTGGAACACAACATGGTTGTCCTCCCCAATAAAGGATCATGTTAATACTACCTCTTATCAGGGAAATCATTCCATTTTTGTCTGCAAGAAAACTTGATTGCTTATGATATCATTCCTAATATCCTTCGAATTGAAATTTTTATCTATGTTTATGTTTATATTGACATTTTGATCTGGAATCCTACACTCAGTGGATCATTTTCTAGTCTGGGTTACTATAATATATAGTGTGGTGTTCTTTTCTAGAATCCATTCTTGGCTGGCAAGTTTTTGTCGATCATACATCTCCCCCAGTGATGTTATGTTGATTTAGTGGATCTAGGAAAATAGAATTCCCATTCAATGTGTGTTTCAGCGCACTTGACTCAACCTAGCCTTAGTATATCATTTCTGTATCAACAGTGATGAATCTATTCCACATCTGTTTCTTTACGGAACTTTTTATGTGTGTTTATTGAACTATGTGAAATCAATATTCAAGCCTGTATTGATTGCGGCTCTTTTGAATCGGTGTTATGTTCGGCCTTGAAGATTGACTTTAGTGACCAACTGAAATCCATTTTTACAGATTCCATTATATCAGTTTTTTCTTACATCTAGAAATATAATAATTCTATTATATATAAAAATGTAAATACCTCATTCCGTGATGGTTTTCTGCATATACACTGAAGCATTACAGCTGCTTCCAGGAACCAAACTGGATCCATGAACAATGATATTTCTGACATTGTTATTTTGAGAACCCTTGGTGTCAGTGGTAGGGAAAGGAATCCTAGAATGGTCAAATACATTAGGTGGATTCCACCAATTTCAGAGTGGATGAAAGTTAATGTTGATGGGGCGGCCACCGGTGGACCGGGTCCTGCTGGTTGTGGTGGAGTTTTCAGAACTCATCATGTCTTTATGCACTGATTTTTATCCATTATATTGGTTATGATCATGCTATTGAAGCTATACTATGGGAGATGATCAAATCTATCATGTATGAAGTGCATTATGGTTGGAATAGAGTATGGTTGGTGTCAAATTCATCTCTTGCTGTGTAGATTTTGAAAGATATATCTCAAAATGTTCCTCGGAGGATGATTCCTTCTTGGATATCCTGTCATATGCTTGCTGACAGCTTATGTCTTAAAGTCTCTCATGCATTTCGAGAAGCTAACTAGGTTGCTGATGCTCTATCTAAAAGGGAAATTATAGAGGTCAGTTCCAGTTGGTCTTTTGTCCTTCCTTTCTATTGTAATAATTTGATTATCAATGATAGGGATGCTGTTTTGTATACATGTCTTTGTATGTCCTCCTGTTTTTGAGTTTTATTATACTGTTTATTATTTTCTCTAATAATTTTGATGGGAGCAGGTTTCTGCCTGTCTCTAAAAACATTTGGCTATCAGGAAATATGATTATAGATTTATAAACTATCTTATTACATCATTTACAATAACTTATAAAATCTAATAATGTTGTACTTTGGTAAAATAATATATAATTACCCCACATTAATGAAACATGTTTAAAGAGATAAATATTAATTACACCCAGTATTGAAAACATTAATTGAAACAAGTTAATGGTTTTCATCACAAATTCCACCCTTTAAGACATTTAATTTTATTATACAAATAATTTCATTTAAGTTGGGTATATACAACCTATTTGAGATATCATTTCTAGAATTAACATTTAATCATTTTTTTTCGTTAAATCTCATACCCACTCATTCATGGTATTTTTCATTGAATGTTTCAAAATTTTTAAGAGTATTATTTGTCCCAATTAAATTTATTCAAGACATAATACATGTCAGAAACCACGTTTTCTTTTTTATGGTGTATTTAATTACCATTAATATATTTCCATCATTGTAATTTTAATTCATGGGATTTGATTGACACATAAAATCCATAAATTCAAGTGGATATTAATTCCATTATTTCCCATCTAATCATAGTTTTTGGTACCACAACATTTGTTCATTAGTTTATGATCATTCTGTTCAACTTAGAGAATAATAAAATTATTGTAACACCCCAGCTAAATAAAGAATATGTCATTTTTATATTTATCCCTATTTGTGAAAAATATGTCTATATTAATTTAAATTGAACACTATGCTCGATGGCTTACCCAATACGAAACAACGAGTTCCTTTGAAATCTTACGTTGCACTCTAATAATAAAATAATATTATTTTAAATGGTAGTTAACACATAGCCGTTGTATTGGCGAGAATGAATAGAAATAACTAAAATATTATTATATATGTTTTGTTAAATGTTTTTACTTTTATCCAATAAATTTTAGAGGCTTAAAATACAAATGAATCCAATCTTAAGCATGGAATACACTAGTATTTTTAAAAGATTGTTTTACTACCTTTTGATGGAAAACAATTTTTAAATCAAACTTTTGACAATTTTATAAGATCTATTTGTCAACATAAACATATTATTTATTATTGGGACATTTAAATTTACCATGTGTTAATTTTTGTTATTTTTCTGACAATGTTCATTTTTCAATGAATATTGAAAAATACAGCATTTTACATCAAAACTGCTTCTTCATATTATTTAATTATATGGATATATTATCTCTTTAATTTGTTTTAATGTTTAATTAGAATATATTTTTACCATGTAATTTAATGATGGTCATTGGGATTAATTTCACTTTGGAATTGGGCATAAACAAATGCCAAACTTTTCATAAATATTGTTTCTAAAAAACCCACTATTTGTTTTGACAATGAGAATTATTTTTAAATTAATTATTGCAATTTATGTGTCTGGAATTTGGAAAAATTGATTACATAATTGGAATCAGAAGGTCCAAATTATTTAATTAAGACTCTTTTATTTTTGGACATTATGAATAGTAACGACGGTAATTATCTTTAATTATCTAGATTAATGAGTAATCGGGTAGTTAAAGATAATAAAATAATATCATAACAAAACAAAATGACCACAAAATGTGTCCTAAGGATACTGGTTGTCTCATGTCCGACCATGGGATTCCTTGTGCCAAACTTGGCGGCCCCATGGAATAACATTTGTGAGAAAGTGACTTTTTATCTTTTTATTTTTAAAGAATGTTAAATATAACAAAGAATGTATAACCTGAGTAAAATATTTTTAATTTTGTCTACATAAATGATATTTTGGAATATAAATAGTAAATGGAAATATAAAAATATTTCCTACATCATAGTATTTGTTTTATATTTTTAGACATTAAATAAATTAAATTATTTATGACATCATGATGATGCATCGATTACCTCATTATTTAACGATTTAAATAAAATGAAAAGATAATGTAAAATCTAACCCCTACACATGTGAAAAACCTATTGGATGGGTCTATTTAGAACCCTTATCACCTTATCCTCGAAATACATTAATATGGGAATATTAAAATCCGAAACTCATTTAAAAATAAAGTTACATTTTATACCTTTCCAAGAGTGCCCCTCCTCTCCTCTTATAAAAGGCCCACACCTCTACCACCTTACCCACACCTCTCAACCCTTTGTCTTAGCCAAACCCTACCCATTTTGTCTCTCTAAATCCCTCTATTACTCCTAGAAGCCTCAAATTGGATAGAAGTCTTCTTAAAGAATCCTTTTAGCTCAAATCAAAAAGAGTTACCCAATTTAAAGGTGGTGTCTTCTCTTGTGTTCTTTTGTTTTATTTTGCTTCTCCAACCCCGTAAACTCCTTTTATTCATTTCTATTGTAACAAATACAGTATCTTCAATATACTATGATGTTGTTATAAAAATTATTCTAGCTACACTTACACACACCTTCATCTAATGGTTAAATTACATACTGTTTCTGTGGATGGGGAATTTCTGCCTCACGAAACGATGATTGTTCAACACTCATATAACACCTTCAAAGGTGGCCATTAAGATGACACTATATTTATATATGATATATAATATGTTTATTTTTTACTTAAGCTTTTATATTTTTCATTTAAGTCATACCTTTATGGTTTCCATTATGGGTAAACACGATATCTTCATTTTAGGAAGTGCGGACTACCACCCCCTCAAAGTGATTTTATTCGTTAATGCCATATGTGGGATGTATAAAGGATGGATTTAAAATTATTATATATTATGTTATACTAGAATTATAATATACCTTTATATAATTATTATTTTCTTTCCATTAATGTATGAGATAGAAATGAATGTAGCGTTCATGCGTACGTACGGCTTACCGTCTCCATGAACGGTGCATTTCATTTCTTATCCCCAAATATAATGTACTATTATAATTACATATATATAATGGATATATATGATTTATGTTACATCTAAATTATTAATATAATTCTGGAATTAAAATATACATATCTCTCATTTAGTTTTAATTCCATTAATATGACATAGAAATGAAAGTAGCGTTCATGCGTACGTACGGCTTACCATCTCCATGAACGGTGTATTTCATTTCGTACCTCTAAATGATTATATAATATTATAAATAAATTTATATTATGAATACATATAATATATATGATATCCAAATCAGGAATATCATTCTGTATATAATGAACCTTTGACCACACGAACAACATGTAATTGTATGAAGTCCACTTTCGACTTAAGAATCAAATATCGACAAAGCAAACATTATTAACTTAAATGATTACATAATGTTTATAACATTAAAATAAATGATATAAAAGGAATAATGAACTTGAAAAAGGTTCTTAATAAAGTAGAAATAAATCAAGTTTATTCTTCAGGACGTTAAAGAATGATCGAGTCATGTCAGACCCGAGATATGGGATCCTACGCCTCTCTTTCTTTTTAAGTACTCTCTTTTATGTCATTTCTTTTAAGATAATATTTCTTATGTTCGGGGATGTTCTTTTATATTACTCATAAATAAAGTTTTATGGTCATATTATGAGAGACCCTATTTGATCTCATAAATCCATTTTTGGATGTTTTAAGTGGCGTTGTTAGGCTGCCGAGTTTTCGTAAGGGATTTTTCATATCACTTTTATTCTCGTGACATTTATGATATGTTTGCCACTATTTCCTCTGAGTGGTGTATGTAATGCCCATTATTATACATTTTTTGTATTATAATTTCATTTATGGGTATTTACATCTTCATGGTATGACCCTTCTTCCATGGGGTGTACGTTTCGAAAGTTACCCAACTCGGTAAGGGGACCTTTCTCCCTCCTCTTTTTAAAAGACTTCTTTTGTTATGCCTTTTATTTCACATGCTATTATGTTGGGATATGTTCTTATATATCCTTATTTATGTAAATTTTATGTCCACGTGATGAGATACCATTTCTCTCTCATCAACTCATTTTCTGAATTTTGACGTGACGTCATTAGGCTGTCGAATTTTTGCGAGGGAACTTCTTAACCAAATTTTGATTCATTGGGATAAACTTTCACTCCATGAATGTGTCATTTTATGAATATGTGTGAATAACCTATGATTGTTTTACACTTAATATCCACTTATATTTGGGGTATTCATTTGTCACACATATTTACGTAATTGATTTATCTTTAATCCAAGGATATCGTCTTTGTATTGGACTTCATCTCAACCTCCTTTCATTGAGGCATATTTCATTTTATACACTAGCTTCATTTATATGGTGTATAAACCCCTTTTACTTTTATGTTTATAAAAAAGGAATCTTTTTATATGAAGTGTTTTACTAAACGACAAAAGGGAATGTTTTTGTCGTACGTATGCGGCAACAACCACTTCTCCACCGCCGTGACCATTATTTGAGTTTCAGCTTCCTCTACAAGCCATACATTTTTAAAATGAAAAATAAATACAATGTTTTAATTTTCTTTTATTTTGGTATTAAAAATGGTTTTAAAGATTTATTCTTTTAAACATTTATCATCCATGTCCATGTTTTAAAAATGGTTTTAAGTATTTATTTATATGGACATTAATGTTTTAAAGCCCTTAAAAAAGTTTCGAAGTGGAATGGGGCACTATGATTCTAAAATATCTTTTAAATGTATTCTTTTAATATTTTCAAAGTATTAAGGGATTTTCTCTCATAGAGTTTTAATGATTTTATTATATGTTTTTATAATTTTATGATGTGATCTCTTGTGATGGAAATATGGAAATGTTATGTTTCGTTTATGTATGTTTTAATTGATATGAGTATGTTATGGTTCTTGGGCATTATTTATGAAGATGGGTGGTTCTGTGATAAACTAAGGGCGGATGAGCCTATGACAGCTCTCCAATGCATTGGGTAACGTGAAGGAGTGAAATGTTAAGGTATCTCTGAAGAGATTTAGGGAAAATACTGTGATGGGTATTCCAAACGTAACCAAGAGGGTTACTCCCTACGTAAGAATGTTCTGAATTCCTCAAGTTACCTTTATGTCTTATGATTTCTATGATTTATTCATGATGTGATGAGGTATATTAAAGTGCTTATGTTTTATGGGTAAAGTTTGATTTCATTCTTATGTAAATATGAACTCATGTTTCCCTTCCATATTTCTTTAGACATTACTGAGATTTTTATGCTCATCCCATGTTTTTTTGAAATGTTTTTCACAGGACATAAAGTTGAATAGGGGTCAAGGATGGGATCAAGGAAATGTCAGGCTGTCTAAAACAAGGAACTAGACATGACTCTTTTGTTCAGGAGTTTTTATTTTGTGAAAAGAAATGGAAGTTGAGTAGATGTGTCTACTTTGTAATCTTTGAGATGTAATAGTTATGTCCTAATTCTCTAAAACTCTAACCCTAAAAAGATCCCCAATGTGTAATCTTGTAATAACTAAATATTAAGTAATGATTAAGGCTGGGGCCTTATAGTTGGTATCAGAGGTCGGCTTAGATAACATTAGAGGATATGGTATTCTATAAGTATAAGTAGCATTACCATAATTGCTAGTATTTCAGAAAGATTCATAGTTTTTAGATAAAGTGAATCAGTAAGTATATCTTAGTGTTTATATTCCTCATTAGTACATGATGATTTTGTTGATATACACACACTGACATTGCTGGTTTTAGTAAATGGATGGATCTAGCAGGCACCAAAGTGACAATGGGTTTGATGGAAACTGTGGTGGTTCTCTGATTAAGAGACTGGATGAAATAGGGGAATTCAATGAGGAATCTCATGGTTGTGCTAAACCAACTATCAAGGTGTCATGAACAAAAACATGAACCTTGGTGAGTTCTCTAATGCATCATGTATGAGATGATCAACTCGATGTGGATGTTCAGGTAATAATTATAAAGGTAACCATTAGGGTTTATATGATCTCTACTTTTTATGTAATTATGGGTTGCTCTATGATATGATGGAAAATGAAAGGCATGAGATAAACTTGAGGTTAAAATTTGTTTTAATCATTTTTAAAGATTTTATCTCATTTTGGGAAATGTTTTACAAATTATATAGTTTTGGGAAAGGGACAAAACGCAGACTGTGTGATAACCCGTCGTGTCGGACAAAGCTGTGAGAATCGAACACATAAACAAAGTGCGACTGGTATTTATCACCTACCACTGGACTACGTGATGTCCCTGGTTAGTTTGACTACTTAATTTTAGTTATATGATCTTATGAATCTAGAATAAGCTTATTTTTGGAATTATTAACCTATCATGGTGGATATGTGATTAGGTTAATTACTTTTCAATATGAGACATTTAGAGCAATAGATGTTATTTGAAGATAAGTGTTAATTTGTACCATGGAAGACTATGTGACTAAATCCTTCAAATATCTGGGTTTCAATCTTAGTTTGGTTTACATTGAATAATTTTATGGACAAATTGATTATCGAATGGTCCTTGTTAAACTTTGGGTTTTGTTGGACAAATTTTGAAGATTAAGAATAGATTTTGTTTGTATAGAGGATTATACTTTTGTGGATTATCTAATCTCATACTAACAATTTTGGTTTTCGTTAAGGTCTAAAGACATGGGATGTATATAGTTCTCTTTTTAGGATTAGTTAATTCTCAAGAAGTGGATTATAGTACTCGTAATGCGAACATGTCTTCTTAAATACTCATATTTTGGAGAAAATATGAGTTTAATTAAAAAATCTAGTGAAAGTTAAAAGTCTACGTGACAAGTAAGTATGATTCATTATGATTTAGTTAAGCTCAAAATTAAATTCCTCAATGAAGAGTAACTTAAAACAAAAATGTTGTCTATTAACATTTCCTACTGGGGAATCGAATATCATTTAACCTATCACAAGTTTGTGATTTTCTTATGGTTAACTTTCTCCTAGACATGTTTACTATCACTCTTCCTCAGAAAATGACCCTATGTTTTCTCCTCCATGACCATGTTTTCCTGCATGTAATTCTAGTATGGGTTAACTTGGGTGACCTTTGTACTTCCCTTTCATTATTTTAAGGTGATAGTTTAATTTACACCTTTTCTGATGTGTGATTTTCAATGATGCTTCCAAGCCCAGTTTTAAAATTGCGAGGACGCAATTACCAAAAGGGGGGAAGGATGTAACACCCCAGGTAAATAAAGAATATGAAATTTTTATATTTATCCCTATTTGGGAAAAAAATGTCAATATAAATTTAAATGGAACGCTCTTCGCGATGGCTTACCTAATACGCAACAACGAGTTCCTTTGAAATCTTACGTTGCACTCTAATAATAAAATAATATTATTTAAAATGGTAGTTAACACATAGCCATTGTATTGGCGAGAATGAATAGAAATAACTAAAATATGATTATATATTTTTCTTAAATGTTTTTACTTTTATCCAATAAATTTTAGAGGCTTAAAATAAAAATGAATCCAATCTTAAGCATTGAATACACTAGTATTTTTAAAAGATTGTTTTACTATCTTTTGATGGAAAACCATTTTTAAATCAAACATTTGACAATTTTATAAGATATATTTTTCAAAATAAACATATTATTTATGATTGGGACATTTAAATTTACCTTGTGTTAATTTTTGGTATTTTTCTGACAATGTTCATTTTTCAATGAATAGTGAAAAATACAGCATTTTACATCAAACTGCTTCTTCATATAATTTAATTATATGGATATATTATCGTTTTAATTTGTTTTAATGTATAATTAAAATATATTTTTACCATGTAATTCAATTATGGTCATTGGGATTAATTTCACTTTGGAATTGGGCATAAACAAGTGCCAAACTTTTCATAAATATTGTTTCTAAAAAACCCGCTATTTGTTTTGACAACGAAAAATATTTTTAAAATAATTATTGATATTAATATGTTTGGAATTTGGTAAAATGGATTACATATTTGTAATCAGATGGTCAAAATTATTTAATTAAGACTCTTTTATTTTTGGACATTATGAATAGTAACGACCGTGATTATCTTTAATTATCATGATTAATGAGTAATCAGGTAGTTAAAGATAATAAAATAATATCATAATAATACAAAATGACAACAACATGTGTCCTAAGTCTACTGGTTGTCTCATGTCCGACCATGGTATGCCTTGTGCCAAACTTTAGGGCCCCATGGAATCACTTTTGTGAGAAAATGACTTTTTATCTTTTTATTTTTAAAGAATGTTAAATGTAACAAAGAATGTATCACCTGAGTAAAAAATATTTTTATTTTTGTCTAAATAAAAGATCTATTGAACTATAAACAGTATTTGAAAAGCAAATAATATTTCCTAAATCATAGTATTTGTTTTATTATTTTTAGAAATTAAATAAATTAAATTATTTATGACATCATGATAATACAGCAATTACGTCAGTATTTAGTGATTTAAATAAAATGAAACGATAATGTAAAATCTAACCCCTAAACATGTCAAAAACCTATTGTATGGGTGTATTTAGAACCCTTATCACCTTACCCTCGAAACACATCTATGTGGGACCATTAAAATCTGAAAATTATTTTAAAATAAAGATACATTTTATACCTTTCCAAGAGTGCCCCTCCTCTCCTCTTATAAAAGGCCCCCACCTCTACCTCCTTACCCACACCTCTCAACCCTTTGAATCGGCCAACCCCTGCCCATTTTGTCTCTCGACATCACTCTCTTACTCCTGGAAGCCTCACTTTGGGCAGAAGTCTTCTTAATGAATTCTTTGAGCTCAAATCAAAAAGAGTTACCCGATTTAATGGTAGTGTCTTCTCTTCTGTTATTTTGTTTTATTTTGCTTTTCCAACCCCCTAAACTCTTTCTATTCATTTCTATTGTAGTAAATAAAGTATTGTAAATATACTAGGATGTTGATATAAAAAGTATTCGAGCTACACCTACACACACCTTCATCTAATTGTTAAAGAACATACTGTTTCTGTGGATGGCGAATTTCTGCCTCACGAAACGATGATTGTTCAACACTCATATAACACCTTCAAAGGTGGCCATTAAGATGTCACTATATTTATATATGATATATAATATGATTATATTTTACTTAAGCTTCTGTATTTTTCATTTAAGGCAAACCTTTATTTTTTCCATTATGGGTAAACGTGATATCTTCATTTTAGGAAGTGCGGACTACCGCCCCCTCAAAGTGATTTGATTCGTTAATGCCATGTGTGGGACGTATAAAGGATGGATTTAAAATTATTATATATTATTTTATAATGTAATTATAATATAACTTTATATCATTATTACTTTCTTTCCATTAAAGTATGAGATAGAAATTAAAGTAGAGTTCATGCGAACGTACGGCTTACCATATCCATGAACGGTGAATTTCATTTCTTATCCCCAAATGTAATGTACTATTATAAGTACATATATATAATGGATATATATGATTTATGTTACATATAAATGATTAATATAATTATGTAATTAACATATACATATCTCTCATTTAGTTTTAATTACATTAAAATGACATAGAAATTAAAGTAGCATTGATGCGTACGTACGGTTTACCGACTCCATGAACGGTGAATTTCATTTCTTACCAATAAATGATTATTTAATATTATAAATACATGTATATTATGTATATATATGATATATATGATATCCAAATCATGAATATCATTCTGGATATAATGAACCTTTGACCACACGAACAATATGTAATTGTAAGAAGTCCATTATCGACTTAAGAACCAAATATCGAGAAAGAAAACATTATTAACCTAAATGATTACATAATGTTTATAAAATTGCTATAAGTGATATAAAAGGAATAATTAACTTGAAAAGATTCTCAATAAAGTAGAAATTAACTCAAGTTTATTATTCATGACGTTAAAAAATGATCGAGTCAAGTCGGACCTGAGGTAAGGGATCCTACGTCTCTCTTTGTTTTTAAGTACTCTCTTTTATGTCATTTCTGTTAATCTCATATTTCTTATGTTTGGGGATGTTATTTTATATTCCTCAGACTGAAATTTTTATGGTTGTATTATGAGAGACCCTATTTGATCTCATAAATCCATTTTTGGATGTTTTAAGTGGCGCCATTATGCTTCCGAGTTTTCGTAAGGGATTTTTCGTCTCACTTTTATTCCCGTGACATTTATGATACGTTTTACACTATTTCCTTTGATTGGTGTATGTAATGCCCCTTATTATACATTTTGTGTAGAATAATTTAATTTATGGGTATTTACATCTTCATGGTATGACCCTACTTCAATGGGGTGTACGTTTCGAAAGTCACCCAACTCGGTAAGGGGGCCTTTCTCCCTCCTCTTTTTAAATGACTTCTTTTGTTATATATTTTATTTCACATGATATTATGTTGGGAAATGTTCTTATATATACTTATTTATTTAAGTTTTATGTCCAAGTGATGAGATACCATTTTCTCTCTCATCAACTCATTTTCAGAATTTTAAAGTGACGCCATTAGGCTGTCGAATTTTTTCAAGGGAACTTCTTAACCCAATTTTGATTCATTGTGATAATCTTGCACTCCTTTAATGTGTAGTTCTATGAATATGTGTCAATAACATCTGATTGTTTTACACTTAATATCCACTTATATTTGGGGTATTCATTTTTCACACATAATTACGTAATTGTTTTATCCTTAATCCATGGATACCGTCTTTGAATGGGACTTCGTCTCAATCTCCTTTCATTGAGGCATATTTCGTTTTATACACCACCTTCTTTTATACAATGTATAAACCCCTTTTACTTTTATGTTTATCCAAATGGAATATTTTTTATATGATGCATTTTACTAAAGGACAACAGGGAATGTTTTTGTCGTACGTATGCGGTGACAATGACTTCTCTTCCGCCGTGACCATTATTTGAGTTTCGGCTTCCTCTACAAGCCATAATTTTTTTAAATGAAAAATAAATACCATGATTTAATTTTCATTTATTTTGGTATTAAAAATGGTTTTAAAGATTTATTCTCTTAAACATTTATCATCCATGTCCATGTTTTAAAAATGGTTTTAAGGATTTACTTATATGGACATGAATGTTTTAAAGCCCTTTAACAAGTTTCGAACTGGAATGGGACACAATGATTCTAAAATCTCTTTTAAATGATTTCTTTTAATATTTTCAAAGTATAAAGGGATTTTCCTCTCATAGAGTTTTAATGATTTTTTAGATTTTATTATTATTTTATGATGTGATCTCTTATGATTGAAATATGGAAATGTTATGTTTTCTTTATGCATGTTTTATGTGATATGATTATATTATGGTTCTTGGGCATTGTTTATGAAGACAGGCGGTTCCATGATAAACTAAGGGCGGGTGAGCCCATGAAAGCTCTCCAAAGAATTGAATGTAAAGGAGTGAAACGTTAAGGTATCTCCAAAGAGATTTATGGAATATACTGTGATGGGTATTCCAAACGTATCCAAGAGGGTTACTCCCTACGTAAGAATGTTATGAATGCCTCAAGTTACATTTATGTCTTATGATTTCTATGATTTATTAATGATTTGATGAGGTATATTAAAGTGCTTATGTTTTATGGGTAATGTATGATTTCATTATTATGTATATATGAACTCATGTTTCCCTTCCATATTTCTATAAACCTTACTGAGCTTTTTATGCTCATCCCAAGTTTTTTTATAATGATTTTCACAGGACATAAAGTTGAATAGGGGTCAAGGATGGGATCAAGGAAATGTCAGGCTGTATAAAACAAGGAACTAGACATGACTCGTTTGTTCAGGAGTTTTTATTTTGTGGAAGAAAATGGAAGTTGAGTAGATGTTCCTACATTGTAATCATTCAGATGTAATAGTTATAGCCTAATTCTCTAAAACTCTAAAACTGAAAAGAACCCCAATGTGTAATCTTTAAATAACTCAAGATTAAGTAATGATTAGGGCTAGGGACTTATAATTATACTCTATGATTAAATTATTTTGTATTATCTTACTGTTTTCAGAAGATATAAATCATTAAAACAGGAATAATTTGGAAAATATTTTTCCCATTATCTTATAAGAGATATTGGTAACTCCAATCTCTTTCATTGAGTTAAAATGCTTTTTCAAGAACACTGCTAATTCATACTAGGGTTATCAAACCATATTATTTTATTCTACTTTTTAATCCTTTTGGGGAAAATTATGTGTTAATATAAAGATGTTTTTATTACTTTTTTGGTATTCAATATATGTAATTTAATGTATTAAAAATCACCCTTTCATAAAACATTTTTTGGGATCCACATTTTTTTTATAAAATGTATACAAAAATACATCATTATAAATGGAGGGATTCAAATCAATGTATCAGAAAAATCTAATTCTTGAACCTTTATTAGGTGGTAATGATCGAGCGTTAATTTTCATGTATTTTTTCATATATGTCAACTTCTTTACAGGTTTATTTTTTTATATTGGGTATTATTCAATTAAAAACAATCATCTAATTTCACTAGATGGATTATGATCATGTTATTCTAGTATTTAAAAATACATATACTGATTTCTCTATATAGTTTTAGCCCCTAATATTAAATAATTAATATTGGATGATGTTATCCTAGATAAAATGTCATTATAATGAAATGGGGAAAATTATTTTTCTATAAAAATGTTTCATTCTAGTATGGATGACTATTTGAAAGTAAACTATGTATTGTTTGACCATTCACATTCATCCTTTGGATGGGGTGTATTCTTTTTATCCCTTTAATTATATTGGGAAAAATTAGTGGAATTTTAATTTTTTTATAATAAGAATAATAATTGGATTGATGAATATGTATTTCATGGTCATCCAACTTCATTCTCTAGATGTGTTAGGATCTTATAATCACATTTATTTGTATGAGGTAAATTATTGATTTTATTTATGATTATATACATCAAGAACTGGATAAATATGTTTTCATATTATTTTTTTTCATTATATATATATATATCTATGTTTTTATTCACCAAATGGATCATTGAGAAATTTTCTGAAAGTTCATGTTGAATATTATAGTGAATGAATTGGTCATAATATGGTGACAGGTGGGGCCTAAAATTGTATATTTTATCGATGCATAGGTATGTATCATGAGATAATACATATTATGGAATGTGTTTTATTCCTACCAAATTTAGATATATTTGTTGACTATAGTCTCAATAACAAGTATACTGTCTCAACACATGGAATTTACATAATTTTTTATGTTAGAAATTACGTGTTCTATAAGTATGGGATTATTATTTTTGAAATAAATGGTTTCATTTATTTTTATCTATATAAGATGTTCAAATTTTTTTTGAATTTGGATTTATTTAAATTATTAATTCTTTCCATATTATTTTATACATGCTTATATTTTCGACAGACATAGTTATATGTTGTTGTTAATTAGGGTTTGAGATAACCGATTCTAATGTTTCTATTTACCCATGTTAGATAGAAAAGTATAAAAAAAGATATTTCTAACATGATATCTAGTTTGGAGAATTTTTTTACGAAATGATGAAGAGTGATAATAGACTATGTAGTTCCTAATATAATGAAAAAATTCCCATTACCGGATAAAGGTTATTTGTTTATTTTTTTAAATTATTTAAATATATAATCCTAAAATGGTTGGGAAATGTATGTAATGAAATGTTTTCCTTATGTCATGTAATTATGGATTAATTATGTTAAATAGTTTATATTTTTTATTTAAAATAGTGCATGTAGAATATTTTTCTGTAACCATACAGAGTAATGTGGGTCTATCACATTACCAATCATCGTGATAGATAATAGTACAATTAAATAGAGTATAATGTAAGGGGGTTTTAATAAAAAATTTAACTCATTAATACAAGTTTTCTATTATATTTTATTTTATTTTAAGTGCTGTATATGCTCCCTGATTATGTTTTTTATATCCTAAAATACCCTTTATTAATGGAAATTGAAGTTCTATTTAAATATATGTCTCTCTTTTAATAGGATTTGAGTTAAATTCTTCTCATGTTTTAAGGGGTAATTTTTATCAAATTTGAATTCCATGATACTTGATTAGGTTATACACCATTTGATCATTTTATTGGGGGAAAATATGGCCTCATTATCAATTTTTATAACATTTCCCATGTATTTTAGGATTCAAACATTTATATTTCTAGGGATAATGTATCGTTTGATTCAAATATTCCAATGTAATAGCCCCAAACCTGCACTCCCCAGTTAATTACTAAATAGATAAGCCTTACATGTTTGGACATGATAATAATAAACATAATGAAAATTTTTAATTCCAAACCATACACCATCAAAATGAAATATTGTATCACAAACATATCCAATGGCCTTTTTTGTTCAGGGATTTAGTGTAATAGAAAAAAATAAACACTCATGACTTCTAGAGAGTATGTATCCCTCTATACCAATATTTTCATATTCAATATATAGTATTTAACATATCCCAAATAATTCACAACATATGAAGCCGTTATAGACACAAAACATTTAACATTATTCTTCATAACCTAGGGAAAAATAAATATTAGAAGAGTGACATAAAATTCTCAGATAGTGTAACGATAACTATTAACAAATGAATTTTATAAATGATTAAAATAAGTTTATAATGATATAATTATAGTAAATGATCATAAAATAATTTAATTCTTATGAATAAATACCAATATTTTCAATCATAAAAAATTTCATAAATCATTACAATATTTAAATAGTCATAAGAGTACTTAATTATGAGAAATGTGATGTCCAATTTTATCAAAGGAAACATTTATAACTCTAATGAAATAAATAAATTTTTTTGAAACTTTTGGACATCATCATCAAAAAACAATTACATAACCATTAAAATTGAAATAAACCTTTAGCCAACATTAAATATAATTATCTGGAGAAATGAATAATTACCCCATGCATTGGACTGTTATCTAGGTGCACCCATTGTATAAGATACATAGGGCCCACGAATGATATATAATGGTTCCAAACCATTCATAATCATTTTTGAGAACCAAATAATGAACAAAACCATTGAATAATATTTTAAACTTGTGAGGAAACCACTTTTAGATTTCAATATACCCTTATCTTATAAAACACTAATTTTAAAACATAAATCACATACAATGGGATAAGAAGGGTATTTTTTTAATTAAAAAATGAAATCATATATGGGAATAAAAAAATAAAATAATGATTATGGTTGGGGTAAAATTCATTATTTACATATTTTAAAAAGAAGTTAATTCTGCACATAACATGATAATGTCGGGTAAAAAAAGGATAAATTAAATCATATTTTAAAATTGTATAATCCATATAGAGAAATAGTGTGGATGTTATCATTTAAAAATATCCCTAGTGTAGCATAAGTTACGTCAACGGTTTCTTCCACTAATAAATGGAAATACCATTAAAATAACATTAAAACAAATTTTTTTGAAGTTCTTGTTTTTTAAAAACAAATAAATATTAAAAGCATAAGATTTACAAAAAAAATTAAAAAAAATCCCTATGAAAATGACCCATGAATATTAAAAATAATTCTTCAATGAAAATACTTTAATTGATATTGTTAAAATTCATTAATATTGTAGATGTCAAAAATTAATATTTATTTCCAATATTTTGTAAATAATTTCAAAATTGACCCATTGTGGAAGAAAATAAAAATATAACATCTTTAAAACTATTTAACATAAGTAAAAGGATATTGTCAAATAGACATCAATAATTTATCGTGTTTCAAGAATACATTTGATATAATTTTAGAAAATGTGGATATATAAGGGAAATATTACCGATGAAAAAAAAGTTTCATGGTCTTTATTGTACCACCCTTTGATTTTATGATAAGTATTATTTTTAATTTATTTGATGTCATGTGTTTTATACTACACCACGATTATCTTGTACTATGCGCAACACCGTATTATCTTGTAGTATACACAACACAAATCTTTGATCGAGTTAAACATAATATTAAGTTTGTTTGATAATAGTTATTCTATGCAACATTTAGTGTAAATATATATATATATATATTCAATTTATAAATAAAATATGGTTGGATTATGTTATACACAACAATAAAGGAGTCTTTCACTACATGCAACCCTGACTTGGCTTGCATTACACACAATCACAACCTTCTTCGATAGCGTGTGTTGTACGCAATACCATGGTTTTACTAAAAATAGATATATTATTATAATATTATTATGAACTAGCCATTATTAATAGTATTAAATAAATTTTGAATTTAATTTACACATTTTATAGAACATTGTATAAGAACAAAATAATTTTTTCGGGTTAAATAACTATTTTTAAAAAAATGCCGTTTTGCCACCTTTTGATGGCACACCCACTTTAATTCTAGTTTTAGACATGTTTATAAGTTCAATTTTACAATATAAAATCATTCTTTGGAATCATGATATAAAATTCTACCTTGGATAAATTTTTCATATTATTCTGATAACTTTCATTTTTTAATGAATAGTAAAAACACGCTACATTTTAATTAAAAACAAATTTTTCCATCGTAATAACTTATTTGGTTAGATTATAATATTGAATGGTTTTAAAGTATAAATAGAATATATTTTTAGCATTTAATATAATTTATGTCATTAGAATTGATGTTACATTGAATTCGTAGGTTAAATAAATTAAATCATTTCTAATGTTTTAAACAAAAACCCGTTTTCTTTCGACAATGAGATTAATTTTAATTCAATTTCTGCAACTTCTGTGTATTTAATTTGGAAAAATGGATTCCATATTTTTAATCAGTGGTTTAAAATTATATTAATAGACTACTTTTTATTTTTCGGCTTTATGAATAGTAACAACGGTAAATTTTATTTACCATAGTAAAAGGTAAATTGGGTAATTAAGAGTAAATATAATATTATAAAATTATCCTAATACTTTTCTTAATATAATTAGATGATTATAATTTGTCCTAAGCCATATTTGGGTCGAAATGGAATCCATTAGAACCCACTTAAAGGTGATTAAGACCTTTAGATTATTTTATTTAAAGGAAAGTGAAATATGTCTCACTCAACTTTAATAATTAAAGTCTTTTTAATATAAGTTTATACAGAATATAAATTCAGTTATAAATACTCATTTGAAAGATACATTTTTTTTCTTTATCATGGTAATTTATTTATAATTTTTAAGAGTTATTTAATTACCTTATTATCTTATACATTAATTATGGAGAGATTATTTATTTAGTGAAAAATCAATAATATAGTTTTTATTAAACTATTAATACATATAAAAAGGCTAAAAATCTACAAAAAACTTATTATTAGTGTATATATAAACCCTAATCATCCACCGGCCGAATTGTGGACCATTTGGATCCTTATTAAGCTAATTATGACACTTATATTAATCTATTCTAAATGATGCCAAGGTTGTCACCTTCATAATTTAATAAATATAATAATTTAAATATTGTGATTTTAAGATGATAAATTCGAGTGAAAGTATTATAGTGAAAGGTAATAGATTTATCTTCATCATATGATTTTATTTTTAATTTTTTTGAAAAAAATTACTATATTAAATAATTATACAAAAATTTTGTAGTAATTATTTTTTTAAAAGGTAAACCAAATAAATTGTATTAAAAAAATAAATTAAATATTAAATGAACTATTTAAGGTTATCCAATAATATCCTAGATACATATGAAATTTATGAATCTATTAAAGCTTTTAGTTCGAACATATCTCTTATATATATTTTATTTAAATTCAAATAAATGAATAGTGTCAAAATTGACACTATTGTTTTTTTATACAAATAACATATTATAAAATTCTTTAAAAATCACAAAAACATTTAAAAATTAAAAATTTGAATTTATATGGTCTAAAATTTTATATATTATCCAATTATGGAAAATTCACAAGAAATAAGTAATTATTTGTTATAATTTAAAATATAGAACTTTATTACCACAAATAAAATTCAATTTATTAAATAAGGATAAATCAAGTTTATAAAGTTTAAAATAAATTCCTAACATGGCTAAATTTTTTTGGTTGATTATATTAAAACCATATATTATCTAATATTCAGATATGAGTCATTTTTAAAGTTTTTAATTGTGGTTGGGATTTAATATAAATTAATGTTTTCTTATATTTCCAAAGGTGCCCCTCTCCTCCCTTATAAAAGGGCATCTCCTCCCTCTTCTCCTCACACCAATTTGAGCTTTCAAGCTCAGCCAAACCCTGCAAATTTAAAATCCATACTTCCCTAGAAACATCCTCGAGGTCCTGGTCTCCTTCAAAGACCAATTTTAGTGTCCTAATAGGAGGTCTCAAAGAGGCGCTTCAAAGAAGAGGTAATGTCCGTTACCGATTCTTTCAACTTGATTTATTTTTCTACACCCTATTCTTTAGTTGTATCATTATTATGCAATAACATCATTATCCCTCATATACTGATATGTTTTTATAAAAATGAAACAACCCTATTTCACCTTCTATCCATCCTATGGAAAACATAATCACCGCGCGTGCGTACGTATGGAATACCGTCTTCACGCCGTGGTGTAATATGTTTTTCCACCAACACCATAAATGGATGGGTATAATGGTGTAAATAATAACTATATATGGTTATTATAACATCATATGGATTCTGATATATTATACCATACACTCCAATTCTTTTCAATAATTATGGGAATGATGTCATCGCTCGTGCGTACGTATGGACTACCGTCTCCACGAAGCGATGAGATTCATTCCCCTTATTTACCATACATGAATGATCATAAATATTATATGATTAATAATAATGAAATATATGAAATTATAATTCTACTAGATTTATGTATATATATATGTATGTCATCTATATAGTTTCATTCAATTCAATAAGGAAACTAAAACAACGTTCATGCGTACGTATGACCTATCGACTCCATGAATGGTGTATTTCATTTCATTTATCAATATATAATATATAATATATATAAATCATGTTTTACATTCTGGAATTATGTAAATCAGGATATAAGTAATAATGTCATGAATGAAAAGTCAAAACATATATGATAAATGAAATGATTTTACCCAAAATGCTGCTTTAGCATGGAATTTACAAAAGAACGGGAAATATAAAATCATAAGTGAAACATATATGATATCATAACAATGAATATTATTATATAATAAGTCAATGACTTTATTTAAATCATTATACAAGAGGTTTGGATCTATACAAATCATATCAGACCTAAGGTAATGGATAACTTTTCCAATATCGTTCGTATCCAAGATTGTTTATTCGTAAGTATTTACTGGGGTTATTGTTCCCATCCATGTACATGTTTCCTAAAAATGGTTTCATGTATGTTTAAAGTAATTTTTAACCATTTTTTACTTTTACTACTTTGTATGTATGGAATATTTCTTTTACGAGGTACTTTTTGACTTTTCCAGCAAAAGTACAAGAAGGATGTTTTTTAACTTATACGGCATGAAAGGATTTTTTACGGTTTTATAAAGCCTTATTTTCCTGAAGCCTCCTCCAAAATTATTCATGAATATTTTCAACAAAATACTTTTATTTTAGAATTTATTGGCATTTTGTGAAAAAAAAATGATTTTGATGAAGAAAAGATATTTTCCTCAAGAATTCATTTCTAGTGTTTTTCAAAACCATTTTCTATCCAAGGAGACATTCCTCTATATGTCTATGTTTAAAGTATAATGTCCCTATGATTTATGTGGTTTAAATTTTCTTATTATGAAATGATATCCATTTCTTTTATATGTATTATTTGATTATGGGAAGATGTTTATGAAACCCATTTTATTTTGTGGGTTATTATGAATGATGTGTGTTTATTTTGTGGCACAAGTAAGAATGATTTCATTATAATATGGGTGGGACCTATATCTCCCTCCAATGAATTGGGTAATGATTTATATCTCATGAGGTATACCTGGCTGGAATGGAATGTGAAACTGGTTCATTAATAAAGGACTAGAACGAGGAGTGAACTTGATTCAGAAAGGGACATTGTCCACTATGATTGTCTTGGCAGCAATGCCTTGGCTACTATGGAAATCATAACAAATGCAGAATGGTTTCCAAAATTACATATTTTATTCCCATGCTATGTTATCATGATTTATGTTCCATTATAATCTATGCCTTAGGTACTTCCATGATTTATGTCACTGCTCAAGATTTTGATGTTTAGATTTTACGCTCATGTTTTTACATTCAAATGTCTAAGGATTTTTTATGTTCTCTATGCTTACCCTTACTGAGAATTTGAGCACACCCTTTATATGTTTTATTTTCCCCAGGATTTAAAGAATGTTTTTAGATATGAAAATAAAGGGTAATATCATTAATGGAGATGTTGAAGATCTTTCACCACGTTTAGAAGATTATATTCCGAGTTTCCAATGACACTAAACTATTATGATCCTTGTGTGTCTGTTTTTGTTATGTGTTATGTATTCTGCAAAAGTAATTTAATTTCCATGTACGTCAAGCTTTGAGTCATTACAGTTGGTATCGAATGAAAGGTTTAGTCAACCTTTGGAATCTAGTATTCGAAAATGTTAGTGAGATCCCTAGAGATATTTCTAAGGTATGTCAAGGGATGTCCCTACGGTTAAGTATACGTATAGGGTATAGTTCTAGAATTTCACTGAAGATCATATAATTAAACCTAAGATGTTAGATATTGAGGGTACACCCACATTACTATGTTGTTTTCCCTAGCATGATTTTTACCTCTCACACTATTCTTTTTGGGTTTTAGAAAATGGCTTGAAATATGAAGATTCACGATAATAGAGGATATGACGGACAATGGAATGATATTCTTCATGAGAAACCAACTGAAACGGGATTTGTAATTCCAAACATCGTTATTATGGATAATCATAAATCTCATAATATGATCAATAATCTCTACTTTGGTAATTTTACTGACTCAGAGAATAAGAGAAAGATGGAGTTTCATGGTGATCATAGAGGAAAGAAAGTTCAATTTCCCTCATGTAAATCATGTGGTAAGAGGCATCAGGGAGATTGTTTCAAAGGAACTGGAAGATGCTTTGGTGTGGAAAAGAAGGACACAAATCCAGTAAGTGAAAAGGAAAAGGTTCAGTTATCACCATGGACAAGGATAATGGTATTTCTATGAAATCAACAATGATTAGATGTTTTAAATATGGAATGTATGGGAATTATGAAAACAAATTCCCTAGGGGAAAATCTCATGAATAGAATCATCATGGTCATATGAGAGTATTTATGTGGATGATGATGAAGAGACTGCAAATGAAATATGAGATTAAAGAAATGTTGAAGCTCAGTCAATGGTTTAAGAAGTTAGTGGAATGATTGTATGTTTATAAAGAATAATGTATGGTACTATGGAATAAAGAATCATCTAAGGATTGTTACACTATTATTATTCCTAAGGTATTTGAAAGTATATGTTGAATGGTACCGGTAACCATGGAAGGTTATTCAGATATTTTTGGAAAGTAGATGATATGCACAGAATGAAGGGATAAGAAGATAATGAGATGTTTGATTGTATTCATGAGCTCATGACTGATATAAGGACTTGTGATATCACAGTTTGAGTATATAGAATTTTTGGGATTTTGGTATGTGGAAAGAGTTAAATTTTGAAAGCATTCATGGTTTCAATAAGTTTAAATGGGGTTTTATTTCTTTTCAAAAGAATACATGATTAAGGTATTCACATGTTTTTAATTTGACCACCAAGATATATCTTATGATATATAGGGTATAAATGATGGAATTCACGTGATTGTTATGTGACATTTCAAGTAATCAATTTCTTTATACTATGAGCTGGGGAATAAGTATTTTGGATAGGCCTAAAGATTGGAATGGATTATGTTGGACATAAGTTAGTATCTTTTAAGGATAGAACTTTTTTCGATATTATTGATGGGATGTTATAGTAGTGTAGTTTTAGAAAATGGACAACCTACAGGACGGGTGACTGCCCATCGTGTCAGACAAGGCTGTGGTAATCGAACCCAAAACCGAAGTGTGACAGGCCTTTATCGCGTACCACTGACCTACAAGAAGTCCATGTTCATTAGAAACCAGTTTTATTATATTAAGCAGTATGATATATGAATTATAAGTCAATTTTAGGAACCATATATGATTAATCTCACTATAGATGGACTTATGTATTTTTGATAACTTTTTCTAACCTTTTGTTTGATACAGATGGAAGGACCCATCATTCTATCACATGATATGCGAACACTTCATGAATGATAGATTCAACTTCATTTCTTTAAGAGATGAAGTGTAAATTGTCCAAGGAACAACCAACGGTGAGACTCTACCAAAATCAATAAATTATTTCTTATAATTCCAATTTCTTCAACTTTAGGGAAATCATCTTGAACACTAAAAATGTTGTCCTAGTGCCTTTATATCCGGTGAATAATATGGTACCATAAATCATCACAAATTTATGGCTTTGTGATTAATGGGTTTTTCATAGCCAGGTTCTCTACCACTCTCCATCAGAACATGACGGTTATATTTCTCCTCCATATCCATATTTTCACCTATGATCTCCCATGTGGAAAACTAGTGATGAGTTAATTTGGGTAACCATTATGTCTGATACTTTGTTTTTTGAAATTAAGTTTTAGCATTCCTTTTTACAATGTGGGTTAATATGAAAGAAATTCTAAAGTAAAAAACCATTTATAACCCCAATGAATTTCGTGGGAGAAATTCATTTTAATTGGGTAGATTGTAACACCCCGAGATTTTATGATAAGTATTCTTTTTAATTTATTTGATGTCATGTGTTTTACGCTACACCAAGATTATCTTGTGCTATATGCAACACCGTATTAGATTGTAGTATATGCAACACTAATCTTGGATCGAGTTAGACACAATTTTATGTTTGTTTGATAATAGTTATTCTACCCAAAATTGAGTGTAAATATATATAGATATATATTCAATGTGTAAATGAAATATTATTGAATTCTGTTATACACAACAAAAATAGAGTCTTTCACTACACGCAACCCAGATTTAGCATGCATTACACGCAATCACAACCTTCTTCGATAGCGTGTGTTGTACGCAATACCAGGGTTTTACTAAACAACGATATATTATTATGAACTAGCCTTTATGAATAGTATTAACTAAATTTTGAATTTATAACATTATTATTCATCTTACACATTTTCTAGAACATGGTATAAGAACAAAATAAATTTTTTCGGGTAAAATAAGTATTTTTTAAAAAATGTAGTTTTGCCGCCTTTTGATGGCACAACCACTTTAAATCTACTTGTTTACATGTTTATAAGTAAAATTTTAAAAATAAAATTATTCATTGGAATCAGGATATAAAATTTTACCTTGGATAAATTTTTCATATTATTCTGATAACTTTTATATTTTAATGAATAGTAAAAACACGCTATATTTTAATTAAAAACAACTTTTTACATCGTAATAAATTATATGGTTAAATTATAATATTTAATTTTTATAAATTATAAATAGAATATATTTTTACCATTTAATATAATTTATTTCATTAGCATTGATTTTACATTGAATTCGTAGGTTAAATAAATTCAATCTTTTGCAATGTTTTAAACAAAAACCCATTTTCTTTTGACAACAGGATTAATTTTAATTTAATTACTGAAGGGTACGTTTATTGAAGTTGGAAAAATGGATTCCATATTCGTAATCAGTGGGTCAAAAGTATATTAATATACTACTTTTTATTTTTGGGATTTATGAATAGTAACAACGGTAAATTTTATTTACCATAGTAAAAGATAAATTGGGTAATTAAGGGTAAACATAATATTATAAAATTATACAAATACTTGTCTAAATACTATTGGATGATTATAATTTGTCCTAAGTTATATTTTGGTCAAAATGTAATCCATTAGAACCCACATGGAGGTGATTAAGACCTTTATTTTATTTTATTTAAAGGAAAGTGAAATATGCCTCACTCAACTTTAATAATCAATGTATTTTTAATATAAGTTTATAAAGAATATAAATTCGGTTATAAATAATCATTTTGAAGATAAAATGTTTTTTTATCATGGTAATTTATTCATAATTTATAAGAGTTATTTAATTACCTTATTATCTTATACATTAATGATACATAGATTATTTATTTAGTGAAAAATCAATAATATAGTTTTTATTGAAATATTAATATATATTAAAAGGTCCAAAAATCTGTACAAAACTTATTATTAGTGTATATAAACCCTAATAATCTACCGGCCAATGTTTTGACCATTTGGATCCTTATTAAAGCGATTATGACAGTTATATTATTTTATTTTAAATGATGCCAAAGTTGTCATCTTCATAAGTTAATAAATATAACAATTTAAATATTGTTATTTTTAGAAGATAAATTCGATTAAAAGTATTATTGTGAAAGGAAATAGAGTTATATTCATAATAGGATTTTATTATTATTTTTTATGAAACAAATAAGTATATTAATTAATTATACAAAAATGTTTTCGTAATTATTTATTTAAGAGGTAAACCAAATAAATGGTTTTAAAAATAATAAAATAAATATTAAATGAACTATTTAATGTGCTACACCAATTTTCTAGATACATATGACCTTTTGTGAATCTATTAAATCTTTTAGTTTGAACATATCATCTGTATATATTTTAGTTAAATTGAAATAAATGAATAGTTTCAAAATTGACACTATTGTTATTGTATAAAAATAATATATTATAAAATTGTTTAAAAATCACAAAAATAATTAAAAATTAAAAATATAAATTTACATGTTCTAAAATGTTATAAAGTATCCAATTATGGACATTTCCCAACAAATAAGTAATTATTTGTTATAATTTAAAATTTAGAATGTTATTAACACAAATAAAATTAAATTTATTAAATAAGGATAAATCTAATTGATAATGTTTAAAATAAATTCCTAACATGTCTAAATTTTATTTGTTGACGATATTAAAAGATTATCTCATCTATTATTCGGATATGAGTCATTTTGGAAGTTTTTATGTGGGGTTGGGTTTTAGTATAAATTTATATTTTCATATATTTCCAAAGGTGCTCATCTCCTCCCTTATAAAAGGGAATCTCCTCCCTATTCTCCTCACACCAATTTGAGACTTCAAGCTCATCCAAACCCTAAATATTTTACTTCCCCACTTCCCTAGAAACATCCAAGAGGTATTGGTCTTCTTCAAATACCAATGCTAGTGCCCTAAGAGGATGTCTCAAAGAGGCGCTTCAAAGAAGAGGTAATGTATGTTACCGATTCTTTCAACTTTATTTCTTCTTCTACTCCCTCTTATTTAGTTATTTCATTATTAAGTAATAACATAAGTATTTCTCATATACCTATATGTGATTATAAAAATTAAACAACCCTATTTCGCATTCTATCCATCCTACGGAAAACAAAATCACCGCGCGTGCGTACGTACGGAATACCAGTCTCCACGGCGTGGTATAATATGTTTTTCCACCAACACCTTACATGGATGGGTATAATGGTGTAAATAATAACTATATATGGTTATAATAACATAATATGGATTCTAATATATTATATCATACACTCCAATTATATTAAATAATTATGGGAATGATATCATCGCTCGTGCGTACGTACGAACTACCGTCTCCACGACGCGATGAGATTCATTCTCCATGTTAACCATACACGAATGATCATAAAGTTTATATAATGAATAACAATGAAATATATGAAATAATAATTCTACTGGATTTATGTATATATATATGTATGTCATCTATTTAGTTTCATTCAATTCAATAAGGAAACAAAAACAGCATTCATGCGTACGTATGGCCTACCATCTCCATGAACGGTGTATTTCATTCCTTTTATTGATCAATAAAATATATTATATATAAATGATGTTTTACATTCTGGAATTATTTAAGTCAGGATATAAGTAATAATATCAATAACGAAAAGTCAAAACACATATGATAAATGAAATTATTTTTCCCAAAATGCTGCATTAAAATGCAATTTTCTAAAGAATGGGTAATATAAAGTCATATGTGAAACATATATGATATCATAAAAATGAATATGATTATGTAATAAGTCAATGAAATTATTTAAATCATTAAATAGGAGGTTCGGATCTATATGAATCATATCAGACCTAAGGTAAGGGATAACTTTTCCAATCTCGTTCTTATCCGAGATTGTCTATTCGCAAGTATTTTCTGAGGTTATTGTTCCCATCCATGCACATGTTTCCTAAAAATGTTGTCCTTTATTTTTAAAGTCCTTTTTACCCATTTTTTGACTTTTAATACATGGTATGTATGGAATCTTTCTTTTATGAGGTACTTTTTGACTTTTTTGGCAAAAGTACGAGAAGAATTTTTTTTTACTTATACGGCATGAAAGGATTTTTTTATGGTTTTATAAAGCCTTATTTTCATTAAGATTCCTCCACAATATTTCATAACTATTTTCAAAAAAATCCTTTTTTTAGAATTGCATGGAATTTTGTGAAAAGAAATTGATTTTGAAGAATAAAGGATATTTTCCTCAAGAATTCATTTCAAGTGTTTTATCAAAACCATTTTCCATCTAAGGAGACATTATTTCACATGTGTATGTTTCCAGTATAATCTCCCTATGATTTACGTGGTTTCACTTTTCTTATTATGAAATGATATCCATTTTTTTATATGTATTATGCTATTATGGAATGATGTTTAGGAACCCCATTTTATTTATTTGGTTATTATGAATGATGTATGTTTAATTTGTGGCATAAGTAAAAATGATTTCATTATGAGATGGGTGGGACCTATAATCCATCCAATGCATTGGGTAAAGATTTATATCTCATGAGATAGACGTGGATGGAACGGAAAGTTAAATTGGTTCAGTAATACAGGATTGGACCGAGGAGTTAACTCAATTCAGAAAGGGACTTTTTTCACTAAGATGGTCTTGGCAGCAATGCCTTTGCTACTATGGAAATCATAACAAGTGCTAAATGGTTGCAAAAATTACATGTTTTATTCTCATGCTATTTTATCATGATTTATGTTCCATTATGATCTATTCCTTAAGTATTTCCATGTTTTATGTCATTGCTCAAGATTTTGATGTTTAGATTTTATGCTCATGGTTTTTACATTCAAATGTCTAAGGATTGTTTTATGTTCTCTATGCTTACCCTAACTGAGAATTTGAGATCACCATTTATATGTTTTCTTTTCCTCAAGATTTAATTAAAGGTTTTAGGTAATAAAATAAAAGGGGATGATCATTAATGGAGATGTTTATGATCATTCACCACAATTATAATATTATATTCCGAGTTTCAAAGACTCTAAACTATTATGATCCTTGTGTGTCTGTTTTTGTTATGTATTAATTATTCCGCAAAAGTAATGTTATGTCCATGTACGTCATGTTTCTGGTCTTTACAATTATCACTTTCAAAATAGTTCCTTGATTATTCTTTAATCAGTAATGGATTAATTGGAATTTATGCTTGAATAAAATGTTAATAACTAGAAGAGAATAAAAGATATGTAGTTTATGAAAATAAGTGCATATTAATTCCTAAAAATAAATACTGAACATATTAATTTCCTAAAATAAAGGTATTTTAATATAAATCCTTTTCAACTTTTATAATGTTCAATAGTAATCCCAGGAAAAAATATCATTAAATAAAAACATAAATAAAATGATCATAATGATATTTGGGATATAAATTTTAAAATTTGAATTATATATACAACACAGAAAATATTTTAGATATCTGACATCCACATATGTACAAAAGAACGAATATTTAAGATGAATACCCCTTAATTAGATTATATCATTTAATTAACTATTTATCAAAGTAGAGATTACATGTAATAAGTATAAATCCTAAAAAAGTGGAAGTTAATAATAAATCAAATGACTGATTTATTTAAACATTATCTGTACATAACAATGTCAATTAAGAATATTTATAAACTGATGAAAAGATATTGATATAACAAAACCTATACTTATGGTAACATTCCTGTCGAATAACCTTGGAGAAAATGATTCCGATTACAAACTAAAATACTATATTGTATAAATTATTCATGATATAACATGTAAAATTGGTATTATATACACAATATGAATGAAATTATGTGCATTACAATAAATTATACCATAATGAAGGGAATTGGACATGAAATAACTTACCTTGAGTCCATAAATTCTATTTATGTCCTTTAACTCATGTATAATAAACTAAAAAAATTAATTTTATTTATTTCTTATATTTTCAAGGTTCAATACCTTATCCTTAAACTATTTATTTCCTTTATATGAATTAAATATTTAATTACCTAATTTTTTAACTCCCCATAATTATTTTGACAACCATAGGTTTATTTGTTGATAATGGTTTTTCTAGGTTGAATGATGTAATATATGTCCTTATTAAAATAAATATATTAAAATAAACTTGAATAATTATTTACATTTACATAAATAAAATAATTAAAATTAATCATGAAATTTGTTCATGAAAAATGTACTACATTATAATATTGGAGACAATAGGTCGTACGTACGCATGAGTAACGTTTCCATTTTTCAACAATCATTATACAAAGAAGGTAATTAATATTTTATCCTTACATAATGTTAATAATGTTATAAATATATTATTAATTATTTTAGTATTCATATATATATATATATATTTCTTACAAATAATGTGGTGATAAATAACTAATCATATCTCTTTATAGAGGTGGTAGTCCAAACGTACACACAAACAACATTGTAATTTTTAAATGAAAAGAATGGAATGAAAATAATGATATATTATAATTCAATAAGGATAAATATTCTATTAATATCATATATAATGATTTATTACATGATTATAACATTCCTTGATATGTGTATAATAAAAATTATTTACACCCGTTAACTAGGTGGTAGTCCATTATACATAATAACAATGAATTTATTTCCTATTTAATTGATGTTTTTTATATGTATAAGTTATTAAATTAAAATAATAACATATAATTATTTTTTATATGATAATTTATTTATATAATCTGTAATAAATAAATTCTTAAGGGGGTGTAAGATTAAATAAAATAGATATTCTCGGTGAAGAAATAGACATCTTCATCAGAACACCACTTTTTCTAAACACCATAAGACAACTAATGTTGGTAGTATTCTATAAATTACATATAGTAAATGTCTAGAGAGCTGTTATGATCGTATTTAGGTATATTTGTTTTATGAAAAAATAATTGTGTTTTAATGTTTGAATAAGAATGTAAAATATATTACCTTTTATTAAAGAGTGGAGGGACAGTCTTGGAATTTCAAAAAATATTAAATTAATATAAATTAATTGGGTCAAAAAATAGATCTAAATTGATAATAATTGAAACTAATAACAATATGAGTTTAAATAATCTAATAAAATTAAATTTTGATAAAAAATATACAGTATTGTTAACCTTATCATCTAGTTTTGACCCTTATTAACCCTTTTCCCACATTCCATGAGATCAAGGCTTTTTACACGTTGAGGTTAAATATGGTTAATATGAAAGAAAACAAGATCAAAAAATTGAATTTTTTTTGATATTATCATCCATATTCTAATAACATGGAAACATATTGTCCCGACCCATCCAATGGGGATCGTTCCATGACAACCACATGCCCACCTCCCATAGGATTGGGGGTGATGACTAACACCGGAAATGTGTATCCCTATAATGGGAAGACAGTGCCTTCAAACCTGTACAAACACACAATCCAAGAACACATTAAGAAGCAACCACGATGTAAAAGTCTGTAGAAAAGAGTGTATTGAAAGTAATGGGGCCTGAATAAAAGCCCATTACAAAAGTACAAGTACAATAGAAAGTGAAAACAACTCCTTGAATATTCATCGAGGATACTACCTAATGGGTAGTACATATCATGATCAGTAGACCTTGTGTCACATCATGTCAAATGGTCCACCCCTATGAACCATCCAGTCCTGGCTCTCTCAGCCTTGATCAACTCTGTCTATCATTTGAAAAAGACACAACAAGATGTAGGTGTATCACGTGCAGGGGTGTGTATACCAATACTCAGTAGGGACTCGGAGACCACTAAAGGTCTCCCAGAGTTCCACAATGAATAAACAACAATGAAATAAATCAATCAGAATTCACTGTGTAGTAGTCATCAAATCTCCTTAAGAATATGCCCATACATAAACCTATGTTATCAGAATATACTCATCTCATATATGAGGAAACATAGGGCTCAAACTTTTAAGCCATTTTCACAACTAATCCACAAGGGAAGAATACCACAAAGGTAAAACACCAAAAATATAACACCACGAAGGTAAATGTACTACAAATGTAACACCACGAACGTAAATGTACCACAATGGTAACACCATGAAGGTAAAGACTCATCTCTCATCATGTATATAACTCAATTACAGAATTAATGATTATTAGATGTAACGTTGGATCTTCTTATTCTGTCGAGAGGATCTACTACTGACATACACAAAATTGATAGATTCTTACCCACACAGGATCACAGGGCCCAGACCCACACAATATCATCATATACTAACCCAAATATGATCGCTAAGTGTTGACCCACATAGGATTGATACATGCGGACCCACATAGGATCAATGTCCTTTCTTCATGCTACAACTAGACATGATATTCTCTCCATATGAACGCTTGATTCTGGGTGGATCCTCGACTCAAGCCATTAGTAATACATCAACATCAACTAAATTCCACGAAGGAGTATCCCAAAGAACCTCAATGTTATAAGGGTTATAACACGACAGACTACATGTCAATTGGACATCTGGTCTGTATTTTATAAGCATTTTAATATCGAGGGCCTAGTTGGATTCATGTTTGTTTTGACCTGGTTGTAACTCAGCATCATCTAAACCTCATGTGTAATATATCAAAAGGACATATTCAATCCAAGGATTGTAGAACCACCAACATTTTTTCCAACAGATGCCTAGTTTACAAGTTATGGCTCTTTTATCAAAACTATTCTGGGAAGGGTCTTGGTCCAGTTCGACCTAGTGGGACCGTCCCGATCTGGGCCAACCCGATCTGGTTCTTGCCACCCCAACATAGTTCGGGATGACCCGACCCGGTTTGGGCCGATACGACCTGGTCTGAGTCTAACTCGGACCGTAGTGCGGGCGCGGCCCGACCTGAGGAGGGGCGCAACCCGCTTGTATCACATGGACATGCCCGCGGAGAGCGCGACACGCTGGTAGGGGACCACCATAGCTGGTGAAAAGGGGGGAGGGATGGATCCCCCCAATTGGAAGGTGGAACGGGGGTGCCACGTGGTGATACCATATTGTCTGCAGAACACGTAGGGAGTGGGTCCTGAGCATTCACTATGGCCATCATTAGCGGCATGTGATGGCGTGTCGCTCGCCTCTAAATGTGGTAGGCCACACCTATATGCCGTAGCTATATTCCACGTCCCCCTTCACTGGTGGAGATGCATGATGTCACGCCACCACCTACTTTGCAGCCCATCGGTTCCAGTCATCGGTGCTGCCGTGTCGATGCCATGCTGGCGGACTTTCGCGGGTCATCGGGTGAGCTCTGGTGGCAGGTCATTCCAACTGAATGTATCAAAATCCTCTACATGATTACCTCTTTTCCACTTGGACATCCTTTTTGGTTTCTACCCAACCCAAATAAAAAGATGATATGAATGCATAGATCAACACTATAGCGAAGGGTCCAGCCCTTGTTCGTTTGTCCCACGCCCTCCACATTATCTTGATAATATGAGGGAAGAATAATATTCAACCATTATTCTAAAACTAAACAAATTAAAAACCCAACATGGAATGTTCGTTGATGACAATTTGAAGATACTCCTTCACCGTTGTCATCGCTTCATGATTCGGTGGAGCTCGTCACCAGTTGCTGGAACTGGTCCTTTCCTCCAAGTGGTTGGTGTCACAGTTCATTAATAGAACTTCATTGCCTGGTGAAACCATCCCAATACCCCTTCCCAAGATCTATATATATATTTGGGGGAATAATTGAGTAACACAGGTGGAATTAATGCGGTTCATTTAATTAAGGGACCTTCTTAATTCCAAGAGGGAAATTACAATAACAAAAGGGAATCAAGCCATTCAATGGCTTGACATGTTGGTGATGCCACCACAACTGCATGTCCATTGGTGGAATAAATGTTATAAATTAAATAACATTGTTAATTTATTATTCACTTTAAACATCAAAATCTATCAGACTCTCTCATCCTACTACGGTCGAAGTGAAGCCTCCCTTAAGAGAATCTTGGCACTGCATAGTCAACAGTGCCCTCATACTTTTAATCTACGCAAGGGTTCAAAATATATAAAACATCACCAAAGATTTTATTGAATGTACCTTAAAAATGGTCCGAAATTTATTCTGGGCACACTGAAGCTCATAATCACAATTCGTAGATTTTCACAGACCCGTAATAATTCCATATAATTAAACAACATCACATGGAAAATTCGGGTCATTACATTCTCCCCACCATAGGTATTTTTATCCCCTAAAGCCAAAATATATACTATGAAAACAAATTTGGGCATTGATCATTAATCTAAGCCTCTCGTTCCCATGTTTTCTCTTGGAGGTTCCTGTGCTTCCAGAAAATGCACACAAAAGTTATTTGTCATCCTTGAAGGACCTACTCTTGTCAATCCTCAATCATTACTAAAACTTTCATAAACTTCACCCAGTCATCAATGTCCATCTTTCCCCAGTCGATGACGTGCGATGGATCCTAAACATACCTCCTCAGTTGCAACACGTGGAAATCGTCATGCACCTGTTGCATCTATGGGAGAAGATCTAGGTAAAATGGAAACACACCCACTATAATGAGTACCTAAAAAGGTCTGATGAACCTCAGATATAACATGTCACCCCGGCCACATCATTGCAAACCTCATCGAGGTGAGATCCGTAGGAAGACGTGCCCCCCCCCCCTCGAACTCTGAAGGACTCTATCTTCTATTAGTATAAGGAATATGTCTACTCTATACACACTTCATCTACTCCTATATGATCTCCACCTTCTCAGTGGAAGCGCGTATGAACTCAGGTCCCATAAATGCGGACTCCCATGGGTCTTTCCAACATATTGGTGACCTGCATGGTCGACCATACATGGCTTCAAATTGTTCCATACCGATAGTGTACTGATATCTATTTTTATATTTTAAATTTCTCAGGGGCAAGTGATCATCCAAAATGTGAAAAATACTAGGAATCAAACACCAATCAAGTCCTCGAGTGTTTGTATCTTCTGCTCTGCCTAACCAACTGTCTGAGGATGAAAGGCGGTGCTCAAATGTAGTAGATTCCCGAATCCCTCCTTTAATACCTTCCACAAACAGGATGTAAAACATGTATTAGGGTTCGAGACAATCATCAATGAAACCCCATGATGTATTAAAATCTATTGTATGTAGAGGCGCCCCAATCCCTTTACTAATCCCTACCCTCGGATGGGTAAAAACTGGGAGAACATGGTAAGTCATTCAATAATCTCCCAGATAGAATCATGTTCCCTAGATGTAAGTGGAAGCCCGGTCACAAATTCCCTGAAGATACGATCCCACATCCACTCCAGCACCTCTAGTTATTGCGCTATGTCTGTGGGAACCTAATGTCGATCCTTTACTTTATTATAGGTGAGGCATCCTGAAACAAACTCTACCACTTCCTTTTTTATCCTAGGCCCCCAGTGTTGATTCCATGGGTCCTGGAACATCTTTCCCACACCATGATTTACCGCTATAGGGAACGTTTGTAACTCCATCCACACCTCATCTTGTAGCACCATTGGATCTATTGTGTAAACTCTGAATAGTTTCACATTCTCCCCACCATCATAAAATCCATCAGATACATGTCATGTGGTTTTGGAGCATGTCAACCCCGTAGTCAATGTCCACTAGCTTTGCTTAATGAACTCTCTAAATAATTTTGGGAGTGAAAATCATAGACTGGAGGTATGCGGCTCCATCTCTATCTACAAAAATATCCACAATGTGGCTAGATACTCTATCACCTCACTCAATATCTGTAGACCAATCCTCCTGATGAGTTCATATGGTACCATGTCCCCCTTACCAGAAGTGTAGGGTATCTAAAAATCGTTGTCCTGGATACACTCTACCCCACATTGTTGTCTCGGGATAAGGTCATTCTCTGAGAAGGTATACCTAATACTCTTGTGATCATAGTAAATAGTAAACCGTTTACCCATCTAGTAGTGTCGCCATATCTTCGGGGAAAAGACCACTGCTGCTAACTTCATGTCATGGGTAACATATTTTGCTCAAGCTATCATCATTTTCATGAACCATAAGCTATCATTTCTTGCTCCTACATCAAGAAAATTCCATGGCTGGTTCCTGACACATCATAGTAGACTACATACCCAACACCCTCTTCTGGTAGCCTCAGGATGGAGGAACTCATTAGTCTCCTCTACTACTGAAAATCTACTAGAATATCTCCATCCATATGAAGGGATGCCCCTTCTTCATCAACACTGACAAGGGTGTAGATATTGTGTAATAGTTGGGAACTAATTTTTTTTAGTACCCAACCAACCCCAGGAAACATCATTCCTCAGTCTCTCTCCTAGGTGTCTCCCAGGAAAGTAAAACGTCTATCATCGTTGGATCCACTACAACTCTAGCCTTTAAAATACGTGTCCCAGGAAGTAGACCTCACATATGAAGAATTTGAACTTGAAGAGCTTACTATAAATCAAGTTATCTGTGATTTTATCTAGTAATATCCACATATGATAAGAATTCTCTTACTCCACCACTGAGTATACCATGATGACGTCAATGAAGACCAACACAAAGCAATTGAGGTATGTCTGAATGATCAAGTTCATGCATCCCATGAACAATGCCTGGGTGTTGGTAACACTGGATGGAATATCCAAAAAATCATAGTCTCTATACTGTAATCTGAAATTCGTCTTTGGAACATCCTCATCTCATACCATGAGATGATGATATCCTGGTTTGAAGACTATTTTTGAAAATCATCTATCTCTGTTCAGCTGATATAAAATATGAACATTCCTTGTTAGTGGATAATTGTTCTACATGGTCACCTATTTCAGGTGAAAATAGTCCACATAGAGTCTGAAACTACCATATACCTTCATGGAGAACAAAATAAGGGCTTCCCATGGAGAAACATTGGGACTTCTGTAACCATTCCTATACAAGTCCTCCATCTGTTACCATAACTCACAATGCTCCACAAGAGCCATCAAATATGCTGGTGTAGATTTCAGTGTCATATCTGGCTACATTTTGATGTATAAGTACTCCTATATGTGAGGAGGTAGCCACAAAACATTATCAGTGAAGACATCATCATATTGGTCCACCAATACAGTATAGGTCAGACTCTCAACATCAACTACTCCGAGGGTATGTCTAGTGAACTGATGTGTGATCAGTTGAACCCTCATCTGGGTAAGTCTATCATGTGCTGCAACGGTTCCCTTCTCGCCAATGAAGGAAACCCTAGTACCATCCTCATAGATACACCACACTTTACGCCTAATAAAGTCAATATGAACATGAAATGTGGATAACCAATAAACACCCATGATGATGTCGTAAGGTTTCAACGCTGCTACTAGAAGATCCAAGTTAAAGCTCTCGTCTCCTAACATAATCTCACACTAACATCGCCAGTGTATAATCATATAATCCTATCATGTTGGAGTATCTTGACATAAATATAATGCCAACAACTACATTTGATTCTCCGAGCTGTGATCGAGTGTCATGGAAATTAAATAGTTACTAAGACCTGTGTCAATAATTTCTATATCTAAGGTAGAGATGACACATATCATACCTCGAATACTCTACAGAGTTTCTTGATCATAGGCGTCATCTTATTATTATTGAGATCATCCCGGTACACATTCTCCCTCTGATAGGGGGGGGTTGACCACCTAGAGGTGGTGGTGGTAGAACCTCCAATCATGGCACACCGCCTGCTGCAACACTTACTCATTTGTGATGTATGTTACCCTACAGACCTCCTCGCTCGAACCTTTTTCTTATTCCATGGTGGTACCTCTACCTTTTAGTAGTTTTCCATACTATGGTTCGGGTAGTTTCAATCCAGGTGACCCTACCCGCCGCACGAGTAGGACTACCTGCTCCTCATCTTTCATACTATGTCCAGTGAGCCTCGTACCACCGACCATGAATCATGAGGTCTTCCACAAGAAGTTATCACCCTCTTAGGCCCCTGCTTCATTCATTACTGCCTACTATGGATGACTCTGCTACCTGAAAACTGCTGGCGTCTCTCGCTGTCGTTTCCTGCTCATCTAGGAAGCTCTCCACAATGAGCGTACACTCCTGCACACCAACCTGCATCAGAATGATAAGTGATATCATTGATGCTCTGATCTCTCGTTAGAGAACCTACTAAAATGTCCATCCATGAAGAAAGGGCCTCGTACCATGACTTTGGAATTGCGGGTGAGATCAGTGAACCTCGCTAAGTACTGGGCCACAATCATGCTACTCTATTGTAAGTGTAGCACCTCCTGTAAATGCATTGATCGTAGAGTCGTAGGAATGAAATCTTCAATGAATAGGCCCTCTAAGTATTCTCAGGTGAGGGTGGCCTCATCATGTATCTGATGTGTCAGACTCCACCATCTCCTTGATGCTCCCTTTAAGGGACATGTAGCTGGGATCACCATCAGATCATATGGTGTCCCAACTAAGCAAAAAACTCTTACCACAACATCCATCTTGTCTTCATCCGCCTGTGGAACCATCTCACCTCAGAATCTCAGAGGCCTGTACCACTAAAACTAGTTCAATGTTCTCAATCGGTGTGAACCCTCCATTGCAGGGGCTAGTGGAAACTACATCCCAACGGGTTGTGGTATTGCTGGTACCCAACCCAATGGTGCTAACACCGTAAGAGGGACCTACACCGAGGCCTCATCACTCAGTGGGATGTTATTGTGTACTCTCTTTGAAATTCGGGTTGGATTTCTATATGACAGAATCCTGAAACAAAGGTTATCCATGGTAAATTAGTTATATCTGGTGAGCTGAATCATTGTAAACATAAGTAAAACAAATAAAAACACATGCAATCAGTGTTTTTGTGCACTATGTCAAAAATCAGAATTTAGGGTCATGGTGTATGGATATGTCAGTCACCGCATAAACTATAGATTCCCAAAATTGAAAATGACACTCACAACACATAACACTATTTCCACATTGAAAAGATTAGAGTACAAGTTCCTAGGAAGAATTTACTCCTCTGATATCACTTTGTCATGGCCCGTCCCCCAGGGCCCGTGCTGGACTACCCCAAGCCCACCTTCCATTGGCTTGGGGATGGCTACTAGTAGCAAAAAGGCATATCCATATAAATTGATGTTATTTCCTTTACACCTATACAAACACATAATCGAAGAACCCAACAAGAATATACCATGAAGTTAACTGTTGTTTTAAAAAGTGTACTGAATGTAATGGGTATGGAATACAAGCACAACTAGAAAGTACTAGTATAAATTAAAGATAAAAGTGCTCCTAGAATATCCACTGAGGTTCCTACTGGAAGGGTAGGAATAACACATGATCAGTCACCACTACGTCACGTCATGTCGAACGGTCCACCTAGGAGCATCGTTCAATCATAGATCCCTCAACCTCGATCAACGATATTTGTCTTCGACACAAGACATAGCTTGGTGCTAGAGTATCCCATGCAAGGGTGAGTATAAAAATACTCAGTAGGGTCCCTGAGACCCCCAAATGTCTCCCAAAGTTCCACAAAGTAAAAAACCACAAATTCAGACCTCAATCACAAAGCACGAAGCAGTTGTCATCGACTCTACTTGGATATATGTTCATACATATACCTTTGTTATCAGAATATAATTGTCTCATACACAAGGAAACATTAGTCTCCAACTTTTTATCCATCAGAACAACTATCAATGATGTAATAATACCACAAAGTTAACACCATGAAGGTAACACTATGATGGTAACAACACAAAGGTAAAAGTATTGTAATGGTATTGCCACGTAGGTAACACCCCAGAGGTAAAAGTACCACTTTGGTAACACCTAGAAGGTAACTCCAGGAAGTTAAAAGTGCCACAAAGGTAACACCATGAACATAAAGACTCATCTCACATTGGGAATATTACTCAAGCTCATAATTAAAGATGATTTTTCGTAACTCATGATCATCATATTCTGTCTATAATCTCTACTACTGACCCACACACGATTGATAGATGTTGACCCGCACATGATGTCTAGACACTAACCTTCACATTATCAATAGATACTAAACCACAAAGGATCTCTAAGAACATATTTAACAAATTATGATTTTATGAGAATTATTATTTTTAATTTCATTGATGTCTTGTGTTGTACGCGACACCAAAATTAGCCTCTTCTATACGAAACACCATATTAGCTTGCAGTATACACCACACTAATTATGTATCGTGTTACCCAAAATTTCAATTTGATTTGATAGAAGTTATTTTACACAACATTGAATGTATATATACATATATATTCAATGTATAAGTGAAATATGGTTGGATTCTATTTTACAAAACAAGAAATTAATCTTTCCTTACATGCAACCCTGACTTGGATTTCATTACATGCAACCGCCACCTTCCACGATAGCATGTGTTATATGCAATACCATGTTTCACTAAACGAGAGATTATTTTAATATTATAATGAACTAGCTATTATGAATGGTAATACCCACTTATTGAAATTTTATTTTTCAAAATTTGTCTTCATTTTTTGGATTCGGAATATTGAAATTATCCTGGCGTGAATTTTTGGTATTTTTCTGAAAACTTTCAATTTTTGATGAATAGTGAAAACACAAGGTTACTATTTAAAAACTGGCTTTTTATTTAAATAATTATTTATTTTATTTAAATTTATTTTAGGTAAAAATTGATACATAATACCTATATATGTTCAATGTAATTTATTGGAGTCATTTTACAATAATTTTAGATATATAAAATTATTTATTGAACTTTTCAGTGCCTTTTACCCACCTCCTAAGAGAATTTGAAAATTTACATAAAACTTAATTTTACCTCTTCTGTGAGTGGAATTTCGAAAATTTGAGAGACACAGTTAATATCAAGGAGTAAAATGTGGTTCAATAAGAAAAAAATTATTTTTTGGTGAATAGTAACTTTTTACTTTTATTTACCACAATTAATAGTAAATAGGGTAATTAAGGGTAAAAGTATATAATTATTACCATAACACATGTTATAATTCTATTGGATAAGTATAATTCGACCAAAAATAACCTTAGGAATATAATATTATCATTTAGGTCCACTTGGATTAGATTAGGACATTTATTATTATTTTATTCAAAAAACAGCTAAAATAGATAAAACCAAAGTTTAATAACTAAAAAAATTTAATATAGGGTTATACATAAGATAAATTCGACTATAAATATTCATTATAAAGCTATAAATATTTCATACATAATGGTATTTTATTTATAATTTTTAGACTTTAAATAATTTAATTTATTTATGACACAATAATGATGCAGCAATTTTCTTTTTTAATGAAATATTAACATAATTGATGTAATAAATACCCAAATAAATGAAATTTGATACTTTTTATGAATTACACTAATTCTTGTGGTGAGACTCTCGGCTCGGGAGCTTCATGAGGCAGCATCCTTCCACGATTTGACCTTAGTGGCCCGCTTTGGTCACAATAGACCTTCGTGGAATGTTTTTCATAGCTTTGTGGACTCTTGGGGCCTTTCTCAGCCGGCGGTGGCCTCTGAGTTTTAGAGGGTGGCCTTTTTCATTCACTTTGCAACTAGTGAAGATTTTGTGAAGGCATGGTCACGAGAGATTAGAATATGTGGTTCTTAGAGTTTCTCCTTGTCCAGATGGTCCTGGGACTGTCACTTTGGACATGATTCTTCCTCGGATGCGGTTTGGATTTCTCTCCCCGAGCTTCCTCTTCCCTTGCACAACCCGTGGATTCATAAGGTAGTAGGAAACTCTATCAGATTTTTTCTCTGTTTTGATGTGAGAAGAAGATCTCATCAAGCAGCCTCATACCCCCATATCTGTGTGGAGTTGGATCTTGCGATGAAACCTCCATCCTCGGTTAGGGTTGAATCTAATGATGGTTTTTAATGGAATCAGATGATCTTCTTTAACCAGGTTCGTTATTTCTGCATCTACTGTGCCTTGCATGGGCACTTGGAGAGATCTTGCCAGTGTAGAAGGGAGGTAGTAGAGACATCCTAGAGTGGTCAATCCGAGAACTCGAGTCGTGACCTGAATCCATTGGTTGGTAAGAAGAAATTTGAAGTTACTGTTTCCCATCGCCCAGTTTCAAAATTGAATTTTCTGGGGGGCCATGTTACATAGTTTTTGAGGTGTGGCGTTTCTTCAGTTGAGATGGCCATCATGCGGTCAGATACGTCGCCGGTTTTTCAGGACCGCATCTTCTGGTCGCCTACTTCGGGTGTGCATGGTAAGTCCTCATATATTAGACGGAGGTTCGAACCTTAGAGGGAAGCGGAACTATGTCTAGCCTTTTCCATGGGAAGCCTGTTATGCTCCTTGCTCTTAACTTCTTCTCCTATCGGTGTTCTTTCTCAGCTATCACTGGATAGGATGCAGTTCTCTTTACTGACCAAACCGTCTTCTCTTATGGAGGAAGGGAGGGAGTCTCATGGCTTGAGCCCAAGAGTGGAGAAGGAACTGATGGTGTCCTTTTTTTCTCCTCAAAGGATACTTTTAGTGTCTCTTGTTCAAGGTGATATGGGGATAGATTTCTTGGGACTTCTATAGTCTGGTAGGAAATCCATCTTAGAGGATGATGATTTTACTTTTAAGAAAGTTATCTTGTCTCTGAAACAGAGCTTGTGGGAAGAGATTCCCTTAGGACCCCTTACTCGTTCTAAGACCAAGGGGAAAGGTATCTCCCCTGTCTTTCCTTCTGTCACTTTTAAATCGATTCCTAAAGCCCGTAAGAGTTTTCTTTAAATGATATCTCTTTTAATTTGGAATATACGCAGTTTTGGTGTGCAAGGAAAGAAAGTGTTTTTGGCATCAGAAGGTAGGATGTTTCAGGCCTCTCTGGTGGTCTTGTTGGAACCGAAACATGATCCATGCAAGTGGTCTCGGATTGCGAAGAGGACGGGTTTCCCGAACTCCGTGCATGGAGGCTCTATTAACTCTCAAATCTGGTTGGGATGGAAAAATAACATTTTGGTAGAGTTGATGAATAATATTCCTCAGTGTATGGATACTATAATTGAGGTAGGTGGAATGCATGTTTTGTTTTCGTTCGTTTATGCGAGCAAGACGATTTAAGGAAGAAGGGAACTCCGGGATCACTTGAATGATACCCAATATGGGGCCATCCCATGGTTTGTGGGAGGGGATTTTAACATTGTTTTGGATCAGTCAGAGAAAAAAGGTGGCTTAGGGATTATTCAGGAGGGTATGTTGGATTTCAACGAGTTCTTGGTTCATGCGGGTCTCATGGATCTGGGGTTTTCCGCTCTAGGTTCATGTGGTGCAATAAACGAAAAGGCCTTAACCACATCTGGAGTCGTCTGGAAAAATGTCTCACCAACATGCAGGGTTTCGACTGTTTTCGAGAACCGCAGTGTCTCATCTCTCTCATATTCTGTCTGATCATGCTCCTCTTTTAATAGAAGTTAGACATGGAGCGTCACTAGCTAATGCTTTTCACTATTCCGGGGAAAGGCACAATGATCTAGTATACATGAAATTAGTTGAAGAATATTGGCTCAGGGTGGAGTGGGAGTGTTCTTAGAGTGGGTTAGTGAATCATCTCAAGCGTCTTAAAGTTTACCTCAGAGGGTGGCTTAGCTATCGAACTGACCCTTCTAATGGGATTGCTGGCAGGCAAGTTGAGACTGAAAGATTGGAGGGGGCCATTCAAATATCCTGGGATGAGACTTCTTTCATTACTCTTTGTGACATAATGGTATCTCTTGCTGAAAGGCTACTGGAGTTGGAGAGAGTTTTCAAAGAGAGAACTCGGGTTAGATGGCTCAAGGAAGGCGACCACAATACTGCATTTTTTCAGGCGTGCATTAAGGAAAGAAAAAACACAAAGATCAACATTATGTTGGAAGATAGTTCCTATACTTAGGAGGTGATTATTTCTAGAAAAATGGCTCTGAAGAATTTTTAGGATCATTTGGTTGGGGAATCCGCGCTGAGTTTTTTGAGGAACTCTAGTGAGTGTACAGACATCATCAGTTTTCGGCCTCTATTGGTTACTGAAAGAGATATGGAAGGTCATTCCTCTATCCCCCAGGAGGAGGAGATCAGAGATGCATTGATGAGCATGCCAAAGCAGAGTGTGCCTAGCCCAGAAGGTTTTCCTGTGTCTATTTTCAGTTCTTCTTGGTGCTTTGTTGGCGTAACTATTGTGGAGGCAATTGAGGACTTTTTTAGAGGGGGTCATTTGAACAAGGGGGTGTTTGCTTATAGGGTGGTACTTGTTCCTAAATTAAAAGATCCAATCCTCATTAGCCAGTATCAGCCCATATTCCTTTGTAATGTTTCTTAAAAGCTTTTAGCCATGGTGATTGGTAGGAGACTTTCAATAATTACTCCCATTGTGGTATCGGCAAAACAGCATGACTTCATCCAGGGGCGAAGCATTCAGGGTGTGGTGGGTATTACTAGTGAGATAATACAAGATATTAACAGATGAATGGTGGGGTCAAATGTCATCATTCTAGTTGACATGAATAAGGATTGTGATTATTTGGAATGGAGTTTTATCATTCAGGTGATGAGGGGGATTGGGTTTCAGGAATGGGTTTGTGATCTCTGTTATAGGTGTTACTCTTCACTACGGCTCTCGATAGCTTTGATGGGGAAGTGTTTTGGTTTTTTCAAAACTGTCTGAGGTGTGAGACAGAGAGATCCACTGTCCACAACCATCTTTGTTCCTGCACAGGATTCTCATTCAAGGAATCTGAATAGAAGTCTTTTTGAAGGAAAGTTGAAACCATACTATGGCAGAAGGAACTCTGGGATCATATCTCATTTAATGTTTGCATATGATATTATGTTATTCTTGAATTGAAGGTACAGGTCCTTAAATCATTTCAGCGATATCATGTCTAGATATAGTCGTGTGAGTAGTCAATCTATTAATATTTAGAAAATCCATGTTTATATTTCGGATAAATGCTCTGGGAGAAGAGATCCGGGATATTCAGAGAGTGATTGGGTGCAGACAGAAGAGATGCCAATTTTTTATCATGATGTACCCCTATCTTGTGGCCGGATCAAGAGGCAACACTTCAACGGAATCACTGATCGACTGCTTGGGAGGATTTATAACTGGAAGAACAAACATTTATCTTTTGGGGGTCAGGTCATGCTCATTAACAGTGTTCTTATGTCTAACCCGATGCACATTTGTTCTATTATTCATCCTCCGAAGGGAAATGTGGAGAGGATGGAGCGTATCCTCACCTCATTCCTTTGGGATGAGAAGGCGGAAGGGAGCTGCCACTGGGCTTCCAGGAAGGGGATGGAAAAACCGGTTGATGAAGAGGGATTCGGTTTGCGTGACATACATGGATCTGTCCTTGGTTTGCAGGCTCATCCTGCATGGGAGATCATTACTGGGGAGTCTCTCTAGGCACTCTTCTTCAAGAGTCATTATGGATGGATCTTGGGGAATAACATGCTTGGTGCTGCTGGTTTGGCCAAATGCATGTTTGGTCGTTTGGAGGAGTTTAATGGCCATGTTAGATGGATTATTGGTCGTGGGAATGTTAGCTTTTGGAATGATAACTGGGTAGGTGAAAAGCTTGCTTTTGTAGGTTGCCCACAACCATAAATCTCTTTCAAGGAAGCAAGTGACTACTTCGACTTCATCAATGATTCATTATACCCCGCCCAGTTGAGTGTTTTTGAAAATGTTGTGATGAAAGATGAACCGGATAAATGATGTTTCACGGATGCAAGTTCTGGTAGGTTTAACATCCGCGAATACAGAATGATTCTTCAGAGGGATAACACGAGAGAGGAAGACGGACTGATCAATTGGTGCAAAAAGATTTTTACGAGGATGAACTTTCTTCTTTGGAGAGTCAAGAACAAAGCTTTAAAGACAGAGGACAATATCCTGAGGATATGGGTGTGCATGGTCTCCCAGTGCTTCTATTGTGATCACCCTAATATAGAGAAGACAACACATATCTTCTTTCAATGTCAGTGGGATTTTTTTCTTTGGTCTACATTCAACCACTTTTGGTCTTCAGTTGGTGTGATCTGGAGCTACCAGAAGTATGTGTCTGCATGGTTTTCTAGAACTGAGCACAGATCCATGGAATGCACAGTCAAGACCATCCTTCTTGTGGCAGTTTGCTGGATTTTATGGGAGGCCCGTAACCAGGTCAGGTTGTGTGGTAAAAGTTCCCCTTAGGCTCTTCAAATCTAGCTCAAGTCCCTCATTGTGGAGTTAGATTCTCTAGTGAAGGGGGGACAACTTCGGTCACGCCATGCAACTTCCTCAACAACCCATGCAAGCCTCCATGAAGCGGTGGTTTTTGGGTTGCGTGGTAGCCCCCTCTTAGTGGTTTTAAATTAAATGTGTATGGGTCATGAATAGAGGGAGTGATGAGGGGCTGGGGTTTACATCAAGATGGTTGGGGCTTGGTTCTTGTGTCTTTTAGTTCATTTTATGGTCCAGGTAATTCATTGGTGGTGGAGGTTCGGGCACTTCTCTCTGGTTTGATGGTTTGCAGGAGATGGGGTTGGCATGTAGAGGAGATCGAATCCGACTCGGAGGTCTTTATTAAAGCACTGCAGGGAAGGTGTGAGATCCCTTGGGAGCTTACATACCTTTTCAGAAGATACAAGGTGGAGAGAGATCAGGGGAGATTAATTCACCATAGCTGGAGGGAGACCAACATTGCAGCTGATGCACTTGCGCGTTTTGGCAGGCATGAGGATTCTCTTTTTGTTTATGATCATTTTCATTCCATTCCTCTTGATTGTTTATGTGTGGCCCAAGGGGATTCCTTTGGTCTGCATCATTTTCAACACCCTTTAAGGGTCCTTTCTTATTTCTCGGTGTTTTTTCTATTAATAAATAATAACATTCAGTCCAGTCCAGTAATTATATTCCTAAAAATCTAAGGGTCAACCATATGACTTAGAAAAAGATATATATATTAATAATTAACCACTTAGGGTTCGTTTGGCTTGTTTAAGTAATTTTATTAACTATATAGTGTATGTAAGCAAGAAGACACAGTTAAAGTTAAATTATTTATCTTAGAGATAAATCTAAAGGATAAGGTTAAAATAGTAACATAAACATGTCTAAAACCTATTGGTTGAGAGGATTTAGACCCATCCCCCCTTTATTGTCTAAATAAATCAATTTTGAACTATTATAAATCGAATATGACTTTATTATAAAATAATAGTTTATGTATTTCCAAAAGTGCCCCTCTCATCCCTTATAAAAAGGGCACCCATTCCCTCTTCTCTTCACTCCCTTTTGAGCCTTGAAGGTCGGCCAAACCCCACCCATTTCTCTACTCCACTTCCCTAGAAACATTATGGAGGTTCTAGTCTTCTCAAAATAACAACTCTACTTCCTTAAGAAGAAGCTTAAAGGAGGTGCATCGAAGAATAGGTAATCTCTTCTTCTGATTCTCTCAAATTTCTTTCTTCTTCTACATCTTCTTCTTTAGTGGTATAATTATAAAGTAATAACATCAGTATTAATTATATATTTATATCTTCTTATGAATATGAAACAACCTAATTTTATCTTTTATCCATCCTACGGAAAATGAAATCATCGAGTATGTGTACGTATGGAATACTGTCTCCACGCTTTGGTGTAATCTATTTTCGACCACCACCTTAATTGGATGGGTATAATGGTCTAAATAAATAACTATATATGATTATTGTAAAGTGATATTGATTATGATATATTATACATACACTTCATTAAGATTCCACGATCATGTGAATGATATCATCGCAACGGACTACTGTCTCCACGACGTGATGAGATTCATTCTCCATGTTAACCATTCATTAATGATTATAAAATATATATAATGAATAATAATGAAATATATGAAATAATAATGATACTGGATTTATGTATATATATATATATATATGTATGTCATCTACTTAATTCCTTTCAATTCAATAAGTAAATCAAAACAATGTTAAAATGTACGTACAATATACTGTCTCCATGAACGATGTTTTTCATTCCATTTATCGATCTATCATATATATATATATATGTATATGCGGAATATATTTTATATATAAATCATGTTTTAAATTATGAAATTATCTAAATCATGATATAATTAAAAATATCATGAACAACAAGTCGAAACACGTACAATAAATGAAACGATTTTACCCAAATCGCTGCTTTTACATCGAATTTACAAAAGAATGGGTAATATAAAGTCATAAGTAAACTATATATGATATGATAACAATGAATATGATTCATTAATATGTCAATGAAATTATTAAATCATTATACTTGACGTTTAGATATATATGAATCATATCAGACATAATATAAGGGATAATTATTCCAATCCCGCTCATATCCTATATTGTTTATTTGTAAGTCTTACTAGGGTTTTTTGTTATCATCCAAGTCCCTGTTTTCTAAAAAAAATTCATGTATGTCTAATATCCTTTTTACCCATTTTTAAATTTTACATCATGTTATCAAAGGAGTCTTACTTTTGTTTACCACACGAGGAACTTTTTTACTTTTCTAACAAAAGTAATAGGAGAATGTTATTTTTAACTTATACAGTGTGAATGGATTTTTACAATTTCATAACACCTCATTTTAAAGAAGAATACTCTACAATATTGAATTATTATTTTCAACAAATCCCTTTTATTTTATAATTTCATGTCATTTTCTGAAAATAAAATGATTTTGAGGAAGAAAGGACATTTTCCTCAAGAATTCATTTCAAGTGTTTCACCAAAACTACTTTCCATCTAAAATGACATTATTTAATATGTTTATGTTTCAAGTATAATGTATAAATTATTTACATTGTTTGATTCTTATTATGATTAAATGATATCCATTTTTTCATATGGATGATGTTATGATGGTATGATGTTTAATAATCTCATTCTATTGCATGGGTTATGCTATGATGTATGATTTATGATTTAATGGCACATGACAGAATGATTTCATAATGAGATGGGAGAGACCTATATCTCCCTCCATTGCATTGGGTAAGATTTATCTCTCATGATATTGACATGGAAAGAACAGTAATTTAATCTGGATCAGTGTTATAGGACTGAAACGAGGAGTGAACTCGATTTAGAAAGGGACTTTGTCCAGTAAGATGGTCATGAAAGTAATGCCTTGGCTACTATGGAAATCATAACATGTACTTAATGGATTCAAAAATTACAGGCTTTATTCCCATGTTATTTTATCATGATTGATGATCCATTATGATATATGCCTTACATACTTCCAAGGTTTATGTCTTTGTTCAAGATTTTGATGTTTAGATTTTAAGTTCAAGTTTTTGCATTCAAATGTTTTTGGATTGTTTTATGATCTCAATGTTTACCCTTACTGAGCATTTGAGCTCACCCTTTTTATGTTTTCTTTTCACCAGGATATACTTAATGGTTTTAGGAAAGAAAACCAAAAGTGGAAGTTCATTATGGTAGATGTTCAAGATATTTCACTATGATTAGAAGATTACGTTCCAGGTTTCCAAAGAGAATAACAAATATGATCTTCAAGCCTATGTTTTTTTCATGTATTATGTATTCCAAAAAACTAACTTAATTTCCGTGTACGTCGTGATTTGGTTCTCTATAGTTGGTATCAAAGCGAAGATTTCGTTAACCTTTGGAAACTAGGATGCAAAAACTTTAGTGAAATCCCTAAAGATATTTCTAATGTATGTCTAGGGATGTCCCTAAATATAATTATACGTATAGGTTATAGTCCATGAATTATAGTAAAGATATTATAATTAAAACTAAGATTTCATATATTGATGGTACTCCCCATTTATTATGTTGTTTTCCTATCATGATATTTTCCTCACATAGTATTCTTTTTTGTGTTTTAGAAAATGGTTGGAAACATGATGATTCACGATAATGGAGGATGTGATGGACAATGGAATGATATTCATCATGAGAAACAAAATGAAAATGGATCCGGAATTCAACATATCGTTATTATGCCTAATCAGAAATCTCATAATATGATCAATAATCTCATCTTTTCTATGTTTCTCGACTCAGCTAATAAGAGAACGATGGAGTTTCATGATGATCAGAGAGGAAAGAAAGTTCAATTTTCCTCATGTGAATCATGTGGGCAGAGACATCAAGGTGAATGTTTAAATGAACAGGATGATTCATTGGGTGCAGAAAAGAAGGAAAAAAATCCAGTAAGTGAAAAGGAAAAGGGTCAGTTAACACCATGGAGAAGGAAAATGGTATTGCTACGACATCAATAATGATTATATGTGTTAAATGTGGAATTTATGGGCATTATGCAAACCATTTCCCTAAGGGAAAATCTCATGATAAGAATCAGCATGGTCATATGGGTAGTATTTATTTGGATGATGATGAGGAGACTACAAATGACATATGAGATGAAATTAGTGTTAAAGCTTGGTCAATGGTTTAAGAAGGTAGTGGAATGATTGTATGTTTATCAAGAGTTATGTTGTATAGGTAATTTAATGATAATATGGAATCAAGAAACATCTAAGGGTTGTTACACTATTGTTTTTTCTAAAGTATATGAAAGTATATATTGAATGGTACAGGTAACCACGAAAGGTTATTCAGATATTTTTGGAAAGAAGATGATATGGGAATAATGAAGGGATAAAGAGAAAATAAAATTTTGATAGTATTCATTAGCTCATGACTGATATAAGAGAAAATTGATATCATGGTGTGAGTATATAGAAATTTTGGGAATTTGGTATGTGGAATGATTTATCTTTTGATAGCATTAATGTTTTCGCTAAGGTTCTATGGTAATTCATGTTTTGAAAGAATGCATGATTAAGGTATTCACATGATTGGAATGTGATCAACAAGATATATCTTATATATGTGGGATAAATGATGGTATTCACGTGCTTGTTATGTAACATTTCAAGTAATCATTTTCATTATACTATGAGATTGGATAGAAGTATTTTGAATAAGCCTAAAGATTAGAATGAATTATCTTTGACATAAGATAGTATTGTTTAAGGCAAGAACCTTTTTCGATATTATTGATGGAATGTTATAATAGTGCAGTTTAAGAAAAGGGACAACATGCATAACATGCGACAACCTGTCACGTCGGACAAGCCTGTGGGAATTGAACCCACAACTGAAGTACAACATGCATTTATCGCCCACCACTGGTATACAAGAAGTCCCTTGTTAGTAGAAACTAGTTTTATTTTATTAAGCGGTATGATAGATGAAGTATAAGTCCATTTTTGGAATCATATACGATTAACTTCACCATAGATGGACTTATGTATATTTGATAACTTTTTCTATCATTTTTGTTTGAGACTGATGGAATAACCCATAATTCTATCACAGGATCTGTTAAAACATCACTAACGAAAAACTCAACTTCATTTCTTTAAGAGATAAATAGTAAATTGTTCAAGGCACAAACAACGGTGAAATTATACTGAAATAAAGTAAGTATTTATTATAATTCAAATTCTTCAACATTAGGAAAATGATATTGAAAACAAAAAATGTTGTTCTAGTGCCATTATATACAATGAATTAGATGGTACCTTAAATCATCAAAACTTTATGTCTTTGTGATTATTGGATTTTACATCGCCATGTTCTCTACCACTCTCCATTAGAACATGACGGTTAGATTTCTCTTCTATATCCATATTTTCACCTATGTTCTCCAATGTGGAAACCCAGGGATTATTTAATTGGGTAACCATTACGTTTCATACATTTGATTTTAAAAGTAAGCATTAGTATTCCATTTTACGATGTTGGCCTTCATTAAAGAAAATTTCAAGTAGCAAACGATTTATATCCCCGAAGAATTTCGAGGGTGAAATTTATTTTTTAGGGGGGTAGAATGTAACAACCAGAGATTTTTTTAGAATTATTATTTTAAATTTCATTGATATCATGTGTTGTACATGGCACTAAAATTAGCTTTTCCTATAAACAACACCTTTTTAGTTTTCAGTATACACAACACTAATCTTCGATCGTGTTACACACAATTTCAAGTTCATTTGATAGAAGATATTTTATGAAACATTGAGTGTATATATATAAATTCAATGTATAAATGAAATATGGTTGTATTCTATTATACACAACAACAAATGAATCTGGAACTACACACAACCCTGACTTGGCTTTCATTAAATGCAACTGTTCCCTTCCATGATAGCTTGTGTTATATACAATACCATGTTTCACTAAACAAGAGATTATTATAATATTATTATGAACTAGTCCTAATCAATAGAAATACACAATTATTGAAATTGTTGAAATTTTATTTTTCCAAATGGACTTCATTTTTGGATTCAGAATATAAAAATTAGCCTAGGGTGAATTTTTGGTATTTTTCTGAAAACCTTCAATTTTTAATGAATAGTGAAACCACTAGGTTACTATTTAAAAACCGACTTTTTATTTAAATAATTATTTATTTTATATAAATTTTTTTTTAGATAAAAATTGATACATAATACCTATATATGTTAAATGTAATTCATTGGAGTCATTTTAAAATAATTTTAGATATATCAAATATTTTATTTAACTTTTCACCGTCTTTTACCCACCTCCTAGGAGAGTTTGAAAATTTACATAAAACATTATTTTACCACTTCTGTTTGTGGAATTTAAAAAATCTAAGATACACGGTTAATATCAATGAGTAAAATGTGGTTTAATAATGTAAAAATAATTTTTTCATGAATGGTAACTTTTTTACTTTTATTTACCACAGTTAAAAGTAAATAGAGTAATTAAGAGAAAAAATGATTTTATTATTACCCTAACACTTGTTATAATTCTATTGGATAAGTATAATTTGAACAAAAACAACCTTAGGAATATAATATTATCATTTAGGTCCACATGGATTAGATTAGGACATTTATTATTATTTTATTTAAAAAGCAGTTAAAATAGTTAAAATCAAAGTTAAATAACTAAAATATTTTTAATATATGGTTATACATAAGATAAATTTGACTATAAATTTTCATTATAAAGCTAAAAAATTTCATACATAATGGTATTTTATTTATAATTTTTACACATTAAATAATTTAATATATTTTGAAACAATGATGATGCAATAATTACCTTATTAATGAAATATTAACATAATTGATGTTATAAATACCCAACTAAATGTAATTTGAGACTTTTTATGAAATAAAATAATTTTATAGGTCAATATGACATGTTATTATTGATTTAGTTACCTTTTTTCAAAAAAATCATTTTTTAGGATTTTCACATAAATCAATTACCAAATAGTTTCAAAATTGACATTAAATTGTTTTTAAAACAAATATTATATTATTAATTTTTATTATATTCCTAAAAAACTATGGTTAGGCCAAATAACATTTATAAGGTTATATATATTAATAGAGAACCACATTCAGTTCTTTTGGATTTTTATTGTAATTTTATTAACCTTATAGTGTAAGAAAAAAAGAAGACACGGTAAAAGTTAAATTATTTAACTTATAGTTAAATCTAAATGATATGGTCAAAATAGTAACCTAAACTTCTCAAAAACCATTTGGTTGAGAGGATTTCCACCCATCCCCCCATTATCTTCTAAATAAATCAATTTGAAATTATTATAAACCGAATATGACTTTATTATAAAATAATATTTTAGGTTTTTTCAAAGGTGCCCCTCTCCTCCCTTATAAAATGGGCACCCCTTCCCTCTTTTATTCACACAATATTGACCCTTTAATCTCGGTCAGACCCTACCCATTTAACTTCTGCGCTTCCCTAGAAACATTCTGGAGGTTCTGGACTTCTAAAAAGACCAAATCCACTTCCCTAAGAGGAATCTTAAATGAGGTGCGTCGAAGAAGAGGTAATCTCTTCTTCAGATTCTCTCAAGTCTATTTCTTCTTCTACTTCTTCTTCTTTAGTTGTCTCATTATAAAGTAATAACATAAGTATTAATTATATACTGATATGTTTTTATGAATATGAAACAACCTTATTTCACCTTCTATCCATCCTATGGAAAACGAAATCATCATTCGTGCGTACATATGGAATACCATCTCCATGCCATGGTGTAATCTGGTTTCGACCACCACCTTACATGGATGGGTATAATGTTGTAAATAAATAAATAAATATGATTATTGTAAATTGATATTGATTTTGAAATATTATACATTCACTTCAATATAATTTCACAATCATGGGAATGATTTCATCACTCGTGCATACGTACGGACTACCGTCTCCACGACGCGATGAGATTCATTTCCCATTTTAACCATTCATGAATGATTATAAAATATATATAATGAATAATAATGAAATTTATGACATAATAATGATACTGGATTTATTTATATATATGTATGTCAAATAATTAATTCCATTCAATTCATGAAGGAAATGAAAACAGCGTTCATTCATACGTACAACCTACCGTCTCCATGAACGGTGTATTTCATTCCATTTGTTGATCTATAATATATATATGTACATAATGAATATATATTATATATAAATCATTTTTTACAATATGTAATTATGTAAATCAGGATATTAGTAACAATATCAAGAACAATAAGTTGAAACACGTACAATAAATGAAATGATTTTAACCAAATCCCTGATTTTACATCGAATTTACAAAAGAACGGGTAATATAAAGTCATAAGTAAACTGTATATGATATCATAACATTTAATATGATTCTTTAATAAGTCAATGACATTATTTAAATCATTATATAGGTGGTTCAGATACATATGAAATATATCAGAAATAAGGTAAGGGATAATTATTCCAATCTCGCTCTTATCCGAGAATGTTAATTCGTAATTATTTACTGGGGTTTTTTTATCATCAATGTCCTGGTTTTATAAAAATGTTTTCATGTATGTTTAATGGCCTTTTACCCATTTTTTAATTTTACCACAAGTTATGAATGGAATCATACTTTTTTTACCACACAAGGAACTTTTTTACTTTTCTGACAAAAGTATGAGGAGAATGTTATTTTTAACTTATACTGCGTGAAAGGATTTTTACGGTTTCATAACCCCTCGTTTTCATGAATCTTCCTCTAAAAGAGTGCATGATTATTTTCATAAAAACCTTTTTATTCAAAAATTTAATGGAATTTTTTGAAAATAAAATGATTTTGAAGAAGAAAGGATATTTTCCTCAAGAATTTATTTCATGTGTTTTATCAAAACTATTTTCCATCTATAATGAATTTTTTTAATATGATTATTTTTCAAGTATAATGTATCCATTATATACATGCTTTGATTCTTTTTATGATGAAATGATATCCATTTCTTTTATATGGATTATGTAATGATGGCATGATGTTTAAGAATCTCATTCTATTACATGGGTTATGCTATGATGTATGATTTATGATTTTGTGGAACACGAAATAATGATATCATTATGAGATGGGTGGGAACTATATCTACCTACAATTAATTGGGTAATTATTTATATCTCATGAGATAGACATGGATGTAACGATATGTTAATCCGATTTAATGTTAGAGGACTGAAACAAAGAGTGAACTCGATTCACAAAGGGTCTTTGTCCCCTAAGATGGTCATGGAAATAATGCCTTGGCTACTATGGAAGTCATAACCTGTGCATAATGGTTTCCACAATTACATGATTTATTCTAATGCTATTTTATCATGATTTATGATCCATTATGATATATTCCTTACGTACTTCCAAGGTTTATTTCATTGCTCAAGATTTTGATGATTAGATTTTATGTTCATGTTTTTGCATTCATATGTTTATGGATTCTTTTATGTTCTCTATGTTTACCCTTACTGAGAATTTATGCTCACCTGTTTTATGTTTTCTTTTCCCCAAGATATAAATAAAGGTTTTAGCTAAGAAAATAAGAAGTGGAAGATCTTTATGGTAGATGTTGAAGATCTTTCACCATGATTAGAATATTACGTTCCGAGTTTCCTAAGACACTAAACTAATATGATATTTGGGAGTCTGTTTTTTTCATGTAATAAGTATTCCGAAAAATTAATGTAATGTCCATGTACGTCAAGATTTGTGTCTCTACTATTGACCCACAGTAGATCGATAAATGATGACCCAAAAAGAATTGATGTTATTTCTTCACGTGACATCCATCCATGATATTCTCGTAGTAAGCACATTTGATTCTAGTAGGATCCACTACATAGTACATCAGTTATAAATCAACCACCCAATTTTTCCATGAAGAATTATTCCAAAGGACTGCCAGTTTGATGGGTTACAAGTAGATAGACTACCCACCAATCAGATGTCTGGTCTGAAAGTTATAGGCATTTTAATGCCAAGGGCCTCGTAGGATTGAGGTTCGATCCAACCCGGACATACTCCAAAATACTCCAAAACTAATGTGGAGTCAAACAAAAGGACCTTCTCACACCAAGTATCCCAGTGTCGTAGATGGTTCATCAATCGGACACTAGGTTTACAAGTTATTTCTATTTTAGCGAAACTGGACCTAGAAGGGTATGGGTCCAGTACGACTCGGTCGGACCGCCTGACCCAAACTGGTTTGATACAACCCGCCCTAGTCCGGGTTGACCTAACATGGCTTGGGTCAGACCTGGCCCACCTTGAACAGTATTGGGTCATCCCATTTGGGTGAAGCTATGGACCATCCTGGCCCACTGGGTTCACGCAACTTGGCGTGCAGAGAGCATGGCCCACAGGATGGGCCTCGTGCTAGCTGCCACCGGGTGGGGGGGGGATGGATTTCCCCATTCGGAAGGTGGTGCAGCGACACCACATGGTGCCAACAGGTAATCCGTGGGACCTTCATGGAGCGGGTCTCGACCCTTCACCGCAGCTTTCGTGTTATGGCCATCTTCAACGGCATGGGACAGCACGCATCTCACCTGAGCCAGCGGCCGACCAGTCCCGTCCCCCGATGTCTGTCAGGGCTATATTCCATGGCCCCCATCACCAGTGGTGTGCGATGGTGTGCTTCCAACACCTCACGGTTGGCCGATGTTGGCTACCCCAGTACACCATCGTAGCCCGTTGTCAGTGATGTCGTGTGGGTACTACGTAGGCGGTTCTCAATTGGTCACCGAGTGAGCTCCGGTGGCTCGTATTTCCATCCGAAGGTATCAACGGCCTCCTAGGACGCCCTCATTGGCGGTTGACCCTCTGTTCCATGTTCCATCCTACCCAAATAAAAATTCTACGAATAACGCATAGATTAACAATGTATCAAATGGATCGAGCGTTGTTTGTTTGGATCGCTCCCTCGGCGTTAGCTAGATAATGTGAGGGAATAATAAGGTTCAATTTTTTATAAAAAACTAATCCAAATGGAAAACCATACATGGGAGATACATTCACTGACAAATATATTCATATCCGCTTTCGTCATTATCGTCAGTTCGAGATTTGGGGGTTCTCATCACTGCTAGCAAGTACCTGTCTGGTTTTCCAAGTGGTTGGAATCATGGTAGTTTACCAAAACATCGTCTCTTGGTGAAGATTTCCCAATATCCCACTACAATATCCATATAAATATGTGGGGGAAGAGATTAGTACCACACATGGGTTTTATTGGGATCATTTAATTATGGAACATTCAGAATTCTAATGGTGTAGTTACAAGAATAAATGGGAGTCAATCCCTTCAATGGCATGATGGGTTGTTGGTCCTGCCACCACCAGTTGTCCGTTAGAGGAATTGAAAGAGAGAGAAATTAAAGAACACCAATATTTTATTATTTTTTAAAATGTGCAGAACCTATCATTTTCTCTCGACCTACTGTGGTCAATGTGAAGCCTCCCTTAAGAGAATCCCAACATTACAAATTCAACGATGCCCTCAAATTTTTAATCTGAGCACCGGTTCTGGATATAGATAAGGTCACCCATGTGTTTACTAAAGGTACCATAAAAAAATCATAAATTCATTCTAGGGTACCAGGCCTCGGAGTCAGGCACTGTATATTTTCCTAGACTCATAATAAATACATATAAATTAAATAAATATACATGGAAATCTGGGTGTTTACAGAAATAATTTTTTTGATATTTTATATCAGTTAATTTAATAATATTATTTTTTATATATTGTTTATTTAAATATTTATAAAAACTCATTACCTTGACATTAATAACATCAAGAGAAAAAATAAATTTGGAAAGACTAATTTTATACAATCCCTAACCTATTATATTAGTATATAAAATTAATAGAACATAATAATTCCCTAAAAATATAATACATTTAATATTATAAATATTATATATTTTATTTTTATATTAATTGCTTATTATTATATAAACATTTTGAAAAATAATAGTGTTTTAATTTTTTTTATAAAATATAAAAGTAAATTATAATGATGTTCAAAAATAATTTATATTTAAAATGAATATTTATAACTATATAAATCTTCTTGTATATCCATTTATTATAAATATTATGGTTATTAAAAATAGGACTGTGAAATTTTTTAATTTTATTTACATAAAATAATATAATGTTCATGATCATATCTAATGGGAAAAAAACCACATTAAAAAATATTTTTTTGTTTGGGAATATATTAACTCATAAAATGAAATTAAGGAATGTGTTAGGTTCATTTTTTGTTAATATCAAATTATTTTAACCCTTAATTATATGATTTTCCATTTTCTATAGTAGATAAAATTAATGTAGATACTATTCATATTATCAAAATATAAAATGGGTATATATTTGATATTTAGACCTCCTAATTAAAAATAAAGAATAAATTTTTTATGATTAAAAAACATACAAGTGGAAGAATTTTAATTAAAATTAAATCACCAAAACATGTTGAATTACATGTTTTCTGAAAAAATATCCATTAAAAAATAAAAAAAATTATAAATAATTATTGTATAAATTTAATTCAAAAACCCATAATTGGATTTTTATAACTCAAAATCATCTAATTAAACTTTAAAACAAATCTAAAATATAATTTTACTTTAGAAAATATGTAATGTAAATTACAATGTTTTTTAAAATTCAGTATTGATCACTATTCAATGTAAAATCAATGTTTTCGAAAAAATCAAAATGTAACTATTGGTTAATTCATTTATGATGATTCAAAAAATTATATATATTTTATCAAATTAAAATTTTAAAATTTACCTGAATTTATTATGTTATTCTGTTAATAATAACCATTTTTGATGACTATATATCTTTTATTAATAATAATGATTTACTAAAAAATGAATTCTTATTTATAATGCATTAGAAAATATACATGTATTTATATTAATATTAATATATAATTGAAAAATAATTTATCCATATTCATACATTTTAATTTAATGCCTAGGTTATAATGTTGACCTATATAAAGTTATATTTTAATCATTTTTTATATTCAGTGTTTTGTATCATTCATGTTATCAAATAAAGTTTCCTTGTTTTAAAATATCATAATATTACATACTAAAAAATTAATATATCACATAAAAGTATAAAAATTTCACAAATTATCCTCAATATATTAATAATATCCTTATTTCGAGTATATATTTTCCATATATCCAATATTCTCCATACATTCTTTAAAATATTGTTTGGTATATTTTCAACGATTCTAGTAATTCCCTTTTGCTATTTTCAAAAGAAAATGTATTACTATTTTTATGATTTTGGTTTTAAATTAAATTCAATTCAAAATAAATTACATCCCGCATTTCTTTTGATAATATATATGGGTTTTCATGGAATCATTTATTAAAAGTCATTGTTTAGAGGAAAATGTTCTCAAAATTTTGAAATTCACATATTTGAAAATATACTTTTAATGTTTCTTTCACTTATTAATTTTATAAATATGTAAAATAGTATATATTTTGTTACATTTACATGGACAAAACAATTTCCACCACTATTTTCATTTTAATTGAATCATTAACACTATATTTTCATGGTATCTAGAATAAAAGTTTTTTATCCAAGATTTAGGAAATTATTGTTGAAAAAAATTTCAAAGCATGATGGATATTTTTATTTCAATTGTGATTTTTAAGAAAAAAATCATTAGAATTATTTTTCAACAAATCTATTTTTCAATTGATACATAATATTCTTGATAACGAATTTTTTTCAGATGTAACCGTCTATTGTCTTTCTCCATATAGCATATGTAATGTCTTATCCATTTAGATAAATGATCAACAATCGCCTTTTTTATTTCCTAGTAGACTTTGGTTTATAATAATAATTATTCTTCAAATTCAATTCCAATGTAAATCCACTATATTATTATTACTTTTATTTAAAGGTTTTTTACCTAGATTCCATATATAGATTGATTAGGGAAATTATTGACTTGACTCTATACCTATTATCTACATGGTGTAAATATTATATTAATTATAATGTGGATTTGATTTTTTTTACATATAAAATTTGTGAATATCCTTGGATACTCATTTATTTTCCATAGGCATATCATGTTATAATTATTTGAGGGAATTTTGAATATTTTCATTATATGATTTAATTTAAAGGCTAATGAAACACATTTTCAATTCATGTGTTCCTTGTGTTATGGTTATGAATTTTGGAATATATATATATGGAAATGATGATTGTTGGGGCCTATTTTCCCAAAAAATTCATTGGTTTAATGTTTATATCTCATTATATATATGAAAAAAAATAGTTACACGCAAACATAAAAACTAATCATCTCTCTCAGGGAAGACATTTTCCCAATACTAAGGTATGTACCATATTTCTACGTTATGAAGATGTTATGCTATCATGGATCGATTTTATTGAATATGTTTCCACACTATTTTGATTCATTAATATTATTACATTTCATGGTTTATTACGTTTAATTTATTAGATGTAACTTTGCAATGTATCATGATTACACTCATATGTTGGTCTTGGGATCACTTATGATATTTTATTATTGTCACCTATATTTTCCTTTACTTTTAATCATTTGTCAACCCTTTCTAATGTTTGTTTTTTTCTGTGTTATGTACCTTTTGTATGGTATGGTATATTATGTGATTATTTATTGTTAGAGGCATAAGATTGAAAGGTCAATCATATATTTTTCAATTAGTGGTAAAAGAAATTACTTTTTTAGTGTATGTTTTTTCAGATTTCTATAAATCCCTATAGCTAAAATATATAAGAATTTAATGAAATGAAATATTTTCATTATATTTTATAATTTATATAGCCACAATTATGGGATTAAAAATGTATACTCTCTATTGGAGGTCATATAATTTTAAATATATTTTATTTATTCTATTTAAATTTCAATTTCAATCTCTTATTTGAGGGGTTTCTATTAGACTACTTCTTAATCTATAAAATATATTTCAGGACTAAAAATATATTCTTGAGGTATAATTTTCACCCTAGAACACTGTTCTAAAAGAACGATTTATTTTATTAATATATGATATTATAATTACTTTCCACCGTCATTTTTGGGTAATTATATTGATATATTTCATTCATCATTGCTTCTTAAACAAGGTGTTCTTTGACTTGGAAAGAAAAAATAATAATGAATAAACCATATAGTAACATCATTATTTTGTTATCACAATTATTCCAGGTGGGTTCATAAATTTTGATTCCTTAATTATGAATAGATCCCAATGATGGATTGTAGGGGGGGTTATAAGTGTTTCCTGAACATTTTCAAGAGGTTCACAATTTCATATCTAATACAAATTACCTGTGTATTTTTAATATACAATAGGTCTGGGGACTTATTTTCAAAGGAAAGATGTCTATTGAGATTCATTCCCAAAAACACTTCGTAACTCAAATTTGCCGAGAGGATGGATGGTATGGATCGTCCCACCATGTGGGAGTGAATTATTTCATTCTTCACGAATATTTTATAGATTTAATATATTTTCATGAATTTTTCCCACATCCTAACATGGAAATAGTTACCATAACATTTTAAATCCATTATCTGAACACCTATGTGAGGCTTTATGCATCTATGATGTATCTAATCAACATAAACATATATATATAAATATATATATAATAGTTTCTCAATCTTGTTACTTATTATTTCACCTAATTTTTTTTGGGTTTTATATGTTTTTAAATCCATACCGGTGTGTGATACTGAGATTATCACTCATTAGGGGGTGGTATTATTTAATACTATTAGGATCAAACCCAGAAGGGGCTTTCAAAATATCCTTTTGAAATGAAATGAAAACCATATAGTTTGGGTCCCATCATAGTTTTTAAGGTCATGTGACATAGAATGATACATATTGTTTGTCATCATCTATTACTGATGTATTGAAGATAGGTGCCAAAAACTAGGTGGTATGTTACTTATGTATGAGAATCCATTTTCAGATTAATTTTATGGGGACATTACCAAATGAGTATGAATTGATTTCACAATGAGTATGAACTTATGATGTTAAACCCCAATGAGAATCTAGTCTAATTATGATGACATGGTGTGATACAGATTCTGGCCTATTGAAGATGATCCTTATTGGGATTATAGAACCATAAAGGTGAAATCATTGGATCTAGAAGGAATACAACCCTCTTGGTGGGTGCATGAATAAAGACCCATTATTTTATCAATGGAATTTCACATATAATTATATAATTATTTCATAAAATTTAATATTGTATTTTATAAGGCACATTTACTACATGGTAGAACTAAAACCATTTTATTATAACAATTTAGACATTAAATTTAAGGAATTAAAATTTATACGAGAATTGAAATTATTAAAATTGAATTTAAAAAGATAAAATAATATATCTAAAATTTTAAAATATAGAAATTCACAATCCACTAGAATAACTTTCACTCATGAAGAATACTATTTAAATGAAATAAAATATCATTAAAAATATTTAACATTTAAATGATAAAGTATACAACATGGAAGAAAAAATTAGTCAATGATTAAAATAATGATATTTGGGGAATTAATATGATTTTGGAAACCCATATGACTGTTAAAAATATGGTTTTTCTAATTGTAATCAGATCATTGGAACTTGAAATTTAGAATAATAATATTAACTTTCTGAATTATAACACAACAATAAGAATATTATCCTTACATATAGATGTGTAAACATATATTTAGGTAAACAGTAAAATAAAAATATTATATATTTATTTCAAGAAACGATAAATCCATGTTGTAAAATTGATAAAATAAGTGTTTGTAACTTTGAACACCATATATTTTTTAGATTCATATGTATACCAAATATTATAAAAGAAAATAAATTTAATTATAAAAAATGGATCTAATATATAATATTAATAATTATTATAAGGATATTTTAGTTTTTTGAGACCATATCTAATTTTTCAAAGGGTTTGAAAATTGATCATAATATTAAAAATTCAATTTTTTAAAATAAATACGAATTTAAATTAAAAATTAAATTTATCATATTTAAAAATATAATTTCATAAAATGTAATTTTTTTAATATATAAATGTCAAAAAATTGTACGGGAGAATTTTTTATGATATAAATAGTTATTTTTTTTTGAATAGTGAAATGAAGTAAAACATGATATTTAACTTTATAAGATAAATAAATGATTAATTTTATAAAATATGGTGTAAGGATCCATTAGTTTGAGCTCACAGACACATTTTATTGGATTTAGTAACATTAATAATCACTATTTATATTCTTAATAGAAAATAATAATATAATATATGTAATATTAAAAAAACTCCATTCTCCTCTAATAAATATAATACCACAATTTTCATTCTAATCACATATTAAAATCCTTGAATTATTCTAAATTCTTATGTAACTCCATTCCCAATCCTCTCATACAATTACTAGTTCTTATGGTGTCCCCAGAAGACCCATTCAATGATCTTTAAGATGTTTTCCTAGGAGATGATGTTTAATAGGTAATATTCTAAAAACAATTAAATATTTTTCATCATCTAAATTCTACTCCAGTCCCTGATACAATAGGGAATAATAAATCTTGTATCATATATATATTAAAATGTTATAGTTCTAATGGAATATATACTATTCGTCATTTTACATTCTCTTCATCATTTACAAATTAAACAATTTACATATTATATTTGTGCAACCAATCTTTAGATGATGGGTTTTTATTTTCCATTACAACAAACCCTATAATGATGTAAAATAAAAACAATATATTTTAAATATTCCTTCAAATTCTGGAAAGAATATATTGCCAGAATATTAAATGAAATGAAATAGGTTTTTGATCATTGATAAAACCACCAAACTAAAGTAACCATATAACATTTTAAATTTTACTAAATAAATCATCCCTATATGAGAATGAATAGGGGTATTTATATGTATTTAAATTAATTTTATGTAAATTATAAATATTTCATTTAACTCTAGGACTTTATGCCCCATTTGGTAAGATTCCCTATAATTGTCCTTTAGTGAATTGACCAAGGAACCAAGGAACAGATTCCCTTATAATAGTGAAATTAAACATAACGTTTCATTGAAATGTTTTTCAATATTAAAATATAGTTATAGTCAATAAAATATACATAAAAAATATAAATTATTAATTAATTAATAATGTTAATTTCATTATTTAGGATGTTACATGCATGGGAAGAATGATTCTAGAACATTTGGTATGTGGCCTCTTCGTACCACCCCAATTTTATTTGGGTATGGATTTACCACTCATTACCTCTATTAATCTCTATATTTTTTTTATTTACTAATTTTTCATTATTGATATACATTCACCACATATTTAATCTTGTTAATACACCTTTATACTTTGTGGATATAGATATGTAATGTCATCATGCTGAATTTCGTTTGTTAAGTAAACTTGATTTATGGGAAATTCAATATCACCTACAACTTTTCATGTACTAGTAAATAAAATGTATTAACGCATCACATATTTCTAAAATAAACCCATTAACAATGGAAAACACTTTTATTTTATTTCATGATTTATGGTAATTAATTTAATCTTTCCCTTTTTAAAGACTCTATACATGTTTCGCTAAAATCCCAATTATGAGGTACACTTAAAATGATATGTTTGGATTGTTATTCACATATTCACTACACATAGACATAAAATTTAGTAAAAAATTCTTATTTTTCATATATTAATATACATGATTGATTTATTTTTCTATTTAATTGAATCAATTATGATATGACATTTGGTTATGAAAAAATATATTATTATGAAAATAATTTATTATCCAGGGTGATTTTTATATTTATTACTTTTGTGGGATTCTTCGTATGCGATACATATTCATGTACATGTTTTGATGGGTGATCATTGATAGTGATAAAATTCATTGGGTATCATTTATTTCTCATGCGATGATAAATAATGGAATAGGGAGTAAACCTAATCTATAATAGGACAATGCCCACAATTAGATTTCTTCTGGGTTATTTTCCTTGAATTATACTTATTTCATTTTTATGATGTTGGAACATTCCAATATTTACATGTTATTTATATTATGATTCCATATGATTATTCAGGAGTTATTCTATTCATGTAACAATATTATTCCTTTTGACTACTATTTTTTGTTTTGTTATCCAGTTTATTCCTTTGGATTTAAAGCTCGCTCCCATTTTCTAATTTAATCTCCATGTTATCCAATGTTTGTTTTGAGAAAAAATGGATTTTTTATATCATTACAAATTTTAATGTAAATAATTATTATTGTAGTTTCATGACGTTGTTTTATGTGCCCTGTCTCTAAAGAACATTATGCCTCTCGATGATTGATTCTTATTTGTTATAAATATCTATTAAAAAGCTTTAATTTTTTTTGTAAAAATATTTGGTCACTATATGTTGTATCAGAGGATGTTTTTATTATATTTAGGTATCATTAATTGAATAATTTAGTGAGAACCCATGGAATCATTAATGGTACAATATAATATTTTTAATTTTTACTAATGAATTGAGGGAGTAATTTACAAGAACTAATATCCCTATATGAATACTAGAAGTGGATGGAGAATTTTCATAAATGTATCTAAGGGTAACAATCTCAAAATGTTCAGATATAGTATTAAATAGATCATTGTCATTTCAAACCTAACAGGTCTTATTGCACACCTCATTTGACAGTCATGGTGGATATGCTTTGGAAAATTTTCAAACTCTATATAAACCATTTCAAAGCTAGGGATGATATTTTTAGGAGAGGAAACTTAATAGAAAATTTACAAAGGATATCCTAGATAGAAACCACAATAATCATAATAAAGTATTTACATATCATACATAGGTTAATCTATCATTATTTATAGTTTTCCTTTTTGTATTATTTTGAATTTATGAATTCTCACCCCTAATTTATATTACCTTTAATTTCTATAATGGTTCTAAATAAGTGGATCCATTCAAACAAATAATATGACTGAAAATATGATTAATTACCTTATGATATACTAATCCTGGATAGTGAAGGAGAAAAAGAAATCATATTAGTAAAATATAATTTGACACTACTTATGAGTACTAACTTTAATCTAATTCCATTACCTCCTCTAAGGAAAGTTCGACTTTCAGTCAATTCATTTATTTGAAAAGGTACTCCAACTATTTGTAGATCTTGTGATTCCCTCATCGTTGAACAATTTTTTAAATCTATCAAGAAGATTTTATCTCTTGTAAATTCCCAAACCCTAGTAACCATAATCAGGTGGATGATATTTTACATTGTAACTAGACACATGAGATTGCATCAAAATATAATGAATAGTTTATTATTCATGGAAAACTAGATATGTAATTAAATAAGAAATTAAAAATGAAAAACATATAAACCAAAATAGTATTTCCTAGATAATTTCTTTATTCTCCCTTTAATATAATTTCATATAAATTGTAATACATATGTTGGTATATTCATAAATGAAACATAAGAAAGAGGTGATATCAAATTCCTTGTAAGGTTAAGAATATAATAGAGGATAATATGGAATAAAGATGGAATGAATAATATAGAATGAATAAATAGTGATTAAATAATTATATTTAAATAAATTATTGATATATAATCTTTCTAAGGATATATTAAGAACAAAAATAATTACATAGACATAAATTACTATTTTTATAATGATAGAATTCATAATATTGGTCTCATTAAACTTATATTTGATTCCTCAAGTAAATACATCATAATAAATGGGAAATGCCTAAGCCAAATATCAAACTTGATTTGTCTCATGATAAATTCCAATGTATTGAGGGATTATATAATTCTACAACCCATCCATCGATTAATAAGTCCAATGTAATAATCATTTTAATAAACAATAAAATTTAATCAACACACATTAAAAAGACTTCCTTTCTGTCTTGGAAGAAATATCATTCGGAATGCCAATATTTTCCCAAAATCAAATTGATCATTAACCATTTAAAGATATTTTAGGGATGGTATAATTATATATATCATAATTAAATCATAATATCCAATTATATATCTTGACATAGATGAATATATTTTATAAATTTTGTTGGAATATATGGTGAATAAAATACACTTTTTACTTTGAAATCACTAATTTAAAATGGAAATTTTTTAAAATATTAATGAAAATATTTACATTAAATTAATGTATTGAAAATTTGAAAAAAATATTCAAAAATTAGGGTATTAATGATGGTGGGAAATTTAATTCATGTGGTGTATGTAAATAAAATATTCCATTATCATTTTTTGTAAAATTCAAATGTTCCTCATTCAGAAACAAAAAATAAGAAGATTATATTTAAACCATTATATAAAAAGTAAAACAAGTGTAATAATATTTTAAACATATCATTGGATAGTTTAAAAAAAATAAATCATGTTACTACATATATAGACCTAGAATAAAAAATTCTGGACCATGTAGAAAATCAATATCAGCTATACATTAAAACATTATTTCAATATTTTGAGTACATAATGATAAGAAAATGAATGAAAAACATATAATTTATAGAAATAAATATTTTACTGTAAAATATATTATGTTACATAAATAATGATCTAATAATTTTTAACCAAAGACAAAAACAAAAACTATACCAAATAAAGATGCAATTTTGAAATAAATCATCAACATAGGTCAAACATTATTTGTTTGATTTTTAACAATTATTATAATAAATATAAAATTATTTAAAAAGAATTTAAAGAACATGGTAATATATATAATATCAAATATTCTATATTTTTAGCCTTTATCACATGTTTAATAAAAATTTTGTATTAAAATAACAATTCATTGTGTAACTGCTTTGTTTTTTCATAAATATATGGGGTCTGTGGTTTTAGATCATTTACATTGATAATGATAAAATAATCTCCAGAATTTTAGTAATGATATTATTATAATACATAATTATATATGTGTGTGTGTGTGTGTGTGTTTATATAAAATCATCTATAAAAGGAAGAAAAAGAAAAATGAATTACACTATTCATGGAAACAGTAAATCACACATACTCATGATCACTGTTTTCACTTATCGATTGATGGATTTAATGAAATGTAAAAAATCATTCAACTTTAAAAATAATTTATAATATCACATTGTTGGACTCACCTATTTTGATAATATCTAATCATGTTTTATTTATGTGATAATTATGTTTCTACTATAGAACAATCATGGTTTATTAATATTTATATTCACTATCCAATGATAACTATGTATAATTTGTATCCCTGTTTTATTGTATAAGAATGCAATGAAAATTTTATCAATATAAAGGTCACTGATAGAAAGGTCACCGATAAAGGTCACTGATGCAAGGATACTGGTCAAGGATACTACTGAAGGCTATTGTTGAAGGTCACTGATTGAATGGTTAAAAATGCAAGGCTACCACTAAAGGTTACAGATGCAAGGCTACTCTTGAGAAGTTTTCTGATGTAAGGTAACTGAGGAGAAGGTTACCGATGAAGGTCACTGATTCATGAATACCACTAAAGTCTACCGTTAAAGGCTACCGATGAAGGCTACTGAAGAAAAACTACTATTGTAACCAACCATTTTGAAGGCTACCGTTAATAGTCTACCAATTCTTACCCTTCCACACATGTTCAAATTATTAATATTAATCTAATAGTAATATTTGATAAATTTAATTCTTCTGTAATTAGTTAATGATGATTGTAGACATATCAATAGACCATATCGGTGGGATAGTATGTGGTCTGAGGAGAACCACACGTGGTTTATATATTCATATTGTATAATATCGATTATAAAAGAAAAGATCAAGGAAGACACTATGGAATAAAAAAGCATGAAACAACAGAGGAATACTTGAGAAAGAACATACTTTCTTGATCAAAGAGAACAATGAAGAATCATTTGAGCACTTACACTTTGAACCTGAGAGTATAAATAATATCATTTCTGGAGAAAATTTTCAAGATTTCATTCAGTACTTCATCAACTCTCGATCGACACATAATTAAAAACAATCAATTTTTGTAAGATAGAACCTATTGTTGCGACACCAGATTTTGATGACAACTCTATAACCACAAAATCTTCACACCAAGTAGTCTGGAGTTGAAATACAAACTCATAGAACTTTCTAAACTCAATCTAATTAACATAGATCTATAGTGTTATTTTATATTCAATTTTTGAAAAGTATGACGGTATATCGGTTACAAACACTGTATTATCTACTTGAACTGGAGGATACTGAAAATCCAAAAATCAAACTTTACATACACTTTGATTCCCATGTAAAACATTGGAAGAGGTTGTTTGAGGTCTGTATAGTTTTTCTCTCACAAAAAACTATGGTTGAAGGTGTGAACTCTGGATAGTTTGTGAAAACTATTGTAAATCCATATACAAGCTATGTATCACATTTATGATTTAAAAATGGATTAGTGTATGGTGATCACTATTTGGAGAGTATTAAGTCTCTGTTTGGGACTGAACCTCTTGTTTAACACTGTTGTGTACAATATTTTTGTTATACTCTGTTTTTTCAACATTCCACTACATATAATTTCTAAAACAGAAAACTGTTTTGAATTTACATTGACAGTTAGTTCTGGTCAGTGTGTATAAGTGTTTAATATATAAAACAAGTTTCAATAGTTAAATATGTGTTTACATAGATTCAACTAGGGTCTAATCATGCTTTGATAAACCTTTTGACCAACTTAACATTTATACCTCTAATGCATTAATTAACTCGGCCGTTTCCAAACTAAGGATTATTAAGTAAAAAGGTTTTTAACAGAAATTTTATGTGGGAAGTCAATTCACACCCCTTTTGAGATTCCAATTTGACCAATATTTGGTATTATAGGTTATTTCATTTTATACAATATGAACTACTGTGAATGATGTCAAATTATTTTCAAGTATGATTTTATTTGTATATAAATGATCTCAACATTTTTGTCATATCAAAATTGTTATTTCTTTAAAATTTTAATTAACAGTCGATAATAGAGTTGAGGGTGTTGTTACTAACCGACAAAATTTATTTAATTGTAATAACTATGCTCAATGGAAATTAAAATTAAAATTTATCATAAAATCATGGGGCCTGAAATTTGGGACATAATTGAAGAACAACAAGCTTTTCCTCTTACTATTAGGAACACGTGGTCTCAGTTGAATAAAGCTACATATAACAATAACTATAAAGAAATGAATTCATTTTAATATTATCTATGTGATGAAGAATTAAATAGAATATCTTCTTGTAAAACTGCATATGAAATTTGGGATACATAGGCTGTTCATCAGGAGGGATCAACCAATGATAATGAAATGATATTAAATATTTATACTATTAAAAATGATAATTTTAAAATGAAGCATGATGATTAAAACCTGATTAATTTATATCTAAAATGTATCTTAGGTTAAATGAAATAGGAAATACCATGATTCTTCTTCGGAAACCATTAGACAACAAGGTTTAGATTTTGATGTTGGATCGATGCCTAACCAACTGATGGAGTGGAAATTCTGTTTTTATCCGAGACTCCTGTGACATAGGCAAGCTACCAATGAAAGAACTAATTGGAAAACTTATGATGAAAGATGAAGCGCATATGGTAAATCAAGAAGAAAATAAAGAAACACGAAAGAAATATGTCAAATTCAAGATGTCTACCTAAAAGAGAATATATAAAGAAAATGTTCAAGCTTCTATAGACACTTCCACAAATAAGGACTCAACTTCTGACAATGATGATGAGATGGCTCATCTTGCTAAGAGATTCCAGAAGTTCAACTGTAAGAATAAATTCTTTATGAATTAAAACAATAATAGAAGGTATAAAAATAAAGGAGAGTGAAACAAATACACAAAATAGAATGACAAAACATATAAAATGGTATGAAATGAGTGTAAATGAAAAGGCCATGTGATGGAAGATTTCCTCAATCTGATGTTTAAAAAGAAATATTAAAAACAAGGGCATGGGATAAAATATTATATGAAATCCACTTGGAGTGCTTCAGAAGATATCTTCAGGGGATCTGAAGCTTTTGATATTGAGAAGAACAAACATGTAAACATGTGTTTCATGATAGAAACATCTGAGGTACCACTCAATTATCATATATATAATGATTATAATTTTGGGAATGAATGTGCATCCAATAATGATGATAATATGACTAAGGATGAACTATTTGAATACTTTTTAGTTCTTGAGGACAAATTTTATGAACTAAAGGATAAATATACTTTATTAAAATGACAACATGCTTTAAATTCTAATTATAGCACTTACCTAGATATTGAGAATGAATAATGTGCACAACTATTTTAATAAAATACAAATCCAAAATAATAAAATGGGAAATTAAAAAAGGATCTTGAGAAATTTTCTATAGGTAGAGATACCTTGACATAGTTTCTAGGGAAACAAATTGCTCCAAAATATACAACTTGTCTAGGATATCAACTAGTACAGGAATGATTATTAAAAATATGTTTGTTCAAATATCTGGATAGTTCGCCACTAGTTCATGTTCTGGACAATCTTATTAAAATATATTTTATAAAGGACCTAATATTGTGTTCATGTCTCAAAACTTATATATTTATTATAGAAAACATGTGAGACTAGTATGGGTTCCAAAAGTTGTACTTTCTAACCTCTCCGGACCAAATAAATTATGGGTCCCAAAGTTTCCCAACACATAATCTTTTTTTGCAGGAAAATTGATTAAAGAGATCATGAAAAACTCTATGGTACATGGACAGTGGATGTTCATGACATATTATAAGATAATATTCTTTCTTCAAGAGTATAATTAATGATGATAGTGGACATGTCACATTCAGTGATAATGAAAAACGGATGGTCGTTAGCTTACACCGGATAGGTAACCCAAAAACAATCTTTATTTCAAATGTTATTTTTGTTGATGTGTTAATGTACAATTTACATAGTATATCTTAGTAGTGTGATGAAATTTTCAATGTTATGTTTGAAAATGATGAAGGCAATGTTTTTAATTCTCAAAACGATTTATTATTTGCTGCTATTAGAAATGAAAATGAATATTTTATTTATTTATATTCTTTAGCTAAGAAAAATGTTTATTGTTTAAATGATTTTCATATCAAATCATGTTTTTGGCACAGAATATTAAGACCCTATATTGTGCACACACATAGGAATCTAAATAGGAAAGAATTAGTCAGAGACTTAACTATATTATATTTCCCACATAATAATGTTTTTAATCCTTTTCAAATGAAAAACAACATAGAGTCTCTTTAAAACCAAAGAATGTTGTTTCAACTTCTCAAACACTTGAGTTGGTTCACATTCATTTGTTAATACCATCTAGAGTTTCCAATTTAATTTTGAAGCACTATTTTTATGTTCTTATTGATGATTTTCTATATATACTTGAGTATACAATCTTTCTCACAAAAGTAATGTTTTTTTTACGTCATTAAATTCTCTATGTCTGTAGAATATCTTAGTGGATGTAGAATGAATACCTTGAGAAGTGGTTATGGCTATGAGTTTGAAAGTCCATAATTTGAATTTTTTTCTCGCAAAATGTAAATAATCAAAATTTCTCTTATCCTAGAACACCTCATCCAAATGGTGTTGTAGAAATAATAAATATGGTACTTCAAGAGAATGAATGGACTATGAGAAATGAGTATAATTTACATTATCAATAGTGTTTTAAATAGACTTGTTCTAAAGAAACCCACTTATGAGCTCTGAAATAATAGGAAATATAATGTTAATTAATTTAGAGTTTTTGGTTGAAAAGTATTTTACCTTAACACTAAGGAAAATCATGACAAGCTAACTTCTATGTGTGATGAATGAATTTTGCTAGGTTACTCAATCTCTAGTAAAAATTATTGATTATTCAATAAGAGAACAAAATGTGTGGAAGTTTTAGTTCTTGTAAATATTGATGAGACTAATCCACATGAAAACAAAACCTCCATTAAACATTGTAAAGAATATATGTCAATAGTAGACCATAATAATAAATACAGTGGACCCTTAGTAAAAACAACATGATCTGGAAATATTCTAGATTTTGAGCTCGGTGAATGTAAACATATATACAAATATGAGGAGTCTATTTTGACTCTTCCTAGTGGTATTAGAACTCTCTAGAATCATCCTATGGATGCTATGTTAGGTGATCTAAATAAGGGAACATAAACTAGAGCTTCTCTGATAAACTAGGTTGAACATCAAGCAATTCAATCACAACATTAACTTCAAATATCAATGATCCAATCAATGTTTAATTTTGGGTGATAGATATGCAAGAAAAATTATATCATTTTGAAAGAAACAAGGTCTTAGAATTAATAGAAATACCTGAAGACACATTGACCATATGCTCTTAATGGGTGTTTAGAAATATGGTGGATGAATCTATAAACATAGATAGAAATTAGCTACACTAGTGGAACAAGGATATATTCAATAAGAAGGAATAAAATATGAGGAAGCCATCACACCTATTGCTAGACTAGAATCTATTAGGATACTACTTACTTTTGCAGCTCATCTGAATTTTAATCTTTATCAAATATATGTCAAATGTGAATTTCTAAATGGGTACATAGTTGAGGATGTATTTTCTGAAAAACCTCTGGTTTTACAAATCCGCATTTTTTAAATCATGTCTTTAAAGTTCCAAAATCCCTATATTGTCTAATACAAACTCCAAGAGCACGGTATTATAGACATAGTTCTTTTCTTAATTCAAAAGGTTTTACTACAGCAATATAGGATCCTACTATTTTTATTAAAAGGATATAATAATATGTTTTAATAGTATAGATTTAAGTAAATGAAATTATTTTTGGATAATCTAAAATTTCTTTAGGTACTGATTTCTCAAAAATAATGCTTGACGAATTTTAAATGAGGTTATTGGGGGAAAATAAATTTATTCTTGGATTTCATAATTTTCAAAAAAAATTGCATTATTTTAAATCCAAGAATATATACTAGGGATCTTTTCAAATGTTTTGGATTGGATGGAAATAATGTAAATAATACACCAATAAGTACCACATGTAAGTTGTATACTGATGAAACTGGTAAACCAGTGGACAAAACCAATTAAAGATGTATGATTGGAAGTCTGCTAAATCAAACATTTAGAAGACCTTATATTATGTTAAATATATTAAGGTGTTCCCTCTTTTATTCCAATCCCAATGAGTCTCATTTAACAACTATTAAAATGATTTTTAAATATCCCAAGTATACTACAAACTTAGGACTATTTAATCCAAGATGAAAATTATTTGATTTAATATGTTATTTGGATGCTGAATATACTGGTTTCAAGTTATATTGAAAGATCACCTTTAGAAAATGTTACATTTTGGGAAAGTCACTAGTATCATTATGTCATTTGAAACATAATTCTGTTGCATTATCTACTACTAAAGCAGAATATATTTCCACTGGTAGTAGTGATCAAATTCTATAGATGAAACACACATTACTAGACTATGGATATCAATTTAAACCTGGATCTATAAACAGTGATAATACAAGTGCAATTAACATCTCTAAAAGGTTGGTATCTCATGCTAGGACAATGAACATTGATATGAGACATCACTTCATGAGGGAGTATTATCAAATGGTTGATATCAATCACGAATTCATTGGCACAGAACATCAACTGATTGATATATTCACAAATACTTTTAGCTCAGAGATGATAAATTACATCAAACATGAGTAAGGTATGATAAATTGTTACGTTAGGAAGCTCACCATTGGACTTCACCATTAAGAAAATCATCATTGGACCTCACTATTAAGGATGTCACTATTGGACCTCACTATTAGGATCCTCACCATTGGACCTCACCATTAAGAAACTCACTGATGTCACCTTACTTATATTCATCTTTTCCAAGACTTCACATTTTTCTGTCGGAATCAGAAATGTTTTTTATTACTTATATCATTTATTTGATTTTTTGGATCCCTAAATGATAAAATTAAAGTAAAAATCAAATTTCAATCCAATTTAACACTCTCATGAACCTATTTCTCTCTAAGAATAGATCCCCATATTCAACTGAAACCCTCAAACTGATCCAGATTAAAATGGAAATATTTAAGATACCCTTGGTCAATGATGATGGTGATGTGTCGAATCCTAAGAGGCCTCAAGCAACGTTGAGTAGTAGAAGCTAGGTAGTGGAAAATCTTCTCAACCCACATTTTTTGAAAAGGTAAATTGTGGTTGAAAAGGTACTAATATTAGAATCATATATGTCAATAAAGACTTTAGTACAAAAGGCACCATATTCTCAATGTTTTGTCGAATACTTTGCAAATAACAATGGAAAATATTACCAGATGTTAGTGAAGGAATTTTATGAATTTCTAAAATTTGAGCTTTCTGAGGATGATAATAGAATGTATTCAATGGTAAATGGGGTAACTATGAGTTTTTATTCTATTGAATAGGAAGAATGTTTATGAGTACCGCATGAAGGGATTTCTGATTACAACATAAGAGTGGTACGTCAATTTAAAGAATTCTTCGGTTATAAAGATGCTTTGGTTGAACTGATAAGGAATTGGATCCCTAGGAAAGTGATTACTAATGAAATGGAAGGAGAAAAAGGTTATTGTTTTAGTTAGTTTAGCATATTTTGAGTAATAGGAGAGGGGAATTTCCTATCTTTAAATATCACAATGTATTTCTTATGTATCTGTTGAAGCAAATAAAAATTATAAATTTCTATAAATGTTTATTGATTCTTATAGATGATATGACAAAGCGTAGTTCCAAATCCAATGATTTTTTATGCCAGATTGATATGATTTATGTCGAAAGTGAAATGAGTTGCTGGAAATAAGGAGGAAACAGTTGTGGTATGGGACAATTTTTATATCACCGTGATAATTTTCATGCTAATAAAAATCATCTGTAACCCTTGGCAATGAAGATGGGTAAATGGTGAGGCTATTATATATGTGTAATTAAACCCAATTTCTCATCCTATGAGGCCTAAGAATAAGATAGACCCTAGTATGAAGCCTAATAATGTATAGCCTACATACTTAGATGAAGAAGAAGATGATACTATTATGCAAGTCATAGAGGATTTTTCTATAGATGACAAGAGTGATCTTGACCTTCCTCATGACAATATTGTATCTTTTTGTCAGCCTGGGCCACCAAAAAAGACTTACCTGAAGAGAGAATATCCTAATAGAAATGATAATGAGGAATAAATGGAGGAATAAGGAGATAAAAATGCCTTCAAAGACATTAGAGAGACCTCAAAAGAGGAAGATGGCACTGAATCCTAACATTATGACATTGTGATAGCTGCTAGTGAAAGTGAATAAGGATTATTAAGTCTTAGTCCTGTAATAGGACATATAGAAATATAAGAATGTATTGATGAAGAGCTTACTAATTCAGTTCAAAAAATAATTTCATTGGCAGTAGTTGATGATTCTGTAGCGAAAGTGGTAGTGGACCCACCTGTTGATGCAGTTCATCAATGAGGTATGTCAGAGATATATGTGGTCGATTAGGAGAATGATCCATGTGAGGGGGAGGAACATGTTGCGAAAAGTTCAGTTTTTGTAGCTAATGGGATAAAAGATTGGTCAGAAGAACCTCAATTTGTGGTCTGGGGCTTTGATTATGGAGACTCTGATGATGACCAGCCTATCTGAAGTCTTCTAACCCCTTCTATTATAGAGACAACTATTGTTCAAACAGTACTGCTTTTTCCATGAGACTATATGAATAAGGATTACTTAGAATATTTGATGTTAGACTTGAAGTTACCTTTTGATGAGAAATCGATGGAGATAGATAGAGCAGTGGCCCTAAATAATGAATTTGTAGCATATGTCTTAGAGAGAGTTATTTCCACCACTCACTCAAATATGTTACATGATATGAAGGATTTCAGAATTTGGTCAAAACCTTAGTAGAATTAATGGAACCTGTGAAGTAATCAATTTCTAAATTAGATACCAATATGGCTTCATGGGTGTAAGTGGAATAGATCATAAATATGTTAATAGTTTGGTTCAACAGATGGTCACTCGGTTTGATGAATTTATGAAGACTATGGACACACATTTGACTGGCTAGGATGATGATATAAAGAGGATAATCACTTGGATGACCAAATATTTTAAGGAGACAAAGTATTTCACTATGGAACCTCTTTGTGAATCTGCTTACCCTTCAGCCTCTCCTCCAGTTGATCAAGAAAAATTCAGAATGGTTGTCAGAGAAGAAGTGCTGAAATTTTCTTAGTGCTTGTACCTAAGACCCTCAGTCTATGACTTAGGTCATTTTCAATACCTGGGAAACTCAGAATATTATGGGAGATTGTCTATGGGAATCTTCTTAAGATCAGATGGCCATAAAAGAGCTTGTTTATTTCAACTACAAAAGAGTGTACACTAAGAATATGATGGATGGTCACTTTAAGCTGTTGATAGAAAACATGAGGATCCCAACTATAACTTCTTCATTTTAGGATCATTTTCAAAGACTCAAAGATTTGAATCCTTCCATAGAAAAATTTATGGAGATTATGGATGATTTTATATGAGCTATGGAAAAAAGCGGAAGCATTATTTTAGAATTTCAGAAATCTTCTTTTACCCTTCCTCCATGTGGACTGCTCTCCCATCATTGCTCCTCCATCCTTGCCTCCTTCCTCGCCTGCTTTAGGATCTATGAATATTGCACCAAGGATGACTTCTGCATATTATATCATAAGTCTGAACCCCCATGATTCATCAGAGATCTAATCACTATAAGTCTACTAAAGCCTCTATAGCATCTCCTTCTGCACTGCTTACTAGCATCCCTAGGTCAATTCCTGCATCTTCTGGACCTGACTCCTCATGATCCATATACAAATGTCTCTTGGACATATCTAATGTGGATTGGATGTGGTATGTCAAAGTTGATATATATCTTTGTACAAATTTTGTATCTTGTATTCATGCTTCATTAATAATAAAATCCTTTTTGGTCAATTTTCGTTTTCCTATATATTTGTTAATTACAAAGGGGGGAGAAGTTTTATGTTTTTTTTAGGTTCCCTTAAGGGGGATAAGTTTTTATGTTAACATGAATCATCGCAAATATAAACTATCTACATTAAATATGGTTCAATTCTACTTATACACACCTTCGATGATAATAAAAAAATTTATTAACCCTGATTCAAAAAAAAAACTAACACAATATGTGATTATCTAAAAGAAAGAGATCGTTGGACTCATCTATTTTGACAATCCCTAATCATGTTTCATTTATGCGATAATAATGTCTATACTATTGAATTTTCATGTTACATTAATATTTATTGTCTATATCCAGTGATACCTATGTATTATTATTCTAACTATTCAGATTTTTAATCTTATAGTGAAAATTTTATCTATTTAAAGGTCATCAATGGATAGGTCTCTAATGAATGTCACCTAAGCATGGCTACCGCGGAAGGTTACCATTGAAGGTCACCAATATAAATGTTACCAATGCAAGGCTACTGATGAAGGTTATCGATGTTAGGATACCATTAATAAGGTTACCAATGAGAAGGTATCCAATGAATGTCACTAATGCAAGGCTATCGTTGAAGGCTACTATTGAAGGCTACCGATAAAGGCTACCGATGAAAACCTACTGTTGATTCATACCATTGTGAAGTCTACAGTTACCTATCTACCAATTCTTACACATCCATACTATGTCAAATTCCAAAGATTATTCTGACGATTATATTTGGTAAATTTAATTCTTATGAAATTAATTAACGATGATTGTAGACATATCAAGAGACCATATCTGGGGATAGTACGAGGTAATAGGATGACCGAATGTGGTTTAGGTATTCCTATTATCAAATCACAAATATAAAATAGATGGCTAAAGAAGCCATAACGAACTGAAGAAGCATGAAATTGAAGAGGAATTCATGAGAAATAACATACTCGATTGATCAAAGAGAATAATAAAGAATCATTCGACCACTTACAATGTCAACCCAAGATTATCAAGTAGTTCACTTCTAGAAAACAAATTCAGTGTTTCCTTTTTTGCTTCATCGCCACTCGATCAACAAAAGAAGCAAAACATTTAGTTCCTGAAAGATAGAACATAGAGTTTCTACACTCTATTTTTGGGGCATCTTCCATATAAAGACACTAACCACAAATTCTTCACACCAAGGAGTCAATAGTTGAAAAGAAAACACATAGATCTTTCTAAACTCAATCTTATAATATTAGCTCTATTTTGTTATTTTATTCTAAAGTTTTACGAATTGTGTGGTTCTGTTTGTTACACACACTACCTTATGCGCTTGAGTAGGAGAATATTGAAAATCCTCACATCAAACCTCACTTATACATTTTTTCCCATGTACAAATGTGGAAGAGGCCTTGTGTGGTCCGTATTGTTTTTTTCATGAATAACTGTTGTAGAGGGTGTGAACCCTAAATAGTTTGTGAAAACTGTTGTAATGCTAGATAAAGGTTCTGTATCCTGTTTTTCATTAATAAGTTTCATGGTGGTAGGTGATCACAATCAAAAGAGGATTATGTCTTGACTTGATACTGAACCTATTGTTTAACTCTATTGTGACTATATTTTTTTGTTATACTCTATTTTGACTATTTTCGGCTGCTTATAATTGATAAAACAGAAATCTGTTATGCATTGGCTTTGACTGATTTTTCTGGGTAGTGTGTGTATGTTTTTAATTTAGTAAACTCATTGCAAAATTTGAAGAAATGTTTACACTGATTAAACTGAGGACTAATCACCCTACGAAAAACCTGTTGACAAACTAAACATTTTTATCTCAAATACCTTAATTAACTAAGCTATTTCATAATTGGGGGTTCTTAAGAATAATTTTTTTATTATAAATTTTATGTTGGAAGTTAATTCACCCCCTCCTGAGTTTCCACTGATTCCAACACACATAGATAATATATTTTTTTGAATTTTTTTTTTATTACAATCTTTGGGAAGAGGAAATGAAAAACTAATTTCATTTCTCTGTACAAGTGGTAGTCTATATGTATGCATGAGGGATGTTATTGTTTTTTATTTGATGGAAAATATTAGGGATAATGATGGTTTATTATTAATATGAAATAGGAATTTATTTTACTGAAATTATTATTTTATGATAAATACTATAGATTTATATGTGGTAAGAGAATAATTAAAGAGAAAGTGATCTATTAATGTGATTTCCTATTTAATGAATGTAATCCATTATATATACTCTTACAAACCATTGGTTTTGTATTTTAGGAGTATCGAAACCTCTATAACATGATTAATGATTTGGGGGTGTTTTTTAAATTGTTATGATTGAGATAAATAGCTCAAAAGGCGTGAGGAAGTGAGGGTAAGAGGTTCCCTTTTATAATAGTGGTAAGTGACCCACTTTTAATTTTTGAATGTTTTAAAATATTATTAAGTTACCTTGTGTGAAAATTGGATCTAAAATGACTCATATTACAATGTGATTATTTTATGCTAAAAATAAAACCATTAATTGGGGTTTAGTAATGTTTTTAGATCATTTTGACTTTTATCTTTTTTATATTATCCCCTCGTAAACATGTCACATCCATAACCATGGTAATAATTTTATAATAATTAAGGGTTTTAATTTTAATTATATGTTAATAAATGGATCATAAAATTCTAATGTATCTAAAATTGGCCAAATTACGAAAATAATTTTATTTTTAATATTTTTATGATTATAAAATAATTTAATAAAATATTATTTTTTAGAAAATATCATTCATGTCAATTCGGACACTAATAATTTTTCCTAACATTAATGACTTCATTACAATAATTGAATTATAATATATAGCTTTTAAATATTCCTAATATGTTATATTTATATAGAAAATTTATGTTACATAACAATTCATTAAATTTGTTTTACTTTTAATAGTATTAAACTCAATAATTTTAGCAATCAATTATTTAAATAAATATGATGTTAGTGTTTCATAATCATTTAAGGTAATTATAAAATCACCAAATATAGAAATAAAATAACTTGAAAAAATTACTCTATTCATATTTTAGATAAATAGGTATAACATAACTTTTTATATTTTTATTCTTATAATAAAAAATTATAGTTTTTAATTTCATGACTGTGGTATTTTAGTATTTATCCATTTTAAAAAATAATATAGAGGCCATAATCAGTGAAATATGGAGAAATGTTTCTATATTTTCAAGAATTGGATGATAATGGATTAACTCCACTCATCCATTAGAATAAATTCAAGTGTTAGTGGAATTTAAAATCCTTAAGCCAATGTTTTAACATTGATTCACATTTTTCTTTACCAAGAAGATATAAAATTTACCAACATTACTATTCATAATGACCAAAAATAAAAGAGGGAAATTAATGAAATTTTATCCTCATAATTACTAATTTAGAACAATTTTGAAGATGTAATTTCTTTATGTGATATAATTTCATTTTTAAATTGGTGATAAAAATGAAACAAAAAAAGTTTTGTCAGAAAATATATATTTTTAACATAAAACTAGATTTTTTGTATCTCAAGTCTAGAAAACACATTATTAAATTTTAAAAAAATTAAATATAATATATATATTTAATTTATATAATTTTCAAATACTAATTATTTTAATTTATCAATAAAAACACATTACTCATTTGAAAATAATATCTCAAAAAAGTAATTATTTTAATTAAATATCTAGTAAATTGATAAATAATTAATTAATTTTATACATGTATAAATAAAAAAATTATAATTTCATTAGTAATATTCATACCCAAAAAACAAATGGGTATTTAATAAATATAAAATTAATCATATATCATTTCAATGGTCTATTTTTGATCATTTAAACTAGGAGTTGTATGTAAATCAAGATATGAATGAAATAAATAATATTTATAGAGAAATAGTTCATAAAATATTAGATGGATATTTAATAAACTCATAAAATTAATTTATCCTTGAAAATAATTTAACACCGATAAATAAAATTGATTATATATATGTGTGTGTTTTATCAGATCATAGGGTTCCTACGTAGCTTCTGTGGATTTCTAATTCCTTCATAAAACATTATCCCGGTGATTAGTCATTTATAATATCACTTAATCTTTTTGATAAAATATTTTCATTTGTATTTATTCATAGTAATGATCATGACCTAGTGGTATTATTTTTTAGTTCAGTACATGTGATGGGTTAATTATGCACATCCTCCTGAGAGATGCATTGAACACATTATAAATAAGTGACTGGTGTTATAGAAGTTCCATGTGATAATCCACTATCCCTAATAAATAAATAATATCTAAGGGCCCAATTTACCTAGGGTTAATCATTCCATTTTTTCATAATCACATAAAATATTTTCTTTGAGAATTCTAAAAAAACACATTCTCACAAACTTTGATTTCTAGATTTTATCAATGTTTTCCTGCTTAACATTTCTATCGATTCTAAGATGGTTTTTTATACTACCAAAAGAAGATGAATTTTTATTCAGTTTCCTCATCAATATTATCTACCAATAACATTCTCTCTCCAACAACATCCTTGAATTTTGTAGCTCTATACATTATTCTATAGGGTTCTTCAAAAGGATACATATGAATACATGAGTGAATGATATTTTTTTTAGGAAAATCCCATGAAAAAAATGATTCAATCCTTACAACCATTGAAATTCATATAACATTCTATCAATATGGCTCTTAGTTTTTTAGTGGTCTTATCTAACTGAACATATGTATTAGGATGAAAATAAATAATGAAACTAAACACTATATCAAGATAGTTTTTAAAAAATTTCCAAAACATCGAAGTAAACCTCAAATCCTAATTGGATACAATATAATGTGAACTACTTTCATCCTTACTATCACTTTTCATTATATTATATAAAAAATGGTGAATATATTAATAATTTATAATAGAAATAATGTTTGATGACTTTATAGGGTGAATGAATAAAATATAACTTGTATGATAACCTTTTAAAATTTGGAGAGTTTAATGTCAAATTCCATGGTTATGTATTCCAATTACCATTCTAGTATGGCTTATTTTTATAAAACCCCCTTCGGATTCAGTAACTCATCCTTAACTTGATAACCCAACAGGAAGTGAGATTTATACACAATAATATCACTATTTAAATTATCGAAACGAAAAAAACTATTTCATATCAATATATAAATTTATACTTCAAGGAGGAATATATAGTAATAAATTACGAGATTCAATGAATGAATCCATTTTCATGTTTGGAATTGATGAGACATATACTCATCTCCTAAAACTCATCATTCCAAAAATACCATAATTGAACTCAGGAATATCCTCACTTTTTCTATAATTGCATATCATTTTTTGTGCCATATCAATCCCCTCATTGATGTATGGTTGACCATTAAAGTGAGAAAGATAATATTTATATAGATTACTCATTAATTCATGATACATAATCATTAAATCTATAAATATTGGATCTCATTTAATCTTTATTTTTGAAAAACTACTATATTTATTTAAAATCAGAGTATCATCCACCCTTTTTTCATTCCCAGAAGGTTTTTGTACATAGAAATAATAATTATTAATCAAAACTAGCCATATTAATGGGATTATATTCAACTCTATCAATGTAAATATATATAAAAAATTATTATCAATATATATATTTATATCATGTAAATTAACAAATATAAAATGCATCAATGCCCCTAATGAAACAAATCACAAAAACCAAATCAATAAAATCATGTGTTGGGTATTTTTTCTCATGAATTCATAATTATTGAGTGGGATATTTCATTTCCATGTCATTACGAATAAGGATTAATCACATTACAATCTTCGATAAATCTCTATAAATCACAAACCATTCACCATAATAGGGTAGTGTAAGAACAAGAAAGCTGACCAAAATTCTCTATAGTAATTCGAGTCTCTCCTCACATTCATATATATAAATGAACATAACCCAATTCCTAGTAAAATAGTAATTATATTTGATAGTCCTATAAAATCTCCCACAATGTGTTGGTAGAATCCAGTGAACCTAAGAAAACTATAGATTTTATATACCACGGTTTCCCTAGTCTACTACTCTGTAACAGAAACCTTTTAATTATCCAGATATATTCCCTCACGTGATATTAAATGACACAAAAATGAACCTTTATGAAGATAATATTCAAATTATAAATTTTAACACCTAGATTCTCCTTCCTGAAGTTTGTCACTATAATTATCAAATATTATTCATGTTCTTTAATGATCATTGAATATATAATAATGCTGTCTATAAAGAATACCAAAAAATAATCAATATAATATATAATGGATCTATAAATTAAATCTATTAATATAATAGTTTTAATTGTCTGTACAATAAGAATACTATAAATTCATAATGAAGATACAATATAAAGAAGGTTTTTGAGGGTATATCCTTCTTTTTTATCATTTTTTGATGATAACTATATTTAAGACCAATATTGAAAAAAAAATATCTATATGTGTAATTGATCAAACTTATTATTGATTCGGGGCAGATGATTATTTTTTTTTTAATTTTTATAATGTTATGTTATTAACAATAAATGAAATGATGCATTAATCCATTTATTTGCATTAAAAATATGTTTTCTCGATGGTGAAACACTCGGATGAATGAATTTATTATCAACAATCACTTAGATATAATTATTAATTCATGTAACTCAGCTTAGAGTATTCTATTTGGAGCCTTTGAAATAGGCATAGCACTCTAATTGAGTATTATTGAAAAACTAGTTTTTTTATTCAGGGGATAACTAGGAATTTTCTCAAGAAATACCACAACATATTCCCAAACATTGTGAACACATTGAAATATCTTTATCTCCTCGACAAATTTTTTAGCAAATATCCATCATGAATAGTCAGAAAGACCATATTATGTATGTAATTAACATTGGGTGTTCAGGTTCATCCTCACACTAAAAGAAGATTTAAGTTTGACACAGAATATAGAATACAACATCCCTTACTAGTCAAAAGATATGGTCTTTAATCTATTAGATAAAATAAATAACCTAAAATAAATTAAATGCATCTAGAGGAATAAAAAAAATTATATAGAAAAAAACTCCCATATTTATATTTTTGAGAGGATATATAGACATTTGATTCGATTGTCCTATAATTTGTAATTTTTACCACTAAATAAATATCTAGTTATTTAGGAGGGGATATAATAACCCATAAAATTCTTGAGATATTAAATAGTGGGTAGAACCACAATCAACTAAATAATTTTCCATCCAAGATTGGATGATAAGTGTACCTTATACTACATCCCTGTGAACTTCCACAACATCAATATTAATTAGATTGGATTTGACTTCTCTACAAGAATTATTTTTAGGTGTGCTCCCTTGACATTTGGGGTAATTTTTGGAATAGTGCGCCCATTTCCTTACAGTTTAATTATTATACATTGATGGATGATCCCTTATCCTTGTGGTGATGATCATAAATTACTTTTTATCCATATATTTTGAAAAATTCATTTTCCTTTTAATATTGTACCATTTTTTTTTCTTCTACATGTATCACATTGTATTAAATTTATCATTTTATTATTACCATTATCTATTTTTTATCTACCATACTATTCTTAACATTCCAACCTTTGATGATATAAGACATGGATAATTATTTCTCCATCATTATAGAAAATGATAATATTTTGTCATTAGGTGAGAATATTTGGCATACTAATTCAAATTGAATTATTTTATTTTAACACCCAATACTTTAAAATATATATTTTAGATTTAATTTAATTTCCTTGTTAGCTTCTAATTCTCAATATGTTTAAACCAAAAACTTTTTAGTCATTCATTGCATACTTAATTTTAAATTACATGTTCAATAATTTTAGAAATTTTATTCAAAAAAATGACCTTCATTTTTCTATCATTATAGTATCATAATTAACATAGATTACATTTGTTATTATTTATTTAAATTCTTCATATTTTTATGTATTGTAAAAAAATTAAATTTTAATTGAAAACTACAATTTCATTTAAATTAATATAAAGATAAATTATATGTATTATTTGTTTTAATGTATCATTAGTATAATTTTACATATTGTAATCCAGATTAGGTAATTATATTAATTTTCATATTGATTATATATCTATATATAATGTTTGTATATTTTTTTTATCATTTTCACTTTAAAAACATGATATCTCATCATGCATGGGAGATTAATCATAAAATAAACATTTCAACATATGTGAGTTGAATTTTGAAAAATTGATTCCCTAGTTATAATCCTAATAATCTGAGTTATATAATAATTTCAAATTATTTTTACCATAATTATTACTGAAAACATTTAAAAATAATTTTATTGATGAAGGTAGTAATGTATTTTTTTAGTTGTTAAAAAAATAATATATGGGGTAAAAATGACCCAAAAGATTTCCAAAACACAATTTTTATCCATATTATGACCTTTTATAGTATGATATCAGTATTTGTTCATTAATTTGTCCTGGTGAAATGAAAAAAATTGGTTGAACTGAATCCTTCAAAACATAAAAAATTTTCCACTCACCCCACTTATTAAAGGCCTCCCACTCTCATGTCCACTTCACAACATCAATCCACTATGGCTCCAAAACTCCCAGCATAAAACCCTTTTTAAATTCCAATCCCAAATCATAATATATTTATATATATAAAAAATAATGCCAAGTAATCCTTTAGTAAAATACTAAGGAGGATACCCAAAGAAGATGTAATGTTCTTCAATGATCATCATTACTTTACTTCTTTACCCTCCTCAAACTTTTATTAAAATAGAATTATATATGATATTCAGAATATTCAATATACATGGATGTTTATATAATAATATGATGTCTTAAAACCACCCTCACTTTTGTCAAATGGGTTAGGAAAACATTTTTTGTTTGTATAGTGGACTATCGCATCACAAACTAATATGGTAAATTTTTTCATTTCGACCTCTCAATACAGGGCATGATGATAGATCTGAAGAGTGTATTCATATTTATAAAAAATTTATACCTCTACATTCACTATATAATTTTTCTTATCATCTATTCAATAAGAGATATGAAAAACATTTCTCGTGTGTAGGGCATAATACCGCCTCACGAAACGATCAGATTCATCTTTCACTAACACTTCTCAAGAAATGTGATAAAGATAGAGTTAATGATTATATATGATATAAATGAAATAATAATTATATTAATTAAATATTTATCATTCTATAAAGATAATATATATAATTTTATTTCATTCTTATTCACTCACGTAATTAGGATAACTTCATTCATGTACGTGTGAACAACTACCTTCGCAAAGTGATGTGACTATTTTTTCACCACCACAACACATTTACATAATATATAAAAGTATAAAATATGGGATTACTGATATTCTGATAAATTTTAATTCTTATATACTACTTACCACCTGTACAAAATGATAAGTGAAAAACTGAAATGCTACTCACACATACGTACGACCTACCATCTCCATGATCAAAACACATATAATAATTTATAACTATCATTCATGATTGGTTTTAAATTTAAAATTTATTAAAAATGTATTATAATCATTTCATGATTATAATTTTGGGGGAGATAATATTATATAATATGTGAAATAAAAAATCTTCTATAATGAAATACACATGAGAAATCAAGGTAATTAAGACCCAATACAATGAATACAATGAGAGATTAACAATGAATAAGTAATAATATGTTATAATGGATCGTCTACATTATTATAAATATTAATATGGTTTTGGAATAAGTTAATAACATGTTTAAAACCATCATAATGAATATTATATCCTAATCACCCAAATGTTAGTGCATGTTAAGGTTTTCCATCTCAATTTAAATTCAATAAAGATATATTTATTATTATTCAAAAATTCAGTTATTGAATTGAAATTTACAAAGTGGTAAATGTTATTGAACAATTTCAATTAATTTTGTTATTTTTATCTTTTTTCATGAAAAAAAATCTTTAAATAAATTTTCATTACACATTAAATTTATCATAAATATCCCTATTCTTTCATTATTGATATTTTTAATTCCCTAAACCATATAAATTTATTTACATATGGTGTTTAATTTGATATTTATTTGATTTATTAGGGAAATATTTTGAAATCAGTATATTTTAATCAAATGAATATTTACTTCAATAGAATATTGATTCAGGAATTAAATATATTATTTGATATATAATTAATGTTTTGTATAATTAATACATGTGTTTGGGACCACATAATTCATGCACATTGAAGGATTAGTAGTCACATGAGATGAATCAGTTGAAAAAAATAGATTTTTTATACATAATTTTTCTTAATCTATCTTGAGGATAGATCCTCATGGTAAAGGTATTCTATTTTTTGGGAAACATGAATTCCGAAAATTATGAACTACCTTCCATCGTTATTCATTTATTAATATCTTGTATTTTTCACTATGAAATTATCCATGCAATCATTTCATTATTAGTTATTCATTAAATAGAATCTGTTTTATGTTATTTAAATTTATATATTTATTATTATTTATATATTAATGAAGTAAAGTTTAATAAATATCAAATTTTTTAATGTATTTACTTTTAAATATTTATTATGATTATTAATTCATGATATCATTCATAGTTCATTACTATAGCTCTATATTTGAGCTTACTGTTATATTATTTCATTTCCCTAATATATAAATATTAATTTTTGGAATAGGTTTCTCGGATTTTGATATTTTTCTTTTTTTTGGATTTATTTTCTTTCCCCAATGTAAATTGGGTATCATGTTTATATCTGGCTTTCCAAAACTGCTAAATTGATATATCCTTAGAGATTTGAATCAAGTATCATTTCTAATTGAATAATGTAGAGCACAACATATGTGCTACCAGGGTTGGGGTTATTATATTCTTAATTAACACAAATAAAAGTATAATGACCCATACTTTACATAAATTGTGAATACTTTAAAATTTTATTACACTTATTACAACATATAACAAAACCATTAAAGGACCGTATAGGTATAGTGTTTTTAGAAACTGGGAAACATAAACAACTGGTTCATAAAGCATCTACATTGTCTCCCATTTATTTCATCATATCTAGAGTCCCTTTTGGAATATCCTACTTAATATCCTTCTTCCTGACCTAGGGAAAGAATATATACAAAATGGTGAGCTCAAATGCCCGGTAACGGTAAAAAAAATATCATTCACATCATATTCATAAGAATATAACATTTTGGAAATCTTAACCTTCAAAAGAGATCATAATTTCATAATCCTAGGATAAATAATAGTAGTGAAATTTAATCCCAATAATGATAACATAAGACATGAATCTTTGTGGCATACACACATAATCATAGAGAATCATTTCGTTGTAGTCAAGACTCATTGTCAAGACAATCTTAGCGGACAAATACAATTTCTGTGCCGAGTTCACTCCTTGTTTCAGTCCTGTTTCACTGAACCGGATTAACCTGTCATTCTATCCATATCTATATCATGAGATATAAATCATTACCCAATGCATTGGAGGGAGATATAGGTCCCACCCATCTCATAATGATACCATTCTTATTTGTGCCACAAAATCAAAAACCATACATCATAGAATAACCCATGTAATAAAAATGGGATTCTTAAACATCACATCATCATAACATAATCCATAAAAGGATATTGTAAAAATAATTCTATCATAACATAATCAAATCAAAGTAAAATTAGGTATATAAATAGAACCCTATATTATCTTAGATGTAAAATAAATTAGATAAAACACTTGAACTCCATTCTTGAGGAAAAATATCCTTTCTACTTCAAAAACATTTTCCTTTTATAAAATTACATAAAATTTTGATCTAAAAGAAGTTGATTAAGAATAATCTTGGAAACATGTCAAGGATGCTTCCTGGAAATAATGATCTAAAAATACATTCATTTAGTATAAGTTAAAAAATCATTATTCATGTACTTTGTCCGGAAAAGTCAAAAAGTACCTCGTACAAAAAACGAAAAAAGATTCCATTCATATATTTTACTAAAAACTCACCGAAGGGTAAAATTGGATTTAACTAATTGTAGGTGGGTGGAAATAATATTACATATTGAGGAAACCTAGATGTGTATGATAAATATTCCCCAGTAAATTCTGATGTATAAACAATCTCGGATAGAAATGAGATTGTGATATTTTCCCTTACCTTAGGTCTGATTTGCATCGTAAGTGTCCGAACCACCTGTATAATGATTTAAATAATGTCATTGACATTTTCCAGAATCATACTAATTGTTATGATATCATATGTGGCCATATTCTTAGCTTCTTATTATTAATATTTCATTGCTACTTGTTATTCGGATGTTTATTACTTTTTGTTCTTATGCGTGTTTTGTCGAATAAATTCTTATTCTTCTCTTTAGGTTATAGATACCTTCATTCAAGAATGATATTATTGTAATATATATATATATATATATCATATTTATTCATTAAATTCATTTATATAATCATTATGTAATGAAGATCATGTAGAAAGAGTCACGTCACATCGTGGAGATGGTAGGTTGTACGTACGCACGAGTGATGATATCATTCCCAGGGTCGTGGAATTGTATTGGAGCGTATTTATACTATTTCAGAATCAATATCAATTTAAAATAATCATATATAGTTATTATTTACACCATTATACCCATCCAAGTAAGGTGGGGGTGGGAAATAGATTACACCACGGTGTGGAGACGGTATTCCGTACGTACGCACCCGCAGTGATTTCATTTTCCGTAGAATGGGTAGATGGTGAAATAGGGTTGTTTCATACATATAATAAAATACCAGTATACGAGTGATAATGATGTTATTACTTCATAATTAAACATCTAAAGAAGAGTATGTGGAAGAAGAAATAAAGTTGAAATAATCGGTAAAGGACAAGCGCCTCTTTGAGACCTCTTCTTAGGGCACTAAAATTGGTGTTTGAAGAATACCATGACCTCTAGGATGTTTCTAGGGAAGTGTAGAAGAAAATTTATCAGGGTTTGGCTGACCATGAAGGATCAATGTGGTGTGAGGAAAAGAGGGCGGAGGTGCCCTTTTATAAGGGAGGAGAGGGTCACCTATGGAAAAACTAAAAATATTATTTTATTATAAAGTGATATTCGGTTATTAGTAGCACCGAATTGAGTTATTTTGAAACTAAGGTGGGGATGGGTCGAAATAATATCATTAAATAGAATTTAGACAAGTTTATGGTTCTATATTAACCTTATAATTTAGATTTTACTTTAAGTTAAATAATTTTACTTTTACCGTGTCTTTTTGTTTTCTTACACTATAAGGTTAATAAAATAACTATAACAAGCCAAAAAAACCCAAAGTTGTTTATTACTAATATATATAACCTTATATAAGTCATTTTTCCGAACCTTATATTTTTAGGAATAAAATAACAATTAATAATATAATATGTTTTTAAAAACTATTTTATGTAAATTTTGACACTATTTGGTAATTGATTTTTGTGAAAATCATAACAGAAAGATTAGTTCGAACAAAGTTAATTAGATTAATATTAACATGTAATATTAACCAATAAATATTTTTAATTCATAAAAAGTCTCAAATTACATTTATTAAGGTATTTATATCATCAATTATGTTAATAATTAATTAATATGATAATTACTGCATCATCATTGTGTCATAAATAAATTAAATTATTTAATGTCTAAAAATTAAAAATAAAATATCATTATGTAGGAAATATTTTTATATTTCTAATTAATATTTATAGTCAATTTTATCTTATGCATAACCCTATATTAAAAATTATTTAGTTACTGAAATTTGATTTTAACTTTTTTAACCCTTCTTTAAATAAATTAATAATAAATGTCCTAATCTAATCTATGTGGGCCTAAATGGTCATATTTTATTTCTCAAGTTGTTTTTGGTCGAATTAGTCTTATCCAATAGAATTAAAACATGTGTTAGGGTAATAATGGTATTATTTTTACCCTTAATTACCCTATTTACTTTTAACCGTGGTAAATAAAAGTAAAAAGTTACTATTCACCAAAAAATATTTTCATCTCATTGAACCACATTTTACTTACTGACACCAACCGTGACTCTCATATTTTTGAAATTACATTCAAATAAGTGGTAAATATAAGTTTTATGTGAATTTCTAAATTCTCCTAGGAGGTGGGTAAAAGACAGTGAAAAGTTCAATAAAACTTTTATATATCTAAACTTATTATAAAATGACTCCTATGAATTTAATTGAACTTATATATGTATTATATATCAATTTTTACCTAAAATAAATTTAAACAAAATAAAAAATTATTTAAATAAAAATTCAGTTTTTAAATAGTAACCCAGTGTTTTCACAATTCATCAAAAATTGAAAGTTTTCAGAAAAATACCAAAATTTCAACCTAGGCTAATTTCAATATTCCAAATCCAAAATTGAAATCCATTTTGAAAAATTAAAATTAAAATATTTCAAAATGTGGGTATTAATATTCATAACGGCTAGTTTTAATAATATTTTAATAGCATATCGGTGTTTAATGTAACTCGATATTGCGTACAACACAAGCTATCGAGGAAGGTCACAATTGCCTGTAAAGCAAGACAAGATAGTGTTGTATGAAGTGAAAGATTTCTTTTATGATTTATATAACATTAAAACAAAATATTTCTCATAAAAGTATCGGTTGTTACATTCTACCCCCCTTAAAATGAATTTCTCCCTCGAAATTCGTCACTTTGTAACAAACAGATGAGGATACCTCTCCCTCACCATATCCTCATGCTCCCATGTAACATCTTATAATTGGTTGTTCCTCTATAAAACTTTCACCAAGCGAGTGGTCTTGTTCCGTAGGTCATTTTCACCACGATTCAGATTCTCTATTGGCTGTTCTTCATAAGAATGATCTTGCTCCAGTGGTACAACTTCTGAGCTGAGTACATGTGAAAGATCAGGTATGTACATTCTCTGGAGAGATACATGGAACACATCGTGAACTTGAGAGAGATTCGGTGGAATCTCCAATAGGTAAGCTACCTTCCCAACATGATCTAGTATTTCTAAAGTACCGATATACTTAGGGATCAGCTTTCCCTTCTTTCCAAATCTCATTACTCTATTACAAGGAGATATTCATAAGAACACTTTATCACCCACTTCAAACTCTAGGTCTTTTCTTCGGTTGTCGGCATAACTTTTTTGTCGACTCTGAGCTTCTCTTATGTGTTGTTTAATAGATCGGACCTTTTCTACCATCTCATCAACAAGATCAGGTCCGAATATCTTTCTTTCCCCAACTTCATCCCAGAAAGTTGGAGTCATGCATTTCTTTCCATAGAGAGATTCAAAATGAGCCATCTGAATACTAGAGTGAAAGATATTATTATAAGAAAATTCCACCAAAGGTAGGTGGTGATCCCCACCACCTTTGAAATCCATAGATCAAGCTCTCAACGTATCTTCTAGAGTCTTAATTGTCCTCTCAGACTGACTATCCGTCTGAGGATGATATGCAGTGCTGAAACTCAACTCTGTATCCAATGTATACTAAAGACTTCTCCAAAACTTTTAGGTAAACCTCAGATCCTGATCAGATATAATAAAAAGTTGTACTCCATGAAATCTTACCACTTCCTTTATATATATCCTGGAAAGTTAATCCATAGAGAAATCTTCTCTAAAAGCAATGAAGTGTGCAGAATTTGTAAGACGATCAACTATGACCCAGATAGAATTATTTCCTTTGGATGTTTTAGGAGGTCTGGTGACAAAGTCCATAGTGATGTTTTCCCATTTCCATTCGGGTATGGGTGATGGTTGTAACATCCCCTTAAACTTCTGTCTCTCAGCATTAACGTGCTGACAAACCAAGCATCAAGAGACGTATTCAGCAACATCTCTTTTCATGCCATCCCACCAGAAGTACTCTTTTAGGTCCCTATACATCTTCGTGCTTCCAGGATGAATAGAGAATGAAGAACTATGAGCCTCATCTAGAAGCTCCTTCTTTAATTCGGGGATGGGAGGAACACAACCCGATTCCTGATCCTTATTATTCCATCACAATCAAGGTTGAATTCAGAAACATTTCTCACCTTCTTTTGTGACTCTACATCTTCGTTCTGTACCTCTTTTATCTTCACATGTATAGATGGTTGTACGTTCATTGGAAAAAGATACGATTTTCCCCTTTCATTATAATTCCATGATCCAACCTTTGTAAATACATAAATGTTGGATCTTTTGTGATCCTCATCATGGATAAGATAGCATGGTCTTGTCAACTTAATGCATCTGACACCTTGTTTGCTTTCCCTAGGTGGTAATGAATTGAGCATTCATAATCCTTAATCAACTCCAACGATCTTCTTTGGTTCATACTCATCTCCTTTTGTGTGAAAATATACTTTAACCATTTATGATTAGTATAAATATAACACCTTTCTCCATAAAGATAATGCCTCCAAATCATTAATGCAATGATTACCGCAGCTAACTCCAAATCATTAGTTGGGTAATTTTTCTCATGGATTTTCAACTGTTGTGTGGCAAAAGCTATCACCGTATCGTTTTTCATGAGAACACACCCCAATCCCTTCTTGGATGCATCATTGTAGATCAAAAACCTTTATCCACTACAAGGAAGTTTGAGCACAGGTGTACTGGTTAACATTATTTTCATCTCCTTGAAATTCTCTTCACATCCCTCCATCCACACAAACATAATTCCCTTTCGAGTCAACCTGGTGAGTGGATTAGATAATTGTGGAAAAAAATTAACAAAACGTCGATAATATCCAGCCAAACCAAGAAAACATCGGATCTCAGTTACTATTGTTGGTCTCATCCATCTTTCGATAACCTCTGTTTTTTCAGGATCCACAGATATCCCCTCTTTTGAGATTATGTGACCCAAAAATACAAATTTTTGAAGCCAAAATTCACACTTGGTAAATTTGGCATAAAGCTTATCCTTTCTCAGGGTCTTCAATATTATTCTCAAGTGATCCTCATGTTCTTCCTTTCTCATTGAATATACAAGAATATCATCTATAAAGACTACCATAAACTGATCAAGATAGTCTCTAAAGACTCTATTCATCAAATCCATGAAGATATCAGGGGCATTAGTAAGACTAAATGGCATCACTATAAATTCATAATGTCTATACCTTGTACGGAAAGCAGACTTTGGTATATCTACTCTTTTGACCCATAATTGATGTTACCCTAAACGAAGATCAATCTTGGAAAAGTATTGAGCACTACGTATTTGTTCAATTTTGTCATCAATGCGCAGGAGAGGATATTTGTTCTTGATCGTGGTCTTGTTATGTTCTCGATAATCAATATAGAATCTCATTGATCCATCTTTCTTCTTAACAAACAGAACAGGTGCATTCCAAGGTGACGCACTAGGGAATATGAATCATTTATCAAGATTCTATTGGAGTTTCTTCTTCAATTACTGCAACTCATTTGGGGCGATTCTATAAAGTTTCTTTGAAATCGGTAAATCCCCTGGTACGAATTATATTGAAAACTCAACTTCATGATTTGGTGGAAGACTCGTAAATTCCTCTAGAAAGACATCATCAAACCCCCTTACAATGGTCATATTCTTAATCATGAGTTTATATGAAACCATTTTAGATAAATAACATTCATTTATTGGAATCAAGACCCATAGGATGGAAGAAATTTCAATTAGAAGGTTATGTTCATCCTTGCATCGATAGACGATCATAGATTGATCTGGAATACGAAATGTGACTTCCCTTCATTGGAAATTGATACGAGATCCATATTGAGAAATCCAATCCATGCCAAAAATCACATAAAATTCCACTATAGGAAGGATCACAAGATTTGAAGGAAGAAATTTCCCACAAACTTCAATTGGAGAAGAATTATAAACTTTTGATGCGACTATTGTGCCATTAGGGGTTGTCACGGCTAACTCAACATCTAATTTTTGAGGTAATAAGACGATACCCTTAGAAAATTCTTTTTAAATAAAAGAGTGGGTGGATCCAAAATAAAATAAAACATTTTCTACATTAGAGTGGATGGTATGTTTACCTTTCACCACTTCGTTATCATACTCCACTTCACTGATAGGAATTGCATGTGACTTTCCTTTGTCTTTATCCTTAAGAGTTTTTTGACATCGATCATAATCAACATCCCTTGGATTCGGGCATTGATTGGCATAATGCCCCATTTCCTTACACTTCTAACATTGATGTGTAGGAGGTGCACTCTATGTAGCCTTTTCATTTTTCACATCACTAGACATCTCCTTCCCATCATTGCGGCATTCAAATTCCTGATGACGTTCCTTTCCACATTTGAAACATTTACTTGTCCCTTTAAGAAAACTCCCTCCATGTTTCTTTCCGCACATTGAGCATAAGGGGAAACTCATCTTTTTTTTCAGCGTGGTCTTTAGATTTTCCATTGAATTCCATTTTCTTCTTCTTATCAAACCCATATGACTGATGGGTTACTCAAATCTTGATATCAACTTTGAGAGCACATCGAAAGATTTCCTCATAGCTATTGAAGTCCCTTATAGATAACGCCCTTCGAAGACATGGTTTTAAGCTACTAATTAATCGATCGATCTTACTCTCAGGTTGGATAATAATACTAGAAGCGTACCTTGCAATTCTTGTAAAATTTGATTCATAGGTACCAACAGATTCATCATCCTATTTCTTTAGTTCAAGAAACTCCTTCTCCATCTTTGTTCGAAGAATAATAGGGAAGTACTTATTGAAAAATATGTTCTTGAACTCATCCCATTTGATAGAATCAATTTCATCTCTTGGCCTCGTATTCTTGATAAGATTCCACCATTGATCAGCATCTCCTTCCAAACGATACACTTCTAAGATGGCTTTATCATGTTCCGAACATTGAATTAGTGAAAATATCTTTTCAGTAGTATTGATCCATTGTTCAGCATCTAATGGATCAGTAGACCCGCTGAATGAAGGTGGGCACTGCCTCATGAAGGATTCAACAGAATGTTGCTCCTTCCTTTGCCCGTTTGGAAGTCTTGAATGATTCCTAGCTTGAAATATTTGTGTGATCATTGTTACAAGATTTTTTATTCTAGCTCCCATAACATTTGGTTGCTCAGGGGGACAATCATTTCATTTCCTGTCGCATTTCGCATTAACACGGTTCCTCCAGGTTCCATCCATTGACTAAAACCAAGAAGAATAGTGTGAGAAACACTAATTATAATAGGGAAACAACACAATCAAGAATAAAATTTTACACATAAGCTCTTATCATAGGTTGTTCATGTCCATTTCCAAAACACTAATATTGTGTTCTATGCTTAGCCACATCCTTAGGGTTCTTACTAAGGCTTTCTAATCCTAGTTTCCAATGGTTGACTATACCTTTCCTCTGATACCAACTATAATAACCCATACTTTAGATACATTGTTAACACTATAAAATTGAAGTACACTTATTACAACATATAACAAAACCATGAAAGAACCATATAGGAATAGTGTCTTTAGAAACTAGGAAACATAAACAACTGGTTCATAAAAAATCTACATTGTCTCCCATTTATTTCATCATATCTAGAGTCCCTTTTGGAATATCCTACTTAATAACCTTCTTCCTAGCCTGGGGAATGAAATACTACAAAATGGTGTGCTCAAATGCTCAGTAAGGGTAAACAAAATAAATATCAATCACATCATATTCATAAGAACATAACATTTTGGAAATCTTAACTTGGAAAAGAGATCATAATTTCATAATCGTGGGATAAATCATAGTGGTGAAATGTAATCCCAATAATCAAAAAATAAAACATGAAACATTCTGGCATACACACATAATCATATAGAATCATTTCTTAGTAGTAAAGACTCTTTTCCAAGACTATCTTAGCGGACAAAGCCCATTTCTAAACTGAGTTCAGTCCTCGTTTCAGTCCTGTTTGACTGAACCAGATTAACCTAAAATTCCAGCCATGTCAATCTCATGAGATATAAATATTTACCCAATACAATGGAGGGATATATAGGTCCCTCCCATCTCATAATGATACCATTCTTATGTGTGCCACAAAATCATAAACCATACATCATAGCATAACCCATGTAATAAAAATGGGATTCTTAAAAATCACGTCATCATAACATAATCCATAAAAGGATATTGTAAAACTAATTCCATCATTACATAATCAAATCAATGTAAAAATAGGGATATAAACATAACCATATATTATCTTATATGGACAATAATTTTTATAAAACACTTTAACTCCATTATTGAGGAAAATATCATTTCTACTTCAAAAACATTTTCCTTTCATAAAATGTCATATAATATTGAACTAAAAGAAGTTGATTAAAAATAAACATGAAAACTTGTAAAGGATGATTCATGGATATAATGTTCTAAAAATCCATTCATTCTGTATAAGTTAAAAAAAACAATCTTCCCGTACTTTGGCTGGAAATGTCAAAAAGTACCTCGTATGAAAAACGACAAAAGATTCCTTTCATATCTTTTACTAAAAACTCACCGAAGGGTATGATTGGATTTGAACAATTTTAGGTGGATAGAAATAATATTACATATTGAGGAAACATGGATATGGATGATAAATATTCCTAGTAAATTATGAAGTATAAACAATCTCGGATAGAAATGAGATTGTGATATTTTCCCTTACATTTTGTCCGATTTGATTCGTAAGTGTCTGAACCTCCTGTATAATGATTTAAAAAATGTCATTGAGTTATTCCAGAATCATAATAATTTTTATGATATCATATATGGCCATATTATTGGCTTCTTATTAGTAATATTTCATTGCTACTTGTTATTCGGGTGTTTATTACTTTTTGTTCTTATACATGTTTTGTCGAATAAATTCTTCTTCTTCTCTTTAGGTTATAGATACCTAATTTACAGAATGGAATTAGTGTAATACATATATAATATTTATTTATTAAATTCATTTATATAATCATTATGTAATGAAGATTATGAAGAATGATTCACATCACATCATGGAGACAGTAGGTCGTACGTACGCACGAGCGATGATATCGTTCCCGTGATCGTGGAATTGTATTGGAGTGTATGTATACTATTTCAGAATCAATATCCCTTTAAAATAATCATATATAGTTATTATTTACACCATTATACCCATCCATGTATGGTGATGGTGGAAAATATATAACACCACGGCGTGGAGACGGTATTTCGTACGTACGCACGCGCGGTGATTTCATTTTCCATAGGATGGATAGATGGTGAAATTGGGTTGTTTCATACATACAATAAAATACCAGTATATTAGTGATACTTATGTTATTAATTTATAATGAGACAACTAAATAAGAAGAAGTGGAATAAGAAATAAAGTTAAAAGAATTGGTAATGGACATTACCTCTTCATTGAAGCGCCTCATTAAAACCTCCACTTAGGGCACTAAAATTGTTCATTGAAAAATACCAGGACCTCTAGGATGTTTATAGGGAAGTGGAGAGGAGAATTCGATAAGTTATGGTCAAGCTTGAAGGCTCCATGTGGATTGAGGAAAAGAGGGAGGAGGTGCCCTTTTATAAGGGAGGAGAGAGGCACCTTTGGATAAACTAAAATAATTATTTTATTATAAAGTCATATTCGGTTTTTAGTAGCTCCAAATTAATTTATTTCGAAGATAAGGTAGGTATGGGTCAAAATCCTCTCAACCAATAGAATTTTAACAAGTTTAGGGTACTATTTTAACCTTATCATTTAGATTTAACTTTAAGATAAATAGTTTTCCTTTTACCGTGTCTTTTTGTTTTCTTACACTATAAGGTTAATAAAATTACTATAACAAGCCAAACGAACCCAAAGTTGTTTATTATTAATATATATATCCTTATCTAAGTCATTTTTTCGAACCTTAGATTTTTAGGAATAATATAACAATTAATAATATAATATTTGTTTTAAAAAATATTTTATGTCAATTTTGACACTTTTTGGTAATTGATTTTTTTGCAAATCATAAAAGAATGATTAGTTCAAAAAATATTAATTAAATCAATAATAACATGTCATATTGACTATAAAATTATTTTAATTCATTAAAAGACTCAAATTACATTTATTTCGGTATTTATAACCTCGATTATGTCAATATTTCATTGATAAGATACTTACTGCATCATCATTGTGTCATAAAACAATTAAATTATATAAGGTCAAAAAATTACAAATAAAATATCATTATGTAGGAAATATTTTTATATTTATAATGAATATTTATAGTCGAATTTATCTTATGTATAACCGTATATTAAAAATGATTTAGTTATTAAACATCGATTTTGACTATTTTTACCCGTCTTTAAATAAATTAATAATAAATGTGCTAATCTAATCCATGTGGTCCTAAATGGTCATATTTTATTTCTAAGGTTGTTTCTGGTCGAATTAAACTTATCCAATAGAATTAGGACAAGTTTTTGGGTAATAATATTATTATTTTTACCCTTAATTACCGTATTTACTTTTAACTATGGTAAATAAAAGTAAAAAGTTACTATTCACCAAAAATTATTTTCATCTCATTGAACCACATTATAATTACTGACATCAACTGTGCCTCTAGGATTTTGGAAATTCCATTCATAGAAGCGGTAAAATTATGTTTTATGTGAATTTCCAAATTCTCTTAGGAGGTGGGTAAAAGACGGTGAAAAGTTCAATAAAAGTTTTAAATATATAAAATTATTATAAAATGACTCCAATTAATTGCATTGAACATATGTAGGTATTATGAATCAATTTTGACCTAAAATAAATTTAAAAAAATAAATAATTATTTAAATAAAAAGTCAGTTTTTTAATAGTAACCTAGTGTTTTCACTATTCGTCAAAAATTGATAGTTTTCAATGAAATACCAAAATTTCACCCTATGCTAATTTCAATATTCCAAATCCAAAAATGAAGTCCATTTTGGAAAATAAAAATTAAAAAATTTAAAAAAGCGGGTATTAATATTCTTAACGGCTGGTTTTAATAATATTTTAAAAGCATATCGTTGTTTAGTGAAACTCGATATTGCGTACAACGCAAGCTATCGAGGAAGGTCGCAATTGCGTGTAAAGAAAGCTATGATAGTGTTGTGTGTTTTGAATGCTTCCTTTGATGATGTATATAACATAAAAAAATATTTCTCATAAAAGTATCGGGTGTTAAAAAAAGAATAATATTTATATTCATATTAAAATGTTTGTTTTATTCATGTTGTGATAAGCCTATAATATTATCTTTATACATATAATCAATTTCCTATTTACATTTGTCTTAGACTAAGTAACTGTCTCTTAGTATAAACTCAACATTCATGATGACAACATTTTTATAATATAAGTACAATAAAAATACTTCAAATTCATACCAACTATTTAATCCTAGTCCTTATTGTTTTGAATCAATTACCAGTATTGATTATCATCCCCCGTGTGATGATAAAGTACCATCATGACCTTCTCCCATTCATTACATCCCATAGTAAGAAAAAAATTTCTTTATTTATTTTCCATTTCTCATATACTAATATATTTTAGGTACCTTTTATTGGTAGAGGTTTTTGTCGCATGAAATGTTTTATCATTGTAACATTGTATTGTTAATCAATGGTATACTCCATTGGGAATGGTTATTATTCACAACCAAAATAAGATACCCCAATATACATATATTTTATTGGTTCCAGCTCAAGATTAAATATATTTCAAATGATGGAAATCTACACATACATTATAGTTATTGATATTATTCTCATTCCTTCTACTATGATACTTTTCTAAATAATGGAATAAGAATTAATACATATTAAAATTATGAATCCAAATGTATAATTTTTTAAATAGTGATATACAAAAAAAATTAAAAAATTATACATAACTAGTATCAAAGTCACAAACATGGTTACTTCGGTAATTTATAAAGAAACAATTACAAAAATTCAAAAATTTAATAATTTTTTTAATTAAAATGAATATTAATCCAATAATATCAATAGGGTGTGTCAAATGAGGTTTTTCGTAAGGGAAAAGTCACTGTTCAAATAAATGATTGTTGGGAAATATTATACAATCTTATTTTAGGGTTATCTCTCTAATAAACAACAATTACAAACCCACTCACATATAATATATAGAATGAGATTTATTTCTTGGAAAACCTATAATATATTCCTGACCTAAACACTATGTTTTTATCCTATACATACTGTTTTTTTAATGATTGTCATAAGGTTATATTTCATAATCTATGTTTTTATATTTTTTATTTTAAAACATTATATAAAATCTAAATCTAGTAATTAATATAAATACCTCTACCCTAGTCGCCTAAATTTGATGGTTACATTATTTAATTTTTTTACTTCGTACTAGTGATAGCATCTCAACTGAATAAATAGACTATTAGTAATGAAAAATAAGATATACAATTAAATATGACAATACCGCTCAAAACATAAAATATGAAATATAATTTTATTTGAGAACATCACTATTAAATATATAATATCCTTATATATCTATAATAATACACTTACTAGAATCCTATTTAATGAAAACATAATAAAGGTGTGAGCTCAGATGCTCAGTAACGGTATGTGTATTGCAGAAGCTAACACTGAATAAATTTCTCATGAATAATTTGGATGGAATAAATGATGATCCAATAACTCCATAGAAATAATAAAATAATCATGAAACACATACATGGATATAATCACTATTAAAAAATAACAAATATATCAATATATGATTTCATACTGGCCAAATTCATAATTCTGGAAATCCTAAACATAAGATTGATGCCATGTACCAATAAATCCACATAACTAGGTAAGGCCTCACCTAAATTCACATAAGTTTTTTCCTCAAGAAAACTATCAAGGAATCAAGAATGTATATTATTCTAGGCACCACCCATCAAATAATATGTCTCATAAATTCATTAAGTGAATAAAAATTACATCTTAATTAACATGCCTTCCAAATCAATAATTATATGTATTATAAGAACATTAATTTGTATTTTCATTGCATTCCCCAATAAAACTGATTACAAACCATGAATTCAATTATAGTGGATGGAATAATTAGAATTTATCCTCATTAAATCATATTATAATACAATATAAGTCAAAATAGATGAAAATAGTTTACAAAGATTATTGGGAAATTTAAGGAGGAAAATGCAGTTTTATTATTTAATTTTTTTAAATCATAAAATATACATAATATTATGGAAAACATTTTCTTTTATGTGGACCATTTAAACATTTAAATATAATATCATAGTCTCAAGCAGTCCTTATAATTGGTAATTCCATTCATATAGTATATCGTATAAAAAATATTCCATTCACATTTTTTTTGTAAAACTCAAAAGTACCTCATTCCAAAAATGAAATGAATATTACTTTTAAAGAAATTATAAATTTCATAAATGGGTAATTTTTTTCAGAAAATTACTATAGAATATAAAAAAATACTTCAAAATATTTTAAGTAATATATGAATGATTAATAAAAGGAATCTCATATGTGTAAAAAAAACAAATTCGAAATTCCTTGAAAACAATATTTCAATATCATCAGTATATAAAGATAGTAAAATAAAAGGGAAAATTTTAATTTAAATTAAATTATATTTTGTTTAAGATATAGATATAAATAATTCCCACGTGGATACTTTAACATAAATAATCTCAAATAATGATGAGATAGTGAAATAAACCCTTACCCCAGGCCTGAATTCCTTTGTATTTGTTCAAACACCCTGTATAATTAATATAAATTTATTATAAATCCATTATAATAAAATAATAATATATAATAATATAAAATATTTACATATAACCTCTTCTCTCTACTTTATTAAGAAATATTTTATAAAATCACTATTTTCGGTGATAATAACATCATTTTTCATGTCTGTTTTAGCTTGGTAGTTTTTCTCCTTGTACATTGATCATGGTGACAAAATATCACTAATGATAATCACTAAAAAAAAATTTACATATTCATTATACATATTCATATAATCATCCACTAAATTATTTATATAAAATTGAATTACACCATTCATTGAGACAATATGTGGTACATACTCATTAACAGTGTTTTCACTTTTCAATGGATGAAATGAAAAAAATGTAAATTATAATTAAAACATCAATAATCATTATTAAATGATATATATAATATTTATTTATTATGTATACCCTTATTACCATATATGTAAATAGGAAATAAATAATGAACCACATTTCTTTGTAGAGGTGGTAGTCCACATGTATGCACGTGCAATGTTATCATTTTTTATATGATAGAAAATAGGGTCTATAATAGTTTGTTAATAATAATAATAATAATAATAATTGAGTATATTAAAGATAATTATTTTATAAATTTATAATAAATACCATATATTTATTTGTGTTAAAATAAAAAGAAAAAAGATAGGGATGAGTAAAGTTGAATACCAATTATTTGAAAGAACTATTTTACAAATTATATTATGGACACTTGATTAGGTATTTATAGAAGAGTAAACCCTCTATGAAATTAATATGTATGTTGAGGTAGGATTTTGGATTTTTTTAGTTGTGAAAAATGGATTAATAGTTTTGAATAAGTTAGGGGATTAGGTTCCATGTTATAACTGAGATAAGTTGAAAACCTATAATTTTTCAATTTTTAAAATATTATATTCTCCCATTCTTGAAAAAATGGATCCAAATATAATAATATTAATATTTTATGAGGTTAATTTCAAAATAAATCTAACAAATTGTGTTTAATAAAGTATTTAATTCATATTATCTCTTATCATTGTATATTAACCACATGTAAACTTTTTTAACCATAATCGTGGTGATGAATTTTTTAATTATAAAGGGATATAATTTTACTTACAAGTCAAAAATTAAATTTTATATTGATAATGGATGTCATTATTTAAAATTTATATTCATACATGGTCTTTTATAAGTTTATTGTTATTTTTTAAAAATTTAAGAAACTTTAATCATAAAATTTAATTAATATCATTTTTGACACTATTAAATTAATATGAATTTAAAGAAATCAATAAAAATAAATTTCAATATAAAACATAAAAATATATTTAATTATTTATAATAATATATAAACTTCTTGGAAAATAATAAATTATTAAAAGTTTTGATGTTTAATAATTTAAAATCATTAAATGTTTTTTTGTTTAGTTAAATAAATATTGTGTCGATGTTGAATAATCAACTAATATAATTATTCATTAAAAATAAATTAGAAATAAATTATTATGATAAAATAAATAATTCATATTTCAAATAATTATTTAAATCATAACTTATTCTCTTTTTATATATGTAATAAAAATTTATTGTATTTAATGTAAAGAGAGTGACATTTTGTATTTATATCTTTATTAAAATAATATAGATGTCATAATCAAGGAATAATGGAACAATATGTATATATATTCAAGAATTATATGATAATTGTGTAAATAACTCATTTTATAGGATATATATGTGTGTTGTAGTCATTTTTAATTTCATAACCTAATATTGTAACCATGTCTTACTTGTTTTACGCTTATAAAGGTCTCAAACCTTTTCCAAGGTTAAAATTTTTAATGAACCAAAATAAAACATACCCCTTTACAAAAATTCACCCTCTTAATTCCATTTTTAATCCATTTTTATGATTTAATTTCAATAAGTGATAAAAATTCAATTTAAATTAATTGCATAGAATGTGATGAAAATCATTTCACACAAAAGTGTGTTTTTAATAAAAATTCTGAATTTATTTTTGTATCATTCCTAAAAAAAGACTAAACACATGCTAAAACATTTTATTTAAAATATAATATAAATATTTATTTAATATCATTAATGAAAAATGATTAATTTTATTTATTATGATTAAACACCTTAATCATATAATTACAGTTTTTCAAATAAAAATAACACTTATATATTCTAATGATTTTTATTTTAATTTAAATTTTAATGATTACCAAGGAATTAGTATTAAAAATTTATAAACCTTTCATTTTTAACAAATTAAACCAATTATATCGAGTTGAAACCATTTCTTCTAACAATTTATTATAAAAAGAAAAATAATCCACAATGAATTGAAGTGGGGCAAACAAGGGCCATATCCAACCAAAGAAAGATTACATATCATAATGTGATACGTCATTCCCATGAACTTATTAAATATTATTTTTCCTTTTCGAGCAAGGATTACCATGGTATAATATTTTAAAGATATCCAAATTGATATTTCATGAATCCTTTAATGATAATATGGTATAATAGTCTTTCCTCATGTGGGTCACTTATCACATGGTGGAGGAAGCTGATTGGTGGTGGAAACTAATCAAGATTATGAATTCCAAAGAGGGAATTTATTTCATCAAATGGGAAGGATTCAAGAATAAATTTTGCAATAATTATTTTCCATGAAATATCCATCAAAAGTTTGAAATGGTGTTTCTTCGACTATTGAAAAGGAATATTGATTCTATCATTGCATATGAGGAAAACCTAACAAGTATGTCGTTGTACGTCTTGGATTTTTTCATCACCAATAAATCTAGGGTGGAAACATCATTTATTGATTAAATATTATTATATTTATAATATTTAGTTATTTTATACTTTGAAAAAAATTAAGAGATTTTATGATATTTTCATAAGGTTGAGATAAAGACCAATGAATCTCAGTTTTCTCATAGAGATGGAGATGAAACCCATAAAAAGGTTTTTAATTTGGAAGGATATGTGGAAAAGTCTCATGGACGAATTAATGGACTACAACTGTGAAGAATCATCCCAAAAAAAATCTAAAGAGAACACGTACATGTCTCAAATGTGGTTAAGAGGGGAATCCGACAAATCAATTGTGAAGAGTGAGGGAAAAACCAACTAATGTGATGAAAGAAAATATTGTTCATAATAACACTCAACATATAGTATAATGTTTCCACCCTAAAAAATACATTATTTATAAATTTGAATTACCTAATCAAAATTTTTACATATATAATAAATGAAAACAACCTCCATGAACTATAGATTAAATAATGGAATATAATATCAATTATTTTGATGTGGATAATGAAAATTATGTGGTAATAGGTATGCTTATTATTAATTTTTGAATAGAGACCATACTTTTTTAATCATGTTCTAAACATTATCTAATATCTTTCAAGACTACTAAAACAATTAAATCCCTACCTCAAAATTAGGTGGTTGAGCTATGTGTGATAAACAATTATGGAGAAATTGTTACAAACGGTGAATATAAATCATCTCTAACCATTTTTATACAAAAAAAATCCAAAAATATAATATTATAAATACATTAGTTGAATTAGATTTTATATTGGGAATCTATTAACATTCATTATATAATTCCAGCATCCACAATCCATATATAGAGATCACACTTCTTATCCAGAGTCATCCTATTTATTTATATAATTATAAGGGGATGATGATTATCTATTTGAATATTTATCTCATATGTGAATATTATTTCCTTATGATAATTAATATCACAATGAAATGATTTAGATAAAGGATTAAATCAGGAATGAATACATTTCTCTTATGACCGACTATACTAATATATATATATAGAAGAGTTTCTTAGTCTTCACCCATTTATAGTGGTTGAGTTGTTAGCCGAAGATAACCCTAGACCTCTTCCCATATCCAAAAATCCATATATAATAGACACCGATGCGTTATAAGAACTCAGTAATTATTTATTATAAAATTTATAAAAGTGTTTTTATATTCCTATGGGCATCACAATGTGGTGCACCAGTCCTCTTCATCAAGATAAAATACGGGTCAATTCGCCTATCGATTCAGAATCATTAACTCAACAAAATAATGATAATGAAACATTATCCCATACCATAGATTGAGTACTTTTCCATTCAACTATGTGGTGATTAATACTTCTCTAAGGTGAACTTTTATTAGATATATGACAAATTTAAGGTGACAAAAGAAGATATTTGGAAAAAAATTGAATGTGGTTGGGAACTATGGGATCACAATTATTCCCTTCAGACTAACTAATTAATCAACAATCATAAAAAATTAATTAATATACTATTTAGAAAATACCTCATCAACTTTATAATAGTATTTATAAATGATAATATTAAATATTATAAATGAATGATTTTTCATGGAGAGTATGAAAATCATTTTTAATGAAATTAAAAAAGGATATGTTATATTTAAATTGCATTAAATTGTAGTTTGATATAGAGTTATTATCATTATTGGGGAAAAAAATCATACTCTCTCCCTCCTTAGAACCCCTATTTCTCCCCTTTTATGGATCATTCCACCATTCCTCCTTTCCGTCTGATCAAAATAAACCCTATGGTCCAATCATTCATGAATGGAGTTCCCTCGGTATCGATTTACACTCTAGAGTTCATGGATGCTTCAGCCTTTCTGAATCTCACCATGATATCCCGATTCTAGAGGAACCACCCCTTGGTTGATGTGTTTGACTAGTATGTGTTCTCCTCTTCGAATTTTCATGATCGCGTGACTGTTGGCCTTTTAGTTGTGAGGCACATTCAACTCTGTTTCTCCAATGAAGATGACTTATTCAATGCTTGGGACTTTTCTCCACAGTCAATAGAGCGGTCTCAGTTATCATGGTTCTGGTGCACCTTCAACATTCTCCTATGGCATTATAATCCAACATCAGTAATATGGATATCCCTACATGGTCTTCCTTTTCCATTTCAGAACCTAATGGAACCTAGTTAGATTTCCAATTTGATTTGTTGTCACCTCTAATCTGATTCCCGCACCATGGTCATCTTCCATCCAGTCACACCAAGGATTTGTGTTGAAGATGATATATTGAATGGTTATATGGATTACACCACCATTGAGATCAATGGAGAGCTATGTTGGAATCAGAAAGTATGTTATGACTCTTGGATTCCCATCCTTTCAGGTTATTGTCACGTAAGACATGATATCTCCAGATGTCATCGAAGTCTCTCGGTTTGTTCCGGGTTTGTGCCTTTCCATATTATGGTGGTCACCAAAGATAAATAAATAAAGACCCTTGATAGTAATTTTGCAGATATAGGTGAGGATTTAGTTAAACTAAGTTTGAATGGGTTAAATAAGGGGATTGATGCCCTGATGGTCCATTATAGTGCAAGGAAATAAGGTCGAGTGGTGACCCAATGTTGGAAGATGTGTTTAACTGTCTGAAATAGGACCTATGAATGTCATTTTAGGATACAGGTTCTAACTCAAAGTAGATCCTTAGACAAAATTCTTGCATCGAGCATGAGCAGACAATATCAGACATTGCTACTGTAGAGAATAAGAATATCTTCCAAGGGGCCCCATGAAGTGTTGACAAAGGGGTTGATAAAAGTGTAGAGGAAATTTCTCTGAGAAAATCAATGTATAAAGTGTCTTTGTTGAATGATGAAGTATTTCAACCAGACTAAAGTAGTTTGGATAAGGGAAGGGAGGATGAGCACCCTAGATAATAGCGAGAGGAGCCTTTGTTTTTTGGTGTCGTGCAACCTAGAAAAGGGAGGTCTGATTAGGGGAGTGTCTTTGGTCCCTTGGACACAAATAGAATCTTTTTGAATCCCTCATCCTTTATAAAGGTTGCGCATGTGGGGAAGAGTGGGTAGACCCCCCTCAAGTGGTTGGACTCTACAATTGTAAGGTATGGTTAGGATGAAAACATAGTCATCTTGGTCATTCCAATGACAAAGAAAATGGCACCCTAAATCACAACCAATGGAACTGTGTTCTATGAGGCTATAAGTGTAGATTAAGACACTGGAGAAGCAACCCATCATCTAGATATAGAGGAAAAAAACCCGCATTCCAATTATTTGGACATGGATTAGAACAAATCAGAGATTCAGAAAAACCAAAGCATGTTGCGCAGGATTGAATTTCATATGTGTAGAAGCATAAAACTGGGGATTCAACTATGTATTCTAAAAACCGGTTTATAGTTTTTGGGGAAGAGGGTTTCTAGATTTATGGGGATATAGGAGGGATGGATAATGAATAGGAACCCCATGTGGATATGGAACATCTCAATAGGAAATTGACAAGGCCTCAGATTTCACTGAGTCCATGTAATGGGTCATAGAGGAGGACTACTTTGGATCCTCCTCATGGAAGGGAAAGAAAAAAAATGAGGATTTAGACAACTTCTTTTTGAACAAGTGGAGGGATTGACGTAGGAATGGCCACTAAAACATTCCAAGTCCTCTAGTTACTATATCTTCATACATGGGTATGTTTCCACCAAAGAATCCTATAATTGGCTACTCCATCCCCTAGGAAAAACAAAAATTTTCTTACAAGAAAGAGGTGGGAGAAATCTCCAAGGACCTGGTGGATATTGTATTTAAGGATGTAGCTCCTACCATTCCCTAGGGTGATAAGGGGCTTCATGATTATGGGCAGCAGTATGATGTATATTTAAATGAAGACCCATAGCGACAAGTTTCCTTGGAAATGGAACACATGGAACATCAAATGCATTCAGATGAAAAAGTAGAGGATGATATGGATATTACGATTTTGAAGAAGATGAACTCTTCAGGAGACCACTACTAAAGAATAAAGTGAGTGGATAGATAACCAGGTCCATATTTTTCTTAGAGAACTCCACTTGGGGAAGATATGCAAGGATGAATATAGACAATAATTGGACAAATTGGCTCATCTATACGAAGGAACATTAAAGGACTACCATGACATCTAGGTTCGATTTATCCCATAGATATTGTTTAGGGAGATTAGATCCAACCAACTCAAATTATTTTCTAAAAAATTGAGAGTTTCATTTTCTGTTGAAAAAAGAAAGATGTTATTGTTCCTACTTCTCCCTTAAAAGTATTTAAGAATAAAAATTTAACGTTGGATAGTGATATCAAATGCTTGATGGTACAATAATTTCCATGAGAAAAACTCTCAACATGTGATTATGAGTATGTTGGATTAATCATCACATTCTATATTCTATGAAATTACAAATATGGGAGGTTGTTTGAAATATATATGGATCTTATGCCCCTAAATAGATATTACCATATATGGTTTTTAATATTCACCATCAAATATTGTTAGAGATGATCATGAACTTTGACAACTTAATCAAATATCATCCTATGAATGGAAATAAACTTCTATAATCTCTCTGATGTGAGGATACTGTGACCATATAAATTATTATAATTTATAGGGATATAATTATCTTTGACATAAAAATAATGTTCATGGGGATTATAAAAGAAGGAATATAAACATTCATTTATCCAATCATTTGATACCCATCCCATGTATGAAGGATAACTGATTCTCAACGAGTTGACATTGAAATTATCATCAATGTGGTATCTATGAAAATAAGATATATAATTGGATACAAAAATTAATTAACAATAAGTATGTATGTTTTGGGCCACAACTCTGTGTACTATATAATATTGAGAGAATGAAGGTTTATTAAATGATGGAAATATATGAACAATATCCATATACCTTGGGAGAACAAATATTTATAATGATCTATAATATTAATATTTCTGTAATAATATGAATAAGGATATCAAAGAATATACTTATAATTTCTTAATAAGTCAGTTGGAGAAGGATGAAAATAAAATAACTAAGTGTATGACACAACTATAACTCATTCCCACATGGAAATGGAATAACTACACTATGTATTAGGTCATAAGTCTTCCAAATACACCAAAATGAAATATTATTATATCGTTTGGGATGAATAAACTCACAAATACCATCCAAATAATTAAAATTTGAGAGGAATTGTCTCTAAATCAAATTTCAAGGATATACATTAGAGAGGTGGTACAGATATATGGAACAACATTCTCAATCTTATTTGATCAAGATCAAAGATTTACATCAATGATTCTGAATATTCTCTAATATTCTAGGAACTCCGAGTTTAACATCAATACGGATTCTCACCCCAAAACTATAGTCTAATCATAAAGGAATATCCAATAAACATAATATAAGATGAGATCATCCTAGATAAACTTCAAATGTGTATTAGATAAGAATTAAACTCTAGTCTAGTTCTGATATTTATATTTATTTCAATCCATTATCAAAATATCTCATTATAAATTTTTTTTTTGGTATGATTTATATAACACCTATGTGATGTGATTTTTTTAATGAACACGAGAAGTTGGGACCTAAAATGGGTGAGGAAATGAATGATAAGGTGAAGACTATTCAAGAGCACATTATACTACTAAAATTTGACCAAAGAGAAATGATATTAATCCTCTAGAGGCAAGGAATTTTAGGTGAGATTTAATGTGTTTCTCGACATACCTCCAAGGAATAAAGTCACAATACATGGGAATAAGGGATTGTTTTTCCCAAATACATTGACCCCTTTCAGATTCAAGACCAAATTAGAGTCATGGAATATTGAATTTCACTCCTACCAAAAATGGCTCAAGTACATTATGTATTCCACATATCCCTCTTGTGGAAGTACATTCAAGGTCCCTCAAATATACAAAATGTAGTGGTGGTATAGCATGAAAATTACTTCCTTTATGAGGAGGATATAGTGATGATCGTATACCACATATATAATGTTATACACAAAAATACAACTCACATAGTCAAAGTACAATAGTGAAACCATAAGTACGAGGAGGGGACATGGGAATCCATTAAGTCCATAAAATAGAATTACCCTAAAAAAAATATCATATTATTATGTAAAATAAAAATTCTAGGGTGAAATCTCATCTCCAAGGAAGAATGTAATGACACAAAATTTAATCAAGGTAATTTCCCAACTTATTTTATAATTTTGTCTAACATAGTGTGATATTATTATATAAATAAAATGAAATAAAATATAAAATCAACAACATTTTATTATAATCAATTTTACAATAAATTTAGAGAATGATTACTTCTATAAAAATTAAAAATATCATAGTGGGATATAAATTTAAATAATAATATAGTTAAATATTGATATTTGGATCTACATGATCCACCACAATAACCACACTCATAAACAACACTATATATTTGAAATAAAATAGAAAAAAAATACTCTATTCACCTTGGAAACTAAAATCAATATAACCATGATTAAAACTATAAGTGAATGAATAATTAAGGAAATGTGAGGTTTTTATATGAATTAGGGAACCCTTATGACCCTTACAAATATAAAAATTATAATACTAATCAAACAATTGAATTTATTATTTAACCATTTGTAATAGTAACAAGACTATTAGAATATCTAACTCACTAATGGAAGTGTAAAATAATATTTAGATATATATTAAAATTAAAATATTACATATTTTTACCTTGTTACTAGTAAATTATTTTTATCAAATTGACATCCTAAGAATTTGTTTTTTGAAAACTATATATATATTATTTGTATTTCTATAAAAAATTGACAATTTGAAGAAAATAATTAAATTTTTTTTATAATTTTATATTATAATTTATTATTGTGATCATATAATTTGTGATACTATAAGATATTTCTCAAAGGGTATAAAAATTTATCATAATATTAGAATCGTCAATTTTTAAAAATAAAATAGTATTTAATTTAAAAAATATATTTCTCAAATATAGGAAATAATTCATAATACTTATTTCGTTGTTGGAGACTACATGTCAAAAATGTTTTGGGTAATATTTTGTTTTTTTATAATGTTTTTTGTTAATAGTGATGTAAAATGATTAACATTGTAAATTAAATATGGGATTAATTTCATAAGAGATAATGTGATAACATAATATTTATAACATAATAAACTATTTACTATACATAGTCACAATATTCATTATTATTGTGTTTCTTGTGCCAAAATAATAAACTATAGAATATTAAATATAAAAAAGTGCTCTATCTCATCACCATTAAAGTACCCCCACTCACCATCAGTTATATATTATAAGATTTATATATTTCTTTATTTTAGCCCTATTTTTATTTAAATAATCTCCATGACATCATAGTGCTTCTGTTGTCACTAAACCTCGAATTCCATGTTCTATATTTTGTTTTTAGTGAGACAACATTCAATATGTGATATTCTAAAATAACCTCTTTAAAATTATATTCTTTCTCTACCATCTCCATGAACACCTCATGCAAAATGGAATAACAGATACAATGTCTTATATATATATTACAATTTTATAGTTATTATGGAATATTTTTTAAAAATACTCTTATATTCTTCTCTTATTCGAAAAATAAAACAATTCCCTATAATATGTCAATTCAACACCTTTATGTATGATGTATTTTAATTTTCTTCTCTAACCTTTTTGGAATATTTATATTGACATATAATGGTCTAAAATTACCTTTATATGTATTTTATATATTTTTTTACATTTTATAATTAATAACTCTCAATAATTTTAAATAAAATAAAACTAGTTCATAATGGTCGGTAAATCCACAAATTTAATCATACCAAATAAAAATAAAGTTTTTCTTAAATAATTCATCAATATGTATAAACACATGTTGGTATTCAAGACGATTTAATTTCATTTAGGGACAAGCATATAATTTCATTTTACTTCTTGAGATTTATTTCCATTTTACAGTAATATCCATAATTATATTTACAGGACTCGACCAAGAATCCATGAACAAAACACCCTCAGAACAATAATTCTTAACCTTATGTGTCACTAAAATAGTTTTAAATGAAAAAATATAATAATAGTAAATATATTATTGAGTGAATTGGTTATTATTAAATATATAAATGATATAAATTTTTATTATCATGGATGTTAATTGTATGTTAATAATGATTCTTGAGCATAAGGTAATGGATATCTCTAAACAACACTCTTTTCCATATGTTATGATTTCCCTCCATTTACCTCACATTATCCATCAATTTTAATTTATAATTATTATATATTCAATATATATGTCTCCTAAATATATTCCGAGATTATTTCATCTATACATGATTGTGATAAACATTTTTAAAGGTTTCCTTCAATATTTTATTCGTTAAGTAAAGAGGAATAAAGGGAACATTTATATCTACTACCACCATACTAGCACAACTCAAAAAAATGTTCTAATACCTCACACATTTCTAAAATTTCACATTTCACTCTATAAATTAATTTTTTTTCATTATTGTTTTATGGATAATAATATGCACATTCCATTTTTAATGACTATTTATTGTTTTCAAAAACAAACTCTGCTAAAGATGTATATTTCCCAATTTACCTATCTAATATTTTTCACATATTTACATTACATGGGATAATAATTTCATGAATCATGGTTATATTTTCTATACGAACATCCATTAATTTTTTAATCCATTACTTCATGGAAAAAATTATTATATTCCATCATGTTATGTTAAAATATATGATTATTTAAATAATTTCATTCCAGGTGTAAACATTATACTTCATCTTTATGTTTAAATATTTATCGGAAAAAATATTCATTCACATGTTATAATGGTTGTTACCATATATAACTCAAATTTATTAATTATCATTTATCTCTTACGAGATGATATGTTTGGGATTAGGGAGAAAAATAGTTTGGAATTAGTCTCTTTTCACAATAGGATGTTGTTTTTTATGTTACCCTTGACATAAGCTTTTGAAGCTCAAATGATATTCCTTTTGAATAATATACAGTCCTTAATTATCATGTTTATTCTCTTACTATATTGTTTAGATTCCCCATTTTTCTTATTTATTTCCCAGATTATCCAATGTTGCATAGAAAGTCAATTTAAGAGATCACTACGGACTTTAATGTAAATAATGTTTAATTTTGTTTCATATTGTGGTTTTATTTACCTCGTATTCAAGTGACACAATGAATCTTGTTCCCTGGTTTTTTTATTTTATCTTTCTAAATAATATCATGTAAAAATATGATTACAAATATTGAGTAACGGTATTGTTACTCTAAAAAATATATACTTATAAAAAATGGTATGTATGGGATATAGAAATTATTGAAAAGACATACAAAATAGTATAAATATATAAGTTTGGGTGAAGGATGTGAATGGTTTCATGGGAGATATTTCCCAATGAGACATATGATGATAGGTTAATGTTGATGGGTTTAAACCCTGGGGAGGGGTCCTATGTATCGTGTAGAGGTAGAAATCAAAGCCCATGTAGTTTAAGTGATTTTTTATAAGGTTATTTGATAGTACCATTCCATGGAGTTTAATGTGATGTGCTCAGGACATATGTGGTGTTGTTTCTAGATGAGATATTGGGGATCATGAGTTGAGGATCATCCTATTTATCCTGTGAGGGATGGAACCATAGTCCATATAGTTCTAGAATTTCCCCCAGAATATAGACCATCGAAATTTAGGGGGATATAGTCAAGGATTACACCTAAGGTGGATTCATCTATCGAAGTAAGTTCAATCATAATAATAGTATAATCAATTCAAAACTATTATCCAATATTAGTCATTCTCAATGTGAGAACCTAAAGATAAGAAAAAACTAAAAAAATTGAATGAGAGTTCCCAAATCATTCTATATGGTGATTATACACTATGTCATCCTAGAGATGATTCCTTTTTCTGTATTTTCCATTGTTGGATAGAAAGATATGATTGGGGCTTACACCCAATTAGTATTCCTATATTGGGGGTGTGTTTGCATTAGTCTTATACCCTAAAGATACCATAAGAGTTGTACCATTGTGAATTAAATAAATAAAATGTATCCAAATGAGTGGACAAGAGATTTTACTAAGAATAATATATTGTGAAAAGATGTATGAGGGTATTCTGCTTCTATGGGGAATATAGCATCATAGAAAGACTGATATATATGGGATTATTAATAAATAGTTCAATTTCTTTAAAAACGATTCATGTATATATTTATAAGGGTAGTAATTAGATTCCTTATAGATTTTATAGTATGGTAATCTGTATCATAAAATGTTTAATGATAGCGGATAGTTTGAGTGTTGTTCATATTAGGATTCCCTGAGCTTCTTTATTAAGTGTATGGCCTATTGAAGGAAAGGGATATGTGGGAACTGATTAAATATCTAGATTATTCCCATAAAGGATGTTTTTAATTATGATAACAACGTGATCATTTCACATATCTATTTTTATACAAGTCATGCTCTGTGTGATAAATAATATATAGAAAGCGATCATACACATTTCATATGGGCATGGGGCATACACATTGAGGCTTCCATAAGAGAAATTGATTATAATCATCATGTAAGGAACATATTCAGGAAAAAACTGATAATAATTTGTGTTGAATATTGAAAACATTGAACCTATATAGGGAATAATTGCATTTATTAGTAACATCCCATTATTGAAAGACTGTTTATGATGATATTCATACGATATGGGGGTGGTCTTAACCCTTAAGAAGGTATCCAATCGATCCTATTAATAAAATGAATAAAATTCCAAATTTTTTATTTGGTCCCTTGACCACTGATGGGAAATAGTGGGAGGATAAAATTTACTCATAAGGGTAACAAAATCCAGATTTATGGAGATTCAGAGGAAACTATGGTATATAAATATATAGAAGAAATGAATCAAAAGAGTTTTAGTGGTCCCGTAGGTACTATATTGTTTCATGAATGTTATTGGTTAATGTTCACTAATAGAAATATATAGAAAGAATACCTGATGCAACTCTGTAGACAAGAAACCGAGCGGCTGGGACTAGCCATTCACAGTGCTAGTCTACCCCGATTTACCCATTGATAGGGACTCTCTATTATATAATTTTTGAGGATTCACCTCCCCAATTTCATTAGCATTATCTTTTTTCAGGCATTGATATGGTACTTCTATATATTGTTGGAATTGTCCAATCACCAAGGGTGATGGTAGAATAGAATACTGTAAGAGAAAGTAGAATGAGTTCAATAGATTGGGATAAAGAACGGATCACCAGTACGTCACAACCGGGGAGAGCAGAGAAAGGAACAACACAATAAGAATTATTTTTCATAGCCCAAAAAAAGAATTAATCCAATTTGTTAACCCAACAAGGTAACGATCCCTACCACAAACTTTTCTGTCCAAATATCATGTGTCAAATCATTCATGTCCTTTGATCGGGTCAAGATTTCTCCCTTCCTCTAAATATAAAATAAAATCTCTAACTAGACCTAGAGAATAACCTTATTGGGAAAAAAAATTAGATATGAGTACTAGCTACATAGAAAAACTAGGGTATGATAATATTCTGGATGAATTGAAGAATTTCTTTGTGGTTCAAGAGTGTAGAACGAGTCACTCAAGTGAATTAGAGAAAAAAGAGCTTTGTTATTAGGTAACTAATATGGGGTTTGGAGATAAAATGGTCTGGTCATGTGACCAAGATGAAATATCATGATAGTATGATCATCTTGTGATGACTTGACTAAGAATTTATGATGGAATGTCATAAACAGTGGTCCTTAAGAATTTAGATATCCTAGAAATATAAATGATTTATCCATTATTATTTTAAAACCTTGCTAACAATGTTTTATAAAGATAACATCTTTGAGATTATGTGATTCATTCACTCAAAAAAAATTCTTCCTATTCACATCTCTATATATCTTTCTCTTTCATCTCTCTCCCTCCTTATTGCCTATGTTCCAAGGTGGGGTTTTATTGTCATTTAACCTATAACTACACCACATCACATGGTGGATAATCAATTTAACATGATTTATGTGGATAAAGGGAATATCTTCATAAGTCAAAGGTGTCTCATGTTCCACATGTAATAGAGGAAAACATCATCAATGATTTTTCACCAGTGCATTACTTCAAAAAAATGATCATGATAAATGTAACACCCCAAGAAAATAAAGAATATGACATTTTTATATTTATACCTATTTGTGAATAAAATGTCAATATTAATTTAAAAGGAACACTATGATCGATGGCTTACCCAATACGCAACAACGAGTTCCATTGAAATCTTACATTGCACTCTAATAATAAAATAATTTTATTTTAAATGGTAGTTAAAACATAGCCGTTGTATTGGCAAGAATGAATAAAAATAACTAAAATATTATTATATATGTTTGTTAAATGTTTTTACAATTATCCAATAAAGGATAAAGGCTTAAAATACGAAAAGAATTCAATATTAGACATATATAGTCTAATTTTCACTTAATGTCCACTTATCACCTTTTTATGGAGAACAATCATTAAATATAGTTTTGATCACTCTTGTACATTTTATTGGACCAAATAAAATTCCTCTTTATAAACGGGACATCAAAATTTACTTTCTGTAAATTTTTGTTACGATAATGATCATTTTTTAATGAATAGTGAAAAGTGTTGTATTTTAATTCCAATCATCTTTTTAATATAATTTATTTATATAGTTATATTATCTTTTTAATTGGTTTTAAAGTGAAATTAAAATATATTTTTACTATTTAATCCAATAGTGGTCGTTGGAATTAATTTCAGTTTGAAATCGGACTTAAACTAGTGTCAATCTTTTGATACTTTTTGTTTCATAAAAACACGCTATTTGTTTTGACAGCGGGAATTAATTATTAAATTAATTTATTCAACTTATATGTTTTGAATTTTATAAAATAGACATCATTTTTTATTTCTGAATATCAAATATAGCTTAGGGTGAAGTTTTGGTATTTTTCTAAAAATCATCAATTTTTTATGAATAGTGAAACCACTAAGTGGTACTTAAAAAACGGATTTTTCATTTAAATGAAATTTTACCACCTCTGTGTTTTGAATTTAAAAAAATTATACATACATGGTTTTCATTAAGAAGTAAAATTTAGTTCAATGGGATTAAAATAATTTTTGGTGAATAGTAACTTTTAAGTTTTTAATCGCGATTTGAGGTAATTAGTGTAATTTATGATAAAAATAATGTTTTAATAACATGAAATGAACTTTAAACATTTCCTACCATTATTGGTTGTGTCATGGATGACCACAAATACCCATGGGTCCATTTTTTGGCCACCATGGAGCCATTTGGGTAAGATAATGGCATTAATGCCTTTTATTTAATGTAAAAGTAAAAATGACACAAACATGTATTATTTTACTAAAAAAATTACATAGGGTTATACAAGTCTGATTTTTGACTATAAATATTCATTAGAAATCTAAAACTATTTCCTATATCATACTAGTTTTTCTATAATTTTTACGCATTAAAACAATTAAATTATTTATGAAATCATGATGATGCAGCAATTACCTCATTATTTAATGTTTTAAATAAAATGAACAGATAATGTAAAATCTAAGAACTACACTTTTCAAAAACCTATTGGATGGGAATATTTCGAACCCTTATCACCTTATCCACAAATATATCAATGTGGGGCCATTTTAATCGAAAACGCATTCTAAAATAATGTAACATTTCCTTACATTCCAAGAGTGCCCATCCTCTCCTCTTATAAAAGGCCCCCACCTCTACCACCATACCCACGCCTCTCAAGCCTTTGGCTCAGCAAAACCCTGCTCACTTTGTCTCTCCACATCCGTCTCCTCATCCTAGATGCCTTACCTAGGGATGAAAGCTCTTCAAGGAACCCTTTTGGTTCAAACCAAGAAGAGTTACCTTATTTTAAGGTAATATCTTCACTTGTGTTCATATGTTTTATTTTGCTTTCTTAAACCCCCAAAACTCTTTTTATTCCATTATTTTGTAACAAAAATAGTATCTGAAATATACTAGGATGTTTTTATGAGAAGTATTAGATCTACACTTATACACACCTTCGTCTAATGGTTAAAGAACATACTATTTCTGTGGATGGCGAATTACTGCCTCACGAACCGATGATTGTTCAATATACTTTTAACACCTTTTAAGGTGGCCATTATAATGTCACTATATTTTATATATGATGTAACACCCCGACCTTCCACGATACGCCTCTCTTTCAATAATGCAATAGCTTGCATTGTACGCAACTTCGAGTTCTAAAACACCACGACTAATCAAAGTAGCCGTTATGAATAGTAATAACCACTTTTTAAAATTATAGAAATTTTATATTTCAAAATGGACTTCATTTTTGTATTCCTAACATTGAAATTAGCCTATGTTGAATTTTTTGTAATTTTCCGAGAACTTCCAAATTTTTATGAATTGTGAAAAATACTTAAAAACAACTTTTTTAATCAAAATAATTTATAGTGATAAATTATACAATTTAGTGGGTTTTAAGTATAATTAGAATATATTTTTACTATTTTATCCAATTGTGGTCATTAGAATTAATTTAACATTAAAATTGGACATAAACAATTGTCAATCTTTTGATATAAATTGTTTCTAAAAAACACGCTATTTGTTGTGACAGCGGGAATTAATTATAAAATTAATTAATGAAACTTATATGATTGGAATTTTGTAAAATAGACATCATTTTTGAATTTGGAATATCAATTATAGCTTAGGGTGAAATTTTGGCATTGTTCTGAAAAACTTCAATTTTTGATGAATAGTGAAACCACTAAGTGGTAGTTAAATAACTGATTTTTCGTTTAAATGAAATATTGCCACTTCTGTGATTTGATTTTCAAAAATCCGACATACATGGTTGTCATTAGGAAGTAAAATGTGGTTCAATGAGATTAAAATAATTTTTTCTTGAATAGTAACTTTTAAGTTCTTAATCGCGATTAGTGGTAATTAGTGTAGTTTAAGGTAAAAACAATGTTTTAATAATATGATATGAGCTTGACACTTGTCCTAATCCTATTGGATGAGTCATGGCCGACCAAGAAAACCCATGGGTCAACTTGGGGACCCCATGGAGCCACTTTAGTTGGAAAATGACATTAATATATATTTATTTAATGTTAAAATTAAATTGACACAAACATGAGTTGTTTTACTAAAACAGTTTTTAAGTAGGGTTATGCAAGTCCAAATTTTGATTATAAATATTCATTAGAAAGATAAAAAGATTTCCTACATCATAATATTTTTTTTATAATTTTTAGACATTAAATAAATTAAAATATTTATGACATCATTATGATGTGGCGATGACCTCATTATTTAACGATTTAAATAATATGAGAAGATAATGCAAACTCCAAGGCTTACACTTGTCCAAAGCCTATTGGATTAGGAGGTTTCTAAGCCTTATCACATTATACTAGAATTATATAAGTGTGGGACCTTTAGAATCCGAAAATCATTGTGAAATAATGTAACATTTCAATCTTTCCAAAAGTGCCCCTCCTCTCTACTTATAAAAGGCCCCCACCTCTCCCACCTCATTTACACTTTCAAGCCATTTGGCTCGGCCAACCTCTGCCCAACTACTCTCCAAACATCCCTCTATTACTCCTAGAAGCCTCACTTTGGGCATAACTCTTCCCAAGGAAGCCTTTGGCTCAAACCAAAAAGAGTTACCCGATTTTGAGGTAATGTCTTTTCTAATGTTGTTTTGTTTTATTTTTCTTATACAACCCCCTAATCTCTTTTTATTCATTTCTTTTGAAACAACACCAGTATCCTCAATATACTAGGATGTTGTTATAAGAAGTATTCGAGCTAAACTTACACACACCTACATCTAATGGTTAAAGAACATACGGTTTCTGTGGGTGGCGAATTTCTGCCTCACGAAACGATGATTGTTCAACACTCATTTAACACCTTCAAAGGTGGCCATTATGAAGTTATTATTTTTATATATGATATATAATATGTTTATGTTTTACTTATGCTTCTTTATTTTTCATTTGTGTCTTACCTTTATGGTATCCATAATGGGTATACGCGATATCTTCATTTTAGGAAGTGCGGACTACCGCCCCCTCAAAGTGATTTGAATCGTTAATGCCATATGTGGGATGTATAAAGGATAGAGTAAATGGTATTACACACTATATTATACTAGAATTATATTATACATTTATATCATTATGATTTAGTTCCATTAAATATGAAATTGAAATTAAAGTAGAGTTCATACGTACGTACGGCTTACCGTCTCCATGAACGGTGCATTTCATTTCTTACCTCTAAATGTTACGTAATATTATAAATGAATGTATATACTGGATATATAAGATATATATGACATCTAAATCATGAATATAATTCTGGATATAATGGATATTCTACCACATGAACAACTTGTAATTATAAGAAGTTTATTGTTGACTCAAGTACCAAAGATCGACAAAACGACCGTTATTAACTTAAATAATTACATAATGTTCATAACATTGTAATAAGTGATATAAAAAGGATAATGAAATTAAAAATGGTTCTTAATAAGGAAGATATTAACTCTAGTTTATTATTCAGGAGGTTAAAGAACGGTTGAGTCAGGACAAGACGCAAGGTAAGGGAACTTCTTAACCCAATTTCCATTCTTTGGGTTAATCTCCTATTTTCAAATTATGTCATGATATTATTATGTCCTATTTTGTATTTTTACTTCCTTTATGTGTACCTATAGTGAATACACATAATAGATCTATTTTATTTTAAAAATGATCTTTTTAAAGACTTCGTCTCAATCACCATCCATTGAGACATATTTTGTTTTATACACAAATTTCATTTATACGGTGTATAAACCCCTTTGACATTTACATTTATTCAAAAGGTTTTATTTTATAATTATGTGATTTTTAAATGATTTCAAAAAATAGTGATATATTTCTCTCAAATATATGAAAATCCAGTGCAAATGTATACGTATTTAACGCAAGCTTAAAAATGTTTTCAGAAAACCCGACTCTCAAGTGTGTTAGACAGGAAGGGATTGGGCGTGGACCCATCATGGCCTGTAATTAGTCGAGTAGTCTCAGAATTAGTTATTTTGTTTTCAGAATCTTGTATAATGATTTCAGAAAAACACTGGATTATATTTGAGTAATTTTAAACATAAGTATCTTCGAAAAAAATGGCATCGGTAGGTCTCATGAGACAACTAGACGTCGAATTGGCCGAGGCCCTTTCCCAATTTGATTTATGGTTTTGGCCGAGGCCTTAATCATTTTAGACGTCTTGGCCGAGGCCTTGACAAAATGTTTCAGAATGTCCAGCATTATACATTCCCTCATTATGAAAGTGGTTATTGATATTTCATGTGATTATTCGCCTAGTAGAATATCCATGAGAGTAATTAATGGCATTATTTTATTTTACTTTTTCCATATTATGCTGAAGTTCAAGTTCAATAAGGCTTTTGTTTTAGTTATACATTGCCTTAAATGCTTATGTTTTCTTATAAAAGCTTCCGCAATATTATTATCCTTACTGAGCATCTGAGCTCACCCCTTTCAATGTTTTAATATTTTCCAGGATGTGAAGAAGTATTTTATGAATGACCTACAGGGGTAGTCAGAAAGGGATATGATTGTGGACTATGAAGACTATGTTATTGTAGTTTGTTTACTTTTTGATGTAATGAAAGACTTATGAATGTATCTAGTGATTCCAAGGCTACTAAACTAATCGGTCTTTCGAGACTTGATCTTTTGTGATCATGCCAATGTTACGAACTAATGCACCGACTCTGGGTAGCTGGGGTCGGGGCGTTACAGTTGGTATCAGAGGCAGTTTAGTACTAACCTTGGAAGCTAGATTTAGATAAACTCGGATTAGAGCACATAGACCTAAGATGAACTTTGAGGATTAGTATAGAAGAACTTCCTAAAATTTTGGTATTGTAGAGATTTTGTGAGTTTTCCGATCAATACATCCCTGTCTGGATACGAGCAGGTAGAGGCGGCTCTGGCACAGATGTACCTAGGGGTAAAACCCGAAAACACCGCTTTGAGCTAGACTCGAACGGGAACTGGTTTACGACAACGGGCCTTGCTGCACTCTTGGTTACGACACTCCCGGGGGATATGCTTAGGATAATTCTCATTTTATTTACAAACCACTATGAAGGGTTTATAGGTATATACTTCCTCAAAGAAAACATTTTTATGATTATGGATTATATCCATAAATAGTTCAATTTATGTTAAGTGTTTTATAAGTATGGGATTATGTATTTTGATTCATAAAATGATCTAGTTTATGAAATTGTTTAGAAATGGTGCCTAGTGGAAGAAATGGAAACCGTATCAATGCATGAAATCCGTGTAGGGATTGTCGTCCTGCTCAAGATAATTATTGTTAATCTGGAGATACAACTGGTGCTGATCAACTTAATACCATACTGGGACAACTCACTCAGGTTATGAATAATAACCTTACTCGTATGGAGCACCCTGATCCGCAACGTGGAGGATCAATGTTAGATCGCTTCATGAGGCAAAAACCACCAACATTTAATGGGGGTACAAATCCGTTAGTAGCTGAGCAATGGATAAAATCCTTAGAGAAAATATTCCATGCCTTGGGGAGTAGCGAAAGGGAGAAGGTTGTCATGGCAGTTTACCGCCTCACTGGAGATGCTGATCAATGGTGGTCATTGATTCAAAACATGAAGGAAGATGATGAAGTATCAAATATGGAATGAAGGGAGTTTAAAGATCTGTTTTTAGAAAAATACATTCCTCGTGACCATCGAGAAAATATGGAAAGGCAATTTCTGATTCTGAGGCAGAAGGAGGATGGAAATGTCGCAAAGTATGAGGCTAACTTTACAAGGGAAGCGAGGCATGATTCCGATTATATACGTAACCCAAGGAGTAAGATTGATCGTTTCTTTGATGGGTTAAAACCATTTCTCCGTCGAGCTTTAGTATCACAATCCTTCTCATCATACGAAGATATTGTCTCGTGTGCTATCAAGACAGAAAAGGAATTATCTAAGTCTTATGACAACAAAGTAAAGCAAGAGAAGAAGAGAACGGTGGAACAAGAGACAGATAAAGGGAAAAAGGGAAAGAAGGATTTTCCATTATGTGATAATTGTGGGAAGAATCACCCAGGTACGTGCCTAAAAGGAATGGGAGTTTGTAATAAATGTGGAGAAAAGGGTCACCAGGCTCGTGATTGCAAGGGAAAGAAAGAGGCTGTCAAAGTTAAATGCTACAATTGTAGAGAAATGGGTCATTATGCAAATGAATGCCCTAAGCGTCAGGGAAACTTACCTCAGAAATGGCCAAGGGATCAAGGACATTCTTATGATGAAGCAGAATAACTAATGAATTGGTGCTTTTGGACTCATGGATTATATTATAGTTATTAGAATAATGTGATATGTATATAAGGATTGTACTGCAGTACTTGTTGATTTCAGTTAGGTTTTAATATGATGAAGGTAATTATATTATTATTATGTGACAATAAGAGAAACTTTAATTTGTTTGGGGAATCTGATAAATTGATTTTGGAATTAAGAGACCTTTTAGAGAAAGTCTGGACAGAGGTATTTTGGATAACTATTAAGGATGGAATGGATTAATTTAAACCATGGATAGTATTGTTTAAGGGTAAAGAATTTCTGATGATTATTTTTGGAATATTATGATACTATAGTTTTAGGAAAAGGACGACCTACAGGGTGGGGCATAACCCGTCGCGTCGGACAAAGCTGCAGGAATCGAACCCACAACCATAGTGCGACAGGCCTTTATTTCCTACCACTAGCCTACAGGAAGTCCCTGGTTATTACAAAATAATTTTACTAATCTAAATGGTATGTGTTAACATTTGGAACCTTATACAATTAGGATAAGTATAATATTTTTGGGTTCTATTATCTTTTTGAGTGAAAGATGAGTTGAAGGATGAAACTCTAATTGTCAAGCATAAATATATATATACCTATCTCTTATTCAATGAATAAATTAATTCTTAAACTTTAGTAAAGGGATATTAAAACAAAAAAATGTGTTATCCTAATACCTTATGTCTTGTTGAACTGATGATATTTTAAATCAACATAGATTGAAGGCTTTGAGGCCCTCAATTTGACAGTTGATTGTGATTGATGACCCCAATCGCTCCATACAAATATTTACGTTTTTCCTCCAATTATATGTCTCTAATTGCCACCAATGTTCTCCTAATCGAGATCATAATTGGGTGGTGACTTTTTCAATTCCCTTTCCCTCTTATTAAGGCTAAATTTTATTAATCTTATATCCGATGTGGGTTTTCCTCAAAGGTATTTTCTATTTTCAACCTTTTATTTTCCAAGAAAAATTTTAAATTGCGAGGACGCAATTTATTGAATGAGGGGAGAATGTAACACCCCGACCTTCCACGATACGCCTCTCTTTCAATAATGCAATAGCTTGCATTGTACGCAACTTCTAGTTCTAAAACACCACGACTAATCAAAGTAGCTGTTATGAATAGTAATAACCACTTTTTAAAATTATAGAAATTTTATATTTCAAAATGGACTTCATTTTTGTATTCCTAACATTGAAATTAGCCTATGTTGAATTTTTTGTAATTTTCCGAGAACATCCAAATTTTTATGAATTGTGAAAAATACTTAAAAACAACTTTTTTAATAAAAATAATTTATAGTGATAAATTATACTATTTACTGGTTTTTAAGTATAATTAGAATATATTTTTACTATTTTATCCAATGGTGGTCATTAGAATTAATTTAACATTAAAATTGGACATAAACAATTGTCAATCTTTTGATATAAATTGTTTCTAAAAAACACGCTATTTGTTGTGACAGCGGGAATTAATTATAAAATTAATTAATGCAACTTATATGATTGGAATTTTGTAAAATAGACATCATTTTTGAATTTGGAATATCAATTATAGCTTAGGGTGAAATTTTGGCATTGTTCTGAAAAACTTCAATTTTTGATGAATAGTGAAACCACTAAGTGGTAGTTAAATAACTGATTTTTCGTTTAAATGAAATATTGCCACTTCTGTGATTTGATTTTCAAAAATACGACATACATGGTTTTCATTAAGAAGTAAAATGTGGTTCAATGAGATTAAAATAATTTTTTGGTGAATAGTAACTTTTAAGTTCTTAATCGCGATTAGAGGTAATTAGTGTAGTTTAAGGTAAAAACAATGTTTTAATAATATGATATGAGATTGACACTTGTCCTACTCCTATTGGATGAGTCATGGCCGACCTAGACAACCCATGGGTCAACTTGGGGACCCCATGGAGCCACTTTAGTTGGAAAATGACATTAATATATATTTATTTAATGTTAAAATTAAATTGACACAAACATGAGTTGTTTTACTAAAACAATTTTTAGGTGGGGTTACACAAGTCCAAATTTTGATTATAAATATTCATTAGAAAGATAAAAAGATTTCCTACATCATAATATTTTTTTTATAATTTTTAGACATTAAATAAATTAAATTATTTATGAAATCATTATGATGTGGCGATGACCTCATTATTTAACGATTTAAATAAAATGAGAAGATAATGAAAAATCCAAGGCTTACACTTGTCCAAAGCCTATTGGATGAGGATATTTCGAAACCTTATCACCTTATCCTCTAATTATATACGTGTGGGACCTTTAGAATCCGAAAAGCATTGTGAAATAATGTAACATTTCAATCTTTCCAAAAGTGCCCCTCCTCTCCACTTATAAAAGGCCCCAACCTCTCCCACCTCATTTACACTTTCAAGCCATTTGGCTCGGCCAACCTCTGCCGAAATACTCTCCCAACATCCCTATCTTACTCATAGAAGCCTCACTTTGGGCAGAACGCTTCCCAAGGAAGCCTTTGGCTCAAACAAAAAAGAGTTACCCGATTTTGAGGTAATGTCTTTTCTAATGTTGTTTTGTTTTATTTTTTTTCTACAACCCCCTAAACTATTTTTATTCATTTCTTTTGTAACAACACCAGTATCCTCAATATACTAGGATGTTGTTATAATAAGTATTATAGCTACACTTACACACACCTACATCTAATGGTAAAAGAACATACGGTTTCTGTGGGTGGCGAATTTCGGCCTCACGAAACGATGATTGTTCAACACTCATTTAACACCTTCAAAGGTGGCCATTATGATGTCAATATTTTTATATATGATATATAATATGTTTATGTTTTACTTATGCTTCTTTATTTTTTATTTGTGTCTTACCTTTATGGCTTCCATTATGGGTATACGCGATATCTTCATTTTAGGAAGTGCGGACTACCGCCCCCTCAAAGTGATTTGAATCGTTAATGCCATATGTGGGATGTATAAAGAATGGAGTAAATGGTATTATAAACTATATAATACTAGAATTATATTATACATTTATATCATTATGATTTAGTTCCATTAAATGTGAAATTGAAATGAAAGTATCGTTCATGCGTACGTACGGCTTACCGTCTCCATGAACGGTGCATTTCATTCCTTACCTCTAAATGTTACGTAATATTATAAATGAATGTATATACTGGATATATAAGATACATATGACATCTAAATCATGAATATAATTCTGGATATAATGGATATTCTACCACATGAACAACTTGTAATTATAAGAAGTTTATTGTTGACTCAAGTACCAAAGATCGACAAAACGACCGTTATTAACTTAAATAATTACATAATGTTCATAACATTGTAATAAGTTATATAAAAAGGATAATGAAATTAAAAATGGTTCTTAATAAGGAATATATTAACTCTAGTTTATTATTCAGGAGGATAAAGAACGGTTCAGTCAGGACAAGATGCAAGGTAAGGGAACTTCTTAACCCAATTTCCATTCTTTGGGTTAATCTCCTATTTTCAAATTATGTCATGATATTATTATGTCCTATTTTGTATTTTTACTTCCTTTATGTGTACCTATAGTGAATACACATAATAGATCTATTTTATTTTAAAAATGATCTTTTTAAGGACTTCGTCTCAATCACCATCCATTGAGATATATTTTGTTTTATTCACAAATTTCATTTATACTGTGTATAAACCCCTTTGACATTTACATTTATTAAAAAGGTTTTATTTTATAATTATGTGATTTTTAAATGATTTCAAAAAATAGAGATATATTTCTCTCAAATATATGAAAATCCAGTGCAAATGTATACGTATTTAACGCAAGCTTAAAAATGTTTTCAGAAAACCAGACTCTCGAGTGTGTTAGACAGGAAGGGATTGGGCGTGGACCCATCATGGCCTGTAATTAGTCGAGTAGTCTCAGAATTAGTTATTTTGTTTTCAGAAGCTTGCATAATGATTTCAGAAAAACACTAGAGTATATTTGAGTAATTTTAAACATAAGTATCTTCGAAAAAAATGGCATCGGTAGGTCTCATGAGACAACTAGACGTGGAATTGGCCGAGGCCCTTTCCCAATTTGATTTATGGTTTTGGCCGAGGCCTTAATCATTTTAGACGTATTGGCCGAGGCCTTGACAAAATGTTTCAGAATGTCCGGCATTATACATTCCCTCATTATGCAAGTGGTTATTGATATTTCATGTGATTATTCGCCTAGTAGAATATCCATTAGAGTAATTAATGGCATTATTTTATTTTACTTTTGCCATATTATGCTGAAGTTCAAGTTCAATAAGGCTTTTGTTTTAGTTATACATTGCCTTAAATGCTTATGTTTTCTTATAAAAGCTTCCGCAATATTATTATCCTTACTGAGCATCTGAGCTCACCCCTTTCAATGTTTTAATATTTTTCAGGATGTGAAGAAGTATTTTATGAATGACCTACAGGGGTAGTCAGAAAGGGATATGATTGTGGACTATGAAGACCATGTTATTGTAGTTTGTTTACTTTTTTATGTAATGAAAGACTTATGAATGTATCTAGTGTTTCCAAGGCTACTAAACTAATCGGTCTTTCGAGACTTGATCTTTTGTGATCATGCCAATGTTACGAACTAATGCACCGACTCTGGGTAGCTGGGGTCGGGGCGTTACATATGATTTATATTATGTTTATTTTTTCCTAATTCTTATGTATTTTTCTTTTATGTCCTACCATTATGGTTCCCATTATGGGTAAACACGATGGTTTCATTTTAGGAAGTGCGGACTACCGTAACCTCAAAGTGATTTGATTCGTTAATGCCATATGTGGGACGTATAAAAGATGGAGTTAATGTTATTATATATGATATTATTATTGAATTATAATATACCCTTATATCATTATGATTTCACTCCATTAACTATGAAATAGAAACGAAAGCAGCGTTCATGAGTACGTACGGCTTACCGTCTCCATGAACGATGCATTTTATTTCTTACCTATAAATGTGTTATACTATAATAAATACATGTATATGTTGGATATATATGATATATATGATATCCAAATAATTAATATCATCATGGATATAATGAACCTTTGACCACATAAACAACATGTAATTGTAAGAAGTCAATTTTTGACTTAAGTACCAAATATCGACAAAATGGACTTTGTTAACTTAAATGATTACATATTGTTTATAACATGAAAATAAGTTGTATAAAAGGAATAATAAACTTGAAAAAGGTTATTAAGAATGTATAAATTAACACTAGTTTATTATTCAGGAGATTAAAGAGTAATCAAGTTACGTCGGACACAAGGTAAGGGATCCTACCCCTCTATTTCTTTTTAAGTATACTCTTTAATGTCATTCCATTTAAGCTAATATTTCTAATGATTGGGATGTTCTTTTATATTACTATTATTGTAATTTTTTATGTTCATATGATGTGAGACCATATTTTTTCCCATCAATCCATTTTTGAGGTTTTGAGTGGCGCCGTTAGGCTGCCGAATTTTCGTAAGAGATCCAAACTATCTCTTTCTTTTTATGTACTCTCCTTTATGTCACTTATTTTAAGAACCTATTTGTTATGCGGGTGGATGTTATTTTATATTACTCTAAATTTAGATTTTATTTTAATATGATGAGAGACCTTATTTGATCTCATCAATCCATTTTTGGATGTTTTATGTCGCGCTGTTAGGCTGCCGAGTTTTCGTAAGGGATTTTTCATCTCACTTTTATTCCCGTGAGATTTATGCTACATTTTAAACCATTTCCATTGAGTGGTATATATACATCCCATTATTCTACACTTTGTGTAATATAATTTATTTTATGATTATTTACATCAATGTTTTATTGTCCTTCTTTCATGGGGTGTATGTTTCGAAAGACACCCAAGTCGGTAAGGGGACCTTTCACCCTCCTCTTTTTAAAAGACTACTTTTGTTGGGTCTTTTAATTTACATATTGTTATGTTGGGATTTGTTCTTCTATATCCTTATTAATTTCAATTTTATTTCCAAGTGATAAGATACACTTTTTATCTCTTATCAACTCATTTTATGAATTTTGAAGTGACGTCGTTAGGCTGTCGAATTTTTTCAAGGGAACTTCATAACCCAATTTTGATTCTTTGGGATAAACTTCCACTCCTTGAATATGTATTTCTATGAATATGTGTGAATAACCTCTGATTTGTTTACACTTAATATCCACTTATATGTGGTTTATTCGTTTGTCACACATAATTATGTAATTGATTTATCCTTAATCTAAGGACACCGTATTTGTAAGGGAATCCGTCTCAATCTCCTTTCATTGAGGCATATTTTGTTTTATACACAACTTTCTTTTATACGGTGTATAAACCCCTATGACTTTTATGATTATTCAAAAGAAATATTTTTATATGAAGCATTTACTAGATGACAAAAGGGGATGTTGTTTTGTCGTATGTATGTGGTGACAACGAATTATCCACCACCGTAACCATTATTTGAGTTTTGGATTCCTCTACAAGCCATAATTTTTTTAAATAAAAAATAAATACCATGTTTTAATTTTCTTTTATTTTGGTATTGAAAATGGTTTTCATAATTTTTTTATTATATCAATATGTTGTATTTATATCTTTTGATTGAAATGTGGAAATATTATGTTTCATTTTTTCTTGTTTTATGTGATACTATTATGTTATGGTTCTTGGGAATTCTTACGAAGATGAGAGGTTAAGTGATAAACTAAGGGCGAGTGAGAAAGATATAACTCTTTAATGCATTGGGTAATGCGAATGGTTTAAATGTTAAGGTTTCTCCGAAGAGATTTACGGAATATTCTGTGATGAGTATTCCAAACGTAACCAAGAGGGTTACTCCCTACGTAAGAATGTTATAAATGCCTCAAGTTAACTTTATGTCTTATGTTTTCTATGAGTTATTCGTAAATATCATGATTTAATGAGGTATGAATATGTGCTTATGTTTTATGAGTAATGTATTATTTCATTGATTCTTATGTATACATGGATAGATGTTTTCATTTCGTACTTTTGTATCCCTTATTGAGATTTTTATGCTCATAAAATGTTTTTGAAATGTTTTTCACAGGTCAAGGGAAAGGTACATAATGTGATGATAGGGTCAAGGAAGTGTCATGAATAAATCCATGTTTTATTTTGAATATGTTTCTGTTGATGGGAAAAATGAGTACTATATTTTATATAACCATTTTTTTTAAATGTGGAATGTAATTCATGTTTTATGATCTAATTATCTAAAACTCTAAACCTGAAATGATCCTCAATGTGTATTCTTCAAATAACTCAAGATTTAGTAATGTTTAAGGATGGGGCCATATAGTTGGTATCAGAGGTCGGTTTAGTCAACTTTCGGGATTATGAGTTTTTTTTAGACACATAGTTAGTCCCTATATCTAATATTTCAGTTAAATCCTTGTTTTATTATTATTCTCAGGTCAAGTAAAGTCAGTTACGAATGGACGGAGCAGGATCTCAAACGACATTCCTATCTCTTTCTAATGACATTCTTGTAATAATTATCGACAAGTCATTTTAGGATGATTGTGAAACTTTTTCTAGCATACAACTCACATGCAAGCAGTTGTTTGATATATCAAACACCTCCACTATACCTCGTTATCATCGTGGATCATGTGTTGTATTTAGAAAAATACTATTTTTATAATATTCTCATATTTTCAAGAAAGGTAAATATTATCAATGTATTTTCAAATATTTTACCTTATCACAAGAATTTGAAGCATATTATGATTTTAAAAATGGTGATGAGGAAGGAGACCCTTGCGCAACCTATATATATTTACTTTTAAAATATAGTCTCTCAGCACATACTTATGGTATTTTAAAAGAACCAATAATAGAAAGATTCAACTCAATTTAGGTCTGAATATTTTATTGAAATAATGTTTTATCTGATGTTTTGGAATTATATGTCATACATGATTATTTTCCAAAACTGTTTTTCTATGAACAACCATATGACCCATGTTGTACGAGGTGTATTTGGATGGAGGAAGAAAATTATTTTGAAGGATCTCTAAATCATTGTTGTAATGCATGGGACTTCTACCTACGTGAACAAGATGACGATGAAACTGAGTGGATGCCATGATCAAGGTATGCTGTTATTCATTTTGGGAATCATTTTATTTTATCTTATGGTTGTGAAATAAAATTTCATGAATTAAGATGTTGAGATCATAACTAATTTGGATGAAAATGAGAGGTATAAGAAAACTATTGAGGGAAAAACATTTAGGGTTATTTTTGGAGTTTTATAAAAAGGACAACACGCAGACTGTGTGACAACCCATCGCGTCGGACAAAGCTGTGGGAATCGAACCCACAACCAAAGTGCTACTGGTATTTATCGCCTACCACTGGACTACGTGAAGTCCCCGGTTAGTATGACATATTCTTTTTAGTTAGGTGATTTTATGAATTAAGAGTAAGTTTATTTTGGGTTATCAATGAAAATTATTAACCTATCATAGAGGATATGTGATTAGGATAATTACTTTTCAATATGAGCCATTAAGATAATTGATGTTATTTGGAGATAAGTGTTAATTTGTACCTTGGAAGACTATGTGACTAAATCCATCAAATATTTGGGTTTCAATATTAGTTTGGTTTACATTGATGTATTTTATGGAAAATTTGTTTATTGAATGATCTTTGTTGAACTTTGGGTATTGTATGATAATTTTTGGAGATTAAGAATATATTTTTTTTTAAAAAGGATTACCCTTTTTGGGTTTTATCTGATCTTGTACTAACCTTTTTGTTTTTGGTTTTGGTTAAGGTCTAAAGATATGGGAAGTATATAGTTTTCTTTTTTGTATTAGGTGATTCTCGGGAATTTGATTATAGTACTCTTAATGAGAACATGTCTTCCAAAATACTCATCATTTGGAGAAAGTAAGAGTCTGTGTAAGAAATCTAGTAAAAGTTGAAAGTTGATATGACAAGTAAGTATGTTTCCCTATGATTTAGTTAATCTCAAAAAAATTCCTCAATGAAAAGTAACATAAATAAAAATTATTGTCTATTAACTTTTCTACTGGGGAATCAAATATCGTTTATCCCATCACCAGTTTGTGATTTTATACTGGTTAACTTTCTCCTAAACATGTTTTCTATCACTCTCCCTCAGAACATGAACCTTTGTTTTTTCTTCCATATCCATATTTTCCTACTTGGAATCCTAGTATGGGTTAACTCGGGTGACCATTTTACTTCTCTCCCTTTATTTTAATGTGAATGTTTTACAGACTCTTGTTTTGATGTGGGACTTTCAATGATGTTTCCGAGCCCAATTTTGAAATTGCGAGGACGCAATTCCCAAAAGGGGGGAAGGATGTAACACCCTAGGTAAATAAAGAATATGACATTTTTATATTTATTCCTATTTGAGAATAAAATTTCAATATTAATTTAAAGGGAATTCTATGCTTGATGGCTTACCCAATACGCAACAACGAGTTCCATTGAAATCTTATGTTGCACTCTAATAATAAAATAATATTATTTTAAATGGTAGTTAAAACATAGTCGTTGTATTGGCAGGAATGAATACAAATAATTAAAATTTGATTATATATTTTTTTTAAATGTATTTACATTTATTCAATAAAGGATAAAGGCTTAAAATATGAAAAGAATTCAATGTTAGACATATATACTCTAATTTTCACTAAAGGTTCACTTATCACCTTTTGATGGAGAATCATCATTAAATATAGATTTGGTCACACTTATAAATTCTATTGGAACAAATAAAATTCTTCTTTAGAATCGGGACATCAAAATTTACTTTCTATAAATTTTTTGTATTTTTCTGATAAAGATCATTTTTAATGAATAGTTAAAAGTGTTGAATTTTAATTCAAAAACTCTTTTTAATATAATTTATTTATATAGTTATATTATCTTTTTAGTTGGTTTTAAAGTTATATTAGAATATATTTTTACCATTTAATCCAATATTGGTCGCTGGAATTAATTTCACTTTGAAATCGGACTTAAACTACTGTTAATCTTTTGATACTTTTTGTTTCGTAAAAACACGCTATTTGTTTTGACAGCGGGAATTAATTATTAAATTAATTAATTCAACATATATGTTTTGAATTCTGTAAAATAGATATCATTTTTGAATTTGGAATATCAAATATGGCTTAGGGGGATGTTTTGGTATTTTTCTGAAAAACGTCAATTTTTGATGAATAGTGAAGCACTATGTGGTACTTAAAAAACTGATTTTTCATTTAAATGAAATTTTAGATCCCTCTATGTTTTGAATTTCAAAAAATCTGACATACATGGTTGTCATTAATAAGTATAATGTAGTTCAATGGGATTAAAATAATTTTTTGTTGAATAGTAACTTTTATGTTTTTAAACGCGATTAGAGGTAATAAGTGTAATTTAAGATAAAAATAATGTTTTAATAATATGAAATGTACTTGACACATGTCCTACCCTTATTTTTTGTGTCATGGCCGACCAAGACAACCCATGGGTCAATTTTTGGGACCCCATGGATCCACTTGGGTAAAATAATGACATTAATGCCTTTTATTTAAAGTAAAAGTAAAAATGACACAAACATGTATTGTTTGACTAAAACAATTTTTACATAGAGATATACAAGTCAGAGTTTTGAATATAAAAATTCATTGGAAAGATAAAATTATTTCCTACATCATAGTAGTTTTTCTATAATTTTTAGACATTAAAAAAATTAAATTATTTATGACATCATGATGATGCAGTGATTACCTCATTATTTAACGTTTTAAATAAAATGAAATGATAATGTAAAATCTAAGAACTAAACTTGTCCAAAACATATTGTATGGGTATATTTAGAACCCCTATCACCTTATCCTCGAATTATATTAATTTGGGACCTTTTAAATCTGAAACGCATTCTAAAATAAAGTAACATTTCCTTACTTTCCAAGAGTGCCCCTCCTCTCCTCTTATAAAAGGCCCCCACCTCTACCACCTTACCCACACCTCTAAAGCGATTGGCTCGAAAAAAAACTTCTCAAATTGCTTCTCCACATCCCTATACTCATATTAGAAGCCTTACCTTGGGCATAAAGCTCTTCATGGATCCCTTTTGGTTCAAACCAAGAAGAGTTACCCGATTTTAAGGTAATATCTTCACTTGTGTTCTTATGCTTTATTTTACTTCTCCAACCCCATAAACTCTTTTTATTCCTTTATTTTGTAACAAAACTAGTATATTAAATATACTAGGACGTTTTTATGAGAAGTATTAGAGCTACTCTTACACACACCTTTGTCTAATGGTTAAAAAACATATTGTTTTTGTGGATGGAGAATTACTGCCTCACGAAACGATGATTGTTCAATATTCATTTAACACCTTTTAAGGTGTCCATTATGATGTCACTGTAACTTATATATGATTTATATTATGTCTATGTTTTCCTAATGATTCTGTATTTTTCTTTTATGGCATACCTTTATGGTATCCATTATGGGTAAACACGATGATTTCATTTTAGGAAGTGCGGACTACCGTCCCCTCAAAGTGATTTGATTCGTTGATGCCATATGTGGGACGTATAAAGGATGGATTTATTGATATTATATATGATATTATTATGTAATTATAATATACCATTATATATTTATTATTTCACTCCATTAAATATGAAATATAAATGAATGTAACGTTCATGCGTACGTACAGCTTACCGTCTCCATGAACGGTGCATTTCATTTCTTACCTCTAAATGTTATATAATATTATAAATACATGTATATGTTGGATATATATGATATATATGATATCCAAATAATGATTATCATTCTGGATATAATGAACCATTGACCACATAAACAACATGTAATTATAAGAAGTCAATTTTTGACTTATGTACCAAATATCGACAAAACGAACTTTGTTAACTTAAATGATCACATATTGTTTATAACGTGGAAATAAGTTGTATAAAAGGAATAATAATCTTGAAAAAGGTTCTTAAGAAATTATAAATTAATAGTAGTTTATTATTCAGAAGATTAAAGAGCAATCGAGTCACGTTGGACACGAGGTAAGGGATCTGACCCCTCTCTTACTTTCAAAGTATACTCTTTTATGTCATTCCATTTAAGATCATCATTATAATGATTGGGATGTTGTTTTTTATTACTCTTACTGTAATTTTTTTTTGTTAATATGATGAGAGACCATATTTTCTCTCATCAATCCATTTTTTATGTTTTGAGTGGCGCCATTAGGCTGCCGAATTTTCGTAAGAGATCCAACATCTCTCTTTCTTTTTAAGTACTCTCCTTTATGTCACTTCTTTTATGCTCCTCTTTGTTATGATGGGGGATGTTATTTTATATTCTCCTTGATTTAAATTTTATGTTAATATGATGAGAGACCCTATTTGATCTCATCAATCCATTTTTGGATGTTTTACATCGCGTCGTTAGGCTTCCGAGTTTTTGTAAGGGATTTTTCATCTCACTTTTATTCCCGTGAGATTTATGCTACATTTTCCACCATTTCCATTTATTGGTATATATACATCCCATTATTATACTCTTTTTGTAATATACTTTATTTTATGAGTATTTATATCAATGATTTATTGTCCTTCTTTCATGGGGTGTATGTTTCGAAAGATACCCAAGTCGGTAAGATAACCTTTCACCCTCCTTTTTTAAAAGACTTCTTTTGTTGGGTATTTTAATTTACATATTTTTATGTTGGTATATGTTCTTCTATATCCTTATTGATGTAAATTTTATGTCCAAGTGATGAGATAACCTTTTTATCTCTCATCAACTCATTTTCTAAATTTTGAAGTGACGTCGTTAGGCTGTCGAATTTTTGCAAGGGAACTTCTTAAACCAATTTTGATTCTTTGGGATAAACTTGCACTTCTTGAATGTGTCGTTCTATAAATATGTGTGAATAACCACTAATTGTTTTACACTTAATATCCACTTTTATGTGGTGTATTCGTTTGTCACACATAATTATGTAATTGATTTATCCTTAATCAAAGGATACCATCTTTGTAAGGGAATCCGTCTCAATCTCCATTCATTGAGGCATATTTTGTTTTATGCACAACTTTCTTTTATACAGTGTATAAATCCCTTTGACTTTTATGATTAATCAAAAGGAATATTTTTATATGAAGCTTTTACTAAATGACAAAAGGGAATATTTTTTGTCATACGTATGCAGCGACAACGACTTCTCCGCCTCCGTGACCATTTTTTGAGTTTCGGCTTCCTCTAAAAGCCATACTTTATTTAAATGAAAAATAAATACCATGTTTTACTTTTCTTTTATTTTGGTATTAAAAATATTTTTTATAATGTTTTTATTATATCAATGTTCTGTATTGATATCTTGTGATTGAAATGTGGAAATGTTATGTTTCCTTTATTCTTGTTTTATATGATACGATTATGTTATGGTTCTTGGGAATTCATATGAAGACGGGAGGTTCCGTGATAAACTAAGGGAAGGTGAGCCCGATATAACTCTCCAATTCATTGGGTAACGCGAAGGGGTTAATAATTAAGGTTTCTCTAAAGAGATTTAGGGAATATACTATGATGGGTATTCCAAACGTAACCAAGAGGGTTACTCCCTACATAAGAATGTTATGAATGCCTCAAGTTAACTTTATGTCTTATATTTTCTATGAGTTATTCATAAAGCTTTTTATTTCATGAGGTATGAATATTTGCTTATGTTTTATGAGTAAAGTATGATTTCATTGATTCTTATCTATACATGGACTAATGTTTTCATTCCGTACTTTTATATCCCTTACTGAGCTTTTTATGCTCATCACAAGTTTTTGAAATGTTTTTCATAGGTCAAGGGAAAGGTACCTAATGTTATGATAGGTTCATGGAAGTGTCATGAAAGAATCCATGTTTTATATTGAATATGTTTCTGTTTATGGTAATAATGAGTACTATCTTTTATTTAACCACTTTGTTTAAATGTGGAATGTAATGCATGTTTTGTGATCTAATTCTCTAAAACTATAAAACTGAAAAGATCCTCAACATGTATTCTTGAAATAAATCAAGATTAAGTAATGTTTGTGGTTGGGGCCTTATAGTTGGTATCAGAGGTCAGTTTAGACAACTATAGGGATTTAGAGTTTTTTTAAACACATGGTTAGTCTTTATATCTAATATTTCAGTTAAATCCTTGTTTTATAATTTTTCTCAATTCAAGTAAAGTAAGTAACGAATAGAAGGAGTAGGATTTCAAACGACATTACTATCTCATCCTGATGACATGCTTGCAATAATTATTTCAAAGTCATGTTTGGATGATTTTGAAACTTTATATAGCATAAAACTCACTTGCAAGCAGTTGTTTGAGATATCAAACACCTCCACTATACCTGGTTATCAACGTGGATCATGGTTTGTATTTAGAAAAATACTATTTTCACAATATTCTCATATTTTCAAGAATGTTAAATAATATCAAGGTATTTTCAGATATTTTACCTTATCATAAGAATTTGAAGCATATTATGATTTTAAAAATGGCGCTGAAGAAGGAGACCCTTGCACAACATATTTATATTTACATTTAAAATATAGTCTCCTAGAACATACTTACGGTATTTTAAAAGGACCAATAATAGAATGTTTCAACTCAATTTCGGTCTGGCTATTTTATAGAAATCATGTTGTATCCGATTTTTTGGAATTATATGTCATACATGATTATTTTCGAAAACTGTTTTTCTGTGAACACCCATATGACCCATGTTGTATGAGGTGTATTTGGATGGAGGAAGAAAATGTTTTTGAAGGATACCTAAATCATTGTTGTAATGCATGGGACTTATACCTACGTGAACAAGATGACGATGAAACTGAGTGGACGCCATGATCAAGGTATTTTGCTATTCATTTTGGGAATCGTTTTACTTTATCTTATGGTGGTGAAATAAGACTTAAAGAATTAAGATGTTGAGATTGTAACGAATTTGGATGAAAATGAGAGGTATAAGGAAACTATTAAGGGTAAAACATTTAGGTTTATTTTTGGAGTTTTATAAAAAGGACAACACGCGGACCATTTGAGAACCCGTTGCGTCAGACAAAGCTGTGGGAATCGAACCCACAACCAATGTGCAACTATTATTTATTGCCTACCACTGGACTACGTGAAGTCCTCGGTTAGTATGACTTATTCTATTAAGTTAGGTGATATTATGAATTAAGAGTAAGTTAATTTTGGGTTATCTATGGAAATTATTAACCTATCATGGAGGATATGTGATTAGGTTAATTACTTTTCAATATGAGACATTAAGAGTAACTGATGTTTTTTGGAGATAAGTGTTAATTTGTACCTTGGAAACTATGTGACTAAATCCTTCAAATATTTGGGTTTCAATATTAGTTTGGTTTATATTGAAGTATTTTATGGACAATTTTTTTATTGAATGGTATTTGTTGAACATTGGGTATTGTTTGATAAATTTTGGAGATTTAGAACAGATTTTTTTAAAAGGATTATCCTTTTTGGGTATTATCTGATCTTGTACTATCCTTTTTGGTTTTGGTTTTGGTTAAGGTCGAAATATATGGGATTTATATAGTTCTCTTTCTTGGATTAGGTGATTCTTGATAAGTTGATTATAGTACTCTTAATTTGAACAAGTCTTCCTAAATACTCGTCATTTGGAGAAAGTAAGAGATTGTGTAAGGAATATAGTAAATGTTAAAAGTCAACATAAAAAGTAAGTATGTTTCCCTATGATTTAGTTAATCTCAAAAATAAATTCCTCAATGAAAAGTATCTTTTATAAAAAATGTTGTCTATTAACTTTTCCTACTAGGGAATCAAATACCGTTTAACCCATCACCAGTTTGTGATTTTCTGGTGGTTAACATTCTCCTAAACATGTTTTCTATCACTCTCCCTCAAAACATGACCCTTTGTTTTTTCATCCATATCCATATTTTCCTACTTGGATTCTTATTATGGGTTAACTTGGGTGACCATTGTACTTCTCTCCCTTTATTTTCAAGTGACTGTTTTACCGACTCTTGTCCCGATGTGGAACTTTCAATGATGTTTCTGAGCCCAATTTTGAAATTGCGAGGATGAAATTCCCAAAAGGGGGGAAGGATGTAACACCACATGTAAATAAATAATATGACTTTTTTATATTTATCCCTATTTTTGAATAAAATTTCAATATTAATTTAATGGGAATGATATGCTCGATGGCTTACCCAATAAGCAACAATGAGTTCCATTGAAATCATACATTGCACTCTAATAATAAAATAATATTATTTTAAATGGTAGTTAAAACATAGCTGTTGCATTGGCGGGAATGAATAAAAATAACTAAAATAGGATTATATATGTTTGTTAAATGTTTTTACATTTTTCCAATAAAGGATAAAGGCTTAAAATATGAAAATAATTCAATAATAGACATATATACTCTAATTTTCACTAAAGGTCCACTTATCGCCTTTTGATGGAGAACCGTCATTAAATCTAGTTTTGGTCACTCTTATACATTCTATTGGACCAAATAAAATTCTTCTTTAGAATTGGGCCATCAAAATTTACTTTCTATAAATTTTTTGTATTTTTCTGATAAAGATCATTTTTTAATGAATAGTGAAAAGTGTTGTATTTTAATTCAAACCCTCTTTTTAATATAATTTATTTATATAGTTATATTATCTTTTTTAATTGGTTTTAAAGTGAAATTATAATATATTTTTACCATTTAATCAAATAGCAGTCATTGGAATTAATTTCACTTTGAAATCTGACTTAAACTAGTGTCAATATTTTGATACTTTTGTTTCATAAAAACACGCTATTTGTTTTGATAGCGGGAATTAATTATTAAATTAATTAATTCAACATATATGTTTTGAATTTTGTAAAATAGGAATCATTTTTTAATTCGGAATATCAAATATAGATTAGGGTGAAGTTTCAGTATTTTTCTGAAAAACATCATTTTTTGATGAATACTGAAACCACTAAGTGGTACTTAAAAAACTGATTTTTCATTTAAATAAAATTTTAGCACATCTGTGTTTTGAATTTCAAAAAATCCTACATACAAGGTTTTCATTATTAAGTAAAATGTAGTTCAATGGGATTAAAATAATTTTTTGGTTAATAGTAACTTTTAAGTTTTTAATCGTGATTAGAGGTAATTAGTGTAATTTAAGATAAAAATAATGTTTTAATAATATGAAATGAACATGACACATGTCTTACCCTTATGTTTTGTGTCATGGCCGAACTAGACAACCCATGGGTCGATTTTTGGTACCCCATGGTGCCACTTGGGTAAGATATTGACATTAATGCCTTTTATTTAAAGTAAAAGTAAAAATGACAAAAACATGTATTATTTTAATAAAATAATTTTTACATAGGATAATACAAGTCATATTTTTGACTATAAATATTAATTGGAAATATAAAAAGATTTCCTACATCATAGTAGTTTTTCTATAATTTTTTGTCATTAAATAAATTAAATTATTTATGACATCATGATGATGCAGCTATTACCACATTATTTAACGTTTTAAATAAAATGAAAAGATAATGTAATATCTAAGAAATAAAATTGTCCAAAACCTAATTGATGGGTATATTTCGAAACCTTATAACCATATACTCTAATTATATCAATGTGAGACCTTTTAAATCCGAAAATCATTCTAAAATAATGTAACATTTCATTACTTTCCAAGAGTGCCCCTCCTCTCCTCTTATAAAGGGCCCCCACCTCTCCCACCATACCCACACCTCTCAAGCCTTTGTCTCGGCAAACCCCTACTCATATTTTCTCTCCACATCCTTATCCTCATCCTAGAAGCCTTACCGTTGGCAGAAATCTCTTCAAGGAACCCTTTTGGTTCAAACCAAAAAGAGTTACCCGATTTTAATGTAATATCTTCACTTGTGTTCTTATGTTTTATTTTTCTTCTCCAACCCCCTAAACTCTTTTTATTCCTTTATTTTGTAACAAAACCAGTATCTTTAATATACTAGGTTGATTTTATGTGATTTATTTGAGCTACACATACACACACCTTCATCTAATGGTTAAAGAACATACTGTTTCTGTGGATGGCGAATTACTGCCTCACGAAACGATGATTGTGAAATATTCTTATAACACATTTTATGGTGGCCATTATGATGTCACTGTATTCTATATATGATTTGTATTATGTTTATTTTTTCATAATGCTTATGTATTTTAATTTTATGGCATACCTTTATGGTTTCCATTATGGGTAAACACGATGATTTCATTTTAGGAAGTGCAGACTACCGCCCCCTCAAAGTGATTTGATTCGTTAATTTGATATGTGGGACGTATAAAGGATGGATTTAATGTTATTATATATTATATAATGATTTAATTATAATATACCAATATATAATTATGATTTCACTCCATTAAATACGAAATTGAAATGAAAGTAGCATTCATAAGTACGTATGGCTTACCATCTCCATGACCGACACATTTCATTTCTTATCTCTAAATGTTATATACTATTATAAATACATTTATATTATGGATATATATGATATATATGATATCCAAATAATGGATATCATTCTGGATATAATGAACCTTTGACCACAAAAACTACATGTAATTGTAAGAAGTCAATTTTCGACTAAAGTACCAAATATCGACAAAATGATCTTTGTTAACTTAAATGATTACATATTGTTTTAACATGGAAATAAGTAGTATAAAAGGAATAATAAACATGAAAAAGTTTCTTAAGAAAGTATAAATTAACACTAGTTTATTATTCAAGGGATTAAAGAGCAATCGAGTCACGTCAGACACAAGGTAAGGGATCCTACCCCTCTCTTTATTTTTAAGTATACTCTTTTATGTCATTTCATTTAAGCTCATATTTCTAATGATTGAGATGTTCTTTTATATTAATCATAAAGTAATTTTTTATTTTCATATGATGAGGGACCCTATTTTATCTCATCAATCCATTTTTTATGTTTTGAGTGGCATCGTTAGGCTGCCGAATTTTCGTAAGAGATCCAACCTCTCTCTTTATTTTTAAGTACTCTCCTTTATGTCACTTCTTTTAAGATCCTATTTGTTATGATGGTGTAGACGCCGGAAAAGTCCGTTGCTCCCAAACGAAGCTCCGGATGCGGAAAGCGAGGTCATATTTGGAGTCGGAAGGATGTTTCGGAGGGCCCGGAGGCCTTGCGCGGAATTTCAGAGGCACGCGCGCAAAGGGGATGTTCCGCGCGCAAACCCCCCGGGATGCGCGCAATGCGCCGGTCCGGCGCGCAATTCTGCGCGCCGCGGGTCCGCGCGACTCCCTTACGCGCCGCGCCCGATTCCGCGCCCGCGAGAAGAATTTCGCGCTCGCACCCTGGATTCCGCGCCCGGGGTTGCCTATAAATACAAGGCGACCCCCAACGTTTCAAAGGTTGCTGGAAGTCGAAACGTCTCCCGTGCGCGCAATTCAACCCCTTCCGCGCGCAATGACGAACTTCAGGTAACCTCCTTTCTTTCGCGCAAGAAAGCCTCGGGGTCCGCCTTCGCGCGCAATCCCCGCTGGCTCCTTTCATTTGAATAAAAACTCACCCTAAGGCCTTTGCGCGCAAAAGAACCCGCTTGCGCGCAATTGCCCCCGGGGTGCGCGCAATCCGGCCTGATTGCGCGCACCCCCCCTTCTTTCAAGTGGCCATTCGTTAAAGAATGAGCCGTTGCCCCCGCGCGCTATCCGAAGCCCGGTGTGAGCAATCTCAAGCATCCGCGCGCAAGGCGCTGGCCCAATTGCGCGCCAGCCGCCCCGATTGCGCGCCGGCCCGCAGTATTGCGCGCAAAGCTTCCTTTTTGCGCGCAATCTGCCAGGGTCGTCCCCGTTGACCTCCTAAGGTTACCCGCCTGTGTGGCACCCGATGATTCTCATCCCGGGTGCCCGCACCGTGCGTTGTCTTCCCGTGCGGCCCTCCAGGCTTGCGCGAAGTGACACGCACCTATGTCCAGCATGACGTTAAACTGCATATATGTCCAGCATGACGTTAAACTGCATACTCGTCCAGCATGACGTTAAACTGCATATACGTCCTGCACGACGTTAAACTGTACATCGTCCGCGCTGCAAGACGTTAAACTGCCAAGTGCTTCGTCCGGCAACCTATGCCCAGCATGACGTTAAACTGCACACCCGTCCAAGCTGCACGACGTTAAACTGCCTAGCCCCCATCGTCCGTGCTGCAAGACGTTAAACTGCCAAGTGCCTCGTCCTCAACACATGACGTTAAACTGTACTTCGTCTGGCAAGACGCTAAACCGTCCGCAACCTGATCCCGTGCTCCGAACGCAGGGTCTCCCCCGGTTTGGACGTGGCCCCCACCCGCTCGTCTCTGCAGGGATGTCGGGATTGTCCCCCTTTTGGGACGATTTAATGGGAGTGGCTTTTCCCTACGGGGGCAGGGTATTACAAACCCCTAGTTTCTCGTGGGAGGCTGCACATGTGTATCTCCATTGCACCTCCCCACTGCCGAAGCCAGTAGAGGGTCTGACTGGGATCGAGGTGTCTTTTGCTTTCGGTCCAAGTCCCTTCCAACTGAGTTTTGCAGTATCCGGGCTGCCCCAAGTGCGTAAGTCCTGACAGAATGAACTACGTGGACTTTGATCCCTGTCTTCTATACAGGGTACGTAGGAAGCCTCCCTGAGGTCCAAGCCCACCACCTGGTCGTCCCGGTCGTATTTACGTCGGTTCGTCCATCAGTGGACCCCTCCAGGGTTCACGCTTGCGTTGATTCACCTATGAATCCGCCCCTGTGGGAGACCGCCCGTGTGTATCTCCACGGTGCCTCCCCACAGCCCCCCTTTTCCATTTCCCCTTTTATCGTCCAGCATGACGTGAAACTGTGATCCACCCGGCCGTTCCATCCCCCTCCGTGCGAGGTGGTTCGGTTCAATCCTCCGCCCGGCGGCCTCGACCTCTTCGTGAGTCGGCTTGCCGACGTCCAGTATGACGTTAAACTGTATGCCCGAACTACGTTGACTTTGATCCGTGTTAACGCGCGGTACGTAGGAAGCCCCTCTGGGGTCCAAGCTCTTTACTCCATCATCCATCCTGATCCTTACCCGGGCCGCCACATCCCGGTGGGGTCATGCCACTTCACTTCACTCCACGTTACTTGGGAAGCCGCCCATGTGCTGGCCCCAGCGTCGGAGGTTCCCCGCAAGGGGTTCTGTCATCTGATCCACTTTTCGTGTTGATCGGTCCGATGCCGTCCCCGCTGGACGTTAAACTCGCGGCATACCCCGTGTTAAACACGGGAAGCTGAGGAAAACCTCAGGTGACACAGTTCCCCGCACCTAGTACGGGATGCCTCAGGCCATCGTGCTTTCGAGAAGCCCTATTAGGGACGGAAGACAGACGTGCAGAGCCGCAGTGTTACAACACGCCCCCAGCACCCAGAGCCACCCGGCCTTCTCACCGCAGGTTGCTGCCCCGCCCAGACTCCTTGGAACGTCCGGGCGGAAGCAGCGTAATTAACCGGTGTCCATGAAGATATGGCGCCGGGAACGAGATTCACGAACATTCTTAAGTCTATGAGGGAGACCCGGATTAGGCGACAAGTTCCGAGGAGACGTCCAAGGAAGGAGAAGCCGACATCCCATCATCCCGGTTTCGATCAAGGAGCAGACGCCCCTGAATAAGGGACGGATGCCGCCCGCCCTTGGAAAGCGGGACTGCGGGACCACAAGCCGCGCGCCCATCCCCTCGGGTTGACGGGTGCACGCGCGAACGCGTCCTGGCGGAACAGCGTAACCCGACGCACATCCGCACCGAAACAGAAAAATGGTGAACCCGACGTGAATCTCTTCTCCTCGATACGAAGACCGATGGCTTTCAGAGGTGTTGGAAGACCGGCGTGTTGCCCGGCCAAGCATTCAGTCTTACCCGCCAGGGGCTGGGGAAGGGACATCGGGCACTCCGTCTCGCAACGTCGAGGGCCTGGGTTCCCCCCACGGAAGGCGTCGTGGCGCTAATGGTTGGTTGTCGATTCCTTTTTCCTGTCAGTATTAATGGGTCATTCTCCCTGCTTTCAGAAATCAGGTCGCCCGATCTAGTGCCCGAACGCCACCCGCCCACTGGCGCAGGGACAGGGGAAACACCGACGCGGCTACTCCGCGCGGTCCCGCCCGTTCCACAGCCGTCCCAGCAGCCGCAATTGCGGGACGACCACGCCCTCTCTCCCCCTCGGAGGTCATCCAGAGAAGGGTGATCAACACCCTGGTGCGGAGATACGAGGAAGAGGGAGTCATCCCCACTAGGGACATGGCTCGCCTAGACCTTGAGGAGGCTGCGCCTCGCCACCACCGCCGCCCCCGAGGGCCGCGCAGGGAGGCACCACTGCCTACCTCAACGTCCAATCGCTTCGGGAGTTTATCCCCGGAGCGCTCTGACAGTTCCCTTCCCTATGCGGATGAAGTGGAAGATGCCCAGGATCACCCTATCCGAGGTCCGCTCCAGGGATCCACGATAAGGGCTCCCGCCAGGCCACGGCGACATCGCCGCCAGGCCCCTCAAGTCGAGGAACAGGCTCTCCACCTGCCCGCGCCGCTCATCCCGGCTCGTCTGTCTCGACGCCAACGTCGGGCACGAGCGGAAGAGGATGCCCACCTTGGGGCTCTAGCAACAGCGGCCGCATTGGCCCAAGCCACTTCTGGCTCCAGTCGCCAGGCCTCTGTGCATCCTGAGCGGGGGAACTCCTATGCCCGACCCGGATCGAGGCCCCGACCGCCCCAAAGGCAGGTTGGGTTGACTCTCCCGGTTGCTGGCACTGGCAGTAGCCACCGCGGACCACCTCGCGGTAGCGCTATTCACCGGCAGGATCTACTCTGTGTGGCCGATCCAGGAGGCATGGGTCATCCCACCTCCCGATCCCGGCCCGGAGTCCTGCCCGGGATCATCTCTCCCCGCGTCCCCTTTGATATCTGTCCCGGTGCCCCTCGCACCTTGGTTCCCAGTCCTCTCGGCCCCAGCACCAGTGCGGCCGGAGGACGCCAGGACAGAGATCAGCCCTGCCCCGAAGAACCACCCAGGGGCAGGAAGGCAAGGCGTCGACGCCGAGGGAAGAATGTTGCGGAGTTCCGGACAGAGATCCGACCGGTTTGCTTCTCTGACTCAGAGGCAGAGTACGATTCGGCGACAGAGCCCCTTCCCCAATCCCGCCAGTCAAGGGCAGGGGTAGGAATGCGGCACGTCAGCCTCATGCTCCCCGAGAGCGAGATCGATGTGATCCCCGCGTCTCTCCGAAGGTATATCCGGAGTAACGAGGGCCTGGTAGACCCCCAAGGATCAAACTTGCGGTTGGTACCGGCCCCTCCGGAAGTGCCTTCCGTCTCGATCAGAGAAGCCGGAGACTTTTTCTGGGGACCGACGGTCGAACCACGATCTGGTGCGCCCTCGGCGAGCACCGATGCTACGGCAGGATGTTCGCTCGCCGGCCCGTCCTATCGTGATGTGGTAGCTGGGGCACCGCCACCCTCAGGGGGAGGCCCGGGATATGGAGGCCAATCGGCCTGCTCGCCGTATTCACCGCCGGCCAGCCCGTCGGCCCGACGGCCCGCCTCGGCACCACTACCAGTTCCCCGTCCGTTCCCAGCCATGGAAGAGGACCGAGGAGATCTGGGTCCCGAGTTTGAGTCGTGGAGCTTCTGGACCGTCCTTGCAGAGGGCCACCTCCCTGAGAAGTTTTGGCCAGTCGCAGGACCGGGCTTTGATGCACCCGAATCGCTCACCCCGGATGAGTTCGAGTGCTTCCGCCGAACTCTCCGGGAGACTCACTCCCGTCTTCACTGCCTACAAATGCCATACCCCGGGAGTCAACTACACCTGGAGGATATTGGTGAGCAGTGCCGTCAAATTGACCTGGCCATGCTCCCCGCGGTTCGGCACCCCGGGTCATTTGGGCACCACGAGGCCCTCCAACAACGATGCGTTGAGTGCTTTCAAGTACTCCGCAAAGTTATCGAGGAAGCCACTCCCCACGTGTATATCCGTGGATGGGGGCAGTACGCTGCCCTACGCTTCAGTGTGATCCGCCGACAGCCCGATTCGCTGGGTGGCCCTGAGGGTATATCCCCAGGGACAGGAACAGTCAATATGGCTGACCTGTCGGGAGAGGGGAACGACTTGGAACTTCTCGACGGGGGCTTCCCCCCCGAAGACAACCCGTCGTCAGACCCATCAGTGAGAGTTACTCGTCATCAGAGGAACCTCCTGGGGCTCCCCGCACCCACTGAAGCACTGACGTTGAGCCGAAACGTCAGCAAAGGAAAAGAGCACAGCGAGGCTATAAGGCCCGCCGACCCATCTGCCTCCATGCGGAAGGCAGAGGAGGATCCCGAGAAGGCTACGCTACGTCAGCAGCTCGCCGAACAGAAGAGGCTGGTTGACCAGCTCCTCGCTGAGCGCGCTGCAGAACGGCGGCCTGACTACGGTGATCCCAGGCCAGGGCAGCAGGGACCGGAACAACCACCCCTCGATGAGACTCTCCCGGGCAACCGTGATTACGCCGTGTTCGCCGACAGGAGAGAGGCCATTGCCTACGGCAAGAGGGCGCGGTATGTTTCGCCACACCCTCCCGAGCAGCGCGACTACCCGAGAGATCCCGCTCGGATTCCTCCCGCTGCCCCAAGGGCCGCTCCGCCAGCCATCCCACGAGCTGCCGAGTTCGACGATCCGGTCGACGACCCGATTGAAGGGCCATGCAATGCGCTCGTGGTTAGAGATCCTCGCCAGGACTGGAACCCATGTCCGGACGATCCGATGGCGGCACTCATTGCCCGCTTGGAAGCCTTGGAGACTCGGCAGGTGGCGATCCCACCGGACGGCAAGCCATACCCAGCATGGGTGGATGACATGCCGGCGCCTCCGGGATTCGGGAATCCCACTTTCGCCCCCTTCAACGGGACCGGAGATCCGCCACAACATTTGGCCCATTTCAACTCGAGGTGCGGGCCTATGTTGGGGACTCCGGCGCAGCAAGAGGCCGCTAAGCTTCGCTGCTTTGTCCAGACACTGGAAGGGCCAGCATTTGTCTGGTACAGCCAGCTCCCCGTCGGGTCGGTAACCAGCTGGGAGGACCTCCGTAGACAGTTCCTCTACCAGTTCAGTTCCACGACCCGGAAGACGAGTATCGCAGACCTCTTCAAGTGCAAGCAGAGGCCTGATGAGCGAGTCGCGGACTTCGTCGCCCGATGGAAGGGTCTCACGTATTCCCTTGACATGCCATTGACTCAGGAGCAGTTGCTGACAATGTGCGTCGGGAACGTCAAGACCGAGCTGGTCCCTTCCCTGATTACTCAGAATTACCCCGGAGGGTTCAGGGACTTCTCAGACAAAGCTCAACGTCTTGAGGAAGCCCTGCAACAGGCCAGCCAGGCACACCCGCTGCCTCCTATGATTCCTGCAAGGAGAGCCAGCAGGGCTGAGCCCGCTGCTGTGGCCCAGATAGAGGCTCCCAGGCCGTTGGAGCTGCTGCCGGTGAGGCCAGCTCCGCAGCCTCACAGGAATCCGCCTCCACAGGCTCAGTTCCCGGCCCAGCAACGGCAGCCTCAGAACCGGCCGGCCCCTCCGCGTAATGTACCGCCGCAACCCCGGCGAGATAATCAGGGTCCACCTCCTCGGCAGGCCCCTCCGGCCCCTCGTCAAGACCGCGCTCCCAGGGGCCCGCGACACCTGACGTACTCATTCCATGAGGATCAGGTCCCCGGTTATTTCCGGAGCGCCCTGGAGCAGAGGATTGTGCGATTGCCTGAGTGCTGGAGGCCAGAGGAGGCACATCTCACGGATAACCCCCGCTACTGCCCCTACCATCGGGCCCTGGGGCACACCATCCAGCGGTGCTATGTGTTCAAGGACTGGCTCCAAGACCAGATTAACAACAATGTAATCAGGTTGGGCCCAGCTCCAGCACAGGTAGCGGGCGTGTTCGTGGGATCAGATGACGATAGTGGAAACGAGGACGAATGGCAGCTGGTCTCCGACCGCGGGTCCCAGAAGTATAATAACTGGATGGCCCGCAAGACGACCATTCGCGCCCAGGGAATCATCCGTGCGCGCTTGAATCAGCCTGAGCCCCCAGAACCTGCGGGTGCTGCTTCGGCATCGTCGTCCCAGTCTGCCTCCTCCAAGAGGAGCAAACGGCGGCAGCGCAAGAAGGAAGAGCGCGCCCCGCCAGTTCCGCCACTATCCCGTACTCTCGGCGATTTCATGCCCCCGGAGATGGGGGTCCCTCCTCGGATCCGCCCGGTGATGGATGATTCGTCCGACGACGGTATTGGGTACGCTTCGGTTAACACCGTCGAGCTGGTAAATCCCTTTTCGGTTCCCGACGTTGAAGAACACCAGGTGGACCTCCCTAGCGTCCCCGGTCGTCGCCACCGTCGGAAGAACCGCAGCAGCAGGAGTCGCCGGGGCACAGCCGTCGGTACCTCCGGCCAGGCCGTGCACGCCACTGAGACTAGGCGGCAGGCTCAAGATCGAGCTCAACGTACGCAGGCTCCCCATCCGGGGATGACGGATTCGCCTCCGCCACTGTTTGTGGTATGGGACCGGGCAGAACCGCCTCAGCCGCGTCGCGACCAGCTCCGCCCTGCCACAAGTCCATCCCGGCCTCCTGACTCCAGTACGGTGACCATTTCCCGGACTGCGACCAGTGAACAGCGAGATGCGCCAAGTACCAGTCGGCCGCCGATCCAACCGGTAAGGCCCGTCATGCCACCAACCGCAGAGCAATCTCCTGCAACCAGGAGCTCGCGCTTGGCCAAAAAGTATGATGTCCTGAAGCACTTGGCCGACATCCCAGCAAGGCTCTCCATCCTTGAGGCTCTGCGCATGTCATCTGAGATGCGCGAGGCACTCGCTGAAGCCCTGAAGAGCCCCCTCCAGTTCGAGACAGAGGTTGCGGCTGCAGAGGCCTTCCACGCCGAAACGATCGAGGACGCCGAATGTCAGGCAGTTATCTCGTTCTCTGGTAAGGATGAGGACCCTCCTATACAGGGACACATCCGTCCGCTGTATGTCACTGGCCAGTTCAATGGCCTTGAAGTCCGGCGTTGTCTTGTCGACACGGGGTCCGGGATTAATCTGATTCCAACTCGGACGCTCCGGAGATTGGGGTTGTCTGAGGATGACTTGATTCCCTCCGACCTCAGGATCCAGGGGTACGACCGCACCGAGCAAACCCCGGTCGGCAAGATACGTTTGAAGACCCAGTTCGGTGACTTGGTTGCCAACACCGAATTCATGGTAGTCTCTCAGGACACTGCGTATAACGCATTGATGGGCAGGCCATGGCTTCACCTTCATGCGGCGGTTCCCTCGTCATACCACCAATGCCTCAAATACTCCCTTAATGGTCGAGTAGGCGTGCTTCAAGGAGATGCCTCTCCTTTTGCCTCATGTGAAGCCCGCTATCTGGACGCGGACTATTACAAGAGCAAGGATAAGCAGATCCTGGCAGGTGAGGTTGAGCCTGTCGCTGTTGCAAGCGATCCCTGGGCAAGTCTGGATGACGCTTACGTCCTCCCGATTCACCGGTTGGACGTCGCCATGGTCTTGACGGTCCGCGAGTCTCCTGATGAGACGGCCGCGACCGCCCGCGCCAGCACCAGTGGCCCAGCAGGATCTGGTAGCCCCAATGCAGTTTCCAACGCAGTCTCTCCCGTGGATGATCCCTCTCCGAGTGGAGAGGGTATGGAAGACGCACCCCCAACCTTTGAGGAGGGCGTCCCCGCCACGGTCGATGAGTTAATACAGGTGAACCTTGGAACCGAGGCCGATCCAAGACCCACGTTGGTTAGTGCCGCCATGCCCTCTGAGGAGCGGCAGCAGTACGTGGACTTTCTCAGGCAGCACCGTGATGTGTTCGCTTGGGGCTATGACGAGATGCCGGGGCTAGATCCTCAGGTAGCCGTCCACCGCCTAGGTCTCCCGGCGAACCATCGCGGGTTCAAGCAGCCTCCCAGGAAGATGCACCCATCCCACGGTGCCATGGTTGAGGCCGAAGTTGACAAGCTTATCAAAGCCAACTTCGTGAGGGAAGTTCAGTACCCCAAATGGCTGGCCAACATTGTGCCGGTCAGGAAGAAGAACGGGAAGATTAGAGTCTGCATCGACTTCCGCGATCTCAACCGCCACTGTCCGAAGGATGATTTTCCCCTTCCAGTGACAGAGCTGTTGATTGATGCCACAGCAGGGTTCCAAGCCCTCTCCTTCATGGATGGATACTCCGGATACAACCAAATTCGGATGGCCCCTGGGGATGAGGAGTTCACTGCCTTCAGGGCCCCCCAAGGTACCTTTTGCTACCGGGTCATGCCCTTCGGCCTGAAGAATGCAGGTGCCACCTATCAACGGGCGATGCACCGCATATTCAAGCCAATCCTCGGCACACTGGTGGAATGCTACGTCGACGACTTGGTTGTCAAATCGCGCCAGCGTCAGGACCATCTCAAAGATCTTGAGAAAGTGTTCAGCTTCCTCCGGTCTCGCTGCCTGAAGATGAACCCGTTGAAGTGTGCCTTTGGGGTCACCTCCGGAAAGTTCCTTGGATTTGTGGTAAGATACCGGGGTATTGAGATCGACCCAGAGAAAATCAGGGCGATTAGCCAGATGCCTCCCCCGGGTACCGTCCGGGAACTGCAAGGGTTCCAAGGCCACTTAGCCTATATACGCCGATTCATCGCGAATCTGGCCGGCAAGTGTAAGCCCTTTTCTCGGCTTATGAAGAAGGGTGTCACCTATGTATGGGATAAAGAGTGTCAGACCGCTTTCGAGGAAATCAAGCAGTACCTGCTTCAACCTCCGGTCCTGATGCCGCCCGTATCCGGAAAGCCGCTGGTCCTTTATGTGACCGCCCTGGAACGGTCCCTGGGTGCCCTTCTCGCCCAGAAGAACAACGAGGGAACAGAGAATAGCCTCTATTACCTCAGTCGCATGCTCCTCGATGCGGAGGTTAGGTATTCCCCCATCGAGAAGAGCTGCCTGGCGCTCGTATTTGCCGTACAGAAATTACGGCACTACTTGCAGCACCATGAGGTACAGTTGGTTTCTCGGGTAGACCCGTTGAAATATATCCTGAGCCGACCTATGTTGACTGGCCGTCTAGCGCGGTGGGCTGTGATTCTCCAGCAGTTCGACATCAGGTATGTGTCTCAGAAGGCCATCAAAGGGCAAGCGTTGGCAGACTTTCTGGCCGCTCACCCGACCTCCGCGGATCAGCCGCTGGATCTAGGCTTTCCTGATGAGACCATTCTCTCGGTTGATCGAGCCGATCCATGCTGGCAGATGCACTTTGACGGTGCCTCCCGGAGCCCCACCGGTAGAAGACTCGATAATCCTAAGCTCAATAGAGTGGGCTTGGGCATCGTCTTCATTACCCCGGAGCGAGCCGTGCTGCCATACTCTTTCCTGTTGTCAGAGGGCTGTACCAACAATGAGGCGGAATACCATGCCCTCATCACCGGCCTCGAGTTAGCTCTCGAGATCGACGTGCCCCATCTGTGTGTGAAAGGGGACTCTGAGCTGGTCATTAAGCAGATCAATGGCGACTATGTTGTCAGGAAGCCGGAACTTGTGCCATTGTTGGAGTGCACCCTCCTTCTGATGGCCCGGTTCCCTTCTCGGCCAGAAATTGTCCATATTCCCCGGTCGCAGAACGGTCGAGCAGATGCTTTGGCCAGCCTGGCTGCGTCACTTGCGGAACCTGAACAGGACAACCTGATCGTCCGCGTGACGCGCCGCAGGCTCATCGCTCCCGTTATCCCGGAAGAAGATCGCGGCCCGTTGGTAAGTAATCTCACCACGGTTGCCCCTATGCCCGGAGCCCCGAGTACCCCAGATATAGCAGTCGGATCAGCCCCTGATTGGAGGACGCCTTTGGTTGAGTACCTCCAACATGGCATTCTTCCGTCAGATCGGGCCGAGCGCGAGCGAGTTCGACGCCGCGCATCGCAGTTCGTCCTCCAGAGCAGTCCCGGCCTGGAGCAGATCCTCTACAAACGCGGATTTGATGGTGTTCTCCTCCGTTGCCTTCAGGGAGTTGAGATCCCACGAGTCATGCAAGAGGTTCATGCTGGTTCATGCGGCACCCACCAAACTGGGCCGAAGCTGTCCCACCAGATTCGGAGGTTGGGATACTTCTGGCCCTCTATGATCCATGACTGCATCGAGTACGCCAGGAGGTGCCATGCGTGCCAGGTTCACGCGAACTTTGTGCATCGGCCGCCGGAGCCTCTCCATACCACAAGGTATTCCTGGCCCTTTGCAGTCTGGGGACTGGACGTTGTGGGACCTTACCCGCCGGCGACAGCTCGCCAGTGCCGGTTCATTCTGACCGCCACAGACTTCTTCTCCAAGTGGGCAGAAGCGATTCCGCTCAGAGAGGTCAAATCCTGTTCGATCGCTGACTTCGTGACCTCCAACATCATCTATCGATTTGGAGTGCCTCACGCTATCCTCACGGATAACGGAACCAATTTCCGAGCAGCCGAGTTGAAGAAGTTGTACGCCAAGTATAACATCCGCTCGAACCATACATCTCGCTATCATGCGCAGGCGAATGGACAGATCGAGGCGTTTAACAAAACCCTCTCTAACATTCTGCAAAAGATGGTTGGTCAGAACAAGAAGAGTTGGCCGGACAAGCTCCCCAACGCCCTCTGGGCTTATCGGACGACGACTCGCAATTCCACCCAGATGACCCCTTATTCCCTGGTGTATGGAGCTGAGGCCGTCCTGCCCATCGAGATCCAGTTACCGTCCTTGCGCACTGCGGTCTACGACCAGCAAGCGCCGGACAGAGTTGCTGAAGCCCGTCTAGTCGAGTTGGAAGCACTGGATGAGAATAGACTTCGCGCTTTGCACAACTTGGAGAGGCATCAAAGCAGGATGGCTCGAGCTTTCAATAAGAAGGTTCGCCTCCGCTCCTTCCTACAGGGTGATCTAGTGCTAGCCCTAAGAGCACCGATGATCCCCGGCAGGAAGCCGCCCAAGTTGGAGCCCAAGTGGGAGGGACCTTTTGTTGTCCACAAGGTCTATCCCAATGGCGCGTACTCCCTAGCGACTATGGATGGTGAGCGTGTCACTCCTCCCACCAACGCTAGGTTCCTCAAGCAATACTTTGCCTGAGTGTCACCACGTCCTGCACGACGTTAAACTGCATTCGTCCAGGCTACAAGACGTTAAACTGTTTAGCATTCGTCCGCGCTGCAAGACGTTAAACTGCCAAGTGCTTCGTCCCGCATGACGCTAAACTGCACTACGTCCGAGCTACAAGACGTTAAACTGTTCAGCATTCGTCCTGCATGACGTTAAACTGCCTCTCCAGAACTACGTATGGCTTGATTCCCATCCTTATGGGATACGTAGGACCGCCTGAACCCTCGTGTTTCAGGCCCAGCCCCATCCTTCGGGAATTTCCATCCCATCTCGGGCCCTTGGCCCAGTTGCCCCGGGGTGTGCGGCGTATGGTGTGAGTGTGGGGTTATGCCCTCATTCACGTCGGTTTGCTCGTCACGCTGTACGCCCCCCTCCACGTTTGGGGATGCCTTCTGCTCCCCCCTTTTTTTTTCTTCTTTCCTCATCGTCCTGCATGACGTTAAACTGCACTTCAAGAACTACGTATGGCTTGATTCCCATCCTTATGGGATACGTAGGACCGCCTGGACATCATGTTTCAGGCCCAGCCCCATTTCCCGGGAATCCCAATCCCGCGTTGGGCCTCTGGCCCCAGTTCCCCTCCTTTTTGTGCGAGGCGTATCGCGTGAGCGGGGGATTATGTCCTCATTCGCGTCGGTCTACTGGCCGCGCCGTACGCCTCCCCCGTGTGTGGGACTACCTCACACCCCTCATCGTCCTGCATGACGTTAAACTGCCTTTCCAGAACTACGTATGGCTTGATTCCCATCCTTATGGGATACGTAGGACCGCCTGGACGCTTGTGTCTCAGGTCCAGCCCCGTCTCTTGGTTGATCACGGGGACCTGCCCCCCTTCGGTTGCTCTCAGGGTGAGTCCTCCGACCCTTTCCGGAGATCTGTTAACATGTTTTGGGGTGCTTCGGTCTATGACTCGTAGTGTCAGATTCAATCCCGACAAGTCCTGTGTTGCTTGTCAGGCCTCGCGCTTCCTCTTGTTCGAGCCTTCACTCAAAGGGATCCTCGTTAGCGGTTTGGGTACGATGCCTCAGTGCTCTCCCACCGCTCCGGGTCGATTTACCGGCGGGTCTTGGGCCGCAAATCGATATGAATCCTGCGATTGAGCGGTTGATGCTCGTTTGCTTGCCCCGTCTTAGGCTGACGCGATCGGATGTTGTGTTGCGAGTGCGTCAGCAACGTCCTTGATCGCCATGTCAGCTCTCTCGGGCTCTGAACATTGGTTGCGCAGTCCTCATCACACTCCGCCTTTGTGCGTTGTAGTGGGATCTTGACACTCTCTTCATACCGACCTCCGGTACGCCTCTACACGTTAGGCAGACCAACCAGGGTAATGATGTCGTTCGAGGCTCCCATGATCTGAGCACCAAGGATATATGCAGATATCCTCCCTAAGGGCCATGCGTAGCTGGACCCTCGTCCCCATAAGGAGGAGGGAGTCGCCCGAACAATTACGTTCTGGGCCCAGTATATCTGGAGGCTAGCATCTCTGCCCCTCGGGTGATGGACATACGCAGACCCCCATCCCAAGACTCTTCTCCTGGAATCGTGCGTGACCGCAGGGCTGGGTATGCTCCCACCTCCGCCGTGTCCGCCGTACCGCGGTAAGCGGATTCCTCCATGGTCCGAACCACACGACCTTAAACTGTGTTGTCTGGTCCTACCACACGACCGTAAACTGTGATCGTCTTGGCCGCCCGACGAGAAACGGCACTGCATCGTGATGTCCTCCTCAGGGGACACTCATGTTGGGCGCTGGTTAATGACCACGCCATTCATCAATGCCTTCCATGGCTTGATTATTGTGGCGACGCCAGAGATTTCTCAATCACGGGCATGTCGCCGCACAAAGAAAAACCATTCATCTTTAAGGACAAACAAGAAATATCAAATGCCGCTCCTTTTGTGTGCGAGGGTCAGACCCGCACTCTTCCCCGCGCTGGTGCCCGATTGTGTTGCACCGCGCTTCAAGAACTACGTGCGGCTTGATTCCCATCCTTATGGGATACGTAGGAACGCCCGGATGTTTGAAACTTCGGGTCCAGCCCCCCACCTCTTAGAGATTCCCCCTTCTCTGGGGAATCCGCCGCCTTCAGGTCACCCTCAAGGCGTGTTCCCCGACCCCTTGCCGTGGTCCACCGGTGTCAAGAGTACTCTGGTTTATTGCCAGGAGGGTCAGGATCCGCTTGGTCAGGTTTCCTCCACTTTTCAGGCTTCGTGCTCCCTTTCATTCGGACCCATCGTCTACGCCCTGGGTGGAGCCCCCGTGAACGGTTCGGACACAATGCCTCAGTGCTCTCCCACCGACTCGGGCCGGTACCCCCAATGGCCTCGGGCAGCAAATCGATATAAATCCTGCGATTGAGCGGTCGATGCTCGTTTGCTGCCTCATTCCACCAACGGTTGGTGCGATGTTGATGCTGCTTTTCCGCCACGGTCGGCAGTATTCTCATATCGTCACGCCGGTGCTCCCGGTCCTCGAGTGAATGGCCGCATGATTCACATTTTCCACCTCCCATTCTGACCAGGCGAAACCTCGACACTCTTGACACTATCCCTCAGTGCATCTTCGCATATCCAGGGGATATGACCACGATGTGGCGTGCTTTGAGCCCTTATGGTCCGAGTTCTAAGACCTTAAACTAAGATCCTCCACCTTTATGGTCCGAGCTCTAAGACCTTAAACTAAGATCTCCCCTTATGGTCCGAGCTCTAAGACCTTAAACTAAGATCCCCCCTTTATGGTCCGAGCTCTAAGACCTTAAACTAAGATCTCCCCTTCTGGTCCGAGCTCTAAGACCTTAAACTAAGATCTAGCCCTTATGGTCCGAGCTCTAAGACCTTAAACTAAGATCCTCTAGCCCTTATGGTCCGAGCTCTAAGACCTTAAACTAAGATCCTCCACCTTTATGGTCCGAGCTCTAAGACCTTAAACTAAGATCTCCCCTTATGGTCCGAGCTCTAAGACCTTAAACTAAGATCCCCCCTTTATGGTCCGAGCTCTAAGACCTTAAACTAAGATCTCCCCTTATGGTCCGAGCTCTAAGACCTTAAACTAAGATCCTCTAGCCCTTATGGTCCGAGCTCTAAGACCTTAAACTAAGATCCTCTAGCCCTTATGGTCCGAGCTCTAAGACCTTAAACTAAGATCCTCCACCTTTATGGTCCGAGCTCTAAGACCTTAAACTAAGATCTCCCCTTATGGTCCGAGCTCTAAGACCTTAAACTAAGATCCCCCCTTTATGGTCCGAGCTCTAAGACCTTAAACTAAGATCTCCCCTTATGGTCCGAGCTCTAAGACCTTAAACTAAGATCCTCTAGCCCTTATGGTCCGAGCTCTAAGACCTTAAACTAAGATCCTCTAGCCCTTATGGTCCGAGCTCTAAGACCTTAAACTAAGATCCTCCACCTTTATGGTCCGAGCTCTAAGACCTTAAACTAAGATCTCCCCTTATGGTCCGAGCTCTAAGACCTTAAACTAAGATCCCCCCTTTATGGTCCGAGCTCTAAGACCTTAAACTAAGATCTCCCCTTCTGGTCCGAGCTCTAAGACCTTAAACTAAGATCTAGCCCTTATGGTCCGAGCTCTAAGACCTTAAACTAAGATCCTCTAGCCCTTATGGTCCGAGTTCTAAGACCTTAAACTAAGATCCTCCACCTTTATGGTCCGAGCTCTAAGACCTTAAACTAAGATCCAGCCCTTATGGTCCGAGCTCTAAGACCCTAAACTAAGATCTACCCCAAATGGGGTCCTACGTCCTGCATGACGTTAAACTGCACTCACAGAACTACGTGTGGCTTGATCTCCAGCCTGATGGAGTACGTAGGAACGCCCGGACATTTCGACTCGGGTCCAGCCTCAGGGATCGATAAGTCCCGCCCCTCCTCGTCGCCGGCCGTCTGGCCTGACTTCGGGTAGAGTGGTGCAGTTGTGATATTCTCCCCGATTCAGCTCGGGATGCCCCATCGCAATGATGGGAAGCGACAGTTTCCTCGTCAGAGAGGTGCTGTCTGAGAATTGAGGTGACTCACGGCCAGATTAGTGCATCCGCCCAATACGCTTTCCCCACGGTGGCGCAATTTTGAGAGCGTTGGATTCTGTCCGAACAAATCGTCACTTCGCCCCACGCTTCGCATGCCCTGTTGATCTGGATTTTCCACCCTTGTGTCTGAAGGAACCCCAAAGCGGTATTCATGATGACATGTGGTCCGCCTCCTGCAATATGAATGATGGCCTTTTTCGGTCCGTCTATTGCAGTTGTTATGGTCGATCCACTGTCCGCCTACCGTCTTGGGCATTTCCTGGAAGGCCGATCGTTGTGGATGTCTGGATTCGGGACACGCGATTCACCCTTTCTCATTTCCCTATGTTCGGATAAAATCTCAACGCCCCTAGCGTTGTCCCGCTCGTGTGTTGGAACAAGTTGGGGGACGATACATTGGTTAGGTCTGAGGTCTCCTTTCCCAGGAATGACCTCCCTCTTTTCTCCAGAAACCCAGGCCCAATTATGGATGCCTGATGCTTGGTTAACGCTCCCACGAGACAATTTGTGGTTGAGCATGTTAAACCAAAAGACGCAGATAAATATGGCGATTCGTACAAGTGGATCAAATATTAAGTAGCGGAAGCAAATGTTCTGGGAATGGCAAAAAACAGCCCTTAGGGATTAGCGTGCTGAATGAGTCTTTCTAATGCCGCTACCCTTTGGCTGGCGGCCTCCAGGGCTGCTTCTCGTTCTCTGCGTGCCCTCTCCTCGTCGGCGGTCGCAGCACGCAGTTCGTCAATCCTGGCCTGTGCACGCTCCCGCTCGACTTGGAGTGTGACCATCTGTTGGCCCGCCTCCGTCAGCTGTACCTGAGCGTCGATCAGTTGTGCCGATAGTTGCTCCACAAGCTCGGTACATGCTGCGACGAAGGCCTCCTTCTCTGCCGCCTGCCCTTCGAGGCGCCGGACTTCCTGCTCTGCCGCGATGAGCGCCTGCGTGCTCTCCGACATGTCCCGACTTTGTGCGACGTCGGCACGCCGGCGGCTCTCGTGCATCTTCTCGGCCATGAAATCACGGACCGTCAGATGGAGGCGTTGAGCATCAGCTCCCCCGGCACACAGGAAGCGCAGCCAGGTCTGAAGTGATCCCATGCGCCCCAGCCATTCCGATGGGTCTCGCTTGAGGAAGCGCTGGATGCACTTCCACCCCCTGCGTCGCGTTACCCGGCTATCCTCGACCGCCTCCGCGTCCGAGTCATCCATCTCCTCTGGGTCGGCAGGCCGGTAGGCAGGGAAGGCAGCCAGCAGGTCTGCTGCAGGGTCCGCCCCTGGGAGGTCCTCACGAGGGAAAGGTTCCCCAACATCCGGGCAACCTTCTTCTCTCTCCCCAGCGGCGCTGACACCCTCGTCAGCCCCCAGCCTCTCTCCGGTGGCAGCACCGCCGACGTCCGCAGCCCCTTGATCAGCAGTTGGTGGGGCCGGCTCGGTTTGGGAAGCCTGTTCCGGAGCAGGCGGCATGTCCACCACTGGTCCACTCGTAGATGGCCCGGGTTCGGCAACCCGACGAGCCTCCGATGTTGAGATCACTGCGCAGGGCATGCCATGGTTAGTCACGGATCGTCAATGGCAAGCACCAGCAGTAAAGTAGGGAGACTTACGGGAGTTCGGAGCATCATCTTCCGCTACCCCGGTCGCCGCAGGAACAGTTGCAGCAGGGGACCCCTTAGCGCTTGTCAATTCGATAATGGGTGCCTGGCCCCCGCCTTGTCCTGCTGGCGCCTCTCCTACTCCTGTTGAGGACGCCTGACCGACGTCCGTGTGCTCCTGAGAAGGATGGAGAAACGGGTTAGAAGCTGCATAAGAGAATGGATGAAGCAAGTTGAGTAGGGATAGAAGCGGACCTCGAGGAGCTCAGTGACATCAACGTTGTCAGAGCCGGCCACCTCGCCGCTCTCCCGTGGGCTCCCCCGATGGGACCTTCCCTCGGAGCCTTCATCCTCCCCCGTCTCCTCCTCCTCCTCGGAGTCGTTACTGTCATCTTCTTCCGGCGGCATCTGTTCCGGAGCGGGCTCGAGACCGAGCATCACCTTCACCAGAAGGGATGGCTCCGCACGCTGACCACGTTGGCGCGCGTACTCGTCCATGGCCGTCAGATATGCATATTGCCGGTTGAAGTCCACCCTGTCGGTGATCTGGAGGCGCCCGACCTCTGGCAGATAGATTCCTTCTCTGAGTATCTTTCGCCAGATGACGTCGGTCCCCAGTGACTGCCGCAGGGTCATCCAGGCCGACCACAGCGCCGGGAAGACTGCATCGTGGGAGGGTTCGAGCAGACGTCTCACCTGCTTCCCGGGCCGCTCCTCGACCGCCGCATGTGCCCCCTCTCTGGGCGCCGAGGTCGTGGCGGCAGCCTGCGATGCGCCCGCCGCCGAAGTCCCTGCCCGCGCCGGCTCCGCTGCTTGGCGCGCCTCCGTTCTCCCCCGTGTGGCGGCGCCTCGCCTCCTTCCTTGACGCCCGGTCTCCGCACGGGTAGCCTCGAGCCGCCGAACTAGCTTCCGCAAGAGCCCCTCAGGGTACGCGATGGCCCAGTGTTCGGCGTACTCGGTTGCCAAGCCTGCGTTAACTCCGGTAGGAGGGAGGGTGATGACGTCGCCAGAGCCGAAGGCGACGAACATCAGCCACATCTGGCGAAGGACGCCGGGGTTCGTCTCCTCCCGGACAGCAGTGAATACCCTCTTCGGCATCCGCTGAAGGCACCCGAACTGCCTGGCGAACCGGGTCGGCACGTAAGGCTCGCAGATCACCTTCCCGTCGATCCGAGCCACGAGCACCCCGCCCTGCATGTTCAGGAAGTATTCATGCTGCTCCAGCGGGCCCTGTCCGTTGTCGATCATCTGGCCGACGGGAGTGGGGAACGGGCTGAAGTTGAAATTGGCATGATTGCCAATCCGAACCCTCACGCCCTCCTCACTGAGGGTCATCGGAGCGACCCCCGCAATGTTCAGCAGGGAGGGTCGCAGGCCGTTGCCCGGAGGACTGATGGCATTTGGGAACGTATACCCACCAAGGTGAGCAGCCACCCAGCCGTGGAAGAACTGAAAGGGCCCACAGATCCTTCGTGGCGACCCCCCTCGTGAGATGCGTCCCAGAATGGCATACAGCCTCGCCAGTACTGGGACCCCGAGGTTGTACCTCTTATTGGCAGCCATGGCGCCCGCCATCGCCAGCGTCGCCGGACGGACGCCCATCCTCGCATCCCGCACTGGCAGGAGCCACCCGCTCAGAAAGGCGGCCAGGAACGCCGCGTACCGGACGTTCGGGTCCCGGGCCTCGATGACGCGGTACCCCCATGAGCGGTAATCGCCCGTCTCCAGGACCCGCCAGTACGACCCGTTCCGGCTCCTCTGAGCTGCGGTCGGGCACCGCTTCCCCCTGCCTGGCATCTTGACCGCCGGGTCATGCTCCAGGAACTGGCCGAACCAATCCTTGTAGGCTATGTCCTTCTGGAAGTCTTGGATCCCGAGCCGCTGCGTAGCCAGGTCAAGAAGATGCCAGGTCAGAATGGGAGTCCGTGACCTGTCCTCCCAGATGTTCTTCGGTGGCAGGAACTCATCGTACTGGTAGCCCTCCAGCGGGATACCTCCGATGCAGTGGATGTCCCAGAGACCGATGCCGACCTCCCCATGGTGAAGATGGAAGGTGTTGGTATCCGGGGACCAGCGAGTGAACAGCTCTGGCCCGAGCTCAGACTGCTGGTAGAAGTGGAACTGCGACGTCCACACCGCCTCGAACAGGCCGATGTACCGCAGCTCCTCTGCGAAGTGATCGCAAGTGTGGCGTACCCAGAACGCCCAGGCCCATTCACTGGTAAAGTTGCCCCCGGATCGCAAGTCCCAGTCCTTCAGCCAGCCCTTGGTGTCGTCAGTGACACTCTGACGGTATGTGCTCGAGTAGAGGGCTGGAGAATTCTCCGCTGTAGGCTCACCCCCATCAATGGTTCGCGTCCTCGGGTTCAGGACGTAGACATCCAAGTGCCTGGTTTCCCTGGCAGGATGCCCATTGTTGGTGATGTTATAGCGGTGAAGCTCGTCCTCCCGGGTCACCCAGGTCCGCGGCGCATCAATCTCGAACCCTGGCACCGGAACCTCATCGAGGATGCCGAAGTTCCAGAGCGGCAGGTTGTCCGACAGTGGATATGTCTTCTGGGCCGGCGTTAGTAAGTCGAACAAGGATTGATTGTTGGAAACAATCTCCTTGGCTCCGTAAACCTCCTCGTTCGTCGCCATCTCAGCTCTGCGAGTGGCGGCATCCCCCTCATTTCCTCTGTGCGCGGCCATCTCAGAAGTTTCGGGAGTCGTGCGGGTTAAGGGATGAAGAGTGCGGGATCGGACGAGGCTGGTGGAAAAGTTTGAAGGTTGGCGCGCAATCCAAGGGGACGGCGCGCAATTGGGAAGACTGTCGCGCAAAGTTCCGGGTTTTCGCGCAAAAGCAGGCGAAATCCGGACGGTTTTGCGCGCCGATCGGGCGAATTTCGCGACCGGAAGAGGCAATTTCGCGCACGAGAGCTTGGGAGCTTATCGCGCGGAAGGCCAGAGTACGGAACGCGGGACCCAGCGCCCCTATTTATAGGCGAGGCCGGGCCCGCGCTGCGCGGAAAGCGCTTTGCGCGACCGCAGCGGCGAATTTCGCGACCGGTGCCCCTTTTTGCGCGCCTAAGTCCCGCGCCGCCCAGGACTTCGGCATTCCGGCGTCTCCCTCGGAACCCGATCGTTGCGACCTCTCGCCGATCAGATTCCGAGGGGGGGCTTTTGTAGACGCCGGAAAAGTCCGTTGCTCCCAAACGAAGCTCCGGATGCGGAAAGCGAGGTCATATTTGGAGTCGGAAGGATGTTTCGGAGGGCCCGGAGGCCTTGCGCGGAATTTCAGAGGCACGCGCGCAAAGGGGATGTTCCGCGCGCAAACCCCCCGGGATGCGCGCAATGCGCCGGTCCGGCGCGCAATTCTGCGCGCCGCGGGTCCGCGCGACTCCCTTACGCGCCGCGCCCGATTCCGCGCCCGCGAGAAGAATTTCGCGCTCGCACCCTGGATTCCGCGCCCGGGGTTGCCTATAAATACAAGGCGACCCCCAACGTTTCAAAGGTTGCTGGAAGTCGAAACGTCTCCCGTGCGCGCAATTCAACCCCTTCCGCGCGCAATGACGAACTTCAGGTAACCTCCTTTCTTTCGCGCAAGAAAGCCTCGGGGTCCGCCTTCGCGCGCAATCCCCGCTGGCTCCTTTCATTTGAATAAAAACTCACCCTAAGGCCTTTGCGCGCAAAAGAACCCGCTTGCGCGCAATTGCCCCCGGGGTGCGCGCAATCCGGCCTGATTGCGCGCACCCCCCCTTCTTTCAAGTGGCCATTCGTTAAAGAATGAGCCGTTGCCCCCACGCGCTATCCGAAGCCCGGTGTGAGCAATCTCAAGCATCCGCGCGCAAGGCGCTAGCCCAATTGCGCGCCAGCCGCCCCGATTGCGCGCCGGCCCGCAGTATTGCGCGCAAAGCTTCCTTTTTGCGCGCAATCTGCCAGGGTCGTCCCCGTTGACCTCCTAAGGTTACCCGCCTGTGTGGCACCCGATGATTCTCATCCCGGGTGCCCGCACCGTGCGTTGTCTTCCCGTGCGGCCCTCCAGGCTTGCGCGAAGTGACACGCACCTATGTCCAGCATGACGTTAAACTGCATATATGTCCAGCATGACGTTAAACTGCATACTCGTCCAGCATGACGTTAAACTGCATATACGTCCTGCACGACGTTAAACTGTACATCGTCCGCGCTGCAAGACGTTAAACTGCCAAGTGCTTCGTCCGGCAACCTATGCCCAGCATGACGTTAAACTGCACACCCGTCCAAGCTGCACGACGTTAAACTGCCTAGCCCCCATCGTCCGTGCTGCAAGACGTTAAACTGCCAAGTGCCTCGTCCTCAACACATGACGTTAAACTGTACTTCGTCTGGCAAGACGCTAAACCGTCCGCAACCTGATCCCGTGCTCCGCACGCAGGGTCTCCCCCGGTTTGGACGTGGCCCCCACCCGCTCGTCTCTGCAGGGATGTCGGGATTGTCCCCCTTTTGGGACGATTTAATGGGAGTGGCTTTTCCCTACGGGGGCAGGGTATTACAAACCCCTAGTTTCTCGTGGGAGGCTGCACATGTGTATCTCCATTGCACCTCCCCACTGCCGAAGCCAGTAGAGGGTCTGACTGGGATCGAGGTGTCTTTTGCTTTCGGTCCAAGTCCCTTCCAACTGAGTTTTGCAGTATCCGGGCTGCCCCAAGTGCGTAAGTCCTGACAGAATGAACTACGTGGACTTTGATCCCTGTCTTCTATACAGGGTACGTAGGAAGCCTCCCTGAGGTCCAAGCCCACCACCTGGTCGTCCCGGTCGTATTTACGTCGGTTCGTCCATCAGTGGACCCCTCCAGGGTTCACGCTTGCGTTGATTCACCTATGAATCCGCCCCTGTGGGAGACCGCCCGTGTGTATCTCCACGGTGCCTCCCCACAGCCCCCCTTTTCCATTTCCCCTTTTATCGTCCAGCATGACGTGAAACTGTGATCCACCCGGCCGTTCCATCCCCCTCCGTGCGAGGTGGTTCGGTTCAATCCTCCGCCCGGCGGCCTCGACCTCTTCGTGAGTCGGCTTGCCGACGTCCAACATGACGTTAAACTGTATGCCCGAACTACGTTGACTTTGATCCGTGTTAACGCGCGGTACGTAGGAAGCCCCTCTGGGGTCCAAGCTCTTTACTCCATCATCCATCCTGATCCTTACCCGGGCCGCCACATCCCGGTGGGGTCATGCCACTTCACTTCACTCCACGTTACTTGGGAAGCCGCCCATGTGCTGGCCCCAGCGTCGGAGGTTCCCCGCAAGGGGTTCTGTCATCTGATCCACTTTTCGTGTTGATCGGTCCGATGCCGTCCCCGCTGGACGTTAAACTCGCGGCATACCCCGTGTTAAACACGGGAAGCTGAGGAAAACCTCAGGTGACACAGTTCCCCGCACCTAGTACGGGATGCCTCAGGCCATCGTGCCTTCGAGAAGCCCTATTAGGGACGGAAGACAGACGTGCAGAGCCGCAGTGTTACAACACGCCCCCAGCACCCAGAGCCACCCGGCCTTCTCACCGCAGGTTGCTGCCCCGCCCAGACTCCTTGGAACGTCCGGGCGGAAGCAGCGTAATTAACCGGTGTCCATGAAGATATGGCGCCGGGAACGAGATTCACGAACATTCTTAAGTCTATGAGGGAGACCCGGATTAGGCGACAAGTTCCGAGGAGACGTCCAAGGAAGGAGAAGCCGACATCCCATCATCCCGGTTTCGATCAAGGAGCAGACGCCCCTGAATAAGGGACGGATGCCGCCCTCCCTTGGAAAGCGGGACTACGGGACCACAAGCCGCGCGCCCATCCCCTCGGGTTGACGGGTGCACGCGCGAACGCGTCCTGGCGGAACAGCGTAACCCGACGCACATCCGCACCGAAACAGATGGGGGATGTTCTTTTATATTCCTCTTGATTTAAATTTTATGTTAATATGATTAGATACCCTATTTTATCTCATCAATCCATTTTTGGATGTTTTAAGTGGCGTTGTTAGGCTGCCGAGTTTTCGTAAGGGATTTTTCATCTCACTTTTATTCCCATGATATTTATGATATATTTTACACCATTTCCATTAATTGGTATATATACTACCCATTATTATACTCTTTGTGTAATATAAATTATTTTATGAGTATTTACATCAATTTTTTATTGTCCTTCTTTCATGGGGTGTATATTTCAAAAGATACCCAAGTCGGTAAGGGAACCTTTCTCCCTCCTCTTTTTAAAAGACTTCTTTTGTTGGGCCTTTTAATTTACATATTTTTATGTTGGAATATGTTCTTATATATGCTTATTGATGTAAATTTTATTTCCATGTGATTATATACCGTTTTTATCTCTCATCAACTCATTTTATGAATTTTGAAGTGACGCCGTTAGGCTGTCGAATTTTTGCAATTGAACTTCTTATCCCAATTTTGATTCTTTCGGACAATCTTGCACTCCTTGAATATGTCGTTCTATGAATATGTGTGAATAATCTCTGATTGTTTTACACTTAATATCTACTTATATGTGGTGTATTCATTTGTCACACATAATTATGTAATTGATTTATCCCTAATCCAAGGATACCGTCTTTGTAAGGGAATCTTTCTCAATCTCCTTTCATTGAGGCGTATTTTCTTTTATACACAACTTTCCTTTATACGGTTTATAAACCCCTTTTTCTTTTAAAATTATTCAAAAGGAATATTTTTATATGAAGCGTCTACTAGGCGACAAAAGGGAATGTTTTTTTGTCGTACGTATGCGGCGACAATGACTTCTCCGCCGCCGTGACCATTATTTGAGTTTTGGCTTCCTCTACAAGCAATGCTTTTTTTAAATGAAAAATAAATACCATGTTTTACTTTTCTTTTATTTTGGTATTGAAATTTTTTTTTATAATGTTTTTATTATATCAATGTGTTGTATTGATATCTTGTGATTGAAATGTGGAAATGTTATGTTTCCTTTATGCTTGTTTCATGTGATATGATTATGTTATGGTTCATGGGAATTCTTATGAATACCGGTGGTTCCATGTAAAACTAAGGGCGGGTGAGCCTGATATAACTCTCCAATGCATTGGGTAACGCGAAGGTGTTAAATGTTAAGGTTTCTCCGAAGAGATTTAGGGAATATACTATGATGGGTATACCAAACGTAACCAAGAGGGTTACTCCCTATGTAAGAATGTTATGAATGCCTCAAGTTACCTTTATGTCTTATGTTTTCTATGTGTTATTCATATATCTTATGATTTTATGAGGTATGAATATGTTCTTATATTTTATGATTAATGTATGATTTCATTGATTCTTATGTATACATGGACTAATGTTTTCATTCCGTACTTTTATATCCCTTACTGAGCTTTTTATGTTCATCCCATGTTTTTGAAATGTTTTTCACAGGTCAAGGGAAAGGTACATGATGTGATGATAGGGTCAAGGAGGTTTCATGAAAGAATCCATGTTTTATTTTGAATATGTTTCCATTGATTGGAAAAATGAGTACTATATTTTATGTAACCACATTGTTTAAATGTGGAATATAATGCATGTTTTATGACTTAATTCTCTAAATCTCTAAACCTGAAAAGATCCTCAATGTGTATTATTGAAATAACTCAAGATTAAGTAATGTTAAAGGCTGGGGACTTATAATAAATGGCCAACATGGACAACATTGTCCAAGAGTAAGTCACATTATATTATTTTTCATGGGGATATCACATGAATTTTAGGGGTGCCTCATAATGGCCAGTGGCCACATGATCGCCCATCACATAAAACATTGAACATGTGAGGCCATTTGTGTTTTGTAACCTCATGTATTTGGAAAATTACAATCATGGGCCCATGTCACTCGGTAGCATATTAACTCTATCACTAATAGACACTATTCATTTCAATGATGCAATGTATGAATAAATTGGGTGGTAGGTATTCAAGTATCCAATTAAGGGTTATGTGTTCCTGTATCCTAACCACATGACCATCTTGTGTTAATTCTATATCATCTTTCTCTTTTCCCCAAAATTGTTATTTTATTTTTGGTATTTCCCAACTCTGATTCTATCAATATTATTTTGATATGTGTTGATAAATCCTATTCCAAATGAAGAGTGAATTCTAGAAAAATGATCAATAGATCAATTATAAGGAAATAAATTGCCACATAAGTCCCTTGAAATTCTGAATACCATTCTCCCGAGTGACTTTGGAAATGTTATGCGATGTTTGGATTGCATAAACATAGCCTTTTTTTATTTTAGCCTAGTTATTTGTACTTATTTTCCCATAGCATTTTTATAGCAATGCAAGTCTATACAATATAGATAATATATTGGTTCTATTATAAAATTGGGTGCCACAGACCAAACATTATCTCTGCTATTGATTACTGCACCATGTGTACAGTGAGATAAGATTTATGTATACATACAATTATAGTGTATACATCATTGATTCTATTCATTAAATTGAAATTTATATAGATTAATTTTCCAACCAAGATTTTATATCCAATCTCATACTATACTGAGAACCTTTAGATATTATAACATGAATCATTAATATGTGGCATATGGTATGTATACATCATACTGGATAGATATCATTGATATTAGACTATCAGGTGATGGGGGCTCATAATCATTGTGGCATCATCTAATGATGTTCTCAGTTTTTTATCTATAGTAAAATATATCTTGATGATTTACCCACCAATAAGAACACCACATGTTCTAGTTTCATTGGTTATTTCTATCAATGAAAATGTGTTTTATTATTTGGACTTGTGATTATAATCAATGTGTTACAATTGTTCACATGTGTTGATGAAAGGAAAAACCATGAAATGTTGTTATGGTGAGGTAGTTTCTGTTTGGTGCGTCATTGGTGATATTAAATTGGTAAAAAGATAATGATATAATTTTTTGCGTTTGAGTTGAGGATGTATTATCTCTGACCTGGATGATCATGATTGTAGTACCTTCATTAAATCTCTTGTCATGTTATTCAAAGGTAAATCTATTCAGTTAATCAATAAATAGTAATTGAATAAAGGATGATGTAAAAAGTGTTTATATATATTTATGATATCTTGTATGTCAAAGGGATCATATTAGAAAAATAGTTGTTATATGTTGGTTGTCTTTAATATGAATTCTTCATATCTATTTATGGATCATGATGGGTTTCTATATTATTCACTTTTTCAATGATTATTATTCACTTATGTGGAGATATAGACCTTGAGGTTCACACACTATTGTATATTCAATATTCTTCCTTATTCTACAAAATAACTATATTGAATATGGTTATCCCCAACATGAGGTCCAAGAGCTATCCCAGTTTGATAATTGACAAATGAATAGATAATTATAATTTGAGTATAGAATAATCGAGTAGAATGTATTTATTAAAATTATTTATTAGTTTGCATGAAAATTATTCGAATATAGTTATATGAAGGAAAATTATATTTATGATTAACGGTTCAATCAATATTTTTGGGATATACGATTCATGTAAATGACTCTTGTTTAACATGTAATATATTTTATATTTATAAAATGTATGTCATTAAATATAAATAATATTTTTGACGGAGTTAGTTCATCCTGATTATTTTTACTTATCTAGTAAACGTTAGATTTATATCATTCAATAACCCTAACAGGTTATTTTACCCATCCACAATATGAGTAAAAATAAAGCACATAGATTTTTGTGCAAGGGAATTAATTTTAATATCGATTGAGATCTCGTATATCCTCATCCCACAACCTTGAGGGTGAAAGATGACATCCATGAAATTAATACAAATATGACATTAAAGATCAAAAGAACAATGTTGACGTGATGTTCACGATGTTGAAGAAATGTTTGGATCTCTACTCTAGAAAACTGAATTTGATGTCCAACATTCACCCAGTTTATTAATGAATATATGGATGATCAAGAAAGTTGTGGATTTATAACCTTCAATAAATGATTTCAGATGAAAGGTTTCATTCTACTGTGCCACAAATTAAATTATATAGTTGTTTCTTTTATTTTTTCATATTATTTAATTTAAACGAGATCCTTGGACATTTAATGTTGCTCAGATGACTAGAGGTGTTGAAGTTACATCACTCCAGCTAAGAACATTTTAAAATATATGGCCAACTATCTTACAATTCATGACCTTTTATCTTCAATTGGTATCAAAGGGGTTGTGTAAATTTTCTTAACCAAGGAAAAAATTCATTAAATTATGTTTTGAGCATTAAATCTATCCCAATAGGATATACGGTGTGTTGGTCTGATTTTAGATGTCCATGTTATGGGAAAACAAAATTTCTGGTTTCACATTAAAATTGGATGTTGTTATTTAAATGTAAATAATGAAAATTATATGTTTTTTTGTGTTACCAGTGAATGTTTAATTTCCAACCATGTTTTGGACAAAATCTGTTGATCGGTATAACACAGGTCGGAATGTTTATCCCCAATGATTGTTTTCTTCCCAATTAATATAGAGCATAAAAACCTGTATTTTTATTTTTATTACTTACAAATGAATAAACAAATTAAACAATATACGAAATACCACCTGTAACCTTTTGTAAAAGAAAAATGAGAGAAAAAATAAAGGGTGGGTATTGTGTCTGTCAATAGATTTTAATCTTCTTCTATGAGAAACATTAATAAAAACTAATAAATAAAATGACATTGTATTAGACATTTTAAAACATTTAAGAGAGTGAGGGGATGTACAAAACAACATCTTAAGGTGTTTTTAGGAATGAATTCTTTTAACAAAAGCTATTTTTTTAATTAAAAAACAACCATAATTTAGAAGACTAGGGCATGTGACAACCAACCCCTATCATCCCACACTCACCAGGACCAATATATCCAGTAGAGCCCACCTCTTCCTGGTGACTATGAACCAAACTTTCCATTTAGATGAACCTCATAGAAGTAGTCCCAACAGAAAATATGATGATGCCATCATCCAATAGTGTGAGAATCCTCACCGATAGCATGATCCCCATGGTGTGTCATAATGACCAGTCACTAATAAATTTTCCTAAATGGTGCAAAGATGATAAAAAGTAACAATAGCATGAATTATTCAATGCATCTCCGCAGAATATGCCATAAACCAAACCTTAGAACTGACATCCCAATGCACAACACCCCCCTCTTCCCATTCGACATTCCTGCAGGTTTATATTCGGTAAACCTGATCATCCCCTGTAACAGGTTAGGGCAGATTCTCATGAACTAGATTGGGTAAGGACGGGACATCCATGCATTGAACTACCCTGTACAGGGTCAACCCAACTAGAAATGGCCCTTGGCAGGATCTTCCTTTCCCGGAATTTATCCTTCTAGGTCTGGTTTTCGTTATAATGGTTTCAAGAAGGAATTTCGACCGTAGGATAATTTCATTTCTATAAAATCAATTTCAAAATTTGATTTAATTTATTTATTAAATTACATTAATTTACAATTTATTTATTGGTATAAAAATAATAATATTTTTATTAGTTACAATAATTAATTTAATGTTTATGTACAATTAAAATAATTGATTAATTTAATTTTGGGATAGAAATTAAATTAATTTTGAGAAAAAATAAAATAAATTATTTGAATTGTATAATTCATTTAATATTTATTTAATAGCTCTAAGCATTAAATTTACATCCATTTAGTTTTATAATTCATTTACTTTAAATATTGGATAGTCTTGACTTATTGGTCGAACCAATGCATGTTTGATTAATTGCATTTAATTGTTTACTTCTATTTTAGATGTTTTTCATAAGGTGTAAATTTATGATGTTCTACATATATTCGATTTTAATTAAATATGTATTGGGATTACAAGTACAACTTATCAATTGTATATTACGCTCTTGAACCCCCCACCCCACCCCTGCCCCTACGCGTGGGTATATTTTGTAAATTTTATGATGATTCTGCAATGCATGAAACCCACCAAGACGAGGTGATACCTCAAACAAGAGGTGCCCCTACTAAAAGGGGACGAGCCATATATGTATTCAAGAATTGATATAGGTTTTATACCCCTAGGTCTTAGATAATTTATTGTGATTAAATTAATCAAAAAATATTATATTGTGAATACTGGATAGGTAATTTTTTTATGTTATGTTTTTTATTTTATTCATGTGATATTTTTTCTAAGAAAACACATAGAAAAAAATTGATAAAATTCATAATGAGATGATTATATTTTTCATTAATGATCAGATGTGAGTGAAACAATATATTATAAAAATATTAATGGAAAAATATTACATAAATCATATAATATTAAACAGTATATATAAAATTTAGTTAAAAATTCCTTTCATCTTTTTAATTTAAACAAAACTAGTGTTATAGAGTTTTAGATCCACTATAGTTGAGTGTTCAACCAAATATGGACGAGTTCTTATGAGATAATTGGGTTGAATTAACTGAAGATCATAGAAATGTATTACTCAAATATATCTTGCTTATAAATTAGATACAAGCATTTATTAATTCATTTTTTTTATTTCAGAATCTAGGACATCGCTCAAATAGATCTACAAACATCGAATTAATGTGTATTTTCATTTAAATTCCTCTATTGAAATATCAATGTAATGTTTTATCCATTGCTTCTCTACTATGATAGAAGGCTTAATGATACATGCCACTACATTACTCAAGTGAAAGAGTATTCTTATTCTAGTAGATAGTGTTACAATAGTTTGATAAAATAGAAATAGACACTTCATATTTTAAATAATATTTTATGTATAATTAGTAATAATGATAATAGTAATTATTTTAAAGTTTTATTTTTGTAGAAAAATTTGAATATAACAGCACACCATAAAATGTGATAATAAATAAGTAAATAAAATTGTTCAAATAGGAATGAGTTTCCAAGATGTATAATAATATATTGTTTGAATTGTTATGATATCAAAAATTCAAGGTGCTAATGTTTCCATTACATGTTAAGACACCATATGAAGCGAGGGTGAAAAAAATGCATACATGAGGCACTTTTAGGATTTATATGTTGATTATTTCATAATTTGATCATCATCAATTGATGTGATTTGTGCATTATACATATGGACATGGATGATTACACATGTTTTTAGAATCATTCAAGGAGAACATGAATAAATATATGAATACGGTGACAACAAAAACTAATATGTGTAAATTGAATGATGAGAAACTATATTTTGAATACATCTCATTCATAAATCATATTCAAAAATTTACTCTAGTCTCTAATATGATTAAAAACTGTATAATATGGAGAAAATGGTTTATTTTTTTAAGTAAAATATCAATATATTTATAAGAACTAAAAGAATGTATATTACTTAATTAATATGGAAAACAAGTTGAATGTGGAGATGAAAACATCAGTTAAAATATTTAAGCCAAATCCACCATCGTATAGTCCTTTAAATAAATTAGGTACTCAAACATGAAGTTAATTTATTTTCGTGGCATTAAATAAGTTAGAGGATGTTTAAAAGTAATGAAGTAAATTTAATAACCATTTAATCGCTTCTTCATTAGCTATATTTATCAGTTGTAAGAAATGTTTATAGTATACATATTTGACATTAAATTCAATATTATTATCACATTTAAATCAAAATATAGTAACCAAGAATGTAATATAAATGTAACAGGATGTCTGGTGTGTTCTCCAAGCATCAATGGATCAGTCTCCGATGAGTGGCCCCTCTAATGTTGTGGTTGATTTTTCCAAGGAGATTACATATAAGGGTGATCGTGTTGTTACTCCCACTGGGTTAGTTGAGTCTGGAGATACTCCATGACTTTCTATTACTGGATCCCCTGATTTCACTAACCCACCAAATATATATATGAATGATAATCCTGATGCAGGGATGTGTGATGAGACTATTGAGCTGGCTCTTAAATCTGGGCCTCATCAAAATGTTGACTGTCATCAGGAAATTCAGAATCTATTGATATCCTCTAAGATTTCTGGGAAGTGGGGTGACATCTCTGAGGTGGAGGGGATAAAAGCTGGTTGTGGCAGTCTAAGAAATTTCAAATATGCACTTCTTTTTATGAAAGAGAAGGTTGATGATTTCTTAGTCTTCACTCCTACTCCCTAGAAGAGAAGGCCCATGATGGATTATTCTAACACACCTCGTACTGTGTCTACACGATCTTCTTTACTTTCATGGAAATTCAATTCTGATATTCTGAAGATCATCAATCAGGGTAAATACCACTCTGAATTGGAAACTATTTATGACTCTGATTATGGGAATGACATGTCTTATTATGATCTGTAATGTTGTATGTGATAGATGAGGGCATGTTCCTTTGTTTGACCCCACCCATCTCCTCTATACCTTTTTCTTTTATTTAATAAATAGTCAAGAGCTTAGCTTTTAGATGATCTTGCTGGTATAATTTTACCAATTCTGCGAATTGAATTTCACAAATCCAAGAGACATGATTGATATCATTAAGTAAAATTTTGTTCAATATGATGAAAATATTTTTTGGTGAATAGTACTTTTTCAGTTTTATTAACCACAGTTATAAGTAAATAGTGTAATTAAATGGAAAAATGATATTATACTTACACTTACACATGTAAAAATTCTATCTGATAAGTGTATATCGACTAAAATAAACCATTTGGGATAAAATATTATCCTTTTGGTACACTTGGAATAGATAAAAACATTTATTATTATTTTATTCAAAGAATAGTTAAAACTGTTATTTTCATAGTTTAAAAACTATACAAATTTTAATATATGGTTATACCGAAGAGAAATTCGACTATAAATATTAATTATAAAGCTGAAACTATTTCCTACTTAATTGTATTATATTTAAATTTTTTAGACACTAAATAATTTAATTTATTTATGACACAATGATGGTGCAGTAATTACATTATTATTGAAATATTAAAATAATTGATAATATAAATATTAATATAATTGTAAATTTAGAATTTTGATATATTACTAGAATTTTATAGGTTACTATATTATGTTATGGTTGTTTAAATAATTTTTTTTCAATGTGATAATTTCTTAATGACTTTCACAAAAATCAAATACAAGATAGTGTCAAAATTAAGATAAATGATTTTTTAAAATAAATAATATTTTTTTAATTAATATAGTATTCTTAAAGTTATTAGTATTGGAAAAAGAAATTATATAAGTATAGATATAAAAATAATGAACCACTTGGGGATCTCTTGGATTTCTATAGTATGTTTATTAAATATTTATTATAATAATACAAGAATACATGATAAAAGTTAAACTATTTAAATAACAGTTAAACAAAAAATATAATTTTAATATGGTGACCTAAAACTAGATAATAAATATTGGTTAAGATTATTTCGATCCCTCTCCCACTTTATCCTCTAAATAAATATATTTGGAGCCACTATAAACCGAATATGGTTGTATAATAAAATAATATCTCATAATTTTTCTAAACTGACCACCATCTCTCTTATAAAAATAGAATTCCCCTTATCTCAAAATCACACCTCCAATTAAATTTGTCTCTTCCAAACCCTATTAAAATATCCTAAATACTAATATAATATCAACTAGAGGCCATACTTAGATCAAAAGACAACCTAAGGATCTCTTTAGATCAAATCAAAAGAAATTACCCGAAGAAGAGGTAATAATTTTATCACCTGCTTAAATGTTTTTTTCATCTTCCAAATTTTCATTATTTGTAGTTTCCATACCAAATTAATAACTCTATTATCTTGTACATAATGTGAAGTTATTATAAATATGGTACAAACATATTAATTATTATATCCACCCTATGAATTACAATGTCACCATACTGGCATACGTACAACTTACCGTCTCCACGTTGTGGTGTTGTTTGTTATTCAACAGTTCATCATTTGGATGGGTTTAATAATGAGTATAATTTATGTAAATAAGAAATATAACATGTTAATGATTTTATATATGTGATATTCTATCCAATTACATTATATTTCACCATCAATAGAATGGTATTTTTTCTCGTTCGTATATAACGATTACTGTCTCCCTGAACAAGATGAGATTACATCCCCATCGTAACCATTCAAGAATAATTTTAATTTTATAATTAAAACTAATTTTTAAGAACATAATATCATTACGGATATGAATATAATACATACTATACATATCAAACATGACTTACATAAAAAATCCAATAAAGGAAAACAAATTAGTTAACAACTAAAATAATGATACTACTAAAATATTATTAAAAAAGAAATATTAGATGATCATATATGATATCTTATTATATATGTATTTGTTATAAAACTTAATAAAAATTATTTCTACATTATATAATTCGTTAACCTAACCTCTAATAAGGAAAAGTATAGGGTAAGTGGTTTTCATATCATTTTTTATTACCTTGGGATTCATGTTATATTGTTTGCTCTTTCCTTTTGTGTAATGTATGAACTGTCAATGATTATTTTCTTGGAGAAATATAATTTAATTTATGGATATTTAATTCTTCATTTTATGTTCCTTATTTAATGTGGCGTATGTTTCTTATGATACAAAAATGGTAAGGGGGTTTCAAATTTCAATTTCCAATTATTTGGATTTATGCATACTTCATTGATTATTTTACTCCATGATTATGTGCATAATAAATATTTATTATTTATGAAGTATTTTACACTCTATTTTTTTCATATACATTTGATTCACATAATCAATCCATTTATAAATTCTCATTCCATTGATATGACCATTTTACGTGTAATCAAAACTCAATTTCCAGTCATTGAGTTAAACAACCATGTCACATGTTTTGTTTTTACAAGAATATGTGTCAATGTCATATTATTTATTTATATTGAATATCGAATTATATTATGAGTATTTATATATTTCACAAAAAGTTATTTCATTTATTTATCCATTACCTAATGATACGGTCTTTATAATCGATTTCATATCAATTTACATTCCATTGAGACCTCATTGTCATTATGCCCCAATTCACTTTTGTATTGGGTATATAATATCCATTGACATATTATACCATGATTACCATTTTTCTCTTGATATTATAACGTTTTGATTATTTTTATTCATCAGTTACATGTAATCTAGAGTCTCTCATTTGGTTAGGAGCTCTTCAACTAAAATATAATTTTAAATGGTTCAATTATTTATTCTACTTAATCTTTCTAATTAATGTCTATGTTTAAAAATGGTTTTAGGTATTAATTAATATGGTAATTATTGTTTTCAAATTAAAATTCCATTCAAATGATTTAATGTGGTTTGGGACACTTTGATTCAAATATATTTTAATTGACTTCTTTGATAAATAGTGCAACTTTTAATTTTTTTCAAGAAAAAGGATAAATTTCTCTCAAATAGGTTTACTAATTATTTTCATCAATTTCAATATCCAAACTTTTTATGGATTTGGTTGATTTATTATAATAATATCTTCTATATTGTATTGAATGTGATATTTTTGACTGTAGATGAGCTATTTTCATCCCATTCATGGTTTGTGGATAAAATATTGACATTTCGTATGCTAGTTCTAATACGAATTAGTTGATTATGTTTCAACCTTTTCATATGAGGAATACAATGGACATAGTGATGCATATTTTGGTCTCATGAGACAAACTAGTGTCTTGGCACACGATGTTGACATAATATTATTGTTAGTCTTGGCACGAGGCCTGGACTATCTGGTTATGATGTCCAACATTATGCTGTCCATCATTATAAAATTAGCTATTGATATTAATTGTGATCATTCGATTATTATAATATCTATATGAATAATTAAATGTAAATATTTAAATTATATTTTCCATATTATGCTGAAGTTTTTGTTTAAAAGGCTTCTGTTTTAGTCCTATACATTGAATTATATCTTTAAGCTTATAAATGATAGTTTTCTTCTAAATTGTTATCCTTACTAAGAATCTGAACACACCCCATTTTTATGTTTTATTTTTTCCAGGATGTAGAGAAGAATATTATGATTGACCTGTAGGGATAGGTTACGAAATATGAGTGTGTTCAAATAGGACACATTGTTGTTGTTTTTTATGATGTAATGTAAAACTTATGTTTGTATATAGTACTTACAAGGCTACAAAAATAATTCTTCTTTAGAGACATGATATCCTGTGATAATGCCAATGTTATGTAATGATGCATCTAATTTGGGTAACCTGGGTTAGGGTATTATAGTTGGAATAAGAGGAAGATTATTATAAACTTTGGAAGCTAGATATATGAAAACTCTGATTAGAGATCATTATCCTAATATAGACTATGAGGATTAGTATAGAAGACCTTTTTAGAATATTGGTAATGTATATATTTTGTGTATTTTCTATCCAATAATTCCTTGGTTGTATATGAGCAGGTTAAGGTGGTTCTGGTATAGATATACCTAAGAGTGAAAACACCATCAAGGAGTTTTGGGATAGACCCTAGGTATCCTAGTACATGACATCGGGCCTTCCTACACTCTTAGTTATGACAATCCCAGTAGATATTCATTGGATAAGTATCATTTTATTTACAAACCGATTTTAAGGATTATAATATAAGATCAGAATTGATAACCTTGATAAATCTTATGTGGTTTTAGATTAAAAATAAGGTTTCATGATATTCTCTAAATGATTTTATGACTATTTTTACTCACACTCTCCTTTCTGTTTTAATCAATGGATAGATTCTGAGAAATTCATAATAACATTGAACATGATGTACATGGATGGAATGGTGGTGTAAATGAGCAACGAAATGGAATGTTGATAGGTGTAAAAGTAATTGTTTTCAAGCCGAATAATATTTCAAAAAATACGATCAACAATATATATTAACCAACTCCTAAACTCAACAATGAATTGAAATTCAGAGAATGATAAGTGATCATGAAGTGGAGACCATGGAAAAAAGAAAGCTCAATTCTATTATGGAGGAAATGTGGAGGGAGACACCCTATAATGTGTCTCAATGGAACAAATAAATGCTTTTAGTATGGGAAATAAGGACATAATTTAAATAATTACTGATGAAAAATGATGAATACTATGAAAGAAATTAAAGATGATCTAAAGAGTCCATTTACATGCATTTTTTATAAATATATGAACCTAGGAATCAATAGAGGCAATTTCTTATTATATAGGATAACATATAATTTATGGAAGAACCTATGTGGAAATAAATGGATGGAAAAATGTTTAAATGTATTAATGATATTTTTTGATGGGATTAATTTGGAACACTTTTCTATTGTATGTGTAAGCCTATAACTTTGTTATGTGAAAATACTATTTGAAGAAGAATTATCTTTTAATTTGTGGATACAGTAATAAAAACCCATTTTGGATTATTTGATCCTTGAATTTTATGTAATTACATGTTGTTACTTTTTGGGAAGAAAATTCAAGTTATGATATAACATTTTTGGTTAAAATAAGTTATTGTTTTTTGAAGAATTTATCTCATTTTTGGGAATGTTATAAAATTATACAGTTCTTGAAAAATGAAAACACACATATACTATGACAACCCATCGCATCAGCCAGAGCAGCGAGAATCGAACCCACAACCAAAGTGTGACAGTGATTTATCGCCTACAACTGGACTACGTGAAGTCCCTGGTTAGTATGAAAAATTCTTTTTAGTTAAATGATTTTATGGATCAAGAATATGTTGGTTTTGGGAAATTATATTTATCCTTAGTATATGGAAAATTATTTTGTGATTAAGAAATAAATGTTATTTTGGAATAGGTTCGATCTTTTAGGAAAACTATATGCCTTAGGAAAATAGAATATTATGGGATTTCATTTGATGTGTAATGGTGGATTTTTTTTAGAATGTATGTTTTTTTGTGGAGTTATAGATATTGGGTTGTTTATGAAAACAATTATCCTATTATAGAGATTATGTGATTAGGTTAATTACATTTAAGTATGTGACTTGAAAAAAAGTTGATGTTATTTGGAGATAATTGTTATGATTTTTCATGGAAAACTATGTAATCTATTCCTTCAGAATTTTGGGTTTAAAAATTAAATTAGATTATTTTGATGAATTCTGATGACCATTGTTTTTTTTTTGAATGGTCTTTGTAGAATGTTGGATATTTCTTGTTAAATTCTTGAGATTAAGAGTAGTATTTCAATCTATAGAGTATTATCCTTTTAGGGACCATCTGATCTAGAACAAACCATTTTGGTTTTGGAAAATTTCTAAAGACAAGGGAAATATATTGTTAATCTTTTGCTAATTATTTGATTCTCATGAACATGATTTTTTCACTTTAGTTGTGACCAAGTCTTCTTGAATACTTATATATTGGAGTGAATGATGTGTTTTTTGTAGAAATTAGTTAAGAGATGGAACTCTACTCATCATGTTTTCTTTTTATTATTCTATGAATAAAATAATACTTAAACTATTGGTGCATGATCTGAATAACAAAAATATGTTATCCTAATACATTATGTTTTGTTAAACTGATGATATTTTAAATCATCATAGATTTATGGCTTTAAGATCCTAATATTCCATTTAGTTGTTTGTGGTTGATGATATCAATCAATCCCTATAAATATTTATGTTTTTCCTCAAATTTTAATTTCCAAAAATGTTTTCCTCTTAGAAATCATACTTTTTTAGTGAATTTTATATTTTCCATTTCCCTCTTATTATGACTAAAATTTATTAACCCTATTTCTTATGTGGGTTTTCCAAAAAGGTATCTTTTATTTGGTAAACATTTATTTGATGAGAACAATTTCAAATTGTGAGGCTGAAATTTATTGAAGGAGGGAATAATTTAACACCCCATGCTTCTATAGTAAAATTCATTTTTAATATTATGAGTATGTGTTAAGTACACAAAACCAAGTTCAAGCGCACCATGACCTATCAAACTAACCATTTAAAAAGCATCTATGAATATTAATAACCAAATATTGAATTTTTTATACACCATAAAATTTTAACATCTATATTATGTGTTTATTAGACATAATATAAGAACAAATTCAATTTTTAAAGGATTAAATTATTTTTAAAAAAATGGAATTTTACAACCTTTTAATGGGTAACCCTTATTAAATCCAATATTTGACACTTTTATATCATCAATATTACAACAAAAACTTATCCTTTAGAATAAGGACATAAAAATATAGTTTTTATAATTTTTTGGTGCATTTTTTATAACATTCATATTTTGGGGAAAAGTGAAAAATACTAAATTTTAATTGAATACAACTTTTTTAATAAAAATAATAATGGAATTAAATTAATCATTTTAATGGTTTAGATGTATAATTAGATTATATTTTTATCATTTATCAAATGTTTTTAATTGGGTGTAATTTTACATTTAAATTTGATATAAACACTTATCAATATTTCGATAGTTTTTACTTTTCAAGAACCCACTTTTTTGTTGTGAAAATGGGAATATTTTATTAAATTAAGTAATAAGACTTATATGTATTGAATTTAGTAAAATAGAAATCATATTTTAATTTGTAATATCATAATTTTCTTTGGTTTAATTCTTTGTATTTTCTTAAAAACATTCTTTTTTTATGAATAGTTAAAAACACTAAGTTATTGTTTGAAGCTGACTTATTATTTAAATAATTACTTTCTATTTAATTTTTTTATATTCAAAATAGATATATAATAAATATTTTATTCAATGTAATTCATTGGAGTCTCTTTATAATAAGATAAGATATTTTAAATTTTATTTAACTTTTTACCTTCTTTTACTCACCTTCTAGGAACATTTTCAAATTTGTATAAAATATAATTTTACCACTTATATGAATTGAAATTCATAAATAAAAGAGACATGGTTACATCAGTAAGTAAAATTTGGTCAATAGGAATAAAATTATTTTTGGTGAACAGTAACATTTGAATTTTATTTACCATGGTTAAAAGTAAATAATGTAATTAAAGGTACAACTCATATTATAATTACCCTAAAACATGTCCAAATTCTATTAGATAAGTGTATTTAGTCCAAAATCAATCATAAGAATAAATCATGATCCTTTTTTTCACATGTATTATATTAGGACATTTATTATTATTTCATTTCAATAGTATTTTAATGTGTTTAATTCAATGTTTAGTAACTAAACCATTTTTAATATAGGGTTATCCAAAAATAAATCAGACTAGAAATATTAATTATAAATTTAAAAATATTTACTACATAATGGTATTTTATTAATAATTTTAGACATTACATAATTAAATTTACTTTTGACACAATGATGATGCAGTAATTACCTTATTATTGACTGATTAAAATAATTTTATTTATAAATTTTAATATAATTAAAAATTGAGAATTTTGATGCATTACATGAATTTTATAGGTTAATATGAAATGTAAGGGTTAATTAAATAAAAAAATTTCGAAGTGATAAAGTTGTAATGACATTCCGAAAAACCAAATACTAAATAGTGTCAAAATTGAAATAAATGAGTTTTTAAAACAAATACTATATTACTAATTGATATAATATTAATAAAAAACTATAGTTTTTCCAAATGGAATATATAATGTTATAAATATATGTAATTAACCACATGGGGTTCTCTTGGATTTTTATAGTATGATTATTAACAATTTATTGTAATAATACAAGAATACCAGGTAAAGGTAAAACATTTTTTCTAAGAGTTAAATCTAAAAGATAAAGTTAATATAGTGACCCTAACTGGACTAAAACATATTTTCTGATATTTGTTTGACCCATCCCCACCTTATTCTAAAACTAATTCTTTTTGGAGACATTATATAGCGAATATGATTGTATATTAAAATAAAATTTTAATCTTTTCCTAAAGTGACCATCACTTCTTTTATAAAAGGGTGATTTCCATTCTATAATATTCACACCTCTAAGTCATTTGGATCATTCAACCCCTAATCCAATATATACTCATCTTCCCTCAAATTAACCTATAGTCCTTACATTGATCATAATCAATCATAAGAATCCCATTAGATTTAATAAAAAGATAGCACTCGAAGAAGAGGTAATAATTTCATCACCTGTTTTAATGTTCTTTTCTTCTTTTACATCCTCTCTATTTGATGTTTCAATACCAAAATAATATCCCCAGTACCATCTACATATATTTATGTTATTATAAATATTTTACAACCATATTCATTATTCTATCAATCCTATGAATGATAATGTCACCTTTCGTGCGTACGTACAGATTACCATCTCCACGTCGTGTTGTAGTATTTTATTCAACACATCGTCCTTTGGATGGGTATAATAATGAGGATATTTGATTTAAATTATAAATATAACATGATAATTATTATTTATATAATATATTCCATCCAATTACATAAAATTTCACTATATATAGAATTTTATTGTCGCTCGTGCGTACGTACAGATTACCGTCTCCATGAACGTGTTGAGATTCATTCCCTATCGTAACCATTGATGAATACTTTTAATTTTTGGATTAAAAATAATGTTTAGGAACTTAATATCAATCTGTATATGAATAAAATACATCCTATCAATATCAAACATGAATTAAGAATCAATACATATAAAGGAAAACGAATTTGTTATAACCTCAAACAAGGATAGTGCTGAAATATTATTAACAAAACAATAGTATAAGATTATATATGATTTCATATTGTGTGTGTCCTTATTTTATAATTTAATAACAATTATTTCATCATTATACCTGAGGTTAACCAACCCTTTACTAAGGAAAAGTACATGGTAATGTGTTTTCATATAACTTTTTATTCCCGTGATATTCATGCAATATTGTCCACCATTTCCTTTTGTGTGGTGTAGCACTGCCCAAGATTTTATTATTGGAGTAATATTGTTTAGTTGATGGGTATTTACATTTTCTTTTAATGATAATTCTTTCATGGAGTGTATGTTTTGTATGTTACAAAATCGTGAATGAAATTTCAAATTTCAATTTCCACTCATTGGGCTTTATGCATACTTCATTGATTATTTTACTCCAATATTTTGTGTGGAATCACTATTTATTATTTATGCAGTAATTTCCATTCTCATTTGTTTTAATATATATTTTATACACATAATAACTACACTGATAAATTCTCATTCCATTAATCTGAACTTGTTTGAGGAAATCATATCTAGATTTCCATTCCTTGAGTTAATTATCCAAGTCATTGGTTTTGTTTTTACAAGAATATGTGGGAATGTCCTATTATTTGTTTATAAAGAATATCCAATTATATTGAGTGTATTGATATCTTTTACACATAACTATTTCATTGATTTATCCTTAATCTATGGATACAGTCTTTATAAGGGATTGCGTCTCAATTTACATTCCATTGATACCTCTTTGTCATGATGCTCCAATTATCTTTTATATGGATTATAAAATATAATTTGAAATATTATATCTTCAACAAATTTATTATCATGATATTATAATGGTTTGATTATTTTTATTCATGAATTACATTTATTCCAGGGTCTATCATTTGGGTTTGAACTCTTTAACTAAAATATCATTTTAAATGTTTTAAATAATTCTTCTTCTTTATCTTTCTAATTAATGTCCATGTTATAAAAATGCATTTAAGTATATATTAATATTGACATTAATGTTATGAAATTAAAACTCCTTTAAAATGTTTCAATGTGTTATTGGAAACTTTGATTCAAAAATATCTTTTAAACCAATTATTTGATAAATAGTGGGTCTTTTGAATGTTTTCAAGAAATATGGGATATTTCTCTCAAATAGTTCTACTAATTATTTTCATCTCTGTCAATATAATTATTTATTATTTATTGAGGTTGATTTATTATTATGAAATATCCCTTATTGTATTTAATGAATTTTGTTTGATTGTGGATGTGCTATTTTTATACCATTCATTATTTGTGGTTAAAATATTGACATTTTGAATTCTAGTTGTAACATGAATATTGAGATTATTTTTAAAAACATTCATTTGAGGAATTAATTTACTTAGTATGTGATGGGGGATCCTGCTAAAGCTCCTCTATGCATTAGTAGGTCTCATGATACAAACTAGTGTCTTAGCATAAGGTCTTGACAAAATCTAATTTGTAGTCTTGGCCCGAGCCCCTTACTATGTTGTTATGATGTCTTACATTATGCATTCCTTCATTATGAAAATATCTATTGATATAACATGTGATTATTCAACTAGTAGAATATCTATTTTAATAAGTAAAAGGAACCATTTTATTTTCCTTTTCCATATTATGTTGATGTTTTAGTTTAAATTGCATATGTATTAGTCTTATGCATTTCCATAAATATTTATGCTTATATGTTATTGTTTCTGCTATATTTTTACCCTTACTGAGCATCTGAGCTCATTCCATTATTATGTTTTATTTTTCCCAGGATGTGAAGAAGTATATTATGCATGACCTGTAGGGATATGTTAAGGGATATGTTTGTGTTCAAAGGGGACACATTGTTGTTTTTTATGACGTAATGTAGATCTTATTTATGTATCATGTACTTCCATGGATACTAATATAATTGTCTTTTTGAGACTTGATCTGTTGTGATCATGTCAATGTTATGTAATAATGCATATAATTGGGGTAACTGGGGTTAGGCATTACATTTTGACACAAATAGACATTATTCCATGATCAGGAATTAATTTTTTTTATTTGAAATACTAAAAGATTAGTAATCCTTGAATTCATTGGAAATATCATGTGAATATAAAAATATAAGACATATATACCTTTTTGTATCCAAATAATACTATTTCAATAAAAAAACTATATATTTTTCATTGATGTAACCAATATGGATATAATGTCTTTGGATTCAAATACCATACGTGATATAGAAATAATTATTCACTTATTTTTTGGAAAATTATCCTTTATAAATAATGGAAATCCAAAAATCTCTCAGAATTTGATTTTCTAGAGATGGTGAAATATTCCAAGGGTAAGCTAGTGGTATGTATACTTCCTAATATTCCTTTAACTATTTAATGAATATGAATGTGAATTATGAAATATTCATGTTAAGAATATATAAATTGAATCTAGTTAATATACCAAATATTATCTTTACCATGATCTCATTGATCAATATAATATAGAATAGAGAAATTTGTAAACACACAATACCATATACACATAAGTAAATTGATAAAAATAAATCGGATCAATGATGAGTCTGACATGTTATCATTTATCAATAAAATCTGTCATGGAGAAATTCATTAACACATAGATTAAATGTTAAAACTCATACATTGCAGATACCACCATTATTTTCCAGATATGCATCACTAATAATATTGTTATCCTATAAACATATGCCAAATATAATTAAAAATAGTTATCATATGATTTATAGTATGATATAAATCCATTTTTTTAAGAACAATTTTTTAGATGTAATGATTTTCATGAGGGTATAAATAGACATTCATCAAGACAAAACACAATGTGAATCTAATGTTATCATCCTAATGCTTCTTATGATATAAAAAAATTCCTATTTATTGAATTGTTATATTAATGTATCTGATTATATTTATATATAAGTATGATCATATCTATTAAATATAGTGGGAGAAATATAGACTTTTATTTAGTCAATGTCAGAGATGCATGAATAGTTGACATAGTATCAAGTTCCATAAGAGCTTGTGGTGAATATATATTCTATAGATGTTGAGTTGGAAGGTCCAAACCATGGTAATGGTTTATAAACACTATGATTAGTGATACATTATTCATTTATACTAATAAATATTATGGTTATTATATGAAAGTTAGCTACGATTTAAAATATCAATTTAAATTTAATAATATATTTAAGGTATAACCATATATGGGCTTATTATTTTCAATACTATGGTGGGTATTCAAGTGAAACTATACATGGATGGCATATGAATGATAAAAACAGTGCCTGAATGTTTATACCATGTCGTTATACCAAAATAAAATAGATTTATAATTTTCATAGATAATTTTTATGATTAATTTACTGTGTAGGTGATGTCAAGACCAACATTCATGGATTGTGACTATACAATGCCACTAGAAATAGTTGTGACATCATGGAATAATAAAAACGGTTTAATATTAATGGAATCCGGTTTAGGATTTAAGTAGGAAACCCAATCATTTATTTTTCATTTTTAATGAATCTTTTTTTTGATTCTACCAAACGATATTGGGAGTACCAATTTTTTCCAATTAAAATATGTGTGTTAACATGTGGAAAATATTTATTAGTATTATATTTTTCGAAGACCAAAATAAAATTAATTCTCTTGGGATTGACATAAAGTAGAAACCGATGATCTAGGGAATTACATTTTTTAATTAAGTTCCAATTAGTTCATGGACCTAGTCAATTATACATACACTTAAAAGTTATTGAAAAATAAAATTTTGACCAATTCTAGAATGAGTTGTTACTAGTGTCACATGGCATAAATGTATTCAAGAAGACATTTGTGTCACATATGATGAGATTAATGTGGTTATTTAATTTTAATACACATATATGAGGGATCAATCAAATATTCCAAGCTACATACAGTAACTAATATAGTCAACACACCCACCAAGAAAACATCAACTATATATAAGAGAGCTATAAGGGAAACATTAAGAACTATCCAATTGTACTTAGTAAGTACAAGGATTATATACCTATTAAATGGAGAGGATAAGATATTTGTTTCTTGGGGACACAAATTGGTCTTTCATGGATCAAAAAGATTTAATATTTCAACCAGGATAAGGTTATTAGTGAGATAAGATCGTATAAGTTATTATTTTACATATCTACAAATACAATGTTTTTTGTTAAATTAATGGAATATAATGAATACTTAAATAAAATATAATTAATTTTTCTAGTTCTTGAAATTGTACAATTTGTGTAAAAATTTATCATAATATAAATTATGATAATTCCAAAACTAATAATAGCCAAGATTTCATAATTACACAATGGGAAATGTTTTATTCACTCATTGATTACATCTCCTGAGAAGTTTTACTAAAGGAGATACTGTTTTACATAGTAGAATAAATACATAGTAGAGAGATTGAAACCCCTTCATCTAAATCAATAACTCAGTAGAAACTATATTGTAATCAAGTGAGAGCTTGAATGGTTGGTTAGAATGTTGGATCCAGTGCAACTGGGAGTGTTTTAAAAGTGGGTTCCTTTGACCCAATATTATTAGTACATTTATTACCCTACCTTGTGTATAGTGACATATACATGATATATACTTCCCATTATAGTGTATGAATTTATATTTCCATTATTTGAAAGGTAATTTTAATAGATTAATTGTTCCACAAAAGCTCTATTGAAGATCCTGAGCTATAATGAGAACCTTGAGATACTATGACATTAATCATAATTATATTTCATATGGTATATATATATATTTCTGACTATATATATTTTATGTGAAATTATTTGCTGATGGGGGTCTCATAAGTATCAAGTCTTCTTCATATGATTTTCAATCATGTAGATCTTTAGTAGGTGAGATCAGGAGGAAAAACTCACCAATAACAACACCAAATGTTTTGGGTTTCATTGGATGTGCATATCTATGAATATATGTACTGATATTCTTACTTGAGATTATTATCAATGTCTTCCATTTGATAGCATAATTTATTTCAATTTAAAAACTATTCAAATGATTTTATGATGAGGTAGTTTGTGTTTTGTGTGTCATTGGTGGTATAGAATTGGTTTAATGATTAATATATATGTTTTCTCCTATGAGTTTAGGAATTGATACATCAAGACATGTTGATATAGATGATAATACCTTCATTAAATCCCTCGACATGGTAGTATATGGAAATTTTGTCTAGTTAGATAAGAAAATAATAAATCAAGAAGGATAATTGAACAAGTGTGGATCCTTCTTTATGAGTTGTTGTATTTGTTGATGCTAATTTCTGTCACAGTGTCTAACGAATGAAAAAGAGTAATACCTTATGCACAAAGAGATTCATCCTTTGAATAACATAAAAAATTGACAAATGCATGAACATGGAATTTTTACGCATGGGTAGTGCATGTTTCACCATGGTCAGGCATGTATACTTTCACGCCTCATATTTGACGCACAGCTGACTTGTGCACCCTATTTTATTTTATCCCAAGGTCCTCATTGGCCTATAAATACCCCTTGTGGGCCACTATTTCATAAACGAAAAAAATCAAAAAGATAGATTTACACTCTTGGCGCCCTAGTCTTAACATGAAGTCTTCTGAACATTTCTATGGTAATTTCATACCTAGAATGGAATATCTAGAGAGGGGGAACAAGCCTAGGTTTTTAAATTCATCAACATTTGTGTGACTAAGTTTCAAACCCATAAGATAAATGGCCACACTTGTGCACCACATCATTCCTTCAACAGAACTTGTGTGCCACCCTTTTAGAATCCTTTAGAGATAATACTAAGGGCTTGAGCCAAGTCTCACCCAAGTATTACCCTATTGGTTAACTATCACCCAAGTACACCCATTTTGAGCAAGTATACTTGAACGACTAGGAATTGTGCACCCAAACATGACTTGCACACCTGCCTCTTTTTGGGTTCCCGTTCTGCCTATTCAAATCTTTTCTTCAAGTCCACATCTCATCTGCATGATTTAGCCTTCAAAACAGATTATAAAGCCATTTATGGAATGGTTACTTTGTTGGATTCCATATCTGAAACGAATTTAGTGGAACATCTCTCAAAACCTCGTGATTTACATAACTTTATGTCACTAAGGTTATAAATTTCATTCATTTAAACCACATCCTTTAGGATGAGAAGATCATTAATCTGTGCATCCTCCTTAGGAGTAACCCCGATGTTCCCTAATATGGGCATCCTCTTTTGGAGTAAACCCCAAGTTCGATAATCTGGGAATCCTCCTTAGGATTAAGCCGCATTTTCTTTAATCTGGGCCTCTTTTTCCGTAGTAAGCCCCAATCAAAAGTTCCCTAACCTGGGCCTCCTTTTTAGGAGTAAGCCCCAGTCACAAGTTCTCTATCCTGGGCCTCCTTTTCAGGAGTAAACCCTAGTCACAAGTTCCCCATGGTCCTCCTTTTCAAGAGTAAGCCCCAGTCACAAGTTCCCCTTAACATGGGCCCCCTTTTCATGAGTAATCCCAAGTCTTAATTTCTTTTGATTTTTTCTTCATTATCATGAATAAAACCCAATCATAAGTCCCCTATAATTTGGGCATCATTTTAAGGAGTAATCCATAAGATTAGTATCCAAATCTACATAATGCACATACCTTTATAGACCTTGTTCCCGGGTTTCTTCCATGAAGTAAATCCCAATCCTCATCTATCTAGGCAGTCATTTATACATAAGACCCACATCATTTCTTATGATTTCATCTTTCGTGGATGAATCTTCAAGTTTTACTAATACCTCTTGTTTCTCACACCATGTTTGACTCACGTGAGATTAGAGTGTAAAAGTAATTATGACATCTCTTTCTATTCCATTAATCATGCATAACCCTCATACTTCTTCAATCAAACTACAGAGGTTCTGATTCCTTTTTCTTACAAGGAAATGTAGGTATCCCATCTGTAGGTACGATCCCAACCCTAAAATAATCCATGTCCTTCTGAATGACAATAAACATCATGTTCCCCACTGCGTGGCTTTAAAACTAGTATGGTTATCATAATAACCATGATATTTCTATATAATGTGTTTTAGGATACCATTGGCTAAGAATCTCTAATAAATCCATATGAATGTGTATCTATGAAGAACCTCAAATACATATTAAATATTCTCTAAATGTCATACATATCAATCATTGATTGTCAGATCTAAAGTAAAACTCATTTTCATACTTGGTAAATTAATAAGGATTCATGAACATAACTTAAATCTATAATAGAGTCCCTGGGTAGACAATAATTTCCCTCAAAAAGGTAGCTTGAGTCTGACCTCCCATCCTCTCGACCAATGAAAATTCTTATTCCTCATCGTTCCACATCTAATGATCACCTACCTTTGTAATGTATGTCCAAATGGATATAGAATCATTGGATGTTTCTGGTTCAACGAATAAACTTTTTGGAAACCGATTGGAATGTTTGGACCTTAAACAAACAAGTTCGTCCCCATTTCCAAAAGAAACAAAAATGGTGAACCCAACGTAAATCCCTATCTAAGTTAAATGATGTTTTACTTATTTGATAGGCCCCTATTTAACTCCATGTGAGGGCCAACAAAGAAATAAATAACATATGTGATCATCCAAATGATATAGTGGCCGAAATTATCTTGTTTATATCTATTGTATCAAACATGCACCCTTTTCCGAGATCTCTCCGCATTACAGAAATGGATTCTTTAAAGTTCACACCTGTGAATACCTCGACCGCTACTCCTCCCAAATCCTTTCCCTCTCTGAGGATGACATAACATACCCAACGTCTTCAACGCTGGGTCTCAAATGCACTTGTAAAGGAATACCATCAACACGGTACCATTTCGACTCTAGAGGCTACTCGACAAGGCCTCCAAGTCAATAATTCACCCTGGTTGTCCGAACAGTGATGACCAGTGATCAAGAAACATGTGGTGCCAACCACTGTATCCAACTGTATTGGGTCATTATCCCTGGAACGCAGTCACCAGTCCCTCCCATATTACGGGGAGGTGAATGAGAAGGTCACTCAAGGCCGTAATTCAAGAAGACTTGAGTCCTTCCCGAGGGATCCAATAAACAATTTCCACCAGACTTGTGCGGCAGTGCATGTAACATCCCATGTAAGTAATGAATAATAAATATTTTTATCTATGTTTATTAATGAATTAGATAGTGTTTTAGAGGCTTAAAATAAAAATAAATCTAATCTTAAGCATGGAATACATTAATATTTTTAAAAGATTGTTTTATTGTCTTTTGATGGAAAACCCTTTTTAAATCAATCTTATGACAATTTTATAATTTATATTTTTCAAAATAAACATATTCATTATTATTGGGACATTGGAATTTACATTGGATAAATGTTTGTGTTTTTCTGACAAAGTTCGTTTTTTAATGAATAGTAAAAAATACTACATTTTACACCAAAACTGCTTTTCAATCAAATTTATTTATATTATTAGATTATATTTTGAATTGTTTTTAAAGAGAAATTAGAATATATTTTTACTATTTAATCTAATAGTGTTCATTGGAATTAATTTCACATTGAAATTGGACTTAAACTAGTATCAATCTTTTGATAATTATTATTTCATAAAAACACGGTATTTGTCATGACAGCGGGAATTAATTATTAAATTAATTAATGTAAATTATATGACCTGAATTTTGTAAAATATTCATCATTTTTGAATTCGGAATATCAAATATAGATTAGGGTGAATTTTTGGTAATTTTCTGAAAAACTTCAATTTTTGATGAATAGTGAAACCACACAGTGGTAGTAATAAAATGGATTTTTCGTTAAAATGAAATTTTACCACCTCTGTGTTTTTAATTTCAAAAATACGACATACATGGTTATCATTAATAAGTAAAATATGGTTCAATGAGTTTAAAATAATTTTTTGGGTGAATAGTAACTTTTATGTTTTTAATCGCGATTAGTGGTAATTAGTGTAGTTTAAGGTAAAAATAATGTTTTAATAGTATGAGATGTTCTTGAAACATGTCCTACCCTCATTGGATGTGTCATTTCCGACCAAGAAAATCCATGGGTCATCTTGGGGACTCCATGGATCCAGTTTGGTTGGGAAATGACATAAATAACTTTTTATTTAATGAAAAAGTAAAAATGACACAAACATAATATGTTTTATGAAAACAATTTTTAAATGGGGATATAAAAGTCATATTTTTTGACTATAAATATTAATTGGAAATCTAAAAATATTTACTACATCATAGTATTTTTTTATAATTTCTATACTTTATATAAATTAAATTATTCATGACATCATGATGATGCATCGATTACCTCATTAATAAAGGATTTAAATAAAATGGAAGGATATTGTAAAATATTAGACCTACATTTGTCCAAAACCTATTGGGTGGGTATATATCTAACCCTTATCACCATATCCTCTGATTATATCAATGTGGGACCTTTAAAATCCGAAACCCATTTGAAAATGAAGTAACATTTCTTTACTTTCCAAAAGTGCCCCTCCTCTCCTCTTATAAAAGGCCCCCACATCTACCTCCTTACCCACATTCCCAAAGACTTTGGCTCAGATAGACCCTACCCATTTTGTCTCTCCACTTCCCTCTATTACTCCTTGAAGCCTCACTTTGGGTAGAATGCTTCCCAAGTAAGCCTTTGAGCTCAAACTAAAGGGAGTTACTGGATTTTAAGGTAATGTCTTCACTTGAGTCGTTTTGTTTTATTTTTCTTCTCCAACACCCTAAACTCTTTTTATTCATTTCTTTTGTAACAAATCCATTATATTTAATATACTAGGATGTTTTTATAATAATGATTCAAGCTATACTTACACACACCTACATTTAATGGTTAAAGAACATACTGTTTCCGTGGATGGCGAATTTATGCCTCCCGAAACGATGATAGTTCAACATTCTTTTGACACCTTCAAAGGTGGCCATTAAGATGACACTATATTTATATATGATATATAATATGTTTATGTTTTCATTAAGCTTCTATATTTTTCATTTTGGGCATACCTTTATGGTTCCCATTATGGGTAAACACAATATCTTCATTTAAGGAAGTGCGGACTACCGCCCCCTCAAAGTGATTTGATTCGTTAAATACCATATATGGGACGCATAAAGGATGGAACTATGATATTATATATGATATTATACTGGAATTATAATATAACTTTATATTTTTATGATTCCATTCTATAAAATACGAAATAGAAATGAAAGTAGCATTTATGCGTACGTACGGCTTACCGTCTCCATGAACGGTGCATTTCATTTCTTACCTCTAAATGATTATGTAATATTATAAATGCATGTACATATATTGGATATATATTATACATACATCATGATTATAATTCTGGATATAATAGATACATGAAAAACTTGTAATTATAAAGGGTTTATTTTTTACTCAAGTACCAATGATCGTTAAAACGACCGTTATTAACTTAAATAATTACATAGTGTTCATGACATAGAAATAAGTGATATAAAAGGAATAATGAACTTGAAAAAGGTTCTTAAACAAGTAGAAATTAACTCAAGTTTATTATTCAGGAGATTAAATAACGATCGAGTCAAGTCAGACCCGAGGTATGGGACTTCGTCTCAATCTCCTTTCATTGAGGCATATTTTGTTTTATACTCAACCTTCTTTTATAAGGTGTATAAAACCCTTTGACTTTTACGTTTATCCAAAAGGAATATTTTTTATATGAATCGTTTTACTAAACGAAATAAGGTATTGTTTTGTCGTACGTATGCGGTGACAACGACTTCTCTGCTGCTGTGACCATTATTTGAGTTTCGGCTTCCTCTACGAGCCATAACTTTTTTTAAATGAAAAATAAATACCATGTTTTACTTTTCTTTTATTTTCTTATTGAAAATGGTTTTCATAATGTTTTTATATCAATGTGTTGTATTGATATATTGTGATTGAAAGGTGGAAATGTAACATCCCAAGTAAGTAATGGATAATAGATATTTTATCTATGTCTATTAATGAATTAGATAGTGTTTTAGAGGCTTAAAATGAAAATAAATCCAATCTTAAGCATGGAATACACTAATATTTTTAAAATATTGTTTTACTTCCTTTGATGGCAAAACATTTTTGAATCTATCTTTTGATAATTTTATAAACAATTTTTGTCAAGATAAACTTATTCTATATGATTGTGACATCAAAATTTACTTTATGTGAATTTTTGGTATTTTTCTGACAATGTTCATTTTTTAATGAATAGTGAAAAATGTTGTATTTTAATTCAAAACCTCTTTTTAATATAATTTATTTATATTATTAGATTATATTTTGAATTGGTTTTGAAGTGAAATTAGAATATATTTTTACCATTTAATCCAATGGTGGTCATTGGAATCAATTTCACTTTGAAATTGGACTTAAACTGGTGTCAATCTTTTGATATTTATTGTTTCATAAAAACACGCTATTTGTCATAACAGTGGGAATTAATTATTAAATTAATTAATGAGACTTATATGTTTTAAATTTTTTAAAATATATTTCATTTTTAAATTCGGAATATCAAATATATCTTAGGGTGAATTTTTGATAATTTTCTGAAAAACTTCAATTTTTGAGGAATAGTGAAACCACTAAGTGGTAGATAAAGAAATTAATTTTTCGTTCAAATGAAACTTTGCCACTTTTGTGTTTTTAATTTAACCAATACAACATAAATGGTTGTCATTAAGAAGTAAAATGTGGTTCAATGAGATTAAAATAATTTTTTGGTGAATGGTAACTTATTAAGTTTTTAATCGCGATTAGTGGTAATTAGTGTAGTTTAAGGTAAAAATAATTCTTTAATAATATGAAATGACATAGACACATGTCCTAACCTTATTTTATGTGTCATGGCCGACCAAGAAAAGCCATGGGTCAACTTGGGTACCCCATGGATCCACTTTGGTTGGGAAATGACATAAATAACTTTTTATTTAATGTTAAAGTAAAAATGACACAAACATGAGTTATTTTACTAAAACAATTTTTATATGGGGTTATACAAGTCAGATATTTGACTATAAAAATTAATTGGAAATATAATAATATTTCATACATCATAGTATTTTTTTTATAATTTTTTGACATTAAAAAAATAAATGTATTTATGACATCATGATGATGCAGTGATGACCACATTATTTAACGATTTAAATAAAATGGAAATATAATGTAATATCTAAGCCCTAAACATGTCCAAAACCTATTGTATGAGTGTATTTCGAACCCTTATCACCTTATACTCGAATTATGTCAATGTGGGAACTTTTGAATCCGAAACTCATTTTAAAATAAAGTAACTTATATTTACTTTCCAAGAGTGCCCCTCCTCTCCTCTTATATAAGGCCCCCACCTCTACCTCATTTCACACACACCTCAAGCCTTTGGATCGGCCATACCCTGCCATTTGCTCTCTCCACATCCCTCTCCTCATCCTAGAGGATTCCCTTTGGGCAGAATCCTTTCAAAGGAAGCCTTTAGGCTCAAATCAAAAGGAGTTACACATTTAAAGGTAATTCATTCTCTCATGTTCATTTGTTTTATTTTTCTTATCCAACCCCCTAAACTCATTTTATTTACTACTTTTGTAACAAAACCAGTATATTGAATATACTAGGATGTTTTTATAAGATTTATTCGAGCAAAACTCTCACACAACTACATCAAATGGTTAAATAACATACGGTTTCCATGGATGGTGAAATTTTTCCTCCCGAAACGATGATTGATCAATACTCATTTAACACCTTCAATGGTGGCCATTATGATGTCACTATTTTTATATATGATATATAATATGTTTATTATTTCCTTAAGCTTCTGTATTTTTCATTTATGGCATACCATTATTGTTTTCATTATGGGTAAACACGATATCTTCATTTTAGGAAGTGCGGACTACCGCCCCCTGAAAGTGATTTGATTCGTTAATACCATATGTGGGATGTGTAAAGGATAAAGTCAATGATATTATATATTTTATTATACTTGAATTAAAATATACTCTTATATCATTATGATTCCATTCCAGAAAATACGAAATAAAAATGGAAGTAGCGTTCATGTGTACGTACGACTTACCGTCTCCATGAACGGTGCATTTCATTTCTTACCTCTAAATGTGATGTAATATTATAAATACATGTATATGCTGAATATATATGATATATATGTTATCCAAATCATTAATATCATTATGGATATAACGAAACTTTGACCAAATTAACAACATGTAAGTGTAAGAAGTCTATTTTTGACTTAAGAACCAAATACAGACAAAATGAACATTATTAACTTAAATGATTACATGATGTTCATAAAATGGTATAAAAGGAATAATGAACTTGAAAATGGTTCTTAAGAAAGTATAGATTAACTCAAGTTTATTATTCAAGAGATTAAAGAATGGTCGGGTCAAGTCAGATACGAGGTATGGGACTTCGTCTCAATCTCCTTTCATTGAGGCATATTTTGTTTTATACACAACCTTTCTTTTATACGGTTTATAAACCCATTTTACTTTTACATTTATCCAGAAGGAATCATTTTTATACGAATTGTTTACTAAACGAAAAAAGGGATTGTTTTTGTCGTACGTATGCGGCGACAACGACTTCTCCTCCATCGTGATCGTTATTTGAGTTTCGGCTTCCTCTACAAGCCATACCTTCTTTTTAAAAGAAAAACAAATACCATGTTTTACTTTTCTTTTATTTTGGTATCGAAAATGGTTTTCATAATGTTTTTATATCTATGTGTTGTATTGATATCTTGTGATTGAAAGGTGTAAATGTTATGTTTCATTTATGCATTTTTTATGTGATACGATTATGTTGTGGTTCTTGGGCATTATTATGAAGATGGGTGGTTCCGTGCTAGACTAAGGGCGGGTGATCCCGATATAGCTCTCCAATGCATTGGGTAACGCGAAGGATTTAAACGTTAAGGATTATCCAAAGAGATTTAGGTAATATACTGTGATGGGTATTCCAAACGTAACCAAGAGGGTTACTCCCTACGTAAGAATGTTATGAATGCCTCAACTTACCTTTATGTCTTATGATTTCTATGATTTATTCATGATTTTATGAGGTATGTTAAAGTGCTTATGTTTTATGGGTAACGTATGATCTCTTCCTTATGTATATATGTACCCATGTTTCCTTTCCATGTTTTTATAACCAATACTGAGCTTTTTATGCTCATCCCATGTTTTTTTAAATGATTTTCACAGATCAAGGAAAAGGTACATGATATGATGATAGTGTCCTGAAAGTGTCAAGAAAGAATCCATGTTTTATCTTAAATATATTTCCATTGATGGGAATGAAGAATAAAATCTTTATGTAACCACTTTGTTTAAATGTGGAATGTAATTCAAGTTTTATGATCTAATTCCCTAAAACTCTAAACCCAAAAAGATCCTCAATGTGTAATCTTGTAATAACTCAAGATTAAGTAAGGTTTAAGGATGGGGCCTTATAGTTGGTATCAGAGGGACGTTTAGATAACTTTAGGAGTTAGAATTCAATTAAATGATTATCCAAAAATATTTTTTTATGGTCAAATTGAAGTGATATAGTATTTGAAGATTAAAATGATGCTTCATCTAAGACATGTTTGTTCAGAATGGTTTTCCGCAGAGGAAATAGGGAAGCAGTGCTAGGAAGGCATACAGAAGGAAATAACCTTCCGATTCAACATGCTGAGATGGTCGGAATTGGAACTGAACAGTTTGTTGCAGTGATGGCACAGTTGACTCAGGCTATAAATGGTGGTGGTATCCATGCACGAGATCAGCCAGATCAACAGCAGAGGAACATGTTTTTGGTGGAACATTTCATGAGGCAACATCCCCCATCATTCAGAGGATCATCTGACCCTGTGTTAGCTGAAGGGTGGATTAAAGCACTGGATAAGATTTTCTATGTCATGGGGTGTTCATACAATCAAATGGTTAGTCTTGCTATTTACCGTTTCGAGGGTGAGGCAGATCAGTGGTGGTCGATGGTTAAAAATATCAGGGACGCTGATGAGATTGATGCTCTCGACTGGGATGAATTCAAAGGTATGATTCATGAGAAGTATTTTCCTAAGTCTGTTTGACTTAGGATGGAAATGAAATTCTTAGAATTGAGGCAAGAAGAAGACTCAATGGCTACCTATGAAGAAAGGTTCACTCGATTGGCAAGGTATGCTCCAAATTTTATCCGAGAACTTGATAGTAAAATCAATTGTTTTTACTCAGGATTAAAGCCAAAATATCGAAGGGCATTAACATCTCGTGAGTTTAAAAGTTATGAAAAGCTTGTTCGATGTGATGAGAAGGTGGAAATGGAGTTTTCCAATGACCAAGTGTTCTATAACAACCAAAAGAAGAAGAGACCGAGGTGGCATGAGAAAGCTAAGAATTATTCAAAAAAGTCTGATGGTAAGAAAACTAAGTTTCCAGTTTGTGATAAATGTGGCAAAAGGCATGCTGGGGAATGTATTCTGAATTCTAGAAAGTTCTACTGATGTGGTAAGATGGGAAATTAGGCTCGTGATTGCACTGAAAATGATCTAGGTGAAGGTAAGACCAAATTTGATTTACAGTTAGTGAAATGTTATAAGTGAAATGAGATGGGTCACTATGCAAATGAGTGTCCGACAAAGAGCTTGAGTGATGGGAAGCAGTTAGACTACAAGAAGAAAGGGGTGGTGAAATACTTTGCAACTACTTCAGCAGACATCAGACCATCAAATGAAGTTGAATCAGGTACTTTGTTTGTTTTTTCATATTATGCCAGTGTGTTGTTTGATTCGAGGTCTACACATTAATTCATCTCTGAATCCTTTTCTAGTAAAATGGGAATACCATCTCAAGAAATTACACTTGAACTTGTGGTAAAGACACCTGGGGGAAATGTTGAGGCAAAAAGAAATTATAAGAATCTTCCTATCCTTATCTGTGGAAGGAACCTACTTGCAAACCTTATTGTTCTACCTCTAGTAGAGTATGATGTCATCCTGGGTATGGATTGGCTCTCTATTTACCATGCTAATATTGACTGTAGAGCTAAATAAGATTATTTTCAGAAATACTTTCAGATTGTGTACAAGAATGAACCCTTACTGTTGATAACATATCAAGAGGATGAGAAACTTGTAAAAGATGGAAATGAATGTTACCTTGCACAAATAATTGAAAATAAAGGAACTGTTCAGATTAATGATGTGCCAGTGGTAAATGAGTATCTTGATGTTTTTCCTAATGAGTTTCCTGGAATAATACCAGATCGGGAAGTTGAGTATACTGTTGACTTAGTTCCTAATGCTAAGCCAATTTCAAAACCTCCTTATCGAATGGCTCAAATTGAACTTTTCGAGTTGAAGGAGCAATTGAAATATTTATTAGAGAAAGGTTTCATTCGACCTAGCACAGCACCATGGGGTGCTCCTGCTTTATTTGTTAAAAAGAAAGATGGTTCTATGAGACTTTGCATTGATTATAGAGCCTTGATTAATATCACTGTTAAGAACAAATATCCTTTGCCTCATATCGATGATTTGTTTGATTAGCTCCAGGGAGCTCAGTTTTTTTCAAAGATTGACTTGAGATCGGGGTACCATCAGCTGAAGGTAAAGGAGGCAGATATTCCGAAGACCGCGTTCTGTGCGAGATATGGCCATTATGAATTTGTAGTAATGACTTTTTGGCTAACCATTTCACCTGCTGTATTCATGGACTTAATGAATAGAATTTTCCATGAGTTCTTGGATAAGTTTGTGGTGGTTTTCATTGATGATATTTTGGTGTTTTCTAAAAGTATAGAGGAGCATGAAAGACATTTAAGGGTTATCTTACAAACCTTAAAATAAAAGAAACTGTATGGAAAATTCAGCAAGTGTGATTTTTGGTTGCAACCAATTTCTTTCCTTGGTCATATTGTTTCTAAAGATGGAATAACTGTTGATCCTACAAAAACAAAAGTTGTGGAAGAATGTCCAGGACCCACAAATGTAACCGAGATTCGTAGCTTCCTTGGTTTGTCAGGCTATTACTGAAGGTTTGTTAGAAATTTTTCACGATTATCTAGTCCAATGACTAAGCTAACTCGGAAGGGTGTTATGTTTATCTGGACAAGAGAATGTGATGATTGTTTTCAGGAATTGAAAATAAGATTGGTGAATGCTCCAGTTTTGGCACTACCTTCTAGGAATGGTGAGTTTGTTATATATAGTGATGCTTCATTGAAAGAACTTGGTTGCTTCCTAATGTAGAATGATCAGGTAATTTCTTATGCTTCACGACAGTTGAAAACTCATGAGGTAAATTACCCTACACATGATTTGGAATTAGCTACTGTTGATTTTGCTTTAAAAATTTGGAGGCATCATTTTTATGGAGCAATGTGTGAAATATATACCGATCACAAAAGTTTAAAGTATATATTCACTCAGAAAGAGTTAAACATGAGACAGAGGAGATGGCTAGAATTAATCAAGGATTATGATTGTAAAATTAATTACAATCCGGGAAAAGCAAATAAAGTGGCTGATGCTTTGAGTCAAAAAAGTAATGCTTCATTAAGAATGTTGCATTTGGAACGTGATCCTTTTGTTAAGGATTTGATGAACTTTGGTATAGAAGTTGTTCGTGCAGGAAGTTCTTCTGTTTTGTTTTAGGTATCAGCGAGATCATCTCTATCAGATAGAATCAAGCAAGCACAGAAACAAGACAGTGAGTTGCAGAAAAAGGTAGAGCTTGTTCTGAAAGGTAAGTTTCCTGAATTCAACATTGATAATGATTGTATTTTGAGATTTCGGAAGAGATTGTGTGTGCCTTGTGATTCCCAGTTGAAGAGAGATTTGTTATGTGAAGCTCATAGTTCTCCATTTTCAGTTCATCCGGGTAGTACTAAGATGTATAGAGATCTGTGGGAGTATTACTGGTTGGATTGAATGAAAAGAGATATTGATGATTTTACTATGAAGTGTTTGACTTGTCAACAGGTTAAAGCAGAGAAGCAGTTACCGAAAGGGATGCTTCAACCTTTACCAGTGCCAGAGTGGAAATGGGAGAATATATCCATGGACTTTGTTGTAGGATTACCGAAGACATCTCGAGGTAATAATGCAATCTGGGTTATTGTTGATCGCTTGACCAAATCTGATCATTTCCTTGCTATACGAGATACTTTCTCTCTAGATCAACTTTCCCATTTGTATCTTAATGTGATAGTCAGGTTACATGGAGTTCCTCTCTCCATTGAATCTGACCGTGATCCTAGTTTTACTTCTAACTTTTGGAAATCCCTTTAGAAGTCGTTGGGTACAGAATTAAATTTTAGTACACCTTTTCATCCTCAATTAGATGGGCAGTCAGAACGAACAATTCAGACCTTGGAGGATATGCTACGAGCTTGTTCGATGGATTATCAGGGATTTTGGGACCAACATCTTTCTTTGGTTGAATTTTCATATAATAATAGTTTTCATTCTAGTATACAGATGGCACCATTTCAGGCATTATATGGGAAGTGGTGTCGAACTCCAGCTTTCTAGGATGAAGTGGGTGAAAGGAAGTTGATGGGACCAGAATTGGTAGAAGAGTTGGCAGAAAAAGTTTAGATGATTCAGAAGCACATGAGAATAGCTCAGAGTAGGAAGAAGAATTATGCGGATATCCGGAGGAAGGATCTATCTTTCAAGGTAGGTGATCATGTTTTTCTCAAGGTTTCTCCTTGGAAAAGTGTGATGAGATTTGGTATGAAAGGAAAGCTGAGTCCAAGGATTATTGGACCATATGAAATTCTGGAGAGAGTTGGATCAGTTGCTTACCAAGTGGTTTTACCTCCGAGTTTATCTCAGGGTCACAATGTTTTTCACGTTTTGATGTTGAGAAAGTATATTCCATATCCATCTCATGTTTTGAGTCCAGAAGTAGTTCAGCTGGAAGAGATCCTATCATATGAGGAACAACTGGTCCAGATTCTTGACCACAGGTAGCAAGTGTTACGGAATAAGGTGATTCACCAGGTAAAGGATTTGTGGAAAAACCACATGATTGAAGAGGCAACATGGGAATCTGAAAATGCAATGAGGGATAAGTACCCCCATTTATTCGATAAGTAAATAAATTGTGGGGAATAAATTTTCTAAAAGGGGGAAGGATTTAACATCCCAAGTAAGTAATGAATAATCGATATTTTATCTATGTCTATTAATGAATTAGATAGTGTTTTAGAGGATTAAAATGAAAATAAATCCAATCTTAAGTATGGAATACACTAATATTTTTAAAAGATTGTTTTACATCCCTTGATGGAAAAACATTTTTGAATATATATTTTGACAATTTTATAAACTATGTTTGTCAAAATAAACTTATTCTTTATGATTGGGACATCAATATTTACTTTGTGTGAATTTTTGTAATTTTCTGAAAATGTTCATTTTTTAATGGATAGTGAAAAATGTTGTATTTTAATTCAAAACCTCTTTTTAATCTAATTTATTTATATGATTAGATTACCTTTTGAATTGGTTTTGAAGTGAAATTAGAATATATTTTTACTATTTAATCCAATGTTTGTCATTGAAATCAATTTCACTTTGAAATTGGACTTAAACTGGTGTCAATCTTTTGATACTTATTGTTTCACAAAAACACGCTATTTGTCATAACAGCGGGAATTAATTATTAAATTAATTAATGTGACTTATATGTTTTTAATTTTTTAAAATAGACCTAATTTTTGAATTTGGAATATCAATTATAGCTTAGGGTGAATTTTTGGTAATTTTCTGAAAAACTTCAATTTTTGATGAATAGTGAAACCACTAAGTGGTAGTTAAAGAAACTGATTTTTCGTTTAAATGAAACATTGCCACTTTTGTGTTTTGAATTTCAAAAATCCGACATACATGGTTGTCATTAAGAAGTAAAATTTGGTTCAATGAGATTAAAATAATTTTTTTGGTAAATAGTAACTTATTAAGTTTTTTATCGTGATTAGTGGTAATTAGTGTAGTTTAAGGTAAAAAATAATGGTTTAATAATATGAAATGACCTAGATAGATATCCTAACCTTATTTTATGTGTCATGGCCGACCAAGACAAGACATGGGTCAACTTGGGGACCTCATGGATCCACTTTGGTTGGGAAATGACATAAATAACTTTTTATTTAATGTTAAAGTAAAAATGACACAAACACGAGTTATTTTACTAAAACAATTTTTATATGGGGTTATACAAGTCAGATATTTGACTATAAATATTCATTGGAAAGATAAAAATATTTTTTACAACATATTAGTTTTTTTATAATTTTGTGACATTAAATAAATAAATGTATTTATGACATCATGATGATGCAGCGATGACCTCATTATTTAACGATTTAAATAAAATGGAAAGATAATGTAATATCTAAGACCTACACATGTACAAAACCTATTGGATGAGTGGATTTCGAACCCTTATCACCTTATCCTAGAATTATGTCAATTTGGGACCTTTTGAATCCGAAACTCATTTTAAAATAAAGTAACTTATATTTACTTTCCAAGAGTGCCCCTCCTATCCTCTTATAAAAGGCCCCCACCTCTACCTCATTTCACACACTCCTCAAGCCTTTGGATCGGCCATCCCCTGACCATTTAATCTCTCCACATCCCTCTCCTCATCCTAGAGGATTCCCTTTGGGAATAATCCTTTCAATGTAAGCCTTTAATCTCAAATCAAAAGGAGTTACACATTTAAAGGTAATTCATTCTCTCATGTTCATTTGTTTTATTTTGCATCTCCAACCCACTAAACTCTTTTTATTTACTTATTTTGTAACAACACCAGTATCTTCAATATACTAGGATGTTGTTATAAGATTTATTCGAGCTACACTCTCACACAACTACTTAAAATGGTTAATGAACATACGGTTTCCGTGGATGGTGAAATTCTGCCTCCCGAAACGATGACTGATCAATACTCATTTAACACCTTACAAGGTGGCCATTATGATGTCACTATTTGTATATATGATATATAATATTTTTATTCTTTTCTTAAGCTTCTGTATTTTTCATTTATGGCATACCATTATTGTTTCCATTATGGGTAAACACGATATCTTCATTTTAGGAAGTTCAGACTACCGCCCCCTGAAAGTGATTTGATTCGTTAATACCATATGTGGGATGTGTAAAGGATAAAGTTAATGATATTATATATGTTATTATACTTTAATTATAATATACTCTTATACCATTATGATTCCATTCCAGAAAATACGTAATAAAAATGGAAGTAGCGTTCATGCGAACGTACGGCTTACCGTCTCCATGAACTGTGCATTTCATTTATTACCTCTAAATGTGATGTAATATTATAAATACATGTATATGCTGAATATATATGATATATATGTTATCCAAATCATTAATATCATTCTGGATATAACGAACCTTTGACCAAATTAACAACATGTAAGTGTAAGAAGTCTATTTTTGACTTAAGAACCAAATACCGACAAAATGAACATTATTAAATTAAATGATTACATGATGTTCATAACATGGTATAAAAGGAATAATGAACTTGAAAAAGGTTCTTAAGAAAGTATATATTAACTCACGTTTATTATTCAGGAGATTAAAGAACGGTCGGGTCATGTCAGATACGAGATATGGGACTTCGTCTCAATCTCCTTTCATTGAGCCATATTTTGTTTTATACACAACCTTTCTTTTATACGGTGTATAAACCCATTTTACTTTTAAGTTTATCCAAAAGGAATATTTTTTATACTAAGTGTTTACTAAACAACAAAAAGGAATGTTTTTGTTGTACGTATGCGGCGACAACGACTTCTCTGCCGTCGTGACCGTTATTTGAGTTTCGGCTTCCTCTACGAGCCATACCTTCTTTTTAAAAGAAAAAATAAATACCATGTTTTACTTTTCTTTTATTTTGGTATTGAAAATGGTTTTCATAATGTTTTTATATCAATGTGTTGTATTGATATCTTCTGATTGAAAGGTGGAAATGTTATGTTTCCTTTATGCATGTTTTATGTGATACGATTATGTTGAGGTTCTTGGGAATTATTATGAAGACGGGTGGTTCCGTGATAGACTAAGGGTGGGTGAGCCCGATATAGCTCTCCAATGCATTGGGTAATGCGAAGGAGTGAAACGTTAAGGTTTATCCGAAGATATTTAGGGAATATACTGTGATGGGTATTCCAAACGTAACCAAGAGGGTTACTCCCTACGTAAGAATGTTATGAATGCCTCAAGTTACCTTTATGTATTATGATTTCTATGATTTATTCATGATTTGATGAGGTATGTTAAAGTGATTATGTTTTATGGGTAATGTATGATCTCTTCCTTATGTATATATGTACCCTTGTTTCCTTTCCATGTTTTTATAACCCATACTGAGATTTTTATGCTCATCCCAAGTTTTTTTGAAATGATTTTAACAGGTCAAGGGAAAGGTACATGATATGATGATAGTGTCAAGGAAGTGTCAAGAAAGAATCCATGTTTTATCTTAAATATGTTTCCATTGATGGGAATGAAGAATACTATCTTTATGTAACCACTTTGTTTAAATGTGGAATGTAATGCATGTTTTATGATCTAATTCCCTAAAACTCTAAACCCGAAAAGATCCTCAATGTGTAATCTTGTAATAACTCAAGATTAAATGAGGTTTATGGCTGGGCCTTATAGGAAATGTTATGTTTCCTTTATGCATGTTTTATGTCATATGATTATGTTGAGTTTCTTGGGAATTATTATGAAGACGGGTGGTTCTGTGATAAACTAAGGGCAGGTGAGCCTGATATAGCTCTCCAATGCATTGGGTAACGCGAAGGAGTGAAATGTTAAGGTTTCTCCGAAGAGATTTAGGGAATATACTGTGATGGGTATTCCAAACGTAAACTAGAGGGTTACTCCCCACGTAAGAATGTTATGAATGCCTCAAGTTACCTTTATGTCTTATGATTTATATGATTTATTCATGATTTGATGAGGTATGTTAATATGCTTATGTTTTATGGGTAATGTATGATTTCATTCTTATGTATATATGTACCCATGTTTCCTTTACATATTTTTATAACCCATACTGAGCTTTTTATGCTCATCCCAAGTCTTTTTGAAATTTGTTATCACAGGCCAAGGGAATGGTACATGATATAAGGATATTGTCAAAGAATTTTCAAGGAAGAATCCATGTTTTATTTTAAATATGTTCCGTTGATGGGAAAAAAATTAATACTATCTTTATGTAACCACTTTGTTTCAATGTGGAATGTAATGCATGTTTTATTATCTAATTCTCTAAAACTCTAAACCCGAAAAGATCCTCAATGTGTAATCTTGTAATAACTCAAGATTAAAAAAGGTTTAAGGCTGGGGCCTTATAGTTGGTATCCGAGGTCGGTTTAGATAACTTTAGGAGCTAGAATTCTATTAAATGATTATCCAAAAAAAATTGGTCAAATTGAAGTGATATAGTATTTGAATATTACCATTTTGCTTCATCTAAGACATGTTTGTTCAGAATGGATTTCTGCAGAGGAAGCAGGGAAGCAGTTCTAGGAAGGCATGCAGAAGGAAATAACCTTCCGAATCAGCATCCTGAGATGGTCAGAATTGGAACTGAATAGTTTGTTGCAGTAATGGCACATTTGACTCAAGCGATAAATGGTGGTGGTATCCATGAAAAAGATCAGCCCGATCAACCACAGAGGAACATGTCAGTGGTTGAACATTTCATGAGGCAACATCCCCCATCATTTAGAGGATCACCTAACCCTATGCTAGCAGAAGGGTGGATTAAATCATTAGAGAAGATTTTTGATGTCATGTGGTGTTCAGATAATAAAAAGGTTAGTCTTGTTATTTATCGTTTGGAGGGTGAAGAAGATCAGTGGTGGTGGATGGTTAAAAATACCAGGGATTCTGATGAGATTGATGCTCTTGACTGGGATGAATTCAAAGGTATGTTTCTTGAGAAGTATTTTCCTAAGGCTGTTCGACTTAGGATGGAAAAGAAATTCTTTAAATTGAGGCAAGAGGAAGATTCAGTGGCTGCCTATGAAGAAAGGTTCACTCGATTGGCAAGGTATGCTACAAATTTTATCCGAGACCTTGATAGTAAAATCAATCGTTTTTACTCAGGATTAAAGCCAAAATATCAAAGGGAATTAACATCCCGTGAGTTTAAAAGTTATGAAAAGCTTGTTCGATGTGCTGAGAAGGTGGAAATGGAGTTTGCCGATGGTCAAGGGTTCTATAACAACCAACAGAAGAAGAGACCGAGGTGGTAGGAGAAATGTACTAATTCTTCAAAAAAGTCTGATGGTAAGAAATCTATGTTTCCAGTTTGTGATAAATGTGGCAAAAGGAATGTTGGGGAATGTCTTCTGAATTCTAGAATGTGCTACCGATGTGGTAAGATGGGACATAAGGCTCGTGATTGCACTGAAAAAGATCAAGGTGAAGGTAAGACCAAATTTGATTTACAGTTATTGAAATGTTATAAGTGCAATGAGATGGGTCACTATGCAAACGAGTGTCCGACAAAGATCTTGAGTGATGGGAAGCAGTTAGACTACAAACAGAAAGGGGTGGTGAAATCCTTTGCAACTACTTCAGCAGATGTCAGGCAATCAAATGAAGTTGTATCAGGTACTTTGTTTTTTCAGATTATGTCAGTGTTTTGTTCGATTCGGGGTCTACACATTCTTTCATCTTTGAAACCTTTTCTAGTAAAATGGGAATACCATCTCAAGAAATAACTCATGAACTTCTGGTAAAAACACCTGGGGGAAATGTTGAGGCAAAAAGAATTTATAAGAATCTTCCTATCCTTATCTGTGGAAAGAACCTACTTGCGAATATTATTGTTCTACCTCTAGTAGAGTTTGATGTTATCCTGGGTATGGATTGGCTCTCTATTTACCATGCTAAGATTGACTGTAGAGCTATAGAAGATTCTTTTTATAAAGACTTTTAGTTTTTGTACAAGAATAAACCCTTACTGTTGATAACTTATCAAGAGGCCAACAATCTTGTAAAAGATGGAAATGAATGTTACCTTGCACACATCGTTGAAAATAAAGGAACTGTTCAAATTAATGATGTTCCAGTGGTAAATGAGTATCCTGATGTTTTTCCTGATGATTTTCCTGGAATAATACCACATCGGGAAGTTGAGTTTACTGTTGACTTAGTTCCTGATGCTAAGCCAATTTCAAAACCCACTTATCGAATGGCTCAAATTGATCTTTTAGAGTTGAAGTAGAAATTGCATGATTTATTAGAGAAAGGTTTCATTCGACCTAGAACATCACCATGGGGTGCTACTATTTTATTTGTTAAAAAAAAAGATGGTTCTATGAGACTTTTCATTGATTATAGAGCCTTGAATAACATCACTGTTAGGAACAAATATTTGTTGCCTCATATCGATGATTTTTTTTATCAGCTCCAGGGAGCTCAGTTTTTTTCAAAGATTGACCTGAGATCGGGGTACCATCAGCTGAAGGTAAAGGAGGCAGATATTCCGAAGACAGCGTTCCGTACAAGATATGGCTATTATGAATTTGTAGTAATGCCTTTTGGGCTAACCAATGCACCTGCTGTATTCATGGACTTAATGAATAGAATCTTCCATGAGTTCTTGGATAAGTTTGTGGTGGTTTTCATTGATGATATTTTGGTGTTTTCTAAAATTAATGAAGGGCATGAAAGACATTTAAGGGTTATCTTGCAAACCTTAAAAGAATGGAAACTGTATGAAAAATTCAGCAAGTGTGAGTTTTGGTTGCAACAAATTTCTTTCCTTGATCACATTGTTTATAAAGATAGGATAACTGTTGATCCTGCAAAAAAAAGGTTGTTGAAGAATGGCCAAGACCCACAAATGTAACAGATATTCGTAGTTTCCTTGGTTTGGCAGGCTTTTACCGAAGGTTTGTTAGAAATTTTTCATGGTTATCTAGTCCAATGACTAAGCTTGCTCAGAAGGGTGTTAAGTTTATCTGGACAAAAGAATGTGATGATTGTTTTTAGGAATTGAAAAGAAGATTGGTGATTGCTCCAGTTTTGGAACTACCTTCCAGGAATGGAGAGTTTCTTATATACAGTGATGCTTCATTGAATGGACTTGGTTTTGTCCTAATGCAGAATGATCAGGTAATTGCTTATGCTTCACGTCAGTTGAAAACTCATGAGATAAATTACCCTACACATGATTTGGAATTAGCTACTGTTGTCTTTGCTTTAAAAATTTGGAGGAATCATTTGTATGGTGTAAAGTGTGAAATAAATACCGATCACAAAAGTTTAAAGTTTATATTCACTCAGAAAGAATTGAACATGAGACAAAGGAGATGGCTAGAATTAATCAAGGATTATGATTGTACAATTCATTACCATCCAGGAAATGCATATAAAGTGGCTGATTCTTTGAGTCGAAAATGTAATGCTTCATTAGAAATGTTGCGTTTGGAACGTGATCCTTTGGTTAAGGATTTGATGAAAATTGGAATAGAAGTTGTTTGTGATGGATGTTCTTCTGTTTTGTTTCAGGTATCAGTGAGATCATCTCTAACATGTAGAATCAAGAAAGCACAGAAGCAAGACAGTGGGTTGCCAAAAAAGGTAGAGCTGGTTCAGAAAGGTAATTTTCCTGAATTCAACATTGATAATGATTGCATTTTGGGATTTGGGAAGAGATTATGTGTGCCTTGTGATTCACAGTTGATGAGAGCATTGTTATGTGTAGCTCGTAGTTATCCGTTTTCAGTTCATCTAGGAAGTATTAAGATGTATAGAGATCTTCGAGAGTATTACTGGTGGGATGGAATGAAAAGAGATATTGCTGATTTTACAGTGAAGTGTTTGACTTGTCAGTAGGTTAATGCAGAGTGGCAGTTACTGAAAGGGATACTTTAGCCTTTACCAGTTCCAGAGTGGAAATGGGAGAATATATCCATGGACTTTGTTTTGGGATTACCGAAGAAATATCGAGGTAATAATGCAATCTGGGTTATTGTTGATCGCTTGACTAAATCTGCTCATTTCCTTGCTATACGAGATACTTTTTCCCAAGATCAACTTTCCCATTTGTATCTTAAAGATATAGTCAGGTTACATGGAGTTGTTCTCTCCATTGTATCTGATCGTGATCCCAGGTTCACTTCTAACTTTTGGAAAGGCCTTCAGATATCGTTGGGTACTGAATTAAATTTTAGTACAGCTTTTCATCCTCAATCACATGGGCAATCATAATGAACAATTCAGACCTTGGAGGATATGCTATGAGATTTTTCGATTGATTATCAGGGAAGTTGGGACCAACAACTTTCTTTGGTTTAATTTACATATAATAACAGTCTTCATTCCAGTATACAGATGGCAACATTTGAGGCATTATATGGGTAGTGGGGTCGAACTCCATCTTTCTAGGATGAAGTGGGTGAAAGGAAGTTGATGGGACCAGAATTGGTAGAAGATTTGGCAGAAAAAGTTCAGCTGATACAGAAACACATGAGAACACCTCAGAGCAGGCAGAAGAGTTATGCGGACAACAGGAGGAAGGATCTATCTTTTGAGGTAGGTGATCATGTTTTTCTCAAAATCTCACCATGGAAAGGTGTGATGCGATTTGGTAAGAAAGGAAAGCTGAGTCCAAGGTTCATTGGACCATATGAAATTCTGGAAAGAGTTAGATCAGTTTCTTACCGAGTGGCTTTACCTCCAAGTTTATCTCAGGTACACAATGTTTTTCATGTTTCAATGTTAAGGAAGTACGTGCCAGATCCATCTCATGTTTTGAGTCCATAGGTAGTTCAGCTGGAAGAGAACCTATCTTATGAGGAACAACCGGTCCAGATTCTTGACCATAGGGAGCATGTGTTACGGAATAAGGTGATTAATTAGGTAAATGTTTTGTGGAAATACCACATGATGGAAGATGCAACATGGGAATCTGAAAATGCAATGAGGGATAAGTACCCCCATTTATTTGATAAGTAAATAAATTACGGGGAAGAAATTTTCTAAAGGGGGAAGGATGTAACATCCCACGTATGTAATGAATATTAAATATTTTTATCTACTTATTTTAGTGAATTAGATAGTGTTTTATAGGCTTAAAATGAAAATAAATCCAATCTTAAGCCTGGAATACACTAATATTCTTAAAAGTTTGTATTACTGCCTTTTGATGGAAAACCCTTTTTAAATCAAACTTTGGACAAATTTATTATCTATATTTGTCAAAATAAACATATTCATTATGATTGGGACATTGAAATTTTCATTTGATAAATTTTTGGTATTCTTCTGACAATGATCATTTTTTTTAATGAATAGTGAAAAATACTGCATTTTTCATCAAAACTGCTTTTTAATATAATTTATTTATATGATTAGATTATATTTTGAATTAGTTTTAAAGTAAAATTAGAATATATTTTTACCATTTAATCCAATATGGGTCATTGGAATTAATTTCACTTTGAAATTGGACTTAAACTAGTGTCAATCTTTTGATACTTATTGTTTCATAAAAACACGCTATTTATCATGACAGCAGGAATTAATTATTAAATTAATTAATGTTAATTATATGACTTGAATTTTGTAAAATATAAATCATTTTTTAATTCAGAATATCAAATATAGATTAGGGTGAATTTTTGGTAATTTTCTGAAAAACATCAAATTTTGATGAATAGTGAAACCACTAAGTGGTTGTTAAAGAAACTGATTTTTCGTTTAAATGAAATTTTACCACCTCTGTGTTCTGAATTTCAAAAATCCATCATAAATGGTTGTCATTAAGGATTAAAATGTGGTTCAATGAGATTAAAATAATTTTTTGGTGAATAGAAACTTTTATGTTTTTAATCGTGATTAGTGGTAATTAGTGTCGTTTAAGGTAAAAATAATGTTTCAAAAGTATGAGATGAGCATGAAACATGTCTTACCCTCATTGGATGTGTCATGGAAGACCATGAAAATCCATGGGTCAACTTGGGGACCCCATGGAGCCACTTTGGTTGGGAAATGACATAACTAACTTTTTATTTAATGAAAAAGTAAAAATGACACAAACATAATATGTTTTACGAAAACAAATTTTAAATGGGGTTATACAAGTCAGAATTTTGACTATAAATATTCATTGGAAATATAAAAAGACTTCCTACATCATAGTAGTTTTTTTATAATTTTTAGACTTTAAATAAATTAAATTATTTATGACATCATGATGATTTAGTGATTACCTTATTAATAAAGGATTTAAATAAAATGGAAGGATAATGTAAAATCTAAGACCTACACATGTCAAATACCTATTGGGTGGGTATATTTCAAACCCTTATCACCTTATACTCTAATTATATCAATGTGGGACCTTTAAAATTCGAAACCCATTTGAAAATAAAGTAACATTTCTATACTTTCCAAGAGTGCCCCTCCTCTCCTCTTATAAAAGGCCCCCACCTATACCTCTTTACCAACACTCCCAAAGCCTTTGGCTCGGCCAACCCCTGCCAAATTTGTCTCTCCACTTCACTATATTACTCCTTTAAGCCTCACTTTGGGCAGAAGTATTCCCAAGGAAGCCTTTGAGCTCAAACTAAAGGGAGTTACCCGATTTTAAGGTAATGTCTTCACTTGAGTCCTTTTGTTTTATTTTGCTTCTCCAACCCCCTAAACTCTTTTTATTCATTTCTTTCGTAACAAATACAGTATCTATAATATACTGGGATGTTGTTGTAAGAATTATTCTAGCTACACTTACACACACATACATCTAATGGTTAAAGAACATACTGTTTCCGTGGATGGCGAATTTCTGCCTCCCGAAATGATGATTGTTCAAAATTCTTTTAACACCTTCAAAGGTGGACATAAAGATGACAATATATTTATATATGATATATAATATGTTTATGTTTTCCTTAAGCTTCTTTATTTTTCATTTTTGTCATACCTTTATGGTTCCCATTATGGGTAAACACAATATCTTCCTTTAAGGAAGTGCGGACTACCGCCCCCTCAAAGTGATTTGATTCGTTAAATACCATATGTGGGACACATAAAGGATGGAACTATGATATTATATATGATATTATAATGGAATTATAATATAACTTTATATCATTATGATTCCATTCTATAAAATAGGAAATAGAAATGAAAGTAGCGTTCATGCGTACGTACGGCTTACCGTCTCCATGAACGGTGCATTTCATTTCTTACCTCTAAATGATTATGTAATATTATAAATTCATGTACATATACTGGATATATATGATATATACATCATGATTATAATTATTGATATAATGGATACACGAACAACTTGTAATTATAAAGGGTTTATTTTTGACTCTGGTACCAATGATCGTTAAAACGATCGTCATTAACTTAAATAAATACATAGTGTTCATGACATGGAAATAAGTGAATAAAAGGAATAATGAACTTGAAAAAGGTTCTTAAACAAGTAGAAATTAACTCAAGTTTATTATTCATGAGATTAAAGAATGATCGATTCAAGTTGGACCCGAGGTATGGGACTTCGTCTCAATCTCCTTTCATTGAGGAATATTTTGTTTTATACTAAACCTTCTTTTATATGGTGTATTAAACCCCTTGACTTTTACATTTATCCTAAAGGAATATTTTTTATACGAAGAGTTTTACTAAACAAAAAAAGGGAATGTTTTGTCGTACGTATGCGGCAACAACGACTTCTCCGCCACCATGACAATTATTTGAGTTTCGGCTTCCTCTACAAGCCATAACTTTTTTTAAAAATAAAAATAAATACCATGTTTTACATTTCCTTTATTTTAATATTGAAAATGGTTTTCATAATGTTTTCATATCAATGTTTTGTATTGGTATCTTTTGGTTGAAAGGTGGAAATGTTATGTTTCCTTTATGCATGTTTTATGTGATACGATTATGTTGAGGTTCTTGGGAATTATTATGAAGACGGGTGGTTCTGTGATAAACTAAGGGCGGGTGAGCCCGATATAGCTCTCCAATGCATTGGGCAACACGAAGGAGTGAAATGTTAAGGTTTCTATGAAGAGATTTAGGGAATATACTGTGATGGGTATTCCAAATGTAACCAAGAGGGTTAATCCCTATGTAAGAATGTTATGAATGCCTCAAGTTTCCATTATGTCTTATGATTTCTATGATTTATTCAGGATTTGATGAGGTATGTTATAGTGCTTATGTTTATGGGTAAAGTATGATTTTATTCTTATGTATATATGTACCCATGTTTCCTTTATATATTTTTATAACCCATACTGAGCTTTTTATGCTCATCCCAAGTCTTTTTGAAATTGTTTTTCACAGGCCAAGGGAATGGTACATGATATGAGGATAGTGTCAAGGAAGTGTCAAGGAAGAATCCATGTTTTATTTTAAATATGTTCTGTTGATGGAAAAAACTGAATACTATCTTTATGTAACCACTTTGTTTAAATGTGGAATGTAATGCATGTTTTATGATCTAATTCTCTAAAACTGTAAACCCGAAAAGATCTTCAATGTGTAATCTTGTAATAACTCAAGATTAAGTAAGGTTTAAGGCTAGGGCCTTATAGTGCACCCTCAACCTGATGAGGGTATCACCTTTAGGGGTTCATCACAGGTTCCTCAGACTCGAGCACGCAATATGAACCGTTAGAGGTGAAATCTGGTCAATAGGGAGCAGGTTCTTACTTCTACCACCTCCAGAGATGTCCATCAAGCCAACTTGATGGAAAACAATGAGCGGGAATAACCACTTGTCTGTCCTGATGTCAATGCCCAGTAGACTTGTTTGGTAGAAGCATGTCAATCCCACCAGGCAATTTTGGTAGAGTATTATAGGGAGCCATATACACTGTTTATAACTCATCATCTAGTCATCATGGTCATCTTACTACACCCAATGAAGCTCACCAATCTAACATGGTGGCAACTGATATAGAGGGACATACACCTATTTACAATCAACAATATTTTTAGCAGTCTCATCTTCCAATATTGAAGTAAATTTTTCAACCATACATGACGAAGAAAACACAGCACGCACATACCCCTTCCAATGCTAATCAATCCTACCAACAGTCTCATTTGGTATCACCTGACGAAGTTAGTCGGAAATCTCCGACAAAAAATTTGGAGCAGACTCAACTCTCTACTCCCACACATGAGTACTGTCAAAATTCACTAACAGGAAAAGGAGGAAATGAGCACAAATACACACCTAATCCATGCACGTAGTAGACATATATATCACATTACAGTAGCTAAAGTATCCAAGAACATTTTTACAATGGGGAAAGAGAAGAAGAAAACACCTGCCCATATTCTAGATGCCTGTCAGAATATTATAACATCATCAGTAGCATCATAGGGAAAGAAATAAAAATCTTTCCCTACCAGTGGAGTGACTCATCATCATATCACTCTGGAAAAGATACTCACCTCTGTTCCAGTCTAAGAGGGTTGTGGGGCATACTCCCCCATGTCATACGAACAATAAATTTAGGCACATACAGTCGATTTTAATGGATATAATCAGCCTAACATGTCTATTTCTCTCAAGCAGGCACATAATCCTACCCATAATAACCACTTTTGTCAACAAGTGTTTCCCAAAATAAGTATTAAGGCATCTAAGAAGAAGTCTTATTCAACACAGTCATGAAATCAAGAGCTGAACTATAATAAGGCCTTGCTTGATGCTGGAGTTCTTGAATACTTCAAAAAATTATCTATTTCAACTCAAGATTGTACTCTCATTTCCCAATATTGGGACTAATAATTCTGAAGGTCTATATCAGAAACTTCCTCATGAAGTCTTTATTCATTATAGTTTGGTCGATCTCGAAGTTTCATCTTCAGATGAGAGCCATGATAACCCTCTACATTGCCAGATGATCAAGGAGAAAATGGTTCCATCTTTTTCTCTAACCCACTATGGTGGTCCTCCCCATGATGATGAATTTAGGTTCGGAAGTCCTCTCTACAGTATTAATACGCATTTCCTGGAAAATTCTTCAAAGGACAATGCAGTAACGAGAAAGCCCTCTTATCATGAGGCACTTGGAAATGTGAAGCCATTCATGTCTGATACATTACTGTTAGCAGGTTAAATAATTTCCCAATTAGAAGATATACTGGGTTGTAGGTCATTCTCTTAACCACCCCTAGGTCATTAATTTTTTAATTTGATAAATGAATTCTCTACCAATCTTGTTGAATCTGATAAAGCAAAAAAGAAGCACCAACTTTGGTCTAATCAAGTATAATAATATTCATCGACTGATAAGAAGGAAGTGCTGAATATGGGAAAAAAACTGGCGAAAGATGAAGTACCAGTCATGTTTTGGCCTTTGGCAGAGTCTCGGTAGGATATTCTAGAAATGTTAATGGAAGATTGTATTTATGATATTTGTCTCAACATATAGAAAACTCTTTGTCACTTTAAAAATAAAATATTATTTTATGATGAATTTTATAATCATGTCAAGATGATAGAAGGGTTACAACTCCAAATTGATTTGGCATCTCTCTCATTTTCTCGATATCCAAAGGTTCAAAAGTAGTAGAGATCCCTTCAATGTTCATGCCATGGTGCACTAAAAATATTACTCTAGTTAATTTCCAATACCCCATCTTGTATTCATATCAGGGGATGGGGTGTTCATGGAGTACTCATTTCACTGTACTCTCCTATCAACAATGCCTGCCAAAATGGTCTCATGCAATGTTATTTCCCATGGATGGACACAACGAACTGGTTTTGTTTGTAATCAATTTCTAACACAAGAACAAGCTTCAACTAGTTCTTCCCAATGTCAGGCATTAAAAGAACAAGTTTTTGAATTACTCTTTCATAAGGAAAATGAGAATATCGAACAGGATTATCGTTTAGAGCATGCGCATCATCAGGTGATTGAAGTTTCAGAAATCATCCAACAGTCATTTGAGACAGGTGATTTGAGTGGATGTATGTTGATGCATCTAGCCAATTTCTGGACTAAAGTCCCTAAAATTAAGAGATATTTTAAGAAAGTCTCAGATGTAGTAAATCAAGAACCACCCCAGCTTGCCAGACTGGGGAATGTTTTAACCCAACCCTTGGAATCGACAAATAGGATTTGAGGAGTTGAGAAGGAACAGTAGGAACAACCACAGTCCACTGAAAGGGGACTTTTTCAAATCCTCAATCTCTTCCTCAGTGAAGTTCAGTCTTCTCCCAATTAGGGAGGATGGAAAAAGAAGAATGCAGAACCAAATTATTAAGGTATTCCTCCAAATTATGGTTCATCAAGAAGTTCCGGAGTGATGAACGCAACAAAAGGCAATGTCTCATCAAGGAAATAGAAGAAGACAATATCGTAGAAATGTTTATAGAAGAGATGCAATACGTTATGCATCAATAAATGTCATTGATTCAATTATCACTAATCCCATAAAACAAGAGGCTCACTCAGAGGGATCAGATGAATAAGTTCTTGCTCAAAAGTTTGTGAACACAGAAGTAAATGGGGAAGGTGTGCGTACCGAGAATCAAAGAATTACCCAGAATCTTGGTATTCCTTCAAATAACCTACTTCCCCCTCTTCGAAAGTATTCCAACCAGGGGAAAGGAAAAAATTAAAGTTGAATCATACCCTACTTCTGGAGAAGGCCAATCACCCTCACTATAACAAAGGTTCACTCAAAAATAGGATGAAATGAAAGAATAAAGGATGTTGAATGCAGAACTACTTCAAGGTGGTCTTCCTCCTAAGCGTGCTGATGTTAGTCCGTCAAAGGAATTTTTTGCAGCTCATGAGATGTATCTAGAATATCCCCCTTTACTAGTACGCCCACACAAGTCTCATCCTATGGTTCATGCACAACAACAACCGGTAGTTCTACCATCAGTTGCAGTAGCAGTCACCACACCTGTCCAAGCTCCGGTTATTGCACCTGATCAGGTCCAAGCTCTTCCAGATGTTTCTCAAAAGTTAATGACTACAATTGAGTCATTAATAGCTCACATAGAAGATATGGAGAGAAAAAGTGCAGAAATTCAACCAGAAAATAGAGCTTAACCTGAATGGGTGGATACAATTCCACCCCCGACAAATTTTGCAAGTACCACATTCCCAAATTTTAATGGTCTGGGAGACACAAAAATAAACATAACACATTTTGTTTCTCATTTTGATCCTATTATGGGAAATACTCAACAATAATAAGCAGTTAAGCTTAGATGTTTTGTACAGTCATTACAAGGGCATGCCTTTTTCTGGTATACAAGCATGCAATCCCGTTCAATTACTAGGCGGGAAGATCTCTGTCAATGATTCCTTCATTAATTTAGCTAAACGTTGCCAAAGACAAAATTTTTTGATCTAAAAAATTCTATGAAAAAGGATAAATAATGATTTTTGGATTTCATTGCTCGCTGGAAGGGATTAACATATTCGTTAAGCTTAGCACTCCCTCATGAAAATATTTTTCCAATCTGTGTGGAAAATATGCATGAAGAATTACGCACACCGTTGATCCCTGTGAAATACCGAGGAGGGTTTCGAGACCTTTCATCGATCTCTCAGTAGATCAGAGTCTCTCTTACAAAGACTAAGGATAAAACTTTGGTAATTCCATCAGTTCCAGTAAGGAGAATGGGGACAATAGAGACTACTATAGTAACACTTAAACAAGCACATGTACCTACATCCACTTCAAGACCATCATCGTATCGAAGGACTCAACCTCTTGAGCGTCAAAAACTGAGGCTGTTTCGTCAAGATTATCAATGAGATCAAAGAAAAAACAATTTGAGGATTTAAAGAACAAATTTATTCTTTCTGAAATGAACATGTTCCTGGTTACTTAATTTTGGCACTCGAAAATAATTTGGTTCAGTTGCCAAGGCCTAAAAGGCTGAACAAGGAAGGAGATGAAGACCTTCCCAATTATTTCCCATTTCCTCAGATGATGGGGAATCCCATTCAAGTGTGTTTTTTCTTCCAAGACCTCATGTAAAAGATTATGGACTCTAGATAGGTCAAACTAAAAGTTTCTTCAGCCTAGGAATCATGTGTTACTACTATGGATCCAGAGGAAGAAGGAAAGGGGCACGATGTCAAAAGAAACAATGCTCTGAAATATGATGATTTGATGTTCAAGAAAATGATCAACCAAACTCATGCCATTTTAAGAATGCAATTGAAGAAACACATTGTGTCTTATTCTAAGAATTCCATATCAAAACCCCCTTCATCAGTGGTAAAATCCTCAAAGAAGTGGTATAATTAGAAGAAATAAGAACATTCAGAAGAAGATGACATCGTGTCAAAGCCCCAGTTTTCTTTGACTTTGGTAGATTTTATTCCATCTACTTCAAAAGAACAGGCACCGCCCCACCAAACGGCATAGCCTCAACTGGCTAATCAGGAAGAATCTTCATCAGATGAAGAGTTGATTTTTGGTCCTGTTAACATGATTCTCATAACAGATCTTTATGCTAGTCATAGTTTCAATCATGATGAGCCTAAATAACATGTATCAAACAGAGGAATTAGAGAGAGTTACAGATTTCTAGGATACAGAGGAAGACATGGATATTCCAGAAGCCACTATTTCAATCCTACCCCTGCTAGAACTGTATATGCCGCAGAAACTCATGGAAGATACCTTCAGCGGGCTCATCAAGAACAAGAAAGTTCTTCCACACATGGCACATTCGGTCTAGACACAATTATTTTGGATTATTGTTTAGAAGATACAATTTCATCCTCTCAGCAATTAAATATACCTAGTTGGTCTAATGGTCCAAATCCAGGAGTATTTCCAACTCCTACCCTGATGCAAGATGCATCTAATTCCAAAGCATAAACTTATAAGAAACCTGTGAAACCACATATTCCTATTGGGAAATGCAGACCTTTAGACAAAATGTATGATATCTTGAAACATTAGGCTCATGTACCAGTGAAGTTATCAATTCTAGAATCCTTGAATCTATAAAAGTATCTTCGGGAGGAACTCATTGAGTCTTTGTCGAGTCTTCAGGAATTCAAAACTGAAATTGCTGCGGCGGAATTCTATCATGTAGAGAATGTTCCTTCAGAATTCCATGAATTGATACCTTTGACATATGAAGATGAAGACGATGCTGTGCATGGATATATTAAACCTTTGTATTTGTCAGGAAAGGTCATTGATATAGACATTCGATGATTTTTCATTAATAATGTTTAAGGAGTAAAACTCATCCCTATTCATACATTTTGTCGATTAGGCCTCACTGAATCTGATTTATCTCCTTCTACTTTGATGTCGTAAGGATATGATAAAAATGAACAAGAACCTCTAGGTGATATTACACTCAGAACTTTGTTTGGATATCTTTAATCCAATTCAGATGTCATGGCTGTTCGTCATGAAACACCCTTCAATATTTTTCTTGGATGACCTTGGCTACATCAACATGAGTCCATACCATCATTATACCATCAATGTCTCAAATATTGTTTTAGTGGTCAAATTGGGACTTTTTATGGTGATAAAGTCACATTGAAAACTTGTGATTCTCAACACATTGAGGCAAAATTCTATCACATAGAGGGAAAAGAGGTATTATAACGACCCATACTTTACATACATTGTTAATACTTCAAAATTGAAGCACACTTATTACAACATATGACAAAACCACAAAGGACCATATAGGTATGGTGTCTTTAGAAACTGGGAAACATAAACAACTGGTTCATAAATCTTCTATAGTGTCTCCCATTTATTTCATCATATCTAGGGTCCCTTTTAGCATATTCTACTTAATATCCATCTTCCTGACCTGGGGAAAAGAAAACATAAAAGGGTGAGCTCAAATGCTCAGCAAGGGCAAATAAAGGAAATAAAAATCATATCATATCTTTTTGAAAATCAAAACCTGCAAAAGAGATCATAATATCTTAACATGGAATAAATCATAGAAGTGAAAATGAGATCCCCATAATCATAACATAAAACTTGAAACTTTGTGGCATGCACACATAATCATGGAAAATCATTTCATGTTAGTCATGACTCATTGCCAAGACTATCTTAGTGGACAAAGTCCCTTTCTGAACCGAGTTTACTCCTCGTTTCAGTCCTGTATCACTGAACCGAAATAACCTTCCGTTCCAGCCATGTCTATCTCATGAGATATAAAATCTTTACCCAATGCATTGGAGGGAGATATAGGTCCCACCCATCTTATAATGAATCCTTTCTTATGTGTGCCACATAATCATAAACCATACATCATAGCGTAATCCACGTAATAAAAATGGGATTCTTAAACAACATGACATCATAAAACAATTCATATAAGATAAAGGAATTCATAGAAATGTTTCCATCGCAACACAATCAAATCCATGTAATAATAGGGATAAAAACAGAACCCTTTTATTGTCTTAGATGGAAAATAATTTTGATAAAATACTTGAACTCCATTCTTGAGGAAAATATCATTTCTACATCAAAAACATTTTTCCTTTCATAACATGTCATTCAACTTTAAAATAAAATATGTTTATTAGAAATAAACTTGAAAACTTGTGAAGGAAGCTTCTTGGAAATAATGTTTTAAAAATCCATTCATGTCGTATATGTTAAAAAAAACATTCTTCGTACTTTTGTCGGAAAAGTCAAAAAGTACCTCGTACAAAAAACGACAAAAGATTCATTTCATACATATTACTAAAAACTCACCGAAGGGTAAAAATGGATTTAAACAATTGTAGGTGGATGGAAATAATATTACATATTCATGAAAACATGGATTTGGATGATAAAATACACCCCAGTAAATACTTACGAATAAACAATCTCGGATAAAAATGAGATTGTGATATTTCCCTTACCTTAGGTCCGATTAGCTCTGTACGTGTCTGAAGCTCCTGTATAATGGTTTAAATAATGTTCTTGACTTATTCCAGAATCATACATATTGATATGATATCATATATGGTCATATTCTTAGCTTCTTGTTAGTAATATTTCATTGTAACTTATTACTTGGGTCTTTATTGCCTTTTGTTCTTATGCGTGTTTTTCCGAATACATTCTTATTCTTCTTTTATGGTTATAGATACCTTATATCCATAATGGTATTAGTGTAACATATATCATATTTATTCATTCAATTCATTTATATAATTACTATGTAATGATGATCATGTAGAACGAGTCGCATCACATCGTGGAGACGGTATTCCGTACGTACGCACGAGTGATGATATCGTTCCTATGATCGTGGAACTGTATTGGAGTATATATATATTATTTCAGTATCAATATTACTTTATAATAATCATAAATAGTTACTCATTACACCATTATACCCATCCTTGTAAAGTGATGGTGGAAAAATAGATTACACCACGGCGTGGAGACGGTATTCCGTACGTACGCACGCACGGTGATTTCATTTTTCCGTGGGATGGATAGAAGGTGAATTAGGGTTGTTTCATATTTATAATAAAATATCACTATGTAAGTAATACTGATGTTATTACTTTATCATGAAACAACTAATGAAAAAGAAGTTGAAGAAGAAAGAAATTGAAAAGATCGGTAATGGATATTACCTCTTCTTTGGAACGCCTCTTTGAATCCTACACTTAGGGAACTAAGATTGGTCTTTGAAGAAGACCAGGACCTCTATGATTATTCTAGGGAAGTGGAGAGGAGAAAATGGCAGGTGTTGGCCGAGCTTGAGTGCTCAAATTGGTGTGAGGAGGAGGGGGAGGAGGTGCCCTTTTATAAGGGAGGAGAGGGCCACCTTATGAATATCTCAAAATATTATTTTATATTAAAGTCAAATCGGTTTAGAATGGTTCCAAAGGGTCTTATTTCGAAGTTAAAGTGGGGATGGGTCGAAATCCTATCAACCAATACGATTTAGACAAGTTTAGGGTATTATTTTAACCTTATCAATTAGATTTAACTCTAAGTTAAATAATTTAACTTTTACCATTTCTTTTTGTTTTCTTTCACTATATTGTTAATACACTTACTATAACATGCCAAACGAACCCCAAATTGTATATTATTAATATATATATCCTTATCTAAGTCATTTGTCCGAACCGTAGATTTTTAGGAATAAAATAACAATTAATAATATAATATTTTATTTAAAAACTTTTTTGTGTCAATTTTGACACTATTTGATATCTGATTTTTGTGAAAGTCATAACAGAATTATATGTTCGAACCAAGTTGATTAAATCAACACTAATATATCATAGTAACCTAGAAAATTAGTGGAATTCATAAAAAGTCTTAAATTACATTTATTTCGGTGTTTATAACATCAATTATGTCAATATTTCATTAATAAGATAATTACTGCATCATCATTGTGTCATAAATAAATTAAATTATTTAATGTCTAAAAATTACAAATAAAATACCATCATGTAGGAAATATTTTTAGACTTCTAATGAATATTTATAGTCGAATTTATCTTATGTATAACCCCATATTAAAAATTATTTACTTATTAAACTTTGATTTTAACTATTTTAACCCTTCTTTAAATAAATTAATAATAAATGTCCTAATCTAATCCAAGTGGGCCTAAATGGTCATATGTTATTCATAAGGTTGTTTTTGGCCGAATTACACTTATCCAATAGAATTAGGACATGTGTTAGGGTAATAATAATATCATATTTACCCTTAGTTACCCTATTTACTATTAACCGCGTTAAAAAAAGTAAAAAGTTACTATTCACCAAAAAATTATTTTTATCTCATTGAACCACATTTTACTTACTGATATCAACCGTGTCTGTCTTATTTTCGAAATTCCATTCACAGAAGCGGTAAAATTATGTTTTATGAAAAATTCAGTTTTTAACCTACCACTTAGTGGTTTCACTATTCATCAAAAATGGAAAGTTTTCAGAAAAATACCAAAATTTCACCCTAGGCTAATTTCGATATTCTGAATCCAAAAATGAAGTACATTTTGAAAAATAACATTTATAAAATTTCAAAAAGTGGTTATTACTATTCATAACTGCTAGTTTTAATAGCATATTGTTGTTTAGTGAAACTCGGTATTGCGTACGTCGCAAGCTATCGAGGAAGGTCACGATTGCGTGTAAAGAAAGCCAAGCAAGTGTTGTGTGGAAAAAGATTCCTTTGATGATTCATATAACATAAAAGTCTCGGGTGTTACATTCTACCCCACTTAAAAAGAATTTCGCCCTCGAAATTCGTCACTTTGTAACAAACAGATGAGGATACTTCTCCCTCATCATATCCTCAAGCTCCCATGTAGCTTCTTCAAGTAGGTGGTTCCTCCATAAAACTTTCACCAAGCGAGTGGTCTTGTTTCGTAGGACTTTTTCGTTACGATCCAGAATCTCTATCGGCTGTTCTTCATAAGAAAGATCTTGCTCCAGCGGTACAACTTCTGAGCTGAGTACATGTGAAGGATCTGGTATATACTTTCTCAGGAGAGATACATGGAACACATCGTGAACTTGAGAGAGATTCAGTGGAAGCGCCAATCGGTAAGCTACCTTCCCAACACGATCCAGTATTTCGAAAGGACCGATATATCTAGGGCTCAACTTCCCCTTCTTTCCAAATCTCATAACCCTCTTCTAGGGAGATATTCGTAAGAACACTTTATCACCCACTTCAAACTCTAGGTCTTTTCTTCGGTTGCCGGCATAACTTTTCTGTCAACTCTGAGCTGCGCTTATGTGTTGTTGAATAGATCTGACCTTTTCTGCCATTTCATCAACGAGATCAGGTCCTAATAGCTTTCTTTCCCTAACTTCATCCCAGCAAGTTGGAGTCCTGCATTTCTTTCCATAGAGAGCTTCATAAGGAGCCATCTGAATACTGGAGTGAAAGCTATTATTATAAGAAAATTCCACCAAAGGTAGGTGTTGATCCCAACCTCCTTTGAAATCCATAGAGCAAGCTCTCAACATATCTTCTAGGGTTTGAATTGTTCTCTCAGAATGACCGTCTGTCTGCGGATGATAAGCAGTGCTGAAACTCAACTCTGTATCCAGAGTATGCTGAAGACTTCGCCAGAACATCGAGGTAAATCTCGGATCCCGATCAGATATAATAGAAAGTGGTACTCCATGCAATCTTACCACTTCCTTTACATATAACCTGGCAAGCTGATCTAGAGAGAAATCCTCTCTAATAGCAATGAAGTGTGAAGACTTTGTAAGATGATCAACTAGACCCAGATAGAATTATTGCCTTTGGAAGTTTTAGGAAGTCCTGTGACAAAGTCCATAGTGATGTTTTCCCATTTCCATTCGGGTATGGGTAATGGTTTTAACATCCCCTTAGACTTTTGTCTCTCAGCTTTAACTTGTTGACAAACCAAGCATCGAGAAACATATTCAGCAACATCTCTTTTCATGCCATCCCACCAGAAGTACTCTTTCAGGTCCCTATACATCTTTGTGCTTCCATGATGAATAGAGAATGAAGAACTATGAGCCTCATCCAGCAGCTCCTTCTTTAATTCGGGGATGGAAGGAACACAAACCCGATTCCTGAACTTTATTATCCCATCACAATCAAGGCTGAATTCAGGAACATTTCTCACCTTCTTTTGTAACTCGACATCTTCTTTCTGTGCCTCTTTAATCTTCACATGTATAGATGGTTGAACATTCATTTGAGAAAGATAGGATTTTTCCCCTTCCATTATAATTCCAAGATCCATCCTTTGTAAATCCATAAATATTGGATCTTTTGTGATCCTAATCATGAATAAACTAGCATGGTGTTGTCGACTTAATGCATCTGCCACCTTGTTTGCTTTCCCAGGGTGGTAATGGATTGAACAGTCATAATCCTTAATCAGCTCAAACCATCTTCTTTGGCGCATATTCAGCTCCTTTTGTATGAAAATATACTTTAAACTTTTATGATCAGTATAAATATCACACCTTTCACCATAAAGGTAATGCCTCCAAATCTTTAATGTAAAGATTACCGCAGCCAACTCCAAATCATGTGTTGGGTAATTTTGCTCATGGATTTTCAACTGTCGTGAGGCATAAGCTATCACCATATCATTTTGCATAAGAACACACCCCAATCCCTTCTTGGATGCATCACTGTAGATCACAAACCTTTCTCCACTACAAGGCAGTGTGATCACAGGTGCACTGGATAACCTTCTTTTCAACTCCTTGAAATTCTCTTCACATTCCTCTGTCCAGAAAAACATAACTCCTTTCCGAGTCAACTTGGTGAGTGGATTAGATAATCGTGAAAAATCTTTTACAAAACGTCGATAATATCCAGCCAAACCAAGAAAACTTTGGATCTCAGTTACTGTTGTTGGTCTCGACCATCTTTTGATAACTTTTGTTTTTTCTGCATCCACATATATCCCCTCTTTTGAGATTATGTGACCCAAAAATGCAACTTTTTGAAGCCAAAATTCACACTTGGTAAATTTGGCATAAAGCTTCTCCTTTATCAGGGTCTTCAATATAATTCTCATGTTATCTTCATGCTCTTCCTTTCTCTTTGAATAGACAAGAATATCGTCTATAAAGACTACCACAAATTGATCAATATAGTCTCTAAATACTCTATTCATTAGATCCATGAAGATAGAAGGGGCATTAGTAAGACCAAATGGCATCACTATAAATTCATAGTGTCCATACCTTGTACGGAAATCCGTCTTTGGTATATCCTCCCTTTTGACCCTTAATTGATGATACCCTGAACGAAGATCAATCTTGGAAAAGTATTGAGCTCTGCGTAGTTGGTCAAATAAGTCATCAATGCGTGGGAGATGATATTTGTTCTTGATAGTGATCTTGTTAAGTTCTCGATAATCAATGTAGAGTCTCATTGATCCATCTTTCTTCTTAACAAATAGAACAGGTGCTCCCCACGGTGATGCACTAGGGCGTATGAATCCCTTATCAAGATTCTCTTGGAGTTGCTTCTTCAATTCCTGCAACTCAATTGGGGCCATTCTATAAGGTGTCTTTGAAATATGAAAAGCACCCGGTACGAGTTCTATTGAAAACTCAACTTCACGATTTGGTGGAAGACCCGGTAATTCCTCCGGAAAGACATCATCAAACCCCCGTACAATGGGCATATTCTTAATTGTGAGTTTCTCACCAACCATTTGAGATAAATAACCTTCATTTAGTGGAATCAGTACCCATAAGATGGAAGAAATTTCCACTGGAAGGTTATGTTCATCCTTGCATTGATAGACGATCGTAGATTGATCTGGAATATGAAATGTGACTTCCCTTATTTGGCAATTGATATGAGCTCCATGTAGAGAAAGCCAATCCATGCCAAGAATCACATCAAATTCCACTAAAGTAAGGATCACAAGATTTGCAGGAAGCACTTTCCCACAAACTTCGATCGGAGAAGAATTATAAACTTTTGATGCGACTGTTGTGCCATTAGGTGTTGTCACAGCTAACTCAACATCTAATTTTTGAGGTAATACGGTGATACCCTTAGAAAATTCTTTAGAAATAAAAGAGTGGGTGGATCCAGAATCAAATAAAACATTTGCTACTTTAGAGTGGATGGTAACTATACCTTTCACCACTTCGTTATCGTACTCCACATCGCTGATAGAAATTGCATCTGACTTTCCTTTGTCTTTAGCCTTAAGATTTTGTTGACGTCGACCATCATCATCAACCCTTGGATTTGGGCATTGATTGGCATAATGCCCCATCTCCTTGAAATTGAAACATTGAAGTGTAGTAGGTTCATTCTGTGTATCCCTTCCTTTGTTTGCGTCATTAGACATCTTCTTCCCATTATCACGGCATTCAAATGCCCGATGAGCTTCCTTTCCACATTTAAAACATTTACTTGTCCCTTTAAGACAACTCCCTCCATGTTTCTTTCCACACTTTGAGCATATGGAAAAGCTCATCTTATTTTCCGTGTGCTCTTTAGATTTTTCTTTGAATTCCATCTTCCTCTTCTTATCAAACCCATGTGACTGATGGGTTATTCCAATCTCCATCTCGACTTTGAGAGCACATCGAACGATTTCCTCGTAGCTATTGAAGTCCCTTATGGCTAACGCCCTTCGAAGACTTGGTTTTAAGCCACTAAAGAATCGATCGATCTTACTCTCAGGTTGGATAATAATACCAGAAGCGTACCCTGTAAGTCTTGTAAAATTTGCTTCATAGGTACCAACAGATTCATCATCCCTTTGCTTCAGTTCAAGAAACTCTTTCTCCATCTTTGTTCGGAGAATACGAGGGAAGTACCTATTGAAAAATAAGTTCTTGAACTCGTCCCATTCCATAGACTCAATTTCATCCCTTTGCCTCATATTCTTAATAAGATTCTACCATTGATCAGCATCTCCTTCCAAACGATACACTGCTAGGATGACTTTATCATGTTCAGAAGAACTGAAAATATCTTTTCAGTAGTACTAATCCATTGTTCAGCAACTAATGGATCAGTAGACCCACTGAAAGAAGGTGGACGCTGCCTCATGAAGGATTCAACAGAATGTTGCTCCTTCCTTTGCTCGTTTGGAAGTCCTGCATGATTCATAACTTGAGAAAGTTCTGTGAGCATGGCTACAAGATTTTGCATTCCAGCTCCCATATCGTTTGGTTGCTCAGGGGGACAATCATTGCATTTCCCATCGCATTCCGCATTAACACGGTTCCTTCGGGTTCCAGCCATTGACTAAAACCAAGAAGAATAGTGTGAGCAACACTAATTATAATAGGAAAACCACATAATTAAATAATAAAATTTTCATTCTTAATGTCTTATACTAGGTTATTCAATGCCATTTCTAAAACACTAAGATTGTGTTCTATTCTTAGACTTATCCTTAGGGTTCTTACTAAGGCTTTCACATCCTAGTTTGCAAAGTTTGACTATACCTTTCCTCTGATACCAACTATAACGACCCATACTTTACATACATTGTTAATAATTCAAAATTGAAGCACACTTATTACAACATATGACAAAACCACAAAGGACTGTATAGGTATAGTGTCTTTAGAAACTGGGAAACATAAACAACTGGTTCATAAATCTTCTACAGTGTCTCCCATTTATTTCATAATATCTAGGGTCCCTTTTAGCATATTATACTTAATATCCATCTTCCTGACCTGGGGAAAAGAAAACATAAAAGGATGAGCTCAAATTCTCAGCAAGGGAAAATAAAAGAAATAAAAATCATATCATATCTTTTTGAAAATCAAAACCTGCAAAAGAGATCATAATATCTTAACATGGAATAAATCATAGAAGTGAAAATGAGATCCCCATAATCATAACATAAAACTTGAAACTTTGTGTCATGCACACATAATCATGGAAAATCATTTCTTGTTAGTCATGACTCATTGCGAAGACTATCTTAGTGGACAAAGTCCCTTTCTGAACCGAGTTCACTTCTCGTTTCAGTACTGTATCACTGAACCGAAATAACCTTCCGTTCCAGCCATGTCTATCTCATGAGATATAAAATCTTTACCCAATGCATTGGAGGGAGATATAGGTCCCACCCATCTTATAATGAATCCTTTCTTATGTGTGCCACATAATCATAAATCATACATCATAGCGTAATCCACGTAATAAAAATGGGATTCTTAAACAACATGACATCATAAAACAATTCATATAAGATAAAGTAATTCATAGAAATGTTTCCATCACAACATAATCAAATCCATTTAATAATAGGGATACAAAGAGAACCCTTTTATTGTCTTAGATGGAAAATAATTTTGATAAAATACTTGAACTCCATTCTTGAGGAAAATATACTTTCTACTTCAAAAACATTTTTCCTTTCATAACATGTCATACAACTTTAAAATAAAAGAAGTTGATTAGAAATAAACTTGAAAACTTGTAAAGGAAGCTTCTTGGAAATAATGTTTTAAAAATCCATTCATGCCGTATAAGTTAAAAAAACATTCTTCGTACTTTTGTCGGAAAAGTCAAAAAGTACCTCGTACGAAAAACGACAAAAGATTCCTTTCATACATATTTCTAAAAACTCACCGAAGGGTAAAAATGAATTTAAACAATTGTAGGTGGATGGAAATAATATTACATATTGATGAAAACATGGATGTGGATGATAAAATACACCCCAGTAAATACTTACGAATAAACAATCTCGGATAAAAATGAGATTGTGATATTTCCCTTACCATAGGTCCGATTAGCTTTGTACGTGTCCAAAGCTCCTGTATAATGGTTTAAATAATGTTATTGACTTATTCCAGAATCATACATATTTATATGATATCATATATGGTCATATTCTTAGCTTCTTGTTAGTAATATTTCATTGTTACTTGTTACTCGGGTCTTTATTGCCTTTTGTTCTTATGCGTGTTTTGCCGAATACATTCTTATTCTTCTTTTAAGGTTATAGATACCTTATATCCAGAATGGTATTAGTGTAACATATATCATATTTATTCATTCAATTCATTTATATAATTACTATGTAATGATGATCATGTAGAACGAGTCACATCACATCGTGGAAACGGTATTCCATACGTACGCACGAGTGATGATATCATTCCTATGATCGTGGAACTGTATTGGAGTATATATATATTATTTCAGTATCAATATTACTTTATAATAATCATAAATAGTTACTCATTACACCATTATACCCATCCTTGTAAAGTGATGGTGGAAAAATAGATTACACCGCGGCGTGGAGACGGTATTCCGTACGTACGCACGCGCGGTGATTTCATCTTTCCGTGGGATGGATAGAAGGTGAATTAGGGTTGTTTCATATTTATAATAACATATCAGTATGTAAGTAATACTGATGTTATTACTTTATCATGAAACAACTAATGAAGAAGAAGTTGAAGAAGAATGAAATTGAAATGATCGGTAATGGATATTACCTCTTCTTTGGAAAGCCTCTTTGAATCCTCCACTTAGGGAACTAAGATTGGTCTTTGAAGAAGACCAGGACCTCTAGGATTATTCTAGGGAAGTGGAGAGGAGAAAATGGCAGGGGTTGGCCGAGCTTGAGTGCTCAAATTGGTGTGAGGAGGAGGGGGAGGAGGTGCCCTTTTATAATGGAGGAGAGGGGCACCTTAGGAATATCTCAAAATATTATTTTATATTAAAGTCAAAATCGGTTTATAATGGTTCCAAAGGGTCTTATTTTGAAGCTAAAGTGGGGATGGGTCGAAATCCTATCAACCAATAGGATTTAGACATGTTTAGGGTATTATTTTAACCTTATCAATTAGATTTAACTCTAAGTTAAATAATTTAACTTTTACCGTGTCTTTTTGTTTTCTTTCACTATATGGTTAATACAGTTACTATAACATTCCAAAGGAACCCCAAATTGTTTATTATTAATATATATATCCTTATATAAGTCATTTGGCCGAACCTTTGATTTTTAGGAATAAAATAACAATTAATAATATAATATTTGATTTAAAAACTGTTTTTGTGTCAATTTTGACACTATTTGATATATGATTGTTGTGAAAGTCATAACAGAATTATATATTCGAACCAAGTAGATTAAATCAACACTAATATATCATAGTAACCTATAAAATTAGTGTAATTCATAAAAAGTTTTAAATTACATTTATTTTTGTGTTTATAACATCAATTATGTCAATATTTCATTAATAAGATAATTACTGCATCATCATTGTGTCACAAATAAATTAAATTATATAATGTCTAAAAATTACAAATAAAATACCATCATGTAGGAAATCGTTTTAGATTTCTAATGAATATTTATAGTCGAATTTATATTATGTATAACCCCATAGTAAAAATTATTTACTTATTAAACTTTGATTTTAACTATTTTAACCCTTCTTTAAATAAATTAATAATAAATGTCCTAATCTTATCCAAGTGGGCCTAAATGGTCATATTTTATTCATAAGGTTGTTTTTGGTCGAATTAAACTTATCCAATAGAATTAGGACATGTGTTAGGGTAATAATAATATCATATTTACCCTTAGTTACCCTATTTTCTATTAACCGCGGTAATAAAAGTAAAAAGTTACTATTCACCAAAAAATTATTTTTATCACATTGAACCACATTTTACTTACTGATATCAACCGTTTCTGTCGTATTTTTGAAATTCCATTCACAGAAGCGGTAAAATTATGTTTTATGAAAAATTCAATTTTTATCCTACCACTTAGTGGTTTCACTATTCATCAAAAATTGAATGTTTTCAGAAAAATACCAAAATTTCACCCTAGGCTAATTTCGATATTCTGAATCCAAAAATGAAGTCCATTTTGAAAAATAAAATTTATAAAATTTCAAAAAGTGGTTATTACTATTCATAACGGCTAGTTTTAATAGCATATTGTTGTTTAGTGAAACTCGGTATTGCGTACGACGCAAGCTATCGAGGAAGGTCGCGATTGCGTGTAAAGAAAGCCAAGCAAGTGTTGTGTAGAAAAATATTCCTTTGATGATTCATATAACATAAAAGTCTCGGGTGTTACAAGTATCTACAACAAAAGAGGGTTACCAAAATTAATGCTTCAGTTGGTTTGGAAAAGAATCTATTAAACCCATTCATACATGTGAGTACAGATTATGTGTTCCCTATCAGTCAAATTGATAGGATAGACCCAAATCCAAATACTCTTATGTAAACTTCCATAATGACAATTATGGCAACCAAGCGAGACATCATGGGAGAAATTGGTGATTCACCAAGAAATGATGAAAGCTCAAATGGAGATGTATTCGTTTCATCTGCTGAAATCCAGCAATTCTATACTTTATAAACCAGGCCAGAAGAAGTTATAACAATGTCGAAGACGAATGATGATGTCAATTCTCAATCCATCATCTCCTCTTTATTACCCACTGAAGACCCTTCATCATCAATAGGGTCAGAAATGATAGCCTATTCTTCAAGATATTCAAATTTTAAAATCTCTATTGATCATAGATATTCAGCTTCATCATCTACTATACAAGTAGAAACAGAAGAAATAACACTTGTTGAATAATAAGAGTAAGATCTTAGAGATGCTCCTCTATCATTTGAAGAGGGTATCTCTACCTTTGTGGATGAACTTAGAGAAATAAATCTGAGTACAAAATAAGATCCATGCCCCACTTTAATTAGTGCGGCCATAAATCTTATAGAGTAAGAAATGTATAATTCATTTTTAAAAAAAATCAATATGTATTTGGTAGGAATTATATATAAATGTCAGGGCATGATCCTGATGTTTCTACCCATCATTTCGGTTTTTCATAATAACATCGAGGATTCAATCAAGCCGCAAGAAGAACACACCCAACTTATGCAACCAAAATTGAAACTAAGGAGGATAAACTTATCAAGGCTAACTTCGTCAGAGAAGATTAATATCCCAGATGGCTGGTAATATTGTCCCTATAAAAAAGAGGAATGGAGAAATTAGAGTTTGCATTGATTTCAAAGATCTTAATCAGAATTGTCACAAGGATGAGTTTCTAGTTCCAATCACATAACTCTTAATTGATTCAACAGTTGGATATGAAGCACTTTCCTTCATGGATGGATATTATGGGTACAATCAAATCTGAATTGCCCTAGAAGATGAATAATCTACAGCCTTCAGATCCCCCCAATGTGTGCTTTTCTATTGGGTAATGACTTTTGTCTTAAAGAATGCTGGCGCAACTAATCAATGTGACATTCACTATATATTCAAACCTTTTTTAGGGAAATTTGTTGAATGATATGTGGAATATTTGGTGGTTAAATACAGACAATGTTCTAATCACTTGTCTGATTTCGAAATCAAATTCCACAAACTTCGACAACACAATTTGAAGATGAACCCCTTAAAATCTTCTTTGGGCGTAACCTCAGTAAAATATCTCAGCTTAGTTGTATGCCATCATGGTATCGAAGTCGATCATGAGAAGGAAATATCAATCCTTTGTATGTCACATTCTCTTAATTTCAAATAATAGAGAGGACCTCAAGGACACTTGGACTATATTCGGCGTTTCATTACCAATTTGGCAGGAAAATGTTTACCTTACACCAAATTGATAAAGAAGGGAGTCCCTTACCATTGGAATGAAGAATGTCAAGAGGCAATCAATATTCTCAAGAAATATCCCTTGAGTCCACCGGTATTAATTCCACCTATTGAAGGAATCCCACTTATTCTATATGTCACAACTTTAGAGTGATCATTGGGTTCTTTCCTTGCCCAAAAGAATGATGCTGGAAATGAAAACAACCTTTACTATCTCAGTAGGACTATTCTTGAAGTAGAAACCTGATATTCAATTATTGAAAAGTTCTTCCTAGTGTTAATCTTTGATGTTTAGAAAATGAGACACTACCTGCAACATCATGAGGACCAATTGGTATCTCGCAATAACCCACTCAAATTTATCCTTAGTCATCCAATACTTACAAGACGTCTGGTAAGGTGGGCATTTATTTTGAAAAATTTGATATCCAATATGTGTCTCAAAAGGCAATAAAAGGCCAAGCTTAGGCAGATTTCCATGCTGAACACCCTTCAGTATAAGATTCATTTTTAGATATTGAACATCCTAATGAGGAAGTCTTCTCTATTGTAGATAATCATCAAACATGGGAGATGTACTATGATGGTACTACAAGAAGTACAATAGGGATGAAAATGGAAGATTTTAATTTCAACAAAGTTGGGTTTATAGTAGTTCTCATTTCCCCTAAAAGGTCAATGAATCCATTATACTTCTTATTGTTGGAAGGTGGTACAAAAAATATAATATCAAGCAATCATCACAGGATTGGAGTTGGTGCTTTAGGAACAAGTGAATCACTTAACCATGATTGGTGATTCGGACTTGGTAATCAAACAAGTCAGTGGGGATTATGCCATCAGAAAAGAATAATTAATCCCTTTGTATGATTACATCAGAGAGTTAATGGTGTAATTTCTTTCAGAACAGAAATTTTCTTATGTCCTGTGATCACAAAATGCTCAAGCTGATGCACTGGCTAATGTAGCCACAGCTCTAGCGGATCCAAATCCGGATGAAAAAATCATCTGTATTTCCCACCGTCTTATATTTTCACATTATGTTCAAATTATAATAGAGGAAATCAATGAAATTAGTCCCATTTCTGAACCATATGGTCATACTATATGATGGATGACACCTATCAGGGAATACCTTCAAAATGGAACACTCCCACCTGATAGAGTAGGGACAGAACATGTCTAGCAACGTGTGGTAAATTTTAATCTTTATGATAGCGCAGATCATCTAGAAAAAATTCCCTACAAAAGAGGTTTTGAAGGAATTATTTTCATATGTATTGATTATGAAGAGACTATGGATGTTATGAATAAAGTACATACAACAGTGTGTGGTGACCACAAGTCTGGACATAGTTGCCTGATCAAATTCGAAGGCATGGATTCTTCTGGCCTTCAATGATGCAAGATTCTATTGATTTCACTAAGAATATTCATTCTTACCAAGTAGGTTCCAACATCATTCATCAACCCCCAGAGTTTCTTCATAAAGCTAAATACTCATGGTCGTTGGCCACATGGAGAATGGATGTAGTAGGACCTTACCCTTCCGCTACATCCAGGCAGTTTAAGTATATTCTTACTGCTACTGACTTCTTTTACAAATGGGAATTGGGAATACCTCTTAAATAAGTTAGTTCTAAAAGCATTGTTAGTTTCATCAAGTCTAAAATCATTAAAAAAAATTGGTTTTCCTCATACCATATTGACGGACAATGGCACCAACTTTTGTTCATCTGATATAAGGAAGTTGTATCAAGAATACAACATCAAATTCAACTATTCCCATCGGTATCATACAATGGCCAATGGACAAATATAAGCCATCAATAAGACTCTTTCAAACATACCACAAAATATGTTGGATAAAGATAATAAATCATAGCCTGATAAACTTTTTCATGCTATATAGGATTATCGGACCACCACCTGCACTACTACGCGATCAACTCCATATTCATTGGTATATGGAACAGAAGCTGTCTTGCCCATTGTGGATCAATTACCTTCACTCAGAGTAGAAATTTGTGATCCATCATCTAAAGATGAAAAATCTCAAATGATATTGTATGAATTGGAATGAATATATGAAAAATATTGTGCACCCTACACCACTTGGAATTCTGTCAGAACCAAATAGGATGGGCTTTCAACAAAAAATTTTGTCTTTGATAATTCATTCAAGGAAAATTGGTATTGGTTCTCAGAACTCCAAAGATACTAGGAAAGAAAACACCCAATCTTCAGTCAAAGTGGGAAGGACCTTATTCAATACATAAGGTATACTCCAATGGAGCTTATTCTTTAATCTCAATGGATGGAGAACTCATCACAACTCCGACCAATGAATGATTCTTGAAGAAGTATTTTTTGTAACCCAAATAAAAGATGTCCTAGATACATGACGCAAATCTATAAAAAACTCTTTCATCCAACATAATGTTAAACTGTGTTGTCCTAGCTACACGACGCTAAACTATGTAACATTTTTCCTTACTGCATGACATTAAACTACATAGTCCTGTCTTACGTCCAGTAAGACATTAAACTGCATAACCATCATCCTAGCTATATGACATTAAACTATTCACCTCTTCATACCACATGATGTTAAACTATGAAAAATTCCCTATTACGTCCCACATGATGTTAAACTATATTTAGTCATCACTACAAGGCTTTAAAATTCATAGTCCCCTATAGTCCATGTTGTAAGACTTTAAACTGCATGGCCCCTCATTCATCAAACATGACGTTAAACTGTGTCATGTCCCTTATGTCCTACATGCCATTAAACATTGCATCGTTAGGGTTGTTTCTTCCTCTTGCTTCTCACATCGAGTATGAATCATGTGAGCTTAGAGTAAACAACAATCATAACACCCTCTATGGGCTGAAAATCATGCGTAAGTCCCACCACCATTTTTTGAGGTCATTGTCCATAAGTAAAACTATATCACCAATTCATTCTTAATCGAACTACGTGGACTTTGATCCTTGCCTTCTAGGCTGGGTACGTAGGCAACCACCCAAGGATCAAGCCCAAAACAAGTCTCTTCCTGTCAGTTCACCTACGTCTCATACGATGTTAATCCATGAAGCAGCCCAAAACCGATCTCATCACGTCGATTCATCTCTGTCTCTTACAATTTTTATCTGTGAAGCAGCCCACAAAACCTATATCTTCACATTGGTTCACCATCGTCCTTTCAATATGACCTTAAACTATACAGTCCCCAATTGTACCTCACCTGAGAGGGAATCATAAATGATATTGATCTCCAATCGTGTCATATTTCAAAGACAATGTCCATACATGTTAATCCATGATCCTTTAATCTTGGTTCAATCCATCATTGCACTAAAGTACCCTTTCACCATTCACTTATACAGACCAAATCTGTACAAAGGGAATTTTAAGAACTACGTGAAACTGCATTCCCAACCTTATGTGATACATAGGAATGTTCGAGCGTCCCTCGAATCTAGCCCTAACTCTTTGGGCCTAACCCCAAATTCCACATTCAGTCCCTTGTCTGAAAAGTCCCCCTGTGAAAACATGACTGTGGTATGACAACCCTGGTATTCATTCAAATCATATTTTTAAAACACACAATGGGTATTCATTATTATAGTCCAAGCTCTATGACACTAAACTAAGATGTCATACACTCTCATCCCACATGACGTTAAACTATATTTCAATAACTACGTATGGCTTGATTCCTATCCTTATAGGATTCATAGTGAAGTCCAGTACCTCAATTCAGGCCAGAGTCACAACATTATTATGGTTAGCATTGGTCTGTGTATCTCCTACATGCATCGGACAATACCCATTTTCATGTTTCATACTCCTATGTTTAAATATTTCCAGATCTCCATAACCCTATTCTCGACTAATGGTTACAAAATGTATGATACCCATAAATTCTTTTTCCTGACTATGCAGTAAGTGCCCTTAGGCAGCCTTGCATAATCAGTCTATTAAACGGACCTGTCATCCAAAAGATGCTATTATTTGACTATGCAACCAATTACCTTATGTGGCCAGACATAATTCAACCCCCTAACGGGTTTGTAAAATAGTTTTAACTTCATTCTTAGAAGGAAAACCACTTTTTTCCTTGTTTGTCTTAACTGCCAATATGTAGGGATCTGCAAAAAATAGCGATTCCTAACATATTTGAGCCATACTCGTTTTCATGATCTAAAAGTATTCAAGTCTATGGTTTATATATTCCTTTCCTACATTTAGGTCAAACCTTCACATGAGTGACATTCAAACAATTATTTTAAAATCTTGATTTGGAATATCCTCTCCATATTTACGTACCTCTCTCTATACAACAGACTCTATGCATTGGAAAATTTTAATCTCCATAAACATTCACTTGGTTTTTTGCAGTATAATAGTAAAATTTCTAAGAGTTATTTTGCCTGACTATTTAGAATTTTCCATTAGGCGGCCTTGCATATGTAGTCTACATAATGGACCTGTCATCCAAATGATGCTACTATTTGACTATGTATCCAATGCCCTTAACTGGCCCTTCATAATTCAACCCCCTAACGTGTTTGATAAATAATGGTAAATTCACTCTTAGGAAATAGTTCTTATAATGCCTTTTATCCATTTTTATATCATTCCTCATATTTAAATTTTCTTATGTAATAGTTTACATGTTTTCCATCCGCAATTGAATGTGGTAATATGTTTTCAGATAAATTATCTATGAATTGAGTCATTTTTAATCTATTCGGTCAAAGCTATTTAAACCTTAATCATTCTCCTTTTTATTTCTGACATGCATGAATTTAAACTGCCCCAAAAATAAGAGGTAACTCAGAACAAAAGTCAAGTACCAGCTCACTAAACATAAATTTTTAATGATTTAGGTAATATTGAGCAATAAAAAGATTCAATGCTTGTATGTTTATTTTTATTATCCTTGAGAAATTCAAAATATTCTTATTAGACCCACTAGCTTAGGTAAAATAATTTAATGTATGTAGAAAAATAATGCATGTAGAAATGATTGATGATGAAAGTGTTTTTCATTGATGCACAAGAGTTAGAAGGACATCCATATACTGGAGTCTCCTCTCCTTTTTCAAGAATTACAAGAGGATTTAAACATAACACTACATTTGATATACGGAATCCCAAGCAACATCAACAGCCACTTAAAGTTCATGCACTTGACCATATTCAGTCCTTTCATCTTGATGGAGTGAATTGTTGGCATTTGGAATGGTTTTCATATCATTTGTTTGAATTCCTTACAGTTAATTGTAAAGTTGGTCATGTTCCCCGGTAACAACATCTAATTGTTGCTGAAGATGCATCTGTTGGACATCTTTCTCCCAGATCTTATGCTTCTGCTCCTTCAACATTGCAGCAAGATCAACCTTATCTTGGGACACTGCAGCCTCATATTTGCTGATATTGGTCAAAAGCCTTACTCTGTACAAATCATGACGATATTTTTTCTCCTGCTCCCTCCTTAAGATGACTTGTTTCACTACGACAAGGACCTTTTGATATCCAAAACCTCCAAACCCAACATAACGAATAGGGATGACAGTCCTGAGATCTTTGAAGACATCTCTTCAAGAGGAACATCAGATATGATTTTCCATATGTTCTGACATGCCTTGTGACATGATAATTGGAGTGCATTTTGTACCTCTGGTTCTTATTCTGAATCACTACCGCAGGGGTAAATATATTCTAGTATTAATGCACTTAGAAAAGTGCCTTGTTCTACTCCTTCCCCCCCTGAACCTTGTTACTTCACATTCTATTCTTGTTGGGGTGGAGGCAGTTGCGTCACCTCCAGATCTAGCCACTGAAATTGACGGCCCTATATAGTCAATTGAAATATTTGGTTAGTTTCATATGATAACAAAAGTTGATTAAGTTGTTTTTAAAATTAAGTGCAACCCCAAATATTATTATCTATTACCCAATGGTAGATCAACAGCATGATAAGGCTTCTCCTCGTCTTTCCTAGCTTCAATAGGATAATCAGGACAGTTTTCAGGAAGCTCTACCAGGATAAGATCTACATGATCTAGTGTCTATGCAATAACAGGGTTTTCTATACCCCCTTCAGATATTGGATGTTCAGCATATTTCTCAGATGGAACTGCACATTTCAACCAAACATTGTCAGAGATGAAATAAAGAATTTTTTTACAAGACAAAGGATAACAGTCATGTCCAAAATCATCTAAATTACATTGTAATTTAATATGATCTAAAATGTCATCAAATAATGAGCCATGTTTCATCATTTCACCAAGTTATATCTCATATTCTTGTTTGGTCTCACCAGTGGGAGAATTCGATGTATCTTCTTGGCGACCCTCATCCTGCAGCCTCTGACCTCATACTATTTCTTCTATGAAAATTACGACATCTGTTTCAGTGGTCATCAAATGTTCTGGTGAAAGTGTTGAACCTAATGTATCACAGAATGGATGGAAGTTGATGTTTTTATTCATCATTTAATGATACATTGTTAAATTACAAGAAGCAGGATCTTCACTCCTTACAGTAGCAGTAGGAGCAGTAATAGGAATAGACGCTGGCTTTTTTCAGGAGCAGTCATGTTAGCATGGATTTGCGACTGTTCACCATCACCCTCCATCATTCTTAGAGAAGGGTCAATCCACTCCCTCAAAGGGGAAATTGAATAATACCCTGCAGTCTTAAGATGCATGAGAAATATTTTCATGAGTTAGGATTAATAACTATCCAAAGGACATACCACTACTGATGAAACGTTTAGCTATGGACATCTTCCTTTGATGTCTTTGCTTATTTTGATTTATGGGTGTTTTGACATCAAAATCTCCAAATATGGTTATTGGAGAGTGAAAACCCATTTCTATATCTTCATTCGTGGCTTGTCATCCTAGAGATACCTCGCCCTACTTGCGAGGAGATTAATTAGCTCCGATGGTAGTACCAGTAGGGCTATACTCTGGTCCAGGAACCACAGATGTTCATTTCTTTACAAGCTGTAGGATGAATAAAGTAATTTCCTTGAGTAACAAAGAATTAACTGGAATCAAGTTGCAATGAAAATAACGAAAGAAAATTACATCTTCAGGGGCAACGTAATCGTTCCACTCCTCATCTCTGAAAGCACCAGTCCCCTCAGTGCACCATGATGAATCATTTCCTTCACCTGATTGGTGATAGGAATGGAATCATTAGTGGCATATATGAGCCTCTCTAGCTCTCTAATGTAATCCCACACTTCATTGGTGTTATCCTCGAAACAGATTTCTATATAATATTGATGATTCCCACCCCAGGGATGGGTATCCCTTCGCATAAGTCCAGCCAGGCGGTTTCAGCATCGCAATATAAACTTCTCCATGTCTAGATAGCCTCTGGTCATAGATATTCAGCATGTGTACAATAAGGCTATGGGGAGTCTCCTACAATTATGTACATCAACTTCTTCCCAGCTTCTACAATCATAGACGAAGGATAATAAAATAATACTTGTTTCTCTATAAGTAATGATGATTAAATTTCCTCAATGATATAACTCAGCTGATGTCGAGGGAGTAGGTATCTTAATTCTGGTAGGAGTATTATATCTGGAAAGAGGCCACTTTGACACATGTCATGCCTCATCATCCTCATCTTGAGAATCCAGTGAGTCAGCTCCGAGTGTGGAAGAGTCACCTTCCAAATGATGGGTTTCATTCTTGACAGTGCTCTTATTTTTCCCCACCTAAGGAACTGGATGATTCAGTACCACTTCAGAGTATGATGCTACCTAGTTCTCAGCATACAATGTAGTCATGTTACTCATCAATCTAGCAACTGTTAGTTCAAACACTGCCTCAATCTTCTCCATATATGTTAGCTACCATAGTTGTTGGGAAACCATCAGATGTTACTCTGACCTGACATACACAGGTGGGGATACAACAATCTGATAAAGACACATGAATTGGCGTGCAAATCTGTATGGATAATAGGCCTCAAATATAATCTCTTCATCTATCCTGGTGGCCAATACACCATCTCTGCAAAGCCAACTTGTATGACTTCAATTCCAGGCTAGTTGTTCCATCATCAACAAATTACCCGATTGGTGTGTTTCCGTAAATAATGAAATGTAATTAGTTGAACATGCTTAGCCTCACCTTCATATAATAGGATTTGAGAGATAACAGAAAAATTCCAAAAAATTCCTTCACTGACGGCCTGCAAGAACATCAGGTCCCTGTACTCCGCTCTATATAACATATGTGAAAAAATGAGTGGTGATCCATCCCCATAAAATGTGGAAGGGTCCATTATTCTCAAAGGAGACTTACCCATATAAACATGCAGTAAGCTTATATGAATATTTTCCAAAATGGGGGTGGCCAACAAAACCATTTTCCTCTCAGCCAACATGGCTGCAAAAATGAAGGTCTATGGCCTGACGCCACCCTTCAAATCCCTGACTGGCAGAAGATAAACACTGATCCACAAGGCTATGAACCCTGCCCGACATGTCTTTTCTGTGATTCTATAATCCACTTCGTACCCCCACTTTTAAAATTTTCCTTCATACAGGGTCTACCAGAATATTCCAAAATCACCCCTCTTCTCTGTGCAATAGGAGGAAGTAGGAAAAGTACAAGTGGGCCTCTTCTCCTTCTTCTTGGTAATAGATACATCCATCCACTCCTCTGGATGAATATCCTTTCTAGAATTAGTTTTGGAGGTCTTTAAATTCTATATCTTGTAGAAAATGTTCAATAATTCTCAAGCCAAAGCCCGAGTATTCTCCAAATCATTCCAAGTCTCCTTCGGAGGGATGAATTCGTCATACATATGGAAAAAATTGGAGCCCCAATGATCTTGTAGACATCCCACACACTGAAGCCTACTTCTCCATGAGTATGATGGAATGAATTGGTTTTTGGGCTCTAGCGGATGATTAGCTCTGGCACAAAGTCATCATTTCTATAGACACATGTCTTCCTAGCCCAGATGACGTCATATATTGCTACTCCTTCCCGATCCTCGACAAACTATTCACAGGTTTGTCACACCCAATATGCCCACCTCAATGTTTGCTTCACACCTCCTCCAAAATGGAAGTCAAAACTCTTCTTACAGCCTTTGGATCGATCCATTTGAGAGGTTTGGAATATTGAGGCAAAACAATGAGGCTGCAACTCAGGCTTGTGAGGATTCTGATCTAGAGAACATGGGCTATGATTCATTATAAATGCCTTCTCCACTATTCCACCATTTAAAAATGTTCCTCCAACTGAGAAATTTGTTGGAGACAAATTGGTGTATGTCTGAAACCAAGAATGCAGGAGATAGTAATTTGGATATTTAATATTGACACCTTACACATGACCATGGACATACAGAGGTAGGTAAATTGTATATGGAAGATTAAGATGATATTTATTCAAGTACTTGTCCAAATATGGGAGTGTGTTGTCATATATATCATAGTACTCATGTCCAATGATGTTCATCATATCATCAATCCGCATTCTAGAGAGCTAATCACCAATTAAAAATCTTCTTGGAGACATTGAATCTACACAAACATCAGATAATTATCTTTTAAGTAAGTTTATTTTTCATAAAATTTGTGAAGATATTTGAAAAAATGGCTAAGGCATTAAGGAGCGCAAGTCCCATGTAGTCGAACACATCTAATATGGTCGCACAAGTATGGGCGCATAGGTATTACCGTGCAAGTCCAAATACCTCTACAGAAGCGCGACACAAAGAAACAATGAACCGCAAATACCAGCACCTGTGTGAATGAGAAAATGCAATGCTACTTGCACTCTGTGATCTAAGGAGAGTTCAAATCCGAGAGCTTTGTGCGATGTTGTGCCCATATTTATAGGCAAAGTAGTTTACCTACACACCGTACCCTACACGGCTCACACCTGCGCGCCACTACCTGCGCACTCAAAACCCGTGCGCCCAAAATTTCTTGGTTTTCTCCATTACATAAGAGTTAAATCTACTTTCCTTTTTTGGATCCAACTCTGAGGGGGGGATTTTGTTGAAACACTTTTTCATCACAGTTTTAACGAATGAAAAAGGGGAATACCTTAAGCACAAAGAGATTAATCCATTGAAGAACATAAAAAATTGACAAAGAATTGAACAATGATTTCTTGAAGAATGGATCATCCATGTTTCACCATGGTCATGCAAGCATACCTGCGTGCAACATATTGGTTGTTCAGGTGTGCCCTATTTTATTTTCTCCCAAGGTCCTCAGTGGCCAATAAATACCCTTTTTGGTCCCCCATTTCGTAAATGAATAAATCCAAAAGTCATATTTAAGCTCTTGGTGCCCTAGTCTTTTCTTGAAGTCTTCCGAACACTTATAAGGGAAATTTCTTACATATAATAGACGATCTAGAGAGGGGAAACAAGGCCTATGTGTTGAAATTCATCAACACTTGCTCACCTAAATGTCTAACCCTTATGAGAAATGGCCACACTTGCACACCACCTTATCTCTTCAACAGAACTTGCATGCCACCCTTTTAGAAGCCTTTATAGATAATAGTAAGGGCTTAATCCAAGTATCACCTATGTATTACCCTATTGGTTAACCATCTCCCAAGTACACATGTCACACACGTATACTTGAATGACCAGGACTTGCACGCCCAAACAAGAATTGTGTGCCTGCCTCTTTTTGGCTTCCCCGTCTACCTATTCAACTCTTTTTTTTCAAATCCACCTCTCCTCTTCAATATTTATCCTTAATACCCTCTTCAATGCCATTTATTGCATGGTTCCTTTGTTGGATTCCTTATCAAGAAGGAATTATTTGGAACATCTCTCAAAACATCATGATTTACATAACCTTATGTCAATATGGTTAGAGATTTCATTCATTTCAACCTCATCCTTTAAGATGAGAATATCATTAATCTGGGAATTTTCCTTAGGAGTATGCCCCATGTTCCCTAATATGGGAATCCTCCTTAGGTGTAAGCCCCATGTTCCCTAATCTAGGCATGCTCTACATGAGTAAGCCCTAAGTTCCCTAATCTGGGAATACTTTTTTGGAGTAAGCACCAGTCACAAGTTCTCTAACCTGGGCCTCCTTTTTAGAAGTATGCCCTAGTGACAAGTTACCTATCTTGGGCCTCCTTTTTAGGAGTTATCCCCAGTCATATGTTCCCCTTAACCCGAGCCTCCTTTTTAAGAGTATGTCTCAGTCACATGTTACCTTTAACTTATTCCACCTTTTTAGGAGTAAGAAACAGTCTTAATTTCATTTGATTTGGGCTTCCTTCTCAGGAATAAAACCCAATCATATGTCTCCTCTAATATGGGCATCCTTCTCAGGAGTAATCCATAAGGTATGTATCCAAATATCCATAAAGCACATATACCGTTATGGTCCTAGTTCCTGGGTTTCTTCCCAGATAAAAATCATAATCCTCATATATCTAGGTAGTCATAAATACATAAGCCCCACATCATTTCTTATGATTTCATATTTCATTGTACAATCGTCAGGTATTACTAATACTTCTTGTTTCTCACACTGAGTATGACTCACGTGAGCTTAGAGTGTAAAAGTAATTATGACATCTCTCATTGGGCCATTAGTCATGCATAACCCTTATACTTCTTCACTCGAACTACATGGGTTCTGGTTCCTTTTTCTCACAACGATACATAGGTAGACCATATACAGGTACGATACCAACTCTAAAATAATCCATGTCCTTCTGAACAACAATATACATCAGGTTCCCCCCTGAGTGGCTTTAAAACTAGTACGGTTATCATAATAACCAAGATATTTCTATATAATCTGTTGAAGGATGCCATTGACTAAGAATATCTAATAAATATAGATGATTCTCTATCAATGAAGAACCTCAAATACATATAAAATACTCTCTAAATCTCATTCATATCAATCATTTATTGTCATATCTAATGGAAAGCTCATTTTCATACTTGGTAAATTAATAAGGATTCATGAACATAACTCAAATATATAAGAGAGTCCTGGAGTAGACAATAATTCCCCTCAAAAAGGTGTGATGAGTATAAAATCCCATCTTCTCAAACAATGAAAATTCATAAGTCTCATCAGTCCACAACTAATGAGAACCAACCCCTGGAAAGTATGTCTAAATGTATATAGAATCATATGATGTTTCCTGTTCTACAAATAAACCTGTTAGAAACCGATTGGAATGTTTGAACTTTAAACAAACATGGTCATCCCCATTTCTAGAAGAAACTATATTACAAAGATATTATAATACACAATGCATGTTCATAGATTGCTTGTTGTTGTTATGACTACACATTATCTAATTATGGGCCTTGATGGGTTATTATAATCCAATCTTGGACAGTGAATACTATTTACTAATGTTATGATAAGGTCCTAAATGGTCACACATAATATAACATTCACGATTCTGGCCAAATTCTACTTAATAATATTATAGAATACTGTGGGCCCCACCATGGGGTCTGAGAGTCTTCTTATTTTGAAAACTGAAAGTTAAATAAATCAAAATTATTAAGGTATACAAATAAATCTTCGAATGTTTAGGCTAGAATGCAAAATTCGATGATCTGAATCCATATTCTATCATGATGCATGTATGAATTATTTAGAGGGGTTTGTCTTCAAATCCATCATGTAATGATTGGTAAAAATAATCATTAGTTGAAAATATCTCCAATTAAATGAGGTACTTGTTTAACATAATTTTTGTGCTTATTTAATTTACACAAGATCCTCAAACCACCACTGGGGATAGGATCACCGGATACAAGGAAGTTATTTCACTCCAGTGATGAATATTTTAAAATCCCTGTCCATGAACTTCCACTGTGCACCTTGGTATCTTCATGTTCAAATATCTTTGACCTATGAATGTTAATATTTAAGGTCATATATCTTTAAACATTTACCGTTATATATTATGTCCACATATCTTGGACCTTAATTTACTACAATTTAATTTCATATAGGTAGGATATTCTATTATTATATTATAGGTTCATGTTGTTCAACACTCCTATTACAATTGTTTTGGGTTATCTAAATTAGACCTTCTATTGATAAAGTTTATGGTCATGTATCTAGGAAACGTTTTTGATAAAAAATACCATATCATGAGTGTTGGAATCATAGAAGATATAATTCATAATGTTGAGATATTGATTCATGAATTATTAGACGGTTCAAACATGTTTGGGTGATCCAAGAACACACTGAGGCATCTAATTAAACTATGATGTTTCCACTTCTCAAAGGGATCATAAGTCTTTTCTGTAAGAAAATATTACTCTAATTGAATGTTAAAGGCCCCTTGTGTTGGATTCATTATGGGATTACAATAGTATTCAATAAGAGGGTTTATTTGTAGCTGGAGAAGATCCTTACAATATTATATTAGTGGTTTAATGAAGATTCAGAAACCAATGTCATGAGGTGGTCTATAAAAGATGAATATTCAAGAAGGGAACTGGATCCCTACATCATTTCTTATGTCAGTATGGATAAATATCCCAAAAGGTTTGTGCCACCCTAAATCTTTCTTTAATTCATGATGGATGAAGATCCAAAAGCATTTTATAACCATGAATCATTTATTTTGTTATTATGGTTGAATATTAAATAATGCATTTGACACTATTCATCCATGCTTTAAAAATGGGTATGATATGAGATGATGTAGAATAAATAATGATGAATCTCATGAGATAGTTGGATCAGTGGATATGTAAATCATAACCAAGGGTTTTGAACTAAGTATAATGATATGGGGATAAATTTCCATAGATTATCAGAAAACACATTGAGATGTTGAGTTCCACTATAATTTAATTATGTGTAACTAGGTAGAGAGATCATTATTTAACGGTAAATTATCTCGTTGTTAACAGGTTATTGACCTTTATGAGTAACCAAATCATGTACTGTCAAGAATAGGGGTTTCACCTCCTTTATAAATGCTATGGAAGATTTATGGATGTTAAAAAACCTATGTAACAACGAAGGTTTTGGAGACAAACCTATCTAAATAGGGTGGTGACACACTAGAGATAGTATTTCTGACAATGGATAGGTGATAATTGATGTGAATAAAGGGGAAATTTTCAGTAAAGACTACTGTAAATAGAAAATTTCGGATTATGATCATGAATCTCAGAATGATATATCATTCCTTTTTAGGGTTTCATAATGTAGACTTGGTACTTTTAAAGAATGATTTTATGTATCTTTGATTAGAGAATTAGTACTAAACATAGTGACACAACATTGTGGATGTCAAATCAACATGAATGGTTACATTATTATTCTAGTTAATTGTGATTTTGGAATATTTGAGTCAATGATATGGGAGACTGTTTGTCCAGGTTTATCATTAGTAATGGTAGATACTGGTAACACACTTAATAAGGTTAATACATCATGGGTTTATATGGGAATATTCATTTTGGACCAAACATCCATTGGGTCAAAGTTCAATCGCATTGTATTATTCCTGAATTAATCAATGTGGGGCTCCTTAAGAACAATCAGTCCAGGTTACCAATAATCTATATATTCTAACAAATAAGAATGACTCAACATTATGTAATTCCAAAAGATGAGTATCAACTCAAATAATTTTTGAGTTATAACTTAAATATAAAAAATGATTATTTTTTAGGGAAAATGTAATATTCTAGAATAAATCATCCACTATAAATGATACTCTATCATTCATTGAATAATTTCTTTTGGAGTAATGATATATGATAAATAATTTATCTAACTTGTTTCCCCTACCTGAAGGGTCCAATGAACGTGGATCAATATATTATAGGGTTATTGGATAAAGCATATAAACATAGTTTGTTACTTATTAATGATTTAACAATTTTCAAAATTTAAAATATGAATATACTTTTAATGTATAATAGACTTTTTTATATAAATTCTATTTATGGATTTCATCTTGATTAATTTTTTCACTTGAATAAGAAGTTTGAAGTCTTCTTAATTGGACCTTCTGAGGTACATTTTACGGTCTTATATCTTTTACCGTGGTATAAAATGATTAAATTCGAGATGAATATAACACATAAAATAGACGCATAATAAATTATCCCAAACATGATTCCCATGTATGAGAGTACTCTAATACCCTTTTGAATGTAGGATAGAGGTACCAGAAATTGTGGCTCCCTCTTCTCAGATCATTATTATTAGTCTGTGGAAAACATGCGAGGGATGAATTTGACTTACAATGAAGTGGTGGTTTTAATTTTCATATAGACTAGGCTTGTTAGGATTTGATTCCATTTTCACAATTCAATGATTCCTCCGGTTATGGGGTTCAAAGTCCAATATATATGTTCCAATATGTGATTACATTTCTATTAAATTAGAGCGTTCCCTTATCCTTTCCATGGTATATGTATGGTTTGTGGAATATTTGGATACACATGAAATAAATTGCGATTTTGATTGAGGTTCTAAAAAACAATGAAAGAAACTTAAACCTTGGTCGAACATGGTTGGTATCTCTTGGTCCATGGTTAAGGAGATATTATGGATGATTTTATGTGTCCTTTAACATCATGAACCCCCTATTCTAATACTCTATTGTTTAAACTCATTCAACAAGGAAATATGTTTTCTTCAATTTGTGAACATCCAATTAGGACATCATACTATTTTTTAAACATCATACAACTTTGATGAATGTTATACATTTTAACAACATGTGACTATGATGATTTAAACTGAAATTATAATTATGAAAATTATGTTTAGAGAACATTTTATTGGTCAGGGTGCATTCGAATTCAAGATATATGTTTACATTTTTATAAGATTATGATTATTAAAACATACATTGGGGTACTTTTTATAATAACACACTGGTATTTTATGGTTTCTTTTTTAAAATATAATTTCTTTGATACATTGTGATACAAGAAAAATTGATTTTTAATGAACCATGATATACAATTAATATTATCATTTAATCAATGTTGTTTTAAACTAGACATTAAATTTTGATGTATGAATATGAATTTTTTTAATTATTTAAAATTTTTTATGGAATTGAAATTATATTAAAAAATACAAAATATATTTTGATTAATTATTTATATGCATTGAAAAATAGTTTTTCCCTTCAAAATTGATTTTGTTTGTTTTTTTTTTGAAAATAAAATAAACTAATTTTTTTACATTTTGAGAAATTTTTCATGACAAAATTATATTCATTTTTTGAATCAAAATTTAAAAAGTTGATTTTTGTGATATTTTGATTATTTTATGATAAAAATAATTATTGTGATGAATAATAAAAAACATTTTTTCATTAAATTTTTTTCCCATTTAATGAACGTAAAATGATCGATATTTTTTAAAAAAGTTAAATAAAATTAATCGATTTAATTATAATATTATTTAATTAATATAGGTAATTGGAATCGAATTCATTGTAACAACCCCAACCTAAGTATCCCAAATTCAGTGTCTTACATTATTAAATTGGAATAAGATAAATAGAATCCAATCCTGAATGATTGAATTGATGAATAATCTTGGTAAACAAGATATATACATGATTCATGTATTACATTAAAATAACAACGTAATTTGTTTCCTAGAATAACTTTATTCTATCTCAAATATACAATAATATCAATCATAGAATACTTCATGGATTCCATGGAAATGAAAAAAAAATATGTGAAATATCAAATTCTCAATAAAGGTCAAGTATAATGTATTATATCATTAATAAATAAGCATAATCATTGAAAGGTAAGAAACTGAAAACACATTTTATTTAATCAATTATATATGTATCATAACTAAATTAGGCATAAAAATATTTCAAGGTAAATTACCAAAAACAAATTACATTTAATCCATAAACTCAGAAAGAAATTCTTCCAAAGAATATATCATTTATAAAATATCTTGGTTAAAAATAATATTTGAATTAGCAGTGAAATAAATTCATAATTATTGTACATCATGGTCTCATGAATCATGATTCTTATACAATAATTATGTTTCATGAGATGGTTTAATACTTTTGGTTGAATCCTATTTAATGATAGATTACAAATTATTCTCCTTAGGCTACCATTTCATTTATCTAATATATAATTTTGATCCCCAACCATCACTACAAGTCCAAAGCATCTAACATATATCAAATAATTGATTTTATTAATGATTAATGTGCCTTATCATTTAATATCTATATTGAGTAATGAATATAAATTTGTCATTTTTTTATGAGATAAAAAATTAACCTTCAACATATAAAACCGTATGTATAAATTATATGTAGTTTATGAAATATACATATACCTGATGAATAATATAGATATTTATCAGAAATTTAATTTCCAATGCTCACATGAAAATAAATATTCCAAGGAAAAGTTAATGAATACAAGAATGATCAAGGAAGTGAATTTTTTTACTTTACTTAGTTAAAATGATCATAAACCATCAAAAAAAGTATAAGGATGGGATAAACACAACATATACATAGTGGAGTATAAGTAAAATAAATGGTTGTTTTCATCGAGGAATATAAGTTCTATAAATTTTTTTTAAAAATCATAACTATAATATATTTTTCAATTTGAAATTAAATTAAATTTTTTTTGAAAATAAATTTTTCTAAAAAATAATCCTTCAAACTTATAAATAAATTTTTTGAATATTTACTTGTCTTGATGGTATGAAATTCCACGTATTCAAATATGTAAAAACAAATATTCCTTTTACATTATTTGTAATGACAAATTTTCCATGTTTTGAAATTGAAATAATGATTACATTAAAAAATTATTAGTTTAAAGATTGGGAAAAAATTTCATTAATAAATATTTTTTAATGGGATTAAAACATTTTTTAAAACAATTTTTCTAACTATAATTTTAGAATGAAAAGCTTTACTACCTAAAGAGATAAATTATGTCAGATTTTAGTAAAACATTTTATCTATCATTTTAAGTACGAATGATTATAAAAATGGTACTATTAAATTTAAAAATTAATAAATAACCATAGGATGAGAAAATTTTTGGGTTTTTTAAACCATGAAATAATAATTTCATTCATTATAAATTCAATTACCAACAATCCATATTATATTGAGACTCTCATGTAATCCCTTGAAATGATAATATTGTGGAAGTTAGAATTATCCAATGAATATATTATGAATATAAAATATAAATGGTTTTAAAATAAGTGGTAATAATATAATTTATTTTCAAAATTAATTAAACATAGTGTATTTGTAATATCAAATAAGATGAAGTTGTAATAGAACCCAATGAAATGAAATTGTGTTAGAAAATTCATTACCACTTGGTAATTTTCATGTCACATTCCCTTGGATAAGATAATTCAAATTGAAAATAAAATTAAAAATAAATATTATTTAATAAATATAATACATATTAGAGGGTTAGTATGTACACCATTTATAATAAAATCTATGCACAACATTATAATATACATGAATGAAGAGATATTGAGATGAAGTACACTACATCACACGTCTTTTTTGTTGGATGTGCTTTAACATCCTATATATTAGTTTTAGAAAAGATATTATCTCATTATATGAGATTATTAATATATATAAAATCTTATGTTATCCAATTATAACATCTCAATACCTATTTTATAATAATATTTTGTAATTTTTATTGATATTATAGTTTTAAATTCCTTATTTTATAATTCGAGAATTGAAAAGAAATTTTTGGTTATTATGAATATTAGGAAATTTAAACATATATATAATAATAATCATGAAATAATTATCATATTTATAAATATATCATATATTCAAGTGAAATAATTAATTTGTTTTTGATAAATGAAGTGTGTTATGATTGTGAAGGAGGTAAGTCATATATACACAGAAGTGACCTTTCTATTTCCAATTATCATTATAGAAAGGAATTAAGAGAAAATTTATCTTTAAATACTGATAATAATATCATATATGCCATATTAATTCTTTAAATATATTTATATATATCTTTCATTTGGTGTGGGGATGAAAATCGGTTCACATTTCATTGCGATGGATGTGTTCTACTTGTACTTGAATGATGTTACCATTTTCTTGTGTGAAAAAGAAAATGGTATATTAAATTTTTATGATGATAAATATTTCATTAATATCATACATTATTCATTATTATCAGATATATTAATTAATATTATTATTATAATGTTATATTTAATGTGTTTTTGAAAACAAATCACATATCTTTTCAAGGATGTCGTCCATCGTACACATGAGAGACATTATCATAACCCCTATGGAATGGAAGCTAATAAGGTAAATAGTCTATAATAAATATAAATTTATAAATATTATATAAATATAATGTATATATATATATTATCCATTATCAAAACCAATGGCGAGAGTAGATAATGGAAAAATAAATGACAACAGTTCGCTAGAGGTGGTTTGTTGTAAAAACGAATAATGATTTTGTAACACATTTGATTGAAATGAATATGGTTAGAAGGTAATTAACCTAATATTATAACACAAAATTATATTTTTGATACTTCAGTTTTTATATCATAATTGTTTATTTATATGTGGGGGATTTGGAAAAAGAACTAAAATTGAAACACTCGTTGAAGAACGTTACCTCTTCTTCAGGTAACATCCTTAGGTTTTCACCCAAATCCATCCTATGATATGTTTATTCCAAACCTTTGTATTATAAGATTATATGTAGGATTTTTAAATGTGATTTTTTTGCACTTTCTAAACGATAAATGTTTTAAGGTGTGAATAAGAGAGTAGAGTGGGTGGCCATTTATAAATGAGGTGAGTGGTACACATGTAATTTTTGAAAGAAAAATCTCTACCCACGTTTTTTACATTCCACAAATGGAAAAAATTCGATTATTATAGATATTAATATATTATATGTTATAAATATTTTCATAAAAGATATTTTAGATATATTTTATGTCATTTTGAATCTTTTCCATTTAGTTTAACACCCAGTAAAATAGTTTTTACCATAACCCTAATAATTAAGTTTTACTGTTTTTAATGTTCATTATGGTAAAAAAATAAATTTAAACATATTATATAATAAAAATTAAGCTGATTTAAAATATGAAATCCATTTTTCAAATTCCATTCACATAATTGGAAAATTTTAATTTTAAATCAATCATACAATAGTGTTGACAAAGAAAGTTTTGAAATAGAATGTGTTCAATTTTTTATAATGTTTTTATATATATATTCGGTTTTAAAATAATTAAAATTTCCTTTATTTGATTGATATATATAATTGAAATAATTTTACATTGAAGCTAATTCAAAATAATCATTATGATTATAAATAATTTTAATAATTTTATTTTTTATTAAAAAATAAATATCATCCAATATTCATCGAAAATAAAAATTTTTTACAAAGACAATAACAAATATTCAACGAATGGTGATTTTTTTATTATGATTTCTAACAATGTGGGTAATTTTTTAAAATAAATTTAATAATATTGTAAAAAAATAATTTTTTATGTATGAAAAGAACGAATAAATATTAATTTAGATAAAAAATAAAATTTTTTAGAAAACAACATTTCTAAATTATTTAATGAGGAGAATAATCAATTTATGACGTCAATTCCAATGGATTTTGAAAATTGGGAAGTAGTTTTTGGACTCATAAAATATATCTCTCTTGGACCTAATGGATTTAGAAATTGTTTATTTCAACTCTATTGAAAAATTATTCCGAACAAGGTGTGCATGCTTGTAATTTTTTTTTCAGGGATGGAACTTCACTCTTTTGTTTAAAGCCTACCTCATGGCCCTCACACCCATGGTGGAGAATTCAAGTGAGTTAGGTCAATTCAGGCCAGTGTCCCTTGTAAACACAATACACAAAGTCATTATAGAGCTAATGGCTAACAAGATTTCTCTTATCACTGAAGAATTATATCATGGAACCCATTTAGTTTTGTCAAAGGAAGGAACATTCAAGATTTCCTTCTCAAAACATCATAAAACCTTAATCTTATTAATAAGAAAACACAGGGAGGAAATGTGGATAATAATATATATATATTAGAAAATATTTTTATGTGATGTATAGGGGCTTCAATAGCCAAAATCTCTACTGCTTCATCTTTAGATTGGTGTTTATTCAGTGGATTATAAATTTTTTGGAGTTAGCACATATTTCAATTCTAGTTAATGGGTTTCTAGAGGGTTACATCATATGATTGAGGGGAGTGAAATAAGGGGATGCCCACTTTCCCTAAATTTTTTCAATTGCTGAGGATTATTATAGAAGAATTATTATTTACATGGCGGAAAAAGGGAAACATTCATCTATCAAAGCAGTAAGATGTATCTCTTCCCCATTTCAATTTTTTTACTAATGTAATTTTTATTTTTACAATGAGGGAGATAAAAAACATCAATCATCTTGTAAAATCCCTACTTCACTATGAAAATGATTTAGGGTTGGAATTTAACTAGAGTAAATCATTTATTTACATTCTCAAGAATATCTGAGTATTAAGGAAGACTCACATCATCAATAATCTTGGTCTTAGGGAGATATCACTACAATTTATTTATCTCAGTGTACCATTGTTTTGGGGAAATCCTTAAGCCTCACATTTTTGAAAGGTGTTAACCAATGTTAGGAATGCTCTTTTATTTTTTTAAAGGAATGTTTCTTTCAATGGAAGGACGTGTGTTCCTTGTCAAACATGTTATTATCTCATATCGTGTCTACTATTTGGTGGTGTATATATTGGCAACCTCAATAATTAAGAAAAAAAATTCAATATATAAAAACATTGTTTTTAGTGTAAATTTGATTAAAAAAACTAATTAAAAAATTTTGGGGCAAGTGTTTCACGGCCAAAATGCTTAGAGGACTGGGTATTATGAATTAGATCTGTTTCAATAAGGTGTTGCAGGCTTAATTCATCTAGCATATTATGCATAATAAATATTCTTCTCTTGAGTCCATAAGATGTAGGATTATCTCAAGACTCATTTTATGGAAATATGGTGTTATGGACTACTCACTTTGGTCTACCTGTGTTTCATTTTCCAGTGCATTATAAAACACTCCCACTAGTTGGTTAATTCTAAATCTTCACTCAGGTTTTGGCATGAAACTAATTGTTACCCCTATTATTGATAGAACCAACACTGATGAAATTTTTTTATGGAAAATCTACTATCAAGGAATAACATGAATATCCGGATGCCCTTTTGGGAGAAATTCTATTCATTATGGAAGTTTATGAATTTATAAAACTGGATGGCCTGCTATTATATATATGGTCTTCAAGTGTGATTATTGCTAAGAATGATTTTATAAACAATTTATGGAGGGTGATTTAAAATGTATTGGTGCATTTAATTGGAACTAGTTACTCCCCTCAAGAATTACATATCATTAGAGATGCTATCAAAATAAAATCTCATTGGATTAAAATTATCAGAGGGTTGGGATCCCAATATGCTCGATGTGATTTTTGTGTCACCAAATTTGACAAGATATAGATCACTTGTTTTTTCTGGTAACATTTCCATATCCATGTAAAAAAACTCTCTCAATATTTTTGATCAAACTCTACCCAACATAGACTATGTCTTCATTTCCCTTGATTATTTTTTATTGAATTGAACTATCCAAACAACTCAATACACTACTTCAAGTTGCTAGTGATAAAATTATTTACTCTTTTTGTAGAGCCCAAGACAATGTTGTACATCTGCAGGATCACATTCATCAAAACAACTCCTTCACTAACATAATTGTGTCTATTCAAAATGCCAACTCTAGGTCAATTGAGCACTATAACAACTTTGTAAGGGAATTAATGATTCTCATGTGCCTGAAAGTAATAGGATTCATTACATAATTAAGGGGAACAATGGAGGTTTTTTTCATCCCCTTTCATTGGATTGATTAATTAAAATTTGAAAGGGTCCTCCTGGGGAAACACATGACCATTGGGATTCGGGTTGATTTTTAGGGATCACTAGGGGATTTTTTGAGTTACAGTTATAGTCCTTGTAGATATGATACTACATTGCATCTGAAATATTGTGTATTATCAGAGTGGGTATTTTTTTCATCATATAATATTGAATAAGATTTGGTTTCACTATGACTTAGCAATGATAGTTTATGCCATAACGGTGGGCCAAAACATGATATCGTAGAAACTTGTAGGTAAATGGATTAAATATCATCAGTGATTTCCTTTAGGAATTATATTATCACGAACATATTTCAGAAAGAGAACTACATTTTGGATGGTCTTGCTAATAATGGTTTCATGGATGATAGAAGCATCCACTTGAATAATGTTCCTAATGACACGATTCTTCTTCTTGTTCGGTAGAAATGTAAAATTCCCTCATTTGGTCATTTGATACTCTTTCCATTTTTAATATATGAGCCTCTGTGATCACTTTTCTAAAAAAACAATATTCATAATATATTTAGTACTATTACTTCCCATCAATTTAATGTATATCTTATAATATTATACTATATTTAAATTCTTTTGGACTCGGGGTTGCATGTTCTTCAAGCTATCAAATACAATAAATTTAAATAAATGTATTTCATGGGTTATTTGAGATATATGTTTCATATTACATATGATAATTGAAAGAATTTCCTTATTTAAAATATTGGCAAAGTAAAATTCTCTCCAACATAAATAATTTTTTTCCTTCAATTTAAACTTGTTCTCAATAATCAATTATTTGAAATTTTGAAATAACATTATTGAAAACTAAAATCCTGAAACGGGTAATAAAACATCCTCTTAATAAGAGAAAAAGGTAAATACCATGTGTTGAGTTAGTTAGTTTCCTTTCTATGTTTCTATTCCTTTATTATTTAAAAATCACAAACACATTTTGTTAAAGGAAGTTATCTTTCTCTAAGAAAAATTATCCTAATGAATTATTCCTCTAATATTGTTTTTTTCTAGAATTTACCTATGGTATTTGTTTCCGACGCTTTCTCCAGGGCGCGCGCCCGTCCGTCCGTGGGAGAGGATGCACGTCACTTTTGTTGCCCCGCATTCCCGCTTTCCAAAGGCGGGCAGCATTCGCTTCTTATTCAGGGACGTCTACTCCTTGATCAAAACAGGATGATGGGATGTCGGTTCTTCCTCCCTTGGATTCCTCCTCAGAACTCGTCACCTAGTCCGGGTCTCCCTCATAGATTTAATACATAGTTCGTGAAACTCTTCCCAGTGCCATGTTTCCATGGACGCCGGTTAATTAAACTGCTTCTGTCGGGACATTCCAAGGGGTCCAGTCAGGGCAGCAACCTTCAGTCCGAGGAGTAGTCACGTTGAGGCATCAATAGCATGTATGGATGCTGGGGTACCTGGCATGTCTGTCTGTTATCCTTGGCCACAAGGCTTCTCGAGGGCGTGGAGTCCCGAGGCATCCCACATCGAGCGTGGGGAATTATATGTCATAGACACATATCTGAGGTTTTCCTCAGCTTCCTGTGTTTAACACAGGGTATGCCGCAAGTTTAACGTCCAGCAGAGAGAGACCAACCCAACCAGAGCATTAGCTAGGATTGATCGGATTGAGGGATCCTCCTTGAACGGATATAAATACTGGGGCCAGCCCATGGGCTACTCTGAAGAAGAGCGTACCGACATGGTCTCACCAGGATAAGATGGTCCGGGCGAGAATCAGGACGAGTGATAGGTTGATGAATAGAGTGGAGGGAGAGTGAAATGGGACAATCGCAGGGGCGATAGTGAAGTTGGGCTTGAGCCTTGAAGAGGCTTCCTACGTATCCCTGTGGTAGGGAATCAAAGTCTGCGTAGTTCGGGATGGTGCCGCTGAACTGACATGAAGGTGGACCTTGGCCTGATGGATGTCGTCATCGAACCAACGTAAAGGTGGACCTTGGTCTGATGCGTTAGTGAACCGACGTGAAGGTGGACGTTGGTCCGATGGGCATCGTCAGCGAACTGACGTGAGGGTGGACCTTGGTCCAATGAGAGATTTGCTTGAACCTTGTTGAGGCTTCCTACGTACCATGACTTGACATGGATCAAAGACCTCGTAGTTCAGGTTGATTGATGGAATACAGTATAACGTCATGCGGGACGGTAGTGAACCCTGACGTGAATAAACGACGGGCAGTGGGTGTCGGTGAACCGACGTAAATGAGGGACCTTGGTCCGATGGGAGATGAGATTGAACCTCTGGGAGGATTCCTACATACCATGCCTTGACACGGATCAAAGTCCTCGTAGTTCGCTGAAAATTGGGGGCTTGGCACACCGACAAGAAGACGGTTTGGGCCAATGTTTGTTGGGCTTGAACCTCAGGGAGGCTTCCTACGTACCAAGCCTTGACATGGATCAAAGTCCTCATAGTTCGGATTGGGAAATGCAGTTTAACGTCATGCTGGACGTAGGTGGAACACGGCGTGAATTGGATGATGGGTGGTCTTGAACCTCGTGGAGGCTTCCTACGTACCACGCCTTGACATGGATCAAAGACCTCGTAGTTCATATGGGGCATTGTCGGTGGACCGACGTAAAAGTGGACCTTGGTCCAATGAGTGGTGGGATTGAACCTCTGGAATGCTTCCTACGTACCACGCCTTGACATGGATCAATGACCTCGTAGTTCAGGTGGGTGTGCAGTTTAACATCATGCAGGACAAGAGGGGCATGTAGTTTAACGTCATGTTGGACGAGGGGGAAACTCGTCATGAATGAATGAAGGGTGGGCTTGAACCTCATAGAGGCTTCCTACGTACCATGCCTTGACATGGATCAAAGACCTCGTAGTTCAGGTGGGTGTAAAGTTTAACGTCATGCTGAACAGGAATGAGACCCGATGTGAGTAAATGACGGGTGGGCTTGAACCTCACAGAGGCTTCCTATGTACCATGACTTGACATGGATCAAAGTCCTTGTAGTTCTCTAGATGGGTCACAATGGCTTGGCATTGGACCGGAATGCAGTTCAACTTCATGCTAGACGGGAATGAGACCCGACGTGAGTAAATGACGGGTGGGCTTGAACCTCATGTAGGCTTCCTACGTACCATGCCTTGACATGGACCAAAGTCCTCGTAGTTCTCTAGATGGGTCGCAATGGTTTGCCATTGGACCGGAATGCAGTTTAACGTCATGCTGGACGGGAATGAGACCGGACATGAGTAAATGACGGGTGGGCTTGAACCTCATGGAGGCTTCCTACGTACCATGCCTTGACATGGATCAAAGTCCTCGTAGTTCTCTTGATGGGTCGCAATGGCTTGACATTGGACCGGAATGCAGTTTAACATCATGCTGGACGGGAATGAGACCCGACGTGAGTAAATGAAGGGTGGGCTTGAACCTCATGGTGGCTTCCTACGTACCATGCCTTGACATGGATCAAAGTCATCGTAGTTCTCTAGATGGGTCACAATGGCTTTACATTGGACCGGAATGCAGTTTAACGTCATGCTGGACGGGAGTGAGACCCGACGTGAGTAAATGTAGGGTGGGATTGAACCTCATGGAGGCTTCCTACGTACCATGCCTTGACATGGATCAAAGTCCTCGTAGTTCTCTAAATGGGTTGCAATGGTTTTCCATTGGACCGGAATGCAGTTTAACGTCATGCTGGATGGGAATGAGACCCGACGTGAGTAAATGACGGGTGGGCTTGAACCTCATGGAGGCTTCCTACGTACCATGCCTTGATAAGGATCAAAGTCCTCGTACTTCTCTAAGGGTGGGGGGTCAGGGTCGGTGCTCACTCTAAGCCCACGTGAGTCATGCTCGGTGTGAGAAACAAGAGGTTGCAAGGACTTGGAGATCACGTCACGAAGGAAGCGTCCGCGAGAAGCGAAGAGGGGCTTACGCGTTAGGCGGCCCACGGTGCTGGGACTTACTCCAGGATGGAGGCCCAAAGTGCGACAAAGCGCGGGAAAGATGGACCTTGGTCCGACGATGGGAGGTGCCTCGTTCCCTATCACGCCCTCCACTGACCTTGGTAGTGGGGAAGTATGGAGATGCAGAGGTGCAGCCATCCGTTGGGGAACTAGGGTCGCCCCTCTCCTACGAACATACGCCACTCCGACAAGGAGGATCTCATCCCATGTGAATGGGTGATTCCATTCCCGTGGAGACAAGTGGTGTAAAGAATGTTCGAGTTGGGGGGACCCTTCGTGAGGGGCACGAGGTTGGGTCACAGTTTAACGTCATGTGTTAAGGACGTGGTGCTTGGAAGTTTAACGTACTGCAGCTCAGACGAGGTGGGTTCACTCCACACCCCTAGGACTTACATAACCGCTACCCTCTGGTCCTTGGGGAAGGGAAGGTACTAGTAAGGCCATGGTTAAGGGGGGTCGCAGAACGAACCATCGAGCGGTCCACGTTAGCGTGGATATGCGAAGAAGCAATAGCCGTTAGCGTGACTATGCAATGAAGCATTAGGTGATGCAACGCTACGGGTGGTATTGTCCATGGGACTTTGAAATCACATCGTACAAACCTGGAGGGTCGCACGGGAAGAGGAATTTCTAAGCAAAGGATTGTGCTTCGCGAAGTGGAGTGCCTTGGCCTTAGCATGGGGCATAGGTGTGAGTGGGAGGTGCTTCACGAAGTAGAACAGTATTCGTGGAGCACTGCCTCGCGAAGAAGACATGACTCGCGGAGCAGGGTCCTGCGAAGTAGTGTTCTTCGCGATGTGCAGCAATCCTGCCTTATCATAAGGATCACTAGAATGGGTTGGGTGTTTCGCGAAGCATAAACACTCCACGGCTGCCCGAGTTCCCTTGGGAATCCCCTTCCTTCGTGAATGCCCTTGAGCTTCGCGAAGGGCATCCCTCCCAGAAGAGGGGCTCAAAACGAGACAATGCAGAGGAGTCTCGCGAAGTATAAGTACCTCGCAGAGCTCATGATTCCCGGGGCAAAGAGTGCTTCGAGATTCGGGAGAGGAGAAGCCGAAAGGTCGGATTGTCTGTCCTTTTTTCCCCTCTTGGGGACTTAGGGGGAGTGCAGTATTTATAGGGAAGGGGCACCGTGAAGCAGAACTCGCGCACCGCCTTTGGTGCTTCGCGGCGCGATCGCGAACGTCAACGTCGTCCGTGGAGCATTACCACCTCAGGATCTTCACGGCGGCTCGCGAACATCAAATGCGTTTGCGGAGGATTACCGCCTCAGGAGCTTCGCGACGGCTCGCGAAAGTCAAATGCGTTCGCGGAGGATTACCGCCTCTGGAGCTTCGCGGCGGCTCGCGATGGTCAGGGCGCTTCGCGTGGGTGCTTCACGGCGGCGCTTCATGGCGGTGCTTTGCGAGGCAGCACGCCAGCCTTCTTTTTCGTTCCTTTCTTTCGGGCCATATTTTTGGCACCAGCAAATGCCCCCCCCCCCCCTCAGACTTGGAGCCGCGGAGGGTGAAGGTTCGAAGTCTGAGGGAAGATCGCCAAAATTGTCGGTGGTTCGCGAAGCGGCTTTGTGAAGGGGGCCTGCGGTGCTGACCGGGGCCAAAGATCCGGACGCGCCGCGATGCTCCGCGCGGGTGAGGTGTGCCGCGATGCTCCGGGGTCGCCACCTATAAATAGGGGGTCGACCTATCTTTTGTCTTCACGTGCCTTGTCTTTTTGTGCTCTCGACTTCGCGAAGCTCCACGTACTCCGCGACAGCCCTCCGCGAATCGATCTTCGCGGAGAACCGTGGGTCTCCGACTCCGCGTCCGCGCCAAGCAAACCTCTGTTTGTCGGCCTTGGCCAGACTTCGCGGCTTGGTCTCACGACCGATCATCGTGATCCGTCTTCTCGATTCAGCTTCGCGGTCGAGCATCGCGATCCAGCCGAAAGAATTCTTTTCTGAGGTCCAGAATTAAAATGGCCCATCAAGAGGCTTTATTGGGGGTCCTTGCAGATGTGACCCATCTTCCGGAACGTTGGCCCAAGACGGTAGGTGAGCCGATGCGGCATGAGACCAGGCCGTTAGGGGGTCTCGTGAGACATGAAAGGGGACGAGTGTCCGAATAAGGGGCACGCAAAGCGTGGAATATGGAGTGATGGTCTGTCCGAACAGAATCCAACACATAGGTAGTTACACCACCGTGGTGGGAGCACGCCAGATAGGCGCATCTGTTTGATCATGGATCATTCCTTCTTTCAGACAGGGCCTCTCTGGTGAGGGGATCCGTCACTTCCCAGTGGGATCTTGGGGCATCCTGAACTTGTTCAGGGTAGAACCGTAGTTTAATGTCATGCGTTGAGGACTCATAGACTCCTGTAGTTTAACGTCATACGATAGGACGTGGAATAAGAGGGAAGGAAGCGTGTGCCACGGTAGATATGAAACCGACGTGAATGAGGACTTGGAGTCCAACTCATACCACATACCCCCGGAGGAAACTCTTCAGGTCGAGGGACCAAGAGTAAGGATTGGGCTGGGCCCGAAGCAGAGTGGCTGGGCGTTCCTACGTACCCCATGCGGATGGGAATCAAGCCATACGTAGTTCTGAAAGTTCATTTTAACATCATGCAGGACGAGGAGTAGCCTAACCGCGTTGGTACACATCCCGCCAAAACTACTAAGCCTACGTGAGTCGTGCTCGGTGTGGGAAACAAGTAGTGGTGGTGGGAATTTCCTGACACAGAGAGGGGAAGGTTAGGGATAAGGGACACTCGGTGAATACCGGCCTAATGACACTAACACGATCATTTAGCGCACCTAGATGCGTGAAGAGAAAGATCCGAGTATGATGGAATTCCACTTGAACATGAGGAAGTGGAAATGTGTGAATCATGGGGCTCGAGATTCAGATCACGATGATGGCGGCGTGACGATGGAGGATAACTGCTGACCATGTTCACAACACAACATCCTGTCGCGTTAGCATAAAATGGGGACATTAAAATGAGCATCGACCGCTGACCGTATTCGCAACGTGGGATTTTATCGATTTGTTGTCCAATATCTGTAGGGACGTTGGCCCGAAACGATTGAAGGGCCCTTAGGTCCAGCATTCATGGAGAGCCCTTAAGCCTAGTATCCATGTTGTCCGAGGGTCCTTTTGGACGTGGAAGAGGATGAGGATCCAAATAGCGAGCTCATGAAGCTTGGTCATGGGACGAGGGGAATGTCCCTGTGAAAATCCCACACTTCGGGCTCTTTGTCAAAACACATCTGAATACGGCAACGAAATGTATTAGAAAGAGGGAGAAGATTCCTTTCCCTTGGGAGGATCTTAGTTTAGGGTCGTAGAATTTGGACCATGGGTGAGAGGAAACATAAGAGGCACATGGTGGAGTAACTCAAACACCTAGCGTGAACGGGAATAGGAGGTGTGTACGACGCGGTGAACAACTCGACGTGAATGAGGGCACAACCCCATATCACACCGCGCAACCTCCTTGGGAGAGGTTTTTGGCCAAGGGACCGAAAGGGAAAGTTAGGCTGGGCATGCGGGGAAGTGCCCGGGCGCTCCTACGTGTCTCATGAGGATGAGAATCAAGCCATACGTAGTTCTGAAAGGTGCCTTTGACCATAAATGGGTAAAGGGAGCAGGGGACGCATGGCGTCAAGACCCGACGTGAAGGAGGACCTAAGCCCTACTTACCATGAATTCTCTGGGGAAATGTTCGAGTCGAGGGACCGAACAAAAAGGTTAGGTTGGGTCCGCGGGTAAGTGCCCGGGCGCTCCTATGTGTCTCATAAGGATGAGAATCAAGCCACACGTAGTTCTGGAGGATGACATGGCAGGATACCAGTGCCAGTGGAAAAGGGGAGTGCGGGAGTGGCCCTTGCACTAAAAGAAGCAGAATTTGATGTATCTTGTTTGTTCTTTAAGGTGAATGGTTTTTTTTTGTGAAGCGACAGGCCCCGAATAGTAGGTTGTGATGTCACCACAAGGATCAAGCCGTGATGGGCGTTGACAAATGGCATGGCACGTGACCAATACCCAACGTGATGTCCTCTACAACGAGGTCACCACAATGCAGTGCTGTTTTTCGTCGTGCGGCCAGGACGATAATGTCACAGTTTAGGGTCGTATGATAGGACCAAGCATGCATTTTATTGTCATGCAGTGCAGACGTAGCAGAGACGATGCTAGGTGGGAAATGTGCGCAGTGTTATAAAACACAATTGACGGAGAGATGATCCCACATCAGATTGTACGCCATTAAGAGTGTGAAACCTTAGGCCGAGGGGGCTATATAGAGGTAAGAGGTGAAACCGGGGGAGAGACTGGCTCTCTAAATGGGTTGTACCTGGAGACAGGGTGTCCGGGCGGTCCTATGTATCCCATGAGGATGGGAATCAAGACTCACGTAGTTCTGAATGGTTCTTAGTTTATGGTCTTAGAGCTCGGACCATGGGAGCCCCGAAAGAAGCCATATTGCAGCTTTTTCCCCCTGACATGCAAAGGTGCGCTGAGGGATAGTGCCAAAAGTTTCGAGATTCCACCTGGACATGACGCGGTGGTAAATGATGTGAATCATGCAACCAACATTCGAGGACTGAAGGGGCTGGCGTGACGACAGACGATTAATGCTGACCATGTTCGCAACATAGCATCCTGTCGCGTTAGCCTGAGACGAGGACAAACAAATGAGCATCGACCACTGACCATATTCGCAATGTGGGATTTTATCAATTTGTTGTCCAAAACCCTCGGGGGCGTTGGCCCGTAACGGTAGGAGAGCCCTTGGGCGTAGTATCCAGGCCGTTCATGGGGGTCCCTTTGGGTGTAAAAGGTGATGGAAGCCCGAATGGAGGGGAACACGAAGCTTGACAAGTGGAAGGAACATGATCAAGTTGAATCTGACACTCTTGGTCCAAGACCAGAGTACTCTTAATACATGGGTGAACCACTGCAAGGAGTCAAGGGACTCAACCTTGAGGGTGATCGAGAGATGGCATATTCCCAGGGGAAGGGGGGCACGGTGCCCAAAACCTTTTATCATACCTAAACATCCCCCTCCTGGAGAGGGATAGACCAAGTGGCCCAGGTGATCGGGAGATCAGGAGATCACTAGGAGGTGGGGCTGGACCAGAATCTTATACATTCAGGTGGTCCTACGTATCCCATGAAGATGGGAATCAAGCCACATGTAGTTCTGAAGGATGCCTTTTAATGTCATGCAGGATAAGGAATATGAGGGCTAACTCTCAGAATGGGGTGTGCGTGGTGCAGCTAATGCAAACCTGACGTGAATGAGGACGTGGTCCTACACTACGCCACGTGGTCCTGTGGTCGGGGTCCTGAAGGCAGGACCAGAGAGGTGAACTTGCTGAACTCAAGCTGGACCCAAAGACAAGGGGTCTTGAACGTAGTTCCAGATGAGAATCTTAGTTTATGGTCTTAGAGCTCGGACCGTGGGTGGTGACAACTCCCGAGTAAGCACAGACGTCAACCCAATCCCTAAGCCCAAGTGAGATAAACTCGGTGTGGGAAATAAGGGGGGAAGATCCGTATCGCAATACTTGGGGTGTCTATCAAAGGGGAGTTGGTGGAGAGTTTCGAAGGACACCTTTGATGAAGCTTGTTCTCCCAACGCGCAGACGTGCACAGAAGAAAAGTACCCAGAGTCCTGAGACTCTACTTGGACATGACGAAGTGGTGAAGGGTGTGAAACGTGTACCCGACATTTTGGGCTTAATGGGTTGACGTGGCGATAGAGGAAAACTGTTAACCATGGTGGAAACACAGCGTCCATATCGCGTTAGCCTGAGGTGGGAACAACCAACGAGCATCGACCGCTGACCATATTCGCAACGCTATATTTTATCGATTTGCTGCCCGAAACCCTCGGGGGCATTGGCCCGTAATGGTAGGAGAGCCCTTGGGCGTTGTATCCAGGCCGTTCTTGGGGGTCCCTCTGGGTGTCAAAAATGATGAGAGCCCGGATGCGGGGATACCCAAAGCCTGGAAAGCGGGTGCGGACGTGTCCGAGTAAATCATGGCATTCCAGGTAACAAACCAGACTACTCTTTAAGCACATTGGTGAATCTCCGAAAAAGGGATCGACGAAACAGCTCAGTAGGGGGGGGGGATCATGGTGTGGTCATTATGAGACCATCATGAATGAGGACATAATCCCACACCACACCATATAATCATCTCATGGAGGAAAGATAGGCCAAGGGGCCAGGATGGGATGAGGATTCCCGAGAGATGGGGCTGGACTCGAATCTTGGACATTCAGGTGGTCCTACGTATCCCATGGGGATGGGAATCAAGTCACATGTAGTTCTCTATATGTAGTTTAACGTCATACTGAACGAGAAGGGGAGAAATATACCCCTAAACAAGAGAGGTGTGTGGTATGGTGAAGAAGCCGACGTGAATGAGGATATAGTCCCACACCACACCGTACACTCCTATAATAGAGGACCTGGGTCGTGGCCTGGAAAGGCCAAGGGGCCTGATGGTTAGGCATTGGTCAGGAAGACCTGACCGGTTTGCAGTTTAACGTCTTACATGAGGATGAGGGTCGGGGACCCGAGAAGGCCAAGGGGCCTAAGGCTGGGCCTCGTAAAGGGAGGGCGTACAGCACGGTACATGATCCCAACGTGAATGAGGAAATAGTCCCACGTCACACCGTACACACTTATGAGGAATCCTGGGTCGTGGGCCCGATCGCTAGCACCACCTGGGGGAAGTTTGTCACCTCGGTATGGGGCAGAATGAATCACTGCACTCGATGTCTGGGACATCTCGGGGTGGACCCGAAGATCCAAGACACTGTTGACCAAGTTCAAGACACAGCGTTCCAATGGTGACCCATATGGGAGCAAAAAATGAGCGTCGACCACTGACCAAATTTGCAACGCGGGACTTGTATCGGCTTGTTGCTTGAAAACCCTCGGGGGCGTTGGCCCGTATCGGTAGGAGAGCCCTTGGGAATTGTATCCAGGCCGTTCTTGGGGGTCCCTCTGGGTGTGAAAAATGATGGAATCCCAGTCAAGGAGTGGGTGAAGCATGGCTGTATCCATCCACGAAAGGGGAAAACACCTCCAGGGGGGAATGTGCAGCCGGGTCGAGGCTTGCTCGATGTGGGTCGGGGGAAAAGTGTGCACCCTACCATGTCTTGACCCGACGGGCAGATTTTGGCTTTTGGGCTGGGCTAATGGACAGAATGTCCGGGCGTTCCTACGTATCTCATAAGGATGAGAATCAAGCCATACATAGTTCTTGATGGCCATGCAGTTTAGCGTCATGCGGTGAGGACGTGGAAGGAATAGAAGAACAGGAGTGGGCACATGGTGCGACCCTTACAATCCTTGTTTGAGCAGGGTTGCATAAGCTGGGCCAAGAAAGCCTACTCCCTGCTACACAAAGATCCTCCAAGAAAACTATTCCTAGGGGGAATAGTGGAAGGGAAAAGCTTGGGGCTGGGCTCAAGACGAGGCGTCCGAGCGTTCCTACGTATCTCATAAGGATGATAATCAAGCCATATGTAGTTCTAGAAATGCAGTTTAACGTCATGCGGGACGATAAGAAGCATCTCATTTTGGGATATGTACGGTACGACGAGTAATCCAACATGAATGAGGACATAATCCAACACCATACCGCACAATCCCACAAGAGAATAGATCAGGGAAAACCAGGGGGCCTGAGGCCGGGCCGCGGTCAGGTAGACCTGACCAGCTTGCTGTTTAACGTCTTGCGGTGAAGACGGGGCCGGGGGCCCGAGGACGCCAAGGGGCCTGAGGCTGAGCCTCGGTCAAGAAGGCATGACCAGCTTGTAGTTTAACGTCTTGTAGGACGAAGATGCAGTTTATGGTCGTGCAGAACTTTTCAGTTTAGAGTCATGTTGGACCATAACGTGCAGTTTAAGGTCATGCGGGACCATTTCACAATTTATCGTCTTGCAGGAAGAAGATACAGTTTATGGTCGTGCAGGACCATTTTTCAGTTTAGGGTCATGCAGGACCCTTTTTTCCCTAGCCAAAGTATCGCTTGACGGGGGCCGGGGGCCCGAGGAGGCCAAGGGACCTGAGGCTGAGCCTCGTTCAGGAAGGCCTGACTGGCTTGCAGTTTAACGTCTTGCAGTAAGGACGGGGATGCAGTTTAGGGTCGTGCGAGACCATAACGTGCAGTTTAAGTTCATGCGGGACCATTTCACAGTTTATCATCTTGCAGGACGAAGATGCAGTTTAAGTTCGTGTAGGACTATTTCACAGTTTAGGGTCGTGCATGACCCTTTTTTCCCTGCCCTAGGCAAAGTATAGCTTGATGGGGGCTGGGGGCCCGAGGAGGCCAAGGGGCCTGAGGCTGAGCCTCGGTCAGGAAGGACTGACTAGCTTGCAGTTTAAGGTCTTGCAGTAAGGACGGGGATGCAGTTTGGGGTCATGCGGGACCATCTCGCAGTTTAGGGTCGTGCTGGACCTTTGTGCCCTAGGGAAAGTATCATTTAAGGAATTTGGCATTGGTGGGAGGGGTTATATGCTCCCCATCCGTGGTCACCAAGGAGTATGCTCCATTGGGGTAAACCTTATCGATGATATAAGGCCCTTCCCATTTGGGTTCTAACATGGGCGGTTTCCTACTGGGAATCATTGGCGCTCGAAGGGCCAGTACCAGGTCGCCCTGTAGAAAAGAGCGAAGACGGACCTTCTTGTCAAAGGCTCTCGCTATCTTGTCCTGATGCCTCTCCAGATTATGCAGGGCACGAAGCCGGTTCTCGTCGAGTGCTTCTAATTCATCCAGACGAATCTCGGCTACCTCATCTGATGTCTGGTGGTCATATACTGCAGTGCGTAACGACGACAGCTGGATCTCAATGGGTAGGACGGCCTCAGCTCCATACACCAGGGAATATGGGGTCACCTGGGTAGAGTTGCGAGTCTTCGTCCGGTAAGCCCAGAGGGCGTTGGGGAGCTTGTCCGGCCAACTTTTCTTATTCTTACCAACCATCTTTTGCAGAATGTTAGAGAGGGTCTTGTTGAACACCTCGATCTGTCCCTTCACCTGCGTGTGGTAGCGGGAGGTATGGTTCGACCTGATGTCGTACTCAGCGTACAATTTCTTCAATTCAGCTGCTCAGAAGTTGGTGCCGTTATCGGTGAGGACGGCGTGAGGTACCCCAAACCGGTGGATAATGTTGGAGCTTACAAAGTCTACGATGGAACGGGCCTTGACCTCTTTGAGCGGAACTGCCTCTGCCCACTTGGAGAAGAAATTTGTAGCAGTCAGGATGAACCTACACTGGAAGGCTATTTTCGGTGGATACGGTCCCACTACATCAAGTCCCCATACCGCAAATGGCCAAGAGTACTTGGTGGGGTGGAGGGGCTCCGGTGGTAGATGCAAGAAGTTAGCGTGTACTTGGAACGCGTGGCATCTCTTGGCATATCCAATACAATCGTGGATCATAGAGGGCCAAAAGTACCCTAAACTCTGGATTTGATGGGACAGTTTCGGCCAAGCTTGATGGGCACCGTAGGAACCGGCGTGAACCTCTTGCATAACATGAGGTATCTCCCCGCCTTGGTGGCAACAGAGAAGGAAACCATCGAAACTCCTCTTATAAAGGATTTGTTCACGACCGGGGCCGCTCTGGAGGGTAAATTGCAGCGCGCGGCGTCGGATTCGCTCGCATTCGGCCCAGTCGTCCGGGAGATGACCATTTTGGAGATACTCGACAAAAGGTTCTCTCCAGTCGGGGGTGGTTTCAAACACTGCGTCTGACGAACCCGGGACTCCTGACGTGGAGGGTCTGACGGTGAGATGACTTTCCCATAGGCTATCATGGTCCTCTTGGGTGACGGGGTAAATGACTCTCCGGTGGGCCACATGTACGACAAAATCATCTTGCTCGGGTTCTGCGAGCGACGCGGCTAAACCAGCCAAGGCGTCTCCTTGGCTGTTCTGCGACCGGGGGACATGGGTAACCTCTGGTCGAGAAGAGAACTGGGCTATTAGGTAGAGGGTGTACTCCAGCAACGGTGCGAGCTTCGGCATCCTGACGACGTAGTCTCCATTAACCTGTTTGATTACCAGCTTGGAATCCCACTTCACATGTAGATGGGGCACATGGATCTCAAGGGCCAACTCATGGCCGGTGATGAGAGCTTGGTACTCCGCCTCGTTTTTCGTACAGCCTTCTGACAATAGGAACGAGTATGGAAGGACAGCTTGCACCGGGGTAATAAAGACAATACCCAGGCCCACTCTGTTGAACTTGGGATCGTTGAGCCTCCTACCAGTGGGGCTCCGGGAGGCGCCATCGAAATGCATTTTCCAACAAGGGGCAACATGATCGACTGAGAGGATCGTCTCATCAGGGAAATCCAGGTCCAGGGATTGATCCGTGGAGGTTGGATGGGCAGCTAAAAAGTCTTCCAATGCGTGTTCCTTAATGGCCTTCTGAGGTACAAACCTGATATCAAACTGCTGGAGAATCACCGCCCACCGTGCTAGTCGGCCAGTCCGCATAGGGCGATTCAGGATGTAGTTCAGAGGGTCCACCTGGGAGACCAATTGCACCTCGTGGTGCTACAGGTAATGTCGTAACTTCTTCACGGCGAAGACGAGCGCAAGGCAGCTCTTTTCGATAGGGGAGTATCTGACCTCCGTATCGAGAAGCATGCGGCTGAGATAATAGAGACTGTTCTCAGTACCCTCATTATTCTTCTGGGCGAGCAGCGCACCAAGGGATCTCTCCAGGGCGGTCACATAAAGGACCAGCGGCTTTCTGGAGATGGGTGGCATCAAGACCGGAGGTTGGAGCAGATACTGCTTGATTTCCTCGAAGGTGGTCCGACACTCCTCATCTCATTCATAGGTGGCGCCCTTCTTCATGAGCCGGGAAAAGGGCTTACACTTTCCGGCCAGATTCACGATGAATCGGCGTATATAGGCTAAGTGGCCTTGAAGGCCTCAAAGCTCCCGAATGTTGCTCGGGGGAGGCATTTGGCTGATGGCCTTGATCTTCTCCAGGTTGATCTCGATACCTCGGTATCTGACAACAATGCCCAGAAACTTCCCAGAGGTGACCCCGAAAGCACACTTCAGCGGGTTCATCTTTAGGTGACAGAAACGGAGGAAAACGAACACTTTCTCAATGTCTTTGAGATGGTCCTGGTGCTGGCATTATTTGACTACGAGGTCATCCACGTAGCATTCCACCAATGTCCCGAGAATCGGTTTGAATATGCGATGCATGGCCCTCTGATAAGTGGCACCTGCATTTTTCAAACCGAATGGCATTACCTGGTAGAAAAACGTACCTTGGGGAGCCCTGAAGGCAGTGGACTCCTCGTCTTCGGGGGCCATCCGGATCTGGTTATACCCGGAATACCCATCCATGAAAGAGAGGGCTTGGAAACCGGCCATGGCGTCAATCAACAGCTCCGTCACCGGGAGTGGGAAGTCCTCAATTGGGCAGTGGCGATTTAGATCGTGGAAGTCGATGCAGACTCTGATCTGCCCATTCTTCCTCCTGACTGGCATAATTTTGGCAAGCCACTTGGGGTACTGGACCTCCTTGACGAAGTTGGCTTTGATTAGCTTGTCAACTTCGGCCTCAACCATAGCACCTTGAGAAGGGTGCATCTTCCTGGGAGGCTGCTTAATCCCACGATGTTTTGCCGGGAGGCCCAAACGGTGAACGGCTACCTGGGGATCTGGCCCTGGCATCTCATTGTAACTCCATGAAAACACGTCACGGTGTTGTTTGAGGAAGTCTATGTACTGCTGCCGTTCCTTGGGGGACATGGCTGCACTGATCAATGTGGGTTTCGGATCTGCCTCGCTACCAAGGTTCACCTGTACCAGTTCATCAACCGTGGTAGAGACGCCTTCTTCAAAGGTTGGGGGAGCATCCTCCAAGTCTTCCTCCCCATCCGTGGGGGGACTTCCCGCGACGGGGGGTACTTCTGGGCGATCAGAATCCGAGGGGCAGATGGTGCCGGCTTGGGCAGCAGCGGTCATCACATCGGGAGACTCGCTTTCCATTAAGACCATAGAAATGAAGGAAGTCGACCCTATCCCATATGGCCTTCGGCCTAAAGGGCCACGTTTGATGATATCAAAGCAGTGGTGACGTGTCGGCCTGAGTCGGTTAATTCCATCCCGGTGAAAGAGACACGTATGGCGCACCGCCGTTGTCATAAGCTTGACGTCCCGGTACCGTACAGGGGTAGGGGGTTCCGGGATGACTTGCCTGGTTGATGTAGGAGTACGAGGTGATTTTCCGTCGTTGCTTGGACACGGGAACATGGCCTCCTTGCGTACCCGAAACAACAAAACATTGTCCAATGTTGGGGGTCGAGGCCTCCAACCGATGGATCAGGAGGTTGTAGGCGTCATCCATGTTTGCCCAGGGATCACTTGTGACCGGGGCGGGTTCATCCTCGCTTACCAAGATTTTCTTGTCCTTACATTTGTAATAACCCGCATCCAGATAGCGGGCCTCACAAGAAGCAAAATGGGACGCGTCGCCTTGGAGCACGCCTACTTGACCGTTGAGCGAGTACTTGAGGCACTAGTGATATGACGAAGGGACCGCTGCATGCAGATGGAGCCATGGCCTACCAATAAATGTGATGTAGGTGGTGTCCTGAGAGACAACCATGAACTCGGTGCAGGAAATTAAGCCACCGAACTGAGTTTTCAGGAGTATCTTGCCGAAGGGGGGTTTGCTCTGTCCTGTCGTACCCCTGGATCCTGAGGTTAGAGGGAGTTAAATCACCTTTAGATAGACCCAGCTTTCGCAGCTTCCGGGTTGGAATTAGATTGATTCTGGAACCTGTGTCAATGAGACATCGGCAGACCTCCACGCCATTGAAGTGGCCAGTGATGTACAACGGGCGAATGTGCCCCTGTATAGGAGGGTCCTCATCATCACCGGAGAACGAGATAACCGTCTGACATTCAGCGTTTTCAATCATCTCAGTATGGAAGGATTCCATAGCTTCTACCTCCATCTCGAACGAGAGGGGGCTCCTTAGGGCCTCGGAAAGTGCCTCACGCATTTCAGATGACAGGCGGAGGGCCTCAAGGATGGAGAGCCTCGCCGCAATGTCGGCCAGGTGCTTCAGGACATCATTCTTTCGTGCCAAACGCGAGCCTCTCCTTACAGGAGGTCGTTCGGCATTTGGAGGCACATTTGGTCCGGCTGGTTGAACCGGCGATCGGCTAGTACTGGGCACATTTTGCTGCCTACTAGTAGAAGCCTGAAGAGTAGTCACCAGACTAGGATCTAACAGGGGATGATGTCCTGTAGCCGGGAAAGACTGACTGTGATACGAACAAGGCGGCTCCCCCCGATCCAATAGCACGAACGGCGGTGGAGGTAGAGCCGAGGGTGTTAGATGGGTTTGAGCGTGCTGATATCTACGCTGAGCCTACTGCCTAGTCTCGGTAGCGTGCACGGCGTGGCCAAAAGTGCCTGCTGACGTACCTCGATGACCGGTGCGATTGCGATTCCGCTGACGTTGACGTCGGCTGGAAATGTTGGGGAGGTCTGCCTGGCATCCCCCCCTCGTCGGGGGTCATATAGGGCTTTACCAGCTCCACGGTGTTAACCGAAGCATACCCCTGGATGTCGCTCGAGGAGTCATCCTCCATTGGGCGGATTCTGGGAGGAATCCCCATTTCAGAGGGCATAAAGTCGCCAAGAGTGCGAGATGACGACGGCGTTGGCGGCGCGCGTTGCTTATTCTTGCGTCGCCGCTGCTTGCCCTTTTGGGCAGAGGTCAACTATGAAGACGATGTGGAGGCACCAACTACTTCTTCTGAAGGTTCCAACTGCTTCAGGCATGCCCAGATGATACCATGGGCACGGACGACGGTTTTTCGAGCCATCCAGTCGTCGTATTTCTGGGACCCGCGGCTGGGGACCTGCTGCCACTCGCCTTCGCTGTCGCTGTCTATCTCTGATCCTGCAAAGACACCTGCCACTTGCACTGGTGCTGGGCCCAACTTGACTATGTTGTTGTTGACCTGGTCTTGAAGCCAGTCTTTAAACACATAGCATTTTTTGAGGGTGTGCCCCAGGATCCGATGATAAGGGCAGTAGTTGGGGTGATCGGTGAGATGCTCCTCTGACGGCATTCTGCACTCAGGCAGATGCACAATCCCTTGCTCTAGAGCACTTCGGAAGTAGCCAGGGACCTGATTTTCTTTGAACGAATAGGTCTGGTACCTTTTTTCCGGATTGGTGGCCCTGGGGGCCTGGCCCTGACGAGGGGTCGGAGGGGCCTGCCGAGGAGTTGGCGCCTGATTGTCTTGCCTAGGTGGCGGTGGAGCGCGGCGCGGGGGAACCTGTCGGTTCTGAGGCGGTCGTTGCTCGGCAGGATCCTGTGCATGAGGTGGAGGACCTCTACCGGGTCGCTGGGGTGGTGTCTCCGGCAGCAACTCCAGCTGCCTCGGGGCTTCTATTTGAGCCACCGTGGTGGATTCAGCCCTAGTGATCCTCCTGGATGGGATCATAGGGGGCAACAAACGTGCCAAACTGGCCTGTTGCAGGGCTTCCTCAAGGCATTGAGCCTTATCCGAGAAGTCTCTGAACCCTCCAGGGTAGTTCTGGGTAATCAGGGAGGGTACCAGCTCTGTCTGGACGTTCCCCACACACATCGTCAGTAGTTGCTCCCGAATCAGTGGCCTATCGAGGGAATACGTAACTCCCTTCCACCGGGCGATGAAATCTGCAACCCGCTCATCAGTCCTTTGCTTGCACTTGAAGAGGTCTGCAATGCTGGTCTTTCGCGTGGTGGAGCTGAACTGGTATAAGAACTGCCGGTGAAGATCCTCCCAACCGGTCACCGATCCGATAGGGAGATGGCTGTACCAGATGAATGCTGGACCTTCCAATGTCTGTATGAAACATCAGAGCTTGGCGGCTTCTTGCTGAGCCGGGGTCCCCATCATGGGGCCACACCTGAAAAAAATGAGCCAAGTGGTGCGGCGGGGCCCCTATCTCGTTAAAAGGTGAGAAAGTGGGGTTTCCAAAACCCGGAGGTGGGGGCATATCATCCACCCACGCGGGATAAGGCTTTCCATCCGGTGGGACAGCCACCTGCCGCATTTCCAACGCTTCGAGGCGGGATGTGAGCGCCGCGATAAGATCCTCCGGGTGGGGGTCCCTGTCTTGATGAGGATCCATAACCACAAGTGCATTTCCAGGTTCTTCAACACGGTAGACGGCTTCGGCCGCTCGTGGGTCAACTGGCTGGATGACTTGCGGAGCGACTGGGGGAACCCAGATTGTATTCTTCAGATTGCCCCGTCACTCGAGGGGATTTGGAGAGACGTATCGCGCCCTCTTGCCATACGTTTCGGCTTCTGCCCTGTCTGTGGCAGTAGCATGATCAGGGTTTCCTAGAGGCATCTCACTGGGGGGGAATTGTTCCTGCCCCTGCTGCCCCGGCCTGGGATTACCAAAGTCGGGTCGCCGCTCTACGGCGCACTCAGCCAAGAGTTCGTCAACCATCTTTTTCTGCTCAGCAAGCAGCTGGTGTAACGTGGCCTTCTCGGGATCTTCGTCTTTTTTCTGCATAGAGGCGGACGGGTCGGAGTGCTTGACTGTTCCGACATGCTCCTTACCCTTGCCAGTGTTTTGACCGAGTACCAGCGACTCGGTGGGTACGTGGAGACCTAGCAGGTTCCTCTGCTGACGGGTAACTCTCCCTGATGGGTCGAGCAGCGGCGGTACGCCCTCGGGTGGCAAGTCTCCATCAAGGAATTCAAGCTCATATTCCTTATCCACAACATCGGCCATGTGGGCTGCGACCCCTCTTGAGGGCATGACCTCGATGTCGCAAAGCGAATCGGGCTGCCGTCGGATAGGGTCGAAGAGGAGAGCGGCATAGTGTCCCCAACCACGGACTTGCACATGGGGGTGGCTTCCCTGAAGATTCTGTAGAGTGATTTAAGACTCTAAACGCATTTTCCTTGAAGGGCGCTCTGGTGGCCTGGCGACTTAGGGTCCTGGGCCACAAGAAGTGCGGCCGCATCTATCAGGCGACACTGCTCGCCGATTTCTTCAAAGTGCTCTCGATTTCTGGGGTACACCACCCGTTCATAACGGAGGTGGAAGTGTGTCGCCCATAGGGTTCGACAAAAGCATCCCATGTCTTCAGGGGTAAGAGACTCTGGTATGCGGAAATTCAGCGCCGTCGTCGGCCAGAACTTCTCCGGGAAGTAATCTTCTACAAGGATACTCCATAAGCTCCTGGGCTCGGACTAAGGGTCTGGCCCTGTGTTTCCCCACTCGTCAACCGGGGGCGGCTGAGGGACCAGTAGCGGTACCGAGGCGGACCTCTGGGATAGTAAGCTCGGCGGTGGAGAATACGGCAAACGAGCTGACTGGCCGCCGAATTCCGGGCAATCCTCCAAATAGTGAGGTGACCTGGCCACGATGTCACGATACGACGGGCTGATAACCACAGCTTCCGAAACAAGAGCTGTGGCTACCAGCGACAGGTCGTGTCATTGCTCTACCGTCGTTGGCCCCCAAAATAACTCTCCGTGATCTCTAGTAAAGGTATAGGGCACTTCTGGTGATAGAGACGGTGGATGAGCGGTCGAGACTTGCGGAATTCCCATGATTTCTTCCTCTTGGATGTACCTGTGGAGAGAGACGGGAATCTGGTGGACCTCAAATTCCGGGAGAATGAGGCTAACGTGTCTGGTTCCTGCCCCAGTCCTTGATACAGAGGAGCGAGGAGAAGGTTCCATCACTGAATCGCATTCTTCTTCCGAGTCGGAGAAGCGAGCAGGTTTTATCTCCACCTGGGCCTTTCCAGGGTTCTTCTGTTGCGGCGACGACTTGCTCTCCTGCCCCGGGGTGGCTCTTCGGGATAGGGTTGACCCCTATCAGGCAGCCTCGGGGCGGCGCGGGCGCCGTGGCGGAGAGGGCCCCCACTCGAGATAGCCGGGGTGCGAGGGGAACCAGGGAAAATGTTGATGGGTACATGGAGAAGACCTCCATGAATAGTACCCATGTGGACGAGGCCTCTGTTGGAACCGGCAGGAGCATGGGGTGGACCTCCATGGTCGATGCAAGTGCAGCGAGGCTGACCTTCACTCCTCAAGTTGCTGGGGCGTGGAGGACCTTCGCCGGTTGCAGAGAGGACATAGGGAGGGCCCCACATTGGAGAAGGACCGGATGGATGGTGCCTTCAGGTTGGCGGTCGGGGGCAGGAGGATGGACTCCATACCCTATATAGTGGGCGCGGGAAATGTTTCCACGCTGAGCGTCACTGCCGCGGGGCAGGTCTTCCTACGGGATGGGGGTAGCACGAGGCATGCCTCCATGACGAACCTCGGAGCGGGGAAGCTACACACTCTATGGAGTAGTGGTACGGGGAGGACCTCCGTACGGGGTGAAATTACCGCGGGTTAGCTCGCGACGATCACCACTTGGGCCTGCAACCCGGAGAGTCAACCCAGCCTGCCCGTGGGGCGGTTGGGGTCTCGATCCTGGTTGGGTGAAGGAGTGCCCCTGCTCAGTGTATGCAGGGGCTTCACGATGCACGTCGGCGGTGGCTCGGGCCACTGTAGCTGTCGACGTTGACGCGCCTGGGCGAGCATCCTCAGCCCAGGCCCGGCGCTGACTTCGGGTTAGTCGAGCTAGTGCATGTGGTGCAGGGACGTAGCCTGCCTGCTCTTCCTATGGAGCCGGACGGCGGCGCTGCCGTGGCCAGGCGGGAGCTCTCGCCTGGAGCCCTCGGGTCGGGACCCTGAGCGGGCTGAGCCGGACGATTCCCACATCTTCAGCATAAGGCGAGGAGTCATCAAGGCATTCCAGAGACAAGCTCTCGAAATGGTTGAATGTTGGGGTGGGGAGCAGGGGCTCCCTGCGCGGCCAGTTAGGGCAGCGTTGACGGCGGGGCCTGGAGGCCTCCAGGTCCAAGCGGGCCATATCCCGGGTTGGGATGAACCCTTATTCCTTGTACCTGCGCACGAGGTTATTGATCACCCTTCTCAAGATGACCTCTGATGGGGAAAGGGGACGTGGGCGCCCCGTATCCCACGATGTGGCGGCCATCGTGGCGGTAGCGGCGTTACGTGGGGTGGCCATAGCGGTGTTGCCCCTGCCCCTGCGTGGGTGTGGAGCGGACGGTGATCGCGTCTCTGTAACAGCAACCTGGTTCTTGAGAGCGAAAGGATCAACTCATCAGTACTGAGAGGAAGAGGATTGATATCCAGCACCCCAGCATCCTTTCATTCTCCACGTCTGTATGAAGGATCCACGCCAACACGCTGCAGAATGGAGTGCCCCACGTTCTACTGCCCTGACTTCCGGTGAGTTTCACGAGAGGTCCGCTATTTGCTTGGCAGGACCAGGCACCAAATATCTGGATCCGGTGACATGTCAATCTACTGGTGTCTCGAACTCTACTAATCTCCATATTGAGGAGAATAACTTCACGTCAGTTTCACCATTTCTGTTTCCGACGCTTTCGTCGGGGCGCACGCCCGTCCGTCCGTGGGGGAGGACGCGCTGCGCTTTTGTTTCCCCACATTCCCTCTTTCCAAAGGCGGGCGGAATTCGCTCCTTATTCAGGTATGTCTGCTCCTTGATCGAAACGGGATGATGGGATGTCAGTTTTTCCTCCTGTGGATTCCTCCTCAGAACTCATCACCTAGTCCGGGTCTCCCTCATAGATTTAATACATAGTTCGTGAAACTCTTCCCAGTGCCATGTTTTCATGGACGCCGGTTAATTACACTGCTTCTGTCGGGACATTCCAAGGGGTCCAGTCAGGGAAGCAACCTTCAGTCAGGGGAGTAGTCACGTTGAGGCATCAGTAGCGTGTCTGGATGCTGGGGTACCTGTCTTGTCTGTCTGTTATCCTTGGCCACAAGGCTTCTCGAGGACGTGGAGGCCCGAGGCATCCCACATCGAGCGCGGGGAATTATATGTCATAGACACATATCTGAGGTTTTCCTCAGCTTCCCGTGTTTAACAGAGGGTATGCCGCAAGTTTAAGGTCCAACGGAGATGGACCAACCCAACCAGAGCATTAGCTAGGATATATCGGATTGAGGTATCATCCTTGAAGGGATATTAATACTGGGGCCATCCCATGGGCGGCTATGAAGAAGAGCGTACCGACATGGTCTCACCGGGATAAGACGGTTCGGGCGAGAATCGGGACGGGTGATAGATTGATGAATGGAGTGGAGGGAGAGTGAAATGGGACCATCGCAGGGGCGACAGTGAAGTTGGGCTTGAGCCTTGAAGAGGCTTCCTACGTATCCTCGTGGCAGGGAATCAAAGTCTGTGTCATTCGTGATGGTGCTGGTGAAATGACATGAAGGTGGACCTTGGCCCGATGGATGTCGTCAGCGAACCAACGTAAAGGTGGACCTTGGTCCGATGTGTCAGCGAACAGACGTGAAGGTCGACCTTGGTCCGATGGGCATCGTCAGCGAACCGACGTGAGGGTAGACCTTGGTCCAATGAGAGACGGGCTTGAACCTCGGGGAGACTTCCTACGTACCATGCCTTGACATGGATCAAAGACCTCGTAGTTCAGGTTGATTGATGGAATACAGTTTAACGTCATGCGGGACGGTAGTGAACCCTGACGTGAATAAACGATGGGCAGTGGGTGTCGGTGAACCGACGTAAATGAGGGACCTTGGTCCGATTGGAGATGGGCTTTAACCTCTAGGAGGATTCCTACGTACCATGCCTTGACACGGATCAAATTCCTCGTAGTTCTCTGAAAATTGGGGGCCTGGCACACCGACAAGAAGATGGTTTGGGCCAATGTTTGTTGGGCTTGAACCACGGGGAGGCTTCCTACGTACCATGCCTTGACATGGATCAAAGTCCTTGTAGTTCGGATTGGGAAATGCAGTTTAAATTCATGCTGGATGTAGGTGGAACACGACGTGAATTGGATGATGGGTGGGCTTGAACCTCGTGGAGGCTTCCTACGTACCACGCCTTGACATGGATCAAAGACCTCGTAGTTCATATGGGGCTTTGTCGGTGGACCGACTTAAAAGTGGACCTTGGTCCAATGAGTGGTGGGCTTGAACCTCTGGAAGGCTTCCAACGTACCATTCCTTGACATGGATCAAAGACCTCGTAGTTTAGGTGGGTGTGCAGTTTAACGTCATACGGGACAAGAGGGGCATGCAGTTTAACGTCATGCTGGACGAGGGAGAAACTCGTCGTGAATGAATGACGGGTGGGCATGAACCTCATAGAGGATTCCTACGTACCATGCCTTGACATGGATCAAAGACCTAGTAGTTCAGGTGGGTGTGCAGTTTAACGTCATGATGGATGGGAATGAGACCCGACGTGAGTAAATGACGGGTGGTCTTGAACCTCATGGAGGCTTCCTACGTACCATGCCTTGACATGGATCAAAGTCCTCGTAGTTCTCTAGATGGGTTGCAATGGCTTTCCATTGGACCGGAATGCAGTTTAACGTCATGCTGGACGGGAATGAGACCCGACGTGAGTAAATGACGGGTGGGCTTGAACCTCATGGAGGCTTCCTACGTACCATGCCTTGACATGGATCAAAGTCCTCGTAGTTCTCTAGATGGGTCACGATGGCTTTCCATTGGACCGGAATGCAGTTTAACGTCATGATGGACGGGAATGAAACCCGACGTGAGTAAATGACGGGTGGGCTTGAACCTCATGGAGGCTTCCTACATACCATGCCTTGACATGGATCAAAGTCCTCGTAGTTCTCTAGATGGGTCACAATGGCTTGCCATTGTACCAGAATGCAGTTTAACGTCATGCTGGACGGGAATGAGACCCGACGTGAGAAAATGAAGGGTGGGCTTGAACCTCATGGAGGCTTCCTACGTACCATGCCTTGACATGGATCAAAGTCCTCGTAGTTCTCTAAATGGGTCGCAATGGCTTGCCATTGGACCGGAATGCATTTTAACGTCATTCAGGACAGGAATGAGACCCGATGTGAGTAAATGACAGGTGGGATTGAACCTCATGGAGGCTTCCTACGTACCATGCCTTGACATGGATCAAAGTCCTCATAGTTCTCTAAAGGTGGGGGGTCAGGGTCGGTGCTCAATCTAAGCCCAGGTGAGTCATGCTTGGTGTGAGAAACAAGAGGTTGCAAGGACCTGACGATCACGTCGCGAAGGAAGCGTCCGCGAGAGGCGAAGAGGGGATTACGTGTTAGGTGGCCCACGGTGCTGGGACTTACTCCAGGATGGAGGCCCAAAGTGCGACAAAGTGCAGGAAAGATGGACCTTGGTCCGACGATGGGAGGTGCCTTGTTCCCTATCACGCCCTCCATTGACCTTGGTACTGGGGAAGTACGGAGATGCAGAGGTACATCCATCCGTTGGGGAACTAGGGTTGCCCTTCTCCTACCAACATACGCCACTCCGACAGGGAGGATCTCATCCCATGTGAATGGGTGATTCCATTCCCGTGGAGACGAGTGGTGTAAAGAATGTTCGAGTTGGGGGGACCCTTCATGAGGGACACGAGGTCGGGTCACAATTTAACGTCATCTGTTAATGGTGTGGTGCTTGGCAGTTTAACGTCCTGAAGCTCAGACGAGGTGGGTTCACTCCACACCCCTAGGACATACATAATCGGTACCCTCTGGTCCTTGGGGAAGGGAAGGAACCAGTAAGGCCATGGTTAAGGGGGTCGCGGAACGAACCATAGAGGGGTCCACGTTAGCGTGGCTATGCGAAGAAGCAATATCCGTCAGTGTTCCTTTGCGAAGAAGCATTAGGCGAAGCAACGCTACGAGTGGTATTGTCCATGGGACTTTGAAATCACATCGTGCAAACCTGGAGGGTCGCACGAGAAGAGGAATTTCTAAGCAAAGTAGTGTGCTTCGCGAAGTGGAGTGCCTTGGCCTTAGCATGTGGAATAGGTGTGAGTGGGAGGTGCTTCGCGAAGTGGAACAGTATTCATGGAGCACTGCCTCGCGAAGAAGATGTGACTCGAGGAGCAGGGTCCTGCGAAGTAGTGTGCTTCGCGATGTGCAGTGATCCAGCCTTAGCATAAGGATCACTAGCATGGGTTGGGTGTTTCGCGAAGCATAAACGCTCCGCGGCTGCCCGGGTTCCCTTGGGAATCCCCTTCCTTCGCGAATTCCCTTGATCTTCGCGAAGGGAATCCCTCTCAGAAGAGGGGTTCAAAATGAGACAATGCAGAGGAGTCTCGCGAAGTAGAAGTACCTCGCAGAGCTCATGATTCCCGGGGCAAAACGTGCTTCGCGATTCGGGAGAGGAGAATCTGAATGGTCGGATTGTCCGTCATTTTTCCCTTCTTGGGGACTCAGGGGGAGTCCAGTATTTATAGGGAAGGGGCGCCGCAAAGCAGAACTCGCGCGCCGCCTTCGGTACTTCGTGGCGTGCTTGCGAACGTCAAAGTCGTCCAGGGAGCATTACCGCCTCATGAGCTTCACGGCGGCTCGCGAACGTCAAATGCGTTCGCGGAGGATTACCGCCTTAGGAGCATCGTGGCGGCTCGCGAACGTCAAATGCGTTCGCGGAGGATTACCGCCTCTGGAGCTTCGCGGAAGCTCGCGATGGTCAGGGCACTTCACGTGGGTGCTTCACGGCGGTGCTTCGTGGCGGTGCTTCGCGAGGTAGCACGCCGGCATTCTTTTTCGTTCCTTTCTTTCAGGCCATATTTTTGGCGCCAACAGGATTAAATCTAATTTAGAGTATTTTACCAAAATAACCCTAACTATTTTTTTTCATAAGTCAAAAAGCGGATATCTATCTAAATAAGAATTTTACAACTCTGCTGACTTTGATTTCTCAAAAAATTAGATGATGATTTCATCTCAAATGAAACAGTGATTTCTCATGAAAGAAAACTCTAATTTCTTCTAAAATCAAACATTTACTTCTTCTGAAATTGGACTCTAATATCTTGTGAAATCAGACTCAGATCTCTTCACAAATCAGACTCTGATTTCTTCTAAAATCAGACTCTGATTTCTTCTAATATCATTATCTACTCTCTTCATAAATTGGAAACTGATTCTCTACTATTTTTTAATCTAATTGTAAATATTTTTTAGATTACCATTCTCAATTTCTTAAGAAACAGATTAATTATTTTCTTATATTTACCTCATTTACATAAATTAACATTTCATTTTATTGGACCATAAATGCGAAAATGTTTCATATTCATGTTAATGTTTCCCATAATTTTTAATATAAAACAATGTCATCCAATCTATTTTAATATAAATACAGCATGAGTGCCACATGTATAGCTCCTTCTGAAATTTAACGAAAAATATGAACATTGTAGGAGGAAATTGATCATTAGAATCCATACCTATAAATACCAATCCATTTTAATTAGTTGAGTGCTAGAGTTTTTGTGGAGTGTTGTTGATCTCTATAATGTAGTAATGCCTTATGGGAGCTATGCTCAAAACTTCTTTATACAAATGTTGTTAACAAGTTTTTCATGCTGAGAACATCTTTTTCAAATCAAATTGTTGCTTTTATCAATCAAGGGATATTATGGATTGGAATATCGAGGTGTTGATCACCATAGAGATCAAGGTCTTATGGGTATTGAAATATATATTCTGATCTTTGCATCAAGAGATTACCTTATCATAGGTCAGATATAGTTTCATGAATGTATAAATAAAGGTACCTTTATCCATGATTCTTTGGGTAAAAAATTTATTATACATGTCCTATTTTGTTACGTGTTTTAATTCCACAGAAATTTTTTAAATATGCTAAGTGTAACTTATGTATACATTTTTATACATGTATACATTGATATAAATATGATTCTTTATTCTCAAAGGTAAAATCATTCCATATATATTCTTGTATTAAATTTCTTTATCAGATCCATCTTATCATATCCTATTAATTTTAATTTATTATTTTAGAAATAAATTGGGTTTGTTAATCTATCTGGTTTAACATTGTTAAACATATAATTTCTTAAGGATAAAAATGAATGTTTTTAAATCTACAATTCACCCTATGTTTTCATTGAGAAATATACCTATACATTTTGATTCTAAAATTTGTATCATGGTAAGTATGTGAATACATATACTTGCATATAAGTTTTATTTGTAAACTTTTCTTGCTTAACATTACATATTAAATATTTCTTTAAAAATTATATCATTATAAACATTTTATACTAATCCATTTTTTTGAAAATAATATCTTTTATGAATAACAAGAGTGAAAGTTTTTTCAATAGACAACTAAAATCAAACCAGACGCCTAATTTTTTATGGAAATGACTATGAATACATGAGAGATAGTATGATGAATTTTATTATCAACACTAGCATTGAAATTTTTGTTATGTTAAAAAGTGACTACAAGATTCTGAACATGTAAGTCAGACAGTTCACTAGTCACAAAAACATGAGTATCAACATAACATTAAGGTATATAATCCATTATTGGGTTCATTAACAAGGTATATATATAGTCATATTTCTTCTTTTGAAGATGCCAATAGAATCTAGATGTAATTAGTATTACAATTTTTATAACATCCAAGGTTATTGAAATAAGAAGAGATATTATTATAGCTGAATTTCATAGATTTATGTTTATTTATGGAGAAAAATTATGAAAATTTCAAAAATGGTTTATGACTATTAAGAATTTTTATTACAGTATGGGTGAGAAAGGACATGATGATGAGATTATTGTGGATATGATAGTATATATTATTCCCAATTAGTGTGAATATAAAATAGAATGGTGATTGTTGTGAATATAAATGTATCAGACATCACTCCTGGGGAGTTATTTGGATCGCTTCCACAACATGAAACTAGAATTAAAGGAGATATAGATATCAATAAGAAAAATAATGGTAATATAATTTTTGATTTTACTATATAATCTTATCATATAGAAGACAATAATACTTAAATAGTTAGTAGATAAACATCGATGAACCAAAATATTATATATGATTCACATGATAATGATAATTCTGAGAATTAACATTCCAATCTTCCTCGAAGGACGAAAAAGATTTTTGGAAAGAAGGATTTACAATATAAAAACGAGAAGAACAATAGAAAGGATTAGAAATATACAAAAGTTACTAGATATAAATTTAAGGAGGTTGGTCATATCATAACAGATTTTTACATGCATAAATTGAAATAAAAAATGATAAGAATTCAGAAATGAATACGAAGAAGTACTATAAGTCTATGTCTAAAAAGCTACTGAAAGCGAAAGACACGTAGAGTGATAGTGATCATGATTATTCTAATGAAAAATTGGATATTGAGTCTTCTAGATAGATTAATATTGATCTTATAGTAAGAATTCCTACAAAAAAACAATTTTTTCATTGATAGGGTCAATAATACTGAATCATTATCATATATTTCCTTAAATGAAAATTTTCCAATTGAAGAATATTATGAATCTTCGAATATAGAATCTTCCTCATCAGAACATAATAGTTTACGTACGTTTAATGAAGTAAATATGTTTATATGTAAAATGAGAATAAAAATAGTTAGATGAATAAGAAATATGATAAGAAAAAATCATGAATATCTATTTTATCAAAAGAAGTATGAGATATTTCAAAAGATCAGGATTTGAAAATAAATGATTTTTAAAATATTTTTAGAAACCATAAAAAATATATTTCTGAAAAGCATAATCATTATAAGGATCATGAAAATGATATTTTCTAGAAAAATGTTTTAGATACTATCTGAAATTATAACACTATTGACTATGGGTATATGAATTAAGATATTGTTCTAAAATATGAAATACATTCCCTAGAGAAACTATTCTTAAAAATTTCTCCTGGAAAAGAAGAATTGGATAAAACATATTCACAACTTCTTCCTATTAGAAATAGTTCTAGATTTGGTTACAATAATTCAAAACCAGTTTTTATTCAAAACTATTGTCTTCCTCAAAGTGATACCTTTTTAAAAAAGTGTCAATTTAGAGGAAATTGGGAGGAAATTTGTTCATTGACTAAAATATAATAATTACGAAATCATAAATACCATTTTCTATGAAAATGTTTTACCTAAGATTTTAATATCTAATATTTTCATTTCAAAAATTTTTTTGGATTTAGAAATAATAACTATTAAATTTTCATGAAAACAATGTAAATGTTAACAAAAATATATGGTACATTGATATTGGATGTTCACAGGATATAACAGGTAACAAAAACATCATTGAAAATATTTTTAAGATAAAATGTGTAAAAGAATCTTCTGAAGATAGTGATCAAAGAGAAATTATTGGTATATGTAATATTGTTCTTCTAGGAAAATAAGTGTAACATCAAATTTATTATTTTTTAATATTCAAAATAACAACCTTATAAGTATAATAAAATTATTTGATGAAGGTTACATTGTAAATTTTAGGAATGATAAATTTCAAGTAAACAATACTAAGGAAGTGTTTATTCTTTCTTTCTAGAGGCATGAAAATGTTTACAACAATAACATAGAAGATTGTAGAGGCCAAGACATACATTTCTTAGGGAAGTGGAAGTTCGATCTATGTTATGGAATAAAAGAACATGACACAATAACTATATAAAAATATGTAAAATCTCATAGAGAAGAATTGTTAAGGATGTTCCGGACCATATATTTGATTCTTCCAATATTATTGATCCCTCTCAATATGGAAACCATCATAAGACAAGCATTAAATCAATCAGTGATGTCTCAACATCTAATAAATTATAACCCGTGAAAATATATATTTTTAGTCCAGCAAAAACTGGATGTTTTAGAGGAAAAAACTATGTATCTTTTTTGTTGATTATTACACTAGGTTTACGTGGGACTATTTTCTAGAAATTAAATCTAATGATATTTTTATTTTTAATCTTTTCAATAAAAAGTAAAAAATTAGAAAACTCTCACATTGATAACTATTCATTGTGATCATAGAGGGAAATTTGAAAATTCATATTTTGAAACATTTTAAATAAAGAAAGTAATTACTCTTAGCTTATTGGCTCCAACAACTCCTCAACAAAATGGTGTTAGTAGAAGAAGAAACTGAAATCTTCCACAGATAACATGAACCGTGATATGTGAATACTGTATTTCTAAACACATTTTGGTCTGATGTTGTTAGTACCACATTCTAAACTATAAATCATGGTTTAATAAGATTTTCTCATAATAAAACATTGAATGAGTTATAGAATGGTCGAAAACATAATGTTTTTTACCTCAATATACATGGATGCAAAGTATTCCACTTGAATACTAAATATAACTTACATAAATCAGCACCAAAATATAATGATGTAATTTTTGTGGGATACGCCACAAAATCTAAGGCTTATAGTGTTTTTTAATAAAAATATTGTACTGTTGATGAAATAGTATGTGTTAAATTGGTTTAAATGGGTCCTTTTCTATTTAAAAAAACCCAACCGAAATGTAAAGATTTTTTCTCAAAAAAAATGCTTATCAAAATTTGATGGAATATTTTTCTAATTAAGATAATATTCCTAAAGTATTTACATCAGAATATTCATTATATTATATTTTTGAAAAAGTTTTACAAAACCAAAATCAATTGTTTCTTATGAAAAATACATGTGATAGTATCATTGGTGATGTAATTAAACCTATAAAGACTAGATATTCTCTAAGAAATTTAGTAAATCATATATCATTAATTTCAAAATTAGAACCTAAAATAACTAATGATTTTTTAGGTGATGATTATTAGATTAATGATATGAAAGATGAATAAAATAAATTTTGAAGGAACAATGTATAGACCTTGGTTGAAATACCTAAAGGAAAATATGTAATTAGTATACAATAGGTCATTAAAAATAAATTTTATGAAAATGAAATCATTATAAGAAATAAATATACATTAGTTACTAAAGGATATAATCATCAAGAAGTAATTGAATATGAAGAAACCTATGATTCTGTATCTATAATTGAAAATATTTGTATTTTTCTATACCATGAGGCATTTATCAAAATAAAACATTTCCAAATGGATGAAATTTTTGATTTACTTAATATATATGTCCAAAAAGATTTTTATGTTGAAAAACATCCTTATTTTGAAGACTAAAAACATCCTGAAAATGTTTACAATCGTACAAAATCATTAAATAGACTTAAGCAATCCACTGGTGTCTGGTATGATAGACTTAAAAATTTTATTTACTAAACTAGTATGTTTAGGGTACTGCTTATCAAAACCCTTTTATAAATATATTTAAGATAAATATTTTGTTTTTTTAAATTTATGATGATAATATTATATTTAGATCAACTCAGCTATCTTTAAATGAATATTTTTCAAATATCATGAAATCTGAGTTTGAAATGAGTATGATTGGTGAGTTAACATTTTTTCTTGTTTATAATATTTCATAAAAACTAGAATGAACTTTTATATCTCAAAAAAATGTATATTTAATATCTTCTTAATAAGTATTGTTATGAAAACCCAACAATTATAAGTCCTCCAACAGGAATCTTAAACACTATTGATCTTCATAAAGCTGGGAAATTAATAGATCCAACATCTTTTATTGGTGTGATAGGAAATTTATTATACATAATAGACAATCATCTAGACTTTATAGTATTATAATTTCCCATGTTCATGATATCTATCTAATAAAAAATAATTCCATTTAGACACAGTTAAATAAATTTTCTCTGTTTAATGGAAACCATGGATTTTGTAGTTTCAATTCTTATGGAAATTATTAAAAAAATAGTTTCGATTTCTGAAATTGGATGTTGTATAATGGATAACAAATGTAATCTAGATATTTTCATTTATAAAGAGATTCATTATTTTCTAGGGCATTCGAGAAACAACAATCAATTTCACTTTCCCCTACTTATGCTGAATATGTCACAGCTAAAAGTTGTTGTGATCAAATATTGTGGATGCAACACACACTCAAAATATATGTCTTGAGTTTTACCAAAATAAATATAATGTGTTTTAATACTAGTTCTATTTCCCTATGTAAAAACCCTTCACATCACTATCATGAACAAAACATAGATATTAAGAATTAGTAACATAGGGATGCCACCCATAAAGTAGATATCATTCATCAATTTATTAGAATGCAAGACTTACATGATAACATATTTAAAAAATACTAACCCAAAGATATATTTGAATACATTATAAAAAACATTGGAATTATAACTGTAATCTAATTATCCATATTACATTTTTGTTAAAATCAATCACCTAACATTAAGATACTTTTTTCATAGGGGGAGTACATATTGTTTTTATTATATTTCTTTTTCCAATACAAAATTTGAACCACAAAATTTTCAGAACCTAATAATATTTCATTTCATAATATTTTTTGGAACCTATGTTTTATATGTGGATCCTTATAATTAATGAAAAATAATTTTGTGCAATCTCGAAGGTACATTTTTATAGATATATCATCTAAATTGATTTTTGTTGTTGATATTTTCAATCTTGTTTTTCAGAAAACTCTATCGGGATCAATTTCCTATAAAAAATATTTTTCTTTAAAACCTAAAAAAATCATAACCTATTAATCCTTTATTGTAACTGATATCAACCGTCAGATCAGATCAAGAAAATCTAAATTGTTTGTTTGATTTGGCAACATGAACTGTCACAGCGAAGCCGATATAATAAAACCCCACATTCTCATCCCACGTCATTTCTCTCATATATATAATTCGCAGAAGGCTTTCCTCCCTTCATGTTTTTTTTTGTGTTTAATTCTCTCTGGGTCAAAATTTATCTTTATTTTTCTTTTTAGTCTTAGATGGTGTCAAATATGGAACTAAAAAATTGTATAATTTCCATAAAAAGTTAAATGGAACCAAATATGTTTTTTAATTATGATACGCAAATTTCATAAATCATAAAAAAGAATGGATGGGAATGACTTTGTATAGCCATGGATATGAATTAGGATCTAATATATGCTGATAGTTTTTATAATTATATGATATAGATCATTTTTATGAAAAAGGAGGAAATATAAAAGTTTATTATTCGGAGTTATGGAGAGAATTAATCATTGTCATTAAATAAATATGATATTATCTTTGATATTCCTTACTATGAAGAAGAAATATTCTTCTCAAACATTTCTCCTAATAAGGAATGTTATTTTCATAAAGTTTATGTTATTGAGTGCCTTGTACCTATGGATTAAATTCATTGAATATCCCTCATCATTCTTCAAGCCACAAATTACATGTTCTTTGGATGAAATTTTTTCTAATTCTGAGGAAGCGTGATAAGGATTCCTTGAAAATATGTGATATATTAATGATATTTTCATAGTGAATCTAATGAGTAAAAACATTCTCAAATAAATTTTCTTACCTGTTAGAATCATTAATAATGGAAAAATAAAATTCCATATTATTATGTATCTTATGATCTTGTCGAGGATTATTGTTTTATGTTTATTGTCTTTCAAAATCCTATGCAACTACAAGGAAAATGTTTTAAATATCATGTTGATAAGTGATGATAACATGATGAGGATGAATATTGGTTTTAGTAAAAAGACAGGATATTTAATGGATCTTATTTACAAGTATTACCCAGGTGCTACGAAGAAATGAGATGCTGAAGAAAACTCCAGGAAAACTCATATGAAAAGAAAAGGCAATGAACTAGAACCTCAGGAGAAAGTACCAGCTACTGGAATAGAATATTCTTCACCAATGACTATGAAAACGAATCCTTTTTATGATGAATTTATTGATAAATATGGAGAGATCAAGGAGAATAATAAAGAAAGAGATGTGAATTTTGGTTAAGACACTTTTGAGTCTATGGCCTTTAAAATTCCAGGATCTGAAAAGTTTGAGAGGCATGACAAAGAGACGAAATTTAAGAAAAAAATTCTAGAAGCCAAAATTATCTAATATTTGTTTAGATGTACTAAGAATTCATTTATACAAGTTCAGGTTCAAAAATATTTCTTTCCAGAATATGTTCCAACTAAAACAATAGATACAAATAATTTAATGAACTATATTTCATTTTGGAACCCATTGTAGAATGAAAAGTATTTTTGGAATAACGAAGAAGAAGTAGAGCTGGAGGAAAGCAATGATGTTATATTTTTGGTTGACAAATATTATGACCTGGAAATCCATTATGACATATTGTTTATAGGAATAGCCCTTGATGAATCCTTAGAGATTATTTTAATAGAATTGCCTATTGAGAAAGATGTTGATGATCAAGATGAGGACATTAATGTACCAATAGATGATGAGAGTGGTAATGATGATATGTTTTATGAAATTGATGATAAAGGTGTTCATAAAAAAGTTTCTAATGATGGTCATATAATAGTCTATTTTTATAATAGTGAGAATGAAACTTAGAAAGTTGAGAAGGTAATCTATAGGAAATAGAATGTTTATAAATTTGTTATTGATTCTCTAAAGAAAGTTGATGCAACATAAGTAAAAATATTGTTATGAGAATATCAGTGAGGAAATAATTTGAGCAATATAATGATCCCTCCCCAAAAAAGTATATTCTTAAGAATCTTCAACTCTTTTTAGGAGATGATTTTGTGATTCTGTCCTAGAAGAGGATTGAGAATTCCATTCCTTTGTTTCTATATATTTATACTACATGATAACAACCTCAAAAAATAGTTAATCAAATATCTAATTCAACAAATTTTCTAATGGAAAAATTTTTCCAACAAGAATCTAACTTCATGCCCATTCAAGTTAGTTATGATGCCCATATAAGATCTTGAAAATAAATTATGAAGTGATCCATGTATGTAATAGTTGATCTTAAGATTTTTAAACATTTCACTAAATAAATAAAATGTTAATTTTGTAAGTTAGATTGTATAATAAATATCATATCAAAATGTTTTTTAGAAAATCTGATGGAAGAGAATGGAAGTGTTTAATAAGAAGATAAATATCTTAATGGGAAATAGTTTTCAGTAGTTATCAATCTGAAAAGGTAATGAAAACTCAGGGAAAAAAGGCTAAAAAACACAAAGATCTTGAAGAAGTTATAATGTCCCAAGGGGAGATTCTTAAGTCTCTATAATAATGAATCAAATAGCATGAAAAGAAAAACTAGGTTCAAGAATATTTGATTAATAAGTTTAAAGATGATCATACGGAATTGAATAAGATTAAGGACACCTTGAAAATGCTGGTGCCAATGGAAAAATGATGAATAATTTTCATTTGAAACTCAGTATTTTATATTGTAACAAAATTTAAATCATAATGAAATTGTATATCTATTTATTTTTTTGTTTTGTATATTCCCAACCTTTATGAAAAAATTTTTATATTCCCCTATAGTCCTTTTTGAAAATCACAAATAGGGGAAAATAATGATCATAAAGAATATAAAATTAAATGAATAGAACACTTAACTGAGGGGGATATTACAAAGATAATACCTTATTAAGTATGAATGTGTTTTTTCTCTATGAATGAAAAGAATACAATCCTCAGGGATTTCATAACCTAAGCAGATGATAAGAATATTCTTTTTGAAGCCATAAAACAAAGCGCGGTAATTATTTACATTAGGATCAAAAAACAAAATATCAGATCCTTATATTCATTTATAAAAAGTATTTTTTTTCATTCAAAAAATGGGGAGTTTTTTTAATCAATATTTTTTCTTAAAAATTTTTAATTCCATTAAGTTTCTAAAATCACAAAAAAAATTTCAAAAGGAAAATAATAATTCTCTAAGAACATTTCCTTAAAGAAAATTTCATGTCTTAGAATATTTATTTCATCTTTACCTATGGTTTTCAATGACTATTTTATTATTTTTCTAAATAATGTGTAACCATTTTTTAATAAGTTAAAAAATAACATCCTTATATAAATCAATACATAACAGTAACTATAAATTTTATTACCCTAGAAATCATACTCCGATTTATTCTAAATTCAGACTATGATTTCTTCTAAAATCATACTCTGATTTCTTCTGAAATCAGACAAGGTTTTATTCTGAAATTAGACTATGTTTTTTTAAATCTATAGACATTGATTACTTCTGAATGAAGGATCAAATATATTCTAAAATGAGACTATGATTTCTTTTGAAATGAGACTCTAATTTCACCAGAAATCAAACTCTGATGTCTTCAGAAAACAAACACCAATCTCTTCTAAAATTAGACTCTGATCTCAACATAAATTAGAATCCTATTTGTATGATTTTAGAATCAGATTGTCAATATTTTTTTAGACTTAGATTCTCACTTGCATAATAATATGATAAAATTATTTTCATAGAGTTAACTCATTATTTTAATGTATAATTTCATTTTTTTGGATCTTTAATGTGATAATGTTTCTCAAGAAGGTTAATGTATCTCATAATTTTTTATATAAAATGTTGTCGTCCAGTCTGTTTTAACATTACCTTTTATTGAGTGCCACAAGTATAGGTCCCTCCAAAATTTAACGAAAAATATTATTGCTCGAGGTGGAAGTTGACCATTGGAATCCATGCCTAAAAATAATCGTCTATTTGAATGAGATGAGTACTATAGTTAATGTGGATATATTTAGATCTTGGGAATGAAGAGATACTCTATGTGAGATCATCTCTATCCTTCTTTGTGTGAATGTTGTGAACTACATGTTCAAGCTGAGAAATTCTATTTAAAACTACCTAGTGAGAATATGATTCTTGCGGTTATCAATCGAGGGCATCCGATGATAGAAAGAAAGTAATGTTGATAAGAAATGAGATCAAGGTCTAGTGGGGAAATCATGAAAAATTCTGATATTTGTATCAAGGGATGAACCTAGTGTAGGTAAGACAAACTTTAATGAAGGTATTATTAAAGGGACCTTTATCCAAGGTTGATGGATACCCTTCTCATTGGTAAAAATGATTTATTATACTAGTACTATTTTGTTATAGGTTTTAATTTCACTACAATTATTTAATGATAGGATGTCTAAATTTATTACACTTTCATATACTTGTATACACTGATATAAAAAACATTTTATACACATTTTGGTATAATTTTCCCTAATTAAAATACTCTTAAGATTCATTATCGAATCCATCTTATCAAATACTACACAAGATTGATTCTTTGTTAAGAAATATAGAGGGTTTATGAATCTATATTTTTTAACTTTGTTAAACATTAATTTTCATAAGGATAAAAATGATTGTTTTTAATCATACAATTAAACACTCCCCTCTTGTAATTGAGAAATATCTATATACATTTCGATACTACACCATGGTAATATGGAATAAAAAATAACTTAGTTTCTCTATTGATGATCATTAATGGAATATGAAGATATGTTAATAGACTAAAATCATAAATAAGATTAATGGGGGATAAAGATCAAGGATCATTATAAATTGATTAATCCAAGAAAATATAAGGACCTTAAAACCATCAATATTTGATGATTTGAAATTCCATTTTATTCATAGGATATGAATTTATTATGTCAACAATATCAATTTTCCAGAGTTGAAGAATTATTGTAGTTTTTAGTAATATAATAATATATACTTATATAATATTTTTAAATTTCAATGAACAATTTCATTATTTTTTATTATTAAATCAATTTCAAATTCATCAATAACTATAAAAAATGAGAATCCTAAATATATTTTTTTATAAATCACTAAATATTACCTTTAAGGGATCATAAATTCCATAAAATAGTAAAAAAACATATAATCTATCATGAAATATTTTTTAAAACCAATAATGTAAGAACATGGTATCCAATAGAATACATGATTCTATAATCCTCAAGGATATCACCACAAGATCATCATTAATATTTATTCATAAAACCGCTTAACTAAAAATAATGACATATTAACAAAAACATCACGTATTCCAGTGATTGGAATTAAACACTAATTTTCCCTCTATCATGGGACGAAACCATATGGATTTTCCAGTTATAATGGTTTGTCACCCATAAAATGAGTAGTAATTTTTATAAAATCAAAAAATATAATTCCTATAATGCTCAAAAATTTTGATGACTGATTCTTACTAAAAAATCAAAGATAAGATAATCTATAAAGGATACAGATACACATACTATCATGTCTATTAAAATTTAATTAAATTTTAACATAAAAAATTATTCTTATTCTAATATAATGGGTGGTATTCCCATAAATGTTTTCAAAAAATATACCTAAACACGTCCTATTTCTACCAAAAACATTTTCAAAATGGGAATTTATGACTTGAAACTTATGATCAACCTTGAACTGATAAATCTATAATGGCATTCAAAACAATTTAGTTAATGAAAAAATATATGATTTTAAAATTTAACAAAATCCTTATATGTTTCATAATTTTTATCAAAAAAATACCCTAGGTAAAATAGAATCTCCAATTTAGATCATGTACTCCAATACATAAATACATCAACAATTTTATTTCAATATAAGTCATTCTTGGGTATTTGTAATACACTTTAAAGGATATCATTGACATGGATAATTCCCAAATTCCACACTTTAAAGACTATAAAATATAAATGGATTACTAGGATGATATATATTTCCTTCCTTCATATTGTATTAATTTTTCTTGATAAATTCATTTATTTATGCCCATCATTTCTCAATAGAATTCATTTTCCCATTCTTTGAGACATATTTATCAGCTACTCCTTCTATATTTTGGACATGAATAAAATCATGATTTATTTTCTCCATGTTCTCTGCTACTTGATATTTTAGAGAACTCTATCATTATATTGCTTGTTTAGTTGAGGTTTTAGTTAATGTATAAGTTCTTGTTCATATAAAAGGATAATTGATTAGTAATAATCATTATATCTTTCCCTCCTATCATTATCTCATTTGGTTTCTCGTATTCACCACCTTTTCCTTCATGTTAAATTTTATCATGATTCTTTCATTTTATATCCATTTACTAAAACCAAAAGGCATAATATAGGAAGTACTAATTGTATTTGGAAAAACAAAATTATCTTTTTTAATATTTTTTAATTATGACACCCATTTTTTAATCTAAGAAAACATAATTTTAAACAATGTTATTCATTGTCATAAACTATTCAAATCAATCATAATGTTTGTTAATAAAATTTAAATTATCCTCTGAATATCCATCAGGAGTGTCAAACGAGTTGTGTTGTATTTCTCATTTTCATATACCAGGTGATTACCTTGTCCTCCCAATCTAACATTTGTAAAGTTATTACCCCTAGGAAATTTTTTTGTGAACGACATCAACTAAAATTATCTATATAGGAATATATTTTTAGGAAACCATAAATAGTGTATTCCATTAATAACATTACTATATAATTATATGCTAATACTCATATTATTTGAGAGGGTTACTATATATAATCTATGTTTTCTTAAATATAGTTCCCATTGATTGTACTAATATTCCTCTAATTCCAACTATATCAACCCCAACCCTATTAGCACAGATTTAGTATATTAATCTATTATATAATCATGTAATACAATGAATCACATCATAATGTCTTAGATAGTTGTGTAGTCTTTGTAAATTAGATACATACATGACTTCATTATTACATTTGAAAAAACATATTGAAAAATTTTATTTCATGAATAACATAATTATATTTATAATATCAATGAATAAAATTGAATGTAAACATCATGGAAACCAAGGAATATAAAAAACTATCGGTGAACTCAAATTATCCCTAAGGGTTAAGTATATTAAAAGCTATCAAAAATAAATAAGAAAATAAATTTCAATATAAATAACAAAAACAATTTTTATTTAATAAATAACTTGACTATCATAATTGGAAAATGTAAAATCAACGTGGAATGTTAAATAACTGAAAACACATTTCATTTAATCTATAAAATGAGAATTAAATGCATCTAGATATAATATATCATTGAAAATAGCATTGATAATGATATTAATGGAATTAATAATGAAGGAATTTTTACTTAATGTATTTTATGTTCTTATCCATCATGATACCTCAACCATTAAGGCCATTCATAAGATGATTTAAAAATATATGTTGTATCCCATTTAATTCAACCTTATTGATTCACCTTGTGAGACAAATAATGCATCACGAGGCTATATAATTCCATGCACCACCATACACTATATGTACAAAAAATTCATCATATTAAATATTATATATTTAATTGCAGAATAACGTTCCTTATCATCATGTATCTGTATTGAGTAAAGAATATGGATTTATCAATATTTCCCTATATACATAAATAAATTTAAATATTGAACACCATATGAATAAATGATATGTAGTACCCTCGGCTTCCAGTATGTAACCCTAAATTAATGGTTTTCATGGTTATAAATGTTATGGGTGATGGATGGGAGAGTCAGGAGAACATTGAATGAAGTTTTGAGGCAAAGGGGATGTCGCACAGATAGCGCACATTTTCTCTATACCATACTGCCAACCCATGTGTAGTCGATCTTAGAGGAAATAGCTTCTACACGGTCAGTTCATGGGTTGTCTAAACGTGAATCCAAGCCATTCGTGGAGAACTGCGGAGGTAGTGAATAATGCACGGTTGGCACATAGTTTGTCCAACAGTGCAGGAAAACCTTGTGGCCACTAAAATGAGATCCTATAAAGGTGGATCAGACATGTTTTTCCACTAAGTGGCTTGTTTATCCTCCTAAGCAGCCCTAACATGGGTTTTTTCTTATTCTATGGTCAGATAAGGTTCTCACATCATTCCGGAGGCGATATGAAGGGTAATATTTGTGAATCAATGATGGATTCTTGAGGTATGTGATCGTTCTTCATCGTTCGTGATCAATTTCTTAGATCTACTTAGATCTACTACTCATATTCTCTTGATTTCTTATATCTATTTTGGTTATGGGAATATATATGTGTTTGGATGCCAAATATGACAATATTTTTTCATGATCATTCTAGGAGAAGATATCTATGGTGGGTTCTTAATGACGCAACCTTGTTTTCTAATGTGTTCATCGTTCATTGTGGTTTTCATCAAATCCCTAACGTTAGGTGGCTTCACTCTCGACTCATATAGTTAGAATTGATTGTCATAGTTTTAAAATTAGTTATTTGAATGGAATTGGTTATGAAAAGAATCAAATAAATCTTTTTTGTTTAATATTTATGGTTTTAGTGAAATTGTGAAATTTTAGTTCATTTTTGTGCATTGTGGTTTGGATTCTTGAATTTAAAATGTTGATTTTAAGTTATGTATAAGCTAAAATTGTAAATAGTTTGATGAAAATGGGTTTTCAATAAAAAATAAATTTTAATGAAATGGTTTTAGATTTAAATGACATTGATGGAATTGGTTTCCCATAAAAGTACAGTTTTATGGAAAAGGATTGAATTGGTTGAAGGCACTTGGTTTCTGACATGATGGTTGTGTGTGTTGAAAGGAATGTGGGATAGATAAGTGTTAGGGGTCTCCCCCATCTATGTTGGGATGTATAAGGATTATGGATATCCCTCCTCAAACATTCATATTGCATTCAGGACGGACCTGGGTTAGGGGCCTCCCCCATCGGTGTTGGGATGGAAAAGGGTTAGGGCTCTCCCCCGTCAAACATTCATGTGCATTTTGGTTGGATAAGGGTAAAAAGTCTCCCCCATCATGGTTGGGATGGATAAGGGTTAGGGCTTTCCCCTATTCCAGGTAGCAAGCATGGTTGGTTGCATGGGTTTGTGGATTGGTTTGGGCATGCAAAAAAGAAATATTGTGATATGGCTCTAAAATTTGTTTAGTTATTTTTCTGGAAAATAAATTTCTGGGATAAATTGGCGTCACTTGAAATTGAATTCTCTAGGATATAAGTGGTTTTGGGAAACATGTTCATATTTAGTTATAAAATGCTTTTGAGAAAAAAAAAATTTATAAATTTTTTTTATATAAATGTTGCTAAGTATTCTATACAAGTGGCGTGAGTAAAGAAGTCATTGGGAAAACCTACTTAGTTTTATACTAACCCTTTTGTTGGGACATTGGTGATTTTTCAGAAGTCGTGTTACATGATAAAGGTTAAGGTACAAAATCTTATTACTAGTGGCTTGTGGTGATTCTTGGGAGATGATGTGGCGGTTGGAGCTTGTGGAACACAGAGTCGTGCTGTCTTTTCAGAGTGTTGAGTTTTTCATCTGTTGTGTACTTTGACGCTTGTTTTGGTCTTCTGTTGTTGTTTACTTGATGTGGTTTGACACATATGAAATTTTTTAGATTTTATTCTTTTGTTCATGCATCATATTATGAATGATTGGTTATGCTTGGTTGGTTTATGGGTTATTTCTTAAATGGTAAATCATCCCCCAACAAGTAATTGAAACCATTTGGCACTTATTTCCATCATTTGGCATCTTGGTGATGTTGCTTAAGGTCAATTAATGACTCATTTTACTCTCAAGATATTTAGAATTGGTGGGTCATTACATATGGTATCATCTTGTTCGGTCCCTTCCTAACAAGTAGTCATTGATGTTCCTAGTCTTGGATTTGAAATTCATTCTTGTCTATTCCTTTTGTCGAAATCTTAGACAAGAGTAGGAGTGTCGGAACATGAAATGTATAGCATAATAGGACATAGCTAACCCATTTATTTGTAACTTCATGTTACAAGGGTGTTGGGTACATAAGTATTTTGGATACACTTCTAGAATGTTGGGCATCTCATTGTCAATGGTTTAGCCAATATGACACGCATGACATGCATATTAGAGGAATGACTTCCTACTAGGATTTCATATCTCATTGTGACGTATGATTTATGATTTTGTGTAAGGTGTGAATTTTGGAAAAATGAATTAATTGTTTATAAATTGAAGATTCAAAAAACAAGATAATTGGTGGTTTTTGAAAATTGGTTGATTTTCAAAAAGCATGTTGAATGTTTTCAAAAAAGTTTGAACATGGAAAAAGGATGTCTTGGAAATCAATTTTTTTACAGTTGATGTAATAGAAATTAAAATTCTATGACATAAAATTCTAGAGAGAGAGATTGATGAAGGATATTGTTGGTTTATAAAATGGAACCTGGTAGGCGTCGTCGAAACCAACCTGAAGATGCTGAGGTGAATGTGGTTGCATCTGATCCACGGGTGAAACAAGAGCTGGTTTAGTGTATCGTCCAAGATTTCATGTTGTGGATACGGGGAACCGGAGGAATGAACCAAGGCATGTGGATCATACAATCCAGTTCATGAAGGAGAATACACTGAACCATCAGGGTGATGATGAATCTAAGAAGGAGGAGGTGTGGCTAAGTAGGATGAATTGTATCATCGATCTCATTGGCACACCAACAGAGCTCAAGGTCAAACTGGAAACATATATGCTCCAGGATATTGCACGCCAATGGTGGGATTTAGTGGTGCTGGTTAAATTGGATTAAGGTCTTACATGGGAGGATTTTGAAGAATTGTTCATAAAAAAATTCTATACTCACACATTCAAAATCTAGAAAACAATGGACTTCTTATGCTTGAAGCATGAGAGACTCCATGTCACATAGAATGTCGCTAAATTTTTGAACATAGTCTATTTTGCATTAGAGGTTAGGGAATGAGCATCACTGAAGGAACACATCATCGAATCAGGGTTATGGAACGAGATTCAACCGAAGATTGTGGTGCTCTATATTACAGATTATACAGAGATGGTGAACATAGCGAATGATTCTGAACATGATATCTCAGGATCAAAAAGTGGAGGAATGATGATAGCTACATGAAATGGTGGGAACTCAACCGCGGGGAACAAGAGGAAAAGGGAAACCTATTTCCATGGTTCAAGTGGAAATCAATATCAGACAGTGGGATCAAAAAACCTTCCTCCACGACCCCAAAGAAATGAAGGTTGTTTTCAATGTGGTTCACTTGACCACACAAAATAAATATTGTATAGTGCACCCTTGAGCATGTCACAATTTCTTGCAGATGGGGCATCTACAATGCTATTGTAGGAATGCACCGAGGTCGGGTTTGCATGACACTACTCAGGTGTCATAGGCATCATATGCTTTGACAAGACTAGGACTACAGAATTAGTCTTGTCAGCATAATAGAGCTATCCATGTTGATTCTCAAAATACCATGACTCCACAACTAGGGAAATCTCAGCAAGCCATCAAGGAGAATAGTGCAGCGAGGAAGTAATTGAATGGAGCTTAGTAGATGGTAGTCAATTATCAGGATGGATCATCTACAGTAGGTGGTATGATTCATTTTAATTCTACCTTTGTGAATGTGTTGTTTGATACTGGTTCATTACATTCATTCATTGCTTCTTGTGATGTTGACTCACTAGGGTTAAAACTGGAAATGATGCCTTGGGTTTTGAAACTGCAAACTCCGCTATGTGAAAGAGAATGTCAAGCCTTTTGTAGAGCATGATCAATAACTGTTGACGGATCTACGTTAAAATGGGACTTCTCGATGTTGTATATGGATGTCTATAATGTAATCCTAGGTATGTATTGTTTGATAATCTTTAAGGGTCATATATATTGTTATAGGATAATGGTTATATTAACGACTGAGGACGACATCGACCATATCTTCATTGGAGAGAGGATGGAAATGAAAGGTCCAAAGAGCTTTTTGGCACCAATGGTGGGAATGATATCTTAACAAATAGAAATGTTGACTTTGGTATCAATGGAAGAGATTGAGGAAAATAGTTTTCCAACCATTGTGGATCAATTTCATGACTTCTTTCACAATAACTTCTCAGGGTTACCACCTCTAAGAGATGTGTATTTTATGATTGGTCTCCTTCCGGGGACCAGTCCTATTTCCCTTCCCTCATATAAGATGACACTAATAGAGTTGCGAGAATTGAAAGTGCAGTTAGAGGACCTTTAAAGAAAATGGTTTATTCGAACAACTATGTCTCCATGGGAAGCATAGGTTTTGTTTGTGAGGAAGGTAGATTGAACTATTTGGCTGTGTGTTGATTTTCATAATCATAACCTAGTTAAGATAAAGAATTGATATCCACTTCCCCGCATTGAAGATCTATTCAATAAATTAAGGGGATCTTAGTGGTTCTCCAAGATTGACTTGCAATCAGGATATCAACAATTGTGAGTTTAGAAGGTGGATATTCCAAAGGCAGCTTTCAGAAGTAGATATATTCACTACGAATATATAGTCATCCCATTCGATCTAACGAATGCACCAATGGTCTTCATGGATTTGATGAATCGTATATTTCAACAATATCTGGATTCTTTTGTTGTGGTGTTTGTGGCTGACCTTTTACTATTTTCAAAGACAAGAGCTGATCATGAGGAGAACATGGAAACAATGTTACAAATCATGAGAGGTCGTCATTTGTATGCCAAATTTGGAAAGTTTTATTTTTGGATAGAGGAAGTATGTTTCCATGGCCATGTCACTTTTGAGAAAGGCGTTTCTATTGATCCTGAAAATATAGATGACATTATCTCTTGGAATCTTCTAAAGAATTTGTTTGAGATACGATGTTTTCTTGGTCTATCTGGTTACAACCAACGCTTTGTGTGTGATTTCTCTTGACTAGATTCACCAATGACAACACTGACAAAGAATAATGCTCCATTATTATGGATAGAAGAATTTCAAAAGTATTTCTAGGAACTGAAATATCGAATTACATCAACACCTATCTTGGTTTTATCATAATCATGACAAGGGTATGAGTTGTATTGTGATGCTTTTGGATCAAGTATGGGTTGTGTTCTCATGCAATGAGACCATGTGGTTGCTTATGGTTCATGGAAGTCGAGGGTGCATGGAATGAATTACCCAAAACTTTATTTGGAGTTAGCTGTAGTCGTACATGCATTGAAAACATGGAGACATTATCTCATTGGTGAGAAATGTACTGTGTTTATAGATCACAAATGATTGAAACAAATTTTCTCACAACTAGATTTGTATCAATGGAAAAGGAGATTGATGGAGTATCTCCAAATGATTGACTTTGAATTTTTTTACACATTGGGAAAAATAAATTTCTTGGAGGATGCATTGAGTACAAAGTCATATGCTCAGTTAGTGAAAGAAGCTTCAGATGAATGCCAGTTGATGTCAGTCTTAGCTGACATGCATGTGTAATGTGAAGACCAAGGTGTTTTTTTTCATTTTTTTTCAGCTATCTTTGTTCATGATTTAGTAAAGATGATCAAATAAGTACAGTCATCTGATACAGATGGTCTAGTAGTATGTTCAAAACTGAATAGTTAGGAGAAAGTTGATGGATGGAAACATGATGGGGGTTTAATTTTGTGTTTCATTGATCGGATGGTGGTACTTTTGATTTTTCAAGAACAAATCCTTCATTATTACCACCATTCAAGATGGGATGTACACCCAGGTACACAGAAAATGTATAATATGTTGAAGGTTCATTTTTTGGTCGAGCGACATAAAAAGGAAAGTGGCTATGTTTGTCTCATGGTGCTTAACCTTTCAGCAAGATAACGTAAAGCAACAGAGACCAGCTGGTATGTTACAATGTTTGTGAATCTTAGTGTGGAAATTGGGTCAAATAGAAACGGATTTTGTTATAGGTATTCTAAGAACGGTTTGGAAACACGATGCCATTTGGGTGATAGTGGATCATCTAACCATGTAGGACCATTTCATCCCTATTTGAGAAAATCATATAGTGGAAGATCATTCAAAAATCTATATCTATGAAGTGTTAAAGAGGCATGGTGTACTAGTGTCTAGAGTCTTAGACAGAAATCTGAGGTTTACATCTCATTTCTGGATATCATTACAACAATAACATGGAACTCAGTTGACTTTAGCATGACATATCATCCTCATATTTATGGGAAATCGAATCAGATGATACAAAAATTGGAAGAAATGATTCGTTCTTGTGTAATGGATTAAGGAGGCTCATGGGAGGAGATTATATCCTTAGAAGAGTCCTCATACAATAATAGTTATCTTGCCTTATTACGCATGGCTCTATTTGAATCATTATATTGGAGTCCAGGTTATTCTCCACTTTTCTTGTTAGAAACGGGTGAAACATCAACATTCGGGACAAGCCTTGTCCAAGAAACAATATAAAATATTCAGTTGATTAGAAAAAGGTTTTAGATAGCTCATACTCATCATAAATCTTATGCCGATGACCATCAAAGACCGTTGTTGTACGTTGTGGGTGATCATGTCTTCTTGAGGATCTCTCCAAGGCTTGGAAATCGTCATTTTGGGAATCTGGGAAGGTTATGTCCTAGACATCAGCCATTTTGAGATACTAAAATATGTTGGAGAGGTGGCATATCGGATGAGAATACCACCACAATTATGTTCGGTGCATAATGTGTTCCATGTATCTTAGAAGAAAAAGTATCAACCAGATCCTGACAATGTGATCACGTTGACCTAGAGTCGGATGCTTCATAGATACATGTCCCAGTATGGATTTTGGATAGGAAATCAAAATTATTGTGTGGAAAAAGCATTGGTATAGTGTGGGTTTTATGGCAGCATGGTCAGATTTAGGAAGAGACTTGGGAATTTGAAAAGGAAGTAAAAGGGTAGTGGCCAGAACTCTTTTAGTTGGGTGAAGGTTTTCTACTTAACGAGGGTCGAAAGACAAATGGTGGGGAGAATGTAGTTCCAAAATTTTCTGGTATATAACCCTTTATTAATTCTTTTCATGTTTATAAATATTAAGGGTGATGAATGGGAGAGTCGGGTGAACATTGAATGATGTTTTGAGGCAAAGGGGAAGTCAAACAGATGGCACAAGATTAGTCTAAACCACGAGGAAAAACCTTGCGTAGTCGGTCCTGGAGGCAGTAGCTTCCACATGGTTGGTGCATGGGTGGTATAACCATGTATCCAAGCCAGGCGTGGATAATCTATAGAGTTATTGGCTAACGCATGGTTAGCTCACTATTTTTCTAACCATGCGGGCAAACAGTGAATCCACTGAAATGAGATCTTATAAAGGTGTATATCACTCATTTTATTCTCTTAGTGGATATTTTTTACTTCTAAGAAGCCCTAACTCAGGATTTTTCTTCTCCTAAATTCAGAGAAGGGTTTCCCATTGTTCCATAGGCTATTCAAAGGCTTCCCAGGGCGAATCGAAGCCGGATTCGTGAGGTATGTGATTGTTCTTCTTCATTCTTGATCAGTTTCATAGATCTACTTTGATATACTCCACATATTCTCTCCGTTTCTCATATCTATACATGTTATGGATATATATAAGTGTGTGGATGCCAAATATTATGATATTTGGTCTTGATCTTTCTAGGAGAAAAGATCTAAAGCAGGTTCTTAAAAAAATTCGGTTTTCTTGTGCGTTCTTCGTTCATTGTGGTTTTCATCAAAAAACTAAAGGTAGGTGGCATTAAACTCTACACTTATTATTATAATTTATTTTATTAGTTTCAAATTGGGTTATTTGAATGGAATTGATTATGAAAACCCTAGAATAAATCTTTTTTAGTGATGATTTATGGTTTTAGTGAAATTGTGAAATCTTGGTGAATTACTGTGCAATATGATTTGGCTTCTTGATTTTTAAATGTTGATTTTAGAATGTAGATTTGTTGATTATGTAAATGGTATGATGAAAAAAGGGTTTTCAAGAAAAATGTATTTTTATTTAAATGGTTTGATATTGAAATGACTTTGATGGAATGGGTTTCCAGTAAAAGTAGAGTTTTATTGAAATGGATTGAATTTGTTTAACACACTTGGTTTCTGACATGATAGTTGTGTGTGTTGATAGGAATGTGGGATATAAAAGGGATAGGGGTCTCCCCCATCTGTGTTGGGATGGTTAAGGGTTCGGGCTCTCCCCCATCAAACATTCATATTGCATTCAGGATGGACAAGGGTTAGGGGCCTTCCCCATCGATGATGGTATGAATAAGGGTTATGGATCTCCCCCTTCAATCATTCTTATGCATTTTGGTAAGATATGGGTAAAAACGCTCCCCCATCATGGTTGGGATGGATATGGGTAAGGGATTTCCCCCTCTTCCTGGTAGTGGGCATGGTTGGTTGTATGGGTCTGTTAAATGGATTGGGCATGCCAAATAGAATTATTGTGATATGGTTCTAAAGCTTGTTTAGTTATTTTTCTAGAAAATAAATTTCTAGGAGAAATTGGCTTCACCTAAAATAGAATGCTCTTCATTGTATGTGGTTTTGGGAAACATGTTCATATTTAGTTATAAAAATCTTTTGAGAAAATGTTTCATATAATGTTTTTATATATATGTTTCTAACTATTATATACTAGTGGCCTGAGTAGGGAAGTCATTGGGAACCCAACTGAGTTTTATACTCCCCCCTGCATTGGCACATTGGTGCTTTTGTAGATGTCATGTTCTAGGATTTAGGTAATGATAAACCATTTTATTGCTAGTGGATCGTCGTGATTGGGGAGATGTTGTGGAGCTTGGATCTTGTGTATCTTGTAGTCATGGTGTATTTTGAGAGTCTTGAGTTGTTCATCCACTGTGTACTTTGATGCATGGTATGGTCTTGTGCGGTTGTGTACTTGATGTAGTAGGAAATAAATGAAGTTGTTCAGTTGTAATTATATTGTTCATGCATCATATATTGAATGTTTGGTTATTCTTGGTTGTTTATGGGTTATTTTTAGAAGTGTAAATTGTCCCCCAACTTGTATTTGAAACCCATTTGGCATTTATTTCTAGTCTTTGGCGTTTTGGGGATTTCACTTAAGGCCATATAATTACTCATTGTGCTCTCGTACCAATGAGGACTTTCAGGTCATTAAATGATATATGTTTAACATTATAGAAATATACATGATAAATATTATGGATATTTTGGGGAATTTTAATGGCCAATGCACACGAGAAAGTTAATATTTCAAGAGAATGTTATTGACTATAAAATTGAATAAATGAAGTTAATTTAAATAGATTTCATGGTCAAAATGTTCATACACCATCAATTAAAAGAAAAATTATAGTATCAATACAACATATCTCACATGTATTATATGTAAAATAATGGGTTTCTGTTGTTGAGGAATAGAAATACCATAAAATTATATCTTAATAAATTATTGAGGCTAATATCCATTTCATTTTGAAATTAAAATTAAAAAACTTTTTGAAAACATATTCCTTGAAAATAATAATTGATACTAATAAATGAATACTTAAAATATTTAGTGGGTTTGATTCTGATAAATTCAGTAAATAATGAGTACACTAAAAAATATGATTTTCACATTTCCGGTAAAATCCACAGGATAATTTTTATGAATATGAAATGAAAATTCCTATTAATTTTTTTTTCAAAAAGTAAAAAATTGGTAAAATTTTATTTAAAAAATCATTCTAAAAATGTTAAAAATGTTTTATTTTTTTAAACCATGGTTTTAGAATAATATGGTTTTCTAACTGAATAGATAAATAAAAAAGATTTTATTAAAAAATTATCAATAATTTTGATCCCCAAAGTGTGGTAAAATGGTATTGTTAAAGGATAATATCATGAATAACAAGAGGATAATAAAAATATTGGGGTTTTTAAAAAAATTTACCAAATAATTTAATTTAATTTAATTCACATACAAAGATTCACATTTACAATGAGATTGTGAAGTAAACACTTTTCAATGATCATAATGGTGAATTGATAATTAACAAATGATTAATTTATTTTTATCAAACTTATATCCAAATAAAACAAGATTAAATAAATAAATAATATATATTTAAAATTAATTACACACATAACCTCTCAATAACAAAGATAACATAAGAGTAATATATTCTAATAAAAAGAAATCGTGTTTTGAAATTCATTACAACTTGGTAATTTTAAATTAGCACCCCATTAACTGAAATAATTAAAATTTATACATAAAAAACCATGAATTATCAATGAATAAATATATTATATTTCAAATGATCAATATTTTCCTGATATATATTAAATTATGTTCACACCAATACAATATGCCCCAATAAAGAGAGATTGAGACAAACTACCTCACCTCATGCTTTCTTTGGGTTACATGTGATTTAAACTCCTCTATAGTTGTTTAAAATATGTTATTAACTAATAAAAAACTATTTTCATATTTATAATAACATATATTAACCAATTATAACATATCACCACTAATTTTATAATGAAATTTAAATATTTTCATAGTTCTAGGAATTAATTGCTATGTTTTCTCATCCATACATTATAATGAATGTACAAATTATTTTACATATTATATAGTTCCATAATCTATAGAATAGTAATAATGAAATTATTATCATATTTTTACATAAATTAGACATTTAATAGCAATCATGAATTGTGTTCATGAGTAATGATGTATGTTACAATAATAGAGATAGTAGGGCATATGTACCCATGAGTAATGTATTAAATTTTCAATTATCATTATGGAAATTAGTTAAATAATATTTTATATTTAAAAAATCATATTAATCTAATATATACCATATTATTTCATTAAATATACTTATATATTTCATTCATGTGGTGTGGTGAAGAAAATGGAGTCACATTGCTTTGTGAAGGCGGTAGTCCACACATACACAAACTGTGTTATGATTTTTAGTGTAAAAAATGAAATTTATATTATAATTTCATTATTATAAATATATCATTAATATAATAATTATTAAATTTCTATATCATATATTAATTAAAAATATCCTTATTACATTTCACGTGAAGTTTTGGTGAAAACAAAATTACATCACTTCGTGAGCAAGTAGTTCTATGTACATATGAGGGACGTTATCATATCAAGTATAGAAATGAAATTCAAAAATTTATATATGATATAATGAATACATAAGAATAATTATGTCATAAATATATTATATATAATTTATATCCACCATCATACCAACCATGAGAGGTCATTATGGAAAAACAAATTACATCAACTCGCAAGGTGGTAGTCCTTCGTACACATGAATAATGATTTCATAACCAATTCCATGGATGTGGAGATAGTTGATGATAACTGACATAGAATAATTACATATAATTATATGGAATATTATTATTTTCATGATCTTCATGGTTTAATAGTAATTTAAATAGTTTGAGAAATCAATAAAAAATATTCAATTATAAATGTTACAAATTATTTGAGTAACCTCATTAGTATTGCACAAAAATACATAATAGGATAGATTTAATACAAAATCAATGATTATATTATTATATTTGGGAATATATTAAGATACACATATAGGATTTATCTAATGAAAAAGTGTTTGAATGTGTTATGAATAGAGGAGAGATGTGGCCTTTAAAAAATGAGGTTAATGACACACTTATAATTTTTGTAAAGTAAATGTTGTACCCTCTTTTTTATTTATAAAATGGTCAAAATGGTGTATTGGTGAGAATAATACATTTTACGGTAATGTTTTTTGATAATATATATTTTAGATAAATTTTTGGCTCATTTAAACACTTATCTATTTAGTTTAATAGCCTAGTAAATAAGTTGTTTCCTAAATAGTGGTGATTAATTTTTACTGATCTCAATATTCATGATTGTAAATAAATAATTTCACATCATTATAAATTATTAATTATTCATATTATATTTATTTAATCTATATTTCCAAATTCTATTCATGTAATTTGATATATATAATTTAATGTTAATCTCGTAGACATGACGAGAAATCGCGTTTTAAAAGAGAACATGTTCATAATTTTACAATGTTTTCATATAAAAATACAATTTAAAAGTGACTAAAATGATCTAAATTGGATTAATATATATTAACTTTAAATATGTTTACTTTATAACCAATTGGAAATAAAAATTATCATTATAAAAATTTTAATTAAAATGTAGTTTTTATTTAAAAATCGATTTATCAATATTCAATTAAACAATGTACATTTTCAAAACAAGTCCAAAAATATCACCCTTAAATAATTTTGATGTCATTATTTTAAAAACATTAAATTTAGTTTTATAAAATTTGTTAAAAATTGATATTTAAATTTGTCAAAAATTACAACTTAACTCTCTTTTAGCAAAAATACAGTTTGTTATTGAATATTTTATTATTTAAAGAATACATTATTTAAAATAAAAAAGTAAATATAGTATAAATTTTTTTTATTATTAATATTAATAAAATTGAATTTACTGAATTGTTTATAATGGAATATTATATTATGGTTCATTTAGTCACGGGGCTGCATGTTCCGTAAGAAATATAATATATTAAATTTAAAGAATTATATTTAATGGGTTGTTTAAGCTGAGTATTATGGGTTAAAATTTCTATATAAAACAATATTATTTATTAAAACACTAGATTTTTACATTCATTTTGAATTTTTATAGGAAAAAATTCTATTATTATAAATGTTCACTCTTTGGAAACAACTTTTGTGTCGTATTTGTGGGTTTTATTTTAAATTATATTTTATAGTTGTGTGAATGGAATTAAAAAACCATTACATATTTGGAGAAATCATATTTTATATTATTTAATAATTTCAACATGCATTCTTTTAGTAGAAATAGTAAATATAATAATAATTAATTACATTTATTAAGGTTAATATGGGTTTAGTGGGAGGTTAATCTAAAAAATAGGGGCTCAAATAACATAAAAAAAATTACAAATCCCATTGGATAAAAATATTTGGAAGTTATATCATTTAATGTTAGATGATTATACATTTTTAATCCTTTTTATGTGTTTATAATTTGTTTACAATTCTTTATTTTTAAATATTGACAGTGTCCCATTACCCACACATATAAAAGAACACCCCTATCCTATCCTATTTAAACTTAAACCACATTTTGATAATAAAATATATATCAAAATACATTCCATATGTCTCTACCCAAATCCTAGGATCCTTATTTAGATTATTAATCCCTTCAATTAAGTATGTTGATGCTAACCTAAGGCAATAGTCTAATGAATATGTTTAATTCTTAACCAAGAAATTTTATTTATTTATTCTCCCTCATCCTTCAATTCCTCATAACTATTTTGATACATCAAAATCATTATATTCTATATACAAATATTTTAATTTTTTTGTGTAAGAACCTACAAACATATCTTCTTCCATCAAATTGGAAACCACACCATCGATCCTTTTTACAGTGGAATTCCCCTCAAAAACCATTTTAAATCATTTTCCATTAACTTATCTCACAAAAGAATATAATTATTGATTTAAATGATATATATTATTTTTATAACATTATTATACACTTGAATTATAATATCACATATACCCTCTTACTTTACATCCCATTTTGTCCTATCACAAAAGTATATAATTATGCAGATAAATTATATATTATTTTTATAACATTAATATACATAATTAATTATAATATAACATATAACTTTTTATGTTCCATTATATAGGCATATAATATCACCCCTCACGTGTATAGTGGATTATATCCTAATGAAGTGATGTTATTCATTTTCCACATATATTTTACATTATGGTCAATAATGATTAAAGTAATTATTATATGTGATATATATTACATAATAATTACTCTATAGAGGTTATATTTTTTTATCATCTTTAATTCCTTCAGTCCAAAAAATTAAAACAATATCCATGCATAAGTTTGTCATAATTTTCCCATGAATTGTGTAATTCATTTTCTATTTCTAAAATTTATTTTTTTATTTAAGTAATTATATTTTGAATTTATTTTATATATATTTTATGATTAAAATTATTGATATGGCATAACAATGGTTAATGTAAAGGGACCAAAAATAAAAAAAATCCAAAAATTATATGAAAAGAAGGGAGCTATTACCAGAAATATTATTCTAAAAATGAATCGTTACAAAATTGGTAAATTTTTTCGTAATGATATAATATATGGTAATATATATGTGTTATATTCCTTAATATATGAGTGAGAAAACCATATTTTATATACAGGAGGTTCTAACAAGTATGAAGAAAGTTGAGACTTAAGGTAATAGATTTATAATAACTATTTTCACTCTGAGAGACATATGCCATATTCACAACTAATTTTTTGTTGTGTATATTCTGACCTTATTAAATGTTAAATATTTAATCTACATTTTTTTATTATATTTAATGTGTCATATTATTTTATACTATTATAGAACTTACAATTGAAATGTTTCTGAAGTGGTAATGTTTTCCCATATCACTTTTATTTATTGGGGACACATACCTTGTACAGCTTTTGTTTATTTTTTATGGTGTATATAATAACCATGAATGTATTATGAAAATTAAAATTAGAAATATATTATAAAAAATAAATATATTCATATTTATATCAAAGGTATTAAAATTTAATATTTTATAAACCTTTAAAAGTTTAATGTTACAGACTCAATAGATTTAAACATTTTTATGATTATGTTTCTAATAATGAATTATTATGATATTCCTCTTATGAAAACCAATAATTTATTTATACACTATTTATTTGTTGGTAATATATATTTTATTTTAGTTTTAATTTCTTTATGTACTCAATATTATAATAGAAATTATTTTTAAAAAACCTGTATGTATTTTTAACTTCAGGATGAAAACATTTTTCCTCCGTCAACGTGTTTTCTAAAAATATTTTATAGAAATATTTTTATCTAATTTAATTGTATTTTATGGAAATTTTTACCCATTCTTGAATTCATTCAAAATGGTTCAAAAGATATATTCTCATTATTTTCTAAATTTGTATCTTTTTAATTCAAAAAAAATCTGAAAGAATATTTGTTTTAATGTGTACGACATTAATGGATGTTTCTAATGTAATGAAATCTGATTTATTTAAATATTAATTAAATTGTTTTCAAGTATCATCTATATGATATTATTTTACATAAGAATTACTAAAAAAATTCTATTAATTAATTAGTTAAAAATTTAATGGAAATTGTATTCAATAATGTTTTGTGAATAATTGTTTAAATTTTTGTTTGTCAACAAAAATATCTAATTTTGATGAATATATTTTAATATTGATAAAATCCAATGGTACCAAAAATATTACTTATTAGAATGGATTATTTATTATTTTTATAAATATAAGTTTAACAAATTATTCTTTTTCTATGAGACGTGAGATGATTATTTGAAGAAATATTTTTTAAACTTGTATCATTCCACAGGTTATATGATGATGAAATATACTTGAAACCTACATTTTTTGTATGTATTATGATATGATGAATGTTTTATGAACTTGTGGAACCAAAATATATAGATTATGTGATTTTTGGGACCTATATCTTCCTCCAATTTATTAGTTAATGTTTTATATCTTGTGAGATAATGATGGGAAACAAGTTGTTATGCTTGATCTGCAATGGGAAACAAACTGATTTTCGTGACTCACTATGGGAAACAAGTAATATTCCTAGTCCACTATGAAATGGTAAATATAATTATATTCCTGATCCATTATTATTAGATGGTCATATATGTTATATATTTAAATATAAAAAGGTATTTGTACTTATGATGGTGCCACACTTATATGAAATGAACATTTGGATCATGATTAATGTATAATGATTTATCTATCTTATGATTCATGTATTTTGGAATAAAAATGTTTTTCTATATGGATCATGTTTTTGATCAACAATTAATTGAGTATGAAATTTGTAAGTTATAATTTTAATCTCACACTATGATGCTTATCTAATTCTTTCATATGAACATCAATTGATATCTTCAATGTTAACCCATACAGAGCATCTAAGATCATCATTTTGTATATTTTATTCTCCTTATGATGATGAAAAGTTTATTTAGGGAATTTATATAAATAGTAAAAATGGGGGATGAATTTTTTTTAATGATATTTATTGAAAAAATAATGTTTTTACTATATTATAATGAAATTAAACCTTTTTGATATCCATCTGTGTATTTTTGAAATTTATTGAATATTTATTGAGCATGTAATAATATTTATGAATGAAAATAATAACTCATTATCTTTTTTATCAAATGAATTATTTATTTATCCTTTTAAAAATTAATGTAATTACATTATTGAGAGCCTGAGGGATATGTTTATCATATGAGAAAGTATAAGGAAGTGTTCTGGGATATTTGTGACGGAAAAAGTGAGTGGTTTCCAAGAAATTATATCTCTCTTTGGATACTAAAAGTGGATGCATCTCTGACAGATTTTTATATAGGGTTAATAAATTCAAAAAGGTCACCCTAATATGGAATCACTCATCACCTTGTACATGACAATGAGCCTTCCAAAAAATGGTTTGACATTCCTAGGGGATATGATTTAGAAATTCATAAAATATTTACGAAACCTCATGATGGATTAGAATAATGAGCATGAATAAACTAGGTTAATCCTAAGATGTCATATAAGTACTTATTATTTTGACATTATATAAATTAGTTCTTATTATTATTATGATGTTTCCCAGTGTAATTATTTTTTCTTATAGTAAGGTTTTCCTAGTCGAGGACTGGGATTATGAGGAATATAGTAAACACTTGATGTGATGGATACGTAAATGATCATGAGAAACCAAAATTGATGATGATAGGAGACAAATTTTTGTGAGTATACCCAATTAGTGATCAAGATGCATGATTAACAATGTGAACATAAATTATTAATAATTTTACAATGATAGGCTTTTAAGAATGTCTATGAGGTAACAAACATAGAGGAAAAAAGATTTAGATTTATAATTTTCAAGAAGGTGAAAAAATAACCTTCAAAAATATCTCAAATGATGGGGTATTTTTTTCTATATGGAATTAATTTTCGTATTTTAATGAATTTATTACTAATTTTATGTATTATATGTGAAGAACATGGGAATTATTTAACTCAATGACCTAAAATAACGGTTATCACCTAGTAAAAGTAAGGTCCTTTATAATAAAAAATCTTTTATCTAAAATGGATGAATTATTTATATATTTATATTTAATAATTATACTTTATAATTATTCTAGAAATTATATTTCTCCAATACGATTCATGAAACATCAAATGATTATGTTACTTTTGGAAGAATATATGTCTTCATGAATGATTAATTTATGATACATTGATTTCATAGAGGATTATGAGTTTAAGGCTGACCAGACGTTCAAAGTCATAGAAACACCATTATAGATTTTATGTGATGGTATTTAAGTGTGATTAATGGTGTTTTAGGATACTTTTTATTAGAGTGATTTATATAGAACTCATATTGTCAACACGGAGTATTATTTATGGAATAGTGATTTTTTTAGTTAAATGGTAGTCATAACCTCTAGGATATATATATCCTTTGAGGTTAATTGTTATTTTTAAGGATGTTCACTATATTTCTATGGAAGTCAAGAAAAATAGTTTTATATTATTTTGTAAAAAGGAAAACCTGACAATGTCATCAAAGTTGCGGGGCACAAATCCATAATTGGAAGGTGATAAGGGTTTAATGCCAATCACTAGCATACATTATGCCTGGGTTATTTGTAACTTTTATAAGTTATGTGATTAAAAAAATTATGATAATTTTTGGAACATATATTTTATTATAAAAATAACTTTGAGATTTAAAAAATATATCATGATAGATTATGACTTAAGATAATTAATCAATTATGAGATAAATTTCCCAACTCATGAATTGGATTTAGATATGGTAATTATTTTATTAAGTATATGAATGTATTTTCTTTATGGATAAATTTTTGATATATATACCGATCAGAAAATTTGAAAATATATATTTAAATAAAAGGAGTTGAATTTTCAATATATATTATGGTTAGTGGTGATTAGTTATTAGTAATTCTCAATAAATTGTTACCAAAGAAAAACTAACAAGGTGTCCAATGATTTGAGTTGAACGGTTCATGATAGATTATAAATAATGAGGATTAAATAAATCCAATATTTATGGGTTTCCAAAGGATAGAATCTGAAATCATAATGGAAGGGGAGATATCCTATCTTACTTAAATAAATGTTCAACCATTTATCCATTTAAGTATAAAAGAGTCACCTATTGATGATATTTAGCTAAAAAAATATTGTATGAAATTTTCATGGGTAAATCCTTTAATAAGACGGAATGATAATGTTTAAGAACTGTTTGTGGTTTCATCCATACAAAATTTGAATGAGAAATTAGAATATTATAATATTTATTTGTTCCCTATTCATTATATAATTGAAACGATGTATTGGGATTTTAATGAATGTTTCTAGTGGGAAAACATAAAGAGAGATATCACATAGTTTGTATCTCAGTGCTTTGTGTTATAAAATTTAGGCAAAGGGACAAAATTCAATTGGTTGGTTACAATCATTACCCATACTTGAATGTCAATGGGAAAACATCACTATGTATTTTGTTTTTTAACTCCCAAAAATATAAAAATGGAATAATTCTATATGGGTTATGATCTATCACCTTTAAAATTCATCACACTTCATTACTATCAGAGAATATTTCTCCCTTGATCTAGTCAATAGGATATACTTTAAGGATAAGGTAAGGATTCATAGAGTAACACATTATGTTGTATCTTATTAGGATCTTAGTTTTACATCATTGTTTTAGAGAAGTCTTTCTCTAGATCATAATATAGAGTTGAATATCAACACAATGAATCATCCATATAATGATGGTCAGTATTAGAGAATAATAAAAACCCTAAATTATATATTGAAATATTGTTTTATGGATTTCAAAAGTGAGAGAGATCAATTCCTTACTCTCATTTCATTTTCCAAAAAAAGAAGTTTTTTGAATCATTCGGGTAGCTCCTTATGAAGATCTTTATTGAATTATGTTTAGATATATAATGTACAATGATTTAGATAGATAATGAAATATATTTTTACATGATCAAGTTAATGAGATTTCAGGGAAGGTTATATACACTCAGTAACACATCATGGCTACTTAGATTCGATAGAAAATGTATGTGGACAACAATATATGTGATCTAGAATTTGATGTTGGTGAGAATTAAAACGTATGGATTAATTTATTAAATAAGTTAATCATATTTTGAAAGAAGTGAAACAAAATCCTTAGGTATATCTGTCCATTTGGAATTATTGATCGTATCCGGATGTTAGCTTATCAATTACTAATTCCTCTGAACCTCTCTAAATCCAGTGTTGTCTTCCATTTCTCCTTTTAAAGGAAGTAAAAACTTAATCCATAACTTGTACTAAACATAGTGTTCATAACACTATAAAATGATAATTCATATTAAAAACAATTAGTATAGATTTTGGATCATAGATAGAAAGTGGGGTGAATGAAGAAAACTCACCCATTCAATGTTTTGTGGGAAACCCACCTATATTAAGATGGTATATGTGGGAACCTGAGGACCTGATAAGGTGCTAGTATCCTCATTTAATTCTATTGATGTGAGAAAATTTTATTGAAAAAAATAATTTTAGGGGGTATAAAGTAACACCCATATATTTTATGATTTGTTTTATAATTCATTTAATTTATTGGTTTTCTTGGGATATACATAATACTACATTTTAATAATCAATGTTACACTATTAATAATATTTTTTAAAATTGACCATAATAATTGAGACAATAAATTTTCATTATTAATAAAAATTACCACATATTTTAAAATTAATTATAATGGTTTTAGAAAATTATTATATATTTATAATTAATTACATAATTTATAGTAATGTCATTATAATCATTGAAAATGATTTTTTCGTCAAAAAAATTATTTCAATTTCTTTTTTTCAAAAAATAATAATATTCCTAGTTCATATTCTTAGGATATTTATTTAAAAATATTAACATCTTATTTGTAATAAAAATGTCAAAATTACCTTGGGGTAATTTTTTGCGAATTTCATGGAAATAATAATTTTTTAGTGAATAGTGAGAATATTATTTTTTAAAACATCTTTTTATTTTATGGATTATTATAATTTAATCATGTTTAAAAAAAATAGATTTATTATTATTTAATAAATATCAAAATTATACAAATTTATCTATTTATATTAATAATTATGCTGACTTTTGATAATAAAAAATTCTATATTTATGAACATTGTCTCCTAGGAAAACTGTCTTTTCATCGCGTTTTGAGGGTGTAATTTTAAACTAAAAATTTCAAATTATGTCAATTGATTATTAAAAAATATAAAAAATATTTTTAATCATAATGACTAATATTATATAATACTATCAATATAATTTTTTGTCAAAATTAATAGTGAAAATAATGAAAATTAATTCTCAAAATTATGGTTAAAAAGGATTTTCTATGGAGATGAAATAAACATATTAGAATTAAAATGAATTATGAAGATTTAATAATCTTATTATATGGAAATATTAATACTGTATACCCTTTATGGTTCTATAATGAGAATATTTAGAGCCATGTGGTATGTTTAAAACATGGGTACACCTTTTTTATTCCTAAAATTTTATGTATATCATATCCCCCACGTACAAAAGCGAACCCAGTCTCATATACTCTTCATATATCCAAAAAACATTGTTTTATCCAATAAATAGATAAATAGATTATTTTCTTCTATTAAAATTCCCTAGAGGATTTATTTTTCTTAATAAACCCTCATAAGAATGCTTTTGGTGCTACCTTTAGGTTGTTGTCCAATAAAGATGCATTATTTGAAACTAAGCATTTTTTTCTTATTACACCTCAATAAAATCCTTATAAAATATTAAGAAATGATAAAATAATAATATTAAATATTATTATATTTTATTATGTTAATATAATAACAAATAACTATCTCATCTTCCATCAAATGGGAAAGAAAACCATCAATGGTGTGTATAGTGGACTACCTCCACACTAACTGAAATAATTTGTCTCCAATCACCACCTATCAAGAAATGATATAATTATGGATATAAATTATATATATATATATATGATATTCAAAATATTTTATACTTATTTAATTATAATTTCACATTTACCTTTTTTACATTCTATTTTTTGGGAGTATGCTAATGTCACTCGTGTGTACGGAAAACTACCTCCTCACGAAGTGATAAGATTTTTTTTCCATATAAATTATACATTGCAATAAATAAGGAAAAAATTAATGAATATATCTGTGGTATATAACATAATAATTAATTTTTAAATTTTATATATTATTTAAATTTTTTTACCGTCCTTCTAGAAAATATAAACTATGTTCATGTGTACATACGACATGCCATCCCTATAAATGGTATAATTCATTTCCATCTGTAAAATTATTTGATTAATATAAATTAAAATATAATTTTTTTATATGTTATTTATATCATGGATAAAGTTAATGATATTATGTAAAAATCATCAATGTTAAATTAAAAAATATATTAATAATCTATAAATGAAAGATGAAGTAGTTATTACAGAGATGATATTTTAACCAAGATTTGTTACTAAAAGAGAATTAAAAGGTCATAAGTATATCATATTTGGAAAGATATAAAAAATTATAGTTTTGGAATATATATTTAATAAAACTATATTTATTATAAAAAACTTTCTAACATGAATAATGAAATTCAGGATTTATGGTAACTGTTTTCTTGTCTATCTTTTATTTCCAGGAGACATATGCCCTATTGAGTAATAATTAATTATATGTGTTGTATATCCCCTCATTTTGAGAAGGGATATCATGAATCTCTTAGATTTAATTTTATTTAGAGCTTAATTTTATTTCATTTTTAATAAGAATTATGATTCAAATGTTACCAATCTAGAAAGGGATTTTGACATCACTTTTATTTCTAGGAGACACATGATTTATACACGATATATTAGTTTTATGTGTTCTATATAATGAAAATTTATATATTATAAAATTTCTATAATAAATATTATGGTGTATATATATATATATATATATCTATTGTTATTTGTTTTATGGGGACTGAGATTTAAATGTTACAAAAATGATATACTTTTTAGGTTATAATCATATTTTTTTGTTGAGACTGTTAATGATTAAGTATATGATAATTAAATATTATGATATAACTATAAATAAATTAATTTATAGTATCCTACTTGATTTATTTCAAGAGAATATTTTTTTTCATTTATTATTATTTTATTTATTTACTGAAGATTCCAAAATAATAATTTTTATGAAAAAAAAGTTTTCCCTCTTTGATTGAAATCCTTTTTTAATTGATGTCAATTTTTTTTAAATTATGTTAACGAATGTTTCCAATATCATTTAATTCTTTTTGAATAATTTTTTACCAATTTTATATTTTAAAACATTTGTTTATAAGTTATATTCTCATCATTTTATGTATGAGGGTCTTTTGATGTTTTTACCAAAATGTGATTGGAATCATTATTTTAACATTTATGGAATGAATAAATATTTAATAAATAATTACAACCCAATTATTTAGATATTAAACTAGAATATTTACCAAATATATTAAATGAATAATTTCCCCTCAATATTTTAGATATTTTTATATTGTGAAGGATTGATTTCAAATGAATTTTACATTTTTCTCAGGAATGGATTAATGATATTATTGTTAATTTTTTATTTATCATCAAAAAAACCATTGATAGTTATGTTCTATTACTTGGGATATGATGGAATCATACCATGGTTTAGTTTTTAATTATGAAGAAAATTTTCATAAAAAACTTATTTCTTTTATATGGGTTATGATATGATGAATTGATGAAATGTTTATGAATCCAATATAATTCCATGAGTTACGCCAAGTTGAAATGTTGACTACACGTACTAATTTTTTATTTAATATTATATTATTAATTTTTGATGATCTTTTGGAATAAAAATTATGGATTATTTAATTATAGGGACTTATATCTGCATCTAATGAATTAGTAATGTTTTATATGTCCTGATATAACGATTGGAAACAAGCCAATGTTCCTAATATACTATAGTACATATGAGATGATATCTGATCCATTATAAAATGGGAATAAGGTGTTGATGCTAGATCCATTTTGATTTTATTGCATTAAATGATATCATTGCATTATTAAATGGTTTATATAATTATGACAGTGCCGCATTTAAATTCCAAGAAAATATGCTTCATTCAAGATTTTTAATGATTTATCAGTCTTATTATTTATAATTTTTGTTATAATAACATGGATTATGATTATTATACATGATATATTGGGAATTAAATTTTATTTTATATTTCTAATCACATAACATGATGATTATATTCTACAGTCAAATGATAATCGATTGATACCTTCAATGAATACTCATACTAAAAATATTAGGACTCTATTTCTTAAGTAATCCTTCATTGGGTTATGAAGAGTGGTTTAATTAGGGTATTTATTTGAAGAGTACTAAATGAGAAGATCTTTATGGAATATTTTGCAGATCATTCATGGAAAAATATGTTTGTGTGACAATTCTCTCAAAAAATAAAACCATTATGATCCTTAAGTGTTTATTTGAAATATTTATTGAATATTAATCTTTATAGATGTAAAAGTTTTGAATGAAAAGGCCAAGTCAATATAATTTTCATATATAAAGCTCATGTACAAGAAAACCATACTTATATTCCTATCATATTTAAGAATGTGAGTGTGTTTGATATGCCCATTCTTAAAAAAAATTGGTCATGTAATTTAGACCATTTTTAATATTTATCCATGAATTTCCTATACACATAAAATGGGTTGGACCAATCCTCTATGCTCATGTGATTCATGATCAATGTGACAAAAAAATTTAAATTGTGAATAACATAGATAGAGATTGCAAGGGATTAATAGAAAACAATTAAGCATGTATTAGTAATGAGAAATATCGAAGGCCATTTATAAAGATAGGTGACATGATCTGAAACCCATAAGAGATATTTGTATAATAAATTTCCCTTTTTGGACTTTCCATATGTTTCATCACAAATCTCATGATGGAATGGATTGAGATAAAAATAACTCCTTCAATGAAATCCCTCTGAATTGATCTTGCTCGTACACAGGGGTGGGTTATTTTGTAGTGAATATGGATTCTCTTATTCTTGAGCATTCTAGTTCCATTATGTATCCACTAAAGATAGAAATAAATCCAATTATTATTTATGAATGGATACCAAAGTAATTTAAATTCATTCATAATAAGGGTAATTTTTTTAGTCCATGCAATATTTGTGAGGATAACTCAACATATATTTGGCTCTCATGAAGGAAAAGATAAATAATTCACAAATTTTTGAATATCCATTATGTATGTGAAATATCAATGTAAAAGAACAAACACAATTTTAAAAGGTGGGGTTTTCATTTTTTTAGTAGTCCCATGATGTCTGATTATGTGCCACTACATAAATTATGGTCACAAGAATCAATTAATTCATATTTCCCGATGCGAGATTTATTCTACAAAGATGTGGATCATATTAATGGAATATAAAATGGGATTCATGTTAGTACAGTGTCATCCAACAAAAATATGGAGGCTATTATTTCAAGGTGGATTGGTGGAATTATCATTTTTTTTAAATGATACACACAGTTAGACATATTGAATCATACATCCCCGCATTAATCTGAATCATATATAGGGGAAGAGGGTATCATGCTTTTAAGAATTGATGATCATCATATGATGGAGAATATGAGAATCAATATGTATCATGAATGGACTTGAATCGTAGAAAATTTATCTCTTATATAAACTATACCTTATATATATGGATCATATGTAATGTAAAGGTAGATGTAACTCCTAAAAAGAGGAGTAATCCTTAATCAGTTAGGTTCATGATTTATATTTATTGACTACATCATGAGGGAAAATGGGTCTCTTTTTTGAAAAGTCATTCATTGATGAGTACATCTTCAAAATCCTAATCTAATTAAGGGTGACTTCTCTTCATATATATCAAGCACAAGGGAGGATATGTTGTGTATTAACCTCTCTATGGGCCTAGGATATCACACTTAGTTCTCACTATTTATCTCGATGGTTAACTAATTAATTCACATGTAATAATTCTATAAGATGTTCCAGACATATATTAATATTAAGAAAAACGATACAGAATTATTCATATTTTTTTACATTGCAATTAGGCCCATGATAGAGGGTATGGGAATCACTATGTATTTGTGTTGAATTGAATCAAGCAATACATTATTGATGAAAGTTAAAGGATCAATAAAACAGTTTTGGATTATATACAATGGAAATATAAAAGAGTCATTATCTTCTTGGTCATTGTAGCAGGGTTTATGACTTGTGATCCTATTGTCTGAATATTTATAGTATAGAGAGTAATCATGAACAATGTATATTTTAGTGGGCTTATTTCTTACATGGATATAGCTTACATATAATGACAGGATAATTTTTATTCAATAATATCTCCTTATACAAGAGAACTCATGTTATAATATCCCATGCAGATTCATCTCATATATAGCAGTGGGGAACATTTTGATTTTATTTTGCGAATGGATTCTTGGACCATAATTATGTGAAAGATGAAAATATGTATCTTATAATCAAGGGAATAAAGAATGAACATTTTTATTTCATAGGGAGATTGTTTTTATATAAGTAAATCATATACATGTAATATGGGAACTAATTTTCTTTGGAACATGCAAAGAGTTTACAAAATAACTCAATATTATTCCATTACTCATGTAGGAAAGCAAGAGGATTCAATGAATTGGGAATTATGATCATTTTAATAAAATTCAAGTTGTTCATGTGCATTAGGGTTTAATATAGTGAAATAAGTATAGTGGTCGTGTAGTATAATTTCATATAGAAATGATGTAGATACTATGTAGTGTAACTATTATTTATATGATTTGTGGTTGGATTCACATGGGTATGAATTATATTCTATGGGTAAAACTATTTCTCTATGTAGGGGATTGGAGAGAGCCAACATCAACGAGTGAAGGGTCTATCAATAATAAAAGTCGAGGGAATATTAAAATTTGGTTGTGAAAACGGGGAAACATATCCATTATAAAATTTATGTTTGAGCCATTAGTAAAAGATATATATATAACCATAAATATCCCACAATGGTTGGAATGAATTCATTTGTAGTTATTTAAAATAATATCATCCCTTTGTTGATCATGATCAAATGTAAGGAAATTATTTACTTGAGTACTGTGTAGATGAGCCTCAGAAAACAGTCCAGGTATCACATTGTATCCCATCTGGGTAGGGGATAATATTTCCTATAGTTCTGATAAAAGGTTCCTGTATAAATCTTACACATATACCTAAAGAATTTCTTTCATCATTAGAGTGAAACTTATTGATAATAGTTGGATAATTCTATCTTATGTAGACAAAAAATAGGACATGATTAGGGTTAATTCCATGTCTTGTCTGGGAATGAGATTTATTAAAAAACCAATATAAGATTTATGGAAATGGGGAATATTCCCCATATCATGTTTGGGACATTGTCGTCATATAATTAATAGATCCAATTAGCTTTCCTACTATACATAGTTTACGATCATGGAGGATAGTTTGAATGTAATGTAGTTTAATATCACATCATAAATACTATTGAGGGATGATGTTTGTGGTTCTAAAACATTAACTATGGTTTGTGGTGTGTCTATTAGTTTTTTATAGGGGATTCATACCCTAAAATGAAAGCATAAAAGAATAAAATTTTATAATCCTTCTTTGATAATGGTTATGATTCATACATGTATAACATTATGGGTATTCAAATCCCCATTAAGAGTTTCTTTAAAGGATGTAGAAATCATTGACATATAATAACTATGCTAATGGGAAGTGGAGAGTAATCAGAATAGATCGACCATTAGTAATGGTGGAAATAAGTATCACACACTGTTAGGAATATATCTTCTAGATTTAAGGTAGTTCATTATTACAAGACCCAAAACATCCTATAGGGTTATTTAAGATTATTCTACCACTATTGATAATATAATATAGGATTTAATGTTCTTCAAATTCCAAATTAATATACACTCATATAATTGGTTTGTATAAACTCAGATATTAGAGGAATGATGTTGGATTATTGCAAACAAAACATTTTGAAAGGGTTCAAGAATCGTAAAGGCTGCAACATTTGGTATTGAAATAAATTTCAAGGTGAATCTATAAAACAAAAAATTTTTATGTATAAAGTCATCATAGGGTATAATATTCTCAATTTAATGTCCTGGATGCATGTAGTTTAGCATTATGATATAATGATGGGGTTCCCTGTCATTAAATAAAAAGAATCTAAATGACGCTAGTGAAAATGAATTTATAGGATCTATAATCACACATGATTCATGATCATCATGGGAAATATGAGACAACATGGAAATCAATCAAATAGTAGGATATTTCAAAATATGGAACATATATGTGAACTCACAATTCATTTTCAGTCAGAATCAATCCATGCATTTGCCTCTCCTAGTGAGACTTAGTTAAATGTGATAAAAAACATGATTTGTAATGATAAAATATCCATGAAACACTATGTATTCTACAAATATGGAAATCAAGACACCCATAATTATAATATATAGTCCTGGTTGATTTCAAAATTTGAGACAGAGAAGAAGCCAAAATGAAGGCACTATTGAAGGCCTGGTGAGGCAATTTCGTGGAGTCCCCGCAACACCACAACCACTGCAGAGTAAAGAGGTAGGACACTTCGTGAACGCATTTGACGTTCACACACCTACCACGAAATAACGAGGCGGGATGCTCCGCGAAGACATTTGATGTTTGCGAGCCCACTGAGAAGCAAAGAGGCGGGATGCTCGATGAACTCATTTGACGTTCACCAGCCTGTGACAAAGCAAGGAGGTGGGATTCTCTGAGAACATAGTTGACGTTCGCAAGCCCACTGGGAAGCAACCAGTCCCCTCTTCGCATAGTGTAAGCTCCGCTTCGTGGCACCTCATTCATATAAATATTGTGCTCCCCCTAAGTCGAAAGGACCGAAAATCCAACCTTTTTACTTGCCAGATCATGAATCGTGAATCATCCTTCTACTCTGTGATCCATTAGTTGTGCGAGGTACTTCAGCTCCGTGAAGTGCCCCCATCCCTTTGTCTCATTTTAATCCCCTCTTCTGAGAGGGATGCCTTTCGTGAATCTTAGTGTCCTTCTCGAGGGAATTGGATCCCCCAGGGGACCTGAGTCAATGCGGAGCTTTTATGATTTGCAAAAAAGCCTTCATATACACATGATCCCTATTGTAAGGTAGGGTCATTGTACTTCACGAAGCACATTGATTCACGACACCTTGAATCGTGAGGCACCTTTTCTCCACGAGGCAGTGCTCTGTGAGTCCCTTTCCACTTAGCGAAGAACCACCCATATGCACCTTTGCCCTATTCTTAGGATGAGGCACCCCACTTCGCGAAACACACCCCATCATAAGTGCCCTCCCCCACACGGAGCAAAAAAACTTCTCAAGGCCCCTGCCTATGAACCCCTCTGCTTGGTAATTCCTTTTCCCATGCGACCCTCCATGTTTTCAATATGGGATTTCAATGTCCCTTGGATGACACCACCCATTTTTCAGCATTGCCTCATTATATTTATCAAAGGTATTCTAATGTCTATTGCTTCATTGCACAACTAGGATAATATGGGCCCCTTGATGGTTCGATCCCTTACACCACCACACCACAGCTTTGCATTAACCATCTCTATACCAAGGAGCATAGTGTACTAGTTATGTATGTCCTTGGGGTGCGGAGTGAACCCACCTCATCTGAGCTGCAGGATGTTACACAGTCAAGAACCTTCATTCTCAAAACATGACATTAAACTGTGACCTCTCCCTGTGCCTCGTACACTGGGTACACCCTCCTTTGACATTATCCACCCCCAATAGTCTCCACAGGGGATGATATCCTCCTTACCAGAGTGGTGTTTGTCTGTCCAGAGAGGGAAACCATCTCAGTGTAAGCCCCTAGCTTTTCGTGTCGTAGATATCATCCCTAATCCTCCTTTCATCTTCGCTCCCCAATGCGTGTGAAAGGCGAGGTGGGAAATGGTGCTTCTTTTTTCTTCGGTACCAACCCTCTCCCGCTGCACTTTGTTTCCTCGGGCCTCCATCCTGGAGTAAGTCCCAACCTCTTTGGGCTACTAACCACGCATAAGACCATGTGTACTCTTTGGGCCGCTAACAATGTGTAAGCCCTACTCCACTCCCCACAGACGAACCATTTATGACGTGATCGTTAGGTCTTTGTTACCTATAGTTTCTCAAACAGAGCATGACTCACATGGGCTTAGGGTATTCACCAACCCTGACACCATCATCATGGGTATCCTTGAGCATTAGCCCCACACCATTACCATACAACATGAACTATGGTAAATTTGAGCCTTGCCAAGGCAGGGTACGTAGGTAGCCTCCATGAGGTTCAAGCCCAATAACCATTGGACCCCAGGTACTCCTCCATGTCGGTTCACCACCACCATGGGCCGCCTCAGAGCGTAAGCCACAAATTCACACATACCTTAAACAACAGGGATATTGATCCCTGCCATGTCAAAGTACGTATGATGCTTTCCTGAGGTTTAAGCCCAACTACTGGTCATCTTGACACCCCTACACGTCAGTTCACCAACATCTTGGGCGTCCTAGAGTGTAAGCCCATAACCCCCTAAACAACATGAACTTTGATCCATACCCAGTTAAGGTACATATAAAGCCTCCCTGAGTGTCAAGATTGACACCCGGTCATCTCAACACCCCTTCACATCAGTTCACCAACATCTTGGGCAACCGAGAGTGTATACCCAAAACCCCTTGAACTATGTGGTCTTTGATCTTTTCCGTGGAAAGGTACGTAGGAATCCCACACAATGTTCAAGCCCAACAACCACCAAACCATCTGAACTACGTCGACATTGATCCTAACCAAGGCAAGGTATATAGGAAGCCTCCCTGAGGTTCAAGCCCCCCACCATCTTATTGTTCCTGACCATCTTTTCATTGGTGCACTAAGCCCCCATCATCATGGGCATCCTAGAGTGTAATCCCCACATGATGCCATCTGAAATATGAGGAATTTGATCTTTTCTTATGTACGGTACATAGGAAGCCTCAATGAGGTTCCTGCCCACCATCCACACGAACCCCAAGTCATTATTCATGTTGTTTCACCAACTTCTTCCTCATCATGGGAAGCCTCGAGTGTAATCCAAACTCCACTTCCCAAAGACGCACATTTTGCGACGTGATTGTCAGGTCTTTGCTGCCACTTGTTTCTCACACTGAGAATGACTCATGTTGGCTTAGAGAAAGCACCGACCATGAAAAAATCATCATGGGTAGCCTAGAGCATAAGCCCCACACCTTCACAATACCACATGAACTATGAGGTACTTGATCCCTTTAAGCCAGGGTACGTAGGAAGCCTCCATGAGGTTCAAACCCAATAACCATTGGACCCTAGGTCCTCCTCCATGTCGGTTAATCAACAAATTGGGATGCCTCAGAGCCTAATCCTCAAATTCCCCCATACCGTGATCCATGTGGACTTTGATCCATGCCAAGGCAAGGTACGTAAGAATTGTCCCTGTGGTTCAAGCCCAATACTCAGTCATCCCTACACCCCTTCATGTCTGTTCACCATAATATTGGGAAGCCTAGAGTGTAAGCCCCAAACCCCCTAAACTATGTGGACTTTGATCCATGCCAAGGAAATGTACATTATATGCCTTCATGAGGTTCAATCCCAACACCCAGGTGTCCCGAAACCCCTTCACGTCAGTTCACCAACATCTTGGGAAACCTAGAGTGTAATCCCAAAACCCCCTAAACTACATGGTCTTTGACCTTTTCTAATGAATGGTACGTAGGAAGCCTCCAAGAGGTTCAAGCCCGACACCCACCAAACCCTCTGAACTACATGGACTTTGATCCTTACCAAGGTAAGGTACGTAGGAAGACTCCCTAAGGATCAATCCCAACACCATCCAATTGGTCCCGACCATCTTCATAATGGTGCACCAAGCCCCCATCATCATGGGCATCCTATAGTGTAATCCCCACATGACGCCATCTGAAATTAGAGGACTTTGATCTTTTCCAAGTCAAGGTACGTAGGATGCATCCATGTGGTTCAATCCCACCATCGACCTAGACCCTAGGTCCTTATTCACATTGGTTCACCGACTCCTGCCTCATCTTGGGAAGCCTCGATTGTAAGCCCCATGCCCCACCATAGGAAATACGTGGACATTGATCCTTTCCAAGGAAGTGTATGTTGGAAGCCTCCACGATGGTCAAGAGAATCAACAATTAGACCCCATGTCCACCTTCATGTCAGTTCACACCATTCTGAACTACATGTACATTGATCTTTGCCGAGGGAGGGTACGTATAAAGCCTCCACGAGGTTCAAGCCCAATATCCATCGGACCCCAGGTCCTCCTCCATGTCGGTTCACTAACACCCTGGGTAGCCTCAGAGTGTAATCCACAAACATCACCACCTGAACTACGTGGTCTTTGATCCCTATCAAGGAAAGGTATGTAGGTAGCCTCAATGAGGTTAAAGTCTAAAACCTAGCAGTTCCAACCCCATTCATGTCGGTTCACCCCCATCCTGTATGACACAAAATTGTGGACCTCTTTCAGCGGTAAGCCATAGTCACTACATTCAGCGGTAAGCTGTTGAACCCCAATTAGAGGTAAGTCACTGTCAGATGAACTATGTGGACTTTGATTCCCTGCAATGGGGATATGTAGGAAGCCTATTTGAGGCTCAAGACCAGAACCATCATTATCCTCATAATAATTCCATCCCATTAACCATCCAATTCATTCAACCTCTCCATCATCCATCCCTATTCTTATCAGGGCTTCCACATACTGATAGGATCATGCCACCCCATTCCCCATTTCAATTCACAGCACTTGGGAAGCCACCCACATGCTGGATCCAATATCTATGTTCCCTCTAGGGGGTTGCACCCATCTAATCCACTCCAATCAGTGTTTTAATCAGCCCGATTTGTCTCCACTGGACGTTAAAATTGCGGCATACCCTATGTTAAACATGGGAAGCTGAAGAAACTCTCAGATACATGCCCATGGTATATGATTACCCAGATTCGATGTGTGATGCCTCGGGCTTCGGCACCCTCGAGAAGCCCAATAATAATGGATAGAAGATAGACACGCCAATCCCCCAGCATCCGGACCCGCCAGTGATGCCCAATGTGACTACTCCCCTAACTGAAGGTTCCTACCCTGACCGGACCCCTAGTAATGTCCCGAAAGAAGAATCGTAATTAACTGGTGTCTATGGAGATATGGTGTCAGGAAGAGTTTCACGATCAATGTTTTAAGTATATGAGGGAGACTCGGACTAGGTGACGTGTTCCGAGGAGGAATACATGGAAGGAAGAACTGGAATCCCATCATCCCGTTTCAATATAGGATCCAAAATCCTTGAATAAGGAGCTGATTCCCCCACCCATTGGAAAGAGGGAACGTGGGGCCATAAAAAACCGCATCTGTCATCCCTTTATGAGATGTACATGCATGCACTAGTGAATGAATCTGAAACAAAATTGGTGAACCCAACGTAAAATTATTCTCCTCAAGATTAAGATTAGTAGTGCTCAGGGAATTGATGGATTGACGTGTCACAGGATCTAGTTATCCTACGCCAGGTCCTGCCAAGCATATTTTGGGCCTAGCGTGAAACTCACCAAAATTTGGGGCAATAGAACGTTGGACATCCCGTTCTGTGATGGTGTTAGCATGGATCCCTCTTACTGGTCACGGAAGACGGTATGACATTGGGGAATTGGTCATCGATTCCTTATTCTTTCAGCACTGACATGTTCATCTCCCAGCTTTTTAGGAATCAGGTTGCAGCATTAGGAACATGATCAATGCCCACCTGTCTACGTAGGGGTAGTGGAAACACCAGTACATCTGCCCCATGTGGCTTCACCGCTTTGGCGACGACCTATGTGTCCACAACCGTGGGGCGGCCATGCACCATCTCCCCATCGGAAGTTATCCAATGAAGGGTAATTAATGACCTCATGAATCATTACGAAGAGGAGGGAATCATCTATATGCAGGACAGGGCCCGCCTGGATCTGGAGGAGTCTTTGACTTGCCTTCAACACTGCCCTTGAGGGCCGCACATGGATCCATTTCTCCCACCCCAACATTCAACCACTTCAGGATCCTGTCCCCAGAACGCTATGATGACTCCCTGCCATATGATGACAAGGTAGGTGATGTCCAGCCCACCCCTATTAGATTCCCAATTAAGGGGCTCCCAGTGAGGTCTCCCACCATGTTGTGTCAGTGATGCTTCCTGGTCTTTTCGGAGAAAGAGTGGGTAAGCTATGCACATACACCATCAGCCCCGACTCGTCCGACCCGGCACCAGCGTCGGGAACGAGCTGAGGAGAATGCCCTCCAAGGGGCGTCAACATCGACGGCTGCTATGTACCGAGACACCGCCAATGCATACCATCAGGCCCCTGCATACACTGCACTGGGGCACCTCTACGCTCGACCAGGAACGAGGCCCCAACAGACCCACAGGTAGGCTGGGTCGACTCTCATGGTCCCTGGCACAACCAGTGGCCACTGTGAACCAACTACAGCGATGCCACCCCATACGGAGGTCCTCCCTGTACCACTACTACACATATAGTGGCCTTGCCCCTATTTGAGGCTCAGCATGGAGGTCCGCCCTATGCTACCCCTAATACAAATGAAGGTCTTCCCTATGGCAGTGATGCTCGACATGAAAGCCTCTCCAATTCCCATTAAAATGGATATGGGGTTGTTCCTCCTGCTCCCAACTTCCGGTGCAAGGAAATTGCACATCCGGTCCCTCTTTAATGTGGGGATCCAGCCTATGTTCTTTCAACAGCTGGTGAAGGTCCTCCTCGCCCGACAACTAGAGGGGTAAAGGCTAGGCTGGCTCCATGCACCAAGCACGAAGGTCCTCTACATACTACTAATAGTCCCAGCAGAGGTTTTTCCCACACTATTTCTATTCAAGGAAGTCCTCCCCATGTCCCCTTTGACATTTTTCTAGGTGCTCCTCGCATACCGGCTTTTTCGGGTGGAAATCCACTATGGATCAGCATCAGTGTGGCCAAAGGACCCTGTGTCAGGAATTAGACCTATCCCGAGGAGCCTCCCATGGGCAGGAAAGCGGGTCATATCCACCAAAAGAATATTCCTTGGAAGGTTGTAATGGAGATCAAACCGTTCCGCTTCTCAGACTCTGAAGCAGAGTACAACTCAGCTCGAGAACCCTCCCCTCGCTCATCCGAGTCAAGGGACATGGAAGGGACGAGGCACATCATCCTAGTGCACCCGAAATTCAAGGTACACAGGATTCCCACCTCCCTCCACAGGTATATCCCAGATGATGAAAATATGGAGACACCTTAGTTTACGGTCGTATAATCACAACCATAGTCTTCATAAGTTCTTTCTACTTCTATATGAGATCACAGAGAGATTTTCTCGGGACCAATGGCAGGTGAGTAGTAGCACGGCCTATCACTAGAAGATGTAGACCTTGATCTAGGAATGATGGATATCTTCCCCTTTCATCGCAACGTAGTGTCCATGTTTCTACGCACTTCGGAGGATATCTTGAGAATCGACAGTTAGTTAGCCCGCTCTCCATACTCTCCACCAGCCAACCTGTCGTCCCAACGGTCTTCCACAGTACTGCTACTAGTTCCACAACCACCCTTATATGGAGAGTGGGGAAATCAAGTTCCAGACCCTGAATTTGAGCCGAGGAGCTTCTTAAGGATCCTTACAGTGGACCACTTTCCCGAGAAGTTTTCACCCCTTGTAGCGTAGAATTTCTTTACACCAGAGTCCCTCACCCCAAAGGAAGTTGAGTGTTTCCGGTACACCCTTTGGGCGACATATTTCAGTTTCCATCATCAACACGTTTTCTATCCAAGGAGCCAAATGAATTTCTAAATCATCATCGAGTAGTGTCGTCTAGTTGATCTCGACGCACTCCCTATGGCCCAGCACCCCGAGTCACCGGGTCATCATGGGGTTCTCTAGCAGTAATGCGTTCAGAGTATTAAGGTACTCTACAAAATTAGAAAGAAGGCTACACCCCCCCCCACAATCCAATCTATAGCTGGGGGTATTATGTTTCCCTCCTCTTTAGTTTTATCTAGCTGCAGCCCAACTCGCTATGCGATATTGAGGACATGCCCCCGGGAAGGGTCACAAAAATCCTGGACAACATAGTGGACGAGGAGGACTATTTGGATTTTCTCGATGGATAATAACACCCTAAGGGCAAGCCATGACTGCTGGACCCATCGAGAAGGATTACTCATCAGTAGAGGAACCTCATAGGTCTCCATGCACCCACTGAGGCACTGGTACTCGGCATGAATTCCAGTAAGGGAAAAGATAACATCGGAGTTGTTAAGACCTCTTACCCATCAGCCATAGTGTATAAGATGGGGGAGGACCATCAGAAGGCCCCGGGGCGCCAAAAACTATATGAGAAAAAGAGGTAGGTCGACGAACTCCTTGATAAATGCACTGCAGAGCGACGACCAGACTACGGTGAACCTATGCTGGGGCAGCGGGGGCAGGAACAACTACCCCTCAGTGAGATGCCCCTAGGAAACCCTGATCATGCCGCTCCTGCAGACAAGGCTGATGTCGGGGATCACAGAAAAATGGTGTGGTATGTCTCCCGAAACCCTCTTGAATGGTGCTACAATCTCAGGAACCTCACTCGGGCTCCCCCGACAGCCCCACGGGTCACTCCACCAGTTGCTCCACGAGCCGCTGAGCCTATCTACCATGTTGTAGACCCCAAAAATGCGCTCGTGGTTATGGATCCCCATCAAGACAGGGACCCCCACCTAGATGATCCTATGGTGGTGCTCATTGTCTCATAGAGGAATTAGAAACGCAGAAGGTGGAAATCGCACATGAAGGAAATCCATACCCATAATGGATGGATGATATGCTAGAGCCTCCGAGTTTCGGGAATCCAACCTTCTCCACCTTTAATTTGATGGGGGACCGACCGCATCACCCAGAACACATCAACTCAATGTGTAGGCCCATGTTAGGGACTCCATCACAACAGTAGGATGCCATGCTCCACAGTTTTGTTCTGACATTGGTGGGGCTGATATTCATCTGGTATAGCCAGCTCTCCATGAGATCCGTGACTAGCTGTGATAAACTTCACAAGCAATTCCTTTTCCAGTTTACTTCTACAACCCAGAAAACGATCATCTTAAACCACATCAAGTGCAAGAAAATGCCTCATTAGCGAGTCGGTGAATTTATATCCTAGTGGAAGGGCCTCACATACTCCCTTGACATGCCTCTTACTCAGGTGAAACTTTGACGATGTGTGTAGGAAATGTTAAGACGGAAGTGGTTCCTTCTCTAATAACACTAAAATACCTTGGAGGATTCAGAGACTTCTCCGATAAAGCCCAGTGCCAATAGGAAGACATGCAACAGGATAGTCAGGCACATCTGTTGCCCCCTATGATTCCAGGATGGAGAGCGGACAGAGCCGAACCTACCGCGGTGGCCCAAAAAGAATCCCCCATATAGCTGGAGTTAATACTAGTGGAACCATCCCAAAAACCTCATAGAGGCTCCCCACCTCAAGCGTAGCCTCCGGCTCAACAACGTCCTCAGGAGCGGGAAGCACCTCTGCGAAATGCGCCGCCACTACCCAGGCGGGACAACCAAGCTCCTCCTCCTCGACAGGCCCCTTCGACCCCTCGTCAGGGTCTTTCTCCAAGGCCCCATTCCCAGATATATGAAACCAAACCTACTCATTCAGTGAGCATCAGTTCCCCTATTACTTCTTTAGTGCCTTGGAACAAGATATTGTACACTTCACTGAGTGTAGAATGTCAGAAGAGTCGAATCTCACTGATTTCCCCAACTACTGCCCCTATCATTAGATTTTGGGGAACACCCTCACGTATTGCTATGTATTTAAGTACTAACTCAAAGACATGGTCGATAAAAATATTGTGAGGCTGGGCCCAGCCCCGACACAAGTGGTAGGTGTCTTTGTATTGTCAGACGGTAGTAGCGACAGCGAAGGCGAGTGGAAGCAGGTTTCCAAACGTGGTTCCTAGAGGTATGATGATTGAATGGATTGAAAAATGACTGCTCACAGCCACATCATCATCCAAGCATGCCTGAATCAGCCTAAGCCTTCAGAAGATGCGGCCACCACTTCTGCATCATCATCTCATCTGACCTCTTCTCAGAATAACAAGCATTGACGTCACAAGAAAATGCAACGCGCCCCACCAATGGCAAAGTCGTCCTGGACTCTCAGTGACTTCATGCCCCCTGAAATGTGGATCCCTCCTAGAATCCGCCTAGTAGTGGATGCATCATCATGTGACAGTCAAGGGTATTCATCGGTTTATACCATTGAGTTAGTAAACCCCTATATGGCTCCTGATGATGGGGACTGTCATGAAAACCTCCCCAACGTCCCCAACCGACGCCAACGTTAGTGGAGCTACAACTATATGGGTCATTGAGGAACATCATATGGAACCTCAATTCATTCCGTTCATGCCATTGAGACTAGGAAACAGGACTAGTTTAGAGCTCAGTACTCGCAACCTCTTCCTCCGGTGTCGTCAGGACAGCCTCCACCACCATTTGTGCTACTACATTAGGCAGATCTACCTCATCTCGGTCACATAAAGTATCTCCCAGCTACAGTCTTATCTCAGTCATCTGGTCCACATCCAGAAAATACTATTTAGGCCTTGAATAATGAGCAACGGGACATACCCAGCACCAGCCGGCCGCCAGTCCAGCCAGCGGGGCCCATCATGCCTTCGATCATAGTGTGGCCTCCTGTAAGCAGAAGATCATGCCTGGAACATAAGTATGATGTTATCAAGAACCTTGTAGGAATCCCAGTGAGGCTTTACATCATTTAATACCTTAACTTGTAGTGAGATATGTGCGAGTCCCTCGTGGTGTCTTTAAGAAGACCCCTCCAGTTTGAGATGGAGGTAGTAGCTGCAGAAGCCTTTCCTGATGAAGCGATCGAGAATTCCAAATGACAGGCCATCATTTAGTTCTCTAGAGAGGATGAAGGATACCCCATACAGGGGAACATCCACCCATTGTACATCACCGGAAAATTTAATGGCATGGAGTTTCACTGCTATCTTGTTGACACCAGCTCCAGGATTAACCTTATCCCAACGTGGACATTGCGGAAGCTGGGGTTATCTGAGGATGACCTGACTCCCTCCGATTTAAATATCCTGGGATAGGACAAGACCGAGCAGACCCCAGTCGGTACGATCTAGTTGAAGACCCAGTTCGGTGTCCTAGATGCCAGTCCCATGTTCATTGTTGTCTCCCAAGACACCATGTACAATGCATTGATGGGAAAGCCATGGATCCACATGCATACGGTAGTTCCCCTGTCGAATCCCCAGTGCATCAAGTACTCCCTAAATGGTCGAGTAGGATTACTCCAATGTGATGAATCTCATTTTTTCTTGTTGTGAATCCCATTATCTAGACGCTGACTATTACAAGAGCAAGGATAAGTAGATTCTGGAATGTGAGGTTGAGCCCGCCATGATCACAACTAACCACTGGGTTGGTCTGGATGACACCTAAATCTTCTGAAACCATTAATTGGAGGCCACGACCCCCCGATATGGGAAAGTGTTTTTTTGTCTCCGGTAAAAGAAGAAATCATTTTCTCAAGTCCATGTGACGGAGGAAAATCACATCGTACTCCTACACAAACCAGGCTCAGGTAATTCCGGAGCCTCCTACCCCCTACGGTATCGGGATGTCCACCCCATGGACATGACAATACATCATACATGGTTGTTTCGCTGGGCTGGGATCAATTGGATCATGTCTACATTCTACTATTTCTTTTATATCATCATGTGTGGCCCATTGGGATGATGACCAGATCATATTAGAACAATTACCTTCATCGTTACGGTCTCAGCAGTGAGTGAATTTCTGGATATGTAGTCCACTACTGTCCAGTCTGGTACCAGCCACCCGTTAGGATCTGCTGACCCAGAGGAAGATTCTCATGCTGTGAATCCTTCCTCTACAAGCGATGAAGAGGATTTTGAGGATGCTCCCCATGCATTTGAACAACGCGTCTCTAACATAGTCGATGAACTGGTACAGCTGAACCTTTGTAGCGAGGAAATCCCGAGACCCACATTGATCAGTGCCACCATGTCTCTCAATGAACAAAAGTGGTACATGGATTTCATGAAGCATCACCATGATGTATTCACCTAGTGCAATGATGAGATTCCAGGACTCGATCCTCATGTAGCCGTCCACCGCCTCAGTCTCTCGACAAATCATCGGGGGCTTATGCAGCCTCCCAGAAAGATGCACGCTTTTATCAATGTCTTGTTCGAGGCCGAAGTTGACAAACTCATCAGATCCAACTTCATTATGGAGGTCTAGTATCCCATGTTTCTAGCAATGATTGTTCCAGTCTGGAAGAAGAATGTACATATCAGAGTCTGCACTGACTTTCGAGATCTCAATCATCGCTATCTGAAGTATGATTTTCCCCTTCCAATGACAGAATTTTTGATCAATGCTTTGGTAGGGTTCAATTCCCTCTCCATCATTGATGGTTACTCTGGATATAATCATATCTGGATGGCCCCCAAGGATGAATATTCCATCAATTTCAGGGAATCCCAATGTACTTTCTGTTACCAGGTTATGCCCTTCGTCCTGAAGAATGCAGGTGACACCTATCTTCCGGCCATGCACTGCATATTCAAGACAATCCTTGGGACATTGGTGGAATGATATATGGATAACCTAGTGGTCAAGTCATGCCAGTTCCAGGACTATCTCATGGACCTCAAAAAATTATCTGGCTTCCTCCGTTCCCGCCACCTAAAGATTAACCAGTTGAAATATACCTTTGAGGTCACCTCTGGGAAGTTTCTTGGCTTTTTTGTTAGGTACCTAAACATCGAGATCGACCCATAGAAGATCATGTCCATCAGTCATATGCCTACCCTGGGCAATATTCAGGAGTTTCCAGTTTTCCAAGGCCGCTTTTCCTACATACGCATATTCCTTGCGAATCGATCTGGAAAGTGTAAGCCATTTTCTTGGATAATGAAGAAAGGATCTACCTACGAGTGGGACAAAGAGTTCCATACCGCGTTTGACGAAATAAATAAGTATCTACTTCAGCCTCTGGTCATGATGCCACCCGTCTTTGGAAAGCCATTAATCCTATATGTGACTGCCCGGGGACAATCTATCAGATCCCTTCTAACCCAAAAGAACAATAATTAAGTAAAAAACAGTCTCAACTATCTCAATTGTATTCATATCAACACAGAGATAAGATAATCCCCCTCGAGAAGTGCTACATTGCACTGGTATTTGTAGTATAGAAATTGCAACACTACATGCAACACCATGAGGTACAGGTGGTGTCTTGGGAAGACCCGCAGAATTACATTCTGAACCACCACATATTGAGCAACTGTCCAGCACAGTGGGTAGTATTACTCCAGCAGTTCGACACAAGGTTCATTCCCCATAAATCTATAAAGGGACAGGCATTGTAGAATTTCTTGATTCCCATCCAACCCCTGCAAAATAGTCCCTGGACTTGGATTTTCCCGACGAGGCAATCCTCTAAGTAGATCTTGACATCCCATGTTAGAAGATGCACTTTGATGGGGCCTTCTGCAGCCCCACCGGTAGGAGACTCAATGATCCTAGACTCAACATAGTTGGTCTAGGTATTGTCTTTATTACCTTGGCGCAAGCCATTCTGCTAAATTAATTCCTATTGTCAAAAGGCTGTACCAACAATGAGTCAGAATATTTGGATCTAATCATTGGCCTCGAGCTAGCCCTTGAGATCAACGTGCCCCATTTTCATGTGAGCGGGGATTCTGAACTAGTCATCAAGAAATTCAATAGTTACTATGTCATCAGAAAGCTAGAGCTTGTACCATTGTTGGAGCAAACCCTCCAGTTAAATGCCCAGTTTCCATCCTGGACTGATGTTACTCATGTCCCTTGGTCTCATAATGGTCGAGCTGATGCCCCGGCCGTGCTGGCTGCGTCACTTGGAGAACCTGAGCAGGATAATCTAATTATACACGTGGTACACCGGAGAGTCATCGCTCCTGTCACTTCAGATGATGACGACAACTTGAAGGAAAGCCATATTACTATCGGATCCTCCACGTTTGGATATCCAGGTTTTTTAGATGTAGTGGATGAAGCAAATCCTAACTAGTGATCCCCGATTGTCGAGTATCTCCAATGTGGTCGCCTCCTGGCAGATCAGGCCAAGCGTGAGTGAATCCAACACTGCACGCATCGGTTTACCATCCAGAGTGGTCCCAGTCATGAGAAGACACTCTATAAGAATTGGTTCGATGGTGTTCTCCTCCATTGAATCCATTGAGTTGAAATTTCTTAGGTCATGTAGAAGGTTCATGCCGATTCCTGTGGTGCCCACCAAGTTAGGCCAAAGCGGTCCCACAAGATCCAGATACTATGTTATCTCTTGACCTCTATGATCCAAGATTCTATTGAGTTCTCCAAGAGATGTCACACATTCCTTGTTCTTGCTAACTTCCTGTATTGGCCTCCAGATCCTCTCCACTCCACCAAGAACTCTTGGTTGTTTGCGGTGTGGGGACTCATTGTCATCGAAACATACCCACCAGCGATATATCGTCAGTGCAGGTTCGTCCTATCACACAAAAATTTCTTTTCTAAGTAGGTAGAAGATATTCTACTCAAGGAGGTCAAATCCCATTCTTTCGTTGACTTCATGAGCTCCAACATCATCCACCAGTTTAGAGTCCCTCGTGTTGTCCTCACCGATTACAACACGAACTTCTGAGCATCCGAGATGAAGAAATTGTACACCAAGTACTACATCCGTTCGAACCATACCCCCTGCTATCACACGCATTAAAATGGGTAGATCATGGCATTCATCAAAACCCTATCTAAAATTATGTCGGAGAAGGTTGTTCTGAATAAGAATAGTTGGCTGGACAAGCTCCCCAACTCCCTCTGGGCTTATCAGACGACGACTCGTAATTACACACATGTGACTCTATATTCCTTGGTGTACGGAGCTGATGCCATCCTTACCATAAATATTCTACTTCCCTTGTTATGCACAACCATCTATGACCCGCAGGCTCCAGATATGGTGGCCGAAATTTGTTAGGCTGAATTGCACGTACTTGATGAGAATAGGCTCCGTGCCCTGCACAATCTGGAAATTCATCAGAATAAGATAGATAGAGCCTTCAACAAGAAGTTCCTTCTCCTCACTTTTCTACAAAGCAATTAGGTTTTGTCCTTTAGGGTGTCATTGATCCTCAAAAGGAAACCACCCATGTTAGAGCCCAAAATGGAAGAACCTTACATAATTCACAGGGTTTACCCTAATGGTGTATACTCCCCAGTGACAATAGATGGTTAGTGTATAACTCCCCCCACCAATGACAATTTCCTCAAGTGATACATTTCATAAGACTACTTGTCCTGCATGACCGTAAACTTGATGGTCCCACATGAACCTGATCTGCATGCTGGTCACACATGATAATAAACTGCACTCCGGTCTTGTATGACCATAAATTTTCCGGTCCTACACAAATTTAAACATTGCATCATCCTTCATGAAGTTAAAATGCATGTTGATAACTATGTATGGATTGCTTCTCATCCTCATGTGATACGTAGGAATGCTCAGACCCCTCATCTTAAGCCCAGCCTCTGAACACTTCTTTTTGACTGTCTCCCTGGGTATAGTTCTCCCAGAGGATCTTTGCAAGATATATTGTAGGTTTAAATAGCCCCACTCATAACAGTATAATAATGGTCACACCATGTGCCCACCCCCGTTCTTCTATCCTCTCACGTCCTCACCGCATGACATTAAACTGCATGTCCTTCCAGAAATACATATGGCTTGATTCCAATCCTTATGGGATATGTTGGAAAGCCTTTAAAATTCTTCTGTTGGCTAACCCAAACGCTTTAATCTTCCCATCGGGTCAAGACATATGGTGGTGGTGCAGAATATTTCCAAAATTCAGGTCAAGCTAACCTCGATCCAGCCATACGTCCCGCTCCCTGTAGATGTTCACCTCTTTCATAGATGGGTACAATTATTCTTCACCCACTCCTTTGATAGGTACTCCTTTATCTTTCCCATCTAGAAGGGCCCCTGAATGGTATGGATGGTAGGCCTAAGAGCTCTCTAACCACTATGGGGAAACACCATCGAGGATGTTGAGATAAAAACCGATACATGTCTTTAGTTGTGAATATGGTCAACATTCAATGCTTATTTTCTGCTCTAATTTTAGGCCACTATAGGAATGATGTGTTTCGAACTTGGTCAACAATTATCCTGTGATATCAGAACAACAACATGATGTCCCAAACATTGAGTGTAGTGGTTCATTCTACCCCATTGTATCTCCATGCGATGAACTCCCTTCTGTAAAAGCCATGTTTTAGTTCCACATATGACGTGGAGCGCTGAGACCATCTCCATGTTTCCCACACCGAGCATTGAACATGTGGGCATAGGATATATGATGAGGTGGTAACCATACAAGAGGACATATGACCTTCCATCTGATGCCCATCCTCAGGCCGCATGGCCTTTTGGGGCCCCCGACATAGGTTCTCTCTTATGGGATTTCAACGGTGTGGTATGTGATTATGTACTCATTAACATTAGGTTACTCATCGTACCGTACACATCCCCGGATGAGATACCTTAATCATCTCTTAATCATCACTCCAAGATGTTAAACTGTAGAATGGTCAAGCCTTCCCGTCCGAGGCCCAGCCTCATGCCCCTTGGCCTTTTCAGGCCCCTGGGCCAAATTCCAATTTAGGGTTGTATAGTGTGGTATGGGATTATATCCCCTTTCATGTCAGGTTATTCGTCATGCCATAAACCCCCCCGCCCCCCGTTAGTGTATCTTACCCCTACGATCCCTTTAGAAACAATGTGTGGCTTGATTCCCATTCTCATGGGATATGTAGGACCTCCTGAATTTCTATACATCGGGTCTTTGCCCATCTCTCAGAAATCCCCCTTTCTCCATGGCCATGTGGCCTACCCTTTCCAGGGAGGGGAGTATATGATGTGGTAGGGGATTATATCCTCATTCACTTCATGTATGTAACTACCACTCCATGTACCTCTCTCTCCTGGGGGTTCTCTGTCCACCATTCGAGAAACCTCATTGACCCTCTTCGGTGATTCGTCAATGTGCCTAAGGGTACTATTGTTTAGTACCTGGAATGTCAGATTCTCCTCAGACATGATTTCACCCATTTTGCAAGATTCGTTTTCCCATTCATTAGGAATTCCATTTCCTCTCACACCTAAAGGGACCCCCAGGTGGCATGTATTCTTGGCCTAAGGGCTCTCCTACCATTACGGGCCAACGCCCCTGAGGGTTTCAAAAAACAAATCAGTACAAATCCCAGGTTGCAAATATGGTCAACGTTCAATTCTCATTTTTTGTTCCCATTCCAGGCTAATGTGATATGGATATTGTGTTTATAACACTGTCAATAATTATCTTCTATCGCCACCCTAACACAATTATGCACAAAATGTCGGTTACACGATTCACATCCTTCTCCAGCTCATCATGTCCATTAGAACATTGAAAATATTCGTATTATTCCCCAATGCACATTCGAATGTTAGGAGGACAAAATCCATGATGAAGGGTTTAATTTGGGGCTCCTCACTAATTTCGCATTAGCATGCATTCCAGGTATTGCAATAAACATCTTCTTCCCTTATTTCGCACACTGGGTTTGTCTCATGTGGGCGTAGGGATCGGGTTGATGTCTATGCTTACTTGGAAGGTTTTCACTACTCTTTGTCCGAGATCTAAGACTAAAAACTATGATCTCCTATTGAACTACGTATAGCTTGATTGCCATCCTCATGGGATACATAGGAACACCCATACATCTCATTTTCGGGTCCATCTTAAATGGAAGCTAGTTTATCCTACCCCATCACACTCTAAACTCTATTTAGACCCTTGTCCTGAGGATATGTTCTCGAATTGCATACTATGTGGTATGGGATTATGTCCTCATTCACATCGGGTATGTTTTATTTCACTGTACACATTCCCCAATTAGCATCGTTTGTACTATGTTGGTACCACGTGACGTTAAAGTGCACGCCTGGTCCTATCACATGACCCTAAACTGTGAAATTACCATCTTGGCCGCACGACGAAAAATTAAAATGCATCATGATGTCCTCACTCAAGGGGACACCATGTTTGTTATTGGTCACATACCATACCATTTTTCAATGCCTACTATAGATTTATTGTTGTGGCGATGATGAGACATTCTACCATAGGCCTGTCACTTCACCATAAAACATTCACCTTATAGGACAAACAAGATTTTTTAAATACCACATTTTTGGTGCGAGGGCCACAACCACATGACCCTTTTATCCATAACACTGGTACCTTACCATGCCACCTCTTAGAACTATGTGCAGCATGATCCCCATCCTTCTGGGGAATGTATGAATGCCCGGGCACCCTACTTCGGGTACATCGTAATTCTCGTTTTCGGTCCCACAACCTAAAACCTCCCCATGAATACATGGTGGTCAAAACCTTCGGTTCCCATTCACATTAGTTTTTTATAACCACCCCACCATGTGTCTCTCTCATTTCCTACCATCCATGGTCTAAATTATACGACCCTAAACTAAGATCTCCCTATGGGAAGGGACTCGACTCCCTATATCTAATACGTCTCGTTGTCGAATTCAGATGCGCTTTGACAAATAGCCTGAAGTGTGGAATTTTCATGGGGATATTCCCCTCATTCCTTGTCCAAGATTCTTGAGATCTTTTTTTGGATCATTATCCTCTTCCACATCTTAAAGGACCCCCTTCACATCCTGGTATTATGATGCCTCAGCTCACCTAACGTTTCGGGCCAACGTCCATAAAGATCTCTGACAAAATTTGCAACATGTCCTATGTTTCGAACATGGTCAATGGTCGACCCTCATTTGTTTGTACCCATAATAGGCTAACGCGATAAAGATACTATATTTTGAATACGGTCAACATTTATCACTCATCGTCACACCACAATCATTGTGATCCAAATTTCAGGCATCATGATTCACACATTTCAACTTCCTCATGTTCAAGTACAATTCCAAAATATTCATCTTTCCTTCATATGTCGAGAATTTCCAACCACTATTTTTTTCCTACATCGAGCACGGCTCATGTGGGCTTAGTAGTTTTGGTAGGATGCGCACTGGCACAACTAGGATTTTCATCGTCCCGCTGAAGTTATACTGTGCTTCCAGAACTATGTATGGATTCATTCCCATCCTCATGGGATACGTAGAAACACCCTGGTATTTCACCTAGGGTCTATCCCCAAGAATCATAAATCCTATTCCTCCTCATTTCTGGCCCCCTGGCCAGACCCCTAGTGGGGAACAATGTAATTTCAATTTTCCCTAAACAAGTTTGGGATGCCCTAAGATGACATTGGGAATCAACGGCTCCCTCTCCAGAGAGTTCCTGGCTAAAAGAATGAATGATATATGATCAAACTGATGCATCCATCTAATGTTCTTCCACCACAGTGCTGTAATTTCAAGAGTGATGGATCTTGTTTGAAAAACCATCACTCCACATTCCACGCTTTTCATGACCCTTATTTGGACTCTTGTCCCCCTTTATTTCTAAGGTAACCCACCTAACAGCGTGGTTTCTCGGCCTATGTCCCACCTATTATCATGTGCCAATGTTCCGAAAGAATAAAATATGACATTTTGAGTTAGGCCCTGTGTTTCGAACATAGTGATCGGTCGGCCCTAATTTTCTATCCCCACTCTAGGATAATACAATAATGATACTGTGTTTTGAACGCGTTCAACAGTTTCTTTATTGTCACGCCACCCCCACAATGTTCCAAATCCTGGGTATCATGATTCCCAACTCCCATTCCCATATGTTTGAATTGATTTTAGTGACCCTGGCATTACCCCGTTCGTGCACAATAGCACACTAGGAAAACGATAATTTGGCTGTTCTGAGAGCTTCATTCTCCAGTCAGGTATCTCCCATTTCCTCCCAGAAATTCGGACAGGTTTTTCAAACCCTAGATTCCCCAAGCTTGTTTTTCACAACTATGTTTGGATGCGGTGATAATGTTATCATCCCTTGTTTTTCACATTTTACCTGACCCACATGAGCTTAGGGAATGATCGTTGGACTCTCCATAAACATAATGAGGAATAAAAAATCTAATGTAAACAATGAATCTCATGCATTATATGTCATCAAACAATAAAATCATGAATGTATGTTTAAGGTTTTTTAATCATTACAGCACCCGGGGGTCGACTCCCCCCTTGATGGATTGACCTCGTCAATGGAACATTGCAGCTCCGCCACCCTCTGACTAGTGGCATCCTGGATTTTTTCCTGCTCGTTTACCTCCCGCACCTCATTGAATTCGAGAGGGACCAATTTATTGGCCTCAATCCAGGCCTGCTCCACACCGGTCCGGATAACGAACATCTCTTCAGAGGCTCACTTCATTCCATATTCGTCCACCACGAGCTGGGCTTTCAGTCGTGATACAAGCTCTGATTGTCCATCAAGAGAAGTGGAATGCTCATTCGCCCAGGCCTGAAACCGTTGAACCTCATTTTGGGTCTCATAGAGGCTCCTGATGTTCACCTTCTTATTCCACTAACAGCCCACACTGAGGCCACAGTCATACTCCTGAATCTTTTATGCCATAAGATCTCGGATGAGGATGTGAGGGCACTGGTCATCCACTCCCCCGACGCATAGTTCGCATCGCCGCAATCAAAGTCTATCCATCTCGTCAAATGATAATGATTGGGGGTGTTAATGATGATGTACGTGATCAGATTCCATGATCGGCGACATACTATTTTGTTTTACTCCTCTTAAGAGGCTGCCTCGTTCCATCCATCATGATTGGAAGGCTCATATGCTGGGAACACCACCAGGAATTCCTCATCCAGGTCCACATCTGGAATTGGATCTGCTGTGGAAGGGCCTGAACTGTCTGGTTGATCCTCATCATCGGACCCCACCTCGATAACCTCAAGTACAATCCCACTGGCATTCCTGCCAGTGATCGGGAGCACCAGTGTTCTGTTGGGCTAGATGTCCACCTCCACGACGATTGGCATTCCTCTAGGCAGGGCGCTACTAGAAGTCCTGACCAACTTCACCATGGCGGCCCAGGACAATTGAAGGACTGTACACACCAAAAACGGGGACCTGGATTTTAGTTAACGTCTTCAGGGGATGGCAGTCATATATTCAGTAGAGGAGACATACAAATATCAAATCCACGGTCTCGCTCTTGTGATACTGTCATCGAGACCCTGAGATGTGGCCCCCCTTATATGGTTGGCAGGTCTGGAGACACCGGGGGAGCCGCCTCAAGTGTCCTAGCCCCATTAAAAACAAATGATGATGTAGCCACGAGTGTGGATTCTTAAGGTCCAACATCCGCACCTGCTGTGGGGTGAGAACAAGGTGTTTGAACAAGGTCCTCCTACATAGTGGAGATGGTGATAAAAAATCCAGAGTAACCTAAGAGCAGACCCTGAGGATGTGACGTGGGATTTAACCTCAAGGGCCTCCGTGAAATCTTCGAGATCCTAGGATATATTGCTGACTTAACCCTCATCCAATGAAATCCCTCTACCAGCCTCATCTCCACAGGAGGACTCGTCTGATTCATCCAGAAGAGGAAACTACTCCTTCAAGTTAGCATCTGACAGTTGTGGAGGGACCGTATGATCAAACTGCACCCTAAACTAGTTTTTCATCAAGTGCGGGGCGCCCTAGGAGTTGATAAAGTCTCCCGGTTCAGCTAGGTATTTCTTTGCCTCCGCCTGGGATACTAGAAAGCCGACTCTAATAGGTCTAATCCCCGGCACGTCCATCTTGAGGTAGATAAGGTTAATCCAATACTCATATGGTACGAGTAATTATCGTTTGACATCGCCCATGTCCCAGGCCTTTGGGAAGACATCTTTCTCTAGCATGAAAATATGGCACATCCATTTCCCCGGGCCCTGAGTAGAAATAATGCAGTATCTGCTAGGTGGCTGCCCCTCTGGATGAATACGTTCTCCTTGGACCACCGGGTCTTGTACCGCTACCAGATCTGCAACCATTACTTACCCCTCAACTGGTGTGAGAATCACCACTACAGAATCCTCACCACATCGAGATGCCCTTTCCACCTTCCGGCCTCATCCCCGAGGCTGAGGAGGCACACCATCACCAACTAGAATGGTCTGTCGCTTCAGCATCTCCCCCGAGTAGGATGCTTCCCAACTATAGGCATATTCTTTTACCAGACCGAGGACGGTGTTTGGTGGATGAAGTTTATTCTGTATCTTCATATCTTCCCATTTGAATATGAGCCACATATACCTCATCACACATGGGTGCTCCTTGTGACGCACCTCCATGTAGAACTGTGGGGTCAGTCGCTAGAGGCACCGAAACAGCCTTGCAAACCTGTGTGGGGTGTATGTCTTAAAGAGATTCTTGTGGTCCACTCTGGCTACCAAGACTCCACCATGAAATGCCAGAAGATAGGCCCGGTGATGTTCCATCCCCTGGTCGTCATCATTAAAGACCCCTGTCTGCAACAAAAATGGGTGGAAATTGAATTCCTCCACCCTCAACACCAGGTTCAGAACCAATGGAGCAGTCACCTTGGTCAGAAAGCTCCTTGTGACATTCAAGATCTATGGGTGGAAGGTCGTCCCTAGAGGAGATATGGGGTTTAGATACTCATAGATCCTCCTCATGTGAACCGCTATCCACCCATACTGTAGGTGGAGTGGTCCGCATACCCTATGTGGCCCCTTCCCCCTGCTGATGTGCCACAACATTTTATACAACATGTTGTGCATCAGGATCCCTAGGTCGACCCACCCTCTTGTCGCTAATGTGGGTGTCATGATGAAAGTGCAAGGTCACACTCCCATGTTGGTATCCCTCACCGGTAAGATCCAACCATATATGATAACTACAATGGATGCCACCAACCATACTATTGGTTGTTGCTCACTGCTGACACTGAACCCCGAGGTCTTCCACTAGTTATTCTCCAACAGCCACCAGTCCAGGTGTTCCTTACTCTGGGCCCACTTTTTGGGAAGTTCGAGGACTTGCTGGGAACTAACGGTCTTCCAAGAAGTTCAAAAAAAAATTGAACCAATGTTTGAAGTGAATATCCCTCACCGCATCCTTATCCTCCCCTGGAACGAGGTCCATCAATTCCATTGCCAGACGCGGAATCTGCTCTAGATCCTACCACACACCCATAGTAGGGATGAATTAATTTTACATCACCCCCAGTATTAGAACCCCTGATATTTAATGCACATCCCTTAAGTAGATTCCAACCTCCCCATGATGCAGGTGGAAGGTATTGGTCCCCGATGACCACCATCTCAACACCTCCAGCATTAGCTTCTTCGGGTGGTAGATGTCAAACTGGGAAGCCCAAGCTACCTCATATAGGCCCACTCATCTTAGATCCACCCCAAAATCCTCACACGAGGCACCTACCCATTAGAACCAAGCCCAATCATCTGTGAAGTTTCCACCGTGGCGCAGGTCCCATTCCTCATACCACCACTTCTTCGGGTTCCCCAGCGCTGCCTTGAGGATTGTTCAGTACATAGTATGGGATGTCTCTAGGTGTAATGCCTTCCAATTGATGTTGTTCATATGGTTGTATAAGTCGTCGGCAATGACAGGGATGACGTCCTCCCGGGCCAGACCATCGGTCGCCAAAAACTATCGATGCAGGCACGACGTGCTCCTATACTAGTAAGTTGGGTCATCCCTACTTGCTTCAAGGATGAAGAAGTCATCCCTTAGCCTGAAGCCATACAAGGTAACCCTCCTACACAATGTTTAGTTCTTATTTCTCTATGATAGTAGCTCCACCAATGAACTATGGTCTGAGTGTTTACACACTAACTATCCTAGTCCCAGACTATTCGCCATCACATCCCCTTAGGCGATATCCATATGGACCCCATGGGCAGCTTCTTGGTTAGCCATTATGTTCTGGAACATAGATGATTTTCTGGCATGTTTGTGAAGCTCATCCATAGAGTGTGTTCATTTAGACTCTTCTAAAAGATTGTTCTAAGATCACAACCTAGGCATTCAAGCACCAGATCACTGAGCACAAACATGGAGTCAAGGACTCGATGTGCTCCATGAAGAAACGATTCGCATATAACACTCACGGAGTGTGAGGAGCTTCACAAATCGAGAGACCAAAAGGAAAAATTCACATAGAATGGGAATGAAAAAAGAGATGTCTTCACTGCTATTTATAGGCAATGGCCATCGGAACATCGCAGCGCGTCCAGTTCACACCGAGCATCACGTCGTGCTCAGCCCGCGCATCCCCTATCTGCCAAATGAACACTCTTCATGATCAATCATCGCGAACGACTGAGGATTTTGGTTATTACCCTCATAAATCGACCCTTGATCTCTCTGCAGCTCTAGGTATGATGGGGGAATTTGTTGGAAAAAAAATTAGGGGCAAAGAAGAACCCAAAACGAAGGCCCTGTTGACGGCCTCGTGAATCTATTTCACAGAGTCCCCCCAACACCATGACTACCACGGAGAAAAGAGGTAGGATGCTCTGAAAAAACATTTTTCATTTGTGCACCCACCACGAAGAATGGATGCGAGATGATCCACGAATACATTCACTAATAGAAAATGATCATATACCCACGGTTCAAAACTGTGGGTATAGACCCCAAAATCATGGGTATAGGCTATACCCACGGTTTAGGGAACTATGGTCCTTGGTGGTGTCAGTATAGGTCCATGACCTATACCCATGGTTTGGGAAAACTGTGGGTATAGGTTTTCCCACCATTTCAAAACTTTATACCCATGGATTGGAAATGTGGGTATAACATATTTTACAAAATAACGGCCCACGAGATTCAGTCTCATGACGACTTCTCCATTCACGAGTGGCCTTACCCCTACCACATCACCGCATATATGTATGTATATATATATATTTAAATATATTTATCTAAACTGTGGGTATATAGGAATAAAATGTGGGAATAGAACTCCTACCAAATTTTGTTTTGTTCTCGTGGAAAGAATAAATTTCCCACACTCACATGGGAAACCTAAACCAACGGTTTGTTAAAACTGTGGGTATATGTTTTTTTATCTGAAAATTGTTCCCACAGTTTTGAGGAAAACCATGGTTATTGTTCACCCTATCCTCACAGTTCTATTCAAACCATGGGTATATGAATGTTTTGATACCCTATACCCACGGTTTTGAAAAAACCATGGCTATGGGGTACCATGTGCCCATGGTTTCAGGAAACTGAGGGAATAATCTATTCAAAAATTCCTATACACACGTTTTTTCCAAAACCGTGGAGATAGGGTGAACTATACCAATGGTTTTCTAGAAAAATGTGGGTATAGGTCAATTTTCTAGTAGTGATTTGACGTTCGCAATCCCACTGTGATGAAAGGTGGCGAGATGATCCGTGAAAGCAGTTTACATTCATGAGCCTGCCACGAAGCAACCACGCCCCTCTTCGCTCCATGTATGCTCTGATTTGCAATGCCTCTTGCCTATAAATACCGAGCTCCCATTGAGCACAATGGATGGAAAATACGATATTTCAACTTCCCAGCTCCCGAATCATTAAGTATCCTTCTTCTATGCAAACCATTTGTTTGGCGAGGTACTTCAGCTCCGTTAATTGCCTCCTGTTTGTCTTATTCTGATCCCCTCTCCCAAGATGGATTCCTTTTACGAAGCCTGTGGTCCTTCACAAAGGAAGGGGATCCCCAAGGGGACCCAAATCTATGCAGAGAGTTTCTGCTTTGCGAAACACCCTTCATATACACATGATCCCCATTCTAAGGCAGAGTCACTATAGTTCGCAAAGCACATTTCTTCCCGACACATTACCTTAGAGGCACCTTTTGCTCCATGATTCAGTGCTCCGCGAATGCCATTCCACTTCAGGAAGAAACACCCATATGCACCTCTATCCTATTATTAGGCTGAGGCACCCCACTTCATGAAGCACACCCCTTCGCAAGTGTCATCCGTCATGCAGAGCAACAGAAATTCACAAGGCCACTGCCTATGAACCCCTCTTCCTGGAAATTCCTTTTCTCGAGCGACCCACTTTGTTTGCATGATGTGATTTCAAGGTCCCTTTGACGACACCACCCTTTTCATGGTATATCCTCATGCTTCTTTGCATTGGCACGCTAATTGCTATTGCTTCTTTTCATAGCCACACCAATGTGGGCTGTTAGATGGTTCGCTCCATAACACCCCCTCACCACAGATATTCCAATCCTCTCTCTGCACTAAGGAGCAGAGCGTATCAGTTATTTATGTCCTAGGTGTGGAGAGTGAACCCACCTCATCCGAGCTGCAAGATGATAAACTACCAAGAACCTTCATCCTCAAAACATGACGTTAAACTTTGTCCTCACCCCGTGCCTCACACTCGGGGTATCCCCACCTTGGACATTCTCTTTCCCTAATGGTCTCTACATGGGAAGATATCCTCTTTATCGGAGAGGAGTTTTTCCATGGGGAGAGGGAAACCATCTCGATGTCAGCCTTTAGATTTTCATTCCAGAGGTAGCATCCATGCTCCTCATTTCGTCTTCAGTCCCCAAGGCCAGTGAAGTGCGTGGTGGGAAAAAATGATTCCCCTTTCTTCGGTACCGACCCTCTTCAGGTGTGCTTTGTCACCCCGTGCCTCCATCCTGGAGTAAGTCCCAACCTCTTTTGGATGCTAACCATGCATAAGACTATGTTTACTCTATGGGCCACTAACCACGTGTAATCCCCATTCCACTTCCCATAGATTCACCTTTCACGACGTGATCATCAGGTCTATGCTACCTCTTGTTTCTCAAATAGATCATGTCTCACGTGGGATTAGAGTAAGCACCGACCCTGACACCATCTTCATGGGCAGTCTATAGCTTAAGGCCCATATCATTACTATAACACATGAACAACTAAGACTTTGATCCTTGCAAAGGTAGGGTAAGTAGGAATCCTCGATGAGGTTCAATCCCAATAACCATTGGACCCCGGGTCCTCCACCATGTAGGTTCACCAGCACCTTGGGCCGCCTTAGAGTGTATGCACCAAATGCACCCATACCCTGACCTACATAGACGTTGATCCATGCCAAGGCAAGGTATGTAGAAAGCCTTTCTGATGTTCAAGACCAACACCTGGTTGTCTTGACACCCCTTCACGTCAGTTCACCAACATCTTGGGCAGCCTAGAGTGTATGCCCGAAACCCCCTGAACTACGTGAATTTTGATCCCTATCATGGAAAGTCACATAGGAAGCTTTGCTGAGGGTCATGCCCAATACCCAGTCATCCAAACACCCCTTCACATCAGTTCACCAAATTTGGGCATTCTAGAGTGTTTTCCCCAACCCCCTGAACTGTGTGGTCTTTGATCTTTTCCAAGGCAAGGTATGTAGGAAGCCTCTACATGGTTCAAGACCAAAAACCACCAAACCCTTTGAACTATGTGGACATTGATCCTTACCAAGGAAAGGTACATAGGAAGCCACCCCTATGGTTCAATCCCTCCACCATCCTATTGATCCTGACCATCTTCGCGTCAGCGCACTAATCCCCCATCATCATGGGCATCCTAGATTGTAATCCTCAGACGCTGCCATACAAAATACGTGGAAATTGATGTTTTCCAAGGCAAGGTACATAGGAAGCCACATTGAGGTTCAATCCCACCATCCACTTAGACCACATGTCCTTATTCATGTCATTTCACCAACTCCTTACTCATCTTGGGCAGCCTAGAGTGTAAGCCACATGCCCCACCACATGAACAATGTGGACTTTGATCCTTGCCAAGGAAGGGTATGTAGGAATCCTCTATGAGGATCAAGCCCAACTACCATTGGACACCAGGTCCACCTTTACATCAGTTCCCACCCTTCTGAACTATGTGTAATTTGATCCTTTCCAAGTCAGGGTATGTTGGAAGCCTCCACAAGCATCAGGCATGATAACCATTGGACCCCAGGTCCTCCTCCATGTCGGTTCACCGACACCGTGGGTCACCTCAGAGTGTGTGCCCCAAACATCACCTCCTATACTACATGGTATTTGATCTCTATCATTTAAAGGTACATTGGAAGCCTCAACGAGGTTCAAACCAAACACCCAGCTATTTTGACCCCCTTTATGTCAGTTCATACCCTTCCTGCATGATGCTGACTTGTGGACCTCTTTTAGTGGTATGCCATTTACACTCCATTCTGTGGTAAGTGGTTGAACCCCAATTGGAGGTAAGCCATCGTCATATGAACTATGTGGACTTTGATTCCCTACCACAGGAATAAATAGGATCCATATTCGATGATTAAGCCCAGATCCATCTTCATCCCCATGAAGATTCCATCCCATTCACCTTCCACTTCATTCAACCACTCCATCCATCCTGATTCTTACTCGGGCCACCACATCCCGGTGGGATCATGACACCCCATTCCCCATTTCAACTAACAACACTCGAGAATCCACCCACATTCTATCCCCAATATCTATGTTCCCTCTAGGGGGTTCACCCAAATGATCCACTCCAATCAGTGTTCTGATCCGCCTGATCCGTCTCCACTGGATGTTAAACTTGCGACATACCCTGTGTTACACATGGGAAGCTGAGGCAAACCTCAGATACATTCCCATAGAAGATGACTTCCCACATTTGATGTGGGATTACTCAGGCTTAAACGCCCTCAAAAATCACTATAATAATGGACATAAGACAGACACACCAATCTGCCAGCGTCCAGACACGCCATTTATGCCTAGCGTGACTACTTCCCTTACTGAAGGGTGCTGCCCTTACCAGACCCCTTGGAATGTCCTGATAGAAGCATCATAATTAATTGGTGCCCATGGAGATATGGCACCAGGAAGAGTTTAACGAACATGTTCTTAAGTCTATGAGGGAGACCCGGACTAGGTGATGAGTTCTGAGGAGGAATCCATGGATGGAAGAACTGACAATCCATCATCCCATTTTGATCACGGAGCAGATGTCCTTGAATAAGGAGAGGATACCACCTGACTTTGGAAAGAAGGAATGCAGGGCCAAAAAACCATGCCTCTCATCCCCGAATAAGACGGATGTGCGTGACCTGAAGAAAGCTTCAGAAACAGTCCCTATGTTGATCTAACTCATTTAAATGGATGGGTTTATTTTAGGTTTTTTTTCATATCATTATCATGAACTGCTAACTACCAAGGATAAATTATCTTATATTGAGATGGAAAAAAAACAATATAAATGTGAGGTTTCAATACCAGGTTGCGATAATATTACACTATTTGAGAGTAGGGATATGGGAGAGACCCTAGTGTGTTCTAGTAAATTTGTACACTGAAAACATTGTACAATAGTCTATCTCATGCATAGAAAGGAGTCATAGGTTGTTGAAAGTGACCACATATTGTGTAGTTCAATTTAATGTGAGAAAGAAATGTTATTAAATATTTTATGATCATTCTATGTAGTTTAACATAGTTTTTTAGGGAAGTGTTCTGTCTATTTTCCTGTCACGTGGAATGGATATTATATTTTAGTTTATCATCATAAAAATAAGAAGCTATTATGTAGTTTAGAATCATGTGAATATGAATTATATGTCCTTATATTGAAGGTCAAGAAATAAATAAAATCAGAGACTACATATTATAAATTCACGGCACTATTACTTTATTTAATGGAGATAATTAAGTATTGATTTTTGAGAGAAAAAATACATTAGTGGAGGGAATGAATAATACACCACTAGTTAGGTCAAAAGAGTAGATCCATTGGATTAGAACTTGTGTATGATGTAAGGACCATCCAACAAGAGTTCCATCTTTCAGTGTTTCCTTACTGGAATCATCATGGTTCATACAACAAACACTATTTCTCCAAAAATGAATGTGGGGAGGCATAAGTTCTTATTGATGTCTTGTATAGTCTGATTCTTGTGGACATATAGGTAGTTCAATGTATGCATCATCTTTTCTTCAATTAATAAAAATCCATCCTATTAATTATGTGATTTGTTAACTTCAATGATTATTCCAATTAAAGATATCTACAGTAACATAAGTTAGACCATGATGGGTAGCACAGTCACTATTTCATAGAAAAGTGGATATGGAGTCCCTTATGTGGCAGTATAGCTTATGGTGCGATAGGCCCACTGGGCATGTGGGAGATTTTGTAGACATGAATTTTTTTATATAACTACCATTTTATATAGTAATTTTTACAGTCATACTAAAAGGATATATCTACCAAATAACTACTAAAATATTGTAGGAGGAACTATTATAATCGATGCAATAGTCTTGATGTAGCCTCATAAACATAGAAGACCATAAAAGTTTTCCATTTTCCATAAATATTTTATTCGGTGCACAAAATATGTTGAAGGTATTAGGAGACATGATGTTGATGGTGCTCTCCATCCTTAATTCCTTCAATTTTTTGGCCTCAACAAATTTTGGGATGTTTTTTGTAGTATTAAGGATGTACATAAACTTCTGGATCATTTTTGGGGATATAGCCCTGTGACCGCCATTACCTATATAGAAACCACCAAAAATATATGTTACTATTCAATAGTTTCAGACAATAATGGATATATTTTTCATGTATTCTATATCTCAACACTTCTTGGTTAACTCCACACAATCTTGAATCATCGTAGTTGACAATATAACTATGTCTTTTAATTTGGTGGGAGATATATGTTCCCGATAGATGATCATTGCCAGAGCCTCCATGGAATTCATGCCTTAATTTGAGAATATTTGTTTTTATAGTTCATCTAACAAGGAATCCATATAATCCCCATTTATAAAGGTCTTTTAGTTCATTTGTCCATCTTGAAAAGGGGCATTGATTCTCGATATAAATTTTATTATTTGTTGTTTTGGACCAATAAAAGAGTCCCATTATAGAGGTAATCTATTATGATGCTCATCCATTAGATACTAATTGTTGGATCATCACGTCTTATGTTTGAAATGATTTGAACTAATTTTTACCACTAAAATATGAGGAGTGAGGAGAGTACACTTCAATGGAGGATAGAGAATATTTTCTCATCTTTGTCAGGATCGTCTAATAATGTAAATGTATTAACTAACATATTGGTAAGTGCATTTTATGATCAAGGAACCTAATACAATGTTGGTTTGAAATGTAATTTCATTATAATTCACTATAATATCCTATGCAGGGGAACACTTACTTCTTCTTTCTTGCATATTCACTGTTGATCTATTTGATCACTAACTCTAAATCACCAATGACATTCAGATTGGATATCTAAAAATGTATGTCAATATACAATCCCAAAATAAGGGATATGCACACTTTATTCAGCAACATGGTGGTGGGTAAGATTTTCTTAGATGGGTACAAAAATAAAACCCTTATACCATCCTAGTTGAAAATTTGAATTTACATTCTTTTCCTAGTGGGACTTTGATAGTCTCAATAATATTATATCTATAATTTTTGGGGGTTTCATGATTAAATAAAACCTTATTGTCATAAGTCTCAATTTTTATTAACATGTTCTCTAGGGTCAGGAGTGATATGAGGAAATATGCAAGAACTAAACCCTTGATTTACTTTAGTGAAAATAAATGAGTGTTGTATTATTATAAGATGAAATCTCATCAATAAAAAATCATTTTATATAGGGTTGTTGAGAATATTATTAAGTGGTTCAATATAAGATAAAAAGTTGACTTTATTATGCTCCATGTAGTTGATTAACATTTTCAATTCAAATTATATATCTTCTCAACATCAGAGTATCATATCTTATTATCTATCATTATTAATCTGAGATAATATATATTTTTTTCATTTCCTACATCATTATTCAATTTGAGAAGGTTACTGAGTGATTTCGTCATGGAAGACACATGTATAATGAGTTTCAATCCTTCTATTTATTTCCTTAGGACTTCTCTATATATTATATATTTCTTGATTTTCACTACATATTCTTGTAAATATATTTCCCATTGATAAGAATCCCCCTTCTTTATCAAATTTATGAAGGGTAGACATTTTCTATCTAGTTTTCCTATGAAATATATATTTAAAACAAGGTTCCCATAGTTTTCTCTTAATTATATTTTTTTCGAGGAGGTTTAAAATTTAAAATAAATCTATTATCTCGTGATGTACTAAATTTTGATAGTGGTATACAACAATTCCAAAGAATTTCCGTGAAATTACACTAAAATCACACTTCATAGGGCACATTATCAAATTATAATGTTATGATTTTATAAATATTGATTTATGTTTGGGTGGATGATCATAATTATTTTGAGATCTGACCATCAGGTCTTATATATATATTTTTTCAATTCATCACATGAAGGGGTTGATGATGTGGCGTATAACGTGCAATATTTTGGTGCTCACATTCTTTGAGAAAAAAGACATGAACATCTGGTATGACATCCTTAGAGGTGTTATGATGGTATTGGTATCCTCATATTTATGGGTAATTTTTGATCTGATCGAACCCTAACAACTCTTCTGTGAATAGAAGCGCATGGAAGATAATATTCACATCAATTATAAGTCCCATGATAGGAACTAGGAAATCATCCTTTGCAAAATATCGATAGAGATCCCATAAAATGATACAGACCATGAAATTATTCTTCTTTTTCATGGTGGGAATTTTTTGGAAATATATTTTGTAATAACCCAATATTATATGATATATCTATTTTTTTAATATATTTAATTTCACTGATTTCATGATTCAGATGCACCCTCGAGATTAACCAAACAATGAAAATATATTGAAATATTACTCATGGTCGTTGGAAGTGTTTGTGTGAATATGATTAAATAGAGTATACAAAAAATATACATTTTTTATTTAATATTAAATATATTTTGTAAAAATTATTACATTTCTAGTAAATTTTGAATAATTCCATTTTATGCTTCAATAATATGCTCTCTTCAAAAATGTATTTTTTTTTTAAAAAAAATTGTGGATTATAGAATTAATTTCTTCCAATTTTTGAAATTTAATATTATATAAAGGTTAAATTTTTTTAAATAATCATTTCAATATTATCTTATGAAGAAGTTTTGGTATTTTACAAAAAAATTATTATTCTTGAAAAAGTGAAAATAGTGATTTTCGTAAAATAGTCAATTCAATTCATTAAAAAAAGTAATTTAAATGTACCAATACATTATTGTATTTATCCTAATATGATACAAGATCAATTTTATTTACAATTATCTAGTTAATTCAATTAGTATCATCACAATTCATAATTTTTATAATATAAAAAATTTGGGCACAAAACTCATTTTTCACAATAACTATTTTTTAACACATGTTAAGGAATTATTTTCAAAATAATTTGTATAAATTAAAGGAATTGAATTTTAAAAAATTTATTTCATATTTGGAATTGGGATATTCAAATATTATCAATAGGTCCCACATATTTTTTATAAGGACCCAACATTATTACATACATAATCCTGAATGTAGTCGAAAAACAAATCCTTTTAAATTGAGTATCTTTTCAAGATTAGTGCTATACGGAATTGGGGAAATACATTCCTCACATTCCACATTATTACAGTGTGGATACCATAATAATAGTTTCCATTTTTTTCAAAATATAAATCATTAAAACATAAACATAACTCCTTGATAATTCTTCAACATATAACATGGCTTACTTCTTTGTCATACGCATGTATTAACCAATGAAAATAATTTAAAAATGAGGGATGATCATAAAAGCTCAGTAAGGGATAAAAAAGTAGGAAATTGCAAACTAGTCCATGAATATTTGTAACGTATGAAATCATTTTCCAAAGACATGCATGTCACCCATATATACATACTTTTTATAACATTATATTTAAAAAATATATACACAAAACATGAGAACATAAATATTATCATAAATATATCGTAGGGAATTACATACATAATCTTGTAACCCTCATAGCAACCTTATAATTTGTATCCCTCATGGCTACCTTACAATTTGTTTAACCATCATAGTAACACTTGGAGTAACCATACGACCGACCTCCAACATACAAATACCCAATGAATTGGAGGGAAATATTGGTCCCACAATTCATCATAAACAATTCCCAAGAACCATAATATAATCAAACAACATGAATAATAGTATAAAAACATGGCTTCTGAATTTTCTAAAATATAATTTTAAAATAGTATTTTAAAAGAAAATCAACTTATATATATAATAAAATTGAAGAGAGACTTAATAAAGTGGATGGAATATTTATATACACTGAAATTAGACACAATGAAACATAATATAAGAAAAACCCATCACACAATGAATTTTAATACAACTTAAATAGCGAAGTAGAAGGTTAACCCAAAGAATGGAAATAAGGTCAAGAATTCCCTTAACTCAGGCTTGTATTACATAAAACATATCTAAAAACATGTATAATGGTCAAAATAATTTTATTAGTATTTTTAAGAAACATTATATTCTTTATGAAATATTATTTAATCAGTTCATATCATCATTTCACCCTTTAATTGATAGTATTTTTCCCCTTGCACTATTTTGGTTGAGTTATTTACATGATTTCCTTGATAGGTTAATGGTGGATGTTCTTATCGATTGGATGTAAAACACCATAATTAAATTGGAGTAGTATTTACATATATCCAGTAACCTATGTTATACCATTTATGGTTTTTAATTTTTACATGAGAATTATTCATAAGATAAAACATTAATGATGTACATTTAGATCAATTTAGTGGTTTTTAAATACAAATGACCTCATTTTGATATATAAACTAAACCCATGTGTACAAAATAATTACATAACCATTTATGAGACATAATAAATATATTATAACCTGGATGGACCATAAAAATGGTTTCATGACCATACATGAAAAAATTAATGCAAATTTAAATCACATCGTCAACGATGTCTGTAATTCGACATATCACGGACAATGTTTTTTATTCCTTCAACAACTTTGGGAAGAGAAGAAGATTGAAGATTAATTTACCATGAACATGATAACATCCATAATATACAAGAATTTGGATCTATAATGACACTAGTTTAAGATGAGGTGATGAAAGAAGAAGAAAAAAAGTAATCTTGAAATAAAAGAAAACTGGAGAAATTTCTCACGAAAAATCAGTAGCATAACGATGTCTCTTAAAATTTCATAAAAATAGTTGGATGAGAGAGAGGTGATATCTCATCACTATTAAATAATATGGACATTAATTGGGGTATATGTAATAAATTATCCCAACATAATACAAAGTTAAAATAATAGAATAACATAAAATGAAAGAAAAGAATGAAAATAAAAGAGGATGTTTACCTCTTGATATGTTCTCCTTAAGAACTCTCTTAAGGGCTTCTGTTTTGGTGTTTTGGAGAGACCAGAAACTCTAGGACGTGGGTAATAGACTTAGGAGGATTATTGGGTAGAACATGGGCTTTTCTAAAGGATTGAGATGTGTGGGAAGAAAAGGGGAGTGAGAGTGGTATTTATAGTAGAGGAGTGGGGGTATTTTTCATTATTTTAATCATTATTATATTTTTTCCCCAAGATAATGAATATTCTTATTTCATGTGACCTAAAATAGTAGTAATGGCATGTGAGTTGGAACAATGTGGCCTTGCAACTCATATTATTTCATAAATAGTTTTTTTTACAGATAATTTTATTATACAGTATTTTATCGTATTTCACTACTCATCGAAAAAACAAGAATTTTATAGAAATCTGAAAAAATTATCCTAACCATTTTTCAACGAGTAGAATTAAGAAATCAATTCCATTTTTGAAAATAAATTTATAAATAAATTTAATTTAATTTTTAAATGAAGGTATACATAATTCAAAAATTAACAATTCTAATTCTATAACATCTTATATATCATGGTGAAGAATTAAACAATATGTTATTATCATAAAGCCTTAAGAAAATAAAATAATAAGAAAATTTACTATTCATTACGGTCATATTACTATACATATTACTATTAATAAGGGTATGTTACTATTCATCAAAAAAACATGTTAGATTCATGAGTCTCCAAATAACATACTGAACACAATTATAGATGATAGTTTCTTTAAATTCAAAACTAAGATTTGGAAAAATTATGTTTAAAGGATAATTATGAATATCAACTTAAAACAAAGTTTCATGCATTTCTATTTTTTTAGAGAAACGTGGGGTCTTACAATATCCCCACCTTTTCAAATTGAGTCCTCTCAATTTTATTTACTTATTAAACAAATGAGGGTACTTTTCCCTCATAAAAGTTTTAGACTCCCATTTTGCTTCTTCAACAATGTGGTTTCTCCAGAAAAACTTTACCTGGTGGATTACCTTATTTGGCAATACCTGTTCCCTTCGATCATGAATCTGAACAGGTTTCTCTGTATATGAAAGGTTCCATTTCTACAGAACTGTTTTAGGGCTTATGTCATGTGATGAATCTGGAACATACATTCTCTACATCAATACATGAAAAACACTGTGTACCTAAATCAGACTCGGAGGAAATGCTACGCAGTATGAATCTATTCCAACTTTCACCATGATTTGAAAACGACTGATAAACCATAATCTTACCTTTCATTTCTTACCGAAACTCATCACACTTTTCCAAGGAGATATTTTATGGAAAACATGGTCACGTACCTCTAAATAGATGTCTTTCCTTCTTTTATCTGTATAACTTTTATGCCTGCTCTGAGCTGTCCTCATGTGCTGTTGGATCATCCTTACTTTCTCAGCCACTTCTTCTACCAATTCTGGCCCCATAAACATTCATTCACCATCTTCAACCTGAAATGCTAGAGTCTGACACTATTTCCCATAAAATTCCTCCAAAGGTTCCATTTGAATACTTGAATTAAAACTACTATTATAAGAAAAATATTCTAAAGAAATATGTTGATCCCAACATCCATGGGAGTCCATTTATTATGCTCGAAACATATCTTCAAACGTTTGAATCGTTCATTCTAACTGCCTATCTGATTGAGGATGAAAAGTTGTACTGAAATTTAACTCTATGCCCAATGACATCTGAAGTCCCTTCCAAATGTTATTAGTGAACCTGGGATCCCAGTCTGATACAATGGAAAGAGAAAATCTATGTAACCTAACAATCTCCTTGAGGTACAATCGAGAAAGATGACCTAAAGACATTGTATCTCGAATAGAATGAAAACTTTCAAATTTTGTTAGCCGATCAACAATAACCCAAATCACATTGTTACCTAGAGAAGTCTCTGGTACTCCGACCACAATATCCATGGATACATTCCCCCATTTCCACTCTTTCACATGAAATGAATGAAGCATCCCCTTCAGTAATTACCGCTATAATTTATCCTGTTCACATGTCTAACATTTCATGGTAAAATCAACAATATCTCTTTTTATTCCATCCCACCAATAATACTCTTGAAGGTCCCTATAAATATTTGTACATCCAGATGAAATAATATTGGGGAACTATGAGATTCACAAAACAAATCATTCTTCAACTGAGAATACCTAGGCACACACAACCTTTTTCTGAATCAGTTAACCCAATCTTTATCCAGGATAAATTCTGGAAACATACCCCTTTTATCCAATTATACCTTTTTCTCTTTCTCACGGTCATCATTCATTTCTCACTTAATTATTTCTAACAATGATGACTGCATTGAAATAGGAAACAAAACCGATGTATTCCCTACACCAAAAACTTCTAATCCAAAATTCATTAAATCATTAATCAAGGGATCATGGTCCAAATTTAACATAGTTAATGTTGAATGATATTTCCGACTCAAGTAATCCACCACTTTGTTTGATTTTCCATTATGTTAATTGATAATGAAATCATAATCCTTTTTCAGTTCAAGCCATCATCTCTGCATCATTTTAATTTTTTCTTATTGAATATATACTTGAAACGTTTAAGGTCAGCATATATTTGACATTTGGTTCTGTATAAATGATGACACCAAATTTTCAAGGCAAAAACCACAGCTGCCAATTCCAAATAATGTGTGGGATAATTTAGATCATAATTTTTAAGTTATCTTGAAGCATAGTTAATTACTTGATCATTTTGCATCAAAACACAACCAAGTCCACTCAAAGAAGAATCACTGTAGATGAAAAACTCACCATTCCAGGATTATAAGGCCATACATAAATCATTCACCAATATTGTCTTCAGATATTGAAAACAAACATCACATTCTTCTATCCAAACAAATTTAAACCTTTCCCATGAGAAATTATTTATCGGGCTAGATAACTAGGCAATGTCCCTAACAAAATGTCAGTAATAACCTGGTAATCCAAGAAAACTATGAATCTCATTAAAAATTTTGGGTCTTGGCCATTCCTCAACAACTTTAGTTTTAGCAGGATCAACTGTTATTCAATCATTATTTACAACGTTTCCAAGAAAATATATATATTGCAACCAAAAATCACACATTCAATATTTTTCCATACAGTTTCATTTCTTTTAAGGGTTTTAAAACAACCCTTAGATTTTTTTTATGTTCCTCTTTAGTTTTATAAAATACCAGAATGTCATCAATAAATACAACAACAATCATATCAATGAACTCACAAAATACTCTATTCATAAGATTCATGAATACAACAGATGCATCAGTTAATCCAAATTTCATAAAAAAATTCATAATGCCCTTATCTAGTATGAAAGGCTGTTTTTGGGATGTTATCCTCCTTTGGCTTGAGTTGATGATATCCGGATCTCATTTCAATCATGGAAAAGTAATGAGCTCCCAGGAGCTGATCTAACAAGTCATCGATATGAGTCAAAGGATACTTTTTTTAATAGTGATGTTTTTTGAATCTCCATAATCAATGTAAAGTATCATGGAACCATCATTAATTTTAAAAAACCAATCATGGGCTCCCCATTGTGATGTGATAGGAAGAATGAAGCCTTTGTCAAGTAAATCCTGCAAATGATTTTTTGATTCAAGAAGTTCTATTTCAGCCATAAGATATGGGGGTTTTGAAATTGGCTTAGCATTAATAATTATGTCAATTGTGAATTTGACATTCTGATCAGGTATGACCCCAGGTAAATCATCTGAAAAATCATTAAAGTATTCATTTACCACTGGCGCATCATTAACCGGAATATTTCCCTTGTATTCAATAATATGAGCAGGATACCATTTATTTCTATCTTTCAACATTTTCTCAGATTCCTGATATGTTATCAGTTGTATGGTTTTATTCTTGTATAAAAACTAAAACTCTTTCTCAAAAACAAATTCTTTAGCTCTATAGTCAATCTTAGCATGATAATCAGAAAACCAATCCATTCCTAGAATAACAACAAACTAGACTGAGGGAAAATAAAAATATTTGTAGGTATGGGATTTATACAGAACACATAATAATGAATCTTAAAAATACACTTTTCTATAACATTTCCAACTAGTTTTTTAACAATAAGTTATGGTTTCTTTTAATGAGGTGATATTTCCCATTTACCAGATAATTTTTTAGAGATGAACGAATGAGTAGACCCCGTATCAAACAAAACATTATAAAAATACGAGTGATCACAAAATGAACCTGATATAATGTCATTGGAGGGTCGTACATATGCTGACCTAGTCAAAATGGATCTCAGTACACCTTTCTTCTTGTATTCTGGCTTCTTTGCATCATTCAAATATCTCTTTGGGCAGTCATTTTCATAATGACCCATTTCACAACATTTAAAACACTTTATAGTCTGCTTATCATGATTAGTGTTAGGATCATTTTAATTGCAATATCAGGCCATATGTTCAAACATTCCACATTTAAAAAACTTCCAAATTTTTTAAGACATTTCTTGGGTGTTTCTTGCCACACTTCTCACAAAATGAAAATTGTATTTTCATACCATCATATTTCTTTGGTTGATACATACCCATCACTTTCCATCTATAACTCTACTCCTCTTTATTTCCATAATTCACATGATCATCAAAAAACTCCATTTCTAACCTCTCAGAACATCAATAAATATTTATAAAAACTTTTGAATTCATGGGAGGCCAATTCCCTTCGATACCTTGGATTCAGTGTGGAGTAAAAGCAGTAGATTTTTTTATCAAGATCCAGAATAAGATTTGGAGAATACCTTTCCAGTCAAGTGAAGTTTTCTTAATACATGGCCACTGAATCTTCCTCCTTCTTTATCAATTCAAGGAATTTAATCTCCATCCTAGGATGCACCCCCTTAGGATAATATTTTACAATAAAAATATGTTTATATTGATCCCACTTTAAGGAATAAAAATCCTCTCTACCACTGATATTCCTTTCCATTGACCACCACTGATGTGCTTCCCCTTCAAAAAGATAAATGGAAAGACATATCTTTTGATTTTCTGAACATCCCAAAACATTGAAGATCTTTTCAAGGGATTAGATACATACTCTAGATACTACTGGGTAAGAAGATCCATTGATAGAAGGAGGATACTATCTCATAAAATGTTCCACTATTGTAATGTTCTTTTTTGGTACCTCAGGTTGTTCTATTTCATGGTTTCCAACACGATTTATTTCCAACATTATCTGAGCCATTACTGTTACAAAGTGCTCTGTTCCAATCACTACCATTCCCGGCTATAGTTTAGGAAGGATGCCATTTTGATGGTGCCTCTCCTCTCTTGCATCCTAGTTACTTCTATGGAAAACCATTTTGAACAAACATATCTTAGATGAAGAAACCTGAAAATCATTAAATTCTATAACTTTTCAATTTATACATATAGTGAAATTGATTTATGGAATTATATTAACATCACCCTAACCCCTAAAGTTATCTAAACCATCCTATGATACCAACAAAAAGGACCAGACCTTATAACATATGTAATATTGAATTTAGTCAAGAAAACACTTCCTTTTACATTTAGGGTCTTTTCATGTTTATATATTTCGAGAATTTTTACAATACAATCATATCATTATACAAAATTAAAGTGTGTATTCCATTTAAACAGTTTCCATTTTTTTTAAAATATAAAACAATAAAACATAAACATGACTCCTTGAAAATTATTAAATATTTAACAAGGCTTTCTTCTTTTTCTTACACGTCCATTAACCTATGAAAATCATTTAAAAACATGGTATCATCACAAAGTATCAGTAAGGTATGGAAAATAAGGAATGATCCCATTAGTCCATGAATACTGGTAATGTATGAAAGCATTTTCAAAAGACATGATTGTCACCTATATATACTTAATTTGTGTAACATGATATTTAAAAAAGATCCACACAAAACATGAGAACATAAATACAATCATAAAGGTATCTTAGGGAAATACCTACATAATCTTGTAACCCTATCAGCTACCTTATAATTTTTAACCCTCATGACTTCCTTAAAATTTGTGTAACCATTGTAGTTACATTTGGAGTAACTATATGGCCGACCTCCAACATACACATACCCAATGAATTGGAGGGAAATATAGGTACAAAAATTCATTATAAACAATTTCCAATAACCATAATATAATCATACAACATGAATAATAACATAAAATTTATTTTTTGAATTTTGTAAACACAATTTAAAAGGATGATTTTAAACGAAAATCACCATATAAAAATCATACAATTGAAGAGAAACTTAATAGAGTTGATGGTATATGTATATAAACTGCAATTAGAAAAAATTGAACTTATTATTAGAAAACACTCATCAACATATCAATTTTAATACCACATAAATAATGAAGTAAATGGTTAACCCAAAGAATGGAAATCGGGTCAAGAATTCACATACCCTAGGCTTGTCTTACTTCAAACTTGTTTAAAATTAATGTATAATTGTTAAAAGTATGTTATAAGTATTTTAAGGAAACATGTTCATGTTTATAAAATCTTATATGATCATTTGATAACATCATTTTACCCTTTAATTGTTATTATTTTTCATCTTGCACTGTTTTTGGGTGAGTTCTTTACATTATTTCCATGATTGTATAATGGTGGATGTTCTTGTCGATTGGAAGTGAAAATCCAGAATTGGAATGGAATACTATTTACATATATCCAATAAAATAAATTATACAATTTATGATTTTTAATTCTTAAATGAGGATGATTCATAAGATAAAACATTAATGATGTTTGTTTAGATCATTTTAGTTGATCTTTGATAATAACGACCTCATTTTTTTTATAAATTAAAACCTTGTGTAAAAAATATTTCCTGACCCATTATGAGACATAATACATATATTATAACATGGTTTAACCATAAAAATGGTTTAATGACCATTCATGTGGCAATTAATGCAAATTGAAATCACATCTTTCACGATGTCGGTAATTCGACACATCACTAACAATGTTTTTAATTCCTTGAACAAGTGGGGTAAGAGAAGAAGATTAATTTTGAATTTCCAAAGTAAATGATAAAATCTAGAATATAAAATATTCTAGAGAATTCATTCATCTTGGTTATGAGGAGGTGATGAAAGAAGAAGAATATAATGGAATCTTGAAATAAAAGAATTCTTGAGAAATTTCTCACGAAAATTCAGCAGCATAACGACTTCTCATAAAATTTCATAAAAATATTTTGATTAGAGAGAGGGGATATATCATCACCCATACATAATATGGAAACTAAGGGGGGATATAGAATGAAATATCCAAACATAAGCCAAAGGAAAAAAGAATAGAATAACATAAAATGAATGAAAATAATGAAAATAAAAGAGGATGTTTACCTCTTGATCTCCTCTCCTTGAGATCCTTCTTAAGGGATTTAGTTTTGGTCTTTTGGTGAGACATGTAGATGTAGGACATAGGGAAGTGCCTCTGGATGAGTATTGGGTATAACTTAAGCATGGATCAAGGATCGAGAGTCATGGGAAGAAGATGAGAGTGAGGGTGGTATTTATAGTGGAGGAGAGGGGGTATTTTTCATTATTTAAATCATTTTTATAATAATGTTGCCCATGATTATGAATAGTCTTAGTTAGTGTGACCTAAAATAGTAATAAAGTCATGTGAGTTAGAAAAACATTCCCTTGAATCACTTATGATGTCATAAATATTGTATTTTACTTATAATTAGATTATATGATATTTTATCCTATTTATCTATTCATTAAAAAACCAAGAATTTCAGAAAAATCCCAAAACATTACCCTAAACATTTATTAATGTGTAGAATTCAAAAATGAAGTCCATTTTTTAAAATAAATTTCTACAAATTATTAATTTAATTTTTAAATAAAATCATACATAATTCAAAAATTAATAATTCTAATTATATAACAACTTCTATATCATGGTGGAAAATTAAATAAGATGTTATTATCATAAATAATTAATAATATAATATAATAATAAAATTTACTATTCATTAGAGTCATAATACTATTCATATTATTATTCATAAGTGTATATTACAATTCAAAAAAAAAGCAAGTTGGTTTCATCAGATTCTAAATAACTTACAAAACACAATTATTGATGGCAGTTTCTTGAAATTCAAAACATACAAGTGGAAAAAATATATTTAATGGATAGTTATAAATATCTACATAAAAATATGTTTCATGAATTTATATTTATTTTTAGAAAAACACGGGTTGTTACATTTTTAGAAATTATTAATAGTAAATGTGGTAAAATTTATCAACTTTGTGAGGGTAAATATTGTAAGTAAGGTTAAAAATAATGTTATAAAATAATAAAAATTTATATAAAAACAACATTATTCATATTTTATGACATATGTTAGACTACCCTCATCCAATATTCGAATATATGTCAATTTTTCCATTTCTTCTTTGATAATGACATTTATATTATTTTAGAAATATGATAAATACAAAGCGTCACTCTCTTGACATTGACTTAACATATATGGTTACATGGGAATTTGACGAAGTTATGATTGTATATAAAATTTATTTTGAACATAATTAATTTATTTCTATTATGTATTTTTTAATTTTTTTAATGTTGTATTTGTCTGTAATTCTTACAAAACCTTGACATACAACTTTTTCATGTAGTAGAAATATCTATGTAATAATATTGAAAAGATTAAAAGTATTATTTTCTGATGTAATTATGGTTCCCAAAAAAAATCAACAATAGTAATTCATTATTTGTGAATAAAATTGCTATATTTGAACTCCAAATTATTTTTGAGGTCCTTAATGTATAATTAAATGAATAGCGTCTTAATAGACATTAATTATATTTTATGAAAAATAATATTATAATAAATTATATAAAAAACATGAAAGAGGAGAAGTATGATAAAAAATAGTGTAAAATTTCTTCCCTTATTGATTTATGAATTTTTTTACCTTGTATAAAAATTTATAATTCATTAATATTAAAAAAATTATAGGGATAATGGTCTAAATTATTTAACTAAGGGGTTAAACAAAACAATAATGTTTAAAATACTACATAAAGAAACCCAAATTTTATTGGTTGAAGTAATTTAAACCATTTTTTATATCATAATAAACTTTTTGGCCACATATTTCTAGTTGACAATGAAAACGAATTTATTATATTTATATCATTATATTAATTCTATATTTTTTCTGTTGTTCTCTATAAAAAGGAATCACCTATCCTCTCTTCTATATAGCACCTAGATCCAATTAAATGGACCAAACCATAAAAAACTATTTTAAACATTCTTATCTATTTTTTCAGGTTATATTATTATCAGAACACCAACCTTGTGTCCCTTAAAGTGAGATCTAAAGGAGTTATATAAATTAATAATTAGTCATCTTCACCAATAGATTTCATTTACATTAGATTTTTTCACCATAAATTATATAATAATCAATAATAATCAATAACATAATTTTATCCCATTTAATTCGATTTCATTTTGCTGATTTCATAATATTTATTCATATAAATCTCAATAAAATGGAAAATAAATTCTCCCACATGTATACAGAATAACACTAGTTCGAAAACCAATATAACATTATTCCACTACCCCATAACCGATTAAGCTTTTCAGAATTAGAGAAATAACGAATATATATATATATATATATTTGTGTGTGTGAGTGTGTGTGTTTGTGATAATTATTAAATTGTTATGATTTTTAAGGATAATATATCATCTACTTCCTTACCCTTCCACCTATTTAATAATGATTATTCCATTTGTGTGTATCTGTGTCCTTCATTGTCTATGAAGATATGTGATTCATTTTTTGTGTCAATTTCTTAAGGGTGATTATCAATTTGAATATAATTAATATCTATGATATATATATCATTAAAAAATAGAGATGATGAATCCATGATCATGACACACGGAATATAACCACCCGATTAGAACAGACGTGGAAAAATAAAACAATAAGAAATAACACAATAATAATAATAAAATATTGTCAAAAACTATGATATGTTAATTGAAATTGATCAAATATGATATTGTTTTTATGTATATGTTTCTTGTATGTATGTATAATAAATATAAATTTATTATATAGGTGGCTAAAAATACATACAAGTGTTGTGAAACCTGAGGTGCGTTAGTTCCTATCAATTTTTACTCTATTGAGACATATTTGTTATTATGAAACAATTTACTCGTTCTGTTGAATAAAATACCACTTGGATATCTATAAGAGAAATATATCATTATTCATAGTCAAACAGAAAAGAAGGCCTCTGATTTTTTTAATATTTTTATATTATCATCTTTTTATAGATAGAGGAACAACCATTACATAACCCATAGGCGTAGTGGCATAATGACATTTTCATGACGTGAAAACCCAATGAAAAACCCATAATACATTAACCAATGTCCAATGGCCTATTAACATAAGAACTACCCTTCCCTATCATCTACATCATTGAAGGCATCAATATCTCAACATTTCAATGGATGATCAACTATCATTTCCATGTGAGGAGTAATACGTTGCCTAGTACGAATGACAATTTCCTTACACTCTCATCATTCTACATTAAATGTTACCAATGAGGTATGAATTTATTTGACAATGTTATTTTTTTTGAGATTTCCAGATAATTTCAAACAATTAGACATATAATTTATCTTTTATAAACTCTTTCTATTTTCATGGCTTATGGATATGTGGGGAGTTTCAATGTTTTCCATTATTTTTCTAGAGAGACCCAGGATTTTAGTACATAAATTTTAAATATTATAAGATTAATATTCATTATATTTCAAAAATATACCCTATGGAATTTAATGATTTAATGTCTTTGGATACAAGATTCACAATCTTCTTATTTCATGAACGATATTCAAAACCTACCATGACAATATTCTCCATAGTTATATCATACATAAAATCTCTCTTAATGACCTTGGGAAGGGTATAATTGGAGATTTTATTCATATATTCTCAGTATGGGTATCAAAGGGAGATATAATAAATTAATAAAACATAACATGAACATAAGTCTATTAGAATATTAGATTAATATTGGAAAAATGTACCTTGTATGACATATATCCTAACCATATGTAAGGAAATTAATTTTGGAAGATCATAAGACATGAATCATAAAGGAAACTAATGAATATAATCATTATGTTCATAAAATATATGTATGAATGTAAAAAAATTAAATATTATATGTTTGTGGGCATGAATAAATTAGAAATAGGGTCAATAATATAGATAAGGTCATGAAATCAGACCCTTATATAAAAGTATGGTCATGAAATCTAGGATAGTGCATAATAATTTAGAGAGGAAAGAAGGACTATCCAAAACATTGTAAACATTAATACATGTTCATGAATAAAATAATCAACTCATGGGTTATTTGTCATTACCTTATTCATTGAAGAGTTATAATTTTCTAACATGTTCTCAGTTTAATACATAACCAATTATCCTTTGTAATTTTATAATCATTGTCATTGGTTATAACCTTAAAACTATAATTAGTTTTAAATGTAACCACTCATACTTGGTTAAAGTGTGACCATCTTCCTTGTTTTATATCAAAACCACCAATCAAAAAATTGAAACCATAATGTTTTTTTCTACAAGAACATAAATCATGCAACATAACATCACAACAAATCAAATGAAGTTGAAACATGTTTCATAAACAATTTATCGATTCATCATATCACAACCCATATTAATAAATTTTCTTTCTATAAATTTAATCATCAATATCAAAAACCATTCATATGAAGAATTATGATTGCACCACTCTATCATATCACTATTAAAACATAATAAACCACAAATATTTATTAGATAATGAAAATAAATTCAAAAAAATATCATTTAAACATTTTTTGGAAAATATATTTTTTATTATAAAATAACTTCATTAAAATCAATAAACACTATAGATATTAACTATTTTTTAAAATATTATTGGAAATTGGAATGGTGATATTAAAATCACTAATTAGTCATTCAAATGAAGAAATCTTTTCAAGTCAATCATGTTATGCCAAATATTCCATTCCCATTTTCTATAAAAATAAAAAGTTGTCTCTTTTAGAAAATGAAATCAAGATTAATCTAAAGACATTTTTTATCAAATAAAAAATGATTAAAAATTACATAAATCAATAAATTTATAACAGAAAATAACATTCATTTAATAATTTTATGAAAACATGAACATAAAATGAATAGGTTTTTCAACTAAAGAGACAAATAAAGGCTAATTTCTTAAAATTCTTTATTTTGGACTTTTTAATCCTTTAATAGAGGAAAATAAATTAAAACTAGGTATTCTATTAAAATAATTAAATTACGATAAATTTAATTAGTTTATCGAGAGTTAGACCATAATATTTCATTATAAGAAGCATATTTAAGAACAATCCTAATAAAAAAGATATTATATCATAAAAATCATACCACTTTTGTAACTTTTGAATCATAATACCCTTGAAACTAATAAACTTATATTGATATATAAATCTAGATAAAATTCATAATCATAACCCTAAAAGTTTTCATGGGTATTATAAACACCACACAATGGATACAAGTGGTTAATATAGATTGTGCCTCATAGAGATTAAATTGAGACAAAAATCTCATACCTTAAGTCTAAACATTAATTGTATACATTATAACATCCTATATAGTAAATAAATATATTTTTAAAATATATTATAAATCCATAATGTTTTATATAATTTCATATGTAATTTAAATATATCCTTTTACAACCTGTTCCTTAAAAATCATTATTGAAATCACTATTTTAGGTGATAACTGATTCAATTTTCATGTATGTTATTATTTAGAAGTTGTTATCCTTGTAATTTGATTATGGTTCCAAAAAAAATCCAATTCTATATCCATTATATAATATTATATTTATTCATTATAAAATTTTTATGTTTCATTAATAGATTTTACAATGTGAAAAAATGAATTACATCATTCATGGAGATGTTAGGTTGTAGATATGAATGAACATTGATTCCATTATTTCAAAAAATATAAATAATGAATGAAAAAAATGATTTCACATTTATGCAGTAATTTTTATATCATATTTAAAACATATATTACCTAAATATATGTTTATTACAATTTAAATTCAATATAAAATTAAAAACATATCACATCACTCCATGGAGATGGTAGTCCACAAATATGCACGTGTGACGTAATTTTTTTCAATAGATTGGAATTTAAATATTATATATTATTTTATAATACCATTAGTATAAGTAATTTATACATACAAAAAATATTATTAAAATTCATAGTTATATCTATAACTGAGAGGCTTCAATGGAAGGAGAATTACATCAGTTTGTGAGTCATTAATCATCCAGAAACATAATCGATGGTTTTATTTCCCATTTTATAGAAGTAGATATGATTACAGGTTATTAAATTAACATAATATGGTCACATTATATTGGAATCAGTAATTTTTTATATCATTATTTTTTAATAAACATTAAATAATATTTTATAATAAATAAAAAATACTCTGTAATAAATGATACCTCTTCTTTGGATATCCTCTTTAGTATTGCACCATAAACTATTAATAGGTTTTTTCATAATTACTATAATTCCTAGATGATATGGGGGGGGGGAATTAATGATGATATTTTAGTAACAGTTTAAAAAAAAGAATTATATGATCGAAGATTATAAGAGGGGGATTCCGTTTTATAAGTAGGGGAGGTTATATATAAGAAATTTTTGAAATTAAAACATATACACACATTTTACACAATCCAAAATGAGTAATTATAAATAATTATAAAAAAATAAATTGATAAAAGGTACCAATATGGAAATAAATTATAAATTGATTGTATTTTTAGTATATTTTTACCCTTATAGTTTTATTTTTACACCCTAATAAACCAATTTTATCCTTAAGCACAAAAATTAATTTTTTTTGTTTACTATTCATTATGAAAACAATTGATCTCAACATATTATATATTATTATATATTATGATTAAAAATATAGAATAAATTTATATAAATTTATTTCAAAGAAGTGGAAGAATTTAATTTAAATATAATTTCACAAATGTGTAGGAAAAATAGTTTTTCAAAAAATATATTCTCACTGGTATGAAACGTTTTTATATAAAAATTCAACATGAAATTTATTAAAATAATTTAAATTGTATTAATAATAATATATTTTATAAATTTTTAATTTTATTATATTTTAAATTAAATTTTAACTTTTTGAGTCCTTTAAATTGAAATATATTTTTACTAAAAATAAGTTTTATTCAATACTCATTTAACAAATTACTATTTTTAGAAGATTATAAAAAATAATACTATATAATTTTGACATGATTATTCCAAAAATAAATTCCAATTTATCCAATAAATTATTAAGATGTGTTATAAATTAAATTTAAAATAAATGTGTGACAAAAATTATATTTGGCAATAATATTGCTTTTAAGCATAAATTGGAAAGATTTTAAAAAATATTAAATGAATGATTAAACACAGTATTGACTAGATAATATATAAATTTCTTAAATACTATTCAATTGTTATGGTTAATTTAATTTATAAGATAAAAATAAATTACATTCATAAAAACATTCCATTTGCATTCATTTTATTTTAATTTCTAATAAATTGATAAAAATTTAATTAATGGTATTAGTTTTTATACCATCTAATTTAATAATTTATTTGGTCTTATTCATAATATCTAATTTCATCTCTATGATATAAATTTCACGTTAAATATTAATATTTTAATATTATATTGTGGTTCGTTTGTACTAGGTGTTGCATGCAACAAAATTTATTGTTGTATGCTTAAATGTTTTATTTTAGGGATATTTTTAGAACTTTGATTCAAGTTTATGTAAGGATTATTTTTCAGGTTTCATGTAATATATTTATTCATTTCCCTTTTTTCAACATAGGATTACTTTTTTATGTTCAATAAAGGGGGTTTCAACCTCATACAATTAAAAAACATTCATGTTCAAAGAAATATAATTTATTTTAGAAAAATCATAAATATAAAGGTGTAATATTCTACCCCATTTAATAAATATCATAATTTTAATTTAAAATTATTCTCGGAAATCATTGGTTTTACATTTATAAATTCTTATTTGGAAAACCCAAATTGTTAATAAGATCATTAATAAAAATTCCACTAAGAAAAAGATACAGGGAAATACAATAGTTATCTATAACAAAAAAAAATATGGTATGAAATAGGATAATGTTAATAGTAATTAAATATATGGAAATATAGTATGAATATAATACCCAAGGAAAAATAGGGAGTGATATTGAATATGGTCTATAAAATGTTAATGTCCATAAATCCATTAACATTTAATGGGTGAAAATACCTTTGCATCATTGGAAATGAATACAAATTAATAATTTTCTTTTCAATATCCATTTTATAATGTTTAGGATTAGATTTCAAATAATGATTATATAATATACTTACTTAGTTTTTTTCTATATCATAATATTGATTTCATCCTTTAGTATTTCTTTTATCAATTACCAATTCATTTCTTACTCAATGGAATAAATATGAATTATGAATTTTTTAATTCTAGATGTACTACAATTAAAATTTATCATATCATATGATTGATAAAAGGGTGAAAATTCCATTATTTTTTGTTGTTAAATATTTAACAAAACCAGAATGGATAACAAAAATAATCCAATATAGATATATACAAATTATTATGTTCTAAAATCTCAACAATAATACCCAAAGTTCAACACAACCCATTATATAGATATTTATCTGCAAAGATGCTCCAAAATATGTCATAACAATATTTAATCCCAAATATTGGAATTATTTGAACTCACATAATTACATGAGGAACTTAACAATTATAATGAAGATATTTGTATCACTCATAAACTCTCATACCAAAATATAAATAAAATATTCATTTACTAAAATGAAATTATTTTTACTAAAAAAAGATAATTATTCCATTATTCCATAAATATGCTTATATATTATACAAATAAATATTTCCATTGAAAAAATGATTTTATAAATGCACAGAGAGAAAATAATATGTTGATTCAATACATCAACTTTGATTCCATTATTCTATAATATATATAGAGAGATATAATCAATTAATAGAATGAAATCAAACATCACTAAAAATTAAAAAAATTATATTTTTATAAGTATATTTCTTACAAACTCCAACATGAAATTCCCCGAACTAGTGTTGAGGATACGTATGCCCTAAATATCATAATTCAAATAAGATATTTGGATTTCATAAAAATTAATTTATCATTTTTTATTAAACATATTTTTATAATTCTCATTAGTCATTGAATTAGTGTTTTGATTATCATAATTGACAATCTAATTGAATTTATTTTAATGATGTGTGGATGAGGAATCTGATTTAACCATATTTTCATTCCATTTATTGACTAGATTATGCACATTTTTTCAACAGTCTTTCTCAATTCCTAATTTATCACAAATGAAATGTAGTTGTGACCATTTTTTGAAATAAAACGAGTGTTAACTCCCACATTTTTATAATGAATGAGGTTGTAAAATTTTCTTCCTTAAAGTGATATTATATTGGGTAATTCATGACACTACATCTTCATTTTCTTATTAATAGAACCATGAGAGTTTCCTGATTCCATTTCAACAGTGATTTCACATCAAATTATTTTTTCATAGCTTCCATATTCTCTTATAATAGATTCATTTTGAACAGTTCATTTCAAGGAACAAAAAAATTGATCCATAATTCATTAATGGATTAATATTAATCAAGAAGAATACATTGAAATTCTTTTAATATTTTATTCATATGAACCATTTGATTCATCATCCTTTTTCATAAGCTCCAGGAACTCCTTTATTTTTTGACGTAGGATAAATATGGGGTACTTTCTAAAACCTATCTACATAAATACATACAATTTCATATATTCAATTTTATTCAATTTTATCATATTATAAAAACTAATCCATGATTTATTTTATTTAAATTCCAATAGATAAATTTTTTGGAGAATGATTTCAATGATCGAACATTAAATAATGGAAAATAACATTTACATAACATTGATGCATTGTTCGATCACCAGTGAATCAGAAGTTGCATAAAAGGATGGTGGACATTATAACGACCCACACATTGCATACATTGTTAATACATAAAAATTTATGTACACTTACTACAACATATAACAAAACCATGAAAGTACCATATAGTTATAGTGTCTTTAGAAACTGGGAAACATAAACAACTGGTTCTTAAATCATCTACATTGTCTCCCATTTATTTCATCATATCTACAGTCCCTTTTGGAATATCCTTCTTAATAACCTTTATCCTGACTTGGGGAAATAAAACATACAAAAGGGTGAGCAAAAATGCTCTGTAAGGGTAAAAAAAAGAAATATCAATCACATCATATTCATAAGAAAATAATATTTTGGAAATCATAACTTGCAAAAGAGATCATAATTTCATAATCTTGGGATAAATCATAGTAGTGAAATGTAATCCCAATAACCATAAATTAAAACTTGAAATTTTTTGGCATGCATACATAATCATAGAGAATCATTTATTAGTATTGAAGACTCATTGCCAAGACTATCTTAGCAGACAAAGTCCATTTTGGAACCGAGTTCACTCCTCGTTTCAAACATGTTTCACTGAACCGGATTAATATGACGTTCCAAAAATGTCTATCTCATGAGATATAAATATTTAACCAATGAATTGGAGGGATATATAGGTCTCACCCATCTCATAATGATACCATTCTTATGTGTGCCACAAAATCACAAACCATACATCATAGCATAACCCATCTAATAAAAATGGGATTCTTAAACATCACGTCATCATAACATAATCCATTAAAAGATAATGTTAAAATAATTCCATCATAACATAATCAAATCAATTTAAAAATAGGGATATAAACAAAACCCTATATTATCCTAGATGAAAAATAATTTTGATAAAACACTTGAACTCCATTCTTAAGGAAAATATCCTTTGTACTTCAAAAAAAATTTCCTTTCATAACATGTCATATAATTTTAAACTAAAAGAATTTTATTAAAAATAAAATTGAAAACTTTTAAAGGACGCTTCATGGAAATAATGTTCTAAAAATCCATTCATGCCATAAAAGTTAAAAAACATCCTTCCCGTACGTTCGCTGGAAAAGTCAAAAAGTACCTCGTATGAAAAATGACAAAAGATTGCTTTAATATCTTTTACTAAAAACTCACCGAAGGGTAAAATTGGATTTAAACTATTGTAGGTGAATAGATATATTATTACATATTGAGGAAACATGTATGTGGATGACAAATATTCCCCAGTAAATTCTGAAGTATAAACAATCTCGGATAGAAATGAGATTGTGAGATTTTCCCTTACCTTAGGTCTGATTAGCTTTATAAGTGTCAGAACCTCTAGTATAATGATTTAAATAATGTCATTAACTTATTCCAGAATAATACAAATTGTTATGATATCATGTATGACCATATTCTTAGCTTCTTATTAGTAATATTTCATTGCTACTTGTTATTCGGGTGTTTATTACTTTTTGTTCTTATGCATGTTTTGTCGAATAAATTATTATTCTTCTCTTTAAATTATAGATACATCATTTCCAGGATGGTATTATTGTTATATATATATATATATCATATTTATTCATTCAATTGATTTATATAATCATTATGTAATGAAGATCATGTAGAACGAGTCACATCACATCGTGGAGACGGTAGGCCGTACGTACGCACGAGCGATGATATCATTCACATGATCATGGAATTGTATTGAAGTGTATTTATACTATTTCAGAATTAATATCACATTAAAATAATCATCTTTAGTTATTATTTAAACTATTATACCCATACAAGTAAGGTGGTGGTGGAAAATAGATTACACCACGGCGTGGAGACAGTATTCCGTACGTACGCATGCACGGTGATTTAATTTTACATAGAATGGATTGATGGTGAAATTGGGTTGTTTCATACATATAATAACATAACAGTATATTCGTGATACTGATGTTATTACTTCATAATGAAACAACTAAATAAGAAGAAGTGGAAGAAGAAATAAATTTGAAATAATCGGTAATGGACATTTCTCTTCTTTGAAGCGCCTCTTTGAGACCTCATCTTAGGGCACTAAATTTTTTTTAGATGAAGACCAGGACCTAATGGATGTTTCTAGGTAAGTGGAGAAGATAATTTTTCAGGGGTTTCCCGAGAGTGAAGGCTCAAAGTGGTGTGAGGAAAAGAGGGAGGAGGTGCCCTTTTATAAGGGAGGAGAGGGGCACCTTTGGAAAAACAAAAAATAATATTTTATTATAAAGTCATATTCAGTTTTTAATAGCTCTAAGTTAATTTATTTATAAGATAAAGTGGGGATGGGTTGAAATAATCTCATCTAATATAATTTAGACAAGTTTAGGTATCTATATTAACCTTATCATTTAGATTTAACTTTTAGTTAGATAATTTAACTTTTACCGTGTCTTCTAATTTTCTTTCACTATAAGGTTAATAAACATACTATAACAAGCCAAACAAACCCCATGTTGTTTATTATTTATATATATATAAACATTTCTATGTCATTTGGAAAATCCTTTGATTTTTTTGGAATAACATAACAATTAATAATATAATATTTTTTAAAACTATTTAATGTCAATTTTGACACTATTTTGTAATTGATTTTTATAAAAAAATAACAGATATATTATTTCAATATAAGTTAATTAAATAAATACTAACATGTCATGTTAACCGAGAAAATTATTTTAATACATAAAAAGTCTCAAATTAAATTTATTTGGGTATTTATAACATCAATTATGTCAATATTTCATTAATAAGATAATTACTACATCATGATTTTGTCATAAATAAATTAAATTATATAATATATAAAAATTAAAAATAAAATATCATTATGTAGGAAATAATTTTATCTTTTTAATGAATATTTATAGTCGAATTTATCTTATGTATAACCCTATATTAAAAATGATTTAGTTATTAAACTTTGATTTTAACTATTTTGACCCTTCTTTAAATAAATTAATAATAAAAGTCCTAATCTAATCCATGTCGGCCTAAATGGTCATATTTTATTCCTAAGGTTGTTTTTGGTCGACTTACACTTATACAATATAATTAAGACATATGTTAGGGTAATAATAATATCATTTTTACCCTTAATTATCCTATTTATTTTTAATCGTGGTAAAAATAGTAAAAAGTCACTATTCACCAAAAAATATTTTCATCTCATTGACTCACATTATAGTCATTGATATTAACTATGTATCTCAGATTTTTGAAATTCTACTCACAGAAATGGTAAAATTAGGTTTTATGTAAATTTGCAAATTCTCTTAGGAGGTGGGTAAAAGACGGTGAAAAGTTCAATAAAATTTTTATATAACTAAAATTATTATAAAATGACTACAATGAATTTCATTGAACATATATAGGTATTATGTATCTATTTTGACCTAAAATTAAATTAAAAAAATAAATAATTATTTAAATAAAAAGTTGGTTTTTAAATAGTAATCCAATGTTTTCACTATTCATAAAAAATTGAATGTTTTCAGAAAAATACCAAAATTTCACCCTAGGATAATTTCGATATTCTGAATCAAAAAATGAAGGCAATTTTGAAAAATAAAAAATTTCAAAATTCAAAAAGTGGGTATTAATATTCCTAACGGTTAGTTTTAATAATATTTTAATAGCATATCGTTGGTTAGTGGAACTCGATATTGCGTACAACGCAAGCTATCGAGGAAGGTCGCAATTGCGTGTAAAGCAAGCCAAGCTAGTGTTGTGTGTAGTGAAAGATTCTTTTGATGATATATATAACATAAAAACAAAATATTTCTCATAAAAGTCTCGGGTGTTACATTCTAGCCCCCTTAAAATGAATTTTTCCCTCAAAATTCTTCACATTGTAACAAACAGATGAGGATACCTCTCCCTCATCATATCCTCAAGCTCCCATGTAGCTTCTTCTAATTAGTGGTTACTCCATAAATCATTCACCAAGCGAGTGGTCTTGTTTCATATGACTTTTTCACTACGATCCAGAATCTCTATCGGCTGTTCTTCATAAGAAAGATATTGCTGCAGCGGTACAACTTCTGAGCTGAGTACATGTGAAGGATCAGGTATGTACATTCTCAGGAGAGATACATGGAACACATCGTGAACATGAGAGAGATTCAGTGGAATCACCAATCAGTAAGCTACCTTCCCAACACGATCCTGTATTTCGAAAGGACTGATATACATAAGTCTCAGTTTTCCCTTCATTCAAAATCTCATTACTCCCTTCCAAGGAGATATTCGTAAGAACACTTTGTCACCCACTTCAAACTCTAGGTCATTTATTCGATTGTCGGCATAACTTTTTTTGTCGACTCTGAGCTGCTCTTATGTGTTGTTGAATAGATCGGACCTTTTCTTCCCTCTCATCGACAAGATCAGGTCCTAATAGCTTTTATTCCCAAAATTCATCCCAACAAGTTGGAGTTTGGCATTTCTTTCCATAGAGAGCTTCATAAAGAGCCATATGAATACTAGAGTGAAAGCTATTATTATAAGAAAATTCCACCAAAGGTAGGTGTTGATCCCAACCACCATTGAAATACATAGAGCAAGATCTCAATATATTTTCTAGAGTTTGAATTGTTCCCTGAGACTGACAATCTGTCTGAGGATGATAAGCAGTGCAGAAACTCAACTTTGTATCCAGAGTATACTGAAGACTTCACCAAAAATTTGAGGTAAACATTAGATCTCGATCAGATATAATAGAAAGTGGTACTCCATGCAATCTTACATCTTTCTTTACATATATCCTGGCAAGTTAATCCAGAGATAAATCTTATGTAATAGCAATGAAGTGTGCATACTTTGTAAGACGATCAACTATGACCCAAATAGCATTATTGCCTTTGGATGTTTTAGGATGTCCGGTGACAAATTCCATAGTGATGTTTTCCCATTTCCATTCGGGTATGGGTAATGTATGTAACATCCACTATGACTTCTGTCTTTTAGCTTTAACTTGCTGACAAACCACGCATCAAGAGACATATTCAGCACCATCTCTTTTCATGCCATCCCACCAGAAGTACTCTTTCAGGTGCCTAAACATCTTTGTGCTTCCAGGATGAATAGAGAATGAAGAACTATGTGCCTCAACCAGTAGCTCCTTATTTAATTTGGGAATGGGAGGAAAATAAACCCGATTCTTGAAGCTTATTATTCCATCACAATCAAGGTTGAATTCAGGAAAATTTCTCTCCTTCTTTTGAAACTCTACATCTTCTTTCTATGCCTCTTTAATATTCAAAAGTATAGATGGTTGAACATTCATTTGAGAAAGATACAATTTTCCCCCTTCCTTTATAATTCCAAGATCTATCCTTTGTAAATCCATATATATTGGATCTTTTGTGATCCCCATCATGGATAAGCTAGCATGGTCTTGTTGACTTAATGCATCTGCCAACTTGTTTGCTTTCCCAGGGTGGTAATGAATTGATCAGTCATAATCCTTAATCTGATCTAACCATCTTCTTTGGTGCATATTCACCTCCTTTTGTGTGAAAATATACTTTAAACTTTTATGATCAGTGTAAATATCACACCTTTCTCCATAATGCCTCCAAATCATTAATTCAAATATTACCGCAACTAACTCCCAATCATGAGTTGGCTAATTTTGCTCATGGATTTTCAACTGTCATGTGGCATAAGCTATAACCATATTGTTTTGCATGAGAACACACCCCAATCCCTTCTTGGATGCATCAATGTAGATCACAAACCTTTCTCCACTACAGGGAAGTGTGAGCAGAGATGCACTGGATAACATTCTTTTCAGCTCCTTGAAATTATCATCACATTCCTCCATCCAAACAAACATAACTCCTTTCCAAGTCAACATGGTGAGTGGATTTTGTAATCATGAAAAATCTTTCACAAAACGTCGATAATAAGTATCCAAACCAAGAAAACATGGGATCTCGGTTACTGTTGTTGGACTCGACCATCTTCTGATAACCTCTATTTTTTTGGACCCAAATATATCCCCTCTATTGAGATTATGTGACCCAAAAATGAATCTTTTTGAAGTCAAAATTCACACTTGGTAAATTTGGCATAATGCTTCTCCTTTCTCTGGGTCTTCAATATAATTCTCAGGTGATCTTCGTGTTCGTAATTTCTCTTTGAATAGACAAGAATAATTTCTATAAAGACTACCACAAACTGATCAATATAGTCTCTAAATACTCTATTAATCATATCCATGAAGATAGCAGGGGAATTAGTAAGACCAAATGGCATCACTATAAATTCATAGTGTCCATACCTTGTATGGAAATTCTTATTTGGTATATCCTACCTTTTGACCCTTAATTGATGATACCATGAACGAAGATCAATCTTGGAAAAGTATTGAGCTCCACATAGTTAGTCAAATAAGTCATCAATGCACGGGAGATGATATTTTTTCTTGATCATGATCTTGTTATGTTTTCAATAATCAGTGCAGAATCTCATTGATCCTCCTTTCTTCATAAAAAATAGAACATGTGCTCCCCAAGGTGACAAAATAGGGCACATAAATCATTTATCAAGATTCTCTTGGAGTTGCTTCTTCAATTCCTGCAACTCAACTGGGGCCATTCTATAAGGTGTCTTTGAAATAGGCGCAGCACCCGGTACGAGTCCTATTGAAAAATCACCTTCACGATTTGGTGGAAGACCCAGCAATTCCTCCGGAAAGACATTGTCAAACTCCCGTACAATGGGCATATAATTAATCCTGAGTTTCTCACCAAACATTTTAGATAAAAAACCTTCATTTAGTGGAATTAATACCCATATGATGGATGAAATTTCCACTGGAAGTTTATTTTCATCCTTGAATCGATAGATGATCATAGATTGATCTGGAATATGAAAGGTGACTTCCCTTGATTGGAAATTGATATGATCTCCATATAGAGAAATCCTATCAATGATAAGAATCACATCAAATTCCACTATAGGAATGATCACAATATTTCCAGGAAGCACTTTCCCACAAACTTCAATCAGAGAGGAATTATAAACAATTGATGCGACTGTTATTCCATTAGGGGTTGTCATAGCTAACTCAACATCTAATTGTTGAGGTAATATGGCGATACCCTTAGAAAATTCTTCATAAATATCAGATTGGGTGGATCCAGAATCAAATAAAACATTTTATACTTTAGAGTGGATGGTAAGTGTTCCTTTCACCACTTCGTTATCGTACTCCACATCGCTGATAGAAATTGCAGGTGACTTTCCTTTTTCTTTATCCATAAGAGCTTGTTGACGTTGATCATCATCAACAATGCTTGGATTAGGGCATTGATTGGCATAATTCCCCATTTCCTTGCACTTTTAACATTGATGTGTAGGAGGTGCACTCTGTGTAACCTTTTCTTGGTTTGCATCACAAGACATCTTCTTCCAATAATTGCGGCATTCAAATGACTGATGACCTTTGTTTCCACATTTTAAACATTTAATTATCCCTTTAAGAAAAATCCCTCCATGTTTCTTTCCACACATTGAGCATAAGGGAAAACTCATCTTCATTTTAGTGTGCTCTTTAATGTTTCCTTTGAATTTTGTTTTCCTCTCCTTATCAAACCGATATGACTGATGGGTTAATCCAGTCTCCATCTCAACATTGAGAGCACATCGAATGATTTCCTCATAGCTATTGAAGTACTTTATGGATAATTCCCATTGAAGACTAGGTTTTAAGCCACTAAAGAATTGATCGATCTTACTCTCAGGTTGAATAATAATCCCAGAAGCATACCCTGAATGTCTTGTAAAATTTCCTTCTTAGGTACTAACAGATTCATCATTGTTTTTCTTCAGTTATAGAAACTCCTTCTCCAGCTTTCTTCGAATAATACTAGGGTAGTACTTATTGAAAAATAAGTTCATGAACTCATCCCATTCCATGGACTCAATTTCATCCTTCTTCCTCGTATTCTTGATAAGATTCCACCATTTATCAGCTTCACCTTCCAAACGATATATTGCTAAGATGACTTTATCATGTTCAGAACACTAAAGAACTGAAAATATCTTTTCAGTGGTACTGATCCATTGTTCAGCCTCTAATGGATCTGTAGACCCTCTGAATAAGGGTGGACGTTTCCTCATAAAGGATTCAATAGAATTTTGCCCCATCTTTTTCTCATTTGGAAGTCTTGAATGATTCATATCTTGAGAAAGTTGTGTGAGCATGGCTACAAGATTTTGCATTACAGCTCCTATAACGTTTGGTTGATTAGGAGGACAATCATTACATTGCCCCTCACATTCCGCATTAACACGATTCCTTAGGGTTCTAGCCATTGACTAAAACCAAGAATAATAGTGTGAGCAACACTAATTATAATAGAAAAACCACATAATCATATATAAAATTTCACACTTAAGGTCTTATCATATGTTGTTCATGGCCATTTTTAAAACACTAAGATTGTGTTCTACGCTTAGACTTATCCTTAGGGTTTTTACTAAGGCTTTCACATCCTAGTTTCCGAAGGTTGACTATAACTTTCCTCTGATACCAACTATAATGACCCATAATTTACATAAAATGTTAATAATTCAAAATTGAAGTACACTTATTACATCATATAACAAAACCATGAAAGGACAGTATAGGTATAGTGTCTTAAGAAACTGGGAAACATAAACAACTGGTTCATAAATCATTTACAGTGTCTCCCATTTATTTCATCATATCTAGAGTCCCTTTTGGAATATCCTACCTAATAGCCATCTTCCTGACCTGGGGAAAGAAAACATACAAAAGGGTGAGCTCAAATGCACAGTAAGGGTAATCAAAAGAAATATAAATCACATAATATTCATAAGAACATAACATTTTGGAAATCTTAACCTGCAAAAGAGATCATAATTTCATAATCATGTGATAAATCATAGTAGTGAAATGTAATCCAAATAATCATAACATAAAACATGAAACATTGTTTCATACACACATAATAATAGAGAATCATTTCTTAGTAGTCAAGAGTCATTTCCAAGACTATCTTAGTGGACAAAGACCATTTCTGAACCAAGTTCACTCCTCGTTTCAGTCCTATTTCACTAAACCGGATTAACCTGCTGTTCCAGCCATGTCTATTTTATGAGATATAAATCTTTACCCAATGCATTGGATGAATCTATAGGTCCCACCCATTCATAATGACACTATTCTTATGTATTCCACAAAATCATAAATCATACATCATAGCATAACCCATGTAATAAAAATGGGATTCTTTAATATCACGTCATCATAACATAATCCATAAAAGGATATTGTAAAAATAATTCCATAATAACATAATCAAATCAATGTAAAAATAGTGATATAAAAACACCCTACATTTACTTATATGGAATATAATTTTGATAAAACACTTTAACTCCATTCTTGAGGAAAATATCATTTCTACTTCAAAAAAATTTTCCTTTATTAACATGTCATATAATTTTGAACTAAAAGAAGTTGATTAAAAATAAACATGAAAACTTGTAAAGTAAGATTCATGGAAATAATTTTCTAAAAATCCATTCATGCCATATAATTTTAAAAAAACATTCTTCCCATACTTTGGCCAGAAAATTCAAAAAGTAACTCGTACAAAAAATGACAAAATATTCATTTCATATCTTGTACTATAAGCTCACCGAAGGGTAAAATTGGATTTAAAAAATTTTATGTGGATGGAAATAATATTTCATATTGTGGAAACATAGATGTGGGTGATAAATATTCCCTAGTAAATTCTAAAGTATAAACAATCTCAGATAGAAATGAGATTGTGAAATTTTCCCTTGCCTTAGGTCCGATTTGCATCGTAAGTGTCTGTACCTCCTGTATAATGATTTAAATAATGAAATTGACCTATTAATGAATCATAATAATTGTTATTATATCATATATGGCCATATTCTTAGCTTCTTATTAGTAATATTTCGTTGCTACTTTTTATTTGGGTGTTTAATACTTTTTGTTCTTATGTGTGTTTTGTCGAATAAATTGTTATTCGTCTCTTTAGGTTATGTAAAGACCCGGAAATTTCAAGGAAATTTTTTTCTTAATTTTCTTTGTAATTTTACAAGAACTCAGTTTCTGACGACGCCTGATTCCGAGGCCCGGTGTTCCCGGAATTAATTTCCGAAGTTTGGCTCGGGTACGTTCAGTGAACGAGCGAGCGGGAATTTTTATCTTTTGAACCGTTGCCCGGAATCGAATTCTAAAGGCACCGATTAACTCGCAGCGCCGATATTCGCTTAAGGAGACCTTTTCTGAGGTTGCGTTTATTGCGGGTTGAGAGTTAGTTTTTGGGTTTTTAAAATAAAGATAAATAAAATGTGGAAACACATTTTATTTTTAACTTGTTGGTTAACTCCTCCCAAAGGGAGTTAGGGGTGGGACCCACATCCACTTAACCTCCCTTGAGAGGATTAAGTGTGGTGGGTCCCACACGAACCCTAACTCTTCACCTCCTCTTTTTAAAACTCCCCTTTAACTCACTTTAATTAATGTTTGACACTTGGAATAATTAATTGAGGTGAGATGTTTTAAATTTCAAACCTTTGAAATTCTAAGAGGGAGGATGTGTAATAAAATAAGCTTAAGCTTATTTTATCATTTTGGGGTTGGTTTCTTTTGCCACTTGAGAGGATTTGAGAATCTCTCTCTACCATCCTCAACTTTGACGAAGAACACGAGGAACACTCAAGAGCGCCACTTCTCTCTTCTTCCTAGCCGGATTGTTTCCGAAGATCGACGACGCCTTCCGTGTCAATGAAAGGGAACGCCGCTTCCTCCTCGGACTTTCTTCGTCGGCATACGTTGATTCACCAATGACGTACCTCTTCGGACGTACCTCTACGTCAATGGAATCGACGAACGATTACCGCAATGCCCGACCTCCGCGTCGCTTGTCTTCCGCGGTTTGTTGACGTGCTCCGCACATGAATCGAGGTAGGGGTTTGTTTCAATTGTTTATATTTGTTCGAGAATTTTGACTTGAAAATTCTTCGTGGTAATTTTTTTTAAAGTTATGTGGAACTTTCTTCGAACTTGATTGTTTACATTTGTCGGGCCTTGATTTTCAAATCTTTTTATTTAATCTAAAAAGATTGTGAATGTTTATTATTCGTTAAAGGCCGATTGTTATCCTTATAACGTGAGGAGTTCGGACCGTACAAACCCGGCCGATCCTCCTCTTTTACTTCGTGTTGATTTTTTGTGGAATGGTTCGAAAGGGCGTGGTGCCGTCGTACCATGCGTGTTCATGCGGTTTAATGCAGAAGATACGCGCGGCGCCGTCGCGCCGCGCCGTGGAAAGATTTCAAGAACGCGATGCCGTCGCGTCGCGTCGAAGGTAGTCGAAGAGACCGCGGCCGGAGTCAGGCCACAGGGGAGGGGCGCGGCGCCGTCGCGCCGTGCCAATCGAACAAGGGCCGCGGCTTGAGCCGCGGAAGAGCTGGAAGGGGCGGCCAGAAAACCGGCTGCCGGCGGTTAATGAAGAGCCGGGGCCGGCTCGGCCGCGGCAGAGCAGCCAGAGTCGGCCGACCTCGCCGGCCGCCAGAGATCAGAAGAGCTGCGACCATCGGGCCGCGGCGGATGGGTGGAAGGCGGGCGGTCGTGTCGGCCGGCCGCCGGTTCTCTTAGGAGGCGGGACCCACGGGTCCCGCGTGTGAAAGGAAAACGGTCGGCCTAAGGCCGACCGAGATCCACAAAACTCGGGGGGAGTTTACCCCCCCACGTGCGGCGCACGTGCGGCGCCCAGGCCGCGCCGCCGCGCCGGGCCGGGTCCAGCCGGACCGGGTCGGGTCGACCCGGTTCGGGTCAGACCAGGGGGGGTCGGGCCGGGTCGGTTCGGGCCCAGACCCCCCGGTTTCGGACGGGTTTCAGTTTTTCGTCCATATCTTGGGCTACGGGCCTCCAAACGACACGCCGTCAGCGGCAACGCGATCCTTGAATCGAGACGGTCATTTCGGTATACTATACTCAAGGTACATCTTCCTTTTTGGGAGGCTACGTGGTTAAAACTCTATAGTTAAGCGTGCTTGGCCTAGAGTAGTGATCAGGATGGGTGACCTCCTGGAAAGTTTCCCAGGGTGGGTGTGAGACAGAAAAGCCAATAACTTCCAGACCAGGCGTCCGATTGACGCGCCGTCTGTTGCGTTGCATTCCTATTGACGATAAGGAACTTTTGGCATCCTTCGCCTGAGTTTTGGATGCAGTTTGATAGTGGCCAGGATTGGATTGCACCCGAAATCCAACCGGGCCCCTGGAACGGAAAAGCTGATATCTTTCTGACAGAACGTCTGTTTGACGAACCGTCAGCGGCGTTGGTGATCTCGTTGAGAAACGGTCCCTATGAGTATACCCTATGAGAGTTCGGGGTACAGTTGAGATACGGCCGGATATGGTTCGCTCACGAAACCAACCGGGCCCCTGGGACGAAAAGGCTAGTAACTCACAGACCAGGCGTCCGATTGACGTGTCGTCTGTTGCGTTGAGACCCCTATGACGAGGCGGTCCTTTGAGGTACTTCTACGTGGGACTTTGAGATACTTGGAGTATCGACCTGTAGCTCATGGAGCGGACCCTCCTAGTGACGAGCGTGCGGAGTACGGAGACCGTGTAGCTGGCTGAGACCTGACGACTGCTTGACCGACTCGACTTGGAGTGAGTCGACTAGCCCAGTGGACGGAGCACTACTTTATGAGGTGCAGAACCCTGGCGGACGGAGCACTACCTGTGTGACAGTGCAGACCCGCGGTGCTCGTCCGGAGAGTACCTCAGCAGGCTACTAGGGGGGGTGTGCACTACTGTGTTTGGGTGACATACCTCGGTGGGAAGCACTACTGTGTTTGGGTGGCTGGCCCACAGTACTGGACAAGAGGAGTACTTCAGCAGTCTTAGGTTAGTGAGCAGTACCTCAGAATCGTGATAGGACAACTGTACACTCCTGAGACGGAGCTCTTCAGCAGTTACAGTTTCGATAATGAAAATCCTGGTTTGAGCTGAGACTTTCGACCTTGTGTTTACCTCATGATTTAGATGGGTCACTTGCTAACTTAGGTATATGTATGGGCATACACCCGGGTAGTGGTTATCCATTGATTTCACAATCCTTGTGTTTCCTCATGATTGAGATGGGTTACTTGATAACTTAGGTATATGTATGGGCATATACCTAAGTAGAGGTTATCTGTTGAGATCTTCTTTGTGGTTATCTTTGCTGGTTTAGTGAGAACTTGAAGGTCTCGGGGTCCCTACTGAGTAGCGTTATACTCACCCCTGCACGGGCTATGCCCGCACCTCATTGTGTTGGTTGCAGACAACAGGCAGTGCTGACAGAGGCCGAGTGTTCGAGGACTGGACGGTACCTGGAGGTGGACTATAGGACGAGATGGTACCTGGAGGAGGACCTCATGACGAGACAGTACCCAGAGGTGGACGTGACGACGAGGCGGTACCCGAAGGTGGACCACTGGGCGGTCATACTCGGAGCGGACGGCGGGACCCGAGGAGCAGAGGAGATATCTGTACCCACCCTTCAGGTGGGATTTCCAGTGGACAGCTCGGTGTAGCAGCTTTACTTTTCAGTTTCTATTTTCCCTTCGAGTTGTACTTTACAGTTGGGCTTGTATTTCTGGCCCCTTTTTACTTTCCGCACTTACTGTTGTACTCAGTTTTTACTTAGTGTTTACTTATTCCTCTTGTACTCTGTGTGATTGTTTACTTTACAAAGGAAATGTCTTCCCTTTTTACCGGGATTTAAACCTTGGTGCTAGTCGCCAGCCCCTGGCCCATTGAAGGCGGGCTTGGGGTAGTCACGGCACGGGCCCCGAGGACGGGTCGTGACAAATTGGTATCAGAGGAGTTCGGTTCTACTGCAGAACTTATAACTCTGATGTTTCTTTCTGTGAAGCAATAGTGTTGAGAGTACCGATTGTGGTTTTTAGTTCATGGAGTCCAGTGTTGGTGCGGGCGGCCGACGTATCCATACAGCAGGACCCTGACAATTTATTTCTGACTTTGTGCACGAAAACACTAATTGCGTGTGTGTTTTCAAAGGTTTTCCCTTAAAACATCTCAAACCAGGTCAGCTCACCAGGTATAAACGTTTGACCGTGTCACGATGTTTCTTTCAGAATGCCTTTTCATGGACGACCAGCTAGAGCCCCGAGAGTGGTACGTACTGACAGCCCGCCGAGCGACGAGGCCTTAGTACAGGGCCCTATCCCAGTTGAGGCACCAACGGAGGCACCAGCGGTACTGCTACCCGTTGGGCCACCGATGCTCCCAGCCCCAGCAGTAGGCGATGCACGACGCTTGAGCGCGCTGCACGAGTTCCAGCACCAGAGGCCACCCAGGTTCCAGGGAGAGACGGACCTGCAGGCGGATGAGGTTTGGCTGGAGGCTGTGGTGAGAGTCTTCAGGCTAGTGGGGACGCCGGCAGACTTCATGGTGATCTTTGCTACCATCCTCCTTCAGGCAGCAGCAGGCAGGTGGTGGAGCCACTTGTTCCAGTTTTGCGATGAGATGAACTTCGCATGGGAAGACTTCGAGACCTTCTTCAGGGTGGAGTTTGTGCCAGTATCTCTACACCCCGAGCTTGTATAGGAGTTTCTTCCTTTGCCGCGTGATTTTCGATCAGTAGCCGAGTCATCTGTGGGCAGTAGACAGATGATGCAGAGGTCCAGGAGGACCATACTAGCAGTTAGACGATCTCGGGTTTTAGGACCGGTGGTGTGGGGCACCCGAGGTGGGGTCAGAGCCAGGCGTGCCGGAAACGGAAAATGTTACTCATGCGGCAGAAAGGGTCACCTGGCACGTGACTATCTGAATCCTCGTACGGTTGATCAACGGGTGTTGGAGGAGCCACCGAGACAGAAGCAGCGACTAGTGCTTGAGCAACAGCCGAGCAGTGGACAAGGAAGTAGAGGTCCGAGAGCAGGTGGGCAGGAGAGGAACTAGAGGATACGTCCTTTGTACTTCTAGTTCCATGTTTCTTTGTATTCGTGTCTTTGTACTATGAGCTGCAATAATAAAAAGACACTTATCTTGTTTGCTTTCATGTCCTTTTGTTTGGTTGATACTGAGTGGTCCCGGTTAAACTGTTGACTTGACCCTCACTTTCGGGATTTCTACTGGAGGTGACCCAGTGACCTCACACTGATGCCGAAAGTGTGACTCGACCCTTGGAGGTGAGAGTGATAGTTGGATCTCTTAGTAGATACGTCGAGGCCTTACGACGTCATCCATGGCTTGAATGCATCATTCATGTCAGGATTGACTGTATTAGGCAACGAATGTGGTTCATCCAGGGGATGAGACCAGGTTTCTCTTATTGGAAAAGAAGAAATCATAGCAGCTCTTGTGAGACTAAAGGAGGTCCAGGACATCCAAGAGAGGATGATGACTGCACAGTGCAGTAAGAAACAGGAAACCCGTGCCAGTCATAGAGACTCGGGCGTGTTAAGAAGAGGAAGCTTAAAGGAGAGATGAGTCTACGAAGCAGTAGACGTGGAGGCAGATCTAGGAGAGCAGCATGAGGTGGTGTACATCCTAACACGGTACAACCACCCGCCTTAGTTATCCCCGCCAAGCTCAGGGAGCTGGAGGGCGGTGGAAGAATGCGGCTGCATGCGGTCAAGGAGTGTGACCCAATGGCTCTAAAAATGATTCAAGGGACAGTCCGTGTCCACTACTATCTGCTGAAGTAACAGACGTCGATATGAATCATTCCTCGCTTTCACAAATCTTGTTCTAGACCTAGAGTTTCCGGTAAGCCGTGGACTTGACCCTCACGTCTGGAGATACCTTGGGAGGAGGCTCGATAATCACACTTACGCCGATGGTGTGGTCAGACCCTCGAGGCGAGAGTTTCGGTTGGAATCTCTTGGTGGCAGCGTCGAGGCCTTGCGACGTTAGTTTGAGTATGGAATGGGAAATAACGATTCATACTCAAATTGACGGTTTTAGGCAAATGTCAGGATGAGTTTTCCTTGGTCGGCGGAAAAGGAAACCCCAGGCAGCGCAGGGTAACTCTTGCACAGGAGAGTGCGACCGATCACTCTTGAGTCGGTCAACCTTACCCTCGTGGCAGCAGCCTTTCGAGTTCTAGTTCTAACAGAAAATGGAGACCTCTGGAGTTCGAGGATGACGATCACATCCTTATACGGGTCTCACCTCGACGAGGTTTACGGAGATGTAGCCAAGGCGGCAAGTTATCTCCGGGGTTCAGCGGACCTTCTTAGGTCCCCAGCTGGGTAGGCGGGGTGGTTTACCGCTTGACCCATTCACCGCAGTTTCACCAGGTGCACGACGACTTCCACGTATCTCAACGGAGGAGATACATGCTCGACCCTTCGCATACAATCGACCATGAGGAGTTGGACGATGGCGATGGGGTGTCTTTCACAGAGATTCCAGTGGAGATCGAGGATCGACAGGAGCAGATCCTACGAGGACGATCGATTCCTCAGGTGCACTTTCTATGGCAGTACGGAACCTCTAGGTAAGCACATGGGAGCGGAAGGCTCAGATGTGTGCTCTGTACCGCTTTTGTGACACTAGTTTGTGTTGAAGCTTTACGGGGACGTAAAGCCCTGAGGTGGGAATAATGTAAAGACCCGGAAATTTCAACGAAATTTTTTTCTTAATTTTTTTTGTAATTTATCAAGAACCCAGTTTCTGACGGCACCTGATTCCGAGGCCCGGTGTGCCCGGAATTAATTTCTGAAGTTTGGCTCAGGTACGTTCAATGAACGAGCGAGCGGGAATTTTTATCTTTTGAACCGTTGCCCGGAATCGAATTCTGAAGGCACCGATGAACTCGCAGCGCCGATATTCGCTCAAGGAGACCTTTTCTGAGGTTGCGTTTATTGCGGGTTGAGAGTTAGTTTTTGGGTTTTTTAAATAACGTTAAATAAAATGTGGAAACACATTTTATTTTTAACTTGTTGGTTAACTCCTCCCAAAGGGAGTTAGGGGTGGGACCCACATCCACTTAACCTCCCTTGAGAGGATTAAGTGTGGTGGGGCCCACACGAACCCTAACTCTTCACCTCCTCTTTTTAAAACTCCCCTTTAACTCACTTTAATTAATGTTTGACACTTGGAATAATTAATTGAGGTGAGATGTTTTACATTTCAAACCTTTGAAATTCTAAGAGGGAGGTTGTGTAATAAAATAAGCTTAAGCTTATTTTATCATTTTGGGGTTGGTTTCTTTTGCCACTTGAGAGGATTTGAGAAGCTCTCTCTACCATCCTCAACTTTGACGAAGAACACGAGGAACACTCAAGAGCGCCACTTCTCTCTTCTTTCTAGCCGGATTGTTTCTGAAGATTGACGACGCCTTCCGTGTCAATGAAAGGGAACGCCGCTTCCTCCTCGGACTTTCTTCGTCGGCTTACGATGATTCACCAATGACGTACCTCTTCGGACGTACCTCTACGTCAATGGAATCGACGAACGCTTACCGTAATGCCCGACCTCCGCGACGCTTGTCTTCCGCGGTTTGTTGACGTGCTCCGCACTTGAACCGAGGTAGGGGTTTGTTTGAATTGTTTATATTGTTCGAGAATTTCGACTTGAAAATTCTTCGTGGTAATTTTTTTTAAAGTCATGTGGAACTTTCTTCGAACTTGATTGTTTATATTTTCCGGGCCTTGATTTTCAAATCTTTTTATTTAATCTAAAAAGATTGTGAAAGTTTATTATTCGTTAAAGGCCGATTGTTATCCATATAACGTGAGGAGTTTGGACCGTACAAACCCGGCTGATCCTCCTCTTTTACTTCGTGTTGATTTTTTGTGGAATGGTTCGGAAGGGCGTGGTGTCGTCGCACCACGCGGGTTCATACGGTTTAATGCGGAAGATACGCGCGGCGCCGTCGCGCCGCGCCGTGGAAAGATTTCAAGAACGTGACGCCGTCGCGACGCGTCGAAGGTAGTCAAAGAGACCGCAGCCGAAGTCGGGCCACGGCGGAGGGGCGCGGCGCCGTCGTGCCGTGCCAATCGAACAAGGGCCACGGCTTGAGCCGCGGCAGAGCAGCCAGAGGCGGCCGGCCTCGCCGGCCGCCGGAGATCAGAAGAGCCGCGGCCACCAGGCCGCGGCGGAAGGGTGGAAGGCGGCCGCCCGTGCCGGCCGGCCGCCGGTTCGCTTAGGAGGCGGGACTCGCGGGTCCCGCATGTGAAAGGAAAACGGCCGGCCTAAGGCCGGCCGAGATCCACAAAACCCGGGGGGGTTTACCCCCCCACGTGCGGCGCACGTGCGGCGCCCAGGCCGCGCCCTCGCGCTGGGCCGCGCCGCCGCGCCGGGCCGGGTCCAGTCGGACCGGGTCGGGTCGACCCAGTTCGGGTCAGACCAGGGGGGGTCGGGCCGGGTCGGTTCGGGCCCAGACCCCTCGGTTTCAGACGGGTTTCAGTTTTTCGCCCATATCTTGGGCTACGGGCCTCCAAACGACTCGCCGTCAACGGCAACGCGATCCTTGAATCGAGACGGTCTTTTCGGTATACTATACTCAAGGTACATCTTCCTTTTCGGGAGGCTACGTGGTTAAAACTCCATAGTTAAGCGTGCTTGGCCTAGAGTAGTGATCAGGATGGGTGACCTCCTGGGAAGTTTCCCAGGGTGGGTGTGAGACAGAAAAGCCAATAACTTCCAGACCAGGCGTCCGATTGACGCGCCGTCCGTTGCGTTGCGTTCCTATTGACGATACGGAACTTTTGGCATCCTTCGCCCGAGTTTTGGATGCAGTTGGATAGTGGCCGGGATTGGATTGCACCTGAAATCCAACCGGGCCCCTGGAACGGAAAAGCTGATATCTTTCTGACAGAACGTCCGTTTGACGATCCGTCAGCGGCGTTGGTGATCTCGTTGAGAAACGGTCCCTATGAGTATACCCTATGAGAGTTCGAGGTACAGTTGAGATACAGCCGGATATGGTTCGCTCACGAAACCAACCGGGCCCCTGGGACGAAAAGGCTAGTAACTCACAGACCGGGCGTCCGATTGACGCGTCGTCTATTGCGTTGAGACCCCTATGACGAGGCGGTCATTTGAGGTACTTCTACGTGGGACTTTGAGATACTTGAAGTATCGACCTGTAGCTCGTGGAGCTGACCCTCCCAGTGACGAGCGTGCGGAGTACGGAGACCGTGTAGCTGGATGAGACCTGACGACTGCTTGACCGACTCGACTTGGAGTGAGTCGACTAGCACAGTGGACGGAGCACTACTTTCTGAGGTGCAGACCCATGGCGGACGGAGCACTACCTTTGTGACATTGCAGACCCGTGGTGCTCGTCCGGAGAGTACCTCAGCAGGCTACTAGGGGGGTGTGCACTACTATGTTTGGGTGACATACCTTGGCAGGAAGCACTACTGTGTTTGGGTGGCTGGCCCGCAGTACTCGATAGGAGGAGTACTTCAGCAGTCTTAGGTTAGTGAACAGTACCTCAGAGTCGTGACAGGACACTGTACACTCCTGAGACGGAGCTCTTCAGCAGTTACAGTTTCGATAATGAAAATCCTGGTTTGAGCTGAGACTTTCGACCTTGTGTTTACCTCATGATTGAGATTGGTCACTTGCTAACTTAGGTATATGTATGGGCATACACCCGGGTAGTGGTTATCCATTGATTTCACAATCCTTGTGTTTCCTCATGATTGAGATGGGTTACTTGATAACTTAGGTATATGTATGGGCATATACCTAAGTAGAGGTTATCTGTTGAGATATTCTTTGTGGTTATCCTTGTTGGTTTAGTGAGACCTTTAAGGTCTCGGGGTCCCTACTGAGTATCGTTATACTCACCCCTGCACGGGCTATGCCTGCACCTTGTTGTGTTCGTTGCAGACAACGGGCAGTGCTGACAGAGGCCGAGTGTTCGAGGACTGGACGGTACCTGGAGGTGGACTATACGATGAGATGGTACCTGGAGAAGGACCTCACGACGAGACGGTACCCAGAGGTGGACGTGACGACGAGGCGGTACCCGAAGGTGGACCACTGGGCGGTCATACTCGGAGCGGACAGCGGGACCCGAGGAGCAGAGGAGCTATCTGTACCCACCCTTCAGGTGGGATTTCCAGTGGGCAGGTCGGTGTAGAAGCTTTACTTTTCAGTTGCTGTTTTCCCTTCGAGTTGTACTTTACAGTTGGGCTTGTATTTCCGGCCCCTTTTTACTTTCCGCACTTAGTGTTGTACTCAGTTTTTACTTAGTGTATACTTCTTCCGCTTGTACTCTGTGTGATTGTTTACTTTACAAAGGCAATGCCTTCCCTTTTTACCGGGATTTACACCTTGGTGCTAGTCACCAGCCCCTGGCCTATGGAAGGCGGGCTTGGGGTAGTCACGGCACGGGCCCCAAGGACGGGTCGTGACAGGTTATGGATACCTCATTTCAAAATTGGTATCAGTGTAATATATATATCATATTTATTCATTCAATTCATTTATATAATCATTATTTAATGAAGATCATGTAGAACGAGTCACATCACATTGAGGAGACGGTAGGTTGTACGTACGCATGAGCGATGATATCGTTCTCATGATCGTGGAATTGTATTGGAGTGTATGTATAATATTTAAGAATCAATATAACTTTAAAATAATCATGTATAGTTATTATTTACACCATTATACTCATCCAGGTATTTTGGTTGTGGAAAATAGATTACACCACGGTGTGGAGACGGTATTCCGTACGTATGCATGCGCGGTGATTTCATTTTCTGTAGGATGGATCGATGGTGAAATTGGGTTGTTTCATACATATAATAACATAGTATTATATTATTGTTACTGATGTTATTACTTCATAATGAAACAACCAAAGAAGATGAAGTGGATGAAGAAATAAAGTTGAAAAATTCGGTAACGGACATTACCTCTTCTTTGAAGCACCTCTTTGAGACCTCATATTAGGGCACTAAAATTGGTCTTTTAGGAAGACCAGGACCTCTAGAAAGTTTCTAGAGAAGTGGAGAAGAGAATTTGGTAGGGTATGGATGATATTGAAGGCTCAAAGTGGTGTGTTGAAAAAAGGGAGGAGGTGCCCATTTATAAGGGAGGAGAGGGGCACCTTTGGAAAAACTAAAAATAGTATTTTATTATAAAGTCATATTCGGTTTTTAATAGCTCAAAATTGATTACTTTATAATATAATGTGTTTATGGGTAGAAATAAACTCATCCAATAGAATTTATACAAGTTTAGGTATCTATTTTAACCTTATTATTTTGATTTAACTTTAAGTTAGATAATTTAAATTTTACCGTGTCTTCTTGTTTTCTTACACTATAAGGTTCATAAAATTTTGATAACAATCCAAAAGAACCCCAAGTTGTTTATAATTAATATATATATATCCATATATAAGTCATTGTTCTGAAATATAGATTTTTAAGAATAAAATAATAGTTAAAAATATAATATTTATTTTAAAACATATTTTATGTCAATTTTGACACTATTTGGTAATTGATTTGTTTGAAAATAATAACACAAATATTCGTTCAAAAAAAGTTAATTAAATAAATAATAACATGTCATATTAACCTTTAAAAATATTTTAATGCATAAAAAGTCTCAAATTACATTTATATGTGTATTTAAAACATCAATTATGTCAATATTTTATTAATAAGATAATTACTACATCATCATTGTGTCATAAATAAATAAACATATATAATGTCTAAAAATAAAAAATAAAATATAATTATCTAGGGAATATTTTTATCTTTCTAATGAATATTTATAGTCGAAATTATCTTATGTATTACCCTATATTAAAAATAATTTAGTTATTAAACTTTGATTTTAACTATTTTAACCCTTCTTTAAATAAATTAATAATAAATGTCCTAATCTAATCCCGGTGGGCCTAAATGATCATATTTTATTCCTAAGGTTTTTTTGGTCTAATTAAACTTATCAAATAGAATTATGACATGTTTTAGGGTAATAATAATATCTTTTTTATGCTTAATTACCCTATTTATTTTTAACCTTGGTAAAAAAGTAAAAAGTTACTATTCACCAAAAATTATTTTCATCTCATTGAACCACATTTTAGTCCTTGATATTAACCTTTTCTCTAGGATTTATGAAATTCCAATCATATAAGTGGTAAAATTATGTTTTATTTATATAAGCAAATTCACCTAAGAGGTGGGTAAAAGACGGTGAAAAGTTCAATAAAATTTTTATATATCTAAAATTATTATAAAATAACTCCAATGAATTAAATTGAACATATATAGGAATTATGTATCAATTTTGACGTAAAATAAATTTAAACAAAACAAATAATTTTTTAAATAAAAAGTCTTTTTTTAAATAGTAACCCAGTGTTTTCACTATTCATCAAAAATTGAATGTTTTCGGAAAAATACCAAAATTTCACCCTAGGGTAATTTCGATATTCCAAATCCAAAAATTATGTCCATTTTGAAAAATAAAAATTAAAAAAATTCAAAAAGTGGGTATTAATATTAATAACATCTGGTTTTAATAATATTTTAATAGCATATCGTTGTTTAGTGAAACTCGATATTGGGTACAATGCAAGCTATCGAGGAAGGTCGCAATTGCATGTAAAGCGAGACAAGCTAGTGTTGCGTGTAGTAAAGGATTACTTTTATGATGTATATAACATTAAAAAATAATATATCTCATAAAAGTATCAGGTGTTATAGACATTGTCACCTATGAGATTCAATAGACTGTTTATCCAGCCATTTTAAAATTATAATTATAACATGATCTAGGTTAGAAATTATATGTTGAGAGATTTTAGTGAGAATTATAAAAAATATTACATCCCATATTCAAATGAGTATTTTTGATCATGAGGATTATTGTGGAAGTTTATATCAAATTCAAATTTCAAATGATTTCTTCACATTACAGTCATTGACTAAAACCAAAAAATAACAATGTAATCAGAATATTTTTTTAGAATCCCCATAACCATGAAAAATAATTTATTGAACGTATAAATCATGAATAATTTTTTTAAAAAAATGACACAATTAGTTTATGTTATTTTTTACATGGCCATTTGAAATTTAAATCCTTCATGATGGTAACTAATATTTTTTTGAATTTCCAAAAAAATATCCCCCAGGAGTGTGAGACAAGTTTTGCAACATTGCTAGTTATAGTTCACTAGGTGACAATCAATTCTAATCCTGGCGTTCCGTAAATATATTTAACACCTCTTGGTACAACTATGAGAGTTCCACATCCAATTCTAGTAACTAGATATTGATTTCATTTCATGTAAACCACTTTTTCTACCCTTCACCAAAATATCTTGACATTTTCCTATATTCCGACTTATACATAGGGTACTCAATAATTTTTTCTAACACTAATATACAAATATTGATTAAAAAACCTATTATATCAACTATTATGAATCATAATTTTCATAAATAACTATTATATCTTTTTAAATGAATATTACATTAATTTTATAAATACATTCTTTAGGGTCGTAAATGTTTAGTATATTGGAAACTAGATACACAATATTCTTATTTCCGGAATGATCATTAACATCTCCCAAAAATATCTTGACATTTTCCTATATTCCGACTTATACTTAGGGTACTCACTAATTTTTTCTAACACTAATATACAAATATTGATTAAAACAACCTATTATACCAACTATTATGAATCATAATTTTTATAAATAACTATTATATATTTTTAAATGAATATTACATTAATTTTATAAGTACATTCTTTAGGGCCGTAAATTTTGTATATTGGAAACTAGATACCCAATATTCTTATTTCAGGAATGATCATTAACATCTCCCAAAAATATCTTTAATATTGGCATAAAATAATTAAAAAATTTATTTATGATCTATGTAACGGGAACATAAGGGAGATCATATTTTCTATAAGGTAAAATAATGGGGATATAATTAATCACATAAACATAAAATGTACATAAGGGTATGATAATATGTGCATAAAATTTGAAAACCATACCCTACATAAGATAGATCCTAACCCTATGTCATGGAATAATGCATAAAAATTTATAATTATAGAATCATAATCAAAATAAATTATTAATATCATTGAGATAATAACAAACACATATGTGTTACTAAAAAAGATAATCATATAAAATTTTTTACATGTATAAATATAAATCCATTCACTCATTATTTAAAAGACATTAAATTATGCCTTCACATAAAGTTGTAGACAAGATGTCTTGGTCCACACATAATGATATGGATATGAAATTAGGTCCACACATGATAATATATGCTTGATATAATACTAACACATAATATAATTAAATCATGAGTTATCCATCATTACAAAATTTATTAGGGAGTTATGACATTCACACACATTATTAGTTTATAATTTAACAACTCATCCTTGGTTATAATGTATCCAACAACCTATGTTATAACATTATCACCATTATTATTTTATAAATTATCCATCAATAATTTGTTATAATGTAACCACTATCAATCATTTATAATGTAACCAAAATTAATATAATGAAAACAATACATAAATTTTTCATGAGATCATTAAAAACTCATCATATCACCACATCATAACTTGTGTAAGGGAAATAGGTTTCCTAAAAATTTACCAATACATTATTGGATGACACATGAGAATAAATGGGTTTCATAATCCTATTATCATAATAATCATAAATCATTTATAGAAATAATATGTATGGAATCATTGGGTCATATATATTGTAAAACATAAGAAACACCAAAGGTTGTTGCCATTGAGGTATAGAAATTCCAAAAAAATATTAAAATATTCTTGTGGAGAATGTAATTTTCATCTTAAAATAAATTCATTAAAATATGAAATTTCCTATATAATAATGAATAAATTTTATTTTATAATAATATATTAGATGTTAATGTATGATTTAAATAATATATTGTTCATGAAATTGGGAAATTATATTCATGCTCTATATGTCAAAACAATGAATATTTCCACATTTTTTTGTTAATGGATAAATGGTCAGCATTCTGAAAATGAAAAGAATATTCATTTAATATAATATTATAATAATTCAATAATGGGTAAACATAGGGTTAAATAATCTGTATCAGATAGTGAAAATTTGTAATATTGTTTTTATAAAAAATGGACATGGAATAAAAAAAAGAATTAAGCGACAAAAAAAGTCAATTTTTTCAATAAAATAGTCATTTGGACTCTTTAATACATATATAAAGGAAAATTAATGGAAAATGTTTATTCTAAAAAATTAACTAGTGGGTAATAAATTTTAATGATTTTCTTGGGAGGTAGATAATAAGATTTCATCCTTAGAATCGCAATCATAAATGATCTTTATAAACAAATAGATTGTAACATAAAACACATACCACATTAAAAACAATTGAATAATAAAATCCATGAACAAAATAAAATTATATTCATATTTAAATGAACATAAATTTGTTAACAAAAATCATAAAACATATTAATGGGTATTATATACAACACGAAAAATAAAAAAGTTGTTAATATAGCATGTGCCTCAAAGAGATAAAAGTGAGACAGAAATCACATACCTCAAGTCTCAACATTATTCGTATACATTATCAATCATTCATATTAAATATATATTAATTTAAATATCATACAGAACCATAATGGTATATATCATACCATATATGATTCACGTATAACTGTTTTACACCAGTTGATTGATAATAATTTATATAACCCACTATTTCGGGTTACAACTAATTATTGTTCATGTCTGTTATGGTTTATTAGTTTGGGTACCTGAAATTTTATTATTAAGTCATAATTTATATAATTTATATAATTTATTAATATTATAAATATTCATTATATACATATTTATACACACTCATAATATTTTGAGTTGTAAAATTGAAATATACCATTAATTTAAATGGTATGTTGTATGTAGGCATAAATATTGTTCCATTTCTTCGACAGATACAATTAAATATTGTTGAATATTAAAAAACCTTTATATAATATTATTTACATATTATATATCATATTATATATATATATATATATATCCTTATTTCCATCCATTTTAAATTAAATTGAAAAATTTCACAACACTTCCTAGATGTTGTAGTCGATACCGACACACAAGTGACGCCATAATTTTCCAATGGATGGAATGTTAAGAATTTATATGTGATATTATAATTACATAAGTATTATTATCTCATAAATACCACATATATACTTTAAATCAACCATTATATCTAATATTACTAGGTGGTCATTGAAAATGATTGGCAATGGTTCATGAGGCGGTAGTCCGTCGTAATTGCTATCAATGGTTCGACTTCACATTATTGGAATAAGAGATGTATAGTGACCTTCACTCTTCATAAATAAAAAATAAATATAATTTTTACAAGACTTTAAATAATATACAAACAGACACCCAAATAGCATATTATTCTAGTGACTTTGGAAACATGGAAACATGAACATGAGTACGTAAGTGAGCTACATTATCTCTCACTAGGTTCTTCAAGACTAGAACTATTTTTATACATATTTATCATAATACATATATCAACAACCTAGGTAAGGAATCATAAAAATTGGTGATCTAAGATTCCTAGTAGTGGTAAACCGGGGAGACTTGTATGCATAAACCTGAGAATAGGCGTATGATAACATGATCATGAAAATTTAAGATCATATATTACATATCCTAGATCATAAATATAAATCATGGCATAATTATGGGAAATTCAAAAGTCATGAATAATAATAAAATAAATAACATAAGCCTAAAAAGAATAAAATATGAATAAAACATGAAATTATTTGAACACGTACCTATAATATGATTTGTATTATAGTAAAGGCATTTCTTCGAAGACCATATTGGTATTATAGGTTCACTACCCATACTGTAATGGACCGGGTTTTGTGGGGATCCTTTACTTTGTGAAAATATCGTGTTGGGTTTTCTGGTCTGGGAATCACAGTGGTGTAGGCCTATCAGTAGCCTTAGCCTACCGGTTGCAGACCTACTAGTAGTTGGACTACCGGTAGCCTTGGCCTACCGGTAGCCTTGGCCTACTTGTAGCCTTGGCCTACCGGTATCCTTGGCTTACCGGTAGACTTGGCCAACCGGTAGCTTGAGCCTACCACTAGCCATCACCCACCGGTAGCACTCAGCCGCCGGTGGCTCTGGCCAACCCTCACGGGTTCTTTCCTGTGGCATTTCTTCTTGAGCAATTAGGGTTTTAAACCCTATTTTGATCTGTTTGATCACATTTTAAAGACCCATAATGCCCATAAGAGTTTTAATTAAATGATTAATGAAATAATGATTCGGTTTAAACCACCCGACCCGTTTATTGACGTGTGAAACGTAAGGTCATCCCATGACCCCCCCCCCCCCGTACACTGTTTCACGTTCTTATCTCAACCGTCTGCTGGCCTTATAAACTAGAGGGGTTAGGTATGGTTTCTTCTTTCCTCGATCGCGGCTTTTCACGAACAGCTTTTGGTGCATCAGGCGAGTTGCATCATTATCCATAAAAGTTCCATGGCTGGACAAAGCGTCGATCTCCGATCAACGAGTAGGGAATTTCTCTTTCGTCTCTCTCTTTTTAGTGTATCATGCGGGGTGGGTGTTCTTCTGTTTCCATAGAATCAGATAAATCATCCCTAAATAAAGATAATGAACTGGGTTTTATAAAGAAAGAAGGGGGGGCTGTGAATGTTGATGATATTATATTGTGATTATCTTTTTGAGTTGTGCTAGCTTACGACTTCTGAAAATCATGGTCGTTGGTGGTCTTTCTCTGTGCACTAATGAACCCCTCGTGATGTTTTAAAATGTCTTATTAGTAATTGTGAACTCCTGCTGTGAAAGGTAAATTGGTTAATCACGAATACCCGGCTGAATAAATTGAAAGCACCAGGATCAACCCTTTTGTGATAACTCCCGGTTAAAGCAAACGAAAATTGATGTCATGGAGTGTGTTAAAACGTATAAATCTGAAATTACCATTATGTCCATGCTTTCTGTCAGTGGTAGTGGCCTGGTTGTTCCCTTTTTCAGGCCGATTGTTGGAGATGTGGGAGAGAATGAGATCCCCTATTTTTATACTCTCGGTGGTTGTGGAATTGGGGATGGGATTCTCTGTTGTTATGGATTTAGTGGTTGCGAGTTTTAATACCAGGTTGTTACCTTGTTTATATAACGAATTGTGGTGGGATCCTCTGTTGATGAAAAACCTTTTTGGGGGAGGGGACACGGGGCATTGTCTCAGGGTTGTATGGTTCCAGTACTTCGAGGGTTCTCACTTTTCCTTTATTGTTGCGACTTTACAAGAGAACCAGGTGTGGATTCTTAGTTGACATTTGGCTTGTTTCTTTTCCTTTGTTATGCTTATGGTTTAGTTTCCCAGTAGTGCATAAACTTATTTGAACATTATTACTAAACACAAAAACAAGTATGGGATAAATGGGTTTTGGTTTGGCATGAGTTGTGACTCAGACTTGAGTGCTGTTGTGATCTGTAGGTTGTCTCAAGAAAAACCAAACTTGGGGTGAGTGATTGTTACCTATGTATATATATTTTTAGTTTTGTGTTTATTATTTTTGCCCCACCCAAGTTGGACACTTAGTGCCGAACACCCCCATTTCATGGGGGAGGGTGTTTTTCCAAACACTATTATCAGTGGATGGTTATTAGCTCTTTTTCTGCTCCCTTTCCCGTATAGCCCAAGTATCATCGGGCAGGTTGTGATGGCCTAAGGTCCATTATTAGCCCAAGAACCTTCTAGTGGGATAGTGTGGTGGTTGTCTAGGTGTGTGCGGAAGGTGGTTTCCCAAGTGTCTTCGGGGTGAGGCCGAGGTGTCTTCGGGCGTGGTAGTGGATCTTCTAGCCCAGGTGTCTTCAGGCGTGGTGGTGGTTGTTCTGGCCTAGGTGTTTGCAGGCATGGTTACGTGTGACAATTGTGGCCCATGTGTTTGCGGGTGGGATTCGGCAGTGGGATTGCGTGTGGTTTTGTCCCAGGTGTGTGCGGGCGGGTGTGGCAGTGGTACTGCGGTGAGAATGGCGGGATTGGTCCGATTCATATGATGTCTCAATAACCAATGGGAAAGTGGAACTGGGTACCCAAATATCGATGTGCTCTTATTATATATTTTACTTGACTTGTTTTATTTGTGGAGTGTGCCTTGGTGAGGCTTGGGTGGATAGTTTCTCTTGATAAGTGTTTGGTTTACTCCTTTTCTCACGAGACATTAGTACGTTCCCCCACTTGTGCATGAGAGACTTTGGTTTTCAACACTGAGTGTACTTTTATGCTCACCCTACGTATATAAAACTGCTTTTAGGTTTCTAGGAGGACTTCAGGGATCGTGCATGACCATACTATCTTGGACCCTTGGGGAAGTTGTAGTTTTTATTTTTCTTTCTTTGGTACATATCTTTGTAGTCACCTTTTTCACTTTGTGGCTTTTACTCTTTGGAACATGCATGTGTGAATGGTTTACTTTTTGGAATTACTTTTCTTCTAGTTCTGGTGTTGTTGGGTTTCATCATCTTATCTCCCGATACTATAAATCAAAAAGGGGTAATGCCTTCCATTTGTGTGAAATTTATATACCCTTGGTGCTAGTCGCCACTCCGAGACCTATTGAAGGTAGGTCTCGGGGGTCATTATATATCCTTCAAATTAATGAAGGAAGTGTCTGGAAATCTACTGACCCTTCCCTCATTTTGGTGAAGGCGGGTCGTGACAGAATGGTATCAGAGGGAGGTTGAGAGATAGGATGGAGTCTAGAGTTAGGAACAGGAAGGATTTCATGGGATGGTAGGGCAACAGTGTTGGGTGACCTTGGTGCGTGAATTATACCAGGGAAGACAGGCTAGGACATGGGATTTTAGGGGCCCCCGTGATCCGACGTAAGGACTCTGGACCCACCGAACGACTAAGCGATGCCACGCTGATTGCAGGGTAGAGACCCTAATTAAGGTACATGCATCATAATGACTTGTTTTATCTTGATTCTGTGTTGTTTTAGGAATTAATAATAAACGAAAAGTTTAAGTGGTTTTAAAGAAAATAATTTACACTACTTGGGCTTAGGCATTCCTTGTTTACCTTGCTGCTATGGCACTGGGAAGGCGACCGCGTGTGGTACAGATGATCGAGGCCCCCCAGAATACCTTGGCCGATCGGCAGAGGGCTAACCGAGAAGAGGTGGAAGACCAGTGGAAGAGGACTCTTCGGGCCTTCCAGTGACAGACCCTTGAGAACTATAAGAGAAGCACCTTCGACATAACGACGGAAGGCAGGGTAGAGGAGCTAGTTATAGCTTTCGGCCTGACTTGGGCTCTGACCAAGTACTATGTTCCTCTGGTCTTCATCCAGATGCGGGGAGCATCGCGTCAGTGGAGGACGCTTTACTTGGGGGAGAGGAGAGAGGTTGAGGTGGCTTGGGCGGTTTTTGAGAGGGTGTTCTAGGTGGAATTCCTCTCTTAGATGATGAAGGAGGAAAAGAGACAAGAGATACTCTCCCTCCAACATGGGAGTATGTTCGTGAGGGATCTAGGGATCAATTTCAAGGACCTCCTATGTTTTTCTCTGGACCTCTTTCCCGATGAGGCGTCTCGGGACATACATTTGGAGGAGGCGCTCCAACCCTCCCTCCAGTATGTTGTTACCCCCTTTACCTTGCCGACGTACTTAGAGGTCCAGAAGAAGGCCGAAGTGGTGGAGAGAATGCATGCTCTAGGAGGTGTGTCATGAGAGGGGATCCAGTTGGGACCATCGAAGGGGAAGGCCGTCAGCACCAAGCCCCCAGTGTCGGGACCCTCCAGGTTCCGACCCGCAGGGAGCAGGCCGCCGTAGTTTCAGTTTCGATCCCCTGGTCCTCTCCCCTTTTCTTCGGGCCCAGGGACACGTTTCTTCATCTGTGGGAGCCATGGAAATCTCCGGAGTCAGTGCCCGGACCGGGTGTAGTACAACAGTGGCAGTCATCCCCAGCACCCGCCCCAGCAGTAGCTTCCAGCCAGGTCTTTCAAATAGCAGCACCAGCAGGGACAGTGAGCTCCCACTCCTCTGAGGGCAGACGTAGGAGGAGGAGGCCGACCTTAGGGCACTACACAGGGACCTCGACCAGGGCGTGGTCGGGGGGGGGGGGGGTGGCCGACAGTAGAGAGGAAGAGGAGCTGGGTGTGGATAGCTACAAGCCGTAGAGACAGTAGTTCCTGTAGGGTCGGAGGATGTTTGAGGTATTGTCAGTTTTTTTAGCACTCTTGCTTATGCCTTATCTGATACTGGAGCTTCAAACTCCTTTTTTACACCCAGTCTTGCCTGTTCCTTGGGTCTAGATGTCGAGAGACTTCCAGTGACCCTGGTTTGGAGCACACCAGTCAGAGGTTAGACTGACTTGTTTTTTTGTTTTCAAGGATGTAGAATGATGATAGGGCCACATCAGTCGGTTATGGATCTTCTTCTACTACAGATACAACCAGACGATGTCATCCTAGACATCAAATATATTTTCTCTGTGTGTTCCATAATTGATTGTTTCCATTCAAGGGTCATGCTCTCAGACTTGGACAATCACCGTGTTGTTTTCACAAGCGAGCGGAGTAGTCAGAAGGGCAATAGGAAAGAGGAACCCATCTTCTCCTTGCTATCTGAGCTATCAGTAGGGTCAGTAGATGCTGAAATGGTTGAAGTGCCAGAGATCGTTCGTGGGTTTACGGACGTCTTCCCTGAAGAGGTGATGAATCTACCCCCTTCAACGTGATATCGTGTTCAGGATAGACCTGCAGACCGGCGCTCGTCTGATCTCGATGGCTCCATACTGGATGGCACCTACAGAGCTATGGGAGTTGTGGATTTAGATAGATGATTTGATGAAGTGGGGTTATGTTCGTCTGAGTGCGTCACTGTGGGGCGCTCCGGTCTTGTTCTCGTGGAAGGAAGATGGTGGCCTCAGGTTGTTTATAGACTACAGGAGGCTGAATCAGGTGAAGATCAATAATCGCTACCCTCTTCCAAGGATATATGATCTTTTTGACCAGCTGAAGGGGGGAGGATGGTTCTCGAAGATCGACCTTCGGTCTGGGTACCACCAGCTAAGAGTAAAGGAGAGAGACATCCTGAAAACGACATTCAGATGCAGGTATGGATACTTCAAGTTCATGGTTATGCCCTTTGGCATTATGAACGCCCCAACCGTGTTCATGGGGCTTATAAACTCCATCTTCTGGAAGTACCTAGATCGGTTCATAGTTATGTTCATCGACGACATCCTGGTCATATCTAAATCATAGGACGACCATGCAGAGCACCTGAGGATAGTTTTAGAGGTCCTCCAATAGCATCAGCTCTATGAGAAGTTGTCAAAATGAATGTTCTGGACACGAGAAGTGCACTTCCTCGGGAACGTGGTGTCTGAGCAGGGGGTAGCGGTGGACCCATCAAAGGTAGAGGCATATTTTTCTTGGGCAACACCCAAGAATGTGGTGGAAGTCCGAAATTTCCTCCGGTTGGCAGGTTACTATCGGAGATTCTTACCCAACTTCTCTTGAGTAGCAGCCCCTTTGGTGGCTCTAACCAAGAATGACCAGGTTTTCATATGGAGTTAGCAGTGTGAGTCAACCGTCAACACTCTAAAGGAGAAGTTGGTCAGTTCCCCAGTGCTGAGATTACCAGAATAAGGGGCGGCTTATGAGGTGTTCTGTGATGCTTCAGGACAGGTCCTGGGATGTGTACTGATGCAGTGACAAGGGGTGTTCTCTTATGGGTCCAGGCAGCTACGACCCCATGAGCGTAATTATGCCACCCACGACCTGGAGCTTGTAGCGGTCATTTTTTCTCTAATGTTATAGCATCACTACCTCATCGGAGAACGCTTTGTGATCTTCACGGATCACAAAAGCTTCAAGTATATCTTCTCATAGCGGGACCTAAACTTGCGATAGTGGAGATGGGTAGAGTTCAACCAGGATTACGACTTCGAGATCTCTTATACTGATGGATAGGGCAATGTAGTGGTCGATGCCTTGAGTATGAGGACGCATAAGGATTCGGTCTGAGAGTCGGCGGATGCCTGGAAAGCGATGGAGGAGTTGGCTTCCTTACACCTAGATGCGAGGATGGATAGCAGTTGAGGTTGCCTATATCAGATGACAGTGCAGTCATCCCTATTTCAACAAGTGGAATAGTCTCAGTGGGGAGACCCAGAGTGAGAATTGATGTGTGACCGAGTTGACCAGGGCAATGCTCTTGAAGGATGGACAGAGGATGGACATAACCTTATGCTTTTCCAAGGAAGGTTGTTTGTTATGGAGGCGATGCTCGGCAAGGTTCTCAGTGAGTTCCACAACTCACCCTTGGCGGTACAACCAGAAGTTTCCATGATGTACCAGGGAATAAGGAGGTAGTTTTGGTGGCCTGGAGTTAAGAGAGTGGTGGCAGAGTTTGTGGCCAAGTGCTATGTATGTCAGCAAGTGAAGGCTAAACAATGAGTTTCAGGCAGCCTACTGTAGCCTCTAGTTGTCCCCAAGTGGAATTTGGACGACATCTCAATGGATTTGATCACAAGACTACCCAAGGTCTAAGGAGGATACGACGCCATCTGGGTGGTAGTGGATTGGTTGATAAAATCGGCTCACTTTCTGGAAATCAGGGAGTTGAGTTCAGTAGATGCTTTGGAATGAAAGTACGTGGATGAGGTGGTGTGATTGCATGGGGTTCTGAGGTCTATAGTCTCGGATAGGGATTCATGGTTTACCTCGTGAGTTTGGAGAGGATTTTAGCATTCTTTTGGCACCTAGCTTCATTTTAGCACTGCTTTCCATCCCCAGATAGATGGGCAGACAGAGCGCACCATCTAGACCTTAGAGGATATGCTGCGGGCATCTATTTTGGACTCAGGGGGATCATGGGTTCCATACATGCCTCTAGTAGAGTTTTCCTAACATAATAGCTATCACTATACCATATTTATGGCCTCGTTTTATGCTTTGTATGGGAGGCCATGCCGTTCGCCTGTGTATTAGACCGAAGTAGGAGAGGTAGGCATCCTTGGCCGTAATGTGGTGCAGAGCATGATAGAGAAGGTTCAACTCATACGACGAAGGATGATTGTGGCACAGGACTAATAGAAGTCGTATGATGATACCAAGAGGAGGCCCTTGGAGTTTGAGGTTGGAGACCATGTGTTCTTGAAGGTCTCCCATCGGTGTGGGCAGTAGAGGTTCGACAAGGAGAGTAAGCTTTCTCCTAGGTTTATCGGACCCTTCGAAGTGTTGCGGTGGGTTGGTGAAGTGGATTATCAGCTAGCGCTACCACCACCACTACTGAGGATACATGATGTATTTCATGTGTCCCAGCTCCGTCGGTATCAACATGATGATTCACATGTCCTTGATTGTGGGGAGCTGGACATCGAGGATGACGTGACCTTTGTGGAGAGACCGGTGATGATAAAGGATCGCAAGGAGAATGTGCTTTGTGGGTGAACCATTCCCTTGGTTCGTGTGTCGTGGAGACATGGTGGGCTTGAGGAGAGTACGTGGGAGAGGGAAGCACAGATGCATACCCAGTACCCAGAGTTGTTTTGAGCTTTGTTCCCTGTTGTACCTGTTGCAGTGGAACGTTTTGTCCTTTTGACTCTGGAATGTACTGGTTTTCTTCCCTCTGAATGTGTGTAAAAAAATCCCTGGCTATAGGGGAGGATAGAACCCGACCCCTAATCAAGACACATTAAGGTGGATGTGATTAAACCCATTTCGGCGAGTCAGTGCCACCCAAAGAGGATAATATCTTTACATGGGGGAGGAGACTCCCCAACCCACATGCCAAGGTAGTTTCCCATGGTATTTTGCATGGTTCTTGACAGGGAAGTGATCTAGTTAGCACGGGTTCTCTCCTAAGAGGTATCTTTCGAGGTGGTTGTTTGGGCTCTCTCCTTCCTTTTGGTTTGTTTTGATTCTCTGGGACATGAATCGTTTAAGAGGTATCTGATGTAACTGACTGGGTTTTGTGTGGAACCTTTAGTTTGTGAAAATCTCGTGTTGGATTTTCTGGTCAAGGAATCACGGTGGTGTAGGCCTATCAGTACCCTTAGCCTACCGGTAGTAGGCCTACCGGTAGCCTGGCCTACTCGTAGCCTTGGCCTACCGGTAGCCTTGGCCTACCAGTAGCCTTGGCCTACGGGTAGCCTTCACCTACCAGTGGCCTTGGTCTACAGGTGGCCTTGGCCTACCGGTGGCCTTGGCCTACCGGTGGCCTTTGTCAACCGGTAGCCTGAGCCTACCGGTAGCCGTCACCCACCGGTAGCCCTCAGCCGCCGGTGGCTCTGGCCAACCCTCACGGGTTCCTTCTAGTGGCGTTCCTTATTGCACAATTAATATTTTAAACCCTATTTTCACCTGTTTGAGCGTGTTTTAAAGACTTGGAACACCCATAAGAGTTTTAAATAAATTCTTAATGAAATAATTATTCGGTTTAAACCACCAGACCCATTTAATGATGTGTGAAACGTATGGTCAAACCCCGACCTCCACCCCTTACGCCGTTTCTCATTCTTATCTCAAATGTCTGCGGGCCTTATAAACTAGAGGGGTTAGGCATGGTTTTTTCATTCCTCGATCGCGGCTTTTCCCGAACAGATTTTGGTGCATCGGGCGAGCCACATCATTATCCGTAAATGTTCTACGCCCGGCTTAAGCGTCTATTGTCGATCAACAAGTAGGGAATTTCTTCTTTGTCTCTTTCTTTTGAGTGTAGCAGGCGGGGTGGGAGTGCTTCTATTTCTATATAATCGGATAAACCAGACCAAAATAAAGATAATAAACTGGGTTCTTTAAATAAATAAGGGGGGTTGTGAATGTTGATTCTGTTATATTGTGATTATATTTTTGAGTTGTGCTAGATTATGACTTCTAAAAATCATGTCCATTGGTGGTCTTTCTCTGTGCTCTAATGAACCCCTTGTGACGTGTTAAAATGTCTTGTTCGTAATTGTGAACTCCTTCTGTGGAAGGTAAATTGGTTAATCACGTAAACATGGATGAATAAATTGAAAGCACCAGGATCAACCCTTCAGTGATAACTCCCGGTTAAAGAACATGGAAATTCAAGTCACGGAGTGTGTTAAATCGTTTAAATCTGAAATTACTGGTATGGACCTGCTTTGTGTCAGTGGTAGTGGCTTGGTTGTTCCCTTTTTTGGGCCAATTGCTAGAGATGTTTGAGGGGATGGGATCCCCTATTTTTATACTCTCACTGGTTGTGTAATCGGGGATGGGATTCCCTGTTGTTATGGATTTAGTGGTTGCGATTTTTAAGACCAGATGGTTACCTTGTTTATATCACGAATTGGGGTGGGATCCTCTTTTGATGATAAACCTTTTTGGGGGAGGGGACACGGGGCAGTGTCTCAGGGTTTTCTGGTTTTAGTACATCGTGGGTTCTCACTTTTCCTTTGTTGTTGTGACTTTACAAGAGAACCAGGTGGGGATGCTTAGTTGACGTTTTTATGGTTTCCTTTCATTTGTTATGCTTATGGTTTAGTTACCCAGTAGTGCATAAAACTTATTTGAACATTATTAATGAACATAAAAACTAGGATGGGATAAATGGGTTTTGGATTGGTGTGAGTTGTGACTCAGACTTGAGAGTTGTTGTGATCTGTAGGCTGTCTCAAGAAAAACCTATCATGGGGTGAGTGCTTGTTACCTATGTATATATATTTTTATTTTTTTGATTCCTATTTGTGCCCCACCCAAGTTGAGCACTTAGTGTCTAACACCCCCATTTCATGGGGGAGGGTGTTTTTTCCAATACTATTATTAGTGGCTGGTTATTATCTCCTTTTCTTCTCCCTTTCCTGGATAACCCAAGTATCTTCGGGCAGTTTTTGATGTCCTGAGGTCCATTATTAGCCCAATAACGTTCGGGCAGGGTAGTGTGGTGGTTGTCCAGGTGTGTGTGGTAGGTGGTTTCCCAAGTTTCTTCGGGATGAGGACCAGGTGTCTTTGGGCATGGAAGTGGATCTTCTAGCCCAGGTGTCTTCGGGCGTCGTTGTGGTTGTTTTGACCTAGGTGTTTGCAGGCATGGTTACATGTGACAGTTGTGGAACAGGTGTTTGTGGGCGGGATTCGGCAGTGGGACTGCGTGTGGTTGTGGCCGAGGTGTGTGCGGGCGGGTGTGGTAGTGGGACTGCGGTGAGAATGGTGGGATTGGTCTGATTCGTTGGATGTCTCAATAACTAGTGGGAAAGTGGAATTGGGTACCTAAACATCGATGTGATCTTATTAGATATTTTACTTGACTTTCATTATATGGGGAGTGTGCCATGGTGAGGCTTGGGTGGATAGTTTCCCTTGACAAGTGTTTGGTTTACTCCTTTTCTCACAAGAATTTAGTACAGTCCCCCACTTGTGCACGAGAGTCTTTAGTATTCCCCACTGAGTGTACTTGTGTGCTCACGCTATGTATATAAAACTACATTCAGGATTCCAGGAGTTCTTCAGGGATCGTGCAGTACCATACTAGCTCGGACCCTTGGAGCAGTTGTAGTTAATGTTTTTTTTCTTTGGTACTTATCTTTCTAGTCACATTTTGTACTTTGTGGCTTTTACTCTTTCGAACGTGTATGTGGGAATGGTTTACTTTTTGGCTATACTTTTCTTCTATTTCTAGTGTTGTTGGGTTTCATCATCTTATCTCCCAATCCTATAAATCAAAAATGAGTAATGCCTTCCATTTTTGTGTGAAATTTCTATACCCTTGGTGCTAATCACCACTCCGGGACCTATTGAAGGCGGGTCTCAGGGGTCATTATCTCTCCTTCAACATAAAGAAGGAAGGGTCTGGCAATTTGCTGACCCTTCCCTCCTTTTGGTGAAGGCGGGTCGTGACACATACCATCCTGGTAGTCATGGATCTCTCCCATTTCTATATTAATAGATAGAGTTCATTCCACATACCATTTTGGTAGTCATAGTTCACTCTCATGGCCATTTTAGTAGTTAAGGTTCACTGCCAAGATCATCTTAGTCTATCTCATGAAATAAAATTCATTACCCTTTTCATTTGAGGGAGATATAGATCTAACCCATATAATAATTAAATCATAAATATATGTTCCACAAGATCATTAAAATCATATCATATCCCATGAAATGTAATTTTTATCATTAAAATTTAATCATATCTTATCTTTTGGAATATATTTTAGGTTCCATGATCATTTAATCAAAAGAAATTCACTTGAAAATATGATGGTTTCAAATGAATATAAATTTTGAAATACAAACAGGTTTCATAAACCTCATTCCATAAAAAAAAGATTGTCTAAAAGAATGTGAATGAAAAAATATAATATCTTCCCTAGTAATCCATGAGTAACAACAATGTTTGTTAATTTGATGGGAAATAATTTTGACATGTCCATTAAAAAAATATTGAGTGAAATAACCTTTCTACATTGAAAATTTCTTTTTCAATCATTAAAAACTGAATACCCTTTTCACTGATCATATATAAAATAATTTATAAATTAATTTTATAAATAAAAAAAATATTTTTATGGAAAATATTTTTCAATGAAAATAATCTTCAAATATAATTTGGGAGTTTTTTTAAAACAAACATTTTGAAATAAAATTTATTTATGCCCAAACATGGAAATATGATCATATTTTTTAAACAAACATTTTCTTAATTTTTTTATTACAAAAGAATGGGAAAATAATACTAATAAATGGGTATAATTGAATAAAATAAGATATTGAAATTGATGACTATTATTTATGGAGGAATCATAATATTTCATCATGAAATAATAACCATAAACTACTTGGATAAAGGATGAGATTACATCAATAAACTCATTCAACTTGGTAATATTTGATTAAAATCTCCATGTAAGGAAATTAAATTTCATAATGCTTAAAAAATGATTATAATATGTATATTCATGATATAAAATTTCAAATGGAAGTATATACACCTCAAAAATGTTGGTCCATAGAAAAACATGTGTCTTAATGAAAGAAAATTAAGGCAAAATTGTCTTACTGATTTGGTAAAATTTAAAACATTTACCACATGAAATAGAGGTCATAGAATTCATATATAAATAATTAAAAAAATTAATAATAAGAATAATGTAATACATTCATGGGAATTATATACACTATAGGAATGTAAAGAGTGATGCTTAAACATGTATCACACGAAAATAAGAAAAGAGATGAAATTTACCTTACATTATGTATTGACTCCCATCGTACTTGTAAAACATTCATGTATAATAAATATATGTTTATAATTCGACTATCACAAAACCATATTATTATTTCTAATACCATATATTTTTTTTATGACTTTATATTACCCACTTATTAACAATTCTCTATTATGGTTTCACTTTAGGTAACATTAGCTTTGGTTTTTTCATGTGTCTAAAGTTGTTGTATCATAGATTCTTATATTTATATCATGATTTATATAATTTAATGCATGATATAGATATAATTTATTATCATTATAATTGTATTATAATAATTTGTATAATATATATGTATGAAATGGAATACACTGTTTTTGGAGAAGGTAAGTCCTACATAGGGATGAATAATGTTTCCTTTATTATTTTCATATTAAAAGAAAGAAAGAAAATGGAATATATATATATATATATAAATATAATATATTAATAATAAAATTATCAACTCCAAGATATCATTTAATTTCAATAAATACATACTTAATACATTCAATGAAGTGTTTTAATGAATCATGTACATTTGATGTGGAAGTAGTCCACACTTGCTCATAAGAAATTATTGTATTTACTCTAAATGGAAAGTATAATGATACGTGTTGTAAAATGATTAAATAAGCGTAAATACATAGTAACTATATTATATATCATTTTAATTGGATTTAAATCATAATTCCCACTATTAGAGCTGGTAAATGAAACATTAAAAATCACCATTTTGTAATATGGTAGATCATCTTACACGTAAACAGTATGATCGTTACCCATTAGATGGAAGTGTGTGAGAGTGTATGCAGAACCAATATAATAAAAAAATACAAGTATATTAAGAATTTTTGTTTATACATTCATTGAATAATATTACTTTAGGTGGTAGATAATGAAAAAAACATAAAATAACTTAGGGAAATAATGTTATATCTTATTTGGGTAACTCATTTTAGTTTGCACAAAACAAATTCCATGGATTTCATTATGCCCATTAGTTTGCATCATGGATGAGGTTATGGATATTTAGGATTTATTAAATCAAATATAATTCAATTCAATGTTTCCTAATATGTTTGAGAATGTTATATGAGAGGTTTCCTTTTATAGTGGAGGAGGGGAGGCACTCATGTAAATTTTTGGGAAAAGAATTACACCCACATTTTTCCTAAGACAATTCGAAATAATAATGGTCCAAATTATATACAATAGAAGAAAAGGTCTATATAAATCAATTTAATGGTTCTTTTATATGTTTTAATGTCATTTGGTATCTTAATATTAATATTTAGTCTATTATTATGATTAATAATACATCAATGGTTCAAATTGATTTTAGTTACATTCAATAATATTTTTGTTAAAAAAACTATGTTGAACAAAATAGAAATTTTAAATCATGGTAATTTCATATATTGAATCAATTATTCCAAATTATAATCATATAATTCGATGAAATTAATTCTTATTTAATCCTACCGATGGGATGACACGACATGTTTTTTTATGTAAAAACATCCAAATCATTTATAGGTTTTCATATCCAATTTAAAAGTGAAATTTTAACATTTTGAACAAAATTTTATTAATTGATTAAAACAAAATCCAATTAATATTTTAAATATACTTAATATAAAATTTAATTTTAATAATAATAAATATGAACATATAGTTTTGAATTAAAATTCATCTTTTTTAACGATTCATTCAAACATGACGATTCTCAGAAAAAACCGAAATATTCTTCCTAAAATAAATTTGAAATTATAAATTCAAAAATGAAGTTTATTTTATGAAATTAAATTTATATGTGGGTATAGAATTTTTTTTTATTTTTTTACAGATGTACATGAACAACTATTTATATGTGAAAATAGTATTTTTAAAAATATATCAACTATAACATAAATTATATCATTCAATATCAATAAGTTATATTTATTAAAACCATTATAAAAAATATTTGAAAAGTATTCATTACAATTCTTATTACTATTTTTAACAGCTAGGTAATAATTATCTAATTTAAATAATTAAAATAAATAATGATATTAATAGAAACTCAGTGTTTCTTATAACGTACATCATATTAGTGTTTCCTGTAACATACACCATGTCAGTTCCATGAAAAGGTAATTTTGGACTTATTGCTGTGAAAAATATAAATTAAAATAATATTTATTCAAAACAACCTCCATAAAAATAGAGAGTGTTAAATTTTACCCCCTCAAAATGAATTTTACCCTTGAAATTCTGTTACTCATGTAAAAAAATATAAAGATAATTCTATAATATAATATCGTTATGTACCCATATAGAATATTATAACTAGTTAATTCTCCCTAAAACAATGACTAGGTGAGTGGTATTTTTTCAAGAAATTTATCAGTACATTCCATAATTTCATCTCTTTATTCCATATATAGATTATCCTACTCCATTAGTATGACCAATGAGTTTAGTACATGTGACGTTTCAGGTATGTTCGTCTTTAAAAGATATACATGGAACACCTAATAGACATAAGTGAGATTTGATGAAAGTTTAATGTTATAGGATACAACCCCTATACGATCCAGAATCTAAAATGGGCCGATATACCTAGGGATTATATTCAATTTCTTCCAAAATCTTATAAAGTTCATCTTGGGAGAGATTAAAAGAAATAATTTTTACCAATATTAAATTATGTATCACACTGATGATTATCATCATTACTTTTCTTCTAACATTGATCTACCTTTATATGATACTGAATGGATTTAACCTACTTTTCCATTTCTTTAGTAATCCCAGGTATCATTATATTTATTTCTCCAATATAATCCCATCATTTTAGATCTTTACATTTATTCTTATAGAAGGCAATATACAGTACCATGTAAATTATTTAGTAAAAGCTATTGTTGTAAGAGAACTCAAAAACGGGAAGGTTTTCATCCCAAAAACCATTGAATTATATATAATATCATCTAAACATGTCTTCTAGGTTTGGAATTTTACATTCAGACATACAATATATCTTTAGATGATAAGTAGTTTTTAAACACAATTTCATATCAAATGTTTTCTGAATACATCACTAAAGCAAAGATGTAATCCTTGGATCCTGATATGATACTATAGAATGTGGATATAAAATAAACCTTCCCATATCCTTAATGAATATCATTGCAAGATGATTCAATGATAAGTCGTCTCTGATAGAAATGAAGGTTGCTGACATTGTAAGTCATTCAACTACAAAACATTTATCTTCAAAATCATTATATGTTTTTGGTAGCTCAATGAAAAAATAAATAGTTAATTTTCTCCCATTTCCATTATAGTATGGGAAATTAATGAAACAGTACCTTTGAAATTTTGATTTTAGCCTTAAATTTTTGGTATATGAAGCATCATGATACAAACTCTTTGTTATATCTCTTCATTCCTTCCAACCAAAAGTATTTTAACAAGCCCCTATACATCTTTATAATATCAAGATGAATAGAGAATGAAAAACTTCGTGCTTCCTCCAATAGATCCTTCTTAAAATATTGTATGGAAGTATTACATACACTTTTTCTAAACCTTATTATTCAATTTGGATCATGGTTAATCTCCAAATACTTTCTAACTTTCTTTTACAGCTCTACATCATCCTTCTACACCTCCTTAATCTTCACATGGAGAGAGGATTTTAATTTTGTTTGATAAATATAATATTCTTCCCATTAATTCATAATTTATAGATATTTCCATTGAAAATAATAAAATACATTTTATTTTTTGATCCACATCATGGATAAGATAACCTGATCCTTTTGACTCAATGCATTAGTCGCCTTGTTCACTTTCCCATGGTGGTAATGTATTGAATAATCATAATCGTTTATCTGCTATAAACATCTTATTTGGTGATTTTTTAACTTTTTTTCTATCAAAATATATTTCAAACATTTATTATCAATATATAAATCACACTTTTCTCCATAAAGATTATACCTCCATATCTTTAACACAAAAAATATTGATGTTAACACCAAATAATGAGTTTGGTAATTTTTTTCATGAATCTTCAAATATAGAAATGCATAAGATATAACCATTTTATTCTGCATAAGAACACATCCTAATCATATCATGGATACATCACTATAGATTAATAACCCTTGTCCACTCTAGGGTTATTTATGAACCAGTTTGATGACTAATCTTCTCTTCAGTTCATTGAAATTTTCTTCACATTCATCTTTCTAGTGGATCGTCACACCCTTCCTGGATAACATAATAATAAGACTATTTAGTTGTGATAAATTATCCCCAAAACATCAATAATATCCTTTTCAACCAAATAATTTGTAGAACATAGACACCATGGTTTGTCTAGGCCATCATTAAATAACATCTGTATTTGATGGATCATCTAATATAATGTATCTTGGGAATGTGGGACCCAAAATTGAAACCTTCTACAACAAAAATTTACAAGATGTACATTTTTCATATTTTTTCCCTTCTATAGGGTCTTATGTATAGTTTTGAAGTGGTATTTATTCTCTTAAATTCAATTGAAATGAAAATAATACCATCTATAAATACTAACACAAACGTATTGAGGTAATATCTAAAGACACTGTTTATTAAATCCATGAAGATGCAAAGAATTTTAGTAAGACCAAAAGGGGTCACTATAAGTTCATAGTGTCCATACCCTGTACACAAGGTCATATAAGTTATATCCTTTTTCTTGGATGTCAATACATGATATCTACAACAATGGTCAATCTTGGACACGTATTAAGATCAGCATAGTTGATAAATCATGTTATAAATATGGGGGATATGATACTTGTTCTAGATATTAATCTTGTTTACATTCTAATAATCATTGTCAAGCCCCATTTGTATATCATTATTTTTCACAATGAAAATAGGTTAACCCCATGGTGACACACTCGGCCAAATGGATCCCTTATCAAAAATTTATTGGAGTTTCTTTATTAATTATAGAAACTCAATAAGGGAAATTATATCAAGATATTTTACAATTAGTGTGGAAGTAGTTATAAGTTATATTGAGCACTCAAATTATCATTTTTGTGGATGTCTAGGTAAATCATTCAGAAATACATCAACAAATTCTCCAACAATAGTCGTATCATTGATTTAAATATTTTCCCTAAGAATTTCAGAAAATTAAACCCTCTGAATAAGAATTACTAACAATATATTGGATGTGATCTCTATATTAAGTTCATGATTATCATCAAATTAAGGGATGATCACACTAGGGTTTGAAATATCTAACATAATAACCCTTTCATTATAGTTTATTTAATGTTTATTTATAGGAATCCATTCTGGGAAAAAATGACACTAAAATAAACTTACAACGAATAACAAGATTTCCAGGAAGCTCAATTCCATAATAATCTACTAGAGTGTAATCACAGATTCAGGATGAAATATTCTTATAATTAATAGTTTCCACTTAAAATTCCATATTTAATCATTTTTTTGGAATCTTAACACCCTTATAATATTCATTAGATATTTAAGGGTGGTTATAGGCAGAATAAAAACCCACAATAGAAGTTCTACGGTGGATGGTAAGTGTACCTTTCACCATGTCATTATCAATACCCCATAAGAAATAGAAATTGCATGAAATTTAAAATTTTCCCTCAGCTTAATTTTTTGTTGATGTCGATCATGACCACTTGACTTGGTTTAGGGAAGTGGTTATCATAATGTGAATTCTCTTTATAATCATTGTTCTAAATTATAGGAGGTGCATTCTATGTTTCTGTTTCAACATTATCATTGTTTTCTAACATATTCCCATCACCCCATAAATCAAATTCCCGATGGGATTCCCTTACAAACTTACAATATTTAGTAGACACATTAATGGAATTTTCTCCCAGATTATTCTAACACTTAGAGAGCAATGTAATGCTTATTTTGTTATCTTAATAGATGATAGATTCTCTTTTACACTTCATTTTTCATTTCTTGTAAAACCCATGTGATTGATACCTAAATACAACCTACATTTCAACATTGATTTAACAATGTAAAATATCTTCATATATACTAATATATTTTATAGACAACACCCTTCTGATAAATGGATTTAAGAAACTAAAGAAATAATCAACATTATATTCAGGTTTGCTGGCCATTCTTAAAGAATATCTTGAATTTTTGTGAAATTATCATTGAAGGTACAAATAATTATATCATACATTTTTAGCAACTCAAGGGAATCTTTCTCTATTTGGGTATGAAGAATTATATAAATGTACTTATTGAAAATTAAGTTTTTAATCTCATCACAATCAATGGATTCAATATCATCTCAATAACTCATATCATTGATTATTGTCCCCTAATGGTATGATTCACCTTATAATCGATAAACAATCAGAATGTTTTGTCATTGTCTGAATACCAGTGAACAAATAATACCCATTTAGTAGTATCGATCCACTGTTCAGTAACAAGTGGATTAGATGGACCTATGAAAATAGGAAGAAATTTCCTCATGAAATACTTAATAGAATGTTTTTCCATTCTTTTCCCATTTGGGTGTCCACCAGGATTCATATCATGAGAATGTTGTGTGAGAATATGAAAATGTTTTTTAATTTATCCCCCATAGAATTATTTTTTTATGATTACAATAATCTATTGTCCATCGCAATCACCATTAAAATGATTTCTTTATGTTCAATCAATTGACATAAAATAAAAAAAACATATAATAAGAAAAAAATATCATATTATGATACAAAATAACAATTAAAATTATCTCTTAGGATGTATAAATTAAGAAAACATCATTAATCCATGACACCATAAATTATCCTTGGTTATTCATAAGAAACTTCTATTTAAATACATCATGATGGTTCCTGAAGAGTTTGTGAATTCCACCAGAGTTTACCAATGTATTGTGAATTTTTGTGGCCAGCAAGATCCATTGTCATGTACCAGATTATCCTGAGTCAAGACTGGGAAATTTTCTTAGTGTTATATCCCTAGGTACATATTTTCTAGAGACAAATCCACCTATAGTATCTAGATAGGTATGCATTTCTAGGAAACCACTCATTCTATCATTTACGAAATTTCCATGATATTTTCCTATACATTTCATTATTCATAATCTTATCTGAAAACATATACATAGGGATATCATGAAGGATTTATCATCCTAGTATCCAAAGAATGACTAAAATATTGATCTAGTACAAGTTATGGTGATCCTATCTTTTGGTATATAAATATTACAGAGATTTTACAGAATAGTTAAAAAATATATAAAATAGACACTCAAATACCATATTATTCGAGTGCCTTTAGAAACATGGAATAATAAACCCTTGTATGTATGTGGGATACATTATCTCCCCCCTAGTTTATTCTTGACAATAACCCTTCTTGTAAATATCAAACATAATACATTTCTACATAACCTGGGGAAGGAAACATAAAAAGGGGCCTGCTCAAAATCCCATTGAGGGAAAACTGGGAATACATGTTAGCATAAACATGAGCATTGGGGTAAGATAATATGATTAATAAAATATAAGATTTAACCCTACATCTCAAATATCATAAACATGAATCAAGGAATAAATATTGGATCTTCATAATACATGGATCATTAAAAAATAAAGAACATAAGTCATTAAATCATAATATAATAATAAAATATAGAATTGTTTATATGCATAAGAATATAATATGATTTTTATAGTATTCAAGGCATCACATCCAACACCAGCTTTTTATTTTGGGTTCATTCCCCATACCATCATGGTTGTCATGGTTCTCTCCATTGGACATATTAGTAGTATGAGTTCAGTCCTCATACCATCTTGACAGTCATGTTATACTATTATAGCCATAATAGTAGACATGATTCACTCCAAAGACCATCTTTGTTTGTCTCGTGTGATATATATCGTTACTCAATATATTTTATAGAGATATAGGTCACAACCATCCATAATATTTTCATACAAACCTGTGACACATTATCATTAAAAATTAAAGAATAATCTATGAAATTAAATTGGTATCATAGACATATAATCATATCATATCCTATTGAAAATGATATAGGTTTTATATTAATTTAATTAAAATAATAACCCCTAAAAATAAGTGAGATTCAAAAGAATATAACCCATGATAGTAAAACTGGTTTCATAAATGAAACATCATTAAAACATAAACCATTACTTGAAAAAATTTGAATAAAAAATGTTAATTGATTCCATAGTAAGGCTTGAGTGACACCAATGGTTCCCATATTATATGGAATATAACCATGTGATGTTCTTTAAAATATGTTCTTGAGGAAAACATGATTTTTACGTTTAAAAACACTTTTTGAAATAGAAAACATTTTTGAAACAAATTTTTCTATGCAAATTGCTTTGAAAACATATAAAGGATGATTTTAAAACTATAAAGTAATTAAAAATAATTTTACTAAGAAAATGGTATATAAATATCATTTGAAAACATGTATTAATAATTAGATTTTGAAATTAAACATATTTTTGAACGAAGAGGGAAATACAATCAGATTTTTCATAAAAAAATATTCTTAATTATTCCAAGTACAATAAAGTTTAACTTTTTAATAATACATGGATATAAATTAAATAAACAATGGAAAATTAAAATCACGAATTTCATTAAGAGGTGAATAATAATATATAATCAATGTATTCATAATTATAAAAAATATTGATCAATGATGATATTGCACCAGTAACGTCATAGAACTTGGTGACATTAGATAATAATCTCCAGTTAAGGAAATGAAATTTATCGAATTATAAAAAATAATTGAAATAAGTAAAAAAATTATATAAAATTACAAATGTAATTATATAAACCTCCAAAAGATTGATTTTTCATAACAATAAATGCTTCTCATAAAATGATAATTGAGGAAAGTCTTTCCAATTTTGTAACGTTTGAAACATTAACCCCATGAATGAAATATAATAGAATTGATAGGTAATTACCAATAAATTTAAAAATAATAATCATATAATACATTCATTGTAATTATATAGACCACATAAAATAAAAGTGTGTTATCTAAGGAGTGTATCACACAGAAATAAAATGTGAGATGTAATTTCTCATATATTGTGTCTTGACTCTCATTGCACACATAAAAAACCATGTATAATAAATATAATTTTCTATATATCTATAAAATATTCATAATCATAAATTTAATACTATATATGGTTTTATGTCTTTATATTTCCATCTTATTAACAATTCTATGTTAAGGTTTCACTTTTGGAAACATTTCTTTTGTTGGTCACATGTGTCTTGATTTCTTGTGTCAATGGTCCTTATACATATATCATGACTTCCATATTTTAAACCATGATAAAAATTTAATTTATATTAATTATATTTTTCATTATATAATCTACAGAATATAGATATATGTAATGGAATAAACCATTAATGTAGACAGTAAGCCGTATGTACACATGAACGCTGTCTCTGTTTTTAATAACCTATTGAAAGGAAGAATGAAAATAAATTATATTAGTATATTTATTTGATATCATTATTTTATAATTATGATTTTATATATATTATATTTTTTCACTAAACCCATTATCAATACATTCCATGTAGTGTGTGAATGAATTGCATCCCTTTGAGGGGGAGTAGTCCACACTTCCTCAAACCAAATTATCGAATATACAAAAAATTGAAAGTATAAATATATGTGTAATAAAAGAATTAAAAATGATTAAATTCATAATAAATATATTACATAACATATATAAACAATTTTTCAATCATAATATCAACCATGAAAGGTTGTAATGAAAATATGACCAATCATCATTTCGTGATGTGGTAGTTCGTTATACACATTAACACTATATTCCTTATCCATTAGATATATGTGTGTGTAAGTGTAGGATTAACCATTAGAATAAAAAAATCATAGTATATTTAAGATACGATTTTTGTAATAACTCATGGAATAAGATTATTTTAGTCTGTATATATGTAAATAAAATAATATAAGATGATGAATAATGTTACCTCTTATTCAGGTAACTCTTTTTGGTTTTCATCAAAGGGCTTCCTGGATTGATTTTGGTCCAAGGGGAGGCTTATAAGATGAGGTTATATAATTTAATGATCTATTTTGTAGTATATATTTTTACCCAAAGTCAATTGATAGGTGTGATGAAGTGGGTGAATAGGTGGTCATTTATAGTTGAGGAGGAGTGACACTCGTGTAAATTTTGGGAAATGGAATTTCATCCATGTTTTCACCATGTAATGTAGATCCAATAATAGAAAAAATTACACAAAAGGGATTATATAGTCTATATATTTATATTAAAGGGATCTTGGTAAATTTTCTAGGTCTTTTTTCCCTTATGATAAAAGATTATTCTCTTATTTAATTTAATCATATCATTATAGCTGTAATTAAATTTAATTATATTTACTAATATTCGTTTTCCTAAAATTATTTTACCTTATTATAAATTATAATATATTTTAATTTCAAATATGGATTCAATTTTTCAAACTTCCAATAATAAAAATGGCATAAAGGAATTTAAATTTAATCCCACTAATGAGATGACACTATAGGGTTTTAAAGTAAAAACATCCAAAATATTGCTAGGTTTTTTAATCCAATTTCAAAGTCAAATGGAATACAATAACCTACATTCGATTAATATATTTATCATCGATATAATTAATATTATACATAAATTTAAAATATTCTTTCCCCATATATATAAATTAGATGGAAAACTGATTTTTTTATTAATATCTAGTATTTTCCAATATTAATCAAAAAATGAATTTTCTCAAAAAAATAATTAAAATTTCACCTAAGAAAATTTAGACATTATAAATTCAGAAATGAAATTTATTTTATCAAATTAAAATGATATGTGTATCTATAACTAATTTTATTGTATTTCATTAAATGATATTAAAAGTAGTTTATTTGAGAAAATAATATTTTTAAGAATATATGGACTTTACCAGAGCTTATATATTTATTAATAAAAATATTTTAATTATATAAATCCATTATAAAAATTATATTTTAAATATAGTTATTAGTATTCAAATTACTAATTTTAACGTCAAGGTTATTATTATGTCATTTAAATAATGGTAACAATAAGACATGTTTTATAAAAACAGAGTATTGCATGTAACATACATGAATTTGATGTTGTCTGTAATGTATTTCAATATGGTGTCATGTGAAAGTAGTTTTTTTACTTATTTTTTTATCAATATATCAATGAAAATTTACATTATTCAAAAAAAAGTTCCATATAAATTTGTGGTGTTATAATATTGATATATGTTATTACATTAACATATCAATATCTATATATATTAGAGATAATTATGTTATTATGTAATTTTTTTGAATAATATTTGAATAATATGTAATCAGAAATAATAAAAGTTTTGTTAATAATGAATCATATTTTTTAGACAACCTATTTAGTTTTGTATCAAAATTATTTTTCTAAAGGTTTCCTAATCAAAAATGGCCTCTAGAACCTTAGGGGGGATTACAGAATATATTTTCTATGGATTGGATGAATCTTATGTATTATTAAGTGTGACATGGAGATTGTAGGGGGTACCCTTTTATATGTTGGAGGAATGAACATTATATATTTTTGAAAAAAAAGGTATACCCACATTTTAAATATTAAAAAAGGCTACAAGAAGGATCATTATAGAATATTATAAGACCTATGTTTTTAATATGGACAAAAATATTAATTGAACATGTTTTTAGTTTATTTTAACCCATATATGTTATGTTCAATCCCTTGTACTCCCATTTCAACATTAATAACAGTACTTATTTTTTACCATATTTATTATTATGTATGTCAAAATATCTAGTTGAACTTATTATATTATATTAATTATTATGATTCTAAATATTGAATATATTTTAAAAATAAATTTTATAGATGTAGAAAAACATAATTTAAAATTATTCATGTTGTCCTAATGAAATTAATGTTTTAAAAAAATATTTAAAATGTATGAAATTTATTTATCAATGATCTTGAAAATTTATTTAAAGAACTTAAATCGGATTAATAATAATATAATTTAATTAATTTTACTTGTAAATTATTTTTAAACATGATGTGACATTTTATATTCTTTAAATGAAAATGAAATGTGTACTAAAAATTAATATTTTTCACCTTTCAATAAAAATTTTCCTATAATTGAGATGTACGTTTTTATTACCAAACCATGTGTATTGTGAGATATGCATGTTGTATACTTACTATTATAGTGTATAAATTTATGTGTGCATAATTTAAATGGAAATTTCCATAGATAAATCATCATATCAAAGGGTTATTTTACATCCTAATCTGTAATGAGAACCTTGATATACTATGATAGCAATCTAAATATATAAAAAATGTTCTAGATATATCATACTGACTATAAAGGAAAAGTTATTATATCTGGTGTTATAGATCATAAACATTGAGAAATATTCTCATAATGTTCACACATTGTTATATCTAGTCGGTGATATCATGACTCCCACTAAATAGAACATCACATGATTTGGGTTACTTTTGATGTTCTTATCTATATACATTTTTATTATTCTCCTAACTATAGATCATTATTAATGTGTGACATTTTATCATGTAATTTGATGCAAGGTGAAAAAATGACAATGATATTTTGGCAATGTATTTTTTGTGCATCATTTGTAGTATGGAATTGGTTGAATGGTCAAGTTATAATTTGTATCTTCTATGATATGGAAGTGATATCTCAATCCTGGTTGATATGGATGGAAGTACCTTCCTCAAATCCAAGTTCATGGTTCTAGAAGGTAAATATATAATATGACATCAAAAATTAATAAATAAATAGAATAATATGACCAAATTATCCATTATAATTTATGTCATATCATATGAAAAAGAGACAATATTTCACAATGTGTGTTTGAAGGTCGGCTATCATTATTATGACTAATACTTATCTCTTTATGGGATATGAAGGGTGAAAGATTCAACTCTTGGTCGATGAATATTAATAAATAAAATTTATATATTGGCCTAGATGGTCAAAAATAATAATTTATTCAAGATTCTACCCTATTCTGCTAAACGGGTATATAGGAAATTGATGTCCCCACCATGGGGTCCGAGATTCTTCTGTGTTCGATCACCAAAAAATAAATAAATATTTATTATTCACATATAAAATAATTAAGATTAATTTATTTATTAAGATTCTGTATATGTGTTAATGTAAATATATGGAATAATTTCATATAAGAAAATAATTTATTTAATATTCAAGGTTCATTTAATATTTGTGGGAAATACGAGTCAATTTAAATAATCTTGTTTACCATGTAATATATTTTATATATAATACTTGTATTTGATAAAATATAAAAAATATTTATTATGAATTTAGTTATTCATGATTATTTATTAATTATTAAGTGGACATCAGATATACGAGAGCAGGGAACCCTAAACATGTACTTTACACATCCACTATATAAGTAGAGGTAGAGAACATTTATTCTGTGCAAGGGAAGTCATTTTCCAATGGATTTATAGATCCTCTCTCCACCTCCTAAATCCCTGATAGATATTGATTCCATCCAAGAAATCAATCCATGGATGTCTTCACAGATCATAAGAATAGTGTCAAGGTGATCATCGCGACATCAAATGAATCTCTTAACCTCCTCCCTAGCACTCATAATTTGAAGACCACCATTCATGTGGTGTTTGAAAAATGTATGGATGATCTAGAGGGGTTCATATTAAGATCCTTCTAGAAATGATCATATATGAAAATCCGGATTCAAATAAACCTCCATTTAAACAAGGTACTTATTTAATTTATAGTATTTACATATTTTATACAAATGAGATCTGTGGACCTCTACAGGGGATCAAAATACTATAGGGGATTATGTTAAATCTATCTAGTGAAAATTTTCATAAAATCCCAGGGCTATAGGCCTCAACTATTTGCTTGTTACCTTGATTCTGAACCAAAAATTACATGAAATAAAGAAGCAGTTATCTTCCAGAATAGTGATTTTAATAAAACATTAGTAATAAATGGGTGATAATATATCATACATAAATCATATATAAGATGAATGAAATTATTATTATTCTATACAAAATTTATAATATATCTTCTTTTATTATATATGTGGTTTCGACACATATAATGAAATATGAGTTTTAAGGTAAGGGATTTATTTTTCAATCCAATTTTAATTGGTATTTTTTATAATTTAAACGGAATTGAATAAATTATGTTATCATTATTTAATAAATCAATTTCAAAATTCTTATCCTATGGGTTTCTATAGAGATTACATATTTTACATTAATTTTATTTTCTATAATAACTCAAAATAATGAGAGAATGTGTTTAAGGAAAACCTAATTTATTTACCTCAGAAGAAAATCATTATTATTCCATATCCATGACTTATTGAATGTTTTCAACAATGTTTTCAACAATGTTTTTATTATTCTACTATGATTATTTAATTTCATTTTCAACAGTGATTGTTTTTCAAAATATGTTTTAAATATAATATTTCTGACACTTTCAAAATGAGGCAATTTTTTAGATTTATAAAAATTGTGAAAGGAATGTTATCATTTAACTTATAATTAAAAATTAATGTTCCCTCTATCATGTATTATAAATTAATTGAATCTTAGATTACAATTTTTCAGGTTTATATTCGAAGAGAAATTTCCTGATTTTTTTAATAATTTTTTAGATTTTAATTAAGTGATATCAATGTGAAAAGCATATTTTCTTTAGGAAATATTTAATTGAATAATTTATATTAATATTCATGTAAGATAACATATTTGATCATATTTATATTTTAATGGGGGCTTAATCCAATGATACAATCCTTATTCATTATTTAGTTCATTTACATGAATGAAGAAGAGATGCATATAAAACCCATTTTTTTTCAGGTGTTATTCTATTATTAAATTAATAAATTTTTATAGAACTAGTTTTCTTTACATGAGTTATTATATAATTATATGATTTGTGTTTCTTGATATTGTAGTACTCATATGTATGGTTTTCATTATGGTATGAGTGGGCATAAATTTATATATCCCTCCATTTAATTGGGTAATGTTTTATATCTTAGGATTTAATTACTAGAATCAAGTCAATGTGCCTAGTCCACTATAGGAAACATGTCGATGTGCTTGATCTGCTACGTGATACACATGATCTCACATGTACCACTATTATTTTACTATCTTAATAGATATCCTTTAAATATGAAATTATTAATATAACATTACTTATGGAAAAGTCACATAAGCTAAATTTATGATTCATGATTGGTTTATGAATATTTATCATTCTTATGATTCATTTATTTAGAAATGATAACACAATATTCGATGACTGGTTTTTAAGATCATTGACAGATTTTGTAAGAAATATGTAATTTGTGGTTATCATCTCATACTGAAATACTTATATTATTCTTTTATATGATCATCGTTAGAAATCTCCCATGTTTTCCCTTTCTGATCATCTATAATCACCCTTTCGTATGCTTCCTTCCCCTAGGTTATGGAGAATTATTTATGTATGGTATTTTAAGAAAGATAAAAATTGGGAAGAATGTTATGAGAGATGAGGGATATGTATCAAAATATGATTTTATTGTATATATTCTCAAAAAAAATAAACATTCAAGATTTTTGTGTGGATCATATTGTTATATATAGATTATTCATCTCTTATGAAGTAATATATCTATAAAAAATATTAGACCATCAACATTCATATCTGAGTGGGGTTAAACTAATATATGGAGATTATGATTAGAGAATTTTTTTTAAAACCTGTGGGATGACACAATGTAACAGATAAAATCATAGTGCCTTGGAAATGGCGATGGATAACCTAGAATAACCCTACTGTTTAATAAATTTAGAAGAATGTGTCGTGATTTAAACATCCTAATAAGTAAATTCTAAGATTATTTGATATCTCAATTTGATTGTTTTTTGATTTATTCTTTCAGTTTGTTTTTATCTTTTTAAAGAAGGATTGAACTAGAAGAGATTAGGATATGAATTAAGTTGATTGATAATTCTATGATTTTCAAAATGAGAAACCAAATGCTATGGGATATGGAATATTGAATCTTATTACTATGATGATGAAAAATTATTTGGCTGTGAACATTGTCGATCTAAAAAATGATCAAATGTGTTAAGAAATATCATTTAAATTTTTTATGAAGAAATATACAATTTTTTTTATTATGTCCTGTGATCCACTAGTGGTTGGGAAATGGATCAAAACCATTGATAATATATTGTTTTACTCTCTAGTGATCAACACATGAAAATGTTATCCTAGTCATTTTTCATTTGGAAGGAGAAGTAGATAAATGGTGGAATATTATTAAGAAAAATATTCAAGAGTAATAAATTGACTCTAATTAATTGGATGAGTATAATTGGATAAATTATAGTAAGTACATTACTAGTAATAATTGTAAACTAATATAAAGGGAATTTTATTATACTGTTCAAATGGAGGATGGATTCATTCGTAATTATGTTGATTATTTTAAAAGACAAGAAATTGAATTTTATATATAAAACATGGTGGTTATTAGGATGTTGGAAAATGAGATATAAATCCCATTAAAGTCAATAGGTGATGATTAAGTCAACTATTTCAATGTAGGAGATGAATATTTATACTAATTAACCACCTAATCTCCAATGATTTTAATTCAGAGTCTAGTAATTATGCTAACCGATAAACAAATATGATGGTTGTTTATGAGAATTAACATCAAAAACCTCTTAAGCCTACTAAAAAATTGATATATTGTTGGAACCATGGTATTCTATGCATTATATGGAGTAGGGTTTGTGTTTGTTTTCAATCCTCAGTGGATGTTCAGAATTTGTACCAGCAAAGAGATCAAACCGTTCATGCAGACAACAGTATTGAAGGTGGCGTCATTTCTCTGTGTTTACCAAATTTTTGGACATGAAAAAATGACAAATGGAGAAAAGTGTTTTTGGAAAAGAGACTTACGCACCGTGTACATTAAGGAGAGGAAAAAGGTACACCATATGTTTTTCATGATCAGAACATGTTAAAATGGCAAAGGGATAAGTGTCGCGCAAGTTTTGGAGTGGTCGCACAAGTGACATACCCACCATGAAGAGACTAGCGCGCTGATACCTAGGAGGAATGTAAACATACGTATCTTTTGTTTTTCAAGATTAGAACTTCATAATATGGAAAAGGAAATAAGGTTGCGCTAGTATTGGTTGGGTCACTCAAGTGAGGTGCACGGTAGAGGCTAGGGGAGATGAGTTGCGCGCCGAGACATGCGTGCCAAGGAGTGACTTGCACGCCGTCGCGCAGGGGGGTCCAGTTTTACTATAAATACAAGTCAACCCCTCCTCATTTCTAATGGAGTTCAAGACTTTTATATTTTTCAAGCTCACGTCGCGCAAGTAGTGGAGTCGCACAAGTGGTTGTTATGGCGCGCAAGTAGAGGCTGCACGCCGATTGTTGGTTGCGCGACCAAGGCGGTTGGGGAGTTAAAGGCGCAACGTCGCACATGTTCGGAGTTGAAAGAGGCAGTGTCGCGCAAGTTTTTTGGTGTCACTTGTGCGCCGAATTTGTACTGTGGAAGTGACTTGTGCGTCGGGATTGAAACATGCGCGTCAGGATTGGAGAAGTGCGCCAGTGTTGTTAAAGTACATTTGTCCACTTGAAGCTTCAGAAAAGCTGGAAGATTGCCCGGTACCCTTATCACAAATTGGCATTCATCTTCTAGTGAGAATTGGACATCAATAGAGAATCTACATACAACAGAGGATGCATTCTTATGCAATGATGAAGAGACCTTCACGTCTATAAACTGAGTGTGACTTCACCAAGGTAAGTGAGTCAGGGGGAGTCAATAGGAGTGACCCGAGGGAAGCAGTAAGCTATCCCTGAACCATTGTAAAGGTAGTGAGCCTGGGACAGAGTTTCTGTTCCCAAACCATTGTAATCCACAGCTAGTGAAGATTAGTGGAATTGGGTACCACCGAAAACTTGTCAGCATATGCTCCTTGGATGTAGCCCTTAGTAGTGAACCAAGTAAAAAGTGTCGTGTCTTCTCTGTACATGTGAAAGTTCGATTTATAATCATATTCATCATATAGGTTCAACAAGTTCCTACCAACGTGTGAACAAGATCCATCACATTAAAAGAAAAATTTGTCACTCTGATTCACCCCTCCCCTCTCAGGGTGTCCCGGGATCCTTCAAGTGGTATCAGAGCGTAATGGTTACTGGTGTTGAATCTATCTTTTATCATCATGGAAAATGCAGTCAATGTCAGGGGAGTCCCTCACATCGTTGGAAGTAATTTACAGATCTGGAAGAACAGAATGAGATCTCATCTAAGATATCTTGGAATGGATGTTATCTTTTCTACTGTGCAAGGAATACAAGTCACTGATCCAACATGTCTGGCTATGACTGAAACAGATAGGAAAATTATTGATGCAGATGCTAAAGCTCAAAATGCACTCACTACAGCCCTTTCTGATCAGATCTACCTATAGGTAATGAATTTCTCCTCAGAAAAATCTATGTGGGATAAACTTGAGAATATTTATGAAGGAGATAGCAAAGTGAAGGAGGAAAAACTACAACTGCTGCACAATGGGTTTGATGATCTGAAGATACATCCAGATCATAATGCAGACTCTTTCTTTAATCGAATTACTGATGTGGTTGGAGCAATTTGGGGTCTAGGAAAAGAAATAAAAGACATTGATATTGTAAAGAAAATATTAAGAAGACTTTCACCCCTATATAATGCAAAGGTGTCAGCCCTTGAGGAAAGAGTGATTTCCAAACTTTCTCTAGATGATCTACTGAGCAGCTTGGTATCATATGAAATAAGAGTCAAACCAGAAGATGCTAGAACTCGTGTGAGCAAGGAAATGGAATTCAAGGCCATCGATAAACTGAAAATCTCAAATAATAGTAGCTGTGAAGATAACGAAGAGAAATAAATTCTTTCTCTCATTGCAATGAAGTTCCATAAGGGGAAAGGAAAATTCAAAGGGAAGTTACCTCTCGCATGTTTCCGTTGTGGAAGAGTTCGACACATTTCCTCTCAGTGCTTAAGAAAGATCAATGATGAAGATAGTGAAGATGAAAGCTTCGAGAATCCTCGAAGAAGGTTCTTCAAAAAGGGAGACTTCAAATATGGTAAGAAAATGCAAAGGAATTGTTTTGTCTGTGAAGAGGAAGAAGATGATAATGAATTCTGTGATGATGAAGAATCAAAATTCAAAACTAGGAACCATGCTTCTATAATGGAAACTGTTGAAAAGTCAGAAGATATTGATGGAGAAAAACATCTTATAACTTGTGTAGATCTCGATGCATCTTAAGGATGTGGTTAGTAAGATTAAAATTAAATGTAATAATTGCAATAAGTGGAAATCAATTGTAGAATAATCAACTAAATACGTTGATCAACTTGAAGCTGAAATTGAACGACTGGAAGAATTTGTGAAGGTATAGTTAAAAATAATTGAAATCATTGATGAGGTAGTAGATCTAAAGCTGATAATTGAAGAGTAGGCAAAGTTACTCAATGACCTCACCTCCAGTGTAACGCCCCTACCCCAATGACCCAGATTCTATGCATTATTTTAATACATTGGCATGATTACAAATAATCAAATCTCGAAAAACCGATCAGTTTAGCAGTCTTGGAAAATAGATTACATACATGAATGTTACATTTCACTTCATAACATACGAAACAACATAAATAATACTTTATATATTCCTTTATTCCATTGTATTAACCTTGCATATCAATCACAATATAGTTCATGGAATCCTGGAAAAAATAATACATAGATAGGGGTGATCTGAAACGCTCCGTAAGGGTAAGTAATACAGTGAAAACTTTCATAAATAAGCATAAACATTTTAGACAATGTATAACTAAAACAAAATCCTTTTAAACTTAAACATCAACAAATTATGGCAAAAATAAAATGAAAATAATGCCATTTACTTATTCACATGGATATTCTACTAATTAAATAATCACATGCAATATCCATAACCACTTTCATAATGATGGAATGCATAATTACAGACTATCATAACCACATAGCCAAGGCCTTGTGCCAAGACTACAAATAAGATTCTCTCAAGGCCTTGTTCCAAGACACTAGTTTGTCTCATGAGACATACTAATGCACCGAGGAGCTACAGTGGGCTCCACCCGTCACATATTAAGTCCAATGCATTCCCATATGAAAAGGTTTAAACATAACATAATCTTTCGTATTAAAACTAGCATGCGAAATGTAAATACTTTCACCATAAACCTGGAATGGTATAAAGATAAAATTTCCATAGTCAAACATATCACAAAACCATCAATACAATATGGAAGTTTTGTTTCCTAATAAATTTACTTCAAATAATCTTAAAATCCATAAAAGGATGTTGACATAGATGAAATCAAAACTCTTTTTTTAGAGAAATATATATTTTTAATTGAAATAATTTAAGAGTCATATAAAATAAAACATTTTCATTGAAAATATTATTATAAGCTTGTAAGAGAGTCTTTGATGATTTTATAATGGTGAAAAATAGCTGCACCCGTCGTATAAGTTAAAAATAACATACTTACCTTAAATTTGGCGAAAAGGTTAAAAGTGCCTTGTTTGGAAAATGACGGAAAGATTCCTTTAAAAACACGTAAGGGTATAAAATAATTTAACCCATTGTCTATTAAATAGTAAAAATGTATTTAAATACATATTTAAGTAACATGGATGTGGATGATAAAGAGATCCCAGTAGATAATTACGTATAAACAACCTCAGATAATGAAGAGATTGCGAAATAAACCCTTACCTTGTACTTTTCCTTAGTTGGGGGTAGGTTAATCTCATGTATAATGGTGAAATAATTGTTATTAAATTATACAAGAATCATATACATTAATATGATATCATATATGATCTTTTAATATTGCTTTGTTAATAATATTTTAATATTATCGTCATTTCGGGTGTTAACTGATTCGTTTTTCTTTATATGCTTCGTTATGTAAGTCGTGTTTGTTATGGATAGGTTGTATCTTATTTATATCCAGAATTATATCAAGTCCTTAAACATTACATTTATTCATCAAATGATAATTATTCTTGAATATATAATATGGGGAAATGAATCTCATCATGTTCGTGGAGACGGTAATCCGTACGTACGCAGGAATGCTACTTCCATTTCATTTTTCATTTTAAAAAAATAAAAACCAAAAGATACATAGGTATATAATTATTAAAGTATAATATAATATCGTATATGTGTTAATTAAGTTCATTAACACCATCCTTTATATGTTCCATGTATGGTATTAACGAGTCATATCACTTTGAGGGGGTGGTAGTCCGCACTTCCTCAAATGAAATTATCGTATATATATAAAACATGAAATGAATAATGGTATGATATAAAATGGAATTAGATATGATTATATATAAAATAAATATCATAAATATCATATTTAATTATATTTCCATCATAATGGCCACCATGAGAGGTGGTAGGAGATAATTGAATAATCATCGCTTCGTGAGGCGTTTGGTTGCCATCCACAGAAACATTATGTTCATCACCCATTTGACGGATGTGTGTGTAACTTTAGGTATAATACTTCAAATAACATTATCCTAGTATATTTAGGATACTGGTTTTGTTACAAAAGAAAATAATAAGAAGAGTTTAGGGGTTGGAGAAGTAAAATAAAAGAAAAGAAGCTAAGAGAAATCGTTACCTTTAATTTGGGTAACACCCTTTGGTTTGAACTAAAAATAACACATGAAGTGCATTATGCATATGGTAAGGCTTCTAAAATGAGGATATATATGTAGGGAACTTAATTTGGAAGAGGTTGGATGAGCCAAAAGGCTTGAGAGGAGTGAGGAAATGGTTAGAAGTGGTGTCCTTTTATAAGGGGGAGGAGGGGCTCTTTAGGAAAATCTAGAAATATTATTTTATAATAAATTCATATTCGGTTTCTAATGGATTAAAAGTGGAATATTTAACGTTTATGGTGGGGATAAGTCTAAAATAACTCAACAAATAGAATTTATATAGGTTTGGGTCACTATATAAACCATATCTTTAAGTATTAACTCTATGTTAATTAGTTTCACTTTTACAATGTCTCTTTGTATTTTTATATTATATGATTAATAAACTTACTATATACATCCAAGAGACCCCCAAGAGGTACATTAATGATACAAATATCATGATACAAGTCTATTGCCCGATCCTTATATTTTTAGGAATTTAATATCAATTAATAATATAATATTTGTTTTAAAAACTCTTTTATGTCAATTTTGAAACAATTCAATAGTTGATTTTTGTGAAACTCATAACAGAATGATTACTTCGAAAAAAGTCGATTAAATCAATCCTAATATGTCATATTAACCTAGAAAATTAGTTTTATTGAAAAAAAGTCTCCAATTATATTTATCTGGATATTAATAATATCAATTATATTAATTTTTCTCAATTATGGTAATTACTGCATCATCAATGTGTCATAAATAAATTAAATTATTTAATGTCTTAAAATTATAAATAAAATACCATTATGTAGGAAATATTTTTATATTTCTAATTAATATTTATAGTCTAAAATGCATCATATATAACCCTATGTAAAAATTTGTTTGCTAAAAGATATATGCTTATGTCGTTTTTGTAATTACTATAACTTAATTAATATAAAGTGTCATTATCACTTACAAGTGGATCCATGGGGTCCCAAAATGGACCCAAATATTCCCATGGCCGGAAATGTATCAACCAATAGGGTTAAGACACATTTTAGGGTAATTTAATATTATTAGAATACTATTTATTTACCCTTATTTACAGGACTTACCCTTTAACCATGCTAAAAAATATTTACCGAAGTAATTATTTAAAATGAACAAAAATAAAAGATACCAATTTACAAAATTAGGAAATCTTGATTCCAAATATGGAATCCATTTTTCCAAATTAAATACATAGAAGTGGCAGAAATTAATTTAAAATTAATTCCCGCTGTTAAAACAAAAAGCGTGTTTTTAGGAAATAATAACTATCAAAAGATTGACTGTTGTTTATCATCGGCTTAAATGTGAAATTATGTTCAATGACCCAAATTGTATTACATGGTAAACCTATATTATAAATATTATTTAGAACCACTAAAATTCAAAATTTATCACTATTAATTATTTCGATTAAAAAATTATTTTTTATTTAAAATTTACTAATTTTCACTATTCATCAAAATATAAAAGTTATCTGAAAAATACCAAAATTTCACCCTAGGATAATTTAGTTATTCTGAATCAAAAAATGAAGTCTATTTTAACAAATTCAAAACATAAAATTTGCATTTATTTATTTAAAATTGATTCCCGCTTTCGAAACCCAAAGGCGTAATTTTAAGAAATAATAACTATCAAATGTTTGACACTTGTTTATTTCCAATTTCAAGGTGAAATTACTTAAATTAACCATCATTGGATCAAATAGTAAAAATATAATCTATTTATAGTTCCAAATCATTAAAATTTATAATTTAACAACATGAATTATTTTGATTAAAAAAGTCATTTTCAGTTAAAATATAGTATTTTTCACTATTCACACAAATATGAAAGTTATCAGAAAAACACCAAAACATTATTGAAAATAAAGTACTATGTCTCTATTATAAAGAAGAAGTTTATTTTGTCAAATTAAATATATAATAGTTTTAAATATTGGATTTAAAAATGCTTCTCCATTAAAAGGAGGTAAAATTTTATTTTTTGGAAAATACTTCTTTTATCTGAAAACAATGAATTTGTTCCTCAATCCTGTCTTAGAAACTCATAATAGGGATTCTAAAAATATAAGGATTATATAAAGTTTTAAAATTTAGTTAATACTATTCATAACCTCTTTTGAACGGCTTGTTTGGTAAGTCATGGTGCGCTTGAAGTCGGTGTTGCATGTAGTGTAAGTTATTGAATTATTTTGAAGAAATAACACACTATGAAATCTTGGGGTGTTACATTCTCCCCTACTTCAATAAATTGCATCCTCGCAATTTGAAATTTTTCTTCAAAAATAAAAGTTTGAAAATAGAAAATATCTTTGTGGGAAAACCCACATCGGAAATTGGGTTAATAAAATTTAGTCTTAATAAGAGGAAAAGAGAAATGAAAGGGTCACCACCAAATAATGATCTCTATTCAAATAACATTGGTGGCAATTAGAGACATATAATTGGAGGAAAAATGTAAATATTTATTGGTAGTTATTGAGGTCATAAATCACAAACAAGTGTAAAATTGAGGCCCTTAAATTCATCAATCTATGATAATTTAAAAGACCATAGGTTCAACAAAACCTTAGGTATTATGATAAAACATTTTTGACATTTCCACATATCATAGATGAAATACCAAAGAAAAAAATGAATTAATGAGGCCTCCATTTAACATAATGAGTGGTAAGTATGAAGATTACTGAAAATAACACATACTAGTGTTCAATGTACGAAAATATGGATATGGAAGAGAAATCTAACCATCAATTATCTGATGGAGAGTGGTAGAGAACATGGCTATGAAAAGGACAACAATCCCAAATCCATAAATTAGTGACGATCTAAGGTACCATCTAGGAAAATATTTTGTTCTAAGTTTGTTTTCGTAATGTGTAGGAATTTATTTATGAGATTGGCTAAGATCATAAGAAGATATACTTACTTTATAATTAGAGTTTTATCCATTAATAAATTTCTACCACAAACTCATATTTCACCCCAAAACATAATACAACTCAAAAATACTCTATTTTTCATAAGAGTAAAGGGTTCCAAATATAATGAATTTATTAATCACATATCAGATCCTTTATGATAAGAAACTACATTATACTATCCAGGAACTTCATGTAGCACAATGGTACCTGATCAATCCCAATTGCACAATGGTTTTGGGTTCGATTCCCGTAGCTTTGTCTGACCAGATGGGTCGTCACACGGTCTACGTGTTGTCCTTTAATTAAAATCCAAAAATAACATTTCAAACTTAATCCATTCCTACCATTAGACTAATCCAAAATACTATTATCCAAACTCATAGTCCAAAATTTACAAGGAAGTTAAACATAATGAGGATCCTTTTTTCCAGGTAATAACATGTGAACGCCTTCCTCATATATTCTTTTACAACACCTCAAATTCTTGAATTACCAAAATTAACCATATCTTATTTCAAAATCACTACCTCGGTATCAGAACAATATTATTGTTTATCATTCTCTCAACCATATATTTTCCAAAAATTTAACCTGCTATTGAGTCACTTTTCATTATTCCACACAATCTCAAGTCCTTAATGAAATAATACTACAATAAAATCCCTACATGCTCCATAATTATTATAAGAATTACATTGTTGATACAAAACTCAAATGACATAATCAACATAAGAACACAAATCATTCCTCTTCATCTGTGGTAGTATCATTACTTGATTATTATCTAATAGAATCATTTGTGGCATAGTCTGACGACTGGGACATAGGTTCGCGTAGTGTCCAAACTCCTTGCAAATGATGCATTGTACATTTGAAACCATTTTCTTACCCTTGCAGTCATGTACTTCGTGCCCTTTTCCTTTACACTTATAAAAAACTCCCATTCCTTTCAGGCACGTTCTAGGGTGTTTCTTCCCACAACTATCACATATGGGAAAATTCTTTTTTTCCTTCTTCCCTTTATCCATCTTTCTCTCTTCCCTCCATTTCTTCTCTTGCTTCCCTTCAAAGCCATAGGACTGAGTAAACTCTTTACTTATCTTATCAACACATGATATTATTTCTTCATATGATGATAATACATGGGGGACTATTTCTCTTATAAATACTGGTTTAAGACCATGAATGATATGATCCTTCTTTCTCTTTGGATCATGTGCATTGCTGGAGTTCTCATTCCTTCTATTGGGAGCCAATTCTAAACAATATCATAAACTAGGTAAGTTTATGAATTGTAATGAATAATTCAAAACTTGTAAAATACCTAATGCAAATTGAACAGTTTATAGATATAATCTATAAACATTAAAATGTTTTCCTTGAGTAAGTATATACTCATGAGCCCTTCGTAATGGTTTCTAATGAAAATGAGAATTATTCTAAGAATATCACCCGAGAGTGTCGTAACTAATAGTGCAGCAAGGTCCGTTTTCGTGCACCAGTTCTCGTTCGATTCTAGATCAATGTGGTGTTTTCAGGTTTTACCCCTACGTACATCTGTGCCAGAGCCCGCTCTACCTACTCGTATTTAGACATGGATGTATTGGTTGGAAAGCTCACAAAATCTCTACAATACCAAAATTATAGGATGTTCTTCTATACTAATCATCAATGTCTATATTAGGGATATGTTCTCTAATCAGAGTTTATCTAAATCTAGTTTTCAATGTTATTGCTAAACATCCTCTGATACCAACTGTAACGCCCCGACCCCAGTGACCTAGAGTCGGTGCATTATTTTTAATTCATTGGCATGATTACAAAGAATCATATGTCGAAAGACCAATCAGTTTAGAAGTCTTAGAAAATAGATTAAATACATGAATGTTACATTACACATCATAACATACAAAACAACATAAATAATCCTTTATGAATTCCTTTATTCCCTTGTCTTAACCCTGCATATCAATCACAATATAGTTCTAGGAATCCTGGGAAAAATAAAACATAGAAAGGGGTGAGCTCAAACTCTTCGTAAGGGTAAGCAATACAGAGGAATTTTTCATAAATAAGCATAAACATTTTAGGCAATGTATAACTAAAACAAAATCCATTTAAACTTAAACATCAACAATGTATGGCAAAAATAAAATGAAAATAATTCCATTTACTTATTCACACGGATATTCTACTAATCTATTAATCACATGCAATATCAATAACCACTTTCATAATGATGGAATGCATAATGCCAGACTATCATAACCACATAGCCAAGGCCTCATGCTAAGACTACAAATAAGATTTTGTCAAGGCCTTGTGCCAAGACACTGGTTTGTCTCATGAGACCTACTGGTGCGCCGAGGAGCTATAGCAGGCTCCACCCGTCACATATTAAGTCCAATGCATCCCCATATGAAAATGTTTAAACATAACATAAACATTCATATTAAACCTATCATACGAAATGTCAATACTTTCACCATAAAACGTGAATGTTATAAAGATAATATATCCATAGTCAATCATATCACAAAACCTTCAATAAAATATGGATGTTTTTTTCTTATTAAATCAACTTCAAATAAGCTTAAAATCCATAAAAGGATGTTGACATAGATGAAATCAGAACTCTTTTTTTAGAGAAATATCTATTTTTATTTTGAAATCATTTAAGAGTCATATAAAATAAAATATTTTCTTTGAAAATATTCTTATAACCTTGTAAGGGAATCATTGACGATTTTATAATGGCGGAAAATAGCCGCACCCTCCGTATAAGTTAAAAAAAACATTCTTACCATAAATTTGTCGAAAAGGTTAAAAGTGCCTTGTTTGGAAAATGACAGAAAGATTCTTTTCAAGACACATAAGGGTATAAATGAATTTAAACCATTGTTTAGTAAATAGTAAAAATGTTTTCAAATAAATTTTTATGGAACATGGAAGTGGATGATAAACAGATTCCAGTAGATAATTACGTATAAACAACCTCAGATAATGAAAAGATTGCGAAATAAACCCTTACCTTGTACTTTTCCTTAGTTGGGGGTAGGCTAACCTCCTGTATAATGGTGAAATATTTATTATTAAATTATACAAGAATCATATAAATTAATATGATATCATATATGATCTTTTAATATTTCTTTGTTAATAATATTTTAGTATTATCGTCGTTTCAGGTGTTAACTGATTCGTTTTCCTTTATATGCTTTGTTACATAAGCCATGTTTGTTATGGATAGGTTGTATCTTATTTATATCCAGAATGATATGAAGTCCTTAAACATTACATTTAATCATCAAATGATAATTATTCTTTAATGTATATGATGGGGACATGAATCTCATCATGTTCGTGGAGACGGTAATCCGTACGTACGCATGAATGCTACTTCCATTTCATTTTTCATTTTAAAAGGAATAAAAAACCAAAATATACATAGGTATATAGTAATTCAAGTATAATATAATATATTATTTGTGTTACTTAGGTTCATTAAAACCATCCTTTATATGTTCCATGTATGGTATTAACGAGTCATATCACTTTGAGGGGGCGGTAGTCCACACTTCCTCAAATGAAATTATCGTATATATATACAACATGAAATGAATAATGATATGATATAAAATTGAATTACAGAATATTATATATAAAATAAATATCATATTTAATTATAGTGCCATCATAATGGCCACCATGAGAGGTGGTAGGAGATAGATGAACAATCATCGCTTTGTGAGGCGTTTGGTTGTCATCCACAAAAACATTATGTTCATCACCCATTTTGATGGATGTGTGTGTAAGTGTAGTTATAATACTTCTAATAACACTAACCTATTATATTTAGCATACAGTTTTTATTACAAAAAAAATAATAAGAAGATTTTAGTGGTTGGATAAATGAAATAAAAGAAAAGAAGCTAAGAGAAATCATTACCTATAATTTGGGTAACTCCCTTTGGTTTGAACCAAAATAACTATTTAAGTGCATTCTTCCTAAGGTAAGGCTTCTAAAATGAGGATAGGGATGTAGGGAACTTAATTGGGAAGATTTTGGACGATCAAAAAGGCTTTAGAGGTGTGAGGAAATGGATAGAAGTGGTGTCCTTTTATAAGGGGGAGGAGGGGCTCTTTAGGAAAATCTGGAAATATTATTTTATAATAAATTCATATTCTGTTTCTAATGGATCCAAAGTGGATTATTTTAAGTTTAAAGTAGGGACAGGTCGACAATCACTCAACCAATAAAATTTATACTGGTTTGGGTCACTATATTAAACTTATCTTTAAGTATTAACTCTAAGTTAATTAGTTTCAATTTTACAATGTCTCTTTGTAATTTTATATTATATGGTTACAAGACATACTATATACATCCAAGAGACCCCCAAGTGGTCAATTAATGATACACATATCTTGATAGAAGCCTCTTGGCCGAACATTAGATTTTTAAGAATTTCATATCTATTAATAATATAATATTTGTTTTAGAAACTCTTTTATGTCAATTTTGACACTATTTAATACTTGATTTTTGTGAAACTCAAAAAAGAATGATTAATTCTAAAAAGGTCAATTAAATCAATCATTATATGTCATATTAACCTAGAAAATCAGTTTAATTCAATAAAAGTCTCCAATTATATTTATTTGTGTATTTATAATATCAATTATATTAATTTTTCTCTATTATGGTAATTACTGCATCATCAATGTGTCATAAATAAAATAAATTATTTAATGTATAAAAATTATAAATAAAATACCATTATGTAGTAAATCGTTTTATATTTCTAATGAATATTTATAGTCTAAAATACCACATATTTAACCCTATGTAAAAATTGTTTTTCTAAAAGATATATGCTTATGTCATTTTTGCAATTACTTTAACTTAATTAATATAAAGTGTCATTATCACTTACAGGTGGATACATGAGGTCCCCAAATCAACCCAAAGATGCCCATGGTCGGCCATGTATCAACCAATAGGGTTAAAACACGTTTTAGGGTAATTTAAGATTATTATAATATTATTTATTTACCCTTATTTACAGGATTTACGCTTTAACCGTGGTAAAAAATATTTACTAACGTAATTATTCAAAATATCTAAAAATAAAAGTTACCTTTTTACAAAATTTGGGCATCCTGATTCCAAATATGGAATCCATTTTTCCAAATTCAAAACACATAAGTGGATGAAATTAATTTAAAATTAATTCCCGTTGTTATAACAAAAAGCGTGTTTTTAAGAAATAATAACTATCAAAAGATTGACAGTTGTTTATGTTGGGTTTAAATGTGAAATTATGTTCAATGAACAAAATTGTCTTAAATGTTAAAAATATATTATAAATATAATTTAAAACCACTAAAATTCAAAATTTATCACTATTAATTATTTCGATTAAAAATGTTGTTTTTATTTAAAATTTAGTAATTTTCAGTATTCCTCAAAATATAAAAGTTATCCAAAAAGTACCAAAATTTCACCCTAGGAAAATTTCGGTTTTCTGAATCCAAAAATGAAGTCTATTTTACCATATTCAAAACATTAAATTTTCATTTATTATTTTAAAATTGATTCCCGCTTTCGAAACCAAAAGTAATATTTTTAAAAAATAATAACTATCAAAAGTTTGACACTTGTTTATGTCCGATTTCAAGGTGAAATTACTTAAAATGACCATCATTTGATTTAATAGTAAAAATATAATCTATTTATAATTCCAAAACATTAAAATTTATAATTTAACAACATGAATTATTTTGATTAAAGAAGTCATTTTCAGTTAAAATATAGTATTTTTCACTATTCACACAAATATGAAAGTTATCAGAAAAACACCAAAACATTATTGAAAATAAATTATTATGTCTCTATTCTAAAGAAGAAGTTAATTTTGTCAAATTAAATATATAAATGATTCAAATATTGGATTTAAAAATGCTTCTCCATTAAAACGCGGTAAAATTTCATTTTTCGAAAAATACTTCTTTTATCTGAAAAAATGAATTTGTTTATCAATCATGTGTTAGAAACTCATAATATGGATTCTAAAAATATAAGGATTATATAATGTATTAAAATTTAGTTAATACTATTCAAAACCTCGTTTGAACGGCTTGTTTGGTAAGTCATGGTGCCCTTGAACTCGGTGTTGCATGTAGTGTAGGTTATTGATTTATTTTGAAGAAATAACACACTATGAAATCTTGGGTTGTTACATCCAGACTGAATAAAAAATCCAAGACTGCTGAGGGTCTTGAGGATGAATTTGTTACTCTAAGTATTAAACTAGAGACTGAATCAATTCCAAAAGAATCGAGGAAGAAAATACAATTTGGAAGATTCTCAGATGCATAATTACTAGTAAGAGCCATGTGTGGTTCAGATGGGGTTGGACAAATATTGAGTGATCAAAGGCCCGCTTGCATGGGAAATAGTGGTATTAGATGTGAGGCTGAGGCATCAACTACTGGAAGAGAAAATATCCAAAATAAAGATAATATGAGCATTGAACATATTGAAACGTTACCTAAAGTGTCAAAAAAGTAAACCTCAATCCAAACTAAAAAGAGAACCGAAAATTATCCTCAAACATTCAGAAATAACAGACAGTATAACTATTCTCCCATGGAAGAAGGTATTAGGAGGAATTCATGTGAGAAGCAATTTCCTCTCATGATGTGTCAGTTCTGTGGCTATCTGGGCCATACCATGTCTTATTATGAAGAGGCAAGAATCTATCTGAATGAAGAAGATATAGAAGCTAAAAAACGGAGAACAATTTCATATCCTAATTTTTATATAAGAAATTGTTTCTATGGATATTTTTATCGTTGTTCTAATGTTGGTCATAAGGCCGCTAATTTCAAGCAGTGAAGGGACATGGAAGCCTCATACTGATGTTCAAGACAAGTCATGTCTCGTCAGCAAGACAGTGTTGCTCTTTCAAATATTTTTTCACCTCTCAAAGAAGAATTCGATTATGAAGAACCTGTGTATGCAGAAGAGATAATTTAAAGGCGATTAGTACTATATAATCAATCTAATGTCTCATCGAAGGAAATGAAGAAGATTGAGAAAGCCAACCTTGCCGAGGTGGCCCTCAAAGCTACAAAGAACAACAGTACCTGGATTCTAGATAGCGGTTGTTTGTCTCATATGAAAGGTAATGTCGGCCTACTAATGAATATCATAAGGAAGGTTGATGGTACAGTATGATTTGGTAATTATGGGGCTCTGATAATCAAAGGGAGTGGAAGTACCGAATTAGGTAATAGAGAACTAAAGAAGACATAAGTCCTTTACGTAGATCGCCTATGTCATAATCTCATCAGCGTGAGTCAACTCTGTGACTCAGGACATGTAGTTACTTTTAATCAGAAGGCTGCACTATCAATGGAAAGACTAGCAATTCACTTATGAAGGGATGCAGAACAGAAGGCAACTTGTATCAGGTTGATAGTGAAGAAAATGTATGTTACATGACTGTTGAAGAAGAAAACAATTCGTGGCATCGGAGACTGGGACACATCAATCAACAAGACATGGAGAAAATATCGAAATTGAGTATTTTCATGGACATTCCCAACCTGAAGCGTGAGCTTGAAAAAAATTGTGATGCTTGTATTCGTGGGATGCTAGTCGCAGTTCATATCGGCCAAAGAAGAAAAGGGCATCTCACCTTCTTGATCTGATTCATACAGATGTTTGTTGGACAACAAATGTTTCCTGAACTCATGGAGAAAGGTACTTTGTCCTTTTCATAGATGATTACAGTATAATGGCATGTGTGATGGTCATTCATAGGAAACGACAAGTCTGTGACTGAATGAAAACATATCGGCAAATCACTGAGAATGATACAGGAAGAACAATCAAAGTGTTGCGATCTGAAAATGGAGGAGAATACACGTCCATTGAATTTGAAAATTATATCGGAAAGCATGGGACAAAGCATGAGGTAGCTGCTGTGAGAACTCCACAACAAAATGGAGTTTTTGAACGTAGGAATCGACAGGTGAAAACATGGAACGAACTATACTGATTGAGAGTCGTATTCCATGACATTACTGGAAAGAGGCTGTTCAAGCTGTAGTGTACATTCAGAATCGAAAAGGAATTTATATGGGTGAGACTGAGACACCATATTAATTGTGGCATGGATGGAATCCTTCTCTAAAATACTTTCATGTCATTGGAAGTAAATGATTCATTAAGAACAAAGAAGGAAATCAAGAGAAATATAGAGACAATGCAGATGAAGGAATTTTCCTTGGTTACTCAATGAACAGGAAAGCCTACAAATGTTTCAACAAGCGTTTGGGAAGGATTGTGGAAAGAAATGATGTTAAGATAATTGAAGAGAAAACCACAAATGCATCAAGGATGTCATATGAAGATGTGATAGAATGTCAGGAAGAAAGTGAACTTGAAGAAAATAAAAATGAAGAAATAGACAAAGTTGTTCAAAACAATCAGTAGTCCCATCATGATGTTGAATCAGAAGAAGAATTTGAAGAAGAAACTATGGCTGAAGAGAATGTTACATGACCTCGTAGGAGAAATCGAAGAGATTAGATTGATCCATCCAACATAATTGGGGACAAGAGTGCACCCACTCAAACAATAAGGATGAGGAATAACACACAATCTACATATCTATCATTTTTAGAGCCATCCTCATTCGAAGAAGATGCAAATGATGAATCTTGGGTGAAATCCATGAATGATGTATTAGATTAGATTGACAGGAATCAAACATGGTATCTTGTCCAGAGACCCGAAGTTCACAACGTGATTGGTACCAAATGGATCTTCAAAAATACGTTTTATGAGCATGGAAGTGTCAGCAGAAACAAGGAACTACTGTTATGTAAAGGATACTCCTAGATTGAATGATTTGATGATGAAGAAACCTTTAGTCCAGTGGCTATACTGGAGTCAATCAGGCTTTCCTTGCCATGGAACTCCTAAGAGGATATAAATTATATCAAATGGAAGTCAAGACAGCATTCTTGAATGGTGTACTCGGAGAAGAAGTCTACATTGAACAACTAGTGGACTTTGTTTTGGGTACTTATGAAACAAAGGTCTGCAAACTGAAGAAAGATCTATATGGATTGAAGCAGGAACCACAGGCATGGTACTCACGACTGGATTCATATCTCAAGAAGTTGGAATTCAAAAGAGGAGGAGTTGATCACAATCTCTATGTGAAGAATTCTCCAAAAGATCAATTCATGGTTATAGTCTATATTGATTATATCATATTTGGTGGAAGCAGGTAGAAATCAGTGGATGAATTTTCCAACCACATGAAATCAGAATTTGAAATGTCTATGATTGGGGAGCTCACATATTTCTTGGGGCTGCAGGTGATTCAAAAGAAGGAATACACTTTCATTTCTCAGGAAAAATATGCAAGAGAGCTACTGAAGAAGTTTAATATGCAAGACTCCAAACCAATGTCAACTCTAATTGCAGTTGGAACTAAACATGGAAACCATGAGGATGGGGACTCTGTTGATCCCACCATATACAGGGGGATCATTGGAAGCCTACTATACCTGACAACGACAAGGCCAGATATGGTCTTTGCCACATGACTTGTGGCCTGCTTTAAGAGTAATCCAAAGGAGGAAAATATGGCAGCAGTAAAAAGAATCATGAGGTACATTCAATGTACACATACCTTTAGGTTATTTTTTACTGCAGGCAAGGATAGTGAATTATCAGCGTTTTCTGATGCTGACTGGGCTGGTGATGTAGTAGACAGAAAGTCCACTAGTGGTGGAGCTTTCTATATTGGGCAGAAATGTGTTGGTTGGTTGAGCAAGAAACAAGAAAGTACATCTCTTAGTACTACTGAATCTGAGTATATCTCTGCCACAAAGGCATGCACTCAACTGCTTTGGATAAAGCAGCAACTAATAGATATTGGTGATAAGGTGTAGCAACCAATGGTGATTTACTATGATAAAAAAAGTGCAATTTATCTTATGAAGAATCCGGTTCAACATTCATGTACAAAACATATTGAAATACGGTATCATTTTATCAAATAAAAGGTTGAACAAGGCGTGATTAGAATGTGCCATGTTGTAACTAATGAGCAAGTGGCTGATATCCTAACCAAGCCACTGTTAGTGGCTGTGTTTGAGAAGCATCGGTTGAACCTCGATGTTCAACCACCTCCTACTACATAAGGAGGCTCCGGAAATCCCCTCTCACCGTTTGTTATAACTGTTTTAATATTTTTGTGGTTGTGATGCAGGTTCATGGGGGAGATACTATCCAGGGGGAGTATGGTTTGAGCTGAACATTGAACCACTTTTCAGTCTTTGAATTTATTGTCAATGGGGGAGAAAGGAATAAATTCAAAGCAAGTAATTCTTCTATGATAAGCAGTATGAGAAGGAACACATCGGGCGTCATGGAGAATTCCAAAACACTGGAACCCAATTCAAGATTCCACTCTTTTTTTTCTACACCGAGCAATTCTCACGTAGACTTAGAGTGTTGGCTTAGTTGATTCTTGCATTTTTTGGTTTGCACATGGATGGAGATTTATTGAATTTATTTTTTGATTTCCAACAATCCCATAAGAGGATATTGTTGGAACCATGGTATTCTAAGAATGATTTGGCATATGGTTTGTGTTTGTTTTCAATCCTCAGTGGAAGTTTAGAATGTTTACCAAAAAAGAGATCATACCGTTCAAGCAGACAACAGTATTGAAGGTGGCACCATTTCCCAGTGTTTGCCAAATTTTTGGGCTTGAAAAATCGACAAATGGAGAAAAGTGTTTTTGGCAAAGAGACTTGCGCGTCGTGTACTTGAAGGAGAGGAAACTTGTGCACCATCTATTTTTCATGATCAGAACATGTTAAAATGGAAAAGTGATAAGGGTCGTGCATGTTTTGGGCTGGTCACGCAAGTGACCTACGCACCGTGAAGAGACTTGCGCACCGATTCCTAGGAGGATTGAAAACTTGTGCATCATTTTTTTTTCAAGATTATACCTTCAAAATATGGAAAAGGAAAGAAGGTCGTGCTATTATTGGTTGGGTCGCAAAAGTGAGTTGCGCGACAGAGGAAAGGGGAGATAAGATGTGCGCCAATACTTGCATGCCAAGGAGTCACTTGCATGCCGTCGCGTAGGGGGCTCCAGTTTTCCTATAAATACAGGTCGAACCCTCATCATTTCTAACGGAGTTCAAGACTTTGATATTTTTTGAGCTCTTGTCGTACAAGTAGTGGAGTCGTGCAAGTATTTGTTGGGGCGCGCAAGTAGAGGTTGCACGCCGATTGTTGGTTGCGTGACCAAGGCGGTTGGGGAGTTAAAGACCCAACATCGCACAAGTTCGGATATGAAAGAGGAAGTGTCGCGCAAGTTGTTTGGTGTCACCTGCATGCTGAATTTGTACAGCGGAAGTTACTTGCGTGCCGGGATTGAAACTTGCGCACCGATCTTGGAAAAGCGCGCTAGTGTTGTTAAATTACATCTGTCAACTTGAAGCTTCAAAAAAGCTGGAAGATTGCTCGGTACCCTCAGCGAAAATTAGTATTCAACTTCTGGTGATAATTGGACTTCAATAGAGCATCAACATACAACAAAGGATGCATTCTTATTCAATGTTGAAGATACCTTCACGTCTATAAATTGATTGTGACTTCACCAAGGGCAGTGAGCCAGGGGGAGTCAGTGGGAGTGACTCGAGGGAAGCAGTGAGATATTCCTGAACCTTTGTAAAGGCAGTGAGCATGGGACAGAGTGTATGTGCCCAAACCTTTGTAATCCACAGATAGTGAAGATTAGTGGAATTGGGTACGACCGAAAACTTGTCTGTGTATGCTCCATGGACGTATCCCTTAGTAGTGAACCAAGTAAAAATTGTTGTGTCTTCTCTGTGCATGTGAATGTTTTCATTCTAATCATATTTATCATACAGGTTAATCAAGTTACTACCAACGTGGGAACAAGATCCATCAAATTAAAAGAAACAGGTTTCACCCTGATTCACCCCTACCCTCTCAGGGTGTCCCAGGGTCCTTCATATATAAGGTTCTCAAAACTACAAATGTGGGTTACGAGACTAATTTGGTGAGTGGACCACTTTCGCATCCAATATATTACAGATAATGAATTATTTGATTCTAGGCCTACCCATTAATTTATATCTATGTAATTTTATAGGGGTAACATGTTACCCCATCAACTATTTTATTTTGAGTTAGTGGTGAAAATATATAATGGTATAATGGTCATATTACAAGTCTATATTTCTTATTCAATTGATGTTTTCTTGGAAATGTGCTTATTGAAAATCATGTGACTCTCCATTAGGTTCATTTTTTGTTATTATAGGCATGGATTGGATTTCTTTATAGGGATCTTATATAATTTTCGAAGTAATGGAAATCAAATTTCATATTATAAACAAAAATTACATTTCTTATTAGTGTGTGGATGGATATGAACATCCAATGAAAACAAATTTTTTCTTTTGGGTCGTAATTCATATCCATGAAGGGTATCAAAATCCAATGGTTGGGGAAAAACTCATAATTCAATTTATGCCTATTCTGACTTAGTTTTTATGTATTTTTATAATAATTTCCTTAGAAACATAGGAATATTAATGTTTAGCTACTAATTGATCTTTTACATGGTGCTACACCTATTTCATATAACCCATATCAAATAAACCCAATAGAGTTGCATGAATTAAAGAACAATATCCAGGAAATTATGATAATGGATTTATTCACACTAGTGAATCTCCATGGGGTGTTAGTATTATATTAGTAAAGAATAAATAATGTTCAATGCATCCTTGAATTTATTATTATGAGATTTACCATATAATTACCAAAAACAATTATCCTAAACCCAATATTAAATATTTTATTGATCAATTAAGAAGAGAATAAAATTTTTATAAAAGAGACCATAATTTTTGATAACATTAATTGAGGGTTATGAATAAAGATATACCCAAGGAATGATTGTGTGCAATTTATGGAAACTATGCATATATATTTATTCTATTATTTATTACAATTTTCTCAACTATGTTCATGAATTTCTGGAATATAGTATTTAGATATTACCTTCATCAGTTTGTGGTGAAGTTTAATAATGATATTATTATATATATTAATACCAAAGAAGTGAATGATGATCAATTGAGGATTTTCTAAAAGACACTATAGAATGATAATTTGAATGAAATGTTTTTAAAGTATGAGTTTTTGGATCAAAATGTTTCATTTTTGGTGCATATAATCTCTATAGTTTGAATATCTGTGGATCTATCCAAAACAAAAGTTGTTAGAATTTTTCCCAAACAAACCACTATGATTAGGATATGTAGTTTTAATTGTTTTTATAGATTTAAAAATTTATTGTGGATAATTTATCATGAATATATAATATACTCACAATGTAAAATCATACGGGAGTCATATTATTTTGGATATAAGAATCTGAGGAAACAAAATAAGGAAACCAATTGAATGGAAGTTAGTGTACCAATGCGTACATTACCACACAATGGATAATGGTTTTTGATCTATATTGATTTTATTTATAAAATATTTTTATTATTTCACAGGAATAATGATATGGTTAAAGATTATGAATCCTTGTTATTTATGGTTAGTGAATAGAAATACCCAACTAAGGATTTGTAGTTAGTAGTTGTAATTGTTTTATTAAATATATGGAGTCATTATAATTATAAATAATTGTGATATGAATATTATAATCATTAAATTTTAATATATGTATTTACATATAATGATTTTAAAATTTTATGTAAAATATTCTTTAAGATTATTATTCATTTTGGGTCCTTAATAAATTATCACCATAGAAAAGTGAACAAGGTGGAAGAAACATTAAGATGAATGGACCATGAAACCTTAGCCTTTATGTGGATAAAAAAAGATCCATTAGTTATGAATTTGTAATGGATAGATAAATAATTATTTAGTTTATTGGAGAAAACATATATTTATCAAACATGTATCCAACCATCTATCCATTTTAGGATTAATGAGGTGCATAAAGGAGATGTGGATGTGCATTAGAGTATCGTAAATGAAACTATGTCCAAATTTTCTTATGATAGATTTATATGTTTTAGGAACCATTTGTTCATTTCAACCATACTTTATTTGAATACGAATCAATTGGATGAGGTTCATAGTTACTCATTTATTGTTCATTCTAGAAGTATGAAGATGTATAGAGATCTGAAAGAGTATTTATGGGGTGGATAACATGAAGTGAGATATTCTTGAGTATGTATATATATTATTGGTATATAACCATGATAGGTCTTATTAATATAATTCTAATGGGATTATGTATCCATTACCCTTACCCTAATGAAAATGGGATTACAACACACTAGAATTTATCTATGGACTCCCACAAACATCTAAAGGATAAAATGCGAGTTAGGTTGTAGTTTATCAAATTATAAATTAAAAAAACTTCTTTACATAACAAAAAATCTCTATATTGATCATATTTAAATAAAATATTTTCATAAAGTTGTTGGGATTTCTGTAGAACGGTATTCTATCATATTTGATCTTGATCCAAGATATACCATCAGGTTTTGGATAAGTCTTCATCTTGCTCTGGATGTATAGTTCAGTTTTAGTACAATGTATCATAGTATGATTGATGACAATAATGAGAAGACTGTTAAATACTAAGTTGATATTATGGGTTCTTTTTCTATTGGTTGTATAGTTAGTTGGTATAGAAACATTCATATTGTGGAGTTTTATTACAACAAAAACATTCAATCTAGTTATTAGATGCATCCATATGAACACCTATATGAAAATAAGTGTACATCATTATTGTGACAGGATGAGGTTATAGAAATAAATCTATTGGGACATGAGATATAAGAATAAATTGTATAAAAATACACAAATATTATGTAGTATATCAATGTAGGTGAGAGTTGATAGAAAATATATACTGATTACTATCGAAGAGATGTGGAGCTCTAAGTTATTGAGAAGGTTTTTCTATGAATTTATCCATGGACGAAGATTATGATATTTGGTATAAATGAAATTTTTAACCCGACATAAATTTTCCCATTCTGGATTCTAGATTTATTTTTCATGTTAGATTATCATTTTGGGCTTCTACAAAACCTCTATAATGTTCATGATGTGTTCCATGTCTGTCTCTTAAGGTTATATAAACATGTTTCTTCACTTGTACTGGAATCAGAGGTCGCACCAATTGAGAATGATCATTATTATGATGAATAATTAGACGAAATATGAGACCTAATTTTTAGTTTTTTCGAAATAGTCTACTCACCAGGTTAATGGTTTTATGGAGGAGTCATAAATTCAAAAAAGTTGGGAACTCGATGATGTAGTAAAATGGAGATATCGCCATCTTTTTTTGTAGTAATTCAATTTCTAGGTAAATTTAATTTTTAGGGTGTTATAATGTATCACTGTATCCTTTAATTATTTATTTAATTTCAAATAAGCTTAAATTCCACGATATCTTATGATACATGCAAGACATAGTGTAAATGAACCCTGATATATTTTTCAAATATAACTATTTAATGTGATTGTTTTCATCTAGCTATTAGATTGGATGTTATGGATAAGATTGAAAAAATCATGAAATTTTTATGTTGTAAAAATTAATATAAATAATTACTTTTCTATTAGTACATTAGAAATTGAAAAAAACATGAAAATAATTTTGGTGTTATTCTGAAAAAAATATATTTTTATGTGTAGTGTGATTTTATCTTAATAAATTAAATTTTTTAATACCTGTAAATGAATTAAATATAATTTTATAGTATATATTCAGTACATAATTTTAACATTCATATAATCTTTTCCTAGTCATGGTATATAAATAAACCATGTTTTATGCTTAAAAATGTATTGTTAGAAAAATGGTTTTTATATTGTTTTGTTCAATTAGATTTTAATTGAATTATTCCACAAATAGAAAATGATTTATGAAAAATATATTTCATATTTTGAATTAGAATGTGAAATTTTTAATAATAATTTACTAATATTTTTTGCCTATTATAAAAGATATCATTTTATATATTTGTCACCTTTGTAATGGTTAGATGGATAAAGTATGCTAAAAGCATTGGGATAATAATTTAAAATTTTTCAAACTCTGTAATTTTTCAAATTTTATTAATTTAGGTAAACCATTCTCCTCAAATTCTAGAATAAATATCCACATTCTTCCATATATCATTACATATGACCTGTGTATTATTATTTGAAAAGAAAATTGAAACATTCCACTCACATACTCATATATATATATATATATCTTATATGTTCACATAGGGGAAAAAATTTTGTGAATGAATATTAATATCTATCATTATAATAATTAAATTATTTTTGTTATGTTAATTTTTTTTTAATTTTATGTAATTATATAATTACTTAAAATTTTTATGAAACACTAACATAGTATTTCATCAATTAAATGAAAAATAAAATATATAATTTTAAAATATTAAATATACTATAATTTGATATTTTTATTTCCTTATACGCATTTATAGACACATAACACTTATTATAAAAGTATGAAAATATAATAGTTGGATTCCTTATTTTTCTTGGTGTCATTAATCTAAATATAATTGAATAGTAACACAATTGTCATTAATAATATTTTTTGTATAATAATATTTTATAAATTATTCTATGATTGATGAATATAATTTCATTATTCCTAGTATTGAAATGTGGTTTAAAATATAATCTATGGTATATTTTTGTGTCACTTATTCCATTATTATAAAGTTATGAAACCCTTTATGAGTGAAATATTTTTTATCATGGTTAAAGTCAATAATGATTAACAAAGGGATTAATAAACAATATAACATTTAAAATGAAGGCAACCCTTTTCTAAATTTTTATATTATTATATTATTTATAACCTAGATTGTATATATTAAAATTAATTTTTATTTGGAAACATTTTTCTTATGACTGTCTTTAGTGTATTTTTGTATTTCATAAAATTCAATGAGGGTAATCTACCTCCATTTTAAAAGTTCACCCATGTTTTACCCTATTTAAATTATATTGGATATTATAGAAACACCATACCATGACAATTTATCTTATATATTTCATATTCGAATTCTAGAGGAGTTTTCCACCCCCAAATTCCAACACAATGTCCTCATGTAAGAACCCAGATCTTCTTTTCTGGTTTGTTTTTCCTTTTCTGGTAGTTTTTGGGAAATAGAAGAAAATCTAGAAATTTTCAGAGTACACACCATTTACTTTATGAGTATACGTCGTGTACTTGGATTCCAATGGAAGTCGTGTGTTGTCCGTGTCATGGCCACACACATGACCGTGTAAGGGTGACATGGAGGGCGCCAAATGTTGAGTATGGAAAAGGCAAGTACACTCGATGTACTCTAGATGTATATGTCATGTACATTCTTTTTTAGTTCCTTAAACGGACCGGGGTTGTGTCTAATCCTTATTTCCATCTTCTTCTTCACCTTTTCCTATCCCGAGCGTATGAGGAGGCCGAATCTTCTCTGAGCCTCCAATCCATCACCAATTATCCGAATCGAACACCGTGGGTTGCAATAGAATCACAGCGGTGAGTTCATGGTTCTTCTTTTTCCATGTTTCCTAATTCCTTCTCTAATGAGAGTTAACATAGGTTAAACGTTTTAGACATTTTTGAAGATATACTACGTTATTGGATGATTCGCAGGACGAGGGTCAAGTATATCGATGTCTTAGGATTGTGGTAGGTGGTTTTATGCCTTATGTTGAACGTCTTTGAGTTTTTGTGTAAACGTGCCTAATACCCATGTATCGGGTATCTCAGGTTAGGATTTTGATCCTGCATTATTATCTTCCTTATATTGCTTGTATGCTTGAGACTATTATATGAATAATGATTTCTTGTTAGCATGTTTGAGGATCACCCCATGGGTGTTTCCCTTGTTTTGGTTGTTTATCGCCATTTGGCTTAGCTTTCATGTGAGGAAGACCTTGTTGCATTGATTTCCTACCTTGATATAATTGATTATATGCATTTCCTAATTTTTATATGTTTTTGATGCATTGTATCTATTATCCATGTTGTTGTTGAACATACTTAGGGCTACTGACAATCGATTACACATGACTAGACTGCTCAGGGCTGTGAGAGCCTAGTGTAGGGGAATAAATAGGGAATTGACGATTAAGGGCTTCCCTAAAGAGTCTGTTAGAAATTAGTATCATTAACATGACCTATGGGAATAGTAATTTTTTCTTCCTCACAGTGTCCTTAGTTACATCTCAAGATTACTGGGGGAATTAAACACAAGGGCTTCCTCAAAGATTCTATAGCTATCATTGAAAGACAGTAGTGGAATTGACGATGAGAGCTTCCAAGAGTGTATGTGCCATTTATGATTTCACGACTAGAGGGGTCTGCATGTATGAGTCACCCAGAGAGTCTGTGTGAATATAGTTTGGTCAGTTTTGACGAGTCCACCAAGACAAAGAACAAGTTTGGGTTTTGTACTGCAAGTTATTTAGGTAGTCTGCTGAGATACATTTGTGTTATTTGCTATGACTTGGGAATATAGAGTTGTTTGCAAGATTACTTGGTTGAAAATTAAATGATTGACTTAGACTAATGAATAAATGTGAATGAAGATTTTTAGGATAGTTGACTTTATTGTACTCCAGTTTCTCTGCTGCATTTATTTCCATTACATTTGTTATATTGCTTAATGAAGGTAGGGCACAAATCATGTGTTGGTTGCCAATTGGGATTAGTCTCACATCCTGTTTGGGTACTGCTTTTCAGCTCAAACAGGTTATATGGTTGCAGATGTTGATAGGTATTGTGGCCCTTCTACTTCAGTTACATGATTTCTGGTTGGAGTAGGAGAGCAAGGAACCGAGTTTAGGCTTGCGATGCTCCTGGAGTTATTATTTACTTTTCATATGTTGTTTCATAGCTTTATATTAGAAAATTGTTATTTTTTCTACTTTCCTTATATAATTGTACTTATTTCATCATTATCATCATTACTATATATTCATTGCCTCCACTGTTCAGTTTCAGTTATTGTATGCTTTTTACTGCTTCCGCTGTTGACTGTTATTTCCTTTCCCCTTATATACTTTACCAAATGAGGGCATTGTTTCCCCAATGACTCACCAATGCCCACGATGCTAGTCGGCAGACTCTGGCATTTGGGGAAATGCACTTGAGGTAATGTGGTGAACTGAGTACAGGGAACCAGTTGAGTTGCTCCAGATTCGGGTCATTACAAAGTGGTATCAGAGGAGTTCTTTATTTTCTATTGACTTAAAAATTGGAGACATTAGACAAGGATTTGATGGAATAGGTAAATGGTAAATTTATGTGCCTGGGATTTCTAGAACCCATGTACAAGGAAAAATCCAGGTTACCTCAAATATTGCAATTTTTAAGTTTTGAAAATGTTATAGTTTAATTGATTTCACCGTAGGGTGGTGGACTTGTGTTGTGCAATTACTGTTTATATAATTGTGGTTCTATTTTGATGCAACCTGATGAGATTAGGTTATGACATGTCATGCATCATATAGGCACTTGTTATAAAATCACATGTCATGCATTTTTCCATGCCATCTAAATTGCATTAGAAAATGCAAACTGTTGTGATAGAATTTGTGATAGACTATGCATGTTGTTGTGATAGGTTCTATTATAGAATACCTGCTATGTTGATATGGTACTGTTTGTTTAGAGCATCATTATCATGGACACCATACCTTGGTCTTATAGGTGTTATGGGCCCTCGAGGATTGTAATTTTGATGATCATGAGTTTGTTATAGTGTTTAATTGTTATATCATGTGTTATTATGTGAATCATTGATTTGTGGAGAGTAAGGGCCACCAAAGATTGGAATTTGGCACCTTAATGATTGTTTTCCTTGTGTTTTCTGGGCTCCGGTGCAGTTCTGAGGAAACTGTCTGAAAAAATTCAAAATACACGGTGTGTACTTTAAGAAAACATGTTGTTTAGTTTTTATCCATGTCACTGACTATGTGGGTAGGGACACGAGATTGTGAAAGTTCTTTTGAGAACACACCGTGTACAAGTTTAACATGCCGTGTAGTCTTAAATAGGTACCCTGACTGCGTCACAAACAACATGGGTTGGTGAATTCCTTCATGTACACACCTTTTCCTTGGGGAACACACCGTGTATAGTTAACCGTGGAGCTAGTCATGTAGCTAACAACACGGGTTGTTGTTACCTTTCTCGTACATGCCGTGTCCTTCTGGAACATGTCGTGTAGTGTCAGCCGTGTGTCAGGCCATGTCTATAACAACATGTGCCATGTAAGGCATGTCTAGTACATGTTGTGTCTCCTTTGAACATGCCATGTAGTTTTGTCTTTGTGGAGCCGTGTGACGTAGCCAGGTAGTTGAATGCATGGGTTGGGAAATCTGCAAGACAAAATTCCATGTACCATGTTGACATACCGTGTAGTAGTGATCTGTGTACCAGTCTCTGTGACTAACAACATGGACATGGGAAAAATCTTATGGACACACCGTGTAGTGGACAAACACATAGTGTGGTTTCCTACTAGGAATGTCCATGTTCCTAGCCGTGTAGGAGTAACTGGGCAGGGTGAAAAAGGGTTATTACATGCCGTGTAGTTTTGAGAATATGTCGTGTAGCTTGGTGGAACAAAACAATGTATAGCCATGGTACACGACTAGGGTAAAATTTTAGGAAATATGTTGTGTAGTGGTACTACACACCGTGTAGTCATGTTTTCCCCAAATTTTAGAGTTTTCACTCCTGTTCCATTTTCCTCTCTTATGTTGCAATTGTGTTCGTCATTAATGAAGGTGTGCTTGTGATCTTGGAGACTCATGCCACCAAGACATCCTCTCATTGCACGTTAGGAACCTGGTAGTGACCATATGCCTGATATAGCAGATCTGGGATTACCAGTAGTTCTGCCTATCATTCCGGACAGGGGCCCAACAGTGATTCTAGACACCAGTGCCTAAAATAATTTCAGAGAGGCTTTCATGAGATTCATGCAGACCTTCTATGGAACTCAGCATCCTACCCCGTCTATGACAGAGATGACGCTGGATTATTAGCAGCAGCATCCTCCCACTTTCACAGGTGATGGAGGACCGCAGGCTACTGAATAATGGCTAGAAGCCATCCTATCCATCTTCAAGCACCTGGAGATGCCTATGGAGAGGAGAGTGAAGCTTGCGACTTATATGCTGCGTGATTCATCCAAGAGATAGTGGGATGTGTTTTCGCAGGCAGGGCGCTAAATGGCTATGGCTTAGGATGAGTTTCAGCATATGTTCTTTGACTACTTCTACCTGGAGACTCTGGTGATTGACAAAACAAGAGAGTTCATGAACCTGCAGTAGGGTACTCACACAGTTATGGGTTATTCCTCTTTCTTCACAAAGTTATAATGTTTCACTCTTGTTATGGGGAATGAAAAGTTGTTTTTAGCAAGGATGTTTGAGGAAGGCCTCAGACCAGACATCAGATTACACGTGAACGTCTTTCAGTTTACTTCTATTACTCTGATTGTCAACCAGGCACCGGTCATAGCGAGAAATATGAGGGAGACTGGAGCCGCAGACCAGGGCAGTTCAACATCCAGGGATGATTCATTTCTGATAGACTGCAGGGAGCAACACCTAGAGTCTATACTAGGTGACTGGATGAAGCAAGGTATTCATACTGGTATACGGAATCATCCCTCTTCAAACCAAGTGGTGTGATATTAGTTTGTAAAAAGAGGGCATAAGAAGCCTCAGTTCTCGAGAGACCCAGTGGTGTGCCAATCTTGCGGTATGGTGGTTCATTTGCATCGTTTCTTCAAGGTTTTCCTTCTAGCATCTCGTGAAGGAGGATCAGTTTCGACTCCACGTACATGAGAAAGATTGCCAGTTCTGCAGAAAACTAGGGATGGAGTCCTTCAGGTCGTTTAGGCTAGGGTAGATGCCATGGAAGTAGTGGTCAGGCTCAGGGAGGGTCAGCTCATTGATCTTAGGCAGCTACACAGTGCTGCGGTGCATGCCAAACTTTTGTGATAGAGCAGAATCGCCAGGAGCATGATCCTGGACCATCTACAGTTCTAGGTATGATTCTAGTAGCCTATTTTATATCCTTTACACTTTTCGATACTAGAGATTCTCATAGATTTTCTTCTGTGCATACTTTGGAAGTCCATAGACTAACTGTTTTTACTTTTTAGGATATGATGATGCTAGAGACTCCCTTGGGAATTAGAACTGCTAGCGTGCTTCAGTGCCTAGACTTCCCCCTTGAGGTTGGGGGGTGTTGTTTTTCATGGAATCTCAATGTTTTAGAGATGACATTCTATGATTTCATTCTCAGGATGGACTGGTTAGTTCCCTTTTGGGTCTTTGTCTATTTTTATCACCGTAGGGTGAGTTTCGCATCACTGGAGGGCCGATCTCTTTTTCACAAGGGTGAATGGGATGTCCAGGCAAGTAGAGATGGACTATAGCGTTATGGGTGGGGCAGTGTTATGGCCCAGATTGCTACCTTATATCTAGATGACCATGGGACTTCACAGTTAAACTTCCCTCAAGTGGTGGATCATTTTGGGGATGTCTTTCTAGAGGACTTTTTAGGTTTTCCTCCAGAGCGAGAGGAAGAGTTCTCTATTGATCTTCTTCCAAGAGAAGCACGAGTATCCATATCTTTTTATAGGATGTATACTCATGAGCTACAGGAGCTTATGAATCAGTTGGATGAGTTTTAGGCAAAGGGTTTTATAAAACCCAGTACTTGTCCTTGGGGTTCACCAGTTATGTTTGTAAAGAAGGAGGATGGTACTTTGCAGCTTTGTGTGGAGTATCGGAGGCTAAACTAGTTGACAGTCAAGATCCAATATCCATTGACATGGATAGATTATTGATTTGATCAGATTTGAGGATCCTGATTGTTCTTAATGATCGACTTGAGATCCGGCTATCATCTGTTTCGTGTTAGACCATCTGAAATACCTCCTACAGCCTTTCGAAGCAGGTATGGTCTGTATGAGTATTTGGTTATGCCATTCGGTCTCACAAACGTGCCAGCAGTATTCATTGCACTGTTGAATATTGTTTTCCATCCTTACATGGATTATTTTTTGGTGGTTTTTGTGGACGATATCTTGGTGTACTCTCACACTCGACACGAATATTCTACCCATCTTGATATCGTTTTAAGTACACTGAGGGAGCATCAGTTTTATGCTATGCTCCCAATGTGCCACTTTTAGATGGATGAGATTCACTTCCTGGGTCATGTCATCTTAGAGATAGGGGTATCAATAGACCCAGAGAAGGTGAGAGCAGCAGTTACCTAGGGGTATTCAAATAATGTCTTTGAGGTAGAAAGTTTTGTAGGATTGGCTGGTTACTACTGGCAGTTTATACATGATTTATCATGATTAGAAGATCCGTTTATGGGAATGACTAAGAAGGGGGTAAAGTATGTTTGGTCAGAATCATGGTATTCATCCTTTCAAGAGTTGAAGGGGAGATTGACTTCAAAACTGATTCTTGTTTTTCCGTAGTCGGGCAAGAGTTATACTATTTTTTGTGATTCATCTATCATCAGGCCTGGATTAGTGCTTATGCAAGAGGATCGTGTTTTTGAATATGGATCTCGGCAGTTGAGTCCACATTAGAGGAACTATACTACACACGACTTGTAGTTGGCCGTATTTTTTCATGATTTGCATTGTTGGAGACATTATCATTGGGGGAGAATTTTGTGGTATATACTGACTACATGAGTCTCATGTATATCTCCACGTAGCTTGACATGAATCTGAGACAGTGGAGGTGGGTTGAGTACCTATAGTCCATCGACTTTGAGCTTGTATATATGCCTTGAAAAGGTCACGTTATGGCATATGCACTGAGCAGGAGGACACAGATATAGGCTATTCCAGAGGCCAGCAGTGAGTGGCAGCTTATGGCTCTTTTCTCAAAAATGCATTTGGAGGTGCATAAGAGAAAGGGTCAGAATTCTATTTCTTCTATAGCTATTACCTCTAAATTTTTTGACTGAGTTTGAAGAGGAAGCTATCATGATTCCAAAGGCTAGTCCTATGAGAATTCATGTTAAGAGAGGCCCCTATTCCTAGATAAACCATAGGCGAGGGTGAGATCTTACGTTTCCAGGGGCGTGTATGGGTGCCAAAGAGATACGTGAGAATCTAATTTGAGACTTTCATTCGGTAGTTTGGTCAGTTAATTCTGGTGTCACCAAGATGTATCTTGATCTACACTGCCCGTATTGGTGTCCATGTATGAAGAGATATGTTGCAGGTTTGTTCATGAGGTGTTCCACCTGTCGGCTGGTGAATGAGGAGAACTAGGGACTAGCAGGGATTTCATTGCAACTACCCATTCCAGAGTGGAAGTGGAATGATGTCGCAATGGACATCGGAAAAGGGTTACCGAGAGCACCTCTAGAAAATGACACGGCATGGGATTTCATTGACAGGCTCATGAAGGATTCTCACTTCTTTCCGAATAAGGAGTCCTTCAGTGTTGATGAGCATGGAAGGTTTTACATCCGTGAGATTGTACGCTTGCATGGGGTTCTACGTACTATCAGTTCAGATAGGGATGCCCGCTTTACGTCACATTTTAATAATGGGATACAGAGGGCATTGGGAACAATGCTACTTCTGGGTACAACTTACAATGCCCAGACAGATGGCTAGTTAGAGTGCAAGATTCAGGTACTATAGGACATTCCATGAGAATGCATCCATGCTTTTGGAGGTTCCTAGGAGAGATATATGCCTCTAGTGGAAATTTCTTACAATAATAGTTTTCAAGCAACTATTCAGATGGAACCTTACCAGGATTTGAACGGTAGGTTGTGCCTATCACCCTTGTGATGGCTGGAGGCAAAAGAGGTAGCTATGTTGGGACCTCATATTGTTCAGGAGACCACCGAAAATGTGGATTTGATTCATAAAATTATGGATACTGCATAGTCTCGAAAGAAATATTATGCTGATCAGTGGAGATTAGCTTTGGAGTTCAATGTCGGTGATCAAGATTTCCTACGTGTTACCCCAAGGTTGGTACACAAGAGGATTAGGAAATAGGTAATTCATTCACTAAGATACATCGAGCCCTTTTAGGTTCTGGAGAGAGTTAGTCTGGTTTCTTATAGGTTGAAATTACCTCATAGGTACCATACTATGCATGACATCTTCCATGTTTCAGAACATCAACGGTATTTCTCAGAGCCGTCTTATATTTTTAACCCAAGGAGGTTGAGCTGGAGCAGGATGCATCATTCGAGGATCATCCTATAAGGATTGTTGATCATAGTGAAAAGGTACTCTGTGGCCGGTCTGTTCCTCTGGTACAGGTGCTATGGCAGCACGACCGTGTACATTATATATTATTTCGTTAAACGAATCAGGGTTGCGTCTAATCCTTTTTTTCTTCTTATTAGTCACCTTTTTTGACTAAAATGTCCGAGAGGGCCGAATCTTCTCTGAGCCACCGATCCTTCACGAGTTATCTGAATCGAACACTGTCGGTTGTAATTGAATCGCAGCAGTGGTTTCTTGGTTCTTTTTGTTCAAGTTTCCATATTCATTCTCTTATGAGTGTTAACGTAGGTTGAAAATTTTAAAAAATTTTGAAGATCTAATCCATTCTAGGCTGATTCATGTGCTGAGTTTCAAGTATATCGATCTCCTATGATCCAGGTAGGTGGTTTGATGCCTTACGTTGAACATCTTTGACTTTTTGTGAAAAAGTACTCGATACCAATGTTTCGAGTATCACAGGTTAGGGTTTTGATCCCACATTATTATCTGCCTTAGATTTATTTTATGCTTAAGGCTATTGGATGAATAATGATTTCTTGTTAGTATGTTTGAGGATCACACCATGTGTGTTTCCCTTGTTTTAGCTTTTTATCTCCATTTGGCTTATGTTTCCTGTGAGGCAAACCTTGTTACATTGATTTCCTACCTTGATATAATTGATTGCATGTATTGACTACTGTTTATATTATTTTTATGTATTGTTTCTAGTATCCATGTAGTTGTTGAACATACTAAGGGTTGCTGACAGTCGATTACACATGACTGGAATGCACAGGGATGTGACAACCTGGTGCAGGAGACTAAAGAGGGAATTGACGTTTAAGGGATTCCCTTGAGAGTCTGTTATAAATTATTATCATTCACATGACGTACAAGAATTGGACATTGTGCTTTCTCAGAGTTTCCTTAGTTACGTATCGAGACATCTGGGGGAATTAGACGTAAGTGCTTAATTAGAGAGTCTATAACTATCGTTGCAAGACCCTATTGAAATTGACGGTTAGAGCTTCCAAGAGTGTACGTGCCTTGTATGATTACTTGACTAAAGGGGTCTGGTAGTATGAGCCACCCAGAGAGTTAGTGTGAATATTGTTTGGTTGGTTTTGACGAGTCTACTAAGCCAAAGAAGAAGCTTGGGTTTTGTACTGCTTGTTGTTTAGTTAGTCTGTAGAGATACATGTTAGGTTATTTACTATGTACTGCAAATATAGAGTTTTTTGCTAGATTACATGGCTGATAATTAAATGATCGAATTATATTAATGAATAAATTTGAATGGAGAATTGTAGGATTGTTTACTTTAGGGTACACCTATTTCTCTACTACATTTATTTCCATTACTTTGGTTATATTGCTCACTGACAATAGGGGACACATCTTGTAGTGGTTGCCTACTAGGATTACTCTCACACCCTATTTGGGTCCTACTATTCAGCCCAAACAGGTTATATGGTTGCAGGTTTGGATCAGGATAGTGTCCCTTCTACTCCAGGTACCTGATTGCTGGTTGGAGCGGGAGAGGATGGGACTGAGCATAGGTTTACGATGCTGCAGGAGTTACTATTTACCTTTTTTACTTTGTTTCTCAGTTTTATTTCAGCACATTGTTGTGTTTACTGCTTCGCTTAGACGCTTTTACATGTTTCATCATTATTATCATTACTATATATTCAGTACTTCCACTGTTCAGTTTCAGTTATTATATGTTGTTCAGTGCTTCCGCTATTGACTGTTATTTCCTTTCCCCTTGTATACATTACCAAATGAGGGCATAGTTTCCCCAATGATTCGCCAAGGCCCTCGCTGCTAGTTAGAAACCTCTATCATTTGGGGAAATTTTCTTGAGGTCATGTGGTGAACTGGGTACGAGGCACTAGTTGAGTGGCTCTGGATTTGGGTCATTACACCTCAAGTGGAGATCCAAAGAATATTTTCAATAAAGATGTAATCTTTTTTACCGATCACATTAATTTTAGTTATTTTACCTATTATAAATATATGGTATTTATAAGAAAATAATAATTTATTTATCCTTAATAAATTATTAATATGAATGAAATATATCCTTCCACGTTCCAATCGAATGAGATGTGAATATATCACTAATGTTTACACATGACTTACCATCTCCAATAGAGATACAATTAATTTTCCATCATTATATTTCATGGATGGTTATTATGATGGGTTTAAAGATTATATATGAAATTTAGGAAATATTTGTATTATTATAGTTATTATATTACATATTCTATCCTACCATCCAATACACTAGAAAGATATAACATCACACATTTGTACTTGTGGACTACCACATCGACGATGTAATGCAATTTGTTTATTGATTACATTTTACTTTGATGGTAAAAAGTATTTATTAAATGAATATTTGTTATTTATATGAATTTAAATTTTATTTTATAAAGGAAAATTTCTATTAACATTTTTTAATTACATCCATCAAAATGTGAAAATAGGGTTCTTGCATACTTTTGACAATTCGTCTCCATGAAATATGTGATATTTTTTCTATTTCTACATTTTATGGAGAATCATAAAAATTATATATTATGAATATATAAGATAAATATATTATTATTAACATTATATATAAGATGTTTCCATCATCAGAGTACAAGGAGAGGGACTTATAAATCGAAACATGCTTGAAAATTAATGCTTTTATCATCCACAATAGTATTTTTAGTGACAAATTATTAGTAAATTAGTAATAAGATTTCATTATTAAATCTTAAATGGAATGATATATATGAGTATGATTCTATAAAAAATTATAATTTATCTATAAATATTATATTTATCGTTAAAATGTGTGTGATGAATGTTGATACTTGAGGTGATGGAATTATTAATCAATAAAATTTTAATCAGGATAGGTTTTTCATGGATTTCCATCAAGGAAATTATATGATCCTTATTTGATAAATACATTTAATTTTTATTCTAATATCGTTATTTAGGTATATTATATGTTTTCTTTTAATTTTACTCTATTTAATAACTTAAATGTCCAGAGGAATGATTTTGATGAAAACATTTATTATTTCTCTCTCCGGTCGAAAAACCGTTTTCTTCCATTAATTTTTTTCTAAAAATGTTTTAATTTTTTCAAAAATATTAAAATATTATTTTTTAAATTAATTTGTATACAGTATTTACTTTATTAATTTTTTTAATATTCATCATCTTGTGTCATTCCAAATGAAGTACTTTTTAATTTTTTTTATAAAAACATTGAAAGGAATTTTTTCTTTTATCATTCACATCATTAATAATATTCCTTCATATTGTCATTTCTCATTAACTTTATGATTACATTATAAATTCTAAATTTTATTTTCTTATAAAATAATTTTCTTAATAATTGATAATTTTTTTTGAAATGATTGAAATCTATATGAAAAGTGTGATTTCCTCATGAAATAATCTAGATATTATTTTAATGAAATTTTTAACCTTAAAAACATATTTTAATTTTAATTATGTTTTAGTATGGATATGATCTAATTAAACCATAATTATTTATTATCTATTTATATATTGAGTTTGATGAAGTGATATGTATGAGAACCATTTATTTTCAATGGTTTCCTCTATAATGAATTTCTAAAATTTTTATGATGACCATTTTAATTACATGTTTTATGATATGTTGATATGATGATTGTTTTATAATCCTATGGAAAAAATATATATGGATTTAATTATGTAATTATTATTCCCTGGAAATATATATAAATCCAATTAATTGTGCAATTTTATATATCTTATGGGATAATTATGGGATATAAGCTGATGTGCTTGGTCCGTTATGAGAAACAAGGGATAATACATGCTCAACAATGATTTGTTAGTATCAATAGTTAACCATGAAATATTAAAAGTTTTCTATAAATTGGAGGGTGCCACTATTTTATGAAATGATTATATGGTTCATGATCCATTTATTATAACACCAGAATATGTTATAATATCTTTCATTATGAATTTAAACTCTTCTATAACTGATCGTACACAAAACCCTAAGTATAAATGAACTATAATATAGTATAACATTAAGATAATGATTTTAATATGGAATGGATGAATAGAAATTACTAAATATAAAAAATTATATTTCTTACACATTTATAAAATAAAATCATTAATTATTAATTGATTAGGAGTAAAAATAAAAATCATTTCATTGTAAAAGATATTTTTTATGCGAAATTATTTTAATGTGTGAAATGTATTTTTATTTTAATATATTATTTTAATAATTATTGGGGAATGAGTTTAATTTTATTTATATATTTTATAATGTTGTAATATTTATATAATATGTTTTTCATTGTGTATATGATAGTGATAAATCTTGTTTTACAGTTAAAAAACTAGAATTTTTAAAATTAGTTTTCATTTGAATTCGGAGAATTATTTTTAAAATTATTATTTTCTAATTATATTAAGTGAATTAGAAATAATTTATTTCACATTTTGAATTATTTGGTTCAAATTTGGTAAATAGGTCCAATTTATTTCTATGATATAGGAATAATATTTACGGTCATATTTATAACCATAGTGAATTGAAAATCTGATTAATCTAGGTTATAACTAAGTTATAAGGCCATAATATTTTTTATAATAATTCTTAATAAATAAATATAATTCAAACATTATAAACTTTGGCTAAATTTTTTTAATTGACATATTTAATATTCAATGTTTGTAATGTTTGAAAGATTCACTCAGTTAATTTTAAATATCTTTTATGTGTACACAAGGGGGAAAAGAAAAATATGAGTGAATAGATTTTCCAATTTTATGTTTAATTAAATAATTTTAATGATGGAAATCAATTTATTATTTTTACTAATATATAATAAACATAAATTATTACACAACGAAAAAATTGTTTGTATTCAATAAATAATAAAGTAATATAAATGTCTCTAGAAATGTGAAAAGTTATATAATTAAAAATTTTTACAGTTTCCATGATTTTTATAGACGCCTATAAAATATTTGTGTTGTAATAATTTTATATTTTAAATTTATAATTTAAAAAATAATATTTTATTAAATTATTTAAAAATTCAAATAAATATTTACATATGAAATTTTTTAAAATATATGGTTGAAAATATTTTCCCCTGATCATTTATGAGGAAATTTTCAAAATATATGTAAAATTACAACCCTTTAAGAATGAAAAATGTGTTACCATGATAAATGTTAAATATAGGTTAACTGAGGGATTAGACCAAAATAAAAGGATTAAAACAAATATTCTACAAAAAAATATTTTGGTTTGATTTAATTTAAACTGAATTCATTAATATCATTAATAACTATAACTTTGGTGTCATTTGAGATAGATAATGACCTTATTGTAATTTAATCTTTTATGAAATTCCAAAAGTGCCCCTTGCATCAATTATAAGAAGGGAACCACATAATCTCACTTATTTTACCATTTTGAGCTATCTATCCCTTACATAACCTACCAAAACACTTCTAAAATTTTTTATACACATTATAGAGGTTTTGGACATACCAGAATTCAGTCCTTGGTTTCATTAATAGGATATCTAAAGGAGTTCATTCAATGAAAAAGTAATCGCCATAAAAATCACTTTCTTTTATAAAATTTTATAATTAAATTTTATTTATCATAAAATAATGACATAACCATATTATATATAATTAAATATTATTATTATTATAAAACATTAATCATCCATCCCTTTTTCAATAAAAACAAAAGTGAAATTTTTGCTCATGTGTGTGTACGAAGTATTATCCACAAATAGAAATAGAATTCATTTTTAATAACTATATTTTAAAGATGGTTATTATGATATCAGTAATATTTAAATATTATGTTTATTATAGTATTTTTTTTCTATGATGATGATATCAAAATATCTTCATACAATCCAATATTATGGAAAATGATAGCGATGCTCGAGCGTACATGTGGGCCACTAACCCCATAGAGATATGTGATGTTTTTCATATCCATTTTAAAAGGAAGGTAATAAGTATACATTTAATGAATACATATGTTATATATGATACAATCCTTATTCATTAATGGTGAATTGTTTTTTATCATTTTTTTCCATCCATCAAAAAATGATAGTAATTTTCATGAGTACATAATGTATGGCATCTCTATTAACCGTGTTATTAATTTTCATATCTATAAATTTTTACTATGAATCTAAATATGAATAAAATAAATAAATGTTATGTTTATATCATTATTGTAATTTTTTAGATGGAGAATCCATGATCTAATTACACATAATGAAACTGTCAAACCAAAAAAACATGAAAAAAGAAGTAGTTATCAACCAGAATAATATTTAATAATGAATTGTCAATAAAGAGGTGATAAAAAGATATAAGTAAATCATATATGGTATTATATATTTTATTATTTTATTATTATATATTTATTATTATTGTGTATTGGACACATACAGAGAGAAATTAACCAACAGTAAGGTCACATTTCCAAATCTCATCATTATTCAGGATTGTTTATGCACTAGTCTACCTTGGGAAAATTGTTTCATATTATTATCTCAATCCTGATTTATTTTCATCTAAATTGGTATTTCCTGTAATATTTATGTAATATTATCATTTACCATTGTTTTATACTTAATATTACCGAGATTGTTTTAGAATAGTTGGATTTATTTATCTCTTTAGTTTAAAATAGTTTTTCATCAATTTCCATGTTTTAAAAAAAAATTAGAAATGATTTGAATATTGTCTAGATGATTTATTAAATAAATTTTCATCCATTTTTTACTTCCTGCAAAAATCATCAAAATTAATCATTATATTTTATTCTAAATGTGGAAATTTTAAAACATTTTTGAACAGTAGGAATGGAATGTTTTTTTCACTTATATAATTACCAAACTTCATGCCCACTCATTTATATAAAGATTACATTATATGTTTCTATTATTATTTTCCAATAAATTTAATTTTAAAAAATATTGATGAATTTATATGTTTTTAATAGTTATTTTCAAATAGAAAATCATATTTTTTAAACAATACAATTGAAAAAATATTTATGGCATTTCTATCCAGAAATGAAAAAAACCTCATTTTACTAAATTTACACTGGTTATATATTATAATGATCTCATCCTGGTTATTTATCATGATTTTTTTCAAGTGTTGGGGGTGATGCCTCTATTTTAATATTAATGCAAAGACCAAATTAATGATTGGGTATTGGGGGACCCAAAACATATATTGAAGGCCTAGGGACAAGAAAGACCAATTAAAATGCCTGAAAGAATGGTTTCTTCACCTAACAGGCCCCTCAGAGAATAGTACAACTATAGTACTAGGGCTGCTATAGTACCTCCTATAGTATTGTTGCAGCTATAGTCCCTACTATGGTACCTCTTCCTCTACAGTCTCTCTGCGTCTGTAGTTCCGAAGTAGTTAAAGTAGTGCCACAATGTACTGCTACAATGCTACTACAAAAACCTATGAATTTTGCCCCTACCCTGATTTGATCTGCTGTCTTTTGGATGCTAATATAGAGCCTCTAACACATGTGTATAGGCTCATTGAAGTGGTCATTCTCAAGATGTTTTATGGTTAGATTAACTAGGTATGTAAAATTATTATAGCCTTCTCTATATTACTCTCGACAATTTATGATTACAATTATTGATTTGGGAGAGTATTATAATTTCATTGGATAATTTTTCAATAAGAATATTTATATTTATAATTCTACAAAACATTCATATCTGAAATTAATTAGATTTTGTATGTGATGGGAGGGGCCCTCTATTGTAACTCAATGCATCTACAGTTCACATAAGACAAACAGGCTTGGGTATTTGACATATGCATAATCCACTTATGTATGATTTATTATCCCAAGTAAATTATGGTATGTTAGTGATGTTTATTATTATTAATTTACGCATTATGAGATTATTTATTGATCTCTATGTGATTATTATAATTATTTATGTAATCCTAGGATTTTTTAAGGTCATTCGATTATTTATATTTAATTATTTGATCATCACTTACTCCTGTCATATTTTTCTTCATGCTCATGTTATTACTTAAATGGATATTATTTTTAGATATTTACCATAACAATTTTTTATTCCATATTTATTCGTGATATATTTCATTTTATGCATACCATTTGGGAGAATCTAAGCTCATTCCTTTCTTATATTATCATTGAATATGATGCTAATAAGTGTGTTGTGATTGATATGCCAGGATGTGATAAAGGGAATAACAGTGTATTCAATGACAATACTATGATGTATTTTATGTTTCCAGATGTAATGTGAAATTCATATATATATCTTTTTTTCTAATAGTACTTATATATTTGGTCCTTTAATATGCAATCACATGTTCCTAGTACCAATGTAATAATTTGACCACTAGATTTATGATACCAGGGTGAAGATATTGATAGTTTGTATCATAGGATCTTATATATAAATCTAGAGAACTATATTTAGGATAACATCATTTTGGATAGTGTAACCACATGAGAGAATTTGAGAATATTATTGTGAAACCAATATTATTATTTACAAAATAGTTAGACATAAAATTTTAATTTATGTTATGTGTTCAAAATTTTTGGGATTGTACATTATTTATTGTAACACCCCAACCCCAGCTACCCAGAGTCAGTGCATTACTTCGTAACATTGGCACAATCACAATAGATCAAGTCTCGAAAGACCGATTAGTTTAGTATCCTTGGAAACACTAGATACATTCATAACTCTTTCATTACATCAAAAAGTAAACAAACTACAATAACATGGTCTTCATAGTCCACACTCATATCCCTTTCTGACTAAACCTGCAGGTCATTCATAAAATACTTCTTCACATCCTGGAAAATATTAAAACATTGAAAGGGGTGAGCTCAGATGCTCAGTAAGGATAACAATATTGCGGAAGCTTTCATAAATAAACACAAAAATTTAAGGCAATGTATAACTAAAACAAAATCCTTTTAAACATGAACATAAACATAATATGGGAAAAGTAAAATGAGATAATGCCATTCAATTCTTCACATGGATATTCTACTGGTCGAATAATCACATGCAATATCAATAACCACTTTCATAATGAGGGAATGTATAATGCCAGACATTCTGAAACATTTTGTCAAGGCCTCGGCCAAGACGTCTAAAATGATTAAGGCCTCGGCCAAAACCATAAATCAAATTGGGAAAGGGCCTTGGCCAATTCCGCGTCTAGTTGTCTCATGAGACCTACCGATGCATCGAGGAGCTATAGCGGGCTCCACCCGTCACTTATTAAGTCCAATACATTCCTCATATGAATAGGTTTAAACATATCACAAACCATAACATAATCGTATCACATAAAACATGCATAAAGGAAACATAAAATTTCCACATTTCAATCACAAGGTATCAATACAACACATTGATATAATAAAAACGATTTCAAAACCATTTTCAATAACAAAATAAAATAAAGTTAAAACTTTGTATTATTTTTCATTAAAAAAAAGATGGCTTGTAGAGGAAGCCGAAACTCAAATAATGGTCACGGTGGAGGAGAAGTCATTTTCGCCGCATAAATACAGAATGAAAAACATTCCCTTTTGTCGTTTAGCAAAACGCTTCGTATAAAAAAAGATTCCTTTTGAATAAATGTAAAAGTCAAAGGGCTTTATAGACCGTATAAAAGAAAGTCGTGTATAAAACCAAATATGCCTTAATGAAAGGGGATTGAGACGAAGTCCTTAAAAAGATCATTTTTTAAAATAAAATAGATCTATTATGTGTATTAATTATAGGTACACATGAAGAAAGTAAAAATACAAGATAGTACATAATAATATCATGACATAATTTGAAAGTAGGAGATTAACCCAAAGAATGGAAATTGGGTTAAGAAGTTCCCTTACCTTGTGTCCGACTTGACTGAACCGTTATTTATCCTCCTGAATAATAAACTAGAGTTAATATATACCTTATTAAGAACCATTTTCAATTTCATTATCCTTTTTATATCACTTATTACAATGTTATGAACATTATGTAATTATTTAAGTTAATAACGGTCGTTTTGTCGATCTTTGGTAACTTGAGTCATCAATAAACTTCTTATAATTACAAGTTGTTCATGTGGTAGAATATCCATTATATCCAGAATTATATTCATGATTTAGATGTCATATATATCTTATATATCCAGTATATATGTTCATTTATAATATTACGTAACATTTAGAGGTATGAAATGAAATGCACCGTTCATGGAGACGGTAAGCCGTACGTACGCATGAACGCTACTTTCATTTCAATTTTATATTTAATGGAACTAAATCATAATGATATAAATTTATAATATAATTCCAGTATAATATAGTGTATAATACCTTTAACTCCATCCTTTATACATCCCACATATGGCATTAACGATTCAAATCACTTTGAGGGGGCGGTAGTCCGCACTTCCTAAAATGAAATTATCGCGTTTACCCATAATGGAAATCATAAAGTATGCCATAAATGAGAAATAAAGAAGCATAAGTAAAACATAAACATATTATATATCATATATAAAAATAGTGACATCTTAATGGCCACCTTTGAAGGTGTTATATGAGTGTTGAACAATCATCGTTTCGTGAGGCAGAAATTCGCCATCCACAGAAACCGTATGTTCTTTAACCATTAGATGTAGGTGTGTGTAAGTGTAGCTCGAATCTTTATTATAAAAACATCCTAGTATATTTAGGATACTGGTTTTGTTACAAAAGTAATGAATAAAAAGATTTTAGGGGGTTGGAGAAGAAAAATAAAACAAAACAACATTAGAGAAGACATTACCTCAAAATCGGGTAACTCTTTTTGATTTGAGCCAAAGGATTCCTTGAGAAGAGTTCTGCCCAAATTGAGGCTTCTAGGAGTAAGAGGGGGATGTTGGGAGAGTATTTGGACAGAGGTTGGCCGAGCCAAATGGCTTGATGGTGTGAATAAGGTGGGAGAGGTGGGGGCCTTTTATAAGTGGAGAGGAGGGGCATTTTTGGAAAGATTGAAATGTGACATTATTTCACAATGCGTTTCAGATTCTAAAGGTCCCACACTTATATAATTCGAGGCTAAGGCGATAAGGTTTCGAAATCTCCTCATCCAATAGGCTTTGGACAAGCGTAAGCCTTGGATTTTGCATTATCTTCTCATTTTATTTAAATCGATAAATAATGAGGTCATCACTCCATCATAATGATGTCATAAATAATTTAATTTATTTAATGTATAAAAATTATAAAAAAATACTATGATTTAGGAAATCCTTTTAGCTTTCCAATGAATATTTATAGTCAAAAATATGACTTGCATAACCCCATGTAAAAATTGTTCTAGTAAAAAATTTTATGTTTGTGTCATTTTTTTACTTTAGCATCAAATAAAAGGTACTTATGTCATTTTCTAACTAAAGTGGTTCCATGGGGTCCCCAATTTGACCCATGGGTTGTCTTGGTCGGTCATGACGCATCAAATAGGAGTAGGACAAGTGTCAATCTCATATCATATTATTAAAACATTGTTTTTACCTTAAACTACACTAATTACCTCTAATCACGATTAAGAACTTAAAGGTAACTATTCACCAAAAATTTATTTTAATCTCATTGAACCACATTTTACTTCTTAATGACAACCATGTATGTAGGATTTTTGAAAATCAAATCATAGAAGTGGTAATATTTCATTTAAACGAAAAATCAGTTATTTAACTACCACTTAGTGGTTTCACTATTCATCAAAAATTGATGTTTTTCAGAACAAGGCCAAACTTTCACCCTAAGCTATAATTTATATTCCAAATTCAAAAATGATGTCTATTTTAAAAAAATTCCAAACATATAAGTTTCATTAATTAATTTTATAATTAATTCCCGCTGTTACGACAAATAGCGTGTTTTTAAGAAACAATTTATATCAAAAGATTGACAATTGTTTATGTCCAATTTCAATGTTAAATTAATTCTAATGACCACCATTGGATAAAATGGTAATAATATATTCTAATTATACCTTAAAACCACTAAATAGTATAACTTATAACTATAAATTATTTTGAATAAAAAGTTGTTTTAAATATTTTTCACTATTCATAAAAATTTGGAAGTTCTCAGAAAATTACAAAAAATTCAACATAGACTAATTTCAATATTAGGAATAAAAAAATGAAGTCCATTTTGAAATATAAGGTTTATTTAAATTTAAAAGGTGGTTATTACTATTCATAATGGCTACATTGATTAGTTGCGGTGTGTTAGAACTCGAACTTGCGTACAATGCAAGCTATTGCATTATTGAAAGAGAGGCGTATCGTGGAAGCTCGGGGTGTTAAATTCTTACTTCTTCAATAAATTTCATCCTCGCAATTTGAAATTTTTCTTTGAAAATAAAAGGTTGAAAAGAGAAAATACCTTTGAGGAAAACCCACATCGGAAATAAGGTTAATAAATATATAACATTAAAAGAATGCAGGATAAGTACAAAGGTCACCCGATATAGCCCATTCTAGGATTATATGAAAATATGGATATGGAGGAGAAACAAACCATCAAGGTCTGATGGAGAGTTATAGAAAACAGGATTAGGAGAAAGTTTAACCACAAGAAAATCACAAACTTGTGATTGGTTAAACGGTCATTGAATCCCCAGTTGGAAAAGTTAACCGACAACATTTTTGTTTTAAGTTACATTTTATAATGTTGAGAAATTTATTTAGGAAATTTACTAAGAACGTAAGGGAATATACATACTTGTTATGTATACTTTCATTCGTTAATAAATTTTTACCACAAACCCAACTTTTACTCCAAATGGTAACGGAACTCAAAAATATTCTATTTATCCTAATTGTATAAGGTTCCAAATGTAAACACATACCATTTAGATTAGTAAAACTATTTTTTAATAACCAGGGACTTCCTGTAGGCTATTGGTAGGAAATAAAGGCCTGTCGCACAATGCTTCTGGGTTCGATTCATGCAGCTTTGTCCGACGTGTCAGGTTATGCCCTACCCTGCAGGTTGTCCTTTTCCTAAAACTATAGTATTATAATATTCCAAAAATAATCTTCAGAAATTCTTTAACCTTAAACAATACTATCCATGGTTCAACTTAATCCATTCCAACCTTAATAGTTATCCAAAATACCTCCGTCCAGACTTTCTCTACAAGGGTCTCTAAATTCCAAAATCAATTGTAACATCAGATTCCCCAAACAAAGAAAAGTTTCTCTTATTGTCACATACTAAAAATATGATTACCTTAATCATATTAAAACCTTACTGAAATCAACAAGTACTGCAGTACAATCCATATATATATATCACATTATTCTTATAACCAGAATATAATCCTTGAGTCCAAAAGCACCAATACATTAATTATTCCGCTTCAACTGTAGTCACAGCATAAGATTGTCCTTGATCCCTTGGCCTTTTCTGAGGTAAGATTCCTTGACGCTTAGGAAATTCATTTGCATAATGCCCTGTTTCCCAACAATTGTAGCATTCAACTTTGACAGCCTCTTTCTTTCCCTTGCAATCACGAGCCTGGTGACCCTTTTCTCCACATTTATAACAAACTCTCATTCCTTTTAGGCAAGTACCAGGGTGATTCTTCCCACAATTATCACATAATGGAAAATCCTTCTTTCCCTTTTTCCCTTTATCTGTCTCTTGTTCCACCGTTCTCTTCTTCTCTTGCTTTACTTTGTTGTCATAAGACTTAGAGAATTCCTTTTCTGTCTTGATAGCACACGAGAAAATATCTTCGTATGATGAGAAGGATTGTGATACTAAAGCTCGACGGAGAAATGGTTTTAACCCATCAATGAAACGATCAATCTTACTCCTTGGGTTACGTATATAATCGGCAGCATGCCTCTCTAACCTTGTAAAGTTAGCCTCATACTTTGCGACATTCTCATCCTCCTTCTTCCTCAAACTCAGAAATTGCCTTTCCATATCTGCTCGATGGTCATGAGGAAAGTATTTTTCTAAGAAAAGCTCTTTGAAATCCCTCTATTCCATATTCGATATGTCATCATCTTCCTTTGTGTTTTGAATCAGTGACCACCACTGATCAGCATCTCCAGTGAGGCGGTAAACTGCAATGACAACCTTCTCCCTTTCACTACACCCCAAGGCATGGAATATTTTCTCTAAGGAATTTATCCATTGCTCTGCTACTAATGGATTTGTACCCCCATTAAATGTTGGCGGTTGTTGCCTCATGAAGCGGTCCAACATTGATCCTCCATGTTACGGATCAGGGTGCTCCATACGAGTAAGGTTATTATTCATAACCTGCGTGTGTTGTCCCAGTACGGTGAGAAGCTGATCGTCACCAGTTGTATCACTAGCTCCACCATAATTATCTTGAGCAGGAGGGCAATCCCTGCACGGAGTGCGTGCGTTGATACGGTTTCCATTCCTTCCACTAGGCGCCATTTCTAAACAATGGCATAAACTAGATTAGTTTATGAATCAAAATACATAATTCCATATTTGTTAAACACTTTACATAAATTGAACTATTTATGGATATAATCCATAATCATAAAAAGAAATGTTTTCTTTGAGTAAGTATATACTCATAACCCTTCATAGTGGTTTGTAAATAAAATGATAATTATCCTAAGCATGTTCCCAGGGAGTGTCGTAACCAAGAGTGCAGCAAGGCCCGTTGTCGTGCACCAGTTCCCGTTCGAGTCTAGCTCAAAGCGGTGTTTTCGGGTTTTACCCCTAGGTACATCTGTGCCAGAGCCGCCTCTACCTGCTCGTATCCAGACAGGGATGTATCGCTCGGAAAACTCATAACATCTCTATAATACCAAAATTCTAGGAAGTTCTTCTATACTAATCCTCAAAGTCTATCTTTGGGCTATGTGCTCTAATCAGAGTTTATCTAAATCTAGCTTCCAAGGTTAGTACTAAACTGCCTCTGATACCAACTGTAACACCCCAACCCCAGCTACCCAGAGTCGGTGCATTACTTCATAACATTGGCATGATCACAAAAGATCAAGTCTTGAAAGACCGATTAGTTTAATAGACTTGGAAACACTAGATACATTCATAACTCTTTCATTACATCAAAAAGTAAACAAACTACAATAACATGGTCTTCATAGTCCACACTCATATCCCTTTCTGACTAACCCTGCAGGTCATTCATAAAATACTTCTTCACATCCTGGAAAATATTAAAACATTGAAAGGGGTGAGCTCAGATGCTCAGTAAGGATAACAATATTGCGGAAGCTTTCATAAATAAACATAAAAATTTAAGGCAATGTATAACTAAAACAAAATCCTTTTAAACATGAACATAAACATAATATGGGAAAAGTAAAATGAGATAATGCCATTCAATTCTTCACATGGATATTCTACTGGTCGAATAATCACATGCAATATCAATAACCACTTTCATAATGAGGGAATGTATAATGCCAGACATTCTGAAACATTTTGTCAAGGCCTCGGCCAAGACGTCTAAAATGATTAAGGCCTCGGCCAAAACCATAAATCAAATTGGGAAAGGGCCTTGGCCAATTCCGCGTCTAGTTGTCTCATGAGACCTACCGATGCATCGAGGAGCTATAGCGGGCTCCACCCGTCACTTATTAAGTCCAATACATTCCTCATATGAATAGGTTTAAACATATCACAAACCATAACATAATCGTATCACATAAAACATGCATAAAGGAAACATAAAATTTCCACATTTCAATCACAAGGTATCAATACAACACATTGATATAATAAAAACGATTTCAAAACCATTTTCAATAACAAAATAAAATAAAGTTAAAACTTTGTATTATTTTTCATTAAAAAAAAGATGGCTTGTAGAGGAAGCCGAAACTCAAATAATGGTCACGGTGGAGGAGAAGTCATTTTCGCCGCATAAATACAGAATGAAAAACATTCCCTTTTGTCGTTTAGCAAAACGCTTCGTATAAAAAAAGATTCCTTTTGAATAAATGTAAAAGTCAAAGGGCTTTATAGACCGTATAAAAGAAAGTCGTGTATAAAACCAAATATGCCTTAATGAAAGGGGATTGAGACGAAGTCCTTAAAAAGATCATTTTTTAAAATAAAATAGATCTATTATGTGTATTAATTATAGGTACACATGAAGAAAGTAAAAATACAAGATAGTACATAATAATATCATGACATAATTTGAAAGTAGGAGATTAACCCAAAGAATGGAAATTGGGTTAAGAAGTTCCCTTACCTTGTGTCCGACTTGACTCAACCGTTATTTATCCTCCTGAATAATAAACTAGAGTTAATATATACCTTATTAAGAACCATTTTCAATTTCATTATCCTTTTTATATCACTTATTACAATGTTATGAACATTATGTAATTATTTAAGTTAATAACGGTCGTTTTGTCGATCTTTGGTAACTTGAGTCATCAATAAACTTCTTATAATTACAAGTTGTTCATGTGGTAGAATATCCATTATATCCAGAATTATATTCATGATTTAGATGTCATATATATCTTATATATCCAGTATATATGTTCATTTATAATATTACGTAACATTTAGAGGTATGAAATGAAATGCACCGTTCATGGAGACGGTAAGCCGTACGTACGCATGAACGCTACTTTCATTTCAATTTTATATTTAATGGAACTAAATCATAATGATATAAATTTATAATATAATTCCAGTATAATATAGTGTATAATACCTTTAACTCCATCCTTTATACATCCCACATATGGCATTAACGATTCAAATCACTTTGAGGGGGCGGTAGTCCGCACTTCCTAAAATGAAATTATCGCGTTTACCCATAATGGAAATCATAAAGTATGCCATAAATGAGAAATAAAGAAGCATAAGTAAAACATAAACATATTATATATCATATATAAAAATAGTGACATCTTAATGGCCACCTTTGAAGGTGTTATATGAGTGTTGAACAATCATCGTTTCGTGAGGCAGAAATTCGCCATCCACAGAAACCGTATGTTCTTTAACCATTAGATGTAGGTGTGTGTAAGTGTAGCTCGAATCTTTATTATAAAAACATCCTAGTATATTTAGGATACTGGTTTTGTTACAAAAGTAATGAATAAAAAGATTTTAGGGGGTTGGAGAAGAAAAATAAAACAAAACAACATTAGAGAAGACATTACCTCAAAATCGGGTAACTCTTTTTGATTTGAGCCAAAGGATTCCTTGAGAAGAGTTCTGCCCAAATTGAGGCTTCTAGGAGTAAGAGGGGGATGTTGGGAGAGTATTTGGACAGAGGTTGGCCGAGCCAAATGGCTTGATGGTGTGAATAAGGTGGGAGAGGTGGGGGCCTTTTATAAGTGGAGAGGAGGGGCATTTTTGGAAAGATTGAAATGTGACATTATTTCACAATGCGTTTCAGATTCTAAAGGTCCCACACTTATATAATTCGAGGCTAAGGCGATAAGGTTTCGAAATCTCCTCATCCAATAGGCTTTGGACAAGCGTAAGCCTTGGATTTTGCATTATCTTCTCATTTTATTTAAATCGATAAATAATGAGGTCATCACTCCATCATAATGATGTCATAAATAATTTAATTTATTTAATGTATAAAAATTATAAAAAAATACTATGATTTAGGAAATCCTTTTAGCTTTCCAATGAATATTTATAGTCAAAAATATGACTTGCATAACCCCATGTAAAAATTGTTCTAGTAAAAAATTTTATGTTTCTGTCATTTTTTTACTTTAACATCAAATAAAAGGTACTTATGTCATTTTCTAACTAAAGTGGTTCCATGGGGTCCCCAATTTGACCCATGGGTTGTCTTGGTCGGTCATGACGCATCAAATAGGAGTAGGACAAGTGTCAATCTCATATCATATTATTAAAACATTGTTTTTACCTTAAACTACACTAATTACCTCTAATCACGATTAAGAACTTAAAGGTAACTATTCACCAAAAATTTATTTTAATCTCATTGAACCACATTTTACTTCTTAATGACAACCATGTATGTAGGATTTTTGAAAATCAAATCATAGAAGTGGTAATATTTCATTTAAACGAAAAATCAGTTATTTAACTACCACTTAGTGGTTTCACTATTCATCAAAAATTGATGTTTTTCAGAACAAGGCCAAACTTTCACCCTAAGCTATAATTTATATTCCAAATTCAAAAATGATGTCTATTTTAAAAAAATTCCAAACATATAAGTTTCATTAATTAATTTTATAATTAATTCCCGCTGTTACGACAAATAGCGTGTTTTTAAGAAACAATTTATATCAAAAGATTGACAATTGTTTATGTCCAATTTCAATGTTAAATTAATTCTAATGACCACCATTGGATAAAATGGTAATAATATATTCTAATTATACCTTAAAACCACTAAATAGTATAACTTATAACTATAAATTATTTTGAATAAAAAGTTGTTTTAAATATTTTTCACTATTCATAAAAATTTGGAAGTTCTCAGAAAATTACAAAAAATTCAACATAGACTAATTTCAATATTAGGAATAAAAAAATGAAGTCCATTTTGAAATATAAGGTTTATTTAAATTTAAAAGGTGGTTATTACTATTCATAATGGCTACATTGATTAGTTGCGGTGTGTTAGAACTCGAACTTGCGTACAATGCAAGCTATTGCATTATTGAAAGAGAGGCGTATCGTGGAAGCTCGGGGTGTTAAATTCTTACTTCTTCAATAAATTTCATCCTCGCAATTTGAAATTTTTCTTTGAAAATAAAAGGTTGAAAAGAGAAAATACCTTTGAGGAAAACCCACATCGGAAATAAGGTTAATAAATATATAACATTAAAAGAATGCAGGATAAGTACAAAGGTCACCCGATATAGCCCATTCTAGGATTATATGAAAATATGGATATGGAGGAGAAACAAACCATCAAGGTCTGATGGAGAGTTATAGAAAACAGGATTAGGAGAAAGTTTAACCACAAGAAAATCACAAACTTGTGATTGGTTAAACGGTCATTGAATCCCCAGTTGGAAAAGTTAACCGACAACATTTTTATTTTAAGTTACATTTTATAATGTTGAGAAATTTATTTAGGAAATTTACTAAGAACGTAAGGGAATATACATACTTGTTATGTATACTTTCATTCGTTAATAAATTTTTACCACAAACCCAACTTTTACTCCAAATGGTAACGGAACTCAAAAATATTCTATTTATCCTAATTGTATAAGGTTCCAAATGTAAACACATACCATTTAGATTAGTAAAACTATTTTTTAATAACCAGGGACTTCCTGTAGGCTATTGGTAGGAAATAAAGGCCTGTCGCACAATGCTTCTGGGTTCGATTCATGCAGCTTTGTCCGACGTGTCAGGTTATGCCCTACCCTGCAGGTTGTCCTTTTCCTAAAACTATAGTATTATAATATTCCAAAAATAATCTTCAGAAATTCTTTAACCTTAAACAATACTATCCATGGTTCAACTTAATCCATTCCAACCTTAATAGTTATCCAAAATACCTCCGTCCAGACTTTCTCTACAAGGGTCTCTAAATTCCAAAATCAATTGTAACATCAGATTCCCCAAACAAAGAAAAGTTTCTCTTATTGTCACATACTAAAAATATGATTACCTTAATCATATTAAAACCTTACTGAAATCAACAAGTACTGCAGTACAATCCATATATATATATCACATTATTCTTATAACCAGAATATAATCCTTGAGTCCAAAAGCACCAATACATTAATTATTCCGCTTCAACTGTAGTCACAGCATAAGATTGTCCTTGATCCCTTGGCCTTTTCTGAGGTAAGATTCCTTGACGCTTAGGAAATTCATTTGCATAATGCCCTGTTTCCCAACAATTGTAGCATTCAACTTTGACAGCCTCTTTCTTTCCCTTGCAATCACGAGCCTGGTGACCCTTTTCTCCACATTTATAACAAACTCTCATTCCTTTTAGGCAAGTACCAGGGTGATTCTTCCCACAATTATCACATAATGGAAAATCCTTCTTTCCCTTTTTCCCTTTATCTGTCTCTTGTTCCACCGTTCTCTTCTTCTCTTGCTTTACTTTGTTGTCATAAGACTTAGAGAATTCCTTTTCTGTCTTGATAGCACACGAGAAAATATCTTCGTATGATGAGAAGGATTGTGATACTAAAGCTCGACGGAGAAATGGTTTTAACCCATCAATGAAACGATCAATCTTACTCCTTGGGTTACGTATATAATCGGCAGCATGCCTCTCTAACCTTGTAAAGTTAGCCTCATACTTTGCGACATTCTCATCCTCCTTCTTCCTCAAACTCAGAAATTGCCTTTCCATATCTGCTCGATGGTCATGAGGAAAGTATTTTTCTAAGAAAAGCTCTTTGAAATCCCTCTATTCCATATTCGATATGTCATCATCTTCCTTTGTGTTTTGAATCAGTGACCACCACTGATCAGCATCTCCAGTGAGGCGGTAAACTGCAATGACAACCTTCTCCCTTTCACTACACCCCAAGGCATGGAATATTTTCTCTAAGGAATTTATCCATTGCTCTGCTACTAATGGATTTGTACCCCCATTAAATGTTGGCGGTTGTTGCCTCATGAAGCGGTCCAACATTGATCCTCCATGTTACGGATCAGGGTGCTCCATACGAGTAAGGTTATTATTCATAACCTGCGTGTGTTGTCCCAGTACGGTGAGAAGCTGATCGTCACCAGTTGTATCACTAGCTCCACCATAATTATCTTGAGCAGGAGGGCAATCCCTGCACGGAGTGCGTGCGTTGATACGGTTTCCATTCCTTCCACTAGGCGCCATTTCTAAACAATGGCATAAACTAGATTAGTTTATGAATCAAAATACATAATTCCATATTTGTTAAACACTTTACATAAATTGAACTATTTATGGATATAATCCATAATCATAAAAAGAAATGTTTTCTTTGAGTAAGTATATACTCATAACCCTTCATAGTGGTTTGTAAATAAAATGATAATTATCCTAAGCATGTTCCCCGGGAGTGTCGTAACCAAGAGTGCAGCAAGGCCCGTTGTCGTGCACCAGTTCCCGTTCGAGTCTAGCTCAAAGCGGTGTTTTCGGGTTTTACCCCTAGGTACATCTGTGCCAGAGCCGCCTCTACCTGCTCGTATCCAGACAGGGATGTATCGCTCGGAAAACTCATAACATCTCTATAATACCAAAATTCTAGGAAGTTCTTCTATACTAATCCTCAAAGTCTATCTTTGGGCTATGTGCTCTAATCAGAGTTTATCTAAATCTAGCTTCCAAGGTTAGTACTAAACTGCCTCTGATACCAACTGTAACACCCCAACCCCAGCTACCCAGAGTCGGTGCATTACTTCATAACATTGGCATGATCACAAAAGATCAAGTCTTGAAAGACCGATTAGTTTAATAGACTTGGAAACACTAGATACATTCATAACTCTTTCATTACATCAAAAAGTAAACAAACTACAATAACATGGTCTTCATAGTCCACACTCATATCCCTTTCTGACTACCCCTGCTTGTCATTCATAAAATACTTCTTCACATCCTGAAAAATATTAAAACATTGAAAGGGGTGAGCTCAGATGCTCAGTAAGGATAAAACTATTGCGGAAGATTTCATTAATAAAGATAAAAATTTAAGGCAATGTATAACTAAAACAAAATCCTTTTAAACTTGAACATCAACATAATATGGGAAAAGTAAAATGAGATAATTCCATTCACTTCTTCACATGTATATTCTACTGGTCGAATAATCACATGCAATATCAATAACCACTTTCATAATGAGGGAATGTATAATACCAGACATTCTGAAACATTTTGTCAAGGCCTCGGCCAAGACGTCTAAAATGATTAAGGCCTCGGCCAAAACCATAAATCAATTTGGGAAAAGGGCCTCGGCCAATTCCACATCTAGTTGTCTCATGAGACCTACCGATGCATCGAGGAGCTATAGCGGGCTCCACCCGTCACTTATTAAGTCCAATACATTCCTCATATAAATAGGTTTAAACATATCATAAACCATAACATAATCGTATCACATAAAACATGCATAAAGGAAACATAAAATTTCCACATTTCAATCACAAGATATCAATACAACACATTGATATAATAAAAACGCTTTCAAACCCATTTTCAATACCAAAATAAAAGAAAGTTAAAACTTTGTATTATTTTTCATTAAAAAAAAGATGGCTTGTAGAGGAAGCCAAAACTCAAATAATGGTCACGGCGGCGGGGAAGTCATTGTCGCCGCATAAATACAGAAAGAAAAACATTCCCTTTTGTCGTTTAGCAAAACGCTTCGTATAAAAAAAGATTCCTTTTGAATAAATGTAAAAGTCAAAGGGGTTTATACACCGTATAAAATAATGTCGTGTATAAAACCAAATATGCCTCAATGAAAGGGGATTGAGACGAATTCCTTAAAAAGATCATTTTTTAAAATAAAATAGATCTATTATGTGTATTCACTATAGGTACACATGAAGAAAGTAAAAATACAAGATAGGACATAATAATATCATGACATAATTTGAAAGTAGGAGATTAACCCAAAGAATTGAAATTGGGTTAAGAAGTTCCCTTACCTTGTGTCCGACTTGACTCAACCGTTCTTTGAACTCCTGAATAATAAACTAGAGTTAATATCTACCTTATTAAGAACCATTTTCAATTTCATTATCCTTTTTATATCACTTATTACAATGTTATGAACATTATGTAATTATTTAAGTTAATAACGGTCGTTTTGTCGATCTTTGGTAACTTGAGTCAACAATAAACTTCTTATAATTACAAGTTGTTCATGTGGTAGAATATCCATTATATCCAGAATTATATTCATGATTTAGATGTCATATATATCTGATATATCCAGTATATACATTCATTTATAATATTACGTAACATTTAGAGGTAAGAAATGAAATGCACCGTTCATGGAGACGGTAAGCCGTACGTACGCATGAACGCTACTTTCATTTCAATTTCATATTTAATGGAACTGAATCATAATTATATAAATGTATAATATAATTCCAGTATAATATAATGTATAATACCATTTACTCCATCCTTTATACATCCCACATATGGAATTAACGATTCAAATCACTTTGAGGGGGCGGTAGTCCGCACTTCCTAAAATGAAATTATTGCGTTTACCCATAATGGAAATCATAAAATATGCCATAAATGAGAAATAAAGAAGCATATGTAAAACATAAACATATTATATATCATATATAAAAATAGTGACATCATAATGTCCACCTTTGAAGGTGTTATATGAGTGTTGAACAATCATCGTTTCGTGAGGCAGAAATTCGCCATCCACAGAAACCGTATGTTATTTAACCATTATATGTAGGTGTGTGTAAGTGTAGCTCGAATCCTTATTATAACAACATCCTAGTATATTTAGAATACTGGTGTTGTTACAAAAGTAACGAATAAAAAGAGTTTAGGGGGTTGGAGAAGAAAAATAAAACAAAACAACATTAGAGAAGACATTACCTCAAAATCGGGTAACTCTTTTTGATTTGATCCAAAGGCTTCCTTGAGAAGAGTTCTGCCCAATGCGAGGATTCTAGGTGTAAGAGGGGGATCTTGTAAGAGTATTTGGGCAGAGGTTGGCCGAGCCAAATGGCTTGATGGTGTGAATAAGGTGGGAGAGGTGGGGGCCTTTTATACGTGGAGAGGAGGGGCACTTTTGGAAAGATTGAAATGTTACATTATTTCACAATGCTTTTCTGATTCTAAAGGTCCCAAACTTATATAATTCGAGGATAAGGTAATAAGGTTTCGAAATCTCCTCATCCAATAGGCTTTGGACAAGTGTAAGCCTTGGAGTTTGCATTATCTTCTCATTTTATTTAAATCGTTAAATAATGAGGTCATCACTCCATCATAATGATGTCATAAATAATTTAATTTATTTAATGTCTAAAAATTATAAAAAAACTTCTATGATGTAGGAAATCGTTTTATCTTTCCAATGAATATTTATAGTCAAAAATATGACGTGCATAACCCCATGTAAAAATTTTTCTAGTAAAACATTTTATGTTTGTGTCATTTTTTACTTTAACATTAAATAAAAGGTATTTATGTCATTCTCTAACTAAAGTGGCTCCATGGGGTCCCCAAGTTGACCCATGGGTTGTCTTGGTCGGACATGACTCATCCAATAGGAGTAGGACAAGTGTCAAGCTCATATCATATTATTAAAACATTGTTTTTACCTTAAACTACACTAATTACCTCTAATCGCGATTAAGAACATAAAAGTTACTATTCACCAAAAATTTATTTTAATCTCATTGAACCACATTTTACTTCTTAATGACAACCATGTATGTTGGATTTTTGAAAATCAAATCACAGAGGTGGTAATATTTCATTTAAACGAAAAATCAGTTATTTAACTACCACTTAGTGGTTTCACTATTCATCAAAAATTGAAGTTTTTCATAACAAGGCCAAAATTTTACCCTAAGCTATAATTGATATTCCGAATTAAAAAATGATGTCTATTTTATAAAATTCCAAACATATATGTTTCATTAATTAATTTTATAATTAATTCCCGCTGTTACGACAAATAGCGTGTTTTTAAGAAACAATTTATATCAAAAGATTGGCAATTGTTTATGTCCAATTTCAATGTTAAATTAATTCTAATGACCACAATTGGATAAAATGGTAAAACTATATTCTAATTATATCTTAAAACCACTAAATAGTATAACTTATCACTATAAATTATTTTGATTAAAAAAGTTGTTTTAAATATTTTTCACTATTCATAAAAATTTGGAAGTTCTCAAAAAATTACAAAAAATTCAACATAGGCTAATTTCAATATTAGGAATACAAAAATGAAGTCCATTTTGAAATATAAGATTTCTATAAATTAAAAAGGTGGTTATTACTATTCATAACGGCTACTTTGATTATTTGCGGTGTGTTAGAACTCGAACTTGCGTACAATGCAAGCTATTGCATTATTGAAGGAGAGGCGTATCGTGGAAGCTCGGGGTGTTACATTTATCATAATGTAATGATCTAATTTTTGTATTACATTTTTTATAAATGTAATCAATTTGAAGGAATAAAAACCATATTAATGCATGTAATTAAGACATGAATTTATCTCTAGGGAATGATAATGATTCTAGAGTTGGAGTTGAAACTATATATTGAAAAATTATAAATATTTTGGGTAGCTGACTCTTGTTATGAAAAATGACACAGATTTTATGGATAAAAATGAATATCTGTAATGAGGTGTAATAATTTGATACCACATAAATTTTCATAAACCCACTTTCATTCAACAGAAATATTTATCCATTTTTTGAGAAATGGATATGTTCCACTGATAATAGATTTATCACTTGGGATTTATTAAAAAGAAGAAGGTGGTCAATGAATTTTATCATTAATATGGATATTGGGATCAATGTTGGTCATTCATTTGAGAAAACTATAAATGTGGAGGAAATAATGGGCTTGGAATGGAAGGATGTTATGTTACTATTATTGGGTAAATATTTTCCTCACAAGAAACAAGAAGATATTGATAGAGAATTACTACGACTATAAAAAGAAAAAGAAAATTTCATCATGTATAATGAGAAATTTACAAGGTCAAAAAGTTATGTTGTAGAATAAGTACATAATCTAATGGGATATATTGAATATTTCACCAAGGTTCTTAAGTAATTCCTTTAAATGGAACTAATATCCCAAAAATTCTCAAAATACGAGGATATAGTATCATGTGTTATCAATAAAGAGAAGTAATTCTAATGGTATTATTGATGTCAATGAATAAAGTTAAAGAATAGGTATGATGAGCATACTAGAGATGTAAAATTTGTAATATTGAATAAGGGAAGGGTGGAATTTCAATTTATTAGTTAAAGTGGAATAAAATTCTGTGGATCATACTTAATGGTAATTGGAGTTTATTACATGTGAGGAGAAAAGGCCACCAAGTTCATGATTTAATGTCAAAAGTGATTCTAAAATTGAGAATAATGTTAAATGTTAGAAGATGGGGCACTATTATAATGATTATCCCCTTCATTATGTCAACTTTTCCCTTATTAGACTAATAGTGAATGGTTAAGCATATGTGATCACAACATCATAGGGTGAAGTTCGAACTAATTTGGTGGCATGTACCATAATTATATAATCATATTTAAGTAATTAATTATTTTATTCAAGATAATATTAGACTTTTATATCATTAAAGTTTTCTATTGATATTTAATATTTTACTATCACATTAACATGGGAGTTATCAATTAGGACTCTAAGTGGATGTCTCATTACTACAGGGAACTGTTAGTCTGTTCCTATTCAGACACATTAACATTTCCTATTTATTAATTAATTATTCAACATATACTTGTTTATTATATAATCATTGGAATGAATTGGATTATAAAATATAATAAAAAAATAAATTAAAACATAAAAATTTAGGATTCATAATGAAGATATATGCTTCCTTATTATTTGAGGGGATTCTTGATCATATGATTCATATCAAAATCCACCATCAGTATCTCTTCTGAATGAGATTAATTTTTATAGAGAGTATACAGAAACTATAGTAGGAAAAAATAATATTAAAATTGTTGAAATACATACTGTACATGATTACATTGATAATTTACCTTTGTAATTACATGGTCATCCACTGAAGAGTGAGGATTATGTTTTAATAGATGTAATCCTTGATACAAGACCTCTATCAAAGACTCCTCATAGAACATCCATAGTAGAACTAGTTGAATTAAAGAAAAAACTAATAGATTTCTATAATAGGGGATTTATACACCATATTATTAAACAGTTGGGAGACCCAAATAATTTGATGACGAATAATGATGGATATGTATGTCTATGCATTTATTATAAAAAAATGATATTATGGTAAATAAAAAGTACACACTACCTTGTATATGTAAATTATTTGATTAAATTAATTAAGCTCAATATATTTAAAATATTTTCCTTTTTTTGGGTATCATGAATTGAATGCAAATAAGGAATATATTCTAAAGGCAACACTCTATATGAGGTGTAGACATTATGAGATTATAGATATTCAATTTGGATCAACTGATGCTCCCTCTTACATCATTGATCTAATGAAATTATTATTCATAATATATATTAATAATTTTTTGTGGTATCTATTTATGATATTTTAATTTAATATTTGAGCTATGTGTACCAAGACAATCACTTCTAGTTAAATATTGAGATGTTTAGAGGAAAATAACTACAGTTGTTATTTATAAATTGTGAATTTTGGATTCAGAATGATTCCTTTACCTGTCATATTATTACCATGTATTTAATCTAAATTGTTCCTACAAAACAAAAGGTATTCCATGAAATGCCTACAACTGTGAAAAAATGAGGTATTTTGGTTCATTGGTTTGAAAGGTTATTTTTTGAATTTTATTCAAAATATTTCCCAATAGGGTATCCCATTAACTAATATTACACATATAGGGGTAAACTTCATATCGACAATGGAATGATAATTATTGTTTTTGTTGAAATTGAATAATAGATTGTTAAATGATCTTATTTTGAGTCTACCATTGAGAATTGATGTATTTTTTAATAAATAGTGATGCATTAATGTATGTACTTGGTTTTTTTTCAAATGTAGTATACTAAATTTATTGCTTATGCATTGTGGATGTTTAATAATAATGAACAAATCTATCCTTCTATGAATGAAAATTACATGTTTATTATTTTCAAAAAAATTTAAGAAAAAGTGAGAAACCACACAAAAGCAATAACAAGGAATCAAATATCATAAGAGATTGTTAATCGATTAAAATAATGTTTAATCTAATTGATAAATTATCTATACTTAATTTCGATTGAATATATCATACCTATATATCTTGGTTATCTTTGAGTAGTTATTCCAACCAATAAACATATAGACTGACTTTTGAATGAAATCTTCCACATTTATATTCTTTTCAATGAATTATACTGCCAAAATATGGTTTTTTTGTTTATACACTCACATTACTCCTTATTACTTACCATTAGAGAAAATATCTTCTCTATCTTACCTACATCCTTCGTATAAGAATTAATCCAAAATTCCAAATCCAATATCTCTTTCTCAGAGTGGATGAAATGAACCCATATTTCCCCCTTCATAACAACATCATTACCTACCACTCATTTCTTGATCATCATCTCAACCTTTTTGGTAGCATCTAGTATATCAGTGCCCTCAATATAGCCATAATCCACTTATATAAGTCTCCCTACACAAGGTTAAGAACATCCATACCATCACATATCATTTCTTATTCTGTGGGATCCCCACCTTTAGTTGCATGCTGATCAGTATTGAAAACATACCCCATCTACTCTTTCCTTCTCCTTATGATAGATCTAGTATCCATCTATTTGGGTATGTAAGAAAAATCCGTACCCTAGTGTAATTATTCTCCTTATCCAGAATTCAACTCCCAATATCCCAGCTTCCCTTTTACCCTTTATTCCTCCTCGGGATGTAACATCGTCTTCTTTTTCCTCCTTCTATACCATCTCCTAGGATCTTGACTCCACTATCATTATAATTATTTTGATGATACAGATACAGTATATCTACGGTGATAAGTATGATATATACATGGATCATAATGTATTTAAATAATAATTTACATTGAAAGGGTTCTACTTAAGGAAAATGTGATAGATTGAGCTACTCAAGGACTATGACTGCTGAAAACACAACTACACAGGGAAAGAAAATAAAAAAGATTTTTCATAGAACTGAAAATATATTAGAGTCTTATCTAAAATTTAGATTGAATTAAATATTAATATCAAGGATTTAGAGAACATATATATAGAAATTTTCAATAAAGGTGAAGAATAACTCTAATTTAAAAACATTTAAAATCCATCATTATCATAAAAGAAAAAATATTCTCATCCTCATGTTTATTATCTGAATAATAAAATTAATTTCATGAATTATATTAAATTAGAATACATCTTTTGTGAAGATGATGTTCTCAAATCTGGATAAAGAATAACAGTTTCATCTATTACTGAGATGAATATGGATTTTTGGATAATTCACATTGGTCAGATTTCTCTACACACCCTGGTAGACACGTGATGTATAAATAATTTATAGAAACCATTTACTTGAATAATATGAAGTGTAAAATTTATATTCTGTGTCAAGATGTTCAATTTAACAATATGTGAAGGATGGAAGAAAACATCATTCAGATTTCATTATTCCTTTACTTATTCATATATGGAATTGGGATGACATTACTATACACATTATGAAAGGATTACTAATGACTATTATGAAGAATAATGAAATATGGGTTATCTTTTATCACCTAAACATATATAAAAATTTCTTCACTATAATAGAATATGATCTTCTTGATCAACTTGCACGACCCTATATTAATGAACATGTTATAATTTATAGAGAAACACTTTCCAATATGTCTAATCGTGATCCTTGATTTACATAAAAATTATGGAAAATTAATTAGAAGGATCATAATAGTTAAATTCATCAATGAACTTCGTATCATGCTTAAAATGAATGATCGCGTGAAAGGACTAAAAAAATACAAGGAATGTTGAGGTCTTGCACTCTTAAATTTTATGGTATAATTGAATAATATGAATCATTGTTATAATACTCCTATAACAATAGAATCCATTCAAGTATAAAAATTGGACCGTATGTGGCGTTATATAACATGAGATGTTTCTCTCTAACTTGTAGAGATGAATTTTGTAATATGATGTTTGTATAACCAAAACATGGGGAGGAAACAATGGAAATGTTAAATTCTATTCAAATCCATATTAATCTAGCTCAATGGAAACAACATATATATGTTGATAACTAGATAAAAAATTAGAAATTTCGGGTGGGAGATCCTATTTCCATGATCAAATTTCCCTAGAAAGGTGTTATATAGTTCGGTATGAAAGAAAAACTACTCCCCAATTACATAAAAAAATTTAAAATAATTGAATGAATTAGAGTTAAGGATTATCTTTTGGAAATTCTATCAAGTAACACTAATGTACATAATGTGTTCAATATATTATAGTCTAGGAAGTGAATCCCTAACCCAATGTATGCTACCATTTTTGAATATATAGACTTTCAAATTGATATATCATAATGTGGAAGGCCTATTGAGAATCAGGATGCTAGAGAATAAGTTTTGAGGAATCAGACGAATCGACTGGAAAATGCACATCAGAGAAATCATATGATATAATAGGTGACTTTAGAACATAATGAAATTATGATAAAATATCTATCCAAATTATTTTATGATGTATAATTCATGAAATATTTATGGATTTTGTTTTAAAGGATAGAATAATGTAACCCCCCGAGTCTTTATGATAAATTTCATTATAAATTTTATCTCTTCGATAGCTAATAGTATAAAAAATGTTGAGGGTAATGAAGATTAATATTGTATACTATTATAAATTTGACATTAAATTTCCTAGTATGAACAAGAAAAAATAAATATAAAAAACTATATCATATAGACACTTATAAAATAAAATTTTTGGTTACCAAGTTAATATGAATATGAATAAAAAATATTTAAAAGTAAAAGATGTTTTTTCCTAAAAAACTATTTTTTGAGTGGAATTTATTTTCTTATTAATAAATTTAATTAATAACTCTCAGAGGATTATTTTAATGAATCTTATAGAATTTATAGTATTTTAACATTAATCTAATATTTTTTACTATGCATGGGATGAGGATAAATCCACTTATATTTTTTAAAATGTATTTTTAGAAAATCTGTTTTCATCATGTTTTTCACACTTATTTTTAATTATAAGTTTTCATGAATTATATATAGAGAATATGATTTAATTTATTCAATATTTGGAATAAGGAAGTTATTTTTCTAATAGGTCCCATTTATTTTTACTCGTAATGAATAGTAATCGCGGTTAATTTTTTCACCTTGGTAAAAGGTAAATAATTTTAATCTAGGATATAATTAAGTGATAAGTTTATAATTTTTAACATAATTTTTATTAGAAGAATAAAATTTATCCCTTATAACCTTATGCTTGAAATTTATTTGTTTAATGGACATTCATCCCTAAAAATTGCCAATATAAAATTTAATGAATGTTAAAAAGTATCTCTATATTAGTTTTAAATATCTCTTATGTGTCTATATAGGGAAAAATATGATTAAGAATGAATATAATTGTATATTTTGAGATAAATAAAATCAGTTTCATGATGTGAGTTTATTTCAAAATTATAGTAAATTTAAAATTGCCTGAAATTCTTATGGAGTGCTGAAAAGATATTTTATTAATTAACGAAAATATATATATATGATTTTAAAATTATTAAAAGGTAAATTATTTTAATAAACTATATGTTTACAATATGTTTAAAAAATATTATGACATATTAGTGTTTTATTAATTTAAGATATTGGAAATAAACATTGTATTTATTTATTTTATGTCAACTTGCTGAAAAATTTCCAAATCTACATTATTGATATTTTATCAAAATAATATTTCATTGAATTATTTTGAAGACATAAAAAATATTAATAAGGAAATTTTGGATAAAATATGGCCTAAAAATCATTTTTTTCTATTTAGTATCAAATTTTCAACCTATCTGAAAACGTTTAACCCTTTAAAGCCAAAAATATGTTATCATAGTAAATTTTAAAATAGGTTATGTAAGGCGTTAAACAAAAAGATATGTTTTAAAACTCCACATCAACCTATAAAAATTTAATTTCTCATTATAATTAGAACCTATATAATATATTATTCAAATAACTATACATTGGAGGCATTTGATCTAGATAATGAAATTATTATAGTTTAATCTCTCTTGTGAAATTCCAAAAATACCCCTCACCATAAATATAAAAGTCCACCCACTCCAATAAATTTTTAAAAAAAATTATGAAATATTTGCTTCCCATACTCTATTTAAATCCCTCTTTAATATTTATCAACAACATACTACTGGTTCAAGTGTTCCCAAAAGACTAACCCCAGGATCCTTAAGAGGACATCTAAAGGAGTTCTTCGGAGTAAGTGGAAATCATCGTAATTGATCACCTTTTTTAAATCTTATTTACCCCCTATAAATCAATTTTATCTGTCATAGAATAATAAATTTATTATATTATATATATAAATTTTTATTATGATTATGAAAAAACAATTATCCAAACTTTTCCAATAAAATAGAATGTAGAAACATCATTTGTGAGTTTGTACAACTTAACATCCCCATGTAGTGATAAAACTAATGTTTCATCAATATATTTTTTTGTTTGGTAATATGATAAGTTTGATATTTATATATTATACTTATAAAGTAATTATTATTTTGTAATTATAATATCATTTATACCTTTTTTACCTTCCAATTTGTTTGAAAATGATAATATCACTCAATGAATGTGTTGACTACAACCTCACAAAAGTGACACCATTTGAATTTCTTTTATATTTAACTATAATGGTAATAATGATATATTGAATGCATAATATATATATATATATATTATAAAATTTATTATTAAAATTTTAATTATTATTTACCTTTATTTTATTCCATCCATTGAAAAATTAAAATAACATTCATGTATTCATATGAACAGCCATCCCCATGAATGATGTAATTATTTTTTCAATAAATAACTTTTATAGATGAATATAAATATGTATAAAATGAATATATAATATGTATTTCTCATGATTAAAATTATTTATCGGAACAGCCCATGATAAAATTAAATGAAATGAAACTACCAAACCAAAACCTGCATAAAAAATGAAGTAGTTATCACTCAGAATAATGATTTAATAAATAATTAACAATAATTATGTGATAAAAGGTTATAATTAAATCATATATGTTATGATATGTACAATTATGGGTTTTAAATAAATTTGAAATAAATATATATTTATTATACAGTATTTCCATATATGTGTGTTGGAATTCAGACATGAGGAAAAGTTTTCCTTCATAATCTCATCATTATTGGGACTTATTTATATTTAAGTATCCATTGCATGCATTTTATGATATAAATATATTAAAACAAATATATATTTTTATACATTGTTTAGTTGATATTTTTTTTTATGTAATAGTACCATATTCCTCTCTCTGGTAGTTATAATGATTTTAATTTTTTTTAAGAAAAGATTACTCTATTTCTCTCTTCAATTGTAAATAGTTTTTTCTGCAATATGTATGTTTTATAAAATTACTTTCATGAATGATTTTAGAATTATATAAATGATTTATTATATAAAATTTAACCTATGTTTTACATCATATAAAATAGTAAAAAAGAATCAACTTTTTTTCCAAATAAGTTACTTTTTAAGAGTTTTGCAATGGTGAGAAAAATATATTTTTTAAACTAATATGAAATGTTTGGAATTACCTAACCTCATAAAAGATAATTTATTTGAATAATCCCTAATACTGTTCATGACTATTTTGAAACAAAAATATTTCCATTATATTTGACAGTTTTTTATTTTTTGAAAACTAATTTCAATGTGAAAGGGTATTTTCCAAAATAAATTATTTAAATAATTTTTTTGGTATTTATATTAATAAATATAAAAAACCCATATTATACTTATTCAATAATATTTATTTTTTGTATTGATACCAACCTTAATATTTATCATGATGGATTATGACCAGTTTAACTGCGGATGTTCTATTTTGATTCCCTTCATTATATTACTATGGATGGTTTATGAGTATTTTTATAGATTGGGGAATATATTAACATTTTATAATATAGTTTTAAAAATGAATTTTTATATTGATTATGTTACAACCCATGCGTATGAGGAATTCCATGGACATTGTATGTGATATGTGGTTCTCTTTATTTCCCCACTATGTATCATTAGGTCTCAAGAGACAAACTAGCTTTGTATTTGGAAAATGCTTTACCCATTTAGGTAATATATCATATAATGAGGCCTTGATAGTATATTAATGAATTATTTCATTATGTATTGACTTATTATTAGATTATATATTGATCACCATGTGATTATTTGATTAGTTGTGATATAAATGGATAAGTTTCAAGCTCATAAGTGTGTTTATATAGAAAAATTTTATCATCATTTATTCCTTCAAAATTATATTGTATGATAATGTTGTTGATTAAATGAAATTTTTTTTTAGATATTTACCCTTCCATATTTATTTTTCCTTATTTTTTTACGTTTTCACCCATTATATACATACACTTACTTACCATCTAAGCTCACCACGTTCTTCTGTTTCCTTTCATAAGGAAGTGATGAAGTGTGATATGATTGAAATGATGGGAGATGATAATGGGAATAATGGTGTTCTCAAATAAAATTTAATTTTTTAAATTATGTTTTCAAATGTAAGGTAAAATTTATTTATGTATCTAGTTTTATTGTATTATTAAACAATTCGGTCCATTGGGATATTATTACTTATATATAATACAATATTAATATTTTTACCAATGAATATAATATACCAGAGTTTGGGTATATTCATTTCAGAATATTTATCACTCTTATGATTCTTGTATTTTGTATTGATATAGATTTATTCCATGACTCATGTTTATGATCTTGAATATATTCGTTATGAACAATACACGTTATGTTCATGATATTATTTTGTTATTCTTATATTTTAATTCTATATATTAATCGATTTAAATAGTTCATGTTTACACTTACTGAGCTTCTAAGCACCCCCTTTCATATTTTCACTATCCATAGGTTATGATGAATGATTTTCATTGGGAATGTCTAGAAAGGTAGATAGTTGAAATAATGGAACAGAAGATGATAACAAATGTAGGTAATTAATATCTTATTGTTCCATGCCTCCAAAGAAACTAAAATCTATGGGTTTTCATAGATAATAATTTTATTTTTCTTATATTCATTTATAATGATGTACTATTTATATATGAAAATATTATCCCTTTATAATAAAAACTAGTTACAACCAAAGATAAGTCGGTGGTATTTTTTGATTGATGTCGGAATATAGGCTTCCTCTTAGGTATCCCAAACATCTTCCACCGAATGATATATCCTTCATTCTATGATATGATTTTTTGAGGAAGTGTATATTGGAGTTAGTATCCTTGGACCAACTTTGATATGATTTATTACCTGAATATTATATATATTTTGTATTAATAAAACACATTATGTTATATTATTTATTGGTTCTCAAGTCTCTAATGTAAGAATTTACTAGATTATACATCATATTAATAATGTCATATAGACCCCCCATTATGATGATATCCATGATGTTTAATGACGATATTTAAAATAATTTGTTGATGTTAGAATATGTACTATGATGGGACACGAAGTATATATACTATTAGGTGCTATTACTAATTATAATATGAGGATTCTTCTCATGAATTCTTCACATGGTAATATCAAATATGGTAGATTACGAGAACAAACTTTGTAGAAGGAATTATACATGTTCTGGTTTCATAAGATAATCATATCCACGAAAATCTATGACAATCATTAGACGTTAAGATTATTATTAATTCGTGTTACAACTCATGTACATAGATGAATTTATTATGCCATAATGATAACAATTTATAGAGAAGTTAGATATGTTGGGTGTTTCATGAGTTACATGTCATTATTGAATATGATGATGAAGGATTTACATATTCTATATTTATGCAATATGATATCTAATCTATTTGATTGGAATATAAACTTTGTAATAAATTATATGGATATGAAGAAAGAATGTGTTTATTTCAGTTAGTGAATGAATGAAATACTGAGAAAATATGTTGGTTATAAGGTTATGTAACACGCTTGATGAGATATTGTGACAAATGGATTCTATTAAATAGAGAACATTCTTATGCGGTTGTCAACAATATGACATTTTGTTATTTCTCTTAGGATCCATAACCTATTTCTAGACATTAATCATTGACCTTAGGTAAGCCTCATATTTATATCAAGAATAAACCATAGAGGGTCAAACAATAAGTGTATTTATTGATCTCTATTAATTTCAATTTGAGATTAATCAATGGAATAAATATTATTCTCAAGTTTGAGGAATAATTTTATTAATGTTATATTTATCACATAAATTAAATAAATATTTATTCTCCAGTATGTGAGATAAATATTAATTTTATTTGATGATTTTTTATTAATATTTATTTTATAGATAATGAATAATATATTTATTTATGAATAAAATATTAAATTGGTTTTTCAATTTATGATAGAGGATTTTGAATGGAACGATACAATATCCAGGTAAAAATATTAATTAACAAAACTATTACATTAAATTTTTTATTGTTGATGTTAGTGTGTGCCATAAAAATAATGACATAGTTATTATTATGTTGTATGGGGTTTATTAAAGGTAATAATCGTTCATTAATATATGGTATAAAATTAATTAATATTTTATCTAAAATACTCACTCTATAAATATATGGCCATATATATTGGGTAGAGTATCCAATAATTGTGAATTGAGAATTTTTGTACACAACTAATTCTGTGTTTCTATCAATAATGAAAAGTACAAGAGATTTTTTTCCATAATGATGTAATAATGATAAAATAATTACCAACATTAGTCCTTTGAATCGACACTCTAATGCCTGGAGAATGATTGGTGTTTCTTATTGATCATAGAAGCATGTATGGACCACTACTCGAGGTATTATATCCTTGGATCCGTGGAGCATAGTGAGGTACTCCAAAAGGTTCTTTTTGGATTATCATCATTCAAAAAAGATGAATGTTCCAAGGATCGGGTATTTTATTCTTAATGTTTTAAATAAATTAATTTCTAATATTATGTTTAAGATCATTTATCTTGGTTTTATACAATGATTATTAAAATAAATTTTAATATACCACCCACCTCTTCAAACAAATGTTGCACCTGGAACCATTAAGTGGTATCATAGAAGTAATGATTAAATTTATAATTTTTTATTTTATTATGGATATATGTGAAAATATGGTGAGAGTTTTCATTCATTTTATTTTTTATTTAATATGATTGTAATTAACATGTTATCATCATATTAAACCTATTATATTAGTGTTTTACTTTCATAAATGTTTCAGAAAAATGAATAATGATTGGAGATTCCAGCAAGAAGTGTGGAATTATTGGAAGGTAAAATTTGGTGGCACATCATGTGGCCAGATCACATGTAGTATACCAATAAACATATTATCTATATTCACTATGCAATAAATTACATGTGCTGATTTTATTTCACACTACATTTCTACTAGGCCATCCTGGCACAAGGAAAGTGGATACAGGGTGTGTATTTAGCATGTTCACACCATTTAGTCCTAATGAGTTAACTTGATAAAGCCTCTATCCTATGACTTTGATATACCAAAGCCTCGGTATATGGTGTGTAGCTACATGTACATGCCTTGTAGTCTCCTATTAATTGAAAAATATAATATTATATTAAATTTAAAAATTTCAACATTAAAAAATTATTTTATTGATTATCACACCATTGTTTGGTTGACCATTTAATAATGGTTTCAAGTTATTTTAAATTCTCACTTAATTTATTTTAATAAATATGTAATTATTAATACTTCCATTTATTCTCCATGAATGCCATTAATTTTGGTAACCTCTAAATAATATCTGATAATCATTATGAGAAAGGGGATTAATTAATAATCTAATTAGTTAATTAATATAATCATGTTTATCATAAATAATAAATCAATAAAATAGATGAATTAATGTTATTTCTTTACTTTTACATATTAGGTGCATGTAAGATCATTCATGGGTTTGACAAAGACCTATGTATATGTTGGGTATTTTAATTTAATTTATTACATGAGTTTTCTATTAATTAATATAATATTAAATGATAGCCTACAAGTCATCCATACCTCCTTCATTATTTAGGACCTAGGCGTCAAAGGATATTTATGTAACCCCATGTAACCAATCCATTTGATCCCCTTACCTACGTGTGTGTAATAAATAATTGTAACTAATAAAGAGTCCCATGGCGCATAGAGGTGGTTTAATATAGAACCATAATGATTCCAACCTAGGTGATACATTGGTGGACATGTGGAATGCTGTAACATATTATTAGACTGGCGATATGAGTTATTTAACATAGATCAAAGGTGGATTTAATGTTTTCTAATTAAATCAATTATTAGTTATAGGTCATGAATATGTCATTTAATTAATTTATTAAATCTATCTATTCAAATATTAATTTTATGGATTCCGGAATGCGATCACATAAATTAATGAATTAATGTACTATTATTAAATTAAATAAATGAATTATGTTTCAATGTTTTATATTATATGGTTATTATATATTAAACATCATCTTTATATTAACAATACATGTAAAAAATAAAACAAGATTAAAATTTAAGTATAATAAATTAGAATACCTTAATTAAATGTTAGGTAAGACTAATACTTCCAATACATGATAGGAAATTAAACCATATAATCGAGTGTTGTATATATCTAAATTATGGACACTAACTTTTATTGATTTTTCCTTATGATGGTTTTTTTACCTATCATAAGTTTTATGGAGTTTAATGTCCAATGTATGTTCAATAAAAATATATAATAATGTGATGAGGAAATCCATGTTAGGATTTTATGATAGGGGAATCCACTCAATGGATCGTGGAGCTGCATGTACATAGTTGGAATGACCTCCTACATAATTACATTATCATGGTTTTCATGTACCAAGTATTGATCATTTAGAAACGAAATGGGTATCATTGTCACTATATTTTTAATGCAACATGTAATTATGCGTTCAATGGTGAGCTCTATTATGATTTGATAAAATAGTAGTATATTTATTATATAAATAAATAAAAACATGTAATTTATTATATGTCACTTATTTTGAAATCAATCAACGTACTAATAATCTGTTCATTTAAATTGTAGAATAAATGGAAAAGGTCATCATTCAATCTATAACTATGATTAATATTGGAAAATGATAACCTCCTAACAATCAGTAACTTCTTGTACTTGTTTAAATGCCTTCAGGTTGTTCTATTCTTTGATAGAAAATCTTCGGTGCATGAATCCTCACTTCTTTATCCTCCTGATAAAGTGTTCAGGGATAAAGAGTTTCTAGTCTAAGAAAAACAATGAGTGATGCTGTCGATGTTCAATTTTTTATTCTTTAATATATTTCTAGTGAACCAAATAAGTCACTTAAAAAAATTGATGTGTATAGTATGATAGAAGACCTCCACAATATATATAATAACAGAGATATACAAGAATAGTTTGATATTTACTAGGCACTACTTTAGAAAAATTTTAAATAGGGTTCCCTATATAGGTCTTATGTGGTTATTATCATTGTCTACATTGATCATATATATGTTCTAGGGTTCAAACTATCCAAACAATTGGGTACTAAAATCATTCTAGAATCACTCTCCTAGAGCATTACAAATTTTTTTTAATTTATATATGAACAAAATTTAGACGTAAAATCCATATCTTCTTACTCTTCTTCTCCAAGTATGTAATGAAATGTTGAGTGAAAAACATTCATCCCTTAATGTGAAAAAATAGAAAGGGAAAGAGAATTTATTTAAGGCCAAATCATCTTCATGACCATCAAAAAATAGGATAATGAAGGGGAAATCAAGGGAATATTTTACTATATGTTCCATATGTGGAAAGTAGGGTTCTGGGACGAAAAAAAACTCATCAAAAGAAGAATGGGGTAGGCATGTTTTTCATCAAGTGAATTTTGTCTTTTCTAAAAATTTGTAATTAAGTATAGTTTTTGGGGATCACATATCTATTTAAATATTAGAACAAAGTGGATTTATAAATATTGAAATAGGATAGGTAGATCTTTGAGCATCCAATAGAGTAAATTATATTGTTGTAGTTATCAGGGACTACAACATCAAATTTCATTGAATAATGAACTTGGTTGTAAAGGGTTGTTATTATGTTAATTTAGTTACAAAAAAAATTATTTCTTTTAACAGAATTTATACGATTGGATTTATTTTTTATTTTTGGGATACATGTTTTTTATATTATGAATAGAGTATTTTCATTTTAAGGATCATTTAAATAACTATATTTATGTGTTGTATTACATCAACAAAATAACGGAAATCGATAATGATGTTACTTCACATAAATCATACCACACCAAACATGGGCATCACCTTGTAGGTCAGGTAAATGATAAGTGTCTTCCTAAATTATATCAAGATGTATATTTTGATTCATTTGAAATGAAACCACTTGGTTAATTTCATGAAAGTTTAAATGTAAAAAAGGACTTAAGCCTCAATTACTGCGAAATGAGAATGAGATAATTAGATTCTTCAATCAGTTCATATTGATGTTTATGGACCATTTCATGTTGAAATAAATAGTGGGTACAAATAATTCTTAACATTCACTGGTTATTTTAATAGATATGGAGATGTTCCCTTAATGATTTATAAGTTATATTCTTTTGATAAATACAAGTAATACAATAATAAAGTTGATAACCATCATGGTATGAATATTAAAGAAAATTACTCAAACTCAGATGGAGAATATCTTAAGTATGACATAATTGTATTATCTATGGGGGATAAAGATCTTACCTCAACTCGATCCTATTTATAAATCTATGTGTAATGGTGTAAGTGAATGGATTAATCAATACATATTGTACATGTTGAGGTAAATAATGATTCATGTCCTTCTTCCATTGTCCTATTTCGGATACCCATTACATATAGAATCAGACGTACATAACTGAGTACCCACTAAAGAAACTGATTGTATAACAAAACAATTATGGAATGGAAATAAATCAGTGATGTCATAATTACATCTGTGGTGTCATGGAGCATTTTTTAAGCCCTATTTTTTAATCAACATATCACCACAAGTCACATAGTGTATCTTTTGGGATATCGTAAAGAAACATAGGGAAAGTGCTTAAACAATCCTTCAGAAAAAATAATTTCATTAAAAAAAATCTGATATTTCATTAGGAGGATATTATCTCTAAAAGAGATAGTGGGTGTGAGAAAGAATTCTATGAAGTCAAGATCAAGATACAAAAAAGTTGGCATATCTACAACTTCTATAAAGCCCCTTAGAAGATAAAAATTTTCATGAGTTACATTTACAATGTAGAAGTACTAGAGAGGTTAGGGAACCAAAAGGGTAAATTTTTAGCCTCTATACATGGTGAATCATTATTAGTTTATAATAATGATCATTTAGCATATATACAAGAAGTAAATGTCACATATGTTTCCATGTGGATTGAAGTGATGAATTCTGAAATGGATTCCATGTACCAAAACCTAGTCTGGATTTTATAAGACACTTTAATAGATGTAAATCCTACAAGTAACATCCTAGGTAAATAAAAAATAAGACATTTTCATATTTTTTTAATATTTTTTAATCAAATATTAATTTTACTTTAAAGTGGTTTCTATGTTCGATAGCGTACCAGATATGCAACAACGAGTTTCATTGAAATCTTACGTTTCACACTAATAATATAACTTCAAATGGTAGTTAACACATAGCCATTGCACTGGAGTGAATGAATTAAAATAATTAAAATATTATTTTATATGTTTGTTAAATATTTTTTCATTTATTCAATAAAAGATAAATTCCTAAAATATGAAAAGAATTCAATTTTATGCATAAATACTCTAATATTCACTAAATGGTCGATTTATCGCCTATTGATGGCGAACCCTCTTTAAAAACATTTTTGGTCACTCTTAAACATGATATTGGACCAAATAAGATCATTCTTTATAATTGGGACATCAAAATCTATTATGTGTATGATTTTGTTATTTATTCAATAAGGTTCAATTTTAATGAATAAGTGAAAAATGTTGTATTTTAATTCAAAACCTATTTTTAGTCTATTTTATTTATATGATTAGATTATCTTTTGAATTTGTTTTAAAGTTAAATTAGAATATATTTTTACCATTTAATCCAATAGTGGTCATTGGAATTAATTTCACTTTTACTAGTGTCAATCTTTTGATATATTTTGTTTCTTTAAAACACGTTATTTGTTTTGACAATGAGAATTTATTATTAAATTAATTAATGAAACTTATATGTTTATAATTTTGTAAAATAGATATCATTTTTAAATTCATAATATCAAATATAGATTAGGGTTAATTTTGGTATTTCTCTGAAAAACTTAAATTTTGGATGAATAGTGAAACCACTAAGTGGTAGTTAAAAAACGGTTTTTTCATTTAAATGAAATTTTACCACCTCTGTGAATTGAATTTCAAAAATCCGACAAACATGTTATTCATTAGGATGTAAAATGTGGTTCATTGGGATGAAAATATTTTTTTGGTGAATAATAACTTTTATGTTTTATTAATCACGATTAAATGTAATTAGTGTAATTTAAGGTACAAATAATGTTATAATAATATGAAATTACCTTGACACATGTCCTACCCTTATTTGATGTGTAATGTAAGACCAAGACAATCCATGGATCATCTTGGGGACCCCCTAGAGCCGCTTGGTTAAGAAAATTACATTCATAACTTTTTATTTAATGTTAAAATAAAAATGTCACAAACATGTATTGTTTTACAAAAACAATTTTTACATGGGGATATAATTGTCATATTTTTGACTAAAAATAATCATTTAAAATCTAAAATGATTTCTTACAACATGATATTTTTCTTATAATTTTTAGACTTTAAATAAATAAATTTATTATAACAACATGATGATGCAACAATTACCTTATTAATAAATCAATTAATTAAAATAAAAAGATAAGGTAAAATATAAGACTTATACATGTAAAAAACCTATTAGATTGGTGGATTTCGAACTATTATCACCTCAACCTCTAAATATTTCTTTTTGGTACCTTTGAAATATGAAAACATTTTATAATAATGTAACATTTTATAACATTCCAAAAGTGCCCCTCCTCCCTCTTATAAAAGGCCCTCACCTCTACCGTCTTTACGCACACCTATCAAGCCTTTGGATCGACCAAACTCTTCTCATTTAGATCTCCACATCCATCTATTCATCATAGAAGCCTTACCTTAGGAATAAGGCTCTTCAAGAAACCCTTTTGTTTCAATCCAAGGGGAGTTACCCGATTTAATGGTAAAGTCTTCTCTAATATTCTTTTGTTTAATTTTGCTTCTCCAACCCCCTAAACTCTTTTTATTTCTTTATTTTGTAACAACACCAGTATCTTAAATATACAAGGATGTTGTTATAATATATAATCGAGCTACACTTATAGACACATCTGTCTAATGGTTAAGGAACATACTGTTTCTGTGGATGGCGAATTATTGCATCACGAAATGATGGTAGTTCAATATTTTTTTAACACCTTTAAAGGTGGCCATTAAGATGTCACTATATTTATATATGATCTATATTTTTTTTATGTTTTCCATATGATTCTGTATTTTACATTTATGGCATACCATTATGGTTTCCATTATGGGTAAACGCGATATCTTCATTTTAGGAAGTGCGCACTACCGCCCCCTCAAAGTGATTTGATTCATTAATGCCATATGTGGGATGTATAAAGGATGGAGTTAATGGAATTACATATGATATTATACTTTAATTCTAATAAACCTCTATATCATTATGATTTTATTATATTAAATACTAAATAGAAATGAATGTAGCGTTCATGCGTACGTACGGCTTACCGTCTCCATGAACGGTGCATTTCATTTCTTACCTCTAAATGTTATGTAATATTATAAATGAATGTATATACAAGATATATATGATATATATGATATCTATATCATGAATATAATTCTGGATATAATGTATATTTTTTCACATGAACAACTTGTAATTATAAGGAGTTTATTTTTGACTCTAGTACAAATGATCGACAAAACGACCCTTATTAACTTAAATAATTAAATACTATTAATAACATGGTAATAAGTGATATAAAAGGAATAATGAACATGAAAATGGTTCTTAAGAAAGAAGAAATTAACACTAGTTTATTATTCATGAGATTAAAGGGTGATCAAGTCTAGTCGGACACGAGATAAGGGACATCGTCTCAATCTCCGTTCACTGAGACATATTTTGTTCTAATACAATAATTTCTTTATATGATGTATAAACCCCATTGAATTTTACTTTTATTCAAAAAGAATCTTTTATATATGAAGTGTTTTAATAAATGAAAAAAAGGAATGTTTTTTTTAACATACGGGGTGACAACGACCTTTTCTGCCGCCGCGAGTGTTATTTGGTCTTTGGCTTCCTTAATAAGCCACAATGTTTTTAAAATTAAATAATTACAATATACTCTTTTATGTATTTTGGTATTGGAAATATTATTTTATAATGGATTTGTTATGTCAATATATTTAATTGATATATTGTGATCGAATTTTGGAAAGGTTTTCTTTCCATTATATTGGTTTTATGTCTTATGATTTTATAATGGTACATGGACATTTGATGTGTGGTTACGTTATATCCTCCAATACATTGGGTATGGAAGTTTTCCATATGGCTATTACATTTAGTGATATGTGTGGAAGTCGACCGTATGGTTATTCCATTTAAGTATTTTTACATCCCATGTTACCTTTATATGTGATGTGTTATTTATATGGGTTTTATGTTATTAATTTTGTTACAAAAGGGTAGGTAATGATATTTTATTTAGTGAATAGTATTTAATACTTCTTAAAGGTGTAAAGTGTTTCTTGAATAATGTATTCATGGTTTACTTTATGTTTTGAAAAACTAATAGCTTTCCTTCTTTGTGTATCCCTTACTAGGCTTTTTATGATCACCCCATGTTTTTTTTTGAAATGCTTTTCACCGGGCATAATGTGGAATAGGGCCAAGGATGTGATCAAGGAAAAGTCATGCTATCTTACACATTGAACTAGACTTGAATCTTTTTTTAAGAGTTCATGTTTTATAAATAAAAGGAATCTTTGTAGAAGTGTCTACTGTGTAATCTTTGGAGATGTAATAGGTATGATCTAACTCTCTAAAACTCTAAACCTAAAAATATCCTCAATGTGAATTATTCATTTAATTAAATATTAATTGAGGTTTAAGGTCGGGTCCTTATAGTTGGTATCCGAGGTTAGTTTAGACAACATTAGGGGTCAGAAAATTGTAAAATTTATGTCCATAAATTAATATATGGTATGATTGAAATGATATAGAATTTAAAGATTACCATGTTTCTTTGCCTAAGATACTTTTGTGTTCAGAATGGTTTTCCACAGAGGAATCATGGTATCTATGTTGGGACAACATCAGGAGGAATACAACCTTCCAAATCAGTAACCTGAGATGGTTTTAATCGAAACTTAATAGTTTGTTGTTGTAATGGCATAGTTGACTCAGGCTATGAATGGTGGTGGTATCCATGCACGAGATCAGCCAGTTCAATCGCAAAGGAACAAGTCAATGGTGGAACATTTCATGAGGAAACATCCCCTATCATTCAGCAGAAGGTTGGATTAAAGCACTATAGAATATTTTTTTTTGTCATGGGGTGTTCAGAATATCAAACGGTTAGTCTTGATGTTTACCATTTTGAAGATGAAGCTGGTCAGTGGTGGTCAATGGTGAAAAAATATCAGGGATAGTGATGAGATTGATGATTTTCACTGGGATGAATTCAAAGTTATGTTTCTTGAGAAATATTTTCCTAAGGTGTTTTGTCTTAGGATGGAAAACAATTCATAGAATTGAGGCAGGAGGATGACTCAATGGCTACTTATGAAGAAAATTTCACTCGAATGGCAAGGTATGATCCAAATTTCATATGAGATCTTGATAGTAAAATCAACTGTTTTAACTCAGGGTTAAAGTGAAATTATCAAAGGGCATTCGATTCATGTTATTTAAAATGTTATGAAAAACTTGTTCGATGTACGGAGAAGGTGGAAATGGATTTGCCGATGATCAGATGTTCATTGAAAAACAACATAATAAGAGGTACAGTAGGTAGGAAAAATGAAAGAAGTCATCAAAGAAGCCAGAAGGTAAGAAAACCAAATATCCATCCTGTGAGAAGTATGGTAAAATTAATCCTGGAGAATGTTTATCCATGTCTGGAAAGTGCTTTTGGTGTGGTAAGTCTAGTCATATTGCTCGTAACTGTAAGGAAGATGATCAAGCAGGAAATGAAAAGCCAGTGGTAAGATGTTTTATGTGTAATGAAATGGGTTATTAGGAAAATGAGTGTCTAACAAGGAACACAATTGAGGGAAAGAAGCCTGAATACAAGCAGAAAGGGGTGGTGAAATCCTTTGAAACTACTTTAGTAGATATTGGTCCATAGAATGAAGTTGTATCAGGTACACTTTTTGTTTTTTCAGATTATTCCAATGTGTTTTTTGATTTAGGGTCTACACATTCTTTCATTTCTGAGAAGTTTTCTAGTAAATTGGGAATTCCAACTCAAGATATGAATCTCGAACTTATGGTAAAAAAACCCGGAGCAAACTATGAGATAAGAATAAATTATAAGAACCTTCCTAGCCTTGTTTGTGGAAAGAATCTACCTGTAATCCTTATTGTTTTGTCTCTAGTAGAGTTTGATGTTATTTTGGGCAAGGATTGTCTTTCTGTTTATCATGCTAAGATTGACTGCAGAGCTAATGAGGTTTCTTTTCAGAATGTTTTTTAGTTTGTGTATAATAATGAACCCTTGATTTTGATAACATATCAGGTAGTTGAGAAAGTAGTAAAAGATGGAAATGAATGTTACCTTGCACTTATTGTCAAAAATAAAGGAACTGTTCAGATTAATGATGTTCAAGTTGTAAATGAGTATCTTGATGTTTTTCCTGATGAGTTTCCTGATATTATTCATGATCGCGAAGTTGAATTTATTGTTTACTTAGTTCTTGATTCTAAAAGAATTTCAAATCACCCATATCGAATGACTCATGTTGATCTTTTAGAGTTAATGAAGCAATTACATGAGTTATTAGATAAAGGTTCCATTCGACCTAGCACATCACCATGGGGTTCCTCTGTCTTATTGGTTAAAAAAAAGTTCGATTACACTTTTCATTGATTATTGAGCATTGAATAACATCATTGATAAGAAGAAGTATCCTTTGCCTCATATCAATGATTTGTTTGATCAGCTCTGGGGAGCATATTATTTTTCAATGATTGATTTGTGGACAGGGTACCATCAGTTAAAAGTAAAAGAAGTAGAAGTTTTGAAGATTGTGTTTCTTACTAGATATTGCCATTATGAATTTGTAGTTATTCCTTTTTGGTTAACCAATGCACCTCCTGTATTCATGGACCTTATGAATAGAATTTTCCATGAGTTCTTGCATAAGTTTGTGGTTGTTTTCATTGATGATATTTTGGTGTTTTCTAAAAGTAAAGAGGATATTGAAAGTAATTTAAGAGTTATCTTGAAAACCATAATAGAAAAGTAACAGTATAGAAATATAGAAAGTGATAGTTTTGGTTATAACAAATTTCTTTCCCTGGTCACATTGTTTCAAAAAATGGCATAACGGTTGATCCTGCTAAAACAAAAGTTGTTGGAGAATGGCCAAGACCCACAAATGTTTCTGAGATTTGTAGTTTTCTTGGTTTGGCAGGATATTACCGAAGGTTTTTTAGAATGTTTTCACGGTTATCTAGTCTAATGACTAAGCTGACTCGGAAGGGTGTTAAGTTTATCTGGACAAAAGAATGTGATGGTTGTTTTCTGAAATTGAAAAGTAGATTGGTGAATGCTCCAGTTTTGGCACATCCTTTAAGGAATGGTGAGTTTGTTATCTACAATGATGCTTTGTTGAAGGGACCTGGTTGTTTCCTTATGAAGAATGATCATGTAATTTCTTATGCTTCACATCAGTTGAAAACTCATGAGTGAAATTACCCAACACATTATATGGAATGAGCTACTGTTGTTTTTGCTCTAAAAATATGAGGAATCATTTGTATGGAGTAAAGTGTGAAAAATATACCAATCAAAGAATTTTAAAGTATATATTCACTCAGAAATAATTGAACCTAAGACAGAGGAGATGGATGGAATTAATCAAGGATTACAACTATTTAATTCATTACCATCAGGGAAAAGCAAATAAAGTGGCAGATGCTTTTAGTTGAAAAAGTGATGATTTATTAACCATGCTATGTTTGGAGCGAGATCCTTTGGTTTTTGACTTGATTAACATTGGAATAGAAGTTATTTTTCCAAGAAGTTATTCTATTTTGTTTCATGTGTCAGTGAGATCATCTCTATCAGATAGGATTAAGAAAGCACAGAAGCAAGACACTGAGTTGCAGAAAAAGGTAGAGAAGGTTCAGAAGGGTATTTTGCCTGAATTTAACATTGATAATTATTGTGTATTAATGTTTGAGAAGAGATTATGTGTGCCTTGTGATTCAGAGTTGAAGAATGAGTTGTTATGTGAGGCTTATAGTTCCCCGTTTTTAGTTCTTCCTTGCGGTACTAAGATGTACATAGATCTGCAAGATTATTACTAGTGGGATTGAATGAAAAGAGATATTATTGATTTTACTATGAAGTGTTTGACTTGTAAACATGTAACATAAGTGCGGCAGTTACCGAAAGGGATTCTTCAGTCACTACTGGTTCCAGAGTGGAAATGGGAAAATATATCCATGGATTTCATTGTGGGATTACCAAAGACATCTTGAGGTAATAGTGCAATCTGGGTTATTGTTGATCAATTGACTAAATCTTCTCATTTCCTTCTTATTCGAGATACATTCTATATAGATCAACTTTCTCGATTGTATCTTAATTAGATTGTCAGGTTTCATGGACTTCCCCTCTCCATTGTATCTGATCCTGATCCTAGGATTACTTCTAACTTTTGGAAAGGCCTTCAGAAGTCATTGGGTACTGAATTAAATTTTAGTACAACTTTTCATATTCAATCATATGGGAAGTAATAACGGAAAATTCAGACCTTGGAGGATATATTACGTGTTTTCAAGATAGATTACTAGGGATGTTAGTATCAACATCATTCTTTGGTTGAAGTTTCTTATAATAATTGTATTCATTCCAGTATATAGATGGCTTCATTTGAGGCATTATATGGAAAAAAGTGTCGAAATCCATCTTTTTGCGATGATGTAGGGGAAAAGAATCTGATTGGACCAGAATTAGTATAAGAGATGGCAGAAATAGTTTATTTGATTTAGAAACACATGAGAACAGCTCAGAGTAGGCAGAAACGTTATGCGGATAACCGAAGGAAGGATCTATCTTTCGAGGTTGGTGATCATTTCTTTCTCAATGTTTCTCCATATAAAAGTGGGATGTGTTTTGTTAAGAATGTAAAGTTGAGTCTGAGGTTCATTGGAACTTATGAAATTATGGATAAAGTTGGATCAATTTCATACAGTGTGGAATTACATCCATGCTTTCCCCAGGTACACAATTTTTTTGATGTTTCGATGTTGAGAATGTATATGCCAGATCCATCTCATGTTTTGAGCCCAGAGGTAGTTCTGTTGGAGGAGAATCTCTCTTATGAAGAACAACAAGTCAAGATGGTTTTATGGAAAAACAATATGGTTGAAGAGGCGATGTGGGAATCTGAAAATGCTATGAGGAAAAAATACCCCCAATTATATTGATAAGTGAATAGAATTGCGATGATGCAATTCCCAAATGGGGAGAAGGATGTAACATCCTTGGAAAATATAGAATAATACATTTTCTTATTTTTTAATATTTTTGAATTAAATAATAATTTTACTTTAAAGTGGTTTCCATGTTCGATAGGGAATCCAATACACAACAATGAGTTTCATTGAAATCTTACGTTGTACACTAATAATATAATTTTAAATGGTAGTTAATACGTAGAAATTATATTGGCATGAATGAATATAAATAACTAAAATATGATTATATATGTTTGTAAAATGTTTTTTCATTTATTTAATAAAATATAAGGGCTTAAAATAAGAAAATAATTCAATTTTAAACATAAATACTGTAATATTCACTAAAAGGTCGATTTATTGCCTTTTGATGGTGAACCCTCTTTAAAAAAAGTTTTGGTCACTCTTATACATGCTATTGGACAAAATAAAATCTTTCATTAGAATCAGGAAATCAAAATTTACTTTGTGTATGTTTTTGTTATTTATCCAATAAAGTTCATTTTTAATGACTAAGTAAAAAATGATGTATTTTAATTCAAAACCTCTTTTTAATCTAATTTATTTATATGATTAGATTATATCTTTTATTGGTTTTAAAGTGAAATTAGAATATATTTTCACCATTTAATCCAATGGTGGTCATTATAATTAATTTCATTTTGAAATTGGACTTAAACTAGTGTCAATCTTTTGATATACTTTGTTTCTTAAAAACACGCTATTAGTTTTGACAACGAGAATAAATTATTAATTTAATTAATGAAACTTATATGCTTTTATTTTTTTAAAATATAAATCATTTTTTAATTTGGAATATGAAATATAGATTAGGTTGAATTTGTGGTATTTTTCTGAAAAAAATCAATTTTTGATGAATAGTGAAACCACTAACTGGTAATTAAATAACTATTTTTTCATTTAAATGAAATTTTACCACCACTGTGATTTTAATTTAAAATTTTTTATATAAATGGTTGTCATTAAAATGTAAAATATTGTTCATTGAGATGAAAATAATTTTTTGTAGAATAGTAACTTTTATGTTTTATTAATCGCGATTAAAGGTAATTAGTGTAATTTAAGGTAATAATAATGTTTTAATAAAATGAAATTACCTTGAAGCATGCCCTACCATTATTGGATGTGTCATGGACGACCACTAAAATCCATTGGTCATCTTGGGGACCCCATGGAGTCACTTGGGTAACAAAATGACATTAATAACGTTTTATTTAATGTTAAAATAAAAATGTCACACACATGTATTGTTTTACGAAAACAAATTTACATGGGGTTATAAAAGTCATAATTTTTACTATAAATATTCATTAGAAATCTAAAATGATTACCTAAATAATGCAATTTGTTTTATAATTTTTATACATTAAATAAATTAATTAATTTATAACACCATGATGATGTAGCGATTACCACATTAATGAATGAATTAAAAAAATGAAAAGAGAAGGTAAAATCTAAGACTTACACTTGTGTGAAACCTATTGGATGTGTGGATTTCGAACCCATATCACCATAGACATGAAATATATCTTTTTGAGACCTTTAAAATCTGAAAATCATTTTATAATAACGTAACATTTTACAACATTCCAAAAGTTCCCCTTATCTCTCTTATAAAAGGCCCTCACCTCTACCCTCCTTACACACACCTCTAAAGCCTTTGGATCGACCAAAATATGCTCGTTTTATCTCCCCACGTCCCTCTATTCATCATAGAAGCCTTACATTAGACAGGAAGCTCTTCAAGAAACCCTTTTTGTTCAATCCAAGGGGAGTTACCCGATTTACAGGTAAAGTATTCTCTAATGTTCTTTTGTTTTATTTTACATCTCCAACTCCCTAAAAACGTTTTATTACTTTCTTTTGTAACAAAACTAGTATCCTAAATATACTAGAATGTTTTTATAAGAAGTAATTGAGATACAATTACACACACCTCCGTCGAATGGTTAAAGAACATATAGTTTCTGTAAATGGAAAATTACTACCTCACGAAATGATGATTGTTCAATATTCTTTTAAAACCAATAAAGGTGGCCATTAATATGTCACTATATTTATATATGATATATATTATGATTATGTTTTCATATTCTTTTGTATTTTACAATTATTTCATACCTTTATGGTTTCCATTATAAGTAAACACAATATCTAAATTTTAAGAAGTGCGGACTACCGCCCCTCAAACTGATTTGATTCATTAATGCCATATGTGGGATGTATAATGGATGGAGTTAATGGTATTACATATGATATTATACATGAATTATAATATACCACTATATCATTATTATTTAATTCCAATGAACATGAAATAGAAATGAAAGTAGCGTTCATGCGTACATACGACTTACCGTCTCCATGAACTGTGCATTTAATTTCTTACCTCTAAATATTATGTAATATTATAAATGCATGTATATAATAGATATATATGATATATATGATTTCTAAATCATGAATATAATCCTGGATATAATGGATATTTTTTCACTTGAACAACTTGTAATTATAAGGAGTTTATTTTTGACGCAAGTACCAATGATCGATAAAATGACTGTTATTAACTTAAGTAATTACATAGTGTTCATAACATGGTAATAAGTGATATGATAAAAATAATGAACTTGAAAATGGTTCATAATCAAGTAGAAATTAAATTTTTTTTATTATTCAGGAGATTAAAGAGAGATCGAGTCAAGTCGGACACGTGGTAAGGGACTTCGTCTCAATCTCCTTTCATTGAGGAAAATATATTGTTCTAATAAAAGATTTCTTTATATGATTTATAAACCACTTTTACATTTACTTTTAGTCAAAAATAATCTTTTATATATGAAGGTTTTTACTAAATTACAAAAATGAATTTTTCTTTTAACATACACGGTGACCACAAACTTGTCCGCCACCATGAGTGTTATTTGGTCTTTGGCTTCCTCTATACGCCATAATGTTTTTAAATTGAAATAAATACCATATAATATTTTATGTATTTTTTTATTGGAAATGGTTTTTTTAATGGATTTGTTATGTCAATATATTTAAGTGATATATTGTGATCGAAATGTGGAAATGTTTTCTTTCCATTATAATTGATTTATGTCTTCTGATGTTATAATGGTACTTGGACATTTGACGGGTGGTTACCTGATAAACCATATGACGGGTGGTGCTAGGAATACTAGGATGATTGGTTACATTATAAACATCAATACTTTGGGTATGGAAGTTGGCCGTATGGATATTCCATTAAGTGATATGTGTGGAAGTCCACTGTATGGTTGTTCCATTTAGGTATGTTTATGTCCCGAGTTACCTTTATATGTTATGTGTTCGTTATATGGGTTTTATGGTAATCCTTTGGTTACAAAAAGTTAAGTAATGATATTTTATTCAGTGAAGAGTATTTATTATTCTTAAAGGTGAAAAGTGTTACTTGAATAAAGTATTCAGGTTTTACTTGATGTTTTGAAAAACTAACAGTTTTCCTTCTTTGTGTATCCCTTACTAAGCTTTTAATGCTCACCAAATGTTTTTTTTTGAAATGTTTTTCATAGGACTTAATGTGGAATAGGGTAATGGATGGGTTAATGGAAATGTTATGTTATCATAAACATGGAACTAGACATGACTCTTTTTTAAGAGATCTTGTTTTGTAAAAACAAGGAAACTTTATAGAAGTGTCTACTATGTAATCTTTGGAGATGTAATAGTTATGATCTAATTATCTAAAACTCTAAACTTAAAAAGATCCAAAATGTGAATTATTCGTTTAATTCAATATTAAGTGAGGTTTAACGCTAAGTCCTTATACTACTGATTTAAAATGGATAATCAATAATAAACTATACATGAATGGAATTGTTAGTACTTATAAGGTGAAACTAGATGCACAGGGGTTTATACAGTGTTACAGAGTTGACTACAATGAAACCTTTTCACATGTTGTAATGATGAAATCCAAAATAATTATAAATTCTGTTGCAGCTTTCCATGATTATGAAATTTTTAAAATGGATATCAAAACTGCCATCCTTTATAGTAAACTTCATGAATATGTCTATATGAAACAATGTAAAGGGTTTGATAATGAAAAGGATTCCGAAAAGGTATGCATGTTGAAATGATCCATTTATATATTAATGAAACAATTGAGGTCATGGAACATTTATTTTGATGTGTCCATAATGGAATTTTTTTTCATAAAGTATGAATATCAGATATGTATCTATAAATAGTTTAGTGGGAGTGCATTCATTTTCTTAACAGTATATTTTGATGAATTATTACTAATTGGAAATTAAATAGCATTCTTATAGTCTATTAATGAGTGGTGGAATCAATTCTTCGTTGTAAAGCCTTCGTAGAGGAAACATATATTTTTGGGATAAATATCCATCATGATTGATCCGGGAGGTTTGTTGGACTAGGTCAAATTACATACATTAACAGCATACTGAAGAGATTATGTATGGAACTATCCAACAGGGGATTGTTGTCAGTATCACCTGACATTATTATTTATAGGAAAATGTGTCCTTATACAAATTATAAATGAAAAAACCAATGATTCCATACACATCAATGATTGCGTAAGTCTTGTATGTTATATTATTTACTAGGATATATTTTTCCTACGAATTAAGTGTTGTAAGGAGATATAACATTAATCAAGGTGATTTTCATTGGATAGAAGTAAAGAATATTCTTACGTATTTAATGCATTCTATGGATATTTTCCTAGTTTTTGGAGGAGAAGATGAACTATTCATCAGATGATATCCATGTGATAGTTTCCAAACTGACCAAGATGACCTAATGTCGTGTAAAGATACATGTTCAATTTGAATGGAGGTGTTGTGAGATGGTAATCTCAAATAAGGCTATGGATTCAGATTCTGAATTAGATTTATTGTATATTTCACCATCCTAGGCATGAAAATAAATAGTATGGATGAAAAACATTTTCAAAATACCTTATATGGTAAATTTAAATAATGATCCTAACACACTCTATTATGATAATACTATAACATCATCTCTTGAAAAAGATCCATGGTCACAATGGTAGATGGGAACATTCATTAGAACTGTCATATCATGAGCGATTTGTTTCATATAGGTGATGTTATAGTGAGTAGTATTTCCATAGATGTCAATTTAAAAGACCCCATATCTAAATCCTTGACTTTGTAGAAACACAAAAACCATGTGTTCTCTAGGGAACAAAATGTCGTAAGATGGTGGGTCTAGTCTAATTATGAGATTATTGGAGTCGGTTTCCTAGGACTGACTGTTTGTACATTGATTAAATGAATATTTTATATATTGAATATTAAAAAAACATCTTATTAAATGTTGTTTGATGTTCTGCATGACTCTAATGTAATAATTTCATATAGTTTACATCACTTTGATAAGGTCATGGTAGTTTCATGTTATAATGAGAACCTGTACGTGCAATGATGATATTTTCTGGTATTGTTATGTTGTTGGATTAAATACTTGGATGAGGAACATAGTACATAGATTTCCAGGTGCAATTACTTATAAATCGATGAGGTTTATTCTCATGATGTTCACAAATGGTAATCTTCATTAGGAGAGATTATGAGAAATGGCCCACCGATAAAAATTTAACATATATTGGTGTAATCAAATACATTAATCTATTAGTGTGTGATGATCCATAGGAATTATAATTATTATTATTTTATGTTACAACTCACATACTAAGATGAATTTCGTAAATGAGGATGAAAAAACTCATGGAAAAGTTAGATTCATTGGAAGCTTTGTTAGTGACAACTCATTAATGAATAAGTCATGGTAGTATTTTTCCCTTCAATATTTTTGGAATTTGATATCTTAACCTTTTGATTGGAATAGAACACTTGCAATTAATTCCTTGTCCATTGTGTAACAACATATTTATTTTATATAGTCCAAGAAAGACATATCAAGCCTATAGTTTGGTGACATGGTTATGTAACATGCTTGATGAGATATTGTGAAAAATGAGATTATATTACACATTGAGCATTCATATATGGTTTTTGACATTGCGATATTATTTTCTTTCAATTTGGTTCCTTCACCCATTGCTAGACTTTAATCCTTCCCTTTAGGAAAGCTCGCCTAATGGAAATGAGAATGAATCCTAGAGGTTCATACACTATTGGTTTCTATTTATCTAGATTACGTTCTATTTGTGTTTAATTAATAGAATAACTATTATTCACACGAATGAAGAATAAATTTATTCAAGTAATATCGATCACATTAATTAAATAAATACTTGTTAACTAGAATGTGAATATAATATTTATTTTTCATATTTAATATTTTTTAATATTTATTATCTAGATTTTGAATAAATTAATTTTTTATGAACAAAATATTTATTTGGTTGTTCTATAAAATATTGAGGAGTTCTAATGGATCATGACCGATTCTGGTGAGAAATATTAATTAAAAAGACAATTACACATTATTTTTTATTGTGCAAGTCGCCGTGTAGCAAAATAATAATATAATAATAATTGTTATTCTAAATGGGGTTTATTAAAGGAAATCGATTTTATTTAATTTCAGGTAAGAAATAAAATAATATTTTAACTTAAATTCAAACTCTATAAATAGAGGGTTATGGGTATTGTGTAGAGTATACAAAAAAATATCAATAGGGAATTGTAGTGCACAAATTATTCTCTCCCAACTAATCATTCATTCCCTATCTCAAGAATGAGACGTGAAACATTTATTTATTTATGAATGATGATTCATAAATCAAGGAAGAATATTGAAATACATTTGAATCATCGTAATAGCACCCATAGGTTGAATGGTGTTTCTCAAAGATCATAAGGGCATGTGTGGATCACCACTAGAGGGATTGTATCCTTATACTATCAAAGCACAATGAGGGTAATACTAAAGGGTCTATTCCTAAAAATGACTTTTTTTATTTTCAAACAATTTTGAGGGGATGTGAGAACCCATGTTAGTACAAACACATATCATCAGACCAAAAACGGGATAGATGAAGCATTGAAATCATGTTTGAGACATTTAGACGTATTACTCCTTAGTAGTTTCCCAATAAGTCCATTTACCTATAAATCCAGATAGTCTTTGATGAGGTCCTTGAACCAGACAATGATTTTTTCCCACATCTATATGAACTCCTCTATTTTGACCTTCTCTGCATTTTATTCTCTTTCTAGAATACGGTCTTTCTTGTCGATCTATTCTGTATGCACCTCAGTAGTGGCCACCCGAAGTTCTCTCTCGGACATCTTATCACCATGTAACACCCCAAGATTTTATAGTGTGTTATTTCTTCAAAATAATTCAATAACTTTCACTACACGCAACACCAAGTTCAATCGCACCATTACTTACCAAACAAGCTGTTCAAAAGAGGTTATTAATAGTGTTAACTAAATTTAAAACTTTATATAATCCTTATAATTATAGAATCCATATAATGAGTTTTTTAGACATAATGTAAGAACAAATTCATTTTCAGTATTGCACTTTTACCAAATTTTAATAGTGAACCCTTTTTAGATACTATATTTTAAACTTTTTGACTAAATGGGGACATCAAAAATTTAAAATGAAACATCCCAAGCTTCCACGGTACGCTAGCATGTGTTGTACGCAACACCGAGTTCTAACACACCGTAACCAATCAAACTAGCCGTTATGAATAGTAATACCTACCTTTTGAAATTATATATATTTTATATTTTAAAATGGACTTCATTTTTGGATTTGGAATATCGAATTTAGCCTAAGGTGAAATTTTGGTACTTTTCGGATAACTTTCATATTTTGATGAATAGTGAAAATTATTAAATTTTAATTAAAAACAAATTTTTTATTCAAAATAATTAATAGTGATAAATTGTGAATTTGAGTGGTTTTAAAGTATATTTAGAATATATTTTTACCATTTAATATAATGTTTGTCATTGGACATAATTTTACAACTAAACCGAACATAAACAAGTGCCAATCTTTTGATAGTTATTATCTCTTAAAAACACGCTTTTTGTTTTGACAGCGGGAATTAATTTTAAATTAATTTCTGCCACTTCTATGTTTTGAATTTAGAAAAATGGATTCCATATTTTGAATCAGGATGTCCAAATTTTTTAAATAGGTAACTTCTATTTTTAGACATTTTGAATAATTACTGCGGTAAATATTTTATTTACCATGGTTAAGGGTAAATCCGGTAAATAAGGGTTAAAAAATAATATTATAATAACACTAAATTACCCTAAAACGAGTCGTAACCCTATTGGTTGATACATGGTCGACCATGGGAATCTTTGGGTCGATTTTGGGACCCCATGGATCCACTTGTAAGTGATAATGACACTTTATTTTAATTAAGTTAAAATGAATACAAAAATGACACAAGCATATATCCTTTAGCAAAACAATTGTTACATAGGGTTATATATGTTGGATTTTAGATTATAAATATTCATTATAAAGATAGAAAGATTTCATACATAATGATATTTTATTTATAATTTTTAGACATTAAATAATTTATTTTATTTATGACACAATGATGATGCAATAATTACTATAATAGTGAAAAATTAAAATAATTGATATTATAAATATACAAATAAATATAATATGAAACTTTTACTGAATTAAACTAATTTTCTAGGATAATATGATATATTAGGATTGATTTAATTGAATTTTTTCGAAGTAATCAAGCTGTTATGAGTTTCACAAAAATCAACTATTGAATAGTGTCAAAATTGACATAAAATAGTTCTTAAAACAAATATTATATTATTAATTGATATTAAATTCCTAAAAATCTATGGTTCGGCCAAGAGACTTATATCATGATAGGTTCATCATTACTGGACCACTTGGGTGTCTCTTGGATGTATATAGTAAGTTTATTAACCATATTATATAAAAATACAAAGAGACATTGTAAAAGTGAAACTAATTAACTTAGAGTTAATACTTAAAGATAAGGTTAATATAAGTACCCAAACCTGTCTAAATTCTATTGGATTAGTTGTTTTCCACCCATCCCCACCTTATCCATTGAATAGTAAACTTTGGAGCCATTGGAAGCCGAATATGAATTTATTATAAATTAATATTTATAGCTTTTCCAAAGGTGCCCCTCACCCCTCTTATAAAAGGGAACTCCTCCTTCTCATTTCTTCACACCCTCAAATCCTTTTGGTTCGGCCAAACTCTACCCAAATACTTTCCCAACTCCCCTCACTACAACCTAGAGTCCTTAGTTTGATCAGAAATCTAACCTAAGGAGCCCTTTTGATCAAATAAAAAGGAAGAACCCGAAGAAGAGGTAATGTTTTCACCACCCCTTTTTAAGTTCCTTTCTTCTTCCACTTACTCTTTCTTTGTTATTACCATTATAAAATAATAACTTTAGTATCATATATATACTGTGATGTTATTATAAATATGGTACAACCATATTCAGTATTCTATCCATCCTTTGAATAACATGTCACCATACGTGCGTACGTACGGCTTACCGTCTCCACGTCGTGGTGTAATTGTTATTCAATATATTATTATTTAGATGGGTATAATAATGATGTGTAACTCATGTAAATAATAAATATAACATGATAATGAATCTTTATATATGATATAAAATCCAATTATATAATAGTTTAATATCAAAAGAATGATATTGTCGCTCGTGCGTATGTACGGACTACCGTCTCCACGAACGCGATGAGATTCATTGTCCATCATATACATTAAAGTATAATTATAATTTGATGATTTAAAAATAGTATATAAGGACTTGATATCATTCTGTATATGAATAATATACACCCCATTAATAATGAATATGGCTCACATAACGAAGAATATAAAGTAAAATGAACCTCCTAACACCCGAAATGACGATAAATCTAAGATATTATTAACAAATCAATGTTAAAAAGATCATATATGATATCATATTAAAGTAAATGATTCTTGTATTATTGAATAACAATTATTTCACCATTATACAGGAGGTAAACCTACCCTCAACCAAGGAAAAATTACAAAGTAAGAGAATCTCTTATCTCAGTTTCAATTCAGTGAGATTTCCATTGTTCGCCACTAAATTATTGAAAGTGGTGTATTGTGTACGGCCATTTGATATATATTATCATGATTCTCATTATATTCATGTTATTCTGTAAATAATTTGGTGGTTATTAACTTTTGGCCATACGACTCAGTTGATTAACGTGGTAAGGGGTTTCTTATCTCACTTTTAATTTCGTGAGATTTCCATTATTCACCACTTAATTATTGCATGTGAGGTATGTGTACTTCCCATGATTTCATTCATTGTGTAATATACTTTAATTTATGGGGATTTACATCATCAGGGTATGATACTTCTTTCATGAGTGTATGTTTCGTAAGTTACATAATCGATAAGGGAATTTGAAATTTCAATTTCCACTCATTTGGCTTTACGCATATTTCATTGATTATATTACCCCAAGATTATGTGTGGAATCACTATTCATTTGATTATGTCATAATTTCCACTCCCATTCCTGTGGATATAAGTTTGATACACATAATCACTCCATTGATAATTCTCAAGTCATTGATATGAATTTGATAAGAGTAATTTTAACTCATTCTCCATTTGTTGAGTTAAACATCCAATTCGTTGGTATTGTTTTTACAAGAATATGTGTGAATGTCCTTTGATTATTTTACACTGAATATCCAATCATATTTAGTGTATTTATATTTGTCACACATAATTATGTCATTGATTTATCCTTAACCTAAGGATACAACCTTTATGAGAGATTTCATCTCAATTTACATTCCATTGAGACTTCTTTGATGATATACACCAAATCACTTTTATGTGGTGTATATAATGTACGTTGACATAGTATATCATGATTCCCTTTATTCTCATGATATTACAAAATTTTGATTACCTCAATTATTTGTATTCAAGTGTCTCTTTTGGTTAGAATCTCTAACTAAAATACCATTTTTAAATGTTTTAAAGACTTATTCATCTAATCCTTTCTCATTAATGTCCATGTTTTAAAAATGGTTTTAAGGATTTATTTATATGGAAATTAAAGTTTAGAAATCAAAAATCCTTTTAAAAAGTTTCAAAGTGGTATGGGACACTTTGATTCAAAAATCTACTTTTAAATGGCTTCTTGACAAATAGTTTGACTTTTATAAGTTTTCAAGAAAAGGGGGACATTTCTCTCAAATAGTTTTGATGATTATTTTCATCTATGTCAACATCCTTAATTATTCTTGATTGAGGTTAATGTGATACAATACAATCTTCCATATTGTATCGAATGAGTTATGTTTGACTGTGGATGTGCTGTTTTTATACCATTCATGGTTTGTGGTAAAAGTATTGACATTTCGTATGCTAGTTTTAATACGAATGTTTATGTTATGTTTAAACATGTTCATATGAGGAATTCATTGGACTTAATAAGTGACGGGTGGAGCCCGTTATAGCTCCTCGTTGCATCGGTAGGTCTCATGAGACAAACTAGTGTCTTGGCAGAAGGCCTTGGAAAAATCATATTTGTAGTCTTGGCACGAGGCCTTGGATATGTGGTTATGATAGTCTGGCATTATGCATCCGAGCTCACGCCTTTCAATGTTTTATTTTTCCTAGGATTATGAAGAAGTAATTTATGAATGACCTGCATGGATAGTATGAGGGGATATGAAGACAAGATGTTTTTTTTATGATGTAATGTAAAAATTTATGGATGTATCTAGTTATTCCAAGGCTAATAAACTAATCGGTCTTTCGAGACTTGATCTTTTTCATGATCATGCCAATGTTATTTAATAATGCACTGACTCAAGGTAATTAGGGTCGGGGCGTTACAGTTGGTATCAGATTAAGTTTAGTACAAACCTTGGTAGCTAGATTTAGATAAACTCTGATTAGAGCACGTAGACCTAAGATGAACTTTGAGGATTAGTATAAAAGAACTTCCTAGAATTTTGGTATTGTAGAGATTTTGTGAGTTTTTCGAGCAATACATCCCTGTCTGGATACGAGCAGGTAGAGGCGGCTCTGGCACAGATGTACCTAGGGGTAAAACACGAAAACACTGCTTTGAGCTAGACTCGAACGGGAACTGGTGCACGACAACGGGCCTTGCTGCACTCTTGGTTACGAAACTCCCGGGGGATATGCTTAGGATAATTTACATTTTCTTTACAAACCAATTTAAGTAATATATACATAAGATGAGAGTTAATGACCTTGGTTAATCCTAATATGTTTCAAATTGAGAATATGGTGACATTTTAATCTCTAAATGATTTTACGACTACTATTACTCACACAATGCTTTCTGGTTTTAGTCAATGGCTGGATTCCAAGGAAGTCATATTGACTTTGAGAATGATGTACAAGGTGGGAACGGTGGTGGCGATGAGCAACAAAATGGAATGTTGATAGGAGTAAAAGATATCATCTTTATGCCAAATCAGTTTTCCAAAAATATGATCAACAACATATATATTAACCAACTCCCAGACTCAACAAGGAAGTGAAAGGTGATAAATGATAAGATCTCCAGCAATGGAGACCATGGAGAAAAGAAACCTCAATTTTCATCATGCAGGAAATGTGGAAAGAGACACCCAGGAAAGCGTCTCAATGGGACAACGAAATGTTTTACGTGCCGGAAGGAAGGACATAAAGTGAAGAATTGACGAAGAAAAATGAAGAGTAATATGGAAGAAGATAAAAATGGTCCCAAGAGTCCATTTACAGTCATTTGCCGTAAATGTAGGGGACCTGGCCATTACCCGAGTGAATGTCCTATTCTATAGGATATTTTCTTGGTCAAAGAAGAATCTATGTGTAAATAAATGGTTGGAGAAAATTTTAAAAAGTATTAGCACTCATTGTTGATGGGTTTACTTTGGAATAATTTTCTCTTGTATTTGTAACCCCACAGTTTTCCATGTGAGAATGATATTTGAGGAAGACTTGTCTCTTCTCTTGTGGATATAGGTATAAATAACCATTTGGTTTTATATGATCATTGGGGTTTGAGAAAATGATAAGTTATTATAATTTGGGATGAAAATGCAAAGTATGATATAACATTTGTAGTTAAATTATGTTATTTTGAGGAATTTATCTCATTTTGGTAATATTATAAAATATAGTTTTTGAAAAAGGACAACACGTAGACCGTGTGACAACACGTCGCGTCGGACAAAGCTGTGGGAATCTAACCCACAACCAAAGTGCGATTGGGATTTATCGCCTACCACTGGACTACATGAAGTCCCTGGTTAGTGTGACTATTTTTTTGTTAAATGATTTTGTTGATCAAGATGATTTGGTTTCTTATGTCTTATCAAATGAATACCCTTGGTATAGGAAAATGATATGGTGATTAAGTGATAAATGTTATTTTGGAAGATGTTCGTTTTGTTAAGAACACTATATGCCCAAGGAAAATAGAATACAATGAGGTTTCATTTGTAGAGTAATTGTGGATTTTTATCTACGTTTTTATTGTTGATTTATAGTGATTTGGGTTATTTATGGAAATGACAAACCTATAACAGAGAATATGTGATGATTTAAATTACTTTTAAGTATGTGAATTTAAGAGTATTTGATGTCATTTGGAGATACAATGTAACATGGGAGACTACATAATCAAATTCTTCTATGTTTTGGGTTTCAATATTAGTTTGGATTATATTAAAGGATTTTAAGGACAATTCGTTATTGAATGGTATCTATTTAACTTTGGGGTATTGTTGGTTTAATTTTAGAAATTAAGATTAGTGCATATTTATCTCAATGAATATCCTTTTGGGGGATCATTAGATCATTCACTAACCATTTTGGTTTTGATTAATCTTCAAAGACAATGTAAATATATGGTTTATCCTACATGGATCATGTGATTCTATAGAAGTTTATTCTAGCTCTTCCAGTGTGACCAAGTCTTCTTGAATACTCATCGTTTAAAAAAAAATTGAGTTAGTGGTGGAAATTTATTAAAGAATGAAAATATACTTAAAATTTAAGTATATCTCATAATGTTCTTAGTCAATATCATAATTGAATTCCTCTTCCTTATGTAATGTAATTTTTTAAAAAAAAATATTTGTCCTAGATGGTACATTAAATCATCACTAATTTATGGCTTTGGGATTGTTGGCCTTTTCATAGCCATGTTCTCTACCACTCTCCATCAGAAAATTGATGGTTAGATTTCTCTTCCATATCAATATTTTCCTACATGGAACCCTAGTATGTGTTATTTTCGGTAATCTTCATACTTTCCACTCTTTATTTTAAATAGAGGCCTCATTAATTCATTTTTCGATGTGGGATTTCAATTAAGATATTTTGAAACGTCAAAAATGTCTTATCCCAATACCCTATGTTTTCTTGGACCGATGTTATTTCAAATCATCATAGATTGATTAGTTTAAGGACCTCAATTTTATATTTGTTTGGGATTGATGACCTCAATCACTACCTATAAATATTTACGTTTTTCCTCCAATTATATGTCTCTAATTACCACCAATGTTCTCCTAATCGAGATCATAATTTGGTGGTGATCCTTTCATTTCTTTTTTCCTCATATTAAGACTAAATTTTAGTAACCCAATTTCCGATGTGGGTTTTCCAACAAAGATATTTTCTATTTGCAACCTTTTATTTTCGAAGAACAATTTCAAATTGCGAGGACGCAATTTATTGAAGGAAGGGAGAATGTAACACCCCAAGATTTTATAGTGTGTTATTTCTTCAAAATAATTCAATAACTTTCACTACACGCAACACCAAGTTCAATCGCACCATGACTTACCAAACAAGCTGTTCAAAAGAGGTTATGAATAGTGTTAACTAAATTTTAAACTTTATATAATCCTTATAATTTTAGAATCCATATTATGAGTTTCTTAGAAATAATGTAAGAACAAATTCATTTTCAGTATTGCACTTTTACCAAATTTTAATAGTGAACCCTTTTTAGATACTATATTTTAAACTTTTTGACTAAATGGGGACATCAAAAATTTAAAATGAAACATCCCAAGCTTCCACGGTACGCTAGCGTGTGTTGTACGCAACACCGAGTTCTAACACACCGTAACCAATCAAACTAGCCGTTATGAATAGTAATACCTACCTTTTGAAATTATATATATTTTATATTTTAAAATGGACTTCATTTTTGGATTCGGAATATCGAATTTAGCCTAAGTGAAATTTTGGTACTTTTCGGATAACTTTCATATTTTGATGAATAGTGAAAATTACTAAATTTTAATTAAAAACAACTTTTTTATTCAAAATAATTAATAGTGATAAATTTTGAATTTGAGTGGTTTTAAAGTATATTTAGAATATATTTTTACCATTTAATATAATTTTGGTCATTGGACATAATTTTACAACTAAACCGAACATAAACAAGTGTCAATCTTTTGATAGTTATTATCTCTTAAAAACACGCTTTTTGTTTTGACTGCGGGAATTAATTTTAAATTAATTTCTGCCACTTCTATGTTTTGAATTTAGAAAAATGGATTCCATATTTGGAATCAGGATGTCCAAGTTTTGTAAATATGTAACTTTTATTTTTAGACATTTTGAATAATTACTGCGGTAAATATTTTATTTACCATGGTTAAGGGTAAATCCGGTAAATAAGAGTTCACAAATAATATTATAATAATACTAAATTACCCTAAAACGTGTCATAACCCTATTGGTTGATACATGGTCGACCATGGGAATCTTTTGGACGATTTTGGGACCCCATGGATCCACTTGTATGTGATAATGACACTTTATTTTAATTAAGTTAAAATGAATACTAAAATGACACAAGCATATATCTTTTAGAAAAACAATTGTTACATGGGGTTATATATGTTGGATTTTAGATTATAAATATTATTAGAAAGATATAAAGATTTACTACATAATGATATTTTATTTATAATTTTTAGACGTTAAATAATTTATTTTATTTATGACACAATGATGATGCAATAATTACTATAATAGTGAAAAATTAAAATAATTGATATTATAAATACCCAAATAAATATAATATGAAACTTTTAATGAATTAAACTAATTTTATAGGATAATATTATATATTAGGATTGATTTAATTGACTTTGTTCGAAGTAATCAATCTGTTATGAGTTCCACAAAAATCAACTATTGAATAGTCTCAAAATTGACATAAAATAGGTCTTAAAACAAATATTATATTATTAATTGATATTAAATTCCTAAAAATCTAAGGTTCGTCCAAGAGACTTATATAATTATAGGTTCATCATTAATGGACCACATGGGGGTCTCTTGGATGTATATAGTAAGTTTATTAACCATATTATATAAAAATACAAAGAGACATTGTAAAAGTGAAACTAATTAACTTAGAGTTAATACTTAAAGATAAGGTTAATATAAGTACCCAAACCTGTCTAAATTCTATTTGATTAGTTGTTTTCGACCCATCCCCACCTTAACCTTTGAATAGTCAACTTTTGAGCCATTGGAAGCCGAATATGAATTTATTATAAATTAATATTTCTAGCTTTTCCAAAGGTGCCCCTCACCCCTCTTACAAAAGGGCACTCCTCCTTCTCATTTCTTCACACCCTCAAAGCCTTTTGGTTCGGCCAAACTCTGCCCAAATACTTTCCCAACTCCCCTCACTACAACCTAGAGTCCTTAGTTTGATCATAAACCCAACCTAAGGAGCACTTTTGATCAAATCAAAAGGAAGAACCCGAAGAAGTGGTAATGTTTTCACCAACCCTTTTTAAGTTCCTTTCTTCTTCCACTTCCTCTTTCTTTGTTATTACCATTATAAAATAATAACTCCAGTATCATATATATACTGTGATTTTATTATAAATATGGTACAACCATATTCAGTATTCTATCCATCCTTTGAATAACATGTCACCATACGTGCGTACGTACGGCTTACCGTCTCCACGTCGTGGTGTAATTGTTATTCAATATATTATTATTTGGATGGGTATAATAATGATGTTTAACTCATGTAAATAATAAATATAACATGATAATTATTCTTTATATATGATATAAAATCCAATTATATATTATTTTAATATCAAAAGAATGATATTGTCGCTCGTGCGTATGTACGGACTACCGTCTCCACGAACGCGATGAGATTCATTGTCCATCATATCCATTAAAGTATAATTATAATTTGATGATTTAAAAATAGTATCTAAGGACTTGATATAATTCTGGATATGAATAATATACATCCCATTAATAATGAATATGTCTCACATAACAAAGAATATAAAGTAAAATGAACCTGTTAACACCCGAAATGAAGATAATTCTAAGATATTATTAACAAATCAATGTTAAAAGATCATATATGATATCATATTCAAGTAAATGATTCTTCTATTATTCAATAAAAATTATTTCACCATTATACAGGAGGTAAACCTACCCTCGACCAAGGAAAAAGTACAAAGTAAGGAATTCTCTTATCTCACTTTCAATTCCGTGAGATTTCCATTGTTCGCCACTAAATTATTGAAAGTGGTGTATTGTGTACGACCATTTGATATATATTATCATGATTCTATTTATATTCATGTGATTCTGTAAATCATTTGGTGGTTATTAACTTTTGGCCATATGACTTAGTTGATTAACGTGGTAAGGGGTTTCTTATCTCACTTTTAATTTCGTGAGATTTCCATTATTCACCACTTAATTATTGCATGTGAGGTATGTGTACTGCCCATGATTGAATTCATTGTGTAATGTACTTTAATTTATGGGGATTTACATCATCAGGGTATGATACTTCTTTCATGGGTTTATGTTTCGTAAGTTACCTAATCGATAAGGGAATTTGAAATTTCAATTTCCACTCATTTGGCTTTACGAATATTTCATTGATTATATTACCCCAAGATTATGTGTGGAATCACTATTCATTTGATTATGTCATAATTTCCACTCCCCTTCCTGTGGATATATGTTTGATACACATAATCACTCCATTGATAATTCTCAAGTCATTGATATGAATTTGATAAGAGTAATTTTAACTCATTCTCCATTTGTTGAGTTAAACATCCAATTCATTGGTATTGTTTTTACAAGAATATGTGTGAATGTCCTTTGATTGTTTTACACTGAATATCCAATCATATTTAGTGTATTTATACTTGTCACACATAATTATGTCATTGATTTATCCTTAACCTAAGGATACAACCATTATGAGAGATTTCATCTCAATTTACATTCCATTGAGACTTCTTTGATGATATACACCAAATCACTTTTATGTGGTGTATATAATGTACTTTGACATAGTATATCATGATTCCCTTTATTCTCATGATATTACAATGTTTTGATTACCTCAATTATTTGTATTCAAGTGTCTCTTTTGGTTAGAATCTCTAACTAAAATACCATTTTTAAATTTTTTAAAGACTTATTCATCTAAACATTTCTCATTAATGTCCATGTTTTAAAAATGTTTTTAAGGATTTATTTATATGGACATTAAAGTTTATAAATCAAAACTCCTTTTAAAAAGTTTCAAAGTGTTATGGGACACTTTGATTCAAAAATCTACTTTTAAATGGCTTCTTGACAAATAGTGTGACTTTTATAAGTTTTCAAGAAAAGGGGGATATTTCTCTCAAATAGTTTTGATGATTATTTTCATCTATGTCAACATCCTTCATTATTCTTGATTGAGGTTAATGTGATACAATACAATCTTCCATATTGTATCGAATGAGTTATGTTTGACTGTGGATGTGCTGTTTTTATACCATTCATGGTTTGTGGTAAAAGTATTGACATTTCGTATGCTAGTTTTAATACGAATGTTTATGTTATGTTTAAACATGTTAATATGAGGAATGCATTGGTCTTAATAAGTGACGGGTGGAGCCCGCTATAGCTCCTCGATGCATCGGTAGGTCTCATGAGACAAACTAGTGTCTTGGCATAAGGCCTTGGCAAAATCTTATTTGTAGTCTTGGCACGAGGCCTTGGCTATGTGGTTATGATAGTCTGGCATTATGCATTCCATCATTATGAAAGTGGTTATTGATATTGCATGTGATCATTAGACTAGTATAATATCCATGTGAGTAAGTAAATGGCATTATTTCATTTTACCTTTTCCATTTTATGCTGAAGTTCAAATTTAAAAGGCTTTTGTTTTAGTTATAAATTGCCTTAAGTGTTTATGCTTATTTATGAAAGCTTCTGCTATAATGTTATGCTTACTGAGCATCCGAGCTCACCCCTTTCAATGTTTTATTTTTCCAAGGATTATGAAGAAGTAATTTATGAATGACCTGCAGGGATAGTATTAGGGGATATGAAGACAAGATGTTTTTTTATGATGTAATGTAAAAATTTATGGATGTATCTAGTTATTCCAAGGCTACTAATCTAATCGGTCTTTTGAGACTTGATCTTTTTCATGATCATGCCAATGTTATTTAATAATGCACTGACTCAAGGTAATTAGGGTCAGGGCGTTACACACCATCCTCCTTCGAGGTTTTGAATGGAAATGCTTTCTCCAACATCTCTACCTCTAAATGGATGATAACCTCCCATATCTCCCCTTCCCCCTACTGTTTAGGAGGAAATTTCACCTCCTTCCCCAGAACTATAGCATCTATATGCAGTGGAGTCTCTTCCAATCTCTCAGCAGCCTCACCCAGAGGATTCACAAAAACATTCTAGCTATTCTCTACCTTATAAAACTCTTTTCCCTTCTCTGGAGACCCGGAGTCTACGACTAGTTTGGCCTCCTCTCCTACCACTATCTGAACATCAAGTTCTTTGAGTCTACCACTTTTTCTGACAGAACGAGTCTCTATTGGCCTAGGGAGATATGATTAATCTTTGAGACCCTTTGGTTACTATTTCTTAGACACTTTGCAGCACCCCGGGTCCCTATTTTCATTACTTCCCTTCTTTCCCCTATGGTTTTTTGGGCCTTTGTTGATCCCTCTTGTACCATTATCGGCCGATCATTGCACTTCTCCTTCAGACTCTGATTCCAAGGGGTAAAACGAAATTCATTCATCCCCTCCATCTGAACTCAAAACCTCAAAACGGTTGTTTGAATTGATACATGCCATAGGTTCCCTTATATTAGAACCCTGGTTGGGACTTAATAGCCTCCTGGCACCAAGTGTAGGCACCTCCCCCTTCGGACCATCCATAGAGATTCCATCACCATTACTTGGGCACAATGCACAAGGCTGACTAGACCCCTGGTTGCACATAGTTGCACCCCCCCCCCATGAACCAACTGGACTGGTGTGCCACCACCATTAGAAATCACAGCCATTGCGTATGAAATGGGAGACAAATTCCTCCACTGAGGTCCCTCGGTCCCCTCCCTTGCCATTGAATTAACTCCCAAGTCTTGTCTTATCCACTTTCAAAAAACTAAAACCTTTGGCTCCGAAGGCGTGGCCCTATCCTCCTTTTGGATGGCAGGAGAAATCCTAACATCATTGCATCCCGAATCCACCATCCCTGGGTTAGGGTCAGCTGAAACTACCTTTCCACTCTCCAACTCGACCTGCAGAGGGGTTCCTTCACCCAAGATGTCTGAGGTAAGGTCCTCCTACTAAAAGACAAACGATCTTTGCCGATAACTGATAGATTTGTGGCCAAGGCGTTGGCATGACGAAAAGAAGTGAACACATGATTCATAGTAAACCAGTTGGTACCACCGCAGATCACCTTCAATCTCAATTCCAATAGTGCTCTTTGGTTTCTTGGAAACGTCAACTTCGATACAAATCCTGGGAGAAATCGGGTGGCAGATGGCTCGAGTGTGCTGGTCTGAGCGGAGAAATTGCTCCAATAACATACCAACCAGATGAAGGATTTTCGGGTTATGAAACTGTAGGGGAAGACCTAGAAGAGAGATCCAAATCACTGTGGTAGGAGGATCACGCTTCAAGTGAAAATTAAAAGACCACCGAAAGAGGAAAAACAACAAACCTGTGATAACGCGCGGAGCATTCGCCCAGGCTGAAATTAGATCATCTTTCGATGAGAAGCGAACCAAGAAATGTTTGGAATCCAAGAGCCCTACTAGCACGCATTCTTGCAACTTCCACCCGTTATCTATTAATCCGTCGAATATGTCAATGGTTAGTTGTCTCTTGCCGAAACGAGTGACTAGCGAATGATCCTCCATTGCAGAGACCTTTGTGAACTCAAGGGATGAAATCGGAACTGTGGGAACCCCATCCACACATGATTGAACTTTAGGGAAAACCTCAATGTAGGGGAATCTAGGGAGAGAAGATGGTTTGATAAAAGGAGAATAGAGGGGATGGTGAGTAGGCGATGGATGAGGGGGTGAACACACCTCCCCCTGGAAGGAGAGGGTCGAGGAGGGGGGCGGGCGATGAGGCCATCACCTAGGTCATCTGGGATGGGGAGACGACTCCTGCGAGATGGCACCAGTGAGACAGCGCCTACGAGACTTCCTATCCTAAAGGGTCCTTTCAAAAGATCAACATCACCAATAAATAAATTACTTAATCATAGGAATTTATTTCATCATAAATAAAATAAAATAATTATAAATTGGATGTACATGATTGTCTGTCTTTGTATTATGAAATAATTATTAAAAGAATTAATATATCCCCCACCTCATAATACTTCCCCTACACCTGGATCGATTATTGGGCCACTAGGATGTATTCTTAGAACGAAACTGACTAATGTTTTTATGGTGATTCAAGTAGTGGTTTATTGGATCCATCTTAGAAAACTCCTCACAAAATAGGGATTTGTGATCAACTCATTGATCCACATACCAAATATATGGAAGGATATGAATTTCATTCTTGAGGGACAAACTATTTAAGGTGATAGTAGTGGTGGTAGACGTCATCTCAATTATCACATGATTCCTTGAACATGGATCCACATGTTGAAAAAATGTCATATACATTAGAGGCTTGTTTTCTATTTTAAAATATTCTTAACTATTATTATTATTTATATAACCAATGTTAAAAAAATAGGTGGATACTTTACAACGGTTTTGTGATAATAGATTTGAAACAAATTAATTTCATTTCATTTATCCTTGGTATTACATTAGAAACCAATATTTTCTTGTTATTTTTATGATAATATACATAAAAACTCATTAATAACGTTGGGTATCATTAAATCAATGTGAAATATAATATCTCACATTGTTTCCATGCATAATTCCAATTTTTCGTAGAGCATTTGAAATGTTTTATTACTTCCCAAAAATATTGATTTTGAGATTACTTTTTCAGTTTCCTTTATATGATTTCACACTCCACACATATTCATTTCTTGATCATGTCTTTTGATCATTATTGTTCTACCAATTATAATCTTTAATCATTAATAATATTTCTACAAATTCACTTTTTGGTGATCTTTTTATGGAATTTTTATTTTATTTTTTAATGATTTCTATTTTTATGATTTATTTTTCAAATTAACACACTAATTAACAATTCCACTTTTATTATAGAGAATAATCCTTCATCAGATCATTTTAAAATATTAAATTTGTCATTATAATCTAAAATTTTTTCATAGCCACATGTTTAGATGTCTCAAGAGATATTGCCTCTAAATAAACTTATATTTATAGATACTACAATAAACAATAAATATTATCTCAATTATTTGTGTTATTTTTTCCATATTACATCGGGATTCTATATTCTACTTTCATCTTATCAATCATTTATTTTCATTTGAGGGAGTAAAAGGAAATAAAATTTCGTTAATTTTTTTTTAAATTGGTTTTTAGATAAATTTTATAAAAAATAATATTCCACATTGGTTACATAACTTGTTACATTAAAATTAATTGAAAAAATTATTTTTACATTTTTTATTCTATCATGACATGAAAACCATGTTTCATTACAACACATATAATAAAATCACCATTAAAATTGATATGAATGATATAAAAGATGTTGACACCCCCTATTTTTGTATTAATGTGATCTTGTGATCTTTATCACCAGAAAACACTTATGTTCATCCTTGAGGATTGGGATGGTACCATGTCTATGGTATCCCCCTAAACATAAAAATTTATAGTCGATGCTAAATGTGTCTGGTAGGTGATTATTTCTATAGTTCATGGGGGATGTTACTGTAGAAAAAATACATGAATTCATTCATGATGATTCCATTTTATGAGGTTAAGGTGAAATATTTTAGAAATGTATCTAAAATAAAAAATACTACAAGATAAAATTTTATTGATCTATGAAACATAACTATTTATAGAAGTTATTAATTATATCTTCAATGGAATAAAATTTGGTTATTCTTATTATTTATTTTACAATTTTATTTTCTTAGGAATTGAATTAACATAATATCATAGTGAGTAGTCTACCAACCTTACATTTTTTTGTTATTAAAATATTCACATCTGGATCACAATTTTCTTCCATAAAAATGGTTTTTTTCATGGTATTTTATATGAAATGACATAACCCAGTTGTAATTTTATTATTTGGTTATCAAATTGATTCAGGTTACATTAACCATTTTCCCCATGAATGTGTTGTATGATCGATTTCTATTTTCTGTGGGTTTAATTTGGGTTCACAATCATTCGCATCTAGTTTACTATATTATCTCTAATGGAAACTAACCACAAATTCTATATCTGTAATTCGTTACAGGCCTGTTTTCTTAAGGTATGAGGTAATTTGGGTCTCTTTATACTGAAACGTATTTCATTTCATTAGTATAAAGGATTAGAGGTCTAGGACATCACCCAATTTTGATTTGAATTATTTCCTTATCTATGACTCTATTATAGATTTATTATATGTTAATGTATATTTTCTAGATCCTGGTACAAAATTTGATACCCAGTCATTCGAAAATATAATTTTCACCACCGATGAGACCATATTTTAATATCATAGAAATATCATCATCCTTACCATCAATATGTATTATAGTATCTCAAAATAGTTAACCATTTTTAAATATACTTTCTTTTTTAGGGGTTTGGTAGGTTTTTAAATCCATAAAACTGGTAACACTAGTGTTTATCTCCATCTAGGATGGATATATGTGTTTATAGAATTATAATTGATTATAATAACTTTATTATTATGTATCATTGAGAAATGATATAAAAACAACATAGTTATATTTATGTCATCATTTTTAGGGTTGTGTGATTAGGAAAATTTCATGTAGTTTAATGATATAAGGTAAAGATTTATAGATTAAAGGATCTAATATATGGTTTGTGTAAGAATTATACATAAGAAACATTTTATTCATGACCTTGATGGGGATATATCTTAATGAAGAAGAACTAATTTCAAAAGATGTGTGGTAACATGAAAATGATATTTACCAAGAATATCAATGAATGATAATGTATTGGTTTATCAATATGTATATCCTCATGAAGATAGTACCCACAAAGATTATTGACCAAGGAGGATGACATCATGCGACATAGAAGGAATATAACCATCATGGAGGGCTTGGTAAAAATATGATTATATAATGATATAGAATTGTATGGTGGGGATATGGCCATAAAAAATGTGCAAACTCTAATACATATCGATGAAAGAGGGAAGGAAGTGATTGATCTCATGAGGGATGTGGCTTGGAGAGACTAATGATTAAAGGTTAATGCTATTGGGTTTAACAGTCAAGGAAGAATCCTTTGTATCATGTTGATCCAGTAATCAAAGACCATTTAGTTTGAGTGAACTTTTTTAAGTTCATATAATAGGATTATATAATGTAGTATAATTTAATGTCGTAAAGACATATTTGGTGGTGTATTCAGATGAGATATAGGTCTCATTCCAAGATTTGGTATCATATGTATATTATTATGGAAGGAATAGAGCACATATTGTTTTTTTAATTTCATTAGAAAAAGAGTACATTGAATGAAATGAGGTTATAGAGGTGACTAGAACCTAATGTAAATTCCCATATCAAAGGAAATTTCATCTTGCTAATGGGAAAATTCATTTTTATCTCTAAGACCACTTGATTCATGCTTGATGATTGAAATAAGATACCTAAAAACATCAAATGAATTGCATAATGGAATAATATTGAATATATATAGGGATTAAACAGTAAATTTTTCAAAAGATGTATCATTTGAGAATATATGACTTTGAATGAAAGAAAGAAACATTTGATTCTTACATAGATGTATAATTTACATGATAGATTTGTTTTGGTATAATGATTACAAATTAAGGCATCGTGAATAAAAGTTTTATTATCAATACCGTAGAGAATATGGCTCCACATGATCATTCAAATGGAAAATTGTAATGTGAAAAAGCTACATTAGTGTATTCTAGTTTTGATATGGAATATATACTCATTTAAAGAGAGAGATATATGGTCTATTTAGGAAAAAAATACTAGGCCATATGAATTACTCTTGAATAACCTAATAAAGAATATAACAAAAGAACTCAATGATGAAATTGTTTGGTCACATATATTGTAAAAGGTGTGAAAAGAGATATTTGTGTGAGATATATGCATATAAGGATTCTCATTCCTTCTTCATCAGGAGTATGAATCCATGATGGAAATGGAGATATATTAGGGGTATACACATATGGAGGAAAACAAGAATGGATTATTGTTATTATGATATTTTCATGGTCATTAAAACTCTCAATGCCCATGTGATTCATGTTTACTGGGTGAAACAATATATAGTAATAGATTATATGCATTGAATATGTTTGGAGGGATTATATAGTGAGTTATCCCTATTTGGAGTATGATTAAAACCCAGTGTATGATATGGATGCAGAATGAATGGAATAATCTTTCACAATGAATATTTAAAATTTTGAAGCTGTATTAGACATCATAGTCTTTATAATGACTATTCATTAATTAATTATATATTATGATTATATTCCTTAAATGGGGGGTTCGGACCTTAGGAAGGCATCCATTATATCATAATTATATTAAGAACAAGAGTCCTCATTTTTCATATAATTACTTTATTATTATTCGAAAACAAGGGGGGACCAGAATACACTCATAAGTCTTATAGACCCATCAGTTAGGTAGTGTTTGGGGAGATCATGTTATATAGTCATATGAAATAATAAAGACTAAATAGATTTAAAGTTACACCTGTGAGGGCTATATGGTTACACAAATGTCATGTTGGTAATGTGCTCCGTATAATGAAGGAGAAGTAATGTGCACCAACTGATGACTTTAGATTCTTACAAACATGCAAGGGAATGCGGGCCATGCGATAATGTAACTGATATCAGTATGGGAGATGTCATGGGCTATTCCCATGACCAATATATTATATCTAGAATGTATGTTAATTTCATTATCGTATGACCAATAATTCATTATGAAATCATGTTATCTGTGGTGATTACATGAATGGATCTCATGAAAAGATTTTTCATCCTTCTTCCATTACATTCTCTGTTACTCATATAATTTTACTCAGTATAAGGACATAAGATTTCATGATTCCTCCACTATAAAATATACCATCCCATTATTTTATCTGTCCATATATAATTATCACCCCTCTCTATTTCTCCTCGAAATGTAGATGTGATTATATAAATATCCATATAATATTTACAACAATTTCTCACCATGGAAAAACCACATACCTAAGTTTAATTTTATGATATGAATATCTTCATAAGTCATAGGTGTATTTTAAATTTCACATGATAAAGTTTCACAAAATCAATAATGTATCGTTAATGCATCGTGAAAAAATAATCGATCATGATATATTTTTTCCAATGACAACCTTAGCATAGTGTTGTTCATATGATGTAATTGTCAGGGTGACTTCCAATGTCTATATAAGGAATTATGTTAAAAAATAACCACATGATCTTCCATAACTGAAAATATTTTGGTCACTTATGAAATTTGGATATTGGTTACAACAAAATTTTGTGACATTTCATGAGTATGACAGGGTTACATGTTTACTTGTGAACCCAATTGACGAAACCTATTTTCATAACATTGATGTACCATGTAAATAATTGTGGAGATATAAGATTTTATTTTCTTTTAAGGGTGACACAATCAGATATTTAGATCACAAAGCTCTCAATTAGTCATGTTATCTCTTTATTTACATTTCACCAAAAACATGTGTTTTGGGTATTTACATATGTTTAATTTTTCCAATTTGCATCTTGAGGGAATCAATATCCATAAATGTTGATGATGTGAAGAATAAATCCAATCATCTCTAAATGAGATCTTTTTATCCATATCCATATTCACTACACCTTTAAATGGTATCCTATCATATTTTGTAATCTTAATATTTCTTAATTCATGTAATTGTCTAATTATTTCTATCCTTCTTTCAAATTTTATATTTATCACTCTATTTATTACTTGGTGTTCAATAAAATAATTTTCTACGTACTAAAAAATATTTCCCATTTAATATTTTTCTATCTTACACAACACATTAATATAATAAAAACTTATTTTCTTTTCATGTCTACATTATTTGGATTTTATTAAAGTGGTTCTTAGTAAAATAATTTCATATTAACATCATGAAAATGGATTTCTAAAATGATTCATAATTTTTTTATCATTATGAAAATGTTATGAAAGTCTTTCGAAGTGCTACTTTTAGGTTTATGAATAATGTTTTTCTTAGAATGCTCTATTTCCTATTGAGATGTGCTTTTGGAATAACAATATTATTTACTATTTGAAATAATCTTTTTGGATGAATTACGGTTGGTATTAATTAATCTAATCCTTGTGGTGAGATCATGAGTCAAATTTTTGAAATAATTTATTCCTGATATGATGAATGATTGAGATATTGTAAAACTACCATATAAGGTCTCAATAATTAATCATATGATCTCTAAATATAATGAATATATCCCATCATATATAAATGGGATTTTTTAATCCATATCCATGTTCACTACTCCATTTAGAAATAACTTATTCAGGATATGATGAATGAATGAGATATTATAGAACAACCATATTATTGATCCATGTTCCATTTAAAATGACATTCTCCACTAATCATGTTTTCTGAAAATCTAATGACCAGACCCTTGATGACATCTTGATAATTTTTTTCTCCATTATTTTGAATTTTAAATCTCCCATTCTGGTGTTTCCCTTACCTGGGTTATGAATGTGATTATAACCTATGAAGAGTGTAGAAGTGTGTATGGAGTGGTTAAATTATGGATAAATGATCAAAAGTAACATAAAATAATATATTTGTGTAGATGATACTCAAATACACTAAACATTCTATTCTTTGGATTCTGTGGTTATTGAAATATGAAATGTTTAAATTATTTACATACATAAGTTTAATGTTTTTAAACCAAAAATGGTATATAATTGAGTATAAAATTATCTAATAATAACATTGGATAATAGAGTATAGGTATAGGGTGCCTCAGCCCCTATATTATTATTTCAATAATTCTATTTGAATTCCATTATAGTATGACACCATAAATTGATTAGTGAATTTCAATTCATCTTCTTCATGTGTGTTTCCAAAATCTAGTCCCAGTGGGCTATATAATCTCCATGGAACACACACTATTATTTTTGGGGATATTCAATGAAAAAATAGAAACTAATTATTCACACTATGACTTACTATGCAGTTCTATAACCTATTCAGGAAATAGATTTTTCAAATTAAATTTTTCGGATTTTCAGCATAACATATCCCTTTAGACATGAAGGTTATAGATTAAGGACTTTGAAGATATTATATTATGGGATTTTAAAATAAATTTTCCATGGTTTACCCATGGTTTGAATATATATTATGTGGAACATTAAAGGATGCTGTGAATAGGTTCTTAAGGTTGTTTGCAATCATATGTTGTGCCATATATAGAATTTCTATCTAGAGATATCAGTAATGCAGTTACATTATTTTTATTATAAGAATTGAAGTGATAGTGTCTCTAATTTCTATCATTCATAAATCATATGTTCTTATTTTCTAGAAACATCATGGACTTCAAAACACATTTCTATTTTTCCCTCTTTCTCTTAATGATTATTCACTTTTCACCATTCTATTGTTTTACATCATTTTTCCTATTATATAAATTTCCACATCATAACGTAAACCCAGATTATTGGTCAATGAATCCAAATTATTTTAAAATTCCATTATGTATTTATTATTTCATTATATTTCATGTACTACTCCCCAAAACCAATGTTCACATTATTCATGTTTCCAAAAATCATCTTGTGAGTTTCCATTAAATATCATTCTGAACTCTACATCTGCATTTCATGCTATTCCAGAACTAAATAGCAATAAACCCAATCCAAGACCTGACTTGCTTTTGTTAATTATAGATTCTCACCCATATGGGTAATAACTAATGAAACTATATTTTTGGGTTGAAATTCATCAGTCTGTAAAAATATAATGTATCACATTCTATATCTTATAGTGACCAATAGTTGAAATTTTATGAATCCTAATCATATGGATCCTCTGTGTATCCATTACACAACCTAATGATGTATCAAAATGATTATATATTCTATATAACATCCATTATAACATCATGAACAACCATGAGTGAAAAAGGAATACAAAAATAAAATTAATAAAAAACATATATTAAAATCAGTATTAAAAAATTGTACAAGGATAGGATTTGACATATATAATGTTTTTCCAGCCTCTCACTAGGTTCCATTACTCCAATGATAAATTTACAAACACATTACAAGACTCAATTGTTTCATTACATCTGATGGAATATCATTGTTTAAAAAATTGCAATTTCCTTTAAACTGACACTACTTTTTTAAAAGTATAATAATTTAGGTATGAAATTTAATCCATGAGTAAAAAGGAATTATAATTATGGCCATTGACTAAATTTTCTTCCATCAATATAATTTTTAGATCATGGAACACAATTACACTAAATTGAATAATATTATTAAAATAATACTGAAATCAAATCAAATGAAATATACAAATAATATAAAAATATAGGGAGACATCATCCAGTGTTAGTTTCTCTATGATAATGACCCAAATGAAATAAAAAAATTGGCCAAACCAAATTGAAATATGATAATAATTTTATTAAATTTAAATATGGATATATAATAATGAAACTAATTTTGAATCATATCCATCATGGACTAAAAATTATGAATTAATAAATTTACTTAAATTGAATGAAGATGTAATAGGAAAATATCATATGTTATTCATATATTAATCACCTCAATGATGCTGAGTTTGTTTTATGATGAAACACATGTTTTAATTGATTCAATAATTAATAAAATAGCGTCCAAGTTAGAATAAAAGAGATAACAATTATATTATTCTACAAGTGATAATATAATCAGATCATAATATAATGATTCCTCTTTAACATGATCCACTATATATTATAGATCATGCTAATTACAATAGAGTTTTCATCAATTTTTACTAAATTATGAACCATAAAATAGGGAATGGACCAGAGTAAATGAAAAAATTCAGTAAAAAGAATCAAACATTCATAATTACATAAATTATAACACATGAAAAAATATTGAGAATAAAATAGTACCATATTTCCAACAGCCCCATCAGTTCAAACCCTAGATGTGGGTACATCAGCTGTTGAGGGATATCTTCCCAATGGATCAAACCAACTTTTAAAATCCTCTTTAAATACATATTCAATATATTTATCAACCATGGATAAGTTCCATCTAATATTTAAGAACTAAAATATTAAAATATATCTATCAACAACCTTCACAATATGAAAGGATATATCAAGACATGAATAATCCATGATTTTTTCCAAAATATATATTTATTGTACATGTTATTAAGTGATAGTGTATTTCATGAAATGAATTATCCATTCCTCTATTTTCATTGAATCTCCACACAAATATTGATATTAATTCTACATAAGATAAACTAAGAAATTTATTCCCATTAAACTTGTTTAGGTATTCCATGGAATGTCATATAAGTTCACGATGTCAGAGAAAGTGGTGTAATTCAATGAATTTTATTTTATTTTCATCACAGCATGACATAACACTTATTAGTGTTTGTTTAACATCTTTTTTATGTGTTCTTCAAAAAAATTATTGTGGTGGGGCATATGTATTTTTATAATTATGAAACAAATACATGGATCATTTATTGGGTTAAAAAATTATATTTCTTTCTATTAATGATATGATGAGATATTTCATGGAAAAAAGGGTCACCAACTCTCTAAATGGCCCTATATACTCAACATGGTCATATCCCACTACCCTAGGTCACAATTATAACTTCCTATGTTCAACACCATGCAAAATATTTATATCCACACATAACCTAATCCACCATATCATGTCATTATTCCTCTATAATTTATAAAGTTTCTCTATATAATAATAGATATATAATGGGACCACAAAAAATCAAAATTTTTCGGAATATTTTATTTGAAAATTGAATACCAAAAAATAATATATAAAAATCAATGAAAAAAATATATTATAGAGATATAAATTTCCTTCATTGTTTTAGATTTATTCTTATTTCTCTAGAAGGATTCCCAACTCTTGATATATAGATTGGATGCTTCATAATATTCATACTCATTGTTTAAAATTAAAGGATACATGGTATAACTGTAACCAATGTTACTATAATTGGAAAATTTAAAAGGAAACTTCCATTTTCCTATTTTGAAATTTATTATCATGAAGGAAAATATTTCATCAAAGTCTTATATTTTATCATCTTTCTGGGACCATTATATATATATTCATCCATCAAAATTGTAATATATTTAAATGAGATAAAATTTTCTTCAAATCATTTAATTTTAGGGAACATAGAATTCTTATAAAATAAAAAATAAAAATGTTATAGAACATATTATTTATGAATTCATTAGGATGTATTTATTGGATAATATAATGGAATTATAATTATTTGGAATAATTCATATGAGTTTCCTTTCTATAATATATTCTTTATTATTTTTTCCATATCACCACATAATGATGATAATAATATTTAATCATGTAGTAATGTTAATAATTTATTCATCTTCATGATTTTTTTCATTCTCTAAAAATAATATCTACATAGTTTTTATATTTTCTTCCATCATATTTTTATTTTCTTCATTTATACTATAATTATTTTTTATATCTATCTTGATGTCTTCAACCAATAATATTTGATAATAATTAATTAAATAACAAAGAAAGTAGTGAATTACTTACCTCTATATCATTTTTATCATTTTTATTCTCCAACTGACATCAATCAACTATCTTATTAGGCACTATAAAACCATTAATTATATTTTTTAAAAAAAATAAAGTTTATGAGAGAGACGATAAGGTGTCACCTTCTACTTCCAAATATAAACAACATTACAATAAATAATTGTATTCCATTTAGTTTGAACTCAATTTTCAGGATAAATAATAATCATCAAGAGGTATTTTGAGAGTGACACATGGATCTCATAATAATTATCAATATTAATTGAATTGATGATCAACATTTAGGATAGGAGGATATATATTGTGAATTTTTTTTCAAACAATGTTTGAATCATTATTTTTCACCAATAATCTATAAACTCACTTCGATGTAAAAAATAAATTGATAAAACAAAAAATTTAATGATGTTTATATCCAATATAGATCATTAATTCTACAATGAATGGTGGTTGATTTATCAAAAAAAATATATATTAATATAAATATAAATCCATAATAAATGGTGTATTCTAGATCTAGTCCAAAATAAAGACCAACATATTTCGATGATTTAAAAAAAAGAATAACTTTTTAAAGAATGATCACAAAGGAAGGTATGAGTATCTAATATAATAGATCAATGCAATATTATTCATCCAGCTATTCCAAATAATATTATAGGGATGTATCTCTCAAAATATTCATACATAAAACAACTTTTTTCTAGAATTCCTCATTCTATTGTTTTTGAAACATAAGTTCCCTTTAAATAAGGCTTCATATAATCATGAAGTATTTTTTTATATTATCTAATTAAAAAACATGTCCTCTGGATCCTAATTCTATGATGGTTAAAATTATTGTCTTGAAAACCAATATAATTTCTTTTATAATTCAAATCCCATATAATCTATGAATTTAGACTAGAATTTTATATAGGTCAAAGATATAATACTTCTTAATTAATCACAATATTTTATCATAGTAATACATGAATATCATATTCTTTATTCGCATTATAATCTATAAATTTTATATCTTCATTACCATATCCTTAAGACCGCATGAACAGACCTTCCCATGTCTTATATTTTTAAAAATTACATGACGCTACCATGAATGAATCATTAATTAAATAACAAGAAAATTATGTTTTACACATGAAGATTAATATACCATATTCATATTTAATATTACTCTATATAATAAAAATATATTCATTCTTACATGACATTAATATTTTTATTACATATACATTAGAGTAATAGGTTTATAATTATGAACAACCATAAATCTAATAAAAAATATATAAACTCATATATTTAATCGTTTGTGAGAGTTATTTTTACATATGTATCTTAATAAATATTATGCAAGATGTGAATCATTGAATTCAATATTACATACCATTATATTACAATTATGCATGACTTGATTTGATTCTATATATCTCAAAAATCATATATTTAACTATATCATAGAATTACAAAACATATTTCATTAAAACTACACCTAATTAAACTTATACCCATCCCAAATAAATCATAAAAATAATTCATTAAAATTACTAGTATTTATAAAAAATATAACATCACCATGCTTGGGACTAATATTATCTATTTTTCAAATAAATTTTTTTAATTAATTCCATTGTTATTTTTATTTCTTAGGATAATTGTATATTTCTAATGTCTTTATAAGTCGTATGTTCACGAGAAAGACTCTAATTACTTGATTAGGGGGAGTTGATCTTGATAATAAAACCTCAAATATTTAGTGATCGCTTTTAAAAAACCAATAATATATTCATTTTAAGATGAATCATCTGAAGGGAAACTAATAGTTTATGGGGAAAAACATTATTTAATTTTCTCAAAATCAAGACCATCCCTAACAATGGGATGTGATAATCGTGGAAAATAACTTCCCATTTATCAATTACACCGACCTTAGAATTTTTTATCCTATAATTCATGTAAATATATTTAATATCATGATATGTTTGATACATATCATATATTAGATATAATTATTTTTTAAAAAAATTACAATATAGATTCACAATACTAATTATATAATTTAATTGAAATTTGAGACAATTTAATGAATAATGGAGTAAGTAATGATTTCTTATGTATTATGAAATTACCAATTAAATTAAATATGTTATTAAATATTGGTAGAATTGATAACTAAAAAATTTCATTACATACCATGGAAATAAATGACCAAAGATTTATATTTAATTACATTATAACCTCAATGATGATAATGGTATGGAATTATATTCAAAATTTCAATCATATTTCTTGTGAGTAAACTTTTAAAGAATATAATTGAATGAATGAATTCATTTAATATTAACAAAATAATAAATTAATCATTTTCCAAAAATTTATATATTATTCAATAGATTCTAGATTAACATGACGGTTGATATTAATGCTTATGTAGTTGTATGGTTGATTCTAAAGACACCATCCAATGCAGAATACCATTATAATGAAATATAACACAAGTTTATATTATATAAAGTGTTGATGGTCCACCCTAAAGTAGTATTCATAATATTAAAGAAATCACAAACATGGAATCCAATCGAGATGATTTTATTATGAAAATTTATCCATTAATAGGGACTAATTCCGTTTCTCATATTACCCAACCATAAGTATTATATTTTGAGGTATGTAGAGGGTTATATACATTCTTAGATTGTAAATATGAGTTAAGGGATAATTGACCACTAATATGGCATCATTAATTAAATTATGAAATAATTTTAAGAATATTTAATACATTTTACTCAAACCATTAACCACTAGGATATTGTAAATAAAGATTCCATAATCAATCCCATAGAGACATGTGGTCCACATAATTAAAATCCAATTATAATGTAATGTTTTGTGATGTAAATTATTTTAATAGTAGTTATACTAATTGAATAAACCATAAATGAAGAAATAGAACATATTTTTTTTAATGGGAAGAATTATTGGGAAATTAAAATCATATTATTCATAATTTGTGGTATTTTGTTTTGATAGATTTTGATCTAAAAAACCATGGTGTGGGTGTTTTCTCAATAATTACTAAAATATTATTTTCATTGGTTCATTATCCTTAATTATTTAAATATTTATTGAAACAAAATAATATTAAAATATTATAACTCAGACTCTCCACGAATAATAAAGAGATAAATAATGTAGGTCCAATATTAATGGTAAATTAATTAATCAAAAAACATATATCTTTCATAAAGAGAGAACATATGGTGTAAAAGAATAAATGAATGAAATTAAAAAACCAGAATCATCATAAAAAAATTTAGTTACACAATCACCATTTATTAAATAAGAAAACAAAATCATTTTACCTAATATGATCTCATAAGAATCCATGGCATGTTACTTTTTGACACATGAATAAGTTTTAAAAATTATTATATTAAAAAATATTTTTTCCTCTATAATTAACATAATATAATCCCCATATTATAGGGATTGAATAATTTTTTGACCCAACATATTCCATTATTTTTATAGATAATATCCCAAGGTATAACATTTTATAAATCATATATAAATATCCCAAATTTTAAATTTTATAGAATCAAAATGGTAATTAAAATATGATTTAGATACAATAAATATCTCTTCGATAGATAAATGTTTTTATCTAATTTATTAGACATATAAAATAAATAAATCAACCACAAAATAAAAAATAACAAAAAAATTCAATGTGGATGCTCCCCAAATTCCTCATTTCATTTGAGAACCATGATGTGTTATAGACAACTATTATATAATCCTCATATTTTTTAATCCTAGATATAAATATCTACAACCTATTCTAATCTAATAATTTTGTTCGTGGATTTTTATTTTTACTCAACACAGCATGATATAATTTTATATAAAATATAACATATAGTTTTTATATTATTATATTTTCATCCGTGATTTATGTAAATCTTCCTTAGTCTTATATATTATCCCCACAAAATTCTATCATGTAATGAAATAATGGAATTGTATATTTAATTATTCCCATGGATTTCATAAAAAATCATGTCTGTCAATGTAAAGGATTTTCATGACCATTTTTCTTTTAAGATTCCATGTTATTCATTCCTTTGAAAGGAATAAGATATGTTTTTCAAAATACCATGAAATTTATTCTCTAAATTTCTTCACTTTATTACAATGTTTACTAAATTATTATTTAATATTAATAATTTTAAAAAACATTAAAAATAAGACAATTTAGAAAGGAATAAATCATTAAAAATAAAACTATTAATATAAAGTAGTTCATAAATTTGAACTATGAATAATCAACAACTTTGACACAATTTAGGTTGATATATTAGACTTATAGACCAATTTTGTAGAAATAAAAAATTATAAAATAGTTTAGTTACTCATAACATGATATGGAATCATCCATGAAATGGAAAAAATAAATATAAATTAAAATAACATATAGTAAAATTTGTAAAATCATGGCCTAGTCACATTTAATAAATGTTCCATCCTAAATTACCTCAATACAATCAACAACTTCAAATGGAACAACTAATAATGTAACAAGGAAAAACCTTATTATAAGACTTTTCAATAATGCATATAAAATAGAATGAGAATAGTTTGAAAATCAACAATACCCTTCTATCATGTTAATAATCATCCAAATGAGAAATTTATAATCAAATATTTTATCTTTTATTGTAATAGTAAAAGAGATGAATTGATATATATTTGGGTAAAATATAAAAGAATCAAATATAAGTGGCCTTAATAGTAATTATTTGGTGTGGGAATGAGTTTGATAATTCAATTTACCGAGGAAAAAAGACTAAGACCCAAGCTTAAAAACAGTTGAATAGAAAATAATAAATTAGAATTGGAAAATTTCAAATTATCTAATAAAGAAACCAAAATAGTTTAAAAAATTATAGAAGGTATTAATAAAAATGAAATATGAAAATGTATACAAAAACTTATGTTCCTATAGAGGGTGAGACAACAAAAATTGTTTTATATATATGAAAAGTTAATTTAAATTATCCAATAAATAAACATTGATTCACATTTTGATCATTTTTTTAAAAAATTTCTAAATTTACAATTTTATTAAATGATTACCTGAATAAAATGAAGATTTTATATGACATATAAGTATTCCTCCTTGATGATGGATTCTACATCTCCATTTAAAGGATGATACCTCTAATGATTTAATATCATTGGTGAATTTCTATCAACTGAACTATAGGTTTTATATCTTTGGCAAAATATTATGTAATATTGGGTATCGTTTTGTCATAAAACATATACATATATTAAAGAAGCATGGTAAAATGAAACAAAAGAATAAAAAAATATGTTAAATGTATCTATTTATTGGTTAAATATCAATGTGGAATCCTAAAATGTAGACATATTAATATAGTGATATTTATTTTTCTCTATATATTTTTTAAAATGGTAAAGAAGGTAATTTCAATAGTATAAATTGAATTCCCATTATCACTATAGTGAATCAATTTATATAGGTGAATTTAATTTTATTTATATTTGCAGTTTGGAAATAGAAATTCACAATTTACTCAATGAAATATGTGAAAAAAAACTAAATCAATGGAATTCAATGCTATTCTTAATAATAAACATGTCATACAAACTATAAACAAATAATTATTAGACAATGAAAAGAAGGTAAAATTGATATATTACATTTTCAGTAGTTAGGCATAAAATAAACGATTAATATAATAAAAAAATATAGAAACTTTGTTAGTGGGACACTTTTTCAGGGATTCATATATAAATTTTGTTACATCACTCATTAACTCTCAAAAGATAGATTTAAAATAATTCCAATATACCTTATGGAAAATATTTTTAAATGATAATCAAATATTAATACTGTGGATTTGTTGTGTTGAACATATAAAGACCAAGAAATTAGGTCTAACATAATGGGATGTTTCACTTGGTTAATATCAAATGATCAAGATAAATATGAAATACACAACATTATTAGGTCTGGATATCTAGATGTTGTACAATAAAATGTTATATAGACTATAGTTGATAGATCATAAAACATAAAAGAAGTTGTTCATGAGGAAATTCTATTTGGATTCATCAAGTGATATATTTTGGGGATGATGACAATAGATAAATTATCTAGTTCATGTGTTGGGATAATTCTACAAGGTTGAGGGTTTTTATATAAAGATAGTATTAGGAGGGGTTTAACTCATAAACATAATAAGGAACTGGATACTAGAATCATGGGCTAATTAGTATTGCATAATTAGGGTATGATCATATTTTGTTATAATATTGTGAATTATATCTATCTTATGATTCTATTGAAACAATATATAATCATTCCACTGATAGATTTGGCTTCATTTGTGTACAATGTTAATCAATGTTTTCCTAATTATGTTGATTGTTTTTTCATTGTGGGATCTAATATTACATTTTGTTTTGTTATTGAATTTTTATTTCCATTTTAGTGTTATATATTTCATGATCCATTATTGTTTCTCTAGATTTCATAGAATGAGTTCTCATTATGTGAAAATTTCCAATGTTGTATGCTATGTTGATGATACATCTTGTCGTTTTATTGAACATAAGTCATGTAAAAATAATTAGTATCTAAGATGATGGTTATAGAGTTCCATAATGATTATCCTATATGATTTAATTTTTGATATTGGTTTATATGTAGTATTCCTCAATGGTTTTTATAGGAGAACATATGTATTCACTTACTGAAAAAGACTCTATAAATTTTATCATAGGTAGTATAACTTCATAATTTTCAAGTAATGAAGTCTTATGATAAAAATGTTTAGTGGTTAAAACTCGATGGAAAAAATTTTGGATTCATAAATATGTATACAAGGGTTTTCATTATAAGGAAAGTAAAATATATTCAAATGATTAGTTACAAAATATAAGAAACAAAAGATGAATGATGGGAAAATATTGAAAAGAAATATTTGGGGATGATTTAGATGTCACTTACCCTATATGTTTCATTAAAAATTACAATGATGAATAAGTATTTAAAACTCAAGAATACCCTTATAAAAATATATGAAAAGATTATACAGAAGAAGAATCTATTCCTCTTAAAGATATAATTCACCATTAATATGTGGGAAGGGACACATAAATATGATCATATAAATAATTTTTATATGATATAGAGATATTTAATATTAGTGAATGTGAAAATAAGTGATCTAGAATGGGAACTATTTCAATATTCCTCACTCCATATATCATGGGATGTGTTGATTACGATGGTCAATAATTCTAGTGGTATAGATGATTTGAAGTTCATGGACAATTGAGACCTAATAATTATGATGCTATTTATCTAAAATATAATATAGAATATTTTGTAAACCCATATATCATTGAAGTAATATGACATACCAAATAATGGTAAAATCATAAGAATGGGTAGGTAAATAAGATCCATATCAGGACTAACATTGAGAAAAATAATCAATTATACAATCATTATTTGTGAAATTGAGACATAAAAAGATTAAAATGGATTGAGGTGGAATTCCAAAATGCATGTGTTGTGAAATGGTTTATTGATCCATTTCTCAAATGATTGTAATGTTTTTATCTGAATGTTTACTACTTTATAAGGTATTTGGGATTGAAACTAGAGCATCATTATATTTTTCTACTAAGAGACGAAGAATTAGAAATTTAACATTTAGAATCATGGAAAGGTATATCTGGTGGATAAAAAGAATCTGATGATTTTTGGTAATGGTGATATTTCAATCTAAATTAATAATGGAAGGGTGTTTCACTTGAGTGATTTTTGGAATACAATACTGAGAATGTATTTTATAAACAATACTCTATAAATCTTATTGATTTCAAATCTCACAAATTAACTTGCTTATGTTAATAATGATATTATTTTTTGGGTATTTTAGGATATTAATATTATTTGTAATATTTATCTAGAATTGTATTCATTTTATTAATATCCCATGATTATTCTCCAAAGTGTTTAAAAAACATTTTCTAAACCCTATGTACTCCCTAAAATGGTAAACATTGCATAATTAATGAATCATATGATCAAAATAATATGTATGGGTCATCAACCATATGTTAAAAAAAATGTATTGTTAAAGAACATTACAGTTTGATAGAACCATATGTTTAATAAGGGAAACAATTATTGTTAAGGAACCCACCAAAAGTAAGGAATCTTACATTTGAGTAATAAATGAAATTTTCAACAATCATAATTTTATGATCAACCATACATTGTCAACCATTCTTTTTTAGAATGAACTCTAAATAGTTGAACCCAAGGACTGGTATTTGTTTTTGTTTTTTGAAGGAACCTTATATTTTTCTATTCAACATTAGTAATTTAAAAATGTTATTTTATGCAGGATTCATGTATATATCCTTTTTGAATTAATTATAAGATAAAAGATCACTTACGAAAAATTAAATGAATCATTTTGATCAATTTAATAATTAGTATTCATCATAGAAAAACATTCCTATTTTTAGAGGATGTTATATCTCCCCAGATTATTTTGAATTTGAAAATCTTCCATTTGGAAAATGATTTACAGGGATCTAAAATATAGAATAAAGCTATCTTATATACATATTATATCACAATTTCTTTTGAAATATATAATATTGTATACTTGATAATATTTACTATAGTTCTGCAGCATTGAGAAATCAATTTTTTTGAAAGAATGTACACATTATAGAAATAAATTTTCAAACTCAAATCGATGCTTGTTTGTTATTAATTTTATAGAGGATATTAATCAATTATGATTTATTCAATGTTATTCATTCATGAATTCATTTTTTTCTAAAGAAGAAGATATTTCTAATATAATTGTTTCTGCAATATTTTTGATGTTCAACCCAAACCATCATAAAAGAAAACTATTTTTATTTAAAAGAGTTTTATCTAATTGGACTGTGTCATGGATTATGTTTTAGATTATTTTATTAATTTATGGATAATCAGTTCATTAAAATGAAACAGATGGATCTTTTATTTCTAGTTATAAATATGTAAAAAACGCTCAATGGGTTTTGGATTTAAATGTCTTAGGAAAGGAGGATATTTCTAGTGAAATTCCCCAATCTCATAGTTAGAGTGTTGGTGGAGTGGACTATGGGATTTCTGTACTTCGAACCACTATAAAATTGTTATGTTCATTCTTTTTGATTACCTACTTATAATACATATTATATAATAGAACATTTTATATCCTTATAATTCACACATTGATTTAAAATATATAATCCATAGAGATTTTGGAAGAGACACCAGTCACCCCACTCTCCTCATTTACCTATCTCCTCCCCCGCCCCCTGGCCCGGGTCCTTTTTTAACCTCCAGGTCCTCATTAATGTGACCTGCTTTGGGACACATGGGTTCCCCTGACCCTCTTCTTCTCCTAGTTATCCTTCCCCCTTATGGAATGTATTTGGTGGTTCTTTCTTCTGCCGCTCCCTACACGGACATCCTCCCGCTTTCCTTAGCGAAGATGAGAAAATCTAGCTTGGCGCATTCCCCACTCTCCAATTCTAATTCCATTGATGCAATGTCTCAACTATAAGAATTTTATTCACCATACCAAACAGTCAAAAGGTGGGGTTGCCCTGCCGGTCTGGCCTCAGAATGTTCTCCCAGACGATCCTCTCCCACTGTCCTTATTCTAATAAGATGTTAACCATATCGCAAGATAGTTCTCTTTTAGCATCTCCAAGGGTGCGAAAACAGAAGGCTTCGACTCCTAGGGCCTATTTTAGGTACTCTATGTTCTAATGATTGATCATATTATTTATAATGACCATTTTATAGTGGTAATGGGGATTATAGACTTCCTTTCATTAGAGGTGGGTAATAACAAGGTCTCAGTTGCTTTGGGCATGGACCCCAAACTATGTACCTCTAAAATCAGTGTGTTTTCCAAATGTATTGGTTTATTTTATTTCAAGAATGGTAAGCCAGCTAGTCATCATGTTTGGATTTTTTGGAGTTATAGTGTAAAGATCAACTTGCTAACAACATTTAACCAAAATATTTCAGTTAAAGTTGATTTTTGAAACCATTATTGCTTTTTCTTATTTTATTATTCCATGTGTGATGAAATCTAGAAGGATCACCTTTGGATGGATTTGAGGTCTCTCAATCAGTGGGAGGAACCATGGATCATGGGTGGTGATTTCAACAATATCATGCACCCTTCCAAGAGCAAAGGTGTACAATATCTTTGTTGAAATGATAGTCTGGATTTTTCATCCTTAATGGCCCAAGAAGGACTTCTTGATATTGGCTTCACATGCGACAGGTTCACGTGGTGCAACAATCAGAGTGGAAACAAGAGAACATGGTGTAGGCTCAATAGTTGCTAATGAAATTTCAATGCAATCTCTTCCATTCATAATCTTATAGTCTCTCACTTGGTTCCAGCTCTGTTTGATCATTCACATCTTTTAATCCACCAGAGATCGGGTTCCCTATGGTCGGGTAACATTTTGTTTTCCACGCTTCGAATGAAACACCATGGGTTTATCTTGGTAGTTGAAAGTTCTTGGATTGGGCTTTCTAGATGAGTAGTTAGGTCGGTCTCCACAGAAATATTCGATGATTAAAACAGTATATCCATGACTTCTCCAGTTCTCAAAAAACTTATTATGTATCCACGAATGACACGATGATTGATATCAAGAGAACTGAAGTTATTTTGTTAGATCTGTTGGATGATGAGTTGTTTTCCACCCTATATCTGAAGAAGAACTGACTGAATGAGGTTCTCCTGGATTTAGAACAACACCTCTGGTATTGATCATGCTCTTCATGGAATAGAAAGGAGGACCACAATACTACTTTCATTCATTCCTTCCTAATGTAGAAGCAACAAGTGTTGGCCCCACACATCAAGCTTGTGGATTGGTCTTTCACCAGTGACTTAGAGAAGATTAGTGGTATGGTACGCTCTCCCGGGTCTTTTACCACAATTGGTATGGATGTCTCTATCATAGACACCCTAAAAATACCCCACTACAGGTCCCCTTGATGGTTGGTTTGGCTTTTGGTTTATTTAATAAAAAGTTTTTTTTCAACAGAAATGACGATACTATGAATGGATTATGAAATGAAGTAAGTATTCAAGGATTATATAGTGAATTAAGGTAATTATTTTATGAATAAATTTGAAGTATTTAAGTGTTTATGTTCTATTATTCGAAAATTATATTATAGAATACTTTTATTAAAATAATTGACATGGGATACTATAATAGAGGTTGAATATGACATCAACTCGAAGAAAATGAATTTTATCATCATTGGTCTTGGAGCTGACAAAATTTATCATTTATCACATTTTCCCACTACCAATAAAATGTGGCATACAATTACAGTTTCTTAGGAAGGAATAAAAAATATTATATAAATGAATTATGATATTGTAACACTAATGTCGAATTCTTTTAGAAAGCTTGATGATGAAGAAATTACACTACTGAATGGAAAATTAGTAGATATATTCAACAATATTACATCGTTAAAACATCCCATATGTTAATTTGATAAACTGCTAATGGTACCTAGAGTACATCCCCCAAATATACAATGGCATATCTGCAACCATTCTATAATCATCACCTATAAAAAATTTATCTATGAAGGAATAGATTGAAATATTGATATTGTATAATGTAATATGAAAGGTGAAGCTAAAGATCAGAATAAATTTTTGAAATGGGATAATACTTACCTAATAGAAACATGTCAAAAGTATGAAATAAAATCAAAACAAGTAGTCAATAAAATACATATTCTCTAGAATTTGATATTTAACTGGCACTGTTATAAAAAAAGTTTAAAAAAATATACCTGATGAAACATGGCTTCACATAATCCTTTAATAAGGATGAAAAGAACCAAGATAAGTGATATTATAGGAATATAAGAAGTTGGTTCATATTATACCTGATTTACCCCAATTTAATGATGAAATACGAAGGAAAAAAATAAATATTATAAGAATGAAAATTATGAGGATAAAATAAAAAAGAGCTATAAAAGCCATGAGGACGGTATCTAAAGAATCCATCAGCTTTTAAAATTATAATTCAGAAAAGAGACAAAAAAATATAAAATCCAATATGTTCTGTATGGTTAATAACAATAATATCGAAAATCTTATTATTATAATTAATATGATTATGATTATTGTTCAAATGATAAATTAAATACTTATAGTTCATTGCATGAAGAAAAATATGATTATTTAATATAGAAACATAAATAATTATATAATATACATAATTTTGTTTTTGGTGAAGGAGACACAATTAAAGAAACATGAATATCTAACTGAAAAATTCAATTCATCTATATCAAAACTATTTATCAAGAAAAAATGTATAAATGTACAATATGATGAAGTATAATCTTTTATAACTCCTTCAAGTATTATAAAAAATGTGAAAATTATCTTAATGAGATTCAACGAATCAATGTTCATAAAAGAGAACACATTGGAATATGATGTAAGGGTCAAAAATAAAAATTTATATAAAAATAATTTTGTGACTAATTCTAAAAATAATACCTTGTATTATTGCGGAATAAAAAGTCATTTCACTAAAAATGTTTACGTTAAAAATCATAAATTTTTTTGTATTAAAATTTATTTCATTTAAAAAAGTATTTTTGTAGCTAGGAAATCAATTTTTTTTTAAAATTAGATAGATAGGGATTTATGGATATTTTCTCTCTAACACTACTTGACCAAAGAAAGTATGTGAACCCAAATGAACTCATTTTTCTTGCATTTATAAGTAAAATTTCATAGGAATAGTTAATGAGAATTATATGTGGATAAAAGATAATCTATAAATAAGAGTGGAGACTCCAATTATTTTTTAAATTTCAGACAAATGAATCAACACCTAGTAAATTTTTGTAAAAATACTAATATAAATATTGTTGGAGTGGGATCTATTGGAGATACAAAGACTATATCTGTCTTTAAAGTAGTATATGTACCAGGGATAAAATAGAAACTGGTATGTTTCTCTCAAAATTGTGATTATGGATATTATGATTATTTCTCTAACAAATCCTTCTATGTTTTCAATGATAAACTACTCAAATTTAGGGAACTTATAATGGATGATGTATATATTTTGAATCAAAAATCCATGTTAAAAAAATTGATCTGTTTAACTATTAAAAAAGTGATTCATGGATTTGGCCTAAAGTAAATCAACATTGTTATATATATTATTTAAATAAATTATCTATGAAAGATTACGTTTCTAATTTTCATTGTCTTGTGATTGAAAATGACAGATTCTATGAAGTATTTCTATTAGGAAAACATCCCAAATAATCATTCAAATCAATTAATAAGGTTTCAATGATTAAACCATTTGAACATACCAATATGGATTTTTGTGTACCATCCAGAGTAGCATGTTTGGATGGTAATTTATATGAATTTGTTTTAGTTTATAATTTTTCTAAATTTACTTTGGTTAATTTTAACAAACTCAAAAGTTATGTATTCACTATTTTTGAGTCCTTCTGAATTTTTTTCAAAATGAAAAATATTTTAATTCAATTTCATTTAGAAGTGACAATGGTTTAAAATTTTAGAAATAATAATTTAATTTTTTTCTCAAATATAGGTATTAAATATACCTTATCTATAGTAAAAACACCTCATTGAAATGGAATTGATGAAATATAAAAAAAATATTCACGAAAGTTAATATCTTTGTTGAAGAAATATAATCTAACTACCATTTATTGGTTGAATATGAGAGAAAAACTCCCGATTTCATGAATATAGATTTTATAAGAAAAAATATTAAAAATAAACCCTATGGACTTTAGAATAATATAAAAACTATAGTAAATTACATTATTTGTTTTGGATTCAAGATGTATATTTTTAATATTAAAAAAATCATGGAAAATTCAATCAAATAGTTATTGAAGGTATATTTATAGGCTATTCAACTTCTTTAAAAGACTACATTTATTTAAATAAAAACTAATTTATTATAGAAGAATCTGTTCATTTGACGTTAATGAAACTAACCCTTTGAATAAATTGAAATATCAAATAGGTGAAAATACTAACTCATTTAACCACATGAGATTTTATGCTCCTATGTTTGATTTTTAAAATGACACAAATAAAATTCAGTCCTATTCAGAAGAACATAAAACTGAGGAATGTCAATATTTCTTACCATGATCATCTTGAATATTTAAGAATCGCCCTTTAGAATTTTTTTTAGGAAACCTAGACACAGGAATTAGAAGTTTAAAAAAATGTTGTAAGAATTGTTGAATTATCAATATTAATATATTAGATAGAGCCTAAATCAATTGAAGTGACATTAGAATATTTTATTTTGATAGTATCCATGTAAGAAGAAAAAAACCAATTCAATAATAATGATGACCTATATTTAGTGTAATGACCATCATATTATCTACTAATATGAACAAAAAAGATTTTTGTAATTAAATATGATTTTCAAGGATTTATAACTAGAAACAAAGACAAATTGGTATATAAATTATATTATCAGGAAGAAATTATATATTATGATGAAACCTTTTCACCTATAGCTAGATTAAAAGCCATTAGATTCTTGTTTACTTATTCATATCATATAAACATTAAATAATGTTAGATGGATGTTAAATATGCATTTATAAATGGTTATTTAATGGGGGAAGTTCTGGTTTAAGAAGCAAATGGTTTTAAAAACACTAATAAAACAAAATTTGTTTTCAAACCATCCAATGCACTTTATGGACTTAAACAAATACTTGGAGATTAGTATAAAAGATTATGATATTTTTTATTGGAAAATGGATTTTTAGTGGGATTAATATATAATAATATTTTTATGAAAGAGATTATTTCTAATATTTTATTATAAAAAATTTATGTCGATCATGTAATTTTTTGACCAGAAAATAAAAAATATTGTAATTGTTTTTCAAATTAAATAAAAATTTTGAATATGAAATGAGTATGATGTGTGAAATGAATTTATTTATAGTATTTTAAATTTATAATAAATATAATGTTAATTTTTTAAAACAAAGTAAATATATTATTGAATTATTTTAATAGTTGGGTCTTGAAAATTGTAAGGGTTATACAAAAACCATGTGTATAAATATAAAATTTATTTGGGGTAAATCTGAAAAACAATTTTGAAACAAGTTAATAAGATGTATGATTGTTATTTTATTGTATCTTCTTACAACCATTCCAGATCTAATGTTTTCTGTTAGTATATGTTCTCTATTTCAATCAAATCCAATGGATTCTTATCTTACTTCTATAAAACAAATTTTTATAAATTTTAAAGGAAACATTTTTTGATCTCTTATTTACATAAATTTCTTTATTTTAATATAATTTCATATTCAAATATTGATTTTCTAGGTTTTATGTTATATAGAAAAATTACCTAAGGAACCAATAAATTTTTAGGAAAATATTTAATATCATGGTTTAGTATGAAACAATACTCAATTCCCCTATCAATAGCAGAGGAATAATATGTGTCTTTTAGTAGTTGATGTGCATATGTGTTGTAGATGAAACACACTATACTATGTTTTGGATTAAATTTTAACAATATCTATATTTTATTGATAATAATAGAGTACTAAATATTCCATAACAAATCCATTGAGATATTTAAGACTAAGAATTTTGATATTAGGCATCATTTTCTACTCGATCATGTTCTTAAAAAAGGTATATCTTTATAATTTGTAAGTGTTGAATATCAATTAGCGGATATTCTTACTAAACCACATACTAGTACATATTTTTATTTTATAAAGGGTTAGTTAGGTTTATTTAGTTTCAAATAAATGATTATCAATTTATTTCAATTAATGTATTTATATTTTTAATGGATTTTAATTTATTATAATTTCACTGTAAACTAATTATATCATTAATATGTTAAAATATATTTTTCCTTATTTTTGGGTTTTAATCCTCTTATTTTAATAATTAAAAATTTAATTTTTACGCAATGTAATCAACATGATAAACCAAACCATGTCACCATAAATTAAAAAACCACTTCATCTTTCCTTACCCTTGGTTTTCAAAAAAACATTCCTACTAGAGCCCTCATCTTTCTACCAACCGCTAGAATATAAAAAAAATCAACCTTCATATTTGTTGAAATGGTGAATACTAATCAAATATATTATGGTGAAACAATTGATCCTAACTTTCATCGTACCCCCTTTAGAAGTATTCTGTAGCGAAAAGTCGTAGATTAAAAATTTTGTGGGACTAATACTTTTCACAAGCAAGCTCTTTCCTTTCAAGGTTTATAATTTGTGGTTAATGAGGATAATAAATATAATATTTATGAGATAGAAATAAATAAATTAAATAATATTGTTAATTTTATCATTAGGGAAATAGAAAATGTGATATATTCTTGAATATAAGATAATGAATTTTCGATCTCCTCAATTGAAATTATTCAGTTTCATAAATTATTTAATGAATGAGTATTTCACTTTGATCATCCATAAATTAGAAATCATGATCACAGATTAAGAAGATTTCATGAAGTTTATTCTCGGTTTAATAAATATTTGTAATCTGTGTGTAAAAGATCATGAAGAAGAACAAAAGGTATTGGTATTTTTTATTCAAATGTCTATCGCTCAATGTTTTTATAAGATTGAGATGATTTTGTACCCTAAAATTTATATTATGTTTTCTATTAGGGACATAGATTTAAACATTTATAGATATATGATGAGGAATATGATTTATTTTTTCAATTGAAAGGTTATGATTTCTTTCAATCCTTATATAAGAATCATTTCTCTTCATTTTTCAAAAAAAGTTTCATTTGCCTTTTTGATTATCATGTTAGATGTCACCACATAAATGATTCGAATGATGGTACTGTTGGCACCAGAAAACGCATCCACAAGATTTTCAAAATTCTTCCATACATGATACAAGATTTTATATCGTTTCACAAGATTTGATTTGGTAGGTCGTGGGGCCCGAATAGAGTTACGGATTAGGAGTTATGGACATTTGAAGATGGGCTGGAAAACTAGTTTGTGAGGCTTGTTAACGAAGTCCCCTCTGTGATCACGGAGCACTGTCGAAATGCAAGGAGGTGGGATGCTCCACAAACAAGTTTGATGTTCACAACATACGATGAAGTCCCTCCACGAAGCAAGGAGTCGGGACACTCCGTGACAACATTTTACGTTCGTGATCCACTATGGAGCAAGCTCTATCTTCACCCCGAGTGGGCTCTGCTTCGCAGCGCCCCATGCTGATAAATACCCATATGACCCCTCCATTATGGGATTTCCACTTCCCCTTTGCCGTCTGATCTCCCGGTTTTTGGAGCTCCACATTCCTTTACAAAGCAGCTCTGCGAGGCCATGCTTCGTGAGTAGCTTCCTTCGCATTGCTGCTCCGCGAGTGCCTGCTCCATGAGCCAATGCTCCGTGAGCTAATGCTCCACATGTTCATGCTTCGATAAGATACTTCGCGAGTCCATGCTCTTTGAGTCTCACAATGAACATTTGGTGTCGGGATGTCATGATTTTCCATTTCACCCTTATGCTCACCCAACATCTACCTATGGAATACCATGATTTGAGATACTCCTCCACACACCATGAAACACCATGAGTCGACATATTTATCTTGGTTCCCTTCCCATGTCATGAGATGAGATTCTCATCATCAATTCCCAGAGTACATTGAGTTGAATCATTCCTTAAGAAACTCCTCCAAACCAAATCACTTGGCTCCTATACTAGGTTGAACAAGAAAGTGCCTCCCTCACGAAAGACCCAACACCATCCATTCCTATGTGCCTTATTCCTATGATTCATATCTATATGACTCTAAAATGTAGTACGCCCTATGTTCCAATCATAGGATGCCTCTTACTCTAAATAAGATATAACTTATGCTCCAAGAGTTAGATTCCATTAGTCACTCTCTATATGACTATAAACTATAGCTCGCCCTATGTTCCAATCATTGGATTCCTCTTTCTCTAAATAAGAGATGCCTTATGCTCCAAGCATAAGATGCAAGATATCTTTTCTACATGACTATAAAATGTAGTACATCCCTTTATTCCAAACATAGTACGACTCTTCCTTCAAACAAGATATTCCTTATGCTTGAAGCTTGAGATGCCAATAGTTTTATCTATATGACTATAAACTATAGTAAACCCTATGTTCCAAACATAGAATGTCTCTTCTTCAATTTAAAATATGCCTCATGATCCAAGCATGAGATGCCAGCAGTCCTATCTATATGACTCTAAACTATAGTATTCCCTATGTTCCAAACATATGATTCCTCTTTCCCCTAACAAGATATGTCTTATGATTCAAGCATATGATGCCTAATACCATGATTACAATGGCGTAATTTCAAGATCGTTGGAATCTTTTCAAACATTACATCACTCCACCACACGCTTTGTGTGTCCTACATTCTGATCTCCATACACTTCCATGTCTGAAGGGACCTCATAACAGCCTGGTCCCTTGCCGCATAGGCTCACCTACCATCCTGGGTCAACGCCCCAGAAGAATTTGGATGACATTAGCGACATGTTTTGTGTTTCGAACATGGTCAGCAGTCGACCCTCATTTCTATATCCCCATTTTTGTCTAATAGGATATGGATGTTGTGTTTTGAACACGTTCAACGGTTATCCTCCATTGCCAGCTACCCTCATTGTGTTCCGAATGTCAGGAATGTAATTCACACTCTTCATCTCCCTTTGTTTAGACTGATTCAAATGCCCTTGGCATTATCCTTCTTGTGCTCTAGTGCGTAGATGAAGGCCTCAACCTAGCAGTGGGTTGGGATTCCCACATGGCCATACATAAAGAAGAGATTATGGGCATCTTCCTTACGTAAGAACCATTCACCGTTGCCGCACCATAGCGGCACCCGGGCAGCTTCCTGGTGTAATCCCCATTCACTATTGCCGATTAATAGCAGCACCCATGCAACTTCCTTGTGTAAGCCCCATTCACCATTTCCGCTACATAAAGGAACCCAAGAAGCATCCTTGCATAATCCCCATTCACTAGTGCCGCTCTATAGCGGCACCTGGGAAGCTTTCTTGCATAAGCCCCATTCACCAGTCCCACCCCATAGCAGCACCCTGGCAGCTTCCTTGCATAAGCTCCATTCACCAGTATCATTCCATATTGGAAATAGGGCATCCATCTTGGAGTAAGTCCTGACACCTCCTAGGATGCCTCAGAGCATAATCCCTACTCCTATTCAATTCCCATAGACGCACCTTTCGCGATGTGGTTATCAGGCCTTTGTTGCCTCTTATTTATGACAATGAGCATGACTCATGTTAGCTTAGAGTAAGCATATACCATGACATCAACCCCATTCGGAATGACATTAAACTGTATCAAACCCCTCTTGAACTAAAGGGACATTGATTCATGTCATGGAATGGTACATAGGAAGCCTCCATGAGGATCAATCCCACCACTCGGTCATTCTGACCACCTTCACGTTGGATCACCAACCCCTTGGGTTGCCTCAAAGCGTAAGCCCCAAATGCCTCTACAATAAAACCAAAAATATGAGGAAATTTATCCATGTCAAGGCATGGGACGTAGGAAGCCTCCCTGAGGTTAAATACCAATACCCATCAGACCCCAGATCCATCTTCACATCGGTTCGCTGACACGCCTCCAACCCGAACTACGAGGACTTTGATCCATATCAAGGCAAGGTACATAGAAAGCCTCCCTAAGGTTCAATCCCACCATCCATCTGGATCCCAAGCCCTAATTTACATCGGTTCACTGACACCCATTCTAAAATACGTTGTATTTGATACATGCTATGGTCGGGTCGGTAAGAAGCCTCAACAAGGTTCAATCCCCAACATCCTTGGGCCGCCTCAATGTGTAAGCCCCAACCTATTTTGAACTATGTGGACTTTTATCCATGTCAAGGCATGGTATGTAGGATGCCTCCCTAAGGATCAATCCCACCATCTGGTCGTTTCGACCTCCTTCACGTTGGTTTGACCCCATCCAGTGGTAAGCCATTGTGATCCCATCCAGCGGTAAGACGTTGTCACCATATTCAGTGGTAAGTCATTATCAACCTCATTCGACGGTAATCCATCACCAGATGAACTACACGGACATTGATTCCATGTCACGGGGATACGTAGGAAGCCTCCAAGAAGCTCAAGCCCATCACTCATGTCTCATCTTGATCTCTCCCTCGAGCCTATGTGTCTCGAAAAGGACATGCCTCATCCCAGAAGTTCCACTTCCTCTCGGTCCCATCCATGCGTCCATTCTCCCAGGCCACCTCCTCAGGTGTCCCATATTCCCATAAAACTACGATGACTTTGATACCCTACCACGAGGATATGTAGGATGTCTCTTCGAGGCTAAATCCCATCACTACCATCACCTTCACGATGGTCCCATTTCATTCTTCCTCCACTCCAAGAAATTATCCATCATCCATCCTGATTCTCACCTCGGCCACCACATCCGGTGGGATCATTTCATCCACCCTCCTTATTGATCCTAGTAGTACTTGGGATACTATCCATGCGTAAGCCCCAACATGTCTCCGGGTCATTGTCCTTTGTTTACACCCCGATTCATCACCCCTTTGATCTTCATGGGTTTTGATCCCTGTCGTCACCATAGGGTACGTAGGAAAACTACCTGAGGTTCAATCCTAGCCAATGGTAAACAATGGTGTCCCCCATCCTAGGGTGTACATTCCCCGATCCGCCATTAGTGGTGTTTTGATCAGCCATTACAGTGTGACATCTCCCCCCATGGGGTGCACCACCTCGGACCCATCCTCATTGGGCGTTCTGATCCATCCATCTTCCAGGTGTTCCCTCTTTGGGATGTACCGATCTGATCCGTCACTATGGGACATTTTGATCACCCGCATATCATCTCTACAAGATGTTAAATTCGTGGCCTCCCTGTAACACCCCGAGAGTTTATGAAAAATATTCTTTTTAATTTTATTAATGTCTTGTGTTGTACGCTACACCAAAAGGATATTTCACAACACAAATCCTTGACTTTCCTTGCATTACACGCAATCACGACCTTCCTCGATAGAGTGTGTAATACACAATACCGAGTTTCACTAAACAACGATATGCTATTAAAATATTATTAAAACTAGCTGTTATGAATAGTAATAACCACTTATAGAAATATTTTAAATTTTATTTTCAATATAGACTTCAGATTGGTATTCGGAATATCGAAATTAGCTTAGGGTGAAATTTTGGTACTATTCGAATAACTTTCATTTTCTGATGAATAGTGAAAATTACTAAATTTTAATTAAAAACATCCTTTTTAGTAGTAATAATTAATAGTGATAAATTAATAATTTGAAAGGTTTTAAAGTATATTTAGAATATATTTTTACAATTTAATACAATGTTGGTTGTTGGATGTAATTTCACATTTATACCAGAAATAAACAACTGTCAATATTTTGATAGTTATTATCTCTTAAGAACACACTATTTGTTTTGGCGACGGGAATTGATTTTTAAATTAATTAATGCAACTGATATGTTTTGAATTTGGTAAAATAGACATAATTTTTTAGTTCATAATATCAAATATAGCTTAGGCCTGATTTTTGGTATTTTTCTGGAAACATTCATTTTTTGATGAATAGTGAAACCACGAAGTGGTAGTTAAAAGAAATGAATTTTTCATAAAACTTAATTTTACCGCTTCTGTGAGTGGAATTTAAAAAATCTAAGAGACATGGTTGATATCAGTTAGTAAAATGTGGTTCATTGAGATGATAATAATTTTTGGTGAATAGTAACTTTTTTCTTTTTTTTACCACGGTAAAAAGTAAATAGGGTAATTATGGGTAAAAATGATATTATTATTACCCTAACACATGTCATAATTATATTGGATAAATTTAATTCCACTAAAATCAACCTTATGAATAAAATATGACCATTTAGGAACACTTGGATTAGATTAGGACATTTATTATTATTTAATTCAAAGAAGAGATAAAAGAGTTAAAATCAAAGTTTATTTACTAAAACATTTTTAATATAGGGTTATACAAAAGATAAATTCGCTTTTAAATATTCATTAGAAGGATAATAAGATTTCCTACATAATTATATTTTATTTGTAATTCTAAGACATTAAATAATTTAATTTATTTATGAAACAATGATGATGTAGTAATTACCATAATAGTGAAAAATTAGAATGATTGATATTATAAATACCCAAATAAATATAATTTTAGCCTTTTTATGAATTCCACTAATTTTATAGGTTACTATGACATGTTCGGATTGATTTAATTAACATTGGTCGAAGTAATCATTCTGTTATGAGTTTCACAAAAATCAACAATTGAATAGTGTCAAAATTGACATAAAATTATTTTTAAAACAAATATTATATTATTAATTGTTATTTTATTCCTAAAAAACTAAGGATCTGAAAAATTACATAGATAAGGTTATATATATTAATAAAACACAATATGGGGGTCGTTTATATGTATATGGTATGTTTATTAACTATACAATATAAAAATACAATGGGACATGGTAAATGTCAATCTAATTAACTAAGAGTTAAAACTAAAAGAGAAGGTTAATATAATGACCTAAACTTGCCTAAATTATATTGTATGAGAGTACACCGACCAATACCCACCTTATCTTCGAAATAACTCAATTTGGAGCTATTAAAGACCCAATATGACTTTATAATAAAATAATATTTTTAGTTATTCCAAAGGTGCCCCTCTCCTCCCTTATAAAAGGGCACCTCCTCCACCTCTTCCTCACACCACTTTGAGCGTTAAAGCTCGGCCAACCCCTGCCAATTTGTCCTCTACACTTCCCTAGAGACATCTTAGAGGTCCTGGGCTTCTTCAAAGACCAATTTTAGTGCCCTAAAAGGATGTCTCAAAGAAGCACTTCAAAGAAGAGGTAATGTCTGTTACCGATTCTGTCATCTGTATTTCTTCTTCCACTTCTTCTACTTTAGCTGTTTCATTATAAATTAATAATATCAGTATCACTCATATACTGATATGATATTATAAGTATGAAACAACCCTATTTCACCATCTATCCATCCTACGGAAAACGAAATCACCGCGCGTGCGTATGTACGGAATACCGTCTCCACGTCGTGATGTAATCTATTTTCCACCACCACCTTACTTGGATGGGTATAATGGTGTAAATAATAACTATATATGATTATTATAAAGTGATACTGATTCTGAAATAGTATACATACACTCCATTACAATTCCACAATCATGAGAACGATATCATCGCTCGTGCGTACGTACGGACTACCGTCTCCACAACGCGATGAGATTCATTCTCCAAGTTAACCATTCATGAATGATTACAAAGTATATATAATAAGTAATCATTAAATATATGAAATAATAATGATACTTTATTTATGTGTATATATATGTATGTAGTCTACTTAATTCCATTCAACTCAATAAGGAAACGAAAACATCGTTCATGCCTACGTACAGCCTACCGTCTCCATGAACGGTGAATTTCATTCTATTAATAGATCTATTATATTTATGTATATTATTAATATATATTATATATAAATCTTGTATTATATTCTGGAATTAAGTAATCATGATCTAAGTAATCATATGAATAATTACAAGTCAAACCTCAGATGACAAATGAAACGATTTTTACCCAAAACACTCTTTAACATGGAATTTACAAAAGAACAGGTAATATAAAGTCATAAGTGAACCATATATGATATAATAACAATAAATATGATTCTGTAATAAGTCAATGACATTATTTAAATCATTATACAGAAGTTTTGGATACGTAGGAAGCATATCGGACCTAAGGTAAGGGATAATTTTGCAAATCTCATTTTTATCCGAGATTGCTTATTTATAAGTATTTACTGGGGTTATTTCTATAATCCATGTCCATGTTTTATAAATGTGTTTTCATGTATTTTTAATGTCATTTTTACCAAATCTTGAATTTTACTACATGGTATGAAAGGAATTTTATTTTGTTTACGTTACGAGGTACTTTTTGACTTTTCCGGCAAAAGTTCGAGAAGAATGTTTTTTTAACTTATACGGCATGAACGGATTTTTACTGTTTTATAAATCCTTATTTTCATGAAGCTTCCTCCAAAATATTTCATGAATATTTTCAACCAAATATCTTTATTTTAAAATTGCATGACATTTTTTGAAAAGAAAATGATTTTGATGAAGAAAGGGTATTTTCCTCAAGAATTTATTTCAAGTGTTTTATCAAAACCAATTTTCATCTAAGATGAAATTATTTCATATGTGTATCTTTCAAGTATAATGTCTCTATGATTTAAATGGTTTCACTTTCCTTATTATGAAAATTATATCTATTTCTTTTATATGGATTATGTGATGATGGGATATTGTTTATGAAACCCATTTTATTTATTTGGTTATAATGAATGATGAATGTTTATTTTGTGGGACAAGTAATAATGATTTCATTATGAGATGGGTGGGACCTATATCTCCCTCCAATGCATTGGGTAAAGATTTATATCTCATGAGATAGACATGGCTGGAACGACAAGTTAAACCGGTTCAGTAATACAGGACTGGAACGAGGAGTGAACTCGATTCAGAAAGGGACTTTGTCCACTAAGATGGTCTTGGAAGAAATGCCTTGGCTAATATGGAAATCATATCACGTGCTTAATTGATGCCACAGTTACATGTTTTATTCCCATTCTATTTTATCATTCTTAATGTTTCTTTATGATCTATGCCATACGTACTTCCATGTTTTATGTCATTGCTCGAGATTTTGATGTTTAAACATAATGTTCATGTTTTTAAGTTCAAATGTATATGGTATGTTTTATTTTATCAATGCTAACCCTTACTGAGCATTTGAGCTCACCCTTTATATGTTTTCTTTTCCCCAGGATATAAATAAAGGTTTTAGGTAGGAAAAAAAAAGGGGAAGATCGATATGAGAGATGTTCAAGATCTTTCAACAGGATTAGATGTTTATATTCCGAGTTGCCAAAGACACTAAACTATTATGGACCTTGTGTGTCGTTTTTTGTTATGTTCTAAGTATTCCGCAAAAGTAATGTAATGTCCATGTACGTCAAGCTTATGGTCTCTACAGTTGGTATCAGAGGAAAGGTTTTGTTAACCTTTGGAAACTATGATGCGAAAATGTTAGTGAGATCCCTAGAGATATTTCTAAGGTATGTCTAGGGATGTCCATAAGGATAAGTATACGTATAGGATATAGTCCTAGAACTATAGTAACGATCTTAGAATTTAACCTAAGATGTTAGATATTGAGGGTACTCCCCCTTTACTATATTGTTTTCCCTAACATGATTTTTGCCTCTCACACTATTCTTCTTGGGTTTTAGACGATGGATGGAATCCAAAGGAACCGTGTTGATCAATGTAATGTACAATGCAATTATTTTCCTCTTGAACAAACAAATATTATGGGAAATGGAGTGAAAAATAATATTGCTATACATACACAAGCTATGAATCATTCTGGACTTCCAAATGAGCAGAGAAGGGACCAATATTCTATTGAGTCCTTCATGAGGAAACCTCTACCTTTTTTCAGTGGGTCTTCTGATCCACTTGTTTCTGAACAATGGATCGGTACTACTGAAAAGATATTTTCAGTTCTTCAATGTTCTGAACATTATAAAGTCATCTTAGCAGTGTATTGTTTGGAAGGTGATGCTGATCAATGGTGGAATATTATCAATAATACAAGGCCAAGAGATGAAATAGAGTCCATGGAATGGGACGAGTTCAAGATCTTATTTTTCAATAAGTACTTCCCTCTTATTCTCCGAAAAAAGATGGAGAAGGAGTTTCTTGAACTAAAGAAAAAGGATGATGAATCTGTTGGTACCTATGAAGATAATTTTACAAGACTTTCAAGGTATGATTCTGGTATTATTATCCAACCTGAGAGTAAGATCGATCGATTCTTTAGTGGCTTAAAACCAAGTCTTCGAAGGGCGTTAGACATAAGGGACTTCAATAGCTACGAGGAAATCATTCAATGTGCTCTCAAAGTTGAGATGGAGATTGGAGTAACCCGTCAGTCATATGGGTTTGATAAGAAGAAGAAAATTGAATTCAAAGGAAAATCAAAAGAGCACACTGAAAAGAAGATGAGTTTTCCCTTATGCTCAAAGTGTGGAAAGAAATATGGAGGGAGTTGTCTTAAAGGGACAAGTAAATGTTTCAAATGTGGAAAGGAAGGTCATCGGGCATTTGAATGCCACAATGATGGGAAGAAGATGTCTAGGGATGCAAACAATGAAAAGGATACACAGAGTGCTCCTCCTACACTTCAATGCTTCAAGTGTAATGAAATGGGGCATTATGCTAATCAATGCCCTAATCCAGGGGTTAGTGAGGATCGACATGAGCAACCACATAAGGAAATGGAAAAAGGGAAGTCACAGGCGATCACTATTGGTGATGTTGAATATGACAACTATGTTGTGGAATGATTAAGTGTTTATGTAATGGGATTCCAAAATAATGTTGTATATAGTATCGTGGAATATTGGAATATTTATGTATTGGTCTATTGTGGTTTTCAATAATTTTATGGTACCGGTAACCATGGAAAGTGATTGGGATATTTTTGGATAAAATGATATGCGCATAATGAAGGGAAAATGAGAAAATGAAATTTTTGACAGCATTCATGAGCTCATGATTGTTATAAGGGCTAAGTGATATCATGGTTTGAGTATACAGAATTTTGGGATTTTGGTATGTGGAAAGAGATATCTTTTGACAGCTCTCATGTTTTCACTAAGGTTTAATGGGTATTCACTTTTCAAGAGAATACATGATTAAGGTATTCACATGATTGGAATGTGACCAACAAGATATATGGGGGATAAATGATGGTATTAACATGCTTGGTTGATGACATTTCAAGTAATCGTTTTCTTTATACTATGAGCTTGGACCGAAGTATTTTAGATATTCCTAAAGATTGGAATGGATTATGTTGGAAATATGCAAGTATTGTTTTAGGATAGGACTTTTTTCGATATAACTCATGGGATTTTATAGTAATTTAGTTTTAGAAAAAAGACAACCTGCAGGGCGGGCGAAAAACCATCGCGTCAGACAAGGCTGTGGGAATCGAACCCACAACCGAAGTGCGACTGGCCTTTATCGCCTACCAATGTCCTACAGGAAGTCCCTGGTTAGTAGAAACTTATTTTATTTTATTACACGGTATTATATATGAAGTATAAGTTCATTTTTGGAATCAAATACGATTAACCTCACCATAGATGGACTTATTTACCTTTTTGATAACTTTTCGATCCTTTTGTTTGAGACAGATGGAATGACCCATCATTCAATCACATGATCTGCTAACACATCACGAATGACAAATTCAACTTCATTTCACTATATGATGAAGTGGAAATTGTTCAAAGACTGACCAACGGTGAGACTATACCAAAATCACGAAAGTATTTCTTCTAATTCCAATTTCATCAACTTTAGGGAAATGATCTTGAAATCCAAAAATATTGTCCTAGTGCTCTTAAATCTGTTTAATCAGATGGTACCTTAGATCGTCACAAATTTATGGCTTTGTGATTGCTGTATTTTCCATAGCCATGTTCTATACCAATCTCCATCAGAACATAATGGTTAGATTTCTCTTCCATATCCATATTTTCACCTTTGTGGAAACCCAGAGATTAGTTTATTTGGGTAACCGTTACGTTCCATACTTTTGTTTTTAAAATTGGTTTTGGTATTTTTTTTACAATGTGGGTTTCTATTAAAGAAAATATCGAGCAGTAAACCAATTATAACCCCGATGAATTTCGAGGGCGAAATTCGTTTTAAGGGGGGTAGAATGTAACACCCCGAGATTTTATGAAAAATAATATTTTTAATTATATTAATGTCTTTTGTTGTACGCTACACCAAAATTAGCATGCACAACATGAATCCTTGACTTTCCTTGCATTACACGCAATCACGACCTTCTTTGATAGTGTGTGCAGTACACAATACCGAGTTTCACAAAACAACGATATGCTATTAAAATATTATTAAAACCAGCCGTTATGAATAGTAATAACCACTTTTTGAAATTTTGTAAATTTTATTTTCAAAATGGACTTCATTTTTTGATTTGGAATATTGAAATTACCTTAGGCTGAAATTTTGGTACTTTTCGGATAACATTCATTTTCTGATGAATAGTGAAAATTACTAAATTTTTATTAAAAACAACCTTTTTAATAGAAATACATAATAGTGATAAATTATTGATTTGAGTGGTTTTAAAGTTTATTTAGAATATATTTTTCAATTTAATACAACGTTGGTTATTGGATGTAATTTCACATTTAAACCAGATATAAACAACTGTCAATCTTTTGATAGTTATTATCTCTTAAAAAACGCTATTTGTTTTGACGACAGGAATTAATTTCTTTATTAATTAATGAAACTTATATGTTTTGAATTTGATAAAATAGACATCATTTTTGAGTTGATAAAATCAAATATAGCTTAGGCCTAATTTTTGGTATTTTTTCTGGAAACTTTCATTTTTTTGATGAATAGTGAAACCACTAAGTGGTAGTTAAAAAAATGAATTTTTCATAGAACATAATTTTACCACTTCTGTGAGTGGAATTTAAAAAATATTAGAGACACGGTTGATGTCAGTTAGTAAAATGTGGTTCAATGAGATGAATATAATTTTTGGTGAATAGTAACTTTTTACTTTTTTTTACCACGGTTAAAAGTAAATAGGGTAATTAAGGGTAAAAATGATATTATTATTACCCTAACACATGTCATAATTATATTGGATAAGTGTAATTCGACCAAAAACAACCTTAGGAATAAAATATGACCTTTTAGGCCCACTTGGATTAGATTAGGGCATTTATTATTATTTAATTCAAAGAAGAGATAAAAGAGTTAAAATCAATGTTTATTTACTAAAACATAATTAATATAGGGATATAAATAAGATAAATTCGATTGTAAATATTCATTAGAAATCTAATAAGATTTCCTACATAATGATAATTTATTTGTAATTTTTATACATTAAATAATTTAATTTATTTAGGAAACAATGATTATGCTACAATTACCATAATAGTGAAAAATTAGAATAATTGATATTATAAATACCCAAATAAATATAATTTTAGAATTTTCATGAATTAAAATAATTTTATAGGTTAATATGACTTGTTATGATTGCTTCAATTAACCTTTGTGGAAGTAATAATTCTGTTAAGAGTTTCAAAAAAATCAACTATTTAATAGTGACAAAATTGTCATAAGATAGTTTTCATAACGAATATTATATTATTAATTGTTATTTTATTCCTATAAATCTATGGTTCGGCCAAATGACTTATATAAATTTATATATATTAATAAAACACAACTTGTTGGTATCTTGGATGTATATAGTATGTTTATTAACTATATAATATAAAAATACAAAGTGACATGGTAAAAGTCAATCTAATTAAGTAAGAGTTAAAAATAAAAGATATGGTTAATATAATGACCTAAACATTTCTAAATTCTATTGTATGATAGAAATACGACCCATCCCCACATTATCTTCGAAATAACTCAAATTGGAGCTATTAAAAACCGAATATGACTTTATAATAAAATAATATTTTTTATTATTCCAAAGGTTCCCCTCTCCTCCCTTATAAAAGGGCACCTCCTCCCCCTCTTCCTCACACCACTTTGAGCCTTCAGGCTCGTACAAACCCTGACACTTTGTCCTATCCACTTCCATAGAGACATCCTATAGGTCCTGGTATTCTTCAAATGCCAATTTCAGTGCCCTAAAATGAGTTCTCAAAGAAGCACTTCAAAGAAGAGGTAATGTCCGTTACCGATTCTTTCATCTTTATTTTTCTTCCACTTCTTCTTCTTTAGTTGTTTAATTATAAAGTAATAATATAAGTATCAATAATAAACTGATATGTAATTATAAGTATTAAACAAACCTATTTCACCATCTATCCATCCTCCGAAAAACGAAATCACCGCTCGTGCGTACGTACGGAATACCGTCTCCACGCCGTGGTGTAATCTATTTTCCACCACCACCCTACTTGGATGGGTATAATGGTGTAAATAATAACTATATATGATTATTATAAAGTGATATTTATTCTGAAATAGTATACATACACTCCAATACAATTCCACGATCATGAGAACGATATCATCGCTCGTGCGTACGTACGGACTACCGTCTCCACGACACGATGAGATTCATTCTCCACATTAAACATTAATGAATGATTACAAAGTATATATAATAAGTAGTAATTAAATATATGACATAATAATGATGCTGTATTTATGTTCATATATATGTATGTCATCTACATAATTTTATTCAACTCAATAAGGAAACGAAAACAGCGTTCATGCGGCCTACCGCCTCCATGAATGGTGTATTTCTTTCCATTTCTAGATCTATTATATATATGTATATTATGAATATATATTATATATAAATCATGTTTTATATTATATAATTAAGTAATCATGATCTATGTAATCATATGAATAATTACAAGTCAAAACACAGATGAAAAATGAAATGATTTTTACCCAAAACACTCTTTAACATGGAATTTACAAAAGAACATGTAATATAAAGTAATAAGTGAACCATATATGATATAATAACAATGAATATGATTCTTTAATAAGTCATTGACATTATTTAAATCACTATAAAGGAGGTTTGGATACATATGAAGCATATCGGACTAAGTTAAGGGATAATTTTGCAAATCTCATTTTTATCCGAGATTGCTTATTCATAAATATTTTCTGGGGTTATTTCTATAATCCATTTCCATATTTTATAAAAGTCTTTCCATATATGTTTAAAGTCCTTTTTACCCATTATTGACTTTTACTACATGGTATGTAAGGAATATTTCTTTTTTTTACGTTATGAGGTACTTTTTGAATTTTCCAGCAAAAGTACTAGAAGAATGTTTTTTTAACTTATACGGCATGAAACGATTTTTACGGTTTTATAAATCCTTATTTTCATGAAGCTTCCTTCAAAATATTTCGTGAATATTTTCAACCAAATCTATTTCATTTAAAATTGCATGAAATTTTGTGAAAAGAAAATGATTTTGAATAAGAAAGGGTATTTTCCTCAAGAATTTATTTCAAGTGTTTTATCAAAACCAATTTTCATCTAAGATGAAATTCTTTCATATGTGTATGCTTCAAGTATAATGTCTCTATGATTTACATGGTTTCACATTCCTTATTATGAAAATGATATCCATTTCTTTTATATGGATTATGTGATGATGGGATGATGTTTATGAAACCCATTTTATTTATTGGGTTATTATGAATGATGTATGTTTATTTTGTGGCACAAGTAAGTATGATTTAATTATGAGATGGGTGGGACCTATATCTCCCTCCAATGCATTGGGTAAATATTTATATCTCATGAGATAGACTTGGCTGGAACGGCAAGTTAAACTGGTTCAGTAATACAGGACTGGAACGAGGAGTGCACTCGATTCAGAAAGGGAATTTTTCCACTAAGATGGTCTTGGAAGCAATTCCTTGGATAATATGGAAATCATATCATGTTCTTAATGGATTCCACAATTACATGATTTATTCCCATGATATTTTATCATTATTAATGTTTCTTTATGATCTATGCCATATATACTTCCATGTTGTATGTCATTGCTCAAGATTTTGATGTTTAAACATTATGTTTATGTTTTTAAGTTCATATGTATATGGTATGTTTTATGTTATCCATGATTACCCTTACTGAGCATTTGATCTCATCCATTATATGTTTTATTTTCCCCGGGATATAAAGAATGGTTTTAGGTAGGAAAACAAAATGGGAAGATCGATATGAGAGATGTTGAAGATCTTTCAATAGGATTAGATGTTTATATTCCGAGTTTCCAAAGTCACTAAACTATTACGGTCCTTACGTGTCTGTTTTTGATATAATTTAAGTATTCCTCAAAACTAATGTAATGTCCATGTACGTCAAGTTTTGGGTCTCTACACTCCCTCATGATAATCATGAGATGCCTGAGGAAAACCTTGGAAGACACGCCGTTGGAGTAACTGTCTTCGCAAGTTGTTAAACTCGCAGTATAACCTGTGTTATACATGGGAAGATGAGGAAAACCTCAGATACAAGACTATGGAATTTTGTTACCCACATTCGACTTGGGATGGCTCGGGTTATACACCCATTACATGCCCTTTTATGAAGAAGAATACAACTTCCCTAATGTCTACGCACCAAGAGATTCCCCGACATGCATGATGTTGTCATCTACTCCGATCGAATGTTCCTACCTTGTCAAGACCCCCTGGAATGTCCTGTTGGAATTAGTTTAATTAACTGGGGTCCATGAAGATATGGTGCTGGGAATATTTTCAGGAACAAAATATTAAATCTATGAGGGATACCCGAACTACGTGACAATTTTTGAGGAGGAATCCACAAAAGGAAGAACGGACATCCCATCATCCCATTTTGATCAAGGAGCAAGCGTCCTGGAACAAGGAACGGATGTCTCCCACCTTTAGAACGTGGGCATGCAGCGTAACAAACCCACACCTATCACACTCAAGCATATAGACTCGTGTGCCCTGATGATATCTTCAGAAAATAGTACTCTATGAAAATATGGTTTCTTTTGGAGTACAATAAAAGGTAAAATAATTACTATTAGTTTTGATAACAAAAATATATATAGATCTTTTTCTGAGGGGACAGATAAACATTATGTGTCCAAGTTCAGCTCTATTACGAAATGATGAAGTTGGAGAATGTGTAATCAAATTTATTAATTGTCCTACTAAAAAAATCTTTTATATGATGATACATATCTTAGTGATAATGGTTTTGACAAAGGAAACAATGAAAACCATTCGTTAGGTCCAAGGATTGGAGACGAACACCATCATGAGGATCCAGTGCTAGGATCTAGAGATGAAACACATTCAGTCCATCTGGTAGAACAACATCCTAATAAAGATCAACAAGAAGAAAATCAATATCATGAACATTCGTGTGTTCCTCATCCTGATCAACAAAAATAAGAATCTCAAGAAGATCATTATGTTAAAATATAATTAACTAATACCACTAAGATCCTTAAATTTAGGTTTTATGTGCCTTAAGTTGTTCATGAGAATAAACATCTATTGTCTCTAGAAAAATTACACAATTTATTAATGGTAATTATTTTTCATGTGAGAAATATTTATTTAATCCTTTAGCTATTTTGGATGACACTCCCCAATAAAAGAATCATGATGAAAGAAAATATGATTAGTTGGGAAATAAAATTGGAGAGCGTGTCAGAAATTTTAACAAGGTTCATTGTGATAACTCTATCCTAATACAATAACTAAAATCTATAATAAAATATATTGATGATTTAAGAAACTCATATATTACAAGGATGGAATTAGAGTTTCTTCAGAGTCATCTTCAAGAGTTATGAAAATTATTTTGGAAAAACTAGATTTTGCTGCACTCTAGGGAGATTTATTCAATTAGTTTGACAAACATAAACATGAATTTTCTTCTAAAACATTTTTTTTAGATTCTAAATCTTATTTTGGAAGTCAAATTCAATCTACATAAGGGATTATTAATCCATCCAAAAATTCAAAATCTACAACTCCAACATCACTAGATCTGATTACAATATTTGATGCTATCATAATAGTAATGGTTGATATGAATGAAAAGCTCCAATCACATCAATGTAATAGTGATCATTTTTATCTTATATTAGATAATCAGTAATATCTTTTTGATAAACTCACATCAAATAAACCATGCATCAGGTTACAACATAATATGTTTAGTGATAGTCTATCTCATTTTCTATGGAATAAAGATAAAATGTATGAATTTTTTAATGTAAATTTTATAAAAAATTTGAATTTAATTCAACATTCAACAATTATAATAAAGTAGTTTGTTGACAATCTTTCAGAAAGGTTACGAGGTCAGATAATATAATTGAAAGAAGATTTTCAGGCTAATGTTGAATTTTTGGATCAAGAAACCACTTCTAAAAAACATTTCACTATCTACTAGTCACGTTGTTTAATATTTTTTTTCAGACAGAACACACTCATTAATTTGTACTATTTTTACAATAATACATCCATTGTTCTTTTTATATTTTATGGTTCATTTCTATAATTTTTTAATTTTTTTGTATTTACTGCTAGAACTGATGTCTAAATTTTTTAAACACCAAACTATAGCATTAATTTATAATTATCTTAAATATTTAATGTGTTTTAATAATTTTTCTCATAAATTTTTTAGGTTCCACAAAGAGGGGAAGAAAATTGAGTATGGAAAACATTTAAACCAAAAATTTAAAAAAATAATCAAAATGGATCTCTTAAATAGAAATATTTTATTGATAAAATTATATTTTAAGAAAACAATTTCTTAATTTAATATATTATTACTTTAGTGCTTACAAAATCCAATATTTTTTTGTAAATTATTTTATGGGTCTTGCGATCATCAAAAGGGGTAGATTGTTGGGAATTTATTGTATCAACAATACTCTATAAATTTTATTGATTTTGATGCTCGAAAATACCCTCATTTGGTTTATAAATGATATTACTTTCATTGTATTTTCAGAAATTAATATTCTCTTCAATGTTTATTCTGGAATTATATTCATGTTATTAGTCTCTATGTATTATTTTTCAATTCATTTGCAAAATGTATTTTGGATTTCTAGGAATAATGTTCATACCCAACATTCATAATCGTAGTATAAGTAATTAACCCTATATTAATATCTTTACGTATGAATCATTAACCAAAAATTTACAAAAAAAAGTATGTTTAAATAACCTTATATATGAATGGAATCCTATATTTTCTAAGAAAAAATTTATTGTTTATGGAACCCAATGTATGTATGAAACCCTAAATTTGAGAAACATTAATATAGTTAATTAATGTTAATATAAGGATCAACCTCACATTATCAACCATGCGTTTGTAGAACAAACTCTACATAGTTGAACCATATGTTTGATATTTTATTATTTTAGAATGGATCATTATTATTGACTATTCAATTATGTAAATTTAAAGCTTCCATTTAATCTAAGATTCGTGCAATGGTATGTTAAAATTAATGATAGGATAAAATCTCACATAAGAATGATTTAATGTAATGCCTTGACCCCAGTTACCTTGAGTCAGTGCATTATTACATAACATTGGCATGATCAGAAGGGGTAAAATCTCGAATGACAGATCAGTTTAGTATCTTTGGATGTACTAGATACAAACATATGTTTTACGTAACATTATAAAATGAAAAAAACAACATTTTTTTCACTTTTTAACACATTCATCTCCCTTAGACTATCACTATAGGTCACTCGTAATTTACTTCATCGCATATTGGGAAAAGTAAATCCTAGAAATGTGTGATCTCAGGTGCTCAGTGGGGATAAAAATATAATAGAATCATGTATACATAAGCATAAACATTTAAGGCAGTGTATAAGGCTAAAACACAAGCCTTTTAAACTTAAAATTCAGCATAATATGGTAATGATAAATCAAATAAGGACATTTACTTATTCAACTGGATATTCTACTAGTCTAATAATCACATGAACTATCAATATCTAATTTTATAATTATGGAATGCATAATGTTGGACATCATAACTACATAGTCCAGCCCTCATGCCAATACTACAAATAAGATTTTGTTAAGACCTTTTTCCAGTACCCTAGTTTTTTGCATTAGACCTACCGATGCATCGACGAGCTATAGCGAGCTACACACATCACTTACTTAGTCTAATGCATTCCTTATATAAAAAGGGTGAAAAATAACACAAAAATTCATATTAAAACATAAAACTAATGGTTAATACTATACCCTAAAACAAGTAATGGTATAAAAATAACCCATCAATAGTCAAATATATTACAAAACCATTAATACTATATGGAAGATTTTATCATAATAAATCAACTTCAGGAAATGTAAAATCCATCAATGGATGTTAACATAGGTGAATTCAAAATAGTTTGAGTGAAAATTTTCATTATACATTGAAATAATTTTAATGTCACTTGATAATAAATGAAAACATTTATTTTGAAAATATTCTTATAAGCTTGTAAGGTAAGCTTAAAATTTATTATAATGGTGTAAAATATCACACCTGTTGTATAATATTAAAAATAATTCTTTCCTTAATTTTTCCAAAAAGGGAATAATGGGCGTTGTTTGGAAAATGAAGGAAATATTCCTTTATAAAAATCTAGAAAACGTTATAAATGGTATAAATGACATTAACCAATAGACTATGAAGTAGTAAAAATGTTTTGAAATACATTTTAACTAAACATGGATGTGGATGGTAAAGAGGCCCCAGTAGATACTCACATATAAACAACCTCAGATAATGTGGAGATTATAGAATAAACCCTTACATTGTACATTTCATTGATCAAGGGTATGTTAACCTCCTATATAATAGTGAAATAATTGTTATTAAAATATACAAGAATCAAATACATATATATGATATCATTTATTATCTTCTAATATTGCTCTATCAAAAATAAGTTAAATATCATTGTTTTGAGTGTTAACTGATTCATTTTCCATTATATTCTTGGTTACGTAATTCATGTTTGTTATTTATAGGATGTATTTGATTCATATCCAGAATAATATTAAGTTCGTACACATTTTTTTAATCATAAAATGAAAATTATTTTTTAATGGTTTTGATGGGGAATGATTTTCATCGTGTTCATGGAGACTGTAATCTGTACGTACGAACGAGCCACAATATCATTCTTTTGATGGTGAAATAGTATGTAATTGGATGGTATATCATATATAAAGAATAAAAAACATTTAAAATTTATTATTAACATCTATAATACTCAATATTATACCCGTCCAAATAATGAATTGTTTGACTAACACACTACACCATGATGTGGAGACATTGTTTCGTACGTACACATGTGTGGTGACTATTCATTTCTTGGATGGATAGAATAATGATGATGGTTTTACCATATTTATAATAAAATAATATTATTTACAAGGTTCTGGAGTTATTTTTTGTTATGTAACAAACAAAGAATGGGTAATTGGACGATGAAAAGAACTTTGAGAGAGGTGGTAAAAATATTAACTCTTCTTTGGGTGTTTCCTTTTGCGTTGATCAAAGGGATCCATAAGATGGATTTCTGATCAAAGTAAGGCCTATAGGTAAATTTTAGTGTAGTTGGAATATATTTTATTAGAGGTTGGCCGAGCAAAATGGCTTTGGAGGTTTGATTTTGAAAGAAGGGGACATACCCTTTTATAAGAGAGGGGAGTGTCACTTTAGAAAAATCATGAAATATTATATTATTATTCAATCATATTCAGTTTATAATGGATCCAAAATGATTTATATAAATTATAAGGAGGGTATGGGTTTAAATCCTCTCCAATAGGTTTTATACAAGTTTAGGTCACAATATTAACCTTGTATTTCAGATTTAAATCTTCGTTGAATAGTTTAACTTCTTCCATATATTCTTTTATTATTATAATAAATGGATTAAAAACAAACAATAAAAATCCTTTTGAACCCCAAGAGGGTCATTATTAATATATTTATCCTTATATAGGTCCTTTTTCCTTACCTTAGATTTTTAGGAATATTATATCAATTAATAATATAGTATTTGTTTTAAAAAATCATTTATGTCCATTTAGACACTATTTGGTATTTATTTTTTGTGAAAGTCATACAAAAATTATCAATTTGAATAAATATATTTAAATAATGCTAAAAAGTCACATTAACCTATAAATTTATTTTAATTCATCGTATGTTTAAATTTACATTTAATTGAATATTTTTAATATCTATTATATTAATCTTTTATTAATAAGTTAATTACTACATCAACATTGTAATATAGATAAATTTAGTTATATAATGTCTAAAAATTTTAAATAAAACACCATAATATAGGAAATAATTTTATCTTTCTAATTAAAATTTATTGATGACTTTATCTTATGTATAACCCAATATTAAAAATGTCTTATTTATTAAATTTGGAATATTACACTTTAAACTCTTCATTAAATAAAATAATAATAAACGTCCTAATCTAATACATGTGGATCGAAATGATAATAATTTATTCAAATGGTTTATTTGGGTTGAAAGAAACATATCCAATAGAATTCGGACATGTGTTAGGGTAATTAAAATATCATTTTTGCCATTAATTACCCAAATTACTTTTAACCGTTTTAAATAATAGTCAAAAGTTACAATTAACAAAAAAAATTCATCTAATTGAACAACATTTTACATATTGATGTCATTTTTTTCTCTATGATTTTTGAAATTAAATTTAAAAAATTGGTAAAATTATGTTTTATGAAAATTTTCAAATGCACCTAGAAGGTGGGTAAAAGATGGTAAAAAGTTCAATAAAATTTTATATATCTAATATTATATTAAAATGATTCCATTGTCAGAAATTGAACAGATATAATTAATATATATCAATTTTTACCTAAAATAAATTAAAAATAATAATTATATAAATAGAAAGTCAATTTTAAACCATAACAAAGTGTTTTTTTACTATACATCAAAAATGGATTGTTTTCAGAAAAATACCAAAAATTCACCATAATCAAATTTTGATATATCAAATCAAAAACTGAAGTACATTTTAAAAAAAAATTATAAAAATTTAAAAAGTGAGTATTATTATTCACATTGGCTAGTTTGATTGGTCGAGTTGTACTGGAACTTGATGTTGCATACAACAGAAGATATTGCATTAATCGAAGAGAACAATACCATGGAATCTTGGGGTGTTACATTATTCCATCTTTCAAATATTTTTTTCCCTATAAATTTCAAGAATATTATAGCATAGAATGATTTGGGTGGTTCTTCATCATACGTTCCTTGGGATACCTCGTTTCCTCTTCCATCTTATGGTTTCTCCTTAGAACATTTAGCAGACAAATCATCTAGTTCCTCTACACTACTTCTCTTGTATCATGAATTATGATAGTTTCTTCATAATAAGATAAGTTGGGTCCCAGTTCTCTTTCTACATGTGTGAGTATATGAATTGGTTCAGGAATGTATTTTCTCAACAGTGAAATGTGGAACACATCATGATTTTGGATAGACACGGCGACATTTCCAAATGATAAGCTACACCTCCAATTAATACTAGAATTTCATAATATATGATGTACCTAGTACTTAATTTTCCATTCTTACCAACTCGTATAACATACTTCTATAGTGATACCATCTAGAAAACATGATCTCTTACATCACATTCCAAATCATTTATTCAGTTATTGACATAGTTATTTTGCTTACATTGAGGTTCATTAATGTGGTTTGGATAATCTTCACATTTTCCATTTATTCCTGAATAATTTTAGGGCCTATGTGTTTTATTTTACCAAGATCATTCCAACAAGTTGGTGTGAGACATCTCTTTCGATATAACACATCATATGGTGCCATCTGAATAAATAAATGGAAGCTATTGTTATAGGAAAATTATACCATAGGTAAATATTGATCCCACATACCTTTGAAGTCTTTTTAGCCAGACCTGAAAATGTCTTCTAATGTTTAATATTCTGTTCTAATTGTCCATCAGTTTGAGGGTGGTAGGAAGTGCACAAAAGAAGTTCAATACATAAGGCCTTCTAAAGACATTTCGTAAATTTTGATGTAAAATAGGGATCACGATCACACAAAATTGATAGGGGTACATAATGAATTCTTACAACATAATTAATATATAGACTTACAATACGTCCTCACGGTAAATCTTCTCTTATAGAATGAAAATATGCATACATGGTATGATGATCAATAATGACCCATTTTGAATTAGTCATTCATGGAGTCTTTGGTAGTCCCATGAAAATTTATACACAAATATCATCACATTACCTCTCAAGATTGGGAAGATGTTCCAAGACTCCCCATGGATGTTTTCTTCTAGCTTTCACTTGTTGACAAACTATACATCTAGAAACAAAACTATAAATATCTCATTTCATGTTTTCCAACAAAAAATGTTCCCTCAAATCTCTATACAGACTAGATCTACAAGGGTGTATAAGGAAATTGGATCTATGAGAATCATCCAACAATTCCCTTTTAAGATTAGGTATGTCAGGAACACAAATTCTCTTCCCAAATTTCAAAACTCTATCTTCATATATGATGTCAATCAATCTCACATCACTCATAGCTTTAATTTTCTTTTGAAACTCCTTGTCATCTATTTGAGAACATTTTATCTTTTCTAGTAATGCTTGTTTAAAATTCATTTGAAAAGGTAATGATGTTTCACCTTCAATGACTATTCCCATATCCATCGTTTCTAGATCCATGACCATATGAACCCTTTCAACTCTCAACTTATTAAAAAATCCACAATCCTTCCTGATGAAATAATCTTCCACCTTATTTTCCTTCCTAGGGAGGTAGTGTATAGTGCAATCATTATCCTTGAGTAGTTCAATACATAGTCATTGCCTCATGTTGAGTTCTTTCTTTGAGAGAATATACTTCAAACTCTTTTGATTGGTATATATCTCACATTTTTCACAATATAGATAATGTATCAATTTATTCAGAGAAAATATTATTGCTTCTAACTCAATATCATGAGTGGAATAGTTTGGTTGGTTAATTTTTTGCTGTCGTGATGCATTGGAAAGAACATTATCATTCTACATAAGGAAACAAACATGTCCTTTTTTTAAAAGAATCTTTATAAATAAAAACCCCATCATTCCCCAATGGTAGAGTCATGATAAAATCATTTAATGATCTTATAATAAGTTCTTTAAAAATTTCTTCATATTATTTTTTTCAATCAAATTTAACCCCTTTATTTGTGATCTTGGTTAATGGGTTTTCCAAATGGGAAAAATTTTGGTCCAAACACCAAAATTACCCTACTAAACCAACAAAATTTCATAAAATAGTTAAACATGTCAGCGATGGCCATTGTTGTGTTACTCTTGTCTTAGAAGGATCATCATAGATTATATCCTTAGAGATAATATGGCCATGAAATGAAATTTCCTAAAACTATAATTCACAATTAATAAAAATCCAATATAATTAATTTCTACTGAGGATTTTCAGAATAGTGCATAAGTTAAATTCATGATCTCTATAGCATTTGGATTAATCCAGGATATCATCAAAAAATATCACTACAACATCATCATGATATTCCTTGAAAAATCTATTCATTAGACCCATGACGACTGAGGATGCATCAGTCCGTCCAATATTGAAAACTATAAACTCATAATACCAGTATCTGGTTTGAAATGTTGTTTTTGAAATGTCTTCCTTCTTCACACACAACTGATGATATCCAGATTAGAAGTCAATATTTGAATGATATAGAGCTCTACGACGTTGATCGAATAAATTATCAATGCAAGGTAGGGGATATGTGATCATTATTGTTATATCATTGATCTCCTTGTATTCAATGTAAAACCACATTGCTCCTTCATTCTTATTATCAAAAAGAATAGGGGATCCCCATAAAGAAACACTAGGGCGAATAAATACTTTAGTACTCAATTCCTCTAGTTTATTCTTTAGTTTCACTAATTATATATTGGGAATTCTATAAGGGTTCATTGATATAGGCCTTGAACCAGGAATTAAATTAATTAAAAACTCAATTTCTCATTCTTGTGGTTGTCCATGTAAATCCTTTAGAAACACATCAACATATTCGTGCATAATAGGTATATCCTCTATTTGAACATTCCTTTATGCAGTCATAGTTATTTAATTATCTTCCTACCTAATAATTGAATTATTTTAGCTATTATCAGTGGATCTCGATAAGAATCATGTGGTGACATTTCTTCTCTAAAGATATGATACTCTTTTTCATAATCAGAAATTGTAACCTCATTATTAAAATAAATTTTCGTATCATGGTCCAAAAGCCTATCCATACCAAGGATTATATCAAATTCAAAAATGGGTATGATGATGAGATCATCAGATAAATAACATTTATATGCCCTTATGGGGAGTTATTCACAAAAAATTGTTGCAAAGATAAATCCCTTATAAGTTTTGACTGACATGATCCTTGTTAAATCAAATCGGAATCATCTAATTTTCTTAAAAAACTAGGAAGATATGAAACAATGCGATGTTCCAAAATAAAATATAACATTGGCTAAATATTATGAAAACATTAAGTTACCTTCCACCACATCATTTGGAGCATCAACCTCAGGAGTAGTGATCATATATGCTTGGCCTTTCTCCCATGGACTTTTCTGATGTAAAATTCCCTGGCCCAAAGAACATTCATTTTAATAATGCCCTATTTCTCTTCAATTGTAGTATTCAACATTGAAAACCACTTTCTTTCCCTTTGAATCAAGATCTTGGGGGCCTTTTTCACTACACTTGTAACAAACTCCCATTCCCATTAGGCAAGTACCTGGGTTTTTCTTCCCATATTTAATGTAGGATGAAAAATTAACTTTTCAATTCTTCCTCTTATTTCCATTTCCAAAGTGTTCAGAAAATATTATATTCTCTTTCTTTTCTTCAAAGTCGCATGACATAGAAAATTTCTTTTCTATCTTGATAGCACATGAGATAATATCTTCGTATGATTAAAATCATTGTGAGACTAATTCTTGATGGATAAATGGTTTTAACCCATCTAAGAATTGATCAATCATACTCCTTGGGTTAGGTATATAATATTTTTCATGCTGTGATTTCCTTGAAATTTTAGCGTCATACTTTGTGACATTACCATCCTCTTTTTTCCTCAGACTCAGATATTGTCTTTCCATATAAATTTGATGGTCATGAGGAAAGTATTTTTATATTAAAGTCCCGTTAAACTCCCTCTATTCAATATTTGATACATTTTCATCCTCCTTTGTGATTAGAATTAATGAACATAATTGATCTATATATCCTGTGAGGTGATAAACTACAATGATACCATTTTCCCTTTTACTACTCCCCAAAGCATGAAATATTTTCTCTAAAGAACATATCAATTTCTCAGCTACAAATGGGTTTGTAGTCCCCTAGAATGTTTTTTGTTTGTAGCCTCATGGAGTGGTCTAACATTGATCCTCCATGTTGTGGATCAGGGTGCTCCATATAGTTAATGTTATTATTCTTAACCTCTGTGAGTTTTCCCATTAAGGTGATAAGCTAATTAGCACCAGTTGCATCACCAGCTCCACAATAATTATCTTGAGTATGAGGGAAATCCCTACATGTATTAAATTAATTGATAATGTTTTCATTCCATTCACTATATTCCATTTATAAACAGTAGAATATAGTAGATTAGTTTATGAATCCCAATACATAATTCGTAACTTATAAAACAAATAAAATAAATTGAATAGTTTTTGGAGATAATCCATAATCATAAAAAAATTCTTTGAGGAGTTATATACTATTAAATCCATCAGAATTGTTTATAAAGAAAATTTGAATTATTCTAACCATATCTCCCAGGAGTGTCGTAACCAAGAATGCGGCAAAGCCTGTTGTCGTGTTCCAAGATTCCACAGGTTTAGCTCGAAACATCTTGTCGGAGTTTTCACTCCTAGATACACCAATTCCCGATCCTTCTCTACCTGCTCATATCCAGACATGGATGTATTTCTTGAAAAAATCACAGAACCTCTACATTACAAAAATTCAAGGAATTTCTTCTATACTAATCCTCAAATTCTATTTAGGGTAATGTTCTCTAACCAGAAATTTTCTAAATCATGCTTTCATGGTTTTTACTAAATATCCTCTGATACCAACTATAATGCCAGACACTAGTTACCTAGAGTTGGTGCATTATTACATAACATTTACATGATCACCAGGGATCAAATCCCAAATGACCAATTAGTTTATAAGCCTTTGAAGTACTAGATAGAAATATAAGTTTTACATTACATTATTAAATGAAAAAAAAGCAACATTGGGTCTCATTTTAACACATTCATCTCCCATAGACTATCCATGCTAGTTAAGTATAATATAATTCTTCACATCCTGGAAGAAATAAAACATAGAAAGAGGTGAGCTTAGATGCTCAGTAAGGATAACAATATAGAGGACACATTCATAAATAAGCATAAACATTTATGGTAATGTATAATACTAAAACAAAAGCTATTTGGATGTAAAAATCTGCATAATAAGGAAACGATAAATCAAATAATACACTTTAATTATTCACAAGGATACTCTACTAGTATAATAATCACATGTAATATCAATAGCCAATTTCATAATGATGGAATTCCTAATGCCAGACATCATAAACACATAATCAAGGCCTCGTGCCCAGACTACAATAATATTTTTTTGGCCCATGTTCCAAGACACTAGTTTTTCTCATGATACCTACCGATGCATCAAGGATCTATAGCAGGCTCCACCTGTCAATTACGATGTCCAATTCATTCCTCATATGAAAAGGATGAAACATAACATAAACATTCGTATTATAACTAGAATATGAAATGTTAGTACATTAACCATAAACTATTATTGGTATAAAAATGTCACATCCACAGTCACATATATCACCAAACTATCAATACAATATGGATGATTTTATCATAATAAATAATATTCAAATAGGTATAAAATCCATCAATGAATGTTGATATAGATGAAATCAAAAATATTTGAGTGAAATATATTTTTCTGTTTTCAAATAATTTTAAAGTCACATAATTATAAAATAAAACATGTATTTTGAAAATATTTTGATAATATTGTAAGGGAATCTTTTAAGGTGTTATAATGGAGGTAAATTCCAACACCTACCGTACAAGTTAAAAACACATTCTTTCCTTACTTTTGAACAAAAGGTCGTAAATGACCCTGTTTGGAAAATCAAAAAAAGATTCCTTTATAAACATCTTATAAAAAGTCAAACATGGGTTTAAATTACTTTAATCCATATTCATGGGAATTTTAAAAATGTTTTGAAATACATTTTTATGAAACATGAATGTGGATGATAAAGAAGTTCCAGTAGATACTTAGGTATTAACATCCTTGGATAATGAAGTGATTATATAATTAACCCTTACCTTGTATTTTTTAACGATTGAGGGTATGTTAACCTCTTATATAATAGTTAAATCATTGATATTATATTATGAAGGAACCAAATACATAAATATGATATCATATCTCATATTCTAATATTTCAATGTCAATAATATTTTAGTAGTATCAGTCTTTCAGGTGTTAACTGATTCATTTTACTTTATATGCTTGGTTATGTAATACATGTTTATTATTGATATGATGTATTTTAATCATATCCATAAAGATATTAAGTTCATAATCATTATTTTTAATCATTAAATGAAAATTAATCTTTACTGTTTATGATGGGGAATGAATTTTTTCACATTCATGGAGATGGTAATCCGTACGTACGTACGAGAAACAATATCATTCTATTGATGGTGGAATAGTATGAAATTGGATGGTATATCATATATAATTAATCATTAACTTGTTATGATTATTATTTACATCTGTTATTCTCAATATTATACCCATCTAAATAATTAATGGTTTAAATGACAAACTATACCATGACATGGAGATGATAAGCCGTACGTACGCATGTATGTTGAATTGTCTTTAATAGGATGGATAGAATAATGAATATGGTTATACCATATTTATAATAAAATCACATTACGTATAAGGTAGTGGATTTTATATTTTGGTATGTTAACAACAAAGAAAGAAAAAGTGGAAGATGAAAATAACTTAGAAATAGGTGGTGAAATTATTACCTCTTTTCAGGAGTTTCCTTTTGAGTTGATCAAAAGGGATACATAGGTTGGATTAAAGATCAAAGTAAGGTATCTAGGTATAAGTGAAGGTATTTTGGAGGCTATTTGATCTGGGGTTGGATGAGAAAAATTTCTTTGGAGGTGTGATTGTGTGAGAAGGGGAAATATCCTTTTATAAGAGAGGTGATGGTCACTTTAGGAAAACATTGAAATATTATTTTATTATACAATCATATTAGGTTCATATTTGATGAAAACTTATTTATTTAGAGGAATATTTTTTGATGGGTCGAAAACCTCCCAACCAATAAGATTTATATAGGTTTATGTCACCAAATTAAATTTATCTTTTAGATTTAACTCTTAGGTAAATAGGTTAACATTTACTATTTATTCTTGTATTTTAATAATAAAGGTTCAATAAACCTACTATAAAAAGACCATAGAACAAAAAGTGGTTGAATATTAATATAATAACCTTATCTAATTCCTTTGGCGGATCTTTATGTTTTTTGGAATATTATATCAATTAATAATATACTATTTGTTTTAAAACATCATTTATTTCAATTTGGAAACTATTTGGTATTTTATTTTTGTGAAAGTCATAAAAACATTATCCCTTCAATATAAAATTATTTAACCAACCATAAATTGTCATATTATGCTATAAAATTAAAAGATTTAATCAAAAGATTCAATTTATATTTATTTGGATATTTATAATATCAATTATTTTAATCTATCATTAATAATATAATTACTTCACCATGATGATATCATAAATAAATTTACATATATAATGTTTAAAAATTATAAATAAAATACAATAATGTGTGGAATCATTTTATATTTCTAATGAATATTTATAGTTAAATTTATCCTATGTATAATTTTATATTAAAAATAGTTTAGTTATTAAATTTTTAATTTAACACTTTTAAATCTTATTCAAATAATAATAATAATAAATTTAATAATTTAATCCATGTGGACCAAAATGATCATATTTTATTCATAATGTTTATTTTGGTCCAAATACACTTTTCCAATTGAATTAGGACAAGTGTTAGAGTAATTATAATATCATTTTTTACCTTTAATTAAACTATTTATATTTAACCATGGTAAATAAAAGTCAAAAGTTACAATTCACCAAAAATTATTCTCATCTTATTGATCCAAATTTTACTTAATGGTGTCAACAATGTCTCTCGTATTTTTTAAATTTAATTCATAGAAGTGGTAAAATTATGTTTTATGTTAATTTTTAAATCTGCTTAGAAGTTGGGTATAAGATTGTAAAAAGTTCAGTTAAATTTTATATATCTAAAACTATTATAAAATGACTTCAATGATTTACATTGAACATAAATTGGTATTATGTATCTTTTTATAGGAAAAATAAAATTATATGAAATAAATAATTATTTAAATAAAATTTAGGTTTAAAAGAATAACGCAATGTAATTCACTATTAATAAAAAATTGAATGTTTTTAGAAAAATACAAAACATTCATTCAAAATTAATTTTGATATTCGTAATTCAAAAAAGGAAGTCCATTTTGAAAAATAAAATTTAAAAATTTTTAAAAAGTGGGTATTACTGTTCGTAACAGTTAATTTGGTTGGTCGTGGTGTGTTGGAACTCGAAGTTGCATACAGCACAAGCTATTTTATTATTCGAAGAGAAGGGTATCGTGGAAGCATGTGGTATTAAATTTAATGGATCATTTTAATCAATTCAAATAACATTATTCATTGGATAAAATCACTCCAATTATTAAAGGATGTTAAGTCTCCCCTAATTATTTTTTTTCAATATCTATGATATTTCATGTGATTTTCTTGGATCTAGAATACTAAAGTAAGCTATATTCTCTTAATATAATATAATATTATCTTTTGAGATATATACAAATATATACCTAGTAGTATTGTTTATATTGATGTTACATCGATCGATAGACTCTGTAACTTTTTAAAGATGTGACACTATAGAGACAAACATTTTCACCTATGAATTGATTCTTGTTTGTTACTAATTTTATTGAAGATCATTTGAATCTAGGATCTCTTTTGAGTGATTAATTATTATAGACATTCAACTCTGAAGAATAAGATTCATTTAAATTTAATTTATGGTGTTAGAATTGCAAACTTAAAATTGAACCATCATCAAATTAGACAATTCTTTATTTTGTAGAGCTTCGATAGCTTAGTCTCAGTCATGGATGAAGTTTCTTCTTATAAAAATATGCTGTGTAAAAATGGGTTCCTTGTAAAATAACCATAAGGCTATTTGTAGCCTTATTGTAAAGTGTCAACTCCCTTCACTTAGTTGCAGATTTAATGGCCTTTTGATAAGAGGACCATTAATATTTAAATCACTAAACTCGTAGGTGGAGAGTTGGTGGAGTGGAGTTGGGGATCTTTTAACCCTAAACCATTATAAAATTATTGTGTTCATTATTTCTGTTTATTTACTTATCAAATGTATCACAGAAGAGAAAGATGAATATCTCCGTAATTCAAAATTAGATATAAATGCTTCAATCTATATAGATCTTTGAATAAAAACATGTCAACACTCATGAGTAAAATTGTATTATTTCGACCTAGCACATACAAGATTGATAAAACATAATATTGGTGTGAAAACATGACAACGATCGTCTATATTCAATTTTCACCGATGGTTTACAATATTTTTGACGTGTTTTCATGGTTATTGTAGGAGTGAAAGATGTGACATTATATCTTATGAGATTATCATAATATTCAATTTATAAAAAAAAGTTAAATATCATGATGTTATGTAATTATTATTCTAACCATATTATAAAAAAGGACGAATATCTACATTGAAAAATGTATGTTAAATAAAAAGAACATAGAATATGGAAAACAGAATGACTATATCATTGGGATATAGTGGAAGCTGTCTATTTGGGTGGAATGAAAGGTAGATAAAGATTTCAAGTTGGAGTTGGTTTAAAAATATTTCTATGTTCTAGCTCTTGCGTTCTCTCACTATGGATCACACTTCTATGTAACAATTATTGATTATTCTATAAGGAATGTATGAGTTTACTTTATAAATCACAATTATGAGGTGTTTACGTTTATCCATGTATATTATACCATGTGGAAGAGCAAGATGATGCATGTAATGGTGCATACAGTTTGAAATTTGGGATGGTGGGTATATAATTTCGGAGTTATCGAGGTTTTACTAGAGGATGATGATTCAATTGGAGAAAACTATGATAGAGAATCAATAACACAAAATGGTTTGAGATATTATTAACCATACTGAGGGTACATGGAAAGCATGTTATTTTATTACTTTTGGTTATGACTATTTTATATTTAAAATCTAGGATAATGATTTTTTGAAGGAATTCAGATGTCAAATTGTGATCTTTTATTATGAGATTATGTTTAAGTATTAAAACATGGAATATAGTTCAATTAAATGAAAAGAATCATCAAAAGCTATGTTTCACAAGAAATAATTTCTATATAATAGTGGTCCAATATATTCAAAAAGAAATATATATTAAAAAAAATGCAATATGATGGAGTTAAAATAAGTGGGATGTCAATTTTTATTGTGTTTCTAAATCTAGATGTAATGAAATATTCAATGTTTATAAATGATCAAATAAATGTTTAAATAATTAAAATATAAGGTATTGTAGGCAATACTGATTTCCCATAGTGATATATACATAGATCAACCTAAATGATGTACCTAGTTCAAAGGTATAAAAATAGTTCACACTATATTCGTCTAAAAGATGATGGAGGTTCGGAATATTCGGAATGGTCAATAAGTTTCAATGATATTTAATAGTGAGAGTTATCCATTATTTCTGACCAAAATTCCTTCTATTTGCTCAATCCATGAGACATATTTGAAATACATTCTATGGAAATTATCTTAAATAACATGTTGGTTATCATTTAAGGAATAAGTAGGTTGTAGAACAAGGAATGAAGGTATTTTATTCATAAATGGATTTCAAAAAAAGAAGGAGTGTATTTCATAGATATTTTTTATATGATTGTAAAACCCTTAACTAATCTAGTTGTTCTATGTGTGGTTATATATGAGGTAATTGTTCATGATTATTTTGACATGAATGCATAAATTCATTATGAGAGCATAGTTGATGAAATTTACATGGAACAACCAAATGGTTTCAAGGATCAGCAAAACAATGTATTTTTTAATCAGACACAAACATAACCTTGAATTATTAAATAACCCATTTAGTAATTTGAATAAGAAGTTAAAATACTTCATGAATGAGTAACAATTCAACCAAATTAGTTTTTTCTATTTCATTTACTTAAAGGGCTTTGATTAGTGGAGTTTTTATCTTACCACTCCATATCTATGACATTCTGATTTCGTATTTAATGGAATCAAAAAAATATGAGATGAATGTTAGTTGTCTTGAATTTTATAGATATATAATCTTATTCTGGAGAAAAAAATCATTGGTTTTTAGATAGACAAAGAATTATATTATTATACATTGTAGAAGATCTAGTTCAATTTCATCATGATGGTGGAGGAGTTCTAAAGAATGTGCATTGTAAAACCAATAATGAGACCCATAATCGGGCAGTTAAAGATTAGTATGAAGATTTGTCTATTTATAGATGTTATTCTCAATGACATATCAAAAAATACCCAAGAATAATTTTTTTAATATTGATTTAATCAATAGTTTCTACTCACTTGGTCTTTACCTGTGTGTTGGGAGTCATCAGCATATTTATGAAAAAACCACATAAGAGGGAATTGGGATGATATGAAGCTAAATTTTTTATACGTCAAGGGTTTCAAATATTTTAATAACATTTTTAATATCAAATCCTTTGAAATATTATTAAATCTTAAAAATTTGGGTAGATTTACACACGTGAAATAGAACATATAGTTACAATATTAAATCATTTGTAATGATAGTAAATATGATGTCGAATCATTAACTAGAAGCTACTGCCTCAAAATGACAGAAGATTAGAAACATTGATTGAGGTATGAAAATATAATATTTGTATAAAATGGTTTCAAGAGGATTTAACAAGGGGTCAAGAATAGAATGTGTAATATATGAATTCATAGAGTGTAATCTACTTAGTGAGAAATCATTTTTTTCACATTATCATATAAATCAAATTCAACTAAAGCACCACTTAATTTTGAAGCAGATGGAGGTTGTAGTATAGAATATCTAGAAAATAAATGTAAATATAATTCTAGGTGAAATGTTTAAAATGGATATTACATGAGAAATAATAATGTTAATTTTATTCCATAGTCAGTTTGGGTTGGCCCAAAGAGCTTGTTGGGGGAACCACATGAAGCTAAAATGACTATTTTGAGAATGGATGGAGGTCCGCTGAAACATAGGGATGAATTAGTGTTGAAGCCTATACAATAATGGGCTTGTGAATTATTTTTGTATTTTGGTTGTGAAAAACTTTTTTATAAATACCAAGATATAGTAAAAGGAGAAGTTTCACTGGCCTATTGTCTGTTGTTGTGGATGAAGATGGAAAACACAACAATAAGTCAAGATGTCTGCTTGAAGGATAGATGAATGTTAAAAAACATAATTAGATGAATAGTATGATAAAAATTATGTAGTACATGTAAAAATAAAGTTCATTATATGTCATCATTGAATATATTTGGGAGTAGAGAACAAGTTATAATTAGATATAGTAACAGTGATGAGATCCTCTGATTATGTGAGAGTGTCATCTGCAATGATATTATCAAGTGTAGTTCATCACTTGAATATAAAAAATCATTAGAGACTAGAACAACTATTTTTGTTATACTATTAATATAGGATATAATCAAATTGCAAAGGACTACTATGAGTTGTAATCATCATCTAATTATATTGAATAAATTTTATGATCATTCACCATGGGAATTTTGAAACAATTTTGAACCTCATAAATATAGATTTTTCATATAACATTTTGTTTTTTTCATTCAAATACTAAATGTTATAACATTGTATATTATTTTTTCCAATGTTTATCACATTATACAATCACCAAACATCAAATCCTTGGATCAAATTCCTATAAATATTCATGTATGGAATTTTTATGTAGGGTAGAATCTAAGGATATTTTTCAAGGAGTACCATATACCCAAAATATTTAAAGTGATATTCAATAAATATTTAAGAATATTGAATGAAATAAAAAATTCAATTTTTATAAAACTTGATACAATGTTATATCATAGTGAATAATATATTTCAATGGTATTATATCCTCCCTTTATAGATAAACATTACTATTAAAATAATGCATAACACCAATAAAAAATAAAAAATAATGATATAAAACTCAAATTAATGAGGTAATAATCATTTATCTTACATCCCATAACCAATGGGTATGTAAATTTCATTTTGTTCTTGTAAAAAAATTATAATGATGAAATTATAATGATAATGAAAAAATTCCATCTCACACTATTATAGTTTAGAGAGTTTTTATGGCCTAGAAGATGTCTGATAACGTTATAAGTAAAACTTTTGTCTCCCTTTTATAAACCATAGCTAATAATATAATCCCATCATAAATAATATTTATTAGTTTGTTGATACACCAACTTTAAAAAAACTATATATGATTTGATAGAATTATTTTTAAAGACTATTATACTTACATATTATAAAATTATTTATGAATCCATTTCATTAGGATTGTATAATGCACTGATAAAGTTTATATTATGCATGACACATATATTTTATGATATAATGGGGGAGTGCCCTGATGTTTTTATAGATGATAATATTGTTTATTAATGTTCTATTAAAGAGCACATAAAGAATTTCAATATTGTACTTGATAATTATGAAGAAAACATTTTTCAATTACGAAAAACATAATATCATAGTTCAAGAATAATATTTCCTCAATCATTAGATATCTAGTAAGGGGAGTGAAATAGATCCATAAATGTTTAATTTAATACATTATGCACTTGATCAAAGGTTTATGATTAAAATAATTTTTTTTAGTGTTTGGGTTTCTATCAAAAACCAATAAGTGATTCTCAAATATTTTTTCTCCCTTTCTACTATAATATATAAGGAAGTCTAGTTTTATTTGGATGAATCATTTAAAGAATCCATTTATTTGTTTATAAAGAATATACAGGTTTATTTTTTTCTTAGAACAATAAATTTGTAGAACACATGTATATTGATGTGTGATAAAAATTAATTTTCTATATGATAATCTCATAAACTATTGACAGTTTCCACATATCATGGATGATATAGGATCTCTCTATGTAACATGTTATTAGATTCTTCACCTGCTAAAATAGTCTCTCAAGTTCAAATTTAAATGACTCTTCATTAATGGGATCCATGTGTAATATTTATTCCATTTGATATATATTTGGATTGAATAATGGAAGAAATATGTTTTTTAAGGGAATTTCATGCACTGTTTCTATGATAAATGAAGTTAAAATTAAATTCTCTAAGTGAACTTGATGATGCATCCTAATTGTGATTTATTGATCATTAGCCTCTACTTTGCATCTTCACACATTTTATGATGTTTGTTGGGCTTGGGATATGAGGATTATATCATCGTTTATGTTTAGATTCATGTAAATGAATTATGGTGATAGTGTTGGAATTTATAGAAGATCAGATAGTCAATAAAGGCTTTCCAATAATGTACAAGATGATATATGCATGGATATAAAATTTCAATCATGAAAAAAGAGCATCATTGACATAATAATAAAATTATATGTCATAGATTAGCATTAAAAAATGTTCATTCCTTTTGAATTTCTTCTCACATAGTGCCATGTATATGTGAATATCCCCCTCCCACTCTCAGCTCTTCCTACTGTTTCTTCAAAAAACCCTTCATCGTAGGGTCAACAGCATGTGTGAGAACATTTCTCCTTCTTTTATTACCTTATTCCCCTTATTAATATATCTAAAATCTTAAGCAGCAAGTCTATTCTATAGATTCCAGTTTGTGATGGGGTTTTGGCTTCCCTTTTTCATGTTCCTTGTGTCCACTAAGTTGAAGGTGCTCTGGTTCCCTTTTGTTACAAAATGGGCAAAAAATTGATCATGTTGGGTTCTGATAACGATGATGGATGATTGTCGTTCAATGCATGGACACTCAACCTGCTATGTTCTCAAATTCCTCTATGCCTCTCCATTTTTAATATGGATAAAATGTAATATAGGGGTTTTGGGAATTGTGGTTTAGCTGTCGATTGGTTGTAAGGCGACCACAATGTCTCCATGATCTCATTTAATTTATTCAGGTTTTCTTCCTCTTTTATGTATTTGTCTAGATCCCCCGAACAATTTTTCGACTGCTCTTGGATTATGTTCTTATGTTTGTATCTACGTTGGATCAGGGAAGAGGTTACAATGTGGTTTTATTGATGTGTGTTTAAGAGACCTTTGTTCCTTGTGTGAGTCCTTTGGTGAAAACATAGTTTAATGATGTAATCAGATTCATTCATTGTGATGGTTCTCTTTTTTCATATTTGTTCATATTATTGAAGGTTTTTTGGTTTCTTCTATGAGTTATAGATCTATTTGTTTCATGTTTGGTGACATGTCAATTTGGTTTTGGTTTTTGGTGATGTTTCATTTATGTTATGGTGGAAGTCGACGTATATCCATGACAGTGATGATATGTTTTGGTTGAGTTGTGATGTACATGGATTATCTATACTAGTGGTTCCATTCACGACCGCAATGCTAGACTCCTATGGATGGCTTCCTCCAGTGATCTGGTGTGGTGTTTGGATTGTGACTATTAATATTGTGTCTGAACGGTGATGGAATTTGTGGTGATCACGATAATGGTGGTTTTCGGCATGACTATGGATGGGTTTTTGAATTTTAAAGTTTTCTTTTTCTCTTATGCTTTTGGTTCCCATTGAAAATGTTTTAGCTACCGTTCAATCCTCAAAGTGGTTTTCTTGGAATTCATTAAAATTGAATATACAATCTGGGAAATATTGATGTAGTTACATATATATAATTCTCATCCATAAAGAGTTAATAGTATGCATCATCTTAAAAGGAAAAGATAATATTCTACAATCTATATTGAATCTAATGGGACCAATTATGTTTATATCTTAATTTATTATTGTTTTTTCATCTAAAAGAGTTAATCATACATAAAATACATAAAATACTTGTTATTATGATATATCATTTCACATGACATGTTTAATTTGACATGATTAAATAAGGAATTGAGTGTTAATTATGATGTGTGGAATGTCCCTTGAGATTTTTCATAGCTTGAGGATTTGTTTCACATTTAGTCAAACAAAATTTAAGGAATATTTGTATTACTATTGTTTAATCATTCACCTCAAATATGAATAATCCCAAAAGAGCATTAAAAATATTTTTTTAAATATTTCCACTAACAAAAACAATACAAAACAATATTAATATAAATAGAAATATGAATTTACTCTATCGTCACATTAAGCACATTATTTAGTTAATAAAATAATATTTACTTATATAAAAATAATATATTATAAAATTAAAATTCCGTAAGAAAAATAAATATTGTAAATAAGTAAAAATATAAGTGAATTACTATCCCACACTAGAATTATTCACTATCATTAAAGAATGTCTATAAATAACATTAATAATATTGAATCAATTTTCTCCATTATTAAATCCATGGATAGTGAATGTTAATTTATAATTATATTATCAAATACCATTTTTATCTTATAATCCACTTTCCAATTTTATCATATTCTTGTTCCACATTTACATGCTCTTTTCAAAATTTCATCATACTTATTAAATGTAAATTGTATTTTACATTTACCGAATATTTTTCGGAGTTTAATATTCAACTTATATTCCATTATACTCAATGATCATGATATTATTATGAAATATTACTCCAATACATAAATTTCATATAAACCATTTTCAATTTATTATAACAAAAATTGGCACACAAACCTGGCATTTCGAAATCCTGTACAATTTTAATTTGGATCCCAATTTAACATTTCATTCTAATTAAAATTGCATATATATAGTTCATTTGATATGTATCTATAAGGTATTATTTTTTGGATAGAAAAAAAATTCTCTGATTTAAGTTCATTAATTCTATTAATGATTGATTAGTTGTGTTTTACATAATTCCTTTTCGAAAAAAAATTCTGTTTCAAATTTTTTAACGAGGAAATAATATTTTTCTTAATAATTAATTTGTCTTAGGGAAATTGAAAATTGAAATTATCCAAATGGGTTAAACAATAAAAAAAATATATTTAAATAAAAAACAAAATAAGACAACTTTCTAATACACCTAATACTTATAGAAATGTTTCCACACATAGGATTTATCACATCTCCCAAGCATGATGATAAAAATTTTGGTTTGTGACGAATTTAATAGTATTGATATAAAAAACAATCTATTTGGGTCTTGTTGGTTGAGTTAATCTCCTAAATTTTACCTCCATAATCAAAAAATAAATAAAAGAATCATGATAATGGTTTCCTTAATTAAAAAAAATTATTGTGTAAAAGAAAAGATATATAGGATTAATTAACTATCTGGAAACTGGTTATAGTGACCCTACATTTTTTACATGACTATTACATCATTTTAAAGATGAAAAACATATTAATAATACATTTAGTTATTGAAATCATTACTATATTGGGAAAATTAATATTATATATCCCTTATACATAATAAAACAAAATCAATATTTAAATTTTTATTCTCTATTGGTTTAAAAACAATCATGATAGCCAGAATGATTGAATAACAATTGTTTTCAGAAATAACCCATAGAAATGAATGTATTTCATAAGGATATCATAAATCATACTTTCATGGATATTTTTTTGCCAAATTAAAAATTGAAAACATATTTTTTATAAATATAACCATTCTTCAGAAAATATGAAACTACTCAAGACTTGTCAAATTTTGGTTTTGAAAGAAATTTATTTTTGGAAAATCAATGTATTTGGATTATAAATAAAGATAGAAACATGTATATCCACAAAAGAAGAGAAAAATACTGAAATTATTTTTATTGATCATAATATTAATATCCATAATTAAAATGTCTTAAAAGAGATATTTCCTAATAGAAAGGATTTGGGTTTGAGAATCCCTTTCCCTTAAAAAAATTTTATTTTATAAATTTTTGAGAATAATAAACACAGGTTTATTAAAAAATGGATAAAAATAAAATTATTTTCAATTTTACTTATATTTATAAATTATATTATTTTAATTATACTTATTAATATACATTGTTAAAGTAATACGTTTTTATAACATGTTTTCCTAAAAACAATTCTCATTTTATTATAATTTCACTATTCCATTCAATGTAAATTATACATTGGTAGCATTAATTCCTGAATCATAAAATATATAAATATTTATATAAATTTATATATCATAAAAATTTATAATAACCATCCATCGGGTTGGTAATGAGAAAAAAAATGTGATGTCCTCATTGGTGGAAAACAATTCGTTAAATGGAATGTTTCCCAAATATGATAAAATGAAGACACAAAATATAAATACATTTAAAATATAATTCTTACATCATGTAAAAATCCTAAATATAATGTTAAAATTATTTATAATTAAATATTAAATAATTATATATTGAAATAATTTGGTAAAATAGAGAGGAGAATAAGAAAATTAGTGATGAGTTTGAAAAAAAACATCATATTCTGTTAGTGTAACATCTTTTTTTACAACACTAGACCTCCTTGATTAATAGAGTTGGTTTACATCATCACACCACGAATATTTCAATGTGATTAAGAGAGGGTATTTTTTCAGAAATTATTAGTTGAAAAGTGTGGGTGGAGTGGTTTAAGAAGGGGGAGAGAGGGGTTATTTATAATTTCCGAGAGGGGTATTTTGAGAAAAATATATTAAATAAAAAATTATATCAAATTTAAAACATATAATACAGATTTTATTAAATTATAAATCTTATATATATTTTTATAATATTATGGTTTTAGGAAATCAAACCCCTTTATAATTCAGATTAACATTGTTTGTTATAAACTAAACTAAAAAAAGAAATTATTTTATGGGATTACGTTCGACAATTATGTTTTCAAAAAATTATTCATTGTTTGGAAATTAATTGTATTTTATTATGTTGAAACATTTAAAAAATTAAATATATTTTGTACCGACCTAACAATTTTTAAATTATTAATTTAGAATTAATTAATTAATGATGTGATTTATGATATACAAATAAAGTGAAAACTGTATTTTTACTATTCACGTTAATATTATATTATTTGAGAAAATTGTCAAAAAATAAACCATTGATAATATAAACATGATGATTTAAAAAAAGAAATTCATTTTATTTAAATAAAATTATAACATAAGTATATATAATTTTTAATATAAAATTATTATTTTTATAAAATTCATTAAAATAAAATTTATTAAAAATTCGCCTATATTTTTATGGAGTTTTTATTGATGATATAAATTTTTGAAAATTATAATTTTTATATATACTTGAATTAGTCCTGATAATTATTATTTATTTTACCATTTATTATTTTAAGGATAAATAATTATTCCAACTGTCGAGTTACTATTCATAATGGTCGTGTTACTATTCCCAACTATTTTGTGATTATTCTAGTAGTCACACTGGTACCCTTTAATATCACATTATTATATACATCAATATTCCCTAAAATTTATCCTATGGTTATATATTTTCATTTTCTTATATGTTGATTGACTTATAATTATTTAACTTTTCTATATTGTTGGTCTTGAGGTGATGAATCTAGAAGATTTGGGTGATCCAAATTTTCCCATATAATATTTATTATTTTTTGTCCATATTTAATTTTTAGATATTTAATTTATTTCATAGTTGACTTATATAATGATATTATTTACCTCCTTGTTTTAATTATCAAAAAAATCTGATGAAAATAATATTGATGAAATTCATGTTTTCTTGTAGGAAATTTGTTTTTTGGGAACAAGTGATAAATTTTTATAAGTATAAGAAATAATTGATATAAAAGTTTTTCAGACAAAAACGATTATCCATGACACACTGCAGGCATAAAAAAAGTATGGGATATAGTCAGGACATCACACTGTTAGATTGTTATATCACTGGACTGATAATCCAACAAAGTATGAGACATCGTTGATCGACATACCTCTAGGATGACATGCCATTAGAACATAAATGTGTCTCAGAATGACATATTTCCAAATGTGGCACCATTAGACTATCATACCCTGAAAATCACATCACCAACACTGTAATAATTTTCTATGTCTTAGATACCATCAGACCATATTTATTTAGTTGAGACACCGCCATAATACAAATGCATTGGGTAAGTCTAAGACATTATCAGTTTTATTTTTCCAGATCATGACACCGCTAGAGCTAGACACTACCAGAGCTTCACACCATAAGATATTATCAATTCTAGAGCTTGCCATCGACAAATCCTATAGAATTCCATGTTTTGAACTATACTAAAATATGGATGTATTTGATATTTTTTCTAAACAAAACAAGTCATTTTAAAAACCAATATTTTGGAATGTAATTTCATGAGTTTTATCAATCATAAGGGATTTTTCTAGGCATGGGTGATGGCCAGAGGAGTCTCTCAAGTTTCTTGATATGTTTTTGGGGTGTCAGGCCTATGAAACATCATGTGTTGAAAGACAGAAAAGGGCACATGGTTTGTGCTCGCCCAGCTAAACTGTACGGACCACTTCAGGTAACATTGAGGCCTTATTTTAAAAGGGGAAAATGTCTTGTGCGTGGCCAATACAATATTTCTGAAACTGTGCTCCTAGCCCAAGTGGGGTGTGTCTTGGAGGTTGTACACACCACATGGTTTGCGCACAGTTTGGAAAATCGTATGAGCGAAACCTTGGGTGATGCACACTTTTTTAATTTTTAATTAGTTTAAATTAAAATAATTTAAATTAAAACATAATACCAAAACTACTCCCTGCCATCTCCAATGTGTGATGCATCAGAATAATGGGCTCTCCCCATTGATATAAATACCCCCTCCCCTAGCCTCCTCTTCCTCTTGTTTTTGGCCGAACTCCTTAAATTTTTATACATGATCTATCATTACTTGTCTTATCATGTCTTCCCTTTCATTATTCTTGATTCACATCACCCTAATCAGAACCCAGTGAAAATATTCAGAATCCTAGCATTGTGGGGTGATCTGAATATTGGTTTTCATTGGGTATAGGTTATTCTGAAAAGTCTCTCAGGGCCTTTGGATGTATGTTCCAGAAACTGCCGCCTAAGGCAAGGCGGTTCAGATGGTTTCGGTGCGTTGAATTGGATTTTGTTGCATTGAGCTTCACCATATGGCTTGGATTTGTTTCAGTTCACCACCAATGAGGATGGATTGGTTATAACTTGAGCTAAAGTACCTTCCATGTTCATCAATATTTATAAATGCATTAATAGTGTTTCTTAATGCACTTTTGTTACAGATAAATTCATTTAATGAAGTATTGTGCCCAATGCTTGTGAAATGGGAATTTTATCCTGTTCACTATTTGAATTCTAAATGTATTTAAGGATTTGTTGTTATGAAAATCATGTTTCTATAATAAAACCCCTCCAATTGAGGTTCCATGAAATCAACCTAAAAATTACTGGTTATACATTTCATTCCAGACTTTTCATGTCTACAATCATTATGCTTTATATTATATTGAAATATGGAATACTTAAAACATCGCTCTAATGACATTAAAAACATTGAGTTTTCCTTCTTAAAATTATTGAATGACTGAAGCACCACCTAAGTGTTTGGCCCAGTTTTGGATTGGAATTACCCATGTAGGTAACTTCCCTTTTATATGGACACTTGGAGCCCTTTTAAATGAAATTGACAGGTTTTAAAATAAAGAATGAGTTGAGATAAATTAATAGTTAATGCTTAATGGTTGACCCTCACAACAAGTTACAAATTTTATTTCAAATGTTTCTAATACTAACAAATCCTTGGGTGACATTTGGGTTCACATGAAGAAATTCCATGACAGACTCAATGGGGTTTCATACTAATACCTTGTGAGATACATGGATTCCAATGTAGGATTTCCATGGAAGGACCCAATTTCATGACAAAAGGTTTGGTTCCACATCTATGGAAACCCTTACCATGCTAATGGAAGGTAGTGGCATATAACTTTCCTTTTGAAAATGCCTTAATAGTTTTTAATAAATGGTTTCATTGATACATTGCCTTTCAAAACTAATGGAAGGAATGGTTTGAACCAATAAATTAATGGTTACAATGTTACATGGCCCATTCAGACTAAGGAAAGTCAAGGATAAGACCAATAAATAAATGGTTGCTATAATACATGACCTATCCAAACTAAAATAAGGAAAGACATGAACCACATGAAATATTACATGAATTCCTAATCAAATAGGAGTGGACTCACTCGAGCTCTCCTTGGATTATGAGTGGATAATACCATGGGTCTCGGGAACCCCATTCCGATTCAAGGATTCAAATTTTTTAGTTTGATACCCACCAAGACTCTGGTTCTTTTCTATTCTGTGGATGGTGGGTATAATACTGATGGGTCCTTTCTTTTATAAGATACCTCATATACACTCCATGGATCTAGCATTGACTTGTAGTAGCCTTGGTTATACCCCTTCAGGCCCTATCTTTTCGTAGCACAGTTTTACCTTTATCAATGACCTCAGACTCGGTAGGTGAAATATTGTGAAATGCCTTGGATTACGATCCTTGAATTACACTCTTACCCCTTTGATAGACTCAAATACTAATGTGTTAGCATTCCATGAGTTTCTGTTACCTTGGTTTTTAACCTGGAACTCCCTCAATGGATATCTTTTCTAGGTTTCCGTATTTCGTCTTGGAACCTTCGCTACATAATTTATCACATGATGCCATAGTTAAACACTTGGGGTCCAGAATTGACAAGTATGTTCCATGGTTAAATCCCATCAGGCCAAGTCATTGCTTTGCCCGATTTTTACTTGGAGGAAACTCATTGGACTCACTTGGAGACTTACTAACATGTGACATATGAATAAACTGGTAATGCTAATTAAATGAATAGATAACATGTCTGGACAGTAGACGCAGGCTGAATTAGGTACTTGGGTATTTAGTTACATTATACTTCTTACATTATTTATGCATGCTTTCACACTATTTAATATAAAATACACAATCAAGATTGGGTTAGAAATCAGTGGTTCTGACCAACATATATTTATATCTCACACCCTCCTATGGATTCCATTGCAGTAGGGTACCTGAGTAGAGCTTTCTTGTTCACAGGGCTATGGACCATTCTTATTGCTGAATGCTTGTACCTATAGTAGGATCCAAGGTCAAAGCTAGAGCTTGGGTTGCTCGTGGAGATAGCCATTGGAATTATTTATCATTCCATTACATGAATCGTTCATTTTATTATATTTAAAGTCATGTTGTACTATTTACTATTTACCATAATGTATCAATACCATGTTAGGCATTTATCTATTTGATAAACTTGTGATTTCTACTATTGTTCACTTATATGATATCTGATTTCCCCTCCATTTTCAATTATTTTATACTCCTTCCATTTTTGATTATTACTTACTCTATTATATCGTGGACATGCTATGATAAGAGGATATAGTCTCTTAATTTACTATTCTAACACCCCCTCTACTAGTCAGCAGCCTCTGGCATATGGGGTAGCGTCCTTGAGGTCATGTGATGACCGGTTCGGTCAGCATCTTAGTGGTGAGTCAGGTCATGACATTATAAAGCGATATCAATTGGGGTTTTTCATTTTATTTTCTTACTATTTTGGGTTGGTAGACACGATAGTGGGAAATTTTTAGCGCTTTTTTAATAACCGTTCTTGGAGTGATCACCCCGCAAATAAGGAATGAATTAGTGGCATGGTTTGGGATTTGTGTTCAAGTTAGTCTCTATTACAGTTGGTATGATTTCACCTAGAGTGACTGGTGTACATTCCATGACTTATTATTTTTGGTAATTTGGAAACTCTCATTTTCATGATATAGAAATCTATTTTTATTAAATGCATCATATTATACACATTGAAATTTACATTCCATGATATATAAAATCCCATGTAGATGCATTAGCTTCTTTTCTTCTACGTGTGATCCAGTATCTTATTAATTTTCCATGATTAGCATTATACTTGTTTAGGTAATACATTTGTATGCCTTTTGTGCTTACTACTTGTTATAGCATGCTCCTGTTAATAAAATACAAAGATTTTTTTATTTCTGTTTGATTCTCTGTGTTAGCTTCTTGTATTGAAATTACATGTTGGATTACACTGATATATAAACTTGATTTCATGGTCTATGTTTATGGTTGTGGTTATAACTGGAGCTAATATTTAGTTATACTATGTATGGTCACCTTATACCTGAAAAAGATAACTCGTGTAATTGATCAATAATAAAAAGGATGATAAATTCCATTGTTATGTGAAGTTGGTTTTGACTAAAGGCAGCCAAATTCCAAATGTTAATTTGTATGTGTGATTTTTAGGTTGGTAGATGGCCACCCATATATATTGGACCATTATGTTGATCATGTTAAATTCTAAACTGGTATTTTTATTGATTAATGCGATACAATTTTCAATCCATGTAGTATATGGTAACTTCAGGAATTCGGAAATGGGAAACTGTATTAAATTAAGTTTAAGGATACATTGTAAAATGATATAAGTGTAAAATGTGTTCAATGATAACTTGAAATCAATCATATATATTTTAAAATTCAATAGGACTGAATTAAGTCAATTGGGGAATGTTCTTATGAGATGAACAATTTATGTGTTTAAATTTTAATAATTTTGTCGATTACTATTGGGTTTCAGTATAGTGAACCCAGGATAGTTAAAATGGGACCCACGAAGGTCACTATATTTGTGTATAAAGAAATTATTTTTGATACATTTCTTGAAAATTGTAGGATTTCAACTAATGTAAAATTTTATTAAATGAGAGTTTTATAAAGCAAGCCTATTTTTCCCATGGGGTTTTTGCAAAAATCATATTCCTTGTGATTGGATTTGAAAATGGTACCTTGGTGTTTCGATTGAAACTATTGATGATTAAATGAATAGATGTGATTTAACATATGTGGATTGGTTTTGGAACCTATAGTCGTGTCCTCTGTTTGAAACCTTCATTTAATGGTATTTCAGACTTCTCTTTAAGACACCAGAAACAGAAGCAAGGGTACATTATGCAGGTGTTATTTTATATATCAATGGATTTTTGATCGGATTTTAGGCCAGATGACCCTTTTGTTATACATAACCCAGTGTCAGGGTTGAAACCTTTTCCTTTTGATAAGATAACCCATGGTAGGTACCACCTTCAAAACATAAATTCCTTGCTAGTGAAACAACTTTTCCCACTATAGGTGTTGTTGGTTGTCATTTTCCCTTCTAAAAATCTCATTATTATAGTGACAACCTAGTTTTTATGGGAGTTCATGTCTTTAAATACATTTTTTTGGGATTGTTCACCAACTAATGATTGTTTTAATTTAGTTAGATGAGCCTCAAGAATGGTCGTCTGCTTCATAGGCCAACTGACTCCTCCTTCTTAGTGGTGGAAGACATGGTATGGCATCATCCATGAAAATGGAAGTATGAGGCAATATGACCTCAAAATAAATCTTCTTGTACTATTCTGTACGGTCTTGGGTCATCTCCTAGTAGAGTGACTTGAGAATTATATATTCAGATCATTCCAATACTTGGGATGGTTTACGCAAAGCTTAGGTGTTTTGACACTCTGATCTCATTGGTATAATCTCTAGCACTTTGGAGAGGTTAGTTTTCACCCCCTTATACTACTCCACCCCTAAGGTGGGTAGTGACCTATTGATATGGTTAACATCCCCTTAAATGTAGATGGAACTACTAAGAGGACCATTGTAAAATGTTCATGCATTTTCAAATCCCTTGAGGATTGCAAGTCTTAAATCGTGTTGGAGCATTCATTGCTGCATGAATCTGATATGGTTCAACTATTTTACCTTCCAATTTATTGGTGTGTTTGATAGTAATCCCCACATTAAATCCTCTTAGTTTACTATTATTAAGAGACGAGAATTTCCTCAATCTTTTCATCACCCTCGATGCGCTAAGAGACCATCGATCTTATGCCACACTAAATCTCTAAGAGCTGTCGAGCTTGTTGGATGATTTTTTTCAGTGTTTCATGCGAAAAGTGGTTCTTATCGAGCCTTAGTATGTCATGAGTGATTTTTGGGTTCCCATGTAAGAACTCTTTGTTCGGGCTCATGGAATCAAGCTATTTCATTTGAATTGACTGTTCCACCTAACCCAGACTTCTAAAAGATACACCAGTCATGTGGCTCGACTAAACATCTTTCTTTCAGTTTGATTTTTACGATTGTAAGGGGTTGTTTTAATGCACATTTATAGGTGAAGGAATGTTTGGTCTCTGGGTCTGCAGAGTCTTCTATGAATGATTTCTCGACCATTTCTTTTAGGTCGATCTGAATTTGATAGTATAATTTTAATGGATTCATTCCAGGTGTGTTATCTGAAAACATAGATTAATGCTTTTTACAATAATTCCAATGGGGGAGGTACCATGGCTGGGAATTTTCCTATTCTCATGTTAAAATCAATGATGGGGATTACCACTAGTCTAGTTTTTACAATGAATTTAAATGGATTGTGTCTCTACCTAAATGGGTTTACGAAATATTCGTTTATGTGTTTATGTTGAACCTTGAGTGATGGATTGAGTGTTAATGGATGAAGTGCAGATTGAGTTGCAAACGCTTGAGGTGCATTAGGCGCTGGGAACTCAATGCAACAGCTTGAACAAAAAATCATGACCTGGTAGGTCGGGTTGTGTTTATGTTATTTTTAATGTCTTATTAGGGAAGAGAAGTTTTTTGGTGGGTAGATTTAAGAATCAAGTGTTTTGAACCGGAATTAATTAAGTAGGTTTTTTAAAATTTTCATTCACTAAATCAGTTTTTTTAAAACACAGATTCATAATTTAATATCGAGAGTTGGATCACCCATAAGTGATGTTTTTAGGAATGGAGGAAGTCATGATAAGTCTCTCGAGTGGATCAAGAAGATTTAGAGGTGTCAGACATGAGAAACGTCAAGTTTCTAAAGATAATAGAGGGTTCACAATTTGCACATGACCTGCTAAACTGTGAGGCCCACTGAATAATACTATGTTTCCCTATTTTACAAGGGATAGTGACCTACTCAAGGCATGAGAACAATTCCTAAACCATGCGTGTATCCCATGCATGGTGCATCTTGGATGCAGTAAACTCCATAGGGTTGGCGCAGGGTTTGGAAAACTCTGTGAGAACAACTGTGTGTGATGTCTGGTTTTTAATTTTTATATTTCCATTAATTTATTTTAATTAAATTGAAATATAAAACCTAAACTACTCCCTCTACCCTATCATGTGTGATGCACCAGACCAAGGGGCTCTCTCCTTCGACGAACATACATCCACCCTATGCCTCCTCTTCTTATGATTTTTGGCTGAACTCCATTAATTTTCATGCCTGATCCATCATTGTGAGTGTCATCCTCCCTTCTCCTTCATTCTTCAAGATTTACTTCCACCAAATGGGCGCCCGGTGATAATCGGTCAAACCCTAGGGTTATGGGGTGATCATAATTATGAATTTCATTCAGTCTACGATAGACTAAATGGTCTCTCGGGACCTTGGGATCAATTTTCTGAAAACCGCGACTGATGGTGAGGCGGTTCAGATGTTTTCGGTCCATCGGATTGGCTTCAGTTGCGTTCATATTTTCCATGTGGTTTGGCATCATTTTGGATCATCGATGATGTGGACGCTTGGTTCCACCTTAAGGTACGATCTCTTTCCAAGTCATCAATCTTTATTATTTCATTAACAATGTTTCTTACCACAGTTTTGATATAAATAAATTTATGAAATGACGTATTATGTTCAATTCTTGAGAAATGTAAATTTTATCATGTTCATGATTTGAATTCTTAATGTATTAAATGATTTGTTGATAAACAATATCATGTTTTTAAAATAAAAACCCACCAACAGAGGTGTGCAACCTTCAAGATAAAAATTAGTTGTTATACATTGATTTCATGATTTTTCATGTCTATAATCATTATTCTGGATGTTATATTGAAATAAAAAATGCTTGGGACATGGCACTAATGACATTGGAAACATTGAGTTTCCATTTTTTAAAAATATTAAAGGACTGAAGCATCGTCTAAGTGTTTGGTCCAGTTTGTGAATGGAATTACCCATTTAGTTAAATTCTATTTTGAATTGATAATTAGAGCCCTTTTAGGTGAAATTGACAAGTTTTGGTAAATATAATGAGTTGAGCGAAATGATTGACCTTCAGAACAAGTTACAATTTTTTCAAATGTTTTGAATACTAATAAATCCTTTAGTGACACGTGGGTTCCACGTACGGATTCCATGATGTCGTCAATGGGTTTTTATATTCATAACATGGGAGTCATATGGATTCCCATATAGAAATTCCATAGACGGACCTGAGTTCATGTCACAAGTATTGGTTCCACATTCGTGGAAGCCTATACTATTCTAAGGGAAGGTAGCGGTGTGGTCCTTTCCATAAGAAAATTGCCTGATTTTTTTTATAAATGGTAGGAATGCTACTTTACCTTTTCATAATCTTGGAAGGAATGGCTTGAACAAATTAATGAATTCTTCCATTGTTACATGGTCATTCAACACTAATGAAAGGCATGGATTTGACCAATAAATTTTATGTTGAAACTCAAATTGACCTATCCTAACTAATGGAAGTCAAGACTTGAAGTGAATGAAATACTATATAACCTGTTTATCAAATAGCAATTGACTAAATCAATCTCACCTAGTATACAGAGAGGAGAATACTATGGGAATTGTGAACCCCATTCTGATTAAAGGATACAGCTTTCTTAGTGGACACCCACCTTGACTAAAGTTCTTGTCTATTGTATGGTTTCTTATTATACTACTATTGGGTCCCATCTTCTTACAATATAACTCGGATACACTCCTTTGATCCAGTATTGACTAGAAGGTTCCATGGATAAAGCCCATCTGGATCTGCCTTTGCAAAGATCTTTTTTACCATGGTCAATCACCCTTGAATTGATATAACACTTATTGTGGTATTCCTTGGATTACGATCCATTGATTACACTCTTACCCCTTATCTATACTCAAATAATAATGAGCTAAATTTCTATGATTTTACGATACCATGGCTTTTACCCTGGAACTCATTATCAGGTTTCCATGTTATTTCTTAAAACCTTCACTAATTATTCTATCATAGGATGCCTTAGATACACTCCTTGTGTCCAACAATGTCATGTATGTGCCCTTATTAAAGCCCATCAGGCTTGTTCATAGAGAATCCTTAATTTTCCTTAGTGGAAACTCCTAGGAATAAATAGGTTACATACTCAAATATGTCTTATGAAGAAAATAGAAATGCTAAATTATTGAACAGATTACATGTCTTGACACTAGTTGAGGGCTCAAGAAGGTACATGGATATTATGTCACATTGTACTTAGTGCTTTATTTATGTAGTCTTGAAGCCTATTTAATTTAAAATACACTATCAAGATTTTTTTAGACACCAGTGGTTACGGCCTACTGAGATTTATATCCCACACCCTACTCAGGATTCCATTATAATCGGTTACCCTTGTAGACCATTCTTGTTTTCATGACATTAAACAAGGTTGTGCTACTTTCTTTTACCTATAGTATGAGAAAAGGATCGTGTTAGTGCTCAGGATACTTGTTGAGATAGCCTTTATGAGTTTTGTTCTTTTCATTAATTTAGTCCTACAAAATATTTAATTTAAAGGCATGTTTACAATTTACTATTTGAAATAATGTATAAATACCATGTCATGCAATATTCTTTTTTTAAAACAGGTTTTGTCCACCGTTGTTCGTTTATATCAAATCTGATATCTGCTTCTTTGTCAAATATGTATTACTCCTTTCGTTGTTGATTATTATTTACACTATTACACCACTATAAATCTATGATAAGAGGGTATATTTTCCCCACAAACTATTTTTACACACTTTTGGCTAGTCATCATCATCTAGATTAAGGGTAGGAGTGCTTGAGGTGAAGTGGTGACCGATCTACCCACTGTCGTAGTGGTGATACATGTTGGGATGTTACAAATCCAAATACATTGTAACTATTTTTTTATTTTACTTTTTTTGAATTAAATTACTCTTAAATCATTATTTTTTGAATTTGATTCCAATTACTATTTTAATGGTTGTTTCTTAAATGTTTGATAGAAATAATTTTAGAAAGATAAATATGACTAAGATGATTCAGATTTTACTACTGTTTCTGAAAAAAGTGGTGCACACTCTCTCACAAAAAATAGTTGTGACTTACAGTCGTATAGAGAAAAAAATAAAATTATAGGAAAATAATTGTGGATAGATAGAGCTTGAGATTAACTAAATATCGAAAGAGACATAGAGATAATGTTGTTGAAAACATGAAGAGCTGTGATAATATAAACACTCGATCGAGGAAGCCAAAGATCATCACGTCTAATACTTTTTCGCAACCAGAAACAAGAGTTGTAAAAATCTATTTTTCAAAATATTTTGAAAGATCCAAACTCAAGGTTCATTTCTAATTCAGATCAATAGTCACAAGCTTCATTAAAACTGATCAAACATTTTTATACACTTCACTCCTAGATTTCTCTATTTTATTTATATTTATTTCATTTTGAGAAATCAGTGAGATATCATGTTTTATATTTGTATAATATCACATTTGGTCCACATAAAGAAACATGATATATTCTAAAACAATTTTTACATCAATGGATAAGAGTGGTAGAGGCCCTTATGTGTCTTGTTGGGTTTTGATCCCAAAAATAACTATGGAAGAGGATGTGTGTTACCTGTATTGTGTTAACAATTTTATAACTCAATCTTGGTTGTGGAACATTGAGATTATGTTATATAAACTACTTCGTGATGGTTGATCAACAAGTGGAGAGGACTTAGTCTTTACATGATATTGAACATCTTTTATTCAATAACTCCACTGTGTTTTTTACATTATATGCACATTAAAACTAAGAAATTATTTGAACTGAAAATCAAATATATAAATTGATAGATTATATTGTTTTTTATTAGTGTATTATTTTGATCACGTAAATTTATTTCAAATAATTAAATAATATTATTTATTATTCATACATGAACTAATGATTATTTGTAGAGATATTTAGAAAGATTAAGATATATGTTATACTACAAATTTTATGAAACTTTTTTATATTTAAATATTTGGTGGATTTGAAAATAATAAATATTTAATAGAATTTTTTATTCTGACCTCAATTCACCCCCACTTAAGATACTCACTCCGACCAATATTAGGTATCTGATCTTATTATTTCTATGGAATTGATATATTCTAATTAATTTTAATTATTTTTCAATATAGTTTAGAAATTATAAATTTTTGTTAGTTCTAAATTTTGTTCTTTAATATGGATAATCGTCTAGAAGGTCGTACTACCAACAAACCTCATTAATTCAATGGAACAAATTATGACCAATGGAATATAATAATGATAATTCATATAGAGAGCATTGATTTTAATATTTTTTTCTATAATATAATATTAATATGCTATATATATGATACTTCTCTATGCACTTGGGATGATACTAAAAAATTTCCTTATAAAAATTACTACAAGTATATGAATTACATGTACATTTTTATTGGTGATGAAGAGTGAAATAAGATTTCTTTTGTTAAAAAAACTTTTAAAATATGTGTATTTTTCTTATTTCTCAAGAGGTAACTTAAAATGTTAATGGGATGAGGCTTAAAAACAATTATATTAACTATTTTAATTTAGTAATGATTCCTGATAACAATATTTCTGATATGTACCATAGGTATAATGAGATTTTCAATTCAATGAGAATTCTAGGAAAATATGTTTCTGACAAGGATAAAATAATGATATTATTGAGTTGTTAACTTGGATGTCAGAGAAGCACATTAGTGTCAACCAGAGAATCTTGTGATATCTGAAAATTATCAGTCATAGAGCTGATAGTTAAGGTTATTATATATTAAGAAGATCTAAAGGTAAACTATGAGGAAGATTAGGAGCCTTTGTGAAAGTTAGTATTTTTAAATACTGTTCTTTGTAGACAAGATAAGGGATAATGAAAAAGAGAAGGTACACGATATAGATTTGAGTTATAGTGAATCTTCTTATGAGAGTGATGAATAAATGAATCATCTAGCTAGAAGGTTTATGCAATTTAATAAAAAAAATGTTTTTAGAAATCAAAATTATAAAAGTAAAATACGATAATATAAGGAATTGTATGAAAAGTGATGAAGATTAAATGGATGTTGTCTACTATGAATGGAAAATAAAAGGACACATAAATTATGTTTTCCAAAATCTAAAATACAAAAAGTGAAATGATGAAAGGGGAAATATTCATGAAGGCTACAAAAGTCACCTAGAGTGCATCTGATGATAGTTCTAGTGACTCAAATTCTTCACTGGAATAAAAGAAGGATAGGGAAAATATGTTCTTTATGACTAAATGCAGTGAGGTGTCTTCATTACAATATATTAATGATATTCTTCATGTGCATTTTTAAGATAATTATGAAAATTAAAAACATGTATATAATGGGTAAAATGATGGGTTATTTGAAAATTACAACATGATAAAGTATACCTTTAATGAATTAAAAATTAATTACTAGATTAAAAAATGGTAGCAAAATATGAATATATATGCAAAGTAGTATTTATTTAAAGAAAAAAAAATTCAAGTGATCAAGGATAAAAATGAACATAAACAATATAATTGGAAAATCAAGAATACCTTGGAAATTTTACTAATGGAAGAGAGTAATTGACACAGATTCTAGGAAATCATGTTCCCCCCAAATATGTTACTATAGTATGATATGATCCTAAACATAGAAGAATAATTAATAATAATTTTATTCCTAAATCCACACCTGAATCCTCAACCATGAAACATTTTTCAAAATGATACAATAATGTTTTTATTTCTAAAATCTTTTAATCTATTTATAGGAAGCCCATAAGTCCAATGTGGGTTCCCAAAGCATTAATCTCTAACATTTCTGAACACAAATATATTCTGGTACCTAAATAATTTTTGTATAGAATTATTTTTGTAGGAATAATTCTCGAAGAGATCTTGTATAAGTTTATGTCACCTAGATAGTGGTTTTCCAAGACATATATAGACATATTATTCAGATTTAATATCCTAATAATGGTTTATTTTGGGTATGTTAATTTTTGTGAAGTTGGAAGAGGAAAAATCATCGACATATGACAGATTGGTAATTATTATTCAATTTTAATATCTAAAATTTTATAATTTCTTGGTTTAAAGTATAATTTTATTATCCTTTCTCAGTTGTTTGATGATGATTTTTATGTTATGTTTGAGAATGAGGCATTCAATATTATTGATTCTAAAAATGGATTAATTTTTTATTAATTATTAAATGAAATTGTTTAAACTGTTAATTTAAATTATTTTGATTCTAATGCTTCATGATGAAGAGCCTTTTATAAATAATCTTGTCATTAGCATATGAGACAAGTCCAATTCCACATTAACTCACATAGAATGTTAACTAGGAAAGAGTTAGTTAGGGATATACATAAACACGAGTTCCCAACTAATAATGTTTATAACCCCTTTTATAAATAGAAATAACATAAATTTTATTTTAAACTAAAGAAAGATGTTTCAACTTCTTAACCACCCAATTTGGTTTACATGGAATATTTTATGCCTTATAAACTTTCAAGTATTAATTGGATGAAAAATATTTATTTTCACGTTGATTATATATCTATGTATTGTTCTTTATATTTTCTAGCTCAGAATAGTGAATCCATATCTTTTTTCATTATGTACAAAAAATCATTATAAAATCATAAATCATTAGGAACAATACCGTATTTAGTGACCATGTCCATTTTTTTAAAATAAATATTTTCACTCATTTTTTCAAAAAATGTTACAATCATAACATTTATTCTCATAGGACACACTAGCGGAATGAATTTTTTGGAATAAAAAAAATCCTTAAAAAAGATTTCTAAGACTATGTTGAATTAGTTTGACATTTCAATCAATTTTTTGGAATAAGATGTTAATACAACCTGCTATATTACCAACAGTCGTAATTTCACCTTATCCATAAACTTTCCCCTTATGACTCATGTAATAATAGGAATCCTAAGTTAAATTACATTATATTTTTTTGGTTGCAAAGTATTTATTATTAACACCTAAAATATAATTTTGGAAAATTTTATTCCAAACTTATTTAATGAATTTTCTATTGATACACAATTTTAAATAATTACTATATATATTTCAATAAGAACACCAAGAATGAGGAAGAATTAGTTAATGTAATATTTGGTGAAAATGATCCATCTTAGCCTATGAACTCTGTATAAAACCATTAGGATGATTTATCTTCTCTAAAATTAAATTCTAAACATTTAGATTCTACATTAAAAAATTATAAAAAAATTCCATTTCTGAAGAATTTCTCGAACATGAGGAACCTAAAAGTAAAAATCCAAGAGTAACAAGTGTTTCTTTCTCTAGAGATGATAGAAATTTTATGTAATAACATTTATACGTTTTAGGTGATTTAAATAGAGGAACCTAAACTATACATTCTGTTAGAAACAAGGTTGAACATAAATAGTGTTTTTCTCATCTTGAACAAAAGAACATTAATGAATCTAGAAATAATGAATTCTAGGATATATTAATGAAAGAAGATACAAATTTGTTAAAAATAAATTAAATTTAAGTAGTTGTATATATACCCAACGACACGTTGTGAATGTAACTAAACGAGTGTAAGAATGGGTTTTATCACTCAAGAAATACATATATAAATATTTCAATTATTGATCCAAAATTTTATATTTAGTAATAAAAAATTTAACATGACAAAGCCTTCTCACCTGTGGCTATAAATTATTCCAAAATCATCCTTCTTAGATACAAATAATAATTAGATTTCATGATTTATCAAATTGATGCCAAGAGTGAATTCTGAAATGGTTTTATAATTGTAGATGTTTTTGTAGATCAACCCCTTAGTTTTAAAAATCCTTGTTTTCTAGTTCTTGTTTTTAAATTTACTATATATTTATATGGTTTAAAACAAGCTCCTAGAGCACGGTATGATAAGATTTGAAATTTAATTATTCAGATAGGTTTTTCAAAAAGAATATATTATCCTTCCCTTTTCATAAAAAATTCAAATTATGTATCGGTTATACAAATCTATATTGATGATATTATTTTTGGATCTTCATAAAATTCTTCTACTACTGATTTTTTATAAGTGATTCCAAATGAATTTGAAATTAGTTTAATTGGTGGGCTAAAATTTGTTCTTGGATTTCAAATATTTTTTAAAAAGAAGGAATTTTTTTTAATTAATGAAAATATACAAAATATATTTTAAAAATATATAATCTAGATAACAATAATAGAAGTGATTCTTTTACGAGTACAAACTTCTAATTGGATAATGATTGTTTCGTTGCGGATGTGCGTCGGGTTACGCTGTTCCGCCAGGACGCGTTCGCGCGTGCACCCGTCAACCCGAGGGGATGGGCGCGCGGCTTGTGGTCCTGCAGTCCCGCTTTCCAAGGGCGGGCGGCATTCGTCCCTTATTCTGGGGCGTCTGCTCCTTGATCGAAACCGGGATGATGGGATGTCGGCTCCTCCTTCCTTGGACGTCTCCTCGGAACTCGTCGCCTAATCCGGGTCTCCCTCATAGACTTAAGAATGTTCGTGAATCTCGTTCCCGGCGCCATATCTTCATGGACACCGGTTAATTACGCTGCTTCCGCCCGGACGCTCCAAGGAGTCTGGGCGGGGCAGCAACCTACGGTGAGAAGGCCGGGTGGCTCTGGGTGCTGGGGGCGTGTCGTAACACTGCGGCTCTGCACGTCTATCTTCCGTCCCTAATAGGGCTTCTCGAAGGCATGATGGCCTGAGGCATCCCGTACTGGGTGCGGGGAACTGTGTCACCTGAGGTTTTCCTCAGCTTCCCATGTTTAACACGGGGTATGCCGCGAGTTTAACGTCTAGCGGGGACGGCATCGGACCGATCAACACGAAAAGTGGATCAGATGACAGAACCCCTTGCGGGGAACCTCCGACGCTGGAGCCAGCACATGGGCGGCTTCCCAAGTAACGTGGAGTGGAGTGAAGTGGCATGACCCCACCGGGATGTGGCGGCCCGGGTAAGGGTCAGGATGGATGATGGAGTGAAGAGCTTGGACCCCGTAGGGGCTTCCTACGTACCGCGCGTTAGCACGGATCAAAGTCAACGTAGTTCGGGTATACAGTTTAACATCATGCTGGACGTCGGCAAGCCGACTCACGAAGAGGTCGAGGCCGCCGGGCGGAGGATTGAACCGAACCACCTCGCACAGAGGGGGATGGAATGGCCGGGTGGATCACAGTTTCACGTCATGCTGGACGATAAAAGGAGAAATGGAAAAGGGGGGCTGTGGGGAGGCACCGTGGAGATACACACGGGCAGTCTCCCACAGGGGCGGATTCATAGGTGAATCGACGCATGCGTGAACCCTGGAGGGGTCCACTGATGGACGAACCGACGTAAATACGACCGGGACGACCAGGTGGCGGGCTTGGACCTCAAGAAGGCTTCCTACGTACCCTGTTTAGAAGACAGGGATCAAAGTCCACGTAGTTCATTCTGTCAGGACATACGCACTTGAGGCAGCCCGGATGCGGAAAAACTCAGTTGGAAGGGAGTTGGACCGAAAGCAGAAGACACCTCGATCCCAGTCACACCCTCTACTGGCTTCGGCAGTGGGGAGGCGCAATGGAGATACACATGTGCAGCCTCCCACGAGAAACTAGGGGTTTGTAATACCTTTCCCCCGTAGGGAAAAGCCACTCCCATTAAATCGTCCCAAAAGCGGGACAATCCCGACATCCCTACAGAGACGAGCGGGTGGGGGCCACGTCCAAACCGGGGGAGACCCTGCGTGCAGAGCACGGGATCGGATGATGCGGACGGTTTAGCGTCTTGCCAGACGAAGTACAGTTTAACGTCGTGTGTTGAGGACGAAGCGGAGGGTTTAACGTCTTGCCGGACGAAGCACAGTTTAACGTCGTGTGTTGAGGACGAAGCGGACGGTTTAACGTCTTGCCGGACGAAGCACAGTTTAACGTCGTGTGTTGAGGACGAAACACTTGGCAGTTTAACGTCTTGCAGCGCGGACGATGGGGGCTAGGTAGTTTAGCGTCGTGCAGCTTGGACGGGTGTGCGGTTTAACGTCATGCTGGACGTATGGGCAGTTTAACGTCATGCTGGACATTGTGCAGTTTAACGTCATGCAAGACGAATATGCAGTTTAACGTCATGCTGGACGTATGATTGCCGCCGATGGGTCCGTGTCACTTCGCACGAGCCTGGAAGGCTGCACGGGAAGACAGCGCAGGGTTCGGGCACCCAAGACGAGGATCATCGGGCGCCACGCAGGTGGGTACCCTCAGGGGGTCAAGGGAGGCGACCCCGGCGGATTGCGCGCGAAAGAGGAGCTTTGCGCGCAAAACCGCGAGTCGGCGCGCAAAATGGCGGGCTGGCGCGCAATTGGGCCAGCGCTTCGCGCGCGGATGATTGGGATTGCGCGCACTGGGCTTCGGGTAGCGCGCGGGGGCAACGGCTCATTCTCTAACGAATGGCCACTTTGAAAATGGGGGTGCGCGCAATCGGGCTGGATTGCGCGCACCCGGGGGGCAATTGCGCGCAAGAGGCTTCTTTTGCGTGCAAAGGCCTTTGGGTTGAAATTTATTCAAAGGAAATGAGCCATGGGAATTGCGCGCGAAGGCGGACCCCAAGGCTCTATTGCGCGAAAGAAAGGAGGTTAACTGAAGATCGGCATTGCGCGCGGAAGGGGTTGGATTGCGCGAACGAGCGACGCTTCGGATTCCGGCAACCTTCAAAACGTCGGGGGTCGCCTTATATTTATAGGCAACCCCGGGCGCGAAATCCGGTCTCGGGCGCGCAATTCGCCTCGCGGGCGCGGAATCAGGACCCAGCGCGCAAAGGCGCCGCGCAGGCCGCGGGCGCGCAAAATAGCGCGCCGGCCCAGCGCATTGCGCGCATCCCGGGAGGATTGCGCGCCGCGGCTCAACTTTGCGCGCGAGCCTCTGAAATTTCGCGCAAGTCCTCCGGGCCCTCCGGAACGTGCCTCTGACTCCAAATATCACTTCGCTTTCCGCATCCGGGGCTTCATTTGGGAACAACGGACTTTTCCGGCGTCTACAAAAGCCCCCCCTCGGAATCTGGTCGGCGAGAGGTCGCAACGATCGGGTTCCGAGGGAGACGCTGGAATGCCGAAGTCCTGGGCGGCGCGGGACTTAGGCGCGCAAAAAGGGGCGCCGGGCGCGAAATTCTCCGCTGCGGTCGCGCAAAGCGCTTTCCGCGCAGCGCGGGCCCCGGCCTCGCCTATAAATAGGGGCCATGGGTCCCGCGTTCCGTACTCAGGCCTTCCGCGCGATAGGCTCCAACGCTCTCGTGCGCGAAATTTCCTTTTCCGGCGCGAAATTCGCCCGATCGGCGCGCAAAACCGTCCGGAATTCGCCTGTCTTTGCGCGAAAACCCGGAACTTTGCGCGACATTCTTCCCAATTGCGTGCCGTCCACTTGGATTGCGCGCCACCCTTCAAACTTCTCTACCAGCCTCGTCCGATCCCCCACGCTTCATCCCTTAATCCGCACGACTCCCGAAACTTCTGAGATGGTCGCGCACAGAGGAAATGAGGGGGATGCCGCCACTCGCAGGGCTGAGATGGCGACGAACGAGGAGGTTTACGGAGCCAAGGAGATTGTTTCCCACAATCAATCCTTGTTCGACTTACTAACGCAGGCCCAGAAGACATATCCACTGTCGGACAACCTGCCGCTCTGGATCTTCGGCATCCTTGATGAGGTTCCGGTGCCAGGGTTCGAGGTTGATGCGCCACGGACCTGGGTGACTCGGGAGGACGAGCTTCCCCGCTATAACATCACCAACAATGGGCATCCTGCCAGGGAAACCAGGGACTTGGATGTCTACGTCCTGAACCCGAGGACGCGGACCATTGATGGGGGTGAGCCTACTGCGGAGAATTCTCCAGCCCTCTACTCGAGCATATATCGCCAGAGCGTCACGGACGACACCAAGGGCTGGCTGAAGGACTGGGACTTGCGGTCTGGGGGCAACTTCACCAGTGAGTGGGCCTGGGCGTTCTGGGTACGCCACACTTGCGATCACTTCGCAGAGGAGCTGCGGTACATCGGTCTGTTTGAGGCGGTGTGGACGTCGCAGTTCCACTTCTACCAGCAGTCCGAGCTCGGGCCGGAGCTGTTCACCCGATGGTCTCCGGATACCAACACCTTCCATCTTCACCATGGGGAGGTCGGCATCGGTCTCTGGGACATCCACTGCATCGGAGGTATCCCGCTGGAGGGCTACCAATACGATGAGTTCCTGCCACCGAAGAACACCTGGGAGGACAGGTCACGGACTCCCATCCTGACCTGGCATCTGCTTGACCTGGCTACGCAGCGGCTTGGGATCAAAGACTTCCAGAAGGACATAGCCTATAAGGAGTGGTTCGGCCAGTTCTTGGAGCATGACCCAGCGGTCAAGATGCCAGGTAGGGGGAAGCGGTGCCCGACCGCAGCTCAGAGGAGCCGGAACGGGTCGTACTGGCGGGTCCTGGAGACGGGCGACTACCGCTCATGGGGGTACCGCGTCATCGAGGCACGGGACCCAAATGTCCGGTACGCGGCGTTCCTGGCCGCCTTTCTGAGTGGGTGGCTCCTACCAGTGCGGGATGCGAGAATGGGTGTTCGCCCGGCGACACTGGCGATGGCGGGCGCTATGGCCGCCAACAAGAGATACAACCTCGAGGTCCCAGTGTTGGCGAGGCTGTATGTCATCCTGGGACGCATCTCACGAGGGGGTCGCCACGAAGGATCTGTGGGCCCTTTCAGTTCTTCCACGGCTGGGTGGCTGCTCACCTCGGTGGGTACACGTTTCCGAACGCCATCATTCCCCCGGGCAACGGCCTGCGACCCTCCCTGCTGATCATCGCGGGGGTCGCTCCGATGACCCTAAGTGAGGAGGGCGTGCGGATCCGGATTGGCAATCATTCCAACTTCAACTTCAGTCCGTTCCCCACTCCCGTCGGCCAGATGATCGACAATGGGCAGGGTCCGCTGGAGCAGCATGAATACTTCCTGAACATGCGGGGCGGGTTGCTCGTGGCTCGGATCGACGGGAAGGTGATCTGTGAGCCTTACGTGCCGACCCGGTTCGCCAGGCAGTTCGGGTGCCTTCAGCGGATGCCGAAGAGGGTATTCACTGCCGTCCGGGAGGAGACGAACCCTGGCGTCCTTCGCCAGATGTGGCTGATGTTTGCCGCTTTCGGCTCTGGCGACGTCATCACTCTCCCTCCTACCGGAGTTGACGCAGGCTTGGCAACCGAGTACGCCGAACACTGGGCCATCGCGTACCCTGAGGGGCTTTTGCGGAAGCTAGTTCGGCGGCTCGAGGTTACCCGTGCGGAGACCGGGCGTCAAGGAAGGAGGCGAGGCGCCGCCACACGGGGGAGAACGGAGGCGCGCCAAACAGCGGAGCCGGCGCGGGCAGGGACTTCGGCGGCGGGCATATCGCGAGCTGCCGCCACGACCTCAGCGCCCAGAGAGGGGGCACGTGCGGTGGTCGACGAGCGGCCCGGGAAGCAGGTGAGACGTCTGCTCGAACCTTCCCATGATGCGGTCTTCCCGGCGCTGTGGTCGGCCTGGATGACTCTGCGGCAGTCACTGGGGACCGACACCATCTGGCGAAAGATACTCAGAGAAGGAATCTATCTGCCAGAGGTCGGGCGCCTCCAGATTGCCGACAGAGTGGACTTCAACCGGCAGTATGCGTATCTGACGGCCATGGACGAGTACGCGCGCCAACGTGGTCAGCGCGCAGAGCCATCCCTTCTGGTGAAGGTGATGCTCGGTCTCGAGCCCGCTCCGGAACAGATGCCGCCGGAAGAGGATGACAGTAGCAGCGACTCCGAAGAAGAGGAGGAAATGGGGGAGGATGAAGGCTCCGAGGGAAGATCCCATCAGGGGAGCCCACGGGAGAGCGGCGAGGTGGCCGGCTCTGACAATGTTGATGTCGCTGAGCTCATCGAGGTCCGCTTCTATCCCTACTCAATCTGCTTCATCCACTCTCTTATGCAGCTTCTAACCCATTTCTCCATCTTTCTCAGGAGCACACGGATGTCGGCCAGGCGTCCTCAGCGGGAGTAGGAGAGGCGCCAGCAGGACAAGGCGGGGGCCAGGCACCCATTATCGAACTGACAAGCGCTAAGGGGTACCCTGCTGCAACTGTTCCTGCGGCGACTGGGATAGCGGAAGATGACGCTCCGAACTCCCGTAAGTCTCTCTACTTTACTGCTGGTGCTTGCCGTTGACGATCCGTGACTAACCATGGCATGTCCTGCGCAGTGATCTCAACACTGGAGGCTCATCGGGTTGCCGAACCCGGGCCATCCACGAGTGGACCGGTGGCAGACATGCTGCCTGCTCCGGAACAGACTTCCCAAACCGAGCCGGCCCCACCAACTGCTGATCAAGGGGCTGCGGACGTCGGCGGTGCAGCCATCGGAGAGAGGTTGGGGGCTGACGAGGGTGTCAGCGCCGCTGGGGAGAGATAAGAAGGTCGCCCGGATGTTGGGGAACCTATCCCTCGTGAGGACCTCCCAGGGGCGGACCCTGCAGCAGATCTGCTGGCTGCCTTCCCTGCCTACCGGCCTGCCGATCCCGAGGAGATGGACGACTCAGACACGGAGGCGGTCGAGGAGAGTCGTATAACGCGCCGTAGGGGGTGGAAGTGCATCCAGCGCTTCCTCAAGCGAGACCCGTCGGAGTGGCTGGGGCGCATGGGATCACTTCAAACCTGGCTGGGCTTTCTGTGTGCCGGGGGAGCTGATGCTCAACGCCTCCATCTAACGGTCCGTGATTTCATGGCCGAAAAGATGCGCGAGAGCTGCCGGCGTGCCGACGTCACACAAAGTCGGGACATGTCGGAGAGCACGCGGGCGCTCCTCGCGGCGGAGCAGGAAGTCCGGCGCCTCGAAGGGCAGGCGGCAGAGAAGGAGGCCTTCGTCGCAACGTGTACCGAGCTTGTGGAGCAACTAGCAGCCCAGCTGGTTGACGCCCAGGTACAGCTGACGGAGGCGGGCCAACAGATGGTCACAATTCAGGTCGAGCGGGAGCGTGCACAGGCCAGAATCGACGAACTGCGCGCTGCGACCGCCGACGAAGAGAGGGCACGCAGAGAGCGAGAAGCAGCTCTGGAGGCCACCAGCCAAAGGGTAGCGGCATTAGAAAGACTCATTCAGCACGCTAATCCCTAAGGGCTTTGTTTTTCCATTCCCAAAACATTTGCTTCCGCTACTTTGATCCATCTGTATGAATCAATATATTTATCTGCATCTTTTGGTTTAACATGCTCAACCACAATTCGTTGTCTTGCGGGAGTGTTAACCAAGCATCAGGCATCCATAATTGGGCCTGGATTTCTGGAGAAAAGAGGGAGGTCATTCCTAAGAAAGGAGACCTCAAGCCTAATCAATGTATCATCCCCCCAACTTGTTCCAACACATGAGCGGGACAATGCTAGGGGCGTTGAGATTTTATCCGAACATAGGGAAATGAGAAAGGGTGAATCGCGCGTCCCGAATCCAGACATCCAGAATGGTCGGCCTTCCAGGAAATGCCCAAGACTGTAGGCGGACAGTGGATCGACCATAACAACTGCAATAGACGGACCGAAAAAGGCCATCATTCATATTGCAGGAGGCGGACCACATGTCATCATGAATACCGCTTTGGGGTTCCTTCAGACACAAGGGTGGAAAATCCAGATCAACAGGGCATGCGAAGCGTGGGGCGAAGTGACAATTTGTTCGGACAGAATCCAACGTTCTCAAAATTGCGCCACCGTGGGGAGAGTGTATTAGGCGGATGCACTAATCTGGCCGTGAGTCACCTCAATTCTCAGACAGCACCTCTCTGACGAGAAAACTGTCGCTTCCCATCCTTGCGATGGGGCATCCCGAGCTGAATCGGGGAGAATATCACAACTGCACCACTCTACCCAAAGTCAGGCCGGACGGCCGGCGACGAGGAGGGGAGGGACTTAACGATCCCTGAGGCTGGACCCGAGTCGGAATGCCCGGGCGTTCCTACGTACTCCATCAGGCTGGAGATCAAGCCAAACGTAGTTCTGAGAGTGCAGTTTAACGTCATGCAGGACGTAGGACCCCATTTGGGGAGATCTTAGTTTAGGGTCGTAGAGCTCGGACCATAGGGGTAGATCTTAGTTTAAGGTCTTAGAGCTCGGACCATAAGGGCTAGATCTTAGTTTAAGGTCTTAGAGCTCGGACCATAAGGAGAGATCTTAGTTTAAGGTCTTAGAGCTCGGACCATAAGGAGAGATCTTAGTTTAAGGTCTTAGAGCTCGGACCATGAGGAGAGATCTTAGTTTAAGGTCTTAGAGCTCGGACCATAAGGGGAGATCTTAGTTTATGGTCTTAGAGCTCGGACCATAAGGAGAGATCTTAGTTTAAGGTCTTAGAGCTCGGACCATGAGGAGAGATCTTAGTTTAAGGTCTTAGAGCTCGGACCATAAGGAGAGATCTTAGTTTAAGGTCTTAGAGCTCGGACCATAAGGAGAGATCTTAGTTTAAGGTCTTAGAGCTCGGACCATGAGGACCTCAAAGCACGCCACATCGCGGTCATATCCCCTGGATATGCGAAGATGCACTGAGGGATAGTGTCAAGAGCGTCGAGGTTTCGCCTGGCCGGAATGGGAGGTGGAAAATGTGAATCATGCGACCATTCATTCAAGGACTGGGGGCACCGGCGTAACGATATGGGAGTACTGCCGACCGTGGCGGAAAAGCAGCATCAATATCGCACTAACCGTTGGTGGAATGAGGCAGCAAACGAGCATCAACCGCTCAATCACAGGATTCATATCGATTTGCTGCCCGAGGCCATTGGGGGTACCGGCCCGAGTCGGTGGGAGAGCACTGAGGCATTGTGTCTGAACCGTTCACGGGGGCTCCACCCAGGGCGTAGACGATGGGTCCGAATGAAAGGGAGCACGAAGCCTGAAAAACGGAGGAAACCTGACCAAGCGGATCCTGACCCTCCTGGCAATAAACCAGAGTATTCTTGACACCGGTGGACCACTGCAAGGGGTCGGGGAACACGCCTTGAGGGTGACCTGTAGGCGGCGGATTCCCCAGAGAAGGGGGAATCTCTAAGAGGTGGGGGGCTGGACCCGAAGTTTCAAACATCCGAGCGTTCCTACGTATCCCATAAGGATGGGAATCAAGCCGCACGTAGTTCTTGAAGCGCGGCGCAACACAATCGGGCACCAGCGCGGGGAAGAGTGCGGGTCTGACCCTCGCACACAGAAGGAGCGGCATTTGATATTTCTTGTTTGTCCTTAAAGATGAATGGTTTTTCTTTGTGCGGCGACGCGCCTGGGATTGAGAAATCTCTGGCGTCGCCACAATAATCAAGCCATGGAAGGCATTGATGAATGGCGTGGTTATTAACCAGCGCCCAACATGAGTGTCCCCCGAGGAGAACATCACGATGCAGTGCCGTTTCTCGTCGGGCGGCCAAGACGATCACAGTTTACGGTCGTGTGGTAGGACCAGACAACACAGTTTAAGGTCGTGTGGTTCGGACCATGGAGGAATCCTCTTATTGCGGTACGGCGGACACGGCGGAGGGGGGAACATACCCAGCCCTGCGGTCACGCACGATTCCCGGAGAAGAGTCTTGGGATAGGGGCCTGCGTATGTCCATCACCCGAGGGGCAGAGATGCTAGCCTCCAGATATACTGGGCCCAGAACGCGATTGTTCGGGCGACTCCTTCCTCCTTATGGGGACGAGGGTCCAGCTACGCATGGCCCTTGGGGAGGACATCCGCATATATCCTTGGTGCTCAGATCATGGGAGTCTCGAACGACATCATTACCCTGGTTGGTCTGCCTAACGTGTAGAGGTGTACTGAAGGTCAGTATGAAGAGAGTGTCGAGATTCCACTACAACGCATAAAGGCGGAGTGTGATGAGGACTGCGCAATCCAATGTTCAGATCCTGAAAGAGCCGACATGGCGATCAAGGACGTTGCTGACCATATTCGCAACACAACATCCGATCGCGTCAGCCTAAGACGGGGCATGCAAACGAGCATCAACCGCTCAATCGCAGGATTCATATCGATTTGCGGCCCAGGACTCGCCGGTAAATCGACCCGGAGCGGTAGGAGAGCACTGAGGAATCGTACCCAAACCGCCAACGAGGATCCCTTTGAGTGAAGGCCCGAACAAGAGGAAGCGTGAGGCCTGACAAGCAACACAGGGCTTGTCGGGATTGAATCTGACACTACGAGTCATAAACCGAAGTACCCAAAACATGTTAACAGATCTCCGGAAAGGGTCGGAGGACTCACCCTGAGAGCAACCAAAAGAGGGCAGATCCCCGTGATCAACCAAGAGACGGGGCTGGACCTGAAACACAAGCGTCCAGGCGGTCCTACGTATCCCATAAGGATGGGAATCAAGCCGTACGTAGTTCTTGAGAGGCAGTTTAACGTCATGCAGGACGATGAGGGGTGTGAGGTAGTCCCACACACGGGGGAGGCGTACGGCGCGGCCAGTAGACCAACGCGAATGAGGACATGATCCCCCGCTCACGCGATACGCCTCGCACAAAAAGGAGGGGAACTGGGGCCAGAGGCCCAACGCGGGATAGAGATTCCCGGGAAATGGGGCTGGGCCTGAAACATGAATGTCCAGGCGGTCCTACGTATCCCATAAAGATGGGAATCAAGCCATACGTAGTTCTTTGAGAGGCAATTTAACGTCATGCAAGACGAAAACAGATAAAAAGGAAGGGGGGAGCAGAAGGCATCCCCAAACGTGGGGGGGGCGTACAGCGTGACGAGCAAACCGACGTGAATGAGGGCATAGCCCCGCGTTCACACCATACGCCGCACACCCGAAGGCAACTGGGCCAAGGGCCCGAGATGGGATGGAAATTCCCAAAGGATGGGCTGGGCCTGAAACATGAATGTTCAGGCGGTCCTACGTATCCCATAAGGATGGGAATCAAGCCGCACGTAGTTCTTGAGGGGCAGTTTAACATCATGCAGGACGAATGATGAACAATTTAACGTCTTGTAGCTCGGACGTAGTGCAGTTTAGCGTCATGCAGGACGAAGCACTTGGCAGTTTAACGTCTTGCAGCGCGGACGAATGCTGAACAGTTTAACGTCTTGTAGCCTGAACGAATGCAGTTTAACGTCGTGCAGGACGTGGGCACACTCAGACAAAGTACTGCTTGAGGAACCTAGCGTTGGTGGGAGGAGTGACACGCTCACCATCCATAGTCGCTAGGGAGTACGCGCCATTGGGATAGACCTTGTGGACAACAAAAGGCCCCTCCCACTTGGGCTCCAACTTGGGCGGCTTCCTGCCGGGGATCATCGGCGCTCTTAGGGCTAGCACTAGATCACCCTGCAGGAAGGAGCGGAGGCGAACCTTCTTATTGAAATCTCGAGCCATTCTGCTTTGATGCCTCTCCAAGTTGTGCAAAGCGCGAAGTCTATTCTCATCCAGTGCTTCCAACTCGACTAGACGGGCTTCAGCAACTCTGTCCGGCGCTTGCTGGTCGTAGACCGCAGTGCGCAAGGACGGCAACTGGATCTCGATGGGCAGGACGGCCTCAGCTCCATACACCAGGGAATAAGGGGTCATCTGGGTGGAATTGCGAGTCGTCGTCCGATAAGCCCAGAGGGCGTTGGGGATCTTGTCCGGCCAACTCTTCTTGTTCTGACCAACCATCTTTTGCAGAATGTTAGAGAGGGTTTTGTTGAACGCCTCGATCTGTCCATTCGCCTGCGCATGATAGCGAGATGTATGGTTCGAGCGAATGTTATACTTGGCGTACAACTTCTTCAACTCGGCTGCTCGGAAATTGGTTCCGTTATCCGTGAGGATAGCGTGAGGCACTCCAAATCGATAGATGATGTTGGAGGTCACGAAGTCAGCGATCGAACATGATTTGACCTCTCTGAGCGGAATCGCTTCTGCCCATTTGGAGAAGAAGTCCGTGGCGGTCAGAATGAACCGGCACTGGCGAGCTGTCGCCGGCGGGTAAGGTCCCACAACGTCCAGTCCCCAGACTGCAAAGGGCCAGGAATACCTTGTGGTATGGAGAGGCTCCGGCGGCCGATGCACAAAGTTCGCATGAACCTGGCACGCATGGCACCTCCTGGCATACTGGATGCAGACATGGATCATAGAGGTCCAGAAGTATCCCAACCTCCGAATCTGATGGGATAGCTTCGGCCCAGTCTGGTGGGCGCCACATGAACCAGCATGAACCTCTTGCATGACTCGTGGGATCTCAACTCCCTGAAGGCAACGGAGGAGAACACCATCAAATCCGCGTTTGTAGAGGATCTGCTCCAGGCCGGGACTGCTCTGGAGGACGAACTGCGATGCGCGGCGTCGAACTCGCTCGCGCTCGGCCCGATCCGATGGAAGAATGCCATGTTGGAGGTACTCAACCAAAGGCGTCCCCCAATCAGGGGCTGATCCGACTGTCATATCTGGGGTACTCGGGGCTCCGGGCATAGGGGCAACCGTGGTGAGGTTACTTACCAACGGGCCGCGATCTTCTTCCGGGATAACGGGAGCGATGAGCCTGCGGCGCGTCACGCGGACGATCAGGTTGTCCTGTTCAGGCTCCGCAAGTGACGCAGCGAGGCTGGCCAAAGCATCTGCTCGACCGTTCTGCGACCGGGGAACATGGACAATTTCCGGCCGAGAAGGGAACCGGGCCATCAGAAGGAGGGTGCACTCCAACAATGGCACAAGTTCCGGCTTCCTGACAACGTAGTCGCCATTGATCTGCTTAACGACCAGCTCGAAGTCCCCTTTCACGCACAGACGGGGCACGTCGATCTCGAGAGCCAACTCGAGGCCGGTGATGAGGGCATGGTATTCCGCCTCATTGTTGGTACAGCCCTCTGACAACAGGAAAGAGTATGGCAGCACGGCTCGCTCCGGGGTAATGAAGACGATGCCCAAGCCCACTCTGTTGAGCTTAGGATTATCGAGTCTTCTACCGGTGGGGCTCCGGGATGCACCGTCAAAGTGCATCTGCCAGCATGGATCGGCTCGATCAACCGAGAGAATTGCCTCATCAGGAAAGCCTAGATCCAGCGGCTGATCCGCGGAGGTCGGGGGAGCTGCCAGAAAGTCTGCCAATGCTTTCCCTTTCATGGCCTTCTGAGACACATACCTGATGTCGAACTGCTGGAGAATCACAGCCCACCGCGCTAGGCGTCCAGTCAACATAGTCCGGCTCAGGATATATTTCAACGGGTCTACCCGAGAAACCAACTGTACCTCATGGTGCTGCAAGTAGTGCCGTAATTTCTGTACGGCAAATACGAGCGCCAGGCAGCTCTTCTCGATGGGGGAATACCTAACTTCCGCATCGAGGAGCATGCGACTGAGGTAATAGAGGCTATTCTCTGTTCCCTCGTTGTTCTTCTGGGCGAGAAGGGCACCCAGGGACCGTTCCAGGGCGGTCACATAAAGGACCAGCGGCTTTCCGGATACGGGCGGCATCAGGACCGGAGGTTGAAGCAGGTACTGCTTGATTTCCTCGAAAGCGGTCTGACACTCTTTATCCCATACATAGGTGGCACCTTTCTTCATGAGCCGAGAAAAGGGCTTACACTTGCCGGCCAGATTCGCAATGAATCGGCGTATATAGGCTAAGTGGCCTTGGAACCCTTGCAGTTCCCGGACGGTACCTGTGGGAGGCATCTGGCTAATCGCCCTGATTTTCTCTGGGTCGATCTCAATACCCCGGTATCTTACCACAAATCCAAGGAACTTTCCGGAGGTGACCCCAAAGGCACACTTCAACGGGTTCATCTTCAGGCAGCGAGACCGGAGGAAGCTAAACACTTTCTCAAGATCTTTGAGATGGTCCTGACGCTGGCGCGATTTGACAACCAAGTCGTCGACGTAGCATTCCACCAGTGTGCCGAGGATTGGCTTGAATATGCGGTGCATCGCCCGTTGATAGGTGGCACCTGCATTCTTCAGGACGAAGGGCATGACCCGGTAGCAAAAGGTACCTTGGGGGGCCCTGAAGGCAGTGAACTCCTCATCCTCAGGGGCCATCCGAATTTGGTTGTATCCGGAGTATCCATCCATGAAGGAGAGGGCTTGGAACCCTGCCGTGGCATCAATCAACAGCTCTGTCACTGGAAGGGGAAAATCATCCTTCAGACAGTGGCGGTTGAGATCGCGGAAGTCGATGCAGACTCTAATCTGCCCGTTCTTCTTCCTGACCGGCACAATGTTGGCCAGCCATTTGGGGTACTGAACTTCCCTCACGAAGCTGGCTTTAATAAGCTTGTCAACTTCGGCCTCAACCATGGCACCGTGGGATGGGTGCATCTTCCTGGGAGGCTTCTTGAACCCGCGATGGTTTGCCGGGAGACCAAGGCGGTGGACGGCTACCTGAGGATCTAGCCCCGGCATCTCGTCATAGCCCCAAGCGAACACATCACGGTGCTGCCTGAGAAAGTCCACGTACTGCTGCCGCTCCTCAGAGGGCATGGCGGCACTAACCAATGTGGGTCTTGGATCGACCTCGGTTCCAAGGTTCACCTGTATTAACTCATCGACCGTGGCGGGGACGCCCTCCTCAAAGGCTGGGGGTGCGTCATCCATATCCTCTCCGCTCGGGGAGGGATCGTCCACGGGAGAGACCGCGTTGGAAACTGCATTGGGGCTACCAGATCCTGCTGGGCCACTGGTGCTGGCGCGGGCGGTCGCGGCCATCTCATCAGGAGACTCGCGGACCGTCAAGACCATGGCGACGTCCAACCGGTGAATCGGGAGGACGTAAGCGTCATCCAGACTTGCCCAGGGATCGATTGCAACAGCGACAGGCTCAACCTCACCTGCCAGGATCTGCTTATCCTTGCTCTTGTAATAGTCCGTGTCCAGATAGCAGGCTTCACATGAGGCAAGAGGAGAGGCATCTCCTTGAAGCACGCCTACTCGACCATTAAGGGAGTATTTGAGGCATTGGTGGTATGACGAGGGAACCGCCACGTGAAGGTGAAGCCATGGCCTGCCCATCAATGCGTTATACGCAGTGTCCTGAGAGACTACCATGAATTCGGTGTTGGCAACCAAGTCACCGAACTGGGTCTTCAAACGTATCTTGCCGACCGGGGTTTGCTCGGTGCGGTCGTACCCCTGGATCCTGAGGTCGGAGGGAATCAAGTCATCCTCAGACAACCCCAATCTCCGGAGCGTCCGAGTTGGAATCAGGTTAATCCCGGACCCCGTGTCGACAAGACAGCGCCGGACTTCAAGGCCATTGAACTGGCCAGTGACATACAGCGGACGGATATGTCCCTGTATAGGAGGGTCTTCATCCTTACCAGAGAACGAGATAACTGCCTGGCATTCGGCGTCCTCGATCGTTTCGGCGTGAAAGGCCTCTGCAGCCGCAACCTCTGTCTCAAACTGGAGGGGGATTTTCAGGGCTTCAACGAGTGCCTCGCGCATCTCAGATGACATGCGCAGAGCCTCAAGGATGGAGAGCCTTGCTGGGATGTCGGCCAAGTGCTTCAGGACATCATACTTTTTGGCCAAGCGCGAGCCCCTGGTTGCAGGAGGTTGCTCTGCGGTTGGTGGCATGACGGGCCTTGCCGGTTGGATCGGCGGCCGACTGGTACTTGGCGCATCTCGCTGTTCACTGGTCGCAGTCCGGGAAATGGTCACCGTACTGGAGTCAGGAGGCCGGGATGGACTCGTGGCAGGGCGGAGCTGGTCGCGACGCGGCTGAGGCGGTTCTGCCTGGTCCCACACCACAAACAGTGGCGGAGGCGAATCCGTCATCCCCGGATGGGGGGGCTGCGCGCGCTGAGCTCGGTTTTGAGCCTGCTGCCTAGTCTCAGTGGCGTGCACGGCCTGGCTGGAGGTACCAACGGCTGTGCCCCGGCGACTCCTGTTGCTGCGGTTCTTCCGACGGTAGCGACGACCGGGGACACTAGGGAGTTCCACCTGGTGTTCTTCAACGTCGGGAACCGAAAAGGGATTTACCAGCTCGACGGTATTAACCGAAGCATACCCAACACCCGCCATCTGTGGGGGGGAACCTAGGCCATCGACGTCGTGAGACGGAGTTCCCGATTTCCCTTCCCCAGCCCCTGGCGGGTAAGACTGAATGCTTGGCCGGGCAACATGCCGGTCTTCCAACACCTCTGAAAGCCATCGGTCTTCGTATCGAGGAGAAGAGATTCACGTCGGGTTCACCATTTTTCTGTTTCGGTGCGGATGTGCGTCGGGTTACGCTGTTCCGCCAGGACGCATTCGCGCGTGCACCCGTCAACCCGAGGGGATGGGCGCGCGGCTTGTGGTCCCGCAGTCCCGCTTTCCAAGGGCGGGCGGCATTCGTCCCTTATTCAGGGGCGTCTGCTCCTTGATCGAAACCGGGATAATGGGATGTCGGCTCCTCCTTCCTTGGACGTCTCCTCGGAACTCGTCGCCTAATCCGGGTCTCCCTCATAGACTTAAGAATGTTCGTGAATCTCGTTCCCGGCGCCATATCTTCATGGACACCGGTTAATTACGCTGCTTCCGCCCGGACGCTCCAAGGAGTCTGGGCGGGGCAGCAACCTGCGGTGAGAAGGCCGGGTGGCTCTGGGTGCTGGGGGCGTGTCGTAACACTGCGGCTCTGCACGTCTGTCTTCCGTCCCTAATAGGGCTTCTCGAAGGCATGATGGCCTGAGGCATCCCGTACTGGGTGCGGGGAACTGTGTCACCTGAGGATTTCCTCAGCTTCCCATGTTTAACACGGGGTATGCCGCGAGTTTAACATCCAGCGGGGACGACATCGGACCGATCAACACGAAAAGTGGATCAGATGACAGAACCCCTTGCGGGGAAACTCCGACGCTGGAGCCAGCACATGGGCGGCTTCCCAAGTAACGTGGAGTGGAGTGAAGTGGCATGACCCCACCGGGATGTGGCGGCCCGGGTAAGGGTCAGGATGGATGATGGAGTGAAGAGCTTGGACTTCGTAGGGGCTTCCTACGTACCGCGCGTTAGCACGGATCAAAGTCAACGTAGTTCGGGTATACAGTTTAACGTCATGCTGGACGTCGGCAAGCCGACTCACGAAGAGGTCGAGGCCGCCGGGCGGAGGATTGAACCGAACCACCTCGCACAGAGGGGGATGGAACGGCCGGGTGGATCACAGTTTCACGTCATGCTGGACGATAAAAGGAGAAATGGAAAAGGGGGGCTGTGGGGAGGCACCGTGGAGATACACACGGGCAGTCTCCCACAGGGGCGGATTCATAGGTGAATCGACGCAAGCGTGAACCCTGGAGGGGTCCACTGATGGACGAACCGACGTAAATACGACCGGGACGACCAGGTGGCGGGCTTGGACCTCAAGAAGGCTTCCTACGTACCCTGTTTAGAAGACAGGGATCAAAGTCCACGTAGTTCATTCTGTCAGGACTTACGCACTTGAGGCAGCCCGGATGCGGCAAAACTCAGTTGGAAGGGACTTGGACCGAAAGCAGAAGACACCTCGATCCCAGTCACACCCTCTACTGGCTTCGGCAGTGGGGAGGCGCAATGGAGATACACATGTGCAGCCTCCCACGAGAAACTAGGGGTTTGTAATACCCTGCCCCCGTAGGGAAAATCCACTCCCATTAAATCGTCCCAAAAGCGGGACAATCCCGACATCCCTGCAGAGACGAGCGGGTGGGGGCCACGTCCAAACCGGGGGAGACCCTGCGTGCAGAGCACGGGATCGGATGATGCGGACGGTTTAGCGTCTTGCCAGACGAAGTACAGTTTAACGTTGTGTGTTGAGGACGAAGCGGACGGTTTAACGTCTTGCCGGACGAAGCACAGTTTAACGTCGTGTGTTGAGGACGAAGCGGACGGTTTAACGTCTTGCCGGACGAAGCACAGTTTAACGTCGTGTGTTGAGGATGAAACACTTGGCAGTTTAACGTCTTGCAGTGCGGACGATGGGGGCTAGGCAGTTTAGCGTCGTGCAGCTTGGACGGGTGTGCGGTTTAACGTCATGCTGGACGTATGGGCAGTTTAACGTCATGCTGGACATTGTGCAGTTTAACGTCATGCAGGACGAATATGCAGTTTAACGTCATGCTGGACGTATGATTGCCGCCGATGGGTCCGTGTCACTTCGCACGAGCCTGGAAGGCTGCACGGGAAGACAGCGCACGGTTCGGGCACCCAAGACGAGGATCATCGGGCGCCACGCAGGTGGGTACCCTCAGGGGGTCAAGGGAGGCGACCCCGGCGGATTGCGCGCGAAAGAGGAGCTTTGCGCGCAAAACCGCGAGTCGGCGCGCAAAATGGCGGGCTGGCGCGCAATTGGGCCAGCGCTTCGCGCGCGGATGATTGGGATTGCGCGCACCGGGCTTCGGGTAGCGCGCGGGTGCTACGGCTCATTCTCTAACGAATGGCAACTTTGAAAATGGGGGTGCGCGCAATCGGGCTGGATTGCGCGCACTCGGGGGGCAATTGCGCACAAGAGGCTTCTTTTGCGCGCAAAGGCCTTTGGGTTGAAATTTATTCAAAGGAAATGAGCCAAGGGAATTGCGCGCGAAGGCGGACCCCAAGGCTCTATTGCGCGAAAGAAAGGAGGTTACCTGAAGATCGGCATTGCGCGCGGAAGGGGTTGGATTGCGCGAACGAGCGACGCTTCGGATTCCGGCAACCTTCAAAACGTCGGGGGTCGCCTTATATTTATAGGCAACCCCGGGCGCGGAATCCGGTCTCGGGCGCGCAATTCGCCTCGCGGGTGCGGAATCAGGACCCAGCGCGCAAAGGCACCGCGCAGGCCGCGGGCGCGCAAAATAGCGCGTCGGCCCAGCGCATTGCGCGCATCCCGGGAGGATTGCGCGCCGCGGCTCAACTTTGCGCGCGAGCCTCTGAAATTTCGCGCAAGTCCTCCGGGCCCTCCGGAACGTGCCTCTGACTCCAAATATCACTTCGCTTTCCGCATCCGGGGCTTCGTTTGGGAACAACGGACTTTTCCGACATCTACAATGATAAAACATGGATACTAGTTGATCGAACCTGTTATAGATGTATTATTTTATGTCTACTATATTTGATTGATATTCAACTAGATATTGTGTTTACTGTATGTATGTGTGCTCATTTTCAAGAAAACGTAATGGAGTACCACTTACTAATTGTTAAAATAATTTTCAAGTATGTAAAATATACAAATAATTTTGTAATGATTTACCATAGAAGATAGTAATTTTATTTTGGTGTCATTATAATATTAATTTTGTTTTATGAATTTTAGATAAGAAATAACCACATTAACATGTCACTTCTTTGGCAAGTTTATAAAATAATATTGTAGTAATAGGAATAATTTCTTTGCATTGACTACTACTAAAGTAGAATACATAGATATAGGTTATTGATATTCCCAAATACTTTTGATGAAACACACATTACTAGGATGTGGATATCAGTTCTGACATGTCCCCTTAATCTTTGACAATAAAAATTAAATAAACATTTCTAAGAATCAATTTTCTTGTTGTAGGATAAAGAACGTTGATATAAGTTAACAATTCATGTGAGATCATTTACCAAAAGGAGATATCACTCTTGAATTTAGTATCACAAAACATCTTATAACTGATATATTCACAAGAATTTTAATTTTGAGATAATAAATTATATAAATATTGAGTTAGGAATGATAATATTTGGTTATTTTAAATTATTATTCCCATTGGATTATTATAACATTGTTTTTTCATATCATTGTTTTGTCAAAAAAAATTATTTTCATACCACTGTTTTTTTATATAATTTTTTATAAAATTGGTTTATCATACCATTGGTTTTTCGTACCTTTTGTTTATCATACTGATGATTCTATTACTTTATTAAAATATTTTGCATACCAATTTTTCGGAATGAATGTTTATCTCCTTGTATATTTTATTTACTAAAATATGATGGGTTATTTTGTCCAAAATTTGATTTTGATTTCATGTATAATTTTAATTTTATAATACCCAATATCCCAAATTATATTAAAGTTGAATTCTTCAATTAATGACATACATTTCACCCCATGTGATACTCTTGTATCTCTCTCTCGATCCAAAATCAATCATTTTCCACTTTCGTTTTGAACTCTATATTTACCTTCAGACAATCATGACTCTTCGATATGAATTCTAATAATGTTGTGACTATTAGTATCTTATCCATTTTAGAAGTATCTTTTTAAGAAGTGGACGAAATAATTGAGTGTTCCTGTTCCAGTTTCCCTAGTTAAACCCAAAATTCGTTTCTGATATTTTTTGCACAAAGGAGGTATACATGAAGTTTTTAAAATCGAGTGATTCTTTGGAATAAATGTTTATCTAATAATAAGGGAGGGTTGGAATGGTTTTCTTCAAATATATTTCCTTTCTACCTTAACTGGGTATATGAGTATTATCATAACACAGAGTCTTGATTTAATAAATATTGTGCATATTAGATTAAAAGTCTTGTCAAATGGAAGGTTTTTTGTTTCACATCATGAAAATTGGATATGTGTTTAATCATACCTATTCATAGAGTCTTTGATGATTATCAATGAATTGTTCCTTAATATAGTGATATGTTCATTTATTACGATTCACTTGATGTTCTAATAAGAGATAGTTCAACAAGAATGTATGTTACTTCAGAATTGGATGGTGAATGTAGGTTACTGATTACGATCCTGGAAAATATGTTATATCCATGAAAATGAGATTTTAAAACCATAAGGTATAAATATGTTTATCTCCAATTTCTTATAATATAAGGTTACAATATTAACCTCTATATATATCTAATGGCACATATGTTCGATATAATCAATCCTTACTCAAGATCTAATTCATTGATATAACAAAATATGATTTCTTCCATGTTAAAGGCCAAGGGACTATTTTTTGATACTAAAGATTCTATGATTGACTATGAGGGTTTCTTCCTAACCAATGCCACATGTTCATGAATTAAGATAAGGTAGAACCTATGTAGGAAACACTGGTTTGGTGATAGTGAAAAGTTATATGTTGAGTATAATCTAGTTGATCATCCTACCAAACCAAATGAAGAATTTTTTCCTTATTTAATCATGATGAAGCTAGTGAATACCAATATAATGAAGATGTTCTTGACGATGAAGTGGAAAAGGAATAATCATTTTCTGTTGGAAGTGACCCTAACCTTTCTCCATAATCCTCTCCCACCACCTATAGAGCTCCAATTTCAACTAGTAGGTTTCTAAAAAATTGAATTTTGATAAAACTGAGAAATAAATAATTGAGGTATCTATAGATGATCAATATTAAAGTTCTACATATACTGAAGTTGATGAGGATGATGAGGATGATGAGGATGAGGAAAAATAAAAATTATATTATCATGATTATGTGTGTGATGATGGAAATTATTTTGAACCAGGTGGTGAAAGTGTCTGAATAAATATGTTTGATGTGGAAATGCCTCTTGTCCATAAGAAATCCTTTTTTATAGCAGATATTTTACCATCATTGAATATTTTTCATGAGTATCATGTTATTAGTGTTTTTGAAACATGTTCAGTATCAACTGTTGAGGATGTTACATATTTTTTTGGCGGAAGAGTTGAGAATTATAAGTGATATGGAATGGGTAGTTGTAAACATTAGAAAAATGATATTAATGAAGAATAATTTGTAAATTATAAGATAGTTGCTGAAAACATTAAAAATTATCATATGGATCAAAATGTGGAATGTGATTACACTAATTTTTTTTCTCAAAAGATTATTGTGAAGAAAGATGCACCAATTTTTGGTACACAGTTAGAATCCAAACCTTCCAGTGTTGATCACACAGTGGATACTCCAATTTCATAAGGTCAGAGATATCTAGAAGTTTCATTTTTTTACCAGTGCGTTGCATCCTACCTAAAAGTTTTTTCATACAATTGGGTGGATCCTATGTAAAATGGGTGGTTATTGTTCTCTATTGTTTTAAATATCCCTAAAATGTATGATAAACAAGAATAAATTATTCAAGGTGATCCAAAATGATATATAATAGAACTCATTAACCTAGAAGATCTTCCTGATGATTTCACTTCTATATGTCCTCTAATAACTGACACTGCTCCAAATACTTATGTTTTTCCAATGGATATAGTAACTCAAATTGACTTCAATGTTTCTGGTGAATGGATGTTGTATATGTCTCACAAGCATGTAAGAAATCAAACCCATCTTTTGAAAATGCCTATTGATGAGGGTTCTTGTTATCTGTTCGAGTTGGTTATTCTACCTATCCAACTAAAAATGATTCATCCGATATAGGATGTTAAAATTGAAAATAAACTGATTGGAAATGATTTGGATTATGTGATGTCTTTTTGTGATGACATTAAATATGATTTTAATGATTATTTTGATGGTATCCTTAAATATAATGTGGATACTTCTTCAAATTATCCTAATGGTATTATTACCCAAAAAATACATGATGTTAATCAGTTGAGATTAGTTGTATAATAGGATTTTAGAGCATTCATTTCAAATGCTTTTAATAGTTTCACTGATTAGCACCTAGAAACCTTGATCAATTTTTTTAAATTATTACGAGGATCTCTAGTGGGTTTTCATCTATCCCAAAATAAGTATGACAAAATAGAGAATATTACAAAATCCGTTAAGTAATATCTCCCACTAATCTATACAAAACATTATATGGAAGATAATTTCTAATTCATTGATGAGAAAAATCGAATCGCCCATGTATCTCAATCATTAAAAGATAATGTTAGACAATTTAAGAAGATGACCCCATTGTTGAATAAGATTATAGAATTGAAGGGATAATTTTTTTGTTCCATGGAAAGGGGTAGTAAATTCATTATGGATTATACTAATCTATTGAATCCTTATCTATAAGTTCATAACAATGCAGTTATATATCGAGATGTCATTCACATTACCTCAACTACTGATAGACTCACTATAGGACTTGTTCACCACTATCCTCATCTATAATACAATTATGGATTTGTATCCAATGAATGTTTACCTATACCTCCTAGACCTAATCATTTCCCCCAATGACTATAGAGGAACTATGATATTTGAAACCAGTTATTTATAATGAATTTCCTTCATCCCCTACATCAGCTCCTCCTACTATTTTGAAAGTTATCCCTAATCATCCATTATTTAATCCTAGAACATATCCTAAAGGGAAAGAATCTATATATTCTACCAATGAAAATCCCAAAATGTTTCATTACATTTTTTGAGGGGATTGTACCAGAAACATATTTTAAATATATATGCTACCTTTTGGATATTTCATAATGTTTTTAATATTCTCATTAACATTTGATAATCCCAAAAATGTGGAGAAATTTTATATCATATTTGTTCTTATTAATTTTTTATCGATAAAATAAACTTTTTTTTGATTCATTTTATGGAATTACGATTATTTTTTCTAAACATATTGTCATTGATACTTTTTAATTATGATAATTCCATTTGATATCTCCATCTTTATTATTATATTCCTTGAAATATTTACACCTAATATGAATGATAAGTGTTCATTTATATTTTTCTTTAACATTGGAAATCATGTTTAAACCAATCTAATACCTTCGATGACCTATTTTTACATTTTAAATATTCTCCGGATACAATGATTTATTATCATAAAAATGGGGGATATGTTGACCTCTATGTTTTAATGAAAACAAAATCATGATGCTAATATTACTAATGAATTTAATGTTTTCTAATATGAAATCTATTTTCTGAGACCATGTGATAAATTCGTTTAAGTACAAGACCCCAGTGAGATAGAAAACGTTGAGACAAAATGTGTTGAGATAGAAACCATTGTCCCTGACCCACTAAAATCATAAAAGTATTTAAGTCTAAGATATTGTCAGGGGATCACACCATCAGACATTCATACTATCAGAAGGATGATTTGAAATTTTTTGATACATCGTTGATCAAGATATTTCAAGGATTTCAGGGTGTTATAATGAAAATGTGGATACCTATGTCATACCTTTAAAGAGGAACCATCAGCCTATTACACCACCAGACTCATAAAACCAACATAAAAAGAATTACTTATGTTTGAGAAACCATAATACCATAAACCATTTGTTGAGACACTGCCAACATAGTGAAAATTTGTCTATTTCGAAGACATTGTTAGTGTTACACCGCCAAATCCTGACATCACATGATCATGATGCTACCATAGAATGACCCCACAAGATCTTGAAACTGCCAAAGATTAACACAACCAGATCACAGGACACCATAAATCATTTTATTATTTTAATTATATACAATTAAATTACTCTAAAATGTATATTTATTGAATTTAATTCCATTTATTATTTTATTTATTTTTTAAACTCTTAACAGAAATCAAGTCATACAAAATAGTAAGAGGATAGTGATTTAGATGTTCATATTGATTCTGAAAAAAGTGAAGAAAATTCCATTGTGAAAAATATTTGAGACAGTTATTCATATAGAGAAGAACTAAAAATACTGAAAAATCATTTTGGACAGTGAGACCTCTTGATTCAAAAAATATCTAATGATCCACTAAACATAATTTGTTGAAAAATGAAGAGATAAACTACTGTAAAACCACATCCATGGAGTCCAAATCATAAATAATCTAGTACATTTTCACACTAAGAATACATGATTTGTGGAATTTTGTTTCCTGAAGATTCCAAAAGAACCAAACTCAACTTCATTACTGATTCAAATCAAGAGTCAAAGAAACATTGCAATATTCCGAGCATTTTTGAAATCTACACTCATAGATCACTCTATTATTTTTATATTTATTACTTTTTAAGTAGTGTATGCTATAGTCTATTTCACATGCACATAATTTATCCAGATCTAAACAAGAATATACTTGATATATTCACAATTAAAATTTGTTTTTGTTTCTCCTAGGGATAAGATTGGAAAAGGTCCTTATGTGTTCTGTTTCTTTTCACTCCCATGAATAACTGTAGTAGAGGATTTGTGTGACCAGGAAAGTTTTTACTATTGTAAAACTCAATCCAAGTTTTGGATCATTGATTTTGTGTCATATATACTACTTGGTGTTGGGTGATTGCTAACTGATAAGGACTAAGTCTCAACTAGAGACTGAACCTCATGTATTCAATCTTTCTACAATGTGATTTAGTTTTCTTTTACTTTTTTTTATACCTTATGGCTTAGAAAATTATTTACCTATAAACATAATTCATATTTTTATTGCTTATCATAATTTTTTGTTCGTATATAATTTTTAACATATTAATTAATTTAAAAGAATTCAAAAATATTATATATCATTCATCCAAGAACATATCAATATTAAGTAAAATTTTAGAATTATTATGATCATTATCATTTTACTAATTTTCTTACATGTTATCGTATTTAAACATTTGGATTATTTTAATATAATACCTTATTAATATAAATTTTTACTGTGTAATCAATTGCCCCCTCTTTAGATATTCACTACAACCAATACATATTAATTAATTAATTAATGAATTTTTGGTTTTGTGATGTTATCTATGTGTATAATAGTACTATAAAATAATATAACACACACATAGTTTTAAATAAATTATAATCTAAAAAGGATGGGTATTTCTTTCTTCTCACTTTAGAAATTGCAACCAGAAAATTTCGACTCATTTTCAAGGTAGAGAATACGTAAGGGTAATTATGGTTTATTTTTTCCTCTAGTTCTTTTGTTTCCACATCATACTTATAGTACCACTAAAACAATATCTATGAATAATTTTCTTTTTTACATAGAACAATTTCTCTATGTTCCATTATCCTCTATGGATACTCCTCAAAATAGAGGTCATTCTCTAATTGTATAACCTCTTGATTTTGTACAAATTACGGATTAGATATGTACTTACATTGAATTTATACATATATCACATCATTAAATTGATCAATATTTGTTAGAAGAGGAGTAGATATGCCATTAATCTTATATAATCATGTATCTGAAATGGGATAATGGTCATAGAGATAATCTACCATTTATTTCTAAACTACATGAAACTATTCCAATGTGATATCTGAAGGAAATGATTATCCCTAATTTCACACTCTAAGTCTTATAGTCCATTTTTATCTTTTCCCTTTATCGTTCTCTAAGAAGATTCTATATTTTTTTGACGGATTGATCATTCTCTATCTTTTTCATCACAAGATCAAGTATGAGTAGAATTCATTCTTTAATTACATACCAACAAGTGTGAGTTAGACATCACTACCTATAAAGAAAATCATATTGATCCATTTGAATACTTGTTTGTATTATATTATTGTATGATAATTCAATTAATAATATATGTTTATCTCAACCACCTTTTAATTACATTGAGTAATATTGGAAATTATTTTGGGGGAAATAGTCCAGGATAGAATTTAGTTTAATACTTTAAAAATATTGGATACTCTTTTATAATTTTTATGTGAACCATATATCATGCATTGAAGTGGTCAAATTTTATATCTCATGTAGCCTCACAACTTCCATAAAATATATCATGGAATGTTTTTCATGTGATAAATCTTTTCTGATAGCGATGAAGTGGGTATTCATGGGGAGTTAATCTTCCATAACTCAAATCTCAATATTTCCTTGGGAATGCATTAGGAGACCAATGAAAAATATCATAGTGACATTCTCTAATTTTCACATGGTTATAGGCCATGTTTTCATAATCACATTGGGATTCTATTTCTCTTGTTCAACTTACTGACATACCAATAACCTAGAGATATACTCCAAAATCTATTTTTTCATATTTTCACGCATAAATTGAACTCATATATCATGGTACATCTTGGTACATTCAGTATGGAATGAAAAAATTAGGCTATGTGCGTTATCTAATAACACATTCATTATCTTACGTGTTGCAGGAACACAATGTATAGCTACAAATTGAATGATACCAACCTAATCAATGTTGAACTCATTTAGATTCCCTTCCATTACATCTTTTACATTTATTTGAATATCTATATCATACCTTTATGTCTTATTGATCATCTATTGGATAGATGGTTGGGAAATAATTTGGTAAATAGAGGATGTATTCTTGAAAATTTTGATTTCCTGATCCGTCCTTTGAATATCTATAATGATAGGGTCTTTCTCACACATCATCTTTATTAATTTAGTAGGTTCTCTTCAGTTAAAAAAATCAACTATCATGATCACCATTCCTAGATAGTAGTCAATAGAGTAATAAATGTCTATGATTAGCTCTAACCACCTCAATTGATTCATTTTGAGCTCCAACAATGTGAATATATACTTTAGACTCTTATTAATGGTATGTATGCCACACTTCTCACCATAGATACAGTGCCACCAAATATTGAAGGTGAAAATCACATATGTTAATTATAGATCTTGTGTTATGTATTTTTCATCATGGATCATCAAAATGTGGTGAGACATGGGTAATAAAATTTTCATTATGCTTTAGTACATAGCCCAAACCGTTCCTAGAATCGTCACTATTTATCATAAAACCATATAAATATATTGGTAGTGTGAGTACAAGAACAATTATTTTCCACTTCATACGCTCCACAAATCATTCCTTGCATTCTTCTGTCCAGATATAATTTACCCCTTTATGTGTTAACCTATAGAGTTTGATATATAATAGGGTGAAATTTCTTACTAGAAGTCAAAAATACCCTACATTGATAACAAAACTGTGGATCTCTATGACACTAGTGGGTTTGAGATATTCACATTATCTTTTTCATTTAAGGGTAAATATTATTTCCATCACTGTTAAGGAACATAGATTAAATATTATCATTTCTTAAGCTTTCTTGTGAAAAAAGATATATGCTCTTAATATTCCAATTTTATCTAGTATTAAATTAGAATATTATTGATATAAAATTGCAACATATTTTATCAGGTAGTCTTTAAATAATCTATTGATCAATTATAATAACATTTTAGGGAAATTAATGTGTCCAAAGGGCATCACAATGAACTCATAGTTACCATACATGGCAAAGAAGTATGACTTATAAATATCTCCCTTATTAACCTTCTACAGATGATATCCAAAAAATGATCAAGCTTTTAGAATTAAAGATACCCTCATAATTTAACCAATATGTAATCAATGTCTGGTTGAGGATAGTTATTCATTTTGGTGTTATTTTTTTTCTCCCATCAATTAATACATATCTGCATTGATACATCTTCATACATGATAATGAGAACAAATATACTCCAAGAAGATGCATTAAGGAATATGAACCATTTTCCAAAATCATTATTTAGCAGCATCTTTCACTCCTCCAATTCGATTAGGGCCACATTATATTGGAATATAAAGATATTTGTGGGTCTAAGTATAAGTTTTGTTGAGATGGAAACCTCACAATATATGATATTTTGGAGTAACTTTTAAGAAAATACGTTATTGTATTCCCTAAAAAAATGGATTTCCTCAAGGATGATTCCTACTTTTTACTCAACCATTTTATTAAAGGTATTCTTCTTAACAGGGTATCATCACCCATTCCGTTAAGGTATTTTCAAAAGTATCTTCATAATCTTTCTTCAATATGTAATGGATAATGAAATGTATTAGAATATGGGAAGATATTTTCTTTTTTCCAATTGTTTATGAGTGATCAATATAATGAGAGTCAATACATGCCCAGTATATCAACAAATTCCACCAAGGGATGGATTATCAGATATCTAGATGGATATTACAACATTTTATAATAGTATAATAGTCCAACACTACTATTTAAATGATCACCCCATTATGTGTTTTTATAGATATCACAACACAATGTATCATTTAATCAATTAATTAGTCATATAGAACTTTTATGATATAAATAATTTGATAGAACTTGAATCAAATAATACTTCTGTTATTCATGATATATTTGGATGAGTTCCCTATTTGACTTCATTTTCATTCCTACATCAACAATATAGATAGAATAATATTTCACTTATTCATTTTTCTATTGTGGTTACTGACTTTGACTACCCTCATCAACAGGTGATTTGGTACTTTCTTTCATATGGACCTTGCTTCTAGGATATGAAGCATTGAACCGTGAGTGGTGCATTAAAAGGTACATCCATGTACTCTATCATGTTGGTTTATTTCATTATATCTCTTTAACATTCATGAAAATGATGTCCTTCTCCCCTATAGTTGAATCAATTCACCATCCCTTTGAGTCAATTCACATGATGTTTCTTCTTATATTTGTGACATGTGGGTGGTTGGATCCTCGTTCCTTTATAATGTAAATATTAAGGTATTTATATTCATCAATGGCAAATACCCATTAATTTAACTATACACTAATTGGGATATGTTTTATTTATTTCATTCTTATTATTTTTATGGATGTTTTTTGATCATTTTGACCAAGGTATTTGTATACACTATATTGATTCATTTGTGTGGTCATTTAATTTCTATTGAAATACTCACTTTCATATGATCATTGGACGATAAATTTACTATAAACATCTATAATATTTATTGTGGATATGTTTAATTATTAAAACATATACAATTTATACAAATATTTATCTATATAAATTTTATATGTTTATCAGTGTAAATATTAATAAATCCATTTTAATTAGTCAATATCAATATGTGATGATAAATATAAATATACCTGAATTAAATAGATTATTTGATATATGAGGTATGAATTGACATGAAGTTATATGTGGGGACTAGAATTATATATAGACTTCAGGAATTGTTATCGTATGAGGATAATTAGTAAGATATAATTATATGGTTTTCTAAATATAATTTTAACAATCTAGATAATGTTCTAATTATAGAGGTACCATGATAACTATGAGAATGAAATCTTGAGTTCAATCATTTTCTTCATTAATAATTATTTTATTATTATTCATTATATTTTTTCATTGATGTTATCTTTAAATTCATTTCATTCTCATTTTATTTTTTAAATGGAATGTGTTTTCTGTTATCTACCTTTCCATATAGATATCTATTTATCTAATCATGATAATTGTTTTATTGATTAAATAGAACTAAGTTTTGTTTTTTAAATGGATATATTGATTACAATTCTGGATATACTCACATTTATATTATATCATGAATATCTTGATTCTCATTTACTGATTTCATGGAATGTGTGTTCAGATATTTACATTTTTAAGTTGATTTTTATTATTGATCCACGATATATTTCAATAAATTTGACCCTTAATAGTAATTTTAGCTCACCCTTATCCTGTTTCCATTTATAAAAATTCAAAAATACTACTAGAAATGATATGCAAGGTTATTCTAGAGGTAATAATGAAATTCATGAAAAAAATTAAGTTTAAATTTTTAAAGTCAAAATTATTATGAGAATCATTTATGTATATAGTTTTTCAAGACAACTAATATATTTAGATATTTGCGATATGATTCCTTGTATTGTATAACAATGTAATAATCCCTACACTAGATTTGGGATACTTGGATTGGGGTTGTTACAATTTGAATTAAATGAATTTTAGAATAATCATTGAGAAGTATAATTAAGAAATAATTGATTAGGGAACATTACCATATGATATACTTTGAAGATAAGTGTAGAAGAACATCCTAAAATTTTGTTAAGCAATATATTCAGTTATTTTCTTTGAAAAATATTCATTTCTAGTCATTACAAGTGGATGTAGTTTTATAAAAAACACACCTATAGGTGACAAGGATAGAAAAGGCATAGTGGTGTTGAATTTATAATTTCATATTACAGAAAAATTATCCTTACTTGGGACCATCCATGATACTAGAAGGGATTATTAATCAGATAATTCACATTTTGTTTATAAATAATTATAAATGATTTTAATAGATGATGTTATTGAATGAAGATTATTAAACTGAAATACTCTTAGGTTTATAGGTTGAAGTTTTATCATTAGTTTAATAAAATAAATACTCATTCTGATGTTTTATATTGCTGGAGTTTAAGATGATTAAATACATTATCTATGAAATTTATGGTAATAAAATCTATTATTTAGTATATGAAATTTTATTAGTGGAATAATTCACTTAATATTTTTTGAAATAAGTTTAAAGGTATTTGAAAACTAAAGGGTTTATATCATCATTGGTGTTGATGTTGTTATAGGTTATTAAGACATTGTAATGTTATTTGAATTATATTAATATTGGTTTAGAAAAAGGAAAAATTCCATGTTGTGTGATATCCCATTGTAGCTGGAAAGGTAATGGGCATGAACCCATAAACATAGGGCGATAAGGCTATAACACTGACAACTAGCCTACATGATTTCCTGGTTAATATGTCATCGTTTTTACAAAAACGATTTGATGACTAAATATTAATGATTAATCAATGGTGCTATTGTTTAGTTTTAGATATTAATGTACTTAATCATATAATTTTATCTATCCATACTAGTATTGAAATTATTAAAAAGCAAATGGAATGACTCTTAACTCTATCATGGATCATATGATCCATTAAAATTTAATTTTTGTGTTTTAGGATGAAATTTATTTTATACATATTCTTTTATATGAGTAATAATTTAAATGGAAATTGATTAAATACCATATAAAGTATTGAAAGAGTGATTATGAAATAAAATTATTTCATCTAAGTATATTTTTCCATATACTTATATATTATAAGAATTACTCAACATTATAAAAAGGATCTTAAAACAAAAATGTTATCATATTACCTTCATATCAGATTAATCAAATAGTATTTTAAATTATCATAAAAACTAAGTTTTTGAGGTCCTTATTTTTCCATTGATCATTCACATTCTTGTGATCAATTACATCTTTCAGACTCCATAAATATTTATTATTTTCTTTAATGTCTATATCTTTACTTCCCATCAACGTTCTTCTACATGGAAATCATGCTATGTGTTATTCCAAATGAAATTTATATTTATCATTCTCCCTTATCAACAGTATGATTTATTATCCCCATAAGGTAGTGGGATTTTGAAGCGTGGTATTTCAAATTGTTAAACACTTGATTTCTGAGATCATGTTTAACTTGTGGGGATGCAATTTAAAAAAGGTGGGGAGAATGTATCAGCCAGAGACTTTAAAAGAGGATCCTCATATTTGATAATGTTTATATCAGAAAATACCATGATTAGAAAAGAATGTAAAACCTTAAAAATTTATGATCTATTTCATCTTCAAGAAATTTAATCTCTCCGGCATCTTTTGGTGCACAAAACATCAGGATTAAATAAAAATACTATGTTCAAATATTATTTAAACATTACCATTATAACCTAGCCATTAAGTTTCTGCATATGGATAATACTAACCAAATTATGAAAAATAAATTTTTTCAACGTGTATAAATTAAATTAAATAGATATCTTATTATTATAAATAATATAATAATGATTTTAAATACAAATAAATGTTTTTTGAAATTTTGATTTTTTTCTAAAAGGTGGTTTGATCGTGCTTTTCATAAATAATTTAATGTTAATTTTTACAATATTTACAAAATTTATTAGATAAAATTAAATTAAATTTTTAAATATTTATCTCACATATATCATGGGATTATGTTTTTTTATTTTTCTGAAAATGTTTATTTTTCAATGAATAGTGATGAATCCTGAATTTTATTAAAAACATAAATTTCATTAAAAGTATTTAAAATGTTCAATTATATATTAAATTATTTTTCAATTAAATTAGTTCAATTATATTTTTTTTAATAATTTAGGTCATTGGAATCAATTCTATTTTTAATTATAATTCTAAAACCTTTTGAATTTAATAGAATTTTCACTTTAGAAACCCGCTTTTTATCGCGTCTCTCAGTATAATATCAAATTAGATTCTAATAATAATGTGAATTGGTTTTGAAAAAATTGATTAAATATTTTTCATTTTATTAATTTTAATTATGTATTTTGTTCAACATACTTTTTAACCATTCTGAATAGTAAATGGTGTAAAAATTAGTTACCATTGTTAAGGTAAAAAAAGATTTACCAGTGGTTAAGAAAAAAAGATAAGGGTTCTCATGAAATGAAAATTATAAAAAACTAATTTATTTGGACACATTTAAACATAATCACTTCTAATATTATAGAATTATCTATTTTAGTGGCTTGTTCCTTGATTAAAAAGTCTATTTTGACAAATTATTTTCAAAGAATTTGTGTGTGTCCCCCCCCCACATATATAAGGCTTCCCCATTCCCTACCCTCTTAACACTTCAAAATCAGTTTTATATTTTAATAACTAAGTAAATATAATTTTAAATCACGTAAAAACATCAAATATCCTTTATTTTAAAATAAATTCATTCTAGGAATGATTTTTTGCATACCAAAATAGGTATTGAGAAGAAGAGTTAACATTCTTAAACAATCATTTTTATTTTTATTTTCTTCTTAAACATCTTTCAAATTTTATTAGAACATGATTATATAATAAATAAAATGTATTAAACATAATTAAATTTTATAATATTAATTTACTAACTCATATTCATATACTCTTTATTGAAATGGGAAACTATATCGTCAATCATGTGTATATAGGTATACTACCTCGTAAACAGATATAATTCATTTTCCATCACCACTTTCATGGATGGTTATAATGATGGATTAAAAAAATTTATGATATTTTTATTATTATTATAATTATATAATTATAATATCAAATATACCTTTATACATTCCATATTGTTTAAATTATGATAACATCACTCTTATGTATGGCATACTACCACCACACGAAGAGATGTGATGGTTTTTTACTTCTGTTTTTATAGAATGTAATAATGATAATGTTATTAAATAAATTTGATATATAATACATGATATTAATTCATTAAAATTAATATATCAACTATTTCAATACCATTTCTCTAACAAAGTGAATGATAACATCCCTTGGGTATACTTACGGCTAATCGTTTCAAGAAAGCGATATGATCCATTCTACTTGATAAAATTTAAATAAATATTATTAAAATGTATCATATTAAGAAATTATATTTTTATAATTTATTTAATTCTATATATTATGGAGTGATATCCTATAAATCATAAATATATCATTCTTGAAATAAAATACACCAGAAAATAAGGTCATTAACACTCGAAATAATAAAAATACTGAAAGATCATTAACAAACCTGTGATATTATATGATAATAGGATCAAATATGATATTATATGTCTGATTATGATTCTTGAATAAATTAATAACATGAATAAAAGTATTATATATTTTTTTAAATCACATTAAACCAATTGGAAGGGTGAGGTAATGGACTTCATCTCAATTTACCTTCATTGAGGCATAGTATAATGTAATGCACCTAATTTCATTTATATAGTTTATATACAACCCCATTTACATGTAATATCATGAGTAATTAACATTTCCTGATATTATAAATTAAATATGATTTATTTAATCCAACAGTATTTTACAAGAATAATTCTATGTGGCAATGAATTTTACAAATCAAATTATTTCTATTTGGATATATTACTTCTTTAATACCTTTGATATTATATGATTAGGTATGTGTCTAATGTTTTCTATATTATATTTTATATAAGATTTTTATGTGGATTTAAATTTGATACACAAAATTTAATCATGGGTTCATTCTCACTTAAACTTTTCTATATTTGTATGTGTTTTTTTCATGATTTTTTTTAATCAAGATTATTTATTGTTGAATTAACAGTGAATGAAATAATTTCATAATTTCTTAATATATCCCTTCCATTTTATTATAATTTGTTTATTAATTAATTTTTAGAATATTTGTTCAAATTTTCTACTCTTTTTTACTTAAAATTATTTATTAATGTTACTAAAGAAAATATAACTTCAATTATCACATCAGTAGAAAATATTTTTTATATTCGAACACCATATTTTATTTCAAAATTTAAAAACTATTTATAAAATTATCCAAATAATTTACTAGTCAAATTTTTTCACATTTTCTATTTTCTTATATTTTTAATGGAATCTTCATATTGATTTCAAAAAAATATCATTATAAATTTTTTGAAAATGTGAATAGAATATTTTTTAACATGTATTTCATGAATGTAATTATTGGTTCTCATGTACATTAAATATGTTAAAGACTAAATTATATTTTTAAAGGATTATTTTCAATGAAAATCATTTTCAAAATAATTTTTGGTGTATTAGTTTGAAAAATATTTTCAATCTAATAAAGGGATGTTCTCATCAGGAATGTTTTTATTAACATTTTTCTAGTGTTTCTATTCATTAATGTCAAAAACCATTTTATTTACATATAATAACCTTGAGATATGTAATATTTATTATATAATTAATATTTCTATGGATGGTTTATAATCATTTAGACCATGAAGAATATTAACATTCACTTTCGTGATAAATATTTATATTATTAACATTTATTTGCAATATTCACTTTACATTGATCAGTAGACATTAAATTTCCACTTAGTATGCATAATATATAAAATGTATATGTTTATCGGTTAAACTGTATATCATTTATAAATATGGTTTTCTTCTTTGAAAGTTATTTGTTTTCAACAGAAATATTGAGAATTTATATTCTTTTTTCATTTTGATATTTGATAAAAATGAAAATTGTTCATGAATTAAATTGATTACTCTATGTATGATGAAATATTTTGACATTAAGAGGTTGTTGGGGATCAAAATTGTAATGTCACTTAATGAATTAGTAGTCTAATGAATCATATTAGTAAGATATAATTAAATGGGATTGTAACTATAGTATTAAACTATCATATAAAATATCTCGATAGTCAAGGCTTTTTGATTCCAAAGATCATGATGTCTAATAATTAAGAATTTACTTCATAAAGACTTCAGTTATTATTTTCCAGGATATTTTTTCAATTATATTCCATTTATATTTAATTAATTCATAGTTTAATAATTAATATGTATGTGTTTATTTATTTACCTTTCCACGATGATTATGCCTTATATTATTATATATGATATTTTTTCAATGATATTTTTTCTAGATCAAATTCATTACTAGATTATTGATAAAATGGAATACTTTTTTATATACGTACCATTCCATTTTGAATTTCTATTAACTAATCATGATAGAAAATTAATTTATTATGCTTAATGTGTTTTAGTTATTTAGATTTCCATATATATTTTTATCCATGATATTTTCATAATGATATTATCTCTATAAGCATTTAATTATTAGTTTATTGATTGCATGGAATGTGTGTTCAATTTATTAGCTTTCCATTTGATTTTGATTAATAATTCATGATAGAATCCATTAAACATAATAGTTAATAATCATTTTTTCTTACCCTAATTGTTTTCATTTCCCAAAAATCTGTGAACTGTACTATGAGTGATATGCAGGGATTTTGTAGTTGTAATAAGGACAATTTGGAAAACATAATTTTGTAATTTGTATTTTAAAATGTAAAATGTGAATTGTGTAATTATCTAGTGTACCATGACTACTACAATATTCATTACTTCGGGTGTGATTCCTTGTATCATATGAAAATTTAAAAAATTATGCAACAACTATGTGCTATGGGGGTCAGGGTCAATACATCCATGAAACATTATATACAACCATTATGATTCCAATTATACCATTATTTCCTATTCCAAACATATATGTTATGAATAATTTCACTAATTTACACTCAATTTTAATCACCTATTTATACATATCTTTCATTAAATGTGGACTTTTATGTATAAATCCCTCATACTATTATCATGGGAAAAAATATGAATAGAGAAATTATTATATTGTATAATATATGTGGTACACAATCATATATTCATGATATTAGTCTGATGTTGGGATAAGAGTTATATGACCCTCTAATTCATTCAGTAATTTTGGTTTCTAGTTTGTTAGAATGTGAATAATATGTTAGGATGTATTGACTGTTATCCAATACTTATTCTTATAATGAAACATTTTTTGTTGTTTCCACATTAAATTTTTCCCGTAATTTTATCATCATATTTCATGAATTGTGGTTCATGATTATGATTATAACCTTTATACACCACAATGGTAGTCCTATTGACTCACCTTAACTTCATTACATTATGAAATACCTAGAATATTCCTTTATTTGTACTTTTAACTCATCTATTTCTTATGTATGTCACCAAGATGTCAAAAACTTTTTTAGAATATCAATAGAATTTAAGGGCATGGTATGGTTTTTTAATAATTAATTTTTTTAATTCATGTTATTATTCTATGTATTTAATTTCTTAAAGTCACAAGAGAAATGAATTTTTTGAAATTTTATTACGTGTAGCTTTTGTAAAAAATTCGGAAACATATTGTATAAAATATATTGGTTATCATAGTTTGTATTATAGAAATGTCTCTTCATTGATGTATATAAAAATTATAAAATATTATTGAAAATAGTATGTATAAGACTATACATATGAAAATAAATCCCTGTATTTTGGTATAGAGTTCTTGGATTTCGTATGAAATACATCCCTATCGAGATAAAAGAATGTGTAATGTGGATGTGGAACAGATTTTATTAGTGGTAAAAAATTTTAAAGGTACAATTAGGTATTATAAATGCCTATAACTGGCACATAAAAAGATTCCAAATACTATATTCTAGGTCCTAAATTCCATTGGGATACGATTTAGTTAATCATTTAATTTTTAAAATGAATTATGAAGGGAAACAGAATTATATAAAATTTATTGTTATGAAAAAAACTACTAAAAACATATATTGAAACTACCAAAATAATTGGAAAAGATATACATATCAATTATAGTTCGCCCCGTCAATTTTCATAGTTTCCCATTATATATTGAATAGTTCTATATTTATCATATTTAATATAATTTTGGATAATGTAAATGATTTGAACTAGAATAAAATAGTGAAATGAAAACATATAAAAAATTCATAAATATTGAATGACCTATGTGACTATAGTTCTAGGCATTCATTCATATCACACATGATTAGAAGAAGTATTCATGCACCATCTAAAGACATGGATGATATGTAATTGGTGAAAATGTAAAATGGGGAAATCGGTACACCATTAGAATGTAACGTATCCCAATGAAACATGTGATTATCATGTCATTGTAATGAAATAATATATTTTTTATACATTATAATTGCTTATTTATAGCCAACATAAATGTCTGGGAGAAGAAAATCCCCCTTCATATCATCGTACGAAGTATTTTTCTATCGAAAAGGAATGACTCTTAGGAAAATGTAATCCTTTATAACCTGATTCTTGTAAAAGAATTTGTTGATGTGTTCCTTGATGAATTGTCATGTCATCCTCCAAATAGGGAGGTTGAGTTCTGAATTGAATTAATATCTAGATATTTGATAATATCATAGACTCTAAAGAGAATGTATACTAATAAAACATGTAGATCTAAAAAATTAACTATAACTTAATATTTATAATGTTCATATTCCCAAGTACGTCAGTATGGGGAGTTTCCAAACATTTCATTAGTAAGAAGGATGGATCCATGAACCTATACATTTATTATTGTTTGAAAAATAAGAACTTTTAAAATAAGAATTAACAACTTCTATGTATTTATTGCTTTCATGTTCAACTATTTGGAGCCTAGTAATTCTCAAAGATTTTAAATTTAGTTCGAAATTCGTTATGGATTGATGATAATGGAGGATATCACTATGAAAACTTCCATATAGTTTATGACATATAGTGATTCCATTCAGACTAATTAAATTACCAAATATATTAATGGAAATAATTGATTAGATTCATTAGGTACTACTTCTTCAATTTTATGTTTTTTTTCATATGATGTTTATATCTACTAAAAAAGCAAAATAGAAGATGATGTTCATTTAAATGTTGTTCTAAATACCTTTTTAAAGATATATTTATCTAAAATTTATAGTAAATGCGAGTATTAGATGGTGAAATTAATATTCATGTTGTATGATTTCACCAAAAACAAGATAATAATGGATCTTCCAAATAAAATGACATTTGAAGGATTTCCTATAGTAAAATTTATGATTATGATTACTATTATTTTGTATTAGCAAGGTACAATCATTTATTATTGAGAAACATATCAAATTTTTCAATCCCACTAATCTGAAAAACATGGGAGGGAATAATTTATTTTGTATTAATTAATGTGTTATTAGAATTGAAGAGTTGTTGAAGGGGTTAATCACTATCCAAGTGCATAAGATAACATCTATCAAGGAAGTATTTTTGATCTACAATGATGCTCCAAAAATGGAATGGGTTTTAAACTAATGAAAAATGAAAATTTGATATCCTATCCCTCTAATAAAATAAACATCTATTATCAGAACTTTAAAACAATTGATAGTTAATTGGAAATAGTGATAATCATAGTGATGATTTAAATACATTGTCACTACAAGGAGAAGTGTGACATATAAATAAAAATCATAATAGCCTCAACTATATATTCACACAAAAGGGGCTTAATAATTTCCAAGGAACCTGGTTAGAGATGATCAAGGATTTTTTTTTGAATATATTACCATCCAAGGAAGGATAATAAAGTGGAAGGTTCTCTAAGTGTAAAGGATCCCACAACCCTATCGACGATGAGGATGGAATGTATCCCAATACATTAAGACTTGTAATAGATAAAAATGAGAATAAAAAATGAATTTCATACTAACATTTTCAAACAAATACTTAACTCTCTATTCATAAGAGGATCAATGAGTCCTAAGAATATATTGAGGGTCTCTAGATAAAGGTATTTAATTTTTCAGAGATCAAATGTTCTAATGGTAAATTTATATGTTTTTTAAGCTTGATTTATGCCCCCATTAAAACCATAAATGGAGCAGAAAATTTTGAATAATTCAAATATTTCATCCTTATCTAATAATCTATGATTTACTATGATGTACATAGATCTAAAAAACTCATTTTGGTATAACATGAATTAGAAGAATGTGATGTTAGTTTCTTGATTCTGAGTATGAAAAAAAATTATTAATTAATGATTGAAATTAAAGATCATATTGCAACTGTTTCCCATTCAAGTATAGAAATGGTGAAAAATAACAAAGTATATTATTATAGGGCATCAACGGACATATAATGTCTATAATTATATTTAAAATGTAGTTAAACGACTTATAAAATAAAATAATTTCCTTACTATAAAGAGGAGTTTCTCTCTTGACCAACTCACTATGATATACATAAGAAAATTTGTATGACCACATGGAGTCAAACTCTACATTGTTTCTAATTTAGATTTGAGGATGAGCTCGATTTTTTAGATTAGTCTTTAGTGAATATTGGATACAGAGCAGAGTTTCCCCACATTCATTAACACTCAAACTGATGGACAGCCAGATAAAAACATTCATGATCCTGAGGATATACTAAGATCATGTTCAATGTATTTGGAATCATATTTTGATCATTATCATCCCCCAGTAAATTTCTTATATAATGATAGTTTCTAGTTAAGTATTCAAATGGAAACTCATAAATATCAATTTGGGGTGGTGTGAGACTCTGATATATTGGGATAATGTTAGATACCAAAAGATTATTAAATCATTTCTTATCTAAGAGATGATAAAAAACATTCAACTGATTCATATTCATATTAAATACTTGATAATTAGATAGAAAATATATGTAGAAAGTCATCAATTATACATTGATTTTGAATTTTGATATGTGGTGTTCCTTTATATATCATCATGGATAAATTTCCATGAGATTATGGATAAAGGGAATGAATAGTCGCAGATATATTGGTCCCTATGAGACCATTTTTCACATCAGATATATGGGGTATCAACCAAAACTCACACCTAAAATGTACCAGGTACATGATGGGTTCTATGTGTCCCACTTAAAAATTTACAAAATAGAAACCTCACATGAACCAAATCATGATGTGGAACCTTTGGAATATGATCCTTCAAAATAGGATTATCCAGATAAGATCTTAGATAATAAAGAAAAATTTATTTGAAATAAGACAACTCTCATGGGGAATATACTATGGTGGAAAGAAAAACATGAGATGGAAACAAAACAACCAGATGATGGAATTCCCTTAAAGTACCATCATCAATTTTAATGTATGGAATAAAGTTGTAGGGTATAAATTTAAAAAGGGTGGATGAATGTAACACTCTATAAATTTAATAATGAATTTTCATTTTGATGTAATATATTCTTTAATAAGTAATGTCGTTATTAAAAAATGAACCATATTTCATTCCATTCATTTTTAATGCTATATAATATAGCCATGATATACCAGTTGGAATTAAAATACAATTAAATATTATTAGTGTTTTTGACAAATAGATTTTATAGTGACCTTTATTAAGGTATATAATAAGGTTTATAAAAAATTATAATTCATGTGGAAGGAATAAGTGATGGCCTAAACCTGTTGGTCCAAAATATATGCACCTCACTTATCAAATCAACTAATGGAGATTTAATCATAGGGCATTGACAGTACCCAAGGCCAATTTGGGATTAAAAAATTAATGATTAACTAAAATCATTTTTAAAATAATATAATGGTTATAGAGATTCCCACCCAAACCAATAACTTGTTCATAGAGATCGCCCCTAAAACCATGTTAACTAAACCACCCTATGAAAAAACTACCCTTGCACACCTGACCATTAGAGCAAAAAATGTTTTAATAAGGGCCAATGTATCTAAACTCTTAATGTGTGAATTTTTATATGTTAAATTTTAATAATAAAATAATTATTATATTATGCCCTTTTTTTATTATATTATATATGTGTATATATACTAATAAAATAAATTTTATAAAACATATACTTTTATAGGATGAAACTAATATAGTATACTTGAAAATTTATAGTTTCAATTAAAATTATTATTATTTTAAATAATACTGTTTTTAAATTAATTTTCTTATAAATAAATAATAATGTTAAAATCTATTTAATAATATATAAATATTAATATAATTTAATGAATCCCCAAGCAATTTTTATAGGGGAAAAATTATTGTTTTTTTCATAAAATTTAGTTTTTAAACAAATAATGATTTTTACTTAAAATATAAATTCATAATTTAAAAAAAATAGTCGGGATTATTAATTATCATTTTAGAAATCATCACTACAAAACTATATAAGGATTAATTTTTTATTATTTGAGATAGTAGATTTTTTGGGTAAAATTTAAATATGGAATAAATATATTTTATGTATTATGAAATAAAAATAGACTAAAATTGATGTAATAAATAATAAAAATTTAATCAGTGAATAAAAATTTGATTTCTATTGAAAATAGTGAGTTTTTGAAATGTCATATATAATATTACCAACCTATAATATGCCTCAAAAACATGAATTATATATTTTTTTGGATTTAAAATTGATTATTTATGAACCTGAACAAATTCCACATCATGAGAGTTATTTTTTAATGAGTAACATTCTTATACTAATTAAATATAAAAAACACTAATATTTTTTAAAATAAATCTTCAAAATCCTTTGAATGTTTTATGGTTTTTATTACTATGTTACATATTGTATAATTCATATGTTTAGACATTAATAGTGAATAATTTTTTTTTCAATAAATACTTGCCAACTTCACTTTCCCCTTTACGTGGAATCCTTTAATTATGATTTCCTCTCATTATACATCAGATGGTTCTCCCAATTTTTTATAATGACCCTTACATGATTGTAGAAGTGGCCTATACATTTAGATATTTACTCCTTTCAATTCATTTATGTACATACTCTTATTAATTATTTAGAATCTCCAATAACTTAATTATCACAGGTTTAAAAATATATCTTTATTATCCAATTTATGTACTAATAATGTGATATAATTTACCCCTCTCATTACAACATTTAACTATGTCAGTACTATTCCTATCACTGGGATATATCTGTCTTATTTTTCATCCAAGCACATCCAATGTATTACTAATTTAAATTTCTAATTGATCATGTTACAAAGTGTTTTTATAGATCACCCATTAATTTTTTACATACATAGTTTATCTCATGATATATTATAAGATCAATGGATTTAAGGGCATTTTATGATGTTTTTTTAAATTTTAGATATATCCATATTTATATATATTATAATATATATCAACATTCTTGAAGACATTATACCTATAAATTTTTTTGAATTATAAAATATATATAATTTTAACACAAATCATGAAATAAAATGTATAAATGATATGGGATCTCAAAGACAGGATGCGTAACATAGGGATCTATCCCTATCAATAAAAAAATATATAGGTGGAAATGATGTTTGGATGTGTATGGGTCACATATTTTCTTGTTTCAAAGTGATTTACCTTCTTATTCCCATATTAGTAATATTTAACTCTAAATTCATTTATTATTGAATTATTAAAAACCTACATCACAATTTCCTCATGGTCATTATGGTCGGATTTCCTCTTTATTTAAGCCATTATTAAAATTCATATTTTTTACTAGAGTAATAGGACTTATGATAAAATTAAACTATAAAAAACAAATATTATCCATAAAAAATTGATAAATATACATTCCAACTTTGTTTTTGTATGTGTTATAAAATACTTTAGGGGAATCTAGTAGATTCATGGGTTAAAGTTTCATATAGGGAATGCATTTTATTCGAGAATTTCAATTATTTATTTATTTTACAACTCATCATGACCATTGTAATGATGGTGTTAGAATATGAAAACATTATGTGGGATCCCATACATGAAAATTATATTTTAAAATGAATTATTATATAAATTTATTACAGGTTAATGATTCCAATATGAATTAAAAATCTACTCAAGATGTTTTATTTGAGGAATAAAATAACAACATGATGATCATCTAACATTATAGTATTGGACTAAAACCATTTATATTCAAAAGAAATATCTAAGAGGATATAGATGATTAGATTATAGTTTGTGGAGGCTCCTAGAAAATCAATTCCCTAACAATAATGTATATCTCTAATAAGAAAATAATTTGGTTGTATTTTATTTTTTTAGTGATGAAACTTTGTTTTTGACAATAAAGAAATATTTCATAGAATTTTAATGAATAAAAAATATTATAGTCCAAAATAAATCATATTAATCTACCATCATAGTGATTTTAGTTGAGTAAAATTTGTCTCGACATGCTTATCAATAAAATAAATTAGAATTATTTCCTTCATAGTATCTTATATGGTTTAAGAAATATTCATTCATGTTTATTGATATTTTTTCACTATTTAAAAATTCAAAATATTTAATTTTTAATATGTTTTTTTGGTAAATAAATCATTATTTTAGTTTTGTGGATCATGAAAAAAAGTTATAATATTTGACTTACATATATTAAATATTTATAATTCATATTTGGGTAAGAAACTGGAAATTTAATTTTTTAAATTTTCCTTTACAATTTGTTATGTAATGGTTTTGAAATTACGTTGCCATGGTGTTATGTTGTATTTTTATCCCATGTGGACATATAGTCATTATTAAGGTATTTTTCACGAGTTATTAGAATTTAATTTCAGAATATTGGAGTTTCTCTTGTTGGGATTAATATAAATTTCTATTTATAATGTTTTTTAGGGTAAGTATTTGGACTGTATGACTAATTGGGTTACTATTTTTCCTAACCATAAAATAATGGATGGTTCATGTATCCATGATTTAGGTTATTCTGGTAATGGGAATTTTTCAAATTTATAGCATTTACTCATATAGAATGTTTTAATTGAATATCTCTAATATTGAAGGAATGGTGAAGGAAGTATCATTCTAATGTGCATGGATTTATGAAATTTTAAAAAAGGAAAAATATTTTTAAATTATTTAAATTTTATAGGTTCTATTGTTTTGTGCATTCTAGATAATTCCACATGATTATCTCTAAGGCTTTCACAATACCAAATAGTGTGTTTCCCATATATATGGGAATATATTAATGATATTTAGAGGTTCCCTGAAACATCGGTCATGGGGTGATAAAAAATCATATCATTACTTATATAATAATGTTGATATAATGATACCCCTCTTAATTTCTCTAGAAAGTAGTTCATAAAATTATTTGTAACATTAGTTATAAAATGGAAAATGATTTTAAAAAAGTTTGGGTTTAAAAAAAGAAACAAAACACAATTAAACAATGAGTTTGAAAACAATGAGATGATAAAAGTGATTGTTTCTATTTTTGATTTTCAATTTTAATGTTATGGTAGTACAAAAATTATAGGCTCTTATATATTTAGAAAACTAATATTTTGGAGGATCCACTATAGTTTCACCTTTGACCATTTGGTTGAATGGATTCTAAGAGAACTAACATGCCAAAATTATTACTCAGTATACCACCTTTATTATACCTATATGTGGTATATAAATCCCCTCTCATTCTACTCTTAAAACAAAAATCGTGGTCTTGTCACATTGATACGATCCATAAGTAAATATTGTTCCTTACCCAAATTCTATAATTATTTACGAACATCAAATCATTGAATTTATTGTTCCACTATATATAAACTCAAATCAATTAGAGGGAGATGATTTATCATCAATCCAAATAATAATCAATAAGCTGAATTAATTAAACTATCTTTTCATATATAGTGAATAAAATATACAAATATAAAAAATAAATAAAAATATTAATATAGTTTTACTCACTAAAGATTGAAAATTACAATATTATAAAAACATAACTTCAACTTCATTGATATCTAAAAATTACATCCCCCATGTGAAGAGTAACGAACTTGTATTTAAATTAATAATGTATTACAAAAATAATGTGATCAAAAAATAAAATATCTATAATACTATGAAAAAATAGTAGTATATTTAAATAAAAATTTCTCAATAATATTTCTATAATATTTTAAATCCTTTTTCCTTTCCAACTTTTTATTGATCCCTAATTTATATCATATTTTTCTATAGTTAAACCCATAAGATATTTTCATCTAAATTTTTTCAAAATATTATATTTTTGGAGTATTTTATTTCTATCTATGATCATATTTTCCTCATATATATTAATCTTACCTCTTTGATATCAATAAAAATATCATTAACTTAACAATCCATGTGGCCTCATTTTTTTTAGTTTCTTGCATAGTTATCTCACAATGAAAAGCCCATAAATAAAACACATTTGAATCCCTTGAGGTATTTTCATGATCATACATTGGACTATTTTCAAAAAATTACTATATAAATGTACCTGAAAATAACACAACTTCATCATTGGATGACTTGAATGCAGGTTGGGAATGAGAAATACATTTATGTAGATAACCCTTAGACAGAGGTAGATTTTCTAATATATTTGTGATAATGAAATTTTAATATTGGTAGATCTTCACAAACATAGAGAGGATATATCATTCACAGATTTATAATAACCGAAACATGGAGAAGATTACTCATATTCCCTCTTTGATATTCAATTTCCCCATTATTTTTTGTGGAAGATGAATCCATAATATGTTCATATAAATACAACATTCCTTCATAATTTTATTTTTTGGCATGAAATCATATTTTACATACATGATTCATATTTAAAAAATATAAATTTTAAGCATAATTTATAGATGATCATTCAAAATATTCCAAAAATATGTATTTGAATTTTATTGTAACAAGCCAAAAGATTAAAAGAATAATATTTTATTCAATAGTGTGTATGAAAAGCATCACCATGAATAGAAAAGAATATAATGTATGTAAAATTTATGAAATATTTACTATTTATAATCTATTATATAGCATTTAATTCTAAAAATATTAATTTATACTTCATTACATACAACAATGACTATGTTTGATATCTTGCGTTACACACAAGACCGTCCTACACCGATTAGTTTTAATAATATTATCAAAAACTAATATTATATATTTGTTGTCAAATTTGAATTTATTAATAGGCTCAAATAAATTATTAAAATTTTCGGTTTAAAAATATATTAATTGAAATCATTAGTTTCCAATTATATAATAATAAATATAAAACCTTGATTAGTATAATGAAAATATTTTTATGTAAAAATATTTATATGCACCAAAAAAATTTATCTTAATGAAATAAATTATTTACTATTAGAGAGTGATATTAATGAAATTTATATATTATATGTTCAATAAAAAAAATTATAAATTCATTCAAATTATTTTATAAGAATATTATAAGAACAAATCAAATTTTACATATAAAAATCTATTTTTCCTTAAGATAGTTTTTCAACATTTTATTGACATATTTATTTTAAATATATATCATGATTGTTTTAAAATTTTCATTTTAAAATATAAACATAATTTTGTAAATATTAAAGTCAAATTTATCTAGGGTTTAATTTTTTGTATTTTTTTGAGATGTTTTATTTTTTGATGAATAGTGAGAAAACCAAATGTTTATGAAAAACTAACTTTTCATTTAAATAATTTTTAGGGTTAATTATATTTTTTGTTCTATTGAAGTAAAATTATATCAATTATATATATTAATCCAATTTAGGTAATTTAAATCATTTTATTGTTTAATTTAGATATATACAATTAATAAACATTAGGACATTTTTCTCTTAATAATCTAATTTCTCAACTCGCTTGCGGGAATAATTTTATTATAATTTATACCAAATCTATGATATTATTTTGAAAAAATGATCTAAATTTATGGAATCCTAAAAATTTAAAATTTATAGTATGGTTTATATTTTTTTTGAAAAAAATATTATTGAAATCAATTAAAATTAATTAGAGTGATTAAGGTAAAAAATGACTTTACTTGGTGGTAAAACATTTATCACAAGGGTCCAAATAAACTATAAACATGTCTAAAACACATTTAATGGAAATATTTAGACCATATAACATTATTATTGAATATTATTTCAATCGGAGTAACATTTTGTAAGGGATACCTCAAAATAATGTTTATTTTCTTGGAATTTGCAGGTTTTCCACTCACCACCCTTATAAAAGGCCACCGCACATCCCCTTATCTTCACACCTCTCAAGAAATTTGGATTCCCAAAACCCTGAAAAAATATACTCCAAACATCCCTATCCTAACCCTATAGACGTTTTATTATATAAATCAATACAAGGATGGATTTTGGGTAAATCAAAACGGAGTAACATTAATAAGAGGTTTCATTCATCATTGAGTAGTTTTGTTTAAATTATTTCTCCACCACATAAATTATTTTTATATCAATATTATATAATCGTATATATAAATATATATATATTAAAAATATAGATATTTTTTATGATAATTTTAATAAATGAAACTTTACTCATGTCCATTAAATGGGATAGGCAATCATCATTCATTTGTACAGCGGACTACCACCTCACGAACCGAGGTCATTCGTTCTTCCATTAACGCCTTTCATGGGTGTAAATCATGATTTATTTATTGTTTATATATGAAATAAATGATATTTATAATGTTTTTATTCACATTTAATTACTGTATAATATATTCATTCATACTTTCCATTTTTTGGAATACAATAATATCATTCGTGTGTCAGATACCCAACCACCACACGAAGCTATGTAATTTATTCTATCTTTACATGTAATGTATTAAGGGTGAATTTAATAAAATAATTTGATATATATGACATAAATATGATATTTTAATGGAATTATATATATATATTTCATTTTCTTTTAATTTTTTCAATGTTATATGATAATGGAAACAACATTCATAAATACATACGACCTACTTTCTCCATGAATGGTGAAATTCATTACATATAACTATATATTATGGATTAATATAAATATATATATAGGGAAAATATATATATGTATGTATATATTATTTTAATCATGTTTTACATTGTGGATATGACTAAAGCATTATTGAAGTAAGAGGGATAAAAAAATAATATATCAAAACATTCTTGAAAAACAGGGAACTTCACACATGAAATGATGACAATAATGAAATATTATTAATGAATGAGTAATAATTTGATAAAAAAAGATCATAAATGATATCATAAATATTACTATGTTTCTTCAATAAGTTAATTACATATGAAAATCACAATAAATTGTCATAAAGAAAGTGCATCCAAAAAGAAAGTGTGGGATAAGGGATTTTATCTCAACATACATTCCACAGAGTCTTATTTGTTATTATGCACCAATTATCATTAATCTTTTTTATAACCCACCCCTTTTTAATTTAATTACACAATTAACTCATCATTCATGATACTTTATGTTTCAATTTGAATTATCTCATCCCAGGGGGTTTGACATTAAAATTACCATGTGGTGAAAGTTATCTTTTCTATCTCACTTTCTTTTTTCATTGCAGACATTATCTTAAAACAATCAATTTCTTATGATCATTTTTTATTGTATATAAAATTTATCATTGAAATATATATTAATTTTGGATTTATATTATTATTTCCTCTAATATATCCCATTTTTTCATATGTTTTACACAGGGATCATTATTTTAATAATTTTTAAAATGTGGATAAATCTATATTATTTAATAAATATATATATTTTATGAAGGGAAAATTATTAAATAGTATATTAAATATTTGAATAATTATTTGGACATGTCGATATGGATGGGTCATGGTTAATGATATACTGTTGATGCATCAGTATTCTCATGATATTAATTAGTTTTCTCAATCAAATGTGTTTTACATGGTATTTTTATACTATATTGAATACATATATTAAGGGTAAAGTTTCCATGTACCAAGGAAACATGGAATCCAATAAATATTAAATTCATATATTAAAATTTTATTTTTTTATTATACATGTGAATTTCACTATGACAAAATCTTTTGATGAAATTCATTCTCACATTTTTTTGACTAAATGGAATAGGTTTATAGTTATTTACCATAACATTTTTATTTTGAAAAATCTACTTATTTAAATGGATTTTGTGTTTAGTTATTTACATTAACATATTTATTATTTAAAATTTATTCATGATATCTTCCACTATACCTGACCCTTACTGAGAATTTTAGATCACCCCTATTTTTTCTATTCCCCATTTTAGGATGAATAAATCTTTGAAAGAGTTATCATGTATGAGTTGTATTTTAATTTGTAATGTATTGTGTATTATTTTCTATTCCCAATGTAAAATGGTTACTATGTTTGTAATATAGTTTTCCAAAGCTGCTAAAATTATCAGTCCATTATAATTTGAATTCCATTTAATATGCCGAGGTAATAATATAAGGCATTAGATTTGGGCTTATGGATTTGTGGCCATTACTTGAATTCATAATTTATAAATTTTATGTTGTACTCAAAAAAATAAATTATTTGAGACTATAATTAATAAACACACTAGAACATAGTCAAAAAATAATTATGAGGGACTAATATGAATTTAATTATTAAAAAATATCATGTATTTATATAATATTTAAATTATTTCATTCCTTATCCATGTTCTACCAGACAAGTGAACATATGAAAATTATAAAATCATAATTCTAATACTAGTAAATATGAATTGATTTTTTAGCACCACACTTCACTTACATATCTTGCCTCTTTAATTTTATTTATTACATTTTCATAATTAAGTGTAGTACCCCTGGTTTATGGTATGTAACACTTACTTGATTCTATTCATGTTTATAACGTTAAGGCTGAAAAGAGGAGAGTCGGGAGAACTTGGAATGAGTTGTGGGGAAAAACATGAATTCGCACGAGAGGTGCACGGTTTGTCTAAACCGTGTGGCCAAACTGTGGGGAGTTTGTTTGGGAGGTAGTGACTTCCACACTGTCGGTGCACGGTTTGTCTAAAAGTGTGTCCAAACCATGTGAGAAGGGTGGTCGAGGCAGTAGCTAACACAAGGTTAGTGCATGGTTTCTCAAAACATATGGACTAACCATACAATCACTTAAAATTAGATACATAAATTGTGGATCTTAACCTTTTTACCTCTAATTGCCTCATTAAAGCTTCTAAGTTGCCCAAACATAGGATTTTGGTTCTACTAAGGTAAAAGATTGTTCTCGCATCATTCTCGAGGTTATCCTAAGGCTTTTATTGGCGAATCAAAGCTGGATTCTTGAGGTATGTATTCATTTTCCTCCGTTCTTAAATGGTTTCTTAGATCATTATAGATCTACATCTCGTTTTCTCTCAGTTTCTTAGATCTAATACCGTTATGGGTAGATCTAAGTCTGTGGATTCCAAATATGATGAGATCTGGTCTTGGTTTTGTTAGGAGAAGAGATTTAATGAATAATCTTTGAGATTTGACCCGGTGTTCTTGAGCGTTATTCATCCGTTGCTTGGTTTCACCTTTTTGTTGAGGCAGGTGGCTTCACTATCGACTTATCTCATTAGAATTGGTTGTCTTAGTTCCAAATTGGTTATTTGAATGGTATTGATTATGAATAGAATGGAATAAACCTTCTTTAGTTATTTTTTATGGTTTTGATAAAATTATGAATTCCTGGTGATTGTTTTGGAATGTGATTTAGCTATTGTAATTTAAAATGTTGATTTTAAATAATGAAATTGCCGAAATTGTAAATGGTTTGATGAGAATGGGGTTTTCTATAAAAAGGGTGTTTTAATGAAATGGTTTGAATTGGTTTAACATACTTGGTTTTCATGGAAATGGTTTTCAATAAAAGGTGTTTTTTTGAAAGGTTGATTTTAGCATGATTGTTGAAATGTGTAGTGTGTGGTCATATTCCATTGTATGAGGCTTGGTTGAAATGGGACCTTGTGCTCAGTGCCAAACATTGAATGTCACGATGGTAACTATACGTACGAGTCTTGGTTGAAATATGTACCTGTGCTATGATATAAAGGTGTAATGGCACATGGGAAATAATTACCTTGTGACGACTTGGTAGATCAACGAGAGACCACTCATGAGTATGAAACTATCGTAACGATGCATGCATGGTTGATTTAACGGCTTTTTGAAATGGTTGGGTATGCCAAAATGGGATGTTTGTTAAATGGTTTGGAAATTTTTTTGGTTATTTTTATGGAAAAATAATTCTTTGGAAAAGCCAGTTTAAATTGCACTTTGATACTATTGAGCATGGATCGTTTTGAGAATTTTTTTTATATTCAGTTATAAACTGCATTGGTGAAATTGTTTTATATCAACTGTTTTTATATAAATGTTTCTAACACTTCTATCCTAGTGGCATGAGTGGGAATGTCATTGGGGAAAACCTACTGAGTATTATACTCTCCCCTACATTGGTAAATTGGTTCTTTTGCAGTTGTTGTATTCCGAGACATAGGTAAATGTAAGGCTTCTCATTACTATTGGCTTATTGTGATGTTTGGGAGATGTTTTGGATCTTGGAGCTTGTGGAACACTAATTCTTGGTCTCTTTTCGGAGTATTGTGTTTTTCTATATCTTCTGTGTACTTTGATGTGTGGTTGTTCTTCTACTTTTATGTATATAGATGTGGTTTATTATAAATGAAGTTTTTTGTTGTTCTTCATTTTTTCATGCATTATATAGTGAATGGTTAATGTATGGGCTACTTTCTAAAAGGGTAAATAGTCCCCCAATTGTATTATAAGGCCTTATACATTTATTTCCAGCCATTGGTGTCTTGGGGATGTTGCTTAAGGCCTAGTAATGACTCGTTGTACTCTTAATCCAATGAGAATTTGCGGGTCATTAGAAATGTTATCAGCTAGTTCGGTCCTTGGCAAACAAGTAGTCATAGATGTTAATGTGATTGGAGTTGATATTCCTTATTGTCTATTGCTTGGGTTAAAACTTTAGACAGGAGTAGGATTGTCGAAACTTGAATGGTATAGCATAAAAGGACGTAGCTAACCTGTTTATGCTGAACTTCAAGTAACTAGGGTTTTTGGTAAAAAAGTGTTTCAGATACTCCTCTACAATGTTGTAAATCTCATTGCCATGGGTTTATCTAATGGGAGGAGGATGATATGCATTGTAGATGAATGACTTCCAACTAGGATTTCATATCTCATTGTGAAGAATGAGTACGAATTTTTTTAAAAGTGACAATTTTTTAAAAATGAAGAAATAGTTTTCAACCGAAAAACATTGAAAATAGGGTATTTGGTGTATTTTGAAAAAGGACTGATTTACAAAACGTATTTTTAATGTTTTCAAAAATGGTTGAACACGGAAAAATGTTTTTTGAGAACAATGTTTTGATAAATGATGTGATATAATTTGAAATAGTAAGCAAACAGTTTCTAGAGAGTGAGATTGACGGAGTTTGTTGTTGGTTTAGAAAATGCCACCCGATAGGCATCGTTGAATCCTTCCTGAAGATGCTATGGAGAATGTGGTTGCACCAGAAAAATGTGTGAACCAAGGGTTGGTTCAGAGTATGGTCCATGATTTTCATGATGTGGATACAGGGAACCGAAGGAATGAGCCACGACATGTGGATCATACCATCCAGTTCATGAAGCAAAATCCACCAAACTTTAGGGGCGATACAGAACCCGAGAAGGCAGAGATGTTGCTAAGCAGGATGAATCATATATTCAATTTCATCAGCACACCAGTATAGCTGAAATTAAAGTTGGCGACGTATATTGTTGAAGATCTTGCACGTTAGTGGTGAGATTTAGCGGTGCATGCTAAATTGGATGAAGGCCTTACATGGGAGGATTTTGAATAATTGATTAACAAACAATTCTATCCTCACACGTTCAAGATCCATAAAACGACGGTCTTCATTATCTTGAAACAAGAGAGACTATCTATCACAGAGTATGTGTCTAAGTTCATTAATTTAGTCCGTTTTTTACGAGAGGCTGCGGCAAGTGCTTCTTTGTAGGCATGCATCTTCGAATTGGGTCTATGGAAGGAGATTAAATCGAAGAATGGATGATCATGAGCAATATGGGCTAAGCACGAGCAACACATGGAGATAGTGCTGGAAATCATGAGAGACCCTCAGTTGTATGCCAAATTATCCAAGTGTGATTTTTAGAGACAAGAGGTATGTTTTCTGGGCCACGTCGTTTCTGAGAAAGGTGTTTTAGTGGATCCAGAAAAGATAGAAGTTGTTATTTCTTGTCAACCGTAGAAGAATGTATTTGAAATAAGATTTTTTCTTAGTGTATTTGGTTATTAAAGACACTTTTTCTGTGACTTCTCATGACTAGATTCAGCTATGACAACATTGACAAAGAAGAACAGTTCATTTCAATGGACTTAGGAATGTCAGAGATCTTTTCAAGAGTTGAAAGTTCGCCTTACATCAACAACCATCATGATCTTGCCTGAATTAGGACAGGGGTATTTGGTGTATTGTGATGATTCAAGATCAAGGTTAGGATGTGTTCTCATGAAAGGACAACTTGTTGTTTCTTATGGTTCAATGCAGTTGAGGGTGCATGGGAAGAATTTCCCTACACACAATTTTGAGTTAGCGGCAGTTGTCCATGCCTTGAAGACATGGCACCATTATCTCATTGGTCAGAAATTTACTGTGTTTACGAATCACAAATTCTTGAAACAAATTTTCTCACTACGAGATTTGAATTTGTGGCATAGGAGATAGATATAGTATCTTCAAATTTTTGACTCTGACTTGATGTTTACATCGGGTAAGAGAAATTTAGTGGTCGATGCATTAAGCCGAAATTCGTATGCTCAATTAGCGAAATATGATTCAGAAGAATGGAAGTTGATGTCAGTCTTAGCCGACATACAGGTGGAATGTGAGGATCGGGGTGATGTTGCTGTTTTTTTAGTTGTGCGGGTTCCTGATATGGTAAAAATGGTCAAAGAGGCACAAACATCTGATGTAGAATGACTGGTAATGAGTTAAATACTCAATGGTTGGGAGACCATTGATGGCTGTAAACTGGAAGAGGTCTCAGTTCTGTGTTTCAGAGATCAGATGGTTGTACCTGTAGTTTGTCAAGAACAACTCCTTAATGCTTACAACCATTCAAGATTGGATGTAAATCCGGGTACACAGAAGATGTATAAGGCACTAGAGGCACAGTTTTGGTGGAGCGGAAAGAAAATGAAGGTTGCTGAGTTCGTCTCGCGATGCTTAACTTGTCAGTAGGTTAAAGCAGAGCATCATAGACCAGAAAGTATGTTACAGTCTTTACCTATCCCAGTGTGGAAATGGGATATCATAGCAATGGATTGTGTTACAGGCCTTCCTAGAACGGTCTGTAAACATGATACAATTTGGGTGATAGTGGATCTTCTAACCAAGTCATCCCATTTCATCCTGATTCGTGAAACTCATACGGTGGATGATTTTTCAAAAATCTATATCTGATAAGTTGTAAAGAGATAGGTCATACCAGTATAAATAGTATTAGAAAGAGATTTGAGGTTCACATCTCCTTTCTAGAAATCATTACAGCATGCCATGGGGACTCAGTTGAGGATGGGTATGATATATCATTCTCAGACAGATGGGCAATCTGAGCGGACAACAAAAAAATTGGAAGACATGTTGTGAGCTTGTGTAATGGACTTTGGTGGCTCATAGGAGGATAATCTTCCCTTAGTTGAATCCTAATACAATAACAGCTATCAATCCTCGATACGCGAGGCTCTATTTGAAACATTGTATGGTCATCCTTTTCATTCGCCACTTTGATGGGTGGAAGCAGGTGATACTTCACCAGTCGGGCCTAGCCTGGTCCAAGAATTAATGGAGAAGATTTAGATGATTAGGAAGAGGATGGAGATGGCTCAATGTCGTCAGAAATCTTATGCAGATCACCATCGTAGACCGTTGGCGTTCTTTGTGGGTGATCATGTCTTCTTGATGATCTCTCTAATACTTGGACATCATCATTTTAGGAATTAGGGAAAATTATCTATTCATTATATATGAATTTTTGAGATACTAGAACGGGTTGGAGTGGTGGAATATCGGTTGGAATTACCACCACGGTTCATTTCGGTGCACAATGTGTTCCTTGTATCTCAGTTAAATAAGTAACAACCTGATCTTGACCATGTGATCAGATGGGATCACATTGACCTAGATCCAGATGCTTCATTGGTACATATCCCAGTGTGGATTTTGGATAGGCAGGATAAAGTCGTTCATGGAAAAAGCATGGGTCTAGTGCCGGTTTTTTAGTATCATGGTCAAATTCCGGACGAGATTATGGTACACGAGAAGGAAATGAAAGTGCAGTGGCCAGAACTCTTTCAGACAAGCATTGGTTTTCTACATTCTAGGGATAGAAAGGCCAATGGTGGGGAGAATATAGTACCACCGGTTTCTGGTATGTTACCCTTACTTGATTCTTTTCACGGTTATAAAGATTAGGGTGAAAAATGGGAGAGTCAGAAGAACTTGGAATGTGTTTTGGGGAAAAAAGGGAAGTCGCACGGGAGGCACACAGTTTGTCTAGACCATGCGGCCAAACCGTGCAGAGTTGGTATGGGAGGCAGTGGCTTCCGCATGTCGGCATATGGTTTGTCTAAGCGTGGGGCCAAAATGTGCGAGAAGGGTGGTCGAGGCTATAGCTAATTCATGGTTAGCACACGATTTGTCAAACCGTACGGACTAACCGTGCGGTCACTTAAAATTAGATCCTTAAATTATCAATCTAACTCGTTTTCCCTCTAATTTCCTCATTAAAGCATCTAAGAGTCCCTAACTCGAGATTTTGATTCTTCTAAGGTCAAATAGGGTTCTCCCATCATTACTGAGGTGATCCGAATGCTTCTCTTGGTGAATTGAAGCCGTATTGTTGAGGGATGTGATTGTTCTCCTTAGTTCTTGAATGGTTTCTTAGATCTACACAGATCTACTTCTCGTTTTATCTCGGTATCATATATATATGCCTTTTATGGGTATATCTAAGTGTGTGGATGGAAAATATGATAATATTTGGTCTTGGTTGTGTTAGGATAATAGATCTAAGGAGGATTCTTGGATATTGGCCCAGTGTTCTTGGGAATTCTTCATCCGTTGCTTGGTTTCACCTTTTTGTTGTGCATTGTGATTTGGATATTTGAATTTAAAATGTTGATTTTAAATTATTAAATTTCTGAAATTGGAAATCATTTGATGAGAAATGGGTTTTCAATAAAAAGGGTGTTTTATTGAAATGGTTTGAATTGGATGAACACACATGGTTTTGATTTAAATTGTTTTCAATAAAAGGTGTTTTATTGAAAGGATGATTTTGGCATGATTGTTTGAAATGTATAGTGTGTGTTCATAATGAATTGTATAAGTCTTGGTTGAAATAGGACCTTTTTCTCAGCGACAAACATTTAATGTAACGATGGTAACTATATGTACGAGGATTGGTTGAAATATGACCTTGTACTCGGTGCCAAAGGTGTAATAGAACATATGAAATAATTTTCTTGTGACTACTTGGTAGATCGATGAGAGACCGCTCATGAGAATGGAACTATCATAATGATGCATGCATGGTTGATTTCAATTGTTTGTGAAATAGTTTGGATAATTTTTTGGTTATTTTTATGTAAAAATAACGTGTTGGAAAAGCCAGTTTAAATTGCACATTGATACTTTTGAGAATGGATGGTTTTGGGAATTTTTTTTTATATTTAGTTATTAACTACTTCGGTGAAATTGTTTTATATCAACTGTTTTTATATAAATGTTACTAACTCCTCTATACTAGTGGTGTGAGTAGGGAAGTCATTGGGGAAAATCTACTATGTTTTATACTAACCCATGCTTTGGCAATTTGGTGCTTCTTCAGATGTTGTATTCTGATACATAGGTAATGTTAAATCATCTCATTACTAGTGGCTTGGGTTTATGTTTGGTAGATTCTTTGGAGCTTAGAGCTTGTAGACCATTGATTCATGGTTCCTTTTGTGAGACTTGTGTTGTTCACTTTCTATTGTTTACTTTGATGTTTGGTTGTTCTTCCGTTGTAGTGTACTTTGATGTGGATTATTATAAATGAAGTTCTATGTTGGTCTTCATTTGTTCATGCATCATATAGTGAATAGTTAATGGATTTGTTGCTTTCTAAAAGGGTAAATCATCCCCCAATTTTAATTTGAACCCTTTGGCATTTATTACCAGCATTTGGCGTCTTGGGGATATCGCTTAAGGCCTAGTAATAACTCATTTCACATTCAAGCCAATGAGAATTGGCGGGTTATTACATTATGTATATTCCCTTAATTTAGAATTGTGTTTTCTATATATTAACACTTATACTAACCATTCCTTGATTTTTAGTCACTCAATACTAAAGTATGAATTTAAATGTAATTTTTTCATCATTCTAGGATCCTGATAGGGTAACCAATGTATTGATGAATTTGATCATCTATATGTAGTGATTTTAGTATTTCCACCCATTATTATAGATTTCCATGATTATTCTAGGGCATACGGTTGGTGGTTTATATTCAAAAAATCATAATGTAGTTGATTTGGATTGACACTTTATTCGAATCAGAATTGATGATTATCAATTTCCTTCATGATTTGTTTCCTCTATTATCGTCTAATTCCACAATAAAACATACATCCTTCTAAATTATTAAATAATAACCCATACATTTTGTTATATCATCAAAAATACAAAAATCATTTCACTATTTTCTTCCAAACTATTTGATTGATAATGATTTTTTTACATTTTTATACTCATAAAGTCATTAAGGTAAATTTATTTTCACTAAGTGTGATACCAATTCCTAAAAAAATAGTTATTTTCCTTCAATACTAGTGTGATCTAGTTCCTTTATTTTAATTATTGAATACCTATTTCAAATATATCATAATATATTGTAGTATAATGATAGATTTTTTAATAGATTACAACTTCTAAACCAATAAAAATTTCCTATGAAAACATACTCATATTATTAGACAGTCCATCATAGATAAAATTAAGCCTAAAGGATATATTTTTTTCAAATTCCTCCATAGGTGTCTATTTTTTTCATGGAATCGTATCTATAATTTTTTACATAGCTTTTGTTTTAGAGGGAAATATATGGAATGTTCTCTTCAAAATAATGTTTTGCCTCATGACCATCCTTGGATGATATCTAGGACATCATCCAATCCATCCCAACAATATTGTAACCACTAAATAGGAAAAATGTGAAGAAACTCCCCTATTTTCATCAATATAATTTTCTAAAGTGAATTATTCCAACACAATTTCTCAATTCCATGGCATTTAAAAACAACCTCACCGTGCATAAAATTCTAGATATTGGAAAATAAGGTTTTTTAACCTATGATATTGATACAAAGATATTTCATTCATTTCAGATATAGGTTACAAGTTTTGAATGTCATTTCATTAAATAGATTAGTCTTTATTAAAAAGGGGTATTTAAAATCACAAGAAATCCACAATTAGTTATTGTATAGAGTCATACCATTCACTCAGATTTTAAATTGATTATTCATAAAATTATTATTATTTAATAAATCCATCATCCTCTCATAAAATATATAATTGAAAAATGATATATGAAATTATTTCTATAAGAATCTCAATTATGTGATTGAATCGTAATATAGTATTTCATTGAATAGGATTCAAAATTCTGAGCCATTTTCTAGAATTTTCCCTTTTTTGAATTTTAAAATATGATTGTTTCAAAATTCATCTTTGGTGACTTAATGTGAATAATTAGTTTCCAAAATTGGAATATAAATAAATTTTACAAGGTTATTAAAATTGAGTTACATTGATACCATAAAATGATATTATATGTTAAAAATAAACACATTAAACTATAAAATAGACAAAAATCTGTTTAATAAACGAAAAATGTAAACTGTTAAATTATAATGTTTTTATCTTCACACATAAATGGGTTATTATCTTTAATAAATTCATGTTAATTTATCATGTAATCCATATTTCAATATAGACACCTAAATCAATCATTTGTTAAGGATGGGTACAACATGATGTGTCCTCATAGATAAATTTTATTATGTATTATGGTCTCTTCCACTTGTTCTTTTGTAAATATTCCATATAATATCATCACGAAATTCCCATTATGATAAAAGGGCCTTATTCAATATTTTTAATTACTATAAAAACACCAAAATGATAGATATGAGTGACTATAAATGGACTTTCACATCTAAAAATATGTCTACCTATTATTGACATTGAGACTTGATTTTTTAAATAAGTATATGGTCCCCTAGATAGAAATATTTTTGGTAATTATCGTATCATGAGTCAATCATGTCTTTTTTTTTTAATTGTTAAATATATTGAATCTTTCCATCTATTTTTATACAACTTTATTAAATTTGGTTTTAATTTTTTTTCTAGATCTGTCAATGTCTTGATTTTTCTCTCTTATTGCAATATATTACTTATGTTCCAACTCTATAGTTAGTTGATATATAATTCAATAAATATTATTTTATAGGTAAAATTTCATTTAGGTTGTGGAAGGGGTGGGGTTGTAGGTTATTTTATAATCCCATAAGATTCCTTCAAACCCTTATATCCAGTATTTTTTTTATTCAATGGATTTATCTAAAATACCATTCATACATTCATTAGAAACATTCTATTTACCAATTGTTTTCAAATGGTAGGGTGTTTTTGTCTTTTAATACACTAAATTTTTTCTCATAAAAGACTACATGATATAATGGAAAATTTGGGACCCTTGATAACTTATAATTTCTCTTAGAACACTAAACTAAGAAGAAAATTAAATCTAAAAAATGCACAAAATATTACCATCAATAGGTTTGGTGGCCTTAGATTACACATATTTGTAAACATAATAATATTGAAGAAAAAAGAATAAATTTATAAAATAAATGGGATATTATCCATTGAAAAGTTTTTCCCATACATTGAAATTTTAAAACATATTATGGAAAATTTTTTAATTTAAGTTATGTCTCTACTGCATTACAATTTCTCAGTTTTTTTACAAAACTAATTTTTTTCATTAAAAAATAGAAAACATTCAAGATTATAAATCAATTTTTTCTAAATATTGGTTTATAATATTTTATATATAATATTGATTATTAAAAAATTTCTAAATAAAATTGGATTTAACACCAAATAAGCAATCTTCTTATCACATGGTCATTATAAATTAAACAAATATTTTTATGTTCCATAATATTAAATTTTGTGTCATATTTGTTTATTTTAATTTATTGGGGATTCAAATGGTATGAGACATTGTATGTTACCAAATAATTGAAAATATTATCATTAAAATTAACTTCCTCTTTAATCAAGTATAGCATCACTTATTTAATTTTACCTATCACTGGTTCTTGGTCTTAAATATATACTTATACATTCATGGTTTGTCTAATCATGTGACCAATTATAAGGTTATAAACTAATTTATCATATTAAATCTCTAAATTTAATTCCAAATGTTAAAAAATATATTTAAAACACCATGGTTTTACATTATAATTCTATATAAAGTACCTAAAATATATAAAATCAAAAACAATTGTGAATTTTCTTCCAATAAGTTAAAAGAATTATTTTTCTATACAAAATAAAACTACTTCAAACTATTTTTTATTATATTTAATTGATTAGAATAAAAATAAATTTTCATGAATTTTAGTCAATGACTTGAGGTAACCGTTTAAATATTTTTTAATGAGATTCTCCCACTACTTGATTAGTTGCATTGTAAAGCAACCCAATAGTTTTATCCTAATATGGTGTGTGTGTGTGTGTGTGTATTTTTGGGTGAATAATATTCTATTTAACTAATAAAATTATTTTGTACACTCATCATCAATTTCATAGAAATATTTATTCAAAAGTAACATGTAAAGGGGAATATAGATCTAACTAAAATCCATGATAAACTACTTGCGATGATCTGGACGTCCTATAAAGTACCTCACAAGTTTCATACAAGCTGGGAAAGGAAACTAATTTATCACATCAATTTTTTTCACATTCATATCAATTTATTTAGGAGAAATTATAATTCCACTAACTATACTTAATTACACAATAAAATGACACATTTCAACATTTAATATCATTTAATTTTCAATTATTGTTTTGATGTTTTTTTATTTTATTAATAAATGATCAATGTAATTTTTAAAAACTAAGAAATCATTAAAAAATATCATTAGAAAGTACACAATGTGATCAAAAAATATAATTAACATACACCAATGAAATTTAACTGGGGAATTAAAACATCCAATGGAAAGACTCTTATTAGGAAAGGCACCTTGGGTACATATAAATATTATTTATTCATGGTCCTCTAAGGAAATTATTACCTAAATGTAATTTGAAAACAATTCTATAAAAAATAATAAATACCCTTTCCAAAATCTCTAAATTTTTTTATTAATGTGATGGTGAAAATATCATTCCTAGTGATTTATTTCATCATCATTTATTTTATATATACATCCCAAAAATTATGAATTCCCATATGGATTAACTCAACTTGATCAATCCATATAATGGTAATTACTGTTTTTTAGAATTAATATGAATGAGGATAGCCCATTATGATTCTAAGAAGGGGTTGATGATGCTATAATCTATAATATTATCTATCTCCATCTTAAAACAAAATCCATCATGTTTTCGTTGATCTTTTTTTGGGACATCCTAGCTTGTATAGAATTTTTATCATGTAAAATCATATACATGCATATTCTATGCCTGGTATATCTCTTAAACTCCAACCTAAAACATTAATTTAATCTTTTTAAATCATAATAAATCATGTACTCTAGTTTTTTATAGGTTATTATAAATAATAATGGGTAGTTTATCTCTTTACATGAGGTACACTTACTTCACATTAGTGATACACATATTAAATTATAGATTTTGGGGTTATTTTAAAGGTGAATCTTAATTGTGGTTCCTTAACACTGATTAATGATTCTATTTATAATACAATAGTATTTAAATATGTAATTATGTATTAAATAGAAACTACATTAAATATCTTGTTTCATATAAAATAATCAACTAAAATGAAACTATAATACATTTTAATAAGGTAATATTATAAGTATTAAATGAGATCATTATAATGTACCTTTATAATTTTTAGGCATAAATACAAATAAAATTGTATTTTAATTCCATAAAAAAAATAAAAATAATGGTCACAATTAATATTAATTAATTTGGAAAAGTCAATTTTTTTTTACATAACTAAAAATGTCATTGTATTCTTGAAAATTTATTTTCCACAAATTTTCATTTTTATATGTTTTGAATTATGATTTTAGGAAATTAAAAAAATGATTAAATGATGATAAAATATATTTTTTAGTTTGAATATTATGATAATAATAATTTAATTTGTAATTGATATGAAATAATAAAACTAATTATTAAGATTTAATGTGTCATTTTACTATAAATATAGTTTTTCATTCTTTTTTATGATTCCATTTTAAATTTAAATACAATAATTTTAGAATTTCATTTTGAAAAAATTAACTTTATTTTGGGATTCATCAGGGAAATATTATAATCTGAATAATTTCTAGTATTCTACTAGAGACATTGATTTTTTGGTGAAAAGTAATAAATTTAATTTAAAAAATACCCTAAAACATAAAAAAATTATTAGGATAAAAACATTACATAAAAAATAATGAAACTTTTTCCCTAATAAAATATAATTTTAATATGTAATTTTATAAATTTATAATATTATGTTTAAAGTATAAGCACCCGATTAGAATTTTGGAACCCAATTAACATTTTTCTAATAATTGGGTTTTATGTGTTATACATATTATATTTTTAATTCAATTGTTGTCACATTTATAAATTTAATATAATTAAAAATTTCGTTATTTTTAATCAGAAAAAAGATATTTTCTCATAAGTATATTTTTATTTTTATTCATAAAATATGTATCTGAGGAAAAATAAAAATTTTACATTGGTAAACTTAAATTTTCAATAAAAGTTAAAATGATTGACAAAAATATTGTGATTTTCTAAAATATTATCTCTAAGAAAGAGGTGAATGTCATTATAGACCAAAACACTTCCCAGCTTCATTATTTCCCACTTTTGGTTGCATATTCCTGTAATAGTGCACCTATAATAACTGAAATTCCTCTCCTGTAATATATAAAATGATACATTCACTATCATGGATCTAATAACCCTAGAATATATTTATTTATATAATAATTAACACAAATTAATCCAGGACAATCCAATAAATATTCATGAAGTTCTTCTATCATAGAAATACCACCCCTAAAATGTTTAAAAATATTTGGAATGGAGTAATTCTAATGAGTAATTTTAAATTTTCACATCACCGATTTTAATTTTCCTTCCCATTATGTCTTTTTATCCGACCGTCACTGTATATTATACAACACCAAATTAATAAGATCAGTTTCATGTTTATATGGATGGGTTATTCAATTTATGGAATATTTATTATATTCCTTCCTCCCTTCTCCATATAAAAGGGAAAACACCAACCATGTGAACATTAAAACAACTAATGCATGAACAACATATATAATTTTTCAAATCAAATATTAATGGAGAGTTCAAAGAATTTAATTAATGGTTAAATATTATATATATAACTTGATTAGTATAATAATATGATATATCATTTTATTTTTTTTCTGTGTAAAATGAAAATGTCTACTATGAGTACATGTATACTACTACAACCATGGATGGAAAGTTTTTTTATAATCATAAACATATATAGATTATTATAAAAATATAATTTAAGAATTTATATGACATTAGTTAGTAATATATGTTATTAATCTGATTCTATAATTACATCATAAAATATAATGATTTTTATAAAGTAATATATTGATAAAAGTTAATTATCCAAAGAAAGTTTTTCGATGATTTTACCTTTTTGAATAATTATTAAATTTATCATTCAATGAAATTATAAAATTATAAATCCTAATAAGTCATATATTATATGACATTAAATAAGTCGTAATATTATAATTCTATTTAGTGATAAAAATATAAATTGATTTTTTAAAACCTTCCTCAAATAATTAAATTATTAACATATGGTAAAGAAAATAAAATAAAAAAATATATGTGTATATAATGATTATATATTAAGAATATATAATATAATATATATTAGTAATTTTATTAAAAATTATATTAATATAATTTTTGGTTTGTTATTTATGATTTCACAGTGAATTCAGTAATGTCTTGCGTAATATATCATGAATTTTCATCAAAATAATTTTCTCAGATAAATGTGTCGTAATCAGCACAAATTTTATATTAGGGGGTTATGTTTCACTCTTTCATTTATATATTATTTTTTAAACAATTAATATGATTTAAATATGAATTTCCTTCTGCCTTTTTTGAGTGCCTCTCAATATATGTGTTACTAAATTTGAAAGGGTTTTAATACCTCGATTTCTATAATTTAACTTATGATTATTTTTCTTGATTTATATTTTTTTAATATTATTAAATCTTACCTTATTATTAAATTATATGTATTTTCCAATTTCATTTATTTTTTTATTATTGATTTTTAGAAACTCCTTTTTGAAGTATGACTTCATTAATTATTTATCTATAATGATTTCATTATTTTTTTAAAGTATAATGTTATTAGGAATAATACCCATCTTATTTAATGGAATTATTTCTTCATATCCAATTTTTTATTTCACAAAAAATTCTTATTTCAATTTTTAACCCGAAAGATGAATTATATATTTGGGGTTTCTTATTTCTCGTTACTTTTTTACCAATAAATTGTTTTCAAACATTATTATTTTATGGAATTAAATATATATGGGATTTTCCATTCAGAGTTATTGATTTTCAATTCCAGTCAATATTTTCTATTATTTTGTTCTCTTCTTCATGATATGTCAATGAATATACTGTTTAATTGTTGAATTTTTTAGATTTTTTTACATTACCATTTTGAAAAAGACTTTTTAATGTGATATATAACATCAAATTTTTTTCAACCACAATATAAAATATTTAAAAAAATATAGTTTTAATTTCATTTTCTATATATTATATATCATTTTTTTAAAATTTGTTTCTAATTAATTTTTTATTCAACTTAAGATTCATTATACCATATTATAATGGGTTTTTAATCATTCCCCTGAAAACATTTGACAGAAAACATTTAAAGTTTAATGTGTTAACAAAATATTTCACTATAGTGTGAATTCATCTTCTCAATGCATCATTTCCATGTATTAAAATGTGATTTTAATGACTCTTAATCATTAAAATATTTATAATAAAATGATATATAATATTTTATTCAAAAGTAAACGTTTTATTTACAAATATATTACTAATTTCATAAGTTTTAATAGAGAATATTGCTTTTAGGAAACAAAAAATTTAGTGTTTTTATCTTTTCATGAATTTTTTTTTGAATAAGTATTTAGTTGATAATTTGTTTTGTAAGAAAATTATTTTTAATGGTTTCTATATAAAACAATTTATCTAGATGATTGTATTTTATGTAATGATTTTTTTTTTAATTTTCACAAGAAATTCAAAATTGGATATTACTATATATTTTTAAGTTTGATTTATCTAATAATAATAATAAATATTTGTTTTTATTTATGTAAAAAAAATTGACAATTTTTATGTTACACATATGATATTTCTTATAATTCCATATATATTCATTATATAGATGGATTATTATGAATATGTATTAAGTATTTTTTTAAAATACCCTTTTAATTACCATGATATATATTCATAGATATTAACATCCACCTTGTTTCTATAGATAAATTAAGATCATGGTATTCAATTTTTTGATTGGGGGAATGTATAGACATCCCATATGTTGTTAAAAATTTATTAATATTTTTCAATTACTTAGGAAATTTTATTTTTAATTAATATTTATTCATATCATTCTTATGGGGAATCTATTGGACTTATTAAAATAATTGGTTGGTCTATCATTATATAATCACTTGATGTATGAGCTAGTCTCATTTAATAATGGGTTTGGGTATATTATGTAAATGTACATTTAGAGAAATATATCTTGGTTTTGGACTTGATACAAATAATGAAATCTTTGTTTAAGCTGTAATGGAATGAAATACATCAAAATAGAGGCCTTTGTGTGTGGTTTTATGTCTTAAATTGATGCCATAATGGTTAAAAAATATGTTTAAATTTGATCATTTTATCACCATGAATTTGGTTTTAAATATCCATATGACTATTTACCTTACCACATTAGGTATTTATATATTTAATTCCCTATTTATTTATTATATAACATGTTTATTAATTATACACACTATAATAATTTTTATTACATTTGTATCAATGATAGTTTAAATTGTAAAAATCCTCTTATAGAGACTCAAATATCACCAATTATTTTATATCCTTTATAATGAATTTAGTTTTCCTTTTATTTATTTTAATTATTGTATAGATTGTTCTCGAGACCAAGAACATAGGTCTGTGTGATTTTGTGGACTAGTGCGCTCTGAATATAATTTTAAAATGTATTAAATGTATTAAATTTACCCATGTATATTTTTCCTAAAAAAATAAAATATCATCTTAATGTATGGTTGGATAAGAAATCTATGGGTACTATTTATTTTTAAATATGGTTTTTAACATTGGAGATAGATAAACATTTTCGGTACGAGGTGTTTGTGAAAAATTCATCATAGGTGAAAACTGAGAAATTTTTTTTAAAATAATATTGAATTTATTCTTCGATGTAGCAGTATGTATATGTGTTTAAAATATGTTTTTATAACCGAATTGATGGGTTATATTCATAACCCTGAAATTTTGGGAGATCATGGAAAATTCATTGGATGAGATTATGTTGGGGAACTATAGGTGAATCATTGTTCAATGATCGATGTGCAACAAGATGCTAGGATCTCCCTAAAGACAATAATGAAACTTCATTCTTCCTCCAAAATCAATTCGAAATGAGGTAGGATATTGATTTTATTGTATTTATCATAGTTTTTAAACCTATGATGAATGTGATTCCATTAACTAATTATTGTATTCATGGATTGTGTGTCATGTGGGTGCATGTTAGATTTAATTTGGAACTGGGGAATTGCATTTAGATTATCTAAATATATATTTTTTAATCATTTTAAAGTAATAAAATTGAGGACATCACTATTATTTTTTGATGTTAATTAACTGTTATTGTAATTGGTGAATTTATCTCCTATTTTCATCATTCACTGAGTGAAAATATCTTGCCCTAATGTTTGAAAAGTATTGGCGGATCAACTATTGTGGACAATTTTCTTATTAAAATGGTTCTATATCTTATATTTGGGGTAGGATTTATGATGTTATCAAGGCATGATGGAAGCAGTAAAGAATTAGTTCAGATTTGGGATCACTTATTGTGATTTCAGTGTATGGCTACAAAGTGGTTCAATGCTACAGATATCTCCAATGAATCATAATTTTTTATTCTCACAAATAGTGACTGTGAGTGTTTGTTGGACTAGATACACCACCTCAATCTTGATTCACAACCATATTTGGAACAATAGGTGTGAACGAAGCCATGGGCATTACAACATAAAATTCAAAAAATCATGATATATATGACATATATTTTTCAAACAAACATTGTATGGGTACCCTATAAGGTTGATAGTGTTTCCATGGTGATGGTATATATCAAAAAACCTGTGACTCAGTCAGACAACGTGTGACTCTTCCCTGGAATATCAGTGTGTACATCGAAGGGTACACATACATGGCTAGGAGTACACTATCATAGACATGTTCTATACTCTTACACAAACATAGCCTTGCAAGGTATACACTTTCATAGTTCTGTACAAGGTCACTATCAGAACTACATGGTCATGAAAAGGTTATTTAATTTTTCATGGGCATAGGAAAATTCCATTTACATGGAAAAACACAATGTCGAAGGGAAGATATGTGTACTACCAGTACACCCTTTTTACTTCATTAAAGGTGGACTAGATCCTTTTTCTTTTGTATCATGGACTTGTTTCATTAGTTTCCATTGCCTTGATTCATTCCCTAAGGGTTAGTATGGAATTGAATCCTACACATAAGATAGTGATCCATTAAATCGGACTTCTTGGGAAGAGTTTTTGAATCCTTTCATGAGGCCTGAATGGAGATCCTATATCACCTTCTTTCCCTATGTAGAGTTCTTGGTATTTTCATGATCAATAATATGAAATATTTGATCATCTACTTATTGGGTTATTCCATATTTAGTTTTTTGTATACCCCGTGGCCATTGGTGTGATCCTCATATTTTTATTATTCTACTCATTCATGCTAAATATTCATATTAAGGAAATAATTGATGAGTAGTACATCTTGGACATACAATATTGGTTTTATTTTACTTATGGAGGGTGTTCTCTTAGATGATTGTTCTGTAAAACCTATGAGTTTGGTTCATATGTTGGAATTATGGTTTTTATTTTATCATGATACTTTGTGTATTTCTGGATTATATATAGATATAATGTTTATATTTTATATTGACATATACTTATGTATAAATGAATTAGATTCATATTATATTCTTTCTATTTTCAGGGTGTCCTATAGGGTATTGTAATACTCACACATATACAAGATTTTCATACATGTGTCATGTCTTGTGAAAATCATTTCCCTTTTGATATACTCATATAGGACCAGGACTGGGTGACACATAGTGAACTGAACAGACTGTGGTGTGTTCCTAAAATTATCTTGAAATTCGTCCACATGTATAATTTATTATTTTAATAATTATTTGATTATTTGTGCTCGGAATGTACATATCCCTATTTACATTAAATTAATTGGTTTTTACTCTAGTTGTTAGAGATACATGTATGAATGCATGGTTTTTTAGTATTCTACATTTATGCATTATATGGGCATAAATATAAATGTGTGTGTGTGTAAAAATAATGTTATCTAACATAGCCCATGTTAGTCATATGTCTATATAGTGCTAGTCACCATCCCTTGTCTTATTATACCTTGTCTTGGGGAGTCACATCATAGGCCACATTGGGACGGGCCAAGACAAAGTGGTATTAGAGTTGTTGTTTTCACTGTAGTACTAGATTCTATCAAAAACGATTTATGAAATAGTGTTATGTGTATAGATTTCGGATTTTAGGCCTGGGAATCTATTTCTAGTGCAAAAAACAGTGTATCCATACATAGGGACTCTGATCATATTACTTTTTTACTCAATACATGAGGAAAATGGTTTTATAGAAAAATGGTATATATATAATAAAATAATTTGTTGCGGTTTACATGTTCTTCTTGAGTCATCCTTTGAGATATACTCATTGACCATGGTACATCATTTTTATTTTAGGATTCCATCATGATGTATTCCATCTATGGTTCATCAATATGATCAAGAGGAGTATCCCCTCATTGATGATGCATCGATATAAGGAAAAATACTAAAGATGTTATATCTAGGTGATGCATTGGTTATACCACCACCGATTGAGAGGAAGATTCTATTCGTAGTATCAAAGGATGAGGTGCATTGGCTGAGCACATGTCATCAGTTTCAATGGAAGTGAGACTTTAGGTTCTGAGGTGATCCCATCCCACTGGGGTCGTAGGACAAGATTGAGGTTGTGACACGATTTTTCCAATTTTTATAGAAACCAAAAGATAATTTGGTGGTTTTGGATGTGATCCTTTTATATGGATCTTTATGGAAATTGTGGGGTTTAGTAACCCCGTCATACAATGAGGTGACTCAAGAATGGTTAGAGTTCAATCAAATTTTCAGATATGAATTATCTCTAGATATATTTATGGTTGTATGCATTAATGATCTTCTACATATCTAGTAAGGCACTCTGAAATCGGTTGATTATTCATCAATCATCGCCAACCTCTCCATGCACTCGATGGATAAGGTTAAGGAATAGTTATTTCAGGCTTCGACATTGGATTAAGGAAATTGTGGACAAATCCTAGTTAGTACAATAAAAATGTTTATTTCTACCTATGTTGGGTTGTTAGAGTGTCCTTTGGTGGTCGACAATTGCTTCGGTAAGAAGATGCAGATAGTGGTTGCCAGTAGTGGGCACTAATGGGAGGATAAGTTAGTAGTAGGGAGCCAACCTAAATCTCAGGTAACGGTATATGTGAGGTGTTTCCAGATGAGTTCCTATAGTACAGAATCTATGGTTCAACATTCAAAGGGTGGGTCTATTAATCACAAGGAGTGTTGCTGCTACTCATGTGATTGCATGGGACATCTTGTGTGGGATTCTCTAACACTCTATATGGTGAAAAGGGAGGCAGTGGATGGGACACCTAAAAGGTATAATCATTAGGGAAATAGATGTTCATAGGAAATTAATTATTATAAAGTATTTGAGAGAATATCATGAGGTGGTATTCTCATCTCTGTATTTCCACCCCCACCTCATGTAGTCCACACCAGGATCATAGAGTAGGAGTACATGGGTGTAGTTGTTGTACGATGACGAGGATTATGAGCCAGAGGCTAGAGTAATTCTATAAGGTATTATCTTTATATAAATACCATATTTGATTTTTTTATAAACACAATATCTAGTCATTACGTTGTTTTCAGATATCTAGATTTAGTCTTAGTGATTCTGGTTCAGCACTAAACTTGAACCTTGCGCTGGGTGACTCTGACTAATGTTGACTCATTAATCACATAATTATATTGACAGTTTGACCTAGCGATTTGATGAAAGAGTTTATTTTGGAATATATATGTAGCATTTATGGGGCCATATGACATCATCTTATGAATGTATTGGTAATGTGAAATTCATTCACCTATAAACAATTTTTGGTGGAAGATGTGGTGTGTCTGCAATGATGGAACTAGGTTTTTCCATTATAGGTGATACCTAAACCCAATAATTGTAGAATGTTCTTATTCATATGAGGTTTTATCCTATTACTCATCGTTTGGATAGCCAATCCCCTTGTGTGTTAGATTTTATGATTTTTCAATTTCCTTATAAGGGGTAGAGAGAATGAGGACATCTTTCCCAATGTTGTTCCTGGATTACATCACCTCTGGAAGATAGGTATCTATATTGATCTACACCACAGTATGACCATGATATCTATACCAGAATAATGAATGTATTCCAAAGGTATTAATTAGATTAGTTTGAAATTGGAGGACATTATGATGAAGGGATTTGTTATACACACAGTTTCACTTTTGGCAACCCCCATTCTATTCTCCGAAAAGGGGAATGGGAATGTATGTTTATATGTAGATTATCATTACCTAAATGAGGAGATTTCAATTAGAAAGTACCCAAAACAAAGAATCGATAATCTATTTGATTATTTAAGTGGAGTATAATGGGTCTCAAAGATTGAACTCATATTAGGCTTTCACCATGTAGACCCAGAAAAACGCGTCCCCAAAATTTTCCAAATGCTTCCATACATGATCCAAGATCATATAACATTTCGCAAGCTTCGATTTGGTAGGTCGCAGGGCCTGAATGGAGCTACGGATTAGGAGTTATGGACGTTTGAAGTTGGGCTGGAAATCTGGCTCGCGAAGCCCCCTCCGTGATCGCGGAGCGCCGCCGCGAAGCAATGAGGCGAGAGGCTCCGCCAACCCGTTTGACGTTTGCGATGCGCCGCGAAGGCCCCTCGCGAATCACTAATGCGAAGCACCGATGCGAAGCACCCGTGCAGCGCGGTCCCGCGAAGCCCCGCCGCGAAGCGCCCCGACCATCGCGGCCTCGCGAAGCTCCAGAGGCGGTGATGCTCCGCGAACGCATTTGACGTTCGCGAGCCGCCGCGAAGCACCAGAGGCGGTGATGCTCCGCGAATGCATTTGACGTTCGCGAGCACGCCTCGAAGCTCATGAGGCGGCGCGGATGTTCTGCTTCGCGGCACCCCTTCCTATAAATACCCAGCTCACCCCCCTTCTCAAGGAGAACGGCCACGGCCACTTCGCCCCTTGGGCGGCCGAGCGGAGCTCCGCATTGCGGCTCCGCGAAGCCATGCTCCGCGAGCAGCTTCCTTCGTGTTGCTGCTCCGCGAGCCGAGACTCCAGGAGTCCATGCTCCGCGAGCCTATGCTCCGCGATGCTGCTCCGCGAGACCAAGCTCCATGAGAGCCCTTTTCTCCGCGAGCCCTTGCTCCGCGATGCTGCTCCGCGAGCCCTTGCTCCGCGATGCTGCTTCGCGAGACCAAGCTCCGCGAGACCCCTTTGCTCCGCGAGAGACTATTGCTCCGCGAGGCCATGCTTCGCGAAGCTGCTCCGTGAGACCTATCCTTCGTGAGGATCCCACCTTCGTGCCCACCGGTCCATACCGCGGGGGCTGCACCCCCGCACCCCCGCTCGGGGTCACTGCCAGGCTGCGGTCCCGGCCCTCCGGGCCGGTCCCTTCCCTACCGTCACAGACCCCCATGAAAAATGGAGACTCGCACCGCGAGCTTTTCGGGCCGGGATGCCGGGATTTTCCATTGCGCCCTTATGCGCTCCCACCTTCCACCTATGGAATACCATGATTTGATACACTCCTCCACATACCATGAAACACCTTCAGTTGACATATTCCTCTGGGTTTCATTCCATGTCGTGAGTAGAGATTCTCATCATCAATTCCCCAAGTACCTCGAGTCGAACCATCCCTCAGGCAACTCCTCCAAACCCAATCACTTGGCTCCTATGCCAGGTTGAACCAGAAAGGGCTGCTTTGCGTAAGTCCCAACACCAACCATTTCTAGGCACCTTTCGCCTAGTAGTCCTATCTACATGACTATAAACTGTTGTAATCCCTATGTGCCAAACATAGGATGCCCCTCGCTTCTAGCGAGATATGCCTCATTCTCCTAGCATGAGATGCCAATAGTCCTACCTACATGACTCTAAACTGTAGTATTCTGCCAATCTATCAAATGATAGGATTCCTCTTGTTCCAAGCAAGAGATGCCTCATGCTCCTAGCATGAGATGCCAACAGTCCTACCTACAAGACTATAAACTGTAGTACTCCCTATCTAACAAACGATAGGATGCCTCTCGCCCTATACGAGAGATGCCTCATGCTACTAGCATGAGATGCCAACAGTCCTATATACATGACTCTAAACTTTAGCCCTCCCTATCTAAAAAACGATAGGATGCCCCTTGCTCCAAGCAAGAGATGCCTTATGCTCCTAGCATGAGATGCCAACAGTCCTATCTACATGACTATAAACTGTAGTACTCCCTATGTTCCTAACATAGGATGCCTCTTTCTCCAAGCAAGAGATGCCTTATGCTCCAAGCCTAAGATGTCAATAGTCCTACCTACAAGACTATAAACTGTAGTATTCTCCCTATCTAACAAATGATAGGATGCCTCTTGTCCCAAGCGAGAGATGCCTCATGCTCCTAGCATGAGATGCCAATAGTCCTACCTACATGACTCTAAGCTGTATTATTATCCCTATCTAACAAATGATAGGATGCCTCTTGCCCTAAACGAGAGATGCCTTATGCTCCTAGCATAAGATGCCTAATGACATGTTTACAGTGGCATAGTTTCAAGAGCGTTGGAATCCGTTCAAACATTCCAGCACTCCACCCCACTCTTTGCGTGTCTTTCATTCGGATCTGCATCCATTTCCAAAGTCTGAAGGGACCCCCTAACAGTATGGACGGTAGACCCATGGTCCCCCTGCTGTCCTGGGCCAACGCCCCAAAAGGCTTCGGGTGACACTTTGAGGTCCTGTGTTTCGAATACGGTCAGCAGTCGACCCCTCATTTGTTTGTCCCCATTTTAGGCTAACGCGATAGGATGCTGTGTTTCGAACATGGTCAGCAGTTATCCTCTATCGCCACGCCACTCTCATCGCATTTCGAATGCCGGGCATGTGATTCACACTTTTCTAGTCCCTTTGTCTGGGCTGATTCCAATGCCCTTGGCGTTATCCCGCTTGTGCACTTGCACATAGGCACGTACCTCAACCCACTAGTGAGTTGGGATGACCTCATGGCCATACATGAGGAAGACATTACGGGCAGCTTCCTAGCGTAAGCCCCATTCACCAGTGCCGCTCCATAGCGGCACCCGGGCAGCTTCCTAGCGTAAGCCCCATTCACCAGTGTCGCTCCTTAGCGTCACCCGTGCAGCTCCTAGCTTATGCCCCATTCACTAGTGTCGCTCCTTAGCGGCACACGGGCAGCTTCCTAGCGTAAGCCCCATTCACTAGTGTCGCTCCTTAGCGGCACCCGGGCAGCTTCCTAGCGTAAGCCCCATTCACCAGTGCCGCTCCTTAGGGGCACCCGGGCAGCTTCTTGCATAAGCCCCATTCACCAGTGCCGCTCCATAGCGGCACCCGGGCAGCTTCCTAGCGTAAGCCCCATTCACTAGTGTCGCTCCTTAGCGGCACACGGGCAGCTTCCTAGCGTAAGCCCCATTCACTAGTGTCGCTCCTTAGCGGCACACGGGCAGCTTCCTAGCGTAAGCCCCATTCACTAGTGTCGCTCCTTAGCGGCACCCGGGCAGCTTCTTGCGTAAGCCCCATTCACCAGTGTCGCTCCTTAGCGGCACCCGGGCAGCTTCTTGCGTAAGCCCCATTCACCAGTGTCGCTCCTTAGCGGCACCCGGGCAGCTTCCTAGCGTAAGCCCCATTCACCAGTGTCGCTCCTTAGCGGCACCCGGGCAGCTCCTAGCGTAAGCCCCATTCACTAGTGTCGCTCCTTAGCGGCACATGGGCAGCTTCCTAGCATAAGCCCCATTCACCAGTGTCGCTCCATAGCGGCACCCGGGCAGCTTCCTAGCGTAAGCCCCATTCACCAGTGCCGCTCCATAGCGGCACCTGGGCAGCTTCCTAGAGTAAGCCCCATTCACCATTGCCGCTCCATAGCGGCACCCGGGCAACTTCCTAGCGTAAGCCCCATTCACCATTGCCGCTCCATAGCGGCACCCGGGCAGCTTCCTAGCGTAAGCCCCATTCACCATTGCAGCTCCATAGCGGCACCCGGGCAGCTTCATAGCGTAAGCCCCATTCACCATTGCCGCTCCTTAGCGGCACCCGGGCAGCTTCTTGCGTAAGCCCCATTCACCATTGCCGCTCCATAGCGGCACCCGGGCAGCTTCTTGCGTAAGCCCCATTCACCAGTGTCGCTCCTTAGTGGCACCCGGGTAGCTTCTTGCATAAGCCCCATTCACCAGTGCCGCTCCATAGCGGCACCCGGGCAGCTTCCTAGCGTAAGCCCCATTCACCAGTGCCGCTCCATAGCGGCACCCGGGCAGCTTCCTAGCGTAAGCCCCATTCACTGTTGTGACCCCATTCAGCGGTAAGCCGTTGACATCCCTATCCAGCGGTAATCCGTTGTGACCCCAACCAGCGGTAAGCCGTTGTGACCCAATTTAGCGGTAAGCCGTTCTGGGCCTCCATCCTGGAGTAAGTCCCAACACCATGGGCCGCCCAACGCATAAGCCCCTTTTCGCTTCTCACGGATGCACCCTTCGCGACGTGATCGTCAGGTCCTTGCAACCTCTTGTTTCTCACACCGAGCATGACTCACGTGGGCTTAGAGTGAGCACCGACCCTGACCAACCCAACCTGAACTACGAGGTATTTGATCCATGTCAAGGCATGGTACGTAGGAAGCCTCTATGAGGTTCAAGCCCGCCCGTCTTTCACGTCGGGTTTCACCCCCGTCCAGCACGACGTTAAACCGCACCCTGATCCAGTGGTAAGCCGCTGCGACCTAAAACCATTTGAACTACGAGGTCTTTGATCCATGTCAAGGCATGGTACGTAGGAAGCCTCCACGAGGTTCAAGCCCACCCGTCGCTCATTCACGTCGGGTCCCATTCCGGTCCAGTGGTAAGCCATTGCGACCCACCATTTGAACTATGAGGTCTTTGATCCATGTCAAGGCATGGTACGTAGGAAGCCTCCACGAGGTTCAAGCCCACCAATATTGGACCAAGGTCTTCTTTCATGCCGGTTCACCGGCAAAACCCATCTGAACTACGAGGTCTTTGATCCATGTCAAGGCATGGTACGTAGGAAGCCTCCACGTGGTTCAAGCCCACCCGTCGCTCATTCACGTCGGGTCCCATTCTGGTACAGTGGTAAGCCATTGCGACCCACCTCCTGAACTACGAGGTCTTTGATCCATGTTAAGGCATGGTACGTAGGAAGCCTCCACGAGGTTCAAGCCCACCAACAGTGGACCAAGGTCTGCTTTCACGTCGGTTCACCGACTCACTCCACCTGAACTACGAGGTCATTGATCCATGTCAAGGCATGGTACGTAGGAAGCCTCCACGAGGTTCAAGCCCACCCGTCGCTCATTCACGTCGGGTCCCATTCCAGTCCAGCGGTTTACCGGCGAAACCCACCTGAACTACGAGGTGTTTGATCCGTGTTAAGGCATGGTACGTAGGAAGCCTCCACGAGGTTCAAGCCCACCCATCACCCAATTCACGTCGGGTCTCACCCACGTCCAACACGACGTTAAACTGAAATTCATGTCCGACGGCAAGCCGTTGTGACCACTCCGAACTACGAGGTCTTTGATCCATGTCAAGGAATCGTACGTAGGAAGCCTCCACGAGGTTCAAGCCCACCACCTAGTGGACCAAGGTCTACTTTCGTGTCGGTTCACCGGCGAACCCCATTTGAACTACGGGGTCTTTGATCCATGTCAAGGCATGGTACGTAGGAAGCCTCCACGAGGTTCAAGCCCACCAATAGTGGACCAAGGTCCCTCATTTACGTCGGTTCGCCGACACCCGCTGACCGTCGTTTATTCACGTCAGGGTTCACTATCGTCCCGCATGACGTTAAACTGTATTCCCTGGACTACGAGGACTTTGATCCATGTCAAGGCATAGTACGTAGGAAACCTTCCTAAGGTTCAAGCCCACCATTAGTGGACCCATAGGTCTGCTTTCACGTCGGTATGCTGACGATGCCCATCGGACCAAGGTCCACCTTCACGTTGGTTCGCCGAAGACATTCATCGGGCCAAGGTCCAGCTTCACGTCGGTTTACCGGCACCATCCCGAACTACGCGGACTTTGATTCCCTGCCACAGGGATACGTAGGAAGCCTCTTCAAGGCTCAAGCCCAACTTCACCGTCGCCCATGCGATGGTCCCATTTCACTCCCCCTCCACTTCATTGATCCATCCACCAACCATCCTGATTCTCACCCGGGCCACCACATCCTGGTGGGATCGTGCCATCCACCTCCTCGCTGCTCCTAGCGGCGCATGGGCCGCTTTCCATGCGTAAGCCCCAACATATCTCCGGGTAGTTGTCCTCTGTGTACACCCCGATTCATCACCCCTTCGAACTACGTGGGTTTTGATCCCTGCCCTCTACACAGGGTACGTAGGAAACCTCCAAGAGGTTCAATCCCAACCAATGGTGATCCATGGTGTATCCCATCCTGGGGTGCACTTCCCCTGATCCGCCCTTAGTGGTGTTCAGATCATCCATTACGGTGTGACATCTCCCCTCCATGGGGCGCACCACCTCAGATCCGTCCTCATTGGGCGTTTTGATCCATACCCTTGGTAAAACATCTAGGTGTTCCCTCCTAGGGATTTACCAATCTGATCCGTCTCTATGGGACGTCCTGATCAGCATCATTTCGTCTCCGCAAGACGTTAAACTCGCGGCCTACCTCGTGATAAACATGAGGTGCCTGAGGAAAACCTCGGATGACAGGCCATTGGTGTAACCGTCTCTGCTAGACGTTAATCTTGCAACATACCCTGTGTTAAACACAGGAAGCTGAGGAAAACCTCAGATGTATGCCTCGGGTTCTGCACCCTTGAGATGCACTCTTATGAGGAATAATACAGGTTCCCATATGTCCACGCACCCAGAGATTCCCCGACATTCCTGATGTTGTCGTCTACTCCGACCGAATGTCGCTACCATGTCAAGACCCTATGGAAAGTCTTGAAGGAAGTAGTGTAATTAACCGGAGTCCAAGACAATATGTCACCGGGAATGAGATTCACGAACAACGTATTAAATCTATGAGGGAGACCCGGACTAGGTGACGAGTTCCGAGGAGGAATCCACGGAAGGAAGAACCAACATCCCATCATCCCGTTTCGATCAAGGAGCAGACGTACCTGAACAAGGAACGAATGCCTCCCGCCTTTGGAAAGCGGGAATGCGGGGCAACAAAGCCGCGCGTCCTCCACAGACGGATGCGCGCGCCCCAGCGAAAGCGTCGGAAACACACCAGTTGCGTGATTGAGATGATCAAATACTAATGATGAAATTCAGATTACTCTACAGTCACTATGAATACATGGATATTTCCATTTGGCCTGAAGAACACACCAAACACGTACATGGGACTCATGAACTGGATATTTAATCGCTTCATAAAACTGTTCCTGGTAGTATCTATCAACAATATCCATGTGTATTTGGAGTTTTAGGGGGTGAATGTGAGACACTGGTGGAGTGTTCTGGACATACTCTAAAAGAACCATTTTTACCGGATGCTCCAAAAGTGGTAGTTCAGGATTTTAGAGGACCAAATTCTTGGATATGTTATATAATCAGATGGTGTGGTAGTGGACCTATATAAGGCAATGGATGATCTAGAATTAGTGACACCTAAGACAGTGATGGAGGGGAGGAGGTTTATTTGGTTGGAAGGAAACTATAAGAGATTCCTAACTAATTTGGCCGTGATATCAGCTTATATGATAAATATGACGTGAATGTGTTTTCCAATCATGTGGATGGAGAAGATCTAGCAGGTTTTTTAGAATTTGAGATAGTGATTGAGAAGCACTCCCGTATTGAGAATACTAGTGGATGTTGTTAAGTATGAAGAGTTCAACAATGTTTTAGAAACCAGGCTTGTTTGTGTTGTAATGAATTGGCTGGTGGTGATTTCCTATGTTTCCCATCAGTTGTGAACACATTATTATAAATAAAATCATATGATATTTAGTTTGTAGTTGTTGTATTTTCAGTAAACGTGTGGCGACACTACTTAACATGAAAGCGGTTAACCATATTTTATGACCATAATATTCACAAGAATAACATATACTAAAAAATGATATTAACCTATGATAGGTGTCATTGATATAGTTCCTCTAGGATGATTAATTCATGATTTTCAATAATCCTAAGAAGCTGAATGTAGTAGATAATGATCTCAACGTGAGATATTCATCTCATTTGTTGAACAAGGCATCATATCAGTTGGCATTGTTGTTGTTATCTATCATAGATTGGGATGGAGTAGTTTATCTCTATTCGATGGTTGTTTCCCCTTTGTGTTTGTTGCGAGTGAAGGACGAATGACTTAGTTATAACAATAGTGAGATCTTATAAACTCATATATCTACTGGACATGATCTTAATGGATTTATCTAAAGGTGTGGAGCTTTCCATTCTTTTCAGTGGACACATGATGGTACTAGTGATGTTATAAGAGGATTTTTGAAAATAGTTTCATCGGTCTCATTTGGTTATACATCTAGTTGTGGAAATTATGTTCCAGGACCTCTGACATAATTTTTGGTGTCAATGGATGAGGAAGATAGTTAATTTTTTTTTTCTCTTTATACTTTGGTTTTCAGTATGTGAAGGTCGAGTACTAACTTCTAGTAGGTTTATCTCATCCCAATGAGGTACTAGAGTGGATGTGGGATGAGATATCCCTGGAGACTACGATTGGGTTACTATATATATCTAGAGGAAATGATTCCATCTATGTGATCACATAGTGTTGTTTTAGTGTTGGTAGTAGAGTGGTTCAATGTTGGATTTTTTCCAAATGAAACAGATGACCAAATTCCACTGAACAGTGACCGCGAGGGTCGGCCAATCTAGATCCACCAACTCTGAAATTGTTCATGGTTAGATTTTGTGACATAGAAATGGTTGAATCAGTGGGGGGAAGGATATAAAGTTATATAAATCTAGATATAAATGTTTTTTAAGGAACACACACCATGAGGGATCCTTGTGCAGTAGCTATGGTTTCTCCAAAGAAGTTAAATATCACACGATGTGTGACTCTACCACAATGAATGTGAACATTCCATAAAAATCAATTTGTAACTCGTAGGGTTCATGGACATGGCCAGTAGTAAAAGATAACAAACATTTATTTCACCCTTACATAGACACGGCTAGGCTAGGCATACATGTGTAGAGTTGTGAACAAGGACATGGTTAGAATAACACAACCATAGACATCCATTTTACATTTACATCGACATTTAAGTGGGTAATTTACATTGGTATAACATGGTGTTGATTGGACATGTTTTTTATTACCAGAGCATGTCGTGTACTTAATTCTTGATGGATTAGATCCCTTATCATATGTATCACGGACAAGTTTCATTATGGTATGTTCCCTTGATCAATTCCCTAAGGGTTAGAATGGAATCACATCCAACACATTGGAAAATGATACCATTAGTAGGAATACTTTCATATAGTTGTTTGAATCCTTTTTTATGGTTCAATGTGTGGTCATTATTTATCTTCTTTCCCTTGGTGGAATGCATTGTACCATCATGACCAACACAATGTTGGCCTCGATCATGTACTAAGCATGATATTTCATATTGAGTTGTTGGAATATGACATGACCTTGGGAGTCACCCTCATCTATATCACCATCATCAAACATCTATAATATATGTTTTATGAAGAGACCTTATGAGTAGTATATATCAGTTGGACTCTCTCAGTGTTATCTTACATGTGGAATCTGTTATCTTAGATGAGTGTTATGTGAATACTTATAGAATGATTAATTGGTTGGCATTACAGTTGGGAATTAACATATAGAATATGTTTATTTTTTGGGTATATCCTGAAATTATTGTTATATATGATGTATATATATACCTGTATAGAGAAGAATTTTTTTGTTACTACTATTTTGGGGTATCATACAGGGTATGTTTCAGCACACACTTGTATGGGATTTTCTCGCATGTGTTGTCTTGTGAAAACAAATGTCATTTTGAAGTAGTCCTTGAGGGATGAGGGATGAGCATCGCTTAGTGATATAGATTGAACGATGTGTGTTCTATTAGTTATCTTTATAAGAGACCCCATTTTTACATTCATGTCAGATGTTTTTTCATAAACATGGTGGATGGAATATATTTTCCCCCTTTACATTCCATTTTAGGATGTTGTATATTTGATGTTGGATTTAGATGTATTCATGTATAGTTTTTATGTTTATTTAACATTTCAGCATTGTATGGTCTTGGAGATATGTGTGTGTGAACATATACATTAGGATAAGTCCTCCCATATCAGTGATATGCCTACTCGGTGCAACTATATGGCCATGGACATATTAATGGTGGGTTAGGGGAGTCATGGAACGAGCCCCATTGGGATGGGTCATGAGATCATTTCTATAGTGTAACAAAGAGAGAAAAGTAATTATTTCTATGGATTTTACAAATGTTATAAGTATGTTCATAAGATGTTTATTCTTCGATGATTTGATGTTCCAAATTAAATATTGAAAACATGTGTTTATTTATTCTCCAGTGGTGGATAAACTATGTGATCCTTTCAGATTCACTCCATGATATATAAAACTAATGTAATAAACTGACCACCAGATATATGACTCCATATAAATTTCATTATAAATAATATTAAGGTATATTTAGTTGAAATAGTTAGAATTATATTTAATAAGACACTGAATAGAAGCCATAACCCTATGAAAGATTTATAAGGACATTGTTTTGTAACACACTTGCCCATGAAGCCCAGAGTCAGTGGATCACATTAATACATTGGAATGATTACAAGGAATCAAGTCTTGAAGGACTGGTCAGTTTAGCAATATTAGAAAATACATTACATTCATGAACATTACATTTCAATTTAAAACATAAAATAAAACATAGACAATCTTATTATAATTTGATTATTCCTCTAGATTAACCATGCATATCAATCATAATACCCTTCTTGGAATCCTTGGTAAACAAAACATAAGATATGGGTGAGTTTTGATGCTCTGTAAGGGTAAATTATTTAGCAGAACCTATCAACATTTAAGGAAAGATGTGTAATTAAAACAATAGCCTTTTGAATATAATCATAAACATAATATGGATAAAATATATCCAGCATTACCATATTAACATGAACGTGGATATTCTTCTTGTCAAATAATCATATGTAATAACTATTTTCATAACAGGAGAATGGATAATGATGGACATCATAAACACATAGTCAATCCTCGTGCCAAGACTAAAAATAAAAATATTTACTAGGCCTTGTACCAAGATGCTAATTTTTCTCATGATGCCTACTACTTCATCAAAGGGATATAGTGGGCCTCTCCCGTCAATTACTAACTCTGATGCATTCCTCATACGAAAATGGGTGAAACATGAAATAAAAATTCGTACTAAAATTAGAAAAGGAAATTTCAATATTTTAACTATAAACCATGAATGGTATCTAAATAGAACTTTCATATTTAAACATATCATAACTCATTCAATACAATATGGAATATTGTATTATAGTAAATCAAACTCCATCATGAATAAGATCCAATAAATTATATTGTCATAGTTGAAAATAATCAATAAAACCCACTGAGATAAATACCAATTTTCCGGAAATCATTTAAAAGTACAACAATTTATAAAGGAAGTCATTTAAAATATATTTTTGAATTAATTATTTCCATTCCAATTTGATACTTTTGAATGAAATTAAATCTTTAGAATAATAATTTCCACATAAATATATCCATATAATCATTTTGAAAACACAGACATTAATTAAAAAGATTTAAATGAATAAAACATTTAAACATTTAAAATGATTATATAGTGAAAGGGTCCCTTCCATAATACCATAAAATATTATTTTTTAAAACCTTTTAATCAACCATGGACATAGATGATAAATATTCCCCAGTAGTTACATACAAATAAACAACATTGGATAATCATGAGATTTCGGAAATAACGCTTAGCTAGTGTTTTCCTTTAGTCGAGGGTACATTTAACCTCCTGTATAACTACCATAGTTTGTCATTAAATTATAACAGAACCATATTAATATTTATGATATCATATATGATTCATTTATGATTTTATACTACCCATTTAATAATAATTTCTCTATCAAAATAAAAAATCATGTAATAATCGATTTTATTATCGTACACGTTGTTTACTTGTTATTCTTGATCAAGTCACATAGATCAAGATTTACATACATCCAAAATATAATGTATGATTTATATATTATATATATTCAGAATATAAATATTTATAATATATCGATATATGAAATAGAATCACCCTTCATGGAGAAGGTAGTATCTAAGTAGTTAAGGACGTTGTTTCCATTTTTTTCATATTGTATGGAAGTAAGTAAACAACATATATTTATCTACATAAATATATGTTATTACAATAGAAATATAATTTAATATATCTCAAACTATACAATAAATATTTTTATAAAAATTGTATCATGGTCATCGTTGAAGATTAATGTCATTGTGTCGTGGAGAGGATATGTCGTACGTACACACATGCGACAATATCATTCTGTGAATGGTAAAAAGACATTTAATTGGAAGGTAAATTATATATACTAAATCTTTACAATTTTTATTTATTATATAAATTAATTATGCTCATTATTTCACCCATCCAAATAATGTAGTGTTGAATAACAAACTACACCATGACGTGGAGACGATAAGTCATACGTATGCACGTATGGTGACTTTATCATTCATAGGTTGGATAAAATATTTAATATGTTTTTATAATATTTATAATAACATATCAATAAGTAGAAGGTACTATAGTAATTATTTTAGTATGTAAATAATAGAAAAAGAGGATGTGGAAGAAGAAAAGAACATTGAAAGAGGTGATAAATTAATTACCTATTCTTCAGGTTCTCCATTTTGATTCGAACAAAAGGGATACTTTGGTTGGATCTATGATCAAATTAAGGAATATAATATGAATTTAGGGACGTTGTGAGGACATTTGAACAAGGTTTGGCCGATCAAAATGGATTTGGAGGTGAGAATTTAATAGAAGGGGAAGTGCACTTTAATAAGAGATATGTGAGGGAAAATTTAGGAAAAGCTTGAAATAATGACTTATAATAAATTCATTTTCAGTTTCTAATAGCTCCAAATAAATTTATTTCAAGTATATAGTGGGGATGGATTGGAAAAATCTAAACCAATAGGTTTTAAACATTTTTTTTGTCACCATAATTAACCTTATATTTTATATTAAACTCATAGTTAAATAGTTTATCTTTTACCTTGTCTTCTTGTATTATTATAATACATGGATAATAAAATCCATAAAAATCCCTAGTGAATATAAAGTGGTTCATTAATGAAATATATATCATTATATAAGTCCTTTGGTGGTTCCTTATATATTTAAGACTATTATGTAATTTAATTAAATTGTTTTTTGAAATCATTTATTTAAATAGTGACAATATTTAGTATTTAGATTTCATGAAAGTCATAACAATATGATTTCTTTGAAAACTATTAATTTAATAAACTCTAACATGTAATATTAACCTATAAAATTCATGGTATTAATCTAAAGTCTTAATTGAAATTTATTTTAATATTTATGACGTCCATTATTTTAATCATTCGTTAATAAGGAAATTACTGAATCATCATTGTGCCATTAATAAATTTAATTATATAAAATATAAAAATTAAAAACAAAACACCATGATGTAGGAAATTTTTTTTATCAACCCAATTAATATTTATAGTCAAATTTATATAATGCGTACCCCTATATTGAAAATGTTTCATTTATTATAATTTGAATATAAGACTTTTAACTATTTTTTAAATAAAATATAATAAATGCCCTAACATAATCCATGTGGATAAAAAAAGAATCGTATTAGGTTTCCTATTGTTGATTTTGGTCGAAAACCACTTATCCAATAGAATTAGTACATGTGTTAGAGTAATTACAGTATCATTTTTAATTTTAATTGCTATATTTACATTTAACCGTGTTAAATAAAATTCAAAAGTTACTATTCATCCAAAATTATTTTCATCCTATTGATCCAAATATTACATAATAATGTCAATTGTATCTCAATGATTTTTAAAATTAAATTCACAGAAGCAGTAACATTACATTTTATGAAAATTTTCAAATGTGCCTAGAAGGTGGGTAAAAGATGTTAAAAAGTTTAATAAAATTTTATATGTCTAATCTTATTATAAAATGGATCTAATGAATTAAATTGAACTAATATAGTTATTATATATCTATTTATAAAATAAAATAAATTTAAATTAAAAAATACTTATTTAAATGAAAAAATACTATTTTTGTCTACAACGTAGTGTTTTTCACTATTAATCAAAAAATGAATATTTTCAGAAAAATACCAAAAACACAACAAAAGCTAATTTTGTTATTCCAAATTCAAAAATGATGTCTATTATATCAAATAAAAAACATATAAATTTCATTAATTAATTTGAAATTTCTTCCCATTATTAAAAACAGAATGCAAGTTATTAATAAGTAAAAAATATCAAAATATTGAAATGTGTTTATGTCAAATTTAAATGTGAAAATAAATAAATGACCTAAATTATATTAAATTATAAAAATATAATCTAATTTTATATTATAAACACTTTAATTCATAATTTAACACTATAAATTATTTAAATTAAAAATTGTTTTCAATTAAAATTTTGTATTTGCTAATATTCATCAAAATATGAAATCTATCAGAAAAGTATCAAAATTTTATCGAAAATAAATTTTTATGTCCTTATTACATAAAAGAATATAATTTAATTAAATTTAATATATATAAGTCCAAAACATTGTATTTAAAATGTTTTTTCACTTAAAAGGCCGAAATAATGCATTTTTGTAAAATACATCTTTTATCTGAAATATTGAATTTGTCCTTATATTATGTTTAAGAAGAACGAAATATGAATGTTAAAATTAAATATGATATATAAAATTCATAATGTTGTTAATACTATTCGTAACTGCATTTTAAATGGCTAGTTTGTTAGGTTGTGATGCTCTTGATCTTAGTGTTGCATATAGCACAATCTATTGAATTACATTAAAGATATAATGTACTAAGAAATCATGGGGTGATATATTATACCATCCCTTGATAAATTGTTTCTACTCAATTTTAAATTTATCATAGAAAATAAAAGGATAAAAATAGAAAATAACTTTGTGGAAAACCCACATTGGAAATAAAGTTAATAACATTTAGTTTTAATAAGTGGCAAAGGGAAATGAAAAATTCACCACCAAATTAGTATTCTGAATATGAGATCATTCGTGGAAATTAGAGAAATGTAATTAGTGTAAAAACGTAAATATTTTTATGGAGTGATTGAGTTCATCAATCACCAAAAATTTAACAATAAATGTTAAACTCAGGGCCTCAAAGCCATTAATCTATGATTATTTAAAGTATCATCGTTTTAAAAAAACATACATTATTAGGAAATAATATTTTTTAGATTATTTTTATAAGAGGAGTGATTAATTTAATATCAATATAGGAACATAAAAAAACTATTGATTTCATTACTTGTAAAAATCATAATATTATTATTTGGTTGTACTTCAATAAATTTTGACTTCATCCCTTACAGTAGGAAATGAATGTTTAAAAAATATTGATTATTCCAGAAGCACATTTTATAAATCATAAAGTTCACATAATTATCTTAATTCTATAAATAATCTATTAAAACCAATTGTTTATGACAATGTATTCAAAAAATAATACTTTAACCTCATAAAAAAAATCATCTTTCCAACATACTCAATACCAATCTTTAGACTTATCGAAAATACTTATGTCCAAACTCAAAGTCCAAATATTTATAAGAATGGTCCACAAAACATAATGAAGATCAAAATTTCAGTACCTTTATAATATATTTTATTAAAGAATTGTAAAAACATGAATTACCATAAAACCTTTTTGGAATATGTATGTACTTCTTTATTCTTTTCTTAAAACACGGAATACATGATATAATCCTTAAATACATAAATGATGTAAAACACAACATTGATGAAATAAATAAATAATTAATTAGTTTCAATGTATTCATGAATATCCAATATAATTTATCCAAATAAACCATATCTTATTCCAAAATCACTACCCCAATATCAAAACCATATGAATGTTTATCATTCCTTCAACCATGTATTTTCCAAAAGGTATAAATTTATATTGAGTCACTGTTCATAGAACAATATAATCTCAAAATCTCAATGAAATAGTACTATAGTAAAATCCTTTTTCACTTCCACAATTCATATAACTAATAAATTTTTTATAAAATACTCAAATGACATAATTCTTTAATAAAAAAATATGAACACTAGTCATTACTCTTGATCTTCGGTAGTATTAAAACATGATTATTATCCAATAGCATCATTTAGGGAATACTCTGATGATTTCGACAATGATTAACATAGTGTCCCAACTCCTTGAAAATGAATAATTGTACGTTAGATACATTTTTCTTATCCTATCAATCACGAACGGGGTATGATGTTTCTCCATACTTATAACAAACACCCATTAGCTTCAAGAAATTACCAAGGTAATTATTTAAAATGTTATCACATATTGAAAAATCCTTCGTTACCCTCATCCCTTTATTTATATTTTTCTCTAAAATCCCCTTCATCTCTATCTTACCTTCAAATACATTTGACTAAGAGAATTCATTACATATTATATTAACACATGATACTATTTCTTCATATGATGACAATAAATGGGAGACAATTTAAATTCTAAATGGTGGATTAAGACCATGAATGAAATGATCCCTCTTACTCATTAGATCATGTGTATTTCTTGAGTTCTCATTCCTTATACTAGGTTCTATTTGTAGATGATGACAAACACAAAGTTAGATCATATAATCCTTTATAATCCAAAAACTAGAAAAATCATAAACATTAATTCAATATTTTCACACATCTAGTATCATAAAAAATTAAATTATATCATTTCTGAAATATTTACTCCTCAATCATTAATAATGGTTTATAAAGAAAATATGAATTATCCAAAGCATATCCCCCGATTGTTTCAAACCATGTTCAAGTAAGTCCTGTTGTCTTTTACTAGGAAACATCGGGTCAAGCACGAAACTCAGTGGTAGAGTTTTCACTCCTAGGTATATATTTTATAGAACAACAACAACTTGTATTATCCAAATTGGGATATATTTCATTGAAAACCCAAATAATATCTACATTACATATTATTTTGGATATTCGTCTATACTAATCATCAAATTATATCTTAGGGTAATGTTTCCTAATCATATTTTATCTAAATCATGTTTAGAAGGTTATTTATAGACTTCTTCTAATACAAATTGTAACACTTAGACCATCTAATCTGAGATCCGGTACATTATTTTAAAAAAAATTCATTATTATAAGGAATCACATCCCAAATCATGGATCAGTTAAATAGTCTAGGAAAACAGATTACATACATGAACATTACATTAAAATTTCAATCATAAAATACAACATATATAATCCTTTTATAATTTCATTATTTACCTTTTATAACCATGAATATCAATCATAATACACATCTTAGAATCATTGGAAAAAAAATAAGAAAGGAGTGAGCTCGAATGCTCAGTAAAGGTAAACAATTTAGTAGAATCTATAAACATTTCAAGCTATATTTGTAATAGAAAACAAAAGCCTTTAAAAAAAATATTTAACAGAATATGGAAAAAATAAATAAATCATTACCATATAAGCATGCACATAGATATTATACTAGTTAAATAATCACATGTAATAACTAATATCATAAAATGATAATTCATAATGTTCGACATCATAACTGCATAGTCAAGGCCTCGTGCCAAGACCAGAAATAAGAATTTTTTTCAAGACCTTCTACCAAGACACTAATTTGTCAAATGATACATACTGATGCATTGAGTTTCTATAGAGGGCCTAGACCATCACTTATTAACTCTAATGCATTCCTCATATGAATAAGGGTGAAACATAACATAAACAGTCTTATTAAAACATGCATATGAAATGTCAATGCTTTAACCATAAACCATTAATTGTATAAAAATAACACATCCATATTCAAAAAAATCATAACGCATTCAATACTATATAAAATATTTTATTATATTAAATTAACCTCAATGAAGATTATTATCAAATAACAGATGCAGAAATAGTTGAAAATAATCAATAAAAATCATTGAGAGAAATACTCCTTTTAATGAAATCATATAAAAGTAATATAATTTTTAAATGAATTCATTTAAAATAAATTTTTTAAATAAAAGTGTCTCATACCACTTTGAAACTTTTCAAGGAGATTACACATCAAAATTATCATGTCCATGTAAATAAAACCTTAATACCATTTTCAAATAATGGTTATTAATTAGAAAAATTTAAAAAAATAAATATTTAAAAACAATTAAAATGGTGATATTGATAAATATTAACATACATAATACCTTAAAATATACCTTTCTAAATCATTTTAATGAATCATATAAATAAATTATTAATATTTCCCAATAGATACTTTGAGATAAATAATCTCGTGTAATAATGAGATTAAGGAAATAACCACTACCCTGTACTTTCCATTAGTCGGTGGTACATTTAACCTCTTTTATAATGACTATAGTATGTTACTAAATTATAAAATAACAATATTAATATTTTTATTTCATATATTATTCATTTGTGACTCTATACTACCCATTTAAAAATAATTTCAATGTTTATGTAATATTTCGGGTAATATTCGCTTTCATTGTCTTAGATGTTTTAACTTGTTATTTTTTATCATATAAATTATAGAATGATTTATATACTTTGAGAATATAAAATATTATTTATATATAATATATATTCAGAATATGATTATTTATAATAGATATATATAGTAAATGGAAACATTGTTCATAGAGAAGGTAATATGTATGTACGCATGAACATTGTTTATATTTTCTTATAGTATATTATGAATGCAAGTAAATGAAATATATTTATCTAAATAAATAAAAATTATTCTAGTAGAAATATTATTTAATATATCTCATACTTAATATATATATGTTATTATAAAAACTTCTTGAATGGTGGTTGTTGAATATGAATCATATCGCGTCGTGGATAATGTAAGTCGTATGTATGCACGAGTGACAATATCATTCTATCGATGGAAAAACAATGTTTAATTGGATAGAATATTATATATATAGAATCATTATCATGTTATTTTAATTATTTAAATTAATTATACTCAAATTTTAACCCATCCAAATAATGTAGCATTGAATAAAAAACCGCACCATGACATTGACATGGTAAGCTGTACATACGCACGTATGGTGACTTTGTCATTAATACGGTGGATAGAATAATGAATATGATTTTACCATATTTTTAATAACATATAAGTATGTAAAAGATATTTTAGTGGTTATTTTAGTGTTTAAATAACAACGAACAAGGAACTGGAAGACGAAAAGAACATTGAAATAGGTTATGAAGTAATTACCTCTTCTTCGGGTTTTAATTTTTGATATGAATAAAAGGGCTCCTTAGTTTGAATTTATGTTAAATGTAAGGACTCTAGGTTGAAATGATAATATTTGGGAGGAAATTATATTAGGTATTTGATGAACCAAATGCCATAGAAGATATGAATTTAAGATAATGGGAGGTGCCCTTTTTATAAGAGAGGTGAGAGGTACTTTAAGAAAAGTTTGAAATTTTAATTTATTATAAAATAATATTCAGTTTCTAGTAGCTACAAATGAATTTATGTTGAGGATAAAGTGGGTATGGTTAGAAATAAACTTGGCTAATAGGTTTTATACAAGTTCACTTTACCATATTATGCATATATTTTAGATTTAACTCCTAGTTAAATAGTTTAAATTTTAACATGTTTTCTTATATTATTATAATACATGGATAATAAACATACCATAAAATTAAAGTGAAACTAAAGTGGTTAATTAATGAAATATATAATATTATATAAGTCATTTTTTTGAACCTTAAATTTTTAGGACTATTATAAAAATTAATAGAATAGTTTTTGTTTAAAAACTCATTTATGTCAATTTTGAACCAATTTTTTATTTAGTTTTTCTAAAATTCATAACAATATGATTTCATCAAAAAAAAATTCATTGAAGCAATGCTAACATTTCATAGTAACCGAGTTAATTTTTGGAGTTCAACAAAAGTCTCAATTTTAATTAATTTTAATATTTTTAACTGTAATTATTTTAATCATTCATTAATAAGGTAATTACAGCATCATCATCATGTCATTAATAAATTTAATTATTTAATGTCTAAAATAAAAAATATATTTTCATTATGTAGTAAATCATTTTATAATTCTAATGAATATTTTTAGTCAAATATTTATTATGTATAGCCATATATTTAAAATTTTTTGGTTATTAAAATTTGAATTTAACACTTTTAACTCCTCTTTATATAAAATATAAAAAAATTTCAAATCGATTACATGTCGATAAAAAGAATCATATTTTTGTCCTAAGGATTATTTTGGTCAAATAACACTTATCAAATAGAATTAGGACATGTGTTAGTGAAATTGAAATATCATTTTTACCTTCAATTACCCAATTTACTTTTAACTGTCGTAAATAAAAATCAAAAGTTATTATTCACTAAATAATATTTTAATCATATTGAACAACATTTTAATTAACTATTTCATGAATTTCTCTATGATTATTTATATTAAATTCACATAAGTTGTATGATTACTTTTTATGAAAATTTTCAAATGTGCCTAGAATGTGGTTAAAAGACATTAAAAAGATCAATAAAATTTTATATATTTAATTTCATTATAAAATGACTCTAATGAAATACATTGGACTTATATAGTTATTATGTGTTTGTTTGGACAATAGAATAAATTTAAATTGAAAAATAATTATTTAAATTAAAAAGTTGATCTTTATCTACAAAGTAGTGGTTTTTAGTATTTATCAAAAATTGAATGTTTTCAAAAAAAATACCTAAAATTCACCTAAAGATAATTTTTATATTTATAATTAAAAAATATTTATATTTTAACAAATTCAAAACATTGAATTTTCCAAAAATAATTTAATATTAATTCTCACGGTTAAAACTAGATTGCGGGTTTTTAAGAAGTAAAACCTATCAAAATATTGACATGAGTTTATGTCCAATTTAAATGTGATATTACTTACAATGACATAAATTAGATTAAATTATACAAATATAAATAAATTATAATTTAAAAAAACAAATATTTATAATTTAACTCTATAAATTATTTTTATTAAAAAAGTTTTTTTCAATTAAATTATTTTATTTTCTCTATTCATCCAAATATGAATGCTATATGAAAAGTACCAAAAAATTTGAAACATAATTATTATGTCTGAATTATAAAGAATAATTTAATCTCAATAAAAATAATATATAAATATTTTAAATATTTTATTAAAAAAAGTTTCCATTAAAAGTTTTATGAACTATATGTTTGGAAAATACTTATTTTATACGAAAAATTGAATTTGTCCTTATATTATGTCTAAGAAAAAATATTGTTAAAATTATATAGGATATATATAATTATCAAAATTTGGTTAATATTATTCATTACCTCTTTTTAAATGTCTATTTTGAAAGGATGTGATGCGCTTGAACTCGGTGTTGTTTTTATAGCAAGCTATTGAATTACATTAAAGAGATAACACAATATTAAATCAATGTGTATTAATGGTTTTGTAATCTAAAACATCCTAAAATTTTGGTTGTGTTTATTGTATGTGGTTTACCAACAATGGAATCTCTATATGGGTATAAACATGTGGATGTAGGCTCTAGAATAGACGATCTTAGAGGTAATATACCCAAATGGATGGGAAAGTATTAACTATATCTTCACCAGGTGTACAACAAAGAGTCCTAGTATATACCTATTTTGAAACTTCTATGATTTAACATTAGTCTTATGAAAATGATATTTTTAAACCATTAAGATAAATTTTAATGCAATTTGATGATGAAGTATATAACTCTTCTAGTCAGCGAACCTAATAAAGATATGACAATGGATATCCTTTTTTGAAACCATGAGAGTTCTGAGAAAAAAAATAAATTTCCTTAATAAATTATTTCTTCTATATTCATGGTATTCTATTTTTCACATTTATTAAATTAGTTATTATAAAAAACTACTTTTTAATCATGCAACAAGTCGATCATAGAGGCATAAAGTTAACAATAGATGTGATAGGTAATGTTGTGACTGTCTAACTAAGAAACAAAATGAGATATGGTATGGATTATGGAATTTAATGGTTATTAAAATCTATTTACCATGAATTATTATTAAAAACACGATAATAGATGAATTCTCAAACACACTAAAGAAGAGAAGAACGGTGTTTCATGCAATACTGAGGTAACAATGTCATAGATGAAATAAGATTAAATTTCCTATATGTTTAGATGGTAGAATGTAGTGCCTAGGTAATTGTCTCCGTGAAAATGGAAAAATTATTACAAGTGGGAAATAACATAGAGAAACACAATTATATGGAAAAATAATGATTTAAATTAATATTATTAATATAAATATAATCCATGATTAGATACCATTAATAGTTAAATGCCATGAATATAGGGAAATTTGGTACTATCCAGGTCAATTACCATATACAATGTCTAAAAAGGATGAAAATATTAAATGAGCTCCTAGACTAGAGAAATAAAGATGGTACAACACTATGAACATCAGGGAAGTAGATCATGATAATTAAGATACAATTATCAACATCTTTGGAGTTGTAAAGGTCTTTTGCAGTTTGATTTGTGTCACTCTTTTATATCTTTGATGTTTTCTAAGAGCATAAAATAAAAATCCCAATGATCATTTTTTGAATTATATAGGAATGATTTTAGTAATATGATTTTATATTTGAAATTTTATTTTGATCGAATATTCCTCTAAAGTATTTATTATTATTCTAAGAAATGAAATTAATTTGATTTAGGAAATGGATTTGTAATCCCTACACTGTAGAAAAAATAATTCTAAAAATAAGGAAATCATATTTCATATCAAACTATGATAATATAGCAATGAATAAATGATTGTAAAAAAACACTTTTAGATGAAAGTATTATAAAGTAAAAAATATTGGGAATATTATTATGATATAAGAAATTGAATACTTTTCAATTCTTTAACATGTGTATGAAATTTATTTCTTATTAGAAATTATAAATTGAGTTTTCTATCTTATATATACCCTTACATATTTGTTATGGTACATAATTTTTGAAATTATAAAGTAAAGAATAATTTAATTAGGTGGGGGGAATGTAGCCTCCCGATATTTCATAATGTAATTATCATTTTATTGACTACCATGTTGAATAGTTTTTTAACATATAACACCAATATGAATGGAAACCATGATAAATTGTATTAATATAATAATATAAATGATAAATGTGATCATAATAATATTTTATTTGAATAAGTTGGTATATATATATAACGTTTTATTGAAATATATGTATAAAAGACAAATAAATATCATATCTATATCAATACATTGATAAAATTAAACTAGTGATGCTAGATAACTTAAGGATTATTTATTCATAATAAAATAGATAAAAAATTATAGTTTATTGATGATAAAATAAATTATTTACAGGAATAATATATTTATACTTATTTTATATGTAATTGATATGAAAACTGAATTAGAACATTTGGTATTTATGAAATCTTTTTCCTCAAAATTATTAATTTTTATTAAAATTTATCTTTTGATTGAATAGATAAATTCCCATTTACTAAATTTTTAATTTATTTAAATTATTCTTTTTAATTTCCCTTCCCAGAATTTCTATTATATGATTTTTTCTATTTTTCTGAGAATAATGTCTTTTAGGAGAATAGTAAAAAAAAATACCATTTTAAAATTCAAGACGATGGTTACGACATCATTAGGATATTATGATCACATAAAATAAAAGAAGTATTATTCATAAAAATATATGTTTAAATAATTAATTTAATAATATAAAAATTATAGATTTAATTTAGAAATCCATGATTATAAATTTGGGATTAAAAATATTATTTTTCTAAAAATAGGTTTTTTTATGTTATATATTTATTATGAAAAAATTTAAAAAATTATTATTAGAAAATCATTTTAATTAATTGGTTTACATAATATAAATAATAATTCAAAAAATTATCTAATAACAGAAATAATATTTTTATATATGGAAATAAGTTACTGAGAATTGAAAAGTGTTAGTATTGTAAAAGTAAATTATGATTTAAGTTAAAACTATGGATAAGAGGCCTATAATTCAGGAAATTATATCTAAAATTCATATTTAAAGGGTTTTATTGACTTAAACTCGTCCTCAATATATTATTTCCTTCTTTTTTGGTGTAATTAACATGAATAACGCGTCTCTTATTTCCAAAATTCCACTACCCTCAATTATAAAATGAGACTTCAATCATAATACATAAACATTCACCAAAATCTTATTAGTGAAATCACAATCTTCGCAAATCCCTCACAAAAAATGTATTAATTTAATAAAGTTTCATCCATCCTCTAGAAACGAACCCTCAATGGCATAATCCAATATGAAACGTTTTTATTCTTAAGAGTAGGATAAAATGCTCAAATCTCTCATTTTTCGTTTAATTTATTTATCAATTATTCACATATTTTGATTTTATCTTGGGAAATCCTAAAATAATAAAATAAATATCATTATTATACTGGTTAATTATTATATTGAAGTAATAATTATTATCTACCATCCTCCATTCTCCTTAGAAAAGTGGAAAATTTATCAATGTGTATGTGCGGGAAACTCCCCCGATGATTGGAATACAACATTTCTGACCACCAACATTCATAAATAGTTTTATTTAACTAATTAAAACTACCTATATTTATAAAATTATTAATATTCTAAAAATATAAATTAATTTCTACCTTCTTTATATTCTACATAATATAAAAACATCACTACTGTGAATGTGCAGTCAACCACCTCTATGGACAACATATTATGATTTCTTCCATCAATTTACATTGAATTTTGTAAAAATATATTGGAGGAATTTATAAGATATTAATTAATATCATTTTTTATTAATATGAAACTTTATATGTATAATAAAAATTAATGATCATTATAATGTAATATATAAATATAAATTAATAATCTGAAGCAAACATGTTAAAGATTTCATCATAAATAATCATGACCAAATTTATCATGGAATTATATTTTAACTTGATTAATCATTATAATTAATCTATTAGAGTGTAATTAATTTATTTTTTCATTTTATTAAAAAAATTAGAACTTACATCGGTATTTTTAGGCATGCATGAAACTATCAAAGTGTTAACATCTAATGATTAAAATTAACTAGAACTAATTTATATATGTGTTGGTATTTATTATAGACGAATAAAATAAAAGATAATACATATCAAGGTGGTTATAAAAAAAATTATTACTATTTATATTTTTATTTTTTAATAGGAAAAATAATTGTTATGATTGTTTTGACTAAATGGTAAAGGTTCCTAGTGTAACTTTTATTTCATGGAGACATATGCCATTCTTAAAACTAATTATATATTTTCTGTTGTATGTATTAACAAATTAATGTTTCATGTTACATTTTTTATTTTGATGGTATTTAAAAGTTATTGGAAGTAATACTTTTAATGGTTTTTTAATTCAAGTGCTACTAAATTTGTTAGTGTCTTGATAATTTGAATTTTATTCATTGAGTAAATTTCAATATTCTTGAACATTATTATTAAATTTTTGGTAAATTCTACGTCTTGAATAAAATATATTTTAATTCATCTTCGTTTTCATTGTATTTTAATCTTTCTGTCATGAAATATTTTTTAATAGAATAATAGATCGTTTTTTTCCATTGATATCTTCCATGCATCATAAAAATAGAACATTGTGGATAATAATACCGATCATTTTTTAAAGAATCATTCCCTATAAATACAAATTTTTCACTTCAAAAATGTTCTTTAAAAATGTAGTTGGGGTTTGAATTAGTGGTAAGCACCTCGTAATCCAATATGAAAATGGGGGATCAAAACCCATGGGGTGTAGGTACTATTGCATTATTGCATCGTACTGTAGAAGCTGCAGAATTGTAGCACCGATGGGCACTACAGCTGTAGCGGGTCACTGTAGCTACAGAAGGCTACTATAGAATCGGTGGGTACTGCACGGTATTGTAGTAGGTGGGTACTGTATTAGTACTATTATCATAATGGGACATGGGCCAAAACATTGGGCCTACTGACCAAGTAATGGGATAAATTCCCACAGGGCCTTCTGGCTATGTAATGGGTCTCCCACTGCCCAGTTAAAAGAGGTATTTTATTATATTGATAATTAATGAGGATTTGGCCCCAACATTTAAAAAATAAAAAATATATATATTTTTCAATTGAAATATTTTTCATTCGTGTTTTGGAACATACATATTTTTTATCTTAGGTTATTTTCTTATATGTCATTACATCTTTCCAAAATAATGGTTTACCACACTTTTTACATTTAGGATTTAGTAAAGGTGTTTTAAAGATTTCATAAACATATTTCCTCTCCAAATAATATATTTTATATTCTCCTCCACATTTAATATAAATCAAATAATTAATCTTTCAAGGTAAAATTATTTTATGATACTTTTTGATAAAAAAGGATTTTAAAAAATAACATCAACTTTTTGGAAAGGAATATTGAATGTGGCACATAACATCATATTTTACAAATATGGTAAAATATTTCTAAAATATCTATCACTGTTTCACATCCATTATGTCCATGTTCTTAATATTTATTTCAATATGTGGATTATGACAAGATTATAAATTCATATTTAATTTATTTACAAAATTATCAGTTGAATATTTTATCTTCTTACACACTAATCATTTTGATTGGAGTATCCCTTTTAACATCTTTTATGTGAAAGAATTATTCTGATATTATAAAAATTATTCTTTATGATTCCTTGTTTCTATTATTTAATCTTCTATTGAAAATGATATTGATTTTTAATTAATTTAAAAAAATTATATATTTTTATATTTTTGGAAAATTAAAATTGTATTTTAAAATAGATTTTAAGGGATGATTGTTTAGGAAAGAAGTCATCAATATTAGTATAAATACTCAAATAATGTTTTCAAAATAATATTTATTTTATATTTGTTATAAAAAAATTAGACATAAAAGATATTTTTTAATTTTGTAAGATGATCAATGTATTTAATTTTAAATAAATCAATTTAAAAATTCCTAAAAAATTTTAAAAGGGTTATTTATTATTCTAAAATTTATTTATCCTATAGTATTAAATTTTTTCTATTCATCTATGATAACATCTTGGCATTCCTTATGTTACAGAATGGATATTCTAATGATACCATCTATCTATTTTCTCTTGATGGATTCTGAATATGATATTTTCATTATGTTTTAATGAATAATATTATTTCTTATGGTGTATATGATTAAATAATACCATCAACCATATTTCTGTTGATATATTATGATCATTCTATTCAATTGAGTGTCTAGGTAATGCATGGATTCCTTATATTTTTTCATTCCAATATAGATATTTATAGATAACTATTCAATGTTACTTTTTAACTAAATTGATATTCAAATCAATTTTTTTATAATTCATTGAATATAATGAGGTGATGGATGGGGCATATCATTGTATATTCCCTTAATGAATCAATTTTTTTGATGAGATCTTTTGGTTATTTGGTTTATTCCTACCTAATTTAATAATGATCACTTTGTTTTATCCTTAATGAAATTAATTTCATAATATATAAAGCCTTGGTGGAATGTATGATGACTGGGAATAGGGTCCTAATTTTAATATCAATATGTCCACCATTGTATATTATATCACCATTCATAAAATTATTATTATCCATAACAATATTTAAATTTCCATGTTATCCATTTATAGATTTAATTCTCTTGTTAATGATTATATATAAGTGTAATTTGTTATTCCCTATTCCATAATATGTTTCCCATTTTTGTCCAAGATATTTTCTAATGTACTCTTATCCTTATTAATCATTAGCTCTCCATTCATTTTGTTCCTTTCATATCAAAAACAAGATAAGATTCCCTAGTACAATGATTCCATAAGTGATCTGGAAATAGCCTGAAGGGCGTTCCAAATCCCCATGGGTAGTCAGAATCCACAAGGAATCATACAATAATAAAAATAGAATGACATTCCCACACAATAGTGGATGAGAGACAATATAATTCTGTATTCCAAAACCCCTCTAGGAGAATGTACCAGACTTAATAGGTAAAATCATAACCAAACCATATATTTTAAAGATAAAACATATGTTAAATAATGGATTTGAAAAACCATGTAATAGGTGGATCACATCTACACTAGTCACCTTCATCAATTAATGTCCCACTAATCATGTACACCAGTCACATCTGAGTGACAATTCCTTTTTTATGTACCTATAATAATATAAATTTGAAACCCCCAAAGGAAAATTTATTCTGGTAGAAAATAATCCAAATTTGATACCACTATTTATTTAATAATCAATAACAAAATAATAAATTTTATTTGCATTCATGTTAATAAAACAAGTCCTGATATAAAATTTAAATATTTTCAACAAAATTTTATTTATAAAAAAATATATGGAAGATATCTTAATGTGATTAAATGGTCATTTTAAATAAAAAATTTATATAAAATTAGATTTTATTAATAAAATATATCTATAGTCAATGGAAGGTATAATAATGTCACAAAAAACAAATCACACTAACAAGAATCATTGAGTTATTTTAGTTATTAGCAATAAGATCCTCAAACTTTTCAAGCATCATCATTGTCCAATATCGGTGTGAAAACTGAAATAAACACCACATTAGGGAATCAAATATGGGAATTTTCTCAACACCACTTTGGGTACCCTCAAGGTTAATCATGCTTAATTGGGTTTATTTTTTTCCACTATCAATTCATTTCTTGGGATTTAGAGTCCTATCATATATTTCCTAATTACAAAATAACTTCCTAGTCTCACATGTGTTTAAACAATAATTCAATAACACATTTTAATATCAACAATATTAATTTATTTCATCATAAATTTCTCAATTTCCCATATTTTGTATTCAACATGCACTTCAATTCAATAAAAATCATAAATTTTTATCAAATTTAATCAGTTCCAAAACAATATTAAATTTAAGAAACACCTCTCAATAATAAACATCAAATTGTTCCACCAAATAAATTTTTAATCCAATCTATATTTTTTAAAGAAAATCCTCCCACCAATTACAATTCCTCTAAAATTGGTTCCATTTCAAAATTTTATATTGTTTTAAAATGAACCATCACATCTTCTCAAATAAGGGGTTTATAATCAGTTAAAACCACAATTCAAATAAATAATGAATCAAATGGGTTTAATTGTATGGTAAACCCTTATGGAACCACTTATAATTAATCATGTGATAAAATTAATATTTACAACAAGAACTACAATCTCAGAATAGGTGATGGATATCATGAAATCGTAAAACGAATTATAATCCATTAAATTGGAAATTAGATCCCTAAAAACATGATGAACTATCATAATCTATGAAAAATACAAGGGAAAATTAAGACATAATAAATGATAGGAGATCCAATTATTATAAGGAGATTAGATCTTCCAACGACACTTCAATTTTTTAAATAAGAGGAATAGAGATCCAAGGAATCCTCTATAGATAATCAAAATGATGAAGAAATCTATTAGGGTATAAATGTTGTGTTAGGAATCTTAAATGTTATCCTATTTTTATTTAATTAATATTGGTAGGGTGGGGGTTAAAACCCTATGTTCATTGTTAATGGGTAGGAAATAATTAGTTTCAATCATCACTCAAACTATGTAACCCTTCTAGATTTTTGATGGGGTGCACGTTTTGGATACCCAATGATATAATGGAACGAGTCTCCCATTAGTGCCTCACAATCCCTAGTCTTTTTTGAATTAGAATAATTCATCAATAACAAATATACCAAAGGTATCATCATCCGATAAATTACCATTATCTATGAATTAATAATCCTCACATAATTCTTATTCACATAAATATTGGGTTCAACATCAACACCTTCATGACTCAAGACAAAAGAAATGTAAAAAATATACTTCCCTAGCTATGATACCTAAAACAAATTTTCTGACCAATGTAATCATTGTTGGAAATTCCAAATGGTAAAAAATATTCCACACCCATGAAACAATCACAAAGTACCTAGAAATCGCAGTGTAGAATTTCCCTATTTCCCATGACATCAGTTTCCCCAATGGGGAGAAACTCTCCAAAACACCTGGTATCTAAATAAAAAATCTATCATTCATCGATGAAAATGAAGGTAGGATTTATACCTTCTCTTTTCCATCACCATTCTCTAACTAATAAATTAAATATTCAAATTCATATCATAGACTAAAATTAATCCATACAAGGAAGGTTCACCAATATCTAATCAACATAATGAACATTTACATGGATGGTCATACAAGTCCCCAAAGTTATCCATTATGATTGTCTATTGGTTACTATTTCTTGTATATAAACTATCACTTTCGAAATGGACACCCCCACATCCATCAAGGTCAAGAATAAAAGCACATATCATGTCATAAAAAAATATTTCTCATTCAATCAATCCATCCTTACAAGGATGATATCTCATGACCATGTTTTCCTGGGATCACACTGCCTCTTAGAGGCCTCTCTTGAAATGGAAAGTAAAATAGGGATTCCTATCAGAGACTATATCATAAGAAACTCAATGAAAAATGAAAATGTATTTCACATATATATTTCCTAACACCTCAACCATGGTTATATTTGGAATGTTAATAAAGTGAGACAATTTGGTCATCCTATCAATTGGAACCCAAATCTCATTATTCCCTAAAGGGGTACATGAAATCCCAACCTCAATGTCCATGTATATCTCATCTCACCTAAATGTTAACACAGGATTTGGATGAATAAATCTAGAAGACCTCTCATGCATGTAATTGTCCTATTATCATGTAAAAAATGAGATATAATTTTTGTGATGGGTCTCTCATACTTTACCGCTAGAACATTTATTTCATATCAGGAAAAATCATTGTGGTTTTTCAATTCCCATATTTTGTTTCTGACGACTCTCTCCCTTCATTTAATTTATCATCTTATTGGGACTTATTTCATTATCACGCTTCTCCATCCCCTGGTTTTTCTCATACACCTCATCCAATGAAACTCCTCTCTTTCTATTGGAACAATCGTGAATTGACTCCATGTAGGTTTAACTCGATGCAACTACAAATTATTCAGATTCATGGTGGTAGCATCTGGATAGTCTCTTACCATTTCTTGTCGGTTTCGATTATTCTGTGTTACTACTGGTTTTCAGACTACTTTTTGTGATTCATTTATGTTTTATAGTTTTTAGTTCATTTGATTTATTTCTTCATAGTTTTTGTTTCTTTATTCCCACATCTAGATTTTTGTTTTCCATATTTTTTATTAAATTGGATTTTCTTTGGTCTTGACTAGCCGATCAGAGTTTTTTGGTGCCCCTCCATGGTGAAGATGTTGTTATACTGGTGTTCTATGCCAGGTGGTTTATCTGTCAGTACGGATTGCTGGTCAAAGCGGTACCCGCATATCACAGATATGAATTTGGTCTGTTCAAAAATGTGCTCTGAATCATAGTTTTCTCCAATATTCTCTATGTCAGATTCGAATGCTGCTACTGAAGGTTTTTTGGGTTGTGTGTTTCGAGCAGTCAAAGGCTTTTTAGGGTGTGTTTTCCCCATGGTGGCTTCAACTCTAACGATGGATTCCCAGAGGGCTTGATCTTAATGATAGTTTTTGCTGTGATTTTTTGTTGTGTAGATTCATCCCTCTTGTGGATTCAATGTATTTAGATGGTATGTTTTTGGTTTTTAATGGCATTGATGATGAGTTGTTGATTGTTTAACTCTATTCATTGGCTCCGGTGGTATGTTTGGTGATGATGTTGACGATGATGGTAGCGTTCCATGGTGATGATGGTAGAAGATCGTGAAGGGACTCTGGTTGGTGCGGTGGTTCTTGGATCGAGGCTGAATTCTGTTGAGTTTTGGCATTTAATTTCAAATTTTTTTAAACCATCTTGTAACATTGGATTCCCATGTAATGGTTGTGTTTACTGATTTTCAATAAAGCGAGAATATTTGAAAATAAAAAATAGAATTTCTAGTCATAGAATTAATCATCAAGATGTTTTTTCTAAAGAAACATCTTGATAATAATGTTGTTTAGATGAACACATTATAGAACAAATGTGATATCATCTTCTCGTACTCCAAAAAGAAACTGTGCAATGATATCCATCTAATTCCACTGTTATGACGGATCCTTCATGGAATGGGTTGGACGATTATTTCTCTATGCATGAGTGATGTTACTCAAACTACCAAATGTGAATTTAATGGTGAAATCAGAATTATTTATTTACACTATAAAAACCCTCTATCAAAGAATTATATCTTTTTGAGAAAATATATAACTCATGATTTGATTCTCAGAATAAGTGGTATACCATTATTGAAAAAATTACTTCCTCTATCATTTTAGATAAGGTAACATGGTTATGAGGTCAAGGTCATACATCAAAAAATTTGACTCATGCTTCCAAATTTTTCAGTAAACATATGCTACAACATGATCATCCTAAATATGGGAGAATACCAAACTAAAACTAGTCACATAAATGAAGACCACATAGACATTCCTAGAAAAAAAAAGTGAAAATTGTTATTTATTTTAAAATACTTTTATCTCATCATGAAGAACATTAAATGTTTACATCTCACAATAACTTCACTCCATTTTTAGTGGTTATGGCCATAAAAGAGTTAAGATTCATGAAATCAATAATGAACCTATGGTAATACCCTACGATTCCCAACATGCTCCAAATCACGTAAACATTATATGTATTTTACAATTTCATTAAATATTTCACCTTATAAAGATATAATAAAATACAATGTTCTGATATCACGTGTCCCAAGAACATCACTTCTCAAATATAAAAAATATTTTTCGAGATCTTTATATAATTATTGTGATTTATTTTAAAAAAATTAAACTAATATTAAATGATTCACATGGAATTTATATTTTTTTATACCATAATTTTTTCTAATAATACTACCGTGAATGAGATAAGGTTCTTGTGGAAAATCATGTTCATCAATTCCATGAACAATACAGGAGAATTTTTATATCCAATAGGCATGACATGATACTCATAATGGAAAAACCTAATCCTAAAAGTGGTCTTTTGATTATCAGTTTATTTAAATCCCAATAGTTTTGAAACAAATCAATCATGAATATTTGATAACCAATTCACTACTTTCAACATATCAAAAAAATCATCAATTAGTGGGAAATAAATATTTTCTCAATACCATGAGCTGATTGAGTATCTGATAATCAATACATAAGTAATTTTTTCTTTTATATTTATAATAAAAATGAACTTTTACATACATAGGTGACATGGTCATGCATAAAAAGCATTTATATATAATACAATTAAACTAAGCTTTAAAACACTTTATACTCTATTGGTTCTATATGTTAATAGGTAATTTATTACCGCTACATTCTTGGTACTAAATCAATTGAGAAATTCACCTCTCTTGATTGTTAAAATCCCAGAAAGTTAGATACAAACTAATAAGTAAACTCAAAATCAACATTATATAAAATAAAACTCAATAAATAACTATTAATGTTAAATTAACCCAATGGTATTACCATGTCATGCTCTATAAAAGATGGTTCATCCCTATTTTCCCTTCAGTCCCATTCTCTCTAGACAACATGGCACAACATATTATGAACAATATATGATACCCGTTGAATGTAACAATAAATCAATTCCTTATGATCCATCATCCAATTCATCTTATGAATGATATCAGGGGGATTCTTTTTGGGAACCACAAATAAATAGGCAATATAAATATCTAATATAGAAAAAACACAAGAGGGGAAACAAAGTCATTGCACATTAACTTTATTCTGATGGAGTAGTAATTTCCCCCTCATAAGACAAAATCTATGTGGGTTTATTTATCATGTTTACAATACGTGTCAATATAAATGAGTAAGATATATTAGTGTCAAATAAATATGTCACTAGAGATGAAACTATAGTGAAGGTACCTCCAAGAGTCCTTGTACCTATGTCAACATCCTCTAGAGAATCTACCAATACATGAATAAGCTTTTTTCAAGATGCTTGTTGAAGAAACAATTTTTTAATTGATGTGTCGTATTTGATCATAGTTTATTTAGGTGTGGATGATCCCATTACACTATGTTCTGCAGAGAAAATGAAAAAAAATATACAGGAAACATGTGCATCCACACATAACATAGATCATGGGTGCCTCATTGCTAACCAATTTTGAATACCGAACTTTTCCACACTAAAATAAAGTCATTGTGCCTACTCTAGAAACTTCAGGAGGTATGGATAATTATAAATTTTTTAACAACCATGATATTAATAATGATTTATCATTAATTTAATGGATGTCATTGAACTACTAATGGAAGATAATGTAATTTCTATCAACCACAACATGGCTATCATGTTAACCTCGACAATAAATGATCTGTCCAACACATCTATATAATTAATGATCTTATGCATAAAATCCTAAAATTAGATATCCTATTGAAGACCCATTTCAAATATTTGATACAAAAATTTCACATTCAACACTACGTCTGGATAAAACATAACTTGATCATAAAAACTATTTTTATATTGTGTTACAGTCCTATCATCCTATTGGAGTTTAAAGATCTCCATGGAATATTCCAAGACCATGGACTATAGATATAAATAATATATAAAAAAATATTTGATGTATTCACAATCCAAGACTTCATATTATTTTACATCACCATTGACACCCACCATCTGATACTAGGCCCCTCAATCTTAAAGATAAAACACATCACCTTTATAGCTTCGAAAATATCCGTAAATTCAAAAAGATTACAAATATTATTCATCCAACAAACAATATATATAAGATAATTAGAGAAACTTAATGTAGGTTTATTATGATTAATAATCTTCTTTGTATGATTTTGATATTAAAATCTTTGATGGTCAACTATTAGAGCCTGGACAGGACTGGTTGTGGGTTCCTATTCTAGAGAATGGACAAACATACAACACCATCAAATCAAGACTATAATCCACTGAAGGATTCAAATAATGTGGTTCTCCACTGTCATTCTCTTATGAACCATTCAAATATTTTATCAAAGGTATGATTCAATACATCATAAGAAACAATAAGAAATAATCAATGATACATAGATCAAGAACTCAATCAAGTGATACAAGAAAATAAATTCATTTAAAAATATTCAATATAGGTATTTCAATAAAGTAAATTAAAATGTAGTGAAATACTTGAATTAGATTAATGTATTCATAAAATATACTAATACTAAACCCCCATGGAAGTTCAAGGATCACTATTATGATATTTGGTAAGTAACATGCTTACAACATCCTCCCAACCCACAAAAATCCAAATTTCTGTCTACAAGGATCCCAAAACAACAAACTGATGGCATGAAATGATATTACACTTTCATAGATACCACATGGTCACAAATCTGTAGGGATTCCCTAGTACATGGATAACCATTCCAATAATGATGCATCCTAAAGGGAATTCCAAATCTTTAGGGGATGGGGACTTGAACCTAATATTATACCAGAGTAAAAAAGAAATAATTTTTCCACACAACTATAAAAGATAAACAATAATAGATAGTACTCTTGCACCTCTCAAAGAGAATATACATGAATGAATAGGTAAAATAATACCCAAATAATACATCATAATGAAATAATATATATCAATATGGCTTAGAAAACCAATTTAATAGGTGGATCACATCTCCACTAACCACCGCCATCACATCAGGTACCATGAATCTAGTATACCTACCACATATGAGTAGAATATTCACTTTTCATAAACCTATAATAAGATTATATAATAACACCATATATAAAGGTAGTTTGTGAGACAAATAAACCAATATGATACCACTAAATATTCCCCATGAAAATCTATAACAATAAATCATTTATTATTTCAATATAAATAAAATAAAGCATCGAATGAAATTTATATATTTTCAACAAAACACGATTTCAAATCCAGAATTTTAAACATTTTAAAATTAGCTTAAATCAATATTTTATATATATTATTTGAAAGAAACTATTTTCAGGAATAATATTATTCTATAATTATTAGAATGTATAATTAAATCAGAAAAATAAATCATTGTGCAAATAATACCTTAGTTATGTTAGTTTCTAGAAGTAAGATCCTTACACATTTCAACAATCATCATGACTCAAGGTAGGTGTGTACATTTAAATAAATACCCCATTATGGGATCCATTATGGGAAATCAGTATACAACCCATTATGGTACACATAGTATGAAATCATAGTGAATTTATTTAGTTACTATTTTCATCACCAAACGATTTTTAAGGACTCATATTCCTATTGTGCTCGTCCTAAACACCCACTAACTACCGAAGCTCCTTTGGGATTCAAAAAAACAAGATGACCTATTAAAATTAATCATTTCAAATCATTTCATAGTTCATAATTTATTTTATTTCCATATGAATTATTATTAAAAAACAAAATCATATGTTTTCATCAAATTCATGCCATTTCAAATGAATATTCATTTTAATCTAGTTTTATAAATAATTAACATCAAATCAATCCGTAAAATCAGTATTAAATTTAATCAATCATATTTCACCAAATAATCCCAAAAATTCAATTCCATTAATATTGGGTATTTTTACTCTTCCATTCCCTTTGGAAATCAAACATCAAATAATCAGAAATCATAGTTTTAAATTAATAAATAACAATTTAAAATTAATTATGAAATATAGAGTTTCAATAATGTAAAAAATAACTATAGATCCTAGTATATTTAGTCACTTTCTCAAATAAACACCCAGTATGGGAATTCTATTGAGAATAAAGGTGAAGGAGATCAAGAAATCAATCCAAGAATAACGGAACATTAAATTGGAGAATATATTCATCAACTGCATGATCATAAATCACAGACTATGAATAAGATAAAGAATATTGTGACAAATCAAACAAGAGGTGATATATATATCGAAAAGAGATTAGATCCTCCACTGACACTTTAATTCAATAGGATTTTAAGAACCAAGGAAACCACTTTAGACCTCAAAGTGTAATGGAATAAAATTGAGGTTGAAAGGGGTTATTATGAATCTTAAATGGGTGTCCTACTATTTTTAATGAAAATTTTTAGTTGTTGAAAATCTGCAAGAAATATTTACTAATTTGGGATGCATGATTAGTAGTAATTGTGAAACCTAACTCTACCTCTCTACTAGACTTCTAGGTGTGTGAATTGTTTGGCCTCATGGTTTTTTTAACCATACACTAACCATTAAAAACCTCACAATCTAGGGGTACACAGTTTGGAGGGGTTGTGACATAGATTGGATTAATAGTGAACAGCAGCAAGTTTCTCAACATAGGGACCATGGTTTGATGATCCATAATGCATGGTTTTCTGTAATAGTATAGAATCCACTTACTGGCCCACAGTATTTCAAAACTATACCAATTTCACCATGAAAACCCCAATATAATTCCAAAAAACAATTGAAAAAAATGGTCAAGAATTAAGTAGGTGATAAAAATCTATATTTCCTTATTTTTCTAAGGATTGATCTTTGACAGAATTCAATGATTTTCTAAGAGGAATAATAATTTTTTAATGTTGTTAATTTCTATATGATTTAATTTTTCCATTTTCAAATGGTATAAATAAATGTTTATAGTTTCCCAAGATTGCTAATATATATGATCCTTTATGATATTACCCTTTATTTATTTTTATAATAAAATTATTTGACCACTAACATCATGTTACTAAAGTCAGGTCATTACACTGTTTCACAAAACCAGACATATCAACTTATTTATATTGGAAAAAAATCATTAAATAATTCATAACTTACATCAACCTCTAATATGAGAAAAAAATATCTAGATTTTTTATATCGTTATTATCCATTTGATATTCCACCATTCAAATTTCTACTAGGAAAAAAGTATTGTGTGATACCTTTATATTTACAAGGATCATTATCATTAATATAATAATGGATATGAATTTAATGATCATCTACAAGTATTATCAAACAGATAATTATGTAGATATATATAATACTATTTATAACCCCCATTGAGAGGGTTCCATAATATACATTTTTAATGGTCCTTCTATCTAGAATAATGGTATTACCTCCAAGACACAAGGCATAAAATTATTTGATCCAATAAGAAGTCATAACATAAAACACAATAGATAAAATTATCCCATATTAAATGACATATACATTTATTTATTCATGAAATTAGTGGATGTGCCTAGATCACATAATGTTTTTAAATTATGGGGAACTAATGGAATGATATATAAATTATCCCTGAATATTAATTTTTTTTAAGAAAATATGGTACGGGTATATATGATACACTCTTTCTTATGATTACCCACTCATTCCCATGAATAATCAAATACTTTTTGTAATTTATATTGAGAAAATTTTCTTATATGAAAAATATATAAGGATTTGAGAAGGGTATATTGATTTCAACTCTTAGAATGTTTTTTAAAATCCCTATATGATGAGCCTCATAATGAAATATAATTTAAATATTATGATTGATTGTAAAGGGGGTGGAATTTCATTCTTCTTGCATTGAAAATTTTTGTATGATTTCTTGTACGTAATTTAGTTTAATAAATCCTTATATTTCACATATTTCATTTTTCATTCCCTACATTAATTTTCAAAGAAACATATAGAGTTTTTTTGAATATCTATATTAATTATCCTTTTATTTTGGTTTATTGGTTATATTTTCGGGTTTTATTGTACTATTATGTTCATTCCCACTTCATATGGTCAACATAATTTCATTTCCCACGGTATCAGTGACTATCTATGCTATCAGTTCTTCTAGTTTTTTGGAAAAAATTCCCACAATAGAGATAATATGATTTTTTATTCTAATAGTTCATTATATAGATTCTTCACATAAATATTATACTAAAACATCATAGGATAACATTAAAAGATATATTAATGATCAAGGGGTTTATTCTTTTGTATCTAAATGGGTTTTGGTTAATTAGGTTGGGTGTGAAATTTATTTTTTGGTTGTTGATAAGGATGTGGGATGTAGATTTTCTCATTATAATGTGGTGGTTATTTGTATTTTTCCAAATTAGGACTATAATTGCTATATTTAATTATAAATATGTCTTGAAATTTAAGTTATCTTTTCACTATTTATTATGTTTAAATAATTTCAATTCATTAAGTTTTACAACATATCATTCTATTGCCTAAAAAACAAAACTATTATAAATTTAATGGTGAGGTGAGGATGATTAACCACATAGTATGGATGGTAACTTTTTATGGTTTATTTCAAATATATTTTCCTCAAAATGATGAATATTTGTTCCTATTTAGATAACAATAGAGTTGATGGGTAAGAATTTCTTACCTCGGGAATATATCCTATAGTATAGAAACTTATATAAAAATAATCATATTTTTGGGCCATATTTTTATTCACTGCCTTAGAATTTAATGGGTATTTTTCAATCAAGTATCCTTTATATGATACATCAGATAGGTTTCAATCATTATAATGTAGGAATTGATAGAGGAATATTAGTAAATGGTGATCTTTTATACCATGATGTTGTAAACTAACATGTAGCTTCATAAACCAAGCCCAGTACTCATAGAATGAATCTATAAATATAAGTTTCATGGAAAAAAATCCTTCAATATTTCAATTTTCTTATATATGGAGAATATTTATTTAAAATACCATCTTCTTATGTTATCCCTCAAAATAAATTCACATGGTTATAGGTTGAACACTCATTCCTTAATAGCTCCATCTAGTGAAAAGTGGAATTTAATTCACATTACATGATCTTTATGACACTTCTTCAAATTAGGGAGTTTAAAACTGATTTAGAATCTTTGATGTGATTTTTTGGGTTTCCAACTAAAAGATGATAGAATATTGGAAACAATTGAATTATACTTATTTTATTTCTATATAATTTTAAATAAGGAAAATGTTATTTTTATTATAAGGATTTCAACAATATAGTTCTTATAAATAAATCAATGTGTATTTTTGGATTGATTCCTTAGTATGATCCTTTGATTTAACACTTTTATTTATATATGAATTATTTTAGAAATTATATGAAAATAATAATGAATATTAATGTTCCTTGGATGTGATATAAAATTCATCATATTTTGGGGTCAAAAGAACAATACAGGTCTGTAGAAGACCTAGTCATATAATTTAAAAGGTATATTTTTTGAAATACCTCCCCAAAAATATGTACAAAACATTGACAAACAAATAATGGGGTAGCTAAAAAAATATCTTAATTTCTATGTTGGAATATAGTTATAATGTAACAATATAGTTTCTTCTAGAGAGAAGTGAGGAAAATTATTTTTCACTATATTTTTAATAAGGGGTAATTTTTAAATTAATATAATATTGAAAAGTAAAAGAAAATAATGAAATTATAATGTTTTAAAAAAATAAGATGAGAAAGATGATTAGGTCAGTGTTGGATTTAAAATTTTATTTCCATAATAATATTTATACTATTCTATCTTACCATTCTATCTAATTGAAAAATGGGGGGATCCACAACCATTTCACATTTCCCCCTTTAGATGAACTATTTGTCTAATAATTGGCATGAAAACCCATCACTCAGTCTACCAAACCGATCATATATTTAGTTGGCATATTAAATAACTGTTAGAGTACTTAGGAAACACCCAACTAGATAGTATTCCTCATAAATAGTCTAAGAATATGTACTATGCCTTCTACACATTCTAGATATATACATGAAGCACACTATATGGAAGGAAGCCAATTCATGTAGATGAAATAAATACTGGAATTTATATATTTTTTAGGTCATGATTCATTTAATAACATATATTCCAAAAACACGTTACAATATTATCCAAAGTATTATGTGAAATTTAATTTAAAACATTACAAAAAAATGAAATAAAATCTTAAATGGTTCTTTTCTATTTACAATATCGATTTGGTCTTCTCATTTCCAGCATTCCATAACATTATTGTACCAAGAGAGATATCCTCTATATCTTGAACATGTTCACAACATCTCATAGAACATAATTCTTCAATAATTGGGTTCTAGAATGGGTAATTGATGCTCTTTACGATATACTGTTGATGATCGAAATTTCAACCATTAAATACATGAACATGGATTGAAGAAAATTTTGTTATTAATACGTGTTTCTCTCACTAGAAATTTAGAGGGATTAGGGGGATATATGGGGGATATAAATTCTATACATGTATAATCACCTCAATAAATTTGGATAATACAATATATATAATAGGTTTTAGTTTTTTATTTTTCACTTAATCCCTATAGGAAACATATCATTAAATATTAAACAAAAAAATGGATTAAATGACTTAAGAAAAACATTCATTTGAACCATAACATGAAGTCAAATAATTTTAACATAATAAATTTTCAATGTGATTAAATTCTTGTTATAAAATATAATAATTCCTCTTTTTTTATTAAATTAACATTTAATCCATAACGTTCATTCGAAGAAAAAAAATTCTATCATTTCATTTAATACATAAGTAACATGTGAATAACATGATAAATATTGTGAATTTGTGTTATTATATAACAAAATCATATACTTTTATTCATTCACTTGCGATCATTCACACTTGAAAACTCTTTATCCCTCACACAAGGGACCTATATTATAAAAAATCCAATCTATAAAAATAGGTGGAAAATGTGGATACAATTATTCTATATCCCTTTAATAATATATCTCAATTATACTAATTTATATCCATATACCAATATCTATATTGAGAATCACATCATGTCCACTAGGGAGATAAAAAAGTTCATTGCTATGATAACCAACTACAAACAATTGATAATTAATATAATGTATTCAACTAACAATGTCTCCTCAAATATGACACAGACTTCCTATCATTTTCCTTTATCACTTCACTTATCCAGGTACATACAAGATAACATTTCTTAAATCTACCATGCACATGGATTTAATAATTTCAATAATATGTGAGTTTATTGGATGCCAGAAATTTCAACATTTGTTAAATGATATATATTATCATGATCATTAAATAATAATAATAAAACTAATGATTCACCTCATGAAAGCAACATCACCACACCAAAAAACCACGCTTCTCATCTTGGATCGCCATATGTGATTAAATAATATAGACTAACAATGATATCATGACTGTAGATGAATACACATAATCAAACATAGGAACATCCAGTGACTTTCCTAACATGTGGTGTTTCAATTGGTTATTTAGACCTAATAATATCATGTAATTAAGAAAATTATGTTCTAAATTCATAAAAAGATGTCTTAATTCTTATGATAACCCTAAAATAGTTATTTAGACATTATATTTCTCCAATTTCGATGATGTATCTATGACATATGACATATTCTTAATATTACTATCATAGTATCTTGAAGTAACAATACTAATATAAAATATTAATGTAATAAATTAATCATTGGAAAATCACATTTAAATAGTTTATTCAAAAATTTAAACATTATTATGGTATGATAACATAATGTGTAACTATTAGTATATATGATATTGTAATTGAAATGTATTTTTCATGTTGGGTCTAAGGAACACACATTTAAAACACGTACACATTCTCTAGAAAAACCATGCTAACTATCTATGTAATCACACACATTATAAGATCATGCTTCCACTGAGTAATGTATTTAGTCATGGGGCCTTACACGATTTCATGCATGGCTATTTTGTTATGTTCGAATTTTACTCATCGAGTTAAATATCACACCAGAGATCATATCTCCATGCATACGACATTATTCATAAATCATAATAATGAAATATTGGCAATTATTATTATTGTATCTTTACCATAAATTATATTGTGAAAATACATTACATTTTGGGTAAGACTACATGAACATGAAATTTTTTTTATCTTCTTCTTTAGATAAATAAGAAGCTATAAGGTACTCAGTATTTTGAGATATTTCCACCATAACATTTAATGAGATTCTCTTACTCATTTGATTATCCTTATTATGATACTATATCAATTGATTCCTATGAAATATAGTTTGTGTGTCCTATTTATACCTGATTTTCATACCACTCTATGTACAGGGTACACATCCCTTATACTTTCCCATATTTTATTATATTGTTTTTATTTCATATAAAATTTTCCTCTAAATTTAATTGATATTTTCCATCGATAATATATATATTGGAAGTAATATATCTTTTAATTATAATGATATATGTTACAAATTCATCACATAATCATAAGGAGTTTTACTCAGCATCTTATTGTCCATTAATGAATTATTCATGTCTTATTTGAGTGATTTATTCCATGTGACATTATAAAACAAATATCTCCTGTGTTTATCTAAAAACTTTCATATAAATATACATTCACTTGGTCCAAGTAACCCTATATATATAACATAGTATATTTTTCCCATGAATTTGGGATACTACTTTATGTATATATTTATAGGGTTACTTTTAACCCATTCTTAACTGGTGGTATAACTAAAAACTATTCTTCATATGTAATAAACATATTTTAATTGAAAAAATATGGTAATCCAACTTACCATTTTTTGAAACCATAAATCCAATAATTTAAAATGAATATTTTATGATCATTATTATTGCATTAATCCAAACCAAGAAGAATGAAACTTTATTCCCTCATTGGATTTTATTAATGTCAACAAATTTTTTGATTCATTGCGTCTATACATTTTCCATATGGTGGTTCTGAAATCCAATTCCAAATGTAATGAAAATTAATAGATTCTTCGTCAAATATAATTCAATGGATTTTTCAATAATGTCTTGTAATAAAAAATAAAACATATTTGTACCATTATTTTACAACCCCTTCATACTCTTTATTGAATACCAACCAATGAAGTTATTTCAACTAGAAAAATGATAACAATACATACTAGATTTTTGTATATGTATTCAATTTTTGAATTCATATTCACTTTTCATTTTAGCTTATTTCAATTTTCTTCTTTTTGTTGGATTCATTTTTACTATTGAATAATATAAAAAACAATATGTTGAACAAAAAAACAACGATCATATTTTTATATTACCCAAGTAAATGTGTCTCTGCAATTTTACTTTGTCGCAACCACTTTTGGAACTTATTCCGTTTCTAAGTGTTTTTCCACCTTCTTCCTAAACTTTATCAAATATTATATTACTCCTACTATATCTATATAAATTTTTAACATTTTATATTGTGATAGTCTATCACATGACTCTACGAGTTCTTTCATATGATTTTTTAATCCCACAAATCATAATGATAATTACCTGAAACATTCATTGAGGTTTTAATGATACAATTTTGTTTATTGACATAATATTAACAAACTCTTTATATATAAAAAAAATTCTTCATATAATCATTTAAATTCAATTTTTATCACTTATGATATACATTTTTTTCATTATAGTTGGATTTTTATTATGCTTTAATTCAATAATTTGTGAAACATGACTTGAAACAATTATATTAGACATTACAATACATCAAAAACATGTTATTAATCCTCATTTTTATAACATCATGGATCTAAAGTGTATAAGGGGATTATTTTTTCTATATTAATGAATACTATAATTTTTTGACCAATAAATTACAGGATAAGATAATATTCATTTCATGCGCATGAAGAGACACATATCATTAACTAATAAATTTTCTCTACCACACTTTTTTATTCTGTAAATTTATTAATGATGTCTCATAATTTATATGAGTTCATATTTATCCTATTATTGAAATATTTCATACATATCTAGGTGAATAAATCCAATAATCATTATATATTACCATTATTTATAATGAAGATTCTTTCTAAAATATGTTAAGAATGATATCAATAACTATTTATTTTTATCCAAAGAGACTAGAAACCGTACTAGGTGTATCCTTGGAAACAATTTTTAGTTTTACTTGAAAAATAATTTTCTAAACAAAAGTGGTTATTATTGAGTCTTATAGTTCATATTCATCATTTATTACCAATAACTATAGTATTTAGTCATTTCCAATCAATTTCATTGGACTATTTCTATCACTTGTATGGGTTACGTAAGAACCCTCACAATAATTAAAAAAACGTGACACAAAAACCAGGAAAGATAAAAATTTAGATTCAAAACACCCTACACAAATATATATAATGATCTTTAGGGGACATTTTATAACATCAAAGAAAAATCCGTTAAATTTATGGTAGGGAATATTCAATGGTTGTCGATATATTGAGTGTTTCTAATCTATTAATTGAATATGAATCATAAAATAAATTATTTCGAAAAGGAATCATTTGTAATTTTTTTTGACATCAATTTTATAAATTATTTGTAGCTATTAATACTCATTTATAGTTAAAAAATCATTAAAAATATAAATTAATGTTTTTTACTTCTCATTGCTAACATTGGAAAAATCATTACTTAACCCCATGGAGAATGGATGTAGACTCTATATAATGTTTCTAGACATTAATATTTCATGTATTTTGTGGGAAATGTGTGAATCAAATATCTTATAAAATACTCATGATGAAAAAATATTACATTTTTGGATGTATATTACTAAATTAATAGATTCCACTTTTTTCTTACATAGTTAATTGTAATTTTTCATCCATTGAATATTCAATCCACATGTTAAACATATAACATAATTTTTAATACTCGGATATTTTATATTTGTTTTCATAGAATGATTCTGTGAGGATTCCTTTAGAGAAGTTCATTACATTATCTTTTTAACCTTTTCTTTCTTACTTTTCATCATAAAAAATTTAATAAATATCTCTCTTTACATTCTTCTATTATTACAGTACTTTTCCCAAAATATATAGATATGGTTCTTTCCTAATATTCAGTTTCATAATCTCCAAATACTAGATTATCCAGTTAATGATGATGAAAGAATGGTATTTATTATGTGATCATGATTCAATATGAATCTATCTTTAAATTTACACTTTTTCAGCATAATCATATTCTATTATATTTTTAATCAAATTATCTTTATGAATATCTTATGGATGAGATGACATGGAATATATACTAGTTCTTTAGTTACACACACAAAATCCTAGGAAATGATGATATAAATATGACATAAACATCATAAACATCATATATGTGTCCCATGTCATCTTGATTTTCACCCTCAAAAGTCTCTTAAGGTGGATTAACATGTATAGGGGACTCCAACACATTCAATTTACTTTTATTAAATAGTTTTATATGCATGATGATGTACTGCTCAAGAAAATTAGTTTCAATTGCTTTATAATCTTTTTCAAAAAATTATTATAGTATCATGGTTGTATTACATTCCATTTTTCTACAAAATATTACATCATTTCATTAAAACATTTATCATTTTTATGAATAATATGAAATTATATTTTTATTGATTATAAATATAACAATTTTTTTATTAATCCCTAGTATACCTTAAATAATATATTTAGATTACTTATTTTCTTGAGTATTCAAGTTGAAATGATATTTCAAACCACTCCTCATACTCCATATTATGGAAACACCACTAATCATAGAGTCTCAAGGTAGGGTTCTAGTTTTGAGAACACATCAACTCACAAATCCTTGATCTATTAAGTGGATTCCAATCGCATTTATAGAGTAACCATTCATTACTCAATGTCATTTCTCTCATGTTTTAAGAAGTGGATATGAATAATTTTTTGCTACTATTTTAGTCATTTACACCAATGACTATAATCAAAACACCCCATTAGTAATATACATCCTCAAATATATCTGATGAGACGCCCAATTTTATGATTTTCTTCGAACTCATATGATGGAAAGAATTAAATTACTCAATACATACATAAATGTATTTTATGGTTTTTCTAGACTATATTTATCTTGCTGATTAAATGTGAATGAACTCAAAAAAAACTAATAATGTAAAAATAGAATAAATTCATCACTTAAATTTAATAATTTTATATATTCATCAGATTTAATTATTTTTTTAGATCTGGTATCATCCAAAAATTGAAAAATAATTAACAATTCATAAAACAACATATAATGACATGATTATGAGATTTATTTCTATTAGATAAACCATCAAATGGATGATGGAAAACGTTAGATTATAGTGGAACTCCTTGAACCATTTAGGAGATCGAGTTACAAGACACACCTAACTCCTATGGATTCTCTTTTCTTTTATCCATCTCACCTCTCAACTTTAAACATGCAATAATAAACTCCATCATTTTTTCAATGTATACTCATATGTTGGTGAGGGGGTACTTGGGGTGAATATTTAAATTTTTATAACTCCTAATATAGATAAGAAATAAATTATAGATTTAAATATAATTAAAGGATACAAAAAGAATAATTAATAAGTATTTATTTCAAAAAATAAATTGTATTATTTAAAATTGAATAATTTAATAAACCAAATATGAACTTGTACATCATAGCACATGGTTAGTCAAATTGAAAAAATATTTCATAATAAATATTAACGAATCTAAAAATTAATTTGAGGATAATTTTTATTGATTTATTATAGAATTAAAATAATTTTAATTATTTATTAACTTGTATCACATAACCAAAAAAATTAATTTAAATTGAAATAGTTTTTAAAAAGTAATTATAAAATATTTATTGAATTTCTTAGGCTCTGTTGATATTTAAAAAATTCAATGATAGGTTATGTTTATATTTCAATTATTATATAATAGTAACATGTAATTGTTATAAAACACAAAAATTATAACATAATAAAATATTATTCAATATCATATGATAAATGCAACACTGGTCTTAAGAATCACATGAAATATATTTCATTTTGTATAATCTCTTTGATAACTTGTGGAATATGCATCCCTAGTCAAAATTAACTAAAATATAGTATACCATTATAACATATCCATTTAATTAGAGGTTAAGAATATTAATAACTAAATTATGAATATAATGGTTATTTTTTAATTATAATGAAAATAAGAATCATTTTAAAAAAAAGAAATATTTTATGAAAAAACAGTATCTTTTATACAAAACGGTTTAGTCTCACTTTTCACACATAATTTAAAATTAATTTTTAATAATTTTATAAAATTTATATTAAAAAATTTAAATAATTTTTGAGATTATAATATCAGAATTATCTTAGGGGGGATTTTTTTGATTTTTCTATGAAGATTTATATTTATGAATATTTAAAAATATTGAATTTTAATTTTTAAAATTCCATTTCATTGAAATTATTTAAAATGATATCCAATTTTTGTATATATTAATATAAATTATTTCACTTTAATAATTTTTTTATTGTTTGAATAAGAAAATGTTGTATAATTATAACATTTTCTAATAGAAAATCTGATATCTGTTCATATATGTAGGATTAATTTTTGATTAAATTTATCCTCTTGTGTAATTTAAATTTAGACTAATTCATATCATATTTTAAATAATCAATATTTATATTATATTATATGTTTATAATAATTATTTACTTAAATTAATTATGAAAATAGTATAAAATATTTATCCGGGTTAAGGGAAAAATTGATTTATCGGGGTTAAACTAGAAAGATAGGTGTGAAAATGAACTAAAAACATCCATAAAAATTATTTTATGGATATTTTACGACTTTATCAAGAATTATTATCAATAATAATACATTTTGAACCCTTTTGGAATGTGAAAAATGTGATTACACCTTTTTATTTCTTGAAAATTACAACTCTGCCTCTCTCCTCACTTATAAAAGGCCACCCCTATAGTCTCCTCTTCAAACCATAAAACCAATATTGTCCACCAATACCTATAAAAATTACATAAAAAATTACCTATTATCATTTTATAATCCTTATTTTTTCCATTAATACAATCTAGGAAGTATATTGGTTCACAATAATAGAAGTTACCTGAAGAAGAGGTTACCTTTTTCAATGAGTGTTTTTATTTTATTTTTTCATTAACATACATATCTAATTATTAATCATTTATTAATAAATTAAATAAATAAATTACATATAATTAGATATTTTTATGTTAACTTCATGACATAAAACTATTCCCACTTCAATAAGATTAGTTATTAAATCATCATTCATGTGTGTGGTTGACTACCGCCTCACAAACTGATGTCATTCATTTCCCTGTTACCACATATCATTATTTGGTATGATAATGGATATAAATTATATATGTGATATTTCTAACATAATTATAATTTTTTAGTAATTATATCATATAATCCTTTTTAATATTAATTATTCGTGGGATACGATAGTGTATCTCATTTCTACGACGAACTACCACCTCACGAAGGGATGAGATTCATTTTTCAATAAAATTATACATATAAGATAATAATGTCAATGATAATGAGTATATAAAAATTAAATGACATTATTATGATATTATTGACATATTTATCAATATTTACTGATAATATATCCTTTTCATTCTTTCATTTTTACTCATTTCTAGATGATAACAATGTCTATGAACGTGTGGAATACCACGTTCACAATACAATGTTACTCTATTTTCATCACCACACAACATGAATTATATTTATAATTATATTTTAAAAATTATTATGATATTATTTACATTATTTAATGGTAAAATTGTATGTATGTTCTTTCTATAATGATCATTGGAAAATATAAATGTTATTCATGTATATGCATGTCATACTGTATCCATGATCATAACATACTTAGTTAACCAAAAACAACCTTCAGGATTCATATTAAAAGTATAATTGATTCATAAATATGATAATTATGTCATTATTATTATTATGGATATTATAAAACTATATAATATGAAAAAAAACTCAAACATTCCAAAAAAATAAGCATGAAAAACAAGGAAATTAACACCCTAATTATTTAATATAATAAATGATTTACAATGAAAGGGTGATATGATGATATAATATTATCATATGTGATAGTATATATAATAATATAGATATGTTATAGTTTAATATCATGATTAAAACCATTATAATGTTTTTTCAACAATTTTTATCTAAAAGGAATAGATTGGTAAGGGACTTCATCCAAATTTCCCATCACTGAGGTATTTTAGAATGTTATGAACCTAATTTATTATATATGGTTTATATAATTCCCCTATGAAATGTAATGTAACATCTGTAACCTGGTTCAAAATTTGTTTTCTCTTATTTAGTTAGTTATGTAGCTTTGAGCACTCCTTTTTGAATGCAAGAGGATGTTGACTAATAGTGAGGGTCTAAAATGAGATGTGGGGAGACTATTCCATCTTTATCAATGAAGCCCAATAGTGGAAGATAAAAAAATATAAAATTAAAAAAATAAATTAACATGGTAATACCACAACTAAAATAATTTTAATCATCACATTAATGAAACTAAAACAAATAAATAATAAAAAACAAAGAAGTAATTTTTTGAAGCCAAATATGTGTCAAGTGTCAAATGAAAACCCAAAATATAAAACAATTAAAACACCTAAGTGGGTAAAAACATAATTTCTGGTTACTTTATTCATTATTCATATTTAATTATGATTCAACAATCTAACATAGGCATATTTCCCTTATCATTTCCATCAAACATGAAATATATTCATGTACTGATAAGGTAGCATGAGTTGGGTGTTAGTACAACTCGGTAGGCCACCACCAATGATATATAATGAAATATCAATTGAATAATAATGTTTAATTATAATAAATAATAATCATTAAATAATCAAAATACATAGTTTTTATATAATATTATTATTTAATTTACCACGTAATCTATCGGGTTCATAGTGACACTCGAAATGAATATACATAGTTATGAGCATGTCAGAGTCTGACCTATAAAACTATGGGATATAATATTTCATTATTTCACAGTATTTCATTAATAATTTAAGTTCCATTTTCATATACGTACATTGGGATATTAAAGTGTCTTTTTAGCACCCCATGGTTATTTAGAGCCGCAATCCCTATACCACAACTTAGTAATCACATATATCATAACATCACATGAATACATTGGGGTAATTGAACTATAGTCTAGAACCATGTGGGTTTTTTGATGAGTATTACATATCCAAAAACTAATTAATAAATCACATACAAATATCAAATATCCTGGTTCCACAATCATAACTCATTCATCAACCATTTTCTGCATTTATGTCACAACACATTAAACCTTCAAAGTTAATCCAAAAATACCATTTTATATACCCTTTTCAAACATGTACCATGAATTTAATTCAATTCCATTAACCCATGTCCAATGGTATTACAATTTGAAAATTATCATTTCATTTATTTTGACATGCACCTTGGGTTTCCCTCAAATATGGTCTCATAATCTCAAATTTCACCAATGAGATCCATGGATAGTTCTTATAAGGCCCCAGCCTTAATCCTTACTTAATATTGAATTAAATGAATAATTCACATTGAGGATATTTTCAGGTTTAGAGTTTTAGAGATTTAGAACATAACTATTATATCTCAAAAGATTACTAAGTAGACACTTCTACTAAGTTTCCATAATAAAAAAAACTCTTAAAAAGAAACATGTCTAGTTCCATGTCTAATATAGCATGACATTCCCTTGATCACATCCTTGACCTTATTCCACTTTATGACCTGTGAAAAACATTTCTAAAAAAACATGGGGTGAGCATAAAAAGCTCAGTAAGGGATACACAAAGAATGAAAACTGTTACTTTTTCAAACATCAAGTAAACCATGTATACTCTAACAAAGTAATACCTTCACCATCATGAAGTAGTAAAAACTCTTCACTGAATAAAGTATCATTACTTACCTTTTTGTAACCAAAGGATTACCATAAAACCCATATAAAGAACACATAGCATATATAAAGGTAACTTGGGACATAAACGTACTTAAGTGGAATAACCATACGGTCGACTTCCACACATATCACTTAAAGGAATAGCCGTACGGCCAATTTCCATACATACTTAATAGAATAGCCATACGGCCGACTTAAATACCCTATTCATTGGAGGTTATAACGTAACCACCCATCCTGGTCTTCACGGCACCACCCGTCATATGGTTTATAACGTAACCACCCGTTAAAATGACCAAGTACCAATATAAAATCATAAAACATAAAACCAATATAAAGGAATGATAACATTTCCACATCACAATATATCATAATATAATCCTTTATCAAAACCATTATCAATACCAAAATACATAAAAGAGTATATGGTATTTATTTTATTTTAAAAACATTACGGCTTGTTGAGGAAGCCAAAGGCCAAATAATACTCGCGGCGGCGGAAAAGGTCGTTGTCACCGCGTACGTTAAAAAAACATTCCTTTTTGTCGTTTAGTAAAATGCTTCGTAGAAAAATATTCCTTTTGTATAAAATTATAAGTCAAAGGGTTTTATACACCGCATAAAATAATGTTGTGTAAAAAACGAAATATGCCTCAATGAAAGGATATTGAGATGAAGTCCCTTACCTTGGGTCCGACTTGACTCGATCGTTCTTTAACGTCCGGAATAATAAACTTGAGTTAATTTCATCTTGATTAAGAACCTTTTTAAAGTTCATTATTCCTTTTATATCACTTATTTCCATGTTATAAACATTATGTAACCATTTATGTTAATAATGTTTGTTTTGTCGATATTTGGTTCTTAAGTCGAAAGTGGACTTCTTACAATTACATGTTGTTCGTGTGGTCAAAGGTTCTTTATATACAGAATGACATTCCTGATTTGGATATCATATATATTATATATATCCAGCATATACATGTGTCTATAATATTACATAATCATTTAGAGGTAATAAATGAAATGCACCGTTCATGGAGACGGTAAGCCGTACGTATGCATGAATGCTACTTTCATTTCTTTTTCATATTAATGGAATTAAAACTAAATGAGAGGTATGTATATTTTAATTCCAGAATTATATTCATCATTAAGATATATCATTAATTATATATATCCATTATATACATGTACTTTTAATAGTACATTACATTTGGGGATAAGAAATGAAATGCACCGTTCATAGAGACGGTAAGCCGTACATGCGCATGAATGCTACATTCATTTATATCTCATAATTTAATGGAAAGAAATAATAATGATATAGAGGTATATTATAATTCCAGTATAACATCATATATAATAACATTAAATCCATCCTTTACACGTCCCACATATGGAATTAACGAATCACATCACTTTGAGGGGGCGGTAGTCCGTACTTCCTTAAATGAAGATATCGTGTTTACCCATAATGGAAAAAATAAAGGTATGCCCAAAATGAAAAATACAAAATATTAAAGAAAACATAAACATATTATATATCATATATAAATATAGTGACATCATAATGTCCACCTTTTAAGGTGTTAAATGAGTATTGAACAATCATCGTTTCGGGAGGCAGAATTTCACCATCCACGGAAACCGTATGTTCTTTAACCATTTGACTTAGTTTTGTGAGAGTGTATCTCGAATAAATCTTATAACAATATCCTAGTATATTGAAGATACTGGTTTTGTTACAAAATAAGTAAATAAAAAGATTTTATGGGGTTGGAGAAGCAAAATAAAACAAATGAACATGAGAGAAAGAATTACCTTTAAAAGTGTAACTCCTTTTGATTTGAGCCTAATGGTTTCCATTGAAAGGATTATGCCCAAAGGGAATCCTATAGGATGAGGAGAGGGATGTGTAGAGAGTAAATGGGCAGGGTTTGGCCGAGCCAAAGGCTTGAGGAGTGTGTGAAATGAGGTAGAGGTGGGGGCCTTTTATAAGAGGAGAGGAGGGGCACTTTTGGAAAGTAAAGAAATATTTCTTTATTTGAAAACGTGTTTCGGTTTTAAAAGGTCCCAAATTGATCACATTCGTGGATAAGGTGATAAGGTTTCGAAATCCACCCATAAAATAAGTTTTGGACATGTTTAGTTCATAGATTTTACATTATCTTTCCATTTTATTTAAATCGTCAAATAATGATGTCATCGCTGCATCATTATTATGTCATAAATAATTTAATTCATTTATTGTCTAAAAATTATAAAAAAATTACTGTGATGTGGGAAATATTTTTATCTTTCCAATGACTATTTATAATAAAAAATCTGACTTGTATAACCCCATTAAAAAAAATTGTTTTAGTAAAACATATCATGTTTGATCCATTTTTTACATTAACATTAAATAAAAGGTATTTATGTCATTTTCCAACCAAAGTGGCTCCATGGGGTCCCCAAGTTGACCCATGGCTTGTCGTGGTCGGACATGACACATCCAATGAGGGTAGGACATGTGTCTAGGTTATCTTATATTATTAAAACATTATTTTTACCTTAAACTACACTAATTACCACTAATCGCGATCAAAAACTTAATAAGTTACTATTCACCAAAAAAATTATTTTAATCTCATTGAACCACATTTTACTTCTTAGTGACAACCATGTATGTCTTATTTTTGAAATTCAATACACAAAGGTGGAAAAATTTCATTTAAATGGAAAATCAGTTTTTATAAGTACCACTTAGTGATTTCACTATTCATCAAAAATTGAAGTTTTTCCGAAAAATTCCAAAAATTCACCCTAAGATATATTTGATATTCCGAATTCAAAAATAAAGTGAATTTTACAAAATTCAAAACATATAAGTCAAATTAATTAATTTAATAATTAATTCCCGATGTCATGACAAATAGCGTGTTTTTTTTAAACAATAAGTATCAAAAGATTGACACTAGTTTAAGTCCGATTTCAAAGTGAAATTAATTCCAACGACCACTATTGGATATAATGGTAAAAATATTTTCTAATTTCACTTTAAAACCAATTCAAATAATAATCTAATCATATAAATAAATTAGATCAAAAGGAGGTTTTGAATTAAAATACAACATTTAAAATATTCATTAAAAAAATGAACTTTATCGGAAAGATACCAAAAATTTATACAAAGTAAATTTTGATGTCCCGATTCTAAAGAAGAGTTATATTCGGTCCAATAGAATTTATAAGATTGATCAAAACTATATTTAATGACGGTTCGCCGTCAAAAGGTGATAAGTGAACCCTTAGTGAAAATTAGGGTATAAATGCCTAAAATTGAATTCTTTCCGTATTTTAAGCCTTTATCATTAATTGTGTAAATATAAAAACATTTAAAAACATATAGAATCATATTTTAGTTATTTCTATCCATTCCCGCCAGTACAACGGCTACATGTTAACTACCATTTAAAATAATATTATTATATTACTAGTGTGCAACGAAAGTTTTCAAAGGAACTCATCATTGCGTATCGGGTACGCTTTCGAACATAGCAACCCCTTTAAAGTTAAAATATTAATAAATATGAATATGTATTATTCTTTATTTACCTGGGATGTTACATCCTTCCACCCTTTTGGGAATTGCGTCCTCACAATTTTATTCACTTATCGAATAAGTGGGGGTATTTATCCCTCATAGCATTTTCAGATTCCCACGTTGCCTCTTCAATCACATGGTTTTTTCACAAAACCTTTACCTGATGAATCAACTTATTCCGTAACACCTGCTCCCTGTGGTCAAGAATCTGGACTGGTTGTTCTTCATAAGATAGGTTCTCTTCCAGCTGAACTACCTCTGGACTCAAAACATGAGATGGATCTGGCATATACTTCCTCAACATTGAAACCTGAAAAAAATTGTGTACCTGAGATAAACTCGGAGGTAAAGCCACTCGATAGGCAACTGATCCAACTTTCTCCAGAATTTCATATGGTCCAATGAACCTTGGACTCAGCTTTCCTTTCTTACCAAATCTCATCACACTTTTCCATGGAGAAACCTTGAGAAAAACCTGATCACCTACCTCGAAAGATAGATCCTTCCTCCGGTTATCCGCATAACTCTTCTGCTTGCTCTGAGCTGTTCTCATGTGTTTCTGAATCAACTGAACCTTTTCTGCCATCTCTTCTACCAATTCTGGTCCCATCAACTTCCATTCACCCACTTCATCCCAGAAAGCTGGAGTTCGACACTGCTACCCATACAATGCCTCAAATGGTGCCATCTGTATACTAGAATGAAAACTGTTATTATAAGAAAACTCAACCAAAGAAATATGTTGGTCCCAACTTCTCTGAAAGTCCATAGAACAAGCTCGTAGCATATCCTCCAATGTCTGAATTGTTCGTTCTGACTGCCCATCTGATTGAGGATGAAATGCTGTACTAAAATTTAATTCAGTACCCAACGACTTCTGAAGGCCTTTCCAAAAGTTAGAAGTGAACCTGGGATCACGATCAGATACAATGGAGAGAGGAACTCCATGTAACCTGACTATCTCTTTAAGATACAAACGGGAAAGTTTATCTTGGGAAAAAGTATCTCGTATAGCAAGGAAATGAGCAGATTTAGTCAAGCAATCAACAATAACCCAGATTGCATTATTACCTCGAGATGTCTTCGATAATCCCACCACAAAGTCCATCGATATATTATCCCATTTCCACTATGGCACTGGTAAAGGCTGAAGCATCCTTTTCGGTAACTGCCGCTCTGCTTTAACCTGTTGACATGTCAAACACTTCATAGTAAAATCAGCAATATCTCTTTTCATTCCATCCCACCAGTAATACTCCCGCAGATCTCTATACATCTTAGTACTGTCAGGGTGAACTGAAAACGGAGAACTATGAGCTTCACTTAACAACTCTCTCTTCAACTGTTAATCACAAGGAATAGACAATCTCTTCCCAAATCTCAAAACACATTCATTATCAATGTTGAATTCAGGCAACATACCTTTCGGAACCAGCTCTACCTTTTTCTGCAACTCACTGTCTTGCTTCTGTGCTTGCTTGATTCTATCTGATAGAGATGATCTCACTGATACCTGAAACAAAACAGAAGAACTTCCTGCACCAACAACTTCTATGCCAAATTTCATCAAATCCTTAACCAAAGGATCATGTTCCAAACGCAACATTGATAATGAAGCATTACTTTTTCGACTCAAAGTATCATCCACTTTATTTTCTTTTCCCGGATGGTAATGAATTATACAATCATAATCCTTGATTAATTCTATCCATCTCCTTTGTCTCATGTTCAATTCTTTCTGAGTGAATATATACTTTAAACTTTTGTGATCGGTATATATTTCACACTTTACTCCATACAAATGATGCCTCCAAATTTTTAAAGCAAAAACAACAGCAGCTAATTCCAAATCATGTGTAGGGTAATTTACCTCATGAGTTTTCAACTGTCGTGAAGCATAAGAAATTACCTGATCATTCTGCATTAGGATGCAAGTAAGTCCTTTCAATGAAGCATCACTGTATATAACAAACTCACCATTCCTGGATGGTAGTTCTAAAATTGGAGCATTCACCAATCTTCTTTTCAATTCTTGAAAACAATCATCACATTCTTTTGTCCAGATAAACTTAACACCCTTCCGAGTTAGCTTAGTCATTGGACTAGATAACCTTGAAAAATTTCTAACAAACCTTCGGTAATATCCTGCCAAACCAAGGAAGCCACGAATCTCAGTTACATTTGTGGGTCCTGGCCATTCTTCCACAACTTTTGTTTTTGCAGGATCAACAGTTATTCCATCTTTAGAAACAATATGACCAAGGAAAGAAATTTGTTGCAACCAAAACCCACACTTTCTGAATTTCCCATACAATTTCTTTTCTTTTAAGGTTTTCAAAACAACCCTTAAATGACTTTCATGCTCCTCTTTACTTTTATAAAACACCAAAATATCATCGATGAAAACAACCACAAACTTATCACCTGATTCAACTAAGCCATCACTGATGTAAACTGCTCAATTCCAATTCTGACCATCTTAGTATGGTGATTTTGAAGGTCATTTGCCTCTGTATGCCTTCCCAGAAAATCGGTTCTGTTTCCTCTATGAAAAACCATTCTGAACACAGAAATATCTTAGGCGAAGCAACATGGTAATCTGTAAATGCTATATCATTTCAATTAATTTATAATTTAACACTTTTCTAACTCCTAAAGTTATCTAAACCGACCTTTGATACCAACTATAAGGTCACAGCCTTAAACCTTACTTAATATTGAATTAAATGAATAATTCACATTGAGGATCTTTTCATTTTTAGAGTTTTAGAGAATTAGAACATAACTATTACATCTCAAAAGATTACAAAGTAGACACTTATACTAAGTTTCCATAATAAAAAAACTCTTAAAAAGAAACATGACTAGTTCCATGTCTTATATAGCATGACATTCCCTTGATCCCATCCTTGAACTTTTTCCACTTTATGTCCTGTAAAAAATATCTCGAAAAAAACTTGGGGTGAGCATAAAAAGCTCAGTAAGGGATACACCAAGAATGAAAACTGTTACTTCTTCAAACATCAAGTAAACCATGTATACTCTAACAAAGTAATAACTTCACCATCATGAAGTAGTAAAAACTCTTCACTGAATAAAGTATCATTACTTACCTTTTTGTAACCAAACGATTACCATAAAACCCATATAGAGAACACATAGCATATATAAAGGTAACTTGGGACATAAACGTACTTAAGTGGAATAACCATACGGTCGACTTCCACACATATCACTTAATGGAATAGCCATACGGCCAATTTCCATACATACTTAATGGAATATCCATACGGCCGACTTCCATACCCAATGAATTGGAGGTTATAACGTAACCACCCATCCTGGTATTCACGGCACCACCCGTCATATGGTTTATAACGTAACCACCCGTTAAAATGTCCATGTACCAATATAAAATCATAAAACATAAAACCAATATAAAGGAATGATATAATTTCCACATGACAATATATCATAATAGAATCCTTTATCAAAACCATTTTCAATACCAAAATACATAAAAGATTATATGGTATTTATTTTATTTTAAAAACATTACGGCTTGTTGAGGAAGCCAAAGACCAAATAATACTCGCGGCGGCAGAAAAGGTCGTTGTCACCTCATACGTTAAAAAAACATTCCTTTTAGTTGTTTAGTAAAACCATTCGTAGAAAAAGATTCCTTTTCTGTAAAAGTATATTTCAAAGGGTTTTATACACCGTATAAAAGAATGTTGTGTATACAACGAAATATGCCTCAATGAAAGGAGATTGAGACGAAGTCCCTTACCTTGGGTCCGACTTGACTCGATCATTCTTTAACGTCCTGAATAATAAACTTGAGTTAATTTCTACTTGATTAAGAACCTTTTTAAAGTTCATTATTTCTTTTTATATCACTTATTTCCATGTTATAAACATTATGTAACCATTTAATTTAATAATTTTTGTTTTGTCGATATTTGGTTCTTAAGTCGAAAGTGGACTTCTTACAATTACATGTTGTTCGTGTGGTCAGAGGTTCTTTATATCCAGAATGACATTCCAGATTTGGATATCATATATATTATATATATCCAGCATATACATGTATTTATAATATTACATAATCATTAAGAGGTAAGAAATGAAATGCATCGTTCATGGAGACGGTAAGCCGTACGTACACATGAATGCTACTTTCATTTCTTTGTCATATTAATGGAATTAAAACTAAATGAGAGGTATTTATATTTTAATTCAAGAATTATATTCATCATTTAGATATATCATTCATTATATATATCCATTATATACATGTAATTTTAATAGTACATTGCATTTGGGGATAAGAAATGAAATGCACCGTTCATGGAGACGGTAAGCCGTACGTACGCGTGAACGCTACTTTCATTTCTATCTCATACTTTAATGGAAAGAAATAATAATGATATAGAGGTTTATTATAATTCCAGTATAACATCATATATAATAACTTTAAATCCATCCTTTACACGTCCCACATATGGCATTAACGAATCACATCACTTTGTGGGGGCGGTAGTCCACACTTCCTTAAATGAAGATATTGTGTTTAACCATAATGGAAACCATAAATGTATGCCCAAAATAAAAAATACAGAAGCTTATAGAAAACATAAACTTATTATATATCATATATAAATATAGTGACATCTTACTGGCCACCTTTGAAGGTGTTAAATGAGTATTGAACAATCATCGTTTCGGGAGGCAAAATTTCACCATCCACGTAAACCGTATGTTCGTTAACCATTTGATGTAGTTGTGAGAGAGTGTAGCTCGAATAAATCTTATAACAACACACTAGTATATTTAAGATACTGGTGTTGTTACAAAAGAAGTAAATAAAAATAGTTTAGGGGGTTGGAGAAGCAAAACAAAACAAATGAACATGAGAGAAAGAATTACCTTTAAAAGTGTAACTCCTTTTTATTAGAGCCAAAAGGCTTCCTTTGAAAGGATTATGCCCAAAGGGAATCCTCTAGGATGAGGAGAGGGATGTGGAAAGATTAAATGGGAAGGGTTTGGCCGAGCCAAAGGCTTGAGGAGTGTGTGAAATGAGGTAGAGGTGGGGACCTTTTATAAGAGGAGAGGAGGGGCACTTTTGGAAAGTAAAGAAATGTTACTTTATTTGAAAATGTGTTTCGGTTTTAAAAGGACCCACATTGATAAAGGTCGTGGATAAGGTGATAAGGGTTCGAAATCAACCCATACAATATGTTTTGGACATGTCTAGTTCATATATTTTACATTATCATTCCATTTTATTTAAATCGTCAAATAATGATGTCATCGCTGCATCATTATTATGTCATAAATAATTTAATTCATTTAATGTATAAAAATTATAAAAAAATTACTATGATGTAGGACATATTTTTATCTTTCCAATGACTATTTATAATAAAAAATCTGACTTGTATAACCCCATTAAAAATTTTTTTTAATAAAACATATCATGTTTGTGGCATTTTTTACATTAACATTAAATAAAAGGTATTTATGTCATTTTCCAACCAAATTGGCTCCATGGGGTCCCCAAGTTGACCCATGGATTTTTGTGGTCAGCAATGACACATCCAATGATGGTAGGACATGTGTATAGGTCATCTTATATTATTAAAACATTATTTTTACCTTAAACTACACTAATTACCACTAATCGCGATTAAAAACTTAATAAGTTACTATTCACCAAAAAATTATTTTAATCTCATTGAACCACATTTTACTTCTTAGTGACAACCATGTATGTCAGATTTTTGAAATTCAATACACAAAGGTGGCAAAATTTCATTTAAATGGAAAATCAGTTTTTATACGTACCACTTAATGATTTCACTATTCATCAAAAATTGAAGTTTTTCAAAAAAAAATTCCAAAAATTCACCCAAAGCTATATTTGATATTCCGAATTCAAAAATGAAGTACATTTTACAAAATTCAAAACAAATAAGTCAAATTAATTAATTTAATAATTAATTCTCGCTGTCATGACAAATAGCGTGTTTTTGTGAAACAATAAGTATCAAAATATTGACACTAGTTTAAGTCCGATTTCAAAGTGAAATTAATTCCAACGACCACTATTGGATATAATGGTCAAAATATTTTCTAATTTCACTTTAAAACCAATTCAAATAATAATCTAATCATATAAATAAATTATCTCAAAAAGAGGTTTTGAATTAAAATACAACATTTACGATATTCATTAAAAAAATGAACTTTATCGGAAAGATACAAAAAATTTATACAAAGTAAATTGTGATTTTCCGATTCGAAAGAAGAGTTATATTTGGTCCAATAGAATTTATAAGATTGATCAATACTATATTTAATAACGGTTCGCCGTCAAAAGGTGATAAGTGAACCCTTAGTGAAAATTAGGGTATAAATGCCTAAAATTGAATTCTTTCTGTATTTTAAGCCTTTATCGTTAATTGGGTAAATATAAAAATATTTAAAAACATATATAATCATATTTTAGTTATTTCTATCCATTCCCGCCAGTACAACGGCTACATGTTAACTACCATTTAAAATAATATTATTATATTACTAGTGTGCAACGTATGTTTTCAAAGGAACTCATCGTTGCGTATCGGGTACGCTTTCGAACATAGAAACCCCTTTAAAGTTAAAATATTAATAAATATGAATATGTATTATTCTTTATTTACCTGGGATGTTACAGTTCTACAATCTCCAAGAATAAAGTTATACTTATAATGAAATTCAAAAATTTGGAAATTGAAATAAACAATTTAATACACACAATTTTAAACAATATTATTGTAATTATTAATTATAACACATACAATAAGATCATTGATAAACATCGGCCAAACTGCAACACTCAATTTCATGTTTAATGTTAAATTTAACAGTGATAGTATAGATTTGGGATCAAAACCTTGGAATAATATCCAATAAATAAATCTATAAAAACCATAATCTAAACTGATTTGTAAAAGAGGAAATTATTAATATAAAATAAGATATAAATATGGGGTACATACAGGAATCCAACATGATGTGATGATATATCGAAATGGGGGATGAATCCTTTTATTGTATCATTGATTCGCGAAGAAAAGGATTCGAGGAGCCTTGGAATCCACTCTATAACCAATACGAATGAATGATAAATTTTTTGGTCGGGTAGGGATGAATTATGATTAAAAATAGTTGGTTTAGGAATTTTATTAAAAGTAATTTGGGGTAAAATCCCATGAACATAGTTTCCATTGTGTTTAATAGTCCACCTCTACATTGGGTGTTCATGATTACTTCATGGTGGTCAAATTTATTTCCAAAAACTAGAAAACCATATAAACCCATCATATTTTTCTGTTCACGGTTTGGGGAGGGATTCTACATGATCTGGTCAATCCATGTGCCACCTCTCATTGCTCCAAATTGGGGAACACAGTTTCCTATGAAAAACTATAAGTGTTTCCCTAACCACGATCTGACCAAGAACAGTCCCTCGAACATCCTAATTTATCCAAATTCACTTGAATCAAACGCAAATTAAAACCCCAATGATATACTCAAAAAAGTGAAATTGGATACCAACATTTGAGCTTGGGGAATCTCTAAAATGATCGATATCATAAATTTTCAACACATTATAAATTATAATCCTCGAGATGTACTCCCAAGAATCTCTAATATTTTGATGTTAAAAATGTTTGTGCCTTAGATCCTAAAAATATAATTCATTATCCCATGAGTTCCTTCTAATAATGACCATACTACCACAACACTATGACTATCAGTATAGAATTCTCCAGCAATAATTTCTCACTGCGATCCACAACATGAATTGGATTCTCATCAAAGAAATTATCAACATCAATATCAACATCATCAACATCGATCATGTTGGAATGGTCAGTGTGATATTATCAAATCTATGAAACATGAATAACATCATACGTAGAATTGTATCACTATAGAAGAGCTCTCCAATATGCCCCAAGAATGATTCTCTCCACAATATAAAAATGTCTAACAAACATGGGAATAAAATTTCCAATCCTCTTAATCCTATAGTGACCCAATATTGATGACACATAATGGAAAAAACTATCTTCATCAATAGGATGAATGGATTGTCGATGGCAATCAGTATATAACTTATACCTACTATAAGGAATTGACATCTTTTTTCTGAAATAGTTGAATGTACTCTTGTGTCTCCTACATGAGACTCGATCCCAACAACTCAAAATTACCACCCTCTATATAATATGGAGGTGATATTCAAGGCCTACCATAATGTTCCATATATTGTTACATCTGAATAGTTTCATGATAACTATTATTATAGGATAATTCAATGAGCATTGTGTTCCTATCACATGCCCCACCAAAATCATGAATGTATTCTCTCTGAATTCCCAATAGTACATGAATATTTTGGTCTTATTTCCCATTTATCTATAGGTTGAATTTTTTACTCATTAACACCTAGGTACCCAATTCACCTTATAATCTATTATAGAAGTGAAACGGCATGTGCCCATCACGAGTTGAAACAATACTCTGTGGAACCTAATACAAATAAATAATCTTCTAATCATAGATATATACCATCTAGTTCCTATTAAAAGTCTTATAAATATGTTTGAAATGGGATTCCTTTTTCATTTTATCCATAATCACCCAAATTGTATCATTATTCTAAGGGATCCTTGGAATAACCACAAAAATGTCCAAAGTAACATCATCCCACTTCCACCCAAGAATAGTTAAAGACTATAGTAAACCACTGGGCTTTGATGAGCGGCATGCAATAGATGACTGGTGTAGTATCATTTCATGAAGACTATAATATCTATTTTCGTAGCTAGAAACCAATACTGGAGACATATTTCACATTACATTTTTTCCATAAAAGAATGCACCAATCAATTCATGGCCTGAAACTCATGAATCATATCCTCAGTCCATCTCATTATCCCAAAAATATGGTTTTGGACATAGATGATATCGTCCTTATCTATTTTACAATCAGATGGTGGCTCATCACCACCAAGGAATTCTCTAAAGGCCAAACCATTTGGATCATCATACTAACTCACACTATTGTAGATTAAAAGCATGGAATCGACAAATAAATATACATGGTCCATCTACACATGGACCTCCTATAAATAAAAATGTATCTTAGCCAGTAAGGACATCAACTTCTTCATTAATCTAGTCTCATGAAATTCTACTCTCTATGTTTTTTTATTTAAAGGATAAGAAACAGTGTTTCCATCTCTTGGTGTATAGGATAGTTGAAAATCAGAAAAAATCATACACTGAACCAACCACTAATATATGAGATTAATTTATAACTCTATAAATATATATTTCAATTTTTTGTGTTTGGGGTATATAATAAACATTTTTTCCAAATGGTAATGCCACCAATACATAAAGGCATAAAACACTACTATTAAATCAAGATCATTCAAAGGTTATTTCATCTCATGTGACCACAATTACCATGACCCATATTTGAAAAGTAAATTTATCTATATAAAATCTGATTCAAGTCCAATCCCAAATGAAGTACAAAATATGGAATACTCCTCACCTGAATTGTGGTTTATTATGATCACTGAAGTATTCAAATGATTCTTTAGATTCATAAAAGAATTCTCAGGTACAGAAGACCATTAAAACATGATCTCATTTTGGATCAAGATTGAAATTTGTTCTTCCAGTTGATAATTTTTCAGGATGAACCTCCGATAATAATATGAAACATCCAACAAACTACGGATATGATATTCAATTTTGAGATACACTAATGATACCACTACATGAAGTTTCTCTCTTACCATAGCCACACCTTCCTTAGATATGATATGTCCCATTAAATGTAACGTGTTGGTCTGTAATTGACACTTATATATCATTGAGTATATTTGATGCTCATTTATTGTAATAAGTATGATTTCAATATCTTGGCCATGATCATAATGATTATTCTAGTTCACCAAGATGAAATCCACAATCAACCAAATTTAATCTATGTACTGGTGGAAGATTCATTTCATCAAGACAATAAACATAGTAGCAGCATTCATTATCCTGAATGGTTTCATGATGTACTAGTATATGGAATTCATTTTTCTAAATTAATATTGTGGTATATTAAAATCTTTAACACTAATTTGATGATATCCCGATCTAAATATTATCTTGCAGAATACAGATTATCCTATCAAATAGTCAAAGAGGTCAACTATACATGAGAGAGGATTCATTTTATTCATTATCATCCGGTTCAATATTTTTTAATCAAAAAACAGACACAATGTACAATTAGCATTTTTAGAAAACAAAATTTGAGTACCCCAAGGTGACATACATGGATGAATAAATCCCTTATCCATTAAATTTTTCGTCTAAGTCATCAGTTCATAATGATCTATAATTTCCATCCTATATGGGGGAATAGAATTTATTACAAATCTATGAAAGAGATCAATTTTAAATTCAACATTTCTCTCTAGTGGAAATCTTAAGATGTCCTCAGAAAACACATCATGAAACTAGTCCTCTATAGTTGGAAATGCATAAGGGTTCACACCCCTATCATCCAGTAAAACACTTGAAACCTCAGTGATGGACTTCCTGAGTATCCGATGAACTCGACCTGCACAACCTACTTATATTTCCCATTTTTGATGATGAATATAATTGTCACCCTCATGAGACATAAATATAAACCTCTTTTTGGAAAAAATATATGCAGGATCAGTACAATGCCAAATATTCCTTATACTAAATCAATTAAAAACTAGGCATGTCATGTATGTAAATATCCCAATAGAAATGATACTTCCAAACCTTAAGAGAACACACCTTGCATATACAGATGTCCCTCAACTATACTCTCAACATTGTGTCAATCATAATAACCTTACTTACAAACTCCACCGATAGACTCAAAAAAGTTACAAGTTGAGATGATATTAAAGAATTTTAAGCTTATGTATCATGTAAACCATTAGTAATAATAGAATTTATTTGAATTGTACGTATTACTACTGATGTTCTAGCATCACAATCCATAATTTAAGGCTGAATAGCATGAAAATATCATGTCCTTCTAGAATGTGTTGTATTCTATGTCCACTAGGTTGAAATGATCTATTTATATAGTTTTTCGTAACCTCATTCCACTCGTCTGCTGCCTCAACAAACATTTCCCTTACAACTCCAACTACCAAAGTTATATGGGGTATAATACCGCTTCTAGTAATCTGATTCATCCTAAATCCCACATCATTAACCATATATCTTGGGTTCATATAGAACCATTGTAGGTAAAATGTATTCTCACAATCTTGAAACTCTACTGATTGTCAAAGACACTAGAAATAAATGCAATCTAACATACAGCCCTAGTTGTAGTAAACTTTATTAAAACTCTTAGTAATTTTACCTCAATCATGGATAATCTATTTTCAATTTCCCTAGTTAAATTTTTCATATTGATTCTTTCTGCTGTAAGAAGACATAACTCCTGAAAATCCAGAAGAAACCACCTTCATTTTATTATAATCCTCATTTAGGATCCCCTTATAATTGAGAGCCTGAATCAGAACCTAATAAAACAACATTAGATTAAAGATATTGACCTTGGAATTACTATCACATTTATCTCCATCATGAAAAATATTCACCACAATTTCTTCAAATCCTACTAATTCAAAAACAATTTTCATAAAACCTATGAATACACCCAAATAGTCCATCATAGACATACTTCCATTATTCCACTGCTTAAATATTTCCACCCTCTCTTACCTTGAGTCTTAGGGTAAAAGTCCTCTATGAACATCTCCTACAATTACTTCCATACCATGCCCTCTATCTTTTCATCCTAAGCGTGAATATCCCACCATCATTTCACATGATCACTTGATATATAAGAAACCAGCATAACTCTTTTCTTAGTTGGATTATATAAATGGTCAATGATCATCAAGATAAACCCAATCCATAACTCATTCTCCTTATGTCCACCCTCTCCGATGAAGGTTAGATGGGGTTGGTACATAGAATACCCATGTTAGATTGGAAATGGTTCACTTGACTCGCTCTAGGTCTATCTCCCTAAAAAACATAAAGCTAGCACAATTCTCATAAAACAGCTCTCCTAAACCTTCATCGAAAACAATTGGGGCCTCTAGTTACAGTACTATAAGAACATATCAATCCATTACCTCCTTTTATCCTGTAAAAAAATGTAATCAGGTAGGCATGTCTCTGTAATTAAAAACACATGTCTTAGGACCCATAACATATCATTATCATAGTAATGAAATTGGGATTCAAAAAAATTATATAACACGTAATCCCCTTACAAATAATCTATCACATGGTCAAAACTAAATCATATGACTACCCTAAACTATCCCTTACCTGGTTCATGTTTAACATTGGGTAAAATACATTCATATTTAAGGATTCACTTAAGAAACCCATTTTTATCCATTTATAAACACAATATTTAACATCATTTGTACATTATTAATTACTCATTATGAAATATTTTTTAAAAATTAAATAATTGAAGAATATCATTTTCATCACAATTATTCACCCCAAACCTGATTTTCAATGTTTTTTTAAAATGATGGATGTCAAAATAAATCCTAATTTCCTAACATGAATCAAAAGTCCCTAAAATAAATCATGTATGCAAAAATATCAGGCCATACCAGAAAATTATGACAATCTTATAATGTAATATCATCACCCAACAAGTGCATCACCCAAGGATAAATAAAATTAAACTGTAATAGAAAATACAAAAAATAAAAATCACACCATGTATACAAGGGGTTTCCCCTATTCCTGGGTTTCCTACTCCTATACATTAACTCATGACTAAGCTTCTAATCATCATTGTCTCATTTCTATCTATCCTAAATAGTATGTAAAATGTGAAGAGAAGAAAATAAAAAACTATTGATACTACCTTGTAATGTCTTAACCCATGTTCCAAATTCTATTTCCCCATGCAGTTTTGTTACGCAACTTATGGCACACCATCATGAATTCTAATGGCTGCCAAATATTAGTGTGGGACTAATATACGATATAGGGGGACTATTACTACATTATCAATGCTTGAAAACAAAAGAAAATAATAAAAAATATATAAATGACAAAAATAAATATTCCAGTTAATACCATAACCAATATAAAACCATGTATCACATGAATGAATCCATGATAATGAAAAAATAACCTAAACAAAATTAGTAAAAAAACGTTATGAAAAATAAGAGTCAAGTCTCAAATTAAAACCTAGAATAAGACACACTAAAAACTCTAAATAGGGTCTTGACATCCTATTGGGTTCCCTAATCCATTCTGAATCTCAAATACCAACAGATACATCTAATAAAGGGGTTGTTTCTCTTATCCTTTCATGAAAACATTAAATCTATTTGAGCACTGATCCAGATGCCTGAGTAGAGTTTGAGTAAAACTCGATAGTCCACCACAAAATACGTTTAAATCAATAAAAAATTTGATAACATTATATGAATTCATAAAAATAATTAATATTAAATAAAAAATAAATTGGTTTCAAATTTAATTATTCTTCAATAAATCACATATTATTTTGGGTTAATAAAGACACTTATACATAATATATGTACTTTGGGCCATGTAGGAGTCTAAACTATACCCCAATAAGATATCACATTTCATTATTTCATGGTATTTCATAAATAATTTATTTTCTAATTTAACATTCACACATCGGGAGCTTAGAGAATTAATTTGTCACCCCTTTGGTATTTGGAGTAGCATTCTCTTTCCCACAACGTAATGGTCACATATATCACAATTTCATATGCATAAATTGGGGGCCTACAGAAGATTCTTTTCACCATGTGGGTATTTATAACTATTGTCCCTATACCACAACTCATTATTTAATCATACAAAAAGATTTCATATCATTATTATATGATCTTAACATAATAAACAACCATTTTTTATCATTTATTTCACAAATCATTAACCCTTCATTGTTGAGTTAAAACTAACTTCTTAAATCACATTTTACCAACATGCGACATGGTTTTCGTTCAATTTCATTAACCCATTATCCATGTGTTTATAATTCATAAATCATCATGTTATTTGTATTGGAACACCACATATGATTCAATTAAATCTATTCTATTAATCTCTAATGGGTACAACATGATTTGTTGGGGGTTACACAATCTTAATGAATGAATTAATTTAAAACAATTAAAACTTACAATGAAATTATCCAATTTTGAAATTGCAATTGCACAATTACATACAAACAATTTAGATATATACTATCATAATTTTAAATTAGGCCACGTACCTCAAGATCATTTATGAACGTTCTCCAAACCATACACCTGAATTTTGTGTTTGACAATCTATTTTAAAATTCCAGAAGACGTATTGGATCAAAACCTAGGACAATGATCCTATAAAACCCATCTATCAAAACCAATATATAAACCCATTTCCAATGGAGTAAATCATCCCACTAAAAGGGAGATAATTATGGGATAGATAAAGGAAAAAATTAAAATATATTACTTACTTGATTATAGGACAAAAAATTGCACCAGATCATTAATTTTCTATGGGAAGGGATTGAGGAGCACTAGAATCCTCTCGAATACACCAAAAAAATGAAGGAATAAGTTTTAGGATGAGCTATAGTGATAGAGGATAAAAAATGGGGGTTATGTAATTTTAATAAAATCTTATGGGGATTTAAATTTCACACATATGTTTTCTTAGGAGAAAGTGCATGGTTTCCAAAACTGTATTCCTTTAATGTGGTCCTTTGCATTGGTGGAGAACAGTTTATCGTCGATGGGTAAACGGTTTAATAAACCATGCACCCACCATGAAATCACCGTTTATTAAAGGTCTTAGGGTTTCAAGAGGGGAGATAGGATTCTTATGACAAACCATGTGCCATATCATGTGGAACCGTAATGGATATCATGATTTCCTAGGGAAAACATCACATTTTTCCTTAATTGTGGACTAACCATACATAGCCCCATAGGCTTCCAAATTCCTACAAATTCAAAAAAAACCTAAAGTAATTCCCTAGAATGATAAACCCCCAAAAAGGACAAAAGAATACCTGAAAAAGAGCATGATGTATCTATAGAATGGTCAAGATCACACAAGTAATATCAGGACTAATTCATACATTATGGAGTTTTGAGTTTAAATTTTCATTATTTCGTTCAGGGGATTTGAATTGAAAATTCTGAAGTCGTAGTGAATTTCATAATTCAAATTGTTTTATTTGGTTATATAACATTTATATTATATTTGATATTTTATGATCTTTTTTTATTTTTTATTTTCACCAAATAATGTTTCATATCCCTTATTTTATGTGTATTTTCATTTTATACACATAATCGATTCATTTGTTAATTCATACATTAATGTAATGGCATTTTCAAGTGAAAATTTAATAATTTTATTTTAATATAGATTTTTTATTCTTAAATTTACATTGAAGGAATTTGATAATTTTATTAAAAAACTTATTCATTTTTTTATCCTCTATTTATTCGTAAACTTTTTCATGTAATATTACATTTTTTGCAATTTAGTACTTAAAATAAGTGATATCTATTTACTAAAAACACTACAACATCTCACATTTTTATCCAAAATCTATTTTCTTCCAAAGATATGTTTTATTAAAATATGTTTATCCATAATAAAATGATTTATTAAATACATACATACCCATTTTTTACTTTTCTAAAAATGTTATTTATGAAATTTTCATGTCTTTCTGAAAACTATGTTTCTTGGTATTTTACTAAAAATGTGAACAGAATCATTATTTTATCATGAATGGAATAAAAATAATTTCCATCCATAATGACCAATAAATTTTTAATAATCTTTATTTATATGATTCAATGATATTATCAATGAAAATTACTTCCAAAATATTTTACAAAAAAAGTGATTTTCAAAATGAAAAGGATATTTTTCTTAAGAATGTTTTTAAATATAAGTTTTATGATATTTCAATCCGTCAATGTAATTAACCCAATATTTTAAATAAACATAAATCGGGATATTTATATGTTTATCATCCTTATTCTTCCTATATAAGGTTTATAGTATTTTTCACCAAGGGTAATATTAACATTCATTTCCTTGATTCATTTTTGTACTCATTGAATTTTCAATGAATTATTCTCTTTCCTCTGATCATTAAACATTAAATTTCACCCATCTATCCCCATTATTTAGTATATATATTGTTATTAATCGATCCATATCTCATTTCTACATATGATGATTTACATTAAAATTTTGTTGATTTACTAAAGAAGTATTGATAATTTACATCCTTTCATCAATACATATATTGAATTATAGGCACATTGTTCATGAATTTAATTGTTTTTTAGATATAAATGGAATGAATTGTGCACACAGTGACAGGTGGGGCCCAGAATTATATATACCCTTGATAAATCAGTAGCATCAAGGGGTGAATTGGTATGGTAAAATTAAACGAGTTTTTAACTATAGAATTAAATATCCTTATGATGGTTTTTGATGGTAGACATTTCAGGATGCTCGAGAACATAACGTCGAATAAATATGTATTTAATTCATTAAGAATTCACTTATTATTATCCATGAGTTTACAAAAATGAAATTATATCTATATGAATTTCATTAACAATTTATTGTTTAAATGGAATGTGTGTTTAGTTATTTACCTTTCCATTTGATTGTGTGTTATCTTATTATCTTTAATATTTTCTCTGTTATATTATGTATAAGTACATTCAAATTGTAGTTATTTATTAAATGAAATTTGTGTTAAGTTATTTACCATTCCAAATTTAGCTTTCACTATCTTATTAACCGTTATATTTTCACCAAGATTTTACGTCAAAATACATTTTATACATAGCTTATTGATTAAAAAAAGTGTGTTCAGATATATAACTCTTTAGGTTGATTATTCTTATTGATACATGATAAATTATGTAGTACATAAACCATACTAAGTATTTGGGGTCACCATATTTAATATCATTTCCTAGGAATCGATAATGTATTCTATGATTGATTCGCAACGATGATCTTGATGGAATAACATTATTCTAAAAAATCATTATGTTGTAATTTTGTTTAAATGTAATGAAAAATTCAATTATTTATCTAGTTTACCAAGACAATTAATCTATTTGGTCCTTTTCATTTTATTCCTTTTATAATATTCCAATTTATTAAGGTAAGGCATCATATCCTGTCTACTGAGGTTGGGGTCGTTGCAGTTGGTATTAGAGTATGTTTTGTAAAATAATTAGGAACTATAATTAGTAAAACAACGATTATTGAACATAAACCAATGATGGGATTTCAGGATAATCATAGTAAATAATCCTAATTTTTTTAAAGAAACTAATATGTGTTTTTCACTAAAATTACATCTATTTTTTACATCAAAAGTAGAAATGGTAAAATTATAAATGTTCCTAGGGGTAATAAATTAGAATAGAGTCAATAGGTATTAACATGATCATCACCAAGGGCATGAAAATGGGCTTTAATTGGCAACAATTTTGACACTCAAAGGGGATATTCTTAGGATAATTCACATTTTACTTACTAGCCATTATTAAATATTTGAATACATGATGACCACGAATAACCTAGGTTAAACCAAATTAGTCATTGATCGAAAGTAATGTGCCTTAATGAAATGTGAAAATGATTAATATGTTAAAAATAAATGAATAATATAATGGATTACTAATATAAAATGATGAGTATGATGAAATTAAATAAATTTCATCCTAGGGATCAATTTATAGTTCATTTTCTTAAATATGGGAAACCATGGATTTCTCTATGTGACTTCCATATTCTAAAGGTTATCAATTAGATCAAGGATGGTCCTATGTGAAAATAAAATGGATGAAGTATTTATGTATTGTTATTAATGGATTAAATTGTATAAGTATTTTACCAATGGTTTTGTACATATAATTATCATGAAAAATGTAATGATTATCTTAAATTTCAGAAGAATATGTTTTTTCATCAACTTAGTAGTTGTGGATACCACTACAATTTTATGACTTTATGTTTGATCAAAAGATCAGAGTCTAAAACATCCCTTTTTAGATTTTATTTAATGTTATTATAACATGATTAAGGATATTTTGGGACAAAATTAAGGAAATAAAACTCATTATTTTACTATATGTTTTAGTTAAATTTTTATTTTAGGAATAATTCTAAAATATTTTATATCATAAGTATATGGGTATTGATATCCTTTAGAGTTGATATGATCATTAATGAAATTCTAATAATATTCCAATAATTTTATTGGACTTTTATAAAATGTATTGAAAACCATATAAAAATGTTTATTTAATGATTGATTTTCATTCGAGGATGTCCATCAAAGTTTTTACCATCATTATATGAATTATATTAATATAGTTTTATAAAATGGATTACCATAAATTCTTATGACATCCTTTTAAATCCAATAAGGGAATGGGGATTGAACTTTTGGATGAAGGATTATAAGATTTTAAGGCTTACCACCATAATAAATGATATCCTAATTAATATGTCATTAGTTTAAGGATTTTAAAAGTATATATTAATGATGAACCGTTGGTGTTACTATTAAGGTTTATAAAATATTGTATTATATTGTATAATGTTTTCCAAACATGTTGGTTTTAGAAAATAGTTATAGATAAATGGAATTACTTGCCAAACATTTATGGGACTTATGATCTATCAACAGTTAATTTTTGTTCTTCGGAAATAAAAAACTAATTATTCCATTTGATGGAGTAAGTGACGAATTAGAAATCGATCAATACACTACCAAATGATGATATTATGATTATTAAATAGAAAAATATCCTTTTATGTTTATTTCTTTATATTCATCAATAGTAAAAAAAATTACTCATTAATTATATATGATTATTGAAACAAAAAATTTATCCTTTTATATTCTTATTCAATGGATCATATAGTCATTTAAATCATTATATATTTATTTTTTTACATACTTAACATTCCATTAATCATTCTATTTCTTGTGATCAATGACCACATTCATTTTGTATAATTATTTATCCCTTTATTCAATATCCATTTCATTAGTTAAAGCCAATTTTATCTTACATGTAATACTAGTTATGTGTTATTCTATATGATATTTTTATTTTCCTTTTAATCACATTAAGAGGATTATTTATTAACACTTTTGACGATGTGTGTTTTCAACAAAATAGTTTTAAATAATAAAACCTTTATTACTGAGATCATGTTTAAATTATAAGGATTCGATATATTTAAGTTAGATAGAATGTAAAACCCCTAAATTAAAAAATAATAACAATGTATTTTATGGAATATATGACATGCAACACTGAGTTTAATTATCCAACAAAATATATTTCTTTATCTTTAGCCTCTTTGGTAACTTGATTAAAATTCAACCTGATTTAGAATGAACCATAATATATTATACCAAAAAAACCTAACTGTAAAATTTTATTTTTGGTAAACAAATAACTAAATTATTTATAATAGTGATATCAATTTATTAGAAATAAAATAATTATCATTTAAATGAAAAATAAATGACTTCTAAAAAATAAATTTCTTCAAAAGAACAGTTTAGTTGCACTTTGCGCACACATTATAAAGTTATTTTTACCACATTTATTAATATTGTTTGAAATAATATTTTAAAATTTTTATATCATCATAAAAACAATTATTTTGGGGTAAATGTTTTGAATTTTTTTACAAGATTCATTTTTTTGATGAATAGGGGAAAATATTAAATTTTAATTCAAAACTGCCTTTTCATTTTACTTATTTTGAATTATAATTTATATTATTAATTGGAATTAATGTAATATTAGTTCAATTAAATATATTTTAATCCAATTATGTTCATTAAAATCATTTTAATTTTGTATTTTTTTTCTAAAAACATTGTAAAAAATGGAATATTTTTCTTTCAAAACCTGCCTTCTTTGTCACTTATGTGCTATTAATTTTAAATTAAAGTATGAAAAATATGTGAATTGAATTTTGAGAAATTGAATCCATATATGGATTAATAATAATAATTATTATATAATATTCGTTTCATAGTTTATTTTACCCAAATTAATAGTGAAAATAGTAAATAAATATTTACCAAGGTTAATGTAAAATGGATATACATAGGGTTAAACTAATATGATAAGTGATAAAATAAAATAAAAACTTATATAATAAATATGTTATTGAAATATTTAGACACTACATTGAATAATAATCTATAATAATTCATTTGGACCAATTTATAATGTGAAAAATGTGGATAATCATTTTTTCAATAAGTCAAAAGTGTGCCACTCACCTCACATATAAAAGGACACACACTCGCATATCTTCGGTACATATTTAATACTTATTAGTTCTAAAAATTCATACCCCAAAACCTTAAAAACATCCCTCATACCCAACAATATTCATTGTATTGGGCTTAAATCTATCCTATCATGGATTTTGAACAAACCTAAATAGGTTACCTAAATAAGAGGCAATGTTCTTCTATGATAATTTTTATTTTATTTCTTCCTACACCACATTAAATTATTAAAAACCCATTCTGATAAAAAGGTTACATAATATTAAATTTATTGAGATTTTTTTATTTGAATTTCACTTCCAACAACCATCCTCACTTCCATCAAATGGGTTATGAAAAGTCCTTTGTGTGTACGACAAACTATCATCCCACCAACTGATGTTATTCAATATTACATAACCTCCTCTCATGATTTTGTATAATTATGGATATAAAGTATATGTATGATAATTATAACATAAGTATACATATATAGTCCACATATCATATATTAATTTTTTACAATCCATTCCGTAGGGGATAAGATAACGTCACTAATGTGACGACAGATTACTGCCTTACGAAGCGATATGATTCGTTTTCACAAAGGAATTACATGGAAGATAATAAAGATAATTGTAATTAATATATGTGTCATACATGATATAATTATTATTTTTATTAAATATTCATCCTTATTAAAATATAATATATCATTTTTTATTACCATTTCTATCACTAAATGATGGTAGCATAGTTCATGTATGTGTGGATTACCACCTTTATGAATTGATGTGGCTATACATACGTCTCTACACCACAAGGATTATATTTATAATTATAGTTTATAAAATAATATTATATTATTATGATTATTTAATTTTATTATCTTACTTAGCTTTATTACATAATGATAATTTGAAAATGGAATCGTTACTCTTGTTTGTATATGACCTTCAGTCTCCATGATTGTAAAATACAAATTTCTAAAAAACATATATCATGATTTTTCCTAAAATAATAATTTATTCATAAATATGATAATTATTTCATGATTATTATTCTAGAGATAATGAAACTATATAATATGAAAAGGATCTGAAAATTTCATTCCAAAACTCAGATTAAAAAATAGGGCAATTAACACTCAAAACAACGAATATTATGAATTATTATTAACAAAAAGGAGATAAGATGTTAAAAGATGATAATATAATATATTAAAAATATTAATATGATTTTTTATAAGTTAATTTGTAGTTTTAATCCACTATACATGAGGTTAAATGTCATTAAACTAAAAGTAAGCATGTACATTCCTTTCATTTAGGAATATTTTAATGTTATACAATAAATTTATTTTATATGGTGTATATACTACCCATTTTACATAAAATATCATTATTAATTTCTACTAAAATTTATCTTAGGTATCTATTTTTATTATTTAAACAAAGCTGATGTGATGTGAAATTAACTAGTGGTAATGAATTTTATATCTTTCTTATCTTTGAAATTGAAGATTATTTGTATATTTTGTTATGACAATGTTATGTTCTGTATCAAGTTGATTTATGTGGATTTACATTTTATATATATTATATATTCATTGGTAAATGTTTACATTAATGTTATGAATTTTCAAGGGTTTATTTCATATTCTAATTTTAATAGTAATTATTTAAACACAAAATTACATGGATGGAAATTATTTAATAATTAAAAAATAAAACCTTTAAATTAATAATCCTATAATTATTCATGATCTTTTTTATGTGATTGTACCATCATTTCAATATTTGAAACATAAAATAAATGAGAATTTTTTTTATAAAAACTGACATCATTTCTATCATCGTTAGAAATCAATTTTCACCCAAAGCATTGTTTTTGAAAGTAAATTAACCTTTTCAAAATAATTTTTCAAATTCATATTTACCATTTTAAATTTTTTACATTTTGTTTTAATGTACTCTTCATGGTGTTTTAAAAAATTGGCTATTTGTATTTTTCCAAAAAAAAGTGAAAGGAATGCTTATTTTAATGTGTATGCCATAAATGGAATCTCCAGCCATAATGAATATTAAATGTTTCAATGATTTCATTATAATTTTAATATTATATTTTAAGAGAAGTATTATCAATATGTTTTGTTATAAAAGGTGATTTTCCCAAACAATTATATTTTTATATTGAATTTTATTTAAATATCATTTTTATGGTATTTCTATTCATTAACAAAAAGAAACCTTTATTTTTCATATACATCAATGGGGATCAATTGTATTGATATCATATTTATTATTCTTATGTATATTTTATTATTATTTTGACAAAGGATAGTATTTAAATTCACTTCTATGAGTCATTTTTTATTTAATTAACTTTCTTGTGAACTATTTTCTTTCATATGATCATTGAATGTTAAATTTCGATGAAATTTCCATATTTTTAGCCTCCAATAGTTTTAATTCACACAAATAATGTATAACTATGATAATTATGATTTATTAAAATACAATGTATTTAATAATGTTTAATTATAATCATAACCTCTGGTGCTAGAGTTTACATCCTATAACAACATTAGATATTATTGTTAGGTATTAGCTACTAATAGTTATCATACTGATTGAATAATCAAGGATGCATGAGCTTACAATGACATAAAATACTAATGAGTTGAGTCATCGAATGCATGACTCATACTTTTCACTATGTATGAGTTATAGATACTGGGATCTATCGACAATCCCACCTATCGACATCAGACCTATAAAGAACCAACCTTATTAAATTAAATAATCATTAATTTAATAATGAAATCACTTCCTTTCACATTGAGGATATTTTCAACGTTATACCAATAGATATTTGGGACATAAACCATTAATAACATTACACATTATTACAGAGTGGGCACTAAAAAAATTGTATTCATATTTTCCAAAATATAAAATGTTTCAAATGAAAAATTATTTCATTAACAATTATTCAAACCTTTAACATGTCTTCCTTTTGTGGAATACTCATCCTTATAACTTGTGAAAAAATTTGAAACATGGTATGAGCTTAAAAATCTCAGCAAGGGATATAAAAATAAAAGAAAGTACACGAATACTTATAACATATGAAAAACTTTTCGAAGGGAATATGTGTCACCAATATATATTTAACTCTTGTAACATGATATTTACTAAAGATCCCAAAAAATAGGAAAATAACTGGAACCATAAATGTATCTTGGGGAATTACGTACAAAATATTTTAACCCTCATGGCTATCTTATAATTTGTAACCCTCACAACTACCTTATAATTTGAAACAATCACAGTTACACTAGGAGTATCCATATGGAAGATGTCAAACTAAAACATACCCAATTCATTGTAGAGAAATATATTTCCCAACCTTCATCATAAACCATTCCTAATAACCATATCACAATCATACAACATGAATAATTACATAAAAACATTTCATTAAAAATTGTATAAAACAGAATTTTTAAAGAGGATTTTAAAAGAAAATCCCATTACATAAATCATATAATTGAGTTGAAACATAGTAGAGTGGATTTAATATGTAACTACACTGTAAATACACATAAATAATCATTATATAAACAATTCTAATCACAAAATCGTTTTTAATACCTCATAAATAATGAAGTAGAAGGTTAACCAAAAGAATGGAAATCAGGTGAAGAATTCCCTTAACTTGGGATTGTATTATATTAAACTTGTTAAAACCCATGTATAATTTTTGAAATAATTTTATTAATATCTCAAAAAAACATATCCATATTTATAATACCTTATATGATCATTTCATTACATCATTTCACCCTTTAAGGGTTAGTATTTTGTTCCTTCCACTATTTTTGGGAAAGTTATTTTCCGGATTTCTATGATTCGTTCATGATAGTTGTCCTTGTTAATTGGAAGTAAAAAATAGAATTGAAATGGAGTATTATTTAAAAAATTTATGAATTCATAAAATATTACATTTATCAATTGGAATTATGAAATTAATATGATTGATAAGATAAAACATTAATGATGTTTGTTAGGATAAATTTAGTGGTTCTTTGATAATAACGACCTCATTTGATTTTATAAATTACAACCATGTGATAAAAAGAATTCCAAAACAATGGCCGAGACATAATAAATATTTTATAACATTTTTCAATGATAAAAATTATTTCATGAATTTTCTTTATGTAATTATTCAAAATTGAAATCACATCGTCCACGATGTCGGTAATTCGACACATTAGGACAATGTTTTTAATTCCATGAATAAGTGGTAGAGGATAAGACGATTGACGATGAATTTTACATTAACATGAGAAAATTATGAATATACATGATTTTGAAGCATCAATTCCAATTCTATTAGAGGAGGTGAGGAAATAAGAATAAAATAAAGGAACTAAGAAAATAAGCAGTGAGAAATCCCTTATGAAATTTTTTTAGGCTATTGGCTTCACTTAAAATTTCATAGAATATTTTGATGAGAGAAAAGGGGTTTCTCATATTTTGTATATAATATGGGAACTAATGGTAATATGTACTATAATATCCCAAAATAAGACAAAGGTACTGAAAATGAATAACACGAAATGGAAGAAAAAAAAGAAAATAAAAGAAGGATTTTACCTCTTGTTCTCTTCTCCTTGAGATGCTTCTAAAGGCCTTTTGGTTTGGCCTTTGGTGAGACTATTAGATCTAGGACATGGGTAAGAGCCTTGCGAGTATTGTTGGGTAGAACATATATAAGTCTCATGGATTGATAGGTGTTGGAGGGAGATTGGAATGATGGTGGTATTTATAGTCAAGGAGAGAGATATTTTGTTTATTTTAATCATTATTATAATATTTTTCTCAAGACTAAGATTATTATAAATTAATGTCACCCAAAATATAATTAATGACATGTGAGTTTAAACAATATGGGCTTAAATAAATAATTATTTCATAAATAGTGTATCTAAATGTTAATTTGAATTTATAGAATTTTTCTGTATTTCACTATTCATCAAAAATTCATGAATATCAGAGAAATCGCAAAAAATAACCCATACTATTTTTTGATGTGCATAATTCAAAAATGAGGTCTGTTTTTTGAAAAACAAATTCCTAAATATCATTAATTTATTTTTGAAATAATATCACACATAATTAAAAATTTAATAATTTAAAAACTATAACAACTTTTATATCACATAGAAAAAATAACCAATATTTCTTTATCATAAATACTTTAAAAATATAATATTATTTCAATTTATTATTAAATAGGTTAATTTTACTATTAATATTATTATTCATTATAGTAAGTTACTATTCACTAAAAAAATCAATTTTTTTCTATTATACTTCAAATAACATAATTTACAAAAATGTAGATGGCCATTTTTTCATATTCAAAACATAGAAGTGGAAAACTTATTTTTGAAGGATAGATATAAATATCTACATAAATATTATTTCATGAATTTAAAATTATTTTTACAACCTTGGGATGTTTCATTATCCCCACTTTCTACAAATTGTGACATCACAATTTTATATACCTATTAAACAAGTAAGGGTACCTTTCTCTCATAGAATTTTCGGACTCCCACATTGCTTCTTCTACCACGTGGTTTCTACAAAAAAAAGGACCTGGTGTATTAACTTATTCCTCAATATATGTTTCCTTCGATCAAGAATCTGAACTACTTTCTATTAATAAGAAATGATCTCTTCCGGCTAAACTATTTTTGAGATAAAGACATGTCATGAATCTGGCACATACATCCTCAATATAGAATCATGAAAAACATTGTGTACCTGATACAAACATAGAGGAAAATGAAATCAGTATAAAACTTGTCTAACTATATCCAGGATTTCAAAAGAACTGATGAACCACAGTCTTATCTTACCATTCTTATAGAAATGCACTACACTTTTCCAACAGGTGATTTTAAGGAAAATATGATCACCTAGATTGAAATACAAGTCTTTCCTTCTGTTATCTGCAAACTTTTTCTACCTACTCGGAGATGTACTCATGTTCTATTGAATGAAATTCACTTTCTCAGCCACTTCCTCTACTAATTCTGCCTCCATCAACATTCTTTCACCGACTTTATCCGAAAACTCTAGAGTCTAGCACCACTTTCCATAAAATTCCTCAAAAGGTTCCATCTGTATGCTGGAATAAAAACTTTTATTGTATGAAAACTCAAATAAATAAATATGATAATCCCAACTTCCCTTGTAGTCTATTTAACACACTCAATTAATATCCTCCAAAGTCTGAATAGTTCATTCTTACTACCCATATGATTGAGAATGAAATGTTTTAGTGAAATTTAACTTTGTTCCCAAGGACATATGAAGTCCCTTCCAAAAGATAGAAGTGAACATTGTATCCCTACTAGATATAATGTAAAGAGGAACTCAATGTATCCTAACAATCATTTTGAGGTTATGTCGATAAATTTTATCCAAAGGCATTATATCTTGAATAGAAATAAAATATTCATATATTGTCAACGGATCAACAATAATCCAGCTCGCATTCTTACCTCGAGAAGTATTTGTTAGTCTCTCCACAAATTCCATGGATATACTATCAAATTTTATCATTGTCACTAAAGAGGGATGAATCATATCCTTTGATAACTGCCACTCTTTTTAACATATTGACGTGTCAAACAATTCATGGAAAAATCAGCAATATCTCTTTTTATTCAGTCCCACCAATAATACTCTGGAAGGCCTATGTACATCTTAGTACTACTAGTATGAACTTAAAATGGAGAACTTTGAGCTTTATATAATAATTCATTCTTCAATTGGGAATCAAAAGGCACACACATCCTTTTACCTAATCTTAAAACACAATATTTAATGAGGATAAATTTTAGAAACATACACATTTTAAGCAATTCTACCTTTTTCTATAGCTCATAGTCTTCCTTCTGTGTTTGCTAAATTCTGTTAGATAATGATGACTGAACTGAATCGTTTTAAAAAATAGTGATATTTCCTACACCAAAAACGTCTCATACAAAATTCATCCAATCATTAATCAATGGATTCTGTTCCAAATGTATCATGGTTATTGATGCATGATATTTTCGACCCAAGGAATCATCTAATTTTTTGGATTTTCCTGTAAATTATTTTCTCGTGGAATAATAATCCTATATCTATTCTAGCCATCTTCTGAGACTCATGATTAATCCCTTCTGAGTGATTATATATATTAGACATTTATGGTTAGTTTATATTTGACATTTGGATCAATATAAATGTTACCTCCAAATTGTCAAATCAAAAAACACATCATCCAATTCCAAATCATGTGTACAAAAAATTATTTCATTATGTTTACGTTTTTTTGAAGCATAAGAAATTTCCTAATCATTCTGCATCAAAACACAACCATGTCCCTTCAAATAAGTATCATTGTAGAAGAAAAACTCACCTTTTTGGGAAGGCAAGGCCAGAACTAGAGCTTTCACCAATCTCTTCTTCTGTTCTTGAAAACTTACATCATATTCTTCTATCCCGATATATTTAATCCATTTTCATGATAACTTATATATCGCGCTAGATACTCATTAAAAGATATTCACATAACATCAGTAATAAACATCTAATCCAATAAAAATATGAATCCCTGTAACATTTTTAGGTATTTTCTATTAATAAACCACTTTTATTTTGGAAGGATCAACTTCTATTCCATCATTATTTACAATGTCCCATGAAAAGAAATCTTTTTCAAAAAAATAATCCATGATGATTTTTTCAAACAGTTTATTTTCCATTAAGGGTTGTAAAAAAACACTTAGGTGTTTTTTATGACCCTATATATTTTTATAAAATACTTGAATGTCACTAATAAACACAACCCAAAAATTATCCATGAACACATGAAATATTTAATTAATAAGATGGATCCATATAGTAGGTAAATTAGTTACCACAAATGGTATAACAAAAAATTTATAAGGCCCATTTCTATTATGTAAGTCTATTCTTAGGATGGAATCCTCCTTCAACTTCAGATAATGTTATCTAGATCTCAACTCAATCATGGAAAATTATTATGCTCCTTGGAGATGATCAAACTATTATCGATATGAGGCAAAGGATAATTGTTTTTAACAATGATGTTATTCAATTCATTATAATCAATGAAAATTTTCATGGAACCATATTTATTTTTAACAAACAAAACAGGATCACCCCATGGTGAAGTTCTAGGAAAAATGATTCCTTTATCAAGCAAATCATTTACTGGTTTTTCAATTCAAGATGTTCTTTGTGAGATATACGATATGGGGTTTTTGATATTGGATTATTATCAAGAACTAAGTCAATTTTGAATTTGAATTCTTGACATGGTATGAAAGAGGGTAACTCATCAGAAAAAACACGATAGTATTCATTTACCACTAACACATCATTAATCTAAGAAGTTCCCTTGTTCTCATCCATATGAACTACTAAACATTAATATCAATATTTCAACAGTTTTTAGCATTCTAAAATGTTATCAATTTTAAGGGTTCATTCATATAAACTAACTAAAACTCTGTTTAACAACAACTTATGTATCTCTAAAGTCAATCTTAGCATTATAAATGGAAATCCTATCTGTTCCCAAAATAACATCAAACTTGACTAAGGGTAAAAAAAAAAGGTTTTCTGGTAATGTAATTCCACATACCAAAATAGAAAGACTATTATAATTCTTCTTTGCAATAATATTTACCCCAAGTGTTTTAACAACAACTTTTTGTTTCATTTGTTATGGTGATATTTCCAATTAACCAAAAAATTTCTCAGAGTTAAAAAAATGTGTAGATCCTATATTAAAAAAAACATTGGAAAAATATGTGTAAAAAACAATGTTTCTGATACAACTTCATTGAATGGATCAACATTTGTTTAATTAGTAAAAAATATCTCATTGCACCATTCTACTTATAATTTGGCTTATTTGCATCATTTTTATCTCTCTTTGTGAAGGCATTTTCATAGTGACCAACCTCACAAAATTTAAAACACACGATTTTAATCTTATCAATATTAGTATTAGGATCTTTTTAATTTCAATATTGGTCCATATGACCAAACATACCACATTTAAATAACTTCCATTTTTTGGTAAGACGTTCCCAAGGGTGCTTCTTCCCCCACAATTCACAAACTAGAAACTGTACTTTCATAAAACCAGATTTATTTTGTTGATTCATACCTATTACTTTCCATCTGGATTTCTTCTTCTCCGTGATTGCAAAATTAAAGTGATCATCAGCGAACTCCATCTCTACCCACACAGCACATAGGACATGATTCATATAACTTTTGAATTCATATGATGCCAATGACATTTGATACCATTTCATTAGTCCTATGTAAAAGTATTTGATTTTGCAATCAATATCCCAAATAAGATTTTGAGCATACCTCGCTAGTCGGGTGAAGTTCGCTTCATACACCTCCATTAAATCCTCCACCTTTTTCTTGAATTCATGTAATTACTTCTCTATTCTATGATTCTCTACATTAGGAAAATAATTTTCAAGGAATATGATTTTAAATTCATCCCACTATATGGAATCAAAATCCTCTATATCCATGATATTCCTTACCATTAACCACCACTGATCAACATCACCTTCATAATTGTAAATTTAAAGACATATCTTTTGAATATCATAACATCCAAAAACATGAAATATATTTTCAATGTATTTAATCAATCCTTAAGACGTAGCTGAGTCATAAGATCAATTGAAAGTAAGAGGGAGTTTTCTCAAAAAGTGTTCCACTATTTTCATGTTCTCTTGTTGTTCTTGTGGTTGTTATCTTACATGGATCTGACAACCATTTATTTTCTAAATTTTCTGATTCATTACTCTCACAAAAAATTTGGGTCCAAACCCTACCATTCTAAGAAGCAGGTTCAGAAGGATTTCATTCGGTCGGTGCATATCTTTTTTAGCATCCTTGTTTATTCTACAGACAACCATTCTGAACAAACATGTTATAGATGAAGAAACAAGGTAATATTTAAATTCTATAACATTTCAAATTATTCATAGTTTAAAAATCATTTATGGTATTCCTTTAACATCATCCTAACCCCTAAAGTTATCTAAACCATCCTATGATACCAACTATAAGGACTCAGACATATTACATTACATAATCATTAATTTAGAAATAAAATCAATTCCTTTCACATTAATGATATTTTCATGTTTAGAGATTTAGAGATCATGGACATAATCATTTATAACATTACACATTATTACATATTGGGCACCCTAAATATAGTATTCATTTCTTCCAAAATATAAAACATTTCAAATGAAATATGATTTCATTGAAATTCCTCAAAATTTTAACAAGGCTTTATTTTTTGTCTTATTCATCATTATAACCTGAAAAAATCATTTAAAACGTGATATTATCATAAAAATTTCCATAAGAGATATAAAAAATAACAAAAATCCATGAATAGTTATTACATTTAAAGATATTTTCAAAAGGAATACTTGTCACCCATATATACTTACTTTTTGTAACATGAGTTTTACACAAGAACTCCCAAAAAGTATAAAAACTTAAATGGAACCATAATGGTATCTTTTGAAATTACATAAATAATCTTGTAACCCTATCAGCTACCTTATAATTTGTAACCCTCATAGCTACATTATAAATTGTAAACAACACAGTTACACCTGGAGTAACCGTACAGTTGTACTTTGAATTACACATAACCTATGAGTTAGAAGGAAATATATGTCCCCAAATTCATCATAAATATCTCCCAAGAACAAGAACACAATTATACAGAACGAATAATATCATAAAAACATTACCTTTGAAAATTAGTAAGTCCGAATTCTAATAGAGGATTTTAATAGAAAATCCCCTTATATAAATAAAATAATTACAGTGAGAATTTGTAGAGTGGATTTAATATGTATATATATTGTAAATAAACATAAATAATCCTAATAGAAACAATTTTATTCACATAAAAAATTTTAATACCACATAAATTATGAAGTAGAAGGTTAACCTAATGAATGGAAATCTAGTTATGAATTCCATTACCTCTGGGTTTTGTTACGTCAAACTTGCTTAAAACTCTTTTATAATGGTTAAAATAGTGTTATTAATATCTTAGGGAAACATATCCTTCTTTATAATACTTTATGTGATCATTTCCTTATATCATTTCTCTTTTTAATTGTTATTATTTTGTCCCTAGCACTATTTTTGGTTGAGTTCTTTACTTGATTTCCCAGATTGGTTGAGGATGAATGTTCCTGTCAATTGGATGTTAAAAAATAGAAATGAAATGGAGTGTTATTTAAATATTTCCAGAATACATAAATTATTCCGTTTATAATATTTAATTCTTAAATGAATATTTTTCATATGTCAAAACATTAATGATATTTGTTATGATCACATTAGTGGTTCTTTGATAATAACGACTACGTTATGTTTTATAAATTAAAAAAAATTGTACAAAATAATTCCACAACCATGTATGAGACATAATACATATATTATAAAAATTTTCTACAATAAAAAAATTTAATGACCATCCTCGAAGTAATTATCTTAAATTGAAATCCCATCATCCATGATGTCAATAATTTAACACATTACAGACAATGTTTTTAATTACTTAAATAATTATGGCAGGAGAATAATATTGATGACGAACGTTCCATGAACATGAGAAAATAAAAAATTTACAACATTCTTGAGCATTCATGCCTCTTGTATAAGAGTTTTTGTGGAAATAAGATGAAAATAAAGGAACTCAAATTAAAAGAAGAGTTAATAAATCTCTTATTAGATTTTGGCAGCCTAAAGAAGTAGCTAAAAATTTCATAAAATATTTTTATAAGAGAAAAGGGGTATCTCGTCATTCCTAGGTCATATGGGTAGTAAGAATAAATGGAATGGAATAACCCATAAAAATCTAAAGGGAATTGAAAATAATAACATAAAATGAATAAAAATAATGAAACCAAAAGAGGATGTTTACCTCTTGATCTCTTCTCCTTGAGATCCTTATTGAGGCCATTGGTTTTGGACTTTTGGTGAGACCAAAATCTCTAGGACGTGGGGAAGTGCTTTGGGAGGATTGTTGGGATAAAAATATCTATGGAATAATGCTTAATAGGTGTGGGTGGAAGAGGGGAATGAGGGTTGTATTTATAGTGGAGGATAGGGGGTATTTTTCATTATTTAAATCATTATTATAATATTTTCCCCAATACAATGAATAATATTAACTCTTGTGACCCCAAATAGTAATAATTTAATTTGAGTTAGAACCAATGAGGCTTACATCACTTAAGTTGAGATAGATATTGTATAAAACTGATAATTTGAATATACGGTATTTTATTGGATTTCACTATCCATAAAAATTTATTGAATTTCAGAAACATCCAAAAAATACACCATTATCATTTCTTTATGTGTAGAATTCAAAAATGAAGTGCATTTTTTAAAACTAATTTTCTAAATAGTATTAATATAATTTTCAAATAAAATCATACGTATTTAAAAATTTAATAATTTTAAAAATATAACTACATTTATATCACATTGAAAATTTAACTAGATGTCGTTTTCTTAAATCCTTGATAAATAAAATATTAACGCATTTTACTATTCATTAAGGTCATGGTTCTATTTATATGGTTATATTAAAATTCACAAAAAATAAAGTCGGTTCTATTAGACAAAAAATAATATACTGAACAAAATTGCAGATGACTTTTTTTGAATTTCAAAACATATAAGTGGAAAAATTATTTTTAAAGGATGGTTATAAATATCTACTTAAATCTTTCTGATGAATTTCAAATTATTTTTAAAACCTTGAAATGTTCCATGACCTACTGATAGATTGACTGGCCTATACACATAATTTCATTAAACCCCACTTACAGTCTATCAATTAACAGACACATCACCTACTAAATTCGGGGCTACCAATACATCATCAACCAATAGATATGATTTTATGATAGAATGAGCTACTGATAGAAATGATCTACTGATAGAGTGTTCTAATTACATAAATGATCTAAAGACATCATGAGACCCTGATAGTCTGAGCTACCAAGAGACTAATCCACTGTTGATCTCTTTGTTAAATTTGATCTTACCTTTAATGGTCATATTTATAAAGTCTAGAAATACTAATTGGAAGTCAATTCACCCACCTAACAATTGAGTATCCTACTATGACAAAAAAAATTGTATCAAAGGGTGTTTAGAATTTTTATCTGAAAACTTTATCAATTCTATATTTAGTTATTTTTCAAACTTCTCTAAAATTTATATCAATTAAATATTTATTACTATTTATATTATTTGTTAAACGAAAAATATATAAGACTTTGATGATACCAACATACCTCCTTATATTAATGGCTTAATTTATACTCAGTGGAAAATTAAAATGAAAATGCATTTCGAAAGTACAGGTTTTGAAATATGGTCTTCCATTGTAGATGAATATAAGATTCTTGCTACTAATAGGAACACGTGGTATGATAGCACTAAGGTATCTTACAATAATGACTGTAATATATGAATTATATATTATGGAATTTAGGAAATAAATAATTTAATATGATATATACATGTAAATTAAAAAATGAAATATGGGATACAGTGGTTGTTTCACAGGAAGAAATCAGAAATGTCAAATAAATGAGGATTAATACATATACTATTAAATATGATAACGTTAATACAAACCATGGTGACCCTATTTCTGAAATGTATCTCATGTTCAATGAAATTATAAATACTATGTACTCTGTGTAAAAAACAATCACATCCATGGATTAAGTAACACAAATTTACAGATGTTTACCAAAGATGTGGATATGAACCATAATGTCTATTAGGGAATCATGTGACATCAACAATATAACTAAAATGTAGATGATATGAAAATTTATAATGTAAGAAGATGAAATGAAGGACAATAGAGAAGAATATGATGAACCAAAGTGAAATTAAATGTCCTTCAAAATCATTGTGGTGATAGTGATGAGGATATAACTCAGTTTTCAAGGTGATTTAGGAATTTATAAAAAAGAATGAATATATTTTGGAAAACCAATTGCAATGGAAAATATGAAAAAAGGTAAATTGGAAAAAGGATTGATTGAAAAAAGAAAATACTAATGAAATAGTTTACAATGAGTGTATGAGAAGATGACATATAAAGGAAAAGTGTCCCAAATTAATGTACAAAAGGAAATATGAATATAATGATAAAATGTAAAAGAAGGGAATGAAGGTGACTGAGAGTGATTATGGGGACATATCGAGTGTCTCGGAATCATCACATGATTAGAAGAATGAAACATTCAATATGGGTTTCCAGAAAAGAACACATTTGGTAACCATAGAGTCTCTGGTAATAAATTCTCATTATTATAGTGATTATTCTGATTATGAAAATATTAAATATAAAGAAATTCTTAAATATTGTTAAATAATTCAGAATACATGAAATTGATTTAATTATAAGTATAAATCTCTAAGACAAAAAATTCTCTTACTATTTCTATTGAAACTGGATGTACTATTGAAAATGAAAAAGAATGATCAACCATATCATGAGAACAACAAACATGAAATTTGTGATGAGAAATTATATAATGATTTATAGAAGTTCACAAATGGTAAAGGTAAATTATTTAAAATTCACAGAAAATTAGTTGTCACTAAATTTATTATTGGTATTGGTTATCAACATGGAAAAAGAAATTTTGTTAAAATAATTTTGTATCAAATTTTGTAAAATTTGGTTTTATTTCAAAAATTTAAAAATCTATAGAATGTTACAGCACTAGAAATACTATAATTGCATCTTGGTTTTATAGAAAAAATAGAGTTTATTTTTCTTGCAGTTAACATGATTTTTGAAGGAAATCAATGAATAATGTGTGGAATCTAAAATTATTAATATCCAATGCTAGTGGACCCACGAAATTTTAGGTACCAAAATATATCCTTATTTATATATCATTGTATGATATCTATTTGAAGATATCTTGTATGATATTATGATACAATGAAAGTGGAAGTTTAATACATATGATGAGTGATTACTGAATCTCAAATAACCTTATCATGATAGATGTGGTGAATGTCAACTTTTGTGACAATGTAAAAGGAAAATAATTGGTCATGGCCAAATCGACAGCACCAACTCAATTTTAATTTCATAATAAATTTTTTAATGGTATAAAGTATAATCGGAATAGAATTTCACAATTATGTGATGATTTATTTCATTTTAAATTTGAAAACTATTCTTTGAATTTTTTTAATTCTAAATATAATTTAGAATTTTTTGCCTTTAGAAATGAAAATGATTATCATATGAATTTTCATTCTTTAACTTCTAAAAATGTATCTTTCTTGAGTGATTTTCACATAGTGTCTTGGATTTGGAAAATGAGATTAGGCCATTGCAATATTTACTCCCTTAGAAAGCTAACTAGGAAAGGACTAGTAAAGGATATACCTAAACATTAGTATCCAAATGACAAAGTCATTAATTTGTTTCAAAAAGGAAAAAAACTTAAAATAAATTTGAACCAAAGAAAAAAGATTTTACTTTTTAACCTCTAGAGTTAGTTCACATGGATTATTTGGACCTTATAGATTTTCTAAATTAAATGGGAATAATTATGTTTATGTTCTAGTAGTTGTAATTTCTAGATATACTTGGACTTTATTTTTATCTCAAAAACGTGAAGCTTATTCCAACATTACCATGTTTTCTAAAATTGTTGAGAAACTAAGTGGTCATAGAGGTAAATACATAATAGTTGAGCTTGGTATTGAGTTTAAAAACTATGATTTTGAATATTTTTTCTCACCAAAATGACTATAGTCATAATTTATCCTCTCCTAGGACACCCCGTCAAAATGGAGTTGTAAAAAGAAATAATATAACATTACAAGATATTTTCCAAACTATATTCAATGAGTGTGATTTACCTGTTATCATTTGGGCGAAGCTATGAATAAATCCTTTTATATTATTAATACATTTTTAATTAGACATATCCTTAAGAAAACTACCTATTATTATTTTAAATAAAAGGAAGCCTATGGTAAATTACATTAATGTTATTGGTTGAAAAGTATTTCTACACAATACATATGATAATCATGAAATATTTTTCTCCAAGGAGATGAAGGAATTTTACAAGGATATTCAACCAATATAAAATCCAATAGGGTCATAAAAAAGAACTATGTGTTTGGATGAATCTGTACATATCAAATTTTATGGAACAGATTCACATGGACCTAATACCTACTTAGAAATTATTTAGAATTATTTTTCTAATGTGAACATAAATAGTAATCCTAATGAATGTACTGTTAAGTAAGAAAAAAAGATCATCATATTCTGTAAAATCTTGATATTCCTATCATGGTAAACCCAAACCTATATAATAACCTGAAATAAATATCTTGACTTTTTATAGATATGTTAGAGAACTTACAAAACTTCTATTAGTTGTTTTAGATGGTGAAATAGATAAGGTATCATAAACTACAGATTCTATTAAGAACCACATTCAACATCTTTCTTTTCTGTCACAACATAAACCTGGAAATATCAATGATTCTATATATAATGAATATTGGGTAATGGAAATTCATGTAGAATTGAATCAGTTTGAAATAAAAAATGATTGGAAACTTTTTTATAGACCCAAAACATCATGAATAATTGCACAAAAATAGTGTTTCAATATAATATAGAGGATAATGGTACCATACTGAGAAATAAGGCAGACTGGTTACATAAGGATATAGTCAAGAATAGGAAATTTACTGTGATGAAAAATTTTCACTAGTTGTTAGACTGGATACTATTATAATTAGAACATATCAATTTATTACTATATCAAATGGATATTAAAATTTCATTCCTAAATAGGGATATTGTGGATGTTGTTTTTGTTGAAAACCCCCATAGTTTTACAAACCCCCTTTTCCAAATCTTGTATTCAAATTATCAAAGTCTTTATATTTTATAAAATAGGCTCCAAGATCATGGTTTGATAATATCATATCTTTTCTAATTTCAAATGATTTACAAAAGGCATATATGAACCTACTATTTTTATTAAATAATTTATATTTGTTTTATTTGTTCAAATATATATTAATGATATTATTTTTTCATCTTCTAAAAATTCATTATTTGTTGATCATACCAAAATGAATCATAATGAATTTGAAATGAGTTTAATGAGTGATATAACATTTCTCCACAGATTTAAAAATTTTCAAAATAAATATGGTATTATTTTATATCAAACTAATTACAATAAAATTCTATCAAAATGTATTAGTTTTGATTTTATATATAGCACTGATACTGAAATGAGAACAACCAATATATTGTATCTTGATGAAAAGGGAAATTTTTTTGATCAAACCAATTATAGAAGCATTATTGGAAGTATACTCAACTTTGCTACTAGATGGTCCGATATTATGATCATTGTGTATTTGTGCACACATTTTCTTGTAAACCCTAAAAAATCATAATTAACTTCAATAAAATCATTTTTCAAATACCTCATTTATAATACCAACTTAGGATGGTTCTATACAAGAGGAAAACCTTTTGATTTGTATAGTTATTATGATGCTGATTTCAGTGGTTGAATGTTTGATAGATGAAGTACCTCTGGAACATGTCACATTTTATGGAATTCTCTAGTATCATTGTGTATTATGTAGAAAAATTCAGTTGCATTATCAAATATCGATTCCGAATACATAGCCACTAGAAATTTTTGTGACTAGATTTTGTAGATGAAACCCACATTACTGAATTATGGATATTTGTTTAGGCATGTAAATATAAAATTTGGTAATAAAAGTATTGTTTACATTTTTAAGAATCCAATTTCTCACTCTATAATGAAACATATAGTTGTACTACCACACATTTTGAGACATCGTTATCAAACAGGTGATATAACTATTAATTTAATTGGCCGATGCCAACTATATAATATATTTACTAAGCCTTTATATTATGATCGGATGTGTTACATCTGGAAATAGTTATGATTGATCAATTTCTTATAATTCATCCATGATGTCCCACTAAAGTGACTCGCTGATGATGTCTCCCCATCATGTCATGCCAATGTGTCTCACCAACATTAATTTAATTATTTTATTTCTCTATCATGAATTTATACCATTCAGGTTTTTTTATTTTATTTTATCCCACATATAGTAATTTATGTTCTCAAATAAATATGTCATATAATTAAGGGTTGATCCAATACTTTTTACTCTCACTCTTGATCTCAGAATCTTACTCTCGATCCTTTCATTCCTAATATTCTTACATTCTCTACTGAAATGATCCCTACAAACCTCTCTTAATGGATCATCTCAATTGTTTTTTGGAAATATTTGAGGATGAGTCACATTCGTGAAAGAAGACAAGAGGTGAATCTAGTCAATCTAAGTTGAAGACAAATATTTTTTATCTCGATCTAGAAAACCGTACAGTAACCCCTGAGAAGGATTTCAATTCGGAATGGTTGTTGTCCATTATGTCTCTTTTACTAAATTTTTTTCAATATTAAGGGAGGTCGGAGTGGTTCACTAACAATTATAGATCTTTTTATCTGTGGTTGTTACATGAGTTCTACCTTAGTTATTAGTTTCTACTATAATGATACGAAGTGTTTTGGATAAATTTATTAGAAAATGGGAATATTGTGTGATTTTATTATATTAATTTGTAAGAATGCATGATGATAACCCATGAGGTTGTTTGTACTGACCATTATGGAAGTTCTCCTCCAACAAGTGACTTCCTCTGTTAAAATGTAATATTGACTAAGCTGATTTGAAATAGATACAATAGGAGGCTTATTTCTACAATACTCAATGGTTAGTGAAAAATATTTTTTAAATTTTGACAACATCAGTTATGTCATATGAAAGGTGACTTTTCTTCTCTTATGTTTTAGGATGATTACATGTTTTTTATTGATAAACGTCTGTCCGGTAAATCCCTGAAAATAACTGATAGTTTATATCAATGAAATGATCAAGACATATTTAATGATTATTTTTTATACTAGATTTATCTCTACCATTTTGAGGGATAAATGATTTATAAATCAAGTTGAAGAGATAGTCTATGATTATGATGTGTTTTTTCTAATATATATATATATATAAGAGGATGGAAATAAATTATAATCCCTTGAAGAAGATGTTGGTTGAGGATAATGATATGCTATATGAATATTTAGGAATAGTTAATCATCCATATAGGCTATGGAAAATTGTTGATCTTTTTCTAGGAACAAATGAATCCAGTGAGTACTTTTATGATTAGGATGTGGCTGAGTAAGGTAAATGAAATGAGTTTCCATTAGATAAAAGGACTGATCTTGACATTACAGACAATCAAAAAATGATTTCTTAGGGTACTCCAAGTCCTGCAAGACCATTACCTTATCAGGAACCACTTCTTCATATGAATTAATGTGATGAGACAATATATTCATATAATAAAGAGTATCAGAGAAAATTTGGTAGTGATGAGGAAGAATCTAGAGAAGAAGAAAATGGAAGTGGTGAAGGAGATGATGAAAATTGAAGTGAAGCTGAGGAAGATGATGTAGAATCATTCTAGGATGATGGAGAAGATGAAAATGAAAGGGAAGATGTAGAATGTTATGTTTAAGATAGTGGATAAGACCATAGTGATGATGAAAGAGGTCCGAGTGGATATATTATTCATTTAACCCTAGATCATATTGTACATTATAATCCTTTTGATTCTATCTTAGTTAAACAAGAAGTTATTACAGAATCACTTGGTTATATTGAACTAGTTGTGATTGAGGAAAAGACTCAATATTCTCATGTTTAGTCAACTTTGGATGAAGAGAGAGATCATAATATTCATGATCAGGATGAAATTTAGGCTCTAAGAGATGTTTCTATGACTCTAGTGTGGGAGTAGGTTTATTAATGAAAAAGGTAATCACCTTAGTGGGGGATACAAGCTAAAAGTGATAATTTTGATGTACTTACTCTCATGGAAGAAATTATAATACTTATATGAAAGAGGGAACTAGAGAATGTGAACTTGGGTTGGATTATCCTAATATAAAAGAGAGTACCACTACTACTCCTGTATTGTGTTCATAATTTGTTGAGTATATCACTAAATCTGAATTTAATTCCTTTATAGAAGAATTACTGGATGCTATTGGAAAAACCACTTCACATCCATCTATTCTAGTTTCCTGAATCAGTTAAATATATGGCGAGTTGATTAGTATGAATTTGTATCACAATTGGAGATAATATTGATTGTTTTTTAATCCATTGTTTCAAGATAATTAGAAGATGTGAAATGAGTTGAATTCTATTGTTTGAAACCTCAATGTCCTTACGCATGAATATATAACTTCATTAGACAATATTCTAAAAGCTCATGGAGACACCACTTTTGAATCTTATATGGAAGCTACTCCATAGAATCTCACTATTGATTTAACATAGCTGATATTAGATATTGAAAATGTAGTTCTATGTCCCTCCATATCAACAACTCCACTTCATCACTCTCTAAATGTTTATATGGTCAAAATGTGATTAGGGGGTACTTAAGACTATGATCGGAAGCACTGAACAAGAAGGAATTTCCAAAATCGGGCTGAATTTTGATCATATTTACTACATGGTTATGTTTTATTCAACTGGTTCTGCTACTTCTCAAGATGAAATAACCCTGAATGTAAATAACAATTTCCAGTAAATTTACACTAAAAAACAAGTGACTAGTGACATTATGCTTTTGGTGGAGAATTTGAGATTGCCTCTAGTCACTCAAGAATTAAAATAGAAAGTTAGGGAGTTGAAATTTTTCACTCTTACCATTTAAATTTACAAGGAATATAAGGATGATTTTTTGAAGACAATGAATTAATGTGGTGATATCATCAAGGAAATGTTCAATTTTCATAAACATTACATGCACCATCACAACACAAGTATTTTTCATCCTATTTCATCACCTATTAGACTGGTCCTACCTGCTTCAACCACTTAATCTACACCCATTCCAACTTTTTCCATGAGTCATACATATGATCTCAGTCAGATTTGAAATCTTATCCCACGGGAACTCAGATAACATTATTTATTAACTTGACCAAGCCTTACTTGTGGTTTTTTCATATGATTTCCTCTTCATTACCTCTCTATTTTCACAGATCCTCTACTACTAGCTCTGTTGGTCCTTCTTTTCCACCCTACTATAATTATAATATAGGCACGAATGTGATGGAAACTTTTGTTCCCACGATATATCTATATCACTTTTTTATATGGATTTTATGTACTCCATTTTTATTGTACTATTTTTGTTTACTCTAGTACTACTTGAATAATTAAATACTCTCTCCTATTTCATCTCATTGATATTTAATTATCTATTAATATTTTATATTTAGTGTATCATTTTTTATAATCCCAAAAGGGGGAGAAATTAAATCTAATCAATAATATGGAATCTCTATCATAGGGAGCATAAGGATTTACTTAAAATTAAAAGGGAACCATTAATTAAAATAGATACGTTAACAAGTCATTTGTAATTTTGTTTCATCTAACAAAAGCTTCTCAATAATTGGTATAATATATTTTGAAAATTATTTTTCTGATCCTAAAAAAACAATATTTTTTTTTTAAATTCCATGGTTTTAGATCATCAAAAGGGGTATATTATTGGCCACCTATTGTTTTTTCTCTCAGATATCATGCTTAACAATTCTAATTGTGATTTATTAGGATACACTGTGTTTAACTATGCCAAATTATAATCTAAAATATTTGTGTTAATGCTTACATAATAAAACATCATTGCATATTTTATTTATGTATGAGCTACTGATAGTTTTCCACCTGATAGATATGTCAATAATATATGAGATACTGATGATATAAGCTACTGATTAGATGAATCACCGATATAGGGACTGAGAATTTTCCCTATGTTTGAGTTAACGACAGTTTTACCAACCGATAGTCTGACATATAGATAGTCTGACAAAATGAAGTCCGACCTACTGATTATGTTAATGACATAGACCCAGTATTTCACTAAGGATCACCTACCGACAGGTGAGCTACAGACGCATCACCTACCAATATCTGAGAATCCAAAAAATTGTCAATAGAAAGAAACATTCTACTAATAGAATGATCTAATGACATAAATGTTCTATGGATATAATGAGAAACCGAAAAAATGATCTACCGATAGCATGAGACAATTAAAGTCTAAGCTACCTACAGATTGAGTCACCGATGATCTATCTATTCAATTCTAACAAAAATATATTGATCATATTTATGAAATTTAGTACATTCTTATTATATTATTGATCATGTCTGTATACTATAGAAAACATTAAATGGTGTTGGATACTAGTAAGTGGTATGAGGTACTATATAACATGATTCTTGTTTGTATAGAGGGGATATCTTGATCAATAAGAGAGTGTGTGAAAAATGGTGAACATGAAGAATCACAAAGTGATGTTCATTTACCTTAGAGAAAAATAAAAGATCTACATACTGTTCTTACATGAAGAATCTAAAAAGAACTAAAATTCCATAGATCTATAAAATGGAAACTTCGATGTAGAATAACACAGTGAATAAAATTTTACCTCACATGAAATAGAACATAGATGCATCAATGACTCTCTGTTCTATAATCTAAATCTGGATGGAGAATCCACCATCACTTCTATAATTCCTAAGGAGTCAAGATGCTTATTATAATATCACATAGAGAATTCTAAACTCTTCTTATATTTTCTTCTCTACCCTTGTACATTATTTTACATTTCTATTAGTGTGATTATTTGTTTTTAAACACATACTATCTTATGTGATAAATTGTAAGATACTTAGATAACTGCAGAAACATTATCATTTCCACTCAAATAGATAATAGTGGAAAAGTCCACACATGGCCTGTCATTTAGTTTTACGCTACTACAAAGCCTTACTAATAGGTCTAGTTACCTGGACAGTTTATATACAGATTTTACACTAATCTAGGGTGTGGATAATGTTTATTTATTATAAATTGCCTGGTGGAAGGTGATCACCAAGTGGAGAGTATGAGATATCTGCATGATACTAAACCACTTTTTTAGTTATACATTTTTATTTCAAGTTTTTTTTCTCTATCATTTTTTAATTTCAAAATACTGAACATCACATGTATAGTTACTCATAAATAGTGTTATTAATAGAATATGTTTTAGTAAACTAATTTAAAAGGTTGATATAATAATATATATATTTTTACTGTGAACTTATCAATCATTGATAAATCATTTGAACTAATAAAACATTTCAAAATATGATATTTTGTTTAACTGGTTTGGTTTTCGTTAAAATGGGAAACATTTAAATAATTGTTTAATAAATTTTTTAGATAGAAATATAAATAGGAACATAATTTACCCCTCTCTTAAGTGTCCTACTTCAACAAAAACATATTATTCATCATGTGTATACTTATTAATTAATCCATATCTCTTTTATGCAAATGGTATTTTACATTGAAATTTATTTGATTAACTATGAAAGTATTGATAATCTATATAATTTCTTCAATATAATTATTTGATGACAATAGATATTTTTTTTAATTAAAATAATTATTTGATATATGAGTAATTCTATTGACATGCAATGATGGGTTGGGACTGGACTTATATATACCCTCAAAGCATCAGTGTTATAATATGTAGAATATATAATTTCCCATTCAACACATTTTTACCTATAGTTTTCAATCAACTTATGGAAGGTCTTGATGGTAGATATACCATCATATCTGAGATAATGAAGTCCAATAATTATTTATTTCTTTTATTATGAATTCTGTTATTACTATACATGAGAGATTCATAATGATATTCTATCTGAATTCATTTTATTATCAGTGTATTATTTAAATGGCATGTGTGTTCAGTTTTTTACATTCCCTTATTGATTATTCCTTATTTTACTATCTACTATATTATTACAATAATATTATCTGTAGAATCATTTCAATATCATGTATTGATTAAATTAAATGTGTGGTCATTTTTTTCCTTTCGATTTTTATTATGTCCAATATTATTATCCATGACATTTTCACCATGATATGATCTATGGATGTATTTCACTCTCTGTATATACATTAAATGGAATGACTGTTAAAATATTTAACATACCTTGGTAAATATTCTTATTGATTCATGATATCTTCTATTGTAATTAACACTTACTAAGTAACTGACATCACCCTTATTTTTTTCATTTCCTAGGAATCCATGATGTTTGATATGGTTGATATGAAAGGATATTCTAGTGGTAATAACATTGTTCTATAATATTGTCATACTTTCTGTTTTCTAATATAATGCATGACTTGAGAATATATCTATTTTACCAATACTACTATACTATTCGGGGAATTTGGATGTTTTCCTTATATATTATTCCAAAATAAAACATTATGATACAAACCCTTGGCTATTGGGATTGGTGTCTTCACAGAACTGTTAACATTAATATTAACCCATTTTTATTGATCATGCCAATATGTATTTATATTTCTACGTGTGTGTCATTAAATAAATATATATATATGTCACCAAATACTTCTGTTGAAGACCCTATGTCCATCTAAGAAGTCTAGTAATTATATATTACAGTTCATGTGAATAGTATCTTTGTGATTCTTTCAATGAATTGTTGCTTCAATTTCATTTTTTAATTAATTTTTTTTAAAAAAAATAATGATTTCATTGATCATTTAATAGATAAAACCTAGTAATTACATGTTGCGTGGAATCACCATCAGTTTAACTGGGATTATATATAAACCATGTAAAATCACAGGTAAGTTATGAATAAAACATATTTTATATTTATTAATATTTGTGAATTAAATATTAATTTAAATTTAAAATGGTTTCTATGTTCGATAGCGTACCCAATACGCAACAACATGTTTCTTTGAAATCTAATGTTGCACACTAATAATGTAATATTTTTATTTTAAATGGTAGTTAACTACATGTTTTTTTATTGGTGGGAATGAACAAAACTATCTACATTATGATTATACATGTTTGATAAATTTATTTACATTTATCCAATAAAAAGTTTGATTCTCAATATGCGAATGAATCTAATTTTTAGCAGAATTTTCATTAAAAGGATGATTTACCGCCATTTAATGGTGAAACCTATTCAAATATAGTTTTTCACTTTAATACATTCTAGTTTACCAAATAAAATCATTGTTCTTAATGGGGATATAAAAATTTACTTTCTGTAAATTTTTGGAATTTTTCCAATAAGGATCATTTTTTAATGAATATTGAAAATATTGTATTTTAATTCAAAACTATGATTTTATATTATTTATTTATATGGTTAGATTATATTTTCAATTGGTTTTAAAGATTAATTAGAATATATTTTTTCCATTTAATCCAATGTTGGTAATTGGAATTAATTTCACTTTCTAATTGGACATAAACAAGTGTCAATCATTTGATAGTTATTGTTTCATAAAAACACACTATTTGTTTTAACAACAGAAATTAATTTTAAAATTGATTAATGAAACTTTTATGTTTTGAATTTGGAAAAATAAAAATCATTTTTGAATTCGTAATATCAAATATAGCATAGGCTGAGTTTTTGGTAGTTTTCTGAAAAACATTAATTTTTTATGAATAGTGAAACCACTTAGTAGTAGTAAAAAAACTGGCATTTTCATTTTAATGATATTTTACCACTTCATTGAATTGAATTATAAAATATGACATTCATGGTTGTTATTAGAAATTAAAATGTGGTTATATAAGATGAAAATAAGTTTTGGTGAATAGTAACTTTTGACTTTTATTTTCCACGATTAAAGGTAAATAGGGTAATTCAAGGGTGAAAGAATATTGTAATAATTCAAAATTACCTTAACACATGTCCTAACCTTATTTTATGAAAAATGGCCGACCATGGGAATATTTTTGTCTATTTTGGGACCCTATGGGGCCACTTATAAAAGATAATGACACATTAGGTTAATTAATTTAATGTAAGGCAAAATTGACATAATCAAAAATATTTCAGTACATAATTTTTTTATGGTGTTATATTAGTCATATATTCAACTATTAATATTTTTTAGAAAGATACAAAGATTTAAGACATGATAGTATTTTCTTATTAATTTATAGACATCAAATAAATTAAATTATTCATGACACAATAATGATGCAGTATTTACATCATTGATAAATGATTTAAATAAATTAGATTATAATGATTAAAATATTATCTGAAACATGTCCAATTCTAAATGGATGATTTTATTTCTAATATGAGTAATCTTATCTTCAACTATAATGATATTTGGACATTTTGAAACCTATAATATGTTTATAATAAAATAATTTTTTCAAACATTCATAAAGAGCCCCTCCTCTCCCTTATAAAAAGATACCACCTATAACCAATTCCTCACAAATATCAAGTGTTTTGTCTCGTCCAAAATATACCCAATTGATCTCCCTACATCCCTCTCCTCCTCATTGAAGCCTTAACATTGGCAGAAGTCACCTCAAGAAGCCTTTGGAATAAAACCGAATGGAGTTACCCAAAATAAAGGAAATAGTTTCTCCTAAATTGTTTTCTCTTATTTTACATCACCAACCCATAAACTCTTTTTATTCCTTTCTTTTGTATCAAAAATAATATAATAAATATACTAGGATTTTGTTTTGATATGGATTATAACTACACTTACACACACCTCCATCTCATAGATGAAGAACATAATGTCTATTTGGATGGAAAAATAACGCCTCACGAAACAATGATTGTTTAAATATCTTCAACCGCCTCTCATGGTGGCCATTATAACGACACTGTATTTATATATGATATATATTATGTTTTTTTCTTTATTATTCTATAATTTCAATTTATATAATGCCATTATGGTTTCCATTATGGGTAAACGCGATAATCTTATTAGAGGAAGTGCGGACTATCACCCCCTCAAAGTGATATGACTCATTAATGCCATATGTGGGATGTATAAAGGATGGAGTTAAATATATTATATATGATATTATACTATAATTATAATATACTCATCTATCATTATGTTTTAATTCCATTATAATAAAAAGAAGAAATGAATGTAGCATTCATGCGTACGTACGGCTTACCGTCTCTACGAATGATGCATTTCATTTCATACCTCCAAATGTTATGTATTATTATAAATACATATCTAAACATTATATATATGATATATATGATATCTAAATAATGAATGTCATTTTGGATATAATGGAATATTGATTGCATGGACAACTTGTAATTATAAGGTGTTCATTTTTTACTCAAGTACCTAATATCGACAAAATGAACGTTATTGAATTAAATGACTACATAATGTTTATAACAGGATAATAAGTAATATAAAAGGAATAATAAACTTGAAAAAGGTTCTTAAGAAAGTAGAAATTAAAATTATTTTTTTATTCATGATATTAAGGAATGAATGTGTCAAGTCAGACACGAGGTAAGGGACTTTGTCTCAATTTCCATTCATTGAGGAATATTTAGTTTTATACACGACTTTATTTTATACGGTGTATAAACCCCTTTGACATTTCATTTCATTCAAAGGGAATCTTTTTATACGAAATGTTTTACTAAATGACAAAAATCAATGTTTTTTACGTAAGTGGTGACAACGTCCATTCTGTCACCACGAGTATTATTTCATCTTTGGCTTCCTTTACAAGTCTAAATTTTATTAATGGAAAAATAAATACGATTTACTATTTTTATGTATTTTGGTATTGAAAATTATTTAGATTTTGGATTTATTATTTCAATGTCTTGAAATGATATTTTGTTTTTTCAATGTGGAAGTGTTATCTTTCCTTTATATTTTTGTTATGTGTTATGATCATTGTAACATCACAAGTAAGTAATGAATAATAGATATTCTTATATATGTCTATTTATGAAATATATAGTGTTTTAGAAGCTTAAAATGAGAATAAATACAATCATAAGCATGTAATACTCTAATATTTTTAAATGATTGTTTTACTGCCTTTTGATGGAAACCATTTTTAAATCAAAATTTTGACAATTATATAAGCTCTATTTTTCAAAATAAACATATTATTTATTATTTGGACACTGAAATTTACATTGGATAATTTTTTGGTATTTTTCTGACAATGTTCATTTTTTTAATGAATAGTGAAAAATACTGCATTTTACATCAAAACTGATTTTTCATCTAATTTAATTATATGGTTAGATTATATTTTTAATTGGTTTTAAAGTGTAAATATTATATATTTTTACCATTTAATCCAATGGTGGTCATTGAGATTATTTTCACTTTATAATTGGTCATAAACAAGTGTCAATCTTTTCATAGATATTGTTTCAAAAAAACGCTATTTGTTTTGACAACAAGAATTATTTTTAAATTAACATTTGCAATTTATATGTTTATAATTCGGTAAAATGGATTCCATATTTGTAATCAGAATTTCCAAAATATGTAATTATGACTCTGTTGTTTTTAGAAATTTTTAATAGTAATGACGGTAATTATCTTTAATTATCTTGATTAATGAGTAATCGGGTAGATAAGGATAATAAAATAATATAATAATAATAAAAAATGACCCCAACTTGTGTCCTAATTCTACTAGTTGTCTAATTTCCGACCATGGGATGCATTGTGAAAAACTTTTGGACCCCATGGAATCAATTTTGTGTGAATGTGACCTTTTATCTTTTTATTTTTAAAGAAACTTAAATATAACCAAGAATGTATCACCTGAGTAAAAAAAATTAATTCTTTCTACATAAATGGTAAAATGGACTATAAATATTCATTGGAAAGATAAAAATATTCCCCACATCATAGTATTTTTTTATAATTATTAGAAATTAAATAAATTAAATTATTTATGACATAATGATAATCCAACAATTACCTCATTATTTAACGATTTAAATAAAATAAAACATTAATGTAACATCTAAGACCTAAACTTGTAAATGACCTATTGGATGAGTATATTTCGAACCCTTATAACCTTATCCTTGAAATACATCGATGAGGGACCTTTAAAATCCTAATATCATTGGAAAATAAAGTAACATTTTATACCTTTCCAAGAGTGCCCCTCGTATCCTCTAATAAAAGGCCCCCACCTCTCCCAACTTACCCACACATCTCAAGCCAATGGATCGGCCAATACCTACTCATTTTGTCTCTCCACATCCCTTTATTACTTCTATAATCCTCACTTTAGGCATAAGTCTTCCCAAGGAAGCCTTTGAGCTCAAATCAAAAAAGATTTACCCGATTTTAAGGTAATGTCTTCATTTGTTTTCTTTTGTTTTATTTTGCTTCTCCTTCCCCCTAAACACTTTTTATTCATTTATTTTGTAACTACTATAGTATCTTCAATATAATAGGATTTTTTATAATATTTATTCGAGCTACACTTACACACACATACATATAATGGTTAAAGAACACACTGTTTCTGTGGATGGTGAATTTCTACCTCACGAAACGATGATTGTTCAACACTCATATAACACCATAAAAGGTGGCCATTAAGATGTCGCTATATTTATATATGATATATAGTATGTTTATGTTTTACTTAAGCTTCTTTATTTTTCATTTATGTCATACCTTTATGGTTTCCATTATGGGTAAACATGATATCTTGATTTTAGGAAGTACGGACTACCTCCCCCTCAAAGTGATTTGATTTGTTAATACCATATGTGGTATGTATAAAGGATATATTTAATGATATTATATATGATATTATACTATAATTATTATATACCTTTATATAATTATTATTTCGTTCCATTAAAGTATGATATAGAAATGAAATTAGCGTTCATGCGTACGTAAGGCTTACCGTCTCCATGAACGGTGCATTTCATTTCTTATCCCCAAATGTAATTTACTATTATAAGTACATGTATATATTGGATATATATGATGTATGTTACATCTAAATGATGGATATAATCCTATAATTAAAATATACATATCTCTCATTTAGTTTTAATTCCATTAATATGACATAGAAATGAAAGTAGCGTTCATGCGTACGTACGGCTTACCGTCTCCAGAAATGGTGCATTTCATTTCATACCTCTAAATGATTATGAAATATTATAAAAGCATGTATATACTGTATATATATGATATATATGGCATCTAAATCATGAATATCATTCTTGAGATAATGGATATTTGACTATGTGAACAACTTGTAAATATAAGATGTTCACTCTTGACTCAAGTACCAAATATCGACAAAACGACCGTTATTAACATAAATGATTACATAATGTTAATAAAATGGTAATAAGTGTTATAAAAGGAATAATGAACTTTAAAAAGGTTCTTATGCAATTATAAATTTACTCATGTTTATTATTCAGGACATTAAAGAAAGATCGAGTCATGTTGGACCCGAGGTAAGGGAATCTTTCTAAATCTCCTTTCATTGTGGCATATTTTGCTTTATATACAACTTTATTTTAGACAGTGTATAAACCCCTTTTAATTTTAAGATTATTCAAAAGAAATATTTTTATATGAAGCATTTACTAAAATAAAAAAGGGAATGTTTTTTTGTCGTATGTATGGGACGACAATGACTTCTCCACCGCCATGACCGTTATTTGAGTTTCAGCTTCCTCTACAAGACATAACTTTTTTTGAATGAAAAATAAATACCATGTTTTACTTTTCTTTTATTTTTTTATTGAAAATGGTTTTCATAATGATTTTATATAAATGTGTTGTATTGATATCTTTTGATTGAAAAGTGTAAATGTTATGTTTCCTTTACGCATGTTTTCTGTGATAATATTATGTTATGGTTCTTGGGAATTGTTTTGAAGACGGGTGGTTCCGTGATCAACTAAGGGCGGGTGAGCCCGATATAGCTCTCCAATGCATTGGGTAATGTGAAGGAGTTAAACGTTAAGGTTTCTCTGAATAGATTTAGGGAATATACTGTGATGACTATTCCAAATGTAACCAAGAGGGTTACTCGCTACGTAATTATGTTATGAATTCCTCAAGTTACCTTTATGTCTTAAGATTTCTATGAATTATTCATTATTTTATGAGTTATGTTAAAAGGCTTATGTTTTATGATTCAAGTATGATTTAATAAATGGACTAATGTTTTCATTTCATACTTTTATATCCCTTAATGGGGTTTTTATGCTCATCCCACGTTTTTGAAATGTTTTTCACAGGTCAAGGGAAAGGTATATGATATAATGATAGTGTCAAGGAAGTGCCATGAAAGAATCCATGTTTTATTTTAAATGTGTTTCCGTTGATGGGAAAAAATAATAATATCATTTATGTTACCACATTTTTTAAATTTGGAATGTAATGCATGTTTTATGATCTAATTATCTAATACTCTAAATGTGAAAAGATCCTCAATGTGTAATCTTGTAATAACTCGTGATTAAGTAAGGTTTAATGTTGGGGCCTTATATTTGGTATCAGAGGTCGGTTTAGATAACATTAGGAGTTAGTATTCTATTAAATGATTGTCCAAATATATTTTTTATGGTCAAATTAAAATAATATAGCATTTGAAGATTACCATGTTGCTTCATCTAAGACATGTTTTTTCAGAATGGTATTCCACAGAGGAAATAGGGAAGCAGTTCTAGGAAGGAATACAAAAGGAAATAACATTCTGAATCAGCGTCCTGAGATGGTCGGAATTGGAAATGAATAGTTTGTTGCAGTAATGGAGCAGTTGACTCAAGCGATAAATGGTGGTGGTATCCATGCACGAGATCAGCCAGATCAACCGTAGAGGAACTTGTCAATAGTGGAACATTTCATGAGGCAACATCCCCCATCATTCAGAGGATCATCTGACCCTATGCTAGCTGAAGGGTGGATTAAAGCACTGGAGAAGATTTTCAATGCCATGGGGTGTTCATACAATCAAAATTTTAGTCTTGCTATTTACCGTTTGGAGGGTGAAGTAGATTAGTGGTGGTCGATGGTTAAAAATATCAAAGACGTTGATGAGATTGATGCTCTCGACTGGGATGAATTCAAAGTATATTTCTTGAGAAGTATTTTCCTAAGGCTGTTCGACTTAGGATGGAAAACAAATTCCTGGAATTGAGGCAAGGGGAAGACTCAGTGGCGGCCTATGAAGAAAGGTTCACTCGATTGGCAAGGTATGCTCAAAATTTTATCCGAGACCCTGATAGTAAAATCAATCGTTTTTACTCAGGATTAAAGCCAAAATATCGAAGGGCATTAGATTCTAATGAGTTCAAGTGATATGAAAAGCTTTTTCGATGTGCTGAAAAGATGGGAAAGGAGTATGTCAATGATCAAGTGTTCTATTACAACCAACAGAAGAAGAGAATGAGGTGGCAAGAGAAAGGGAATAATTCTTCAAAAAGGTCTGATGTTATGAAAACTAAGTTTCCAGTTGGTGATAAATGTGGTAAAAGTCATGTTGGTAATTTCTTCCGAATTCTGGAGAGTGCTACCGATGTGGTAATATGGGACATAAGACTCGTGATTGCACTGAAAATGATCAAGGTGATGGTAAGTAAAAATTTGATTTACAGTTAGTGAAATGTTTTAAGTGCAATGAGATGGGTCGCTATGCAAATGAGTGTCTGACAAAGATCATGAGTGATGGGAAGTAGTTAGACTAAAAGTTGAAAGGGGTGGTGAAATCATTCGCAACTACTTCAGCAGATGTCAGTCCATCAAATGAAGTTGTATCAGGTACTTTGTTTGTTTTTTCAAATTATTCCAGTGAGTTTTTTGATTCAGGGTCTACACATTATTTCATCTATGAAAACGTTTCTAGTAAAATGGATATACCATCTCAAGAAATGAATCCTGAACATGTGGTAAAAACACCTGGGGGAAATGTTGAGGCAAAAAGAATTTATAAGAATCTTCATATCCTTATTCGTGGAAAGAACCTACTTAGAAACCTAATTGTTCTACCTATCGTAGAGTTTGATGTTATCTTGTGTATGTATTTGCTCTCTATTTACCATGCTAAGATTGATTGTAGAGCTAAAGAAGTTTCTTTTCAGAAATACTTTCAGTTTGTGTACAGGCATGAACCCTTACTGTTGATAACATATCAAGAGTTTGAGAAACTTGTAAAAGATGGAAATGAATGTTACCTTGGAAATATTGTTGAAAACAAAGGAACTGTTTAGATTAATGATGTGTTGGTGGTAAATGAGTATCCTGATGTTTTTCCTGATGAGTTGCCTGGAATAATACCAGATTGGGAAGTTGATTTTACTATTGACTTAGTTCCTGATGCTAAGCCAATTTCAAAACCCCCTTATCAAATGGCTCAAATTGAACTTTTAGAGTTGAAGGAGTACTTGCAATATTTGTTAAAGAAAGGTTTCATTCGACCTAGCACATCACCATGGGGTGCTTCTATTTTATTTTTTAAAAAGATAGATGTCTCTATGTGACTTTTCATTGATTATAGAGCCATTAATAGCATCACTATTAAGAAAAAATATTTTTTGCCTCATATCAATGATTTTTTTGATCAGCTCCAGGGAGCTCAGTATTTTTCAAAGATTGACCTGAGATCAGGGTACCATCAGTTGAAGGTAAAGGAAGCAGATGTTCTGAAGACTGCATTTCGTACAAGATATGGCCATTATGAATTTGTAGTAATTCCTTGTGGGCTAACAAATGCACCTACTATATTCATGGAGATAATGAATATAATTTTCCATGATTTCTTGGATAAGTTTGTGGTGGTTTTCATTGATGATATTTTGGTGTTTTCTAAAATTAAATAGGAGCATGAAATACATTTAAGGTTTTTTTAAAAACCTTAAAATAAATGAAATTGTATGGGAAATTCAGAAAGTGTGAGTTTTGGTTGAAACAAATTTCATTCCTTGGTCAAAATGTTTCTAAAGATGGGATAACTGTTGATCCTGCAAAAACAAAGGTTATTGAAGAATGGCCAAGACACACAAATGTAACATAGATTCTTAGCTTCCTTTGTTTGGCAGGCTATTACCGAAGGTTTGTTACAAATTTTCACGGTTATCTAGTCTAATGACAAAGCTAACTCGAAAGGGTGTTAAGTTTCTCTGGACAAAAGAATGAGATGATTGTTTTCATGAGTTGAAAAAAAGATTGGTGAATACTCTAGTTTTGGCACTTCCTTTAAGGAATGGTGAATTTCTTATCTACATAGATGCTTTATTGAAAGGACTTGGTTGCGTCCTAATGTAGAATGATCTGGTAATTGCTTATGCTTCAAGACAATTGAAAACTCGTCAGTTAAATTACCCTACACATGATTTGGAATTAGCTGCAATTGTTTTCGCTTTAAAAATTTGGAGGCATCATTTTAATGGAGTAAAGTGTGAAATATATACCGATCACAAAAGTTTAAATTATATATTCACTTAAAAATAATTGAACATGAGATAGAGGAGATGTCTAGAATTAATCAAGGGTTATGATTGTACAATTCATTACCATCCAGGAAAAGAAAATAGAGTGGCTGATTCTTTGAGTCAAAAAAGTAATGCTTCATTAACAATGTTTCATTTGGAACGTGATCCTTTGGTTAAGGATTTGATGAAAATTGGCATAGAAGTTATTTGTGGAGGATGTCCTTATGTTTTGTTTCATGTATCAGTGAAATCTTCTCTTTCAGACAGAATTAAGAAAGCACAGAAGCAAGACAGCGAGTTGCAGAAAAAGGTAGAGTTGGTTCAGAAGGGTAATTTTCCTGTATTCAACATTGATAATGATTGTGTTTTCAGACTTGGGATGAGATTTTGTGTGCCTTGTGATTCACAGTTGAAGAGAGAGTTGTTATGTGAAGCTCATAGTTCTCCATTTTCAGTTCAACCTGGCAGTACTAAGATGTATAGAGATCTTCGGATGTATTACTGGTGAGATGGAATGAAAAGAGATATTGTTGATTTTACTATGAAGTGTTTGACATGTCAATAGGTAAAAGAAGAGCGGCAGTTAACGAAAGGGATGCTTCAGCCTTTACCAGTCCCAGAGTGGAAATGGGAGAATATATCCAGGGACATCATTGTGGGATTGTCGAATACACCTCGAGGTAATAATGTAATCTGGGTTATTGTTGATCGCTTGACTAAATATGCTCATTTCCTTGCTATACAAGATAATTTTTCCCTAGATCAACTTTATCGATTGTATCTTAAAGAGATAGTTAGGTTTCATGGAGTCTCCCTATCCATTGTATCTGATCGTGATCCCAGGTTTACATCTAACTTTTGGAAAGGCCTTTAGAAGTCATTGGGAACTGAATTAAATTTTAGTACATCTTTTCATCCTCAATCAGATGGGAAGTCAGAATGAACAATTCAGGCTATAGATGTTATGTTACTTGCTTGTTCAATGGATTATCAGTGAAGTTGTGACCAACATCGTTCATTGGTTAAGATTTCCTATAATAATAGTTTTCATTCCAGTATACAGATGGCACCATTTGAGGCGTTATATGGGAAGCAGTGTCGAACTCCAGCTTTCTGGGATGAAGTGGTTTAAAGGAAGATGATGGGACCAGAATTGGTAGAATAGTTGGCTGAAAAAAATCAGCTGATACAGAAACACATGAGAACAACTCAGAGGAGGTAGAAGAGTTATGCGGACAACAGGAGGAAGGATCTCTCTTTTGAGGTAGGTGATCATGTTTTTCTCAAAGTCTCACCAAGGAAAAGTGTGATGTGATTTGGTAAGAAAGGAAAGCTGAGTCCAAGGTTCATTGGACCATATGAAATTCTGGAGATAGATGGATCAGTCACTTACTGAGGGGCTTTATATCCGAGTTTATCTTAGGTACACAATTTTTTTATGTTTCGATGTCGAGAAAGTATATGCGAGATCCATCTCATGTTTTGAGCACTGAGGTAGTTCAGTTGGGAGAGAATATCTCTTATGAAGAACAACCAGTCCAAATTCTTGACTGAAGGGAGAAAGTGTGTATAAATAAAGTAATTCACCAGGTAATGGTTTTGTGGAAAAACCATATGGTTGAAGAGGCAACATGGGAATCTGAAAATGCAATGAGGGCTAAATACCCCCACTTATTCGATAAGTAAATAAATTGCGGGGATGCAATTTTCTAAAGGGGGGAAGGATGTAACATCCCAAGTAATAAATGAATAACAGATATTCTTATATATGTCTATTTGTGAATTAGATAGTTTTTAGAGGCTTAAAATTAGAATAAATCCAATCATAAGGATGGAATACACTAATATTTTTAAAATATTATTTTACTGCCTCTTTGATGGAAAACCATTTTTAAATCAATATTTTGAAAATTTTATAAGATCTATTTGTCAAAATTAACATATTCATTATTATTGGGACATTCAAATTTACATTGGATATTTTTTTGGTATTTTTCTCACAATGATCATTTTTTTAACGAATAGTGAAAAATACTGCATTTTACATCAAAACTGCTATTTAAACTAAATTAATTATATGGTTATATTACCTTTTTAATTGGTTTTAAAGTTTAAATAAAATATATTTTTTCCAATTAATCAAATTGTGGTCATTGGGATTAATTTCACTTTGGAATTGGGCATAAACAAGTGCCAAACAATTCATAGATATTGGTTAAAAAAATGCTATTTGTTTTCACAACCGGAATTATTTTTAAATTAAATATTGAAATTTATATGTTTGGAATTTGGTAAAATGGATTCCATATTTGGAATCATAAGGTACAAAATATGTAATTAAAACTCTGTTTTTTTTTTGGACATTATGAATAGTAACGATGGTAACTATCTTTAATTTTCATGATTAATGAGTAATCGGGTAGTTAAGAATAATAAAATAATATCATAATTATAAAAAATAACCCAAAAAGTGTCCTAATGATACTTGTTGTCTCATGGCCAACCATTGTATGCCTTGTGAAAAATATTGGGACCCCAAGGAATCACTTTTGTGTGAAAGTGACTTTTTATCTTTTTATTTTTAAAGAAAGTTAAATATAACAAAGAATGTATCACCAGTGTAAAATAAATTTAATTTTGTCTACATAAATGATCTATTGGACTATAAATAGTCATTGTAAAGATTTAAATATTTCCTACATCATATTATTTGTTTTATAATTTTTAGACATTAAATAAATTAAATTATTTATGACATAATGATGATGCAGCAATTACCTCATTATTTAACGATTTAAATAAAATAAAAACGATAATGAAAAATATAAGACCTACACTTGTCGAAGACATATTTGATGAGTGTATTTCGAACCCTTATCACTTTATCCTATAAATACATCAATTTGGGACCTTTAAAATCCGAAACACATTTGAAAATAAAGTAACATTTATACGTTTCCAAGAGTGCCCCTCCTCTCCTCTTATAAAAGGCCCCCACCTCTACCGCCTTACCCAAACCTCTCAATCCTTTGGATCGGCCAATACCTACTAATTCTGTGTCTCTACATCCCTCTATTACTCCTATAATCCTCACTTTGGGCATAAGTCTTCCCAAGGAAGCCTTTGAGCTCAAATCACAAAGAGTTACCCGATTTTAAGGTAATGTCTTCACTTGTGTTCTATTGTTTTATTTTGCTTCTCCAACCCCATAAACACTTTTTATTCATTTATTTTGTAACTAGTACAGTATCATAATTATAATAGGATGTTTCTATAAGAAGTATTCAAGCTACACTTACACACACCTATATCTAATGGTTAAAGAACATACTGTTTTTGTGGATGGTGAATTTCTGCCTCACGAAATGATGATTGTTCAACATTAATATAACACCTTAAAAGGTGGAAATTAAGATGTCACTATATTTATATATAATATATAGTATGTTTATGTTTTACTTAAGCTTCTCTATTTTTCATTTAGTTCATACCTTTATGGTTCCCATTATGGGTAAACACGATATCTTCATTTTATGAAGTGTGGACCACCGCCCCCTCAAAGTGATTTCATTCGTTAATACCATATGTGGTACGTATAAATGATACATTTAATGATATTATATATGATATTATACTAGAATCATAATATACCTTTATATAATTATTATTTCCTTCCATTAAATTATGAGATAGAAATGAAAGTAGCATTCATGCATACGTACGGCTTATAGTATCCAGGAACAGTGCATTTCATTTCTTATCCCCAAATTTAATGTACTATAATATGTACATGTATATAATGGATATATATGATTTTTTTCACATCTAAATTATGATTATAAACCTAGAATTAAAATATAAATATCTCTCATTTAGTTTTAATTCCATTAATATGACATAGAAATGAAAGTAGCCTTCCTGCGTACGTATGGATTTCCATCTCCATGAACGGTGCATTTCTTTTATTACCTATAAATGATTATATAATATTATAAATGCATGTATATACATGATATATATGATATATATGGAATCTACATCATGAATATCATTATTGAGATAATGTATATTTTACTACGTGAACAACTTGTAAATATAAGAAGTTCACTTTTTACTCAAGTACCAAATATCGACAAAACGACCGTTATTAACTTAAATGATTAAATAATGTTCATAACATGGTAAGAAGTGATATAAAAGGAATAATGAACATGAAAAAGTTTCTTAAGAAAGTATAAATTTACTAAAGTTTATTATTCTGGACATTAATGAACGATCAAGTCAAGTCAGACCCGAGGTAAGGGAATCTGTCTCAATCTCCTTTCATTGAGGCATATTTTGTTTTATATACAACTTTATTTTATTCTGTGTATAAACCCCTTTTACTTTTATGATTATTCAAAAGGAATATTTTTATACGAAGTGTTTACTAAATAATAAAAGGGAATGTTTTTTTTCGTACGTATGCGGCGACAACGACTTCTCTGCCACCGTGAGAGTTATTTGAGTTTCAGCTTCCTCTACAAGCCATAAATTTTTTTGAATGAAAAATAAATACCATGTTTTACTTCTCTTTTATTTTGGTATTGAAAATGGTTTTCATAATGTTTTTATATCAATGTGTTTTATTGATATCATGATTGAAAAGTGAAAATGTTATTTTTCCTTTATGCATGTTTTACGTGATACGATTATGTTATGGTACTTGGGAATTGTGATTAAGACAGGTGGTTCTGTGATAAACTAAGGGCAGGTGATCCCGATATAGCTCTCCAATGCATTGGGTAATGCGAAGGAGTTAAAAGTTAAGGTTTCTCCGAAGATATTTATGGAATAAATTGTGATGGGTATTCCAAACGTAACCAAGAGGGTTACTCCCTATGTAAGAATGTTATAAATTCCTCATATTACCTTTATGTCTTCTGATTTCAATGATTTATTCATGATTTGATGAGGTATGTTAAAATTTTTATGTTTTATGAGTGAATTATGATTTCATACATGGACTAATGTTTTCATTTCGTACTTGTATATCCCATAATAAGCTTTTTATGCTCATCCCATGTTTTTGAAATGTTTTTCACAGGTCAAGGGAAAGGTACATGATATGATGATAATGTCAATGAAGTGTCAAGAAATAATCCATGTTTTATTTTAAATATGTTTCCGTTTATGGGAAAAAATAATACAATCTTTTATGTAACCACTTTGATTAAATGTGGAATGTAATGCATGTTTTATTATATAATTCTCATAAACTCTAAACCTGAAAAGATCCCCAAGGTGTAATCTTGTAATAACTCAAGATTAAGTATGGTTTAAGGTTGGGGCCTTATAATTGTGTTATGGTTCATGGGAATTATTTTGGTATACTGGTGGTTCTGTCATAATCCTAGGGCGGGTGAGACCGATATAGCTCTCCAATGCGTTGGGTAACGTGATGGAGATAAACGTGAATGTTTCTCCTAAGTGATTTAGGGAATATAATGTGATGGGTATTACAAAGTAACTTCCTATGTAGCTGTGATAGCTACATTGTAAGTACGTTATGGATTCCACAAGTTACCATTATGATTTATGATTTCTATGTGTAATTCATAAAATCTTATGATTTCATGAGGTAAGTAAAAGAGTTCATGTCTTGTATGTATTTATGAACAAATGTTTTCTTTATTTGTTTTTTATCCATTACATAGCTTTTTATGCTCATCCCATGTTTTGAAATGTTTTCACAGGACTTTAAGATGAATAACGTGAAGGATGGGATCAAGGAAAAGTCATGCCATCTAAAACCTGGAACTAGACATGACTCTTTTTTTAAAGAGTTTATATTTAATAAAAAAAAGGAAACTATACAGAAGTTTCCACATTGTAATAATTTGAGATGTAATAGTTATATAATAATTCCCTGATACTCTAAACTAGAAAAGATCCTCAATGTGTATTATTGATTTAATTCAATATTATGTAATGTTTAAGGTCGGGTCCTTATAAACCCTCTACCCAAAACCAAGAAAATGTGATGAAATCATGAAATTAAATGTTTCCTGACCAATATAATAGGAATTAATGGTAACAATGGCTTTAATAAGTGTACAAATTTGATATTAAAAATATAGGGGTTTATATTTATTTTGAATTCCTGATTCTAGAAAGCTATACATAGATTCTCTTAGGGATTTTGTGAAATTTAATCTTAAACATGAAGAAAAAAGACAAATAGAACCTTCAATTGAACCTTTATTGATTTAAAACACAAAAATTATCTTATATTTTTTGGATTTTTATGCTCAGAGATTTAAATAAAGGAACGATCTAGATTATCCATACTTTTACAAAAACTCTGGTATCACTATTATTCAATACCCAGTTTCTCTTATAAAAAATCAAAATGCCTTATTATGTCCAGTTTTTTGTCGAAATAATAATTAATTTGATTCATGAAAATTGATTGATGATGCATTGATATCACCATTGAGTTTCTATATCTAGATAATTATAGAGATTGAGAGGAGTGAGAGGTGGCTACATATTCCTTTTAAGAATATTCATCTCATCTAAATGATTTAAAATAGTCTATATAATATGTTTTAGTTTCAAAATTTTCACAAAATAAATTTAAGAATCTAATACAAATATATTTAACCCACAAATAGTGGAAATTACTTTTTTAAAATATTCATTACAATCAGAAATTATAATCACATAAATGAAATATTAAAATGATTCCACATGATCAAAATTGTGTAAATACAATGACTCATTCCACTCCTTATTATTTTACAAAACATGAACATGTAAAATTTTTACAAAACAAATATATTTTTATTCACATTTATACTAAAATAACATATGAATACCAAGTAAAATTTATATTTTTATAATTATTATAAACTTATATTATATAAATTAATTATTTTACATTCAGGAATTCACTCATGGATGTTTAGCATCCCCACAAATAGGTCCCACTTCATTAAAAAATATTAATCATCCTAAGATGTGAAAATTGTCGATACACTATGTTTGGGACTGTGTATTCCAATATCATGATTGTAGGGACTAATACCTATGGAGAAAGAGTGTAATCTTACAAATACATCCTGGAAACTAAAGAGTTAAAAATAGTTATAAAATCCTATTATAAAAATGAACTATATAATCTTATATCCTTAGCAGAAAAATTCTTAAAAGAAAGTCACACACATCATGTGATCATACATAATATTTTTATAATTTCATGACCATATTATATATAATTACCTATAATCATAATGTGTTTTGATTTAATAAGTATACATCCATCTGGTTCAACTAGGCCCAAGATATCATCTCCTTCTAGAAGTGATGCATCAAATGTTGATCATTAAATCAATATTATACAATTAGTAATAATCACAATGAGTGTTACCTCACAGAAAAACACAAATTTCATGGTTTTCATCTTCTATCTTGTATGTGATGAAACTATTAACATTGTTATTAATCTCATGTATAATAAACAATATAAATTCTCATAGTTAGAAATATCTAATTTCACCCGAAACATGTGATGTCTGTTTTGTATATTTAACCCTCATGACCATCTCTACTCGAGATCAACAAATGTGAAAATCATGATAAGATGTTTAAAATATTAGGATACCCCAATAAATGATAGCCAAACATGCCTTTTTCCAATCAGTATTATGTTTCATAGCCATATGACTTGTCTTTAAGATTAATTTCCTAGTATATTGAGAATCATATTAATGCATGGAATTCATATTACCAATTAGTAAAAGTATTATAAAATGGATATTAAAATTTGAATAGTGGACATAGAAATATATACACTATTATGGTATGTTAACTACAAGAATAACTATTTTCTTTTATGATATAGTAATAAAACTTTACTGTTTCTAATGGGTCTAGTGCACCGACTTTTAGAAATCTATCATCTAAAATGATTCCACAGATTGGGGGAAGATGATAGGCTATTGTCAAATGAAACAAAAAAAATTAAAATTAAATAATAGAAAAAATAATACATTTTTATCAACTACTTCAGAATAACTAAACTACTGATCATATAAAGGATATTTTTTCATTAATGATGGAAGACTCAAGAATTAAAAATGGTAACCCTTCCTTTAATTTTAAATCATATTATACACCTCCAAATGAAGAGTAAATGGTATGAGTAAAGACAAATAAATAATGTAAAAACTAAATATGGGGGTAAATAGAATGAAGAAAATCATAAATAGTTGTAGTGGAATTAATGCATTAAAAGATATCGACGAGAAAGTGAAAAGTTTTGTGGTCATAAAATCAGGATGATTTGAATATATAATGTAATAGAGGTCAATAAATATCCTAGTTGAGGATAATCCAGAAAAATATGGGATAAAGCATAAATTTTGAGTAGTTATAACTCCAAAGTAGAATAGAGTAATTGGGAGAAGAAATCATATTTTTAAACAATATGTCTAGAAAAATTCTCATTGAAAAAGGCTTCCTGATGAAATTTTGGAAATAAGCATTCACTACAGGTGTATACACTTCAAATACAGATTTACTTTTTCCAATATAATTGGTGATCAGAAAACACAGGTGCAGACAAGGAGGATAGGGTCTCTATAGAATGCGTCAAACTTATCTAGGTAGAGCCTAAATTCTTTGATGAAGCTTTTGGTTATAGGAATTGGGTTCACGAAATGAATGAAGATCTTGACCAAATTTAGAAGAATAATACAATGGAAATTGAATCATGACTAGCACACAAGAATTTCATCAGAACAAAATGGGACTTTCACAAAAAAATTGAATGAAGAATGTGTTTTTATTCAAAACCTAGCACGACTACTGTATAAAAGGTACTCTCTGATATAGTGTATTAATGTGGAAGAAAAAGATTCACCTGTTTCTAGGCTGGAATCATTCAAATTATTCTTGTACCTAGTAGTTCAAATAAATTTTATGTTTTTTCAGATTGAAGTCATTTTTTCATTTCTATATGGAATTTGGGAATAATAAGTATACACTGAACAACCAGATGGTTTTCTTATCCATGAAGATGAGAACATGGTTTTTAGGAAATATAAGGCATTATATTGTTTGTAGAAATCACCATGGGCAATATATACACGCCTTGATCAGTTTCTAAATATGCTCAGTTTTCCATTTGGTCAAGTTAATTTGAATATGTATTTCAACAATGGAAATAGTCAATGGATGACAATGCAGGTTTTTGTCAATGACATAATATTAGGTGGATTAGATGAAGCACAATACAGATAATTTTCTGAATTCATGAAAAGCGAGTTTTAAATTTCGATGATTGGTGGGATGACATTTTTCCTCGGCATATAGGTGAGGAAAGGAAGGAATGGATGTTTTATTTATCAATATAAATATTCCATGGAGGTTTGGAGAGGGTTTGGAATAGATAATTCCAAATAGATGAAGACTCCAGTTATACCTTGTTGAGATTGTCACGTGATGATGAAGGTAGGCCAGTTAAAATCACAGAATATAGGCAGATCAATGGATGTTTGTTTTATCTAATGGAAACAAGGCAGGATATTGTATTTTCCACAATCTATGCAGTGAGGTATCAATGAAATCACAAAGTGAACCCCATGATTACAGTAAAATTGATTATTTGGTATAGCAAGTGAACAATGGGTTTTGGCCTAATGTATAATGACAAATCTCATCCAGATTTACGATGATATATTGATGCGGATTGGGATGGTTCATCAGAGGATAAGAAATCCACATCTGGAGGTACCTATTATCTTAGAGGATTGGGTATTTCTAATTTGATCATGAATCACGATTTCATTTCATTGAGCGTAGCAGAAGATGAATATATTTTTACTATTCCAGCATGCACACAAGTGTTGTTGTTGAAGCAGCATCTTGACAATTTATGAATTGAATTGAAATCACTAATCGTAATTATTTGTGATAATTCAGGTGCTATAAATATTTCAAAAAATCTAGTTCATCACTCATGGACAAAGCTTTATGAAATAAAATTTAATTTTATCAAGGAGAATGAGTTGAAAGGGATTTTAATGTATGATTTTGTGCCTACAGAACAAAAAGTTGCAGTTATTCTTATGAGGGCCTTAAACAACGAAGAATTTGAAATGTATCGATTGGGTGTGGGATTAAGTCGAATCCCTACTCTTGAAAATGTGTGGATGTGGGACCCCCTCTCCCTGCGGTACGATGTGTTTACCCTATTATGTATACATAGGTTGATTTCGGTATTTCAGAAAATTTATAAGTTCCCTTGGGGTTTGTTGACAATGGGGGAGAACGTGGGACTATTCTAGGGGAGAAAAGACTCAGGGAGAGGATATATTGTGGAGTGGAAAGATAGGGGTAGTTGAAGCCGGGCAAAAGTTTTTCGGAAGATAATTTATATATGGGGGGAATTAAATCTAACAATTCTAGAAGTGATTGATCCATTATTAGATATCACAATGGCTGAGGTTCATGAAGAATTTAGTTCGTTGGTATTCGAGTTTATTTATGGTATTAGTAGTTAGTGATTAGAAATAAAGTGGTTCATTATTGAAATTTTCATTATACTATTTTTCTCCCACCAAGAATGGTTGATGGGGACATAGAGTATATGTTGATTAAATATTTGGATCCTATCGTAATCTCATAATATGAATACCGGTTGAATATGTAAGGAGTTTTAATGAGGTATAAAAATGTGAATCATTGTTATGACTAGAGTTGTCAATAAACCAGAATGGGGAGATTATTGGAAATAAATACCTCACCGTGTCCTCTTAGTATGTTTTGGTTGTGGATGTGATTGTTATCAAACCCATATGACCACAAATGAGTATGGATAGCATTCCATGTCCACCAAGAGTATTTGAATGCATTCTAGGCTATGATAATGGTATGCAGGTATGGTTCACCAAACCACAAATGGTTCATGGTGGAAGGTGGTGTGGTATGCGGATAACATGACGACGATGGAGAATATTGAACACGTATGAAAAAAGGTAGTAGGCAGACTGGATAGAAAAAATAGTTTGCAGGTGGTTTCTAGTTCGCAAAAGCAGAATGATAGGTATGTGGTGGAGGATGAAACAATTATTTGGTAAATCATAGAATACCATTTTTTAAAGATATCATTGCCTATATAAGAATTTATAATCTATACAGTTACTATGGAGATTTAATATCATTAGGGAACCACTTTTGGATCCATGATTTTTTTAATGATTGGATGGAGTTTGCAAAGGATGTTTCGTGAAGGATTAAGTGGTTTGTTGGGAAGTGATTTTGCTGAATGTTTTTGCAGATAATTAAAACATGCAGAGGACGTGGTATGAGAAAGCTGAATTTTTGGTATATGGGAGAGGAATGTGAGGTACAATGAAGGGGAATGTGTTGTATGTGGAATAGGATGTCATGGTACGTTGAAGAATATGGTCTGGTACCCGATAGCTGTTTGAGATGGTTGTCCGCGAACAAAGAACAGTTCGCAGACATATGGAAGTTAACCGAGGTGGTTCGTGGAGTCAGTACCTAGAGGTGATACATGATAACTAAGGCAGATGATGTATGCAGCCATAGGCTGTTCATGGAAGTTGAAATTGTATGCAAAGCAGACATTCTACATACCATACCTGATACTCAGTACGTGGGAGGAGAAGGTGGTTCACGATTTTCATGAGGATGATCTAAATAGAATCAAATAAGCTTTCGAAATGATTTTCTAGTACATCGTAGTGCTCTAGAAGTTTGACATCATCTGTGGGTCAAAAAGGAACGTCAACAGAGCATCTACCTATAATTGAGGATGCAAGTATTCTTACAAATAAAGGTACCAACATTTCCGTTAACTGTGTTTGACCTACAATTCAATAAACTATGTGTGGATTCATTTCTAGAGTAGTGAGTGCAGGAAGATGAAGACGGTGACCCATTCCACCGATATTGTTCCATATAAAGAAGAATAGTTATTTACCCTTGGGAATACAGTGATCTGACCCTAAACATTGTAATATTAGTGAGCATGGGCATAAATGATCTAACCAAAAAATTGTAGTCATTATTCTTTGTGAGACTTAGTGAATTTTGTACATTAGCGCACCGACATTGTATGCGCCTTGGGCGTATCCCAATGAGGGTAAACCAAGTAAAAATCAACGTGTCATTTGCATGATTTCATATCAATTCATATATTTCTATGGGAGGAAGAGTGAATTGAGTTTTCTCTAACAATAAATCAAGACCTGAGTGAGTCAATGTTTTAATCAATTATACCCTGTTTCACCCGCTTAATAGGATATTAGACCTAGTGGACCTAACAATTAGTATCATAGGGAATGTTTGAAAGTCAGGGGTTCTCTCTCAAGAAAAGAAAATAGAGGTTGAAAATCAAAAATTAATTCTAATATTTGACAAAAATAATTTTAATCTATGGAATAATCATATACAAAATTACTTCCGATCAATAGGGATAGATGTATTCACATCATATATGATTGGAATATTAGAATACATTAACAGTGGTGCTCTATTAGATGTTGAATTAAGTCTATTGGTTGGTGATGATAATGGGATAAATGCTTTTGGAGGAGCCCTATCAAATGAAATTTATACAAATGTGATGTCCTGTAAAACATCACATGCAATGTGGGAAAAAAATGTAAACATTTATGAGGCCAACCCAAAATTCCATGAAGCAATGCTGCAGGTTCTATGGAATAAGTATGAGGATATCGGAATGAATCCCAATGAGACTGTTGAAGCATTATTTGATAGGATAAATATTATTGTGGAAGGCATGAAGGTTCTTGGAGAAGTCCTTGATGATATAAATATTATGAAATTAATCTTTGGGAAGCTTCCACCATTGTTCAATCCAAACATTTCAGTGTTGGAAGAAAATGTCTCGAAAGAGATGACAATAGATAACCTACACAATTCCCTTATAGCATATAAAATTGGAAACGATGATAATGATACATTGGAAAAGGGTATGTCTAACGAAGAGGCATTCGTGGATATGAATAATCTCTCTGTTGTAGATATACCTGAGGAGGAAAATATGTATGAGGTAATGTCATTTCTCTCATTCAATATGAAAAGGGGAAAAGGTATGTTCAAATGTTAAAATCCATTTTAATTCTTTCCATGCGGAATGATTGGGCATTTTACCACAATGTGTCCTATGTAGTTTTATGATTAAAATGAGGAAATTCCACAAATGATATATTAATTAAATGTGAAAAGGAAATGAATTACTAGGATAATGTTATTCAAGAATAACAATCGTTCTTCAAGAAAAATGAATGTTCATAAGAATCTAATCCAACAGAGTTGGAGAACTACATTGATCATAAAGTATTTTTTGGTGTTAGTTGGTATAAATTCCTTAACAAGAGAAGAATGTGATAATGAAGAAGTATAAATTAATGGAAGGGTTTACCTGTATTTTGAAATAAAATCTTTCCTTGAAGAGGTAGATATTTCTTGAGCCACAAAAATGCTAACAAACCTCATCCTGAGGCCAAACTATATATTCCACAATTGGAAGATGAAAATTTTGAGCTTAATATTTTAATTGAAAGGCTCAGGTCGTCAATGCCAAAAAACATTAAAAAGGTTATGGAGTACAAACTCAAAATTGATGAACATAAAATGAAAATAAAAGGCTTGATTGAAACTAGAAATGACCAAATCAAACATTTGGAACATCTAGAAGAAGAATTTATTGGTCTGCATCGAATAGATTACATGATATTTGAGCAGAGGGATCCATCATAATAGGTGCAACAAACAAATCTGAATGATAAGGTATGTATGGGGATTAATCTAAATCAAAAAGAAGTTATTTTCCAAGTCATGGCACACGCATCCACTTTAAGAATGAATATTGAATTTGGTATAAAGCAGAATCAGAAGATTCATAGAACTCATGTCACAACTAATGGTGAATCATTTTCTCCCAGAAATATACCTCACATAAAATGTTATTTTTGTGGTAAGATTGGACACTATTAAAATTTATGTTCCATATCAAAGAGGTTCTAATGGAAATACCCCCGATAGATGTGGTCATACAGAGCTCAAAATTCCTGGTCATTATTTTATGGTATTTTTTTATGGTGTAACGGAATCAGAAATATTGAAAATTATTTCAGTTTAGCAATGTAGAGAAATGCACCAAGGTAGACTGAATATGATCATAAGAAGTTTTCAAATGTATCTTCAAGGGAGCTGGAAATACAAAATCAATTTTCAGTTTTTCAAGATGATTCTGGTCCATCATATATTTAGGATGATAAATATTATCATTCCATGACTGGTATGATGTCAATGACATGGGCCAGAAAGAAAATATTCAAGATAGAGGTGGTTGTAAAAATTACATTCAATTATTTAGATCGCACTGGGATATGGATCATTGACATTGTATGCACATTCCAGAAGACAGGAAATACTAATCTAGTAACCAGAATGAGGTATGATAAACAACGTATTGTAATATTTAGTAATGATGAGGTCCATAAAATTATTTATTCAAGAAAATAAATTTTGGAGGAAAATACACGAGATTATTAAATTTCTTATTTGTCGAAAGGCACAATCATAAAATTTGTTGAGTTGGTAAATTATGTGACTCAGGACATGCCATAATCTTTTCCAAGAAATTTTGTATCATAAATGCAATGGATGGTGATGTTGTGTGGCAAGTAAAATGTACGAAAGGGAATATCATCCTTTGAAGTGGAGAAATAGATATGTGTTTTCTATCCAAAAATGAATAAAACATGACATGTCATAATCTTCTTGTCCACATAAGCCATGGTTCCTTGGATGATCTGGTTAAATATGATGAAGCTAAAAATATCCCTAGATTATCATGTGATCTTACTCATACATTTGATACATTATCATCAATAATGACTATAGTAGAATTAAATGTGTTTTAATAATCACCCACATATATGAAGTGTTCAGTTTCATTAAATGATATCAGTGTGAATGTGAAAAGATGCTTGGTAAGAAAATCTGGATTATTCAAACTCATAATGGAATAGTGTTCACAAATAGCCAAGTGAAGCATTATCTCGAAAAACATGGGATAAAGAATCAAGTTTCAGCAATAAGAACTCTATAGAAGAATTTAGTAGTTGAGAGAAGAAATTTTATTATCAACAATATGGAAAGAACAATGCTCACGAAAAAAGTCCTTCTAGGGAAAGTTTGCAATGAATTAGTAGTGCGAACAGTATAAACATCCAATAAATATTTACTTTGTCCAAAATATGAGAATACACCATATGAGTTATGGTACGGAAGATGCCGTCATTGAAGTACTTTTGAGTATTCAAAAGTAAATGTTTCATTCTCAATAAATAGAAACGTTGGATATATGAATACTTATGAGATAATGAAATATTTCATGGATACTCAAAGAATAGAAAAGAATATAAATATATTATTAAGTGGATGATAAAGATATTTGAAAGTCACGATGGGAACATACTGGAAGATGAAAAGAATATTTAGAAAATACATGATCAGACATAGGTTGATATTGTTGAATGGATTAGAATGTCTGAAGATAATCCATCTCTAGAGATAGATTTAGAGGAAGAATTTGATGAAAGAAAAATATTAGTGTCTACCTAAAGACCAGTGAGAGGATATCAATTAATAAAAATAATATTATTTGTCATCAAATAGAAATAGTGTATACAAGAAGGATGAAGCCTCTACTGAAATCCTCATAATTTTCATAGGTGTAGCCTAAATTCTTGGATGAGGATAATGGAGATGAGAATTGGGTTTAGGAAATGAATTAAGAGCTTGACAAAATTGAGAAAAATCAAGCATGGGAAACTATTTCAAGACCATTAAACAAGAATTTTATTGGATAAAAATGGACCTCTCACAAAAGAATCAATGAATATGGTGATTATATTCAAATGAAAGAATAAATGGTGTGAAAATGGTACTCTCAGAAAGGGGATATTGATGTTGATGAGAAATTTTCACATGATTCAATGTTGCAGACAATCAGGTTTTTCATAGCCATATTATTGCAAAGAAAGTCAATGTTTTTTCATAAGGATTTAAAGTAAGAATTTCTAAATTGACTTCTAGAAGAATATTTATACATTAAGAAACCACAGGGTTTTCTCAATCATGAACATGAGAAAAGGGTTTTTTCTGTCGAAGAAGGAATTATATGGTTTGAAGAAAGCAACAAGAGAATGATATTCAAGGATTGATCAGTTTCAAAAGATGATTGGGTTTTATCGTGGAGGAGTTGAATAAAATATATATTTCAACAGTGGAAATAGTTAAAGTATGTTTGTGTTGGTTTATGTTGATCAAATAATCTATGGTGGATTATATGAAACACAATTCATACTGTTTTTCGAAATTCATGAAAAGTTAGTTCGAAATGTCAATGATTGATGAGCTGACATTTCTCATCGGCTTACATGTGATACAAGGAAGGAATGGAACTTTTATTTATCAAACTAACTATGTCATAGTGGTTTTGAGATGTGTTGTATTGGATAATTCAAATATATGGAGACTCTGGTTTCAACCTAGTGGAAAATATCACGATAGGATGATGGAAAGCTATTTAATATCATAGAATACAAGAAAATCAATGGGAGTATGATGTATCTGATAGCAACAATGCCGGATATTGTATATACCACATACCAAGATGTGATGTATTAATGAAATTCCAAATATATCCAATTAGTTTTAGTAAAATTAATTTTCTTATATATCAAGGGAACAATGGATTTTCGAAAAAAATTTAATGATAAATCACATCTAGTGTCATTGGGATATAGAGATACAGATTGGAGTGGTTCAACCGATTATTGGAAATAAACATCAAGATGTTCCTTTTATCTTGAAGGATCATGTATTGATTGATTGGGAAAAAACCAAGATTTGATTTCATTGAGCACTATAGAAGCAGAATATATTGTTGTTTCTCAAGAATACACGTACCTAATGTGGATGATGTAGCGGATTGATGACATGGGAATTGAAGTAAAATCTCCGATATGAATTCATTATGATAAATCTAGTTCTATAAATCATAGAAAAAATAAATTCTATTAGTCAAGGATAAATCCAATTGAAATATTATATCATTTTATAAAGGAGGTGGTGGAGTAGGGGCTTCAAAAGTTACAGTATGGGCCAACTGAACAACAAGTTGAAGATATTTGTACAAAGGCCTTACCCAAAGAAGCATTTGAAAGGCATTGATTGGCTCTAGGAGTCCATTCTAATCCCCACATTTGATAACGTATATATGTGGGACCCCCTATCACCAAGGTATGATGTTTTTTCCCTAATATGCATAAATGTGTTCTTTAGCCTATTATATACAACCTTTTAATTCCCATCAGGTTCCTTGAAAAAGGGGGAGAATGTGTGAAAATTCCAAGTGTAGAAAAGACACGTGGAGAGTTTGTTTACTGGAGAAGAAAGATATGGGGATTTTAAGCTAATCAAAATCTATTTGGAATAGCTATTATATTGGGAGGGAATTAAATCTGACAAAGTAAGAAATGATTGATCAATGATTAAATATCATGATGACTGATGTTCGGGATTAAATAAGTTCATTGGTATACATGTATTAGCATGGTATTAGTAGTTGGTGACTAGGAATGAAGTGGTTAATTGATAAAAGTTTCATTGTACCCATTTTTATAAAGCATAGAATGGATCATGTGGGCTTAAATTATGATTTGATTAAATCCCGGATCACAATATTAATCAAATAAAGCGAATGATGGATGAAGATGGAAGGAGTTTTAATGATGTAACAAAATGTGTAGCATTATTATGAGAATAGTATTTAGAAAATAAAAGGGGGAGATTGTTGGGAAAATATCCATCATGGGGTCCTCTCAGTATATTTTGTGTGTGGTTGTATCTGTTGAAAAACATAGATGACCGCAAATGATATGGTTTGTGTGAAGAATGGTAAAAGATGTTGTTAAAGGAAGATAAATGAGGTGCCTGGTACATGGATCATGTATCATGTCTAGTAAGAGTACGCAGCCGTCTACCAGGTAGCGGGAATGGTATGTTGGTTCCGTTCATGAATCTAACAATGGTTCATGGTGGAAGGTTTTGAATTATGTGGATGACTTGATACTATAGAAGAATATCAATCACATTGAAACAAAGACAGTATGTAGAAGGGATAGGAAAAATGGATCCCAAGTGGCTTGCGATTCTCAGCTACTGAATTATCGGTATGTAGTGGAGGTTGAATCGAAGATTTCATAAATTGTGGATTAGATTTTTTGTTGATATCATTGTATATATAATAATTGACAATCCAACTGATTACTTTGGAGATCGAGTATCATTAGTGAAAATATTTTTTATCTGTGATTTTAGAAAAGACTGGTTAGTTTACAAAGGGAGGTCCGTGAATATTGAAGTTGTTCATGCAAAAGAGATTTGGACAAATGTTTTTACTGAGAACATTAACCTACAAATGATGTGGCATGCAAAAGAAGAATGTGTTGTACTTGGATGATGAAGGCACGATATGCGGAAGCGGAAGGTGAATTACCTGATAGCAGTTTGCGAGGTTAGTCAGTGAATCACAAATATTTCACAGACAGAGGGTGGTTCACTGAGGAGGTTCATAGAGTCAGTATGTGGAAGAAATATACAAAATCCTAGGTAGATGAAGTATACATACAAAGGCCATTCACAGAATATGCATTAGTATATGGAGCAGGTGGTATGCACAGAAAACATAGTACTCAATACGTGGGAGGAGAAGGTGGTTGACAATTTGCTGAAGGAATCTTGAAAAGGCTTCAAATGAGTTTGAGAAAGGATTTTATGGTACCTAGCTATACATGGGAAGGATAAATTCATATACTATTGAAAAATAAACTTCAACAAAGCATATATATAATTAAGGATATAAGAATTCTTGGAAATGAAGGGACCTAAATGTCCATAAACCATATTTGACCTACTAGATGATAAATTTTGAGACGATTCCTTTATAATCAATGAGCACATGAAGAGGAAGTTGGTGACCCCTTCCACCGACAGTGATCTAGAGAATGGGGCATTGGGAGTGACCCTTGGGAATTTTGTGAGAAGACCCTAATCTTTGTAAAGGTAGTGTGCCTGGGCATAGAAGATGTAGCCTTTACATTTTAGCCATTATTTTTTATGAGCCTTAGTAAATTTGTTACATTGGCACATCATTGTTTTATACTCCTTGAAAATAGCCTAGTGATTCTGAAACAAGTAAAAATAATTCTTTCATGTGAACGATTTCTTATTTGTTCTTATATTTCTACGAGAGGGAAAGAGATTTGAGTTTTGTCTAAAAACAAAACAAGATACGAATGTGGAAATTTTTTAATATGTTGTGCCCTGATTCACCCCCTAATAGGGTATCTATCCTATTAGACCAAACAACATTTATGAAATATTATTTAATTATAATTATTATACATTTAATGATTCATATAACCATAATATCATTGAAAAAATGATCCTATAAAATAATTATTGAATCCAAATAGAAGCACATAAATCATTCCACTTAGTATGTTTTAATAGTATAAACATGACCATGATCCGTTAGATTATTTTGAAATATATTCCATTGAATCATAGGGAATTCATTTTCATATTTTCCCATATCATTATAGTAGAATTATTGAACATAAGATACTTATTTCTGGTACTTTTAATCACAACAATGGTTTCCTTTCTGTCCACACCTATATAAATGTTTCATTCCCATCAACCAAGTATCATTGTTTTTATTTCCATAAATATCACATGTGGGAAAACCCTCCATTCACATATTCCTATTATTTTTTTCTCTTCCATTCTCTTCATGAATTTCCACCATTTGAAAAAATTATAAATAGAGGAAAATTTATTTGTCATGAGGGAACATGATTCTATGTCCCCATTGGATGATTATTCATGGGATGCTACTTCCATTCAATAGATTAACTTAATCCTGTCAAAATTAATGGTCATCCTTAATCATTGGATTATGTGAATTATATGGTTCCCATTACTTATATTGGGTTCCTTTAATGAATAATCAAATACCCAAGATTATATTATATATATTTTTTTCAATATGTATAATCCAAAATCCATTGAAAACACTTAACATAAATTGAAAAATTTATGTATGGATAATCTGATAATCATAAATATGGTTCCTATAAAAATTATTCAAAATCATAAAATATTTTTAAATAATTATTAATGGTTTGTAAAAAAATTAATTAACCCATGAATATAACCTTGATGTTTCAAACCACATGAGTTGTAATGAACATTATTGTGTATCATGTAATTCTCATGTCGACCATTATTTTCCTTTTTGGAGTAATTTATCTATTGACATTTATTATTGAACCAATTCCGCATATTGTATCATTAAAGGGATGTATTTCTTGGAAACCTAGATAATCTCAACATTACAAAAACATTAGAATTATATTCTTTAATTAGAATTTTCCTGAAAGAAAAACATATGATCATATTCCATAATATATGTTATCTTAAATATAGTTCTCATGGTTTCTACTAAAAATCCTCTAATTCTAACTATAATGTTCTTTAACACAGTTTCACAGAGTTAGTTGATACTTTATTACATTGAAATAAGATAAAACGAATCACATCGTGAAGGATCATCTATATTATTAGTCTTGGTAAACATGATATATAATTTAATCCCATATTATGTCTGAAGACATTAAATTAAACATTGTATTTTCTCATATTGAAACGTTATTTCTTCTTGCATACCCCTGTATAACAATCATAATACACATCATAGAATACATAGGTAAAAAAACAAGTAATGGGTGAGTTTAAATGCTTAGTATGGTTCAATATATAATAGAATCTATCATGAAAAAATAGTTATAATCACATTTTCAAGGAATATAACATAACCACATGTCATTTCATCAATTATTTGATCATAATATGGCAGGAATAAATGTTAATCAACTAATTCGATATAAATAACAATGTTTGATTGAAAATTAATGAGGGATATTATTAAATAGTTGGATAATAACATGGAACGTAAATAAATAATCTTATATTGAGGTGATGCATAATTCTAGACATCATAATGATACTGTCAAGACCTTTCACTCGAAAATTTAAAACTATGGGCTTAAAACCATTTAATCTGGCCAACTGTTTTTTTCATGAGACTTACCAATGGATCAAGGGGTTGTTGAATTCTAATACCCAGCCACCACATAAAAATTACAATGTATTTTTCATATGATAGGGATAAAACATAATCAACATAAACATTTAAATTAGAAAATTAACATATAAAATGTTAATACTTACAATAATAAATAAACATAATCATAATCTATCCATAGTAATATGGTGACTGGTAATAAAATTTTACATTCCCAGTCATAATGATTATAACCCATTCAGGTAAATAAAAATGATGGCATCAATACAACAAATCCCTAGTGGATTATAAGTGTTTTAATGTGTTGATATATTTGATCAATATAAGAACAATTAAAATTCCATTGAAGACATTTTTGATGAAATTATACATTTCATTTTAAAAATATCCTTTCAATGCAATTATTTCACCAAATATTTTTAAAATAAATTTCATTGAAAATAAATTTTTAATATTATAAAATAATAATTAAATCATTTAGGGGTCATGAAGGTAGAAAATTATTTTCATTCCATATACGTTAAAACTAGGATTCCTTTCATATTTTCAGCAAATGCCACATAGGAATAGTTTTGAAAATGACATGGAGATTCCATTCAAAAACTGCAATTATTAAAACACCTGTAAAAAATTATTTAATGAATATTTTTTATGATTTTAAAATTATTTAAAAAATAGACTGCATGGTTTTAGATGAAAAAGTATTTTTGACTGAATATAGAAATGAATATATATTTCCCTAAAATAATTTTCACAATAATTTTAAGCACCAATGAGATGAAAATGAAACTATTAATCTAATAGTTAATGAATAATTATATAATAATAAAATTACTTATATTATTAAGTGATATATTATAATAATTCTCCACAAAAAATTTAATCATAAATAGTCATGATAAATAATTATATAGTAAAATAAACCATTCACACTTTGGTAAATTGATAATTGAAAACCCAATGAAAATAATAAAATAAGATGATAAATCAAATACCTTAAATAAAAAATTAATCATGATAAGAAATATCGAATGATGAATTATGTGTACTACACAGATGAATAAGTGAAAAATATGGCATATGTCTCATGGAAGTAAAAGTGAGACGAGAAACCCTTACATTGTGTTGGAAATTCTTCCTTTGTGTCTTAGACTCTTTTGTAAAAATATATTATTTTAATATAAATATTTTAAAGAAACAAAATCATATATTTCATACCATATATTATTTACTTATATTATTTTAGGCCATAGTATTAATAGATTGTTATTTACATAATAGTTTTTGGAGTTATTTGGTTTGTTTTTCAATTATATTTTTGGTCAGTAATTTTAGCCCTTTTATGTTGATCCTCGATGAATAATTTGTATAATTTTATCCAGGATATTAATATCATGTCTATTATTTATATTTTATTTATATTATTTTATAAAATTTATATAAAGAAAATTGATAACAATGTTCAATGAGACGGTAGGCCATATGTATTCCTAAACGTTGTTTCCATTTTTCATAATGCATTGAATAAAAGTAAAATAACTGATAATTCATCATTAAATAAAATAATTAATTCATATATATCAATTATATTAATAAAATACATCTTTATTTCTATTTATGTAAATATTAAATGAAAAACAATTTACATCGCTAAATAGAGGCGGTAATCCACACTTATTCACGAGCAATGTTATTGTTTTCCAATGAATGGAATGATTGGATGTAATATATAAAATTATTTTTCCAGAATAATTTATAGGTCCTTAGTATCTCATATATTTAGTAACATTATTATTACTACCATCCATGTAAATCATAACTAAAAAATCAATGACATCACTTCGTGAGGCGGTAGTTCGCTATACACAACACTGTTATTATTTGTCCCCCATGTAATGGAAAATAAGATGGTATATGTTATAAAATAATTAAATCAGTATAGAAATTTCAATAATATAATATAAATATTTAATATCAATCATTATATCCATCCATTAATGGTGTTTAGGGAAAATGAATTTTATCGGTTTGTGAGGTTGTAATCTGCTGTAAAAGCAATTAGCAATTTTGTTTCTAGTTTGATAGATGTGGAGATAAATTTTGGTTATTAAATTAAAATAATAAAATATTACTATATATGGGATATTGATTTTATTATTATCATAGTTGAATATAATTTTATAGAGGTGGAAGAACAAATAAAACAAATACACATGTTTAAGAATTTTACATCTTCGTGGGAGAGCCTCTTTAGGCTTATAGCTAATTCCTTATCAGTAGGGATTAATAAAAAAATAAGTAAAATAGTATGTGGGTAGCTAATTAATTAGGTTATTTTTTTATATGTTTTTTAAACAAATGGGTTTTTAAGTGTGAATAGTAGTGGATAAGAGGTGGCCTTTTACATGTTGGGGATAAAACCTACATGAAATTATTTAAAAGATAATGTGATAACCACATTTTAATCATTAATAATAATCCAAAATGTGTCATTATAGAACATTAGATGTTAAAATATATTAATATGTTCATAAAATGGATTTTGGTAAATTCTTAGGACATTTTTAACACGTATCTTCCTAGTTTAACTGTATAGTAATCCCATTTTTAGGATAACTACGATTATTATGTTTTACTATTTTTAGTATTCATTATGGTAATAAATTAATATGAACATATTATACAATATAAATTATGATGATTACATATATGAAATCATTTTTTCTAAATCAATTCAAATAATTGGCATAATGCAATTTAAAATTAAACCCATAAAGGTGTCAAAAAAAGTGTTTATCTAAATAAAGTTCAAGTTTTTTTACTTTTATACTTATGAATTAAATAATTAATTTATTCAAATAACCTAAATTAGTTGAATTATAATATAATTATCTAATTTTACTTACAAAAATTAAAAAATTATTGTATTTTACTATAATTTAAATGAAGAGTTCATTTTCAATTAAAAAAAATTTCCTTCATGATCAAGAAAATTATTCTTTTTAAAAAATTATAAACAATTCATCGAATGATTACTTTAAAATTAATAGTTAATAAATTTATTTTATTTTGATAAAAAACATAATAAAAGTTTTAAAGAATAATTTTAAAGTTTTGGTGAAAATCATGACTGAACTGCCTTTTATAAAAATACTATTTTTCAAAGAAATATTTTTTTCTCTATCAAATTATCTTTGTTTCGTTTGAAATAAATTGTTAGCCAAATATTTTATTTTATATATTTTTAATACATATAATATTTCTAATTTATTTATTATAATTCATACCATCAATATTAACAGGTATGTTATACAAGTCATATTTAGATAGAAAAAATTTAATAGATTATCATATTTCATTTAAAACTGATGTTTTTTGAATCAAAGGATATGGAAGATATTGAATATAATGATATTTATATTGCATGCCACTATCAAACACAATGTACTAAATTTAAAATCTCTGGGTATTATAGTATTGAATTGTTAATATGTAATATTTTCCCAGTCATTGAAATAAGTTTTTTAAAAAGGATACATCAACATATACAATATAAAAATGTTTTTATGGATAAAAATTCGAGTAGAAATGATCATGTTTAAATGCATGGTAATTAAAATATAGACATGTGGTAGAAAAGATGTCCACTTAAATGACGAAGATTAATGGGGAATGTGAACATGTGAATTTTTGTGACAATAAAACCATAAATCAATAAAAGATGACAAATTATCATAAATTCATTGAAATTGAATATTTTGTAGTAAAATCATGTTTTTTGGATATAGAAATGAAAATGGTAGAATAAATTATAAAATAAATTTCTTATAGAATTTTTTAAGGATGTTTTTTTAAATGAAGATCTAAATTAATTTAATTAATTTCTTAAAATAAATCCCTTTTATTACAATTAAATATTTTTAGAGAATAATTTTATTTGCACATCGATAAGAAATTATATATCAAGATATACTCATAAAAACAGTTGTGGTGGCATGAAATGTTATTTGTTCAATTAAAAAAATATTAATTTCCCAATATTGTAAAAATATTTAATTTTTTTTGAATATACCTTATTAAATAATATAATTCAAGAATGAATATTTTGGACATTGATATGGATAAAAAATAATATTGATATAATAGATGTGACAATTCCAATCTCCCTATAATGTATCACACATGTTGATTTTTGATCCAAAAATATACGAAATGAAAAATTGAGATGTAAAAACAAAAAATAAAAAAATTTGGTTAAATTTGATTTTTTTAAGGAGAATATATTCCTATCTAAACATCACAACTAAAATCAAAACATGAAGAGTCCATGTATAAAATGATAATTTTATATAAATCACATACCCTAGTTGTCTGTTCATCTATACATGTTTGATGTTTCTGTGTAATAAATTATTAACAATTCATCTCTCATAACAAAATAATATTCCTACATATCATACAATATTTTATTAACTTATAAAATATTGTCACCCCTTAATTAAAAAGCATTTATTAAATTTATCATTCATAGTGTTCAATAGTCAATTTTTTCATGAATGATTCACTTTTACAGCCTTTGTTATTAAATAATGTTCATGTTTTAATTTTTTTAGAAATCTTATTAATCATATAAATAACATAAGTATCCACTTCATATAGTTTTAGAACAGTTCAGAAATAGTTTTATTGGAAAAACGGAATATTTTATCCATATATACACATGAGACATTTTCATTTTCCTAAAGATTGTTAATGAAATAAAACATATAAAAATTAATCATTAGAAATTAATATTTATATATTAAATATCAAAAAAATTCATTAAATATGTTTTTATGATAGATATATATATATACTGAAAATTAATATTGAAACTCATTACCCAATAAAGGTGGCGGTCCATATGTATAAAAAAACAATATCATCATTTTCTAAAATATGGGATGGTAATATGGAAGATGATATATTATATTTATTGAATCATGATTATTTCATAAATATCATATTTATTCAATAATTTCATCTTTACAACTATAATAGTGATCAAGTGATGAAAATTGATACACAATGATATATTGAGACAGTTGTCTTTATAAACCTGCAAGTGATGATATCATTTTCCATTGGATGGAATAGGGACAGAAAATTGAAGCACCGTTGACCAAAAACATATCTTTATGGTAAATAAACATATGTAAATATTTAAATGTCGATTTAAAAAAACGTTTGGATGTTCAATAAAAAATAAAATTAGAAAATATCCTAAAAATATGCATATTACATTCGTACTCACCTTTGGTTTAAAAATTAAGACTTCTTGAAGAGGTCTTTTGGTGAGGCCAAGAACTATATTTTAAAAAAATTGGAAATGTGACATCCCATTTAATAATAGAATAAATCATTATCATATTATTATTCATTAATTGGATAGATATATTAACTAATAATATTTTATTTAATTGAAAAAATAAATAAATTTATAATTTTATTAAAATCATTTCATATATGTGTTTATTTAAAATGTAATTTTCAAATTATAAAATTTTTATTAGAAAAAATTAATTTCATTTTTAATTAATCATGTCAAAATTATATTATGATGAATTATTGATAATTTTCTAAAAATATTACCATGATATTTAAGGACTCGAACAAGCATGGTCTAATTTTTTTAGTAGATTAAAATTCAACGAAACACAAAATCCACATTGCACAAAAAGCAATACCAAAATAGAAAATTATAAGAACAATACCACATAAAACACCTAAATTTCCAAATACCCACAACATAAACCAACCCATATTTAGAATACAAAAGCCCAAAGCCCCTCAAATACATTCTCTAATATAAATAAGTGTTGATAATTACTCCTATGGTGGTTCCTCCTGAGGTCATCCTTGCCGAAATCCACCTGTGTCGTTTGTTCCCCTGATGTCATCACAACCCCCAAGGGTCGTGAGCTATTGTCATCATTCTAGATATCCCCCAATGACCAAAATTAACATTTTCAACCCACTCATATACCAAAATCATGATTTCATCCTCATCCTACAACCACAGCTGATATTAACAATGATAATCACCCCACGGGTCAGCCACAACACAAGATCCCACAACGATCTATCAAACCACTATCAGGTTCATCCTCCTAGTGACAGACCATCATGGAAAAGACACCAGATCTAGTATATACTCTTAGAAATTCTGGTTTGAATACTATGTTCTCCTCACAAAAGACTCATTAAACCCATATTCGAGAAACAATATCCCTCACGTCCTTGCCTCCTCTGCTAGGATCCCACATGGATCACCCCGCTGCCCTACTATCTAAAGGATCCATCATGGGCTAGTTTATATCCATTATTATCGATCAATTCAACAACTAACTCCCACACTCACTGATCCAAACTGACCCCATATGATGATTTCTTCATCGTCACTAAAAGGAACAAGATCTCCCCACATTCATTGCAATAGCTGTCATCATAGTTTGTATTCTCGAAATTATTTCATTTACAAATTAAAAGTGAGAATTTCAATATTTTTAATATTTTATTAGTTATGTTTTGCTTAAATTAATTAATTTATAGTTTTTAAAATTTATTTTATAATTTAATTTATCATAAATACATTTTATATTTAAAAATTTGACTTCATTCAAAAACATGTATTTCATCATGTTTTACTAAGTTGATATTAAATGAAATTATTTCATTTTAATGTATTTAAACATAAATAATTGATTATATATTTACATTTAGGAGGAATGAATTGGTAAAATATGACCCTTTTGTTTTTTAGTCAAAAGGAATTAAAAAATTAGTAATTTTGGTTATTATGGTATTACGAATATCAGTTGATTTAGGTATATAAATAAAATGATAAGGATTATAAAATAATACTAACACTTACCTAAATTTTATTTTATGATTATATACCAAAAAATATCACTGAAATGTTTATTATATGTCCTTTTTTCTATTAGGAATTTATTACGACCTTTATATGATTTTTTGTCTGGATAAGTAAAAATATATAAAACTCTTGTTTTTAATAACTACAATATTTTATACATAAAGATAATAAGATGATATTTGTAGATATAAATATTATTTTTAAATTTAAAATATTTATATTCATAATGTTAATTTCTGGTAGACTATATAGTGTCGCAAAAATTTCCTTAATTTCTAAGACAACATTGATGCAGTAATTATTTAATTAAAAAAAACTAAAATAAATGATATAAAAAATAATTAACATAATATTGTTTGAGATAGTTAATGTGATCCAAGATTTTTTATATTAAAATTATATTTTATGGATTTAATAATATTTTTTGGTATGAAGTTTACATATTTTCATGATGTTATAGAAATCAAATTATTGAATAGTTTTAAAATGCGACATTAATGATATATGATAATTATAAATATTTTATTAAATGAAATAAAACTCAAAAAAATAATATATTCATCCAAATGACATAGATACGGTTCATAATATAAACCATGGTTTATTTATTGGTCATATGTTCAATTATATAAAAAATATTAACAGTCCAAGAGTAAAAATCCTTGTTGTCACGGTAAGAATGAATGTGGTTAGGGAGGGGTTAAGATCAAATTATTAGTGTACAAATGTGACCTAAAAATGTCCAAAATTTTTTTTATTGGAGGATATTTACCTATAAACAACCTATATTATTTATAAACTATATATGGTGCATTTTTAATAGAAACTTAATCTATGTTAATGTAAAACTTTGAAGAAATACAAGAGTTCCCATCCCCTAACATATAAATGAGATCCATGTTTTCTGATTTATTCACACATAAAAACCAAATTATATCTTCCAATAACTTACCAAATAGATTAATATAATATTTAAACTAATTTTCGAGGAATTTGTTTATGCAGAACACTAATCATAGTGGTGTTAATGTGTTAACAGAAGGATGTTATCTGAAGAGGAGGAAAAGTTTTTAATCGAGCGTGTCTATGTTATTTATTCATCAAACACCTTCAAATTTTATTCAAACATTATAAAAAAATTAATATAATATAAGAAATATGTTTGAATACTATTTTTTTAATATAATATCATATATCCATCTCTTATTCCTTGTAAATTGGAAAGAAACATTCGTTCGATTGTACGGAAGACTACTACCTTTTGAACTGATGTAAATCATTTTACATCACCATCTCTCATAGTTTTAATATTTTGATGAATTGAATGTATATATATATAATTCATGAAATATGTGTTATTATGAAAATATAATATATCATTTAACTTCATACCATTCCATTCTATGAAAAATAATAATATCGTTTGTGCATACGTGTGGACTACCACCTCCAAGAAGTGATGCGAATCATTTTTCCCCACCAAATCACATTAAGTATATATATAAGTATATTTAAAATATAAATATTTTAATTATGATATTATTATAATTATTTAAATATAAAATAATAGTTATCACTATTCCATAATGATCATTGATAACTTGAAATGTAACTCATTCTTACATATGTCCTACAGTCTCCATGATTATTACATAGTTCATTTTTCATAACCACATTTAATGGTTATATTTAAAAGTATAATTTATTTATTAAAATTTTAATAATTTTATTTTTATTGTTATTTAAATGATTTAATAATGACCGCATTATCCATATTTGACCAACTGTAGTCATTTATGACATATGTATTGGATATCACCAAAATGCTTAACATGAATTTAATTTATTAACTAATTGTATATAACAATGTATTAAATGAAATAAATAAGTAATTAACCTTAACATGATTTTAATCAATTATAAAATTAAAAAAAAATACTTTCAGGAATCTATGTAACATACGTGATGTGTCAATCTCAACATAAGAGAGTTTTCATCGAAAAGAATCTTTTAATGTTCTTCATTAAAATAATTTTATAATGGTCGAAATGAATATACATTTTTTATATAAAACATTAATGTAATATCCCACAATCATGGTGCCTCAATAATTTGATGTTCCATTATAATATTTCCCCAATTATATTTAAGGAAAATAGATTCTTCATTACAGGCATAGTTTTTATATTTTAGTAAATGATTTTTATGATCATTATTATGATGTTTTTCAAATTAATATTTTACCATATTATATGAATTTATTTAAAAAAATACAAAAAATATTATTTTATTTTAACATATATGGTCACAATTACTTTTATCACTATACTCACCATTATTTCAAGTTTGGATTCCTCTATAAGATTTCTTGTTTTCATCAAAGAAAAAACAATCCTTCACTTTTTGTGGGTATTTTGGTATGGAATACAATGTTTTATGAATAATGAGTATTTATATATCCAAATGTGTTTTTCATAAGGGATTAAAATATTATTTTATTGTTTTTGTGATGAAAAGGTATAGGTAAAAATTGTTTTATATGGAATATTAGCATTATATGTGAAATTGGTGAGCCTTGTAAAGATTATATGAATGGTTGAGGTCCATTAACTTATATATTAGGAGAACCTTATTAGAACAACAAGATTCTAATTAATATTATATTATTAGTGGGACCGGATAGTGCTCCAATGCATTTGATAATGTTCATTGACCTAACAGGAAAAGAGGGAGTTACTGAAGAGGTTTCTCTTATGGATTTAATGAGATTTATAGAATTTAGTTGAGAAAAAAATGTTTCATTTTCATAATGAAATGATTTATTTCATATGCATAAAGATCATTGAAATAATGGTAAATTTTACATATGATTTAATGATTTTCATTAGAGTAGTGGATTTCATATTTTTATGTCCCTTAATAATATTTTCTGATCATCCAATTTTTTAAAATGTATTTCACGTGTTTTAAGGATGGTAAAAAGTACCAATAAATCAAGTATAATGTCATGAAAATATTTTGTCAAAAGAACTCATGTTTAATTTTAAAAGATTATTTTTATCTAAAAAATGGATTCATATTACATGTGTCCACATTTTATATATAAGGGTTCAATATAAAATATCTATGGCCTAAATACAAAAAAAATATTTTCCTAAAAGATCATTTGAAATGATAAAAAAAGAAATCTATCTTAAAGACACTTGATTATCTAATGGTTAAAGATGGTTCCTTACATTCGTAATCATTGGGGTTGGGGTAGGCAACTTTAAGGGTAAGGATAATGAAAATATATGTAAACCTAATAGAAATTAATTTATGATTATGATGGGATATTTTATGAATATTTTCATGTTACTCCGTCAAAACTATGTTTTTATAGAAAGGTTTTTTGTAGATGAAATTTGGAGGATATAGTAAAAATCTACCAACGGTATGATATCATCCCAAATTAGTAACCTAGAATGATTAGAATTAATATGTAGTAGTTTGTTGTGGTTATGGACCAGTTGATGTAAGATATAAATACTAGAAGAACCCATGATAGAGATAATCTAGATCTACTTTAAAGGAACATGATGATAGTATAGAATTTTAAAAGGAAAAATCCTTAACCATTAAATAGAGATTATATCCTAGTGGTATATTAAGGATGGGTCAATTTACTAGAGATTATATTTGAATTCATGGGATTTTTACAACACCAATAGGTAATAATTTTTATTTGCCTCTTGGATGGTGAATTTGATCGAAGGTGGTATCTGAATAATAATATTATTGAGAAATATTATCTTGAAGATATTGAAAGACAAAAATTTAAGAATATTTTTTTACATAAATATTTCCCCAATTTTTTCAACTCATACTATAGAAAACATTTCTAGAACTGAGGTAGAAGGAATAATATTATGTGGTTGCATATAAAGCCAATTTCAAAAGTCTATCTAGGTATATAAAAATTTTTAATAATGGAATTGATAATAACATGAATTTATTTTTCTCAACTATGAAACCAAATTTTATGAAGAGATTTATTACCATGTTATTTTAAATTTGAAGAAAAATATTTTCATTGTGCTATGAAAGCTGTGATGGGGTATTCCAACACTTACATTCCATGAGATGAAAAAGTAATAAATAGTTAAGGTGGTTATAAATGGCCAAGAAACACGTCATGAAGTTTTGAAGAAGGGCCCCAAAATATTCTAACTGATTTAAAATAAATCATAACGATTATTTAATAGGTAAGGGAATGTTTTACTGGTGCGGTATGTTTATTCATATGGCCCCTTATTGTAAAGAATGTAATTTTTAATAATCAATTATTATAGTGACATATTGATATCTAGTTTTGTGGGTTTTGAATATAAATGACTTATGAAATTATCGTAAATCATATCCAAAATTAGTTATAGATGGTGGAAATACTCAAGATCAAAATCAAAAGTGTAGAGAAATTTATTCACAATTAATGTAGATATTAGGCTATAAAATAGAGTGCTAATTGGTACGTTTCATTTTTATTCAAATTATTCAAATACCCTTTTTGACTCTATATTTTCACAGACTTCCACTTCAAAAATATTTTCATGGAAATTATCAATATCACCAAAAAATGATAATATATAACTTCTAGTGAAAATTACTACTTGGAATATTAATGCAACCAGGATTTATAAAGATATTCCTATTATTATTAATTAGATTGTCATTCTAGTAAATCATGATGAACACTTCATGTTTGTGTTTGATATTATTTTTCCTATAGATTTTCATCAATTTTATCAAGATAACATATATTTCATATCCAGGGATTTTCTAATGATTTCATACATTTTATATACTATGAAGAAGTTGATAAATTGCTTAGATATTACATTGAATCTTACAAAGCTCATGTGCCTAGAATAAATATACAATTCAAATTTGTTTGGTGATATTATTTAATGGTTATGTTAATGTATTTCATGATAATTTTCCTAGTGTTATTCCCAATCGAGAGGTTGATTTTACTATTGAATATTGGCCTTGTGATAAGACAATTTCAAAACACCCTTGTTTGATTATAATAAAGATGGTTTTATTAGGATTTTAATTATTATAGAGCATTAAACAACATCACTATTGAGTATTTGTACCCATTACCTCATATCATGGATTTGGTTTATTATCTCCAGGGTGAATAGTATTTTTCAAAGATTTATCTTAGTTCAGGTTAAAATCATTATAAATTATAGCAAACGGATATTCTGAATAATTCATTTTAGAGTAGATATGGACATTAAGAGTCTATATTTATGCCCGTTGGTATTTCCAAAACACCAGATATATTTATTGATCTAATGAGTAGATATTCCATGAATTATTGGATATATTTTTTGTTATTTTTGTTCATGGTAAACTATTATATTTTTAAATTCTTGAGGAACATGAAATAAACCTAAATTTTTTTAATCACCAAATAGAAATAATGTTAATATAAAATTCAAAAAATGTGGATTTTTTTGGAAAAAATAACTCTCCTTGGAAATAGAGTTTTAAAATATAGATTTATTTTTTACCATACTAAATCTATTATTGTTGATTAATATCCATGACTAAAAGATGTCATAGATATTCTTAATTTTCGTTTATTTGTGTCTTAATACTAATGGTTGGTTAAAATAATTTCTTAGTTGTCTATCCCACAATGTATGTTAACTCGAACTTGATATAAATTCATCTGTAAAAAATAATTTCATTATTTATTTGAGGAACTAAATTAATGAATAGTAAATGCTCGAATTTTTTACTTTTTCTCTTGGTTTGGTGACATCATCATATACAATGATGCCTCATTGAAAGGACTTGGATGTGTCTGGATGCCGGATGATACAGTAATTTCATATGCATCATTTTAATTTAAACATAATTAAAAAAACTATCCTACTAATTATTTTTAAATTGATGCAATGTATTTCCATTGAAAATTTAGAGACATTAGTTTTATTGAGAAAAGTGGTAAATGTATTCAGATCATAAAATTTTGAAGTAGATGTTCAATCAAAAAGAGTTGAATTTGATTTAGAGAAGTTATTGAGAACCGTTAAATGATTATAAATGAACGATTCATTGCCTTATAGTGAAATAAAACAATATAAATGAATAATTTAGTTGAAAACATCATCTATCCTTAGCCATTTTACATTTGTAACATGACCTTTTCGTTATTTTTTTGATGAATCATGACCTTGTATTGTGGATGTAAGAACCTTATCTATTTTATTTTACGTGACATTACAAAATTATCATTCAGAAACATATATGAAACATTAGAAGGATGATCATGTGTAACAGGAAAATGTAGTGTTGCTTAACCAGGGTATGTTTCTTGATTTTAATATTGACAAATAAGGTGTTTTGAGATATGTTATGATATTTTGGGTGACTTTTGTTTCTCAGTGAAAGAATAATTACTGTGTAATGCTCATAGTTCCCCATTTTTGATTCATCATGGTGGTACTATGATTTACAAAGAACATTATAAGTATAACTGGTGGGATAGAATGAGACGATATATCATTGAATTTACCATGAAGTGTTTGATTGGTCAATAATTTAAACCATTAAAATAATTACTGTATAGTATGCTTCAGTCATTGATAGTACCAAATTATAAATTGGAATATATATCCCTGGATTTCATAATGGGATTTCTAAAGGCATATGAAGGTAATAATGTGATTTCGGTTATTATTGATAAATTAACTAAATTTTCTCATTTTCTTCCCATTATAGATAATATTTCATTGGATAAAATTAATTGAATGTATCTTACGAAGATTATAACTTTATATGGAGTTCCTCTATCCATTTCTTCATTCTATAATCCCATGTTCACTTTTTTACTTTTGGAAAGAACTTCATACGTCTTTTGTTATTGAAATAAAATTTAATGCATCTCTTCCTTCTTATTTTAATGGATAGACTAAATGAACAATTTATATCTAGTAAGTAATGATTTTTGATTTTTAAATATATTACAAATGATGTTGGGATGTAAAAATTCCCTTGGTTTATTTTTTTTGTAACAAATATTTTCAGTCTATTGTTTATATCTCGTAAGTAATGATTTGTTAGCTTATTTTGTAAAAATAGAATATTAGGACCATGGTTCATTGGATCATATGAAAAACTAGAAAAATTTTGATCATTTTCCTACCATGCCTCATATCTTCTATGTCAATCCTAGGGATAATTTTTTTCATGTTTTGATGTTAAGAAATTATGTGTCAAATTACTCTCGTGTTTTGATCATTGAGGTATTTCATATAGCATATATATTTTCATATGAGGTATAATTTAGAAGATTAAATTAAAAAAACAAATAATTAAAAAAAATTAATATTTTTTTAAAATAATCATATCAAAAATATCTTAGGTTAGATTTTTTAGAATTTTTTAAAAATATTGATTTTTCAACGAATATTGAAAAATATTAATTTTTATTGTAAATTTAATTTACAAAGTCAAAATTTGTTTTGGATTTGTTTTAATATATTATTAGTTACTATTTATTTAAAATAATATGATTATGGTTTTTTAAATAGATTTTATAGTATAATTGTTTGAAAAATACATTTTATATTTAAAAAAGTCATTTCTCTAAAAAAATGATTTTCTTCACGTTCTCCCAATTTAATTTTAATATAATGTCTTCCCATTATATTTTTTTTATTTTTAAAATATAATTTCATGTTTTGAGTTATGAGATTCAAATTTGGTAAATGTGTCCAATTTATTTTTTAGAACTAATGAAAAAAAATATTTAGTTACTTTTATTAAAACGGTGATGTGTTGATCAAATAAATAATGGTTAAAAATAATAATATAAGGACTATTAAATAACTATAAAAATTTCATATTTTTTATTATATGAATATATCTAATATTTAATAATATAATGAATCTATATAGGTCCTTTTTAAGTTATAATTAAATTATGATCATTATTATATTTTATTTCATGAAAATTAAAATATCTTACTCATTTTTTTAATAAATATAATAATATTATCAATATGATAACAAGGGGATAAATTTAGTTATATATATTATTTTGAAATATAAAATATTTAACTTCCTCTTGTTCATTGATAGAGGTAATATTTTCATTATTTGTCTTGTTTATTTCAATTATTTAACCCCTTTCAATTGATAAATATGTGCTAATTTGCATAATTTTTGTATTTGTGGTGAATTGTGTGCTTAATTTGTTGAATTATTTAATTCTTTAAATTTAGTAGTTTTTTGGATCATAATTTTCTGGTCATTTATTTGAAAAAATTTATCCAAAATGTGTTATTCATTTTTTATAATTTATTTTTTTGAGGGGTTAAATATTACATTCTAGGTCGAAACCCAATTCGAAAAAATGGCCCAAACAAATTAATAATGTTGAAAAGATTTAATGGATGACATAATGGACCCTATATGAGTTATTTAATCATATATCATTATACAGATGACTAAATGAGGTCATTATACGTGTATATGAAAGATAAATCAAATCCTCGTGAATGCGTAAATTTTGATGGGGAAATTCTCTTTTTAAATCTACCATTTTATGATCCAATGTGGAGGTAGTTGACAATTATCCTCAAGAAAAATATTTATTTCTATGTAATTAGATCATAACAGTATGAAAATTTTCTAAAACCACTAATATATTATACAGGAAGGAACAAGAGAGATGGAAGCAACTCTTATGTTGAAACCTTTCAGATATTTGACCACTTATCATGATAAATGGACTCTAACTTTTAAATTATTGAATCTAGAGGGAAAAATTTCTAAATTTTAAACCTATAAATATGTGTGTACAAATCTATTCAAGGGTGATTTTGATGGAGGGGAAGGAGTGGTTTTGCTGAATTATTTTAAAAAATAATTACTATGAGTTTTATCATTCCTCTTGACTTATATTTATAATGCTCACTTATTCTCCTTTCAACTGCATTACCCATCACATGGAGGGATATATCCTTTGAGTGATCACGGAAGGAAAAGTTTCACTTTTGTACTGTTAGAGAGTTGTTTTAAAATGTAAAAATATCTTTTTTTATTAAATTATTTTTATTTTTAGTGATGTAATATTTTTTTAATGTTTTTTTATTTTGTGTTTTGGTTATATTAATTGTTTGTATCTCTTGTTGATGAACTTTAAACTCCCTCTTTAGAGTGTAATTTGTATCGATTAAGAATATTTTGTTTAGTGTTGAGTATCTAGTGATCATTGGCATGTGTTTAGAACTACTGAATAATTTTTAGTTTTATAAGTATAAATGCTTCACTATTGGGACATTTCTTGGTTAGTTGGAAATTATTTATGATCCTCCATGAACATGTGATTGGGTTTCATTATTTTCATCAACTAAATGTGATTGATAAATCGATGGAGTACTCCATCATTTTTAATTTAATATGATGTGAAATTGAATTATATTTATGAAAATTATGACATTGAAAAAGGTGACTCTACCCTGACCCCATCACTCTCTGCATCCATTAGTGTTCAAAATTTAATGTACTCACTTTATGTCTTTTAAAAATCAATCAATTTCAAAAACCATCCCATTTCATTCCAAGATTTTATGGTGACAAAATGATTGTTGTGAGATTCTATCTTGAGGAAACTTAGGCTACCCACTTTACAACATTTTTATGAAGAAAATATTTGATTTTTTCATACCACATTACTACAATGGGTCATAACTTGTCAATGTTTCCAATAAGGTAGTGGAAACATTTTTCTTTTCTTTCATTCATCCAAATTTGCTTCTTTTCTCTTCAAAATTGAATGACTATAATATCAAAAACTTAAAAATTCCCCCTAGATAATTAAATTGAAATAACCTTTTTGAATATAGTTTGTAACATTAATTTTAAATCTTCATTTGTTGAAATGTGTTTTTCAAACTTGAGTGAAACATCAAGTGTTCACTCCAAACCTGTCATCCTGGATGGAAATAATAACGCAGCTCTAAGAGAGCCCTATGAACCATAATTCCTAAATCAAAACAATAATATTTACATGAAAATGTTACAAAATTATTTTATGATGAATCCTAATATGATTCCACAACTCCCAATGTTTCATGGCACGACAAGTGAAGATACAAATGAACATATTAAAAAGTTAACAAAAGTTTTCTCTACTTTCAGACCTCATAAAGTATCTAACGAACTAGTAATGAAGAAGGAGTTTTCAGTTTCATTGGACTGAGCTTCCAAAGAATGTTTGAATGGTCTAAAACCCGGATATGTAGATGATTGAAATACTTTTTTAGATGATTCATGAAATGATTTTTCCCCACCACTAGATTCTAATCCCTCAAGAAGGAAATCTATGTCATCAAACATTCATCTATAGAAACCATATAAAAGTAATGGGAACGATTTAAAAATCTAGATGCTAGATTCCCACATAAATCCATTTTGTATCATCACTTTCTTTCATTCTTCTATCATATTTTATTGTATGATGACATAAACATTCATGATGCCCCATCTGGATGTGAATTAATTGATAATTCACCAGAATATTCCAAGGGATTGATTGAGATGATTTCCAATAACACAAAACTATTTGGTACCACAGGTATCAAAATAAGAGGTATTATGAAGGTACAAATGTCTCATCCATCACCCTTAATAGAAAAAAGTATTTAAGAGATAACCATTTTTGTTATTCCTATTTCCTTGAAACAAGTGGGAGGTAGACAATCACTGGATATGGTTTGTGGTTTATGCTAATCACATGATCATTTCCCTAACCAATGTGTTGAAATACTATGAATCAAAACATGTGTGATGGCCTTTCGAACAAGAAAATTCCAACAAAATAATAGTTGTATAGAATATAACCATATTCAAAATGTGTTTAGAAATTAATAGAATCAAGATAGACCAGTGAACCAAAACTAGTTCTAAAATAATCCCCCATTCCAAAAAAAATTAAATCCCACCACAATTTTAAAAATAAAAAATTTTATTTCTAGCCGTCAGACCACAAACCACTCACATTCCCAATACCCTATGATCAATCATCCATCCCCACAAAACCATATGCGGAACATCTATAATCCATGTATGTGTTCCTAGAAAATTAGGTTGATAAAATGGAAAACACGGTAGGATGTCATGTTGACATCATGTCTAAAAATCCAAGAAAAATACCATACTAAATAATTCCAACCCTAAAAGTGAATTTCATCATGATAATATTATGATGTGGAAGAACCTCTCACCACCAGTAGATCCGGAACGTGAAACGTGACTAAATAATTTGAGGGAGAATGAAGTTGGAAATGTAATAAATTAATTAAAAATGAACTAATAATAAGAAATGATAGATCAAGAATAAATGAAAAAATTAGGAGGAAGAGACATGAAAATACATTTCAAAGCTAACAATGACAGATGTAAACCCCCCCCCCCCCCCCACCATTTTCATTAATTACGATTAAATAAAAGAAATTATAAGAAGAAACACTTTAAAAAATGTGAAAACTGTTAGAAATTGGTAATTAATATCCACCTTCCTGAAAAACTCAACGAAAATTGAAAATATTAAAAAAATTGAAATATCATTTCACCAAGTATAGGAGACTTCAATGGAATGAATGGATCAACATTACAATAAATATCTCATCCCTTATCACACCACAATTCCAAACCAAATGTCAATATCAAGGGAAATTTTCAATTAAATGCACCATTAGTTATATAAATTTATATGATGCTTTGTGTAATCTAGATGATTCAATTAATGAATTAACTCATTCAGTATACACTTATTTACATATGGGATAAATTAGTCTTACAAAATTGGTGGTCAAGCTTGAAAATAGATCCACAGTCTTACCAGTAGGAGTTCAGGAAGATGACCTGGTGAACATAAAAGATATCATCATCCCAAATGAACACTATGTACTGAATATTAATGATTATAGGATACCATCATAGTCAACCATAATTTATGGGATACCATTCTTAAATATGGCTAAAACCATAATCAATTTCCATGAAGGAACACTCGTATTTCAGTTTGGAGAGAACCCAATCCGTTTCAATATTTTGGAATCTATGACATACCCATGAGATTATCACATCCTATGATTACCCTATCATGAATTCTTTAAAGAATAAATTGAATAATAATGTATGACAAAGGAATTATTAGCCATTGGAGATACATCATCCATTGAAAATAACATTGAATATTTGGAAACCAAAAATTATAGAGATTCTGATTTAATGTGGTAGGAAAAGGTAAAATATGATTTCGTTAATGATTTATTAAATGATGTGGTAGATGATATGTTATATTATATGAATTAGGTCCTACATTTTAATTGGGGAACATTATTTTAGTTTTATACATTGAGAAGAACCCTGTTATGGAATTAAAACCTCTCCCTACTAATTAAAAATATGTCTACCTAAGAGGGTAGGAAAATTCCTAGATATAATTACAAATAATATATCAAAAGCCAATGAAAAATTTATTATTGAGATTTTGAGAAAACATTTCTATGCAACGGGGCAGAGTTTAGGTGATTTCAAAGTAGTAAACCAATAAATTTACGCACATTGATTTTTTTGGAGAAAGATTTTAAATGAGTTAGATAACCCAAAAGGAGGTTGAATCCCACCATGATAGAGGTTGTGAAGAAAGAGATAGAGTTTATCTTTGAATATGGAATCATATTACCCATATATATTTAAAATGGTTTATCCCAATTCATTATATTTAAAAAACAAGGCTAACCACTTTAAGGAATGAATATTATTTATTAATACCTATGAGAATTCAAAATATCAGGAGAGTGTGCATATATTTCAGGAGGTTGAATGAGGTCACTCTGAAAGATCATTTATCTATTACCTTAAATGATCAAATGTTATAAATTGTGGTACACAGAATTATTTTTCTTTTTGATGAATTTTAAGGTTATTATCAACTACCAATTTCTTCTACAGATCAAGATGACCCATCCATTACGTATATTTTTGTAACATTTTCATTTTAAAGGATTCCATTTGGATTATGTAATGATACAGGTGCATTTTAGAAGTCCATGGTAGGTATTTTTTCAGATCACATTGAATATTTTATAGGGGCTTTCATGGATGATTTCTCAATTTTTTGGAAATTCTTTCGACCATTGTTTGATAAATCCGGAAACCTTTTTGAAAACCTGCATTAAAAATAAATTTCTTTTATATTTTAAAAATTATCATTCCTAGATTAAGAGATTCATTTTCCTTGATCATGTCATTTAAAAAAAGTTAGTTGAAGTTGAAAAATAAAAAATCAAAGTCATAAATTCATTGCCTTACCCAACATGTGTGAAGAATGATAGATCATTTTTAGGATATATAGGATTCTACAGGAGGTTATATAAATATTTAAGTAATATTTATCTCTATCACTATTGGTTTCTTTTTAAATATATTTATTTTAAATTAAATGGTGAATTTCGGGAATCCTTTAATGAGATAAATTGATGATTGATTACACCACTGTTGACGGATCGACCAAATTGGGAAGAACCATTTGAGTTACTTTGTGATGCTTCCAACAACGAAGTTATAGAATCCCTTTATCTGAGAATTAAGGGAATGTAGCATGTCATTTACTATGACTCAAGTAGCTTATATATTTCTCAATTTAATTTAAAAACCATAAAAACTATGTTTTCTTCAATTTTAATCTTCATAATGATTTTGATATTATTTTCTTGGAAATAAAGTTACTATGTTTTCAGATCGAGGAACTCTTCAGTACTCCATGAAGAAGGGGAAATCATAACTAAGGTTAGTGATATGAATTCTATTTCTATAGGAGTTCATAATTTAAATCATAGAAAATTATGGATCTGATAACCATGTGGATGATCTTTTATGTAGAATGACCAACACTATTGAAGAAGAAATTCCAAAAATGAACTATTGAATAATATCCTTATCAGAGAGAAGTTGTACATGATTTAAGTAGAAGTTCATTTGTATTATAACATGTTCAATTATTTGGATACATATTAGGTCACAAATATTTTCAATTGTTTTAAAATTCATAAAAATAAAGTTGAATCTGGATATTACATTTGGGATGATCCATTTTTTAGAATATTTTAAATGATGAAGTGATTTGAATATGTTTTCCTGAGATTGAACATGGTTATTTCATTGAGTTGTGTCCCACATTAGCTTGTGGGGGTCACATTAGAACTCAATGAAAAACAAGGAATGGTTTATAATCTATAATTTTTTAACCCACCCATTTCAAAGATGCTCATGAATTATTAAAATGTTATTAAAAGTTTATGTTTATAGAAACATTTCAAAGACAATTGAAATTCCCCAATATCCAATCAACTAATAATATATTTTTAATATCTATGGGATAGATTTTATAGGTCCTTTAAATAATAAATTTATAAATTATTATATATTTCTTATGGTTGATTATGTTTCCAAATGTGTAGAAAGGATGAAAAATGAAAAATTCAATTGTATGTTTTTAGGATAACATATTTTTAGGCATAGAGTTCCTAGATTCAACATCAGTGATCAACATATTTAATTTTGTATTATGAAAAGGTAATATTTTCAAAATAATTATGGGGTTCTTCCTAAATCATCAACTATCTATCATACACACATTGATGGTAAATATGATGATTCTAACAAAAAATAAAAGGAATCATATAAAAGAAAGATAATACCATATGGTAGGATTAGACAAAAAGGATGGAAGACAGCTTATAGGCTTATATGAGAGCCAACAAAACCTTGATTGGAATGATTCCACATAGTCTAATTTATGGGACAATGTTCACCTGCCTATGGAGGTGGAGCATAATGAATATTAGGCTATGAGAAATATAAATTTGGATTATGAACATACTGGAAAAGAGAGAAGATTGCAGTTGAGGGAGTTGGAGGAAATTAGAATTTAATCTTTTATAAATTACAAGATTTAAAAAGAGAAAACAACAGTGGATCATGATATGATTATCCAACCGATGGACTTCCATCCTATAGAGATGGTGCTATTATTAAATTAAAGACTCATGATGATTCCTTGTAAACATAATTCCAAATGGGAAGGTTAATTTATAGTTACTCATGTATATCCATTATGTTCTATGAATATTATGAAGGGTGGAGACCACGAAACATTTACTTTTAATGTAAATGGTCTAAATAATATCTATACGACCATTCAATTATATCTATTATAATAGATCAAACTCCTCCAACCTGTCTATCAATAAAATCCATCAATTCATACCTATCATTTAGAGTTTATTGCATTATATGACACATTTTCGAATATTAGTAAATGATAAGTCCATTTGAATGAATTGAGGACACTGCATCATTTATGATTGGGGAGTGAACATTTTTAGTTTAGGATTTTAATTAGTTGTTTGTTAAACAGTTTTAAACAGAAAATGTTATTTTAAAATGTTTCTTTTAAATTTTTGTTTGTTTTTTTAATATTTTGTGCTTAAATTAATATATTTTAAATTTTTTAAACCCATTTAAATAATTGAAATATTTTATTCTATAATACTGAGCTTAAATGAATGCTAAAAATTACTCTGTTTCATGTTGAACTCTTTGGGAATTTCTTGAAATATACTCTGATTTAATAATCCCATTAAACATCCCAATGCATTTATCTTTGATATCAATTTCTAATGATTTTTATGAACCTTTTTGTCTCAAATTGATTTTATTCACCTATGTTTTTGAGAGAAAAACCAAGATTACATTAACCAGGATTTCATTTATTCCTATAAAAACATGAGGGTTTGGGGTACTTCTATTTTAAATGATTGAGGCATTTAATTGGTTTTGAAGTACTATTTTCAAGATAATAATTTTCATTATTGCCATCTTGGTTCTTTTAATGCATTTAGACATTATAATCCATGAATTTACTTTTAGGTTAGCCACTTTACAAGCAAATTATCCATATCCAACCTGCACTTGAACTTAAATAGCATTATCTTGTTGAACATAAGTGTGCGAGAAGCATTCTTCTACAATGATGAATCATATGTAGAATCATTATATGGAATATATAATTTTTAAGATATTTTTTTAATAATAACCTTTTAATTGATATGTGTTAATTTTCATTAGATTTCAGGGTAAGTTTAACTATGACTTTTTGGAGCTTCTAGTGGAAGAAGAATGTTTTTCATATTTAGAGATTTCTATAAAATTTATGATTTAGATGATTGAATGTTTATCTGCTGAAATTATGAATAATGTAAAAATTCATTTATTTTTCATGCTGGTGAATCTTATTTTCTATTATTTTGAGTGAGGAGGAGATCATAAATCTGTGAAATTTTGAATCATAGAATTTTTCTTCAAAAAGTGTCATGATCTCCTCATTTAGACAGAAAATTTTTAAAAATATAATCCAACCAACCAAAATATAAATAAAAACCCTTCCATGACTTCATTTTATGCATTTTTTCTTGAATGACATCGGTTTTATAGGTATTGATTTATCAATCCTATAGTGAAACATTCATTGGTTTGGATGAGAAAGACTTTTTCAAAATTGAATATTTTGAGATGATCAAAAATTCAGGTTATGTAAGTGTCCTGTGTGAATTGGTGGATAATTGAAATTGAAAATTATTGAATAGTCTAAATAGAGATCTTGTAATAATAGTTTTTGATGTGGTGTGATATCAGTAGAAATTCGTGCATGACATGAGCATGTGTTTTGTATTTTCATTGATTTGATTATAATGTTGACTTATCCAGGAGTCCAAATAAAAAGTTTGGGGAAATTGATGTAGATAATATTTTCATTATTTTTCATATTTTTTTTCTATTATTTAATCCCTTATCATAAATAAATATAATAATATTTGAATATTTTTAGTATTTTTGGTAAAATTTGGCCTTAGTGGTGAAAATTGATTATTTATGGGAATTTAGTTTTTTATTGATATTTAGTATTTTGGGCATATATTATATAATTTTAATCCAAGCCTAAATATTCCTTTTTTGGGTTTATTTATTCATAGTATTAAATATTTTCCTTTATATCTATATACCATTCCTAATAAAATAGCCCAACATAATTAATCCTTTGTAAAATGATTAATGGAAAATAGAATGGACCACCCATCAGTTGTAGAATCATATCTCGGCCTACAATCCTCTAAATGATTCGATTACCAGTGTATATGAAATATAACTCAAATAATCATGCACCAATAAATATATATTGAGAATTTATATAAATTGGGATTCCATTTCTTACACCAATGTGGAGATATTTAAGTATTCTCCTCAGGTTAAAATATTACTTATCAGTAATTAGAGCGTATCATTTAGTATACTTGTAATAATCGGAATAAATTTTTGTGTGCATGAAAAAGGGAGAGGGAACAATTATTCTAAATAAAACATTCAATGATTTGACAATTTATTATATAAAATTGACTCAATATTTGGTAGCATTGAATCTGGAGGGAATGATTTCTACCCCTCAAGTATATAAATATGTGTTTCCACTTCCATTCAAAGGAATTATTGAAGGAGAAGAAGATGGAGTTGTTCTATAAGATTTTATGCTTGAAGTACTATAGATTTTCTTTTTTTAGTTTTCTTATTTCTATAATTCATACTACTTCCCCTTTCAACTCTATTACCATTCACATGGAGGGTTAAATCATTTGAGTGATCAGGGAAGGGGTAGTTTCATTTTTTTAATGTTAGTGTCTTGTGAATAAATTTACAAGTCACTGTTTTCTATTTGATAATTTATATTTTCAATGATGCATATCTCTCTTAATGTGATTTTATTTTGGTTTTTTGATTCATTCATATTTTTATCTTTGGTTGAAGGTCTTTAAACACCCTCTACCTTGTGTAATTTGTCTCAATCGAGTAGATTATGTTATGTGGTGAGTGCCCAGTGATCCATGAAATATGTGTTGAACTAGTTATTTATTTATATATTTATATGAATAACAATTTCCTTATCCAAAAATTACATAGCTATTAAGGATTGTTTATTTACTTCTTTTCATATAAGAGTGGGTTTAATTGAATTCTTCAACCAAGGGTGATTTATAACATGATCAAGAAGTACTTAATTTATCAATCAATGGGAAAATAGGGGTAATGATATTTATGCATATGATTATATTGAAAATTTTTATCCTATCTTGACACCCTAATTCTATTCTACCATTAGTTTTAAAACATTGTGTTAATTTATTTTTTTTAATGTAAATTACTATAAGAAAGAATATCATTTAGTTATTGAATTTTAGGTGGCTTCTTAATTGTTGTGAACACCTCTCTGTTGACAACCGATGTTACACACACTACTATATTTTAAATTATGAAATATTTTTCATCTCACACTTAATGATTGAAACTTGTCTATAATTTATTTTAAATTTTTTGGGAATAAATAATTACCTTAAGTACATACATTATAGTGACATGATAATTATTCAATTAATTGAAAAATAAAATAAAATATATTAAAAATATTTAATGTAATATTATTTGAGAAAATTTAGTTGATATAAAAATTTTATATATACATATTATAACCCACGGTTGTGTTCTAATATTGGTTTTTTAAAATTTACTTTTTGTATTGTTGTTATAAAAATACAAGTAAAAGATAGTTTTATAAATTCACATTAATGATATATTATGAAAAATAATATTTTATGAAATGATGAATAATTTATAAAAATCCTATATTCCAAAAATTAACTAAGATATGGTATTAAATATAATACATGGTCTATTTATTATGATTTTATACCTTTATAGTTTAAATATTTACCCTCAAAGGGTAAAATTTTATTTTGTCACGATAATAGTGAAAGGGGTTAACGAGGGGTTAAAACATAATAATAAGGGTAGAAAGAGTGACATAAAATATCAAAATTATAAGTGGATTAGAAACTTGTGACCCATAATCATCATATATTATAAATAAAAATTTTTTGATCTATTTTTAATTGATAGTTAATTTATATTATTTAATATTTCTTCGAATTCCAATTGTTCCCCTCCACTGTCACATAAGTGGAAAACACTTATTCTATTTTTGAAAAACATAAAACTACATTATTATCATCCAATAATAACCCATATATAATTTTTTTAATTGTTATAATCATTCTAGAGGACATGGTTTATGTATAAAACCAACCATAGTGGTCTTAAATTGTTAAAAAAATGAGTTTGTTTGAATAAGAGTTGTCATTTTTAGACAAGAATGTCTATTTTATTCATTATTATACCACATTAAATTGTTATTAAACCATACTAAAATAATAACACTAATAATATAAATATTAATATATGTTATTATGTTAATAGTGTAACCTATTTTTTTCTCCTATTCTATCAAACTGGAATTAAATGTTTCATTCGTGAGTACAAAAAACTACCACCTTGTGGAATGATGTAAATCATTTTCCATAACCATATATTATGGATGGATTATAATGATTAAATTGTTCATTATATATGATATTAAATAAATATTTATCAACAAGAAAAGTTATTTAATCATTTAACTTCTCACCATTACATTCACTATATATTGATAATTCCATGTGTGTGTACATGTGGACTGCCACCTCAATGAAGAGATCTGATAAATTTATAATCACTAGAATATATTTATAATATATTAGTATATTTAAAAGATTAATATTATATTCATGGTATTAGTATCATCATGTAAATATAAAATAATATGTACCCTCTTTCCATAATTTTCATTGAAAATAGATACATTACACATGTGTATGTAGAACCTATAATCATCTTGATTGTATAATATTTCCTTTTTCGTAACAATATTTTACTGTAAAATATAAAACTTAATTTTATTTTAAAAAATGATACTTATTTCATGATAATTATTTTATATATTTTAGAATATTTACCTATTTTACCATAGTTAATCAACCAAAATTATTTCTGAAATATGAATCGAATATCATCAAAATGCCCAAGGTGGATTTAATTAATTATGTAATTTTCTGCAAAATGGTATATAATGAAATAATGGAATAAAAACATGAAAAGAGTTCCTATGAATGTATAAAATTAACTTAAGATTATTATTCAGAATGAAAAAGAACATATATGATGAGTTAAACATATGGTATGGGAGTTTCTTTTAAAACCTTCTTTTAATGTTAAATTTCAAGACATTTTACAATGAAAGAAAGGAATATATATTTATTCTTTATAAATAATGAATAGAGTTTACCACTATCCTGACATCTCAACACATTTATGTTTACATTATATTTTTATATTTTTCATTTCAAATAAAATTTATTAATCATTGTGTATTAATTTTCTATATTTTACTAAATGATTTTATTAATCATTTATTAAATGTTTTTTTAAATTGAACCTGTCAACTAACGGTTGAATTTCAATAAAATAAGATAAAATTAAATGTTTTATTTGATCATATAAGTTGTCAATGACTTTTCCTGCCATTGTAACTGTGTTTTTTTATTTTTCTTCCCCTGCATCATTTATTCGTTTCTATAATGAAAGTTCCTCTTTCCTTATTTTTGGGTATTTTAGTACTTCAAATATTTTTTATGATGATATTTCATTTTGATATCGAAATGTATTTTCCATATTCGTTTAAAATATATTTTTAATGGTTTTATGATAAAATGTATAAGTATAAATTGTTTTATATGGTACATAAGAATTATATGTGAAACATATGATCTCGATATAGATTAGACAAAATTTTGAGACGTATTATAGCTGATGGGTGATCCTAATGTATCTTATACATTGTATGCACCCATATTGCATCGGGAGACCCTCATACATCATATATAATGGGTACGCCGTAATAGTACCTCAATCCATTGGGTGATGTTCCTTTTCTAAATAGCCAATAAAGATGGAGTTATAGTGAATTATTATCAAATGGTTTTAATTGGGATCATGTTATTTATTACACGTATGAAGAATGTAATTCTCGATGATTCCAAAAATGGGTTTTCTTTGATTTATATGAGTTTTAATGTTTTTATTTGACAAAACTGAGTGTGTTATTTTTTATTTGAAAATGACTGATTTCATATTCATAAGGTTCTTTGAGATAAAGGTAAACCTTTCATGGAATTTTATGTTTTTCACTAGAATAATTGTTTTCTTTTTTTATATCCCTTACTAAGATTTGTGTTCTTATCCATCAATTTAAAAAGTTTTTCATAGGTTTTAAGGATTGGTAAGAATATAAAATACATCAATTTAAAAATCATGATTATTTTTCTGGAAAATAAATCATGTTTTATTTTAAATATTTTGTATTATAAGAAAAAATTATAATATTTAAATGTTTCTGTATTATATATAAATGGTATTTTATATAAGATCTATCTCCTAACTCTTCAAAACTCTAAACCTGAATGAACGATGGAATGAATACAAATTAAATCTAGTCTAAAGGAAATAAATTATGAAATTATTAATATCAGGTCTTTATATAGAATGTATTTTCTACTAGATTCATTGAGCTATGTGGCCCAATAAATATGAAAAAGATATGATTGGAGGAGCCCTTTTATAATTGTGTTTGTTTCGAAATATTTGGATATTAATGTATTTATTATATAATAAATTCACAATTATATAAAAGTGGAACCAAAATTATCACAATGTAACCTATGAGATGAGATAAGATCATAATATATTCATATTGTATAATTTATACATGTTTTGAGTTTATATTTAACCATTAATATTAAGTTCAACTCCCTTATTAATGGTTTTTAACCCTTACTCGGGAGATAAATGATTTAATATGGCTATAATTGTTATGGATAAAATTATTTTAAACATTAACGATTGTTAATTAGTCTCATCAAAAATATGGAATCTACATTACATGATTTTATCTTTAGATTCCAAATAAATTACCTTGAATATATTTTTATGAAAATCGATGTACACAATTTTCTAAAAGATACACATTAAAGTGTAAAAAATATTTTACAACCAAATCAAGTATAATGTTGATTTTCATGGGATTAATTGGATCATGTAAAATAGTAGAGGAATTATTTATATATAAAATAGACAAAAAAAGAAATGAATATGATTAAAAACATAATAAATAAAATAAATAATAATAGTTTAATATAAAAATAAATTACTTAGATTTCGAAAACATTAAACATTGATTTATGAGTTCATTTTTTTATATTAATTTCATTAATTATTAAATATAAATGGATATAAAAATGATTTATAATCGTTGAGGTTATTCTCATATCATGAAATGACATAAATGTGAAATTACATGTAAAAATGGCATTTTTAAATATTAGCCTAAAATAAACTATTTATGAAAAATACCAAAATGTAGATAAAAAAAAATTTTGGAATGAAGAAATAAAAATATAATATAATTATCGCAAATAATATTTATAAATGTTTCATTAAATACTTCTAATATCAAAACATAAATGGGTAAAAATGATTTTTTAGAAAAAATGTGTTTTTAAATCATAATAAAATTTATTCTCATTACCTACCAAGAAAAAACTAATATAAGATTGTTATTTCACATAAATAAATATATTATCAATAAAATTTATAAATATAATTAATCAATAATTATTAAAATAATTAATTAAATAGAAAATTAGTTATACATTTTAAAAATGTTTTCTGAAAAATATACACTTTTACTATCAATTAATGTTGTCTTCATTTAAAATTAATTAATATTAAATATATAATTTACTATTATTTAGTTTAAATATATTTGTGATATAATTTCAATAAATTTAATATTTGAAATAAGTTAAATTTTTCCTTTAAATGAATCATATCTAATTTAAGGGAAACACCCATTTATAGAAAAATGTCTAATTTAATATTTAATTATTCTAAACCTTATATGATATAATTCTAATCACTTGAAGGTGAATTATTATATATTAGTAATTAGTATTTATTTCTTGTTTGGAAACGTTTTCTCATGTATTTCATAATGTGATTTCTTCTATTTATATTTTCTTATCTAACATCTATATAAAAATGGTCATATCTAAATAATTATATTTTGAAGTTTTATTTGAGTTTGTCTAATCTTGATGTTTCATTTATAATTAGAAATAATACATGGTATACATAAACTAAAATATATTAGTGGAACATTCTCTACTCTTTATATTAATTTCATCAACAAATGTTTAACACGTTTTGAGCATATCATGACATAGTAATATATATTTTAATGATTATAATTTCTTGGATAGGAATATGAAAATTTTTATTTCATAAATATATTTATTTAAATAAATTTCTTTTCCATTATAATAATGTTTCATTTCAATGTGTTCCTAGAAGTGTACCTTGATAGTTAGTTGATATATTCCACCCATAAAAATGATACATTTAACTTTCATTACATGAGTAAATATATGAAAATATTCCTACTTGATTTTATTTTGTGGTCATGTTTTGATAACTCTTCTTCATTTGATTAATGTCATATTAAAAATGATGAATTAATAAGATGAATTTTTAATTCCAAGAGTACTCAAATAATATTTTAGAGGGATCATGAAATCCATTAAGGAATTGTGTTCTCTAATTTACGTAATAGAAACTAACAAGTGGTTCCTCCCATTGTAGAGATTTACTAAAACCAAAAAATCACTAGCATATTTATAACTAATATTCAATAAACTAAATCATGTAATGATGGAGTAATCTCAAAAATCACAATAATGAACCCCATTTATTAATATTTATCATTAAACAGTAAAACACTATAGAATATCCTATACCAACATTGAATGGATCATATTCATATATTAAAAAATATTTTAGACAGTTACCCATACATAAAAACACATTGTGACCCTAAGGGTTATATGTGATGATGACTGTCGACCTTTTCATTGAAACATCAAAAAATATTTTATTAATTGATATAATGATTCATTGAAAATAAATATTATGAAGGAAATATTCCCACATGCTAAATTTATCATATAACTCCATTCCTCTGGATATCTCATGAATTATTCTAAATTGATTCTCATTCCCTTTTTCCATTTTATTTTATACCATGATAACATCAATAAACACCATAATGAAATTGTTAATGTATTCATAAGCCCTAGGAATTTTTTTAAATTCATGTTCCATCTATTTAATGTTAAAACAAAAAATAAGAATGATTTATTTCTTCACATCTCATTAATAATCTTGGTTTCCCTTACCTTGGAATATTTTAAAAAATACCAATCTATTTAAGCATTTACCAAGATGATTATTTCAATCATTATCACATGTTTGAAGTTTCTTTCATTTCTTCTCATCCATTTCCTCATTTATTTTTTCCCTTGGTACCGATTTATCATTTTCATCTCATTAATCCATAAAAGATATATGAAACTGAGAATTAATTCAAGGTCATAATGGTACTCAATTCCATTTCATCATATGATAAATAAGTTTATGAGACTAGTGTGTTGTAGTGGATCGACTTAATTCCATCAATGAAATGATCGATATTACTGTTAATATTACATAATATGTTCATAAAATTCATTTAAAATATTGAAAATATTACATCATACTTATTATACCTTTCTTTATTCATTTTATATTAAATTATAAAATTTCTTTTTCATCTAATATCTTTATTCATGAGGGAAATTTTTATTAAAGGAAACCACATTAAAAGATTCCTAATCAAGTCCCTATATTTCTTTATCCCCATTATTCTGAATTAATAACCACCATTTATACAAATATCCTATTAACTAATAAACTACCTTAATATTATTTTCCATTTAATTACTTCCCGAGTCATAAAATATCATCTCAAGGGACTTGATCTATTTTTCAACTACGAATGGAATAATAGTTCAATTAAAGGATTGAGGCTTCTTCACAAAAACTGATTCAACATAGTTGCATATTATTATGGAAAAATTGGGATCTCTATATTGTAAAGGTTATTTTTCATAACCTCGGTCAGTTTCTCTAGTATTCCCATGATCTTCTCAACTACAACAGCTATTGTATTCAATTTTCGTACGTGAATTTTTTACATTCACTGCATAAGATGATATGTTTACCCTTTCATCTCCTAGGATCTAATTCTAATTGATGGAACATACATAATTAGCATGAAAACTCATGATTCTTGAGGCAAAACATAATAATTATAACGTTTGTGATTTTTCATTTATTATTTATTTGATATTATGTAGATTATTTTTGAGATCAAGCAATGAGACAACATCTGATTCAGAGGCATAGTGTGACCGGATTAAATGTTTTCAAATTATTAAAATATTAAATAGTGAGCACTTGAAGTTTTAATGAAAAGTATACAAACTTTTAAATGGGTGACCAGATCCTAAATTTGAGGGCACTACTAAGTTCAAAATTGCATCTTTACCCACGGTGCAACATAACATTGATCTATGTGGGTCATTTTTTAAAACGTTATCGGGGCTGCGGAATTGATAAAATAAATTGAAAATAAATAATTCTATTTTTATTTATATGAGATACTTACTTCTCAATATTTATAGAGTTATATTGTTAATCATAGGGTTTTCACTAAACCATTTAGACCAAGATATTGTTGGACGATAGTGTTCTTGGAATACGATAATGGATCATGGATTGTCGCACTAGCAGAATTGGAGGATTTTGTCCATGGAGACAACACAACCATTCTTCATAAATGATCAATCCAAAATCTATCTAGGGAATGTTTTTTATTTTTTTATTCCCCATTCATCATATTAGTGATGGAGGAATATCAATCAACAAATGAGTGGATTTTTGGATCGATCACTTTGTGAAAGGGTTTTATTCTACAAGATTTATTTGATCAGTTTTATAATGAAAATCCCACATTCTTGGTTGGTTTCCATGAACTCTTCGAAAATAAGGATAAACCATTGTTCTAATACCTCTTCTCCCTTTTTTATTCGCATTCTTCATTATTGGATCCCTATTTTCCCAACTCGATGTTGTCAGGTGGTTCCAAACATGATCAAACCCCCAAATTTAAGGAAAATTATAAAACGTAGTTGGATAAATGTAGATTCAGACCTAAGGATCTCAAATCTATGATCATTTAATTTTTTTACGTTGGAGGAGTTGTGGCGGTTTGTGGAAGGCTCCACTAGAGTGTGACGGCCGCCATTGGCCTGCATGTTGGTGACAGAGCCTCATGAGATTTTTAGTATATTAGGAGGATGAGATGGTTAATCACATGATATGAACAAGTGGATGTAGAGAAGCTATAGAGTGCAATTGGGATCTGCGGATGTCAAAGAGGATGTGGAGTAGGCTGACCAGTCAGGTAGTGTGTGAGACTGCCAAGGAATGTCGATGGGATGGGCTAGATGAGGCATACAGGGGTTGGACCTATGTCAGATCGAAGAAAACAAGGGAATATCTTAGTTGTAGTTGGTTGTGGTGATCATCTAAGGATATATACATTTGTGCTATTGTATCTCAACATTTCATGGGCGTAGTGACCGTAAAGATGTTCCAATGGTAATTGACTGCAGTGGTCAACCTCATCTGTCGGTCAGGTGCAACAGGTGGAATGACGATGAAAGTTGTTCCACAAAACACCAATCTATGCATTAGGTGGACCAACCACAATTGTAGATTTGTGGGACATGATAGGTATATGTGAAGCATAGTTAAAATAGTTATAACTATTAAACGGAGCATCCAAATGATGTCATGTTATCTGAAGTGTGACCCAAATTTTAAGAAGGTCCACTCAAGACCCATGATATGTGTCTTTTTAATATTTGAGGGTCCTATTTTTCATTGATTTGACCAGTATATATTGAGTGTTCTCCTTTATTCCTTTCCTCAGGGGTACAGTGAGACATCACATCCACATCACTATAATATATTCCCCTCTAGAGGATAAGTATGAGATAGAGTTGTGGTGTACCTCTACATGACTAAGGTGTGATCCTCTATCTTTCCTTGTGTAGTTATCGGAATCAACGAGACCTCCATGAGTTGTATTTTTATCCCCTGCATATCTAGAAACATTGATAGGTTAGGTGGAATCGTAGGAATATGATCTCCTACATAACGGGTTTATCCAGATTTGGTTCATTGGGTCCCTTGTGGTTCTGGGTATCACCCCCTCTCTGGACATCATAGTCTTCTTTAACAAATGTTTTCTCATTTGGCAGGGCCCAAATGAGTCAGATCTCTTCACCAAGTGTCTCTAATTATATCATGGATCTAGGAGTGAGTTCTCTAAGACCTAAAATGATTTTTGTATAATCCTATGGGTATCATTTTTTCTGGATTCCTGATGGCATGGTGTCTCTCTTGATTATATCTGGATTTTTATTTTCTTTTTGTATTTTTTATATTGTGTCATGTCTTCAATTGAGCTAAATATACTAGGCTCTTCATGTTTTGAATTTTCTGGTTTTCCTACTGAGTATTGTTTTACTCACCCCTACACGGGATTTCCCACAAATTTCATGTCTTGTGTAGATGGTTTCCCTTTGATGGTGTCCTGTGATGGTTAAGAGAGGGTGGTGAATAGCTAGAGCAGGGATGACCATGGTTTTTATCAGGAGTATAGCTTTTACGTAGTCCTCACACAAAGAGTAGGATGGACTCTTTATACTTTTATTTATGATTTTATACAAAAATCATTATGACTGGATTTTATTTGGCCCTGTTTACTTTTCCTATACTATTTATGGTACTCTGGATGTGGGATCATAGTTTTATGCCTAAATTATATTAAGTTGTTTTACATTTCAACATTGTGTGCCTTGGATATTGGTTCATGTGTACAAGTCCTTTAGCAAAAGTCCTCCCATTCGGGTGGGAAATACCTACTCAGTTCTTCTGAGCAGCACATAGACTATAACTATTGAGATTGGAGTGGTTGCCCTACAGGTTCCATTAGTAAAAATTATGAGAGATTGGTATCATATATGTTATGTTCTACTTTATGATCCAGAGTTTGTGAATTTGGTTTGGGGAAAATGGTAAGGGTTTTGAGTTTGTATTTCAGTGCAGGGACTCTAGTGTAGGTGCGACCACCGATGTATACATTCCCCAAGACAATAATCACCTTCTTTTGGACTTGGTGCATTAGAAAAATGGTTGTAAGGAAAATTGGTACATGCATCATATAGGAATGGTTGATTCTTCCATGTCCTTCTTGAGTTAACTCCATAGATATACTCTATTATCTGTGGTGTATTTTGTTTTATTTGATGTTGCATCCATGTAGACAGCCACCCCCGATTATACCATGTTATCATGATGATGACCCCCAAGTGATGATGCATCGGTATATGGGCCTATACCAGAGATAACACCTCCTGGTGGTTTACCAGTTATAACACCACCCTTCAAGAAACATTTATTACCAGCACAACCAGTTGAGGATGCATACCAGCTGAGTGTATTTCATGAGTATAAGATGCAGAAACCACTTATCTTTGAGGTGAGTTAGATATCTAGAAGGATTTGTATTGTCCTATGGAAATCACCCATGTCTTACACCTTATTAGGGTTCATGCCTATCATATGGAAGTCTATTTAGAAAGCCTTATTTATGGAGATGGAGGATCTTGTTGAATCAGCCTCGCAATGAGGAGACTCTCTTCTAGACATGCTTTGGACGTCTCTATAGAGAGGGTTTACATCTTGAAACATTTCCATCAGTATGCATATATGATATTGTCCATGTACAATAGGGTATTATGACCGCAGAAGAGTATTCGACGATGTTTAGTGATTTCACCCAACACCTTGGATATGGTATGAGACCAGTTCATTAGAGATAAGACCACTGAGTTGGGCTTACATTGGGACATTTGGGAATCAATGTTCCCCTTTATCATTTCAACTTATTTTGGGGTATATCAGTGAGCCCAGTTTGTGGAATGATTTGAAGAAGAGCATACTCCAGTAGTTGGAGATAACAATGGGAACCTAGTAGTTGAGACCATGATGATAGGTAGTCGATGGAAGTCGCAGGGATCCAAGAGGTTCAAGCACATCCAAATAAAATCATAGGACTTGGGTTCAGTGTTGGAAAGGTCATAGTGTGGCTCAACCCAGGAAAGGGAAATGTGTTGGTTCTCATGATATGGTTGGGGAAACTTTGGAACAAGATTTATCAACCCGTCTTTCAGTTGATCAGGAGACGATCGATGGACAACCTATACCTTGATTGAGACAAGAGTAGGGTGTTCTGTTGTTCATTTAACATGGAATAGGGGTAGGCAGGGCAACATGAGGTGGTTGTAGGTTCGACATATTACCACCAAAACCCCAAAGGTGATCCATTCTATGGTCAGGGAGCTGGTGGATAGGGATGACGCTAGCTGTAGGCTATGGAGGATTATGACTAAAGTCTCCAGGATTATATGAGGTAAACTTTGTGTCATTTATACCTTATCTTTAGTGTTGATAGAAACAAATTATAGTCATTATTTTATCTCCTCAAATCATGTATGAGACTTAGAGGTTTTATTGGAACCATTTATTTGACCCTTACACTTGGAGACTCTTAGTGGATATGAAAGGATGATCACACACATGTGTAGACAGTGTGAAATGACAGTTGGAGGTGAGAGTTCTAGTTGGGATCTCTTTGTAGTGGCATCAAGTCCTTACAACATCATTCTTATAATAAACTGTTTATCCATAGTACATGCTCCCATTTACTATTTTAGGAAATGATTATTTTGTGTCTGAATTTATAGAACCATATTTTCCATTATTGGTGAAATGGAAATCCAGGAAGCGTAGGATGGACTCACACATATGATTGTGAATATAATACTCAATTGTTGGCTAACCTCACCCTTGGTGTCATGGATGATATGATTCCTTATTTTCCTATAGTGGTGGAAGTGTATGGGGATGTGTTTCATTAATATGTTTTAATATTACCTCGCTACTAAAATATGGTATTCTACATTGATTTCCATCCTATTATGGTATCAACATATAATCCTACAGATTGTATGTCTCTCATAGAGATTCTTGAGTTGATGATATAGTTCGAGGACTTGAAAATGAATGGATTCGTGAGACCATGTGATTCACCCCGGCCATACCCAATTTTTTTTCAAGGAGACAGATAGGAGATTGAGGTTATGTGTGGATATTTGGCATTTAACAATGGTGATAGGGAAGAAAAAGAATCCACTAGTGAGGATCAAAAACCAATTTGATCAGTTGAATGTGGAGTGTTGGTTTTCAAAGAATGGCCTCAAATTAGGCTATAACAATAAATTAGTGCTAGAATAGGATAAAATGAATATGTCCTTAATATGTCTTTATAGTAATTTTGAGTATTTGGTCATGCCATTTTGAGTGACGAATGCCCCAATAGTATTCATTGGACTCATGAACTAGGTCAGTCAGCCTTTTTTTGAATGGTCCATGGTAGCCTTCATTGATGACATTCTAGAGTATTCATTGTCTGAGGACGAGAATTGGAGACATCTAAGGATGGTCCTGGATATGCTTCAAGATCATTAACTTTATGGGAAGCTCTTGAAGAGATAGTTTTGGATTCGGGAGGTCGATTTTCTGGGACAAGTCATCTCAAAGACTGTACATGCAGTCGATCCACCAACGGTTAAGGAAATCATTAATTGGGAGACACACTACAGTATTACTAAGGTGGGAAGTTTCCTTAGATTTGCAGGTCTCTATCAAAGGATTATTTAAAAATTCTATAGAGTGGAATTACCCCTGACAAGATTTACTCAAAAGGAAAAGCCATTTATGTCGATAGAATGGTGCAAATAGTGTTTTCTAGAGATAATGAAAAGCTTGATGAGTGATCCCATATTGATGTAACTGGAGGAAGAAATCATGTACATTTTATTCAGTGATTCATAGCTGATTAGAGTAGTTTTTGTCCAGATGCAAAGTCAAGCAGTGATTGCCTATTTTTTATGCTAGATTGGACTACATGACAATAACTACATGACCAATGATAATATGTTAGTATCAGTAGTATTTTCATTGAAGATGTGGAGACCCCACTTGAGGGGTGAGAGGTTTATCGTCTACACTTATGAAAATAGAATCAATTTAATCTTTACATAGAATGATATTTTCTTAAAACATACATGATGTCTATAGTTCCTCAAATACTATGACTTTGATATTTCTTATAATCTTATATAGGAAAATAAGGTGTTAGATTATATCAATAAAAGAACATGTTTTCATTTTCTGAATGAGGAATCCGACCAGTTAGCCTCATTGCAGATATCCATTTTGGATGGAAATGGACTATTTTCCACCAAATGATGGTTTTCATCCCTACACTCATATAGTGAGTTGGGGGGCACAACTAGGGGATGATGACTGTAAGACCTTACATGTTGAGATTTTTAGAAGGCATGCTCCTAATGTATATTAATAATTTAGGGAGCAGATAGTTCACCTTTGATGATACATAAAGGTACTAGTGAAGTTATATGAGGAGGATTTGAGGGATATTCATATATCCCATTTTCCAATAAATCCATGTGTGGTGAATATGTATCAGGTCCTCTATCATTTGTTTTGGTGGCATGGGATGATGAAATAAGTTACAGAGTTTGTTTCTTAATGCCTTATTTTTCATCAAGTAAATGCTCAGTATATGGTCCCAATGGGTTTAAATTAACCCCTTGAGGTGAAAAAAATAAGTGGGATGGGATATCCAAGGACATCATGATGGGTTTAAGATGTACAAATAGAGGATATGATTCCACCTAGGTGATCATGAAATGACTCACTAAGTCATCCCACTTTTTAGTTATCCGATATAAGAGTTCAATAGGGATCATGGGACCCCTCTATGTATAGAAGATAATTTGAATCCATGGAGTTCCATCATGTATTCTTTATGTTCATGATGATAATTTCACATATTCAATGTGGATGGGATTCAGGAGGCATCTAAGACCTAGTTACATTTGAAAATTTTGTCCCACCTACATATGGATGGCTAGACTAGGCTGACCATTTAGGTTCTGGTGGTCATGTTGTTCGAATATATGTTAGAATTTCACTGTATTTGGGAGTCTCAACTACCTTTGGTGGAGTTTTTGTTGAAAAAAAAACTACCATTCAACCATTGGTATGACACCATTCTAGGATTTGTACGGGTGACCTGACAAGTTTGAAATTTGATGGATTTCCCAGGTGAGTCACCACTCATTGGTCCATAGTTGGATCAAGATACTACGAAAAATGTTTAGATCATCTAGAAGTTGATGATAATAAAAAATATCCATTATAATTCTTATTCCAATCAGAAAATTATGCCTATGGAGTTTGAGTAAGGAGACCATGAGTTCATTTGGGTTTTATCATTACATGGATTAAAAATATGTGGGTGGGGTAGAATGTTATATGTGAGATTCATTAACCCATTCTAAATACTATATATATTTTGAGAAGTGGCGTACTTATTTAATCCAACTCTTTATTTATAATGCGTATATGAGATCTTCTATGTGTTACAGCTAAGGTGGTACATGCATGACCCATCATATGTAATCTATTTCGTTGAGCTGGACATCAAGGAAATAATGATCTTTGCTAAGTACCTAGTATATATTGGGAATTGGTTGGAGTGGATCCATTGGGGGAGTTCTATTCTTTTGGGTCATGTCTGATGGAATCACAAGAATCTTCAATAGAGCATATGGTAGTGGGAGGCCCATATTAATACTTAGTACCCCCATCTATTGGAGTATCCGTTATTTTTTTTATTTAAGGACGTAAAGACCCATGGTTGACAGAATATAACATGTCATATTTTTTGTGTCTTATTTGTGGATATAATATGGATTAGTTTTGAGATCATTCACAGAGATGGTGTGTGATTCCATGGTTTTGTGTTCTCAGAATAAATGTTTGAAACATATTAAAAATATTTAACAGTTCGCATACAATGTTTTCTTGAAAAAGTTGACTAACTTCTAAACGATGACCATATTTGAAAAATGAGGGAGCCAATGAGTTCTTGATAGTGGTTTTACTATAGGCATGAACTAACATTGGTCAGAATGGGTTGTATGAAAATTTATCAGTGTCATGAAACTGATAAAATAAATTAAAAGAAAAAATGATTCTTTTTTTCTTCACTGAATCGTCTTGCTTCCCTATAAGTATAATACTACAGATTTTTTCATCAGATTGGATAATAAACCCTATATAAATAGACTTTGTTATAGTATAGATTTATTTGTTGACAATAACAGATCGTGGATCATCACAGTAGTGGATTTTTTAGATCTCGTTAGTGGTGACAACACAACCGCTTTTTTTTGATGATTTATCAAAACCCCTGGTTGGTTTTAGTTTTTAGTTTTTTTGTTACAAATTAATAATTTTTGAGAAAATTGATATTAATCCATGAACATATTGTTTTATGGATCAATCTCTTGGACAAATGGATTTACTGTACGGGATTTATTTGATCTTATTTTCTAACTCAAATGCCCCATTCATGATCATTTTCCAAGAACACATAACCAATTATGATATGCCATTATTGTTTTGAATATTCTCCCTTCGTTATTCTCATTCTTTATCTTTGGATTCCCATGGTCTTGGGTCAATAATTTATGTGTTTTCTGAACTTTATTGAACACCATGATTTGAGGAAAATCAGTAACCAAGGTTGGTATAGTATAGACCGAGACATTAATTGAATGGATCCATGATCGTTTCAATTTTATGTTATCAAAAAAGGATATGTGGTCTGTAGAAGTGACCATAAGTATGTGGAGATCAGAGGAGCCACCTGCGGCTAGCTGCGATAGTGCCACAAAGGTACAGCTGGGAGTGGTGGATGTGGACGCAGAGGGTGACCTTGTGGGATGTGAAAGTAGACGTAGAGGATTCATGGGGTGTATAAGTGATACGAGAATGTGGTGACATACGCAGAGGGGGAAAGCATGGTGGATTGACTAGGACAGTCATGTGGGGGTGGGCCTAAGAGAGTCAGTGGGTCGGGATAGGCCGGTGGGCTGGGCCAAATGAGGCAAACCTGAGTCGGATGCAGGGCATCCAGGGTGGATCCTTGTTGCGGACAACAACAAATGCTAACCATGGTTCTATGGTAACTCAAGCTACTATAGGCATTGCGACCTCACAGCTGGTTCGTGGGTGAGAAACCATTGTGGTCGATCATATTGGCTAGTTTGGCACAACATATATACTAACTATAACAATCATTCAATGGTCGACTGGTCTGCGCGTTATGGCACCATCTATGGTTGTAGGTGGACTGATGATGGTGGTTGGTGTACCCACCACTGCAATAGATCTGTAGGCCCCATCAATAATGTTGGAAGCTTCATTCAAATGGTCATAACTTTAAAATGGAGAATCCAAATAAGATTTCATTAGTGGAAGAGTGAAACATGATTTAATACGAGTGAATCAATAACAATTTTGTACAACATAATCTGATTTACAAATCTTCTTCTTCAAATTTTGACCCATTATCATTTGTGTTCATCTACATTGTCTTTTATCGGTGTTACAGTGCGATATAACATCCACATATCTGAATTGTATTATCCTATAGGAACTAAGTCTCATATAGAGTTGTTTCGCCCCTCCATGATACTGTAGTGTAGAATTAAATCATTCCTGGTGGTGTTTATGGAATCTACAGAACCAAATTGAGTAGGATGTTGTTCCGCCATCTAGCGGGCCATATCGGTAGCATTTCCAGAATCCTTGGAATGTGATCCCATGTGTAGTTGGTTAATCAAGATTTGGTTTTTGTTATCCTAAATTGGTTTAGGACATGAGAACCTCTCTATAAATTATAGTCTTCCTTGACTAATGTGTTCCCTTTGGGTGGAGTCTAAATGGGATAGAGCACTTCATCGATGGCCTTCGATGATATCCTAGAAAGGGGAGTGAGTTCTCCTAGAATGAGCGTGCTTCGTAAAGAATTCTACACCTAGTAGTTATTTATGACCTCCGTGTGGTGTGAGGTTTCCCATAAGTATATTTTGGGTTTCATTTTCTACTTGTATATATTATATTGTGTTACATATTGTATTGAGTTGACTATTCATGGTGCTTCATGTTTAGTGTTTTCAAGGTTTCATTTGGTGTTATGTACAGACTCTTAGTTACTGTCTTATTTTGGTCCCTGTTTATTTTTAACATACTTTATGTTGTAATCTTGTGGTGGGTCTTAGTTGTATGTATGCATTCATTTAGTTTTTTTACATTTTAGTATTGTGTGTCCAGCAGATGGAAACATGTGTATAGGTAATTTTGGAAAATTACCCCAATTTGTGGGAAGTTCCAACTCAGTTCTAGTCACCAATCCCTAGCCTATTAGAGGCAGACTTGGGGTAGTCGTAGCATGAACCCCTCTAGGATTAGTTGTGACAATAATATATAAACATTATTGAACATTCTATGGGATTATCTTAATGTTCTAGAAAACTATGATCACCTAAAATCTAGTTCCCTAAGGTCCTAATAAATCTCCCTCTAATACAAACTATAATAACCATAAATCAAGTTACACAAAGATATTGTTTTATTTATCACATTAATATATGATACATGAAATATCCTATTCAATGATCGGTCAATTTAGAAGTCTTAGAAAAGTACATACATACATTATTCCCAAATTACATTAAAAATAAAAAACATATCCAAAGAATCATTCTGGAATCCATGAAATAATTAAATAAGATTTTCTTCATATTCATGGGAATGGAATAAAAATACAATTTGGTCATTGATACTTGGTAGGGGTGGAATAAAACTTACTATAACATGAGAAAATAATTCCTAATTTATATGTCAGATTAGATAATCAAATAACATGTTGTTTCATTAATTACATGAGTTCTTTTACATACCTGGACAATATCATAATAGAAATCACATGGAAAATGAAAATTGAATTCTCATCGATGGAAATGTATAATTCTATACATTCTAGATCTCTCCATAATCTCCTCAACCAAGATATCATGAATCTTGCAGCCAAGTCCCCAATGTAGAAATTCGTAATAAATTGGTAGATATAAATGAGATTCCAATCTTAAATGGAAGGCCTTCTATTTTATCATATGATTCAAACTAATTTATTGAGGAGATAGATTTAACTGGGTAAAAAATATAACATGCATGTCCAATCCATTCATTATACATATAACGACCAATACAATTCATTATCTACATACCTTCCAAATCAATAATTATCCATATTGAATGAAGAATATATAATATATCCCTAATAAATGAAATAAATTTCATAACAAGATACCTTTAACTATTAATATATTTGAAATGTTATATAGTAATGACATTATTAATTTAGTAGAAATTATATCGCATAAATGCAAGATATTTAAAACTAGGTGTTAAAGGGAAAATAATATCCAATAGAATTATATAGAGTGATATGGAATGTGATCATGAGAAATTTAATGACCACAGAATTATAAATAATTAAGAGATGAAATAATAACATAAATTAATAAAAAATGATGGTTTTATATTAATACCAAACCATTCATATTTAGAGAAAAAGGAAGTAAACATTAGAAATAATTTTGAAGTAACATTGTGTGTGTATAAAGTTAATATTCGCACTAAAATTTCAATTTATTTTTAAACATTATATCAATAAATAATTCATAGAATTGGATTTTGTTTGAATAAATACAATAAATTTTATATAATGTGAAACTACATAATAAGGGTCACGAAGGTGGTAATATCCAATCATATTTTATATGATAAAAAATTCCTTTGACACGATTGTAATCAAGTTAAAAAATACCATTTTCTATAAATCATTAGAGGATTTTTTATTAATAATTTTTGAGTCATGAAAAAGGAAGTTAAAAATAACATCAAATAATAACTTTAGTTCAGAAAATAAAATACTTGAAACACTAATATTAAAATGGATCTGAGGAACAAGACTCCCGACCAAAAATAATAGATCAGGTTGGTATCCCATATAATGAATGTTCAAGTTGATTCTTGAACCAATGAGATAATAAAATGAAAATAAACATGTAAAACCCACACATATATAAAGTATAAAACAATATATGGGTTATATGAGAAAATAATCATATAAATTTCTTAAAGGATATCTAAATGTAAACAATCCTAAAATAAAATGAGAATGTAATTGAAATCCCTTACATTGGGTCACCTCTTAGTAATCCATGTTTGTCCTAATAAATAATGATTTAGTGAATTTTACATAATCATTACCTAAAAATTATCATATTTAAGATACCATATATTATTAACTTATATTATCTAATCACCTATTAATTAAAAAATCTTTCGTAACAATGTCATTTCGGGTGTTAACTATTTCATTTTTCAAGTATGTTTCGGTATGGGTGTTTTATTTCACACATTCTAGTCAGGGTTTCATTATTTAAATAATCTTAATCTGGATATAAATGTGTTATTTATTCATTATTAAATGTTTTATAATTTTCCAGGAAATGATGTAATATAATAACTAAATATGTTGTTCATTGAGGCGGTAGTCCTCACATACACATGATATTATATTCAATTTTCAAGTGGATAAAAAAAGTAATTGTTGGTTAATCAATACAGAATAATATTTATATATAAAATATCATATATATATTCATATAATATAACATTATTATCAACAACCCAAAACAAAAGTTAAAAATGAATCACCACGAATTGAGGAGGTTGTAGTCCATATGTACAAACAAGTAGTGTTATCGTTTAAAACTGAAATAGAGGGAATATATATAGATCATATATTACAATTATAGAATCACAATAATGTCATAAATATGAGATATATTCAATAATTCAATATTCATAATTTGATAAGTGATCCTTTCATAAAAAATGAAACAAATCACTTCATGTAGATGGTGGTCTATACAGTTTCAATAGTTATGTTTTAATATTTAATTAGATTGAAAGGAGATAGAAAATGGATATAAAACTAACAAAAAAACTTATAAGTATGAAAAATATACTGATATAATTGTTTTATTATCTCTATGGAATAAATTTATTATATTTAAGTGTATTGGAACATAGAAAGTCTTTGTAACAAAGACAATTCATATTCCTTTGGTAATCTCCATTGGCTTTAACAATAAGCCCTTCTGAGGTGGTCTTTTGCTAAGACTAGGAACCCATGGATGATAATGATTATAATTTGGAATGTATTTAATCAGTTAATGTTTATGATAAGTGTCTTATGAAGTTTTTATTAGGATGGAGAGGATGTTATAATTTATAAGTATGGTTGGTGGAAGTCATGTTAATATAATGAAAATTATAATAAAATTAAGTCACTTGCAAGGGAATGTGTCTCTAAAGTAGCAATGAAAAATGGGATCAGGAGCATTGTGGTATTAAGTGTATGTAGGGTGGGGAAGCCCTAAATATTTTGACCATTTAGAGTGCGGGATAATGTTTTTTGAGCCCACACGGGTGCAGGCCAATGTGTATTGAGCCTGCAAGGGTGCGTGCTTACCCTCATGTCGAACATGATAAAAATATAATTTTTTTCAATAGATGCTTTTTTAATCTTTTAGTTTTTTAATAAAAAATCGTGATTAAACCATTACATATGATTTCCCACAATAATGTTAACATTAATTCACCATTCATTTTTCATGTTAATTTTAAATTCATTTTTGTTTATTGTTTTAATATTATAATATAATATTTATATTGTAAGTAATAACCATATTAACATGTTGTTCAATCCAAGAACATGAAGAATAGAACTCATTTATTCTTAATGATTTATTATAATCATAATTTTTTTGTTTGATTTAATTTTGTTATTATTTAATTTTATTTATTTATTATGAAAATATGATAAAACCACACGGAAACTCTAATATGCTCCTCTAAAATAGATCGTTAACTTGGGAGTATTCATTTATTCCTGGGTTCAATCATTCAAATCACCAAAAAATTAATCCTTAATATTCATCACCCTCACTAATCCCAAACCTACTTTGCATCACAATAGTTCTCCACCACATCCGTATCACCACATATAACCATTAACCAATTGAATAATGTTCCATTATAACCCATAAAAAAGTAGCTTTTATCAATCCATACTTCTCCCCATGGAAACAATTAATAATGAGAATAAAAATAATGTTTTTTTATAGATTCAAAATAGTATATCTCTGTTAAATGTTGGAAAACCCATAGGCTACCCATTGTATTATATGCTCAATGCTGAAAATTTTCAGTTCACATTATATGCGGGCACTTGTGGACAAACCCACAGGGGAAAAAAGCCGCACGGGCTTAGCCCACCCCACCCCCACCTGCACGTTTCATATTTCTACTCTAAATGGGATAAATTTAAAATTAGATATGATATGGTGTCCAAATTAATTCCACCAATTTTATTTTTTTAATATTTTAGGTCATTCTATTGTTTTCTATTTATTTTAATCCCTTGTTTACAATTTTTAACCCTTACAGATGATAATGAAATTTTACTTTGGTTTTTATTCATTATTAAAAAAAATTAATCTAAAATTGTTATCTAATTTTAATTATGATGATAACAAATATAAATTCATTTTTACAGGATTAAATTTCAAGATGTGACATAATTTTAATTTTAATATAGGTTTTCAAAAGACAAGGGTAATTTTTTTAAAATAAAAATGTATATTTTAATTATAAAATTGTTCATTGAATAAAATCATGTATGATACTTATTACAAAGGAATTAATTAGATTATATAAAATAAAAGGATGAATTGTTTCTGGGAAAACAAAATTAAATTAAACCATGTGAATACGTGATTAAATTATAAGAATAACCAATAGTTTTTATTTAAATAATCCCATTTAATATACTTCCAAAATGTTAGTCAGGGATTTAAATGTTCAAAGTTATATTTTTAGTTGATTTATGTTACTTATTGACTGAAAATTTAAATATTTTATTAAAGAATTTGAACATAAAATATAAGTGTTTATAAAAAATGTACTGGGTAATGGGGTATGAAATTATTAATGTCCAAGGGTATCCCCTCAGACAATCTTAGAAGAAATTTGTAAAGACCCGAAGCTTAACATACAAGGAAATTACATTACTTTTGAGGAATACTTAGTACATAACAAAAACACACACACAAGGACCGTAATAGTTTAGTGTCTTTGGAAACTCGGAATATAATCTTCTAATCATGGTGAAAGATCTTCAACATCTCCCATAAAGATCTTATTTTGTTACCTAAAACCTTTCTTTATATCCTGGGGAAAAAAACATAAAAGGGAGAGATCAAATCCTCAGTAAGGGTAAACAAAAGAAATATCAATCACAACATGTACATAAGGAAATAACTTTTGGAAATCTTATCCTGCAAAAGAAATCATAATATCAAAACATGGGATAAATCATAGTAGTGAAATGTAATCCCAATAATCATAACTTAAAACATGAAACTACGTGGCATACACACATAATCATAGAGAATCATTTCTTATTAGTCAAGACACATTTCCAATACTATCTTAGTGGACAAAGTCCATTTCTAAACTGAGTTTACTCCTCGTTTCAGTCCTGTTTCACTGAACCGGTTTAACCTGTCGTTCCAGCCATTTCTATCTAATGAAAAATAAAATCTTTAACTAATTCATTGGAGGGAGATATAGGTCCCACCCATCTCATAATGATACCATTCTTATGTGTGCCACAAAATCATAAATCATACATCATTGCATAACCCATGTAATAAAAATGACATCATAAAACAATTCATATAAGATAAAGGAATTCATAAATATAATTCCATCACAACATAATCAAATCAAAGTAATAATAGGGATATAAACAGAACCCGTTATTATCTTAGACGGAAAATAATTTTGATAAAACACTTGAACTCCATTCTTGAGGAAAATATCCTTTCTACTTCAAAAACACTTTTCATTATTAACATGTCATACAATTCTAAATTAAAAGACGTTGATTAAAAATAAACTTGAAAACATATAAAGGAATATTCTTTCAAATAATGTATTAAAAATCCATTCAGGCCATATATGTTAAAAAAACATTCATCTCGTACTTTTGTCGGAAAAGTCAAAAAGTACCTCGTACGGAAAACGACAAAAGATTCCTTTCATATCTTTTACTAAACACTTGCCGAAGGGTAAAATTGGATTTAAACAATTGTAAGTGGATGGAAATAATATTACATATTGAGGAAACATGTATGTGGATGATAAAATATACCCCAGTAAATACCAAAGTATAAACAATCTCAGATAAAAAATGAGATTGTGAGATTTTCCCGTACCTTAGGTCCGATTTGCTTCGTAAGTGTCCGAACCTCCTGTATAATGATTTAAATAATGTCATTGACTTATTACAGAATCATATTCATTGTTATTATATCATATATGGTTCACTTATGACTTTATATTACCCGTTTTTTGTAAATTCATGTTAAATTAGCATTATGGGTAAAATCGTCTCATTTGTCGTTCGTGTTTTAACTTGTAATTATAATATGATTACTTAGATCATGATAAATTAATTCCAGAATATAAAACAAGATTTATATATAATATATATTGAGAATATACATATATATAATAGATCAGTAAATGGAAAGAAATACACCGTTCATGGAGACAGTAGGTCGTACGTACGCATGAACGCTGTTTTCGTTTCCTTATTGAATTGAATGGAATTAAGTAGATGACATGCATATATATACAAATAAATCCAGTATCATTATTATGTCATATATTTAATTATTACTTATTATATATACTTTATAATCATTCATGAATGGTTAACGTGGAGAATGAATCTCATCGCGTTGTGGAGACGGTAGTCCGTACGTACGCACGAGTTATGATATCGTTCTCATGATCATGGAATTGTATTGGAGTGTATGTATACTTTTTCAGAATCAATATCACTTTAAAATAATCATATATAGTTATTATGTACAACATTATACCCATCCAATTAAGGTGGTGGTGGAAAATATATTACACCACGGCGTGGAGACGGTATTTCATACGTACGCATGCGCAGTGATTTCATTTTCCATAGGATGGATAGATGGTGAAATAGGATTGTTTAATACATATAATAACATGTCAGTATATGAGTTATACTGATGTTATTACTTCATAATGAAACAACCTAATAAGAAGAAGTGGAAGAAGAAATAAAGATGAAAGATTCAGTAACGGAAATTACCTCTTCTTTGAAGCGTCTCTTTGATTCATCCTCTTATGGCACTAAAATTAGTCTTTTAAGGATAGAAGGACCTCTATGATGTTTATAGTGAAGTGGAGAAGAGAAGTTTTGAGGGTTTGGACGAGCTTGAAGGCTCATAGTGGTGTGAGGAAGAGAGGGAGGAGGTTCCCTTTTATAAGGGAGGAGAGGGGCACCTTTGGAATAACTAAATATATTATTTTATTATAAAGTCATGTTCGGTTTTAAATAGCTCCAAATTGATTTATTTCGAAGCTAAGGTTGGGATGGGTCAAAATACTCTCATAAAATAGAATTTAGACAAGTTTAGGTTCCTATTTTAACCTTATCATTTATATTTAACATTATGTTAAATAATTTTACTTTTACCGTGTCATCTTGTGTTCTTATACTATAAGGTTAATAAACATACAATAAGTAGCCAAACGAACCCCAAGTTGCTTATTATTAATATATATAACCTTATCTATGTCATTTGGCCGGAACATATATTTTTAGAAATAAAATAACAATTAATAATATAATATTTGTTTTAAAAACTATTTTATGTCAATTTTGACACTATTTAGTAATTGATTTTTTTGGGAATCATAACTGAATTATTAGTTCGCAAAAAGTTGATTAAATCCATAATAACATGTCATTTTAACCTTGAAAATTAGTTTAATTCATTAAAAGTCTCAAATTACATTTATTTGGGTATTTATAACATCAATTATTTCAATATTCCACTAATAAGATAATTATTGCATCATCTTTGTGTCATAAATAAATTAACTTATTTAAAGTCTAAAAATTACAAATAAAATATCATTATGTAGAAAATATTTTTAGCTTCCTAATTAATATTTATAGTCGAATTTATCTTATGTATAACCCTATATTAAAAATGAGTTAGTTATTAAACTTTGATCTTAACTATTTCAATCCTTCTTTAAATAAATTAATAATAAATGTCCTAATCTAATCCAAGTGGGCCTAAATGGTCATTGTTTTTCCTAAGGTTGTTTGTGGTCGAATTAAACTTATCCAATAGAATTAGGACTTGTCTTAGGGTAATAATAATATCATTTTAACCTTAATTACCCTATTTACTTTTAACCGTGGTAAAAAAAAGTAAAAAGTTACTATTCACCAAAAACTATTTTCATCTCATTGAACCACATTTTACTTATTGACATCAACCGCGTCTCTCGGATTTTTGAAATTCCACTCACAGAAGTGGTAAAATTAAGTTTTATGAAAAAATCAGTTTTTTTAACTACCACTTAGTGGTTTCACTATTCATCAAAAAATGAAAGTTTCCAGAAAAATACCAAAAACTATACCTAAGCTATATTTGATATTATGAATTCAAAAATTATTTCTATTTTATCAAATTCAAAACATATCAGCTACATTAACTAATTTAAAAATTAATTCCCGTCGTCAAAACAAATAGCGTGTTTTTAAGAGATAATAACTATCAAAAGATTGACACTTGTTTATAACTGGTTTAAATGTGAAATTACATCCAATGACCAACATTGTATTAAATTGTAAAAATATATTCTTAATATACTTTAAAAACAATCAAATTAATAATTTATCACTATTAATTATTTCGATTAAAAAAGATGATTTTAATTAAAATGTAGTAATTTTCACTATTCATCAGAATATGAAAGTTATCCGAAAAGTACCAAAATTTCACCCTAAGCTAATTTCAATATTCCAAATCCAAAACTGAAGTCCATTTTAAAAAAAATTACAAAATTTTAAAAAGTGGTTATTACTATTCATAACGACTAGTTTTAATAATATTTTAATAGCATATCGTTGTTTAGTGAAACTCGGTATTGCGTACTACACACGCTATCGAGGAAGGTCGTGATTGCGTGTAATGAAAGGCAAGTCAAGGATGCGTGTAGTGCATGCTACTTTTTGTGTAGCGTACAACACAAGAAATCAATTAAAAAGAATATTTTTAATGAAATATCGGGGTGTTACATTCTACCCACCTTAAAATGAATTTCGCCCATGAAATTCATCGGGGTTATAAATGGTTTACTAATTGAAAGTTTCTTTAATAGAAACCCACATCGTAAAATGGAATACCAAAACATGGCTTTAAAAACTAAAGTATGAAATGTAACGATTACCCAAATTAACTCATCACTGGGTTTCCACGTAGGAGAACATAGGTGAAAATATGGATATGGAAGAGAAATCTAACCGTCATGTTCTGATGGAGAGTGGTAGAGAACATGGCTATGAAAAATCCATCAATAACAAAGCGATAAATTTGTGATGATCTAAGGTACCATTTGATTCATCGGATATAAGAGTACTAGGACATAATTTTTGGTTTTCAATATCATTTCCTTAATGTTGAAATTTTTTAATTATAATAAATACTTGCTTGATTTTGGTACAATATCACTGTTGTTTTTGATTTGAACAATTTCCACTTCATATCTTAATGAAATGAAGTTGAATTTGTTATTCGTGAAGTGTTAATAGATAATCTGATAGAATGATGGGTCATTCCATCTGTTTCAAACAAAAGGTTAGCAAAAGTTATCAAATATACATAAGTCCATCTATGGTGAGGTTAATTGTATACGATTCCAAAAATGAACTTATACTTTATATATCATACCGCATGATAAAATAAAACTAGTTTCTACTAACCAGGGACTTCCTGTAGGCCAGTGGTAGGCGATAAAGGCTAGTCGCACATCGGTTGTGGGTTCGATTCCCACAGCCTTGTCCGACGCGATGGGCTGTCGCCCGACCTGCATGTTGTCCTTTTTATAAAGCTATATTACAATAACATCCCATCAATAATATCGAAAAAAGTTCTATCCTAACTTATGTCCAACATAATCCATTCCAATCTTAAGGATTCTCTAAAATACTTCGGTCCAAGCTCATAGTATAAAGAAAATGATTACTTGAAATGTCACATAACAATCACGTGAATGCCATCATTTATCCCCCATATATCATAAGATATATCTTGTTGGTCAAATTACAAACATTTGAATACCTTAATCATGTATTCTCTTGAAGAATGAATATCCATTGAACCTTAGTGAAAACATGAATGCAGTTAAAAGTTTACACTTTCCACATACCAAAATCCCCAAAATTCTATATACTCAAACCATGATATCACTTAGTACTTATATCAATCATGAGATCATGAATACTATCAAACATATTAGATTCTCTTTATCCCTTCATTATGTGCATATCATCTGCTTTCCAAAAATATTTCAATCACTTTTCATGGTTACCGATGCCATAAAATTATTGAAAACCACAACAGACCAAGACATAAATATTCAAATATTCCACGACACTATATAAAACATTATTCTAGGATCCCATTACATAAACACTTTATCATTCCACCACCTCGTTGTCATATTCAACATCACCAATGGTGATCACATGTGACTTCCCTTTGTCCTTTGCCTTAAGTGGTTGCTCATGTCGATCATCACTAACCCTTGGATTAGGGCATTTATTAGTATAATGCCCCATTTCATTTCACTTGATGCATTGATGTGTAGTAGGTTCATTATATGTATTCCTTCCTTTGTTTGCATCATTAGGAATCTTCATCCCATCATTGCGGCATTCAAGTGCCTGATGACCTTCCTTTCCACATTTCAAACATTTACTTGTCCCTTTAAGAAAATCTCCACCATGCTTCTTTCCACACATTGATCATAAAAAAACATTCATCTTCTTTTCACCATTATTCTGAGATTTCACCTTGAACTCTATCTTTCGTTTCTTTTCAAAACTATGAGATGGATAAGTAACACCAACTTCCATTTCTACCTTGATAGCACAATGCACAATTTCTTCATAGCTACTGAAGTCTCTTCTAGCTAATGCCCTTCAATGATTTGGTTTTAAGCCACTGAAGAATCGATCAACTTTAATTTCAGGTTGGATGACAAATCCAGATGCATACCTTGAATGCCTTGTAAAATTCACTTTGTATATACCAACAGATTCATCTTCCTTTTCCTTTAGTTCAAGAAACTCCTTCTCCATCTTTGTTCGAAGAATACGAAGGAAGTACTTATTGAAAAATAAGTTCTTGAACTTGTCCCATTCCATGGACTCAATTTCATCTCTTTGCCTCGTATTCTTGATAAGATTCCACCATTGATCAGCTTCACCTTCCAAACGATATACTGCTAAGATGACTTTATCATTTTCAGAACATTGAAAAACTGAAAATATCTTTTCAGTGGTACTGATCCATTGTTCAGCAACAAGTGGATCAGAAGACCCACTGAAAGAAGGTGAACGTTTCCTCATGAAGGACTCAATAGAATTTTCTTCCCTTCTCTACTCATTTGGATGTCCAGAATGATTCATAGCTTGTGTAGGTATAGAAATAATATTTTGCACTCCATCTCCCATAACATTTGTTTGTTCAGGAGGACAATCATTGCATTGTCCATTACATTGATCAACATGGTTCCTTCGGGTTCCATCCATCATCTAAAACCCAACAAGAATAGTGTGAGAGGCAAAAATCATGATAGGGAAAACAACATAATAAAGGGGGAGTACCTTAAATATCTAACATCATATGTTTAATTCTATGATCATTAGCATAATTCTAGTACTATATCCTATACGTATACTTAACCTTAGGGACATCCCTAGACATACCTTAGAAATATCTCTAGGGATCTCACTAAAGTTCTCTCATCCTAGTTTCCAAAGGTTAACTAATCCTTTCCTCTTATACTAACTGTAAAAACCCGAAGCTTAATGTACACGGAAATTACATTGCTTTTGTGGATTACTTAGTACATAACAAAAACACACACACAAGGACCGTAATAGTTTAGTGTCTTTGGAAAATCGGAATATAATCTTATAATCATGGAGAAAGATTTCAATATCTCCCATAAAGATCTTCTTTTTTTACCTAAAACCTTTCTTTATATCCTGGGGAAAAGAAAACATAAAAGGGTGAGCTCAAATGCTCAGTAAGGGTAAACAAAAGAAATATCAATCACATCATGTACATAAGGACATAACTTTTGCAAATCTTATCCTGCAAAAGAAATCATAATTTCATATCATGGGATCAAAGATAGTAGTGAAATGTAATCCAAATAATCATAACTTAAAACATGAAACTTTGTGGCATACACACATAATCCTAGAGAATCATTTCATATTAGTCAAGACACATTTCCAAGACTATCTTAGTGGAAAAAGTCCATTTCTGAACCGAGTTTACTCCTCATTTCAGTCATGTTTCACTGATCCGGTTTAACATGCTGTTCCATCCATGTCTATCTCATGATATAAAAAATCTTTACCCAATGCATTGGAGGGAGATATAGGTCCCACCCATCTCATAATTATACCATTCTTATGTGTGCCCCAAAATCATAAATCATACATCATTGCATAACCCATGTAATAAAAATGACATCATAAAACAATTCATATAAGATAAAGGAATTCATAAAAATAATTCCATCACAACATAATCAAATCAAAGTAATAATAGGGATATAAACAGAACCCTTTATTATCTTAGATGAAAAATAATTTTGATAAAACACTTGAACTCAATTTTTGAGGAAAATATCCTTTCTACTTCAAAAACACTTTTCCTTTCTTAACATGTCATACAATTATAAATTAAAAGAAGTTGATTAAAAATAAACATGAAAACTTGTAAATGAAGCTTCTTTCAAATAATGTTTTAAAAATCCATTCATGTTGTATAAGTTAAAAAAACATTCTTCTCATACTTTTGTCAGAAAAGTCAAAAAGTACCTCGTACGGAAAACGACAAAAGGATCCTTTCATATCTTTTACTAAAAAACCACTGAAGGGTAAAATTGGATTTAAACAATTGTAGGTGGATGGAAATAATATTAAATATTGAGGAAACATGGATGTGGATGATAAAATACACCCCAGTAAATACCAAAGTATAATCAATCTCAGATAAAAATGAGATTGTGAGATTTTCCCTTACCTTAGGTCCGATTTGCTTCGTAAGTGTCCGAACCTCCTGTATAATGATTTAAATAATGTCATTGACTTATTACATAATCATATTCATTGTTATTATATCATATATGGTTCACTTATGACTTTATATTACCTGTTCTTTTGTAAATACATGTAAAAGTAGCGTTTTGGGTAGAATCGTCTCATTTGTCGTTTTTGTTTTAACTTGTAATTATTCATATGATTACTTAGATAATGATTAATTAATTCCAGAATATAAAACATGATTTATATATAATATATATTCAGAATATTCATATATATAATCGATCATTAAATGGAAAGAAATTCACCATTCATGGAGACGGTAGGCCGTACGTACGCATGAACGCTGTTTTCATTTCCTTATTGAGTTGAATGGAATTAAGTAGATGACATACATATATATACACATAAATCCAGTATCATTATTATGTCATATATTTCATTATTACTTATTATATATACTTTATAATCATTAATGAATGGTTAACGTGGAGAATGAATATCATCGCGTCATGGAGACATTAGTCCGTACGTACGCACGAGCGATGATATCGTTCTAATGATCGTGGAATTGTATTGGAGTGTATGTATACTATTTAAGAATCAATATCACTTTACAATAATTATATATAGTTATTATGTACACCATTATACCAATTTAAGTAAGGTGGTGGTGGAAAATATATTACACCACGGCGTAGAGACGGTATTCTGTACCTACGCACGCGCAGTGATTTCATTTTCCATAGGATGGATAGATGGTGAAATAGGGTTGTTTAATACTTATAATAACATGTTAGTATATGACTGATAATGATGTTATTACTTCATAATGGAACAACCGAAGAAGAAGAAGTGTAAGAACAAATAAAGATGAAAGATTCGGCAACAGAAATTACCTCTTCTTTGAAGCGTCTCTTTGAGTCCTCATCTTAGGGCACTAAAATTGGTCTTTGAAGAAGACCAGGACCTCTAGGATGTTTCTAGGGAAGTGGAGAAGAGAATTTGGCAGGGTTTGGAAGATATTGAAGGTGCAATGTGGTGTGAGGAAGAGAGGGAGGAGGTTCCCTTTTATAAGGGAGGAGAGGGGCACCTTTGGAATAACTAAAAATATTATTTTATTATAAAGTCAAGTTCGGTTTTAAATAGCTCCAAATTTATTTATTTCAAAGCTAAGGTGAGGATGGGTCGAAATAATCTCATCCAATATAATTTAGGCAATTTTAGGTTCCTATTTTAACATTATCATTTAGATTTAACATTAAGTTAAATAATTTTACTTTTACCGTCTCTTCTTGTGTTCTTATACTATAAGGTTAATAAACTTATTATAAGCAGCCAAACGAACCCAAGTTGTTTATTATTAATATATATAACCTCATCTATGTAATTTGTCCTAACCTTAGATTTTTTGTAATAAAATAACAATTAATAATATAATATTTGTTTTTAAAACAATTTTATGTCAATTTTGAAACTATTTAGTAATTGATTTTTTTGAAAATCATAACTGAATTATTAGTTCAAAAAAAGTTTCTTAACTCTATAATAACATGTCATATTAACCTAGAAAATTATTTTAATTCATAAAAAGTCTAAAAATAAATTTTTTGGGTATTTATAACATCAATTATGTCAATATTTCATTAATAAGATAATTACTGCATCATCTTTGTGTCATAAATAAGTTAACTTATATAAAGTCTAAAAATTAAAAATAAAATATCATTATGTACAAAATCTTTTTAGATTTCTAATGAATATTTATAGTGGAATTTATCTTATGTATAACCCTATATGAAAAATTATTTAGTTATTAAACTTTGATTTTAACTATTTTAATCCTTCTTTAAATAAATTAATAATAAATGTTCTAATCTAATCCAATTGGGCTTAAATGGTCATATTTTATTCCTAAGGTTGTTTTTGGTCGAATTTAACTTATCCAATAGAATTAGGACATGTGTTAGGGTAATAATAATATCATTTTTACCCTTAATTACCCTATTTACTTTTAACCGTGGTAAAAAAAAGTAAAAGGTTACTATTCACCAAAAATTATTTTCATCTCATTGAACCACATTTTTACATACTGACATCAACTGTGTCTCTCGGAATTTTGAAATTCCACTCAAAAAGTGGTAAAATTACGTTTTATGAAAAAATCAGTTTTTTTAACTACCACTTAGTGGTTTGACTATTCTTCAAAAAATGAAAGTTTTCTGAAAAATACCAAAAATTAGACCTAACCTATATTTGATATTATGAATTCAAAAATTATTTCTATTTTATCAAATTCAAAACATATCAGCTACATTAACTAATTTAAAAATTAATTCTCGTCGTCAAAACAAATAGCGTGTTTTTAAGAGATAATAACTATCAAAAGATTGGTACTTCTTTATAACTGGTTTAAATGTGAAATTACATCCAATGACTAACATTGTATTAAATTATAACAATATATTATAAATATAATTTAAAACCACTCAAATTCATAATTTATCACTATTAATTATTTTGATTAAAAAAGTTGTTTTTAATTAAAATTTATTAATTTTCACTATTCATCAGAATATGAAAGTTATCCGAAAAGTACCAAAATTTCACCCTAAGATAATTTCAATATTTAGAATCCAAAAATGATGTCCATTTTGAAAAAGAATTAAAATATTTCAAAAAGTGGTTATTACTATTCATAACGACTAGTTTTAATAATATTTTAATAGCATATCGTTGATTAGTGAAACTCAGTATTGCGTACTATACACGCTATCGATGAAGGTCGCGATTGCGTGTAATGAAAGGCAAGTCAAGGATGCATGTAGTGCAAGCTCCTTTTGGTATAGCGTACAACACAAGACATCAATTAAAAAGAACATTTTTCATGAAATCTTGGGGTGTCACAAAATTGCTGAAAGATATCCAATTTTCAAGTAGAATACAATCCTAGAAATCTCGTCACATTTAGAAGTAATAAGATCATATGACGTGATTCCATTTAATACATTGTGGATAATGGTAATATTCAAAATAAGAATGGAATTATAGGCTTTTATAAGGTAAATAATATTCCATGTACAATCGTAATGGCGCTTTAAATAATTGATAATAGTGGAAGACATAGATACAAAATTAGAAATGGAGATATTTTATTTATTGAATAAATTGATCCATTGAATCATCACAAGTATCTAATAGTTTACTAAATTTTCCACATATAGAAAATAAATGAAAATATGAATAACAGAACCCCGAGAGTCTAAAAAAATAATGCCCTCGAAAATGATCCCTACGTACTAGATCAATCCATGTACAGTTTCATGCCATGAATTGGGGCCCTCCATTTAAACCAAGAACCCACAACTCCTATCCTATGGAAATTCAGGATAGTCGGGAGAAGAATGGGATGAAGAGGAAACATAATTTCTTAGATAAGAATGAACTCCTTTCAATTCTAATTAACGGAATATACTAGATGAAAGAACATAGATTTTATGTATTGACAATTTGGTGTGAGACACTTATGAAAGATTACATTATGTGTGTCATAAAGAAGCTAGTAGCTAGTGGTGATGGTTATTATTCATTCCCTATACTAGTCATGAGACTTCTCTAAGAAATCACAACTCAATTTTCAGAAGTATGATGCGGAAATGACGACAGTCGCAACCTAGAATGAAATGATTCATAGAATTTTTAAATTAAAAAGAAAAGTAACTTGGAAAAATATATTTATTTTGTTTAGGAAATTATCCGTATGTCCATAGAGACATATAAGTATCACTCTTTCTGAGAGGATAATTTACAAGGAGTATCTCATGTTCCTCACACATGAATCCCAAGCCCAAAATGGGATGCTAAATGAGGAAGATGATTCATTATTCCACAAACTAATCCTAAAGTCTTCATCACTACATTGAATGGTTTCCACACAAATAAAGTGTTCTATAATTTTAGTGGGTTGGATGTCCTAGGAAATATTTAACTGTAGATTCCAATTACTGACCTACTATAGTTCCATGTCGGTGTCATTCTATCATCTCTGCCACAATGGTCAAAGATAAAAAAAATCCCCATAAATTTTTTTATTCCTTTGACTCACAATGTACTGGTGAATTTCCTGATACGATACCCAACGATCTCATAGTGGAGGTCAACCAATGAATGTTTTGTTCTGGTGCACAATATTGGATGCAAATATTCGTCTGAGACATCATCCAAAACTGATAGGGCTATATCAAACCAACAATATCACACTTGAATATTGATCTTCAACAATGATAGGATTCAATTCCACTAAATAAAACAACATACGTAATATAAGCTCTTATTCTTCCCCACATATTATTTGCATGATTTCCCTTCACAACATCAATTTCAAGATAATGAATCATGAAATTCATACTAATTTCTATTGGGCTCCCACTGTTTCCTCTATTTTTCTTCTCTTATCCTTCATTTATCAATGGAGACCAATATATGCACATCAATGCCTCATATTATGTATCTCCATTGGAAACATGTATACTTGATTGTTAGTTCCAAAAATCATTTGCAATGTCAACAACCCATCATCTATCAAACCATAGATGAAATGATACATAAACTGAATGATCTTTTTCCATGCCTGAAAAAGTGGGTTATTTGCAATATGTGCAATAGTCTTACTACAATAGTAAAATATATCTCTTAATAACTTTCTTCCCAAATTATCCGAGGAGTTTTTTTATCCAAAACACCACCTTCCAAACATCTTCTACAATAATGTATTCTACCTCCATGTTGGATAAATACAACACCTTCTTCAATTTTGATATCTATTTTACTAATGTTCCTCCTTGGTGGATAAATACACCACCATCATAAATTTTGATATCCATTTAAGACATTGGAAAAAATGGGACTCATGTTCCACTATGGAGTAACAATGATGTGAATAATTTGTATGCATGGATGTTACCAATTTTTTATGAACCATAAGGAATGTCAATTTGGGGTATCTGTGGGAATTTAATATAATCAAAAGAAAGAGTTGTGAATCAAATAGTTTAATGTAATGTAGAGAGGATATATGATGGCGTGTAGTTTGGTTTCATGCAATGTGGAAAATGATGCTATACATTTTAACATCATGCAGCAACAATGCATTTCGTTTTTAAATAGTTTCATGTCTCGAAACTAGGAAATTAATATTGTGTGATTACACAAAGTACTTATTCAAGAATATTTCATTGGTTGGAGTTGTAATAAGTTCTCCACTCATGGATATTAGATAATATACTCCATTATAGTAGACCTTATGTATAGAATAAGGTCTTCCCCACATTAGATCAAACGTTGGAAGCTTATTTCCTAGTATAATCGGAGCCCTGAGGACTAACACCCATCATCCTTGAATAAATTGGTGGAGGTGAAAATTGTTATCAATATATCATGTTTTTTTATACTGATAGATTTATATGTGATGCAATCAATGAAAAGTTTTTCCATCTAACCATTCCATCTCATCAAATCACTTATGGGACATTTCATCCAAAGGTAACTGATCACATTTAGACATTCATAGTAAAGGTAATTTAATTTCAATAAGAAGAACTCATTGTATTCCATATACTAATGAGTATGGAGTTTCCTATGTGGACATAAAAATAGTAGTTTTATAGGCCCATAAAGTTGAATGATTTTGGCAGGCCAAATATTTTATCATTATCCACCATTTTCTGGAGTATATTTGATATTTTCTTATCAAAATCCTATATCTATCTATTGTAAACTGTTTGATAAAAATTTGAAGGATTGGATTTGATATTGGGATCCTGATATAACTTATTTAACTTAGTAGAATATAAATTGGGGATTGTTTTTATCATTATGGTGTGAGGGACACAAAATCTTGTAATGATATTAGCTTTGAAAAAGCAAGCTATTATTTTGTCCCATTCCCTAATAGGTATCTGTTCATCCCATTTGGTTATGAAATCAGTAGCAGTAAGAATATACTTGACCTTCATAACCTTATTGGGAGGATAAGTTCCTACTACATCCATTCTCCGTGTGGCAACCAACTATGAGTATTTAGCTGTATGTTGCAATATTGGGTGTTGATGAATGAAGTTGAAATTCCCCTAGAAAGTTTGAATATTATTTGTGAAATATGTGAAATCTTGTTCCATAAAATTCCAAATTTATCTAAACCATCATATTTGAGAAGAAAGAAAATACCCATAATGGTGAGAACTATAGGCTCTTATTTTTACATCTTTCATGACAGCTGTGGTTTCATCCCCATCAACGCATAACAGAGTAATTCAATAAAATCATATTATATAAGGGGTCTTATGGTATTATAGGCCATCATAAAGTATGAATTTAACTACTCGTTGCCATATATGTTCTATTTTAATTCTATCTGATTTATGTAACACATTTGAATGATATTCCCCGAAGGGTGTCATCCATCCCATGGTATGACCATATGGCTCAAAAATTGGGATGATTTTATTAATTTAATTTATCCAAAATTGGAAAAAAGGTTAAACCATTCAATGATGAATAATTATAATGATTGTTTCTTCCTCATTTGGATTTACCAAGGATAAAGATGCATTTTCTAATGCATCGACTTTGATATTTTGTGACCGTATGATGTAATATAATGTTTCCTATAAGTGAAATTCCTCCATAAACTGAAAAATATTATCATATAGGGAGATTAGTTCTTCCTTTATAAAGTAATACTCTCCATTGATTCATTTGATTACCAATTATGTATCACCTTTTACCTCTAAATAATCCACTAGTACGTGGAGTGTTAATTCAAGGACTCAAATGTTAGATTTCCATTTTGATTTATTGTGTACCCCACCGTTAAATAATAACAAGTAATATGGGAAAATGCTATTAGCCGGTGATATAAGCATAATTCCTAACCAAACATTGTTAAAATTAGGATTTCCCATTCTCTTTCTCCTTAGACTTTTAGAGGTAGTATCAAAGTACATTTTCCATATTTGGGGGATTTCATGAATGGAAAAGATTTCTATATGAGGAAATTCAATATTCAATGATATATCTTCCACAAATAGAATCTTAGAAAGGGATATAATAATGCTTGAAATATTATTTCTTTTTGAGGCACGAACTATATATAAAACTACAGTAGAATAACTACCCACTCTGGGTGACGTCATGTAAGCATAGGACGTATGAGAATAGAATTTATCTTGTTATTTACAGATACCAAGTGATCCACTTGATTCCTCCAATAATGGGTCAATTTTGTAACTACAACAACTAACGATAGCTATCATTCCTCAATTTTTGAATTTCAAGTATCTGCGTCGAGCATGGTTCGACTAAGATAGTAAAGTATATTTTAATTCCCAAAATCATTCTTTTGTGCAATTATGTCACCCAATGAACTCATAGGTTGTCTCATAAATAATGTGTCGATTTACTTCAACAGGTGGCATCAATTAAATTGGGATCAAAAGTTATTTCATCAAGGTATAGAATTATTCTTTGTAGTCATTATTCCATTAATATGTGACCCCCTTCATCAATTATTTTGTAAAGGGAAAAATTTTAAATCTAAATCGGAAAAAAAATTATAGATATAGGATAAATTAACATGAATTCCTCTAAACTCTTTCACGTTTTGAGGTAGTGACATGCCCATGATAGCATTAATCTTATTGGGATCAACCTTGATTCCATGAAGGCATAAAAAAAATGAGAAATTATTCTGAGGTTACCCCAAATAAAAATTTCATAGGATTCATATCCAAATTATGTTACTTAAGCTTTCTTAATATGGTCTCCAAATAAATCATGTGAGGAAAAATGTTTCTAGAGATAACCACTAGATTATCCACATAACATTTAATGAACTTCTACAAGAAGGGTTTGAAAATGTGGTAAATTTTATATTGACATATTGAACAAGAATTATTCATACCAAGGGGCATTACCTAATAGAATAATATTCTTTGAGGGGATATAAATTGATATATTCCTCAGAATCTTGGGCCTTTTGGAGTTAGATATATTCCAGGTATTAATTAATGATAGAGATAGCTTGGTAATGAGCTATTGCATCAATCAAAAGTTAACTAAATTGAATATGATAACCATATTTGGGAAAATTTCCCTTAAGATACTATAAATCAATGAAAACTATGATTTATTATTTCTTATTTTTTAGTGGGAAAATACTGGACAACCATTTAGGATATTTTACTTCCCTAAAAAATTCATCTTTGATATGCTATTTGACTTCAGCCTCAATTTTGGAGGCATGAGTTGTATGGGTTCCTCTTGATGCCTGTTTAAATCCCAAATATTCATCTAGAATATTATAATGATTAGTGGAAATGTAGATGGAAAGACCAATCATTTCTATATAGATCTAATCCAATTCAACTTGGTGTTTTTTTATAATAGAAGTGAACACCTCTTTCTATTCATAAGTCATGGACGCACTAACTAGAGTAGGGGGTAGATCTTCATCCATACCCAAATTTAATTCTATAAGCTCATCCCTAGCATAGGAGACACCTTCTTGAAATTATTCAAGGCTTCCTTGAGATATTCCTATTCTTCACATTCTTAATATTTCTCTTCTCCTATTTCTACTTGAAGGATAAATGATGGGGAATGATTTTTAGAGTTAAGGGAGTAGTCCATATTTTGAAATCATAATAAAGTGGCAACCATTTATGAAAATACTTATGATGAAGGGTGTTCAAAGAGAGTTGAAGAGAAAATTATGAGTTTGAAATCAGCATCCCTATCTTTTTACATTAATGTGATAGATTCTTCTAGCCATGCTGATGAAGCAGAGACTAGATAAAATTAGTTAAATGGAATGAAGATAGCACCATTTAGGATTTAACCACTATTTGGTGATATAATAATTTCTCTCATGCTATTACGATAAATTTCCACACATGAAATTATCTAAGCCCCTGAACAAGTACTTGTATTTCGATCTACCCGTTTTTTGACAGATAAGCAACACTTAACCTACATTGAGATGATGGAATTGGTTATATGGGTACTTTTCAAATACATTTGAAGCATTTATTATTGATAAATATTGTTTAATAGTCAATTTTCCCTTTTTGTGATAGATATATTCTTCAATATATTTTGATTTACAAGTTTTGAATCATGAATGGTCATTATAGAATGTCCAAATATGACCATTGGAGGAACACCTAAGGCATTGGTGGTATAATTAATGAATGGACAAAATATGATGTAACCAAGGACCTCCAAACCAAATATTGAAATCTTTGTCTTACTAGACAACCATGTAATCTGAATCGTTCACAAAATCGCCAAATAGAATACTGAGTGTAGTCTCATAAAGTGATTGTAATTTATTCTTTTCATAACTCTAGACTTTGATGTGGATAGAGATAAGTAAGATTCTATGAGACCTAACCGACGAAGTGTACGAATGTGTTGGAGTTTGACTCCTGATCTATTATCAGTGAAGGCATTCCAAATGTTTGTAATGATATACTTTATAGATAAATACAAGATCCTACTGTACCCATATAAAACATAATCCAAATCATGATTCATGAATGTTATAACTTCATGGAATTTTATATGATCACTCTCTATATGGTATACCTCGGTAGTAGAAACCACATTTTCAACATAATAAAGACATTGAAAATCCTTAATAAGTGCTTCTTGATGATATTTTGAAAAATTTAGAGCATCCAGGACTAATAGATTTCCCGATACATGGGAGAGTTTCTTCAAGTAACCATATTTTCTTTTCAAAGGTATATGTTTTTTAGCATGGAGATTCAGTTTTTCAGGTGCCATGGAAATATATTTTCTTGAGGTAGATGGGCCATTTTTCGAGGTAGAAACTAGAAAAAAAATCTAATAATGGGGGATTAGGCTAACTGTGTCTATCCACCTACTGGGAAAGTTGTGATATATCATCTAATTTGTCTTCCCAGATGATCATGTCAGGACTAATACTGTTCAGTTTGGAAGAGGTTCCCCTATTCTTGATGAGCCTGCTAAAGGGATCTCCCATGAGTTTCTCCTACCTAAACCATTTGAGCATGATTCTATTTAAAATAATGTATTCTGGAATACCCACATCTTCCCCTATATCATTGAGTATGAAATTATCTACTAGTTCTCCAATCTACTGTAGGGAATTCAGGTTCATAACAAGAATCATCATTTTCATAGGGGTCTATTATGTTGATAACATTAATGGAACCAAAGATAAATTCCTTATCTGATGAAGATCATGATTGATTTGATATTTCTTTATGTTCTATTTGGTGGGGTGGTGGCCATTTTTTTGAGATAGCTGGCATAGTTTCTGGAAATTTCAAGAATAACATTATCCTTATCATGAGATTGTTTTCTTCTGTAAAATATTTATCCATATGACCATGTCACTTCATCAAGTATTAGACTTTGGAGAACTGATATTTTGATAGAGATTTCATGGTTTTAGCAGTAGTGGCAGGAAGTAAATTCAGTTGTTTTAACTATATTTGTAAAATTGTATCAGTACGATTGATATTTTCCTTACCATCCAATCATAAATATTCTACACATAATTTTAATTTAGTTTTTGAAAATCACTATCTTCCTCTAGATTAGTAACAACAACACATGAAACATAGGATAGAGAACATTTTAGTTTCCCTTGTCTAGAGTCCACCTTATTTTTTTGGTGATCTTTAAAAAAACACACCTAAATTGGGTGTCCAGACATTTTATTGAAGGGAAAATTTATGGGAGCTCCTTATCTCTTTCTTTGATTGGTTTCATGGGTCTTGGAATCTTGAAAAGATAGTTTTCCATGTTTAAAATGATGTAACTAAGAACCTCATCATTCTCAAAAGATTATACTTAGTTCTTGAACTCCTCAAACTTTCGTCACCTATGATATTTTTGGTCATCTGGACATGGCAGCCGTTGTACCTAATTATAGGGAGGAGGATCCCTATGATATGATCATGTCTTTGAAATAAAAGCAGGTATGGGTGCTTTATTGAGTGTAACTATAGAAACCTCTACTTTTCCAGTTCTCCATCCCGATGTTGTTGAGATTACATGAGACATTTCATTGGATTGCACAATATATTTTCCTACAATTTGGGTGATTGAAGCAAGGTTTTGAAACCCTCATTTGCATTTCATAGGGAATAATGGTTTGCACAACTCGCAGTAGATATTTTCCACAATGATTTAAAATAACTATTCTTGATGAAGTGATAAATATAATGAATATGATATTCCATTCCATCAGGCAATGAAATATGAAACTCTATCATTCTACCTTTTTCAATAGTTCATAAGATCAAAAACTAATGTTTTCTACAGGGTTGAAAAAAATGAGAAAAAGAATGTTTTACATAGGTCTTCCCATCCAGTGATCCACCGAGTCTCCAAACTTGTATACTAGAAAATGAATGGTCTATATAGTGATTGAACTAATCATCATTGATTTAATTATTCTTGTTTTATAGGGGTAACCATCATTGGATAAAAATTAGAAATGTTATTCATCAAGGACATCTCGATATCTCTTGAAGCATTACTGATTCGGAATGTGGTATTCACAATGTTTGGTGGTGGAAGAATAATATCTACCAACTTGGGGTAATCCTTCTTTTTCAGTTGTACTGGTGTTCCCTATTCTTCCAGAGCTTCTAATGTAGTTGTTATTTATTAAATTGTGTTTATATACATTGGGGGGTGTTGGCTCCAAAAATACGACCCGAAAGAAAGGAATTAAAAAGACAGTTGGCGGGCTGCCTCGCAAAGCACAGCGGCGAAGCCCCGCCGTGAAGCACCCACGCGAAACGCCCCGACCCTCGTGGCCTCGTGAAGCTCCGGAGGCGGTAATGCTCCGAGAACCCATTTTACGTTCACGAGCCGCCGCGAAGCACCAGAGGCGGTAATGCTCCGTGAACACATTTGACGTTCGCGAGCCGCCGCGAAGCTCCGGAGGCGGTACTGCTCCGCGGACGACGTTGACGTTCGCGAGCGCGCCGCGAAGCACCGGAGGCGGCGCGTGAGCCCTTCGTCGCGGCTCCCCTTCCCTATAAATACCGGACTCCCCCTGAGTCCCGACGACGGACAATCCGACATTTCGGCTTCTCCTCTCCCGAATCATGAAGCACTCTTTGCCCCGGGAATCATGAGCTCCGCGAGGTATTTCTACTTTGCGAGACGACTCTGCTTTGTCTCGTTTTGAGCCCCTCTTCCGAGAGGGATGCCCTTCGCGAAGCTCAAGGGCGTTCACGAAGGATGGGGATTCCCAAGGGAACCCGGGAAGTCGCGGAGCATTTATGCTTCGCGAAACACCCAACCCACGCTAGTGATCCCTATGCCAAGGCAGGATCACTATGCATCGCGAAGCATACTGCTCCGCAGGACCCTGCTTCGCGAGGCACCCCTTCCTCGCGAGTCAGTGCTCTGCGAACACTACTCCACTTCGCGAAGCACCTTCCACTCACACCTACGCCCCATGCTAAGGCCAAGGCACTCCACTTCGCAAATCACACTCCTCTGCTCAGCGATTCCTCTTCCCGTGCGGCCCTCCAGGTTTGCACGAAGTGATTTCAAAGTCCCATGGACAATACCACCCGTAGCGTTGCTTCGCCTAATGCTTCTTCGCACAGGCACGCTAACGGCTATTGCTTCTTCGCATAGCCACGCTAACGTGGGCCCCTCGATGGTTCGTTCCACGACCCCCCTTAACAATGGCCTTACCGGCACCTTCCCTTCCCCAAGGACCAGAGGGTACCAGTTATGTAAGTCCTAGGGGTGTGGAGTGAACCCACCTCGTCCGAGCTGCAAGACGTTAAACTACCAAGCACCACGTCCTCAACACATGATGTTAAACTCTGATCCGACCTCGTGCCCCCCCGAAGGGTTCCCCCTAACTCGAACATTTTTTACACCACTCGTCTCCACGGGAATGGAACTCTTCCTCACATGGAATGAGATCCTCCTTGTCGGTGTGGCGTATGTTCTTAAGAGAAGGGCGACCCTAGCCCCCTCAATGGATGGCTGCACCTCTGCATCTCCGTACTTCCCCACTACCAAGGTCAGTAGAGGGCGTGATAGGGAACGAGGCACCTCCCATCGTCGGACCAAGGTCCATCTTTCCCGCGCTCTGTCGTGCCATGGGCCTCCATCCTGGAGTAAGTCCCAACACCATGGGCCGCTCAACGCGTAAGCCCCTCTTTGCTTCTCACGGACGCACCCTTCGCGACGTTATCGTCAGGTACTTTCAACCTCTTGTTTCTCACACCGAGCATGACTCACGTGCGCTTAGAGTGAGCACCGACCCCGACCCCGAATATTCTCTTGAACTACGAGGTCTTTGATCCATGTCAAGGCATGGTACGTAGGAAGCCTCTATGTGGTTCAAGCCCACCCGTCCTTCACATCGGGTTTCACCCCCGTCCAACACGACGTTAAACTACGCTCCAGTCCAGTGGTAAGCCATTACGACCCAACCCATCTTCCGAACTACGAGGACTTTGATCCATGTCAAGGCATGGTACGTAGGAAGCCTTCCCAAGGTTCAAGCCCACCAATCGTGGACCCCAGGGTCTACTTTCACGTCGGTTCACCGACAAACCCATCCTTTGAACTACGAGGTCTTTGATCCATGTCAAGGCATGGTACGTAGGAAGCCTCCATGAGGTTCAAGCTCACCCATCATCCATTCACGTCGGGTCCCATTCTGGTCCAGTGGTAAGCCATTGCGACCCATCCCATTTGAACTATGAGGTCTTTGATCCATGTCAAGGCATGGTACGTAGGAAGCCTCTATGATGTTCAAGCCCACCCGTCATTTCACGTCGGGTCTCACCCCGGTCCAGCATGACGTTAAACTGCATTCTGGTCCAATGGTAAGCTGTTGCGACCCTTTCCCACCTGAACTACGAGGTCTTTGATCCATGTCAAGGCATGGTACGTAGGAAGCCTCCATGAGGTTCAAGCAACATTTCTCGGTCATTCATTCACGTCGAGTTTTGCCCTCGTCCAGCATGACGTTAAACTGGATGCCTCCTTTTGTCCTGCATGACATTAAACTGTGCACCCAATTCTAGTCTGATGGCAAGCCGTTGTGACTAACCCGAACTACAAGGTCTTTGATCCATTTCAAGGCATGGTACGTAGGAAGCCTTCCCAAGGTTCAAGCCCACCCCCATCGGACTAAGGTCCCCCATTTACGTCGATTCGTCGACACCCACCGCCCGTTGTTTATTCACGTCAGGGTTCACTATCATCCCACATGACGTTAAACTGTATTCCATCAATCATTTGAACTACGAAGTATTTGATCCATGTCAAGGCATGGTACGTAGGAAGCCTCCCCGAGGTTCAAGCCCATCTCTCATCGGACCAAGGTCCACCTTCACGTTGGTACGCCGACGATGCTCATCGGACCAAGGTCCACATTCATGTCAGTTCATTGACCATCTCTAATCGGACCAAGGTCCACCTTCACGTCAGCTTATCGACGTCATCCTGAACTACGTGGACTTTGATTCCCTGCCACAGGGATACGAAGGAAGCCTCGTCAAGGCTCAAGCCCAAATTCATTGTCGCCCCTGTGATGGTCCCACTTCACTCTCCTTCCACTCCATTCATCAACCTACCACCCGTTCCGATTCTCACCCGGACCGTTTTATCCTGGTGAGACCATGTCGGTACGCTCTTCTTCACTGTCGCCCATGGGATGGCCCCGGTATCGATATCCCTTCAAGGAGGATCCCTCAATCCATTCTATCCTAGCTAATGCTCTGGTTGGGTTGATCCGTCTCCGCTGGACGTTAAACTTGCGGAATAACCTGTGTTGAGCACGGAAAGCTGAGGAAAACCTCAGATATGTGTCTACGACATATAATTCCCCGTGCTCGATGTGGGATGCCTCGGGCTTCCATGCCCTCGAGAAGCCTTGTGGTCAAGGATAACAGACAGACATGCCAGGTACCCCAGCATCCAGACACGCTACTGATGCCTCAACGTGACTACTCCCCTGACTGAAGGTTGCTGCCCTGACTGGACCCTTTGGAATGTCCCGACAGAAGCAGTGTAATTAACAGGTGTCCATGGAAACATGGCACTGGGAAGAGTTTCACGAACTACGTATTAAATCTATAAGGGAGACCCGGACTAGGTGACGAGTTCTGAGGAGGAATCCAAAGGAGGAAGAACCAACATCCCATCATCCCGTCTTGATCAAGGAGCAGACATCCCTGAATAAGGAGAGAATGCCGCCCGCCTTTGGAAAGTGGGAATGCGGGGCAACAGAAGCTCTGCGCGTCCTCCCCCACGGGCGGACGGGCGCGCGCCCTGGCGAAAGCGTCGGAAATAGAAATGGTGAACCCACCGTGAAATTCTTCTCCTCAATATGGAGATTAGTAGCGTCCGAGACACCAGTAGATTGACATGTCACCGGATCCAGATATTCAGTGCCTGGTCCCTGCAAGCAAATAGCGGGCCTGTCGTGAAACTCACCGGAAGTCGGGGCAGTAGAACTTGGGGCACTCCGTTCTGCAGCGTATTGGCGTGGATCCTTCTCACAGACATGGAGAATGGAAGAACGCTGGGGCACCTGCTGTCAATCCTTTTCCTCTCAGTACTGATGAGTTGATCCCTTCGTTTCTCAGGAACCAGGTTGTTGTTACAGAGACGCGATCACCATCCGCTCCTCACCCATGTAGAGGCAGGGGAAACACCATGATGGCCACCCCACATAGCGTCGCTACCGCCACGACGGCCGCCACATCGCGGAATATGGGGCGCCCACGCCCCCTTTCCCCATCAGAGGTCATCCAGCGAAGGGTGATCAACAACCTCGTTCACAGGTATGAGGAAGAAGGGGTCATCCCAACCCAGGATATGGCCCGCCTGGACTTGGAGGCCTCCAGGCCCCGCCGTCAACGCCGCCCTAATAGGCCGCGCAGGGAGCCTCTGCTCCACACCCCAACATTCAAATGCTTCGGGAGCTTGTCTCCGGAACGCCTTGATGACTCCACACCTTACGCTGAAGAGGCGGGCGCCGTCCGGCTTAGCCCGCTCAGGGTCCCGACCCAAGGGCCCCAAGCGAGAGCTCCTGCCCGGCTACGTCAGCGCCGTCGTCCGGCCCCGCAGGAAGAGAAGGCAGACTACGTCCCTGCACCACCTGCACCAGCTCGCCTGACCTGACGTCAACGCCGGGCACGGGCTGAGGACGCTCGCCTAGGCGCGTTAACGTCGACGGATACAGTGGCTCGAGCCACCGCTGACGTGCATCGTGAAGCCCCTGCATACACTGAGCAGGGGTACTCCTTCACCCAACCAGGATTGAGACCCCAACCGCCCCACGGGCAGGCTGGGTTGACTCTCTGGGTTGCAGGCCCAGGTGGTGATCGCCGCGAGCTAACCCGCGGTAATGTCACCCCGTACGGAGGTCCTCCCCGTACCACTACTCCACAGAGCATGGGCCTTCCCCGCTCCGAGGTTCGTCATGGAGGCATTCCTCGTGCTACCCCCATCCTGTAGGAAGACCTGCTCCGCGACAATGACGCTCAGTGCGGAAACACTTCCTGCGCCCACTATACAGGGTATGGAGTCCATCCTCCTGCCCCCGGCCGCCAACCTGAAGGAACCGTCCATCCGGTCCCTCTCCAATGTGGGGGGCCTCCCTACGTCCTCTCTGCAACCGGGGAAGGTCCTCCTCACCCTAGCTACTCGAGGAGTGAAGGTCAGCCTCGCTCCACCCGCATCGACCATGGAGGTCCTCCCCATGCTCCTGCCAGTTCCAACAGAGGCCCCGCCCACATGGGTACTGTTCATTGAGGTCCTCCCCATGTACCCTTCGACATTTTCCCCGGTGCCCCTCGCACCCCGGCTCTCTCGAGTGGGGGCCCTCTCCGCCACGACACCAGCGCCGCCCCGAGGCTGCCTGATAGGGGTCAACCCTGTCCCGAAGAGCCACCCCGGGGCAGAAGAGCGGGTCGTCACCGCCACAAGAAGAATCCTGGGAAGGCCCAGGTGGAGATCAAACCTGCCCGCTTCTCCGACTCGGAAGCAGAATGTGATTCAGTGATGGAACCTTCTCCTCGTTCCTCCATATCAAGGACTGGGGTAGGAACCAGAGGTGTTAGCCTCATTCTCCCAGAATTTGAGGTCTACCGGATTCTCGTCTCTCTCCGAAGGTACATCCAGGAGGAAGTAATCCTGGGAATTCCGTAGGTCTCGACCACGCAATCACTGCCTCTGTCACCAGAAGAGCCCTCTACGTCTACCAGAGATCACGTAGAGTTATTTTTCGGGGCCAACGACGGTCGAGGGACAACACGACCTGTCGCCGGTAGCCGCGGCTCCTGTTCCGGAAGCTGTGGTTATCAGCCCGTCGTATCGTGACATCGTGGCCAGGTCACCTCACTCGTCGGAGGATGGCCCGGAATTCGGCGGCCAGTCAGCTCGTTTTCCGTATTCTCCACCGCCGAGCTTACTATCCCAAAGGTCCGCCTCGGTACCTCTACCGGTTCCTAAGCCACCCCCGGTTGATGACTGGGGCAACACAGGGCCAGACCCTGAGTCCGAGCCTAGGAGCTTCTGGAGTATCCTTGCAGTGGATTACTTCCCGGAGAAGTTCTGGCCGACGGCGGCACTGAATTTCCGCATACCAGAGTCTCTTACCCCTGAAGACGTGGGGTGCTTTTGTCGAACCCTGTGGGCAACACACTTCCGCCTCCATTATGAACGGCTGGTGTACCCCAGAAGTCTTGAGCACTTCGAAGAAATCGGCGAGCAGTGCCGCCTGATCGATGCAGCCGCACTTCTTGTGGCCCAGCACCCTGAGTCGCCAGGCCACAAGAGTTCCCTTCAATGAATATGCGTTCAGAGTCTTAAGGAATTCCGCGGAATCGTCAGGGAATCCACCCCCCATATGCAAGTCCGTGGTTGGGGACACTATGACGCTCTCCTCTTCGACCCTATCCGACGGCAGCCCGATTCGCTATGCGACATCGAGGATATGCCCTCAAGAGGGGTCGCAGTCCACATGGACGACGTTGTGGATAAGGAAGATGAGCTTGAGTTCCTTGATGGAGACTTACCATCCGAGGGCGTACCACCGCTGCTCGACCAGTCAGGGAGAGTTACCCGTCATCAGAGGAACCTGCTAGGTCTCCCCGTACCCACCGAGTCGCTGGTACTCGGTCGAAGCACTGGAAAGGGTAAGGAGCACGTCGGAACAGTCAAGCACTCCAACCCGTCCGCCTCTGTGCAGAAAACGGACGAAGATCCCGAGAAGGCCACGTTACTCCAGCATCTTGCTGAGCAGAAAAGGCTGGTTGACGAACTCTTGGCTGAACGCGCCGTAGAGCGATGACCCGACTATGGTAATCCCAGACCGGGGTAGCAGTGGCAGGAACAATTTCCCCCCGGCGAGATGCCTCCGGGACACCCTGATCATGCTACTGCCGCAGACAGGGCGGAAGCTGGAACATACGGCAAGAGGGCGCGATACGTCTCGCCAAACCCCCCCGAGCGACAGGACAATCTGAAGAACCCAACCCGGGTTCCCCCAGTCGCCCCACAAGTCATCCGACCAGTTGACCCACGAGCGGCCGAAGCCGTCTACCGTGTTGAAGAACCTGGAAATGCACTTGTGGTTAGGGATCACCATCAAGACAGGGACCCCCACCCGGAGGACCTTATTGCGGCACTCACAGCCCGCCTCGAGGCATTTGAAATGCGGCAGGTGGCGGTCCCACCGGATGGCAAGCCCTATCCCGTGTGGGTGGATGATATGCCCGCGCCTCCGGGTTTTGGAAACCCCACTTTCTCGCCCTTTAACGGGATAGGGGTCCCGCCCCAGCACTTGGTTCATTTTTCTTCCAGGTGTGGCCCCATGCTGGGGACCCCGGCTCAGCAAGAAGCCGCCAAGCTCCGATGTTTCGTACAGACATTGGAAGGTCCGGCATTCGTCTGGTACAACCAGCTCCCTATTGGATCGGTGACCGGTTGGGAGGATCTTCGCCGGCAGTTCTTATACTAGTTCAGCTCCACCACGCAAAAGACCAGCATTTCAGACCTCTTCAAGTGCAAGTAAAGGCCCGATGAGCGAGTCGCAGACTTCATCGCCCGGGGGAAGGGGCTTACGTATTCCCTCGATATGACACTGACTCAGGAGAAATTACTGACAATTTGTGTGGGGAACGTCAAGACAGAGCTGGTACCCTCCTTGATTACCCAGAACTACCATGGAGGGTTCAGAGATTTCTCGGACAAGGCTCAACGCCTCGAGGAAGCCCTGCAACAGGCCAGTCAGGCACGTTTGTTGCCCCCTATGATCCCTGCCAGGAGGAACGCCAGGGCTAAACCCGCCGCGGTGGCTCAAATAGAAGCCCCGAGGCAGCTGGAATTGCTGCCGGTGGCACCACCCCCGCAACCCCGTAGAGGTCCTCCACCTCAAGCACAGGCTCCCGCCCAGTAGCGACCGCCTCAGAACCGACAGGTTCCCCCGCGCAACGCGCCACTGCCACCTAGGCGAGACAATCAGGCACCGCCTCCTCGGTAGGCCCCTCCGGCCCCTCATCAGGACCAGGCCCCCAAGGCCCCCTATCCGGAAAGAAGGTACCAGACCTATTCGTTCAACGAAAATCAGGTCTCTGGCTACTTCCAAAGTGCTCTAGAGGAAGGGACTGTGCGTCTGCCTGAGTGCAGAAGGCCGGCAGAGGCGCATCTCACCAATCACCCCAACTACTGCCCTTATCATCGGATCCTGGGGCACACCCTCAAGCGATGCTATGTGTTTAAAGGCTGGCTTCAAGACCAGGTCAAAAACAACATAGTCAAGTTGGTCCCAGCACCAGCACAAGTGGCAGGTGTCTTTGTAGGATCAGAGATCGGCAGCGACAGTGAAGGTGAGTGGCAGCAGGTCCCTAGCGGCGGATCCCAGAAATATGACGACTGGATGGCTCGAAATACCGTCGTCCCTGCCCAGGGTATCATCCGGGCATGCCTGAAGCAGTCGGAACCTTTAGGAGAAGTAGTCGGTGCCTCCGCATCGTCTTCACAGTCGACCTCTGCCCAAAAGGGCAAGCAGCGGCGACGCAAGAAGAAGCAACGTGCACCGCCAGTGCCTTCGTCATCCCGCACTCTCGGCGACTTTATGCCCCCCGAAATGGGGATCCCTCCCAGAATCCACCCAGCGGTGGATGACTCCTCGAGCGATAGCCAATGGTATGCTTCGGTTAACACCGTGGAGATGGTAAATACCTATATGACCCCCGATGAGGGGGAACCCCAGGCAGACCTCCCCAACGTTTCCAGCCGGCGTCAACGTCAGCGGAATCGCAATCACACCGGTCATCGAGGTACGTCAGCAGGCACTTGTGGCCAAGCCGTGCACGCTACCGAGACCAGGTAGCAGGCTCAGCGCAGATCTCAGCACGAACAGACCCATCCAACACCCTCGTCTCTACCTCCACCGTCGTTCGTGCTACTGGATCGGGGGAAGCCGCCTTGTTCGTATCACAGCCAGTCTTTCCCGGCTACAGGCCAGCCTCCGCTGTCCGATCTTAGCCTGGCGACTACTCTTCAGGCTTCTACTGGTAGGCAGAAAGATGTACCCAGTACTATTCAATCGCCGGTTCAGCCAGCCGGACCCGCTGTGTATCCAAATGCCGAACGACCCCCTGTAAGCAGAGGTTCGCATTTGGCAGGAAATTATGATGTTCTGAAGCACCTGGCTGGCATCCCGGCGAGGCTCTCCATCCTTGAGGCCCTTCTCCTGTCATCTGAAATGCGCGAGGCACACGCCAAGGCCCTAAGGATCCCCTCCAGTTCGAGACGGAAGTAGCAGCTGCGGAAGCCTTCCATACCGAGACGATTGAAAACAACGAATGTCAGGCGGTTATCTCGTTCTCCGGTGAAGATGAGGACCCTCCTATACAGGGGCACATTCGCCCACTGTATATCACTGGCCACTTCAACGGTGTGGAAGTCCGCCGCTGCCTCGTTGACACATGTTCTGGAATCAATCTAATTCCGACCCGGATGCTGTGAAAGTTGGGTCTATCCGAAGGTGATTTAACTCCCTCTGACCTCAGGATCCAAGGGTACGACAGGACAGAGCAAACCCCGGTCGGCAAGATCCGCCTGAAGACTCAGTTCTGTGGCTTAATTTCCAGCACCGAGTTCATGGTTGTTTCTCAGGACACCGCCTACAACTCATTGATGGGTAGGCCATGGTTCCATCTGCATACAGCGGTCCCCTCGTCGTATCACCAGTGCCTCAAGTACTCGCTCAACAGTAGAGTAGGCGTGCTCCGAGGAGACACGTCCCCTTTCGCTTCTTGTGAGGCCCGCTATCTGGATGCGGGTTATTACAAAAGTAAGGACAAGCAAATCCTGGTAAGCGAGTATGAGCTCGCCCCAATCACAAGTGATCCCTGCGCAAGAATGTATGATGCCTACATCATCCCGATCCACCGGTTGGAGGCCACGACCCCCGACATGGGACAATGATTCGTTGTTTCGGGTACGCAAGGAAGGAATGTTCCCGTGTCCAAGCGACAACGGAAAATCACCTCGTACTCCAACATCAACCAGGCTCAAGTCATCCCGGAACCCCCTACCCCTGTACGGTACCGGGACGCAAGCTCATGACAACGGCGGTGCGCCATACGTGTCTCTTCCGCCGGGATGGAATTAACCGACTCAGGCCGACACGTCACCACTACTTTGATATCATCAAACGTGGCCCTTTAGGCCGAAGGCCAGATGGGATAGGGTCGACTTCCTTCATTTCTATGGTCTCAATGGCAAGCGAGTCTCCCGATGTGATGACCGCTGCTGCCCAAGCCAGCACGAGCTGCCCCTCGGATTTTGATAGCCCAGAAGCCCCCCCCCCCCCCCCATCGCGGGAAGTCCCCACACGGGTGGGGAGGAAAACTTAGAAGATGCTCCCCCGCATTTGAAGAAGGCGTCTCTACCACAGTTGATGAACTGGTACAGGTGAACCTTGGTAGCGAGGCAGATCCGAGACCCACATTGATCAGTGCAGCCATGTCCCTCGAGGAGCGGCAGCAGTACGTAGACTTCCTCAAACAGCACCGTGATGTGTTTTCCTGGAGTTACGATGAGATGTCGGGGTTGGATCCCCAAGTGGTCGTCCACCGTCTGGGCCTCCCGGCAAAACATCACGGGTTTAAGCAGCCTCCCAGGAAGATGCACCCTTCTCATGGTGCCATGGTTGAGGCCGATGTTGAAAAGCTAATCAAATCCAACTTTGTTAAGGAGGTCCAGTACCCCAAGTGTCTTGCCAACATTGTGCCAGTTAGGAAGAAGAATGGGCAGATCAGAGTCTGTATCGACTTCCGCGATCTTAATCGCCACTGCCAAAAGGATGACTTCCCACTCCCAGTGACGGAGCTGTTGATTGACGCCACGGCCGGGTTCCAAGCCCTCTCTTTCATGGATGGGTATTCCGGGTATAACCAGATCCGGATGGCCCCTGAAGATGAGGATTCCACTGCCTTCAGGGCTCCCCAGGGTACCTTTTGCTACCAGGTAATGCCATTCGGTTTGAAAAATGCAGGTGCCACTTATCAAAGGTCCATCCATCGCATATTCAAACCAATCCTTGGGACATTGGTGGAATGCTACGTGGATGACCTTGTAGTCAAATCATGCCAGCGCCAGGACCATCTCAGAGACCTTGAGAGAGTGTTCGGCTTCCTCCGTTCTCGTCACCTGAAGATGAACCCGCTGAAGTGTGCTTTTGGGGTCACCTCCGAGAAGTTTCTGGGCTTTGTTGTCAGATACCGAGGCATCGAGATCGACCCGGAGAAGATCAGGGCCATCAGCCAAATGCCTCCCCCGAGCAACATTCGGGAGCTCCGAGGCCTTCAAGGCCACTTAGCCTATATACGCCGATTCATTGTGAATCTGGCCGGCAAGTGTAAGTCCTTTTCCCGTCTCATGAAGAAGGGCGCCACCTATGAATGGGATGAGGAGTGTCGGACCGCCTTCGAGGAAATCACTCAGTATCTGCTCCAACCTCCGGTTTTGATGCCACCCATCTCCGGAAAGCCTCTGGTCCTTTACGTGACTGCCCTGGAGAGATCCCTCGGTGCGCTGCTCGCCCAGAAGAATAATGAGGGTACTGAGAATAGTCTCTACTATCTTAGCAGCATGCTTCTCGATACGGAGGTCAGATACACCCCTATCGAAAAGAGATGCCTTGCGCTCGTCTTCGCCGTGCAGAAGTTACAACGTTACCTGCAGCACCACGAGGTGAAATTGGTCTCCCGGGTAGACCCACTGAAGTACATCCTGAGCCGTCCCATGCTGACTGGCCGACTAGCACGGTGGGCGGTGATTCTCCAGCAGTTTGATATCAGGTTATAACTCAGAAGGCCATTAAGGGACAGGCGATGGCAGACTTTTTAGCTGCCCATCCAACCTCCGCGGATCAATCCCTGGACCTGGATTTCCTTAATGAGACGATCCTCTCAGTCGATCATGCTGCCCCGTGTTGGCAAATGCATTTCGACGGCGCCTCCCGGAGCCCCACTGGTAGGAAGCTCAACGATCCCAAGCTCAACAGAGTGGGCCTGGGTGTTGTCTTCATTACCCCGGTGCAAGCCGTCCTTCCATACTCTCTCTTGTTGTCATAAGGTTGTACGAACAACGAGGCAGAGTACCAGGCTCTCATCACCGGCCTCGAGTTGGCCCTTGAGATCCATGTTCCCCATCTACATGTGAAGGGAGATTCCGAGCTGGTAATCAAGCAGGTTATTGGCGACTATGTCGTCAGGAAGCCAGAGCTTGCACCATTGCTGGAGTACACCCTCCTCCTAATGGCCCAGTTCTCTTCTCGACCGGAGGTTACCCATGTCCCACAGTCGCAGAACGGCCAAGCGGACGCCCTGGCTAGCTTAGCCGCGTCGCTCGTATAACCCGAGCAAGATTATTTGGTCATACACATGGCCCACCGGAGAGTCATTGCCCCGTCACCCAAGAGGACCGTGATAGCATGCAGGTAAGTCATCTCACCACTAGACCCTCCATATCGGGAGTCCTAGGTTCGTCAGACGCTGTGGTTGAAACCACCCCCGACTGGAGAGCACCTTTGTCGAGTATCTCCAAAATGGTCAGCTCCCGGACGACCGGGCCGAACGCGAGCGAATCCGACGCCGCGTGCTGCAATTTACCCTTCGGAGCGGCCCCAGTCTGGAACAGATCCTTTATAAGTGGAGTTTCGATGGTGTCCTCCTCCGTTTCATCCAAGGAGGGGAGATACCTCAAGTTATGCAAGAGGTTCACGCCGGTTCCTGTGGCGCCCATCAAGCTGGGCCGAAACTGTCCCATCAAATCCGGAGGTTGGGGTACTTTTGGCTCTCAATGATCCACGATTGTATTGGATACGCCAAGAGATTCCACGCGTGCCAAGTACACGCCAACTTCTTGCATCGGCCGCTGGAGCCCCTCCACCCCACCAAGTACTCTTGGCCATTTGCGGTATGGGGACATGATGTAGTGGGACCGTATCCACCGGCAACAGCCTGCCAGTGTAGGTTCATCCTGACTGCTACAGATTTCTTCTCCAAGTGGGCAGCAGCAGTTCCGCTCAAAGAGGTCAAGGCCCGTTCCATCGTTTACTTTGTGAGCTCCAACATTATCCACCAGTTTGGAGTCCCTCACGCTGTCCTCACCGATAACGGCACCAACTTCCGAGCAGCTGAATTGAAGAAATTGTACGCTAAGTACGACATCTGGTCGAACCGTACCTCCCGCTACCACGTGCAGGCGAATGGACAGATCGAGGCGTTCAACAAGACCCTCTCTAACATTCTGCAGAAGATGGTTGGTCAGAACAAGAAGAGTTGGCCAGACAAGCTCCCCAACGCCCTCTGGGCTTACCGGACGACGACTCAGAACTCTACCCAGGTGACCCCATATTCCCTGGTTTATGGAGCTGAGTCCGTCCTACCCATTGAGATCCAGCTGCCGTCACTACGCACTGCAGTTTATGATCACCAGACATCAGATGAGGTAGCCGAGATCCGTCTAGCTGAATTAGAGGCACTGGACGAGAACCGGCTTCGTGCCCTGCACAATCTGGAAAGGCATCAGGACAAGATAGCGAGATCCTTTGACAAGAAGGTTCTTCTCCGCTCTTTTCTATAGGGTGACCTGGTACTGGCCCTTCGAGCGCCAATGATTCCCGGTAGGAAACCGCCCATGTTAGAACCCAAATGGTAAGGTCCTTATATCATCCATAAGGTTAACCCCAATGGAGCATACTCCTTGGTGACCACAGATGGAGAGCGTATAACCCCCCCCCCCACCAATGCAAGTTCCTCAAGCGGTACTTTTCTTAGAAAAAAAAGAGGTCCAGCACGACCATAAACTGCATGAAGGTCTTGTACGACCTTAAACTGCAAAATGGTCCCGCACGACCTTAAACTGCATCTTCATCCTGCAAGACGATAAACTGTGAAACGGACACGCATGACCTTAAACTGGACACTATAGTCCAACATGACTCTAAACCATAAAGTCTTGCACGACCATAAACTACGTCTCCGTCCCGCGAGACGTTAAACTGCAAGCCGGTCAGGCCTTCCTGACCGAGGCTCAGCCTCAGGCCCCTTGGCCTCCTTGGGCCCCTGGCCTCGTCTCCACCGCGGTTTGGCCCCAGGCCCCCCTTGTTGTTTTTTCCCTGAATTACCCTCTTGTGGGATTGTACGGTATGGTGTAGGACCACATCCTCATTCACGTCGGATTACTTGTTGTATCGTACATATCCCCAAATGAGGTGCTTCTCATCGTCCCGCATGACGTTAAACTGCACTTCTAGAACTACGTGTGGCTTGATTCTCATCCTTTTGAGATACGTAGGAATGCTCGGACACCTCGTCTTGAGCCCAGCCCCAAGCTTTTCCCTTCCACTATCCCCCCTAGGAATAGTTTTCTTGGAGGATCTTTGTGTAGCAGGGAGTAGGCTTTCTTGGCCCCGCTTATGAAACCCCGCTCGCACAAAGATGGTAAGGGTCGCACCATGCGCCCACTCCCGTTCTTCTATCCTCCCACGTCCTCACCGCATGACGATAAACTGCATGGCCTTCATGAACTACGTATGGCTTGATTCTCATCCTTATGAGATACGTAGGAACGCCCGGACACTTCGTCCGTTGGCCCATCCCAAAAGCCAAAATCTTCCCCTCGGGTCAAGACATGGCAGGGTGCACACTTTTTTCCCGACCCACATCGAGCAAGCCTCGACCCGGCTGCACATTCCCCCCTGGAGGTGTTTTCCCCTTTCGTGGATGGATACAACTATGCTTCACCCACTCCTTGACTGGGATTCCGTCATTTTTCGCACCCAGAGGGACCCCCAAGAACGGCCTGGATACAACGCCCAAGGGCTCTCCTACCGATACGGGCCAACGCCCCTGAGGGTTTTCAAGCAACAAGCCGATACAAGCCCCGCGTCGCGAATTTGGTCAGCGGTCGACACTCATTTGTTGCCCCCATACGGGTCACCATAGAAACGCTGTGTTTCGAACATGTTCAACAGTGTCCTAGATTTTCGGGTCCACCCTGAGATGTCCCAGGCATCAAGAACAGTGATTCGTTCTGCCCCATCCCGAGGTGACAAACTTCCCCCAGGTGGTGCTAGCGATCCGGGCCACGGCCCAGGATTCCTCATAAGTGTGTACGGTGTGATGTGGGACTATATCCTCATTCACGTCGGGATCATGTACCATGTCGTACGCCCTCCCCTTCCGAGGCTCAGCCTCAGGCCCCTTGGCCTTTTCGGGTCCCCGACCCTCGTCCTTATGTAAGACGTTAAACTGCAAACCAGTCAGGCCTTTCTCACTGATAAATTTCCCTTTTCTCCAGGCCACGGCCCAGGATTCCTCATAAGGGTGTACGGTGTGATGTGGGACTATGTCCTCATTCACATCGGGATCATGTACCATGTCGTACGCCCTCCCTTTACGAGGCCCATAATCAGGCCCCTTGGCCTTCTCGGGTCCCCGACCCTCGTCCTCATGTAAGACGTTAAACTGCAAACCAGTCAGGCCTTCCTGACTGATGCCTGACCTTAGGCCCCTTGTCCTTTCCGGGCCATGGCCCAGGTCCCCTCTTACCCAGGGTGTATGGTGTGATGTGGGACTATGTCCTCATTCACGTCAGCTTTTTCGCCATACCGCACTCCTCCTTTGTTTCGGGGTATATTGCTTCCCCTTCTCGTCCAGTATGACGTTAAACTACATATAGAGAACTACGTACAGCTTGATTCCCATCCTAATGGGATACATAGGACCACCTGGATGTCCAAGATTCGGGTCCAGCCCCATCTCTCGGGAATCCTCATCCCATCCCGGCCCCTTGGCCTATCCTTCATCCATGAGAGGATTATATGGTGTAGTGTGGGATTATGTCCTCATTCACGACGGTTTCGAAATGACCACGCCATGCCCCCCCCCCTACTGAGCTGTTTCATCGATCCCTTTTTCGGCGGTTCACAAATGTGCTTAAGAGTACTCTGGTTTATTACCTGGAATGCGAAGCTTTACTCGGACACGTCCACACCCGCTTTCCAGGATTTTCGTATCCCCGCATCAGGGATTTCATCATCTTTCACACCTGGAGGGACCCCCAAGAACGGAATGGATACTACGCCCAAGGGCTCTCCTACCGATACGGGCCAACGCCCCCCAGGGTTTCGGACAACAAATCGATAAAATCTCGCGTTGCGAATATGGTCAGCGATCGATGCTCGTATGTTGTTCCCACCTCAGGCTCACGCGATACGAATGTTGTGTTTCCATCACGGTTAACATTTTTCCACTATCGCCACGTCAACCCATTAATCCTAAATGCCGGGTACATGATTCACACCCTTTATCACATCATCATGTCCAAGTAGAGTCTCAGGATTCTTGGTACTTTTCCTCCTTGCACGTCTGTACGTTGGGAGAACAAGCTGCATCAAAGGTGTCCTTCGAAACTCTCCGCCAACTCCCCTTTGATGGACGCCCCAAGTATTGCGATGAGGATACCCCCCTTGTTTCCCACACCGAGTTTATCTCACGTGGGATTAGGGATTGGGTTGACATCTGTGCTTACTCGGGAGTTGTCACCACCCATGGTCCGAGCTCTAAGACCATAAACTAAGACTCTCATCTGGAACTACGTTCAAGACCCCTTGTCTTTGGGTCCAGCTTGAGTTCATCAAGTTCACCTCTCTCGGGTCCTACCATTGGGACCCCGGCCACGGGACCGCGTGGCGTAGTATAGGATTACATCCTCATTCACGTCAGGTTTGCAATAGCTGCACCGCGCGCACCCTGTTCTGAGAGTTGGCCTTCCTATTCTTTGTCCTGCATGACACTAAAAGGCACCCTTTAGAACTACGTGTAGCTTGATTCCCATCCTCATGGGATACGTAGGACCACCTGGATGTTTAAGATTCGGGTCCAGCCCCTCTTCCTAGTGATCTCCTGATCTCTCTGTCACCTAGGCCACTTGGCCTATCCCTCTCCAGGAGGGGGAGGTGTAGGTATGATACAAGGTTTTGGGCACCATGCCCCCTTCCCCCAGGATCCTGCCATCTCTCGATCACCCTCAAAGTTGAGTCCCTTGACTCCTTGCAGTGGTTCACCCATGTATTAAGAGCACTATAGTCTAGGACCAAGAGTGTCAGATTCAACTTGATCAAGTTCCTTCCACTTGTCAAGCTTCGTGTTCCCCTCTATTCGGACTTCCATCACCTTTCACACCCAGAGGGACCCCCAAGAACGGCAAGGATACTACGCCCAAGGGATCTCCTACCGATACGGGCCAATGCCCCCGAGGGTTTTGGACAACAAATCGATAAAACCCCGCATTGCGAATATGGTCAGCGGTCAATGCTCATTTGTTAGTCCTCATTTCAGGCTAACTCGACAGGATGCTGTGTTGCGAACATGGTCCGCATTAATCCTCTGTCGTCACGCCAACCCCTTCAATCCTTGAATGTTAGTTGCATGATTCACATCATTTACCACCCCATCATGTCTAGGTGGAATCTCGACACTTTTGGCGCTATCCCTCCGTGCACCTTTGCATGCTAGGGGGACAAAGCTGCAATCTGGCGTCCTTTGGGGCTCCCATGGTCTGAGATCTAAGACCATAAACTAAGACCCATTCGGGACTATGTTCAACTTGATTCCCATCCTAACGGGATACGTAGGACCGTCCAGACGCCCCGTCTCCGGGTACAACCAATTCAGGAAGCCAGTATCTCTCCCTGTTTCACCTCTGTATAGGCCCCTCGGCCTAAGGTTTCCCTCTCCGGATGGCGTATAATTTGATGTGGGATCATGTCTCTGTCAATTGTGTTTTATAACACTGCGCACATTTCCCGCCTAGCATCGTCTCTGCTACGTTTGCACTGGATGACGATAAAATGCATGCTTGGTCCTATCATACGACCTTAAACTGTGACATTATCGTCCTGGATGCACGACAAAAAACGACACTACATTGTGGTAACCTCGTTGTAGAGGACATCATGTTGGGTACTGGCCACGTGCCATGCCATTTCTCAACGCCCATCGTGGCTTGATCCTTGCGGCGACATCATGACCTACTATTCTAGGCTTGTCGCTTCACAAAACAACCATTCACCCCAAAGAACAAACAAGATACATCAAATTCTGCTTCTGTTAGTGCAAGGGCCACGACCACACTTCTCTTTTCCCCTGACACAGATATCCTACCGTGTCACCATCCAGAACTACGTATGGCTTAATTCTCATCCTTATGAGATATGTAGGAGCGCCCGGGCACTCCCCCGCGGGCCCAGCCTAACCTTTGTGTTCAGTCCCTCGACTTGGGCATTTCCCCAGAGAATGCATGGTATGTAGGGATTAGGTCCTCCTTCATGTCGGGTTTTGATGTCATGCGTCCCCTGTTCCCTTTTACCTCTTTATGGACTAAGGTCCATCAAGAACTACGCAAGGCTTGATTCTCATCCCTATGAGATACGTAGGAGCGCCCGGGCACTTCCCCGCGGGCCTAGTCTAACTTTTCATGGTCCGAATTCTACGACCCTAAACTATGATCTCCCCAAGGGAAAGGAATCTGATCCCTCTCTCTAATACGTTTCATTGCTGTATTCAGATGTGTTTTGACAAAGAGCCCGATGTGTGGGATTTTCACAGGGACATTCCCCTCATCCCACGACCAAGCTCCGTGAACTCGCTATTTGGATCCTCATCCTCTTCCACATCCAAAAGGACCCTCGGACGACGTGGATACTAAGCTTAAGGGATCTCCATGAATGTTGGACCTAAGGGCCCTTCAATCATTTCGGGCCGACGTCCCCATGGATATTGGACAACAAATCGATAAAATCCCGCGTTGTGAATATGGTCAGCGGTCGATGCTCATTTGTCTGTCCCCATTCTAGGCTAACGCGACAGGGTACTACGTTGTGAATACGGTCATAAGTTACCCTCCGTCGTCACGCCGCCATCATTGTGATCTGAATCTCGAGCATCATGATTCACACATTTCCACTTCCCCACGTTCAAGTGTAATTCCATCATACTCGACTCTTTCTCTTCGCACATCTAGGTGCGCCTCAAGATTGTGTTAGTGTCACTGGGCCGGGATTCACCGAGCATCCCTTTGCCCTATCTAGCCCCTCTCTGTGTCGGGAAATTCCCACCACTACTGCTTGTTTCCCACACCGAGCACGACTAACGTGGGCTTAGTAGTTTTGGCAGGATGTGTACCAACACGGTCGGGCTGCTCATCGTCCTGCATGACGTTAAAATGCGCTTTCAGAACTATGTATGGCTTGATTCCCATCCTCATGGGGTACGTAGGAATTCACGGCCACTTTGCCTCGGGCCCATCCCAATCCTCACTCTTGGTCGCTCGACCTGAAGAGTGTCCTCTGGAGGTATGTGGTGTGATTTGGACTCCAAGTCCTCATTCGTGTCGGTTTCATATCTACCGAGCCACACGCTTCCTTCCCTCTTATTCCACATCCTATCGTATGACGTTAAACTACAGGAGTCTATGTGTCCTCAACGCATGAAAATAAACTGCGGTTCTGTCCTGAACAAGTTCAGGATGCCCCAAGATCCCACTGGAAACTGACGGATCCCCTTGCCAGAGAGGCCCTGTCTAAAAGAAGGAATTATCCATGTTCAAACTGATGTGCCTATCGCACGTACTCCCACCACGGTGGTGTAACTACCTAAGTGTTGGATTCTGTCCGGACAGACCATCACCCCATATTCCACGCTTTGCGTGCCCCTTATTCGGACCCTCATCCTCTTTCATGTCTAAAGGAACCCCCTAATGGCCTGGTCTCATGCCGCATCGGCTCACCTACCATCCTGGGCCAACGTTCCGGAAGACTGGTCATGTTTGGAGGGACCCCCAAGAACGGCCTGGATACTACGCCCAAGGGCTCTCCTACCATTACGGGCCAACGTCCCGAAGGATTGATCGACAACAAATTGATAAAATCCTACATTGCGAATATGGTTAGTGGTCGATGCTCATTTGTTGTCCCCATTTCGGGCTAACGCAGTAAGTGTACCGTTCTCCTCCAAGGTTAACAGTTGTCCCTTATTGGCATGCCATCCCCACAGTGTTCCGAATCTTGGGTATCGTGATTCACACTTCCCATTTTCATCTGTTTGGACCAATTTCAATGCCCCTGGAGTTGCCCCGTTCGTGCATAAGATCACTTCGAAGAAACGGTAATACGGCTATCCTGGAAGTTCCTCCTCCGATCAAGCCTTCCCCATCTTTCGGGAATCTAGACTGGATTGGGGAATTGTCGTCAAACGTCCCGCAAACATTGTAGGGATGTGACAAGGCAATTAAACAGTGGAAATCGTGTGTGCTACGGCATTCAAAACAAAGGTAAAATTTGGAAGCACGAAGGTACCAATAAAAGGGTTTTGGGTTTGTTACAATACTCGGGGGTTGACTTCCCCCATGGACGGGTTGACCCCGTCGAAAGAGAGTTGCAACTCCGCCACCCGTTGACTTGGGGCATCCAAGGCTTGCTGCCACTGAACTAGCTCTCGCTCCTCCTCCGCAGCGGCGGGGCGCAGTTCGTCAGTCATGGCTTTGGCCCTCGCCACATCAGCTTGAACGGCAACCATATTTTCAGAGGTCTACCTCATGTGCTCTTTTGCCTCTGCCAGCTGGGCCTTCAACTATGAGACCAGCTCAGTTTGTGCATCAAGAGAGGCTGAAATCTCGTCTGTTCGGGTCTGCATCTGTTGAACCTCGCCTTCAGACTCCTGGAACATCTTGATGCTGGTCGCCTTCCTCCACTGCCATCCCACGCTGAGCCCACGATCATGCTCCCGGATCTTCTCAGCCATAAGATCTCGGATGAGTGCATGAGGACGTTGGGCATCCACTCCCCCAGCGCATTGTTCGCGCAACCGTGAGTGAAGCCTATCCATTTCGGCCAGCCATTGTGTTTGGGGAGTTTCCTTGATAAAGCGTGCGATCAGCTTCCACGATCGGCAGTGAACTATGCTACTGTCTTCCTCGTCGGAGGCCGTTTCGTCCCAGTCTGCGCGATTGGCAGGCTCATATGCGGGTTACGCCCGCAGGAAATCCTCGGCAGGATCAACATCCGGTGTCGAATCCAGTGCGACACCTAGCGCCGAAGCAGGTGCGACAGATCTGGGACCGACCGGTTGATCCTCTTCCTCGGAGTCCACCTCAATGATTTCAGGTACGGCCCTGCTGGCGGACCCGCCAGTGATGATGTGCGTCGCAGATTGAGGAGATGGGGGGATTATTGCCACCATCACTGGCATGCCCCTAGGAGGGACGCCACCATACATCCTGACCAGCCTTGCCGCAGCAGCCCATGCCAGTCGAAGAACTGCATGACGAAGAGGGACATAAACGTTAGTTGGCATGGATTACATGTGACAAAGAGGAGACCTGTGGAGGAGACTTACGAAGATCGACCTCCGACCGCTGCTCCTGAGTCGGTACTGATGGGACCCCGAGGCGAGGCCCCCCGTATACTGTTGGAAGGTTTGGGGATTCCAGAGGAGCCACCTCGGGCCCCCTGGTCCCACCAGACGCAGAACTGGAGGCAGCCATAGACGCGAGTTCTGAAGGTCCCGCATCATCACCCGCCAAGGAGCGAGAACGAGGCCTACGAACAAGTTCCTCCTGAATGGATCAAACATTGGTGAGAAGTCCATATGGATCCAAGAACTGATCGTAAGGAGAGAAGTTTGGAATGCTACCTCGAGAGCCTCTGCGAAATCGTCGGATTCTGAGCCTCGGTCTCCGACCTCGCCCTCCTCCAGCGGGCTCCCTCCTCCAGCTTCATCCTCCCGAGAGGAGTCCTCTGATTCCTCCGGCAAGGGGAAGCGCTCCCTCAGATCGGCAGCCGATAACTATGGGGGGACCGTCTGATTCAACAGTACCCTCACCCGGTCTATCATTGGGTGAGGGAAACCACTGGAGTGGACGTAATCCTCCAGCTCTTCCAGGTACTGCTCTGCCTCCGCCGGAGACGCCATGAATCCAGCCCGAACTGGGCCTATACCCTGTAATTCCATCCCAAGGCGATTCAGGTGGGCCCATATCTCGGATGGGCTGAGGAATTGCCAGTTGACGTCCCAAATGTCCCAAGCGTCCGGGATGATGGCGTCCTCTACCATGTCAATGTGACGCAGGCGCTTCCCCGGAGCCTGAGTGGATATCCTACGGAATCCCCTCGGTGGCCGCCCCTCCGGATGACCCTGCTCTCCCGGAATCACCGGATCCACCACTGCTTACATACCCTCGGACGGTGTGGGTCTCGCCGCCATGGCAGCCCTGCTACCGCGAGCAGCCCTAGATGTCCTCCGACCCCGACCTCGAGATAGAAGAGGCCCACCGTCACCAACCTGGATCGTTGGTTGCTTCAGCATCTCCCCCGGATAAGCGGCCTCCCAACTAATGGCGTACTCCTTCACTAATCCGAAGGCGGCGGTGGATGGAGGAAATGAAATCTGCATCTTTCCATCTTCACGTGTGAACATGAGCCACAGCTGCCTCATCACACATGGGCGCTCCTCGTGACGCACCTCCCAGTATACCTGCGGGGTCAGCCGCTGGAGGCACTGAAACTGCCTCGCAAACCGATACGGAGTGTACGGTTCACAAAGCGGATCACGATCTATTCGTGCCACAAAAACTCCACCTCGGAAGGCCAGGAGGTAAGCCCGATGTTCTTCCGTTCCCCGCCCATCATCAGTAAGCATCCCTGTCGGCAATGGTAAGGGATCAAAGTTGAACTCGTCTGCCCTCCACACCCTATTCAGCACCATCGGAACGGCCAGTTTGAACAGGAAGCTCCCGACCGCGTTGAGGATGGAGGGGTGAAAGTTTGATCCCGGCGGCAAAATGGGGTTTGTATATTCTTAAATCCCCCTGATATGCGCTGCGATCCACCCATACAAGAGGTGGAAGGGACCGAATATCCTTGGCGGCTTCATGCCCTCGCTAATATGCCGCAGCATTCTGTACAGTTTGGTGAGCATCGGGATCCCCAGGTTGATCCGCTGCCTCATGGCCAACATCGACGCCATGATAAATGAGCTGGGCCATACCCCCATGCATGTATCTCTCACCGGTAGGATCCAACCACAGATGAGAGTCGTGATGAACGCCGCCAGCCTGACTATCAGCTGTTGTTCAGTGCTGACACTGAAACCCCAAGTTTTCCATTGGCTGTCCTCCAAGACCCGCCAATACGAGTGCCCTTTGCCCTGTTGGTCCGCCCTTGGACAAGTTCGAGGACTCGGAGGGAACTCTCGATTCTCTAGGAAATTCAGGAAGCATTTGAACCACCTCCTGAAGTGGATGTCCCTCACTACCTCCTTGTCCTCTCCAGGGACAAGCGCCATCAGCGCCGATGCCAGTCGCGGCATTTGCTCCGCATCCCTCCACGCGCTGGAAACGGGGAGGAAATCGTCATACATGGCCCCCAAGATTGGGACCCCAGAAATCTGGTGGACATCCCACAGGCTGATTCCCACCTCCCTGTGATACAGGTGAAAAGTGTTGGTCCTAGATGACCATCTACTCAGCAACTCCGACATTAGCTGCTTCGGTTGGTAAATGTGGAATTGGGAGGCCCATGCCGCCTCATACAACCCCACTCTCCTCAACTCGGCCCCGAACTCCTCGCATGAGGCACCTACCCAGTAGGCCCAGGCACAGTCATCAGTAAAGTTGCCGCCCTGGTGCAGGTCCCACTCATCGGACCATCCCTTCTTCGAATCCTGCAAGGCCGCCTTCAGCATGGTACGGTAGAGGGGAGGGGAAGTCTCCGGCAGCAATGGTTTCCCGTCGATGTCATTCACATGGTTGTAGAGACAGTCAGCGGTAACGGGTGTGAAGTCCTCCCGCGCGTGACCATCGGCCGCCCTGAACCATTGGTGCTGGCACGGTGTGATCCTGAACCAGCAAGCTGGTTCATCCCTACTCGCCTCAGGGATGAAGACGTCATCCCTCAGACCGAAGCCGTACAACGGCAGTTTCTTGCACTGCGGATAATCTTTCTGACCCTCCAAGAGTAGATCCGTCAAAGAAGTGTGGTCCGAGTGGCTCCGGATCATCTCCCCCAAGCCTGGACGGTTGGCCATCTCAACTCGACGAGCAGCATCTGCAAGGACCCCCCAAGACAGCTTCTTGATGGGCCATTTTAACTCTGTCCCTCAGATAAGGATTCTTTCGGATGGATCACGAAGCTCGACCGCGAAGCTCGACCGAGAAGCCCGATCGCGAAGATCGGTCACGAGACCAAGCCGCAAAATCTGGACAAGGCTGACAAACAGAGGTTCGCTGGGCACGGACGTAGAGTCGGAGACCCGCGGTTCTCCGCGAAGCTCGATTCGCGGAGTACTGTTGCGGAGTACGCGGAGCTTCGCAGAGTCGATAGCAAATAAACACAAGGAAGGAACATGAAGACAAAAGAGGGCGGACCCCCTATTTATAGGCGGTGACCCCGGAGCATCGCGACGCGCCTCACCCGCGCGAAGCATCGCGAAGCATCGCGGCGCGTCCGGATCCGTGGCCCCGGCGACTATCGCGGGGCCCCTTCGCGATGCTGCATCGCGAACCACCAAAAAGTTTGGCGATTTTCCCTTAGACTTCGACCCTTCGCCCTCCGCGGCTCCAAGTCTGAGGGGGGGCATTTTTTGGCGCCAAAAATACGGCCCAAAAGAATGGAAGTAAAAAGACAGCTGGCGCGCTGCCTCGCGAAGCACAGCCGCGAAGCCCCGCCGCGAAGCACCCACGCGAAACGCCCCGACCCTTGCGGCCTTGCGAAGCTCCGGAGGCGGTAATGATCCGCGAACCCATTTGACGTTCGCGAGCCTCCGCGATGCACCAGAGGCGGTAATTCTCCACAAACACATTTGACGTTCGCGAGCCGCCGCGAAGCTCCGGAGGCGGTACTGCTCCGTGGACGACGTTGACGTTCGCGAGCGCGCCGCAAAGCACCGGAGGCGGCACGCGAGCCCTACTTTGCAGCGCCCCTTCCCTACAAATACTAGACTCCCCCTGAGTCCCGACAATGGACAATCCGACCTTTCGACTTCTCCTCTCCCGAATCGTGAAGCATTCTTTGCCCCGGGAATCATGAGCTCCGCGAGGTATTTCTACTTCGTGAGACGACTCTGCTTTGTCTCGTTTTGAGCCCCTCTTCCGAGAGGGATGCCCTTCTCGAAGCTCAAGGGTGTTCGCGAAGGAAGGGGATTCCCAAGGGAACCCGAGCAGCCGCGGAGCGTTTATGCTTCGCGAAACACCCAACCCACGCTAGTGATCCCAATGCCAAGGCAGGATCACTATTCATCGCGAAGCATACTGCTCCGCAGGACCCTGCTTCACGAGGCACCCCTTCCTCGCGAGGCAGTGCTCCGCGAACACTAATCCACTTCGCGAAGCACCTTCCACTAACACCAACTCCCCATGCTAAGGCCAAGGCACTCCACTTCGCAAAGCACACTCCTCTGCTCAGCGATTCCTCTTCCCGTGCGGCCCTCCAGGTTTGCACGATGTGATTTCAAAGGCCCATGGACAATACCACCCGTAGCATTGCTTCGCCTAATGCTTCTTCACATAGGCACGCTAACGGCTATTGCTTCTTCGTATAGCCACGCTAACGTGGGCCCCTCGATGGTTCGTTCCACGACCCCCCTTAACCATGGCCTTACCAGCACCTTCCCTTCCCCAAGGACCAGAGGGTACCGGTTATGTGAGCCCTAGGGGTGTGGAGTGAACCCACCTCGTCCGAGCTACAAGACATTAAACTGCCAAGCACCACGTCCTCAACACATGACGTTAAACTGTGATCCGACCTCATGCCCCTCGTGAAGGGTTCCCCCCAACTCGAACATTTTTTACACCACTCGTCTCCACGGGAATGGAACTCTTCCTCACATGGAATGAGATCCTCCTTGTCGGAGTGGCGTATGTTCGTAAGAGAAGGGAGACCCTAGCCCCCTCAACGGATGGCTGCACCTCTGCATCTCTGTACTTCCCCACTACCAAGGTCAGTAGAGGGCGTGATAGGGAACGAGGCACCTCCCATCGTCGGACCAAGGTCTATCTTTCCCGCGCTCTGTCGCGCCATGGGCCTCCATCCTGGAGTAAGTCCCAACACCATGGGCCGCTCAACGCGTAAGCCCCTCTTCACTTCTCATGGACGCACCCTTCGCGATGTGATCGTCAGGTCCTTGCAACCTCTTGTTTCTCACACCGAGCATGACTCACGTGGGCTTAGAGTGAGCAACGACCCTGACCCCGAATATTCTCTTGAACTACGAGGTCTTTGATCCATGTCAAAGCATGGTACGTAGGAAGCCTCTATGAGGTTCAAGCCCACCCTTCCTTCAGGTCGGGTTTCACCCCCGTCCATCACGACGTTAAACTACGCTCTGGTCCAGTGGTAAGCCATTGTGACCCAACCCATCTTCCAAACTACAAGGACTTTGATCCATGTCAAGGCATGGTACGTAGGAAGCCTTCCCAAGGTTCAAGCCCACCAATAGTGGACCCTCGGGTCTACTTTCACGTCGGTTCACTGACAAACCCATCCTTTGAACTACGAGGTCTTTGATCCATGTCAAGGCATGGTACGTAGGAAGCCTCCACGAGGTTCAAGCCCACCCATCATCCATTCACGTCGGGTCCCATTCTGGTCTACTGGTAAGCCATTGCGACCCATCCCATTTGAACTACGAGGTCTTTGATCCATGTCAAGGCATGGTACGTAGGAAACCTCTATGAGGTTCAAGCCCACCCGTCATTTCACGTCGGGTCTCACCCCGGTCCAGCATGACGTTAAACTCAATACTGGTCCAATGGTAAGCTGTTGCGACCCTTTCCCACATGAAATACGAGGTCTTTGATCCATGTCATGGCATGGTACGTAGGAATCCTCCATGAGGTTCAAGACACATTGCCCGGTCATTCATTCACGTCGAGTTTCGCCCTCGTCCAGCGTGACGTTAAACTGCATTCCTCCTTTTGTCCCACATGACATTAAACTGTGCACCCAATTCTAGTCTGATGGAAAGCCGTTGTGACTAACCCGAACTACGAGGTCTTTGATCCATGTCAAGGCATGGTACGTAGGAAGCCTTCCCACGTTTCAAGCCCACCCCCATCGGACTAAGGTCCCTCATTTACGTCGATTCGCTGACACCCACCGCCCGTCGTTTATTCACGTCAGGGTTCACTATCGTCCCGCATGACGTTAAACTGTATTCCACCTATCCTTTGAACTACGAAGTATTTGATCCATGTCAAGGCATGGTACGTAGGAAGCCTCCCCGAGGTTCAAGCCCATCTCTCATCGGACCAAGGTCCACATTCACATTGGTACGCCGACGATGCTCATCGGACCAAGGTCCACATTCACGTCAGTTCACTGACCATCTCTCATAGGACCAAGGTCCACCTTCACGTCAGCTTATCGACGTCATCCTGAACTATGCAGACATTGATTCCCTGCCACAGGGATACGTAGGAAGCCTCGTCAAGGCTCAAGCCCAACTTCACTGTCACCCCTGCAATGGTCCCACTTCACTCTCCTTCCACTCCATTCATCAACCTACCACCCATTCCGATTCTCGCCCGGACCGTTTTATCCTGGTGAGACCATGTCGGTACGCTCTTCTTCACTGTCGCCCAAGGGCTGGCCCCGGTATCGATATCCCTTCAAGGAGGATCCCTCAATCCGATCTATCCTAGCTAATGCTCTGGTTGGGTTGATCTGTCTCCGCTGGACGTTAAACTTGCGGAATACCCTGTGTTGAGCACGAGAAGCTGAGGAAAACCTCAGATATGTGTCTACAACATATAATTCCATGCGCTCGATGTGGGATGCCTCGGGCTTGCACGCCCTCGAGAAGCCTTGTGGTCAAGGATAACAGACAGACATGCCAGGTACCCCAACATCCAGAGACGCTACTGATGCCTCAACGTGACTACTCCCCTGACTGAAGGTTGCTGCCCTGACTGGACCCTTTGGAATGTCCCGACAGAAGCAGTGTAATTAACCGGCGTCCATGGAAACATGGCACTGGAAAGAGTTTCACGAACTATGTATTAAATCTATAAGGGAGACCCGGACTAGGTGACGAGTTATGAGGAGGAATCCACAGGAGGAAGAACCGACATCCCATCATCCCTTTTCGACCAAGGAGCAGACGTCCCTGAATAAGGAGCGAATGCCGCCCGCCTTTGGAAAGCGGGAATGCGGGGCAACAGAAGCGATGCGCGTCCTCCCCCACGGGTCGACGGGCGCGCGCCCCGGCGAAATCGTCGGAAACAGGGGGTTATCAGGATTAGTAGGGACATATAAAGGTACATCAACAAGAGCCTGAACATGTTTAACGATTTGAAAAACCACTGATGGTGGCACTACTAGTATTGTCTTGGATAACCCATGGGGATAAACCTATAAGGGTGTTCTTGACCCTATTATAGTTGTGTACCCAATGGATATAATTTACCATCCAATCTATATTTATTACAAAACCTCATTGATGGGGATCACCTACGCGATGTGAAAGCTAAGGATATTCTTTTGGAGTATGTCTAGTAGGAATGTTGCTTCTGTGTAACTCTGCAATGAGTATTCTCAACATCATTATCTCATCCTCTTTTTGGGAAAATATTTTTTCAATTGAAAGATATTAAACATATCAAGTGAAAAATTGATATGTGATATTACCTTTACCATTAACCTTGTAAGGTTACTTTTGAAGAAGTGGAAATTGATTACTTGAGGCGATACCTAGATTATTGGTAAGTCACTGATATCGAGTACGCAAACCTACGTCATTTATTTCAGTGTTTAGATCATTATCAATAATAAATTTATCCCTTGAATCCCCAAAACTAGACTCATTTTCTATATGATCGTTTATAATATAATTAATGAAATTTACTAACACATAATGTATTTATGGAATTCTCTCTGAATCATAGTAAGAACATCTCTTACTTTGTCCTCCGTGAGACATTATTATAGAACTTTTTTTCCCCAGAAACTATTTAATGAAAATTAATTTATTTGGAATATTTAGATTGTTTAGTTATTGTTCCACATTGTGGTTTCTTCGCTATTCAGGTGAAAATTTCTTGCACTAAGGGGGGGTGTATTGTAATTACCACCCAGCCTTATAGACTGGGGATGATCCTACCCTTATTCATCAACCATTTGGGCTTTGTTTTTTGACTCCATGTGTTTGGTTATAAAATCCCCCATCCATTGTGGTAGGGGTGGTTCTAGAACAATAATGAATGATATCAGCGCACCTTCTCTTTTGATTTAATGTATTCTGCTCTGAACATTGGTTGGGTGCATTATCTAAAAACCACTAAAATCTTGTTTTTTAGAAGGCCTTTGTTCTATTTCAAACATTTTCACACTTTTTTGTCAGAAATACACTAAGCAGGATGCTTTATCAATGTTCTCATATAGTGGATGAAAATGAATATCATCATTTATCTCACTTCGGGTCTAAATTCTGTGGAAACCATTCATGGTATGTTCCTGCTGAGAAATTATTCATTCATGAATATAATTTTTTTGTAGCTGTCCTGGGGAAATAACATTCCATGAGACCACTTTCGGTGTACATTGATGATCCTAGAGCATAGTGAAAATAAATATTCGATGTGAACCCCATCCTATGATATGAACACTAGATTAGGTTTATGTGATCAATTGTCGCAACATCATTAATTCATACAAGCATTCACCTTCAAGGTCCCCCAGTTTCTTTTCATCATTGGATGTCGAGAAACATAGGGAGATTCCAAGTCAATATGGAACTGAAAGCCTTCTATTACATTGACATGAACTTTTTATTCATCGTATTGTAAAACGTTTATTTTAAAATGATATAATGTCTTCCATAGGTAGAGGCATATATCATGAATTCAATATTTAGTGATCATCTCTGTATTGTTGTATTAAGGGGATTCTAAAGGCCAAAAAGGAGTATTATTTCACACTCAAATAGTTATTTTATAATATTTAACATATTATATTCATCTTTTTCAAGAGGATTCTCAACTTTATATGACCATAGTGGATGCTTCTCGACTACATTATCGTGACCCATAGGATCAGTTTGTGTTTCTTTATCCATACTAGAAGGAAAATTACCCTATGGTAGTTCATAGAATGACTGCCAACTTGAGATATCTTCTGGCTGAGAATTTAATTAATCTGTTAGTAACAAGGTGTCACACATGACAGGACTTATGTTAGAAAGTTCCTCATCATAACAAGGCTTTCTCATCAGTGCAATGTCAATTTGTGAATTCTCATGATAATGAAAAATACTAATACAGAGAGAACCTTCTCAGAAAATTCCATCATAGGAAGGACCATCATGGTGTATTACATTAAGGTATAAATCCTATTACTCTTTTTTATTCTTACCCCATGGAGGGTTTTCACATCTCTCATCCATATATAGATTCTCTATATTGACCAAATTGTGATGAGAAAACCTTCATGATAATTTTTCTGATGTGAAATATCAAAATTGATGATACTACTCCCATAATATAGTAATGGGAGGGTATGATATTGAGCTGTAAGAGATAAATGTTCAACGGTTTCAAGAACACCATCATTAAGAGGAGATGGATCATAGATTGTCTAGTAATTTTCCAAATGTGTTTGTCCGGACTTTATCTTTTGTTATCTTTTACATGTCGCTGGGGCCACATGTTGGGAGAAGTGGTTATCATGGGTAAGAGTATGTCCATTCCATATATTGGCCATTTGAATAGGATGATCATCGCCTATTAGAATTAGTGTAGGTTCCTGATCCGATTGTCCATATGGTATGGTGGAATATTCCCCCTAACCCTCATGGAATCGAAAATAGGTATGTATCTACTCCAAGATGTCATGCTTAATAGTTATACTAGTTATATAGATAGAATAATGTGTTATTCCCTCTGGTACTACTAAAGATTCTGTTATTATATTCTAGACAACTTCATAGTTATGGGTAGTAATTTGTGTTTTCCCTTTCCCCATTGAGAAAATGATGTTGCTGACTTTAGTGGCAGAATGGGGAATATATTTTGATTCTGTATCTAGAGTAGGTGTATCTACCAACTCCTATCCTCCATTTCATATCAATAGATACTGACTGTACTCATGTGTATAGGTAGTGAGTTGAGTTTTCCTTGTCTTCCCCCCATTTTTCGTCAGATATTTCTGATTGTCTTATCTGAGTGCTACCAATTTAGACTACTAGAAGGCGTGGTGAGTGAAAAAAGTGTATGTTCCTGCTTATGTGTTTCCAAATGATAAAATTAGCAGTCTTGGCGAATTTTGATAGGAATATGTTATATCTTACAATTTGACTCCACAATTAATTGTTCGGATTTCGTTATTATAGCCAGATGAGTATGTTGACTGATTGATTGATTGTGAGAAGGTGCACGTTCCTGCTACTGTTACTCCTCCTAATTTGAAAGATATGATTGTCAGGGATCCTCTAGATGAGTATTCTTGATGGTTGAATTAATAAAGATTAGTGTATGTGTCTATTCACAATTTTCAATCATGCCGGGTTGATGGACTATTATGGAGGGGAAAAGGTATATACATGCACCCTATTATATTGTTTTTTTCCATGGAGGTTTCTCTTGTGTTACCGAGTCTCTGGGACCAGGGTTGGGCAACTAAAGATAACATTCTCATCATGTTTAGGGTTTACCACCACATGTTGTTGGTGGTAATGATTGTTGGTAGGAGCCCTCTGAAAGAACCTTTATGTTTTCAAGATGAGGCCATGGAAAACCTCCTTTTCAACCTCCCAATAATAGATTCAATATTGGTGATTTCATTGCTGTGATAAAATCATCAAACTTTTGAAGATGGTGGATGGCACAGTCTACTTCAGAACCACTCTTCATCATTGACCGAATTACCTAGGATTAATATTTCTCTAGAGGGCATGTTAGGATGCCTCCATGGTTTGGATAGTACAATTTTTATGGTACTGTCGCACCAATGCATTGGAGATATAGTATTTAATATGCTTCGATGATCAGGACATCCTTCCTATTGACGGTGATCCTTCTTGAGTAGTTGCCTGTGTATTCACGGGTGAAAACATTAACGAATCTATTTTGAATGAAGGGAGTTCTTATAAATAAGTACCTAGATATATAAAAAATCTATGAACTCTATTAAATAAATATCATTTAAATGAAAACACATGTGATTGATTCCATTTTCTGGAACTCTTGTATCAATTGATAAAGGCTTGAATGATGGGTAACACTATCATCTTTGTTATGTTTTCATGTTGGGTTCAACATTATTTTGTTTCCCCCGAAATGTGTTTTCTCATTCAGAATCACTACTATCATATATCTTTCATCAGATTTATTTTTGGAACTGAAAACAACCATTGATAATGTATCCAAAAGGACCATGAGGTTTGTTTAACCTATGATACATAATAACTCATATTGGTCTGGACGATGTCTGGTCAGGCTTATCACAACATTTCACGGAGAAATATTTCCTACTACTAGACTCTCATATGGATATAAGATATTTTCATAAATTCTAATTAATTAAAATTTTATAATGTATGTTTCCCTTTGATATTGAAATCATCAATTTAGAGTGTGTGAAATTCATAATCTTTTGTATGTATTAAAAGTTATTAATTAATGGAGATATTTGTATGTACTTGAGTTTCTCTATCAAAGGTAACTTATCATAATTTAATTAAATATTATTTTGTTAATATTACGATGATTCTGGTTTTTAAGACACTTATTGAGGCACTCTAAAATTTATTTTCATCCTGGTAGATGAATGCTACTCTAGAGTATTCCATCATCTCGGGAGATAGAAGTTTTTTTGATTTTTGGGATCGTACCCCTAGATTTTCTACCTATGTATCCTCGTTAAAGGAATCAGGACCCTCATAGTTTGGTGCCCCTAAATGGGACAAATAATACCTTTTAATGATTGGTGGTAAGGAACTAATCTTATAGTTTAATGTCTTGTGGAATGGAAATATAATCATAAGGTGCCTTGTTAATGCATGGTGTGGGACTTATGCCTAAGAAAACCTAGAAACCTATAATGGAAATGTGTTTCTTGTTTGGATTTGACCATGAATGGAATGTGGATCATGATGAATGGGGTTGATTTTGAATGATGAGTTTGAACCCTAGAGATGCATCCTACGTATCCCACGTGGATGGGAATAAAATCCTACATATATCGGTATGTCTCGTATGGGGGGTATGGAATATTTGAGAGAAATAGGTTAGGGTATACTCCTAATGTGGATTCCCAGGTAATATGGTCTATGATAAATGTATTAACCCATGTAGATTAATAGGCGAATTAATTTGGGGCATACTATTAAGAAGGATTCCAAGATTAAGGGAATTATAGTTGGATTCTTGATAAGGATGTTTAGTGAGCTCGGTCTATGGGTGTACGGTTCCTGCATATCCCAATTCTGGGGGATCCAAAATTATCATAGATTATGAAATGAGGGGTTTTGTACACATGTTGGGATCATCCCAAATCACTATTCACATGTGAGCCTTTCGCATTGTGAGAGAAAAGAGGATGTGTGAAATTTTAAAAACCATATGTTTTATCATTCACTATTGGAGAAGGATGGGCCTATGGTGGAATAATCAGTAGCAATGGTCGATGAGGGAGCTGAGTAATGAAATTTTCAATGTGGAATGAAAGTGATTGAAATTTGGTTCCGCCCAAAAGGATATGGGATTACTTATAGAATGATTCTCTTAACTCGTCCCATGGTGTATAAGGGGACTTCACTTTTGTTAAAAAGTAAAAGAAAGTGATAATCGTACCCTCCCTACAATGGACCAGGGATTTTGGAGTCTTAGATATGAGAATGGGAAGCATAGAGTCATATCCCTAGAATCCAATACTAGGAACATCCCAACACTCTATCTTGTGTTAGGGTCCATGTGACTTTAGATGTACAAAACTACGGACACCCCAAGGATCATGACCCGCTTATATGAAAAATGTTCGAAACCTCTGATTGTAGAAATACAATCGAAAATGTGTGACATGTGGATATGTCATTCCCAATGTTTTTAAGGGTCGGGAGGTATTGGTGGACACTTCAACTTAGTACCTTTTAGATAAGGGAACTGAGGAAGGAGATACCCATCCATGAATGGAATTGATGGGGGTTTCCAAGGTGACATGTGTAGGTCATGGGAACAACTATGTTATGTAGGTCTACACTGTAGGAGTACCGTGTAGTTCTAAGAATGATTGAAAAATGATATTCATAGTCGAAATAAGCCTATGAAATCATTGAAAATGAAAATTGGGAAGTCAAAAATCGGGTTATATTTAGATTTATGTAGCATAGGTCTTCTATGGTATTTGGAAGAGCCCTATATTGGTCCTTTGGGAAAATTATTTCTGTATGTAGCATCTTTTTTTGGGAAAAGGGTAATTAATCAAATGTTTTGTATTTAAAACTCTAAAATGATTTAAAACACTCTTACCCATCTAATTGTCTCTTCTCTCATGTTTTAGAGGCCTACATGAGAATATTTGGGGGACCATAGTGAAATATCTATGCAATTGGAGATTCAATATTTCTTCCAATATTTTTATGTTCTATAATTTCGATCACAAGGGTCCAATTTATAAACAGTTAAGGGGGATAGTCTAAAGGATTTTTATTCATGTAGGTATTGGGAATAGCCGCATAGAATAGGTCTTCTACATAAGGATGTAGGAATTATACTACTGCATAGGTCCTTCATGTAGCTCCATAGCATAGGTCTTCTGCATAGGGGTTGTGCACTAGGTTGTACGTGTAGCGCTTTCACTGGTCTTCTAGAAAGTGAAGGTGTGCATTCCTACTCCTTTGACCTATATTTCATTATATCCTTTAACTTTTTATTTATTTTTATTGAATATCCAATGGACTTGTTTATAATCCATTACCCTTCCTTTGGAGTTTCAAAAGTTAACACAAAGAGACTCAGGTGAATTCAATTTGGATGACTAGGTTATCACTTGGGGTGGATTTTATGCATTATTTTTTGACTATTTCAATTTATTATATTTGAGATGGGATCATTTTATAAGATCAAATTCCATCATCACGTACTATTTTAAAAACTACACAACCTATTACTAATCATATATACATATTTATGATCACATTTGTTATCACACCTAGGTAACGGTTTGTATTAGCACTTTAAGTGTGTGGCCTTAAATTTCAATAAAGATGAATCTGTTTTAAAATCGTCCAATAAAATTATCAATTATTATATGTAATCAGAAATTAATAATGTGAGAAATAAAACTAATACAACCCCTTGGTACTCTCTTGGATTAACCCATAAGATGATTATACCACCATTATTTCTATGATCTAAATGGAAGCTGTACGTAGACACATGAAGGAGGAATTGAGGAAGTGAAAAATAAAGAATTATCGATGACTCCACTGTCGGGTGATAAAATTCAAAAGGTTCAGTGTGAATAAATTCACACATTGAGGATAAAATATCAATATTATATGAGGAATAAAAAAATAATAGGTGAATAAGAACTTTTATTAAGAAACTACAGTGAATTAAAAAAACATACTTGTGAAATATAAACATAAGACAACAAAATCTCATCATAACATTACTATGAATCAAAGCACCAAATATGATTTCATCCTAAAAAAGTACATAATAAAATATAAATTTGAAGAGGAATATGTTGATCCCCTAACATTCCATGTCTTCTCACATTAGTGTGGTAGGCCTAGGTGGGTGGAAATTTTGTGAAGATGATACTTTCCCCCCCTACCCAAAATGACAAGCATCTTGCAACAAAAAAAACACGTGTATAAATAACCATATAAATGAATGAATTGGCGTAAGACATGAAAAAGGATAATGGAGAACCATATGTACCCAAATAACTTATAAAATTTCATCATGTATGAATTTTTATGGTTTTTGGATATGGTCGAAATGGTGGGCTATTTTTTTATGCCAGATAACCTGACAAAATCATTCATATTCAATATTGTCCATCTGAAACCCCTTCCAAAAAAAATAATTAGCCATGTAAACTATTTAATAAAATGTTACCCATGATTTCCTATATTTATATTTCCTATTTTAGAATCACTGGGATCGTATATTTTAAGATATAGTAATTTTATTGGGCTTATGTCCAATTTAATTCTCCCATAATGTTCTTAGTTCAAGGCCCACATTAGTTGTCTTTCAATGTGAATATTCAACTAATACAAAATTATTAATTGTTAAAAGTGTAATTATAAACCTGAAAAACAAATATGAATGGAAAATTGTGATCATTTCATGTTTTATGAGGTTTTTAAATATGTACCAAGTATTAGTGAACTTTAACTAAGAATTACAATCAAAATGTGAAATATTTTTCAATCTTTAAAATCCAATACACATGGTGTTTATGAATAATGATGCATAAGAATATTATAATATAAAAAATAATATTATCTTTATTTATTGGCTAATCACCCCCCCCCCAACTCGAATTTTTCATGTCCTGAGAAAAAACTGTCTCAAAAATATAGAATTCCAACTCCCTTTTCCCAAAAAAAATTAATTCTATTTAATCACCAAATTAGCTCATACCAAACTTTTACGATACCCATTATAATCATTAAAATCTTTCTAGTTTCAGAGGAATATCCCATGCCTATGCCTATTCCTTCATTTCTATTCATCACAACATTTCATCCAATTTTAGTTTATCATGGTGATGTGTTTTCTGTCACAATAGACATGAGGGTTCATATTTATTCATGGGAAGAAATATTGAATCTCTAGGTGGAATCACATTTTTTTATAATTTATATTATTCATTTTTTGGTTTTTTCATGAAAATATTCCATAGTAAATGAAATTTCACTCAATAAAGTCAACCATTATAGTGAGACTATTGTGATGACTCACAGGTTCAATGACCTTGGTGCACGATGTGATGCTCACATACTCTAGCATGATCTAAATTTTACTCAATAAGAAAAAAAGTAATATTTCAACAAATAGAGATAAAATTTCAAAATATATGACATACAACTATTGTTTCATGATCCCCATGTGCCAAAAAAACACATTAGTTTAGTCCATTTCTCTATGCATAATTGAATTTTTATTTTTTATTTTTTTTATTTTTAAAATTTTTATGTATAGTCATGTTAAAATTATAAGGATAATCAAACCTAATATATTTATTATGAGACCCCAATACTCATACTAATAACCCAAAATACAAAGGACATGCATTTTATTTTTTAGTAAATGGATAAAAATATAAATAGTGAAAAATTACTTCTAACAACCTAACATTACATAATCTATGCTCATTGACATAAACATGCATTAAAATCCATATCAAAGAATGAAAATTTACTTGATTTTCAATTTAAATTCATGAATTGTGTATTATCATGATCAAAGTTAAAGTATTATTTCCTTCATGCATTTTTTATTTCAAAATATTTTTTATAATTGTTTTATGTATAGAAAATAATTTTTTTAATCTCCCCCCACACATAAAATAACAATATCCATAGTGTTTAAGTAAATAAAAATTAAGAAGTTGAAAGAGGTCTCGGATTAGAGTACTAATATAAATTGAAATAAAAAACATGGAACAAGGTGACCTTATGGTTGATGTTGATGTTCATGATTCTCTTAATTACTCTATTGTTCTACATGCCACTTATATAAGCTTCATTGATGATTAAAATTTTTTTTTGCACACCTGGAAGAAAAATTAAATTCCAATAAATCTATCAATATCATTAGAAACCACTTTTTACATACCATCTCAATTTGTACACAATGTGAACCCCTTAAGGATATCTTTACTAAAAATAAACAAAAACTAAATAAAAGAAAAAACCTACATGTTTACATTGAAACCAAAACCATGAGTAAATGTATTTGTAAAGGCCGATTGACCTCCCAAAATGTTATTTTTTTTAATTTTGATATCCCAATATGGACTCGAAACCTATAAACTCTTTTCTAGTTCTTAGGGAGGCTCAGTTAAATACCTTAATATTTTGAGTTTATTGAAGGGTTTTATGAGTGGTTTTAACCTATGACCATTAGCTTTGATGACATTACCACTAGTGGGATCTTGAATCTCAACAGTCCCATGATGGTACACATAATGCAATATATATGAACCTGGCCATCTAGACATTAACCTTCCAAGGTGTAAATGGTGTTTTGATCAATGTTAGAGCCCATCTTTTCTCAGTTCATGGAGTTGGGAATTGAGAATCCTAGTTTGGTAGGGTTGACCTAAAACATTATTTATCCATAAATTTTCATAAACATCTATACTAGGTTCTTCAAGATCATTTAGATCTATATTCCTCTTTTCATCTTCTAATGAAATGTCAATGTTAATTTTTTATTTCTTAAAAGGCCTTATGTTAAATTTCAATATGTAAATGGAATAATTATCCCTAGACCATACAACATGGTGGCATTACTAGGATGTTTTTAATTGGAATTATATATTCCCAAAGGGAATACAAGAGCTTCTTGGACCACACATTCCGAGAGGGAATGATAGAATTTTCAATAATCTTATCAACCACAATATTTTCCAACATAACATGAACATTGGATTGAGGATGGTAGGATGTAGAAACATTTTGAGAAATACCATAATTAGACATGTGTTATGAGAAGGGAAGATTTTAGAAAAGGGTTCCACGATAACTATTGATAGCTCTTGGAATTCCAAATCTAGAAAATATTTTCTCATTCAGAAATTATATCACAACATGATGGTTATTGTACTTGGTGGGAATGAACTCTACACATATTGAGACATAATCATCTTCTAAGAGGTTTTAAATATTTCCCTAGAGTTGGGTACGAGTGCCATTAAATCAACTCTCTAATAATTAAGGATTTCAACGTCCAAAATGTGATTGAGGGGAATTTTATTTTTTATTATAATGGATCCATGTTTTTGGCATTGGTAAAAAATTTTGTAGAATTTTATGAATTCTTAGTTATGTTAGGCCAATAGAAACAACTTTGGAGGACCTTTGCAGTGGTTTATTTATGTAAAACGTGTCTCTACATGCCTCTCTGAGAAAGAATAATAGAATGGGCTCTTTCTCATTCTCAATAAAACTTCCCCTAGCTATTTGATTAGGACAAAAAATGAATTGGTATGGATCTAAAAACACATAGTGTTTTACATCAGAAAAGATTTAATTAATTTATTGTGTCTCTCAGAATTTTGGAATTTCATCTGTAAAAAAAATTATTATGTATGTTTTCATACAATGGGAAATGACCCAAAAATTTGAGGTGCTCATTTGGAAATGAATCACACACTGAAAGGAAATGTTAGTTTTCCTTGAATTCCATCCTTTAGAGATGATCAATTTCAACGTTTTTGACATTCGTGATATCCTTAATATCTAAATCAATTTCATTAATTAGAAGGACCCACCTAATCAATATAGCCTTGAAATCTTGTTGTTGTAAAAGGTATTTTAGGGATGAATGGTCGGTGAAGACAAAGATGTTTTATCCTATGAGATATGACTATTATTTATTTATGGAAAAGATAAAAAAATCAACTCTTTCTCAATGGTGGTGTATTTTATTTGGGAATCATTTAATGAATTTCTTGTATAATAAAAGAAACATGGAGTTTTCTCACACAATATTCCTAAGAATACTCATACAGCGAAGTATCTCCCATCACACATGAATGTATATGTAGGTTTCCAATTTTTATAATGCATGATATATGGAGAGATAAGACCTGATATGAGTGTATAGAATGATTTCTCACATCTTTCAATCGATAAATTGGATCATCATTCACTAACTGAGCACAATACGGTCGATAAATAGAGATGAAATTCCAAATTATACTTATATAGAATCCAACATGTCCTAAAAATGTCCTCAAAACATTGACATTTTTATGAGGGGGATGGTTGTGAATGATATCTACCATAGCTTAATCATCTTAAATCCCCCTACTAGAGACCATATTTCAAATAAAAAGTTCATCCATTACAATGAAATGAAAATTTTTCCTAGTTTATGATGAGATTCTTATCATCATATCTTGAAAAAAACCTTTCATTGTTTATATGGAATCCCTCAAATGTATACTCAAATACTGAGAAATATTTCATAAAGTCCACTTAACACTCCCCCACCATGTACAAGAATATTAAAATCATTCCCCACTAGAAGGTACCAATTGAATTTCATAACCCAAATAGAATCATGTTGAATGAGATACTACAAAATATGAAATTAGAATTTATTTTTTACTGGATAATATAAGCATAATTCGATTTTTATACCCAAAGAATCCATCTAAGAAGTAGTATAATTGATAACCCACAACTCGCTTTGTGACCCAATAAATAAATGGAAAGGGGGTGGTCTTTCCTGGTATATGAGTTGAGCTTCCTATAGTCAAATTAGGGTCTCCATCAACTACTAAAAGTTGAGGGGATTAGATCGACATCCCAATTTTTGATCACAGGGATCCCATATTTTTTTGGGACAACATGAATTGGTCTTACCAACTCACTAACAACAATGGGGTAGATGATCTAATCTTTTAACAATATAAGAATTTAATTCCTTACCACATCCATAAGATTGGGATTGCGTATCCATTGAGGTTTAAAACATTATATGGATTTAGATTCTTAAAGAACCCTAAGTGTTCCAATCAGTAGGACAATCATAGGAATATAGAAAAGGGTCCATCAAATTACATTATTATTTTTTACAAGGACATCCAGAAGAAAACTTGCTTCATGGGATTCAAGAGAGAATCTAATGACAACCTGAATGGATTTATATTCCCCTAATAATTATTTCTTATTTGATGATGGTAAGAAATTAAATTTATGGTCATATTCGTTAACACCATAAACAGTGGTATTGGACTTTTTATCAAACTTCGAATCTTTATAGAATTTTTTTGATAGAATTGTTTCTTTATTGAATAGATGTTTTAGAAACCAAATTGTCTAGTCCGATGTCAAGAATGGGTATGTTCAAGATGTTATTGATTTTAGAAATGGTTAATTTATTTGTGGTTAATGAAAATAATGAAAATATATTTATGAAATATATTCATGTCTAAGAGAAAAATTTCCATTCATGTGAACAAAGGAAATCAATCTATATTTCAATTAAACAACCATAAATAATTCCTTGATTTTAATCAAGTTCACTATCAACACTAAAAATCCAATTAACCTCATGGATATTTTCATCATACCCAATTTGATAGTTTAGATTATATATTATCAGATCAAGACTTGTCGTTCCAATGTTTATTGACATATTCTATTTCCTAACATAGATGACTAAGTTTATTGTAGCCTAGATGGGACAAAAAAGGATGATGTGGCTTGGATCCCTGAGATCTAAGAATGGGAAATTTTCAAGGATAATAAAGTCAATAGGGTAATTAATATTTTAAACATCCACCAAAACTTCTTTTATGATTCCCTTTGGGACTCGAACACTAAGATCAGCAAGTTCAAGAATGACATATGTATTTTAGAGTTCCACAAACCCTAAGTAACAATAAATTGCTTATGGAAATAGGATAAAACTAGATCCTAGAACACAAAGGGATTTAACAACATTATTCTCCCCTAACTAACCATTAATGCATGGAAATCCATGATCTTGCACCTTTGGAGGAATGATCCCTTCTATGGTTGTACTCACATTAGCATATAAAAGGACATTGTTTTGATGTTAAAATTTATTATAAAAGTGAAAATGACCATATGTTACTTTGAGTAGGTAGGAATGGTTTTTATTGATTCTATAATTTTAATTTTCATCTTATCCTAAGATAATATTTCCCTCATTGTGTCATTCAGTTCTAGTTTAGATTTTCCTCTCATGTGTTGATGAATGGGATAAGGTTGTTTGAGGGTTTTGGGCAATTTTCATTCCATTACATTCTCATTGGGTTTTTCAAAATTTTTGGGTGGTTCTTCATTGTTTTTAAGTGTTTTGAATCCCTTAAAGCTTTTTTAATGGTTTGTTGAGGTTTCTAAATGGATTTCTTACTACTTGAAAAATTCACTTCTTTTAGTTGTTCATAAGAGGGTTGTGTGTAACTAGATTCTCCCTTTTTGGTTGATGATGGTACTACCCGAGTAACCGTGGGTACTTACCCAGTTTTAATGGTTTTCAATTCATGTTTTTGGGATGTTCCTTCTGAGTTGATTTTCTCCATTTATTTACACAACTGCTCAATTATTGGAAGAGTGACCATTTTGTTAGGTGCTTCTTCTTGTTGGTTTATCCAAGGATAACAAATTGGTTCTTGGAATAGATTATGAATGGTTTAATAGATGATTTGTTGGTGTCATACACATTTATATTATTATTTACTTCATTTTTGTTAGAATTTGGAATTTCTTTTAAAATTTTGTTGTGGGTAGGGGATTGGTCCTTATGGAAGACATAATCTTTTATGGTTTTTTTGTTATCATTCCAATGGGATCATGGATGATCATTGTACCTTGGATTGAAAGTTTATTTATACTACATATTTTAAAAGTTTAGATAATTGACCTATAATTGTGGTCCTCCTAAAATAACTTCTCTAATAGAAGAGATGGGTGGGTAGGTTTTTGTCATGTGGTCATTTTTGTCAAAATAATTGCAAATAGGGTCAATAGATTTAATTTTATAAACCTTCCTAAGATAAATCTCCCAAACCTTCCTTGTGAGTGCTACATGTTTTACCCTATTAACTTAATAATCTCTAAGACTGTAAATACTAGCTGACATGAGAGGATTATCATAGTATATAGATGTTCCCCATGATTTGTTTTGATCAAAGAGTCTTTCTAGATACCCATAAGCATCATTTGGGGGTTTTTTTATGGTTCCATTAAACATCTAGTTAATAAATTGTTTTTTTTCATTGAAACGACACATAATTAAATTCTAAAAATTATTTAGGGATTGAAAATATAAGATGAAGCTCCTTATTGGGTGTGTCTTTGGGCCTTTCCCAAGATTCATAAATGACTCCCCCTAATTTTTTAATTTTTTTTGGATTCTCTTTTTATGTGAAATTATTTTGTGATAGAGGATTTATTCTTTGTTGAATTATTTTAACAATGGCCCTAGGAGTGGATTGATACATGTTAAATATTTTTGACCAGTTTTTTTATCAATCCTTAAGTGATAATTTCGAGAGACTCATATCTACAGACTCAAGATGATGTTGTGGGCACATAGTCTCAACAATGTTGTTGAACTCCTTGACAAAAAGTATGGAATTTAAAACTCCATCCATTGATGGGTTTAAGGTGATTTAACCCAAGAACATTAATGATATATTGTATTTCTCATAGGAAATAAATTTATAAATCATGATGGTGCATTGGTCTAGGTAGGTTTGCAGTCGTCATTCATGGTTTGATTGACTACTTTATCTCGGTTTGTGGTTTCTTCATTTAGACATCCATTTAGGATCATACCAGACTTGGTGAGATTGTTTTAATGTTTAATCTCCATTAAATGGGATTAATTTTTTAATATAGGGTATTAGAAAGATTGTGATATAACGGGAAGAGTTTAACTAGTTTACATTTTCCCCCAACCCCTAAACTATTCACAAAAACAAGATTGTTTGATTGGTCACAATTACTAGCAGATGTGTGCCAGGAAAAGTGAATAACCAGAGAAAGGGTAGAAGATAAGAAAAAATGTGCTGAGAATATAGAAATGGGGGAGAATATAATTAGTGTTTATATGAATTACATGGTTCCTCAGCTACGGTTCCAAAATTTGGCATTCCCAAATGTAACAATGTATTTACTGTTATGTGGTCGCTTGTTGTGTATCCTGGGTTGTTGAATCCTCTAATACCTAAGAAGAAACCCACCGACACATAAACTCTATTGATTGATTTTTTCCTTAAAGTGGCCAAATTTGTGTTTATTTTATTATGTTTTATGTGAACACTAAAATAGTTTAGAGAATCTAATTTATATTAATGAGTGGATCCTAGGTTATCACTTTGGGTGTATTGGATGCATTCGTTTTTTAACTATTTAATTTTCTTATATTTGAAGTGGGTTTATTAAAAAAAGATCAAAATACATCATTATTTACCAGTTTAAAACAAAAAAAAACATTAATACTAATGTCTTATACACATGTAAGATCCTATTTTTTATAACACCAATGTAAAAGTTCTCATTATCACTTGAAGTATGAAACTATAAAATGCAATAACGATGAAGATGTTTTAAAATAGTCAAATTAAAATTTTCAATTAAAAGAAGTGATTATAAATTAATAAAGTGAGAAATAACATAAAATAAAGCTCCTCTATAATCCCTTGGATTAGCCCATAAGAGGATTATCCCTCCATTGATTATATAATCTCAAGGGAAGTGAGAAGTAGACTCCTGTGGGAGAAATTGATAAAGTGAAAAATAGTGAAATAAAGATCCCTCCACTGTAGTGTGATAAATTACACAATGTTTAGTGTGATTAAATTCACACATTGAGGAAATGATATAAATGTGATATCAATAATAACAGAATAAGATTAGAATAAGTTCTTTTATTATGTGTCTAAGGCAAATTATGACAACATACATGTCAAAGACAAACATAAGAAAACAAAATCGAAACATAACATTTTAGTGAAACAATGCACCAAATAGTCTTATCTATTTCACCACCAATACCTTTAATAAAAATTTCCAAGTGTCATCGATTGACCCCAAAATATTCCTTGAATTCCTACATGAGTATGTTAGGTTTAGGATGGTAGAATTTTTGTACAGAGGATACTTTTCAACCATTGACATGAAATGATATCCATATTTCATCCTCCAAATAGTGGCACCTAAATTACCTTCTAGATAGACGAATAAGGGTACTCTATATAAGAAGAAATAATGCTCTAGATGTCCCATAAAATTCTGTAAAAAATAACCCCAAATGAGATATTTGTATTTCTTGATATGGTTGAAATATTTGTATGCTTTTAAATGTAGCATAATTAGTCGCAGAATTATATCTTAAACTTGGGCCTTCTAAAACACCCTTCATATAACAAGATTAGAACCATAATCTATTTCATGAAATGATACCCTTAATTTCATGTATCACAAGCTAATAGTTCAGAATCATTAGTCTCATATCTTTTCTAATACAATATTTTAATTGTTCTTTTATCCAATACACATCTCCTAGAATGTTGTTGGTTCAAGGCTCAGTTTAGGCATCTTCCAATTAGAATATTCATGTTCTCCCAAAGAATGAATAATAACCAATGATATGTGAAAAAATAAAATTAAATATTAATTTAAACTCGTAACTATTTGGTATTTTAGGAGACTTTTAAATATATACCAATTTATAGAGAACATTAACAAATAATTACAATCTTAATGTGAACTATTGATTAAATTGTAATATGAACAAAAAAAGGTGTTTATGAATAATTAAGCACATGAATTTGATAATAAGAAAAATGAATACCATTCACTTTTAGAGTGTAATTAGTACCTCACAATCAGAAGGAAGAATATTTCCTACAATGTAGAGATTATAAGAACGATAATGGTAGGGCATAAAGAGTCACACTGGCAAGCCACAAAAAAAATTCTTAGGTACGTTAAAGGAATATAAAAATTTGGCCATTTAAATCAAGAAAATTATGATGATAGGTTATATGAATACTTTTTATATGAATAAGTTGGTGTTAAATATGAACGAAAAATTACCACTAGATATGTATTACTTCTTGTAACAAATACATTCAAATTGAATCGAAGGAAGCTGAGTGTGGTCTTCCTATCCACATGTGAAGCAGAGAATGTCGAAAAATATTCCACTGTTTGTAATGTAATTTTGTTAAGATAATTGATAATGGAGGTGATCCACCCTCATGATGGATCCCCGGTCATATATGTGGCTAATAAGTCGTCAATAAAATTAACCAAAAATTCTGTACAACACGGAAGAAGAAAATTCATTCATACCTGACATCATTTTATGATAGATAATGTGAACTATAAAATGAAATTTTTTGAATATTACTATAATACAGAACAAGTGGATGATATTTTTACAAAGTCATTATTGAAAGATGCATTCAATTAACTATAAAATATAGTGAGAATGAATTCTATTTTGGACTGATGTGGAGTATTGGAAATGAAAACCTAAATAAAATTTGGTCTGTTCTCTCAAAGTGGGGAATATTTTAGTTATTGTTTTCTTCCCTGTGATTATTTTCACTTCGTCATGATCCATCAAATTCATGTTTAAGATTGACAATGGCTCTTCATTGTTTTTTATCGTTAAAATAATGATATGTTGTTAGAATATATTGGTGTCTTTTGGGAATAACTTATAAATAGTGTGCATGTGTAATCTATATGTTATTAAAAAATCATGAATTAATGGTTTTGGTGAAATTGATTTTTTCTTCTCAATTTTCTTGTATTGTACAGACATTACAGGCCCATCAGATTCAAATTATGAGATCTGACGTGTTCGCACTGAAGGGACATGTTCTTATGTTGCGACACCACCATTAGAGGGATCAAAATGAGAAAGGGGTGGATGCATGATCTATGTGATTTGGAATAGACTTATCTCTATTTTCAGCTTTGAACCATACACTATTATAATTCAAACACCTATATCTTTCACTCTTCACTGAAAAAGTTGAAATTTAACAATGAATTTTCAGTCAAGTTTTTTGCCTTGTTCTAGTGGACTAGATCATTTAGTTAACCACATGAACCAAAGGGGATAATTTGAATTCTTTTAATGGGAGTGATTCCATTGACAATTGAAACTAATAATTAGGGTAATTAATGTTTTTAAGTAAATATATATTTTGTCTACATAAAGGTACCAAATTTGTAAAAAAAACGTACTATTAAAATATCAATTATTTTTGACAAATAAAATAAATTCATCACAAAAAATTTGGGTTGAATTATTAAATTATTTTTTCATTAAATCAAATAATATTTAAAAATGATTGATAAAATAATTCAAAAATCTAGACAAAAATGCATAAAAATAATTTTTACAATAAATATATTTTTGAAGAGTAAAAATAATTCATTCTCATTCATTAATAAAAACCAAAATATGGTTTTCAATTAATTTGAATATATATATTGTCAATATGTTTCTTCAAAATAATTAGTTAATAATTATTAACAAAATATATTAGTATTAATATAAATTACAAAAATAAAAATAGTTTTTTAAAAAATATCATATCTACCAAAAATTTATTTTATCGTCAATTATAAAATAAAAATAATAAATTTATGAATGATTATTCATAAGATTAAATTTATAGATAAATATTTCAATAAATTTAATACTCATCATAACAGAAATTTATCTTTTCCATGAAACATTGATATTTTAATGTAAAGAGAGTTTTATTAAAAAAATATGCACCTAAAATTAGTTTTTTTAACATTATATGATTTAGTTATTATCATTTAAAACTGAATACTTATTTCATATGAATGAATAAATAAAATTTTATTAGGAAAACTTTAATAGTTAATTTTTACAATACGACTATTTATATTAATACATAATAATCCAACGACTAGGTTATAAGAATACTATTTAAATAATAAAGCTATTATAGTGTAATATATTTCGATTATGTTCATTGTGGCGTGTATCAAAATCCATCATAAATAGTACCCATAAAATAATTTTTTTCATATTACAACTGTCAAAAATTTTGGTATAAACCCATGAATGAACCTTGTGAGAAAAAATTGACTTAAGTGGTTTATTTTTAAAAAATTTATTTTCTGTATTCAAGTAGAAATTTTCATATATTTTAGGGTTGGAGTAGTTTATAAGGATTTAAAAATTAATTTTTGGAGTTTATTTTTATTTTTTTTGGGGTTGTATTATATTTTGAGCAGTAATAATTTTTTAATGACTATATTGAGTTTTGATCTGATATCCCTTCTCATTTGAGTAAGGATTATTTATTCTTACTCATTTCAGTAGGATCAATTCTGATGAAAAATATGTCCAGATTAAGATTAAGGATCACTTTATCGTTACTAGATCAAGTGGGGATAATTTAAAATTAAAACTATTTCTATAATATTTTATTATGAGTAAGGATTATTTCGTCATCACCATTCCCCTAAGGTGCAACTGAGTTGGTAGCGACACTATAAGTGTCTCTGTGGGGTCTCTGCAGGGTATTCGATTTGAGACTCTTCATGTTTTTCAATATCAGTGGTGTATAGATTTTCTTATATTTATCCCCCTTCCACAAAATGTGTATTTTTTTATCTTTAGAATATTTAGTAAGGATCCATTAATTCGTAAATATTTTAATATGACCATTTATCCATTCTAATTTAATTAGAGACCATATTTGATTAAAAATCTTTCCTAAATCCATACTATTATGTTTAATAGTAATTTTATTATTACTCTTTTGAGTAATGATCAATTATTCTCACTATATTGACCTAAAATTTCAATGTAAATTTTCCTTAAATAAATAATGTCGTTAATAAAATGATATATGAACAATAATGAACTAAAACAAAATAGAGATATTATAAGGTTACTAAAACATTTTTGTTGAATTAGTATGTTTAAATATAATTATCCCTATTGTGAAATATATATACAATTAATATAAACGGTAACTTTTAATTCTAATATAATAAATATATATATATATATATATATATCCAAAATTACTAATTATATCAATTTATACATGAAAATATATTTTTATAATAATTTTATTTCTATGTGATAATGATTTACATTAAAAAATGTAATAAATTGATGATAAGATGAATAATTTGTCTATACTAATATAATTAGTAAATTATAAGGAAAAATTATTTTTATAGTTAGAATACTAAATAACTATTTTCCTGATAAAAATAATTTTTCATTACATTTATAATATTATTTAAAAATAAATTTCAAAATTGTATAATTTGACATCAAAAAAATGATACTTTTTTCATCATAGAAATATTTCCTTATGATGAATTTTTCTGTTTTTTCCAAAAATATTGATTTTATGGTGAACTGTTAAACATTCCATTTTTACAAATATTGCGATTTAATGACAATTTTAATATGGAATTATGTCATACAAAGTGGTGATACATTTTTATACATAGAATATGAATTTTATAACTGAAATTATAAATCTAAAATAAATTATTCAAGTTTACAATCTCATATATGATATTTTAGAACATATGAATTATTTTTCAATGAAATTGTTTTTAATACATTTTATATTAATTATTTTAACGTTAGTTTTTATTATCAATTTACGAAATTCAATCAAATAAAATGGATTTAAAATTTAAAATAATATGGTCCAGATTATTTAATATGAACAATTTTCATTACTAATCATAATGGATTAATCACATAAGAAATAAATTATTACTACATTAATAATAAATTAGGGGTAAAAGTAAATAAACCTAGTGAAATATGTAAAAACATTTTAAAACGTGTGTTTTAATGTGTGGTCGAGTCATTCATGGAACTAAAATCTTCCTCAATCTATAATTTCTCTATTTTGGAGCCACATTCCTTGAAGGGGACATCCAATTTTTAAAATGATATGTCTATTTTAAAAATATCATCACATCTCAATTATAAAGTAGGTCTCTCACCACCCCTTCGATACTAATTATAATATGATTATAACTACAAAAACCCAAACATTTAACCTTCCCCAATAATAATATTTCTACTCTATTAGATTATTTTCACATTATATTTTCATATTACCTCCATTTATTAAGAATTCTCATTAGAAATCTCAAAAGATCTCAATATCATTAAATGATTCTCCTATATTATTTCCATTATATATTTACATTAAAATTATAGTTTTCAAATATAGTTATAATGAACAAAGTATTGATTATATAGTTAATTTTATTATTATAATATAAAAACCATTAAACAAATTTCCCCTTTTAACTTACGGAAAATTATTATTCATTTATGTGTGTAGATTACATTCTCAACAAAGAGCCATGTCTTTTTTTTCTTAAACTCGTTACATGAATAATTTTAATGATACATATAATAAATATTTGTTATATTAAAAAAAATATTTTACTCATAAATTATTAAACAGGTTATACATATATCAATATCTATGAAAACATAAGTCATAAATCATGTGAATTTATAGACAACAATGTATATGCAATGGCTGGTTTTCTTATTTTCATCACCACCTTATATGGATTGTCATGAGAATAAATTTTATTGGATAATATTATTTTTATGATAACATTAATGTAATAGTATTCCAAATTGGAGAACTATATAATGATATGAAAAATAAATGATCATCATCATGTAATTTTTTCAAAACAGATTGTTTTCAAACAGTCATCTATAATATAAACTTATATAATTATTGATGTGGGCTGTCAAACTGACATTAACATGAAAATACCAATATTAATGGATGATTAACTTTAGTTTTAGTTGTAATATCATTATACTGGAAACATAATGGGAATATTTATTGTTTATGAATTATATAACATGATATATATTTGAAAATAATGTTTTTTAGATCTATAATGTTAAAATAAGTATTAATCTTTAATTATTTGCACATTATTAATTATAAATGAATCACTGAAACAAGATCATCATTTATTTCATCTTCATGTATGGTTACAACAAATACTATTGAATGAAATTATTCCTTAATAAATTTCTTTTAAAATCTATCAAAATATCTTGAATGATATTTTAATGAATAATTATTTAACAAAAAAAATATAAACACCATGTTTAAAAAACAAGTTCAAAACAATCAATAGTTATTATACCTAATATAGAAAATACGTTATGACTAACTACAACTCATATATATAATTATTAGAAATGAAAAGTATAAATGGAAATATACTTGAGTATTGTTCTTCATTTTTTAATTAATTTGGTAAAATTATTGATATAGGATGTTAAACGACATTCAATGAATTTTGGTATAGAGGTAATGGTTTTATTTAACCCATTTATGTTTCTTTAATACATGTTAGATGTTACAAACCACTATTCCTATGAATAGTTCTCTAAGGATTTAATATCTCATGAATGTTATATACATTATATACATATATATCCTGGGGTAAAATAAGACAAATCATTTTATTTTCATCAATTTTTTTGACTAAATATTTACACAATGATAAGATATTTCTGTAATAGAATTTTTATTCATTGATTTATTGTAATTCTATTGATCTTAATTTATATAATTTGGGAAAATTATACCAATGCATTGTATTTTGTTGTATCCTACCATATTTTACAATTTTACAACATAAGGACCTTTTCAAATGATTCATAATTTATATATTATATTTCTTATAATGGAATATTATAATAACCCAACCCTGTACATAACATAATCTTGAGTTTTTATGTCAAGAAATCATTCTCTTATATTTGAGGATATTGTCAGTTTCAGAGTTTTAGAAAACTAGAAAAACCTGTCACATAATAAAAAAAATCATTTTTTATTGGAATCTTCTACATAGTATCCATTTTTCAATAAAATATGTCTTCACAAAAAAACATTATATCTTTTAATGAAAAATCATCACAAAATTCGGCTGGACTTTTTATTTTCTCCTACCCATACTTAAAACATGTGAATATTTTTTAAAATTTGAATGGGAAAAAGATCAGTAAGGGACAATAAAATATGGAAAGAAAAAAATATTCCATGAATAATTATAATATCATTAATATATCATCATTATGATATTATTCTCACCATTATATAATATATATACTTTACTCAATAACATACTCTGTGAAAATATCAGATTTTGATAAAACATAAAAAGCATAAATAAACTATATTAGAAACTTAAGACATCATTTCTATATCATGAAATATTATTATTCTATCCCTTGTGACTACCATATGATTTACTTCCCTCGTGGCTACCATAAAATATCCTTCACAGTCTTACGTAAGTGTAACCATTGCAAGTAAATAGTGAATAACTATCATGGTCAAATTCCAACATACATAATTCATTGGAGGGATATTATAGAACACAAGAATTTGGTTTATAATGAAATAACCCATAATTAAAAATTTTCACATGAACCAAAACATAGTCATTAAAATTGAATACTTGCATCATAAAAATATTACATGAGTAAATCACATAATTAAAAAACGTATATTACGCACATACATATGAAATAATATTGTTTGAAAATAACAACTTAATATAATCAAAGTATTGTATTACCATTAAGGAATAATTAATTAATGAAAATAATCTCATTCCTTATAAGTTAAAAAATCGTTCTTTTTTGAGTTTTTTAAATAGTGACATTAAAAATGATTTTTAAAAAAAATCTGCATACCTTACATCTAAATGTGTTTTGTATGTGACCTAATATCCTAGATAATCAAATTAGATTCATTAATTCCTTAATTAATAACCTCTTAAACATATATTTTTTTCATTATAATTTTATAATGTTCATTTACACCCATTTATATTAATTATAAGGATCAAAATAGCAATTCCTAGATCATTTTATTCATGGTTTCATGGTTGGTTAACTTGTGTATATTTATGGATATTCTTTGTAAAAACTAAAAAATACTATAGAATTGAGATCATATGGTTTTCATTAACCTATTGAAGATTAATTTTACCATATATCATTTTTATTTCTTATATTAGAATGATTCATTTGATAAAACATTAATGATAATTCTTTAGTTTCTGATGATTTTTCGATCACTAGGAATTAATTTATTTTTATTCACAATCAGGTGGATATATTAGTTCATGAACATGGAATAAGTTATAATATTCATATTTAAATATTAATTAACCATAATAATATTTTTATGACAATACATGAAGGTGGTTAAGAAAAATAAAAACTCATTAGTCACATAGAGGTTTAATCGCCATAATTTTGGACAATGGTTTTGTTACATGGGAGAAATGTATATAAGAAAAAGGATGATTAATAATATTAAATTAGTTTTATAACATTCCACAAACATTAGAATGGATTTATTATTAATTAATTTTTTTAGGATGTTAAGATAAGGTATACGATGAAAATAAACTAAGGGCGGTGGTTTACAAAAGTTACCTCTTGAATATATCTATTTTGATGTATCCATTAATGAACTTGAAATTAGCATTTTGGTGGGATAGGTAAATATATAATTTGTATAGGTATGTGTATAAGAGTAGTTAATAGACTATGGTCATTCTAGAAGGCTTAGGGTGATTAAATAATGTGATGGAAGGGATGACATTTTGTAATTGAGGTGAGGTGCACTTTAAAAATTTCATAAAATATTAAAATATAATGATACTATTCTAGGGGAAAATACATACAAATAGCCCTGAATAATAGGGAATAAAATTTTATACCACATATTATTCCATTTTTACTAATTTAATAATATTTATAATATTCATATAATTTTATAAATTACAATATTAATGAAATTTCATTAAGGTCAAATTTATTAATATTCATCAATATGAATTTAAAAACATAAACAAATAGTAATATTCAAGATAAATATTTTATTATATCCTAGAGATTTCACATATATTTATTTTATTTTTTTCACCTTATAATTATCAATTTAAATTTATTAAATATTTTTAATATCAGTTATTTGATTGTTCCGTTATTTTGATAACCAGTGTATCATTTTTAGGCAACGATTTAAGATATTTCATTCGTCCCTAAAAATTAAAAATAAGTTGACTTGAATAAGATTAATATTTAAGATTGTATAAGGATATTTATTGTCTCTCATATCTTCTGTAAAAATATATATTAAAAATGAAATACTTTATAGAAACCATAGTGCAGACTGTTTGACTTTGTTTTTAAAAAAAATAATAGAGGGAATAATATAATCAATGTCAACAAAAAAAGCACTAAATGATAACAAATGACTACTTTAGTGTACAATTAATCATAATATAATATTTACTTAGATATTTGAGGCATTTATTGGTTCTTATAATTTTAGTTGAATCAATATGTTGAGTTTTATTCTCCAATCAGAAGAATTGCATCAGAATTGCATATGAATTAACAGAAATTATTTCATATATAAAAAATAAAAAAAATTATCATTAAAATAAATTAAATTTTTTCAATATAATCTTTTATATATATTCATTATTTTTATACACTTATATCCATTCCAAGGAGACTCATTTAATTTTTTAATTTGACTTTTCTTGCCCTCCGCAAGCATTGCACATTAATATGGAAAAAATCATGTTATATAACTCTAAAATTTAAAAATGTTAATAAAACTAATAATTTAAACATATTAATTTATAAATATTTATTGGAGATAGTTTTTAATATTTAATTATTATCTTTAAGGTACAAAATTTTCTTTTTCCAAAGATGTACATGCATAGTGTCTGTAGTAAAAATTGATTTCATATTTATGATGAAATAAATTTGACATTACATGTTCTAAATAATTTTGGTTCAATATTTATACAATTATAACATAATTTATTAATTTCATAAGATTAATAAATTTTTATATATTACTTATGTATTGATTTTATCCCAAAAGATACAATAATTTATTAAAAAAACTGAATTTGTTTACCATTCACAAAAAATATATTATTTTTTAAAAATTCATAGAAAAACATCCATGGTTAATTTTTCAAAGATGAATTCAAAAATCAAATTAGTTTTTTAAATAATGATATATTTTTTTAAAATTTATATTTTAATTGTTACAATATAATATATTAATTTAATTAATCAATTTATTATAAGAATTACTTAACATAATAAATATAAATATTATATTCAAGAATACTAATAAATATGAAAAAAAATTATTCTATAATTAACTGAGTAGTTACATTATCCAAAACATTTAAAATTTCGTTCTCACAATTTACTAATTTATTAAACAAATGAGTATATTTATCCCTTATATGTGTTTCATATTCTTATATTTCTTCTTCAACCACTTGGTTTCTCCAAAAATAACATTTCCTGGTGAATTACATTTCTATGTAATACTTTACCTTTATGATCAATATTCTGAATAGTTTTTTCCAAATTTGAAATTTTATCTGCTTAATTAACTACAATATATAGAAAAAATAATTTGAATATAAACATAAATTGTTAACATTGAAACATTAAAAAATTTTGTCGCAAAGATAAACTCATAGGAAAGGGTACCTAGTAGGAAACTGGTCTAACTTTCTCCAGGATTTCATAGGGTCCAATGAATCCTAGACATAACATTAACTTCATAATAAGACTAAAAAAGGATTTTACATGAATATATTTTTTGAAAAACATGATCACTTACCTTGAAAGAATGGCCTTTCCTCATATTATCCATATAATGTTTCTACCTACTCTGTGTTACCCTCATATTTTTTTGAATCATTTCCACATTCATAGCTACTTACTCATTCAATTATTGTACCATTAACTACCATTCACCCACTTCATTACAAATTCATAGATTTTGACACAACTTTCTATATAATTCCTTAAAATGTTCTATTTGTATGTAGGAATGAAATATTTTATTGTAATAATACTCAACTAAATAAATATGTAGATTTTAGAATCATTGGTAATCCATGGAACAAGCACAGAGGATGTATTCAGAGGTCGTAATTGCTTTTTTTGATTATACATCAGATTGAGGATGAAAGGATGTGCTTAAATTTATATTAGTTCTCAACGAATTTTGAAGTACTTTCTAAAAGTTAGAAGTGAATCTCGGATCACCTTGAGATAAATAAAGTGAAAAAATCCATGTAAATTAACTATCACATTAAGGTACCATAAAGAATGATTATATAAAGATATGGTATATTTAATGGGATGGAAATGTGTATATTAATCCAGTTGATAATCTATAACCCAATTTTCAAAGTTACTTTTGGAATTCCTTGGTAATACAACCATGAAATAAAGAGACATTTCTTCTCATTTACACTCTAGAACTAGTAGAGGCTGAATCATCCACTTATATATTTTTCAACATTATTTCACCTATTGGAAAGAAAAATATTTAATATTGAATTCAGTCAGATATATTTTTATTCCATCCCTCCAACAATACTCCCAAACACCATTGTAAATCGTTGTACATCCATGACGAACAAAAAAAGGCAATCTCTGGCCTTCATATAATAATTTCATCTTCAACTTGGAAACAAAAGGAATACATAATATATTTCCTTATTTTAAGACACATTTTTTATCAATAATAAATTCAAAAAACATAACATTCATAAAATATTATAATTTTTTAACTCATAATCTTCATTATGAGTTTGTTTAATTTTGTGACACATATATGATTTCTGTAACACCTAGAACCGAATCGATTAGATTTCTACCCCCACAGGATCTTGGATAAAATCATTCAATAATTATGAAATGGTCCATGTTGCAAACATATCATGGTTAATATAACATTACTTTTCCAAATAAAAGCATCAACCATTTAGTTTTTTTAGATGGACATGAATTGTTAAATAAAAATTTCCTAATCAGTTCTAGTCAAATTCTCTTCATCATTTTAATCTCTTTTAGAATAAATACATCCTTTACAATTTTATTAGTAGTTTATATTTTACATTTTAATATATATAAATGATTCTTATAAATTTTCAAATCTAAAACCATAATAGATTTTTCAAAATCAAGGGTTGGATAATTCAACTGGTGAGGTTTTAGATGTCTTAAAGAATAAGAAATTATATGATCATTATCCATTAAATCACAACCAATTAACTTTAACGAAGAATCAATGATGATGAATGAATCTCTATTTCTCGAGGGTAAGGATAAAACTATAGCATTTTCAATTTTTTTTAATTCGTAAAAACATTCATCATAATATTTTTTTACAGATATATTTAACTCATTTCTGAATTAACAATTAATGTTGGATAGATAAATGTGTAATGTTTTCCAAAGTCCCTAGTAATAATGTGATAATCCAACAAAACATATAATGGCAATTACATTTGTTGTTCCAGGCCTTTTATTAATAAATTTTGTGTTAGTGTGATCAAATTTTATTCAATCATTATTGAAAATTTTCCAAAGGGAATAAATCTATTGTAACAAAAAATCATAAATGAAAAAATTTCCCTTTAACTTATTTTAATTGAGGGTTTTCATAAAAATCCATGGATGTATTTCATGATACTTGTACTTTTCTTAAACCAAAAATATCATCTACAAAAATAACCATAGACTTATCCAATGGGGGGAAATAGCTACAACCTCAGTGGCATGTCTGACTTCAGAGAATTTATGAGAAGTGCTGGTCTACTGGACCTGGGGTTCTCGGGCACCAAATTCACTTGGTGTAACAACAGTAAGGTTACTTACCATATTTGGTGCCGGTTTGATCGTTGCCTCACCAATATCCATGGTCTGGACATATTCGCAATGACGTGAATCACTCATCTCCCGCGGGTGCTCTCTGACCACTATCTGCTTCTCATTGATATCAGGAGGGAGGAGGTCTCAGGCTTTTCCATTTACTACTCATCTGCATGGCATGGCGACAGTTCCTTTTTAAATTTCAGCAGATCTTCGTGGACCAAATTTGACACTGTTAGTTCGTAGGGTGGCCTTGTGAACCGTCTTAGACGCCTCAAACTGGACATGCAATGCGGGGTGGGATTGAGGTCTGATGTCACACACGGTGTCAACAGCCTCAGGATGGATGTTGACAGGCTGGAGGATTCTCTTCAGAATGCATGGTATGAAAACTCTTTTTTGCTTTGTGTGATAAGAAGAGCATGCTGGCCAAAAGGATTATTGCTCTTGAAAGCGATTACAAGCAAAGGTCGAGGGTCAAATTGTAAAAGGAAGGATATAGAAATAGTGATTTCTTCCACGCTTGCATTAGAGAGAGGAGAAGTTCAAGGATTAATCTGAGGTTGGAAAATGGGAAGTATACATCGGACAAGAATACCACGGGGAAGATTGCTCTGGATTATTTTGAAATATCCTTACTGGGGAGAATAATTACTCCTTCGTTAGGGGGAACCAGACAACCAAGGATTTCTTGAGTCTCCTTCCTTCAATGGTCAATCAAATAGACAATGAAGTCCTTTAAGATATCCCCACGGCTGAGGAGATTTGAACTATAGCCAAAGGTATTTCCCAAGATAGCACACCTAGGCCAGATGGCCTTCCAGCCAGTTTTTACACTTTTGCTAGGGAGATTGTCGGCCAGAATGTGGTAGAGGCAATTCCAGACTTCTTCGATGGAGGTTCTCTCATCTGGGGCATTGTGGCCTCCCGACTGGTGCTCATTCCAAAAAACAAAAATCCCACTCTTATTAGCCAGTATTGGCCAATTTTCCTCTGTAATGTTTCATATAAAATCTTGGCTTCGGTTCTTGTCAAGAGGATAGACAAGTTCATTCCTCGGTTGGTTTCCTTAGAGCAACATGGCTTCATCAAGGGTAGGAGTATCCAAGGGGAAGTTGGTATTTCCATTGAAATGGTGCAAGAAATCAATAGGAAAGCTGTTGGATCCAATGTCATCTTCCAAATAGATATGGTTAAAGCTTATGACATGATGGAATGGAGCTTCATTATTTGGGTTATGAGAAACTTTGGGTTCAGTGAAAAGTTTTGTGATATCTACATCAGGTGCTACTCCTCTCTGTGGCTCTCTATTTCCTTGATGGGAAAAGGTGTTGGTTTCTTCAAAACTGTTCAGGGAGTTCGTTAAGGGGACCCCCTATCACCTTGACTTTTTGTTCTTAATCAAGATGCCCTCTCAAGGAACATGAATAGTGGAATTGATATAGGTCACATCCTTCCTTTCCGTGCAAGAAGGGGTAGTGTTAATATTTCTCACCTCATGTTTGCAGATGACATCCTGGTCTTTCTCAATGGCAGGAAAAGATCATTGAAGGCTCTCATGAAATCCTTATCCTCTTATGGAAGACTGAGCGGACAGAGTATTAATACGTCTAAAAGCTATTTCTTCATTTCTGATAAATGTTCGGACCAAAGGAGCAAGGAGATCCAAGGGATTCTGAGTTATGGTAAGTGCTTGCTCACAATCATTTATCTTGGAGTTCCGATATCTAGCGGTCGCATTAAGAAGGTGCAGTTCACTAAGATTATTGATTGCATCCTTGTTAGAATCTACAAAGGGAAGAACAAGTTGCTTTCCATTGGAGGACGGATAATGTTAATCAATAGTGTCCTCACTGCCATACCCATGCACACTTTATCGGTTATCCGTGCTCCAAAGGGAACTGTTGAAAGAATGGAAACCATTCTCAACTATTTCCTGTGGGACGTCAAGGAGGAGGGAAGATGTCACTAGGCCTCCTGGAAATGCTTGGCCAGACCAGTGGAGGCAGGAGGCTTTGGTCTTCCCGATATTCAAGATACCATTCATGGACTACAGGCCCGTCTCACCTGGGAAGTTATTGTAGGGGAATCATTGTGGGTTAAATTCGTCAAAGATCGATAACCAGGGAATGAAGAAAGTGGTCTCTACAGTTCCACGAGGTTGGCTAGGAACATGTTTCCTTTTATTGAAACTTTGTTAGGCCATGCAAGATGGATCATCGGGGATTGGAATATCAGCTTTTGGGACACTAACTATTCTGGGGAAATCCTTGGGCACCCCGACTGTCCTTTCCCATACATCACATTCAGAAATACATGTGAGTAGTTTGACTTGATTAACACTTCCTTGAACGTTAAGCAGATGACTGTGTTCGAAAACATCGTCATGAGAGAGGAACCTGATAGGTGTTACTTCACGGCCACCAGTTCGGGCAGGTTTAGTTCAAAAGGCTAAAGGAGTATCTCTCAGAATGAAGACGCAACAAATGCTTTGGCCCTGACCTCCTGGTGCAATGATATCCCTATTAGAATGAATTTTTTAGTTTGGAGAATCTGGAACACGGCGTTACCTACGGAGGATGATATCCAACGTCCGGGCATTGCTTTGGCCTCTTGATGCGTTTATTGTAATAATCACTCTTCCGAGTTGGCAAAACACCTGTTATTTCAAATCCATTGGGCCCTTCATCTTTGGTCACTTTTTATGAAAAATCCATGTGGAAATGATGCTAAGCTCTCGCTCCAAGAATACTTCGAGAACTGGTTTCTTGGCTCGGGAACTTCAGGCTAGGAGAGGACGGTTAGAATGATTATAATTGTAGCTATTTGTTGGGTGCTTTGGGAGGCTCGCAATCAGGTTCGGAGGGGAGCCTGTCGATCGTTCTTGTTTCTACAGGCTAGCCTCAAAACACTCATTTTTGAACTTACCTCTCTCATCAAAGGAGGATCGACATCAGCTGTGATTTTCAACCTGCTTAATTGCCCCTGCATCCTGGGAAAGGGGTCTGGTCAGTGGGTGAAATGGTACCCACCGGTTACGGGTTTCAAGATTAATATTGATGGTTCCTGCATGGAGGGTATCATGAGGGGCGAGGAGTGCTGCGGGATTATTCTAGTTTGGTCCTCATCGCTTTTAGTGCTTTTTATGGCATGGGGAACTCCTTGAGTGCGGAGATACATGAACTCGCATTCAGTCATATGGTTTGTAGGCGGGGTAAGATGGAGGTGTCTGAGATCGAGTCCAACTCAAAACTCCTTTTGAAGGCCTTGAAAGGGAGCATTGGGATTCCTTGGGAGCTCTCTTATCTCATCAAGATATTCAGGAATGAAACCTCACAGGAAGACTTATTCAGCACAGTTGGAGGGAGACAAACATTGCAGACAACTCCCTTGCTCTCTTGGGTAGGTAGGACGAGTCTCTCATTATTTATGACTCCCTTCATTCTCATCCCCCGGAATGTGCTTCAGTAGTCCAAGGGGATTCTCTTGGCCTTCACCATTTTCGAACCCCTTGAGGGGATGTTGCCTTTCCCTTGTCCTTTCTACTTTGAATAAAAAATATATTACAACTACTACAATAGGGTTATTTTATAATCCAAAGGGAAAACGAAAAACTCATAATTCTTACATATAGCATGAAATTCTATTTTGGTAATGTAATACACCCACACCTTCAACTAATGGTACCCAAATCTAAATTTAATCTTGTAAAAATGTTGATCTCCTTGGATATTATCAAAAAAGTCAACAATATGAGGAAAAATATAATTATTTTTAATTGTGATGATACTTGAAGATATATAATGAATGAAAAACCTCATGAAACCATATTTCTTTTTAAAAAAACAAAATATGAGAACAATATGGTGAAGTACCACAATGAATGAATTTATAATCAAGACACACCTGCTACATCTTTTATTTATTCTAGAAGTTCCACATGTTCCATTCAATAATGGGGGTATGGAATTAGATTATCATCAAGAAATGAGTCAATTGTAAATTCAAAATATCGATCAAGTATAAAATTAGGAAACTCATCTGGAAAAACAGCTATGTATTCATTTACTACCGATATATCATTCATCTGAACAGTTCCCTTATTTTCAGTAGTATATATAATATAATGTTCATTTCCACATTTTTATAGTTTCTTATTGTTTTGAGAAGTTATTAATGGTATGGATTCAGTATTTCATTAAAACTGAAACACTTTCTAAAAAATAAATTCTTTAGCTCTACAATCATACATAGAATGGTAAAAAAAGTCCAATCCATAACCACAAAAAAATTAACTAGGGTCAAAAAAAAATTTGTAGTTAATTTCCTTCCACCATAAATAACAAATATATTCTTATAATTAAATTTTTACTTTGTTTCATCCCTTATTATTTTTACCATATGTTATAGTCCCATTTCTTGTCATGAAATTTCCAATTTACCAAAAAATCTAAAAGAAATGAAGGAATTGGTATACCTCATATCAAACACGACATTAAATAATCTGAGTAAACAAAAAATGTACACGATACCACATTATTAGATGACCCAAAACATGCTGAAGTAGTTTAAATGGATTTCACCACACCTTTCTTCTTATTCTTTGTCTTATTACCATTATTTTGATCCTTCGTTGATCATGTATTTTCATAACTCCATCTCTCGCAACATTTAAATACATTTACAATGTTCTTATAATAACTGAACATATCCACACTATGATAATTTAAATTAAAATTAATGGAAATATTTCCAAACATTCCACATTGGATATATATACTAGATTTGTTAATGAGTTCCCCAATGTGTCATTTTTACATCACAATCAACAAATTAGAAACTTGATTTTATTACCTTCAGATTTCAATGATTGATTCGTACTCATTTCATTTCATCTGGACCTTTTCAATGTCTTTCTAAAGTACATGTGATCATTATCAAAACTTCATTTCAACCATTTTTGAACATATAATATGATTACCATAAATTTTAATTCATTGGAGGCCAATACCCTCTAATTTGTTGGATCGAATCTTGAGTAAAATTTATTTTTACTATAAATATACTGAATAAGATTTGGAGATTACCATGAAACTAGAGTGATGTTTCATTCATACATAGATATTTAATCTTCATACATGTTTTTCAATTCTCAAAATTCTATTTTATCCTATGTCAATCCACCATATAAAAATATTTTTTAAGAAAATTTTTCTTAAATTAATCACAATCCAAGGAATCAATCTCTTCTCTTTGCTTGAAATTTTGGACCATGGAATTCAACTGGCTAACTTCACCTTCATTAGGATAAATATTTGAACTAAAACTTTGATTATATGAACACCCCATGAAATCAAATATCATTTCAATGGATTTAATCAACCCTTCACCTTCCACTAGGTCCAAAGATCCACTGAAAGTAAAACAGTGTTTCCTTATAAAATCTTCTACTATCATCATGTTCTTTATGGTAGCTCTGATTATTCTCTTTCTTGGATTCCATCACCATTTATTTCATGTTTCAACAGATCAATTATTGTCACAATATTTTCAATTACAATTCCCACCATTCCATATTACTTATTCTGAAGGATATCAAATTATCAGTTCGTTCTTACTTCATCTGTCCTATTTCTTTTGTGGAATCAATTTTGAATATACACAATTTGGACGAAAAGACATGGTAATATTAAAATTATATATCATTTCAACATAACCATAAAGTAAAATATTATTTATGGGTATTCTACTAAAATTTTCTTAACTCTTAATGTTATCTAAAATATCGTTTAAATCCAAATATAAGGACACATCATTAAGAAGTACATAATATTGAGTTGTTTTGTCAAGAAATCATTCTAATAAATTTGGGATATTGTCATATTTAGAGTATTAGAAAATTATGAAACACTATTACATAGTAAATCTATACATTATAAGATCAATCTTTTCCAAAATATAAATTATTCCCTTATAAAAATCCTTCTAAATAAAAAACACCAGTTCTTTTAATGAAAAATCTTCACAACATTTTGATTGTCTTCTTCTTTTCTCTTACGCATCCTTGAAATGTATTGGATACATTTTTAAAGAATTGGATAAGAACAAAAAAATCAAAAATAGACATTAAAATAATTAAATGAATTGTTAGTTCATGAATACTAATAAACTCATGAATACATTTTATTGAAGATATACATCTCACACTTAAAATTAACATACACATTTTCCAACACCATACTCTACGATGACATGATATTTTGATAAAACATAAAAAAAAAAATTTATGTAACTTGGGGAATCATTTTAATAAATGTTACTTCTGGAAAGGGGGATAACCTTGTTTGTTTAAGATTTAAACATTCCAATCGGTTTCTAATGGGTTTATTTGTAAAACTGGAAACATCCAATGATTCTATATCCATTTGGACCTACATTTAAAAGGTAGGTGCTAATTAATCATGGACTGATGAGGATTAAGAATTTGAATTAGTTGAGGGGATGGGAGGTCAGACTCATCACACCTTTTTGGGATGAATTATTTTCTACTCCAAGACTCTCTTATATATTTGAGTTATGTTCGTGAATCCTGATTAATTTACTGAGTATGAGAATGATTTTTCCATTAGATATAACAATCAATGATAATATGTATGAAATTTAGAGAATATTTTATATGTATGTGGGGTTCTTCAACATTAGCGAATCATCTGTATTTGTTATAGATTCATAGTCAATTTTATCCTTCAACACATTATATAGAAATCTCTTGGTAATTATGATAATCATACTGGTTTTAAAGCCACTTAGTGGGGCACTTGAGGTTTATTGTCATTTAGAAGGAGAAGGGTTATTTTAGAGTTGGGATTGTACCCACAGATGGACAACCTACGTATCCATATTTGAAAAGGAATTAGAACCCATGTAGTTTGAGTGATGAAATAATGAGTTTATGCATGATTGATAGCCCAAAAAATATGTCATAATTACTTTTATGCTCTAATCCAACCTGACTCATGCATGGTTTTAGAAACAAGAGGTATCGGTAGAATGTGACGATTGTTCAATGAATGTTGCAATCATAAGAAATAATGTGGGGCTTATGTATGTATGAGTTCCCAAGATATATGAGGATTGAGATTTACTTTTGGGGATAAACTCGAGAACAAGGTCTATAATGGCATATGGGCTTTATGAAGATTTGGATACTTAATTTAAGAATTAATCCTAAGAAGGATTCCCAAATTAGAGGGGACTTATGATTGGGTTTTAGTCCTGGGGAGGATGCCCAAATCAAAAGAAATTAAGACTGGGGATTACTCCTGAAAAGGAGGCCCAGGTTAAAAGAAATTATGACTAGGGCTTACTCCTGAAAAGGAGGCCCAGGTTAGGGAAATTATGACTGGGGCTTACTCCTAAAAAAGATACCCATGTTTTGTAACTTATGACTGGGGCTAACTCTTGATAAAGGGGCTGAGGTTAGGGAAATCATCACTGGAGCATACTCTTGAAAAGGAATCCCAGGTTAGGGAACTTGGGGCTTACTCCTAAGGAGGATGCCCGGATTAAAGATCTTCCCATCTTAATGAATGTGGTTGAAAATGAATGAAATATCTAAACATAGTGTCATAAAGATATGTAAATCACTATGTTTTGAGAGATGTTCCACAGAATTCCTTTCATATAAGAAATACCACAAAGGAACCGTGTGAAAATTTTCTTTGTGGAGGGTCTGGAAAGCTAAATATGGATGGGAGGTGGATTTAAAAGAACAAGTTGAATAGGCAGGAGGGGAACCAAAAAAGAGGCAGATGCGGAAGTCTTGTTTGGGTGCGCAATTCTTGGTTGCACTAGTATACTTGCACGACACATGTGTATTTGGGAGACAGTTAACCCATAAGGTAATACATGGGTGAGGCTTGTCTCAAACCCTTAGTATTATCCCTAGAGGCTTCCAAAAGTGTGGAGCACAATTTCTATTGAAGGGATAAGGTGTTTCACAAGTGTCTTCATTTCTCTAATGTGTTAGACACCTAGGAAAAAAATTGTTGATGAATTTCAACACTTAGGCATTGTTCACCCTCTTTAGATCTTCCATTCTAGGTAAGAAATTACCTTAGAATTATTCGGAAGACTTCTAGTATACACTAGGGTGCCGAGAGATTAAATCCGACTTTTGGATTTTTCGTCTCTTTCAATGGGGGCCCACAAGGGGTTATTTATAGGCCATTGGTGACCTTGGGAGAAAAATGATTAGGGCACGCAAGTCACCTGCACGACCAATATGCGGCATGGAAGTATACTTGTGCGACCATGGGAAAACTTGCACGAACCATACTTAAATAAATCCTTGTTCCTGCCTTTGACAAATTTTGATGTTCTTCAAAGGATGAATCTCTTTATGCATAAGGTATTCCCCTTTTTCAGTTGTTAGAATCTGTGAATAAAAGGAGGGTCAAAAAAATTCACCCCTTAGAGTTGGATTCAAAAAAAGGAAGGTGGATTTGACTCTAAGGTGAAGGATAAAAACCAATGAATTTCGGATGCACAGCTTTTTGAGCACGTAGGTAGCAGCGCACAAGTGCAAGATGTGTAGGGTTTGGCGTGAAGAGGTATGGACTTATCTATAAATACGGGTTCCACTCTCATGCAAAGAACTCGGCTTTCAAAGCACATCGCTCTTGTCCCACAAGTGGGCTCTCGTTCACGCAGGTTCTTCTGTCCGAGGTTCATTTATTCATTGTGTCGTGCTTCTGTATAGGTATTTGGACATGCATGGTGATACCTACACTCCATACTTGCACGACTGAATTAGACATGTGCACCAACATTGGTCTTGTGCGCCTTAATTCCTTATCCATTTTTTCGAATTTCTTCACAAATTTTATGAAAAATAAAATAACTTAAGATTTATTTATTCGATCATTGTCTAGATTAAATGGCTCCCAGATGAATTGGAATGGCTAATGAGCTGTCTAGAAAGCAGATTGATGACATGATGAGCATATTTGGCAATGCTTATTACAATGTCTGTGACAGAAATCTTCCATATTTGGCCAAGTACATGAAGAAGTTTTCTCTGAATTTCCCACAAATTAATTACCTGCCTCTGTATGGGCATGGTCATCTTCAAGAATTCAACATTCTAGAGCCAAAGAACTATCTCCCGCATTCTTGGTTTCAAACTCACACCAATTATTCTTTAGAAAATGTCTCAGTTGGAGGATCATTTGTTAATGCTATAATAGGGGAGATGGCCTACATAATGCATCATAGCCCTTGTGCCCTAGACCTGAAACCTCATACACTCGAGAAATAGCCACACTGTTATCCCTCTATATCGGTTATGTTGTGTCTTAAGAGCAGCAACAATGGTTTGAAATTTCAAATTTTCCCTCCATGACATTTCCTAGAAGGTATGAAAATAGAAAAACATGGGATGATATGTTTTTTGCTTCTGGTTGGTGGAGAAAAGATTATAATGACATCAGAATCAATATATGAAGAATGTAATCTTTCCAAATGGATCATTACTTCCATTGCTCCATTCTCAAATCCATATATCCATATTTCGTATCTCTTGGATAGAAATAGAGTCACTATTTGATCAAGAGAAAATTATTATCAAACTACACTCAAGAGCATTATTTTACAATTGTTCCATGAAGAGCCGATATCACTACATCCCTTATTGTAAAGAATTGAATGAATGAATTCCAGGTGGATACTAATGAAGTTCGGAATGCTGAAAATTAAATGAAGAGTTATGTTGGAAGCCTCTTTTAATTCTTGAAAAAATAGAAGAGACTCTAGTCTGTGGACGTCCTTCTAACTCTTGTTGATCAATGAAAAACACTTTCATCTTCAATAATTTGTGTCTGCATTCATTTGTTACCAGCTTAAAATTTTTACCTAATCCAATGGGCTTAGTAAGCATTGATTGATTTTTTCTAGGATAATAAAAAATTATCCTAGAAAATTTGAATCTTTTTAAGGCTCAATATTACCTATATCACACAAAATGTATTTTTAGTGATCTGGGACTTGACTTTTTTTCAGAGTTCCCTTTTCTTTTGTGGGAATTTTGATTTCATGCACGTCAGACATAAAAAGGATAATGTTTTAGGTCGAAATAGCTTTGAACAAATGGATTAAAAATCGACTCAATTCCTTGATAATTTATCTGAAAACATATTACCATATTCATGTTTGGGGGATAAATTTAAACTATGTCTTAAGAAATTTTGAATATGATGAATGATATGAAAAACGGATAAAAGGAATTAGAAAAATTATTTGGTATGAGTAAAGTTACCATTATTTAACAAACCTGTTAGGGAGTTGAATTATGCTGGGCCACTTAAGGGCATTGGCTGCATAGTCAAATAATAGCATCATTTGGATTAGAGGTCTGTTATGTAGACTACATACGCAAGGCCACCTAACGGAACGTGCTGCGAAGTATGTCAAAAGAACTCTTAGAAATTTAACTTTTCTATTTCTAAAAAGGAAATGAATGTTTATGGAGATTCAAATTTCCCAAATCATAGAGTCTGTTGTATGGAGGAAGGTACTTAAATATGGAGAGGATATTTCCAATTAAGATTGTCATAGAATTGGATGAATGTCACTCCTACGAAGGTCTAACCCAAACGTTGGGAATAGAAATATGAACTATAGACTTGAATACTTTTAGATCATGAAAAATAGTATGTGAAAAATATGTTAAGCATGTCTATTATTTTGGATCCCTACGTGTTTTCATTAAGTCAAATAAGGAAAAGAGAGGTTTTCCTCCCAAGAATGAAGTTACCACTATTTGACAAACCCATTAGGGGTTTGAATTATGCAAGGGAGCTTAAGGGAATTTGCTTCATATACCAATAATAGTATCTTTTAGCTGATAGGTCCGTTATATAGACAGTTTATGCAAGGCTACCAAAGGTAACATGCTGCATGGTCAAGAAAAATAACACTTGGGTACCAGGATTTTTTGGACCAGAAGTAAAGAAAAGGGTTATGGAGATCTAGAAGTATCTAAGGTTAGAAGTATGACACATCTAAATGGAAATTTTCCAATCCATGTAGAAATACACAGAACAATGCTAACCATAATCATGTTGTGTCTAGGTCTTGAATTGAGGTGCTGGACTTCACTACGTATCCCTTAATAATGGGAATCAAGCCATACATAGTTCTTGAAATACAGTTTAATGTTATTTGGGATGAGAATGTACAAGATCTTAGTTTACTATCATAGATCTCAGACCATAATAAGGAATACACATTGTGATTTTGTTAAACCTGATGTGAATGAAGACCAGGGTTTTCATACCATAGTCATGTTTTCACAGGGGGGCTTTTCAGCTGAGGGGCTAAAAGTGGAATTTGTGGGTTAGGCCCAAAGACATGGTGTTAGATTCGAGGGATGCTCAAATGTTCCTACGTTTCCCATAAGGATGGGAATCTATCCTGAAATCGTTCTTGAAATTCCCTTTGTACAAATTTGGTTCATACAAGTGAAGTGTGATGGGGGGGATTTAATGCAATGATGATTTGACCCAAGATTAAGGTTCGGGAATTTCCATGTATGCACGTAGTCTTTGGAATATAACATGATTGTAGATCAATGTAAATAATGTTTCCCTCTCAGGTTAGGGTGTCAAGAAATGTTGTACTTTATTGTCATATAGTACAAAAGTGCGAATAGTTTAAGGTCATATGCATGGACCGTGGTAAACCATTGTAAAAATATTGGTTCTGTGGGCTGCATTAAGATCAACATCATATGAGATGGAGGTGAACTGACATGAAGTAATTGGTTTTTGGCTTGAACCTTGAACGGTTTCCTACATACCCATCCTAGAAGGCAGGGATTAAAGTCCGCATAGTTTGATTAAGAATGAATTGGTGATCAAGTTGTACATAAGGACAATGACCTAAAAATGGTGTTGGGACTTATGCATGATTAGCGTCCCATAGAGGGTGTTATGATTGAATTTTACGCTAAGATCACGTGATTCATACTCGGTGTGAGAAACAAGAGGTAGAAAAAACCCTAACGATGAACAATTTAATGTCATGTAGGACGTTAGGGACAAAACACAGCTTAATGACATGTTGGACGAATGAGGGGTCGTGCAGTTCAATTTCTTCCAGCAAGGAATTTTGGGGACTGTGCAGTTTAAAGTCTTATAGTGAGGACTATATACAGTTTAACGTCAAGTGGGACGTATTAGAGACTTTTCCACAGTTTAACATCATGTGGGATAAAAGTGTGCAGTACAGTTTCGCATCATAAAGCTAGGATGTTGGTTATGCAGTTTAACGTCTTACTGGGTGTAAGAGGGGATAGTACAGTTTAACGTCATGTTGTAAGGACTAAAGAATAATGTACAGTTTAGCAGCATGTAGCTAGGACGTCACAGTTTGACATCATGTTGGACGTAAGAATGCTGTAAAGATAATTGTCATGTAGCTAGGATGTCACAGTTTAATGTCATGTTAAATGTAAGAATGATGTATAGTTTAGAGTCATGTATCTAGGACGTCACAATTTAACATCAAGTTGGACGTAATAATGTTGTAAAGTTTAGCGTCATGTGGCTAGGACGTCACAGTATAACTCCATGTTGGACATAAGAATGTTGTACAGTTAAGCATCATGTAGCTATTACGACATATTTTAATGTCATGTTGGACGTAAGAATGATGTATAGTTTAGTGTCATGCAACTAGGACTTATTGTATAAGTGTTACAAAAAATACTTCTTCAATAATCTTGAATTGGTTGGAGTTGTGATGAGTTCTCCATCCATTGAGATTAAAGAATAATCCCTATTTGAGTAGACCTTATGTATTGAATAAGGTCCATTCCACTTTAGATCATGTTTTGGAGGTTTCATTCCTGGTGTCATTGGAGTTCTGAGAACCAATACCAATTCTCCTTGAATGAATGAACGAAGATGAAATTCTTTGTTGGAAGATCATGCTATTCGATTCTGATAGACTTCTTAGTGGTGTAGTGTGCACAACATTTTTTCATTTAATTGTTCCAATTCATCCAATCGCTTTTGTGATTTTTCATCTATAGATGACTAATCACAAATGGACACTCTGATCGAAGGTAATTAAACCTCAATGGGCAAGACTGCTTCTGTTCCATATACCATTGAATATGGAGTTGACCGCGTATCAGTGTGGGTGGTGGTTTGATATGCACATAATGAATGAAAAAGTTTATCAAGCATTGATTTCTTATCTTTATCCACAATCTAATGTAGTATGTTTGAAAGAGTCTTATTGAAGGCTTCTATTTTTCCATTGGCTGATGCATGATACTGAGATGAATGGTTAGATTTGTTTTTTTATTCTTGATATAACTTCCTTACCTCGGATGAACAGAATTTGGGGCCATTGTCCGTCAATATGGTATGAGGGACACCAAATCTCGTAATGATGTTAGACTTGATAAAGCTAACAATGATTTTAGAACTAACTTCATTGAGAGGTATTACCTCTGCCTATTTTTAAAAGAAGTTAGTGTCAGTAAGAATATACTTAAGCTACTTGGATGTAGCCAAAGGGTAAGGTCCTAGTACATCCATTCCCCAGGTGGAAAATGGCCATTAGTATTTAGCTGTATGAAGAAAATCTGTGGGTTGATGAATGAAGTTGGCACATAATTGGCAAGAATGAAACTTCTAAGTGAAATCAACACAATCTTGTATTATTGAAGGCCTAAAGTATCTATGCCTCTGAATTTGATTAGACAGACTATTTCCAGACTTGTGGGCACCACAGACTCCTAAATGTACTTCTTTCATGACTGCTATTGTATCTTACCCATCAATGCATCTGAAGATAATTTTATCAAAACCACTTTTGTAGAGAATCTTTTATAGGTGATCTGGGCTATCATAAAGTGTAAAATTGACCCCACGTTGCCAAACTTGTTCTTTCCCTGCTCTATCAGGTGGGAGTGTTCCGTTTTGAAGGTATTCCCTAATAGGTGTCATCCTCCTATAGTATGACCAAATAGTTCAGAAATGGGAATAATTTTATTGATTTCGTCTGTTATGATTTTAACATAAGGTGAAACTGTACGATGGTGGGGAATATTGATGATTGTCTCATCCGGATATGGATTTTCCAGAGCTATGCCAATATTATCCAGTGCATCATCTTGGACATTTTGTGATTGCAGGACATAAGAAAATGTCAGTTCTGAAGGAAATTCCACTATTAACTCTATGACGTAACCATACAAATGGATTAACTCATCTTTTCTGATGTCATAATCCCCATTCACTTTTTTGATTACCAAATCTGAATCACCTTTCACCATTAAGTGATTCACTTGTGCCTCAAGCGCCTACTCCAATCCTGCGATGAGAGATTGATATTCTGCTTCATTATTTGTACCGCCTTCCCACAATAAGAAGGAATAGGGTATTACGACAATTTTTGGGTAAATAAGCACAATTACTAACCACAATTTGTTGAATTTAGGATATTCCATTTTCTTCCCTGTTGGAGTTTTGGAAGCACTAGAAAAGTACATTTACCATGTTTGAAGATTATCTTGAATAGAAAAGACTTCTTCATTGGGATGTTCAATATCTAAAGATGTATCTTCTACTGAAGGATGTTCAGCATGGAAATCAGCTAGATCTTGTCCCCTTATTACCTTTTGATATACATAATAGATATCAAATTGCTACAAAATAACTACCTAGCTTGCCGGACGTCCTATAAGTATTGGACGACTAAGGAGGAATTTGAGCAGGTTATTTCAAGATAACAATAGACCTCATTATGTTGAAGGTAGTGTCTCATTTTCTGAACTATAAAGATTAATGCTAGGTATCACTTTTCAATACGTGAATATTGGGTTTCTTCTTCAAGAATAGTCCAATTGAGATAGTAAAGGCTGTTTTCATTCCTAGCATCATTCTTTTTGGAATGGAAGGCACCCCATGATTTCTCTAAAGCGGTCACATAAAGAATTAGTGGTCATCCTTCAACAGGTGGCATTAATACTGGTGAACTCAAGAGATATTTCATGAGAATATTGAATGATTTTTTTACATTCTTCAGTCTACTGGTAGGTGACTCACTTGTTCATCAATTTGGTGTAGGGTAAACTGTTGCCTTCTATATTGGCAATGAAACGCCGAATATAGGCCGTATGCCGTTGAAGTCCTCTCAATTCTTTCATATTTCGAGGAGGTGACATACCAAGGATTGACTTTGTCTTCTCAAGATCAACATCAATACCATGATGGCGTATAAAAATGATGACAAATTTTTCTGATGTTACCCAAAAATTACATATCAAGGGGTTCATATTCAAATTTTGTTGTTGAAGTTTTTGGAATTTTATTTCCAAATTATACAGGTGATTAAAACGTTGTCTGGATTTATCAACCAAGTCATCCACATAACATTTAACAAATGTACCTATGAAGGGTTTGATGATACAGAGCATGACTGGTTGATATGTTGTGCATGCATTGTCACGAACCAGGCCGGGTCGCCATCCGACCCGGCCTGGTTCGTGACAAAATGGTATCAGAGGGCAGGGTTTGCTCTCTTGGGTCGTTCTCTTTTGAGATAGAGTCGGACTGGAACACAATTAAGGTTGTCGGAACTCGGCGTTCTAGCTACGAGCAATGTGCCTGGCCAGCACACCTCGTGGCGGGACTCGAGTTACCAAAGTGTGTTAAGGTTTGTCTGAGTTTTTGGTCCTTGCAGATGATCGTGTCTAAGGGAAATGGAAAAGGGGTAAGGTCAGTGGTCCTAGTGAGCTCGCAGGGTCTGGCAAGCCCAGCGGAGCTGGGGACGCTGTCCTAGAATACCCTCCGTGGCAGTGGTGTGATTGGCGTATGACCGCCAACCATATGTTCCAGTCACCCGCTGACACAAGTTTTCACTTGCGTCATTTCTTGTATCTTTGTTTTGGATTCGTGGAAATTTGATTTTTAAGTAAAAATGTTTTGGTATTGGAAAATGTTTTCAAATGAAGCGTTTTAAAGATGAAATAGTGTGTGAGGTTTGAAAAGTGTGGGTTGAATGTTTTGGTTTTGAAAAGTTGAAAGGTTTGGTTTTGACCCTTGGTGTTCTCGTGGGTAACCACATGCATGAGCGTATATGAGAAAAAGAAATGGTTAATGGCATGAGAGGATGAGTGCCTGGATGACATGTGTTGGGTGGAGGTGCGGCACGAGAACATGCATGTGTGAGGCTCATGGGACGCCATTGGTGTTTGTGCAATCCACTGGGTTTGCTTATTTTCAAAATATTTTGTTAAAGGTAAGAAATTTGGTGTTTTAGTTAACAGTGTTTGTGTGGCGTGTCCTTGTGTTTTGAAAATGTCGGATGTGAGGAGTTTTGAGCCGAGGAATTTTTCGGAATGATTGTGTCCTGAGTTTGAATTCTTATTTTTAAGTTGGTATGAAAACGTGTATCTAGTTAATTCTTTTGAGAAGTACCTCAGGGAGCCATTTCAGTGGTTTCCCCTGCACGTGTGGTGTTCGCTTGTGGTATGTCCTGACCATTGGACCAGTTCGGTTGGGTCCATGGATTTATTTCTTGGCTAGTGCACACCCCCAATAAAGATTAATGTGAGAATGACGTGCGACCACAGATGGTTCGCCGTTGGCCGATCCTCCAGTTGACAAAAGTAAGGACTCTTCCTTTTTTTTGTGTGACAATGCTAAGTCTATTCCTTTTTCCTTCAGTTAAGCGGATCCTCTCGCAGCGGAATGATAGATGAGAGGGGAGTTGAAGGTAGTTTTGGTCATTTGAGTTGTCCGAGTCATTGGGTATGAGGTTTGATGTCATCATGTTTGAAGGTTCCCCCTGGAAACAGCGAAAGGAAATCTAGAATGGAAGGGTGAAGGCGGTTCAGAATTTTTAGTGTTGAACAGTGTCTTGAAGGGATTTGTAGTATTTACAGTGGCCGTAAGGGTCATGTTCGGTGACGTCTAGTAGCGTGAGACCTCTTTGATAGTCAACGGTGGTTTGGAAGCAACCCTAAGTCGTCGGTGTAGACTATCATTCTAAATGACCTCTGGTCTTTGGTTTATTTCGTTTAAAGAAGGGTTCATGTTAGACTACTAGTTTTGCAGACCCAGTCGTATGAGGCTGCTATGGTCGTTTGCAGGAATCACGTGTTGTTCAAGATGCGGTTTAAAGTCTTTCTCAGCGCAATGTTTCTCTCAACAACAATGATCGTTCTTGGCGATGATTTGTGGTGTCATGTTCTCATTCAGTGTAACAATTAGTGATGTGCGTGTACCATCTAAGCTCTCATTCTAGTGAATGTTCAGTGTGGAAATAATTAGACGTCATGGTGTGTTGTGTCTATTGGTATTGCCTCGGGTGCAGTATGATTGTGTGTGACACCGGAAGGGAAAGCTCCGCTCGGGAGTCCTCAATACCTGACTGCGAGGCAGGAGATGCTTCAAACATCAGGGCTCCAGCCATAGGCCTCGGAGCGAAGCTGGCACGTGGTCAGGAACCCCGGGAGTGTATGAGACCCCGAAATTATTTCTGTCATTGGTGTTGAAAGTAGAGGAAGTTTAAATTGTTCCTATGGTTGTTCCGCTCCGAATGGGTCGTCTGGTTGCATAGGTTTTCGAGACCAGGTAGAGGCGTGTTTGTCTCATGCCTTAAAGTTTTTGGGGTTGCGTTCCACTGGATGCAATCGCTTTAGTGGCCCTTATGAGAGTTTGTTGGGTAACTCAGTCTCAAATTTGAATGGTGTTCATCCAGGAAATTTTGAGATGTTGGTTTGTGGCCGACCATGGTTTTGACGCCTGGTGGTCGGGTCCCTCCCTCCCCGCCCCTTGTGGTGGGGTGTTTGGTTACCATCGAGAATTTCTCAAAGTTCTGCATCCTCTATTCGTTCTGATGGCGGCGAGACCCACGATGTGTCTCACACAAAGGTCTCTGGAATAAATCGGTGTTGGCCTTTTCTTTAATGTTGGGGAGTCTGCTTGAACCTCCCTGTGCTGGTTTTCCAATCTCATCTCAAGCTTCAGTGAGTTCTTAATGGTAGCGAGCCCCTTCGGGCTTCCCCATGTTGACCTTTTGGTTCTGTTTCTAAAGACGAGTTGGCGATAGGTGATGAGAGTGCTCCTTGGACGTGTTTGGTCTTGTTTGTTAATTCCAGTCAAACGACGTGGTCTTCATTCAATGGTGTTTGTTATGTTTCATGTTGTGAAGTTGGTTCTCGTGGGTGCGAGAGTTCCTTTCCTTGATTAATCAACTGGAGTTGTTTCACCTCTGGGGCGGGCGATGCATATCAGAAGCTCTTTTACGAGTTTCTCGAGGCTGTCTTTTTAGTCACCTCCTCTGAGCACGATGTGTTTTCCTCCTTTCGCTCGTTTTCATAGAGATCCTATTTAAACCTTAAGGGGATGCAATTTCTTACTATTGGTCTCAGCCTTAGTTGTGGCTTTCTGGGGACAGAAAGCTTTATGGTGGGGAGATTTGTCACACCCGTCATTTTTTTAAATTTACCTTTTTAATAATTTTTCGGGGCATCTGGTAGTTCGGGTCAAGGCCCGACATAAAATTTATAAGTTAATTAAAAACATGTGTTTTGACTTTGATTGGGTCCAGCGTAGCGCGGTTGAGGCTGCGCGGCCTTGCCTGGGACACCGCGTGACCCCGTCTGGTTCACCGCACACCTTGACAATGATAAATTAATGAGATTATTATTATTATTATTATTATTATTATTATTATTATTATTATTATTATTATTATTATTATTATTATTATCTTGCATAATAATTTAATTGAGTGTTAATTTTATTATTTGCATTTTATTAAGTTTATTATTGTAAAGTTTAGTATTTAATTCATTACGTTTATTTTATTTATTTACCTTATTATTATTATTATTTTATTTAGTTTTATAAACATTATTATTATTATTATTATTTTATTTATTTCATTTTTCCCCCTTGTTAGGGTTGGCCGTGCCTCTCTTTTCTCCTCCCCCCCCCCTCGTTTTTTTTCTTTCTTCTCCCACGGTCGTCCTTCCCTCTGTAACCCTCGCCCAAGCATCGCTCCCCCTCTTTTTCTTCTTCTTTTTTTTCTCTCATTCTTACCGCAACACCCCCGTTTCTCTTCCCCCCTTAGCACCGCCGCACCTCCATCCACATCTCACAAGTCGTCTGCCCGACTAGACGACTGGCCATCAGCTATCGCACCCCTCGGACCCATCACCCCATGCACTCTCGTCCGGCCACCTGGAACGCGCCGCGCCCCACCGGCCTTCCTCCTTCCGTTCGACAAACCCCGAGCCTCCTCGCCGAACCGCACCCCTGCTCCCCGTCGCGCTGTCGCACCAAGCCCCCTCCCACCCCGGACCACCACCACATCGCCCCTACTGTCTCTCCTTCCGGTGTGCTACCATGCGGTGACCTCCCCTCACCGGTGTCGGCCTCCCCTCCCGCGGATCTGCTTGCACGGATCCCTCCAGCGGTAGCCCCTAACTAAGCCCCCTAGCTTATTTTTATTATTATTTTTCATTTATTATTTCTTTGAGTTTTGTTCTTTTGTTTTTTTTCTTTTATTTTCATCCAGCGGGTGTGAGGTGCGTTTCAGGTTGTTTTTGAATCCTTTTTTTTTCAAATTCTTTTTTGGGGTCCAATTTGGTTTCCCTGTGGTGCAAATTGGTTGCAATTGGAGTTTTGCACCCATGTTTGAATGTTGTGACATCTAGGTAGGTGGTAGGTGGTTCCTCATTTAACCATTGTTTGATCAATTAATTTTCTTCATAAATTAATTTAGAATATTATTTAGATTAGTTTATTTAATGCGAATAATGGTATTAATTGAAGTTGATATGTTTGTGCGATATAGGTCGGTTTTATGTGAAAAAAAATTTATGTTGAAACGTTTGTTAGTTTTTTTATAAATTATACAAATTGTGCTCTGGTTTAGTGTCAGTTTGTGTTGAGTCACAAAGGAATGTTTGACTGCATTTTAATGTTTTCGAGTCTTGCAGAACACCTCTGAGTTTGTTTCTTAATTTTTAAGGTTGTCGGGGTATATTTTTAGGGTGAAGTTGGGTTAATTTTGATGCTTTTGTCGATGCTTGTTTCTAAGGTTCCTTTTCATTTGTTGTGGTGCATTGGATGAGCAATTGGAGACGCGCCCTAAACGCTGTGGAGTCTCCAACACCTGAGGTAGGTGGTTCCATGTCATTACTTCATTTAGATAATTTAATTTGTTTGTTTAGTTTAACTTAATATGTTCTATGGTTTAGTTGCAAGATGCGAATTATGTTTATAATGTTTTGATAGAGCTTTAGAGGTTTTGTGAAAATGCATTTTTTTTAAAAATGGTGTAACATGCGTGCGTGATGAATGTTGCACTTTTCTTTAGAAATTTACATTTTTATTCCTTTCGATTCGGTTGTGGTAAATTCTAGAAATGTCTAATAATTGTTTATAGTGTTCCAAAGAGGTTTTGAAAGGGGTGATTTGTGAAATTAATTTTGTAATGGTTTCTTTTTCATGCAACATGTTTCATAAGTTGAGGAATTGTTTATTTAAGTGGCGTTTTTAGTGAGAAACATGGTTGAATGGTTTTTGAGGGTTGTTTGGCAGGTGCGAAAGGTGTTTTTAAGTAACTTTGGGTGTTTGTATATTTAAATAGATATTTTCAAAGTATATGAATCACTTTTGGTGTGTTTTCCTTGTTTTGTACCTTTGAAGTTGAATATGCTTTCACTTTTAAAGTGGTGTATTTTTATAAAAAGAGACATGTCGTGTGCGCGCATCTTTAAAATAGTGCTTTGGTATACAAATGGTGACTTTTGTGTGCAATATCTTGTTTGGTCTGTGAAATGATAAATAAATATATTATGTGAATGTGAAACTTGTTTGAGCACAAGGGAAACCCCTGGGTATCTTGGTGGGCGGACTAGAACTAGTGCTCTAGTGAACCGGATGGGTGTCGTCCCTGTTTCACTTAGCTGGATTGACGATTGCAACACTAACAAAACATGATATCTTAGGGTCGTGTACTTATATGCCACGTGTTCTGAGGGTCGTGGCCTTCTAAGCCACGTGTTCTGAGGGTCGTGGCCTTCTAAGCCACGTTTCACCAAGACACGAGGTTCTAGGGTCCCACTCGAGCTAGATGAACCTTAGGGGTTTTACCCACAGTGCTCTACCATCAATGTCGTGGTGCCTTCCATCGGTATATGGAGGACCACTTGGGTGTTAGCGTGTGTGTGTGTGTGAGAGTGTGTGTGTGTGTGTATGAGTATGTGTGTGTGCGTGTGTGAGAGAGTGTGTGTGTGTGCCCATAATGAACTTTCTTATCCTCTTATAAATTGTGTCTGTGAAATGAGTTCTTTTTAGTGTTTTTCTGTAGCATTTAGCTTGTAAATGTTTTATTTAAAATCATTTTTTCAAAAAGTATAATTTTGAATAAGCACTTTAAATTGTCTTTTGATGTTGTGGCATGGAACCATTTCTCGGTGGCATCCTAATGGGCTTTTAGCTCACACCCTGCATATACCCTTGGGTGTATGTAGATTCTGTTTCTTCTGTATTCCAGGTTGCGACTTCGTGCTCAGTGATGGTGGTTCAGGTTGCAGTTGGTCTTCTCATGCAGAATGGTGTTGATGTGGTCTCACTTCTGCCGGGAGGTTGAGTTTGAGTTTTAGTTTCTGCTTTCGTCTTTTCTTTTTAGTTATTGTTTTGAGTTGTAGACCTTAAACTTGTTCATAGTTTAAAGGCATGTTTCGTTGTCTATTTCTAATTTCAGTTTATCTATCTCGTTAGTTGGTTTTTCTGTCTTGTATTTCGGGTAAAACCGTTCCCACTTGTTAAACATGATATCCGGGCACTTGTGCCAGCCCGTGGGGATCAGGAACGCCCTTCGGGCCTTGCCGCGGACCGGGTCGGGCGCCGGGTCGGATGGCGACCCGGCCTGGTTCGTGACATGCATTCTTTAGGACAAAGAGCATTACCCGATAGCAAAACACACCCTGAGGGGCTCTGAAGGCTGTAGATTCTTAATCTTCTGAAGCCATTCAGATTTGATTACACCCGGAATATCTATCCATGATGGAAAGTGGTTAATAGATAGTTGTTGCATCAATTAAGTGTTATGTGACCAGAATTGGAAAATCATCCTTGGGACAATGCCGATTAAGATCTCTGAAATCAATGCAAACTCTAATTTTTCCATTCTTATTTTTCACAGGCAGAATATTATCCAACCATTTGGGATATTTAACTTCTATGATGAAGTTATATTTTATAATATTATCCACATCAGCTTCAATTTTGGAAGCATATGGTGGGTGTGTTCATCCTGCAGCTTTCTTAAATCCTCGAAGTTCTTCTGGAAACCCCAAATGATGAGTAGAAACATCTGTATCATGCCCTAGAATTTCTGTATAGTCCAAGGAAATATATCTCAATTTGTCTTTAAAAATGAAATATACATTTCCTAATCTTCAAGAGTCATGGATTCACTATTTAATTTGTGTTTTGGATCTTCTTTTATACCATGATTTATTTCTCTGAGTTCATCTACAGTGGTAGAGATACCCTCTTCAAATGCTAGAGGAGCATCCCTGAGATCTTCCTTATCTTCTTCAACACGTGTTATTTATTCTATTTCTATTTTCATAGTAGATGATGAAGAAGAATTTCCATTATCAAGAGAGATGTTAAAATTTGAATATCTTGAATAAGAGGCTACCATTTATAACCTTATTGATGATGAAGTGTCTTGCTTGGGTAATAAAGAGGATATTATGGGTTGAGAATCCACATCATCATTCATCTCTTTCATTTCTATAAATTCTTTCGGCCTTGTTGATGATGAATAGAATTTATAGATTTTAGCTAATGAAATGAAGATATCTTAATTTGATCCTTCATCATTTCTTGGTGAATCACCAATTTCTCCCATGTTGTCTGGATTGATTTCCGTAATTGACATTATAGAAGATTCCATAAGAGAATTTGAATTTGGGTCCAGCCAGTCAATTTGACTAATAGAAAACACATAATCTGTACTCACAAGAATGAATGGGTTTACTGGATTCTTTTTCCAACCATATAGAGCATTAATTTTGGTAACCTCCTTTGTTGTAGATACCTATTTTCCCTCCATGTGATAGAATTATGCCTCAATGTGTTGAGATTCACATGTTTTTAATGGGGCTTTATCACCATACAATGTTCAAATTTGACCACTGAAACAATATTTGAGACATTGATGGTATGATGAATGTATAGCTGCATGTTGATGTAGCCATGGCCTTCCAAGAAAATTTTAGAAATTTATGTTATGACGAACAACCGTGAAATATGAATTGGATACAATATCCCCAAACTAAGTTCTGAGTGTGATCTCGTCCATAGGTTCTTGTTCATCTTTATCATATCCTTGCAACATCAAAGTATAAGGAGATAAATCAGATTTGGTGAGGCCCAATTGACAAAGTGTATAAATAGGGATGAGGTTGTTTCCTGAACCATTATCAATGAATGCTCATTGGATGTCCACATCATTGACCTTTCCAGATAAATACAAAGGTCTAATATGTCCATGCACAACATCATCTTCATCTTCATCTGTAAAAGATATCACGACATGGAATTCTTCAGGATCATTCTTTAAATGATAGACTTCAACCGTAGCAATTTCAGTTTCAAATTCTTGAGGACTTGAAAAGCCTCAATAAGTGTCTCCCATAGATACTTTGATAGATTCAAGGCATCCAGAATTGATAACATGGCCAGTACATGGGCCAAAAGTTTCATGACATCATACTTTTGGTCTAAAGTTCTGCGCTACCCAACAAGAACATGTGGTTTTGCAGTTCCTTAGAAGTTGATGCTTTGGAAGTAGATGCATCTTGTATCGGGGATGGAGTTGGAAGTACTCCTAGATTTGGAATATTATACCGACTTGGTCTATTTATTTTTTGAGAGGAAGAAGGTGTAACCTCCAACCGATCTTCCAAAATAACTATTCTAGGACTGAATCTTCTAGGTGTGGAAGCACATGCATGTTCTTATTACGCCCGATAAAGGGTTTTTCCATGGGTTTCTGCTGCATAAATGGTTCTAGTAGTGGTAGGATTGAAATAGTGGCTTCTATAATGTCAATGTCTTCCTCTGTATCTTAGACGTCTAGAACTCCCTATTATTCCTCTGTTTGATATAGGGAATTCATGCTCATCAAGATCGAAATTTTATTGGCATAAGGATCTGTTAAGTGAATCATGTTAATAGAACCAAAGATCAACTCTTCATCTGATTCAGACTCTACCTGATTATCCAGTTTAGGCTGTTCCATTTGGTGGGGCGGTGTCCCTTTTTAAGTAGAAGGCATAAAATCTTCCAGAGTCAAAGACAACATAGGCTCTGACATGTACTCTTCTTCATCTGACTATTCCGCTTTCTTTGAATTATGCCACTTCTTTGAATATTTTAATTCTGATGAAGGGGGTTTTTCTATGACATTCATAGATGAATACATAGTTGGTTGATTCAATTGTGTGCGTAAAATGGCATGAGTTCGGTTGATCATTTTCCTGACCATCCAATCATAATATTTCTGCGCATTATTACTTTTGACTTTGTTCCACTGCCCTCTTCCTTTAGATTAGTTGCAGTTACACATGCTACCTGGGCTGAAGAATCTTTCAATTTTACCTGTCCAAAGTCCACCATCTTTTGTAGAAGGCATTTAAAGACAAAACAATACTAAATGGGATTCCCCAACATATGGAGAAAAGGGAAATAGTTGGGGAGGTTTTCATCTAGTTCCTTGTTCGGCCATTTCGTCCTTGGAAACTGAACCAGGTTGTTCTCTACAACCAAGATAATCTGACCCAGAACTTGTTCATTCTGGAAATAATATACTTTTTTCTTTAAATCATTTAACTATTTTCACCTTAGAAATTTTTTATCATCTTGATCTGGCGACCGTTGTTGTTGAAATTCAGAAGGTGGAACCCATCGATATGATGATGGTATTGAAGATGAACCAAGTACAGGATCTTGTTTAAGTATAACTATAGTAGTCTCTACTTTCCCTATTCTCCTTCTTGGAACTGATGGAATAACACTATTTTTATCCTTAGAATTCATAAGAGAGTCTTTGCTCTGCTGAGCGATTGAAGTAAGGTCTCGAAACCCTCCTATGTATTTCATAGGGATCAATGGTGTGTGTAATTCATCGTGAAAATTTGTCACACAGATTGGCAACAATTATTCTCGAGGGAGTGCTAAGCATAAGGAATATGTTAATCCCTTCCAGTGAGAAATGAAATCAGAAACTCTTTCATTTTCCATTTTCTTACAATTTATAAGTTCAAAAAGTGTTTTCTTTAGCATCATTGAGATGAATTGAATAATGAATCGTCGACGGAGATCATCACACCCGATAATTGACTGCGATTGTAGGATTTTATACCAGACAAAGGCAGTCAAAAGTAATGACTATTCAAAACAACTGAGTTTAACTACCTCTTGTTGTTCATGAGTTCCCATCATTGGATCACAATGAGAAACTAAATGTGTTAAGTGTTGTTCTGGATCTCCCGAACCATTAAAAATTGGGAATGTGGTACTTGAAAAATTTTATGGGGGAGGAATTACATCAAACCATTCAGGATAATCACTATTTTCTGGTTGAATTTGTGAACATTGTCCCTCCATATCTTCCAACAGAGCTGTTAATGATTCAATGGTAGTCATTAACTTTTGATAAATTTTTGGTTGACCTTGGGCCTTAGTAGATGCAATAACTAGAGCTTGGACAGGTGTGGTGACTGGTACTGCAACTGATGGTCGCACCATTGGTTGATGTTGTATAGGACCCATAGTATTAGACATGTGAGGGTTTATTGGGAAAGGAGGATATTCTTGATACATCTCAGATGCTGCATCAAATTCCCTTGACTGACTGACTCCAGTATGCTTAGGAGGATGACAACCTTTAAGTAATTCTGCTTTCAACCTCCTTTCATCCTTCATTTCTTCCTCTAGTTGTGTGAAACTTTTCTCTAGTGAGAGTGATTGGACTTCTCTAGAGGAAGGGATTAATGTATCCTAATTCTTTCATTTCCCCTTGTTGGATGCCTTTCGAAGATTGGTAAGTTGGTTATTTGAAGCAATACCTTGATTCTGGGTAAGCCTTTGATTTTGTGTATTCACACCTTCTTCATTTAGCTCTATGTGCACAACCTCTTGAGTAGGAAATTCTTCACCTGATCCCTCTAAATGAACCTCATGTTCTGGAGGATCATCAATAATGGAATTGATGACATTTATCGATGCATAACGCATTACATCTCTTCTATCCACATTTCTGCAATATTGTCTTCTTCCATGTCCTTAATGAGACATTGCATTTTGTTGAGTTGAACCCTCAGGAACTTATTAATGAACCGTAATTTGGAGGGAATATCTTGATTATTCGGCTCTGCGTTCCTCTTGTGGCTTCATCCCAAATCGAGAGAAGACTGACATTCACTGAGGAAGAGATTGAGGATTTGAAAAAGTCACCAGTCTAGTTGACTGGGGTTGTTCCTTATATTCCTTCTCAACTCCTCAAATCCTACTTGTTGATTCCGAGGGTTGGGTTAAAAGAGTCCCCAGTCAGGCAAGCGTGGGTGGTTCTTGAGCTGCTACATCTGAAACTTTATTAAAAGCAATCCTGATCTTGCGGACATTAGTCCAAAAATTGGCTGGATGCATCAACCTACATCCACTCAAATCAGCTGGCTCATATGACCGTTGGATGATTTATGACACTTATGTCACATGAGGATGTGCCCACTCTAAACGAGAAGCCTATTTGATATTCTCATTTTCATGATGCAAGAGTAATTAGACAAATTGTTCTTTGTATTCCTGACTTTGGGAAGAACTAGTTGAGGCATGTTCCTGAGTAATCTTTTTATTACAAACAAAACCAATTGGTTGTGGTCACCCATGGGAAATAACATTTCATGAGACCATTTTTGGTGGGCTTTGTCGACTAGAGAGTACAGTTAAATGAAGTGCTCCATGAACACCATATCTCCTGATATGAATAGCAGATGGGGCATTAGCAATTAACTGGAGAAATCCTTTTTGTGTACCAAGGCATGAACGCTTAAGGGCTCTCTGCTGCTTTTCAACCTTCAGATATCAGGAAACTAAGAGAGACGCCAAATCAATTTGGCATTGTAACCCTACTATTATCTGAACATGATTTTCATATTCATCATAAGATAATATTTTATTTTTCATTTGACAAAGATTTTTCCACATGTTGAGACGAATATCATGAATACAATATTCTGTCAACATTTTTGGGATATCATATTGAGAGTCAACCAAAGGCCATAACATGACTGGTAGTTCACCTTTTTCCAGTTGTTTTATCATATTCAACATTTCTTCCTTATCATTCAATGAATAATCTTCTACCTAATTAGACCAAAGTTGGTGCTTCTTTGTTTCTTCATCAGATTCAATATGACTGGTAGATAATTCATTTATCAAACTAGAAGATGAATCACCCAAGGGTGGTTCAGAGAATGACCTACACCATGGGATATCTTCTGATTGAGAAAGTATTCACCTGCTAGTGGTAAAGCATCAGAGATGACAGGCTTCACATTTGGAAGTGACTCAAGATAAGAAGTCTTTCTCGTTACTTCATTGTCCTTTGAAGAATTTTCCATGCAATGCGAATTAATACTTCATAGAGGGATTTCACATCTAAATTCGCCATCTTTGGGAGGACCACTAAGGTGGGTTACAGCAAAAGATGAATCCTTTTTGTCCTTGATCTTTTGGCTACACAGAGGGTTCTCATTGCGTTCATTTGAAGATGATACTTCGAGATCAACCTAACTATAATGAATCAATCCATCATGAGGAAGTGTCTAATGCATAACTTTAGAATTATTGTTCCCACTATTTTGAAATGGGAGAGTAGAATCTTGATTTTCAATAGACAACTGTCTGAGGGTGTCAAGAACTTTAGCATCGAGAAAGGTCTTATTACAGATTGGATCTTGATGTTTCAAATGTGTTGAACTGGTATTTTTCTTAGTCGCCTTCTTACTCACTTTGGGAACCACTTGTTAATGAAAGTGGTTATTATAGAAAGGTGTGTGTGCCTGCTCATGGGAAATAGTCAAGTTAGGCTGATTATCTCCATTGAAATCAGGTGTTTGTGCCTAACATGATTGTCCATATGACATAGGGGAGTATGAACCAAAGCCATATTAGACTATAATAGAGGTGTTTATCTATTACAGAGTGATGTGTGATTTGTCACTCCACTGGTAGGGATAGTTTTTTATTTCTTTCATGGAGATGCTGCTGAAGTTGTTAAAATATTCTGAGAGGCATTCTAGAATATGAGCAGGGATTTGCTTCTGCTCTTTCACCATTGTCAAAATGTGCTTGGTGACTTCAACTACCAGAATGAGAATATATGTCCATTCCGTGTTGGAGTTTGTGTGTATTCATAGTCCTATCCTCATTTTCCTCTCAGTGAATTCTAACAATACTCATGTGTTGGGGAAGAATGTTGAGTCTACTCCAAATTTGTCGTCAGAGCATTCCGACTGACTTCTCCGGGTGCTACCATACGAGACTATTGGTAGGATTGATGAACATTGGCTGGTGTATGTGCATGATGTGTTTTACTCTTCATGTATAGTTGATGATTTTCCTTTAATACAGTCATATGATCCAGCTGACAGAATTGTGATTGTAAACAGGTGTACATCCCTACTTATCAGTTGACACCATATTAGATTAGAGAGCTTCTTTGGTTATAGTTAGACGAGCCTGCTTACTAGATGATGAGTTATAAATAGGTGTATATTCCTACAATATAATACTCTGTCAGAATTTCCTGGCGGGATTGGCGTATTACTATTAGATGAGTCAGCTGGGCAGTAACATCAGGAAGGACGGGTGTATATGCTCTCTCGTTGTTTCCCAACAAGTTGGCTTGATGGAATTCTCAGGAAGGGGAAGAAGTAAGAACATTCTCCATGTTGATCATATTTTGTCTCTAGAGGTTTGTATTCTTGGCTCGGGTCTAAGGAACTTAAGATGAACCCCTAAAGGTGATACCCTCATCATGTTGAGGGCGCACTGCCGCACGAGTCTGGCAGCGATTGTTGATGGGAGCCCTCAGGAAGGACTCAGGTTTCCTTGAATTAAGGCCTTGAGTGACATTCTCATTCACCTCCCCATAATAATGGAGGGACTGTTGATTGTGATCCGCGGATAATGACCAGAAACGGTTGGAAATGGTGGTTGTCACCACCTACATATTAATCATTGGTCATCGCTGACCAGACAACCAGGGTGAATTATTAACATGGAGGGATTGTTGAGCGGTCTCCAGTGTCAGAATTGTACTGTGTTGACGTTATTCCTTGAGCAGTGCATTTCAGACCCAGCGTTGAAGACACTTAGTTGGTGATGTTATCCCTAGAGCAGACAACGATCCTGCGGGAGTAGTGGTAGATGCTTTCATAGGTGTGAACTTTAGAGAATTCATTTCGGTAATGTAGAAATATCTTGGAATCGAGTGCCTATTTGATATAATAAACATAATCAAGATAATTTTGGCCACTAAAACATTTGGATGAGAACATATGTTATTGATTTTTTTGTAGGCCCTCACATTTAATTAAATAGGGGCCTCCAAATAAGTAAAACATCATTTAACATGGTTAAGTATTCACATTGAGTTCACCATTTTTTGTTTCTTCTAGAAATGGGGATGACCTTGTTTGATTATGATTCAATCATTCCCATCAGTTTCTAACTGGTTTATTCATAGAACTGGAAACATCCAATTATTCTATATCAATTTGGACATACTTTCCAAAGGTAGGTGCTCATCAGTCATGGGCCGACGAGGCTTAAGAATATGCATTAGTCGAGAGGATGGGAGGTCAAACTCATCACACCTTCTTAGGGGGAATTATTGTCTACTCTAGGACTCTCTTATTGATTTGAGTTATTTTCTCAAATCCTTATTAAATTACCCAGTATGAAAATGATCTTTCCATTAGATCTTGCAATGAATGATTAATATGTATTAAATTTAGAGAATCTTTTATATGTATTTGAGTTTATCAATCGATTGAGAATCATCTGTAATTGTTAGAGATTCTTAATAAATGGTATCCTCCAACACATTATATAGAAATCTCTTGACAATTATGATAACCATAATAGTTTTAAATCCACTTATTGGGGTACTGGATATTTAATGTCGTTCAAGAGGACATGAATTATTTCCGAGTTGGGATCGTAACCACTGATAGGATACCTATGTATCCTTGTTAGAAAATGAATCAGAACCCACATAGTTCGAGTGATGAAATATGGAGTTTATTCATGATTAATGGCCCAAAGAAATATTTCATAATTAATTTTACACTCTTATCCCATGTGAGTCATGCTCGGTTTGAGAAACAAGTGGTATCAATAGAACCTGACGATTGTGACACAAAATATGCAATCATAAGAAATAAAGTGGGGCTTATGTATGTATGACTACCCATGATAGATGAGTATTGAGATTTACTCCAGGGAAGAAACCCACGAACAGGGTCCACAAAGGCATATGTGCTTTATGGAGATTTGGATACATAACTTAGGACATAATCCTGAGAAGGATGCCAAAATTAGTGGGGACTTATGATTGGGTTTTATTCATGAGGAGGATGCCCAAATCAAAAGAAATTAATATTGGGGCTTACTCCTGAAAAGGAGGCCAAGGTTAAAAGAAATTATGACTGGGGCTTACTCCAGAAAAGGAGGCCCATGTTATGGAACATATGACTGGGGATTTCTCTTGAAAAGGAGGCCCAGGTTAGGGAACTTATGACAGGGGCTTACTCATGAAATGGAGGCCCATGTTTAGGGAACTTGGGGATTACTCCTAAGGAGGATGCCCAGATTAATGATCATCTCATCTTAAAGAATGAGGTTAAAAATGAATGAAATATCTAACATTAGTGACATAATGATATGAAAATCACTAGCGTTTGTGAGATGTTCCACAGAATGTTTTTCAGATAAGTAAGAAAACAAATGAACCATTCCAAAAATGGATTTGAAGAGGGTTTTGAAGGCTAAATCGTGAAGTGGAGAGGTGGATTTTAAGGAAAGACTTGAATAGGCGGGGGCACCCAAAAAGAGGCAGGTGCACAAGTCATGTTTGCGTGTGCAAGTCCTGGTCGAGCAAGTATACTTGCACGACACATATTTACATGGGCGACAGTTAACCTATAAGGTAATACTTGGGCGAGGCTTGGCACAAGCCATTAGTATTATCCCTAGAGGCTTCCAAAAGGGTGGCGCCCATGTTCTGTTGAAGGGATAAGGTGGCACACAAGTGTCTTCATTTCCCTTAAGGGTTTGACACTTAAGCGCGCACGTGTTGACGAATTTAAACACATAGGCCTTTTCCCCCATCTTTAAATCTTTCATTATAGTTAATAAATTACCTTTTAATTGTTTGGAAGAATTCAAGTAGATACTAGGGCGCCGAGAGCTTAAATCTGACTTTTGGATTATTCGTCTTTTTCAATTGGGGCCCACAGAGGGTATTTATAGTCCATTGAGGACCTTGGGTGAAAAACGATTAGGGTGCGCAAGTCACATGTTTGAACAATATGTGGCGTGCAAGTATGCTTGTGCGACCATGGTGAAACATGCATGACCCATGCTTAAAGAAATCAATGTTCATGGCTTTGTTAATTTTTTATGTTCTTCTGAGGATGAATCTCTTTGTGCTTAAAGTATTCCCCTTTTTCAGTCATTAGAGTGTGTGATGGAAAGTAGCGTCAACAATATAATACTTACATATGATTGTAAGTTTCACTAATATCATATGGTTTTCATCCCTCAATACTTCTGTAAAATAATCCTCATAGTTATACTTAAATGTAACCATATAAGTTACAATTGGAATAACTATTACAATCAACTAAAAACATAACCAATGAATTGGATGGATATCATGGAAGCATTAGTAGTTGGTTTATAATAAAAAACTCATCAAAATAAGAAATTACCATGAACAAGAACATAATCATAAAACCTGAATAATTGTATCCTAAAAATAATTCTCATAGAAAAAAACTTATTTAAAAAAAGTCACATCTATAAGAGAAAAAATTTTATTTGGAAATAACAATATAATATTGTATTAGAGGCTAAGAAACCTAAATTCATCATGAATGTGATAAAATATTCTCATTTTGTATATTTTAAATAATTCTTTCATTATAATTTAATAAAAATAGATATTAAAGTGTATTTTAAAACAAAGTCACATACCTTATGTTTGAATGCGTTATGAAAATGAAACTAATGTCCTCTATAATCTAATTATGTTTGTTAATTACACAATTAATAACCCCATACACATATTTCTTCTTTATTATAATTTTATTAAGTAATTTGTTTACATTTTTATTAGTTATATATATCAAAATATCCATTTTGGGAGATTTCGTTTCATGGTGTCATGGTTGTTTAACTTGTGTATATTTATTGATGTTCTTCTTAAAATGGGAAAAATTTTATAGTAGGGATATTATTTGTTATTAATGAACCTATATAATTTTAAATGGTCTCATATATATTTTTATTTCTGACAAGAGGATGATTGATTTGATTAAACATCAATGATAATTGTTTAGTTTTTTATGGCAGGTTTTTTCACCGTAAATAATTAATTTAATGTTATTTAATATCATGTAAATATAATTGTTTCAGAATAAGTAATAATATATAATATACATATTAAAATATTATATGATAATAATAATAATAGTGTTATTAACATCTTAGAAAGAATAAATTCAAAATGAAAACTTATTCTCCATGGAGGTGGTCAATTGCCACTCTTTTGGACAATTGTTTTGTAACATTGAATAAAAGGATATGAGAAAATTGATAGATAAATGATATTCCATTAAAAATATAATATTTCGGTATATAAATGATACATGATTAATATTTCATTGATTTTAGAATGAGGTGAATAAAAGGTATAAGAAGAAATTAAAATAAGAGATGTGGTTTAAGAAAGTTACGTCTTTAATATTTCAACAATGAATGATCCGATAATGAACATGATGTTGTATTTTGGTGGGACCATAACCCATTGAATATTTCTACTAAAGTTGATAAAATAATTTGGCAAATTATTTTCATTATATCAGGATCAATGTGATGAGATTATGTGATGAAAGGAGTTCTATTTTTATATTTGATGTGAGAGGCACTTTATCAATTTCTTAAATTATTAAAATATCATAAAGATATTCATTGGGGAATGAATAAAAATGGATGATATATAATATAGGAGAAAATATTCTACCTTATATCATCATAATTTTTATACAATTTAATAAAATATTAAATTCACGTTAAATCATTATTGTCAAATTTATTTCTATTCATTGGTATGACTTCAAATCATCAAAATAGGGATAAATATTCTGAAAATAAAATTTATTATATCCAATAAATTTAATATTTATCTAAATAATTCGTTCATCACATTTAGAATATCATATTACATTAATTTAAAAAAAATCAATATCATATATTTTATTCATCCATTAATTTGATATTTAATGCATCGTTGTTGTGAAAGTATTTATGCTATCTATTTATTCCATAAAAAGTAAAAATAAATTTACATGAAGAATAATAATATTTTATATTTCTAAATAGTTTTTTGGTCAATCATATCTTTTATAGAACCACAATTTATAAATGTTATACAAATAAGAAATTGTATTGTGAACAATTTGACATTGTCTAAAAAAGAATATGTAAATTAATGTCAACCGTGTTGATACAAAAGGAACTAAATTATAACTAAGGATGATTATTATGTAACATTAATCATAAAATAATATTTATTGAAATTTTTGGGAGATTAAATGATTCTTATAATTTAAATAAATGTGACATTATTGATTTATATTCCGTTTTCACAAGCTCAACATCAGTGTTGCAAAAAGATTAAAGGAAATTATTTATTACATTGAAATTAAAATTTTATTAATCTAATGAATATAAATTTATTTTGTTAAATAAAATATTTTATATTAGTTAATTATTTATTTAACTATCATGAAAACTTATTTAATTTGTTTATTTGTCTTTTCATGCATTGTATAAATATTACACAATCATTTGGATATGATTCTTTTTATATAATTCAAAAATTCTAAAAAATTAGTAAAAAAATCATTTAAGCATAATAATTAAAAACAATTACATGAATAGACTTTTCAGTACTCAATTATAATCTATAATGTACCGAATATGACTTTTTCAATGCCACACATACACTACATCGACACTAAAAATGATTTTCATATTAATCCTAAAATAAATTTTAATTTAAATGTTAGAATGTATTTCTATAAAATGATTATATTATAATATCATAATTTATTCATTTAATATATTTAATGAATTTTATATCATAATTATATCTTGAAGATATCAAAAAAGTTACTATATTTTATAAAAAAGTCATTTTTTACTATTTGAAAAAAAATTATCTTTTTATAAAATTATCCAATATTCTTTCAAGGATATTTTTTCTAAGAATATTTCATAAATGAAATTATTTATTTCAAATTTAAATTATATATATATATAATCTATCTTTTAAATTTAATTTTAGAAGAAATTTTTTTAATAAGACTATTTATATTAAGAATTACATAACAAAATGAATTTAACAATATATTTCAAAAATAATAAAAAATATGTTAAAAATACTTCTATCAATACTAGGGATGTAATAGAACTAATTAATTGAATATCCTTTATTTTATTTAAAATTATTTATCTTGAGTTTTGTACTTCCATTGTTGGGTTCTTACACCCTAATATTTTCTTATATGGTATTTTATAATTCACTTTTGAAATATTATATATTAATACAAAAATAATATTTTATTACGCATTCTACAATTTGTAATATCATCAATGTTAAATTCAAACTATAAAAAATGATCTTTAAGTAATCATTTTTATTATTTTCACTACATTTACTGTAGAAGCATGATGACATTTTTTGGACTCCGTTGTGGTAGATATTTTTTAAAAGAAAACATTTTACAAATTATTCAGTTCAAATTTTCAAAAGTTACTTCTTAATTTTACTAATATGTTTGTGTTTTACATCGATGTTAAATTTGATTTATCATAGACCTGATTAGGTGGGCATGTGTCACAACTTCTATATGGATTTTAAAATATATAATTTATTTTGATGCCGTGTTTGTTACTGGATTTTTATGTTGGTGGGTTGTGGTGGATTTAAATCTCTTGAAAGTTCAATTTGGTTGGAACTTTTTCAATGTTCACACATATCCATTTAAAGAGTTATTTGAAAATAAAAAAATATCGATTTGGGGATGGGATTTCTATTAAATCGCATATTCTCAATTTAATATAAATATAAATATAAATATATTTATTTATTTATAATTTGGTGGATTGAACTTTTGGAATCATAAAATTATATTTTTGATATATATATATTTTATATCTTTTGAATCATTCTTGTAACTCCCAAGACTCTAATTTAGTTGTAAAATACAGTATTATAAACTATTGAAAAAAATGAACCCCTTAAAGATCCATTATTAAATAATTTATTAAAATGAGTAATTTTATAATATAAATTTCAAAACATTAATTCTATTTTTGAATTCATAATATTGATATTAGTGTATAATTAATAATTCATCATTTTCTGATTAGGATGGTATTTTGTAGAAACTTAGGTATTTCATGAAATATATAATATGTATGACAATACCATTATATAAGAATGAAAAATAATTTTTTAAACAATTTTATATAATGAAACAAGAATTTAAGGTATAAAATATTATTTTTTGCCATATTATTTGATGTTAGATACCATTGGATAACATTTATACAACTAATTAAAATGTTAGAATAAAATTTAAAATCATTGTCAGTCTTTTCATTTATTCTAGTGTTCCCAAGAGAGATTATGTTTTGGATTTCCTTGAAATCCTTATATAATTTATTTCATTTATAATAAGTTAATTTAGCTGTCGCGACCCGTCTCCCAGGGCCCATGCTGTGACTACTACAAGCCCGCCTTCCATAGGCTTGGGGTTTGCGACTAGCACCAAAGGCATATTTCCCTAAAACCAGGAAGGCGTTGCATTTATAACATGTAAACACACATAGAAATATAAGATCAAGACTAAAATATATAACCAAAAGAGTGATAAAAAGTAAAATGAGGGCTGGACATACATGCCCAACAGTAAAGTACAAGGAACTGGAAGTACAAGTACACCTGAAGAAAGGAAAAACATCTGTTGGGTCATCCACCGGGATTCCAACCTGAAGGGTAGGTATTGATATCCTCCTCAGTACTCCACATCTATCAGTCTCCTCCATGTACCGACTTCTTGTACAGGCCCACCTTCGGGTACCATCTAGTCCTGGTACTCTCAGCCTCAATCAAAATTGTCCATTGTCTGCATCCAACACCACAAGGTGCAGGTATAGCCTGTGCAGAGGTGAGTATAATGATATTTAGTAGGGATCCTGAGACTCTCAAGGTCTCACAAATCCACCAAGGATAAACCACAACGTATGAAATCAACAGATAACCCTAATTAGGTATATTCCCATACATATCGCTATGTTATTTTGTAATCCATCTCTATCCTGAGGAAAACTCAAAAGATACTGACTCGACTCAACCAGGATTTTAAACTATGGGTAGAAACATTTCGAACCCTTAGATGCTGGAGAAATCTTCCTCTATCTAGTATAATGTGCCTTCCGCATCACACATAGGCACTTCTAACTAACCTTGGACTGCTGAGGTACTCATCCTATTAGGTACCATGGGCGTGCTGCGTCACATAGAGGCGCTCCCCACCATGGTATGCCGCCACAACCGGATGCTCCCACTCATATCCTACATAGGTACTCCTCCTGTAGAGTACAACAGGTTTGCCACCACAACTATGTGCTACTCCGTTGTGGATCTACCTCCACAACCAGACACTCCCCACTAGTCTAGTTGAGTCACACCGAGTCAATCGGTTTGCAGTCGTCAAGTCTTAGCTAGATACTAGGTTCCCACAAAAATGCTCGCTCATCTCAGGAGGATCCACTCCACAAGCTACTAGTCGATGTTGCAACTGCCATAAAGTCCCACGAAAAAGTATCTGAAAGATCTGCAATGTCATAGGGGTCTCATCGCAACTGACGAATCGTCAATCAGACGCCTGGAATGTGAGTTATTAACCATTTAGTCCTAGGGCCTCGGTTAGATTCGTGCATGATCCAACCATACCGTATGCCAATAATACCCCGAACTCCAATAGGGTATACTCAATGAGGACTCCATGCTCAAAGATTACCAGTGTCACTGACAGTTCGTAAAATGGACATTTGATGCCAAAGATATAGACAAAATAAAATAAAGGATCGTAGTGGGCCTAGGTCTGGTCTGAACCAGTCGGACCCACCCAGCCAGACCTAGTCTGGGCCATCCCCAGTTCGGGTCGACCCGGCCTTACCTGTTTGGTCTGGCATAGCCTGTTGGGTGGGCCATCCCGTTGGGTTCGGTCTAGCCCACTGGGGGCCGCCCAGCTGGCCGCGAGGGGCCACAAAGTGCCGAGAGGGCACAGACTGGCCGTGAGTGCGCGCATAGGCAACGGGTCTGTGTGAGGACAGTTCAGCCCAGAGGTGTCGTGTGGGCGACGTGGCCCGAAGGCCATCGTGAAGGTCCGAGCTGGTTCGGCCGGTGTGCCGTGAGAGGTGCGGGATGTGGCTTGGCTAGGGCACCGCGAGGGGCGCAGGAGGCCAGCTCGAATAGGGCGTCGCGAGGGGTGTTGGAGGTCATCTTGGTATGGGGGCCCCGAGGGGCGCATGAGGCCGGCTAGACTGTGGCATTGTGAGGGGATCAGGAGGCCATCTCGGCTAAGGCGTCACGAGGTGCGCGGGAGGCCAGCTCGCTTGGGGATCGGGAGGCCAGCGGCTTGTGTGGATGAGTCGAATTTAGAGGGATCCACGAGGTCAAAGCCATGGGGAGCGTGGGGCACATGGACAGTGATGTGTTAGGGCGCGCAAACGACATGGTTCACAAGGCACGAAGACAACGAAGCTGCGGGGTACATGGGGCTCGCAGAATGTGGAGCTGCGGGGCCACCACAATGGTGCGGGAGGCTCGGTTGGGGCTGCCTTGAGGGCGTGGCCGGGCGGTGGTGCCTCGGTGCGGGGCCGAGCACCATTGCCTTTGTTGCTGCACACGGTGGTTCCGGCCACCCTTCTTGTGCTCCCCACATAGGTCGTCATCCTTCTCCATCGCGAATAACACCAAAGGAGATTGTCGGAGGTGTCGAGCCATGTTAGTTTGGCATTCACCCTCCGCATTTAGAGTGGTAGTAAGCAGCTCAACCGAAGGTAATAATGAAGAACATAAAGCCCTTGCTACAATAGAATATTCTCATCTTCCAAGGAAAAAATCCACATGGATTATTTGTTTTAGAAGGGAAGAATCAAGGGAATAATATCATATTCAAAATAAAATCCCTACCTTGTACGAAGTTTGTTGACGTTGGCACAAGAAGGCGGATGTCGATTCATTGTAGTGTAACATGTCCTACGTCGAAGGAAGCTCCAAGAAAGGATGTTGAGGTCAATGTCATTCTTCATAGTCGAAGGCATTCCTCGTCGGCGTTCTTTGTCGGTGGAGTGTTCATCATTGTGAGCCTTCTCCCAATATTTTTTCTAATAGCTCTAATCCTCCTTTTCCCAACTATTTCCCATAGATAAATAGATAGCCCCTACAAATAATAGATTATCTATTATTTAGTTTTATGGGTTTAAAATTCAAATTGTAGCATTTAATTAAATGAGATTTCTCAATTAATTAAAGGGGGAGGGTTGACACCATTAAATGTGGGGGAACCATTAAGTTAAGAGAGGTCAAGAGACATTCCTTCATTTATGAGGGTGTTGAGAGGTTTTACTCAATTAAATGGGGGTTTAGTCCTAGGTGGTCCCCACACTGTATCCCATCGTGCGAGGTTAGGTTCTGGTGGGCCCCACCACCATAACCTCTCCCGGAGGGTATGGTGTGGTGGTCACCACCTCCAACTTCCACATGGGAGGCTATAATAGAAAAAATAAAATAAAACAGGCCTTTATTTTATTTTATTATTTCCACAAAAATCCCAAAAACAATCTTCCACCCTCGACCAACTACCGTCAATGTAAAAGTCTTCTTAGGGGAATAATGGTACTACGAGTTCAACGACACCCTCAGATTTCAATTTCGAGCACCGCTTAACGATTTAGAAAAACTGACTCATATTTTTATAGAATGTACCTGAACAAAACATCAGAAATTGATCTTGAACACAATGGGCCCTGGAATCATGCGCTATCCATTTTTATAGACTCAGAAAATATTCATTTATTTAAAAAAACAATAACATGGAAATTTAGAGGCTTTACATTCTCCCCACCTCATGATTTATGTCCTCGTAAGAAACAACTCAATCTAGGTAATTACGTTGGGGTACTAAGCACCAACTAAGGCTCTCGACCCCAGGTTCTCTCCTGGAGGTTCCTGTGCTGCCAGCGAACACGCACCAGAGGTATCAACCATCCACAAAGGACCTTCTCCTATCAATTCTCAATATCTAATGGAACCTCCATAAATGTTTCCCCATCATCGACCCCCAACTCACAATGGTCGATGATGTGAGAATGGGCCATGCACGTATCTCCTCAACTGAGATATGTGGAAGACGTCGTGCACCAAGTGGAACTGATGTCTAGGATCTAAGTGGTATGAAACCTTGCCAACTCTATTGAGGACCTGAAAAGGTCAAATGAATCTCGGAGACAATATGAATCCTCGGCCAAATCTTTATAGACCATGTCGGGGTGAGACCCGTAAAAAGATATTGTCACCATCCTCTAACTCTAGAGGTCTCTGTGTCCTGTCAGCTTACAAATTCTTCCTACCCTATGCAGTCTTCATCTAATCCTAGATGATCTGCACCTTCTCTGTGGTATCCCATACCATCTCTGGTCCCATGAGTGTAGACTCCCGTGGGTCAGTCTAGTACAAAGATGATCTTTAGGGTCGCCCATAAGACGCCCAAAGGGTGTCAACCCTATCTTAGAGTGATTGATGTTGTTGTATGAAAACTATACCATAGGTTAGTGACCATCCCATATGTGACCGAAGTCGAGGACACATGTACAGGGCATGTCCTCAACGGTCTGAATGGTCTGCTCAGTCTGACCATCCGTCTGAGGATAGAAGGTGGTTCTCAGACGAAGCTATGTCCTGAAAGCTTCCTACAACCCCTTACATACCCGGAAAGTAAAACATGCATCATGACTAGAGATAATTTATGAATCTAATACTTGTAACTACACAATCCCCTATACATAGATGCGTCTTAATCCCTCTGCTGGAATCTACTCTCTTATCGGCAATAAGTGGTCCAACTTGGCGTGTCGATCGATGATCACCTAGATCAAGTCATGACCTCTAGATGTATATGGAAGTCCTATCACGAAATCCATGGAAATTCGATCCCACATCCACTCTGGAACCTCTAATGGATGATCCAAGCATGCTGGTACCTGATTCTCTACCTTCACATGCTAACAAGTGAGGCATTGATAGATGAAATCTGCAACTGCCTTCTTCATTCTCGGCCACCAGTGCTATCATCAGAGGTCCTGTTACATATTTGACACTACTTGATGTAACGCTAGAGGGAATGTGTGGAACTCCCTAAAAAATTCATCCCGAATTGAAACTGCTACCATTTTATGTCCTCTGAAGAGGATGACATGCTCCCCACCTTCAGAAAATCTATCATGTGCCTGTCTTGTGGATATCTGAGCACGTCGGGTCTTGCAGTCTGCATCCCCATGTTGGGCCTCTCTAACACTATGAAGAAGTGGGGGAGTGACTATAAGAGACTAAAGGAAGGCTTCTCTGTCTCTATTAACAATGGATATCTTTAAATAAGCCAGCTGCTATGTTGCCTCACCTAGTAGTTGTATACCAGATCTCATGATGAGTACATCTTCAACAAAGTTCCCCTTCCATGAAGTATAGAATATCTCAATGTCATAGTCCTAGAGGAACTCAATCCAATTTATCTGTCTCGAGCTTAGATCATTATGAGAGACGATATACCTGAGACTCTTGTGATCAGAGTACACGGTAAAATGTTCACCCATCAGATAGTGTCGTCACATATTCAAGGCGAAGACCACTGCTGCAAACTCCCGATCATGTGTAGTGTAGTTCTCCTCGGGTTGTTTCAACTATTGAGATCCATAAGTGATCACTGCTTTATCCTACATCAGGACAAATTTGTGTTTGGTCCATGATGCATCGCAGTAAACTACGTACCCTACACCTTCCTCTAGAATCCTCATGATGGGGCACTAGTTATCCTTTTCCTCATATCTTGAGTGCTATGCAAGAATCTCTCCGGCCACACAAATGGTTCCCCCTTATTCATCATGTCTTATAGTAGAGTTGAAACTCTAGATATGACTCACAAAAACCTCCGATAACATCCAGCTAATCCCAGGAAACTTTATACCTCCATCACACTCCTGGGTGGCTCCCAAGCATGTACCAAATCAATTTTCACTAGATCAACTGCAACTCCATCCTCCAAGATGAGATGAACAGGATGTGAACCTCTCAGATCTAGAACTGGCACTTCAAGAGCATACCATATAGGTGGTTCTCTTAAAGAGTGTCCAGTACTACCCACAAATGATATGCATGCTCCTCCTTAGTAGTTGAGTAGATCAGAATGTCATCGATGACGACTTTGACAATATGATAGTAGTATGGTTGAAAGATTATGTTCATGAGCCCCATGAACAATACATGAGTGTTTTTATATGTGGAATGTCATAACCAAGAACTCTTAGTGGTCGTACCGACATCTATAGGACTTCTTTTTCACATCCTCATCTCGAACTCAGAGCTGGTGATAGCCTGATCTGAGTTCTATCTTCGAGAACCACTGTGCTCACTTTAGTTGATCAGGGAGATCGACGATCCTCGAGAGTGGGTACTTGTTCTTCATGGTCAACTGGTTCAGGCGCCGATAGTCACCCCAAAGACTCTTGATCCCATCTTCCTTCTTGGAGAACAATATCGGGGCTGCCCAAGGAAAAACATTGGGCCTGATTAATCCCATCCCTTGCAAGTCCTCATGCTGTACCCACAGCTCACGGAGCTCCATGGGAGCTATCTGATATTCTGGAGTAGATATCAGTCCCATCTCGGGGTACAAGTAATTTTAAAATTCCACCTCTCTATGAGGAGATAGACCTTGGGCATCATCTGGGAAAACATTTGTTTAATGGTCCACCACTAGAGTATAGCTCGAACTCTCTACAACAACTGCTCTAAGTGTAAGCCAAGCCAACTGATGAGTGAGGGATAAAACCTCCTCAAGGTAAGACTATCCAGTGCTTCAATGACTCCTTTCTCACTGTTGAAGGTAAACTAGGTCCCATCCATGCGGACACACCACACTATACCCTAATACAATCTATCTGAGAATGGACTGTGGATAACCAGTCGATACCCAAGATGATATCGTAAGTCCTCAACGACGCTACTAAGAGATCCCAACTGAAGCACTAGCCTCCGAGAGTAAGCTCACACTATTGACACCAGGGTTTAATAATCGATTCTACTTGCTTATGAGTCTCTCGCCTTAAGGATTGTGCCAACAAAATTCGTTGGAATCACGGAGCTCTGAACGAGGGAAGTGGGAATAAAAGAGTGACTGGGGCCTTTGTTTATAAGCACTGCAACAACGGTGGAGTAGACATAGATCATAACTCGAATCATCTTCAGAGTGCCCTTATCATATGTATTAGATACTTGGAGATGAGTTCTCCCATTTCCAACTACTCCTTACGGTTGAGGGGGAAATTTTGGTGGTGGTGATGGTAACACCTCAAAATGTTATAAACCGCCATCGGCACGACCAGCTTCTCTGCCCAGTATTCCTGCTCCCTAAGGACCACCTCAATTGAATCTCTACCTCTACTTGGGAGGTTCTTGGACCATAAATAGATCATATGAATGGTGGGTGGGGTAGTCACAAGCCATGTTACCCTACCCGCCACATGAGTAACACTTCCCACTCCAGGCATGTTGTTTCTGCATCGGTTGCACCGCACAACCAATCCTGAGTCTTGTGGTCGTCCACCTACTGGTCTAGTACACATGGACCTCTATGACATATATCTACTGCTAGCTACAAAAGACTTTTCAATTTTATGACTGGTGGTGGATCTCGCTGATAGAGACTACTCAACAAGGAAACACTCCACTATGAGGCCTCTCTCTAACACCCCTGCCTGTGTCGGGATGATATGTGATATCACTGAAGCCCTGATTACTTACCTGAGTCCTTTCATGAAGGTCCGAACAATGAAGAATGGTTCCCGCACCATATCGGTGGAGTATAGTTAGAGGACTGTGATACTTTCTGAGTATTGAGCTACAATCATGTTGCCCTACTGCAGATAAAGTATCTCTTGTATACGCACTACACGAAGAGTTGCTGGGAAACACTCTGCCCAAAACAGGCTCCTGAATTCTTCCCAGAGAAGCTTCATCTCGTCATGGACCTAGAGCATCAAGGTCCACAATTTTTCCACTTCTTCTTGTAGAAGGAAGACATCAAGTATCACAATGAGGTTTGCTAGTTTCCCAACAAGTCAGAAGACTCTCACCATAGCATCCAGCCAATCCTCAGCCACCTGTGGGTCCGTCTCTCCCCTGTACTTGGGAGGCCTATGGTGTTGGAACTCATGAAACATGATTAGGTTGCGTGAACCATCTACTGCGGGGGCTGGTGGTATCGGTGGACCAATTGGGAGTGGTATCGCCGGTGCCTCCATTGGAAAAGGCCTCGCAGGGATGCCTCATCGCTCGATTGGAAATCTGAGTGTACAACTCTCGGAACCCTAACCGGCTGTCTACAGGGTGGCATACTGAAAGACAAATATGTAACATGGTCAATATATTAGACCTCGTGAGCAAACCTAGTTGACCTATCTTAATGTAAATTTTTGAAAACACACATGCAATCAGTGTTTTTGTGCACTGATTCGTAAATCAGAAGTTTGGGTCCTGGTGTATGGATACATCAGCCGCCGCACCAACACTGGACTCCCTGAACTAAAAACTACACTCACAACACTTGAAACTATTGATTCACAGAAAATATCAGATTCCTATGTTCTACAGTAGAACTGACTCCTCTGATACAAATTTGTCATGACCCCTCCCCTGGGGCCCGTGCCATGACTACCTGAAGTCCGCCTTCCAGAGGCCAAGGGCAGGAGACTAGCATAAAAGGCATAATATCCTAATACTAGGAAGGCATTGCCTTTATAACCTATGAACACAAACAAAATGTTATGAACATGAGTAAACTGTATAACCAAAAGATTTATGAAAAGTAAAAGGGGGAGGAAATACAATCCCAACGGTAATGTACAATGAACTGTAAGTACAAGTACAATTGAAGGAAAAAAATTATCTACTAGTTCATCCTCTGGGATTCCTACATAAAGGGTAGGTAAAAATAGCTTTCCCATCACTCTACATCCATCAGTTTTCTCCGTGTACTAGCTCAACATACAGACTCAACTCCAGGTACTGTCTAGTCCTCATACTCTTCGCCTCAATCAGTGCTTTCTGTCATCTACATCCAACACAACAAGGTCTGGGCATAACCTGTGTAGGGTTGAGTATAACTATACTCAATAGGGACCCCAAGACCCTCAAGGTCGCACACATCCACCAAGGATAAACCACAAAGTACAAAATCAATAGATAAACCTATATAGATATAGGCCCATACATATACCTATGTATTTAAGTAATCCAACTCAATTATGAGAAAACACAAAAGACACTGAATCAGCTCAACCAAGATTTTATTCATGGTGTAGAAACATTATTATCCCTCAGCTGCTAGAGAACACCTCCTCTATCGTGTATAGTGGGCCTGCCGCATCACATAGAGGTGCTTCCCACTAACCTTGGACTGTTATGTACTCCTCCTATCAAGTATTGTGGGTCTGCTGCATCCCATTGAGGCGCTGCCACTGTGGGTCTGCCACCACAACCAGGTGCTCCCCCTCATAGCCTATAGAGGTACTCCTCCGGTCGAGTACTGCAGGTATTCCGCCACATAAAGGCACTCCTCCATAGTGGGTTTTCCGCCACAACCACATGCTCCCCACTGGTCTAGTCGAGTCACTCTGATTCAATCGGTCATCAGCCGTCATGTCTTAGTAAGCTACTAGGTTCCCACTAAAATGCTTTCTTGTCTCTAGAAGATCTTCTACACAAGATACATGTTGATTATATGACTTCTAAAAAGTCCCACAAAGAAGTATCCCAAAGGTCTTCCATGTCATAGGTGTATTAACGCAACTAACGACTCGTCAATCGGATGCTCGGTCTGTGATTTATTAGCCATTTAGTCCGGGGTGGGGGTGGGGGTTGGATTCATGCACAATACATCCTGACCATATCTCAAAAATACCCCAAACTCCCATAGGGTATACTCAAAGAGACTTCCGCGCTCTAAGATTACCATTTACACTGACAGTTCGTCGAACGGATGTCAGGTGCCAAAGATATGGTGAAAAGAAATAAAAGGGTTGTAGTGGGCCCGGGTCGGGTCCGACCCGATTTGGGTCGACCCTGCCTGACCCGTTGGGTCTGGCCGGGCCCGTTGGATGGGCCTGGACATTGGGATCGGCCCAGCCCAGTAGGCTGTGAGGGGCTGTAGAGAGACAAGAGGGCACGGACCGTCCGCGGGTCGACGTTAGGGCAGTTCGGCTCGAATGGCGCCTCATGGAAAACTTGTCCTGGACAGCACCGCGAGGATACAAGATGGTTTGGCAAGGTCTTCAGGAGGGGAGAAAGAGGCTGGCTCTTCCAGGGCATAGTGAGGGGTACAGGAGGCCCGCTTGGCCGGGGCGCCGGGATGGGCGTGGGAGGCCTGCCCATCCGGGGCACCGCGAGGGGCGCGAGAGGCCTGCATGGCTAGGGCGGCACAAGGGTTGCGGTATGCTGGACGATCCGTGGAGACATGAGGGGTGCAAGTGGTCAGGTCATACGGGGCTCGGTAGGCCAATGACAGGAACGACCGGGGAGGCTCGGGAGGGCACCGCCAGGCCGGAGCCGCGGGGTGGGTGGGGCGCATGGACGGTGGAGATGCAGGGTGTGCGGGGGCATGCTGGGCACACCAACGGTGAGGCCGTGGGGTGCACGGGGCGCACGGATGGCAGAGCAGTGTGGCAGCTGCGATGTTGTGGGTGTATCGTGCATGGCCACCATGAGAGCACGGTGGGGCGATGATGCTGCGGGGCGGGGCCGGCACCGTTGCCTTTGTCGTAGCCGACAGTGGGGCCGACCGCAATTCTTACTCTCTTCCACGTAGGCGGCCATCCATCTCCATCGCGAAGAGATCCAAAGGAGATCGACAGAGGGGTTAGTCCATGTTAGTTTGGCCTTCTCCCTCCGTATTTATAGTGGTTGCAAGTGGCTCAACATAAGGTTAGAATGAAAAACATCATGCCCTTCCTACAATAAATTATTCTCATGCCACATGGAAAACATCTGCAATGATTCAATTTTTTAGAAGAGAAGATTCATGGGAATAACATCATATTTAAAATAATATCCCTACATTTTTCAAATTTTGTTGATGTTGGCACAAGAAGGTGGATGTCGATTCGTTGTAGACAAACACGTCTTATGTCGAAGGAATCTCTGAGAAAGGAAGTCAATGTCGAGGTCATTCTTCGTAGTTGAATGTGTTCTTCATCAGCGTTCTTCATCGGTGGGGAATTATTTGTTGGGATCCTTCTCCCAATATCTATCCCAATAGTTCTAATCCCCCTTTGCCAACAGTTTCCCAACAAATGAATAGATATCCCTTTCAAATAATAGATTATCTATTATTTATTTTGATGGGTTTAAAATTAAAATTTTATCATTTAATTAAATGAGATGGCTTAATTAATTAAAGGGGGAGGGTTGTTACCATTAAAAAAGGGGAGTTGTTGAACCATTATGTTAAGGGAGGTCAAAAGACTCTCCCAAATTTAAGAGGGAGTTGAGAGGTCTTCCTCATTTAAATGGGGGTTTAGTCATGGGTGGTCCCCACACTTTAACCTCTAGTTGGAGGTTATGCTCAGGTGGGACCCACCACTATAACACCTCATGGGAGGTTATGGTGTGGTGGTCCCGACCTCCAACTTCCATATGGGTGGTTATAATAGATATAATTAAATAAAACATGGATTTATTTTATTTTATTATTTCCTTGGAAAACCAAAAAACTATCTTCCACCCTCGACCAACTGCCATCGAGGTGAAATCTTTCTTAAGAAAATATCGGCACTGCGAGTTCAATGGTTCCATTACACTTCATTTCTGAGCACATGTTTGAACAATAGAAAAACACTCTTGTACATTTACTGAACGTACCCGAACAAATCTTCAAAAATTGATTTCAGGAACACCGGACCACAGAATCACAAACCATCAATTTTTGCGGACTCGTAAAATTACCATTTATTTAAATAAAAATTTACATGGAAATTAAAGGTCTTTACATTACATAATTATTATTAGTAACACAAATTATTTTACATTTTATATAAATTCAACTAATAGAAACATTTTTTCGCAAAAAAATATTTCTAAATGATTAACTATATTAATTTAAAAATAATATTTCCACTAAATTATAAATTTCATTTGATAAAATTTATATCAAATATAAAATTATAAGTATCAAATTATGTTAAATGTTAAATCATTATTTTCTTTATTAATATGAATTAATAATATCATAAATTAATTACCATAGTAAAATTGATAGTGGTAAAGTGTAATTATCTAGTGTAAATGTGGTAACACGTTTAATAAACATGCATATAATTGAATGGATAATATTTGGACGAAAAAATATTCCCCTACAATTGTATTCATTTTTTTTACATTGACCACTGAATAATTTATTGAAATTATTGAAAAATGCAATTGTGTCCCCAAAACAAGACATCCTAAAACATATAAAAGGGGGGCATAATCAACACTTTATGACACACCTTCCATTATAATTACTTCTTGAAACTATTCTAGTTTTCTCTCCTTAGAACACTATCCCAATGAGATAATACCATGATCACTCATACATATCATATTCCCTTCAAATTCATGTATACATCCCAGAAAAAAATAAATCCCCCTAAAAAAATATATTCAACAATATGGTTTTCAACATAATTATATTCAATAAAATTTATTATACCCTAGTAATATAAAGATATTAATATCTTTTAAATATTTTAATTATATAATATTATAGATATTATAGATATTTATTCATATATGTCATCTATTTTGAAAATCAAATCAGTAATTCATACAATGTAAATAATACCACCTCTAGGATGTAAGAGGTTTCATTTTCCTTAAACTCCTTAAAACGTATAGGTATAATGATTAAATTAACGTATAAATATGTTATTATGTTGTAATTTGTTTTCTTGTGTCAATTTGAGGAACTTATTAAATCTATAACCAACATGAAATCATTGTTAGTTTAAATGATTAAAATAAGAACGAATAATGGATAATATTTTTTTGATATTATATTATTCTTTCACATCCATTTACTATTGGTTTACATTATTATAATTCTAATTTATCACAAAAATGAACACAAAATTATATCACAATACACTTGTTATATTGATATTATAATAAAAATTCCTCTTAATAATTTACTATTTTATGATGTGTTAATGTTTGGTTCAATTTAACCACCTAATTGGAAACTAAATTGAATTTATACCATGAATGGAAATGTGAAGAATGTAAAGGTTATAATCAGATATAAATTTGTAAATAATAATTATTATTTGGGTTTTATAGATGTTATATAAATATTTAATTCATTAATTAATAATGCACTCTCTAATCTTAAAGAATCATTGAAACATGATTGTTATCGATTTGATATTAATTGATAATTTAACACATGAAATTTATAAAATAATAAAATTTTATTCAATTTTTTATTCAACCCACAAATTTTAGTTTTACATTCATTACTCTCAAGACTATGTTTTACCGAAAACAATATATTGTTAATATTTTCATTTAATATTATAGTAATCCACTAGCCATTTGAATAAAGGATATGGATTGTATTAGATAACATTTGAAAATATATATTTTATACATGTTAATTAAATATTTATTTTTTATTAAAAAAATACGAATAATTGGGAGTAAAAAAGAAATGTTTTCAGAAAAATAGTATTTTTTTCCTAAAAGACGGTTCAATCGAACTTGGTGGACAAAATATTATATTATTTTTTTAATAATTTTATAAATTTTTTTGAAAAATGAATCATAATGATTAATTTAGGAATACCAATAATATATTATGGTGACTCTTTGGAATTTTTTTAGAATTTTATTTTTTTGATATATAGTAAAAAATATTGGATTTTAATTGAAAACTCAGTTTTTATCTAAATATTTTATAAAGATAAATAAAATTTGTAATTTGTCTTAATGTAAATAATAGTTGAATTATAAATATTTAAATCTAACTTCATTCATTATAATAATTTTAATATTATATTTTGATATTAGATCATGTTAAACTTATATACATTTTCACTTTAAAAACATGATTTCTCTTCACATCAGCAGTATTAATTTTAAATTAAAAAATTCCAATTATGTGAATTAAATATGGATAAATGTATTAAATATATGGAATTATAATTATTTATTTTATCTTATAAGGTTATATTAATTGATGATATTTTTGATTAGTAAAACTAGTAAAAAAATTATTGTGACTAATGTTTAAATGAGTTTACATAGTGCTTAGTCTTAGAATATAAGTAGTAATAATAACTCAAATAAAAAAATCTTATATCCATATATATACCTTATAACTTCTACGATATATAATAAACCATTATAGGATTTGGTTTACATGAAAAAAATGTTGGTGTAGTTCACTCTTTCAAAAAATTACAAGTGTACCACTAACTCCACTTATAAAATGCCTCCCCCATTCGCTCCAATTTACACAATCAAATGCATTTTTGAAGAAAATACCTGGCAAAAAACAAAAAAAAATTCCTTAACTCATCTTAGAATCATTATCATGGTCATAAATATTATATATGAAGGATTTAGTGGAGACATAAGGAGGATACCTGAAGAAGAGGAAATGTTCTTCAACAAGATACATTATTTTACTTCTTTACTGACCTCATTAATTTCCAATTAAACCATTATGATATAAAAAATCAATATAATAAATACAATCGTATTTTTTTATAATAAATTTATGACCTAAAATGATATTAATTCCATTAAATGTCTTATTAAATAATCGTTTCTGTGTATGACGAACTAACGTCTTGCAAACTGATGTCGTTCATTTTTCTATGTCCACCTCCCATGGTTGGGTATGATGATGGATATAAAATACATATATGATATTTATAAATAATTATTACTTTTTTAGTCACTATATAATATATATATATATTTACCTTATATTCCATAAGATATTTTATAATGTCGCTGGTGTGTATGGCAGACTACCGCCTCATGAAGCAATTTGAGTCGTCTTTCACTAAAGCTTCACATAGAACGTGATAATGATAAATTTAATGATTAAATATGATATAAATGAAATTATTATGATATTTATGACATATTTATAATTATTTAATGAAAATATGTATCATCTTTTTCATTCCATTCCACTCACGTAAAGTTGATATCATTGTTTGTGTACATGTAAACTACTGCCTTCAAAAAAAGATGTGACTCTCTTTTCAACAAAACACCACATTGATAAAATATATAATAATATAATATTTTATTAAAGATATTTTCTTAATTATCTATGTGTAAAATATTTGTTACCTTTATTCCACAATGATCGGTGATAAATAGAGATGCTACTCATACATACGTACGAGATAACATAACCATGATCATAACGTAAATAATTTATCATAACCATTATTCATGATTTGGTTTTAATGAATAATTTATGTAAAAATATGATAATAATTTTATTATTATTAATCATTATATGATGAACCAATATAATATGTCCAATAAACGTTTCTTTAATGAAAAAAGGTGCATTAGAAAACCAGGAAATTAACACATAGAGGAATGAAAATAAAGAATGATTTTTAATGAATGTGTGATAATATGTTATAATAGGATACTATATGAAATCATAAATACTTATATGGTTTTTGTGTAAGTTAATGTCATTTTTAAAACAATTATACAATTGGTTAAAAATGTCCAAAAAAGGATGTTTCATGTTAGAGATTTCTTCTAATTTTACATTCTAGTGATAATTATTTGTCATTTTGATCCAATTAAATTTTATGTTATTTATATAGTTTCCAATTAAGATGAAGTATCATGAATAATTCATAATTATTACAATTTTAATTTTAAAATTTATTTATTTCATTTAAGTAGATTTAAAATTAAAATTACCAAATGTTGAAAGTTATTGTGCAATCTCACATTCATTAATTATTGTTAAATTTACCATGTGACAATAAATTTATTGTAATAAATTTTTGTTGTACATTATTTTTATCATAAATATTCCTCATATTGTGTAATGGAAATTATAATTTCAAAACAAAAATAGAATGTTTACATACGGTGTTTACACTAAATGTTATTCAATTAAATAGGGAAATATTGATAAATCCATATCCTTTACTCAGTACTGATTTCTGATAAGGTACATTTTTTCTGAATTAAATATATTATTAATTATATGAGTAATTAATTGGAATAGTATAACATGGGTTGGAGAACAGTTAATGTAAGTTCATCGATGTATTGGTAGTCTCATGAGACGTAATAGTTGGCCAAATCAGATGAGTTTTCTTCTCAAGTATGTTTTAAATCACCTAGTCAATGGTCTTGATGGTAAATGTCTCTTGTACCGAGGATTCATTGTGTCTGATTATTAATAATTTACTTCTTTGTGAATTCAGTAATTACTATTATCCATGATATTATTTCAATGGCATTATATATGGATGCATTTAATTCTCAAGTTATTTTTAAACGACATATGTTTTAGTTATTTTCCATTTCAAATTGATTATGCTTTATCTCACCATGATAGTCTAGTAATTTTAATGGATTGAGTTAAATTATCTACCTCACTATTTTTATTATGCTTATTGATTCATGATTTTTTCCACTATACATAAACCAAAATAAAAATTTGAACTCAAAATAATTTTATTAACATTCCCCAATTTATGAATATGAATCCTTCGAATGAGTTTTCAATTATACTGAACATTTTATTTGTTATTAATTTTTTTTTATCTTTTCCCAATATAAAATGGGTACCATTAATTTATCTACCTTCCCATAACATCTATACTGATCGATAATTTTGGATTTTAAATATTGTATTTATGATAATTTTATAATGTAATGTACCGTCTTGGAGCTACTGGGGTTGGGGTCATAACCTTTTTTTATCAATGAACATTTATTAGAACACTTAGAAATTAAATTTAGAGAAATATATATTAGGGAACATAACCCTATGATAGAATTTGTGTATACGCATAAGGAACATCGTAATGTTTCGGTAAGATATAGATTATGTCATATTCCCCTATAATAAATACTTGTTCAGATAATAAATGTGGTATTGTTTCTAAAAAAAGATGTATCTAGGTGTAACTAATATGAAAATGGAATATTATGATAGAATAAATCATTACTAGGTGAAGAATAATGGATATTATTGTGTAAATAGTTCGATATTGTTAGGTGATATGCTTAGAAAAATTCAGATTTTTGTTACATATCAATAAGAAGGATTTCAATACAAATATAACCCAAAAAACCAAAATTATGATTCTGAGATAAAAAATGCATAATTTTTTTTCTATTAAATCTGGTATACAAAATTTTTAATTATACATTATGATTTTAAATTCATAATCATATGATCTATTAAATTATATTCTATTGTTTAAAAATGGATCCTAGAAGGAAGAAAAGATTTAAGGCTTGTTTCCAATGTATATATTTACCTACTATAGAAGCAAATATAGAAGGTATTGGAACTGTGAAAGTTATGGATTTGTTGTGAAATCATAATCAGATTTTGAGAAATAACCTTTCCTAGATGGAGCAACCTGTTTTAAACTGAGATTATCCTATGTTGTATAACATTATACGATAAAGTCCCCTGTCATTTAGAGGGACTAATGATCTAATGATATTTGGGAAATGAAATAAGTGTCAATATAATAAATTTATGGTGTTTTTATGTGGTGAAAATAAACATTTAACACTTATAGTGTGTTGTCTGAAAGGTCATTCTAATAAATGATTGTTATTGATCCAAAATAACAAGGAAGAAGAGGAAATAAATCTCATGGGGTGAAATGATTTTAAGGATAATTTTTCTGAATAATATATCTCACCTAAGAAATAAACTAATTTGATGATAATGTTCAATAACATAAACAAAAAGTAAGTATAGAGTTTTCTTGATTATGAAGCTACCTTTACTATATAATCATGGTATGCTACATTTTACTTATGTAAATCAGTGTATATGATAGGAAATTTATTTAAAGGGCATATGCCGAGCCTCCAAAAAGTATTGTACTCTCAAAAAATTTCTACATATAATAAATTTGTTTAAGGTGATCTCAATATTGGAAAATAATTCTCTATTCCTTATGGACCCAAAGGGAAGCAAGAGAATATAAGGATGAAATAAGAATGCATGGATAAAGGGAATAACAGAAATAATTATTTTCCCACATGGGATAACTGTTGAAAGAATGACCCTGGGATTTTTTGATGGGATTGGAATTTTTTATAAATGTATTAATAAGGAATCCCATGAAAATGAAACAATTGGATCAATGAAAACATTGTTATTTAGTTTTTTAATTATAAAAAGATATGGCATTATGAAAATGAATTCCCCAAGTGTCGAGGGAATATACCATAGATGTTGATAAGGTATCAAGGATAAGATTATGCTATTGATACAACCAAAGTGGAATTATTAATTTGATCATGTATTTGGATCCAGGAAATATATTGAAGAAAGATTATTCATGATATTCTTCTTGTTAGAATTATAAATTATTTAATGATTTTAATGTAGTACTATTTCATACATGATATAAAACCAATTTTTTAATTGTATTAAGAAATGTGATACAATAGAATTATAAAATTGATGGAAAACACATGATTTAGGGAAAGATAACTATTAAATCATTCTTCATAATGAGATTGTAATTTTTGGATAATGATATGATTTATATGGATAAAGTAAATTGGATTATAATGACTACTTTAGAGTAGATTAATGATACCATGAAAATGTTTTTAATGCTATAATTGATGTAGTCTACAACTTTTTCGGATTTATGTAACATATCTAATAGTTTTTTTATTTAGGTAATATTAAGAAATTCATGTTTTCAATATGTTTTTATGGTTAGTTAGGTTATATATGATGAAATGACAGATGTTTAACTTTTGATGAGTTTTTAGAGATTATCGTATTTCATCACCAAATGAATATTTATACATATAGGTTAACCTATGTTAACCATTTTTCATAAAATAAATTATATATTGATGAAATAAATTTTAACAATATTAACGATCTTGTGATCTACTAAGTGTTTCAATTATGGAAAATTCAAATTAAATTATTAGAGTAAGAGATAAATTAGAAATTTATAAATTCTCAATTAAAGGATGAAATTGTACTAATCAAATGGATTGAAATAAAATAATAAAATATTCTCAGTAATGTTCATAAAAATCAGAAAAAGGATCTTCAAATTAATTTTTTTCAAATTTCCAAAAAAATTATCATATCAATGGAATTTTTCACACATATTTCATCTATGAATTGGTGTTCAATTAATTATTTCTGACCGTATTCTATATCACTATCCATCAATATTTTGGGGTTATTATTCTCTTTAATGTCTTTGTTTTCATTTTACACCAATTTTCTCCTACTTGTAGACCATGTTACGTGATTATTTATAATGACATTTGTACCTCCCTAACCCTCTTATTTAGAGGATGTCTTATTTACGCTTTTGCGATATGTGTTTTTAAATAGAATAATTTTTAAACTGTTATTTACCATGATCATTTTTAAATTATAAGGAAAAAAATTATTTAAGGTAGGATTATGTGAAACCATAAAATTATAAATGAATAAAATATTATTCAATAGAATATGAGACAACAACCATTGGGTTTATGTTGCGTTACACATAAGATCGTGTTTTACCGAACAACAATATATCATTAATATTATTATTTAGTATGATAGTTATCACCTAGACATTGAAATGAATGTTATTAAAAATATTAACTAAATTATGAAAATATATAGTTTAAAAATTTATATTATTTATATACATATTATTAATAAAATAATTATCATTTGAATGATAATAAATTGTGTTCAGAAAAAATATTTTCTAAATAATAATTTAATCATGCATGGCTAACAAATTTTAAAATTTATATTTAAAAATTTTAAAAATTTTAATTGTAAAAATATTCATAATTTTTGAAATCATAATTACAAAATTATATTTGGGATAATTTAATGAATTTTTCTAAGATTCATTTTTTGATGAACAATAAAAATACCATATTTTAACTAAACAAGCCTTTTCAAATAAATAATTTTTGTTGTTAAATTATATTTTCAATATGTTTTAATATAAAATAGATCAATAATAGAAATATTATTATAATTTAGGTCATTTAAATCATTTTTATTGATTTTTTTATATAAAAATATGTCAAACATAAAAAAAATTTCACATTAAAAAAACATTATTTCTCATTACATCTATAAGATTAAATTTAAATTTATCACATCTATGATTTCAATTTGGTGAAATGAATTCCATTTTTTAATAATAATTTATTAAATTATCTAATAATGTCGACATAAATTTTTACCATACTAATTAGTAAATAAAATCCAAATTAATCATAGTGATTAAGGGTAAAATTAGTTTATTTAGTTGTTAGACATAGTATATAATTTTTAATAATGACTCAAAACATTTCCAAATGAAATTATCTAGTTTTATTTATACCTTATACATTATAACATACATAATTTACATTTAATGGGTTCTAGTTTCATAAAATAAATGTCGATGGAATTCACTCTTCCAAAAAATTTAAACTGTACAAGCCTCGCTAATTATTAAATGCCTACCCATCTCCTCTCCACATAACCCCGTAAAATCACATTGCTTCAGAAAATACCTGACCAAATATATTCCCAAATTACCTCAAAAAATCATATAAGGTATACCTTTTTTATAAATATAACCTATGAAGGATTTAGTGTAATCTTAAAGAAGATACTCGAGTATGAGGTAATGTTTTCAAATGAGCTTATTTATTTTACTTATTTCTCCTCAAGTTTCTTTTAAATAATGTTGATATAATATCATTAATACATTAAAATTAAATTTCTTATAATAATTTAATTCCCTAAAACCATCTAAACTTACGTAAAATGGGATATAGAATCATCATTTGTGGGTAAGAAGGACTACAACCCCACAAAACGATGTCGTTCGTTTTTCCAATTCCACCACCCAAGGATGGATATTAAGATGAATCTAAAGAACATATTTTATATTTATAAAATATTTATATCTATTTTGTAACTATATTATATATATTTTACATTCCATTATGTAGGATATATGATAACATTGATCATCTGTACAATGGACAACTGCCTCACGAAGTGATGTGATTCATCTTTCACATAAGCATCAAATGTAATGTAATAAATATAAATATATTGACATTATATGATATAAATTTAAAAAATATGATATTAATAATATATTTAGCACTATTTAAAAATTTTATATATCATTTTAGTTATTTTCATTTCACTCACATAGTTATGGTGACATCGTTCTTAAAAGTGTGGATTATCATATTCATGAAGAGATGTGAATATATTTTTCATCAACACAAAACATGGTTGAAATAAATATTTATATAATATGGTATTGATGATTTTATTATAATTATATAATGGTTAAATAATACTTACCTCCTTTCCATAATTATTAGTGAAAAGTGAAAATGCTAATATTGTATACGTATGGCATACCATCTCTATGACTATAACAGACTTCATTTTTCATAACCATCATTCATGATTATTTTTAATAGTAAACATAATGTAAAAATATTATAATTATTTAATTATTATTATTATGTTTATGATTAAACTCTATAATATGGTAAATAACCATATATTTAATGAAACAATATGTGTTGATGCTCCTTTTTCATCACAGAGTCCAAAGGAATGTAATGGGAAATGACTTAACCCAAATTGATTCATCCATTGAAGAAAACATCAAAAATCGACAAATGCATGAACAAGGCGTCAAAAGCATCATTGTTGCGCAAGTTCCTTCATAGTCGCGCAAGTATACATGTGTGCCACTTAATGGTCGTTCAAGTGACTTGAGCTCCCTAAGTTATAACTGCCCGGGGTCTTCTCCTGCCTATAAATAGACACTGTGGGCCCCCAATTTGGGGAGGGATTTTTACAGAATTCAGATTTGAGCTCCCGGCACCCTAGTCTCTTCTCAAAGCATCCGAAACACTTTCCAAAGTAATTTCATACCTAGAACTAAAGATCTAAAGAGGGGGAGGAAGGCCTAAGTGTTGAAACTCATAAACAGTTGCGCGCCTGAGTAGCCAGACCTTAAGGGAAAATGGCCACACTTGCTCACCGCCTTACTCCTTTAATAGAACATGCGCACAACCCCTATGAAAGAACCTAAAGAGGATTCTAAATTCTTTAACCATAGTTCACCCAAGTATTACACTGCTGGTTGAACACCGTGAAAGTACCCAACATGTCGCGCAGGTATACCTGCGTGACCAAGACTTGCACACCCACGCAGTACCTGCATGCCTTCCAGGACTTGCATGCCCCTGCCTTTTTGTGTGCCCTTCTTTCCCATTTTACCCCTCTTAAGACATTCCATCTCCCCTATTCAAGATTTGGTCCACAAGACACTCTTCAAAGCCATTTATGGCATGATTTCTTAATTTTACTTCCTTATCTGAAAGGAATTATGTGGTATATCTCTCAAAATATAGTAATTTACACATCTTTATGTCACAAAAAATTGAGATTTCATTCATTCAACATAAACCTTTAAGATGAGAGAATCCAACTATGGGATTCCTTTTCAGGAATAAGTCCCAATCATAATTCCTTTAACCTGTCACACCTTTTTAAGAATAAGTCCCAGTCTCAAATTTGGGCAACCCCTTTTGGAATAAGCCCTAAGTCCCTTAACTTTTCATGTATCTTAACCTAGGCCTCCTTCTCAGGAGTAATCCCAAGTCATAATTTCACTCAATAAATCCTAATTTACCCTTGATCTGGGATTCCTTCACAGGAGTAAAACCCAATCATCAATCCTCTCTTAATTTTGGTCCTTCTTTCCAGGAGTAAGTCCCATGTTAGAGTATTCAAATCTTCGTGAAGCACATATACCTTTATAGACCCTGTTCCTAGATTTCTTCCCTGAAGTTAATCCTAAATATTCATCTATTTTGGGCAGTCATACATACATAAGACCCACATCATTTCTTATGATTGCATCTTTCATGGCCCAATTGTCTATTTTCATACCAATACCTCTGGTTTCTCACACCGAGCATGACTCACATGAGATTAAAGGGTAAAAGTAATTATGACAACCTTCATTGAGCCATCAATCATAAACATCATACTCCCTTACTCAAACTACATGGGTTCTGATTTCTTTTCCAAAACAAAGGATACATAGGTAGCCCATCTGTGGGTTTGATCCCAACTCTGAAATAATCCATTTCCTTCTGAATGACAATAAACATCAAGTGCCCCACTGAGTGGCTTTAAAACCATCATGGTCATCATAAATGACCAAGAGGATTCTATATAAATGTGTCGAAGGATAGAATTGACCAAGAATCACTAGTAAATACATATTATTCTCTATCGATGAGGAACCTCGAATACATATAATATATTCTCTAAAATTCATACATATCTGATCATTGATTGTTAGATCTAAAGGAAAGCTCATTTTATACTTGGTAATGTAATAAGGATTCAAGAACATAACTTAAATCTATAAAGAGAGTCCCGGACTAGACAATAATTCCCCTAAAAATGGTGTGATGAGTCCAACCTCCCATCCTCTCGACCAATGAAAATTCTTACGCCTCATCAGTCCACAAACTAATGAGCGCCTACCTTTGGAATGTAGGTCCAAATGGATGTGCAATCATTGGAGGTTTCCAGTTCTACGAACAAACCCGTTAGAAACCAATTGGAACGTTTGATCCTTCCATCAAGGAGGTCATCACTGAATTACGAGGGAAACAAAAAATGGCGAACCAGACGTGAATCCATAGCCAAGTTAAAATGATGTTTTACCTATTTGTTAGGCCTCTATTTAAAAAACACTGAGAGGGGCAAAAAAAACAATCATTGACATATTTTCTCATCCAAAAGATTTAGGAGCTGAATTTATCTTGATTATGTCTGTTATATCAAACAGGCACTCTTTTCCAAGATCTTATGCATTTCAATAATGGCTGCTCTCAGATTCACACCTGTGAATACTACTGCTGTAAATTCCACTGCTCTATTCCTGCTGGATAATCATCCGCTCTAAGGATGAAATCACCTACTTAACTTCTTCAATGCTGGGTATCAAACACACTGGTTAACGATTACCGTCAACACGGTACCATCCCAACTATGGAGGCTGCCCGAAAACCTCTCTAAGTGAGAAACTCGCAAGGGTTGTCCGGACAACGACAACCATTGATCAAGAAGTAAGCGGTGCTGACTACCATCTCGAACCATTTTGGGTCGTTATCCTCGGAATGCAATCACCATTCGCTCCCTTATTCTAATGAAGTGAATGAGCAGGTCCCTCAGGGCCTTAATTCATGAAGACATGAGTCCTTCCCGAGGGCTCCCACCGACAATCGCCGCCAGACTCGTGTGGCAGTGCGCCCTCAACATGATGAGGGTACCGACTCCAGGAATTTGGCTCCGGTTCCACGAACCCAAGCAGGCAAGACGAATCACCAGAGGCAGAATACAGTCAATATTGAGTAGGTTATCATCTCTACCATCTCCAGAGAAGTCCACCAACCTAACTTTGTGGCAAGCAAAGAGCGGGCACATACACCTGTTCGTTTTAATTCCACTGTCCAGTGGACTCTTCTAGCAGCATCATTCCCATCCCGCCAGGAAATTCCGGCAGAGTACAAATGGCAGTAATATACACCTGTTATACATCATCAGTTATTCACCATGCTTGTACGACTACATATGATGGAGCTCGTCAACCACGTTTGGCGATGTGCAATAAGCAAAGACACACACCTGCTAGTATTAATCAATCCTACCAACTGTCTCGTTTGGTAGCACACGGAGAAGTCAGTCGGAAAGATCCGGCGACAAACAGGAGGCAGACTCAACTCTCTGCCCCCACACTTGAGTATTGTCAGGATTCACTGATAGGAAAAGGAGGATAGGAGCATGCACATACACCTACTCCAAGCCCGGAATGGACGTATATTCCCGTTCCAGCAGCTGAAGTCACCAAGAGTGTTTTATCAATGGTGAAAGATCAGAAGAAAATTCCTGCTCATATTCTGGATGGTTGTCAGAATATTATAACAGCTTCAGCAGCATCTCAGGGAAAGACACATAAATCTATCCCTAACAGTGTAGTGACACGTCAAAAATTCACTCTGGAACAGACACACACATTGTTCCTGTCCAAGAGGGTTGTGGGTCATACTCCCCCATATCATACGGACAACAAAGTCAGGCACATACACCTGATTTGAGTGGAGATCGTCAGCCTAACCTCGCCATCATTCCTGATCAGGAACATACACCTGCTCAGAGTACCCACTTTCCTCAACAGGTGGTTCCCAAAGCGAGTATTAAGGCGTCTAAGAAAAAGACCTACCCAACATAGTCAGGAGATCAAGGGCCAATCTGTAACAAGGCCTTGCTTGATGGTGGAGTTCATGAAGCCCTCTGACATTTATCTATTGGAATTCAAGATTCTACTCCCTCAGTTCCCAATATTGGGAACATTAATTCCGAAGTTATTCAATAGAAACTTCCTCATGAAGGCTTGCATCATAAAAATTCGATTGATCTCGAAGTTTCATCTTTAGATGAGAGCCACAGGAACCCTCTGTGTGGTCAGAAGACCATGGAGCAAGAGATCTCATCTTTTGTTGTAACCCATTATTGTGGTCCTCCCCATGATGACGAATTAACTGCGAAATTCCTCTCCGCAGTAGTGATGCACAATGCTCGGAAAATTCTCCAGTGGACAATGTAGTGCCGAGAAAGCCCTCTTATCTTGAGGCAATTGCAAATGCAAAACCAGTCATCTCTGATTCTTCATCGCTAGAAGGTGAAATACTTTCTCAATCAGAATATAGCCCAAGGTGTAGTTCATTCTCCAAACCACCCCTATGTCATGCATCTTCTAGTTTGATCAATGATTTCTCTACCAATATTGTTGAATCTGATGAAGAAACAAGGAGACACCATCTCTGGTCAAAATGGGTATAAAAATCTTCATTTATTGATAAAGAGAAAATGCTGAAAATGAGAAAACAACTGGAAAAAGGTGAAGTACCAGTCAGGTCTTAGCCTCTGGCTGACTCCCAGTATGACATTCCAAAGATGTTGACGGAAGATGGAATCCATGATATTCGTCTCAACATATGGAAAGCTCTTTTTCAAATGAAGAAGAAGGTATTACCTTATGATGGTTATGAAAATCATCATAAGATAATAGAGGGGTTACAACGTCAGATTGATTTGGCATCTTTATCAGTCTCTCGATACCAGAAGGCTGAAAAGAAACAAAGAGCCCTTCAACGTTCATGCCTTGGCGCACTAAGAAAATTGTGTCAGTTAATTGCCAATGCCCCATCTGGTTTTCATGTCAGAGGATGGAGTGTTCATGGACAACTACATTTCACAGTTCTCTCCAGTCAGCAATGCCCACCGAAAATGGTCTCATGCAATGTTATTGCCCATGGCTGGCCATAGTCAATGGGCTTTTTTTGTAATCAAAATCTTGCTTAAGAAAATGCTTCAAATAGTTCTCTCAAAATCAAGCATACAGAGAACAAGCTGTTGAATTACTCCTACATCAAGAAAATGAGAATATTGAACAAGCCTCTCGTATGGAGCAAGAACAACATCAAGTGACAGAAGTGTTAGAAATCATCCAATGGTCTTTTAAACCAGGTGATAAAAGTGGATACAGGTTAATGAATCTATCTAAATTCCGGACTATGGTTCACAAGATCAAGAGAGATTTTAAGAAAGCCTCATACATAGCTTGTCAAGAGCCACCACAACTTTCCAGAATGGGGAATCTTTTAAACCAACCCTCAGAATCAACAAATAGGATTCGAAGAGTTGAGCGAGAATAGTAGGAACAGCCCCAGTCAACCGGACTGGGGACTTTTTCAAATCATCAATCAACTCCTCAGATAACGTCGGTCTTTTCTTGATTGGAGAATAATCCCCAAGAGGAACGAAGAGCCAAATTATCAAGAGATTACCTCCAAATTATGGTTCATCAAGAAGTTACTAAGGGATTGAATCAACATAAGGAAATGTATCATCAAAGACATGGAAGACAACAGTATCATAAAAGTGCTGATAGAAGGGATGTGATGCGTTATGCATCAATCAATGTCATCAATGTCATTGTTGTTGATCCACCAGATGAGGCTCACTCAGGGGACTTGGATGAATAGGTTCCTGCTCAAGAAGATGTACGCACCGATACAAAGGAAGAAGGTGTGTGTACACGAAATCAAAGGATTACTCAGAACCTAGGTAATCCTTCAAGTAACCCACTTCCACCTCTCTGAAAAGGGTCCAACAAAGGGAGGGGAAATAATCAGGTTACATATCCTTCCTCTGGAGAAGGCCAATTGCTCTTACTAGAGAAAAGGTTTGCACAACAAGAGGAAGAAATGATAGAATTAAAGAGGTTGAATACAGAACTACTTCAGAGTAGTCTTCTTCTGAAGCGTGCCGGAGTCAGTCAGCCTAAAGAATTTGTTGTAGCTACTGAGATAGATCAGGAATGTCCTCCTCTATCAGTACACCCTCACATGTCTAATCCTAGGGGTCAAGTACAACAACAGTTGACAGTGTTACCATCAGTTGCAGCACCAACCACCACATCTGTCCAAGCTCCAGTCATTAACCCTACCCAAGACAAATTTCAACCCGATGTTTCTCATATGTTAATGACTACCATTGAGTCATTAAAAGCTCAGTTGGATACTATGGAAGGGAAACATGCGCACATTCAACCAGAAAAGAATGTTTACCCTGAATGGGTAGATTCAATCTCTCCTCCATCCAGTTATGGAAACCCTGTATTCCATACTTTCAATGGATTAGGAGACCCTGAACAACATTTGACAAATTACGTGTCTTGTTGTGATCTTATTATGGGAACTCTGGAGCAGAAAGAAGTAGTAAATCTCAGATGCTTTGTATGAACCATGCAAGGACCAGCCTTTGTCTGGTATACAAGCATGCAATCCCGATCAATTACCGGATGGGAGGATCTTCGAAAAAAATTCCTTCTTCAGTACATCTCAACTTTTCCAAAGATGACAGTTTTCGATCATACAAACTGTAAGAAAAGGGAGAATGAAGGAGTCTCTCATTTCATTGCTCGCTGGAAGGGATTAACATATTCCCTGAGCTTAGCACTCCCTCAAGAGAAACTGTTTCCAATCTGTGTGGGAAATATGCATGACAAATTACGCATGCCGTTAATCCCTGTGAAATACACAGTAGGGTTTCGAGACCTTAATTCAATTGCTCATCAGATTAAAGATTCCCTTTTACAGGCTAAGGCTAAATCTCGTGTAATTCCATCAGCTCCAGGAAGGAGAATGTATAAAGTAGAAACTACTACAGTTATGCTTAAACAAGCGCTTGTACCTATTCCTACTTCAAAACCTTCATCTTCTCGAAGGGGCCCACCTCTTGAGCACAAACAAAAAAGGTTGTTTCATCCAGATGATCAAAGAGGTCAAAGACAAAAACAATTTGAGGATTTGAAGAGCAAAACATACTCTTTCCGAAATGAACAAGTTCCTAGTTACTTCATTTCGGCTCAGGAAAATAATTTGTTTCAATTGCAAAGTCCCAAACGGCCAAACAAGGAAGGAGATGAAGAACGCCCCAATTATTTCCCCTTCTATCAAATGATGGGGCATCCCATCCAAGTCTGTTTTGTCTTCAAAGACCTCCTGCAAAAGATGGTCGACTCAGGACAAGTCAAATTGAAAGTTTCTTCATCTCAGGTAGCATGTGTTACTGCCAAAGTTACAGATGAGTAAGGTGAATGGCAACAAGTCAAAAGAAAAAAATGAACAGATGTATGATGATTTGATGGTCAAAAAGAAAATCAACCTAACTCATGCTATTTTGTGAACAAAACTAAAGAAACTGATTGTGTCTTCTTCCATGAATGTTGCGGAAAAACCTTCTTCATTAGAGGGAAAATCCTCAAAGAAACGATATGATTCAAAGAAAGAAAAAGAATCAGAAAAAGATGAGTATGTGTCAAAGCCTAAGTTGTCTTTGAATCTGGCAGACTTCATGCCATCTACTTCAAAGCCACGGGCACCACCCCACCAATCGGCACAGCCTAAACAGGCTAATCTGGTAGAGTCTTCATCAGAAGAAGAGTTAATATTTGGTTCTGTTTAATATCAATGGATGGAGATCTCATTGCTTCTCCAACTAATGCTAGATTTTTGAAGAAGTATTTTGTATAAACAGAAAATAAGCACTATGGTCCAGTATGACCTTAAACTGCACCACCGTCCAGCAAGACATAAAACTGAACCATCAATGGTCCATCCATATGACCTTAAACTATTTGTACTTTCATCCCACACGACATTAAAATGTGAAAAAGTTCCCTAAATTGTCCAGTATGACCTTAAACTGCACCATGGTCCAGTATGACCTTAAACTGTACCATGGTCCAGTATGACCTTAAACTGCACCACTGTATAGCAAGACGTTAAACTGCACCATCAATGGTCCATGCATATGACCTTAAACTAATTGTACTTTTTTCCCACACGACGTTAAACTGTGAAAAATTTCCTTAAATGGTCATGTATGACCTTAAACTGCACTATGGTCCAGTATGACCTTAAACTACACCATGGTCCAGTATTACCTTAAACTGCATCATGGTCCAGTATGACCTTAAACTGCACCACCATCTAGAAAGACGTTAAACTGCACCATCAATGGTCCCTACATATGACCTCAAACTCTTATTAATTTCGTCCCACATGATGTTAAACTATGAAAATGTTCCTTACAGGTCTAGTATGACCTTAAACAGCACCATGGTCCAGTATGACCTTAAACTGCACCATGGTCCAGTATGAACTTAAACTGCACCACTGTCTAGCAAGACGTTAAACTGCACCATCAATGGTCCATACATATGACCTTAAACTATTTTTACTTTCGTCCCACATGACATTAAACTGTGAAAAATTTCCTTAAATGGTCCAGTATGACCTTAAACTGCACCATGGTCTAGTATGACCTGAAACTGCACCATGGTCTAGTATGACCATAAAATACACCATGGTCTAGTATAACTTTAAACTGAACCATCAGCAGTCCATGCATATGACCCTAAACTATTCATGCTTTCATCCAACATGACGTTAAACCGGGGAAAAAAGTCCCTAATTTTTCCTCACTACATGACATTAAACTGCACAGTCCCCCTTCCGTCCAGCATTACGTTAAACTGTGAAAAGTTCATAATCCGTCCAATAAGATGTTAAACTGTGTCCCCTTCATCGTACTTGGTATATGATGTTAAACTATACAGAAACGGTCCATATATATGATCTTAATCTATTTTTATTTCTTTCGTCTCATATGACGTTAAATTGTATTGTCCCTATTGTCCTAACTATATGACGCTAAACTGTACAGAAAGTCCTTGATACGTCTTACATGACATTAAACTTTACTTTGTCCCTGATACATGACATTAAATTGTGTAGCACCAATAGTCCTAATTGCAAGACATTAAACTGCATAGTCCCTTCATACGTCCTACATGACGTTAAACTGTGTATCGCTAAGGTTGTTGCTACCTTTTTTTTCTTTCACCAAGTATGACTGATGTGATCTTAGAGAAAACCTCAACCATAACACTCTCTTTGGTCTACTAAGCATGTTTAAGTCCCAACATCATTTTTTCAGGACATTTTCACCAAGAACAACTTGATCAATAATTCATTCTTTAATTGAACTACGCGGACTTTGATCCTTGCCTTTCAGCTTGGGTATGTAGGTTACCTTCCAAGGTTCAAGCCAAAAATCAATCTTTTCACATCGGTTCACCTCCATCTCATATGATGTTAATTCTTGAAAACGCCCCTAGAATCAATATCTTTACATTGGTTCACTTTCATCCTTGTTATACGATGATAAACTATACAACACTATTGTCCAGTATGAAAATAAACTACAATATTCTTTGATATCCTGACTTGAGAGGGAACCATTATTTACATTGATTTTTCAATCATGCTTCATTTCAAAAGACCACGTCCATACATAGAAAAGCCTAAACCTTTTATCTTGGGTTAAACAATCATTGTACTAAAGTCCCCTTTCACCCTTCACATACGAACAAAATTATTACAAAGGGTATTTCTAGAACTACATGGGCTGGATTCCCATCCATATGGGATATGTAGGAACATTCGATTATCCATCGAATCCAGCCCCACGTCTTTGGGACAAACCCCAAATTCCACTTTCAGTACCTTGGCTGAAAAGTCCACATGAAAACACACATTTTGAATTCATTATTATGGTCTGAGCTCTATGACCCTAAACTATGATCTCTCATACTTTCTTCCTGCACGACATTAAACTGTATTTCATGAACTACGTACGACTTGATTCCTATCTTTATGGGAGACGTAGGGAAGTCCAAAATTTCAATTCAGGACCCAACCACAACATGATTATGGATAGTATTGATCTTTGTATCATTATATACATTAGAAAATACCCATATTTATGTGTAATAATCCTAACCTTAAATATTTTCATATCTTCATAACCCTTTACTTGATTTTTAATCACAAAAATGTCAAATTTCTGAGTGTTCGTTTACTAGACTATACAGCACGTGCCCATAGGCAGCCTTGCATAAAACTTCTACATAATAGACTTGTCATCCAAAAGATACTATTATTTGACTATGCAGCCAATGCCCTTAGGTGGCCCTACATAATTCAACCCCCTAACGGGTTTTTCGGATAGTGGTAACTTCATTCTTGGGAAGAATGACTCTTTTGTCCTTATATGTCTTAAATGACAGTATGCAGGGATCCACAAAAATATCCATCTTTAACATATTTGTCCCATGTCCTTTTTCATGATTTTAAAGTATTCAAGTCTATTGTTTATATTCTCCTTTCCTATGTTTGGGTCAAAACTTCGTAGGAGTGATCTCTATTCAGTTCTTCGATAATCTTGTTTGGAAATATCTTCTCTATATTTAAGTACCTCTTTCAATACAAGAAACTCTATACTTTGGAAAATTTGAATCTCTATAAACTTTCACTGGCTTTTAGCACTAGGAATGTAAATTTCTGAGAGTTCTTTTACCTGACTATGCAGCACGTGCCCATAGGCGGCCTTGCATAAATAGTCTACATAATAGACTTGTTAGCCAAAAGATACTATTTTATTTAACTATGCATCCAGTTCCCTTAGGTGGCCCTGCATAATTCAACCCCCTAATGGGTTTGTTAAATAATGGTAACTTCATTCGTGATAATTACTTCTTCTAATGCATTTTAGCTCTTTTTCATATCATTCCTCAGAGTCAAATATTCATAAGTCGTAGTTTAAATATTTTTCTATCATACCTCAGTATGGTAATATTTTTTTAGATAAATTGTCAAGGAATTGAGTCAATTTTAATCCATTTCGGTCATAGCTATTTCGACCTTAAACATTAGCCTCTTTATTTCTGACATGCATGACATTAATCTACTCACAAAAGACAAAGGTACTCTGAATAAAATTCAAGTTCCAGCTCAATAAACAAACATATTGTATGATTTAGGTAATATTGAGAAATTAAAAGATTCAAAGTTTGTAGGGTTATTTATATTAATCCTATTAAAAATCAAACTATTCATACTATGCCCATTGTCTTATGTAAATTTAGAGCATGTAGAAAAAGAGAATGTAGTTAAAAATGATTGAAGATGAAAGTGTTTTTCATCGATACACAGGAGATAGAAGTACATCCACAGACTTGAGTCTCTTCCCTTTTTCAGGAATTACAAAAGGATTTCAACATAACTCTTCATTTGATTTACGACATCCTGAGCTTCATCAGCAACCACCTAGAATTCATTCATTCAACTGGATACAATAAGAGATGCAGTGATACCAGCTCTTCTTGGAACAATTGTAAAAGAATGTTCTTGAGTGTGGTTTGAGAAAATTTTCTGCTCACTTAAATGTTACGCCGTTTTTGTCCATGAGACATGGAAGATGGATACATGGATTTGAGAATGGGGCATTGGATGTAAAGATCCATTTGGAGAGAGTACTCTTCTCAGATATTGCTCTAATGCCATGTTTGTCATCTCTCCACCAACCGGCAGCGGAAAACATTTCAGCCCATGGGTTTTCCATTTTCATATCTCCAAGGAAATGGCATGGAAGGAGAATTTGCAAGTTCACATCATTTTTGTTGCTCTTAATGCACAACATAACTAAAATAGAGGAGTATCAGTGCATCCGCATTTCAGTTATACTGTAATGACCCAATCTTTTTGAGTAGTATGTTAGCTTACTCTTAATGATTTAATAGAGATGTTATTGGTTAATGTAGAAAGAAGAGTCGATGGCTTCATCCAGTAGACTCGAACCATATGAAGTCCACTTATCATAGCTTTGGAAGGAGGTGGCATCTTTAGGCTTCGCTTTGGACCAAGCCCAAGCCGAACTCCGGTGTGTCAATCTTGAACGGAAACGCCTACGGGAGAAGTTCAAGTTAGTAGATATTACTACTAGGGAAATGTTATCTGAGCCTCCCTCAGATTCTCTCACCATAGAACGCCTTACACTTAGGTCATATGCCGGTGTCATAAGGGGCTATGTGACGAGACACTAGCTTCCTTGTGTGATCCTTTGGGATGAATAAATTGATATTTCTTCATTGAGTGATGTTTGTGAAATTTCAATTATTCAGATAATTTTAGGATATATTTAATTGATGAATTTTGAAAAAGGGATATTTAAGAATATTTATGTAAACCCTAAATAATTAATGATGTGTAATGATTTTTAAAAAATGGTCTTCTGCAAAAGTGTTCAGTCAGGAATTTTGAGTCTAATAAAATCAACATAATTTTTGATGAATAGTAAATTATGAATAGTGATTTTACGCTTAGGATTAGTAATGCGACCAAATGGATTAGTAATTTCACTCAAAGAAAGTTTTAATATAATTTAGACACCTAGATTAAGTAATGTGATTCAACAAAATGGGTAAACAACGGTTTCATAAATTATTAGTCAAGTAATAGTTTTTTGGGGTGAATAGTGTTTTTTAATTAAAAATTAAATTTAAAATATTTAGAAAAATATTTTTATAAAATGGACTTTATTTCTGAACTCAGAGCACCGATATTATGTTATGGTAATTGTTGGGGTTTTTTCTAAAAAAATGGATTTTTAGTGAATAGTGTTTTTTTTAAAATTAAATTAAAAATATTTAGAAAATTATTTTTATAAAATGGGATTCATATTTGTAATCAGAGCGTCGATATTTGGTTAAGGTGAAATTTTGGGATTTTTCTGAGAAAGATGAATTTTTAGTGAATAGTAAAAAAAGCAGTTTTAGGGTTTCGGTATGTTTAATGACATCATACCTATTTCATGGTGATGTCATGAGATATTTTAAAGGTTGGCCGACCATAGTTGATTAATTATTGTTTTGGGGGCCCCATGTGGACTATCTTCATGGGAAATATCATGAGAGAGCACATGGTTTTGAGTAAAGCACTTGTGAGGTGTTCCTTGGCCATTAATGCCTTGTCCCCTCACTTTCCCTATAAATACCAAGCCTTCCTCTCATCCATTGGACTCAAAAACCATCCTAAACGAAGTTATGGTCTCCTTACCTCCCAAGGATTCCTCTCGAGGTTCCCCCAAGCCCTCAAGGTCCAAACCTTTGAGTTTTAAGATTTACGTTTTAAGGTAAGGGATCCAACCTCTCTCTTCTTTTCAAGTAATCTCTTTTTTGTCATTCATTTATACTCCATGTTCTTATGTTGGAGGATGTTCTTATATATTCATATTACATCCCTTTTCATGTTCATATGATGACAAACCCCACCTTTCTCTAATCAATTCGTTTTATGAATGTTTAAGTGGCGCCGTTAGGCTGCCGAAAGTTTAAGGGGATTCTTTCACCCTTCTCATTCTTTTCAAAGTTATACTTTCATGTCAATTCTTTCAAGTTACTTTTTAATTATGTTGTGGTATTATCTCTATATCTATCATACTGAACTCTTAGGTTCATATGATGAGGGACCCTATTTGATCTTTTCAATTCATTTTTGTTGAAGTTTAAGTGACACCGTTTGGCTGTCGAATTTTCATAAGAGAAATCTAATTTTTTGTCTTCCTTCCATGTTTTTCATTTTAAATGGTATGTCCCTGAAATTTCATCACCATGTTCATATATCCTTCTTATTCTTTCCCTCTTCTGTTTTATGGGTCATTTATGAATGTTTTACCCATGTCCCCACTCTTTTCAATGTTTTCTAAAACCCCGAAACATAGCCGTTATGCTGCAGAATTTTCATCTCAAAATGCCTCTCTCTTTTCTCAAAATTATTTTATTTTATAAAGTGAATACTAAAAGCTCCTATTTCTACAGTTCTATTCACATATATACCAAAATTTTCTATTTTAAATTCTGGGATTTACATACATGAAACCCGCTCTCCCCTTTCGTGGGTTTAAAGTGACGTAAAGATCATGTCTTTAAAGTAGTTTTTAAAATGTTAGGATTATGAAAATAAACCCATTTATTTTATGCAATATGGGTTATTTATGAAATGTTTGATGATGATATATGTGGCACACATGATAATAAAGGCAAATTTAAGGTTGCGCCGTAATAGCGCTCCAATGCATTAGGTAATGATGTAACCACTAGAGATTACAATTTTCACGATACCTTGGTTAATAACCTCGGTAATTTTCAAATGACACGTTGGGGATGGACCTTGGTGATATGTTCATGATTTTAAATATTAAATGTTGTATCCACATCTTCAATTTATGAAAAATGTTATTTTTATTATGATATATCTCATGATTTCTGTCTCATGCCATAAAGTAATTTTCATGACCATATTGAAGTATCTCAAGTTCACATGTAAAATGTTTCTCTTGTTTTCCTTACTGGGCCTTCTGCTCACCCTTTCTTTGATGTATGTCCCCAGGTTATGAGATGCAGTAATGAACCTAGGATGAACATAAGGATAATACTTTCAAGTGTTTAAGAAGAATGCTTTATGTTGTTTTCATGTATTATGTTCCTGGTTTCCAAGACACTAAACCTTAAAGATCCTCAGTTTTGTGTAATGTAAAGAATGTTTATGTTATAAAAATACGGGATGCTATAGTTGGTATTAGAGGACGGTTTAATTATTTGTGGAAATTAGGATATAAAAACTTTAGGAAGAACCCTATAGAAAAGTTTAAATATAGGATAACTTCCTGGTATTTTGGTAAGTATTGAGTAAGTGGTTTATCAAACAAATACATCCCTGTCTGGATACGAGCAGGTAGAGGCGGCTCTGGTACAGAAGTACATAGGGGTAAAACCTGAAAACACTGCTTTGAGCTAGACTCGAACAGGAACTGGTGCCCGATAACGAGCCATGCTGCACTCTTGGTTACGACACTCACGGGGGATATGTTTGGTTAATCACAAGCTTTTTATGAATCATTATAAAGGAATTATAGAGAAGTGTATTTGTCTAATAATGGAGTCTTAGTTAAAAGATTCATAAATGAAATAAGTTTCTCATTAATGTTTTACTCTTTTAGAAAATGGCAGCCAATATGAGGAACTGTGCCGATGGTGACCGCAATGTGCCATGTGCTGACGTCCCTCCGATGGAAGCCGGAATGGAAACATTGATGCGAATGATGAACCAACTGACTCAAGTTATGAGTAATAACTTGAATCAAGCTGAGAGGCTGATCTCACCACGAAGGGAACAACATTCTTTTGAGTCCTTTATGCATCAACGACCACCAACATTCAATGGATCTACTGACCCTTTGGTTGCGGAAAAATGGATAAGCTCCATTGAAAAGATCTTTTATGTACCTCATTGTTCGGAACAAGAAAAAGTCACCCTTACTGTTTACCGCCAAGAGGGAGAAGCTGATCAGTGGTGGTCACTAATCAAAAACACAAAGCCATGAGGAGATATGGAAGCTATGGAATGGGAAGAGTTCCAGGGAATATTCTTTAATAAGTATTACCCTCGTCCGATGAGAACGAGAATGGAGAAATAATTTCTCGAGCTAAAGAAGAAGGAGAATGAATCAGTTGGAACCTACGAGATGAACTTCACAAGGATTTCCCATTATACCTCAAGCTTTGTCATGGACCCTTATGGGAAGGTTTATATATTCATTGGTGGACTACGACCTCATCTGCGGAAGAATATAGCCAACAGGGACTATGATAGCTATGAAGAAATAGTTCGTAGTGCTATGAAAGTTGAGCTAGAGTTTGGTGAGACACAGTGGCCTCATAAATCAAATGAAAAGAAGAGATCGTTGGAGCCAAGATAGGGAAGTCTTTTGATCAGGGAAGAGGTGGAAAGCATATGAAACATGCCACATGCAATAAATGTGGGAAGAAGCATTCGGGGAACTGCTTGATCGGAAGTGGTAAGTGCTACAGGTGTGGAAGAGAAGGCCATATTTCTCGGAATTGTCGTAGTGATGTGAAACCTCAACTTCCCAACACTAACGACAGAGGAAAGATAGTTCTTTCCCTACCTGAAGTCACATGCTTCAAGTGTGGACATCTTGGGCACTTTTCTAATCAATGTCCAAATCCGAGGGCGGTGGAGGGGAATCACCATCAACCTCAGCAGAGGCTAAGGGAGCAAGGTTGTGCTTTCGCTATCACAACAACTGAAGTTGAAGTTCTGAACAATGTGGTAGCAGGTACTCTTGTTGTCCTCTCAAAACTAGCAAGTACTTTATTTGATTCTGGTTCTACGCATTCCTTTATTTTCTCCAAGTTTTCAAGTAATATAGAATCAATCCCTGAACTGCTAGAGGTAGAGTTTTCAGTCAAGACTCCAAGTGGGATTATCCTTGCATCAACAGTATTTTGAGACTCTAATGATTACTTTGGTGAGAACAATCTTATCGAAAATCTAGTAGTCATTCCCATGATGGAATTCAACATTATACTAGGGATGGACTGGCTCTCAAAGTATAATGCTAAGATCAAATGCAGAAATAAGGAAATCTCTGTAGTCCTGAATGAACGACCTACAGTTATCTTCCAAGGAGAGATATCCCGAACTGATCCCTATCTAGAAGCACCTCCTATATCTTTCTTTATGGAGTTAATCAGTGATGATGATGAAGGAAAAGGGTGCATACAAATAGAAGATGTTCTGATTGTTCAGGAATACAGGGATGTTTTTCATGAGGAGTTACCTGGACCTCCCCCAGAAATAGAGGTAGATTTCTCCATTGAACTCGTACCTGGATCACAACTGATATCAAAGACCCCGTATAGAATACCAATTGTCGAACTAGAAGAGTTAAAGAAAAAACTCCAAGACTTGTTGGAGAAGGGGTTTATCTGACCGAGTGTGTCTCCTTGGGGAGCACCAGTTCTCTTTGTAAAGAAGAAGGATGGATCAATGCGTCTATGAATTGATTATAGAGAACTGAATGGGATCACAGTGAAGAACTGATACCCTCTTCCAAGAATTGATGATTTATTTGACCAACTTCGTGGGGCTCAATTCTTCTCTAAGATTGTCCTTCGGTCTGGTTATCATCAACTGAGGGTGAAGAAGGAAGATATTCCAAAGACTGACTTCTGATCAAGATATGGGCATTATGAGTTTACTGTTATGCCCTTCGGCTTGACTAATGCTCCTGCTATTTTCATGGATTTGATGAATAGAGTCTTTAAGGACTACCATGATAACTTTTTGGTAGTTTTTATTGATGATATTTTGATATATTCAAAAATTTGTGAGGAGCATGAAGATCATCTAAGGGTTATTTTGAAAACTCTGCGGAAGGAGAGGCTCTTTGGAAAGTTCAGAAAGTGTGAGTTTTGGTTACAACAAGTGGCTTTCATGGGGCACATCATAACCAATGAAGTAATATCGGTAGACCCTGCAAAGACAATGGTTGTGGCGGAGTGGCCTCAACCCACAATAGTAACTGATATTCATAGTTTCCTTGGTTTAGTGGGATATTATAGGAGGTTTGTGAAAAACTTTTCATGTCTTTCTTATCCACTAACCAAGTTGACTCGAAAAGGGGTTAAGTTCATCTAGACAAAGGAGTGCGAGGAAAGTTTCCAAGAACTGAAGAAGAGATTGGTTACTGCACCTATGTTAACACTACCCTCTATCGGAGAAGGATTCATTATTTTTAGTGACGCATCTCTAAAAGGGATTTGGTGCATCCTCATGCAATATGACATGGTAATTGCTTATGCATCTCAACAGTTAAAGATTCATGAGCAGAATTATCCTACGCATGATCTAGAGCTAGTGGCAGTTGTTTTTTCTCTAAAGATATGGAGGAACTAGCTTTATGGGGAGAAATTTGATATATAAAGTGACCACCAAAGTCTAAAGTATATTTTCACACAGAAAGAATTTAACATGAGAAAAAGGAGAGGTTGGACATTATTAAAGACTATGATTATTCAATTCATTATCACCCTGGAAGAGAAAACAAAGTCGCGGATGCGTTAATCAGGAAAGACCCTGTTGTTCTGGAAACAATGAGGATCCTAGGAGATCCCTTGATTAAAGCTCTAGTAAAACTTGACATGGCAATTATAAGGAAATGGACATCATCAACCCTATCCCAAATGATTTCTCAACCTTAATTACTTGAGAAGATCATGAAGGATCAAAAAGAAGATCCTTTGCTACAGGAGATGTTGGAGGCTGTAAAAGATGGGAAGTTCCCTGATTTCAATATTGATCAAGAAGGTATATTGAAATTTCGTACAAGACTATGTTTTCCATCTATTCTGGAGATAAAGAAAGAACTGATGGATGAAGCTCATAGCTCTACTTTCTTCTATACATCCGGGAAGCACAAAAATGTATAGAGACCTTCGTGATCATTATTGGTGGATAACATGAAGAGGGAGATTGCTGATTACACTACAAGGTGCTTGGTGTGTCAGAAAGTAAAGGCAGAACGACAACTTCTTAAGGGGGTATTACAACCACTACCCATACCAGTATAGAAGTTGGATAATATCACTATGGACTTTGTAACTGGTCTCTCGAAATGTCCAAAGGAAACAATGTGACATGGGTTATTGTGGAACGTCTCACCAAGACTGTCCATTTTATCTCTATTCGGGAAGATTTCTCTCTGGATCAACTTGCCAAGATATACGTAAAGGAAGTGGTAAGGCTGCATGGGGTACCACTATCCATCGTGTCTGATCGTGATCCAATATTCACATCAAAATTCTGGAGAAGTCTTCAGCATGCTCTGAATACTGAATTGAATTTTAGTACGACCTATCATCCACAAACTGATGGCCAATCTGAAAGGACTATTCAAACATTCAAAGACATGCTGAGATTTTGCTCAATGGAATTTAAAGGTGGATGGGATCAACACCACCCATTAGTGGAGTTCTCCTATAACAACATCTTCCATTCAATTATTCAGATGGCACCCTATGAAGCTCTGTATGGAAAGCGATGTAGAACTCCTACTTGTTGGGATGAAACTGGTGAGAGAATTCTTCTTGGGCCTGATCTTGTGCAAGAGATGACAGAACATGTCCATGCCATCCAACAACACATAAAGGATGCTTAGAGTCGGCAGAAGAGCTATGCTGACAATCGTCAAAGGGACTTGGAGTTTGGTGTTGGCGACAAAGTCTTCCATCGAATTTCTCCATGGAAGAGAGTAATCCAGTTTGGGAAGAAAGGGAAGCTCATCCCTAGGTACATTGGCCCCTATGAAATCCGTGATCGCATAGGAGCAGTGGCCTATCGTCTAGAACTTCCACCGAACCTAGCTCAATTTCACAATGTCTTCCATGTATCTCTCTTGAGGAAGTACATACCCGAACCTTCGCATGTACTGATCCCAGAGGTGGTACAACTGAAACATGACCTCTCTTATGAGGAGTGGCCAGTGGAAATCTTAGACCGTAGAGACAAGGTTCTACAAAACAACACTACCCACCTTTTGAAAGTGTTGTGGAGGAATCATAAATATGAAGAAGCGACTTGGGAGCTTGAGGAAACGATGAAGCAAAAGCACCCTCACCTTTTCGACTAGGCCTCAAGTATAAATTTCGGGGATGAAATTTCTTAAGGGGGGAAGAATGTAACGACCCAATATTTTTGAGTAGTATGTTAGCTTACTCTTAATGAATTAATAGATATGTTTTTGGTTAATGCAGAAAGAGGAGTCGATGGCTTCATCCAGTAGACTCGAACCTTATGAAGCCCACTTATCAGAGCTTGGGAAGGAGGTGGCATCTTTGGGCTTTGCTTTGGACCAAGCCCAAGCCAAACTCTAGTGTGTCAATCTTGAATGGAAATGCCTACGGGAGAAGTTCACATTAGTAGAGATTACTATAAGGCCAATTTTATCTGAGCCTCCCTCAGATTCTCTCACCATAGAACACCTTACACTTAGGTCATATGCTGGTGTTATAAGGGGCTATGTGATGAGACCCTAGCTTCCTTGTGTGATCCTTTGGGATGAATAAATTGATATTTCTTCCTTTAGTGATGTTTGTGATATTTCAATTGTTCAGATAATTTTAGGATATATTTTATTGATGAATTTTGAAAAAGGGATATTTGAAAATATTTATGTAAACCCTAAATAATAAATGATGTGTAATGATTTTCAAAAAATAGTCTTCTGCAAAAGTGTTCAGCAAGGAATCTGGAGTCTAATAAAATTAACTTATTTTTTGATGAATAGTAAATTTTGAGTAGTGATTTTACGCTTAGGATTAGTAATTTGACCAAATGGATTAGTAATTTCACTCAAAGAAAGTTTTAATATAATTTAGACACCTAGATTAAGTAATGTGATTTAATAAAATGGGTAAACAATGGTTTCATAAATTATTAGTCAAGTATTAGTTTTTTGGGGTGAATAGTGTGTTTTAATAAAAAATTAAATTAAAAATATTTAGAAAAATATTTTTATAAGATGGACTTTATTTTTGAACTCAGAGCACAAATATTATGTTATGGTAATTCTTGGGGGGTTTTTCTAAAAAAATTGATTTTCATTAAATACTGTTTATATTTTAAATATAAATTAAAAATATTTAGATAATTATTTTTATAAAATGAAGTTCATATTTGTAATCAGAGCGTCGATATTTGGTTAAGGTGTAATTTTGGGATTTTTCTGAGAAAGATGAATTTTCTGTGAATAGTAAAAAAAGCAGTTTTAGGGTTTCGATATGTTTAATGACATCATAGATGTGTCATGGTGATTTCATGAGATATTTTAAGGGTTCTCCGAACTTAGGTGATGAAGTATTGTTTTGGGGACCCCATGTGGCCTAACTTCATGGGAAATATCATGAGAGAGCACATGGTTTTGAGTAAATCACTTGTGAGGTGTCCCTTGGCCATTAATGCCTTTTCCCCTCAATTTCCCTATAAATACCAAGCCCTCCTCTCATCCTTTGTACTCAAAAACCATACTCAATGATTTTCGGGTCTACTTACCTCCCATGGAGTCCTCCCAAGGTGCCCCCAAGCCCTCAAGGTCCAAACCATTGAGTTTTAATAGTTACGCTTTAAGGTAAGGGATTTGACCTCTCTCTTCTTTTCATGTAATCTCTTTTATGTCATTGTTTTATACTCCATGTTCTTATGTTGGAGGATGTTCTATATTAATATTATTTCCCTTTTCATGTTCATATGATGAGAGACCCCATCTTTCTATCATCAATTCGTTTTAAGAATGTTTAAGTGGCGCTGTTAGGGTGCCGAAAGTTTAAGGGGATTCATTCACCCTTCACATTCTTTTCAAAGTTCTACTTTAATGTCAAGTCTTTCAAGTAACTTTTTAATTATGTTGAGGTATGATCACTATATCTATCATACATAAATATTATGTTCATATGATTAGGGACCCTATTTGATCTTTTCAATTCATTTTTGTTGAGGTTTAAGTGACGCTGTTAGGCTGCCGAATTTTCATAAGAGAAATCTAATTTTTGTCTTCCTTCCATGTTTTTCATTTAAAATGGTTTGTCCTTGAAATTGAAACAACATGTTCATATATCCTTCTTATTCTATCCCTCTACTGTTTTATGGGTCATTTATGAATTTTTTACCCATTTCTCCTCTCTTTTCAATGTTTTCTAAAACCCGGAAACATAGCCGTTATGCTGCAGAATTTTCATCTCAAAATGCCTCTCTCTTTTCTCAAAATTATTATATGTTATAAAGTGAATACTAAAAGCTCCTATTTCTACTAGGCTATTCAAATATATTCCTAAATGTTTTATTTTAAATTCTAGGATTTACATACATGAAACCTGCTCTCCCCTTCTGTGGGTTTAAAGTGACGTAAATATCATCTCTTTAAAGCAGTTTGTAAAACGTTATGATTATGAAATGAAACCCATTTATTTTATGTAATATGGGTTATTTATGAAATTTTTGATGATGATATATGTGTCTCACATGATAATAAAGGAAAATTTAATGGTTCACCCTGATAGCGCTCCAATGCATTGCGTAATGATGTAACCACTAGAGATTACAATTTTCACGATACCTTGGTGAATAACTTCGGTAATTTTCAAATGAAACCTTGGGGATGGACCTTGGTGATATGCTCATGATTTTCAATATTATATGTTGTAGCCACATCTTCAAGTTATGAAAAATGTTATTTTTATTATGATATATATCATGATTTCTGTTTCATGCCACAAAGTTCTTTTCATGACCTTATTGAAGTATCTCATGTTCGCATGTAAACTGTTTCTCTTGTTTTCCTTACTGGGCCTTCGGCTCACCCTTTCTTTGATGTATGTCCCCAGGTTATGAGATGCAGTAATTAACCTAGGATGAACTTTAGGATAATCCTTTCAAGTGTTTAAGAAGAATGCTTTATGTTGTTTTCATGTATTATGTTCCTGGTTTCCAAGACACTAAACCTTAAAGATCCTCATTTTTGTGTAATGTAAAGAATGTTTATGTTATAAAAAGAGGGGAAACTATATGTATAGTTCTTTGCATTTGGAATATTGACTTCTTTCAGATGATCATGACCATACAGAGACAAGTAGATTCTCTATGGGAAATTAAGATGATATTTCTTCAAGTACTTAGACAAATTTGGGAGAGTTTTGTCGCAGATATCATATTAATCATGGCCAACAATGTTCATCATATCATCAATCCGGTTGCTATCAGCCATTCCGATTCTCCTAAGAGCCATTGAATCTGCACAAAATTAGAATAAACTAACTCTTAAATGGGTTAATGTTTCATAAAATTTGTGAAAGAATTCATAAAAATGCCTAAGGCATTAAGGCGGGCAAGTCTAAAACTTGGCGTGAAAGTATGGATGTGCCGCGCAAGTATTTGTCGCGCATGTATCACCGCGCAGGCCCAGATACCTTGACAACATCGCAAAATCAAGGAAACAGAAGGAAACAGAGAAACTTGCGTGGCGAGATCTCGAGAGTTTCAAATACACGTGTTTGTATGGAAGTGAGGCCCTATATTTATAGACAAGGCCACAACTCTGCGCGACCGAAGGCCCTACCCAGCGCGCCAAATCCTGCGCGCCCAAAGCTCATTTGCGCGCCAGACCCTGCGCGCCCCAATTTCCTTTGGATGTCTTCTTTTTCCTCAGAGTCACATCCTCATTTCTTACTGATCCAACTCTAAGGGGGGAATTTTTTTGACGCTCCTTTTTCTTCATAGAGTCAAAAATAATTTAAAGGGAAATTACTTAGCACAAATCGATTCATCTTTTGAAAAAAAAATAAAAAATAGACAAATGAATGAACAAGGAGTCAAAAGCATCATTGTCAAAAAAGTATACTTGTGTGCCACGTAATGGTCGTGCAAGTGACTTGCATTCCCTAAGTGATAACCGCCCGGGGTCTTCTCCTGCCTATAAATAGTCCATGTGAGACCCCATTTAGGGATGAATTTTTCCATAATTCAGATTTGAGGTCCCGGCGCCCTAGTATCTTATCAAAGATTCTGAAACACATTCTAAGTTAATTTATTACCTTGAACGGAAGATCTAAAGAGGGGGAGGAAAGCCTATGTGTTGAAACTCATCAACACTTGCACGCCTGAGTGGACAGCCCTTATGGGAAAATGGCCACACATGCGCGCCACCTTACTCCTTTAATAGAACTTGTGTGCCACTCCTCTAGAAGAACCTCAAGAGGATTCTAAAGGATTTAACCAAGGTTCTCCCAAGTATTACACTGTTGTTTCAACACCATGCAAGTACCCAACGTGTTGCGCAGGTATACCTGCGCGACCAAGACTTGCGCACCCATGCAGTACCTACGCGCCTGCCAGGACATGCGTGCCCCTGCCTTTTTGGGTGCCCTTCTTCCCCATTTTACCCCTCTTAAGACATTCCATCTCTCCTATTCAAGATTAAGTCTTCAAGACACTCTTCAAAGCCATTTGTGGCATGATTTCTTAATATGACTTCCTTATCTGAAAGGATTTTTGTGGAATAACTCTCAAAATATAGTGATTTACACATATTTATGTCACTAAAAATTGATGTCTCATTCATTCAACCTTATCCTTTAAGATGAGAGAATCCAACTCTGGGCTTCCTTTTCAAGAATAAGTCCCAGTCATAATTTCTTTAACATGGGCCTCCTTTTCATGAATAAGTCCCAGTCTCAAATTTGGGAATCCTCTTCAAGAATAAGCCCCAAGTCCCTTAATTTTTCAAGTCTCTTAACCTGGGCCTCCTTCTCAGGAGTAATCCCCAGTCTTAATTTCTCTTAATCAATCCTAATTTACCCATGATCTTGGATTCCTTCTCAGGAGTAAAACCCAATCATCAATCCTATGCTAATTTTGGGCCTCCTTTCCAGGAGTAAGACCCACGTTAGAGTATTCAAATCTCCATGAAGCACATATACCTTTATGGACCCTGTTCTTGGATTTCTTCCGTGAAGTTAATCCAAAATCTTTATCTATTTTGGTCAGTCATACATACATAATCCCCACATCATTTCTTATTATTGCATCGTTCATGGACCAATTGTCTATCTTCATACCAATACCTCTTGTTTCCCACACATAGCATGACTCACATGAGCTTAGAGGGTAAAATTAATTATGACATCCTTCTTTGAGCCATCAATAATAAACATCACACTCCCTCACTCGAACTACATGGGTTCTGATTCCTTTTCCAATACAAAGGATACGTAGGTAGCCAATCTGCAGGTTCGATCCCAACTCTGAAATAACTCATGTCCTTCTGAATGACAATAAACTTCAAGTACACCACTGAGTGGATTTAAAACCCGTATGGTCATCATAAATGACCAAGAGACTTCTAAATAAATGTTTCGATGGATAAAATTGACCATGAATCTCTAATAAATATAGATGATTCTCTATCGATGAAGAACCACGAATACATATAAAGATTCTAAAAAATTCCAACATATTTTTTCATTGATTTTTAGATCTAAAGGAAAGCTCATTTTATACTTGGTAATGTAATAAGGATTCACGAACATATCTTAAATCTATAAAGAGAGTCCTAGAATAGACAATAATTCCCCTAAAAAATGTGTGATGAGTCTGAACTCCCATCCTCTCGACCAATGCAAATTCCTATGCCTCATCAGTACACAAACTAATGAGCGCATACCTTTGAAAAGTAGGTCCAAATGGATGTGGAATCATTTTATGTTTCCGGTTCTATGAAAAACCCCATTAGAAACCGATCAGAACCTTTGAACCTTCCATCGAGGAGTTAATCCCCAAATTCCGAGGGAAACAATATGCATACAAAAAAACAGCTATTAACACTAGAAACAATGAAATTAATGAATTATTATTAATGAATGGGTTATAAGATGCAGTAAAAGGATTATTCGTGACATGTATTATCATGATTAATCCGAAATTATAGGTATTTTTAGATTGAATTTTAAATATTTCATCAAGGGACATATGACTTGAAAATTAACAAATGGGAAAACTTGTTGAACAATTTGACTTTATTTTTTTAATGTCAAACTGATCATGAAACAATAACTTAAATGTAATAATTTCTCAATGGAAATTTCAATTTTTTTAAATATCTATATTCTTGTGTAATCAATTTAATTATTTCATAATTCATATACATTTTTATATATGGTGTTTTCTCTTAATGTTATTTGATTAACTTGGTAAATATATTTAAATTTGTATCCTTTACTAAATAAGGATATTTGAAAAGATTATTTTTGTATGAATTAAATAGATTTTTCGATATATGATGAATTGATTAGAATTTTATGGTTTAGATTTCAAACCAATTAATATAATCCCATCGATTTATTATTATTCTCCTGAGGTGAATCAGATGACCAAATGAAATGGGGTTTTTACCCGGTATGTTTTAAACTATCCACTGAAATGTATTGATGGTAACAATATTATATACCTGATAATCATGGTATATAATAATATGGAATTTAGTTATTTTTAAATTTTTCTATTACTATTATCCATCATATGTTTTTATGAAATTATCCATGGATTCATTTCATTCCCAGTTTATTGATTAAATGAATTTTGTTTCAGTTATTAACCTTGCAATATTGATTCTTCATTATCTCACCATGAATTTCATGTTATTTAAATGGAATGTGATTTTAGATAGATAAAATTCCATGTTTTTTATGATTATTGAATATTGATATCTTCTGTTATACCTAACCCTTACGGATAATTTCATCTCACCATTATTTAGTATTCTTTCCCTAGGTTAGGAAGATGAATCCATTGAATGAGTTTTCAAGGATGGTGAAAATTGTTTTAATGTATTATGTTATATTTTTTCCCCAATATAATATGGGTATCATGTATGTATCATGTTTTATAAAACTTCTAAACTAATTGATCCTTTGGGATTTGGAGTCGTGAATGTATATCAATTTCATAAAATAAGGCAATGACTTTGGGCTACTGGGGTCATGAACGTTATAGATAATGATGAATAAATTAATGAACGTAATTGAAATATCATATATAATTAATATTTTCCCTAATATTACTATAAATTAATTATAAATTATGATCCTTTTATTAATAAAACACATGAAAAACACCATTTTAAAACTAGTACAAACGATTACAATAATAAATATACAATGTAGAAAAATAGGCAGAATTCATATATGGAAATACAATTTTTGATGAGTATGATTGAAAATGGATTTGAGTAAGGTATTGAATTATTTTTTTAGGATAAATTTTTTTTCATATAGGATGTAGAAGCATATTCATAGAATTTATGAGAAGTGCTGTGTGTTTTTTATCACAAATTCATATCCTTGAGGTATGATTAGTAATGTGAACCTAATTTAATTTATGTGGTGTATATAATTCCTATTAGAGATGTTATATAATAAAACAAAATTATTCATGGAATTTTACAATCATATTTAAACACTGGTTTTCAATATGGAATGATTTAATTTCAACCCAATCCATAAGAGTAATTTTACGTCTCAGTTTTCATTATTTGGGACACATGTTGTAATCAGAAACTATTTTTTAGTGTATACATTACCATATAAAATATATTGCATTTTAATCCTTAACTTTGTGGGATTTATACAATATATTTTTATCCATCTCTCTTGTTCTATTGATTCATGGGTTATCTTTTTTATCATTGAATATCATCATATGTTTTATAAAATTAAATGTCTTGAACTTAGGTAGAAATTCAGGTACATGGATACCATGATACCCTGGTCAACACAAACAAATATTGAAGAGTGTTCCTGATCCCCATAGGTTGGATATTGGTAGCTAACATAAAACAATATAGAGGAATAAATAGTTTTTCAACACAAAAATTTGATGAAATGTTCCACATAGTGCATAATACAAAATGTCAAACATGTATATAAATCCAATGTTCGACCAAAATTTACTATAAAATTAAAGATACATAAACCAAGTGCCAACAAATAGATTCCCCCATATCCCAAATTCAAATGTAGGGTGTTTGTTAAAATACCAGTATAGTATCACAATGGATTCCATAATTAAATTTCATTAAGATAAACTTATACATGATTTCAACTTTAAATAATACCAACATTGAAATACATTTTCATATTTATGTCAAAACATGTAATTCATTTCATTTGATAAAAACAATACATAAGCATGGATTAATATAAATTTTATTTAAGATAGTTTATATCAATTCACAAGTCATACGTAAATAATATTTACAAAAAATAGTACATATGTAAAAATAATCTCAAATGATCAATTTAGTTATATGATAAGAGGTATAATAGTTCTAGGTCATGGGATCCTCTCAATATTATATAGTGATAAGGGAAATGTGCACACACGTCCCTCCAACACTAGCCAAATAGAACTATCTAACATTACTCTATAGATAATATATGCAAATATGTTCATGGTAGCTTTGTAATGCATTAATCCAATGATATAAAAATTCCCACCTACTGTGTTTGTCCCAAAAAAGACACTAAATTCCTAATATTAAATGTGTTCAAACAATAAACAATAATAGAAATATTATTTGAATACTGTTCAATAAAAATTTTCCACATTTTCCTTTTCCATATGAAACATTCTATTTAAAAATCAACAAATGTGGTTTTAAATCAGATCTTTCTCTTTTCTAGTATAAAACGAATGGGTTCTAAAACATTTTTACCAATTTCTAAAATTAAATTTCAAAATTAAATTTCCTCAATTTCAATAAAATCTAAATGACACTCCTATTTATTGGAATTGGGGGTATCCACCTATTTCATGCCAAATCAATTAAAAATCCTAATTCACATAAAATAATATTTTCACAAATTAATTGAAAGTAATAAATCCAAACAATAAATTCTAGGTTAATTTATTATTTAATATTATAGAAAACCACATTACATAACATAAAGATAATGGGATCATGAACTATATTTCATATGATAGGAAGATCCAATGAAGAATTCTAAAAATGATGATCGACGAATCAAACCTAGATTAAATATCTAAATCAATTGATATTATATTATGAGAGAATAACTCATAATGGGAAGAGATCGAATAATGAATTCCTTTATTAAATTCAATTTAGAGTGGGTTTGAAGGATCCAAAATGGGTCTTTGAGAGTTCCAATGACCAAGGAGGATGTCCAGTCCTACATTAGGGCTGAACGAGGGAAGAAAATGGTTTCTTGAATTTTTAATTTTATTTTTAGAATAAATTTAATTTGTGTGGACATTTTCTTAATTAAAGATAAATGGTTTATTAAACTATACACCCTGAACATACATGATACTAAATGGGTGAACAATTTGTGAGACCATGCATCATCCTCAAAAACCCTAACTTCTCGAGTTTTCATGGCTTTCGCTAGTAAGTCACTTGGTTTTGGAAAACCGTTTTCCAATCATGCATTTTTTTATAATCCTTCCATATTTTTTAAAATTTCACCTGAATGACCCCTATATATGTCCTAACAAATGAATGATGAACCGATAGGTTGACTAGTACCTAAAACCAAAAATAATATGTTACATCCTGAATAACCTTTGATTATTTTTTAAACAAAGTATCTATTTTTGTTGAAAACTAAAATTTTTTGTATTAGAATGCTTGTGTTTTCCATGATTAGACCCAATCCATTGTAATGATATTTTATAATAAGGGTTAAATATTATAAAAGATATAAAATCCTAAAACAACGTGAAATAAAAGGATTATCCTTAATAATTTTTTTTTTCTACATATTGGTTTATATACTCTGGTTATCGGATCGAACGGCACTAGATGAAAAAGTTCACATAAATAAGAAATATTTAATTTGACACACCATTAGTCTTAGTCTTAACAGTATGATGTTTAGGATCCATTATACAAGGTATGTATTATAATTTAATATGTTATTGAGTGAAGAATTCATAATGTTGTAGAAGTGTTTTAAAATAAGGTTATGATGTCCATAATTTTAAAGTTTTCTTAATTTCTTTCCTAAAAAAATGAATATTTTTTGTTTATAATGTTATCACAACTCATTAAGACTATAATGATAAATTTTTTGGTTTAAATAGAGGAATCATATTATTTTTATCTGTTCCATAAACACAGAAACAACATATCAGATCCAGATGTAGCACACTCAGAAGTTGTTAGAAGTAAAAAATGTGTAAAGGTGATGAATTTTTAAAAATTTCAATGTAGTTGAGTAGATTATTCATAAAATATATAAAATAATAATGATTATTTGATCTTAATGATAATTCCATCATTATAATGATTTTAGCCAAAGTGGCTCTGAGGATAAAATTAAATCAGATGTGAAACATGCACTGATTTATCAAATGAATGCATCACACTGATAACACGGAAAATGTAAAACATTGGAGTGTTGTCAGTTAGTGAAGATGATCTATCAAAGAAATATTAATAATTAAAATAATTTAATATTCTAAAAGAATTATATTTTATTATGAATATACAAAGAGAAATTCCATGTTTATAAGATAACATAGTTCATCATAATGGGTTGAGATAGATAGTTATATAATAATGTGTTGAGAAAGATAAGAAGATTACAATGAGAAGAGGAAGCTAAATCTGAGGAAGATATATCAGACTGATTAGTTTAAGAATAATGTTCTTGATGAAATATTGTTATGGTTTGAAGTAGTAAAAGCTAAATTTTAAATGTCAGTGTTTTTAAAAAAATTTAATTTTGGGTAAGAGATAAAGTTTTCATAGTTTTCCAATATTTATTTTATTTTTCACCTATAAATAATAGCATAGATTTTTAATATTTCATAAAATTTCATGAAGGTGAAGAAGTCTTTGAACTAAATAATTCGAGTAAAATTTATTTGTAGGTATAGATAACATTATATGATCATTAATAAGTTGTTTTGATTACTTGACTATTAAATATGGTATTGAGAATATAATATTATGTCAAGAAGATAGAGGAATATTAAACCGAGTTTTTGAAAAGAGTTTTAAAACTATAGATGGATTAAAGTATTATCATATTGAGTCAATAAAACTTTTTTTATCTGGTCTAAGTCCATCATATTTAGGTTCAATGGTCCCAATAACAATTATGGAGGAAATTGAAAAAATAATTTCTTTTCTTTTGTTTGGGATAATTTGATTCATAATAAAAAATCAACTATTTTTAGAGTTACTAAAATATTTCTTAGCAGGATTTAGAAGATCTCTAACATGGATTGGAACAAATTTTATTCACTTATTCATAACAATTCATTTCTATAAACCGATAAGAGTGGAAATGAATATTATTGAGGTTCTCAAACTAAGGCCAAACCTTCTAAATCCCATATTCACTACTTTTTTAACAGTTTTTTCATGCATGAGTATTTAAAAAAATATGAAGAAAATATAAAATTTAATATATTGTTGGGGTTGGGTTTTAAAAATTAATGAATCTTATAAAAACTGAACAAAATATTCAACACCCCCCACATCAGTTGTTTTATCATCCGTGGGAACTTCAATTGGTATCATAAGTATTGTTACCTTATTAAATCAATTTCATGGATAATATCAATTCCTTAAATAGTTGGGTAATTCCTACCTTTGATAGATAATAATACTATGGATGGAAATTAGGAGGATTATTTATCTCTTATCTCATTGAATTTATGTTTTTTTATGCTACAACAATTGTTTTTTAGCAAATTGAGGTGGATTCCTAGATGAAATTTGATAATAATAATAATATAAAAGATTATGTAAAAGATAGACATTCTATCCTCATGTACATATCCGAAAATGTATAAAATAAGGTGATGGATATCAAAACATCAAAGAGTTTGTGGGACAAGCTGGAATTTATTTTTGAAAGGAATACTAATGCGAGAGATAAACTTCTACAAATCTGGCATAGTAAGTATGATGACATCAGAATGAGAGATGAAGGAACTATAGATGAGAAAATCACCAGATTAAATTATTTTTGGCATCCTTAGGGTATTCATATATGTCTTGGAATATTATATAACAATGAGAAAACATATTAGATTATTTTTGAATAGAATTTATTCCCACATTTGTTCTTTAGAAGAAAAGGATGATTTATCTATTGATTAATTTAATACCATAAAATTTCTTCTGTAATATGGAATGATTCACTCTTAAAAAATAATATGAAATATGAAATATATTTTGACGCCATTAGAAAAATTAAAATATAATAAATTGAACATGTTGATCCTCTTGAATTTGATGGTAAAGAGGATGATGTGTTGAATGAAAAAATCAATTTTCTTATTTTTATGAACTTTCTAATAGTAATAATAATTTATGGAGGTGAACATAATATATATTTTTTATTATCGTGGAATCATACAAATTGTTGTGAATTGTCTATAGATGAATGATGGATAATATTGAGATGATATGGGTTATAAACCTCAATGGAATATGTGGAACAAAAGTTATAAAGAAGAGAAGACATACCAAAAATAAAATATTAACATTAATAGTAAAAAAATAATTATTTTTAGTAAAAAAGATGAACCAGGCTCAAACAAAAATAATTATTCAGATGATGAAGGTTGAAAAAAATTTAGAGTCTTCATTGAAATTTTTAAGGAAAATAATTCCTCCGATTTTGAAGAGGGTCGTTAAGAATCATATAGAGATATAAACTCATAAGAGAAATTATTTCTTGTCTTGAGAGGAACATGACTCTTAATAAATAAAAAATAGCAATGAATAAATATAATGGATATGTTTCTTGAGGAATAAAATATATCTTCAAGGTGGAGGAAGAATACATTTAGGAGATTTTATTTTAAGAAAAATATTTCAGAATTTGAGAAGATGGTTGAAGATATCAGAAAATAAGATAGCATCTAAGGAATAAGAAGATAGAAATATTTAATCAAAATTTCATTACATTAAATGTCTGTAGATGAGGATAAATGAAAACTTCAAAAAAGCATTAGAAGTAAAATATAATTTCTCAAATTTTACTGGGGAGATTCAAAACAAAAATATTGTGAAATTATCACTCACCAATAATAATGTTTCATCTTATTCTTCTAACATTTTAGGTTCCAAAAAGGGTGTTGAGAAATATTGGGAGGAGAAAGTATTCGAAGAACCTATGAAATCTAAAATAGTTTAAAATTCACTTAGAATTAATGGTGATATATGCCTTAAGTATGAGAGGGAGGAAATATGTTGTCAATATCAATAATTTTACAAAAAATAATGATATTTCATTTTAAAAAATCAAGGTTTGATGTCTATTTCTAGGGTTGTAGAATATATGGGGTTTGTAAATATAATTATTTAATAATTTTTTCCTTCCTAGAAGAAGGTTGGAACAAATATAAATCAATGGTGGATTAAGGATGAATAAAAAAACTATTCCTCAAAAAGTTTGAAAAGGATAATTTGATGATTATACAAACTACCAAAAAATAATCAATTTGAATGTCTTGAAGATGATTAATTAAGATTTTATTAAGATACCCATCTTTCCAAAAGATGTGCGACAATCCTTATATGATATGTTTTTTATGTTAGTATATAAAATAAGTTGGAAAGATGAAAATTTAAGAAGATTTTCTCTTATTGAGACAAATTTAAAAGAAAGTAAAAAAGAAATAGCCATAGATTTTAGATAGTAGTAATTCATTACATATAAAAGGTGAAATAAAAATATTGAAACATGTCGATATTAAATATGGAGTAGTAGTTATCTTTGGAAATGATAGTTCATTAAAAACTAGCAGAATCATAACGACGTGGATTGAATCATTAAAGTTGAAATTTAAAGAATTTTTATTTTTTTATAGGAAAACATAACTTAATTAGTGTGATTCAAAATTTTGATTATGAGAATGAATTAATTACCAAAAACAATTATTATATCATTAGAATTATAAAATATGGAAATTATATTACAAAAGGAGAATGAAGTTATAAAATCTCAAGTAATTATTGAAAAATATATTTTCATATCTATGTCTCTTTATGAATTATATAATGTTTTAGAGGATTAAAATAGGAATAAATCTAATCATAAGCCTAGAATACTCTAATATTTTCAAAAGATTGTTTTACTGCCTTTTGATGGCGAACCATTTTTATATCTACTTTTTGACAATTTAATATGTTATATTTGAAAAAAATAAAATCATTATTTAGAATCAAGACATCAAAATTTACTTTGTGTAATTTTTTTTATTTTTCTGATAATATTAATTTTTTATGAATAGTGAAAAATGTTGTATTTTAATTCAATACCTCCTTTTAATCTATATTATTTATATGGTTAGATTACAATTTTAAATTTTCTTTAAAGTGTCATTAAAATATATTTTTACCATTTAATCCAATGGTGGTCATTGGAATTATTTTCACTTTGAAATTGGACATAAACAAGTGTCAATCTTTTGATAGATACTATTTCTTCATAAAATAGTGTTTGTATTGACAGAGGGAATTAATTATAAAAAAAATTAATGCATCTTATATGTTTTTAATTTGGTAAAATGGAGATCATTTTGGAATTTGGAATATAAAATATACTTTGGATAAATTGTTTTGTATTTTTCTGAACAATGTTCATTTTTAATGAATAGTGAAAAATACTGCATTTTACATCAAAACTTCTTTTTCATTTAATTTAATTATATAGTTAGATTGTCCTTTTAATTGGTTTTAAATTGTAATTTAATTATGTTTTTATCACCTAATACATGTTTGTTCATTGTATGTAATTTCACTTGACAATTTTATGTAATAACAAGTCAATCTTTTGATAAATTTTACTTCTTAAAAACCGGTTTTGGTTGTGACAACATGAATTATTTTTAAGTTAATTATAATTTTTTTTTGTATGTAATTTGGTAAAATTAATTCCATATTTGGATTCAGGAGGTCCAAATTATATAATTAACACTCTTTTGTTTTTGACATGCTAAATAGTAATTACAGTAATTAATTTTAATTACAGTGATTAACTAGTAAATTGGGTAAAAAGGGGTAAACAAAATAATGCAATAATAATATTAAATTTCTAATCCATGTGTCTTAATGATTTTTTTCGAGTCATTTCCGACCATGTAATTCCTTGTTCCAACTTTGGGACCCCATGGAATCACTTTTGTGTGATAGTGACCTTTTATAATATTATTTTTAAAGAATGGTAAATATAATAACACAATGTAATACCTAAGTAAAACAATTTATTTTTTTATATAAATGATCTATTTGACTGTAAATATTCATTTTAAAGCTAAAAATATTTTATACATCCTTTAATTTTATTTATAATTTTTAGACTTTAAATAAATAAATTTATTTATGATACAATGATGAGGCTGATATTACCTCATTTATGAATGATTTAAATATATGATATTATAAGTGTTAAAATAATTTAGTTTTGAAATATGGGATGCTATACACAAATTTTATAGATACATATGACATGTAAAATATTTGTAATCCTTTTATTTATATGGAATAAATCTTTTATGCCTTTATCAAAAGTCAACTACCAAATAGTGTGGAAATCGGTATAAATGAGTTTTTAAAATAAATATTATTTTATTAAATGGAATAAAAGTCCAAAAAATATAATAATCTACCAAATGACATATAATTTATTACTAATATCATTATTGATACAATTATCGGACAATTGATATTCTAATCTAAATATTATGACCTTATAGTTTGAAAATAAAAAAAATTATGGTAAGAATTAATAATTTTAACAAAGGGTTAAAATGAAAAAGATAAGGTGAATTCTATAATATCCACTTGTCTAAATCCTATTGGATGAGTGGATTTATACCACTTATTCTTTTATCCTCAAAATATTTCATTTTGGAACAATTCAAATTTTAAAAACATTTTATAATAAATTAATATTTCATGACATTCCAAGAGTGCCCCTCCTCCCTCTTATAAATGGCGCCCACCTCTACCCCCTTACCCACACCTCTCAAGCCCATGGCTCGTCCAACCTCTGCACATATTATCTCTCCACATGCCCCTCTTAATCCTAGAAGCCTCACTTTGGGAATAAGTCTTTCCAAGGAAGCATTTTGCTCAAATCAAAAAGAGTTACTCGATTTAGAAGAATATAATGAAAAAAAAACAAAACAAGCCAGACTCGAGGTGAGGGATCATACCTCTCTCTTTCTTTTTATGTACTCTCTTTTCTGTAATTTATTTTAAGGTCCTATTTATTATTATAGTGGATGTTTTTTAATATTCCTCCTATTTTACTTTTTTATGTTGTTATGATGAGAGACCCTATTTGATCTCATCAATCCATTTTTGTATGTTTTATCTGGCATCGTTAGGTTGACGAATTTTCGTAAGGGATTTCATATATCACATTTAATTCTATGAGATTTCCATTGGTCACCACTTATTTATGGAATTTTTTTATTTTGTTCTGCCAAATGATATATATTATCCTGATTCTATTTATATTCATGGTGTTATGTAATTCATTTGGTGATTATTATCTTTTGGTCATATGACTAGATTGATTACAATGAGGTAAGGGGTTTTGTCTCACTTTTTATTCCCATTAGATTCATGCTCAATTTTACACTATTTCTATTTTTTTGGTGTATGTACTACCCATAATTATATTATATGTGTAATATATTTTAATTTATGGGTATATACATCTTCATTGTATGATCTTTCGATCATGGGGTGTACGTTTCTTAATTTACCCAAATCGGTAAGGGAAACTTTCAACCTCTTTTTGTAAGAATTATTTTTGTTAAGTATTTTAATTTATATCTTCTTATGTTGTGATATGTTCTTATATACCCTTATTGCTGTAAATTTTATTTCCAAGTGATGAGATAGCCTTTTTATCTCTCATCAACTCATTTTCTGAATTTTAAAATGACGTCGTTAGGCTGTCAAATTTCTTTAAGGGATATTATTTAACCCAATTTAAATTCTTTGGGTTAAACCTATACATTTTCATTACGTCGTGCTATGAATATGTGTGAATTACCTATGTTTTTTTACACTTAATATCCACTTATATTGGGAGTATTTATATTTTTCACACATAATTATGTCATTGATTAATTTTTAATCAAAGGATACCATCTTTATAAGGGACATCGTCTCAATCTCCTTTTTGAGGAATCCTTTGATTTGTACACGACGTTATTTTATACTGCATATAAAACCCTTTGTACTTTTTATTTAATTCAATGGGATTCTATTCTCTATGAAGCGTTTTACTAAACGACAAAAGGAATGTTTTAGTCTTAAGTTTGCGGTGACAACGACTTCTCCACCACCATGACCATTATTGATTTTCAGCTTCCTCTACAAGCCATAATGTTTTATAATGAAAAATAAATAACATATTTTACTTTAAATTTATTTTTGTATTGAAAATTGTTTTGATATTTATTTGATTATAACAATACATTGTATTGATATCCAGGGATTGGAATGTGGTAAATGATATTTTTCCATTATGAATGTTTTTTGTGTTATGAATATGTTATGGTTCTTGGACATAGATTATTAAATCTGGTGGTTCTGTGATAATCTAAGGGTAGGTGAGCCTGAGATAGCTCTCCAATGCATTGGGTAATGCAAAGGAGTAAAACTCTAATGTTTCTCCAAAGAGATTTAGGGAATATATTGTGGTGGGTATTCCACACTTAATCATGAGGGTTACTCCCTACGTAAGAAAGTTAATAATGTCTCATGTTACCTTTATGTATTATGATTTCTATGAGTTATTCATAAATATTATGTTTTCATGAGGTATGTTAAAGTACATATTTTTTATGAGTAAATTATTATTACATTAATTCTTATTTATACATGGACTAATGTTTTCTTTCGGTGTTTTTATATCCCTTACTAAGCTTTGTAAGCTCATCCCATGTTTTTTAAATGTTTTTCATAGGTCAAGGGAAAGGTACATGATGTGATGATAGTGTCGATGATGTTTCAAGAACGAATTCATGTTCTATTTTAAATATGTTTCCTTTGATGGAAAAAAATGAATATTGTCTTTGATGTAACCACCTTGTTTAAATGTGGAATGTAAAGCATGATTTATGATCTAATTCTCTAAAACTATAAACTTGAAAATATCCTCAATGTGAATTATTCATTTAATTCAATATTATGTAATGTTTTAAGGCTGGGTTCTTATAGTTGGCATCAATGGACAGTTAAGATAACTTTAGAGGTTAGGGAATTCTTTAAGTACAAGTGACATTACCATAAGTGTTAGGATTTCAGAAAGAGTCATAGTTTTAGATAAATTGAATGAGTTTAACATAACATGAATAATTATATCATAGTATTTACCCTCCTAATTTGTTGGATCTGAATCTACAGATTATACACAAGAGGGGGTTGAATTGTGTCTTTTGCAATTTTTCGTTAACTCTATTCTTCAACATGTTCTGTCCTTTATACTTTTTCAGATTTGATCGTGTAGTGGAAATAGTAAATTCAAGAACACAAAGATGTATAGTGGTTTGGGGAACATAAGGCCCCTAGTCCAATCCACTAATGCTCATCTCCATGAGCATGGTGATTTTTACTATCTGGTCCACTTTTCCACAAACCGATTCACAACTAAGTACAGGCAAATGATACCTTTACAATCCAAGGAAAAACAATGCCTTCTGGTTTAAAAATGAACTTAAACAACATAGAATGAGAAGCTGGTTACTCAAGAATAAAAATAATTTCAGAAATAGATTTCCAATTGATCTTTACAATTACAACAGAATGTAATTGACAGCAGATGGATCGAAGTCTCTAGAAATATTGATCTTCAAGATGAAGCAGTTCTATGTTGATCCATTTTCAATTGATATAGAGATATAGTTCAAACCTTACCAGTAGTAGATTCACAACAGATATTCGATGGAGAATAGGTGAATCTTCTGTTGAGTCCCTTCTTCATGAACAAACATAGCTTTTACGCTCCTTTTGAATCAGCAGATCAATCGTGAATAGTTGAAATCTCTGTTTTCCACCTTTTTCAATAATAGATCGATCACATACTCATGTACCTTGTGTTTCAGAGAGAAAATATATAATAAAGCATATATTTTGAACATTTAGATCCATAGAAATCACCTTCTGATTCGCGATATTCAAAATTTTGAATTTACAGAGAAGTCATAACTTCCCTTAAGACACGGAATAAAAAGATCCCTTTAATTCGATCTTAAATCCATTAATAAAATAGTTTTGAATCAGTCAAAGTCATACTTTAAAAATGACTTTAAATCCCACTTGAAATATTCCCTGAAATCAGCTTACTAATCGTTGCACATAAATATCATCTCTCAAAATCTCTGACGCCAAACATAAGGTTGATGACATGACCTCCAAAAGTATGGTTAATAACATAGTCTTCAAACGTAAGGTTAAAAACTTATGTTTGAACACAAACATAGGGCTGACAACGAAAGGTTGAATACAAATGTAGGGTTGATCATCCATAATTTTTCTTGAACACTCAAACGTACTGTAAAACATCCACGCTTTTACATGATCCATACTTTTCCATGAATGTATGGTTGTTTACAAAAGTAAGGTTGAGGAACCATACTTTTGAAAAACAAATGTATCGCGTAGAATTTATGTACAGTTCTCCTTCAATACTTTGCTAATAACCAAAAAATATGGTTCCTTCCTAACGTAAGGTTCTCCTTCAATACTTTGCTGAAAATTTATTGTTGTTTAACCATACTTTTCTCTTATCTAAAAAAGAATACAAGATTTTCATCCTTACGCTACGTTTATCCACATAGGGTATGAACATTGATTCCAGAACCCGCTAAAACAGATTCCGCGCAGTATTTATCTCTGTAAGGTATGAACAGTGATTCCAGAACGCGCTAACGAAGATTCTGAATAAGTAATGGATTCTCAATATTTCAAGAGTAAAATAAATTAAAATATTCTTGCAAAATACTAAATAAAATCATTAGAACATAACTATGGGTATTTGTGAGCATCAAAATTATCATAAAGAGACATATTATTATTTTCAATAATCTCCAACATTAAATAAAATTAACATGTATTGTTGAAAAACAATAATTTTCTCTACATTCTCCCCCTTTTTGATGATCACAAAACCCATAAAATAATAAAAATTATTTAAACAAAAATTAACATTCAAAACAAGTTATAAATGTTTAAATAAAAACTTCTCCACAAAAAAGATAATTATAAATCATAATTTCTCATTTAATTTTCTCCCCCAATAAAATGAATTATCCCCCTAAATAAAAAATAGGTTTTGATGTTGTGTTTATCAAAATTATCCCCCTTTTTGTAATATAAAAAAGAATGAAAAAATGATGGATTTTAACACGTTTAATATTTCATTGAACTATTAGTAATTGCTATTATGAACTGTTTATCAATAATTAAATCTACAGTACTGACATATCAAAAATAAAGTCAGTAAAACAAATAAGGAATGAAAAAAATCATCAATGAAGAAAATTTTCATTCAAAAACTATAGTATATACATGACAATGATATATATAGAAATCAAGTTTTATATAAGATAGACAATAGGGTCTATCTCCACAGGATTGTAGACTTGATTTCTGTAAACTACTCCCAATGTCTCTTCATCGTCACATATACAAACTTGATAAAGAGCTCTCTGTTATCTTGAGTCATATGAATATCTTCAATTAAATTGACTCTGAAAAACTCATGCATCCTTTCCACTTTTTCAACAAATACTGATAGCTTCTCTGATAACTGATTTAACCGAATTCAGATCGATGGCTCACTAGATGTCAGTTGATCCACTAAGAACATATGATTGTCTAGCAACACTGACAATGAAGCATTGTTACATTGACGATCTTGTATCCTGTCATTCATGTTGCTCATTTTAGCTGTGACAGCCTGAAACCTTCTGATTAAATCCGATGAAGTACCTGATCCACAAATAGAATTATTTGCAACTGATGCTAATTGATTCTCCACAAAGAAATTTAGATCTGATAAATCATACTTCACAATGATTTCAGATTTTAATTTTGTAATGGTAGTCAACATATCTTCTTTAATCATTTCAACTTCTTGCCTCGAAACGGTACACTCATTCATATTTTGAAACATTAAATGTTCTAAATCTAAGGCAGTTCTCAGAGAAACATTCTCAGATTACAACTAAGATACTTTTCTGTATAGTTCTTCAACTTCTTATTTTCTTGAATTAGATGAACCCTGTGCTTGATTCTGAGTCTCAGGTTGATGCAGTATAACCAAAGGCAATGATTCAGCATAAGAATTTTTCTTTTTCTCTGTCCTGAGAAGGTTTGTCCTCAAATATTTCAATTGAGTTTTCAAACTCTTCCACAGAAAAATCCTCTTAATGTACCACTGTGTGAGATTTAGAAGAATGCTCACCACAAACATCAGCATCTATGTCTTCCATTGGGTTTTCAAGAACAATATCTTTAGTAGTTTCCTAAGGTCTGGCCACTTCTTCACCAGGAACTGCCTCCATCTATTGTTTATATTGAATTTCAACTTCATCATTAGCTACAATTTGTTCCTGATTTTCCCTTTGAGTTTCTTTTTGAGCTCCTGATTCCTCTACTAGAGCTGTTCTCACAGTAACATCTTCAATGGTCTTATTAACAACAGCCTCTCTCACAAAATAATAAGAAAATAAATCTTCTGTTGTAGTTTCCAAAATAGTGGAAGTGAATTCCTCATTTACTGTTCATTTTCATTTTTATTGAAGTCCCTCCTCACTTCTATATTCCTCAACATTTTCCACTTTAAAGAAAATCCTCCTTGCAACATTGCTGACTCTCGATTCAGCTTGTCTTTCCTTGGACTTAGCAGGTTGAGCCTGAGCAATCTCTGAGTTTTCCTCACCTCCTACTGGTGGAATTTATCCTTTAATTGTGCTCTAGAAATATCAAACTTTCCTCAAAGTTACATCATTAAACATATTACTGTGATGACAGTTAACTCTAGTGTCCACTAATCTCACCATGTCTTTCTTAAACAACAGTTTAGAAATAAATGTACCAAAAGGGTAGAAATTCATCCTGGCCTCACCTTGACAGAAGTAACTGAGATACCTTATCATGTATCTTGGAAAATATAACTTAATATCACTTAACATAAGAAACATTATATACATATTTGGGTACAAAATCTTCTCCATTTCTGCCATCCGTGGAGCTATTCCAGTCTGAATAAATTTGACCAAAATATTCTGATCGGGCTCTAAATCCTTGACAATAATTTCATTATTGTCTTAGTACCAAAAAGAAAAGACATGATGTCTTAGGACTTAGGCACATAATCTCTTATATTCTTCATGTCGAAATGAAAAACTCCCTCACGAGGGTAGTTGAGAATCTGACTAATCTCTACTGAAGAGATTGAGAAATCCCTATACTCTATCTTAGACATCATACTATCCTCTGTATCTCCCAGACTAAATTGTATAGATTTGAAGAAGTATCTAAGTTCTAATTCATACAGAAATTTTGTATTTTCACTTTTGAACATCTATTCAACATTCTGAAATGACAATGCTTTCTTCAATAACAGATTTTTCTAAAATAACCAGTCGAGATCGATTACCTTACCCTGTAAGATTTTTCTTCCCTCGGTGCATTGTCTCTTGTAATAGCTTAGATCGGCCTTATTGGCTCTTTTAGTCATTACCATTTCCGCAAGAGTCTCTGAAGGATTGAAGGTTAGGGCTTCAGAAGTTCAAAAGATAGGGTTTCAGAAGAGGAAGTGTGATTTTCAGATTTTGAAATGGTTTTGATAGAAGTGAAAGGGTTTAGAAGTCCGAAAGGCTCTGACAGCCTTGATTCCTATGTAATAACTAATCATTACATATATTTAAAAACAAATAAATTTTTCATATGATGAAAGAATGAAAAACATAAACAATATTTAACAAAATTTACATAAATAATTAAAAGTAAATAAAAATTTAAAATATATTTAAAATTAAATAAACCTAGATCCCCCTTAATAAAATCAAACCATGCAGTGGGAAGTGGTTTAGTAAAAATATCTTCTAATTTAATTTAAGTATTTATTAATTTTAAAAATATATCTTTTTTAAAAACATGATCGTTATAAAGTGATGCCTTATATCAATGTGCTTAGTTCTAGAATGACTAATAGTGTTTTTTGAAATATTAACTTCACTTGTATTATCACATAAAATAGGTGTTTTATTAAAATTCAATCCAAATTACATAAGAGTGTTTTTCATCCACAACACTTGTGCACATCAACTACCAACAAAAACATATTCTGCCTCAGCTGTTGATAGGGCAACTGAATGTTGTTCCTTATTAGACCATGATACTAAGGAATTTTTTAAAAAGTGACATGTACCTGATGTGATTTTTCTATCTTAACTACAACTTCCAAAGTCAGCATCTGAATATAAAATCAAATTAATATCAGAATTTTTAGGATAAAGAAGAGATTGAAAAATAGTTCCTTTTAAATTTCCAAAAATTCTCTTAACAACAGTCAGATGAGATTCTTTAGGATTTGATTGAAATCTAGGATAAAGGCATACTGAATACCTTATATCCTCCCTACTAGCAGTAAGATAAAAAAAACTACCAATCATACCTCTATATAACTTGTTTCAACTGATTTTCCAGTTTCATACAAATCAAGTTTTATATTAGTACACATAGGAGTTGTAAATTACTTGATGTTTTCCTGTCCAAATTTCTTTTGTAAATCAGTAATATATTTTCTTTTATTTAAATCATTTCCAAATTCTTTTTGAAATATTTGAAGACACAAAAAGAAATTTAGTTCTCCCATCACAGTCATTTCAAATTTATCTTTCATTAATTTTGAAAATTCATGATAGTGAGCTTTATTAGTTGATCCGAATATTACATCATCAACATAAATTTGAACCAATAAAACATTATTTTTTACAGTTTTCATAAATAGTGTTGGGTCTTCCATACCAATAGTAAAATCATTTTTTAAAAGATAAGAACGTAATCTTTCATACCAAGATCTAGGTTCTTGTTTAAGGCCTTAAAAGAGATTTAGTATGTTTAAAAACAGAATCAGGTTTTTGAGAGTTTTCAAAACTAGGTGGTTGCTCAACATAAACTTGCTCCATTAAATAACCATTTAAAAAGGAAGATTTAACATCCATCTGAAATAATTGAAAATTTATATAAGATTCATAGGCTAAAAGGATTCTAATGGATTCTAACCTAGCTACAGGTACAAATGACTCATCATAATCTATTCCTTCTTCTTGATTATATACTTTAGCTACTAATCATTCTTTATATCTAGTTATTGTGCCTTGGACATCCTGTTTATTTCTAAAGACCCATTTGGTTCCTATTACAGGATAATTCTTAGGTGTTTCCAGTAATTCCTAGACGTCATTTCTTTTAAACTGGTTTAATTCATATTTCATTTCTATTACCCAGCTTTCATCATCTAAAATTTCTTGTATAGTCTTGGGTTCTTGTTGAGATAGGATAGCAGATAATTCAACTAGGTTTTCTAAGTTTCTTCTAGTTTTAACACCAGTTTCTCGGTCACCAATTACAGTTTCTAAAGGGTGATTCTATAAGATTCTAGACTGTCTAGGTAATATATATAAAGGTATTTCAGTATCATGTTCCTCAGAACGGGACTAAATTTCATTTATATCATTTTTAAAATCATTCTTTAAATTCTCATGTCTCATGTTATCATTAGAGTCAAGTTCATCCATTTCATCTGTCCTTTTTCAAAGGGATTAGATTCATCAAATTTCACATGAACTAATTCTTCAAAAATCCATGAATTCTTATTATAAACTCTATAAGCTTTGGAGGTAGTAGAATATCCTAAAAAATACCTTCATCAGATTTTGGATCGAACTTACCATGATTATCCTTGGTGTTTAAGTTATAAACCTTGCATCCAAAAACATTAAAGTAATTTACTTTAGGTTTTCTATTATTCCATAGTTCATAGGGTGTCTTTTTCAAAATAGGTCTAATTAGAACTCTATTAATTATATAACAAGCTGTATTGACAGCTTCTGCCCAGAAATATATAGGTAGTATATATTCATTTAACAAGTTTCTATCCATTTCAGGAATTGTTCTATTTCTTAATTCTACAATCCCATTATGTTGAGGTGTTCTGGGTGCATAAAAGGTATTTTTAATACCCATATTTGAGAAAGTGGAATTAAATTTTAGATTCTCAAATTTTCCACCATGATCACTTCTCAATGAGTTAATTTTGAAACCTTTTTCATTTTGAACAGATTTGTAGAACCTTTCAAATAAATTAAAAGATTTATTTTTAAATTTCATAAAGAAAATCCATGTAAATATTAAATAGTCATCAACAAAAACATATAAATATAATATACCATCTATTCTTTCTACTCTTGAAAATCCAAAAAAATCCATATGAATAAGTTCTATAGGTTTAAGTGTAGCATCCTTATTAACAGATTTGAAGGATGATTTGGGTTTCTTTCCAAGTTGACATGCATCACAAAATCTGTCACTATCAAATTTGAGATAAGGTAAATTAGAAAATAAATGTTTATTAGATAACTTATGTAAAACATATACATTGAAATGACCAAGTCCCCTATGCCAGATCCATGATTCACTTACCCTAGAAGTCATGAAAATTACTTGTTGTTTACAGAGGAATTTAAATCCAAAGTATAGACATTTTCAGTTCTTGGTGCTTTAAATTTAAACAGTTTATCATTAGAAATAATAAAGCAATTTGTAGTAAAATAAACAGTATACACATCATCACAATGTCGAGAAATACTTATTAGATTGTGTTTTATTCCTTGAACATAAAGTACATTGTTGATTGAGACTGTTTTTGGATCTCCAACAGTTCCAATTCCAGTGATTTTTCCTTTGGCATTGCCACCAAATGTGACAAGTCCTCCTTCCTTTTGAGTGAGTGAAGAAAAAATTCATTGAGTTTCCACTCATAGGTATTGAAAAACCACTATCCATGTATCATATATCTTTTCTTCTCTGGTGTCCTGTTACCTGTAAAGACATTCAAACAAGTTGCTTTGGTACCCCTATTTTGTTGGGTCCAGGGGTGTTAGCTAGCAATGATCTGGGTATCCATATTTTCTTTGTTCATTTAAAACTAGCTGAATTAAATAAGTCATTTGAAACATAGGGTTTCTTAATACCACAAATTTGAGGTTGTCTTAAGAAACAGTTTTTAGCTATATGTCCCTTTGTCCCCCAAAAATTACAATTAACCTTTTTAGAGCTAGGAAGAAAATAATTTTTATGTTGCTTTAGTTTTTCACCTTTACTTCCAATTCCAAATCATCCTTTTTAATGAAAGTTTGTCCAAGAATTTCATTTAATGAATTCTATCCTTTTGTAAAGACCAATGTATCCTATTTGTAAGACTCTACTTCATCCTACAGTGTTTTTATTCTTGATTCAAAATTAATATAGTTTTTGTTAATCGAATTGTATTTATCAGTTAATTCTTTATATTGTTTCATCATTGAATCTCTTTCATCTGAAATGGCTTAATGTTTATTTTTTAGTGACTTATGATTCTTAAAAAGTGAGTCATATATTTTTCAAGCATATTGCGGTATGCTGCAAGTTTTTCATTTGTGTATCTTGATTTAGAATTTGATTCAGAGGAGTAATATGAGTGTACCTCATCTATTTCTGCCATGAAATAGATGTTTTCCTTTAGATTGACATCTTCTTTCTCTGAGATTGATTCAGAAGAGATACTAGAGTCTTTAGATACACTCTAAGTGGCTTTCATAGCTTTCTTGTCTTTCTTCTCAAAGTCATTTCTTTTGAAGAATTTCTTATTCTTTGTATCATTCAATTGTGGGCAATCTGGTCTGATATGCCCCATCTTTTTTCATTCATAACATCTTACTTCCATATCATATCTCTTAAAGGATTTTTTGAAGCCTCTTTTATTGCAATAGAACTTTCTAAATTTCTTGGCTAGCTGAGCCATCTCTTCATCTGAATTGGATGAGTCAGAGCTTTATGAGTTAGCTTTGACTTCTTTGCTCTTCATATTTCTATTATTTTGTTGTGAAGTTACCTTCAAGGAAGTATCTTATCATTTTATAATAACATTATGTTCATTAGCCTCATCGTGCATTTCAGCTTCATATATCATTAGTGTACCAACCATATCTCTCATAATAAGATCTTTGACAGGTGTTGATTGTCTGATTTCAGCAGAGATACCATTCCATCAAGTACGAAGTAATCTCAGTGCTTTTAATGCATGATTAGCCTGCATGATAGGTTCTCCTAGATTAGTTATGTTATTTACAATTTCTGTCAATCTCCCATTCATTTGGGTAATGCTCTCACCTTCAATCATTCTGAAAGTATCAAATTTTAGTTTTGCAGTTGCATATCACATTTGCCTCAAAATTTTTGTTCCTTCATATGCCACAGCTATTGTTTGCCCCATCTCATATGCCGTTGGGCACTGAGATACTTGGATAAATTGATCTTGTCCTAGACCGCAGATAATTGCATTCATAGCCTTCGAGTTCAAATTGTACTCTGCCTCTATAACAGCACTCCATGTCTCAGTATTTTCTTGAATTTTATAAGGAGTCAGAATCATTGAATAGACTCTATATCCGAGGTTTTTCAGATATATTATCATGCATAATTTTCAGCAACCATAGTTATCTCCATTAAAATATGGTGCTTTGACCATCGACATCTCTTCTCTAGTATCAGTCATGATGCTCTGTTGTATTATCCGTAAAATGATTCTAGATTTATAAGGCTCTATCATAAGCTCCTCCTCTGATACAAATTGCTGGATCTGAATCTACAGATTATACACAAGAGGGGGGGTGAATTGTGTATTTTTCAATTTTTCGATAACTCTTTTCTTGAACGAGTTCCATCCTTTATACTTTATTAGATTTTATCGTGTAGGGGAAAAACTAAAATCAATAACACAAAGATGTATAGTGGTTCGGGGAACAGAAGGCCCCTAGACCACTCCACCAACGATCAACTCCACGAGCTTGGTGATTTTCACTATCTGGTCCTCATTTCCATATACTGATTCACAAATGAGTACTTCCAGTTGATACCTTTACAATCTAAGGAAAAACAAATCCTTCTGGTTCAAACACGAACCCACACAGCTTAGAATGAGAAGCTGGTTACTCAAGAATAAAAATAATTTCAGAATGAAATTTCCAGTTGATCTTCACAATTTCATCAGAATGAAATTGACAGTAGATGGATCGAAGTCTCTAGAAATATTAATCTTCAAGACGATGCAGTTCTGAGTTGATCCAGATGTAGTAGATATAGAGATATAGTTCACAACCTTAGCAGTAGTAGATCCACAGTAGATATTCGATGTAGAATAGGTGAATCTTCTATAAAGTTCATTATTCTTGAACAAAATTAGCTTTTATGCTCCTTTTGAATCAAAAGATCAATAGAGAATAGTTTCAAGCTCTATTTTCCACCTTTTTTAATAATAGATCGATCACATACTCATATACCTAGTGTTTCAGAGAGAACATATATAATAAATCATATCTTCTACACATTTAGATCTATAAAAATCTCCTTCTGATTAGTGATAATCAAAAATTTGAATTTACAGAGAATTCATAACTTCCCTTTAGACATGGCATAAAAATCTCCTTTTAATTCGATCATAAATCCATTAATAAAACAGCTTTGAATCTGTCAATGTCTTACTTTAAAAATGACTTTAAACCGGTTTGAAATCCACCCAAAAATCAGCTTACTGATCATTACACATAAATATCGTCTGTCAAAATTTCCGACGCCAAACGTAAGGTCAAGGACGTGGCCTCCAAACGTAGGGTTCATAACATAGTCTTTAAACGTAAGGTTAACAACGTAATGTTTAACACAAACATGGGGTTGACAACGTAAGGTTAAATACAGATGTAGGGTTGATCATCCATACTTTTTCTTCAACACTCAAACGTACGGTAAAAGATCCATACTTTTACTTGAACCATACTTTTCCAAGAATTTATGGTTGTTTACAAAAGTAAAGTTGATGAACCATACTTTTGACAAAAACAAACATATCACATAGAATTTATGTATGCTTCTCCTTCCATACTTTTCTGATAACCAAAACGTAAGGTTCCTTCCTAACGTAAGTTTCTCCTTCCATATTTTGCTGAAATTGTATTGTTTTTAACCATACATTTCTCTTATCTCAAAAAGTATACACACCGTTCATCCTTACGCTACTCTTATCCACGTAGGGTGTGAACATTGATTTCAGAACATGCTAAAGAAGATTCTGCGATGTATTTATCTACGTAACGTATGAACAGTGATTCTAGAATGCGCTAAAGTTGATTCCAAATAAGTAATGGATTATCAATATTTCAACAGTAAAATAAATTAATAAATTCCGGAAAAATACTAAATAAAATCATTAGAAAATTACTTTGGGTATTTGGGAACATGAAAATTATCATAAAGAGACAGAGTATTATTTTCAATAATCTCCCCCTTTAAATAACATTAACATGTATTGTTGAAAAAAAATACTGTGCTCAACACTCATAAGATATTATATGATGATTCTAATGATATACTCACACTTACCTTTTTGGTTTTAGTAAATGGCTTGATCTAGCAGGAACCAAAGTAATAGCGGATGAGATGAAAACTGTGATGGTTTTCTAAAAGAACAACTAAATGATATGGGAGTTGCAATGAGAACTCTTGTGGTTATTCTCAACCAACTATCAGGAGTCATTTTTAACTACTTGATCTTTGGTGAGTTCTTTAATGCATCATGTATGAGATAACCAACTCGATGTGGATGTTCAGGTAATAATTATAATGGTAACCATTATGTTTTACATGATCCTTACTTTTGAGGTAATTAGGGGTTACTATATGTTATGATTTAAAATGAATGGAATGAGATGAAATTGAGGTTAAATTATATTATAGTTATTTTTAATGATTTTATATCTTTTTGGGGAATTTTTAATGAATTATATAGTTTTTGAAAAATGAAAACACACAGACTGTGTGAAAACCCGCCGCGTCGGACGAAGCTACGGGAATCGAACCCACAACCAAAGTGCGACTGGTATTTATCAGCTACCACTGGACTACATGAAGTCCCTAGTTAGTATGACTAATTATTATTAGTTAGATGATATTATGAATCAGTAATAAGTTTATTTTGGGTTATCTATGGAAATGATTAACCTATCATGGAGCATATGTGATTAGGTTAATTACTTTTCAGTATGAGACATTAAGAGTAACTAATGTTATTTGGAGATAAATGTTAAGATATACCTTGGAAGAATATGTGATTAAATCCTTAAAATATTTGGGATTCAATCTTTGTTTTGAGTACATTGAAGAATTTTATGGATAACAGTTTATTGAATAGTCTTTGATGAACTTTGGGTTTTTTTGGAAAAATTTTGGAGGTTAAGAGTAGTTTTTCTTTTTGTAAAATATTATCCTTTTGGGGATTATCTGATCATGTACCATCCATTTAGGTTTTGGATAAGTTCTAAATATATGGGAAATATATAGTTCTCTTTTTTGGATTAGGTGATACTCTAGAAGATTATTTTAGAACTCTTAATGTGAACAAGTCATCCTAAATACTCATCTTTTAGAAAAAATTTGAGTTTTTATTAGAAATATAGTAAGAGATGAAAGCCTGCATGAAAAGAATGTGTGGTTTATTATTTTTTAGTTAATCCCATAATAAATTCCTCAATAAAACGTATCTAAAAACAAAAACGTTGTCTGTTAACTTTTCCTACTAGGGAATCATATACTATTTTACCCGTCACAAGTTTGTGATTTTCTAGTGGTTAGCTTTATCCTAGACAAGTTTTCTATCACTCTCCATCAGAACATGATGGTTTGTTTTCTCCTCTAAATCCATTTTTTCATGGAATCCTACTATCTTTTGTCTCAGTGACCTTTGTACTTCTCTTTATTTTTTTAAAAGTGATATTTTTATTGACACCTTTTCAAATTGGGGGGTTTTAATGGTGTTCCCAAGCCCAATTTTAAAATTACGAGGATTCTATTCCCAAAATGGGCGAAGGATGTAAAATCCCAATTAAGTAAAGAATAATATGTTTTCATATATATGTCTATTTATGAATTAGATATTGTTTTAGGTGCGTAAAGTAAGAATAAATCCAATCTTAATCATAGAATTATCTAATATTTTCAAAAGATTGTTTTAATGCCTTTTGATGGAGAACCCTTTTTAAATCTACTTTTGGATAATTTTATATGTTATTTTTGACAAAATAAAATCCCTCTTTAGAATAAAGACATAAAAATTTAATTTGTATCAGTTTTTGTTATTTTTCCTATAATGGTGATTTTTTTAGTGAATAGTGCAAAATGTTGTATTTTAATTCAAAACTCCTTTTAATATAATTTATTTATATGGTTAGATTATCCTTTTTTAATTGGGTTTAATGTGTAATTAAAATATCTTTTTACCATTTTATCTAATGGTGGTTATTGAAATTAATTTTACATTGAAATTGGACATAAACAAGTGTCAATCTTTGGATAGATATTGTTTCTTAAAAACATGCTATTTGTTTTGACAGTGGGAATTAATTATAAAATAAATTAATGAAACGTGTATGTTTTTATTTTGGTAAAATGTATCTAATTTTTAAATTCGGAATATCAAATTTACTTTGGAAAAATATTTGATATTTTTTTTGACAAATGATCATTTTTAATGAATAGTTAAAAATACTTCATTTTACATCAAAATTGATTTTCTATTTAATTTAATTATATATTTAGAATGTACTTTTAATTGGTTTTAAAGTGTAATTTAATTATATTTTTATAATTAAATACAATATTTTCCATTGAAAGTAATTTCACTTGTCAATTTGATGTAAAAACAGGTCAATATTTTGATAAAAGTTTCTTCTTAAAAACCCGTCTTGGGTTGGGACAATGAGAATTATTTTTAGATTAATTACTACAATTTCTGTTGTAGGAATTTGATAAAATGGATTCTGTATTTGGAATCATAAGGTCCTTAATATGTAATTAATACTATTTTGTTTTTTAACATGATAAATAGTAATTACAGTAATTATATTTAATTACAGTGACTAATTAGTAAATCGGGTAAAAAGGGGTAAACAAAATAATGTTATAGTAATATAGAATTACCCATCCATGTGTCTTAATGATATCTTTTTAGTCATGAACGACCATGGTAGGACTTTTTCCAACTTTGGGACCGCATGGAATCACTTTTGTGTGATAGTGACATTTTATCATATTATTTTTTAAAAAAAGGAAAATATAATAAAAGTATGTAATACCTAAGTAAAACAATTTAATTTTTTTATATAAATGATATATTCAACAATAAATAGTTATTTTAAAACAAAAAATATTTCCTACATCATGTTATTTTATTTATAACTTTTATAAATTAAATACATTAATTTATTTGTGACACAATGATGATGCACTTATTACCTCATTTATGAAAGATTTAAATATATTATATTATAAGTTTTAAAATAATATATTTTTCAAACATGTGATGCTATCAATGCATTTTATTGATAATTATGACATGTAAAATATATGGTAATCCTTTTATTTCTAAGGAATAGAGCTTTTATGTCTTTATCAAAAGTCAACAACCAAATAGTGTCAAAATTGGTATAAATGAGTTTTTAAAACAAATGTTATTTTATTAAATGGTATAAAAGTCCAAAAAATATAATATTCTACCAAATGACCTAAAATATATTACTAATATTATTATAGATACAATGATGGGACTAATGGAATTTTAATGTAATTATTATGACCTTATAGTTTGAAAATAAAAAAAAGATAGTGTAAGAATTATTAATTTTAACTAAGGGTTAAAATGAAAAGATAAGGTGAATTCTGGACCTCCACATGTCTAAATCATACTAGTTGAGTTTATTTCTACCCTATATCCTCGTATCCTCGAAATATATAAATTTTGGAACCATTATATTTTGGAAAAAATTTTATAATAAATTAATATTTCATGACAATCCATATGTGCCCCTCCTCCCTCTTATAGAAGGCCCCCACCTCTACACCCTTACCCACACATCTCGGGGGCTTGTCTCATCCAAACTCTACTCATATAATCTCTACACATACCTATCTTAATCCTAGAAGCCTCACTTTGGGAAGAATTCATTCCAAGTAAGCCTTTGTCTCAAATCAAAAAGAGTTACCATATTTAGAAAAATATAAAGAAAAGAACAAGAAAAGTCAGACTCGAGGTAAGGAATCATACATCTCTCTTTCATTTCATGTACTCTATTTTATATCATTTCTTTTAAGCTCTGATTTCATATTGTAGGGGATGTTCTTTTATATTCATCTTACTGTAATTTTTAGGTTCTTATAATGAGAGACACTATTTTATCTCATCAATCCCTTTTTGGAGGTTTTAAGTGGTGTCGTTAGGCTGCCAAATTTTCGTAAGGGATTTCTTATCTCACTTTCAATTCCGTGATATTTCCATTGGTCACCACTTATTTATAGAATGTGGTGTATTCTGTACTGCCAATTGATATATATTATCATGATTCTATTTATATTCATGGTGTATTGTAATTCATTTGGTGGTTTTTATCTTTTTGTCATACGACTTGATTGATTACAATGAGGTAAGGGTTTTTAATATCACTCTTCATTCCTGTGAGATTCATGCTAAAATTTCTACTATTTCATTTTTTTATTGTATGTACTACCAATAATTATATTCTTTGTGTAACATACTTTAATTTATTCGTATTTATATCTTCATTTTATGATAATACTATCATGGGGTGTACATTTCAAAAGTTACCCAAATCGGTAAGGGAACCTTTCACCCAATTTTTTTAAAAGACTTATTTTTGTTAGGACTTTTAATTCACATATTATTTTATTGGGATATGTTCTTAAATATCATTATTTCTGTAAATTTTATGTCCAAGTGATGAGATAGGCTTTTTATATCTCATCAACTCTTTTTCATAATTTTAAAGTAACGTCGTTAGGCTGTCAAATATCTTTAAGGGAACTTCTTAACCCAATTTCAATTCATTGGGTTAAACCTATACTTATTGATTATGTCGTTCTATGAATATGTGTGAATGACCTATGTTTTTTTACACATAATATCCACTTATATTGGGTGTATTTATATTTGTCACACATAATTATGTCATTGATTTGTTCTTAATCAATGGATACCGTCTTTATAAGGGACTTCATCTCAATATCCATTTTGATGTGATTTATGCATGAATTTATTTTATACAGTATATAAATCTATTTTGACATTTCATTTAATTAAAAAGGAGTATTTTCTCAATAAAGTTTTTTACTAAACGACAAAAGAAATTTTTTTGTCTTACATATGCGGCGACAATGACTTCTCCGCTGCGATGACCATTATAGATTGTCGGCTTCATCTACAGGCCATAATGTTTTTTATTGAAAAATAAATACCATATTTTACTTTTCATTTATTTTGGTACTGAAAATTATTTTGATCTTGTTTTGATTATAACAATGTGTTGTATTGATATCCTGTGATTTGAGTGTGGAAAATGTTATTTTTCCATTTTGAAGGTTTTATGTGTTATGAATATGTTATGGTTCTTGAGCATAGTTTATGTAATCAGGTGGTTCTGTGATAATCTAAGGGTGGGTGATCCTGAGATAGCTCTCCAATGCAATGTGTATCACAGAGTTAAACTCTAATGTTCCCCCAAATAGATTTAGGGAATATACTATGAAGGGTATTCCAAACATAACCATGAGGGTTACTCCCTACGTAAGAATGTTATGAATGCATCAAGTTACCTTTATGTCTTATGATTTCATGAGGTATGTTAAATTAAATATGTTTTATGAGTAATGTATGATTTAATTTATTCTTATGTATAAAAAGACTAATGTTTTTTTTCCGTATTTTTATATCCCATACTATGATTTTTATGCTCATCCCATGTTTTTAAAATGTTTTTCATAGGTCAAGGGAAGGTACATTATGTGATGATAGTGTTGAGTAAGTGTCAAGAAAGAATCCATGTTTTATTTTAAATAAGTTTCCATTGATGGGAAGAAATGAATACTATCTTTTATGACACCACCTTGTTTAAATGTGGAATGTAAAGAATGATTTATGATCAAATTATATAAAACTCTAAACCTAAAAAGATACTGAATTTGAGTTATTCATTTAATTCAATATTATGTAATGTTTTAAGGATGGGCCCTTATAGAAGTAGTGGAAATATCATCCAAATATGAGAATTTAATAACTATGGTTACTTGTGTAATGAAGATGAAAAAACATTATGGTAGTGAAGACATGGGTACCTTATGTAGAAAAATATGAACATACAATATAATGTTGATGTTGTTCTCTATTGTTCAGATTTAAAAAGATTTGATGAAGGTGTTTGTGATAATTTTTCCATTGTGGAAGATGAGTAAAAAAATCACGAGGGTGTTGAGATTCAGTCTACTCGCCATTTTGTTCTTATGTAATCTAATTTATGTGGACCGATGATAAACCAATCACCACAAAGGGATTTGTACATTATCAGTTTTATTAATGATTTCACTTGTATGACAAGCATCATGTTTATGAAAAATAATTCAGATGATATAGAGATGTTTCGGTTTTTATAAAATAATTTTAGAATGAAATATGGCTCTATATAAAGAAGGTGAGAACAAATAATGGTAATGAATTTTCTAGAAAAACATTTGCAACTTATCTATGAATTATTACTATCACTCATAATTATAGTACTCCAAATACTCCACGAATAAATGAACTACTATAAATAATGAATACCAGTTTAGTAGATATGGGAAAAAGTAAGTTAGAAAAATTAAAATTTTCAATGTTCAATTTGGAAAGATGTTGTTAGTACTGATGTACATGTTAAAATGAGATTGTTGTTGAGACCAAAAACAAACATTAATTCTTCAGAAATGTGGTTTGAAAAACATCATTGCAGTAATTCAATTTTTTTAAAAGAATATATTTACTATAAACCAAAAATCTAAATTTGGGAATGTTTTATGAGAAAGATGAGGAAGTATTTTTTATATGTTATCCACCGAATAGAAGAAATTAAAAATGTAGGAAAAAAATATTAGAATTGTTGGTGGACTCATATAATGTTGAAGTAATTGAAAATAAAAATTTGTTAACAAATGTTATTGGGATTTCTATGTAAGATAAAATGGTTATTTCCTACTATAGTGAATATAATTTAAAAATCTATAACAAGATTCAGGAAAATCATTTGATGAAGAATGTTCAGCTAGAAAAGAAACATTGAATTTTCCTATATTTAAAAAACATGTTGTGTCAGAAAAAAATTATTGGACATTAAAATAATCTAGATCAGACCAGAATATAGTTGATGTCATAAAATCAAACATTAATTGTCTTATAAGTTAAACCCGAATCAGTTTTTGAAGCTATTTAACATAAATAATGTGTGGATTCTATGAATGATGTGTTTCCCTTAATTGAGAAAAATGAATCATGGGAACTAGTTCCACACACAAAAAATAATATTTTATTAGATAAAGTGGGATTTAAAAAACAAATTTAATGACCATGGATATGTTTCAAGAAACAATGCATGACTTGTTTGAAATGACAATTCATAGGTGGAAGGTTTATATTTTTAAGAAAAATTTTCCATAGTTTCATGATTTGAAACTCTTTGAATATGTCCTCTTATTCAAATTGATCAGAATTAAAAAGTCTACAAGATATATTTATGATCATCATTCCTAATTGTTGATGTTGAGAAAGAATATTACATATATCTACCTTGTGGGTTTCTACATAATGATGATAAAAATAAAATATGTAAACTGAAGAATTATTTTTATGGAATGAATCAAGCTCCAAACCCTTGGTATTCAAAACAAGACAATTGTTTTAGATTGTTGATTTTTTCTAAATTAATATTTTACTGTAACTTTTATGTTTAATATTTTATCATCATTAAAATAATTGTAATTTTTATGTGGATTTTGTAATTTTTTTCTAGTGATGATGAAAATGTTAGAACGGAATTTGGGGAGAAAACGAAGAAGAATTTATAAATGCCAATACTGGGAGAATTAACAGTCTTCCTTAGTTTACGAGTTCATGAAAAGGAAAAATACATATTACTCTATGAAGAAAAGTATTTCAGGGAATTGATAAGAAATATTTTCATGGAAGAATCCAAATTAGTTTATAGACAAATAACTTTGATCCTAAATTTGAGTAAATAGGAGCCAAAAAAGATCTAATCTGAAATGCTTTTAGAAGTTGATAGGATGTGTACTTTACCTCATAGCCTCATGAGCTATTATTCTTAATGATGTTTCTTCAAGTGTTATGTATCAAAGTAATCTGAAGGAATCAAATATTCCAGTAGAATAAGGAATTCTATGATATGTCAAAATAACCAAATCATGTGGTTGTTATATTAAAGAAATAATGAGGTGATGTTACATGGTTATACTAATGATGATTGGGCTAGAGATTGTAAGGATAGAAATCCTAAAACAAGAGGAATATTTTTCTTTGCTGAATATAGTGCAAGATGGCTTTATTAGAATCAATGTTTATTAAATTTTAGCAAAACAAAATCAAAATATATTGCAGCTACCTAATATTATACAAAAATGTTTCCAATGAATATTCATCTACAATAGTTGAAAGTTCAATATTCGAAACCATTGAATATACCTTGTGCTAATTATGGTTCAATTTCACATTATAAGAATAATTTCCAACATTCAAGATCAAACCACACTGATATGAAGTTTATAATTATAAAAAAATAATGTTTCTGATAATTGTTTTTTAGAAGAATATATCTGAATAATGTATCAAATTACTAATATCTTCACAATGTAAATGGATAAAATAATGGGTTGTTGAGTTAATGATGAAACTTCATGTTCATCCCCTTCCTAGTACTTCTTAAACCTCATCAGGGATACCCCCATCACGTTCTGGCCTATTTTGAAAAAGTGGGATAGAAAGTATCCAATTTATTTTGTTCTTACTTGTCATTTTAAAATGAATATGAAGTTATGGTTCTCATAAAATGGGGTAGGGAAAAATAAAATTGAGATTAGGAAAGATAAAATTAAGTTGGAGATTATATTTATGTGGATGATTTTTTTTTAACCTTCGATGGATTGAATTACACCAAGAAAATACTAAATCTAGTAGTGTGCTCTCAGGACACTCTCTATTGAGAATGTATGTGTTTTAGTAACATTAAAAAACCATTAGTTTTTTACAACATTAGAGTTGAAAAAATTATAAGAGATTTAAATGTACATAAAAAGGGTTTTTAACAAATACAAAGGTGGAGATTGATGATCCATTTTGAGAAATATTTCAAAAATAGTTTTTTTATTTTTTGATAAATGAAATTTTTTTATTAGAATGCTTTGGTTTGTAAATATTGGACCCAGTACATCATAAATTGTTTCTATAAGAAATGTGAATGTTTCTTAATTTTACTAAATCCAAACATAATGGGAATGGAAAAGGATTATAATTATGATTTTTTTCGGGGCATATGTTTATAGACTCAGGTTATTGGACTGAGCAGTACTGGAGGAAAAAGTGGCAAGAAATATATTGTCTTTAATAAGATGCATCCCCAGTCTTAGGTTCATGAGTATGATGTTCAAGATCCATTAGACATAGTGTTATTTAAAATTTTATAAATTTCTTAGTGAAGATGTTGTAATGATTATAAATAGTTTTTAAAGAAGATAGTAATGTTATGAATTAGAAATTTTTCATACATTCCAACCCCAAATCATACAAAGATTTACTAGCCATTAATTTAACAAAAATCATGAAAAATATAATGACAATATATTTTATACAAATTCGGGATTCTGAATGTTTTTATTTGTTATAGAAACCAAGACATAGAAGATTGATTCTAGAGGTACCGGACGTAGATGTTACCAGAAGTAGGATTATTTAAATTTGATGATGATTGAAGAATTTCAATAATTCTTAGTAGAGTCATCATTAGTTATATAAAATTGTAAATATAATTATATCATATTGATAAATCCATTATTATATGGATTTTATGAAGACCTCATTTAAGGAGGATGACCAATAGAACCTGGAAAAGGCATTGATTCATCAAATGAATGCCTCACAATGACAACATATCATATTCAGAACATCTAATTGATAAGATTTGTTGATTTTGATCCATCAATGCGAGATAATTTATGAAAATGAGTGAATATTATAATATAATTATGTTATCTTTTGATGAAATGAATGTTATGTTCAATTTGACAAGCTATAGAGGTTCATCATAATGAGCTAAAAAGATAGTAATATCATAATGAGATAAGAAAGAATGGTATATCCTAAAGTGTAGAGGAATATGACGATAATGATGTTATATTGGGCTAATGAAAATATTGTTTATTCAAGAAGAATCATCTTGTTAAAATATTGATAAAGATTTAAGTAGTCAATGTTGATGTTTTTATGTGATTATTTTTTGGAGTTTTGAAATACTGTTAAGAGGGATATGTTTTTCTATTTCCCACTTTTTATTTTCTACGTCATCTATAAAAAGTAGCACACTTCATTAGAATTTTTTTTCTTTTCACAAAAGCAAAAAATGGGGAGCGCTAAAGTATTTAAGTGAATGTTCGTTATATAGAGATATCTCATTATATGATTTGATATCTTTCGTCCGTTTTCCATACTATTAAACATGGTATTGAGAAGATAGTATTTATTCGATCAAAATGAGGAAGATCAAACCGAGATTTTGAGCAGAGTTAGAGAAGTGTATATTTAGATAGGGAAGATTGTAATGAGTCAATTATATTCTGTTAATCAGAATAAAGTAATCAGATTGAGGGACTCTGATTTAGGATCATGTTAACCAATTAAATTTGTTGATAAAATTAGAAAAAATCATTCCACATTTGTTTTGATCAACTATTATAAATGGAATAATTGTAATCTAACTAGATTAAGTATAATCATTCATATTGGTAGATAAAAGGTGTCTAATGGGGTTTGGCACAAGGTATATTATTTTATTCATAATAGTGAATTTCGATAATCCCATGAAATTTTATATGGAATTGATGTTGGTTCTCCCACCAAGGCCTAACCATGTTAATATTATTTTCCTTAAATGATTTACTATTTTTTTATGCATGAGTATTTAAAAAAAGTGTATAAAGATATGTACATTTATAGGTTTCATGGGTTAAATTTTAAAAATTATGGAATATTATTAAAATTGAACAACCGATTCTCCACCCCCCTCTCAATTGCTAGTCGATCCGTTGGAACTTCAAAACATCCCCGACATAGATACTTTTTATCCAAAGAAATCCTTTCATGAAGTATCCTTGTAAAAAATATAAGGCCACTACTCTCTCATTAGTGCCTCTATCTCTCTCTCCCACATCTCATGAGTATTAAAACTATGTTGTCATTTCACTTGAACCAAATGTATCTTCATCCCATAATGTTCCTTGGTTTCAGAATAATTAATCAAAATTGGATGCTCAATCAAGGATAAATTAGGAACAACAACAAGATCACTATAGTTAAGAATGTCAGATGGACTAGAAAGATACTTTCAAAGATGGGACACATGAAACAAATTATGTATCAACATCAATTGAGGTAGAATGGATAAACAATAATCCACTTTCCCCCATTTTTTCATCAACCTAAAATGATCCCATAAAATTTGGGTAATGATTCCTTTTCCACCCATTCCATTTATGCCTGAAACAAGGATAAAATTAAATAACTACGGATCACAAACTGAAAATTTCAATGGTCTATGGTTATGATCAATGAAGGATTGGTTATAGTTATATAATATCAATATTATCTAAAAAATTTACTGAATAAGTTTTGGAAACTCCTAAAAAATGCTTAGTCCATCCATGGAACTATCATTGATCTCCTTCCAGCATAATAGATATTTATAAGGCCAAAAACTCAAGGCCTCAAAAGGAGGGATATTAATTTCATATATGAAACTATTGATTTAAAAAAACACAATCAGTCAGAAATTTTTTTGCAGAGACCAACCATAGGCAGGAAACAAAGATTGAATAATATCCTCACATATTTATATAGATATTTTTATTAGTCCATTTGACTATGGATGATACGTTGTACTCAGAAAGACCTGAGATCCCAATTCCTCATAAAGGCCACTCTAGTAGTTAGATGTAAACTAGGGATCCTGATCAGAGACTATAGATGCTTGAATTACATAAAAATTAATAATACCTTTCAAATAGATATATCTCAACTCCTAGGCATTTTTTATTTCCGTAATGGGTAAAAAGAGAGCTAATTTAGTCATCTTATATAGTATAAACCATATAAAATTATTATTACATTGGGTATGAGAAAACCCAACCAAAATATCCATAGATATATCATATCACTTTTATGTTAGCACTAGAATGTGTGGAATTAATCCCAACATTATTTGGTTCATAGCCTTGAACTGTTTGAAATTATAACTATATGATACTGAAACAGAAATTTCATATCTCATACCTAGACACAAAAATCAACTCCACATTTCATATAACATCTTCATGTTTTATAGATACATATAAAACTATGAATTATGAAAATTCCCCATCACCACTTTCTATACTGGGAAATGTAAATGTTACCAATTAAGTAAATATAAAATACCCTCTATGGAGAACAATCACTTAGTAGAAATCTCTACACCATAAAGAGATTCTATAATTTTATAGAATTCATCATCAATATTAAATTCTTAAACAACCAACTTGTAAAAATTATAATTCAATTAAAAATCATCAACAATAACCTCAATCCCTATTTTCTAGACTCCAATATGAGACTAAGAAAAAATAACCATGGAGTTCCACTCATAAAATGATTCTTTCATGGATAAGTTTCGACATTTATTACATAAATAATCATAAAAAAATTCCATTCTCCGACCTATATAAAATATCCTAGTCATACAACTTGAGGACCTCCACTCAATTCCACTAGACGGGATTTAAATATTTTGGAGGGAAGCTATAACTGAAGATCTTGTGTTAATAAAATATGAAAAACCTTCTAACAAAATAGTGATTCCACAAAATCATAAGGTAATTTATATTTTCTTCAAGTTCAATTTCGTTGGTTTGATTATTATTTTTGTGTATACTAACCTACCAAGTCCCATAGGTAATCACATGATCACCCTATAAAAAACACTTACCAAATATTAACTTGACGCATCATTGAAGACCACATAGAACATCTTGGCCTATGTAGGAGTGCACACTAGTGTAGAAGTCAAATAAAGTCTCTAATAAATAGTAGAATTTGGACATTTCTCATCCCAGGAAAACATCATTCACTTTTGAGTTAGCAAAGTCCTCGAAGAAGCCAATTTCAATAAATATTTTTCAAAATTGGAGTTAATATCCATATGAACCCAAGAAACAGTTAATATAAAAAACATTATGGGCTCTCCATTATAATAATCATTTTAACATTCTTATAATCAACTGAGATACCATGTTTCGACACAACATGTTCCAATAACATCACTCCCCAAATCCAAAAATCACATTTTGATAGTTTTGCTTAAAGATGATCATTTCTCAATAATTCCATATCTTCTATTAAATTAATCACTTGATCCTTCAAATACATAGAGTAAAATAAGATTTAATCCCAAAATAAAATGAATAATATTTTGAGATGGTCATGGAAGGTACTATTAATTAAATCCTAAATATCATTAGATGAATTGGATTGAAAAAATTGAACGAAAAGGAACTCCAAATGAATATACATGTATCGTAAGGAGGTTTTAAGAATGTTAGATCCTTTTATTACAAATTAATGATAAATATATCAAAGATAAATATAAAAAAACTAATTACCACATTTAAATTGGTCAAATAGACCATCAATCTATTGATATAAAAACCAATTCACTATCATAATAAGATCAAGTTTTTGATAATCAACAAAAATGTGACCTGACGCTTCAGATTTATTATAAATGGGAACCAACATCACCCAAGGTGATATAATATGTAATATGAAGCCTTTATCTAAAATATTATCCAGCATGGTCTTAAAACGTTTCATTTAAACTTCTTTCATGAAGAAAAATGAAATAAATAGTTGTCGAGTACTCGAAATTAAATCGATAGAAAACTCAACCTCCTTTATTGGTGGAAAACTAGAGAAGTCAGAAGGAAAAACGTCACATAACACGATGAAAGCTGAAGACCCATTTCATCTCAATGATTATCTCTCTAGGTAAGAATAGAAAGAAAATATTACTTTACCCAACTCAGGATAAAATGTTTTAGCTTTACTCAACCTCAAGTACAACTCTCCCTAAAATATATGGCACACCATATCAGGTGTATTAATGAAGACCCACCGTAGATAACAAACAATTCAGGATTTATTAAAAATTACCCAATACAACACGAATATGAAAAAAAAGGATTCATTTGGAGAAAAAAAATAACATAAATTATTGATATGTGATAAAGAGAAAACAGTAGTTGGAGAATAGAGATCCTACTCTCTATTCATTCAAAGGGTTATTGTAATATCAATCACATAGGAGAAAACCTATGTATGATTATTTAGATGATTCAAAATATTATTCAAAATAAATGACCGAGATAGACCAATACCAAATAAAGTAGAAACTAGAGACGAATATATAGTGATGGTAGCTCTCATGGTGTCTGGACCCATATTTTCTTCCACTGGAGACTCTTCCATAGTGTGAAGAAACGTCATTTTAGATGGCTATGGATGGAACCCCTTAGTTTATGATGCATCTAATTTGACTATTGTACATTTAGATGTTGATGATACCATTAAACACCATGGTGTCTAATAGACATGAGATTACGTTTTCTAGCTATCTGAGAATCTATAGTAACCACACATCATTCGTGCCTCAGTGAAAACAAGTTTTGAGTTCCCTTGATTGAAAAATTTATATAAAATCAAAGTGAATATTTTATGGACTAATTATGTTATTGAAGAACCCTTATATCAAAAACCACCATTAGTATCATCATGCATTCTATTTCATCTGGAGAAACTCAAAATGCTACCCCTGGGAGGAAACGGAACTCCAGACATCCCTTACAAACTAGCCATATCCATCTTTATCATTAGTAATCTACCCTAAAAATCAACGTAAGAAAGAATATATAGAAATATCTGCTAATAATGAATATTAGATAGAATTATGAACGTGTTTCATTGGGTATTCGTATTATTATTATATAAAAATTTAGTAGAAAACTGAAAAACATCATCCAAGTGATTTTCATAGTCATTCAAGGTCACATCCACCTGCTTTAGTTTAAAGAAATATATTACATTGGATAAATCCATGAACTCTGGATAGAACATGTAAGTGATGAGATACATAAATTATATAAACTCTATGAACTCATGCTTCTTCATTCACACTATCATGTCTAACCATCTTTTTCTATGTCCTTCCACTTTGAAGGTGGAACACTTCACTTTCATTTCATCAAGAGCTTCCATGAACTCGATAAAAATCTCAACACTCCTAAAACAATACATTTCCTCTTGAGGATCATTTCAGTCATGTAATAAAGAAGTATTTTTTAAGGATCTTCTAGGAATGATTTCTAAAAAATCCCTTTAGGGTACCATAACTGGAGAAATAACGGGAACATGTGGTGGTGCCTATCCCAAAGCTTGTACATCAAGCACAATAATATCAACCAGATTCTAGTCCAAAAGAGTGTGTAATCACATTGGATAATCAAAAGAATCTTCCTATATAATATTCACATGTATTCTTAGTGGCATCATCATGTAAAGAATTATTAGACAACATTGAAGACAATAGAATCATACTAATATCAATATTCAAACAAGAGAAATAATGGAAATTAATCCCATCATATAGATGAAAATGATTGGGATTTAAACCTATATGGATAAAAAGTATTGAAAATACTAGAACAATCATCAATACATCATCCTCAAGACACTCATGGTGGATTAAGGCTCATCAATATGATTATTGGGTTGGGACTCACACACATATACTTTTATTGTCCCAAAAAGATTACAAAAATGTATACCGCCATCAAGGATAGATGCTTAACCCGATCATTTGATACAACTTTGTCACAAATTTTCATGAACACTCGAGTACCTTGATTCTCAACATGACACGAACATGCCCTAAAGGGAGTTCCAAATCCCCCTATTTTGGTTACTATGACCTGACATTATACAAGATAAAGGGGAGAATGATTTTTCTATAAAAACAGTTGGAGAAATAGATATAAGTCAATATTGTAAATAGAAATTTGCATTTGGTGAACAATACCCAGAGTCAAACTCATATATAAAGTCAAAGTACATCACCAATGTTTCATATAATGAATGTTAAAGAACCCACATAACAATGGAAAATTCTCCTCATCTTCCAAAGATCAATAATAATAACCGCTTCCATGTTGTGCTTCCCCCTTGCCCCATCATAGTATACGATAATCTACAAACACCTGAAGGAACAGGTATGGTGTGATGTAAATTCTTAGAAACGTCTCATAAAATATTACATAATAAGATGTAAATAATATAATACAATACATAATTTCAATTTTAAATCATATATTCATCGAAATATTGTTTTATATTTAAAAAAGAAATATATTCTTTCAATTGATGGAATGATTTTAAAACAATTTATTAAAAAACTTTTTATATAAAATAGTTTATATAAATTCACAAGGAACATGTAATTAATTTTTTCCATGCATTTTAATATATATAATGACAAACAGAAATGATTACCATTGTCATTTTAAAATAAGTACAATAGTTCTTGGTTATGGGATCCACACACTCTCTTATAGTGAGAACAACAACATGTGCACACATCCCTCTAACAATGGAAAAAATGACTAAAGAACATCTCACCTTGGATAGGATTTCAAAAAAGTTTATGTTATAGTTTTAAAGCATGAATATTATTCTTATAAAATTCCAACCTAACTATTTTTTCGAAATAAATCACTAACTACCTAGGATTTCATGTTCTCAAACAAAAATCTAAAATGGGAAAATTATTTCAAAACATTACAAAATACAATATCTCTATTTTCCATTTCCATATTCCAATATCACTTTAAGTACCAACATTAGGGTTTTTTAGTCAATTTATTCCATTAAATGAGATAAAACTAATGTGTTCCTATCAAAAAAATGTAAACCATTTTCTAAAAATCTACTTCAAGATTCAATTTAAACAAATAAAATTCCACAATTCCAATTAAATGTAAATTACCCCACAATTCCCTAATATTATGGGATTTCACCTTTGTTCATGCCTAATCAATTTAAAATCTCAATTCCACAAGAATTGTATTTTCAAAACATAATTGTAATCAATTAAAATAATCATGAAATTATAGGTTACATTAATTGGTCAATATTATATGAAACCACCTATCTTAACACAGAGATCATGGGATCATGAATCAAAATGCCTTAAAATAGTAAACTCAAACAATTATCATCCACAACGAAGACCCTAGAATAAATCCTCAGATAAATATATAAATAAATATACAATATATATGCCAGAAACAAAAATATCTATCAAACCCTAAGGAAGAGAGAGTAAGATGTAAGAGATGTAGAACATGATTATAACTCTTAATAGGATGAGATCAAAATATATTTTCCTAACATTGATCTTCCATAGAGAGGGTTTTGAGGAGATAAAATGGATCCATGATAGATTGAATGACCTTGGAGGATATCCCACCTTGATTTGTGGTTGATTTGGTTAATAAATAAGGGTTAGATACTTTTCGTTTTTATTTAATGAATTAAAGAAATCACCACGCATGGTTTCCCATAGGGGTCGCACGGTTTATCAAACCATGCCCCAAAAAATGCACCCCTCTAAAGGGATACACAATTTCTACTAGGTGGGAATATGGTTTTTTAATCCTTACTCCAATCGTGAATTCCCTCAATGCTTGGGTTTACATGGTTTTCACTAGCATGGTGCACTATTTGGTAAATTGTGGGCCAATCATGAACAACCAAACAACCATCCAAAATTTCCAAAATTTCACTCGAAGAAAAATTCAACAAGATCTAAGAAAGGAATAATAAAAATAGAGGTTGGAGAATACATGAAAACAAAAAAAAGATGATACAGTAAATGTTTTTTTAATTTACTAGAAAACAAATCTCTATAAGGATTCTACCTTGTTGAAGAGTCTTTATAACTGATGCACTATTGTTTAATCACTCCAAAAAGGGTTGGTTTAGAAATATATAAATAGTAAAACAGATGGATGATTAGTGTTCCCAATACTGCACATCTAGAGAGAAAATCCAAGGGATATTATTTGGAATATTCACATGATCTTAATAACCCATGATGAAGGGTTTTTCATACTATTGTCTTAGTCTCCTACAAATGAAATATATTGAGTCTAAGTACTATCTAAAATGGATATCCTAAATCATATTATGAACTAGCACTACGGGAAAAATGGGTATTTGCGACGGAGGTATTTACCCGTCGCAAATAAGTAGGCTTTTGGGACGAGATTTCTTTCCCCGTCGCAAAAGAACTGGCGCGCGTTGCGCGCCAAATCGCGGGAAAACTATTTGCGACGGGGGAATATTCCCGTTGCAAATAACCGGCGGCGGTAAAAGGTATTTGCGACGGGAATATTCCCCCATCGCAAATAGTTTGTCGGCAGGTGGTTATTTGCGACGGGACCCGTCGCAAATAACTATTTAACCGTTGACCGTAATAAATGTTGGCTAAGGTATTTGCGATGGGTACCATCGCAAATAAAACTATTTGCGACGGGATTCCCCTCGCAAATGGACCCGTCGCAAATAATCTAACCTATAAATACCCTCATCCATTTTTTTCAAATCATTCTCAAACTCCATCTTCTTCTTCTCTCAAAGTTGTATTTCTAAAGTTCTGTTTTTCTCCAGTTTAATTTTTTTTTCCGGAGTTGATATTAAAGTTTTGAAGAACGATCAGAGCAGATCAATTTTCAAGGTATTTATGTTCATTTTAATTTAATATTTATTTTTAATTTTTGATTAGTTTCAATTATTCTTAAATAGTTGTAATTTAATTATGTTTACATTGTTTTGATACTTAATAAATTTAAATTATTAGTATTGTTCATAGTTAATGGTAATTAGGAATAATTAGTAATAATTTTTAATAATTAAGAATAAATATTAATAATTAATAATAAATACAAATAATTAGGAATAATAACATTATTACATTATTAGTATATTTTATTATTAATATTAAAATAATATAATTTTTTATATATATACAATTCTCTTTTCATCTGTGTGTTTGCTGTCTTCACATGTATTATTTGTATGTGGAGATAGAAAACGCACAGATGAAAGGAGAATTGTATATAAATTAGAAAATTATATTATTTTAATATTAATAATAAAATATACTAATAATGTTATTATTTGTAATTAATGGTAATTATTCTTAATTATTTGTAATTATTCATTTAATTACTAATAATTAGGAACAATTACCAATATTTATCAATAATTAGGAATAATTAGTAATAATTACCAATAATTAGTAATAATTACCAATAATTAGTAATAATTACCAATAATTAGTAATAATTACCAATAAGTATTAATAATTATCAATAATTAGTAATACTTACCAATAATTTGTAATAATTACCAATAATTAACAATAATTAGTAATAATTAGTAATAATTACTAATAATTACCACTAATTAGTAATAATTACCAACAATTACCAATAATTACGAATAATTACCAATAATTACAAATAATTACCAATAATTGCCAATAATTAGTAATAATTAGGAATAATTAAGAATAATTAGGAATAATTAGGAATAATTAGGAATAATTAGGAATAATTAGTAATAATTACCAATAATTAGTAATAATTACCAATAATTACCAATAATTAGTAATAATTAGTAATAATTAGGAATAAATACCAATAATTACCAACATTTAGTAATAATTAGTAATAATTAGTAATAATTACCAATAATTAGTAATAATTAGTAATAATTAGTAATAATTAGTAAAAATTAGGAATAATTACCAATAATTAGTAATAATTAGTAATAATTAGTATTAATTACCAATAATTAGTAATAATTACCAATAATTAGTAATAATTACCAATAATAAGTAATAATTAGTAATAATTACCAATAATTAGTAATAATTAGTAATAATTACCAATAATTAGTAATAATTAACAATACTTACCAATAATTATCAATAATTACCAATGATTAGTAATAATTACCAATAATTACCAATAATTAGTAATAATTAATAATAATTACCAATAATTAGTAATAATTGGTAATAATTAATAATAATTACCAATAATTAGTAATAATTATTAATAAATAGTAATAATTAATAATAATTACCTATAATTAGTAATAATTATCAATAATTAGTAATAATTACCAATAATTAGTAATAATTAACATTAATTACCAATAATTAGTAATAATTAGTAATAATTAGTATTAATTACCTATAATTAGTATTAATTACCAATAATTAGTAATAATTACCAATAATTAGTAATAATTACCAATAATTAGTAATAATTACCAATAATTAATATTAATTACCAATAATTAGTAATAATTAGTAATAATTAGCAATAATTACCAATAATTAGTAATAATTACCAATAATTAACAATAATTACCAATAATTACCAATAATTAGTAATAAATAGTATTATTTACCAATAATTAGTATTTATTACCAATAATTAGTATTAATTACCAATAATTAGTATTAATTACCAATAATTAGTAACAATTACCAATAATTAGTAATAATTACCAATAATTAGTAATAATTACCAATAATTAGTAATAATTACCAATAATTAGTAATAATTACCAATAATTAGTAATAATTAACAATAATTAGTAATAATTAACAATAATTAGTAATAATTACCAATAATTAGTATTAATTACCAATAATTAGTATTAATTACCAATAATTAGTAATAATTACCAATAATTAGTAATAATTAGTAATAATTATCAATAATTAGTAATAATTAGTAATAATTACCAATAATTAGTAATAATTAGCAATAATTAGTAATAATTAGCAATACTTACCAATAATTAACAATAATTACCAATAATTAGTAATAATTACCAATAATTAGTAATAATTACCAATAATTAGTAATAATTAGTAATAATTAATAATAATTAGTAATAATTACCAATAATTAGTAATAATTACCAATAATTAGTATTAATTACCAATAATTAGTATTAATTACCAATAATTAGTATTAATTACCAATAATTAGTAATAATTAGTAATAATTACAAATAATTAGTAATAATTAGTAATAATTACCAATAATTAGTAATAATTAACAATAATTATCAATAATTAGTAATAATCAACAATACTTACCAATAATTACCAATAATTACCAATAATTAGTAATAATTACCAATAATTAGTAATAATTACCAATAATTACCAATAATTGGTAATAATTAATAATAATTAACAATAATTAGTAATAATTAGTAATAATTAGTAATAATTACCAATAATTAGTAATAATTATTAATAATTAGTAATAATTAATAATAATTACCAATAATTAGTAATAATTATCAATAATGAGTAATAATTATTAATAATTACCAATAATTTGTAATAATTAACAATAATTACCAATAATTAGTAATAATTAGTAATAATTAGTAATAATTAGTAATAATTAGTAATAATTACCAATAATTATTAATAATTACCAATGATTCGTAATAATTAACAATAATTAGTAATAATTAACAATACATAGTAATAATTACCAATAATTACCAATAATTACCAATAATTAGTAATAATTACCAATAATTAGTAATAATTACCAATAATTGGTAATAATTACCAATAATTAGTAATAATTAACAATAATTAGTAATAATTAACAATGATTAGTAATAATTAACAATAATTAGTAATAATTACCAATAATTAGTATTAATTACCAATAATTAGTAATAATTACAAATAATTAGCAATAATTAGTAATAATTACCAATAATTAGTAATAATTAGTAATAATTACCAATAATTAGTAATAATTAGTAATAATTACCAAAAATTAGTAATAATTAACAATACTTAGCAATAATTATCCTAGATTGAGTGTTTTTCTAACAAATTATTCAAAACCTGTAATGCTTTTATATTTTATAGAGAAATATGGAACAACGAGGTCGTCAACAATCATTATTAGGTGACCTCATATGGATAAATCAACGTAGAAATCCAAGTGGTTCTAGTTTAAATCCAGTATATGTTGTGGGTGTGGAGACTTTTTTATCATTTGTGGCATCAAATCCAGAATTTGTTTCAAAAGGAAAAATAAAATGCCCCTGCAGAAAATGTGCATTGAGAACGTTTGACACGTTTGATAAAGTGGGAGAACATCTCTTGCGTTTTGGTTTTCAACCAGATTATGTTTTTTGGTATCAACACGGTGAACGCAGTTCCAGAGCAGGTGATACCAACTTGATTCCGGATCCATCCCGATTTCAAGATTTAGTACATGATGTTGCAGGTACATCTGTTCAACATACAAAAACTCCGGCTGATATAGCTTCAAATCCTGAGTTGGCAGCGTCTGAATTTTATGAGTTGTTGAAGTCTACTGAGGATGCATTATATCCTGGCTGCAAGATGAGAAAATTAGAAGCAGTTGAAAAATTTATGGCTATCAAATCAGATAACGGAATGTCAAACACCTGTTTTGACCATATATTTTCTTTGCTAAAAACACTGTTACCCGAAGGAAATGTTTTACCTGCAAATTACTATGAGAGTAAGAGGCTGGTTCGAAATTTGGGACTTACTTGTCATAAGATTCATGCATGTTCAAATGACTGCATTTTATATTCTGGGGAAAATGAGTCATTGGATAATTGTCCTACATGTGGGAAACTGAGATATAATGAAGGACAACACGGGAAGTCTGGTTTGATTCCTGTAAAACAGTTGAGATATTTTCCGCTTACATCCAGACTTCAGCGTTTATTCATGTCTAAGAATAAAACGACAATGATGTCATGGCATAAAGAGAATATTTCAACCGATAAAAGCTTGAATCATCCAGCCGATGGTGATTCATGGAAATTTTTTGATAGAGTGCATCCATCCTTTGCTTTAGAAGCTAGAAATGTTCAACTGGGCCTTTCCACTGATGGTTTCTGTCCGTTTGGATCTTATGGTAGTCAATATTCATGTTGGACTGTTTTTTTAACTCCCTACGATTTACCTCCTTGGATGTTGATGAAGGAGCCATATATCTTTTTGACTTTACTAATTCCAGGACATCCGAAAAAAATATTGATGTTTATTTGAAGCCATTGATTGATGAATTAAATTTATTGTGGAGTACTGGTGTCAGTACATATGATGTTGCAACGAAACAGAATTTCATACTGAGAGCAGCATTGATGTGGATAATAAGTGACTTCCCGGCTTATGGGATGTTATCTAGCTGGAGTACACATGGTCAGAAATCATGTCCTTACTGTATGGAAGAGAACAAAGCATTTATGCTCATTCATGGAAAGAAACCTTGTTATTTTGATTGTCATCCCAGATTTCTTCCAGCTGATCATCCTTTTCACAGAAACAGATCTCATTTCAGAAAAGGAACAGTTGAAAGGGATGGACCTCCAAAAATGCTATCAGGTTCAGAGTTAAAATCAGTTGTATTTTCATTACCTCCCATCACATTTGGTCCCACAATAAACCAACAGAAAATTTCTGGTTTTGGGAAAGAACACAATTGGATTAAACGTAGCATATTTTGGGATTTTCCATATTGGTCTGATCTGTTGGTCTGACACATGTTAGATGTTATGCATATTGAGAATAACTGTTTTGATAATTTGTTTCATACAGTTTTGGATATGCTAGGAAAGAGCAAAGACAATGTAAATGCACGTTTATATCTTGCCCAAATTTGCAGGCGTCCAGAATTGGAAGTATTTGAGAATGTCAGAACAGAAAGGTTACTGAAACCAAAAGTAGCTTATACACTGTCTAAAGAAAACCGTTTATTATTTTGTCAGTGGATTGTAGATTTGAGACTTCCAGATGGCTGTGCTTCCAATTTGGGTAGATGTGTAAAGAATGGTCATATTACTGGATTAAAAAGTCATGATTGTCATGTTATAATGGAGAGACTTCTACCCATTGGATTAAGAGGTCTGTTGAATTCTATGATTTGGGATTCCATAACCGACATGTATCATTTTTTTCGGGAAATTTGTGCGGCTACGGAAGATTATAATGCTCTAGGCAAACTTGAAAAAGATGTTGTTGTAATTATATGTAAACTGGAAAAAATATTTCCGCCGTCTTTCTTCGACTCAATGGAACATTTGATGTTACATTTGCCATATGAAGCCAAATGTGGAGGTCTAGTACAGTTTCGATGGATGTAGCCATTTGAAAGATGCATGAAAAAATTAAAAAGAAAAGTACGTAACAAAGCATCTGTTGAAGGATCTATTGCAGAAGCTTATTTGCAAGAGAAAATATCTTTTTTTCTGCTCCCATTATTTTTAATCGGAGTGTCCTTCAAAACACAACCGAATGGGACGGAACGAGATGAATATTGATGAAATCGACAATCAATTATCTATTTTCAACCAGTCAGAGCTTGGTTTTGGTAGAGTTTATGAACGCTGGCTTTCAGATGATGAACATCAGAGAGCTCATACGTATGTTCTGCTCATCTGTGAAGAGATGACATCAGTTGTACTGTAAGTGTTTATATCACTTATTCTATCATTTATGTTACAGTAAATAACTTTGGTTTTTATAGGTTTTATGATAATCATATCAAAAAACAAATTCCACAAATTACAGCAGCTGCTCTCGAAGAACGTCGACTGAAAAATTTCTCTCAGTGGTTTCAAAAACTGGTAACATAAATTTGTTATCTTTTAGCAACTCATTCAATGTATAGTTTACTATATTGATAATTATTTCACAAATTTTCAGGTGTCTCGACTTGCTGATAAAATTGACAAACGGCTTTGTGTATTGAGTAACCCACCTTCCAAACTTGTTAAAACTTATAATGCATATGTGGTGAATGGATTTCGATTCCACACACATGCATATGGGGAATCGAAAAAAACAATGAACAGTGGAGTTTGCTTGAGAGGATCTCATCATCGAAAAAATGAAGTTGTCTTTTATGGCATACTTGATGAAATCATTGAACTCTGTTATCTTGGACAGCATTACATAACCATGTTCAAATGTCAGTGGTAGGATACAGAGAGAGGCGTGCGTGTTGATCCGACTCATGGAATCATCGATATTAAATGTAAAAGTGTTCTCGCAGTAAATGAACCATTCTTATTGGCTCAACAGGCATATCAAGTGTATTATGCAAAGTACTGTGCAACATCAAGAGACTTGACTGATTGGTGGAGTGTAATAAAAATCAAAATTTGAGACAATCAGTTTAGTCAAAGTGAATGTGCTTTCACTAATGTGCAAAGAATTGAAGTTTTTCAAGAGAGTACTCAAAATCAATCTTTTTTACAAAGAGACATGAGTATCGATGACGACACCCCACATTTAAGAGTCGGCGATGACGATGATGTTAATGATGTCACATATGAATTTCAAATGGTAAGAGATGAAGCAACTGTAACTCGAATGGATATCGATGATGTTGAGGAGGAATATGAAGATGACATTGACATATATGAAGATGATGATGAAGATGAACACTGATAGCATTCCATGGTATTTATATACAATCATAATATGTATATATGTATATATAATAGTAATTATCAATTATTTGCTAACATTAACATTTTCTGTTTCAGATGGACGACGCCACATTACGTGAGTTGCCGGATGCTGACCTGACTTTTGATGCGGATGCGTTGCTGACAGATGACCCTCAGCCTGCAGGCGCTCCAGGGAGTACGCGGAGGGGGCGCGGTCTTGCACGATTGATGATTCCTGACCCCATCCCCGAGCGACATCCACGTCTTGGGTTTGATCCACGCACACGGAGGTGTGATAACCTGTGTGATAACCTGTGGATTTGACTAATATTTCATTAATCTATTCACATAATAAATGTTTATTATTTTTTCAGTTTTCCGCATATAGCAGTCGGACAGGGCAACGCTATTTTGCGCAACTATTTCCCTCAGCCGTGGACCACATGGGAGCAGATTCCAATTGATGTGCAGCAGTCCATGTTCGGCCATTGGTTGGTACGTACGTAAATAAATAATTTTTAGTTTGAAAATTATTTCATTTCTAACTTGATATTTTGATTTATTTGTAGGGTTTATGGCATCCGATCGAGGATACCATGCATGACGCCATCCACGAGGCATGAGAGGTGGCCATGCGTGATCGCCTTCGTCAGTTTTTACACAATTTAAGAAAAGCTGCTATGAAGAAAGAAGGAGTGTCAGATTTTGAGGAGTCATGTAGAGCACACCGACCAGAGTATATTTCATCCCATGTATGGGATGGATTATGTGCGCACTGGTTGAGTGGTGCATTTCAGAGGAGATCATCGGTGGGGAGGCAGAATCAGGGGAGACAGGAGGTGACTCATCGAGCTGGGAGTCGTTCTTTCAGTACTCATAGACAACATCTGGTACGTACATTATTTATAAATATTTTATATAACTATAAATATTAATTGTTTATTTTTTATTCTTATAGGCTATCGAGCACCCCGATATTACAGAGTACGACGTATATCAGAGGATGTATAGTGATCCTGCCACTGGGGAGCTCAGAGGTGATCGTCAACATCACATCGTGGTCAGTATTATTTGTTTTCAAGTTTAAAAATTAACTGCATATAATATATTCACAATTTTAATTTTAAATTGCAACTATAGGAGTCATATGAGGCCGCAGTGTCACAGGCCCGGCCTGAGAGTCAGGCCGGATCATCAGATCAGACCACTTCCCGTCAGTTTGATGAGGCGGCATGGATGCAGGGCACCCAGTATGCCTTCGAGAAGGGCCGGTTAGTTGGTATCGACTCTCGACTGACTCCCGGAGATTATTATGGCAGTGCTGCGATGTCGGCGTCCAGCTCGAGAGGAGCTCGTGCATCTTCTTCTACTACACAGTATGAGGATCAGTTGCGATATCAGACTGCACAGATAGAGAGTCTCCGACAGGAGCAGGAGCAGATGCGTCAGCAGCATGAGGAGGAGCGTCGACGCCATCAGCAGTTGTACGAGGAGTAGACGAGTCGGTGGCAGCAGCAGCATCAGGAGCAGATGGAGTACATGCACAGACTCACTCATGCTTTAGGGATGGAGTTTCCTCCACCACCATCTGCAGATCCCCCACCTCCCCCCCTCCTTCAGATTAGAGTTTGTATTTATGTTATAAAATTTGGGAAATCAAATTTTTTTTTTCTATTCCTAGTTTTTGTCTCATTATAAAATATTAATAATATTATATTTTTAAATAACAATATTAATATGAATAATAATATTATTTATATTTTATAATATTAAATTATATATATATATTAAAATTTTATAATATTATAATTTAATTATATTTTTTGTAATACTTGAATTATTTTAATATTTGAATGTAAAATAATTCTATTATTTTTATATTAATTAAAATAACTTGTTAATATTTTTTTATTTATGAATTATAATTCTAATATTATTATATTAATTAAATAATTTATTAATATTCTATTATTTTTTATTTTTGAATTATAATTCTATTATTATTATATTATTTAAAATAATTTATTATTTTTATTTGTGAATTATAATTCTATTATTATATTAATTAAAATAATTTATTAATAATTTAATTTTTTTTATTTTTTTATAGTATTTGAGACGGGATACTATGCCCGTCGCAAATACTATTTTAAAAGTTTTTTACAAATATACGGAGTACTATTTTCGACGGGGAAAATAACCGTCGCAAAAAATGGCTTTAGCGACGGGCCCGTCGCAAATAAGTGTTGTTGCGACATCGTTTTCAGCAACGGGCCATTTGCGACGGGATCCCGTCGCAAATACCTATTTTTCTAGTAGTGTATATCATCTATTATTTATTAATAAGGGTATATAATGTTATAATGATGATGCCCCATGTCATCCACTTATAATAAAGGATTTTCTCTTGGACATCCAGATAATTTTAATTATTCAGAAGAATATGATATATGTGTTTCTGTTTACATGAATAGTGATGTTCTATTTAGTATATGTTTCCTAATTGGATTTAAAAAAAATCATTGATGTAACTTATAGAAAATTCATTCAAAATCATCATTTAATTTGTTTAAACCGACATTATATGTTCAAATGATTCGTCATTTGGTCTCGTGAGACAAATCAATTTTGTTTTTGGGGTATTTTACTTCCCAGAATTGGTTAATGTCCATAATGTGGCTGTAATGTAAATTATGGAGTCTTGGAAAAGGGAGTTGATAGTACTTTTTTATGACTAAAATATGCATTCCATATGTGTGATATCAATAGTTACTGTTATCCACATTTTTATTTACTTTCATGTATATAACACATGTAATGCCCCCGCCCCCAGAAGCTTATAGTCAGTGCATTATTACGTATCATTGGAATGATAATAAAAGATCATGTCTCGAAAGACCGATTAGTTTAGTAGCCTTAGAAGTACTAGATACATTCATAATGTTTACATTACTTCATAAAATGGAAAACTACTTACATTGTTTCCATAGAAAACACTGAGATCCCATAGACTATCCATGGAGGTCAGTCATAAAATACTTCTTCACATTATGGGAAAAATAAAACATAGAAAGAGGTGAGATCAGATGCTCGGTAAGGATAACAATATAGCTGAATCTTTCATAAATAAGAATAAACATTTAAGGCAATGTATACATAAAACAAAAGCTTTTTAAACATCAACTTCAGCCTAATATGGCAAAAATAAAATGAAATAAGGCCATTTTCTTATTCAAATGGATATTAAACTAGTAAAATAGTAAAATGAAATATCAATAATCTCATTCATAATGATGGAAAGCATAATGCTAGACTGTCATAACCACATTGTCAAGGCCTTCTTCCAAGACAACAAATATGTTTTTTTCAAGGCCTTGTGCCATGACACTAGTTAGTCTGATGAAAGATACTAATGAATCGAGGATATAAATAAGGATCCACCCATCACCTACTAATTCCAATTCATTCCTCATATGAAAAGATTGAAGGATAACATAAAAATACGTATTAAAACTAGAATATGAAATGTCAATACTTTATCCACAAACCATGAATGGTATAAAAATAGCACATCCACAGTCAAACATAACTCATTCAACACAATGTAGAAGATTTTATTGTAACACATTAACATCAATTGAGAATAATGAAGTATATTGACATAGATTAAAATAATCATCCAAACTATTTTTGAGAATTATCCCCCTTTTTCATGAAATCATTTAAATGCCATACTATTTATCAGGAATCCATTTAAAAAAATATTCTTTAATAAAAGTGTCCCATACCAATTTGAAACATTTAAAAGGGATTTTAATTTTAAAAAATTAATTTCCATATAAATAAATCCTTAAAACCATTTTTAAAACATAGACACTAATGAGAAATATTTAGATGAATAAATCTTTAAAACATTTAAAAAATGATATTTTAGTTTGAATTCCTAACCAAAATAGAGATACATGAATAAATATAATTGAGTTAATCAAAACATAGTAATATTATGATAATAAAGGGATTCATGATATACATTGTCAAAGTACATTATATACACCATATAAAAGTTATTTGGTGTATAAAAACAAAGAAGTATCAATGGAATGTAATTGGAGATAAAATATACTATAGAGACAGTATCATTAGGTTAAGGATTAATCAAAGACATAATTATGTGTGACAATTATAAATACACTCAATATGATTTAATATTCAGTGTAAATCAATCTGAGGACATTCACACATATTCTTGTAAAGACAACACCAATGAATTTGATATTTAACCCAACAAGTGGATATTGAGTTAAAATTATTCTTATCAAGTTCATATCGATGACTTGAAAATTTATCAACGGAGTGATTATGTTTATAAAAATTATATCCATAGAAAGGTGAGTGGAAATTATGACATAAGAAAATGAATAGTTATTCCACACATAATCTTGGAGTAAAATAATCAATGAAGTATGCGTAAAGAAGAATGAATGGAATTTGAAATTTTAAAATCCCTTACCAATTTGGTAACATACAAATCATACACCCATGAATTAAGGATCATAAAATGATTATATAGATATCCATAAATTAAAATATATTACACAATTAATACTGTCATGGGCAGTACACACACCACATGCAATAAATAAGTGTTGAAAAATGGAAATCTCACGAAATAAATAGCGAGATAAGAAACCCATTCTTTGTACATTTTACATGGTAGAGAGTACGTTAACCTCTTGTATAATGGTGAAATAATTGTTATTTAATGATTAAATAACCATTTACATTAATATGATATCATATATGATCTTTTAACATTGATTTGTTCATAATATCTTAGAATTATCGTCATTTCGGGTGTTAGCAGATTCGTTTTTCTTTATATTGTTTGTTATGTGAGCCATATTTGTTAAGAGTGTGATGTATCTTATTCATATACTGAATGATATAATTTATCTATACATTATTATTTACAATAAAATGAAATTTAGTTTTGAATGGATATGATGGGGAATGAATCTCATCACGTTCATGGAGACGGTAATTCGTACGTACGCATAAGCGGCAATATCATTCTTATGATATTAAAATAATATATAATTGGATGGTATATCATATATACAGAATCGTTATCATGTTATGTTTATTATTTAAATGAATTAAACATATTATTATACCCATATAAATTATAATATATTTAATAACAATTATACCACGATGTGGAGACGGTAGGCCATACGTACGCACGTATGGTAACATGTCATTCAAAAGATGGATAGAATACTGAATATGGTTGTAAAATATTTATAATAACATCAAAATATATATAAGATACTGTATTTTTTATATTATAATGGAAATAACAAATAAAAAAGATGCGGAAGAAGAAAAGAACTAAAAAGTGGGTGGTGAAATCATTACCTCATTTTCTGGTTCTTCATTTTGATTTGATCAAAAGGGCTCCATAAGTTGGCTTTCTGACCAAAGTAGGCACTCTAGGATGAAGTGAGGGAAGTTGAAAGGATATATGGGCAGGGGTTGGCTGATTCAAATGGAATGTAAGGAGTGAATTTGTTATAAGGAGAAGTTCCCTTTTATATGAGGGGTGAGGGGCACCTTAGGAAAAACATAAAATATTATTTTATAATAAAATCATTTCCGGTTTCTAATGGATCCAAAGTGTATTATTTATACAATAAGGTGGCTATGGGTCGCAAACCACTCAACATAAAAGTTTAAGATAGTTTTGGGTCACTATATTAACCTTAACTTTTAGATTTAACTCTTAGGTAAATAGTTTGACATCTACCATGTCTCTTTTTATTTTTATATTATATGGTTAATAAACATACTATATACTTCCAAGAATGCGCCATGTGGGTCATTAATGATACACCTATAATTATATATGTCCTTTTGATTAACCATAGATTTTTATAAATAGAATATCAATTAATAATATAATATTTGTTTTAAAAACTCTTTTATGTCAATTTTGACATTATTTGGTATTTTGTTTTCTCTAAATTCATTATAGCATTAATACTTCAAAATAAATTCATATAACTGACCATAATATTCCATATTAACATTATAATTATTGTAATTTATAACAAGTCTCAAATTACAATTATTTGGATATTTATAATATCAATTAGTTTAATATTACATTAATTAGGTAATTATTGTAACATCACTGTGTCATTAATAAATTAAATTATATAATTTCTTAAAAAATATCATTATGTCGGAAATATTTTTTTTCATTATAATGAATATTTATAGTCAAATTTATCTTATGTGTAATCATGTATTAAAATTGTTTTAGTTATTAAACTTTGATTTTAACCCTTTTTACTCTTTTTTGAATTAAATAATAATAAATGTCCAAATCTAATCTATGTGGACAAAAGATGTTCATATTTTACTCCTAATGTAGTTTTTGGTCGAATTATACTTATCTAATAGATCTAGGAGATGTGTTAGGGTAATAATAATATCATGTTTACCCTTAATTACCCTATATACTTTTAACCATGGTAAATAAAAGTAAAAAGTTACTATTCACCAAAAAATAATTGTATCTTATTGAACCAAATTTGATTCCTTGATATAAACTTGTTTCTCGGATTTCTGAAATTCCACTCATAGAAGCTGTAAAATTAAGTATTATTAGAATTTTTAATTTCTCCTAGGTGGTGGGTAAAAGACGGTGAAAAATTCAATAAATTGTTTATATATCTAAAATTATTATAAACTGACTCTAATATATTACATTGTACATATATAGTTATTATGAATATATTTTGACCACAAATAAATTTAAATAAAATAAATAATAATTTAAATAATAATTTGATTTAAACTATAACTTAGTGTTTTTAAATATTCGTAAAAAATTAAATGTTTTTAGAAACATAAAGAAAATAACCCTAAGCTAATTTTGATATTCTGAATTAGAAAATGAATTCTATTTTACCAAATTAAAAACCTATAAATTGTATTTATTTTTTTAAAATTAATTCCTGTTGTTAAAACAAAAAATCGTATGTTTATAAAATAATAACTACCAAAAGATTGGAAATTTTTTATGTCCAATTTCAAAGTGAAATTACATCCAATGACCAACATTGGATTAAATGGTAAAAATATAATCTATTTATACATCCAAACCATTAACATGTATAGTTTAACACTATACATAATATTGATTAAAATAGTTATTTTTAGTTAAAATACATTATTTTTCACTATTCACCCAAATTTGAAATATATCATAAAAACACCAAAAATTTATTGAAACTAAATTCTTATGTACTAATCCCAAAGAAAGATGTTTTTTTCTTTCAAATTGAATATATAAAAGTGTCAAATACTAAATTTAAAATGTTTTTCCATTAATTGGAGGTAAAATTTCATTTTTTGAAAAATACATATTTTATGAAAAAAATGTATTTTCCCTCACATTATGTCTAAGAAACTAATAATATGGACTCTAAAATTATAAGGGATATAATAAGTTTAAAATTATATTAATACTATTCATAACCGCTTTGAATGACTAGTTTGGTAAGTCGTGGTGCACTTGAACTCGTTGTTGTGTGTAATGTATGTTATTGAATTACTTTGAAGAACTAATGTGCTATGAAATCTTGGGGTGTTAAATTCTTCTCTAATTCAATAAATTGAATCCTCACAATTTTTAAAATTGGGCATTAGAATATAATGGGATGTCCAACATCGGAAAAAGAGTCAATAAAACTATAACATTAAAATAATGAAAGTGAAGTAAAAATGTCACCCAAGATAACCATTACTATAATTCCAAGTAGGAAAACATGCATATGGAAGATAAAATAAGTGTCAAGTTCTAATGAAGAGGGATATAAAACATGATTAGGATAAAGTTTAAAATAAGAAAACCACAAACTTGTGATGAGAAAAACTGTCATTAGTTTCCCATTTGGAAAAGTAAATAGACAACATTTTTATTGTTTTAAGTTAAATTTCATAATGATGAGGAATTATTTTATGAGATTCAATAAGAACATAAAGAGATATACGTACATTTAATTATAGTTTCATTATTTCAAAAATTTAGAACACTAACTCATTTTTTTAAATGATGAGTATTCAAAAGACTTGGTCACACTGAAAGAGCTAGAATAAACTTCTATAGAATCACATGATCCACGAAGGATAAACTATATATTTACCTTGTATTTAGAGATTAATCAAAACCAAATTGGTTAGTACAAGATCTGATGATCCCCCAAAAAGGATATTCTTTTAGATAAAGAAACACTAATATTAATTTCTAAAATTAAACCAACAATACCCTAAAGTTAAATAAATACCATTCAAAACAATCGTACTTAAAATACTTCAATATAATCTAAACTAATATTGATACCCAAAACATAGAAGAATTTGGTAATGTAGTCTTCCACGTTAAATTATATCTTCAAATGGCATCAACTACTCTTAAAGTTACTTACTTAAAAGAAATTAACCTAATCCCATATTCTCTATTATAGGTTATTCATTTACATAAATAACCCAAATCACTATAAATCCACAATAAAAACATAGATAAAAATCCACCATTACTCCTCAAATAAAATCTCATTGTATTCTATTTTCCATGGGAATATTGTGTTCCCAATAAAGATAACTTCTTCCAAAATAACATTTATCACTTAATCACCAAATCATTTTCCAATACCAATCGTATTAATTTGATAAGACATAATATCCCAAACAAACTTATTATTGATAAAAAAAATCATTTACCTAATAATAATTAGTCACACTAACCGGGAACATCACGTAGTCCAGTTTTAGGGGATAAATCCCAATCGCACTATGGTTGTGGGTTCGATTCCCACAGTTTTATCTGACGCGATGGGTTGTCACATGGTCTATGTGTTTTCCTTTTCCAAAAACTATATTGTATAAAATTGACTTAATGAGAAAAATTCCTCAAAATTACCATCACATAATTTAACCACAAATGTTATCTCATACCTTGAAATTTCATCCAAAAATATAATAACTTTTAATTGCCTCAATCCCAATGATCATATAAAACCAAATGGTGTTTATAACTATATCCACAAGAGAAAAGATAAGTCTTTATCAAATATCATTTTCACATGTCAAACTAAAGGGTTACAAATATAAGAGAAAATTATTCAAAACTAATCCCATTAATAAGGAGCACTATTAAATTTAAAATTTTCTCCAACTATTTATTTCTACATAACTACTTCTTTAACCCTGAAAATAACCTATATAATAGAGCATTCACTCGGGTAATGGCCAGGTCCCCTGCATATATGGAAAATGACTGTAAATGGATTCTTAAGACCATTTTTATTTTCATCCATAGTACTCTTCATTTTTCATCAGCAATTATTCACTTTATGTCCTTCTTTACCACAAGTAAAGGATTTATTTGTTCCATTGAGAAGCTTTTGTGGGAGTCTCTTTCCACATTTCCTGCATTATGGAAATTGAGGATTCTTTTCTCTATGGTCTCCAATTCTGGAGATCTTATCATTCATCACCATTCTCTTATTTGATGACTGTTTGTGTTGGATAATATATTTGTTGTTGATAATATTCTGGGAAAACTTGTTTGGAATGAACACAATATATTTTACTCCTATAAACATTCCATTTTATTGCTCATTTCCGCCATCTTTACTAACTTGTACATAATTCTCATAGTTACTATGACATCCAAGGAATCCAGCCATTGACTAAAACTATAAAGTGTTGTGTGAGTAACAGTAGTCATAAAATCATTTAGAGAATATCATGACACCATATTATTAATTTGAAACACCTTAGGATTAACCATGGTCATTTATTCTCATATTATATTAAAATAATTAAAATCAGTTTACAAAGATAATGTAAATTATCCTAAGCATATCCCTCGAGAGTGTCGTAACCATGAGTGAAACAAGGCTCATTGTCATGCACCAGTACCCGTTCGAGTCTATATCAAAGTAGTGTTTTTGGGTTTTACACCAAGGTATGTTTGTTCCAGAGTTGCCTCTACATGCTCATATCCAGACGGGGATGTATTTCTTGGAAAACTCACAAAATCAATACAATAACAAAATTCTGGGATGTTCTTCTATACTAACCATCAATGTCTATCATAGGGCTATGAGCTCTAATCAGAGTTTATCTAAAACTAGCTTCCAAGGTTTTTATTAACCTTCCTCTGATACCAACTGTAACACCACGACCCCAAAAGCCCAGGGTCAGTTCATTATTATGTATCATTACCATGATCATAAAAGATAATGTCTCAAATGACCCATTAGTTTAGTAGCCTTGGAATTACTAGATACATTCATAATGTTTACATTACATCATAAAATGGAAATAAACCACATTGTTTCCATAGAAAACAGTGAGATCCCATAGACTATCCCGGGAGGTCCGTCATAAAATACTTCATCACATCCTGGGAAAAATAAAACATAGAAAGGGGTGAGATCATATACTCAGATATAATAACAATATAGCAGAAACATTCATAAATAAGAATAAACATTTAGGGCAATGTATAAATAAAACAAAAGCCTTTTAAACTTGAACTTCAGCCTAATATGGATAAAATAAAATGAAATAATGTCATTTTCTTATTCACATGGATATTCTACTAGTCAAATAATCACATTAAATATCAATAACAACATTTAAAAAGATGGAATGCATAAAATCCAGACTATGATAACCACATAGTCAAGGCCTTGTTCCAAGACTACAAATAAGATTTTGCCAAGGACTTGTGCCAAGACACTAGTTTGTCTCATGAGACCTACTGATGCATCAAGGAGCTATAGTGGGCTCCACTTGTCACTTATTAAGTACAATGCATTCCTCATTTTAAATGTTTGAAACATAACATAAACATTCATATTAAAACTAGCACATGAAATGTCAATACATTATCCACAAACTATGAATGGTATAAAAATAGCACATCCAAAATCAAACAAAACTCATTCAATACAATTTAGAAGATTGTATTGTAACTGATTAACCTCAATTGAAAATAATGAAGTATATTGACTTAGATTAAAATAATCATCATTATTATTTTATAGAAATATCCCCGTTTTTCTTGAAATCTTTTAAAAGCCACACTATTTTTCAAGAAGCCATTTAAAAATAGATTTTTGAATCAATGTGTCCCATACCACATTGAAACTTTTAAAAGGTATTTATATTTTAAAACATTAATTTCCTTATAAACAAATCCTCAAAACAATTTTTAAAACATGGACATTAATGATAAATAATTAGAAGAATAAATCTTTTAATCATTTAAAAAATGATATTTTAGTTAGAGTTCCTAACCAAAAGAGAGACACTTGAATACAAATAATTCAGGGAATAAAAACTTCGTAATATTATGAGAATAAAGGGATTCATGATATAAAATTTCAATGTACATTATATACACCATATAAATGTTATTTGGTTTATATAAACAAATAAGTCTCAATGGAATGTAATTTCAGATGAAATCTATTATAGAGACCGAATCCATAGGTTAAGGATAAATCAAAGACATAATTATCTGTGACAATTATAAATACACTCAATATGATTAAAAATTCAGTGTAAATCAATCAGAGGACACTCACACATATTCATGTAAATAAAACACCAATGAGTTGGATATTTAACTCAAAAAATGGAGATTGAGTTAAAAATACTCTTATCAAGTTCATATCTATGATTTGAGAATTTATCAATGGAGTGATTATGTGTATTAAAAGTATATACATAGAAAGGGGTTTGGAAATTATGACATAAGAAAATTAATAGTGATTCCTCACATAATCTTGGAGTAAAATAATCAATGAAGTGTGCGTAAAGCCGAATGAGTAGAAATTGATATTTCAAATTCCCTTATCAATTTGGAAACATACAAAACAGACACCCCTGAAAGAAAGATCATACAATGATGATGTAGATATCCATAAATTAAAGTATATTACCCAATGAATAAAATCATGGGAAGTAAACACACCACATGAAATAAATAAGTGGTGAACAATGGAAATCTCAAGGAATAAAAAGTGAGATAAGAAACACCTTACTTTGTACATTTTCCATGGACCAGAGTAGGTTAGCCTCCTGTATAATTTTGAAATAATTTTTATTGAATTATACAAGAATAATATACATTAATATGATATCATATATGATCTTTTGACATTTATTTTTTTTGATAATATCTTAGTATTATCGTCGTTTCAGGTGTTAATAGATTCATTTTCATTTATTTTATTTGTTAAGTGACCCATATTTGTTATGAATGGGATGTATCATATTCATATACATAATTATATCATGTCTATAAATATTATTTTTAATCATAAAATGAAATTTAGTCTTGAATTGATATGATGGGGAATGAATCTCATCGCATTCATGGAGACGATAATTCTTACGTATACACGAGTGATAATATCATTCTATTGATATTAAAATAATATATAATTGGATATTATATCATATATAAAGAATCCTTATCATGTTATATTTATTATTTACATTAATTACACATCATTATAATACCCATCCAAATAATAATATATTGAATTACAATTACACCACGACGTAGAGATGGTAGGCCGTACGTACGCACGCATGGTGACATGTCATTCAAAAGACGGATAAAATACTAAATATGGTTGTACCATATTTATAATAACATCACAATATCTATAAGATACTGGAGTTATTATTTTAGGATGGAAATAACAATGAATGAATAAGTGGAAGAAGAATTTAACATGAAGGAGGGTGGTGAAATCATTACCTCTTCTTCGAGTTTTTACTTTTGATTTGATCAAAAGGGCTCCATAAGTTGTATTTTGTTCCAAATTAGGTCCTCTAGGATAAATTGTGGGAAGTTGAGAGGATATTTTGGTAGGGTTTGTCTAAGCCAAAAGGCGTCGAAGGTGTGGATTTGATAGAAGGAGAAGTTACCTTTTATATGATGGGTGAGGTGCACCTCAAGAAAAACATAAAATATTATTTTATAATAAAATAATTTTCGGTTTCTAATGGATCTAAAGGGAATTATTTAAAGGCTAAGGTGGGGATCGATCGATAAACACTCAAGTAATAGGTTTTAGATATCTTTGGGTCACAATATTAAACATAACTTTTAGATTTTACTCTTAGTTAAATAGTTCGACATTTTCCATGTCTCTTTGTATTTTTATATTATATGGTTAATAAACATACTATATATATCCATGTAAATTGAAGTGGTACATTAATGATTCACCAATCATTATATAAGTCCTTTGGCATAACCTTGCATTTTTAGAAATAAAATATCAATTAATAATGTAATATTTGTTTTAAAAACTCTTTTATGTCAATTTTGACACTATTTGGTATTTTTTTGATAAATTTATAACATCGTTATTACATCGAAAAAAATTTATATAACTAACCCTAATATGCCACATTAACATAAAAATTAGTGAAATTAATAAAAAGCCTCAAATTACTTTTATTTGGATATTTACAATATCAATTAGTTTAATATTTATTTAATTAGGTAATTATTGCATCATGATTGTGTCATTAATAAATTAAATTATTTAATGTCTAACAAATATAAATAAAATATCATTATTTAGAAAAAATGTTGTAGCTTTATAAAGAATATTTATAGTCTAATTTATCTTATGGGAAAAAGCACATCTGCCTCTCTTCCTGCACATCAGAAGCGATAGGCAGTTGACCCTGATTCTGAGAAGTAATATGGATGCACAAAGTCCTATTACAATGATGTTGTCAAAAATGGGGGCATAAAGATGGCAGATAAAGTGTTGAATAGGCAAGTGCAAGGAAGAAGGAAGCCACGAAGAGATTACACAGATCTTCCCAAACAAATGGCGACTAGGGAATCATACAAGAAAAGTGGTGGGAAGAAATTTGATGTGCAAAAGATATTAGAGGGAAGCGTACTTTTAAAGATCAATTAACCAAAGAACAACTCGTCAAGAGGAATCAATACCTCGATCTTTTCAAGAGATATGAGTCCTCTGAATGGGAATCATCCACACAAGAAGATGATGAGGTAACTGCATATAGATATGGGGATGGGGATGGATTTGACATGATGTAGTGACTTTTCTTTGTATTTTCTTTGCACTTTACTTTTTTATAATAATAATTTGGGAGATTAGACTTTTGTCTGATCTGGACCTTTCTTGTTAGGGTAATAATAATATCATTTTTACCCTTAATTACCCTATTTACTTTTAACCGTTGAAAATAAAAGAAAAAAGTTACTATTCTCCGAAAAATATTTTTATCTTATTAAACCACATTTTACTCTTTGATATTAATTGTGTCTCTCAGATTTTTGAAATTCCACTCACAGAAGTGGTAAAATTATGTTTTATTAGAATTTTCAAATTCTCCTAGGAGGTGGGTAAAAGACGGTGAAAAGTTCAATACAATTTTTATATATGTAAAATTATTATAAACTGACTCCAATGAATTAAATTGTACTTATATAGGTATTATACATCTATTTTGACCTAAAATAAATTTAAATAAAATAAATAAAAAATTAAAAAAATTCTGTTTTAAACTAAAACATAGTGTTTTTCACTATTCATCAAAAATTAAAAGTTTTCAAAAATATACAAAAAATTTACCGTAAGCTAATTTTGATATTCTGAATTCAAAAATGAAGTCTAGTTTATCAAATTCAAAACCTAGAAATTGCATTTATTTGTTTAAAATTAATTCCTGTTGTCTAAACCAAAAAGCGTATTTTTATAAAATAATAACTACCAAAAGATTGACATTTGATTGGGTACAATATGAAAGTAAAATTACTTCCAATGACCAACATTAGATTAAATGGAAAATATAATCTATTTATACATCGAAACAGTTCAAATGTATAGTTGAACACTATAAATTATTTTGATTAAAAATGTTATTTTCAGTTAAAATACATGATTTTTCACTATTCACCCAATATTAAATTTATCAGAAAAACACCAAATATTTATTGAAACTAAATTATTATGTACTGATCCTAAAGAATAAGTTTATTTATTTCAAATTGAATATATAAAAGATTCAAAAATTGGATCTAAAAAGGGGTTTCCATTAAAAGGAGTAAAATTACATTTTGTAAAAAATAATTCTTTTATATGAAAAAAATGAATTTGTCCTCACATTATGTCTATGAAACTCATAATATGTATTCTAAAATTATAAAGGGTTACATAAAGTTCGAAATTATATTAATATTATTCATAACTGCTTTTGAACAGCAAGTTTGGTAAGTCGTGGTGCACTTGAACTCGATTTTGCGTGTAATGTATATTATTGAATTACTTTGAAGAACAAACGTACTATGAAATATTGGGGTGTTATATTATTACCTACATCAATAAACTGAATTCTCTTAATTTTTAAAATTAGGAATGGGAATATAATTGAATGTCCCACATTGGAAAACGAGTCAATAAAACTGTAAATTTAATAGAAAGAAATAGAAGTACAAATGTCACCCAAGATAACCCATACTAGGATTCCATGTAGGAAAACATGGATATAGAAGGTAAACTAAGTGTCATATTCTGATGTAGAGGGATTGAAAAAATGAGAAGGAAAGAGTTAACAACAAGAAAACCACAAACTTGTGATGGGAAAACGGTCATTAGTTTCCCAGTAGGAAAAGTAAACGTACAACATTTTTTTTTTCAAGTTACATTTCTTAAAGATGAGGAATTCATTTATGAGATTGTCTAATAATAATAAGAGATATACTTACATTTAAGTAGAGTTTCATTCTTTAATAAATTTCTTGCACTAAATTTTTTTTCAAACAATGAGTATTCAAAAGACTTGGTCACACCAGAAGAGATAGAATAAACATCAATACAATCACATGATCCACGAAGGATAAACTATATATTTACCATGTCTTTAGAGATTAATTGAAACCAAAATTTTTAGTACAAGATCTGATGATCCCCCACAAGGATATTCCTTTATAGTATGAAATAGTAATATTAATTTCTAAAATTAAACCAACAATACCCCAATGTTATGTAAATACCATTCCATAAAAAATTTTCCTTATAATCATTCAATATAATCCAAACTAATATTGAAACCCTAAACATAATTGAATTTGGTTATGTAGTCTTCCACCTTAAATTTTAACTCTAAATGACATCAATAACTCTTAAAGTCATGTACTTAAATGTAATTAACCTAAACACATATTCTCTATTATAGGTTATTCATTTCCATAAATAACCCAAATCACTATAAATCCACAATAAAAACATTGATAAAAATACACCAGTACTCCTCAAAATATATCCCATTGTATTATATTTTACTTGGGAATATAGTGTTCCCAACAAAGTGAACATATTCCAAAATAATATTTATCACTTAATCACCAAATATTTTCCTAAAACAAGGGTATTCATTAGATAATACATAAGATCCAAAATCAACTTATTATTGATCAATAAAATAATTTAACTAAAAATAATTAGTCAAACTAACCATGGACTTCTCGTATTCCAGGGATGGGCAATAAATCCCAATCGAACTATGGTTGTGGGGTCGATTCCCACAGCTTAGTCTAACACAACGGGTTTTTACACGGTCTGTGTGTTGTCCTTTTTCAAAAACTATATTTTATAACATTACCAAAATGAGATAAATTCCTCCCTATAACCATAAAATAATTTTACCATAAATTAATCTCATACCTTCCATTTTCATTCCAAAATATAATAACTTGTAATTGCCTCAAACCAAATTATCATATAAAACCAAATGGTTTTTTATAACTATATCCACAATAGAAAAGCTAATCCTTACTCAAATATCATATTCACATGAAAAACTACAGGGCTACAAATTTATGAGATAATTATTCCAATATAATCCCATCAAAAAGGAGAACTACTAAATTTACAAATTTCTCAAACCATTTATTTCTACATAGCTTCTTCTTTAACCAAGAAAATATCCAATAGAATAGGTAATTTACTTGGGTAATGGACTAGTCCCATACATTTATGCAAAATGACCGTAAATGGATTCTTGGGGCCATTTTTATTTTCTTTTATAGTACTCTTCATTTTTCCTCAGCAATTATTCACTTTACGGTCTTCTTTCCCACATGTAATGCTTTTCTTTGTTCCATTGAGACACTTTCCTGGGTGTCTCCTTCCACATTTCCTGCATGATGGAAATTGAGGATTCTTTTTTCTATGGTCTCCACTGCTGGAGCTCTTATCATTCATCACCATTCACTTATTTATTGATTCTGAGAGTTAGTTAATATAGATGTTGTTGATCATATTTTTTTAAAACTAATTTGTCATGAACACGATATCTTTTATGCCTATCAGCATTCCATTTTGGTACTTATTTCCACCACCATTCTCACCTTGTACATCATTATCAACGTTACTATGACTTCCTTGAAATCCATCCATTTACTAAAACTAGAAAGTGTTGTGTGAGTAACTGTAGTCATAAAATCATTTAGAGAATATCATGACTCCATATTCTTAATTTGAAATAGCTACTACTACTACTAAAGTTAATTTTTTATTAAAACCACACTTTTGTGGAAAAAAGTGAGAAACAAACAAGTGAAAAAATACATCAGACATTAAATCATATATCAGAATTCTTAAAGACCAACTTAAGGAAGTTAGGCACAACATACCTAAACAATTTAAAAGACAAATCCGTTTCCTCTGTATCCGTTTCTGCAGTGATACTCACTTAAAATTGAGAATCAAATTGGTCCCATCCTTTCAAGAAGTCATGCACTGTTATCTTCTTCAAATTGTAGCCTATGGTCAAAATTAAATTTTGAGTGTTAATCCAATCTCTCTGTTCGGTGTTGGTATCCACCAGCATTGGTCTCCCATTCAACTTCTCTACATCCTCATTGGAATCATGAATAATCAAAATTTTATACAGGATTTCTTCCTCGGAATGCACAATGAGGTCACATGAATCTTCCTTGGCCCCTGAATCCACACACAACTGTGGATCTTCCAATCTCAATAGCAAATCTTCGGTGAATACAACCTTCGGTCTAGACAACACTTGTATCCCCTCCTCTATGTCAGCAGCCGAGACCGTACTCTCCATCACCTATGTTGTACCCACAGGAGACTTACGTCCCTCAGAAGAGATCTGATCCAATATAACAGAGACCAAATCCATATTCATGTTCAAAGAGGGGGCCACTGAGTTGACCTCTAATCCATTACACCATGTCTTTCTTGCTGATGTGGTTACTATAGTCATTGGAGTATTCGAGTAGTCTTTACAAGGTCTTTCTTGTTTCCCCCCTTGGGAACTGGGAGATTTCCAGTCAAGAGGTTACCTTGCTTCCCTTTCCTTGATCTAGGTCGAACCAGATCCTCTTTATCATAGTCCGAACTAGTCTGGGAGTCTCCTTCATGAACACTAGCCTCCTCATCTTCTAGCTGTCGACATCCAGCTTCCTTTTGTTTCCATCATGGGATGATAGTTTTCCATCCTCAGGATTAACCAAGGTTATTTATTCACATATTATATTAAAATAATTCAAATCAATTTGGAAAGAAAATGTAAATTATCCTAAGAATATCCCTTGGGAGTGTCGTAACCTACAGTGCAATAAGGCCCGTTGATGTGCACCAGGACCCATTGGAGTCTTGATCAAAGTGGTGTTTTCATGTTTTACCCTGAGGTACATCTGTGCCAAAGCCGCCTCTACATACTCGTATCTAGACAGGGATGTATATCTTGGAAAACGAAAAAAATCTCTACAATACCGACCTTCTTGTAATTTCCTCTATACTAACCATCAAAGTCCATATTAGGTGTATGTTCTCTAATTAGAGTTTATCTAAATCTATCTTCCAAGGATTGTACTAAACTTCCTCCGATACCAACTGTAACACCCCGACCCCAGAAGCCTAGAGTCGGTACATTATTACGTATCATTGGTATGATCATAAAATATCATCACTAGAAAGACTGATTAGTTCAGTAGCCTTGGAAGTACTAGATACATTCATAATGTTTAAATTACATCATTAAATGGAAAACTACAACCACATTTTTTCCATAGAAAACACTGAGATCCCATAAAATATCCCTAGAGGTCAGTCATAAAATACTTCTTCCCATCCTAGGAAAAATAAAACATAAAAATGGGTGAGCTCAGATGCTCATTAAGGATAAAAATATAGAGGAAACTTTCATAAATAATCATATAAATCTAAGGTGGAAAAAATAAAATGAAATAATGCCATTTACTTATTCACATGGATAATATAATAGTCAAATAATCTCATGCAATATCAATAAGCACATTTATAATGATGGAATGCATAATGTCAGACAATCATAACCACATAATCAAGGCCTTGTTCCAAGACTACAAATAAGATTTTTTCAAGGCCTTGTGCCAAGACACTAGTTTGTCTCATGAGACCTACCAATGCATTGAGGAGCTATAGCTGGCTCCACCCATCACATACTAAATCCAATTCATTTCTCATATGAAATGTTTGAACCATAACATAACCATTTGTATTTAAACTAGAATATGAAATGTCAATACTCAATCCACAAACCATGAATGGTATAGAAATAGAATATCCCTAGTCAAAAACAACTAATTAAATACAATTTAGAAGATTGTATTGTAAAAGATCAACCTCAATTGATAATAATGAAGAATATTGACTAAGATTAAAATAATCATCAAAACTATTTTAGAGAAATATCCCCCTTTTTTTAAATCATTTAAATGCCAAACTATTTATCAAGATGCATTTTAAAATAGATTTTTGAATAAAAGTGTCTCATACTACATTGAAACTTTTAAACGGTATTTTAATTTTAAAACTTTAAGGTCCATATAAATAAATCCTTAAAACCATTTTTAAAAAATGGACATTAATGAGAATGATTTAGAAGAATAAATCATTAAAACATATAAAAAATGATATTTTAGTTAGGGTTCCTAACCAAAAGAGAGACACTTGAATACAAATAATTGAGTTAATAAAAACATTGTAATATTTTGAGAATAAAGGGATTTATGACATACAATTTCAAATAGCATTATATACACCATATAAAAGTTATTTGGTGTATAAAAACAAAGAAGTCTCAATGGAATGTAATTTGAGATGAAATCTCTTATAGAGACTGTATCCTTAGGTTAAAGATAAATCAAAGACACAATTATGTGTGACAATTATAAAAACACTAAATATGATTTCATATTCAGTTTAAATCAACCAGAGGACATTCCCTCATATTCTTGTAAAGACAACACCAATGAATTGGATATTTGACTCAACAAATGGATATTGAGTTAAAATTACTCTTATCAAGTTCATATCGTTGACTTGAGAATTTATTAATAGTGTGATTATGTGTATCAAGATTATATCCACAGAAAGGGGAGTGGAAATTATTACATAAGAAAATGAATAGTGATTCCACACATAATCTTGGAGTAAAATAATCAATGATGTATGCGTAAATCTGAATGAGGGGAAATTGAATCTTCAAATTCCCTAATCAATTTAGTCACATCCAAAACATACACCAATGAAAGAAGGATCATTCAATGATGATGTAGATATCCATAAATTAAAGTATATTACAAAATGAATACAATCAGTTTTAGTACACACACCACATGAAATAAATAAGTGGTGAGCAATGGAAATCTCAAGGAATAGAATGTGAGATAAGAAACCCCTTACTTTGTACCTTTTCCTTGTAGAGAGTAGGTTACCTCCGGTATAATTGTGAAATAATTATTATTAAATTATACAAGAATCATATACATTAATATGACATTATATATGATCTTTTACCATTGATTTGTTGATAATATCTTAGTATTATTATCGTTTCGGGTGTTAACAGATTCATTTTCATTTATATTAGTTGTTATGTGAGACATATTTTATATGAATGGGATGTATCTTTCTCATATCCAGAATGATATCAGGTCTCTAAAAATTATTTTTAATCATCAAATGAAATTTAGTATTGAATTTATATGATGAAGAATGAATCTCATTGCATTCGTGGAGACGGTAATTCGTACGTACGCACGAGAGACAATATCATTATTTTAATATTAAAATATTATATAATTGGATGGTATATCATATATACAGAATCATTATCATGTTATATTTATTATTTAAATGAATTAAACATCATTATTATACCCAACCAAATAATATTATATTGAATAATAATTACACCACGACGTGGAGACGGTAGGTCGTACGTACGCATGTATGGTGATATGTCATTAAAAGGATGGATAGAATACTAAATATAGTTGTACCATATTTATAATAACATCACAGTATATATAATATATTGGAGTTATTATATTATAATGGAATTAACAATGAAATTATAAGTGGAAGAAGAAAGGAAGTAGTAGGAGGGTGGTGAAATCATTATCTCTTCTTCAGGTTCTTCCTTTTGATTTGATCAAAAGGGATTCTTAAGATGGCTTTCTGACCAAAGGAGGGCCTCTAGGATGTAGTAGTGGAAGTTGAGCGGATAATTGGGATGGGGTTGGTAGAGCCAATAGGCTTTGAAGGTGTGAATTTGAGAGAAGGCGAAGTACCCTTTTATAAGAGGGGTGAGGGGCAGCTTAAGAAATACATAAAATATTAATTTATAATAAAATCATTTTCGGTTTCTAATGGTATGAAAGTGGATTATTTAAAGTCTTCGGTGGGGATGGGTCTAAAAACACTCAACCAATAGGTTTTAGACAGGTTTGTGTCACTATAGTAACATTATCTTTTAGATTTAACTCTTAGTTAAATAGTGTGACATTTACCATGTCTCTTTGTATTTTTATATTATATGGTTAATAAATGTACTATATAATTCTAAGAAAACCCCAAGTCTTTTATTAAAGATACACCAATCATTATTAGTCCTTTTTCTGAGCATTAGATTTTTAGAAATAGAATATCAATTAATAATATAGTATTTGTTTTAAAGACTCTTTTATGTCAATCTTGACAATATTTGTTATTTTTTTTAAAAGTCATAACAACATTATTACATCGAAAACAATTTATATAACTAACCCTAATATGACATATTTACTTAAAAAATTAGTGGAATTCATAAAAAGTATCAAATTACATTTATTTGTATATTTATTATATCAATTAGTGTAATATTTCAATAATTAGGTAATTACTGCATCATCATTGTGCCATAAGTAAATTAAATTATTTAATGTCTAACAAACATAAAAAAATACCATTATATATGTAATATTTTTAAATTTCTAATGAATTTTTATAGTCGAATTTATCTTATATGTATCCATATATAAAAAATGTTTTAGTAATTAAACATTGATTTTTACTCTTTTAACTCTTTTTTGAATTAAATAACAATAAATGTCATAATCCTATCTAAGTTGACCAAAGATGTTCATATTTTATTCCTAATGTTGTTTTTGGTCGAATTATATTTATCCAATAGAATTAGGACATGTGTTAGCGTAATAATAATATCATTTTTACCCTTAATTACCCTACTTTCTTTTAATAGTGGTAAATAAAAGTAAAAAGTTACTATTCACCAAAAATTATTTTTATCTTATTGAAAAACATTTTACACCTTGATATTTACTTTTTCTCTCGGATTTTTGAAATTCCACCCACAGAAGAGGTAAAATTTAGATTTATGTAAATTTGCAAATTCTCTTAAGAGGTAGGTAAAAGACGGTGAAAAGTTTAATAAAATTTTTATATATCGAAAATTGTTATAAACTGACTCCAATGAATTAAATTTTACCTATATATGTATTATTTATCTATTTTGACCTAAAATAAATTAAATAAAATAAATAAAAATTTAAATAAAAATTTGGGTTTAAACTATAACTCAGTGTTTTTCACTATTCATCAAAAATTAAATGTTTTCAGAAACATACCAAAAAATTACCCTAAGCTATTTTTGATATTCTGAATTCAAAAATGAATTCTATTTTACCATATTAAAAACCTATAAATTTCATTTATTTGTTTAAAATTAATTCTCATTGCCAAAACCAAAACGCGTATTTTTATAAAATAATAACTACCAAAAGATTGACATTTGATTATGTCCAATTTCAATGTGAAATTACATAAAATGAACAACATTAAATTAAATGGTAAAAATATTATCAATTTATAGATCCAAACTTTTCATATGTATAGTTGAACCCTATAAATTATTTTGATTAAAAAAGTGATTTTAAGTTAAAATACATTATTTTTTACTATTAACCCAAATATGAAATTTATCAGAAAAACACAAAATATTTATTGAAACTAAATTCTTATCTACTGATCCTAAAGATGATGTTCATTTTGTCAAATTAAATATATAAAATATTCTAATATGAGATTTAAAAAGTGTTTGCCTTTAAAAGGAGGTAAATTTGCGTTTTTTGAAAAATACTTCTCTTATCTGAAAAAAATTAATTTGTCCTCACATTATGTCTAAGAAACTCATAATATGGATTCTAAATTTAGTAGGGTTATATAAAGTTCAAAATTATGTTAATACTATTCATAACCGCTTTTGAACGGGTATTTTGGTAAGTCGTGGTGCGCTTGAAATTGATGTTTCTTGTACTGTTTGTTATTGAAATACTTTGAAGAACTGACATACTATGAAATCTTGGTTTGTTACAACACACCCACAAATTAAATTTGTTTTGAAATTATATTGTTTATTTATTCATTCTGTATCAATTATGTCATGTTTATGTTATGTATGATTCAACTATATTCTAATCCATACTGAGTATCTAAGATCCCCATTATTTTCGTCCTTTCCCCTAGAATCCTGATGTAGTAATGTGTGTGGTTTTCAGGAATATTATGGAAGGGATAATAATTTTATTTAAATCCTCTTATTTTGTATCTTTTGGTTTCTAGTGTAATGTTTATATGTATCTTGTAATCCACAAAAACAGTGAAATTCGATCCTTTTATAACTCATGTACTTTGTAGATGAAATGTAATATACTTCTCTAATATGGGTTTCTATAGTTTCAGATGTTATATTTGGTACCATATAATGTCTAGGAGAATCCTTTGGCATTATATTTATAAGATATAAGATTGATAATACAAGTAATTTAGAAAATCCCACAATATTTCCAGGTTACACTATAGAAATTATAATAGAGATTTTATTTTGAAATTAAATTATATGAGTTAAATATTTTTATTCAATTGTAGTTTGATAGATACAAATGAGATGAATAGTAATTAAATCAATTATTATTATCAATGTAGGGATTCTTATCTGAATATGGTCCTAGAGAAAGGATTTTATAATTATGATTCCTAATGGGATTCTTATTGTAGTGAATGTTTATTATGTAGTCTCTATAATGAAGAATATATATTCACAGATATAAAACATGATTGTTATGATAATGGTAGATTTTTAAATAATAATTGGTATGAATTTGAGTTTAATTTATAATGAAAATTTTATTTCCAATAGATGGAGATTACATTTAATGAAGGTGAAGTGTAATATCTAATCATTAAATTGGAAAATTAATCACTTAAATCATGTAAGGTTAGTCCCCTAGTGTCCCACATAAACAGAATTTTTGGTAAATATGATGAATAATGGAAACAAATGGATGATGAAGGTATCAAAATAATAGAGTATGTATGCACGGTAGAAAATTTCATTACTGTTTTTTCATAACAATAAGTTGGTTATCCACTTTAGTGTGAAGATTGATTCAATATAAAAATCCTTCCAAATTCAAGATCCAAATATAAAACTCCTTATAATATAGAGATAGTGGTGTTTATGTAGTTAAATAGTCAATTATATGAGTTTAGTTTATGGTATTTATTCTCCCTAGTGTTTCATCATGAGGATCCCCGAATTTATTTGTGAAAAAGGAGATTGTGTCCATGATATTGTGAATCAATTATACAGAAAAACTCTTCACCATTATATATAATACGTATCGTTTTACATTAATTGATGGATTATTTTATCAACATCATGAGGAAAAATAAATTTCAAAGGTAAATTCTTTCTTTTACTATTATATTTTAATCATTTAGAAGAATGATATAGTGAATAAGAAATATCCAAATTTGTATGTACATTTGGAGTTTATGGAAATTACTTTTGGATTGAATAGTTCATATTCTATCATTATGGATATGTTTCATATAATATTCAATGATTATCTTGAAATTTTGTTGGGGTATTCATTTATGATATCTTGATATACTCTGAGAGCTATATATAGAATGATAGTAATATACAAATAATTAAGGATACCCTCTGAAAAAATATTTGGGATGTATAGTAAGTGTGAATTTTGGATAAATTATATTTCATTTCATCTACATATTTATTTCAAGGATGATATTTTTTTTTGACCCTAAAAGGAAATGGGTGTGAAATAATGTACTACACCAACACACATAACAGATATCAAAAGTATTCTTGTTTTTTATGTAACAATCATTAGTTTTTTCCTGATTTGGACATGTAGTCCATACCATTAACCAATTAAGAATACTAAGGTGTTAAATTCTCATGGATAAACGAATTTAAGTAATGATTTGATGATCTTTAGAGGTGACTTCTTAATTCAAATAATTGAGTCAAAAATTAGTTAAGAAAGGGTTTTCAATTTAAAGTGATGTATTAAATAAATCACATGGAACTATCCTTATAAAAAATGATATAATGATTGCCTATGCTTTAAGGAAATTGAAAAGCCACGATCTGAACATTCTAAAACAAAACCATGATATGAAGTAATTCATAATATATTTTTAATATAGAGTCACTAACACTATAGTGAATGATGGTCTTTTTATACGAACCATAATAGATTTAAATATATCATCTCTTAAAATGATCCTAACAAGATGCAATAAATTAGGTTGGAACTAATCAAGGATTATGATTTCTTGATACAATATATCCCTTAGAGGGAAAATGAGGTGGATGATGCATTGAGTGGGGGAGACTACATAGTACTAACCATTATGTGGATTAAAAATGATCTTCTATATATATATATATATAGTAAATATGGTAATGGGGATTTATAGGAAATGGGATTAATCATTCATTCTATTAGAAATTACTGAACCATCCTTACTTGAATAGACTGATAAATCCTGGTAGGATGTTGAGAGAATACAAGAAATATTAATGTGGAAAGTAATGGTGAATTGATGTAATTAATCTATGAATATGTTGTGTTGATATTTTCAAAGAGATTGCTTGTACCATATATATAAGAATTGAAGAAAGAACTTCTAGATGATGCACGTAACTAAATTTTCTCAACACAGCATAGTAGAAAAAATATGTATAGTGATTTAAGAGATTATTTCTGGTTTGATAATGATGTAGGAAATTTCATACTGTGTTTCCAAATACATAGTATTCTAGAAGTTGATTTCTGATAGAAAACATCCTAAGGGAGTCATGAAACCCCTTCCTATACCTATATTGAAGTTAGACAATGTTATAGTGGACATCATCACAGGATTAAAAATGTCTCTAATGATTAATTATGTCATATAGGTCGTCATTTACTATTTTAGTATGTATTCTAATTTATTTTAAATAAGAGAATATCTAACCCTAGAAATATTTTTCATGGATCTATGTAAATAATATCATAAGGATTCATGGGGCCCCCATTTTGATTATATTAGATCACGATGTTCAATTCCAATACAAATTCCATTAGACTCTTCAAAGGGATCAAAATACTGAGATACATTTATTTTTTACATATCATTCACAACAAATGGGTACTCTAAAAGAACAATATATACTTTTAGAGGGAAGGTAAGATCATTCCCTTAACATACAAGGTATGTGGGATGAGTATCTACAATTTTCGGAGTATTCATACTATAATATAAAATATTAGAGCATCAAGATAGAACCAAATGAAAACTTTTATAGAAGAGGATTCATAAACAAATCTATTTGGAATAAGATGGGAAAATAAGGATTTATGTCATAGTCCTTAAGGGGTATATGACTATTTGAGTGTGGACTATTCAAGATCGCAATAAAGTAGCACTAAACAAACAAAAGTTCTATGAAGATAATCTAACGAAGTACATGGAGTATCAAAATGAGAATTATGTATTCTTGAAGGATTTACTCTTAATAGGAGTGTAATATTTCGTATAAAGGGATTTTTATACCCTAATTACATTCATCCTTTTGAAAAATTTGGGTGAATTGTTGTTATATCTTACTGATTGCTTATTCAATGAAAATATTCTATAGTACAAGACATATTACATGTTTCATTACAACGAAAATACATTCCAGATCCAATTTATCTGATCATATAAGAGGAATGAGTTGGATCTTAACATTTCATATAATTAGGGGCATTTCCATATTTTTGAAATACGAGAGAATTTATTGTCGAATTAGATAGCTCGTTTGGTGAGAGTCCTTTAGAGAAATTGAAAATAATAAGAGGAAAACTAAGATCCATATTAAGATATAAGGAATGAGTGTAAAAACCTATTTAATAGAAAATATAAAAATCCATTTCAAGGAAAACATTATTTACAATGGTGGCTAATGTGAAATCTAATCCTCTACTATAGTCTCTAAATATTCTATCCTGAACTATTGTACAAATTCTCTATTTAAAGTACCATTATTCAAGATATTAATTTAAAATTAAATTTTACATTTATAAATGAAAAAAATAATTCCATATTTGGATTATTTATATCATAAATATCTTTATTTGAATTTTTTTATCTTTTTCAGAAAAGGGTGATTTTATTATGAGAAGTATAGTTTTCAATAAAATTATAATTTTTATAACATTAAAATTATTGAAGAATTATCTATAATTTTAGAAACCATTTAAGCTAAATAAATATGATTTTTTTATAACGTTATATATTTTAATATTTTATTTAAACATAGGAAACTAATGACAAAACTTTTTAGGACTAATTACAATGATACATTAATTTAAAAACTATTTTTACGGAATTTAATTGAATCATATATTTTCAAAGAATATTCATTTTTTGATTGTTATTATATCAAATAAAAATATTTATTTTATAATAAATAAATTAATTTCATTAAAATTATTAACCAAAATAATTTTACAATATATATTAATTTGAAGCATGAAGACTTTATTTTATAAAAAATTATTTTTATATGATCATTCATATTTATTAAAAAATTAACCTTTCATAGATTTTTAAATTCTATTCGGTTAAATTATTTTCATATTAGAAATTATAATTATCAAATTTCGTAAAATATCTAACCTCAATATTTTCATTCTAATTTATTTCTTTGATTATAAATTAAAAACAAAGGTAATACATAGAGGTGTAAATTGAGTTTACCATTATATAAATGTCATAAAAAATTAAACAATTTGATGATTTCTATGTTTAATAGTTATATCTACCAATAACTCAATAAACAACTCTTCTCGTTTTCATTTGGATCCATCTACCCTTGAATAGTGCGATGAAATTAATAATAAATGTAAATATATTCCCATACCTACCAGTCACTTCACTTATAAAAGGGTAACATCTTCACCACTTTATGAAAAGTGTACCATATGAAATTCTCCTTGAATTTTTTCCATTTTTTTTAATAACTCTCTCAGATGAAAATAAGACCCTTTTCAATCATATTTAGCTTCATTCCATTAAATTTAAGGAGGCTTCCAATGAAAAAATCATGTCAGCAGCATGAGTTTTATTAAATATTTTTCATTATTACTTAATTTCAACCTAAAAAAATACATTATACTCACTAATGTAATGGCATTTTTAACATTTATATACATCAATGTCAATATATTATTGGAACTATAATTATTTATTCATATTCCACATCCATTAAAAAAACCATTATTAACTTTTTTTGTAAACTACAACCTCCATGATGTAATAAATTTTATTTTCCTTAATATACATACAAGGATAGATATCAGATTGTATTATAGGATAAATATAATTTTAATTATAACATAAAATTTAACATCCATTCCAGACTATCCACTAAACATGTTTCCAGACATGTCACCACATGACCTCAAGCATATCTCCCAAAATGTCAATGGCTGCAGACTAACACCGATGGTTTGAGGTATGTTTGTGGGGAGACTATGAACTCATAGATCATAGTATAATCAATGGTTCAACAATTGTTAATTAGTAGGAAACAATGGAACCATATGTAATAAATGGATAAAAACGTAAAGTACAGAAAAATGGAATTTATATGCGGGAGAAAAAATATAACAAATGAAATAAAGTGGCCAATGTAAAATCCATATAATGATGCTCGTGATGTCAGATGTTACTAAAATATGAAATAATTAAAACATAACTAAACAAAATAAGAACCAAATGAAAAAATCCTCGAGAAACATGAGCACGATCTGAGTCCTTTTACTGGTAGCTCACATGTACACAAAAAAACCAACGAAAAGGATCCAAATACCCATGAGAAAAAAGATATAATCTAGTAAAAATTGGTGAAAAGTGATGTGTGTGGTATAAATATAAATAATAATGTACCCATATTGTTTAGGACAAACCATATCATGAAAAAAATAGAAACAGTGTTCCAATATATATAAATTTTGAGCAGTAAGAAATAAAATAAAAAAACATGTTCAATGTTCCCTACTAGACACCCATACTATATCACCTTCTTTGGCATAAGCCGAAAGTCTGAATGGGGTACATGTTCAATCCATAATATTAATACATGGGGCCAAATTGATCAAGGAAACTGATGAAGTGATACACCCCCACGATTGTGTTCAACGTTTTTCTAATTCACAATTCATCATTGAAAAGTACTAGTAAGTGAAGGAGAATAATCAATGTGATATATCAAGATCCTAATAATAATGATGGATATGCCTCTCACATGAATAAAAAATCCAATAAAAAATAAATTAAAACCATTTGTGAAGTCTTATACCATTCCAACATGATCTAAATGAATCCCAAGAATATAAATGGAAACAAGAAAAAATCCAATACCACTAATTCTATCAATGGTGATTTGTATGGTGTCCCTTGTATGACTATGAGGCTTTTAACTTCTGATTCCATCATAGGTATCTCAAATAGGGGACCAGGTCTCACCCAAGGCTTGTCGAAGAAATCATTCTAAAACAGGTATCCATGTTTTCTCCCAAAGGGAATTGGTTTCACTCAAGAGTTTAAAAACACATTGAGATACATTTCCTTTAAGGACAAAACATCACCCCCAGTGCATTGTGGTAAAATCACTCGAGCACGGTAGTCCATCCCGGAATCCTTAATATAAAACCATGTTATCTCCCACACCATTTTATAACATCCATATATAGAATGAATAAATCCCATGTAATTGCATATAGAGTATTTCATACCACAAAATATTCATCTCGTACCATCAAGGGCATGATAATATCTCATGTTACCAAGCTATCCAAAGGAAACAATACACACTATCAAAATGGAATAAGGAATTTAGCACAAAATAAATCATTTAATAGTTACTTTAAAATATTAATATTTTAATATATCAAGGTACCATGATTAGAATATATATCAAGCCACTAAAATTGTTCATAATAATTAATAACTTGTCTACGGAATGGAATATAAACAATATCACATGTCATCGACATGCCTTGAACTATAGGTCATTAATGACATTAAATGAAAAAACTAACAAGCTTTTTTGTGCATAGAAATAAATAAATAGTTTATTCATGCCACCTTTAACATCTAATTCAATTTCAAACTACATAATTCAAGTCAAAGAAAATCATAATGAATAAAAAAGTTAAACAAATACATGAAATAATAATAAAATAATCCAGGAAATTTATTTTATTATAACACATTCATCTAAATTTAAACATTCAAGGAAAATATTTCAATAATGACAATTCATTCTATCCAAAAAATTCTACATACTTTATCTAAATAAAGTAATTAGATTATATGTTTCATGAAGGCACTTAGAATGTGAAATGGTTAAGAGTTTAATAACTTATTCGGTAATACTCGATACAAATAAAGTCAAACACTTAGGAGGTTTTTTGTTTTAATTATAAATTTACAATTTTTCTACATGGGAAAATTCATTTTCAATGGAAACCCATCATGAGCGTTAACATTAATTAAATTAAATACAATTTATTAATCAAACAGGGAAATTTAAATATAGTGGTTTCATAGACATTATAAGGTGTCATTGAAAGAGGTTAATTTCATACATGGTCCACACCTATTTAATTCCATAGACTATGGAAATTAAATTCATGAAGCTCAAAAGAATAGGAACGTGTCATTGAAAATTGTTGCAACATACCTGGAAAATGTTTAATTTATTGAGGTCCAACATTAATATGTGGTATTGGGTTACATTTAATACTCATTTTGAATGGGGGAAATATACTATCCTTCGATGAGTAAAATATTAAAAGAAGATAAGAAAGCATAAATTTATAATCACTAGTTTTTATATTGAATATAGTTCACCTCCATTGGAGGGGTTTTATTATAAAATCAGGACATTTCTTATAACATAATCATTTATCATGTTTATAATTTTCATTCATGAATATACTCAATTCATATCTAAGAATCCTTATGTTTGAAAATCATATAGCATTAAATAATATCTAAAAATAGTGTGATAAGTAAATTAATTAATGAATTTATATATTTAAATTTAAATGTGAAAGGGACCCTACCATAGGATGTAGACCAAAGCCATTCCAAACACTTTGTCACTTGATAGTTTTTCTAGTGTCCACTTGAAACTGCTCCAGACTTGCACACACATACGTTCATATATACATATATATATCCCTAATACCAATTCAAATATTACCCTCACTATGAGGGAATACATACATGGAAGATATATATATACATACCGATGTGTTTGATTCCATGTCTTCAAAGAAGATTAAAATTGACTATAAAAATATTAAGGACAATAAATCATGCAATAGACACAAAATAAACATTCCCAAACCAAAAAGTGGATTAAAAAACTTACCTTATAAGGAAAAAACAAGAAAAATCAAACCACTCTACTTCACCATCAGTAAAGGATGTCGGAATATACATGAGCGGGTACTGAGAGACAATTTAAAAAACCTAAAATTGAATAATGACCCAATAATCATGTTTCCCTCAATCCTCAGTTTTCTACCGAAAGTGATAGGGTGATGAGGAGAATAAAAAACTTCTTATGGAATGATGGAATGAGAAAATAAGGCCCTACCTCATCGAATTAGATGATAATCATGATGAAAAAAGATAGGAGGAGTTGCACAAGAAGGCAGATGATGGGGGAAGTGTGGCGTGAGCTGGTGGAGCCCAAGGAGGGGATGCATCGTGCTAAAGAGTGAAGAGACCACATTTATGGGTTTTTACTAAACATAACATAACAAATACAACAAAAACAACAAATAATAATAATAATAATAATAATAATAATAACCAAAACAATAATATAATTATTATTATAAATTTTCATTGTTATTTGTTACCATTTAATTTCATTCAATTTATTATTATTTTTATTTAATTATTCCAATTAATAATAGTATTAAAAATAGGGACACGAAACATTCAAAACTCAACTAATCCGATGAGTGTCCTCTAAATATTCATTAAAATGAAAAAAACATTGGAGAGTTCCTACTCTAAATATTAAGTTCTGAGCTTCGTTTTAAAAAATGGCACGTCTAATAAATGAAAAACATCAGGTTACTTTTAATTTTTTTCATATAAAAAAATGAGACACTAAAACCTCTCCATATTAAGAATTCTCTTCCATGAGAAGCCTTAAAAAACTATAAAATAAAAACCCCAACTATGAAGGTTGTGAATCTTCATTCAATGGTCGCATTGCGTTTCCAATTCCCAAAGAACCTCCAAGAAATCAGTTATGAATATGATGAATAAGTCATCAAAAAATGATACATTTCTCATTACCCAACCAAAACAATAAGACAGTGCTAAAATGAGCGTTTTTAAGTAACGACATGATCCTATTGCTGAATCCGTATGTATCTGTCCAAAGGTATATCCCACCATATTATTTAATATTTAAAAAGACTAATTCGAGTCTATAACACTTTCCACAATCAAAATTTCCTTACATAGCATGCCTCTAATCATTTTAATTATTTTCTTTTCATGAATTGAAGACATTAAAGCATTCAATTCAACAACACACTCATTTATCCCAATCGATCCATATTCTCTCGAAAATCCCTAGATGACACATACCATACTCATATCCACATTAGGGCATTCCGAAGACAGTCCTTTATAGATCATAGACATTAAATAAGGAGAGGAAAATTTTGAATCCACTTCAGCTTACTACTACTGAAGATGCTCGATATATATTACCATAATTTTACAATAGATTTTCAATAAATTATTCCATGGATTCTTGCAGTCACCAAAACATGTACACAGAAGTATCTACCTATCATTAGGATACATTTCATGATCATCCCATCACCTGGTCATTTAAATCTATCATTCCACCATATGAACAAACGTGGAGTCTAAATCCAACAAACTAGAATCTTCAACATTTTTGAATTATCTCTAATATAGTTAATCAAACTAGGGTAACTGTAGATTCATCACACTGGTGTCAAAATGACTATTCCCAAGTATTCCATCCTAGATAGTTATAAGAGATATTCCACCACAAGGACACAATATCCAAATAAGATCAAGGACTATGCTCGTAGTGGCACCCACCTGAAAGTCGTATCTGAAGAAACAACTAGTGTATAAAAGATTTTCTAAGGTGTTCTTATATGGGAACCCAAGGGTCACCCAAATCCACCAAGACATGATAAAAACCATGCATCCAACATGAAACACCAAAAGATCACCACCCAACATGCTCAAAAACTTTTTAATATATAGAAAAATGTAATACTGACACTATCTTAGCACATCAAGTATAATGTCAAGATAAAGTAAATTATTGTCTCATAATAAAGTAAATTAAGAGTAGAAAAATAATTACTAGAAGTCCAGATGAACCACAACTAGATGGATTCCATTGAAAGAAGATCAGATTCATTTTCCAGTGGACCAACATTAACTAAACACATTCTTTCCCTATCCAATGAATTCCATGATCTTTTGACTAACAATTCTAGACCATCCAAGACTGATGGTGATTCACATGGGTTTCATACACTATAAAATTGATCAAATTCATAACTTTGAGCAATCACAATATTTAGTTAAAACCTGTAAGCCTCAAAGTTATTTATAAATGACCGAAAATTTCCAAATGAACCTTTACAATTATGTTACATCCACTTTGAATTGAACTTTTATCAGACATTATATGACACTCCCCACCTTTGGAGTGTCCTAGAAGCTGAAATAATTGAAAGAACAGTCCCTGAGAAGTTCATGAGATCCAGATTCAGCTTAATGTTCACATGATGATCCTCCAATCCACACTCCCATACTATATATCATTTTACATAAGAGTCATCCCAAAAACATCAGTGTCTCAAAATAAAAAAGTCACGTAAATGTCTTCACATGTATTGGAATGATCAAAATTCTTAAGCTCATGGGCCACTCTACTAGAGTTATAACCAGAGAACATACTCAAAGCATAAGTGAAAATGAATTCACCAATCTCAGATAGTTCATTAACACACTCAACAGTCAACTATACAGTGTATATCAACTAATTATGCACCTAGGATATACGAGAAAAAGACACATCAAACTTATTACCCATAAGATTATCATCACTATGAATTCAAGTATTGGATGTCCTACATAAGAAATTTTGTCAATATTTATATTTTTCAATATGATCATAAAACATCTGATGACCTCTTGATTTTCCCAAGAATTGATATTAGATCACGAGACCTACAAATTGGCCGACCATGCCCAAAGCATGTCTAACTAGATGAAAATGGGCATTAAGTGATGCTAATCCCTATAAAATGGATAGAAACCATGACCAACCAAATGAGAAAGGGTTTTATATAAAATTTAAGAGTTTTAAAGGGATTATGAGACCCAAATAACTCCAATTATAAAAACAAATCATGGAACAAGAACGTTTTTAAGCCCAAGGGTGGTACTTATCATAGCCATTCCCATAAAAAGAAGAAATCATCAACCATATAACTAGATTATGTAGAACAGATGTCACTCGGATAAAAACATGAATAATAATCCATTTCTATAGAAAATTATTCCTATTGAGAATGATCACAATTATGTTCAAAGGAAACTTAATGTAAATTTCAAACAACCCATACATGAAGGTTTTAAAAAGATCACACCACCTAGTGTTCTATTTACAATCCATTATATTTATTCCCGTTAATCCTTTAAAAATATAAAAGAATTAATTAAAAACATCAAGTATCATTTTATAACAGACACTAGGAACATTATTTTAACAAATGTCCCTCAGGAAAGAACAATCAAATTATCCAATATTACCTATTTAACATTAAACATTCATATACATCATATATATATTATGAAATTGAAAAAAAAATCAATTTTATGTTATATTAGGTAAGGATAGCTATGAGGTTCCCTATACGACAAACTGTGTTCATTAGATTGCAATCCAATATAATTTTCAATGTTATTAAAGTTAAAAACACTAATAATGGGTTATCTCAAAGGATACATGGCCCAGATGAAACATTTGGGTCCGGTTGCACATTTTAATGGCTAAAAATTTCTTTTCAAATTTTAGTTCAAAAACCCTAACATTAAAACCCATTTCATAATTATATATTCTCTTGTTCAATAACATAGCCATATAGGTATCCATCTACCAATCCATAAACCATTCATACACTTTACAGTTTCGCATTTGGATCATATGTAATCAAAATCAATAAAATTTTAAATTTGAACATTAGCAGCCTTTTACATTTTTCCAAAATATCCTTTAATAATATTTCAAAATAAAAGATGGTTTTACTATACAACATAGCATTTCCAATTTTTAAAGCCCCAATTTTCGTTAAAACTGAAAATTGGATAATATTTTTATCACAAAAAATTACATTTATCCCATGTATAAAATTAAATATTTAAAATAAAACGAAGAATGTCACTATAATAATATAACCTAGAGAAACATGATTTAATTATAGAAGTAGGGGATACTAATTACATAAGTTATTCTATGTAGTCAGGAAATAAGGAATATAAATCACTAATCATGTTATATAAGCTAGCTTTGCATAACACACAAGGCATAAAAATCAAATCCACAAGAAGGTCCCACGTGCAGCTACATAGTATGGAATATGCATGTAATGTGATTTTATGTGTTTTTAGTATTATGCATCAAATGATTCATAATTTCCATATTAGGAAAAGAGAAAAATTACATAAATTAAAAAAAAAATATGTATTGAAAAATACACAAGTCACTCTAGGTGAAATCATATCATCTATGATAAAAATATATATGAACAACAATCCATACCCTGGAAACTTTTTCATTTCCCATACACAGGGTGATCAATAATATGTACATTCATTTATCAAGTACCAACACATTCTTAGCCTCCGGTTTACCATCCTCAAATAATGAGAATTAGGAAAATGAAACCCCTGATGCCATATTGTAATGTCTCAGACTTACTGACCAATAAACTGGTAGTCCAACCATACGCCACATGAAATCAATAGAATCACCCAAAATCCCATATGGTGATGACTATAATGGAGGATCTAGGGTGTGAATGTGGGGATAATATTCCCTCATCGATTAGAGTATACAATGTAATATAACTGAGGATAATCAGAAGGTAAGAACATAACCATAGGTAATAAATGAATAATAGCGGAAATCATGATCAAATGTGAAGATTAGTTTAAGAATAAATTTAACAACTAAAAAAATGTGTCCATTTAAACTTCCAAATATTGATGAATGAGATTTTAGGATTTACTATAATTTGAAATCACTACAATATAATAAAATAAAAGAAGACAATTATTGAGAAGTCCTCGAGCTTCTTGAGCACAAGCGTAGTCTTTTGATCCCTAGCTCCCATGTAAACCACCCATCAAAAGAAAATGATCAAAGTACCTATGATAAAGAGGGAATACTCAGAATCCGAATAGAGCCCGAGCAGGGTGTGATATATAAATATTAGTAGGATGAAACCCATAATGTATAAGCTATACCATCATAATCAACAATCAATTATACAGTTTGACAATATAAATAAATGCAGAGTAGTAACAAATAAAATAAAATTAACATGGTCTGAATTCCCAATTGGACACACGTACCTTATCACCTACTTAGACATAATCCATAAACATGAATTGTGTTCCTATAAAATCCAAAATATTTATACATGTGGCCAAAGTGGTTAAAGCTAACTAAGAAGAGGTACACCCCCATGTTTGTCCTTAAACTTGGTGTTTAGTTCAAAAGTCATCATTCAAAAGTAATAGTAAGTAAAGGAGAAGTTTCCATGTGCCAATGAAAAGACAAAATAATAATTAAGGATATTCATCTCAGCAGAATTAAAAATCCAACAAAAAAAATCTTTTAAAACCATAGGTGGATTCTAGCACCCATCCAAGGTAATCTAAATGAATCACACTTATCTCAACGATAACATCTGATAATCCAATACCACTGAGTCCATCCAATGTGGTCCATATAGAGTCTCCTATATCACTTTGAGGCATTTTAACTTTTTATTCTATCCTAGGTATCTCGCATAGGGGTAGGTGTATCACCCAATGTATGGAAATCCAATTATCCAAAATATCCATCCACAGTTTCTCCCTGTGGTAAAAGGTATAACTCTGGATTATAATAAACCACCCATGAAGCCCATAACTAGAATAAAAAATCATCTCCCCCTGATCATCATTATATAACCACCCAAGCCTGAGAGTCTATCCATATATCCTTAATAATGAACACATGTTTTATCCTATCCCATTTCAAAAGATCATTATAAAGCCATTAATATATCCCAAAAAATGACCTTATAATACTGAATTCCAATAAAAAAGCATCTAATGTCATGAATTACATAGAAAGTTCCAATTCTACCATGATAAACAAAGGACATAATTCAAGTCATCAAAATGGCATAAGAAATTTAGAAAAAAAGAAAGCATGTTACAATTACCTGACATTATTGGAGTTTTAATAAGTCGTGATAACTAACATAGAATATAAATCAATACGCTAAAATATGTCTTAAGAATTATGGTCCTTCATAAGTAGTGTAATATAAAAAAAATCATAAAGAATCAACGTGCCTGAAACCATTGGTCATCAATGACATTAAATTAAAAATGCTACCAAACATGTCCATGGATAACATTAAATAAATTGGTTTTCCATTCCACCCTACACATTTCATTGTACTTCAAACTAATTATTTAATTGAAAAACCTCATAATGAATAATCTATAATATCAAATAAATTTAATTAAATTCAACTATTCTAGGATATTCGTTTTACTATTACATGGTTATCTCAATTTAAATATTAATCGAAATGATTTACTTTATGACAAGACATTCCATCCAAAAAATAATACATACTTTATCAAAAAAGGATATTGGTTTTAAAGTGGAATTAAAGAACATAAAATGTTCTATAGTCAAGAGGGAAATTACCTACTTGGGTATTCCATAATAAAAAGAAAATAAAACACATAAGAGGTTTTTAGTTTAAATTGTACATTTACCAATTCCATGCATATGAAAATTCATTTTAGATGGATTGACATCATGTGAATTTAAATTAATTAAATTCAATTGATTTTATTAGACAAATAATGAAATTTACATATCAAGGTTTAGGGTATACATAGAAGCTGCCTTTGGAAAAAGGAATATTTCCTACATAGTGAATTTCAATTTAATTTCATAGACCATAGATATTACATTCAAAAAGCTTAATAGACTGGGAGAATTTAATTTAAACATTTTATATAACTACCTAAGATACTTCCAATTTATAGAGGTTCAACACTAACAAGGTGAATTAAGTTACATTTAATACTCTTGTAAAAAGGTGAAACATATTAACTTTCTATACAACAAACATCACAAGAATATAAGAAATCGTAAATGTATACTCACTTATTTTTATATTGATGACAGAAAAACCTCCATTATAGGGGTTTTATTATAAAATTATGGCATTTCATATCCCTAAATCATTTATCATATTTATCTTTTAATTCATGAACATACACAATTCTAATAAAAATAACATTATGTCCAAAAATAGTACACCATTAATTAAAAACAATATATAATGAAATAATTAAATTAAGTAATTCATTTATAAAATTAAAGAGAAAATGAAAGGGAACATACCACATGAAGTATACTAAAGCCCAAAAAACACTATGGAATAATATTTTTTTACCGGTTACCACTTATAACAGCACCACACTTGCACGTACACACACACACACACACAAACACACACACACACACACATATTTATATATATCACTTAAACCAATCCATGTTTCCCCTCACTATGAGAGAATACATTCATGTAATATATATATATATATAACTATGTACAAGAGAAGAAGTCTTTAATGATGATAAAAAATCATAAAGAAAATCTTATGGTCTATAAATTAGACAAAGGACACATAATAAATATAGGGAAAACCAAGAAATGTATAAAAAACCCTACATCAGATTGTGGTGACAGGATGACATCAACCAATACACACCGCCTTCGGAGTTAGTTTCCAAAATACACATGAAGGGGTCTAGAGGGACACTTTATATTTACTAACATTGACAAAAACATCATAAATCAGTTTTTCCTCAAACAAAGGTTTTCATCCAAATGATATAGGGAAATAGGGAGACCAAAACATGGACCAATAAATGAATAAATGAGAGCATAAGGCCTTACCTCATTGAACCTGATAATAATCACAATGAAATCTTGTAGGAATGTCTACATAATAAGGGAGGTAAGGGGTGAGGATTATCATGCACCAGAGGAGTCTGGGGAGGGGTTGGGTCAGGCTAAAGAAGGGGGATACCTCCTTTTTGGGTTTTTCATAAATATAATATACTAATAATAATAATAATAATAACAATAAAAACAAAAATAATAATAATTATAATAGAAATAATAATAATAATAGATGTATTATTTTCCTTTTATTATAACATTCCTTTTTTACCCATTTATTTCCATTTTATTTAATTTTATTTTTATATAATTTAAACAATTAATATTAATTTTTAACATAGGGATAGAAAAAATTTGAATATCAATGACACTTCCAAGGAACACCTCAACCTTCATCAAAATTCTAAAACAATACATGAAGGGTTCTATCACTAAAAATTACATTCCACTGCTCGACATTAAAAAGGGTTTATAAATTAAATGAAATATTTCATGTTCCTTTACATTTATTTCCAGTTTAAAAACACAGGATGTTGCACTAAGGTTTTTTAATCAAATTTATGGTCATATTAATTATATAACTTGCAAATAATCATCATTAGTTTAATCATTTAAAATATGAATACTAAGGGGACAATATTTTATTCAAATAGAGAAATATTTTCATTTAAAATATGTATTCTTATTCATACATTGAATTATGATTTAACAAACTAATAAATAAAAACGTATATCATTATGTTCCTATTATAATGATATTATAACAAAACCATGTCTTAATTATTCATTAAAATAGGGAATGATCATGTTTGGGTCTGTTTAAAAACCTACTTTAAAAATACATTGGATTTTTACAATTAATGACTATGGAAACATAACATAATGTATAATATTATATAAATGTGTACATAATTATTTTTTAGTTTTGAAAATTCTTTATTAATATAAAATCCATTTATTAAGAAAACAAACTCTGATCGTCACGAATCAATGAAACATACTTACTATTCATATCATATTCATGGATAATACTAAAGAAACTCAAGAAATGGATTTCAAACCACATAAATAGTTAAAATTTCCCTCCAACTGTAACATTATGTATATATTAATTATTAGATTTGGAATAATAAAAGATTAATATATCTATATTATGAAACAATTATAAAATATCAAAACTGAGAACTCCCAAAGAAGAAAATCTAGAGAATTCCTATAGGGAATGCTGATTTTTACGAATATAATTGAATATGTATATGATTATGGTTTTAAATTAAGTGAATAAGATAAAGATATTTTTTATATAGGATGATAAAGTATATTTTAGGATTTTGGATAAGGGGAAGGGGGTTACCATTTCAAATTCCACTCTTTGAGACTTGTTTGGAAATGAGTACCTAAATAACATTATGTGGTGTGTATAATACCTAATAGATATGTTATATAAAAAAATTATTTTATTAATGGTTTCCATAGATAATGGTTAAGCCCAATTTTTTCTTGATTTAATGATTGAATAACAACATATGACAAAAACTGGGTCTTCCCACTTATATTTTAGTATTTTGGTAAAATATTTTAATCACTAACTATTTTATATGTTGTGCTGAATACATTGATATGAAAGACTTTTTACATGATAATATATAAATCTAAGGGGTTTCCATGTCTATATTATTATCCCACTCTCATATTCCTATTGGAGTTGATGTTCTATTACTAACTCCACATATTTTGGAATTCATGTATATTAAAAGATTTGAATATTGAAAAAACTAATAATTAAATTTTATTCATTTTTATGTTTGGATTTAATGTAATAATTCCATTCATTATCCATATACTTTATATGGTCATTTAATTTCGATGCTATGTTAATAACCTAGAAATAACATGATGATATTATTAAATATTATTTAATCTCCACATAAAATAATATTATGGGACACATAAAATTACAACTATCTAGTGAAACTCCTTGAATGTAGTTGAGACATCTTATCAAGAAATTTTTACTTGGTAATCTATATTATTGAATGTTATAAAAAATTTTGACGTTTAGGAATTATAAATTTTTTTGTGTCATCATATATTCCAATATAAGTTAATTTTAATGGTCTATAAAACATTATTATTATTATTATTGATTCATGTCATGACACACACACTTTGATGTATCTCGCAATCTATGAAATTATGGTTTATGGAAATTTATATATATTTGTTGTGTCGTGAGTGATGTTATATTAATTAATAAGCATTGGAATGTTTTCCCTTCCATATTTATAAAATATGACATCTCAACCATTCAATTGAAATGAATCCATCGCATTAAATTCTATAGCCATGGTGTAATGATGTTTGAACTTCAGACATTGAACGAAACATATATCAAGAACATAGTTTGATAACATGTGTAAGAAACCTTCTTTATGAAATATTGTGAAAATGATATTAAAATAAAAAGTAAGCATTCACGTGTGGTTATCGACATTGAGATATTAAAATTATTATCTTGGGTTGATTGAATCGTTTCTAGACAACAATCTAGGAATTTGGGAAATCATGTTAAATTCCAATGATAATAAAAATTAGAGGGTAACACACTAATATTTATCACTAATATCAAATAAATTCTATATTTATTTTATTATTTGAATAAATATATTTTCTCAATACCTAATAATGGTTCTATTTAGAATTTATTGATCACAATTAGTCACAATCTTAAATAAATATTTATTCATTAACAATAATTTATATAATTATATTAATAATTAATAAATATTTTTCTACCACTCTATGAATATAATATTTATTTTATTTAAAGAATATTTCATAAATATTTACTCACTATTTTTTGAATATAATATTATATATGAAAATATTTTTAGATAAAAAAATTTATTGATACTTGAAAAATGATAAAGAGGATTAGCAGACAAATATCATGGTGGGTGATAAATTTAAATTTTCAATTTGTTAGAATAATATTTATCATTACATCAGAAAGAAAACACAGTAAAATATTGTTATTATTATAATTATAGGGAATGAGTTAAGATAATAATAATTGTATTATATGATAGCCAATTGTTAAATAAATTAATATATTATCCTAAACCCTAACTCTTTAAATTGATTAATTTGAGTATTGGGTAGAGAAAATTGATAATTGAGAATCTTTGTGAACAATAGATTTATCTCTCAGTTCTCCCTCCTCTCATCCTCTAAAGAATGATAGATTCTTTATAGACTAGAAAATCTTAAACAGATGAAGATAAACAACATAAGATGATCAATCCTCTGTGACGAGACTTGGAAATCCATGAATGTTGTTTATAGATCAAAGGGACACATGTGAATCACTACTTTAGGGGATCTAATTTATCTCCTCTCAAAATAAAATTGATAATCTAAAAATTGGTTTAGATAATATAAATCTACATCATAGAAAGATCCAATGATGGGGAAATATTTCATTCAATCTATTGAAATTATTTATAATGTATGTTTAAAAAATATTATATATAGTTCAAGTTACTTCTTTTACAATATTCAATGGTAAAATGTAATTCTTCATTACATTTAGAAGATTCAAAATTGGTGAAAGATCCATCAAATCAGAAAAAAATATTATCATTTATAAAACATATAGGTGCTACTATTGTTTCAGGAACCATTACATGGAGTTAGAGAGGACACATTTAAAATTATTTTTATTTCTTATAATATTGATTCATTATTTGAAATAGTGGTTTGAAATTAGATTTATAGATTATATGTTCATTAATTATAATTTTCAATAACATGATTTCAAAAAATTATATCATTAATTTATTATAAATAATTTATTAATGGATTATAGAATATGGAGAAAGATAATGCATTCCATTCGTAGGTGTTAATGATTTTGTCCAAGATATTGGGTTATATAGATTAAACCCATAAAATTCACACTTTATCCATGCTAACTACATCTTGACATAGTTTGAGATACATAATGATGTGAGAAGTTATTACATATAGTGAATTTATTATACCCCGTCTGTTGATTAGGCCATCCTGGAGAAAAATGTTTTAAAATAAATGATGTGTACCTGGTTTACTAATTGGGTAGTATACACCTTTTGTAGTAAAATTTATGCAAATCATGTGGTCAAATATATGATTTTTAACCACGTGAGAATTTAAAAATATAAATTAATGAACCATAATATGTGCAGATGACATTCATGGAATGTAAATTAAACATTCTACCAATTCAAAGAACACATTGAGAAATTAAGTGTGTTGCACAGACACATGATAATTGGAACACATGTTTTGTAGGTGAAGTGCATGTCCTGTGTTTCCACATCTAAAAAATACCATGTTAGTGGTGGGTTATGTTAACATATGAAAATTAGAACACATTATCTGTAGTTGGTTAATACATGTTATTTAATTAGGTCAAAATATGTTCTTAGACCCTATATGTTTATCCTAGATACAAGACAATCGAGGAACACATGGCATTTCTTAAAATAACACATCATGTTATCTCACAATGACAAACATAATTAAATTTCATTAAAATTATTAATTGTAGAATTATAAACATTATTACACTCTTGGAACTAGATATACTGGATTACGTAATGAAGGATTTGAATAATTTATAAATTCCCAATTAATTTGTTTTATTTATCTATATTTTCTATTTATGTTGTTTCTATTCCATGAATACATTAATAATGGGTATCTCCATGATACTATGAATGTTCATGAAGATAAGAATACAAATTTTATAATGAATTCATACATTGAAATGATAGAATATGAGGATGAATGTGGACATAGAACATATCCATGAAACAGAAATAGAGGAAGAATCTCAAAACATCTAGGGGTTAGAACATGATGTTGATTCAGAATATTAAATAGACGAGGAAACCATGAATGAATAAAACTTTATTGATACTCACATGATAATTTTTTATTGTATAATGATAAATCTAACATCATTGGGCATTAGAAAGCCCCCACATAGCTATAGAAAATGAGGAATAATGCACAATATTCCCTTCAAAAGGTTGTGGAACCATACTCATTTGAATAAGCTAAAAATTATGAATCGTGGGTAAAATCAATGAATTATAAGTTAGATCAGATTGAAAAGAATCAGACATGGGGTCTCATTATGAAACGTGAAAGTCCCAATGTGATTAGTGTGATGTGGATATTTATGAATAAATTCTATATGAAAGTTAATTTGATATAAATAAGTTAGTATTGGTTTGTAAATGATATTCACCAATTGAAGGTGATGATATAAAAGAAACATTCTTCAATTATAGTGACTGGAGTCCATTATGCTTTTTCATTACATTTAAATTAAAATTTAACACAATGTTAATCAAATGGAATCCAAAATAGTTTCCTTGAATTATGATATTGGAGAAGTTGTCTAAATTGAATAACTACAAAATATTCCACTTCGTAATGATGAAATTAAGATTTGTAGACTGAATAAGTCACTATATTGTATAAAACAGGCACTACACGCATAGTAATATTTTCTTTTTTTATCAATTGAATCTAGAAATTATCATAGTAAGAGTATATCACAATATCCACAAGAATAATTATGGGAAAGATAAATTCAGGTTACTCATGTACATAGATGAAATTATATTTAGTGGAAGTAGATATGGATTGTTGGATGAATTTACTAGCCACATGAAATTAGAATTTGAAATGTATATAATTAATTAACTCACAAACATCATTAGGTATCATGTGATTCATAAGAAATACTTCACTTTTATTACACAAGAAATCTATAAAATAATTCTTTTAAATAAATTTCAATATGCATGATTCCAAACCAATGTAGACTCTGATTGCGATTCAAGAAAACTAGGAATTCATGACGACGTGTCATCTGTTGATCCTATAATATAAAAATGAATCATTAGATGATTTTTGAAATTTAATGCAACATAAAAATATATAGTCTTGGCACTATACTTATCTTCCCACTTTCAATGCAATCTGAATGAAGAATAAATGGAGTCAGAAAAAATAATCATGAGCAACCATCATGGTACTCACAATTTTAGCCTATATGTTGCTGCAATAAGATATAAATAACTATTAGAATTTTCTAATGTGGACAGGGCTGGAGGTGTTATTGGTAGAAATTCTACAAGTGGTTGAACATTCTTTATTGGAATAAAATGTGTGGGATTTTAGTAATAAATAAGAATATTCTCCTCTTAGTACTACTAATGCTGAGTATATCTCTAATATAAAGGCTTTCACTTAGAAAAATTGGAATAAGAAAAAATTGACTAATATTGGTGTTGGAGTGAAATATCTAATAGTGATCGAATGTTATAAAAAGAGGTCAATTTATGTTTAAAATAATCCTATCTAGTATTCCAATAAGAAATTGATTGAAATTAGATATAACTTTATCAAGGAAAAAGTTGAACGATGACATAATAAAATTGATCATGCTAGAACTAATGATCAAGTTTCTCACACACTAACTAAGAAATTATCACAACATATGTTTTAGAAGAATTATTTGAACATTGTTTTTCAAAGACCTCCAAGTGTAGGGGAGGTTATGAGGGTTCCCCTATCCCTAATTGTGTTAACTATTTTAATCTTATTTGGAAGTGATGCATGTCTATGGGGGAGATTCCAGCTTGGGGGAGTATGTTTTGAGCTTTACAAGTCAAAGATATGTTATTTGGGTTTATTTCCCCAAGGGTAGAATGGATAAATTCAATGGTACAAAGTTGCGGTGGAGAATGAAATCACTATTGGATTATTGTAGTAGGAGAATAGAGAATGGAAAAATTCAATGACTTTCATTGGTGTATAATGATGTGAATCAAGGTCATATAATGATAATTGAGAAAAAGATAGATGTTATAAGGAAACAATCATAGTGTAGCTTGGTCATCATCATTAATTCCAATACATGAGAAATCAATTCATGTTCTTCTTGTTTTCTATATATAGATTGTATCACATAGACATAAAGTTTTAGATTAGTTGTTTAGTGTATATCATGTATTGATAGTGGAATGTGCATCATTGATTTTATCTTTAGATAGGCAACAAACCCAAAGGGGGGGAGTATTGAAGAAAAGGATGTTATTTAATTTTAATGGAGTATGGTTTGTCATTAATTTCTGTACTCCACATCTATGAATATGGATTACATGGAAGATTAAGGGGACTGAATTGAAATGGATATTACCATTCAACCTGAAAATACTGTTGAAGGTGGCATTGCTTCCGAGTTTTTTACTTATTTTTTGGAGTCCAAATTTTAGAGGATGGAATTAATTGTGAAAAATGGATTTCCATGATGGGTATATGAAAATATGTAAATAGAATGAGTTTTGAAAATTTGGAATTTAAAAGTTTCATTTTGTTATGGATCAAATATTAGCAGCATTGATCTAAATGATAATGACGAGACCCACGAACAACAAATAATTTGAGCATCATGAATGGTGATTGTGATCTCTTCCATTACATGAATTATAGCTTCATAGTGTCAGTGGTTTTGATTGAAAGATCCTCGATTACGAAGAGAATATTGAATGTTGAATTTCCATAGAGCTCCCTAACAAAATGAGATACACAAAGATGTTTTTAAGAGGTCCGGAAAATATACAAAGAGGTGGTGGAGAATCATGAACATCTAATCTTATAAAAATGATTCCCAAAAGATCACATAACATTGTTTTTTTCATGGAGAATTCATAAAATCTCTAATTTTACAATGCTAAGTGAACTTCACAAAACATGATTTCTTTGTGATAATGAGCATTAAATGAAGAATGTCACTATTGAGTGACGACAAAAGATTTTATTAATGGTTTCTTCAAGATGATGAGGTATATCGCGTTGAATCATTGTGCATTGTGAAGGAAATTGGTTCATGGTGGTAGGGGTTCTTCACAAAGGACTTTTTTCCACAAATGTAGGGAACTACATGAAGGGCTCAGATTCATCAAAAGTGATTAGTGAATGTTATTTTTTGAACATCTATTTTTACGTGAATAGAGCTTCTCGGTCGCATCAATTTGGGTAAATAGTGCAAGAAGGGTCTCGTTCTAAATGGGGACTAAGACTATAAAGTAAATTCATTGAAGGTACCTTCATATTGAATAACTGAGTTATAATTCTCTAAAATAAGGGATCTTAGGGTAGTCAATGATAGTGTTCCATGGGATGTACTGTGTTATCCCATAAATCTTGAAAAGACAATGTTCCTGGAACACAATGATTGTGTCTAAAATTGTGTATTCCATATCTAGTAGAGAATAGTGTATATTTGTATCATCGACACAATATCGTCATATGATACATGGACTATCCCTTAGTAGTGGTCAAAGTAATATTTATTTTATTTCTTGCTTATTGTGAATGTCTTCATTACTTCACAATACCATTAGACAAGTTTAAAAGATCCTTACCAATTTTGGAACAATATCCATCACATGAGAAGAAAATGTTGACACCCTGATTCTCCCCTCCCCAATTAGGGTGCTTCAGGGTCCTTCAACAATTGTGAATGAATCTTCAAAATTTGAATTATAATCAAATATGTGCGATTTAAGGAATATTTATACATTTTCTTCAATATATTTAGAGTATAGTGAAGATCTAATTATGGGAAAAGATATACCATGAGTATGTGATGTTGGTTTATAATTTTGTAAAGTAGAATATAGTACATGAGTTGTATGTATGATATTCTATTCAACATGGAGCTAGTTGAAATTTAATTTTCAAATATGATGCATGGTAATTTTGGGATTCATTGTAATCAGAAATTAATGACATATTTGTACATGATACAACATAGTATTGGTCATCGAGTATGAATCAGTAAGAAAGTGGGAATTAGGTATGATAAAGATATAAATAGAAATTTATTGTGATTCCAGATAAATGTGGGTGTCATTTATGATTCATTATGGAAGTGGGTTTTAGGTATGATGCATGATGTGAGTTGGACATCTATGTTTTGTGAGGTTATAATGGATGGGGACTATTATATTCATGTGGATATCTTATTTATGTGGTATGAATGAATTCCAGTTTTTATTATGTCAAAAATTTGGTATAAGGACCCAAACATAAACATAACATAATCAAGATTCATTATACTAGAAATAACATTCCTTCAGCCCCATATATATTTTTTTATTAGAGTTTTAGAGAATTAGAAAACTTTATTTTCTAACCACATACATTAAAAGATGAAACTTCTAATCAACATCCATTTTACTATAATAATCCTTAAAATTATAGATAATTTATTTTCATGGAAAATATTCATAGCATTCATATTAACTACAAAAAGTTTCTTAGTCGTCATTAAAATCTATGAATGGTATTTGAAAATATTGGATAATAATTAAAAGATCTGTAACAGACATAAAAGCTTGAAACTCTAATGAAAAACATGAAAACCTATGAACTTTTTAACTTTATATCAATGATCTTAGAGTGGATGAAATAAATGCATTCCATATGAAAATTATGGAATCATTTTTCCAAAAAAATGATAAAAGTCATAGCATGAAAATAATTTTTTGAAACATTGATTATTATGTTCATAACCCATTTCAGAAAAAACTACATCCATGTTAAATCCATAGGAGAAACCTCCTCACAAAATCTCTCATTCTTATCAATTCAGAAATGGAAAATTACCCAATGCATTCGATCATTATCATGGATCACCACTCTTATAATCTATATTGGGATCATCTGGTGCTTTCTGGGTGGACACAACATATAAGCAATACTGGTCTAACCCCTAAGATATAATAGGGCTCGAACCATTGTATAAGATATATGAGGCTCACCTATTTCAAATATAATGCTCATGTATCATGTAAAAAAATTATTATTCTATTTTTCATAATTAAACCTCTGAAAAACTCTTGTAAACCCATATGAATAATATATTTGATATAAAAATACCATTGTAATTTAAAAAATATTAATACCCAAATACATAGAAAAATGGGAAGGAGGGTTATTCATTAAATAATATGGGAAATATAATAGAGGATTAAAAACATGAAATAAAGGTTATGGAGGTTGGAAATATTATTTTCGAATAATTTTTAAATCCTTAGAAATAAAGTCAAAGAAAATTATTTATTAAAATAAAAAACAATACACCTAATATAGAAACCTTTTTTGTTTAAAATTAGTATGGAAATTTATTAAGGTCATATAAAATTATTGTGGCATCATGATGGTGGGAAATTGATATCATGATGTATATGTAAAAATATACATTATTTTTTACCTCTGTAATAATAATTTAATGATTGTCTTTAGAGGATAATTAAAAGAAAGCCCCTTACCTTGAGTTCGAGTCAACATGTACATTCATTATCTTCCCAAAAAATTAGGGTAAATGTATACCTATTTGGGAGCTTTTTTCAATTTTAGTATTACATTATTTCATTAATTACAATGGTTTATTAAATTACTTAATCAATTTGAATTCATGTTAGGTGTTTAGATGAAATTGGGATCATATGTCAAAAATGAAATCAATTGGTTGAAATTGGATGCAGTGGTCACTTTCCATCAACTATAGATTAATAATAAAGAATTAATTATCATCTTTAAAACTCAATTATACTTTAAAATAATAACAATTAAATATAGTTATTTAAAATTAGAAATGTTACAATCCTAGTGATAGTATGTCTTATAAACGAATTTGTAACCTTTCTATTTTTCAATAATCAATATGAAAAAGGTAAGAATTATTTTACCTTTAAAAAACTACCATAATATCATAAATATCACATTAATACTTTAAATATACTTATATATATCATCCATGTGATGTAGTTATGTCAATGAAATTATATCACTTCGTGGAGGTTGTTATCCACACATACAAACATACAATGTTTTTATTTTGTAGTTAATAGAATTTTAAAAAGGTAAATTACATGATATATTTTAATAATGATAAATAAAAGATTAATATATAATATATATATATATACATTACTTTTTTCATTATAATTAATCCCTGAGAGATGGTAATAGAAAATGAATTATAATTGTTTGTGATTTGGTAGTCCACCGTACATATGAATGATGGTTTTATTTCACATTTGATAGAGGAGGAGATGGTTATAGATTATTATATTAACCTAATTACATCTTTTTATACTCATAATAATTATGTTATTAATTTAACATGATTTAATAAGATTTTTTTATTGTGGAATAATAAATAAATTATAATCATTGGATTAAGAATGACACATATTCATTGAATAACCCCATTTCCATAAAACATTAAGACCATAATGGATAGTGTAATGAATAAAGAAATACTTCTAAAAAGAGTGAAATAATTATATTAATTTATTTCAAACAGTATTTTCTAATATAAATGTATTTTAATGTTTGGAATAATTTGAATTAATGCTTTCATTTTATAAGAGATATGAGGGGGACTGTTGGAATCCCTCAAAATGTTTAATTAATATATATTTATTTTATATTAATAATGGATCCAAACTATATTATTTTGAATATATATTGTTTATGATTCTAAATTCTCTCATAATATAATTTTTCGACAAGATTAGTTCACATTTCAATTCCTTTAATTTGGTTTTAAGTCCTCGTTTACCCCATTCACATATATTTTCACAACACAGATTTTTGACCTTTGAGGGTTAATATTGATACTATAAATTGTTAAAAGGACTATAAATACTCTATGAATAATATTATAAAAAATATCATTATAACTAGAACAAATAATATTTTTCTTCATATTTAATATCTTATAATAAAATATTATATATGATAATAATTTTGAAAACTATTCAATACATTGATTTAAATAACTCCATGACTCATAGTAAAATTAAAAAATATATATTTTAATACATCCCTAAAATGTATCTTTCATCTATAAAATTATTGTATGATACTAACGTTGTCAAATTATGTTATTTTTAATGTTTTCAGTGTCATTATTGTTTTTTTTACATTCACGGAATATTAATTGTGTGAGAGCTGAGAAAATATTTGAGGTAATTATTTATTCACTAATAATTAATAATAAATAAACAAGGTGAATATTGATATGTTATATTTCAAATTAATTTTTATAACTAAACATATCCCATGGTTATCCCTAGGTAAAAAAATTATTTTAATGAAAATGATGAGTCTGAAATTTTTTAGTTTTATATTAATAAAATTTAATAAAATTTAATATTTTATCCAAATAAGAAAAATTCCTTATAAATAAATTTAATTTATTATGGAAAACATATACTTATAAAATAAATTAAATGCATTTTTTTGGTCATTTCAATTTCCATGTCATTTTTATTTTTAACTTTAACAACTAAATTTATCATTTAACATGAAAACCAAAATTGTTAGGGTCACTATTCGTATTGGACAAACATAAAATGGGCCAATTTAAAAAATATGGACCCATTAATTCAAAATATGGAATCTATTTTTCAAAATATATAACACATAATTGGAAAGTATTAATTTTAAATTAAACCAGAAAACCCCTATGAAAAAATGTTTTCCAAAAAAATATAATTTTTAAATATAAAATGTTTTTTAAAAAATAATTTATAAAAATAATTTATTAAAAAATTAGATTGTTTCAAATAAAAAGGATATGATGATATTTTATATCTAATTCAAAATATAATTTAACTTTATAAATTCAATTTTGAAGAAAAATGAGTATTTTTTCTATACGTTGATAGATCAATATTTTCATAAAATTATCAAATAATAATTCTAATATAATTTTATCAGGATGAATTTAAAAAATAAATTTCATTTTTTAAAATAAATTTTATATAATATTAATATAAATATTTTAATAATAACTTATAATAACATATAATAACTTAGTTTAATAAATTTATTTATTTTTTTATTAATTATGATATTTATAATTAATTTAATAATCCAATTCAATAATAATAATAAGAAAATTATTTATTTTATCGTTACTTGGGATGTTAAATTCTACACCATTTTGTAAAATATATGATTTAAATTTTATTCACTTACTAATAAAGTGGACATATCTTTCCCTCATATCATTTTTATATTTCCATGTTTCTTTTTCAACCATATGGTTTCTCTAAAAAACATTTCCTACTAAATTAGCTTATTATGTTTTAATTTTTCTATATAGTAAATAATATGTACATTCAATTCCTTATAAGAATGTATATATTCAACTAAAATATTTTGTGAATCAGAATATGGAATAATTTAATAATATATTTCTTTAAATAAAATATGAAATATTTTGTGTACCTGGGATAGACATGGAGGAAATACCACTTGTTATGAAACTACTCCAAATTAATGCATAATTTAATATATTACTATGTACCACGTATCTAATATCCAATTTTTACCAAAATACATAATACTTTTTCATTGATATAATTTCAGAAAATCATGATCATCTATCTTAAATGAAAATTCTTTCGTACTCTTGACCATATAACATTTCTAACCAAACTGAGTTGTTCTCATATGTTGTTAAATTATATTAACCTTATCAACCATTTCAATAACCAAATCTGATAAAATGATAATATTTTTTCATAATTCATCTCCAAATATAGGAGTCCAACACTTCTTCTTTTATAAATCCCTAAAAGGTGTCATTTGTATACTTAAAGAAATGAATTATTAAAATAACACTCAACTAAATAAATATATTGATCATAAATTACAATGTGATCCATATAAGGAAAATGAATCATGCATTTAATTTTTTTATTAAACGATCATACTATCCATATGATTGAGTATGAAATGTTGTGTTGAAATATAATTTTTTACCAAAGACTTCTAAATATCATTCTAGATATTTAATGTTTACATTGGATCACGATAAAATATAATGGAGATGGTAACTCCATGTAACCTAACTATATCCTTGATATACAATCATGAATTTTAATCCGTATACATAGTATATCAAATGAGAATTAAACTCATATTTGTTTAATTGATCAAAAATACAAAAAATCACATAATTACATCAAGATGTCATTGGATATATCACAATGAAATCCATGGAATCATTTTCCCATTTTTTATCTAGTGCTTCAAATGGATAAATCATCCACTATAGTAATTTTCATTATTATTTAAACTATTTGAAATTTAAATATTTTTTAGAAAATTTATTAATATCTCTTTTAATTTTTTCTAACCATTAATTCTCCCTAAGGTATCGTCGCATGTTTGTACTATCAGGATCAATGAAAAAAAGGGAACCATGGGCATCACTAAACTATTATTTCATTAATGGAGAATCAAACAGAACACATAATTTCTTTTAAATTTACAAAAAACCTTCTACATCAATGTTACCTTCATGAAAATTACTCTTCATAACAAATTTTGCATTTTCCTATAACTCATGGTCTTCCTTCCAAGCATTCATAATTTTATATGTTAAATTTGGCTAAACTAAAACATGTAACAAAATAGATTAAGTTCATGTATCCACTAATTCTACCCCAAAATTCATGAAATAATTAATCAAATGGTCATGTTAGAAACGTAAAATGGTTAATTTGTCATTATTTTTATGGCTTAAAGAATTTGATTATATTATTTTAGGATGATAAAGAGTCGTGCATTAACAATCCGTAATCAGTTATATCCATATTCTATATCTCATATTCAACACATTATGAGTTAATATGTACTTAAATATTTTATGATAAGTTTGTATATTTTTACATTTTGGTCTATATAAAGGAAGCCTCCAAATTTTTAAAAAAATCCCATAGATTCTAATTATAGATCATTTGTGGAATAATTTAAATGATGAGGTTTTTGTTTTCATGAATCATTAGAAATTACTTAATCATTTTTCATCAAAACACAACCAATTCCTTTTAACTAAGAATAATTGTATTTTAAAAATTCAACATCTCTTAAAGGGTGGGAAGAAAATTTATGCACTCACCAATATTATTTAATGTTCTAGAAAAAAATAATCACATTATTTTTCCAATATTAATTTAACTTCATTTCAAGTTAAATAAGTGCATGGGATAGATACCCAAGAACTATTTTCAGTATACCTCTAGTAGTAACCTGCTAACAAAAAAACTATGAATCTCTCTAAATTTTCTTATTATTGGATAATCAAAAAAAACTTTTGTTTTAGTATGGTCAATAGTTATTGCACTTTTAGAAAACAAATGTCCAAATAAAGAATTTTTTTTAGTAAATTTCACACTTATTAAATTATTTATATAGTTCATTCTCTATTAATGTTTTCAAAAAATCTATAGGTGTCCCCCATATTCCTAGTTAATTTTAGAATACACAAATATTTCATCATTAAACATCACTAGAAACTTATCCAAACATTCTTGGAAATAAGTATTCTTATGAACTGTGAATATGTCTAATAAATTTGATTACCCTAAAGGAATTTCTACAAACACATAGTGTGAATTTTTTGTATGAATTACAATCAATGGAATATCTTCCATGTTCACCTTAAACTGATGGTACCCTAACATAATATAATTATTCAAAAAATACTACACTTGTTAGATTTGATGATTGAAATCATAAATATGATAAAAATGATAATTTTTCTAAACATTTAGGTTATTAAAAAGACTATAATCCATGAAAAGCCTTATTTAACAATCTTTTTTTAAGAAAAATAATAGAATAATAAGGTGACGTACTAGGATAATAAAAAACTCAATATATAAACTATTGTAATATTTTTATCAGTTCAAAAATATATAGTTGAGCCATTCTATAAGGGGGTTTTAAAAAATGGCTTAACATCAAGTATTAAGTCTATATAAATCTAAAACTCCCAATCAAGAATAAAGTACATAAATAATTATGAAATATATATATATATATTCATTAACTATGATAATATCACTAATTTTAATTTTTTATTTCTTTCAAATAACATGATCTTTGTAACTTTCACTACTATCTATAATAAATTTCACGTCTTCTTAGTATATTATCAAGGTAATAAAATCATTGAACAAAAAATTCATGTATATTAAATATATCATATAATAAAAAAATTAATGGAAATCCATATACAAAATAATATCAAACTCTACCATGTGTGTAACACCCCGAGCTTCCACGATACGCTTCTCATTCAATAATGTAATAGCTTGCATTGTACGCAACTTCGAGTTCTAAAACACCGCGACTAATCAATGTAGCCGTTATGAATAGTAATAACCACTTTTTAAAATTATAGAAATTTTATATTTCAAAATGGATTTCATTTTTGAATTCGTAATATCGAAATTATCCTAAGTTGAATTTTTTGTAACTTTCTGAGAACTTCCATTTTTTTTGAATAGTGAAAAATACTTAAAACAACTTTTTTAATCAAAATAATTTATTTTGATAAATTATACTATTTAGTGTTTTTAAAGTATAATTAGAATATATTTTTACCATTTTATCCAATGGTGGTCATTAGAATTAATTTAACATTGAAATTGGACATAAACAATTGCCAATCTTTTGATATAAATTGTTTCTTAAAAACACGCTATTTGTTGTGACAATGGGAATTAATGAAAAAAATAATTAATGCAACTTATATGTTTGGAATTTTGTAAAATAGACATCATTTTTGAATTCGGAATATCAATTATAGCTTAGGGTGAAATTTTGGCCTTATTCTGAAAAACTTCAATTTTTGATGAATAGTGAAACCACTAAGTGGTAGTTAAATAACTGATTTTTCGTTTAAATGAAATATTACCACTTCTGTGATTTGATTTTCAAAAATCCGACATACATGGTTGTCATTAAGAAGTAAAATGTGGTTCAATGAGATTTAAATAATTTTTTGGTGAATAGTAACTTTTAAGTTCTTAATCGCGATTAGAGGTAATTAGTGTAGTTTAAGGTAAAAAAAATGTTTTAATAATATGATATGAGCTTGACACTTGTCCTACTCCTATTGGATGAGTCATGGCCGACCACGAAAACCCATGGGTCAACTTGGGGACCCCATGGAGCCACTTTAGTTGGAAAATGACATTAATATATATTTATTTAATGTTAAAATTAAATTGACACAAAAATGAGTTGTTTTACTAAAACAGACTTTAAGTGGGGTTACACAAGTCAACATTTTTACTATAAATGTTCATTAGAAAGATAAAAATATTTCCTACATCATAGTATTTTTTTTATAATTAAATAAATTAAATTATTTATGACATCATTATGATGCATCGATGACCTCATTATTTAACGATTTTAATAAAATGAAAAGATAATGTAAAATACAAGGCTTACACTTGTCCAAAGACTATTGGATGGGTATATTTCGAACCATTATCACCTTATACACGAATTATATAAGTGTGGGACCTTTATAATCCGAAAAGCATTGTGTAATAATGTAACATTTCAATCTTTCCAATAGAGCCCCTCCTCTCCACTTATAAAAGGCCCCCACCTCTCCCACCTTTTTCACACCATCAAGCCATTTGGCTCGTCCATCCTCTGCCCAAATACTCTCCCTACTTCCCCCTCTTACTCCTAGAAGCCTCACTTTGTGAAGAACTCTTCTCAAGGAAGCCTTTGGCTCAAATCAAAAAGAGTTACTCGATTTTGAGGTAATGTCTTCTCTAATGTTGTTTTGTTTTATTTTTCTTCCCCAACCCCCCTAAACTCTTTTTATTCATTTATTTTGTAACAACACCAGTATACTCAATATACTAGGATGTTGTTATAAGATGTATTCGAGCTAGACTTATACACACCTACATCTAATGGTTAAAGAACATACGATTTCTGTGGATGGCGAATTTCTGCCTCACGAAACGATGATTGTTCAACACTCATATAACACCTTCAAAGGTGGCCACTAAGATGTCACTATATTTATATATGATATATAATGTGTTTATTTTTTACTTATGCTTATGTATTTCTCATTTATGGCATACTTGTTGATTTCCATTATGGGTAAAACGCGATAATTTCATTTTAGGAAGTGCGGACTACCGCCCCCTCAAAGTGATTTGAATCGTTAATGCCATATGTGGGATGTATAAAGGATGGAGTAAATGGTATTATACACTATATTATACTGGAATTATATTATACATTTATATAATTATGATTTCATTCCATTGAATATGAAATTGAAATGAAAGTAGCGTTCATGCGTACGTACGGCTTACCGTCTCCATGAACGGTGCATTTCATTTCTTACCTATAAATGTTACGTAATATTATAAATGAATGTATATACTGGATATATAAGATATATATGACATCTAAATCACGAATATAATTCGGGAGATAATGGATATTCTACCACATAAACAACTTGTAATTATAAGAAGTTTATTGTTGACTCAAGTACCAAAGATCGACAAAACGACTGTTATTAACTTAAATAATTACATAATGTTAATATCATTGTAATAAGTGATATAAAAAGTATAATGAAACTGAAAATGGTTCTTAATAAGGTATATATTAACTCTAGTTTATTATTCAGGAGATTAAAGAAAGGTTGAGTCAAGTCAGACACGAGGTAAGGGAACTTCTTAACCCTATTTCCATTCTTTGGGTTAATCTCTTACTTTCAAATTATGTCATTATATTATTATTTCCAATCTTGTATATTTACTTTATTTATGTGTAATTATAGTGAATACACATAATAGATCTATTTTATTTAAAAAATGATCTTTGTAAGGGAACTTCTTAACCCAATTTCTATTCTTTGGGTTAATCTCCTACTTTCAAATTATGTCATGATATTTTTATGTCCTATATTGTATTTGTACATTATTTATGTGTACTTATAGTGAATACACATTATAGATGTACTTTATTTAAAAAAAATGATCTTTTTAAGGACTTCGTCTCAATCCCCTTTCATTGAGGCCTATTTGGTTTTATACACAACTTTCTTTTATACGGTGTATAAACCCCTTTGACTTTTACATTTATTCAAAAGGAATCTTTTTTATACGAAGCATTTACTAAACGACAAAAGGGAATGTTTTTGTCGTACGTATGCGGCGACAACGACTTCTCCGCCGTCGTGACCACTATTTGAGTTTCGGCTTCCTCTACAAGCCATACCCTTTTTTTTAATGAAAAATAAATACCATGTTATACTTTTCTTTTATTTTGGTATTTAAAATGGTTTTGAAAGCATTTTTATTATATCAATGTGTTGTATTGATATCTTGTGATTGAAATGTGGAAATGTTATGTTTCCTTTATACATGTTTTATGTGATACGATTATGTTATGGTTTATGAGATGTTTAAACCTGTTCATATGAGGAATGTATTTGACCTAATAAGTGACGGGTGGAGCCCGCTATAGCTCCTTGATGCATTGGTAGGTCTCATGAGACAACTAGACGTGGAATTGGCCGAGGCCCTTTCCCAATTTGATTTACGGTTTTGGCCGAGGCCTTAATCATTTTAGACGTCTTGGCCGAGGCCTTGAAAAAATGTTTCAGAATGTCCGGCATTATACATTCCCTCATTATGAAAGTGGTTATTGATATTTCATGTGATTATTCGTCTAGTAGAATATCCATGTGAGTAAGTAATGAAATTATCTCATTTTACTTTTTCCATATTATGCTGAAGTTCAAGTTCAATAAGGCTTTTGTTTTAGTTACAAATTGCCTTAAATGTTTATGTTTATTTATGAAAGCTTCCGTAATATTGTTATCCTTACTTAGCATCTGAGCTCACCCCTTTCAATGTTTTAATATTTTCCAGGATGTGAAGAAGTATTTTATGAATGGCCTGCAGGGATAGTCAGAAGAGGATATGAGTGTTGACTATGAAGACTTTGTTATTAGTTTATCACTTTATGATGTAATGTAAGACTTACGAATGTATCTAGTGTTTCTAAGGCTACTAAACTAATCGGTCTTTCGAGACTTGATCTTTTGTGATCATGCCAATGTTACGAAGTAATGCACCGGCTCTGGGTAGCTGGGGTCGGGGCGTTAAAGTTGGTATCAGAGGCAGTTTAGTACTAACCTTGGAAGCTAGATTTAGATAAACTCTGATTAGAGGACATAGCCCAAAGATAGACTTTGAGGATTAGTATAGAAGAACATCCAAGAATTTTTTTATTGTAGTGATTTTGTGAGTTTTCCGAGAAATATATCCCTGTCTGGATACGAGCAATTAGAGGCGGCTCTGGCATAGATGTACCTAGGGGTAAAACCCAAAAACACCGCTTTGAGCTAGACTCGAACGGGAACTGGTGCATGACAACGGGCCTTGCTGCACTCTTGGTTACGACACTCCCGGGGGATATTCTTTGGATAATTCTCATTTTCTTTATAAACCACTATGAAGGGTTATGAGTATATACTTCCTCAAAGAAAACATTTTTATGGATTATATCCATAAATAGTTCAATTTATGTTATGTGTTTTATAAGTATGGGATTATGTATATTGATTCATAAACTGATCTAGTTTATGCCATTGTTTAGAAATGGCGCCTAGTGGAAGAAATGGAAACCGTATCAATGCACGCACTCCATGTAGGGATTGCCCTCCTGCTCAAGATAATTATTGTGGATCTGGAGATACAACTGGTGCTGATCAACTTATTACCATACTGGGACAACTCACTCAGGTTATGAATAATAACCTTACTCGTATGGAGCATCCTGATCCACAACGTGGAGGATCAATGTTAGACCACTTCATTAGGCAACAACCACCAACATTTAATGGGGGTACAAATCCGTTAGTAGCTGAGCAATGGATAAACTCCATAGAGAAAATATTCCACGCCTTGGGGAGTAGTGAAAGGGAGAAGGTTATCATGGCAGTTTACTGCCTCACTGGAGATGCTGATCAATGGGGGTCATTGATTCAAAACATGAAGGAAGATGATGAAGTATCAAATATGGAATGGAGGGAGTTCAACGATCTATTTTTAGAAAAATACTTTCCTCGCGACCATCGAGCAGATATGGAAAGGCAATTTTTGAGTCTGAGACAAAAGGAGGATGAGAATGTCGCAAAGTATGAGGCCGACATTACAAGGTTAGTGAGGCATGCTGCAGATTATATACGTAACCCAAGGAGTAAGATTGATCGTTTCTTTGATGGGTTAAAACCATTTCTTCGTCGAGCTTTGGTATCACAATCCTTCTCATCATACGAAGATATTGTCTCATGTGCTATCAAGACAGAAAAGGAATTCTCTAAGTCTTATGACAACAAAGTAAAGCAAGAGAAGAAGAGAACGGGGGAACAAGAGACAGATAAATGGAAAAAGGGAAAGAAGGATTTTCTATTATGTGATAATTGTGGGAAGAATCACCCTGGTACGTGCCTAAAAGGAATAGGATTTTGTTATAAATGTGGAGAAAAGGGTCACCAGGCTCGTGATTGCAAGGGAAAGAAAGAGGCTGTCAAAGTTGAATGCTAAAATTGTAGGGAAATGGGGCATTATGCAAATGAATGTCCTAAGCGTCAGGGAAACTTACCTCAGAAAAGGCCAAGGGATCAAGGCCAATCTTATGCTGTGACTACAGTTGAAGTGGAATAATTAATGTATTGGTGCTTTTGGACTCAAGGATTATATTCTGGTTATAAGAATAATTTGATATATATAAAGATTGTATTGTAGTACTTTTTGATTAAGGTAATATGATTAAGGTAATCATATTTTTAGTATGTGACAATAAGAGAAACTTTTCTTTGTTTGGGGAATCTGATGTTACAATTGATTTTAGAATTTAGAGACCTTTTAGAGAAAGTCTGGACGGAGGTATTTTGGATAACTATTAAGGTTGGAGTGGATTAAGTTGATCTTTGGATAGTATTGTTTAAGGTTAAAAATTTATGAAGATTATTTTTGAATATTATAATACTATAGTTTTAGGAAAAGGACAACCTACAGGGTGGGGCATAACCCGTCGCGTCGGACAAAGCTGCAGGAATCGAACCCACAATCATAGAGCGACAGGCATTTATTTCCTACCACCATCCTACAGGAAGTCCCTGGTTAATACAAAATAATTTTACTAATCTAAATGGTATGTGTTAACATTTGGAACCTTATACAATTAGTTTAAGTATAATAATTTTGAGTTCTATTATCTTTTTGAGTGAAAGATGAGTTGAAGGTTGAAACTCTAATTGTCAAGCATAAATATATATATACCTATCTCTTATTCAATGAATAAATTAATTCTTAAACTTTAGTAAAGGGATATTAAAACAAAAAAATGTGTTATCCTAATACCTTATGTCTTGTTGAACTGATGATATTTTAAATCAACATAGATTGAAGGCTTTGAGGCCCTCAATTTGACAGTTGATTGTGATTGATGACCTCAATCACTCCCTACAAATATTTACGTTTTTCCTCCAATTATATGTCGTTAATTTCCACCAATGTTCTCCTAATCGTGATCATAATTGGGTGGTGACTTTTTCATTTCCCCTTCCCTCTTATTAAGGCTAAATTTTATTAATCATATTTCCGATGTGGGTTTTCCTAAAAAGTATTTTCTCTTTTCAACCTTTTATTTTCAATGAAAAATCTCAAATTGCGAGGACGCAATTTATTGAAGGAGGGTAGAATGTAACACCCCAAGCTTCCACGATACGCTTCTCATTCAATAATGCAATAGCTTGCATTGTACGCAACTTCGAGTTCTAAAACACCGCGACTAATCAAAGTAGCCGTTATGAATAGTAATAACCACTTTTTAAAATTATAGAAATTTTATATTTCAAAATGGATTTCTTTTTTGAATTCGTAATATCGAAATTATCCTAAGTTGAATTTTTTGTAACTTTCTGAGAACTTCCAATTTTTTTTTGAATAGTGAAAAATACTTAAAACAAATTTTTTAATCAAAATAATTTATTGTGATAAATTATACTATTTAGTGTTTTTATAGTATAATTAGAATATATTTTTACCATTTTATCCAACGGTGGTCATTAGAATTAATTTAACATTGAAATTGGATATAAACAATTGCCAATCTTTTGATGTAAATTTTTTCTTAAAAACACGCTATTTGTTGTGACAGCGTGAATTAATTATAAAATTAATTAATGCAACTTATATGTTTAGAATTTTTTAAAATAGACATCATTTTTGAATTCTGAATATCAATTATAGCTTAGGGTCAAATTTTGGCATTATTCTGAAAAACTTCAATTTTTGATGAATAGTGAAACCACTAAGTGGTAGTTAAATAACTGATTTTTCGTTTAAATGAAATATTACCACTTCTGTGATTTGATTTTCAAAAATTCGACAAACATGGTTGTCATTAAGAAGTAAAATTCGGTTCAATGAGATTAAAATAATTTTTTGGTGAATAGTAACTTTTAAGTTCTTAATCGCGATTAGAGGTAATTAGTGTAGTTTAAGGTAAAAACAATTTTTTAATAATATGATATGATCTTGACACTTGTCCTACTCCTATTGGATGAGTCATGGGCGACCAAAACAACCCATGAGTCAACTTGGGAACCCCATGGAGCCACTTTAGTTGGAAAATGATATTAATATATATTTATTTAATGTTAAAATTAAATTGACACAAACATGAGTTGTTTTACTAAAACAGACTTTAAGTGGGGTTACACAAGTCCAAATTTTGACTATAAATATTCATTATAATGATAAAAAGATTTCCTACATCATAGTATTTTTTTTATAAATAAATAAATTAAATTATTTATGACATCATTATGATGCAGCGATGACCTCATTATTTAACGATTTTAATAAAATGAAAAGATAATGTAAAATCCAAGGCTTACACTTGTCCAAAGACTATTGGATCGGTATATTTCGAACCCTTATCACCTTAGCCACGAATTATATAAGTGTGGGACCTTTAGAATCCGAAAAGCATTGTGTAATAATGTAACATTTCAATCTTTCCAAAAGAGCCCCTCCTCTCCACTTATAAAAGGCCCCCACCTCTCCCACCTTATTAACACTTTCAAGCTATTTGGCTATGCCAAAATCTGCCCAAATACTCTCCCAACTCCCCCTATTACTCCTAGAAGCGTCACTTTGGGCAGAACTCTTCTCAAGGAAGCCTTTGGCTCAAATCAAAAAGAGTTACCCGATTTTGAGGCAATGTCTTCTCTAATGTTGTTTTGTTTTATTTTTCTTCCCCAACCCCACTAAACTCTTTTTATTCATTTCTTTTGTAACAACAACAGTATCCTAAATATACTAGGATGTTGTTATAAGAATTATTTGAGCTACACTTACACACACCTACATCTAATGGTTAAAGAACATACGGTTTCTGTGGATGGAGAATTTCTGCCTCACGAAACGATGATTGTTCAACACTCATATAACACCTTCAAAGGTGTACATTAAGATGTATCTATATTTATATATGATATATAATGTGTTTATGTTTTACTTATGCTTCTGTATATCTCATTTATGGCATACTTTATGATTTCCATTATGGGTAAAATGCGATATTTTCATTTTAGGAAGTGCGGACTACCACCCCTCAAAGTGATTTGAATCGTTAATGTCATATGTGCGATGTATAAATGATGGAGTAAATGGTATTATAAAGTATATTATACTGGAATTATATTATACATTTATATCATTATGATTTCATTCCATTAAATATGAAATTGAAATGAAAGTAGCGTTCATGCGTACGTACGGCTTACCGTCTCCATGAACGGTGCATTTCATTTCTTACCTCTAAATGTTACGTAATATTATAAATGAATGTATATACTAGATATATAAGATATATATGACATATAAATCATGAATATAATTCTGGAGATAATGGATATTCTACCACATAACCAACTTGTAATTATAAGAAGTTTATTGTTGACTCAAGTACCAAAGATCGACAAAACGACTGTTATTAACTTAAATAATTACATAATGTTCATATCATTGTAATAAGTGATATAAAAAGGATAATGAAATTGAAAATGGTTCTTAATAAGGTATATATTAACTCTAGTTTATTATTCAGGAGGTTAAAGAACGGTTGAGTCAAGTAAGACACGAGGTAAGGGAACTTCTTAACCCTATTTCCATTCTTTGGGTTAATCTCCTACTTTCAAATTACGTCATTATATTATTATGTCCTATCTTGTATATTTACTTTATTTATGTGTAATTATAGTGAATACACAAAATATATCTATTTTATTTAAAAAATGATCTTTGTAAGGGAACTTCTTAACCCAATTTCTATTCTTTGGGTTAATCTCCTACTTTCAAATTATGTCATGATATTTTTATGTCCTATCTTGTATTTGTACATTATTTATGTGTACTTATAGTGAATACACATTATAGATGTACATTATTTAAAAAAATGATCTTTTTAAGGACTTCGTCTCAATCCCCTTTCATTGAGGCATATTTGGTTTTATACACAACATTCTTTTATACGGTGTATAAACCCCTTTGACCTTTATGTTTATTCAAAAGGAATCTTTTTTATATGAACCGTTTACTAAACGACAAAAGGGAATGTTTTTGTTGTATGTATGCAGCGACAACGACTTCTCTGCCGCCGTGACCACTATTTGAGTTTCGGCTTCCTCTACAAGCCATACCCTTTTTTTAAATGAAAAATAAATACCATGTTATACTTTTCTTTTATTTTGGTATTGAAAATGGTTTTGAAAGCATTTTTATTATATCAATGTGTTGTATTGATATCTTGTGATTGAAATGTGGAAATTTTATGTTTCCTTTATGCATGTTTTATGTGATACGATTATGTTATGGTTTATGAGATGTTTAAACCTGTTCATATGAGGAATGTATTGGACTTAAGAAGTGACGGGTGGAGCCCGCTAAAGCTCCTCGATGCTTCGGTAGGTCTCATGAGACAACTAGACGTGGAATTGGCTGAGGCCCTTTCCCAATTTGATTTATGGTTTTGGCCGAGGCCTTAATCATTTTAGACGTCTTGGCCGAGGCCTTGAAAAAATGTTTCAGAATGTCCGGCATTATACATTCCCTTATTATGAAAGTGGTTATTGATATTTCATGTGATTATTCGTCTAGTAGAATATCCATGTGAGTAAGTAATGGCATTATCTCATTTTACTTTTTCCATATTATGCTGAAGTTCACGTTCAATAAGGCTTTTCTTTTAGATACACATTGCCTTAAATGTTTATGTTTATTTATGAAATCTTCCATAATATTGTTATCCTTACTGAGCATCTGAGCTCACCCCTTTCAATGATTTAATATTTTCCAGGATGTGAAGAAGTATTTTATGAATGACCTGCAGGGATAGTCAGAAGAGGATATGAGTGTGGACTATGAAGACTTTGTTATTAGTTTTTCACTTTATGATGTAATGTAAGACTTACGAATGTATCTAGTGTTTCCAAGGCTACTAAACTAATCGGTCTTTCGAGACTTGATCTTTTGTGATCATGCCAATGTTACGAAGTAATGCACCGGCTCTGGGTATCTGGGGTCGGGGCGTTACAATGGGACGTTCAATAGGATTTGGCGGGAGTACCATCACCATAATAAATATATAATGATTCATAAAAATCTTGATTACTTTAATATTTTCACTAGGAATTCTCCCCAATAGTTCGATCTTAAAATCATGATGTGATATTAATAATTTACTTTAAAATTTATTATAAATGAAGGAATTTGAATATCCATTGTCAAATATGGTATTGAAATAATATGAATAATAATGAATCATATATATCCCTAGTTATTTTGATGACCCAACATCAACTATAGTGGTGGGAAATGATTTAACCACATCCTTCTTTTTCAAATCCTGATTATTTATACACAATGTAACTATTTTTCGACACATTTTATCATAATTTCACAAATCATTAAAAGTTATATACATCCCTATTGGATGGATATATTTTACTCTATTATTGTATTGTTCAAAATTGTTTTATTTTCATTAAAGGTATACAAGACTGAACTTACCACACTGGAAGAATATTTCTAAACTCATTAAAAATAAATAAAATATTTTTTTACCACACTTAGACCATTTCGGGGGCCATCTACCAGACATAATCACTGGTTACTTCTATGTATCCGTCTTTCATAATAGTTTATTACTTGTATCATCTATATGAACATAAGTTTTAGGAAATTCAATCTCAACTATCTCAAAATAATGAATTACATTCTCATAAAATTTTAATTATCCTAATGATAATTCTATTCATAAAATATGTTTGATAATAGAGAAAAATATATATATTTTAATATAAATGTTATAAATAAAATTTCATAGATACATAGAATGTGCTATAAAATTGCATTAAAATATAGCCACAGAATCATTATTTTTTCTTTTTTTGGTAATTCCCATGTCACACCTCGACCTTGGGCCCCTTATTATTATTCTTTTCTGGTCTCGCCTCATTTGGACAATGTTTAGTGGAGTCCCGGTTTGATTTTATTCAAAGTTTGTTGTTTTTGGTGGGTTTTGAGCTCTTACGCGGTCATCGTACCATAAGCGGTGCGCATGCGTTCGGTCCTAGTGTCTTTGCAGTTGCTTATAGTTAAAATAAATAATAAATAAAATAAATAAATTTATATTAATTGAAAAAGAATGTTAAATGAAATTTTACAATGATAAGACAAAGTTAATGTTTAAATTATATTAATAAGAATTTAATTACGTAGAAGATAATATTATTTTTATTTAATTTGGAAATAATACTACAATTATTAAATTGTTATAAATATAAGTATTAATTAAAATTAAATTAAATAAAATTTCCATTTTAATTATCATTATGTTTGTCACTAAATTCTTCTTTTGTTATTAATATTTTTATTATCCTATTGATATTAATATTATTATATTATTATTTGTGAAGCATTGATATTATTATTATTATTATTACGTAAAATAAAATTGATTAGAACTAATTATTAATATCAGTTTTATTAATATTTATTAGTTTTATTAATATATATATATATATATATATATTAGACTCTAATGCTACCCATTCTTGCACCCCCTCCTAACCCTAGCCACCTCTCATCCTTGTCCACTCTCTCACGTGAATCCCATTTCCCCGCTGGATCCCCCTGTACACCCATGGCAGTCGACCCATCCACAACACCCTACTCATGTCACCCTCCCCTACAGGTCCCTTCAATCCTCACCTCACCTCATGCTATTGCGCTTAAGACCTACTCTCCAATCAGCCTCGTCAGCTCCTTACCTCGTCCTCGCCCTTCCTACACCCGGCCTCACGCACCCAGTACCTCCCTATGGCCCTCGCCTCGTACTGTCGCTGCCAAGCACCCATACTCATGCTCACCTGAAATGAGCCCATATCACCCTCTTCCTCCTGCGCACTACTCTCCCGCATGAAGCTGCCATGATCACCAGCTCTGGGTGAAGCTTCTCTCCCTCTCTCTTCCTCCATGCGTTGTTGGACCACCACAACTCCATTTCCAAACCACTCTCTAACCACCGTCGCCTCTCCACCCCCATCAAGCCATGCTGACCATTTTGTCGCACCAAATTCCATCTGACTGAGCCCTCACCAGTGCTATCTGATTTTCCACGCACCATCTCTAGTCTGGTCAAGTCCCTCCCCAGCATCGTTTGGCCGCCTCCCCTTCAATTAGCACCAGCTTCTCAACCTTTAGCTAACACACTGTTCAACCTGTAGTAGTGCAATGCCCTTGGCGCCTCTCACATCCCCTTCTGACACCCGCCTGATTGTTCAAGATGTTCAAACCACCTTTCCTTATTTCATCTGACCAGCATGCAGTGCCCCTGACCAGTGGGACCTCATTCTGCCCGACATGTAGCTTTGACCAACCAATGTCCTCCGGCCGCGTGCCATCTGACCTGTCACGCACCCTCTGACCAGCTCTTCACCCTTCCCAGCCGTGCGCTCCCCCTATCGGTGACTTATTTTTCACCCCTCACCCCAATCGTTGGCCTTATAGGGTGAAGTATCCAGCACCATATTCTCCAGTGTCTCCTCTGTTAGCGTGACTTGCTGCACGCCTTATTCAAAATAGGATGGGTGACGAACGCCGCCACTGAAGGTGAGAAGTTTGGGTTCACCCTGTTTCGCCTGCTATGTTATTGATGTGAGTTTTTGAGCTACTTATTCAATTGAATAATTCTAATTCTATTCTTATGGGTTTATATTGTTCTTGTGATTGTTGAGGCTTTTTAGCAGAGAAATTCGGCGATACATCGGTCATCAGTATGCACGTGTTTGTACGTCTATATGAGACGTGACACGCCATTGAGTTTTGACAGCGAACCGAGGTAGGTCCCCCACTACACTCACCGTTAAATTTATAATTTTATGATTTCTTGATATTTTATTAATTTTAATAAATGTGTAATAATTAATGATAATTAATTTTGAAATGATTATTTGGTGTAAAAAGAGACATTTATTTTATACAAGACACATGAACCATTTTCTTGATGAGAAGACACCCAGTAGTGAATGAATACCAGTCTTTCCATTAAACATAATTCAATGAAATTTATATGTAGTTCTGTTTTATTGATAAATGATTTATTTGGATGAGTGAAACACTGTTTTGGTTCTCTTGAGAAATGACGATTTCCTTTAAAATTGGTGAAGGCTTGTTTGTCACTTTGATAAAATAAATTATTTTGGAAAACTCTATTTGGGGTGACTCAGGGGTGATATTTGGTGTACCTCGGTTGCATGATTCATGTGTGATGTTTGTACATTGGTCCCCATGGTTAGACCATGTAGGGAAACACTGGGAATTAGGGCGTTATGACGACATCAAGAGTAGGCATGGCTTTAGGATAGGTCACATGTCTAGTATGTTATGGATTGATCACGAACTCTTCAGTTCAACCCATGTTTTAATTAGTGTTTATTTTTTTATGGAAGAGGATTGAGAGGTCTAGTTCGGTTGGTGGCCCCTATGTGCCACTTCTTTTACATTGCTATTAGTGTGCATTGTGTGTTGTGCGTGGATTTACATTTTACTAACAACTGAAATTTTATTTTCTAAATTGTCCATAGAAATGTTTTAAAATGAAATGCACTAGTTCCTTTCAAACAATAAACTTATTTTTAATTTAAAAAGGGAAATGGACTATTACATGTCATAGAAATGGAAGTCTGTGTGTGGAAACTAATATTTTGTATAATATAGTTCATACATGGAATTAGTGAATTTATTTATTTAAAGGTAGTGCATTTGAAATAGTTTTTTGGGCACGCCTATTGAGTTTTAATACTCACTCTTATAGTGTTTTCCAGTTTTTAGTTTTGTTATAGGATGGACTTGTGCGTACTAGTCGTTGGAGAGAGATGGTTGTAGATTGGTGGGCGACTCTTGGAGTTGTGAGGAGGTTTTTTCATGGTCATGTTAGTTTTCTTTTGTTAGTTGTTCCTCTATTTTCATGGAACTTCTTTTCCTTGTGCTATCCTACTTTTACCGTTACTTTATTTTTCTTTCATTTTTGGTCCAAATCATTCCCTCCTATTTAGTATTGATTCCATGAACTAGTTAGCAGCCTGTGGAGATCGGGAATACCCCACAGGCCATGTCGTCGGCCAGTTTGGGTGAACAGCTCAGGGTCAACCTCCATTGGTTCTTGACATCCCATGTGTGGCATTTTCGAACCCTCCACACATGGTAACCACCCACCTACCCCAAGTGGTCCCTTCCCTGAGGTAGACCCCTGGATGGAGAAGGATCCATTGTTAGTTGAGATGGAAGAGTGTCTGAGAGGGTGATGGACTGATCAACGATGGTTCAACAGAGCAGTCTGTCAGCATAGTTGGCAGCACATCATTTTTATTACCCTGTAGAGACTAAGTGACCCGATAAAATAGGTGGATCCTAGGGGATAAGCTCGTCACAAAAGTTTACTAACCAGATTCAAACCCTGAACCTCCCAATGAAAGGTGATGTTGTACCACTCACCTTCAACATCATGCCACCACCATAGTTTATGCCACCAAATCTTCATCTTTTTTCATCCATTCTAGGAATCCTTTCTCAATTATGACCCAAAAATCAATAATGTAGTATTTATCTTTAAAAATATTCATACATTTTTACCAATATATATAATAATTATCCCTCATATCTATGTTATTCTTAACCAAACACCATCATTGATTAGACTCACCTTCATAATGATAAACAGTAAGGGGTAAATTTTTAAATTCCAAACATCCCATGGATTCAAATATCTTCTCTAAGGTATTTGTCAACCATTCAACTACCATTGGTTTATAAGATCCACATAATGATGGAGGATAATACCAACAAAAATGATCTATAATCATCATGATCATTTTTGGATGATATGTATGATCTCTATGATGGATTCCTTTACTATTTATAGCTTGGTTCAATAGAACCATCACTAATAAAATCTTCACTATTCTAATTCAGACAATTTAATGTTATCAATTTAAGAGTATAGCATCCCCTTAGGTATTTCCTACTATATTCTCCTTATTTCCTCCATGGAAACCAATTTTGGGATAAAAATATCTTAGATGAAGGAACATGAAAATCCTCAAATTATATATCCTAATAACTATTCAATAAAATCTATTATGGGTATTATATTATTATTATCCAATCACTTAATTTTATCTTAACCTTTGTTAGAAAAAACATTATGGACATGAATATAATCATAACATAATCATTATTATTTTTACTATAATTATCATTTAATTATACTCAAAGATCATTTAGGTTTTGGGATTTATAGAATTTGGGAAAATTATTTTATTTCATACGTAGACATTAAAATAATACCCTTCCAATAAATATAATTTTTAACATAAAAACTATTTGAAATTAAAAATGAATTTATTTCATGAAGAATCATTACAATTTTAACCGTGATTTAATTTAAAATATTTTAAAATTTAAAATAAGAAAAAAATTCATTAAGGTATATAAAAATATGAAAACCACTAGAATAGTCAAATTCATGAAAACCCATGAAATATTTACCCTTCTCTAAATTATCGTTGAGTAGATAAAATAATTCATTTCTACTTGAAAATCACACAATTGTTTTTTGAAAATAAAAACATTAAAACTCTTTAATTTGAAATAAAAACAATTTTTTAATATTTTGGAACTACATTAATTAACCATGTCAGAAATAATTGGAACACTGTTATATCCATAAGATAAACCTCCTTAGTAAGTTATTTCTCCTTGTAAATTAAGAAAAGGAAAATTACCCCATTAATGAGGGGACTACCGGTGCACAACCATTATATATTCAATATGAGACTCACCTGACTCTATATGGTAATACACAATGTATAATCTCTTATAGACTCACCTGTAATCCATAATAGGGATAAAATTGTCTTATAAGCTATACCAGGCTCACCAATTTCACATATATTTCTCAATTACCCTATAAAAACATTAATTCTTGCTTTTTTTCATAAAAAAATATTGAAAATATCATTAAAACCCACATGAAAAATATATTTATATATCAGAATTCCATTTTTATATAAAACACAATTTAAAATACAAAAATACAATAAAAAGGGAAAATAGGAATTTTATTTGAAAAAACACAGAATATTGTAGAAGAAGAAAAACTATAAATAAAAAATTGAATTTAAAATTAACTTTTGTAAATTAAATTAAAATAATACATTTCATTATTGTATTATTGAATTAAAATTCAAAAATTCCTTAAAAATATTCCTTTTGAAAAACATTAGAATAAAGTCAAATGAATCATTTATAAAAATCATAAAAAATCACAGAAATTTAAGAAAATAATATATTCGAAAAAACTATGGAAATTTATAAGGTAATATTCCATTATTGCCACATCATGATGGTGTGAATTTATTTTTAAGCACTATGTGTACTAATAAACATTCCTTTTTTACATATTGTAAAAATAGTACAAATTGGAACTTTTAAAGGGAATTAACAAAATTTCCCTTACCCCGTGTCTGACTAAAAACATACATTTTTATATTCCAAAATAAAAATCATAAGCTTATATTATAAATCTTGAAATCCTTTTCATGTTAATTATTCATAATTTTCATTTGATATAATGTAATATTCATTTACTTAATCAATTAAATTATTTTAATTAATTTTGATTATATTTGACTCATATATCAATAATAATATCATTCGGTTCAATATGGTCATATATTTAATTGATCCATTAAATAAAAAATATAAATAATTAAATATTTATCATTTTTAGAAATAAATTATACTTTTAAATCTAATAATTATATATCATTTGGAAAAATGAATTTTTTCGTAATCGTACATACCATAGGTTGTATGTTTACATGAGAAACATTTACATTTTTCAAAGATCATTATTGAATGAATGTAAGTATTAATTAATCATTATAGAATATTAAAAATATCATAAATATCATATTATTCTTTTAAATATACATAGATATCATTTATGTGGTGTGGTGATGAAAAATAAATCACATTTCATCATGGAGGTAGTAGTCGTCACAGACATACGAACGATGTTATTATTTTTCGAAGAATGCAATGGTAAGAAGGTAAATTTTTTATTATATTTTATAATTGATAAATATTTCACTAATAAAATCTAAAATCATTAATCATATAATTTTAATCAATCCATGGGATATGGTGATGAAAAGTGAATTACATTGGTTCACAAGGCGGTGGTCCATCGTACACTCAAACAATAGTTTTGTTTTATTTTACATGGAATTGGGGATTTATATATGTGATGATGTTCACATAATAAAATATTATTATATACATGATAATTTGTTATTATTTTATCACAATTTTATAATATTTAAAGGATGTGTAAGAAGAAATTAAAAAAACAATTGTTTAAAAATGATACATGTTTTTCTAATAACCTCTATTTTATAACTCCTTAATAATAATAATGGTGGAGTTATACCGAATAAAATACCTCTATAATTTGGTGATTTATTATAGGAATGGATAAAAGTAGTTATTGGAAATTTTTTTATTATATATGAATAAAGGATTATAATTGATTGCCTTTTATAAGAGAGGGGATTTTCACTGTTGGCATTCCTCAAAATATTAAATGTATATAAATTAATTTTCAATTTGAACTCCCAAATAATAATTTATTTAAAATATAAGATTGGTATGGGGACATATAAAATCATTAAATAATTTTTGGATAATTGTATACTACATATTTACCCTTGTAATTGGTTTTAACCCATCATTAACCCCTTTCACACATACCATGACAAAAATAAGTTTTACCCATGTAGAGTTAATATAGTTACAATAAATGGAATAAAGACCCATAAGTGACTCTTTTTTTATATTATAAACTATATCCTAAAAAATTGGATGAATATAGGATTTTAAGAAATTTTATATCATTTAATAAAATATTATCTATTATAATATATCATTAATGTCATTTTTTGGAACTATTCATTTCCATAATTTTAATAACATTTATACAAGAGGTAAAATAAGAAAAAAACTATTTTAACACATAACATGCATTCCATGTTCATATAAAAAATTAATAGAACATACTAATTATCTAAAATTATAATTTTTTAATATTATTAATATCATTTATTTTATCTTCCATTTAAATATATATTTACGGTGTTAATGATGTGTAAATATTAATAGAAATAATTTCTTAATTTAAACCTTTAAGGTAATGTATAAAATATAATGATTGCTATTTTTTATTTTAGATTAATATTTATATTTTAACATAAATCATATTTATTACCTTGTTAAAAAATTTATCGTTAATAAAAATAAGAGTCTGACATTTATAATTTTCTTTAAATAAAATATTATTAAAGAGATAATATCTTCTAAATTGAAAAATGATATATAACCAAATAATGGGGTTCTATATAGAATATAGACACATACAATAAAATTTAGATCGGAATTATTGTTATTTTATTGTTCATATAATTTTATTTTTAACTTTAATTGCTATATTTACCCTTTACCATTGTAACAAAATTTACTAAGGTTACTATTCACAGTGAAAAAAATAAAAGTGGGATATTTACCATATTTGGACCCAATAATTCGAAATATATAATTCATTTTTAAAAATTAAGAATACATAAATTGAATAATTTAATTAAAAATTAAATTATATAAATGAAATAAAAAATGGTACATCCTAAAAATGTCCTTTTCAAATATAAATTTTTTTTATGGGATATTCAGGAAAAAAAAATTTAAAAATAATTATTGTATTATTTTCAATAAAAAATAACTAATAGAATTTTATTAATTGTAAGAAATTGAATTTTTAACTAAAATTTTAATAAAATTTTTTTATTTTTCAAAATTCATTTAAAAATCAATATTTTAATAAAATTATAAAAAAATCATTCTATGATAATTTTTATACTGTAAATCCCCAAATTAAAATTATTTTTATTTTTGAAAATAAAATTCTATTAATATAATATTATACATTAAAAAACATATAAGAAATTATATTAATAAAATTTTTCCTCTTTTTACATTACGTAATATATTTATAATGATTATTATTATCCAATTCAGAAATACAAATATTAAAATGACTAATTCTGTCATTAACAGTGATGTTAATGTTGGGATGACATGAGCCTATGTGGTTTACTAATATTGTAGTGAATAAACATTATAGAATCCTTTTATTATGTTGGTTAGCTGAGTTAGTCCAAGTATATGGGGGAATATATAAATATTCTCATCTTCATCACCTTGTTGGGAGAATGCATAGATTAGAATACATAGGTGTTGATTTGTATAGGATTAAAAGTGATTGAGTTTATATTTTAGTATTATATATATTATGATGGGATGGTTGTTTGTCCCTTTGTATTTAAAATTGTAATTTGGGTCAGTTTTAGCCAGAATAATTATGTTGGAATAAGATAAAGGTGACAGATGTGCTAGTATTGGTCCTGGAATGAACATTAGTAGTTTTCATTGGATCATGGGTTTAATTTTTTTAAAAAAATTGATTTATTGTATTAATTTTCAATGATTTATGTGTTTTTAGTTAGGAGTAAGGATTTAAAAATGAATTATTATATTTCTAAGGTAAATTCGGAGATACACAATATTTTAAGTAATAATAATTTTACACTTAAAATATTGAGTGAGGATCATTTATCCTTAATCATTTGAGTATAATTTATTTATCCATATTCATTTTAGTAAGTTTTCATTTAGATGAATTTGTTTTTAGATTCTTTTCTTTTGAGTGATGATTAATATAGATGTAAAATGTTTCCTAATTATTCTATTTTCTGTAAGAATCATTTTATCCATAATAATTTTATTGAGGCAAATTTATCCTTAATCATTTTTGTATTGATCATCTCATATTAATTGTGTTTCAAGAATCACTACTATTGGGAGTAAGGGTCATTTTTTCTTTTCTCATATGATTAAGGATCATTTATCCTTAATAATTTGTTTAAGGATGTTTTAGATGAAAATTATTTCCAGAACATTCAAAATATTAATTAAATGATTAAGATCATATTTTAAGGGGATTTTTTATCTTCCAGGACTAGTACACATCAAAAAACTTAATCTAAACTACTCCAACATTTATCTTTTATTCTTCTATAGATACACATTTTTATAAGTTTCTAAAATATCATGCCATATAATAAATTAGATATCACTAGGAAATGGTAGTTGTTTGAATGTGTTAAATGCTAAATTTTCCCATTATTTTTCATCCCGCAAAAAAAATCCTTTAATTTTGTAATATTCATATATATTTATAATTATTTCAATTAAAGATAAATTAGATTGATATTATCAATTATGAGATCTTAGGATACTTCTTTTAGGTGGATCATGGTTTTTTAAATGTTATATTTCCATAATTTGATGTGTATTATGTAGTAGGGGTGTGGTTGTCTAGGTAGGGATATATAATAACTGTATAGAGTTTTTGTCCCAAGGATAAAAGTAACGCGATTTATTTATATAAGATAACATGGATGGTTTTAACGATTATTAATGTAGGATTATGTGGTTTAAAGGTAACAATATGTGTTCATAACAAATTTTTCGTAGGGTATTGTTTATGTTGGGCATTATAGTTTTTTTATCAGGATTTTGGGGTTGTGTACACATAGGATATGACTTAAGAGGTGTTGTTAACCATTCATTTTGAGTGGAGGCCACTACATATTAATCGACAATTGGGATAATTTTTACCATTGGTATATATATAGTGATCACTAAAAAAGAACACTATTATTGGTAGTTGAGACCACTAAATGAGGGTTAATGCTATTTATTTATATCAGGCTAATGGTTTAGGATATGGTGAAATGTCAATCATTGTGCCTATTGAGTTATGAATATTATGATAGAAGTGCTAATGTATGTGGTAGTCTTTAGGAAATGTGATATGTTATGGGGATGTGCCTTTGTGGTATTATGATAGAATTAATGTTTACCTGATTATAATTTTCATGAAACAAAATGATTAATTTGACCAGTTATAAGGATCAAGAACAATTCATTATAAAATATTGTGTATGTATCATTTAACTCTTTCACCATTGGAGGAATGTAATGGCTATCATATTTATTTTGATCTCATAGAGAATAGGTCTTGTGATTTATTATTGATTGGTGTGTATTTATATTTTCACATACACTGGTATATGCAGAGATGTAATATAGGAATACCATAGGTGGTGGTCTAACAAGTTCATACTCACACCCTACAGAAACCCTCCAGGATAGGTGAATGATTTGTGTTATTGGGTATATGAAATGCATAATATTCAATGTCTAAACCCAAGTGAATTTAGGATTTCTGATGGTGCATGAGCTGATTTAGTATTATTTAAATTGGTAATGTGATTCCTTTGTGTTGTTCTAGTTCTTTTTTATTATTAGGTACATGTATATATGTTATTGGTCCACATGTTCTCTCAATTATTTTTTATGAATCTCTTAAAAGGTTAATCTTTTTAATGTGACTATATGTTTATACTAGATTCATGATTCTATTTCTATAAATTTTATGTCATTATGTTTGATTTTTGGTTTTTGTGTTATTTTCAAAATTATTATCATATGAGGGTATAACCACTCTACTATCTCAGAATAATAATTCATTTTTAGTTGTATGTCTTTAGAATAAGGTGAGAAGTAAATACAGTCAAGCTATTCATCATAGTTTTGTGCATCTGTTCAGTGCTTCAGGAAATTACATTCGGTTTCCAATTTTAATTTCCCTATCTTTTTAGTTTTCAAAATACTAAATTACCAATATACATTTTTAATCTCTTATTACTTCATAATGAAATAATAATCTCCATAATTTGAGAAAATTTATCTTCAAATCTTAACTTAAGAAAATCAATAGAGAGTGTTCTTGAAGATGATGTTTAAATTGGTCGAGATCAATACATATAAAATAAGAATATAAAAATAATTATAAATGAACTATATATTTTATATTGAATATAGTTAAATGATACCAAAACATAGAAAACAATTATCCACATTCAAAATATAATTATGATTTCCATGTTAGGATTATTTTTAGGCCACAAAAAGGATAAGCCATGGTGAGATTCTAAAATTCATCATTCCTTTCTATTCATGATTTTATGAGATTACAATTATTAAAGGTTATCTTTAAATTAAAGAATTGTTTTCCTATAAATTTTCACTTCTAATTAAGTAAATTGGAATATTATATTCAATGTATACTTCTAGATTCTATTAAAATTTAAGAAAGTTATTTATATAAAATATATAGAAGAAGTACTATGTATAAATAATGGGGAATAAATATTATATACCATTTATAAAATTAAAATTTTGCCGGGGATAAAGTAAAATGAGTATATTACAATATATTATCATGTATTTTCATCACATAAATGATGGAGGAGTTCACTACTACACACTTATTAATGTAACATACTTTCTAGGTTTGTGAAGATAAGAAAATTTCTATATGGAATAGTATATATCATTATAAATGACAAAGACATATTTTTTATATTTTTGTGAGGTTTTCAAACCTATAGGGTGAGTTATAATTATTTAAATTATAAAAAATCATTTTCTTGGTTAATTTCATACATTAATTAAACAATGTTGTATACTCATTGGATGTATCCTAGTGTGGGTTAAATATATAAAAACTACTTCTGCCTCTCATTACATTTTTTCAATTCATATTCATTTTAGGGAGATAATTTTCCCTCTAATGATAGAATAAAATCATTTTATAGGGTAGTTTGAATAAATAACCTTAATTTATTAAATCCCCTCTCCTGGAATTTTACATGTTTTAGATAACTAGTTAAATTAGAGTAAATGGTTATTAATTTTAATTCACTATTGGAATCAATGGTAATGGATATTAAAAAATATAATTATGATCCTAGATGAAAAATATATTTTATTATGGATGGATTTGGTGAAAAACTATTTCCAACAATTGGAAATGGATTTTGTTTCCTCATTTATGCGTGATATGTCCATCAATTTGGAAAGTGAAGAAGTATCATATAATGAGTGATGTGTGAAATATATTGAGGCTAAATGAATAAATGAATTTTAAATAGATTTCCATAACAAAATCTACCTAATGTTTATGTCATGTATATTTTCACAGTTTATATTGGAAAAAATTTCGCAAATTTTAAGAATGTTATTCCATGGAATATATAGCTAAATTAAATATTTCGGGAATATGAAAATGGAATTGAAGAAGCAAAAAAATTAGTTTTTTAAAGATTTATTATTTTGGGGGAATGAAATATATTGTGGAAATTAAAATAAATATATAATAACACATTGAAATAAGAATCATTATTTGGATTATTGGATGATCTGCACCACATATCGATTGAATGGTCTAAAATCTCAAATTTAAAGATAAAAATAGTTAACACCAATATTATTCTGAAGAATAAAATTTCTTATGAGATCAGAAATAATGAAAATCAGTCCTTATTAATAAGAAATTATCAATAATTTACATTCATTTAATTGATGAATCTAAAATACAAATATAATATAGAAGATATCTAAGTGGATGAGGAAATCTCATTCCTTTCCTTTTATTAGAAAATGGGAAATGAAAAATTAATAATATTGCTTCCAATAATTTTTTTTTGTGATGAATGAAACCTCGCTATATAGTTTCAAAAAAGTTCTAAGACTAAAATTATGAAATTACACCCATAATGAAATTAAAACAATTAATGGAAACATAAGATCTATTCAGAAATTTTTCATTAAGAAAAAATATATATTTCAAGAGGATTCAATAATGGATTAAATAGAGGTGAAATAAACATAGGATTTTAATTCAATCATTGAAAAATTATATGTTGTTATAATATAATCACAATAATATAAGTAGATTGATATAGATGATGTTGTAGGTGAGGTATGTTTAATGAATGAATCATTTTAAATGATAATTGTTTCATAAATAAATGTGTGTTATGAAATATTATATAATTATAATATGCCTAGAAAAAATAGAGAAACAAAAAATAATTTAATTAATAATTTTATATCATTACATTAGTGAGCTATGAAACTAATTAAAATTAAAAATATTTGAATAAGAAAAACAAAATAAAATCTTAAAACAGAAATGAGAAAATACAGATTACCCTAATCTTCTTGAATCATCACCATGATGGCCGACACTATTGAAATGGAACAATATATTAGTAAACCAATCAAAATATTATAAAATAAAAATATATAACCTCGGTATTAATTTTTTAGAATATTTAGTAAAATAAATAAGTGGTATTTATAAAAAGTAATGTGATCATTAGAATAATAACATAACCATTGGGAATAATAACCTCACTATTGGGAATAGTAACCTATCTTTTGGAATAATTATTTAACCTCGACAAAATATTTTAAAAAATATAATATTTATCATTAGTAAATTAGATAAATATAAATAATATTTTTCCTTAAAATAAATATCCCGATTAAAAACCTAAAGAATATATAAAAACATTTTGAATAAACATTATTTTAATGTATTTAATAAAAATAATATTTTTTTTATTAAACTTTTAATTTACCTATGTTACAAATTTATTTTATGAAATTTAAAATCTTTTTTTAAATCATTAAATAAAAATTATTCAAGGTTGTTTTTTGTAATTTTATAAAATATTTCACTTTTCATATGAATAATTGTAAAATAGTGTTATTACGTAACGAGTGCATCATAAATTACATAATTCATAATGTAATAATTATGTAATGATTTATAAAACATTAAGTTTATAAAATATATTTATATTATTTCATTAATTATTTTTTAATATACAATTAAAGTAAAATCCAAACCTAAAAATCATTTTCCATAACCTAATGAAAAAAGTGATCCCTTAAAATAACAATGTCTTTCCAAATTACTTTTTAATAATGTTTGAAAATTTGTATTGAAAATGGGAATAATGTTATAAAAATATTATATTATATTAATATATGATGTTTACAGTCAACAAATTTATTTCTACAAAATTTACCTCTAATATAAAATTTTATTTAATATTTTATTCTAAAATAACCTTACTAAAATATAAATAACCCCTCTCCCATCCTTGTATATCCACTCCAATCTTAATTTACAAATCCAATTTTATATCATAATAGTATCTATTATTCCATTATAATAATTATTGATTTTCTAGTCAAAACCAACTCTATTAATCAAGAATTTTTAGTGCCATAAAATAATATCCACACTAAAGAAAGTGAATATTTTTACCCTAGAAAAACTAATGTTTTATTCTTATTATATATGTTTTACCAATTTCATAAAAAAATCTGTTAGGAATTTTTTAGTTAAAATATTACGATTATATTAATTATTTGAACCGACTACAGAAATTATATTTTGTGTTTTATAAATTTTAAACCTTTTATTCTTTATATTTGGAAAAATTTGAAAATAACAGTTAATTAACCACCCTTGAGGACATTTTTAATTATTTTATTTCCACTAAAATACTATATGGAATTTATATAGCATTTATGATATATAAATTTTTAAATATTTATATTTTATTCTTATATAATTATTTTTATTAATTTATAAATTACATTACTAAAAATAAGTGAATCAAAGGAAAATAAGAAATTTTTAAGGACAAATTGATATCAAAATGCATTACCTTTAACCATAGAAATTAAGATATCTAATAAAATAAATATAATTTATTTGGATATTTAAAAATTAAAATATCTCAATTATGGGTAAATGTTAAAATAAATATAATTTTATTATTAAGGAGGAAAAAAACAAGATGAAATAAAGTTGGATTTAAGGATAGTTTATTCTCAAACCCAACTTGTTTTCTTTAGATTATACCTCATTCATGCCATCAGTGAAATTTATATTAAAATAATTTTCCGTAAAAACATTTCTCCCATACAACCATTTGTTTTAGGGAAATACATGTTTTAACCATGATTATAATACCAATATTTTCCAAGCAGATTTTTCTTTCGAAATAACATATTTTACTCATCATGGGTTGTTTCTACTTCACTCAATAATGATAATGTTTATTTAAAATATTACTTCTATTATTCATTTGTTAACCATAGAATTTTATTCATCAATGTATTTTTTAAAAAATTCATATGAAATTCATTCTATTCAATGGGTTATTTTAAGACTATGATTGTTATACATTATATATGGATTTCGTGATTATGTATATATTATCTTGTGATGGGTGTGACCATAATTATATATCCCCAAATTCATTGGGTAATGTGGTGTATATGATGATATTATCTGTTTTATGCATGATCAAGATATTATATTATTTCCTGACGATGATTTTTTCATTTAAGAACATATGCTATGTTTGAACTAGATGCAAGATTTATCAATAACTAAGGGTGTTATTTGAACACAATGAAATGTTTTTTCATTTTTATGAATCACTATATTCCAATACTTTTTCCAATATATCCATCATGTTTATTATGATGATCCCATTCTTATGATATGATTATGATGGTAATTTTCACCAATGTTCTATTGATTCTTTTCTATTACTTAGGTTATGTTTTCCTTCACTGAACTAGATTTCTGATCATCCATTTCTATGACGTATATCCTGATGTGTCTATATCATGAAAGAGATCAGGAATGGTTATATAACTATAAAGTAGGATAACATTAATAATGATTATTATTTATTATGAATAAGTGATTTATTTTTATATTTTCCCCATGATGTGAATCATTTATATCTTTGAATGTATTAATGTTATGTGGTTTTTCTTTAAAATTTTGAAATATCCATGTATGAAAAAGTAGGGTTTCTATATTTCGTATTATATATTTGGTTTATTGATTATTGGAATTAGGTATAGACAACATTAATGAAAATCCTTATAATGATTCCATGTAAAATTCCCCAAACTGTTGTTTTAGAAAAATTCTATGGATAGGGTATCTATATTATATGAAATTATTTTCTAATTAAATAAAATAATATAGAATTCATTATTTGTTTGTTTATTATTTGTTAAAACAATTTCAATATTATTAAAATGTGAGAACTAGGACAAACCTGGAAAAAAACTTTTTAATATAAAAAATGAAAAAATTGTATGAACTATATTACCAATTACATAGAAGGTGGAGGTAAATTATATATCGAAATGATTGAAAAACTATCTCAGGATATGTGCAAAAACCTAGACCATGTGGATGTCTCTCCTTCACCCAATAAGGAGATATTTTATAAATTTGTTTTATGTGGAAACAAACTACAACAAGTATTAGATCATTTGATCCACTTGAAATGGATTAGTTGGATAACTCAATGGAGATAATTTCATTTTTATCCACTTTTATAACAAGGATAAGGTGACTATTTCCATCTATCATTTGGATAGATATTTCTATAAATGGTAAAAATTGGAAAAGGAAAGTAAGATGAAAGATGAAATTGAAGAGATGGAGTTGTAATACTTCATGAGAATTTTTCGTAGAATATATTCCATATGTATTATTCAAACTAATATGGATAGAAAATTCATAGAGATGAAGAACAAGAATGGTCAATCTATCATGAATAATGAATAAAACTTCACAAGGATGGATACATATTTCTCAATTTTGGTTTTAAGCAATAGCCATATGAGACTTCATGAGTTTTAATTAAGTGGATTGATGTTCTCTAAATTTAGATATGATGTTTGGAATATGGTTCCACATTTATAAATATATAATGATAATAATTTAGTTTTAAGATGGTTGGTCAAATGAAAAAGGGGGAAAGAGGAATCGATCACCAACATGTCAAAATGTGGGAAGGAAAATCAGTAGAACTTAATCAAAAGGTGGATATTATTTGTGTGTGGGAGATAAGAACACCATGATCCTAAATTCCGAAGAGATGTAAAGATGATGGATAACATGATGGGGGATATTTGGACTCCTCATAATTCACATCCCAAAGTTAAATGCTTCCAATGTTGGTAGAAACAAAACTATAAAAGATAGTGCAATAAACAATGGGTCCAAGAGGGTAATTAGTATCAGGAAAAATCAAATTCAATTGAGAAATGAAAATATTATTCATGTACTACTGTGGAATTTTTGTATGAAAAATAAATTCATACAAGGTACAGTTCCCACTAACTAATGAATGTAAAATGTTTTATTTGATTATGGTTCTATTCATTTCATTAAATCAGGAATTTTTTCTAGAACTATTAAATATAATCCTAGATACCTAAATATTGATGTATCTATAAAAACACATATCGGTGATATCATGGAATCCTTATTGTTGGACTATACTCCTGTTAGAATATGCCAGAATATCCTTCTTTATAAACTCAATATGATTCCTGTTGTGGAATTCGATGATATAAGGGACATGGATTTAAAATAGACTTATTGCTCAAAAATTAACTATCAGAAAACCATATATTGTCATATTCCACAACATCCCTTAATCCTATACAAAATAGGAAGATCATGAATCACCTTCTAAAAATCCATCAATTGTGTGGGTGTTGATACTCTATAATGTATAATACCTTTCCCAAATGGATGTCTTAAATGAATTGATCATCCAGGTGTAAATTATCATTGGTATAGAATACATTAATGTGTTTCCAAAAGACATTCCTAGACATACACCATATTTTGAGGTTGAGTTCTCAATAGAATTATACCTGGAGCCACTGCTATCTCTAAAATCCTCTAAAGGGTGACCCTAATTTAATTGGATGAGTTAATGAGGATGTTTCATGAGAATTTAAAAAAAGGTTCTTATTTACTTGTGCATCACCTTGGGATGCACCAGTTCTATTTATAAATGAAGAATAATGGATCAATGATAACATATATCTATTATTGGGATCAAAACAAGATCACCATAAAATAATATGTATCATATAATAAGGATTTATGACTTTTTTGATAAGCTATGAGGAGCATAGTAATTTTCAAGAAGGATATTTATTTTGAATATTATTTGCTATTTTTGAACAAGAAAGATATTGATAATATAGCCTACCATATATGGTTTGGTGACTATTTTTTCATAGATACTTCTTTATGAATTACTTTTTCCAATTCAATCATCATGGATGTGATGAATATAATCATCAGTGACAACCGTAAAAAAATTATTGTAGTTTTTATTGATGATATTCTCATTTACATTAAGAGAAAATACAAACACAAAGAGAATATAAGGATTGTTTTGGTGACATTAAAGAAGGAGAGAATATATGTTATGTTCAAATTATGTTACTTTAGTATTAATTAAGTCATATTCATGGAGAATATGATCACAGGTGAAGTAATTTATATAGGACCTTCAAAGGAAAATTTAATTAAAGAATCACCCAGATCTTATTATGGTAGAAATGTAGAGTTTCATTATATTAATAGAGCACTACAGATGTTTTGTGAAAAAATTATCATGATTATCTAGAAAAATAACAATGTTAATATGGAAGGGGATAATGTATGTCGTGATAGTTTAATGTAAGTAAAGATTTTAGGATATTCGGAAAGGATAATAATTGTTCCTGTACTAACACTATAAAAAAGTGGAGAAGGATTTGTGATATATAGTGATTCTTCAGAGAAAGGTTTGGGTTTTGTACTTCAGTTGAACAAAAAAGTGATATCCTAGGACTCATTACTATTGAAGATGCATGATAGAATCTACACAATGAATGATCCATAATTATCTTCTATGATCGTCACAATGAGTATTTGGCCTCACTATCTCTATAGTGAAAAATGTGAAATATTAGTCAATCCTAAGAGTGTATATTATATATTCATACATAAGGGTCTCAACATGAATTAAAGAATAGGGTTAAAGCTAATAAATTATTATTATTACTCTATTCAATACCATCCATGAATGGAAAATAAGGTATTTGATACTCCTAATATAAAATAACCTTCTACTTTATCTATAATGAGGATTAAAAAAGGCCCTATATTCATATATATACAAAGGATGGATATAGAAAAAATAGTAGTAGGGAACTCATCTTTCCGTTCCAAAATGATTTCCAAAAAATCTATCCACGAGAAGACCGAGGATGAAAAAATGGGTAATCTTGATATTAAAATTAAGGTGAAAGTTGTAAAGTAATGGAAGCTACATTGGTTCTACATCAATGAAAATTGTTTCAATCAATTTGGAATAATATTTTGTGCTCCTACATCACCTGAGGTAAAGAACAGTCTAGTGGATAATGAACGTATACATCATTTATCACCACGAAGTATCTTAATCATTGAGATCATTATAGTTGGGACAACATGAATAAGGAGATTACGAATTATATATCTATATTCTTGTTATGTCTTCAAGTTAATAAAAAGTGACTAAATCCCCATGGGATGATGTAACCATTCCAAATATCCATATGGAATTTGGACAATGTCACTACGAAATTTCCACATGTCTACCAAATACAGATAAAGGAAACAATGAAATTTGGGTTCTGGTACATCGATTCACCAGGAAAACCCACTTCATTATATTTATAAATGATTTATTTCTTTAAAACATTTCCTTAATGTACATGATGGAGGATGTGAGGCTTCATGAGTACTAATTTCAATCATTTTTTAATCATGATCTATGGTTCCCATATAAATTTTGGAGAACTACCAATCATGATATTACTATTGAATATAATTTCATCTTGTCTTATCTCCCTTAAATTTTTTTCAAATTTTAATATACTATTAAAACACTCGAGTACATATTGATATCGTAATCCATCGAATTAAAAGGAGAATGGGATCAAAATATACCATTAGCTGAGTTCCCACAAAATAATATCTTCTACAAAAGAATACAAATGGATCCATATGAAGATCTATATGGTAAGTGATGTAGTTTTCCTACATGTTGGAATGATGTTGGTGACTGAAATCTAGTTTGACCTGATCTTGTGTGAGAGATGATATATAAGGTCCCAGACATCAAAAATCATATAATACCTAGTTATATTTAGAAAAATAGATATGCTAACAACTGCCAAAGTGTCATAGATTTTGACGTTGGAGATAACGTTTTCCTTTGAATATCACCATGTATGATATTCATGCAGTTTGGAAAGAAAGGAATGAATATCTCAAGGTAAATATGCCCCTTTGAGATCCTTTATCATATAGGAGCAGTGGCCTATTGGATTTCACTTCCACCAAATGTGGATCATGTTCATGATGTGTTCCACATATCACTTTTTATGAAGTACATACTTGATCCAAAACATGTACTAAATTCAATGTTTGTATACCTAGAGAATATCATATCTTACGAGTAGTTGTTGGGGATGATCTTGAACCATAGAGACAAATTTCTACATAATAAGACAACTCCCATTGTCAAGGTTCTTTTGAATAACTATAAGTATAACTATATGAAATTGGAATAAGATGAAATAATATAATAGAAGAACCCTCCCCAATTCTTAACTACGAATTTGAGTTGAAATTATATGGAAAAAATTTCTAATGAGGGGAAGAAAGTAATGACCTTTACATTATTAAAAGATAATTATGTGATAAATAAATATATGTAATATTATATTAAATAAGTGTTACATGTATAGATAATATAGAGAGATAAAAAATGATTAATAATTATAATTATAATATTCATGTATAAAACTATTGAAAATTGAGATCATTACAATTTATAAAAAAAATAAAATTGAAAAGATAAAAATGGAAAATATAGATTTCCCCAATCGAATAGAATCATAGACCTCATAAACAACACTCTAGAAATGAAAAAAATAATATTAATAAATTAAAAATCCTAAAAAATGAAAATATAAACCCTTTTGAATAATTTTAGTAAATATTATAAAAATAACGATGTGGTATTTATAATAAGTAAAATAATTATGGGAATAGTATCCTGGCAATTGGAAAAAGTAACCTAACTATTGGAATATTATTTTAACATAAACATAACAAATAAATAAAAAATCCATGTGTAATTTCAGTAAATTTATATATTATAATTCAAAAAATTAAATATCGAGATTAAAAAACACCATAAAAATACTAGAACAATTTTAAAAAAATGTATTTTAATGTATTTCTTTAAAATCATGTTTCATAGATTAAAAACTAAAACTTCTAATGTTACAAATATATTTTTATAAAATTAGTATATTTTTTGAATGTATCATGTTGAAATTTTCCTATAGTGATTTTTTTTAATTTTATAATATTCATAAATTTTTAAGTGAATAGAAAATATGCAGTTATTCGTGTAACCAATATATCTTATATTGCATCATTCATGATATAATAATGGCATAATCATTTATATAACCTATATTTAAGCTATAATATTTTCAATTTATAAAATTATTAATTAAAATATAAAAAAAATTATTTTCCAACCCTATAATATATTTTTGAAAACATAATGTCATTAGTAATCCATTAAACTAACAGTTTTAACTATTTCCAATTACCTTTTTAATAAACTATTTGAATTTTAATTATAAAGGGTTTTAAACTCCTAAAATCATTCTATAATATTAATAATTTTTTTATATTTTAAAAAATTCAGTATTAAAACTTTTTACATTTTATATAGTTTTTTATGTGATAATCTTTAAAAAAATACCCCTATCCAAATTTATAATCAACCCCTCTCCCTCCCCATAAAAAATCACTCCTTCATAACATTAAAAAGTAAATGGTCTACCCCAATCCTTGGTGTATATCCCATTTCCATCCTTGGGATGTGATGGAGTAAACCAACTCATTTAATCAAGGATGTAAAGTTTCATACTAGAGAATCCTTAAAAAATAAAGAGAATGTTTTTTTTATACACTAATATTCCTGTATTCTTATTCTCTAACTTTTACCAATTGATTTCAAATTTATAACATTAAATATTTTGTTATTAATAATTTTTAAATTATATATATTTATTGTAAAACTACATTAAATTTTTTATTTTTGATGTATTTATAATTTACCTCTCATTTTCATCATATCTAGATAATGATCCCGTAAGGGGTTAGTTAATCTCCAATGAAGACATTTCTATTTATTTTCATATCACCAACCCTATGGATGTTTATTTTTAATGATTTATAATATATAAATATATAAATATATATATTAATCTTTTATAGTAATTTTTACTAATTTATATGTTACATTTTAGCAAAATAGTGAAATGGATGAAAAATGGTAAATTGACGAGGAAAACTTGTTATAAAAATGTAATCACTTTAATTAATGAAATTAAGGAAAATAATAAAATTTATCGAATTGATAAATAGTGTTGAAAATTAAAATAATCATATTATGAATTTATTTTTTTAAAAACCTATTATTATTATTCAAAAGGCGTGGAAATGATGAAATAAAGTGGATATTAAAATAATGGTATTCTCAAACTCACCCTATATTATAAGGGTTAACCATATTTCAGGTCATTTTTGTATGGTAATTCCTATAATATTCCATAAAAAAGTTTACTATTATTCTTTTTTCTTTTTGGGATATTCATGTTTTAACTTTAATTAATAATCAAAATAAAAATCTTTTCAGAAATTACTTGTCTTTTCAAAACACATCATTTACTCCTCTTGAGTTGCTTCATTTTTTTTCAAGAATGATGATGTTTATGCGGAATATGTTTTCCATTAATAAATTGGGAACCAAAAAATGCTATTTAATTAAATTATATAGTATGAAATCATTATGAAACCCATTATTCTCCATGGGATATTTCATGACTATTTTCTTATACAATTTATATAGACGAAATGATTTTGAGAATATTTTGATGTGATTTGTGGGATGGAAATTATGTGTCCCTGTAATTAATTCGGTAATGTATAATTTATATTAGGAATTAACATGATCCAATATTTTTTGGCATTATGGTGTAATGATTTATTAACATACGTTATGTATGAACATGATGCTATCTTTGTTCACATCTATGTGTGGTATTTAACCACTACACTTGATGTTTTATTTTTATTCATCACCACATTATGTGATTTTTTTAAATTTGATACATAGTCTTATGATAATGGTCTAATGATTGTGACATAATTATTATTATTTGTCTCACTAATGTTCTCTTGATTCAAGTATCTTACATCATCTATGTTTTCCTTCCCCGTCCAAATCATTTAGCTCACCACAATCTTTAATTTGTATCCTCAGGTGACTAAATGTACTGATAATAATGTGACAAATTTTATATGGATAGATAAGTAGTATATTAAATTTTTTTATTCTTTATTATATATAAGTTATTTATGATCATAATTTTCATAAGATACTAAATCATTCAATCCTTGAATGCATAAATATCACGCTTTTTACCTTTATAATGATTTAATAGTCATTTATGAAAATGTAGTTACACTATAGGAATAGTAGACCATAATGTTTATAGAGAATCTTCACACCAAAAAACAAATACTTTTAAGGCCAAAAATATATTCCCAATGATGCCTTTTGTTTTTCCAATCATTATAGATTGTCGAAAAAAATGAGAAGATTGAGTTAGTGGTGTAAATTGAACAACGCGGATAAGAAAATTTAGATAACTCATATTACATTTTAAATAATATATCTAAAATTAAATAGAAGACCTATGTTATTAATGACTTAATTAATTTAGATATAGATTCAAATAATTTGATTGTATATATTATAGCTAATATTATTAGTTTACTATATATAATTATAGATTAATCATTTACCATGAATCGTTGATTAACATTGGGAAATCTGAATAGTAAGGACATGTATTAGTTAATAAGAAACATAGATATCACAATAATTAATAGGAGGATTTCATAAGAATAAATTTTATAATAAAGGATAGATATTTGATGTAGGGATTGACTATAATATAAAATGGTAATGGATGATGAAAAACTATATACACCCACTCATATGAGGTAGATAGACATTTCTAACTCACAAAAGGTACAAATATGACTAGAAAATGAAAGAAAATATATAAATATACAATATAATTTGGTGTTATTGTTTAATAGTGATTGTAAATACTCAACACATGTGTTCGAGAACCAATTAGACCATGAGGTCATTAGATAAAAAAAATATATGAAGACATTATTTTACATTGTATAATTTTATTTTATATTTTTTTATGTTGGATATTTTTAGAAACAGAACCATGAAATTATTGTAACTACCTGAGCAATCTGAATGATAATTATTTTCTCAAATTTTGTGTTATATTATAAACAATAAAATTATATCACATTAATAATGAAGTTAGTATATATTAAAATGTGACCATTTATTTTCAACTGTTATATGATCATTTGTAAATTCTGACCATTTGACAATTTGATCGTTGGTCAATATGTCCCTTGGAAATTATACTCTTTATAATAGTTTTAACAGTATAATGAGAGTATATAAGTAGAAATGAATTAATGATGAAAGGGTGGATAATGACCAAAATCTGTATAGTGAAGCCATATGAGGTCCATTTTCCAGAACTTATGAGCGAGGTAACGTCAAAGATATTGTCTCTTGACCAACCCCAAGATGAGGTTCAATATGTGAGGCATGAACACAACCTATAACAGGAGATGTTCAAGTTAGTGGAAATCACCACTAAGGCGATGTTAGCTTAGACACCCCATGAGTCTATCACCATCACACACCTCACCCATAGGCCTTATGAGGGTTTTATAAGTGGTTATGTTTTAGGGTACTAGTTACATAAAGTGAAATACCTTTGTATCAAAAAACATTTATTCCGTATTTTTTATTTTTATAATTTTTTGGCTTCATAAAGTTAAAATAGAATTTGATAAATTGATTTCACGGTGAAATATTATACTTATCAAAAATTCTATAATTACTATATGAAAAAAAGTATCATGTATAATGTTTATTTTAAATAACTAGTATGATTAAAACACTCATATTTTAAAATAAATGACAAAATATTTTTTTTCAAGTGTTAGAAATTTTACTATGCATTTTCAATTTCATGTTATTTTTAAAAAACAAAGATTTTTATTTTTAAAAGTTAAATTTATTTTTATTTATATAATTATTATGAAAAAATAAATATCATTTTGGAAATCATCATGTCAAAGTTAGTTTTTCGTGAATTTATGGTAATTTTTTAAAATATTTTATTGTTTCATGAATAGTAAAAATACAGTTTGAGTTTTTGGTATTTTTAATGACATATTAATTATGTCTTTATTTTGTAATATCTTATTAACCAAAATAAAATATTTATGATATGTTATTTTATTAATATAAATAATTTTATTATAATATAATAAATTTCCAAATATATTATTTACCTTGAAATTTATAAAATGGAATCATTAACTTTAAAAATTATATTTTTTTGAAAATTTTAATTTTCTTTAAGATAATTAATAAAAAATAGTGGATGAATACTATAGGATACAATGACAAAAAATATTATTGTCATTTCCAATACAATGGTAAAATAAAATGTTCATGACCATTAGTTTCAATTACCATGACCTAGGATTCCAATGCTTTTATGTAGAAATTAATAAACAAATCCCCATCTTTTGATATGAAGACCCATCCATGTATTCATTTAAATTCACTCCCATTTAACCATAACTGATGATCTGGTATTTATACCTTCCAAGGAAACATCTCAGTGTTTCTATAGTCCCCCAACATCTCAACCTTTGAGTTTTATGAGTTACCTGTCGAGGTAAGGGATATCTCAACTTCTCTTCTTCTTTCAAAATTCATTTTTAAGTGCAGTGTGTTTCAAATTTCAAAACTATATTGTTCTATAACTTTTATTCTTCCACATTATGTTATTATGTTTATTTTATGAATGTGATACCCCTTTCCCCTCTTTTTTTACCATTTTTCTAAAACTAAATTTTATATTCAATAGCTTGTCGACATTACATCTCAAAAAGTCTCTCTTTTTCTCAAGAAATTCTCTTCTAGTTTATTTTTTGTGAATACCCAAAAAATTACATTTATGGGTGTATTCAACATGATTTTAAAATGATATATCTTATTAGGGGTTTTACATATATAAAACACGCATTCCCTTTTGTGGATTTTAAATGAAATAATGATCATGTTCTGTAGGCACGTTTTAGAACATCGTGATTTTGATACAAAAGCCATTTGTTTCATTTTCCACATGTTATTTATGTTATTTTTTATTATGATCAATGTGTATCTCATTAATTAAAAAATTATAATGGTTTCCCATTATCGATCTCCAATGTATTGGGTTAATAATTTAATCTCTAGAGAAAACTTGTTTTGTGAAACCTTGGTTAATAACATTGTTTACTTTTTTGACACCTCAGTGACAAACCATAGTTATATGATTGAAAATATATCAATTAAATGATCTTGCCACATTTACATGTTATTATTCATGTAATTTTAATTATTATATTCCTTTTTCTTCTTACTTTATGCAATTCCTCAAGTTCATTTCAATAATTCTAATGATCACATGAAAAATGTTTCCCTTATTTTCTATTGATGTTCCTTAGGCTCTGCTTTCCCATTGATGTATGTCCTCGGGTTATGAGATAAGATAACAATTCTTAGAATTAAACTATAATGAATAAATTTAATTGTATTATAATAATATTTTATTTTTTCACATATTATATACCTTATTTCCATAAAACTAAACCTTAAAAGGTCCTCTATTTGTAAAACGTAATTTAATTTTTTTTATAAAAATACAGGAAGCCATATTTTTCAGATAGAATATAATATATATTTCCAATGAAGACCTGATGTGGAAATTATGATTATTTTTTAGAGTTATCAAGTGGGGTACAAAATAAAAAATATATTTTATATCCTTTCATGATCATAATTAAACATTATATCCTAAGGAGGAAAAAATATATTCCTTACATAGAAATGTGATATTCTATATATAGATTTTGAAAGTAACAATTGAGTAGGAAAATAATATATTGATTAATTTTAATGAAATAGATTTTCCTGTAGTTGGGTCATTTACTGGGGATGTATTTGTTTAATATAATTATGTTCTTGAGTCATGAAATCAATTTCACCAAGAATACTTAAATTGTTAAAGGAAAAATTAATATTATTTTTATATAAGGGATATACATAAAGTGTCATATTTCCCTAATTAGTGGAAAAATATAGGTGTTTCATTACCAAGGAAAACGAGATGAATTTTTATCATAAAAGGATTAGACACTCATGTAATAAGTACTAATAATATTTATTGAAAAAACAAGGATATCATGATTTACCTAAATATTTAAAAAATTAACTTAAACAATTAAAACATGTCAAGAAGAAACTACTATTTCAAAGACATTATGGTTAAAATATTATATGTTATTTAAGTTTCTTATGTTGGATTATGTTGATGTGTTTGGGATGATATCACCCAAAGCCATTAATGAAAGATGGTCGTTTGTATTATTAATATATGATTGAAATATTATGGACTATTCAATGGGGATTTCCCATAAATTTAAAGTATTATATTTTATTATACATTAAATGATATTAAAAGGGAAAATACATTTCATGAAAATACATAAATCCTAGGAAATTGTAAAATATTTTCCTATAATAGTGGAATATTTCCTCAAGAATAATGTAATAAAGTGACAAGTCATGGAATGAGTACATCATAAAATTGGTGTCATTGATTAGAGGAAATATATAATAAAAAACGTGGCATGGTCGATTCTCATTAAAATGGAACTGTGAGATAAATATATAGAGTAAGGAGTGCATAGATTGACTTAAATTACTAATTGGTATTTCTTTTGTCATGGTAAAGGAAAGAAAACATACAAGTTGTGGTATAGGGAGTATCTAAAATTAAAATAATTCTAAATTATTGGGAGTATGTAATTTATTCTAAATTACAAGAAATATTTGGCATTCAAATATCATGGAATTGATTGTATATTACAAGGATTATAAAACAAGATCATGGATTTTAAGTGTTTTATTAGAAGGATTATAAAAAACAATAAATGAAAATAATCCACTATTATGGTAATTTATTTTAATAACCAAATTAGTGATAAAAATAATTATAATTTGGTAGGGATATAAAAATATTAGGGGGTCTGAATGTTCTATGTATGATTTTGATGAATGAAATTATTATATGTTTGATGAGCAACACAAATGGAAACAAATGCAACAAATCAGGCCTATGGTCTTAGTTCTTGTTTTATAGACACATTCTTTACAATCACACATTAATACCCATTGAATAATCATAGATATGACCATACATAATAAAAAATTCAAAACTAATTAGGGAATATTTTCAATCGTAAATATTTTTCTAGGTTTGGTGATTACGATAATTTGAAAAGAACATACCCAAAAAAATGTTATTTTTATGAAAAAAACATTTTATTCTACTATATATAAAAAATAGTTGATATATAATGAGTCTTTAACATAACAGATACAATATTTCACACAAACTATCCTTATAAACATTTCATCTGTACTAGATTTTATTATAAACATGGGGAAATGAAAACATAAGATGTGAACTCAAAGTCTCACAATGTTAAAACATACAAATGAGCCAATAATGGAATATATATGGCATAAATATTAATATGGGAATGAATATGCAACCTAAATCCATTATTAACTAGAAAATGAGTTAATGTTATATCTATGAAAATAAATGAACATTTTTATAGAAATTATACTATTCTCATAATGATGTAATATATAATGATAAACATTATAAAAATATTATCATGTTATTGTTACTAGGAAATATTTTTTTATGGGGATATGTGAAAGAAAACCCAACCTGTTTTTTCTCATGATACTTGTAGATGCATCACAGGCTAATATTCTATTGAGCCCTAGCCATCACTTGATTAAGTATAATAAATTTACCATCAAAGTCAAAAATAACATCTATATCATAACCTTCGTAAACCATTACCAAGTAAAAGTATTGTTATCTATATAATGAAATATAATTAATTTCAACACATATTCAAATAATATTAGTAATCAATAATCATAAGGAAAGATACTACTTTTCTACATGTCAATAAAAGTTATTACATGATTATAATCCATTAAGAGGAAGAAGCTATATTGCTAAATGGAACTTAAACAACATTTACATAATCTTCAATATTTTTAACAACAACATATGGAATGATAATACTTTTCCTGCTGTTAGTAAAATGGATCTCATGATCATAACCTCTATAGAGAATGAATCTTTGTTGTTAAATAATGTTCATTCAAAATTTTCCAAATAAACCATATTATTTGTTTTGGAAAAATAGATATATGAATTGGTCACCCAACTCTTACCCATAAATTTTTTTAAGAAAGAATAGTGCTAAAAACAAGGTGCAAAGGGTTTTCACCAACTAAAAAAATGAAAAAATGACCCAAATATTCGTATAAATGCAAAGAGTGGAGAGGAAACCATAGGAATAATTCTGAATGTATTTATCCCCATACATTAAAAACCATTATGCCACCAAAATGATGACATCTCAATATCTATGTCAACACATGGTTCCTTTAGAAACTACAAATGTATTCCCAAAGAAAACGCAATCTATAATAATTTTCAATAAAATAATGCCCATCAAATTCAAACTAAAATACTACATGGTTCAAACCATATAAGCAACATCTAACTACAACTCTAAGGATTAATACACCATAACATAACAATAATGAATACATCACACATTAAAGGTCCATGCAATGAAAGTCCTACAATTAAACATCCTGAAACAAACCAAAATTAGGTAGCCATAAAATCTAGTTTTACAAGAGTCTCACAATTCAAGAGGGAAATATTTTCAGTCTAGTAACTAAACAAAGCAAGATAATTTAGAATAATATTCATCGAAATGGTAACTAGTCATAACATTACCTGGATGAAAACCACTAAGCTGTGAGAACTCAACACTCATAGTGTCAAACATTCATCAATTGAAATATATGTATAGTACAACCAGACACAAATAAAAGTTATCAAAAATAAGATTATACCAAAACAATGTTACTCACATTCAATGAAAAATAATATGAAAATTATACATGTGCATAAATTCATAATTCAAAATATGCATTAGTAAAAAAGAATAAAAAAAGACTCAAAAAAGAAGGAGATTATGAATAATGATGAAAATAAAAGGGTGATCATTTCCATAGAGTTCCACTGAAGTTAAAATGAGGGTTTCAATAAAATTATTCTTTAAATTTATTTATCCTTCACTTTCTCCTTTGATTATGTTTCTCTGTAGAAACTTCACCATCCCTATATTACTGAAATAAAATTTGATCTTGTTCATCCACGGAAAAGTCATGATCATTTCCCAAAATATTCTTTTCACTAAATGAACCTCTCACAATAGGGTCCTCTTCTTCAGAATTATTAGGATGATATGATGATTCCTCAATTGATAATGGAGATTCTACATCTATGAATTCTGGGGGAATGACATATTATTTCATTCTAGAGGCCTCATGTGATCTAGTAACAATTGTTCACTCAAGGTTGGAGTAATCTCTATATTTTCTAAACAAAATGGGATTTTATGTTATAAAACCATCTGATTCATCCAATGGTATTTTTTAATTCCATGAAATTTTCTTAAGAAGGGATCCTCGATTAGCTAAGATATCTCATCAGCCTAGTGAGAGGATTCCCAAGAGTCATAGTGGGGTTGCTCCTCTAGCGGTGACAATATTAATTGAAAAATAAATTAAAATCCAAAATATTCCCCCATGTAAATAAAAATTATCACACCATCATATCTTTTATAGTTGAATATTTTGGATTTTTGAAAAATAAAATAACCCCCATAAATGAATTGAAAATTGAACGGTATTTAAATAAATTAGAACCTCATTTGAAAAAGAAGGATTCCAAAAGTATTATAAGAATCAACTTTTTTAATACCTCAAATTCAGAACACAAAATTATAAAACCTATATATATATATTCATTGATAATTCATGAAATATGAACCCCACTAGAAAAAATTCTTAGAAAAATTATAAGGGAAATGTAAATAAGAATAGAATTCTTTAAGAATTATTTTAAACATTGAAATAATATTAAAATATACATTTCACATTCAGTGGGAAATTTTGAAATGGTGTGGTTAATTCCTTTGTAACCATTAGTTTTGAATATAATTTCTAATAATGGAAGATAGAAAATAAAAAAAAATGTCATGGAGAAATGACTATAGAGAAATAAAACATGTGAAAATGAATTGAGAAACCCTTTTCTAATTTTCAAAATAAATTTTTTTAAAATCACATTAGAAAAAGGGTAAAAACATTAATTTCTATGAAAACATAATTTTTAATGAAGATGATTATTAAATACCATAAAATTATTTCTTTTGGTGGGACATTACACACATATAATGAAAAATGTCATGGTAAAACATTATAATTCATGGTAGGAAACACAATCTATTAATATCAATTATGGTAAATATACCCCAAGAAAAAAAATTATTATAGAGTGAGATTATTTTGTAAAAATGTAATAAATGATAAAAAGAAAATAATTCAATTATACAGAATAATGTAACCGACATAAATGTTCATGTTAATGATAATTGAGTTCCTAAAAACCCTGATGAATAGGGAAACAGTTGAGTCAAGATACATTTGTATAATTTTTCTGGATTTGAAGTTGTTTATCCCATGAATTAAAAGGCCATATATTATAGACATTAAGTGGGATTGTAAATAAATAGATTATCTGAATAATTAATCAAAGTGCATAAGATGCATCAGGTATCAATGAATAATAATTCATACAAAGAAAAAAATTACTACTTCAAAAAAACATTAATCAAAACCCATTAAAAGATTATAATTGAAATTGAACATCAAAGAAGAAGATTAGAACATTATTCATGATGTTATATATCAGTTAATTAGTATAAACCCAATATAAAATAAATTATTTTCATAATAATAGACACAACCGAAAAAGTGTAATTTGAAATAAAAATCACTTACCTTGTTCCTCATTCATTCAAGACTTATAAAAAAATACAAATAAAAAAATATTTAATTTAAATGCATTTTAAAAATCTACATTCATAACTATGACCATTAATACTCATTATTTACAGTCATTCTGAAAATATATATCAGTAAGTTTTTACCTATTTTCAACACGTGTACAAGTAACCCTTATTGCATAAAATTGTTTCGTAAAAGAGGATTTGTAATAATTTCTTGTCTCAAATAAAATTAATTTTATATCATATAAATAAATTTATATATGTTAAAATATATTTTATAAATCTATAATTTCATTACATGGTTGTCTTTGCTCTGATCCATTTGGTTGAAATCAGTGATTATCATAATTTAATGATTCTTAAGTAATGAGGGGAGATTGTTTTAGTAATGAGTTTAATTATGAAATAATAATTCCAGAAAAACCACTATTTACATATTTATATCATATAATTCTAGTATTAATGGAAGTCTGTACACTGCAGAATCTGAAATTTCTAACGCGGTTGTGAGTTTTTTTTTCTGATCTTTATTCTGATAATGGACCTGATTTTTCTCATCTGATTGCCCAGAATATTTTTCCTTCCATTGATGATCAGTCTAATGAGGATCTGGCTAAGCCTCCGGGAGGGAAGGAGGTTAGGGATGCATTGTTTTCTCTTAACATTGATAGTGTGGCAGGGCCGGATGGGTTCTCAAAGAAGTTTTTCATGTTCAACTGGGATGTTGTCCATGAGGAAGTGGTGAATACTGTCAGGCAGTTCTTCATTTCTTCTTCCATAAATTATGGTGCCAACTCTAATTTCATTGATTTGATTCCTAAGAAGGAGAATTCAAGTGAAATCAAGGACTTCAAACCAGTTGCGATTGGGAACACCATACCTAAGATAATCAGCAAAATCATTGCCACCAGGATGGGTCCAGTGGTCAAAGGTTTCATCACCCCGAACCAATTTGGGTATGTCCCTAGACGAAATATTCAAACCTGTATTTTTACTACCTCTAAATGTATCAATGCTATGAGAATTAGGGTTAAGAAAGGGACCTTCTCCATGAATGTGGATATCTCTAAAGCCTTTGACACTATGAAATGGAGTTTTCTGCTATCCATTCTCAGGATTCATGGTTTCTCCACAAGATTTATAAATCTGATTCACTCTATCCTTAGGAGTGCATGGTTATCTATTTTGGTGAATGGATCTCCCAGGGGTTTTTTCAAATGCTATAGGGGATTTCGTCAAGGGGATCCTCTGTCAGGTCTCTTATTTTCTCTTGCTGAGGACTATTTAAGTCATTGTCTCAATAATCTGGACCAAGGTGGTTTGTACAATCTGATTCCAGCGGAAAAGGATCTTCATGCCCCTTCTCATCTCCTTTATTCCAATGATATCCTGCTCTTTGGAAGGGCTGATTGTAAGACTGTTAATTCCATTAAATCCAAATTTAGTCACTATGAAGATGTGGCAGGGAAGGCCATTAGCCTTCAAAAGTCTTTTGTGGTCTTTGGGAAGGGAGTTTTCATTAGAAAGCAACTCAGAATTTCGAGATCTCTTGGGGTTAGGAAGGGATCACTTCTTTTTAATTATCTTGGTGTTCCTCTTTTTTGGGGAAGGGTTAAGAGATGTTATCTTGAGTCTCTTTTCTCTCGTATCACTGCTCAAATGGCCCATTTGAATGGAAAAACTATGACCCAAGCTGGACGAATCTGTCTTGTTAATTCTGTGATCACTTCTATGTTTGTTTATGCTTTCTCTATTTACCGATGGCCAAGGAATCTTCTGAAGGAGCTCCAAAGGCTTATTAGGAACATCATTTGGACTGGTTCTATGTTTGAAAGGAAGCTTGTTGTTGTGTCCTGGAAGGATTGCACTATGCCCATTGAAATGGGGGGACTTGGCATCAAGGATCTGGTCCTTTTCAATGAGGCCCAGATTAGCAAATTTATCTGGAATCTCCTCACATCTTTTGATTATTCTATGGAGTTCATTGCTGGCAATTTTATCTCACGCCTTTGGGAAGATTATCCTCACTATCTTTTATCCTCTGTTTGGCCTACTTTGAGGTCTTCCTTTATTTGGTTTTCGGCTTCATCAAAATGGCTGGTCAGCAGGGACTCAATGCTGAATATATGGACCACTCCTTGGCTTTCCAGACCTATTCAACAGGATGTCCAAATCCCTTCTCACCTGTCAACTGCTCGGATTTATTACCTGCAGGCTGCCAGTCTGGGTTTATTGGAGTTCATTCCCCCTCATTTTAAATCTGAAATTCTCAATTATAGGTACATTGACCATGACACCTTTATTTGGGAACTGAGTAGAAATGGTATCCTTACCACTCGGGATATGTATAGATTCCTCTGTAATGGGCAGACTCCTACTCCTCGGTGGCTGCTTGCATATAGGACTTTCTTTATTCCGCCTTCTGTTTACTTGATTTTATGGAAAATCTGGAAACGAAGACTCCCAATCCACTGCACCCTTCAAAGAGGTGGTTTCCACATTTCCTCGGCTTGTCCTGTCTGCCGAGCGGCTGTGTAATCTCTTGACCATCTTTTTTTCTCATGCTCCTTTGCTTACAGGCTTTGGAAATATATTCAAGATATGACTGGGTGTTGTTTGAATGTCACCTCACTGGATAATCTCCTCCAGTCTGCTGCTTCGGCCCGATGCAGTGATCAGGTTAGAAATATTATTATGGTTGCAGTTTCCTCTTTGCTTGAGTTTATCTAGAGGGCTCGTAATTCTCAACTCTTTGAGGATACCACACCCACTTTTTTTTTCTGGTGTTAGAGCTATTCACAGGGCTATTTGTACTGCTTCTAAGATACAAACTGGTTGCATGCAAAATGGGTTGAATGACTTTATTGTCTTGAGGAACTTTGGTGTGAGCGGCAGACCTATGAAACCATTGGTTCTAAAATATATTTGATGGATTCCTCCTATTCCTTCCTGGCTGAAAATCAATGTTGATGGTGCGGCGGCTGAGTCACCAGGACCTTCGGGTTGTGGCGGCGTCTTTCGTACTTATCAGGGCTTTGTCAAAGGCTGCTTTTATCATTATATTGGGCATGGCTCTACCATTGAAGCTGAGTTATGGGTGATGATCAAAGCCATTAATTATGCTGCCCATTTTGGCTGGAGATTTCTATGGCTGGAATCAGACTCTATGGTGGCTATGGACATTCTCAAGAAGCGATCCAGGAATGTTCCTTGGGTTTTAATGCCTCATTGGATATAATGTATATGTCTTATTGACTTCATTGTCATTGATGTGAATCATGCTTACAGGGAGGCCAATCAGGTTGCTGATGCTTTATCAAAGAAGGCCATTGAGGAGACATGCTCGGAATGGTCCTTTGTTTCTCCCGAGTGTTGTGTGCACTTTGTTGAGGATGATGCGGGTGGGAAGTTGTTCTCCCATCTTTGCAAACCCCCCTTTTGATTCTTGTCTTTGTAATTTATTTTATTTAATAAAATTTGTTAGGGGTGGATCTCTGATTCACTCCTGGGCCTTTTGGTTATATTATTAAACTATCCAGACATGAACCATGGATGATTAATGGATGATTATGTGATGGATTAGTTTTAATTTTATTTTACCTAAAGAATAATGATATTTTTAGTGCTAATTTATGCGTTATATTTAAATTTGAAGTATGTATAATAATAAAATATGGATATGGAAATATCCCATATTATTAATAACATGATTTTCTTGTTAGTATACTTGTTTATGAAATTTTTTGTTACAATGATCTCCTTTTTATAATTTTAATTATATAATTACAAATTTATATTGAAAATTTTCTATTGATTATATATTTAACATATTTTTTATCTAAACCAATTTCTATAATCATCCTTTAGTGGTGGTGGAATAAAAAGAAACATGTTGTTTATAGAGTCGGTAGTTTGTATATAAACATGGGATACATTTTTATTTTTTCAATTGAATTGGAGTTGAATAGATAGTGTTTATAACATAAATATAATTATAGTTAATTATATAATAAATATTTTTATAATTATATAAATAATTATGTAATGGTTTTAGATGAGGTTTTCCGGGTAGAATAATGATTAAATGAAAAATGTTTTGTAATACATCTGGTGAGAAATTAGATTATCTCTTGGAGTATCCTTTTGAAATGAATTAAATGAGAAAATATAATGAGAATAAGTGTTATAAATTTTTAATTGGGTCTATATAAAATGTAAATTGGTTGAAAATTAATTATAATTTAAAATAAATGTTTCATGATGTTGGATGATGCGTGCTCCTTTTATTATTGAAAAAGAGGGACAGATATTTAAAATAATAATTAAGAGATAGGAATGTAATTGAATTTGGGATGTGTGGGAAAGATGTATAAATGGTAGCTCACATATGTTGGTATGACTATAATACCTTATCATTATATCTCTAATGTGTTTGATACCTTATTATTATAAATAATTTGAGATAACTCATTTACCTATTTACCCATATTAATCTTGCTCCAAATATTAACCATGGAAATTATTTTATTACTAAAAAAATATAATATTATCCTTTTTACTAAATTTTTAAGTGATAAATCTGAATTATAGATCCATTTAACCTAATAATTTTTTTAAATATTAGATAAATAACATTAAAATTAAAACATAAGATTTTGGAAACCTCATTTTTATAGATAAATGTATATTATGTGTTTTTATACTTATTTTATGTGAATCAATAATTGAATGAGTGTTTATATATATATATTATATATTTAAAAAACATATTTCAGTCATATTTTAAATTATATTAATCTAATTTATTTCGATAAAATATTAATTCTTTAAAAACATCAGTTTTACTTTTATTGTGGTAACTAATTATTTATAAAAGTAATTCATTATCAATGAATAAAAATAACATTAGAATAGTTATAAAATTTTTACCCACTATTTATAACTATACATTATATTTTATCAAGGATATTTAATTTGTGTAGGTTAAATTAATTTTAACATTTGTGTTAATTAAACTCATTTTTAAAAAAATTCCATAAATTCACCGGAATCTAATATTACTATGATGATTCTTACAATAATGCTCATTTTTTGAAAATAACATTTTAAAATTATAATATTTAACTTTTAAATAAAAATGAGATATATAATGAAAAAAATAGTTATATAAGAAAATATATTTCTTTGGAATACTAACCATTCTCATCAATAATTCCGATTATTTTCTCATTAATACACCTTTAACATATTTTTTTTCACACTAATTTTATCATCATTAATCACTTATTTATTGAAATAATAATTCATATCAAATCACATTGGAATTTTTTGGAAAATAATTTAGAAAACTTGATATTATAGCCCATTTTTTGAAAAATAATTTTATTTGTATTGTATTAAATGTATCCCACATTTTTATTATAAGCATATTTCACAAATAATATAATCTAATTTTTTTCACCAATTAATGGAAATATTTTAAGAGTCATGACTAAATATTAATGTTTTATCTAAATATATCCAAGATCCATTTTTATTTAGTGTTTCATGTAGAAGAAAATAAGTGTAAAAATTGACATATTTAATTGTAATCATAAATTATAATTCTCATTTAAGACATTCTCCCCACTTAAATAAATTACATTCCCATAATTCAACTTGCATGATCAGGGAAATTTCTCTATGGAAATCATAATTAACTAAACCCCAATAGATGATCATGGGGTTACTTAGAAGGTGGATTCAGAATTATTTACATGAAAATTATTATAGTTTCCTTATAAATTGAAGTAACCCATTCTTAATTTCATATCTGGATTAAAAAAGGGATGTAGTTCTATATCCATATGTTATAACTTCTCCCAATCCTTTTAAATGATTTACGAAATTTATATATCACTAATAGAATTTATTTATAACTAGATATATATAAAATAGTGATCTATGAAATAGGAATCATTAACATCTATAGTAAAAATTAACAATATAATTCATTAGTAGTATTTTCAAAGGATTTTTCATTTTCACATGGTTATCTGTGACCATTTCCATATTCATCCCTGTAATTGACACATATTTTCCACATAATTCCCAAATATCATACTATTGAAGAAAAGTATTTTCTATGATCCATAATTTCTATTAAACATTTGAGTTTTATAACCTTTAAATCTATACTTATAGCATTTTCAAATCCCATTAATTAAATTTTCCCTATTATTCATGCAATATTTTTGATATATTTGAAATTTATTCATCTTTACTTCATTATATTTTTCATTCAAAATTCTATGAGACCACAAAATTATATTCTATAGTTTGTAAGGGATTTAAATTATTTTTATATTAATAAATAGAATTATTTATTTCATGTTAGGAATAATCCTATGTTTTCTCACTCTAGACCTTATCATGTTAGGTTTTTCTTTGGGATAGTTTGCATAATATTTAAGGTGTTAAAAATTATTAGAGAAGTGTTTAAAATAACATAAGAAAATTTATCCTCAAGAATTATCACATTATAATGCCATCTAGTTATCATATAGTTCTTCTAACTCAAATTCTATTATACACATTTCAACCAATATCACTATCAATTTGACATGTAATACACTTAGATAAACCTAGTATACTATTATTTATGTTATATTATACATTAAAAAAATCTGCAAAAAATGATCCCAAATTATCATTATCATTCATAAAATATTTTAAACCAAATAATTATTATTATTTGAAATAAAAAAAATGAAAATTATATTTTCTTAAACAATATTAACGGTTATTATAAATATATACTCAAGTATGTATATACCCTAATCCTATAATCAAATAACATACTTTTATCATTAACTTTTTTTTATTCTATTTATTCCTAATGAAAAGCCATAATTCTAATGATAATATCCAAAATATGAATTTTAAAACATAATTCCTAAAATTTATCTACTTATGAATCCTTTTTTCACATACAATACATTAATAACAACCTATGGCACTCTTTATAACAATCCATTATAATATATTGGAATTTCAATAGTGACCCAAACCCCATTAGCCCTATGTTATTTCTGAGTTTCTTACATTGGCACTAAATAAAAGGGATCACATCCCTATAGACTGAATAGTTTAGTAGGATAGGTAAACTAGATAGATACATGAGTTTTATATACATTCAAATATTTAAAATACAACATACAATTTTCTATCGTATCATATTTATTCCATCAAACATCTACCTTCATATCAGTCATAAAATATTTTTGGGTATCCGAGGGAAAGGAAACATATGGAATGGGTGACCTATAATTCCAAGCAAGGTTATGCATAAAGTCAAAAAGATAATGAATACATAAGAGAAAACCAATATATAATGTCAAATAACTAAAATTCATGTTATTTAATTAATAACATAACATTACAAAAAATATTGATGAATTAATGATTACCAAATAATGAAATTTTAATAATATCATGATTTATAAACTCATCCATGGTTATCATTACAAACAAAATATTTACAAGGAATTCAATAAAAGATTTCATAATGATGGAATGCATATTTATGGACATCTGTTACATCACGTTGATGCCTTAGGACATGAAATATGAAAAAATATAGAGGAATTATACCATGAGATCTATATAAATGGGTAAGGCATTTTAGAAAACACAATTTAGTATATCTTAAAAGACTTAAAGAATCGAGGGGTATAGAGGACTAGAATCACCACTTAGTAAGTCTAATGAATTTCATATATGAATGGGGAGAAAAAAATCGACAAACAAATTCATATTGAAAATATATATTAGGAAATTTTAATATTTTTCCAATTAAATTTTTTTATCAACGTAAACATTCATAATTAATATATAGAATATGAAATTTAAATAAATTCCTCAATTTATTAACACATTATAACCCATTCAGATTCATATAAAAATGTGTATCAATGTAGTATATCCCTAGTAATATTGTTCATATAAAATACAAATAAATAAAAAAGATGTAATCTATACAACATATAACTAGTAGAGTGTAGGTAAAATAAATTGTTGTGGTCATTAAATAATAGAAATATCTTAAAATCCATTAGATATTCCTTTGAAAAATATAAATTCACTTTGAATTCCACCTTCAAAAATAAAAACATTCCAGAATATAATGAAAATAATTTTATTCGTAAATATCCTTGTTAAATCATATAGGATGCATCATAAAAAAGAGTTTTTTTGATGGTGGGTAATATTATACATGTTCATTATGTTAAAAAATTCCATTCAAATTTTTTTTAAAAATAATAAATGTCCCTTGTTCAGAAAATGATAAGAATATTCCATATAAATGTTTTTATAAATATACAATAATTAGTAAATAGTACATTAAAATATCCTAGGATAATATTAAAAAATTGAAAACATTTTGTTGATAACATGGACATAGAAGAGAAGTTTTTTCAACCAAATAGTAAAATAATGTCAGTTTTCATTAAAGATGTTATTTTGATTTATTTCATCCATAGTGTAAGGAAACTATGTATTCTATAGGAATAAAAAAATTATAATAAAATTTACGAGTTTCCGTAAATATAGATCATCTGATTTCTTCATCAGAAATGTAATCATGAACAATTCTAATAAATAATTAGATTGTAACATAATCATTTAACACTTTGGTATCATCTGATTATAAGCCCCTTTAAGCAGATAAATTCAAATAAAAAATTAAATAAATAAAATATTGTTATTATTGATATAAAATATCAAATGGTTATTATACACTCTACATAAAGATACTAAGTGCTGAATATGACATACGTCTCATAGAAATAAATGTGAGATAAAAAACCCTTAACTTAGGTTTTATTTCCTTAGTAAGTGTCTTTACATCTTCTAAAATAAATAAATATTTCAATAAATATATTTAAAACCATAATATTATATTTCATACAATATCATATGTTCTAATAGTCTTTTGGGACCCATTTATTAGCAATTCATTATAAATCTCGCCGTTTCAGGAGATAATTACTCCATTTTTATGTTCATTTTGGTTGGATAGTTTCATTCATTTGACATTGAAAAAAGATTAATCCTCTAAAAATTGTTACCAATGATTTAAATATTGTATATATTAAGTATATAATTATTTATAATAATCCATCAAATTTTGCAATAGATAATTAATTTCATTGTTTATGGAGATGGTGGGCTGTACGTACATCTGAACACTGTTTCCATCTTCCTGACGTATGGATAAAAAGGATGGTAAATAATATATCACCATAAAAAATCGTTTTATTCATATATATCATATATATTCATTAAATTATCTTAATTACCTACCCTGCAAATCATAATTTAAAAAAATCACACCGATTCATGAGGTAGTAGTCAGTCGTACACATGAGTGATGTTACCATATTCCCACTAAATGAAAATTAAGAAGATATATTTTACAATTTAATTAAAATATAATATTAATTTTTTAAATAATATATATATATAAATATATGTATTAAATCTATGATTATTTCTTTTCGTGAGAAGCGGTGAGAGAAATGAATTATATCAGTTAATGAGGAAGTAGTCTTCCTCACACGTGATCGATGATTTCATTTTTCATTTGTTGGAAGAGGATATGGATATTGGTTGTGAAATAAAAATAAAAAAATATTTGTATATTTTAGATACTATTTTAATTATATTGACATTATTAGTACATTAATGATTGTGGTATGAGAATAATTAAAAAGAAGGAGTTTATTGATGACATGAACCTTCGTTCAGAAAAAACTCATTTGGATCTTTTATCAATGATTCTAGGGATAATATTTTTTGAATACCATAACATATAGAATGTTTCTAATTAATTTAAGGAGATATTTTTATTGTGATTGGAAAATCCAAATGTCTTCATATATTCAAATATGTGAGGGGAGGAGGTCCCATTTTATCATAGAGGAGGAGTGACATTTGTGTAAATACTCGAAAATATTAAATAATGAGAAGTCACTTTATCCCTATGTGACTCTAAAATTGATAACTAATTTATTAGAGTTATTATATGTTTATACACACAAAAAAATATTTTAACCATGTTTTCATCACACTCTATGTTTACTTAATTTTTCAATTTATTTTTTACATTGGCAGCTTATTTTTTATTTTTATTCACCTATTCAATTAATCCTTTATGAAAAACGTTAGATACACATAATAGATAATTTAGAAACCATTATTATAGATATTAATGAATTTTTTTTATAATATTCATATGTTTGATGAAAATAAATTTTAACACCAGCGCAGCTAACGCGAGAACCCTTTTTTAATCTTAACTGTTATAATTAATTTGTATTATTTTCAGTATTCATTATTTTAACAACTGATAAAATTATTATATTAATATAATTTTTTATTCAAAATATAGAATAAATATTATTAAATATGATTAATATATGTGATATAATTTAATTTAATGTTAACCGTAGATATGATGAAAAAAAGATCATCTGAAGGAATATTTTTAAAATGTATAAATTTTTTATGACAAAATTTAACATATATATAATTCCAATGACATAAATTTGATTAAATATTTTATAATAAATCTAATTTTACATTTATAAAAATTTTATATTAATATTTAACTTGTAAATTCTTTAAAATAATATTCATTTTTTAATTAAAAAATTTATATTTTCCAAGAATCCTCTAATAATAAATAGTTTCATAAAATTCATAAATATTCAATGTAAGATAATTTGGAAATAATGGTTTTTAGAAAATTATGTTTAGCTTTTCCACAACATTTAAAAATAAATTAAAAATAAATTTTTAAATAAGTGTACAAAACATGATGAAACAACTTTTTAGATGAAGTAAATGTTTATGTTTAGAAGTGGATTTATTTTTCCCAGTCAAAGAAAAAATTATGGATTAATGATGAATCCATTTATTGAATATATAATGTATAAATTTAATTAAATTAATTCAATAAAATGATTAATTTAATTTATTATGATAAAAACACATTCCACTCATTAAAATAATTTTTCTAAAAAAATTTTATTTAGCTTTAATGTGATTTTTTATTCATTTGTGTTAAATTTATAAGAAATTATTTTATATATGGTTCGAAAATATAATTTTAGTAAATTTTTTAGTCTTATTAATATTCACCAATTTAATGTATATGTTATAATAATCACATTAAATAATAATATTTTAGTTGTATATTGTGGATTGTATAAACTTATTGTTGTGAGTAATGTAAGAAACTGAAGAATAGAAGTTTTTTATAGAAATTTATAATAAAATCATGCAGTGTTAAAATTTACCCACATTAAATAAATTATTCCCTCATAATTATATTTCATTCATAGTAGGATTAAATGTTGTTTAAAAACCCAATGTAGTAATGGTTAATAAAACATCCTCATGATAAGAGGGAACGAAATGTAATAAGGTTATCTAGAATAACACACAACTCTAGTTTTATGTAGGATAAAATTAATGCTAATTAGAAATATAGTCTTAGAGGAAAAGGATAAATATATATATGGATTTTGGTAGAGATCATTGATCTAAAGAATGTAAAAAATCAAGATAAAGTTAACAACAAAAATTTAAATTTGTGATATGATAAAAGTTTCTTTTTAAGGTCATTTTCCAAATGTAAGGGAATTTCATTACGATTAAGACTAAAATCATTTGAAAATATTCTTAATTGATATATTTTTATTTCATAGGAAAATTTTCCACCTTTGGATATTCTCAAATCACATCATATATCATCTCTTACTCAAATATGTGAATTTAAATTACGTATTTTTTTCCCAATGAACTAAAATAAACATTTATCTAATTTTTAGATACAAAATATATTGACAATACCTATTTAATATCTCAAAATATTAATATCTATAAAAAAATATTAACACCCAAGAATCAACTTAATCAATTCCGTATGTATTTAACCATAAAATGGTTTGTGTAAACACATAATGTTAACTGAACATCATTTAGGCCTAAAGTAAGCACTAAAACCTTATCTCCCTTAATTTGTGTGTTCAAGTCCCATAGAAATTCCATATTTAATGGTACACCACTCTATATTTGGATTTTTTTATTTTTAAAATCATATTAATTGAATTTCCATAACTTTCCAAAAAAATTGATAAATTTTTTTATAAATAACATTGGTCATAAAATCAATTTTCTTGGCAATTATTACCATTAAACATATGATTTAATCCTTAAATAAAAACTATTGTTTGATAATAACTATATTTTTTTGAATCTTATAACCTAAATAACATTTTTTATAATTATTTTATAACATTAATCTATATTCTAAATAAAAAAATCAATGAATACACCTTAGAAATAACAATAGCATAAGAATAACCTTGATACATTAGTTTTTAGGTATATTAACTTAATACTTAAGGAATTTATGTTCATATTTCCCCATATCCTTAAAATTGATATATTAATCACTAATTTTCGATTTCTTACATTTTAATCCATTCTACAAAGGAACATTCTCTCCACACATTAAGAAAACTATAATTTTCATCAGGAATGTACCTGATATTTTAGATCACAAATTATAATGTATTGGAAAATCATTATTTCCCTTCATCTACCCTTATTTATTTTTTCCCTTTAATCCGCTTCTTCACTAGAAACCATTTCAATTCATAATACATGGGAAATTATTTCTTTTTCTTGGTTTTAGATGATATTATGACCTTGTATAGTGAGAATGTTTGAGAAACTATTTTACTTTGAAGGATTTTTTAATACCATAAAATAAATGGATAATAATTATATTTTGATAACATATGTAGTCCACATAATTCATTGGTGACCTTTTCAAGTTGTTTATTATGTATAAAATTTGCATCTTTCTTATTTCAAAGACATATCAATTGCCTCTCTATATTAGCTTGTTGTTCACGGGGAAAATACATTTTGAAAATTTTTTACCTAAAATCCTTCCACCTCATGTTTTTTATTTCCACTTTATCATTTTTGTTTTGAATCAAGGTATCCATTGATCCACATCCTATGACATGTGATAAAATACCATAATATACATTCCCTTTCATTGGTTTACAACGTGAGAAATATATTTTCTAAGGAACATACACATTTTTTAACTGCAAATGCATTCATAGTTCCATTGAGTGTTTGATATTGGTGATGTATTAAGTTGTATAACATTTTCACATATTGTGGTGTTTTATTAGGATACTCTATAAGGTAATGTTTATTACTCGTGAATTGAGTCACTTCCCAAATATGGTTATAATTTTATCTATTTCAACCACTCCTCCAACCCCATGTTCATTATGTTTTTTGAGAATTAAAATCCTGAGATAGAGTATGTACATTAAAACATATTTCATTCCTCCTATTATAACACATTTATAAATAGTAGAATAAACTATATTCGATCATAAAATAATGAATCGTAATGTATAATATTATAATTATCGAAATACATATCAAAAATTGAAAATTTTATCTATATATAATCTCATTACAATACAACATGATTCAATCGTTATTATTTAAAATAAAAAATAATAATTTTAATTTTTTCATAATGGTTTACAATATGAATATAAATTATCTCAAAAATATCCATTAGGATTTTCAAACTAGGTGCATGATAAGGATCATTGTCATGAACCACGTGATGATCAAGTGAAATCACAATGCACCCTATATGAATATATTACCCCAAGGTAAAAAATTTCATGAACAATTCAAACTTATTATATCTAGAAAAGGATTAATTTCTAGAAATATCACATAATATCTACCTTAAAAATTCATTAGGATGTTATAATGTACATAGAATTTTCCAAAAAATCAATCATAGGGCTTTATTATTCTATCTATATTTTCTTAATTCTACGTCCCAAGGTTTCTACTAAACATTCTCTAATATCAACTATAACATCAACTACCCCAATAGCCTATAGTATGAGGTTAATTTCTAAAAATTTTAGTAGATACATGGTATAAAATCCCAAAGGATATGATATTTTATAAGACATAGTATACAATATACATACATGAATTTCACAGATAATTTAAAACAAAATATTTTCATTTTGATCATCTTTATTTATTCTAGAATATATATATATATATATCAATCGTAATAAATTTCCCAGTATCATGGGGAATGAAAAAATAATAATGTGCGAGATCTAATTCCTAGTAAGGGTACCCATAAAACATAATATATCAGTAAAACATAATACATAATGAATATAAAAAGTTAAATAATTTAAATACATGTCATTTAATAAATAACAATAACATGTATAATAATATGCTACAAATAAATACATTTCCCATAATTTGGAAAAAATAATATCATGATCAATAAACTCATCCAAGGATATTATACAAAATTAAATAATAACATGAACATTAATAACTAAATTCCTAATAATGGAATGCATATTTTTAGACATCTGAAACATACCATCATGTCTTTTTTTCTATGAAATATTAAATACTATTAATGAATTATGTCAATAAATATATATATATGTGTGTAAGTACCCACCCAAAACCCAATATATTTTGTCTCATGATGCCTATCAATTCATCAAGGGGAAATATCAGGCCCTAACCATCACACTATATGCCCAATTCAACCCACATATGAGAGGGTTGAAACATAATCAACATAAACATTCATATTGAAAAATTAGAATATAAAATTTCAATAATTTACAAAATCATTAAACATAAAAAACCAAAAAAATTTATATTTAAAATTTTACATTATATATTTTAATACTTTTCTAAACCAAAATATCATAAACCATTCTCAGTTCTGCAATCAATAGTATTAAAATAGTACATTTCGAGTCTTACCATTCCAAAACCATCCGGAGAAGGAATAATGACGGTATAAATCCAACATATCCATATTATATATTAAATAATTTAATATATTATTTTTTTTCATGAATATTAATACTGTAAAAATTTTAATTAGAAATCCTTTGAAAAATATCATTTTCACTTTTAAAATAAATTTTCAAAAACATTATAAAAGAATAAGAAAGTTTTTTTCATTAATAATATCTTTCTAAACTTGAAATTTAATCATTAATGTATTTAGTGGTCATTATAGTGGGTAATTATATACACACCATATATGTTAAAAACATTCTTTCTATATTTTTGATAAAAATTAAACAATTAACTCATTCAGGAATGGTATGGAAGATTACATTTCAAACGTTTTCTAGTAATAAAATCATGGATATAACTCACTACCAAACCCATAATATAATAGTATAAACATTTTTGGAAACTTATGATATGGACGAGAAATTGTTTACTACAAAGAGAGAAATTAGGATGATCTTCCTTAAAATCATTATTTTTTACTATTTTTTTCTTTATCAGAGGAACATTTGTGTAATAAATATATTATTAAGGATGAAATTGATGATATTAAATTTCATGAGGTTATTAAATTATTTATCACAATATTTCACGATCAAATACTTAATTGTGATCAATTCCATTAAATAATGAGATTGTACCATATTCCCTTACTAATTGGTAAAATTTGATCGTAATCCCTACGAAGGAAATAGAAAATGAAAACATAAAAAAATGTAATATAAAGGGATTCATTATATAAAATATAAAATGGAAATTATATAAACAACACAAAATAACTAAGTGGAAAATATGATATATGTCACACAAATGTTAAAGTGAGATGAGAAACTATTACCTCGAACCGATTTCCTTTTTATGTGTGTGTACATCCTGGATAATAATATATATTTATTATAAATATATTAAAAATCCATATTCATATATTTCATTCCATATATAATCTACCTGTAGGATTTTTTGGCCCTTTTATTAGAGTTCTTTATCAAAATTATTTTTTAAGTTATAATTATTCAATTTTCATGAATGTTTTACTTTGGTAGTTTATATATTTTGACATTGATCATGCTTCCAACATATAAATAATAATATAAATTATATAAATATCAAATATATTAATTATATATGTATTATAATAATCCATAATAGTCAGTGATAGTAAATGAATTACAAAGTTTATAAAAATGGTAGGCTGTATGTATACCTAAATACAGATTCCATTTTCATGAAAAATGGAAAGGAATGATGGTAATAAATATATAATATTTAAATATAAATTATTATTTCCTATATATCAAATATGTATTCATCAATTTTTTCATTATTACATTAGATGTAATTTTTAAATTAAAAAAGAATCACATCTCTTCGTGAGGCTGTAGTCCAACAAACACAAAGAGCAACATTATTTTATACGCATGGAATATAATTTAAAAAAGATATATGTGATATTATAATTACATATTTTTAATTATGTTATTGATATCGTATATATATTTTAAATCTATATTTATCTTATTTTTGAGAGGTGGTAGTGAAAAATTAATTATATAAGTTTGCAAGGAAATAGTTCATTTATATACACAATCAAAAATTTTGTTTCACATAGCATAGAAGAAGAGATTATTATATATTCTCAAATAAAAATAACGACTTCTCATTATATGATATATTCTTGTGTTATTATTTTTTAGTTATTAGTAAATTAATGGAGGTTGTAAAATGAGAATTAAAAATAAATATTTTGGGGAATACAGTTACTGTCACATTGAGAAACCACATTTAGATATCTTATTAAAGACACTAGGATGGAATTTTTCAAGTAACAGAAAATATATATCATGTATAATTTTTTATGGAGATATTTTTAGTAGTTTTTTTATATCCAAATGGATTAATAAGAGTGAAGAAGTTAGTGGATGTGGATCTATTTTATAACTTAATAGAAGTGACATTTTTTGTAAATACCCAAAACAATTTCATAATGGGAAGTATCTATCAGCCCACATGACTCAAACATTCATAAATAATGTAGCTTATGGATAATATTGTACACCAAACACACCACCATTATTTATAATATGTCTTAAATGTTTTTTTATAACCTCTATGTTTACATATGTTTACCATTTTTGTTTTCACCAGAGTAACTCATTTGTTGTGTATTTATTTACAAATGTTATTAATATATTAATCCAATATCAAATATAAATGAATAGTTAATTAAAACCCAATTAATTTAAATATTTATTATTTTTTTGGAATAAAAATCCAATGTGTGTTGAAAATTAATTTGAACACAAGCGTACGTCGTACACAAACCGTGTTCTAACCATGACCATAATAATTAATTTTTAATTCATTCTGTATTCATAAAGAAACAAATTAAGATTTCTGTATTATATAATAATAACATTTATTATTGAAAATATGGAAAATATTTTATCAAATTATATTCATAGATGTAGCATAATTTAATTTCATTTTTAAACTACAGACGTGACAACAAAACTGTTCTCCAAAGGTAATGTTATCAAATTTTTAAAAAGTTTTTATATCAAAATTGAAAATTAATTTCAATAAAATTACAAAAAATTTTATTAAATAAAATATAAATAAAATATTTTTACTATTAGAATATTAAAATATAATATAAAATTTTAATTAATTAAATAAAAAGTATAATTTTAATAAAAAATTAGTAATTTTAGCATTTATCAAAAATTAATCTTTTCAGAAAATTTTAAAACATTCCAATTATGATAATTCTGGAACAATGATTTTAAAAAATTACATTAATTGTTTCAAATCGATTTTCTAAAATTATTATAAATTAAATTTAAAATAAGAGGTAACACATTATTAAAATTATTTTTAGATAAAGTAGAAATTTTATATATGAAGTGGATTTTTTATTTACCACTAGTAGAAAAAATATTAGATGAATGATAGAAAACATTATTGAATATATAATATCTAAATTTCCTTTAATCATTCTAAAATATGATTTAATTTAATTTATTATTACAAAGACACAAATAGTGTTTGAGAAATATTTTTTAGAAAAGCATTTATTTTACATTCATATGATATTTATTTTCATTTCAAATCAATAGATTACTACTGAATTTATATTATATATGTCTAAACCATAAACGATTCATAATTTATTTATTCATATTCATAAATTATAATTTAATATCTATTATAAAATTTCCACATTAAAGAATAATATTTCAGTAGTATATTATAGTTCCTTTAATGTTATTTTAACATGTAAGGGAATTTATTAAAGAAATAATTTTTTTAAGAAATTAATATATTCTAAAATCCTAGGGTGTTACAATTTCAATATTAGGTTGTATGATCTAAATATTTATCAACAATTTTAAATACCATATATTATGATATGAATTGAACATCATTAAATAAATTATATCCCCCTAATGTCACTATATAGGTTACCAGCAAATCCTCTTTGTCATGGACTCTGTCAAAATCGGTTTAATAACCAGTCTACCCTTTTCAGGATGTTACCCCTTACTATATCATTGAAAAGAACACATCCAAAAGTGATCATTTATATATATATTATATTTATAAAAACACCATGAACTAAATGACATACTAAAACTTCAAAAATTGTTTTTTATACCATTAAATTCTAATCAACCCTAAATTATCATCCCTTAAATTATACTCAACTAACTACTTTACCTCCAAAATTGTGATTTTTTCCCATCAACACAAATTGTGACACCCCACACTAGTGCTCATGAATCTACTGACATAAACACATATATTACTCACTCCCTTTGTTGAAAAATTTAATAAAATTTATATAGGACCACTTATTTTAAAAAATTAATAATGATCATTTCATCTCATACCAATGATTGATAATTTCATGTTTAGTTATTTAAATAAGGGGTGAGTATAAATGCAAAGTAAGGGAAACTATTAAATTGAGGGAATTATTGAATAAACAAGGAAAAAATATAGTGGTATGAATTAGTAGAATATAGGAATCAATAATAAACTTGATACTTAGAGGATGTTATATCAATTAAAATAAATGAAATTATTGATACACACTTAAACTGAACCCCTGTTGATGGAATGAATAATGTTATACATAAAAAAACATTCTAACAAGTCATTTTAGAAAGACATTATCCTTCTAAGGGAGAGGTTTACATAAAAAATCATCTTGTTTTATCTAATGAGAATTGTCAATGCGTTGAGGGTTTAATTAATTCTAGGCCCCACCCACCCCCTCATTAAGTCCAATTCATTCTACATAGGATTCACTATGACCATTAATTATATTCTCAATGGAAACTATCACTGACTAAAAACATTATTATATATATAATTAAAAACAAGGAATGTCAATACATATTCAACATGTATTAGAATTTAGTAATCATCAAGAATGTAAAAAATTTCTACATATCAATAAATGGGATAACATTGTCATAAACCATCCAAAGGATGAATGTGGATCGTTAGAAAACACATATTCAACATTACCATAATAATTTGTATTGGAATAATAATTTTTAAAATTTCAATACTGTTTCAATTTTCAGGATAACAAGTTTATAACCCATCTAAAGATATAAATTTGATTGTTGAACAATACATATCCAACATATAAAAAATATTTCATATTATAATAAAAATATATGTAATTTCAATATTATTCCTCATTTTAATAAATGGGAGAACGTGATAATGACCCTAAAAAATAACAAAGTGGGACATTTTTAATAGAACATATCATCATTTCCTTAAAGGACACATTGCATGATGTTGACATAAAAAACAAACAACCTTAGAAATGAATAAATTGAATGATATCACAAGAATAAAATTATTTGAAGCATTGAGTTCAATCCCCCGTATTATAAAATATCAATATTATAGGACAAATAATTAAAAAAACCATATGGGTGAATCATTTTGAAAATTATATTATAATTCCAATATAAAATTAAATAACCTTTTAGAAATTATTTTTATCATTGATTTAAAGTAAAAATTTATGTGTCGCATGAAATGGTATCTTTTTAAAATGTATTGGGAAATAGTTAATTTTTTTTATAAATAATAGTATTTAATCATGTGTCCTTTAAAATAAATAATTTTTATCATTGAGAAATGTGTAGAGGGATGTATAATATGACGAAAAAACACTTATTATTATTTTCAAAATAACATTGTTTGTAACTCAAATTGGAAAAAGAAAAGAAAATGATCATTTATACTAAACATTAATTATATTAAAGAGGATTATAATGTACCATATAATAATATTTCATTAATAAATAATCATGTAATAAATTTAATATGTTCATGATGAGACATTATAACTCCTTAAAGGTGACTTGAGCTATCGATATCACTTTGGGAAACATACACCATTAAGCATATATCATTTGAAATGAGATTTTTGTAGTAAAAATGTAAAAATTTAAACAATCCCACTTAATACATTGAAATGAATAATTTACCAAACCTATAAGTTCAAGTGAATGACAATTTCCCAATTAATGACAATTGATTTTCGTAAAACTCTTATTATTGGGAAAACACTTGAGTCAAAAAAATATTCAAGAAGGGATTTTGATATCTATTATTTTATCTAATTAATGAATATTAAATATATTAAATATATTACATATAATTCGTGATATAAAAAAATTAGATAGAAAATTGTGAAATAAAATCATTTTTTCTAACATGTAACTTGTCACAAATAATCACAATTGTGACCCAAAAAACCCTTACAACCTGAGTAAGATATTAATCCAAGACCCATGAAACAATATACTTATAATTCTACAGAAAATACCATTATTGAAATATAATTCATGATTTTATATCTCAAAAATGATGTTTATACTCAACCTAAATTAAATAATGTGGATAATAACAAATATGTTTCAAACTGAAGGATTTGACTATAAAACCCTTTCCTCGATCATGTTTTATTCTACATAATGCTTCTAATGTTCTGAATAGTTAAATTAATTAAATTAAATATATACTCAAGAAATATATATATATAAATTTATTCATAAAATATTTTTTGTTTTATATTTTATGTCCAAATTCCAAGAAAAATGGAATTAATATTCAAAGATAGACTATAATGATATAATATCAATTTTTGTTAGATTATTGATGTTTAAATCTATATTGAGAATGTTTCTTTGAGTCATAGTGAATGAATATGCTTTATTAATAAAAGGGTTTATTTCTAATATAACAATAGTATTAACAAAAAAATGTAGAATATTTATATATCTATATCATATTATATGGCTATATAAGTTCTCATGGTCATCCAAGATATAAAACTATAATATTATTAAATTAACTGGTTAAACTAACACAAACATGATGAATAAAATGAATAATTTATTATTATGGTGTGGTTATGTTATAATGTAATTATACCATAAAAAATGTTGTTATTTATTGTATATTTTTGTGTTTTATTGAAATACCGCGTAGGGATTGGCCTTTTTAACAAGTGTCACTTCATGATTCGGTTTTCATCAGAATGTGATTTGATCTGGGCCTGGTCCATTGCCCCTCGTTGATGCAACAAATACAGGTTATTCCTATTTCACTAGTTGTTTGATTTGTGTATGAATTGAGATTCATTCACCATATCAACATGGGTTAGTCCCCCTCAACTTACCTTACCTTTCCAAAATCCTACACTCCTTCATATGATTGGTAATATGGTGTGTCTGTTTCTCTGCTCGGATGTTAGAACTTATACTGTAAGTCATCAGATTAATCCATGCCAATGCGTTCAGGTGGATATTGCAAGGCCCTCAGTCTATTGGGTATGGATATCTGTTGGTGAAGAGTTCAGATGGAGGCAAGCTATCAACTTTGAATCATTGGTGGAATACTGTAACAAATGTTGTCATCTGGGATATTTGAAATCAAAATTCCAATGTGAGGTTATGAATAAAAGAGTCTCGAGGGAGAGGTTAGGCATGACCTTTGGTCTGCGTCTTTTTCCTATTGTAGGTGTGGTCTTTGTTAAAGCACATGGCATGGATGATGTAAGTAGATCCTTTGGTCTGAGTCTGTTGTCTACTATAGGTATGGTCTCTTGAAATGCTGATGGCATGGAGAGTGTAGGAAAATCCACTAGTCATAGCCTGTTTCCTTCTATAGGTTTGGACACTAGGTATCCATCTGGTATGGAGAACTGGTGTTTCAGTACCATTGGAACTTGCAATGGGGTCCCTGAATCCCATTGTTGAAGAAGTGTTTGATAGGATTCGACATGATCTGAAGTTGGGGGGATGGAGTGAAAGAATATGCTGCAATTTTTGGCGACAATGGAGGAACCTAAAATGTCAATGTAGTTTCAAATGACACAAATTAGGAGGGTTTTGTGCCTTTAGGATCAGTGCATGTTGCTGAAGGAAGCTCGAATGATATTGGATGGGGCTACTGTCTTTTGAAGGTGGTGGAAGTTGTTAACGTGGTGAAAGGGAGGAATGTGAGTTATGGGGTTGTGGGTTTCACAATTTTTACTAAAGATTATTTTCAAGAGATGGAGAAGGAGACCATGGCGGAAGGCATTTCAATTATGGAAGATGCTGGTGGATAGCTAGAGCCTCCTTCCAAGGAGGATGGAACTGGAAAAAATTCTTAGCAGCAGGGGGAAATGGTTATTTATGCATCTATGGAACAACTATGGTGTCTTGCAGTGATTGACACCAATGGCCTACTCTAGATGGGAAAATGAGAGAAAGATGGATATCAGGATGTGATTATCACTTATAAATGGGGTGATTTCTATGAGAGTGACAAAGAGAATGATGGTGGTATGTCTAGGCCTTCCTTTAGTGATGTGGTTCATAATGGGAGGATGAAGATGATTGTGACTTAAGAAGGAATGACTACTCCATCACGACATTGGTCAAGGAATGAATACTCATTATTTCTAATGATGATGACCACCCAGTCATCCATTGGAAAATATGAGCTTTTATAATTGGAACAGATGAATCTGTGAAGGAGGTATACCAAGGTTCTGAAGAATTTTGAATGTTCAGCATGGGAATCAGCCAATACATAAGAAGATTTCTATAAAAAAATATGGATATGGGTATGGTTTTGATGACATTTAACTGTCTCTGTTTACTTTTGGTACTTTCATACTTTCTTTTTCTTTTATTTTAATAAATTTTCAGGGGGTTATCCATTGGATAAGCTTCTATTGTATCTGATAAGAATGGAATTGCGTGAGATGTAGGAGATTTGGGTGGAGAAATGGAATGTGATAAACATGGGATTGCATTTTATACCCAGAAACTATTTCAATATTGTATAACTAAAATTCTAATTATTATAACTTTGTTATAATTCAATTACTTCTTTTACTTATATTAATTATGATTAAAAATTTACAATGGTAGTTATTTTTTTTATTAACGAATAAAATATGTCACTTTAACCAAATTTTTGAGGTTTTGAATCTGAATATGAGATCCATTTCACCATATTCAATTTATAAATTAAATAAAATAAAAATTTAAATAAATACAGAAGATATAGTCGAATCTATTTTTATAGAAAATTTATTTTAATAATTTAAGCGTATTTAATATTATTTCAATTTTATTAAAAATTAAATGAGTTTTTATATATATTTTTTTCTATTTATAATCCTCATAATTGATTCAAATTATAAATTATATTAATCTAATATATATTGAGAAAATAATTAATTTATTATTAATAACCATTTCACTTTTAATGAGGTAATAAATCTTATCATAAGTAAATATTTTTCAACAACTATAAATAATATTTCAATAGATACCAAATTTAGACCTACAAATTAAAAATATAAAATCTATTTTACCGGATAAAATAATATGTGTATGGAAAATTAACTATCAAATTCTCACACATAATTCCCTTTTCCTATTTAAAAATTCGTAAATATTCACCGTAATCTAATATTACTATGATGACACAAAAAAAATATTTATTTTTTAAATTCAAATTCAAAATTTTAGACAATTAAATTTTTATTTAGAAAGTATAGATATATATAAAATAGGTTATTGTCGGAAAATAAATTTTTCTAGAATTATAAACATTTTCATCTATATTTACATTTATATAATACCTAAATTTATATTATAATATTATTAATATTAAAAAATGTTTATTATAATTATTCACAAGTATCAAAATATAAAAATTCATCACATAAGTATGTTTTTAGAAAATTATTATCTAAATAATAAATTATTTAATTAGAAATTTTAAATAAACAAATTTTTTATTCATTTATATTAACTGAACACCATATTTTCATTATACATAAATTTTATAATACTGTTACTCATATTGATTCACACTAATTCAATAACTAGGTTTTAATAGCTATACTTAAATATTTATATTTTATCTAAATATATGGTTGTTTCTTATATGTTTGGAGTGGCTTATGGAGCAAGCTGGGGAACACATTGACTTACATAAATGTAATAATATGTTATAACATTGGGGTTTTATAATAGAGAATTCTAGATGCAGGGATGTATTGTGGAATAGAACATCATTGCAAACCATATAGCTTTGGTACGAATAAAAAGAATGTATACTCAACATCAAACGTATTCATTTTACAAATAGTCCTAAAAATCCCTTGAATAAAGTTAAATATCAAATATAAACAAAGTTAATGCATGAGTATCTAAATATAAATGGTAATAATCAAACCTAATAAAATGATCAAATAATAAAAAACAAAAATATTCATTATACCTAAGTTGATTTTCTATACAGACTGGGAAAACAATCCTTGTCATTTTATAATGAAGAAATACTATTGTGAAAGATTTAATCCTAAATTAAAAGGATTTATTTCAAAAGAAATTCCAATTGTATTCCTAGAAAAATTTGAAAACTCTTGGCCATTATAGTCAAATTTGGATTAAATAAGTTCAATATAAATATCAAATCAACATTTCAAAATTGATATATTGAGGAAGAGGTTAATATTTAATAACAGGATGGTTTTATAAGTATAGAAGATCAATGTAAATATATATTATTTAAAAATTAATTTGTATGTGTTTAATCCAAACCCATGGTCTTGGTATTCTAGTCATGATTCCAATAAAAAAATATTAATTATAATAAATAGTGTCAGAACACATCCTCTATGTCACAAAAGATAATGACCAATGAATGATGTTTCCCCTTTATATTGATTATATAATATTATGAGGATCAAACAATGGATAATTAAAACAATTTGTAATTAATAATTTATGAGTTTCAAATGTCAATGTTGAATGAGTTAACATTTTCCATTATTCTGTATGTGACACTAGTAAGGGATAAAACCCTTATTTTCCACTTTAAAATTGAAAACATGGTACTTATATTATTTTTAAAAGAGTATTCAAAGTCATCAATAACGTCAGTAAAAACCTATAATAAATTTTCAAGGAATGATGATGGAAAATAGGACAGTGTGATAAAAATAAAAAAACAAGTGGGATAATATTGTAATCAATTGATATAAATTATTTCTTTGTCTTATAATCCTATCAAGATTTATGGTAAAAAAATATATCTGAATGAAATCCACATGAATGAAATTTTAATATTATTGTTTTATCAATTAACATAATTGGAGTTATTGTGATTTAAAAATGTGGATTGGGCCAGTTTAGAGGATTATTAGAAGATAAAAAATGGATGGTTCAATATATCTTAGAGGACTGTATATTTATTATCAAATAAAGAATATATATTACATTTCATTGATTACCATGGAGGATAAGTAAATTTTGGATACTCAATTATGTACACAAAAAGAAAGGAAGAAGATACAACTTGGGGATGTTTGAGTTGTTATGGAATATCTTTTTTCAAAGAATTTTTTTATCTATAGTATAATAAAACATTGAAAAAAAATCACATAAACCAATAAATTTCAACGAACATCGAGATATTGTATCACTATATCATTTATATTTTTTAATATGGAAAATGATATTTGTGAAAGTAGCTAAACAATATCATGTTGTAAACATTATGAAAGTGAAACTATGATCAAAAATATTTTCTAACAACCTTGACACTAATAACCTAAAAATTGATTTTACATTTCAAATTGGAAAACCATATAAGGTATTAAGCAATACATTATCATCCAGTTTAGTTGTATTCATTGTCTTGAAACATATATAGTCTTAATATTATATGAGAAAAATAAAATATAACATGAAAAACATAATTTCATTTTTAAATATAATTCAATGATTACTTCCTTACATTCTTGGAAAATGAAAAAACAATAAAGGGTGAGATCATATGCTCAATAATTGTTCTATATAATGGAATCTAACATCATTAAATAAGGTGTAATTAATAATATAGAGTGTATAATCGAAGCACCTAAAATTCAATAAATAACATTAGTTAAAATTAATTATATGCATTATATTAAAATTGAAATCACTTTTATAATGAAAAATAAATTACCAATAAAATAAATGTATAAATTTCTATAATAAGGATCTTACAATCGGAGTCTTGGCCAAGATATTATGAATCTTATAGTGAAGGACTTGTCCAATATAATTTCATTAAATGGGTTTGTATACACCAATTACATAACTAATTTGACCTCCGATTTTGTCTTATAATACATGCAGATGCATCAATGGGATATCTATAACCATAAAATACATGTCACATACATGTTCAATTGATTCCATACATACTAAATGATCAATATTGAACATTTTAAAAATTCCTTCTAAATTTATATTTATTCGTTTTGAATCTTGGAAATGGAATATTTTCCTAGTTAATGAAATTCCATTTTAATTAAAAATATTTCAATTTATATAACATATATAAATGATATATGGTTAATACAGAATCATTGTTTTAAAAATTAATTTCCATATAGTTTCCCAAATTATTTCCATTCTGTTAATTGAATAATACTTTTTCCATCAAATAACATTCCAAATAAAAACTGGAAAAATATTAGAAAAAATATATTTTCATTTATAATAACAATATAAAATGTTAAATATAATCATAAATGAAAATAAACACTATAATATTTGGAATTTCAATTTTATAGTAAAGATTAAAATAAAAATTATGTTCACAAATATGATAGGAAGTGCCAGAGTACCTCATTTGGAAAGCTACAAGAAAATTAATTCTAAAACAGTGTAAAAAATCCAATATGGTGGAAAAATAATTTAAATAATAATTGGATTTTAAATATGTGTGTTATTGTAATATTTAAATGAACATTCATATGGATGAAATAGATTTGGAAGGAAAATGTTGAAACATGAAATTTTAAATGAATGTCCCTAACACGTAACATACCTGATAATTCTTGATCAAAGAATATGTTGAAAATTAAAATAAACATATAAAATACAAACATAACTAGAGGATAATAAAATATATAAGTTTTAATAGATTAATTTAATATAATTTTACAAATTTAAAACTGAACAAAAATAATCCCAAAAAATTGATATTGTGACTTAAATCTATCACTTAGGACTCCACTTAGTCATGTGTTTTGAAATGGGTCAGACCTATCTCACTGATTACTTTGTGAAAATACGATGGTAGAGGTGTTCTAGAAGGTTAAGGTGACTTGGGGGGTGCGTTGGTTGAATGTTTGAGGAAAACTAAAGGGTTATAGCTTTCGCATGGGATGCACATGGTTTGTCTAAACCGTGTTGCCAAACCGTGAGAGGTTGGTGTTGGAGGCAGTGGATAACCCACTGTTAGAACATGGCTTGTCTAACTGTGCGGCCTAATCGTGTGAGGAGTGTTCGATGAGGCAGTAGCGACCGCATGGTTAGCACACGGTTTGTCTAACCGTGCGAGAAAATCGTGCATTCACTTAAGTTTAGATCCTAAAATTGTGGATCTCAACTTTTTCACCTCTAACTTTCTCGTTTAAGCCCCTAAGCATCCATAACTTGGGATTACCCTTCCTTAAAGGTAAGACAACCTCTCCCAAGAATTTTGGAGGTGAACCGAAGGGTTCTCTTGGTGAATCAACCCTGGTTTCTTGTGTTATGAGATCGTTCTTGGTTGGTTTCTTGGATCAACTTAGTTCCACTCCTTCTATTATCTTGGTTTCATAGATCTATGCCTATTATGGGTAGATGTAAGTGTGTGGATTCCAAATATGATGAGATTTGTTCTTGATCATGATAGGTGGATTGATCTAATGTGGGGTTTTGGAGAATCGACCTGGGTTTCTTGAGCGTTCTTCGACCATTGTGGTTTTCGACATAAACCATTGAGGTAGGGGATTCATTGCTTCTATTTATTTTTCATGAAACTGTATTGTTAGCCTGTTTAATTCTGCTGAATGACAATGGAATTGACAAAAATAATACCTTTAACTGGATAATGAAAGTTTATCGATTGTATATTATTGCATTTTGTTTTGCTTGTTGGTTTGATATCTATGCTTGCTTTGCTTAGCTGTAGTCCTTGATGGAAATCGGTAAAGAACATAAACTAGGAAAAATTGTAATTTTTTTGGCTAAAGATAAAGAGGAATGTGAAGGAATCTAGTTCTTGTTGTAATTTGATGTTAATCGAATTTTCATAGTAAGCATGTATAATCATTTGGGATAGATTACTGGTTAGGTTCCCGATTTTGGAACCAATAGATTATAAATCTATTAATTCAAGATGGTTTAATGATTTGATTGTTTGATAATTCCTTGAAGGGTTCTGATTTACCCTCGTTATTGTTAAAGGGCCAAGAGACCAATAGATGTGATGTTTTCTTTCCTACTGATTCTACTGTAATGTGATCCTTGATTGTTGTTGTGATATGTGGGGGAATAGAGCCCGGTTGGTTGTGGTAGTGGATGAGGGCTAGTGTGGCGATATGCATAGGTTTATACATGATGGTGTCGGGGAGGACACCGGGGATGATGGAATGGGCTGGATTTGATTGTTGGATACTTGATGTTTCTTTTAGTTGATGGTCTGCTTTTACCCACTGCTCAAGGCAGCTTGTCTTTCGTACCCTTTTTCCAAAAGAGAGGAAGACACATGGGGTATTCCATCTGATTTCCGTGTTTATCTTCTCTAGGGAAGATGGTTCTATGCTCTTTCTATATGCAGCAAAGACTCGACGGGTATTACATCTACTCACTGTGTTGAGCCACTTGTGTTATTAGAATATAATTATTTTATAGAATTCCTGGGAATATGGGAAAGTGTTTCAATAATGAATTATTTAATAAATGGTGTTAACCCATGGAGAGGAGTTGCTGGAACATAATAATGGGGTTGTAATATTTTGAAGGAAAAATTGAATTTGGGTGTGATGAAAATGAAATTAAATATTGAATTTTTCATGGTTAATTAATGTTTAAAGACTTAATTAACGTAAAGTAGAACTAATAAAAAGGTAATAGAGTAATCCAATAAAGTTCATTAAATGGTTGTGTGCTTATAGGATACCTAGTCTCAGAAGTGGCAGACCGGAGTCCGAGAGACGTTAGCTTCAGTTTTGTGTAAGACTAGGTAATTCCCATAGTGTGGTTGTGAGATATAATATATTATGTTTTTTTTGTGTTGCTATATGAAACTCCACCCTATTAGTAAGGGAAACTGATACACCAGGGATTTTGATCCCTGGTGGGTGTTTTCCCCAACATTCTGGTGGGAGGATGAATGTCTAACTACCCCCTTTGGCTCTGCTCTCTTCTCTTGGTAGATACTTGTGCCATTAGGCACAACGGTTAGTTTTCCCCATATATGTGTGTAGAGGGCTATAATTTCTTGTTGTTATTCACACACATATATTCTATATATAAAATCCTATGGACTACTATAGGTGTAATTTGTATAGGTTGTGATGGCTTGAGGATACTTACTAGGTGTATGGGTTGTAATGGCTTGAGGTATAATATCGGGCGTATGATACATGTTCTGCGAGCTGTGGTGGCTCCTGGAAACTACTTGGTTACTTTTGGTTGTGAGGATTGTGTGGTGCTTCGCCCAGGTGTCTACAAGAAAACCATTGTGGTAAATGAGGTGAAGATTGTGGTGATTCACCCAGGTGTCTGCGGGAAAGAATTTTTGGAGAGGGATTCTTAAGACGTGTGACGTTGGGGAAAATCAGCAAACTAGTGGGGTACCCATGATATTATTTATTATATTCTATATTCTTGTATGCATTACCTAGTGAGAGTAGCCATGGTGAGGTTGGGAACATAGTATACATATTTAGGTGACGAGTTAGTTTCACTTGTTGTTCACTGTGCTTTAGCATTCTGTCTTTACGTTATCATGAGAGGCTTCAAGGAGGATCTTAATGACTATACTGTTATAGTCACCCTATGTATATATAAAGTGTTTTTTTGGTCGCGTGGAGGAGGTTGGAGACCAAGGTGGTTTCTACTAGTTGTGGATGTTGGAGTAGTTCGAGCTTCTGATTGCTGCTGTTTTTACTTTCATTTGGGAACTAGCAGTTTTTCTCCTTTTAGTTGAAGTACATTTGCATGACATTCCATTGCCACATGGTTTTCTTTTATATTTCTAGTTCTGAGTTGGATTTAATTGGCATCTATCTTATCTCTCTCTTCCACATGTGTTCTCTTAGAGGGTAATTCCTCCCATTTGGGTGTTTATTATACCCTCGGTGCTAGTCGCCAACCCGGCGCCTACTGTTGGCGGGACTCGGGGGGGGGGGGTCATTATCTCCCTTTTCACACTGTCTAACTAGGAGGGGTACACTTTGTGGGGAGGGGTTCATGATATAGTGGTATTAGAGGTCTGGTTGAGGGATAAGATGGGGTTTGGAGTTAGGCGCATGTGAGGTTGCATGGGTTAGTAGGGAAATTGTTTCAATCATGTTTAGAAAGTGAGGTAAACACTGGATATCGACTGAGATATATTCATTTAGGGCCCCCTATAATCTAATATATGTACTGTTAAGTTTACAATGGATACTAAACAAGGTGATACTAGTTGCATGGTAGAGTCCTAGGAAACGATCATGCATCATTCTTCTTTGTGACTGTGTTCGAATGTGTAAACCTTGGGATATGTTAAACTAAAATGAATAAAACAAAAAAAAATTAATTAATTAATGTTGAGTCTTCAATATTGTAGGTTTAGGAGCTATAACAGTTTTGCATTTTATAAGTATGGCTTCAGTTTGACATCCTCGTCAGGTTTGCACAAAAACGTCGAGAAGGCTATTCCAGCAAGTCACCACAGGGTAGAGGATGACGATGATCACACTTGGAGGAAGACACTCCAAGAGTTTTAGCGCCAGATTCTATAGAAGTACGAGGTCTCTATTACAGATACAGTCACAGATGACTGGTTAAAGGAGGACGAGATAGAGTTTAGTTCGATCTGTGCTCGGAAGGAGAACTGGGTGTCCTTAGCTATGACGATGGTGCATGGAGATGCGAGGTAGAGGTGGTTCTTTTTCCTCAGGGACCGTGAGGAGTCAATGATCTCATGGGAGGAGTTCCGAGATAGGTTTATAGTCCAGTTTCGTTCATCGACTACGAAGGCGTCCAGTCGCCAGGAGCTTCTTTCCCTTTGATAGGGGGGATCCACTATTCGAGAGTTTGGAATCCGTTTCATGAACCTTTTACAATATGGTATGAACCTGTTACCAGATGAGAATGCCAGGCCGAGGAATTTCGAGGAGGCTTTGCGTCTAGAGATCCAGCGCCAGGTTACCCCATTTATGCTGAAGATATATCTTGAGGTGTTGGTTAGGGCAGAGGTTGTCAAGAGTACTTTGGATAGGACATGATCATCACGAGAGGGGGATCATCATGATCCCTCGTGAAGCAAGGATATGGTCTAGGGTTCCCGGTTTTTAGGGAAAAAGAGTTTCCGTTCAGCCAGGGGTAGGTCCCAACCCATCACATCTCATTTCTCCAAAGGCAGCAACTCTCAGGCATATGCCAAGGGATCAGGCGCTTGTTTTTCTTGTGGTGTTCATGGCCATCATATGCGGGAGTGCCCAAACATTCAGAGTTGTCATCGTGCACTGGGCGTTATGATCTATGTTCTTTCATTGAGGCAGTTCTAGCTGAGGCAGCAGCAGCTAGTTGCACCAGATCTAGATCATATGAGGGTAGATGGGGCCAGTAGAGGAATACCCGATGACTCTCCACATCATCATAGAGTAGAGGGCGGTCGTGGTGGTGGCCTTTATCAAGGAAAGAGTGGTCATGGGGGAGGTTGTGGTCTGCTTCATGCACTATCATCGCCATCACCAGATGAGCTAATTGTCAATCAAGGTACTCTATTATTTTTTTCTATGTTGGTGTATGCCTAGTTTGCTTCAGGAGCGACACATTACTTCATATCACCTAACCTTGTCCATGCTTTTGTACTTGAGGTAGAGAGGCTTCCAGTTCCATTGGTATTGATTACTCTAGTTGGAGGTCAAGCTGACTTGTTTGAAATATGTATAGACTGTGAGCTAGTGTTGGGGCAACACCACTCTTGGTGAGATTTCCTATGGTTATAAATACAAAAAAATGATGACATCCTTGGCATGGATTTGTTGTATTCGGTGCAGCCTATCATTGATTTCTTCAGGAAGACGGTCATTTTCTTTGGTGCATATGGAGAACAAGTGGTGTTTTTCTGTGAGTGATATACTCAGATGGATCATAGGTGCATCCCATCCTTATCATCTATGATGGCTGAGATAATGTTGAGTTCATCAGAGTTTCAGTAGTTGGCGTTTCCATGAGTGGTATAGGAGTACCCTGATGTCTTTCTAGAAGAGGTTGTATCATTGCCCCCTCGACGAGAGATCAAGTTTGGGATCGAGCTACCGACAGAATAATCTCATATTTCTTTGTCTCTATATAGGTTTTCCCCTTCTGAGTTTTAAGAGTGACATATATAGCTTGATGGTCTGTTATAGTGCAGTTTTCTTCGGTCAAGTCTGTCACCGTGGGGTGTACCAGTTTTGTTTGTGAAGAAGTATTATGGCAGTTTCCAGTTCTTTTTCGATTATCGTCATTTAAATAAATTGACAATTAATAATCTCTATCCTCTACCATGGATTGATGACATATTCGATCAACTAAACGGTGAAAGTTGGTTTTCAAAGATCGACTTGCGTTCTGGATATCCTCAGATACGTGTGAAGGATGAAGATATTTTGAAGACTTCATTCCATTGTCATCATGGGAATTATGAGTTCATTGTAATGTTGTTTGGTGTGAAGAATGATCCATCTGTATTCATGGGATTGATGAATGTTGTGTTCCCTGAGTTCCTGGCCAATTTTATGGATGTTTTCATTGACGACATCCTTGTGTACTCCAAATCTGAAGAGGAGCATGCACAATATCTACAAGCCATTTTGGGAGTTCTTTGTTGACATCAGCTATTTGGGATGTTGTCAAAGTGTGATTTTTGGTCTCAAGAAGTCTGTTTATTGTGGCAAGTTTTATCCCAAAATTGAGATGATGCGGATTTATCTGAGATAGAAGCAGTTGTGTCTTGGGTAGCCCCCAAGACAGTTTTAGAGGTGCAAAGTTTCCTTCATCTCGCAAGCTACTACATGAGATTCGTAGCCAATTTCTCATGAGATGCAACTCCTCTAATATCTTTGAGCATGAAGGATCAGGAATTCATATAGACTGCTTAGTGTTAGGAAGATTTTGAGTAACTAAAAATTAATTTAGTAAGTGCTCTATTCCTTTGTCTTAAAACTGAGGGAATTCAGTTGGATGTTTTCTACGATGCTTTACATTTGGGGTTAGGTTGTGTTCTCATATTATAGAGGTCAATTGTTTCTTATGGGTCTTGGCAGTTCAATCCCCATTAACTCAACTATGCCACCCATGATATTGAGTTGGCAGCCAGGGTGTTTTTTTTTGATGTTGTGGAGACATTACTGTATCGGTGAGCGCTTTGGGGTTTTCACCGATCATAATATTTTGAGGCATAATTTCTCCCAACACGACTTGAACTTATGACATCATTGTTGAATGGATTTATTATAAGAATAAAACTTTGAAATATTGTATAAACCAAGAAAAGGGATTGTTGTAGCAGATGCTCTGAGCCGAAAGTCACGTAGTGATGCTGCGCATGAATCCTGCGATTCCAGGGGAGTAATGGAAGAACTGTCAGCATTACATCATGATATTGGAGAAGCTAGGGGTAGAGGTTGTCTTTTTCAGATGACAGTACAGTCATCCATATTGTAGAAGGTAGAAGATTTTGAAATGGGGGATCTAGAGGTGGATGTATGGAGAGGATGATTTGTTTGTGTTGAGGCCCCTGATGGTTGGACTGAGGATAAACAACATAGAGTGTTGTATCACAGGAGGATTTTTTTCCCTTTGATGATGCGTGCTACAGTCTACAAGGAGTTCCATAATTCACCCCTAGCAGTACATACTGGATTTACAAAGATGTACCGATCCTTGAGGAGTGAGTTTTGGTGGCCTGGGATAAAGCGTGTGGTTGCGGAGTTTATATCTCGATGTTTAGTGTTCCAGAAGGTGAAGGCCGAACACCGTGTTCCAGGTGGTCCTCTTCATCTATTAGGGATTCCTCAGTGGAAGTGGGAGGACATCTCAATGGACTTCGTTACTGGTTCACCTCGACCTCTAAAAGGACATGATGATATTTGGGTGATAGTGTATCATTTAACAAAATCGTCCCACTTTATAGTAATCAAGGAGTCGAGCTCAGTGGAAGTCTTGTAGAGGTAGTATCTAGAGGAGGTGGTGAGACATCATGGACTCCCTAGGACGATCATTTCTAATCGGGATCCTCGTTTTACCTCCAGAGTGTGGAGAGGTCTCCAAAATTTTTTCTATTCTCAACTATGCCTTACCACTACTTTTCATCCTCAAATGGATGTTCAGACAGAAGAAACCATCCACACTCTTGAAGAAATGTTACACTCTTGTTTCCATTATTATGGAGGTTCATGGATGAGGCACTTACCCTTGGTAGATTTCACTTACAATAATATTTTTCACTCCACCATCGGTATGGCGTCGTTTGAATCCTTCTATGGATGGCCTCGACATTCTCTATTTTGCTGGACTGGGGTCGGAGAGTCAGCAATTCTCAGACTGGATCTAGTACAGAATGAAACAGAGATGGTTCAGGTGATTCGTGAGATGATGAAGACAACACAATATCATCATAAATCATATTCTGATCAAATATGGAGACCCTTAGAGTTTAATGTTGGGGATCATGTGCTTCTGAAGCTGACTACCCGTCGTGGGAGGTGAAGGTTTGGTAATGGAAGTAAGATTTATCCCCGGTTTGTTGTGCCTTTTTTGGTGTTAGATCGTGTTGGAGATTTGGAGTATCGAGTTGCACATCACCATCAGATGAGTCAGATACATGAATTTTTCCATGTATCACAGCTCCGTTGTTATTTTCATGATGACTCTAACATCATCGATTGGGGAGAGATTGATGTTGATGATAATGCAACCTTTGAGGAGCAACCTATAGAGATCTATGACTGTAAGGAGAATGTATTGTATGGGCATTATATTCCTTTAGTTCGTGTCATGTGGCGACATGGTGGCTTGGAGGAGAGTTCTAGGGAACGTGAGTCATAGATACGTGCTCAGTACCCAGATTGGTTTGATATTTGATTCTCTTCATGTATAGTTGTAGATTTTGTGGTTATGGATCTTTCATGTTTATGACATGGCTCCCTCTGTTTCGTTTGTGGCTTTCTCTCTATTGAGAGGTATCATAAGGGGTGGTTGTTCACAACCTGTTTTTTTTCACTTTAGGTGGGTTTTGGATTCTTGAGAACGAGAATGTTTTGAGTGGTATCTAATGTAATGGAATGGACCTCTCTCTTCCATTACCTTGTGAAAATGCATTGATATAGGTGTTCTAGGAGGTTAAGGTGACTTGGCGGTGTGTTGGGTGAATCTTTAAGGAAAAATAAAAGGATATAGATTTCTCCTAGGAGGTTCATGAGTTGTTTAACCCATGCGGCCAAACCGTGTGAGGATGGTATTGGAGGCAGTGTACAACACATGGCTAGCACACAGTTTGTATAACCATGCGGCCTAACCATGCAAGGATTTTTTGATGAGGCAGTAGCAACTGCACGGTTTGCGCATGGTTTGTCTAACCGTGCAAGAAGACTGTGTGGGCACTTATGATTAGATCCTAAAATTTTGGATCTCAACCATTTTGCTTCTAAAATTCTTATTTACACCCCTAAGCGGCCATAACTCTGGATTGCCCTTCCTCGATGGTAGGAGAACCTCTCCCACGTGTTTTGGAGGCGATCTATAGGTTTCTCTTGGCGAATCGAAGCCGGTTTCTTGAGGTATGTGATTATTCAAGATTTTTTCTTAGATCTACTTAGATCTACTCCTCCTCTTCTCTCTGTTTCATAAATATACACACATTATGGGTATATCTAAGTGTGTGTATGCCAAATGTGATGAGATTTGTTCTTGATCTTTCTAGGAGGAGAGATCTAAGGCGGGGTTATGGAGATTCGACCTGGGATTCTTGAGAGCTCTTCAACCATTGTGGTTTTTGTCAAAAACCGTAGAGAAATGGGATTCGTTGCTTCTCTTTATTTTACATGCAACTGTATTGTAAACATTTTTAATCCCAATGGATGAAAATGGAATTGACATAATAAATTCTTTGAACTAGATAATGCAATTTTATCAATCATTTGTTATTGCCACCTGTTTTGTAGATGGTGTGATATCTATGCTTGAATTTCTTAGTTGTTCTCCTTGATGGAAATATGTAATGACCTTAAAACAGGACTAATTAATATTTGTTTGGCTAAATATAAAGAGTCATGTGAACAAATCTGGTTCTTTTTGTAATTTTATGTTAATAAAATTGGAATAGTAAGCATTTATAATCATTTGTGATATCATACTGGTTAGGTTTCCGAATTTGGAACCAACGGATTATAAATATGTTAATTCAAGATGGTTTAAATATTTTATTGTTTGATAATTCCTTGAAGGGTTCATAGTTACCCTCTTGATTGTTAAAGGGAAAAGAGCCAATTTGATGTGATGTTTTCTTTCCTGTTACTCGTGTTGTAATGTGATCCCGGATGGATGTTGTGATATGTTGGGGAATAAAGGCCTTTTGGTTCTGGCAGCGGATGACACCTATAGTGGTTATATACATTGGTTTATGCGTGTGGGTGTCGAGGAGGACATCAGGGATGATGGAATGGGTTGGATGTGATTGTTAAATGCTTGCTGTTTCTTTTAGATGATGGTTTGATTTACTTTTCGCCACTGCTCATGGCATCTGGTCTTGCTTAACCTTCTTCTGAAATTAGTGAAGACATGCGGGGTATGCCACGTTCATTCAGTGTTTAGCGTCTCCCAGGAGATTGGGTCTATTCTCTTTCCATAGGCAGCAATGACTCGACGAGTATTACATATACTCACCGTGTTGATCCCCAAGTGTTAGTTGTATAAAATGCTTTTTTAGAATGCCTAGGATTATGGGAATGTGTTTTTGTAATTAATGATTGAATAAATGTTGTTAACATATTTGATGGAGTTGCTGGAACATAATGATGAGGTTGTAATCTTTCGATGGAACAATTGACTTTGGGTATGATGCTAATGAAATTTAATGTGGAATTGATCATGGATAATTAATGTTTAAAGAATTAATTAACGTAAAGTGGAAATAATTAAAAGTGAATGGAGTAATATAATATTGTTCTTTAAATAGTTGTGTACTTATAGGATACCTAGTCTTAGAAATGGCTTCACGGAGTCCGAGAGACGTTAGTAGCAGTTTTGTATAAGACTAGGTAATGCCCATATTGTGTTTGTGAGATATAATATATTCTGTACATTTTGTGTTTCTATACGCTACTCCACCCTATCATTAAGGGAAAATAACACCCCGAGGATTCTTAGCCCTGGGGGGTGTTTTCCCCAACATTCTGGTGGGGGATGAATGGTTAACAACCCCCTTTGGCCCCGCTCTCTTCTCTTGGTAGATAAATGTGTCGTTAGGCAGAACTGTAATTTTTCTCCATATATGTGTGTTGAGGGATGTAATGGATTTTGGTTATTCACACACATATATTCTGGATATTGTATCCAATGGACTACTATAGGTGTAATGTTTATAGCCGGTGATGGCTTGAGGATTTTTACTCGGTGTATGTGCTGTAAGGTCTTGAGGTATAATACCTGGCGTATGAATCGTGTTATTCGAGCCGTGGTGTCTCCCAAAAACTACCTGGTTACTTTTGGTTGTGATGATGGTGTGGTGATTCACCCAGGTGTCTGCGTTCAAGCCTTTGTGGTGCACGAGGTGCATATTGTGGTGCTTTTCTGAGGTGTCTGCGAGCAAGCCTTTGGAAGAGAGATGCTTAGGACGTGTGATATTGGGGGAAAGCATCATACCAGTGGGGAAGTAGTAGCGGGGAACCGTTGATATTCCTTATTATATACTATATTCTTGTATGTGTTACTTGTTGAGAGTAACCATGGTGAGGATGGGATCTTAGTATACCTATTTAGGTGACAAGTTAGTTTCACTGGTTGGTCACTTTGATTTATCATGATATCATTAATTTTGAATGAGAGGCTTCAGGGAGGATCCTTTTGAGTATACTATTATACTCACCCTATGTATATATAAACTGTTCTTCAGGTCACTTGGAGGAGGTTGAAGACCAAGATATTTTCTACTAGTTGTGGTTGTAGGAGATGTTCGGGCTTGTTATTGCTATTTTTTTTACTTTCTTTTGGGTATTTTCAGTTTTTCTCCTTTTTGTTGTAGTACTTTTTCATGAAATTCCATTGTGCACATGGTTTTCTTTAAAATTTTCAGTTCTGAGTTAGAGTTGATTGGTGTTTATCTTATCTCTCTCTTCTGCATGTGTTCTATTAGAGGGTAATGCTTCCTATTTGTGTGTTTATTATACCCTAGGTGCTAGTTTCCAAACCCGAGCCTACTGGAGGCGACTCGGGGGGTCATTATCTCCCTTTTCACATTGCCGACCTGGAGAGGTACACATTATGGGGAGGGGGTCATGACATGTGTTCTATACTCATTTATAAATAAATAAAATATGATAAATATATTTTATGATAACTTTAAATATATATTCAATTATATATGTTAATTTTATAATAATTTAAAATACATTATTAAATAGTTATTTCATCCATTAACCATAAAAGGTTGTTTAGTGAATTTCTCTTGACATACATTAGTTTATTATCTATTTCTAAAAGAGTTATAAAATTGACTCATCATATCCAGAATATTAATAATTACATGATTATATTAATTGATTAATAATAAAAAAATTAAATCCCTTATTCATTGAATAAATTGTAAAATTAAACACAATGCTTTGTAGAGTTTGTATTTTTCTTTTATGAAGGAGTGATATTATCATTGTAGAACATCGTGATAGGAAAGATGTCAATGATATATTATATTTATATAATCATAAATAATTAAAATATTTAATATATGTATATTGATTTTATATTTTTAACTATCCATGTAAATGGGTTATGAAAATGATTTACAGATCTATGTAGAGATTGTGTGTTATATGAATAGACTCGAGACATTTTAATTTTACTCAGGATGGATAATGTGTAGAATAAGGGTTGTTCCATCAATATAATAAAATTTCATTATATATATGATAATATATTTATTCTTCCAACAATTGTAGATTTTAAATTAAATAGTTATAAGAATAATTAAAATGAAAGAACTTGTCGAAGAGTTATACATATTCTATGGAATCCCCTTTTCACAAACACATAAGTCCTTCTTAGGATGATGTTATGGATGATAAATAGTCTCTAGGATTTGGGGAAGGAATATAGGAAGATATTTTTAAAGAAATAGTCAATATATGTGGATTTATTATTGTTAATATTAGTGGAGATGAGGTACACTTTTATATCTTAGGTGTGTGGTAAAATTGTAATTTTTTTAATACTAATAAAAATCAATGTACATATCTTGTAAAATGGATCAAAACTAAATTATATTATACTATGTGGATTATAAGTCCAAAATATAATCAAAATGATTTTTGATAAGTATTTTTTCCATTTAAAATATTATATTTTTGTATAACCCACTAATTAATAATATTTATCATTAACCATTGTAGTAGATATTTAACAATTTAAGAGTCATGAATGTAGTTTTAGAACTTCAAAGTGGTATATACATGATCATTTAATTATATTAAAAATAAGTATCAATAAAACTGATTTAATATTGGAAATGTTCTAATTTTAATGATTTAAAAATAATTTTTTATCATTAAATACCCTTTAATTTCATTTTTGGAATTACTAAAATGTGTTGACATTAAATGAATTGAGATAATAATGGAATTTTTATATAAACTCTATAAACAAAAATTATTCATTTAAATTATCAATTAAATATTTAGGTTACCAAAATTCACAAAAAATATATCACATTTTTTTAAATCAATAAATTTTAATTTTCTATCACTTATAAAATAGTTGTTTCGGTGATGCAAAAGAGTTCAAGGAATCTATTCTATGACTAAAAATTAAAAACAAATAAATATCCTAAAAATAATTTATTTTTGTTACAAATATATATTTATAACCATTCATTTATTTTTTATCCCTATTGAAAAATATTAGTTATAATAAATGAAAGAGAGTGAGATCTTAAAATTTTTCTTAACATAAAATAATATAAAGGATATAATCATTGGGAAAATGCATGAAAACAAACCAATTTAAACAATAAGGTGATATGGGTAAATCAAAATAATAAAATAAGAATTAATAAGATATTTGGTGGCTTTATAAGATATTAGTCTCATTAATTATCCTAATTTACGCATTACTATGATAACACATTTTTACCATATTTACTATACAGTTTAAGAAAAACTGGATTTGAAATAATTGGTAAATTTTAACTCTATGATAAAAAATATGAAATTAAATTTCAAAAAATGTAATCTTTTTAATTTTTATAAATAAAATTTAATTGATGTTCATAATAATAGTGGGATATTTTTTTTAGAAAATTATGTTTTTATGCTCAAAAATGAACTTATATGAAAATAAAATATAATACTAATCATGAAGATATTAATTTAATTATTTAAAACCAAATATTTCTTATTTTCTTATGAAAAAAATTAAATAATATATCATTTTTTAAATGACATGGTACAATTAAAGTGAATAACCATTTTTTATAAAATCATAATGTTTCAATATTCACTATAATATCAATAATTTTTAAAAAAATTTGAAAAAATCAACATAAGATTATTTTTTGTGGGGATATAAAAAATTATAATCAATTTAAAAAATTTAATTTCCATGTTTAACATACCATAATTATAATTAACGGTACGTAACATACCTAAAAAACATTTCATGAAAAATTTATTTTAAATAAAAATTGATTTTATTATATTTACTTTCATCATGAAAACAATTCGATAAATGATAATTTTTTATATAATTATTTATTAATATTGATGAATTTTTATCTTACATACAATTAATTATTTATTTATTATATTTCATACCCATCCAATCTAATGACTAGTTTATAAAAATCTTATTTAAATATTATTAATTATTTTTGATAAGCACGGGGGTTCATGTGGTGTATTCTATGAAAGAATGTGTTATATTTAATAACAATATGAACTAAAAGATCTTTTTATTACATTAAACTCTCACAAAATTCATTCTTTAATTTTTATTAATTATTTATATAAATAACATATCATAACATATTAATAAAATTTTATATATATATTATAATGAACACCAATATCTTGGTGATAACTATATAATATATTATGTGTGTAAATAATAAAAATAACTCTTGAAAACTTGTCTTCAATAACATAGTATGGTAATTTAGTGTCACATTCCACACAAAACATGATATATTTATATTCAATTTTCTTAAGTTTCGGAATCTACTTTAACATTGGGATAGAAAAATATAATAAAATATACACACTTTATTTCTTCTCATTCAAAAATAATAATTTAATAATATTATGTTAATCATCTAGATCATGATGAATTTTTCCTACCCGAAGCATGATAATCAGCATCCAATGGACTACAATATCCATGAGTTGTTTAAATGTTATTCTTCCAATCTAAAGATAAAATGATTTTCATAAGATCAAATAATAACCATTATTATTAAAATATTATAAAAATTATCCCCAAAAATTAAATTACTAACCAATGATAAAATTAAAACTCTTAAAATAATCTTAATTAATTTTTTTTTTCAAAATTCAAAGTGGTTTCATCCCATATTATTTTAAAATCAACTCAATTTTTTATCCCCAAACATTCGTTATCACTAAAATATATATACATAAATATATATATTCCATAATTTTATCTTACACTACAAACTAATACAAAATGAAACAAAATTAATCATTGATCTCCTTATCATAAATTATAGTTTCCTTCAGTGTAATTTATAAATTATGCAATAAATATATCAACATTTATAATATTTTCAAAAATATCACTTTTCGTGGTGAATTATACTGCTAATAGTTTTTTTCCAAAATTTACATTATCTAAATTTTATATACAACAGATAGTATTATAACTATTCTGGAATGATTAATCTTAATCCTAATACAAGTCTACTATTGATAATTGTATCTATTTTATAATCATATATTTTGTAAAATTAAACCATTATTTAAAATAACTGAAATTGTAAAGGGTTATATTCATCCATGTGGGATATTTATTGAGTGGATGTTTTATTATAAAGATAAATATATATTCCATCAACAGAGACACTATTTATAAGAAAATAAATTTATTGAATTAAATATTCAAACTTATTAAATTTATCATATATCTCTTTTTACTCTAAAATATTTAAAACTAATTCCCAATTATTTATAATTCTATTTATAACCCTTAGAGTATCACAATATATAAAAAAATACCAATACCTAATTATTACAGTGATCTATAATTATTGTGGAATTGGTTTGAATATTGATTCATGTCAACATAATTAAAGAAATGGTAAATTATAAATTCATTCTTCGCATTGAATATATGACCATTAAAGAATTTTTCTCCACACATGTAGAAAATTACAATTGATTTTAATCATTTGACCATTAAATTCTTCCCACATTATTGAAATGTGTGAGGTTGATTATTTTTCCTTCCATGTTATGTATTACATATGCATTCATTTAACTACACTTTTATTTAATTTATATAAAACTCAGTTGGGTTCCAACTGATTGTATAAAATAAAGAGAGTTAGTTGGGGTTAATCATATGATCATTCACTCTAAAATATCTCAAATTTGTTTCCCCCATACTGGGAATTCATAACTTCTTATATTTTCACTAATATATCTAATATTTTCTTAGATTCAAAACGGGGTGTGCCGGCATGCCTAGCAGGTCAATCCCTACATTTACATTGGGTGTTAATTCCCTTTTTTCTTCTATACACAATGAAAAAATGGAATATAGTTAGTTTTCTTAAATATATTATTAACACTAATCTACGGAATAGAAATCCCTAAAAGGATCTCATGTACTCTTATAGGTTATCAAATGATCTTGTTTGAAATATTAATCTAAAATATATTTCCAACAGATCACACTAAACATCTATTAAAAACCAACTACAAAATCCTTGAATTTAGTAACCCAAATCCAGTATTTCCTTATAATATAGATATAATATGCAATAGGCCATGCCAGGAATGATTTATTGGTTCATTAGTTTTGGTAAATGTGACACATATATGATTTCTAATTTATAATGAAAAAACAAAAAACCATGAAGATATTTATTCTATCCAAGATGATCTTTTAAATAATATTTATTTATATCAAATGGAACATAAAAAAATAAAGGGAGAAATTAGATACAGTAATGTTTTTGTACAATAAAAGTTGTCAGAAATAAATAATGAATAATTAATATTTTGATAGTATAATAAAAAAACATTACATTCAATAAAAAACTTGACTTTAAAGTACTACTATTGATAAAATAAATATAAAAAACACAAGGATAATGAAAATTAAATTATTAATAATATAAATTTATAAACATATACATTCATGAACATACCATCAAGGCCTTAACTAAGATATCTTAAATCATACCATTTAGGACTTTGCCAAGACTATTTCACTGCAGGGGTAGGAATAAAACAATTATAGTACAAATATGGTCACATGTTTTATCTAGTGATACATTTCAATGCATCGATGTGATATCTATATCTATGTAAGAACAATCTTGTGAATGCCCCATTAATTCCTTATAAATTTAATGTTCAATTCATTTCATTCTCAAAATAACTGATATATCAACATTCACACATATTGAATTATTAATACAGATTATTTCCATAGTCAATGAAAGACAATATTTGATAAACATCATTACACTAAAATTATATATAGAAATGTTATATGTTTATTGAATCGTCATTTTGATGGAAATAATAAGGTTTAATTCTATGATATATAAAATATTTTCATAGAGGAGAAAAAATTTCCAATGAAATGATAGAGTCCAATAGTCAATGTGATCTTGAGAATATAATGATCTAAAAATATTGTTAACTCTTGATGTATTTAGTAATAAAACCATGAAATACATTGATATATTTTTCCATTCCCTCTCTGGAATTGGAAAATGGTTAAGATTTCTCTTCATTAATGGTAATTTTATTTAATCCTACTAACATATCAAACATTTCATTGTAAATTTAGCAATATCTCTATTTATTCCATCCCCCCAGTACTAATTTTGAAGGTCTTTGTACATATTTGTGCCAAAAAAAAGGAATGGAAAATGAGGAAATATGAGCATCACTAAAAAATTACTCTTCCATTAGAATCACATGACCCCCATAATATCTTTACCAATATGACAATACTTACTTCATAAACATCTATCTTAGGAGAATTATCCTTCTTAACAGACTCTACCTTTTCCTACAAAATAAGTCCCTCCTTTTGATCTTTTTTAATTCCATTTTACATTGTAGACTACCATGAATCCTAAAAAACATAAGATGACCCTACATCTATATATTCTTCGAAAACTTCCTACTAGTAATTTAATAATGGGTCATGAGAAGATGTTAACATGGTTAATGTAACATTTTTTTTATTATTCAAAGCTTTGAACACTTTTTTTCATTTCCATGTTGTTAAAAAATACAGATATCATAGTCCATTAATAGTTACATCCATCTTTTCTTACCCATTGTATCTCATTTAATGTAAAAATACAATTCATTATTTTTTATCAGTATATATCTCTCAATTTACTACATATAAATGATGCCTCCATATTTTTAAACGGAATACTATAGTATCTAATTCCGAGTCATGTGTAGTGTAATTCAACTCATGATGATTGAACTAATGAATAGAATATGAAATTACATGATCATTCTACATTATTAAACATCCCAGTCCCATCAATGAAGAATCCATATAGAAAAAAATCTCCATTTTAGGAAGTTTGGAAAAAAAACTATATCATTCAAAAATCGTCCTTTAATTTCATAAAAAGAACTATCCCATTATTTTATCAATATGAATATAATTGACTTTTAATATAACTTAGTTAATAGGCTATAAATATAAAATAAATCTATAATATATCAGTATTAAACCAGTAATTCAAGAAAACAATGGATCTATATAATATTTTAGGACTTTTCTATTCTTGAAAATATATATGTCTAAAAGGCTCTATAATTATTTACTCATTAGATAAAATATTAACATGTAAATAAATTCAATGTAACCCAAATTCACACATTGTAAATTTTTCATTTATATACTTTTCATTAATGGTTTAAAAAAAAAACCCAATGTGACTTCCATGTTCCTCCTAAATGGCATAATATACCAAAATATTATTCATTAACTAATGGAAAAATATTTTCATAAGGTTCAAAAATATAATAGATGAATTTGATAACAAAAATAGAATAACCACAAACTTTTAATGATCAAATATCGTCCAAAGAAATATATTTATAATTTCATCCTACTTCCCCTTCAAATGCTTGTACATGGAAGTAATATTGACCTTAAAAAATACTGATCTCCATTAAGATGAAAAAAAATCCATCGAAATGAGTAAAATGATACATTTTCATAATATTTTTGACATTAAATGATCTATAATCAATGAAAAAACTCTTTGAAACATCATTCCATTTAGAAAAAAATGAGGATAACCCTTTTATGGAGGGGTATACTGAATGAAATCCTTACCTAACAACTCCTAAAATTTATTCTTTAATTATAAATCGTCTAATTGAGTTATTAAATAATGGTGTTCTGAAATATCATTATCATCATCAACTAATTCCGTAGTAATGTCAACCTCTTGATAAAAAATAACACCTAGAAAATCATCTAGAAATATATCCATGTACTTATTCACTACAATAACATCACTAATTTTAGAAGTTTATCACTTATCAATAATATAAGATATATAACATTCACATCCATATCTAATAAATATGTATCCCTCAATACAGGTTATAAAAGGTGTGAAATCCTTGAATAAAACATTGTAGGATCTAGAATATATCATTTCATGATAAAATGAATGAAAACCCATAACAGGAATTACATCACACTATCCTATGGGAAATTTTACAAGAATTATATGAATGAACAACCTACTTATTAGAACACAATGATTCCAATAAATATTTCATTACCTAATATTTCCACAAGGATTTCTCACCAAAATTTCTATATTATTTTATTATGGTGATATTCCCATTTTACTTGTAAATTTCATCAAAAAGAGTGAATGTGAAGAACCAGACACAAATATGTAATTGGTATGATTCAAATAAAAATGTTTCATATCTATCAATAATTAATTTGATGGCCCAACATCATCTGTAGTAGTATCAAATGACTTTTTCAAACATTTCTATTTCTAGTCGTGATGATTTTCAACTCGTGAATCTATAATTTGACCCATGTCATCATAATTACCAAACTCATTACTGCTAAAACAAATCACCACTAGATGTGCATCAGTTACACGATTTGTTAATTATTTAGGATTATTTTCTTTATAGTAGAAAACCTTGTGACCAAACTAACCACACTGAAAACACATTATATGTCATATCAAACATTCCTTGAATATTATTTTATTATACATGGAACATTTTATTGTATTACCATTTTAATTAGTATTATTTTTCTATGATTTACACCATATTAACCTTGTATTAATATTTTCATCTTGAGGAAAATAAGTTTCAGAAAAATTCGTGTCAAGTTTCTTTGCATAATGGACTCCTTTTTCATTAATTGTAATTTATAGTGTGGAAAAATATCTTCACATAATTGGTATTAAACTAGATTAAAATATATTTATTTGACTATCAGTGACGAAATATAATCAACCACATAACTACATAATGTTTTGATTTTTTCCTCATAAAAAGTTACGAAATATCCATTTTTCCCTAAATCCCTATGAAATTTGTTTGTTCCAATTAAGAAACAATAAGTAAATATTTATCATGTACAATAATGTTGAATGTGTCCAATTACAAGGAATAAATATTATGTTACTCATCGGTATTATTAACCAAATGCCACCATTGTTTAACTTTATCCTCAAAATTATAAAATACAAGTGTCACCTTTTAAAATTCATATCACTGAATCACTCCAAATATCTTTTCTAATGAATTGATCATTACTTTCACTGTCACAGGATCTAAAGATCCATGAAAATAATGTGGGTTTTGTTTCAAAAATTATTCTACTATCATCATACTCTTATTTGGAATATCTAGATTCAATGATGAATAGATACCACAACAATGTATAACTTGTGTTAACTAATCCATCACGTTAAAATACTAATCAGTTCTAATTCCAACCATATTGGTAGGTTGATCTGGGATGATATTTTTGTCTTAGTTGCTTTCTAATATATCCACAATATTACATATATGGAAACCCATTATGAATAGAAATATCTTAGATGAAGTAAAATTGGAGTATTTAAATACAATATAATTTCAACTTAACCACAAAGCATATTCATTCAAGTGTATGCTTTTAATATTATCCTAATCTCTAGGTTTATCCAAAACATTCCTATGATACAAACTATAAGTATCATACATTATACATTATATAATATTGATTTTTATGTTATGAATTCATTCTCATCATTTGGGGAAAATATCAAGATTATAGTTTTATATAATTTTATAATAACTCATTCAAATCAAAACCATATTTTACAAAGTGGAATCCTTTAATCAATATCTATTTTCAATATGATATAATTTTTTTTTGATAAACGATTTTTTGTTTTCATAAAAAAAATCATGAATTTTAACTTTTATTATTCCTTTACATTACCCAATTTTAAATATGGTGAAAAATTATTTTTAAACATAGGGTGTGTATAAAATTTACTATTAATTTGTTTTAAAAAATAATGAAAAATGTTAGTCTAGTGAAAAACATGAAAAGACATGAAATATTAAAAATATCTCTATTTTATTTTAAATAATGATTAAAATCATTTACATATGAAATACACAATCTCTTTCTTCTAAATAAAAATCAATAAATTTCAGAGTATGAAAATAAAAAAATTTGGATAGTTATAAAATCAAATTCAATGTCAAATCTAATATCTTATTAGAAATAACTAAATCCCAGTTAAATTGATAAAATAAACACTATAGTATCATCCTCTATATTTATTATTATTATTAGAAACATTACCCAATGTATTGGATCACTATTTAGGAAGATCCATTATACAATATATATTCTTGTCACTCGATTCCATTTAAGCACACATATCATATAATCTATATCAGGATCACTCAAAACAATATGGGAATACTCATTAATGTTCAATTACAATATCACGATTAAATCATTTTATACATGAAATTTTTATTCAAAAAAAAATAAAAAAACTTTTAAACTCATATTCAAATCAATTTCAGATATTTAAATACAATTTTATTTTAAAAAAATTAATACCAAAATAAAATATTATTTTAAAAACGAATCTTCTATTAAATAAATTAGGAAAAGGGAAAAGTGGTTTTTCATTGAATAAAACATAAAATATTTTAAAGGAACCCAAACTTAAAATGATTGTATCAGAAGTGGAAAAAGTCATGTTTTTCATTATACATTAAAATAGAACATTACTTTTGTTACATGTAAAAAATTTCAGTAATTTAGTAAAAAAAATTATTTTTTAAATAATTTTGAAAGGAATAAAATATTTTTATTTATAAAACTATCATTTATATATAATTAAATTCATTAAATCATTTCAAATACAAGGAAATTAAAGTGAATTAGAGTTTGATGAAAAACGTTTTATGTTGATGTTTTTAGAGAAGACCCTTACTCTTATAGAAATATTTCAATTATAAAACCCATTAAATAGTAACATTTAAAAAATTTAAAATTATTATATTATATAATTTCAGGATATAAAATTCCTATGGGGTTTCATATACCCCTTATTAAATAATATATGATAATAACATTATAATATTACTCAATGAACAAAATTTTAGATAAAGTCACTTAACATGAGTTTTCCTCATCAAATTCATTCTATATCTTCCATAATAATATAAATAACATAATCATTTAATTTCTTAATAAAATTTATCATGTTGATTATTCCCTTTATTTCACCTAGTACTATTCATGCACAATTTGATAATAATTTATGTTCACTTCATATTTTTGGATGTTATTCAGCTTATCTATCAAAAATGAATTTTATTGGATGATTATGGTAAAAGTGGTACTTGTTTCAATAATATATAGAATTATAATCATGAAATAGAAAAAATATTATATATATATATTAAAATTTTTAACCAATCATGAGAAGTGATTATGAAAAATGAGATTTGTTACAATGATGGAGATAGTAGGTCATACGTAGGTAACGTTACTATTTCTGAACGATCATTTTTTAAATGAGTTATGTAATATTTTATCTAAAAAATTAAAATAATATCATAAATACCATATTATTTTATTATATAAACATATAAACATAATCCATTTTATTTGATGGTGAAAATAATCACATCACTTCATGGAAGTGGTAGTCCGCACCTACGCATGAATGATGTCATCATTTTTTAGTGAGTGGAATGGTAATATTATAAATGATATAATATATATTAATATTGGTAATTATTTAATTAATGAAATAATTATTTTTAAAATATTTCATATATTTACTAAATTTTTCTTTATTACATTCCATGGAAGGTGTAAGTGAAAAATGAATGACATTTCTTCGTGATATGGTAGTTTTCCATACACATGATAAATATTATCGTATCCCCAACAAAATGAAAATTAAAAATTTATGTGTGATTTCATAATTAAATGAGTATAATTATATTAAAAATATAATATATATATATATATAAATATATAAATATACATTAATTCCTTCATTATAACATTCTATGAGAGGTGATAATGAATAAAGAATGACACCGGTTCACGAGGAGGTAGTCCACCGTACACAAGAATGATAATTTCATTTCACATTTTATAGAAGAGGTGATATATTTTTGTTAAGAAATTAACAAAATAAAATATTAGAATATTTTAAATTCTATTTTTATTATATCATCTCAATTTAATCATATTTTAAGGTGGTATAAGAAGAGATAAAATAAGGATGCTCAGTTATGCATAATACCTCATTTTCTAACAATGTTGTTAGGTTGAAACAATATTTATTCATATTATGGGTTAGTGAAAAAAAAATATTTCTAAGACCTATATAGTAAGAAAATTAGGTAATTTTTCAATTCATGGATGATCCAAGTTTCTATTATGGTGTGAATAAGAGAGGATATGGGGTGATAATTTATATGGGTGGTAAGTGGGACACTTCAATTTTTAGTCAATAAAATGGTGTACCAACTTTTTTTCAAATGTATAAAGTATCCAAAATGGATCATTATTGAGTCTTATACATAATACGGTAGAAATGTTTCACAAAAATATATTTTACACATTTTTTTTGGACATTTTTTCGCTTATCCTTTTATTTTAACATTCATGTAAAACCGTTTTAACCAAATTAGCAGTAAACAATTTACTATTTTCTCTATTAATTATAAATAAAATATATATTGAATTTATTATATAATATAAATTATTATTATTCAAAATATTTAATATATCTTTACAAATTTTACTTGCATAATTGACATACTTTAATTTAAAATTACACTTGTAGATTCCATGAAATGTGGTTTATCAAGAATTGTAATTTTCAAGTAAATGATGATTTTATATTTACTTAATGAATAATAATAATTATTTTATTAATATTATTAATATTTATTTATATATAATCAATAAATATATGTTACAAAATTCATCATTATGTGTTGTTTTTATTAATTAGTATAGAAAAACATTATGCACATTAAAAAGGTTTCCAAAAAATACAATCATTGAACCCAGAAAGATGCTGATATTAAAATCTATTATAAAGATGATTAAAAAGAAATTATTTAGATTAAATATGGACAAATAATAACCATTTTATATAATATAATTCCTAAAATATAATTTAACTTTAAAATTACTTAAATTTTTTAAATTAAATAACATTTTTCCAACAAATAGTATATTTCACTATTAAGAGAAAAATCTATATTTTAAAAAAAATACAAAAAACGCATCAAAATTTATTTTCGAAATTTGGATTTCATAATTGATATGTGATTATTAAAATTAAAATTATAAAATATATAATGTAAAAATTAAAATTAGACCTTTTAATAAATTTATTTAAATAACGTTATTCTCTTTTTGCTTAAAAAATAACTGACAATTTTTATAATGAAATATACTATTTGTTGGAAAAATGTTAAAAGATAATTTTTTTATACTATTTGTTGAAATATACTATTTGTTGGAAAGACAATTTTTATAATGAAATATACTTATAGAATGTCTTATTAATTTAAAAATTTCTACTTTATTTCACACTTTTTTAATTGAATATAAAAGATATTTTTTTTATAAATCACAAAAATTAACTATTAATAAATTATAATGTCCATAAATGACTGAAATTTCATTCCATGTATATCTAAATATTTATAAAAACCAATATGGTTAGTAGATTTTATCCAATATAAAAAATTTAACAGTAAATAATTAAAGTAACATCTAATTTTCAACATAATATTTAACTATACAATCATTTAAGTAAAAACAATATGATATTATCCAATACATCACATATGTCAGGGGGTAGGTGACGTATCCTTCGCCAATAAGTTATGGATTTAAGCCCTGTGGCATTTCTATAAATGATGGGTTGTCATCTGGAATGTGGGTATTTATATTTCTAAAACTATATTCATAAAATTACTATAACATTCCAAAAATAAAATAAAATGTACATCCAAAAAATAAAATTAGTCATTAAATAAATTTTTAACCACCACGGGTTCAATAAAACTTAGTCCTCCCCCTCAATAAAAAAATAATCTTAGTTAAATATTATTAATTTAACATCAAAGGTCTTATTAAATATAAATTTATTCATGAAATTTAATCTTATTTCCATAAAATCAAAAAAAAATGTATTCCTAAAATAAAATTTTTACTGAAACATATACCAAACCAAAGTATTATATTTATATAAATTTCTCCCAAAATATCCATATTCAATATTAAATTACAAGCCCACAAAATCAAAAGGTGGTATCTATTACATTAAATATATAGTAATACTTTTACATGTTAACCCGTGATGGTGATGAAAAATATTGTAATATCCTCATCTCAATAATTAACATAACTTCTTAGGACTATCCTCAAATTCTGAAAATTAGTTGTGTTTACTAATCTATGTTTTTATATATCTATTTCCTAGTGATACTACTAAATTTAATCTGATTAAAACTCTAAAGACTCGAACCATAGTATCCCAAATCTAAGGATTATGTTATTACGCTATCAATATATACAATGACTAGTATCATGAAGGACCAAATAGAGTTTTAGATTTGGTAAATTAGTTACATACTTTAATATCCACATACAATTTGAAACATAAAAGTAAAAACATTGTAAAATTAAGTATTTTACATTCTTGAAATAATTCAAATATTCCTTATTCCTATCATAGATAAAGGTAATAAAATAAGAGATGAGTTAAAATTCTCATCATGGGTTTCATAATGTGGAAGCAATCAGGAATAATAAATGCATATTCAATATATATAGGTAAATAGTTGAAAACACATTCCATATAATCAATAAATTGATAAAAATATGCATTCATGGATAATATCACTAACAAATATCATTTATTCTAATAATAGAATTATCAATTACAAAAATTCGTTAAATTGTAATTGATTATTCCATAAATCATGATATTTATATCAGAAATTCTTTCACTAAGATTATTTAATCATTTGTTAGGTATACCCTAGTTACACATTTACTATTAGTTTACAAATGATTCTCATGTGGAATGTCCATGCATTGAGGAGATATCCCTAACCATGACCCACCCATCACTACATGCCCAATATATTCTACATATATAAAATTACCAATTCAATTCATAAAGAGTATTCCTTATCAATAATTTTATGTATGGTGTATAGAATACATAATATCAATATTTCACTAGTTTATCAAATAACATTCATGGTAAAACACTGTATATATAAATGATATATGGTTTGGAAAATATTAAAATACATGATAAAAATAATATGTATATTTAAAATAAATTTAATTTATAAGGACTAAAATAATGTGAATGTGTTAATATAATTTTATTGACAACATTATTAATCAATAAACTGAATTTCAAAACATTCCTTGGTTAAACTTATCACAATCCATCTTGAGAATGATCATGTATGGTTTCATTTCAATATATACCTAGTAGATTATATGTAAAATAATTTTTTATTCATTTATCAACTTAAATACCATATAAATATCATTAAAATAATATATTGAATAAAAAATAGTTTTTTATTAATAAATAATTTGTAAGAACTAAAATTTTAAATAATATTTTTGAAAAAAATCATTAAATAGAACTATGAAAACTTGTAAAAGATGATTCAAATAAATTTTCGGTTATGATTTAGAAAACAAATTCATGCTGAATTCATAACAACAAATACCCCTCAAAAATTATCGATAAAAATACATAAAAATATGTTGTTAAGAAAAGGACAAAAATATTTCTTTTAATTTTTTTAAATGAATCATGTGTAATAATTTGTTTCAAAATTCACAGGATAATTCTAAAACAATTTATGATTTTTTTAAAAACATGGATGTGGAATTAGAATAATTTTTGACAAAAAAGAGAAATTATTTTTTATTTTCTTAATTAAATTTTCACTCTCAATTAGTTTACCAAATATAGTAAAATTGTTATATAACATGAAAATTTCATGAATAAAAATAGGAGAATAAATTTAATGGTGTTTGTTAAACAATTATCAAATAATTTTCTTCAATGTAAATACAAGTATAAACAATCCCTATTAAAATGAGAATAAGTCATAGCCCCTTAGTATTTTGGTAACATTTAAATCCTATAACCTATAGAAGGAATACCATAAAATGAAACATTAAATACAAAAAATATAAATAGGTTCATGATTTAACATATCAAATGGGTATTAGATACATATCATGAAACTTTTTATTTTCATGCTAAGAAATATGTCATAATGGAGTAGGAAATAAGACTAAATCTCTTAAAAAGGATATAGGGTTGAAGTGATAATTAATCAATCAATTCATTATGTTTATAAAATGTAAATAGACATATTTATTTTTAATTAGACATTAAATAATAATACATCCTGGCACACATAATATTGTAATATAAATGATAAATGATAAATAATATATCACAATAAATAGATATTTAGTTTTGTAACCCTATACCATATGGTAAACATTGATTCATATCACCAGAGAAAAAATAATTTGAATTGAAAAAATACAATTTTGTATAAATGATTCATGAAATAAGGGGACATGGCTTTAGATGATCTTATATAACAAGTGAATCTATAAGGGATTCTAGATGGAAGGATGAATTACTAGTTGAGCTTCTCCCCCTTTATGTAAATGAATGTAATAAGATTCCTTATTTCAGAATCATGTTGTTCTCCTTTCTATTATTGAATAAATTGTGTCTCGGTCTTTGATTGATGCACCACATTAAAAATTAAATAATTTATAAAATGTGAGTATATACACCCTCTTAAATAAATCAATGTATAATATTATGATATGCCAAAATGAAAGGAAATTGAGCTGGAATCCATTACCCCAGTCCAATATATCACGTATGATATTTATCTTAATGAATAATAATATTTTGATGATTATTTACCATCATTAGTAAAATTTCTAGATTATTATTCCTTTTATTTTATTTAATGTCGTTTTATATTTAATTACATAATAAATTATATTCATATCGTATATTTTGGTTATATTATGTTTATATATCCAAAAATATTTCTGTGTGTTAACGATGGAGAAGGTGGTAATTGGTCATTTATATACCCAATATTAATCTATATATAATTAAAATTTCTTGATATCAATTAAAATTTTTAATCCATATATTAAATATTTTTATGATAAATGAACCATGTTACAATCATGGAGATGAAAATTCATATGTGCACATAGGTAATGTTTCCAGTTTTCAATGAAAATAATCGACAGAATGTTTGCACTGTATTATCTACATATAATGACCAATAAAACATAAATATAATTCTATTTTTTTAAATAAACTAATATATATATATATATACTCAATCATTTTTTATATTTATTAAAATTGAATCACATCGCTTCATGGAGGTAGCAATCCACACGTACACATGAATTATGATATAATTTTAAAATTAAAGAAATGGTATGAAATTTTATGATATATTACATTTATATAATGATAAATATTTAATCAATATCATATATATAGTAAATACATGATTTAAAACATCTTTGAGCAGTAGTGATGGAAAACGAATTACATCGGTGAATGTAGTTGTATTCCACTGTACATTCGAATGATGGCTTTTCTTATTTAGTGGAAGTAAGTATGGATATAGGTTATATATTGAAATAAATAAATCTCAACATATGTGATATATTTATGTTATTATATCATCAATGATGAATAATATATCAAGGATCTGGAATAAGAAATAAAATAAAAATGATTGTTTAAGAATGATATTTTTTTGGAAACGAGTTTAGGTTTAGAAAAAAATCCACTCTTTAATGGTTTTATAATTAAAAAAGAACTATTATACATTTTATTTTATGTATGGAAGTTATTTGTTCTGAATTTTCTGGACAAAAATTCATTTTAAGTTTAAATAATTGAGTATATGATGTTCCCATAAATAAGTTGTATGAGGGGAAGTCTCATATTTTTAAAATATAAAGATAATATATAATTTATCACATTAAAAAATGTCTCCAAAATGATATATTTTGAATATGGTTTTATTATGGTTAAAAAAATATCATCTAATAATATTTTAAAATGTTTATGTGATATTTTCACCCGATTATTCATCTTTGAACCCCATTAAACCTTTTTCCACAATCAGTCTAGTATTAAATGATTTACTATATTGGGGCCATTAATGCTCATATAAAAGGAAAAGAGACCCCAAAATAGATTATTATTGAAATTATCAACCATTTACTATTCACATGGTTGGAAATAATAATTTTTTTGAATTTCAAATTATTTAATAAAATATTATTTGTTATAAATTATCATTAATATCAATTTTGACAGTAATCAATTCATTATAATTTGAAACATTAATACAAATATGGAAGTAGAATATATACCTTTAAACCATACCAAGAATTTTATAATTATATCATTTTTTGTAAGATAATTATATAGGTGAACTATATATCGTTTAATATTTTAAAGTCATTTATTTTATTTCTCATTAATTTTATAATTAATCTTTCAGCATTGCATAATCATTGGAGATAAATATTTCATTTTATAAAAATTAGAAATAAATTTCCCTCATAAATAAAATTCGTTTTTATTTCTAATTAATATTTATAATAGACAAAGTTAATTTTTTTCATTTCTACCATATATTATAATTATTAGAATCACAAATGTTATGTTTTTGGATTTTTATTTGATAAAGTATTATAAAATTTATAATTCTGTAAACATGGAAAAAAAGTTCGTCTATTAAATTTTTTTATGAATATTGATGAACATTTATCATTTAAAAACAATATTTAAAGTTTTAGGTTTTTTTTTTAATTTGTATCAAACACTTTTTACCCATAATTTATCAATTTTACTTTTATTATTGTAAGCGATATTCACTATGCATACTACTAATAGTCAAAAAAATTATATAGGACCCATATTCCAAATATTTTACCTTATGATTCCACATATTGAAAAGATTTTCCAACATTTAAAACATATAATTGAAGAATTTAATTTATGATGCAATTGTGAAAACATGAAATAAAACTTATTATTCTTAAAAATAAAATTATCAAGTAATAAATGATCTTATATTATCTATATTAATTTATATAATTCTTATATTAATTTAAATATATATATATATATATATATTATTTAAATATTATTTAAATATTTCTTCCCCAAGGAATATAATTATTAATAAAAATGAAATACACTGTGCATTTAATAATATTTTACATAAAAATGTATTTTATGCTTAAACAATTAGACCAAAAAAGAAAAATTACTTATTAAAATGAAATAAATTAGATTTTTATTAACAAAATGTATTTTATTTCACTTTAATTCCAAAAACAATACAATGGAAATTTTAAATTATCTGATTTTATTTAAAATAAAATATAGTTTTTCAAAAAATGGGGTTTTCAATATTCATTGGAAATTCACACTGCATCACCTAAACCTTCCACAGTACGTTTCTCATTAAATAATATGATAACGTTTGAAGTATGCAACACTAAGTTCAAGCACACCATGACCAATCAAACTAAACATTTAAAAATAATTTATAAATTGTAATAAACAAATTTTGATATTTATATATTCTATATAATTTCAACACCCATATTATGTGTTTCTTAGATATAATATAAGAACAAATTCAATTTTTCAGATAAAATAAGTATTTTTCAAAAAAAAACACAATTTTACAACCTTTTAATGGGGAACCCTTTAGAAATCCAATATTTAACACTTTTATTTATTCAATTTTACATAATAAATTACTTCTTTAGAAGAGGGACATAACTGATAACTTGAAAAGTTTGATGAAACGTTAAAAATACTAAATTTTAATTGAAAACAACTTTTTTAATAAAAAATAATTTATAATGTTAAATTAAACCATTGAATGGTTTTGAAGAATAATTAAAATATATTTTTATTATTTAATCATATATTGGTCATTGGAAATAATTTTTCATATAAATTGTATATAAACACGTATAAATCTTTTGATAGTTATTATTTCTCAAAATCCTTCTTTCTGGTTTTGAAAATTGTAATATTTTTTTAAATTAATTAATACGACTCTTATTTTTTGAAAATGGTAATATAGAAATTATTTTTTAATTTGAAATATCAAAATTATCTTTGGGAGATGTTTTGGTATTTTTCTAAAAACATTCTATTTTTTGACAAATAGTAAAAAACACTGCATTTTTGTTTAAAGAATAAATTTTATCTAAATAATTATTATTAATTTATATTACTTTTAAAGTTAAAATATAAACATAATATATTTATTATTCCATTTTGATTAATTTTAGTCATTTTATAATAATATTTATTATATAAAATTTTATGTATCTTTCAAACGTCTTTTACTCACATTCTAGACACGTTTGGAAATTTTCATATAACAAAATATTTCTGCGTCTGTGAATTGAATTTAATAAATCCAATAGACACAATTAACATTAGTAAGTAAAATATAGTTAAATAGGATGGACATAATTTATGGTTAATTGTAAATTTTGAATTTATTTACCACAGTGAAAAGTAAATAGGGTAACTACAAGTAAAAATAATTTTATAATTACCCTAAAACATGTCCTAATTCTGTTGGATAAGTTTATTTTGACAAAAATCATCATTAGGAATAAAACATGATTATTTTTTGTTTATGTCTATTACATTAGTACATTTATTATTGTTTTATTGAATGAAGAGTCAAAAGTGTTAAATAAAAAGCATAATAACTAAACCTTTTTAATATAGATTTGTAAATAAGATTAATTTAACTATAAATATTAATTAGAAATATAAAAATATTTCCAACATAATGGTATTTTATTTATATTTTTTATACATTAAATAATTAAATTTATTTATGACCCAATGATGATGTAGTAATTGCCTTATTTTTTAATGATTAAAATAATTGATTTTATAAATATTAATAAAATTGTAAATTGAGACTTTTGATGTATTCCCCAAATTTTCAAGGTTAATATGAAATTTTAGGGTTGATTAAATATTTATTTTCTATGTGATAATATTTGTATGACTTTTAAACAAACCAAATACTAAATAGTTTCAAAATTGACATAAATGAGTTTTCAAAACAAATACAATATTATTAATTGATATAATTTTTATAAAAATATATGGATTAGAAAATGTACATGAATAAGGTTACTTCTATCAATAATTAACCACTTGGGGTTCTATTATTGTTATATAGTAAGTTTATTAACCATTTATTATAATAATACAAGAATACATTTTAAAAGTTAAACTATTTAACTAATAGTCATATCTAAAAGATAAAGATAATATGGTGACCTAAAAAAGTTATAAAACCTATTGGATGAGAGTTTTTTGACCTATCCCTACCATATCCTCAAAATAAATCATTTTTGAGCCATTATCAGCCTAATATGATTGTATAATGAAATAATATTTGTTGTTCATCCTATAGTGACCCTCACCTCTCTTATAAAAGGGTAATTCCCCTTCTCCCAAAAGCACACCTCCAAAGACATTTGACTTGGCCAACCCCTACTCCAATATCTAATCAACTACTCTCAATTTATAATATAGGCCTTACATTGATCATAATGGAAACTATGTATCCCATTTGATGTAATCAAAATGAAGAAGCTGAAGAAGAGGTAATAATTTTATCACCTCTTTCAAAGTTCTTTTGTTCTTCTACTTCCTCTTTTGTTGTTCATTCAATACAAACATAATACCTCCAATTCCTTATAATTACTATGATGCTATTATAAATATTTTACAACCATATTCATTATTTTATCCATCCTATTAAGGACCAAGTCACCAGACGTGTGGACGTACGACTTACCATCTCCGCGCTGGGATGTTGTTTGTTATTCAACACATCATCATTTGGATTGGTATAATAATGTGTATAATTTTTGTAAATAATAAATATAAAAAGTCAATGATTATTTATATATTATATACCTTCCAATTACATATGATTTCACCATAAATATAATGGTATTGCCGCCCGTGCGTACGTACGGATTACTATCTCCACGAACGCAATGAAATTCATTCCCCATCGTAACCATTCAAGAATAATTATAATTTTATGATTAAAAGAATTGTCTAATAACATAATATCATTATTTATACGAATAAAATACATCCTTTCCATATCCAACATGACTTACGTAACAAAACATATAAAGTAAAATGTATTAGTGAACACCTGAAACAATTTTACTATTTAATTATTATTAACAAATCAATATTAGAAAATCATATATGATATCATATTATGTATGTGGTTCATATATAATTTAATAATAATTATTTCCCCATTATACAGGTGGTTAACCAACCATCTACTATGGAAAAGTACAAGATACTAGGTTTTCATCTCACTTTTTATTCTCGTGAGATTCATGCTATATTGGCCATTATTTCCTTTTGTGCGGCTTATGTACATCCCATGATTATATTCATGATGTCATATATTATAATTTATTGTTATTTACATCATCATTATATGATCCTTCCTTCATGGGGTATATTTTTCATAAGTTACAAAATCGGTAATGTAATTTCAAATTTCCATTTCCACTCATTTGGGCATTACACGTACTTCATTGATTATTTTACTCCATGATTATGTATAAAATCAAAATTTATTATTTATGTAGTAATTTTTACTTCATTTTTTATGATATAAAATTGATACACAAAATAATTCCATTGATAAATTCTCATGCCATTGATATGAACTTTTTAAGGGTAATCTTATCTCAATTTCCATTAATTGAGATAAACATCCAAGTCATTGGTTTTGTTTTTACAAGAATATGGTTTAATGTCTTCTCATATATATATAATTAATATCCAATTATTTTGATAGTATTCATATTTTTCACAAATAATTATTTAATATATTTATCTTTAATCTATGGATACCGTCTTTATAAGGGATTTCGTCTCAATTTACAATCTATTGAGACCTATTTGTTGTTATGCACCTATTCACTTTCATATTGAGTATATATAATCCTTTAACATATTGTATCATGATTCCTATTATTCTAATGATATTATAATGTTTTTATTTTTTTTATTCATCAATTACTTGTATTCAAGCATCTATCATTTTTTAAGTAACTCTTTAACTGAAATATCGTTTTAAATGTTTTTAATGATTTATTATTTTAAATCATTCTCATTAATGTCCATGTTTTAAAAATGTATTTAAGTATTTATTTATATGGACATAAATGTATTGAAATTAAAATTCCTTTAAAATGTATCAAAGTGGTATGGGATACTTTGATTCAAAATTTTCTTTTATACAACTTCATTGATAAATTGTGGGACTTTTAAATGTTTTCAAGAAAAAGGGGATATTTCTCTCAAAATGTTTTAATGATTTTTTAATCTATGTCAATAACCATCATTATTCTTTATTGAGGGTGATTTATAATAATAAAATCTTCCATATTGTATTTAATGAGTCATTTTTTACTGTTGATGTGCTATTTTTAAACCATTTATTGTTTGTGGTTGAAATATTGACATTTTGGTTTCTAGTTATAATATGAATTTTTAGATTATGTTTCAATATTTTCAAATGAGGAATGTATTGGAATTATTATGTTAAGGGTGGATCCTAATATAGCTCTTCGATGCATTGTTAGGTCCCATGATACAAATAAGTGTCTTGGCATATTTCCTTCACCAAATCTTATTTTTAGTCATGGAACGAGGCCTTGATTATGTAGTTATGATGTCTGACATTATACATTCCATCAATATAAAAGTTGTTATTGATATAACATGTTATTATTAGACATGTATAAAATCTATGTGAATATGTAATTTATAATATATGATTTATCTTTTCCATATTATATTGAGGTTTATGTTTAAAAGGCTTGTGTTTTAGTGTTATACATTGCCTTAAATGTTTATACTTATTTATAATAGCTTCCACTATATTTTTATTCTAACAAAGCATCTATGCTCACTGATTTCCTAAATTTTCTTTTTTTCAAGATGAAAAAATTATATTATGCTAGACCAGTAGGGATTTTTAATGGTATATGAGTGTGTTCAAAGGGGAAAAATTGTAGTTTTTTTATGATGTAGGGTAAAACTTATGTATGTATCTACTGCTTCAAAGGCTACTAAACTAATCATTATTTTGAGACTTTATCTCTTGTGATAATTCCATTAATATATAATAATGCATCGACTCAGGGTAACTGGGGTCTGGGTGTTACAGTTAGAATCAGAGACAGTTTAGTAAAACCCTTAGAAACTAGATTTAGAATCATTCTTATTAGAGAACATTTCCCTAAGATAGACTTTGGGAATTAGTTTATAAGAACTTCCAAGATTTTTGTTAACATAGAGATTTTATGTATTTTCCAATAAATACATCTCTGTTAGGATACGAGCAGGTATAGGTTCCTCTTGCATTGATTTACCTAGGAGTGGAAACTTTTACAATGAGTTTCAGGTTTGACATAGGGTATTCTGTTAAAGTAAAATAGGTCATGTTGCACTAATGGTTACAAAAATCCCGATGGATATTCTCACGAAAATTTTCATCTTCATTAAAAACTGATTTTGAAAGATTTTAATATAATATTAGAATAAATAACCTTGATTAATCCAATGGTGTTTTAGATTGAAAATATGGTGTCAGGAAATTCTCTAATTGATTTTATGACTATTTTTACTCACACTCTGCTTTCTGGTGTTAGTTAGTGGTCGGATTCCAAGGAAGTCATTGTATCATTTTACATGGTGTAAAAGGTAGACAAAGTGGTGGAAATGATTAATGAATTGGGCTGTTGACAGGCATAAAATATATTGTATCCATGCTGAATCAATTATCCAAAAATATGAACAATAACATATAAATTAATCAACTTCCAAAATCAACAATAAACGGAATGTCAGAGAGTGATAAGAGATCAAGTAATGGAGACCATGGATAAATGAATGCTCATTTTCCTTCATGAAGGAAATGTTGAAGAAGACATATAGGAATGTGTCTTATGAGAAAAATGAAATTTATTGTGTTTGGGAAAGAAGGAAATAATGTACTGATTTTCTGTGGAAAAATGAGGAGTACTACAGATAAAAATATACAAGATCCTAAGAATCCATTTACAAAAATTAGCCATAAATGTTTGGGACCTGGAAATTACCCGAGTCAATGTCATATTATATTGGATAACCTCTAATTCATGGAAAAACCTTTGTGGAAATAAATGGGTAGAGAAATGTTTAAAAGTGTTAATACTCTTTTTTAATAGGATTATATTGGAAGCTTTTCTCTTGTATGTGTAACCCAGTAGTTCATTATTTGTAAATTCTATTTGAGGAAGATTTATATTTTATTTTGTGGATTTATTTATAAAGAACCATTTGGGTTTATATGATCCTTGAACTTGAGTCAATTACATGATATTACTTTTTGGGAAGAAAATTCAAGGTATGTGATAACATTTGTGGTGAAAATATGTTATGGTTATTTATTAAGAATTTATCTAATTTTTGGGAAAGTTATAAAATAATATTGTTTTGGAAAAAGAAAAACACACGGACCATGTGACAACCTATCATGGCTGACAAAGCTACGGGAATCGAACCCACAACCAAAGTGTGAATTGGATTTTTCACCTACAACATACTACATGATTTCCCTAGTTAGTATAACTAACAATTTTTAATAAAATTATTTTATTGATCAAGAATAAGTTGATTTTGGGAATATATTATTTATTCTTAGTATATGAAAATGATTTGATTATTAAGTGATAAATGTTATTCGGGAAGATGTTCTCTCATTTGGGAATACTATATTATTAAGGAAAATAGAATACAATGTTGTTTAATAAGAGGATTAATGGTGAATTTTTATTTTGGAAGAATGATTTTTTAGGACATATAGTTATTTGGGTTATTTATGAAAAATGGTTAAACTATGATATAGAATATGTGATTAGGTTAATTACTTTTATATATGTGATGATAATTATAGTCGATGTTACTTGGAGTTAAATGTTATGATTTATCATTGAATACTATGTGATCAAATCTGTCTGAATTTTGGGTTTCAAACTAGGTTTGGATTATTTTGAAAAATTATAAGGACAATTGTTTCATTAATATTCTTGGTTGAACTTTGGCTATTTTTTGTTTAATTTTAGAGATTGAGAGTTTTATTTATTTATATAAATTATTATCATTTTTTGGAATCATCTGATCTTGTACTAAACAGTTTGGTTTTTTATAATGTCTAATGATATGGGATATAAATAGTTCTTCTTTTTTAGATGATGAGATTCCCTAGATGTTTATTCTTGCACTTTCTGTGTTACCATGTCATCTTGAATACTTATCTTTTGTGTGAAGTATGAGTTTGTGGTAGAAATTAGTTAATGTATGGAAATCTTCTTATCATGTATTCTTTTTCTTATTCTATGAATAAAATAATTCATGAACATTAGGGAGTGTATCTTGACACCAATAAAGTGTTATCCCAACACATTATTTTTTGTTGAACAGATGATATTTTAAATCATCATATATTTTTGGCTTTGAGAACATCAATTTTTCATTCACTAGATTATTATTGATGACCACAATCACTCCCTAAAAATAATTACATTTTTCTTCCAATTATAATTTCCACCTATGTTCTTATATTCTAAATTCTAATTTTGTGGTGACTTAATCATTTCCATTTCCCTCTAATTAAGAGTAAATTTTATTATCTCTATTTCCAAGGTGAATTTTCCACAAAGGGTTCTTCTATTTTTTAACATTTAATTTCCTATGAAAATTTTCAAATTGTCAGGACACAATATATTTAAGGAGGAAATAATGTAACACCCTAAGCTTCCATGGTACGATTATCATTTAATAATACTATAGCGTGCAAAGTACGCAACACAAAGTTCAAGCACATCATAACCTATCAAACTAGCCATTTAAAAAGAAAATATGAATAATGACAACAAAAATTTGAAGTTTATATACTCCATATAATTTTAACATTAACATTATTTAATTATTATACAAAATATAAAAACAAATTCCATTTTTCATATAAAATATTTATTTCGAAAAAAATGAAATTATACTGCCCTTTTTCTAGAACCCTTTCCAAATCTGATATATGACACTTTTATATATTAAATTTTACAAAATAAACTTATTCGTTAGGATCGGGATATACAAATTTATTTTGGTTAAGTATTCAGTGCTTCTCTGATAATTTTCATATTATTATGAATAATGAAAAATTCTGAATTTTAATTAAAATTAATTTTTTTAATAGAAATGATTTATAGTATCAAATTAAACAAATGAATTTATTTGATGAATAATTATATTATATTATTATTATTTAATACAATTACGGTCAATGAAAGTTATTTTTCATTTAAATTGAATAAAAACACATATCAATTCTTTGATAGTTTTTACTTCTCAAAAAACAGCTTTCGGGTTTTGACAACGGGAATATTTTATAAAATAAGTTAACAAAACTTCTATGTTTTGAATTTGGTAATATTGAAATCATTTTGGAATTTCTAATATCAAAATTGTCTTTGGGTGAATTTTGTGTATTTTTCTAAAAACATTCTATTTTTTATGAATAGTGATAAAAATGTGTTATTATTAAAAGCCAGAATTTTATTTTAATAAATATTTTTAATTTAAATATATTTTAAATTCAAAATAGATAAATAATACATATAGTAATTCAATTTAATTCATTGAATTAATTTTATAATAATATTAGCTATATAAAATTTTATTGATGTTTTTACTGTCTTTTTCTCACCTTATAGGAACATTTTCAATTTTTAATAAAAGAAAATTTTAAAACTTCTGTGAATTGAATTTCAAAAATTCTAGAGACAAAGTTGGGATCAAAAACTAAAATGTGGTTCAATAGGATGAAAACAATTTTTCTGAATAGAAACTTTATTATTTTATTTTCCACAGTTAAAAGTAAATATTGTAATTATAGGTTAAAATAATATTATAATAACCCTAACTCATGTCCTAATTCTATTGTATAACTGTATTTCAACCAAAATCAACCTTAGGAATAAATTTGGATCATTTTGGTCCACATGTATTAGATTAGGACATTTATTATTATTTTATTTAAAGAAGATGTAAACGTGTTAAATTCAAAGCTTAATAACTAAAACAATTTTAATATACGGTTATACGTAAGATAAATTTGACTATAAATTTTCATTAGAAAGAGAAATCAATTTCTTATATAATGGTAGTTTATTTTTTCTTTTTATAAATTTAATAATTAATCTTATTAATGACACAATGATGATACATTAATTACCTTATTGATGAATGATTATAATAATTGATATTATAAATATTAATATAATTATAAATTGAGACTTTTGATGTATTTTATGAATTTTATCTGTTAATATGAAATTTAAGGGTTGATTAAATATATTTTTATATGTTATAATGTTTTTATGACTTTTTGAAAAACCAAATGCGAAATGGTGTCATAATTGACATAATTGAGCTTTTAAAACAAATACTATATTATTAATTGATTCAATATTCTTAAATTCTACAGTTCTTTAAAAGGACCTATATAAGGTTATATATATCAATTATTAAAAACTTTTGGTTTTCTTTGATTTTATAGAATTTTTATTAACCATTTATTATAATAATACAAGAATAAATGGTAAAAGGTAAAATATTTAACTAAGAGTTGAATATAAAGGATATAGTTAATATGGTGACATAAATTTGTCTAAAACCTATTAGTTTAGATGTTTTTGACCCATCCCCACCTTAGACTCGAAATAAATATTTTTTGAGCCATTATAAAATGAATATGATTGTGTAATAAAATAATATTTAAAAATATTACCAAAGTGACCCTCACCTCTATTATAGTATGGTACTTCTCCTTCTCTCAAAATCACACATACAAATCCATTTTCCTCAGCCAAACCCTACTCAACATTCCTCCCAACTACCCACACTCCAACCTAGAGGCCATTTATTTATCATAATCCATCATAAAGATCCCTTTTGATCAAATCGAACTGAAGCACCCGAAGAAGAGCTAATAATTTAATCACATCTTTCAATGTTCTTTTCATCTTCCACATCATCTTTCTTTGTTGTTTCCATAATAAAATAAGAACTCCAGTAACATCTATATATTGTGATGTTATTATAAATATGGTATAACCATATTGATTATTTTATCCATACTTTTAATAACAATGTCACCAAACGTACGTATGTGTGGTTTACCATCTCCAATTCATGGTGTTGTTTATTATTCAACACTTCATCATTTGGATCGGTATAATAATGAGTATTATTGACTTAAATGAAAAATACAACATATTAATTATTCTTTATATATGATATAAATTCCAATTACATAAAATCTCACCATCAATAGAATGGTATTGTCGCTTGTGCGTACGTACGTATTATCCTCTCCACGTACACGATGAACTTCATTTCCCATACTAACCATTAATGAAACATTTTCATTTTATAATTAAAAATAATTTTTATGAACATAATATATTTATGGATTTGAATCAAATACATATTATCCATATAAAACATGACTTATTTTATAAATCATATGAAGGAAAATGAATCAGTTAGCACCCAAAACAATTATACTACTGAAATATTATTAAAAATGAAATATTATAAGATAATATATTATATCATATTATGTACCTGGTTCTTTTATAATTTAATTAGAATTATTTAACATTATACAGAAGGTTAACCTACCCTCTACTATGGAATAGTACAAGGTAATTGCATTTCATCTTAGTTTTTATTCCCAAAAGATTCATGCTATATTGGCCACTATTTCCATTTGTGTGGAAAATATACTGACCATGATTTTATTCATGGTGTAATATAACTTATGTTATGTGTATTTACATCTTAATTTTATGATCCCTCTATCATAGGGTACATGTTTCATATGTTACCAAATTGGTAATGGAATTTAAATTTTCAATTTCAACTCATTGGGCTTTATGCATACATCATAGATTATTTTACTATGAGAATTTGTGTGGAATCACTATTTATTATTTATTTAGTAATTTCCACTACCCTATTTATGGATATATATTTTATACAAATAATCACTCCATTTATAAATTCACGTTCCATTAATATGAACTCTTTAAGGGTAATCTTAACTCAATTCCCATTCATTGAGTTTAACAACAAAGTCATTGGTTTTATTTTTAGAAGAATACGTGTCAATGTCTTTCTATTGATCTATACTGAATATCCAATTATATTTAGTTTTTTTATATTTTTCATACATAATTATTTCATCGATTTATCTTTAATCTAAGGATACTGTCATCATAAATGATTTCATCTCAATTTATATTCCATTGAGACCTATTTTTCATTAGGCACCAATTCACATTTATATGGTGTATATAATATCCGTTGACATATTATATGATGAATCACTTTATTCTCTTGATATTATAATGTTTTGATTATTTTTATTCCTCAATTACTTGTATTCAAGAATCTCTCATTTGGTTAGGAACTCTTTACATAAAATGTCTTTTTAAATGTTTAAAATACTAATTCATTTAAATATTTATCATTAATATCCTTGTTTCAAAAATGATTTTATGTATTTATTTCTGGGGACATTAATTTTTGTAAATTAAAATTCCATTCAAGATTTTCAATGTGGTATGGGACACTATTATTCAAAAATCACTTTTAAACGTTTTCTTTGATAAATAGGGTTACGATTAAATGTTTTCAAGAAAAAGGGTAAATTTATCTCAAATATATTTTCTGATTATATTCACCTATATGAATATACTTCATTATTATTGATCAAGTTTGATGTATTATAATAAAATATTTCATATTGTATTGAATGAGTTATGTTTGAATGTAAATGTAGTATTTTTTTAACCATTCATGTTTTTTGGTTAAAATATTTACATTTCATATAATAGTTCTAATGTGAATGTTTAGATTATGTTTCAAAATTTTATGATGAGGAATGAATTGGACTTATAATGTGATGGGTGGAGCCTTATATAGCTCTTCAATGAATTGGTAGGTCTAATGAGAGAAACTAGTGTCTTGGCACCAGACCTTGACAAAATCTTATTTTTAGTCTTGGCACTAGGCCTTAAATATGAGGTCACGATGTCTGGAATTATGCATTCCAGAATTATGAAATTAGATAATGATATTACATGTGATTATTAAAATAGTAAAATATCCATGTGAATAAGTAAATGGAACTATTTCATGTATCATTTTCATATTACACTAAAGATTATGTCTAAAAGGCTTGTGTTTTATTCTTTTACATTTCCTTAAATGTTTATGGTCATTTATGAAAGTTTCTGCTATATCGTTATTCTTACTAGCATCTGAGCTCACCCATTTCTTTTTTTTCCCATATGAGAAGAAGTATATTATTCTTAACCTGTAAGGATACGTTAAAGGATATGAGTGTGTTCAAAGGGGGCCCATTGTTGTTGTAGTTTTTAATGATGTATTGTAAAACATATTTATGTATCTGGTACTTCCAAGGCTTATAAACTAATCATTCATTCAAGACATGATCTATTGTGATCATGAAAATGTTATGTAATAATGCATAAACATCGGGTAATTGTGGTTGGGGACCTACACAATTTTTTCTGAAAAATAAAAAAAATCAGCAGAAGTTAATTTTGACATTATGATTTAAAATATTATGTTAAATTTATCAAATTTATTTTCTTAAATTTTTAGAAATTAATTAAAATATATTCACATGAGAAAAAATAATCTCGTATTGAAGAAAACTCATTTTGAAGAATAAAATTACCATTCAAAAAATTTATTGATTATTTACTAATAATTGAATAATTTTATATTGGGTAGGATATTTATATATATAAATCATTAATAAGTTAATCGCATTCATGGATTCCAATTTAACATCTTGTTTCTCACAGTCATATTAATATAATATAGTTTGGGGTCCTTTTAAGACCATTGTTTTGTATCGTGTCAAACATAACGTTATTCTATTAAAAAATCAGGGTTTTAAAAAGATCTCATAATGGATTGAATACTAGGTTTTATAACTAGTTACTGCATAAACCATTAAAATTTGTAACAATATTATAGTGGATAATTCATGTATCTTTATAAGAAACATGGAAATGAGTAGGTCTTCATACTAAACCTTGTAAATACTATGTATTGTGATCCCTATAATAATTATTCATATTTTAGGTAAGATTGTGAGTTATCATTGAGTATAATTATAACTATAGAAAGTTCAATCAGATGAATTTAGAAGGAAAATAATTCATATAATTAATCCACGGATTCACCACTCTTAATTGTTAAACTATCTTGGGGAACTATATTGAAACATGATGGAAATAACTGATCAATTATGAACAAGATTATACTTACATGGTAGAATCATCATGTTCAGAATTATAGCTCATTGTAGAGGTTGACAGCATGGATCTACAAAGGTCATCAAAGGATTATCCAGAAGTGACCCAAACTATTATCAATAAAATTCCCCATGAATTGTTATGTCTTATTATATAATATGGTCATAGAAAACATAGGATTTTCTATTATATTATTATACCCATGGGATTTAATTGACCATTAAGGATCATTAACATTGATAATATAAACATTTAATAGTGATCACATGATTAATACAAATACAAGGTTTTAACATATCCAATTTTCAACGATAATGGATATGTTGACCTCATCCAGTAGGATCGTACCATATGAAGAACTTTTATCTGAGCATATGAGGGAGGTATAATTTCTGGGGTTTTCCTTTGATCAATCCCAAACTGAGATCCAATAACTTAAGCATGAGTGAAATAGATCACAGGAGAAGTTCAAACTCATCGAGATCACGACCAAAAGCATATTCCCCAAATATCCACAAAAAATTCCAACCATCTCACACCTTAATCATAGGGAATATGTTGGTGTATTAAATGGAAATAAATTATGAACCAATTAATTGTAATTTTTTAAATTGGTTTTTATAAAATAATAAATATATTTTTATCCTGTTATTGTTACATTATAAATTCATTTTATTTTGATTCTATAAATCAAAAATATTATTTTGGTGAAATATTCGAATTCAATTAAGGAATTTATTTTTTTTAATCAAGGGATTTTTGAATTATTTTTTAAAATATTTTTACATAACTTTTATCAAATATTAGTGATCATATAACTTTTATGAAGTCAAAAGTAATTTTTATAAGGTTCGGAAAACTATTATTGTCAAAAAACTGTCATTTTCAATAAATTACAGTCTTTATATTAAAAGAAAAAATTCATAAATTAAGAAAATTATATATGTAAAATTGATATTATTTTTGGAATCGGGATGTTTAAATTATCTAATGGATAATTTTTCATAATTTCTAGAGATAGTTGAATTTTAGGGTAAAAACATAAATACTGTATAAAAATACTTTGTGTTTTATTACATCACAATGACCCAAAAGTGATGCAATATGTAATTAAAATGGGATCCACTACCAAATATATGTTTTCCCATTAATATAATTTTATTTTGAGTTATTTTTATGTATATTATGAATCCATTATGAATCCTCAAAGACATATAATATTTTTTAAATTTTTTTAAAATTAGTTCTTTATGAGTGTCATTCACCTATTCATCACAAAGGTTAATATATTAACTAGATCATACCATGGAATTATAAAATAATAAAAATCAATCCGATTTAGTATAAACAATGGGAAAAACATGGAATGGTTTGTAGTTTTGGATATTTAATTATGTAGAGTCGAAAACCTAAATAATAAATGACCCCCACCTTTCCCCTATAAACCAAACCATGCTCCCATTTACCTTCATTTAAAATACATATAGAAAATCCAAAATATTTCCCCCACTCCCTAGAGTCCTCCCAAGTTACCCCAATCTTTCATAATATCTCTCCGAATCCTTTGGAGTTACACACTCAATTAAGGGATCATCCACTCTCCTCTTTTATCAAGCTCTTCTTATATGCTATATATCTTAATTCTCATTTTCTTATAATGGGATATGATATTCCATATTCCCATTACATTTAATTTGATTTATAAATTATTATATTTTTGTTCCTCTCTCATTAAGACTCCCATGATCCATTATGCACAGCCATTACCATTCCCAAATTTTGTAAGGATTATTATCCCTATTCTTGTTTCATCATTACATTATGCCTTTTATTTAAAAATTTATAATTTTGGGATATGAATTTAGAAGTTTTTATTACTTCCCATTTTATTTCAAAATAAATATGTACCCTTTATCTCCAATCATATATTTTTATAAATATTTGTGTATCACCATTATGATTCCAAAATTTCACTATGATTTTCCATGCCAAAACAATTGTATAGTGAATACTATACCCCTTATTATATCAAGGTTCTTCACATTTATAAAAATATAATTATCTGTTGGAGATATATTATATGAAATCTACATTCCTTGATCAAGGGAGAAATTAATATTATGAATTAATTAATTACAAAAGTTCTATACTACACACTTAATCATGTGAATGAAATGATTGTGATGGGTGCGACCATATAGCACTATAATGCATTGGGTAATGATTTGTACCATGATATGTCATTTTTGGATAGGTTTTCACCTAATTCCATTATGAAAATATTTATACCATAATGTTTCGAAGTATTTTCCTTGATTTATGTTTTTGAATCAATGTTATAGATTAATTACACATTTCCCATGTTTTGATTGCCATGATATACAATAGATTTTTATACATGTTCCTTTATTCCTCACTGATATGCCTATTGTCTAACATGTATAAATTATACAAAGTTTATTACCATACTGTGCACTATAGATCACCCATTATTATGTATGTCCTCAAGTTATCCCATACTTCTTTATGTTTAATGGAGTAATTTGTGAATGTTAATGGTGTTTTGAATAATGCAAGTTATGTATGTTTTTAATAATGTTATTGAATCCCATGTTTCAGTTGTCATGTTATGTACTAACTTTTTAAAGACGCTAGTTTTATCAGTTTTTTGGTTTTCATTATGTGTAAATTTATGTAATAAATAATGTATTAATGTATAATAAATATAACAATTATTATAGTTAGAATCATATGAAAATTGTATTTATTTATGGGATCATTATTAGAGAAATCATGTGAAATGCATTAGGATAAGAGTAAGTACAAGAACAAATCCATAAATTTTGGTACTTGTGGAGTAACTGGGTTTTTATGAAAATACATCTCTTTATAGATACTAAAAAAGTACATGGTTATGGTGTAGATTTACCTTGTAGTAACAACTCTGAAAATGTGTTCTGGGCCTAAATCGGGGTAACCCAGTATTCGAAAACATGCCTTACTGTGCACATGGTTAAACACCCATGTGGTATATTATTTGGAAAATTCATAATCTCAATATTATCCATTATTAATAGTTTAGAATAATCCCGTATGAATATATATAAGTAATTATATCATGGATATCAGATAATGAATCCTATAAACTACTAATTTAATAAGATAAATGTAATTTAAAAGTTATACATTTAATTTCAATTGAATCCATGTTAGTTTTTTAATTGAAATAAATCTCATCCCAAATTTTACATTTACTCTATCCACTGGGTAGAAATATGGGAAACCATGTAAAAAATCATTGTAAAGATAAATGTGATGACTTCCCTAACGAGATATCCAATTCAATGGGAGTAGGAATCTCCAAATTTATCATCATACTCTCTCTACTAACTCAATATCTAAATAGAAACTTATATTAGGAATGGCCAATCCCCCCTAATAGAGTAAAATATGCAATCAACTGATTTAATTAGAAACATCCAACATTAATGGATCATCTGATCCCTAAATCATGGAAGAATGGATAAAATCATTGAGAACATATTCTTCAACCTTAAATGTTCTTATAAAAGGGTGGTTATAATGGTTCTTTATCATATAGTGGGATAATTTGGTCAGTGGTGGAAATTGATCAAAAATATGAAGCTTGTGGAAGAGATCAAAGGGATGGAGTGGACAGAATTCTAGAAAATATTTTTAGATAAATACTTTCCTAAAACTCTACAACATAAAATTAAACATGGAATTCATCCCCCTCAAGCAAAAAAGGAGACGAATCTATTGATAGAATAAGGAAAACCTGAAATTATTTTGATGATATGCCTCTAGATGTTTTAGTTCACCATGAATACAAGGTTGATAGCTTCTTTGATGGGATGAAACTTAATCTATGAAAAAACATTGAGATCTAGGACTCTGATCGCATTGAAATAATTGTGTGTTGTTTCATCAAATTTAAAATAGATATTAGTGAATCTCATCTATATCATGGGGATAATATATGGAACGTGGAGTTCAATTTTGGTAGTTTGATAGAGATATCTAATGGTGTTAATAAATTTCAACATCCTATTTTTCAAATGTGAACGAAAAAAACACCAAAAAAATTTCATATAGGCAACAAATAATTGTTTTATGTATAGTATAGAAGGAATCCTATAAATAAATTGATGATATGAGAAACCAAAGAATTTGGTGGATGAAAGAAATATTCCATTCAACCCTAAATTAATTTTTCATTTCTTTAAATACATGGAACCATGGACCATTTAAAACCAATTCCCTAATCCAAGGGTTTTTTAGATAACCGACACCCTCCATGGTAGGAAGGGATATATTTTTCCATCACTTCCACTGAAGTGAATCTATATAAGGATGTGGTGAAATGTACCCTAGTTTTTAGTTAAAAAAATAAAAAAAAATTCCTCCTTCATATCATGAATTTTCTATTGAACTATCCAAACACAAAAAAAATCATTGAAGAAGTGTAGTAAGTGAAAATGGAAAACGGATAAATTATAGAATCATAAGTATATAACTCCCACCATATCATTATTTGTGAGATATACATCCCAAAAAACCTTGTCATCCTCCCTTTGGTTTAATTTTATGAAATTGTGGGAACAAATTTTATTTTTCTATATAAAGACAACATATATTTCTACACTAATGAAATCACTCTTCGTATGTGGAATCGGCCACCAATTATGTACAAGTGTAAGGATGAGTATGAATCTTATTTTATAGCATCATCTCATTCATGGATATTATTTCCCTATGAGAAATCCCCTCTAGTGAAAATGAATGACTCTAAGGAATGTTTCATCCTTAAATACATACTTATTATTGGGGAATATGCTGATGTGATTCCCCAAAAATTGTACAATATTCCTCATGGTTGAGAGGTTGAATTTTCAATTGACCTTATACATGTGGAATTGAAAATATCCAAGATTACATATAAGATCTTTGTTATAGAACAGTAGGAGATAGAAAAAATACTATAGGATAATATGGATAATAGGTTTATACACAGATGTGCATCATCTTGGGGTGAACCAATCCTCATCATCGAGAAGAAGTATGAGTCATTGTGCCATTGTATTAATTACCATCAGCACCATAAGATCATGTTTAAGAAAATTATCATTGGCAATAGATTGATGACTTGTTTGATTCGCTAAATAGAGAACAATACTTTTATAACATGGATCATTGATTTGTATATTATCAGGTAAGAGTGAATAATGAAGATATCCACAATATTTGTTTTCATACAAGGTATGAGTTTATAGTGACTCCATTCAGTCCATAAAATGGTCTAAAAACACAATTTATTTTATGAAGAGTCTATATATATTATATTTTAAAAACAATTATTTGAACTCTATGATAAAAACTTTAGAAAAGGATAAGTATTATGCCATGTATAATTAGTGTGAGTTCGTGTTGAAGAAAGTCTCATTCTTGGATAATATCATCACAAGAAGAGAGATATTATGGATACTTCAATTTCAAAAGTAACTGAAATATGGATTATGCCAAAATATTTGACCAATATCCATTTTTTATTTGGGTTAGTTGGGTATTATCTCTTATTTGTGAGAGGGATATCATGATTGGCGAACACACCTACCATGCTAACTTAAAATGGGGTCATGTTTTAATGGAATGATTAATATGAATAAAGAATCAAGGAGTTTAAAAGAAGTATTATCAAAGCTTTTGTGATTACACTACCCACAAGTGAATATCATTTCCTAGTGTTCAGCTATTCTTTGAAGTATTTATTTGGGTGGTTGTTAATAATGAATGAGAAATTCATTACCTACGCCTCAATGAAGTTGAAATTTAATGAGTAAAACTATCACATAAATGATCTGGATTTCGCAGAAATAATATTCTCTTTTAAAATATGGTGGCATTATCTCGTTTCGGGGTAGTGTTAAATATAAACGGATCACCAAAGTATCGAATATATATTCACAATAAAATAATTAAATATATTCCCATAATGATAGTTATATTTGATCAAATATAATGACTACTCAATTCACTTCCAACTATCTTATTTGAATATAGTGGTGGATGAGTATATAGAAACGACACATCAATTTTTTAATTAATGATATTTGAGAGGGATCAACTATTCTTATAATTGAAGAGGATAGGATGAGAATCATAATGTAATAGACATAACTAATCCATTCCGAAAGTATTTTTAAACAGTCTCTACCTGAAAAATTAAAGGATGCTAAAAATATTATATAGGTTTTATAATGAAATTAAAAAATATAATAAAAGGTAAATAATTAGATATCAATTTTAATGAATAAGGAATATTGAGATTTTGATCAAGAATATGTGTTCTATCATATCCTAATTTAAAGATGTAACTATTTAATAATGCACATAGTTCTTGTTTTTCTATTCATTGATGTAACAAAAAGATTTTTTGGGTTATCCAAGAGAACTATTTATAGAATAACATTAAGAAGGAGATTTTTAAATATACATGTTGTTTCTTGGTATGTCGGTATATGAAGGCTGAAATTTATAAGTCGAAGGGGATGATACAACCATCACCCATAAAAACATGGAAATTTGAAAACATCACCATAGACATTGTCACTAGACTACTGCATACATCCCAAGGAAACTATAAGGCCCCAGCCTTAATCATTACTTAATCTTGAGTTATTACAAGATTACACATTAAGGATCTTTTCAGGTTTAGAGTTTTAGAGAATTGGGACATAACTATTACATCTCAAAGATTACAAAGTAGACACATCTACTCAACTTACATTTTTTTCCACAAAATTAAAACTTCTGAAAAAAAGAGTCATATCTAGTTCCTTGTTTTAGACAGCCTGACATTTCCTTGATCCCATCCTTGACCCCTATTCAACTTTATGTAGTCTGAAAAACATTTCAAAAAAACTTGGGATTAGCATAAAAAGCTCAGTAAGGTTTATAGAAATATGGAAGGGGAGCATGAGTTCATATATACATAAGAATAAAATAATACTTTACCCATAAAACATAAGCACATTAATATAACTCAACAAATCATGAATAAATCATAGAAATCATAAGACATAAAGGTAACTTGAGGCATTCATGACATTCTTACGTAGGGAGTAACCCTCTTGGTTACATTTGGAATACCCAGCACAATATATTCCTTAAATCTCTTGAGAGATACCTTAACGTTTCATTCCTTCGCGTTACCCAATGCATTGGAGAGCTGTCACGGTCTCACCCGCCCTTAGTTTATCACGGAACCACCAGTCTTCATAAACAATTCCCCAGAACCATAACATAATCATATCACTTAAAACATGTATAAAGGAAATATAACATTTCCATATTTCAATCACAAGAGATCACATCATAAAATTATAAAAACATCTAATAAAATAATTAAAACTCTATGAGATAAAAATCCCTTTATTCTTTGAAAATATTAAAAGAATACATTTAAAAGAGATTTTACAATCAAAGTGTCCCATTCCACTTTGAAACATTTTAAAGGGCTTTAAAACATTCATGTCCATATAAATAAATCCTTAAAACCATTTTTAAAACCTGGACATGGATGATAAATGTTTAAAAGAATAAATATTTAAAACCATTTTTAATACCAAAATAAATGAAAAGTAAAACATGGTATTTATTTTTCATTTTAAAAAAGTATTGCTTGTAGAGGAAGACGAAACTCAAATAATGGTCACGGCGGCGGAGAAGTCGTTGTCACCGCATACGTACGACAAAAACATTCCCTTTTTTCATTTAGTAAAACGCTTCATATAAAAAAGATTCCTTTTGGATAAACATAAAAGTAAAAGGGTTTTATACACCGTATAAAAGAAGGTGCTATATAAAATGAAATATTCCTCAATTAAAGGATATTGAGACAAAGTCAAATACAAATACGGTATCCTTGGATTAAGGATAAATCAATTACGTAATTATGTGTGAAAAATGAATACCCCAAATATAAGTGGATATTAAGTGTAAAACAATCATAGGTTATTCACACATATTCATAGGACGACACATTCAAGGAGTGCAAGTTTATCCCAATGAATCAAAATTGGGTTATGATGTTCCCTCACAAAAATTCGACAGCCTAACGGCGTCACTTCAAAATTCAGAAAATTAGTTGATGAGAGAGAAAATGGTATATCATCACTTGGACATAAAATTTACATAAATAAGGATATATAAGAAAATATCCCAACATAATAGCATGTGAAATAAAATACATAACAAAAGAAGTCTTTTAAAAAGAGGAAGGAGAAAGGTCCCCTTACCGAGTTGGGTAACATTCGAAACGTACACCCCATGGAAGAAGGGTCATACCATGAAGATGTAAATACCCATAAATGAAATTATACTACACAAAATGAATAATAATGGGTATTACATACACCACTCAAAGGAAATAGTGGCAAACGTATCATAAATGTCACGGGAATAAATGTGAGATGAAAAATCCATTACGATAACTCGGCAGCCTAACGACGCCACTTAAAACATCCAAAAATGGATTTATGAGATCAAATAGTGTCTCTAATAATATGACCATAAAATTTTCAGTATGAGGAATATAAAATAACATCCCCAACCATAAGAAATATGAGCTTAAAAGAAATGACATAAAATAGAGTACTTAAAAAGAAAGTGAGGCATATGATCCCTCAACTCAGGTCTGACTTGACTCGATCATTCTTTAACGTCCTGAATAATAAATATGAGTTAATTTCTAATTTATTAAGAACCTTTTTCAAGTTCATTATTCATTTTATATCACTTATTTAAATGTTGTAAACATTATGTAATCATTTAAGTTAATAATGTTTTCTTTGTCGATATTTGGTTCTTAAGTCGAAAGTGGACTTCTTACAATTACATGTTGTTTGTGTGTTCAAAGGTTCATTATATCCAGAATGATATTCTTGATTTGGATATCATATATATCATATATATTCATAATATACATTTATTTATAATATTACATAATCATTTAGATGTATGAAATGAAATGCACCGTTCATGGAGACGGTAAGTCGTACGTACGCATGAACGCTACTTTCATTTCTATGTCATATTAATAGAATTAAAACTAAATAATAGATATTTATATTTTAATTACAGAATTATATTAATCATTTATATTTAACCTAAATCATATATATCCATTATATATATGTACTTATAATAGTACATTACATTTGGGGATAAGAAATGAAACGCACCGTTCATGGAGACGGTAAGCCGTACGTACGCATGAACGCTACTTTCATTTCTATATCATACTTTAATGGAAAGAATATAATAATTATATAAAGTTATATTATAATTTCAGCATAACATCATATATAATAATTTCAAATCCATATTTTATACGTCCCACATATGGCACTAACGAATCGAATCACTTTGAAGGGGCGGTAGTCCGCACTTCCTAAAATGAAGTTATCAGATTTACCCATAATGGAAACCATAAAGGTATGCCTTAAATGAAAAATACAGAAGCTTAAGTAAATCATTAACATATTATATATCATATATAAATATAGTGACATCTTAATGGCCACCTTTTAAGGTGTTATATGAGTGTTGAACAATCATCATTTTGTGAGGCAGAAATTCGTCATCCATAGAAACATTATGTTCTTTAACCATTAGATGAAGCTGTGTGTAAGTGTAGTAGGAATCCTTTTTATAACAACATCCTAGTATATTTAAGATACATTATATTTTACAATATAAATGAATAAAAAGAGTTTATGGGGTTGGAGAAGCAAAATAAAACAAAAGAACACAAGAGAAGACACTACCATTAAATCGGGTAACTATTTTTTATTTGAGATCAAATGCTTCATTAAGAAGACTTCTGCCCAAAGTGAGGCTTCTCAGAGTAATATAGGGATGTAGAGAGGCAAAATGGGCAGGTTTTGGCCGAGCCAATGGGTTGAGAGGTGTGGGTAAGGAGGTAGAGGTGGGGACCTTTTATAATAGGAGAGGAGAGGCACTCTTGGATAGGTATAAAATGTAACTTTATTTTCAAATGAGTTTCGGATTTTAATGGTCCCACATTGATGTGTTTCTAGGATAAGGTGATAAGGGTTCTAAATACACCCATCCAATAGGTTTTTTATAAGTGTAGGGGATATATTTTACATTATCTATTCATTTTATTTAAATCGTTAAAAAATGAGGTTACCGTTGCACCATCATGATGTCATAAATAATTTAATTTATTTAATGTCTAAAATTTATAAAACAAATACTATGATGTAGGAAATATCTTTAGCTTTAAAATGACTAAATATAGTTTAAAAGAACATTTATGTAGACAAAATTAAAAATATTTTACTCAGGTGATACATTCATTATTACATTTACCATTCGTTAAAAATAAAAAAATAAAAAGTCACTTTCTCACAAAAGTGATTCTATGGGGCCCCCAAGATTGGAACAAGGAATCCTATGGTCGTCCATGAGACAACCCGTAGCCTTAGGACACATTTTGTGGTCATTTTTTATTATTATGATATTATTTTATTATATTTAACTACCTGATTACTCATTAATCAAGATAATTAAAGATAATTACCGTCGTTACTATTCATAATGTCCAAAAATAAAAGAGTCTTTATTAATTAATTTAGACCTTCTGATTCCGAATATTTAATCCATTTTACCAAATTCCAAACACCTAAATTGCAATAATTTATTTAAAAATAATTCCTGTTGTCAAAACAAATAGCGGGTTTTTTATAAACATTATTTATGAAAAGTTTGGCACTTTTTATTCCCAATTCCAAAGTGAAATGAATCCCAATGACCATAATTGGATTAAATGGTAAAAATATATTCTAATTAAGCTTTAAAAAAAATTAAAAAGATAATATATCCATATAATTAAATTATATGAAGAAGCAGTTTTGATGTAAAATGATGTATTTTTCACTTTTCATTGAAAAATGAACATTGTCAGAAAAATAACAAAAATTAACACAAGGAAAATATCAATGTCACAACCATAAATAATATGTTTATTTTGAAAAAATAGATCTTATGAAATTGTCAAAAGTTTGATTTAAAAATGGTTTTCCATCAAAAGGTAGTAAAACAATCTTTTAAAAATACTAGTGTATTCAATGCTTAAGATTGGATTCATTTGTATTTTAAACCTCTAAAATTTATTGGATAAAAGAAAAAACATTTAACAAACATATATAATCATATATTAGTTATTTCTATTCATTCTCGACAATACAACGACTATGTGTTAACTACCATTTAAAATAATATTATTTTATTATTACAGTGCAACGTAAGATTTCAAAGAACCTCGTAGTTGCGTATTAGGTAAGCCATCGAGCATAGCGTTCCATTTAAATTAATATTGAACTTTTTTTCACAAATAGGGATAAATATAAAAATGTAATATTCTTTATTTACCTGTGGTGTTACATCCTTCCCCCCTTTCTGGAATTGCGTCCTTGCAATTTTAAAACTGGGCTTGGAAACATCATTGAAAATCCCACATCGGAAAAGGAGTAAATTAAGCTATCACTTTAAAATAAAGAAAGGGAAGTACAAAGGTCACCCGAGTTAACCCATACTAGGATTCCATGTTGGAAAACATGGACATGGAGGAGAAAACATAGGGTCATGTATTGAGGACGAGTGATAGTAAACATGTCTAGGAGAAAGTTAACCATAAGAAAATCACAAACATGTGATGGGTTAAGCGGTATTTGATTCCCCAGTGGGAAATGTTAATAGACAACATTTTTTTAAATTTACTATTCATTGAGGAATTTATTTTTTAGCTTAACTAAATCATAATGAAATATATTTACTTTTCACGTAGACTTTTAACTTTTACTATATTTTTTAATCAAACTCATATTTTCTCCAAAATATGAGTATTTAAGAAAACTTGTTGGCATTAAGAGTACTATAATCCACCTCTTGAGAATTACCTAATCCACAAAAGAGAACTATATACATCCCATGTCTTTATACCTTAACCAAAACCTAATTTTTTAGTATGAGATCAGATAATCGACAAATGTATAATCCTTTATAAAAAGAAAATATATTATTAATCTCCAAAATTTGTCCAACAAAACCCAAAGTTCAACAAGGTCCATTTGATAATCAATTTGTCCATAAAATTATTAAATGTAAACCAAAATAATATTGAACCCCAAATATTTGAAGGATTTTGTCACATAGTCTTCCAAGGTACAAATTAACACTTATCATCAAATAACATCAGTTGCTCTAAATGTCTCATATTGAAAAGTAATTAACCTAATCACATTTGTTCCATGATAGGTTAATAATTCCCAAAATAAGCTTATTCTAGATTCATAAGATCATATAACTAAAAATAATTAGTCAAACTAACCAAGTACTTCACATAGTCCAGTGGTAGGTGATACATACAAGTCGCACTTTGGTTGTGGGTTCGATTCCCGCAGCTTTTCCCGACGCGACGGGTTGTCACACGGTCTGCGTGTTTTCCCTTTTACAAAAGTATATAATTCATAAAACATTTCCCAAAACGAGATAAAATATTCAAAAATTATCATAACATATTTTAACCTCATGTTTATCTCATGCCTTTCATTTTCCATCATATCATAGAGTAACCCATAATTACCTAAAAAGTAGGGATCATATAAACCCTAATGGTTACCTTTATAATTATTACCTGAACTTCTTCATCGAGTTAGTCATATCGTACATGATGCATTAGAGAAATGACCAAGGTTCAAGTGGTTGGTCATGACTCCTTGATAGTTGGTTTAGCACAACCCTGAGATTCCTCATTGAATTCCCCCATTTCATCCAGTCTCTTAATCAGAGAACCACCACAGTTTCCATCAAACCCATTGTCACTTTGGTGCCTGCTAGATCTATCCATTTACTAAAAATAGAATTGTCAGTATGCGTATATCAACAAAATCATCATGTACTAATGAGGAATATAAACACTAAGATATACTTACACATTCACTTTATCTAAAAACTATGAATGTTTCTGAAATCCTAGCCATTATGGTAATGTCACTTATGTTTATAGAATACCCTAACCTCTAATGTTTTCTAAACCAACCTCTAATACCAACAATAATGCCACAGCCTTAACCATTACTTAATGTTGAGTTATTACAAGATTACACATTGGGGATCTTTTCAGGTTAAGAGTTTTAGAGAATTAGGATATTACTATTACATATCAAAGATTACAAAGTAGACACATCGACTCAACTTCCATTTTTTTCCACAAAATAAAAACTCTTGAACAAAAGAGTCATGTCTGGTTCCTTGTTTTAGAAAGCCTGACATTTCCTTGATCCCATCCTTGAACCCTATTCAACTTTATGTCTTGTGAAAAAAATTTCAAAAAAACTTGGGATGAGCATAAAAATCGCAGTAAGGTTTATATAAATATGGAAGGGATACATGAGTTCATATATACATAAGAATGAGATCATACTTTACCCATAAAACATAAGCACTTTAATATACCTCATCAAATCATGAATACATAATATAAATCATAAGACATAAAGGTAACTTGAGGCATTCATAACATTCTTACGTAGGGAGTAACCCTCTTGGTTACGTTTGGAATACCCATCACATTATATTCCCTAAATCTCTTCGGAGATACCTTAACGTTTCACTCCTTCGCGTTACCCAATGAATTGGAGAGCTGTCACGGGCTCACTCGCCCTTATCATGGTACCACCCGTCTTCATAAATAATTCCCAAGAACCATAACACAATCATGTCACTTAAAACATGCATAAAGGAAAATTAACATTTCCATATTTCAATCACAAGAGATCACATCATAAAATTATAAAATCATCTAATAAAATCATTAAAACTCTATGAGAGAAAAATCACTTTATACTTTGAAAATATTAAAAGAAGACATTTAAAAGAGATTTTAGAATCAAAGTGTCCCATTCCACTTAAAAACTTTTTAAAGGGCTTTAAAACATTCATGTCCATATAAATAAATCCTTAATACCATTTTTAAAACATGGACATGGATTATAAATGTTTAAAAGAATAAATCATTAAAACCATTTTCATTCCAAACTAAAAGAAAATTTAAACATGGTATTTATTTTTCATTTTAAAAATTATGTCTTGTAGAGGATGCCGAAACTCAAATAATGGTCACGGCGGCGGAGAAGTCGTTGTCGCCACATACGTACGACAAAAACATTCCCTTTTTTCGTTTAGTAAAATCCTTCGTATAAAAAATATTCCTTTTGGATAAACATAATATTCAAAGGCCTTTATACCCTATATAAAAGAAGGTGGTGTATAAAATGAAATATGCCTCAATGAAAGGAGATTGAGACGAAGTCCCATACAAAGACGGTATCCTTGGATTAAGGATAAATCAATTACGTAATTATGTGTGACAAATGAATACACCAAATATAAGTGGATATTAAGTGTAAAACAATCAGAGTTTATTCACAGATATTCATAGAACGACACATTCAAGGAGTGCAAGTTTATCCCAATGAATCAAAATTGGGTTAAGAAGTTCCCTCACAAAAATTCGACAGCCTAACGACGTCACTTCAAAATTCAGAAAATGAGTTGATGAGATGGAAAATGGTATCTCATCACTTGGACATAAAATTTACATAAATAAGGATATATAAGAACATATCCCAACATAATAGCATGTTAAATAAAATAAATAATAGAATAAGTCATTTAAAAAGAGGAGGGGGAAATGTCCCCTTACTGAGTTGGGTAACTTTCGAAACGTACGACCCATGGAAGAAGGGTCATACCATGAAGATGTAAATACCCATAAATGAAATTATACTACACAAAATGTATAATAATGGGAATTTCATAAACCACTCGAAGGAAATAGTGTCAAATGTATCATAAATGTCATGGGAATACAAGTGAGATGAAAAATACCTTACGAAAACTCGGCAGCCTAACGACGCCACTTAAAACTTCCAAAAATGGATTTATGAGATCAAATAAGGTCTCTCATAATATGACCATAAAAATTTCAGTATGAGGAATATAAAAGAACATCCCGAAACATAAGAAATATGATCTTAAAAGAAATGACATAAAACAGAGTACATAAAAAGAAAGAGAGGCGTATGATCCCTTACCTCAGGTCCGACTTGACTCGATCATTCTTTAACGTAGTGAATAATAAACATGAGTTAATTTGTACTTCATTAAGACACTTTTTAAAGTTCATTATTCCTTTTATATCACTTATTGAAATGTTATAAACATTTTTTAATCATTTAAGTTAATAATGTTTGCTTTTTCGATATTTGGTTCTTAAGTCGAAAGTGGACTTCTTACAATTACATGTTGTTCGTGTGGTCAAAGGTTCATTATATACAGAATGATATTCATGTTTTGGATATCATATATATCATATATATCCATAATATACATGTATTTATAATATTAAATAATCATTTAGAGGTAAGAAATGAAATGCACCGTTCATGGAGACAGTAAGCCGTACGTACGCATTAACGCTACTTTCACATCTATGTCATATTAATTGAATAAAAACTAAATGAGATATATGAATATTTTAATACCAGAATTATATTCATCATTTGGATGTAACATAAATCATATATATCCATTATATATATGTACATATAATAGTACATTACATTTGGGGATAAGAAATGAAATGCACCGTTCGTGGAGACGGTAAGCCATACGTACGCATGAACGCTAAATTCATTTCTATCTCATACTTTAATGGAAAGAAAATAATAATGATATAAAGGTATATTATAATTACATTATAACCTCATATATAATAATTTTAAATCCATCCTTCATACGTCCCACATATGTCATTAACGAATCAAATAACTTTGAGGGGGCGGTAGTCCGCACTTCATAAAATGAAGATATCGTGTTTACCCATAATGGAAACCATAAAGGTATGCCTTAAATGAAAAATACAGAAGATTAAGTAAAATATAAACATATTATATATCATATATAAATATATTGACATTTTAATGGCCACATTTGAAGGTGTTATATGAGTGTTGAACCATCATCGTTTCGTGAGGCAGAAATTCGCCATCCACAGAAACAATATGTTCTTTAAACATTATATGAAGGTGTGTGTAAGTGTAGCTCGAGTCATTTTTATAAAAACATCCTATTATATTGAATATACTGTAGTTTTTACAATATAAATGAATAAAAAGAGTTTAGGGGGATGGAGAAGAAAATAAAACAAAAGAACACAAGAGAAGACACTACCATAAAATCAGGTAACTCTTTTTTATTTGAGCTCAATGGCTTTTTTAAGAAGACTTCTTCCCAAAGTCAGGCTTCTAGGAGTAAGAGAGGGATGTATAGAGGAAAAATTGGTAGGTTTTGGCCGAGCCAAAGGGTTTATTGGTGTGGGTATGGAGGTAGAGGTGGGGGCCTTTTATAAGAGGAGAGGAGGGGCTCTCTTGGAAAGGTATAAAATGTAACTTTATTTTCAAATGCGTTTCAGATTTTAATTGTCCCAAATTAAAGTGTTTCGAGGATAAGGTGATAATGGTTCGAAATACACCCATCCAATAGGTTTTTTAGATGTATAGGGGTTATATGTTACATTATATTCTCATTTTATTTAAATCGTTAAATAATGATGTAATCACTGCATCATTATGATGTCATAAATAATTTAATTTATTTAATTTCTAAAAATTATAAGACAAATACTATGATGTAGGAAATCATTTCAGCTTTCCAATGACTATTTATAGTCCAAATGATCATTTATGTAGACAAAATTAAAAATATTTTACTCAGTTGATACATTCTTTGTTACATTTAACATTCTTTAAAAATAAAAAGATAAAAAATCACTTTCTCAGAAATGTGATTCCATGGGGCCCCCAAGTTTGGCACAAGGCATACCATGGTCGGCCATGAGACAACCAGTAGCATTATGACACATGTTGTGGTCATTTTTTATTATTATGATATTATTTTATTATCTTTAACTACATGATTACTCGTTAATCAAGATAATTAAAGATAATTACCGCCGTTACTATTCATAATGTCCAAAAATAAAAGAGTCTTAATTACATAATTTGGACCTTATTATTCCAAATATTTTATCCATTTTACCAAATTCCAAACACATAAATTGTAATGATTAATTTAAAAATAATTCCCGTTGTCAAAAAAAATAGCAGGTTTTTTAGAAACAATATTTATGAAAAGTTTGGCACTTATTTATGCCCAATTCCAAAGTGAAATTAATCCCAATGACCATCATTGGATTACGTGGTAAAAATATATTCTAATTACATTTAAAAAAAATTATGAAGATAATATATCCTTATAATTAAATTATATGAAGAAGTAGTTTTGATGTAAAATGATGTATTTTTCAATATTCATTGAAAAATGAACATTGTCAGAAAAATACCAAAAATTAACAAAAGGTAAATATCAATGTCCCAATCATAAATAATATGTTTATTTTGAAAATAATATCTTATAAAATTGTCAAATGTTTGATTTAATAATGGATTTCCATTAAAAGGTAGTAAAACAATCCTTTAATAATGGTAGTGTATTCAATGCTTCAGATTGGATTCATTTGTATTTTAAGCCTCTAAACTTTATCGGATAAAAGTAAAAACATTTAACAAACATATATAATCATATTTTACTTCATTCTATTCATTCTCGCCAATACAACGTTATGTGTTAACTACCATTTAAAATAATATTATTTTATTATTAGAGTGCAACGTAATATTTCAAAGGAACTCATTGTTGTGTATTGGGTAAGCCATAGAGCATAGTGTTCCATTTAAATTAATATTGACATTTTTTTAACAAATAGGGATAAATATAGAAATTTTATATTCTTTATTTACCTGGGGTGTTACAGAAATAGTGCAATCAATGTTATTTTTGATCATCTTACATAGGATGCACACTTTATTTCAATTTGAGTGGACTTCTAACTGGGTCATCATTCATGAATATAGGTTAGAGAAGTGGTGATGCAGCATGGAGTACCAATATCAATTGTTCGAGATCCAAGACTCACCACAATATATTTAAATAGTATTGAGAATGTTCTATAAACAGAGATGAAGTTCATTAAATCTTATCAGCTTTAGACAAGTGTACAATCTATGTAGACTATCCAAACTCTTAAATAAATTTTGAGAGAATAATCAATTAACATATAAGCAAGTTAGGGCCAATATCTTTATATAAGTTCTCTAAAAACAATTTTTTCCACTTGAGAATCCAAATGGATCCCTATGATGATCTTTAATGGAATATGTGTAGAACAACTGGATGATGGAATGATGTGAGGGAACACAAACTATTTCGTCCTAAAATGGATGAGGAACTTGTGGAGATGTTTAAAACCATTCATAAGAAGATCAATGCTACTCATAGTTGATTCAAGAGATATTATAACATTCATTAATGATACATATCCATTGATATTGGAGACATTGTATTCTTATGAATACCTCCATGGAAACAATGATGATAATTGCGATGATGGGAAAGATACATCGTTTATTTTGATATCTTTAATCGCATTGGAGTGGTGGCCTATCAAATAGAACTACCACCAAAACTATCTCAAGTACTTGATGTATTTAATATATCCCTATAAGTCAATTATATACCAAAACACCCACATTTACTCAATATATACGAGGTACCATTGGGGAATGATCTTTCCCCTATGGACAAGATAGTTAATATGGTAGATCAGAGAGAAATAGTTCTACAAAATAAGACTATTCCACTAGTAAAAGTGTTGTAGATGAACCATATGTTCAAAGAATAAATGTGGGAACTATTAGGAGTGATGAAAAGGAGAATCCATTATCTGTTTTAGTGTGGGAGAATAATATTTCATTGGTGAAATTTATTAGGGGTTAGATTGTAATGACACAGACTATTATAGACAAAATTCATCTTTAATGTTATTCTTTTATTATGTAATATTGTTATAGAATACACAAGATCTTCATTAGTATTATTATACCCATTGTATTTCATTTTCCATTAATGATCAATAATGTTTATAATATTACTATTTCACAATGATAACATTATTAGTATCAATATTGGGATTAAAAAAATCAAATGGTCATAAAAATAGAAGTGATAACCCACAATAGTAGGATCGTACCATATGAAGCCCATTTCTCAAAGCATATAGGGACATATAAATTCTGATATTTTCCCTTAACCATGACCATGATTAGATCCAACAACTTAAGAATGAGTGAAACCATTTTGGGGAGATGTTAAAGATCATTGATATCTTAGACAAAAACATTTCACCAAACTGTCACATGAAAGTAGCACCATTACAAACCTTATTCATAGAGAGTATGTTGGGGTATTAAATTAATTTGTATGAAGACCCTATGAATAGAAATATTTATATTATTTTGTAAATAATAATTAATATATTTTCTTCCTATTATTGTTAGTTTGTAAATTATTTTTAATTTGATTCAATAAAACAAAAAGAGTATTTATTTGTAATATTCAAATTCAAATAAGGATTTTTTTTATTAGACAATGTATTTTTTTAAATAATTAATATTTTAATATTATTAAATAAATATTATCAACTATAAATAATTAAATAATTAGGATGAAGTCAAATGTAATTTTAATAAGTATTCGAAAACTCTTGTTGTAAAAAATCCTCATTTTCAATAAATAAAAATAATTAATTTAAAAGATAAATTTAAAGTATTTTTAAAATTATATAGATAAAAGGAATATATTTTTGGAATCAGTATGTTGAAATTATCCAATGGTCGCCTTTTCGTAATTTTTTGAGACAACCGAATATTCCGTTAAAATATTAAATACTATATAAATGTACATTATGATTTATGAAATCTCAATGACCTAAGAGTGATGTAAAAATTATGGTAAACTGAATCCACCAGCAAGTATATTTTCCCATATACGATAATGTGATTTTAGTTTATTTTTAATTGTTTGAAAAATCCATTATGAATACTCCAAGAATCATAATATATTTTATGATTTTAAAATCTATTCCTTAAGAGTGTGACTCAACTCCACATCACCAAGGGTAATATTTTAATATTTTTGGCCCTTGGTATTATAAAATAATGATATACACACCCATTTGGATGACACCTTGGGGAAAACCATGGAATGGATTGTGGTTTTGGATATTTTATTATGTATATTCCAAAACCAAAATAGTAATGAAATCCCCCTTTCATATATAAACCAACAAAATCACCAATTTATCATTACTGAAACACATTGGAGCACATCCACATGCTTTACTACACTCCCTAGAGTCATCCCATGGCACCCCCAATATTTCATGAATCCCCACCCAATCCTTTAGAGTCCCACAGATCAAGTATGAGATCTTCCACTATCCTCCTTTATCAAGCACCCCTTTTATGTTTGGTCATTTTATTTTTATTTTCGTTTAATAGGATATGATATTCCATTTTACCATTACATTACATTTTATGTATAAATTATGAGATCTTCCTTTCACTCCCATTAACAGTACCATAATGCTTTTTGTACACCTGTTACCATGTTATATCTTCATAAGGATTCCTTTCTCTATTCATGATTCTAAATTAAATTACACCTTCTATTTCTGAATTTCTAATGATAGGATATGATTTTAAATTCCCCCCTAACTACCCATTTTATATCCAAATAATGATATATGTCATTCTCTCTCGTCATTGATTTTTTTTGAATTTTAAGGTAACGTCATTATGCTACAAGAATTTTCTTGTGATTTTTAATGCCAAAACAATTGTGTAGTGAATACGATACCAAATATAATCTAAAACGTATATAAAATTATGACTATATAATTATGAATTGGGAATGCTCATGAATTAAATACACATTTCATTATCATGGAATAAATAGTAATGATGAATGAGTCATTGTCCTATGATCTATGTTTTAGGCATAGGCATGAGAATTAAATGATTTTGATGGGTGTTACTAGACAACATTCCCATGCATTTTGAAATGTTTAGTATCATGAAGAATTACGTTTGTATAGGGGTTAACATTATTCTTTTATTGTACTTTTTCAATTATTAATTATTTGGGATTTTCCCTTGAACTATTGTTATGATTCTGCGATTTATGTTTTTTCCACATTTACCATGTTAGGATTTTCCATCTCTAACAGGTCATTTAATTCATGTTCTTTTATTCCTCCTTGATATTACAATTTTATAACATGTTTCACTTATGCTATGTTTATTCCATTACTATTATTTATATATCACCCTATCTTATGAATGTCCCCAGATTTTACATCTATTTTAATGTTCAAGGAGTAAGTTGATCATGCTAAATATGTTCTCAATAAATCATGTTGAATATGTTTTAAACATTGTTTTTGTATCCCATTTTCATGAAGTTTTTTATGTAACTAATCCAAAAGGAAACAATCCTTATCATGATTTTGGGTTTTTTATATGTTATTTTATATATTAAATCATGTATTAAAGTGAAATAAAATGAATGGTTATTATATATCCATAATGACCTAAAATTTCACGAACCATCCCGAGTCGACCCTGAACCAGTCACATGGGCTAGCCCACGACAAGTCCCAAGAGGTGTTCCTTATCCTCCCACGATGGCAATAAGAACCAATGGAATAAATGGAGTACATAAGGGAATGATTTATCCTACATATAAACAATAAAACAAGCTGTAGAAAGAAATGGATTGTAGCAATCAGAATTTTTTTATAATATTTTCTTTCCTAAATATGGGTGTAATTTTATATTATAATCAAAAAAACCACATCCTATATGTAATAAAGTAAGTATAATTAAAATGAGACCATTGGGTTTCGAATGTTATATGACCGTTGGTCAATATGACCATTGAAAACTATAATCTTCATGTTCTGTTTTTATAAATACAGTTATATTCATTAACTAATTCAGAAATAAGATTTAATGGGCTCATCCTATATAATCGGGGCATATGAAGCCCTTTATTCGGAGCTTGTGAAGGAGGTAGAATCATTGGTCTTCGCTCTAGACCAAGCCCACACTTAACATCAACATATGAAGCATGAAATAAATCTTCTAAGGGAGAAGTTCATGCTGATAGAGATCACCACTCGAGCAATGTTGTCAGAGCCACCACAAGATTATATCATCATATCACACATTACACTTAGGTCATATGCTAGTGTTATAAGGGGCTATATAACGAGACATTAGCTAATTTTTGTAATCTTTTTATATAATTAAAATCATTAATATGGAAAAGTTCATGAATTTCAAATATTCGGATAAATATATGATTTTTATTATTGATGAATTTAGGAAAAATATGGTATTTTAAAATATTTTTGTATTTGTAAAATAATTAATAATGTGAAATGATTTTCAAAAAATGGTCTTCTATAGTTGTGATCTATAAAAAATTCAGATTCTAATAAGATTGACATGATATTTAGTGAATATTAATGTATTAATAGTAACATACCCATATGAATATTAATGAATAGTAAATTGTCAAAAAAATAGAATATTCACCCATTAATGTATAAATAAAATTTAAAAATCATAAAAGGGAAAAAACGATGATAATATACATTTTGGTATTTTTATATGTCATAAATATTTTATTTACAATTTTCTAATTAATTTAATAATTTAATATGGAAATTTATTTTCATAAAATGTAATCATAAATTGTTACTTTATCATATAATGGTTATATGATAATTTTATGGGACCTTGATTTCTTTTTTAAGGTGTTATAAAATGAGTTATTGTTTTAATGTTGTATTTTTGGAATAAATATTTATTTTTTTAAAAAATTAAAATAAAAAGATTTAGAGATTAGTTTTCATAAAATGGAATTAATTTTTGAATTCATAACATCTTTATTAGGTTAGGGTGATTTTTTGGGATTTTTCTGATATAGTTGATTTATCAGTGAATAGTTCAAATGCAATTTTGAGTTTCGGGTGTTTAATGACATCATTAATGAAGTAATAATGAAATAAGATTTCAGGTCAAATAATTAATAGTGAGATATTATATGAGGTGTCCCAAGTGGCCAATAACATGGGAAAATACAATGGGCAAGCCCAAGGTTTGTCAAAAATCCCCGATGAGGTGTCCCTTGGAAATTAATAATTTATTCCCTCACTTTTATTATAAATACCATGCCATTTCCCTCATTTATATCATTCCAAAATCCACATCAACGATCTTCTAGTCTCCTTGCATCCCAAATAGTCCTTCCAATTTTCCCTCAAGACTTCCAAGGTCCCAACCTTCAATCATTCTAAGTTAATCTACAAGGTAAGAGAATCTTTACCCCTCATCTTTTAATCCTTGTCCTCCTTTATGTTATGTATTATAGATACATTTTATTATGAGGGGGGTTGTTCTTATATATCTTTAATACTATAAAATTTATTTCCAAAATATGATATTCCCTTTTAACTCTCATCATTTTATTATCTTAATTATTAAGTGACGTTGTTAGGCTACCAAAATTTTTCTAAAAGAAAGTGCATCTTCTCTTCTCCTTCAAGATTAATTTTCATATGGTATTAACTTCTAATCTCCATTACATGATCTTATTTCTGGATATTATATTCCCATACTATATTATTATTTATTTATGAGTGGTTGAATCTTGTCACATTTCATTTTAATTTTTTCTAAAACCATGTTATATAGTCATTATGTTGTAGAAATATCATATAAAAATTTGTCTCTATTTTTCTAAAGGAATTCTCTTATTTTATTTTTGTGAATACCCAGACCTATTTCATTTCTATGGATTTTCAGAGATACACAAAATTATATATTTTATTCTGGAATTGACATACATTTAACTCTCACTCCCTTTCCATCGGTTACAAATGACATAAAGATCTTATTTTTAAGCACTTTTAAAACCTCGCGATTTTGAAGTGAAACCCATTTATTTTACTCTATATGGGTTATTTATGAGATGTTTGATTATGATCTATGTGGATAACCTGAAAATAATGACATATTAACGGTTCACTCTGATATTGCTCCAATAAATTGGGTAAAGAATTAATCTCTAGAGATAACACATTTCATGATTCCTTAGTGAATAACTTTGGTAAATTTTATGACACCTCGGGGATAAACCTTTATGATATGTTTATGAATGTATAAATGAAATGTTCTAGACATATATTAAAGTTATTATTCATGTTCTTTTCATTATGATATTTTTATTCTTCCATTTCTCATGTAGTTATTACTTTTATCATGTTCTTATTAATATTGCTCAAGATCACATATCAATTATTTATCTTGTTTTCCTTACTGAGTCTTCTTATCACACTTTCTTTTGATGTATGTCTCTTGGATATGAGATTCAGTAATTAAACATAGGATGAACCAATGATGAATCCTTACATGTGGTTTATAAGAATTTTTTATGTTGTTTTCATGTATTATATTCTTGATTTCCAAGACATTAGACTTTAAAGATCCTATGTTTGTTAATTATAAGAAAACTTATGTAATAAAAAGTCAGGATTCCATAATTGGTATCCGAGGATAATTTATATATGTGTAGAAATTAGGCTATGAAAACATTAAGAATAATCATATTGAAATGTTTAAATATAAGAAAACATCCTGATATTTTTGTGAGTATTGAGTACGTGGTTTATCTAACAAATATATCCCCGTCTGGATATGATCACGTAGATTCGGATATAGCACATTCTAAATAGGGGTAAAACCCGAAAACACATCCTTGATCTTGACTCGGATGAGAACTACTGCAAAACAATGGGTCTTTCTGCACTCTTGGTTATGACACTCCCAGGATATATGTTTTTTTAATCTCAAGCTTTTTAGGAATCATTATGAAAGAATTATAGAGAAATGTATTTTTTCAAGAATGAAGTTTTAAGACATAAAATACTTTATAGTTAAATGATTCGTAAATGAAATAAGTTTCTCTCTATGGTTTTATTCCTTTATAAAATGGCTGGAAGTAGGAAGATCCATTCAAATGGTGATGGCAATGGACCATGCCCAGGCGGCCCTCTAATGGAAGCCGGAATGGAAACATTCATGCAAATGATGAACCAACAGAATCAAGTTATGGGAAATAATGCGAATCATGAAGAGAGGCCGATCTCACCGTGAAGGGAACAACATTAAATTGAGTCCATTATGTGTAAATGACCACTAACCTTAAATGGATCGACTGACCCATTGATTGGTGAACATTGGATCAGCTCTATATAGAATATATTTTCTATGCTCTGATGTTTAGAGCACGAGAAGGTCACCCTGGATGTCTATCACTTAGAGGAAGAAGATGATAATTGGTGGGAACCAATTAAAAACAAGAGGCAAATAGTGGAGGTTGAAGCTATGGAGTGGGTAGAGTTCAGAGGGATCATCTACAGTAAGTATTTCCCTCGTTCCATGAGAACAATAATAGAGATAGATTTTCTAGAGATGAAGAAAAAGGATAATGAATATGTAGGAAGCTGCAAGATGAACATCACAAGGATTTCACGTTACTCCTCTATCATGGTCATGGATCCAAATGGAATGGTTGATAGATTCTTCAATGGACTGAGATGTCATCTGTGGAAGAATATAGCCAACCAAAATTATGACCGCTATGAGGAGATCCTGCAAAGTGAGATTAATGACGAACTGTAGTCTTGTGAGATGTAGTGGTCTCATAAATCCAACAACAAAAAGAGATCGATGGGGCCAAGCGTAGGGAGGAGATTTGATCAAGGAAAAGGAGTCAAGAAAGTGCAACGTCCCATGTGTAATAAATTTGAGAAGAAGCATTCGGGGAACTACTTTCTCAAGAGAGGGAAACGCTACAAGTGTGGAAGAGATGTCCATATTGAGAGGAATTTTCATATTGAGGTGAAACCTCAACTTCTAAACACTAACACCTAGTGGAATATGGTGTAGGCCCAACCTGATGTCTAGTTCATTAATTGTGGTCATCTTGGGCACTTTTCCAATCATTGTCTAAATTCAAGGGTAGTGGAGGGGAAATACCGACAACCTCTACGAATTCCAAGGGAACAAGGTCGTGCTTATTCTATAATGACAACTAAATTTGAAGTTTCAAATCATGTCATAGCAGGTACTCTGGTTTTCTCTCAAATCTATCAAGTACTTTTTCTAAATTTGTTTCTACACATTTCTTTATTTCCTCTATGTTTACCAAGAATTTGGAATCAACTCCAAATTTTCTAATAGTAGAGTTATCGGTCAAGTCTCATTGTGGTATTAACCTAGAATCTTCAGTGCTTAGAAACTCTATTATTGTCTTTGGTGAGCACAATCTAATGGAAAATCTAGTATTCATTCCCATTCTAGAATTCGACATTATACTAGTGTTGGACTGGCTATCAATGTATAATGTTATGATCAAATGCAGAAGTAAAGAAATCTCAGTAGTCGGGAAAGGAAAAACTACTGTTATCTTCCAAGGAGAGAAATATAAACCATAACTTTGTCTAGAAGAACCTCATATTAACTTTTTTATAAAATTTATCAGTGAAAAAGAATAAGTAAATGAGTGTTTAAGGATTGAAAATTTCCCCGTCATCTAGGAATATGTTGACGTATTTCCTGAGGAGTTGACTAGACCTCCCCTAGAAAGAGAGGTATATTTATCCATTGAACTTTATCATGGATCTCATCCAATATCAAGGACCCCATATAGGATCGATAATGTAGTGTTAAAGGAATTTAATATACAACTACAAGATCTTTTAGGGAATGGTTTTATCTGATTGAGTGTGTCTCCTTGGGGAGCACATGTTCTCTTTGTGAAGAAGAACGATTGATCAATGCAGTTATGCATTGATTGTAGAGAACTGAGCAGGATCATAGTAAAGAACAAATACCCTCTTCCAAAAATTGATGACTTATTTTACCAACTTCGTGGGGATAAACTCTTCTCTATGACTGATCTTCAATCGGGTTGTCCTCAATTGAGGGTGAATAAAGAAGATATTCCAAATACCTGCCTTCTGATCAAGATTTGAGCATTATGACTTTGTTGTTATTCCTTTTGGACTGACTTATGCACCTTCTATTTTTATATATTTGATGAATAAGGAATTTATGGACTACCTTGATAACATTGTGGTAGTTTTTATTTATTATATTCTAATATATTTCAAAAGATGTGAGGAGCATGGGGATCCTATAAGGGAGATTTTGAAAACTCTATGGAAGGAAAGGATTTTTGTAATGTTCATTAAATTTGAATTCCAGTTACAACAATTTTATTTCTTGGGGCACATTGTTACCAATGAACGAATCATAGATGACCCTACAAAGAAAAAAGTTGTCGAGGAGTGGACTCAGCCTACAATAGTAACTCATATTTATAGTTTCTTTGAATTAGCGGAATATTATAGGAGGTTTGTTAAAAAAAATTCACTACTTTCTAATCCATTAACCCAGTTCACTCGAAAAGGGGACAAGTTCATCTAGAAAAAAGAGTGCGAGGATTGTTTCCAAGAGTTGCATAAGATATTGGTTATTGCATCCATGTTAACTCTTCCCAAAAGTGTAGAAATATTCGTTATTTTTAGTGATGGATATCTACAAGGTCTTGAGTGCGTCCTCATGAAAAATGAAATGTTCATTGCTTATGCATCACAAAAGTTGAACACTCATGAGAAGAACTATCATACACAGGAACTGGAGATGGCTACGATCATTTTTTCTTTAAAGATATCGAGGGAAAATCTTAATGGGGGAAAAGGTGATATATATATAGACCATCCAATTTTGCTGTATATTTTCACCAAAAAAAAAGAATTGAACATGAGACAAAAGAGATTATTGGTACTCCTTAAAGACTATGAATGTTCAATTCATTATCATCTTGGAAGAGCAAAGAGAGTTGTTGATGAATTATGAAGGAACGACCTTGTTGTTCTATCCATTATGAGGATTCAAAGGGATAATTTGATCAAAAACCTAGTAAAACTAGACATGGGAATTATAATGAAAGGGACATCATCAACCCTAACCCAAATGATTTCTTAACTGTCACTACTAGAGAAGATCAAGAAAGCTCAGAAAAAAGATCATGGGTTACAGAAGATGTTTGAGGCTGTGAAGGATGGAAAGTTTCCTAAGTTCAATACTGATGAAGAAGGTGTAATATAAATTCGTACAAGACTATGTGTTCCATCTATTCCAGAAATAAAGAAGGAGCTAATAGATGAAGCTCATAGCACTACTTTCTCTATACATCCTGGTAGCATGAATATGTATAGGACCTTCATGATCATTATTGGTGGGATAATTTGAATAGGGAGATTGCAGACTACAGGTTAAGGTTCTTGGTATGTCAATAAGTAAAGGTAGAGTGACAAATTCTTAAAGGGGTATTGAAACCACTACCCGTACCAGCATGGAAGTGGGACAATATCACTATGGGCTTTGTCACTGGTCTCCCGAAAACTTCCAATGGAAACAATGAGATATGGGTAATTATGGGCCGTCTCACCAAGACTGCCCATTTTATCTCCATTGGAGAAGATTTTTCTCATGATCAACATACCATGATTTACTAGAAGGAAGTGGTAAGGCTGCATGGAGTTCAACTTTCTATTGTATCTAATCATGATCCAAGGTTCACATCAAAATTATGGAGAAGTCTTCAACAATCTCTGAGCACTGAATTGAATTTATGTACGGTCTATCACCCCCAAACAGAGGGTAAATCAAAAAGGACTATTAAAACACTCTAGAACATGCTCAGAACATTCTCAATGGAATTTAAAGGTGGATGGGATCAACATCTTTCATTGGTTGAATTCACATACAACAACAGTTTCCACTAAAGCATTCAAATGGAACCCTATAAAGATCTGTATGGGAAGTGATGTAGAACTACAAATTTTTGGGATGAATCTAGTGAGAGAAAGATTATTGGGGCTCATATTGTGGAAGAGATGACAGAAAAGGTCCATGCCATCCAACAACACCTTAAGGCTGTTCAGAGTCAGCAAAAGAGCTATGCCGACAACCATCGAAGGGACTTGGAGTTTGATGTTGGTGAAAAATTATTTCTATGGATTTCATGTTGGAAAAGAGTCATAAGGTTTGGGAAGAAAGGGAAGCTCAACCCTATGTACATTGGACCCTATGAAATTCTTGATCATGTTGGGGCATTGTCCTATCAGCTTGAACATCCTCCAAATCTAGAACAATTTTATGATTTCTTCCACGTATCCTTCTTGAGAAAGTACATACATGACCCTTTACATTTACTAAATCCATAGGTGGTACAACTGGAACATGACCTATCTTGTGATGAGTAGCTGATGGTGAGCTTGTATCATAGAGAAAATATTCTATGCAATAAGAACCCACCTTATTAAGCTATCGTGGAGGAACCACTAATGTGAAGAAGCCACTAGGGGACTGGAGGAGTCTATAAGACAGAAGTGTCCACACCTTTCCCCATCAGAGTGTATGAGTTAAATTTTCATAGATGAAATTTCATAAGGGGGGAAGAATGTAACGAAGAAATTTTTAATAATACTTAATCCTAAATTTTTGTGTTATTTTATTTTATACTCAACAAATCTACATCCTTTAATTAATGAAGTAGGTATAATTAAAATGAGGCCATTGGGTTTATAATATTATATGACTGTTGGTGTATGTGACTGTTGGAAACTATAATCTTAATGTTTTTATTTTATAAATACAGTTATATTGGTTAATTAATACGAAAATAAGATCGAATTACCTCATCCAGTAGACTCAAGCCATATGAAGCCCATCTTTCGGAGCTTCGGATGAAGGTAGGATCATTGGGCTTTGCTGTGGACCAAGCCCAAGCCGAATTTCAACATATGAAGCTTGATCGGAATCACCTAAGGGAGATGTTCAAGCTAATAGAAATAACTTCTAGGGAAGTGTTGTCCGAGCCACTCCAAGATTATATCACCATAGAACAGCTAACACTTAGGTCCAATGATGGTGTTATAAGGGACTATGTTAGGAGACCTTAACTACTTTGTGTAATACTTTTATAAAAAAAATTATTATTGAAAAGATTGTGAATTTCAAATATCCGGATAAATATAGGATGTGTATTATTGATGAATTTAGGAAAAAAGGGGTATTTTAAAATATTTTTTTTTCATTAGAAAAATAATAATAGTGTGAAATGAATTTAAAAAAATGGTCTTATACAGTTGTGATTAGTGAGAAATTAAGATTTTAATAAGATACACCTGATTTTTTGTGTGAATAATATAGTATGAATATTAACATACCCATATGAATAGTAATGAATATTAATGAATAGTGAATTGGCAAAAAAATTGAAACTTCCCAGATGAATGTATAAATACAATTTAAACATCATAAAAGTGAAAAAATGATCATAGTATAAGTTCTGGTATTTTTATATTTCATAAACATTTTATTTACACTTTTATAATTAATTTAATAATTTAAAATGGAAATGTATTTTCATTAAATGTAATCATAAATTTTTACTTTATCGTATTATGGTTATACGTAAATTTTATGGAACATTGATTAATTTTTTACAGTGTTAAAATATGAGTTTTAGTTTTAAAGTAGAATTTTTTGAATAAATAATGAATTTATTTGAAATTAAATTTAAAATTATATATAAAATTAATTTCAAATATGGAGTACATTTTTGAATTAATATCATAGATATTTTTTTAGGGTAAATTTTTTGGATTTTTTGGAAACAATTAAATTTTTTCAGTGAATAGTAAAAATATAGTTTTGAGCTTAGGGTGTTTAATGACATCATTAATGATGTAATAATGATGTACGATTTTTGGTCGACTTATGAATACTTAGATATGCTATGTGTAACACCCCGAGATTATATGAAAAATTTTCTTTTCATTAATGTCTTGTGTTGTACGCTAAACCAAAAGGAGCTTTCACAACACGCATCTTTGACTTGCCTTGCATTACACGCAATCACGACCTTCCTCGATAGCGTGTGTAGTACGCAATACCGATTTTCACTCAATAACGATATGCTATAAAAATATTATTAAAACTAGCCGTTATGAATAGTAATAACCACTTTTTGAAATTTTGTAAATTTTATTTTTCAAAATGGACTTCATTTTTGGATTCGGAATATCGAAATTTTCTTAGGGTGAAATTTTGGTACTTTTCAGATAACTTTCATATTTTGATGAATAGTGAAAATTACTAAATTTTAATTTAAAAGAACTTTTTTAATAGGAATAATTAATAGTGATAAATTATTAATTTGACTGGTTTTAAAGTATATTTAGAATATATTTTTACAATTTAATAAAATTATGGTCATTAGATGTAATTCTACATTTAAACCAGACATAAACAACTGTCAATCTTTTGATAGTTATTATCGCTTAAAAACACGCTATTTGTTTTGACGACGAGAATTAATTTTTAAATTAATTAATGCAACTAATATGTTTTTAATTTGGTAAAATAGACATCATTTTTGAGTTCATAATATCAAATATAGCTTAGGCCTCATTTTTGGTATTTTTCTGGAAACTTTCATTTATTGATGAATAGTGAAACCACTAAGTGGTAGTTAAAAAAATAAATTTTTCATAAAACTTAATTTTACCGCATCTATGAGTGGAATTTCAAAAATCCGAGAGACATGGTTGATGTTAGTAAGTAAAATGTGGTTCAATGAGATGAAAGTAATTTTTGGTGAATAGTAACTTTTTACTTTTTTTTACCACGGTTAAAAGTAAATAGGGCAATTAAGTGTAAAAATGTTATTATTATTACCCTGACACATGTCCTAATTCTATTGGATAAGTGTAATTTGACCAGAAACAACCTTAGGAATAAAATATGATCATTTAGGCCCACTTGGATTAGATTAGGACATTTATTATTAATTTATTTAAAAAAGGGTTAAAATAGTTAAAATCAAAGTTTAATAAGTAAATCATTTTTAATATAGGGTTATACATAAGATAAATTCGACTATAAATCTTCATTAGAAAACTAAAGAGATTTCCTACATAATAGTATTTTATTTGTAATTTTTATACATTATATAATTTAATTTATTTCTGACACAACGATGATGCAGTAATTATCTTATTAATGAAATATTGACATAACTAAAGTTATAAATACCCAAATAAATGTAATTTTAAACTTTTTATGAATTCCACTAATTTTCTAGGTTAATATGACATGTTAGTATTGATTTAATTAACTTTTTTTGAACTAATCATTCTGTTATGATTTTCACAAAAATCAATTACTAAATAGTGTCAAAAATGATATATAATAGTTTTTAAAACAAATATTATATTATTAATTGTTATTTTTATTCCTAAAAATCTAAGGTTTGGCCGAATGACTTAGATAAGGTTATATATATTAATAATAACAAATTGGGGTTCGTGTTTCTTCTTATAGTAAGTTTATTAACCTTATAGGGTAAGAACACCAAAAGACACGGTAAAAGTAAAATTATCTAACTTAAAGATAAATTTAAATGATATGTTTTAAATAGGAACATAAACTTGTCTAAATTCTATTGGATGAGAGGATTGCGACCCATCACAACCTTAGCTTCAAAATAAATCAATTTGGAGCTATTTAAAACCGAATTTTTCTTTATAATAAAATAATAGTTTTAGTTATTCCAAAGGTGCCGCTCTCCTCCCTTATAAAAGGGAACCTCCTCCGTATCTTTCTCACACCACTTTGAGCCTTAATGCTTGGCTAACCCCTGCCAAATTATCTTATCCACTTCCCTAGAAACATCCTAGATGTTCCTGGTCTTCTTCAAAGACCAATTTTAGTACCCTAAGAGGAGGACTCAAAGAGGCACTTCAAAGAATAGGTAATGTCCATTACCGATTCTTTTATCTTTATTTCTTCTTCCACTTCTTCTTCTTAGGTCGTTTCATTATGAAGTAATAACATCAGTATCACTTATATACTGATATGTTATTATAAGTATGAAACAACCCTATTTCACCATCTATCCATCCTACGGAAAACGAAATCACCGCGCGTGCGTACGTACAGAATACCATCTCCACGCCGTGGTGAAATCTATTTTCCACAAACACCTTACTTGGATGGGTATAATGGTGTATATAATAACTATATATGATTATTTTAAAGTGATATTGATTGTGAAATAGTATACATACACTCCAATAGAGTCCCACGATCATGAGAATGATATCATCGCTCGTGCGTACGTACGGACTACCGTCTCCACGACGCGATGAGATTCATTCTCCACTTTAACAATTAATGAATGATTATAAAGTACATATAATAAGTAATAATGAAATATATGACATAATAATGAAACTGGATTTATGTGTATATATATGTATTTCATCTACTTAATTCCATTCAACTCAATAAGGAAACGAAAACTGCGTTCCTGCGTACGTACGGCCTACCGTCTCCATGAATGGTGTATTTTGTTCCATTTACTAATTTATTATATATATGTATATTCTGAATATATATTATATATAAATCATGTTTTATATTCTGGAATTATGTAATCATGATCTAAGTAATCATATGAATAATTACAAGTCAAAACACGGACGAGAAATGAAACAATTTTACCCAAAACCCTCTTTAACATGGAATTTACAAAAGAACAGATAATATAAAGTAATAAGTGAACCATATATGATATCATAACAATTAGTATGATTCTGTAATAAGTCAATGACATTATTTAAATCATTATACAGGAGGTTCGGACACTTACAAAGCAAATCGGACCTAAGGTAAGGGAAATATCACAATCTCATTTTTATCCGAAAATGATTATAATTTGGTATTTACTGGGGTGTATTTTATCAACCACATCCATGATTCCTCAATATGTAATATTATTTCCATCCACCTACAATTTTTTAAATCCAATTTTACCCTTCGGTGAGTTTTTAGTAAAGGATATGAATGGAATATTTTGTCGTTTTTCGTACGAGTTACTTTTTGACTTTTCTGACAAAAGTACGAAGAATGTTTTTTTACTTATATGACATGAATGGATTTTTTAAGACATTATTTCCAAAAATATTCCTTTAAAAGTTTTCAAGTTTATTTTTAATCAACTTCTTTTAGTTTATAATTGTACGACATGTTAAGAAAGGAAAGATGTTTTTGAAGCAGAAAAGATATTTTCCTCAAGAATGGAGTTCAAGTGTTTTATAAAAATTATTTTCTATCTAAGATAATATTGGGTTCTGTTTCTATCCCTATCATTACATGTATTTGATTATGTTGTGATGGAAATATTTTTATGAATTCCATTATCTTATATGAATTGTTTTATAATGTCATATTGTTTATGAATCCCATTTTTATTACATGGGTTATGCTATGATGTATGGTTTATGATTTTGTGGCACACATAAGAATGGTATCATTATGAGATGGGTGGGACATAAATCTCCCTCCAATGCATTGGGTAAAGATTTTATATCTCATGAGATAGACATGGATGGAACAGTAGGTTATACCGGTTCAGTGAAACAGGACTGAAACGAGGAGTGAACTCGGTTCAGAAAGGGACTTTGTCTACTAAGATAGTCTTGGCAATGAGTCTTGGATAATAAGAAATGATTCTCTATGATTATGTGTGTATGCCACAATGTTTCATGTTTTATGTTATGATTATTGGGATTATATTTCACTACTATGATTTATCCCATGTAATGAAATCATGATCTCTTTTGCAGGTTTAGATGTCCAAAAGATATGTTCTTATGAATAAGATGTGATTGATATTTCTTTTGTTTACCCTTACTGAGTATTTGAGCTCACCCTTTTATTTTTTCTTTTCCAAAGGATATAAAGAAAGGTTTTAGGTAAGAAAAAAAGGGAAGATCTTTATTGGGAGATGTTGAAGATCTTTCACCATGATTAGAAGATTTTATTCCGAGTTTCCAAAGACACTAAACTATTACGGTCCTTGTGTGTTTGTTTTCTTATGTATTAAGTATTCTTCAAAAGAAATGTAATATTCATGTACATCAAGCTTCGGGTATTTACAGTTGGTATCAGAGGAAAGGTTTAGTAAACCATTGGAAACTAGGATGCGAAAACGTTAGTAAGATCCCTAGAGATATTTCTATGGTATGTCTAGGGATGTCCCTAAGGATAAGCATACGTATAGGATACAGTCCTAGAACTACGATAACGATCATAGAATTTAACCTAAGATGCTAGATATTGAGGATACTCCCCCTTTATTATGTTGTTTTCCCTAGCATGATTTTTTCCTCTCACACTTTTCTTTTTGGGTTTTAGATGATGGCTGGAACCCGGAGGAACCGTATTGATCAATGCAATGGACAATGCAATGATTGTCCTCCTGAACAAACAAATGTTATGGGAGATGGAGTGCAAAATCTTATTGCTATACTTACACAAGCTATGAATCATTCTGGATATCCAAATGAGTAGAGAAGGGAACAATATTCTATTGAGTCCTTCATGAGGCAACGTCCACCTTCTTTCAGGGGGTCTTCTGATCCACTTGTTGCTGAACAATGGATCAGTACTACTGAAAAGTTATTTTCAGTACTTCAATGTTCTGAACATGATAAAGTCATCTTAGAAGTATATCGTTTGGAAGGTGAAGCTAATAAATGGTGGAATCTTATCCAGAATACGAGGCAAAGATATGAAATTGAGTCCATGGAATGGGACGAATTCAAGAACTTATTTTTCAGTAAGTACTTTCCTCGTATTCTTCGAACAAAAATGGAGGAGTTTCTTGAACTAAAGAAAAAGGATGATGAATCTGTTGGTATATACGAAGCGAATTTTACAAGGCTTTCAAGGTATGCATCTGGATTTATCATCCAACCTAAAAGTAAAGATGATCGATTATTCAGTGACCTAAAACCAAATCTTCGAAGGGAATTAGCTATAAAAGACTTCAGTAGCTATGAAGAAATTGTGCATTATGCTATCAAGGTAAAAATGGAAGTTGGTGTTACTTATCTATCTCATAGTTTTGATAAGAAACGATAGATGAAGTTCAAGGAGAAATCTCAGAATAATGGTGAAAAGAAGATGAATGTTTCTTTATGCTCAAAGTGTGGAAAGAAGCATGGTGGAGATTGTCTTAAAGGGACAAGTAAATGTTTCAAATGTGGAAAGGAAGGTCATCGGGCCTTTGAATGCCGCAATGATGGGAAGAAGATGTCTAATGATGCAAAAAAAGGAAGGGATACATAGAATGAACCTACTACACATCAATGTTTCAAGTGCAAGGAGATAGGACATTATGCCAATAAATGCCCTAATCCAAGGGTTAGTGATGATCGACATGAGCAACCACTTAAGGCAAAGGACAAGGGAAGTCACATGCGATCACCATTGGTGATGTTGAATATGAAAATGATGTGGTGGAATGATTTAGTGTTTATGTAATGGGATTCCAAAATAATGTTGAGTATTGCAATATTTATGTATTGGTCTATTGTGGTTTTCAATAATTTTATGGTACTAGTAACCATGGAAAGTGATTCAGATATTTTTGGAAAAAAGTTGATATGTGCAAAATGAAGGGAAAACATGAAAATGAAATATTTGACAGTATTCATGAGCTCATGATTGATATAAGGACTAAGTGATATCATGGTTTGAGTATATAGAATTTTGAGGATTTTGGTATATGGAAAGTGTTAACTATTAACTGCATTAATGTTTTCACTAAGGTTCAATGGGTATTCATTTTTCAATAGAATACATGATCAAGGCCTTCGAATGTTTGGAATGTGACCAACAAGAAATATCTCATGATATACGGGGATAAATGATGGTATTAACATGCTTTCTATATGAACTCTTTGGTAATCGTTTTCACTATAATATGAGATTGGACAACAGTATTATGGATAAGCCTAACGATTGGAATGGACTATGTTGGACATAAGTAAGTATTGTTTAAGGATAAAAGTTTTTTTCTATATTATTGATGGGATGTTATAGTAATGTAGTTTTAGAAAAAGGACAACCTGCAGGATGGGCGACAGCCCATCGTGTCGGATAAGGTTGTGGGAATCAAACCCACAATCGAAGTGTGACTGGCCTTTATCGCCTACCACTGGCCTACAGGAAGTCCCTGGTTAGTAGAAACTAGTTTTATTTTATTCCACGTATAAGTTCATTTTTGGAATCGTATAAGATTAACTTCACCATAGATGGTCTTATGTATTTTTGATAACTTTTGTAACCTTTTGTTTGAGACAGATGGAATGACGCATCATTCTATCACATGATCTGCTAACACTTCACGAATGACAATTCCAACTTCATGTCTTTAAGAGATGAAGTTGAAATTGTCCAAAGAATGACCAACGATGACATAATACCAAAATCACGAAAGTATTTCTTCTAATTCCAATTTCATCAACTTTAGGGAAATGATCTTAAAAACCAAAAATGTTGTCCTAGTTCTCTTATATCTGATGAATTAGATGGTACCTTTGATCATAAAAATTTTTTGGCTTTGTGATTGCTGGATTTTCCCTAGCCATGTCTTCTACCACTCTCCATCAGAACATGATGGTTAGATTTCTCTTCGATATCTATATTTTCAGCTATGTGGAAACCCTGTGATTAGTTTATTTGGGTAACGATTACATTTCATACTTTTGTTTTTAAATAATGGTTTTGGTATTCCTTTTTACGATGTGGGTTTGTATTAAAGAAATTTTCAAGTAGTAAATCATTTATAACCCCGACGAATTTCGAGGGAGAAATTCATTTTAAGGGGGGTATAATGTAACACCCCAAGATTTTATGAAACATATTCCATTCATTAATGTCTTGTGTTGTACGCTAAACCAAAAGGAGCTTTCAGAACACGCATCCTTGACATGCATTGAATTATACGCAATCACAACCTTCCTCGATAGCGTGTGTAGTACGCAATACCGAGTTTCACTAAACAACGATATGCTATTAAAATATTATTAAAAATAGCCATTATGAATAGAAATAACCACTTTTTGAAATTTTGTAAATTTTATTTTTCAAAATGGACTTCATTTTTGGATTCAGAATATCGAAATTTTCTTAGGTTGAAATTTTTGTACTTTTCGGATAACTTTCATATTCTGATGAATAGTGAAAATTACTAAATTTTAATTAAAAAGAAATTTTTTTAATAGAAATAATTAATAGTGATAAATTATTAATTTGAGTGGTTTTAAAGTATATTTAGAATATATTTTTACAGTTGAATACAATTTTGGTCATTGGATGTAATTCTACATTTAAACCAGACTTAAACAAGTGTCAATCTTTTGATAGTTATTATCTCTTAAAAACAGACTATTTGTTTTAACGACGGGAATTAATTTTTAAATTAATTAATGAAACTAATATGTTAATAATTTGGTAAAATAGACATCATTTTTGAGTTCATAATATCAAATATAGCTTAAGCCTAATTTTGGGTATTTTTCTGGAAACTTTCATTTTTTGATAAATACTGAAACCACTAAGTGGTAGTTAAAAAAAGAATTTTTCATAAAACTTAATTTTACCGCTTCTGTGAGTGGAATTTCAAAAATCCGAGAGACACGGTTGATGTTAGTAAGTAAAATGTGGTTCAATGAGATGAAAATAATTATTGGGGAATAGAAACTTTTTACTTTTTTTACCACGGTTAATAGTAAATAGGGTAATTAAGGGTAAATATGTTATTATTATTACCCTAACACATGTCATAATTCTATTGGATAAGTGTAATTAGACCAAAAACAACATTAGGAATAATATATGATAATTTAGGCCCACCTGGATTAGATTAGGACATTTATTATTAATTTATTTAAAGAATGGTTAAAATAGTTAAAATCAATGTTTAATAAGTAAATCATTTTTAATATAGGGTTATACATAAGATAAATTCGACTATAAATATTAATTAGAAAGATAAAGATATTTCCTACATAATAGTATTTTGTTTTTAATTTTTAGACATTAAATAAATTTTTTATTTATGACACAACGATGATGCAGTAATTATCTTATTAATGACATATTGACATAATTGATGTTATAAATACTAAAATAAATTTAATTTTAAACTTTTTGTGAATTACACTAATTTTCTAGGTTAATATGACATGTTAGTATTTATTTAATTAACTTCTTTCGAACTAATCATTCTGTTATGATTTTCACAAAAATCAATTACTAAATAGTGTCAAAATTGACATATAATAGTTTTCAAAACAAATATTATTTTATTAATTGTTATTTTATTCTTAAAAATATAAGGTTCGGCCAAATGACATATATAAGGTTATATATATTAATAATAAACAACTTGGGGTTTGTTCGGCTTCTTATAGTATGTTTATTAACCTTATAGTGTAAGAACACAAAAAGACACGGTAAAAGTAATATTATCTAACTTAAAGTTAAATATAAATGATAAGGTTAAAATAGGAACCTAAACTTGTTCTAAATTCTATAGGATAATAGGCTTTCGACCCATCCCCGCCTTATCTTCAAAATAAATCAATTTGGAGCTATTTAAAACCGAATTTGTCTTTATAATAAAATAATATTTTTTGTTATTCCAAAGGCGCCCCTCTCCTCCCTTATAAAAGGGCACCTCCTCCCCCTCTTACTCACACCACCGTGAGCCTTCATGCTCGGCCAACCCCATCCAAATTCTCTTCTCCACTTCCCTATCAACGTCCTAGAGGTCCTGGTATTCATCAAAGACCAATTTTAGTACCCTAAGAGGAGGACTCAAAGAGGCACTTCAAAGAAGAGGTAATGTCCATTACCGATTCTTTTATCTTTATTTCTTCTTCCACTTCTTCTTCTTAGGTTGTTTCATTAAGAAGTAATAAAATCAGTATCACTAATATACGTATATGTTATTATAAGTACGAAACAACCCTATTTCACCATCTATCCATCCTACGGAAAACGAAATCCCTGCGCGTGCGTACGTACGGAATACCGTCTCCACGCCGTGGTGAAATCTATTTTCCACCACCACCTTACTTGGATGGGTATAATGATGTAAATAATAAATATATATATGATTATTTTAAAGTGATATTGATTCTAAAATAGTATACATACACTCCAATACAGTCCCACGATCATGAGAACGATATCATCGCTCGTGCGTACGTACGGACTACCGTCTCCACGCCGCGATGAGATTCATTCTCCACTTTAACCATTCAAGAATGATTATACAGTACATATAATAAGTAATCATGAAATATATGACATAATAATGATACTGGATTTATGTGTATATATATTTTTTCCATCTACTTAATTCCATTCAACTCAATATGAAAACAAAAACAGCATTCACGCGTACGTACGACCTACCGTCTCCATGAACGGTGTAATTCTTTCCATTTACTAATTTATTATATATATGTATATTATTAATATATATTATATACAAATAATGTTTTATATTCTGGAATTAAGTAATCATGTTCTAAGTAATCATATGAATAATTATAAGTCAAAACACGGACGGCAAATGAAACAATTTTACCCAAAACGCTCTTTATCATGGAATTTACAAAAGAACGGGTAATATAAAGTAATAAGTGAACCATATATGATTTCATAACAATGATTATGATTATGGAATAAGTAAATGACATTATTTAAATCATTATAAATGAGGTTTGGACACTTACGAAGCAAATCGGACCTAAGGTAAGGGAAATATCACAATCTCATTTTTATCCGAGATTGTTTATACTTTGGTATTTACTGGGGTGTATTTTATCATCCACATCCATGTTTCCTCAATATGTAATATTATTTCAATCCACCTTCAATTTTTTAAATCCAATTTTACCCTTCAGGGAGTTTTTAGTAAAGGATATGAAATGAATCTTTTGTCGTTTTTCGTACGAGGTACTTTTTGACTTTTCCGACAAAAGTACGAAGAATGTTTTTATTAACTTATAAGACATGAATGGATTTTTTAAAACATTATTTCCAAGAATATTATTTTACATGTTTTCATGTTTATTGTTAATCAAATTTTTTTAGTTTATAATTGTACGACATGTTAAGAAAGGAAAGGTGTTTTTGAAGCAGAAAGGATATTTTCCTCAAGAATGGAGTTCAAGTGTTTTATCAAAATTATTTTCCATCTAAGATAATACTGGGTTCTGTTTCTATCCCTATCATTACATGGATTTTATTATGTTGTGATTGAAATATTTTTATTAATTCCTTTATCTTATATGAATTGTTTTATGATTTCATATTGTTTAAGAATCCCATTTTTATTACATGGGTTATGCTATGATGTATGGTTTATGATTTTGTGGAACACATAAGAATGGTATCATTATGAGATGGGTGGGACCTATATCTCCCTCCAATGCATTGGGTATATATTTTATATCTCATGAGATAGACATGGCTGGAACAGTAGGTTATACTGGTTCAGTAAAACAGGACTGAAATGAGGAGTGAACTCGGTTCAGAAAGGGACTTTGTCCACTACGATAGTCTTGGCAATGAGTATTGACTAATAAGAAATGATTCTCTATGATTATGTGTGTATGACAAAAAGTTTCATGTTTTATTTTATGATTATTGTGATTACATTTCACTACTATTATCTATCCCATGTTAAGAAATCATGATCTCTTTTGAAGGTTACGATTTACAAAAGATATGTTCTTATGAATATGATGTGATTGATATTTCTTTTGTTTACCCTTACAGAGCATTTGAGCTCACCCTTTTATGTTTTCTATTCCCCAAGATATAAATAATGGTTTTAGGTAAGAAAAAAAAGGGAATATCATTATTGGGAGATGTTGAAGATCTTTCACCACGATTAGAAGATTTTATTCCGAGATTCCGAAGACACTAAACTATTACTGTCCTTGTGTGTTTGTTTTTCTTATTTATTAAGTATTCCACAAAAGTAATGTAATATTCATGTAATTCAGGCATTGGGTATCTACACTATGAGGTGTCCTATGTGGTCAATACCATTGGAAAGTACCATGGACAAGCCCATGGGTTTTCAAATACCACGGATGAAGTGTCTCTTAGAAATTAATAATTTATTACCCCACATTTCCTATAAATATCAAACCATTTGCCTCATTTATTTCATTCTAAAATCCTCCTCAACGATTTTATAGTCTCGGTACCTCCAAAGGATTCCTCCCAAGGTGCCCTCAAGCCTCTAAAGGTCCTGAACATCAATCTTCGATGTTACTCTTCACGGTAAGGGGATCGTTCACCATCTTCTTTTATGCCATGACTTCATTTATGTTATGTATTATAGATCCATTTTATTAAGAGGGGTCATGTTATTCTATATATTTACTACTATCCATTTCATTTCCAAATTATGATAGACCCTTTCCAATATCATGAATTTATTTTCTGAATTTTTAAGTGATGTAGTTAGGCAGCCAAAAGTTTTGTAAAAGAGAGCCCATCTTCTCTCTTCCTTCGCGTTTTGATTTTCATATGGTATTTCCTTCTAATATACATACCATGATATTGTTTATTTTAATTATATCCCCATACTATATTCTGAGTTATTTATGAATGGGTGACTCTTGTCCCCTCAATTTTCAATGTTTTCTAAAACCATTTTATATAGCCGTTATGCTGTAGAATTTTTGTCTCAAAAATTTTCACTCTTTTTTCTCAACAAATTCACTAGTTTTATTTATGTGAATACCCAGAAATATTTATTTTCTATGGTTGTTCATAGATACAAAAAAATGATATATTTGATTATGTAATTGACATACATGTATCCATCACTCCTTTTCCGTGGGTAATAAATGACATTACGATCTTATTTTTTAGCAATTTTAAAAAGTCATGATTTTGAAGTGAAACCCATTTCATTCAATCTCATTGGGTTATTTATGAAATGGTTGATTATGATATATGTGGATCACATAAAAATACATAAATATTAATGGTGTGACCTGATAGCACACCAATGCATTGGGTAAATAATTAATCTTTGGAGAGGACAAGTATCAAGATACCTTGGTGAATAACATTGGTAATATTTATGACACCTCAGGTACAAACTAGGGTGATATGTTCCTAAATTTCTAAAAGAAATGTTTTAGCCACATATTTATGTTATTATTAATGTTATTTTTTTATTATATTACTATTATTCCATTTCTCATGTCTTTATGACTTTTATTATTTTCTTATTAATATTTCTCACGATCACATATCAATTATTTCAATTGTTTTCATTACTGAGCCTTCTGATCACCCTTTACTCTCATGTACGTCTCCAGGATATGAGATACAGTAATTGTACATAAGATGAACCTATGACGAATCTTTAATAGTAGTTTATAAAAAAAATTTATGTTGTTTTCATGTATTATGATCATGATTTCCAAGAAACTAGATTTTAAAGATCCTCTGTTTGTAAAATGTAATGAAAAGATATGTAATAAATAGGTGGGATGCCATATGGACAGCCCAAAATACATTTATATAAAAACTGAACTGAATATTTTTTTTACATGAAAAATAATGAATAACTAAACCAACAACTCTACTGACCAAACCTGATAGCCAAATCGAACTCAAGCTGAAACCTGCACAAGGGCTAAAACAGAAGAAGACTAAATGCATGAGTATTACAACTCAGTAGGTTAGCCTGATATTTTATTCCTAATACACATCCATTAAAATAAAAGAAACATAAATTTCAAGTTCTAAATACATGATATAAAGGTATTTTTTCTAAATAAGGTCTCATTTTATATAAAACTTTACCAGTCAAAAACATGCATGTTTTATAAAAAGGAATGATAGTAACAATCTTCAAAGAGGTGAAACTTCATAATGAAGATAGTGTTCAAGAGAGACGCATTAAAGAATTTACACTGTTAAATAAATCAAGAAACTCTAATTAATTTTCCAACTAGACACACCATATGCTGATGGGGAGTACAACATAGTCAACGAGCACATGTCACGGGAACACCCCTAGGCACTAGTTAGTTCTGAGCCCCAGGTACCTCGTATCTCGGTTAAAGTAACCATAATAAATATCTATTATCATGTACACAAGCCAATAGTGGGTTGAATACCAATAAACTAGTGGTCCCCCAATAACATCATCATTATATTTTAGTTAGTGTTTTAATAGTCAAACATGCAAAGTAAAATAGGGGAAACCCAACAGGATCACTAGCATTCTAGTAGATGTCCACCCACATAGATACTCGTGATTACCATTAGTTCTCGATCAAGTTACACATATTATAAAATACACAATTCACATTAAAATTCATTTCCCAAACCATAAACACACATACATCCCAGATACATTCTTCACATTTGTTTCACGAATCAATAAACCACTGAATGTTTTTGTAAAACTATTTCACGGAGTGTATTGAGGCTTGGCACTTAAAACTCATTCAAAAACACACAATTAATTATAAAAACACAAAAAAAACCATACCCAACCATATTTGGAAGCCCTAAGAACATTTAATAAAATCATTTCATGTACCATAAAACAATACCAATTGACACAACTTGCTATATACAAGTAAAATACACATTCTTCATTTTTAGGAAAGGCCAAACATGCCTTTAAACATTTACTCAAAACTAAAATTTGACAAAAATGTGAATTTATATTTTATTAAGGAGGTGTATAAACACCATTTGAAGCGTAAATAAACATTCATAAATCTACTAAAACACTCAGGTTACATATTCAAAACACAACCATTTTAAAAAGAATGTATAATGGGTTATTTTCCTGCAACTCTGTCAAAGTCTTGTGGTAAAACAAAACCCATTTGATTGTAAAACCAATTCCAAATTGGAAATCCCTAAAATAATACAAAAATATTTTTTTACATTTCTCCAATGTTTTTATAAATCCAAACAAATCATTTTAAATAGCACAGGACACAAAAAATCCAACCGTGAAATTTACCGAACACATGGCATGCACTCTTCATCAAAACAACTTATGTTAAGCACATTAAAAGGGTTCAAAATACCATTTTTCATTCCATAATGTTATTCAAGCTGATTAAAAACATTAAAAATACCATAAAACAAGTTCAAAAGCTCATTGAATAATATATCAAACAAGAGGAGTGCACATTTATACAAAACCCGCTTTATTTTTAACTAAATAAGTCATAAAAATTAATTCCACACAAAACATTTAAAAAAGGCATTATTAGTAGAACATATCATATAAATAATTTTATAACAGAATTATAGTGATCAGACTGAAATTATAAAGGCTTGTGAAAGGGATATCCTGCCTCAATTCATTGTCCTAAAGGAAATGCACATGCAAAATAACCATCTGAGGTTTTACTAACCGTAAACCTATGAAGTCCCACCCCAAACGAACAAAACCCCACCAAAAATCATGGGATAACATAACCCTTATTCAATAATGACTATGGGTGATTATAAATCAATGAAATAATGAAGGATGTAAGAAGAGGGAGGACAAAGGAGAAAGAATCTCGCCTTTTCAACAACAAAACTCTTCATTTTCCACTAAATATGCAACCATAGTGAAAAGGGAAAGGCTTTAAAAATTATGGAGAGACTCCAAAGATCTAGAAGAACCATTGAAAAAATATTTAATGTAAAATGAGTACTAATTGAATGATTTATGGTTAAAATAATTTACCTTCCCGATTCTGGTCGATTTGAGAGACATTGAGCACTTTTCCCTAATCTGCAACACATATGAGATCCAAAGTTGTAACATAGATAATGGGGGTGAGGATATGGGTATTATAGTTGAGTGGGACGTAGAATCACCTAAATATATAAAACATTTAATTTTCTATGAAAGAAACAATTTTTAAAAAAAAACTAGAAATGGGCCCATGGGTTTGCCCAATACCTAAATAAGTAATCCCATTTCTCCATGCATACAAATTTATAAGGGGTTAAAAAAGATATGGTAGTATTAATATTTCATTTTAGGAACACCTGAATGTAGATGGGGTCAAAAATGAAAAAAATGAATTAGTTTTAAAAGAAAAAAAATATGTTTTTAAATCTTGAAATGGGCTCACGGTTGGCCCAAATCATGAAGTAACCACCCTTTCTCTAAAAACCTCTAAACAAGCAATGGAGAACCAAAATTATAGTGATTAGACATGTATGGTATATCAAAACTCCTAATTAATATCCCCCAACACCCAATAAAAGGATCTATATTTTCAATGAACTGGATCAACACCATGACATGAAAAGAAAAAAACCAGGTGTGACAATTCTCCCCACCATTAAACTTTTCTGCCCAGAGAAAGTCATAGCACATTCCAGTGGATTTATCGACACATAAGTATTAAATATATATATGGTCTTGCCTACAAATACAATGAATCACCAACAACCATTTATAGAACATAATATTATTACCTCAACCAAAACACCAACTCTCACCCACTTCTTGAGAATCTACCGAAAGATTGAGTCACTACCTCCACAACCAAACCAATAACCTGGTTTTTTGGACTTCTACCAATGAACCCAATGATCACCCCAAACAATAGTTCACTCACAATGACATGATGTGGAGACCTATATGGTCTCCTCTCAATAAAATCAAAACTACCATTTCATAAATCCTAAAGGAAAGATCATCAAGACTCGTACTGGGTCTGCCCACCATTAGAGACCAACTAGAAATGAACAATAAAAAAGAATTCAAAATGAACTAGAATTGGGACTCACCTGCACAGGACCACCAAAACTCTCCCAAAACAACCTATAGACCCTTGTTGAGAGGAACACAACATGAACATTTAATCCAACCACTCTCAAATGGAGGTGGAAAGAACAGGGCCATCACTTTCTACATGGATCCAAACCTCCACCAATTAGGGAGGAGAGGGATGGGGGACCCATTATTGGTCCATTGAAACCAAAAAAGAAAAAAATTAACTACCTCACTGAAATGGTAGAGGTATGATCTGAGTAATACTACCCAAAATCTTAGGACACTAGACTATGCATCATCTTCACTCTGAAACTTATGGATGGAGAACTTATGGACGAAGTATCTATTGCCTCACCACTAGACATTGATAATCCACAACTTATACTCCATCCCTTATTTCCACACAATTCCATAAAATAATCCTAGTAAGAAACAAGAGACTAAGAGACACCATGAAACTCTCTTCATTAATGACAAATTTTTACCCAAAAAAGAAAACAGAGAATGACAAAACTGTTATCTCTCACTCCGAACGGGGAGTAGAATGAATAAGGCACAAAAAATAGCCACTAAACCTCACCGAGCACAACTACTACAATGGAGAGAATCACCATAAAAGTAAGGCACTTAAAATATAGACTAAATATATCTCTATTTCAATAAACAGGCTGAGGTATCATTCTATGTGGTGAATTTAACATTTGAAAAAAATTCCTAGGTTAATAAACTGGAATGTATAGAAATGGAGAACCATCCATGGAAATATCACAACATCTAACAAATATTTATAAACCCGCTGAAAATTACCCCAATACTGAGCCACCAACAAGATCCCATCTCAAGATGCAACAAGTTTACGACTTCCAGATCATAAGAGATAATACTGAGTAGAAAACTATTCTAAGACATAGGATGAACTATCAACATAACTGTCATTTAAAAAACACCACAACTTTTTTGCTAAAAACAATTTTGAAAATAAACTAACATGGTGGATTTTCACAATCATCAATGGTGTTTCATCAAGTCTCACTTACATGAACATTTATGTGCCACCCCGTGCACTAAAATACCTTTCCATACCAGACATACATCTATATATCTAAAAAAACTTTCTTGTGAGAACACATGAATAAAATGAATGAAAAAATAAAACATCATCATTAAAAAAATCTTGTACCTTCCAAAGGCACATTAACTCCAAATTAAAAACCATTTTTAGATTTCACAAGACAATCCACACTTTATCAAGAATTATTTTATTAAAAAACGATACATATAATTTAATATATCGTTCAAAGAAAACATAATTTCCCAAATATACCATTCACATTTAAAAAAAATCAGCAAGGTTTCCTTTCACAATCCAACAACTACAAACGCCAAGACACCTTACTAGAAAAACATCAGTCGTTCAAAACCAAATTTCCCTAATAGATTTATTAGATTTAAACACTTCAAAATATCCCAAAACACTCCATTTAAAACAATGTTTGAGAATTATTTTAAAATTATTCAAACATTCAAAACATTTTATTTCAAAAAACCAAAAATTTAGATTAGGGAAAATCCAATCCCGTTAAATCATTTCCACTTCCTTCCAAATATTAATTTTTTTTAAAAAAACCTTCCCAAAACCATTATTATATATAATTTTTAAAAACACATTTCCACTTTTAAAAATCCAATCCTTCCTTTAAAACCAATTTCAATAATTCTCACACAACTATTTTCAAAACAGAAATTCAGAATTCAATAAAGGTTCAAGAAACCCACAAAAGGGAACTAGTGCCGGTGGATGAATTAACCATATGGTTGGTAGCCATATGTCAAAAAAAACAACAACACATAGGGAATTATTAGGACCATGCCCTAGCTCAATATTGCTTTCCTGGCCCTGCGATCTAATATAGGCCATTTTTTCGAATCCCCTTGTTATATCTCAACACCAAACAATCTACAAGAACAAAAGACAGTAATAAAACCAGACTTCCCAGGGAATGATGAGGATTAGAATGAGAAAGAGTAATCTAATATATTCCCACACTTACCCCTCATGTCACAATAATATTACTTCATATACCATTAAATCACCAAAAATAAAAAGTGTTCTTTAATAAGAATGGTCTTCTAAGAGAAAACCTCCTCTGATACCATTTTGTTACAAACTAGCCTGAGTCGACCTTAAACCCGTAACATGGGCCAGCCTACGACAAGTCCTAAGAGGCATTCCCAATACTCCCAGAATGGAGACATGCACCAAGGGAATCAATAGAGTACATAAGGGAATAATATTATTGATATAAAAGAAATCAAACAAGTAGCGTAATGAAATGGAAAGCCCAAAATACTTTTATTTAAAAACTGAACTGAACATTATTTGAACAAGAAACTAAAAGTAAAACTAATCCAACAACTAAAATTACCAAACCTGATAACCAAAAAACTCCATGTGACCCTTCTGGTCACTCTCCAATATAATCATCACACAACACCCAAGGCGATCGAACTCAAGGTAAAACCTACACAAGGGCTAAAAATAAAGAAGACTATAGGCATGATGATTAAAAATCAATTGGTTATCTGGATATTATATCCCAATGCACATCCATTAAAATAAAAGAAACTTTGATTTCATTTTTTAAATACAATATGTAAAGGTATTTTTTAAAATTTGGTCCCATTCATTATAAAAAAATTACCAGACAAAAACATGCATGTTTTACAAATTATAATTCTAGTAATAATTTTCAAAGAGGTGCAACTTCAAAATGAAGATAGATTTAAAGAGGGCTGCTCTAAAGAATTCACAATTTTAAATAAATCACACACACTACTGAATTTACCATCCAAACACACCATATGCCGATGGTGAATAAAAAGTAGTCAATGAGCACAAGTCACAGGAACACCCCTAGGAACCTGTGAGTTGTGTTCCCCAGGTACCTTGTTTCTCGGTGAAAGTAACCATAATAAATATATGTTCTCATGCACACGAGCCACAAGAAGAGGGAATACCCATAACATAGTGGTCCCCAAACAACAACATCATTATTGTTTAGCTATTGTTTCCATCTTCAAACTTGCTACGTGAAACTGGGGCCAAACCCCACAGGATCACTAGCATACTAGTACACGACCACCCACATAGATACCTAGGATTCAATTTAATGATAAATCAAGTTAATCATATTATAAAATACACATTCCACATCAGAATTTCAATCCCAAAGCCTAAATACACAAACAACCCACAAACATTCTTCACATTTTTTTTCAGGAATCAATAAACCACTGATAAGTTTCGTAAAATAATTTCAAGGTGTGTATTGAGGCTTTTCACATAAAACTAATTTGAAAACACTATTTTAATTAAAAAAACACAACCAAACCATACCCAACCATATTTGGCATCCCTAAAAACATTTAATAAAATCATTTTTAGGACCACAAAACAATACCAATTGACACAACATTTTGTATATAAGTAAAACACATCTACTTCATTTTTAGGGAAGGCCAAACGGTCCTTTAAACATTTTCTCAAAAATTAAAATTTGACAAGTTATTAATTTATATTTTATTATGGAGGAGTATAAAAACGATTTAAAAAATCAAACCACATTCATAAAACTCTTAAAACACTCAAGTACCATATTCAAAACAAAACTAATTTTCAAAAGTATGTAAAACGAGCCATTTTCCAGCAACTCGGGCCAAAACATGAGGTAAACAAAAACCAATTTTTTTGTAAAACCAAATCCAAATTAGAAATCAACAAAAATAACCAAATTTTTTTACATTCTATAAATTAATTTATAAATACAAACAAATCAAATTAAATTACACTAGACAAATAAATTCCAATTGGGAAATTTACCAAACACATAACATGCACTCTTTGACAAAAAAACTTATGTTAAGCACTTAAAAACAGATAAAATACAATTTTCATGCCATAAAGTTATTCAAGATACTGAAACATATTCAAAATAACTTAATCCCAGGGCGAATTCTCATGGAATAATTTATCAAACAAGAGGAGTTCACATTTGTACCAAAACAACTATATTTTTAACCTAATAAGTCATAAAATATGTTTTGCACAGAAAACATTTAAAACCACAGTTTCACAGTAGAGCATATTATATAAATAAGGTTATAACATCATGATAATGATGAGACTTAAATGATAAATGCTTGTACAAGGGATATCCTACGTCAAATCTTTTTCGTAAAGGAAACACACACCCAAAATCACCATTTGAGGGATTACCAACCCCAAACCTAAGAAGAACAGTCCCAAACGAACAAAAACCCCATAAAAAATCATGGAATTATAGAACCCTAGGTCTATCATGACCTAGGGAGATTATAAAACCAAGTAATAATGAATGGAGGAAGAACATGAAGGATAAATGAGAAGGAATCTCACCTTTTCAGCTAAAGAACTCTCTGTATTCCATTAGATATGCACCCTTAGAGAAAAAGAGAATGCCTTTAAACTTTTTGGACTGACTCCGAAGATCCGGAATAAATATCTAAAGTATATTTAATTGAAAAAGAGTACAAATTGAATGATTTAGGGATGAAAAAATTTACCTTCATGATTCTGGTCGATTTAAGAGACATTGAGAAGTCTTCACTAATCTGCAACTCATATTAGCTTTAAAAAGGTAACATAGATAATGGGGATGTGGATAGGGGTTTTTTATTCAAGTGGGAGGTGGAATCACTAAAATATATAAAAATATTAATTAGATATAAAAGAAACAAATTATTTTCTTAAAACTTTAAATGGGCCCTTGGGCAGGCCCAATACCAAAATATGTAATCCCAATTAACAATGCTTATGAATTTATATGTGGTCACAAAGGATATGGTTGTTTTAATATGTTAGTGTAAAACATATGGGATGTCTAATGTGTGAAAATGATAAAAAATGAATGATTTATACTAGAAACAATATATGTTTTTAAATATGGAAATGGGATCATGGTTGGCCCAAATCATGAAGTAACCACCCTTTCTCCAAAAACTCCTATACAAGAAATAGAGAACTCAAATTAGGGTGATTAGACATATATGTTGGTTAAAAAATAAAAATTAATCTCACCCAACACCCCATAAAAGGATCTGGTTTTTCAATTAACTGGATCAAAACCATGACATGAATAGAAAAAAAATCTGGTGTTACAATTCTCCCCACTATCAAGGATTTCAGCCTCAGGAAATACATAGAACATTCCAACTGATTGATCAACACCTAAGGATTCATTATATATACGGTCCAACCTACTAATCCAATGAAACGCCATCAACTATTAATTGAACATAATCCTCTTACCTCATCCAAAACACCAACACTCAGCCACTTCTTGAGAATCAACCACATTATCGAGTCACTACCTCCACAACCAAATAAAGAACCTGGTTCTTGGGTCTTCTACCAATGAACGCAAAGATCACTCAAAAAAATAGTTCACTCACAAAATCCACTATCTTGGGGTGGAGATCAGAATGGTCTCCCCATAATTAAATCTCAACTACCATCCGAAAAATACTAAAGGAATGATCTGCAAGACACGGAGTGGGTCTCCCCACCATTGGAGACCAACTAGAAATGAATAGAAGAATTAAAAATGTACATGAATTGGGACTGACATGCACAGGACCACCAAAACTATCCCACATCAAACTACAAACCAAATTTGAGAGCAGCACAACATGAACATTTAAACCACCCACTCTCGATTGGAGGTGGCCAAAATTGGGCCAACACTCCCTGCACTGATTCAAATCCCCACCAATTAGGGAGGGGAGGGAGGGGGACACAATTACTAGGCCACATAAACCATGAAATAAACAATGTAACAACCTCACTGAAATGGTAGATGTATGATCTTATCAAAAATATCCAAAACCTTAGGACTTCTCACTATGTGCCAACTTCACTATGAAACCGATGGCTGGAGCTCGGATGGAAGAAGCATCTCTTTCCTCGTAGCCAGTCTTTGATAATCCCCAACTAATACTACATCCTATATTTCTACACAATTCCACATAACACTCCCAGTATGAAATAATAGATAAAGAGACACCGTGAAACTCTCTTACTCAACAAGACATTTTTACCCAAACAAGAACATAGATATTGACAACATTGTTTTCTATCACTCTGAACGGGGACTAGAATGAACATGAAAAAAAACAAACATTAAAAATCACTAAGCACAACTACTAGAACAGAGATAATCACCATAAATGGAAGGATCTATTAATCGAGCCCAAACATCTCTCTATTTCAAAAAACAGGATGGGGAATCATTCTATGAGGTTCATTTAACATTTGAAAAAAATCCTTAGGTTGATAAACTAGACAGCATAGTAATGGGGAACCATCAATGTAAGCATAAATATTCCAACATATATTTAAAAACCCACAGAACATTACCCCAAACCCAAGCCACTAACAAGTTCCCATATCAAGATGAAACAAGAGCATAACATCTAGATCATAATGAATCATAATTAATAGAAAACACTTGTATGACATTTGATTAATCATCCACATAACTGCTCGGTTAATAAAAACACCTCAATTTTTTAGCTAAAAACAATTTTTTTAAAAAACTATCATGGTTGATTTTCCCATTCACCAATGGGGTTTCATCAATTATCACTCACATGAACATTTACGTGCCACCTCGGGCCCTCACATACCATGTCATATCGGCCATACATCCACATATCCAAAAAACCTAGCATGTGAGAACCCATGAAAATACTGAATGAAAAAAGAAAACATCATAATTAAAAAAAATCATTTTCCATCCAAAGGCACATTATCACCAAATCAAAATCCATTTTCAGATTATACAAGACATGCCACACTTCTAAAAGAACCATTCAATTAAAAAATCAGTCCATTTAATTTAATAGAACTTCCAAAAACAACCATTATATTTAAAATATCACATTCCCATTTTAAAGAAAATTAATCAAGGTCTCTTTTAATATTCTGACAACCACAAAGGCCAAAACCCCTTTCCATAAAAACACCAGCCACTCAAAACCAAATTTCAAAAACTGATTCATCTAATTTAAACACTTTTAAATAGCCCAAAAAACCCATTTAAAACAAAATTTCAGAATTAAATTAACTTGATTATAACATTCAAAAAAACATATTTCTACAAAAAAAATTAGATTAGTGAATATCTAATCCCGTTAAATCATTTCCACTTCCATCCCAAAATTTGGTTTTAAAAAAACTCATCCTTCCCAAAACCATTCTTATGTTTAATTTTTATAAACCCCTTTTCCACTTTTAAAAATAAAATCATTCCTTAAAAACCCATTTCCATAATTATCACACAAGGATTTTCAAAACAAAAATTCAGAATTCAACAAAGTTCCACGAAACCCACAAAAGGGAACTAGTGTCGGTGGGTGACTTAACCATATGGATGGCAGCCATATGTAAAACACAAAACCAACACAGAGAGACTTATTAGGACCATTCCCTATCTCCAAAAGGTTTTCTAGGACCTATGAGCTCATGGAGGTCATTTGTCTGACTCCCCTTTTCATATCCGAACACAAAACAATCAATTAGAACAAATAACACTGATAAAACCAGAATTCCCATGGAAACTCGAGGATTAATACGATAAAGATTTCGGAACACCCTTCCAAAAACTACACCTAATGTCCTAAAAATACTACTCCATCTACCATGACATCTTCTAAATAACAAGGACACTCTAAAAAGAATGGTCTGTTAAGTGCCAACCTCTTCTAATACCATTTTTTCAAGAACATCCCTGAGTCGACCCTGAAGTGGTCACATGGGCCAGCTCATGACAAGTCCCGAGAGGCATTCCCAATCCTCCCAGAATAGTGACATGCAGAAAGGGAAACAATAGAGTACAAAATGGATTTAATTTTCCCATAAATAAACAAACAAACAAGCAGCAAAAGAAATGGACATCCCAAAATACATTTATATAAATTTTGAACAGAACATTATTTGTAAAATAAACATAAAGTACAACTAAACCAACAACTCAACTGGCCAAACCTGATAACCAACTAACTAAATGGGACCATTCTAGTCACTCTATAATATAATGATCAGAATTCTCCCACTGTGATCGAACTCAAGATGAAACTAACACATGGGATAAAAACAGAATAATAATATAGGCATGAGTATTAAAACTCCATAGGTTAGGATGATAATATATTACCAATGCACATACTATAAAATAAAATAAAAATCATTTTTATGTTTTAAATACATGATATAAAAGTATTTTTTCTATATGAGGTCCCATTCTATATTAAAAAATTTACCCGACAAAAACATGCATGTTCTATAAACAAGAATGCTAGTAACAATTTTCAATGAGGTGAAACATCAAAATGAAAATAGTTTTAAAGAGAGAAGATTTAATTAATTTACACTTTTAGATAAATCATACACACTATAGAATTTATCAACCGAACACAACATATGACGACGGTGAGTATAAAATAGTCAATGAGCACAAGTCACGAGAATACCCTAAGGCACTAGTGAGCTGGGTGCCCCAAGTACCTCGTATCATAGTGAAAGTAACCATAATAAATATTTGTTCTCTTGCACCCAAGACACTAGTATATAGAATATGCACAACCTACTGGTCCCCCGACATCATCATCAGCATAGTTTAGTTCGTGTTTTCATCGTCAAACGTTTTACGAGAAACAGGGGCCAAACCACACAGGATCACTAGCATACTAGTACACGTCTGCCCACATAGATACCTGGGATTCCATTTATTTCTCAATAATGTTAATCATATTATCAAATACAGAATTCAAATCAAAATTACACTCAAAAACCATAAACACACAAACATCCAACAAACATTCATCACATTTCTTTCCTGAATCAATAAACCCCTGAAAAATTCTATAAAACAATTTCATGGAGTTTATTGAGGCTTTGAACATAAACCTCATTCAAAAACAATATTTTAATTATAAAAACACAAAAAAAACATACCCCACCATAAATTTAAACCCTATAAAAATTTCATATAATCATTTCAGGGACCATAAAACAACACCAATTGACACAACATGTTGTATAAAAGTAAAACACTCATTCTTCATTTTTAGGAAAGGACAAACAGGCCTTTAAACATTTTATCAAAAGAAAAATTTGGAAAAGTTATTTATTTATAATTTTTTAAGGAGGTGTATACACACCATTTAAAGAATCAATCTGCATTCATAAATCTCTTAAAAACTCAAGATATATATTCAAGACACAACCATTTTCAAAAGAATGTAAAACATGCCATTTTCCGGCATCTCGGGCCAAACATGTGGTAAACCAAAACCCATTTGTTTGTAAAACCAAATCCAAATTGGAATTCAACAAAAAGAACCCAAAATAATTTTTTACTTTATTTTTCTGTATTTATAAATAAAAACAAAGTATTTTAAATTACACTAGCCACAAAAAAGCCAACCAGGCAATTTACTATACACATGGCATGCACTCTTAACAAGAAAACTGATGTTCCCAACATAAAAAGGGATAAAATATCATTTTCATGCCATAATGTTATTAAATCTGGTGAAACAAATTCAAAATACCTTAAAAAAATTGGGAATGTTGATGTAATAATTTATCAATCAAGAGGAGTGCACATTTATACCAAAACATCTATATTTTAAATAAAATAAGTCATAATAAATAATTTGAACATTAAACATTAAAACCATGGTTTCACAATAGAACATTTCATATAAATAAGGTTTTTACAACATGATAATGATGATACTTAAATGATAGAGGCTTCTTAAAGGGATATCCTACCTCAAATCCTTGGCGTAAAGGAAACACACACTCAAAATCAACATCTGAGGGTTTACCAACCCAAGACCATTTAAGACCATCCCAAAATGAACAAAAATCCCATAAAAATCATGTTATTACAGAACCCTAGGTTGATCATGACTATGGGAGATTGTAAAACCATGAAATAATGAAAGGAGGAAGAGGATGGAGTATTAACTAGAAGGAATCTCAAATTTTCAACTAGATCACTCTCTGTATTCCATTAGATCTGAAGCCATAGAGAAAAGGGAATGGCTTTAAACTTTTTGGAGAATCTCCTATGATATGGATTAACTAGGTAAAGAAGAGTTATTGGGAAAATAGTACGAATTGAATGATTTATGGATGAATGAATTTACCATCATGATTCTGGTCAATTTGGGAGACATTGAGAAGTATTCCCTAATATGCGACACATATTATCTCGAAAGTGTAACATAGATAATGGGGGTGATTATAGTGGTATTTACATCATATCGGAGGGGGAATCACCGAAATATATAAAAACATTAATTACATATAAAAGAACCCAATTTTTTTTAAAACAAGAAATATGCAGAGTTTTAATATGATAGTGTAGGAAAAGTGGGAAGTTGAATGAGTCAAAAATGAAAAAAATGAATGAGTTATACAAGAAAAAAATATTTTTTTAAATCTAGAAATGGGTGCATGGTTGGCCCAAATCATGAAGTAACCATCCTTTCTCCAAAAACTACTAAACAATCAATGGAGAACCTAAATTAGACTGATTAGACATATATGGTAGTTCAAAACAAAAATTTAATCTCACCCGAAACCCAATAAAAGTATCTAGATTTTCAATGAACCAAATCAAAAAAATGACATGAAAATAAAAAAAACTGGGTGTGAAAATTCTCCCACCATTAATGATTTCTTCCCCTAGAAACACATTGCACATTATAGATGACTGATCAACACCAAAGGATTCATTATATATATGGTCTAACCTATTAATCCAATGAAATTCCATCAACCATTAATGGAACTTAATCCTCTACCACAACCAAAACACCAACTCTCACCTATTTCATAAGAATCAACTGAAATATCAAGTCACTACCTCGACAACCAATACAAGAACCCATTTGTTGGACCTTCTACCAATGAACCTAGAGATCCATTCAAACAGTACTTAACTCACAAAATCCAATGACTTTGGGTGGAGACTATAATGGTCTACCCATAATTAAATCACAACAACAATCTGACAAATCTTAATGGAAAGACCTTAATGACCCATAGTGGGTCTCCCCACTATTAGAGAACAACTTGAAATGAACAAAAAATGAATTTAAAATGAACAGGAATTTGGTCTCGCCTACACAGTACCACCAAAACACTCCCACAACAAACTAAAAACCCATGAATAGGCGAACACAACATTAACATTTAATCCACCCACTCTTGAATAGAGGTGGCAATAACTGGGCCAACACTCTCTGCATGGATCCAACCCCCCCCCCCCAGATAGGGAGAGGAGGGGAGGGGACCCAATTATTGGGCCATTGAAACCAAAAAAGAAGAAAAGTAATATCCTCACAGAAATGGTAGAGGTATGATCTTAGAAATACTACACACAATCCTAGAACTCCTGACAATGCCACAGCTTCATTCCAAAAATGAATGGATGGAGCTCTGATGGATGAAGAATCTCTTTCCTCATAGCTAGACTTTGATAATCTCCAACTTATACTCCATTCCTTAGTTCCACACAATACCACATAATAGTCCCATTATGAAACAACAAATCAAGAGACACCATGGAACTCTCTTCCTCAACAACACATTTTTACCTAAACAAGAACATAGATATAGACAGCATTGTTTTCACTCACTCCAAACAGGGAGAATATTGAAAAGGCAAAAAAACACCCAATAAACATCACCGAGAACAAATACTACAACCGATAGAATCACCATAAAGGGAATGATCTTTAAATCGTGCCCAAACAACTCTCTATTTCAACAAACGGGATGGGGTATCATTCTGTGAAGTGGATTTAAAATTTTAAACAAATCCATAGTTTGATCAACTGGAAAGCATAGAAATGGAGAACCATCCATGGAAACATGACAACATCCATCACATCTTTAAAAACCCACTGAACATTACCCCAAAAATTAGCCACCAATAAGATCCCTTCTCAGGATGCTACAACAGTATAACATCTAGATCATACGGAAGAATACTAAATAGACAACACTTCTATGACATAGGATAAACCATCCATAGAACTATGGGTTAACAAAACACCGCAAGTTTTTAGGTAAAAAACTTTTGGAAAAAAACTAACTTGATGTTTTTTCCAATTCACCAATGGTGTTTCATAAAGTCTCATTCACATGAACTTTTACATGAGACCCCGGGAACTCAAATACCATGCCATACCAACCATAAATCTATATATCCACAAAAACATGCATGTGAGAACACATGAAAACACCAAATACAAAAAAAACATCATAATTACAAAAAATAATTGTTTACCTTCTAAAGGCACATTAACACCAAATCAAAAACAATTTTCAGATTTGGAAATACAATCTCGGCTTCATCAAGAACCATTTGATTATAAAAAATACATTTCATATAATATAACTTCCAAAAACAACCATTATATTCCAAATATCCCTTCCTGATTATAAAAAAAATTAAGCACGGTCTCTTTTAATAATCGAACAACCACAAAGGCCAAAACCCTTTCTGGAAAAACACCCTCTACTCAAAACAAAATTTCCAAAACTGATTCATCTGATTTAAATACTTTTCAATAGCCCAAAATATCCCATTTAAAACAATGTTTTAGAATAAAATTAAAATTATTCACACTTTCAAAAAATATTATTTCCACAAACTACTAGTTTATATTAGGGTAAATCCAATCCCATAAAATCATTTCCACTTCCTTCCCAAAAATGGTTTAAAAAACCAAATAATCCCCAAACCATTCTTATATTTAATTTTTGAAAACCAGTTTTCCACTTTTCCAAATCCAATTCTTCATTTAAAACCCATTTCCATAATTCTCACACAAGTATTTTCAAAACAAAAATTCAGAATTCAAGAAATTCCCAAGAAACCCACAAAATGGAACTAGTGACGGTGGGGGACATATCCATATGGTTGGCGGCCATATGTGAAATACAACACCTTCATAGAGATAATTATTAGGACCATTCCACAACTCCACATGGATTTCCAGGACCTCCAAGCTCATGGAGGCCATTAGTCCGACTCCATGGGTCATATCTGAACACCAAACAATCAACAAGAACAAATGAGACTGATAAAACCTGACATCCCAATGAAACCTGAGGATTAAATCAAGAAATAGTTTGTGATGCTATTCCCACACTAACCCCTCATGTCCCAAAAATCCTAATAAATCTACCTTGACATCCCCCAAAAATCAAATGCACTCTAAAAAGATAGGTATGCGAAGAGCCAACCTCCTCTAATACCATTTTGTCACAAACCATCACGAGTCGACCCTGAACTGATCACATGGTCGAGCTTGCAACAAGTCCCGAGAGGCATTCAGGTCCTCTCTAGATGGAAAAAAGAACCAAGGGAACCAATAGTTTACATAGGGGAATGATTTCACCCATATATAAACAATCTAACATGCAGGGAAAAAAATGGACATCCCAAAATACATTTATATAAAAATTGAACTGACCATTATTTTTACATGAAATTAGAAGTCAACTAATCCAACAAAACAACATACCAAGCCCGATAACCAACTAACTCCATGTGACCCTTCTAGTCCCTCTCCAAAAATAATGATCACGCAACGCCCAAGGTGATTGAACTCAAGGTGAAACCTACATGAGGTCTAAAAAATGATTTAAACAAAAGGCGTGAGTATTAAAACTTATTTGGTCAGCCTTATATTCTATTACCAATGCACATCCATTAGAATAAAATAAACATAAATTTTAAGTTTTAAATACATGATATAAAGTTATTTCTTTTCGAAATGAGGTCCCATTCTAAATAAAATAAATTACAAGAAAAAAACATGCAAGTTTTATAAACAGGAATGCTAGTAACAATTTTCAAAGAGGTGCAACTTCAAAATGAAGATAGTTTTCAAGAGGGTGGCTTTAATGTATTTACACTTTTAAATAAATCACACACACTAATGAATTTACCATCAAAACACATCGTATACCGACAGTGAGTAGAAAATAGTCAATGACCACATGTCAAGGGAAAACCCCAAGGCACTAGTTAGTTGTGAGCCCCAGGAACCTCATATCTCGGTGAAAGTAACCAAAATAAATATTTGTTCAGGTGCGCACGAGCCACTAGTAGGGTGAACACCCATAATATAGTGGTCCCCAAACAACAACATCATCATAGTTTAGTTAATGTTTTCATCATCAAATGTGCTACGTGAAACAGGGGCCAAACCCCACAGGATCACGAGAATACTAGTACACGTCTGCCCACATAGATACATGGGATTCCCTTTAGTTCTCAATCAAGTTACACATATTATCAAATACACATTTCCATCAAAATTCCACTCCCAAACCATAAAAACAAAAACATCCTATAGTCATTTTTCACATTCTTTCATGAATCAATAAACCACAGAATGTTTTTGTAAAATAATTTCAAGGAGTGTATTGGTGATTTTCTAATAAAACTCATTATAAACACTATTTTAATTATTAGAACACAACAAAACCATACAAAACCATATTTTAAAGCACTAAAAACATTTAGTAAAATAATTTCATGAACGATTAAACAATTCCAATTGACACAACATGTTGTATACAAGTAAAACAGTCATTCTTCATTTTTTGAAAAGGCCAAACGAGCCTTTAAACATTTTCTCGAAACTAACATTTTAAAAATTTATGCATTTAAATTTTATTAAAGTGGTGTATAAAAAACATAAATATCATCAATGAAATTTATAAATCTCTTAAAACACTCATCTTACAAATTCAAAACATAATGATTTTCAAAAAAATGTAGAAAGGGCCATTTCCGTACAACTAAGGCCAAAACATGTGGTAAAACAAAACCCATTTGTTTTGTAAAACCAACTCCAAATTGGAAATCCATAAAAGGACCCCAAATTTTTTTTTACCTGCTGAGAATATTTTTATAAATCCAAAAAAATCATTTTAAATTGCAGTAGACACAAAAAGCCAACTGGGAAATTTACCAAACACATGACATGCACTATTTAACAAAACCACTTATATTAAGCACTTAAAAAGGGATAAAATACCATTTTCATGCCATAAGGTTATTCAAGATACATAAAAATATTTATAATACCATAAAACAAGTGTGAATGCTCATGGAATAATTTATCAAACAAGAGGAGTGCATATTTATAACAAAACAACTATATTTTTAAAAAAATAAGTCATAAAAAATAATATTCATAGAAAAAATTTAAAACAAAGGATTCATTGTAGAAAAAATATGATAAATAAGTTTATAACATCATGATAAGGATAGTACATAAATAATAAAGGCTTCTTCAAATGATATCCTACCTCAAATCCATGGCGTAAAGGAAACACACAGCCAAAATCACCATCTGAGTGTTTACCAACCCTAAACCCTATGAAGTCCAGCACCAAACGAACAAAAACCCAAAAAAAATCATTGGATAATATAACCCTAGGTTGATCATGACAAGGGAGATTATAAAAACATGAAATATTGAATGGAGGAAGAAGAGGGATGATTATGTAGAAGGAATCTCACCTTTTCAACTAGAAAACTCTTCATATTCCATTATATCTGCACTCTTATATAAAAGTGAAAAGATTTAAACATTTTATAGAGACTCCTATGATCTGTAATAACCGAGGAAAGAAGATTAATTTGAAAAATAGTACAAATTTAATGGTTTATGAATGAAAACATTTACCCTTGTAATTCTGGTCAATTTGAGAGACATTGAAAAGGCATCCCAAATCCACAACTCATATAATCTCCAAAGAGGTAATATCGATAATGGAGGTGAGGAAAGGGTATTGGCTTCACGTGGGATATGGAATCACCATAAAATATTAAAAATTGAATTAGATATAAAAGAACTAAATACTTCTTTCAAAATTGGAAATGGACCCATGGGCTGGCCCAATACTTAAATAAGTACTCCCAATTCACCATGCATATGAATTTCAAAGGCGTAAAACATAATATGGTAGATTTAATATTTTAGTGTAGGACAAGTGGGAAGTTGAATGAGTAAAAAATGCTACAAAATTAATGATTTATAAAAGAAACAATTTATGTTTTTTAATCTGGAAATGGGTTCATGGTTGGCCCAAATCATGAAGTAACCACTTGTTCTCCAAAAAACTCCTAAAAAAGCATTGGATAACCCAAATTTGAGTTATTGTACATATATGGATGTTCAAAACTCAATATTAATCTATCCCAACACTCAATAAGAGGATCTAGATTTTCAATGAACTGGATCAAAACCCTGACATGGAAAGAAAAAAATCAGGGGTGACATAGAAGATAGAAAATCCTTGTTGATATTATATAGAAATTATCACCTCATCCAATTAGACCCTCCAAATATCATGTTTATAAGACCTCATTCCGGAGAGAAGATATACCATAAGCTTAAATTTTGGAAAAACTCAAATTTTATCCCCATTATTCTAGACTAAATCCTAATATTGGATGAACTCTTCATTTTAAAGGGGCATCATGTTGTATTTATTAAGGGTTTGAAGGGAACATCTAAATTAGAAACTAATGTAGATAATATAGAATTTGAAAATATAGAAAAATCTATCTAAAGAGGTTACCAAGTAATAATCTATTTCATTAGGGGCAGATGATGGTGTATTCACATGAGGACACATATTCTCCCACTATATCATAGGGAGGCTAAATGGTATTGATGTTCACTCTTGTTTGTTAGACTCTCACTCAGGAAATTATTATCCAAACTCCGACCTTTATATGATGAGATACATTAAAGTTGATACAAAACTATAGAAAATGACTTTTTATTGGCATAAATTGTGTCTAAATAAGTCACATCTTATGATGTAGATACATACATAGTTTTGAGAATTGTTATGGAATATTAAATTTATGGTTGTCTCACAATACATTGATTTCAATGACTTACTTGGAAGGCCTTGGATCTATATTCGTAAGGATGAATCCTCATTTTTTCACTAGTTCCTTAGATTCCCACTTAGTTAATAGTTAGGGGTAATCTAGGTAGATGTTACTCCCATTATCTCATGTGAAACCAACAATATTAATATTAGGTAATATAATATCGAACAAAATTAACCTTAGGTTGAAGAACCTAATAAAATCAATGTCTCCAATAACATTAAAAACAAGGATGACATTGAGGGTATATATTTTAAACCCATCCACCGAAGGGGTAAAAAATCCAAAAAAAAAGTCATAATTATTTTATTCCTTGGAATAATTAGTATGCTTAAATAACCTCTAATTTATATGAGAGGTAGGTTCATCTTATCCAAGATAATCCCAACCATAATGCGTACCAGAATATTCATAATATTCATGATGATTTATCTCTCCTCTTCGTATACCATAAAATAGGACTAACCATCTAGCTTTTAATCAAGTATTATTTCTTCTTTCATGGTTGGTGTACCATGATAGAGAATACTACATGGTATAGTATAGAAAAACATATTTTTTGGGGTGTCTATGAGACTAAAATGGAAACAAAATTAAATTTTATTATTTCAATCTAGAATAGTAATATGATTTTACATCACAACCCCGGTATCATCTTCTCAAGGAGTGATATACCCTGTCCAATCCATATTGTTATAATTTTTTGGGGTTATATCAATCCCATAATTCATCTAAATAAATATTTCTACTACCATTGATTATATGTCACTGGTGAATATTGATTTAGATGAAGTCTCAAGGTTTACATTGATCAACGTTGACATAAATATCATCGAATAACTGTAGTACGTTGATTTCATAGAACATTATTATGAAATGTTTTCATAGAACAATATATAAAATATTGGGATCAACTATTGGTTTTCCATATACCAACACGGTCTTCCAAATACTGATCCTATATTCAAATAGAAAATTAATATGCTCAACCCCTTTTAGGGTGCCATGGTAGAGGAAAATATTGTTAATTTGATCAAATCCAAAAATATTAGGGATTCCAAACATCCCAATTAACATACTTATATTGTCTCAGTAATAAATAATACTACGGAAATAAAAAATTAATCCAAATCTAATACCTCAACCACTACTTCTCAAAAGAATACATTCAATTCAATGTTACATTGTTGTAGATTGATGTGACTACAAGTTTTATTGACCTATTCTCCATTGACCCATACTCTCAAAATAATCTATCCTATATAGGCTTATATGATTCATAAGAAGTTGATTCAAGGGAATCATAGGTAAAATTCATATTTTGAGTTACTCCCATTGGATTGAAGATCATTATAGATACCTACCTATTTTTCATCAATCATATCTTCATCCCCCGCATTTGAAAAATAGTTAATGGATATACAGATAAATGTTTCGATAAATCCTTCACAATTTATGATGATATTAAAAATTTGGAACATGTTTACATCATTATTAGTTCCCAATACCCGAAGATGATCCCATTAATGTGTGAATATATGATTACCCACATGAAATTTCATAGTATTATTTTAAATTTTTGATGCATTGAGATCAATTATGATAAGTTCATGGAAAACAGTTGAATTCCCTATCCATTAAAATTATAAGTGTTATGATGCCTTTAATACCATATATCATATATTATATGTTTCCTAAACAAACTCTAGTTGAACAATGTATTCCATTTATAAGATAATAAATATTTTAACTTCCTATCAATTGAATAAATAATTTGAATCCTTTTTTGAAGGGCTCAGGTAGGTTATATTGTATTCTCTAGTTCTCATAGCTCATATACAGGGGATGAGATTGTTTCTCTATGTGACTACCTTGGAATAGTCTCTATGTGCCCTATTATCTTAGATAAAAAGTGAAATAAATGAGAATAGTTTATACTAACTTAGTTGGATAGTGTTTTACATTGTTAGAAAAAAATATTCCATTAAAAAGAATATCCTTACTATACTTGATACAATCCCAAAAATACGTCATTATTAAATGTATCATGAGTTATACTTGATCAAAAATATTTTCCCATATAACTACATACTCATTCATACCATTCATACAAGATTATTGGAGTCATTTTTAGTGGTAAATAATTTTATTTAAAAGAATATTCATCCCATAGAAAGTAACGAAGGTCTATTCTTTAGAAGATTTACTTATTGTGTATACACTTGCTGATGGGTTCCAAATGAAAATAACTTATTGGAAGTTGAAATTTTATTAATTGATAAAGAAACACTATGTTGGTATATGAAATATGATTCCTCCTCTTATATACCAATTAAAAGGAGGTTAAACAATCCTAATATAAACATGGTTGGCTTGGATTCATCTTCATCACACCAATGTGGTGCCTTTTTACATACTCATTCTTAATTTTTAATGGATAAATTTATAATGAGACTAAAACCAGAACCACATTATTAGTCTCTATATTTACCTCATGATTTATGTCCTATGTTTTTACCTGAATAGAGACTCTGAGTATGTCATTGAGTAAATAAATGATGATTAAACCATAATAAAACATGTGCTTGCTACTTTTCTCGAGTGAAATAATTACATGATTGATAAATTTCCATCATAGGAAATAATTTATCATGTCACTTTATCCAATATTGATCTATAAAAATACATGGTATGTATGAAAAAATATCATTTCAATCCATATTTGGATAAAAGGATCATCCATTTTGAACATCAAAAAATGATTACATTTTCCATTCAATATTAGGAAGTCTATAAGGTGAATCAAATTGCTAAAAGCTCTTATAAGGTTGGTCCCTTAGATGTCCCCATCGAAAAATTAAAATATTTTAGAAAAAATATATTGATATCATGCCTCCATCACTAAACTTTGATGTAAATATAACTCAAGTGAGATAATATAATGAAACCCAGAATAATCTTACCATTATTTTATTTCCTTTATATGATTGAAAAAATAAATTTAATAGATAATAGTAACTCAACAACTAATATGTTCAGTGTATTTGGAGTCTATAAACATAATGCTCAAATTTTAATATACTAGAAATCATTTTTCCTTAATATTTCCATACCAGAACATCTTCTATAAATATCATTAGTATGACTCACCCTCAAAACCAAAGAAATAAAAATTCTATAAAATATGTGAAAAACTCTCAATAAGGGGTGACAGACTTTTTATTCAAAGTTGTTTTCATAATCATAATTAATAAAATGTTAATGATTGAAATATTATAACATCAAGAGTGATAACCATAAAAGATAAGTGGGATTGAAATTACATGGAATATGAACATAAAGACATCAAATATCTACCAAGAAGACATAAAATATATATATAATGGGTTAGAATAATTTAACATAACCTTTAATCATTAGATAATAGTACAATAATTAATAACATCATTTCATTGTGGAAAAAATAGCATTGGGAAAAATTACTTTGATGAACCACACTATTTGGAAACATATGTATATATATATATATGAGAATCTAATATGTACTCACTATGACCTATCTATAATTCATAAACTCTTATCCAATTCATTTTAGGGATATAATGGACCCACTATACTTATATTTATAACATAACTACCTTTCTTGGGTTTATAGCAGAACAAACCATCTTTGGTTTATAATTTAATCACTTATCATTAATCCATTAAAATGTATCCTAGTTAAAAATAATATACATTTCATATCATAATGAACCCATGGATGTAAAATTGTCTTTATAGAATAACTAATGTTAAATAATTAAATATTTATAAGGAACATTGGAAACAAAATGAGTTTCATAAATCATCCTAATATTTGAAAATAAAAACCTGAACAAAATCTATTGATTTTAAAAAATTTATAGTCCAAAATAATAACATATTTAAAGAATTTTAATGGTTGAAACATTAAACATAACTCTATTAAAGATTGATTATTTATTGACAATGAAAAAAGCAGGAAAATAATGTTTTTGAAAACATTTTGTAATCATAATTTTAAAATTTAATGTTATAGGTACATGTTTAAAAGTAATCCATTATTTTATATAAAAATGAAACAAAAATCAGCAGTGAAATATATTGGGTTCCCAGACTCCATTTCTTTAAAAATTATAAGATATAATAATTTTATTTCTATTTTATTAAAAGAATTATGTTTAAAAATATGTTATTTAACTCCATGAAAGGAGTTTGAGTTACCAAATCCATTAAATATTTAATAAATTTTGAATCAAAGTCATTAGAAGATAAAACATCATATGGTTATATAAAATCCATGAATTAAATAATTTATTTTTACAAAATACATTCATGGGAATTATATAGGAGACAAATATTTGTAATTGGTTTTTAATATAAAAATTTGTCTCAATAAAGAGAAGATGAGAAAAAACACTTATTTCATTGATTTGTTTAAGACACTATAGAATATTATAAAATAAACATTGATACATCAAAAAATTATATAATAACCATCTTCGTTCAAGTTAACTTTTATATCCCTAATTTATTCTTATTTATTATAGGTATATATGATATTTAATGCTTATTTCTACCATTATGTGATAACAATTGTAACTGGTTGTGCACACATTATAATCATTATTTCATTACCATTTTATTTTTCCATGTTATAAATTAATATATATTTTAAGATATTATTATAAATTACGTAAATTTATTTATAAATATCTTTCTGTATTCTTTATGTTTTTAGCTATGTAGTGTGATAGTGGAATCTATGTATACTTATATCGATGATTTTAGAGAATAGAGTTGATACTTTTATAATAAGTTTAATAATTAATTTAATATTTATATAAACATATAAATTTGTGAATTTATGATTAATATATTATAATATTAGTATTTATGTTCACAAAGTCATCATTGATTGTGTTTTACAGCATTATTTATGTATGTGGTTAAACTGAACAACACTAGTACAAAATTTTACTCAAAGGGTGAGTACGGTTAAATATGATTTTATTTTGATATAATATTATTCTGAAAAAATAATAATGATATAATTTTTATGTTTTTATGATGTTGAAATAAATTTAATTTTTTTTTGATAATTAAGTAAAACCTAGAAGAAAAATAAAAATAATAATTTTTCATTGTGGCGGTAGTTCGTGCACATGCTTTATTAATGTTATTTTTTCTATAATTAATTAACTAAATACAAAATGGTTGTTCGATTAATATAACCATAAATCAGTATAAAATTGATAAGAATTTATTTATGTTATTTTAGTGTTAATATATTTATGAGGGTAATGTTAATAAGGAAAACATAAAGGTTAGATAATACATAAAATAAATATATAATAATTACATGGAATACTCATTGCAATTAAAGGGATTGGGATATGATTATTTTATTTGGAAATTTAAAAATTTAGAGTGCGTAATGGTGGGAGAAAGATATAATATTTAATGGATGAAATTTGAGTTGATGTGTAACTTTTAAAGATAAAAGTTACATCCCTTAAAATGTGAAAAATGTAACTTTTGGAAATAGAAAACTTTTTTCAATAATTCCAAAAAACTATTCAATGTTCATCATATCCAATGTTTAAAAATGATTGGGAGGGATGATCAGATGGTTTGGGTAAAAACTCAACTTATACAATCATTTGAAAAGATGTTTTTAATATGCTTTGCCTTTTTAAAATTTAGAGAAAGTCTTTTTACAAGTTTTATTTTTAATAGTGTACAAAATTTATTAACAATATTTATGAATTTGGATGATAAAAATTATAAAATAAACATATTAAATTCTTTTCCATATTATTTAACATTTAAAAAACATTTTATCATATGAAATTCCTATATATGTAGAAAGTAAATTTTTAAATAAACACAATTAATCATGAAAAAATATATTTTATAAAAATGTGATTTTTGAAATATAAAAGTATATATAATGTAAAATATTAATTATTACTAATTTTATTGAAATGATTAGATTTATTATAAATTAAATGAAGAGGATGATGATTTAAGGAAAGACAAAAATAACTCTCACTAAGAAAATACATCACTCAAAAAAATATAGAAAATTATTTTTATTAAAAACACACTTTTTTTAAAATGTGGACATATGATTTATAAAATCAAAAAATGTATTAAAATATGTAATGATATTTATTAAATACATAAATTATGAATTAAATGGTTTTGAAAAATTATTGGATAAAATCCTAAAAATTATTATTTTCACTATAATAATATATTTTCACTGAACAAATAATTTTAGATGAAAAATAAGTAAAACAATATTTTGTAAATTCTGATTAGAGGAATTCAAAAAATGAAATTATTTTTTATAAATTTACCTCGTATAAATTTTTAATTTGGAATTAAAAAAACATGATATGTTATAATGAAAACATATTTCGATGAATATAACATATTCCAATATTAACTCATATTAATTATTTATCATCTAATGCAAATTTCAATTAATGGTTTTCTATCAAAATGTTTATTATATATTAATAAATAATGTTTGTTGATATGTTTTGGTTATTTTATATTGGATGTATTATTTTGTGAAATCTATCAACATAGTATTGATTTAAGTATTAAAAAATAATGATGTTTCATTTTACCCCCTTTAAATTATTTTTTCACTAAAAACATCATTATATATATGAAACAATTTATGGAACATTTTCATCATTATATCTACATGTTTTCATGTAGCCTCTCCCAAATTATAATTTTCAATACTAAATGGACTATAGGAATGTTTTTTTACATTATCTTTCCAATTTAATCAATAATTTCAACTATTTTCTCCTCATCTGAGATATCATGTTTTAGTTTCATTGTTTCCATGTTCAACACATGAGAAGAGTCTGGTGTGTACATCCTCAAAAGAGATTCATGGAACACATCAAGTACTTAAGATATGTCAAGATGGAATTCTCTGAGATAATATATTACACCAACATGATATATGATTTGATTGTGAAAGATATACTTTTGGAATAACCTCAATTTATTCTCAAATCTCAAAACATGCTTCGAATGAGATATTTTAAGAGCCATTTGTCACTATCTTTTAGCATTATATCTCATCAATGGTTCACAAAATTACACATTTATTGATTTTATGATTCCTTCATGAGTTGATGAATGATTTTAATGTCCTCCATTATTTCATTACCATGTTTAGGATCTAACTATTACATTTATCCAAAGTCATCCAAAAATATTGGATTCCAACATAATTTCCCATATAAATTCATATATGGTTACATATGAATACTAGAATGGTAATTTGTGGTTTTATACTACTCTTAAATGGGGATTTATTGATCCCGACAACATTAAAAATCCACCTAATAAGATCTTACCATATCCCTAGGGTTTTAATTTTCATCTTAGAAAAATCATCTATCTAAGAGTGAAATGTTGTGTTCAATCTCAAATTTATCCCAATGCTTTATAAAGGCTTCAACCATATAATGATGTCAACCTTATTTCATGATATGATATAATAGTTTTAGGTACTCCATTTATCCTTAAAACCTACATCATATGTCACATTGTGAGTCAGTTAAGGGTAAAATTTTATTTAAAGGAAATAAAATTTTCAACTTTATAAGGAGATCCATTACAACCTTAATAGAATTATTAAATTTAAATGTTTTTGCGAGTACAATTATGATTTCCATGGTTTTGATTTACTATTTACATACTAATATGGGTAATGTTTTCAACAAACACGTTTACATTTTCATTATTCCTAAACATGATAACATATGAACCATTAAGACACATATTTTGTAACACCTCTATTCATGCTATCCCACAAGAAGTTTTTATTCGGATTTTTATACATCATTAGGTATATTGGATTAATAAAAGATGATGATTTATGGGAGGTACAAAAATTTTCCCTCTTCTATTCACGTTTTTATAGGACATATCTGAGTTCCAAATCTTATAAATCCATATTTATGAAAGATGAGCTCTAGAATATTTACTTCAATTTTTTATCATTATTATATTTTTGAGCATCATTGATATTCCTATGAAATTTTGATTAAACAATCTGTTGTGAAAGATATGATTTATATCCCCAAATTGTGAATTCAATATTCATCCTCTTTAAATAATGGATTATTTTTTATTTCTCATTCCTCAACATGGAAACAGTAGCATCGATTTTCATACTCATAGAATCATCCCCATTATTAACATTTCAATAGTTGTAATATGTTGAGAAATCATAATCTTCTATCAATTCCATGAAGATTATTTGGAACATATTTAATCACTTAAATGAGAATATATATTTGAATCTATTGGGATACATATATATATCACACTTTTCATTATAGAGAGAATGTCACCAAATCATTAATGCATGGATCACTACTACCATCTCTTAATTATGTGTACATTTATTTAACTCATGAGCTCTAACATTAATGAGGTTACATATATTATATTTTTTTCAAGGGGATTTATATCAAGACCTCTCTTCGAGGCATTACTATATTTTCTGAAACCTCCCCACATTATGGTAAGGTAATTACATGGGTAGTGAACAAACACATCTTCTGTTCCATGAAACTTTATTCACGTTAATCTATAAGAAAAAATTTATCCCTTCTATGGTAACTTGGATAGTGATATTTGTTGGTCGGAGTGGGTACTCAAGAGAGGGTGAATTGAGTTCCAATTAAAATTTTCTATTTAAATTATTTATATTAAAAATCCCCCAATTTAAATAACAAGCTAAATTTTAGTAAATTTGTAATACAGTAAAGGTTCAGTTAGGTTCTCAATAGATATATTACTTCTTAGATAATCTAATCTGAAGATAATATTGGCTTTTTAAACTAACCGATTGGTTTACAAAAAATAAAAGCACTTTCTAATGTAACTATCACAGAAACTTTAAAATAGATTTGTATTTAATGTACATAGTAGAGGAACATTTAATATAGTTCAAACCAAAATAAACAATCACTTCTGTTTTAACCAAGAGTTTCAATCTCAAGATGATACTTATTCCTCTCAAATAGTTTTATATAAACTATGATTCACACCCCAGATCAGGGTATATAACAATACACAGATTTTACAGGTCCTCAGACCTCTACCACAGTTCTACGTGGGAAAGAAACAACAACAATAGCTCACAGGCTGTCCAGGTCATCATACCTCTACCACTATCCACAGTGGGATACAAGAGTGTAAGGGAAATATTGAGTGAGGATTTAGAAATCCTATTGTTCAGAACATAAGATAGCGTGTCCCTAAAAATACAGAGCACACACACTGCTCAAAATTTAAATAAATGAAACACAATATATATAAATAAATAGAGATGAGTTTAGAATGTTGTATGTGTTTTGAGTGAAGCTCTGGAGTCCATGGATTACTGCATATGAAGCTTTGAGTCCCTCTATGGTTTTAGTCAAGAAAATCAGAGTGTCGTTTTTATATTTGACTTCCAGGTCCAGGTTGATTAGCATGATCCTATTGAGTGTAGGGGAAATCATTTAATATATTTTCTCCATGAATGATCTGGTTCTACAAATTCAGTATGTACTTTTCCTTCTTCTTCTATACATGTGTTTCCTTGTGTATATCTAGAATATTGTCTCATATATTCATAGAAATACTGACCTCCATGTCTTTAGTAGTTCGAGGATCCCTTATATACCTTCAAATCTGGCAATGGGAATGATTACTTTTTTACAGGTACGAGGTACGATTACAGTTTTCATGACTATAGGTGAGTCATTGGATTTGAAGGTCATTTTGAATTCACATCGGCTTCGGTATGTTACATGATCAGAATCAGCTTCAGTAGGTCATTTGATCAGCATCGGCTTCGGTAGGTCATTTGATCAGAATAATTTTCAGTAGGTCATATGATTATCATCGGTTTTGGTAGGTCATTTGATCAACATTAGTTTCGGTAGGTCATTTGATATGCATGGATTTCTAAAGGTCATATGATCAGTATCAGTGAGACTGTTGTATCATTGGTGTGATCATTATCATCAGTGTGACCGTTCTCATTGGTGCGACTATTATCATCAGTGTGACTGTTATCATTGGTGCTACCATTCTCATCGGTGCAACCGTTCTCAATGGTGCGATTGTAATCATCGGTGCCACCGTTCTCATCGGTGCGACCGTTATAATTGGTGTGACAGTTATCACCGGTGAGATGGTTATCATCATTGCGACCATTATCATCGGTGTGACCATTCTCATTGGTTCCATTGTTATCATCAGTGCGACTATTATCATACCTTTAACTAACGGTGACTCAAGAATATTACTATCGGTGAGTCAGAAACATAAAATTTTCATAGAGTGTCTGTATAAACCAGAATACATCCAGGTTAATAGTAGACCATAAATAAACATATGTAGACATGATTAACCATATATAAATACAATTTAAGCAGATTGAATAATTTACTAAATTGACTAATAAACAAAAACAACAATGACTTCTGATTATTAATATAACCATCTCATAGAGGGTTCAACTATCTCCCCCATTTTGATAATCACAAATCTATGCCATAAATGGTGATTGAAGATGATATAACATTCAGTATGCTCCCCCTATGTAAAAAATAATATACGACTAAAGCTAAACATTTCATCAAATCATGGCATCAGATCTAAGAATAAAATAGAGCTACATGCCTATTGGATCTAATATAAAGGTCTCCCCTTTATATATTTACTTTTCTACCCCTTTATATATTTATTCTTTTATATATTTATTCTTTTATATATTTATTCTTTTAAATAATTATTTGTTTCTCCCCCATTGGTATTATCAAAATCAAAAAAAAAGAAAGCATAGAGATAAAAAGGAATAATGTTCTAGTGAAATAACATCTAAAAAAGGTACAATATAAAGGGACAAGAAAAAGAGACACTATCAAAAATGACCGGCACAACTATTTCTTATGGAGAATAGGAGATTTCCCTTTAGCAGAGGGAGAAATGAAAGGGCCACAATGTGCGTTGGTGGAATATTGATCTGGCTGAATGGAGAGAGGAGGTAAGACATCTCTGGTTGGAAGAAGAGTGGGTTCTATGGTTACTTGTTGATTTCTAGAAGATCTTCATGAAGGTGGCTGCAGAATGAATGTCTGAATATTGGATAGATCTTATGAAACTAATAACAAACCAGGAGCAACACTAGAAGGACTGAGAGGCCCAGTAGTATGAAAAAAATTCCTTTTCCTGGATATGAAGATAAGGTTTGAGCATATTGATAAAATCTGGAATGACTTCACCACCATATTTCATGGCCTTCTCAAAATCATCTTTGTTCTGCATGTAACTCTATAGAGTGGGAGTAAAATCCTTTAACTGTTGGACCTGAGACTTAAAGGCTTGAGTGATAGGAGGGACTCTCAAATTCTCAGCCAGAACTTTAAACTAATAATTCAACTCATGCTTGGTATAAATTTTAGAAAAATAGTTATCCACATTTTCGTTGATCTCCTTCTGAGCTTGAGTGGCATCAGCTGAAAACAGCTTCACCATTTTGTGAATATGGTAACTAATTTCTTTCATCTTTTTCAATGATTCAAAATCCAGAAACTGTCCAACGGATGCAAACTCTTCATTTATAACACCTTTTAATGCATTAATCTCATGTCCAGTGATCTTGGTCACTTTGGAGGAGCTAGCCTGAGCAACAATGTGAGTTATCTCATACTTCTATTTTCTCAAGTCATATTTCCTCATGTTTTCTATCATGTTTCTAAAGACTTCCATCATACTAGTAATGGTTGATCTAAATCCACCTGACAGAGATACTATGTCACTGCCCAAATCATTGACCGCTTGATTTAGAGAGTTAATGTTCCTGCCAATCATCTCACCAGTATTGCATAGGTATGGCATAATAATACTTACCACTCTTTGAGTTATAGAATCCATAGCATCCATAGATAGATTAGCAAGAGTAGGAGCAAGAGAATTAGATAATTATTTTATCATTGTATCTCTAACTGGGTGGAACAACTCGTCTTTAAATCTATCAAAATCAAATTGAGAAACAAAAGGAACATGTCTTTCTGTAGTCACTTTTACTTCCTCAACAACTTGTCCACCCTCAATTGGATTTCTTACTCTTGCGATATTCAATTCCTCTTCCTCTTCCTCTGAATAATCCAAATCTAGAACCACAAAACCTAGGTATCATTCACATGTAGAATTACAAGAGGTATATTGGGGCTTTACAAATTCAGCTTCACCATAATTTTCATGAGATTCTTCCACATCTACATCAATCACTATCTGCAATATCCTTTCATCCTTAGGAATAGCTTCATTCTCAACTAATTGAGGTTTTGGATAATCTTGGATCACATTGTGACCTTCCATAAGTCGAGTATCTGCATCATCATCACCATCATCGCCATTACCCTTTCCATTATTGTTTAATGAAGTGTCAATGGTATAGTTTTTGATACTAAATTCATACTACTCAGAATTTGATACATCAGTGTCATCTTCTTCTTCATCACCTAGAAGGGGTTCTGAATCAGGTAACATAATAGGTGGACTTGCGGGTCCAAATTCCATTCTTTTCATAGGTCTTACTGTATCAGGATTACTCCTGTCATCAAGAGGTGACTCGGGCACCTTATCAGTATCCACATCAACATCAGCTTCAGATTCCCCTATTTGCTTCTTACTGGACTCTCTAGTGTTCTTAGGAATGAATGTTTCTTCTTCCTCATCAGAATAGAGAACTTCTTCATCAAGTTTTAAACCGGGATCTCTCATCCCCTTTGATCTCCTAGAGTGGTCAGTAGGATTAAAGGATTCATTCAACCTATCTTCATCAGCAACCCATGTCTTCTTCCATGGATTCAAATTAATTTTCATTCTTTTTCATATAATATTTCCTATACAAAAACTACTACTAGATAAGATATAATAATCTCCATCTTCAATACAACCCAAAAATTTTAACATAGCAGAGACTTTCTTTGAATATAATAAGTTTCTAGATTTCTTGGATGGCTTAACCATCTCTGAAATATGAATAGTAATTTGTCTACACAAGTTTATATTATCATCATTGAGGAATAAAAACAACAATAAAACATCTTGATACATCACAAAAGCAAAATCACCCTCCCTGGGATAGATTTGGTGCTGAATAAACATAAACAAGATTCTACTTTCTCCATCTTACTCAGCAGCTATTATTATTCTGGAATAAGATTTTTTAGTAAACATCTTGAGAGAATACTCATAAAAAATATATTCAGTGGTAGGAGGAATGTTACCAGTGTAATCCTAATATCTACCTTTTTGAGGTACCCCCAAACACTCAGCCCATTACTTTGATGAAAAAGATATCTTTTTCCATTTGGCTATTGTAGATAATCTTGTAGCTTCTGATCTATCTAATTCAATTATTAAATTCAAATAAAATTCATGCAATAGCTTTGGCTTGTATACACGGTTATTGTTACAGAACCATTCTTTCCATCCTTGCATCTCCAATACTTTTAAAAGTGCAGACTTACTAGATAACACACATTCAAACCCTAATTCTCTTTCGGCGGTGACCACCCGAGTCTCCATTTTCAGGTTCACAGACATTTGAGACGTGCTTATTGATTCTCCTGGAGTGTGTTTCACAAGATAGGAACCTTTATATTCCTTGTCTTGTCGCTTCTTCATTTCCATTTGAAGGTTCTAATGGTTTTTGAGGTCTAAAAGTTTCAAAAGGATCAAAGGGTTCAAAATGTTCAACAGGTTCGGGATTCAGAAAAAATGGAGTTCGGTGGGAGATGGAAGGTCTGCAGTTATTAGTAAATGAAATAGCCATAGGTCATTGATTTTATCATTTATGGTTGCATGATTAAATATAAAATCGATTTAGTAAAACATCGTCGTTTCGATAAACACTAATGATTTCACACATTGTAAAACTCAATCGGCAACAGAGATCTGTTTCATTCATCGGTTTCACTGATCATTTTCCCTAATCAGTTTAACAGATCAGTTTCACTGATCAGTTTCACTGATAAGATTCACTAATCGTTTTCAATGATCGGTTTCACTGATCGGTTTCGTAGATCGGATTTGCAGATCGGTTTCACTGATCGGTTTCCCTGATTAGTTTCCCTGATCAATTTCCCTGATCGGTTTCCCTGATAGGTTTCCCTGGTCGTTTTCATTAATCGGTTTCACTGATCAGTTTCCCTGATCGGTTTCACTGATCGGTTTCACTGATCAGTTTCACTGATCGGTTTCTCTGATCGTTTTTTCTGATCAGTTTCCCTGATCGATCATAACTAACTCTTGTTTAATAAAATATAACCTTTCAGAGCTTAAGGACTTAGTGAAAATATCATCCAATTTATATTAAGAGTCAATAAATTCAAGAGAAATATCACCCTTTTGATAATGATCCCTCAAAAAAGTGATGTCTGACATCAATATGCTTAGTCCTAGAGTGAGACACAGGATTCTTAGAGGTGTTAATTGCACTAGTGTTATCACAATTTATACACACATGTATAAATTGATATCCATAGTCCAATAAAGTTTGTTTCATCCACATAATCTATGCACAACAACTACCAGCTACAATGTATTCTTCTTTAGCAGTAGATAATGCAACTAAGTTATGTTTCATTATACACCAAGATACTAGGGACTTTCCAAAAAGATGACAGGTTCTAGATGTTCTCTTCCTATCTAACTTGAATCTATTAATGTCATCATTGGAATAATTCATTAAGTCAAAGGATTTTCCTTCTGGATAAAACAATCAAAAATTAGTAGTATGTTTAAGATATTTTAAAATCATTTTAACAACAAGTAAATGAGATTCTTTAGGATTAGCTTGAAATATTTCACACATGCATACACTAAACATGTTATATGGTAGATTACCATTAGGTTAATGTATGATTCCAATCATACCTCTATAATTGGTTTGATCAACTGGTTTCCCAGTTTCATCATCATCCATCTTACAGGTGGTACTCACAGGTGTATCACATCCCTTATTACTATACAAACGAAAACGTTTTAAAATATTCTTTGTATATTTAATTTGATTTAAAACAATACAATATTTTTTTTGATAAATTTTAAATCCAAGAAAATACTTGATTTCTCCCATTAAACTCATTTAAAATTCATTTTATATAATCGTTGAAAAATTAGTACATAATGAATTTTTAGAAGATATAAAGATAATATCATCAACATAGATTTGTACAATCAATATATCTTTAGGAATTATTTTAATAAAAATAGTGGGGTCTGTAATTACTTTAGTAAAACTTTTAGGGATAAGAAAAATTTAAGTATATCATAGCATACTCTCAAAAGCCTATTATAAACCATGTAAATATTTAGAATGATTAAAAACATGATTTTGAAAATGGGGGTTTGTAAATCCTGGTGGTTGTTCAACAAAAACATCTTCAATTATAAAACCATTTAGAAATGCACTTTTAACATCCATTTGATATAACTTGAAATTCATATGAGATGCATAAGCAAGTAAAAAACAAATGTCTTCTAATATAGATATAGGTGCAAAGGTTTCTTCATAGGGTATTCCATATTCGTGATTGTATCTTTGTGCAACTTGTCAAGACTTGTTTCTAATGATGTTTCTAGATTAATCCACTTTATATCTAAAAACCCATTTAGTTCCTACGGTCAAGGTTTCCTTAGGTCTTTCTACTAATTCCCAGACATTGTTTCTTTCAAATTGATTTGACTCTTATTGCATAGCCATTACCAAAAATTCAACATTGATTGCATCATTGATATTTTTATGTTCTAGCTGTGATAGAAAGGCTTGATGTTCAACCTAATTTCTTTGAGAATCTCTAGTTTGTGTTCCTCAATTCAGGTTATCTACAATTGCATCTAGAGAATGGTTCATTAGAATTTTAGTTGATCTAGTAATGGAAGGACTATAAATTTCAGGTTCTTCTCTACATTTGGGTTCATCAGAAGTAGGTTCTGGGGTATTTCTAGAGCAAGTAGTCTTTACAATAGGTTCACTAAATTTATCATTAACGATCAGAATAGAAAAGTATTCTTTAGTATCTTCAAGAGAAGGTTTAGTTTCATGTGGATGAGTTTCATTAAATTTTATGTGAACATATTCTTCCACACATTTGGCTCTCTTATTAAAAACTCTATAGGCTTTTCTAGTAATTGAATATCCTAAAAATATTCCTTCATCACTTTTGGATTCAAACTTGTCTAGATTATCTTTAGTATTCAGAATAAATACATTGCAACCACAAACAATGAAGTAACCAAGTTTAGGTTTCCTATTATTCTAATTATCATAAGGGGTTTTCTTAAGAACATGTCTAATCATGAATCTATTTATAATATAATAGCCTGTATTGACAGCTTTTCCCAATAATAAACAAGTAGATAATATTCATTCATCATAGTTCTTGAAATTTCCTAAAGGGTTCTATTTCTTCTTTCTACCAAACCATTCTGTTGAGGTGTCCTAGGGGCAGAAATGTTGTGATTATAGCCATTGTGTGAGCAGTAAGATTCAAACTCATGATTTTCAAACTCATGAATATGATTAATTCTCAAGGTTTTAATCCTAATTCCACTATGGTTTTCTACAGACTTGGAGTATTTAATAAATTAAGGGCAATCATCAATGTGTTCAGCTAAATAGTATACCCAAGTGTATCTTGAAAAGTGATCTATTAGAATATAAACATAGTGCTTACCATTTAAACATGAAACACTAGAATGTATAAACAAGTCCATGTGAACCAACTCAAGAGGTTGATAATTTGAAACATCTTTCTTTGATTTAAATGAAAATTTATGTTTCTTTCTCTTTTGATAGGGATTACAAACTTTATCATCTAGGAATTCAAGTCTAGGTAGGTCTCTAACCATGTTCTTCATAGTCCATTTTCTGAGTGAATGTATATTTCATGTGTCCAAATATTTTGTTCAAAAGACAATATTCTTTAGGAAAAGAATTTAAACAAGTAATGATATGCTTAGTTAAATAATTCAAATCTACAACATATAAATTTTCATGTCTTAAGGAAGAAAATACTAAAACATTTTTAGAAATAAAAACATTAAAAGAATGATTTTAAAATTTATCATTAAAACCATCATCACATAACTGAGAAATACTTAACAATTTATATTTTAATCCATTTACAAATAACACTTTAGAAATTAAAATTGAATCAGTGTTACCAATCTGGCATAGGCAGATGATTTTCCCTTTAGATTTATCCCCAACGGTGACATATCATCCATCAACCTTGATTAAGATTTTGAATCATGAAAAGTCTCATGTCATGTTTCTTGAAGATCTACTATCCAGATACCATGTCTTCCTATTGGAACCTTTCATGCAAGTTTCCTACAAAACAATATTAGCTAAAAAATGATTTTGGTACCCAGATTTTCATGGGTCCGGACAGGTTAGTAAGAAAAGCCCTCGATACCCATATTTTCTTAATGGCTCTCATATATTTAACAGAATCATGAAATTTTGATACATAAACCTTGTTTGATCTATAACCATGTGAATAGCTAGTTGAGGCACATGAATTTTCAGAACTAGAACCAGCAGCATACTTTCCAGATTTAGGAATAAATTTATTTTTTGAAATCTGTCTTTGTCCAGGTTGATAACCTAATCCCGTAGTATTCTTTGGTGCCACTAGTTTTCCGAACATTTTTGTTCATTTTTACTTTCCATTTGTAAATTTCTCCAAATCTTTCATGAGTTTATAATTCGTAAATTTTAGTTTAGTATTCTCTTTTAGTTGTTGATCATTCCTTTCCTTTTTTACTTCTACGGCAGATTTGACGGTGCCAGTTGATGAATACTGCTTATTTAAGGATTTATACTTGTCTCCCAGCTCATTGCAGGTATCCTCTAGCATATTATAGTATTCATATAAATCTTCACTAGACATTTTTTCAAAATCAGAATTATCTCCAGAATAATAAGAGTTCAATGTAGGAGTATACAATGTTACCTCAGATGTGTTTGTCATGAAACACATATTGGATTTTCAATATTTCTGTTTCTGTGTGGAATTAGAATCTCTTGAACTATCCTATGAAGCACTCTAGGTTTATATTATAGATTTCTTGTATTTACTATCCTTATAGTCAAATTTCTTCATGATCTTTAATTTTGGACAGTCTTCTTTGAAAAGTCCCTTCCTCTTGCATTCGTAGCAGACTATGTCATCACCCTTATCAGTTATTATCCATTCATTCTTCCAATGACCTTTGTTTTCATACTTTCCCTTATAGTTTGATTTTTTGAAAAACATATTCTTCTGATAAAACTTCGTAAATCGTCTGGCTATCTGAGCCATTTCCATAGCACTGCCTGATCCACATTCTTCACTACTTGAAATATCCCTAGAAGTTGAGTTTTCTCTTTAACCTTGAATTTTGAAGCAGGGGTCTTGAATGCTACTGATTTATTTCTTGGATCATTATTTTCCTCTCTATTTACCTCGAGCTCTTCTTCATACATCATCAACATACTAATCAGCTCTTTAACATGTACTGAAGGTTCAGTTAGGTTCTCATGAGATTGATTAGTTCTTAGTAAATCTAATCTGAATATTAGATTATCCTTTTAAACTAACCTACTAGTATACAATAAATACAAACACTTGATAGTATAACTATCGAGTAACATAAAAATAAAATTGTAAATAAAGTAATTATCACCAGAATATTCAATATAGTATTAACAAAAATAAACAAGCATAGCAGTTTTAACCAAGCAGTTCAGTCTCAAGCTGAGACATAGTCCTCTCGAACAGTTTTATATAAACTATGATCCACACCCTGGATCGAGGATTACAACAGTACTTAGACTGTCAAGGTCCTCAGACCTCTACCATAGTTCTACATGGAAAATCAACAACAAAAACATCTCACAAGCTATCTAGGTCCTCAGCCCTCTACCACTATCCACTGTGGGATACAAGAGTGTAATGGAAAGATTGTGTCAGGATTTAGAAATCCTCCAGTTCAGCACAGGAGACAGTGTGTGCCTAAAAATACAGAGCACACACAATGCTCAAAATTAAAATAAATAGAACTCAATAGAGATAAACAAATTGAGATGAGGTTATAATTCTCTATTTGACTTGAGTGAAGCTATGGACTACTTAGATTAATGCAGATGAGGATTTGAGTTCCTCTCTGGTTTTAGTCAAGAAAAATAGAGTGTCGTTTTTGTATTTGACTTCGAGGACCATGTTGATCAGGCTTATCAGCATGAGTGTAGGTAAAATCATTAAAGCTATTTTCCCGTTGAATATTCAAGTTCTACATATTATGTATGTATTCTTCCTTCTTTTTCTATGCATGTAAGTCCTACTGGATCTCCAGAAGATTGTCTCGTATATGCCTGGAAAGACTGACCTCCGTGTCTTTAGTAGTTCGGCGTTCCCTTATATACCTTCATCTCCAGCAATGGGAATGATTACCTTGTTACAAGTATGAGGTACTGTTACAGATTTCATGACTATCGGTGAGTCGTGGGATCGGTAGGTTATTTTGAATTTGCATCGTCTTTGGAATGTTACTTGATCAGCATCGGCTTCAGTAGGTCATTTGATCAGAATTAGTTTCACTAGTTCATTTGATCAACATTGGTTTCGGTTGGACATTTTATTATAATTAGTTTCCATAGGTCATTTTATCAGAATCGGTTTTGGTATGTCATTTTATATGCATCGGTTTCAGTAGGTCATTTGATCAGCATTGGTGAGATAGTTGTATCATTGGTGTAATCATTTCCATCGGGGAGACCGTTCTCATTGATGAGACTATTATCATTGGTGAGACTGTTATCATCTGTGCCACCATTCTTATCGATGTGAGCATTCTCATCGGTGTCATTGTTATCATTGGTGCAACCATTGTAATCGGTGGGACCGTTCTCATTAGTTAGACTGTTACCATTAGTGCGACTGGTATAATCGGTTCAACCGTTCTCATCAGTGCAACTGTTCTCATCAGTGCGATTGTTATCATCTTTGTGATTGTTATCATCGGTGTGACTGTTATCATACCATTAACTAATGGTGACTCAAGAATATAACTAATGGTGAGTCAGAAACATAAAATTCATAGAGAGTGTCTGTATAAACCAGAATACTTCCAAGTCATTAGTAGACCAAAAATAAACATATGTAGACATGATTAACCATATATAAACACATTTAGAATAGATTGAATAATTTATTAAATTGACTGATAAAAAAACAATGATTTTTGATTATTAAAATAAACATTTCAATGTTGGTTCAACAATATTTATATATGTGATAAATTTCTCAAATATTATCAATAATGTCCTACTAGATAAATAAAACCACAGATCTTTTTTATTGTGGTCAGTATGTTCCACTTTTTTAAAACATTAATTTTTCATGTTTATAAATATATAAACTTACTTGTGATTTCAAGACCCATGAATGAAACATTTTTATATAGAAATCAAATTTTCTAAATTTTTTTACAGATTATAATTTCTTATGTTCATTCACACAATCCAAAAAATGATATTCATACTATTCTTTTCACATTGAGTATTTAAGAATATAATTTTTAAAGACACACACAAATTGGTATAGGATGTTGAAAATGAATCTATACATTAAATTGCAGTATTTATTTTAAGAATAAGTCAATATAAATGGAATCACAAAAAATATCTAGTTTCCTAACAATTTTTGGAAAAAAAATTTCGAAATATGGTCCATTTATAACCTTAATCTAATTATATATAGATATAAAGACAATATTATAGAATTATAGAGATCCTTATAGAAGATAAAAATGGTCTTCAATATTGGGTAAATTATATTTCATCTTAATTCTCATATTGTTAAAATCATGGTCATCAATTCAAAGTAACATTGATACTTTTTTCTTATTAATGAATATCAATGGTGATCTATATAGAGAAGCATTGTGGAGAATAAAACCATTTCCTATATTATCTTTTAGATACATGTTGATTTATTTCAATTCAATGGGATCCATCATATATAGTCTCATTGATATAATAATATATCTATATTTATGTTCAATCATGAACTCAAACTCATTCTCTAGGGAAATACAAGGCAGTTTATTTGGGCATACATCATTATATTCCCCTAAAATAGGGATTCCAAAAATATAGAATTCCTCCACAATTATTCGATTCATGATTTCCATATTTTTGGGAATCAAAAATAAATTTAAATAATTTTATTCCAATGGGAGATCATCTTTATATTTTTATTTCAGAATATAATTATTTGGAAAATTAAATGAGATATTCTTCAGCCAAAAATGGATATGGGGCCTACGTAGGGACAAATAATCTATAACAAAATTAGATTAAATTTAATCAACGTTAGAATATTTATATTCATATAATCTATAATCCATTAAATCCCAATTAGAAAATATTTACATATCCTAAATGTGATCATTAATCCACTAGGTTTATTCACATATAGTTTGATATCGATTGCATGAACTGGTTATTCCACATTCAAAGTTTACTTGTGTGATAAAAGAAAATGTGATACACAAGAATCAAATAAGGAACTTCTTGATATTTAATTAAGAGTTACTGTACCTCACATTACTTTTTTCACATGACTTTCCTCAATTGTAGTGGTCAAGGGTTCCCTACCTTGTTCTCTTGGTTTAAGAGGATAATGGGGCTTATTTTTATCAGTGTACCAAGGTTTGGGGTATTGATTAACATAGATTATAATATCATAACACATGAATCAATATAGTTATTAATAAAATTAGTTCTGATAGTATCCTCAATTTTTACTTTCACCTTTCTTTTAACCTTACTTCAATAGGCACATGCCCAGTGGACATCTTTACCACATTAAAACGCGTTATTATTTAAGTTAATTACCCTTATCCCTCCAAAAAATTTGACAACTATGGGTGTGAAATTTAATCCAACCATGTGACTTACCATTGTGACTTCCATTGGATTAAACATTCAATTTTCCCACATAGAGTAATGAGAAAACCCAAATTACATTTCAACCATTATAAAACATCAACAAAATATCTAAAATTATTCAAAAGTTTTTTATGGAAAACCATTTTCCATAATATGTTTTAATCCAGTGAAGAAACGACCTATTTTATTTAGGGATAGTGGATTAATTAATATAAATTTCATGAAATTATTATTCTTTTTTACATATAATAATATATTAGTCAATATTGTCATCAAAATCTTTGAATTTTTTCTCCATATTCCAATGAATAGTTTTAGGAAAATATATTATAATGAACATTTCTCCTAAAATTTTTGAATCATAATTTTATTCATAATAAGATTCCACCCTTATTAGAAGATTCCTTATAAGTGGTAAATATAATAAATGACCTCTTCATGTCATATAAATTTGATAATGGAAATTGTTTTCCCTTCACCTTAATATCTTTCTCGATGATAAGTGGATTTGAAGATCCACAAAATGAGATGGTAAATTGATTCATGAGGGACTCAATAGGATGCTCCTATATCATTGATGTGTTCATGGGTAAATATGTTTCAAATTATTATTCATTGGTTTTGATAGTTGATTTAGTGTTTCTATAAGGATTTGTACTCCATCACCCATTAAATTTGATTTTTATTTGGGAAAACCATCACACTATCCCACATACCAATTTTTACATGATATCTACTAGTTCCATACATTAATAAAAAAATAATGTTTTTAAGAAGAGTGACAAAAAATTTAAAAATTAGAGAGTAATACCATAATAAAAAATCACCCATTAGACTTATTATTTGTTGAAATGAAAATGTTGGTCCATAATTATTTTATTTATCCTATACAATTATTATTTAAACATTATATTGTTTTTCAGATAATTATTGGATTATTTCGTCAATTTCACAGGGGAATAAGTCCTTCATAAGCGTTTTTTAAGAGTATGTGATTAACTAAAGAATATCCCTTGGTAGTTTCTATTCATGTGTGTTATTATGTCTCTATAACATCAAATGTGTTGTATTTGAGTTCACACCCAACACACAATATTCTATGTTATTACCCATATGTACAACTATTCTAGTATCTTCATCTTTATTTAAATATTCATATATGTAATAAATCTCTATTAAAACAATCTACTAAATTCATTTCTAAAATTTTATGAGATTATCATATAATTAGACTAATATCTTGGGTTCTCAAGTAGTGTTATCTAACAATAAATCTAAAAAATAACATCTCTAATCTCTAAAAATAACTAAACTATTACTATGATACCAACTATAAATAAATAGGATAGACACCCATTTATTTTACATGAATTATACGATTTAAAACACTAATTTTAATAAATATGAATATCCTAAGGGATGATATGTGACACCCAAAAAATATAAAATATGAACATTATATTCAATAGGGAGTGTGACATTCAATATTAAGAGTATGAAGGAAATAAGATCCCAAGAAATTATGATATATTTAAAATTTTAAAAAAATAAAAAAATTATATATCTTCTATTAAAAGTAAAACTGAGTTTGTATTGAATTACACACGACAATGACTTCCCTCATTGGCATGTATTACATGTAAGATTGAGTATAACCGAATATTATTAATATTATTATCTAAAATAGAAAGTATAGCATAATCGTTATATTGGATTATTTGAATAAAATTAACTAACTTATGAAAATATATGCTTTACACTACTATAAAAGGAATTTATTGGTTATCTATTTATTAAAAAAGTTGTGACCTTTTAATTAAATATAAACTAAAAGATTTTATAAAACAATTGCATTCCAAATACATGTTATCAAAACAAATAAAATTAATTAATAATAGTGAATTATCCTAATGAAAATTATTTGTTGTATAATTTTTTTTGGAAAATAATCTCATATATTTAATATTCATAAGATATATCACATCCAATTTTATGTACAAAAAGCTGTGCTTTTCTAAATGTAATTTTCATCCTTATTATGGAACACTTATTCAAAAACAAATTTTTTAATTTTTTAATTTTTTTTTGGAAATACAATCTTAATTTTTGATATAGTAATGTAAAATTTGTCTTCTTCTAAATTTTTGGTCTTTTTTTGAGAAATTTTATTTTTGATTAATATTGAAAAATATATAATTTTTATTGAAAACCAACTTTAAAAAATATAATTTATATGGGAAAATTATATTTTTAATTCCTTTAAAAGACAGAAATTTTCAATAATATATCTATTAATAAAATTTAAATCATTTTATTCATTTTAATATTGAATTTATGTTAAAAATGTAGTAATAATTATAACATTTTATCATTAAAAAACTTCTTTATCGTCATGTATACGAGATAATTTTTTTAATTTTCACCACTTTTGTGACTTGAATTTGGAAATATGGATTCAATATATAGAATTATAAAAATTAATAATTTATAATATGTTTAACATTATTTTTTACTAAAGTGATAAATGAAAATAATAAATGTTAATCATAATAAATAAGGTAAAAATGAATTTAGTTACTAGTTATTCATAAAATAAAAGTTATAAAAATAATCCAAAACATGTAAAAACTCATTTTATAGACTTATTTAGATTATATGATCATTTGTTTAAAAATTATTCATTATTGAAGGTACACGAGGTAAAAGAGTCCCCCCAATAGTGATTTCCCTTTTGTATTTGCATGAATTACACTCCTCCTCCACTATAAAAGGGAACACAGTCCCATCAGTTATCAACATCTCCCAATCCATTTGGATCATCTGAAACCTTCCCATTTTACTTACCAACTCCCATAATCACAGACATCAATCCTTATATTGTGTATTAATCTCACTTGGGAAGGAATTATTGTAATCCTAAGGGGGGCACCCAAAGGCAAGGTACTACATTTCTGAAAGTTTTTTTATTTTATTTCGTTATCCACCTACTTAAATAATTATTATATAAAGATTATATAATAAAGATAACACCATAAATATAATAATACGTATTTATTTATTTTTATAAGTTTTAACCACACACAAATTCACTAAATGGGTTACAATATCATTGTCCATGTGTATGATGGACCACCACCATGCGAACCGATGTCACTCATTCTTCCATTACAAACCTTCATGTTTGGGAATAAAAATAAATACTATTTATATATGATTTTTATGATATCATTATGGTTATTTTGTTATTATATAACATAGAAATTCTTGATATATAATTTATGGGAATAAGATAACATCGTTCGTGTGGAAGGTGGACTACCGCCATGAGAAGCGATGTGATTCATCTGTGCTTTACATGAAATTTATTTAAGGATTATTTTAATAAACAGATGTGATAGATATGGCATAAAAATATAATGTAATGATATTATATAAATAGATAGATATATGTATATATTTTTTTTTTTCTTCCAATACAATAATAAAATTCGAATGTTGTTCATCTGTACGTGCAATCTACCGTCTCCATGAACGATGTCTTCAACTTCCTTTCAGTGAATATTATGTACTAATATTAATAAATACACAATAAATATATATAACAAATATATAATTTATTACATTTATGTGATGATTAATTTATGATATATTTTATAGGAATAAAAAATAACAAGTCAAAACATAATAAAAAACAACACAATTATCACCCTAAACAACGAAAATAATGAAGGATTATTAAAAAATAAGTGATAATGAGTTTTAATAGAATAATATATTGTATTATAAATATGAATATGGTTCTATAATAAGTTAATATTAGGATGAGTATTTGATAACATAATAATGTTTAGTTAAGGTAGAGGTTTTGTGATTCTTCTTAGAAATACATATCTTTTTTGATACAGTAATTGGATGTGGTTTTTGAATAAGTGTACCTAGGGATAATAAATATGAAAATGGCATGTCAGTATTTACATGAGAAAAACATGTTACATGAAAAAATTAATTATTGTGCACACGGTTTGAACATCCCAAGTGATATGCATCAAATAATTCACATTTTCTATACAAACCATTATGAATGATTTGAAAGTAAATATATCCCCAATTAATCCATGTTTATGATTATGATATTAGTTATAGATATATATTTCCAATTTTGATTATTATTTCACTATTTTTTAGATTTAAATTAATGTTATAAAATTTTATGATCTAACTTATTATATCACATTATTTATAAATGGATCCAAGACGAAATAAGTATATTAAAACTCTTGTAAATGTAGAGGTTTTCTAGTTGAGGAATCCAATATAGTTAGTATTAGAATAGAGAATATTATGGATATATCTAGGTAAAAGTTTCATGTTATGATAAATATCCTTGTAAATATATAGAACCATTTACATATTGAGATTATTCGATGACAGATTTTATTATGTGATAGAGGCCCCCATCATTTAATGGGCCTACTGGTCCAATGAAAGTTGAGAAATGTATTATGTATTTAAAGAATATTTTTATGGAATTATGATGTGGAGAAAAGGAAAAGGTAATACTTGTAGTGTATTATCTCAATGGATATACAGATCAATGGTTGTTATTGATCCAGAATACATGGGAGGTAGACGAAATAGAACTCATGGAATAGAAAAATTGTAAACATAAATTCATTGATAATTAATTCCATCATAAGAAAAAAGCTATGAAAAAGAAAATATTCCATAGCTTAAAACAAAAGGAATACTAACGTTTTAAATAGTATTAAATTACCATTACATGATTATTCATATATTCCATTGAATACACATGCAACATGAAGTGCAAGATTGACATCTTCTTTTATGGTATTAAGAAGAGTCTCTTAACGGAATAGGATTCTCAAAAATGTTCTTCTTCTGATGAAATAGATATATGGGCTATCAGGATAATAATCAAATCAACCAAGTCTTATTTCTTCAATGGGAAGAAATAAAATTATAGGATGACATAGAAAATAAAAGGTAATGTAAAGAAGGGAAATATGGATTTTCCAACATTTCATTATGATGTAAAGAATCACCGCTTGTAAATTATTAAAGTGGTAGGGAATTTCTTATATGTGTAGATAAAAGGGTCACCTATAAAAATAATGATAAGGGATGAAAGAAAATAATTTTATCAATTGCTTCAACTACAAAGACATGTTACCCTGCACCAATGAAATCCCATATCAACAGGGAAATATACATCAGATGATACGTAGTGATCAAGGTAATGGTTATGATGTAGATATAGTGATTAATTAAAATATGTATTAGGAACCTTAAAAAATTATTAAAAATATTTTGATTTTGATTTAATGGTAATAAGAATTATGAAATGTATAAGGAATATACAATAGTACTATTTATTAAAGAATTTGAAATAATTAATTGTATGGATCGATGAATACTGGTTCATTTGAATGTTGAACTTTTAGTAAAACACATATTTAATTGAATGATAATCCTTAATATGTTACTGTCATTGAGATAATTGGATAAAGAAATGATTTATAGGGGTAATGTAAATTGGAAACTATTAACTACCTTTGATCTAATTGTAATATTTTTTATCATTAAAATTTTATGGGTCAAAAGATTAAACATTTATGAAATGCTTTTGGTTGAACTTATGAGAAGGTTTTAGAGATTAATTTCTTTACTCCATCATATATATATCATTTTCTAAGAGATTAAGTGGAAATAATTCATGTAAAACCCCAATGTATGATGTTTTTATTTTGAAATAGTAATATAAAAAATAAATATATTTTCTTACATTCATAGATAATAAAATAATTCATCAAACATAGGAAAATGATTAAAACATTTATCCTAAAACGATCATTTCTACTGATAGTAATGAACATATTTATAACTATTTTTGTTTATGGTTTGTGTGTTGATTAACTATTTATTGATCACCCACGTTATCTAGATCGATGTTCTTAATAAAACATGACCATTATTTTTTTGTTATTTTTTTCTTCTTTTTCCATGTTTTCATTTCATATGGATGTTATCCTATATGAAGAAATAGTTATGTGATTATTACAGATGACTTTTCTAAGTACCTTTCTCTCTTATTAAGGGGATATTTTATTAACTACTTTTCAATTTGAGGTTTTCACTAATGGTATTTCCAAATATTGTACCCTTGATTAATGAGATCAAGTTTAAATTGTGAGGATGAAATTTATTTAACATTGGAAGAATATGACACACTGAAATATAAAACAAGAACATCATATTTGATAGTGTGTATGACACGCAACACCATCTGTATGAAGAAATATAATATCCTGAGATATTATGATATTTTTACAATAAAAAATAAATTTTTTCTATTATATAGCTTTAAATTCTTATGACCCTTAGTATATATTGTATTACATACAATAATGACTTTCTTCGAAGGATTTCATTATAAAAAGTCATTGTTTTTCTAAATAATGATATTATTATTATTTAAAATAATAACTATATATTATATATTAAATTTTATGTTCTGAATAGGATTAAATAAATTGTGAGATTTTTTTTAAAAAAATATAAATTTAATTAATTGGTAATTAATAAAAACGAAATAAAGACAAAAAACAATTGAATATAAAGGAAATGTTTTTAAAATAAAAATTATTTATTTCCCCAAGGAATTATGTCAGAATTAATTTTATTAATTTCTACAAGTGAGTGATCTTATAAAAATTTTAATATTAAAAAAAAATTTACATTCATTTAAAATATTTTATTTTTAAAATATAATAACAAATCCAATTAAATACCTATAACATATATTTTTCTAAAAGCAGTATTATCACCTTTTAATGAAACACTTATTTGAAAACTAAATTATGAATCATTTATAATCATTACATGGTAAAATTATTTTATTAAAATAATATAATTTTCATAATTGTCTTATAGGGATTATTGGGTGTTATTCGAAGAAGTTTATTTTTTTTATGAATAGGTGAAAAATTGAAAATTTTAATTCAAACCTAATTTTCCATATAAATAATTTATACTAGTAAATTATATTTAAGTTTTTTTAAAAACAAAATAGTTCAATTACACTTCAATTAATTCAATTAAATCATATTTAATCATTTTAATTTTGAATTTAGATATAGCAACATAGTATACTTTGGAATATTTTCACTCTAAAAACACACATTCTCATCACATCTACGTGATATATTATTATTTATTTTTTCCAATTATATGTGTTATATTTAAAATTATGGATTCCATAATTGTAATAAAAAAAATTATAATGTATAATAAGTTCAAATTTATTTTTTTACACATGTCTTTATAGAAAACAGTTTATGATAATCATATTGATTTAAAAAATTCTGAATCCACTTAGTTTTTAATCTTAAATTATAAGGTCTGGAAATGACATAAAAAATATGTCTGAATACCATTATAGGGAAATATATAGGCCATATACACTATATTATGTAAATTTTTTAATTATTTCTGTGACATGAATTATTGTATACCTCCGAATAGTGTTTATTTTTGGCATTTACAAGAATGCCTCTCCTCCTTCACTATAAAAGGGAACAAACATCCCACAATTATTAACTCCTACCAAGACATTATGTTATTCCAAATCGTACACAATTAACATAATGGTTTTCCTAAAATAGTTTTACAAACCTTATCTTGGGAATAAATCTAAATTGGAATGGAATTACTGTAATCGTGATGATGATACAAGTAGAAGAAGTAATTTTTTTAAAAGTATTTTTATATTATTTCCATTTAAAAATCCTTCAATTTTTATTATATTATAATTATATAATAAAATATGGATCTTAATTATACTGGGTTGTACTATTTTAATGGTATAAGCTACAGACCCTCACATACATCAAATGGGTAACAAAATCATATTTCGTATGTCTCGCACACTACTCCCTTTCGAACCGTTGTCGTTTGTTTTTCCATTACCACATATCAAGGTTGTAAATGTTGATGTAAATAGTATTTATATATTAGATTAATGATATTAATGATTTATTTATGATTATAGAATTATTATATTGCACATACATTTATTGTTTTCATTTTTTGGAAATAAGATAACTTCATTTATTCATACGGCGGACAATCATCATGCGAAGAGATGTGATTCATTCACGCATTAAAGTGAATGTATAAAATATGAATTGAATAAAAATATGTGATATATATGAGATAATAATTATATTGGAATGATAATATATATATATATCATTTTATTTTTATTCATTCATTACAATAAGAAAATGGAAACAACATTCAAGAGACACATTTCCTAGTGATCCACAGTATATCTTACTTTCACATAACTAAAATTTGTGAATAATGAGTTATTCTTGGTCCCACACCAGTCCAAATCAGTTTTAATTATGAAAATTACATTACCATGATGTAATGAACCAATATATTAATATATATTTCCATCTAATAATGTAAAATATTTTTATTAGTTCTTTACAAGAATCTCTAAACTAAAACAAAACTATTTTTTATTATGATAATTAAAACAACGATATTGTATTATTAGGTATGAATAGATGTAACTTAATTAATAATATATATATATATATATATATTATTTTATAAAAAATTATTAATTCATTTTTGTAATTATGAATTTATAATTTCGGGAATTTTTATTTTTATTAGTGTTAAGTAAGTATATTATTAATAATTAATATTTTTAAAAAATATAATAATTATATATTAATTATTTCTTTATTACTTCTTTATGGAAATTAAGAATATAAACCACTACTAATATAACAATATATTTTCCAATAATAAATTTTCAAATTTTGTTATATAATTATAGTTAAAATTTATAATTTATATTTATATAAATTAAATTTAAAAAAAATTATTTTTTGGATTTTGAATTTCAATATTAGTTTGAGATGAATTTTCATGTTTTCTCTAAAAAGGATGTATTTATGTGTGAATAATTAAATATAATATATTTTAAAAATAATATGACATTTCTGAAGTTATTAACATATAAATATGAATTATATATAAATGAAACTATTTTATAATATCAAAATAATTATTTATTAGGTGACTTTTTTATTTTAAAAATGTAATTTTTAATTTAAATATGTTATATTTTTGAGAAAAATTAATTTTATATATTAGAGATGTAGTATTTTAAAATTAATTTCTAAAACTTTTAAAAGTTTAATATAATAAATTTAATTCAATTATTGAATTTATGAAGTTAGAATAAGATCAAGAATATGTTTTTTATTGTAATTATTTTTCATATGAATATTAAAAAATTGTAGTTTTAACAATATCCAAGAATATTATAATATTATATTTATACAAGAGAAACATATTATTTAATAAAACCCAATAATAATTAGAATATTTATTTCAAAAATAATTTAAATCTTTTTTATGTTTTAGTTTTATAAATTTATAACATATGCTTACCAATATAAAAAAAGTAATATTTTAGTCCTACAAAAATCGAAATGATAATATTTTGGTAATTTTAGTTTTGGATTTATTTAAAAGCTACATAAAATTTAATTATAACATTTCAAACCAATATATTTCCTTCAAAATCATAAAAATTGAAAACGTAATCCCACATTTAAATTTTAATCATAAAATGAACTTTTTCTAAAAAAACAGTTTTATGTATTCTATTAACTAATACTAAAAGTATTTTCCATAACATAGGGGAATATCATTGTGTAAAATTATTTATATAATTAAAATTTGTATTTCTGTATTTGTAATTAATTTTTTTTTAATTTTTTCCAATTAAATTTCATTACATGGGTGAAAGAGTAGTTAACATCATATTCACAAATCAGTTTGAAAGTGGTCTAGCAAGGTTAAAATAGTTAAAAACATTAAACACGTAGTTGATATTGGATGGTTAAATTATGATCCAATATTATATACACCCCCCAAAAATTATTTTCTATTTTTGAAAACATTTTAAATATGAATAATATATATATATTGGTGAGAAAAAAAATGTTCTTTACTAAAGTTATCATTTTTTTCAATTATAAAAGGAGACCACCAACACCAAATTTCTCCACAAAGATTTAGATAAACCAAAATTTGGACATAGTATATTCTAAAAACTCTATCAATTATATTTACCTTGGAGTCACTAAAATAACATGTCAAAGATCCTTATAATGTTACATAATGAATAATTTATAAGGGATATGTATAGTTTTCAATGTGAATTATCTAGATCATTTTTTCTTCTAATCCGCTCAATACCATCTCTATATATAGCCATTATATCAACAATTTTATTTTAATATTAAAATTTTATTATACTATCATGATATCCGTTTTATACATTCCTACTAAATCATTTGGAAAAAATAAAATGGAGTCTTTAGTGTGTATGTAGACTACAACATTCATGAAAATACAATCTATATTTTACAAAACCACATAACATGAATGGATATGAAATTGATTTTATTATGATAATATAGTATTTTAGTCACAATAATATAATGGAAGAATATTGTTTGGAATTTAATATGTGTGATCAATGGGAAATTACCATTAAAACATAATTCTCCTTAAATAGAATTATCAAGGAACCATTCATATTTTGCATATTTTTTGGGATAAAATTGGAAAAAGTATAACTGATGTTATTATATGATAATAAGTTAATTAAAACTCCAAAATTACTTTTATGATGAATTATTATAACAAAACCTTTTAAAATAGGTAATAAAATGAAATTGTTACAAAGGAATTAACAAAAGAACCATGATTTAAGAAATCATGAAACAAATATTTATAAATAAAAAACAAATGAATATTTATTGACCATAGATAATTAAATATATATTAATATGTAAATTATCATTATATCTAATTTACAAAATTAATTACTTTGTAAGATAAGATAATGTGTATATCTCTTTGATAGAGGATGTAAGGGTTTCCATGTCAATCACCAATCATTAAGACATGCTTTGATATTTTGAAGTAATATTTATTTGGATGATATAACTAGTTCCCCACCATAAAAAATATCATGAATTACTAGTGAATATGTAATCTTCACTCTTTTCAGTTTCTTCATGTTTGGGTGCTATGATTGATTTCATTCCTAATATATAGGGCTCCTTTATAAATTTTTTTTAATAATTCAGTTATAATGTTTATAAAGAAGTTTCATCCAACATTTCCCAATTTATACTCAATATATATTTTATGATATCACATTTAATTCAAATATTCATTACTAAACGGTTTTATTTTTTATTTGAAAATGAAAATACATTATCTATAATTTCTATTCATTTAGCCAATGGTTTCCCCACTTTTTCCATATTTTCCCTTCATTACAACGTTCTACATTTTATAATTTGAATCCAATTAATTGTTATATAATTGAAAATTATATTTAACATATAAAATTTTCAAAATGGGGTTTCATTATCTTCTTTTATAACATGGGGTTTCAAAAAAGGTGTTTTAAAACATTAAAGGGATCTTTCGTACCAACCTCATTACGTGTTGGTTACTTGTAACCATTATTTTTCTACCATTTTATAACATATTTTTCTAATCCAATTATCATATATGTGAACATATAACCTTAAAATATATAACTAATTTAACATAATTTTCATTTTTGGGGTTAATCATTTTTTCTTTCTCTTCGGAATTACACATTTTATATAAAACCTATTTAAGGAAACGTTCTTGTTCCTTGTATCATATCAAGAATCACACACCTCCAAATTATTAAATAATAAATAGATTTTAAAAAATTAAATTAATTTTTTGATAAAAATCTTCGATCAATTATTTTTTAATAGAAAATAATTTACGTTTTCATTCTTGAATATGATCCTTATTTAATTTATAAATCATCACCTTAGTGTTTCATTTCTTTTCTTTCATCACTCAAATCCCTCTAATTAATTTTCCATACTGGAACTATATACAGATGTCTTATTCCCCTTTTAAAAAATATATATGTTCAAAATTATTTAAATCATTCTTATAATGTTAATACTTATGATTTATCTTTCTATTGATTAGAATTCTGAAAACCACTTCCCTCTCATATTTTTATCCGAATTATTATTTATTCATTGTATCATTTATTAATATAGTGCACATATAAAGGATTTTCAATCTGTGATGGGTGGGAAAAATGTTTATCCGTTAAAATAATTGGGTAATGTGTTCACCTCATGAAATACCATATATCATTCATTGGTGGTTAGCCTAAGAACACTAGTCTATGTGATGGGTGATTATAAAAATATATAACCCTCTAATGAATTTGGAAAAACATTACAGCTATTGAGATGTTAAATATAGTTTTAACAAGTATAAATAATATATAATAGTCCTATTTACTCTATGTTAGAGGGAATTAGGTGTAAACCAATTCCACCAGAAGGTAATTTACACTTTTTGATTATAGTCATGGGAGTGACCTTGGAATTAGGTTGTTGTGGTAGTTCATTTAGTTGTTAACACAAATTTTAGGATTCCATGATATAATGATTTTATTTATTTATTCAATATTTCCATAATTCTTATAATGCAATTTATTTTACTATAAATGGATTCTATATTTTATTTTCATGGTCCTTTCTTATATTCCATTAGACGTATTCTTATCTTATACACACATTCGATATTTTTTATACATTCTTATGCATATCGTTAATGAGAATTTGAGCCCACACATTTAAAATGTTTCTATTAACCGATTTATGATTATAATAATAATTTATGTGAAATTTATAAGTGGGTTTAGAAGAGATTGGTTATTGATAAATGTTCACAATTATTATGGAATAAATTTCCCATACAATTGGACCTCAATGAAGCTAAACGATCCATTATTGGGATTGCGAGAATTTATTTGAGATTTAATGTCTATATAATAGAGATGGTGTAAAAATGAGATATGTTTATCATGATTTTGTATAGTTTGTATCATAGAATTATTTACTTTTTTAGGATTATTTTATATATGTTTCGATAAAATGATAAGATAACATTATTTTTTTAAAGATGATATCGTGGCCCAAAATGGCCAAATAATTATTATTATTAAATGGGGGATTACAAGAGTCTAAATTTGGAATCATTTTACAATATTTTTCATGTAAAGGTATATCATTAGTAGGGAGGTCTTTGACCCAGGCAATGTATTGATTTAATACCATGTTTTCCAGGACATCTTCAATCGTGTTAGCTTCACGATAAAAATGCATGATGATATAGATGAGATTGTTAAGCAGATGGGTGAAATACATCCCACTGTTAGTAACTGGCCAAGAAATATGAGTAATTACATTCCAAAGCTCTTGAATGATGGTCGTTGAGTAACTTTTAATCTATAGTTTGTTCCATCAAAGGAGATTGGAGAAGTCAACATTTTATATTATACTCAAGATCTCAACATCATGAGAGGTGACACTTCCACAACTACCCATGATTCATCCAAGGATCCACCCAAGGTGATTTTTTTAGATATTACCACAGCCTACGAGATCCAGATTACCTTTTTTGGCACCATATATATTAATTTGACCCATCCAGGAAGAGGAGCTCTCCAAAAATCTTCCAGAGTGCACCAGAGCTGACTGAAATTGCCTTTTATCTAAAGACATTGCAGAATTAGAAATTCATGCACAATTATATGACAATGTACCTTTTTCATAGAAGCATATTCATTGATGGAAATAAGCATCCTCATGTAACCTTCAATTTGATTGGGTGGGTAATATTTATTAATAATTACATTCTGATCATACCATATCACATGGTGGATCTCAGCAACTATAGTTAGAAAAATATTATTTATTTGTTGAGAGCCTTCAATTTTTGCACATTTCTTTCGTAAGGTATTGAAGATTCAAGAATCAACCATCTAAAATATAAGATGTTGAGAGTATAGTTCAAAAAAGAATAATAATTTGCACATGATAGAAAGGTATGGTTAGAATCTTCTATTTGTGCGTTACATATTATTCACTTGCATCAGAGCTGGATTCCAATTTATTGAAGGAATGTCTACATGGGAACTATTTTTTGAACAAGACTCCATATGAAATTAAATCATCAATGTCTAATCCATGACTTTTTGAAATTTTTTATTCAACCATATTTACTCTTAGACTTTCAAAAATAATGATTGTAAAAAATTTTAGATTTAAGAATCCCATTGTAAGTAGGTTCCCAAATTATAAAATTATAAACTCTAAACACGATAACCTCCTTTATATTATTCTTAATTTCATTGATAATTACATTGAGTATATGGTTTTCCAATTAATTAAATACCATTTAGTTACTATAAGTGGATGTAGGATTTGGAATATATGTATCTAGGGATAAAATACCAAAAATAGGAATGTTATGAATTAACTCAATCTTAACCAAGTGAATTAAAAGAAGAAAAATTGAACATATGGCTTGACAATCCTTGTATATTTTCTTTTTTATATCGTGTCATCATTATGGACTTCTATAATGTATTGATTTCCTAGTAAATTTTATGTATTAGGTTGATAAGTATAAGAGAACCCATCTTATGGTAAACAAAGATGAATCAAGAATGTTATATGTTAAAATCAGTACTATATTAGTTTATCTTAGAATAATATAATCTAAAATATTAATTATATAAGTTAAAAAAGAGTGACCTGGTATTAAATAAAATAAATGAACACTAAAAAATATTTTTTAAATTGAAAAATATTCATGTTATATTTTAATTTAGTTATATAGATTAATTCACTTATTATTATAAACATTCACCACTCAAGTTCACCTCATTTGGGTAATAGTAATGGATTGAAACCATTGGAATCAAGTAAACACAAACTGTGAGGTACAATAAAATGATAATCTTAATAGTCAACCCGTTATAATGATAGATGGACTGAGAAATCTAGTGATTATTCTTAAAAATCTATCATAAAATATGATTAACCATGTATGAATTTTGGAAATACTGAACATGCCAAATAATAGAATGATAAAGTCTCATGGGAACTCAAATGATTTAGATAAAGATGGAAATAAAAATCAACCTCCTAAAATTCAACAATTTTGGAAGAATCGCCCTGTGAATTTCATTAGGAGTACACAAAAATTATAACCTTATAGTGAAGGATGGAATCAAGTAACAATATATCGAGGGAAAAAGGACACATTGAATTATGATAATGTTCTTCCTAAGGAACCAATAATGATTGAATGATTTAGTTGTGATAAATGTGGTCACTATGAAACCTAATGGACTGATTCAATTGATAGTGAGGGAAATCAACCAAAATATTATCTTAGATCATGGGAATGATGGACACCCAATGCAACGAATTTCATTGAGTTATATAGATATTCCACTATAGTGTTTTTTATGTCTTGCAGTATGTAATATTTATATTATTAAGTATTATGTTATAAAAAATTGGTCATATAATTAATATATCCTTGGTATATAAAATATCATCATTATTTAACATGATTTAATACTTATATATTTATCTATTCATCAGTTATTTGAATTTTAATAAGAATTGACTATATATTTATTCAAAGGGCTCAAGTAAAATTGGGTATAGGGTAATAAATCATCATATCCTAAATCAATCAATTATTAACTACAATTGTATGGTTAAATAATATATCTATTACAAAATTACTCCCATTATATTTGTTTTAAAATTGTGATGATTTAATATTTTAAGTGGGAGAATGTTACGACAATATATTTTAATATATATTTTCTTCTTATAATGTATAACATGTTTGATTCCATGGTCTACATGAAATATGAAATTAAAATATAAATATTATATATTTATATCATCAAAAAACACATGTTTAATTAGTACGTATGAATAAGTGTGTTTGAATTATAATATAAATATATAAGGATTATTTTATACAATATTACATAATTCTTTATTGAGTTTATGAATATATCCCTTTATAATTTTTTTATAAACGAAATAATGTATATTAATTTTAAATGATGATTTTAATAAAAAAATTATTTATTAATCAATTATAAATTTATTTGCATTTTATGGAAATTATGAATAAGAAAAAATTTTATTTTTAAAAGTTATTTTCCTATAAAAGTTCCTTTAATTGAATTTTAAAACTACTATTAAGGGATAAATTTAAAAATTAAAGAAATTTTATTTGATAAAATGAAATTAATTTTTTATCTAGAATGTCAATATTAGTTTTAGAATAATGTTTTGGTTTTTTCTATAAAATATGGATTTCTCACTAAATAATTCAAATTATCATTATTATAAATAACATGTCTTTTTTGAAATTATAATCTTGTAATTATGAATTTTAAAAACATGAAATCGGTTTCTAAGACCTAAATATTTATTTTATATGTGATTTTATGATTTAAAAAATGTTTGTTTTAATTTATGAAAGATGTATTTTTTTTAAAAAATCTTTATTAAATTATACTTTTAGTATTTCAAAATAAATATTTACCACCTTTATAATTATAATATAAAAAATTTCCTAAAATTTTCAATTAATCCTATATATATATTCTTTGGATTAAATATTTTTATGTTTCATCAGTATTTTATTTTTAGATGAATTGTGAAAAGTATTGTTGTTTTCTGAAATGGTGACAATTATAGCTTTATTAGTATATAAGAGAGACATATTATTTTATAAATCCATTGAATTGATCGAATAATTATTTAATTAATAATGTTAATAAAATTAATGATATATTTTTCTAAAACCTATGTTTATCAAGATAAAAAATTAATACTTTATTCTTAATAAAAAAAATTTAAATAATTTATTAAACTCAGTTTTTGATTAATATGTTATCCAAAAAGCCATTTATTTGTTTTATAATAAAATAATTTATTTATAGTCAATTATAATAATTTATTACTTCAGCCCAAATTTATATTTTAATATGAAATTGAACATATCTACAAATTGGTTTTTATGCACTATATTCTCAAATACAGAAATTAATTTTTATTAATCATATGAAATTTATTTCTATAAAATGAGTTGATATTTAAAAATCATAATTTTTATAATAATAAAAAATATGTTTTTATTTTTAACATTAATATTTCATTCCAATGGTGATAATAGATTCACAATATGAAGTTTAAATTAGTGTAATAGTGGTTTACAATAATAAAATAGATATTGAAAATTTAATAACATGTTTCATATTGGATAGTGGTGGGTGGATAAACTCTATATCATTTACCACACAATTATTTGGAATTTTTTATCCATTCCCTTGAATAATTTATTTATATAATCGGGAAATAATTAGTTTTTACAGACGGTCAATTTTTTCACTTATAAAAGGATATCACCACCTCCCCCTTTATCCACAACATACAAAGTACTTTCCCAACAAAAACTCTGACATGTTCTATTATGAAGACCCTTCATATTCCTTTGATTCTTTATATAAAAAAATAGTTCATGATAATAATCCTGAAAGAGTTACCCAAAGGAGAATTTATAAGGGAGATGTAATACCCTCACCCCCATTTTCTTTTGTGACTTTTTTCATCAGTCTAATCCCTTCTATCCAAGATGGTGTGATAAAAAATCTTTATAATATAAAAAATGATTATTATATGAATGGAATACATGTTTCATACTCTCCCCAATAAGATAATTTATAATGAAAATGATGTCATGTGTGTGTGAACTTCCTCCTACACAAAATGACATGTTCTATTTTCCACAAATAACTAAAAGGTATGATATTAATAATGTACATAATAGATTAAAATATTATTTTTTACACTATAATATTATATATTAATAATATTGGGAATTACATATGTGGGGTGAATGAGAAATTGCCATTTATACATTAACCCCATTAATATACTTATCAAGGGTACCTGAATAACTTGGGTTTATTTTGGGATTGTCATTGAAAATATATATTTATTTTTATAATTGAATAATAATGGAAAAATAATATAATTGTGGAGATCAGGTTGTTATTTATAGCTAATTTTACCATGGATATGAAACTAAATGTATTATGTTAAAATTAGCTGAGTAAGGAAAACTGAACCAAATAGGGAAAAAATATAACAAAAGTAAATTCCAAAAGATAATTTATGGTAATTATCAAATTAAATAGAGATTAATAATATTTATTAGAATATATCTATTTATCATAATTTATTTATTCAGGATGTTAAGTGCATGGTAAAAGAGATTTCAAAAATTTGGAAAGCGTTTCTATCTCAATCTCCCATCATTGAGAATACAATGATATTTTGAACCAAAATCATTTATGTGATGTAAATACATCCACCATTACATATTAAATCATACAATATTTTTGAAATAAGAAAATTCACATATATTTATTTTCTTTCATGCTATGGGATATAATTATTTTCTTCACTAAAATGTATGGGTATTATATAACTCAATGAAATGGATTATGTTTTAATGTTTGTCACTGATATTTTCTTCATATAACATCATATAAAAAAATAACATGGGAGATAACTTTTTTTTTCAAATATTTATTATGGGTGATTAATAAACCTTTTTAAAAATGTAATTTTGTCAAGAATAATTCCCATCTATTTATTCAACAGTTTCCCATCTTTATCCATAATTTCCATTCCTACCAACTATATAATTTTTAGTTGGATACCCCATTAAATGTTATATCTATATAATATCCCATTAAACTATTATTATTTTAAAAATAAAGTTTTATTTATTTAATTTATCATTTGTGATTTCAACAAATGTGTTTGAAAATAGAGAAATGGATTTTCAATACCACCTTTGTAATTTTTTGGTTACACGTTCAATTTATTTTTATCATTTTTTTGTAATTTTCATTATGTAATATTATCACCTTTTTTGTATATGCATACCTTAAATAAATACCTTTAAAAATATCCCATTTATTATTGAGGTCATATATTTTTTTATTTCCCTTTAAAACCCCCCATTTTATGAAAACCAATTTTAAGGGGCCATTCCTATTTCTTATCTCATATCAAGAATTCCAACATAAACTATTTTAATCAATGAATTTATTTAATAAAATAATTAATATCATATTTATAATACATTTGGTTCAATTATTGTTTCATAAAATGTAATATGATGTTTACTTCGGTAAAATCATACACTTTTTTAAAATTGCATCACCCCAGTGTTTAATTTTTATTCTTTCTTCTCTTAAATACATCTAAAAAAATTTATACATTATAAGTACATTTTCATAAGATATAATAATTTTTCAATTATGGAATTCCAAAATTATTTATGTTATTTTTATACTTGGAATCCTTAATAATTGTCCTTCAGGTATTCCTTTAATCAGAATATTGAAGTCTACTTACTTCGCATTTGTTTGATTATATATGTGATTTTTGGATAGTTTATTTTCCTCATGGTGCATACATATATATGATTTTTATTATTAAATGTGTTATTATATAACTTATTTCCCTTAAATAGCTTCTGCAATGCTTTTATCCCGTGAGAAAACATATAAGGTTGATAATTGTTTATCCTATGACTAATATTTTGTGTAATGGGTGTGTCCATAATTATACCACCCACTAATGAAATAGTTAAAAATTTATAAGTCTTATGTTCTAATTATAATGAATATAAAGTAAACCTAATCAACCATGGGATATATTCAACTATTTTTCTCATAAAGGAGAGTACCATAAAACAATATAGTAATTTTTCTACATTATGATGACGGTCATGGGAGTGATCCTGGACATATGATTTTGAAGTAATCACTTATGTTGTTTCCACAAATTCCAGGATTTCCTGATCTTATAATTTCAATTATATATTCCATGTTTCCATAATTTGGATCATCCATTGTATTTTATTTTATGTAAATTCTATATATTATCATCATATTATTTTATTATATTTGCATACCAATATAGTTATCTTATGCTCACTTTTTCTCTTTGATTATCACCACTTATACTTACCCACATTGAGTGTTTGATATCTACCTTCTCTCATGTATTATTTCCCTTGTGTATGAAGATATATATGACCGATAATAATAATAGATGGGGGTCTAGAAATGTATTATAATTGAGATATATTTACTAGTACTATGGAATAAGTTTCCTATGAAACTTGTCATCAAATAAACTGGAACATAACTTCCTGGGATATTTGGATTTTTATGTGACATTTAATTTCTAAATTATTTATATGATGTATTAATTATGATATTTCTATCTTGGATCACTATATGTGAATGATATCATTGACTCTTAAACCGAACAACTTTGACTAACCATAGTCTATGTAGAATCCATGCATGTGGATCCCAGTCCAAGGTCGATAAATACATATCCATGATTAAGGGTTGATCATTAAATCTTTACTCCTAATATTTTTCTAAGTATTACAATTTTATGTATTAATAGAATATGATCTAATTAGTTATCTGACCCCTAGTCCAATAAATGATTGGTCCTTCCTATTAGGACACACCAATTCATATTCCACACTCTTTCTTTTGATGTAACATCATTCATAATACATGAATATTTCCATATGATGTTAACTGAATGGACATGTATTATCAAAAAAACATAAAATTTTCATCTATAAATACATTGGTATTGAATCTAGGTTTCTAGTATGATACATATGATATCTTTTGTAGGTTTAAACCTAAACTTTCTAGAACACCATCTCCCATTTGGAAGGTGGTATCCCTAAAGTTTGAAAATTAGTCTAGAGTATGTAAAACATCTCATCAAACAAGAAAATTCATCCCTGTGGAGTTAACCTAAATGGATTGCCCACTATAAATTAAATATGTTTCTTCTCATATATGATGATGTTATGTAGATTATTCCCCAATAAATTTTATCATATTATCTATGGATTCTTACATAATATAGTTATAATGTGGGGTCTAATTTGATAAGAATAGAACTAACCCCCACTTTATGCATTCCAAACCCATCACTATGTAACTTGACAACATAACCTTCTTTGACTGACCTATTATTTATTATGGAATGTTGATAAGACTATTTTATAATGAGATAATGATCTCTCATTAATTACATTATGTTATTGTATACCCTGGAAAACGCATCCCTGAAATTTTCCAAATGCTTCCATACATGATCCAAGATCGTATTCCATTTCGTAAGCTTCGATTTGGTAGTTCGTAGGGCCTGAACAGAGTTACGGATTATGAGTTATGGACATTTGAGGTTGGGATGGAAACCTGGTTCGTAAAGACCATTCGCGAAGACCCGCCGCGAAGCCGAGGAGGTGGGATGCTCCGCGAATGAATTTGACATTCGCGAACCCACCGCAAATCACAGGAGGCGGGATGCTTCACGAATGAATTTGACATTCGCAAACCCGCCGCGAAGCAAAGGAGGCGGGACGGCTCTGCGAAGTGCTTTGACGTTCGCGACGCGCCGCGAAGATCCGTCGTGGACCAAGCTCTGTCTTCACGCTGGGCGAGCATCGCTTCGCGGCGCCCCTTGCCTATAAATACCCAGCTCACCCCCCCCCCCTCTCTAGACAAACGGCCACGACCACTTTTCCCCTTAGGCGGCTGAGCAGAGCTCCGCATCGCGGCTCCGTGAGGCCATGATCCGCGAGCAGCTTCCTTCGCGTTGCTGCTCCGCAAGTCGAGGCTCTGTGAGTCCAAGCTCCGTGATCCCATGCTTAGCGATGCTGCTCCGCGAGACCATCCTCTGTGAGTCCATGCTCTACGAACCCATGCTCCGCGATGCTGCTCCGCGAATGGGCTTCACGATGCTGCTCCACGAGACCATCCTCAGTGGTGTCTAGATCAGATTTCACGGTGTGACATCTCCCCTCTACAGGGCACAACACATCTGATCGGTCTCTATGGGATGTTCTGATCACCCTCATTCCGTCTCCGCAAGATGTTAAACTCACGTCATTCCCCGTGATAAACATGGGAAGCTGAGGAAACCCTCAAAGGGAATATGATTCCCCGCATTCAACGTGGGACTCATCAGGTTCTTCACCCTTGAGATGCCCTCTTATGAGGAAGAATACAGGTTCCCCTATGTCAACGCACCCAAAGATGCCCTGACATGCCTGATGTTGTTGTCTACTCCGAACAAAGGTCGCTACCATGTCAAGAACCTATGGAATGTCTTGACGGACGTAGTGTAATTAACTGGAGTCCATGAAGATTTGGCACAAGGAATGAGATTCACGAACAATGTATTAAATCTATGGGGGAGACCTGGACTAGGTAATGAGTTCTGAGGAGGAATCCACGGAAGGAAGAACCGACATCCGATCATCCCGGTTTCGATCAAGGAGCAGACGTACCTGAACAAGGAGTGAATTTTGCATGCCTTCGGAAAACACGAATACGGGGCAACATTTTCATGTCCTCACAGATGGATGTGTGCGCCCCGACGAAAGCGTCAGAAACAAAAAAGGTGAACTCGATGTGAAACTCTTCTCCTTCAATAGCGAGTAGACCAAATGTGTCGGGAGAACTGAGGAATCACCCATGTGAATCCCCTCTCCAATATATGAGAGAGGATTTGTAACATCCGATGTTTGAAGACTACAGTCAATCGGATCCTTGCGGACTCTACCGGCTCAAGAGGCCGCACAGGTGGCATCTGCCACCCTTCTCCATCGGCTACTCGCTGGCTCTGCCGCCTCAAGAGGCCGCGCAGGTGGCTCCACCACCCAAATCCATTGGCTCCTCGCCGACTCTGCCGCCTCAAGAGGCCTCGTAGGTGGCTCTGCCACCCATCTCCATCGGCTCCTCGCCGACTCCGCCGCCTCAAGTGGCCGCACAGGTGGCTCCGCAACCCAACTCCATTGGCTCCTCGCTGACTCCGCTGCTTCAAGAGGTCGCGTAGTTGGCTCCGCCACCCATCTCCCTCAGCCCCTTGCCGACTCCTCTGCCTCAAGAGGTCATGCAGGTGGCTCGGCCACCCATCTCAATTGGCTCTTCACCGACTTCGCTACCTCCAAAGGCCGCACAGGTGGCTCCGCCGCCCATCTGCATCGGCTCCTCACCGACTCCGCTGGCTCAAGAGGCTGCGCAGGTGGCTCTACCACCCTTCTCTATCGGCTCCTCTCCAACTCCGCCGCCTCAAGAGGCCATGCAGGTGGCTCTGCAACCCATATCCATCAGCTCCTCACCGACTCCGCCGCCTCAAGAGGCCGCGCATGTGGCTCCGCCACCCATCTCCATCGGCTCCTCACTGACTCAGCTGGCTCAAGAGGCTGCGCAGGTGGCTCCGCCACCCATCTCCATCGGCTCCTCGCTGACTCCACAGGCTCAAGAGGCCGCGCAGGGAGCTCCTCCACCCATCTCCATCGGCTCCTCGCCGACTCCGCCGGCTCAAGAGGCCCCACAGGTGGCTCCACCACCCAACTCCATCGGCTCCTCACCGACTCTGCTGCCTCAAAAGGCTGTGCAGGTGGCTCTGCCACCCATCTCCATCGGCTCCTCGCTGACTCCACCGGCTCAAGAGGCCTCGCAGGTGGCTCCACCACCCATCTCCATCGGCTCCTTTCCGACTCCGCCGGCTCAAGAGGCCGCACAGGTGGCTCCACCACCCTTCTTTATCACCTCCTCGCCGACTCTACCGGCTCAAGAGGCCGCACAGGTGGCATCTGCCACCCTTCTCCATCGGCTACTCGCTGACTCTGCCACCTCAAGAGGCCGCGCATGTGGATCCAAAACCCAGCTCTATAGGCTCCTCGCGGGCTCCGCCACCTCAAGAGGCTGCGCAGGTGGCTCTGCCACCCAACTCCATCGGCTCCTCACTAACTCCCCCGGCTCAAGAGGCCGCGCAGGTGGCTCCGCCAACCTTCTCCTCCGGCTCCTCACTGACTCCGCCGCCTCAAGAGGCCGCACTGGTGGCTCTTCCACCCATATCCATCGGCTCCTTGCCGACTCCGCTGCCTCAAGAGGCCGCCCAGGTGGCTCCGCCACCCATATCCATTGGCTCCTCACTGACTTCGCTGCCTCAAGAGGCCGTGCAGGTGGCTCCGCCACCCATCTCCATCGGCACCTCACCGACTCCGCCGGATCAAGAGGCCGCACAGGTGGCTCCACCACCCATATACATCAGCTCTTTGCCGACTCCTCCAGCTCAAGAGGCCGCGCAGGTGGCTCCTTCACCCATCTCCATCGGCTCCTCGCCGACTCCGCTGGCTCAAGAGGCCGCACAGGTGGCTCTACCACCCAACTCTATCGGCTCCTAGCCGACTCCGCCGCCTCAAGAGGTCGTGCAGGTGGCTCTGCCACCCATCTTCATCGGCTCCTCGCCGACTCCTCCTGCTCAAGAGGCCGCACAGGTGGCTCCACCACCAATCTCCATCGGCTCCTTGTCGACTCTACCGTCTCAAGAGGCCATGCAGGTGGCTCTGCCTCCCCACTCTGTCGGCTCCTCACCGACTCTGCCGCCTCAAGAGGCTGCACAGGTGGCTCCTCCACCCATCTCCATCGGATCCTCACTGAATTCGCCACCTCAAGAGGCTGCGCAGGTGGCTCCTCCACCCAACTCCATCGGCTCCTCTATGACTTAGCCACCTCAAGAGGCCACGCAGGTTGCTCCGCCACCCATCTCTATAGGCTCCTCGCCGACTCATCCGCCTCAAGAGGTCGCGCAGGTGGCTCCGGCACCCAACTCCATCAACTCCTCGTCGACTCCACTGCCTCAAGAGGCCGCGCAGGTGGCTCCGCCACCCATCTCCATCGGCTCCTCACCGACTTGGCCACCTCAAGAGGCCACGCAAGAGGCATCGTGCACCCATCTTCATCGGCTCCTCGTCGACTCCGCTGCCTCAAGAGGCCAGGCAGGTGTCTCCGCCAGCCAACTCCATCGGCTCCTCGCCGACTCCACCGCCTCAAGATGCCGTGCAGGTGGCTCTGCCACACAACTTCATCGGCTCTTCGCCGACTTAGCCACCTTAAGAGGCCCCGCTGGTGGCATCGGCCACCCATATTCATCGGCTCCTCGCCGACTACGCCACCTCAATAGGCCGCGCAGGTGCCTCCGCCACCCATCTCCATCGGCTCCTCGCTGACTCCGCCGCCTCAAGAGGCCACGTAGGTGGCATCAGCCACCCATCTTCATCGGCTCCTCGCCGAATCTTCCCCCTCAAGAGGCCGCGCAGGTGGCTCCCCCACCCAACTACTTCGGCTCCTCCCTGACTCTGCCACCTCAAGAGGCCGTGCAGGTGGCTCCGCCAACCAAACTCATCGGCTCCCCGCCTACTTCGCCACTTCAAGAGGCCACGCAGGTAGCTCCGCCACACATATTCATCGGCACCTCGCCGAATCCGCCGCCTGAAGAGGCCACACATGTGGCATCGGCAACCCATCTCCATTAGCTCCTCACCGACTTCGCCGCCTAAAGTGGACGGGCAGGTGGCTCGGCCACCCAATTCCATCGGCTCCTCGCCGACTCTGCCGCCTCAAGAGGCCACGCAGGTGGCTCCACCACCCTTCTCCATCAGATCCTCGCAGACTCCGCCGCCTCAAGAGGCCACACATGTGGCTCTGCCACCCATCTCCATCGGCTCCTCACCCACTCTGCCGCCTCAAGAGGCCGCGCAGGTGGCTCCTCCACCCATCTCCATCGGCTCCTCACCGACTCCACCGGCTCAAGAGGCTGCGCAGGTGGCTCCGCCACTCTTCTCCATCAGCTCCTCGATGACTGCGCCGCCTCAAGAGGCCACGCAGGTGGCTCCGCCACCCTTCTCCATCAGCTCCTCACCGACTCCGCCACCTCAAGAGGCCGCGCAGGTGGCTTCTCCACCCATCTCCATTGGCTCCTTCCCATCTCTGTCGGCTCAAGAGATCACGCAGGTGGCTTCGCATCCCATCTCCATTGGTTCCTCGCTGACTCAACCGGCTCAAGAGGCCGCGTAGGTGGTTCTGCCACCCAACTACATCGACTCCTCGCTGACTCTTCCATCTCAAGAGGCCACGCATGTGGCTCCGCCACCCATCTCCATCAAATCCTCACCGACTCCGACGGCTCAAGAGGCCGGGCAGGTGGCTCGCCACCCATCTCCATCGGCTCCTTGTCGACTCTGCCGGCTCAAGAGGCCGCGCAGGTGGCTCTGCCACCATTCTCCATCGGCTCCTCGCCGACTTCGCCGCCTCATGAGGTCGGGCAGGTGGCTCCGCCAAACATCTCCATCGGCTCCTCGCGTAATCCGCTGCCTCAAGAGGTCGCGCAAGTGGCTCCGCCACCCATCTCCATCAGCTCCTCGCCGACTCTGCCGCCTGAAGAGGCCGCACAGGTGGCTCCACCTCCCATCTCCATAGGCTCCTCACCTAATCTTCCGCATAAAGAGGCCGTGCAAGTGGCTCCGCCAGCCAACTCAATCGGCTCCTCACTGACTCCGCCGCCTCAAGAGGCCACGCAGGTGGCTCCGCCACCCATCTCCATCGGCTCCTTGCCGACTTCACCGCATCAAGAGCCCACGCAGGTGGCATCGGCCACCCATCATCATCGGTTCTTCGCCGACTCCGCCGCCTCAAGAGGCCGTGCAGGTGGCTCCGCCACCCAACTCCATCAGCTCCTCGCTGACTCCGCTGCCTCAAGAGGCCGCGCAGGTGGCTCCGCCACCCAAATTCATCGGCTCCTCACCGAATCCGCCGCCTGAAGAGGCCATGCCGGTGGCATCAGCCACCCATCTTCATCGGCTCCTCACCGACTTCGCCGCCTCAAGAGGCCGCGGAGGTTGCTCCGCCACCCATCTCCATCGGCTCCTCGCTGACTCCGCCGCCTCAAGAGGCCTCGTAGGTGGCATCAGCCACTCATCTTCATTGGCTCCTCGCCAACTCCGCCACCTCAAGAGGCCGCACAGGTGGCTCCGCCACCCAACTCCATCGTCTCCCTGCCGACTCCGCCGCCTCAAGAGGCTGCGCAGGTGGCTCCGCCACGCAACTTCATCGGCTCCTCGCCGACTCCGCCGATTCAAGAGGCCGCGCAGGTGGCTCCGCCACCCAACTTCATCGACTCCTCGCCGACTCCATCGCCTTAAGAGGCCATGCAGGTGGCATCAGCCACCCATCTGCATTGGCTCCTCGCTGACTCCGCCGCCTCAAGAGGCCACGCAGGTGGCTTTGCCACCCAACTCCATCGGCTCCTCGCCGACTCTTCCGCCTCAAGAGGCCGCTCAGGTGGCATCCACCACCCGATTTCATCGGCTCCTCACCGACACTGCCGCTTCAAGAGGCCGCGCAGGTGGCATCTGCCACCCGACTACATCAGCTCCTCGCCGACTCTGCCGTCTCAAGAGGCCACGCAGGTGGCATCCGCCACCTGACTCCATCAGCTCCTCGTTGACTTCGCCGCCTCAAGAGGCCGCGCATGGGGAATCATTCCCCAAATTTATCGGTGCTTTGTCGACCCTACACCTTTATCCCCAGCCATTACGGAGGTCCTCCTCATACTTCCACCATTTGGAATGAAGGCTTCAATGCCTTCTAGGCTCAATCGCCCCCCGTTGTACTGAGGTCTAGGCTTCCAGGCCTTCCAGGCTCCATCGCCCCCATCGTACCGACATCTAGGCTTCCATGCCTTCCGGGCTCCATTGCCCCGCCGTACCGGCGTTCAAGGCTTCCACGCCTTCCGGGCTCCCTCGCCCCGTCGTACCGAAGTTCAGGGCTTCCACGCCTTCTGGGCTCCTTTGCCTCATCTTACCGACGTCTAGGCTTCCACGGCTTCCGGGATCCTTCGCCCCGTCATACTGACCTCTAGGCTTCCACGCCTTCTGGGCTCCTTCGCCTCGTCATACCAATGTCTAGGCTTCCTTTCCTTTTGGGCTCCTTCACCCCATCATACCGACGTCTAGGCTTCCATGCCTTCCGGTCTCCTTCGCCCCATCATACCAACCTCTAGGCTTCCATGCCTTCTGGGATCCCTCGCCCCGTCGTACCGAAGTTCAAGGCTTCCACGCCTTCTGGGTTCCCTCGCCCCATCATACCGATGTTCAAGGCTTCGACGCCTTCCGGGCTCCCTCACCCCGGCGAACTGATTCTCCAGGCATCCACGCCTTGCGGGCTCCATCGCCCCGTCGTACCGACGCTCCTGGCTTCTTCGCCCCTCCAGATAGAGGAAATATAGTCATCCCTACTACCCTTGCGACACTCTATGTCATCCCAAACACCACGTTGCATCAACCACATATGTCCTCCCTGTGGCCTTGAAACCAGCTTGTGGAAGGATGATCATGATTACGGGATTTTTGGGAATTCCAATCATATAGATCCCCCCCATCATCCCAAACCCCTAGAATGGAGTAGATGTAACATCCCAAGTAAGTAATTAATTATAGATATTTTTATCTATGTCTATTTATGAATTGGATAGTGTTTTTGAGGCTTAAAATGAGAATAAATCCAACCTAAAGCATGGAATACTCTAGTATTTTTAAAAGATTATTTTACCGCCTTTTGATGGAGAACCATTTTTAAATCTATGTTTTGACAATTTGATAATATATATTTGTCAAAATAAACTTATTTTTTATGATTGGTATTTTGAAATTTACGTTGGATAAATTTTTTGTATTTTTCTGATAATGTTTATTTTTTAAGGAATAGTGAAAACTGTTGTATTTTAATTCAAAACCAATTTTTAATATAATTTTTTATATATTTAGATTATATTATTGATTGGTATAAAATTGTAAATAGAATATATTTTTACCATTTAATCCAATGGTGGACATTGGAATTAATTTCACATTGAAATTGGACTTCAACTAGTGTCAATCTTTTGATATATATTGTTTCATAAAAACACGATATTTGACATGACAGCGGGAATTAATTATTAAATTAATTAATGTAACTAATATGTTTTTAATTTTGTAAAAAAGAAATAATTTTTGAATTAGGAATATCAAATATATCTTTGGGTAAAGTTTTGGTATTTTTCTGAAAAACTTCAATTTTTGATGAATAGTGAAACCACTATGTGGTACTTATAAAAACTGATTTTTCCATTTAAATGAAATTTTACCACCTTTGTGTTTTTAATTTCAAAAATATGACATACATGGATGTAATTAAGATGTAAAATGTGGTTCAATGGGATTAAAATAAATTTTTGGTGAATAGTAACTTATTAAGTTTTTAATCGCGATTAGAGGTAATTAGTGTAGTTTGAGGTAAGAATAATGTTTTAATAATATGATATGATCTTGAAACATGTCCTAACCTCATTGGATGTGTCATGGACGACCATGAAAATCGATGAGTCAACTCGGGGACCCCATGGAGACACTTTGGTTGGGAAATGACATAAATAACTTTTTATTTAATGTAAAAGTAAAAATGACACAAACATGAAATGTTTTACTAAAAAAATTTTAAATGGGGTTATACAAGTCAGATTTTTTACTATAAATAATCCTTGGAAAGATATAACTATTTCCTACATCATAGTATTTTTTTTATAATTTTTCAATATTAAATAAATAAAATTATTTATGACATCATAATTATGAAGCGATTACCTCATTAATAAAAGATTTAAATAAAATGAAAAGATATTGTAAAATATATGACCTACACATGTCCAAAACCTATTGTGAGGGTATATTTCGAACTCTTATCACATTATCCTATAATTATATCAATGTGGGACCTTTTAAATTCGAACCTCATTTTCAAATAAAGTAACATTTCATTACATTCCAAGAGTGCCCCTCCTCTCCTCTTATAAAAGGCCCCCACCTCTACCTCCTTACCCACACTTCCAAAGCCTTTGGATCGGAAACACCCTGCCAATTTTGTCTCTACACATCCCTCTATTACTCCTTGAAGCCTCACATTGGGCATAAGTCTTCCCAAGGAGGCCTTTGAGGTCAAACCAAAGGGAGATACACGATTTTAAGGTAATGTCTTCACTTGAGTCCTTTTGTTTTATTTTGCTTCTCCAACCACCTAAACTCTTTTTATTCATTTCTTTTGTAACAAATCCAGTATATTAAAGATACTAGGATGTTTTCATAATGATGATTCGAGCTAAACTTACACACACCTACATCTAATGGTTAAAGAACATACTGTTTCCGTGGATGGTGAATTTCTGCCTCCCGAAACGATGATTGTTCAACATTCATATAACACCTTCAAAGGTGGCCATTAAGATGACACTATATTTATATATGATACATAATATGTTTATGTTTTACTTAATCTTCTGTATTTTTCATTTTAGTCATACATTTATGGTTTCCATTATGGGTAAACGTGATATCTTCATTTAAGGAAGTGCGGACTATCGCCCCCTCAAAGTGATTTGATTTCGTTAATGCCATATGTGGGACGTGTAAAGGATTTAATTAATGGTAATATATATGATATTATACTGGAATTTTAATATACCATTATATAATTATGATTCCATTCCATAAAAATACGAAATAGAAATGAAAGTAGCGTTCATGCGAACGTACGGCTTACCGTCTCCATGAACGTTGCATTTCATTTCTTACCTCTAAACGTTATTTAATATTATATATTCATGTATATACTAGATATATATGATATATATGATATATACATCATGATTATAGCTCTGGATATAATGGATACATGAACAACTTGTAATTATAAAGAGCATGTTTTTGACTCAAGTACCAATGATCATCAAAACGACCATTATTGACTTAAATAATTACATAGTGTTCATGAAATGATAATAAGTTATATAAAAGTAATAATGAACTTGAAAAAAGTTCTTATTCAAGAATAAATTAACTCAAGTTTATTATTTAGGACATTAAAGAACGATCAAGTCAAGTCAGACCCGATGTATGGGACTTCGTCTCAATCTCCTTTCATTGAGGCACATTTTATTTTTATACACAACATTCTTTTATACAGTGTATAAAACCCTTGGACTTTTACATTTATCCAAAAGGAATCTTTTTTATACGAAGCATTTTACAAAACAACAAAAAGGAATGTTTTCGTCGTACGTATGCGATGACAACGACTTCTCTGCCGCCGTGACCATTATTTGAGTTTCAGCTTCCTCAACAAGCCATACCTTCATTTTAAAAGAAAAATAAATACCATTTTTACCTTTAATTTATTTTGGTATTGAAAATGGTTTTCATAATGTTTTTATATTAATGTGTTGTATTGATATCTTGTGTTTTAAATGTGGAAATGTTATTTTTCCTTTATGCAAGTTTTATGTGATACGATTATGTTGAGGTTCTTGGGAATTATTATGAAGACGGGTGGTTCCATGATAAACTAAGGGCGGGTGAGCCCGATATAGCTCTCCAATGCATTGGGTAACGCAAAGGAGTGAAACGTGAAGGTTTCTCCGAAGAGATTTAGGGAATATATTGTGGTTGGTATTCCAAACGTAACCAAGAGGGTTATTCCCTACGTAAGAATGTTATGAATACCTCACGTTACCTTTATGTCTTATGATTTCTATGATTTATTCATGATTTGATGAGGTATGTTAAAGTGCTTATGTTTTTATGAGTAAAGTATGATTTCATTCTTATGTATATATGAACTCATGTTTCCTTTCCATATTTTTATCACATACTGAGCACTTTATGTGCATCCAATGTTTTTTTGAAATGTTTTCACAGGTCAAGGGAATGGTACGTGGTATGATGATAGTATCAAGATGTGTCAAGAAAAAATCCATGTTTTATTTTAATTATGTTTCCGTTGGTGGGAAAATGAGTACTCTCTTTATGTAACCACTTTGCTTAAATGTGGAATGTAATGCATGTTTTTATGATCTAATTCTATAAAATTATAAACCTGAAAAGATCCTCAACATGTAATCTTGAAATAACTCAAGATTAAGTAAGTTTTAAGGCTGGGGCCTTATAGTTGGTATCAGAGGATGGTTTAGATAAATTTAGGAGTTTGAATTTTATTAAATGATTATCCAAAAATATTTTTTTATGGTCAAATTGAAATGATAAAGCATTTGAAGATTACCATGTTGATTCATCTAAGACATGTTTGTTCAGAATGGTTTTCCGCATAGGAAACAGGGAAGCAGTGCTAGGAAGGCATACATAAGAAAATAACCTTCCGAATCAGCATCCTGAGATGGTCAGAATTGGAACTGAACAATTTGTTGTTGTAATGGCACAGTTGACTCAGGCGATAAATGGTGGTGGTATCCATGCACGAGATCAGCCAGATCAACCGCATAGGAACATGTTAGTGGTGGAACATTTCATGAGGCAACATCCCCCATCATTCAGAGGATCATCTGACCATGTGCTAGCTGAAGGGTGGATTAAAGCATTGGAGAAGATTTTAAATGTCATGGGGTGTTCATACAATCAAAAGATTAGTCTTGCTATTTATCATTTGGAGGGTGAAGCAGATCAATGGTGGTCGATGGTTAAAAATATCAGGGATGCTGATGAGATTGATGCTCTCGACTGGGATGAATTCAAAGGTATGTTTCTTGAGAAGTATTTTCCTAAGGCTGTTCGACTTAGGATGGAAAAACAATTCTTGGAATTGAGGCAAGAAGAAGACTCAGTGGCTGCCTATGATGAAAGGTTCACTCGATTGTCAAGGAATGCTCCAAATTTTATCTGAGACCTTGATAGTAAAATAAATCATTTTTACTCAGGATTAAAGCCAAAATATCAAAGGTCTTTAGATTATCGTGAGTATAAATTTTATGAAAAGCTTGTTCGATGTGCTGATAAGGTCTAAATGGAGTTTTCCGATGATCAAGTGTTCTATAACAACCATCAAAAGAAGAGACCGAGGTGGCATGAGAAAGGAATGAATTCTTCAAAAAGGTCTGACAGTAAGAAAACAAAGTTTCCAGTTTGTGATAAATGTGGTAAAAGGCATGCTGGGGAATGTCTTCTGAATTCTGGGAAGTGCAACCAGTGTGGTAAGATGGGACATAAGGCTCGTGATTGCACTAAAAATGATCAAGGTGATGGTAAGTCCAAATTTGATTTACAGTTTTTGAAGTGTTTTAAGTGCAATGAGATGGGTCACTATGCAAACGAGTGTCCGACAAAGAGCTTGAGTGATGGGAAGTAGTTAGACTACAACCAGACAGGGGTGGTGAAATCCTTTTCTACTACTTCAGCAGATATCGAGCAATCAAATGAAGTTGTATTATGTACTTTGTTTGTTTTTTCAGATTATGCCGGTGTGTTGTTTGATTCGGGGTCGACACATTCCTTCATATCTAAAAACGTTTCTAGTAAAATGGGAATACCATCTCAAGAAATGACTCCTGAAATTGTTGTAAAAACACCTGGGGGAAATGTTGAGGCAAAAAGAATTTATATGAATCTTCCTATCCATATCCGTGGAAAGAACCTACTTGCAAACCTTATTGTTTTACCTCTAGTAGAGTTTGATGTTATCCTGGGTATGGATTGGCTCTCTATTTACCATGCTAAGATTAACTATAAGTCTAAAAAGTTTCTTTTTAGAAATAATTTCAGTTTGTGTACATGAATGAACCCTTACTGTTGATAACATATGAAGAGGCCGAGAAACTTGTAAAAGATGGAAATGAATGTTACCCTGCACACATTATTGAAAACAAGGGAACTATTCAGATTAATGATGTGCCAGTGGTAAATGAGTATCCTGATGTTCTTCCTGATTAGTTTCCTTGAATAATACCAGATCGGGAAGTTGAATTTACTGTTGACTTAGTTCCTGATGCTAATCCAATTTCAAAACCCCTTATCGAATGGCTCAAATTGAACTTTTAGAGTTGAAGGAGAAATTACAAGATTTATTAGAGAAAGGTTTCATTCGACCTAGAACATCACCATGGGGTGCTCCTGTATTATTTGTTAAAAAGAAATATATTTCTATGATTCTTTGCATTGATTATAGAGCCTTGAATAACATCACCGTTAAGAATAAATATCCTTTGCCTCATATCGATGATATTTTTGATCACCTCTAGGGAGCTCAGTATTTTTCAAAGATTTACCTGAGATCGAGGTACCATCAGTTGAATGTAAAGGAAGCTGATATTCTGAAGACCATGTTCCGTACAAGATATGGCCATTATGAATTTTTAGTAATGCCTTTTGGGCTAACCAATGCACCTGCTGTATTCATGGACTTAATGAATAGAATTTTCCGTGAGTTCTTGGATAAGTTTGTGGTTGTCTTCATTGATGATATTTTGGTGTTTTTTAAAAGTAAAGAGGAGCATGAAAGACATTTAAGGGTTATCTTGCAAACCTTAAAAGAAAAGAAATTTTATGGTAAATTCAGCAAGTGTGAGTTTTGGTTGCAACAAATTTATTTCCTTGGTCACATTGTTTCTAAATAGGGGATAATTGTTGATCCTTCTAAAACAAAGGTTGTTGAATAATGGCCAAGAACCATAAATGTAACTAAGATTCTTATCTTCTTTGGTTTGGTAGGGTATTATCGAATGTTTGTTAGAAATTTTTCACAGTTATCTAGTACAATGAATAAGCTAACTCAGAAGAGTGTTATGTTTATCTGGACAAAAGAATGTGATGATTGTTTTCAAGAGTTGAAAAGAAGATTTGTGAATGCTACAGTTTTGGCACTACCTTCCGGGAATGGTGAGTTTGTTATCTACAGTGATGCATCATTGTAAGGAATTGGTTGCGTCCTAATGCAGAATGATCAGGAAATTGCTTATGCATCACGACAGTTGAAAACTCAAGAGGTAAATTACCCTACACATGATTTGGAATTAGCTGCTGTTGTTTTCGCTTTAAAAATTTGGACGCATCATTTGTATGGATTAAAGTGTTAAATAAATACCGATCACAAAAGTTTAAAGTTTATATTCACTCAGAAAGAATTTCACATGAAACAGAGGATATAGCAAGAATTAATCAAGGAGTATGACTTTACAATTCATTACCATCCAGGAAAATCTAATAAAGTGGATGCTGTATTGAGTCGAAATAGTAATGCTTCATTAACAATGATGCGTTTGGAACGTGATCCTTTTGTTAGGTATTTAATGAACATTGACATAGAAGTTGTTGGTGCAGGATATCCCTCTATTTTGTTTTAGGTATCAGTGAAATCTTCTCTATCAGACAGAATCAAGCAAGCACTGAAGCAGGACAGTGAGTTGCATAAAAAGGTAGAGCTAGTTCAGAAATGTAAGTTTTCTAAATTCAATATTGATAATGATCTTGTTTTGAAATTTTGGAAGAGGTTGTGTGTGCCTTGTGATTCACATTTGAAGAGATATTTGTTATGTGAAGCTCATAGTTCTCCGTTTTCAGTTCAACCAGGAAGTACTACAATGTATAGAGATCTTTGGTAGTATTACTGGTGGGATGGAATGAAAAGAGATATTGCTGATTTTACAGTGAAGTGTTCGACTTGTCAATAGGTTAAAGCAGAGCGGCAGTTACCGAAAGTGATGCTTCAGCCTCTACCAGTGCCAGAGTGGAAATGGGAGAATATATCCGTGGAATTTGTTGTGGGATTACCGAAGACATCTCGAGGTAATAATGCAATTTGGATTATTGTTGATCGCTTGACAAAATCTGCTCATTTCCTTCCTATTCAATATAATTTCTCTCTAGATCAACTTTCTCGATTGTATCTTAAAGAGATAGTCATGTTTCATGGAGTTCCCCTCTCCATTGTATCTGATCGTGATCACAGGTTCACTTCTAACTTTTCGAAGGTCCTTCAGAAGTAATTGTGTACTGAATTAAATTTTAGCACATCTTTTCATCCTCAATCAGATGGGAAATCAGAACGAACAATTAAGAATTTGGATGATATGCTATGTGCTTGTTCGATGGATTATCAGGGAAGTTGGGACCAACATATTTATTTGGTTGAGTTTTCATATAATAACAGTTTTCATTCTAGTATACTGATGGTATCATTTCAGGAATTATATGGGAACCGGTGTCGAACTCCAGATTTCTGGGAGGAAGTGGGTGAAAGGAATTTTATGGGACCAGAATTGGTAGAAGAGTTGGCAGAAAAAGTCCAGCTGATACAGAAGCACATGAGAACATCCCAAAGCAGGCAGAAGAGTTATGCAGACAATAGGAAGAAGGATCTCTCTTTTGAGGTAGGTGATCATGTTTTTCTCAAAGTTTCACCATGGAAATGTGTGATGTGATTTGGTAAGAAAAGAAAACGGAGTCCAAGGTTCATTGGACCATATGAAATTCCAGAGAGAGTTGGATCAGTTGCTTACCGAGTGGCTTTACCTCCGAGTTTATCTCAGGTACACAATTTTTTTCATGTTTTGATGTTGAGAAAGTACATGTGAGATCCATCTCATATTTTGAGTCCAGAGGTAGTTTCGCTGGAAGAGAACCTATCATATGAAGAACAATCGGTCCAGATTCTTGACCGTAGGGAGAAAGTGTTACAGAATAAGGTGATTCATCAGGTAAAGGTTTTGTGGAAAAACCACATGATTGAAGAGGCATCATGGGAATCTGAAAATGCTATGAGGGATAGATACCCCCACTTATTCGATAAGTAAATAAATTACAGGGGCGCAATTTTATAAAGGGGGGAAGGATGTAACATCCCAAGTAAGTAATGAATTATAGATATTTTTATCTATGTCTATTTATGAATTGGATAGTGTTTTGGAGGCTTAAAATGAGAATAAATCCAACTTAAATCATGGAATACTCTAGTATTTTTAAAAGATTATTTTACCGCCTTTTGATGGAGAACCGTTTTTAAATCTATGTTTTGAAAATTTTATAAGCTATATTTGTCGAAATAAACTTATTATTTATGATTGGGACATTGAAATTTAATTTGGATAAATTTTAGGTATTTTTCTGATAATGTTCATTTTTTAAGGAATAGTGAAAAGTGTTGTATTTTAATTCAAAACGAATTTTTAATATAATTTTTTATATATTTAGATTTTCTTTTGGATTTGTTTTAATGTGTAAATAGAATATATTTTTACCATTTAATCCAATGATGGACATTGGAATTACTTTAACATTGAAATTGGACTTAAACTTGTGTCAATCTTTTGATATATATTGTTTCATAAAAACACGCTATTAGACATGACAGAGGGAATTAATTATTAAATTAATTAATGTAACTAATATGTTTTGAATTTTGTAAAATAGGCATCATTTTTGAATTCGGAATATCAAATATAGCTTTGGGTGAAGTTTTGGTATTTTTTTTGAAAAACTTCAATTTTGATGAATAGTGAAACCACTAAGTGGTACTTATAAAAACTGATTCTTCCGTTTAAATGAAATTTTACCACCTTTGTGTTTTGAATTAAAAAAATCCGACATACATGGTTGTCATTAAGAAGTAAAATTTGGTTCAATGGGATTAAAATAAATTTTTGGTTAATAGTAACTTATTAAGTTTTTAATCGCGATTAGAGGTAATTAGTGTAGTTTAAGGTAAAAGTAATGTTTTAATAATATGATATGAGCTTGAAACATGTCCTACCCTCATTGGAGGTGTCATGGTCAACCAAGAAAATCCATTGGTCAACATGGGGACCCCATGGAGCCACTTTGGTTGGGAAATGACATAAATAACTTTTTATTTAATGTAAAAGTAAAAATGACACAAACATGAGATGTTTTACTAAAACAATTATTAAATGGGGTTACACAAGTCCTATTTTTGACTCTAAATATTCATTGGAAATATAAAACGATTTCCTACATCATATTATTTTTTTAATAATTTTTAGACATTAAATAAATAAAATTATTTATGAAATTATAATGATGTAGAGATTACCTCATTAATAAAGGATTTAAATAAAATGAAAAGATAAAGTAAAATATATGACCTACACATGTCCAAAACCTATTGAGTGGGTATATTTCGAACCCTTATCACCTTATCCTAGAATTATATCAATTTGGGAGCATTTAAATCTGAAACTCATTTTTAAATAAAGTAACTTTTCATTACTTTCCAAGAGTGCCCCTCCTCTCCTCTTATAAAAGGCCCCCACTTCTACCTCCTTACCCACACTTCCAAAGCCTTTGGCTCAGCCAACCCCTGCCCATTTTTTCTCTACACATCCCTCTAACTCCTTGAAGCCTCACGTTGGGCAGATGTCTTCCCAAGGAAGCCTTTGAGCTCAAACCAAAGGGAGTTACCCGATTTTATGGTAATGTCTTCACTTGAGTACTTTTGGTTTATTTTGCTTCTACAACCCCCTAAACTCTTTTTATTCATTTATTTTGTAACAACTCCAGTATATCAAATATACTAGGATGTTGTTATAAGGAGGATTAAAGCTACACTTACACACACCTACATCTAATGGTTAAAAACCATACTGTTTCCGTGGATGGCGAATTTCAGCGTCCCGAAATGATGATTGTTCAACATTCATATAACACTTTCAAAGGTGGCCATTAAGATGAAACTATATTTATATATGATATATAATATGATTATGTTTTCCTTAAGCTTCTTTATTTTTCTTTTTAGGCATACATTTATGGTTTCCATTATGGGTAAACACGATATCTTCATTTAAGGAAGTGCGGACTACCGCCCCCTCAAAGTGATTTGATTTTGTTAATGACATATGTGGGACATATACAGGATTTAATTGATGGTAATATATATGATATTATACTAGAATTTTAATATAAATTTATATCATTATGATTCCATTCCATAAAAATACAAAATAGAAATGAAAGTTGCGTTCATGCGTACGTACGGTTTACCGTCTCCATGAACGGTGCATTTAATTTCATACCTCTAAACGTTATGTAATATTATAAATTCATGTATATACTTGATATATATGATATATATGATATATACATCATGAGTATAAATATTGATATAATGGATACATGAACAACTTGTAATTATAAAGAGCATGTTTTTGACTAAAGTACCAATGATCGTTAAAACGACAATTATTACCTTAACTAATTACATAGTGTTAATGACATGATAATAAGTGATATAAAAGGAATAATGAACATGAAAGAGGATTTTAAGAAAGTATAAATTAACTATATTTTATTATTCAGGACATTAAAGAACGATCGAGTCAAGTCGAACCTGAGGTATGGGACTTCGTCTCAATCTCCTTTCATTGAGGCACATTTTATTTTTATACACAACTTTCTTTTATACAGTGTATAAACCCCTTGTACTTTAACATTTATCCAAAAGGAATATTTATTATACAAAGTATTTTACAAAACGACAAAAGGGAAAGTTTTTGTCGTACGTATGCAGTGACAATGACTTCTCCGCCGCCATGACCATTATTTTAGTTTCGGCTTCCTCTACAAGCCATACATTCTTTTTAAAAGAAAAATAAATACCATTTTTTACCTTTATTTTATTTTGGTATTGAAAATGGTCTTCATAATGTTTTTCTAGAAATGTTTTGTATTGATATCTTGTGGTTGAAAGGTGGAAATGTTATGTTTCCTTTATGCATGTTTTATAAGGTACGATTATGTTTTGGTTCTTGGGCATTATTATGAAGACGGGTGGTTCCATGATAAACTAAGGGCGGGTGAGCCTGATATAGCACTCCAATACATTGGGTAACGCGAAGGAGTGAAACGTTAAGGTTTCTCCGAAGTGATTTAGGGAATATACTATGGTGGGTATTCCAAACGTAACCAAGAGGGTTACTCCCTACGTAAGAATGTTATGAATGCCTCAAGTTACCTTTATGTCTTATTATTTCTATGATTTATTCATGATTTGATGAGGTATGTTAAAGAGCTTATGTTTTTATGGGTAAAGTATGATTTCATTCTTATGTATATATGAACTCATGTTTCCTTTCCACATTTTTATCCCATACTGAGCTCTTTATGCTCATCCCAAGTTTTTTTAAAATGTTTTCACAGGTCAAGGGAAAGGTACATGTTATGATGATAGTATCAAGAAGTGTCAAGAAAAAATCCATGTTTTATTTTAAATATGTTTCCGTTGATGGGAAAATGAGTACTATCATTATGTAACCACTTTGTTTAAATGTGGAATGTAATGTATGTTTTTATGATCTAATTCTCTAAAACTCTAATCCTGAAAAGATCCTCAATGTGTAATTTTGAAATAACTCAAGATTAAGAAAGGTTTAAGGCTGGGGCCTTATAGTATATATGACCATTCCTCTACCGATAGAATTCATGTGGTTTAAAGTACCAGTTTTAGGATATTAAACTGCGTAACAACCTTGTCCTAGTTGCATGACACTAAACTACATAACAATCTTAGTCCATCATGATGTTAAACTGATCATTATCATCCTACACGACATTAAACTGCATTCTTCCTTCATGACTTTAAACCGCATCATCGTCATGCATGTTGTTAAACTATTCATCTTCATCCGTCATGATGTTAAACTGATCATTATTTTCCTGCATGACTTTAAACTGAATCATCATCCTGTATTACGTTAAACTGTTCATCTTCTTCCAACATGACGTAAACCTGATCATTATTGTCCTGCACGAAATTAAACTGCATTTGTCTTGCATGACATTAAACTGCATCATCATCCTGCATGACGTTAAACTGTTCATCTTCATCCGTTATGACGTAAAACGGATCCTTATCGTCCTGCACGACATTAAATTGCATTCGTCCTGCATAACATTAAACTGCATCATTGTCCTGCATGACTTTAAACTGTTTATCATCATCCATCATGATGTTAAACTGGTCACTATCGTCCTGCATGACAATAAACTGCAAAACGGTCCAAGCTCTATGGCCTTAATCTATGATCACAACCGTCCATATCACCCGACGTTAAACTGTATGATCTGTCCCAGCTGAAGGACGTAAAAGCACTCAGCATTGGTCCTGCACGACCTTAAACTGTACGGTCCTGCACGACCCTAAACTGCACGTTACGGTCCCGCAGGACCCTAAACTACACATTGTGGTCCTTCACGACCTTAAACTGCGCCACCATCCAGCATGACGTTAAACTATTCATCTTCGTCCATCATGACGTAAAACTGATCATTGTCATCCTGCACGACATTAAACTGCATTTGTCCTGCATGACATTAAACTGCATCATTGTCCCGCATGACGTTAAACTATTCATCTTCGTCCATCATGACGTAAAACTGCACATTATCTTCCTACACGACATTAAACTGCACATTATTCATCCTGCATGACTTTAAACTACATCATCATCCTATAAGACGTTAAACTGTTCATCTTCATCGGTCATGATGTATAACTGATCATTATCGTCCTGCACGACATTAAACTGCATTCGTCCTGCATGACATTAAACTGCATCATCGTCCTGCATGACGTTAAACAGTTCATCATCGTCCGTCATGATGTTAAACTGCTCACTATCATCCCGCATGTCAATAAACTGCAAAATGGTCCAATCTCTATGACCTTAAACTATGATCACAACCGTCCATATCACACGCCGTTAAACTGCGTGATCCGTCCCAACTGAAGGATGTAAAAGCACTCAGCATTGGTCCTACACGACCTTAAACTATATGGTCCCGCATGACCCAAAACTGCACATTACAGTCCCACACGACCCTAAACTGCATGTTACGTTCCCGCAAGACCCAAAACTACACGTTGTGGTTCTCAATGACCTTAAACTATGTTGCTGTCCTACAAGACGATAAACCGCAAAATGGTCCGAGCTCTATGACCTTAAACTAAGATCTCCATCATCCTCACTGCAAGACATTAAATTGCAAGCTAGTCAGGCATTCCTGACCGAGGCCCAGCCTCAGGACCCTTGGCCTCCTCGGGCCCCCGACCCTCGTCCCCATTGCAATACATTAAACTGCAAGCTAGTCAAGCCTTCCTGACTGAGGCCCAGACTCAGGCCCCTTGGCCCCCTCGGACCCTCAACCCTCGTCCTCACTGCAAGATGATAAACTGCAGGCTAGTCAGACCTTCCTGACCGAGGCCCAGCCTTAGGCCCCTTGGCCCCTAGGGCCCCCGACCCTCGTCCTCACTGCAAGACGTTAAACTGCATGCTAGTCAGGCCTTCCTGACCGAGCCCTAGCCTCAGGCCCCCTGGCCTCCTCGGGCCCCGACCCTCGTCCTCACTACAAGACGTTAAACTGCAAGCTAGTCAGGCCTACCTGACTGAGGCCCGCCTCAGGCCCCTTGGCCCCCTCGGGCCCCAACCCTCTTCCCCACTGCTAGACGTTAAACTGCAAGCTAGTCAGGCCTTCTTGACTGAGTCCCAGCCTCAGACCCCTTGGCCTCCTCGGGCCCCCGGCCCTCATCCTCGATGCACGACGTTAAACTGCAAGCTAGTGAGGCCTTCCTGACCGAGGCCCAGCCTCAGGCCCTTTGGCCTCCTCAGGCCCCCAGCCCTCATCATCACTGTAAGAGGTCAAACTGAAAGCTACTCAGGCCTTCCTAATCAAGGCCCATCCTCAGGCCCCTTGGCCTCCTCGGGCCCCCGGCCCTCATCCTCACTGCAAGACGTTAAACTGCATGCTAGTCAGGCCTTCCTGACTGAGGCCCAGCCTCAGGCCCCTTGGCCTCCTCGGGCCCCCGACCCTCGTCCTCACTGGAAGACGTTAAACTAAAAGCTAGTGAGGCCTTCCTGACTGAGGCCCAGCCTCAGGCCCCTTGGCCCCCTCGGGCCCCCGGCCCTGGTCCTCACTGCAATATGTTAAACTGCAAGCCAGTCAGGCCTTCCTAACCGAGGCTCAGCCTCAGACCCCTTGTCCATCTTGGGCCCCTTCGCCCATTCTTTCCCAGAGTGTACGGTGTGGTGTGGGACTATGTCCTCATTCACATCGGGATCATGTACCATGCCATACACCTTCCCTCTCGAGGCCCAGCCTCAGGCCTCTCGGCCTTTCCGGGCCCATGACTGTCGTCCTCACTGCAAGACGTTAAACTGCAAACCAGTCAGGCCTTCCTGACCGATGCCTGACCTTAGGCCCCTTGGCCTTATCAGGCCCCTTATCTTGTTCTTCCCCGGAGTGTACGGTGTGGTGTGGAACTATGTCCTCATTCCCGTCGAGATCATGTACCATGTCGTACGCTTTCCTTCACGAGGCCCAGCCTCAGGTCTCTCTGCCATTCTGGTCCCATGACCCTTTTCCTCAATACAGGAGATTAAACTGCAAACCAGTCAGGACTTCCTGACCGAGACTCAGCCTCAGGCCCATTGGCCTTCTCAGGCCCCTTCACCCAACTACTTAGCTGGAGTGTATGGTGTGGTACGCGATTATTTCATCATCCATGTCGGTTAGTCCACCGTACTGTACACTTCACCTTCTTTTTCTTGAGGGTATCTTACTCATTCATCCGTCCTGCATGACGTAAAACTGCATCTAGCGAACTATGTTTGGCTTGATCCCCACCCTAATGGAATATGTAGGAAAGCTCAGATGCCTAATCTTGAGCCAAGCCCCGTCTCTTGGGAATCTCCTTCTCATCTTGGCTCTTTGGCCTACCCTTCCTCCACGAGGTGTGTATATGGCATGGTATGGGATTATGTACTCATTCACGTCGGTCCTGTAATGTCCACGCCATGTACCTCTCCTTCCCGAGCTATAATGTCGACCCTCTTCAGTGGTTCGCCAATGTGCCTACGGGTACTCCGGTTTATTACCTGGAACGCCAAAATTCACATGGACACGTCCGCACCCGCTTTCCAGGCTTTGTGTATCCCTGCATACGGGCTTACATCATCTTTCACACCCAGAGGGACCCCCAAGAACTGCCTGGATACTACGCCCAAGGGCTCTCCAACCGTTACGGGCCAACGCCCCCAAGGGTTTTGGACAACAAATCGACAAAAAATCTCATGTTGTGAACATGGTCAGCGGTCAATGTTTGTTTGTTGTTCCCACTTCAGGCTAACACGATATAGAGGCTGAATTTCAGCCATGGTTAACGTTTATCCTCCCTCACCAGAACAACCCTGTTAAGCCCAAAATGTCGGTCACATGATTTACATCCTTTTCCAGTCTCAACATCTCCAGGTGGAGTTTTGAAACTCTTGGTACTATTCCTCCGTGCATGTATGCGCGAAAGGGGAATAAAGCCGTGTCAAAGTTGTCTTTCGGGGCTCTTCGCCGACTCCCCCTAGTTGGATGTTTTGGGTTATGCGATAAGGATCTCCCCCTTGTTTCCAACACCAAGTATAGCTCACATGGGCTTAGAGATCGGGTTGAGATCTGTTCTTACCTGTAAAGGTGCCATCCATCCATGGTCCGATCTCTACGACCATAAACTAATATCCTCTCAAAACTACGTTCAGCTTGATTCCCATCATAATGGGATACATAGGAATTCCCAGACCCCTTGTCTTTGGGTCTATCTTGAGTTCCGCAAATTCACCTCTCTGGTCCTGCCTTCAGGACCCCGTCTACGGGACTGTGTGGCGTAGTGCGGGATTATGTCCTCATTCACATTGGGTTTGCAATAGCTGCACCACACGCATCGCGTTCTAAGAGTTAGCCCTCCTATTCCTTGTCCCGCCTGACATTAAAAGGAACCCTTCAGAACTACGTGTGGTTTGATTCTCATCCTCATGAGATATGTAGGACCACCTGAATGTATAGACTTCGGGTCCATCCCCACCTTTTAGAGATCTCCCGATCTCCGAGCCACATGGGCCCCTTGGCTTTTCCCTCTCTAGGAGGGGGATATAAAGGTATGACACAGGGTTTTTGGCACTATGCCCCCTTTTCCCAGGAATCCGCCATCTCTTGGCCACCCTCAAGTTGAGTCCCTCGACCCCTCGCAGTGGTTCTTCTATGTGTTAAGAGTACTCTGGTCTAGGACCAAGAGTGTCAGATTCAACTTGGTCAAGTTCCCTCCACTTGTCAAGCTTTGTGTTTCCCTTAATTCGGGCTTCCATTATCTTTCTTATCCAAAGGGACCCCCAAGAACGGCCTGGATACTACCCCCAAGGGCTCTCCTACCATTACGGGCCAACACCCCCGAGGGTTTTTTTGACAACAAATTGATACAAATCCAGTGTTGCGATCAGGGTCAGCGGTCGATGCTCATTTGTTTGTCCCCATTTCGGGCTAATGCGATAGGATGCTGTGTTGCGAACATGGTCAGTAGTAATCCTTTGTCATCACGCCAGCTATTCTCGACCTTGAATGTTAGATACATGATTCACATTATGTTCCACCCCATAATGTCCAAGTGGAATCTTGACACTCATGGTGCTACCCCTCTGTGCACATTTGCATATTAAGGGGACAAAGCTGCAATATGATGTCCTTCGGGGCTCCCCTGGTCCGATCTCTAAAGACCATAAACTAAGATCTCCCAAGAACTACGTCTGGCTTGATTCCCATCCTCATGGGGTACATAGGAACGCCTAGACCTCCTGTCTTTGGGTCCAGCTGAAGTTCAGCATCCTACCTTCGGGACCCTGACTACGGGACTGTGTGGTGTGATTTGGACTCCAAGTCCTCATCCACGTTGGTTATGTTTCATGACACCATACACCTTCCCTGCCTAGCATCGTATCTGCTACGTCTGTGTTGCATGACGTTAAAACACATGCTTGGTCCTATCATACGACCCTAAAACTGTGACATTATCATCCTGGCCGCACGACAAAAAACAACGCTGCATTGTGATGACCTCATTGTAGAGGACATCACATTGGGTATTGGTCACGTGCCATGCCATTTGTCAACACCTATTACGGTTTGATTATTGTGGTGACACCAGGAATTTCAACCCTAGGCTTGTTTCTTCACAAAAAAAACCACTCACCTTAATGGACAAACAAGATTTATCAAATTCTGCTTCTTTTAGTGCAAGGGCCACGCCCACACTCCCCTTTTTCCTTGGCATTGGTACCTTACCATGCCACCATTCAGAACTATGTATGGACTGATTCTCATCCTCATGAGATACGTAGGAGCGCATGGGAACTTCCCTGTGGGCCCAGCCTAACCTTCATGTTCGGTCCCTCAACTCGAGCATTTCCCTAGAGAACACAGGGTACGTAGGGCTTAGGTCCTCATTCACGTCGGGTATTGTAACTGCCTGGCCATGTGTCCCATTGATCCCCTTACCCATTCATGGTCTAACCTCTAAGTCCTTAAACTAAGATGCTTTCATGAACAATGTGAGGCATGATTCTCATCCTCATGAGATACGTAGGAGCACCCGGGAACTTCCCTGTAGGCCCAGCCTAGCATTTTCTTTCGGTCCTTTGACCTAAAACCTCTCCCAAGGGGGCTGTGCGATGTGATATGGGATTATGTCCTCATTCATGTCGGGTGGTTCCCCACACCATAAGCACCTCCTGTTCCCATTCACGCCAGGTGTTTGAGTTACTCCACCATGTGCCTCCTATGTTTCCTCCCACCCATGGTCCGAATTCTATGACCCTAAAGTAAGATCTCCCTATGGGAAAGTGCTCTAATCCTTCTATTTAATAATCCTCATTTTCTTATTTAGATGTGTTTTGACAAAGAGTCTGAAGTGGGGAATTTTCATGGGGACATTCCCCTCGTTCCATGACCCTGCTTCGTGAGCTCGCTATTTGGATCCTCATCCTCTTCCACATCCAAAAGGACCCTCGGGCGACATAGATACTAGGCTGAAGGGCTCTCCATGGTGTTGGACCTAAGGGCCCTCCAATCGTTTCGGGCCAACATCCCTAAAGTTATTTGACAACATTTGCAACATGGTCCCGTGTTTCAAACATGGTCAATGGTCGACCCTCATTTGTCTGTCACCATTCTAGGCTAATGCGATATGGATGCTGCATTTCTGCCACAGCCAACAGTTATACCCTTTCGTCAGGCCGCCATCATTGTGATCCAAATCTCGAGCGTCATGATTCACACATTGCCACTTCCTCATGTTCAGGTGGAATTCCAACATGCTCGGCTCTATCTCTTCATGCATCTAGGTGCGCCACATGGTCGTGCTAGTGTTTTTGGGCTGGAATTCACTGAGCTTCCCTTCTCCGTATCCTGACCCCTTCTGTGTTGGGAAAATCCCACCACTACTTCTTGTTTCCCACTATGAGCATGACTCATGTGGTCTTAGTAGTTTTAGAAAGATGTGTACCAACAAGGCCAGGCTTCTCATCATCCTGCATGACATTAAACTGCACTTCTAGAACTACGTATGGCTTGATTACCATCCTCATGGGGTACGTTGGAACTCCCGACAACTCGGCTTTGGGCCTGGCCTAATCCTCACTCTTGGTCCCTCAACCTGGAGAGTTTCATCTGGCGGTACGTGGTGTGATTTGGACTCCAAGACCTCATTCATGTCCGTTTCATAACTACGACACCACATGCTCCATGGGATATTCCCCTTCACTCCACGTCCTATCGTATGATGTTAAACAATAGGAGTCCATGTTTCCTCAACGCATGACACTAAAATGCGGTTATACCCTGAACAAGTTCAGGATGCCCCATGTTAATCATGAGATACACCAGAGCCTCTGCTCCAGAACTACGTACGGCTTGATTCCCATCATCATGAGATATGTAGAGACACCCATGCATTTCACCTAGGGTCCAGCCCCAGGAATTGCAAAATCTTGTTCCTCCCCATTTCTAGCCCTCTGGCCTGACCCGTCATGGGGAACTATGTAGTTAGAATTTTGCCCTGAACAAGTTTAGGATGCCCCAAGATCCCATTGGGAAGTGACAGACCCCCTCGCCAGAGAGGCCTTGTCCCAAAGAAGGAATGATCCATGATCAAACCAATGCGCCCATTTGGCGTACTCCCACCACGGTGGTGCAATTACATGAGTGTTGGATTCTGTTCAGACAAACCATCACTCCATATTCCACGCATTTTGTGCCCCTTATTCGGAACCTCATCCTCTTTCATATCTGAAGGGACCCCCTAACGGCCTGGTATCATGCCTCATCTGCTCACCTACCGTCTTGGGACAACATCCTAGAAGACTGGTCATTTTTGGAAGGACCCCCTAATAGTATGGATGCTCGACCTAGGGTCTGGCAGTAGTCCTGGGACAACGTCCTGAAGGATTGATCGACAATATTTGTGACATGGTCCCGTGTTTTGAACATGGTCAACGATCGACCCTCATTTTTTGTCCGCATTTCAGGATAACGTAGTAAGAATACTATTTCTCCGCCATGGTTAATGATTGTCCTTTATTTTCACTCCGTCTCCATAGTGTTCCGGATTATGGTTATCGTGATTCACACCTCCAACTTCCCTCTGTTTGGATTGATTCTAACGCCCCTGGCATTACCCTGATCGTGCACTAGAGTAGGGTGGGAAAAGAAGGAAGGATGTTTAAAGAGACATGTTCTCTAGATGTGACCCCTCTCTCTTTTAGGATTCCACCAAATGGTGATTGATGTCCCATGTCGATACCCTGACACCTTCCATTGTTTTACACTCTCGTACATGAGCTCCTATTATCTCTTGTCTCCTACACCGAGCTTGGCTCACACAGTCTGGGAGATTTAGTTTAATTTATCCTCAATGTGATATAGGTACAATGGACCCCAATGCACGTGTTTTCCTCATTCGTTTCCTCATAACGCGGTCCGCCTCACCCTTCTCATCTTGGTGGGACCACATTCTTAAGTGTGGCATTTGTAGATCCCAAAAAACGCGTCCCTAAAATTTTACAAATGCTTCCATACATGATCCAAGATTGTAGTCCATTTCTCAAGCTTCGATTTGGTAGGTCGTAGGGCCTGAATGGAGTTACAGATTAGGAGTTATGGACATTTGAAGTTGGGCTGGAAACCTGGTTCGGGAAGCCCATTCGCGAAGACCCGCCACGAAGCAGAGGAGGCGGAATGCTCTGTGAATGAATTTGACGTTCGCAAACCCGCCACGAAGAACAGGAGGCAGGATGCTTCTTGAACGAATTTGATGTTCGCGAACCCGCTAGGAAGCAAAGGAGGCGGGACGGATCCGTTAAGTGCTTTGATGTTCGCGACGCGCCGCGAAGATCCGCCGCGAAGCAAGCTCCGTCTTCACGCCGGGCGAGCTTTGCTTTAGGGTGCCCTTTGCCTATAAATACTGAGCTCACCCCCCCCCCTTCTCTAGAGAAACGGCCACGGCCACTTCGCCCCTTGGGTGGCCGAGCAGAGTTCCGAATTGAGGCTCCGTGAGGCCATGCTCCGCGAGCAGCTTCCTTCGCATTGCTGCTCCACGAACCGAGGATCCGTGAGTCCATGCTCTGCGATGCTACTCCGCGAGACCATCCTCCGTGAGGCCATGCTCCATGATCCCAAGCTATGCGATGCTGCTCCGCGAGACCATCCTCTGTGAGTCCATGATTCACGAGCCAATGCTCCGCGATGCTGCTCCGCGAGACCAAGCTCTGCGAGAACCCTTTGCTTCGCGAGACCCCTTTGCTCCACAAGGACCATTGCTTCGTGAGGCCATGCTTTGAGAAGCTACTTCGCGAAGCCCCATCCTTCGAGAGGATCCTACCTTCGCGCCCACCGGTCCATACCGCGGGGGCAGCACCCCTGCACCCCCGCTCGGGGTTAGTGCTGGTCTGCGGTCCCCACCCTCCGGGTCGGTCCCTTCGCAATCATCACAGACCCCCATGAAAAATGGAGAGTCGCACCATGAACTTTATGGGTCGGGACGTCGGGATTTCCCATTGCGCCCTTACGTGCACCCACCTTCCACCTATGGAATACCATGATTATAGATACTCTACTACACACAATGAAACACCTTGAGTTGACATATTCCTCTTTGTTTCATTACATGTTGTGAGTTGATATTCTCATCATCAATTCCCCGAGTACCTTGAGTCAAACCATTCCTCAGGAAACTCCTCCGAACCCTATCACTTGGCTCCTATGCCAGGTTGAACCACAATGGGCCGCCCTTACGTAAGACCCAACACCAACCATTTCTAGGCACCTTCTTCCTAACAGTACTATATACATAACTTTAAACTATAGTTATACCTATCTATCAAATGATAGGTTGCCTCTTGACCTATACAAGAGATTTCTTATGCTCCTAGCCTGAGATTCCAACAGTCCTCTCTAGATGACTATAAACTATAGCACACCCTATGTTCCAAACATAGGATGACTTGTCCTCCTAGCTTGAGATGCCAACAGTCCTATCTACATGACTTTAAACTATAGTTATCCATATCTATCAAATTATTGGATGCCTCTTTCCCTATACGAGAGATGGCTTATGCTCCTAGCATGAGATGCCAACAGTCCTCTCTACATGACTATAAACTGTAGCACACCCTGTGTTCCAAACATAGGATTCCTTGTGCTACTAGCATGAGGTGCCAAAAATTATATCTATATGACTTTAAACTGCAGTACTCCCTATCTAAGAAATGATAGGATGCCCCTTGCTCCAAGAAAGAGATGCCTTATGCTCCCAGCAAGAGATGCTAACAGTTTTACCTACATGACTCTAAACTGTAGTATTCTCCCTATGTTCCAAACATGGGATGCCCCTTGCTCCAAGCAAGAGATGCCTTATGCTCCCAGCATGAGATGCTAATAGTACTCTCTACATGACCATAAACTGTAGTACTCCCTATCTAACAAATGATAGGATGCCTCTTTCCCTATACGAGAGATGCCTTATGCTCCAAGCATGATATTCCAATAGTCATATCTACATGACTCTAAACTGTAGCACACCCTATGTTCCAATCATAGGATGCCTCTTTCCCTATACGAGAGATTCATTATGCTCCTAGTATAAGAATCCAATAGTCATCTATAAATGACTATAAACTGTACCTCTCCCTATCTAAAAAATGATAGGAGGCCTCTTGTTCCAAATAAGAGATGCCTTGTGCTCTAAGAATAAGATGTCAATAGTCCTACCTGCAAGACTCTAAACTGTAGTATTCCCTATGTTCCTAACATAGGATGACTCTTGTTCCAAACCGTTTATGCCTCATGCTCCAAGAATAAGATGCCTAATTACATGATTACAGTGGAATAATTCCAATTCTCCTTGGCATTCTCCCTCTTGTGAACCAGTGCATAAGTGAAGGCCTCAATTCATGAGTGAGTTGGGATGCCCTCATGGCCAGACATGAAGAAGACACCCGGGCAACTTCCTAAAGTAAGCCCCATCCACTGTTGCCGCTCCATAGCGGCACCCGGGCAGCTTCCTAGCGTAAGCCCCATTCACCAGAGTCGCTCCGTAGCAGCACCCGGGTAGCTTCCTAGCGTAAGACCCATCCACTGTTTTGGTCCCATTCAGTGGTAAGCCATTGGAATCCTGATCCAGTGGTATGCCGTTGTGATCCTATGCAGCGGTAAGCCGTTGAAATCCTTATCCAATGGTAAGCCGTTGTGATCCTTATCCTGCGGTAAGCCGTTGTGATCCTTGTCCAGCGGTAAGCCATTGTGACCTAATCCAGCAGCAAGTCGCTGACATCCTTATCCAGCGGTATGCCGTTATGACCCATTCTAGTGGTGAGTCGTTGAAACCAACAATCAGTGGTATTTCTTCATCATAAGAACTATGTGGACTTTGATTCCCTGCCACATGGATACGTAGGAATCCTCTTCAAGGATCAAGCCCAAAACTATCTTCATCCTGTACTTTGGGCCTCCATCCTAGAGTAAGCCCCAGCACCATGGGTTGTTTAACACGTAAGCCCCTCTTCGCTTCTCACGAACGCACCCTTCGCGACGTGATTATCAGGTCCTTGCTGCCTCTTGTTTCTCACACTGAGCATGACTCACATGGGCTTAGAGTAAGAATTAGCCATGACAATACCCCATTCAGCATGATGTTAAACTTTATGCTCATCCAGCATGATGTTAAATTGTATGGCTTCATCCCACATGACATTAAACTACACCACCCTTTGAACTACGAGGACTTTGATCCATGTCAAGGCGTGGTATGTAGGAAGCCTCTACGAGGTTCAATCCCACCCATAATTTCACCACATCGGGTTCCATCTTCGTCCAGAACGATGTTAAAATACATCCTGATCTAGCGATAAGCCATTGTGACCATCCCGAACTACGAGGACTTTGATCCATGTCATGACATGGTACGTAAGAAGCCTTCACGAGGTTCAAGCCCACCACTAGTGGACCCCTAGGTCTGCTTTCACGTCGGTTCACCGATGAAACACTTTGAACTACGTGGGCTTTAATCCATGTCAGGGCATGGTACGTAGGAAGCCTACCTGAGGTTCAAGCCCATCATTCATTGGACCAAGGTCCTTTTTCACGTCGGTTCACCGATACCACCCACCCGTCATTTCTCTACGTCGAGTTCTACCATTGTCCAGCATGACGTTAAACAACATTCTGGTCCAGCGGTAAGCCGTTGTGACCATCATGAACAATGAGGACCTTGATCCTTGTCAAGGTATGGTTCGTAGGAATCCTCCCCGAGGTGCAATCCCATATTCCATCGGACCAAGGTCCATTCCTCACGTCGGTTCACCGACACCAACCATCACTATGAACTACAGGGACTTTGATCCATGTCATGACATGGTACATTGGAAGCCTTCACGAGGTTCAAGCCCACCACTAGTGGACCCCCGGTTTCACCTTCACGTCGGTTCGCAGACAAAGCCCTTTTGATCTATGAGGTCTTTGATCCATGTCTCGGTATGGTACGTAGGAAGCCTCCACGAGGTTCAAGCCCACCCATCGTTTATTCACGTCAGGGTTCATCTTCGTCCAGCATGACGTCAAACTGCATTCCGGTCCAGCGGTAAGCTGTTGTGACCATCCTGAACTATGAGGACTTTGATCCATGTCAAGGCATGGTACGTAGGAAACCTCATGAGGTTCCAGCCCACCAATAGTGGACACCCGGGTTCAGCTTCACGTCGGTTCACCGACAAAGCCCCTTTGAACTACGAGGTCTTTGATCCATGTCAAGGCATGGTATGTAGGAATCCTCCCAGAGGTTCAATCCCACCACCCGTTGGTTATTTCGACCCTCTTCACGTCGGTTCATCAACATCTGGGCAACCTAGTGTGTAATCCCCACACCATCTGGACCAAGTTCCACCCTCACGTCGGTTCGCTGACGATGCCCATCGGACCAAGGTCCACCCTTACGTCGGTTCGCTGACGATGCCCATCGGACCAAGGTCCACCCTCGTGTCGGTTAGCTGACGATGCCCATCGGACCAAGGTCCACCTTCACGTCGGTTCACTGATGACATCCATCGGACCACGGTCCACATTTACGTCGGTCCACCACCTCCATCCCGAACTACGCAGAGTTTGATTCCCTGCCACGGGGATACGTAGGAGGTCTCTTCAAGCTTCAAGCCCAACTTCACTGTCGCCCTTGCGATAGTCCCATTTCATTACCCCTCCACTTCGTTCATCCATCCATCATCCATCTTGATTATCACCCGGGCTGCCACATCTCGGTGGGATCATGTCATTCACCATCTTGGCTACACCTAGCAGCACATGGGCCACTATCCACACGTAAGCCCTAACATGTCCCCGGTTTGTTGTCCTCTGTGTACACCCTGATTCATCACCCTATGAACTGTGTGGGTTTTTATCCCTATCGTCTATATAGGGTGTGTAGGAAACGTCCCTGAGGTTCAATCCCAGCCAATGGAAAACCTTGGTGTTTCCCCATTCTAGGGTGCATACTCCCTGATCCTCCCTTAGTGGTGTCTAGATCAGCTTTCACGGTGTGACATCTCCCCTCTACGGGGCACACCTCCTCTGATCCGTCCCTATGGGATGTTCTGATCGCCCTAATTCCGTCTCCTCGTGACATTAAACTCGCATCATTCCTTGTGATAAACATGGGAAGCTAAGGAAAACCTCAGATGACATATGATTTCCCGCATTCAACGTGGGATGCCTCGGGTTCTGCACCCTTGATATGCCCTCTTATGAGGAAGAATATAGGTTCCCCTTTGTCCACGCACCCAGAGATGCCCCGACATGCCTGATGTTACAGTCTACTCTGACCGAAGTCGCTACCATGTCAAGAACCTATGGAATGTCTTGATGGAAGTAGTGTAATTAACCGGCGTCCATGAATATATGGCACCAGGAATGAGATTCACAAACAACGTATTAAATCTATGAGGGAGACCCAAACTAGGAAACGAGTTCTGAGGAGTAATCCATGGAAGGAAAAACTGACATCCCATCATCCCGGTTTCGATCAAGGAGCAGACTTACCTGAACAAGGAGCAGATGCCGCCCGCCATTGGAAAGCGGGAATGCAGGGCAACTGCTGCACGTCCTCAATGACGGATGCGTGCGCCCCGTCGAAAGCGTCGAAAACAGTTATAATCCAAAACATTATTCCATGTTTCAAGTGCATATAAATCCTTATGTGATAAGAATAAGAAAAATATATTATGATCATGGGATATATCTATTATTCCATTAGGTTATGAGAATAATATAATACCCTTTCTCAAGTCTTGTGAAAAGGTTGCATCACTTGATGAGAATGTGATTTAATAGGTGAATCAGAGATGTTTCCTTATACAATGAGAATAAGATGCCTCATGTAATGAAAATTGGATTCCTTTAGGTATATCTTGAGAGTGTATATTTATAAAATATAGTATTCCCTCATTATCAATCTTGGAGTTGGAATTTTTAGATTCCAAGCATTTACAAATAACTCATTAGCTAAAAATTCCTGGTGTTTGTATTGTTATTGTGGCATGAGATGAAATTAATTGGTTTCTACATGAGAATAGTATCATGAAGTAGATTCACAAGTATTTAATAATTATTTATGGGGTAATTAGAGTATAAACTTATTTCATCAGATAATTATGTGTATTGGATTGGTAATTTTAAATAATTTCTTTCTAATAATGGAGTATACACTAAAACATCTACTAGTGATTGGTCCCCCCACTTTGGAAAGCCGGAATATGCTACTAGGATCATGACTATTAGATCTGTAGTCTAACATGTAAAGTCGGATTTATGCAAATCATCAAAAAATAATTATTCAATTTTTTTTTGGTTTCATCAAGAGAACTCCTGACTCATTTATATATTACAATGTTAGTGGGTGATTTGTAGTATTTTTAATACTGTGTGAGGATAATTTACTACTTATTTAAATTGATATCAATATTCTACATTATGTAGCTATATAGTTGAAAAAATTAATATCTATGAATGGATTGGGGTAAATTTAATTTATAATAGGTGTGAATATATATTTAGAGATAGTTAAATGTGATTTCTTGGATTATGGAAAATAAGTTATATTGGTAAAGTACTAAATATGATTTGCATGAAAAACTACAAAACATGGTCTATAAAAGGGTTTTGTTTCATGAATATTAGGAAGATGAAAGATCCTTATAAACTATAAAAAGGATATATAGTATTACTTATTCAATAACCATTTAATCTATCGTGTATCCCAAGTTGTATACTCAAACCAATGTAACTAATACTATGAAAATTATAAGTTTATACTCATAATATTATTGTGACATTCAATATATTAATATAAAGAATATCCTTATGTACTTAATAAAATGTAAGGATATATTATTTGTCGTTGGAGGAGAATATACTCTTGTTATAAGTGATTAAAATTGTGATAAATTCTAATTTGATTAGAAAATAGGATATTTCAATCTGGTTTCGTATTTCTTTATACCATAGATGTTATCCCTAGGAAAGGTTCTAAATGAGAAATTGATATGGATTTATCCATAGAGGAATAGTTAACCAGTTCATAAGAATACATGAATGAATATATATCAAAATAATCATTATTGAACATGGAATGGTTCATATCATTGAGGGAGAAATTAATGAATACTATGAAAAAAATGCAGTTATTTCTCATGATAAAGAACCCTATAATCACCAAGGGATAAAAAACAACTTTATAAAACAAGTTCAAATTAAATATGTCATTTATATGGGTGATTTAATTATATTTTGGGGGATATAGATGAAAATATACTAGAATCGTTAAAGAATTATCCTAGTGAAATTAAGATGGTCATGTTTAATCTCATAGTATATCCACCTGATAGATGTAACGACCGAAGTATTTTAAAATTTTTCAAACTATGTATCTACTATATGTATTAATTACCCCACATGTTACACTAAAACTAAATAAATATAGGATAATTAATGGTACCTATAAAATTGTAGGTACAAACAATGTTATTATAATTATGAAATATATATATATATATATATATATAGTAAAAAATGGAAAATAAGGTTCTATATAAATATCAACTCAAATGGTACAACTAAAAAAATATTTTCCCCATAATTAATTTAATTTCAAATACATTATTGTTTTATGTGATTAAAATATTAATAATTGATGAATTTTCAATCTATGGGAAAAAAGAATTATTAATATAATAAAAACATATTGTTTTCCTATAAACAAATTTGTTTAATTTTAAAATTAGAAATATATTTTATAAATTCCAGGTTGTTAATTTGATATAATTATGTCAATTTTTTGATTTATCATTAGCATAATATAAAATTTTTGGATTTTTCTAAAATGGTAGATTTTTAAGAAAATAATTTAGAGAACCATTTTTAAAATAACATGGATTTTAAACGATTATTAGTGTATAAGTAAAAATTGTAATGTAAAGAAACTTATTTCCATAACTAATATATTTAATAAGTTGTTATATAAATTTAAATTTTATTAAAAATTTATAAAACCACATTTTACAAATAACAACATTTGTAATAAATTTCAAAAAAAAATATTTTTATTTATTAAATAATTATTAGATTAAAATTAATTTGTATAAAAATTATATATTTAATTTAAATAAATTGGATTAAAATTTGGAATCAGTACAAAAAAATTATATAAAAATTAGAATTTTATTTTTATGGAAAAATGATGCATTATTTAGGTATAAATTACTAACCACAATATATGATAAAATAGATAAAGTATAAATCAATCAGTAAATGACATTAATCATGTTAATTTTTTAATGAAAATTTGTAATAGGGTCATTTATCATCCTTATTACTAGTCATATCCATTAAATTTTATTTTTGAATCCATGTTCCTTGTGAATGTCTTACCATTATTGAAACCTTTTGTTTATTTAAAAAAATAAACAATCTCTTTTTTACTTAGGAAATATGAACTCCTCTTTTAACATCACCTCCCAAAAAATTACTAAGAAAAAACAATATGAAACCCTATAATATATACGTCTATACAGCATAAATAGATTTTTTTCCTCTCAAAATACCATACCTCATAGGCCAAATTGACATTACAATGGATTGAATCCTTAGTGGAAGTTATAAATTTAAAACATCTACTTCATCATTTCTATTTCACTATATTCATTTATTCATTCTAAAATTAAATTTACACCTTTTTAAATGATAAAATAAGTTCCATAAGTATAAATTTATGTTATTTTAATGTTGTAAAAATAATAAAAATACTCTCTATTTCCTATTAATAAATAAGATATTTTGATTTTTATGTGTGTGTATGTATGCAGGTTAGTGCCTCCATAATGATACATCATTACTTTTTTAGTCACATCATCATGGATATTGTAGTTTATATTTTATGATTATATATGATATATATGTGTGTGTAATATATATCCTAAATAGGGTTCTTTATGGAAAATATTTTATGTTACTATTGTTATAAGGTAATCCATCGATATTAGAAAATGATCTTAAATTTAATAAACATTGATTTCCTATTCATAAAATTCGTCAAGACCTCACACGTAATGGAATTATAAAATTACAGGTCCTTATAAAACATCAATTCCATAAAAATAATTTTTTTATTATGATGAAATTTTAATGATGGATGATTATTGAAACAACTTTTATGACCATTGTTGTAGAAGATCCTTCTTATTTTCACCCAATGTTGAAAATGGATCACAAAAATCTAATATATGAGGATAATTTCTACCAAATAAGATTCTAAATGAAAATTTAAATTAAATAGTTTTATTTAATATTTAATTAATTTTTTTATATTTATGATATAGTAGGGTGAATCACTTATTTAGGAATCAAGAGTATTATTAAGTGTTTTGTCAAATCTGTTTCTCAATCCTTATGTCATAGTATTTCCTACATAATTAGATTATTCATGTTTTTTTATCCCTATAATTAACATATATTGTTTTTTAACTTACTATTTTATATATGAAAATTACTTCTCAATATAAAAAAAACTTATTTGAAAAATAATTAACAATTAAAATTATAACATTGTCAATAATAACACCCATTATTCACTAGGAATCATTTATTCTATATTTATTTTTCTCCTATGAAAAAGCTTTTTATTTATGGATATCCGAGTTTTTATTATAATTTATTTTATTTATATTTAAATATATACCTTTTATGGAATGAATATATTTTAATTCTTCTTATATGTGGTTTAAATAATATCTTAAAACCATAATAAATGAATTTATTTCATAATTTACCACTCAAGATTGATTAGTGGGTTTTTTATTTATTTTCAAGGATTGATTATTTGTAACTGGTTATAATAATATATTCTTAATCATTCTATTATCATTCTCATAATTATTCTCAGGTTAATTTTAAAATCAACTTATCAAATAAATTTTAAATGTTTTTTAGAAATCATTTATATTTTAACTTCTATTTTCATCTAATGTTTATCTCTGATGAAGTGACGTTTTGATCATACTCTATATTTTATTATAATATGATTTCATTTGGATGATTAATTTTTTTTATATCCAATGATATTTATGTTCATTATAAATGTTTATTTTCTATTTTTTCACATGAAGAAAACCAAAAGGAATAAATGGTTTCTGAATGTCTTTTTTCTTCACCCAAAAAACAATGTTGGCTATTTCTATAGTGTCCTAAATTAAGTTCATTGAAAATAATTATCTAATATTTGAATTAATAGATCCAATGAAATTGTTTGATGTGTAGTTATAGTGGATATAAATATTATTGAATCTTCTAAAGACATAAAGTAAGATAAAATGGCCTTATTATCATGATTGCAGAATGGATATAAATAAGCCAACCAATATGATGGTTGAAATGAAAGTACTATCCCACCCTTCCTATAACCTATAATGTTAAAACTATAAGTTACATGAACATGTTGAAATCAATTTCACCAATCCATGTGTCATTGAAAATAACCAATGAAAATAACTACTGATGGTAATAGAGTAAGTAAAATATAATGTTAGTTTTACTACATGGGGAATGAAAACAAAGGGTGATAGGTACACTAATATTAAATTCAGAAATAAAAAATATACCTTTCTCATTTAGTAATATGTTTTTTATTTTAATTCTATTACTCTGTAAATATTCAAACTCAGCCTTGATACGTGAAGTTTTAATTTTCAATTATAATAGCACGTTTTGATATATTTTAATATAAAGTACATATCTCTTACATGGTTAAAATTTTTCAGATTAATTTCCCAAAAATCTTGTAAAAATATATTCATGACAATATGATTTTATACTATGAATGTTTTATTTTTCATTTTATTAAACTAATATAAACTTCTAGGAGAGGGAAATTAATTTCAAATCCCCAAATAATTATATGATATTATACAAGTAAATTGATAATGATTAATCTGTTATGGTAAATATTTATCATGAATGAATACTATTTTGTTATGATAAAGAATATTAAGATCAGTTGATTTAGATGAATTAAAATATCAGTGTTGAGGGATTCTTCATTATAAGTTAATATGATTATATATCTCTGGAAGTTTTTCCATGTGTCTAGCAAAATAAATATGATTATTTCTCAATACAACATATGCCCAGGGATCTTTCAATATCCATGAGTACCTTAAAAATTGTAATATTTAATAGGAAGAGTATAAGTAGAAATTATAAGAGAACATAGACATGGGTATTATTTGATATAGTGATCACCCATCGGGTTACCTTGTCTTATTCTGTAAAATGATGGATTTTTCAATTTCTATATTCATTGATTATCATTAGATTAACAATATTCAAATAAAGAACATGTATTATCTTTCTTAAAATTATGTCTTACTTGACCAACTACTTAGGACTCAGTTTATCTTAATGGTGATCCTTTGATCCATATATTTCCAATTAAATCCATATGAGTATATTAAAAATAATTTATTTCATAAAATATTTGAAAAAAATGAATTTACAGTTATGGTATTCATCTTCAATAGTAATCTATAATTATAGACATTGGAGATTAATTGTAAAAAATATAGGAGGTATTTATAGCATATATTCTTATACAGTACAGTAGTTAGGGAGAAAATTAAGGGTATTTGAGTATTGCCATAAATATTTTGAGAAATAAAATATAAATTGAAATTATTACTAATCTAACTTGTGTATGGTTAAAGTCAAATTTTTTAGGAATCTTATCACATCCACATGAATATGTATTGATTCATCAAAAATAAAATATAAAATGCCACAAATGAGTATTTTTACCTAGATACATTATATTATTTTGATTATCTTGGGTCCATTCAATGGTTTTAGAGAAAAATATTATGATTTTAAAATAAAATAATTCCACTAACATGGAATGCAGTAAATATTTCTCATATTGATGATTATGAAGATAGATTCACAGAATTTCAAAAGATGCTAATCACTAAAACAATACTCAGACTACCTTCATGATTTGAATTATTTTTTATAAAAATGTATTCTCTATCTAGGGACTTTTCTAGTGCCCTCTTGATTAATAATAATTTTATAGCCTACGGCTAAACATAGTTAAAGGTGCATGAGACACAATACACAATGAAGGATTTGGGATTTATAGTATTAATAATCAAATTAAATATTTGGTTGAATTCTATTTATAGAGAAATTATGACATATATAATCATTTTTAAACCATAATTTATATATTAATGATGAAGGGTCTCATTATACAATAGTGAATATTGTTAGATCTAATCATATCCAAAAATTAATAAAATTATTTCCGTAAAATATATCACAATAATGTAGTATATTATTATTTTAGAAATAGATCGAAAATATTATACATGATATGGATTTGAAATGATCCAATCCTTATAGACATGAAAGGGATGGACATATAAATCATAAAGGGGAGGATAATATTATTTCTTAGATAAATTATATTTCAAACATTCATCCAAAACATTAATTTAGAAGCTCAATGTTATGATATTGGTATAAAAAATAATGTCAAAGGAATATTGAATGGGAATGTATCGCAATTTAACATTGATAAGGATGGAATTTAATGATTTGGATTAAGATAATGTCTACGATTAGAAAATTATATAAAGAAATTTCTAATAGATTTTTCTCATAAATAAATATTCTCAATCGATCATGGGATTTATAAAAGTATTGTGATATCTATGACATATTCTAGAGAGACAATATGATGAAGGAGTTTTATAAATGTACATCTATAATCAATCCATGCCGTCAATTTGTGAATGAAAAAAAATACCCGAGGATGATATATCCATCAACCATAAAAATAAATAAATAGGAAAATATTAACATGGAAATTTCTTGGGTTTTCAAAAAATATATAATGGAATTAGTAAAACATTTATTTTGGTGGGTTATCTTATATTGATTTTTTCGTTCATCACCATCTCAGAATAATTTTTACTTGATATACATGAAACATTACACATCATGTAACTGGTGAGGCTACATAGAAAACCATTATTGAGTTTAAATCACTAATAAATAAGGATTCCCTTAATTGTTTTCTATATTTTTCAATATTCCCTAATCATAGAGAAGAACTTTTATACAACATATCACACTAAAATTGATTTTTAATCCAAAAGGACACTCTTGAAACATAATAATATGATGAAAGATTTATCTATTAACATTAAAGAATAATGGAATGAATATATTCCTCTGTTTTAGTTTTCATAAAACAGTATCTTCAACTAAATAATTTAATAAGATCAAAATAAATCACTTTGTGGCATGAAATGTAGAACTAATACTCTCCTATATGAAGTCTGAGAAGGGATGATATTGGGACCAAAAAGTGTAGAAGAGATAATTGATATGTTATTAGACATTTAATAATATATTATAGTAGAATAGAGTTGAATGAGAATGTGTGTTACCAATTGATGATGAGACCTAGAGTTTTAGGATGTAGAAAAATTGTTCCTTTATATATCTCCATTGAAGAAAGTTATATGGTTTATGAATAATGAATGAAACTACAAAAATATATTATCACTTTCTAGATTTTTGATATCATATGATCCATTACCAATTGACTAACATTCCCACAAAACATATCTCCAATGCATAATGAGTTTTATTTATCCATATTGATCATGTTAATACCGTATACTTCATATGCAAAGAAAATGTAGGTGGTAGTGTTTGATATTGAGTAGTTATTGGTGAACATTTGGATTATATAGAATAATTTCTATGAATTAATCATATCACCTTTTCCAGGTACTGTTGAAAACTAGATGTATCTTGTGTAAACATTATAACCAATAGAGGAAATTATACATATGTAACCTAATATATTTTCTTATTACACTAATAATTTAAAATTGGAGGATAAATTTTTTTAATGGGTGAATGACATAAAATACTGAACATTTATATTTGAATAATCTATTTTAATACATATGATTATATATAATTAATATTAATATCAAAAAAATTAGCACAATTTCCTTCATTAGCATAAGAACATCACATATTCTGTTTATATAAAATCTATAAATATGGAAAAATTATAATGGGAAAATAATCATATGGAAATATAAAAACTATAATTTTAATCATTGGTTTATTATGATCTCACATAATTATCATATATGTGAACAATACTATAAATAGGTACCCTACAATTATAAATAATGTTTTTAATTTTTAAATAAAACGTAATGACTATGAGAGGAAATTATAATGAATGACGAATAAGGGCATTAATTTGTTTTGATAATATTTATTGGCCTTTAGGATAGTTGTAAATTGGACTAATAACTATTAGGTATATGAGCCTTAGAATGGTATCATGGATCTTTAAATAGTAACATGAAAATTGATAGAGAAAAATACCCATAACTCTAAGTCATAGATAAAATTTCAAAATTATGTTTACCCTAGCTTGGAAAATAAAATATAAATATCCAAAAAATATATAATGATCACTAATATATCAAAAAAGTATGTATTTGTGTAATTTTTTATAATTTATCTTTCCTTATTTATTGAATCAATAATTTTAATACTTAAATTAAATATTAAATTTGCATAATTAAAAATTATATTTTTTAGAAATGGATTTTTTTGGAATTAAAATTAGGTAGTTGAAAAGTTTTGATATCATTCGTAAATTGTAACGAAAACATGTTGAACAATAAATTATTAGATAAATTGATATTAGGTAATCATGTATAATATTGATTTTTTTATATTCTCAAAATGGTGTTTAATTATTTAAAATATCATTAACTATTGATCTATGTTTCCATTACAATAAAATCACAAGATTTATTTTTATGTAGAGAAATATTGTTATATTATAATATTTTATTATATGACATCCCTCTCCACTTATAAATACCGTCATAACCCACTGCATTTCTTTTAACCTCTTAATTATTCCATTTCAAAATCCCTACCTAAAAAATTTACTAACATCAATACCAAAATTATTAAATTTCTTATTATCATAAAAGACAACTCAATAAATCTCATAAAACTTGTCAGATGAGTACTTCCAAAAGAAGAGGGAAAATTTCCCCACACAATTCTTTTGAGATTTATCCCTCATATAACTCCTCCAAATATCATCTAATAAAAAAAATATAATGATATAAGTGCCATAGGTATAATATAATGTCATTATATTAATATAATATCAATTATTACACTCTCTATCATATAATTAAAAAAACAAAAACATCACCAATGGTATAGCATGATCACCACATCCATGGAAGAGGCATCTCATTTTTCATAATTACTTCCACATATCGATTTAACAGTTTATTGATGTATATATGTAGTATAAATAAAAAAATTAGACATTATAAATAATATTAAATATTAATGTTAAATCACTAAATTTAACATCATATTTTTTAGGCAAGTATCCATTCATGACAGTTATAACTTTTTATAATGATTTTTTTCAGAATAAATATTTCTACTTATAAGAATGATTATAAAAAAATATTAAATTAATATAGAATATTAATAATGATATTGTAATGTGCATCATACTGTGGAACAGTTAAATAATCATAAAATTAAATGAATAAATTAGGTTTTTCATGGGAGTAAAATCTCTTAACATGACAAATCAAAAAATGAAAATATACATACTAAATAAACCATAATTAAGTTTCAATATTTTTTTACATTTATAAAAAAATAAATTAAAAAATATTGTTATATCTTGTTACCACTGTCTTGTAATTCTCTTATCTCTTGTCATATACCTCTTTATTTAGGTACATGTTGGGACTGCAATGGATGAAGAAAATTTTCTGTGGAAAATGACTTAAATTTTAGGGATATATGTTTTTATAATTTAAGGGATTCATTCTATAAATGTGTTATACTATATATGAGGTTCCCTATATATTAAGATAATCATGTGGTTGGTTTGGGTTTTTTAAAGTACACTAGGATTTTGCCTATCTGTAAGATAAATCAATGTCAATTAAAGTGTTATCATGAAAAATTTTGGTCACTAGGATTATTTAGTGACTTAGGTTAAAAGAATGAAAATATTTCAGGCCAGGAGAAATTTACACTCTGGGTAAATAGTTTACACATCATGTATTGAGTGTTTGTCAGATGATGTAAACTAGTACAAGGCATGAATATTTTAAACCTTGAATATATTTTACATGCCATGTAAGGGTTAAATTAATAATTTTAACCTATGTTAGTGGGTTTTTTTATATATTTTGTTTTCTTGGAATACATAATGTTAAAATGGATTATACGCCGTATAATCCTTAAATATCATGTTTCTAGGGAACAAAATGGATGATTGGTTTCAATATTTGATAATATCCTCTACATTATCAATATTGGAGATCTCCCATGGGATTTTGGAGACCTCTTATCCTTTAAAATCATTTCATTTAGCAATTTATCTTTGTTTCGGTTAATGTAATTTTTTCTTGCTGAGTAATCATTGTATTTCTTAATTTCTATTGATTTTGGTAGCACTGATGGGTTATGTTATTGTATCTATTGATTTTTTAAGAGAATATTATTGATCAATTCTTGATCGTTGTGATATCTTCCTCTAGTGTCTAACTGTTGTGTTGGTTTCGGTGCAATGTGTGAGTAACTCTACGATATATTGTATACTTTCCCCTCCAGCGAACCATTCTCTTGTTAAATCAATTTGAGATGATTGTATTGATTATAGGGCCGCTTAAATTTTACTTACAATCTTCCATATTGTGAGATCCCATTGTGGGAATATGAGAGCTATGTTTGAGGTTGGGGGTTTCTTGTCAATCCAATTTTCGATGAATTATAATTCTATGGTTTTGATAAATTTTTTTATAAATGAAATTGAATGATCATTAAATATATCTATGTGGTTGAAAAAAGATTTTTGATAAAATATGTTTTTCACCCACATTTTGGTAAAATAATGTGGTAATTTTAAATAATTTCCAAACGGATTTTTAAATTATTTTCAAGGAATAAGTGTGAGGATATGGTTTCGAAAACATTGCACATTAGAAGCCTTTGGTACATAGGTCGATGGTGTATCTTTGGACCACCATCCCTATATTTTTTGAGGATTCACTCATGGGGTGTTCCTCTCCTCCAAAGGACTATTTTTCTAGGGAATATCTTTACATTTTGGGTGTCACTCATGGGGTGTTCATGAGTACATATGATTTTTTTATACTGACTTGAATGCATACAAGAAATTGATTATGATTAAATTTGTTTGATAAAATGACATGCAGTTATCAATGGTGTGATTCTACATTTACTGCACATTTTTGATTGATTTGATATGATATTTGATGGTTGAATTGATTAGATTATAATGCTTTCATATATATCAAACTATTTTAAACTATTTATCTTGATTATATTGGAAATGTTGAAAAATGTAAAATTAATTCTTTATCCTTGATTCTTATATAAAAATTGATTAACTTTTTTACTTCCTTGTTTTCATTAAATTATATTATTTTTGTTATTTATATGAAAAAATTTCATGGAACACCTGGGTGGGGTCCCACTTAACCTGTTAGCTCAAACCCTTTTCACTATTTCAGTGATGCGTGTACCTTCATATTTATTTTGATGTAGGGAAAGGCAGGGCAATGTAGTGTGGCAGTGAGGTTTCTGTCATCTTTTTATGACAAGATGGTGGTTATATGGTGGTAGTTTTCCATATTATCACAAGGAGTATATATTTTATTTATTTAGTTTTCCTTTGATGTTGGAATGGTACTTTTATATGTTCTTACTTCTTTTATTTATTTCATTTTAAATGCCTTCTATTGAGTAAGGCATATGTTTATCTCATCTGTTATTTCCCTATGTTATATATATATATATATGTCATGTTGTTGATATGTTTTGGGTGAAATCATTTCATCAAGTTAATGATTGATGCATGGGTGCTAGTTAAAAGCCAATGGGGATTGTGAATTTAATTTAAGTGTGCGGAAATAGGATTTAGGTACAATTTTGATAGGGTATCTTGATTGGGATCACCATAGGTTGGTATAAAATGTGATATATCATCAATACTCATTATCTTGGGATGTTTAGTATGTTGGAAATAAGATTAGTGGGACATGAGAGGTAGGGTTTAGTGAGTACCTAGATAGCACTTCCGGTACTGAGACTCAAGATACAAAAATGTGTAGGGATGGGTGTATCTTTTTTTGAGTTATTAATCTTAATATTAGTTTTTTATTATATTTTTTTTTATTATGAACTACTTTTTTTTATGTTCATTTCTTTTATTTTGGAGTGCAACAGTATGCCTCTAAAACACATTCCACAAGTTTCTCATGACAGTACAACATGTGATCCTCAATCAAATCCTCATACCGATCATTATATTATCAAGGTAATCATTCATTTTGATTATTATGTTGACAAAATTGTTTCAAATGTTTAGAACAGAGTTTTTGAGGTTCAACCAGGAGCTATAGGAGATAGAAATTTATCAAGAGAGTTTTTAAACTAGAATCCAACTTCCATTAAGGGTATGAATGAACCTCAATAGGTAGAGGACTAGCTAGACGTGATTGATTAGGTCTTTAACTTACTAGATACAACAAAGAGTATCGAGGTGAAGTGTGATACATCCAGACTTTGGAGTAATGAAAAGTAGTGATGGGGTTCCACGGTACATGAATATTTCATGTGTTATTATATTGGAAGGGTTTCTAGACCCTCGTACTTCAGTAGTTTTATCTAGAGTCCATGGTGATGGAGATTTCACTAGAGTTCATGTCTTTTTAGAATGTTTTGAATGTAGTGTTGGTGTAGAACAATCTATTTGTTGAGCTGGTTCATTTTTCACTAGAGGTAATAATGAGTTACTAACAAAAGGCTTCGATGAACCTATAGGGTTTATGACCAGATATCTGAACAATTTTATTTATACTAAATATTTCGACCTATATAGATATATTAGATAGGTTGATGATGGAAGAGATGAATATGGATGGAATATTTGGTTATTAAACAACTTCACGGGCACTTGTAGCATCTTTAATGGATCACAAGGTAAAAATAAGAAGTAAAAGGATCATATTTGTAGTGTTGTAGGTGGTTCATAGTTGAAAGACTCTTATATAAATTCAATTATGGATAATATAGTTCCCCTAAATTTCAATGAGTGTGGAATCATCAGACACACCTAGCATTATTGTTATGTACATGTGAATATGTGCAATACTTGTCGACTCAAAGTCTATTTAAATATTTCTATCGGTCTATATCTATACATCCAAATGATCTGTGATTTTCAGATCCAAAAGCTATTGTGGTGTTGTCAGATTCCTCAAATACTAATGTAATCTGGTTACAAGCCTTTGGGGTGAATGACTTTTAAACAGTACATGAGACTTTAGCATTGGTAAATTAGGTTCCTTTGTTAGTTAGGGGAAAAATATTTATTGATCCTTTAGTAGTGATAAATTAATTTAATACTAGTGATTCCATGTTATTTATATATATATATTTGTTTATTTTATTTAACACAAAACAAAAATCATGTGATTTGGTATAGTGTTAGTGAGACCTCACATGAAGAACAAATAATAGGGGTTTCAGTATCCTTATTCGCAATCAAAAGATAACGTAGATTGAGTATGTGATTTTATTATTCCTAATTTGTATCAATTCAATATGATTATTGGGATAGATTATATTACCACCTATCATGATAAGTTTCATTTTTATCATCGGAATGTCTCATTACTTGTGGATTATGTGAGATCATGGGTAATTTTTGGAGAGTGGGATCTGAGTTATGGTCATGCAAGTACTTCCTAGTTTTAGCTTGGGAGATTTTTTCCTATAGTTGAAACTGATCTCAATGATGTTTTGACTATTGATGAACTTTATTCAATTTTTTAGGAAATTCATAATGTTTTCTCATATGATATCTCTATCTCTCCTCTAAAGAGGGAGGTATATTTTTTATTTGATCTGGTTCTATGTATAAGCCAATTTTGATACCTTATATTATATCGATCCAATAGGGCTAAATGAAATCCATATTCAGTTAGATTATCTGATAGTTAATGGTATTTTTTCCTTAACATCTCGCATTAGGTAGACCATGTTCCCCTTTCTAAAAAGGTTGATGGTTCGCTCTGATTATGCATAATCTATCAAAATTGAAATCATGTAATTCTTAATAACTAGTTTATTTCATCTAGTGAATGATTATATTGATTTGTTAAATGGGTTGAAGTGGTTTTTAATGATTTATTTTCAGTTAATTTATCATCGAATCGGATTTTAGGAGTTTTTTATATAAAAGATGGAATTTAAGAGATTTAATGAACAATAAACTATCTTTTTATGTCATTTGGTCTAACTAAATTTTCGTTGGTGCTAGGGTTTCTTCCCAGCTATGTCGCCTCTTCTCCCTCCCTATCGTCACCCCCCACTCATTGAAGGTACTTCTCCAGAATTCCTCCTCATCACTCTTCTTTATTACCCATCTCTCCTATTGGCCTCATTTTACCCATGGCATGCTCTCTCTTCGCAATTAGGGTTTGTCATCTTCTCAATTCATTCCTTTCCTTGGAAAGGTTCCTCTTTACCCCTACCTATTTACTGATTCCATTACATTGACCTTATCTTCTCGTGAAGTGCTGGATCTATTGCTACTCATTCTTCATTCCTCTTTTTCAGTGAGTCGAGGCCCGTTGTCCCTCCTCCACGTTTCTTTTTTTCATCCCCGTCTTGCAAGGCCCATCATGGCCGAACTTGAAGGGTCATCAGTGGAAAGGGCTTGTGATGGAGGAATCTTTCTCCAGTCCTTATAACATCATTATAATTTTCTTGTGTTATACCCTCTTTTATTTCCTTTTTAGATAGTTAATTTCCTTTCTCAGTGATTCTTCATAGTGAATAACGTTTTGATGCTTCTGGTGATGGTGATGTGTCCAAGGTCATAGACTACTCGTAAGGCTTCTCCACCTAAAACTCTGCTCTGTCTTCCTAGTATTTTTTCCAAAGGAAGATCATCCTAGTGGAATGGTTATTGTGGAGGATTTGGGAATTTTTTGTTTGAGTGGTAGTCAGTATTCCAGGAGGGGCAACCATTAGTTGTTGTTTTTGTTGGTGCTGGATTTTGGATTTGATCCTAGATTTGGTGTTCATGCAATGGTGATCTTTAATATAAGGGTTCTTTTAAGCTAGTTTATTTCTATAATATAGCCTCATTTGTTTTCATTTAGTTTGGTTCCTTGAAAATTTTGATTTTTATATATTCTAATTATTCTTCATAGTGATTTCAAATGGTCTTCATATGGGTCATCAACGGTGTTGGGATTGGTGATGATGATGTTGACTTGTGATTTAGTGCATCAGGTTGTGTAGCTCAAAGGGAATTATATCCATGGTAATTATTTCCCCTATTTCATTTGAATTTTGAAATTGTGGGTTATGTTTTGTTTCCCCATTGTTGTCTTTTCTGTGTTTTTGATTTGGTATCTCGTAATTTGTGAGGTTTTCACTCATCCACGAAGTGTTTTATTCAGAAAATGAAAAAAAAATATTTAGAGGGGGAAATATATTGATCTAAGAAGTGATTTTCTTGGGGCATGTGATTCCAGATAATATAATATCTAATGATCCTATGAAGGTAAATGTTATCTTGTAAATAGAAGTTCCATATAATTTCATGGATATTTTGATATTTCTTAGTATTAATGGATATTATTGATAGTTCATCAGGGATTTCTAAAAGTTCGCTTCATTGTTGACTACTATTTCTAGTAGAGGTGTGAAATGCATATGAGATGAAAGGTGTCATTCTTATTTCAATGAGCTAAAATGAATTATGACATCATATGTTATTTTGATCCTACCTAAGCCCAGTAAGTGTTATGTTGTTTTTTGTGATGCTTCTAAAACTACTTTTTGTTTCATTATTATGTAGGATGATTATTTAGTGGCTTACGACTCCTTCCAACTTTGACAGTATAAGAATAATTACTACACTAATGATTTATATCTTTCTACAATTATACATTTTCTTACATGATGTTGGAGTTAACTTTTTGGGTATATGATCATCATATTTTCCTAAAATAAGTGTATGAGATATACCTTTTATTAGAATGACTTGAATCCCACATAAAGGAAGTGGTTGTAATATATTCATACATTTTACTTCAACATCATCTATACCTTGGGGAAGAGAAATTTTATCGTAGATACCCTTTTTAGGAAAGTGACATTGTCAGATGTTCTAGAATATTGGGAAGAGTGGAACGGTATGAGAATAATATATTAGTTTCACATAAATTCTATAGAATATGTTTCTAAATTGGTTCTAAAAGATGTTCAATAATCATCATTATTTATTGAATAAATTCTTCATTGTCATAATTAGGATGAATAGTTTTGATGAATTCCGGAAACCTTATCTGGTAATGTGACCAATTCTGATTGGTCCCTCTCTTTAGATGGTATTCTATATTTTGGGGATCATTTTTCAATCCCATAATCTATGAGGAGATTATTTTTATTTTAATATCATATTTTTCTAAGGTAAAATAATCCAAGAACTAAAAATATGTACTATAACAGGAGATGATGATTCTTGTCGATAGGTATGAAGCATGCCATTGAATATTTTGTGTCATGTTGTAACATATTCGAAGAGATAAAGGAAGAGTATCATAAACAATATAGATTTTTACATAATCTACTTGTTACAATTTGGAAATTTAATGAGTATTCCTAGGAATTTATTATTTTAATACCATAGTCTCCCTATGGTAATAATCTTATCTCTGTAGTGATTGATCAGTTTAAATAGTTGGAAAATCTATTCTGATCCAAGCCACCACAAAATTTAATTATTTGGGTAAAATTTATGTGAAAGAGATCATGAGGTTACAAAAGGTTTTGTATTCCATAGTATCAGATAGGGATTGTAGGCTATGTATATGGTTCTGGAGGAGTCTCTCAGCGGAAATGGGTACTTTAGCCAGGATGAGCACAACTCACCATGCATAGATAGATGGTCAGACAAAGTGTTTTATTTAGATCTCAGAGGATATTATCCTTGTTTTCATCTTTGATTTTGGTGGATCATGTGATAACCATATAGGATTTTTTTTGTTTCTAAATAAACAATTTTATTCATAATCAATCAGAATGGATCCATTCGAGGCTTTGTATAGTCATCTATTCATATCAATAATTTGTTGCGAAGATGTTATAGAAGACTATTTGGTAGGACAAAGTCTCTTTCCAAATAAATTATGGTGTAATTAGGATATATGTTGACATTTGGTTACATCTAAGAGTGAAAAACTCATATGAAATTTTTTTCTGTTATCGTATGAATTATCCAATGGTTGACATGTTTTTCATTTATATTTCTCCTTGGTTGGGTGACCATCATCATAAAAGGCATGGAAATTTTTCACTCAAAAATGTTGAACTATTTCTGGTCACGATGTTTAATATCCTAAACTATGTGAAAAAGATTTTTTCCCTAGTCTAGTGGGTTTTATGGCCTCAAGAGCACCTTTATATATTCTATAAGATTATGACTAGTAGTGAGTCTCCATAGTGGTATGGTGGTGGGACTATACCCTCATATTACTGTCACACAACACATATAATAATTATATATAATTGGAATAAGCCTAATTTATTTGATGCAATATTGGAAAAAACTACACTAATGAAAATGAATGAATAACCTAGAAATAAAATAATATAATAACCCAATACAAAGGATGAGTCCTATATTAAAGATTTCATGGAATGATAATATAAAAAATGATGATATAGGGGATACAGAGTACAAAAATATACAAAAATTTATACAAAAATAAAAAAATGAAAACTCCACTACAATTACCCACATATTTATAGTCATCTCCTCCCATGCTCCATGCTATAAGCTAAATAGATTATGTCGTAATAAAAAAGGGCATGCCCTAATCCATTCCTACATTAATGAAGTCTAATTGGGTACCAAAGGCATCCTGTGTGGGGTGGTAGATAAACTTACTAGGATTCCACTAACAATGTCGAGAAAAATCTAGAATGTGTATATAGAATAGTAGTGTACATGTATGCTAAATAATGAAAAATACCAAAAAACTCTTTCTAGTCATCTGAAATTCCAATAGGACACTAGACAGACTCTACCTACATCAAAATGAGTCATAATATGTTTATATTATATTTATATTAATCATATATATAAGTAATCATATATATATATATATTACAAATTTATATACACATGATATGTGAGGGAATATGTAGGCATATATGTGGATATTAGGTATTAGTTATACTCGGGGTATAACTCAGGCATCCAAAACATATCTACCAAGCTATAGGGTCTAAGAAAGGGTACAAGCCTTATATCTCATATGAATACGATACATAATTCTTGTTACTCAAGATGGTGGGGTGAGTGGTAATGGTTAACACCCTAAGAAAGGGGACATGGAACGTCATTCCAATCATCCATATAATATTATAATGGTGTGAGATGTCACTCCCATCACCTAACATAAGGTTGAATGAAACTCAAAAATCTATAGAAACCTTAAACATTATTCAATAACCAATAACCATTGTATACAAATAATATTATCAATGTGGGTTTAAGTATATAATAATTATACTTATTTATCACAAATAACCAAAGGCTCACAATTCATATAAATATTGTTTATAAATAATAAACATGTGGCCTAACCTCTCCACCCACTTCCACAAATTTAAATAAATACATTTAATTCATTATCAAAGAACAATACATTATGAATATAATAATAACATGTAGATAGAGTTTTCCCCATTTAACTATTACACAAATGAAGAAATTCATTATAGCACACCTAAATGGGTGGAAAATAATGACTTCAATATACTCTATTCATTCCATATGGTCCATGGGAGTAATTAGACATGTATTAATTATTTGAATAGGTTTAACAAATTTTAAAGCTATTTGCAGCACAATAGAGAAGCTATTAAAATGACCTATACAATTAGGTTAAAATTGATATACCATGTACTATAGGTCCTTATAAGAAAACTCATCTGGCCTCATCCTTTAATTTTAATAACAAAAGAAAATAACAAAATAGAAAAATTCGCTAAATATAGGGGAAATGATATTTCACCAAAATTGCACTAGTGATGGGATGATAAACCATGATTTGAATCAATGGGATTAGAAATACCACCTTTCTGGAATCCAATGACTCTAATGATGAGAAAAATAAATATAATATGTGGGTGTTTTAAATAAACATAACTAAGGAGGAGGGATAGGTCAACTGATAATAAATGTTTTTGGACATCCACTAGAATTGTAGATACAAGTGAGATATAATTTTTTTTAAAACAATTGCAGGAATGATCGTAATTTCCACCCACATAAGGGGTCAAATGGTTTGTCCACATGGTTGTTAAAACCAAATACCAACCATTTACCAAACACTCTCTAAGAACCCCCTTTCATGGGCTAGGTTCACGGTTTTACTAACATTGTGAAATGGATTGGCCAAAAATGTTTCCATCGCTACATTGGCATGAAGAGTGGATGACATGGTTGTAGAAAAACTATATATCTTCTTGATGTGCACTGAGTTCCTCACATATTTGTGTCACATGGGTATCTCATATTGTCTGATAATGGTAACGCTTAGTTTTCCTCCCAAATCTATAGAACATCGGGCTCTGAATAAGTCCAAAATGCTCACAATACCTTTTTCAACCCATATTCTAAAGAAATAAAGATTCTAAACTTTGAAAATAATGATATTTAGCATTATGATAAGTCAATTCATTAGAATCTCCCCTACTTAAGGTATCTAATCACCGAGTTGTCCTTCGGAGGGTAAAGACTAATCATTGGAGAATAGTTTTTGTTACTTGGTATTTATATTGGATTACCACTCCCATGTGTCGTCTTATACTAGTTCATTCTTATATAGAAACTGTACTAAATGGACTAACATATCATTTAGAATCAACATGTACTGATCCATGATACACACTAGGTACTCCATTAAAGTAGTATCAAAAAATAACATAATCTCTCTAGGAAATAGAACATGCGATGAGTCTGAATAATACTAGAGGATAAAAGAAATATGAAAAATGTTATTAATAGACTCATATCACTAAGGAATGGTTTTATGATAAACCACTGGTCTGATTGTTTCCAAAACCTCAAATGGTATGATTATTCAAGGTAAAATATTATCCTTTATATGAATTCATTTATAGACTAACCTAGAAGAAACTCTTAAAAAACCCCATCCATTGAACTCAAACACATGTATTCATCAGTTTTGGTTGGAATATTACAATTGTTTTGAATGATATATCAATATGCACTTCATGATCAACTAGACATCCTCCAAATTATATTGTATAATACATGGTCTATGAATATCTACCTCCCCTATCTCTAACCAGTATAGAGGTTATTAGAAAGGACAACCATAAAATGCTTCATTATCATCCATCAAGATGGTAGCAGAAAAATTTCTATTGTAAGTTATATCAACTAGTGGTATTTTTTATCCTAAGAACCCACAAATCCAAGGACACATGCATGTAGCATGTCCTCTATAATAGTAATAATTTTCTTTGTCCAACCATTAGTCTACGAGTGATTAGATGTGATCAAAAGCACATATATAATGATGACCTCATATAGACCTTTATATAATGTTGATGTAATGAGTTCATCCTTGTCAGATATGAATGATTGAGGAGATCCATAAAGGTGTATGACCTCTCTAACATATAACCTCTATAGTTCTCTTACCAAGAAAGTATCCCAAATTAATATTTGACCGTCATTAACAGATCAGCGGCTTCCCAAACTGTATCATTGACTCAAGGAGGTCTATAAAAACAATTCATGAAGTCCTTGGATTTTTAACCCTACTTCTACTAAATAATGGATAATGTGTGTTAAATTAATTCAGGTCACTAATGTTATGTCTTCACCTGATAACAAGTGGTACAAAGGGTGAAAAACTAGAAATATCCCAACTCATAGAAGGCCACCAATACTTATAATGTAATTCATTATAGAACATGGTTACACTATCTTGTAGATCCCAAAATGAGACATGTTATTCTTGTATTATTTCCAATCATATATCTTTTAGAACCAATACAAGCTCATGTAAGTGTAGGTTATCATTTGTATCCATGGTCCAAAATGTTGATTTATCAACATCTAAGATGCTCTCCCTCAAGACTAAGCCCTTAGGATCATAAATTTTCCATAACATTACCCATTATAGTTGGGTATAAGTTGTTGAAAAGGCTTCGAGTACTATCTTCCCATGATCCTTCTAATCCTCAATTTGTATCTCAGAAAAAATTCCACAGGCATCCACTCACCAGAAGCCTCCTGAACCGTTGGTGTCTGGGTAATCCGTATCAGATCATTGACAATAGCATTTTATTTTTTAGGCATATAGTAAAGCTCAAAAATAAAAGATGGTGGTAATTTAACCCATATGCTCTTATTGAGATTCATATCATGTTTCATAATGATATAATTGAAGATTTTGTGGTCCATGAACACCATAAAATGCTCCCCATATAAATAATATCTCTTATAGTGTAAAGAATGAACGAATATAGGTAGACCAAGCTCATGTGTCATATAATTGTACCTATAAGGCATAAAATAATGATACCTGCATTACAGGTCTTTATCATGCTAGAACATAACTACTCCCAACCCAATACCAAACAAGTCCCAATAAAAAACATATATTTTTCATGGAAATCGTAGAATCTGGACCAGTACTGATGTCAATCCACCTTTAACCTCCTTCATGGATTCTTCATAAGATTATAACCATATTAGTTTTCCACCCATAATAGTAATCCCATAATACGCCATACATGGAAAGATAAATCCAGTTGAAGCATCTTGAAAATCCATTTATCCATAAGGAAGTACATAGTTCAAATATGTTCTTGGAATGTTCCTAGGAAACAACATTTCTCTCCTTCACAATGACAATTGATTCTTCTGCCTCAGATATGATATGATCCGGGAAGTGGACTCTATCAGTCTAGATGTGGAATTTTATGATCAAATCTTAAATTTGGTTCTCTCGTAGTGTATTCTTCATGATTTCAAGATGGTTATCATGGCTGTTTGTGGTAAGAGAATACAAAAATATTTTATAAATAAAAACTACCATGAGTGAATCTAGATATGGGTGGAATACCTAATTAAAAAATTCCACATAGATTATTAGTGAATTCATTATATAAACTAACATAACTATGTACACATACAAGTTGAACCTGATTCAAAATGTTATAAGTGTTGTCTATGATGGTATAACACAAACCTACAGGTTACCCAAACTCAAATCAACCTTTAAGAACACCATTGCTCTTTTAATTTAATCAATGATTTCATCTATTTGAGGAAGCAGATATGTATTTTTAACTAAAAAAAGGTTCAACTATCGGTAATCCACATAGGTTAGGTGGGTAATATTATCCTTCTTAACAAAAATTAGAGTAAAACCCAAGGTGAGGTACATGTTTGAATAAAACCATTATAATCCAATTCTTAAAACTACATATTTTGCTCTAGAAGCTATGTAGGTTCCTTTATATTAGGATGGATGGAGACTAGTGACACTCTTAGAACTAACACAATGGTGAATTCTTCCTCTCCTACAAGGGGAAGCCCAAAAAATTCTTTATGGAAGAAATCCCTAGATTTATCTACCCGATGAGGGAAAACAAATAGGTCATATTCCATAATCATATAAGAAAAGTTAAGGGATCTAAGATATCACTCATTCTATTCCTAGAGGCTTAGGTAATAATCGAGACTCAAAGACAATCCATTATCCCATGTGGGTATTTCTACTTCACTCTAGTGGTGTAAAAATCACCCTATGATGATATCATTCAATATGGGATTGATAGGAAACTAACCAACCAATTAGAAGAATTAAATCAAACCCTTCCTTGTCGAGGAAAAATGATTCTTGAAGGAAATACGTCTGTATATCATAATGGAACAACCCTTACAGGAACTAATACTCTCTGATCAGATACCTAACGGGGTATCCATAACGACCCAATAATTTTTGAATAAAATCATTTTTCTATTAATTTCATATGGATTTAAAAAACACATTCTCTAATTTTGTTTTATTAAATCCAATTATATTTAAATGATCTTTAATTATCTATATCATTGATAATGTATTCATTGAATAGTGATCCCATCATTAGTATAAATATAGGGTTTTAATAAATTAGTCTGTCATAGACAAATGAAGTGATGGCCTAAACCAGTAGGATCTGATCATATGCAACCCATTTAATAGAGATTACAAGGGTGATAGCATTTATAGGATTTTCCCTATACTAATCCCATTTTGTGATAAAAAAACGTAAGCATGTGCGATGCGGTTTATAGGAGAAGTTCAAGCTTATCAAAATCTCAGCCCAATCCATGTTCATTTAAAAACCCTATAAAATCCCCACCATCGCAGACCTTACTCTTATAGAATATGCTGGTTTATTAAAGGGATATGTAACAAGACCATATCATTATGACTATGTGAACTATTTATTTATATAATAATCTATATTTATTCCTTCTATTATTGTTACTTTGTAAATTATTTTTAATGAATATATAGTATTTTTTGTTACAATTCAAATTTATATTAGAAATCTATTTTCTTATATTGATGGATTTGGGAAATAGATAATATTTTTTTAAAATATTATTATTAAATAAATTTTATTAAATATAAATGATCATATGATTTTTATAATGTGAATTGAAATATTTATTAACGTTTGAAAACAAGTTTTGATGAAACCTGTCAATTTTCAACCATGGTCGGGTTTTTTATGTGCAAAAGAACATATATATGAAACAATTTAAATAAAATGAATATTGTTTTTTAGAATTTGGACGTTGAAATTATCCAATGGTGAATTTTTCATAATTTTATGAGACTATCGAATTTTTGGGTAATATTAAAATACCGCATAACTATATACTGTGTTTTATTACTACATAATTACCAAATAGTGATTTAATAAAATAATATAAATGATTTATTCTTCCAAATTTATGATTTAATTTATTAAAATATAATTTTAGTTTTATTTGAAATATTGGTGAATCCTCCAAGACATATAAATTCTTTAAAGATTTTAAATTCATTTCCTTAAGGGTTTGACACAACTCCACATAAGCATGGATAATATTTTAATGAATACAGCCCTTGAACTAATAAAATAATGTTTTCCAATACCATGTGAAAAAATAGTTTGGTTTGTGGATTTGAATAATTTAGTGTGCAGGGTCCAAAACCTAGATAATTAAGAATTCCACCTCCTTTCAAAAATAAACCCTCCCAAAAACCCATCACTCTTCACTAAATCTCCTAGAATCTCCTCATCACTCTTGTATACACTAAATAGAGTATTCCCAAGTATCTTTAAAGTTTCCATGAATCCTCTCCCATGACTTTTGGACTACACATCCATGTAAGGGATCTTCCACCCTCTCTTTCATTAGGAATTCTTCTCATGTTATGTATTTTAATTTCTTGTATTACTATGTTGAGATTTGTTATTAAATATTATCTATACATACCATTTTATTATTAAATGTTGTTTTCCCCTATAACACTAATTTATACCACTTTTGAACCCTTATGTACTCATGTTACCATGCAAAACTTCCCTAAGAGATCCTCACTTTCATTCTATTCTCATTTTTTCCAAGTTTATTTATATTGTAATAAAATTTTATATTAAAATTAAAAATAATGGGGTATGTTATTAAACCATCACCATATTGACCTCATTATGGAGGAATATTTATATTCCTCTTTCAAACTCATTAATCTCTCAAATATACACCTATTACCATGCCCCAATTTCATAAGGGATTTCTCTCTACTCATTTCCATTCAAGCATTTATTTTATATTATGCATCTCAAATTTGATTTCTTATTTTGGAATATTATATTACATTAACACATTAAAATCCATTTCTTGTCTAAATGATGAGATTCCACATTCTCTCTCATCAACCCATTTTATGAATCCTTATGTGAAGTCATTATGATGCCAAAATTGAACTATGATTTTCCATGCCCAAAAAAATTGTTTAGTAAATACCATGCCAATATATCTATCTAGGGTATTCAGCATTACGAACATATACATCTTGATTATATATTTTCGTGTATATAGACTAAATTCCATTTTTTTAATAAATGACTACATTGAATTAATCTATGTTATACGATCTATGTTCCACACATAAGCATCAGATTAAGATGATGATGAATGGTGTGCCCTAATAGAGCTCTAATGCATTCTGTGTAGTTTAGTGTCAGGATACGTCATGTGGGGAGATGGGTTTACAATATTCCTTTTTGGAAATTTCTCCACCATGTTAGGAAATGGATTTACCAAATTCCATTATGTTAATGATGCAGTGTTTTATGTTGTTTCCATATAGTAAAGCTCAAAAATAAAAGATGGTGGTAATTTAACCCATATTCTCTTCTTGAGATTCATATCATGTTTCATAATGATATAATTGAAGATTTGGTGGTCCATGAACACCATAAAATGATCCCCATATAAATAATATCTCTTATAGTGTAACGAATGAACGAATATAGGTAGACCAAGGTCATGTGTCATATATTTGTACCTACAAGGCATAAAATCCTGATACCTATATTATAGGTCTTTATCATGCTACAACATAACTACTCCCAACCCATTACCAAACAAGTCCCAATAAAAAACATATATTTTTCATGGAAATCGTAGAATCTGGACCAGTACTGATGTCAATCCACCTTTAACCTCCTTTATGGATTCTTCATTAGATTATAACCATATTAATTTTACACCCATAATAGTAATCCCATAATACTCCATGCATGGGAAGATAAATCCAGTTGAAGCATCTTGAAAATCCATCTATCCCTAAGGAAGTCCATAGTTCAAATATGTTCTTGGAATGTTCCTATGAAACAACATTTCTCTCCTTCACAAAGACAATTGATTCTTCTGCCTCAGATATGATATGTTCCGTGAACTGGACTCTATAAGTCTAGATGTGGAATTTTATGATCAAATCTAAAATTGGTTCTCTCGTAGTGTATTCTTCATGATTTCAAGATGGTTATCATGGCTGTTTGTGGTAAGAGAATACAAAAATATTTTATCAATAAAAACTACCATGAGTGAATCTAGATATGGTTGGAAGGCATAATTAAAAAAGTCCACATAGATTGTTAGTGAATTAATTATATAAAATAACATAACTATGTACGCATACAAGTTGTACCTGATTCAAAATGTTATAAGTGTTGTCTATGATGGTATAACACAAACCTACTGCTTACCCAAACTCAAATCAACCTTTAAGAACACCATTGCTCTTTTAATTTAATCAATGATTTCATCTATTTGAGGAAGCAGATATGTATTTTTAACTAAAAAAAGGTTCAACTATCGGTAATCCACATAGGTTAGGTGGGTACTATCCTCCTTCTTAACAAAAATTAGAGTAAAACCCACGGTGAGGTACATGTTTGAATAAAACCATTATAATCAAATTCTTAAAACTACATATTGTGCTCTAGAAGCTATGTAGGTTCCTTTATATTAGGATGGATGGAGACTAGTGACACTCTTAGAACTAACACAATGGTGAATTCTACCACTCCTACTAGGGGAAGCCCAAAAAATTATTTAGGGAAGAAATCCCTAGATTTATCTATCAAATGAGGGAAAACAAATAGGTCATATTCCATAATCATATAAGAAAAGACAAGGGATCTAAGATATCACTCATTCTAGTCCTAGAGGCTTAGTTCATAATTGAGACTCAAAGACAATCCATTATCCCATGTGGGTATTTCTACTTCACTCTAGTGGTGTAAAAACCACCCTATGATGATATCATTCAATATGGGATTGATAGGAAACTAACCAATCAATTCGAATAATTACATCAAACCCTTCCTTATCGAGGAAAAATGATTCTTGAAGGAAATATGTCTGTATATCGCAATGGAAAAACCCTTACAGGAACTAATAATCTCTGATCAGATACCTAACGGGGTATCTATAACGACCCAATAATTTTTGAATAAAATCATTTTTCTATTAATTTCATATGGATTTAAAAAACACATTCTCTAATTTTGTTTTATTAAATCCAATTATATTTAAATGATCTTTAATTATCTATATCATTGATAATGTATTCATTGAATAGTGATCCCATCATTAGTATAAATATAGGGTTTTAATAAATCAGTCTGTCAAAGACAAATGAAGTGATGCCCTAAAACAGTAGGATCTAACCATATGCAACCCATTTATTAGAGATTACAAGGGTGATAGCATTTATAGGATTTTCCCTAGACTAATCCCATTTTGAGATCCAAAAACGTAAGCATGTGCGATGCTGTTTACAGGAGAAGTTCAAGCTCATCAAAATCCCAGCCCAGTCCATGTTCATTGAAAACCCCTATAAAATCCCAACCATCGCAGACCTTACTCTTATAGAATATGCTGGTGTAGTAAATGGATATGTAACAAGACCATATCATTATGACTATGTGAACTATTTATTTATATAATAATCTATATTTATTCCTTCTATTATTGTTACTTTGTAAATGATTTTTAATGAATATATAGTATTTTGGTTACAATTCAAATTTATATTAGAAATATATTTTCTTATATTGATGAATTTGTGAAATAGATAATATTTTTAAAAAATATTATTATTAAATAAATTTTATTAAATATAAATGATCATATGATTTTTATAATGTGAATTGAAATATTTATTAACGTTTGAAAACAAGTTTTGATGAAACCTATCAATTTTCAACCAAGGTCGGGTTTTTTATGTGCAAAAGCACATATATAGAAAACTATTTAAATAAAATGAATATTGATTTTTAGAATTTGGATGTTGAAATTATCCAATGGTGAATTTTTCATAATTTTATGAGACTGTCGAATTTTTGGGTAATATTAAAATACCGCATAACTATATACTGTGTTTTATTACTACATAATTACCAAATAGTGATTTAATAAAATAATATAAATGATTTATTCTTCCAAATTTATGATTTAATTTATTATAATATAATTTTAGGTTTATTTGAAATATTGGTGAATCCTCCAAGACATATAAATTCTTTAAAGATTTTAAATTCATTTCCTTAAGGGTGTGACCCAACTCTGCATAAGCATGGCTAATATTTTAATGAATACAGCCCTTGAACTAATAAAATAATGTTTTCCAATACCATTTTCCAAATACCATGTGAAAAAATAGTTTGGTTTGTGGATTTGAATAATTTAGTGTGCAGCGACCAAAACCTAGATAATTAAGAATTCCACCTCCTTTCAAAAATAAACCCTCCCAAAAACCCATTCATCTTCACTAAATATCCTAGAATCTCCTCATCACTCTTATATACACTACATAGAGTATTCCCAAGGATCGTTAAAGTTTCCATGAATCCTCTCCCATGACATTGGGACTACACATCCATGTAAGGGATCTTCCACCCTCTCTTTCATTAGGAATTCTTCTCATGTTATGTATTTTAATTTCTTGTATTACTATGTTGAGATTTGTTATTAAATATTATTTATACATACCATTTTATTATTAAGTGTTGATTTTCTCTATAACACTAATTTATACCTCTTTTGAACCCTTATGTACTCAGGTTACCATGTACAACGTCCCTAAGAGATCCTCACTTTCATTTTATTCTCATTTTTTACCAAGTTTATTTATATTGTAATAAAATTTTATATTAAAATAAAAAATAATGGGGTATGTTATTAAACCATCACCATATTGAACTCATTATGGAGGGATAATGATATTCCCCTTTCAAACTCATTAATCTCTCAAATGTACACATGTTACCAAGCCCCAATTTCATAAGGGATTTCTCTCTACTCATTTCCATTCAAGCATTTATTTTATATTATGCATCTAAAATTTCATTTCTAATGTTGGAATATTATATTACATTAACCCATTAAAATCCATTTCTTGTCTAAATGATGAGATTCAACATTCTCTCTCATCAACCCATTTTATGAATCCCTATGTGAAGTCGTTATGATGCCAAAATTGAACTATGATTTTCCATGCCCAAAAACATTGTTTAGTAAATACCATGCCAATATATCTATCTAGGGTATTCTTCATTACGAACATATACATATTGATTATATATTTTCGTGTATGTAGACTAAATTCAATTTTTTTTAAATAAATGACTATGTTGAATTAATCTATGTTATATGATATATGTTCCACACATAAGCATCAGATTAAAATGATGATGAATGGCGTGCCCTAATAGAGCTCTAATGCATTTTGTGTAGTTTAGTGTCATGATACTTCATGTGGGGAGAGGGGTTTACAATATTTCTTTTTGGAAATTTTTCCACCATGTTAGGAAATGGATTTACCTAATTCCATTATGTTAATGATGCAGTGTTTTATGTTGTTTCCACATTTGCATGTTAGGATAACCATGATATATTATGCCTTTATGTTCGTGTTTCTCTTGTGCTCCATTGATATTCCTATTTCCTAATGTGTATTTTATTCTTCATCATATTCTATTTTTACTCCCTTATTAGGCTTTATAATTTTCGGTTTTCTAATGTATGTCCTCTAGTTGTCACATGAAATGCTAAGTACAAAGGAATGTTTTTGTCATGTAAAAGAAGTTTTTAACAAAGATCTTGTATTTTATATCATAGGTTTTCCTGTAATGTTCTAAATCCCCCAAGAGATCAGAACTCTGGATCTTCATGGTTTTATTATATTACATTTTATATAATAAATCATATTCAAATGTGTACTAATGAACAAGGTTGTTATAGTTCATATAATAGGATAGGTTTAGTCATTTTTGGGATTAGATCATAAAATCCAAGTGAATTCATTAAGGTTAAGACTATGTATAATGAAAACATCTATGAAATTTAGTGATTATATAGTATGAGGATTATTAATTGAATATATAACAATCTAGATATGAATAATTAGTGGTGGACTGATTACAAATGTATATAGGGTTAAAACCCAATGATTCCAGATTGAGCTAGACTCGAACAAGAACTGGTGCATGACCATGGGACTTGATGTACTCTGGGTCCGAAACTCTCAGGGGATATGAATTAGTAAATTCATATCCTTAGTATAATCCATAATTAAGGGAAAACAAATTTCCCCAATGAATATATTTTTCGATTTATATAATTGATATAACTCAGCTCGAAGTTTATAAATTCTTAGGACGATGATTTAAATATAATTAATATGTTATCCACTTTTGACATTAGATTTCCCTTTATGTGTTTAATAGTTTTAAATATATACAATGAATTATCGATTTATTCTATCCAATGGTTATTTGAAGGACCCCGGGACACCCTGAGAGGGGAGGGGTGAATCAGGGTGACCACTTTTTCTTTTAAAGTGTTGGATCTTGTTCCCACGTTGGTAGGAACTTGTTGAACCTGTATGATGATTATGATCAAAATGAAAACATTCACATGCACAGAGAAGACACAGCCATTTTTACTTGGTTCACCACTAAGGGCTACGTCCAAGGAGCATACGCCGACAGGTTGCCGGTCATACCTAAATCCACTATGCTTCACTAGATGCGGATACAAAACTTCGGGTACAGACACTCTGTCCCAGGCTCACTGCCTTTACAATAGTTTAGGGATAGCTCACTGCGTCCCTCGGGTCACTCCCGTTGACTCCCCCTGGCTCACTACCGTTGGTGAAGTCCCACACAGTTTATAGACGTGAAGGTCTCTTCTTCATTTGCATAGGAGTGCATCCTTTGTTGTATGTAGATGCTCTATTGAAGTCCAATTCTCACCAGAAGAAGAATATCACTTTTCCTTGAATGTACCGAGTAGTCTCTCGGCTTTCGTGCAGCTCCAAACACGCCGGTGGGCTTCAGCAAAACCAGGCGCGCTTCTCCAAGACAGTCGCGCAAGTCCCACTATGGCGCACAAGTCCACACTGGCGCGCAAGTGTCATCAACACAGTTGCGCGACTCTTTCTTCCCCAACTAAAAACTTGCGCGGTCCACTTCCTTTCTCTTCCAAACCACCTTGGGCGCACAGCCAAACACCGGCGCGCAAGCTCTACTTGCGCGACAAAACAACCACCTGCGCGACTCAACCACCTGCGCGACGAGAGCTCGAACAATCTCTCGGCCTTGAACTTCGTTGGAAATGAGGATGGGTGGTCCAGTATTTATAGGCAAACTGGACCCCCTGCGCGGCGGCGCGCAAGTCCCTCGACGGCGCGCAAGTCCCTCGACGGCGCGCAAGTCTTGTCTTCAATAAACTCTGTCGCGCAACTCACTTGCGCGACCCAACCAACACTTGCGCGACATTCATTCCTTAGCCAAATTTTGATGTTCTGATCCTCAAATACATATGGCGCGCAAGTCTTTTATCCTCCAAGAGCACGGCGCGCAAGTACCTTTGCCAAAAACACTTTACTTTATTGGCCGATTTTTAGGCCCAAAAATTTGGCAAACACTGGGAAACAGCGCCACCTTCACTACTGATTTCTGCTTGAACAGTATGATCGCTTTGTTGGTACACACCCTGAACTTCCACTGAGGATTGACAACAATCACAAACCATACACCAAATCATGCTTTGAAGAACCTGGTTCCAATAATCTCCCCCTTTGGGTTTGTTGGCAATCAGAATAAATTCAATAGATCTCCAACCATGAGCAAATCCAAAACGCAAAAATCAACTCAGCCAACACTCTAAGTCTACGTGAGCAATGCTCGGTGCAGAAAACAGGAAAGCTTGAATTGGGTCTTAGTGTTTTGAAATTCTCCATGACACCCGATGTTATCCTTATTAAACTTCTCATCACAATCTTATACTTCTCATCACAGATGAATTTCTTGCCTTGAATTTATGCCTTTCTCCCCCATTGACAATAAAACCAAAGACTGAAAAGTTTGTTCAACGTTCAGCTCAAGCCATACTCCCCCTGGATAGTATCTCCCCCATAAACCTGCATCACAGCCATAAGCAGATAAAAACAGTTAAAACAAACGGGGAGAGGGGACTTCCGGAGCCTCCTTATGCAGTAGGAGGTGGTCGAACACCGAGGTTCAACCGATGCTTCTCGAACACAGCCGCAGACAATGTCTTGGTTAGGATATCAGCCACTTGTTCATTAGTTCCAACATGATCCATTTTAATCACGCCTTGTTCAACCTTTTCTTTGATAAAATGATACCGTATTTCAATATGTTTTGTACGAGAATGCTGAACCGGATTCTTCGTAAGATCAATTGCACTTTTGTTATCACAATAAATCACCATTGGTTGCTGCACCTTATCACCAATATCTGTTAGCTGCTGCTTCATCCAAAGAAGTTGAGTGCATGCTTTTGTGGCGGAGATATATTCAGCTTCAGCAGTACTAAGAGAAGTACTTTCTTGTTTCTTGATCAACCAGCCAACACATTTCTGCCCAATATAGAAAGCTCCACCACTAGTGGACTTTCTATCTATGACATCACCAGCCCAGTCAGCATCAGAAAATGCTGATAATTCACTGTCCCTGCCTGCAGCAAAAAATAGCCCAAAGTTATGTGTACCTTGAATGTACCTCATGATTCTTTTTACTACTGCCATATGTTCCTCCTTTGGATTACTCTGAAAGCGGGCCGCAAGGCATGTTGCAAAGACAATATCTGGCCTTGTCGCTGTCAGGTACAGTAGGCTGCCAATGATCCTCCTGTACATGGTGGGATCAACAGAGTTCCCATCCTCATGCTTTCCAAGTCTAGTTCCAACTGCAATCGGAGTTGACATTGGTTTGGAGTCTTTCATATTGAACTTTTTCAGCAGCTCTCTTGCATATTTTTCCTGAGAAATGAATGTGTATTCCTTCTTTTGAATCACTTGCAGCCCCAAGAAATATGTGAGCTCTCCAATCATAGACATTTCAAATTTTGATTTCATGTGGTTGGCAAATTCATCCACTGATTTCTTCCTACTGCCCCCAAATATGATATCATCAACGTAGACAAGAACCATGAATTGATCTTTTGGAGAATTCTTCACATAGAGATTGTGATCAACTACTCCTCTTTTGAATTCAAACTTCTTGAGATATGAATCTCACCGTGAGTACCACACCCGTGGTGCCTGCTTCAAACCATATAGAGCTTTCTTTAGTTTGCAGACCTTTGTTTCATTGGTACCCAAGACAAATCCCACTGGTTGTTAAATTTAGACTTCTTCTTTGAGTACCCCATTCAAGAATGTTGTCTTGACATCCATTTGATATACTTTATATCCTCTTTGGAGTGCCATGGCAAGGAAAAGCCTGATTGACTCCAGTCTAGCCACTGGAGCAAAGGTTTCTTCAACATCAATGCCTTCAATCTGAGAGTATCCCTTACATACCAGTCGTGCCTTGTTTCTGATGACACTTCCATGCTCGTCAAACTTATTTTTGAAGATCCATTTGGTACCAATCACATTGTGACCTTCGGGTCTCTGAACAAGATCCCATGTCTGATTCTTATCAATCTGATCTAATTCATCATTCATAGCTTTCACCCAAGATTCATCTTTTGCAGCTTCTTCGAATGAGGATGGCTCTAAAACTGATAGTAATGCAGATTGCGTGGTATTCCTCATCCTTATGGTTTGAGTGGGTGCACTCCTATCCCCAATTATGTTGGATGGATCAATCTCAGCTCTTCGATTTCTCCTGCGAGGTTCAGTAGTATTCTCTTCAGCCATTGTTTCTTCTTCAGATTCTTCTTCTGAGTCAACATCTTGATGTGACTGCTGAGTGTTTTGAACAGCTTCCTCCATTTCTGCATTTGTATTTTCTTCACGTTCACATTCTTCCTGACTTTCTATCACATCAGCATATGGCGTCCTTGAAGCATTTTTGGTTTTCTCTTCAATTATCTTAACATCACTACTTTCCACAATTCTTCCCAAACGCTTGTTGAAACATTTGTAGGCTTTGCTGTTCATTGAGTAACCAAGGAAAATTCCTTCATCTGCATTTTCACCATATTTCCCTTGATTTCCTTCTTTGTTCCTGATGAATCATTTACTTCCAAAGACACGAAAGTATTTTAGAGACGGCTTCCGTCCATGCCACAATTCATATGGTGTCTTCGTCTCACCCATATAAAGTCTTGTTCGATTCTGAATGTACACTGCAGCTTGAACAGCCTCTTTCCAGTAATGTCGTGGAATACGACTCTCAATCAGCATAGTTTGTGCCATGTTGTTCACCTGTCGATTCCTTCGTTCAACAACTCCATTTTGTTGTGGAGTTCTCACAGCAGCTACCTCATGTTGTATCCCATGCTTCTCCAGATAATTTTCAAATTCAATGGACGTGTATTCTCCTCCATTGTCAGATCGCAACACTTTGATTGTTCGTCCAGTATCATTCTCGGCGATTCGCCGATATGTTTTCATGCAGTCAAGGACCTGTTGTTTCCGGTGAATGACCATCACACATGCCATTCGACTGTAATCATTTATGAAAAGGACAAAGTACCTTTCTCCATGAGTTCCGGCAACATTTATTGGACCACAAACATCTGTATGAATCAGATCAAGAAGGTGAGATGCCTTTTTCTTCTTTGGCCGATATGAACTGCAGACCAGCTTCCCACGAATACAAGCATCACAGGATTTTTCACGCTCACGCTTCAAGTTGGGGATGTCCATGAAAATTCTCAATTTTGATATTTTCTCCATGTCTTGTTGATTGATGTGTCCCAATCTCCGATGCCACAAATTGTTTTCTTCTTCAACAGTCATGTAACGTACATTTTCTTCACTATCAACCAGATACAAGTTGCCTTCTATTCTGCATCATTTCATAAGTGAATTGCCGGTTTTTCCCTTGATGGTGCAGCCTTTCTGATTAAAGGTAACTATAAGTCCTGAGTCACAGTGTTGACTCACGCTAAGGAGATTATGGCGAAGGCCATCTATGTAAAGGACTTCAGTCTTCTTTAGTTCTCCATTAGCTAATTGGGTACTTCCACTTCCTTTGATTTTCAGAGCCCCATCATTACCAAATCTTACTGTACCATCAACATTCTTTATGATATCCGTTAGTAGGTTGGCATTACCCGTCATATGAGATGAACAACCGCTATCCATAATCCAGGTACTGTTGTTCTTTGTAGCTTTGAGGGATACCTCTGCAAGGTTCGATTTCTCAATCTTCTTTCTTTCCTTCCATGAGACATTAGATTGAGTATATAGGACTGATGGCCTTTCAACTATCTCTTCCGCATACCCAGGTTCTTCATAGTCAAAGTCTTCTGTGAGAGGTGAGAACCTGTTTAAAAGAGCAACACTGTCTTGCTGACGGGACTTGACTTGTCTTGAACTTCGGTATGAGGTGTCAATGTCTCTTCTCTGCCTGCAATTAACGGCCTTATGACCAAAGTTAGAACAACAAAAACAATATCCATAGAAATTATTTCTTCTATGAGAATTAGGATATGAGATTGTTCTCCTTTGTTGAGCATCTATATCTTCTCCATTCAGATAGCTTCTTGCCTCTTCACAATAAGACATGGTATGGCCCAGATAGCCACAGAACTGACACTTCATGAGAGGAAATGTCTTCTCACTTGAATTTCTCCTTATACCTTCTTCCTTGGGAGAATAGTAAGACTGTCTGTCATTTTTGAATGTTTGAGGATAATTTTCAGGTCTCCTTTTAGTTTGGATTGAGGGTTCCTTTTTCAGCACTCTAGGTAACATTTCATCATGTTCAACTTTCAACTTGTCTTTCTTTTGAATCTTTTCACTTCCAGCAGTTGATGACTCAGCCTCATAGCCAATTCCACTCTTTCCCATGCAAGCAGGTCTTTGATCACTCAAGACTTTTCCAACCCCATCTGAACCACACTTGGCTCTTGCAAGTAATTCTGCATCTGAGAATCTTCCGAACTGTATTTTCTTCCTCGATTCTTTTGGAACTGATTCTGTCTCCATTTTACTCCTTAGAGTAACTATTTCCTCCTCAAGACCCTCAACAGTCTTGGATTTTTCATCCAGTCTGGATGTGAGGTCATTGATGACCTTTGTCTGCTCTTCAATTCTCAGCTTTAGATCAACTGCATCATCATTGCTTTCAATTATTTTAGATTGTACCTTCACAAATTCTTCCAGTCGTTCAATTTCAGCTTCAAGTTGATCAACATATTCAGTTGATTCTTCTACAATTGATTTCCACTTATTGCAGCTCTTACATTTAATCTTAAGCTTACTAACTGCATCCTTAAGTTGCACATCAGGATCTACACAAGTTTTCAGTTGTTTTTCACCATCAGTATCTTCTGACTTTTCAACAGTGGCCATCATAGACGCATGGTTCCCAGTTTTGAATTCTGGCTCTTCTTCATCACAGAATTCATTGTCATCTTCTTCCTCTTCATAGACAAAACTCTTCCTTTGCATTTGCATACCATATTTGAAGTCTCCCTTTTTGAATAACCTTCTTTGAGGCTTCTTGAAGTTTTCATCTTCACTGTCATCATCATTGATATTCTTCAAGCACTGAGAGGCAATATGCCCAACTTTTCCACAACGGAAACACGCGAGAGGTAACTTCCCTTTGAATTTCCCTTTCCCCTTCTGGAACTTCTTTGAAATGAGAGAAAGAATTTCTTTCTCTTCGTCATCATCACCGCTACTATCCTTTGAGATTTTCAACTTATCCATGGCCTTGAATGCCATTTCCTTGCTCACCCGAGTCGTAGCATCTTCTGGTTTGACTCTCATTTCATATGCTACCAAACTGCTCAGTAAGTCATCTAGAGAAAGTTTGGAAAGATCTCTTTCCTCAAGAGCTGACACCTTCGCATTATACAGAGGTGGAAGTCTTCTAAATATTTTCTTTACAATATCAATGTCTTTGATTTCTTCGCCTAGACCCCGAATCTCTCCAACCACTTCACTAATTCGATTGAAGAAAGAGTCTGCTTTCTCGTCTGGATGCATCTTCAGATCATCAATCCGATTGTGTAGCACTTGTAGTTTCGCCTCCTTCACTTTGCTATCACCTTCATAAATATTCTCAAGTTTATCCCACATAGATTTTGCTGAGGTGCAATTCATCACCTTCAGGTAAATCTGATCAGAAAGGGCTGCAGTGAGAGCATTCTGTGCTTTAGCATCTGCATCCAGAAGTTTCCTGTCTGTTTCAGTCATAGCCAGACCTGTTGGATCAGTGACATGTATTCCTTGCACAGTAGAAAAAATAACTTCCATTCCAAGAGATCTTAGATGAGATCTCATTCTGTTCTTCCAGATCTGGAAATTGCTTCCATCAAAGTGAGGGACTCCCCTGACATTGACGGCGTTTTCCATGATGAAGAAGGTCAGATTCAACTCCATCAACCTTTACCCTCTGATACCACTTGAAGGACCCCGGGACACCCTGAGAGGGGAGGGGTGAATCAGGGTGACCACTTTTTCTTTTAAAGTGTTGGATCTTGTTCCCACGTTGGTAGGAACTTGTTGAACCTGTATGATGATTATGATCAAAATGAAAACATTCACATGCACAGAGAAGACACAGCCATTTTTACTTGGTTCACCACTAAGGGCTACGTCCAAGGAGCATACGCCGACAGGTTGCCGGTCGTACCTAAATCCACTATGCTTCACTAGATGCGGATACAAAAGTTCGGGTACAGACACTCTGTCTCAGGCTCACTGCCTTTACAATAGTTCAGGGATAGCTCACTGCGTCCCTCGGGTCACTCCCGTTGACTCCCCCTGGCTCACTACCGTTGGTGAAGTCCCACTCAGTTTATAGACGTGAAGGTCTCTTCTTCATTTGCATAGGAGTGCATCCTTTGTTGTATGTAGATGCTCTATTGAAGTCTGATTCTCACCAGAAGAAGAATATCACTTTTCCTCGAATGTACCGAGTAGTCTCTCGGCTTTCGTGCAGCTCCAAACACGCCAGTGGGCTTCAGCAAAACCAGGCGCACTTCTCCAAGACAGTCGCGCAAGTCCCACTACGGCGCGCAAGTCCACACTGGCGCGCAAGTGTCATCAACACAGTTGCGCGACTCTTTCTTCCCCAACTAAAAACTTGCGAGGCCCACTTCCTTTCTCTTCCAAACCACCTTGGGCGCACAGCCAAACACCGGCGCACAAGCTCTACTTGCGCGACAAAACAACCACCTGCGCGACTCAACCACCTACACGACGAGAGCTCGAACAATCTCTCGGCCTTGAACTTCGTTGGAAATGAGGAGGGGTGGTCCAGTATTTATAGGCAAACTTGACCCCCTGCGCGGCGGCGCGCCAGCCCCTCGACGGCGCGCAAGTCCCTCGACGGCGCGCAAGTCTTGTCTTCAATAAACTTTGTCGCGCAACTCACTTGCGCGACCCAACCAACACTTGCGCGACATTCTTTCCTTATCCAAATTTTGATGTTCTGATCCTCAAAAACATATGGCGCGCAAGTCTTTTATCCTCCAAGAGCACGGCGCGCAAGTACCTTTGCCAAAAACACTTTACATTATTGGCCGATTTTTAGGCCCAAAAATTTGGCAAACACTGGGAAACAGCGCCACCTTCACTACTGATTTCTGCTTGAACGGTATGATCGCTTTGTTGGTACACACCCTGAACTTCCACTGAGGATTGACAACAAACACAAACCATACACCAAATCATGCTTTGAAGAACCTGGTTCCAACATTATTAATATGTGGTATCATGCTAACATCTTACATGAATATGAATCTAATGAATGTCCCTTTGATATTCCCAATCAAACGGGAGCTCAAGTAGGACATATCATGATTATTCCAAACCAGCTATCTAATATCATGATTGAAAATTGTTACTTTTTTTAATTCCTAAGGACATTAAGGAAGAGGAATATAATATCTCATGGAATTCCATATCATAATGGTGTTAAGGGAATGAAGACCCAATTTCCTTCGTGCAATAAGTGTGGAAAATAAACACCAAAGGAAATGTCAAAAAGGGTCTAGGAAATGTTTTATGTGTGGAGAGGAATGGGACAAAGTATCAAATTTCCTTGAGATGATTGATAAGTATTCCTACACAGTTCTATGCCATAACTGTGGAGAATTAGGGAATTATCCAAGACAGTTCTCTGTTCTAAGGGAAAATAAGCATTATGATAATCAATAATATCCATGATTAAGGGAGAACAAAAATAATTCTTATAATATGGATAACTATGTATTACTTACGGGTAACCACTAATTCAATGTAGTGTATGTCATATTGTTTTTTAATTGATATCTTAAAATTATATCTTTTATGTTTTATGAGAACATTGAGACCATAAAAAAAATATTAAATCATTATGGAAAAACTTATTTAAGTGTTGTATCACATGTTGATGTTTGTGGGAATGTTCTTCTTAAATATATTATAATTCTCACATTGATGGAATTTGAGGAAAAAATATCAACACATTGCCTATGTCTCAAGGTAATTTAAAATTAATGATCAAAACTATCCAACTTATGTTTTGAAGATAGTAGTTATGAACATTGTGTTGAAAATTTGTAATAATTATCTCTTTGGGGAAGAGTTTTAAATATATATGTATCAAAAAAGTCTAAAATATATATTTACATAGAAAGTGATGAACAGTTTCCAATGAATATAGTTAGTTCTCATCAAGTGTTATGACTTCTCAATCAATTACCACTCTGGGAATGAAAAAAAGGTGGAAGATCTTATATGTAGAAAGGAACTAGTAATTCTATAATTAATGAGAATTTAAAAGAATACAAAATTTATATAATAGAAAAATATGGACATGGGAAATCATAAAGTAGGGAATATCATCAATACATTCAGAAATGATTTATCAACTGTCTCTTTTGGAATGGTAAAAGGATTTGAATAAAGTTGATGTTGGAATTCATAAGAATGTGGAAGCTATCAATAAAGGAAAACACAAAGAGTTCAATGTTAATGAAGATGGAATTGTGTGATTTGGGTCAAGAATATGTGGTCAATAAAATCTAGTGTTAGAGAAAAAACATTGGGAAGATGCACACAGTTCAAATTTATATAATCCCCCTTGAAACAAGGAGATGTATCGCCATATCTAGGAGCATTATTTGTTGGTTGACATGAATATTGAGATCATAGAATATATATCAATGTGTCAGGTATGTTATCATATGAAGGTCGAGATGTCGAAGCCTATTGGTATGACGTAACCATTACCAATAACAACTTGGAAATGGGTGAACATACCCATGGAATTTGTCACCAGACTTCCAATGAAATCTAATGGAAACAATGTTATCTAGGTTATTGTGGATCATATTTCAATGACATCACTTTTCATTTTAATTTTTGGGAATTTCTCATAGGATCAACTAGAAAAGATATACATCAATGAATTGGTAAGGCTTCATGTTGTACCACTATCGATTGTATACGATTGAGATCCAAGATTCACCTCTATGTTTTAAAAGACTCTCCAACTCACTCTGAATATTTAGTTGAACATTATTATAATTTATTATCCAAAAATTGTTGGCAAATTTGAGCAGACAATCCAACCACATAAGAACATGTTGAGAGCATTCTGAATGGAATTAAATGGAAGATGGGATCAACATGTTCCCCTGATTTAGTTTTCTTACCATAATAGATTATACTCATGAATCCAAAGGGATCCTTATGAAGGCCTTTTTGGGAAGAGGAGTAGAACACTGACATGTAGGGATGTTGTTAGGTATTGAAAATTTCATAGTCAAGAAATGGTCGAAGAAATGATGGAGAAGGTTAAGACCATCCAGTATCACATTAATTCTTGTTAGAGTAAAAAAAGTGATAGACTGAAATCTGTTGATGAGACCTGTATTTTGATATTGTATATATGTTTTTTATCAATATATCTCCATTGAATAGTGTTATTAGATTTGGGAAGAATGGAAGTATTAGTCTATGGTACATTATCCATTTTGAGATCCTTGGTCAAATCAGATTAGTGGAATTTCTACTAGCTCTTCCATCGAACCCGTCTCATGAACATGATGTGTTTACTGTATCACTCTTAAGGATGTACATACAAAACCAATAATTTGTACTCAATCTATAGGTGGTACAATTAGATAATAACTTATCCTATGAAAGGAAGCTGGTGAATATTGTAGATCGAATAGAAAAAGTTCTATGAAATTAGATGACACATCTTGTCAAGTTGTGATGGAAAACAACATGTTTGAAGAAGCAACATGGGATCCAAAGGAAATTAGAAGGAAGGGTGACCCTCATCTGTTTTATTGTGGGAAAAGGAAATTTCACATAAAATATTTCCTAATCGCTGAAGGTTGTAATGACCCAATCAATGGTGAATTTATATTCATTTCATTTAATGTCTTATGGATATAGAAAATACATGCACTCATTTTGTTTTATTATGTTAAATTATATTTAAATGAAAATTAAGTATTCTTATTATTGATAATGTTGTTGTTGAACAGAAATCACCTGATTATTATAAAAATTGTGTTTTAACAATCCCTTTTGGAAAAGACAAAGGAAGTGATTGCCTCAACCAGTAGGATTGTACCATATTAATCCCATATATGGCTTTGAATAATAGGTTTGAAGTTCTTAAAGTGAGTAATCTGGATGAGGGTCTGTAGGAGGAGGTCATTTCAGTGTGTGCGGGTGATTCAGTGGTTGTGGAGGTTATCCAGGTGGGTTGCACGGGGCATGAACAGGTTGTAGGATCTGTGGAAGAGAATGCTAAGCAGATTTTTTCTGTGAAATTAGTTGGGGGGGATAAGACTCTCGAGTGATTTCTGTTTGAGGGTGAGGGGAAAGAGGCAGATGACATGGCTGGGGGGGGGGAATTTCAACTAACGGAGGGGCATCAGCCCTTGATGTAAAGTAATTCTACAAACCAATGGATCGATGAATATATTGGACGTCAGGAGGCTGGGGTGAAGCAATAGATCAGGGTGGGAAAAGAGGAACCTAAGAGTGGAAAGGAGAATAGGAGTACTACTGACGGTCGCTCATTTATAAATATTGTTCAAAATGGGAATCAAAAGGGGCCTCCAGATGATAGACCTTCACCTACAATCTCAATAAGGATGCCAAGGAAAGACTACTCATATCTACCGAGCCCAATACAGACTAGGTCCATGTCAAAAAGGAATATCAAGGCTGTTCTTGTTGTCAAAAGGGCAGTGGGGTAAAGAAGGCATCATCTGTTATGGCTAATCTGGATCTGCTCAGCAATTGGGTTCAAAGTGCAATTTTTTGGAGAAATCTGTAATGGGAATCGGCTACTGGAGAGGAAGAATCCTGTATGGGATGCGGGAATGACTACAGTTATTATGATGTTTAATTCTGTGGTTTTGTGCTGTGGGTTTTTTGTTCTCCGGAACTAGATTTTCATTTTATGTTGGGCACTAGACACCGTTAAACTGTCTTTATACAAGAAAAAATTATAATATACAGTCTTTTTACTAATGAAGCTCAAGCTCATCGAGATCACGACACAAACCATGTTCACTGAACGACCCCATGAAATCCACACCATCACACACCTTATTCTAAGGGCACATGCTGGTGTCATAAAGGGATATGTAACAATACCATATGATTATTATTATGTGAATTATTTTAGTATATAATAATGAATATACAATCATTCTATTATTGTTACTATGTAAATGATTTTCAAACCACAAATATTATTTTTTGCTTAAAATTCAAATTTATTTAAGAAATCTATTTTCATGAATTAATGGAGATTTTAATTAGTTTATTATTTAATAATATATTAATATTAAATTACTTTTAGTAAATATAAATGATCATATAGTTTTTAAGAAGTCAACTGTATTTTTTATTAATGTATGAAAATGCTTTTTTCATAACACGTCGATTTTTAATAAACATAATTTTTTTAATTTAGAAGTAAAAATTAAAATAGATAGAAAACAATTGAGATAAAATTAATATTATAATTGGAATCATGACATCATAATTAATCAATGGTTAATTTTTGATAATTTTCCGAGACAGTTGAATTTTTGTGTTAAAATTAAATACCGTATAAATATATAAAGTGTTTTTATGAGATCATAATCAAAAAATAGTGATGTAATAAAATAATATAAAGGGTTTAATTTTAAAAATATATTTTATCTTTAAAATAATATAATTTTATGTTTATTTGATTAATTAATGAATCCTCCAAGACATATAAAATATTTTAACATTAGAAATTCATTTCCTTGAGGGTGTGACTAACCACCACATAATCAAGGACAATATTTTAATAACTTCGGCCTTTGGACATATAAAATAATTCATTTCGATCCAATTTTCAAAAATCCATGGGCAAAAACCATGGGTTGGTTTGTGGATTGAAATATTTTAGTATGTGGTGTCCAAAACCTAAATAATAAAGAATTACCTCTCCTTTCCTATATAAACCCATCCAAGGACCAATTCATATTCACTCAAAATTCAGGATGCTCATCCACTATCTTCTATCCACTATATAGATTACTACAAGGTCTCCCCCAAGCTCCCAATAAGTCTCTTCCAAGCCTTTGGGATCACACATCCTTGAAAGGGTTGTTCCACCCTCCTCTTTTATCAAACATTCTTTTCATGTAATGTATTTTATTTTATTTTACTACTATAGTGGGAAATGTTATTAAATATCTTAAAAAATAACCATTTTATATATAAATAATATATTACCCTTTTACTCTCATTTATTTATATTATGAGCCCTTATGTTCACTTGTTAGCATGCTGAATTTCTGTAAGGGGTCCTCACTATCCTACCTTTCTAATTTTTTCTTTGTTTTATTATATAGTTATACCATATTATTATTCAATTAAAAATGATTTTGTATGTTTAAAAACCTCACCCATTCTATTATTATTATGTTTAAATTATGAGAGACCCCTTCCACTATAATTAATCCCTCCCATTTACACACGTTACCATGCTAAAATTCAGTATTGGATTTCTCTCTCCTCATATCACTTTAAGCATTTCTTCTATATTAAGCATCTCAAATTTCATTTCATATGTTGGGATATTATTCTACATGATCCCCATACTTAATATTTCTTATATAAATGTTAAGATACCCCTTCCACACTCAAAATCCCTTTTTATGAATCCCAATGTGTTGTTGTTATGCTATAAATATTGCACCATAATTTTTGATACCCAAAATTATCATGTATTGAATACCATGCCAATTTCTCTATTATTGGTATTCATATTTATGAACATATAATTATTGGATATATAATTTAAAGTATTCATTTTAGGTACATTATAGTGGAATAAATGATTATGTTGAATAAATCCTTGTTATATGTTTTATGTGGAACACTTAATCTTTAGAATAATATAATGATGAATGGTTCACCCTAACAACACTTCAATGCACTGTGTAATGTTTAGTTTCATGATACATCATTTTCGGATAGGGGTGTACTATATTACTTTTTGGAAATTTCTCCACCTTGTTGGGATAAGGGTTTATATGATTCATTTATGTTAAAGATGTAGTGTTTTATGTTGATTACACATTACCTTGTTATGATAATCATGATATATCATTTCATTATGTTCATGTTTCTCTTGTAATCTATTAAAATATATATTGCCTATCATGTATAGTAATATTAATTTTATTCATTTTTTACACCATTCTAGGATTTATAGATCACATTTTTTATGTATGTCCTCATGTTATCCATTGCAATGATAAGTACGAAGAAATGTTGTGGTCTGGTAAAAGAAGTTTTCAATAAAGATGTTGTATTTTATAGACTAAGTTATCATGAAATGTTCCTAATCACAAAATACACTAGACCTATAAATCTTCTAGGTTATATTAAGGGAACCTTTATGTAATAAATCATTCTTATATGTGTAATGAATATCATGTTTTTTATAGTATCTACTATCATTATTCTATAGAAGTAAACAATTTTAGGGCCCAAACACTTCAAATTTCCGCAAGAATAAAATATTTTTATAAACATGTATCCAATAATGTAGATAATAACATTGAGTCTACTATAATAATACCTCATATTTTATAATTTATGACACACTGTCACTCAAGAATTAGTTTCACTACATATAACAAGCTTGTACAATTATCCTTTGTCACAACCAGACTACATTGAGTAAGACTTTTGTACTAGAATTGTGTTTCCAGAGTATAATTTCCTCTACCTCAACAACCTACTTGTCCTGAATAGCAATTAATTTTCCAACTTCCTTTCAGTAGTGATTCTATTTGTCCCTCTTCCGAACTTGGAGTAGGTGTAAATCCCCTCTCGCTGGGTACTGGTGGAATAGACTCGCATAAGTGATGTATAATCCCCATCCTATTAAAATATCTTCACTCAACAAGATATCCCATACACTAGGATTCGATGTGATTTTTACCCAAAAAATGTGATATATAGGTAATATGTTAATTCAATTTTCCTGATAACTACTACCACTATAAGAAACCTGAATATGCTACTACATTCTTTAAGAATAACGACAACTAGGTTATGCTGCTGAACAATCCTGATTCCCACCATTAGGTTCCCTAATCTTTCAATCAATTATTAGGGCCTGGTTTACTATCCTAGAAATATAATTCATCCAAAAAGTATTTCAATGAGATTGGTGGGTGTATATCATACCATAATCAAAATTCATCACAATTATAATCCCTTCACCCACTAATGTTAGAGAAAATGACTACAGCTCATTACAAATATTAGAATAGTCCAGGATATAAATGGACCCCAACTATAAAATTATAAACTCTCAAGATATGTTATCCCTAAATGTAAAACGAATAATGAAATTATATAATTCCATCAAGAAATATGTCTAGATTATATTCTGATGTCGATCTTCTAGGGTAATGACATCCCTCCATCTCTTAGAATATATATGCATCATATACGTAGCGAGTTTGACACTATTCTCTATTATCATCTCCATATGATTTAATACAGAAATCATGACCATAATCCATAACATTATATCATGAGTTACTCCATTCCCCAAAATGGTGGGTGGATGATGATGTGTAAATGCCTAAGTCATATATTCCATAATCGGGGAATGTCGACAAACTTCACGTATGAAATAATTCATAAAATGTTTTCCCTCTCGAAAACATAGTGAGAGTGCCCATTCCAGGAATACTAGGTGGCTTCTATGGGCTCACTACTAGAGGTAATAACCATGGATCAGGTCCCACCACCCCATTTCTAGGTAGTCACTACCCTCCTAGTGTGCAACGCAAGGAAATCATGGTTGCGTGATTCTTAAATTCAAAATAAACACCATATAAATAACATAACATTTGAATTGATAGTATATTAATAACCAAATCGGTACATAGTATTCCTATAGAAAATTTCACACCTTTATGCTTGCTCAAATTATTAGGTCTAGGGGATTAAGGGAAACCATAGCGAGCTATAATAAGGAAAGTGACACACCCAACTACCAACTACTATGGTTGGGTTCCGTTCAATGTCTCATATCACAACTGAGGTTTTGATATTTGGAGTTTGAATAAAAGGCCATAGGGGAAAACACTATTAACATTGAAATTGGAATCTTTATTTCACACTAACCATTTCATTTACATGATTTGAATTCATTTTAGTTGATAATATTTTATATAATTATATATATGTCATTTTCTAGTAATATGCTTCACCGTTTCTAATTTATAAAAACAATATTCCTTGTAAATTTTAATTGGAAAATCATTTAACTGATTCCTTAACATTATATCTGGATTATAATATAACATATAATATGTGGTGATTTGATTACATGAATTAAATATTTGATTTTTCGAAGTACATGATATAAAAATTACCTTTTGAATTCATGTAATCTAATCAACTATGTTGAGTCCATGGAGCTAGTATATCTAGAACCACAACATGGAATAATTTTCCAATTAAGGAGTGATCATCAATACATTCTTGGAAACAACATCTAGATTGATGTATGTTATTTAATTAATCGAATTATTTTATCACTGAAATAAGAATTTTAAAATTTCAAATATATTTTAATCAATTAACAAACAATATCCAATAGTAAATTCCGGTACATAGTAAACATGGAATAGAAAAATGCTTGACATATTAGTCATAATGTTCCTATAATGATGTTAAGGATACTAATTCATTAATGTACAAGGCCATGGAAAAACTACATTATGATGATGATGAGGATGATAATAATAATAATAATAATTACTATAATAATAATAATAATAATATTAATAATAATAATTATTAATATTATTATAGTTATCTCAAAAAATACTCATGTCACCGAATGGTTAAATTGTGTCAACTGTAACAGGAGAAATCCAAAATAACAAAAAACCATACTAAGTAATTTTGGATTCCCTTGTGCATGGGTTAGCTACTCTTGGGAATAGTCTCATTACCTAATATAATTACATAATAGTCTCTTATCTAATAACCAAACAATAAAAAATGAAAACGTGGAATTGATACAACATTATAATGTCCAAACTAGGGATCCACTAATGTGGTTCCTCGAGTTGCGAGGTAACAAAGCCTCAAGCGCCCCTCCCCAATAGCTAGAGGCTTCAAACTAAAAGTGAGGGTCTAATGTTGTATAGTGGGCAGACAATAACTTCATAACATAGTTTCATGGAAGAAATAATAAATATATAAAAATACATAAATCATAATATAGCATATAGAAGAGTAGAAAAACAAAAAAAATAGTGAAATAATAACTAACAAAGAAACTGAAATAATAACACAATCCATAGGATGGGTTATATAAAGAAGATTTCATCATATGATTATATGGAAAAATGGCGATGCAAAGGATATAATGTACAACCATATGCATCCATCTATGTAGAAATTCCAAAAATTAAAAATATAAAGATCCAATAGCACAATGAGTATATTCTCTATCCTCTTCTCCAATGATCTATTATATAAGCTAAATATATATATCTTCTGTAATAGTGTTTATTATCATTTCCAAACACATAATTATAATGATTAATTAGGTACAAATGGCAGTCTGAGTAGGGTGTTTGATAATTTTAGTAGGCCATCACCAATGGTGTCTAGAATAATCCAACAAGTATACATAGCAGTACAATATATAGGTATCATGAAAAATAAATAATTTTGTTAATGAATTACTAGTCTTATCTAGTTCAAATAGGACACATGGAAGACTCAACCTGCTTCGACATTATTTCAAATAGGTCTCAATAGTGGGTCATAAATAAAAACAATCATATATATAATTACTCATAAATATAATTAATCATATATATATTTTACACAAGTATATTCACTAGATAAACGGGGACATATATAGACATATACAAAGTTATAGGTGTCAGCTATGCCAGGGGCATATATCATTGATCAATAACTAGTCTAGTGAGAAATATGATCAAACAATGTGTACAAGACCTGAATCTCTTGTGAATTAAGGAAATCATGGCCATCAATAGAGATGGTGGGGTGATACATCATAACCAGCACCCAGAGCAAGGTAATGGGGAACATCATTTACATTATCTAGATTGGATTATAAAAATTAGAGAAGTCATTCCAATAACCCAATTTATTAAAGGTTGGAATTCCATTCTCAATAAAACCCTTATCCGTTTTTCAACAACCAATAACCCTATAATACTAATAATAATAGTAATTATGTTATACCTTTTAAAATTTTATTTTCATTTTCAAAATAAATTAATGGTGAAAAATTCATATAGATCTTATTTATAATTATTCAAAATGTTGTGTGGCCTTTCCACCCACTTATATTCATTTAAATTAATCCTTTTAATCCACTGTGAATATAAAATCCATTCCATAGATAAGAAAAACAATCATATAATGTTTTAGAAAATTAATAATTATATAAAAGAAGGTATTCAATTTAGCACTCCCAAAGGGGTGGAAAGAAATCAGTTTAATATCCTCTAATCATTCAACATGATCTATGGGAGTAATAAGACATGTAATAATTATTTAAAGAGGTTCAAGAAATTTTAAGGAAATGTATTATGATGTAAGGCATGATTAACAATGACAAAGATATGAAAAACACATATAACTTTTGTGGGAAATTGATACCACACATACCATAGACTATAGATGAACAATAATCTAGAAATGTCTATTGATTTGAAAAAGTTTTGAAGAAAATTTTAAAAATGGAAAATGCTATGAAAATAGGTAAAATTAGATCGCCCTAAAGTAATGTAAGAAATTTATTGATAACCCATAATAGAAAGCAATAGGATTATGGAATTTACTATTACATATCCAACACTACTATAAAAATACTGGAAATTGAGATCAGACATTGGAGTTATTAATGAAATTAACTTAGTAGGAGGGAGACATCATAGGGAATAAATGGGGGTTTATGTCCACTATAATAGAAAATAAGAAGGGAAATAATGATTAAAATAATTCTAAGGGAAAAATAGTAATTTCCAATAATTTAAAGGGGTCTCATGAATTGGAAACATAGTTTTTGAAAATGTGTAACATACACTATCCATGAAACCCCTATCATGGGATGGGACACTATTTGACTAGCCATGTACAAGCCATGGGAATAACTCAATCCAAAAATTTACAACACTGAATAAGTGTAATGCCTAGCTCGAACATTTGTAGACAAACCATGCATCCTTTTGATGTACGATGAGTTCACCAAATGATTGAGTCTCGTGGTTTGCACTATCTGTGAATAAACCATGATACTCAGTCATCCTCCAAAATTTATGAATCTTCAGGATTCAAAACATATATAGACACTCCCCATACATTCTTGAGGCCATAAAGAATCCTCACTTGGAAGAAACAATGAATGTAAACTATAAAAACAACAATCTATACTTTTTTGATAATATGAGATGTAACATTGAGCATCGTGGGAAGGTTTCTTATCAATTTTCATTTCCATTTCAGTTGATATGCATTAATAATGTAATCAATATATCATAGCTTAGGAAACACCATCCACGTCCGTCTCATGTTCTGATTTTTGAAGATAATGAGTTTTGTCCAAAAAATTACTATATTTCATTTAGTAGAGATAATTATCATCCAAGTAAAAGTATTTCATTGAAAGACAATTCTATTTGTTAGAGTGTTATGGCAGGACATATAAAATTTTCATTAGACTTGTAAGAAATAATTGTTAATGAGGAAGCAGTGGAATCAACAATTTTTAGTACACAATTATTTTACATTACATCCTGGGGATATAAAGTCTTGTGGTGAGGATTTTTTAAAATCTAATTATGAATTTTAGGTATTTATATTCTCTCATATAATTTTTCTATTTATTTGGGTGAACTTTTGGACTCCCTAGGATGGGTAGAATTTTTTATAGAAAAAAACCAAATGTTTGGCGATGTATATTGGTTTTAATAAATATAGTCTAGATGAAAAAAATTTAATGTATTTGTGGGATTCTCCTTCAGTTGGATAATTATAGAGTTAGTTTGGTTTTTTGAAGAGAAAATAGTATTTTCAATATTTTCATGAGAAATAACTTCCATTTAAAGTGTTTACATGCCACATATTGGTCACTAAGAAGATGTCATGAGTTCAGTTCCGAGTGTGTCAACTCTTGAACATTGCAGATATAATTTAAACCAATTTTAACAGTATAATTGGGATTTTGATCCCATGGAAATTGGGTTTTTAGAATATTTTGGGGTTTGTGAATTAAATAATGTAAAAACAAGATTATTTGTCACATAATCCTCATGTATTACCTTTTTATATTTAATATATGAGTTTTTATTCAGTTTTAGCCTATTCCCAATTGGCCCAGGTTCCCTCCTAGATAATTTTAGAGACCTCTGTTACTTGAAAATCATTTTTTAGTGATTTATCATCATGGTTGTTATGGTGTAATTCTTCGAGTAAGTAATCATTCTATTACCTGATTTTCATTGATTATGGTAGCATTGTTGGGTGGTGTTATTGGATATGTTAATCTATGACGAAAATCTTCTTGAGCTATTATTGATTTGTTATTAAATATTTTAATAGAGGATAATTATTATGTTAGTTATGGTGTGATATATGAGTTTCTCTAATGTATATTGTGATTTATCATCACCCTTAACCATTTGTCTTGTTGAATAGATTATGAGATGTTTGGGTTTATTCCAGTTCGTCTATCATTATTGTTATGTTATTCCATGTTAGTGGATCCTATTATTGTCATGTGAAACTTGAGTTTGTGGTTGGTGGTTCTGTCTCTATAATATGATGGATTTACCGCTATGTTCTAGTTTTGATATTTTTTTATTATTTAAATTGAATACTCAAGTGACAGATTTGTGTTTGTGAAAATGGTTTTTTAATAAAAAAATGCTTACCCGATTATTTTGGTTAAATAAAAGGGTAGTTTCAAAGAATTATAATATTTATTTATTAATTGGTTTTCAGAGCATGATTATGATGGAATGGTTTGGAAAATGAAGAAAAAAGGATGCCATGGGTACTTAGGTAGTGGTTGTATCGTAGAACCATTTCCCTTTTATTATTGGGGGTCCACTCTTCAGGACATCCTCTTCTCACTATACCAATTATTCTAGGGACTAAATTGAAATTTTGGGGTTCAATCATGGGGTGTTCCATATTTCTTAGGCCTGTGTTCTAAGGAGATGAGTTCACATTGGTCATTTATTCTTGTACGAGTTGTATGTTATCCTGAACTATAGTGATCCTTGGTGAGACATTACTTGGGATTCTAATTTTTATTCGATTTTTTATGATGTGTGATGCAAGTTTGTATTTTATTAGATTGCCCAGATATATATGGAATACTATGAAACTATTTTTTCATGGATTATTTAGGAAATATATAAATAGGTATTTTTAAATGTTTTACCATGATTTTGATATCTTTTTTTACCGGTATTTCCTATAAAAATTCATTAAATTTGTGCATGTTCATATTATTTATTAGAGAAATATTATTGAACACCATGGTGTTATCCTAATGATCTTTTTATATCACACCATATTCACCCCTTTATAAATTCATAGATCATTGTTTGTCTTTAAATGTTCGGAATATAAAGGAAACATCGTGAGGTGGTGCGTCTTTGGATAAATTTTTTCTGGATAGATTGTGGTGAGATGGTGGGAGTATCCCACTATATGAAATAGAGTATTTAGATTCAGTTTTACTTGTTCATCAAGGTTAAAATTGTAATTTTAGATATTTTGACTACTTTTGATTATTTTACTTTGTATTTTTTTAGTAATGGAATATTTTTATCTTTAATGTTGTATCTCTATGTCATACAAATATTCAATATCGTTGATTCGGGTTGGGTTAAATCATTCCCTCTGGTCAGTGTATGATACTAGGGTGCTAGTCTCCATCTAATGGGGGTTGATAATTCCCTTAGAGTATGTGGATTTTCGTGTTGGGTACAAGTTTGAAAGGGTATTAGGTTGTGTTATCCACAAATACATAAACTATATGTCATGAAAAAGTTTATGTCGTGAACACTTTAAAAAATACCATTGCTCACCGTGGACATATTTATATCACAAGTGAACAAAATAGTTAACATTTTGGGGTTTTAAATTTGTTTATTTAATGATAAATCTTAGATCCATTCATAGGAAATAAATGGGTTTTCATACCATCATTTATTTCAAAACATATGTTAAATATCATATATTTTCAACAATTAATATATAAATTATGATAAAACCCAATTTAACAGTTGTTTTTTAGAAAACAATGTTAATTTTCCTCTGTAAACATTATTAATAACATAAACAATGATAAAAAGTTGGATTTTAATATTGGTTATATAAATAATTGAAATTATAATTACAATTTCACATCATTATTTTAGGATATTTTAATTTTTTTTCATTGTGTTCCTTTCAATTTATAAAATCCCTCAAACACTTTTATTGACCACCATATACTTTTTTGAGGAAAATATATATATGTGTGTGTTTTTTCACACATGTTATATATTTTTGATCGATTCCATATTCAATAATAATACTCATTATTCTAGTTCAACATTAAAAAATTTTATAGACGTATTTAGTATTATCAACCTGTTATCAATTTTTTATTTGTTTTTGAGTTTGTAATGTTTTTTAATTATTTGTTTTTTATGATGAATGATAATTATTCTGATTAATTTGAAAATATATATCTTTAACATATGAACAATCTATTACTCTTTAAAATTCCACACTGGACATAATTTCATATGTCTGAAATGTTCATCAAGAAAACATAACTGACCATCAGAAAATGATATTTGTAATTGAATGACATCATAATAAGCAAGGAAACAATGTCAAATATTAGGTTTCCTATTATTTATTATATTTGATATCTAAAAGTTTCACCATTATCAATAATTAATTTAATTTTAAGGGAATTATATTCTTTGAAATATTTAAAAAATATTACATACAGTCATCATTAGTTATTATTATAACCGATTTTTAAGGACAGTTATAATATTTCTTTTAAAATTCTAATGTTATTATGGACTTTTGAAATTATGTACAAAAATAATCACCATTTAAAGTCATGAAAGTTTGTCAAAATAATATATTTTATATAATATTTATAACCTATATTAAAAATGTATTTACAAATTCTCTTAAAAAACTAATCATAAAATATCAATGTCAATAACAAAAAAACAAATATAAATATATGTTTTTGTAATAGTATGGGATCTCGCATCTCTGAAACAAACATGATCTAGAAAATGTAAAAAATTCCATATTTATATAAAATTACTATAAAAATATATTGTAGAATGATATGATTAAATTAAATCAAAATAAAGTTCTAAATATTTTATTTAGTTAATTTAAATTTATTATTCAAGTGGTTACACAAGTATACTATTACATTTGAGGACATGAGGTAATGGGTTATATTTACACACTATCATTATTTTGGGTTAGTTTTTTTAACATTATTTTCCTTTATCTCCCTGTTTTTATTATATTCATATTATATGTTATATATATATATATATATATATAATTTTCCCATATATAAATTGATTAATTTCCCTCTCATTTTTGGGGAAATGAATTTTTCTTATGTTCGAATCTTTGGGACTTCTTAAAATAAATTAAAATGAAAGCGAACTATCATTTTTATTATTCTATTTCATATAACATTTTTTAAAGGATTTAATATTCTATGCCCCCAAAATGTAATCATTGTTTTGTTGAAATGTGTTATCACTCATTTCTGGTATAATGTAAAACCCTACTCTCTTATCTCATTTAGAACGTATTCACAAATTTCCTTATCAAATATTTAATGAGTTCATTCCTACACCTAATTCATTAACCTTTATTATCATTTCTAATTAATAAGAGGTCTATATTACTATTTTATGATTTATTAATCTTTTATAAATTTATAGAAATTGTTAATAATTTTTTGGGAAATTTTATGATACATAATATCTATATATTTCAAGACTCCAAAATTTAAACAATTTTATTTTTATGGTTCACTCTATGATTTATTTATGAATTATTTAAATGATGAAAACATATACAAATAGATATTGAGAATATGGGTGGCCAAATATCTATAAATTCTTTTAATGAATTGTATAATTAAATATATCTCAAGAGATCATGTTATGAATAATTGGATTTGAGTCTTGTCCAATGTTTAGGATACCATTGTATAGATTTGTAGCCTATCTGTATGTTTCATTGTTGGAAATATTGTAATATTTATATGATCTATTTTCTCTGATACTTAACTTATATTCAATATAAAATTTCAAATTATTTTACCACATTTATTTGATTCTCAGAATTATTATTGTTTTATAATATTTTGTCCCTAATTTCATGATTACATTTAATTAATTATTAACATTCTTTAATGAATATATTGTATGATTTATGTATTCTTATAATATTCCACTACATTTATATATAGTTACACCCTTACTAGGATCTATATTTCATCTTTTTTATTTACTTATCTAGTGTATCCCATATTGAGATATATGTCTAATGAAATTTAAATACATATTAATATAATGGGAATTAAATATCATATAGTTTGTATATAATATTTTATTATGTTCCTATACCCCTAAAAACACAATACCTCTATATATAAAACAACAATTTTGATATTATTATTATAAATGATGTAATAATTTGTATATGAGCTGAAGTTTTTTATAAAAATTATTAATTTCATGGTCGTGGAAGATTTTTCTTCTGTCACTAACAAAAAAAGGTGAAATGATAAGTTCTAAATAGATGTGGGAAGATATTTCAAGTGAATTTATTTTCACATAAACAAAATAACTTTTGGTTGATATGAGAACACACCACAATGAATTTCAATTACATAGAGATTCCAAATATGATACGTAGAGCTGGAAATCTGTGTTATGGTCTAGTATATGAATCCCTTGGTGATATATGAGACAATAATGTTTTATAAGTAGAAACATAAGAGGTAAATAAATATTTCATTTCATGTTTTTAGAAACCAATATTTACTAAATGATCCAAAAACAATGTTATAAGAATCAATTTCAGGGTTTGGGTGATGACATAAACCACTAGTGATTAATTTTACACTAAAATAAATATTAATTTATGATTTTCTGGAATTATTACACATTGTATTTTATGAAAAATAAAGAATGATCTCAAAACTTTCAAAAAAAATAAAGATTAAAATTTTATTAAATTTATAATTAAATCTATTACTATATATATTTAACAAAAATTTGTGATATGGAGGATGCAACATAGATAGTGTGTTGTTTGACAATTTATAAGAGGTATAAATTTGTATCTTTATAGAATCTATATGAGGTCAGATGTTATTGGAGGAATTTGAAAATTTTATATTCATTACCAAATAATGATAAATGTGGAGTATGTTTCTATTTTAAAATTGAATGTGTATTAATTATTTACATATATAAATTCATTATAATGTATGTGATCAAGACTATTGTGAGAGAAATAGTAATTGAGGTGTAATGACACTATATAAAACAATTTATAATTGAGTGATTATTATAATGAGTTGGGTGAGGAATCAATGAGATCATATTTATCCCATGGAAATTGTCTATATATATATGGTTAACTAAGTAAATTAATATTTGATTTATTTTTATGACTATTTTATATATGGATGTATTGTTCAATAGAGATCTATATTTTGAATATAATTGTATAAAAAAGATCAATAATATAATAAACCCAAAATGAATTGTACTAATAATCTAACTTACATCCATCATAGAGTGATATCTTTGTAATCCTAGTTAAATGAATTACTGGAATCATATTCCATTTTTGGTTATTCTTATCCCAATTAATAGATCCGGAAGACACTCGTGAGTAATAAAGTCATTATGGAATGAGGTGGAATGAAATTAAATTATATAATAATAAAATGTAACAACACTAAATATCTCTTTGTACAAATATAAACAAAATTGCAATTTATAGATACACAATTAGACACATGGTAAGTGGATTATTTAAAGAAAAATATTTTAATGGATTGAATCTATATTCTAAAAAATTGAATGATTTTTATTGGGTACTATTAACTACTTTTTACATAAACGTTACATCTCAAAAATAACTAATGTAAAAGTGAGAGATGTTTATGAACTTCTAGGAGGATGAATCAAAATTCAAATAAGTAATAACCATGTAATAATGAAGTATTTTTTATACATGATGATGATTTTGAAGAAATATATTGATTTATTATTTATTATAGTGATTGTAAAAGTGAGTGATATTAATGGACTTGAAAAAGTCATACAATATACAAGAATAATGAAGTGAATCCTATAAAGACTTATGTCTAATTTAAATCTATATGTTTAGTGAAAACAAATCAATCAATGTGTTATATCATTAAGTTATTTTAATGATTCTCCTAGAAAATGATGAGATAATAAATTTGTATAATTTGATAGTGGAGGAAATTATATGAAATAATTTATTCAAGGATACAAAATTGCTCATTGTAAAAGATTATATAAATTCAAAAAATGTTACTAATTGATGTCGTTGATCTCTTATAAACTAAACATAGTGACTGGAATAATAAAGGCAGAACCCAACAATTATGTTTTTGGGGTAAAAAATTGGAATAATCTCTACCAAGTGTGTGTGGAAGCACCAACATGAAGAAGAATAGAAATTCTATTTTATGTGATAATCCATAAAAAGGTAAGCGCATATAAAAACATTAAAGTTAATATCACAACGAGTAAATTTATCTTACGCAATGAAGAATTTTTTATAAATTTAGAAATTAAATTTTTTTAGGCCCAAATACATTCAACTATGGTTGTAATGATTAACAAAATAATAATAAGATAATAAAGTGGGTGTTATCAATATAATGTTTAGAGTTTAATCCACTAAATATATCGTAAGTTTTTAAGGGGTTATTATAAATAAATCTGATATAGTGTTAAAATATTGAAAATTATTTACTAAAAAATAATACTCTCCACTTCTTGTATAAATTTTTGGAGAATTTTAATATTTTTAAGATCACTTAATAGTAAGGTCATGGATAAATATTAAGAATAATATTTTTTTCTGTAAGAATACATATTTGAAAAATTATCATCAATTTAAAAGAATAATATATCTATATTATGATGTCACTCGAAGGAATACATTTCCAAAGATGAGTGGGTAAATAAATTCTACAATATATGAAATATATTTATACTGAGTAAATTTGTTTTTATTATAAATTAAAATAAGGAATCTGAAGTAGGGAAAGAAAAAAATGAAAAATTTATAATACTTCCTAAAAGTAAAATATTTTGTTTCATATATAATAATATATTGTGACATATATTGTTTATAAATATTTTTATTTTCCATCAAGTAGGTAAAGTAATGAATCTATGAGGAGGATTTATCATCCTCTAGAGTGGAATAAAAAATGTGTTGCTGATATGCCCAAAATCTAAATATCTTAATTTATGATATACCATTCCCTTATGGTATGATATATTTAAGCCATTTAAAATTTGAATTGATTGATTTTTCAATATATTTTTTTTGATATATATATATCATTTACACTAACTGGGATTGTTATATGTTATGAAATTTATATTTCATAAGGTGTCAATAATTAAGTGAAATTCTCTTCCAAACTCCAAGATTAATGTAAATCCAAAAGATAATATTTTACATTTAGGAGTATTCCAAACATTGAATATGATTACTTTAAAAAACATTATATGATGAAATTCATAGGGAAGTAGTTGTCCAATTGTTAAAATAGTTGTAACTGAAATAATTCACTTTTCCATTATAACTTGTATAAGTGAATGCTTATGTAATTTTAGGAGTATCCTTGAGTATTACAAAAGGTGGTTTTACCCATGAGGTAGTGATGGTTTCAGATTTCCCAAACTTTTTTAATTCTACCCATTCATTATTTACCCTTCACCATTATCCTTCATGATATACTATTATAACATAGGATATGTGAGAGTACATTCCATTAATTTCAGTGATTTAATATGCCACACTGATACATAAAGCCATGGTGGAATTCTCTGACTTCCACTTAGGGTTCTTCATCAAACACATGATTTCATACTATCATAGTAGATCATCTAGGTAAGGAATACCATTATTTCTGTATTTAATGTATATAAATGTTATCAAGATTCATGTAAGGTGTGTATTGGGAGTTTGGTTTTCTCATTTCTTATACAACATTAATTAAGTATTAATGAATCTTTGAAAACCTATCATTGTTATCAAACACAAAATATATTTTTAATCAACATTGATGATTTTCAAAATTAAATTATATTCATGTACCAAATTTTAATTTATTTTAATTATTTTTTCATTGTAACTCATAAAATAAATAAATTGCATCGGACAATTGTATATAAATTGTCATAATAATTGTTTATGACTTCTTATACATCAACATATACTAATAATCAACATTCATCATACATAATATAACTAAAATAATTAAAAATATATATTAAATTAACCACAACATATATTTTGTCCAATACATCATTAGGACAATTCAACGTCATCATTTTGATTTAATATGAATATTATAGTTATTAATTCTCATCTTAATTAAGGTTGTCAATAATTTAGTTTTAAATTATAAAATAGTTATAAAATTATGTATAATTAATTTCATTGATTTTTCATGTTGATAAATTCTATAATACCACATTCATAGATTGAGTAATATTTTTTTAAAAGATAAATTACTTAATAATTTTTAAATCATGAAATTAAAATATATTAACATTATAATTCCCTTATTTTGTCCCTCAATTCATAGCGTAACCTTCTATATTAATATATATTACTTATAATAATAGAATTCAACAAATTAAATGAATTTATATATTATTAATTTATTTTAATTAAATAATATGATTTTAATTCAAATGCTCGATTTTGAAATATAAATGTGTTTATATTACTATATACCTAAAAATTACACTTAATATTTATTATTATTTAATCCTTATTAATGATTTCATATCATATATTAATTTCATTATACCATTGTTTATTATTGTTTAATCAATATAGGTAATGTTGTTTAATGGAATTTGGTGGGATTTGTTAAATATTGATGCACATGAGGTTTTAACTAGAATATTATAATATATGACATTAATGAGTCTATTTTGGAATAATATTGATTATAGTAGTGATAGTTAATCTTGGAAACTATATAAAATAATACTAGGAATAAAGTTTATTCATTTCAATAATTGGATAAACTTATTTACAATCCATGTCAACGATCTTCGACATTATGTGATAAGGCATTAAATGTGACACCCATTCATATATAGAATAATCACTTTATGTTTTCTGATAATGGATCTCATAAACCCCAATGTGATTTAATCAAAATACTCTTATTCCAATATAAAACTCAATATTTTTATGGGATTTTATGCTATTGTAGATTAGGGTTCATATTAGAGTGTTTTCGTATATCTGATTTTGTAGAGTTCGGTTATGTGTTGCTGTATCTTGATGATGGTTCAGTAGTTTCTACTTCTCAAGCATGCGATGCCTATTACAATTGTTTAACTGAAATAATTCAAAATATCTAAAATCTGGAAATTGACATGGGTAAATATATATACCATCTAATTATGTTAAATGTTTCTTTTTTACATTATATGTTCATAGGTTTTTTATAAATGATTATAGTTGGTGTATTGGATGTGCACCTGAAATATGATAAGTACGTTTACTAGAGCTCATTTAGTATATACTCAAGAATTTTTAAAGGAGTTTTTCATTATACATGAGAAATAGTATGACAAACTATATGTTGTTCTAGGATGGGTTTGATTATATAACATATATATATCATTTTCTCAACATGTTAAATTCGATTGAGCTTTATTTATTTTCATTAGAAGTTCAATTACTAATTCTTCTTGGGAATATTGAAAAATGACGATGAACCAATGTTATTTGAGATCGATTCACATTGATACTAAATCTTGACTGATACAGATTTTATAAATACTTTCTTGCTTTTTTATAAATATATATATGAGTATGAATAAATTTTATGAGGGTTTTTCAAATCTTATGTTTTTTATGTGTATTTACTATAATATATATTTTATTATATTACAATATAGAAAAATAGTCTCAATAATTTCTATGATATTATTTCTTATTGATAATAGTGTTTTACCCTGAAATGCTATTTTTTTAGGAGCATTGTTGTCTCTTGATATATTATAAAATACAGATAACTATATTGTTTCAAACACGTGACTCTAAAATTATATAAAACTAAGAGGTAGGTGACAGTGGTATAATAAACATGTTTCATCATGTTATATTCTATTATTATTAGAAATAATTTTCTCTCACATCAAATTATTCACAAGAAAATAGTGGTTCTATTGAATTGAAACTTTCATTCGATATGATTACATACTATGGAGGTATGTAATAGTATTCTATCAATATAGGTGAAACATTATATTATTACTATAGAAGTTATTTTTATACAATTTTACATCTGATTATTATGTAAAATATATATTCATGAAATAATTATAGTATGGTATGACTGTAAAAAACTTTTATTAGTGATAATTTAGATAGAATAAGATATACTTTTGAATGATAGGTAATAATATTATTGGAATTTATTTTAGTAGTATCACATATCATAATAATCATTGAATTTCCTTTAATTTATATATATTTATTCATGTTTCATTTAATGTTTCCTTTTTTAAACTCCAAAATTTGATTCTTGTTTTCATTATTTATAAAATGATAATAAGTACAATAATTGTGATTGAGCCTTCCAGTGAGAATTATCATGTTGTTAGTATTACGATTTATTCATAGGTTAATAATAATTTATTATATATATTAATAAAACCTAAAAAAATATCCATTGAATTGTATCATTATCATGGAGATCTCATACACATTCATTCACCATAATTTATATTTTATTTAATATTATAAACATATTATACATAAAAATTCATATAAAAAATATTATATAATTCTCCCAAATTCAGAGGAAAAGTAGCATTTATATCCATGGTATTATATAGTATTTATATTTTAAGATGTGAGGAGAGAATTTTTATTGAAATTATGAATTATATTATGGTAATTGATGATGATTTGGGACATAAAAAATGAGATCAATGAGTTTATATATTTTCTCTAGTTTTATATATGGATTTTTGAACAATCATTTCTTCAACGAATAGTTGATGATAATACAGGTACATATGATTCAGAATATACATGAATGGTTCATGAAATATGATAATATTATCCATTACCTCTCCCATTTTGTTTTATCTAGAATGTATTACATAAAATATTTTTTTTAGGTAGAATAGTTTAATTAGGTAAACATGTATCAAATTTACCATTATTTAATATTTTTTAACATAAATTAGGATATAATATCTTTTTTAGGGTGTTTATATTTGTTAACTATTAGTTGTATCACTTATATATGGAATTTATTGTAAAAGTTGAATATGAAAAAAAGATTATTTGTTACATTTTGAAATGAAAATGGATAACGATGATTTATTGCCTCCTATTATATATTTCTTAAGAGTATTTCATCAGGGGTATTTTTTGTACTTGAGACAAATCATGGTGATAGTTCAAGATTAAATAATTAATTGCATATTGATTCTTTATGTGTAATTTTTTTAAATTTGTTTTAGTATTATACTACCGTAACAAATAAATAAAAGGGACATTGCACTAATATTTTTTACCTTCACCGCTAATCTAGACGTATTTCTATTATAAGGATGAGGGAATAAAGTATTATGAAAAAAGTGTTCTATATATTTAATTCCTAGAGAAAAACACTATATCTAACATAGTTTTGATATTACTATTGAGGAAACACTCCCTATATCATAACAGTGAAGAAATATAGACATTATCTATTATTGGGTATTATAAAAACACAATTATATAGGTGGTAATTTAAATATTTACTTAACTTATCTTCATATTTTAGTTTTCAATTATTTAGTTTGATATTATTCACTATTTTTTACAATTTTCATTCATTATATGGAAAAGTATAATGGCTATATTCCTCTATAGAAATAATTAGCTTCAATTATTTAATTTCTTAATAAATATTCATTTTTTGTTTTTTTTTCAATTATAATTTTTTTTTAAAATTGAGGTAAATGTTCAACACAACTATTATGTATCCCAATGAAGTCAAAATGATGATATTTATTTTTCAAATTGTTGAATAAATATCAGTCTGTATTTAAGCACATTGTAATTTATAATGGTCCTCATTTCGTTTAATTAATTATTGTAATATTATTTTCTGAATAAATATTTGAAAATATATAAATTTTATCTAATTAGAGGAATCTTATAAAACCCTATGATTTTGGAATATATTTTTTCTCTATGTAATAATATTTTTAATTACTTACCATCGGGGTAAGCTTGCGCATGTATGGGAAAGCCTAGCTGAACAACCATGTGCAGGTGGAGAGAAGATTTCATGTTGAAGATGCAGGGGAGGAGCAGTTACAAGTAGTTAGTCTAGGTTGTTTGTAATGATTGATGCTTACAGGTAATGAATTCCTCTAAGGCCTATGGTCCATGTAATACTTTTTCCTACAGGCATTGTATGGGTTCCACCTCACCCCTTGAAAGGTGGATTATAAAAATCAATAAAAATGAAGGCCTTCGGGCCATTGGATGGATGGATGGAACGTGTTTCACAAGAAAAACTGAAAAAAATTGACCTATAACATATTATATGAATATTATTAAGAAAATTATAAAAAAATATATTGTAAATAAAAATATATTTCTAAATAAATAATTCCTTCAATTAATAGTTAAATAATTAATATGAATTATATTAAAAATTATTTCTGTTTCTTAATATACTATTTTTCATTTGTTCTATATATTATCCAAATAAATTATATTTTTCACTATTGAAATATTATTATATTAATATGTAATATTTCCAAAAAATATGCTATAAATCAATTATTTATAAATTTCTATCAAATATTATCTTAAAAAATTACTATTTATATAATTATTTTACAATAAAAATATTTATTTTGAAATATTTTTTATTTTCATAAAATAACAAAATTAAGAAATTTCAGATTCTTGATTTTATTATATGAGCATTTCTTAATTCCTGATTTCAAACTTATCTTGGGAAGAACATTAGATATTTTTAGGAAATGATTGAGTTTTAGGGTGAATATTGAAAAATACGAATTTTTGAAATGTAGTCACTTTTATAACAATAAAATTGTATGAATTTGTGTTAATTTATTTTAATATATAAAATATATATTTATTAATTTAAATTATTTAATTGAAAATATAACTTTCTATGTTTAAAACCCATTTTCATTTTGGAATCTTAGGTAATATTCTACTCTAATAGAAACCATTTTTGTTCTATTTTTTAACTAATTATCCACAATGTTGAATTTAGTTTTTTAATAATTTTAAATCTAAATATTTCATATTTGGTTATTTTAAAACAAATTAATGTAAAAAAATAAAAAAAATTGAAAACTTAATCAAATCTGATTTATTAAGAATAAAAATAAACTTTTTGTAATATTTTTTTGTGTGTTTCAAGAAATAATGTTAAAACAAAACTAAAAATATATATTATATTGGAAATACGATTTAATATTTGGAATAAATAAGGAAACTTTATGTGATAAGATCAATTTTTATGCAATAAAAGTTACTCACTAAGGTTAAAATTAGTTACCTTAGTAAATAATAAAAAATATTAAAATTAAAAAATCAATGTGTAAAAACACAATTTTCATTAAAATATGATTGAAAATTTTTAGTTAATTATTTATAATATTTAACATCCTCCACTCATTTATTTTATATTATTTTATCCATTTATCCTTTAAAAAGAGTTTTTTCTGCTTCATTATTACAAAAATGACCTTGATCTCACATATAAAAGGATCCATCACCACCCCCATTATCCACCCAATATAATCACATAATATTCATAAAATACCTTAAATAATGACTCACTGACACTCTTAGTCAGTTATTTTATATTTTTTACATCTCCCAAAATGACCTCTCATTGTATTATTCCAATTTTCAAATGTGCTCTTCGAATGATTAAGGTAAAATTTTCAATTACTCAATTTTCATTCAATTTAATTAATTTATTTTTATTCATAATTAGAATATAGTCAATTGTTTACATAATTGTATCCATAAAATATTTATATTTAAATGATTGTAGGTTAATTGGGAACCGATTTTCTACCTTCTTGAAAAAAATTAGAAAAACTAAATTGTCGCTTGTGTTATGTGTGGACTACCAACAATATAAGAAACATGTTATATTTTTCATAACCACATTATCTGTTTGGTAAAATGGTATTATTTGATGAATAAATATTTTATTGAAAATATTATTATGATTCTAAAAATATAAACCAATTCTAACCATGTTTACATATTATATAAACGAAATTATTACACTTGTGTATGTGAAGATATTTCCTACATTAATGTGACTAATATTGTTATTTATGTAGTTAAATTATCATTACCAATATCAATTAAATTATAATTATCCCACTTAAAAAAATGGTAATTATAAAATTATACTTCCATAATAATTTCATTATAAAAAATTCATCACACTCTTTACAACATTCAAGTATAAATTATATCTTGACATTGTTTGGGTCGGATTAACACATTACTTGAAATTAACAATAAATTTATATCATGGATGGATAGGAAAAAATGGTTGGAGTATTAATAAATTAATGAATTTTTTTTTTGGTTTATGGTTTTGTAATGGTTATATTAATATTTATCTTATTATTGTTTTACTACTCTTTTGATTTGTATAAATTTTCAAAACTAGCTCATTCCCAACTTCTCATCATGTATCATTACAAAAATAACTAATAAATGAACCTATATCATTATAAATCTATTAAAAATATATATTATAATATTTAAAATGATATACGAAAAATGAAATTTAATTCTATAAATATGAATTGATTCTTCCACTACTAAACGAGTTCTAATCAATTAATCAAAATAAATAACCTCCAATTATGAAAATATTATATATATATATATATATCACTAATATATTTGTAAAAAATGATTATAAAATAAGTATATATAATTTCATTGGTATGAATTTTTATTTAAAATATTAAATTATGATAATTATTAATAATTTATAGGGAATTATAGTAGGTTCTTCTAAAAGAGAGTAAAGATAAGGGGTTTTGAACCTCTATTTTTCATCATCGAGATCTGATGCTTGTTCAAAAAAATTTCTCCATTTTTTCATGTATATAATATCCATGGATTTAATTTTAATTAAATTTTAATGAAATAAATAGGATTTTAAAAACCATATATGTTATTTGTTTCATAGGTTTTCAATTAAAAATAATACAATGACATGACTACATTGGTTAAATAAGATAACCATTATCTTAGTTATAATTTATAATATTAAACATATTAAGTGATTTTTAGTTTTTTCACCCCTATGCTATTATATTTTACATTAGGTTTCTCTATAAGATATATATATTTTTTTCAAATATTCCTCCTTGATGAATTAATTCCAAATAAGACTAGGACATTGTAAAAAATAATTCTCTACTCTTTGTTATCTATTTTTTTACCCAAATACTTTTCATGAAAAATTTCCAATTCTATTTAGGTTTTGATGATCCCTAATAACCTTCAGATATTACTGATGGTTTTTTAAAAGTATTTTTCTCTAGTTTTATGTTTTTTTATGTGTTTTTAATGTTAAATTCATCATGTATTCAAATTTGGAAACAATTTCAAAATATTATTATAACTCTGGACAAATCATCTATGTGAGGATTTTATATATGTGAAGAAATATAATTGTGAACATTGGGATACAAAAATCACCAATGTGAATGATTATCCTTTATAAATTTGGTACTTCACAAAAATTGGGTACATTAAAAACCTATATGTTGATAAGTTTCTTACATGAGATATTTTTTATATAGACCAAACATATACATAAATTAGTTACATGGAGTAATTGGATATTTGAATTAGATATGTGGTGAAATTAGATACACGTATCCAAATGGATTCCTAATTCACTTCAGATACATTAGAAATTGGGTAGTCATTAAAGATCATTGGTGTGGAAATGTGGAGAATGTCTATGAAAATTAATCTATACAAATAAATTAGCCACATGGATCAGTTCGTCTACATGATTTCAAATATTTTGAATTTAGATATATAGTGATTTTCCATAGGTTATTTCATACTATAACTTTTATTTATTACAGTTGATGAATTTGAGGGTGGTTTTAATCCTGGATTGAAATAATCAAATGTGGGATTAAAATTTTAAGGTAAATATTGTTATAATAAGATGAAATTACTTAGAATTAAATCAATAAAAATGATATTTTTTTATAATCTAATCATAGTAAGGTATTTCTAAGAAAACAATGTCTATTTTTAAAATTAGTTTATCAAATTTTAAGGATCAGAGATGTAAAATTAAAATATAATTCTTGCATAATTTTTTTAGTATAGTTACAAAACTTGGATCATAATAGAGATGAACTAATGAACTAGAAATTTATATTTCTCATAAACTTATCTTATGAATTTCAGTATTTTACACAATAAGAAGAAGAATATTTTTTATATACAACTGTCAAACCTCAATCAATATTGAGGCCATCAAAGAAGACTACCCACATGTTGTTATCTCATCTTATCAACTCTCTAAGTGATATTTTCCTTCTATTAGTTGTATTTTACAATATTATTTTAAATATATAACCACATTGTATTTTTTCATTCATTGTAAAATATTTATATAACATGAACATTGAAGGTTGTGTGTTAAAAACCATTATGGATACTGGTTGAAAGATCATGTGTCATTTTAACAAGTATAAACTAATATCACTCATTCATTTAGTCCCTATAAGAAAAAAAATTGTCCATAGAAAAGTGATTGGTCTATTTAAAGCCAACAAACTCATAGAAAAGGGTGTTGCTAGAGTGGAATATATATTTTACTCCCTGAAAAACTATAATTATATTTCTTCAAAATCATTCATTTATGTTGTTTTATTTTTATACTATATATGAATAAATAAATATTATAAATGAGTCTTATCTAAAAGTAGGATGTTTTAAAAGGGAGGAAAATTAAAAAAAATCAATTAACCCCCCCCCCCCCCTATGATTTATAATGTAGTATATCTCCAAAAAAATGCTTATACAAGGTAGTGACTCTTGTGTTCTCAACTAAAAATGGATTATATATAAAGATTTTCATTAAAATAGAAAAATGATTAATGAAAAATGAGTTATGTTGATATCAAGAGATCCCCAACTTTGTAATGACAATTATGTTCATTATAAGGTAGGCATCATCATCTATTTTATGAACCTTGTTTTGAAGGCTTATCTCAAATCCATGAAGCCGTATAAAATTTAGTATCCCATCCATAAAAATGGGGTAAAAACATTTATTTAAATTCATATGAAATAAATGATATTTTCATGGACTAGGTTCCTATGATTTTTACTGGATTGATAAATTCCACACTATCCATGAAATGTGGAATACCATAGAGGTTACTTATAAAGGTACATATATTATGTTATCTATCTGGTATAATAATTAAAATATCATGATACATAATTTTTGAATTTTTTAAGGTGACATAATCACCCAACATAAAGGAATACATACTGAGATAGTGGATAATATTTTTGATTTATGGTCATATTTTTCTGAACAGATGATGAATTTAAAGTTCTCATCATTTTACCATTTATGTGGAGTGGGATCTTGGCTTCCATTAGAAAATCTACAATGACCAAGAATTTAAAAATAAATGATCTCATTGGATCCCTATTTATTTATGATATAGATTTTGATGATAAATATAGATATCACAGATTATTTGAGATAGAAAATGATTCAATGAAATTTTATACATCAAAATATGAAAATGAATAAAAAATAATCAAATAGCTAAGTCATCTAATAAAGATAATTCAAATAACTCTACTTTAGATAGTGATCTTTCGTACATTTCCATAATATATATATATATAAGAGTATTTATGATTACCTTCAACAAATATAATAATTCTAATGGTAATTATAAATTAATATAATTTTATAAATAAAAAAACTGGGAAAAATTAAACTTGACTGTCTGAATCTATATGAAAAAAACATAGAAAAAATTTATTTCATGAAAGTATACAAAAAATAAATCCACGAAATCCAAATGAAGTGCTTCAGGAGATTATAGTGATGTAACATATATATAATTAGAATATAAGAATTCTAATTACAAGGAAAACATGTGGTTTATTGAACACTATAATTTTTTACATTAATATTTGTTCTTCTAATCATGATTACGGATGTTAAAATAAAAATATCTCATGTGAGGAATTAAATGAGTATTTCGCTATAATGAAAACTAAATAAGAATATTAAAAAAATAAAAATAAGACTCTAAAATACTATTATGATGTTATTTCTAATGATAAAGATGACTTAAAAAATAATTCAGATTTAAGAAACCATATAGAACATTATGTTGTATCATATATTGAACTTTCAAACAGGATTGAAAAAATTAAAATTTTCAAGAATTTAATGATGAATAAAGTGTTCGAATAAAAAGTGATATTATTTAAATTAAATTATTAGAAATAGTATGGCTCGTTAAAATATGTTCAGAATAGTAATACAATGTGAGAGGCCAACGATTACCTCCATGAATTTATCATTTTTTCATTATAGATAGATTTAAAACTATTCAAAAAATTGTAGTTTGAAAAATAAAAAAACATTGATTCATATATTCATATTTTTCAAAAACAAATATTGTTAAATATTGTGGATATAACCAAAAAATTGGGTTCCTAAATCTTTTTTTTTGACATTGATGGACCCAAGAAAATATAGTTTTTAATAAAATTTCATGTTTGATTTGCTATTGTAGGAAAACGGTCAAAGTGTACTAATAGAAATTTATATATGTATGTTGTATTTAAATGATTATAAGTGAATATAGTTCTAACATCCATTATATTTCTAAATTTCATAGAGTCTACATAGCCTTTGGTGACAATGATAAAGGAAAAATTACTAGAGATGGATCACTTAGTAATCTCCAATCAGTCCTCAGAAACAATGTTTAATATGAGGATGAATGAAATAATAATATAATTAGTATTTTGCAACATTGTAATGAATGATATTTTTTTAATTTTAAAATTATGAATGTATGGTTATTAAAGATACAACTATTAAAATTAAGGCATCTAGAATAGATACTATGTATACCCCAGATCTTATTTTTTTGAGTATACAAAAATTAACCCATTTAAAATGTGAAATAAATGAATCTTGGGCTTCGAATATATTATTAAGATATTGAAATATCTATTATGTGTCAACATTATCTAATTAAATTTAGTTTCAAAATTTAATTATATGAAATTGTATTAAAAGAAACTATGTGATGCATGACAAATGTGAATGCAACATTAGTCATATTTTGATTGAATTATTGATGTTTCTACTCATATACCCATAGAACATATTTATATCAATTTTTCCCATATTTAATATTTATCCTTAGATGAAATATATTTTCTTATGTATTATTTGATTACTTTTCTATATTTTCTTATATTTTCTTTTTATGTGTTTAAAGTGATTCCATTTATTGTTTATTTCTATTTTTTAAAATTGGATCAAAATAAGAAAGATTCCAAAAAAAATTTATAATAGGTGACCATGAATGATAACTCCAAAACAATAAGTTCAAATAATATTTTTCAAAAGATGGTATCAATGATACTTTTCTTCCCCTTGACACCAAACTATAATAGTGTTGTATAAAGAAGGAATACAACTATTCAATTAATTTCTAGCACAGTGTTTTGTGAGTATAACATACCTACTTATTTTTATGATAAAGTTATATATATAACTTTTTATGTTGTAAATATATTTCGAATTAAATTTTTATTATATAAAATAAAATTTTATATGGAATATTATAATTCAAAAGTTGGTAAATTTAAATTTATTTATACAAGTTTGGTATTCTAAACACCATTTATTATAATGGAAAATTTGATCCAAAGGATGATGAAGGAAACTTCTGTAGCTATTTTACAACAATTAAGGCATATAGATATTACAATAAATGGTCAAATATTATTAAACTATCAAATTCGCTGAAATTGTATGAAAGTGATACTTTTGATAAAAAAATGACTAAAGTAGATAAATTCTGTGATTCTCTTAGAAACATGACACTTGAACTTCTTTTTGAATGTATGAGATGGTTTTTGTGTTGGAACATGATTTTCCAAAAGCAAATACGGAAAAGGATGAATACCATTGAAAAACATGTCTGCACCATATACATCATATAATTATTAGGAAAAATCCCATAGAAATAGTAATAGGAATCTTAGATGTAAGGATTAATTATATACGGTGTGTAAGAAGCCTAGTAGAGTTTTTTAGATTTCAATCTCAATATTCCCTCCGACTGCCGAATAAGAATTTGCAGAATATAATTCAATTATATAAATATAAGTGGAATTAATATTGTTCATGTTAAATATGGTCTGGAAATTAGTGAATGAAACTTTAATTTTCCGGTTATAGGAACAAAATAGTGTTCTATAAATAAACAGGATAATCATTGTGTAATTAGTACATATAAGGCCATAATACATTCAAAGGGTAATAACCAAGTATAAGGCATGTCATTTAAAGTTAAATTTCTAGATATACGTAGAATAGAATCCATTATGATTCTCCTAGCCTATGGACCACATATAAATTTCCAATTATATCATATTGATTAATACCTTATATTAAAAATTGTTTTCTTATAGAGGATATTTATGTTCAATAACCTCCTGGAATTGAAAATTCACATTATCAAGATTCATGATTTAAAATTACCAAAGATCATTATGGCCTCAAAAAAATCCACAAGATATTGGCATGATCATTTATGTTCATTTATTTTATTGAATTACTTTTATGAGGAATGAATGATAATTCTCTATTTAAGAAAACTTCATCGAAATAAATATTTATAGTTCAAATATATGTTGATGATTTTATTTTTGGTTTAACAAATAAAAAATTATGTAATGAATTTTCATTAACAAATAAACAATATTCTAAAATGAGTATGGTGGACGAGTTATATTATATTTTAAGATTCTAAATTTTTAAAAATATTTTTGAAATGTGCTTATTCAAATCAACTACATAGTTGACATTCATAAAAGGATTGGATATAAAATTAGTAATGTATTTAAAAAACCAATAATTTATAGTAAACATATGGTCATCTATGATGGTAGGAAATAAATAAAAACAAGTTATATGGCGGAATAATTAGGAATAAATTGTATATTATTAATAGTAGACTGTTCATTATGTTCACAATAAGACATTTTGATATATTTCAATAAAATAATATAGAATCCCATGTGAAAGCATCTAAACTAATATGATAGTATTTATAAAAAATTCCCATAACCTTACTTTTTCGAAAAACAAAAGATATTAAAGTGACAAGATATTTTCATGATGACTTTGGTATTTTTAGGAAAGATAGTAAGATAACATTAGAAATCTTCTATTTTATTAGTTAAATCCATTGTATCCTTGTTAGAAAGAAACAACACTATGTCACATTATAAACTAATAATTTGGAATTTATTTAATCATTTATTTCTTCCACATTCGTATTATGGAGGAAACACACATTAAGGGATTTTTGATTCAATTATAATCATGTATCAATAAAATGTGTTTACACTAGTTCTATCAACATTTCAATGAATCCTATAAATCATTTATGAATAAAATGTAGAGACATAAGGCATCATTTCTAGAATGATCATGTTATAAAAGGGGATATTAATCTTATTTTTTTTCTCTAATGAGAATAAATTAACAAATTATATTTTAAGGTCCCTTGTTTATGATTTTTTTCATCTTATTAGTATTGTATTGTTTTTATAATAATTCATGTGAATTTACATCCTATTATTCTCTTAAATTTCAATATATGATTTATTTATTTAATTATATTTGTTTAATGAATTATTAATTATAGTATATTGTATTATATCTCTGTATTTAAATGATATTTTTAAAAAAATTAAAATATAAATTTTTAGTTTTATTTTTCTTTTATTTATTATTATTCAAAATTGACCCAAAACCAATCGAGTACATAAGAGTGTTGGGATTTAGTTTTTTGATATAATTTATTTTCAACACTTCAACGATTATCATTTTATGTAAATATAATACTCTGGCAGATGAATTGTCACCCATAACCACCCTGTCAACCATCATCCTCATATTGACCTCTCTTCCATGGTTAAATATAATAATGGAGATGAGGGGGGCATTATTTTATCTAAGAAATAAAAAGTTAGCGGTGTGCCATGTAATGATATTTCAAGAAAGGGAAGTGATATACTATGGATGAAATATATAGATATATTATTGAATAATATACTTTTCTTTCAAGTATGGGATTTCATTTTTATCTGAAAACCATAGCACTCACATTTAAAGAAGAGGATAATGTGTTTTTTGGGAAATGATAAGATTCAATTCACTAGAACAGAGGATAAGATTTAATTGAATATAAATGGTAACGATATTATAGTTTCATAAATTGATTTGGATGAGTTATTTCACTATTCCCATGATGGGGAGTATAACATTAGTGAGATGTTTGTTTCTCCCATTTTATTGGGACTGGCATATGTTTTAAAAAAATTCAACACCACTGTGTTTGAGACAAATATTGTCAAGAGTTTACCAGCTGAGTGGAAGGTCGTGTGGAAGTCTGTTCAATATAAGATATCCTGTAACGACCCAATATTTTTTAGTAGTATATTAACTTACTATTAATGATTTAATATGATGTTAATGGTTAATGCAGAAAGAGGAGTCGATGGCTTCATCCAGTAGACTCAACCCTTATGAAGCCCACTTATCAGAGCTTGGGAAGGAGGTAGCATCTGTGGGCTTCGCTTTGGACCAAGCCCAAGCCGAACTCCAGCGTGTGAAGCTTGAACGGAAACGCCTACGGGAGAAGTTCAAGTTAGTAGAGATTACTACTAGTGTAATATTATCTGAGCCTCCCTCATATTCTCTCACCATAGCACACCTTACACTTAGGTCTTATATCGGTGTTATAAGGGGCTATGTGACGAGACCCTAGCTTCCTTGTGTAATCCTTTCGGGTGAATAAATTGAGATATCTTCCTTTAGTGATGTTTGTGGATTTTTTTTGTCCGGATAATTTTAGGATATATTTTATTGATGTTTTTTTTTGAAAAAAAGATATTTTAAAATATTTATGTAAACCCTAAAAAATTAATGATGTGTAATGATTTCCAAAAAATGGTCTTCTACAAAAGTGTTTAGTAAGGAATTTCGAGTCTAATAAGATCAACATAATTTTTGATGAATAGTAAATTATGAATAGTGATTTTACGCTTACGATTAGTAATGTGACCAAATGGATTAGTAATTTCACTAAAAGAAAGTTTTAATATAATTTAGACACCTAGATTAAGTAATGTGATTCAATAAAATGGGTAAATAACGGTTTCATAAATTATTAGTCAAGTAGTAGTTTTTTCGGGTGAATAGTGTTTTTTAATTAAAAATTTGATTAAAAATAATTAGAAAATTATTTTTATAAAAAGGACTTTATTTTTGAACTCAGAGCATCGATATTATGTTAAGGTAATTTTTGAGGATTTTTCTGAAAAAAATGAATTCTCGATGAATAGTGTTTTTATTTTAAAATTAAATTAAAAATATTTAGAAAATTATTTTTATAAAATGGATTTCATTTTTGAAATCAGAGCATTGATATTTGGTTAAGGTGAAATTTTGGGATTATTCTGAAAAGTTGAATTTTTGATGAATAGTGAAAATATAGTTTTTAAGTTACGGGTGTTTAATGACATCATTAAATGATGTATTAAGTATATATTCAATATGGTCGAATTATGAATAGTAAGATAAGGTATGAGATGTCCCAAGTGGCCAATACCATGTGCAAATACCATGGTCAAGCCCATGGTTTTTTCAAAACCACTAATGAGGTGTCCCTTGACCATTAATGCCTTGTCCCCTCACTTTCCCTATAAATACCCACCCTTTCCTCCTTTAGTTTTCACTCACAACTCTCCCCCAACAAATTTCTGGTCTCCTCACCTCCCAAGGAGTCCTCCTAAGGTGCCGCCAAGCCCTCAAGGTCCAAACCTTTGAGTTTCAAGAGTCACGTTTTAAGGTAAGGGATCCGACCTCTCTCTTTCTTTTCATGTAATCTCTTTTATGTCATACCTTTTATGCTCCATGTTATTATGTGAGAGGATGTTCTATTATATTCCTCTTACATCCCTTTCAATATTATATGATGATATATCCCCTCTTACGCTCATCATTTCGTTTTATGAATGTTTAAGTGACGCCGTTAGGCTGCCGAATTCTTAAGTGATTATTTCACCCTTCTCAATTTTCAAGTTCAATTTTCATGTCAAATATTTCAAGTTCCTTTTTATTATGTTGGGGTGTGATCTCTATATCTATCATACTGATCTCTTATGATCATATGATGAGAGACCCTATTTGATCTATTCAAATCATTTTTGTTGATGTTTAAGTGACGTCGTTAGGCTGCCGAATTTTCATAAGAGAAATCAAATTTTTGTCTTCTTTCCATGTTTTTCATTTCAAATGGTATGTACTTGAAATTGCATCATCATGTCCATATATCCTTCTTATTCTGTCCCTCTACTGTTTTATGGGTCAATTATGACTGTTCGACCCATGTTCCCTCTCTTTTCAAGGTTTTTTAAAACCTTGTAACATGACCGTTATGCTGCAGATTTTTCATCTCAAAATGCCTCTCTTTTCTCAAAATTATTTTATGTTATAAAGTGAATACTCAAAGATATTATTTCTAAAGGGGTATTCACATATATATCAAAATTTTCTATTTTAAATTCTGGGATTTACATACATGAAACCCGCTTTATCTTTTCGTGGGTTTAAAGTGACATAAAGATCATGTCTTTAATGTAGTTTTTAAAAAGTTATGATTATGAAATGAAACCCATTTCTTTTATGCTATATGGGTTGTTTATGAAATTATTGATGATGATAAATGTGGCTCACATGATAATAAAGGCAAATTTAAGGGTTCGCCCTGATAGAACTCCACTGCATTAGGTAAACACTTAATCTCTAGAGATGACCATTTTAACGACGCCTTGGTGAATAACATTGGTAATTTTTAACGACACCTTGGGGACTGACCTTGGTGAAACGAAACGATTGTAAATATTAAATGTTGTAGCCACATATTCAAGTTATGAAAAATGTTATTTTTATTATGATGTATCTCGTGATTTCTTTCTCAAGCATTAATGTTCTTTTCATGTTTTTATTGAAGTATCTCAAGTTTACATGTAAAATGTTTCTCTTGTTTCCCTTACTGGGCCTTCTACTCACCCTTTCTTTTGATGTATGTCCCCAGGTTATGAGATGCACTAATGAACCTAGGATGAACTAAAGTAGAAGCCTTTCAAGTGTTTAAGAAGAATGTTTTATTTTTTTATATATTATGTTCCTTGTTTCCAAGACACTAAACCGTAACGATCCTCAGTTCAGTGTAATGAAATGAATGTTATGTTATAAAATACGGGATGCTATATTTGGTATCAAAGGATGGTTTAGTTATTTGTGGAAATTAGGATATAAAAACATTAGGAAAACCCTATAGAAAAGTTTAAATATAGGAAAACTTCCTGGTATTTTGGTAAGCATTGAGTAAGTGGTTTATCAAACAAATACATCCCTGTCTGGATACGAGCAGGTAGAGGCGGCTCTGGCACAGATGTACATAGCGGTAAAACCCGAAAACACCGCTTTGATCTAGACTTGAACAGGAACTGGTGCACGATAACGGTACTTGCTTCACTCTTGGTCACGACACTCCCGGGGGATATGTTTGGTTAATCACAATATTTTTATGAATCATTATGAAGGAATTATTGAAAAGTGTAATTGTCTAAGCATGAAGTCTTAGTTAAAAGATTCATAAATGAAATAAGTTTCTTACTAAGGTTTTATTCTTTTAGAAAATGGCGGGAAATAAGAGGAACTGTGCCGATGGTGACCACAATGCACCATGTGCTGACGGCCCTCCGATGGAATCTGGAATGGAAACATTCATGTGAATGATGAACCAACTGACTCAAGTTATGAGTAATAACTTGAATCAAGCTGAGAGGCCGACCTCACCATGAAGGGAACAACACTCAGTTGTGTCCTTCATGCGTCAACGAATGCCAACATCCAGTGGATCTACTGAACCATTGGTTGCAGAACAATGGATAAGCTCCATTTAAATGATCTTTTCTGTACTTCATTGTTCGGAACAAGAAAAAGTCACCCTTACTGTTTACCACCTAGAGGGAGAAGCTGATCAGTGGTGGTCACTGATCAAAAACACGAAGACACGAGGAGAGATGGAAGTTATGGAGTGGGAAGAATTTCATGGAATTTTCTTTAACAAGTATTTCCCTCGTTCCATGAGAATGAGAATGGAGAAAGAGTTTCTCGAGCTGAAGCCGAAGGAGAACGAATCTGTCAGAAGCTATGAGATGAACTTTACAAGGCTTTTCCATTATACCTCAAGCTTTGTCATTGACCCTAATGGGAAGGTTGATAGATTCTTTGGTGGACTATGACCTCATCTGCGGAAGAATCTAGCCAACAAGGACTATGATAGCTATGAAGAAATAGTTCGAAGTGCAATGAAAGTCGAGCTGGAGTTTGGTGAGACACAGCGGTCTCACAAACCAAATGAAAAGAAGAGATCATTGGAGCCCAGTTTAGGGAAGTCTTTCGATCAGGGAAGAGGTGGAAAGAAAATGAAACTTACCACATGCAATCAATGTGGGAAGAATCATCTGGGGAACTACTTGAATGGAAGTGAAAAGTGCTACAAGTGTGGAAGAGGAGGCCATATTGCTCGGAATTGTAATAGTGTGGTGAATCCTCAGCTTCCCAACACTAACGACAGAGGAAAGATGGTTCTGTCCCTACCTGAAGTCACATGCTTCAAGTGTGGATAGATTGGGCACTTTGCTAACCAATGTCCAAATCTGAGGGCGGTGGAGGGGAATCACCATCAACCTCAGCAGAGGCCAAGGGAGAAAGGTCGTGCTTTCGCTATCACAACAACTGAAGTTGAAGTTCCGAACAATGTGGTAGCAGGTACTCTTGTTGTCCTCTCAAAACTAGCAAGTACTTTATTTGATTCTCGTTCTACGCATTCCTTTATTTCCTCCAAGTTTGCAAGGAATATAAAATCAATCCTCGAACTGCTAGAGGTAGAGTTTTCACTTAAGAATCCAAGTGGGATTATCCTTTCATCAACAGTACTTAGAGACTCTAGTGTTTACTTTGGTGGGAACAATCTTATCGCAAATCTAGTAGTCATTCCCATGAAGGGATTTGACATTATACTAGGGATGGACTGGCTCTCAAAGTATAATGCTAAGATCAAATTCAGAAGTAAGGAAATCTTAGTAGTCTTGAATGAACGGCCTACATTTATCTTCCGAGGAGAGATATCCCGAACTGATCCCTATCTAGAAGCACCTCATATAGCTTTCTTTATGGAGTTAATCGGTGATGATGAATAAGGAAAAGGGAGCATACAAATAGAAGATGTTCTGATTGTTCAGGAATAGATGGACGTATTTCCTGAGGAGTTACCTGGACCTTCCCCAGAAAGAGTGGTAGAGTTCTCCATTGAACTCGTATCTGGGTCTCAACCGATATCAAAGACTCCGTATAGAATGGCAAATGTGGAGCTAGAAGAGTTAATGAAACAACTCCAAGACTTGATGGAGAAGGGGTTTTTTCCGACCGAGTGTGTCTCCTTGGGGAGCACCAGTTCTCTTTTTGAAGAAGAAAGATGGATCAATGTGGCTATGCATTGATTATAGAGAACTGAACGGGATCACAGTGAAGAAAAGATATCCTCTTCCAAGAATTGATGATTTATTTGACCATCTTTGCGGGGCTCAATTCTTCTCTAAGATTGACCTTCAATCTGGTTATCATCAACTGAGGGTGAAGAAGGAAGATATTCCAAAGACTGCCTTCCGATCAAGATATGGGCATTATGAGTTTACTGTTATGCCCTTCGGCTTGACTAATGATCCTGCTATTTTCATGGATTTGATGAATAGAGTCTTTAAGGACTACCTTGATAACTTTGTGGTAGTTTTTATTGATGATATTTTGATATATTCAAAAATTCGTGAGGAGCATGAAGATCATCTAAGGGTTATATTGAAAACTCTGTGGATGGAGAGGCTCTTTGGGAAGTTCAGCAAGTGTGAGTTTTGGTTACAACAAGTAGCTTTCTTGGGGATCATCATAACCAATAAAGGAATCTCGGTTGACCCTACAAAGGCAATGGTTGTGGAGGAGTGGCCTCAACCCACAATAGTAACTGAGATTCGTAGATTCCTTGGTTTAGCGGGATATTATAAGAGGTTTGTGAAAAACTTTTCACTGATTTCTAATCCACTAACCAAGTTGACTCGAAAAGGGGTTAAGTTCATATGGACAAAGGAATGTGAGGAAAGTTTACAAGAGATGAAGAATAGATTAGTTACTGCACCTGTGTTAACACTACCCTCTATCGGAGAAGGATTCGTTATTTTTAGCGATGTATCTCTAAAAGGGCTTGGGTGCGTCCACATGCAAAATGAAAAGGTAATTGCTTATGCATATCGACAGTTGAAGATTCATGAGCAGAATTATCCTATGCATGATCTAGAGCTGGCGGCAGTTGTTTTTGCTCAAAAGATATGGAGGCACTATCTTTATGGGGAGAAATGTGATATATACACTGACTACCAAAGTCTAAAGTATATTTTCACACAAAAAGAATTGAACATGAGACAAAGGAGATGGTTGGAGATTATTAAAGACTATTATTGTCAATTCATTATCACCCTAGAAGAGAAAACAAAGTCGCGGATGCGTTAAGCAGGAAAGATCCTGTTGTTCTGGCAACAATGAGGATCCTAGGAGATCCCTTGATTAAAGATCTAGTTAAATTGGTCATGGGAATTATAAGGAAAGGGACATCATCAACCCTATCCCAAATGATTTCTCAACCTTCATTACTAGGGAAGATCAAGAAGGCTCAAAAAGAAGATCCTTTGCAGCAGGAGAAGTTAGAGGTTGTAAAAGATTGGAAGTTCCCTGATTTCAATATTGATCAAGAAGGTGTATTAAAATTTCGTACAAGACTATGTTTTCCATATATTCCGAAGATAAATAAAGAACTGATGGATGAATCTCATAGCTCTAATTTCTCTATACATCCAGGAAGCACTAAGATGTATAGAGACCTTCGTGATCATTATTGGTGGGATAACATGAAGAGGGAGATTGCTAATTACACTAAAAGGTGCCTGGTGTGTCAGCAAGTAAAGGCAGAACGACAACTTCCTAAGGGGGTATTACAACAGCTACCCATACTAGTATGGAAGTGGGATAATATCACTATGGACTTTGTAACTGGTCTCCCAAAAACATCCAAAGGAAACAATGTGATATGGGTTATTGTGGACCGTCTCACCAAGATAACCCATTTTATCTCTATTCGGGAAGATTTCTCTATGGATCAGCTTGCCAAGATATACGTAAAGGAAGTTGTAAGGCTTTATGGGGTACCACTATCCATCATGTCTGATCATGACCCAAGATTCACATCAATATTCTGGAGAAGACTTCAACATGATCTTAATACTAAATTGAATTTCAGTACGACCTATCATCCTCAAACTGATGGCCAATATGAAAGGACTATTCAAACACTCGAAGACATGCTGAAATTATGCTCAATGGAATTTAAAGGTGGATGGGATCAACACCTCCCATTAGTTGTGTTCTCTTATAACAACAGCTTCCATTCGAGTATTCCGATGGCACCCTATGAAGCTCTGTATGGAAAGCGATGTAGAACTCCCACTTGTTGGGATGAAACTGGTGAGAGAAAGCTTCTTGGGCCTGATCTTGTGCAAGAGATGACAGAACAGGTTCATGCCATCCAACAACACATAAAGGCTTCTCCGAGTCGGCAGAAGAGCTATGCTGACAATCGTCGAAGGGACTTGGAGTTTGGTGTTGGTGACAAAGTCTTCCTTCAAATTTCTCCATGGAAGAGAGTCATGCGGTTTGTGAAGAAAGGGAAGCTCAGCCCTAGGTACATTGGCCCCTATGAAATCCTTGATCGCATAGGAGCAGTGACCTATCGTCTAGCACTTCCACCGAACCTAGCTCAAGTTCATGATGTCTTCCATGTATCTCTCTTGAGGAAGTACACACCCAACCCTTCGCATGTACTGAACCCAGAGGTGGTACAACAAGAACATGACCTCTCTTATGAGGAGCAGTGAGTGGAGATCTTGGACCTTAGAGAGAAGGTCCTAGGAAACAAGACTACCCACCTTGTGAAAGTGTTGTGGAGGAATCATAAATATGAAGAAGCGACTTGGGAGACAGAGGAAACAATTAAGAAAATTTACCCTCACGTTTTCGACTAGGCCTCAAGTATAAATTTCGGTGACGAAATTTCTTAAGGGGGGAAGAATGTAACGAACCAATCTTTTTGAGTAGTATATTAACTTACTCTTAATGATTTAATAAGATTTTAATGGTTAATTCAGAAAGAGGAGTCGATGGCTTCATCCAGTAGACTCGACCCTTATGAAGCCCACTTATCAGAGCTTGGGAAGGAGGTAGCATCTGTGGGCTTCGCTTTGGACCAAGCCCAAGCCGAACTCCAGTGTGTCAAGCTTGAACGGAAACGCCTACGGGAGAAGTTCAAGTTAGTAGAGATTACTACTAGGGTAATGTTATCTGAGCCTCCCTCAGATTCTCTCACCATACCACACCTTACACTTAGGTCTTATGCCGGTGTTATAAGGGGCTATGTGACGAGACCCTAGCTTCCTTGTGTAATCCTTTCGGGATAATAAATTGAGATCTCTTCCCTTAGTGATGTTTGTGGATTTTCTTTTGTCCGAATAATTTTAGGATATATTTTATTGATGATTTTTTTGAAAAAAAAGATATTTTAAAATATTTATGTAAACCCTAAATAATTAATGATGGGTAATGATTTTCAAAAAATGGTCTTCTAAAAAAGTGTTCAGTAAGGAATTTGGAGTCTAATAAAATCAACTTAATTTTTGATGAATAATAAATTATGAATAGTGATTTTATGCTTAGGATTAATAATGTGACCAAATGGATTAGTAATTTTCACTCAAAGAAAGTTTTAATATAATTTAGACACCTAGATTATGTAATGTGATTCAATAAAATGGGTAATTAACGGTTTCTTAAATTATTAGTCAAGTATTAGTTTTTTCGGGTGAATAGTGTTTTTTAATTAAAAATTTAATTAAAAATAATTAGAAAATTATTTTTATAGAAAGAAATTTATTTTTGAACTCAGAGCATCGATATTATGTTAAGGTAAATTTTTGGGATTTTTCTGAAAAAAATGAATTCTCGATGAATAGTTTTTTTATTTAAAAATTAAATTAAAAATATTTAGAAAAATATTTTTATAAAATGGATTTCATTTTTTAAATCAGAGCATTAATATTTGGGTAAGGGGAAATTTTGGGATTATTCTGAGAAAGTTTAATTTTCGATGAATAGTGAAAATATAGTTTTTAAGTTACTTGTGTTTAATGACATCATTAAATGATGTATTAAGTATATATTCAATATGGTCGAATTATGAATAGTAAGATAAGGTATGAGGTGTCCCAAGTGGCCAATACCAAGGGAAAATACCATGGGCAAGCTCATGTTTTTTCCAAAACCACTAATGAGGTGTCCCTTGGCCATTAATGCCTTGTCCCCTCACTTTCCCTATAAATAACCACCCTTTAATCCTTTAGTTTTCACTCCCAAATCTCCCCCAACAAATTTCTGGTCTCCTTACGTCCCAAGGAGTCCTCCCAAGGTTCCCCCAAGCGCTCACGGTCCAAACCTTTGAGTTTCAAGAGTCACGTTTTAAGGTAAGGGATCCGACCTCTCTCTTTCTTTTCATGTAATCTCTTTTATGTCATTCCTTTTATGCTCCATGTTATTATGTGAGAGGATGTTATTTTATATTCCTCTTAATGACCATTCACGATTATATGATGAGAGATCTCCTCTTACTCTCATCATTTCGTTTTATGAAAGTTTAAGTGATGCCGTTATGCTGCCGATTTTTTAAGTGATTCTTTCACCCTTCTCATTTTTCAAGTTCAATTTTCATGCCAAATATTTCAAGTTCATTTTTATTATGTTGGGGTATGATCTCTATATCTATCATACTAATCTCTTATGATCATATTATGAGAGACCCTATTTGATCTGTTCAAATAATTTTTGTTGAAGTTTAAGTGACGCCGTTAGGCTGCCGAAGTTTCATAAGAGAAATCAAATTTTTGTCTTCCTTCCATGTTTTTCATTTCAAATAGCATGTCCTTGAAATTGCATCACCATGTCCATATATCCATCTTATTCTGTCCCTCTATTGTCTTATGGGTCAATTATGATTGTTCGACCCATCTTCCCTCTCTTTTCAAGGTTTTCCAAAACCTTGTAACATGGCCGTTATGCTGCAGAATTTTCATCTCAAAATGCCTATCTTTTCTCAAAATTATTTTATGTTATAAAGTGAATACTCAAAGCTCTTATTTCTATAGGGGTATTCACATATATATCAAAATTTTCTATTTTAAATTCTTGTATTTACATACATGAAACCCGCTTTCTCTTTCAGTGGGTTTAAAGTGACATAAAGATCATGTATTTAAAGCCGTTTTTAAAATGTTATGATTATGAAATGAAGCCCATTTCTTTTATGCTATATGGGTTGTTTATGAAATGATTGATGATGATATATGTGTCTCACATGATAATAAAGGAAAATTTAAGGGTGCTCCCTGATAGCGCTCCAATGCATTGGATAAAGACTTAATCTCTAGACATGACCATTTTAACGACGCCTTGGTGAATAACCTTGGTAATTTTTAACGACACCTTGGGGATGGACCTTGGTGAAACGAAACGATTGTCAATATTAAATGTTGCAGACACATCTTCAAGTTATGAAAAATGTTTTTTTTATTATGATGTATCTCATGATTTCTTTCTCATGCCTTAAAGTTCTTTTCATGTCCTTATTGAAGTATCTCAAGTTCACATGTAAAATGTTTCTCTTGTTTCCCTTACTGGGCCTTCTGCTCACCCTTTCTTTTGATGTATGTCCCCGGGTTATGAGATGCATTAATGAACCTTGGATTAACTAAATTAGAATCATTTCAAGTGTTTAAGAAGAATGTTTTATTTTTTTATGTATTATGTTCCTTGTTTCCAAGACACTAAACCTTAACGATCCTCAGTTCCGTGTAATGAAATGAAAGTTATGTTATAAAAGACGGGCTGCTATATATCCTATAGCGTTCAAGAAATGAATATGGTATTATTTTAGTATATGTGCGTCTTATATATCTAAAACAATATTTTTAAGCTCATCCTATCAAGGTATATGACAGGTTTCATGTATCACTATTGAAATTGGAAAGGTAAATTGAACTGTTGCCCCAATGGTAGGTTTATTTCATTAGTTATGAGGTTGATAAAATGTTGTTTAACCAAGTGATATTCCTTAAAATTATATAATACTACTACCCTATCTATATTTATTTTAAAGACCCTTGTGTACTCTATGAATCTATTTCATATTTCTCTAATATTGTTGGTCATGAGAGAGTGGTTTAATGGGATACATCCCAAAACACCACCACCATGTTATGTAGTACATACTGAGATGGTATCTCCTTTGGAGGTGAAGGAGTCTCAAGCTATAATAATAGATCCACATCTTCTTGATTTCAGTATTGTTGTAGAACAACTATCTTAGAGTCTGGAAGGAAATGTTTTTTTATTTGTTTAATTTTTTTAGGCTATAAACCTAGATGTCGAATCTAATGATGTTTCTCAGCATATAAAGATGGTTGGTGATACAACAATTATAGCTCTATTATAATGGAAAATTAAAACTATTATAGTTATATAAATAAATAACGATAGTTTATATGTTTAATTAGAACATCAATCAGTGTTTGTAGTTTTACCTAGATCTCCTACTAATGGAGATCGAGTCTGTGATATGGTTATGGAAACTATTGGACATAATCATATACTACCAACACAATCATCTCCTCCAATTTCACATGAGGAAGAACCATCAGTTATTATAAGTTCACAAAGTTCCAATTATCAAAATTTTTCCTATTATATTCTACCATTGTTTGATAATAATTGAATAGAATATAATGAGTTGAAACAAGAAATAAAATATTCTCAGGATGAGATCATGTAACTCAAGACGTCCTCTATTTCAAAGATTGGTATTGAAAAGTCTCTTGGGATAATGTATATTTAAAAATTTCTATTTAATAGCCTCTAATATGTCCCTATTATTTTAAAAGTTGTTATAAATATATGATCTAAGGAGATTGAAGTGATGAAATGTCTAAAAGTATATTTTATGGTTATTTGTTCTACCAATTCCTTTCTCAAAGAACATGTTGTTATGGATGAATATTAATGAGACTCCCTTCAAATAATTCAAATGGGGAAGTCATACATTTATCATGTTACCATTTATGAAATTAAATATTTTAGTATATAAATAAAGAAATTTCAACACACAACAAGTTTTTTTTTGTAATAAGTGAGTTTGAGTTCATTAAAATGTTTCAGACCACTAAAAATTCCACCACAAAACCATCTCTTGTTCAAATATTTCAGGATTAAATATATCAGATTCTCTCAAATAGGAATATTATGTCTTTAAATATTAAATTAATGTTGTGTGATATGTTAATAATAGTTCTAATATAATATTTTAAGATTGATTTATTGTGTGAGTTCTAATACAGTAAAGTTGCTATTTGAAATAGATGTATAAGAATTGATATGTCCTTAAAAGAAGTAGTTTGATACTATAGGTAACCATATGAAAAATTAATAGAGATTTTGATAGCATCTAAATATTTCCATTTAATGGGTTTTAGAACTCTTGGTCTAGAATCTAAAACCCATATTTTGGTATTAACCTTATTGAATAGTGTCTGTGAAGTAGTCCAATGGATGTATTCAAACTCATTAAAGGTAAAATCAAGTCTCTCATCATCAGAATATTTATCAAAGATAGTATCATTCATATGAAATTATTTTGTTATCTAAAACCCCCAAGGTATATTCTCTATATCAATTTAGCATGTGTTCTATTTGAACCTTCTCCTTTTGTCGAGCATATCCCTACTGCTCCTACTGATGTCAGTGCTCTGACTCCAAAACCATAGCTATGTGAATTTCAAAACATCTTTCAGAATTTAATCGAGTAACTAACTAGATGGATAGAATAATTCAATATATTAATGGAATAATTATTTTTATGAACAATTCTATGGATTGAATTAGATAGAATATTTTAGTTGAAATTTTATCAAGTCCATCATCTGTTGACCTTTCTCCATTACCTATTGATCCTCCTAGTTATTCATTTGGATAGCTATATTCCATTAAAGGTATCCTGAGAAATTTTTTGTGATGTATTTCTCATATGTATATATAAGTTTCATATCCTATTCTTGAGTAAGGAATGTTTCATTTCATCATAAGGATAGAAGTTTTTAATTATGGCATGTATCATCTAAGAGGAATAATAAATGTAGGACAGTCTACTCCACATACATATATAGTCAGTAGATATAAAGTGGATTTTGTTTCTAGTCCAACTTCAATCTATAAGAAAAATAAAATTAAAGTGGATACTTCTCTACCTACTGATTGATCTAGAGAAGTATCCATGTCCACTATACCTCTAGTGAAGGTTTATTTTAATGCTAACAGAACACTATATTTTAGTACAACAACAAATAATATTGATTGAGTTATCAAATCCCATATTAAAATACTATAGGTAGAGTAATATTTTAGTAGTTGAGAAGGGTATTCTATATATCCAAAATGGGTTGTACCACCATATCAAAAATATCATCTAACTACCTATAAAACTGACACACATTCAAAATAAATCCACCTAAATAACCATGTAATATTGAAAAATTTCATAATAATAGGTCTTATGAATAGGGAATTGTATTTTTATTTTTATTATTGTAGATTGGTTGTATATTTATTAATGGTAACAATTAACTATATTCATATTAATTATTTTTGTAGGTTTTTCATATTGATTTTTTTATTTAAAGGTTTTAAATATCATTATTTTTTTTAAATGAATTTCATTCTTTCATTTATTAAACATTTATTTTGTGCACTATAATTGAATATTTCATCATTATAATTGAGATATAAATATTGTATCCCTTATCTTTACCCTTTCTTTTAATGACACAAAAGTGGTGAAGTTATAAATTTATAAGATAATATTAAGAAATGTGAGAGATTTTGTCAATAAATATAAAAGGGATAATGCATTATCTAATGTGATAAAACATAAAATTTTAAAAGTAATATATATGTTATATAAATGTGTTCAAAATCCTATTAATCAGTTTATACTTTTCCTGAGTAATATCAATTGGGATTTTTGATCATGAAAAATTTGTAGATCTTCGGATAACAAATTTTCTTCCAAAAAATACCATGTTCAGTAAATTATTATTATCCTAAATACCATTCATTTTTTACAAATGGATTTGTTTTTAAATGTGTTCTTAAGGTTTTTTCTTATTTTAATTCTGTTTTCTGTTTGATTCACTAATTTCTCAATTCTAGACACATTGGTTTAAATTTTAGAATGTATAAATAAATCAGTTATGTGATGATTTTGGATGTATGGAAAATGGGTACATAATAATTCAGATACTTTAATCGTCTACTTGAGGGATTTACCACTATAAATCAGCTATATCACAAAATTGGTTTCAGGAAATTTTCCCCAATTGATAAGTTACCTATAAGAAAAATAATTTTTGTAGATCAAATATTTACATAGATTGGTACCATAGAGTAAACAACAACAAGATTTGGATATGTGGTTAAATAACAGTGGTGGATCAAAATGTAAATTTAATTCTATTCATCTATGCCCGAATATTTATTCATGAGTAAAACAACTATTTAAATTGGATTGTATACATTTATAAGTTCAACAAAAAATGAACTACATTGATAAAGTGGATACATGTATCAATCCAGCTACATGATTTCAAATATTAATAATTCTCCTATGTGGTGACTTATAATTGGGTACATCATGCCGTAACCAGTATTTATTACTATTCCAAAACATGAGTGTGATTTTAATGAATTTGTGTATTCTTAATATTATGTATTACCTCAATTGGTAAAAATGATTATAATAATATGCATTCACCAAGAAAGGAAATGAGTACAAATACATTTTCTAAGAATTTACTGTTATCTATTTATTTAGTTGAAAAGGATTTGTGTTTTAAAATTAAGATCATTTAATTTTATGGATCATATATAATATGTTAAAATAGAATTAGTACATGTTGTTTTATTATGATAATGTTTTAAAGATCATAATAGATATTAAAATAATCTTGATAACTATCTATTTCTTATAAATATTTCATGAATGTTACTTTGTAATAAACAACATGAATAAAATGATTCATGAACTACAACTGTGCCACCTTCATCAACACATATATTTTTTGAGAAGACTCTCTAGAATCTATCTCTTCATATCATCTCACATGGATATTTCTTCTTTCTATAAATTATATTTTATATCTCTATATTAAATTTATAAACACTATGCTTTCAATTTTCCATTGTTAATGATTCATTAGAATATGAACATAATGGAATATTTTTTAAATCATTTCTGGTCCTAGGTTGAATAGTTGTTTTTATTATAACAATTATATGTTTCTTTCACATAGTCATAAAACCTAACTAAGAAGGACTATAGGTACCCTATTCAAAGGACTAGTCTAGATAAAATCAACAAAATCATGGATAATATTGTTGGTGGAGTGAATTATTATATTTCTATTCTATAAAAACAATAAAATTATTTATTTGATTTATTTTGTATTAATTATTTTATTATACAACTTTATTTTTTTATGAAAAAACTAAAAAGGATTCATCTCTAAAAAATGATGGTTTTTGTTGTAAAGACATTTCCAAAAAAACAACGATCATGCAACATTGGGTGTAACATACAAATTAAATAATGATTAATAGATATTTTTATCTATGTCTATTAATTATTTAGATAGTGTTTTAGAGGCTTAAAATGAGAATAAATCCAATCTTAACCATGGAATACACTAATATTTTTAAAATATTGTTTTACTGCCTTTTGATGTAAAACCATTTTTTAATCAAACTTTTGAAAATATTAAAATCTCTATTTGTAAAAATAAACTTATTCAATATTATTGTGACATTGAAATTTACCTTGGGTAAATGTTTGGTATTTTTCTGACAATGTTCATTTTTTAATGAATAATGAAAAATACTGCATTTTACATCAAAACTGATTTTTCATCTAATTTGATTATATGGTTAGATTATATTTTTAGTTGGTTTTAAAGTTAAATTAGAATATATTTTTACCATTTAATCTAATAGTGGTCTTGGAATTAATTTCACTTTGAAATCGGAGTTAAACAAGTGTCAATCTTTTGATACTTTTTGTTTCATAAAAACACGCTATTTGTTTTGACAGCGGGAATTAATTATTAAATTAATTAATGCGACTTTTATGTTTTAAATTTTGTAAAATATACATCATTTATTAATTCGCAATATCAAATATAGCTTAGGGTGAATTTGTGGTATTTTTCTGAAAAACTTCAATTTTTGATGTATAGTGAAACCACTAAGTGGTACTTAAAAAACTGATTTTTCATTTAAATGAAATTTTACCACCACTGTGTTTTGAGATTCAAAAATTCGACAAAAATGGTTATCATTATGATGTAAAATGTGGTTCAATGGAATTAAAATAATTTTTTGGTGAATAGTAACTTTTATGTTTTTAATCGCGATTAGAGGTATTTAGTATCATTTAAGGTAAAAATAATGTTTTTATAATATGAAATGACATAGACACATGTACTACCCTTATTGGATGTGTCATGGCTGACCAAGAAAACCCGTGGGTCGAATTTTGGGACCCCATGGAGCCACTTGGGTAAGATAATGACATTAATGCCTTTTATTTAAAGTAAAAGTAAAAATGACACAAACATGAGTTGTTTTAATAAAAAAAATTAATTGGGGTTATAAAAGTCAGAATTTTTACTATAAATAGTCATTCAAAAGGTAAAAAGATTTATTACATCATAGTAGTTTCTTTATAATTTTTATATATTAAATAAATTGAATTATTTATGAAACCATGATGATGCATCCATTACCTCATTATTTAACGATGTAATAAAATGAAAATATAATGTAAAATATTAGACCTATACTTGTCAAAAACCTATTGGATAGGGGTATCTATAACCCTTATCACCTTATTCTCCAATTTTATAAATAGGGGACCTTTTTTATCAGAAAATCATTTTATAACAAAGTATCTTTTCTTAACTTTCCAAGAGTGCCCCTCCTATCCTCTTATAAAAGGCCTCTACCTCTACCACCTTACCCACACTTCCAAAGACTTTGGATCGTCCAACCCCTACCCATTTTTTCTATCCAAATCCCTCTCTAACTATTAGAAGCCTCACTTTTGGCAGAGGTCTTCCCAAGAAATCCTTTGATCTCAAATCAAAAAGAGTTACCTGATTTAAAGGTAGTGTCTTCTCTTGTGTTCTTATGTTTTATTTTGCTTCTCCAACCCCCTAAACTATTTTTATTCATTTCTTTTGTAACAACACCAGTATCATCCATATACTATTATGTTGTTATAAGAAGTATTCGAGCTACACATACACGCACCTACATCAAATGGATAAATAACATATAGTTTCTGTGGATGGTGAATTTCTGCCTCACGAAACGATGATTGTTCAATATTCTTTTAACACCTTCAGAGGTGGCCATTAAGATGACACTATATTTATATATGATATATGATATATTTATGTTTTACTTAAGCTTTTGTATATTTCATTTATGGCATACCTTTATTGTTTCCATTATGGGTATACATGATATCTTCATTTTAGGAAGTGCGTACTACCACCCCCTCAAAGTGATTTGATTCGTTAATGCCATATGTGGGATGTATAAAGGATGTAATTAATGATATTATATATGATATTATACTGTAATCATAATATACCTTTATATCATTATTATTCCATTCCATAAAATAATAAATAGAAATGAAAGTAGCGTTCATGCGTACGTATGGCTTACCTTCTCCATGAACAGTGCATTTCATTTCTTACCTCTAAACGTTATGTAATATTATAAATTCATGTATATATTGGATATATATGATATATATGATATCTAAATCATGAGTATAACTCTGGATATAATGGATACATGAACAACTTGTAATTATAAAGAGTCTATTTTGACTCAAGTACCAATGATCGTTAAAACGACTGTTATTAACATAAATAATTACATAGTGTTCATGACATGGTAATAAGTGATATAAAAGGAATAATGAACTTGAAAAAGGTTATTATGAAAGTAGAAATTAACTCAAGTTTATTATTTAAGAGGTTAAAAAACGATCGAGTCATGTCGGACCTGAGGTATGGGACTTCGTCTCAATCTCCTTTAATTGAGGCATATTTTGTTTTATACACAACCTTCTTTTATACGGTGTATAAACCCCTTTGAATTTTACGTTTATCCAAAAGAAATATTTTTTATACGAAGCATTTTACTAAACCACAAAAGGGAATGTTTTTGTCATACATATGCGGCGACAATGACTTCTCCGCTGCCGTGATCATTATTTGAGTTTCGGATTCCTCTACAAGCCATACCTTTTTTTAAAAGAAAAATAATACCATGTTTTATTTTTCTTTTATTTTGGTATTGAAAATGGTTTTCATAATGTTCTTATATAAATATGTTGTATTGATATCTTGTGATTGAAAAGTGGAAGTGTTATGTTTTCTTTATGCATGTTTTATGTGATATGGTTATGTTATGGTTCTTGGGAATTATTATGAAGACGGGTGGTTCTATGATAAACTAAGGGCAGGTGAGCCCAATATAGCTCTCCAATGCATTGGGTAATGCGAAGGAGTTAAACGTTACGTTTTTTCTGAAGATATTTAGGGAATATACTTTGATGGGTCTTCCAAACGTAACCAAGAGGGTTACTCCCAACGTAAGAATGTTATGAATGCCTCAAGTAAACTTTATATCTTATGATTTCTATGATTTATTCATGATTTGTTGAGTTATGTTAAAGTGCTTATATTTTTTGAGTATAGTATGATTTCATTCATTCTTATGTATACATGTACTCATGTTTCCTTTCTATATTTGTTTATCCCTAACTGAGCTTTTAATTCTCGTCCCACATTTTTGAAATTTTTTTCACAGGTCAAGGGAAGGGTACATGATATGATGATAGTGTCAAGGATGTGTCAAGAAAGAATCCATGTTTTATTTTAAATACGTTTTCGTTGATGGGAAAAAATGAATACTATCTCATATTGTAACCACTTTGTTTAAATGTGGGATGTAATGCATGTTTTATGATATAATTCTCTAAAACTCTAAACCTGAAAAGATCCTCCGGGTGTATTCTTGAAATATATCAAGATTAAGTAATGTTTAATGCTGGGGCCTTATAGTTGGTATCAACGGTCGGTTTAGACAACATTAGGAGTTAGAATTCTAACAAATGATTTTCCAAAAATATTTTTTTGTGGTCAAATTGGAATGATATAGCATTTACAGATTACCATGTTTCTTCGCCTAAGATATTTTTGTGATAAGAATTGTTTTCCATATAGGAAACAAAGCATCTTTTCTAGGAAGGAATACAAAGTATAATGACCTTTCGAATCAGCAACCATAGATGGTCGGAATCAGAATTGAGTGGTTTACTGCACTGATGTCTTAGTTGAATCAGGTGATAAATGTTGGTTGTTTTCATTGATGATATTTTGTTGTTTTCTAAAAGTAATGTGAAGAATGAAATACATTTAAGGGTTATTTTTCAAACCATAAAAGAAAATAAATTGTATGGGAAATTCAGTAAGTTTGAGTTTTGGTTGCAACAAATTTTCTTTCCTTGGTCACATTGTTTCCAAAGATGGGATATCTATTAATCTTGCAAAAACAAAGGTTGTTGAAGAATTGCCAAGACCCTCAAATGTAACAGAGATTCGTAGCATACTTGGTTTCGCAGGCTATTACCAAAGGTTTGTTAGAAATTTTTCATGGTTATCAAGTCCAATGACTAAGCTAACTCAGAAGGCTGTTAAGTTTATCTGGAAAACAGAATGTGATGATTGTTTTTTGGAACTGAAAAGAAGATTGGTGAATGCTATAGTTTTGGCACTACCTACCAGGAATGGTGCGTTTGTTATCTATAGTGATGCTTCATTGAAAGGACTTGGTTGCATCCTAATGCAGAATGATCGTGTAATTGGTTATTCTTCATGACAGTTGAAAACTCATGAGGTAAATTACCCTACACATGATTTGGAATTAGCTGCTTTTGTTTTCACTTTAAAAATTTGGAGGCATCATTTATATGGAGTAAAGTGTGAAATATATACCGATCACCAAAGATTAAAGTCGATATTCACTTAGAAAGAATTGAACATGAGACAGAGTAGATGGCTATAATTAATCAAGATTTATGATTGTACAATTCATTACCATCTGAAAAAAGCAAATAAAGTGTCATATGCTTTGAGTCGAAAAAGTAATGCTTCATTAACAATGTTGTGTTTGGAACGTGATCCTTTGGTTATGGATTTGATGAAATTTGGAAAAGAATATGTTGGTGTAGGAAGTTCTTTTGTTTTGTTTCAGGTATCAGTGAGATCATCTCTATTAGATAGAATTAAGCAAGCACAGAAGCAAGACAGCGAGTTGCAGAAAAAGGTAGTGTTGGTTCAGAAGGGTAAGTTGCCTGAATATAAAATTGTTAATGATCGTGTTTTGAGATTTGGGAAGAGATTGTGTGTGCATTGTGATTCACAGTTGAAGAGAGAGTTTCTATGTGAAGCTCATAGTTCTCCGTTTTCAGTTCATCCTGGCAGTACTAAGATGTATAGAGATCTGCGAGAGTATTACTGGTAGGATGGAATAAAAAGAGATATTTCTAATTTTATAGTGATGTGTTTGAATTGTCAACAGGTTAAATCAGAGCGACAGTTATCGAAAGGGATGCTTCAGCCTTTACCAGTGCCAGAGAGGAAATGGAAAAATATATCCATGGACTTCATTGTGGGATTTCCAAAGACACCTCAAGGTAATAATGCAATCTGGGTTATTGTTGATCGCTTGACTAAATATGCTCATTTCCTTGCTATATGAGCTACTTTTTCCCGAGATCAACTTTCACATTTTTATCTTAAAGAGATAGTCAGGTTACATGGAGTTCCTCTCTCCATTGTATCTGACCATGATCCCAGGTTTACTTTTAACTTTTGGAGGGGACTTCAGAAGTCGTTGGGTACTGAATTAAATTTTAGTACAGCTTTTCATCCTCATTCAGATGAGCATTCAGAACGAACAATTCAGAATTTGGAAGATATGCTACGTGCTTGTTCGATGGATTATCAGGGAAGTTGGGACCAACATCATTCTTTGGTTTAATTTTCTTATAATAATAGTTTTCATTATAGTATATAGATGGCACCATTTGAGGCCTTATATGGGAAGCGGTGTCGAACTCCCGATTTTTGGGATGAAGTGGGTGAAAGGAAGCTAATGGGACCAGAATTGGTAGAAGAGTTGGCAGAAAAAGTTTAGCTGATACAGAAACACATGAGAACAGCTCAGAGCAGGCAGAAGAGTTATGCGGACAATATGAGGAAGGATCTCTCTTTTGTGTTAGGTGATCATGTTTTTCTCAAAGTCTCACCATGGAAAAGTGTGATAAAATTTTTAAGAAAGGAAATCTGAGTCCAAGGTTCATTGGAACATTTGAAATTCTAGAGAGAGTTAGATCATTTTCTTACCGAGTGGCTTTACCTCCGAGTTTATCTCAGGTATACTATGTTTTTTATGTTTCAATGTTAAGGAAGTATATGCCATATCCATCTCATGTTTGGAGTCCAGAGGTAGTTCAGCTGGAAGAGAACCTATCTTATGAGGAACAACCAGTCCAGATTCTTGACCACAGGGAGGAAGTGTTACGGAATAAGGTGATTCATCAGGTAAAGGTTTTGTGGAAAAAACCACATGATTGAAGAGGCAACATGGGAATCTGAAAATGCAATGAGGGCTAAATACCCCCACTTATTCGATAAGTAAATAAATTGTCGGGATATAATTTTCTAAAGTGGGGAATGATGTTACATCCCATGTAAGTAATGAATAATATATATTTTTATCTATGTCTATTAATGAATTAGATAGTGTTTTAGAGGCTTAAAATGAGAATAAATCCAATCTTAAGCATGAAATACACTTCTATTTTTAAAAGATTGTTTTACTACCTTTTGATGGAAAAACATTTTTAAATAAAACTTTTGACAATTTTTTAATCTCTATTAGTCAAAATAAACTTACTCTTTATGATTGGGACATTGAAATTTACCTTGGGTAAATTGTTTCGTATTTTTCTGACAATGTTCATTTTTTAATGAATAGTGAAAAATACTGCATTTTACATCAAAACTGATTTTTCATCAAATTTGATTATACGGATAGATTATCATTTCAGTTGGTTTTATATATAAATTAGAATATATTTTTACCATTTAATAAAATAGTTTTCGTGGAATTAATTTCACTTTGAAATCAGACTTAAACTAGTGTCAATCTTTTGATACTTTTTGTTTCATAAAAAGACGCTATTTGTTTTGACAGTGGGAATTAAATATTAAATTAATTAATGAAAATTATATGTTTTGAATTTTTTAAAATAGACCTCATTTTTTAATTTGGAATATCAAATATATCTTAGGGTGAATTTTTGGTATATTTCTGAAAATTTTCAATTTTTGATGAATAGTGAAACCACTAAGTGGAACTTAAAAAACTGATTTTTCATTTAAATGAAATTTTACCACCTATTTGTTTTGAATTTCAAAAATAAGACATACATGACTTTCATGGAGAATTAAAATTTGGTTCAATGGGATTAAAATAATTTTATGTTGAATAGTAACATTTAGGTTTTTAATCGCGATTAGAGGTAATTAGTGTAATTTAAGGTAAAAATAATGTTTTAATAATATGAAATGACCTATAAACATGTCCTACATTTATTGGATGTTTCTTGGCCTACCAAGAGAACCGATGGGTCTATTTGTGGGACCCCATGGAGCCACTTGGGTAAGATAATGACATTAATGCCTTTTATTTAAAGTAAAAGTAAAAATGACACAAACATGAGTTGTTTTACTAAAACAATTTTTAAATGGGGTTATACAAGTCAGATTTTTTACTATAAATAATTTTTGGAAAGATAAAAATATTTCCTACATCATAGTTTTTTTTTTATTATTTTTAGATATTAAATAAATTAAATTAGTTATGACACCATGATGATGCAGTGATTAACTCATTATTTAACGATTTAAATAAAATGAAAATATAATGTAAAATTTAAGACCTACAGTTGTTAAAAACCTATTGGATGGGTTTATTTTGAACCCTTATCACCATATCCTTTAATTTTATAATTTTGGGACCTTTTTTATCCAAAAATAAGTTTATAACAAATTATCTTTTCTTAACATTCCAAGAGTGCCCCTCCTCTCCTCTTATAAAAGGTCCCCACCTCTACCACCTTAACCACACTTACAAAGCCTTTGGCTCATCCAAACGCTGCCCATTTTGTCTCTCCACATCCGTCTCTAACTCTTAGAAGCCTCACATTGGGAAGAAGGCTTCCCAAGGAAGCCTTTGAGCTCAAATCAAAAAGGGTTACCCGATTTAAAGGTAGTGTCTTCTCTTGTGTTCTTATGTTTTATTCTGCTTCTCCAACACCATAAACTCTTTTCATTAATTTATTTTGTAACAACACCAGTATATTCCATATAATAGGATGTTTTTATAATAAGGCTTCGAGCTACACATACACACACCTACATCTAATGGTTAAAGAACATACTGTTTCTGTGTATGGTGAATTTCTACCTCACGAAATGATGATTGTTCAATATTTTTTTAACACCTTCAAAGGTGGCCATTAAGATGAAACTATATTTATATGTGATATATAATATCTTCATGTTTTACTTAGGCTTCTGTATTTTTCATTTATGGCATACCTTTATGGTTTCCATTACGGTTAAAAGCGATATCTTCATTTTAGGAAGTGCGGACTACCGCCCCCTCAAAGTGATTTGATTCGTTAATGCCATATGTGGGACTTATAAAGGATGTAATTAATGATATTATATATTATATTATACTATAACCATGATATACCTTTATATCATTATGATTCCATTCCATAAAATACGAAATATAAATGAATGTAGCATTCTTGCGTACGTACGGCTTACCTTCTCCATGAACAGTGCATTTCATTTCTTACCTTTAAACATTATGTAATATTATAAATTCATGTATTTACTGGATATATATGATATATATGATATATACATCATTATTAGAACTCTGTATATAATGGATACATGAAAAACATGTAATTATAAAGAGTTTTTTTTTACTCAAGTACCAATGATCCTCAAAACGGCCTTTATTAACTTAAATAATTACATAGTGTTCATGACATGGTAATAAGTGATATAAAAGGAATAATTAACTTGAAAAGGTTCTTAAGAAAGTAGAATTTAATTCAAGTTTATTATTCAGTAGGTTAAAGAATGATCGAGTCAAGTCGGACTCGAGGTATGGGACTTCGTCTCAATCTCCTTTCATTTAGGCATATTTTGTTTTATACACAACCTTCTTTTATACTGTGTATAAACCCCTTTGACTTTTACATTTATCCTAAAGGAATATTTTTTATACTAAGCATTTTACTAAATGAAAAAAGGTATTGTTTTTGTCATACGTATGCAGTGACAACGACTTCTCCTCCGCCGTGACCATTATTTGAGTTTCGACTTCCTCTATAAACCATACCTTTTTTTAAAAGAAAAATAAATACCATGTTTTACTTTTCTTTTATTTTGGTATTGAAAATGGTTTTCCTAATGTTTTTATATCAATGTGTTGTATTGATATCTTGTGATTGAAATGCGGATGTTTTATGTTTCCTTTATGCATGTTTTATGTGATATGATTATGTTATAGGTTTTGGGCATTATTATGAAGATGGGTGGTTCCGTGATAAACTAAGGGAGGGTGAGCCCGATATAGCTCTCCAATGCATTTTTGTAATGTTTTTTTGTGTAAATGTGATGTGGGTATTTTATTTTAAAAATTTTTAGTCTTAACACGTTGTGATTAAAAGTATTTAAATATTAATTGGGTAAAGGTGGTAAATTTGGATTTTATATATGTTAATTGATTAAATGTGATGTAATAAAAACATTTCATAAGTTTGATGTGTGATCATGATACGGGTTTCAACATTTAAAGGTTTGTTGTTTGAACATGATTCTAGAAGATTAATTCACAATATTTCCATTGGGAAATTATATAGGTGTCTTTTTACATAGGTTTCCTATATGAACATGTTGTAATTAGGTTCTATAAAAATTTTATTATGTGAATGTGATGCATATATCCTTGTTCATATCATTGTATTTTTTAATTTTATTTTTGTTTTTTAGGTCCTAATTCACTCATAAGTAACCTAAACTAGTTGGTCGTGTGGCCTTATATGTGTCTTCCAATATGCAAAATGCTTATGAGTAGCACCATGGATTATGATGGTATGGCTGGGAGACTATACCATCTTTTCTAGAGTGAAACATAGTGGTGATATACATAGAAAAATACAGTATAAGAAATATAATAATTAATAGTGCATGTAGATCATCTATATAGATATAATCAAACATTATCTATATCTATCCTTATATAAAAAAGTTGATGTCATTATTCTATTAGAAAAAAGATCACGAATAAAACACATCATGTGATGTAGAAAATATATAGAAAGACCGAAATAAATCACCAATAGCATTTTAAGAAAAATTATAGTCCTCTGTTCTTATACTATATCCTAGTATAGAATTTCATGTTTCAGTAGTTGGATATATTCTATTGTTCCAACCTTCAACCATGATTTCATTCTGGGTATCAATCATCATACGAAATAGGGTGTGAGTAAAACTCATTATTCCACCACCAAAATATTCTATAACTGCTCCAATATGTGAGTATCTAATGATGGGGTGTTCATGTAATAAAAAAAATTGATCGATAAAACAAAACCCATGTCAGCTTAGGTTCCTCACATGACACACAACCAAAACTACCTACATCATACTATTCTAGAATATATCTAAACATCTTCTATAATAAATAAAGAGAGTCAAGTCCATTATTTTAATACATATCATCTAGAAAATCTATTTAATTAATTATAGATATTCAAATAGGAACATTTTTTCCATTATTTCCAATGGAGTGATAAATAACATAATGTCCTTTAATTATAAATAATTGATAATAACTCAACAAATCAAGGGAATAAATGAATTTTTATTTGGGTTTGGTAGTGGTATAAACTACTATAAATTACTTATGTGATAGATTTTGGAAATATATACTAATCATGGTATTGAGAATCAAATAAATTCATTTTCACTAATTTAGTTTTGGTTCCTAGGTAGTGTAATGGGACATTATTTGGAGTTAGTTATTTTATTTTTAGTGGAAATTTTATCATTAAACATTCTAAAAGGATTAATGAAACTTAAAACCAAAACTATATTTAATAACATATAGTTTCATTTTAAATGACACCTAAATATATTTTTATCATATCGAGGGTCTGTTTACACCAAATATGGATATCACTATTAAAAAATAAAGTCGTTAAAAGTTTTCACCCCCAAAATACCAAATAAATGAAAATACAGACAAATAGAAATCCTTAAACACAACACCATCAATGAATCTGAAGATATTAACATAACCACATCATATATAAATGAAATTTTATAAAAAAAAATTATTTTTAAACCAAAAATATCTCTAAATAAATCAACAATAAACCATACGAAAATCTAAAATTAATGGATTATAAATATTATAAATAATGATTAAAAAACAATGACATAAATGACATTACAAAACTTTAAATTCCATCAAAACTATAATATAGTATCTTAATCTGTATTTCAATTCTTTTAGTTTTTGATGAGATCAGTTAAAAATCCCGTCATCAAATTTATATTTTATAATTCTTTACAAGGAAATTTCCATCACATCATTGATTTTTTTTAAAAACAACCATAATTAATATTCTCATATATAATAAATTTGCTATGATGACCATGGTTATCTATTTGATTTATGTGAATATCATCTATAGTTGAAAAAAAAGTATCTAGTTTTTTTAGTAAAAAATTCTTAATAGTTTTCCATAATAATAAATTCTTTTAAAGTTTATTTATTACTCTTATATATTTGAAATTACCAATAATTATAGTAAACAATAATCTATACTATTATAATATTTAAGCACAACGTCATAAAACATAGATATATATATATTTGAAACATTTGTTCTTTTAGTATTTCTTTAAACACATAAATATTAATAAAAATCTGCCAAATCTCTTTACCACTCTTCATGCCTATAACTTTTGGGTGTTATTTTTCAAACTCAAAAACCAATATAAATATCCTTTCATTTCCATCATTTTAAATATTATTTTTGTCAATTTGTGAAAATACATGACCTTTCTCAGGAAAATTAAATAACATTTCAAATATATTAAAAAAATCCAGAGATAGATAATAAATAGGGAATCATTCAATTATTATATACGTTATAGTTTTTAAATGATTATTGTAAATACTTTGATTTTAATTAATTTCAAACACTCCATAGAGACCCAAAAAATTACCTTAAAATAAATATTTTGGAAAATATTTTCTCTATTCAAATAAAGAACCAATTAGTGGTGAACTTATAAGTGTTTATATAGCATGTTGTGATAATTTAATACAGGAGGGTATGACACATTATCAAATATTTTTATATTACATGTGTTTCAACTACAAGCCTATCACAAACTTAAAATAATATTGAAATAATAGGAAATATTGTAATTGAAATAATTTTATTTGTATAATTAATGATTATATATTTTTTTGTTTGTAGATTTATCAATTAATGTTGGAAACAAAAATTATAAAATAAAAACAATGTATTCGATAGTATATGAAACGCACAACCTCGAGCTTAAACAACCCATCAAATATAATTCATTAAATTTAATTTCTTCGATAGATTGCAAAACATGCAACCAGATTCAATGTGAACCATAATATAGTATACCATTAAATTTTTGGATATTAATATTACTAAATAAATTATGATTAATATGGTTATATATTTGTTATAAAAAAATAGATTCATTTAAAAGAGAAATAAATATTCTTTTCTAAAATACGGTTTAATTGATATTTGTGTAAATAATTTCAAAATAATTTTTAATATTTTTATAATTTAATTTGAAAAAATAGTATTTATTTTCGATATCAACAAATCAAAATTATATTATGATTATTTATTAGGATTTTTCAGAGAAGTATCATTTTTTAATGAATAGTTTAAATATTAAATTTTAATTAAAAATTTCCTTTTTTAAGATTAATATTGATAAATTATATGTTGAATTGGTTTTAATGTGAATTTTTTTTAAATTATATATAAATTAATATGTTTTTTGTAATTTAAATCATTTTACTATTGAATGATTATATAAAAATTTGTAAACATTTGATCATTTTCGCTTTGAAAACCTACTTTCTCATAACATATATATAATTAATTTTAAATTATAAGTTTCATGTATTTTAATGGAATTATTAAAAATTGAATATATAATTGGAATCTGAATAATTAAAATCATCTACTAAGTTCCACTTGATTTTTTACCAAAATTAAAAGGGAACATAGTAAAAATTTATTTTTCACGGTTAAGGTTAAAATGTATTTACCAATGGTTAAACTAAAGGTAACAGTTAACATGACATAAAAATAAATAAAATTAAATTTTTTATTTCATATTTAGATAATATAATGACTAATTCTTCATAAAACTCTATATATGACCCATTTTTAATTGATACATGTGGTTACACTTTTTTTTTCAAAATATTATAAGTGCGAAACTCAACTCAATTATAAAAGGACTCACCATGTCCTCCCTTATTAACAAGAAACCTTATTGTTTTAGAAACTATAATAAAAAAACACTTCTTAAAATCAATGCTTTCATCCTAGAAGCCATATTTTTGGTATAAATCCATCTTATGTGTAATTTTGGTACAAACCTATCGAAGTTAGATGATGAAGTGGTACTGATCTTCAACTATAGTTTTTATTTTATTTATTCCTCAAACACCATTTATTTTTTTAAAACGTGATTACAAAATCATCTTAGTGTATTAAACACAAATATATGTTGTTATGTTATGGTAATTACATAAAACCATCCCCACTTCCATCAAATGGGTTATAAAATATTCATTTGTGTGTATGGTGGACTATAATCTCACGAACTAATGTAATTTGTTTTTCTATTATGTCTTGTGAAGGTTGGGTATAATGATTGATATAAATTATATATATATATATATATAATACATTCGCCTATTTATTCATTATATCATATATTATTTTTAAATATCCATTCTGTTGGGATACGATAATGTAGCTCATATGTATGATGTATTACCACCTTGTGAAGTGATGTGATTATTTTTTATCTAACTCTTTACATGGATGATAATAAGTAAATTTTTAATGAATATATGTGACATAAATTACATAATAAAGATTGTTGGTCGGAGTGGACACTCAAGAGGGGGGGTGAATTGAGTTCCAATTAAAATTTCTGTTAAAAACAATTTCTATTAAAATCCCCCAATTTCAAAAACAAATTAAACTGTGGTGAATTTATATAGATTATAAAGGTTCAATTAGTTTCTCAAAGATTGATTAATTCTCAGTTAACGTAATCTTATGATTAAATTAACTTTTGAAACTAACTTACTGATTTATAACAAATATAAACACTTGCGAATTTAATTATCAAAGTAGCTTTGAAGATAGATTATATTTCAAAGTAATAGCAGCGGAATATGAAATAAATATGTATAGTATGGATATAGTGTATAACTATAAACACAGAGAGTTAACCAAGAGGTTCAGTCTCAAGCCGAGACTTAGTCCTCTCAAAAGTTTATATAAAATGATCCACACCCTGGATCAGGGTTAACAACAGTGAACACACTGTCCAGGTCACAAGACCTCTACCACAGTTCTTCGTGGGAAAACAAACAACAGCAGCAAGCTGTCCAGGTCACAAGACCTCTACCACTATACACAGTGGGAAAAGGGGTGCAAAAAGATTTGCTGAGGATTTACAGATCCTCCAGTGAAATTACAGGAGTCAGTGTGTGTGTTTAATACAGCAGATAACACACACTGCTCAAAATGTAGAATAAATAAATCCCAGAGCAGATATGTAGAGTTTAGAAATGGCTCTAGAGATTTTCAGTGCAGCTCTGGACTCGTAGGAATGAGTGACTTGAAGCTTTGGTCCTTTTCCTATAAGTTGACACTAAAACAGAGTGTCGCAGTTTCAGACTTCCAGATATTCAAGTGATCAGCTTCTTTGAGTTTGAGTGCTTCACAGCATGGCTTTTAGGAGACTGTTCTTTCAGTCGGTTCACTTGAGACTCTTTTGTTCTTCAGAATGAATGCTCGAGAGTTCTTCCTTTTTGTGTATATGCGAATCTCCTTCTTAGTTGTAGATATTAGACTCTATGTAACTGTTTCATTCATCCATACTTCTTGAATGCTTCTTTCTTCTTTTTATACTCCTCCATATATGCCTTTTTGTTCACCCGAGGCCGACAAGATAAATAGTCTGGAGTTGCACGTGCGATCTTCCTCGTACATTGTATTATTTCTTGATATGTCTGCAAATATCAATAAATAATGTTAGGTGTATCAATTTTTCTAGACATGACTGTTAGATTAGTATTAAACAAATTGGTAATGAAAAAAGTAGAAATATAATAATTATAAACTGGTCGAGAATGTATGTCATTGTGGACTTCAACTGTGGACTTCCTTCTGAATGCTGACTTCAACAACAGGCTTGCTGTCTGTAGGCTTGCAATGGTAGCTTTTACTCCATGTAACTGTAGCCTCTCTAACTGTAGACTTGTAATATCAAATTTGTAGAACTGTAACCTTTCGTCAACTGTAGACTTCGATCATCAGTAGACTTAGTCGACAGAAGCTGTCTAACTGTAACCTTGACTGTAGGCTTATGACTGTAGGCTTGTTCTACTGTGAACTTGTTCCAACTGTAGACTTGTTCGACTGTGAACTTGTTCCAACTGTAGACTTGTTCGACTGTGAACTTGAGCAGAGAAAACTTTGAACAGAAGTCTTGTATCTGTGACCTTCGTCTGTGAGCTTTGACAATAGATAGCAGTAGACTCGTAACTGTAAGCTTGTATTAGTCTTCGACTGTAACCTTGTAACTGTGAACTTATTGCAACAGTAACTTAAGGTGACAGTTAACTGTAACTGTGACTTTGAGAAGAAAACTCTGACTGGTAGCTAACAATACCAAACTTATGTAAATACTACTGTAAGCTGTTACACTAAAGTTATGAGAGTAAGAATATGAACTGTTTAGAATAAAATACGTTTAAGCATAGAATAATAAGATTAATGCAAAGGTTTAATACATCATAATTAATGTTTAAGCATGATTTGGGATTATCAAAACAGGTGATTCCAACAATCTCCCCCTTTTTGATAATCACAAATTATGTCAGTATGAAATATAGAAGTATCAGAGAGAAGTGTGCAAAACACAGTATTAGCAATATGAGCACAAAAATTAGGTATAATCCGCAAGGATTTCTCCTCTTTGTATAGGTTCATTTCTCCCTTGAGTTTTCCTATTTCTCCCCATTTCTCCCCCTATCTATTTCTCTTTATTTCTCCCCCTTTGTGATTAACAAAAAGAAAGACAGAGAGAGAGAAAATAAACATTGTATTAATAAGGAGTACAATACATGACCCAAAACGTGAATACATGATCCCTATCAAAAAAACATAAACAGACTCAATCCTCTTCATCTGTAGGTAGGGGATCTTTTCCTTTGGAGGAAGAAGATGGAGCAGGAGGTGAAGGATCAACAGGCTGAGGAATGGCAGCAGGAATGTCTGGAGGGGCAGCAACAGAGGCTCCTGAAGGCCGGTAGTGAGTAGCTTGCCGAGGGATCAGTGGTCTAAGGCTTCTGAGGGAATCAGCAGGAGACATTATGGAAGAACCACTGGGGTTGGAGACAGGTAGGGCAGGAGGAACTATAACAGGTGTGCAGTCCAGATGAAGAAAAGGTAGGAGCAGATTCCTGAAATCCATTATGATGTTTCCTCCTCTATCCATGGCAGATAAGAAGTCATATTTGTTTTCCAAGAATTTATCCAAAGCCGGGGTCAACTCTCGTATCTTGCTAACTTGTTCTTTGAAAGCTTGAGTTACAGGAGGCAGCTTCATAGTTTCTAGCATGAGCTTGAAGTGATTGTTCAACTGATGCTTGGTGAAAATCCGATCAATGTAATAATCCACTTTACTTTTGATGGCCTCCTGAGAAGCAGTAGCAGCCTGCAGGTGCTCACGAACAAAGCCACTGACTTCTCTTGTAGTAGGAAGGATCTGTAGGTCTGATGTGTCATTTGCACAGGCCTGAGTAAGCTCTTCTCTGAGCAGGCTTCTAAACTGCTCAAGGTCCACAGGAGAGCTAGATGAAGGAAGGGACTTGACTGAGAATGCCACTGTCTCCTTGAAAGACTGAGTTAGATTTCCAATCACTTTCTTAATGACAGCATCCTGATTGCTAAAGTGTTCTTTTACTGATTTCTTGAAAGCCTCAAATACTTCCACAAACTGCTTGACCACTTCTTTGATGTATCGAATCTCACTGGCCACTTGTGTCTGAGAACTGCTCAGGGCAGTTAAAGAAGCAACTGATTGTCTGAGGGCCACTACTGCTCCAGTCCAGCTTTCAATTTGAGTGTGGCACACTTTCATTTCATCCATCACTTCTTTGATTGGACTTCCCACAACACATCCTAGAGATAGTTCTAAGGATTGTTCTACATTTTTCAGCTCATCAAAAAGACTGGTTTTCAATTCAGCAACAGACTGTCTGATGGTCTCCTTCATTTCATTCTTTAAGGATTCAAGGTCTTCCTTGGTGGCAAATCTTTCAGTTTCTAACACTGGAGAGCTGTTAGTTAGGATAACTGGATTTCTTGGTGGTTGGTTTTCCTCATCTGAATCCTCATAATTGAGTCCTAACACCATGTATCCTGGATCTGAGGTCCATCCTTCTATATCAAACATTTCAGAGACTGAACCAACACGCTCCCCCTCACTTGGAGGTCCTTCCTGAACACTTTCTACTATCTGCTCAACTCTGGGTAACTCTAAGTTCTCTTCTGTAGCTCTAGCAGGTTCCATACTTGCTTCCTCTGTAGGTTCAGCAGTGAGGTTAGCCTCCTTCTCTGTTGGGTCATCAACCACTTCCATGACAACAGTAGTAGAGACCACTCCTGCTTCCTGGTCAGACACTGACTTGTCTGTATACCCTATCAGAGGGCTCATACTAAGTTCATCTGCAACAGTTTCTTGATTTTCATTTAAAGCTCCAGCCTCTTCTGCTTCGACTGTATCACCCTCGTCAGAGGTGTCCTTGACAAAATATTGAGATTCTTCTTCTTCTTCTGTAGTCTCAGTCTCACTGTCTCTTAGAACAGGTTCTCTACTAGGTAGTTCTTTTGGAGGGCTTGCTGCTCCAAACGTCACTGTCCTGACATGACTGTGAGTAGTATCAGGATCACTCCCTTCATCAATTGGGGTGTTCTCTCTTGCAGAGTTACCAACTACTGCAGTCTGTTCATCATCTGAGTATACAGGTTCAGGCTCATCAAGCTTTAAGCCTGGATCTCTCCTATCTCTCGGTCTAGAGGGATGAGTAGAAGGGCTAAAATTCTCATAGATTCTCTCCTCATCATTCACCCATGATTTATTCCAGGGATTCCAACTGATCTTCATGAATTTGCAGATTACTTTCGAGATACATACACTGTTCTTTGCCACTATCAACTCTTCCTGACTTCCAGCTGCACCTTTCACTTTCAACATAACCGAAATGAGTTTAGCATGAAACAAGGCACTTGATTTTGAGCTTGCCTTTATCATGTCCTCCATCTGAGCCATCAGCAACCTAAAAAGGTTGACCTTCCTTCCATGTTTTAATAAGTACATCAAGTAAATATCCTGATGCTTCAGAGTTGCAAAATATCATCTTCTAGGACTTAGTACATGATGAATAAACTTAAACAGAAGCCTGTCCTCTCCACACATTTCAGTAGCAATAATCTTCTTTACTGTGCCATTACCTGTCAATTCTTCCAGAGCCGTCTCATGATCAAATATTCTACTATTTGGAGGAGCCGCACCAGAATAGTAGTTGTAAATACCCTCATGAGGAACTCTTAAACATGCAGCCCATTCAACTGATGAAAAACTGACTTCATTACCGTTTACTTTGGATACCAGTCTATGCTGATCATTCTCTTCCTCAAACTGTAGATATTCATAGAATTCCTTCACCAGCTTCGGGTAGTACGGTCCATTATTGTTTGCGAAGCATTCGGTCCATCCTTGATCATTAAGCACTGCCAGCACTAATGATCTGCTCGATAAAATCCACTCTTCACTTAGCTCCTTCTCAGCAACTATTTCTCTCTTAGTCAGATGTGGATTAACAGGTCTTATCGAGGCGTTCCCGGTGCCACTGGATTCGACTTGAGTCCTCTTTGGCATTGGTGCATCTTCGTTGACAGTCGGGGGTCACTTTGTTCTGGCCATTGGAACTGAATGAGGTTTCGAGGTTCGGTTGAAGGTTTAGGGTTTAGGACTTGAGAGAGCAAGGGTCGAGATGAGTGGATTGAGATATGTTCGATGTTCTTAATTTTATCATTTAGGGATTTAGAAATAAAAGTATAAAGAAAAGAAACGGTTCGAATTCCCGCAAAAATAAAATAAGATTACACAGCGAAACAGCCTACAGAGAGATGGAACAGAGAGGTACACCGGTGAGGTCTAACTGTGAGGTTTCAACTGTGAGGTCTAACTGTGAGGTTTCAACTGTGAGGTTTCAACTGTGAGGTTTCAACTGTGAGGTTTCAACTGTGAGGTTTAACTGTGAGGTTTCAACAGTGAGGCTTCAACTTTGAGGTTTCAACTGTGAGGTTTCAACTGTGAAGTTTCAACTGTGAGGTTTCAACTGTGAGGTTTCAACTGTGAGGTTTCAACTGTGCTATAGTTAATCATACCTAACTCATGTTTGATGTAACTTAATCTCTCAGAATTCAAAGGAATTGAAAAATATCAGCTAACTGATGTTCAGTGCCAATGAACTCAAGAGTGATATCACCTTTTTGATAATGATCCCTCAGAAAGTGATGTCTCACATCAATATGTTTTGTCCTAGCATGAGATACTGGATTTTTTGAAATGTTAATAGCACTTGTATTGTCACACCTTATAGAGACATGTTTGAATTGATATCCATAGTCTAGTAAAGTGTGTTTCATCCACAAGATTTGTGCACAACAGCTACCAGCAGCTATATACTCAGCTTCGGCAGTAGACAATGCAACAGAATTCTGCTTCTTACTACACCAAGATACTAGTGACTTGCCTAAAATGTGACATGTTCCAGAGGTTCTCTTTCTATCTAACTTGCAGCCAGCAAAATCAGCATCAGAATAACTTAATAAATCAAATGATTTTCCTTTTGGATAAAATAATCCCAAATTGGGAGTATGTTTTAGATATTTGAAAATCCTTTTAACAGCAGTCAAATGAGACTCTTTTGGATTGGCTTGAAACCGAGCACACATGCATACACTGAACATGATGTCAGGTCTACTGGCAGTAAGGTACAGTAGACTACCTATCATACCTCTGTAATTGGTTTGATCCACTGGTTCACCAGTTTCATCACTGTCCAACTTGCAAGTGGTGCTCATAGGTGTGTCACTGCCTTTGGTGCCATCCAAATAAAAACGTTTTAGAATATCTTTAATATATTTACTTTGATTCAAAATAATACCATTTTTATTTTTAAAGATCTGAAATCCAAGGAAAAATTTGAGTTCTCCCATTAAACTCATTTCAAACTCATTTTGCATTATTTTTGAAAAATAAACACATAAAGAATTTTTAGAAGATCCAAAAATAATATCATCCACATTGATTTGTACTATTAAGACATCTTTAGAAATCCATTTAATAAAAAGAGTAGGATCAGCTATCCCTTTAGTAAATCCTTTTGAAATAAGAAAAGAGCTGAGCCTATCATACCAAGCTCTTGGAGCTTTCTTTAAACCATATAAAGCTTTAGATAGTTTAAAAACATGATTAGAAAAATGGGGATTTGTAAAACCAGGAGGTTGTTCCACAAATACATCCTCAATTATATATCCATTTAGAAAAGCACTTTTAACATCCATTTGATATAGTTTGAAATTCAGATGAGCAGCATAAGAAAGTAATATCCTAATGGCCTCTAGTCTAGCCACGGGTGCAAAGGTTTCCTCATAGTCTATTCCTTCTTCCTGACTATACCCTTGTGCAACTAGCCTAGCTTTGTTTCTGATTATATTACCAAACTCATCAACTTTGTTTCTAAACACCCATTTAGTGCCTATGGTAAGAGTATCTGTAGGTATTTCCACTAATTCCCAAACTTTGTTTCTTTCAAACTGATTTAGTTTTTCTTGCATAGCTATTACCCAGAATTTATCACTGATAGCATCATTGACATTTTTGGGTTCATGCTGTGAAAGAAAAGCTTGATGTTCAACCTGATTTCTTAGAGAAGCTCTAGTTTGTGTTCCTCTATCAAGATTACCAACAACAGCAACTAAAGGATGATTCTTTAGAATCCTAGTTGATTTCGTAAAGGTTGGACTAGAGATTTCAGGTTCATCTATAGGTTCGGGTTCCACAGAGGAAGATTCTGGAAAAAGTCCAGAACTGGATGTTTTTATTGCAGGTTCATTAGATTTGTCATTTAGGTCCAGAACAGATAAGTCTTCTTCAACATCTTCAAGAGAAGTTTTAGACTCATGTGGATCAGTCTCATCAAACTTGATGTGAACATATTCTTCCACACACTTGGTTTTCTTATTGAACACTCTATAGGCTTTACTAGACATAGAGTAACCTAGGAAAATTCCTTCATCACTTTTTGGAGCAAATTTATCAAGATTATCTTTAGTATTCAGAATAAAGACTTTGCAACCAAAAACTCTAAAGTAATTAACCTTAGGCTTCCTATTATTCCACAACTCATAAGGGGTTTTCTTAAGAATCGGTCTAATCAAGACTCTATTAATAACATAGCTGGCTGTATTTACAGCTTTAGCCCAAAAGTAAACAGGCAGGTCATATTCATTAAGCATAGTCCTTGCAATTTCTTGCAGGGTTCGGTTTCTTCTTTCCACTACACCATTCTGTTGAGGTGTCCTAGGAGCAGAAAAATTGTGAGTATAGCCATTGTGTGAGCAGTAAGATTCAAATTCTCGATTCTCAAACTCACGGCCATGATCACTCCTCAAGGTCTTAATCTTAAGTCCACTAAGATTTTCTACAGACTTAGAGTATTTAACAAAGGAAGAGCAGGCTTCACTTTTGTGAGCTAGAAAGTATACCCAAGTATATCTAGAAAAGTCATCTACAAGAACATAAACATAGTGCTTCCCATTTAGACTTGAAATTCTTGATGGTCCAAACAAATCCATGTGAACCAGTTCAAGTGGTTGAGAAGTTGAAACTTCTTTCTTTGGTTTAAAAGAAACTTTGTGTTGTTTTCCCTTTTGACAGGGATTACACACTTTGTCATTTGGGAATTCAAGCTTAGGTAGGTCTCTAACTAGGTGTTTCTTAGAGAGTTTTCTAAGCGAGTGAATGTTGCAGTGACCTAATCTCCTATGCCACAGCCAAGACTCTTTATGAAAAGCATTTAAGCAAGTAACGTTATGTTTAGCTAAAGTGTTTAAGTCAATAGCTTAAACATTTTCATTTCTTAAGGCAGAAAATATTAAAGCATTTTTGGAATTATAAACATCACAAAAATTGTTTTCAAACTTGACATTAAAACCATCATCACACAATTGAGAAATGCTAAGCAGGTTGTACTTAAGTCCATCAACAAATAAAACTTTGGAAATTAATACTGAGTCAGTGTTACCAATCTGGCCTAAGCCGATGATTTTTCCTTTTGAGTTATCACCAAAAGTGACATATCCTCCATCAACCTTTATTAAGCTTTTGAAGCACGAATAGTCCCCAGACATGTGTCTTGAACATCCACTGTCTAAGTACCATACCTTCTTGTAATTGATTTTCAAACAGATTTCCTCAGATGTGTTTGTCATGAAACACATATTAGTACGATTTCTTTCAGAATCACTGGACTCTGATTCACTTGTGCTGTCTTCTGAAGCACTCCAGGTGGCCTTCATAGCTTTCCTATAATTCTTGTCCTTGTACTCATATTTCTTCTTGAATTTTAACTTAGGACAGTCAGCATTGATGTGTCCTTTCCTTTTACATTCATAGCAAACTATGTCTTCTTCTTTATCAGTGTTCTTCCAATCTTTCTTCCACTTACCTTGTCTATCATACTTACCCTTGTAGTTTGGTTTTCTGAAGAACTTATTCTTCCTATAGAACATCTTGAATCTCCTTGATATTTGTGCCATCTCGGCATCACTGTCAGAATCTAAGTCTTCACTAGATGAGCTTTCAGTTGGTATATGCACTTTCTCCTTGTCTTTGCTCTTTGATGCAGTAGACTTAAAAGCTACAGATTTTCGTTTTGGTTCCTCATCTTCTTCTTTATTCACCTTTAGCTCTTCTTCGTACATCATCAGCTTACCAATTAACTCCTTGACAGGCAAAGTTCCAATATCACAGGATTCTCTAATTGAAACGGATGTGCCTCTCCATCTGTCAGGCAGACATCTCAATAATCTCATGATTTGCTCCTTTGCTGGAACAATCTTCCCGAGTGAGCTCATTGTGTTGACTATCTCATTAAACCTGAGATACATATCAGAAATAGGTTCATCAGCTTTCATCTTAAAGTTATCATATTTGATAGTATAAGTATTTAACCGCATTTCCTTGACATTAGTTGTTCCTTCATGAGAAACAGCTAAGGTGTCCCTGATTTCAAAAGCTGTTTTACATGCAGAAATTCTATTGAATTCCTCATCTCCTAGAGCACAGTAGAGAGCATTCACAGCCTTACAATTATTATTGTAAGCTACTTTAGTAGGTTCATCCCAAGTTATTCTTTCAGTTTCTGGAATCTTGTATTGAGACTCTATAGCAGTCCAAATATCAAAACCCATACTTTCCAAATGAATTTTCATTTTGAGCTTCCATTGGGCATAATTCACGCCATTAAAGAAGGGTGGCCTGTTAGTAGCAGCACCTTCTAGTCTATTATCCATAAGGAAATTCTAGAAAATGTTTTAAAGAGATAAAATTTAGAACTAACAGAAATTTAAGATCTTTTAGATAAAACTTCAATCACAGTTTAAAAACAGAGAGTTAAAATAAAACATTGAGCAAGTATAACAGAGATAAACACAACCTCTGATACCAAATGTTGGTCAGAGTGGACACTCAAGAGGGGGGGTGAATTGAGTTCCAATTAAAATTTCTGTTAAAAACAATTTCTATTAAAATCCCCCAATTTCAAAAACAAATTAAACTGTAGTGAATTTATATAGATTATAAAGGTTCAATTAGTTTCTCAAAGATTGATTAATTCTCAGTTAACGTAATCTTATGATTAAATTAACTTTTGAAACTAACTTACTAATTTATAACAAATATAAACACTTGAGAATTTAATTATCAAAGTAGCTTTGAAGATAGATTATATTTCAAAGTAATAGCAGCGGAATACGAAATAAATATGTATAGTATGGATATAGAGTATAACTATAAACATAGAGAGTTAACCAAGAGGTTCAGTCTCAAGCCGAGACTTAGTCCTCTCAAAAGTTTATATAAAATGATCCACACCCTGGATCAGGGTTAACAACAGTGAACACACTGTCCAGGTTACAAGACCTCTACCATAGTTCTTCGTGGGAAAACAAACAACAGCAGCAAGTTGTCCAGGTCACAAGACCTCTACCACTATCCACAGTGGGAAAAGGGGTGCAAAAAGATTTGCTGAGGATTTACAGATCCTCTAGTGAAAGTACAGGAGTCATTGTGTGTGTTTAATACAGCAGATAACACACACTTCTCAAAATGTAGAATAAATAAATCACAGAGCAGAGATGTAGAGTTTAGAAATGGCTCTAGAGATTTTCAGTGCAGCTCTGGACTCGTAGGAATGAGTGACTTGAAGCTTTGGTCCTTTTTCTGTAAGTTGACACTAAAACAGAGTGTCGCGATTTCAGACTTCCAGATATTCAAGTGATCAGCTTCTTTGAGTTTGAGTGCTTCACAGCATGGCTTTTAGGAGACTGTTCTTTCAGTCGGTTCACTTGAGACTCTTTTGTTCTTCAGAATGAATGCTCGAGAGTTCTTTCTTTTTGTGTATATGCGAATATCCTTCTCAGTTGTAGATATTTGACTCTGTGTAACTGTTTCATTCATCCATACTTCTTGAATGCTTCTTTCTTCTTTTTATACTCCTCCATATAAGCCTTTTTGTTCACCCGAGGCCGACAAGATAAATAGTCTGGAGTTGCACGTGCGATCTTCCTCGTACATTGTATTATTTCTTGATATGTCTGCAAATATCAATAAATAAAGTTCGGTGTATCAATTTGTCTAGACATGACCGTTAGATTATTATTAAACAAATTGGTAATGAAAAAAGTAGAAATATAATAATTATAAACTGGTCGAGAATGTATGTCACTGTGGACTTCAACTGTGGACTTCCTTCTGAATGCTGACTTCAACAATAGGCTTGCTGTCTGTAGGCTTGCAATGGTAGCTTTTACTCCATGTAACTGTAGACTCTCTAACTGTAGACTTGTAATATCAAATTTGTAGAACTTTAACCTTTCGTCAACTGTAGACTTCGATCATCAGTAGACTTAGTCGACAGAAGCTGTCTAACTGTAACCTTGACTGTAGGCTTATGACTGTAGGCTTGTTCGACTGTGAACTTGTTCCAACTGTAGACTTGTTCGACTGTGAACTTGTTCCAACTGTAGACTTGTTCGACTGTGAACTTGAGTAGAGAAATCTTTGAACAGAAGTGTTGTATCTGTGACCTTCGTCTGTGAGCTTTGACAATAGATAGCAGTAGACTCGTAACTGTAAGCTTGTATTAGTCTTCGACTGTAACCTTGTAACTGTGAAGTTATTGCAACAGTAACTTAAGGTGACAGTTAACTGTAACTGTGACTTTGAGAAGAAAACTCTGACTGGTAGCTAGCAATACCAAACTTATGTAAATACTACTCTAAGCTGTTACAGTAAAGTTATTAGAGTAAGAATATGAACTGTTTAGAATAAAATACGTTTAAGCATAGAATAATAAGATTAATGCAATGGTTTAATACATCATAATTAATGTTTAAGCATGATTTGGGATTATCAAAACAGGTGATTCCAACAAAGATATTCATGACATAATTTTCATTCTTGAAATATAATATACAGTTTTCTTTCTTTCCTTTTCACTCACTAAAAGATGATAACAACATTCGTGTATGTGTGGACTACCACCTTCATAAAGTGATGTGAAAATATTTTCACCACCACACCAAATGTATAATATGTATATTTATATTTAAATTAATAATAGGATATTATTATATTTATTAAAATGAACAATATTAATTACCTTTTTCATAATGATAATCTAAAAATGGAAGCATTTCTCATGGGTACATATGTCCTACCGTCTCAATTATCATAACATATTTTTTTCTAAATAATATCTTACATGATTGGTATTAAAAAAATAAATGTACAAAATTATGATAATTATTTCATTTTTATCATTATGTATATAATTAAATTATATAATATGAAAATGATCTATAATATTAATGAAAAAACATGCTAGATAAAACTAGACAATTAACACTCAAAACAATGAAAACAATTAATGATTAATAATGAATGACTAAAAAGATGTTATAGGATGATTGTATGTGATTTAATGAAGATGAATATGGTTCTGGTATATGATAATAATATGTTTAAAACCACTATAAATATGTTAATCGTTGTTCAAGAATTGTTAAGTGTAAGGTAAGTGACTTCTCTCAATTTCACATCATTGAGTAGTATAGTAATGTTATGCACCTAATTTATTTTTTATGGTGTATATATATCCCATTTGACAAGAAATATCATTATAAATTCATAAATCATGGCATTTTACTTTTTAATTTAAATACTTTTATCTAGGGGGTTTTGATATGAAAATTAACAAGTGGTAATGAATTTCATAACTACATTTATTTACTTATGTTATATTATTTTTTTCATTTTCCTTGATATTATATAATTATTTGTATATTTAATTTTTACTACCTTATGTCTTATATCCACTTTTTTATGTGGATATACATTTTATACACATAATCTATTCATTGATTAATTATCACTTAATCATTATGATCATCAGATGTGTTTATTTCAAAATCTCATCTTAATAAGGATTATTAATACTTGAATCAGAATAATAAAATTGGGCTATTTCTACAAACCTACATCAATAGTTTTAAAACTGTTTCTATAGGTAGGTTATAGTAATTGTTATGTGGCCTATAGCCACAGTTTTGAAAACTATGGCTATATCAAATTTTTTCTTGGGCTATTTCTAGAGTTATGTGGCTTATAGCCACATGTTTGATAACTACAGCTTTAGGTCTCGCACACTAGTGCAGGAGAAAATCTTTCCGGCCAAAAAATGGCTAGAAGAACTATTTCCACGGTTTTCATGAAATTTTTATGATTATTAATAATATATATTATATAACACACACACACACACATATATATATATATAATCACACAAAATCCTTGGTGGTGTAGTGGTTAGGGTTCTAAAGCATGAAGTGAAGGTGCAAGGATCAAATTTTTCAAGACACACATTATTTTTAGGCAATTGTCATAGTTTTCCTGGGTAATAGACAAAGTTAAAATCATGATAATAGGCCACCTATTTCCATAGTTAAAATAATGGACATAGGTTAACTACCATGGTTCACAGAAGAGACACCTATTTCCAGATATTTCAAAATGGTGGAAATTTTTCAGAACCAACTGCCATGGAGATAATGCCCATGATTGGGAAAAACTGTGGTCGTAGGCTACAACCAAAAGTTTGGGCCTTATTTCCACAGTTTTGAACTGTGGAAATGTCCTATTTTTCATGTTGTGAATTTCCATTGTAGGAAATTATTTGATCTCTGTTTAATAAACCATTTTATTTTGTTATCCTCTAGATATTTTTGAATTGTTTCATGTAGTATTACAATTTTTACACTGTTTTTTATTTAAAATAGTTAATAAAATGTTTTTAAGATAATATGACATTATTTCCCTCTTTTATTGGGAATTCATTTTCTTCCAATACAATGTCTTCTAAAAAAATTCAAAATATTTTTATCATTTTATAAATTATGTGTTAAATATATCTTACATTATATGTATGAAGGATTATTTTCAATGAAATTTATATTCAAAATTTTGTATTCAGAAAAAGTTTTTTTCTAAATAAGATGGATATTTTCCTCACGAATTTTTTGAAGATCCTTTTTATGATATTTTTATTCAACAATGACAAGATCCCATTATTTTATATATAATATACTATGTAAATGTTGTATTAATACCATCATTATTATTTCATTGGGTGTTTTATTATTATTTTTTCTAACTATTGAATTGACATTCATTTCTTTTATTAATTTTGATAGGCATTTACATTCCGTTGAATTATTTATATTCATGTGACCATTTGAAATTAATTTACCACTAAATATTCATATAACTCATAATAGATATGTTTATTTATTAGATCATATATAATATAAAAATATATTTTTTTACTCTGAATGTAATTAGATTGATTGTTTAAATATTAACCTTCATTATTCTTTCATCAGTATAGATATTTGATGATAAAGCACATTGTTAATTAATTAAATTTATTTTTTGATATATAAGGAATCCTATGGACATACAATGATGGGTATGTCTCAAAATTATATAGACTTTTGATTAATCATTAGTCAAATGAGTTGAATTTATAAGGTAGAATTGAATGAGTTTCTACAAGTCATTTTATTCAATCTTGTGAAAGGTCATGACATTAAAGTTATCATGTTGCCTCATACGATGACATACAATAATTTGGTATTTCCTTCATTAAGATTTCAGTTTTTATTGTCTATAGTTTTTTCTCTATGACATTATCATTAGATACATTTTATTATTAGTTTATTATTTAAATGACTTATGTGTTTGGTTATTTACCCTTATATATTGATTATGCATTGTTTTATTATTTAAGATATTTTTGAAATAATATTAACTCTAGATGAATTTATTTCTTAGAAATTGATTATATGGAAAGTCTATTTAGATACTTACATTTTCATATATATTATGAATTTTATTAGTATCATATTAACTCTAAATTCATTTAATTCATAGATTATTGATTAAATGGATTAGGAATTTGGATATATAACTCACCATGTTCATTATGATTACTTATTCATGATATCTTCTTTTGTTCTTAACCCTTACCGAGCATTTTTTCTAACCCTTATTTTTATTCCTTTCACAATAATCTATTATGTGTACTATGATTTTTATTATAGGATATTATAGAGGGAATAATTTTATTCTTTAAAAATATAATGTAGTAATTTTTGTTTTCAAATGTAATAAAAGACTCAAGTGTGTATCTATTTTTCTAATGGTTGGGGTTGAATAATTAATTAATTATTTAGAGAAAAGGCATCTTTTAAGATTGGGTAGAGGGAGACCCATTAAATAGCCCAAAGCCCCATGGCCAAGTGGCCTGAATACAAGGCTTGAAAGCCAATTTTTTTGGCCTAATGGACACCTCAGTGAACAGTACTACAGTATTACCCTTGCTGTAATAGTTCCTGATATAGTACCACCACCACTAAGATTCCAACTACAGTGCCTCTGCCGCTACAGGGTCGTCGCTGCTACATTTCTGCTGCTGCTACAGTACTGCTACAGTAACCCAACAAATTTTCCCGATCTCATTTGATCCTGGGTCTTTTGGATTCCAAAAATGACCCTCTACTACTAGGGTACATGCTCGTTGGCACTCATGTCTGTATCTAGTTTACCAAAAATACTAAACAATTTATTCATTCTGGATATATTCCCTTCTATCTTAGTCAAATGTAATAATGTAAAAAATTTGCTCTAGGATAATGGGGTTGGGGTCTATACAGTTGGTATCAATGGAATTTTAGTGTAAAACGTGAGAAAAAGATTTAGGAAAACATTGATTAAGGAATGTAACCGTACGATAGAATTTTAGGATAAGCATATATAGGCATCGTGATGTTTTGGTAAGGAATAAATTATTTGATTATTTCCTAATAATAAATACCAATATAAATACTACAATTAATATTGTTCTAGAAGAAATATTCATAGAAATAATATCTCTAAAAGGGAAAATTCGGCTTGGATTAATTATTACATGGTTCATGACAAAGGTCCTTACAATGCAAATTGTTTGACATTTCATGGATATACGACTAGGAAAATTCAAATTTTATTTACAATCTAATAAGATGTATTTTAATAAATGTTAAAACAAATAACTTAGGATAATCATACAGTGTTTTATATTGAAAAGAATGTGTCTCAAAGTAATGGGATGTTTTTTTATGTTTGTATAGGAAGTGAATAATGTTATTAATTGGTGAGGAAAATGAATATTTGAAGGAAGGAAATAAATTTCATTCAAGGGATCCATTTATAGTTCAATGTATTAAATATGGTGAACCTGAGAATTATCTGAGTCAATTCTATCATCAAATTGATACCCCCTAGACCAAGGAAGGACCTATGTGGAAATAAATTTGATAAAGTATTATTTATCATGATTGAAGAAATAAATTTTAGATGAATTTTACTAATGGAAATTTGGTTTTTAGAATCATGAAACGTCTCAAGATTGTGTTAAATTTTAGAATCATAGGAATCCCTATTCACATAATAGTTAGGGATACAACCATGGTATTCTTAGATTATTGTTGATCATATGTTTAAATTATTAAACACCCTATTTTAGGATTAATGTGATAAGAGTCTACCAAGGATAAGGTTAATTTCTAGAGAAATTTATAGAAATACAACCTATTCATTTTTTATATGTTTTAGTGAAAATTTTATTTGAGGAACAATACCATTATATACTATAGATATAAGAATAAATTTATTCTAAAACTTTTCGGTTGATATTATCATTATTGTAAATTTAATAATAGTCCAATATGATTATTTTTTTTAGAAAGAATAATTTTATTGAAAACCATAGTAAATAGTTCATTTATTGATTAATTTTATTTCAAGGATGTACAACATATTTATTAATATAATTGGAATTTAATAAATATTATTTTCCAAAAATGATAATTGGCATGATAGTTGACAACCTGTCATGTCAATCAAGGTCATAGTGCTTGAACGCACAACTAAATAATGACAAGAGATAATTTCATAAAACCATACTATGTGATTTCGAAGTTAATATTTCATCAGTTAAACTATTTGAAAAATAAATATTAATGATGAACCAGTGGGGTTACTATTAAGGTTTACAAATTAATCTATTATGTTACATAACTTGTGCTAACCATATTGCTTTTGGATAACAGTTAGAGGAATACAGAAAGTCTTCTCCTATTTTATAGATTTTATGATCCATTAAAATTGAATTTTAGTTCTTGAATGAGAAAATTAAAATTTTCATTTCATGGAGCAAGAGATGAATTGGAAATTGATCAAAGCATTATCAAATAGAGAAATTGTTATTATGAAATAGAAAATTATCATGTAATTATATATACTTATATTTTTTTATGATAAAATAATTCAAAAAAATTATGAAAAGAATCTTGAAATAAAATTTATATCTTATTACATTTATATCTAATTATTTTTATTGTCTCTTAAATCATCACAAATTTATGTTTTTTTGGTCTTTAATATTTTAATGATGATTCACTTTCTTGTGATCAGTTGCCTCTATAATTCTCTATAATTATTTATGATTTTCTTAAATTTCCATATCTTCTCTTTCCATCAATTTTATTTCATTTGGATGACCATTTATCTTTTATTCCATTTGAAATTTTTTATTTTCCTTTCACTATTACTAATAAGAATTTTCATAACTCTTTTAACAATGTGTGTTTAAAAAAACGAATTTTCAAATATCAAACCCTTGATTATTATGATAATGTTTAAATTGTGATGATGTAAATTATTTATATTAGTGTTAATGTAAAACCAAATAATTATAAAATTTGTACATGTTATTTGATAGAATATGAGGCATGCAAAACCATGATTAAACAACCCATGAATTGTGTATCTTAAAATTTAATCTCTTCGATAAATTATAGAACACGCAACCAAAGACAAAGTTAATGATAATATAGTATAACATTAAATTGTTTTGTAATAATAGTGATAAATAAATTATTAATATTATGTTTCTTCATTTATTTGAAATAAAATTAAAATCATTTAATAGATAAGTAATTGTTTTCTGACAAAAATGTTTTTTTCATAAAGGCAGTTTTGTCATGCTTTGTGCACATAATATAAAAATTATTTATACCAATTTTGTAAAATTTATTTGAAAAAATTTCCATAATTTTTAAAATCATCAAATAAAAATTACCTTAGGATAATTTTTTTGGATTTTCTATGATGTTTTATTTTTTAATGAATAGTGAAAAATATCATATTTTTAATGGAAACTAATATTCAATGAAATTATTTATAATGATATATTATAATTTGAGTTTTTTAAATTAAACTTAGTTCAATTATTTTTATATTAATCCAATATTTTTTTGTATTCATTTCCTAATAAATGTTTTATATAAAATCTTTCTATACATTTGTGCATTTTTTCATTGAATACCTTTTTTCACCTCACATCTACGAAATTAATTTTATATTTGAATTATATAATATGATTAATGAAATTTTTTAAAATGGATATCATGCATTTAATAAGATTTATTTATATTATATAATAATTTAAAAATAATATTTTACCAAAATGAATTGTGAAAACAGAAAAAAAAAAATTACTCCGACAATGGTAGAAATTGATTTACCAGGTGGTTAAACTATGAAGATACAGGTTAAAATGACATAAAAACATTTTTAATATCTATTTAATGGTAATATTTATACCCTATAACTAATAAATATAGATAATAATCAATTTTGAAAACTTTTGGCTTTTGAAAAATGTGGGTGGAACTTTTTAAAAAAAATAACTAGCGTGTCACTCACATCACTTATAAAATTCCACCCCCTCTCCTCTCCACTTCACGCCTTCAAAACCTTTTTGATTGCACAATACCTGAACAAATCACTTCCAAAATCTCCATATATCATCTTTAATAATTATTATTGGCTTAAATCCAACCTATAAATGCTTTTGGTGTAATCAAAATGAGGTTACCCAGTGAACCAGTAATGTTCTATGACAAACATTTAAATTTTATTAATTCCTCAAAATCATTCAATTATTATTAAATAATTAGGTTACAATGAAATAATAATCATAAATATACTTATAAATTGTAATTTAGTGTTCATTATCTACATATATCCTCAATTTCATCAAAAGTATTATGAAATCTCCATTCGTGTGTACGAAGAACTACTTTCTCGCAAACTGATGCCATTCATATTTTCTGTACCTCCTCTCAAAGTTGGGTATGATGATAAAAATAAATTATATATATATAAAATTATTATAAAATAAATATAACATTGGATTAATTATATTATATATTATTTTTTTACTGTCCATTCTATAGGGGATACGATAATGCAACTCATGTGTATGACCACAACTGGAAAAATGCTTTTTCCCAACGCTTCTATACCAACGGTTTGTAAAAACCGTTGGTATAGGTACCCTTTCCCAACGGTTTGGAAAAACTGTTGGGAAAGGTTGAAATCTGGACCACCTTTCCCAACGGTTTGGCCAAACCGTTAGGAAAGGGTGAATTCTGGACCACCATTCCCAACGGTTTGGCCAAACCATTGGGAAAGGATGAATTCTGGGCCACCTTTCCCAACGGTTTGGCCAAACCGTTGGGAAAGGTGGCCGAGAATTCAGCCTTCGGCCAAAACCATGAAAAAATCAAAGGACCTTTCCCAACGGTTTTGAAAACCGTTGGGAAAGGTCTTTCCCAACGGTTTTCAAAACTGTTGGGAAAGGTCCTTTGATTTGTTTTGGAATCTACCTACGGAGAACATTACATAAATCAAAATTTAAAATAATTAGAATAATACATATATATTTATGAAATTATGTTAAAAAAAGTCATGTTAGGTTAGTGGTTAAGTCGTTCAGTTATAAACTAGAGGTCTTGGGATCAAATCCCACCGGATGTTTCTTTTTTGAAATACATATACCAATGGTTTTGAGAACCGTTGGTATAGATTTTTTAATTACTTATACCAACTGTTTTCAGAACCGTTGGTATAGACCCTATACCAACAATTTTCCCAAAACCATTGGTATAGACCTATTGTCACGGCTTACATGCTAACGGTCCTCCAAACTATTGGTATAGCCTATACCAACGGTTTTGGGACCTATACCAACGGTTACAAACTGTTGGTATAGGGTATTTTTCCAGTAGTGGACGAACTACTTACTCGAGAAGCGATGTGATTCGTGTTTCACCAATGCTTTATAAGGAAGAGAATAAAGATATTTTTTATGAATATATGTGATATAAATGAAATAATTATTATATTAATTTCATAATTATCATTATTATAAGACAATTTATCATTTTATTTATTACCTTTTCACTTAATAAAAGATGAAAACATCGTTAGTGTACATGTGGAATGATGCCTTCATGAAGTCATGTGACTATTTTTCATCACCACATCACATGGATCATATCTATAATTATATTTTAAAAAAATGATAATATAATATTTATTTGAAGTTAAAATTTTAGATACCTTATTTCAACGATGATCATTGTATAATGAAACCATTAATCATGTGTATGTAGGACCTACCATCTCCATGGTCGTAACACACTTCATTTTACAAAAAAAATACTTCATTATCGGAATTAAAAGTATAATTTCACATAAATATGCTAATTATTTCATGATCATTATTTTGGATATGATGAAACTATATATATTCACAACAACCATTACTTTCATGACAAAACAACTATTAGAAAACAATACAATTAGCACTCGAAACAATGAAAATAATAAGATATTAATAAAAATGGGTGTTAATAAGTTATAATATGATAAAATAGAATATAAAAAATATTTATATGGTTATTTTATAACATAATAATCTGTTTTAAACCACAATAAAAGAGGATAAATAATGTTCTACAAAAATGGAGCATGTCGTATGGGTCTTCATCTCAATTTCCCTTCACGCGGGCATATCGAAATCTTATGCACCTTGTTTATTCTATATGATATATATATTTCCTATTTGGCAAGTAATATCACGATTAATTTATAAATCATAGTATTATATGTTTCAATATGAATTATTTCTTCCATGGATAATTGACTAGAAAATTATCAAGAAAAAATGATTTTTTAGCTCAATTTAATTCATTGGGTTTTATTACTTATTCAATGAAATTGATATTAAATGGTTTTGTATATATTAAATTTGGAAAAAAATTAAGTTTAATGTAAACTTTTTTTATGTTTATTTATATTTTATACACATATTTGACTCACTCAATAATTCTCACTTCAATGTTTTGATATTTTCAATGGTTTATTTCGTAATATCATTATATTCCAGATTGTTTAAGCATGAATTTCCATTAAAAGAAATTATTTTAACCTTATTAAATAAACTCATTAATTTTATTCTCATATAAATATTCAAAATATTTTTCATTTAATATTATCATTTTCACACTTTAGTAATTAAATAATTAATAAAATATTTTGATGAAAATCAGACATCATTTATCTCTTCGGTTCGAAATCCGTTTTCTTCCCTAAGAATGATTTATAAAAAATCCAAAATATTTTTAAAATTTTATTAAATATTTATTAAATACATATTTAACATTTTTATCAATTATTAAATGTTTTTAAGGAATATTGAAGTCATTTTAAATCCAAATCGTGTTTGTATTTTATAAAAAAATGAAAGAAATATTTGTTTTAATGTGTACAACATGAATCAAATTTCTAGCAGTCAGGATCCATAAAATTTTTTAAATTGTTTTTTATAAGTTAGTAACATGTTTCTAGAATAAAATTATTTTAAAAAATTTTTATTTTAAATTATGATTTTCAAAATTTATATGATATTTTTTTCTATACTCTTTACCAACACAAAATAACTTTATTTTACATATACTCCACTATGGATATGATTATTGATACTATCCATATTATTCATATATATGTTTTTGATTGTTTTTCCCAAGGTTAATATTGATATTCATTTCCATTATTCCTTTTTTTACTCGTTAACATTCCATTGAATTATTCAATTTCTTATTATCACTAGAAATTAAATTCACCACAAATATAAATATTATTTATTATCGATGTACTTTTTTATTATATCATATCCTAATTTAACTTAAATTGATTTAAATTTAATGTTATTTTATTATTTTGGGAAATGTTTATAATATTAATTCTTTCTTCAATACTGATATTTGATGATAATGTTTATTGTCTATGAATTAAATTGATTATTTAATATATAAGAAATTATTTGGACATGTAGTGATAGGTGGGACCTAGAATTTTATATCCCCTAAATGCATCAGAAATCTCATATATAGAATCAATATGATCATTAAATTTGTTTCCACCTATAGTTTTAAACCATATTGTAAACGGTCATAAAGATATAGGTATCATGATGCCTGAATTCATGACGTCTAATAAATACGTATTTCATTCCATAAGAATATAGTTATCATTTTCATGGGATTTTCATAATTTTATTATAATTTGATGAATTTTTTTCTTTTATTATTTTTTTAATGCAATGTGTGTTCAGTTATTTACCTTTTCATGTATTTTATGCCTTAGCTTATTATTCATGACATTTTCACAATGATATTATCTATGGAGGTAATTCAATATTATTTATCGATTAAATTTTGTGTTTCTTTAGTTACTTTACAATCCATATATATTATAAATTATCTTTTTATCCAGGATATTTTATATATGATATTATATCTATATACATTTCATTATCGTATTATTTATTAAATGGAATTTATGATCAGATACTTACTTTACCATGATTATTAATCTTATTTATTCATGAAGGATTTTATATTACATAAGCCTCATTCATCATTTTGACTCATTTTTATTTTATTTCATTTCTCAAGAATCCTTGAAGTGTACTAAAATTGACATAGAAGGAATTATTATAGGGAATAAAGTTATTATCAAAAACAATTGTGTTGTAATTTTGGTTTTAAAATGTAATTCCATACAAATTTTTTTATCTAGTTTATCAAGACTAGTAAATTTTTCAGAAATTTGGAATGCCATTCCTTATATATTATGCTAATGTAATTATGAAAGAGTCTAAATATGCGAACATAGGGTCAATTATTTTAAAATTAAATTCATCTAAGAGTGGATTAATCTCATAATATTAGATTTCTCCAGTAAAACATAATATTATAATTCCCTTGAACATATTAATGATTTACTTTGAGATACTTTATTTTTTTTGTCTAAATAATAATGACCTATTTATAAAATAAATATACTAATATAATAATTTATTTAAGATCAATCATTTTCATAAAATATCCTCTTTATCATTATAAAATCCAAGATATTTATCACATAATTAAATACAAAATTATATCATGATTCTATAACCTCATAGATAAAATTGGTTTATTTATTTTTTTATTATCTCAAAATGTTCAGACATAGAAATTCAATACTATATTTTCTACCGAAACATTCAAACCATATATAATACTAAAAAAATTCTCTGAATTTTTCATGGAGCATAAATAACACGTTATTTATTCAATTTTATCAGTTTACCTTTTTGTATTCTATATTCAGATATAAATAATATTTTTTTCCTTTCATAGAATAAATTAATAGGTAATTATATACAATCTTGGCCTGGAAGACACTTTGAGCAATGTCCTAGTCTATTCATCCAATGCAGCTCAAGAATGCCTCCCTGTATACTAGAAGTTTTCGATTAGATGTGAGGGTGAAATAGTGGTATGGTGGAAAGAATATAACTTATGGATCATAAATAAATATTTCGGAGGAAACAAAAAAAATTACTACAATATTGTAATAGTATGAAATCAATATTGAATGAATAAATAAATACAAATGACTGAACATATAACAGTGTAAAAGTATACATTTGGTATCCTTAAGATACATAGAAACACTAATAAAATGAAATAAATAAATAAAATACTAAAAAATATATCCAACTGAATTATGGTCTCAACTCATACCACTAATCCTCAACTACATCCTATTATAAAAGGATAATAAAAACTATGTAGGATCTATGAGCCTGAAACAACATTCAAGATTTCTATTTAGGTAATCTATTGCAATGGCAGCCCAAATAGCGAGTGAGATGTACTCAGTAGTTCATCAGAAATAGTTTCTAATGAAAAATAAACTCCCTTAATAAGAAATAAATTATTTTATGGTATATCCAGAATAACATAGTTTTGTAATAACAAATAAAATCAATTCAGTATTAGGTTCCTCAGGGACCCCTGGATGACTATACCTTTTCAGCTGAAGACATAAAATATTTTTACATATCACCATATATATATATGTTTGTTTTTATATTTATAATCTATAGGTAAAATAATGGATATCCATATATATATAAATACTTTAAAGTAGTTAGGACCTGTGGTGTATCTAAATCATCCTTGTATAACCATAAGAGTTTCATAACATGTTATAGGTTAAATTCTTATAATGGATTGACTATTTAAATTAGTATATGCATTCCAATAGTCTCAATGTAAATTAAACAATAAAATACAGGTTCTTATAACAAATCGTTTATAACAAAAATCATCTAAAATGGGAAAGGACTGTCACATCCATCATCATGTTCATGGATGTGAACACCCATGCTCAATATCCAAATTGGGGGTGTGTGAGAGATGACAGATATCATTCCTACAATCCTTTTCCAATGGGTTGGAGACTTCATGATCAATGACCCTCACGAAGATCCCTCTAGTTTTTATAAAACATTAAGTTAATCAAACATTCTATATGATCAATTTTCCAGACATTCCATAAAAAGGAAACATACATCACTAAATGTGTAATAGATCATCATCAGTATAACCCAATTAACACTATAAAAACTGGTCCAAATTCCATCCATTCCTTAATTAATTCAATTTATATCAAAATTTCACTCTATTTATATGACACAATAATGCCATTACATTACGTAATAACTATAAAGGGCATAAAAAGAATCGATTCCTTGAGATAAAGTTAATTATGAAAATCTATAATCATCTCACATATTTATTTATAAGACACACACCTCATACAATGTTTTTATTAGAAAAACATTTCATTTTCATCAAACAATTCATTTAGTTCAAATTATTTTTAATAATCTAGTGGAATAATTTAATACACCCCAATGAGGTGATATAAAATAAAATACAAACATGTTCATTATAATATATGCGTAACCATTTTAATTAACAGACCCCTATAGTAGTTATGACATAAGGTGATTCGTGATTAATTATATGATTTAGTGAACACACCCTAAAGGAGGTGTTTTTATAGAGTTTATAACCTTCAACCATATCATTAAATGGTATAAACACATCACAACGTAGTCAAGTAATTTTATTGAAGTAATTTAATTTTTTTGAACTGACCCCTCAAAATTATGATGCATGTTATAATGAAAATAATATAAAAAACGAATTTAATTTAAATTAATATAGAATACCTACCTCATTCTTAGGATGGTTCACATGTATATTATTATGACTTGGTTTGAACTAAGAATGGAGAATTTTGAATATTTGACAAAACATCATAAATATTTGGTGAATTACCCATACCAAAATATATCAATTAATATAAAGATTCTCCTAGAATATTTCAAAAAATGAAACACATTATTACAGGTGAGGACACTATCACTGGTCCTCAACAAAATCTCAACGGTCAATTCTGATTCACTACTTCATCTTTTGACACATAGGATTCCATTGAAAATCCTAGATGATTTTTTCTTGACACCTACCTATACCGACGACATGCCTGAAATGGTTCCATAATGAACATATAATCTCATTTTGAAACAGTTTTGTTCGAAAGAAATCCAAAAAATATTTTTCCAAAATGTTAATATTATACTGTTGAATAATTTAAAATAACAGATATAAAATCCCTTAAGTATAGGCACCTTGAGATCTAATTTGCAATGTATTCTAAATACCATGACCTAATTCCAGTGATGTATCCTAATCAAACCATCTCATATTTTTTTTATTAAATGATATACATGTGTCATGGTTATTTTCCAAATACATATTCTATATTTTCATGACACTTCTCTCATAAGAATTGCCTTCTAACAACTTATGGTGACATCCCCACCATATGGATTCATTTAAACCACTCCTTGATTACACATACACGGAGTAAAATATCAATATATAAAAGGAATTCATTTAGATTATCTCGTTTTATAATTAATGGTCATACAACCTACTATGGACGAAGTCAAGGTAGGAGCCATGATCACCTATAAACAAGTATTACACCAATATTTTATCATTAAAAACATACTATTCTGTTGGATCCATAATCACAATAAAAATAGTCTATAACGAACTTATCCAACAAAAAAACCAATTATCATAACTATGGGTGTTTAGGATCAAACATGGGTCCACCATCTCATAGGGCCCAATTTTATATCAGGATAGCCCTCACTATTGTAAATACCTTTATGTAACTCAAGAAATGGTTCACCATTAACAATATAATCAAGATAAACCTGGATTCTCAGATCGAACTGGGCCACTCACCAATTTTCTATCAAAATGATACCCGATATAACCGGAATGTTTTAAAATTACCTTATGTAGTGGGGGATACAATCCAATACCACCCATTTGGAAACCCAACTCACAGTTTTGTGGGACTTTCATTATCAAGGCCTAGTTAACCATGCATCTTGGTATGTCGGTCTCATTATGGAAAAATATTAATTATAAATCACCATTAAAATTATGATTCCATAAGTGTTATTAAGTTGTAAGGCCAATTCTATCAATTTCTAAATGGTTTCAAAAGAATGTGATCCATCTAAAAAGAAGTAAATACTACCTATGGATGAAGCAATACACCCTCACATTAGGAGTTTTTTAGTCTTCGTGTTACTAAGAATGAAAAAAATACAATGGTGCAAATTTATCTAATGTTGAACCTGGTTTGTTGATGTAGAAAAAACAATTTTTGTTAATGTAAAATATGAATAAAGAAAAACTAATAGCCCATAAGTACGGTAGGTTCGATTTATTATTATAAAAATACATGATTCCCCTAATAATCTAAGTCCACACACATTATCAACATTATATGTACATGTTAGAACTAATCTCGATTAGTAGTGACACAATACTCAATCTATTGGATAATTTAATCCTAAATCATTAACACAACTAAACATATGAACTCTATCATAATCATGAGTTTCTCATAATGAGATTACAATTCATAGGTCACTCTAATCTGGTGATGACCCATAAACATGGCCAACTTGAACCCACTACCCTTCTAGCAGGAATTCAGGTAAGCCTACTGTTTAAGGTATTTCACAACCTTGTCACACAAACTACACAATATATAACATATCACTTTAACTCTATGAACACTATGTGTAAACCATTGTTTTTCTATGATAACAAAAAATGCAGCTAGAACAACTAATTTGTAACACCCTAATACAGTATCCACTTAACCTTTTCCCTAATTTGGTTGATCAAATTACCTCAAGTGTTCTTCCTCATACGCAAGAGGCTGATGACTAGTAAAGAGGATATAAAGGTGGTACATTGGGGAGACTATACCCTTATATCAAAGTATAACAATAGGTACAATTAGATACAATCATCAATAGAAGCATATGTAAATATATTTAATCAAATAACTATGGAAATGTAGAGAGATTAGAAAACAAATGAGGAGTAAAAAATAGTAAACTAAAAAACTGAATAATATAGTCAGAAGCCTTTAACGAAATATCAATACATGTATTCCTAAAATTTTGACAACAAAATGGGAACTCGGAAAAATTTATAAAACAATGGAATATAAAAAGAAAAAACTACACAGAAACTAATCGACAAGAATATTGAGCTAAAGACAAGTCCTCTTCTCTTAAACTCTATCCATAAGGAAAAACATATATACATCGTATATAAGAGAGCTTTACCTTATCCATACATACCGTACTATATTATTCTTGGGTACTAAAGGTATCTAGAGTATAATGTTAGATAAAATCTTAGTATTCCACAGAAAAATATTGTCTATGTGTAATCAAAATAGTTCTCATAACTAAACAATAGGTGGGTATAAAAGAATATGTAAAGAAATATTGATTGAATAAATAAGTAGGCCACTCAGGTTCTTAATGGAAATCTAACATCTCAATCTGAATCACCTAGGTAATAGGCATCATTTGATCAGTATATATATAGTTATAATAATATATATAGTATATTAATATAAATTTCATCCACCTATATGAATCAAGTACATGAAAATGTAAGTGGTCATATACCTAAAACACCAGTTTCTAGCTAGACTGTTGAGTAACTCAGAAATCTAGGACCACTCTAACAATCATAAAGGATCATAAAATATGGTTCATCCCTACATCCCTATAAAAGTGTGAGATATCATGCATGGCACTCAGTGTAGTGAGTGATCAGTCATGTCATCACTCAAAAAAAGGAATTTATCACATCATTATCATCATCCTAAAAGTTTCAGTGCTGTGAGACATTTGGCACAACACTCAATGTAAGGAAGAGTGATATCATCATGCTCAAAAAGTCAGGTACCATCGTACCTGTTGGTGCCGAAATATTTAAAGAAAGGGGAGAATAAATAGAGGCCCCGTAACCTTCCCCGCGATGCCCCGATGCAGAGCCCTTCGAAGTAATGCGGTCGATGCGAAGCAGATGAGAAGGTAACTCTTCGTGAATGCCCTGACTTTTGTGACTCTGCCACAAAGCACCATAGGAGGTATCTCTTCGTGAATTCATGGACGTTCGCGACGCCTCCACGAAGCATATGAGGCAGTACCTCTCTGTGAACCGAGTTGACATTCATGACCTGCTGCGGAGCAACCAAAGCCCCTTCACGCCGCGTGAGCTCTGCATCGCGGTGCCTCTTTCCTATAAATAATGAGCTCCCCCTATGCTCTTCGGATGGAGAAATTTGACCTTTCAGCCTCTCATCTCCCAAATTGCGAAGCACTCTTAGCTCTAGGAATCATGAGCTCTGTGAGGTATTTTTTTTCTTCATGAGAGGCCTCTGCCTTGTCTCGTTTTGATCCCCTCTTCTGGGAGGGATGCACTTCGTGAAGTCTAAGGGCATTCTCGGAGGAAGGGAATCCCCAAGGGGAACCGGGCAACTGTAAATCATTTATTCTTCATGAAACACCCACCTTGTACATGTGATCCACATGCTAAGGCAGGGTCACTGTACTTCGTGAAGCATACTGACTCCCAGAAACTTGCTTCGCAAGGCACCTATGCTTCATGAGGTAGTGCTCCATGAACACCCTTCCACTTTAGGAAGCACCTCCCTCTTTCACCTCCACCCCATGATATGGCAAAGGCACCCCACTTCGCGAAGCACACAACTTCTCAAGTGCCCTCTACTACTTAGAGCAACCGAGCTCGGCAAGGCCCCTACCTATAGACCCCTCTTCTTGGCAATTCCTTTTCTCGTGGGACCCTTCAAGTTTGCATGATGTGATTTCAATTTCCCTTGGATGATACCACTCGTGGTGTTGCTTCGCCTAAATCCTTTTCGCATAGGCATGCTAACAGCTATTGCTTCTTCGTATTGCCACGCTAACATGGACCCCTCGATGGTTTTCTCTGTGACCCCCTTTCTCCACGGCCTTATTGATGCCTTCCCTATAACAAGGGGTAGAGGGTACCGGTTATGTATGTCCTAGGGGTGTGGAGAGAACCAACCTCGACCGAGCTGTAGGAGGTTAAACTTCCAAACACCACATCTTCAACACATGACAATAAACTGTGATCCGGCCCCATGCTTCGCGCGCAGGGTCCCCCCGACTCGGACATTCTTTATGCCACTGGTATCGATGAAAATGAGATCACCCCTCACAAGGGATAATATCCTCTTTATCATAGTGGTGTTTTTATGGGGGGAAGGGCAGCCATCTTGGCGTAACCCCCCTAGTCCTTGCGGGAGGTAGCACCCATGCACCTACGTACTTCCTCACCGCTAGGGCTAGCATAGGGCATGATAGGGAATGAGGAACGTCCTTTCTTCATTCCCAAAATCCCTCTCCCTCTACACTTTTTCTCTCTTGGGCCTCCATACTAGAGTAAGTCCTGGCACCATGGGCCGCTCAATGCGTAAGCACCTCTTCGCTTTTCACGGACGCACCCTTCGTGACATGATTGTCATGTCTCTACTGCCTCTTGTTTCTCACACCGAGCAAGACTCAAGTTTGCTTAGAGTAATCGTTGACCATGAAAATACCCTCTTCCAGCATGACGTTAAATTTTATTCCCCCGTCTAGCATTATGTTAAACTGTATGACCCCTTCCAGCATTACGTTGAACTATATGTTGTCCAGCATGTCATTAAACTATATATCCATATGAACTACGAGGACTTTGATCCATGTCATGGAATGGTATGTAGGAAGCCTGATGAGGTTCAATCCCACCCCTCATTGGTCTTCCCAACCTTCTTCATGTCGGTTCACTAAACTTCACCATGGGCTGCCTCACATTGTAAGCCCCAAAATGCCAGTCTCACATGACATTATACTGCACACCTGAACTATGAGGACTTTGATCCTTGTCAATGCATGGTACGTAGGAAGCATCCACGAGGTTCACACCCACCACCAGGCGACCCTCGGGTTCACCTTCACGTTGGTTCTCTGACAAAACCCTACCTGGACTATGAGGACTGTGATCCATGTCAAGGAAAGGTACGTAGGAAACCTCCCAATGGTGCAAGCCCATCACCCATCGATCAAAGGTCCTTCTTCACATTGGTTCGCTGACACCCACATCCCTGTTGAACTAAGAGGTCTTTGATCTGTGTCATGGAATGGTACGTAGGAAGCCTCCACGAGTTTCAAACCCACCATCCACATGGACACAAGTCCCTCTTCACGTCGGTTTTCTTACGCGCCCCCGTCCCGCATGACATTTAACTACATCCCAATCCAGCGGTAAGCCATTGTAACCCCACCATACAGTTGTTCTAAAACCCCTTCGTGTCAGTTCAACAGCCCATTTTATCAAACTACGTGGACTTTGTTCCATTCCAAGGAATGGTATGTAGGAGGCCTCACGAGGTTCAAGCCCACCACCCATTGGACCAATGTCCTCATTCACGTCGTTTCACTGGCATCCAACCCAAACTACATGAACTTTGATCCATGCCAAGGAGTGGTAACTAGGAAGACTCACGAGGTTCAACCCCACCACCCTTTCATCTCGACCACATTCACGTCAGTCATTCCTCCACCTTTGGAAGCCTAGACTGTAATCCCCCCACACATCCATTTTGAACTATGTGGACATTGATTCCCTACAACAGGGATATGTAGGAAGTATCTTAGAGACTAAATCCCATCAACACCATCAAATCCAAAACGGCTCTATTTCATTCCCCCTCCACTCTGTGTAACTTTCCATCACCCATCATGATTGTTGTCCGGGCCGCCACATCCCAGTGAGATCATGCCACTCCATTCCCCTTCACAGCATTAGGAAAGCTGCCCAAGGCCTATCTCTGATATCAGTGTTCCCTCATGGGAGATTATTCAATATGATCCACCCTCATCGGTGTTCTGATCAGTCCGATCCATCTCCATTGGACGTTAAACTTGCGGAATACCCTGTGTAAAACATTGGAAGATGAGGAAAACCTCAGATACATGCCTATGGCATATGATTCCCCACGCTCGATGTGGGATGCCTCGGGCTTCCTCTCCCTTGAGAATCCCGATAATATGGGACAAAAGACAGACACACCAATTCCCCTGCATTCAAAAACAATAATGATGCCTCGACGTGACTACACCCCCCACTGAACGTTGCTTCCCTGATCAGACCCCTTCGAATGTCCTGACAGAAGTAGTGTATTTAACCGGCGTCTATGGAAACATGGCACTGGGGAGAGTTTTATGAACAATGTATTAAATCTATGAAGGAAACCCTGACTAAGAGATGAGTTCCGAGGAGGAATCCATGGAAGGAAGAGCCAACATCCCATCATCCCAGTTTCAATCAAGGAGCAGACATCCCTGAATAAGGAAAAAATGTTTCCCAACTTTGGAAAGCACGAATGTGGGGCAACAAAGAGTCATTCCTGCCGCACCCAAGAGGATGGACGTGGGCACCCCGACGAAAGCATCAGAAATGGAAATGGTGAACCTAACGTGATGTTCTTCTCCTCAATATGAAGATTAGTAGTGTTAGAGACATCAGTAGATTGACATGTCACCGGATCCAGATATCTAGCGTTGGGTCCCACCAATAAAATAGGGGGCCTAGATAAAACTCACCAGAAGTTGGGGTAGTAGAATGTGGGGCATTTCGTTCTGTAATGTTGTCGGCATGCATTCCTCTTACCGGCCACGGAAGACGGAATGGCGTTGGAGCACTGGTTGTCAATTTTTTTTCCTCGTGGTTCTGATGAGATAATCTCCTTGCTTCTCATGAATCAGGTTACTTCTACAAAGACACTATCACCACCCACCCACCTATGCAGGGGTAGGGGCAACACCAATACAATTGCTCTGTGTGGATCCACTACTACCACAATGACGTATGCATCCACAAACAGGGGGCTCCCACGCCCCATCTCCCCATAAGAAGTCATCCAATGAAGTGTTATTAACATCCTCATATGCCGTTATGAGGAGGAGTTCATAATCCCAAGTCGGGATAAGGCCTTGCCTACAATTGGAGGCATCCCGGCCCCGCCATCAATGCCACCCTCAAGGGACTCACAGGGAGCCCCTGCTCCCCACCCCAACATTCAATCATTTCGGGAGCCTATCTCCAGAACGCCTTGACGACTCCCTGCCTTATGATGATGAGGTGGGTGAAATTTGTATCATCCCGATCAGAGTCCCGATCCAGGGACTCTAAACAAGTTCCCCCACCCAGCTGAATCGGCACCACCATCCGACCTCGTAAGAGGAGCAGGTAGGCTATGCACCTGCACTACCCACACTGGCTCACCTGACCCAACGACAGCATTGGGCCCGAGCTAAGGACGCCCTCCAAGGGGTGTTAACATCAACAGCTACAGTGTCCGGAGCCACCGTCGATGCGTATCATAAAGTCCTTGCCCACACTGGGGAGGGGCACTCTTATTCCCAACTACGATCGAGGCCCCAAATGCCCTACAAGCAGGCTGGGTTGACTCTCCGTGTTGTAGGCATGAGTGGAAATCCCCGTGAACCAACTTGTGGTGATGTAACCCCATACAGAGGCCCTCCCCATACCAATACTCGATAGAGCGTGGTCCTTCCCCACTCAGAAACTCGTCATGGAGGTATGCCTTGTGCTACCCCCAACCTAAATGAAGACCTTCCCTATGGTAGTGATATTCTGCGTGTAATCCTCTCACATGCCCACCACACCGGGTATGGAGTTCCTTCTCCTTCCAATGACCGTCGAGGTGAAGAAATTGTCCATTCGGTCCCTCTCCAGCGTGGGGATGCCCCCTACGTTCTCTCTGCAACTGGAAAAGGTCCTCCTCGCTCTGGTAACCAGAGGGGTGAAGGTCAGCCTTGGACCACCCACAACAAGCATGGAGGTCCTCACCATGACCCCGCCAGTTTGAACATAGGTTTTTCCCACTCAAGTGTTGTTCATGGAGTTCCTCCACATGTTCCCTTTGACATTTCCCCTAGTTCCCCTCACACCCCAGCTATCTCAAGCGGAAGTCCTCTCTGCCCTGGCACCAGCGCGGCCCTGAAATTTTATATCGGGAATCATCCTTGTCCCAAAGATCCATCTAGGGGTAGGAGGGCAGTTCATCACTGCCCCAAAAAGAATCTTGGGAAGGCCCGGACAGAGATCAATCTAGCCTGCTTCTCAAATTCTGAAGCAGACTGTGACTCAGCAGTGGAACCCTCCCCTCGGTCCTCTATGTCATGGTCCGGGGTAGGAACAAGGAGTGTTAGCCACATCCTTACAGAATGTGAAGTACACCAGATTCCTGCCACTCTTCGTAGGTACATCCAAGAGGAGGAAATTTTGGGTGCCCCATAGGTTCCGACCGTGAAGTCACCACCGTCGTGACCAGAAGCACCCTCTACCTCAACCAAAGATCAAGGAGAGCTATTTTGGGGACCTATGGCGGTTGATCAATAGCGTGACCCATCGCCGGTAACCATGATCCATACACCATAAGCTGTGGCTGTCAGCCCTTCCTATCGTGATATTGTGGTCAGGTCACCACACTCATTGGAGAAAGGCCCAGAATTCGACGTCCAGTCGGCTTGTTTTCCGTATTCTCCACCACCTAGTTCACTGTCCCAGAGGTCCACCTCAGTACTGCTACTGGTTCCTCAGCCACCTCCAGTGGACGAGTTGGGAAATATGGGTCCAGACCCTGAATCAGAGCCCAGGTGTTTCTGGAACATTCTTGCGGCAGATCACTTCTCGGAGAAGTTCTGGCCAGTAGTAGCATCGAACTTTCATGCGCCGGAAGCCTTCACCCCAAAGGAAGTCGAGAGATTTCTTCAATCCTTATGAGATATGTACTTCAGTCTTCGTTATCATCATGTGTGGTACCCTAGGAGCCAAATGCACTTTGAGGAAATCGGCGAGCAAATTCGTCTGGTCGATTTGGCCGCACTCCCCGTGGCCTAGTGCCCTGAGTCACCAGGTCGCCAGAACCCCGTCCAACAAAAATGCATTCAGAGTTTCAAGGTACTATGCAAGATCATTAGGGAAGATACCCGCTATGTGCAAGTCCGTGGTAGGAGACAACATGTCTCCATCCTCTTCAATCCTATCTGGCGGCAGCCCGATTCATTATGAAACATTACGGTCATGCCCCCAAGAAGGGTTGTGGTCCACATGGCTAACATAGTAGACAAGGTGGACGAGATTGAGTTTCAAGATAGAGACATACCCACTGAAGGTGTTCCACCATTGTTGGACCAATCAGGGAAGATTACTCATCAATAGAGAAACCTTCGGGGCCTCCCTGCACCCACTGAGTTGCTAGTACTCAGTTGGAATGGCGGTAAGTGTAAAGAGCACGTCGGAGCTGTCAAGCACTCTGACCCGTCCGCCTTAGTGCAGAAGATGGACGATGACCCCGAGAAGGCTACGTTACGCCAGCAACATGCTGAGTAGAAGAGGCTGGTCAACGAACTCCTAGCCAAGCATGCTATAGAGCAGCGACCTGACCATGGTGATCCTAAGCCGGGGCAGCAGGGGCAGGAACGACTTCCCACCGCGAGATGCCTCAGGACAACCCTGATCACGCTACTCCCATGGAAAGTTCAGAAGACAGAACTCACAGAAAGTGGGCACAATACATCTCACCAAACCCTCCCAAACGGTGAGGCAATCTGAGGAATCCAGCCGGGTTCCCCCAGCTGCCCCGCAGGACATTCCACCAGTCGCTCTGTGAGACGTTGAAGGTATCTACCGTGTCTAGGTGTCCAGAAATGCACTCATAGTCAGGGATCCCTATCAAGATAGGGACCCCACCCGAATAATCCTATAGTGTCACTCATCTCCCGCCTTGAGGCATTGGAAATGCGGCCGGTGGTAGTCCCACCAGATGACAAGCCATATCCCGCGTGGGTGGATGATATTCATGCACCTCTGGGATTTGGAAATCCCACTTTCTCATCCTTTAATGGGATAGGGGACCCACCACAACACCTGGCCCACTTTTCCTCCAGGTGCAGCCCCATGTTGGGGACCCCGGCACAATAAGAAGCCTCCAAGCTCTGATTATTTGTGGAGATGTTGGAGGGCCCTATATTCGTCTAGTATAGCCAGCTCCCTATTGGATCAGTGACCTGCTAGGAGGATATCCACCGGAAATTACTATACCAGTTTCGTTCCACCAAATGAAAGACCAGCATCGCAGACCTCTGCAAGTGCAAACAAAGGCCTAATGAGTGAGTCACGAAATTCATCGCCCGGTGGAAGGGGCTTACATACTCACTCGACATGCCACTGACTCAAGAAAAATTACTGACGATGTGTGTAGGGAATGTCAAAATAGAACAACTTCCTTCCTTGATCACCCAGAACTACCCCGGAGGGTTCCGAGACTTCTCAGATAAGGCCTAGCACCTCGAGGAAGGTCTGCAACAGGCTAGTCATGCGCATCTTCTTCCCCCTATGATCCTAGCAAGGAGGGCTGCTAGAGCAGAGGCAACTGCAGTGGAACAAATAGAATACCCCAGGCAGCTATAATTACTTCCAGTAGCGCTGGCTCTTCAACCTCGCATAGTCCCGCCACCTAAGGCATAGCCTCCTGCCCAGCAGTGACCACCTCAGAATCGGTAGGTTCCCCCGTGCAATGTGCCACCACCGCCTAAGCGTGACAATCAGGCTTCGCCTCCTCAGCAGGCCCCACCAGCCCCTCATTAGGGCCAGGCTCCCAGATCCCCCTATCCTGAAAGAAGGCACCAGAAATACTCGTTCAACGAGAATCAAGTCCCTGGTGACATCTGTAGCGCCCTAGAGCAAGGGATTGTCCGCTTACCCGAGTGCAGAAGGCCAACATAGATTAATCTCACCGATCACCCCAACTACTATACATATCATCAGATCCGGAGGCACACCCTCAAGTAGTGTTACGTGTTTAATGATTTCCTCCAAGACCATATCGATAATAACATAGTTATGTTTGTTCCAGCCCCGACACAAGTGGAGGGTGTCTTTTTAAGGTCAGAAAGCAGTAGCAATGACGAAGGCGAGTGGAAGCAGGTTCCCAGCTGCGGGTCCTTGAAGTACGACGACTGGATGCATCGTAAAATAGTGTCTTGTGCCCATGGTATTAATCTAGAACAGCTGAAATAGCCAGAGCCTTCAGAAGATGCAACCAGTACCTCTATGTCGTCATCTCAGCCGAACTCTTCCCAAAAGGGCAAACAGCAGCGGTGCAAGAAGAAGAAACATGCTCCACCACAATCATCGTCATCCCGCACTCTCATTGATTTCAAGTCCCCTGAGATGAGGATCCCTCCCAGATTCTGCCTAATGGTTGATGATTCTTCAATCGATAGTTAGGGGTACACTTAGGTTAATATCGTGGAGTTTGTAAATCCCTATATGACACCGGACGAGGGCGAACGCTAGGAGAACCTCCCCAATGTCCCTGGTCGACGTCAACATCGGCAGAGCTACGACTACATGGGTCATCGTGGTGCATTAGCTGGCATTTTCTTCCAGGCCGTACACCCTACTAAAACCAGAAATTAATCCCAGCATAGAGCTCAGAACGTGCAACCCCCTCATCTGGTGCCCTCGGATCTACCTCCATAACTGTTTGTGCTACTAGATCAGGCAGATCTGCCTCATCCATACCGCGATTAGTCTCGCAATACCACAGAAGGATATCGGTTGTCCGGTCCTCATCCGGCAGCTACTCTTCAGGCCTCGATTATTGAGCAACCTGATTTACCTATCACTATCTAGCCACTAGCTTAGCCAGCAGGGCCCACTGTGTCTCCAATTACAGAACTACCTCCTATAAGAAGATCCCCGCATTTAGCTCGGAAGTATGATGTTATGAAGCACCTTTCTGGCATTCCAGTGAGGCTTTCTATCATTAAGGCTCTTCTCCTATCATCTAAAATGTGTGAGGAGCTTGTCGAGGTCCTAAGGTGCCCCCTCCAGTTTGAGACAGAGGTAGCAGCTGCAGAAGCCTTTCACGCCGAGGAAATTGAGAATGTCGAATGCCATGTGGTTATCTCGTTCTCTGTTGAAGATGAAGACCCTCCCATATAGGGTCACATTCATCCACTATACGTCACTGTCCAGTTCAATGGTGTGAATGTTCGCTGGTACTTTGTTGAAATGGGCTCTAGGATTAACCTAATCCCGATTCGGACACTGTGAAAGCTAGGTTTGTCTGAGGATGATCTATCTCCCTCCGACCTCAGAATCCAGGGATATGACAGGACCGAGAAGACCCCTATTGGTAAGATCTGTTTAAAGAACAAGTTCGGTGGCCTCGTTTCCAGTACTGAATTCATGGTTGTCTCCAAGGACACCGCATACCACGTATTGATTGGCATGCTATGGATCCATCTGCATGCAGTGGTTCCTTCGTCGTATCACCAATTCCTAAAATAATCCCTCAATGGTTGAGTAGGAATTCTCCATGAAGATGGTCTCCTTTTGCTTCTTGTGAATCCCACTATCGGGACACTGACTATTACAAGAGCAAGGATATGAAAATTCTGGCAAGTGAGGATGTACCCGCCAAGGTCACAAGTGATCCCTGGGTAGGTCTGGATGATGCTTAGATCTTCCCGATCCATCAGTTGGAGGCCACAACCCTCGACATGGGGAAATGCTTTGTCGTTTCAAGTACAAGAGGAAGGCATATCCCCAGGTCCAAGCGACGGCGAAAACTAAACTCGTACTCCTAAACCAACCAAGCTTAGGTGATCCTGGATCCACTTACCCATATATGGTATCGGGACGTCATGCTCATGACAATGGTGGTACATCATACGTGTCTTTTTCACAGGGCTGGAATTAACCAGCTCAAGCCGACACGCCAGTACTACTTTGTTGTTATCAAGTGTGGCCCCTTAGGCTGAAGACTGGATAGGATTTGATCAAATGCCTTCATTGCTACGGTCTTAACGTTGCATGAGTCTTTTGACATGATGACCACTATCGCTCAAGCCAGCACCATCCTCCCATCAGAGCCAGGTGGACTGGAAATGACTCCCCTAGAGGAAGATCCCACCACAAGTGGAGAAGTGGATCTAGAGGATGCTCTGCCTAACTTTGAAGAAGGTGTATCTACCATAGTCGTTGAGCTGGAACAGGTGAACCGTGGTAGCGAGGCAGACCTGAGACCAACATTGATCGGTGCCTATATGTCCCTCGAGGAGCAGCAATGGTACATAGAAATCCTTAAGTAGCACCGAAATGTGTTTGCATGTAATTATGGCGAGAGGCCGGGACTAAATCCCCAAGTACCCATCCACCGCCTTGGCCTCCTGAAAAGCCATCACGAGTTCAGGCAGCCTCCCAGAAAGATGAACCCTTCCTACAGTGCCATGGTTGAGACCGAAGTTTACAAGCTAATCAATGACAAATTCATAATGTAAGTCCAGTACACCATGTGGCTAGCCAACATTGTGCTAGTCAGGAATAAGAACAGGCAGATCATAGTCTATATAGACTTCTGCGATCTCAATCACCAATGTTTGAAGGATGATTTTCCGCTTCCAGTGATAGAGTTTTTTATTGATGTTATGGCCAGGTTCCAATCCCTCTCCTTCATGGATGCGTATTTTGGGTACAACCAGATCCAGATGGCCCCTGAAGATGAGGATTCTACTACCTTTAGGGCACCCCAAGGTACTTTCTGTTATCAGTTTATACCCTCCGGCCTAAAGAATGTGGGTGCCACCTATCTATGGGCCATGCACCGCATATTCATACAAATTCTCGGGACGTTGGTGGAGTGCTATGTCGAAGGACTGGTGGTCAAATATCGCCAGCACAGGGACCATCTAAATGACATTGAGAAAGTTTTCGATTTCCTTTGTTCCCGCCAACTGAAGATGATCCCATTTATGTGTGCCTTCGAGGTCACCTCTAGGATGTTTCTTGGCATTGTTGTCAAATACCGAGGCATTAAGATCAACCTATAGAAGATCAAGTCCATCGGCCAAATGCCTCACCCGAGCAATACTTGGGAGCTTCAAGGTCTCCAAGGCCACATAGCCGATATATGCCGATTCATCTCGAATCTGGATGGAATGTGTAAGACCTTTTCTTGGATCATGAAGAATGGCTCCGCTTATGAATGGGATGAAGAGTGTCAAGCTGCCTTTATGGAAATCAAGCAGTATCTACTCCAGCCTGCAGTCCTGATGCCACCCATTCCTGGAAAGCCACTGGTCCTTTATGTGACCATGCTGGAATGGTCTCTCAGTGCCCTAATCACCCAGAAGAACAATGTGGGGACAGAGAACAGCCTCTACTACATTAGTTTCATGCTCATCGATACGAGGACTAGATACTCGCCCATCGAAAATAGTTGACTTCTGCTCATGTTTTCTATACAGAAATTATGGCATTATATAACGAACCGTACTTTACATACATTGTTAATACTTAAAAATTGATGTACACTTATTACAACATATAAAAAAAATGAAAGGACCGTATAATTATAGTGTCATTAGAAACTGGGAAACATAAAAAACTGGTTCATAAAGTGTCTAAACTATCTCTCATTTATTTCATCATATCTATAGTCCCTTTTGGCATATCTTTCATAATAACCTTCTTCCAGACCTGGGAAAAGAAAACATACAAACGGGTGAGCTCAAATGCTCAGTAAGGGTAAACAAAAGAAATATCAATCACATCATATTCATAAAACATAACATTTTAGAAATCTTACCCTGCAAAAGCGATCAAAATTTCATAACATGGGATAAATCATGGTAGTGAAATGTAATCACAATAATCATATCTTAAAACATGAAGCTTTGTAGAATACACACATAATCAAAGAGAATCTTTTCTTATTAGTCAAGACTCATTTCCTAGACTATCTTAGTGGACAAAGTCCCTTTCTGAACCGAGTTCATTCCTCGTTTCAGTCCTATTTCACTGGACCGGTTTAACCTTCCGTTCCAGCCATGTCTATCTCATGAGATATTAAATCATTACCCAATGAATTGGAGGGAGATATAGGTCCCACTCATCTCATAATTATACCATTCTTATGTGTGACACAAAATGATAAATCATACATCATAGCTTAATCCATGTAATAAAAATGGAAATCTTAAACATCATGCCACCATAACATAATCCATATAAGATAAAAGGAAATCATAAAAATAATTACATCATAACATAATCAAATCAATGTAAAAATAGGGATATAAAAAGAACCTTATATTATCTTATATGGAAAATAATTTTGATAAAACACTTGAACTCCATTCTTGAGGAAAATATCCTTTCTACTTCGAAAAAATTTTCCATTCTTAAAACATCATATAATTTTGAACTAAAAGAAGTTGATTAAAAATAAACTTGAAAACATGTAAAGGAATCTTCTTGGAAATAATGTTTTAAAAATCCATTCATGCCGTATAAGTTAAAAAACATTCTTCTCGTACTTTTTCGGAAAAGTCAAAAAGTACCTCGTACGAAAAACGACAAAAGATTCCTTTCAAATCGTTTACTAAAATATCACCGAAGGGTAAAATTGGATTTAAACAATTGTAGGTGTATGGAAATAATATTGAGGAAACATGTATGTGGATGATAAAATACGCCCCAGTAAATTAAAAAGTATAAACAATCTCGGATAAAATTGAAATTGTGATATTTTCACTTACCTTAGGTCTGATTTGCTTCGTAAGTATCTGAACCTCCTGTATATTGATTAAATATTGTTATTGACTTATTACAGAATCATACTTATTGTTATCATATCCTATATGGTCATATTCTTTGCTTATTATTAGTATTATTTCATTACTACTTGTTATTCATGTGTTTATTACTTTTTGTTCTTATGCGTGTTTTGTCGAATAAATTCTTTTTCTTTTCTTTAGGTTATAGATACCTCATTTCCAGAATGGTATTTGTGTACTATATATCATATTTATTCATTAAATTCATTTATATAATCATTATTCAATGAAGATCATGTAGAACGAATCGCATCAAATCGTGGAGACGGTATTCCGTACGTACGCACGAGCGATGATATCATTCCCATGATCGTGGAACTGTATTGGAGTGTATGCATACTATTTCAGAATAAATAACAAATTACAATAATCCTATATAGTTATTTATTTTCACCATTATACACATCAAAGTAAGGTGGTGGTGGAAAATATATTACCCCACGATGTGGAGACGGTATTCTGTATGTACGCACGCGCGGTGATTTCGTTTTCCGTAGGACGGATATATGTTGAAATAGATTTGTTTCATACTTATAATAACATATCAGTATATTAGTGATACTGATGTTATTAATTCATAATGAAACAACTAATGAAGAAGTAGTTTAAGAAGAATGAAATTGGAAATGATCGGTAATGGATATTGCCTCTTTTTTGACGTGCCTCTTCTTAGCCTCCTCTTAGGGCACTAGGGTTGGTATTTGAATAAAACCAGGACCTATAGGATCTTTCTAGGGAAGTGGGAAAGTGAAATTGGCAGGGGTTGGACGAGCTTTAAGGCTCTAATTGGTGTGAGGAAGAGAGGGAGGAGCTTCCCTTTTATAAGGGAGGAGAGGGGCACCTTTTGAAAAACTAAAGATATTATTTTATTATAAAGTCATATTCGGTTTTAAATAGCTCCAAATTGATTTATTTCAAAGCTAATGTGGGGATAGGTAGAAATAACCTCATCCAATAAAATTTAGACAAATTTATGTTTCTATTTTAACCATATCATTTAGATTTATCTTTATGTTAAATAAGATTACTCTTACCTTGTCTTCTTGATTTTTTACACTATAAGGTTAATAAACATACTATAGAAAGACAAAAGAACCCCAAGTTATTTATTATTAATATATATAACCGTATCTATGTCATTTGGCAGAACCTTAGATATTTAGGAATAAAATAAAGAATAATAATATAATATTTGTTTTAAAAACTATTTTATGTCAAATTTGACACTATTTAGTAATTGATTTGCGTGAAAATCATAACAGAATGATTTGTTCGAAAAAAGAAAATTAAATAAATACTAACATGTCGTGTTAATCTAGAAAATTAGTGTAATTCATAAAAAGTCTCAAATTATATTTATTTTGGTATTTATAAGATCAATTATGTTAATATTTTATTAATAAGATAATTACTGCATCATCATTGTGTCATAAATAAATTAAATTATTTAAAGTTTATCAATTAAAAATAAAATACCATAATTAGGAAATCTTTTTAGATTTTTAATGAATATTTATTGTCGAATTTATCTTATGTATTACCCTATATGAAAAATTATTTACTTATTAGACATTGATTTTAACTATTTTAACCCTTCTTTAAATAAATTAATATTAAATGTCCTAATCTAATTCAAGTGGGCATAAATGATCATATTTTATTCCAAATGTTGTTTTTGGTCGAATTAAACTTATCTAATAGAATTAGGACATGTGTTAGGGTAATAATAATATCATTTTTAACCTTAATTACCCTATTTACATTTAACCGTGGTAAATAAAAGTAAAAACTTTATATTCAGAAAAAATTATTTTGATCTCATTGAACCACATTTTACTTACTGACATCAACTGTGTCTCTCGGATTTTTGAAATTCCATTCACAGAAATGGTAAAATTATGTTTTATGTAAATTCACAAATACTCCTAGGAGGTGGGTAATAAACGGTGAAAAAGTTTAGTAAAATTTTTATATAATATTACTCCAATGAATTACATTGAACTTATATAGGTATTATGTATCAAATTTGACCTAAAAAAAATTTAAATAAAATAAATATTTATTTAAATAAAAAGTCTGTTTTTAAATAGTGACCCATTGTTTTCACTATTCATTAAAAATTGAAAGTTTCCACAAAAATAACAAAATTTCACCCTAGGATAATTTCGATATTCTGAATCCAAAAATGAAGTCCATTTTGAAAAATAAAATTTACAAAATTTCAAAAAGTGGTTATTACTATTCATAATGGCTAGTTTTAATAATATTTTAATAGCATGTCATTGTTTAGTGAAACACGGTATTGCGTACGACGCAAACTATCGAGTAAGGTCGTTATTGCGTGTAAAGCAAGCCAAGAAAGTGTTGTGTGTAGTGAAATATTACTTTGATGATTTATATTACATAAAAACAAAATATTTCTCATAAAAGTCTCGAGTGTTACATTCTACCCCCCTTAAAATGAATTTCGCCCTCGAAATTTGTCACTTTGTAAAAAAAAAATGAGGATACCTCTCCCTCATCATATCCTCAAGCTCCCATGTAGCTTCTTATAAATGGTGTTTCCTCCATAAAACTTTCAAAAACTGAGTGGTCTTGTTCCATAGGACTTTTTCACTACGATCGAGAATCTCTATCGGCTGTTCTTCATAAGAATGATCTTGTTCCAGTGGTACAACTTCTGAGCTGAGTAAATGTGATGGATCAGGTATGTACTTTCTCAGGAGAGATACATGGAACACATCGTGAACTTGAGAGAGATTCGGTGGAAGCACAAATCAGTAAGCTACCTTCCCAACACGATCTAGTATTTCTAAAGGTCCGATATACCTAGGGCTCAGCTTCCCCTTCTTTCTAAATCTCATTACTCTCTTCCAAGGAGATATTCGTAAGAACACTTTATCACCCACTTCAAACTCTAAGTCTTTTCGTCGGTTGTAGGCATAACTTTTTTGTCGACTCTGAGCTGCTCCTATGTGTTGTTGAATAGATCGGACCTTTTCTTCCATCTCATCAAAAATATCAGGTCCTAATAGCTTTCTTTCCCCAACTCCATCCCAGCAAGTTGGAGTCCTGCATTTCTTTCCATAGAGAGCTTCATAAAGAGCCATCTGAATACTTGAGTGAAAGCTATTATTATAAGAAAATTCCACCAAAGGTAGGTGTTGATCCCAACATCCTTTGAAATCCATAGAGAAAGCTCTCAACATATCTTCTAGAGTTTGAATTGTCCTCTCAGAATGACCGTCTGTCTGAGGATGATAAATAGTGCTGAAACTCAACTCTGTATCCAGAGTATGCTGAAGACTTCGCCAAAACATTGAGGTAAACCTTGGATCATGACCAGATATAATATAAAGTGGTATTCCATGCAATCATACCACTTCCTTCACCTATATCCTGGCAAGCTAATCCAGAGAGAAATCCTCTCTAATAGCAATGAAGTGTGAAGACTTTGTAAGACGATCAACTATGACCCAGATAACATTATTGCCTTTGGATATTTTAGGAAGTCCTATGACAAAGTCCATAGCGATGTTTTCCCATTTCCATTCGGGTATGGGTAATGGTTGTAACACCCCATTAGACTTCTTTCTCTCAGCTTTAACATGCAGACAAACCAAGCATCGAAAGACATATTCAGTAATATCTCTTTTCACGCCATCCCACCAGAAGTACTCTTTCAGGTCCCTATACATCTTCGTGCTTCCAGGATGAATAGATAATGAAGAACTATGAGCCTCATCCAGCAGCTCCTACATTAATTCAGGGATGGGAGGAACACAAACCCGATTCTTGAACTTTGTTATCCCATCACAATCAAGGTTGAATTCAGGAACATTTCTAACCTTCTTTTGTAACTCCACATCTTCTTTCTGTTCCTCTTTAATCTTCACATGTATATATGGTTGAACATTCATTTGAGAAAGATACGATTTTTCCCCTTTCATTTTAATTCGAAGATCCATCCTTTGTAAATCCATAAATATTGGATCTTTTGTGATCCTCATCATTGATAAACTGGCATGGTCTTGTCGACTTAATGCATCTTCCACCTTGTTTTCTTTCCCAGGGTGGTAATGAATTGAGCAGTCGTAATCCTTAATCAGCTCCAACCATCTTATTTGGTTCATATTAAGCTCCTTTTGTGTGAAAATATACTTTAAACAATTATGATCTGTATAAATGTCACAACTTTCTCCATAAAGATAATGCCTCCAAATATTTAATGTGAAGGTTACTACAGCTAACTCCAAATCATGAGTTGGATAATTTTGATCATGGATTTTCAACTATCATGAGGCATAAGCTATCACAATATCATTTTGCATAAGAACACACTCCAATCCCATCTTGGATGCATCACTTTAGATCAAAAAACATTCTCCACTACCAGGAAGTGTGAGCACAAGTGCCCTGGATAACCTTCTTTTCAACTCCTTGAAATTATCTTCACATTCCTCCGTTCAAACAAAAATATCTCCTTTCCGAGTCAACCTGGTGAGTGGATTAGATAATTGTGAAAAATCATTCACAAAACATCGATAATATCCATCCAAACCAAGAAAACTTCAGATCTTAGTTACTATTGTTGGTCTCAACCATCATTCGATTACCTCGGTTTTTGTCGGATCCACAGATATCCCCTCTTTTGATATTATGTGACCCAAAAATTAAACTTTTTGAAGCCAAAATTCACACTTGGTAAAATTGGCATAAAGCTTATCCTTTCTCAGGGTCCTCAATATAATTCTCAAGTGATCTTCATGTTCTTCCTTGCTCTTTGAATATAAAAGAATATCATCTATAAAGACTACTACAAACTGATAAAGATAGTCTCTAAAGACTCTATTCATCAATTCCATGAAGATATCAGGGGAATTAATAAGACCAAATGGCATAACTATAAATTCATAGTGTCCATACCTTGTACGGAAAGCCATCTTTGGTATATCATCCCTTTTGATCCTTAATTGATGATACACTGAATGAAGATCAATCTTGGAAAAGTATTAAGCTCCGCGTAGTTGGTCAAATAAGTCATCAATTCGTGGGAGAGGATACTTTTTCTTGATTGTGATCTTGTTATGTTATCGATAATCAATGCAGAGTCACATTGATCCATCTTTCTTCTTAACAAACATAATAGGTTCTCCACAAGGTGATGCACTAGGGCATATGAACCCCTTATAAAGATTCTCTTGGAGTTTCTTATTCAATAATTTCAACTCAATTGGGTCCATTCTATAAGGTGTCTTTGAAATAGGCAAAGCACCCGGTACGAGTTCTTTTTGAAAACTCAACTTCACGATTTGGTGGAAGACCCAGCAATTTGTAGAGACCCGTATCTTGATGTACATGGACATTACATTACATTTGCGGAATACTTAGTACATAACAAAAACACACACACAAGGACCGTAATAGTTTAGTGTCTTTGGAAACTCGGAATATAATCTTCTAATCGTGGTGAAAGATCTTCAACATCTCCCATAAAGATCTTCTTCTTTTTTTTATACCTAAAACCTTTCTTTATATCCTGGGGAAAAGAAAACATAAAAGGGTGAGCTCAAATGCTCAGTAAGGGTAAACAAAAGAAATATCAATCACGTCATATACATAAGTACATAACTTTTGGAAATATTAACCTGCAAAAGAGATCATAATTTCGTAACATGGGGTCAATCATGGCAGTGAAATGTAATCACAATAATCATAACATAAAACATGAAACTTTGTGGCATTCACACATAATCATAGAGAATCATTTCTTATTAGTCAAGACTCATTGCCAAGACTATCTTAGTGGACAAAGTCCCTTTCTGAATCGAGTAACCCTCGTTTCAGTCCTATTTCACTGAACCGGTATAACCTACCATTCCAGCCATGTCTATCTCATGAGATATAAAATCATTACCCAATGCATTGGAGGGAGATATAGGTCCCACCCATCTTATAATGAATCCTTTCTTATGTGTTCTACATAATCATAAATCATACATCATCGCATAACCCATGTAATAAAAATGGGATTCTTGAAACATCATGACATCATAAAACAAATCATATAAGGTAAATGACTTCATAAAAATAATTCCCTCATAACATAATCAAATCAATGTAATTAAAGGGATAAAAACAGAACCCTTTATTATCTTAGATGGAAAATAATTTTGATAAAATACTTGAACTCCATTCTTGAGGAAAATATCCTTTCTTCTTCAAAAACACTTTTCTTTTCTTAACATGTCATACAATTATAAACTAAAAGAAGTTGATTAAAAATAAACTTGAGAACTTGTAAAGGAAGCTTCTTGGAAATAATGTTTTAAAAATCCATTCATGCCGTATAAGTAAAAAAAAACATTCTTCGTACTTTTGTCGAAAAAGTCAAAAAGTACCTCGTACGAAAAACGACAAAAGATTCCTTTCATTTCTTTTACTAAAAACTCACCGAAGGGTAAAAATGGATTTAAACAATTGTAGGTGGATGTAAATAATATTACATATTTATGAAACATGGATGTGGATGATAAAATACACCCCAGTAAATACTTACGAATAAACAATCTCGGATAAAAATGAGATTGTGATATTTCCCTTACCTTAGGTCCGACTTGCTTTGTACGTGTATGAACCTCCTGTATAATGATTTTCATAATGTTATTGACTTATTAAATAATCATATTCATTGTTATGATATCATATATGGTTCTCTTATGGCTTTATATTACCCGGTCTTTTGTAAATTCATGTTAAAGTAGCATTTTGGGTAAAATCGTCTTATTTGTCATTCGTGTTTTTAACTTGTAATTATTAATATGATTACTTGGATCATGATTACTTATATCCAGAATGTAAAACATGATTTATATATAATATATATTCAGAATATACATATATATATTATATATTGATAATGGAATGAAATACACCGTTCATGGAGACGGTAGTCCGTACGTACGCATGAACGCTGTTTTCGTTTCCTTATTGAATTGAATGGAATTAAGTAGATGACATAAATATAAATATACATAAATCCAGTATCATTATTATGTCATATAATTCATTATTACTTGTTATATATGCTTTATAATCATTAATGAATGGTTAATGTGGAGAATGAATCTCATCGCGTCGTGGAGACGGTAGTCCGTACGTACGCACGAGCGATGATATCATTTCTATAAATATTGAATTGAATTGGAGTGGATTATACAATATATAAGAATCAATATGATGTTGTAATAAGAATTTATAGTTATTCTTTACACCATTATACCCATCCATGTAAGGTGGTGGTGGAAAATAGATTACACCACGGCGTGGAGACGGTATTCCGTACGTACGCACGCGCGGTGATTTCTTTTTCCGTAGGATGGATAGATGGTGAAATAGGGTTGTTTCATACTTATAATAAGATATCAGTATATGATTGATACTGATGTTATTACTTCATAATGAAACAACCTAAGAAGAAGAAGTGGAAGAAGAAATAAAGATGAAAGAATTGGTAACGGTAATTACCTCTTCTTTGAAGCACCTTTTGGAGACCTCCTCTTAGGGAACTAAAATTGGTCTTTGAGGAAGACCAGAACCTCTAGGATGTTTCTAGGGAAGTGGAGAAGATATCTTGGCAGAGGTTGGCCGAGCTTGAGTGCTCAAATTGGTGTGAGGAGGAGGGGGAGGAGGTGTCCTTTTATAAGGGAGGAGAGGGGCACCTTAGGAATATCTCAAAATATTATTTTATATTAAAGTCAAAATAGGTTTATAATGGCTCCAAAGGGTCTTATTTCAAATCTAAGGTGGGTATGGGTCTAAATCCTATCAACCAATAGGATTTAGACAAGTTTAGGTTATTATTTTAACCTTATCAATTAGATTTAACTCTTAGTTAAATAATTTAACTTTTACCGTGTCTTTTTGTTTTCTTTCACTATATGGTTAATACACTTACTATAACATGCCAAACGAACCCCAAATTGTATATTATTAATAAATATATCTTTATCTAAGTCATTTGGCCGATCCTTAGATTTTTAGGAATAAAATAACAATTAATAATATAATATTTGATTTAAAAACTATTTTGTGTCAATTTTGACACTATTTGATATATGATTTTTGTGAAAGTCATAACAGAATTATATGTTCGAACAAAGCTGATTAAATCAACACTAATATATCATAGTAACCTATAAAATTAGTTTAAGTCATAAAAAGTCTCAAATTACATTCATTTGAGCATTTATAACATCAATTATGTTAATATTTCCTTAAAAGGGTAATTACTGCATCATCGTTGTGTCATAAATAAATTAATTTATTTAAAGTCTAAAAATTATAAATAAAATATCATTATGTAGGAAATAGTTTTATCTTTCTAATGAATATTTATAGTCGAATTTATCTTATGTATAACGCCATATTAAAAATGTTTTAGTTATTAAACTTTGATTTTAACTTTTTTAACTATTCATTAAATAATATAATATTAAATGTCATAATCTAATCCAAGTGGACCTAAATGGTCATATTATATTCATAAGGTTGTTTTTGGTCGAATTACACTTATCCAATAGAATTAGGACATGTGTTAGGGTAATAGTAATATCATATTTACCCTTAGTTACCCTATTTACTATTAACCGTGGTAAAAAAAAGTAAAAAGTTACTATTCACCAAAAATTATTTTCATCTCATTGAACCACATTTTACTTACTGACATCAACCGTGTCACTCGGATTTTTGAAATTCCATTCACAGAAGCGGTAAAATTAAGATTTATGAAGAAATTAATTTTTTTAACTACCACTTAGTAGTTTCACTATTCATCAAAAATTGATGTTTTTCAGAACAATGCCAAAATTTCATCCTAAGCTATATTTCATATTCCGAATTCAAAAATGAAGTCTATTTTACTAAATTCATATCATAGAATTTTCATTAATTAATTTTATAATTAAATCCCGCTGTTAAAACAAATAGCGTGTTTTTAAGAAACAATATCTATCAAAAGATTGACACTTGATTATGTCTGGTTTAAATGTGAAATTACATCCAATGACCAACATTGTATTAAATTGTAAAAATATATTCTAAATATACTTTAAAACTAATCAAATTAACAATTTATCACTATTAATTATTTCGATTAAAAAAGTTGTTTTTAATTATAATTTATTAATTTTCACTATTCATCAGAATATGAAAGTTATCCGAAAAGTACCAAAATTTCACCTTAGGCTAAATTCGATACTCCGAATCCAAAAATGAAGTTCATTTTGAAAAATAATATTTACAGAGTTTTAAAAAGTGGTTATTACTATTCATAATGGCTAGTTTTAATAATATTTTAATAGCATATCGTTGTTTAGTGAAACTCGGTATTGCGTAATACACACGCTATCGAGGAAGGTCGCGATTGCGTGTAATGCAAGGCAAGTCAAGGATGCGTATTGTGCAAGATCCTTTTGGTGTAGCGTACAACACAAGACATTAATAAAATTAAAAAGAATAGTTTTCATAAAATCTCGGGCTGTTACATTCTACCCCCCTTAAAATGAATTTCGCCCTCGAAATTCGTCGGGGTTATAAATAGTTTACTATTCGAAAGTTTCTTTAATAGAAACCCACATCGTAAAAAAGAATACCAAAACCAATCTTTAAAAACAAAAGCATGAAACGTAACGGTTACCCAAATAAACCAATCACTGGGTTTCCACATAGGTGAAAATATGGATATGGAAGAGAAATCTAACCATCATGTTCTGATGGAGAGTGGTAGAGAACATGGCTATGGAAAAGCCAGTAATCACAAATCCATATATTTGTGATGATATAAGGTACCATCTGATTCATCAGGTATAAGATCACTAGGACAACATTTTTGGTTTTCAAGATCATTTCCCTAAAGTTGAAAATTTGAATTAGAATAAATACTTACTTTATTTTGGTACAATCTCACTGTTGTTCGTGCCTTGAACAATTTCCACATCATCTCTTAAATAAATGAAGTTGAATTTGTTATTAGTGAAGTGTTAGCAGATCATGTGATAGAACGACGGGTCATTCCATCTGTCTCAAACAAAAGGTTAGCAAAAAGATTATATACATAAGTCGATCTATAGTGAGATTAATCATATATGGTTCCTAAAATGGACTTATACATCATATGTCATATAGCATAATATAATAAAACTAGTTTCTACTAAACAGGGACTTCCTGTAGGCCAGTGGTAGGCAATAAAGGCCAGTCGCACTTCTGTTGTGGGTTCGATTCCCACAGCCTTGTCCGAAGCGATGGGCTGTCGCCCGTCCTGCAGGTTGTCCTTTTTCTAAAACTATATTACTATAACATCCCATCAATAATATCGAAAAAACTTCTATCCTTAGACAATACTAACTTATGTCCAACATAATCCATTCCAATCTTTAGGCTTATCCATAATACTGCAGTTCACTCTCATAACATAGTGAAAACGATTACCAGAGATTTAATACCATCGTTGATCCCCACATATCATAAGATATATCTTGTTGGTCACATTCCAAACATTCAAAGGCCTTAATCTTTTACTCTCTTGAATACCCTTTGAACCTTATTGAAAACATGAATTCTATTAAAAGTTAACTCTTTCCACATACCAAAATCCTCAAAATTATATATACTCAAACCATGATATCACTTAGTCCTTATATCAATCATGAGCTCATGAATACTATCAAACATTTAATTTTCTCCTTATCCCTTCATTATGAGAATATCATCTACATTCCAAAAATATCTGAATAACCTTTCATGGATACTGGTTACATTAATCAGACAATAGTGTAACAATCCTTACATGTCTCTTTATTCTACAGCACCATGAGATTACTTATACAACATTACACATGATAAACATGTAATCATTCCACTACATTCTTAAACCATTGACCGAGCTTCAACAATTCTTTCATCTCACATATCATTTGTAGTCTCTTCATCATCATCCACATAAATACTTCCCATACGACCATACTGATTATCTTCATGAGACTTTCCCTTAGGGCATTGGTTTGCATAATGCCCGCACATTCCACATTTAAAACATTTAACCATTGTTGATGTCGTAGCAATACCATTATCCTTATCCATGTTGTTAACTGAACCTTTTCCTTTGCATTTACTTGCTTTGTGTCCTTCTTTTCCACACCCAAAGCATCTTCCAGTTCCTTTGAAACATTCTCCTTGATGCCTCTTCCCACATGATTTACATAGGGGAAATTGAACTTTCTTTCCTCTATGATCATCATGAAACTCCATCTTTCTCTTATTAGCCGAGTCAGGAAACTTACCAAATTTTACTTTATTGATCATATTTTGAGATTGCAGATTCGGCATAATAATGATGTTTGGACTTCCAAATCCCATTTCATTATGAAGAATATCATTCCATTGTCCATCATATCCTCCATTATCGTGAATCATCTTGTTTCCAGCCATTTTCTAAAACCCAAAAAAAATAGTGTGAGAGGCAAAAATCATGCTAGGGAAAACAATATAATAAAGGGGGAGTACCTTCAATATCTAACATCTTATGTTTAATTCTATGATCATTAGTGTAGTTCTAGTACTAGAACCTATACGTATACTTAACCTTAGGGACATCCCTAGACATACCGTAGAAATATCTCTAGGGATCTCACTAACGTTTTTGCATCCTAGTTTCCAAAGGTTGACTAAACCTTTCCTCTGATACCAACTGTAGAGACCCGTATCTTGACGTACATGGACATTACATTACATTTGCGGAATACTTAGTACATAACAAAAACACACACACAAGGACCGTAATAGTTTAGTGTCTTTGGAAACTCGGAATATAATCTTCTAATCGTGGTGAAAGATCTTCAACATCTCCCATAAAGATCTTCTTCTTTTTTTTATACCTAAAACCTTTCTTTATATCCTGGGGAAAAGAAAACATAAAAGGGTGAGCTCAAATGCTCAGTAAGGGTAAACAAAAGAAATATCAATCACGTCATATACATAAGTACATAACTTTTGGAAATCTTAACCTGCAAAAGAGATCATAATTTCATAACATGGGGTCAATCATGGCAGTGAAATGTAATCACAATAATCATAACATAAAACATGAAACTTTGTGGCATTCACACATAATCATAGAGAATCATTTCTTGTTAGTCAAGACTCATTGCCAAGACTATCTTAGTGGACAAAGTCCCTTTCTGAATCGAGTAACCCTCGTTTCAGTCCTATTTCACTGAATCGGTATAACCTACCATTCCAGCCATGTCTATCTCATGAGATATAAAATCATTACCCAATGCATTGGAGGGAGATATAGGTCCCACCCATCTTATAATGAATCCTTTCTTATGTGTGCCACATAATCATAAATAATACATCATCGCATAACCCATGTAATAAAAATGGGATTCTTGAAACATCATGACATCATAAAACAAATCATATAAGGTAAATGACTTCATAAAAATAATTCCCTCATAACATAATCAAATCAATGTAATTAAAGGGATAAAAACAGAACCCTTTATTATCTTAGATGGAAAATAATTTTGATAAAACACTTGAACTCCATTCATGAGGAAAATATCCTTTCTTCCTCAAAAACACTTTTCTTTTCTTAACATGTCATACAATTATAAACTAAAAGAAGTTGATTAAAAATAAACTTGAGAACTTGTAAAGGAAGCTTCTTGGAAATAATGTTTTAAAAATCCATTCATGCTGTATAAGTAAAAAAAACATTCTTCGTACTTTTGTCGAAAAAGTCAAAAAGTACCTCGTACGAAAAACGACAAAAGATTCCTTTCATTTCTTTTACTAAAAACTCACCGAAGGGTAAAAATGGATTTAAACAATTGTAGGTGGATGGAAATAATATTACATATTTATGAAACATGGATGTGGATGATAAAATACACCCCAGTAAATACTTACGAATAAACAATCTCGGATAAAAATGAGATTGTGATATTTCCCTTACCTTAGGTCCGACTTGCTTTGTACGTGTCCGAACCTCCTGTATAATGATTTTTATAATGTTATTGACTTATTACAGAATCATATTCATTGTTATGATATCATATATGGTTCTCTTATGGCTTTATATTACCCGGTCTTTTGTAAATTCATGTTAAAGTAGCATTTTGGGTAAAATCGTCTTATTTGTCATTCGTGTTTTTAACTTGTAATTATTAATATGATTACTTGGATCATGATTACTTATATACAGAATGTAAAACATGATTTATATATAATATATATTCAGGATATACATATATATATTATATATTGATAATGGAATGAAATACACCGTTCATGGAGACGGTAGTCCGTACGTACGCATGAACGCTGTTTTCGTTTCCTTATTGAATTGAATGGAATTAAGTAGATGACATACATATAAATATACATAAATCTAGTATCATTATTATGTCATATATTTCATTATTACTTGTTATATATGCTTTATAATCATTCATGAATGGTTAATGTGGAGAATGAATCTCATCGCGTCGTGGAGACGGTAGTCCGTACGTACGCACGAGCGATGATATCATTTCTATAAATATTGAATTGAATTGGAGTGGATTATACAATATATCAGAATCAATATGATGTTGTAATAAGAATTTATAGTTATTCTTTACACCATTGTACCCATCCATGTAAGGTGGTGGTGGAAAATAGATTACACCACGGCGTGGAGACGGTATTCCGTACGTACGCACGCGCGGTGATTTCTTTTTCCGTAGGATGGATAGATGGTGAAATAGGGTTGTTTCATACTTATAATAATATATCAGTATATGAGTGATACTGATGTTATTACTTCATAATGAAACAACCTAAGAAGAAGAAGTGGAAGAAGAAATAAAGATGAATGAATTGGTAACGGTAATTACCTCTTCTTTGAAGCACCTTTTGGAGACCTCCTCTTAGGGAACTAAAATTGGTCTTTGAGGAAGACCAGAACCTATAGGATGTTGATAGGGAAGTGGAGAAGAGATTTTGGCAGAGGTTGTCCGAGCTTGAGTGCTCAAATTGGTGTGAGGAGGAGGGGGAGGAGGTGTCCTTTTATAAGGGAGGAGAGGGGCACCTTAGGAATATCTCAAAATATTATTTTATATTAAAGTCAAAATCGGTTTATAATGGCTCCAAAGGGTCTTATTTCAAAGCTAAGGTGGGGATGTGTCGAAATCCTATCAACCAATAGGATTTAGACAAGTTTAGGTTATTATTTTAACCTTATCAATTAGATTTAACTCTAAGTTAAATAATTTAACTTTTACCGTGTCTTTTTGTTTTCTTTCACTATATGGTTAATACACTTACTATAACATGCCAAACTAACCCCAAATTGTATATTATTAATAAATATATCTTTATCTAAGTCATTTGGCCGAACCTTATATTTTTAGGAATAAAATAACAATTAATAATATAATATTTGATTTAAAAACTATTTTGTGTCAATTTTGACACTATTTGATATATGATTTTTGTGAAAGTCATAACAGAATTATATGTTCGAAAAAAGCTGATTAAATCAACACTAATATATCATAGTAACCTAGAAAATTAGTTTAAGGCATAAAAAGTCTCAAATTTCATTCATTTGAGCATTTATAACATCAATTATGTTAATATTTCCTTAAAAGGGTAATTACTGCATCATCGTTGTGTCATAAATAAATTATTTTATTTAAAGTCTAAAAATTATAAATAAAATATAATTATGTAGGAAATAGTTTTATCTTTCTAATGAATATTTATAGTCGAATTTATCTTATGTATAACTCCATATTAAAAATGTTTTAGTCATTAAACTTTGATTTTAACTATTTTAAGTATTCATTAAATAATATAATATTAAATGTCATAATCTAATCCAAGTAGACCTAAATGGTCATATTATATTCATAAGGTTGTTTTTGGTCGAATTACACTTATCCAATAGAATTAGGACATGTGTTAGGGTAATAGTAATATCATATTTACCCTTAGTTACCCTATTTACTATTAACCGTGGTAAAAAAAAGTAAAAAGTTACTATTCACCAAAAATTATTTTCATCTCATTGAACCACATTTTACTTACTGACATCAACCGTGTCTCTCGGATTTTTGAAATTCCATTCATAGAAGCGGTAATATTAAGATTTATGAAGAAATTAATTTTTTTAACTACCACTTAGAAGTTTCACTATTCATCAAAAATTGATGTTTTTCAGAACAATGCCAAAATTTCATCCTAAGCTATATTTCATATTCCGAATTCAAAAATGAAGTCTATTTTACTAAATTCATATCATAGAATTTGCATTAATTAATTTTATAATTAAATCCCGCTGTTAAAACAAATAGTGTGTTTTTAAGAAACAATATCTATCAAAAGATTGACACTTGATTATGTCTGGTTTAAATGTGAAATTACATCCAATGACCAACATTGTATTAAATTGTAAAAATATATTCTAAATATACTTTAAAACTACTCAAATTAATAATTTATCAGTATTAATTATTTCGATTAAAAAAGTTGTTTTTAATTATTATTTAGTAATTTTCACTATTCATCAGAATATGAAAGTTATCCGAAAAGTACCAAAATTTCACCTTAGGCTAAATTCGATACTCCGAATCCAAAAATGAAGTTCATTTTGAAAAATAAGATTTAAAGAGTTTTAAAAAGTGGTTATTACTATTCATAATGGCTAGTTTTAATAATATTTTAATAGCATATCGTTGTTTAGTGAAACTCGGTATTGCGTATTACACACGCTATCGAGGAAGGTCGCGATTGCGTGTAATGCAAGGCAAGTCAAGGATGCGTATTGTGCAAGCTCCTTTTGGTGTAGCATACAACACAAGACATTAATAAAATTAAAAAGAATAGTTTTCATAAAATCTCGGGCTGTTACATTCTACCCCCCTTAAAATGAATTTCGCCCTCGAAATTCGTCGGGGTTATAAATAGTTTACTATTCGAAAGTTTCATTAATAGAAACCCACATCGTAAAAAAGAATACCAAAACCAATCTTTAAAAACAAAAGTATGAAACGTAACGGTTACCCAAATAAACCAATCACTGGGTTTCCACATAGGTGAAAATATGGATATGGAAGAGAAATCTAACCATCATGTTCTGATGGAGAGTGGTAGAGAACATGGCTATGGAAAAGCCAGTAATCACAAATCCATATATTTGTGATGATATAAGGTACCATCTGATTCATCAGGTATAAGATCACTAGGACAACATTTTTGGTTTTCAAGATCATTTCCCTAAAGTTGAAAATTTGAATTAGAATAAATACTTACTTTATTTTGGTACAATCTCACTGTTGTTCGTGCCTTGAACAATTTCCACTTCATCTCTTAAATAAATGAAGTTGAATTTGTTATTCGTGAAGTGTTAGCAGATCATGTGATAGAACGGCGGGTCATTCCATCTGTCTCAAACAAAAGGTTAGCAAAAAGATTATATACATAAGTCGATCTATAGTGAGATTAATCATATATGGTTCCTAAAATGGACTTATACATCATATGTCATATAGCTTAATATAATAAAACTATTTTCTACTAAACAGGGACTTCCTGTAGGCCAGTGGTAGGCGATAAAGGCCAGTCGCACTTCGGTTGTGGGTTCGATTCCCACAGCCTTGTCCGAAGCGATGGGCTGTCGCCCGTCCTGCAGGTTGTCCTTTTTCTAAAACTATATTACTATAACATCCCATCAATAATATCGAAAAAACTTCTATCCTTAAACAATACTAACTTATGTCCAACATAATCCATTCCAATCTTTAGGCTTATCCATAATACTGTAGTTCACTCTCATAACATAGTGAAAACGATTACCAGAGATTTAATACCATCGTTGATCCCCACATATCATAAGATATATCTTGTTGGTCACATTCCAAACATTCAAAGGCCTTAATCATTTACTCTCTTGAATACCCTTTGAACCTTATTGAAAACATGAATTCTATTAAAAGTTAACTCTTTCCACATACCAAAATCCTCAAAATTATATATACTCAAACCATGATATCACTTAGTCCTTATATCAATCATGAGCTCATGAATACTATCAAACATTTAATTTTCTCCTTATCCCTTCTTTATGCGCATATCATCTACATTCCAAAAATATCTGAATAACGTTTCATGGATACTGGTTACATTAATCAGACAATTGTGTAACAATCCTTACATGTCTCTTTATTCTACAGCACCATGAGATTACTTATACAACATTACACATGATAAACATGTAATCATTCCACTACATTCTTAAACCATTGACCGAGCTTCAACAATTCTTTCATCTCACATATCATTTGTAGTCTCTTCATCATCATCCACATAAATACTTCCCATACGACCATACTGATTATCTTCATGAGACTTTCCCTTAGGGCATTGGTTTGCATAATGCCCGCACATTCCACATTTAAAACATTTAACCATTGTTGATGTCGTAGCAAGACCATTATCCTTATCCATGTTGTTAACTGAACCTTTTCCTTTGCATTTACTTGCTTTGTGTCCTTCTTTTCCACACCCAAAGCATCTTCCAGTTCCTTTGAAACATTCTCCTTGATGCCTCTTCCCACATGATTTACATAGGGGAAATTGAACTTTCTTTCCTCTATGATCATCATGAAACTCCATCTTTCTCTTATTAGCCGAGTCAGGAAACTTACCAAATTTTACTTTATTGATCATATTTTGAGATTGCTGATTCGGCATAATAATGATGTTTGGACTTCCAAATCCCATTTCATTATGAAGAATATCATTCCATTGTCCATCATATCCTCCATTATCGTCAATCATCTTGTTTCCAGCCATTTTCTAAAACCCAAAAAAAATAGTGTGAGAGGAAAAAATCATGCTAGGGAAAACAACATAATAAAGGGGGAGTACCTTCAATATCTAACATCTTAGGTTTAATTCTATGATCGTTAGCGTAGTTCTAGTACTATAACCTCTACGTATACTTAGCCTTAGGGACATCCCTAGACATACCGTAGAAATATCTCTAGGGATCTCACTAACGTTTTCGCATCCTAGTTTCCAAAGGTTGACTAAACCTTTCCTCTGATACCAACTGTAGAGACCCGTATCTTGACGTACATGGACATTACATTACATTTGCGGAATACTTAGTACCTAACAAAAACACACACACAAGGACCGTAATTGTTTAGTGTCTTTGGAAACTCGGAATATAATCTTCTAATCGTGGTGAAAGATCTTCAACATCTCCCATAAAGATCTTCTTCTTTTTTTATACCTAAAACCTTTCTTTATATCCTGGGGAAAAGAAAACATAAAAGGGTGAGCTCAAATGCTCAGTAAGGGTAAACAAAAGAAATATCAATCACGTCATATACATAAGTACATAACTTTTGGAAATCTTAACCTGCAAAAGAGATCATAATTTCATAACATGGGGTCAATCATGGCAGTGAAATGTAATCACAATAATCATAACATAAAACATGAAACTTTGTGGCATTCACACATAATCATAGAGAATCATTTCTTGTTAGTCAAGACTCATTGCCAAGACTATCTTAGTGGACAAAGTCCCTTTCTGAATCGAGTAACCCTCGTTTCAGTCCTATTTCACTGAACCGGTATAACCTACCATTCCAGCCATGTCTATCTTATGAGATATAAAATCATTACCCAATGCATTGGAGGGAGATATAGGTCCCACCCATCTTATAATGAATCCTTTCTTATGTGTGCCACATAATCATAAATCATACATCATCGCATAACCCATGTAATAAAAATGGGATTCTTGAAACATCATGACATCATAAAACAAATCATATAAGGTAAATGACTTCATAAAAATAATTCCCTCATAACATAATCAAATCAATGTAATTAAAGGGATAAAAACAGAACCCTTTATTATCTTAGATGGAAAATAATTTTGATAAAACACTTGAACTCCATTCTTGAGGAAAATATCCTTTCTTCTTCAAAAACACTTTTCTTTTCTTAACATGTCATACAATTATAAACTAAAAGAAGTTGATTAAAAATAAACTTGAGAACTTGTAAAGGAAGCTTCTTGGAAATAATGTTTTAAAAATCCATTCATGCCGTATAAGTAAAAAAAAACATTCTTCGTACTTTTGTCGAAAAAGTCAAAAAGTACCTCGTACGAAAAACGACAAAAGATTCCTTTCATTTCTTTTACTAAAAACTCACCGAAGGGTAAAAATGGATTTAAACAATTGTAGGTGGACGGAAATAATATTACATATTTATGAAACATGGATGTGGATGATAAAATACACCCCAGTAAATACTTACGAATAAACAATCTCGGATAAAAATGAGATTGTGATATTTCCCTTACCTTAGGTCCGACTTGCTTTGTACGTGTCCGAACCTCCTGTATAATGATTTTCATTATGTTATTGACTTATTACAGAATCATATTCATTGTTATTATATCATATATGGTTCTCTTATGGCTTTATATTACCCGGTCTTTTGTAAATTCATGTTAAAGCAGCATTTTGGGTAAAATCGTCTTATTTGTCATTCGTGTTTTTAACTTGTAATTATTAATATGATTACATGGATCATGATTACTTATATCCAGAATGTAAAACATGATTTATATATAATATATATTCAGAATATACATATATATATTATATATTGATAATGGAATGAAATACACCATTCATGGAGACGGTAGTCCGTACGTACGCATGAACGCTGTTTTCGTTTCCTTATTGAATTGAATGAAATTAAGTAGATGACATACATATAAATATACATAAATCCAGTATCATTATTATGTCATATATTTCATTATTACTTGTTATATATGCTTTATAATCATTCATGAATGGTTAATGTGGAGAATGAATCTCATCGCGTCGTGGAGACGGTAGTCCGTACGTACGCACGAGCGATGATATCATTTCTATAAATATTTAATTGAATTGGAGTGGATTATACAATATATCAGAATCAATATGATGTTGTAATAAGAATTTATAGTTATTCTTTACACCATTATACCCATCCATGTAAGGTGGTGGTGGAAAATAGATTACACCACGGCGTGGAGACGGTATTCCGTACGTACGCACGCGCGGTGATTTCTTTTTCCGTAGGATGGATAGATGGTGAAATAGGGTTGTTTAATACTTATAATAAGATATCAGTATATGAGTGATACTGATGTTATTACTTCATAATGAAACAACCTAAGAAGAAGAAGTGGAAGAAGAAATAAAGATGAAAGAATTGGTAACGGTAATTACCTCTTCTTTGAAGCACCTTTTGGAGACCTCCTCTTAGGGAACTAAAATTGGTCTTTGAGGAAGACCAGAACCTCTAGGATGTTTCTAGGGAAGTGGAGAAGAGATTTTGGCAGAGGTTGGCCGATCTTGAGTGCTCAAATTGGTGTGAGGAGGAGGGGGAGGAGGTGTCCTTTTATAAGGGAGGAGAGGGGCACCTTAGGAATATCTCAAAATATTATTTTATATTAAAGTTAAAATCGGTTTATAATGGCTCCAAAGGGTCTTATTTCAAAGCTAAGGTGGGGATGGGTCGCAATCCTATCAACCAATAGGATTTAGACAAGTTTAGGTTATTATTTTAACCTTATCAATTAGATTTAACTCTAAGTTAAATAATTTAACTTTTACCGTGTCTTTTTGTTTTCTTTCACTATATGGTTAATACACTTACTATAACATGCCAAACGAACCCCAAATTGTATATTATTAATAAATATATCTTTATCTAAGTCATTTGGCCGAACCTTAGATTTTTAGGAATAAAATAACAATTAATAATATAATATTTGATTTAAAAACTATTTTGTGTCAATTTTGACACTATTTGATATATGATTTTTGTGAAAGTCATAACAGAATTATATGTTCGAAAAAAGCTGATTAAATCAACACTAATATATCATAGTAACCTAGAAAATTAGTTTAAGTCATAAAAAGTCTCCAATTACATTCATTTGAGCATTTATAACATCAATTATGTTAATATTTCCTTAAAAGGGTAATTACTGCATCATCGTTGTGTCATAAATAAATTAATTTATTTAAAGTCTAAAAATTATAAATAAAATATCATTATGTAGGAAATAGTTTTAGCTTTCTAATGAATATTTATAGTCTAATTTATCTTATGTGTAACTCCATATTAAAAATGTTTTAGTTATTAAACTTTGATTTTAACTATTTTAACTATTCATTAAATAATATAATATTAAATGTCATAATCTAATCCAAGTGGACCTAAATGGTCATATTATATTCATAAGGTTGTTTTTGGTCTAATTACACTTATCCAATAGAATTAGGACATGTGTTAGGGTAATAGTAATATCATATTTACCCTTAGTTACCCTATTTACTATTAACCGTGGTAAAAAAAAGTAAAAAGTTACTATTCACCAAAAATTATTTTCATCTCATTGAACCACATTTTACTTACTGACATCAACCGTGTCTCTCGGATTTTTGAAATTCCATTCACAGAAGCGGTAAAATTAAGATTTATGAAGAAATTAATTTTTTTAACTACCACTTAGTAGTTTCACTATTCATCAAAAATTGATGTTTTTCAGAACAATGCCAAAATTTCATCCTAAGCTATATTTCATATTCCGAATTCAAAAATGAAGTCTATTTTACTAAATTCATATCATATAATTTTCATTAATTATTTTTATAATTAAATCCCGCTGTTAAAACAAATAGCGTGTTTTTAAGAAACAATATCTATCAAAAGATTGACACTTGATTATGTCTGGTTTAAATGTGAAATTACATCCAATGACCAACATTGTATTAAATTGTAAAAATATATTCTAAATATACTTTAAAACTACTCAAATTAATAATTTATCACTATTAATTATTTCGATTAAAAAAGTTGTTTTTAATTATAATTTAGTAATTTTCACTATTCATCAGAATATGAAAGTTATCCGAAAAGTACCAAAATTTCACCTTAGGCTAAATTCGATACTCCGAATCCAAAAATGAAGTTCATTTTGAAAAATAAGATTTACAGAGTTTTAAAAAGTGGTTATTACTATTCATAATGGCTAGTTTTAATAATATTTTAATAGCATATCGTTGTTTAGTGAAACTCGGTATTGCGTATTACACACGCTATCGAGGAAGGTCGCGATTGCGTGTAATGAAAGGCAAGTCAAGGATGCGTATTGTGCAAGCTCCTTTTTGTGTAGCGTACAACACAAGACATTAATAAAATTAAAAAGAATAGTTTTCATAAAATCTCGGGCTGTTACACAATTCCTCTAGAAAGACATCATAAAACTCTCATACAATGGGCATATTCTTAATCTTGAGTTTCTCACAACCATTTGAGATAAATAACCTTCATTTAGTGGAATCAAGACCCATAAGATGGACGAAATTTCCACAGGAAGGTTATGTTCATCCTTGCATCGATAGACGTTCAAAGATTGATCTGGAATATGAAATGTGACTTCCCTTCTTTGGAAATTTATATGAGCTCCATATAGAGAAAGCCAATCTATGACAAGAATCACATCATGTTCCCCTATAGGTAGGATCACAAGATTTTCAGGAAGCACTTTCCCACAAACTTCAATCGGAGAAGAATTATAAACTTTTTATGCGACTGTTGTGCCATTAGGGGTTGTCATAGCTAACTCAACATCTAATTGTTGAGGTAATATGGTGATACCCTTAGTAAATTCTTCATAAATAATAGAGTGGGTGGATCCTGAATCAAATAAAACATTTGCTACTTTAGCATGGATGGTATGTGTACCTTTTACCACATCGTTATCGTACTCCACATCGCTAATAGAAATTTCATTTGACTTTACTTTGTCTTTATCCTTAAGATTTTGTTGATGTCGATCATCAACCCCAACCCTTGGATTAGTGCATTGATTGGCATAATTCCACATTTCCTTGCACTTATAACATTGAAGTGTAGGAGGTGCACTCTATGTAGCCTTTTCATTGTTCGCATCACTAGACATCTTCTTCCCATCACTGTGGCATTCAAATGCCCGATGACCTTCCTTTCCACATTTGAAACATTTAATTGTCCCTTTAAGACAACTCCCTCCATGTTTCTTTCCACACATTGATCATAATGGGAAACTCATCTTTTTTTCAGTGTGCTCTTTAGATTTCCCTATGAATTCCATTTTCCTCTTCTTATCAAACCCATATTCCTGATGGGTTACTCCAATCTCCATTTCAACATTGAGAGCACATCGAACGATTTCCCGGTAGCTATTGATGTCCCTTATGGCTAACGCCCTTCAAAGACTTGGTTTTAAGCCACTAAATAATCGATCGATCTTACTCTCAGGTTGGATATTAATACTAGAAGTGTACCTTGCATGTCTTGTAAAATTTGCATCATCGGTACCAACAGATTCATCATCCTTTTGCTTTAGTTCAAGAAACTCCTTCTCCATCATTGTTCGAAGAATACGAGGGAAGTAATTATTGAAAAATAAGTTCTTGAACTCATCCCATTCCATGGATTCAATTTCATCAATTTGCCTCGTATTCTTGATAAGATTCCACCATTGATCAGCATCACCTTCCAAACGATACACTGCTAAGATGACATTATCATGTTCCTAACATTGAATAACTGAAAATATCTTTTTAGTAGTACTGGTCCATTGTTCAGCTACTAATGGATCAGTAGACCCATTGAATGATGTTGGACGCTGTCTCATGAAGGATTCAACAGAATGTTTCACCTTCCTTTGCTCATTTTGAAGTCCTGCATGATTCATAGCTCGAGAAAGTTGTGTGAGCAGGGCTACAAGATTTTGAATTCCATCTCCCATAACGCATGGTTGCTCAGGGGGACAATCATTGCATTGCCCGTCGCATTCCACATTAACACAGTTCCTTCGGGTTCTAGCCATTGACTAAAACCAAGAAGAATAGTGTGAGCAACACTAATTATAATATGATAACCACATAATAAAGAATAAAATTTCACACTTAAGGTCTTATCTTAGGTTATTCATGGCCATTTCTAAAACACTATGATTTTGTTCTATGCTTAGAGTTATCCTTAGGGTTCTTACTAAGGCTTTCACATCCTAGTTTCCAAAGGTTGACTATACCATTCCTCTGATACCAACTATAACGACCCATACTTTACATAAATTGTTAATAATTAAATATTGAAGTACACTTATTACAACATATAACAAAACCATGAATGGACCATATAGGTATAGTGTCTTTAGAAACTGGTAAACATAAACAACTGGTTCATAAAGCGTCTACACAGTCTCCCATTTATTTCATCATATCTATATTCCATTTTGGCATATCTTACTTAATATCCTTCTTCCTGACATGGGGAAAGAAAACATAAAAAAGGGTGATCTAAAATGCTCAGTAAGGGTAAACAAAATAAATATCAATCACATCATATTTATAAGAACATAACTTTTTGGAAATCTTACCCTGCAAGAGAGATCAAAATTTCATAACATGGGATAAATCAATGTAGTGAAATGTAATCCCAATAATTATAACATAAAATATGAAGCTTTGTGTCATACACACATAATCATAGAGAATCATTTCAAATTAGACAAGACTCATTGACAAGACTATCTTAGTGGACAAAGTCCATTTCTGAACCGAGTTCATTCCTCGTTTCATTCTTCCTTCATTGGACCGGTTTAACCTGCCGTTCCAGCCATGACTATCTCATGAGATACAAAATCATTACCCAATTAATTGGAGAGAGATATAGGTCCCACCCATCTCATAATGATACCATTTTTATGTGTTCTACAAAATGATAAATCATACATCATAGCTTAACCCATGTAAAAAAATTGGAATCTTAAACATCATGCCATCATAACATAAGTCATATAAGATAAAAGGACATCATAAAAATAATTCCATAATAACATAATCAAATCAATGTAAAAATAGTGATAGAAACCAAACCCTATATTATCTTAGATGGAAAATAATTTTGATAAAACACTTGAACTCCATTCTTGAGGAAAATATCCTTTCTACTTCCAAAACATTTTCCTTTCTTAAAACATCATATAATTTTGAACTAAAGGAAGTTTATTAAAAACAAACATGAAAACATGTAAAGGAAGCTTCTTGTAAATAATTTTTTAAAAATCCATTCATGCCGTATAGGTTAAAAAACATTCTTCTCGTACTTTTTTCAGAAAAGTCAAAAAGTACCTCGTACGAAAAACGACAAAAGATTCCTTTCATATCTTTTCCTAAAAACTCACCGAAAGGGAAAAATTGGATTTAAACAATTGTAGGTGTATGGAAATAATATTTAGGAAACATGGATGTGGATGATAAAATACACCCTAGTAAATTCCAATGTATAAACAATCTCAGATAAAAATGGGATTGTGATATTTCCCCTTACCTTAGGTCTGATTTTCTTCGTAAGTGTCTGAACCTCCTGTACAATGATTTAAATAATGTTATTGACTTATTCCAGAATCATACATATTGTTATGATATCATATATGGTAATATTTTTAGCTTCTTATTAGTAATATTTCATTACTACTTGTTATTCGGGTGTTTATTACTTTTTCTTCTTATGCATGTTTTGTCGAAGAAATTCTTATTATTTTCTTTAGGTTATAGATACCTAATTTCTAGAGTTGTATTTATGTACTATATATCATATTTATTCATTCAATTAATTTATATAATCATTATTCAATGAAGATCATGTAGAATGAATCACATCACATCGTGGAGACGGTATTCCGTACGTACGCACAAGGGATGATATCATTCCCACAATCATGGAATTGTATTGGAGTGTATGTATACTATTTCAGAATCAATAACACTTTAAAATAATCATATATAGTTAATTATTTGCACCATTATACCCATCAATGTATGGTGGGGGGGGAATAGATTACACCACATTGTGGAGACGGTATTTCGTACGTACGCACGCGCGGTGATTTCATTTTCCGTATAATGGATAGATGGTGAAATAGAGTTGTTTCGTACTTATAATAACATATAAGTATATGAGTGATACTGATGTTATTGTTGGGCAAAAATCCCTCAAGGTAACATTGCAGCATTTTTGGGTTGATTGTGTTTGTTGACAAAGAAGGTTTCCATGGAGAATTGTCGAGTTCCCGAGAATTTGTTGACATTCCATGTTGACAAAGAACTTTGACAAAGGAAAGGACGATCTGGAGGCGGTACAAAAGAGCAGTACAAGGTGGCGCCGTTTTCCAGTGTTTGCCAAATTTTTGGGCCTGAAAATCGCCAATGGAAAATGGAGTGATATGTTGTTGGCAAAGGTTGAGGAGAGAGAAATGAAGAAGGTGTGCGGAAAAATCAAGCGTGGCGCGCAAAACTAGAGGGTTGCGCGAAATCTTGAAGTGTGGCACGCAAAACAGCGGGTTGCGTGAAATTGTATTTCGCGCAAAAGATGTTTCAAGGCCGAAAGCTTGAAAATCGGTAAAGGCATGAGGCGCGCGAAATTTTGGAGGCGTGCGCGGAAAATTGAAGTGGCGCGCGAAATAGCGGATGAAGTATTTCGCGCAAGAGGTGTTACGAGGTCCGAAGCTCGTAAAATGGCAAAGGCATGAGGTGCGCGAAATTATGGAGCAGTGCGCGGAAAATGTTTGTGCGCGGAAGATCAAAGCGGATTACGCGCTCAAGGAGGGTTTTTCGCGCGGGGTCGATTTTGCCTATAAATATGAAGTGACCCTACTCCATTCAATAGAGTTCAAGACATAGAAAATACCCGAGCTCTGGTTCGCCAAATTGAAGTTAGAAAGTGTGTTGCGCGTAAACTTAAAGTTTGCGCGTAAAGTCAGATTGCGCGAAAAGCAAAGGCTGCGCAGAAAGTTGGTGTTGGCGCGTAAAAGGAAGATTGTGCGAAAAGTGGATTTCGCGCAAAATTAGTGAATTGCGCGCAAGGCAGTTTCGAGGCTGCGCGTAATATTTGGAGGTTGCGCGAAAAAGGAATTTCGCGCAAATCATAGAAATTGCGCGCAAGGCACCGTAAGGGTTGCGCGTAAAAATTGAGGTTGCCCGGTACATCCGGTGCAAAGTGAGATTCATCTGCGGGTGAAAGTTGGACTTCATCAGAGCATCTACATACAGAGGAAGATGCATTCCTTCATGAAAATGAAGAGACCTACAGGTCTATAAACTGTGAGTGAATCCCTTTCAAGAGAAGTGAGCTTAGGAAGAGGAAGAGGTGATCCTCTCCACCGGCAGTGAGCCAGAGAGAGAGAAACAGGGAGTGACCCTTGGGAAAGCAGTGAGCTGACCCTAAACATTGTAAAGGCAGTGAGCCTGGGCATAGAAGTGATCTAGCCCGAACATTGTTATCCACAGCTAGTGAAGTTTAGTGGACTTGGTACGACCGGCAACCTGTCGGCGTATGCTCCTTGGACGTAGCCCTTAGCGGTGAACCAAGTAAAAATTGTTGTGTCCTGTGCTTGCTTTACTTTCTGTTTATATTGTGTAGCAGGAAAGAGAGAGAAGAGTGTTTTGCTTAACAGCGAAACAAGATCAGAACGGGCTTTAATTTTTAATTAGTCATACCCTGATTCACCCCCCCTCTCAGGGTATTCAGCCTAGTGGACCTAACAGTTATTAATTCATAATGAAACAACTAATGAAGAAGAAGTTGAATAAGAAATAAATTGGAAAGGATCGGTAATGGATATTACCTCTTCTTTGACGTGCCTCTTCTTAAACTCCTCTTAGGGCACTAGGGTTGGTCTTTGAAGAAAAACCAGGACCTCTAGGATGTTTCTAGAGAAGTGGGAAAGTAAAATTGTCAGGGGTTGGCCGAGCTTGAAGTCTCAAATTGTTGTGAGGAAGAAAGGGAGGAGGTGCCCGTTTATAAGGGAGGAGAGGGGCACCTTTGGAAAAACTAAAAATATTATTTTATTATAAAGTCATATTCGGTTTTAAATAGCTCCAAATTGATTTATTTCGAAGCTAATGTGGGGATGGGTCTAAATTCTCTCATCCTATAGAATTTAGACAATTTTAGGTTTCTATTTTAAACTTATCATTTAGATTTAACGTTAAGTTAAATAATTTTACTCTTACCTTGTCTTCCTGTTTTCTTACATTATAAGGTTAATAAACATACTATAACAAGCCAAACGAACCTCAAGTTGTTTATTATTAATATATATAACCTTATCTAAGTAATTTGTCTAGTCCTTAGATTTTTAGGAATAAACTTACAAATAATAATAAAATATTTGTTTTAGAAACTATTTTATGTAAAATTTGACACTATTTAGTAATTGATTTTTGTGAAAATCATAACAGAATGATTAGTTATAACAAAGTTAATTAAATCAATAAAAACATGTCATATTAATGTAGAAAATTAGAGTAATTCATAAAAAGTCTCAAATTATATTTATTTGGGTATTTATAAAATCAATTATGTCAATATTTCATTAATAAGATAATTACTGCATCACCATTGTGTCATTAATAAATTATATTATTTAAAGTCTAAATATTACAAATAAAATACCATCATGTAGGAAATCGTTTTACCTTTCCAATGAATATTTATAGACAAATTTATTTTATGTATAACCCTATATTAAAAATGATTTACTTATTAAACATTGATTTTAACAATATTAACCCTTCTTTAAATAAATTAATATTAAATGTACACATCGAATCCAAGTGGGCCTAAATGATCTTATTTTATTAAAAATGTTTTTTTTGGTCGAATTACACTTATCCAATAGAATTAGGAAATGTGTTAGGGTAATAATAATATCATGTTTACCCTTAATTACCCTATTTACTTTTAACTGTGGTAAATAAAAGTAAAAAGTTACTTTTCAACAAAAATTATTTTCATCTCATTGAACTACATTTTACTTACTGACATCAATAATGTCTCTCGGATTTTTGAAATTCCACTAATAGAAGTGGTAAAATTATGTTTTATGTAAATTCGCAAATTTTCCTAGGAGGTGGGTAAAAGACGGTGAAAAGTTCAATAAACGTTTTATATAAAATTACTCCAATGAGTTACACTAAACTTATATAGATATTATGTATCAATTTTGACCTAAAATAAATATAAATAAAATAAATAATTATTTAAATAAAAAGTCGGTTTTTAAATAGTAACCCGGTTTTTTCACTATTCATCAAAAATTGAAAGATTCCAGAAAAATACCAAAATTTCACCCTAGCCTAATTTCGATATTCTGAATCCAAAAATGAGGTCTGTTTTAAAAAATAAAATTTTAAAAATTTCAAAATGTGGTTATTACTATTCATAATGGCTAGTTTTAAAAATATTTTAATATCATATCGTTGTTAGTGAAACTCGATATTGCGTACGATGAAAGCTATCGAGGATGGTCACGTTTGCATGTAATGCAAGCCAAGCAAGTGTTGTGTGTAGGGAAAGATTCCTTTGATGATTTATATAACATAAAAACAAAATATTTCTCATAGAAGTCTCGGGTGTTACACATTACATACAGCACTACGACGTACAGTTGGTCTCTCGGGTAGACCCACTGAAGTACATTCTGATCCGTCCCATGTTGACTGACCGACTAGCACGGTGGGCAGTGGTCCTCCAATAGTTTGACATCAGGTTTGTTCCTCAGAAGGATATCAAGGGACAGGCATTGGCATACTTCTTATCAGCCCATCCAACCTCTGTGGACCAATCCTTGGAACTGGATTTTCTTGATGAGGCAATCCTCTCTGTCGACCATGTCATCTCATGTTGGAAAATTCCCTTCAACGGTGCCTATCAATGCCCCACCAGTAGGAGGCTCAACGATCCTAAGCTCAACAGATTGGGTCTGGGTATTTTCTTCATCACCACGGTGCAAGTTGTTCTTCCATTCTGATTCCTGTTGTAAGAAGGCAGCACGAACAATGAGGCAGAGTATCAGGCTCTCATCACCAGCCTCGAACTGGCCCTTGAGATTGATGTGCCTCATTTGCATGTGAAAGGGGATTCTGAACTAGTCATCAAGCAGGTCAATGGTGACTATGTTGTAAGAAAGCTAGAGCTCATGCCATTGTTGGAGTGCACCCTCCGTCTAATGTCCTAGTTCCCTTCTCGGACAGAGGTTACCCATGTCCCTCGGTCACAGAATGGTCGAGCGGATGCTTTGGCCGGCCTAGCAGTGTCACTTTCAGAACCTGTGCAGGATGATAAGATTTTACATGTGGAACACCGGAGATTCATTGAAGTCGTCATCTTAGAAGATGATGATAGCCTGCGGGTAAGCCATCTTACCATCAAGCCCTCAACGTCAGGATCCATGGGTTCTTCAGATGCTGTGGTTGAGGCCACTCCCAACTGGAGGGCACCTTTTGTCAAGTATCTCCAAAATGGTTGCCTCCCAGATGATTGGGTCGAGCGCGAGCAATTCCAACACCGTGCACTACAGTTTACCCTCCAAAGTGATCCTAGCCTTGAGTGGATCCTCTATAAGCGGGGCATCGATGGTGTTCTACTCTGTTGCATTCAAGGAGTCAAGATTTCTCAGGTCATGCAAATGGTTCATGCAGATTCCTATAGTTCCCACCAGGCTGGACCAAAGCTGTCCCATCATATCCAGAGACTGGGGTACTTCTAGCCCTCTATGATACATGATTGTATCGAGATTTCCAAGAGATGCCATGCATGCCAAGTTCATGCTAACTTCATGCATCGGCTGCCAGAGCCTCCCCACTCCACCAAGTACTATTTTCCATTTTTGGTGTGGGGACTTGATGTTGTGGGACCATATCCAGAGTCGATAGCTCACCAGTGTAGGTTCATCCTGACCGCTAAAAATTTCATCTCCAAGTGGGCGGAGGCAGTTCCACTCAAAGAGGACAACACCCATTCCATCGTTGACTTCGTGTGCTTCAATATCATCCACCATTTTGTAGTCCATCATGCTGTCCTCACCGTTAACAGTACCAAATTCTGAGCAGCCGAAATGAAGAAATTGTATGCCAAGTATAATATCTGTTCGAATCATACCTCTCGCTATCATGCGCCAGAAAATAGACAGATCGAGGCATTCAACAAAAACCTCTCTAAAATTTTACAGAAAATGGTTGGTCAGAACAAGAAAATTTGGTCGGACAAGCTCCCCAATGTCCTCTGTGCGTATCAGACGACGACTCGTAATTCCACCCAGGTGACTCTATATTCCCTTGTGTATGGGGCAGAGGTCATCCTGCCCATCGAGATCCAGTTGACATTGTTACGCACTGTAGTCTATGACCAACATGCACCATATAAGTTGTCTAAAATCTGTATATCTGAATTGGAAGCACTGGACAAGAACAGGATTCGTGCCCTACACAATCTGGAAAGGAATCAGAATAAGATAGCCAGAGCCTTCAACAAGAAGGTTCGCATTCGCTCGTTTCTGCAAGGTGACCTGGTGTTGGCTCTCCTAGTGCCAATGATACCCGGTCTGAAACCACCCAAGTTGGAGACCAAATGGGAAGGAACTTTAATCATTCATAAGGTTTTCTCCAATTAAGCATACTCCTTGGTAACCATGGACGGTGAGCTCATAACTCCTCCCACCAATACCAAGTTCCTCAAGCAATACTTTGCCTGAGCTTCAAGGTCACGCATGACCCTAAATTGCATCACGGTCCTGCATGACCTTAAACTGTACAGTCCCACAAGACCTTAAACTGTATGGTCCCATAGGACATTAAACAGTACGATCCCACATGACCTTAAACTGCAGGGTCTCGCATGACCTTAAACTGTACCCCAGTCTCTCACGACCTTAAACTATACGGTCACACACGACTATAAACTGTACGATCCCACATGACATTAATATTTATGGTCCTGCATGACCCTAAACTGCATGATGGTCCTTCATGACCCTAAAATGCCAAGTCGTTCATGACTTTAAGCTACAATATCGTCCTCCACGATGTTAAACTACATCTTCATCCATCAGGACGTTAAACTGCTCATTATTCTTCTATAAGACAATAAAAGGAAAAATGGTCAGAGCTCTATGACCCTAAACTAATATCTTCTTCGTCCTCACTGCAAGACGTTAAACTACAAGCTGGTCAGGCCTTTCTAACTGAGGCTTAGCCTTTGGCCCTTTGGCCTTCCCCGACTCAGGCTCTCTTGCAGGATTGTATGGTGTGGTGTGGGATTATGTCCTCATTCACGTCGGGTTACACGTCGTACCATACATATCCCCAGACGAGACATGTCCCTCATCCCACATGACGTTAAACTTTATTTTGTCCTGAATGACGTTAAACTGTGCTTCTAGAACTACGTATGTCTTGATTTTTATCCTCATAGGATACGTAGCAACAGTCAGACATCTCATCTAAAGCCCAACCCTGAGATCCTCTCCTTGACTGACCCCCTGGGTATAGTTTCCTCGGAGGGTCCTCACATGATGTGGAGTAGGATTCCTAATCCCCACTCATACAAGGATTATAAGGGTTGCACCATGTGCCCACTCCCGTTCTTCTATCCTCCCCATGTCTTCACTGCCTAATGTTTAACTACTTGGCCTTTACGAACTACGTATGGCTTGATTCCCATCCTCATGGGATATGTTGGAATGCCCGGTCCTTTCTTCTATTGGCCTAGCCTAAAAGCAAGAATTCTTACCCTTGGGTCAGGACATATGGCAGGGAGCATATTTTCACCCCAATTCTCATCGAGTTAGCCTAGACTCGGCTGTACATCCCCCTCCCTAGAGATGTTTTTCATTTTCAAAGATGGGTACCAATATGCTTCACCCACTCCATGATTGGGATTCCAACACTTTCCTCATCTGGAAGGGCCCCTAAATGGTATGGATGCTCTTCCTAAGGGCTCTCTTACCACTTCGGGCCAACACCCTTGAGGATGTCAAGCAACAAGCTGATAAAAGTCCTGTGTTTCAAATGCGGTCAGCAGTCGACACTCATTTGTTACTCCCATATCATGTCACCTTAGGGACACTGTGTTTCGAACATGGTCAATAGTTTTTTGGGATATTCAAGTCCACCCCCAAGATGTCCCAAACATTGAGTGCAGTGGTTCATTCTGCCCCATCCTAAAGCGATAAACATCCATCTGGGTGGTGCCAACAGTTGGGCCCCTAGCCCCGATTCTCTTATGGTAGTGTATGGTGTGGTTTGGGATCATGTCCACATTCATTTCAGGGTTACTTTATTGCCATACAAATTCCCTGACCGAGGCTACACCTCAGGCCCCATGGCCTTTGTAGGCCCCGCTCTCTTGTCCTCACTACAAGACGTTAAACTGCAAGCAGGTTATACCTTCCCTACCGAAGCCCGACCATTAGGCCCTTTGGCCTTTTCGGGCCCCTGGCCCTAGTTATCTATGATGGGATTGTACTGTGTGGTGTCGGATTATGTCCTCAGTCACATCGGGTTACTCGTCGTACTGTATACATCCCTAGAAGAGACACCTTACAAGACCCTCGTCCTTATTGCAAAACGTTAAACTGCAAGATGGTCAGGCCTTCCTGGCCAAAACATAGCCTCAGGCCCCTTGGCCTCCTCAAGCCATCGGCCCTCATCCTTACATCATGACATTAAACTACAAGCTAGTCAGACCTTCCCGACCGAGGATCAAAATCAGGCCCCATGGCCTTTTCAGGACCCCGGCCCATATCCTTACTACAAGATGTTAAACTGCAAGCTGGTCAGGCCTTCCTGACCAAGCCCCAACCTCTGGTCCCTAGGCCTTCTCAGGCCCTTTAGCCGAAGTTCATACCCGGAGTGTACGGTGTGGTGTGGGATTATGTTATCATTCACATCAGGTTACTCATCGTGCCGTACATATCCCATGTCTAGGGAATCCTATTCCCCGTCCCTATTCCTTACTGCAAGACGTTAAACTGCCAGCTGGTTAGGCCTTCCTGACCAAAACCTAGCCATAGGCCCCTTCGCCTTTTCGGGCCCCCGGCCTAGGTCCTCTCTTACAGGAGTGTATGGTATGGTGTGGTATTATGTCATCATTCATGTCTAGCTTGTAATGACCACGATGTGTACCTCTCCCTCCAGATCCACTTCTTTGACCCTTTCTGGTGGTTCACCAATGTGCCTAAGGGTACTCTGGTTTAGTTACATGGAATGTTGGACTCTATTCAGACATGTCCACACCCACTTTTCATGAATTGTGTTTCCCTTCATTAGGGATTTCATATCCTTCCACACCTAGAGGGACCCCCAAGAATGTCCTGGATACAACGCCTAAGGGCTCTCCAACCATTACGGGCCAATGCCCCTAAGGGATTCATACAACAAATCAATAAAAATCCTGTGTTTCGAATATGGTTAGTTGTCGATGCTCGTTTGTTGGTCACATATCAGGCTCATGCGATATAGAGACTATTTTTTCGCCACGGTTAATAGTCATCCTCCTTTTCCAAGCCAAGCCTATTATGTCTAAATTGTCGGTTACACGATTCACATCTTTATCCACCTCATCATGTCCAATAAGAGCTTTGAAACTCTTGATACTATTCCTCAGTGCGTATTTGCGCGTTAGAAGGACAAAATCTGCAGTAAGGGTGTCCTTCAGGGCTCTTCACCGACTTTCCTTTGATGGATAATCCAGGTATTGCAATAAGGACCATCATCCCTTGTTTCCCACACTGATTTTAAGAGACGTGTGTTTAGGGATCGGGTTGAGTTCTACGCTTACTTGGAAATTTTCCATCCAACCATGGTCCAAGCTCTAAGACCATAAAGTAAGACCTCCTAAGAACTATGTCTGTCTTGATTCCCATCCCCATGAGATATGTAGAAACGCCTAGACCTATTATCTTTGGGTCCATCTTGAGTGATGCTAATTCATCTTATCTGTCCTGCCTTGGGGACCATGACTACAAGGATGTGTGGAGTGGTATGGGATGATATCTTTGTTCACTTCTTGTTTTCAATAGTTGTACCACGCGCACCCCGTTCTAAAAAAGTAGCCCTCCTATTTCTTGTCCCGCATGACATTAAGAGGCACCCTCCTGAACTATGTGTGGCTTTATTCCCATCCTTATAGGATATTTAGGACCACCCGAATGTCTAGACATCGGGTCCAGCCCCACCTCTTAGAGATCTCCCAATCTCCCAGTCACCGAGGCCCCATGGCCTGTCCCTCTCCATGAGGGGGATATATAGGTGTGGTACAAGGTTCTTGGCACTATGACCCCATTCTCCTGAGAATCCTCCATCTCTTGGCCTCCCTCATGTTGAGTCCCTTGATCACTTGCAGTGGTTCTCCCATGTGTTAAGAGTACTCTGGTCTAGGACCAAGAGTGTCATATTCAACTTGGTCAATTTCATTCCACTTTTCATGCTTCGTGCTCCCCTTCATTTGGGATTTCATCATCATTCACACCCAAAGGGATCCTCATGAATGGCCTTGATACCACGCCTAAGGGATATCCTACCATTACGGGCCAACTCCCCTGAGTGTTTTGGACAAAAAATGGATAAAAATCTTGCGTTACGAACATGGTCAGTTTTCGATGCTCATTTGTTTGCCCCCATTTCATGCTAACCTGATAGGATGATGTGTTGCGAACATGGTCCACAGTAATCCTCTGTCGTCACACCAGCCCCTTTAGGCCTTGAATAGTGGTTTCAAGATTCACATTATGTTCCACCCCATCATGCCCGGGTGGAATCTTGACACTCTTGGCGTTATTCCTCAGTGTACCTTTGCACATCAAGGGGAAAAATCTGAAATACGACATCATTTGGGGCTCCCACAGTCCAAGCTCTAAGACCATAAACTATGATCTTCATTAAGTGGTATGTGCGGCTCGATCCTCATCCCTATGTGATATGTTGGGTCACCTGGACGTCTCAGTTTTTGGGTCTGGCTCAGTTGGGAGCTAGTTTCTCATGTACCTTTCCTTCATACCCCTATTTGGGCCCCTTGGCCCGAGGTTCCTATCTCATAATTGTGTACGGTGTGATATGGGATCATGTTCCCATCCTCATCGGTTATGTTACACGACACCGTACACATTCCCCGCCTAGCGTCGTCTCTTCTACATTTGTGTTGCATGATGTTAAAATGCATGGGTGGTCCTCTAACACAACCCTAAACTATGACATTATCATCATGGTCGCATGATGAAAAACAGCACTGCATTGTGATGACCTCATCATAGAGGACATCATGTTGGGTATTGGTCATGTTCCATACCATTTGTCAATTCCTACTATGGATTTATTCTTGTGTCGACACCAGGGCTTGCTACCCCAGGCATGTCACTTCACCAAAAAAAACCACTCACCTTAAAAAAAAATAGATCTATCAAATAGAGCTTCTCATGGTGTGAGGGATAGACCCGCATGCCCCTTTTATCCTTCCTAGAAATACGTATTACTTGATTCTCATCCTTATGAGATACATAGGAGGACTCGGGAACTTCCCTGTGGGCCCAACCTAACTTTCATTATCAGTCCCTCGACTCAAGCACTTTCCCAGGGAACACGTGGTATGTAGGGCTTATTTCCTCATTCACGTTGGGTTTTATAACCACCGTACCATGTGTCCCCTGCTCTCCATACCCATTCATGGTCCGAGTTTTAAGACCTTAAACTAAGAACCACTCAATAAATACAAGCAGTTCGATCCCCATCCTCATGGGGTATGTAGGAACACCTTTTCACTTTGCTTCAGGCCCATCTCAACTCTCATTTTCGGTCCCTCGACCTAAAACACTCCCCGAGAAGCATGTGGCGATCGAATCCCTGGTTCCCATTCACGTCGGGTATTCGAGTTTCCCCACCACGTGCCTCCTAGGTTTCCTCTAATCCATAGTCTGAATTCTACGACCCTAAACTAAGATCTCCCTATGGGAAGGGACTCGGTTCCCTATATCTAGTACGTCTCGTTGTCGTAGTCAGATGCTTTTTGACAAAGAGTTTGACATTTGAAATTTTCATGGATACATTCTATCGTTCCATGACCATGCTTTGTGAGCTCTCTATTTGGATCTTCATCCTCTTCCACATCCAAAAGGACCCTCAGATGACATGGATGCTAGGATTAAGGGCTCTCCATGATTTTTGGGCCTAAGGGCTCTCCTATCATTTTGGGTCAACGTGCCTATGGATCTCGGACAATTTTTGCGACATGGTCCCGTGTTTCGAAAATATTCAACAGTGACCCTCATTTGTCTATCCCCATTCTAGGCTAACACGATATGGATGTTGCGTTTCTGCCACGGTCAACAGTTATCCCCCATATTCATGCCACAACCTTTATGATCCAAATTTTGAGTGTCATGATTCACACATTTCCGTATCCCCATGTTCAAGTGGAATTCTGACATACTCAGGTTTATCTCAGAGTGTATAAGTGCACCACGTGGACGTGTTAGAATCATTGGACCAATATTCATTGAGTGTCCCTTTTCCCTAACATGTCCCTTCTTGTGTCAGGAATGTTCCCCATTACTTCTTGTTTCCCACATCGAGCACGACTCACATGGGATTAGTAGTTTTGGTGGGATTTGTACTGGCACAGCAGGCTTCTCTTCATCCCGCATGATGTTAATATATGCTTCTAGAACTACGTATGGCTTGATTCCCATCCTTATGGGATACGTAGAGTCACACCGGTATTTTTCTCAGGGTCCAGCCAAAGGAATCATAAATCCTGTTCCTCCCCATTTCTAGCCCCCTGGCATGACCCCTCGGGGGGAACTATGTAACTGCAATTTTACCCTGAACAAGTTCGAGATGCCCTATGATGACATTGGGATGTGACATACCACCTCTCCAAAGAGGCCCTATCTGAATGAAGGAATGATCCACGATCAAACTGATGCACCCATATATCGTACTCCCACCATAGTTGAATAATTTCATGACTGTTGGATTCTGTTTGAACAACCCATCACTCCACATCCCACGATTTGTGTGCCCCTTATTCAGACTCTCATCCTCTTTCATGTCTGGAGAAAAACCCTAATAGAATGGATGCCTGACCTACGGTCTGCCTATTATCATGTTCCAAAGTTCATGAAGACTGGTCTTGTGTGGATGGACCACCAAAAAGTAAGGATGCTCGACCTATGGTCCACCTGCTGTCATGGGCCAATGCCCCGAAATAATTATTAACGATATTTGAGTTAGGCCTTATGTTTTGAACATGTTCAACGGTCATCTCTCATTTTTTGTCCTCATTTCAGGCTAATGTAGTAAGGATACCATTTTTCTTCCATAGTTAATAGTTGTCCTTCATTGTCACGCCACCCCCACAATTTTATAAATCCTAGGTATCGTGATTCACACTTCCCATTCACATCCGTTCAAACTAATTTTAGCGTGCCTGGCGTGGCACCGTTCGTGCACAAGAGCACACATGAAGAACAGCAATTCGGCTGTTTTGAGAACTTCATTCTTCAGTCAGGTCTCTCCCATTTCCTAGAAATCTGGACCAGTTATCCAAACCCCGGATGCCCGAATATTTGTTTGAACTCCTACGTTCGATGGGACGATGATATGATTGTCCATTGTTTCTCACATCGGGCCCAACCCACATGAGCTTAGGGAATTGTCACTGGATGTTCCAAAAACATCATAAGGATGCAATGAACCACTGAAAATAACAGAACTTGTGCATTCTACGGCATTCAAAAAAAATTCAAAGCACAAAGTTACGTTTAAGGGTTTGTAATCCATAGAGTACATGGGGGTCAACTCCCCCCATGGATGGATTGCCCCCATCAAGAGAGTGTTGCAGCTCCTCCACCCTTCGACTTGTGGTATCCAAGAATTGATGCCGCTGACTTAGCTCCCACTCCTCCTCAGTAGTGATGGGGTGCAGTTCATCAGCCCCAGCTCAGGCCCTCTCTATGTTAGCCTGAATGATGACCATCTCTTCTGAAGCCTGCCTCAAACACTCTTCCACCTCTGCCAACTGGGCTTTCAATTGTAATATCAGCTCTCATTTTGCATTGAGATAAGTTGAGTTCTCATCCTCCAAGATCTTTAGGTAGTGGACTTCGTTTTCAGCCTCCTGGAGCTTCTTGATGTACGTTTCCTTCCTCCGCTACCAGCCCATGCAGAGCCCGTGATCATACTCCCAGATCTTCTTTGCCATAAGATGTCGGATGAGCAGATGAGTGCGTTGGGCATCCAATACCCCATCACATAGTTCGCGGAACCATGAGAGAAGTCTGTCCATTTTTTTCATCCAAAATGCTTGGGGGTGTCGTTGATGAAGCACGTAATCAGCTTCCACGATCAGCAGTGGACTATTTTACTGTCCTCTTCATCAGAGGTCGTCTCATCCCAGTCTACATGATTAGCAGGCTCGTACGTGGGGTATGCCTACAAGAAGTCTTTAGTGGGATCTACATCTGGTGTGGGATCAGGCGCGGGTTCTGGCATTGTGTTAGATGCGGTGGGACTTGAGTCAACCGGTCGATCCTCATCATCGGACTCCATCTCAATAACCTTGGGCACGACCCTTCTAGTGGTCCCACCAATGACAGGGAGTGCGAAAGATTGGGTAGGCGGGGTTACTATCTCCATGATCACTGGCATGACCCTAGGAGGGATGCCACCAGACATCCCGACCAACCTTGTCGCTGCCTCCCACACCAGTCATAGGACAGTACATGATAGGGAAGGGCATGGACATCAGTTGGAACGATCTACATATGACAAGAAATGAATTCAATGGTGAAGAATTATGATGATCGAACACGTGGTGCTACTCCTGAGTTGATGCTGACAGGACCCTGAGGCATGACCCACCATATATTGTCGGAGGTTTTGGAGGTTTTGAAGGATCCACCTCGGGTTCACTAGCCTTGACAGACACCAAACTAGATGCCGCCATAGGTACGAGTTCCGAAGGTCCTGCATCGTCAGCCACCAAGGGGTGGGAGCGAGGTCTACATAAAATCTCCTCCTGCATGGTTTAGATGTTGGTACGAAATCCACTATGACATAATAGCAGACCCCGAGGAACGAAACTTGGGATGCTACCTCAAGAGTCTCCATGAAATCGTTGAGATCTGATTGTTGATCACCGACTTCACCTTCCTCCAATGGGCTCCCTCCACCAGCCTCATCTCCCCAAGAGGATTTGACTGAATCTTCTGACAAGGGGAAGCACTCTCTCAGTTCGGCGGCCAACAACTATGGGGGAACCTTCTGATCTAGTAGTACCCTTACCTTGTTTTTCATTGGATGTGGGACACCACTGGATTGTACGTAGTCCTCCAGCCCATTTAGATATTGATCCACCTCCATTGGAGACACCATGAAACCGGCCCGAACAGGGCCTATACCCAGTGAAACCATACCGAGATGGTTCAGGTGTCCCCACATCTCGTGCGGACTGAGGTGTTGCCAGTTGACATCCCAAATGTCCCAGGACTCCGGGAAAACAACATCCTCTGGCATGTTGACATTGCCCAGCCGCATCCCAGGATCCTGAGTGGATATCCTGCACAATCCCCTTGGTTTCCGCCCCTACGGATGGCTCTGCTCTTCCGGGACCACCTGGTCCACTACCGTTGTTGGATCCGCTGCTGCTGCTTCACCCTCAGCTGGTGCAGGTCTTGCCGCCACGGTAACCCCGCCCCTGCGAGAGGCCCTTGTTTCCCTCCGACCCCAGCCTCGGGATAGGTGAGGCCTGTCGTCACCAACTCGAACAGTTGGTTGCTTCATCATTTCTTCCGGATATGCTGCCTCCTAGCTGATTTCATACTTCTTCACCAGTCCAAAGGCGGCAGTAGGTGGAGGCAATGCGTTTCACATTTTCCCATCTTCTCATGTGAACATGATCGACAATTTCCTCATCACACATGATTTCTCCTCATGGTGCACCTCCCAGTAGACCTGTGGGGTCTGCCACTACAGGCACTGAAATTGCCTCGCGAACCAGTGCAGGGTGTATGGATCACAGAGCGGCTCACAGTCCACAAGCGCCAGCAAAACTCCACCTCGAAAGGCCATGAGATAGGCCTGATGGTCTTCCGTTCCCAAAACATCATCATTAAGTACCACCGTTGGCAATGGAAATGGGTAGAAGTTAAACTCCTCTGCCTTCCACACCCGGTATAGCACCATCGGTACGGTTAGTTTGACTGGGAAGCTCCCAGCAGCATTCAGAATGGATGGATGGAAGTTAGACCCTGGTGGTGATATGGGGTATGGATATTCATAAACCCCACTAACGTGCTCCATGATCCACCCATACAGAAGGTGGAAGGACCCGCATATCCTCGGCAGCTTCTTGCCCTCGCTAACGTGCCCCAGGATCTTGTAAAATCTGATGAGCATTGGAATACCCATATTGACCCGTTGTCCCGTGGTTAGCATGGATGCCATGATTAATGAGATGAGATGCACCCCCATGTTGGTATCCCTCATTGGTAGGATCTAACCACAGATAAGGGCCACAATAAACGCCGAAAGCCTGACTATCTGCTATTCAGTGCTAACACTGAAACCCCAGGTCTTCCATTGGCTGTCCTCCAAGAGCCACCAATATGAGTGCTCCATGATCCGTTGATCCCCTTTTGGACACGTTCTAGGCCTTGAGGGAAACTCGCGATTCACCAGGATGTTAAGAAACTTCTTAAAAAACTTCTTAAGGTGGACATCTCTCACCGCTTCCTTGTCCTCTCTGGGGACCAGTCCCATCAGTGCACGCGTTAACCACATCATCTTCTCCAGACCCTCACACGCACTCATGATGGGGAGGAACTCATCATACATAGCCCCCAAGATCGAGACCCTGGAGATCTGATGTACATCCAATGGACTGATGCCAACCTCTCCATGGTGTAGGATAAAAGTGTTTTTCCTACACAAAAATCTGCTCAACAGCTCCAACATCAGTTGTTTCAGTTGATAAACGCAGAATTGGGAGGACCAGTCCTCCTCATACCAGCCCACTCTCCCCAGCTCGTCCCCAAACTCCTCGCATGAGGCATCTACCTAGTAGGCCAATGCCCAATCATTGGTGAATTTTCCGCCCTACCGCATGTCCCACTCATTAGAACACCCCTTCTTTTAATCCCCCAAAGATGACTTCAGTATGGTGCGGTACATGGGAGGTGATGTCTCCAGTTGCAAGGGCTTCCCATCAATGTTGTTCAAGTTGTGGTACAGGAAGTTGGTGGTGACAGGCGTGAAGTCCTCCTGCGCATGACCATTAGCTACCCTGAACCATTGGTGTTGGCATGGCGTGCCCCTGAACTAGCAAGTTGGTTCGTCCCTACTCACCTCAAGAATGATGAAATCATCCCTCAGACCGAAGCCATACAAGAGCAGCTTCTTGCATAGTGGATAGTTCTTTTTTCTCTCGGACAAGAGTTTTGTCAAATAATTAGGTTCCGAGAGGCTATGGACTAGCTCCCCCAGGCCCAGACAATTTGCCATCTCATCCCTTCGGGCGACATCTGCGAGCACCCCCAGCGCATCTTCTTGACGGTACATTGGGTTACATAACTCAAAAAAATGTTCGTCCTATTCGTGAATCACGTTCTCAAAGTCAAGACACGGAGCCTGGTCTCAGCCTATGAGCAAACGATCGGTTGGCGCAGGGGCGGAGTTAGAGACTCGCGGTTCGCCGCGAAGCTCGATTCGCGGTGAGCAGATGCAGAGTACACGGAGCCTTGCGAATCAAGAACGCCAAAGGACAAAGTCGCGGAGAATGGAAAGGAAAAAAGAGATGTCAACCACCCTATTTATAGGAGGTATCCCTCAGAGCTTCGCGGCGCATCTCACCCACACAGAGCTTCATGACGTGTCCATACCGCACAGCCCATGTATGTCTCGTGCGCGCGCTTTGCGAGTCAGCACCATGAACTATTGATAATTTTTCTGATTTCCCTCATACTTCAACCCATGATCCCTCCATGGATCCAGGTCTGAGGGGGGCATTTTTTGGCACCAAAATATTTGAATACAGGAGAGATGGAAAAGAGGCCCCACAACCTACCCCGTGAAGCCCTGATTCGTAGCCCTCTGAATCAACACGACCATCGCGAAGCAGATGAGGCGGTAACTCCCGCGAACACCATGAAGTTTGTGATGCTTCCGCAAAGTACTAGAGGGGGTAACTCTCGATGAACGCCCTGATGTTCACGATGCCACCACGAAGAAGATGAGGTGGTTCCTCCCCACGAACCCAGTTGACATTCGCGACACACCGTGGTCTAACCAAAGCACCATCACACCACGTGAGCTTTGCTTCATGGAGCCTCATTCCTATAAATACCGAGCTCCCCCCTGAGATCTCTGGATGAAAAATTGGTCCCTCTGGATTCTCATCTCCCAAATTGAGAAGCACTCTTCGCTTTGAGAATCATGAGCTCTGAGAGGTATTTTTTCATCGTGAGAGGCCTCCTCCTTGTCTTGTTTTGAGCCTCTCTTCTGAGAGGGATGCCCTTTGTGAAGTCTAAGTGTATTCGCGAAGGAAGGTGATCCCCAAGGGGACCTAGGCAGCCGCGAATCATTTATGCTTCACGAAACAACCACACTATACACGTGATCCACATTCCAAGGCAGGGTCATTGTACTTCACGAAGCACACTTCTTCTAGGCACCTTGCTTCATGAGGCACCTATGCTTCGCGGGGTAGTGCTCCATGAACACCCTTACACTTCATGAAGAACCTACCACATGCACCTTTTCCCTATGATAAGGCTAAGGCACCCCACTTCGTGAAGCACACCACTTCGCAAGTTCCCTCTACTACGCAGAGCAACCAAGCTCTGCAAGGCCCCTGCCTGCGGACCCCTCTGCTTTGAAATTCCTTTTCCCATGCGACCCTCCTGGTTTTCACTATGTGATTTCAAAGTCCCCTGGATGATACCACCTATGGTGTTGTTTCGCCTATTTCTTCTTCTCATAGGCATGGTAACAGCTATTGCTTCTTCGCATATTCATGATAACGTGGACCCCTCGATTGTTCGCTCTGTGACCCCCCTTTCTATGGCCTTACTGATGCCTTCCCTCCAACAAGGGTTAGAGGGTACCAGTTATGTAGGTCCTATGGGTGTGGAGCGAACCCACCTCATCCGAGCTACAGGACATTAAACTGCCAAGAACCTCATCCTCAATACATGATGTTAAAATGTGATCTAGCCCCGTGCCTCACGCAATGTGTCCCCCTAGCTCGGACATTCGTTACGCTGCTGGTCTCCACGGAGATGGGATCACCCCTATAGGGGATGATATGATCCTTATCGGAGTGGTGTTTGTCTGCTGGGAAGGGCGTCCATCTTGGCGTAAGCCCCCTAGTCCTTCTTGTGGGAGGAAGCACCCATACACCTCTATACTTCCTCACCGCTAGGGCTAGCGGAAGGCATGATAGGGAATGAGGAACCTCCTTTATTAGGTTCCAAAATCCATCTCCCTTTGCAATTTTTCACTCTCGGGCCTCCATCCTGGAGTATGACCCGACACCATGGGCCGCTCAATGAGTAAGCCCCTCTTCGCTTATCAGAGACGCACCCTTCACGACGTGATCGTCGGGTCTCTGATGCTTCTTGTTTCTCACACTGAGCACGAATCACATGGGATTAGAGTAAGTGTTTACCATAACAATTCCCTCATCTAGCATGATGTTAAACTGCATTCCCTCGTCCAGCAAGATGTTAAATTGTATGCCCCCGTCCAGTATGACATTAAACTATATGTTGTCCTACTGACATTAAACTATATATCCATATGAACTATGAGTTATTTGATCCGTTTCATGGCATGGTATGTAGGAAGACTCTTGGGGTTCAAGCCCAACACTCGTTGTCCATCCTGGCCTTCTTCATGTTAGTTCACCAAACTCCACCATGGGCCGCATCAGAATGTAAGTCCCAAAATGCCCTGTCTCACATTACGTTAAACTGCACACCTGAACTATGAGGACTTTGATCCATTTCAATTCATGGTTCATAAAAAGACTCCATGAGGATCAATCCCACCATCAGTGGACCCCTGGGTTCACCTTCAGATTGGTTCGCTAACGGAACCCTACCCGAAATACAAGGACATTGATCCATGTCAAGGCATGGTATGTAGAAAATCACCCAAAGGTTCAAGCCCATAACCCATCAGACCAAGGTCATTAATCAAGTCGGTTCGTCAACACCCATAACCGTTTTGAACTATTCGGTCTTTGATCTGTGTCAAGGCATGGTACGTAGGAAGCCTCCAAGATGTTCAAGCCCACCATCCACCTAGACCAAAGTCTCTCTTCACATTGGTTCTCTGACACACCCCCGTCCCACATGACATTAAAATACATTACAATCCAGTGGTAATCCATTGTGACCCTGCCATGCAGTAGCTCTGACACCCCTTCTTGTTAGTTCGACAGCCCATTTTCCCGAACTACATTGAATTTGATCCATGCCAAGGCATGTTACGTAGGAAGCCTCATGAGGTTCGATCCCACCACCCATTAGACCAAGGTCCTCATTCACGTCAGTTCGCCGACTTCCAACCCAAACTACGTGGACTTTGATCCATGCCAAGGTGTGGTACATTGGAAGCCTCACGAGGTTCAAGCCCACCACCCGGTCATCCCGACCACATTCACGTCAGTTCTTCCACCACCTTGTGTAGCCTTGATTGTAATCCCCACACACATCCATTCTGAACTACGCAGAATTTGACTCCCTACCACAGGGATATTTAGGAAGTCTCTTTGAGACTCAAGGAAATCACCATCGTCATCTCCATGATGGCTCCATTTCATTCCCCCTCCACTCCGTGTATCTTTCCATCACCCATCCTGATTCTTGTCCGGGCCACCACATCCTGGTGAGATCATGCCATTCCATTCCACTCCACAGCATTAGGGAAGCAACCTATGGGCTAGCTCTGATATTGGTGTTCCCTCAAGTGGGATTCTTCAATCTTATCCACCCTCATCGGTGTTCTGATCAGTATGATTCGTCTCTGTTGGATGTTAAATTTGCGGCATATCCTATGGTAAACTTGGTAAGCAGAGGAAAACCTCATATACATTCCTATGGCATATGATTCCCCGCGCTCGATGTGGCATGCCTCGGGCTTCCCCTCCCTTGAGAAGTCCCATAATAAAGGACAAAAGACAGACACGTCAATTCCCCAACATTCAGACATGTTAATGATGCCTCGACGTGACTACTCCCCCAACTGATGGTTGCTGCCCTAACTGGACCCCTTGGAATGTCTTGACAGAAGTAGTGTCGTTAACCATTGTCCATGAAAACATGGAATTGGGAAGAGTTTCATGAAAAACATATTAAATCTATAAGGGATATCCAGACTAGGTGATGAGTTCCGAGAAGGAATCCATGGAAGGAAGAACCGATATCCCATCATCCCTATTTCGATCAAGGAGAATACGTCCCTAAATAAGGAATAAATGTCTCCGGCCTTTGGAAATCAGGAACGCAAGGCAACAATGTGTTGCTCCTACCACGCCCAAGAATACGAACACACACACCTCGATGAAAGTGTTGTAAATAGTACCACATCATATAAAAATATGACTTATAATTATAACTAGCATGGAGAATTTCCTCTCATCCATCTCTTTTATCTAACACACACACACAGAGACACACACACACACATATAAATATAATAAATCAATCATCATTATTATAACATAATACATGAGGCATATGTTCTCATGTATCTTAAAAGATAATCACTACTACACTAAGGATTTTCAATTCACAATGAGAATTTTGATTATGAATTATCGAAGGCATGATATTGGCATCCTCAAAGAGTCCTTAATTAATTCAATTTAATTCATTTTATGAATGAGAAAACCTCATGAATTATAAACATAATTTAATTCAACCCATTTAATTTACCAAAACACAACAATTTCATTATAAGGCTCAATGGGTCACATGGGAGGTGACATGGTTGTTATGTTGATTTATTGTTTTGAAAATATTCATTATAAGAGGGAAAAAACCAAATAAGTAACTATTTTTCCATTTTATACTCATGTATTATGGAAAATTTCTTTTAAAATATAATCCATAAGGTACCAAGGAGTTCAGTAAATTTAATTAAATTATCTATAATGGAAAATCTCACTTGGCTCACCCAAGGGGTGAACATATAAACTACATAAAACATATGAACTACCAAACAAGGGTCAATAGGTGCATAATAATTTTTAATGGTCAATTTTAAATGACGAAATATATTAAAATGAGATGCTTGAAAACATTCGCATGAGGAACAATGGAATAAATAGAAAACACCAAAACTCAAATTGAAAACGATGTGACTATTTACCTTATCACCACAGATGAGGCCTTGCTCGATAATGATTTCAAGTTCAGAGATGGTTGGAATATATTTGAGAAACATTAAAACACCTTGAAAATAGGGAAAATGATCTTGAACTTGAATAGAATGATGGATTATAAGGTAAATTTAGATAAGAGTTAAGATATTAGTGTAGGTTGTCAAGATAGATCCAACGCTTCTAATGTATCAAAAATTAGATGTTAGATAAGAGATATTGATCAATTCTAATATCAAGGGTTTATTGAGATCAATGGAGTAGTAAACCCATGTCAGACATTAGAATAAGAATGGGGAAAGTAAATAAGGTTATAATGAATATTACTGTAAAATGGTATTTTCACCCAAAAATAGGGGGCACATGGTTTTGGTGAATAGATTGAAAACAATTCAAAAATCTCATAGAAACCCACTACTTAAAAACATACAATTCACACACAGCCACGATCTTGGAGACAGTTAGTTATAGAAAGAATATTGAGATCCTGATACACCTCTATTTTCCCTTGAATGATAATATATAACTGTGTGGTCAGGGGTGTATGGTTAAAACTAACCATGCTCCCTAGACATTTAGCATATATTCTAGAACTCCATGATCTAAAAAACATCGTACACTTTTGGAAACTTGCATAATATATAATACACACCATCCTCGACTAAGAAAATTAATTAAATTGAACAACAATAATCCATACCTTTGTGGATGGAAGAGTAACTACTACCTCCCCTCCTTAAAAAAACTCACCCTATAGATTTCCTTCTATGTGTAATGTTTTATCATCTACAAATAGTTCCTCCCATTGAGCTCATATACACACTAGATACCCCCAAATGAAAAATATATAAACAAATCAAAATCATTAGGATGAATGATATGTCTTAGGTATGGATAGTATAAGCGATGATGAGATATATGTAAGACATTGTGAATAGACCAGTATCTATAAGGATAATACAAATGGTACACCACTAGTCTGATATATTTCAAAACGTCAAAGTGTAAAAAAACCTCAATTAGGGACAATCATTCTTCTAAAAACTTATATTCCCTATCCTTGGAATGAATCACAAGAAATCATGGTCTCCAACCTCTAACATGAGAGGTATTCTATGTTTTTTGTATATGATAATTGTTTTGATTGAGTTATTAACATGGGATATCAAATCTTGTAGACCTATTCTGTAGCCTATTTAATGAGAAAATACCCATGAAAATCTTCCTCCCCTTTAGTTATCTTGAATAGAGGTGAGAGGAAAGGACTACCATATAAGTATTTATAAGGATCAATCTCAATGGTATACTGAAAGATATTATTTTAAGAAAATTCTAAAAGGGGAATGTGTTTCTCTTAGGAACTCCCGACATCGAAAACACATAGATGAAGCATGTCTTCTAACAATTGATTTGTACTCTCAATATATCTATAGTTGTGTGGGTGATACATTATGATAAGAGGAAACTATGTACCCATGGCCTTCTACAACCCCTTCCAGAACCTTAACGTTAAACAAGCATCATTGTCAGAAATGATATAATATGGAGCTTCATGATGATTTACAACCTCCATAATGTATAACATCCCTATTTATCCTTCCAAGAAGGATTATCACACTGTTAAGAAGTGTGTGACCTTCCTATAACAATCTATGACAACCCACACTATGTCATTTCCATGAGGTGATCAAGATAAAATAGTCATAAAGTCCATCAAAATATCAACCCTTTGCACTCAAGAATGTACAATAGCTATAAAATCCCTATCGATGGCTGAAGATTCTCCTTCACCTACTGAATGGATTAACACTATGTGATAAACCAGAAAATATCAAGTTTCATACTAAACCACCATTACTGGCATCAAAGATCTTCATACATTTTGGTTACCCCAGGGTGAAAAACCGATGATGAGGAAGGAAATTCCCACATCATCTTCTCTCTAATGTCTTTTGGGATAAATTAAATAACACGGAACAATAAGGTATCATCACAATAGACGGTCCAACTGAAGATGATTCATCATCTAAATTTTTTCCCTTTGTTCTAGGACATCAGGATTAGATAACTATGTCTTTAATAATTATTCTTGAATAGTAGAAGTCCCTACTAAGGCCGATATGATATCTGAACCATGGTCCTCCTAAACCTAAATATATTTCTATATTAATAAATTCTTAAGATTCTATTAACCACTAGATTATTGAAATTATTTTGTCTAAGTCGTCCAGCTCAGAGCATCGGCTACAGAAATCCCCTTTCCTAGTGTGTTGGCAGGCATGAATGAAAATGACTGTAGGTATTCATCCCACCAACACAATCTGATATTTATGTCTCAAAAATTAAATAGGTACTTGAGGATTTTGTTATTAGGAAACACAAAAAATACTCTCGAAGATTGTATTGTCTCCAATAGTGTAATCCATGAATTACAACTATGAGCTTGATGACATGTGTCAGGAAATTCTATTCTTGAGGCCTCAACTAAAAACACACGTACATCATGAATCACTCTTCCTACATAAAAATAGTTACTATTACGATACATAATTTTTCACACTACATAGTATAAATCATTCATATATCCTTAAGAATAAGTTATTGTGATAATGTCAAACTACCGTTCAAATCCTGAATGGTTACATCAAAAGAATCTGACCAAACGAATTATGCACCCTTCTTTTTCAAGACCATAAACGGTGCTACAAGGCATGATAAATCATGAATGTAGAATCTATAATATCCTAAAATCCCAAATAAATACCTAATTTCTAATACATTTTAGGATACTCCTAGGACACTATATCACTCACTTTCTTTTGGTCTACTGAAACTCTTGAATCCAAGATGATATGACCCATGAAGTAGACATAGTGGATCCAATAGTGACATTTATTAAGCACATCATATTGCTGGTTATCAATTTGAGTATTCAGCATGATCATAGAATGGGTTGAATGTTCATTTCTAGAGTGTGAATACACTAAGATATTTTTCGTAAAGACAACCACAAATGGGAAATATTCTAATATGTGTTTATGGTTGGTCTAGTCTTTTGCTGAGATATATTGGAATCACAACATATAACATGAGGGTTGGAATCAAGCCTCGTGTTTGGGATAATGCATGGTAGGAGACTGAATCTGACTGGGTGACATCCTCTCTCAATAAAATATAAAATCATTTCATATTAGTTGGAATCCCAGTTTTATAAAAGGTAATGTTTTTTGTTGTCCCAGACTTACCCGAGATGGAATCACAATTTTTAGGGGCTAAATCATTTAAAATTAAGAGGAATCCTAGTTTATGTTGTGTATGATCATTGTTTAACATCATGCAATGGTGAAATTGGGCTGGATCATCTCACAGTTTTCATATGATACATTTTGTCAATGTTTCATAGTTTAACATAGTAGTTTAATGTCATGCACTAGTTTAATGTCAAAAAAACCTAAACTATTGTAAGTAGTTCTTTAAAGACATAATGCATATACTATAGGGGATTTTTTTTACGGTCAACATGATTTTACCAAAGGGGCAATGGTGCCCCTAAGGAGGATTTTTTGACATTGAGGAGTCCTAACACGACATGTGAGGATGTCCAAACAAGTCTTATTCCATAGAAAACTAAGAAAAATATTCCAAAATTTAACCTCCTACTTCTGAGAGAGAAGTGACCCCATTATTATAAAAAAGAGAAGACCATTTATAAATTTGACTAGAGGGATGGGATCAACATGAATCTTTTGGGAGTCCCTATATATCACATGAATATTGTAATCAAGCTACACAATGCTCTGGAAGACATTGTGGTAGGGGACCAACATCGGTTAGGACTATCCTCTGGAATGAGGATGAAAAAATCATCTCATATTATGTAATAAGACATCCTATGTTTATACAGGGTAAGGCTTTAATTTAATATTACATTCTGAGGATGTTGGTTTGATGGACATCATATACTAGTTGTGTTGGGCATCCCGATTTTGTATGGGGAAAATCATCTCATATTATGAGAAATCCTAGTTTTATATGGTGTAAATTCATAGTTTAATGTTTACCATTGAGGATTTTGGAAATTTTTTATGCCTTTAGCTACCCATTATATTCTTCCTCATATCAGTTTACATTGGAATATTTCTCTGTTAATGGATTGAGGAAAATGAATGAGGCTTATACCTAAAGGGGAGGCCCGTGAGAGAATTTCCTAGGGACAACACTATATGTAATAGAAGGTGCTATGTTGAATCTAAGGATAATCCTAGGGATAGAAGGCTTGTAGATCACTAAATATCCCATAATTATGGGAATCATGACACACATAGTTCAATAAAGTGATGGAAGCATATTTTTGCAGGAATATTATAGATCAATCAAACGATATGAATTAGGGGTGTGTGTACATATATTATGGTAATAATAATTTGACCACGAATGGTTATTTCATGGATGTTTGTGTAGTGAAAAATAGTTATCCCCTAATGTAAAAGGAGATAAGGTGGCCATGTACCTCAATAACCCGTACTAAAACTAGTTGAACACAGTTTCAGGTGGTATAACCTAGACCATGGAATTATGTTTAAAGCCATGATGCTTAGACTATTAGATAGAGAATTGTGTAATGGAATGATTCATGTACTAGGTAAATGTTTGTTTTGAAGTAATTTTCATTGCATTATGAGGTATAACCTAATGTGAAAGGAGGATTAGCATGGTAATTTCCACAAAAATACCATGGAGCAAAGGACACATATTTTAACGTCCTAATGCTTGGAACGTGGTGAAGGTGGAAAAGAGTTTAAATTCATGATTCCTTGACTTAGATAATTTCAGTATCAAGTGTATTTAACTGGAATGTATGATATAAAACACAATTTGGAACTATCCATTGAGGCTCGTACACTACATTGACACCTTGATAAGAACTACATGCATTTTAAGGTTGTAGTGCTTGGATCATAAATTGGGATGATAGACCAAAGTGATGATAAAAAAATTTTCAGGCCTAAATATCGGAGTTATAGGTGTCACTATTTATCCCATCGGGGTTGGGATCAAGACACATGGAGTATAAAATGTGGCATGGTTGGAGAATGATAGCAAAAGTGGAGTAAATCCTCTCTATAAGGGAATTAAAGCATCTCATGGTTTCCATGGGGAATTGTAACACCCCAAGATTTTATGAAGAATATTCCTCTAATTTTTTTTGATGTCTTGTGTTGTATGCTACACCAAAGAGAGATTTCACTACATGCAACCCTGACTTGTCCTGCATTACACGCAATCGCGTCTTTCCTCAATAATGTGTGTTGTACGCAATATCAGGTTTCACTTAACAATAATATATGGTTATAATATTATTATGAACTAGCCGTTAGGAATATTATTAACTAAATTTTTATTGTTATAACATTATTATTTTATCTTACACATTTTCTAGAACATGGTATTTGAACAAAATAAATTTTTCGGGTAAAATATGTATTTTTAAAAAAAATGCAGTTTTGCGGCCTTTTATTGGAGAACCCACATTTAATCTAGTTTTTGACATATTTATAAGTTTAATTTTAAAAAATAAACTTATTCTTTTGAATCAGGACATACAAATTTACATTGGATAAGGTTTTGATATTTTTCTGATAACTTTCATATTTTAATGAATAGTAAAAACATGCTATATTTTAATTAAAAACAACTTTTTTCATCTTAATAATTTATATGGTTAAATTACAATATTGAATGGTTTTAAAGTATTAATAGAATATATTTTTACCATATAATATAATTTATGTCATTATCATTGATTTTACCATGAATTCGAAGGTTAAATCAATTCAATCTTTTGCAATGTATTAAACAAAAACCTGTTTTCTTTCCACAACGGGATTAATTTTAATTTAATTTCTACAACTTTTGTGTATTGAATTTGGAAAAATGGATTCCATATTTGGAATCAGTGGCTCCAAATTATGTTAATAAGCTACTATTTATTTTTGGGCCTTATGAATAGTAACTACGGTAAATTTTATTTACCCTAGTTAAAGGGTAAATCGGGTAATTATGGTTAAAAATAAGATTATAAAATTACCCTATCACTTGAAAAAATCCTATTGGATGAATAAATGTCGACCCATATCACCTAAGGGTATGAATTGATTCATTTCATGGAATTTGGACCATGCAATAATATAATTATTATTGAAACCAAAGAAAGCGACAACATGTCACTCTCTTAACTTTTATAAGTATATTAATTTTAATTTAGTGATAAACTTCATGAAACTTCTAACATGAATAGTTCCCAGAAATCTAATAAAAGTATCTATATCATATAAATTTATTTATAATTTTGAGGTATTAACAAATTATCATTAAAGGAGACATAATATTGATGTTGAAATTATTTTATTAAGATAAATATCAACTTAATGGTTATATAAATATTAAAATAAATATTATATGAACTATTTAATGTGATCCAATAATTTTTTAGATAAATATGACACGTTATGAATCTATTGAATCTTTTATTTTGAACATATATTCTGCATATTTGTTATTTAAATACAGATAAATTAATAGTGTCAAAATTGACACTATTGTTATTTTATAAAAAATAACATATTATAAAAATTTTTAAAAATCACAAATGTATTTTAAAATTTTAAATTTAAATTTATATGGTATAAAATGTTATAAATTATCTAATTTTGGAAAATTCACAACAAATAAGTAATTATTTATAATAATTTAAAATTTATAAAGTTATTATCACAAATAAAATTAAATTTATTAAACAAGGCTAAATCAAGTTGATAATGTTTAAAATAAATTCCTAACATGTATAAATTTTATTGTTTGATGCGATTACAACCCTATCTCATCTAATTTTATGATTTCATTCATTTTTAAGTTTTTAAGTGGGGTTGGGATTTAATATAAATTAATATTTTCTTATATTTCCAAAGGTGCCCCTCTCCTCCCTTATAAAAGGGCATCTCCTCCCTCTCTTCCTCACACCATTTTGAGCCTTGAATCTCAGCCAACCTCTGAACATTTCACTTAACCACTTCCCTATAATCATCATAGAGGTCCTGGCCTTCTTCAATGTCCAATTTCAGTGCCCTAAGAGGAGGTCTCAAAGAGGCGCTTCAAAGAAGAGGTAATGTCCATTACCGATTCATTCAACTTTATTTCTTCTTCTACTTCTTCTTATTTAGTTGTTTCATTGTTAAGTAATAATATAAGTATCACTAATATATTGATATTTTATTATAATTATGAAACAACCCTATTTCACCATCTATCCATCCTACGGAAAACGAAATCACCACGTGTGCATACGTAAGGAATACCGTCTCCACGCCGTGGTGTAATCTATTTTCCACCACCACATTACTTGGATGGTTATAATGGTGTAAATAATGACTATAAATGATTATTGTAAATTTATATTGATTCTTAAATAGTATACATACACTCCAACACAATTCCATGATCATGGGAATGATATAATCGCTCGTGCGTACGTACGGACTACCGTCTCCACGAACGCAATGAGATTCATTTTCCATGATTAACCATTCAAAAATGATTATAAACTATATATAATGAATAATAATGTAATATATAAAATAATAATTCTAATGGATTTATGTCTATATATATATATGTATTTCATCTATTTAATTTCATTCAATTCAATAAGGAAATGAAAACATTGTTCATGCGTACGTATGACCTACCGTCTCCATGAACGGCGTATTTCATTCCTTTTATCGATCTATAATATATATGTATATGATGAATATATATTATATATAAATAATGTTTTAAATTCTGGAATTATGTAAATCAGGATATATGTAATAATATCAAGAATGACAAGTAGAAACACATACGATAAATGAAATGATTTTAACCAAAATGCTTCTTTTACATGGAATTTACAAAAGAACAAGTAATATAAAGTCACAAGTGAAACATATATGACATCAGAACAATGAATATGATTATTTAATAAGTCAATGAAATTATTTAATTCATTATACAGGAGGTTTGGATCCATACGAATCATAAAGGACCTAAGGTAAGGGATAATTATTCCAATCTCATTAGTATCTGAGATTGTTTATTCATAAGTATTTACTGGGATTATGATTATTATACATGTCCATATGATCTCAAAATGTTTTCATAAAATTTTTAATTTTTTTCCATGTATGTTTAATGTCATTTTTACCCTTTTCTACTTTTACCACATCGTTTGGAAGGAATCTTTCTTTCACGAGGTACTTTTTGACTTTTCCAGCAAAAGTAAGAGAAGAATGTATTTTTAACTTATATGTCATGAAAGGATTTTTACAATTTTATAAAGCATTATTTTCATGAATCTTCCTCCAAAATATTTCATGACTATTTTCAAAAAAAATCTATTTCTTTTAAAATTGCATGACGTTTTGGGAAAAGAAGTTGATTTTGAAGAAGAAAGGATATTTTCCTCAAGAATTCATTTCAAGTGTTTTATCAAAACAATTTTACATCTAAACTGATATTATTTCATATCTGTATGTATCAAGTATCATGTCTTTATGATTTAAATGGTTTCAATTTTCTTATTATGAAATGATATACATTTCTTTTATATAGATTATGTGATGATGGGATGATGTTTGGGAAACCTATTTTATTTGTTGGGTTATTATGAAGAATGTATGTTTATTTTGTGGCACAAGTATGAATGATTTCATTATGAGATGGGTGGGACCTATATCTCCCTCTAATGCATTGGGTAAAGATTTATATCTCATTAGATTGACATGGCTAGAACGGTAAGTTAATTTGGTTCAGTGTTACAGGACTGAAACGTGGAGTGAACTCGATTCAGAAAGTGACTTTGTCCACTAAGATGGTCTTGGCAGTAATTCCTTGGCTACTATGGAAATCATAACATGTGCTGAATGGTTGCCACAATTACATGTTTTTTCCCCATTATATTTTATCAAGATTGATGTTCCTTTATGATATATTCCTTACGTACATCCACGATTTATGTCTTTACTAAAGATTTTGATGTTTGAACATTATGTTCATGTTTTTAAGTTCAAATGTATATTGTTTGTTTTATTTTCTCCATGCTTACCCTTACTGGGCATTTGAGAACACCCTTTATATGTTTTCTCTTCCCCATGATTTAAAGAAAGGTTTATGTAAGAAAACAAAGGGGAAGATAATTAATACTGATGTTAAAGATCTTCCACCACGATTAGAAGATAAAATTCTATGTTTCCAAAGACACTAAACTATTACGATCTTTATGTGTCTGTTTTTGTTATGTATTACGTATTCCGCAAATGTAATGTAATGTCCATGTACATCAAGCTTCAGGTCTCTACAGTTGGTAACATAGTAATGGTTTAGTCATTCATTGGAAACTAGGATGAGAAAACGTTAGTGAGATCCCTAGATATATTTCTATGGTATGTCTCGGGATGTCCCTAAGGTTACGTATACGTTAGTTTATAGTCCTAGAATTGCGCTAACGATGTTGGAATTAAACCTAAGATGTTATATATTGAAGGTAATCCCCCTTTATTACGTTGTTTTCCCTAGCATGGTATTGGCCTCTCACACTATTATTTTTGGGTTTTAGACCATGGCGGGAACCCGAAGGAACCGTGTTGATCAATGTAATGGGAAATGAAATGATTTTCCTCCTGACCAAACCAATGTCATGGGAGATGGAGTGCACAATATTATTTCTATACTTACACAAGCTATGAATCATTCTGTACTTCAAAATGAGCAGAGAAAAGAGAAACATTCTGTTGAATCCTTCTTGAAGAAGTGTCCACCTTCATTCAGTGGGTCTTCTGATCCCTTAGTGTCTGAATAATGGATCAGTACCACTAAAAGGATATTTTCAATTCTACAATGTTCTGATCATGATAAAGTCATCTTAAAAGTATATCATTTGGAAGGTGATGTTGATCAATAGTGGAATCATATCAAGAATACGAGTCAAAGAGATGAAATCGAGTCCATGGAATGGGACGCGTTAAAGAACTTGTTTTTCAGTAAGTACTTCCCTCGTATTCTTCGAAAAAAGATGGAGAAGGAGATTCTTGAGCTTATGCAGAAGGATGATAAATCTGTTGGTATATACAAAGCGAATTTTACCACACATGAACGTTATGAATCTGGCTTTATCATCCAAACTGAAAGTAAAGTTGATCAATATTTTAGTGGCTTAAAACCAATTCTTATAAGGGAATTATCTATAAGAGACTTCAGTAGCTATGAGGAAATTGTGCGTTGTGCTATCAAGGTAGAACTGGAAGTTGGTGTAACAAATTTATCTCATTGTTTTGACAAGAAACAAAAGATGGAGTTCAAGGATAAATATCAGAACAATGGTGAAAAGAAGATGAATGTTTATTTATGCTCAAAGTGTGGAAAGAATGGTGGTGGAGATTTCCTAAAAGGTAATAGAAAATGTTTTAAGTGTGGGAAAGAAGTTCATCGAGCAGCTGAGTGTCTATGTAATGGAAAAAGGGTTTCTAATGATGTGAATAAAGAAAAGGATGCAGAGAACTCACCACCAACTCTTCAATGCTTCAAGTGAAATGAAAACGGGCATTATGATAATCAATTCCCTAATCCAAGGGTTAATGATGATCGACATTAGCAACCACTTAAGGCAAAGGACAAAGTTAAGTCACATGCGATCACTATTGGCGATGTTGAATATGAAAACGATGTGGTGGAATGATTAAGTGTTTATGTAATGGGAGTCCAAAATATTGTTGTGGAATATTGGAATATTTATGTATTGGTCTATTGTGCTTTTCAATAATTTTATGGTACCGGTAACCATGGAAAGTGATTGATATATTTTTAGAAAGATGATGATATGAGCATAATAAAGGGATAAGGAGGAAATGAAATGTTTGACAATATTCATGAGATCATTTCTAATATAAGGAAAATGTTATATCATGGTTTGAGTATATAGAATTTTTGGATTTTGGTATGTGGAAAGAGTTAACTTTTGATAGCATTCATGTTTTCACTAAGGTTCAATGGGTATTCATTTTTCAAGATAATACATGATTAAGGTATTCACATGATTAGAATGGGACAAACAAGATATATGAGGGATAAATTATGGTATTCACATGCTTGTTATATGACCTTTTTAGTAATCGTTCTCTTTATACTATAAGTTTGGAATGAAGTATTTTGGGTAAGCCTAAAGATTTGAATGGATTATGTTGGACATAAGTTAGTATTGATTAAGGCTATATCTATTTCGATATTATCAATAGAATGTTATAGTAATTTAGTTTTAAAAAAAGGAAAACCTGCAGGACGACTGACAACCCATCATGTCAGACTAGGCTGTGGGAATCGAACCCACAACAGAAGTGCGACTGGCCTTTATCGCCTACCACTGTCCTACAGGAAGTTCCTGGTTAGTAGAAACTAGTTTTATTTTATTAAGCGGTATGATATAAGATGTATAAGTTCGTTTTTGGAATCATATATGATTAACCACACCATAGATGGAATTATGTATATTTGATAACTTTTTCTAACCTTTTGTTTGAAATAGATAGAATGACCCATCATTCTATCACATGATCTGCTAACACATCACGAATAACAAATTCAACTTCATTTCTTTAAGAGATGAAGTGGAAATTGTTTAAGGCACAAACAATGGTGAGATTGTACCGAAGTAAAGTAATTATTCCTCTAATTCAAATTCTTCAACATTATGGAAATTATCCTGAAAGACAAAAATGTTGTCCTAGTACTCTCATATATGATGAATCAAATGGTACCTTAGATCATCACAAATTTATGGCTTTGTGACTGTTGGCTTTATCGTATCCATGTCCTCTACCACTCTCCATCAGAACATGATGGTTAGATTTCTCCTCCATATCGATATTTTCACCTATGTTCTACTATATGGAAACCCATTGATGAGTTACATTGGGTAATCGTTACATTTCATACTTTAGTTTTTAATATTATGTTTTAGTATTCCTTTTGATGATGTGGGTTTCTATGAATAGTAAACGATTTATAACCTCGACGAATTTTGAGGGATATATTCATTTTAAGGGGGGTAGAATGTAACACCTTAAAATTTTATGAGTAATATTCTTTTAATTCTGTTGATGTATTGTGTTGTACGCTACACCAATGGTAGATTTCACTACACGCAACCTTGAATTGTCTTTCATTACACACAATCGCGACTTTCCTTGATAGCGTGTGTTGTATGCAATATCAGGTTTCATTAAACAATAATATAAGGTTATAATATTATTATGAACTAGACGTTATGAATATTATTAACTATGTTTTGAATGTTATAACATTATTATTTCATCATACGCATTTTCTAGAACTTGGTATGTGAACAGAATAAATTTTTCGTGTAAAATAAGTATTTTTCAAAAAATGTAGTTTTTCTGTCTTTTAATGGAGAATCCACATTAAATCTAGTTTTTGACATGTTTATAAGTTAAATTTAACAAATAAACTTCTAATTTTGAATCAGGATATAAAAATTTACATTGGATAATGTTTTGATATTTTTCTGATAACTTTTATATTTTAATGAATAGTAAAAACACGCTATATTTTAATTAAAAACAACTTTCATAATCATAATAATTTATATGGTTAAATTATAATATTTAATGGTTTTAAAGTATAAATAACATATATTTTTACCATTTAATATAATGTATGTCATTATCATTGATTTTACCTTTAATTCATAGTTTAAATCAATTTAATCTTTTGCAATGTTTTAAACAAAAACCCGTTTTCTTTCGACAACAAGATTAATTTTAAATTAATTTATAAATATTTTGTGTATTGAATTTGGATAAATGGATTCCATATTCGGAATCAGTGGGTCCAAATTATGTTAATAAGATACTTTTTATTTTTGTGAGTTATGAATAGTAACTACGGTAAATTTTATTTACCATATTTAAAGGTAAATCTGGTAATTAAGGTTAAAATAAGATTATAAAATTTCTTCAACACTTACCAAAAAACTATTTGATGAATAAAAGTCAACACATATCACCTAAGGGTCTGACTAGATTCATTTCATGGAATTTTGACCATGAAATAATTTAATTATTATTAAAACCAAAGAAAGTGACAACATGTCACTCTCTTAAATCTTGTAAGTATATTAATTTTAATTTAGTGATAAACTTCAAGAAACATCGAACATGAATAGTATCCAAGAAGATAATAAAATTATATAAATCATATTAATTTATTTATAATTTTTAGGGATTAAATAATTATCATTAATGGTGACATAATAGTGATGCTGAAATTATTTTATTAAGAGAAATATCAAATAAATGGTTTTAAAAATATTAAAATAAATATTATATGAACTATATAATGTGATACAATGATTTTGTAGATAAATATGACATGTTAAGAATCAATTAAATGTTTTATTTAGAACATATCTTCTTTATATGTTTTATTTAAATTCAAATAAATGAATAGTATCAAAATTGACACTATTGTTATTTTATATTAATAACATATTATAAATTTGTTTAAAAATCACAAAAATATTTAAAAATTATAAATTTAAATTTATATGTTCTAAAATGTTATAAATTATCCAATTATGGAAAATTAACAACAAATAATTAATTATTTTTAATAATATAAAATTTACAATGTTTTTACCACAAATAAAATTAAATTGATTAAATAAGGATAAATCAAGTTGATAATGTTTAAAATAAATTCATAACATGTATAAATTTTATTGGTTGATGATATTACAACCCTATATAATCTAATATTCTAATTTTAGAAATTTTTGATGTTTTTATGTGTGGTTGGGATTTAATATAAATTAATATTTTCTTATATTTCCAAAGGTGCCCCTCTCCTCCCTTATAAAAGGGAAACTCCTACCTCTCTTGCTCACACCATTTTGAGATTTGAAGCTTGACCAAAATCTGTCCATTTCACATTCCCATTTTTCTAGAAATATCATAGAGGTTTTGGTCTTCTTCAAAGATTAATTTTAGTGCCCTAATAGGAGGTCTCAAAGAGGTGCTTCAAAGAAGAGGTAATGTATGTTACCGATTTTTTCAACTTTATTTCTTCTTCTACTTATTCTTCATTAGTTGTTTAATTATGAAGTAATAACATAAGAATCACTCATATACTGATATGTTATTATAAGTATGAAACAACCCTATTTCCCCATCTATCCATCCTATAGAAAACAAAATCACCTCGTGTGCGTGCGTACGGAATACCATCTCCACGACGTGGTGTAATCTATTTTCCACCACCACCTTACTTGGATGGGTATAATGGTGTAAATAATGACTATATATGATTATTGTAATGTGATATTGATTCTGAAATATTATACTTACACTCCAATACAATTCCACGATCCTAGAAATGATATAATCGCTCGTGCGTACGTACGGACTACCATCTCCATGAACGTGATGAGATTCATTTTCCATGATTAACCATTCAAGAATGATTATAAAGTATATATAATGAATAACAATGAAATATAAGACATAATAATGCTATTGTATTTATGTATATATATATATGTACTTCATCTTTTTAATTTCATTCAATTAAATATGGAAATGAAAACAGCGTTCATGCGTACGTACAACCTACCGTCTCCATAAATGGTGTATTTCATTCCTTTTATCGATCTATAATAAATATATATAATGAATATATATTATATATAAATAATTTTTTACATTATGGAATAATTCAAATCAGGAAATAAGTAATAATATCAATAATGACAGGTCGAAACACATACGATAAATGAAATGATTTTACCCAAAACGCTGCTTTTACATGGAATTTACAAAATAAAAGGTAATATAAAGTCATAAGTGAAACATATATGATATAATAACAAATAATTATGGTTATGTAATAAGTCAATGTCATTATTTAAATCATTATATAGGAGGTTCGGATCCATACGAAGCATATCCGACCTAAGGTAAGGGATAATTATTCCAATCTCATTCTTATCCGAGATTGTTTATTCATAAGTATTTACTGGGGTTATGATTATTATCCATTTCCATATTTTCTCAAAATGTTTTCATAAAATGTTTACATTTATTCCATGCATGTTTAATGTCATTTTTACCCTTTTCTACTTTTACCACATCGTATGGAAGGAATCATTCTATTACGAGGTACTTTTTGACTTTTCCAGCAAAAGTACGAGAAGAATGTTTTTTTTAACTTATACAGAATGAAGAGATTTTTATGGTTTTATAAAGACTTATTTTCATGATTCTTCGTCCAAAATATTTCATGACTATTTTTTAAAAAAAATTCTCTTTCTTTTAAAATTGCATGACGTTTTGGGAAAAGAAATTGATTTTGAAGAAGAAAGGATATTTTCCTCAATAATTCATTTCCAGTGTTTTATCAAAACTATTTTCTATCTAAACTGACATTATTTCATATGTGTATGTCTCAAGAATCATGTATCTATGATTTACATGGTTTCACTTTTCTTATTATGAAATGATATCCATTTCTTTTATATGGATTATGTGATGATGGGGTGATGATTATGAAACCCATTTTATTCGTTGGGTTATTATGAAGAATGTATGGTTATTTTGTGGAACAAGTAAGAATAATTTAATTTTGGGATGGGTGGGACCTATATCTTACTCCAATTCATTTGGTAAATAATTATATCTAATGAGATAGAAATGGTTGGAATGGTAAGTTAATCCAGTTCAGTATTACAGAACTGAAATGAGGAGTGAACTCGATTCATAAAAGAACTTTGTCCACTAAGATTTATCGTCAGTAATGACATGGATACTTTGGAAATCATTACATGTGATGAATGGTTTCCACAATTACATGTTTTATTCCCATTATATTTTATCAAAATTGATGTTCCTTTATGATATATGCCTTACGTACTTCCACGATTTATGTCTTTTCTCATGATTTTGATGTTTAAACATTATGTTCATGTTTTTAAGTTCTAATGTATATGATTTTTTTTATTTTCTCCATGCTTAACCTTACTGAGCATTTGAGCTCACCCTTTATATGTTTTCTCATCCCCAGGATTTAAAGAAATGTTTTAGCTATGAAAACAAAGGGGAAGATCATTAATGGAGATGTTGAAGGTCTTTCACCAGGATTAGAAGATAATATTCTGAGTTTCCAAAGACACTAAACTATTATGATCCTTGTGTGTCTATTTTTGTAATGTATTAAGTATTCCGAAAATGTAATGTAATGTGCATTTATGAAAAGATTTGGGTCTCTAGAGTAATCCAGTGCATATGATATAGGGTAGGCCTATAATTACATGTTGTGTGCAGCAGATGTTTATTTTGGTTTATCTCGCATCATTTCAGGCATCAAAATTTCAAATGAGTTATCGTTTTTTACTATATTATACTTATCATATGATTCATCCCATTTGTATAGTGGGTTGGAATTTTATATCACCCTGTTCATATCATACAAGAAGTCAAATTTTATATGTGGTAAGATAACATCCTAACATCATACATTTATGAAATCAACCTCTGTACTTTAATGTTTTATTTCTTGGATAGTTCATGTTGTAAGTTTATAGTAAAAAATATAAGACTATTATGCTGCCATTTTAATGTCATAGAGATCAGACTATATGGGATGTAAATAGTTAAATGTCATAATTCTTGGAGCATAGATACTAGTTTACGGTTATATATCTCAACCCAATTTTACAATAGTTTATGTTTTCACAGTGTCGACCAATTTCAAATTTATTAGTGTCATACTACATGGACTATACAGCTTCAATTATTTTATGGTCAAAAATATCAAATCTATTCAAAAAAAAATTAAGGTCATACTACTTGAACACTATAGGGATTCTCATGTGAATTAATTCTTGTGAAACATAGAGTTGGTGGGAGGTGTGATACACTCTCCATACATGGTGATAAAAGAGTATGATCCATTAGAATAGATCTTATAAATGATGTATGGTTCCTCCCAACTAGTATCCAGCAATGGGGACTTATTTCTATATATCATTGGGATTATAAGAGCAAGAGCTATGTCACCCTAGAGGGAGTAGTAGTTGTGAACCTTATTATTTAATTGTCACACTACCCTATTCTTGTGCCTCTCTGTATATTAAAAGTCCTGGAGCATGTCCTCTTTTAGGGTTTTCATCATAGGTAGATGGAATTCCTCCATTTTTTTGGAATCTTTTGTTCATAAATAGTTATTTGTAGTGATGAAAACTAAACATCTTTTGGAAAGACTACTTATGTTCAGTATACCATGTTGTGTGGGGTCCCCGATGTGTAATTTTGAGTCATCCCCTGATAGGGTCAGAGGGTGTTGGGATTCTTATCAGGATAACACATTTTATTATATCCCATGATTTTCTATAATATGTTATAGGGTGTTGTTTAATTTATCAATATTCCAATATTCTATTGAATGGTATTTATAAGTATGGTTGGACCAGTTGTGGTACTTCTTATATAATTTCTCCAACCCTTTATCCTAAAACATGGTTCATTTTTCAGTGAGAATGTTATGAGGAACATTAAATTTATGGATGTTGTGGGGGCACACAAGCTCGATCATAGACTATAATTTTACTTTCTTAAGAAGAATCTCTTATACTTACATGAAGAAGATGTCTATTTCAGTAAAAATGATCATCCACTAGAGAGCTGTCACTAGAGTCTAATTACCTTTGATAACGGATCCCCATACTATAAAGAGACAAGAATACTTGAAGGTGTTGAGTTTCTCTGAATGTTTATGCAAAATGTTGTCATGGATATGACATGTCTGACACCTTTGAGTGAAATCAGTGAATTAATAAACCATGGTGGGCCAGAAGTTTCCCTAAATTCGAATATGGAAATAGAGCTTTAATCCCTCTTGATAGGAGCAGTAGTACCAAACATGGACCTAGTTCATAACCTGGGAAATCTCATCTCTTTATATAGAACAATGATTAATTCCATCAAATCCATTTTATTATAGGGTTCCCTTAGGGTTAATCCCACTCTATAGGGTAACCTATACTACATGCAGATGGATTCACTTGAGGTTGGTTGGGTCTTGTTGGTGAATTCCACACTAGAGTGTCTCAATGACTGGATTTGACTAATTAGGTTATTTTTCTACTGTATAATAACTTGTGGGTCATTCTGCAAAGGTACTAATGTCATGTTAATTTACTAGTTTCCTATCATCTTCTAATGTAGCGGGGGTGAATTCCCAATAGTTTTCCACAAGAATGAATTATTCATCTTAGTTATGTTCTTTAAGAGAAGCATAAAGGATTTCAAATGAATCATATCGACCATTCTGTTACGATGGATAATGAGTAATCTTGGGTTAATAAGAGAACTAGTGTATAAACTGGTGGGTACGCACCAACCGAGGTGTTATCTCTTTCTTCTGGATGACATAGTCACCCTTGAACTATCAGATGACTAATTAAGAGTCTCTCTTCACATGTAAGTAGCATACATCAATCATGATAGTCATTTGGAGGCTAGTGATGTGATCATAATACTTTACCTCATTTTTGGATAAACATTTTGACAACATGAATTGGTATGTCTAGAAAACCTATGATGGGGTAATGAAGATGATTCCCAAACCTACTAAATTAGGATTAGTGTCCTTGAGCCTTCTACTAGTCTTGCTTCAGGAGGAACCATAACAATTCAACACTTAACATAGTAAAACCAGATCCAATGAGATTATATCCTCATTTATGATGTCAAAATACATGGGTTGTTCTGAAGTGGATGGATGTGCGGTCAGAAACTCTTCCATGTCTAGGATGTTGACCAACATTTTCGGGAAGAAAACTTATGAAAACTCAATTTTCCAATCATCCAGTAAACATAGGTTTTTTATAATATACTTGACGGGGTCCACTAATGACAATTACTATATCTCATTATGCTTTTGATAATGCCACAAATTATTCACTATGAAAACCATCATGTGTTATCTCTTCTAAATAGTGTAGTATCTAGTCTCCATGTTGAGGATTATGTGACAGATATAGTATAAATTATAATCTCTACCCTCATTGTTTTTCTATGATATAAGGGAATTGAGGGACCATTCCAGGGTTGTCACGTTGAGAAACAAATGCTTTCCTGAAATGGATGGAATCAGAAATAAAGGATTTAGTAGGTATAACTAGATATTCTAATACATGGTCTAGCACTCTCTGTTCTACTAGTTAAAGGTTTCATTATTCATGGGCTTTTGTAATGGATTACCCTTTTTAGAAAAATTCATGATATATCAACATCTGAAGGTTACTTGAACATAGAGGCCTTGAAAAACCTATAGGATTAATGGGGGAGGCATCTGATTGATGGACTTTATCTTTAAGGGGTCATTATTAATTCCATTATATGTTATAATGAAGAAAAGAAATTTTTTGAATGTGTCACCAAATTCACACTTTAAGGAGTAAATCATTGATGTTTTAGGAATAAAAGAAGCTAAAAAATATTATTAAGGTCCTTGAGATGGACCTAACACTAGATATATTTTACCACCAAGTCACGGTCATAGAAATTATTCAAATTTTTGTGAATATTTTTGATGATATAGAACATGATCCACTAATAAGTGGACACTACATTTTTCAAGCCGAAGTACGTCACATGATAGTAACAATTACCCCACAACACCCTGGTGGAATCCTCAACCTCAGGGGCCATCCTAATTTGGTTATACCTAGAGTATACATCCACAATAAGGGACTATCACCCTTTTGTATGATCAAACCAAAAAAAATCCATTGGGAGGGAAAATCAACCTTTTGTATTGGTAGTTGAGGTCCCTGAAGTCTGTAATGACGTTGATCTGTATGTTATTCTTGTAGACTAGGAAGAGGTTGGATTTCCATAAAGGGAACTGAACTTCCTATATTATGTTTGCTTTGATGATATTATCAACATTGGGATCAACTATGGAATCATGGGAGGGGTGAATAATTCTAGAATGATGTTGCAACTTGTAGGGACTCACTGAGAGGACAAGATGGTGAATAGTGACATTTAGTTCTAGTCTTGGTATCTCATCATAACTCCATGAAAATAAATTGTAGTGTTGTTTTAGTAAGGATACATATTATTTCTGCTCCTCTATAGACGTTTATTAACTTATCAGTGTTGGCCGTAGATCCATCCCATTACCATGGTTCACCATGTTAACTCATGAATGGTGGTTGAGAAATCCCACTAAAATATTGTAGGGGTGTCTTGTAAATCGTTATTGTTTTATTTGAAAAGAGAATAGAAGAAGAGGCGGCTCATCAAATATAATCATGTCATGGGAAAGAGCATTTTCATATTTGGTGGATAGAGATTCTTCATTAAGATGTTCCTTATTTGCTAAAATTATAACCACATATGCTTTTGATCAAATTCTATCTGGCCTCTAGGTACAAGGTCCATGATTATTTTCAAGCCCATGGTGGTGAGTCAAATTTCACATATTCATCCCTAGTTGGAATAATATATATTAATTTCATGGATTATTATTCATTTGGTAATGTTTTTAGTAATTTTTTGGAGTGGGGGCCTTTGGTATGAGACAGAACTATATAGTGTAAGAGTATGAGGTAATCAGTGGTAACTACTTCTTCTTAGGGATTCCAAAAAACCATTTTTATTAAATACAACCCCCATCCCATTATCCATTTTAGTGGAAACTAACTGATGAATCAATAAAACTAAAATTGCATCCATGTATTACCATGGGTTAGCTATGGTGGTCATCGGATCAATTAGAGCATTAATGAAATCAGTCCCATTAGTCTAGAAATATTTTACTTCTCTCTTGTAGTCAATAACATCCACATAAAATGCTTTATAGGAGTAAAGGGGTACCTCCTCACCCTAAATTACCCCTACTCAAACCTTGAGGGATTATTTGAGTAAATCGTGACATAAATAAATGAAAGATGCATCCATTTTATTCTATATACTTCCTAGTGTCACATTATAGATGAGGTCCAACAAGATTACCATGAATTCAGTTCATTATATTAAACTAGAAAACTAAGACTGCAACTCTACATTTCTACAGAGTTTCTACTCACATTTATCATAATACTAAATCATCAGGTTGGGGGGAGTTAGATCTTCTTTTGTTATTCCTTTATTTTAGATCCTCTAGTTCTTGAATAGATTAATCTCAGAGTTAGTATTCTTAATGAAATAAGTGTTTTCCATTCCATTAAACTAACTTGTGATTTATAATGTTCATATGTTATACTACACTACAAAACCCTTTTCTTCACAAAAAATTCATATGATTTCCTAGAATTCCTCTTGCTTGGCCTACTTTAAAAAGTATCCCTTAACAACATGTACTTATAATTTAATCTAGAGAGGGATTTTAAATGCCTCTTCCAGGGAAATTCCAAATTCATTTTACAAGTGGAGGGACTCAAGTATTGAAATAATTGTATGTATTCTAATTATGTTGTTTAATTCATCGTACTTCTAGTCTATGGGAATGTTTTTTACCATGGATGGTCTCTATTCTACAGGGGGGCGTCACATTCTTCTTATTGAACCTCCGAGGTCTATATATTTTTATAAATATTTTTTTGATGACTAGATGTCCTTCTTTGGACATTTATTTTCTGTCTATCAATAGGATGATCTCTAGATCAAGCTGAACATGGAAGATCATGGAACAGTCACAGTAGAGATACTTAGTAAGCTAATATAGCTTGATACAGAAGCATTCCTGATGAAGCAGACTCGGAGGATAGTTCTATCAATGATTTTGGAAAAACCTATTGTCGACTATCAGTATCATGAATTTACTTGTTTGATGTATTGGCCTAAACATTATGAATGCCTGCATATCTTCTACCATTCCTTCTTTGTCATTGGTAAGAATCACCCAATTTATTTTCATGACATTCCTTAATATCGATAATTGTGAATATTTCTACTAACTCAACATTAATCACAATGTAAATACACCTGGTCATCCTATATTGCATTATATAGGTATTGGTGGACCCTAGGTTCGTCTCCTAACTTAGAAGGGATGAATTATCTAGAAGTATGAGATGGATTCGTTATGAGCGAGGGGTATCATATCTCCCATGATCCATCAACGATAATTCTTCTATGACTTGGAGGGATTTGACACAGATGTGGATGCAACAACTATAGAGGTTTTCACAAACACGTGATATTATGGATTAATTAAATTATCATGGGTTACCCCAAAGGTGGGAGTAAATTTGTTAATGTCTATCATGTCATTATATTTCTCTGTCCAATGAATGAGAGCTTGGAACCATTTTCTAGAGAATTCACTATTACTGTCAGGATCAGTAAGTGTCGCCTATACAGGAAGACCACCCAAAATGATAATTCCATGATATAATGGGTCATGGATTCAATATTTTAAAATGATTCATTCATTGATGGAATGTATGTTGACCTTGTGGTATGGTAAATGGAATGGATAACCTATGAGTATGGCTTACTGGGGCCTCTTGTGCTCTAGAAACATCTGAATTTCATTCTCTACGGAATAAATGAAGGGTCATAGGACCTATGAATCCTAGAAGGAATAGGTCGTATTCCTTCTAGTTGTAAAATTCACCCATGGAATTTGGATTTGATGGGGGGATCCACATTCACCTATATTGATGGTTGTGCTTGGTGTGGTGGTTCTTAATGGGGTTTTCCCAGGAAAGGATTCATGTGATATGAATCTACTCAGCGAGGATATTATGGGAACGTGTCTTAAGGTTTACCAGCATGGGATCCTCTACTTGAACAATAGTGTAATTCTCTTCTTTTACTAGTCTTCTCATGAGATATGGAAGATGAAATGAGTGAAATTGTGGTCTAGTATACTACAATGATTCCACCATATTCTAATACTTTATTAAGAACTCCCAAAATACATATGTGTTGTTCTTGGTGGTGAGGCTTGAACGAAAATAACCCTTAATTTTCCCCATTAACATCAATAAATAGCTACTTTATGGATAATGGAATGTACAATGAGTATGTAGGGCCTTTACAATGAGTGAGAATGTTCTGTGACTCACTCATCTGGCCTCTGTTTTTAATTGTAGTGGATGAGAATACTTGTATATTATTTGGTGGAGCTGAAATAGTAGAGGAGCTTCTACGGACAATCCAACCAATGAGTAATTTGCCTTATGGAAATCGTGGATGTACCAGGCGACCCCATGAAATTCCAATTTTATAATGATGCATTGAAGTATAGTTGCCTCCTACTATTTTTATAGCCCCAACATATGTTCAAACTGTGAAATATAGTGGGATTAGTGATATTATTGGGTTCCCATCGCATTGAATAGGGGGGGTGCTGGGATTTCCAAAATTAGGAGGTGCATGAACATTTTCCACCCATGTCGGGTATGGTTTTCCATCGGTTAGTATCACCACCTATCATGTTTTAGGACATCAAGGTATGCCGTAAGAGAAATTATCAAGACATCCTAATGGGGACCTCTGTCCACTAACACATTTAAAACATCACAAACTCAGAGGTACAACTCATCAGCTCACAGTGTAGCTTAACCTAGATCCTGAAGAATATAGTCACACCGCTCATGCAAGTCTGAATATTCATACATAATTTTATTTCCATATCCCCTGGATTATTATATGAAAATATGTACAAGGCCACAAATATTTAATGGTAGTTCTTGGATGAGGATAATTGGATTCCCCACTAGGTGATAGAAGGGGTCATTTAGTGAATTTCCATAAAATGGGCACCAATAATTATTGATTTTAGTATAAAACATTTTTTAATTCTATATTTTCTCGATTAGGATAGCTACTTTGGTTTCTATCGCTACTTTTTTCACAACCGCAGATGAGTCGGAAGGTTCATAATTTTTCATTCCCTTATTGATATGGTGATGGGTAGGCAATAATGTCTTATTGGGGGGATCTAAAATTCCATGCTCCTATATTTTATTATGACTGAGGACACCTTCTTGAGGTTATTCATGGTATGGTGTCATCCATGGAGGTGGATCGTACCTATCATGGCTAGTGCAGGTTCCCCTATTTCTCTGATCCTTTAGCAGTTCACGGATAATCTTATTAACCATGGAGGTTTTCGGATGGGAACATTATTCATTGGCGGATGGTCCAATTTATTGCAAGATAGGGATTAATGTTATGGCTTCATACTACCCACATATATTAATTTGTATGTATATAAATGTGTTTTCCATAAATTAGTGGAGGGTTGTGAGGCTCATAATGTAGTTTTGCTAAAGGGTCTAGTGGTATCTTTACTACTCAGGGAACTGATCAATAGGAGTGCTACGATATCAACTTTTATGGACAAGAATTTAATGGAGCTGATGTCCTACTAACTCCCTAGGTTGGACAAATGATTATCAAAATGGTTTAAAAAATCTCTTAGATAATCTGGAAGAAACAAAAAACATGGTACTATGTGAGTCTCTCTGGGATTTGATGTTCTAAAGCCGCAGGCTGCCAAAATAACAATGATATCTATTCGGTGGACGAACCTTCCATAGGCCATATTTATTAGAGAAATTTCCCTTTTCATAGTCTCCTCAAACCCTGGTAAGATTTGGCCAAGATAATGGTTGTGGTACCGACATGAACTTATTCTGTTACTAGCTTACCAAAAGTGGAGTCAATGCATGATTCAAATGTTTTCAGCATGTTTGAATGTCTCTCAGGGGCGGTACGATCCTTATCATCTCATCACTGTAGGATGGGCTGTTCCCCACTTCATCATGTTTGAGGGAGGAAACATGGATTTTTGTCTAAGAGAAGTGTTCTCTATCAAGGGGAATCAACCTAGACCTACAAATCTCTCCATATTCATGTGTAGAGGTGTAGATAAGGGAAACTAGAGGTGATGAAGGCAGATGAACTATGATTCCCTAGAATAGGGAAAAATCATCTTCTATCAATAGGTACCTAGAGATGGATATGGGGATCCTATGGACCTCATCTTATAGAGTGTTATGATTTAATAAATGGGATTCTACTCCAAACTCTAGCTGTTGGGGGAAGGTTCTATTTATAAGTCATCTTGAACCTCAAAATATAAGAGGTTATTGAGGTCAATAATGACCTTTCTCTTCCTAGGATATCACCTCTATGGAAAATTATTATCCCTTCTTCCCCATGATGGTTCATTAGGTTAGGGTATTTATTATGAATAAGGAAAACCCCAGTGTTGGATGATGTTGGAGTAGGGAGGCCCTCCACTTTAGATAATTGGAGAATGGGGTGCCTCTGTGTTATATATTGGGGATAACATGGGGATGACCTCTGTGATGATTGGTTTGAGCATTGGGAGTACCTCCATGCTAGTTGAAAACCATGTGGGGATGGAATCCATACCGATTACCCTAGTGATGGGATAGCCTATACAAGTTGTCGGTGGTGTTGGTCATTAACAATGTTGACCCAGATTTTTCATGAGGTGGAATGGGTCTTGATCCAATTTTCGAAAAGAGGATCCATTTTGACCAATCATTATAATTTTTTGGGATACTACCATGGTGTAAAGGGCCAAAAGATCTATTCAATATGAACCTTGTTAGGCGTTGTTTTGGGCCGTCCCCAAATGTTAGTTTAAGGTTAATTAGACAATGTTCAATGGATCGGTTGTTATGGACACATAATCATTGTACAGTGATTCTAGTAAGTGATGGAGTTGATGAGGCCTGTTGGGAGCCATCAAAGTTAGCTCTTGATCAGTAGTCACTTTCGATGTGATACAAACATTCCCCATATTCTTCATGTATGGGGTGAGTCTTCATAGTAACATAGAGAGAGACTCCTAAAGTGGCTCATCATAATAATGGTATGTGTTTCCCCTTTTGTGTCCCCCAATTCCTATGATGTTGATAAGGAACAAATGCCTCAACGTTATGGAGCCCAATATCCCTTGTGTTAATGGCCCCTCCTTTTATTAGTTCACTAATGGTTCAATCACTCACCTATAGATGATCTTAGTGGATGATATGGGGTGTGGGTACCTGAAAACAAAAGCCATGATAGATGTACAGATTTGTAGGATCCCCAGATCAATGATTCTTCTACCATAATTCCTATGAGGTCTTAGTTGTGGTTTTTCTGTATCATGGGTCCTATAAGTCATGTGGATTCATATATCAGTATAGGTATATGGAAAGAGATTCCTGATGTATCAATGTAATCCAATATTCCAAAAAATATAAAAGGTATCCACACTGATTATGTCACTAATCGAGGACACCCAATACTAACTTCCCAAATTCCCTAGTGAGTTTTATACTAGGCCCACTATTTTCTTCGTGGGAATTGGTACTGAATGTTTGAATATGGTGGAACGAAAATTTGATGATTCCCTAATGCTGCCATCCCCTAATTTGATGATAATATTTTCCCATAAAGGTCACTATTTCTATTCTTCTAACTTTCACCGGGGTGCTCACACATTTATAGCTTCTTAAATTTCCCCAAATTCCCACTTTCAAAAGTTGGGAAGCTTCAATCACATTCATTAGTTATGAATTATCAAAAATGAAAATGAGACGATGGGATTTCGGTTCATCCTTCAATGGAATCCTCCTTATAAATTATTTCCTAATCTGGGTCTCCCTCAATGTTTATGTGATGTTAGAGGAACTCATTCCTGGTTCCCACTCTTTATGTACATTGATTAATTACATTGCCTCTATCATGACTCGTTATCTTCCTTTGGTCAAGGTGAGTAATCATGTTGGGAACTTCTAGGCTTATATGGAAATTGGGTATATCAATCGACTTTAAATCCTTCTATTTTGGATGGCATCTCATATGAGGAATTTTATGCATGAAACCCAAGGCATCCCATATTAATCCTGTGGTAATTGATTCTAGGAGTGAAAGTCTTCCATGCATTTTTACCCCATGTATCCCACATCTATTTAATGGGGTTGGTTTTATTGATTAGCAAAAGAGTATAAAATATTATGTAGATGGTCACAAGTTTAATGTCTTGTGGTTAAAATTTGGACACAATCTTTACAGCATACATGGATATAAAGGTATCATCTTTAAATCCTTACAGGGACAAGATCCGAATTACCAATTGACACAGACTGATGGGGTGTGTCCATAGGAGGATAGATGTCGCACCTCAATGGTTGATCAAGTTTATTTATTAAGGTAGATCATAGAGGTCTATCCCTAGGAGGTAATATGTCACAACTTGATGAAATATCATGACGCCATATAGAGGATGATATGGAGGTGTATCCCAAGTAGGGAAGATTTCACATTTGTGTGGTTTATCTACATTCCATATTTGCATGTAGATCATATAAGTATTTCCTGGGATAGAATATGCCACACATGGAAGGAAAATCAGGTTTCCCTATTGAGGAAAATCAGGGAGGTTTGTACCTTGGAGGGAAGATGTCACATCTGTGTGGTTGATCAGGATTCTTTATTGAGAAAAATCATGGATTGGTGTCCATAGTAGTTAAGATGTCACACATGGGTGTAGATCAGGATTCCCAATTGTGTCGTATCATGGATTTATTTTCCTTAGGAAGAAAGATGTCACACATGGATGGTGTATCCAAAAACCCTACTATAGAAAATAATGGAGGTTTTTTCCTATGAGAGAACATGTCACACGTTGGTGGTTGATCGATTCACCCTATTGATGTGGATCATGGAGGTGTGTCCCAAATAGGAAATATGTCACACAAGGATGGAATATTAGGATTCCCTATTGAGGATGATTATGGAGGTGTTTCCCAAGGAGGGAATATGTCACACATGGTTGGTTGATCGGGATTCCCTGTTGACACAGATCATGGAGGTGTGTCCATATGAGGGAAGATGTCATAAATATGTGGCATATAAAAATTCCATATTGAGGTTGATCATGGAGGTGTGTCCCTAGGATGGAATTGTTCATAGTTTCATTGCTGATCATAATGCTCTATTTGAGGAGAGTCATGGATGTCTGTCTCTGGGATGGAAGATGCCACACCTAGAATATGGTAGCCAGAATTGAACCTTATGGAGGTATCCTACTTGCTCTATTTATGAGGCATGGAATGGAACCCATGTATCTTGATGTGTATGTTTATGTTCATGGGATTGGACTAATCCATGATGTATAACATCATTCCATGAAGATGCGCGTCTCATGGAATGATAGTTGATGAGGTTTGGTGTGAGTTGAATGCATGGAAATTTCCTAGAGTCAGGGTTTCATCCCATGGTTGGTAAAGAAGTTGTGGGTATTATAGATGGAAGCATCCCAGGAGTGGGAGTTTCATCCCCAAGGGTAGAGTTTCATCCCAAATGAATGGATATGGTGGAATCCCATGATGATCATATATGGGGATCCAATGTTCATCATATATGCTAAGAATATAGTTTTATGTCATGTTTTGACAATATTTTTAGGTTGTTTAACATCATATAACATTGACAGGGTGCTAGGTAGTTTTATATCGTCTTTATAGATGTGGGTGGGGTAACTCCTAAAGGGGTACCATTTCAAGATGAGAGGAGGGTCTGAGATAAGGACTCTTAATGAAGATAGGGTGACAGTTTCCATCAAATATGCCAACTCTTGGGAATACACGACCACTGCTCCGGAACCATTGGATGATACATGGCATTCAAACAACCATGGAGAATTGAAAATTTGGAGGCCCCACATTAGGGTCCCTATTCATAGGAGAAATAGGAATTATGATAAATATTCTTAGGAGAAACAATTTTTACAATGACTGCTCTTTAAGATTAGGTAACGTGGGTAATAAGACATTGGTGTTTTGGTACACGTCTTTTTTGGGTTGTATGAAAAATGATGCTTTAGAAATGGGATCTAGTATATAGAAAAATTATGGATTTAGGAGAAATATTTTGACACAAGTTTAGGTTTGTGCACATATATGGATTTTCGAAAGTAGGCTTATCTTTGCACAAACCCATACATCCTTAAGAAGAGTTTCCTTATGATTAGTCAATCATAGGAGAAGTCATGTTTTACACCACATAAGTTTTTGTATTTAATTTTATCTACCTTTGAGGGTCCATCATCTCTGATTTTGTCCACTATCATGGTAGGGGGTATTTGTGCACGTGTGAGTGGTGTTTTATCTCCCAGAACTCCACCTCATGGTTAGGGGGATGTGGGTTTATTTACAACTAAAATCCTCGCATTTTTATGAGAAACTTCCTAGCCGTGAAATTGGGGTGGGAAATTTACTTATATTTTTTTCACAACATGAATTTCATGATTTCATGGGCCATGTAAATTCCAACATATTTGGTAAAATCCACATAACTATATTTCTATTTTATTGGTTGTGTATCTATGTATGCACTCACTAAATATTGTGTAAAACACTTTTTTTATCCCCATAATGTTCTTTGTATGTTTGTTTCAAGTTTGGTTCATAAAAACCTATCTATTTCGTATATGAATTGTGTTTTTGGAACTAGAAAATATACTACTTGTCCTGATACGGTAGTTACATGTGTGGATTTTGGAGGCGACTAGGAGTGAGAGAATGATGTTCCATCCTAGTGCGATCTGTTTTTTGATTATAGGCCATATAGAAGCATCTCAATGATGAAAAGTTTTTAAAGATATAGAATTTAAAATCCATATTCTCCTTTTCATATTTTATAGGATAAATTTCACTTTATGTTGTAAATAATATTTTTAGGATGTAAAAGTATCGGCCTAATTTTTAACACCATAATGTATTTTCATATGTAAAATATTAAATGAAATCATAGATACTGAATAATAAATTCTTTTACAATATCAAAGTCATTAATCAATAGGGTTTTCTGTTGCATCATCTCTTTCTCCACATTGGTTTCCAAAAAACCGGTCTCTAATCTCGAGTTCATTATATGCCTTTGAAAGGTCATTACTAGGGCAGTTATGAGGTCCTCAGTTATGGTAATTAATAGAGTAGGTAATAAGGTAACTATAATGTGTGGTTGTGCATGTTAATCCCTTATAAATACCCTCCAAACATTGGTTCATTTGGAAGAGGTCCTTGATACTGAGATTCACCACATAGAATACCTCCCCCCCCTTATGTAGTTTCCTCAACCTCATACACCATAAACCCACAACCCCACATTATTGAGGAAAACCAAAATTAATTTTAACGGCTCAATTTTTTTTAAATGATGCAATATGCATAAGGATGTTATTTTTTCCTTGATACTAACATTTACCTCATAAATAATGTGATTGAGTTCATATGCTTCAAGTTTCACACCATAAGAGGAGTTTTCCTCTAGTACCCCGAGGCTTTGAATTTTTAATCTATTATTTTTGGATATAAAATTTTTCTTGTTTACCCTATTCAAAGTCTTAATACCTTTTCATAATTATTTAAAGTTTCTAAGTCTCATTGGTGTATGATATTTTTCTATTTTGCGTGTGTATGTGGGTTCCGGTGACTAAAACCTTAGAAAACATTGATGTCGATATGGAAACATTCATGTAGGAAGTAACATCCTATGGGGATCATGTTTAAACTTTTTCAATATATTATTACATTTTTTGGAAATTGGGGTTATGCAGGATTATGATCACATGTGTGTGTATCACATGAGATCCTTTTTATATTGATTCCATAAGTTATATTATAGTAACTTCTTTCAATGTTCGATTGTGATCACACAATGTTACTTATGATTATATATACTCATGATGATATTATATTCCTACTTGTGTGCTCACCTAATTTGTTTCAATTTCCTTAAATTTTTTGTTTCATACATGATACAGGTAGATCATCATGATATTTTATCCCTTATTTAGGGATTATACTTTACTGTGATGATGGTGATGAGGGAATTTACTCATGGGTGGAGGTATGATGTATCCATGGTGTAGTGTCAACAATTTGATTGAGGTAGCACTAATTATCTATATTCTATTCCCTAGGTTATATCCTGATCGATATGAGTACTAGATATTCTAATGTAGAGAACTCAGGTGATAAGATCCAACTGCGTGATATACGATGTTACATATCATCTCCATGAAACTATGAGGATTCTATAAAATAGATGGTTTGGTCACTACCAATATCTTCCAATACCTATCTATCATGGAGATGAAATAGGTTTGACTAGGGGTTTTGGGTGTCTTGGTATGCACACGACCAATGGTTTTTCCTATCATGTGTTTATGCATGTTACTCATTTATTATAATTATTTCCATCAACTTATTATAGATGATCCCATTATATAACGATTAATTGGTGGTGTCCTATTGAATCTTTTATTCACACACTATATGGAAATTTCAAATCACTTGTAGATTTTATTAAATATCCCTCAAAGATAAATGGACCTATGGTGGGTAGAGGAGGATGAAGCAGGTAGTTAGTGAGCATGGAATTGAGTGATCTAAAGTTTATTTATTGGTTTTTTATCTTCATTCATTACTTGGGATAGATTACCAAATTAAGAGATCTCCATTATATGGCATTTATTCCATACATATTTCTTTACCTAATTATGCTAATAATTTGTGTTTATTTCTTTATTTTTTATCATTTTATTCATATTAAATGAAATTATACAGATAGTAAGGTATCTACTTGTTTTGGAATGGACCCTCACTACTAGGCAGATTCCACTAGTATATGGGTAAGTGTGCAATATGTCTCATGGAATTATGTCTCGATCCCGTATTTTGGGGTGACTGTTTTACACTCACTGATTCTCAGTTCAGAATTTATATTGGTTATGAGTAATGGTATTAAGTCGGGATTCCCAATTAAATTTACTATGTTATAAGAAAATTTTAATTTATATTTAATAAATTCAAAAAAATAATATGATTAATTATATTATCAACAAATACACTAACCCTTTATAGTAACAGTATGTGTATAAAATATTCAAGAAAAATTATTTAATATTTATGTGTGTTCAACATGGATCAAAAATTTTATATCAATTTAGTGTTATTTTTTCTAAAGATATTTTTCTTAGAAATAAATTGGTGAAAACCATGTGGAATGGTTTATATATATAATAGCATATATATGTTTTGGTATGATAGATACATAAAAAGTGGATACAAGCTCTGAAGATGATATGCATTATGGTAATAAACCTGAAATATTTAGTTGAGTGTTAACATGAACTTAATTTATACATTATTTCATTTTATCTATCATTTATATTTACATAAAAACATGTGTGTGTCTTCTATATTTATTACACTCACATTGTCTCTTTCACTCAAACTATAAGGTACTTTTATATATTCTCGCACTCGTTTTACCAATTTCTCATTATTACTAATGAAGAGGTCCAAGTCTGGCTTTTTATCTTTTGCAATCTCACGATTACTGTGGAAGACGTCTTTGTGTTGTCTGGATAGCTGTCATTCTATTGTATAGGCAATCACCATTGTACATTAATAGTTTATTTTTATATAATCAACTAGGAATAGGTGATTTCCATGTGGAGTGGACAAATTCTATGGTTTAGACTGGACCTATTTTCTTTTTTCCTTATATTTATATGTTCATTTTATTTCAAATCTATAAAATTGAATTTTTTAAACATTAAAACAAAAACTATTTCATAGAGAGTTATTATTAATTGGTTTTTATATATGATTTTGATTTAGTAAATTAATTTCAATTGTTATTGTACATTATATATTGTTTTAATAGATACCTTGTCAATCATTGATAAATATTTATAATGTTCATGTTCTAAATCGTTATACTATTTTGTTTTAACTAGGATATTTAAATTAATTGGGGATTTTTTTAAATACAATTTAAAATGATTTTTTTGTGTACACAATTCACCCTAATCTTGAGATACTCACTTTGACCAACATTTGGTATCAGCGGAGAAAGAAATGGCACAAAAGTTTTTCAAAACAATTTAAAATGTGATTTTAGTTTTTATTTGATATTAAATTTATTTTAGTTTTAAATTTAATTATTTAAAAGTAAAATATTAAACAAGGTTCTACTTATAAAATAACTCCTTTTTCAATGGAAGTAATTTTTCATTATGGAATATGAAAATGAAAATTCATATTGAAAGTATGGGTTTTGATTTGTGATTTGATATCGAGGATAATTGTTGAGTTACCTTAGGATGATAGGAGTGTTTGGGATGATTCTATAAGAAAATTCTATATTAAAAATTGAAAACATATTAATTCCCTATATTGTACCCTATGATATGAATTATTATATAGAATTTTGTTTGTTAAAACTACCATGTAAATTTGGGACACATTAATCCTTTCTTGTGAAGAAATAATAATGTTAAAGTGATGAGATTGAGAACATATAATATAAGATATTATTCCATTAGGATCAAAATTGATGAGTTAATTTTTATATATATCATATGTTTAAAGAAATTGCAAACGCCATGAGATCCTTAGGAAATCCAGTTCCTAATAAAGATCAGATTATGATACTACTAGGATTCGTTCCTAAAATATAGAGAATAACTTATGTTTCAATCATATAATAATTTTATTTTAGAAAATAATAATTTAAGGAATTATTCGGTACGTTAAAAATGTTTTAATAGGATTAGAATTCCAAAAGTGAAAAGGATCATGAGATGAAAATAAAGTAAGTATATCTCAATTCTACTACATTCAAGAATAAAGAAAAGTAAAAGATACAATATAAAAGTTACAGGGATAGTGATTCAGCACCTTACATTGATGTGGAGATAGACCATCTAGCCAAAAGATTCATGATGTTCTATAGGAAGAATATTTTTTTCAGAAATAAAAGTTGTAATGGAAATTATGATAGTAAAGGAAACTAAAAGAAATAATGGAGAAAGGATGATAATACAAATGAGATAACTTGCTATGAATTCAAGCATAAAGGACATGTCAAGTAATATTTTCAAAAATTGAAAAACAAAAAGAAATATGAGGATAATGATATAAAATTCATGAAATCCATGAAAGAAACATTGAGTTCATCTAATTACAAATCCAGTGACTCGAACTCTACTCTTGAAGAGATGTTTGATCGAGCTAACATGAGCTTCAGGAAAATATTATCTATGGTACCTACTATATCTATAATCTTACTGGGGAATAATGATAATAACTGTAAAAATGAAGAAAATAACGATCATATTTCTCTAGAAGAGATTATTGAACACATTAGAGTGTTATGAGATACCATTAATGAACTTAAAGACAAATGTACAGTTATAAAAAAAGTGCATGCTTTATTTGGTAATACTAAATCTTACCATACTATAGAGAAATTTTAAAATGATCAGTTGTTAAAAGAGAATAGTAAGAATAATATTCTAATGAATAACTTAAAAATTATTTATAATTTCTTACCAATGTATGATAAAAAACTACACCAATTAAAGATAAATAGATTACTCCAATGTATTTTACATGTCTAGGATACCAAACTAAAAAAATAATAATATTTAAGCGAAAATTTCTACAGAATTATAAATCTAAATGTTATAATGTTATTTAATTTTCTAAAGGACCTAAAATAATATTTATATAAAAAATATATCTGTTTTTTTATAAGATACATATTAATAAAATTTTGGTTCTTAAATCCCTTATTTCTAACACTTCCAGACCCATGATGATCGGGTTACCAAATTCATTCCTTGTAAAAATTTTAATTTGTAGGAAAGTTATTGGTGGAGATCATGCAAAAGTATATGGTTCTTGGATATTAGAGGATCATGATTTATGAAATGATTCTTCTCATGTTTCCAGATTCAAATAATGGTTTATAGTGTTCATGTCCCTTATTGTTACAATGCTAATGGGAAAATAATCATCCTTGGCCAAATTGGTAACTCTAATTATATTTTAATTTATAGAGTATTGTATGTTTATGTTATAAATTACACTGTTCATACCATCTCACAATTTTGTGATGATTATTTTCATGTTGAATTTGATAATAATTCATTATATGTTATTATTGTAAATATTATTTTTTCTTTACTACTTTACGGAATGAAATTGTTTATGCTATTGATCTTAATTCTTTAATTTCTCAAAATGGGTTTTCCTTGAGGGTCTTTCATAAATAATATTTTCTTCAGAATATGAAACTAATCTACTATAAGATTTACTAACAAAAGAGGCTTACTTCAAAAGGTTTAGTCAAATATCTACCCAAAAAAGGGTTCCCAAATGAGATTGTCTGTAACCCCTATCAAAAATAGAAGAAGCACAATATTTATTTTAGATTAGTAAAAGAAGATTCAACTTCTCATCCTCTTGAATTGGTTAATATATATTTTTTTCGACAATCCCATGTTTCTAATAGAAATGGGAAGCACAACATTTATGTACTAGTAGATGATGTTCCTAGGTATACTTGGGTTTTTCTTTTAGCTCACGAAAGTGATGTATGTTCATATTTTACCAAGTATAATAGATCTTTGAAATACTTAAGTGTACTTACAACTAAAAAGTTAAGAAGTAACCATGGATGTGGGTTTTAAAGTCAAGGCTTTGAATCTATTTTCACACAAAATGGATATATTCGTAACTTGTATTATCCATGGAACCCTCAGAATAATGTTTTCGTAGATAAAATAAATATAAGACATCAAGAGATATCCAAGACATTGATAAAGAAATATAACTTACCTATCTAATTTTTGGGTGAAACTATGTATACAACCTCATAATCAATAAATAGATTTTTTATTAGTCATATCCTAAAAGAACACTAATGTTCTATTAAATAATAGAAACCCTAAGGTTAATTACATTACAATTTTTGGTTTCAAAGCCTTTATTCTTAACAATAATGATAATCTTGATAAATTTTATTCCAAAAGTGATGAAGACATTTTCTTGGGATATTCAACCTCTAGTAAATCTCAATGTTTTTAGTAAAAGGAACAATATTATTGAAGATTTTTTTCTTGTAAAAGTTTATGAGATTGATCTAAATGATCCCAAAACATCCTTAGAAATTCTTTAGACTGATATATCTTCTCAGTAATTAAACTCCAAACCTTCTATTTCTAATGTGAAATAGATGAAAAAATAATCTAGTTATAATGAAATTCCACAACATGAACCTAAACCTGTAGAGAAGGATGAGGTGACTAGACCCTCTTTTTCTAGAGCTATTAAAACCCTTATGTACCATACTATATATTGTCTAGTTAGAAACCTATGTAGAATTACAATGTCTTGGTATTTTCTATGAAATCTGGTTGAACATAAAGAATTATTATCACAATGAGAACTAAAGAACATAAATAATGAAATCAATGATTATCTCTGGGTAATGGACATATAATAAAGAGTAAATAAATTTTAAAGAATTAATGTATGGGATCATACATTTATACCCAAAGACAGGTTGAATATAGGCACTAAAATGGGTGTTGAGAAACAAGGTAGATGAATCATGCATGAACGTATAATATAAGGCTATACTACCTACACAATGATATAGTCATGAAGAAGGAATCAACTTTATAGATACCATTTCCTCATTTTCTTTAATTTAATCCAAAAAATACTAATTTCCTTTTTAAATCATTTTGATTTCAAACTATATCAAATGTATGTTAAGAGTGAATTCTAAAATGTGTTTATAATTGCAGATTTTTTAGAACTACCCCATGGTTTTCAAAATCCCCATTTTCCATTTTTTTTAAATTATAAAATTATTTTTATAGTTTGAAATGAGAACCTTGATATTGGTATTATAGGTTCATCACTTATATTATTTAAAAATGGGTTTTAGATGATATAGTTGAAACAACAATTTTTATAAAATGAATTCCAAAAGTTGTTTTAGTTATGAAAATTTATGTAGATGGTAATTTTTTTATATATTTAAGAAATACATTATGTACTGGGTTTTCAAATATAATGAAAAATTAATGTGAAATGAGTTTGATGGATAAACATAAATTTTTTCTCATTATTTAATTTTTTTCAAAATAAAGATGGAATTATTTTAAACCAAAGTAAATATACTAAGGATTTTTTAAAACATTTTAATATTGATAACAATTAGAGTATTCATGCTTCTATGTGTACCACCTATAAATTGGACCTCGATGAATCTAGAAAACAAGTGGATCAAACCAGTTATAGAGGTATGACTTGAATTATTCTCTACCTTACTTCTAGTCGACCTAATATTATGTTTTGTGTGACTATGTATTCCCATTTTCAAGAAAACCCAGAAGAGTCACACTTGGTTTTTATAAAAATAATTTCCAAATACATCATATATACTCCCAATTTATGATTTTTTAGACATGAAGATATAAATTTGACATAGTTATTCTGATTCTAATTTTGGGGGTGTATGTTAGATATAAAAATATCCTCTAGAACATGTCACCATTAAGAAGACTCACTAGAATCTTGGTGTAGTAAGAAAAAAAATTCTATTACATTTTCTACTACTAATGTTTAATACATAGCTATAGGTAGCTGATTTGTGAAAACATTGTGGATGAAAAACACATTACAAGACTATAGATATCAATTTCGACATGATCCTATAAAATGTGACAATACAAGTGATAATAATATTTCCAAAAACATTGTATCTCATTCTATAACAAGGAATATTAATGTACGATATCACTTTTTGATATATCATTCTCAAAAGTGTGATATCACTCTTGAATACATTGGTATAGAACATTATATTGTTGATATTTTTACTAAACCTTTGAATTTTCAGAGAATTAATTAAAGCAAACATTATTTTCGTTTGATAAATTTGTATTGAGCTAAATATTTCAGGACTCACCACTGTGAATGTATCACCATTGAATATTTCAAATCATTTTAACTTGCCACTATTTTGACTTCTCATCATAATGACTTATTTCTGTTGTAATATTACGAAACTTTTTAATGTTTCATGCCTTCGTAAAATTATATATGATATTATGTTTTGAACCACTAGCTTCATTTTAATTATAGTTCATTTATTTTTTTATTTGATTGATATTTTTTTCGGGTATTTTGATTTTATAAATCCCTAAATTCATAAATGATATAAAGGATATGTTTGTCTAATTGAAATGTTCATTCACCCTTATTCAAAACCTATTGCTACACTTTTACCTCTTGATTGTTGAACTTCCTTTTTCCATCACCAAAACCATCTGAGACACCCTCAAAATTAAAATTGAATCCTTATTTTGTAACTTTGCTCAATAATTTTCATCCTATAATGAAACAAAAAAGTGGAGCCACACTATCTACCAGTACATCTAGTAAATTGTGAGTTTTAAATTGTACAGTTTTTCTTGTGAATGTATACCAAGCAGAGTGGTTTCTTCTAAGTAAATATTTGGTACTTCAAGTTATTCAAATCCAGGGATGTGTGGACTGGTTCCTTTCAAATGAGTGAAATTATTATCCTAGGTTGATATATCAGTTTCATTAGTACATGGAGTTCAAATTCAATGAGAATGAAGACCAAGTAATAAGATGAGTACATGGACATTGGATTATAATTTCTTCAAGTAAGTGGGATGAATGTATGAATGTTACACACCAAGGTAAATTTAATGATTATAAAGGGACTATAATAGACGATGGTGATGATTTATTTTATGATTTTTCCATGTTTTGTTGACTAGAAATGAAATTGTTTGAAAAGTGAATTCTATAGAGATTTATGGTGAATGTAGACTACTGCATAGTTGTATCCGAAAAATTTTATGTGCAAGGAAAAGTGATTTTTCTACATCCAGGTATCAATATGTCTATTTTATTATTTATTTTGAACAAGGATACAATTTAAATCATTTTATATATCTTATTAATTACATGATGGAGATGGGTAATCCGACATCAATATTGAATTCTCTGATCCATCCAAAGATAATTTCTACAATGTCAAAATACAAAGGTTTGGATGGTAAGGATGAATAAGTTTTAGTGGATTTCGGTGGTTACTGCATAAATAGAATAATATTCAGAAGGGTGAAGATTAGTTGGAACCCATTTGAGAAGAAAAGGGTAGGTGATAATGAAAAATTATATTTTTATTTAAATCATTTAAACCATCCTTAAAAAATGAAACATGTTTTGGACCCTGATATTGAGTCAGATGAGATTATTAATTAATATTTTGAGGAAGAGGAGGATGGTGCATCAATATTTGATGATGAGGAATTTCCTACTGACGAGGACATTGATCTAGATATACCTTATGAATCTCCTTAAATTTCATATTATGCTCCTACTCTTCCTAGGAGTATCCATAAAAGATAGAAACATTTAATGGAAGGAAGTGACGAGGATAAGATAGATGTGATTGATGAAGAATAGTTCAAGAGTAGTTTCAATTATGAGGAAAATAATAATTGTGTAGATAAAGAGGATGAAGATAATGATGATGAAAATATAAATGGAAATGAGGATAATAATGGTAGCGGAAATAGAGTTGATGATAGTGGAGGATATTACATTGATGGTGCTTATGATTGTTCTGATGGTCCAATAGACAGAGTTAGTGGTAAGGATGTTATGATAATTGAAGAGTTTGTTTCTTCCCCACATACATTTTACTCTAAAACAAAAGAGGAAACCTACCTTCATTAGGATGGGTATATGGATTCCAAATACAAAGCATCATCATTTGAGGGGATGAAATACCCATGATTTGATAGTCATATTTTCATTCATTCTATTGGTGATCATAGTGTACCTGAAAAAGTTATTTAATAGTATATTCTTAAAACTTTAATGTTATAGAAAATTTAGGTTTATAATCCAGTTGATCAGTTATTTTTTGAAAAGATGGAATATGAGCCATCAAGTGTTGAAAAATCTTTTTCTCTACATATTTCATAATTCTCAGAAATTTATTGATATATTCATTATCGAACAAGCTATTGTAGTGTCTTCTATATTTGTATCTATACTATTGAGTTTTATTTTTCTAATAATTATGATAGTTTGATTGATCTTATGTATAATGAATAAGACATGTTTTATGGTAATATTGGGATTCTTGTAAAGAATGGCGGGACTAATCATCACGATTCAAAGGATATTGATTGATCTTTAGTTGATATGATTGATACTACTTCGTAGTTGGAAAGGATTGACTACAAGAGTGGGAACGTGCCAGTTGTTACCTATACTTCTGTTCCTACATCATTTTTCCATTTGGTTCCAGTTGATGTTGTTACCAAGAGTGATTTGGCATCTCTTGCTGAAACATTTATTCTTTGATTGATTCAAAATGGTGGAATTAAACTACCTCAGTTACCAGTTTATGTGATCTATATTCATGATATTTGTTTGATATAGGGATTCAATATATTCTACTAAAAATGATAAATCATTTCCATGAAGTAGAAATAGAAAACGGATGGCCTTCAAATGTGTTAGAGTCATGGAAATACATTGTGGATGTGATTAAGTCTTCTTTTTATAATTCATTGGTTGCCCTGTATTGATGGATTTAACATGTTACCTCTATGTATTCTTTTTTCATTGCTCCTCCTCATGTTTCTTATGTTGATTTTCTCAAGACCATCATTCAAAAAGATATTTTTTATGATACTTCTTCCAGTGTTTCACCTTCTATAACTGAGGAAACTATTAAAAGTATTGAGCTTGACTATGGTCATGCACATAATATGATTCAAGAATACATTAATGATATAAAGACTAAAAGATTGACTATAATAATAGATAATAAGTATAATCAGTCTAGAATTTTAAACTATCATGATATGGATTCCGACTTTAAATTATTGGTAGAAAATATAAGGAATATTCATGTTTCTCAAAAGTTCAAAGAATAAGTAAACTTGTTGTAGGACATGAATCCAGTGATTCATTTATTATAGACGAGAAGAAAAACGTTTCCAGTGAAATAGAAAGATCTGAAAATATCAGAATAGATTTAATAATCCTTATAAAACCATTTCAGTATGTGTATGGAACTATAGTTGTAGGAAATGGTTCCATATGTGTAACTTTCCATCTGACACCACTCGCTATTACTCTAGATTTTTTTAGCCCCGGTGTTTCCAGATATCAGTATTCCATTTTTCTAGATAGATTCTAACCTTTGGAATAATCTCCCATAGAATATTTCATAGATCCTCATTCTATAACATATGTTAATGTTGATATTCCAACTAAAACCCCACCCTCTGTTTCTTTAACTTCTAACTAATACAATGATAATAGAAAATCTCCTTTGATTCCTTCTACTAATAAATATAATCATTAATCATTATATTTTTATTGTTTTTTATAAGAATGTTTTTTGGATGTTTTTGTAAAACATTTTTCTATAAATTTATTGGCTAAACTTTAGTCTTTTGTTTAATGAAGTATCTTATATTTATATTCTTTTTTCTTATGCATTTCATATTTTATTATTCGCCTTTGGATAATGCCAAAAGGCGAAAATATTTAATGGAATTTAATTATATTTTTGTATTCCATTGATACTATATATGTTCAATTGATACCATATTTCTTTTATCATAACACATATCTTCAATAACATGTGTATCTTCATTACATTTGATTCAATAGTGTATAATATTTTGTGGTTTGTCTTTGAGACCATGTATATAAAATTCTATAATTTTTGATCATCAAAACTGGGGAGATAGTAGGCCTCCTTGTTTAAATTACAAAAAAATAATGGTAATCATGTTTTTATATGATTTTTTTGTCTTATTCCATAATTTTATAATATCATAAAGATTGGAAGATATTTAGTTAATTATGATAAAGACTCACTATTATGGTTGAGTCATTTCTTAGAAAGACTCACCACAAGAAATTATCACCATCACCATTGTGTCCCCAAAAAGAAGAATCATTCCAATGATGACACTGTTAGAGATGAGTCATCACTAGTATGTAAATTTTACCATGTTTTTGAAAAAATCATCACCAGATTTTAGTCACCAATTGGGATGTCCCCATGATAAAAATTTGACAATTTGTTTAAAAGAGTCACTTTGAGTAATGAGTCACCATCAAATATGACATACATTTGAACTGAAAAATTGATAATGTGTGGATGTTGCCTACCTTTAGCTTTATCTTGCACAAATTAAAGAAAACTGGATATGATTTAGGATGATCTACCATCATAACCAAGTCACATTTGTGTCAACCTTTGGATAAAATAAAAATTTGGTACTGTGTTGAGTCATCGCTAGTGCTTAACTCACCATTATATGTTCTCACCATACCAAAGACACATTAACAGTCTCTATGTCACATCTAGAGTATCTCTACGCTAGATCGAGACATTGTTAGTGTGTATCGCTACCACACTCTAAGTAACATCTACTTCATGACACCACTAGATTGTGTAAACATTCAAAAGACACAACACTACTTTTTAATATTTATTTTAATTATATATATCAAAGGGTTATTATATAGAATTTTATTCCTAAATTTATTTTAATTATTATTCCTTAATTAAATTACATGAATGAATTAAATAATGTGTCGTCATTAAGTACAAGGATGTAAGATATCTAAATTTCTTCTCCTAGGGATTCTTTTCCTACTACTACAGATAAAAGTGAAATCACACACCATCTTATTTACATACATGTAGATATCTAACATTAAAACACAAGTAGAGATATAAAAATGATGCGAGATGAACCTTATTGTAATATCTAGAATATATATCATTATGGATCATATTAACACATGACTATGAGAGTAGAGCTTAACAAAGACTCAGATCTTACAGTCTGAAGAGATGAAGTTTAGAACACTCTGTTCCACTAAAAATCTCATAACCTCAACCCAATCCACAACCCAATATACATTCAAGAGTCACTGTCTATAGATCCTATTAGATAGAGTAACTATATTATTTCTACATTCTAACTTTCTCTATCTTATCATATAAATTTAAATTTTGATAAATGTGTTTATACTTTGTTTGTCACACTCAAACTATCTCTTACACTCAAAATATAAGTGAATTTAATGTCTTCTCAGATTATTTATACCTATTTCCCCTGATTAATACAGAAGAGGTCCTTATGTGTCCTATTATCATTTCTACTCCCATAATTACTATGGAAACTGTCTATGTGGGGCTTGTAATTCTATCATACTATTCTATACATATCCAAGTAGTGATATAAATAATTATTTTTATATAAACTGATAGGAAGATAGTGATTTATAAGTGAAGAGGACTGAGTCTTAGCTTGAGATTGAACCACATGAATTCATTTTCCTCCGTGTGTTTTTTTATTTTATTTCTACACTTTAAAATTTATTTATTTTAAAACTGTAAACAAATACCATAAATTTGATAGATTAATTTAATTTTTGTTTCTATAATATTTCGATTTAGTTAATTGATTTGAAATGTTGAAGTAATATTATGTATTATTTTAATATATTAATAATCAATCATTGATGAATATTTTAAAAGGTTAATATTTACATTGATCTATAGTTTTTATTAACTCAGCTGTTTATATTAATTATGGGGTTTTATTTAAACCCATTTCAAACAGAATTTTTTATTGGGTTCTCAATTCGCTTCCCCTTTGAGATACTCACTCAGACCAATATAAACAAAACAAGGTAAGAGTGGGAATGAATACATTGGAACATAGTACTACCTAGATATCTCTAATAAATATTAATATCTTAATCTTTGATGAGTTTCTAGAAACAAAAAAATACTAAAATGGCAAGTAATGGATTTCTATGTTAATAGAACCCAAATGTAAAAAGGAATAACTTACCCATATCAATAATATGGGATGAAGAACCTAGATAAATATCTCCAATAAACTAGAAGTTTTTTTAAATTAGGGGATTATAAGAATTATGAAAACTATTTTCCTAGGATAAACTCTCATAAGGTATATTTCCAATATCATATGAAAAAAGGATTAACACTTTTTCACAACAATTATAATGACACATAATATAACATATTGATGGTAAATGATATATTAACAGTTTATCTTTTGTTTAATATAGTAAATATGATTGGATTTTCATTAATGAATCATAGGATATGATTAATAAATTTTATAATAGTAATTACGTAAAAAATAATAAGTTAGAAAATAATTTTTAATGGTTTATGAAGGTTTTTGATTGATTGAAATGTGTACATATAGTGTTTCAAGAGTTATGATGTATTTTTATTACAATTAATAATTGGTAAGTTTTGATGATGATAATTATTTTAAATGCATTAATAATTTATTTTATTATTTTTGGTGAGAGTAAATGAATATAATTTTATTGAGTTTTTATCGAGGTCTAAGGTGTATGTAGCCCTGAATATTAAATTTTATTTTATTAAAAAATTTATTTAAGAATGAATGATTTTATATTTTAGGGGAATATATTGAATGGTATTGATAACTGACACATAATGTTTTTCAAGTAATTATTTTAACAATTCTATTTTACCTCCTTGATTTTCAATGAATAGTTACATGTATTCAAATGCTTTAGTAATATATGGGCGTTAGAATCCTTATGTTTTAAACATGTTTTAATGATCACAAATCATAATTAATCATGTATTAATGATTCTACAACTTATTCAAACTAGATCATGAGTATTTATGTTTAATGTTTTCTTATACTTTAATAAGTGCCATGCAAGATCTTAATTTCTCTATATTCAGTTTACTTACATTATACTATCTTTAATCTACACTCAAAATACCTTCTTCGACAAATACTTAAGTATAATACTTTCTATTATTATCTTTATTTAGTTCTGCACATAGTTACATGGGAAAGAGTAAGAAATCATGATTTTGCCACTGGAAATGTATTTCTGACACCGTGAAGCAAGGCACCGTGACCATGAGACACCGTGAACAACACACCATAAAGCTAGACACCATGAAAGACACACCATGAAGCGAGACACCATGAACAAGACAAATTGAAGCCAAACACTGTGAACCAGACACCATGAATCAAGACACTATGTATAAGACACCATGACCCTGAGACACCGTGAACAAGACAACATGACCTTGAGGCACCGTGAATGAGACACCATGACACTCAGACACCGTGATCAACCTAGACCCCATGTGAAGGAGACACCATTTCCATGACTTACCGTGACACTGTTTCTTATACTACTTTGTCGTTTTTCAATTTAATTTCTAACGGTCATATTTGATGACTTTTATGAACTGAAATAATTAATGTTTCATTGTCGACATATCATCAGACAGTACGAGGTATGATGTGCAGAACACATGCAACATGTTGGCTCCAACATGTGAATTCCAAGTTAAAAGTTATTTGTGACGAAGAATCATCAAGCATGATACACAAAGAGTAAGGTAGTGGGGACAATATCAAATAAGATAATTAGAGGAAGTTTTCAAAACAAAGGCACAATGCATGTAACTCGACACAACTGAACACACGAACCATTTTTGAAGCCTAAAGAACATCTTCACTCGACTGAACCTCACAGAGAACACATGAAAAATCGCAACACTCTATTTTTCACACTACTTCTGGAGAAGGACTCAAAGCTTCATCTACATCAATCCAATGGAGTCCAGAACTACATTTACATCACACATGAGCATTCTAAACTCATCTCTAGATTCTTGGTCTACTGTGATCATCCTTTTCTTTAAATTACGAGAATTATGTGATTCTCTATATTTGAACACACACTGACTCCTAAGCTGAACTGGAAGATTTCTAAATCATCACTCAATCGTTTCCTTACAGTCTGGTATCCCATTGTGGATAGTGGTAGAGGTCTGAGGACCTAGACAGCTTGTAAGCTGTTGTTATTGTTGCTTTCCCACGTAGAACTGTGGTAGAGTTCTAAGGACCTGGACAATCAAAGTACTATTGTAAACCCAAATCCAGGGTGTGGATCAGTGTTTTATATAAACTATTTGAGTTGAATAAGTCTCATCTTGAGATTGAACCTCTTGGTTAAAACTGTTGTGCATGTTTATTTCAGTTAAAAATTGTTTGAATATTCTGCTGCAAAGTACATTAAATATAAATCTATTTTAACGTCACTCTGATAGTTAAACTAGAAAGTGAGTGTATTTATGTAAACCAGTAGGTTAGTTTCAAAAGATAATCTAATATTCAGATTAGATTAACAGAGAACTAATCAATCTCTTGAGAAACTAACTGAACCTTTATTTTATTCCAAATTCACTATACTTTAGCTTTTTATTTAAATTATGGGATTTAAATATAAATATTTTAAAAAGAAATTTTTAATAGGAACTCAATTAACCCCCCCCCCACTTGAGTATCCACTCTGAACAACATTTGGTATCAAAGGTGTCTTAAACAGTTTTCAAAACTCTCAGTCTCTAAACAGTTTTCAACTCTGATTTTAGTTGTATCTTAAAGATCTCAAAATTTTTGTTATTTCTAAATTTTATCTCTTTAAAAATATTTTCTAAAATGTTATTATGGATAATAGACTAGAATTTGTAGCTACCAAAATTCCACCCTTATTTAAAGGTGTAAATTATTCCCAATGGGAAATCAAAATGAAAATTCATTTAGAAAGTATGGGATTTAACATTTGTACTACTATAGAAACTCAGTATAAGATTCCTAAAACTGTTAAGACTACTTGGGCTAAAACTACTAAAGATACTTACAATAATAAATTTAAAGCAATGAATTCTATGTATTGTGCTTTATGAGATGAATAATTTAATCGAATATCTACTTGTAAGACTGCTTATAAAATATGGGATACTTTTTCTATTTCTCATGAAGGAACAACCAATGTTAAGGAAATGAGACTAAATACATACACTGCTAAGTATGATAATTTCAAAATGAAATATGATGAATCTATTTCTAATATGTATCTCATGTTTAATTAGATAGTTAATACAATGAGCTCCCTGGGAAAAGTTATTCTAGCAAAAAAGAAAATCAGGAGAATACTCAAAGGTCTTCCAAAAAGATGGAGTGGCACATCAGTCTCAATAAAAGAATCATGTGACATTGGAATGATACCTATCAAGGAGATGATTGGAAAGTTGATGATGAATGATGAAGAGTTAAATGTAAACAATGTTTAAGAATATGAAACAAGAAACAAATCAGTATCCTTAAAGACCTCTACTTCAAAAATCAAGGATAAAGAGAAAATTCAAGCTATAAGTGACAGTTCAAGTAGTGGAGAGAGTGCATCTAACAGTGATGCTAAAATGGCTCAGATAGCCAGATGATTTCAGAAGTTTTATTGGAAAAATATGTTTTTTAGAAAATCAAATTACAAGAGAATGTATGACAATAAATGTCCTTGGAAAAAGGATATGAAAAAGACTGATGAAAGTGATGACATCGTGTGCTACAAATGCAATAGGAAAGGACATGTGAAAGCTAACAATCCAAAGTTAATGTACATGAAGAAATATTATTACAAGGACAAAAAATATAAGAAAGATATGAAAGCGATCTGGAGTGCTTCATAAGATAGTTCAAGTGATTCTGATTCCACTGAGGATGAAAAATCTCAAAAAGCTAATATGTGTTTCATGACAAACATATCTGAGGTAACATTGGATACTCATGCTTTAATCTATTATTATTCTTGAGATAATTCTGATTATGATTCGGAAAACATGTCAAGGGAAGAATTATTTGAATATTGTAACATGATATAGGATACCTGCAATGAGCTGAAAGACAAGTATAGAGCCTTAATAAAGCATCATGCTTTAACTAGAACAGCCTAATATGCACTAGATTTAGAAAATGAAATTAATCATCAACTACTCAATTAGAATACTGAACAGAAATTATCTAATGATCAACTCAAGATATATTTAGAAAAATTTACTAATGTAAATGACACTCTTACAAAATTTGTAGGAAAAACAAGTAACACGAACATATAATATTGGTTTATTCTATTAGCTTGGACATAAACAGATTACCAATAATAGATTTATTCATAAATCCGAATAGTATGTTTTTAGTTCTAGTTCTAGAAATTCTTATGTCTCAACTAGCTACTCACATAGTTATAGATCAAACAAATTTTATCATTTACAATATTTTAAAACTAATTATTATATGAACCCCATTAGACAAATCTTGGTACAAAAAGTTCTTCTTTCTAAACTCTCTGGACCCAAGAAAATCTGGGTACCAAAATCATTTTCTATCTAAAATTGTGTTGTAGGATACCTTCTCAAAAGTTTCCTATATGAAGACATGGTACTTGGACAGTGGATGTTAAAGACATATGACATGATACTTTTCCTATTTTAAAAGCTTAATCAATGTTGATGGAGTATATGTCACCTATGTAGATAACTCAACAGGAAAGATCATCGGCTTAGTCCAGATTGGTAACACTGATTCAATATTAATATCAATGGTTTTATTTTTTGATGGACTAAAGTATAATATTCTAAGAATTTGTCCATTGTGTGATAATGGTTTCAATGTAAATTTGAAAATAATGCTTTCTATGTATTTGATTCTACAAATGCTCTGGTATTTACTGCACTGAGAAATGAAAATTTTTATGATGTATAATTGAAATCTTTATCAAAGAAAAATATTACCAGTTTAAATTAATTTCATAAAGAATCATGGCATTTGTGTAGAAGATTAAGAAACTTCAATATACACTCAAATAGAAAACTGACTACTAAAAACTTAGATTGATACCTACCTAAACTTGAATTCCCAGCTAAAAAAGTTTTTAATCCCTATCAAAATGGAATGCAATAAAAATTTTCTTTCAAATAAAAGAAAGAAGTTTATAATTCTCAACCTCTCGAGTTGGTTCACATGGATTTTTTTGGACCATCTAGAGTTTCTAGCTTAGATGGGAAGCATTATGTTTCTATCCTTGTGGAAGATTTTTGTATATATACTTGTGTATATTTTCTAAATCACAGAAGTGATGCTTTATCTTACTTTATTAAATATTCCAAGTCTATGGAGAACCTTAGTGGACATAGGATGAAGACCATGAGAAGTTATCATGGTTGTGAGTTTGAAAATCAAGAGTTAGAATCTTATTGATCACATAATGCCTATAGTCAAAACTTCTCTGCTCCTAGAACACCTCAACAGAATGGTGTAATAGAAAGAATAAATAGGAATCTTCATGAGATTTCTAGGACAATTCTCAATTAATATGATTTACCAATTTACTTTTGGGATGAAGCTGTTAAAACAGCTTGTTACATTATCAAAAGAGTCTTGGTTAGACCAATTATTAAAAAGACCCCTTATGAGCTTTAGAACAATAGTAACCCTAAGGTTAACTACTTTTGGGTTTTTAGATGCAAATTATTTATCCATAATACTAAAGATAATCTTAAAAAAAATTCTTCCAAAAGTGTTGAAGGAATTTTCCTAGGTTACTCAATATCAAGTAAAGCCTATAAAGTATTCAATAAGAGAACCAAATGTGTGGAAGAATCTATACACATCAAATTTGATGAAACCGATCCACATGAACCTAACACCCCACTTCAAAATATTGAAGAAGATATGTCCATTATAAACCTTACTGACATGAACAATGAACCTATTGTTAAGACAACCAGTTCTGGAAATGTTCCAAACATTTCTTCTGTTGAACCCAAACCTATAAATGAACCTGAAATCTCTAGCCCTATCTTTTCTAGACCAACTAAGACTCTTAAAAATAATACTTTAGATGATGTAGTATGAGATTTAGATAGAGGCACACAAAATAGATATTTACTGAGAAATTAGGATGAACATCAATCATTTCTTTCACAATATGAACCTAAAATATCAATGATGCTATTAATGATTAATTTTGGGTGATAGAAATGCAAGAAGAATTAAATAAATTTGAAATAAAAAATTTCTAGGAATTAGTAGACAGACCTACGAACCCCATAACCATAAGCACTAAATGGGTCATTAGGAATAAAGTTGATGAAGCTGGTAACATAGTTAGAAATAAGGCTAGACTAGTATCACAAGTCTATAGTCAAGATGAAGGAATTGACTATGAGGAGACCTTTTCTCCAGTAGCAAGTCATGAAGCCATCAAAATTTTACTTTCCTTTTTTGCACATCAAAATTTCAAACTATATCAAATGGATGTTAAAAGTGCATTCTTAAATGGGTATATACCTGAGGATGTTTTTGTTGAAAACCACCCTTTATTTACAAACTCTCATTTTCCAAATCATATTTTTAATATATCAAAATAATTATATGGTATAATGCAAGCTCCAAGAGCTTTCTATGATAGATTGAGTACTTTTCTTATTTCCAAAGGATTTAAAAAAGTAACAGCGAATCCTACTCTATTTATAAAACAAAATTATAATGAAGTTTTCGTTCATAAAATCTATGTAGATGAAATTATTTTTGGATATTTGAGAAATTATTTTGGTGTTTATATTTCCAAAATGATGCAAAATGAATTTGAAATGAGTATAATGGGAGAACTGAAATATTTTCTAGGATTTCAAGTTTTTCAAAATGAAAATGGTATTATTTTAAATCAAAGTTAATATACAAAGGATCTTCTAAAATGTTTTGGATTGGATATCACTAAAAGTAGTGACACTCCCATGAGTACCACTTATAAGTTGGATCTTGATGAAGATGGAAAATATGTTGATCAAACCACTTATATAAGAATGATTGGATGTTTTATTTACTTAACTGCTTGTCCTCCTGACATTATGTTTAGTGTGTGTATGTGCACTCGTTTTCTAGAAAACCATATGGAATCTCATTTACATTCTATAAAGAGAATTTTCAAATACCTCAAGCATACACACAATCTAGGACTATTTTATCCTAAAGGAAAAACATTTGAGTTAGTTAGTTTTCCTCATGCTTACTTCGGTGGCTATAAGTTAGATATAAAAAGCACCTCTGTAACATATCACCTTCTAGGCAAGTCACTAGTATCATGGTGTTGTCAGAAACAAAATTATATTGTATTATCTACTATAGAAACTGTGTTCATAGTTGCTGGAAGTTGTTGTGCACAAATTTTGTGGATGAAACACAAGTTACTAGATTATGTATATCAATTCATACATGTACCTATAAATTGTGAAAACACAATTTCTATTAACATCTAAAATAATCCAGTTTCACATTCTAGGACAAAGCATATTGATGTAAGACATCATTTTTTCAGAGATCATTGTCAAAAAGGTGATATCACATTGGAACTCATTGGGACTGAATATCAACATTCTGATATATTCACAAAACAATTAAATTCTGAGAGAATATACTACATCATAAATTAACTAGGCATGATAAAACACAAATAGAGACCTTACATGCTATTGTTTTAGGTCTTACTGTTTGATACCTTACTATATTGTACTTTACTGTTTCATGATTACAGTTTCTCAGTTTCTATCTGTCATGTTTACTGTGTCATCGTAACGTTTTATGTTTACTGTCTCACTATAAGGCGCACTGAAAATCTCACTCACAGTCTCACCGTGAAACTCACTCATTGTCTCTCTGTAATGACCACTCACTTTCTCACTGAAATGACCACTCATGGTCTCACCGTAAAAAAAATTCTTTACGTTTTTCATTAAACCCATATCACGGTAATTATTATTTCTCCTTTTTTATGTTTCCCACTTTTTTATTTTAGTGATGTTTGGTATTCATAAATGATAAAAAAAAGAAAGTATCACTTAATTTTTCACTCAAGGTTTCTTCTACCTACTCTTTTCAAACCCTTATCCGGTCTTGCAACCTTTATCTCACTCGAACAATCATTTAATGCCAAGGACGAATCGTCTGTCTTCATAGACACCTGAGAAGAGATTCTTGAAGAAGAAGAATATTGCACCAAAGCTGACACCTGAAAGACCTTTAAATCTGAATCTAGTAAAACACAGTGTTGTACCTGAAAAATAGGTTTTCCCAAAGTGGCTTCTATCTAGTATGTCGCTCGTACTGAAAGTGTTCGAACAAAAAGGATGGATAAAATGGTTGTATATGTAGGATAGACCCATCTATCCTAGGTTAGTGGCATAATTTTACCAATACGTACAGTTCTCATTTGATTTTGGTGAATGTTATGTTGTAAGGAGTTGGTTCAATGGTTAGAGATGTTATTTCACTTTGAGGTTATTAGATGCATGACTTAAGATACCTCATTAGGGAATTTATGATGATTATCCAAGAGGACCTCCACCTTCAACCAATTTATTTGATCTAAAAGATGCTCTGCAAAACCTAACTAGAAATGGAACTCTAAGAAGAGCTTTCATTGCTAAATTAGATGGAGAAACAGGGATTCTGTTTATGTTTGTACAGAATTTGGAAAGTCCAAAAAAGGAGATTTTTTTGTATCAAGGTATCAAGATGTGTTTTTGATTCACCTCATGAAAAATTTACATAAGATCAACCTTTTCATTATATCGTACACCATATGTGTGAGTTGATCAAAGCCAAATCGAAGTCCACTTATCTATTCTACTCTCGCCTTATATTAGCCATGCTTTTTGAAAATGGTGTGGTTGGACCTAATGAGGAAGTAAATATGGAATATGATTACTGTCTCTCGAAAGCCACCATCAAAGAGATTGATGATAAACTATAATCCTCAAAAAAATGAATTGGTAGAAGATAATGATAAGGTTTATGACAAGTTCAATATTTTGGATTATCCCTCAAGGATGAGATACATTTCTTACCCTAATTTGGAACCAGATGATCTTGATGGGCATCTTAATGAAGTGGAAGAAGAGGTTGTAGTGCCACCTAAGGCAATTGTTGTTGTTGATGAAGATAGAACTACTGTTTCTCATCAAGTTCATGAAGAAGAAGTTCCTTATATTAAATACGATATTAGTTTGGAAACTCAACCCAAGGCTGTAATAGAATCAGTTTCCAATGATTCAAAAAAGAATCCCTTAGAAGAGACTACAATATAAGAGCCTATAGTGGAAGAGTTACCTCTTCTGCAAAAGGTCAATCTTGAGGAACTCCCCGTGGAACAATCTTTTCCAGAAATCATACCTTCTTCTGAAGAACACATGGAGATAGATTTTCATCTAGATATGCAGGAAATGGGTGAGGGAATTAGAGTTGAGTTTGTGGATTTTGACTAAGCTCTTAAGCCTCTCCGTCCTGAGAAAGAGGCACCTGATGAGTGGGAGAAAACCCCAAATCTAGTGTTTATTGAAGCCTCACATCCAACTGAGTCATGTCCTGTAGACACTTAGAAATTTTTTCCTAGTTTCTATGATTTGAATGAGTCTCATAAACTTATAGCAATCAGGCATGATATTTCCTCCCAATTTCAGTTGAAATAAATCACAAAAACTGCACTTGAGAAAGAAATTGTACCTGTACCAGTTCCTACTCCTGAAACCTTATCTGAACTACCATCCTTTGTTAGTAAGGATGATCTGATGGAATTTGGGGATACTCTCTTATCTAGAGTTGAGAAACTCAGGAACACCCAACCTCTTCCTATGACATATTTAAGGGAGAGAGATGAATCACTATTATTAGAGAATATTTTTTGGAAAATACAACCTAAGATGCTCTATGATATTCAAGAGGTAAGTGTTGAAAATAGGCTACTCAGAAATAAAGTAATGTCCCTATGATTTATGGTTGAAGACATGCAGAGGGAGATACATTCGAGATCTGAATCTATTGCTCCTCCTGTAGAATCTGCTGCTCCTCAAATCCCACAAGTTGGTGTCTCTCAGATTCAACTTTATATTTCATCCATAGATGAAAATATTTCTGGAAGGAATAAGAAAATTTTGATGGAAATGAATGTTAATGTTTCCAACCTCAATAAAATAACTGATGAGTATACATGATGTCTTCAAAAAGTGTTGAATAAACTAATATCCCTGACCACAACTGTCAAATAATCTAGTAAATCCTATAAACCCTCCTTGTATAGTGATCTGCTCAGATCTGAAGTTAATGACGAGCTTCAGAATTCCTTCAGTGGATTTAATGCGGCTTATTTATCTAACATAGTAAAAAACAGTGATAGAGGTCCAGAAATAGTAAAAATACACTCTAAAATTGCTAATGGTGATCAGAAAGAGATTTCTAAGAAATTGGATTTCCACTTGAATATAATTTTCTCCAAGACCGATATGAAAAATCGTTTCAAGTACCTTCTAGAAAATTTTTAGATTCCTCCTATGACTCATCTTTCATGAACCATGTCTAGAAACTCATAGATTTTACACGTTTTTTGTACATGTTTATAGAGAACAAGGAATATTTTGAGAAATCCATGCAGTATGGTAGAGAGATCATTAAAGATTTCATCAAAATCTTCTGGCCCTATCTTCATGTTCAGAGTACAACCATTGTTGCTCCAGCGGCTGCACCTCTCAGACCTAGGATACCTACATTCACCTCTACCCTAGCCTCAACCACCTTGTCTGTCAGCCAAGCACTCAGTTAGATCAGGCATGTGATACATGATCTTCTACTGCCTAGACCATCTACTGCTACTAACTTGGATCCCTTAGTTTTTTAAGGCCTTCCTTTACCCTCTTTATCGACCACATCTCTGCCTTTTTCTACCTTAACCATTGCCCCTATGTCTTCCTCTTCTACTACTGTAAAAGGAAAAGAGAAGGCCAGCCCTTGAAGAAGAACAACATTTATTCTTTTTGATAGAGATGACATTTTTTTGTATTGATCTCGTTGTGTACTATCCCTTATTTGATATTAATAGACTATGAACCTTTTTCCCTCTCTTTGATCGTCTTTTTGATAATCTCAAAAGGGGGAGAAGTTTCTATATATTATGTTATCAATTTATCTTTATAGTTGAATCTAATATACACCTTAATAGAATATGATTTGGGATCATCAAAAAGGTGGTGATTTTTGGACTCCTCATGTTTTAATCATGTTTTAATTATCACAAATCTTATTTAATCAGGTATTAATGATTCTACATCTTATTCAATATTGATCATGTGTATTTATGTTTAATGTTTTCTCATTCTTTAAGAAGTTCCTTGCACAGTCTTAATTTCTTTATATTCAGTTTACTTACTTTATACTATATTTAATCTACTATCAAAATACATTATTTGACAAATACATCAGTCTAATCCTTACTATTATTATCTTTATTGAATTCTGCACATAGTTACTTTGGAATGTCTAAGACACCGTGTCTCTGCCACTAGATACATATGTCTGACACCGTGAAGCAAGGCACCATGACTATGAGACACCGTGAAAAAGATACCCTAAATCCAGACACCGTTATCAAGACATTGTGAAGCCAGACACAGTGAACAAGACACCCTAAAGACCGACACCATGAAGAAGACACCATGAAGCCAGACACCGTGAACAAGACAACATGTCCTTGAGACACCGTGAACAAGACATAGTGAACCTGAGACACCGTAACACTCAGACACCATGATCAACCTAGACACCGTGTGAAGGAGACACTGTTTCCATGACTTATTGTGACACCGCTTCTTAAACTACTTTGTCGTTTTCAATTTAATTTCTAATGGTCATATTTGATGACTTTAATGCACTGACATAATTAATGTTTCATTGTAGACATATAATCAGACAGTACGAGGTACGAGGTGCATAACACATGCAACATGTAGGCTCCAACACATGAATTCTATGTTAGAAGAGAAGTGTGACCAAGAAACATCAAGCACAATAAAGAAACAATAAGTAAGTAAGTGAGGACAAGATCGAAGAAGATACTTGGAGGAAGTTTTCAAAACCAAGTCACACTACATGTAACTCGACACGGTTGAACACACAGATCATTTTTGATTCCTAAATAACATCTTCACTCGAATGAACCTCAAGGACAACACCAGAAAAATCACGAAACTCTATTTTTCACACAACATATAGAGAAGGACTCAATGATTTATTCTCCTTAATCTAAAGGAGTCCAAAACTACATTGGAATAATAGAAGAGAATTTTAAACTCATCTCTAGAATCTTTCTCTATTGTAATCATCCTTTTCTTTACTTTACGAGCAGTGTGTGCTTATCTATGTTTGAACACTCACTGACTTCTAAGCTGAACTGGAGGATTTCTAAATCCTCAATCAATGTTTTCCTTAAACTCTTTATCCCACTATGGACATTGGTCGAGTTTTGAGGACCTAGATATCTTGAATGTTGTTGTTATTGTTTCCTTCCCACGTAGAACTGTGGTAATGGTCTGAGGACCTGGACAGTCTGAGTACTGTTTTATACCCCGATCCAGGTTGTGGATCAATGTTTTATATAATCTATTTGAGATGACTAAGTCTCAGCTTGAGACTGACCCTCTTGGTTAAAACTATTGTTCATGTTTATTTTAGTTAAAACTAGTTTTCATATTCTGCTGCAAAGTACATTAAATATAAATCTATTTTAAGGATACTTTGATTGTTAAACTAGAAATTGTTTATATTTATTGTAAACCAGTAGGTTAGTTTCAATAGATAATCTAATCTTCATATTATATTAATTAAGAACTAATCAATCTATTGAGAACCTAACTGAACCTTTAGTGTATTGAAAATTCACTACAGTTTAGCTTGTTATTTAAATTGGTGGATTTCAAGATAAATCTTTTAAACAGAAATTTTGAATAGGAACTCAATTCACCTGCCCCCCTCCCCCTCTTGAGTATCCACTCCAACCAGCAAATGGGATTTGAAGTTATGTAATTGAAATGAAACTATATAAGGGGTTTTAATGTTTTTTCTTATTGAATATAATTGTTTTGGATATTATATTAGAGTTCACTTCTTATTTTCACATTTCCTTCCAGTGTTTAATTTCGAATCATGGACAACCAATAATCCTCAACTCTAGGAGAGGCATTCCACTTAGTTGAATCTAGGAGACCCCATTGTCCATTAATTATATAATATAATGCTTTCCAGTAGTTGGAGAATGATCTTGCGAGGATCCTCATATGCATAGTTCTTCCAAGGATCGCATGATCTCGGTGGTACGACACAAACTGATTTTCATGTATGCATGTGTATACAAGATCCCACCCTAGTATAGGATTCTGATTTGATGATCAAAATAATTGTATTATAAACACTCTCCTAAACTAGAATCTCATAAAATGTGGGAACAACATTGTAGGTTACTATTTATCATAACATAAATATTGTGTTTCATCTAGCCACTCACATCCCATTGCTCGAACACAATTCACAACCAGTCCCACAAATTATTTAACCTTTTTCTTCTACTTCTTCAATATTTAGTCACCATATACCCACCACATACACCATTGTGAAGCTTTTTTTGTAGTTGGTACACACTTCCAAGGCCCTGAGACTACACCAAATTTCTTTCTTGATGTCAGATAATAAAAATACTTCCTTATTTCAAAGACGAAGTCATCTCACCAAAAAAAATGAGCTCCATCCAACCACTATGAATGATAAACGTTTTGATGAAGTATGTTATCATTCAATAAAATAACTTGTGGATTAATGTTTCATTACATACCATCATGTCTGAGCCCATATATGCCAAACCCTATTCTACACATCAACGTTTGAGCACCCCAAATCTTCAAGTGTTTCATACATCCCATTATCGGGTCACATTTACAACTATATATATATATATATATTCATATTTAATATATTATATGATATGAGGAAAATATGGGATATTTGAGAAGAACTAGGATCAAACTGAGCCTACAAAAGGAGGCCCTTTCCCACTGTGGAGGGGGCTATTCATTAAGGATATGAGCACATTCTAGGGGATCAGCTACTACACATGTTATTATATTATTATTTTGATTTATTTTAAACATAATTCATTTTTAGATTTATTTTCATCTAAATATATCACATGTATTTTATATAAACTAGAATTGTGTCTCAAATTCTTCTTCTTCATTGTTTATTTTATCTTCCACCACAAATTCTGATTATTTTTTCTTTTATTATTTTTCTTCTATCTCTATATCCCTTATTATTTTATTATTATTATTTTATTTGTTTTTCCTACTTCTTATCTTATTATTATTATCATTCTTTTTATTATCTTCTCTTCTTTCTTTCTTCATATAAAATGACCACTTTTCCTTGATAATTAAGAGTTAACCCAAGGCTAGGACATAGGGAGGTATGTTTTTTTAACTAAATTCTTTACTTTAGTACATTTTTTTTATTTCTATTTTTCGGGGAGGATTATTGGAGTGCATGAGTGTGGATATTTCCCACCATGTAATGGAACTCAAAAACATAATTATTCATTGGTTTTAATGTTTTACCATACTAACTTTTCACACAAGCTCTATACATTATAGATTGGATCAATTCAATGGATGCATCGATATAAAATGGGGTGGTTTACTTGAAGGTACCAAAGTCCCAATTGAGTTTTTCCCAAATTTTTTATCATAAGAAGTGGTGTAATCTATAATTCTTTGGCATTAAAGTTTTCACGATCACTATAAAAATAATATTAATTCTAGAGTGTGACTTCATAATTCGATTATCAAATTAAATTTAAATAAAACGAAGATTAATGATGGAACCCATAAAGAAAACCACAGAAGACATGTTCTTTATTTTCAAACTACAATCATTCTTTACATATTAGTGTTTTTAATCATTTCATTAATTCAAATTGAATTGTTGTAAAAAATAAAAACAACATTAATAAATTGTTCTTAGTTTTAACTAATCCATATTTTATTCATGTCTTGTGTTATACACAATATCATGTTCTTTTGATATTATTAATTTCATGCAAGACCAAATATTAATAAACAACTAAATATTATAACCCAGTCATTATAATAGCATATATGAATAGTATTAACTTCCATAAGAAACTAACTAAATAAAAATAATTGAATTTATAAAATAATAAAATAACTCTTTATGGATTAAATATAACATTTAAAATTCGTCTTATAAATTTTATAGACATGATATACGAACAATTTCATTTTTTTTAGAAAAATGATTTATTTTCCAAAAAGTTTAGTATTACCACTTTTTGAGGGTGCGCCCATTTTAAATCTAGCTTTTGAAAATATGATATATTTTATTTAAAGAAAAATAAACTTCGTTATTTGAAGTGGGATTTAAATATTTACTTTGGATGATTTTTTTAATATTTTTTTGATATGTTTCGAATTTTGATGAGTATTAAAATTATACCAAATTTATATTAAATTCTCTTTTTAAAAAAATATAATTTATTTAATTAAATTATATTATACTGGGTTTTATTGTATAAATATAACATTTTTTTACCATTCTATATAAATAATTTCATTACCATTAATTTAACATGTAATTAAAAGGTAAAAAATATTTCAATCTTCTACAATGTTCTAACTTTTAAAACCCCCCTTCTCTTTTTTCGATAATGATAATAATATTTAATTAATTACTGCTACTTATTTTTTTTTTTTTTATAAAAATGGAGTCTATATTTGGAATCCATAGACTATAATTTTTTAAATATCTGTATTTTATTTTTGGGAATTATGAATAGTAACATCGGTAATTGCTTTATTAATACTGTAAAAGGGTAAACCATATAATTAAGGGTAAGAATACTATTATAAAATTACATTAACACTTTTCTAATTATAATAGGATGAGTTTTTTATCTAAATAAAACATTGGTCTAAATGGTGCCGTATATAATCTACTTGGATGATATTAAGACATTTAATTTATGTTATATAATGAAAAGATAAAATTTCCTCACCCAAATTATAATAACTAAATGATTTTTTATAATATTATTTATGAGATAAATTCAATTAAAAGTACATATTTGAAATGGAATTTTTTTTTCATTATTATTTTAATTTATTCATAAGTTTTATGAAATATATAATTATATTTAATACTTATACTTTGATGGGTGAAAATCAATTAATTTATTAAAAATCAATAAAACATTATTATTAAAATTATAATAGCTATAAAAAAGACCCAAAAACATGACCAATTCTTATTAGGAGATTATATCTCGCCGATAATCATCCTATGGTCAGGTTATTGACCATTTGGAACTATATAGGGGAGAATGTGACACTTATATTATTTTAATCAATGTGATGTTCAATATGTAACCTTCATAATTTAAATAGTATGACATTATTAATGATTCATTTTATTTAATATAAATTAAACTAAAAGTATTATAATGAAATATATAATATTTATCTTCATCATAGAGTTTTATTTATAATATTTAACCAAAAATATATATTAAAAAATAAGACATTATTGATGTAGTAATTATTTTATTAATGGTAATATCAAAATTATTGTTTATACAAATATTAAAATAAATATTATATGAGATAATTAATACATCCAATTATTTCTATATATGACCTATATTCCATGTAAATATAAAAAAATAATTGTATTTATTATAAAATCTTATGTTGATATTTTTAATAATCCACTAATTGAATAGTGTCACAATTGACACTATTATTGTTCTGTTAAAATAATGTTTTATTAAATTATATACAAATCACAAAGAATTTAAAAAAATTATATAATTATAATAATTTTACCAAAAATTATATAATATACTTAATTTAAATTAAATAAATAAATAATTCACCCTTTTAATATTGAAATATTTTATAGCTTAACTAAATTCAAATAGAATAACTAAGTTTTAATTAAAATTATAAGGGTCAAATTGACATCAAATCTTGTATAAATTTTCATTGATGAAAAAATTACAATATTATAATAACATATCTTCTAATATATCTAGTTTTGATGATTTTTGTGGGTTTTGATTTTATTATGAATTAATATTTTTTAGGTTTACAAAAGTGTTACTCGCCTCAATTATAAAAGGAACCTCCTCCCTCACTTCTTTAAAAAATTTGACCAATAAATATCATCCATCCCCAGAAATGTTACATTATTAACTATATTATTTAAATTCTATAGGTTCTATTTTTCTTCAAATACAAACTCTATTACTCTTAAAGGAGATTCTAAGGAAGCATGTTGAGGAAGACGTAATCTTTTATGCTAATTTTCTATAACATATTTCCCTATCTACATCGTATTTGTTAGTTGTTTTATTATAAATTAATAAAATCCGTATAGATCATATACTTATAAGTTATTATAAGTATGAAACAAACATATTCCACCATGTATCCATCCTACTAAATAAAATCACCACATGTGTGTATGTACGGCTTACCGTCTCCACGTTGTGGTGTCACTGTTTTTCACCACCACCTTACTTGGATGGTTATAATGGAAGATGTAATAAATATATATTATTATTAAAACATTATATTAATTATTAAATATTATAAACCATTCTATTCAATAACATTAAAAAATTTAGAAATGGTATTGTCACTCCTGTGTTCATACGGCCTACCGTCAACATGATGTGATGTGATTAATTATAGATGATCTTCATTAAAAAATGATTATATTATATTAATGAATGAATAAATATGTTATTTTTTATGTTAAAATAATTTTTTTATTATATATTTTACCTAATAAGTATAACCAAAACTTATTTAAAAAACATGCATAAGAACTTAAGTAGTTAATATCCAATTAACGAGTAGTAATGAAATGTTATTAATAAAAAGTTGATAATATGATCATATATGATATCATAAAAAATAATATGATTCTGGAATAGGTTGATGAAATAATATAAATCCTTATACAAGTGGTTCAGATACATAAAAATGATAGTATACCTAATGTAGGGGATAGTATTTCAATCTCATTTATTTCAAATATTGTTTAGACGTAAGTATTTATTTTTGGTATATTTATCATCCTTGTCTATGTTTTCTAAAAATGTTTTCATAAAATGTATAATATACTTATATTTATGTTTAAATTAATTTTTACTCATTTTTTACTTTTGTTACATGTTTTTGAAGGAATCATTCTTTCGTTTAACATACATGTAATTTTTTGACCTTTCTAGAAAATGTATAAGGAGAATGTTTTTTAACTTATACGGCATAGATGAATTTTTAAGCCTTATTTATATGAATCTTCCTCTACAGGATTTAATTTTTATTTTAAACTAATCCATTTTCTTTTAAAAATAAGTGGCATTTTGATAAATGAAAACATTTTTGAATAAGGAAGGATATTATCTTTATGAATTACGTTCATCTATTTTATCGACGTTATTTTCCAACTAAGATGAGGCTCATTGAATAGGGGTAAATTTTTATTCCTATTAATACTATGATATTATTTTTTTATTGATGGATTGAAATTTCATACAGATTATGTTATTATATAATGATATTTAGGAATCCCATTTTATTTCTTCGGTTATGGTATGATGAATCATTTATGTTTTTGTCAAACATGTAAAAATGATTTCATTATGAGATTTGTGGTACTTATATCTACCTCCAATGCATTGGGTAAATATTTATAACACATGAGACAGAAAAGGATTAAATTGAAAGTAAATTTGGGTCAGTAATATCATGTTGAAATGGAAAGTATATCTGGTTTGATAATACAGGGCCAGAACAAGGAGTGAACTCGGTTCAGTAATGGACTTTGTTCTCTATGATGGTCTTGGAAATTATCATTAGATAATATTGAAATGATTTTCTATGACTGTGTGTTTTCAACACAATCATGTTTCATGAAAATTATATGTTATCATGGTAAATGTTTTTATGACTTACGCCTTATGTACTTCCATGATTTATTATATGACTCAAGATTTTAATATTCAAATAATATGTTCATATTTTTACATTATTATGTTTATATTTTCCTTGTTTTCCATTACGGATCATTTGATCTCTCCCTTTTTTATTTTTCATTTCTCTATGATATAAATAATGGTTATAGGTAGGAAATCTAAAGGGGATGTTATTTATGGAGATGTTTAATATCACTCAACAAGCTAGAAAAATGTGTTCTGACTATCCAAAGACACTAAACTAATATAGTCTTTTGGCATCTATTTATGTAATTTGTTACATATTCTACAAAATATATGTAATTTCCGTGTACATCAATCTTGGGTAGTTTGTGTTGGTATCATAGTGATGGTTTACTTATCCTTTGGAAAATATGATACAAAAAATATAGTTACATCACTAGATATATTCCCAAAGATATGTCTAGGGATGTCGTGATGGGTAAGTCTAACTATACGTTACTATACTAGAATTATTGTAACGATAATGAATAAATTTAGACTAAAAATAATATTATGGGGATTGAAAGTAATCCCCCTTGATTTTTTTATTTTCCTAGTATGCTTTTTTTCACTCACAATATTTTTTTTGGGTTTTAGAAAATGGCATGAAACATGATGATTTATGTTAATGGAGATTATGATGGACAATGAATTGATATTATTCATGAGAATAAAAATTAAATGGAATTTGGAAGGTGGAACATTATTATTATGAATAATCAAAAATATCATAATATGATCAATATTCTACACTTTGGAGAGTTTCATGACCCGTATAATAAGAAAAGGATGGAGTTTCTTAGTGAACATAGTAGAAAGAAAGTTCATTTTTCCTGATTTAAATTATATGGGATGAGGCATTAAGGTGAATGTTACAAAGTATCTAGAATATGATTTAGTAGAGGAAAAGGAAGACCCAAATCTAGTAATTTCAATGGAAAAGGTTCATTTAACCTAATGGAAAAGGATAATGGTATTATTAAGGCATCAAAGATGACTAAATATTTTAAATGTGCAATGTTTGGGCATTAAAAAAATGATTCCCTAGGGTAAAATCTCAAGAGGATAATCGACATGGTTGTATGGGTATTATGTATGTTGCTAATGATGAAGAGACTTAAAATGATATATGATATAATATAAGTGTTATGGAATAAAATGACTATGCTTGGTCAATGGTTTATGAAGATAGTGGAATGATTGAATGTTTATCAATAATAATGTTGTATAAGTAATTTTATGGTATTATGGAATAAAGAAACATATAAGTATTATTAAACAATAGTTCTTCCTTAATTAACTAAATGTATATGTTGAATGGTACCAGTATCTATGAAAATTTATTCAGATATTTTTCAGAAAATGAATGATATGTTTATAATGATGGGATAGAGAGATAATGAGATTTTTTATAGTATTAATGACCTCCAGAATAAAATAAGGACAAAGTGATATCATGATTTTAGTATATAGTTCTTTTTGGGATTTTTGGTATGTTGAAATTTTTAATTGATGAAATCATGCGTGTTTTCACAAAGTTTTTATATTAATTAAAATTATTACCAGGTTTAAAGAAATACATGATTAAGGTAGTAACATGATTGGAATTTGACAACCAAGAATTTCTTAATGAGATATTTTAGATAAATGCTATTATGATTTAGTTCACCACTTTCAAAAGTTGTAGATTTTCAATTTTTGGAAGGATTATAAGGATATTAATTTATGGATAGTATAAGTTATACTATGGTTAATGTTTTTTATATTAATTTATTATTACATTATAGGTGGAATTATGCATATTTGATAACCTATGCTAACCAATTTTTTGATATAGATATAATTACATATCATTATATTTGTGGATAACATGATCTGCTAAAGCTTCTGTAATGAAAAATTAAGCTCCATTTCATTGAAATAGAGGTGGAGTTGAAATTATTTAAGCCACTCCCAATAATGATATTGTACTAAAATCAAGTACTTATTTCATCTCATGTTCATTAGATTTAGTTAAAGGATCTTAGAGACAAAAAATGTTATCTCAATACCTTCTTATTTGATAAATAAGATGATACCTTATATCTCATAGATTTATGGATTTCTAGTTGTTAACTTTCTCCAAACCTTATTATTTTTCATTATTTATCAGACCAAGGTGGATATATTTTTCATCCATATCCTTCTTTCACTTCCCACCTATGTTCTTCTATATGGTAACACAATTAGGATTTTCTTTGGGCAACCATTATGTTTCATACCTTAATTTTAAACATGATGTTTTTGTACTCCTTTTTATGTTGTGGGTTTTTCAAAAAGAAACTTTAATGTAATAAATATTTCATAACCTTGATGATTTCATATGTAGAAATTAATTTTAAAGTGGTATAATATTACACCCCATGATTTTATGAGATAGACTCCTTTTAATTTCATTGATGGCTTGTTGTATAAGCAACATCAATATTATCATGTGATATATGCATCCCCATATTATCATGTGGAATATGAAAAAATATTATTGTCTTGTTCTACACCCAATTTCATGTTATTTTGATAGAATTCATTTCCCAGAAGACTGAAAATATGTGATAAACACAATATTATGACAAGGACTTTATAATGATGGGTATGAATAGTATTATCTTCCATAAGAAAAAATTTGTAAATGAAAATAGTCGAGTCTATAAAATAATAAATCCAATATTTATGGATTTAATCCAATGTTTAAAATTAATCTTATATGTTTTCTATAAATGATATAAGAAAAAATTTAATTTTTTAGATAAAAGAAATATTTTTTAAAAAGTGTGGTATTTCGGCTATTTAATAGTGTAATCATTTTTAATCTAGTTTTGGAAATTTTTATAATATATTTAACAAAATAAACATCTTATATGGAATCAAGATATAAAAATTTACTTAGATAATTTTTTGGTATTTTTCTTATATGTTTTAAATTTTGATGATCAGTAAAATTATACCAATAATTTATTGAAATCATATATTTTCATTGGATTATTGTATATAATTAAATTGAATTATTTAATTAATTTATGATATAAATAGAATATATTTTTACCATTTAGTATAATTATTTTCATTTGCATAAATTTTACATTAAATTTAGATGTAAAAACAATTCAACCTTTTCCAATGATTTAACTTTAAAAAAAACTCATTCTCTATTTCCGAAAATGAGAATAATTTTAAATTACTTAATAAAATATATATATTTTAAAATTAAAAAAATTAAATCCATATTTAGATTCATTTGGAAAATACTATTTAAATAAAATTATATTCTTTTATGGCATTATGAATAGTAACATTGGTAATTTTTTAATGAAAATGGTAAAAGGGTTAAACGGGTAATTATGGTTAAGAATAATTTTATAAAATTACCCTCAAACATCTATTAATATCATTATGTGAGTTTGATTCGACCTAAATCGTCCTGAAGTATAAATGGTGTCTTTTGGAATCCACTTATATGAGATTGGGACATTTACTTTATTTTATTTTAAGAAGAGTTAAAGATGTCACACTCAAATTATAATAATTAAATTATTTTTTATATAATGTTATAATGAATATAAAATTTATTATAAATAGTTTTTTATACTATATGGTGTTTTTATTTATCATATTATTTGATTTTTAATTATTATAAAATATAAAATAAACTAAAAAACTTATACTTTGATGGTTTAAAAATTAATTAATTGATGCGAAATCAACAAAACAATTATTATTAAATTGATAATTACTATCAAAAGACCCAAAAAATATCCCAATTCTTATTGTTAAACTATATATTGACCATAATCCTCATATTTTCAAGATTTTACCATTTGGATCTATATATAAGAGACTGTGACACTTATATTATTTTAATGTGATGCTAAAGTCGTCTCATTCGTAATTTAATAAATATAAAATTTTTCATATTGAATTTTATAGAATAAAAATACTACTAATGGTATTATTATGATGTATAGTATATTTATCTTCATAAATGTTTTTTATATTAATTTTTTACTTAAAATAGTATATTAAATAATTACACAAAACAAAGGTAGTAATTATTTTATTAATGGAAATATCAAATTAATGTTATTACCAATATTAAAATAAATATAATTTTAGATAATTAATATGTCCAATTATTTTTAATGATTACCTATACCCATATGGGATATTATAACTTAAATTTTAGTGGTGATAACATCTTATCTAGATATTTTTAAAATTCCATTAATTGAATAGTGTTAAAATTGACACAATTGTTGTTTTGTTAAAACAATATTTTACTAATTTATTTAATAATCATAATACTTTTTAAAGAAAATATTGAATAATAATAATATGGTTTAAAATAAAATTATTTACATATTCATGGTCTAATTTACATCGTATATATAAATATTTCACCCTTTTAATATTGAAATATTTGCAAGCTTAATTAAAACTAAATAGAATTACATAGTGTTAACTAAAACGATAATGGTTAAATTTTTATACAAAATGGTCTAAATTTCATTGGTTTATAAGATTAAAATTATATAATATATTATCTTGGAATATATCTCACTTTGGTGGGTTTTTAGTCGGTTTTGAGTTTACTATAAATTAATATTTTTTAGGTTTCCAAAAGATCTACTCACCACAATTATAAAAGGGAACATCTTCCATAAATTATTCACATCAACATGATCATTCATGATCAACTATAACCTGATATTTTACCTTACTAAACTTTCTAGTAACATTTTATTGGTTCTGGTCTTCTTCAAAGGCCAACAATAGTGCTCTAAAAATATATTTAGGGGAAGCACATTGAGGAAGAGGTAATCTCATATACCAATTCATTAATACATATTTCTTTTTCTACATAATCTTAATTAGTTGATTAATTATTAATTAATAAAATAAATATCACTCACATACATATAGGTCGTTGTTATTTAGAAAAAACTGCATTCCACTTTCTATATATCATATGAAAAATTAAATCACCCTGCTAGTGTATGTACAGCTAACCGTCTCTATAATGCGATGTAATCTTTTTTCACCACAACCTTACATGGATGGGTATAAATATGGAATTAATAATTATATATAATTATTACAACATGATAATAATTCTGAAATATTATATACCATCATATTCAATACAATTCAATAAATTTAGAAATGTTATCATCGCTCTTGCGTATGTACGACCTACCATCTCCAAGATGTGATATGATTCATTATACATGATATTCATTAAAACATGAATATATAAATTTTTTGAATGAGTAAATATATTATATCATATGTTAATATAATTTTTTGTTAATATAACTATAAACTAATATAGTTAACTAGAACATTTTCGATAGAAAATGCATAAGAACATAATGTAGTTAATATCTGAATAATGAGTAACTTAGAAATGTTATTATCAAACAGATGATAAAAAATCATATATGATATCATAAAAGTGAAAATTATTTTATAATAGGTTTATGTAATCATTTAAACCATTGTAAATAATGTTTATATACAAGCACAAGATATAAGAGCTATGGAAATGAATAATTCTGCAATTAGATTTTTTACTTGATATTTTTTAAATGTAAGTCTTTACTGGGGGTATATTTATCAACCATATCCATGTTTTCTAAAAAAAATTATAAAATGTATAATATTATTCTATGTATTCTTAAAGTAATTTTACTGATTTTTTAACATTTACTACATGTTATGTAAGGAATCTTTATTTCCTTTAACAGGTGCGGTACTTTTTGACCTTTTCAGAAAAAGTACGACAGATTTTTTTTTACATATACGACATGGTCTGATTTTTACATATTATTTCCATGACACTTCCTCCCCTGGTTTTATGTTTATTTTCTACTAAATTATTTTCTTTTAAAATTGAACAGTATTTTCAGAAAATAAAATGTATTTGAAGAAGAATGATACTATCCTCAAAGATTATGTTCATTTGTTTAATCAATGTTATTTTCCATCTAAGATGATGCTCTTTAAATAGGATTACGTTTTTATCCTTATTATTACTAAAATTTGATTGTGTAAATGATGGAATTAAATTTTATTTAGATTACGTTATAATGAAATTATGTTTGAGAAACACATTTTATTTATTATGTAATGATATGATTATTGATTTATGTTTTTGTGGAACATTTAAGAATGATTTCATTTTGATATGGGGGGACAAATATCTCCCTAAAATGAATTAGTTAAAGATTTATATCTCATTAGAAAGATACGGATGAAATGGAATGTAAATCTGGTTCCGTAATACAGGGCTGAAATCGAAAGTATATTTGTTTTATTAATAGAGGGCTGGAATGAGGAGTGAACTCAGTTCAGTAATATACTTGGTCTACTATGATGGTCTTGGCAATGAGCTTAGATAATATGGAAATTATTTTTTAGGATTATGTGTTTTCCACTAGATAATGTTGTATGGTAATGTTATGTTACCATTGTTAGTGTTCCTTTATGATATATGCCTTATATACATACATGAATTATTTTATGACTCAATATTTTGATATTCAATTTATATGTTCATATTCTAACATTATTATGTTTATTATTTCTATTTCTTTCCTTACAAATCATTGGAGAAAAATATTTTCTGGTTATTATTTTCCTCGGTATATAAAAAATGGTTTTAGGTAGGAAAAATAAAGGGGAAGATATTTATGCGATATTTTGAGAATATTTGAACTAGCTATAATATTGTTCTATGAGTTTCCAAATACATTAAACTAATATGGTATTTGAGAATCTATTTGGGTAATTTTTTAAGTATTTCAAAAAATAAATGTAACATCTATCTACGTCATGTTTGGTTTGTTATAAGTAGACTATGGATAACAGCCAATACATCCATTATAGTTCCAGTTAATACATATGACCCACTTAGGGGATCATTGTAAGATTTATAATTAATTTCTTTAAATTATATTTTTTATTATTAAAATTTGTTAAACTTAAAAAAAATTATTTGATTTCAAATGAAATAGTCTTTGAGTTTGAAGGATTTATTTTCTTTTACTAATCTATGATGGAACCTAGCATCCAAAAACAATGAAGGAAGAGGACTAAAATTCATGATAATATGGAGTTTAATTTTATATTATCTTTTAAACTCCGTTCATTTAACTATGTTTATAATATATATATAAACAAAAAATTTCATGAACAAAAATAAATTTTTGATTTACTTGAATTTTCTAAGAGATATTATTTTATTAAATACCTTATGATTCCAGGTTTTTAATATCAATATTAATAATATTGGATGAGTAAAGTGGAAAATTCAAATATTATAGTGAATCATTGATATTCAAATAAATACTCATGATTTTAGGGAAATGGTTAAATCATGTAAATTAAATTTCCTAATAATTTTTCTTGCAATGAATTTATAAAATTCAAATAAATTTTTTGGTTATTATTTTTCATTTCATTAGTGATTTTCCAAAATCATATGACCCGTTACCAAGGAAATTTCTATAACAAAAAAATTCTATTTTATCTTGAGCATATTTACGGACTTATATTGTAAAATTCAACTTGCTTGGAAGGGAATTATAATTTTTTGATGTCATAACTATGAAAAGAAAATAATTTATAATGATTAAGGTACCTTTTGATAAAACATTTATCTTTGAGACAAACTTATACATTAATCATTATTTTACCCATAGAGGCTATGAATGACCTTCTTAGGAATGAGCCATGTCTCAATCCATTTTTATCGATTTATACACAACTCTTATTATATTTATGATATTTTAATGTTGAAGTGTTTTATTTGGGATGTCATGGAAAATAGAGAAAATGAAATGTATGTACATTGTATTGAGGTGCAACTTCTGGTAATGAGAATAATTTTTTGATTCATACATTGTACTTTAAATTTTTTCCTTTCTTGAAAAATAAAATGAAAAATGAAAACATGAAACATATATATTAGTAGATTATGACATAGAATAATAAAAAATAATTATTACTAGACCGATGATTTTTATAATATTTAGTTATGTGTTGGGTGTGAGATTCATTCTAAACTAAACTATTGAAAATGATTTAATTTTTTTGGAAAAATATAAATGGCAAATAAAATTATATATGTTGAAAAAAATTCAATAAGGAGCACTTCATTTATCGTGCTTTCATTTTTCAAAAAAATTACTTTTATTTTTTTGAATGTGGGAGTTATTAAAATTTGAAGGGGATATTTTTAGTACATTTCAACATTTAATATCATGCATTGTACTTTCTAAATAAACCTCCTCCTAGTGACTTTTTTTAATCAAAAATTATTTCTCAGCTTAAGCAACTTATTAATTTGAACCATGATTGAAACATCCTCATGACCTTTTTTCATTACAATTTATTGAACTTCTATTTTTTTAAGCATATGGATAATGATTAGTTTTTCATGATATGAACATAAAACTATTTGAATTTTTATCATGATTGATGAGTGAAAGATTAATAGTGTGGTAAATACTAACTTTTCATATTTAATGATAATAAATTAAGAAACTTGAACGAATAAAAATAAAAGTTCCATCATTTTTCAGTAATAAAAAGTAAAATTATTGCATAGATTAATCTTTTCAATAATGAGAAATTACATTTATATTATTATGGATTTCTGAATTCTTGATTTAACAATGATAATCATTTTATTTTATTACTTTAAAATTTAAATATATGTAAAATTTATTCCATCATTAATTAAATTATGATTTTTTAAGCTTGGGGACAAGTATAGTTAATGTGTTGGGGTATTGGAAACAATTTTATTTTAATGATTTTATTTTTACATAATCTATTAATTTTTAATGAATTTCAATGAATAGTTGCATGTATTCTAATGTGTTAGAAATAAATGGGGATTAAAAATTAAATATTTAAAATGAATCTAAATATTATATTTATTAATTTATCTTATTAAATGTTATATTTGTCAAAATTATATATTAGTTTTCTTATTTTTTTGGTTTTCAATAAAAAACATCACCAAATAAATAGAATCAAATTTAGGGGAGGAACTCCGCATAGCTTGATAAGTTGGGATAGTTTTACATGCTGGTGAAAATTTGATGTTCCTCTATGGAAGAATTGTGATCTGAAGAGGATTATGAGATTTATAGTTGGTGTAATGCTTGAATGAGATGCATGGTTCAACAAACCTGTTGTTCATGTATGGATGGGTATTATGAATCCCACCCAAGTGTAGTATTCTGAGTTGATGATCACAATTATTGTATTATATATGATCAACCCGATGAGTATATCTTGTGATGTGGACAAATTATAGAAAAGTACTATTTATCATAATATAAATGTTGTTATTTTTCATAGCCACTTTCCTTCTCATGCTCAAACATAGGTCTCCACTGATCTCTACTATTTTCACCCCTCATATTCAACCACCAACACCTTTACTCATTAAATAATCACGATATCCATTGCTATAAATCTTGATCTCGAGCTGGTCTCCACATACAAGGATTTGAGACCACACTGTATTCTTCCTTAACACTAGGTGATCACTATAAGGTAATATTTTGAATAGGGAGTCACTCCAAATGAAAATATTAGCACCCACCAAACACTATGAATGATTGGGGGTTTAATGAGGTCCATACCCAAGAAATACGAGAAGAAATGGATAAATGCCACATTCCCTTGCACAATTCCTGATCCATGCATGCCAAAACCCATTCCACACTGCAATGTTTTAACATAAAAAATCTTTGATTTTCTCAAAATTAACACTAATAGGACTCAAGGGAGAAAAATATATCTATATTATATTCAAAATATGAAATAAGATAAAGAAGTTCTAAGATATTGGATAAGACAAAGGATCAATCTAAGACTATAAGTGAAGTCCATTTCCCACTACAAATGGCGATGGACACTAAGGAGAGGATCACATTAGAGGGGCTCAACTATTACACAAAATTTCCCCCTACTTATTCTTATTCTTTACCTTCCTCATTTATTCAATATTTTACCTCCACTTTGTTTTACATTTACTTTTAATATATTTCATTTCTCTCTCCGTCCATTATTATTCAATTAGTATTTGTTTATGTGTTTGTATTTTTAATCTTCACTATCCTTGTTATTTATATTATTATATTCTCTTTCTTATCTCTTCATCCACATTGACCTATTACCCCCAATAATGACGGGCTAACCTGTGGTTCGATATGGGGTAGGTATGTGGTATTTCTTAATTTATACACTTCAATTCATATGTTTTATTGAAATTTGTGGGTAGAAAAAGTGTACTTCACTATTGTGGTGGCATTCCACCATAACATAGAAATAAAATAACTTCTATTAATTTATCATAATACTTTTCTTTCCTTCCTTTGAACATAGGATATTCACATAATGGATTTAATGTTTTCAGGTGCTTAAACAACATACATTTGAGTCAGTTCTTATTAAGTATCTCAATATCGTTTAAGGTTTAACATGAAACATTGTTATATTTGGATGTGGAATCCAGTTTTATTATGAATTGAAGGTTTTAAAATCACTAAATAATTGAATATTAATCCATGACTGAGATTTACAAATTGGATTATCAACTAGTATTTAAAAATAATAAGAAGAATATTGGAACCCATAAACCAAACAACAATGGATCTATTCCCTCTTTTCTAACTATATTATATTATTATATGTTAGTTTAATAATTAAACATTTTCTTTCATATAAATATTATTTCCTTAAAAAAATTTAAATAGTTTTTAGGTGTATTTTAATTAGTATGTCAACCAACTCTGAAGCCCCTCATGTGAGGAGACTCTAGCCAACAACTACGTTGGACCAGGAAGAATTTATAATTTTTATTTCAACACCCCAAATGATAGTCAAGCATCAATAACATCTATGATTAATATTTTATTTAATGTTGAGGTAATAATGTTTAATTTACATAATAGGGTTAATACATTTTAAAAATACATGTTTTATTATTTATATATTCATTGTATTGAGAATGTGATATTCTAAAAATATGATTATACTTTCTTGTTGAGGATCAATATGTTGAGAATATTTTGTTTATAATTTAAATATAATATAATTTTTATGGTTGGTAGTTTAAGTTAATGTGGTTTATAAGATTTTAGGATTAATATTTGAGTTAATACTTTGTATCATATATTATTTTATGATTTCTGTTATATTGGCTAAAGATTATAATTTTTTACCAGAATATGTTATCAAATCATTTTTATTTATTGGTTTTGAATTTAGTTAGTGATATTTTAGAAGAAACCTATGCTTAAATATTTATTGAATGATTTAAGATGATAATTGGGAGTTATTATTAATGGTTTAAATATTTGATAACAAAGGTATATTACTTTGACATGTGATAACCATTTTTGTTTTGGTTAGTTGATAGTGATGTGAGGAATAACTTTCCATCATTTTTTAGATATTTAGATATGATAAAATTTAGTATTAGTGCTTCATGAGTGACATTCTATCCTTGTTATATATTAAATTATGTGAATCATAGGTCGAAACAACGCAAAACAAAGTCATATGACAAAATTGTAAAGAAAAATCATGTTATTATATTTTCTCGCATTATCTAAGTCAGTGGTAAAATGATTCCTCAAACTCAAGTAAGATGAAGAAGGATCTCTTGATTAATATGTGTAAAATGTCACTTTTCAATCAAGGAAAGTTTTTGGTAAACTATTAACATGTATTGACTTTACAATTATTATATGGGTTTGAGAAATATTTCAGAAATGATATAGTTCATATTATTTACTTTGTCATTTAAGTCCTTTTAAAAAATAAATTTAATCAATCATAACTTAAATACATTTCTTTTCACTTATTTTTATTTACATTTTAATCAAAATAATTATTTTAAAATTATTTTTAAATTTTTGTTATAAAACAAGAAAACAAAATTTAATTGATAAAATATAATTAAGGGGTTAGTTTTTTCCCTATAAGATTTGAAAATATATTCATATTCAATATATTCGATTTGTTCTATAGATTTAGATTCACCAAATATATATCTTAAAAAACTATGGTATATTATGGAAATATATTTATTAAATGATATAGTTATCACAAATAATTCATGTTGGCATGTTTGACTAAAAACAATCGAATTAGGGGGAAAATATAATTTTTTCCGTAATTAAAATGTATTTATTATATAAATAGTAATACATACCCATAATTTAATGAAAAAAATTAAATCATATATTATGTAAAATATTTAAGTATACATTTTTCAATAAAACTAGTTGTGTTGTAAATTTTTTGATTTAAAATTAAACTGATTTTATATTATAAATTAAATTATATAAAATGTATTATATTTGATGAATCATATTGTAAAAATTATCTTATGGGATATTTTTATTCTTTTTAGAAAATATTGATTATTTATTGAATAGTTAAATATTCAATTTCTAACAAAACCATCATTTATTTTCAGTAAATAAATTATTTTAAATTCATATAATTTTTTTTATTTTTTTAATGTATGGTAAGAATGGTTTTATTATAAATACTATAATTAATTACATAGGAATCAAAATGTTATTTTATTTTTTTAATAAGTCCATTTTTTAGCAAGAAACACTTTTCAAGAAATTAATTTTCATTACATATTTTGCACATATTTTAAAATTAATTTCCCCTTATTATAAAAATTGTATCATGAAATACATATTTCATATTTGGAATTTAAAATTCATTAATTAGGCCAATTAAATTCTAGGTCATTATGACTAGTAGTATTGGAAAAAATGGTGTCACCATTGTAAAATGGTTAAAACGGTTTAATTATTGGAAAATATTTGGGATAAGGTCTCCAAATAACATCTTAATTCTTATTGGATGAGTTTCTTTCTAAACATTAACACCTTACCATAATGTTTAAACTATATTAGTGTCATTTAATAATTATTAATACATATATTATATTTAAATGTAAAAATAATTACCAGTGTACCGCACCACAAACATATAAAAGGGAACCTAAACGTATCACTTATACTCCTAGAATGATCTATTTATCATGAACAATATGAGAATAAATACCCTTTAAAAAAACATCCACATGACCTAATTGTTTTAGTCTCACTAAAAGAGATTCCTAGAATGCTTAAATTGTAATCTAGAGAAGTTTTCCGAAAGAAGAAGTTTAAATTTTATCAAAGTGGGTTCATGTTTATTTTTTATTCAATGACAACAAATATGATAATAAATATGATTTTATAACAACCTAAATATATTCAATATATTCAAATCTTATAATTTTTATGTTTTAACCCATTATAATCTACTTTTACATTCCATATTAAATGAAAACATCGCTCAAGCACACATGTGGATTGCGACGACTACAAAGTGATGTGTTTAATTTTTCATCACCATATGTCAATTATGGTTATATAAATTTATTAGTGGAAATATAATATTTTTATAATATATTTATAAATATTTAATGATAAAATATTATCTACCCTCTTTCACACCTATCATTTAAAAAAATATAATGTCAATCATGAGTACGTGTGGACAACCACCTCCACGAGGAAATGTGATTCATTTTTCATTTACACAATAAAGTGATGATCATAAATAAAATTTATTAAACATTTATTATATTTATGTTATAGTAATTATATTTTAGTAGTGAATATTTTTTTACATTTCTTTCATTAATAATTTCAAAAATTCAATCATCCTTCTACAAATGTATGGACTACCATCTTGATGAAGTGATGTATATATTATATATATACTGACAATTTTATATTTTATATAATTAATCTTTTCATATTAGTGGTATGTAATTTTTCATTCTATGTTATTTTTTTCAAAGGGGTTTGATTCGAAAGTAACTTACTCATTAATGGTTTTTGTCAAAATTATTTTATTTTATGGATTATCTCTATTAAATTTACATTTAGTTAAATAATAGGATCCTTATAGGTTTTACCCCATATTTGTTTTACAATAATCTATCTATTTATTGTTTTTTTTCATTTCTTGAAAATTTCCTCCCTTAGGTACAAAAAATGATCAAGAAAATGTTTTTAAGAAAAGTCACAATATTTCATCTTTTTGGAAATGGAAACATTCTCCTCCCGGATTTTTTTCTTAAAAAAAATTAAGTTATATATTTATATATACATAAATATTTTTTAAATATTATTTAAACTATCATTAAATTTATTTACAAACGAATAAAATTAGTCATTTAAATTGTCTTCTACATGAATAAATTTTTAGTTTTTTTGAAAAAACTATGAAATGAATTATTTATCATAACTTATATGAAATGAAATAATTTTCGCAACCTTAGTTATTTCCATTATTCAAAAATATTTATTATCAATTTTACACATTTTTTACATATAAAAAAATATTTTTATTATTTTAGAAATATTATGTTTTAAAATTCACTAAAATAATATATTTTTTTCACATTTTTTTATATATTAATTTGAGTGCTTTTAAAAAACTCATTTTTAATTTATGTCATCATACATTTGGATTATTATACATAAATATAGAAATCATATAATGATACCACCAATATTATTTAATATAAGTCTTCTGATTATGTTGTTTTAATGGTGATTCTATTTAACTCATTACATTTATTTATGATAATTAAGTTATGATAAAATCATTATGAACCCCATTTCTATTTTCATGGGTTATTAAATGATGAATTTTTTTAAGATCATGTGGAAAACACGTATATGGTATTAATTATATTATATTTGGTCTCATAAATATACATCCCTATAATGATTTGGGTAAATAATAATATCACATGAGATAATGTAAACCATAATGGGTTGTGCACCTAATTCAGTATAGAACATTTTCTGCTATGATTGTCTCGGTAGTGATCCTTGACTAAGGAAAATATGTTGATGGATATTGAAACCAACCCACTATGACCCTATTTAAACTATGAATTTATTTCTAATGAATGTTGACTTCAGATATGATGTTATATTCTGATGTGTATTCCAAATGTTTTTTCTTAAGCTTATAATATGCTATCGCGACTCATTATTTGTTATTGATGATTCCATAATCTTCTGAATTATGTTATTTTTTTATAAATAATTCTTCAAAGACATGTTATTAATGATATTTGACTGATTGATAATAATTTGTTCAATTGTGATTATATTATCCAACCTTTATGCTTATGTTATGCTCAAATATGATCATTTATTCATATCTCCCCTGTTTTCTATTACTGATAATATAAGACCATTCATTCATATTTTTCTATTTCCTAGGTTATAAATAAATGTTTTTATTGATTCATGTATAAGAGTTGTCCTATTTGGGAAGAAATTCCACGGAGATATTGATGATATTTCATGAAATTACATGATCATGTATATAATATCCAAATAAAATAAAACTTTTCTATTATAAGGTGTCTATTACTATGAGATGTATTAATTTTTCAACTAAAATGTTGTAATATTTATGTTTTTAATTTTCCATTTTCCTCATGTATGGTCACCTACCTCTTGATTTATATAATAATGATCTTTTAAACCACTAAAAATATCTACCCAATACAGTTGTGTTAATTTTAAACTACTGAATGTTATTTATTTTCATCTCTGACTATACGAAGTATACATATGATTTCACATTTCATTAAAATAAAATTTTTAAATCATAGAAATACGACTCATTATTTTCATATTTCTTTATCAAATTTATTGTTGTAAAAAATGTAGAATGAGAGTGCTTTCATCATCATTAACAGTTTCTTATACTAAGTTAAGAGGATATTTGATTGTGTTTAAATAATTAATATTGTCAAAAATATATCTTTTATTAAACATATTTATATGAAACATATTTTATATATGATATAATATTTTATAAGTGTAAGAAGTATTCTTTATAGTTTACATCACAAGCAACAAAACATTATTTTTCATGCAGTGCCTAATATTTATTTCCATATTCATAGATAATTTTTTTTAAATTCATAGATCTATTAATTAATGAAACTCTGAATCAAATATAACTATCATTTTTAGTTTCATAAAAAGAATATTTGACTAAATTTGTATTTGTTAAAGATAATCCTTAGTTTTTGTAATCCAATATCTGAATTCATATTCATTAAATTAGTTGTTATTTTCCTTATCCCTTAACAAAGAAATTATTAAGTATTATAAAAAACATAATTTTATATATAAATAATTATTTTATAATAATTTTTATCAATAAATAATCCCTAAAAATGTTACATAATAGATCCATGAGAAAGATCGTTAATTTTAAATAAAAAACTAGTTGATGAATTGATATATATATATATATATATATATATAAATCATTACTAATGATATTTATTTGATAGGATATTTTAATGTATCCTTCTTGTTTTTACAATAAGAATATATGAAAAATCAAGTAAACTATTTTATATTATATATTTAATAACCCTAATTCAATTATTATATGAAATGATAATTTAGGATATATAGTATCAATTTTGATCTGAATTATTATAAAATATATTTTTGAAAATCTATTTGTTCATAAAGGGATTAATATATGTTCATATTTTCTCTAAACATCTTCTTCATATGGAAGGTAAATTATAATACCATAACTAAAGAAAATTAACGGAACATTAGTTTTATTTCTATAATTAATTAGTTATATATATTTCCCAATACACCCCCATTTATAAAATTTGGTAATTTATTATTATTTTTGATATATTTTATATATGGTCTCATGTATTCTTATCTGGAAATGTTTTCCTTATAATGTTTTGGATATTCATCAAGATATTTTGAATAATTATTTACACTTATTAGAATAAATTCTCAATATACTAATTCTAATTTCCAAACACGGAATAGTCTAGATTAATATTTCATAAAGAATATATCACATATCATTCTACTCTTTATCTTGTAATAAAAATATCATATTTCATAGTAGAGGCTTTTACTTTTTCATGAAGCTTTATTGGTTTATTTAAAAGGCATAAATTTTCACCAATATCCCTCTTTATAAGTATCATTATTTGAATACTAAATACATCACAATTTTGGTCAATTGGTTATTTTATATATATTCTAGTATATATACTATAGTGATGAAACAATGGACATTATATATTTTAAGATTTTGGTATTGGAATGGAAATAAAATACATTATAAATTATAATAAACATTAATTGCAAATTGTTTTACAATTGAGGTTGTGGATTGTACTTATTCTGAAAATTATTTTTCTATATTAAAAGTTTAAAATAGAGGAACATGAAAATAAATTTCATTGAAAATATTATTAATACATACTAATACTCATACAAATATGAGTGGACTATATGTTCAATATGTCACGACCCCCTCCCACCAAAGATTCCCCTCCAAAGATGGCAATGGTGAAAGGAAGATAATGACCCCTGAGTCCCACCTCTAGTAGGCCCCGGGTTGGAGACTAGCACCAACCTGTGGATTCTAAATAGAGAAACTGAACATGTGCCTCGGTACTGCTACTACGAAGCATTCATACAACAAACAACCCCAACCCTATTTAGGTTTTCATGTTTTAGCAGAATTAGTTTATTAGTTACGTAACTACGGGGAAACTATCCACAACTAACCACATCGATCGTTCGTAATGCATATGCCTGCCATCCACAAATCATGTTAGGAAAAACACAAGCACAACAAAACCCTTCTTATTAACCAACCAACTCATTGATTATTTGTCCCATTCTACAACCATGACCCACCATTCATTAACTCTACCACTTTTATTTATTATTCACAACCCGTAGTCCGTTCACATTTAAACCCATCCATGAAGCCCCGCTGCAAACCACCATAACCACAATCACACCAAAACCCATAAATCATTACACCTTTAATACCATTTATCGCAGCCCCAATTCCCATCATCATCATAGCATTCACACCAACAAAAAACCAAGTCAACTGCAGCCCCGATGCTCACCCGATTCACAACAACCCACATAACACCCCCATCACATGCCACGTATCCAATCCAACACACACATGTTGATTATTCCATTTTGTTTGATAGGGGTGATCACACAAGGGTTCCAGATTTTAATTAGCCAACATTACGTGATTAACCAAATTCCACATTCAACAAAGTTGTATTCACCAAAACAGTCAAGATGATGGGGAAACATTTAATTGTGCAAGCAAAGGCCCCCAAAAAATGTCATTTTCAGTAGGCATAAGCCTATTCAATTCACAACATAATATCACAGGATATAAAGATAAACATAACAACTTCCCCATCCCTGTTATTTAACCAGTTATTATCTTAATTTATTGGTTCAACCGTTTCTCCTGAAAACAAGAGGATACCCACCCCACATGATGCACACAATTAGAGAGACGAAGGTAAGATCCCTACCTCAACAGGTTCCGGTCGCAACTCGCTCCCAGATCAACTTTAAAAGGCGTATTTCGGTGTCCGACACTTCTGTCAGGTCCTGGAAAAACATCCTTGGGTGGAAGTAGGAAAGGAAATACTGACGTAAAGACAGCAAATCCAGGCTCAAAAGTTCGGCCTCATCATTACGATCCTGTGGACACTGACGGATCGTAAATCGGAGCTCGGACGAAGATGTAATGTAAGAAAGATCCTCCGAGTCTTTTGGGAAAACTCTGCTCAGAGGAAAGGAGAGGTGAGGGATGAGTTGAAAAGGAGGAGGGGACCCCTCCATTTATAGGTGAGAAAAGAAAAAGTACACAGTGTGTACTTTATGGTACACGGCGTGTACTCGATCGTTTCACCTGGTCTCCATGCAGCTTCCAACATGTCTCTGCAGCCGTTGACTGTTCAACACATGGTTTGAGGGTAACTCATACGCAAGGAAGAACTACACGACATGTAGTTTGGACACACGTCGTGTACCCATTTCTTTCACATGGAAAATACATGGCTCCAACACGACACATGGCCGTTGATGGTAACGCGTACGCGGGGAAAGACTACACGGCATGTAGTTTAGGGTACACGGTGTGTACCCATTTACTTCACACGACAAAGACACAGCTCTAACATGGCACATGTCCGTTGACTGGTAACGCATATGAGGGGAAGGACTACACGTCGTGTAGTTTAGGGTACACGGCGTGTACCAATTTACTTCACACGACAAAGACACAGCTCCAACACGGGTTATACCCGGCAAGGTGGTACACAGCGTGTACTCACACTACACGACCTGTACTTACAAAATTCTGGAAAGTGTGGGAAAAGTCCATTTTACCCTCCAGAACACTTCGTTGCCTTCTTTTTGACAAAGGAATGGGCTGGAGTGGTCCAGGACATTACATCAAATACCTCTTAAAAAATTCTCATCCCCAACGAATTCAAAACCATCCTAGAGGAACCCAACAAGATGCCTCTTAGGGCGCTGGTTATAATAGGAACCCAACCACCAACCCTAATTATAGGTGTTAGGAATTCCTTCACTTATGTCGAGATATTATCTGCTTTAGGCAGCACTAACCCGCCTGCACAGGTTTAATCGCATCCTCATTAATGTGTCTCAATTAAGAATCGGGTCTTCTAACTTCCATACATTAGGATTTTTCAACTCACACTGCCCCCAACACCACACAACCCACACACTTCCCGAACACGTGGTTTGGGGAAAATTACTTTTCCTATGTCGAGATATTATCCGCTTTAGGCGGCACTGACTCTCTTGCACGGGTTGAATCGCATCCGCATTAATGCATCTCGATTAAGGATCAGGTTTTTCCCTTCCCCACACACCCAGACATGTTACACACTCCAAGATAACACAGGAAAAAAGGTCTCATAACCGAAAATCCAAGCATTCCATACATTAAAGTTACAAAGTATAACATCAAAACCAAGATCATAAGAATAAAGCAAACACAAGTCAAAAAAACTCTGGGTACTGAGCTTGCATCTGGGTCTCCTGCTCCAACGTTCTATCCTCGAGGCCACCATGCCTCCACAACATGCAAACCAAGGGAATTGTTTGTCCACGGTGCACCTTCTCTTTACGATATTTTATTTTAACTGGTCGTTCTTCGAAGGTCACATCTTCTCCCATATCTAACTCTCCCCAGTCGATAACGTGTCAGTCGTCATGTAAGTACTGATTAAGCTGGGAGACGTGGAAGAAAACATGAACCTTCTCCAACTGAGGTGGCAGGGCCAGCTGATATGCCACCTCGCCTACTTGCCTCAGCACCTCAAAATGTCTGATGAACCTAGGTGAGAGCGTTCTCCCTTTCCCAAACCTCTGCTGCTCCCGTCGAGGAGAAACCTTCAATAACACATGATCTCCCACCTCAAACTCCAAGGGCCCCCAGTGATGATCATCATAAGACTTCTTTCATTCTTGAGCCACTTTCATCCTTTCACGTACATGATGGACTTTCTCTGTGGTTCTCTATACTACCTCTGGCCCAATAGCACCTATCTCACCATCCTCTACCCAGCAAATGGGTGAACGACATGGTCTTCTAAACAAGGCCTCTAACGGTGCCATGCCAATAGTAGAGTGGAATCTGTTGTTGTAGGAAAACTCTACTAAAGGCAAGGGTCGTGCCCATGACCCTCTGAAATCTAGAACGCATGCTCGCCGCATGTCCTCCAACATCTGGATAGTCTGCTCTATCTTCTCATCGGTCTGGGGGTGGAAAGTAGTGCTAAGGCGTAGCTGGGTGCCAAAAGTATGTTGCAACCCCCTCTCGAATCGTGAGGTAAACCAAGTATCCCGGACTGAGACGATATTCTTTAGAACTCCATGCAACTGCACCACCTCGTCTACGTACATCTTTGCTAAGGTACTCACCGAGCCCGACTCCTTAATTGCTAAGAATTGAGCTGATTTCGTCAGTCAATCCACCACTACCCAGATAGCGTCATTACCACCTTGAGATCTAGTCAGTCATGTGATGAAGTCCATTGAGATGTCATCCCACGTCCAGTCGGGGACATCTAATGGATGCAACAAACCACTGGGAACATGATGTTCAGCCTCCACTTGCTGACACACTAGGCATTTAGCCACAAACTATGCCACTTCATGTTTCACCCTGGGCCACCAAAACTGTTACCTCAGGCCTCAGTACATTTTTGAAACTCCTAGATGTACCGCCAAGGCTGATCTATGGAACTCACAGAGATCTCCCTCACACATCGCCGCTGGAACAAACAACCTTCCATGGAAAAGCATCCGATGTCGGCTTCCCTCAAACCATCCCTCTGGAGCATTTCCATGAAAGACACGATCCCGCATAACTTCTTCCTCAGAGTCCCCCCAATGAGACTCTTCCAATTGCTACAACAAGGAGGACAGCACCGTTATATGAATCAAACAGCCTCTAACACCCTCTAACCTTGCATCCAAGTGCAAGGTAGCCAACTCTCCCATCACTTTCCAAGCCTCAGTGGATTCCCAAACCACTTCCCTATGTGACTTCCTGGTCAGGGCATCAGCCAAAACGTTTCCCTTACATTTAGTGTAAGATATCTTGAAGTCATAGTCTTGGGGAAACTGAACCCATATCTGCTGCCGTAATTTCAGGTCACACTGGGAGAAGATATAATGTATGCTCTTGTTATCTGAGAAGACCACAAAGCACTCCCCAAAGAGTTAATGTTGCCACAACGTCAATGCGAACAATATTGCTGCAAGCTCCAGGTCATGGGTGGCATAGTTACGCTCATGAGGGCACAACTGCCTAGACCCATAACAGATCACTTCCTTCTTCTGCATCAGCACACACCCCAGACCAAGGCCAGAAGTATCACAAAACACCTCATAAAACAACCCTTCCTCTGGAAACCTGAGTACGGGAGCACTGACCAAATTCTCCTTTAGGTAGTCGAAAGCCTCCTGGAACTGCTTGCTCCATAGAAAGACATGGTTCTTCCTATACAAAGCTGTCAATGGAGAAGCAACTCGAGAGAAGCCCGAAACGAACCTCTGATAGTAACCTTCTAACCCTATGAAACTATGATCTTCTGCCACACTTTTGGGTGCTTCCCAAGAAACAACTGCCTCCAGCTTCAACGGGTCCACTAACACTCCATGCTGAGACACCACGTGCCCAAGGAAGTGTACTTCTTGTGTCAAGAACATACACTTCGACAATTTCCCATAAAGATAGTGGTGTCGAAGGACATCCAAGACTGCCCTGAGATGCTCAACGTGATCCTCCTATGATCATGCGTAGATCAGGATGTCATCAACAAACACAATGACGAAGCGGTCCGGAAACTCTCAGAAGACAATGTTCATAAGTCCCATGAACATAGCTGGTGCATTTGTAACTCCAAGCGGCATCACTATAAACTCAAAGTGCCCATATCTGCACCTGAAATCCGTCTTCAATATGTCATTATATTTTACCCTCAACCGATGATATCCCGATCATAGATCAATCTTAGAAAACCAACCTGCCCCCCTTATTTGGTTGAAGAGATCATCTATCCTTGGAAGGGGGTAACAGTTCTTGATTGTTAACTGGTTCAACCTTTGGTAGTCTATGCATAACCCAAGAACACCATCTGCCTTCTTCATGAACAAAACTGGAGCACCCCATGGCAACACATTGGGTCGAACAAAACCATTCTCCATCATATCGTCAATATGAATAAGAAACTCCCGCAAATCTGAAGGTGTCATCCGATCAGGGGCCATCGAAATCGGACAGGCACTAGGCTGTAAGTCTATCCCGAACTCAACATCACGTCGGGGGGGGGGGGGGGGGTAGAGTCACAACCTCCTCAGAAAAAACATCGAGGAACTCCCCAACAACCTCTGGGACATCCACCATCTCTGTATCAGCTGGAACAACTGATAACCTGCCTAACAAGGAAAAGAGAGGCTCTACATGTCGACTTCCTACTTGATAGCTCCTCTCACCAACAAAAGCTACACGGTGCCTGTTCATGTCAGAGAACATGATTCTTCTTCGGAAGCAGTCGATAACGGCACTAACAGAAAACAACCAATCAATTCCTAGGATGACATCGTATGGCTGCATCTGTAATAGAAGAAGGTCCCCACTAGATCGATGTGGTCCCAACATCAGCACACATCCCCAAAAAACACAAGATACGGTATTCTGGCCTCCAACGGGTGTACTCAGCACTAGTGGTACTGAATGTCTCTCTATGTCTAGTCCTAGAGAGTGGGATAGACCAGGTGAAAGAAAGGAATGCAAAGCTCCCGAATCGAACAAAGAAGAAACAAGAGTGCTGAACAAACAAATCATACATCATACCACCTCTAGTCCTGCTGGAGCTGCCAACTCTGATGTGTGCAACTATCCATGCCCAGCTCCTCTGCCTCTTTGATGTCGTCCACCTCCCCAACCACGCCCTGTTGAAGGTCCTGGAGGAGCACCCTAAGGTCAGCCTCCTCCCGCAAAGTCTACCATCGGAGGAGCATAGTCATGCTGCTGTTGGAAGGGCCTCACCGGCAACTGGTGCTGCTGAGGTGCACGGTGGACCTTCCCACCTCCACTGTACTGAGCTCGAGTCAGGCACCGGCTCTGAACCTCCACAAGAAAAACACTTCGGTCCTGGGCTCCTGAAAAAGGGACGAGGACCTGAAGATCTGAACTGGAATTGCTGGGGCTTGATCCCCACTGACCTGAACCTAGAAGGTCCCATAGCAGGAGACCTGCTACTGACTGCATTCCCCTTGGACGAGCTCGGCTAGAACCCCTCACGCAGTGCACCTCCCAGCGAGTGAATCCTCTCTACAACCTCTACCTTCATCTGTACTGCCATGTACGTCGGAAGGGTGAAGGGGGTGACAACATACTGGAGTGAAGGTCGAAGCGCCTCCTCCAAACGTCTCGCCTAAGACTCCTCATACAGAAAGAGATCTGGAGCAAAGCGTAGGAGATCCTTGAACTTGATCCCCAAATCTCGTGCAGAAATACGCCCCTACTGGAGGGAGAGTAACTCCTGCCGCTTCTCCGCCTTGATCATGGAAGAAAGGAATTACTCTTTGAATTCCTTCTCAAAGTCATCCCACGAAACCACTGCCTCTATCCTCTCTCTGAGGTAGAGCATCCACCACTGTCGTGCCACACCTCTTAGCTGACTGACTGCTAGGAGAACCCAGTACACCCTCGAAGCACGGATCAAGGTTAAAGTGATCCCTAGCTCTTCAAGCCACCCCTTCATCTCTATAATCGAAGTACTACCCTTGTACTTCTTGAGGTTTTGCCGCTGAAAAGAACAGAGAGTCTTTTGCCATTGGCTATCTTCTCCTCTCAATCAATCCTCAACTGATCGACCACCTGGATCTGCTAGGCCTCAGCCGTCTGAGCCACTTGGGGACGACGTCCAGGTTCCATAGTTGTACGGTAAACAAGGATCGCTTAGGCCCAAGTTGAAAGGAAATTTCTCAGGGTTTCATTTTATCATTTTATTCAATTTCTTTCCCAGAACACCCAAAACAAGTAAAACACAATCATGATGATGCATGTACCTTCCCTGGGGTCTCTACCCTGCAATCAATGTAGTCTCACATGGTCGTTCGTTAAGCTCAGAGTCCTTGCATCGGCTCACGGGGGACCCTAAAATCCTGTTTCCTAGCCTGTCTTCCTTGGCCTATGTCATGCACCATGATTAAACAACATTGTTTCCCTACCATCACATGCAATCCTCACTGTGGCTTACTCTAGACTCCATCCTATCTCTCAACATCACCTCTGATACCATTATGTCATGACCCCTCCCACCAAAGATGCCCCTCCTGAGCCGGAAATGGTGAAAGCGAGATAATGACCCCCGAGTCCCACCTCGAGTAGGCCCCAGGTTGGAGACTAGCACCAAGGGTTTGAGTTTTCACAAATATGGGAGGCATTACACTTTTATTATTTTAAGATCGGGAAATAGGACAAGTCAACCACAAAAAAAAATAACAAGTGTATAGAAATAAACCCAAACCAATCCCACATGCATGTTTAAACAATTTTATAACAAGGTACTAGTACAAGAAGCTCAAAAGTACAATACCAAAAGAAAACAAGAGTACAAAAACTGCAAAAACTCCAATTGTCCCACTAGTAGGGTCCCGCATGGCCCTGGTAGTCCTCCTGGAAACCTGAAAGTGAACACAGGGTGAGTATACAAGTATACTCAGTAGGGAAACCTAAAGCTCTCATGCACAAGTGGGGAGACATCCTAATGTCCTATGAGAACAATAGAAGAATCCTAGAAAGGAATTTTATCCACCCAACCTCACCAGCCACACTCACCAAAAACACAATCACAGAATGTAGTAGTATATTAGAACAAGAGTATTGGGTAACCCGCACCATTCCCCATTAGTTAGCTACTCTTACTAATAGCGAATGTCCTGACGCTGCCACACTCTCCCCGCCCGCACACACCTGATCCTCATAACCATGTATCCCGCCCGCATAGACCTGGGCCTCAAAACCACGTATCCTTCCCGCACACACTTGGGCCTCACCACCACATATCCCACCCGCACACATATGGGACTCACAACCACTTATCCCGCCCGCACACACCTGGGCCTCATTCCAATGATTCTTGGTAAAACACTAGAACCTGCCTAAAGAGTCTTGGGTTAAAACCACCACAATTGAAACCTACCTAAAGAGTCTTAGGTGTAAGGTTGCCTCAAGACATCACAGACTAGGGAAGAAGGAGCACGAATGAGCTAGTAACTAAGGGGAAAACACCCTCTCCCATGAGATGGGAGTGTTTGGCACGAAGTGCTCAACATGGGTGGGGTGCGATAAAACTCAAAAGATACAGATATATATATATATATACCAAACACATAGCCCAAACTATGGATTCTAAACAGAGAAACTGAGCTTGTGCCTCGACACTGCTACTATGAAGCATGCATACAACAAAAAACCCCAAACCCATTTAGGTTTTTACATTTCAGAAAAATTAGTTTATTAGTTCCTTAACTACTGGGAAACTATCTATAACTAACCACATCGATCGTTCATAATGCATATCCCTGGCATCAACAAATCATGTTAGAAAAAAACACAACAAAACCCTTCTTATTAACCAACCAAATCATTGATTATTTTTCCCGTTCCACTACCACGACCCACCATTCATTAACTCTCCAACTTTTATTTATTATTCAAAACCCATAGTCTGTTAACATTTAAACCCATCACTGCAGCCCCAATGCCAACCACCATATCCATAAACACACCGAAACCCGTACATCATTGTGCCTTTAATACTATTTATCGTAGCCCCGCTGCCAATCACCATCATAGCATTCACTCCGACCCACAACAATGTCAACCGCAGCCCCGCAGGTCACCTGATCCACAACAACCCACAAAGCACCCCCATCACATGCCATGTATCCAAGCCAACACCCACATGTTCATTATTCCATTTTTTTTGACTGGGGTGATCACACAAGGGTTCCAGATTTTAATTATCCAACTTTATGTGATTTACCAAATTCCACATTCAACAAAGTTCCATTCACAAAAACGTTCTAGAAGATATAGAAACATTTAATTGCGCAAGAAAAGGCCCCCAACGACCGTGATTATCAGTAGGCATAAGCCAATTAAATTCACAACATAATATCACAGGATATAAAGATAAACATAAAAACTTCCCCATCCCTATTCTTTAACCAGTTATTATCTTCATTTATTGGTTCAACTGTTTCTCATGAAAACAAGAAGATACACACCCCAAATGATTCAAAAAATTAGAGAGATGAAGGTAAGATCCCTATCTCAATAGGTACCGATCGCAACGCTCCCTCGGATCAACCTTAGAAGACGTCCATCGGTGTCCTTCACTTCTACCGGGTCCCAGAAAAACATCCTCAGTTGTAATTTGGAATGGAAAGGCTGATGGAAAAATAGCAGATCTAAGCTCGGAATTTCCTCCTTGTTGTTACGATCCTCTGGTCGCTGACGGATCATAAATCGGAGCTAGGACGAAGAAGTTATGGAATAAAGAGCCTTTGAGTCTCTTGGGAGAACTCTGCTCAGAGGAATGGGGAGGTGAGGGGTGAGTTGAAAACGAGGAGGGGACCCCTCCTTTTATAGGTGAGAAAATCAAACGTACACGGCATGTACTTTATCTTACATTGCATGTACTCAGCCGTTTCACACGGTCTACACGTGTCTTCCAACACGGCTCCACGACTGTTGACTGGTCAACACACGGTTTGAGGGTAACGCATACACGGGGAAGGACTACACGGCGTGTAGTTTGGACACACGATGTGTACCCATTTATTTCACATGGCAATGACACGGCTCCAATACAGCACACGGTCGTTGACTGGTAACGTGTAAGCGGGGAAGGACTACATGGCATGTAGTTTAGGGTACACGGCATGTACCCATTTACTTCACACGGCAAAGACATGGCTCCAACACGGCACATGGTCGTTGACTGGTAACGCGTACATGGGGAAGGACTACATGGCGTGTAGTTTAGGGTACACGGCGTGTACCCATTTACTTCACACTGAAAATACACGGCTCCAACATGGGGTATACCCGGCAAGGTGGTACACGGTGTGTACTCACACTACACAGTGTGTACTTACAAAATTCTAGAAAGTGTGGGAAAATTCCATTTTACCCTGCAGAACACTTATTGGCCTTATTTTTGACAAAGGAATGGGCCGGAGAGGTCTGGGCCATTACACAAAATATCATTAATGGTCAAAATTTAGAAAATCTATTACTTGATGAATTAAATGATTAAAAACAAGTTAAATATTATATATAGCATCTAGAAATGTAGTAATTAAACCAATTATCCTGAATATAATTCATATATTACAATTAAAATACATTGAATCCTTGCATGAACAATAATAGCGACACAACCATTAGAATCATTGATTCTTATATATGGTGGTCGAATTTTATAAATATTTTAACTCTTAATTTCTATTAAAAACTAAAATGTTTTGGAATAATATATGTCTATGATTAATTAGGTATGGAATATTTAGTTCTAGAGATATTTTCATAACTACATTTGAAACTTAATAACAACCTTAACATATTCTAATTATTATTTCTAACATATAAAATATTAATGATATTTAAAAAATAATAATGAAATATGATGTAAGGAATCAATTTCAATGGATTTAATTTTTTTTTGTAAAAATGAAAAACTATTTAATCCATGACTTAATTTAATTAATAGACTTAAATATTATTAAGTATAATTGATTTCAATATGATTAAAAAAATTAATACTATCTATGTAAGTTAAATTCATTTTTTAAAACCCAATTTAATTAATCTGAATTGATGTTCAATCCAAACATAAAAATTTTAAATCTAAATTAATCTTCATATTATATTCCACTATAAATTTTATTCATATCGTTCCTTACTAAATATCATTGTAAACTAATTTACGATAAATAATGTAATACTTATTTTATATGAGAATGCTCAATGAATAAATCCACTTTATGAATAAACATGATGAAATAATTATGTATCCATCCTTATAGTTAATTAAATTTATATATGGGAGTCTTATATACTCATGTAGGATGGTATTTAATCATGAGTCATAGAATCATCATAAGGAATAATTTTCTGAATGTGTGAATAATATGATTCAACTAATGATTCAAAAAATATCCCAAACAATTTAATAATATTTTGACTAAAATATCATAAAATACGTCATATAAAATGGGAAATTATGTATTAATATTTTAGAATCAATACATCCAAAAAACTAAAATAAAATCCATTTATATATAGACTCTTCCGAAGCAAACTATGGTGGCTATAAAAATGGTGTGGAGACATCATCTCCCAAGAAAAAAAATTATTTTTTTCATGACCCATGACCAATGGTGAAATATCCATTGTTTTTATTATTTTACACTATCCTAGAGGAATTATTATTAAAATTATCTTTACTATTTGTTTTTTTTAATATTAACATTGGTTTTTAACTGATGTTGAAGTCAGTGACCTAAAAAATAAGACTTTTGACATTGGATTTTATAATCTAACCCAAAAAATGATTTAACATTGATGATTAGAAAGAATTTTTTACTAACAAAATGATAAAAATACCTAAAAATATCTTTTTTGGAATTAATTTTTAATGAAACTCAATCCAAAATGTAAAAAAAATTGGTATTAGTTTTTTAAAAAAATAATGCCAAAAATTACAATATCAAAAAATTTGTCTTCAGTTTTTACTATTAATAAATCAAATAAAAAAATACTATGTTTTAGAACAAATATTAATATTAAATTTGGATAGTCATGAAGCTGAAACGAAGTTTCATATCAAAAGTTATGGCTGTCAGTTGTTATACTTCTCAATGTTTCGATAGATACAACTCATTTTAATGAAATCATGAGAAACATGAAAGAAAATTTCATAAACCAAATGAAATAAAATAAAAATATGTTTTTGTACATATTTCAGTTATTTTAGGTGTTTCCATAAAAATTATATATAATTTATCATCATGTCTCTTAGTTTTAGGGTTGACCACATGCGGTAATCAAAACCGTGATCGATAATGAAATCTTCACCTCAGTCGGTAAATATCATCTGGATATTTTTTTATACCATGATCATAAAAATAAATTATATTTAGAATGAATATTATCGTGATGTTTGGAAATGAATGAAAATAATAATAATGAAATTAAATGATTATGATAGATACCATGTTCAAATGATCGTTTGAAGTTGAGTTGAGAATTTTGTTGAATTGAAGAGGTTGAAAATGCTGAACGAAAGAGAAAATGGATTTATATGTAGTAAATGAAAATATTTTAAATGGTGGTGTATTAAAATTTATATGGTATTTTAAAAATTAAAAGTTAATACTGATCCCACTTATTTGTGGGGACGTTTTGCATCCATTTTTTAAAAACTGAACCCAAAAAATACCGATTGAAATCATTTTTTCATCGGTTTTTACATAAAATAAAAATAATAATAAAAATAAATACAATGTTTTAGATCATTTCCAAAGATTTTATTTGACTGGCTTGGAGCTAAAATAGATTTACTGATAAAATGATATGGTTTCTGAATTTTGGACTACATTAAGACTTCTCTTAGAGAAGTTTATCTTTTTAATGACATAAATTTTAATCTATAATCTATTTTAGCTTCATGACCAGTCAAATTAAATCATTGGAAATGATCTAAAACATTGATTTTTTTTCTTTCAATGTTGTAAAAAATTGAAGCCAAAAAAGGTAAATCCTCATTGATGTTATATTTACACAAAACTGACATTAAAATATTTCTAAAAACATCTCTTAATGCAGTCTAACTTTCGAAGCCCATAACTTTTAATTTGCAACTATATTTTAGCTCCACGACTAGTCAAGCTGAAGCATTGGAAAGGATCTAAAGCATAATATTTTTTTTATTCGTTGAATCATTTTTTTAAAAACAGATGCAAAAAATAATTATTTTTAAATTTTTTGTGTCTATTTTTATAGAAACTGAGGCCACAATGTCCCCAAAAAGTTATTTTTCATTGATTTAATATAAATTATTGTCATATTTCTGATTTTAAAGTCCTTTTTTCTAATATTGGGGTTACAGAACATTTTGGTTTTAGTGAACCTATATTATTATTCATTATATATTATCAAAACATACAAGATTATATAAAATTGGATTCCTCAAATCCCCATATCTCTCATCACCATGAGGTCAGAAGAAACAATCACTATCATAAACCACAATGTGGAGGATCTAATTCTGTACATCAATGTTTTAAATATTGTATAGAAACATTTCATCCATATTATTTTATTATGATATTAAGTTTTACACAAACATAAGAAACATGTTTTGATATTCATCCATACATGTCATGGATTTAGATTCATCACTTAAATTTCTTTATAAATTCTAAAAATATTATATTCAGTACAAACTATCCTGGAAACATTAAAAACACAAACTATTTATAATTTGGAAAATTATTTTATAATAAAATCACATTAATTTTTTTCTGTTGTTATGTATTAAAAATATTTACATGTGAACATTTTTTTGTTATGAAGAAAGGATTCTCAATTGTGATTCATAATATAAATATAAAAATACAATAAATAATGTTTTTAAATTTCATATATGCATACCATTTCACCTAATATGTTCCAAATTAAACCATGTTAACGACTCAACATACATAAACCTTATCTGATTTTTATTTTGATATTTGAAAACTAAACTCAAAAATCATAATTATATTAAAAAGTATAAATTAATATCCATTCCAACCTATATATCTCAATACACCCACATATAAAAACTATTTTTAGTATATTTTTTGAATTATTTCTTTCTTTTTAATTTTTTCTTATATTATTTTAATAATTTATTTATATTTTATGGAAATTGATGCTTGAATTATGTTTCAAATTCACTTCAATCACTTCATGACACAAAACATAAATGATAGATTTTATTATTTGATTAGTTAGAATAAAAAAATAAGCCATATAATATATATTCAAATGGTTGAGGTTATCACCATCTAATAAATATGAAATAAAGAATAAGTATAAATCATAAAATTAAATTATTAAATAAATACATAGGTCTTAATTAAGCTATAAAATAGATATATGACCTATTTAATATTCCAATAAAATGAATAAATTATTTTACCCTCATGATACATGAATATTTTTCACAAGTTAAATTAATATTTTAATAAAATGTGTCTCTTAGAATAATATTTTCAAATAAAAATCATATATAATTTTTATAATATAATCCCTCAAATTTATAATATGAAATTAGCACCAATGTTTTAATAAAGGTAAAACCAAACATGATATATATTCATGGAAAATAAATTGTTAAGAAAAAAATATATATTTTTAATGCACTTCCTTGAAATATATTACTTTATTTCTATGGTGATTTTTTTTTATTTTGAGTTTTCCCAAAATAGAATTTTCATTACCTTTTAATAAAAATTGTTACATACAAGGGAATGTAATGAATACATTAATTTTTAAAGTCTATAGTTTCCAAAGAAACACACCCCTAAAAGGTACACCTCTAGGGATATTAATGTTAAAATCAGAAAAAATGATTCCAGAATCCCACCACTAATAGGACATGGGTCACCAATAAGCAGAGAGGGAATGCCATACTTACCGATAGGAGGCATTATTGTCTAAGATATAATAAATGAGAGAGAGATAATATTTTGAGAACCAAAAAAACTCTAAATCAAAAATTCAGAATAGTAAATAACAATAAATCATATGAATGTAATAAAAAACAAGTAAACCAACTAGAAAATAGTGAAACAGATCCTCAATGGCGACTATTAACATCCATTGTCTCCTAAAAAACTCCTAAAAGTAGAAATGACTATCTTGAACACCAACCATCACATATTGAACTCAAATAAGTTGATATATATGAATGGTAATCATAGCATGTATACTCAGTAGGATCCACCCTACAACCACTAGTTAAAAATATTAAATAATTATACTAATGCCTAGTGAGAAAATAAATGAAATTAACTCATCACATGAATATGTTTACAGTTACTATCCCATAAAAGTCATTGATATCCCTTACCATGAATCACATTCAATATATGATAAAATATAATAACATAAGTGGCCACCCAGCTACCACTACCCTACTACTTGGCTTTTATGACCCAACACCTCATGTTATGATATATCTCTATCCAAAATCTATCTCAAATACACCTCGTCTAAATTAAGCCATCACGAAGACCCCTGAGCTAATATATCATGATCCTCACAACATCCCATCATCCCATTATCACATACACATATCCATATTATAACCGAGTAGTTTTTAAGAACCACCATATCCAGTACATTCATGTATTATACCTAATGCCATGACAACCCCTGAAAAATGTAGGCATAATAACCATTAGGATATTATATTGGATGATATATACTTGTGAAATGAGAAAAATTCTTTAAAATCATCTACATACATATATTTTTAATGTTATGTAATGTGTGTACCAATATATAATACGATCGGGAGAAGATATCTGGGCCAGTGGGGGTAGTTATCCATTTGTTCCCTTCCAATGAAGATCATGGAGAAAAAACCCTCCAGGGATATATTCAGAGTCATTTGGCCAAACAAAATTGTTATGGAAGTGTATAAAATGACAAAACAGATAGGATATATTTACATCACAACCGCACTATGGGAAACTACCTAGACATAGACTCATTTTCCACTAATGTTGTGTGACATGCCTTGCTTTCATTACACAATCCTAAGTATCAAAAGGGAAACTAGAAATAATATCAAAATTAATTAAATAATTACATATCAATTAGTAATTACATGTATTTATTTCCATGAATAAGAGATTAATATTTTTATCCAAGTTTCAATGGAAATGTTATCTATTTCCTTATATTATCAACTATGTCATCCTTATATGAAATCATCATGAAAACCCCAATTCATTAATTAATTAATTAATCATCCCAAAAACTCCTATCTAATCTAGGAATCAGCCCATGATACCACACAAAAAGAGAACCCTGAATAGATAACATCGTACTGGTTCTTGTATTTGGAAAAAATATTATAGAAATAAAAACTATAAATTATCCTTAAAAATACCACAAAAATTATCAAGATATCATCACATCTTTCTACACAACAACTATAGACAATACAATATTGAATATGTTCTTTCGGTCTACATTCCACCATCATGACCACTACTTATAACAACGTATCTAAATTTTAATTACAACACCACTATCATAATAACAAGAAACGAAAACTACTATCATCCTTGTTAGAGGCACCCCATTCCACCAGTATTTTCTCTGAAATCCCTTCCCTTATCATTTTCATAAGCAACACCCCATGCCACCATCATTGCCACATTAAACCCCATCCCTTATTCCCATCACTCATGGTTAGTATTCAACCACATCAAGGCTCTATATCTAAAGTTCCTAAATACACATTCAATATAATATTCAAAACATAATTTCAATGGAATTTATGGTTAAATCAATAAAGGAATTATAACCTCTATTAAATAATGTCGAGCTCAATCATCCCTAAATAAATGACTTATTCAATCATTAATGTCTCATACCTACTTTTAATTAAGTTCCTAAATCCCAATTTCACGATTAAAACAATTTCCATGAAGAAATAATATTTATTTACTCTAGAATCCCAAATTAATCTATATTTTAATTTATCAATAATTTTAATGCTTATTATTTTAATATTAATATTTTGTTATAAATGAATCATTTTAATTTATGATGTTATTTCACATTGAATCATATAAATAATGCTTAAAACATTAAAATAGATAGAACGGTGTCTTGTAAATCTCCGAGTCAACAAAATATATCACATAAAGAATGATATCACACCTCAAAAATATTATAAACATTAATATTAATATTCCCTCATTAAATAATACTTACATTTCCAGAATTTTATAAAATTATGACATGTGATAATAATATCCAAGAATGAATAATGTTCTAAAAATTAAATATTATTCTTTTTCCAAATAAAATCAATAATATCAAATGGGATCATGCAAATTTTAGTTTTATAATAAAAATAATTATCAAATAATTTTCTTCAATATTATTTAAGCAGTTTAACACTCAGAAATATTATCATTTGGATTTAATCTTAATTAAATGGAATAGGTATATAATTAATTATTTCTCCATCCTACATAATTTTCTAAATAAGTACCTTCAATAAACAACATCAAAATACATATTTCCTTTTTTATCCAATAATATGACAAATAATTTGCAATATCATCTACTTCATTTAATCGATCATTTATCTCTATTGTTGAAATTATTATAAAAAAATATCATTTTCAGTAAGAAACTACTATATTAAGATTAGAATTTATATCCTTAACATGCAATATTATATCAAAATAAATCCTTTAAATTAATAAAAACCAAGATACCATATTTCTTTAAGAATCAAAATTCTATTTCATTCAATGAATTAATATATACACATTAATTATATTACAAGAAATTTATGTATTTTCAGAAGAACTATTATGCTATATAATTTTAACATATATTAAAAATTATTTAAATAATAATATTTCATTATCATTAATAGAATTTTAAATCATTTGTTTTACTCGCCTCTTCCTAGAGTATCGCATATTCATGAAAAATAGGATTATTTACCATATTTTTATCTAGTTAGGGTTAATAAAATCTATTTTATCATAGAAACTAAATAACTGTTAGTATAGATTTTCACATTATAAAAAGAACAGAAGTTACATATCCCTTAGCTAATATTTAATTTTTATTGTAAATCACAACACCCAAAATGATAGGGTAGAAGTAGATATTTTATAACTATGGGAGACAAAAAAATTGTTCAATATGGAGATTATATTATTATTATATGGATTAAAATGTATCTATATGAGGATTTCAGATTATATAGACTCAAGACCAGAATAAATAGTTGAATTTGGATATTTTTATTTTTTGAACACACTGTCATGGTATCCGTAGGGAAAATCATTTCATTTTAAATTGTTTCCCAACTAATTCCAATACAACAAATTCATTAGTCCTAAAATTAAGAAATCTCATAATATTAAATTTTAATCCCATAACCAATACAACCACAAATTATTAATACATTAAATTATATTAATTATAATGAAAATAAACTATAAGAGGATTGGACAAGAAAAAATAAATTTTAGGTGTTTTTTTTAATCGTTACATGACACAATAACACTACATAAGTAAATTATGGTGTTAAACATACATAGATGATTTCCCTTATATGGAATTAATATATACATGGAACAATTAAATAGGTATTGATAGCTCACCTCTACCTTCATGTGTGATAAGGATTAACATAATAAAAAAATTTCATAAATTTATGTTATCTTTAGAACTCGTAGGTTATGCTAACAGAATTATTTTAAAACCGAAGATGCCCTTACATGGATTGACCATTACCCTTATGAATCCTTAAGAAAGTCAAACATCCTCTTCTAAAAAATTTATCTTAACATTACACAATTTTATGAGTAGGGTTTATACTGTTACACAATGCATGAGATAATCCACTAATCCATATACAAGGTATATTAACATTACATTACCTTTATGTATGAAATTTAAAATGTTCTCTTACATTTTTAGGCATTATAAACTCTCAAGTACCCTTAAAAAATCATTTAAAATATAATGTACTCTTAAACAACCCATAATTAAATGGATTTACGTATAAATAGAAACATTTTATTGCATATTAAAAATAATAATGTCAAAAACATCAAATTTCTATATCACAAACATAGAAATAATTATGAAAACGATTCATTACAACCTCTAAAATCCCAAAAAACGTAGTATAACATTACAAACAGAAACTTTTTTTCCAAATATTTTTTAACACATTAAAATAACTTCAATAATTGTTAAAAATATTATTACAATACATATTAAATAACATAATAAATATAAAAAATTGTTCAATAAATAAAATTTCCGTTAAACCCCTAGATGTCCCTAAATGAAAAATGAAGAAATGTGAATACACCATAAATTTACATTATATTATTCTATAATAATAATCATCCAATAGAAATTAAATAAACTATGGAGGATATATAAAAGGGTTAGGAATAATGTAATGAATCTATAAGAAATATCTCAATTATCTCTTTATATTTAAAAAACATCAACCACTAGATAAATGAACAATATAACTACAAAATAGTTTAAAACAATCTCCCACAAGGGATACCACTCGAACTGAAGTGACTCTATTAATAAAACATTAATTAATTAGGGTAAATATACCTCATGTATCAATATGATATCAAAAATCATATACAAAAAAAATCCTTTCTGAAACAAGGAATTATGAGAACTCATCTGTAAAATCACAAGTAAAGAATAATAGATTTTCATATCTATGTCTATATATGAATTAGATTGTGTTTTAGAGTCTATAAAGTGGTCATATTTTCATATTAATAAATATGTTTTTTAATTATTTAATCCCTTCCCATTAATCAATTTTATTTTCTTTTTATCATATTATGACTTTTGGTGAGTTTTGAGAAAAAATGTAAAAAGTGGTTAATTCTGGACATTAAACAGATTTATGTTGCCTCTGTATTTCGAGTATAAATACTACATTTTGTATCCAATTAACCTGATTCCTTTTTTTAGGATTAAATTGTTTTTTTCTATAAATCATGCTTTTGGACCAATTACCAATTTGAAATAAAACTAGCCAAAACAAATTGTTTAATGTGTAAAGTTATTCTGGACGGCAGAATGGACCATGACTCATTCAATAAATCATATCATGACCAACCGACATCCAAATTCAGTGATTCTAGCTGAGTTAGAAATATTTATAGATATTTCATAGGATAGAAAAATATCAGGAATAACTTCATTCATTATGGTCGCAAATTAAACGGTCAAAAAAGGATTGGTGGAATAGTGTTTGGCGGCCAGGAAAAGTATCTACCATTTAAGCGTCCATAACACCTTCCACACCACTCCAAATGCATTAAAACTTATTGGTTAGATGGAAAAACCCATTAAAAATCTCCTATAATAATGGAACACGGCCTCTTTCGGCCAGGAGAGGGCAGAACTGAAGCTATCATTATAGAGGACAGATTCTGGAGGGGAAAATTATATTCTTCCTTTTCACTCATTCCTTCTTCTTATTTTTGTAATGCCTTCATTTTCCCCATAATTATCAAACACCCTTACCATGGTGGGGTAATAATAAGAGGTTATTGGAGGAGGGAAGGTTTTATCTTTTGTAATGATTTATTTCTTGTATTTGATGGAATAAAAACTCTCTCTCTTCGGCGGTGTTGGTTTCAAATTCTTATAAACAATTTTATTATCTTATGCGATTATATTTGATTTAATATTCTATTGATATTATTACAATGGTAAATATTCATAATATCACTCCAATAGGTTCTGGTCTATATACGATGGAATAGATTTTGTCTTAGTGGTGAAGTACTCAGCGATCGTCAGTACGTGTGATAGTTGTAATGCATATTCAAGATTGTTTGGGATAAACAAGACCCGATTGGGAATTGACTAAATCAATAGAGGGTATTTGCTGAAACACTTTCACAAAAGGAAGTAGATAATACCACAATAATATCTTGTTATGCTTTACTCTCACCGTCACCATTTACCAAGGGAGTTATTGGAAGTAATCGTGAAATATCACTTAAACCGACTTAGCAGAAGATGGTTGGATTAAATTGGAACTATGATAACATTACAATTGAAAAAACAACCCCAACCTGATCACTAAATTCCTGTAAATATAATTAATCACATGTTTTGTTAATTTATTTTGAATGTTTTACTTTATTAATATCTTTAATTTCATTTATTTTTTTCAAAACCAAACAATATCAAAAACCACTCAACTTCATTATCTAATATTAAAGTGACAAACTTGATTTTTGAGCACTCCTCTCTGGAAACAACCTAGGTTAACCTCTATACAATATTTTAACATAGTAAATAATTATTTTTTCAACACTCCATGATATGAATGTGTCAAAATATGGCGTCATTGCCGAGGAGGCAGTGCTGCAATCTAATTATTAATATTTAACATTTTTTTAAAAAAAGTTAAAAAAATATTTTTTTCATTATGTTTTCAAATGATTATTTCTTTAATTCATATAACTACAACTGACAATAGTAAAAATTATATGAGTCTGGTTATGATATATTTCAGATGCAAGAACATCTAAAAGACATAGAACAACTAGAGAGAAAAGAAGATCTAGCATTTGAATATGTACGTGCATTGATGGAGAAACCTGAACCTACGAACGAACCTGAGGAGGCCAAGAAGGAATAATTTACTACTGAGATATGTGTGAGAGATCATGAACCATTAAATAAAGGCACTACCAAAGAAGTGGAATTTAAAGAGAAGATGGAGGATCTTTACTACCTACCTCTATCTAGTGAAATTCAACTCTAAGATAAACATTCCACTGAAAAATCAATTGATGTCGAGCCACATAAGGGATATAATATTATTCTTAACTATTTTCATTCTAATTATATATATAATATGAATTGAGTATCACCTCCCCTTGATTAAAATTTTCATATTTGTATAACAAATGTATTTATTTGGTGGTTGAGGAAAAAGAAGAAGATACACCTAAAGAGGAACACCTAGAGCTCCCCAAACATGGTGATCATTTATTAGAAGGAGTTCAACATGAGATACAAGTGGAATTTCTAGAGGAAAAAGAGACACAATATGACTAATTTGAAACATAAGAATTTTATTTTAATTCATCATGATTTAATTTTATTCAAATTAAATTACTCTCCAATTTTCAATTTGATTATTATTTTGTTGCACCAGACCATGAAAACCTGCTGGGGAATAAAGAAGAGGTTATACAAGTGGAAACAAAGAAAAAGGAGGACTCATTCTTTATACTAACCCCACCATAAAAGATGCATATCATTTTCATGGGGGTGTATTTTGTGTACTATATCCATGTAGTCCTCAACAAGAAGGAATAAGTTCAAGATGGAAAGAAAAATATTTAGTGGTTCCTATTAAAGAAACTTCACCCACCGTCGGATTGTGGATAACCAACTGAAACTCCCCAAATGGACGCAGTCAAAATGCAGGGCCCACTTGGGGAATCAATCAAAGATCTATCCTTCTTTTCTCACTATATTTGTATTTTAATTTTCATTCAATAAATTTATTATGTTTTATTATCTACCATTGTTTGTAGGTTTTTTTGTGCGTAACACTTAGGAGCCTAACTCAACATTCCACTACGAATAAGTCAGGTTTTACCTTTCCTTTACACTTTATTCATTATTATGATTTAATTAAAAATATTTGTACATGTTAAATCAATTTGAATGCATTGTAGACATTGTATCATTTTAGTGTAGGGGTGGGAAACATTGTAGTTTAGTATTTTCAATTATTTGTTTCCAAAAGAAAATTTTTGTGTCTTTCAAATTTCTGTCTGCTTTTGAAACTTTTTATCTTAAATGATTATCATCACAAATTTTTAAAACCCATTTCAATGAGTGAAACAATTTATCCCATGAAACTAAGCTTAAATGACTATTGAAAATGACTTTGTTTCTAGTTCAAATATTTGGAACTTTCATGAAAAGTACTATGATTTTTTAATCCCATGCCACATTAACTGTCATTATATTTTAAGTCACATTCCTGTGAGGCTTATAAACATATTTTCAATACTCTTTTCATTTACCTAACTTCTTGAGAGAACCATACCATTCTTGATATAACTAGAATTTGATTTATTTCTTTCTAAACTTGAGGGTTTTAGGTGCATGTGTTTTAAATGATTGAGGCATCTCTTTGGTATTAAAGACCCCTTTTATAAATAATCCTTTTTATAATGGCCCACCTTGTACATTTAATCCTTGTATCCCATAGAGACCATGAACAACTTGTTTGGTTAGCCTCATTAGAAGCCAATTTTCCCAATCCAACCTACTCTATAAGTGATATTGCATAATCTAGTTGAACATAAGTGTGGGAGAAGATATATTGTATTGTTCTGCATCATTTTTAGATACTTTGGGGGGGAGGAAATAAAATTTTTAAGATATGTTCTTGTTTCTGAAGAAAATATATCATTTTGTATGAGAATCTATGCCTATCAGGAGCATCCAATAAGAAAATAATATGTACCTATTTGAGCATTCAAGAAAAGTCATATCTCAGATGATTGAAACTGTTGCTGCTAAAATGATTAATGGTGTGAAATTACACTAAATATTCATGCCAATGGAGCTATTTTACTACTAAGGGGAGTGAGGAGAATACGATATTTGAGTAAAAATTAGAATAATTCAATTTTTTCTAAAAGATCCAAGCACTCCTAATTCCTCCACATATTTTTTCACATCTAAATCCTACCAACCTGAAGCCACAGAACAACTATATTATGTCCTCATGATAAACATATTTACTTGACTCACATCGGGTGGAGATTTAGAAAATTAACAAGCCTATGGTGACCCTTGCATGAGCATTGGATGAAAAATACATTGTTGAAAATTGATATTTGTGTGATAATAAAAAAAAAATGCATGTTAGGTATGTGTATTGTGTACATGGGAGAATAAATGAAGAGGAAATATATTTTTAACTGAATAGAGAACTTGTAATAATGGTTGTTTATGAGGAATTGTATCTTTTGTTTCTTGGTGATAAATTGTTGGATCTCAAGGATATGTGTTTTAACATTTTGTTTGATTTAATATCGATGTTTATTTGTCCAGGTGTCCAAGTGTTAAGAGTGGGGGAATTGATAGAGCTCATATTTTCATATTTATAAATATGTTTTTAAATGATTTAATCCCTCCCCATTAATCAATATTAAATTATTTTCATCATTTTATGACTTTTGGTGAGTTTTGAGCTTTAATGTAAAAAGTGGTTAATTATAGACATTAAACAGATTTATGTTTCCTCTGTATTTAGAGAATAACTACTACATTTTGTATCCAAGTAACCTGATTCCTTTTTTTAGGATTAAATTGTTTGTTGTATACAAATTATTCTTCTGGACCAAGTTTTAATTCAAACTACAACTGGACAAAACAATTCAGTCAATGCGCAAAGTTATTCTAGCCGGCAGAATAGACCATGACTCATTCAAAGAATCATATATAGGCCCAAATACCTTCAAATGTAGTGATTACAGATGGGTTAGAAATCATACTAGAAGTTTCAGAGTATCGAAAAATTTCAGGAATAAATTCATTCATTAAGGCCCAAAATTAAATGGTCAAAGAAGTGTTGGTGGAATAGTGTTTGGCGGCCAGGAAAGGTCTCTTCCATTTATGCGGCCATAACTACATCCAAATGGCTCCAAATGCATTCAAAATTCATAGGTGGATGTACAACTACATTAATCACATCTTATAAGAATAGACCTCGGCCTCATTCGGCCAGAAGAGGGCCGAACCGAAGCTATCATTCTGGAGGATAGATTCTGGAAGAAAAAATTCTATTCTTTCTTTTCACTCATTTTTTCTTTTTTAATTTTGTAATTCCTTCATCTTCCTCATCATTCTCAAATACCCATAACATGGAGGGTTAAACTTATTAGCTTATTGGGGGAGGTAATGTTTTATATTTTATAATGTTTTATTTCTTGCATTTTATTGAATAAAAACTTTCTCTCTTCAGCGGTGTTTGTTTCAAATTCTAATAAACTGTTTTATTAACTTATGCGATTGTATTTGATTTAATATTATGTTGTTATTATTACTTTAGTATATTTTTATAATATCACTCCACTAGGTTCTGGTATATATACGATTGAATAGATTCGGGCATAGTGGTGAAGTACTTGGTGATCGTCAGTACGTGTGAGAGTTGTCATACATATTCAAGATTGTTTGGGATAAACAAGACCTTATTGTGAATTTCCTAAATCAATCGAGGGTATTTGATACAAAACTTTCACAAAAGGAAGGATATTAGACCAAAATAATATCTTTTTATTCTTTACTCTCACCTTCACTATTTACCAATGGAGTGATAGGAAGCGATCGTTAAATATCCCTTAACCCGACTTAGTAGAAGATGATTGAATAAAATTGGAACTATGATAACATTACAATAGAAAAACGAACCCCAACCTGATCACTCAATTACTTTCAATATTTTTAATCAAATTTTTTTAATTTATTTTGAATATTTTACTTTATTTCTATCTTTACATTCATTTCTTTGTTTTCAAAACCGAACAATATCAAAAACCACCGAACTTCATTATCTAATATTAAAGTGACAAACTTGATTGTTGAGTGGTTCTCTCTAGAGACAACCTAGGTTAACCTCTATAATATATTTTAACTTATTAAATAAATTTTTTTTCCACACCCCATGGTAGGTATGTGTCAAGTCTTAAAATGAGAATAAATCTAATCTTAAGCATAGAATACTCTAATATTTTTATAATATTGTTTTACCACCTTTTGATGGAGAACCCTTTTTAAATATACTTTTTGAAAATATTATATGTTATATTTGAAAAATAAAATCCTTATTTATAATAAATACATCAAAATTTACTTTTTGTAAATTTTTGTTATTTTTCCGATAAAGTTTATTTTATAGTGAATAGTGAAAAATGTTGTATTTTAATTCAAAACCTCCTTTTAATATAATTTATTAATATGGTTATATTATATTTTTAATTGTTATTAAAATTTAATTAAAATATATTTTTACAATTTAATCCAATGGTGGTCATTGGAATTAATTTTACTTTGAAATTGGACATAAACAAGTTTCAAACTTTTGATAGATATTGTTTCTTAAAAACACGCTATTTGTTTTGACAATGGGAATTAGATATAAAATTAATTAATGAAACTTCTAAGTTTTTAATTTGGTAAAATTTAAATCATTTTATAATTTTTAATATCAAATTTAATTTGGATAAATTTTTGTTATTTTTCTGAAAAATGATCATTTTTAATGAATAGTGAAAAATACTGCATTTTACTACAAAATTTCTTTTTCATCTAAATTAATTATATAGTTATAGTGTCATTTTAATTAGGTTTAAAGTGTAATTGAATTATGTTTTTATAAATTAATACAATTTTGTTCATTGTAAGTAATTTCACTTGTTAATTGGATGTAAAAACAATTAAATCTTTTGATATATTTTACTTCTTAAAAACTCCTCTTTGGTTGTGCCAATGAGAATTATTTTTAAATTAATTACTTCAATTTCTGTGATTGGAATAGGGTAAAATGTATTCCATATTATGAATCCGATGGTCCAAATTATGTAATTAATACTGTTTTGTTTTCAACATGATAAATAGTAATTATAATCATTATTTTTAATTATAGTGATTAATTAGTAAATCGAGTAAACAGGGGTAAACAAAATAATGATATAATAATATTAAATTACCCATCCATGTGTCTTAATGCTATTTTTTAGTCATTTCCGACCATTGGATGCCTTGTGACAACTTTGTGACCCCATGTAATCACTTTTGTGGGATAGTGACCTTTTATCATATTATTTTTAAAGAAAAGGAAATATAATAAAAGTATGTAATACCTATGTAAAACAATTTTAATTTTGTTTATATAAACGATATCTTTGACTATAAATATTCATTTGAATGCAACAACGATTTTCTACATCATGGTATTTTAATTTTAATTTTTAGAAATTAAATAAATTTATTAATTTATGACATAATGATGATGCAGTTATTACCTCATTTATGAATGATTTAAATATATTATATTGTAAGTGTTAAAATAAATTTGTTTTGAAATATGGGATGCTATCCACGAATTTTATAGATAATTATGACATGTTAAAAATATGTTAATGCTTTTATTTAGAAGGAATAAATCTTTTTTCCCTTAATAAAAAGTCAACTAGCAAATAGTGTTGAAATTGGCATATTTGAGTTTTTTAAAAGAATGTTATTTTATTAAATGGTGTAAAAGTCAATAAATTATAATATTATTAAAAATGACATATAATATATTAATAATAACATTTTTTATAAAATTATGGGACAATTGGTGTTTTAATGTTATTATTATGTCTTTATAGTTTGAAAATAAAAAAAGGCGTGGTTAGAGTTATAAATTTCATCTAAGGGTTAAAATGAAAAGATAAGGTGAATTATATGATCTAAACTTGTATAAATCCTATTGGGTGAGTTTATTTCTACCCCTTATCCTCTTATCCAAGAAATATTTCATTTTGGAATGATTACAATTTGAAAAACATTTTATAATAAATTAATATTTCATGACTTTCCAAGAGTGACCCTCCTCCCTCTTATAAAAGACCCACACCTCTACCCCCTTACCCACACATCTCAAGCCCTTGGCTCATCCAAAATATACGAATATTATCTCTCAAAATACCTCTCTTACTCTTAGAATCCTCAATTTGGGCATAAGTCTTTCCAAGGAATCCTTTGGCTCAAATAAAAAGAGTTACCTGATTTAGAGGTAATGTTTTCTCTCGAGTTTCATTCTTTTATTTTCCTTATTCGCTCACAACAGTATTCTTATTATTTAAATCCCATAATAAAACCAGTATCCACAATATACTAGGATATTGTTCTGATAAGTATTTGATTTACACATACACACACCTATGTCGAATGGTTAAAGAACATACTGTTTCTTTGGGTGGAAAATTAATGCCTCATGAAACGATGATTGTTCAATCTTTTCTTAACACCTTTCATGGTGTCCATTATAATAGAACTATATTTATATATGATATATATATTATTTATGGTATATATATTCTTCTGTATTTTATGTTTAAATCATATTATTTATTCTGTTCATGTCGTGTAGTTGAGATAATTTCATTTGAGGAAATGTGGACTACCACCCCTTCAAGTGATGTGACTCGTTCATGCAATACATGGAATTTATAAAGAATGAAATTGATGAACTTATGTGACCTATATAAATTATATTTTATACTGTAATTATAATATATATATCTCTCTCATTTAGTTTTAATTCCATTAATATGACAAAGAAATGAATATAGCGTTCGTGCATACGTATGACCTACCGTCTCTATGAACGGTGCATTTAATTTTTTATCTCAAAATTTTATTTAATATAATAAAATTAAAATATACTGGATATATATGATATTTAAATCATTAATACTATTCTGGATATGATTTACTTATAACTACATGGACAATGCTTTTCAGACAAGTTCATTTTTGACTCATGTACCGAACATCGACCAAAATGTCTGATATGAACTAACATAATAATCTAACTATTATAACATGATAATATATTATATTAATTAAATAATAAGATTTATAAGATTTTCTTAATAAATTATAAATTGACCAAATTTTATTATTCAGGAATATAAAGAAATGGACAAGACAAGTCAGACTCGAGGTAATGGATCCTACCCCTCTCTTTCTTTTTAAGTACTCTCTTTTTTGTCATTTCTTTTAAGCTCCTCTTAATTATGTTAGGGGATGTACTTTTATATTAATATTACTGTAATTTTTATGTTTGTATGATTTGAGACCCTATTTGATCTCATCAATCAATTTTTGGAAGTTTTAAGTGGCATTGTTAAGCAGCCGAATTTTCGTATGGGATTTCTTATCTCACTTTTAATTCTGTGATATTTCCATTGATCTCCACATATTTATGGAATTTTGTGTATTGTGTACTTCCAATTGATATATATTATAATGACTCTACATATATTGATGATGGTCTGTTATTAATTTTGTGGTTATTATCTTTTGGTCATATGACTGGATTGATTACAACGAGGTAAGGGTTTTTATCTCGCCTTTTATTCCCATGATATTCATACTATATTTTCCACTATTTCCTTTTTGTGGGTTATTCAATGCCCATGATTATATTATTTTTTAATATACTTTAATTTATGGGTATTTACATCTTCTTTGTATGATACTTCTTTCATGGGGTGTACGTTTCGAAAGTTACAAAAATCAGCAAGGGAACCTTTCACCCTCTTTTTTTAAATAGATGTCTTTTTGTTTGGTATTTTAATCTACATCTTTTTATGTTGTAATATGTTCTTATATATCCTTATTTCTGTAAATTTTATTTCCAAGTGATGAGATAGCCATTTCATATCTCATAAACTCATTTTCTGAATTTTAAAGTGACATCGTTTGGATGTCGAATTTCAGTAAGGGAACTTCTTAACACAATTTCAATTCATTGGGCTGAACCTATGATTCATGATTGATTCTCACTCAAATTTACCCAAGAGATGAAGGTAGAACAATCCTTGTAGTCTAGCTTGGGTTGTTGAATCCACAAAGACCTAAGAAGTATCTTATAGACAGGCACATTCTGAGGACTGTGATTGGCTATGAAGTGGCCAACATGGGTTGAATTTATATGGGTTTAAAGGATCACTAGGAAATTTAAGTGAATTCAATTTAAAATAATGAGTTGATCCTTGGTTATCACTTGGGGCGGATTGGACGTATTTCCTTTTCAATGATTTCAATTTCTTATATTTGGGATGGATTCATTTAAGAAGATAAAACAACATCATCACTTACTGGTTTAATTCATACACCCTTTAATACTAATCACCTATACACTTTAAGGATCAAGGTTTTTAGAACATCAAGGTAAAGGTTCGTATTATCACATGAAGTGTGTGGCCATAAATTCAACAAGGACAATGGAGTTTCAAAATCATCAAATAAAAAATCTCAATTAAAGAAGTTATTATACATTAATGGGTTGATAAATAACATCCAATCCAGACCTGTGACGATCCCTTGAATCAACACATAAGTGGGTTATCACTCCATTGATTCTATGGTTTCAATGGAAGCGGAAATTAGACTCAAGAGGGAGGAAATGGAGAAGTAAAAAAACACAATAAAATAACAATCACTCCACCGTTTTGTGATAATATCACATGGTTTAGTATTAACAAGTTCACACCATGAAACAACGGTATCAATGTTATAAGGACAAGAATATAATAATAAGGGAAGAAGAACTTTTATTAAGAAACAAGGATTAATTAATACAACTTACATGTGAAAGACAAATTTGAGACAGCAAAACCGCAACATAACATTACAATGAAGGAAAGCTGAAAAGATTCTTCAATCCTCCAACACAAAAACCTTAAATTGGAATTTTTGAGCACTTGGGTTGATCCTCAAATAGTCCAAGTCTCTTCAATTAATTGTGGTAGGCCATAAGTGTGTGGAATGTAAGGGAGAGTTGATTTTTCCACCCATGACCTGAGGTGGCAGCCAGCTTTCCTCCACTGAAAAGAAGCACTTGTATGATCTTTTAGATGGACGAATCAGAGTGGGACACAGAATAAGAAAATTAATCCTCGGATTTCCTATATCCCTGTGTAAAATATGGTTCGATTTGGAGTTGTAGATTCCGAGATATGATCATATTATTTGGATGTTGTTCGGGGCCGCAGAATCTGGCCCAGAATTTTATATCTAAATTGGGCCACCTAAATGGACACCATGGAGGCCGAATTAGCTTTGTATTCTGTAGAGGGATTTCTTTATATACATGTCTTCTAGCATCCCACAAAAATAGGGATTCATTGGGCCTATATGTTGGGCCCCACATTCCCATCAGTGGGATGCTGTCCAATCTTTTTTCTCCAGAATTTCTTCCTTTCATTGCCAAATATCTCCATCATCTTCCATGAATTATCCATTGATCCCTGAATCAAAAATGATAATATTGATGTGTAGATAATGTTAGAAAAATATCAAATTAAAATATTTATAATCAGATGAATCATTGGGTACATAAAATTATGTTAAAAAATGTACCACATAATAGTGCATTTTAAGAAGGTGTTACAATCATAATGTGAAATGATGTTCAAAGTGTAAAATGCACTAAAATTGTGTTTATGAATAATAAAGAACATGAATATTATATATATTAACAATTAATATTATCCTGATTTAGTGGCCAATCACACCCCCCAACTTGAGTTTTGCCAGTCCTGAGGAATATATATCTCAACAATATGAAATTTGAATTCCCTTTTCTAAAAACATTTTAATACAAAATGATCACCAAAAACCCTTATACCAAATAATAATGAATCCTATCAAAATACAGGATAGTTTCATAAGAATATCCTAATCCCAAGCCCATTACTTTGTTCAAATTCATTTCCATATTTCATCCAATGTCAATTAAGTATGCGGATGTGTTGTGAATCACAATATACATGGGGGTTCATCTTCATTCAAGGGGGAACTGATAGAAGCGCTAGGTGGAATCACATTTCAATATTAAGATGAGTATTCAAAAAAATTTAATAGTTATATTTTTTCATGGTAATTGAAATTACACCAAAAGAGTCAACCCCTGTAGTGAGACATTGCCGATGACTCCCAGGCTGAAGGACCTTAGGGCACCATGTGATGCCCACATACTCGGGTATCATCTCGAGTTAACTTAGTCAAAAAAAAATTCAAATTACTAAAAATAGAGATAAAATTACTAACCATGGGCTAGACAACAATGGAGTCACGATCCCCAAGTGTCGAATGCCACGCATTAGGTCATTTCATTGCTCTACGTGCAATTTTTTATGAATACTCATATTAAACTAAAATGATCACCAATCCTATGCTATTTAATTAGGGGACCCCATGAACTCAAACTAATACCCCACTATCCAAAGGACATGCATTGTGATCTTTTTTTTGGATGAAAATATAAACAATGAAATATCACATTGGACAACCACACTTTCCAAAATCTATGCTCATGAAATTATACAAGGATTAAAATCAGAATCGGGGCATGCTAAACTATTTGATATTCAGTTTCATAGTGTGAAATGTGTATTACTGTGTTCAAAGTTAAAGGAATTTTTCCTTCCATTTAATCATTTTTTTCTTCAAATCGTTCATTTTTTTTACAAAAAAGCATTTTTTATTTTATCCCCCCCCCAAATTAAAACAACATTGTCCCCAATTTTTAAAGAAAAGAAAATTTTGAAGGGGGTAGAGGTAGAGAATGAATGTTCAAAAAGGAAATTGAAAATGAAGATCATGAAATGAAGTCACCTGGTGGTTGGAGTTTGAAGTTCATGCTGCTCCAATTTAGACCTTTGATATCCATGTCACTTGCAGAGTTCCCTAGTAGAAAAAGTAAAACAAACAAAAAAACAAAACAATATATATATAAGTAAAATATAAGTATATATATATATAATAAAATAAACTAATGATACATTGTCTTCTTTTTAAATTTTTGGGTAAGGTATTACTCAAAGATCACACCACGTGACACAGATGAATATGGTGACCCCCTTTCAAAGACATCCATACTCATAATAGACGAACATGTCAACAGTCTATTTTTTTAAATATAAAAATTATTAATTAAAATATAACTTTTATTAAAATAAAAAAATGATAGGAAACTTTAAAACCATGGGTTTCCTCCCATGCAATGCTTTGTTTAATGCTGTTAGCCCGACATGGATCATAAATCTATCAATTTATTCCTGGTTCATAGGTTGGATCAGTTAACTCAACCTCTATATCTTGTTTATTAAATTATTCAATGATTGGTTTTAACCATTGACCATTAACCTTGAAAATGTAACCACTTGTTCGATCTTGAATCTCTACTGCCCCATGGGGGTACACATGATGAACTATGAAAGGTCCTGACCATCTAGTCCTTAACTTTCCCAGGTGTAAATGAAGTTTTGAACTATAAAAGATAACAAGTTTCCCCGGTTCAAAATGGTTGACCTTGATATTCCTAGATGGATAGGCTTGAACTCTAGCTTTATTGATCCTTGAATTTTTATAAGCCTCCATCTTTAGTTCCTCCAGTTCATTGAGATCTAATTTCCTTTTTGTTCCGGCCAATGAGAGGTCAAAATCCATTTTCTTAATTTCCCAAAAGGCCTTATGTTCAATTTTAATAGGTAAATGCCATGCCTTCCCATAAACCAACCTATATGGTGACAATCCTAGGATGGTTTTGTATGTTGTACGATAAGCCCAAAGTTCATCCAAGAGTTTCTCGGACCAATCTTTCCTAGAAGGATTAACATTTTTCTCAAGAATTTGTTTGATTTCACGATTGGAAAACTTAGCTTGACCATTGGTCTATGGGTGGTAAGTAGTGGACACTTTGTGAGAAATTCCATATTTTTCCATGAGTGATGTGAATGGACGATTGCAAAAATGAGTTCCATGATCAATAATGATAGTCCTAGGAATTCCAAATCTTGAGAAGATGTTTTCCTTGAGAAATCTAATCATAGTTTGATGATCATGGGATTTTGTAGGACTGTCCTCAATCCATTAGGATACATAATCGATAGCTAAGAGAATTTAAAGATATCCCCTAGAGTTTGGGATGGGACCCATGAAATCAATTCCCCAATAGTCAAAGATTTCAACCACTAAGATGGGAGTGAGTGGAATTTGATTCCTTTTTTTGATGAACCCTACTTGTTGACACCTAGGACAGCTTTGAAAAAATGTGTAGGAGTCCCTTGAGAGGGTTTTCCAGAAGAGACCACACTGAAGAATCATAATAGAAGTTTTCTTAGAGGAAAAGTGACTCCACAAGCTTCACCATAACAGAATTTAAGGATAGACTCTTGTTCAGATTCTGGGACACACCTCCTAATGACTTGGTCAGGGAATAACATATATAGGTGTGGATCATCAAACACATAGTTTCTAAAAATAGAAAGGATTTTTCTTCGAGCTTGAGTCCCTAAGAATTTTGGAATGACTCCTGTAACTAAGAAATTGGCTATGTCGGCATACCAAGGGAAGTCACTCATAGAGTATAGGTGTTCATCAGGAAATGAATCAGACACAGAAAGGTGATTTTATTTTTCTTTGAATTCCATCCTAGAGAGGTGATTAACTACAACATTTTCAACATCCTTTTTATCTTTGATTGTGAGGTCAAATTTTTCTAAGATAAGGATCCACCTAATCAGTCGAGCCTTATAATCTTTTTTTGGAAGAGGTATTTTAGTGCAGATGGGTCAGTGAACATAGTGATGGGGGATCCTAATAGGCAGGACCTGAACTTCTCTAAGGAAAACACAATATAAAGATACTCCTTTTTAGTGGTGGTGTAGTTTATTTGGGCATCATTTAAATATTTTCTTGCATAAGCAATGACATAATGAGTTTTATCACAATGTTTTCCTAACACAACTTCAATAGAGAAGTCACTGGAATCACACATAAGTTCGAAAGGAAGGTTCTAATTTGGATATTCTAAAATGAGAGGAGAGGTGATAGAGGATTTAAAGGTTGAGAATGAACCCTCACAACTTTCTGTCCAAACAAATGGAGCATCCTTTACTAGCCGAGCACAAAGGGGACAGGAGATTTAACTAATGTCCTTGATGAGTATTCTATAGAAACCAGCATGTCCTAAGAAATAAATCACTTCCTTGACAGTTTTGGGTGATGGAAGGTGACAAATGATGTCAACCTTGGTGTTATCAACTTCAATCCCCTTACCCTAGACCAGATGGCCTAGAACTAGTCCCTCTTTAATCATGAAATGACATTTTTCCCAGTTTAGGACTAGATTCTTTTATTCACATCTTGACAAGACTCTCTCTACATTCCGCAGACATCCCTCAAATGTATCCCCAAACACAGAGTAGTCATCTATGAAGACCTCTAAAAAATACCATACCATGTCTGAGAAGATTCCCATCATGCACCATTGGAATGTTCCAGGGTCATTGCATAACCCGAAGGGAATGCGTTTGAAAGCAAAGGTTCTGAATGGACATGTGAATGTAGTCTTCCCTTGATCCTCTAGGGAGACCTCAATTGGATTATACCCTGAGTACCCGTCTAAGAAATAGTAGTCGGCATGACCTTCCACTCTCTCAAAGACTGGGTCAATGAAGTGTAAGTGGAAATGATCATTCTTGGTGAATGAGTTTAGCTTCCTATAGTCAATGCAGACCCTCCATCCACTACTTAGCCTTGTTGGAAGAATCTCTCCATTCTCATTGTTTATCACTGTGATTTCAGCCTTTTTTGGAACCACTTGGATTGGGCTCACCCACTCACTCTCAACTATGAGATAGATGATACCAGCTTTTAACAATTTTAGAAGTTACTTCCTTACTACCTCCATGTGATTAGGATTGAGTCATCATTGAGGTTGCCGATATGGCTTTGAATTAGATTCTAGAACAATCCTATGAGTCCCAAAAAGTGGGTTTATCCTGGGAATATCAAACAGGGTCCAACCAATGGCTTTCTTATTTTTTCTAAGGACATATAGAAGCATCCTATCATGATTGGACTTAAGATAAGAAGAAATGAAAATAAGATGTGTTTTATTGTCCCCTAGGAAGGTATACTTTTGTGAAGTTTGAATTCCCTTCAATTCAAGATCTGTTTGGTTCCGAATTTCAGCAGAATATTGGGAAATTGGATCAAGATCAATTTTATTTCCTAGTGTTTTAGATAGGATTGATTCCCCACATGTAGAAGTTTCAGCTACTTGATTGGAATGATCATATTTAGGGAAGGAAGTTGGAGTGGTCTCCATGAATGTGGTTTCCTAAAAGGTTTCACTGATTGTTGGACAAAAGACGTCAACATAAGAGAAATTTGAAAATGATTCAAGCCAAGGAGATAAACTTCTTTCATATGAACAAAGGAAATCAATCTCATCCTGACCTAAACATTCATCAAATATTCGTTGATTTTCTATGGATTCATTTTCAATGCTTCCTATCATGTTTACTTCATGAATTACCTCGTTATCCCCTATTTGTGAGCTTGCATTATAGATGTTCAAGTATAGAATCATGTTCCCAAAGTTGATGGTCATTTTCCCATTTCGGACTCGGGTAACAGAGTTGGTTGTTGCAAGGAAGGGATGACCAAGGATGATTGGGGTTTGTTCCTTATTTCCAAGGATTGAATGTTTGTCAAGGACAATGAAGTCAGTAGGGTAGATGAAGTATTAAACCTTTACCAGAATGTCTTTTAAAATACCCTTTGGAAGCCTAATTCTACGATCAGCAAGTTGATGTGTGACAAATGTGGGTTGGAGTTCTTCGATTCTAAACTGGCAGTACACAACATAAGGGAAAAGATTGACACTAGCACCTAGGTCACACAAGGCCTTGTCAACATTGCTCTCTCTTAATTCCACACTGATGTAAGGCCAACCCGGGTCTTTCAACTTAGGAGGAATGGTCCCTTGAATGGTGGTACTCACATTTGCCGCTAAAAGGACTTGGTTTTTATGGGAAAATTTTCTTTTAAAAGTGCACAAGTTCTTAAGGTACTTTGATTAGGATGGTATGGTCTGGATTGAAACTAGAAGGGGTATGTTCAACTTGACTTGTGAGAAGATTTCCCTCAATGTTTCACTCAGTTCAGGCTTGGGTTTCCCCCTCATGCATTGAGGAAATGGTGCAGGTTGTGGGGTTGTTTGTATAATAGTTGTTTCTTTGACAATGTAATCATGTTTCTCAATTTGATAATTTGGTTCATTTGAATTTTCATCCAAGTTTTAATCATCAGGTGGGTTTTTAATTAGTTGTTCAGGTTTCTCAATTAATTTCCTACTTCTTAAAATAGACACAGCCTTTAGTTGTTGATGAGTTTTTTTAGTACAACATGACTCTGCCCTTGAAGTTGAGGGTGGAACCGCCTAAATAGAAATGGGTGCCTTTCCAGTTTTGATGGTTTGAAGTTATTGTTTTAGGGAAGATACTTTCGAGTTCATCCTCTCCATTTGTTTGCACAGCTGTTCTAGTAGGCTTTGTGGAACAGTTTGGGTTGGTGCTTGAGAAGATCAGTTTATCCCGGGGGGATATTTTAGAGGTGGGATGGTTTGTTGAAAATGGACCGGTGGTTGTTGGTATTAAATATGATGGGTTTGGAACTGGTTATGGGATTGTTAGTTCTGATGTGGGTAAGGATTTTGTCCCTGTGGTTGGCTAGGTTGTTGGTTATCTTTCCAGCGGAAGCCTGGGTGGTCATTATAACATGAGTTGAAGTTGTTTTGGTATTGAGGTTTATGAAATTTCAAGGCATTTACTTCCGCTGGGGGTCCTCCTAAAAGAACATACGTGATGGATGGAATGGTTGGGCAGTTTTCTGTCTTATGGTCAGGTTTGTCACAAATTGTGCAAACAGGGTCAACAGTTTGGATTTCATGTACTTTCCTAATCTCGATCTCTTCATCCATCCTAAAGGGTGCTGCGAGTTTAGCCCTAAGGATTTCCTCTTCTCTAAGTATATGAATTCCAGTATTTCTTTGTGGGTTTTTAGAATAAGGTGATGTTCCCTGTGTTTAGTTTTGTTCAGAAAGGCTTTCTAGATAATCGTAAGCATCATTTTGGGCTTTGTTTTTTAAGCTTCCATTAGACATCATGTCAATGAATTGTTTATTCCCCGGACCCAACCCTTCATATGAAATTCTCATTTGTTCAGGAATAGAGAAACCATGGTGTGGAACCATGTTTATAGTGTCTTTGGACCTCTTCCATATTTCATAGAATGACTCTCCATCTTTTTGAAAAAAGTTTTTCATACTCTTTTTAAGTGCAATTTTTTTATGGTGGGGAATGTATTTCTTGTAGAATTTTCTTTGTAGTTGGTCCCAAGAGTTAATGGATGATGGAATCAAATTTTTTTCCAATTTTTAGCTCCATCCATTAAATAAAAAGAAAATAGCCTCATCTTATCTGATTCTATTTGATGTGGGGGACACTTGGTTTCTACAATGTCATTGAACTCCTTAATGTGCAGGTATGGCATCTCAGACACCATTCCATGGAATGTGGGAAGGTGGTTTAGGACATGGCGTTTAAATATGTATTTGGAATATCCTAGGGAATTGTGTCTAATGCATGATGTGTAATTGGTCTAGGATGGTGTGAGGTAGTCATTCATGGTTTAATCAATTTCATTCCCCAAGTTTGGGGCTGCCTCATTTGGGTTCCCATTTTGGTTCCCACTCGGGTTTATGAGTTGGTCTCTATGAAGACCTTCCATTAAAATAGGCTCAATTTTAGACTCTAGAGTATTAGGAAGATTATGATCTAATGTAAAGAGTTTCCTTGATGTACATGACTCCCCAATCCCAGGACTGCCCACCCTAGCTAGATGGTTAGATTGATTGCGGGTGTAGGCGGACATGCGCCAAAAAAAGAAAAATGGGAAAAATAAGAGAATTTGGATGAGAAAAGAAGAAATGGGGGAGAATAGAATGGGTGATTAGATGAATTACTTGGGTCCTCGGAAACAGCGCCAAAATTTGATTCTCGCTCAAATTTACCCAAGAGATGAAGGTAGAACAATCCTTATAGTCTAGCTTGGGTTGTCGAATCCACAGAGACCTATCAAGTAACCTGTAGACACGCACATTATAAGGACTATTTTTGGGTTTGAAGTTTCCAAAGTTGGTTGATTTTAGATGGTTTTAATGGATCACTAATAGATTTATGTGAATTCGATTTAAAATAACGAGTTGATCCTGGGTTATCACTTGGGGTGGATTGGACGTATTTCCTTTTTAATGATTTCAGTTTCTTATATTTGAGATGGATTCATTTAAAAAGATAAAACAAAATCATCACTTATTGGTTTAATGCCTACACCCATTAATACTAATCCCCTATACACTTCACGGATCAATGTTTTGCGCACTTCAAGGTAAAGGTTCATATTAGCACATGAAGTGTGTGGCCTTAAATTCAACAAGGACGATGGAGTTTAAAATCATCAATTAAAAATCTCCATTAAAAAAGTGATTATAAATTAATGGGGTGATAAATAACATCCAATCCAGCCTTGTGATGCTCCCTTGGATCAAACCATAAGTGGGTTATCCCTCCATTGATTCTATGGTTTCAAGGGAAGCGGAAAGTAAACTCAAGAGGGAGGAAATGGTGAAGTAAAAAAAACCCAATAAAATAACAATCACTCCACCATTGTGTGATAATCTCACAAGGTTTGGTATGAACAAGTTCACACCTTGAACCAACGGTATCAAAGTGATAAGGTGAAGAACAGAATAATAAGATAATAAGAACTTTTATTAAGATACAAGGATGAATTAATACAACTTACATATGGAAGAAAAATTTAAGACAACAAAACCGCAGCATAACATAACAATGAACGAATGCTCAAAAGATTCTTCAATCCTCCAAAACCAATGCCTTAAATAGGCATTTTTTATCCCATGGGTAGAGACTCCAATATTCCATGACTCTATAATTAATTGTGGTAGGACATAGGTGGATGGAATGTAAGGGAGAGTTGATTTCTCCACCCTTGACCCGAGGTGTCATCCATATTTCCTTCACCGAACAGATGCGCTTGGAAGACCATCTAGATGGTTGAATCAGAGTGGGCCACAGAAGAAGAAAATGGATCCCCCGCTGTCCTCTAATCTCTTATAAATTTGGGTCCATTTGGAGTTTTGGATTCCAAGATACGATCATATTAGTTGGATGTTTTTCTAGGCCGCAGAATCTGGCCCATAATTTTATCTCTAAATTGGTCTGCCTAAATGATCACCATGGAGGCCAAATTAGCATTGGATCATGAATAGTGATGTGTTCCTATAGATGTCTTGTAGCAGCCCTAGAATGTTTGGATTCATTGGTCAAGTACATTGGGCCCCACATTCTCCTCCGTGGACTGGTGTTCAATCTGTCTTCTATGGAATTTCTTCCTTTCATTGCCAAAGATCTCCATCATCTTCCATGAATTCTCCATTGATCCCTGAACGAAAATGTTCATATTGAAGTGTTGATCAATTTCTAGAAATATCACGTTATAATATGTAAAATTAGATGAATAATTGATTACTTAAAATGATGTTCATAAATGTACCACATAATAGTGCATTTTAAGAAGGTATTACAATTATAATGTGAAATGATGTTCAAAGTGTAAAATGCACTAAAATGGTGTTTATAAATAATAAAGAACATGAATATTATATATATTAACAATGAATATTAGCCTCATTTAGTGTCCAATCAATGATTATGTCCTGCTCTGAATAAGTGTGAATGACCTATGTTTATTTTACACTTAATATCCACTTATATTGGGTGTTTTTATATTTTACACACATAGTTATATTATTGATTTATCCTTAATCAAAGGATATCTTCTTTATAAGGGACTTTGTCTCAATATCCCTTTTGAGGCATCCTTTGATTTATGCACGAATTTATAAAATATTACGTATAAAACCCTTTTGACTTTTCATTTCATTCAATGGGAATATTTTCTCTACGAAGCGTTTTACTAAATGACAAAATTAATGTTTTTGTCTTACGTATGCGGTGACAACGACTTCTCCGCAACCATAACCGTTATTGATTTTCAGCTTCCACTATAAGCCAAAATGTTTTTAATGAAAAATAAATACCATATTTTACTTTCCAATTATTTTGGTATTGAAAATAGTTTTGATATTTTTTTTTATTATAACAATGTGTTTTATTGATATCCTGTTATTTAAATGTGGGAAATTTTATTTTTCCTTTATGAAATTTTTATGTGTTATGAATATGTTATGGTTCTTGGCCATAGTTTATGAAATCAGTTGGTTTTGTGATAAACTAATGGCGAGTGAGCCTGAAATAGCTCTCCAATGTGTTGTGTAACATGAAAGAGTTAAACTCTAAGGTTTATCTAAAGAGATTTGGGGAATATACTATGATGTCTATTACAAATGTAACCATGAGGGTTACTCCCTATGTAATAATGTTATGAATGCCACATGTTACATTTGTATCTTATGATTTCTATTAGTTATTCATAAATCTTATGATTTCATGAGGTATGTTAAAGTACATATATTTTATAAGTAAAGTATGATTTCGTTGATTATTATGTATAAATGGACTAATGTTTTCATTCCTTATTTTTATACCCCTTACTGAGCTTTTTATGCCCATACCAAGTTTTTGACATGATTTTCACAAGTCCAGGGAAAGGTACATGGTGTGATGATAGTGTCGAGGAAGTGTCAAGAAAGAATCCATGTTTTATTTTAAATATGTTTTCTTTGATGGTAAAAATGAATACTATCTTTCATGTAACCACCTTATTAAAATGTGGAATGTAGAGCATGATTTATGATGTAATTATCTAAAACTCTAAACCTAAAAATATCCTCAATGTGAATTATTAATTTAATTCAAGATTATGTAATGTTTTAAGGCTGAGTCCTTATATCTTCTGTGAAACTCATCCCTAATAATTGTCACACTAGAGGATACATGGATAATCAAAAAACTAACAATACATTAATATCTAATAAAAAAATTAATAGTAGAAACACCTTTCGAAATAATACATTAAAAACAGAAAATTCAAACTGATAAAAAAAAGAAATATAACATTATTTTAGAGGAACTATCTTTATCACTAAATTGTAAAATGTAATAAATAATAATTAAATAAAATAAAAATCAACACATGCTTTAATTTCATTAACTATGTTATAAAACATGATCCAATGCATTCATCATATATCAACCATAAAATTTCCAGAGAAAGACATGATTAAAATTCATACATAATAATTTATTGAAAAATTTAGATATGTTAGTTATCATAGTTCACAAATTCATTATTGGATATGGATTTAAAAACATAAACATGTATTTTTTAAAATATTCATTTCTTTATAGACACATATCCAAAAATTTCATATTAAAACTCATCATATTTCAAAACATTCTATTAAAAATATTTCAACAAGTCCCTTATGTTTATAATCTAGAACGGTAAGAAATAATTAATCAGAAAACATTTTAAATATTTATTCTTAATAATTTATTTAAAAATATATTATTTGAGAAAAAACATTCAATAATTTTAGAAAACATTTTTTAAAATTAATTCTTGTTTCGTTGAAATTTTTTATTTGTTTTTCTATGAAAATACGTTTCCAAAAATTATATTTCCCATTCATGGTCTCACAAAATATTATTATACACCATAATGAAATCTTCCAATGATGAAATAATCAAATTATTATTTATTTTTAGAAAATCATGTCATATTAACATGACATCCTTGATAAATCACATGTGTAAGAAAGTTACATTCAGTCATAATTTTTTTTATTCAACTAACATAACTCTATCATGATCATTAGAAAATTAATATTAATAAACATAACTTCAAAAAATTTAATAGTTCAAATTTAACATATTCCAAGCATTATAAACAAAAAACGAGGTTAGAAAAATCAATTGTTTTATCTTTATACCAATTTCTATGTTTTTCAATAAACTTATATACATGGGGTAGACTCATGAATTATCTCTAAAGGATATAATTTTCCAATACACTTTTACCATTTAAAACATATTTTGATAAATAAAAACATGATTTTAACTTCAAAAACACATAACCTTACATAATCATCACAACACCATGATCAAAATAAATAGAGTTTACATAAAAAAAAGGAACCCATCAACCACACCAGGATATAATCTTCTTTTATGTGGAACTAACTCTCTCAAATAGTTTTAAAACATGTAATAAAAAAACACATCATGATGGGTGAATTATCCTAAATATTAATATTTTCAAATACAAAATAAACACATTACCATTATACGGAAATCCCCAATCAAAGGATGTAATTACACAAGGGTAGACCCATGTCATAACCGAATCCAGATACAAAACTTATGGAATCCATGAATTTAATTCACCACAGTGAGAGTATTTGATACTACACTGAAAAGAAATAAATTAAGTGAAACTAAATATTATTCTCCTTTCACTAAAATAGGTCCCAAATAATCTAGAACATGTGAATTGTAAACTTATTAAATAAATGTATACATATAGGAACCCTTTACCATGAACAAAATCACTGCCACACAGGGCTAGAGAGAGGAGTATAGGATGAATATGATTATAGAAAACCATCCCATATACTAATCATGGTCTCACAGATAGAGAAGTATAATGAAATTAAAAATGGTAGTGAAACACTATCCCTTGACCACATCTCTATATAAACAATTGGCCCAGGTAATGTGTCAAACTTATTGACTCTATATGAATTTAGGCATGGGTTTGAAACTAAAAGGATGAAATGATATAAAGTGTAATGGATCATGTATTTTTTAAGAGGTATTCATTCAAGGGAATTAGGATTTTTCCCCGAACACATTTTATGGTTCACAAATCTAATAAGGATAATAAACCTTTTAATTCAATTTAAAAAGTTAACAATAAAAGGTTTTAAAATTCAAAAATCCAATTTTAAGGTCTCGCCACACATTAATATAGGAGCATATAAGCCATGAAATGTGGCAAAAACATCACGGATCAAGAAGACACCCCATTCAGTTGACAAACAAAATATCCTAGAAACAATTATCTTTCAACATCCCTTAAAGAGTGACCATGTCCTCATAAATCTTGATGAACATGAAACATCATTTTCTAGTTGAACCATTTAGTACCTTTACAAAAATATAAACCCAGTGCACTCTTTTATCACAATTCAAATAAAAGGATATCACTTCCTTTTCCATCCAAACATATGTCCCCTAATTTGATAAAGAGAACAAATACTTCTATAGACTTTGGAATTAGAACTCTGAAATTTTACACCATTTAAAAAAATTAGTGTCTTCCTCCACCCTGTGGTGACATGATGACACGTATTTATTAATTCCTCTGACATGATCCTAATGGATACTTTGATCTTGGTCTATTCTTTTAAATGAAAACAAAATTAATACTAACCCAAGATACCTATTTTTTATTGTTAATTATTTTCTTCATTTTTAACCTTATTTAATTTTTTATCCCATTTAAACATAGGAACATAAAAAATCTTGCATGATCATTTCCTATGTCTCTAAGAGAATTTAGTGTCACTATTCTGAGTATATCAAGTAAACATGATGATCCTTTAATAAAATCTTATGGGTTTTCTAAATCCAATCTTCTAGATGTCCCCTAGATTATAGCATATACTAAACCTAACTGACCAAGTTTCCCTACCCAATCATTCAAACGTACTAGTTTCTAACTCCAAACCTTATCCAACTTCTTAGCCTTCAACTCTGATACCACTATATCATGACCCCATCTACTCAAAGGTATCATTCCTAAGCTGATAATGTGATATACATTATAACGACTCCAAAATCATGAATCCAGTAGGCCATCTATTTGTGACATGCTATAGGGGTATATCATATAAACCTAAGGGAGGAGTTAAACTCTATGGAATGAGAAACCGATGATATAAGATGAGAAGAATAAAAAAACCCATTTCATATAAAAATTATGAATAACTCACAATACATGGTAAAAAATAATGAAATAAAAGTGAAACAACTAAAAAACAAAAAAAAAGATCCAAAAAAGTGACAACTAATCTCAAATAGGTCCTGAACAAAACCTTTAATAAGAAAAGTTCATCTTAATCACCAAAAAAATCTCTCTGATTTGAAAAACACTATATATATACAATGTATGGGAATAACATATATCCTTATTTGGATCTTACCTAAAGCCTATCATGAAAAATAATAAATAAGTATACTAAATTATAGTGCATAACAGATGAAACTAAACCATTACCTAAATAGGTTAACTATTCATATCTGATCCTCACCATGGCTATCACTCGTAATTTATAAAAAACCCTTTCATTTTACACATATTATTACATGATTTTAAACATAAATATACCTAAATAAAAAATAAGGATAAAAATGTCTATTTTCTTCATAATACTTGTTGAATAAAACAAAAAAGTAATCAAAAACATGGAAACATTAATTTATTATCAATTGTGATCTCTAAAAGACCATTTTATCTCCTCATAATGCATGGTATAACCTATGGATCACATGAAAGAAAGTGATGAGCTAAAAATCCTAATAATGGTATAAACATGATAAGTAAACATAACAAGTGAGTCAAATGTATAACTTAATATTATTAAAATAGAAAGAACATGAAAAATAAAATAATATCACAACATAAAGAGAATTGTATCATAAGATTATTCAAACCTTGGAATTTTGATAAATAATAAATAATGACCTCATCATAAGTCAAGGATAACCCCCAAGGGAACATAACATTGTGGGAAAAGACCCATAATGGATTAGGATCAGCATTAAACCCATATATAAAATCTCATGTGACTAAAACATTACATAATAAATTAAGAGCTATAAAATTACAATCCCAACTATAGAATTAATATTATGTACATTAATATGTGTTTCACCGAATTAAATCAATCATAATCAACAAAACATAAGTATTATCCATGGAAGGAAATGTGTTACAATATCCTGTTTATTAAAATAATCAAAATATATTTTTAACGAATTAATTTGAGAAATAGTCATAAATCATGTATTACCTCATGAATGGTATTGGAATGAGATAATTATATATTTAAGAGATAAAATATATAAATTTAATTTATTCCATAACATTAATGGCAGATATTATATGGGTTATGAAGAGAGTGTCCATAACCTAAATAAATAGGTTGTTTAGAGAGATCCCCAACCTTGAGCTGGAATAATCTCTACGTTCTTTATATTATTGAATAATATACATATGTTAATTAATAAATTTATTCTGAAAACATTTCAATCTTATTATTCATTTTATTTAATTCATTACTACGTAATATTATATATCATAATTATCCTGGTTCATATCAGAAGTTTTGACTATGTTTGTCTTATGTGTCCCAAATCAACGTGGAAAGTTAACTAATCCGTGTGAGTTTATAAATTATTCTTATATAGAGTGATAATAATGATTTAAATTTCATATTTATATATTATGTATAAATTTAAATCTTGTCACACACTGACTTTGTAATTTTTTTTATTTTATTGTTTTCTTGACCATGGGTCATTTGGATGAGGTCTGAGTTGAGTTCTCTACATTAATTTTTCCGTTTTGAAAGTAATCTGGTAATTAATTCTTGGAAATGGATATTTTCTGATTGTATGTAGGTTGTTCATGATTGTATCATGGTTAGGGTAAATCGTGCCCCATCTTCTATTAAACTATGTGGAAAATTTCCATTTTGGATAGTAGTGACCACACTGTTGGTGCGTGGCTAGGAAACCCATGTTGGATAACCGTGCAGCATGTCCCTCTTAATCAGTGAGGGCAACACGATTGGTACATCTTTTGGAAAAATGATTGGATGAATTTTGTGAGTTTCCAATGTCCTTATAATCTAGAAATTACCACTTTTCCCCTATGATGTTTGGACTCTATTTTGGGTTTCTCCTACCTCTCTCAACCAAGGCACATCATGTGAGCTCCCAAGATTCTCTCATTTGGTAATCTCTTTCCCATTTATGAATTTTTATGGTTCTAAGGTGAGTCCATCTAGGTTTTTGATTTATTTTCTCTTATTTTATATTTTCACTCATGATTTTTTTGTCACGACCTCCTCCCCACAAAGTGTACCCCTCCTGGCCCGACAATGTAAGAAGGGAGGTAATGACCCCTGAGTCCATCCTCTAGTAGAACATGTGTTGGAAACTAGCACCGAGAGTATAATAAAAACATGAATGGGAGGAAGTACCCTCTAAGAGAACACATGCAGAAGAGAAAGATAAGTTAGAAGCTAGCCAACTCCAACTCAGAACTGAAATATAAAAGAAAACCCATGTTCACATATGTAATGTCATGCAAAAGTACTACAACTGGAAGGGTAAAAACTACAAGTACACAAAAGAAAGTAAAACAGCTGTAACAACAAGCCCGAACAGCTCCTCCAACCACAATCTAGTAGTAAGTAGCCTAATCTCCAACATGCTCCAAGTGATATGAAAAATAGTTTATATATACATAGGGTGAGTATAACAGTTTACTCGGAAGTATCCTCCCTGAAGCCTCTCGTGCAAAGGAAAAGAGAGCATGCTAATGCACAGTGAACAACAAGTGAAACTAAATCATCAAGTAAATAGGTATACAAAGTTCCCAACCTCACCAAGGATACTCTCACCATGTAACACATACATGAATATATCATATAGAATAGAATATCATGGGTACCCCTCTACTACTTCCCCACTGGTTTTTCACATTGCCCAAATGTCGCACATCCTAAGCATCTCTCTCCAAAAAGGATTTCCCAGAGACACCTGGGTGAAGCACCACAATTTTCACCTCATTCACCAGAAAGCCTTGCCCACAGACACCTGGGAAAAGAACCACGCCATCCTCACAACCAAAAGTTACTAGGTATTTTCTGGGAGCCACCACAGCTCGCATAACATGTATCATATGTTGAGTATTATCCCTCAATCCATTACTGCCCATACACCGAGTAAGGATCCTCAATCCATCACATTCTATACACATTACACCTATAGTAGTCCATAGGATATTATATCCAGAATATATGTGTGGGAATAACCAGAAGCCATTGCAGCCCTCTACACACATATATGGGGAAAACTAATCGTTTTTACTAATGACACAAGTATCTACCAAGAGTAGAGAGCGGGGCCAAATGGGGTAGTCATCCATTCATCATCCCACCAAAATGTTGGGAAAAACACCCGCTGTGGGCCAGAATCCCCAGTGTGGCAGTTTCATGTTCTGACAGGGTGGAGTAGCATATAGAAACACAAAAAGTAAAGAATATACTATAACTCACAACCACACTATGGTAATAACCTAGTCTTAGACACAACTTCAGCTTACTTCTCTCAGACTCCAGGCTGCTATTTCTAAGAATAGATATCCTATAAGCACACAACCATTTAAAAATATTTATTCAATTTTTCATTCTCTTTTTATCAGTTCCATTGTACTTTAATTAATTCATTAATCATTTATTAACCATGATGAATTCCACAGTAAATTTCATTTGCATCGCACCCAAAGTCAATTGTTCCTTCAACAGATTTGTTGGGCAAAAATCCCTCAAGGTATTATTGAAGCCTTTTTGAGGTGATTGTGTTTGTTGACAAAGTGGACATCTGAGTTGTGATTGTTGACAAAGAGGACTTCATGATGGAATGTCGAGTTCAAGAGCTGAGGTCAACGATCCATGTTTGATTCAAGAACGTCGATAAAAGGAATGGAAGATCTGGAGGCGGTACAAAAGAACAGATACAAGGTGACGCCGTTTTCCAGTGTTTGCCAAATTTTTGGGCCTGAAAATCGGCAAATGAAGAAAAGTGTTTTTGGCAAAGGGACTTGCGCGCCGTGGACTTGGAGTATAGGAAACTTGCGCGCCACATGTTTTTCAAGATCAGAAGATCAAAATATGGCTAAGGAAATAGGTTCGCGCAAGTTTGGGAGTTGGTCGCGCAAGTGTCTACAGGAGAGGAGACTTGCGCGCCGAAATTGGGTCGCGCAGGTGACTTGCGCGCCGTCGCGCAGGGTGGTCAGATTGCCTATAAATACCGGACCAACCCTCCTCATTTCTCATCGGAGTTCAAGACGAGAGCTCCCATCGCGCAGGTGTGGTGGTCGCGCAAGTGGTGTGTGTGGTCGCGCAGGTGGGACTTGCGCGCCAGTGGTTGAAGTTGTGCGCCGGTGTTAGAAGTTGCGCGCCGGTTTGCAGTTGCGTGCCAATAGTGGTTTGGGCGTAAAAGGAAGAGAGTCGCGCAAGTTTGGAGTTGAGGAAGCTTGTGTCGCGCAAGTGTCAGAGGAGGACTTGCGCGCCCGTTGTGACTTGCGCGCCGATACTTGCGCGCCGAGGTTGACTTGCGCGCCAAGTAAGGTTTGTTCCTGCAGTGTTTTTCGGACTGCGTGGAAGCTGGAAGTTTGCCCGATACCTTCGGTGCAAAGATTTATTCATCTACGGGTAAAAGTTAAACTTCAACAGAGCATCTACATACAAGAGAAGATGCATTCTTTCAGGAAAATGAAGAGACCTACAGGTCTATAAACTGTGAGTGGATTCCATCCAAGAGCAGTGAGCTCAGGAAGAGGAAGAAGGTGATCCTCTCCACCGGCAGTGAGCCAGAGAGAGAGAAACAGGGAGTGACCCTTGGGAAAGCAGTGAGCTAACCCTAAACATTGTAAAGGCAGTGAGCCTGGGCATAGAAGTGATCTAGCCCGAACCTTGTAATCCACAGCTAGTGAAGATTAGTGGAATTTGGTACGACCGGCAACCTGTCGGAGTATGCTCCTTGGACGTAGCCCTTAGCGGTGAACCAAGTAAAATTGCTGTGTCCTGTGCTTGCTTTACATTCTGTTTATATCGTGCAACAGGGAAAAGAGAGAAGAGTGTTTTGCTTAACAGCGAAACAAGATCAGAACGGGCGTTAATTTTTAATTAGTCATACCCTGATTCACCCCCCCTCTCAGGGTATCCAGCCTAGTGGACCTAACAAGTGGTATCAGAGGAAAAGGTTGAAAGTTGTTCTTCTCTCAATGGAGGTAACCAATCATAAAGGGATTCCGATCTTTGACGGATATAATTTTCAGATATGGAAGAATCGGATGCAACACTATTTCCGATCCTTGGGAATGGATGTGTTTTCAGCAGCTATGCATGGTATCACAGCTGATATTAATAGTGGTGCCTTATCAGAAGCTGAGCATAGAGAGTTGGATGCTGATTCCAAAGCAATCAATGCCTTAGGGGGAGCCCTTTCCAATCCCATCTACAAAAAGGTGATGTCATGCAAAACGTCACATTCCATGTGGGAAAAGCTTTTGAATATATATGAAGGGGACACAAAAGTCAGAGAGGCAAAGCTGCAGGTGTTATGGAACAAATATGAAGATCTGAAAATGAACCCGAATGAGTCTGTTGACGCATTCTTTGATAGGGTAAACATTGTTGTGGAAGATATGCGAGGTCTTGGAGAAGTCATTGAAGACATAAATATTGTAAAGCGCATCTTGAGGAAACTTCCACCTCGGTTCAATCCGAAAGTTTCAGTACTAGAATATAAAGATCCAAAAGAGCTGACATTAGACAATTTGTACAGTACCTTGGTTGCATATGAAATGAGGAACGATGATAATGAGGCTGTGGAAAAGGGGAAGTCTAAAGAGGTGGCATTTAAGGCCATGAAGAAGCTCACCATTGAAGATTCTAATGAAGAAGAAGAGACAGATGAGGTGATTTCATTCCTTTCTTCGAATCTACAAAGAGGAAGAGGAATGTTTAAAGGTAAACTTCTACTAGCATGCTTTAGATGTGGAAAGGTTGGTCATCTTGCGGCAAGATGCCCCAAGAAGTTTCAAGATGATGATGATGATGATGACGCTGAAATTCCCAAAAAGAAGTCTTCAGCTTTTGTGAAAGGGAAGAAACAATTCAAGAGAAATTTCTTCAAGAAAAAGAATCTTCTCTCACAAGAATTTGAAAGTTCAGATGAGTCTGAGGATGAAGAAGTTGAGGAAATAGAAAATTGCAGAGATCGTGGGGTAAATGCCTTGGTGGCAATTGTTGGTAGTTCTCAAAAGGGAGAAGAAGCTGATGCTAAAGAAGAAGAAGAAATTGAAGGGAGAATTGATATGGAAGCCGAATTGGAAGCAGCTCTTGAGGAGATAGATGTTTGGAGAGCCAAAACGAAGAAAGCCAATAAAGTGGTTCGTGATGCCAAACTCTACATGCAACAACAGGATGAAGAAAAGTCTGAGCTGTTAGAAGAAATTGAAAGACTAAAATCCTCAACACCAGAGAGCTCAGAAAATATTGTTGAGTATAAGCTTAAAATTGAGGAACAAAAGAAGGAAATTGATTGTCTGACAAACACAGGAAAGGAGCAGGTTAGATGTATCAAAGATCTTGAAGAAGAAGTGGTCAGTCTGCGACAAAAACTCAAGGATCAAGATAAACTCTTGACCCCCAATGTGATATTCGAAAAGCAGGCTATTCAGAAGACAGAGAAGATGAAAGCGGAGCCTAGCAGTTCAGTAGGAAAGAAACAGCAATTGAGCTCAAATGTTAAGGTCGTTTCTGGGCTTAGTCAAGAACAAAAATTGGTGACAATTGCAGTCAGACCACAAGCACTCATCCCGAAAGTGAAGGTTGATTTGGGAACAAAACAGAATCAGAATATTCAGAGATCCCAAAGGGGAAATCACAGTGCTGAAATATCACGAGGGAATGCATCCTATATCAGGTGTTATTGCTGTGGGAAAATGGGACATTCACAGTTTGTGTGTTCCATAGCCAAGAGATACAGAAGGGAACATGAGCAGAGACGGCACCCAAACAGAGAATGGTTTTCCAGAACACATTTTGAAGGACACTGTTTTTGGTGCGGAGGATTTGGACACATGGCTAGGTATTGCACATCAATCATTCAGAGAAATGTGTCAAAGAATAATCAAAATGTTCGCAAGCAGCAGATCAATAAACCAACAAGTGAGTTAAAAGTTCAGAACAGATTTTCTGCTCTGCAAGATGAGGGTGGTCCTTCATACTCTGAGAAAGAACAGAAGCCTCAATACATGCCGAGTGTGAAAGAAAAATTATGGACCAAGAAGAAGAAAAATGAGAAGGCTGTGGTGGCGCAGATTGCCCTTAAAGCATCAGATCGATCTGGTGTTTGGATCCTTGATAGTGGTTGCACATCCCACATGACGGGTAACAAGGATCTTGTTACAGGTATCAAATATGACAAAGAAGGAGTTGTCAAATTTGGAAATGATGAAGGCCTGAAAATTGTTGGCTCAGGGAAAGCCAAGTTTGGGGGCAAAGAGATGAGACGTGCTGATGTCTTAGTAGTAGAGGGTCTCAGTCATAACCTACTCAGTGTCAGTCAACTATGTGACTCTGGGCACTCTATCCAATTTACCAAGAAGATGTGTGTTGTGAAAGGAAAAGATGGAGAAGCTGTTCTGCAAGGAAAAAGGTCAAAGGGAAATCTCTATCTTGTAAGTGGGGAAGAAGATACTTGTCTTTTATCCAGAGAGGAAGAAAACCAGCTGTGGCATAAGCGACTTGGTCATCTATGCCAACCATCTATGGAGGATCTCGTTAAATGTGACGCTGCTAGAGACCTTCCCAAACTATCACGTGATCGCACTCATACGTGTGATGCTTGTCAACAAGGGAAAATCATCAGAAAGACATACAGGCCAAAGGAACAGAAATCAACTAGAGTGCTCAAACTGGTGCATGCTGATGTATGTGGACCTATCTCACCACGAGCTATAAATGGGAAAAGGTACTATGTACTTTTCATTGATGACTATAGCAGAATGGCCTGGGTATTCATCATAACCCATAAGACAGAGGTATTCAGTTGCATAAAGCAGTACAGGAGGGAATCAGAAAAGATGCTTGGGCAGAAAATTCTGAAGTTTCGTACTGATAACGGTACGGAATTTACAAACAGTCAGGTTGAAAACTATCTCGAGAAACATGGGATAAGGCATCAAGTTTCATCAGTAAGAACTCCTCAACAGAATGGAGTAGTTGAACGGAGAAATCGGATCATCAACAATATGGCCAGAACAATGCTTATTGATAAGGACTTGCCGGAGAAATTTTGGAAGGAAGCAGTTTTGACATCGGTCTATGTTTCAAACAGGTCCCTGTTATGTCCGAAGCAAGGGAAGACTCCGTATGAACTGTGGTACGGAAAGAAGCCAACGCTGAAGTACTTTCGAATCTTTGGAAGTAAGTGTTTCATTCTCAACAAAGAACATCATAGGAAGTTTGAGGCACGAGGAGATGAAGGGATATTCCTTGGCTATTCCGGGAAAAGTAAAGCGTATAAATGTTTCAACAAAAGGCTGGGAAAAATCATTGAAAGCAATGATGTCACTGTAGTTGAAAATAAGCAGAATAATCAACGATCCAGTGAACAGTTCCTGGATGAAAGTGATGATGAGGTAAGCAACCCAGGGGGAGCAGAAGTGGCAGAAGCTGACTCAGAAGAAGATACTGATGATGAAGAGGAAAGTGTCAAGTCGGTGTCCGTGAGAAAGCCAAAGAGTCGAGCTGAAATTGATAGGCAGAATATCATTGGTGATCAAACAGCTCCAGTTCAGACTCGAAGAATGAAATCATCACAGCAAGCATCGTTTTTGTCTCAAGTGGAGCCGAAATGTTTTTCTGATGCCGCTGAAGATGAAAACTGGGTTCAGGCCATGAACGAAGAGTTTGATCAAATTGAGAAGAACCAGACATGGGAGATTGTTTCGAGGCCAGCAGACAAGAATGTCATCGGGACTAAATGGGTCTATCGCAACAAGATGAATGAAGATGGCACAGTGATTCGGAACAAAGCACGACTAGTGTGCAAGGGATACTCCCAGATAGAGGGAATAGATGTTGATGAGACATTTGCACCGGTTGCAAGGCTGGAGACAATCAGATTATTTTTGGCCATAGCAGTGCAAAGAAAGTTCAAAGTGTTCCAAATGGATGTCAAATCCGCATTCTTGAATGGGGTTCTTGAAGAAGAGGTGTATATTGAGCAGCCAGATGGTTTTCTCATTCATGAGGATGGGAACAAAGTTTGCAGTCTGAAGAAGGCGTTGTATGGGCTGAAACAAGCACCAAGGGCATGGTACTCAAGGCTTGATCAGTACTTGAAGAAACTTGGTTTTCAGCGTGGAGGAGTTGATTACAATCTCTATTTCAGCAATGACAGTAATCAAAGGATGATGGTTCTAGTGTATGTCGATGACATAATTTTTGGCGGATCAGATGAAGCTCAGTGCAGACAGTTTTCCGAATTCATGAAAAATGAGTTTGAAATGTCAATGATTGGAGAGCTAACGTTTTTCCTTGGTCTACATGTGACACAAGGAAGGAATGGAACTTTCATTTCTCAATCCAAATATGCCAAGGAAGTTCTAAGAAGGTTTGGAATGGATAATTCCAAGGAAATGAAGACTCCGGTTGCTACCCGGATGAAATTATCAAAAGATGAGGATGGAAAGGCAGTTAATATCACAGAATACAGGAAAATCATTGGAAGTCTGTTGTACTTAACCACGACAAGGCCTGATATTGTTTTCGCCACATGCCAAGCAGCGAGATATCAGAGTAATCCCAAGGAAAGTCACATGCTTGCAGTGAAAAGAATACTTCGGTATATCAAGTGCACGGTGGACTTCGGTTTGACATACAACGACAAATCTCAGACAGAGTTATTGGGATATACTGATGCAGACTGGGCCGGTTCAGCAGATGATAGAAAATCAACGTCAGGTGGTGCATTCTATCTTGGTGGATTGTGTATTTCTTGGCTAAGCAAGAAACAAGATTGCATTTCATTGAGCATCGCAGAAGCTGAGTATATAGCGGCCACTCAAGCATGCACACAGTTATTGTGGATGAAGCAGCAGCTTGAAGATATGGGAGTTGAAGTGAAGTCTCCGATCGGAATCCAGTGTGACAACTCAAGTGCTATAAATCTTAGCAAAAATCCTGTCCATCATTCTAGGACAAAGCACATTGAGATCAAGTATCATTTCATCAAGGAGAAGGTTGAGCAGGGCATCGTGAAGTTGGAGTATGTGCCTACAGAGCTACAGGTTGCAGACATTCTGACAAAGGCCTTACCCAAGGAAGCTTTTGAGAGGCATCGACTAGCTCTGGGAGTTCAGTCGATTCCCCGCACTTGAAATAGTGTGGACGCGGGACCCCCCCCCCCCCTCTCCCCGAGGTATGCTGTGTTTTCCCTACTGTGCTAATGTGTTCTCTACTATGTTACAGACTACAAAGGCGTGACCTTTGGGTTCGTTGACAAAGGGGGAGAAAATAGTGATTGTTCAAGGGGGAGACAATGTGGAGATTTGATAAATCATGAATGATATGGGGAGACGCTGACAGGTGGAGCAGCCAGATAGGGGGAGTTGAAGTTAGTTGAACGTGCTTAGCCAGAGCTTAGCTTGGCCAACACAGGAAATATGGCTAAAAAGGTGTTGAAGCTGTGAGCAGAAAGGGGGAGCGTATTAAATCTGACGATGCTAGAAGTGATCGATCAAAGAATAGATATCACGACAACTGAGGATCGTGATAAAAGCAGAAGAGTGGTGTTGGACAGTGTTTGGTGTCAACAGTGGATGTCAGAGACAAAGTGATTCATTGATGAACTTTTCATTTACTCTTGTTTCTCACGCCGAGCATTGCTCATGTGGGCTTAGAGTATGTGTTGAGTAGATCCTTGGTCGCTATCAGAATCGCAATGAGGCGAATGGAGGTTGAAGAATCAATGACGTATCTTTGATTGGAAGAGTTGTCAACAAACCCAAAGGGGGAGATTGTTGGGCAAAAATCCCTCAAGGTATCATTGAAGCCTTTTTGAGGTGATTGTGTTTGTTGACAAAGTGGACATCTGAGTTGTGATTGTTGACAAAGAGGACTTCATGATGGAATGTCGAGTTCAAGAGCTGAGGTCAACGATCCATGTTTGATTCAAGAACGTCGATAAAAGGAATGGAAGATCTGGAGGCGGTACAAAAGAACAGATACAAGGTGACGCTGTTTTCCAGTGTTTGCCAAATTTTTGGGCCTGAAAATCGGCAAATGAAGAAAAGTGTTTTTGGCAAAGGGACTTGCGCGCCGTGGACTTGGAGTATAGGAAACTTGCGCGCCACATGTTTTTCAAGATCAGAAGATCAAAATATGGCTAAGGAAATAGGTTCGCGCAAGTTTGGGAGTTGGTCGCGCAACTGTCTAAAGGAGAGGAGACTTGCGCGCCGAAATTGGCTCGCGCAGGTGACTTGCGCGTCGTCGCGCAGGGTGGTCAGATTGCCTATAAATACCGGACCACCCCTCCTCATTTCTCACCGGAGTTCAAGACGAGAGCTCCCGTCGCGCAGGTGTGGTGGTCGTGCAAGTGTTGTGTGTGGTCGCGCAGGTGGGACTTGCGCGCCAGTGGTTGAAGTTGTGCCCCGGTGTTAGAAGTTGCGCGCCGGTTTGCAGTTGCGTGCCAATAGTGTTTTGGGCGTAAAAGGAAGAGAGTCGCGCAAGTTTGGAGTTGAGGAAGCTTGTGTCTCGCAAGTGTCAGAGGAGGACTTGCGCGCCCGTTGTGACTTGCGCGCCGATACTTGCGCGCTGAGGTTGACTTGCGCGCCAAGTAAGGTTTGTTCCTGCAGTGTTTTTCGGACTGCGTGGAAGCTGGATGTTTGCCCGATACCTTCGGTGCAAAGATTTATTCATCTACGGGTAAAAGTTAAACTTCAACAGAGCATCTACATACAAGAGAAGATGCATTCTTTCAGGAAAATGAAGAGACCTACAGGTCTATAAACTGTGAGTGGATTCCATCCAAGAGCAGTGAGCTCAGGAAGAGGAAGAAGGTTATCCTCTCCACCGGCAGTGAGCCAGAGAGAGAGAAACAGGGAGTGACCCTTGGGAAAGCAGTGAGCTAACCCTAAACATTGTAAAGGCAGTGAGCCTGGGCATAGAAGTGATCTAGCCTGAACCTTGTAATCCACAGCTAGTGAAGATTAGTGGAATTTGGTACGACCGGAAACCTGTCGGCGTATGCTCCTTGGACGTAGCCCTTAGCGGTGAACCAAGTAAAATTGTTGTGTCCTGTGCTTGCTTTACATTCTGTTTATATCGTGCAACAGGGAAAATAGAGAAGAGTGTTTTGCTTAACAGCGAAACAAGACCAGAACGGGCGTTAATTTTTAATTAGTCATATCCTGATTCACCCCCCCTCTCAGGGTATCCAGCCTAGTGGACCTAACAAGTGGTATCAGAGGAAAAGGTTGAAAGTTGTTCTACTCTCAATGGAGGTAACCAATCATAAAGGGATTCCGATATTCGACGGATATAATTTTCAGATATGGAAGAATCGGATGCAACACTATTTCCGATCCTTGGGAATGGATGTGTTTTCAGCAGCTATGCATGGTATCACAGCTGATATTAATAGTGGTGCCTTATCAGAAGCTGAGCATAGAGAGTTGGATGCTGATTCCAAAGCAATCAATGCCTTAGGGGGAGCCCTTTCCAATCCCATCTACACAAAGGTGATGTCATGCAAAACGTCACATTCCATGTGGGAAAAGCTTTTGAATATATATGAAGGGGACACAAAAGTCAGAGAGGCAAAGCTGCAGGTGTTATGGAACAAATATGAAGATCTGAAAATGAACCCGAATGAGTCTGTTGACGCATTCTATGATAGGGTAAACATTGTTGTGGAAGATATGCGAGGTCTTGGAGAAGTCATTGAAGACATAAAGATTGTAAAGCGCATTTTGAGGAAACTTCCACCTCGGTTCAATCCGAAAGTTTCAGTACTAGAAGATAAAGATCCAAAAGAGCTGACATTAGACAATTTGCACAGTACCTTGGTTGCATATGAAATGAGGAACGATGATAATGAGGCTGTGGAAAAGGGGAAGTCTAAAGAGGTGGCATTTAAGGCCATGAAGAAGCTCACCATTGAAGATTCTAATGAAGAAGAAGAGACAGATGAGGTGATGTCATTCCTTTCTTTGAATCTACAAAGAGGAAGAGGAAAGTTTAAAGGTAAACTTCCACTAGCATGCTTTAGATGTGGAAAGGTTGGTCATCTTGTGGCAAGATGCCCCAAGAAGTTTCAAGATGATGATGATGATGATGACGCTAAAATTCCCAAAAAGAAGTCTTCAGCTTTTGTGAAAGGGAAGAAAAAATTCAAGAGAAATTTCTTCAAGAAAAAGAATCTTCTCTCACAAGAATTTGAAAGATCAGATGAGTCTGAGGATGAAGAAGTTGAGGAAATAGAAAATTGCAGAGATCGTGGGGTAAATGCCTTGGTGTAAATTGTTGGTAGTTCTCAAAAGGGAGAAGAAGCTGATGCTAAAGAAGAAGAAGAAATTGAAGGGAGAATTGATATGGAAGCCGAATTGGAAGCAGCTCTTGAGGAGATAGATGTTTGGAGAGCCAAAATGAAGAAATCCAATAAAGTGGTTCGTGATGCCAAACTCTACATGCAACAACAGGATGAAGAAAAGTCTGAGCTGTTAGAAGAAATTGAAAGACTAAAATCCTCAACACCAGAGAGCTCAGAAAATATTGTTGAGTATAAGCTTAAAATTGAGGAACAAAAGAAGGAAATTGATTGTCTGACAAACACAGGAAAGGAGTAGGTTAGATGTATCAAAAATCTTGAAGAAGAAGTGGTCAGTCTGCGACAAAAACTCAAGGATCAAGATAAACTCTTGACCCCCAATGTGATATTCGAAAAGCAGGCTATTCAGAAGACAGAGAAGATGAAAGCGGAGCCTAGCAGTTCAGTAGGAAAGAGACAGCAATTGAGCTCAGATGTTAAGGTCGTTTCTGGGCTTAGTCAAGAACAAAAATTGGCGACAATTGCAGTCAGACCACAAGCACTCATCCCGAAAGTGAAGGTTGATTTGGGAACAAAACAGAATCAGAATATTCAGAGATCCCAAAGGGGAAATCACAGTGCTGAAATATCACGAGGGAATGCATCCTATATCAGGTGTTATTGCTGTGGGAAAATGGGACATTCACAGTTTGTGTGTTCCATAGCCAAGAGATACAGAAGGGAACATGAGCAGAGACGGCAGCCAAACAGAGAATGGTTTTCCAGAACACATTTTGAAGGACACTGTTTTTGGTGCGGAGGATTTGGACACATGGCTAGGTATTGCACATCAATCATTCAGAGAAATGTGTCAAAGAATAATCAAAATGTTCGCAAGCAGCAGATCAATAAACCAACAAGTGAGTTAAAAGTTCAGAACAGATTTGCAGCTCTGCAAGATGAGGGTGGTCCTTCATACTCTGAGAAAGAATAGAAGCCTCAATCCATGCCGAGTGTGAAAGAAAAAGTATGGACCAAGAAGAAGAAAAATGTGAAGGCTGTGGTGGCGCAGATTGCCCTTAAAGCATCAGATCGATCTGGTGTTTGGATCCTTGATAGTGGTTGCACATCCCACATGACGGGTAACAAGGATCTTGTTACAGGTATCAAATATGACAAAGAAGGAGTTGTCAAATTTGGAAATGATGAAGGCCTGAAAATTGTTGGCTCAGGGAAAGCCAAGTTTGGGGGCAAAGAGATGAGACGTGCTGATGTCTTAGTAGTAGAGGGTCTCAGTCATAACCTACTCAGTGTCAGTCAACTATGTGACTCTGGGCACTCTATCCAATTTACCAAGAAGATGTGTGTTGTGAAAGGAAAAGATGGAGCAGCTGTTCTGCAGGGAAAAAGGTCAAAGGGAAATCTCTATCTTGTAAGTGGGGAAGAAGATACTTGTCTTTTATCCAGAGAGGAAGAAAACCAGCTGTGGCATAAGCGACTTGGTCATCTATGCCAACCATCTATGGAGGATCTCGTTAAATGTGACGCTGCTAGAGACCTTCCCAAACTATCACGTGATCGCACTCATACGTGTGATGCTTGTCAACAAGGGAAAATCATCAGAAAGACATACAGGCCAAAGGAACAGAAATCAACTAGAGTGCTCGAACTGGTGCATGCTGATGTATGTGGACCTATCTCACCACGAGCTATAAATGGGCAAAGGTACTATGTACTTTTCATTGATGACTATAGCAGAATGGCCTGGGTATTCATCATAACCCATAAGACAGAGGTATTCAGTTGCATAAAGCAGTACAGGAGGGAATCAGAAAAGATGCTTGGGCAGAAAATTCTGAAGTTTCGTACTGATAACGGTACGGAATTTACAAACAGTCAGGTTGAAAACTATCTCGAGAAACATGGGATAAGGCATCAAGTTTCATCATTAAGAACTCCTCAACAGAATGGAGTAGATGAAAGGAGAAATCGGATCATCAACAATATGGCCAGAACAATGCTTATTGATAAGGACTTGCCGGAGAAATTTTGGAAGGAAGCAGTTTTGACATCGGTCTATGTTTCAAACAGGTCCCTGTTATGTCCGAAGCAAGGGAAGACTCCGTATGAACTGTGGTACGGAAAGAAGCCAACGCTGAAGTACTTTCGAATCTTTGGAAGTAAGTGTTTCATTCTCAACAAAGAACATAATAGGAAGTTTGAGGCACGAGGAGATGAAGGGATATTCCTTGGCTATTCCGGGAAAAGTAAAGCGTATAAATGTTTCAACAAAAGGCTGGGAAAAATCATTGAAAGCAATGATGTCACTATAGTTGAAAATGAGCAGAATACTCAACGATCCAGTGAACAGTTCCTGGATGAAAGTGATGATGAGGTAAGCAACCCAGGGGGAGCAGAAGTGGCAGAAGCTGACTCAGAAGAAGATACTGATGATGAAGAGGAAAGTGTCAAGTCGGTGTCCGTGAGAAAGCCAAAGAGTCGAGCTGAAATTGATAGGCAGAATATCATTGGTGATCAAACAGCTCCAGTTCAGACTCGAAGAATGAAATCATCACAGCAAGCATCGTTTTTGTCTCAAGTGGAGCCGAAATGTTTTTCTGATGCCGCTGAAGATGAAAACTGGGTTCAGGCCATGAACGAAGAGCTTGATCAAATTGAGAAGAACCAGACATGGGAGATTGTTTCGAGGCCAGCAGACAAGAATGTCATCGGGACTAAATGGGTCTATCGCAACAAGATGAATGAAGATGGCACAGTGATTTGGAACAAAGCACGACTAGTGTGCAAGGGATACTCCCAGATAGAGGGAATAGATGTTGATGAGACATTTGCACCGGTTGCAAGGCTGGAGACAATCAGATTATTTTTGGCCATAGCAGTGCAAAGAAAGTTCAAAGTGTTCCAGATGGATGTCAAATCCGCATTCTTGAATGGGGTTCTGGAAGAAGAGGTGTATATTGAGCAGCCAGATGGTTTTCTCATTCATGAGGATGAGAACAAAGTTTGCAGGCTGAAGAAGGCGTTGTATGGGCTGAAACAAGCACCAAGGGCATGGTACTCAAGGCTTGATCAGTACTTGAAGAAGCTTGGTTTTCAGCGTGGAGGAGTTGATTACAATATCTATTTCAGCAATGACAGTAATCAAAGGATGATGGTTCTAGTGTATGTCGATGACATAATTTTTGGCGGATCAGATGAAGCTCAGTGCAGACAGTTTTTCGAATTCATGAAAAATGAGTTTGAAATGTCAATGATTGGAGAGCTAACGTTTTTCCTTGGTCTACAGGTGACACAAGGAAGGAATGGAACATTCATTTCTCAATCCAAATATGCCAAGGAAGTTCTAAGAAGGTTTGGAATGGATAATTCCAAGGAAATGAAAACTCTGGTTGCTACCCGGATGAAATTATCAAAAGATGAGGATGGAAAGGCAGTTAATATCACAGAATACAGGAAAATCATTGGAAGTCTGTTGTACTTAACCGCGACAAGGCCTGATATTGTTTTCGCCACATGCCAAGCAGCGAGATATCAGAGTAATCCCAAGGAAAGTCACATGCTTGCAGTGAAAAGAATACTTCGGTATATCAAGGGCACGGTGGACTTCGGTTTGACATACAACGACAAATCTCAGACAGAGTTATTGGGATATACTGATGCAGACTGGGCCGGTTCAGCAGATGATATAAAATCAACGTCAGGTGGTGCATTCTATCTTGGTGGATTGTGTATTTCTTGGCTAAGCAAGAAACAAGATTGCATTTCATTGAGCACCGCAGAAGCTGAGTATATAGCGGCCACTCAAGCATGCACACAGTTATTGTGGATGAAGCAGCAGCTTGAAGATATGGGAGTTGAAGTGAAGTCTCCGATCGGAATCCAGTGTGACAACTCAAGTGCTATAAATCTTAGCAAAAATCCTGTCCATCATTCCAGGACAAAGCACATTGAGATCAAGTATCATTTCATCAAGGAGAAGGTTGAGCAGGGCATCGTGAAGTTGGAGTATGTGCCTACAGAGCTACAGGTTGCAGACATTCTGACAAAGGCCTTACCCAAGGAAGCTTTTGAGAGGCATCGACTAGCTCTGGGAGTTCAGTCGATTCCCCGCACTTGAAATAGTGTGGACGCAGGACCCCCCCCCTCTCCCCGAGGTATGCTGTGTTTTCCCTACTGTGCTAATGTGTTCTCTACTATGTTACATACTACAAAGGCGTGACCTTTGGATTCATAGACAAAGGGGGAGAAAATAGTGATTGTTCAAGGGGGAGACAATGTGGAGATTTGATAAATCATGAATGATATGGGGAGACGCTGACAGGTGGAGCAGCCAGATAGGGGGAGTTGAAGTTAGTTGAACGTGCTTAGCTAGAGCTTAGCTTGGCCAACACAGGAAATATGGCTAAAAAGGTGTTGAAGCTATGAGCAGAAAGGGGGAGCGTATTAAATCTGACGATGCTAGAAGTGATCGATCAAAGAATAGATATCACGACAACTGAGGATCGTGATAAAAGCAGAAGAGTGGTGTTGGACAGTGTTTGGTGTCAACAGTGGATGTCAGAGACAAAGTGATTCATTGATGAACTTTTCATTTACTCTTGTTTCTCACGCCGAGCATTGCTCATGTGGGCTTAGAGTATGTGTTGAGTAGATCCTTGGTCGCTATCAGAATCACAATGAGGCGAATGGAGGTTGAAGAATCAATGACGTATCTTTGATTGGAAGAGTTGTCAACAAACACAAAGGGGGAGATTGTTGGGCAAAAATCCCTCAAGGTATCATTGAAGCCTTTTTGAGGTGATTGTGTTTGTTGACAAAGTGGACATCTGAGTTGTGATTGTTGACAAAGAGGACTTCATGATGGAATGTCGAGTTCAAGAGCTGAAGTCAATGATCCATGTTTGATTCAAGAACGTCGATAAAAGGAATGGAAGATCTGGAGGCGGTACAAAAGAACAGATACAAGGTGACGCTGTTTTCCAGTGTTTGCCAAATTTTTGGGCCTGAAAATCGGCAAATGAAGAAAAGTGTTTTTGGCAAAGGGACTTGCGCGCTGTGGACTTGGAGTATAGGAAACTTGCGCGCCACATGTTTTTCAAGATCAGAAGATCAAAATATGGCTAAGGAAATAGGTTCGCGCAATTTTGGGAGTTGGTCGCGCAAGTGTCTAAAGGAGAGGAGACTTGCGCGCCGAAATTGGGTCGCGCAGGTGACTTGCGCGCCGTCGCGCAGGGTGGTCAGATTGCCTATAAATACCGGACCACCCGTCCTCATTTATCACCGGAGTTCAAGACGAGAGCTCCCGTCGCGCAGGTGTGGTGGTCGCGCAAGTGGTGTGTGTGGTCGCGCAGGTGGGACTTGCGTGCCAGTGGTTGAAGTTGTGCGCCGGTGTTAGAAGTTGCGCGCCGGTTTGCAGTTGCGTGCCAATAGTGGTTTGGGCGTAAAAGGAAGAGAGTCGCGCAAGTTTGGAGTTGAGGAAGCTTGTGTCGCGCAAGTGTCAGAGGAGGACTTGCGCGCCCGATGTGACTTGCGCGCCGATACTTGCGCGCCGAGGTTGACTTGCGCGCCAAGTAAGGTTTGTTCCTGCAGTGTTTTTCGGACTGCGTGGAAGCTGGAAGTTTGCCCGATACCTTCGGTGCAAAGATTTATTCATCTACGGGTAAAAGTTAAACTTCAACAGAGAATCTACATACAAGAGAAGATGCATTCTTTCAGGAAAATGAAGAGACCTACAGGTCTATAAACTGTGAGTGGATTCCATCCAAGAGAAGTGAGCTCAGGAAGAGGAAGAAGGTGATCCTCTCCACCGGCAGTGAGCCAGAGAGAGAGAAACAGGGAGTGACCCTTGGGAAAGCAGTGAGCTAACCCTAAACATTGTAAAGGCGGTGAGCCTGGGCATAGAAGTGATCTAGCCCGAACCTTGTAATCCACAGCTAGTGAAGATTAGTGGAATTTGGTACGACCGGCAACCTGTCGGCGTATGCTCCTTGGACGTAGCCCTTAGCGGTGAACCAAGTAAAATTGTTGTGTCATGTGCTTGCTTTACATTCTGTTTATATCGTGCAACAGGGAAAAGAGAGAAGAGTGTTTTGCTTAACAGCGAAACAAGATCAGAACGGGCGTTAATTTTTAATTAGTCATACCCTGATTCACCCCCCCTCTCAGGGTATCCAGCCTAGTGGACCTAACAAGTGGTATCAGAGGAAAAGGTTGAAAGTTGTTCTTCTCTCAATGGAGGTAACCAATCATAAAGGGATTCTGATCTTCGACGGATATAATTTTCAGATATGGAAGAATCGGATGCAACACTATTTCCGATCCTTGGGAATGGATGTGTTTTCAGCAGCTATGCATGGTATCACAACTGATATTAATAGTGGTGCCTTATCAGAAGCTGAGCATAGAGAGTTGGATGCTGATTCCAAAGCAATCAATGCCTTAGGGGGAGCCCTTTCCAATCTCATCTACACAAAGGTGATGTCATGCAAATCGTCACATTCCATGTGGGAAAAGCTTTTGAATATATATGAAGGGGACACAAAAGTCAGAGAGGCAAAGCTGCAGGTGTTATGGAACAAATATGAAGATCTGAAAATGAACCCGAATGAGTCTGTTGACGCATTCTTTGATAGGGTAAACATTGTTGTGGAAGATATGCGAGGTCTTGGAGAAGTCATTAAAGACATAAAGATTGTAAAGCGCATCTTGAGGAAACTTCCACCTCGGTTCAATCCGAAAGTTTCAGTACTAGAAGATAAAGATCCAAAAGAGCTGACATTAGACAATTTGCACAGTACCTTGGTTGCATATGAAATGAGGAACGATGATAATGAGGCTGTGGAAAAGGGGAAGTCTAAAGAGGTGGCATTTAAGGCCATGAAGAAGCTCACCATTGAAGATTCTAATGAAGAAGAAGAGACAGATGAGGTGATGTCATTCCTTTCTTCGAATCTACAAAGAGGAAGAGGAAAGTATAAAGGTAAACTTCCACTAGCATGCTTTAGATGTGGAAAGGTTGGTCATCTTGCGGCAAGATGCCCCAAGAAGTTTCAAGATGATGATGATGATGATGATGCTGAAATTCCCAAAAAGAAGTCTTCAGCTTTTGTGAAAGGGAAGAAACAATTCAAGAGAAATTTCTTCAAGAAAAAGAATCTTCTCTCACAAGAATTTGAAAGTTCAGATGAGTCTGAGGATGAAGAAGTTGAGGAAATAGAAAATTGCAGAGATCGTGGGGTAAATGCCTTGGTGGAAATTGTTGGTAGTTCTCAAAAGGGAGAAGAAGCTGATGCTAAAGAAGAAGAAAAAATTGAAGGGAGAATTGATATGGAAGCCGAATTGGAAGCAGCTCTTGAGGAGATAGATGTTTGGAGAGCCAAAACGAAGAAAGCCAATAAAGTGGTTCGTGATGCCAAACTCTACATGCAACAACAGGATGAAGAAAAGTCTGAGCTGTTAGAAGAAATTGAAAGACTAAAATCCTCAACACCAGAAGGCTCAGAAAATATTGTTGAGTATAAGCTTAAAATTGAGGAACAAAAGAAGGAAATTGATTGTCTGACAAACACAGGAAAGGAGCAGGTTAGATGTATCAAAGATCATGAAGAAGAAGTGGTCAGTCTGCGACAAAAACTCAAGGATCAAGATAAACTCTTGACCCCCAATGTGATATTCGAAAAGCAGGCTATTCAGAAGACAGAGAAGATGAAAGCGGAGCCTAGCAGTTCAGTAGGAAAGAAACAGCAATTGAGCTCAGATGTTAAGGTCGTTTCTGGGCTTAGTCAAGAACAAAAATTGGCGACAATTGCAGTCAGACCACAAGCACTCATCCCGAAAGTGAAGGTTGATTTGGGAACAAAACAGAATCAGAATATTCAGAGATCCCAAAGGGGAAATCACAGTGCTGAAATATCACGAGGGAATGCATCCTATATCAGGTGTTATTGCTGTGGGAAAATGGGACATTCACAGTTTGTGTGTTCCATAGCCAAGAGATACAGAAGGGAACATGAGCAGAGACGGCAGCCAAACAGAGAATGGTTTTCCAGAACACATTTTGAAGGACACTGTTTTTGGTGCGGAGGATTTGGACACATGGCTAGGTATTGCACATCAATCATTCAGAGAAATGTGTCAAAGAATAATCAAAATGTTCGCAAGCAGCAGATCAATAAACCAACAAGTGAGTTAAAAGTTCAGAACAGATTTGCAGCTCTGCAAGATGAGGGTGGTCCTTCATACTCTGAGAAAGAACAGAAGCCTCAATACATGCCGAGTGTGAAAGAAAAAGTATGGACCAAGAAGAAGAAAAATGAGAAGGCTGTGGTGGCGCAGATTGCCCTTAAAGCATCAGATCGATCTGGTGTTTGGATCCTTGATAGTGGTTGCACATCCCACATGACGGGTAACAAGGATCTTGTTACAGGTATCAAATATGACAAAGAAGGAGTTGTCAAATTTGGAAATGATGAAGGCCTGAAAATTGTTGGCTCAGGGAAAGCCATGTTTGGGGGAAAAGAGATGAGACGTGCTGATGTCTTAGTAGTAGAGGGTCTCAGTCATAACCTACTCAGTGTCAGTCAACTATGTGACTCTGGGCACTCTATCCAATTTACCAAGAAGATGTGTGTTGTGAAAGGAAAAGATGGAGCAGCTGTTCTGCAGGGAAAAAGGTCAAAGGGAAATCTCTATCTTGTAAGTGGGGAAGAAGATACTTGTCTTTTATCCAGAGAGGAAGAAAACCAGCTGTGGCATAAGCGACTTGGTCATCTATGCCAACCATCTATGGAGGATCTCGTTAAATGTGACGCTGCTAGAGACCTTCCCAAACTATCACGTGATCCCACTCATACGTGTGATGCTTGTCAACAAGGGAAAATCATCAGAAAGACATACAGGCCAAAGGAACAGAAATCAACTAGAGTGCTCGAACTGGTGCATGCTGATGTATGTGGACCTATCTCACCACGAGCTATAAATGGGCAAAGGTACTATGTACTTTTCATTGATGACTATAGCAGAATGGCCTGGGTATTCATCATAACCCATAAGACAGAGGTATTCAGTTGCATAAAGCAGTACAGGAGGGAATCAGAAAAGATGCTTGGGCAGAAAATTCTGAAGTTTCGTACTGATAACGGTACGGAATTTACAAACAGTCAGGTTGAAAACTATCTCGAGAAACATGGGATAAGGCATCAAGTTTCATCAGTAAGAACTCCTCAACAGAATGTAGTAGTTGAAAGGAGAAATCGGATCATCAACAATATGGCCAGAACAATGCTTATTGATAAGGACTTGCTGGAGAAATTTTGGAAGGAAGCAGTTTTGACATCGGTCTATGTTTCAAATAGGTCCCTATTATGTCCGAAGCAAGGGAAGACTCCGTATGAACTGTGGTACGGAAAGAAGCCAACGCTGAAGTACTTTCGAATCTTTGGAAGTAAGTGTTTCATTCTCAACAAAGAACATCATAGGAAGTTTGAGGCATGAGGAGATGAAGGGATATTCCTTGGCTATTCCGGGAAAAGTAAAGCGTATAAATGTTTCAACAAAAGGCTGGGAAAAATCATTGAAAGCAATGATGTCACTATAGTTGAAAATGAGCAGAATACTCAACGATCCAGTGAACAGTTCCTGGATGAAAGTGATGATGAGGTAAGCAACCCAGGGGGAGCAGAAGTGGCAGAAGCTGACTCAGAAGAAGATACTGATGATGAAGAGGAAAGTGTCAAGTCGGTGTCCGTGAGAAAGCCAAAGAGTCGAGCTGAAATTGATAGGCAGAATATCATTGGTGATCAAATAGCTCCAGTTCAGACTCGAAGAATGAAATCATCACAGCAAGCATCGTTTTTGTCTCAAGTGGAGCCGAAATGTTTTTCTGATGCCGCTGAAGATGAAAACTGGGTTCAGGCCATGAACGAAGAGCTTGATCAAATTGAGAAGAACCAGACATGGGAGATTGTTTCGAGGCCAGCAGACAAGAATGTCATCGGGACTAAATGGGTCTATCGCAACAAGATGAATGAAGATGGCACAGTGATTCGGAACAAAGCACGACTAGTGTGCAAGGGATACTCCCAGATAGAGGGAATAGATGTTGATGAGACATTTGCACCGGTTGCAAGGCTGGAGACAATCAGATTATTTTTGGCCATAGCAGTGCAAAGAAAGTTCAAAGTGTTCCAGATGGATGTCAAATCCGCATTCTTGAATGGGGTTCTGGAAGAAGAGGTGTATATTGAGCAGCCAGATGGTTTTCTCATTCATGAGAATGAGAACAAAGTTTGCAGGCTGAAGAAGGCGTTGTATGGGCTGAAACAAGCACCAAGGGCATGGTACTCAAGGCTTGATCAGTACTTGAAGAAGCTTGGTTTTCAGCGTGGAGGAGTTGATTACAATCTCTATTTCAGCAATGACAGTAATCAAAGGATGATGGTTCTAGTGTATGTTGATGACATAATTTTTGGCGGATCAGATGAAGCTCAGTGCAGACAGTTTTCCGAATTCATGAAAAATGAGTTTGAAATGTCAATGATTGGAGAGCTAACGTTTTTCCTTGGTCTACAGGTGACACAAGGAAGGAATGGAACTTTCATTTCTCAATCCAAATATGCCAAGGAAGTTCTAAGAAGGTTTGGAATGGATAATTCCAAGGAAATGAAGACTCTGGTTGCTACCCGGATGAAATTATCAAAAGATGAGGATGGAAAGGCAGTTAATATCACAGAATTCAGGAAAATCATTGGAAGTCTGTTGTACTTAACCGCGACAAGGCCTGATATTGTTTTCGCCACATGCCAAGCAGCGAGATATCAGAGTAATCCCAAGGAAAGTCACATGCTTGCAGTGAAAAGAATACTTCGGTATATCAAGGGCACGGTGGACTTCGGTTTGACATACAACGACAAATCTCAGACAGAGTTATTGGGATATACTGATGCAGACTGGGCCGGTTCAGCAGATGATAGAAAATCAACGTCAGGTGGTGCATTCTATCTTGGTGGATTGTGTATTTCTTGGCTAAGCAAGAAACAAGATTGCATTTCATTGAGCACCGCAGAAGCTGAGTATATAGCGGCCACTCAAGCATGCACACAGTTATTGTGGATGAAGCAGCAGCTTGAAGATATGGGAGTTGAAGTGAAGTCTCCGATCGGAATCCAGTGTGACAACTCAAGTGCTATAAATCTTAGCAAAAATCCTGTCCATCATTCCAGGACAAAGCACATTGAGATCAAGTATCATTTCATCAAGTAGAAGGTTGAGCATGGCATCGTGAAGTTGGAGTATGTGCCTACAGAGCTACAGGTTGCAGACATTCTGACAAAGGCCTTACCCAAGGAAGCTTTTGAGAGGCATCGACTAGCTCTGGGAGTTCAGTCGATTCCCCGCACTTGAAATAGTGTGGACGCGGGACCCCCCCCCCCTCTCCCCGAGGTATGCTGTGTTTTCCCTACTGTGCTAATGTGTTCTCTACTATGTTACAGACTACAAAGGCGTGACCTTTGGGTTCGTTGACAAAGGGGGAGAAAATAGTGATTGTTCAAGGGGGAGACAATGTGGAGATTTGATAAATCATGAATGATATGGGGAGACGCTGACAGGTGGAGCAGCCAGATAGGGGGAGTTGAAGTTAGTTGAACGTGCTTAGCCAGAGCTTAGCTTGGCCAACACAGGAAATATGGCTAAAAAGGTGTTGAAGCTGTGAGCAGAAAGGGGGAGCGTATTAAATCTGACGATGCTAGAAGTGATCGATCAAAGAATAGATATCACGACAACTGAGGATCGTGATAAAAGCAGAAGAGTGGTGTTGGACAGTGTTTGGTGTCAACAGTGGATGTCAGAGACAAAGTGATTCATTGATGAACTTTTCATTTACTCTTGTTTCTCACGCCGAGCATTGCTCATGTGGGCTTAGAGTATGTGTTGAGTAGATCCTTGGTCGCTATCAGAATCGCAATGAGGCGAATGGAGGTTGAAGAATCAATGACGTATCTTTGATTGGAAGAGTTGTCAACAAACCCAAAGGGGGAGATTGTTGGGCAAAAATCCCTCAAGGTATCATTGAAGCCTTTTTGAGGTGATTGTGTTTGTTGACAAAGTGGACATCTGAGTTGTGATTGTTGACAAAGAGGACTTCATGATGGAATGTCGAGTTCAAGAGCTGAGGTCAACGATCCATGTTTGATTCAAGAACGTCGATAAAAGGAATGGAAGATCTGGAGGCGGTACAAAAGAACAGATACAAGGTGACGCCGTTTTCCAGTGTTTGCCATATTTTTGGGCCTGAAAATCGGCAAATGAAGAAAAGTGTTTTTGGCAAAGGGACTTGCGCGCCGTGGACTTGGAGTATAGGAAACTTGCGCGCCACATGTTTTTCAAGATCAGAAGATCAAAATATGGCTAAGGAAATAGGTTCGCGCAAGTTTGGGAGTTGGTCGCGCAACTGTCTAAAGGAGAGGAGACTTGCGCGCCGAAATTGGCTCGCGCAGGTGACTTGCGCGTCGTCGCGCAGGGTGGTCAGATTGCCTATAAATACCGGACCACCCCTCCTCATTTCTCACCGGAGTTCAAGACGAGAGCTCCCGTCACGCAGGTGTGGTGGTCGTGCAAGTGCTGTGTGTGGTCGCGCAGGTGGGACTTGCGCGCCAGTGGTTGAAGTTGTGCCCCGGTGTTAGAAGTTGCGCGCCGGTTTGCAGTTGCGTGCCAATAGTGTTTTGGGCGTAAAAGGAAGAGAGTCGCGCAAGTTTGGAGTTGAGGAAGCTTGTGTCGCGCAAGTGTCAGAGGAGGACTTGCGCGCCCGTTGTGACTTGCGCGCCGATACTTGCGCGCTGAGGTTGACTTGCGCGCCAAGTAAGGTTTGTTCCTGCAGTGTTTTTCGGACTGCGTGGAAGCTGGATGTTTGCCCGATACCTTCGGTGCAAAGATTTATTCATCTACGGGTAAAAGTTAAACTTCAACAGAGCATCTACATACAAGAGAAGATGCATTCTTTCAGGAAAATGAAGAGACCTACAGGTCTATAAACTGTGAGTGGATTCCATCCAAGAGCAGTGAGCTCAGGAAGAGGAAGAAGGTTATCCTCTCCACCGGCAGTGAGCCAGAGAGAGAGAAACAGGGAGTGACCCTTGGGAAAGCAGTGAGCTAACCCTAAACATTGTAAAGGCAGTGAGCCTGGGCATAGAAGTGATCTAGCCCGAACCTTGTAATCCACAGCTAGTGAAGATTAGTGGAATTTGGTACGACCGGCAACCTGTCGGCGTATGCTCCTTGGACGTAGCCCTTAGCGGTGAACCAAGTAAAATTGCTGTGTCCTGTGCTTGCTTTACATTCTGTTTATATCGTGCAACAGGGAAAAGAGAGAAGAGTGTTTTGCTTAGCAGGGAAACAAGATCAGAACGGGCGTTAATTTTTAATTAGTCATACCCTGATTCACCCCCCTTCTCAGGGTATCCAGCCTAGTGGACCTAACAAGATTAAATCCTCATCATTATGTTCCTGCAAACTCCAACCCCATGGGTTAACACCATTTGTTCATACATTCATTACGGAAACACTTTCACATATTCCCAGTAATTCTAGAAAAGCATTCTAGGCTCTTAACTGAAGGGGGCTCAACACGGTGAGTAGATGTACTACCCGTCGATTTGTGCCGCCTATAGCAAGAGCATAGGCCCATTCTCCCTTGGGAAGCTAAACATGGAAATCATGTGGCATAGCTCATGTTTATTCGCCTCCACTAAAAGAGGGGTAAGCAAGAAGAGCTTCCTTTAGAAATGGGGAAAAGTAAAGTAGATAATCAACCAATAAAAATCACCAAGCATCCAACAATCACATCCATCCCATTCCATCATCCCTGGTGACCTCCTTGACACCCATATTCATAAACTGATGCATCTCGCCACTCTAGGCATCATCCGTTGTGACAACCAAAAGGCCTCTATGCCCCCACATATTACAACAACCATCCAAGATAACATCAGAGCACAAGCAGCAGGAAAAACAACCGTCACATCAATTGGGATCTCTGCCCTTTAACAATCAAGAGGTTAACTTAGAAGCCTTCAAGGAAATTTTCAAACAATCAAATTCTTTAAACCATCTTGAATTAATAGATTTATAATCCATTGGTTCCAAAATAGGGAACATAACCTGTAAGCTATCAAAAATGATTATACACGCTTACTAAGCCAATTTGATTATCATAAAATTATAACAAGAACTAGATTCGTTCATATTCCTCTTTATCATTAGCCAACCAAATATCAATTAGTCATGATTAATGTTCGTTACCAATTTCCATCAATAAAAACATCTAAGCAAGACAAGAATTGATTCCATACTATCTATCAAAAAAAGAAAAAATAACATACGATCGATACAATTTCTTTATGTGGTTCAATGTATTTATTATGTCAATTCCATTGTCATCCAGTGGACAAAAACATGCTAATATTACAGTTGCACGTAAAAGAAAGAGATGCAATGAATCCCCTACCTCAAAGGATTTCGACAAAAACCACAACGGTCAAAGATCGCCCAAGAAAACCGGGTTGATTCACCAAGGATCCTCCCTCAATCTCTTCTACTAACACAACCCAGACAAAATCACATCATATTCAACTTCCACACAGATAGATCTTCACATAATTTTTGTATATCTAAGAAACCGAGAGAAGATGAGGAGTAGATCCAAGTAGATCTAAAAAACCAAACAAGAATTATCACATACATCCAGAAAACAGCTTCGATTCATGAAGAGAAGCCTTCGGATTGCCTCCAAAATGACTGGGAGAGGTTCTCCTCCCTTCAAGGAAGGTTAATCCCGAGTTATGGTCACTTAGGGGCATAAACGAACCATTTAGAGTAAAAAAGAGTCAGATCCAAAATTTTAGGATCTAATTTATGTGCCTGCTGGGTTAGTATGCATGGCTTGACAAACTGTGCGCCAATCTTGTGTTAGATTCGGCCTTTTCAAACACTCCTTTCACGGTTAGGCTGCACAGTTAGACAAACCCTATGCTAACCATGTGTTATACACTTCCTCCAACACCAACCTCACATGGTTTGGCCGCACGGTTTGGACAAACCGTGCACCACCCATGCGAAATCTATTTCCCATTATTTTCCCTTAAAAGTCCACCCAAACGCACCCCAAGTCACCTTGATTTCCCTGAACACCTCTAACAAGACACTTTCACAAAGAAATAGACTGGAGAGGTCTAGGCCATTACATCAGATACAACTCAAAACATTCTCATCCTCGAGAATCCAAAACCCACCTAAATAGAAAACAAACAGGGTCTGAACAACCACCCATCGAGATAGCTCTCAAAAGAGATCAATCCACAAAAACAACAAAGGGATACATCTCATAAACATGAAGGTTTTTTAACCACATAAGCCTCAAAAATACATGTAAAGAGTTAAACATCAAACAACACTGGGTTCTGAGCACGTATTTGTGACTCAAATTCCCAAGTACTCTCCTCTATTCCACTGCGTTCCCAGAAGACATGAACTAAGGGAATAGAACTCCCACACAACACCGTCTCCTTACGGTCTTGGATATTCATAGGTCTCTCCCAAAAGGTTGTATTATCATCAGCATAGATCTCTACTCAATCGATGATGTGAGACTCATCATGAAGATGACGACAGAGCAATAATACATGGAAAACATCACGTATCCGAATCAACTATGGGGGAAGTGCTACTCGATACGCCACAGATCCAACATGAGCTAACGCAATGGAGGGCCCAACGAACCAGGGAGAAAGCTTACTTCCACAACCAAAACATCACTGCCCACGACGGGGAGTCACCTTCAGAAACACATGATCCCCATCATTAAACTCTAAGGGTCTCCTTCTTTGATCGGCATATGATTTCTGACGATCTTGTGCTTCCTTCTCCCTCCCATGAATAACCTGAACCATCTATGTTGTATTCTGCACTAGTTATGGTTCAAGAATTGCTGACTCTCCGACCCCAGTCTAGCACAATGGAGAATGGCAAGGCTGGCCATACAAGGCTTCAAATGATGACAAACCAATGGTGGAGTGAAAACTATTATTGTAAGTGAACTCCAGCAAGGGTAAGTTCCTCATCCATGAACCTCCAAAATCAATAAAATAATAGCGTAACATATCTTCAAGAGTCTAGATAGTTCGCTTTGTCTGACCATCCATTTGAGGGTGAAAAGCAGTGCTAAGGCATAGTTGAGAACCAAAATCATGTTGGAGACTTCTTCACACTCTGGAGGTAAAACGATGATCTCAATCATAAATGATCATCCTAGGGACTCCTTGATGTCTCACCACCTCCTCTAGATATTTCCTCGACAAAACCTCCACTGAGCTTGACTCCTTGATCACTATGAAGTGGGCTGATTTTGTTAAATGATTCACTACTACCCAAATAGCATCATGTCATCCAAGAGATTGAGGTAATCCTGTAACGAAGTCCATTGAGATGTCATCAAACATCCACTGAGGAATCACTAAGGGCTGAATAACACCACATGGAACACAGTGTTCGGCCTTCACCTTCTGGAATACTAAATAACGAGACACAAACTATGCCACCGCACACTTCAGCCCAGGCCACCAAAATTGACTCCTTAAGGATCGATACATTTCTTCATGCCAGGATGTACTACTAAGGGTGAACTATGGAACTCTCTGAGAACCGTCTCACGCATCATCAAGGGAACAAAAAGCGTTACGTGATACAACACTCAGTATTCTTCTTCTTCTTCAATCCAACCATCAGGGGACTCACTACAAAAAAACTCGGTCTCTCCAGACCTCCACCTCTAGATCTCCCAACTAGAATTCTTCTACATTATGCATCAGGGATGACTACTCCATCGTCTAAAAAAGGCATCATCTACCCCAACTTCTCCCATATCAAGATGTAATGCTGACAGTTCTTTCATTACTCTCCAGGAATCACTGGATTCACGCACAACATCACTATGTGACTTTCGGCTCAGCGCATCAGCTACAACATTCCCTTTCCTAGGTGTATACGATATATTGAAGTCATATTCCTATAAGAACTCGATCCACCGACTTTTTCATAAGTTCAAGTCATGCTGGGAGAACACATACCTCAAACTCTTATGATCAGTGAAAACTTAAAGCGCTCACCATTGAGTTAATGTCTCCACAAATTTAGGGAAAACACCACGGATGCCAACTCAAGATCATGGGTGGAATAGTTGTGTTCATGGAGACGTAACTACCGAGACCCATAAGAAACAACTGACCTCTGCTGCATGAGAACACAGCCTAACCCCAGATGTCAAGCATCGCATAAGACATCAAACAAGACTCCTATAGCTGGAAGAAAAAACACTGGAGCACTAATTAACCTCTCCTTTAGATACTCAAAATCTACATGGAACTGGTCAGTCCATATGAATTCATGGTCCTTCTTGGTCAAAGCTGTTAGTGGGGCCACAACTCAGGAGAAATTGGCTACGAACCTCCTGTAGTAGACTGTGAGACCATGGAAACTTCGCACCTCTCACACTGTCTTGGGGGCTGCACAAGACAAAACTGCTTCAATCTTCGATGGATCCATTGCTACTCCTTGTTGGGACACAACATACCCCAAGAAATGGACTTCTCGAGCCCAAAACTAACACTTTCATAAATTCCTAAACAACTAATGTTGACGAAGGACTCCCAAAAATGCATGTAGATGCTCTGCATGCTCCTCTTCAGATGGGGAGTACACAAGGATGTCGCCGATAAAAACTACCACGAACTTGTCCAGGAACTCTCAAAAGATATAATTCATCAATCCTGTGAATATAGCTGGAGAATTCATCATGCCAAACAGCCTTACAATGAATTCATAATTCCCATGACGGCAACAAAAAGCAGTCTTCCGGATATCCTCATCCTTCAAACGAATCAGATGATATCCCGACCATAAGTCAATCTTTGAGAACCAACTTTCACCCTTCAGTTGATCGAATAAGTAATAAATCTGTGGAAGAGGTTAGTGATTAATTATTTTCACTTTGTTTTAGTAATGATAATCAAAAAACAACTGCAAGCTGTCATCGGCCTTCTTCACGAACAAAACTGGTGCACCCCACAGTGACACACTTGGCTGAACAAAACTGCACTTCAACATACCTTCAAGCTGTATACGTAGCTCTTGTAACTCAAAAGGGTCCATCTTATATTGAGACATAGAGATAGGAGAAACTCTTGGCTGTAGCTTGATCCCAAAACCAATCTCTCATCGAAGAGGTAATGCTACAACCTCTTCTGGGAGGACATCAGGGTACTCCCCTATGACCCTTGGAAACTCCAACTACTGAACCTCTGAAGAACTCATCATCATCTCCTCCATCATGGAAAATAAGGAAGGAACACGCCTATGACCCATTTCGGATCTCGCTCGCCAACAAACACCACTTTATCTCCATCCACACCAAGGAAAATGACCTTCTTACTGAATCAATCCACCATAGCCTACACTGAATAAAACCAATCCCTGCTGATAATGACATCATATGTTTGTATTCATAAACATAGGAAATCTCCTCAAGAGAGATGTTTCCCCAACACTAGTTCACAATCTCTACATACTTTTAACAAGTCATCTCAACCTCTAACTGGCGTAGTAAATGAAAAGGTCACTTGAAGCCTCTCTACGTCACGTCCCAACGCATGAAAAATGGTAGGTGATATGAAGGAGTGTGTCGCTCCTAAATCAAACAAGGCACAAACCAAGGTAGAAAACAATCAAAGGGTAACTCTAACGACATCTAGATTTCTTGGAGCTAGCAACACTAGAGCATGAAGCTGACCAAGACCTCCACGACCTCTCTAACCCCAATGATGACCACCACCATGGTTGCGCTCTGCTCTCTGAGGATGGGGAGCATCACGGGGTTGTCCTCTACCTGCTCCATCTACCCTCTCTTGATCCAAATCTGGTGAAACTAATTGCTACTGCCTTGGATGGAACTGCCTCAATGGTGGAACCTGGGGCATAGCACCCAACACACGATGACCGCTCTGAAATTTCGGGCACTCCCACTGCTGATGGCCACAACCACAATAAGAAAAACAAGCTCCTAATCTCTAAACATAGGCCTGAGAGTTACTGCCTTCAGAGAAACAAGATGTGAAGCGATAGGGCCTATCCCTGGCTGAACGGAAACTTTTTTGTCCTGAAAACCTGGAACCCCAGACCACAGATCTGCTCCATAAGGAATCATGCTGATTCTCTTATCCTGATGATCCTGTCTGGACCAAATTCATCTTGACAACCTCTACCCTTGATAGCACATCAAGATATGTCTTCCGCATAAATGGGGTGACCTGGCGTTGGATCTCTGGATGCAAAGCCTCCTTGGAATGCCTCTCCGTAGCCTCCTCATCTGGTAAAAGGTCCAATGTATATCATAAAAGGTTTCTGAAATGGATTCCAAACTCTCAAACAGTAGATCTCCCCTATCTAAGGGTAAGAATCTCTTGACGAATGGATGCCTTTGAAGTCATATAAAGGAAGTCGACTCTAAACTTGTCTCATAACTCCTCCCATTAGATCGTTGAATCCTCACAATCCCCGAGGTACAAGAACCACCACTTCCTTGCTGATCCACACAACATCATCACAGCTAAAGAAACCTAGTGCCCTTTCTGAGCACGGATCGAACTGAATCACATCTCGAACTCCTCCAACCAGTATTTCGTGACTGCATTTGAAATGGGGCCCTCGTACTTCTACAGACTATGGTACTGAAACTCTAGGAGTGTCTTCTTCCATGTGTCATTTCCGTCAACCTCTACCCTACGGCGATCTACTAGAATAGACTAATGGACATTTTCCATGCAAACCTGATGAGGACGTCAACTTGGAGCCATAACTTTAAAATACCAAACTGTTAGAGCTCCGAAAACTGGAATATGGAAGACTCAATATTTATTAATTAATTATTTTCTTTTATTCGTTTTAGGTTAACCTATCCCAAGGTCTACCCATTCTAACACAGGAACAAAGAAGAATGATGCATGATCCTTTCCTAGGTCTCTACCCTGCAACTGGTATCACCTTCTTTAGTAGCCATTGTAAACATAAAGTTCCGTACATCAGATTATAGGGGGACCTAAAAGCCTATGTCTTAGCCGGTCTCTAGTGTTTACCTCACTTTCTATACATGAATGAAAATGTTGACCTACCAACCCATGCAACCTCACATGTGCCTATCTCTAATCTCCATCATATCTCTCAACCAGACCCCTGAAACCACTCTGTCACAACCCCCTCCCCACCAAGTGTACCCCTCCTGGGCCGGCAATGTGAGAAGGGAGATAGTGACCCACGAGTCCCGCCTCTAGTAGGCCCCGGGTTGGTGACTTGAACCGAGAGTATAATAAACACACGAATGGGAGGCATTACCCTATAAGAGAACACATGCGGAAGAGAGAGATAAGATGGAGACCAACTAACTCCAACTCAGAACAAAAATATAAAAGAAAACCCAAGTCCACATATGTAATGTCATGAAAAAGTACTACAACTGATAGGGGAAAAACTAAAATTACCCAAAAGAAATTAAAACAACATTAACAACAATCCCAAACAGATCCTCCAACCACAAGCATGTAGTAACCAGCCTGATCTCCAACCTGCTCCAAGTGACTTGAAAAACAGTTTATATATACATAGGGTGAGTATAATAGTATACTCAGAAGGATCCTCCCTGATGCCTCTCCTGCAATGGTAAAGAGAGCATGCTAAAGAATAGTAAACAACAAGTGAAACTAACTCGTCACATAAATAGGTATTCTAAGTTTCCAACCTCACCATGGCTACTCTCACTGAGTAACACATAAAAAATATACCATATAGTAAAGAATATCAAGTGTACCCCTCTAATACTTCCCTACAGGTTTGTCGATTTGCCCCAATGTCGCATGTCCTAAGTATCTCTCTCCTTAAAGGCCTGCCTGCAGACACCTGGGTGAAGAACCACAATCTGCACCTCGTGCACCACAAAGGCTTGCCCGCGGACACAGGGGCGAAGCACCACACCATCCTCACAACCAAAAGTAACCAGGTAGTTTATGGGAGCCACCAAAGCTCGCATAACGTGTATCATATGTCAGGTATTATACCTCAATCCATTACAGCCCATACACCGAGTAAGGATCCTCAATCCATCACAACCTATACATGTTACACCTATAGTAGTCCATAGGTTACTATATCCAGAATATATGTGTGGGAATAACCACAAGACATTACACCACTCTACACACATATATGGGGAAAACTAACCGTTCTCCCTATCGACACAAGTATCTACCAAGAGAAGAGAGTGGGACCAAAGGGGGAAGTCATCCATTCATCCACCCAACTGAATATTGGGGAAAACACCCCCCAGGGCCCAGAATCCCTAGGGTGTCAGTGGACCATACTGATAGGGTGGAGTAGCATATAGAAACAAAAAAATTATAGAATATACTATAACTCACAACCACACTATGGGCATAACCTTGTCTTAGACACAACTACATCTAACATCTCTCAGACTCCGGGCTGCTATTTCTAAGAATAGTTATCCTATAAGCACCCCAACATTTAATTAGATTTATTTGATTCTTCATTCCCTTTTTATCAGTTCCACTGTACATTAATTAATTCATTAAACATTTATTAACCATGATCAATTCCACATTAAATATCATTATCATCACACCCAAAGTCAACTAATCCTTCAAAAGATTACAACCTCATCATTATGTTCTAGAAAACTACAACCTTTTGGTTTTACACCATTTATTCAAACATTAAGTATAGAAACACTTTCCCATATTCCCAGGAATTCTAGAAAATCATTCTATGCATCTAACACAGGGGGGCTCAAAACTGTGAGTAGGTGTACTACCCATCAAGTCTTTATTGCCTATAGAAAGAGCGTAGGCCCATTCTCCCTTGAGAAGATAAACATAGAAAGCACATGGTATACCCCGCGTGTCTTTGCCTACTTCGGAAGAAGGGTAAGACAGAACAACTGCCTTGAGCAGTGGGGAAATTTAAAGAAGATAATCAACCAATCTAAGTCACCAAGCATCAAACAATCACATCCATCACATTCCATCATCCCTGGTGCCCTTTCTGACACCAATATACATAAACCGATGCATCTCACCACTCTAGGCATCATCCGCTGCCACAACCAAAAGGCCTCTTTGCCACCACATATATCAAAAAACCATCCTGGATCACATCACAGCACAAGCAGCAGGAAAAACAACCATCACATCAATTGGGCTCTTGGCCCTTTAACAAACTAGAGGGTAACTCAAAACCCTTCAAGGAAATTTTCAAACAATAAAATTATTTAATCCAGCTTGAATTAATAGATTTACAATCCGATGATTCCAAAATCTGGAACCTAACCAGTAATTTATCACAAATGATTATACCTGATTTCTAATCCAAATTAATTAACATCAAATTACAACAAGAACCAGATTCGTTCACATGCCTCTTTATCTTTATCCAAACAAATAACAATTAGTCCCTGTTAACGTTCTTTACCAATTTCCATTAAGAATAACATATAATCAATGAAAGCGTAGATACCACATATCTAGCGAAACAAGAGACAATAACATACAATCGATATAATTTCATTATTCAGTTCAAAGTATTTATTATGTAAATTCCATTGTCATATAGTGGGATTAAACATGCTAACATTACAGTTGAACGTAAAAGAAAGAGAAGCAATGAGTCCCCTACCTCTATGGTTTTCGACAAAAACCACAATGGTCGAAGACGCCCAAGAAAACTGGGCTGATTCACCAAGGATCCTCCCTAGATCTCTTCTCCCAACACAACTAAGACCATATCTCATCATATTCAACATCCGCACACTTAGATCTACCCATAACGGGCATAGATCTAAGAAACCGAGATAATGAGAGGAGTAGATCCAAGTAGATCTATGAAACCAAACAAGAATGATCACATGCCTCAAGAAAGAAACTTTGATTTGTGAAGAGAAGCCTCTGTATCGCCTCCAAAATGATTAGTAGAGGTTCTCCAACCATCAAGGAAGGTTAATCCTGAGTTATGGCTACTTAGGAACATAAATGAACCATTTAGAGGCAAAAAGAGTTAGATCCACAATTTTAGGGTCTAATTTAAGTGCTTATATGGTTAGTCTGCACAGTTTGACAAACAAAGTGCTAAATGTGCGTTATCTTATGCCTCATCAAACACTCCTCACATAGTTACACTTCACAGTTAGAGAAACCGTGTGCTAACCATGCGTTAGCCACTTCCTCCAACACCAACCTCACAGGGTTTGGCCGCAAGGTTTGGAAAAACTGTGTGCCTCCCATGCGAAAGATATTGCACTTTATTTTCCCTTAAAAGTCCACCCAAACGCACCCCAAGACACCTTGATTTCCCAGAACACCTATTTCACCACATTTTTACAAAGAAATGGAATGGAGAGGTCCAGGCCATTACAGTTTTTGTTTCCCTTGGGGGGGATTTATCTTAGTTGAACTCGTATAGTTAGGGATGATGTCTTGGTTGTTATCATTTGATGATTTGTTTGTAAAGATCGGCTCTTGAGGTGTTTCTTCCTTCTATAAAAGTTTGTTTTCATTCTCACATCATTGAGGTAGATGTTTCCATCCATTTCCTTTCCGTCACATTTCATATGAATCTTGAGATTTATTATGTAAATTATAAATTGGTTTCCATGGCTTACAAAGTGTTAGTATGAACTGATTTGGTTTTTTGATTATGAAAAATATATATGAAACTGTTTTTCAAGAGTTTCTTTTATTATTCCTAGTTTCTTAATGCATTAAAGGTGTTTGATAAAATGTAAATTCATCTATTATGGTGATATTTAGTTCTTTTTTTAGATTTCTACCTCGGGTATGTTTTGAAAATGTGTTTGGGTTTTGAGTTGGGTGTTGTATGTGTAATTGGGTGACTTTTACGGTGTGATTATTAGGTGTAAATTATTATGTTTTTTTAAAAGATATTTTTGATTCTTTAAAATGGTTTTTTCAAAGTTGTTTAATGTGGACATGTGTCGGAAGATGGTTTTTTAAAATAAAATAATTTTTTTCAAGTATCCCTCGTTATTTTTCTTTATAAATGTGTTATGTGGATTGTGTGAATGGTGTAAATTTGTTATCAAAATTAATTTCAGATTTGAAGTGTGTTTATTATTTTATCTTCAAATGTGGTAGACTTTATTGTTGGTGGGATTATATGTTTTTGACTTTGAATGGGGTTTTTAAACTGTGAAACTATCCTAAAAATGTGTTTCTAAAATGTTTTTGGTGTCCATTTGGATTTAAAAGGTGGATTTACCCATGGTAAATATTGGATATTTTATGATCTCATTTTATTTATGTTCTCTAAATGGGTTTTATGAGTTGTGAAAGTGGTGTAAAATCCCATTTGGAACTTCAATTCATTATCATTTTTACACTTTGTCAAAGAAGTGGTTTCAAACATGAAATGTGAGGTCCCATTTGGCATTATTATTTGGAAAGTGTTTCTTCATATTGACTTTATAAATTGTTTTGAAATGGATTTTTAAATATGATTTGTTTAAAAATATTAAATGCTAGGTGGGTGCATTGAGTTTTGTTGGATTGTTTGATATATAAGTTATTTGATGTGGAGGCCTAGTGGAACTTTACGTTAACATTGAAAAGATGGGTTGATGTAAAGTGATGTGAATGCCCGAGTGGAGCCTTGTGACATTTTGGAAATTGGTTTTTGAACATAAGTGGAATATGGGCCCAGTGGGAATGTTGGCATGCTTTTAAAAATAGATTCAATACATTGGCATTACAAGGAGGTGTTTCTATTTAAAATTGATTAAGAAATTGTTTTTATAACCTCAAATGATTTGATGGCCTAATTAGAACATGTGAGTGGATTTTTGGGACACAAGAACCTCTATAGAGTATTCCCCAATATAGGGGCATCACAGAAGTAGTTTCAGTGTTTGGGATAGGAAAGGATGGTGGTATTGGGTTTTTTTGTACCATGACTGTGAGGACCTTCCCATTAACTATGTTCTATTATCATGGTGTTTATAAGATTCATTTATAGGGTCTAGTGATGATTTTTTTACCCTGAGTTAAACTGGTGGGTTCTCCTAGATTTTATGAGAGTTTAGGTGCAATGTGATAATTGATTGGCTAGTTTAGAGTATCTGGATTGTTATTTACTATAGAGCTACACCATATGATGCTAGTTGATCCCAAACTGAGTATATTTAGGGATAGCCACTAGAGATCTTTATAAACATCCCATGATTACAATCTATGTGTTCTATTTATTTCTACTGCTTGTTTGGATTATATCCATGTTAATTTGTAGTACTTTTCTTTGTTTCCTTCACATTATTCTTGGCCGATTTTATTAAAAGGGATTTGGAATTGAAATGGGGTTTGAAATGATGATATTTTTTAAAAGTAATAATGTGTGTGATTATTTAAAAGGGAAATCTATGGAACGATATTTTTATGTACAGTAAATGATTTAAAATCTTATTTTATAAATTTATTTCAAACCTGTATTTGGGGAATGTTTCTAGAAAGGAAAGGAATGTAATCTATGGAGATTACCTACTGATCTATTTAATATCACACCCTATAGTTTCCACTCAGTGATGGTAGACCCAATCTATTTTGTAGGATTAGGTTTCTTTTTTGAATATAACTTTAGGTTAGGTAGGTCTTGTTGTATATGGTGACCAATAGGTATTGTGGAGATCATGTTAACATAGCTTGGCCTTAGTTTTGCAAATAGTATTTTTATGAGTTGATTTATCTAGATTATTTTTTTAATTTATTGATATTCAATTATTGTTATTTAAGTAGAATGAACGTTTTTTTTTGTTTATTCCTGGTTTTTTTGGAAAATATCAATCCAATTGCTATTATGTAGATTCCTAGAACTAGTTTTCATCCTATGGGGATTGGTTATTTTTTCCAGGCCATGTCTTTGATCTCGTTGGGTGTTGGGTTTGATGGAATCCCTGATTGGATTTAAAAAAAATGGTATTAGAGGAGACCCTTTTTATTTACAGGGTTAAGTACATCAGAGCTAAATAATATTTGGATTTCTGAGTTAGGTATGGGAAGGAAACCATAAACCATTTCTAATTCTAATACTCATATTTCTAGGGGTATTTAGGGATTGGAGTCTTCATTTTTTGGTTTCTATGGATTATGAATGATAATTGTGGTAAACCAATGTTATTGTTATTATCTCACATAGAGTAGAGAACCATGTGAAGTATGGGTCCATTATTAAAATCCTCTAGGTTGTTAATTCATACATGGGGTATTTCCCACAAACCATTTCACTGGGAAAGGCATGGCCACTAGATCCTTCAACCGGTTTTTTGGTGTGATTTTATTTTTTTCAGGGTTTCGGTTGGTGTGAGTGGTATATTAAAAATAAAATAGTTTCTATAATTGAAAAGAATGATTTAAAGTGGATTTGGATAAACAATAATGGGTTTTATATGATAATTTTATTGGAATTTAAAATAGGTTAATCTCATGTGTTTGATAATAAAGTGGTATGTTTGGCCCTTGGTATTCCTTTTAAACATTTTCATATGTGTGGGTATGTGTGGAAACTGTGTGTTTGAATGTGTTCATGTATGATATAAGAAGATGTGGTATAAATTCATATGAGATGGTTCATAGGATCCCATGAGTTATTATTTGAAATCAAAGGATTGTCCTGGTTTACTGGACTTAGAAAGAGATATTTTTGAATTGGGACAGAAATGATTATTGAAAAAATGATTTTTTTTATTCTTGATGTTTTTGTATAGTGATCTTTTTGTTTTGGATTGAGATGTTCTTTTTTATTGTGTTTTTTTTATGTTTATTTAATTATGTTCTTTATGGTGTTTAAAATATTCCTCACATAACAGTCCCTAATGTATATAGTGGTTCTTGTCTAGTTTCTTGTTCTTATCGGGTGTTTCCTAACTTTCGTTCTCATTGAGGCCCTTTGGAGTAAGTGAAATTGCATGAATATGTTGAATGTGTATTCAGATTGTTGGGAACTTCTGAAGAAGTTTTTTTCTGTACTATTATAGGTTTGATAGTCCATCATTGGATTAGTGGAATGTGATTTCTCAATCAACGATGAAATTTGGGATGCTCTGGGAGGGGTTCTTGTCCACTTTAATCTGATGGATTTTACATGAGGAGGTGAATATGAAGAATGTGTAAGAGATCAAGAGTATTCATCATGATCTGCAAATAGTGAAGGTGTATGTTGACCACTCCAATAATCTGGTTTCCTTTTCCTTGGAGGTAAAATCGTAAGATATATTAAAGGAATATCTTTTTATTTTGGGTCTATATATAGAGATCAAGGGGGGAACCCTTTACTATAAGGATCTATGTTTTGAGAATTTTATGGACGAGGTATTCTTAGTAGAGTTGGTTTATGGAGTGTAGGAAGTTAGAAACTCATTGTATCTCAATTCTCATGAAGGTTCACCATATGTAAAGGGGTGTGTGATAGAGGAACCAGTTTATGAAAAGACTATTTCGTTGGTTCTAGTGTCTCGTTCGTCAGGCCATTCGCTCATATGTTTTCTGTATGGTAAATTTAGGTATTCAATGATGTCATGTTGAAAATATATAAAGACACTACCATTATTGTGTAACTTTTTCACATCTAGAGAAGTTGGGTAGAAATCATTTCCAGAAGAATAAAATTTTATTGGAGGTTGTGTGCTCCAAAAAATGGGAAAGTGGATGCTTTAGACATTTGATATATAGCTGCATGCCGAATATTGAATCTTGTGTGTAGTCAGTAAATCAATGGGGGAGTAGGAAACATTTTCCCAATTCTTGTCTCTAGTGTTATAGAGGATACAACTTATGTCTCATGTTTTTTTGTCTTTCTTATGGTGAGTTATTCATAACAGACTTGGTGGTCCTGATTTCTTGTAGTCCCATTTTTGTTCCTTGGATGTGACCTTTCAATGGTTGTCCTTTTGTGAGACGGTTTTATTTTTTTATTTTTCGTTTTTTGGAGATATACATGCTTATGGAAATTGATGATTGAATCATGGGTGCAGGTTCTCTATTTGGTTTGGGTTCTTTTCATGGGTTTCCCCTTGTGTTGGGGCTTTGATTTATGTGGGTAATTTCCAGTTCTGGTGGTGGTTTTGTTTATTTTATTCATAGAGATCTGGTTTAGTTCATGTTGGGAGTTCCCACATTGATCTGATCCAATGTCATTCCATGGTTCCAATTGGGATCTTATGGTGGGGATAACCCTCTAATGTTCTCCCATTGTTCTTCATGTCATGGTTTCCTCTAGAAATTGTGTGGTAGAACTTATGAAGCTAAAGGTCGCTCCATGGTTCGTGGTTTTGTTATTATTTATTTGATTTTGGGATTTAGTTTTTTTTATATTCTAGATTGGTGAATTTATGGGGGAATAAAGTGTTTGTGGTGGTGATAATTATCACACCACGACTTTATAATTTTATTTATTTTATTTTTTTATCGACCTTTGATCATTTGGTTAATGATTGAGTTAAGTTCATGCCTTTAACTTGTCAGTTTTTGAATTCATCAGTTTTGTCTTTGGTGAAATTGGATACTTTGGTCTTGACATCAGTGGGTGCGTGATTGGATAATGGTAAGGGGAAACCATGTTCCCTCTCCTTGGAATCCATTGACAAATATGCATTTTAGATACTTGAGACAGCATAGTTGGCACATTGTTGAAGTTAAATTTCAGATAGGGCCAGGAATGGGATAAAAAAGAATAAAAAATGGATTTTAAGGGAGAGTAGAGGATTAAAAGTATTGAGAGGCCATTGAAAGCAAGAATTAGAGGCTGCACACAAGTGTTACTCCAGCGCACAAACTTGTGTGTGCCCAATGCGACGTTAAAGACGGGATTACGCGGTGACCTACCAAAAACTGCAACAGGCGCTGGCCTGCAAGACCTAAAAAGGTGTGAAAAACTCCCTCTGGTAAACAACCCCTTACACTTCCAATGTTATGTCCAAGGGACCCTTTCGAGGCGGTGCGCTCGAAAAATAAGTTAAGGAATGAGCGCAAAGGGAAAGTGCATGCATAATTCACCCAGTGACATGAAAAACCCTCCACGCTCAATGTGGCGGAAAACACCCCCTTATGCATAGATTCATTCTGTGCTCTACTTCTAGGGGTTTCGAATATAAATTTAAATGAACCACTTCCCATTTGGGATGATGAATGAAGACGAAGCGATGCTCTTGTTGGTGAAATACACATCTTCTACCACCATGCAAAAAAACTCAATGGCCTCAAGGTATTAGATCATGCGTGACAGGTCCCCCAGGGGCCCTCCTTCATATGGGCCATCAAGGGTGTGATCTTATTCCATTTCATTTTACTCTAAGTCCTTTTCATGCAAAATATCTCTCTTGTGCATGAAGTACCATCGATCAGGCTAATTTTGCACACAACCTTCTGGTTTGCATGCAGTCACCCCTATCATGCACGCATCTTCCCATCTAGCATGCAGCCCTCCATGTGAACTCCATGTGTCTCCCTTACCATATGGAAACATGTACAAAACCCTCTTATATGATACACATCTTTTTTAAACACCCTTTTCCTGTACGAACCTCCAGTTCCATATGATGTGATTCCAAAGAAACCTGGTTGGTGCTCCACGTTTTGTTGCATAACCTTATGATTATTTGCATAGGAACACTAATGGATATTTATTATTCTCATAGCCACTCTAATGTGGTCTCCTTAGTGTATCATTCCACAACACCCCCTCACATTGACATTTTTTATGTCTTCCCTTTCTTAAGGGCGGGTGGGTATCGGTTAGGTAAATCCTAGGGGTGCGGAGTAAACCCGCATTGTCCGAGCTACACGATGTTAATATTCCAAGAACCATCATACTCAGTACATGATGTTAAATTGTGACCTCACCCTGTGCATCGTATGCGGGGGGGCCAATCTCGGACATTCTCCATGCCCACTGGTCTCCATAGGAGTGAAATCTTCCTCACATGGAATGAGCTCCTCTTTCTGGAGTGGTGCCGGTCCGTGGGAACGGACAACCACCTTGTGTTAAGCCCTTATAAATTCTTGTAGGATATAGAACCCCTTCTCCACCTCTATTCTTTGGTTCCAAGGACTGAAAGGGGATATGGGTGCAGAGATCCTGAAAATCCTATTTTTCTCCCTCAAGGATTTGTTGCCACTTGGCCTCCATCTTGTACTAAGTCCCAATCTCCATATCATTGGGCTACAAACCATGTATAAGCCCATGTTTCATTTTTGGGCTACTATCCATGTGTACAACCCATTTCACTTCCCACGTACGCACCTTTCATGATGTGATTATCATGTCTTTTATGTCTCTTGTTTCTCACATAGAGCATGACTCACGTTGGAATAGTGTAAGAAATAACCATGGCATCCTTCTTGGGCATCCCAAGAGTGTAATCCCCAAAAACTTCTGAACTACGTGTACATTGATCCTTTCCAAGGCATGCTACATAGGATGTCTCCCTATGGATCCATAAAAACAAAAACTAGTACCAACCCCATTCACGTTGGTCCACCAAAAACTCCCAAACTACATGGAATTTGATCCTTTATAGGGAAAGGTACATAGTAATCCTCCCTAAGGTTCAAGCCTAACACAAATTGGTCTCACACCCCTTCACATCGGTTCACCCTCATTCTACATGATGTTAAATTTTATGCAGCCCCTTTTTGTCCTAATAGACATTAAAATATATTCATTCTAACTATGTGCTTTTTGATCCTTGCCTCCCATACATGTTACATTGGAAGCCTCCCTAACGTCCAAACACAATCGACTATAAGCCATTTTGAACTCCAGTCAATGGTAAGCCATTGTGAAACCCAATCAGCAGTAAGCAGTTATCTACCCTAACCAGAGGTAAGCCATTATGTATTCCATTTGACAGTAAGTCATTGTAGTCCAATGTTTTGGGACCCATATCTCTGGTCTGCCCCTCGAGCGTAAGACCAACCTCGGGATGCTTACCGTGCATAATCCCCATCATGTCATCTAGTCATTGTCCGCTGTGTACACCATGATTCTATGGCCCCATGCTTTACTATGTGGAATTTGATCCTCCCCAAGTCGAGGTATGTAGGAATACTCCCTTAAGTATGATCACATCACTCATGTCTCATCCCGATCTCTCCATTGAGCCTTTGTTTGTTTGGAAGGTCATCCACCGACTTGGAGTTCCCACTTCCTCTAGGTCCCAACCATACGGGCTGCCTTTTAAGGTGTCCCATCACATTGCTAAACTATGTAAACATTGATTCCCTGTTATGGGGATATGAAGGAAGTATCTTCGAGGCTCAATCCCAACACTACCATCACCTACATGATGGTTACATCTCATTCCCCCATCACATAATTAAATTATCCATCACTCATCCTGATTCTTATCTGGGCCGCTACATCTTGGTGAAATCATGTCACCCACTTTCTCCTTGTTCCCAGTAGAAACTGGGTAACTAACAACGCATTAGACCATTTATCATTGTTTCCTACAGAGGGTTCACCCATATGATCGACTCGTATTAGCATTTTGATCAGTCCAATCCATCTCTACTAGACGTTGAACCTACGGTATGCGCTCTGTTAAACATGTGAAGATGAGGAAAACCTCAGAGACATGCCTATGGCATGTAATTCCACGCATTCGTCATGGGATGTCTTTGCCTTCCATGAGCTCAATAATCCCTATCATAGAGGAATAAATCCAAACGCAACAGTGATCCAGCATCCAAATACGCTACTGATGTCCAAAGTGACTACTCCCCTAACCGAATGTTGCTTCATGGACTAGACCCCATAGAATGTCCTGGCAGGAGCAGAGTAATTAACCATCATCCATGAAGACACGGCACTAGGAAACGTTTCACGAACAACATCTTAAATCTAGGATGGATACTCAGACTATGTAACAAGTTTCAAAGAGGAATCCCCGGATAACAAAAATGACATCCCATTATCTCGTTCTGATCGAGGGGAAAATTCCCTTGAATTTGCGATGAATGTCGCCTGCCTTTGGGAAGACAGAATGCAGGTAAACTGCTATGTGTCCTCCTCCAAAAAACGGACAAATGTGTACCCAGATGAAAGCATCGTAAATATACATGGTGAACCTGATGTTAAAATTTTCTCCTTAATGTAGATATTAATAGGGGTTGAGACATCAGTGGACTAGCGTGTCACTGGATCTAGTTTCCCGGCACCCGATCCCTGCAAGAAAATAGTGGGCCAGGCATGATAATCAACAGAAGTTAGGGAAGTTGAACGTTGGACATCCCGATCTACGACGTTGTCCAAATTTATCCCTCTTACTAGAAATGGATGGCGGAATGGCGCTGGGTCACTGGATGTCAATTTCCTTTTTCAAGAAAAAATGGATTAATCTCACTACCTTCCAAGACCGAAGATTTTGTTTCTGGAAACCGATAACTGCCCACCTAACGATGTGGGAGAAGGGGCCAAGTCATCATGGAAATCTCATGTGGCCTCGTTTCCCCCATGGTAGCCTATAATTCAATAGTTTTTGGGATCCCACACCCATATCCCCGTCATAATGCATTCAGCGAAGGTTGATAAATGACCTCATTCGCTGATACGAGGAAGAGTGGATTATACCATCTAGTTATATGGCCTATCAGGACATTGAGGCTTCTGCGACTAGTCTCCACCACTTCCCCCATAGGCCACGTAGGGAGCCACTGCTCCCCACTCAAATTCACAACTATTAGTGGATCCACTCCCTAAAATGATTCGATGACTCCATCCCCTACGCTGATAAGGTGAGGGATATCTGGGCTAGACTGGAAAGGATCATGTTATAGGGTCTCCCAAGGAGGTCCCCACTAGGTTGCGCCAGTGCTGCCACCCAGCCCCATGGGATGAGGAACTGGAAAGCTATGTGCCTGCACTGCCAGGCCCCACCTGCCTGACCCGATGCCAGCATTGGGCAGTGGATTAGGAGGATCCTATATGAGGGGTGTCAACGTCAAAAACTACCGTGGATCGTACCACCACTGTCGTATACCATCAGTCCCCTATTTGCACTTAGTAGGGGAACTCATACAATCGGCTCGGATCGAGGCCCTAATCGCCCCACGGGCAGGCTGGGCCGACATTCATGGTTGTTGGTGCAGGTAGATCCTACCATAGGCCAACCCGCAACAATGACACCCAAAAAAGAAGTCCTCCCCATAACTCCACCATTGAATTTGTGGGTCCTCCACAGTCCCAAGATCTGTGCATAGGTCATCCTAATTCCACCTTCAATCTAGATGAGGGTCCTCCCCACTATAGTGATGCTTAGTATGGAAGCCTCTTTTACACCCATGACCCCAGTTATGGAAAAGTTCCACCATTCACCTATCGCTGGTGTGAATACATTATACGTCTTGTCAACCTATAGCATCAAGGACTTCCCCATGTCCTTACAGTCATTGATGAAGGTCCTCCTCATCCCCACAACTATAGAAATAAAGGTTTTCCTTGCTTCATAAAAACCCAGAATGGAGGTCCTACCCATTTTCATCTTAATAAGTAAAATGACCCACCTCACACTGATGCTATAAGGGGACACAAGCATAGAGGTCCTACCCATGTTCCCACTAGCTCCATCAGAGGTCCTACATGCTCTGTAAATTCTCACAGACACTCCCTCTGAACGTTATCCAATGGACACATAGGTCTTCCCCATGTTCCCTTTAACTTCTATCCAGGTGCTCCTCGCACCCCAGCTCACTCAGGCAGACATCCTTTCTGCCCCAGCACCTGTTTGGATGAAGGACCTCCGTATGCTAGAAATCTACCCTATAATAAAGTGTCATCCCAAGGAAAGAGGTCCAGTCATTTCCTACATAAAATGAATTCCAGGAAGATTTAGACAAAGATTAAACTTGTCTTCTTCCCAGATTTTATGGCAGAATATGATTCAGTAATGGAACCCTCTCCTCGATCCTCTATGTCAAGGGCTGAGGTAGGGATGAGAAGTATCAGCCCCGTACTTCTGGAATGTGAGGTCTACTAGATCCCTAACTCCCTCCATAGATACATCTAGCAGGACTAATATTTGGTGTCTCTTTAGGATCCATCCACACAATCTACACCTTCATCACCAGGACCACTCTCTACCTTGACCAGAGATCATGAATAGTTGTTTTGGGGACCAAAGGAGGGTGATCAATATCATGGTCCACTGCGTACATCCATAGTCACTATGCCAAAAACTATGGTCGCATGCCCATCTTATCCTGATGTGGTGGATAAGTCACTGCAATCTTCAGATGATATCCTGAGATGCGGTGGCCTGTCAGCCTGCTCAGTTAATTCTCCACCGTCCAGCCAACTGTCTAAGTGATCTTCTTCAGTACTTATACAGGTGACCCAACAACATCCAGTTGATGAGTGGGGAAACCAAGGTCCATACCCTGAGTCTAAGACGAGGAGCTTGTGGGATAATCTTGTAATATACCATTTCTCAGAGATGTTCTAGAAAGTTGCAATGCCAAGTTTTAGGGCACAGGAACCACTCACCCAGGAATAGGTTGGATGCTTTAGCCAGACCTTTGGGATGACTCACTTTTGTACTTTTCATTGACAAGTGGCCTACCCCAAGTGTCAATCACACTTTGAAGACATTGTTCAACAGTGTTGTTTGGTTGATTTGGCCACACTCCCCATGGCCCAGTGCCCTATGTCACCAGGTCTTCATAAGACCCTCAAGCAATGATGCATCTACAACATTAATGTGCTCTACAGGATAATCAAGGATGCTCCCCCATGTTCAGATTGGTGGTTTGGAGTATTATGTTGCCCTCTAATTCAGTAATATCTGGAACCAACCTGAAATTCCAGGTGATATCGAGGATATTACTCCACGTATAGTCCTGGTTAAAATAGACTATTATTTTGAGGAAGTGATGGAGGCAAAACTCCTTTGAGAAAATGTACCCCCTGGTAGTGTGCCACAACTTTTGTACCCATCTGGATGGGTTACTCCCCAATAGAGAAATCAACTAGGTCTTCATGTGTCCACTGAGGCATTAAACCTCATCCAAAATCCCAACAAGGGTAAGTATAACTTCAACGTTGTCAAACCCTCTGACCAATCTAGATCAGTACAAAATCAGGAGGATGATCCTAAAAAATATGTTTCTTTAATAGCTTGTAGATCATAAGAAGATGGTCGATGACATCCTTGCTGAGTGTATCATGGAGCGACTGCCAAACTATGATGATCCTCAGTCGAGGCAGAAGGGGAAGGCACAACCTCTCCACAGTGAATTTCCTCTCGGTGACCCAGACCATCATACCCAGTCAGACAGGTTAGATGGTGGAACGTAAGCAAAGAGGGTGTGGTATGTATCTCTAAATCCATCTAAGTGACGTGAAAATCACCAATACCCATCTCCGGGTACCCAAGATGCTTCATAAGTCATCCCACCATCTGTTCCATGAGTCATTGAGCCTGATTATGAAGTTGAAGAACCCGCCAATGTCTTGTTGGTCAGGGATCCCCATCAAGATAGGATCCCCAACCTAGATGATCCAATGGCGGAACTCACTGCTTTCCGCGAGGCATTGGAAACATAACTAGTGGAAATTTCACCTGATGGAAAGCCATATCCAGCATGGGTGGATGATATGCCAGCACCCCTAGGTTTCATAAATACTACCTTCTCCCCCTTAATGGGACTGGTTACCCACTACAGTGTTTGGACCACATCATTTCAAGTTGTGGACCCATGTTGGGAATTTCAGCGCAGAAGGAGGCCCCCAAACTCTGATGCTTCGTACAGATATTGGAAGGACCTGTGTTTGTCTAGTACAACTAGGTACCCCTATAGTCAATATCCATCTAGGAAGATCTTCTTAGGAAACATTTTTACCAGTTCAGTTCCAACACTCGGAAGACAAGTGTTGCATATCTTTTCAGATGAAAATAGAGGCCTGAAGAGTGTGTCACGGCCTTTGTCACCTAGTGGAAAGGTCTAAAATACTCATTGGATTTGTCTTTGACTAATGAAATGCTACTGAAAATGTGTGTGGGTAATGTCAATAATGAATTGGTCCCCTCTCTCATTACCCAGAATTACCCCAGGGGATTCCAGGATTTTTTTGATGAGGCATAGCACTTAGTGGAAGCTTTGCAGTAGGCCTTGCAGGCACGATCATTGCCTACTGTGACTACCTCAAGAAGGCTCGCTAAGGCAGATCCCATCCGGGTGGGCCAAATAGAGGCCCCCAGAAAATTGGAGTTATTACCAGTGGAACCACTTCCAAAGCCTCACAGAGGCCCTCCACCATTGGCACAACCTCCATCCCAATAATGCCCACCTCTGAATTAGTAAGCTCCCCCACGTAATGTGCCTCCACCACCCAGTTAAGACAACTAGGTTCTGCATCCATGACAGGCTCCTCAAGCCCCCACCAGGGTGAGGATCCTAAATCCCCCTATCAAAATATAATAAACTAGGCATACTCATTTAATGAGGGTTATGATCCCACCTATTTTCAATGCTCCAAGGTATCGGGTATTGTACCTTTTACTGAATGCAGAAGGATAGAAGAGGCAGATCACAATGACCATACCAATTACATCCCATATCACTAGATCCTGGGGATCACCCTTAAATAGTTCTATGTGTTTAAGGACTAGGTTCATGACGAGGTCGACAACAATGTAGTCAGGTAGGTCCCATATCAAGCACAAGTTGAATATGTATTTATGAATCTCAATAGCGGTAGTGATAGTGAAGGTGAGTGGCGCTAGGTTTCCAACTGCGGGTCCAAAAATAATGATGACTGGATGGATTATAAGGTGTCCCCTTGTGCCCATGGTATTATTTATGTAATATTGAATCGAACTAAGCCTTTAGAAATGATACCTACTACTACTGTGTCGTCATCTCATCTGTCCTATTATCAGAAGATAAATCATCATCAGTTCCTGGTAAAACAAAGTCCTTCGCCATTGTCATCATCATCCCGTACTCTCGGTAACTTCAGGCCCCCAAAGATAATGATTCCCCCTAGAATTCAAATAGTTGTGGATTATTCTTTAATTGACATTCAAGGGTACTCCTCAGTTAACACTATGGAGCTGGTAAACCAAAACTTGATTCCCGATGATGAGGAACACCATATGGATCTACCCAAAGTCCCCAGTCGATGCCAGCATTAGTGGGGCCATGGCTATTTGGGTTTTCGGAGTGCCTCAGTCAACACTTCCACCTAGGTTGTGCATGCCACCAAAACTAGATAGTAGGCCTAGTGCAAAGCTCAGCCCGCATAACCTTCTAATCTGATTTCATCATTTCCACATTTTCCATTGTTTGTGATACTAGATTAAGAATAGTCTCCCAGACCACATTTGGAATAGCCATGCTCTTTTATGGGCAAGTATCAGTCATCTAGATCTCATTTTGTAGTCACCACAGAGGCATTGAATAGTGAGTAGCGGGAAATTCCTAGCACGAGCCAGCTGTCGATCTGGCCAGAAGGGCCCACCATAGCTCCTGTCACAGAGCAACCATCTATACGCAGAAGATAATGCCTAGAACAGAATTAGGATGTCCTAAAACATCATTCCAGTATTCCAGAAAGTCTCTCTTTCCATGATGCCCCTCACCTATCAGAAGATATGTGTGAATCACTTGCTGAGGCATTAAGAAGGCCCCTTCAGTTTGATATGGAGATAGCATTTGTAGAAGCCTTCCTTGGTGAGGCAGTCGATCATTATGAATTCCATTCCATTATCTCGTTCTATGGATAAGAATAAGGCTCTCCCATACAGGGTAACATCCACCAATAGTACATCACCATCCATTTTAATGGTGTGGAGGTTCATTGTTGTCCTGTCGACACAAGATCAGGGATCGACCTAATCCCGACACAGACACTATAAAAACTGGGGTTGTATGAGGATGATTTGAGTCCCTCAGACCTGAAAATTAAAGTTTATGATAGGAAAGAATAGCCACTGGCCAGAAAGATCTAACAAAAGACCCAATTTAGTGGCCTCTTTTTCTACACGATGTTCATGGTTGTATCCCAAGACACTACCTACAATGCATTGATGGGAAGGCCATGGATCTACCTGCATGTGATAGTTCCTTAATTGTATCACCAGTGCCTTATGTGCCCCCTTAATGTTCTGTTGGGAGTACTCCAAGTTGACAAATTTTTCTTTTACTCTTATGATTTCCTCTACCTGGATGTTGACTATTACAAGGGCAAGGACAAGCAGATTCAGGCTAACGGGGCTAACATGCGACATAAGTGACTGACCCATGGATAGATCTGGATGATACCTACATCTATCCAATTCATTGATTGGAGGATAAAACCCTAGATGTGGTACAATGATTGGTTGTTTATATAACTAGGGGAAGCACATTCCCTAGTATATGCAACGCCGACATCTCACCTCATATTCTTATACAAATTAGGCCATGGTGTTCCAAAAGCCACCAACTCACAAATAGTTTCGATATGTTCGCCCCATAGCAATGACAATATATCATACATTCCTGCATTGCTGGTCATGGATACATAGACACTAGATGATGCACCATTATTGCATAGATATCATTAAACATGGCCCAATTGGTTGAAGACCTGATGGGATCAAATAAACAACTTTCATTTAAATGGTTTTTGGAAGCACAAAAGTCCCTCGATATAATGTCTACCGCCACTCAGGCCGGTACTAATCTCCCATCGGGATGTATCGACTCATTGGAGACTCCTCCCACTGAGTACCCTTCCTCTACAAGTTATGAAAATGGCTCATGGTATGCTCCTCCCACCTTGGAAGAGGGTGTCTCTAAAATTGTTGATGAAATGGTGCATGTGAATCTCGGTGGCGAGATAGATCTGAAAACCACATTGATTAGTGCTAGAATTCCACTCGAGGAGCAACAACAATATGTGGACTTCCTAAAGTATCATCATGATGTATTTTACTAGAGTTATTACAAGATGATAGGGCTATATCCTCAAGTAGTCATCCACTACCTCAGTCTCCTAGAAAATAATTGTGGCTTTAAGTAGCCTCTCAGAAAGACGCACCCTTATCACGGTGCTATGGTTGAGGATGATGTTGATAAGCTCATAAAATCCAATTTTCCTATGTAGTTTTAGTACCTCAAATGGAAATACAACATTGTGACCGTTACGATGGAGAATGGACATATCAGAGTCTGCATCGACTTCTGAGATCTCAATCGTCAATGTCTGAAAGATGATTATCCCCTTTTAGTGAAAAATTATTTATTGATGCTACATCTGGGTTCTTGGACCTCTCATTCATGGATGAGTACTCCTCGTATAACCAGATCAGAATGGATCCCAATGATAAGGAGTCAATGGCCTTTAGGGAACCACAACGTACTTTATGTTTCCAAGTCATGCCCTATGGTCTGAAAAAAGCAGCTTCCACCTATTAGTGTTCTATGCATCTTCTATTTTTGACGATCCCTGGGACACTAGTGTAATTCAATGTGAATGATCTTGTATTTTAATATCACCAACATCAGAACCATCTAAAATACCTTGAGAAAGTGTTCATCATTCTCTGTCCTCGCCATCGAAAATGAAACCATTGATTTGAGCCTTTGGGGTCACTTATAGAATGTTTTTTGGCTTCATTGTCTGATACCGGGGCATCAAAATTGACCCTGAGAAGATCAAGGACATCAGCGAGATGTCTCCCCAAGCTTCACCAGGGAGCTTCAAGGCTTCCAAGGACACTTGGACTATATATTATAATTCAATGTGATTTTTTTTGGCTTGTGTAAGACCTTTTCTCAGCTCATGACGAAATGAATTGTTTATCAGTGGGACAAAGAAAGTCATATAACATTCAAAGAAATCAAGTAGTATCTAATCTAGCCTCTGTTCATGATGCAACGTATTTCCAGAATTTTTTTCGTCCTTTATGTGACCGCCTTGGAACAGTCCCTCAATTCCCTTCTCGCCCAAAAAATCAATGAGGGAATTGGTAATAATCTCTAATATCTCACTCGCATGGCCCTTGATATGGATACCATATACTCCCCTATCATGAAAATATGCATCATGCTAGTATTCAGATTAAATAAGTTGGGACATTTCTTATAGCACCACGTGGCATAGATGTTGTCCCAAGTAGATCTACGGAAGTACACCCTAAACCACCCCATGTTGACAGGCCGTATAGCTTGATGGGCGGTTATTATCAAGTAGTTCGACATCAGGTTTGTCTCTCAGAAGGCTATTAAGGGGCAAGCATTGGTTAATTTCTTTTCCGCCCATCCATCTCTCGTGGACCAGTTTATGGAAATTTGATTTCCTAATGAGGAAATACACACAGTAGACCAATCCTTCCCATGTTGGAAAATGCACTTTGATGGTGCTTTCTGAAGCCCTACCAACAAAAGGCTCAATGAACCCAGACTCAATAGAGTAGTCCTTGGTATCGTCTTCATCATTCCAGCACAAGTTTTTTAGCTACATTTATTCATGTTGTCGGAGGGTTGTACGAACAATGTGGAAAAGTTCTAGTCTCTCATCACTAGCCTCGAGCTGACCCTTGAGAATGACTTTCTCATTTTCATGTGAAACGGAACTCTGAACATTTCATCAAGAAAATCAATGGTTAATTTGTTGTCAGAAAGAAAGAACGTGTACCACTTTTGGAATGCCTCGTCTAGCTGATGGCCTAGTTCCATTCTCAGCCAGATGTTACCCATGACCTTCGATCCAAGAACCGCCAAGAAGATGCCTTGTATAGCCTAGCTGAATCCCTTATGGAGCCTAATCATGATGATTTGATTATCCATGTGTCACACTGTAGATTCATCACCCCATCACTCCGGACAATAATGATAGCCCCCGGGTTAGCCACCATACCATCATTGACTCTATGTCACGACCTCCAACTCCCCCTGAAGTAGTGTTGAAACTAATCCCCGACTGGAGGAAACCCATATATGAGTACCTTCATCTTGATAATCTTTCCACAGGTTGGGCTGAGCACGATCAAATATGACGCTGCTCATTATAGTTTACCCTCCAAAGTGGTCCTGGTCTTGATTAGATTCTCTCCATGCATGAGTTTTATTAGGTTATGTTCCATTACATTCAAGGAATTGAAATTTCTCTGCTCATGATGGATTTTCCTACCTGTTCATGTGGGGCTCAACAGACTAGGCATAAACAATCTCACTAGATCTTTAGGCTAGGTTATTTTTGGCACTCCATGATCTGTAATTAGATCATGTTTTCCAAGAGGTTCCATGTGTGCCAAATTCATTCCAATTTTTTGCAGCAGCTGCCTGAGCCTCGCCACACAACCAAGTACTCTTGGTCCTTTTTGATCTAAGTAATCGATTTTATGGGACCATATTCCTCGATGATGGCTCACCAGTACCAGTTCATCCTGAACGCTACGGATTTCATTTCCATGTGGGAAGAAGTGGTTCCACTCAAGGAATTCATGTTTTGTTCAATCATTTCCTTTGTGTGACCCAATATCATCTACTGGTTTGGAGTACCTCACTATGTTCTCCCCGATAACAGCACCAACGTCCAGGCAACCAAGTTGAATAATTCAAATGCCAAGTACAATATCTATTCTAACTACACCTCCCACTATCACGAACAAGAAAATGGTAAGATCTAGGCATTTAAAGAAATACTCTCTAACATCCTCAAAAAAATGGTTGTTTAGAATAATAAAAGTTGGTCGGACAAGCTCCCCAATGCCCTCTAGATTTATCGGATGACAACTTGTAATTCCACATAGGTGACCCTAATCTCCATGGTGTACTGAACCTAGGTCATCCGGCCCATTGAGATTTAGTTTCCTTCATTACATACACTTTTCATTGATTAGCAAGCACCCGATAAGGTAGCTAAAATCCATATGACTGAAGTGGGACCATGTGAAGAAAACATGCTTCGTGCCCTACACAATCTGGAAAGGAATCAGAACAAGATAGCTATAGAATTCCATAATAATGTTCTCCACTGCACTTTCATTCAAGGAGACTTGGTGTTGGCCATGAATACTCCAATGATACCTGGATGAAAACAACCCAAATTGGACCCAAAATGGGAAGGACCTTACATCATTCACAAGTTTTACCTCAATGGTACATACTCTCTGGTGAACAGGGATGGTGAGCGTATAACTGCTCCCACCAATGTGAAATTACTCAAGAAATACATTGCATGTGCACAATGGTTCTACATTACATTAAACATTTCGTTTTCCCACACAATGTTAAACTGTAGACGGTTCTACATGACCTAAAACTGTTATTTCTTGCATGAAATTAAATTATATGTCGTTCTTCTGGATGTTAAATGGTATTAGGTCCTATATAACCTTAATCATCATGACATTAAATTGATTTATCATCCCAGCTCATGATTAACTTCCAAACATTATGAGCTCTAAGACCTTAAACTTAAATCTCCCAACCACCAATGTCCCTCAAGACATTATACTACATTTCATGAACTACGTATACCTTGATTACCATCCTCATGGGTTACGTAGGAATGCTTAGACAATTTTTCATGAGTCCAAACCCCCCAACTTTTCTCTTTGACTACCCATGGGTGTAATTCTCTTGAAGGATCTTGAATCAGGTATCATAAACTTCATTGTCCCCATTAGATCCAGGTTTACGATGACCACCCCTTGTTCCCCTCTCATTCTTCAATTCTCCCTTTTCATCACCGCATGATGTTAAACTGCATGGCCGTTTTATAACTACATACATCTTAATTCCCATACTCATAGGATATATAAAAACAACTGGATATTTTTGGTCTGTAGGCCCAGCCCCAATCTTCAAGATCACCCACTTTGTTCTGACTGTTCGGTCTGGTTACATTCCCAAACACATGGTGTAGTATGGACTTTTGTCCTCATTCCACAGTAGGTTTACCATAGCTGCACCATTTGTTCCCCTTCTTGGAGGTCTTCAACAATCATCATCCTTACTATAATATGTTAAACTATTAGCTGGCTAAGACTTCCATGAAATAGGTCCCTCAGCCCTTTTATCCCCTGTCCCAAGTTCTTATTCGAGATTGAGAGATGTAGTACATGCTAATGTTCTTATTCACGATGGGTTACCCACCGTGTCGTACCCATATTCAGTTGAGATACTGTCCCCCTATTTGAGTCCTTGACACATGATGTAAAACCACATAACATCTTCTAGAACAACATGTGGCTGGATTCCCATCCTTATGGGAAATGTAGGAATTTCCAAACATTTAATCTTCGGGTCTAGCCCCATCTCTTAGAAACCTTCTCATCTTCTTGTCCCCCTAGCCTGTGTTCTTCTAGGATATGAGTATGCGATGTGCAATGGGATTATGTCCCCATTCAAGACATGTTTTTAACAACCATGCCACATACCTTTTCCTCTTGAGATCCCTTCACTCCCCTATCCTACACTCATCTTTTTGAGTCATATTTTCTTATGTTGGGATCCTTGAACCTCTTTGGAGGTTCATCAATGTTTTTAAGAGTACTCTGGTTTAGAACCTAGAGTGTCATATTTTACCTAGACATGATATCTCCCATTTTAAGGCTTCATGTACCCTTTATATGGGGTATTATATTCTTTCACATCTAAATGGGCCCCCCAAATGGCATGGATGCTTGGACCAAGGGCTCTCTTCCTTTTTCAGGCCAATGTCCTTGAGGGTTTCAAACCAAAAATTGAAAAAAATATTGTATTGTGAATATGGAGAGCAGTTGACACTCATTTGTTTTTCCCATTTTAGGTCACACGATATGGACACTATGTTTCGAACACAGTCAATAGTTATCCTCCATCGTTGTGACCACCCCATCAAGCCCTAAATGTCGGTTGCCAGATTCACAAAATTTCCACCCCATCAAATCCAAGAGAAATTTTGGAACTCTTATCACTAGACCTCAGTTATCATTTTAACGTAAAGAGGAAAAATCCACGGTAAGGCATCATTCTGCGGTCCGCACCAATTTCCCCTTTATGTGTATTCCATGTGTTGCAAGGATATCTTTTTCCCTTGTTTCCCACAACAAGTTTGACTCACGTGGGCCTAGGGATCAGATCGAGTTTTGTGCTCATATGGAAGAGTTTCACATCCCCATGGTATGAGCTCTAAGACCATAAACTAAGTCCTCCTTTCACATCCTCTTGATAAGGCGTATGAACCATAAACCTAAGAACTAGGTATAGATTGATTCCCATGCCCATGGGATACATAGGGACACCCAAACATCTCATCATTGGGTCCATCTCAAGTTCCACTAATTATCTATTTTTTTCATAATTTTAGGCCCCAACTCTATATTATTGTGTGGTGTGGTGTGTGTGGGATTATGTACCCATTAACATCAGGTTTTCAATAGTTTCACTACATACTCCACTTCTAGGAGATTTTCTATCCTACCTCTTTTACCGCTTGACATTAAACAGCACTCTCAGAACAATGAATGGCTTGATTCCCATACTCATGGGATACGTATGAATTCCTAAACGCTTCACCAACATGTCTAGCCCCATATTAGTTGACCTTTTCTTACCCTTCATCCTGAGGCTTCTTCCACGAAATTCCACTTGGTGTGGTGTGGACCCCATCCTCATTCACCATGAGTAAGATTTATCATGCCATGAACTTTATCCTATAAAACCTAATTTATTTTGTATGTTTCCAATCGATATTACGTTAATCTATGGCGATTGGTCCCAAATGTCTTCAAATTTTGGCGTCTTTATTCCATGATGTTAATATTCATTGGTAGTTATATCATACGACCCTAAACTATGGTATCATCGTATGGGACGCATGACAAAAAATAGAACTGCATTGTGATGTCCTCAGTCTGGGGGACATCATATTTGGTATTGGTCATCCACCATACCATTGGGCATTTCCAACATGTGGCTTGATTACAGTAGTGACAACAAGATTCCCTGACCTCAATTAATAACTTCACAAAAAACACACACACATCTATCCTAAAGAAAAAACAAGATCTATCAAATATCACATCATTTGGTACGTGTACCAGACCCACACGACCATATCATCCCAGGAATTGGTACCTTGCCATGCCATATGAAGAACTGTATATGGAATTATTCCCATTCACATGGGGTATGTAGGAACTCCCACATGCTTAGCCATTGGCCCAGCCTAACTTTCATTTTTGTTCCCTCGACCTATGACCTCCCCAAGGAATGCACGTTGATATGGACTCCAGTTCCTCCTTCATGTCAAGATTTATAATTACCTCACCACGTTTCTCCCTCATTCATTACACTATCTGGACCAATATCTAAAACCATAAACTAAATATCCTTCCACATCCTATATTCTAGACGTAAGGACAACATTTTTAGATCTACATGTTTCTTGATTCCAAACTTCCTGGGATATGTAAGAACACCCAGACATTCCATATTTGTGTCCAACCAAAAGAATATTAACTCTTCCCTGCCACACTTCCTCGACCCCTTGGCCGGAACGCTTTCAAGAACATGTGGTGTGATGAGATATTCTTGGGGGTCTCATTCATCTCATGATATAAACCGCATCACACATCCCCATTCTGGGAAACCATCTAATTGTAGCTCTACCATAAACAAGTTCTGGATGCCCTATAATAAATATGGGATGCACCTGTTTCCTCTCCAAAGAGGGCTCCCTCTACCAATGTTGTTCTCTGACCATGTTGTACTTAGAACTACATTTAGCATGATTCTAATCTATATGATATACATAGCGGTTCCCCATCATTTTTCCTCTAGCCCAGCCTCAAGGTCATCAACACTTCTAGGCCATCAGCCCCATTCACCGTCCAGGCAGCATGACCTTTAAACAATGTGCACCATCCATAATTCCCGATGATGAACTACATGTCTATCGTCTATGAGACATTATATGTCCTCATTAGAGAGGTCCTGTTAAGAAATATTTTTGATCCCTGATCAGACAGATGTTCCCAGCTAATGTGTTTCCACCACGATGGTGTAATTTCAAGTGTATTGGACTCTATTTGAACAACCCATCACTCCACCCTCCAGGGTTTTCATGCCCTTTATTTGGATCCTCTTCATCTTTCACATATAAAAGAACCCCAAAACTATATGGATGCTCAGACTATGGCTTGCCTACTATTCTGGACCAATGTTTTGGAATAATAATTGATTTCATTTTGAGTCAGTCCCCATGTTTTGAACATGGTCAATGAACGACCCATGTTTTCTATCCAAATTTTAGGTGAAGGAAATAGGGGAACATTGTTTCAAACACGTTCAATAGCAGTCCTTCATTTTCATGTCACCCACACTATGTTCGGAATTTGGGTATCATGATTCACATTATCCATTAACCTATGTTGAGACTGATTTTAACTCCCCTTGAATTACCATTCTTGTTTAATAGATCACATTGGGGAAAAGATAATTCGACTATTCTGAGAACTTCAATCTCTAGTCAGGCCTCCCCCTTTCTTCCCAGAAGCTCAGAAGTGTCACTTACACCCCAAATTCCGAGAGATTACTTGGAACTCCCACAATCAATCCATGTAATGACGTAACCATCCCATGTTTCTCACATCAGGCACGACCCACATGAGCTTAGGGACGGATTGATAATTATTTCATGATTGGGGTCAGAATTCATTAAGATAAACGAGCAATTAGTACTTCCATGCACACAGTTCAGAATAAAAAAAAGGAGATAGGTTTATGTGTTCATCCAAAACAAGGCCCTTAAGGATCATCGTCTTTGATGTAAAACTCTAGTATTGCCACCTAATGGATTGTGGCCTCTAGGATTTCTTCTTGTTCCCTACGATCCTTATATTCATTAGTGGTAGTAGAGCATAACTCATTGGACCTAATCTGTTCTCAGGCTTATTCGGCCTCAAGCTCCATCATTTGGTGACCCACTTGCACTACCTTCCTTGGGGTGTCCACCATCTAGGCCCGCAACTGTACAATGAGGTCTGAGTAGGTTGCGATGAATTTCATTCGTTCATTGAATTTCACTTCAAGGCATAAAACTTATTGCTAATATCTAAGGGATTCATGGGTATTCACTAACACCTTTTTTCAATGGGTAATGTCGGAGTGTTGGATGTTCTCCCATATTTTGTCAACCATGTTGTTATGGATCATTATATGAAGACAGTGAGTGTCCACCCCCTAACACAGAGAAAGCATAGCTAGGTGAGAAGTGATTCCATCTGGCCCAGCCATTCTATTTATGACCGGATGAGAAAACATTTGATACACTTTAATGCCTTGTGACGTGTCATGTGGCTCTCCCCAGAAGTGTTTGGGTCAGAATTATCTATCTCCTAAGGGTCTGCGGGTCTATATCCTGAAAAGGAAACCAAGAGTTCCACGGTAGGGTCCCCTTATATAATTATTTCTTCTATAGTAGCTTCACCCACACCAAACTGGAACTCCACCCCAATAGTATTATCAAACATGATTGTAGCCTCTAGCTCTGTGGGTACTTTGGCGGGGTCATCAGGAATGGTTGGCTCTATAAGAGCAGATGTAATCATAGGAATGGCTCCTGCCGTCGTTCCCAAGTCAATGGCTTGTCGAGCCTCCAACCTCTCAATTACTTCAAAGGTACTAGAGATCATAGTCTAATAAGATTCCTGATAAAAGTTGATAGCTATCAATAGTAAAGCCTTACAAGAGCCAAGCGTGGAAGCATCCAGTGCATGTGTCATGGTATGAGCCGCCCCTATAAGAGATCCCTCGGTACATGTAGGCTCAACCACTAGCATCGGTTCCTCTTAAATAGTGGGAATAGAAGGGAACTCAGAGGACACCATTTCACCCCTTTCTATTTGCTCATCACCACATAATCAAACCATATCTTTTTTCCCCACCTTTCTTTTTTTTGTGGATAGGTTCTTAAGGGGGTCCTCCTACCCCCATGGGAATGTCTTCACACCATGATAGTATGTCTTCTAGGACACCATCATCCATATGATCCCAAATATGACGAAATTTTGTTGATACGATACGATAGTGATAAGGAAATGGCTAGTAGAGACACGGGTAAAACTCACCTAGAGTTTCTTGGCCATTTTTGTGTCGGATCCTATAACCTCTCCACTCTCACAAGGGCTTCATTGGAGAGAAGTTTTTCTTAATGGTCCTTCATGGCTGATGCCTTCAAACTCTTCCTACTCTTCATCTTTTTCATCTTCTTCTTTATTATCTTCCTACCCCTTCCCCTCCCTCTACATCTGCCTCTGTATCATTGCCTTCATATGGCAGCTTCTCTCGGTCATGTTCCTGGCTGAGCATCACATTCACCCGGAGGTGTGTCTCTTCGTATCACCCCTGCTGTCATGTATACATATCCATGGTTGTTAGGGATGCATGTTGTTGATAAAAATTTACCTTATCTACCACAGAGATGGATCCTATGTGTGGAAGGTCGAGCCTATTATGAACTGGCATCTACCACAGCTCTTCAGTGGACATAGATTTCCATATCATCCTCCAAGAATACTGGGGATATGGAAAGATATATTTGGAGTTTGGCTACAGGAGGTGCATGAGCTTTTTCCCAGGATGTTCCCTAGTAGGCTGACGAGGTCACCAACGGGACCCCCCCCCCCTCCTCAAAAGGTGGAGGAATGTTCTAAGCTTGTGATGCTCTAGTCGATGAAGTGCCACCTAATCCATGCTATCCTCCTAGACCATTATTTTTCCTACAACTACCTTAGCACAACTTATACCACTCCAATCATAGAGCTCTGCAATATCCCCCTTTATTTTCTAGATTCATTTCCAAAAAATCTCCTCGGGATATGTTTTTTCCAGAGTTCGACATACTCTGATGACAGGCCAACAATGACATCGGTGGGGGGGAGAGTGATGACTTCTCCCTAATTAGAGGTAGTGAACATGATCCATATTTTTTTAATAATTAAGGGATGTCACTTCTCCCAAACCTTTATATAGACATTATTTGGTATTCACTACACACACCAGAACTGCCTGGAGAACCTGCCCAACACATATGGTTCGCAATGGATTTTTCCATCAATCCAGGCTACCAACCCACCACCACTGATGCATTATAGATACTCCATTTGTGCCAATGGAACCTACCCATTATCTACCATCGGACCAAATATAGTCTAGAATTGGTGAATGCAAAAATGGGTATGGATGTCTATATTGAACATGTTCCTTCTTCGCTGAGAGTTAGTGGGAGATTTCTGGAAATGTTTAAGAGGGATGGTTGCATACCACCACCTGGAGGGAGAATAAATTTTGGAATGTCATACCTCACGCAGTGGCCTGCGACCTAGGCCTGAAGGATATGGAACATTACTCATATCCTTCTTGGTGTACATCCCCTTGTGATGTTCCCCAGAATTTTGTATAGACTTGCTGAAACAGGCGCACCTAGGTTAACCTTATTCTACTCTTTTATGATCCCAGTCATCAGTAATGTCCCTTTGCGAACAACATCCTTATATCCCTCATTGGAAATAGCCACCCCTCATGAGATGAGTGTGGGAATTGCTTCCCTAATCCTCGAGCATTTACAGGCTGGTATTGTGTTAGAAAAAACTAAACCATCCTGGATAAGATATTTCCTTTCCGAAAAATTTTATTTTCAACTCCTCCTTATCCATCTCAAGAAGATACCATGCCAAAATGGGAGTGTGTGTCTTATCTCCCCAAAAATTCTCTGTTTGGGATAAACACTTCATACTGGTACCCCTCCAAGGGGATTCCCCCAATGTTGTGGATGTCCCACAGACTAATTTGTACCTCCCTAAGGTGGAGGTGGAAGGTTTGGGTGTTAGGAAACCAACAACTGATCAATTCTGTTACCAGGTCCTGGTGCCAATAGAAGGGAAATTTGTACATCCAAACAGCTTTTAAAAGCCTGATAGATCACAACTCTATACCAAACTCCACGCATGTCTGACGTATGCAGTACGCCCATTCCCATTCTCTTCTAAATTTACTTACAGGCTTGAAATCCCACTCTTGAAACCATTCGTCTCATCGGTAATACTGCTTTGAATGATGCTTGCATAAAGAGCCAGGGATTTCTTAGGGACTAGGTCGCTCCCTACGATGGTCCTGGTCTTTTGATTCAGGACTTATATGGTTATGTTCTATGTTTCCTTGGTAGAATGGCCATTGTTCATAATGATGAATTGTGGGAGACTATCCATGCGGGTAACCCATGAATGTGACGTATTAGTTTCGAAGCAAGGCATTAACACCTCCTTTAAAATTACAAGGTTCCATATTGGAAATCTATCACTCGAGACATAATCTTTCTTCACTTGCGTAAGAATGCCAATAGGAATTTGGTTTTTAGACACAACCCTCCTTGCATAAGGAATCTTAGGGTTTTTGATCATCTTATTCCACCTTGTAGCCACATTAACCTCCCTCTCGACGTCTGTTTTTTGGGTGGCCATTTTTTGAAAAAATTCCCAAAATCCTAAGGGATTTGATTGGAAGAATGAATATTTGGAGAGAAAAGTACAAGGTGGCGGGAAAGAATGGCAGCCTGCTAAGAAATGTGGGATTGCGCGAAAGAGACCTGGAAACACGCAAAAAGCAGTGTCGATCGAGGAAAATTGCGAGTGGATCAAGAACTTTTTCGCACATGATATAAATGAACCTATAATAATGAAAAAGTCAGTGTAGGTACCTAGTGTGGTCCCTACACATATTTATAGGCATAGACCACGTTTTTTGTGCACGTGCAAGAGTTTTACGCACCCAAATGTTGGTTTGGTGCACACTGCATGGGTGCTACCCTACTTTTTTGTGTGACAATGAAAATCTGACCTTTGGGTATCCCTTTAGCTCTGATTCTAAGGGGGGGTAGTGGTTTATGTTGAATATCGGATACATATAAGATCAGTATAATAAAGAAACAAAATATGATTTAGAGGGTGAGTAGAAGATTCTATGACATGAGAGGCAGTTGTGCGCAAGAATTAGGGGATACACATAAGAGTTCCTCAAGCACGCAAACTCTAGTGTGCCTAATGCGACGTCAAAGGCAGGCTTCGGCGGTGACCCACCAGAAAATGCCAAAGGCACTAGTGTGCAAGATCCTAGGAAGGTGGGATAACCCCCTCTAGCGCAAAACCCCGTGTGTGCCCAATGTGAAGTTAAAGGGACCATTTTGCGGTGGCGTGCTCAAAAAATCAATTAATGCATGAGCGCAAAGGGAGGGGGCACGCGCAAGTCACCCAGCGGAATGCAAACTCTTCGGCAACAAATGCGGCATTAAACATCCCTTGCACGTAGCTCCACTTGAGTTCTACCTCCGGGGGGTTTTGGCAATAAATTTAAATGAACCCCAACCCTTTAAGATGGTGATAGAAGAAGAAGAAATGCTCTACTGTACAAAAGACACATCTTCCACAACCGCGTGAAAGACACTATGACCTCAAGGGATTTGATCTTACACGACAAGTCCCCCAAGGGTCCTATTTTGGGTGGTCCCTCATGCGCATGGTCCTTGTTCATTTTGTTTTACCCTATGTCCTTTTTGTTCAAAATATCCCTCTTACATGTGAAATACCTTATCATCATGCCAATTTTTTATGCTTCATTCTTGTTTACGCACAGTCACCCCATCTTGCACGCAACTTCCCATAATGCACGTGACCCGTCTTGTGTTCTACATGTGTATCCATTGCATTAGGGAACAATTTCCAAACCCCACATATGTGAAACACATCTGTGTCACACACCCTTCTCTTGTACGACTCTCCATGTCCATACGATGTGATTTCAATGACTCTTGGTTGGTGCACTATGTTGTGATTCTTAGCCATATGCTACTTTTCATATGCACTCTAATGACTATTTCTTCTTAACATATCCATGCTAATGTGGGCCCCTCTATTTATCACTCCATGACACCCAATCACTATGACATTGTTGATGCCTTCCCTTCCCAAAGGGTGGGTGGGTATCTGTTATGTATTCCCTAGGGGTGCAGAGTAAACCTTCCTCATCTAAGAATCATTACGTTAAACTACCAAGCACTATATTCCTCATCTCATGATGTTATACTATGACCTCACCCTATGAATCATACATAGCCTACCCCATCTCAGACGTTTTCCATTCCCAATGGTCTCCAGAGGAGTGAAATCGTTTTCACATGGAATGATATCCTCTTGCTGGATAGGCCCCGATCTGCAGGGAATGACAACCACCATTGTATAAATCCCTATCCTTTCTTGTAGGATTTAGTACCCCTGCTAGTCCCCTCTTCCTTAGTGAAGAGGAATTAGAGTATAAATGGGTATAGAGATCCTCGAACACCCATTCCTCTCCCTCTAGTCTTCATCACCAATGGGCCTCAATCCTTGATTATGTCATAATCTCCATCTCTCAAGGCTACAGACCACACATAATCCCATGTTTCCTCTTAGGACCGCTAACCACGTATAAGCCCCATTTCACTTCCCACGTATACACCTTTCACAAAGTGATGATTAGGTCTTTTCTGCCTCTTGTTTCTCACACCAATCATGACTCACATAGGCTTAGAGTAAGCATTGACCATGGAATCCTTCCTAGGAATTCCTAGATTGTTATCCCCATAAACTCTCGAACTACATGGACTTTTATCCTTCCTATGGAAAGGTACATAGGAAGCCTCTTTAAGGGTCATGAAAAACACGTACTGGTCCTGAACACTTCATGTTGTTTCACCAAAAACTCATGAACTACATGGAATTTGATCCTTTCCATGGAGAGGTGCTTAGGAATCCTCCTTGTTGTTAAACCCTAACACATATTGGCCCTTCTCCCCTTCACATCGGTTCACCCTCGTCATGCATTATGTTAAACTGTATACCCCCCTTTTTGTCCTGAAAGACATTAAACTATACACATTGGTACTACATGGGATATAATCCTTGTCTACTAGAATATGTATGTAGGAAGCATCCCTGAGGTCCAAGACCGATCGATGGTAAGCTGTAATGAACTCTAATCGATGGTAATCTGTTGGGAAAACCAATCAGTGGTAAACCGTTTTAAATCCCAACCAATGGTAAACCTTTGTGTTTCTCATTAAACGGTAAGCTATTATAGTCCACTTTTTTTGGACCCATATCATTGGTCCTCCACTCAAGTGTTAGATCATCCTCTACCTGCGAACCACGTGTAAGACCTAGTATGTTATCAGGTTCCTTTTCTCTATGTACACTCCGATTCTATGCCCCTAATTCAAAACTACGTGGACTTGGATCCTCCCCAAGGCATGGTACATAAGAATACTCTCACAGGTTCAATCCCAACACCCATGTCTTGTCCTGATCTCTCCCTCGAATCTCTACATTTCATGAAGGTCATCCACCAACATAGAAGTTCCACTTCCTCTGAGTCCATTCCATTTGGGCCTCCTCCTCAGGTGTCCCATCACACAGTTGAACTATGCAGACTTTGAATACCTACAACAGGGATACGTAAGAAGTCTCTTCGATGATCAATACCAACACTACCATCGCTTATGCATTGATTCCTTCTCAATCTCCCACCACATTCTTCAACTCTCCATCACCCATCCTGATTCTTTCCTGGGCTACCACATCCCGGTGAAATCATGTCACCCACTTTCTCATTGTTCCAGGCAGAAACCTGTAACAAACCACGATTTAGCCTCAGTATCAGTGTTCCCTCTAGTGGTTGAACCCATATGATACACTATTATTAGTGTATAGATCAGTCTGATCCATCTTATCTACTCATTCTTCCAGTGGAAATTCCTTTGTAAAACAAGGGAATATGATGAAAAAAACAAAGTCATGCCTATGAAATATAATTTTCATCATTCGAAGTGGGATTCCTCCGCCTTGCACACCCTCGAGAAGCCCTATCATAAGGGGTAGAAACAGATACGTACTAGTTTTCCAGCGTCTAGACACACCAGTGATGTTCAATGTGACAAATCCGCCAACTCAATGTTGCTTCTCTGACCAAACCCCTTGGAATGTTCTAATGGAAGCAGCGTAATTTTCCGGCGTCCTTAAAGACAAAGCACTGGTATGAGTTTCACGAACAACAACCTAAAACTATAAGGGATACTTGGACTAGGTAAAGAGTTCTAAAGAGGAATCCATGAATGTAAGAACCGACATCCCATCATCTTGTTATGATTAAATATTAAACATTCCTAAATAAGCGCTCAATGTCTCCCACCGTTGGAAAGAGGTAATGCGGGGAAATATCTATGCATCCTCCCCTGAATATCGAACAGATGCGCACCACGACAAATGTGTCAGAAACAAACATGATTTGGAAACCGTTGCTTGATAATAATTCGGCAAGCCCCTCTTGGACATTGACGGTCTTAGGGTTGGTGCATAGATTCACAAATCATGTTCCCAAATCATTCTAGTTTCCTAAATCATTAAAAGATGGAAATTATATCTTTTCCACTCCAATTGATTAATCATATTTCATGTTTCTCATCTATTGGTCAACTTTATCATAGCATGGGAGACCCCAAGATTCCCTTATTTTTGGCTACCCATTTACCATGGATGTATTTAAAAGGTTCGATGGTGAGTTCTTTAGGGTATTGTGGGTTTCCCCTTATTTCCTCTTTTATCTCTTGATTTCTTGGTTTCTATTGGTGTGGATTCATCTTCCCCAAACCCTAAGAGTTAGGTATGATGTGTATGTTGTTTTCCATGGATTTTATGGTTTACATATTGGCTTTTGGGATTTATTATTAATTCTCTCAATTTTTGGTTTGATTACATATCCTTAGGTAGTTGATTCCATCCATTTCATTTGAAAAACATTTTTTTATGCTTATGCGTCCCAATGTTTTATATATATGTCTTTACCATGAATGTGATGTGAAATTATGAATTGATGTGTTGTTTTGATGATGGAAAATTTATATAAAATGGGTTTTCAAGAGATTCATTAATAATTCCTTGATTTAAATGATTAATGGTGTTTGAGAAAATGTAAATTAAACTTTTAGTGTAAAATTTTGTGATTTTGTTAGTGTTCACCATTGGACATGTTTTGAAAATATTTTTGGATTTAATTTGGGTATTGTATTTGGAATTGGGAGACATTAATGTTGTATGTCTTATGTGTTTCTAGTTTAGTAGGTTTAAAATAATGTGGGATTTTTATAAAAATGGTGTTTTTATGGTTTTTTAAAGTGTTCATGTGTTGGAATATTGTTTTTTAAAGTGAATTGGTTATGTTTCAAGAATCCCTTTTTTCATTATAAATATTTTTAATGGATTGTGGAATTGTTTATTAGAAGTAATTTGAGTTGAAATGTGTTTAAAGAATGATTTTCAAAAGGGATAGACTTTATTACTTGTTTATTCATTATTATGCTCCTTGAATGAGGTTTGTGAATGTTGAAAGTGTCGTGGAATTATTTTTCTAAAATGGATTTGGTGTGCATATTGATTTAAAAAGAAGATTTTCCCATAAGAATGGTTGGGTCTCTTATGTTCTCTTTTTTTGTGTTTTTGATCTTGTGATATCAGATAGTGGGGTAAATTCCCTTTTTCCAATGTATGTTGTTGTGTGTTTTTAAAATGAAATGGAAATGGTTTCAGATTTGAAATATAAGGGCCAATTGTTTATTGTGTTCATGAAAGTGGCGCTTTATATTGACGTTATAAATGGATTGGTAATGTATTTTTAAATATGTTTGGCTTAAAAATATTAATGTCCTAATGGGTTATTTTGTTTTTTTTTATTTTGATTTGTATGCTATGGGATGTTGAGGCCTAATCGGAACACTGTTTTGTCTTTGAATAGTTGGTTTGATGTGAAGTCATGTTAATTCTTGATTGGCACCATAGGACTTTTTGGAAATTATTTTGGGATATTATTGTGTGTGTGGGTCAGGTGGGCATGTTATCATGATTTGGAAAATTGATTGAAATCATGGGAAGAGTGAGGCCCATTTTGTATTAAAAATGATTAAGAATGTGATTTTTGAATTTCAAATAATGTGATGGGCTGATTGGAAAATGTGAATGTATTGTTTTAAGATAAGTACCTCTATAAAGGATTAGCCTTAGGGAGGGAATCACACAAGTGGTTTAAGTTTTTGTGTTAAGAGAGCATGGTGGTTTTGAGTTTTTGTTGAACCATAATTTTGAGGACATTCCCATTCACTATGTACGATTATCATCAGATTTCGAGGCATCAACTAGAGGACTAAATAATATTTTCATTTCAACCCGGAGTTAGATGGGTTGGTTCCGTAGATTTTATAAGATTTTATATAGGTTGATCTGCTAGATTTTTTAGTTCAGAGTATCTATTTATTTATCGACTGTTGAGTTTTACCATATTCTTGTAGGTGAGTCCAAACTATATACACCTAGGGATTTCATAATGTGTTTTTTTGGTAAGTTCCCATGATTAAAATCTATATGATCTTTTTATTTTTTCTAATTTGTTTATATTTTACCCCTTCTAGTTTACACAGGTTGGTTTTTTTCATTCACATTATAGTCATCCCTTTTTTTACATGGTTTTTATTTGTACATGGGTTTTTTTTTGAAATTTGTTGGGAAAAGTGGATCTATTTTTTTAAATACATGTTTTTTATTAAAGGGATTTTTTGGAAATAGAAGTTTACTTGATATAATTGATTTAAAGTATAATTTTCTAATTGTAATATAAATTTGGAGTTTTGGAATATATCAGAAATGGAAATAAATAGAATTTTATTGATTACCTATTGAGTTGATAAAGCTCAAAACCTACTTATTCCACTCGATGGTGGTTGACACCATATATTTTGTAGGTTCAGGTTTCTGGTTAGGTTATACCTTTGGAGTAGGTTGGTCTTGTGGTTAGTGGTGACTAGGAGGACAAGTGGATATGGTGTAAGTGTGGTTCGGGCTCAGTTTTTACATTTTTTCTTTTTTTATTTAGTAGTTTTTGTATCTGGATATGATTTTTATTTATTTATATTTATTTATTTTGGGTTATACTTCTTTAAAAGTTTGTTTATTTGATCTTATTTTCTTTAGAAAATTCATTCCCATTGTGATTACTTTCATTCCAAGAACTAGATTCCATCCCATGTGTATTGGGAATGCCCTTCATGCCTTGTATCTGACAGGTTCGAATGTTGGGTTGGTTGGTATCCCTTCTTGGATCATGAAAAAACTAGTCATGAAGTATGGTTATGAAAATTAAACAATGTTACAATCATATAGATAGCACTTCATGCATGCACATGAGTTACATTTGAAATATTGAACAATAATAATGGAAAGAAATAATTATTTTATAATTATAAATTTTTAAATATATAATAAATATCATATTATTTCTCTAAACAGATATACATATACTATCAATGTAATTCTATAATAAAAAAGGAATCACTTCACTTCGTCCGGCTGTAGTCCAATGTAAAAACGAATGATGTTTTCATTAATTTAATGTAAGGTACTATATAAAGTTCTATGATATATAAAAATAAAAAATCATTAATATTTCAAAATTATAATATATCATATATATAATCAATAATATTAAATTACATTAGTGGATATGATGGATAATGAATAACATCGGTTCATTATGTGACAATCCACCATACCCATGAATGATTGTTTTGTTTTCCATTTTATGGAAGTGGAGATGGATATATGGTATGATATTAATATTATAATATCATATTACATGGTATATATAGTCATTATTATATAATAATTGATTAATAATATCTTAATGTAGTGGAATAATAAATAAAACAAATATTCTCAGGTAAAAATAATATCTCTTCTTTTTATCACCTCTTTAAGATTATACATAAATGATTCATAGATTGGATTTATGATAAAAAATAAAAATTTTAGTTAATGGTAACATAATAAATGCATTTATTTGGGATGTTTATGGACAAACCAATGTGATTTTGATGTGTAAAGAGGAGAGAATAGTGGGTTCCATTTTATAAGGGAGGAGTAGTGTTCTTATAACTACCCAAAACTATCCAATAATGGGATGTCACTATCAATTCAAGTGCAAATAAAATTGGAAAATAAAGGATCAGAAGATATATAAGTAATACACAAACCTCTACCATTAAAAATTAACATTTCTTTAAAATTTTATCCTCTTTACGTCTACGGTTACTCACTTTGACCCAATCATTTTTTTACCCCGGTTGAAATTTGTTTACATTTTATAACATTAATTTTGAAATATAATTATGTTTACTATTTAATATAATATTAATTATTCTTATTCGATATATTTAATCCTTTTTATGAAATTCAATTCACAAAATTGTGAAATTTTAATTTAAAATTAAACCTATAGATGTGTTGAAATAATATTTTTTTCAAGAAATACATTTTTCAAACAAAATATTATCTTATAATAACAAAATAAGAAGTAATTACAATAAAATTAATTCTAATTAATATTTATATATATATAATGTATATATTTAATTTCAAACATTCTTCATTAGGTGTTATTTAATTAGATACAATTGAGAAATACTTTCCTCATTAAAAGAGTTTTATAAAAATGTGTTTTTAACACTAAAAATAATCGTGTATTATAATCTAGTCTAAAGATGATTCAAATTTCATTAATTGGATTAAATATTAATAATAATTATTAAGATATTTTTAAACAAAATTAAATAATTATTTTACATTTTATTTACAATATTTATAAAAAATAAATGACATTTTTACCATGAAAACATTACTTTTCAATTTTCAATAGAAAATCAATATTTATAGGAAAATAAATAAATTTCTCCAAAACTAAAAATCAATATGATAATATAAAAATAATTTTATTTTTATAAATAAATATCTATATGTTATAGAAAATATATATTAAATTTTTTCACAAAAATAAAAAAAATTGAAGAAAAGACATTTTTTTAAGAATAAATGTCGTTATAAATAAATAGATGCTTTTTTACTAAGAATTTATAAATTTACTAGAAAATTTATAATTATTTCATAAATTATTTAATCTCATTCATACATTACAATTTAATGACTGGGTTATAAGAGTCTTATTTATATAACTAGGTTTTGTTTGTGTTCTATGGTGCGTGACGAATAAACTATCAAACATAGTTTTCCATTTTAAAAACACAGGGTGTTAAATTCTATCCATATTAAAAAAATTCACCCTAAACATCTTATATTACAAACTGTGTAGAAAATTTTTGTTTTTACTTCTCTATCCCCTCTTCTGATTCTAATGTTTCTTCCCCAATATTGTGGTTTAACCACAACACATTGATCATGCGAATTTTATTATTTTCAATAACATTTTTTATATGATATAAGATCTCCACCGGGTAATCCTCATATTAAAGAACATTATTCAATGGAACTAACTATAAATTCAGTACATGTGAGGGGTCTGGTATATAGTTTCTCAAGGGGAATATGTGTAACACAACATGTACATGAGATGGGTTTAGGGGAACTAATAGTTGATAAGACACTTCTCTAATGTGATCATGCATCTCAAAGGTGATGATATATCTTGGACTATTCTTTCATTTTTTCAAAAATCCAATGAATTTCATCCACGGTGAAATAAGGAAAAATAATTTATATCTGACCCGAAACCCCAGATCTCATTAATAATTATGTAGATAGATTTTTTAATAACGTTGCAAGGATTTCATTGGACACTTAATGGTTTGTACATTCTCTATCACCTTTTGGACACGATTTTAACTCATCAACCTCCACCCTTTAACATCATCCCAGTACGTCAGTGTCTAAAATTACTTCCCATATAAGGATTCATAAGGTTCCTTTTGAATGATATTACTAAATCCACTACAATATGAGAACTCTACTAGGGTAAGGTGTTGATCCCAAAATATTTGGATGGTATTCTCACACTAAAAATGTGTTTGATGGTTCTCAGTAGTGATGAAACTGAATTTTATCTCTAATGTTTATGGAAGGCTTCCCCATAACCTTGAGGTAAATTTTTTGGGTCCTAATCAGATATAATAAAGTGTGGAACTAAATGGAATTGTACTACTTGTCTTATATATATCGTAGTTATTTGGTTAAGATAGTAATCTTCCATGATGATAATAAAATATGCCAACATTATAAGGAAATGAACTACCTCCTAGATTGTGTTATTGCCTTTAGAATTTCTTGGGAGTCCATTAATTGAATTAGTTGTTATGTTTTTCAATTTCCATACTATTATGAGTATTTGTTTCATTATAAACATAGACATGTTTAATTTAGTCTTGATTTGTTAGAATATAAAGCTTCTAGATACACATTTTTTAATCTTCATATTCAAGTTTTACAACCCAAAGGTTATATCCAAAACAATATAAATCTTAGTGATTATTAGATTAATCGATAAGGATAATATATGTGAATCATTACAAGTTCATTCTTCAACTCTGGTTTCTATGGGGCACATATCTGGGTTCCAAACCATATTACCCCTTCTTCAGCAAATTTGAACTTCATAATATTTAATAGAATTTTTTGTAGCACCTTATCATTTTTCATGCCCTCATTGATCATCTCAATAATTAATGGTTGAGAATTTATTGATGGAATTTAGGATAAAGATACATTTTTATTCACATATTCATAATTTTCACTTCTATGATGACTGCAACCTCTACAATTATTATAATTGATATAATTATATAATCCTATCAACATAGAGAATATATCACTTTATTTAATTGATCAACATGGTAATGGGTTGATTAATAATATTTTTTTATTAGATCTAGCCATATTACCTTGTGTATATTGAGATCCTTATATTGTAATATATATTTTTGGGTCTTCTGAATAGTATATATTTCAGACTTCTCTTAATAGAGATAATGTAGCCAAATATTCATTTCAAGATCACTATAGGAAACTCCATATCATATCATAGATAAATATTCTCATGAGTATTTTACTTCCTCGATGTGTGGGATATCACTTTATCATTTTTACTTAGTTCAAAACCCATACACTTATTTAAGGAATCATTTTATACAACAAAAAGTTACACCCTTGTGGGAAGTGAGAGTACTAGTGCACCAATAAGACTATTCTTATCCCTTTGAATCCCTCTTCACATTAACTGTTCTAGAAAACATTTACTATTTTCTGTTTTTCTGTGGTTAGTATGTTTTAAAATTGTAGGATTTTCTTCACAAATAATAGATAATATTGAGATAGTGTTTCCGACGCTTTCGTCGGGGCGCGCACGCATCCGTCCGCGGGGGAGGGGGACACGCGGCTTTGTTGCCCCGCATTCCCGCTTTCCAAAGGAGGGCGGCACTTGTTCCTTATTCAGGTACGTCTGCTCCTTGATCGAAACGGGATGATGGGATGTCGGTTCTTTCTCCTGTGGATTCCTCCTCAGAACTCGTCACCTAGTCCGGGTCTCCCTTATATATTTAATACGTAGTTCGTGAAACTCTTCCCAGTGCCATGTTTCTATGGACGCCGGTTAATTACACTGCTTCTGTCGGGACATTCCAAAGGGTCCAGTCAGGGCAGCAACCTTCGGTCAGGGGAGTAGTCACGTTTGAGGCATCAGTAGCGTGTCTGGATGCTGGGGTACCTGGCGTGTCTGTCTGTTATCCTCGATCACAAGGCTTCTCGAGGGCGTGGAAGCCCGAGGCATCCCACATCGAGCGCGGGGAATTACATGTCATTGACATGTATCTGAGGTTTTCCTCAGCTTCCCGTGTTCAACACAGGGTATGCCGCGAGTTTAACGTCCAGCGGAGACGGATGAGGGTGATCAGAACGTCCCATAGAGACGGATCAGATTGGTGTGTCGCATAGAGACGGCTATGGTCCCATAGAGACGAGTCAGAATGCCCAATGAGGACGAATCCGAGGTGGTGCACTCCCTATAGGGGAAAAGGGTGATGAATCGGGGTGTACACGGAGGACAGCGACCCGGAGATATGATGGGACTTACACATGGAAAGTGGCCCAGGCGCCGCTAGGGGCAGCGAGGAGATGGATGGCATGACTCCACCGGGATGTTGCGGCCCGGGTGAGAATCAGGATGGGTGACGGATGGATGAGTGAAGTGGAGGAGGATGAAATGGGACCATCGCAGGGGGGGGGGCGACAGTGAAGTTGGGCTTGTGCCTTGAGGAGGCTTCCTACGTATCCCTGTGGCAGGGAATCAAAGTCCGCGTAGTTCGGGATGGTGTCGGTAAACCGACGTGAATTGGGTGATGGGTGGGCTTGAACCTCGTGGAGGCTTCCTACGTACCATGCCTTAACACGGATCAAAGACCTCGTAGTTCGGAGAATACAGTTTAACGTCATGCGGGACGAAAGTGAACCCTGACGTGAATAAACGACGGGTGGGCTTGAACCTCGTGGAGGCTTCCTACGTACCATGCCTTGGCATGGATCAAAGACTTCGTAGTTCAGAGGTCACAACGGCTTACCGCTGGACTGGAATGGGACCCGACGTAAAAGAGCGACGGGTGGGTGTGTCGGTGAACCGACGTGAAAGTAGACCTTGGTCCACTATTGGTGGGCTTGAACCTCATAAAGGCGTCCTACGTACCATGCCATGGCATGGATCAAAGACCTCGTAGTTCAGGTGGGGTTTGTGGATCGCAATGGCTTACCACTGGACCGGGGTGCAGTTTAACGTCGCGCTGGACGGGGGTGAAACCCGACGTGAAAGACGGGTGGTCTTGAACCTCGTGGAGGCTTCCTACGTACCATGCCTTGACATGGATCAAAGTCCTCGTAGTTCAAATGGGGTTTTGTCGGTGAACCGACGTGAAAGTAGACCTTGGTCCACTGTTGGTGGACTTGAACCTCGTGGAGGCTTCCTACGTACCATGCCTTGACATGGATCAAAGACCTCGTAGTTCAAATGGTCACAACGGCTTACCGCTGGACTAGAATGAGACCCGACGTGAAAGAGCGACAGGTGGGTGTGTCGGTGAACCGACGTGAAAGTAGACCTTGGTCCACTGATGGTGGGCTTGAACCTCATAAAGGCATCCTACGTACCATGCCTTGGCATGGATCAAAGACCTCGTAGTTTAGGTGGGGTTTGTGGATCGCAATGGCTTACCACTGGACCGGGGTGCAGTTTAACGTCGCGCTGGACGGGGGTGAAACCCGACGTGAAAGACGGGTGGTCTTGAACCTCGTGGAGGCTTCCTACGTACCTTGCCTTGACATGGGTCAAAGTCCTCGTAGTTCAAATGGGGTTTTGTCGGTGAACCGACGTGAAAGTAGACCTTGGTCCACTGTTGGTGGACTTGAACCTCGTGGAGGCTTCCTACGTACCATGCCTTGACATGGATCAAAGACCTCGTAGTTCAAATGGGGTTTGTCAGGGTCGGTGCTCACTCTAAGCCCACGTGAGTCATGCTCGGTGTGAGAAATAAGAGGTTGCAAGGACCTGACGATCACGTCGCGAAGGGTGCGTCCGTGAGAAGCGAAGAGGGGATAACGCGTTGAGCGGCCCATGGTGTTGGGACTTACTCCAGGATGGAGGCCCATGGCACGACAAAGCGCGGGAAAGATGGACCTTGGTCCGACAATGGGAGGTGCCTCGTTCCCTATCACGTCCCCCACTGACCTTGGTAGTGGGGGAGTACCGAGATGCACGGGTGCAATCATCCGTACCAAAGGTTCGGGATTTACGCTCTGAGGCGACCCTTCCCCTGCGAACATACACCACTCCGACAAGGAGGACCTCATTCCATGTGCGGAAGAGTTACCATTCCCGTGGAGACGAGCGGTGTAATGAATGCTCGAGCTGGGGGGACCCTTCGTGAGGGAGACGAGGTTGGGTCACAGTTTAACATCATGTGTCGAGGACGTGGTGCCTGGCAGTTTAACGTCCTGCAGCTCGGACGAGGTGGGTTCACTCCACACCCCTAGGGCTTACATAACCGGTACCCTCTGGTCCTTGGGGAAGGGGAGGTACCAGTAAGGCCATGGTAAAGTGGGGTCGAGGGAGGAACCATCGAGGGGTCCACGTTAGCGTGGCTATGCGAAGAAGCAATAGCTGTTAGTGTGCCTATGCGAAGAAGCATTGGGCGAAGCAACGCTACGGGAGGTGTTGTCCATGGGACTTTGAAATCACATCGTGCAAACCTGGAGGGTCGCACGGAAAGAGGAATCGCTAAGCAGAGGAGCGTGCTTTGCGAAGTGGGGTGCCTTGGCCTTAGCATGGGGCATAGGTGGGAGTGGGTGGTGCTTCGCGAAGTGGAACAGTGTTCGCGGAGCACTGCCTCGCGGAGAAGGAGTGGTTCGCGAAGCAGGGTCCTGCCAAGCAATGTGCTTCGCGATGCATAGTTATCCTGCCTTGGCATAGGGATTACTAGCATGGATTGGGTGTTTCGCGAAGCACGAGTGCTCCGTGGCTGCCCGGGTTCCCTTGGGAATCCCCTTCCTTTGTGAACGCCCTTGGGCTTCGCGAAGGGCATCCCTCTCGGAAGAGGGGCTCAGAACGAAACAAATCAGAGTCGTCTCGCGAAGTAGAAATACCTCGCGGAGCTCATGATTCCCGGGGCAAAGCTTGCTTCGCGATTCGGGAGAGGAGAAGCCGAAAGGTCGGATTGTCCGTCTTCTGGACTCAGGGGGAGTCGAGTATTTATAGGGAAGGGGCGCCGCGAAGCAGGGCTCGCGCGCCGCCTTCGGGGCTTCGCGGCGGCTCGCGAACGTCAAACGGGTTCGCGGAGGATTACCGCCTCTAGAGCTTCGCGGCGGCTCGCGAACGTCACACGGATTCGCAAGGAGGATTACCGCCTCCAGAGCTTCGCGGCGGCTCGCGAACGTCACACGGCTTCGCGGAGGATTACCGCCTCCGGAGCTTCGCGGGGCCGCAAAAGTTGGGATGCTTCGCGGCTGTGCTTCGCGGCTGTGCTTCGCGGCTATGCTTCGCGAGGCAGCGCGCCGGCTGTCTTTTCGTTCCTTCCTTTCGGGCCACATTTTTGGCGCCAACAAATGCCCCCCCTCAGACTTGGAGCCACGGAGGGCGAAGGGTCTAAGTCTGAGGGACAATCGCCAAAAACTGTCGGTGGTTCGTGATGTGTCATCGCGAAGGAGGACCCGCGCTGCTCGCCGGGGCCGCGGGTCCGGACGCGCCGCGATGCTTCACGCGGGTGAGGCGCGCCGCGATGCTCCGGGGTCGTCGCCTATAAATAGGGGGTCCGCGTTCTTTTGTCTTTACGCGCCTTCCTTGTCCTTTTGTGCTTCTCGATTTCGCGACGCTCCGCATACTCCGCGACAGCACTCCGCGAATCGAGCTTCGCGGCGAACCGCGAGTCTCCGACTCCGCGTCCGCGCTAAGCAAACCTCTGTCTGCCTTGGCCAGACTTCGCGGCTTGGGCTCGTGACCGATCTTCGCGTTCCGACTTCGCGGTCGAGCTTCGCGGCCGAGCTTCGCGATCCGCCAGAAAGAATTCTTTTCCGAGGGCCAAAGTCAAAATGGCCCATCAAGAAGCTGCCTTGGGGGTCCTTGCAGACGCTGCTCGTCGAGATGAGATGGTCAACCGTCCAGGCCTGGGGGAAATGGTTCGGAGCCACTCGGACCACACTTCTCTGACAGATCTACTGTCGGAAGGTCAGAAGGATTATCCACAGTGCAAAAAGCTGCCGTTGTACGACTTCGAGCTGAGGGATGACGTCTTCATCCCTGAGGCGGGAAGGGATGAACCAGCTTGCTGGTTCCGGAGCACGCCATTCCAGCACCAATGGTTCAGGGCGGCCGATGGTCATGCACAGGAGGATTTCACACCCGTTACCGCTGATTGCCTCTACAATCATGTAAATGACATTGACGGGAGGCCACTGCAACCGGAGACGTCCCCTCCTCTCTACCGCACTATGCTGAAGGCGGCTCTGCAGGATCCGAAGAAGGGATGGTCCGATGAGTGGGACCTGCGCCAGGGCGGCAATTTTACCGACGACTGGGCCTGGGCCTACTGGGTAGGCGCCTCGTGCGAGGAGTTCGAGGCTGAGCTGAGGAGAGTGGGATTGTACGAGGCGGCATGGGCCTCCCAGTTCCACATTTACCAGCCAAAGCAGCTGATGCCGGAACTGCTGAGTAGATGGTCATCCAGGACCAACACTTTTCATCTGCATCACGGGGAGGTGGGCATCAGCCTGTGGGATGTCCACCAGATTTCCGGGGTCCCGATCTTGGGGGCCATGTATGACGAGTTCCTCCCCGTTGCCAGCGTGTGGGGGGATGCTGAGCAGATGCCACGGCTGGCGTCAGCGCTGATGGCGCTTGTCCCTGGAGAGGACAAGGAGGCCGTGAGGGACGTCCACTTCAAGAGGTGGTTCAAGTGTTTCCTGAACTTTCCAGAGAATCGAGAGTTCCCTCCAAGGCCTCAAACTTGTCCGAGGGCAGCCCAGCGGGGCAAGGGGCACTCGTATTGGTGGGTTTTGGAGGACAGCCAATGGAAGACTTGGGGTTTCAGCGTCAGCACCGAACAACAGCCAATAGTCAGGCTGGCGGCGTTCATCGCGGCTCTCATCTGTGGGTGGATCCTGCCGGTGAGAGATACAAGCATGGGGGTACGGCCCAGCTCGTTCATCATGGCATCGATGATGGCCATGGGGCAGCGGATCAACCTGGGGATCCCGATGCTCGCCAAGCTATACAGAATGCTGCGACGTATCAGCGAGGGCAAGAAGCCGCCAAGAATATGCGGGCCCTTCCACCTTCTGTATGGGTGGATCGCGGCGCATATCAGGGGGATTTACGAGTATCCAAACCCCATTTCGCCACCGGGATCAGACTTTCGCCCTTCCATCCTGAACGCAGTTGGGAGCTTCCCATTCAAACTGGCCGTTCCGATGGTGCTGAATAGGGTGTGGAGGGCGGACGAGTTCAACTTTCATCCCTTTCCACTGCCGACGGGGAGGCTTACTGATGATGGACGGGGAATGGAAGAGCATCGGGCTTACCTCCTGGCCTTCCGAGGTGGAGTTTTGGTGGCTCGGATAGATCGTGAGCCGATTTGTGAACCGTACACCCCACACAGTTTTGCGAGGCAGTTCCGGTGCCTCCAGCGGCTGACCCCGCAGGTATACTGGGAGGTGCGTCACGAGGAGCACCCGTGTGTGATGAGGCAGCTGTGGCTCATGTTCACACGTGAGGATGGAAACATGCAGATCACATTTCCTCCACCCACCGCCGCCTTCGGCCTAGTGAAGGAGTACGCCATTAGCTGGGAGGCCGCTTATCCCGGGGAGATGCTGAAGCAGCCAACGATCCGGGTTGGTGACGGTGGGCCTCCTTTATCTCGAGGTCGGGGTCGGAGGGCAGCTAGGGCCGCCCGTGGCAGCGGGGCTTCCATGGCAGAGAGACCCGCACCGGCCGAGGGTATGGCAGCAGTGGCGGATCCGGTGGTTCCGGGAGAGCAAGGTCATCCGGAGGGGCGACCACCGAGGGGATTCCGTCGGATATCCGCTCAGGCTCCGGGGAAGCGGCTGCGTCACATTGACATGGCAGAAGATGCCGTCTTTCCGGAAGCTTGGGACATTTGGGATGTCAACCGGCAATTCCTCAGCCCAGCAGAGATGTGGGACCACCTGAACCGCCTCGGGATGAAACTGCCGGGCATAGGCCCAGTTCGGGCTGGATTCACGGTGTCTCCGGCGGAGGCGGAGAAATACTTGAACGAGCTGGAGGATTACATCCACTCCAGCGGTGTTCCTCTCCCAATGACAGATCGGGTGAGGGTACTGTTGAATCAGACGGTGCCCCCACAGTTATCGGCTGCCGATCTGAGGGAGCGCTTCCCCTTGCCGGAGGAATCAGGGGACTCTTCTCAGCAATGTTCGAGCCATGCAGGAGGAACTTGTTCGTAGGCCTCGTTCTCGCTCCTTGGCGGGTGATGTCGCGGGACCTTCGGAACCCGCGCCTATGGCTGCGTCCAGTTCTGCATCTGGTGGGACTAGGGGGTCTGAGGTGGCTCCTCTGGACTCTCTAGGCCTTCCAACAGTATACGGGGGGCCTCGTCTTGGAGTCCCATTGGTACCGGTCCGGGAGCAGCGCTCGGAGGTCGATCTTCGTAAGTCTCCTTCACCGGTCTCCGCGTTGCCACACGTGGGCCATGCCAACTAACGTTTATGTCTATTTCTGTCATACAGTTCTCCAACTGGCGTGGGCTGCTGCAGCTAGGCTGGTTGGGATGTCTGGCGGCGTCCCTCCCAGGGGCATGCCGGTGATGGTGTCGATAGTCCCTCCACCTCCTCAAGCTGCGGCGCACACCATCACTGGCGAGACCACCAGCAGGGTCATACCTGAAGTCATCGAGGTGGACTCTGAGGAAGAGGATCAACCGGTCAGTCCTAGTCCTGTCGTGCCTGTGCCGGCGTCAGGTGTCGTACCAGACTCAACACCAGATGCGGATCCCGCTGAGGAATTCCTGCAGGCATATCCTGTGTACGAGCCTGCCGACCGCGCGGATTGGGACGAAACAGCCTCTGATGAGGAAGACAGCAGCATAGTCCGCCGCCGGTCGTGGAAGCTGATCACACGCTTTATCAGGGACACTCCCCAAGAGCAATGGCTGGCCGAAATGGATAGGCTCCGCTCGCGGTTGCGCGAACTGTGTGCCGGGGGAGTGGATGCCCAACGCCCTCACGCGCTCATCCGAGACCTCATGGCTGAGAAGATCCGGGAGCATGATCGTGGGCTGAGCGTGTGATGGCAGCGGAGGAAGGCGACCAACATCAGGAAGCTCCAGGAGGCTGAAGGCGAGGTCCAACAGATGCATATCCGGGCCAACGAGCTTTCAGCCACTCTCGATGCACAGTCTGAGCTGGTCTTACGATTGAAGGCCCAACTGGCAAAGGCTGAGGAGCATATGGAGCAGACCTCTGGAAGGATGGCTGTCGTCCAGGCCGAGGTGGAAAGGGCCCGGGCCAGGGTTGACGGATTACGCCCCGCCGCTGCTGAAGAGGAGCGGGAGTTAAATCAGCGGCAACAGGCTCTGGACGCCGCAAGTCAACGGGTGGCGGAGCTGCAACGCTCTTTTGACGGAGTCAACCTGTCCATGGGGGAAGTCAACCCCCGAGTATTGTAGCGAACTCGAAAGAAGTTTTTATTAACACTTTTGTGCTCTAACTCTTTCTTTCTCCTTTGTTTTGAGTTCCGTAGTACGCACGATTTCCACTGTTGAATTGCCTTGTTGCATCCCTGCAATGTTTGCGGGACGTTTGACGACAATTCCCTCAAACAAGTCCAGATTCCCGAAAGATGGGGAAGGCTTGATCGGAGGAGGAACTTCCAGGATAGCCGAACCACTGTTTCTTCAACGTGCTCTTATGCACGGACAGGGCAACGCCAGGGGCGCTGGAATCGGTTCAAACAGATGAAAATGGGGGGGTGTGAATCACGATGCCCAAATTCGGAACACTGCGGGGATGGCGTGACAATAAAGGAAAACCGCTAACCGTGGCGGACAGACTGTATCCTTACTGTGTTAGCCAGAAGTGGGGACAACAAATGAGCATCGACCGCTGACCATATTCACAACGCGGGATTTTATCAATTTGTTGTCGATCAATCTTTCAGAACGTTGGCCCAGGACAGTTGGTGGACCATAGGTCAGACATCCATACTGTTAGGGGGTCCTTCCAGACATGACCGGTCTTCCGGAACGTTGGCCGAGGACAGTAGGTGAGCCGATGCGGCACAAGACCAGGCCGTTAGGGGGTTCCTTCAGACATGAAAGAGGACGAGAGTCCGAGTAAGGGACACGCAAAGTGTGGAACATGGCATGGTGGTTTGTTCAAACAGAATCCAACACCTCGGTAGTTGCACCACCGTGGAGGGAGTACGCCAGATGGGCGCATCGACCTGATCACGGATCATTCCTTTTTGGGACAGGGCCTCTCTGGCGAGGGGATCTATCGCTTCCCAATGGGATCTGGGGGCATCCTGAACTTGTTCAGGGTAAAATTGTAGCTACATAGTTCTCCCCGAGGGGTCAGGCCAGAGGGCTGGAAATGGGGAGGAACAAGATTTTGTGATTCCTGGGGCTGAACCCTAGGCGAAGTGCCTGGGCGTCTCTACGTATCCCACGTGATGGTGGGAATCAAGCCGCACGTAGTTCTGGAAGCACAGTTTAACGTCGTACTGGACGAGGAGCAGCCTAACCGTGTTGGTACACATCCAGCCAAAACTACTAAGCCCACGTGAGTCGTGCTCGGTGTGGGAAACAAGTAGTAGTGGTGGGAATTTCCCGACGCAGAGAGGGGCAGGTTGGGGCAAAGGGATGATCGGTGACTACCGGCCCAATGACACTAACACGATCATTCAGCGCACCTAGATGTGCGAAGAGAAAGAGCCGAGTATGGTGGAGTTCCACTTGAACATGTGAGAGTGGAAATGTGTGAATCATGGTGCTCGAGATTCAGATCACAATGATGGCGGCGTGACGATGGAGGATTACTGCTGACCATGTTCGCAACACAGCATCCTGTCGCATTAGCCTAGAATGGGGACAAACAAATGAGGGTCGACCGTTGACCATGTTCGAAACACGGGACCGTGTCACAAATGTTGTCAGAGATCCGTGGGGACGTTGGCCCGAAACGAGTGTAGGGCCCTTAGGTCCAGCATTCATGGAGAGCCCTTAAGCTTAGTCTCCACGTCGTCCGAGGGTCCCTTTGGATGTGGAAGAGGATGAGGATCCAAATAGCGAGCTCACGAAGCTTGGTCATGGGATGAGGGGAATGTCCCTGTGAAAATCCCATGCTTCGGGCTTTTTGTCAAAACACATCTGAATACGTCAACGAAACGTATTAGAGAGAGGGAGCAGATTCCTTTCCCTTGGGGAAATCTTAGTTTATGGTCATAGAATTCGGACCATGGATTGGAAAAAGGGATCAGGGGACGCATGACATCACAACCTGACGTGAATGAGCTCGAGTCGAGGGACCGAACACCAGGGTTAGGCTGGGCCCGCGGGGAAGTACCCGGGTGCTCCTACGTATCTCATGAGGATGAGAATCAAGCCATACGTAGTTCTGGAAGGTGGCAGGGTAAGGTACCAGTGCCAGGGGAAAGTGGAAGTGCGGACGTGGCCCTTTCACTAAAAGAAGCGGAATTTGATGTATCTTGTTTGTTCTTTGAGGTGAATGGTTTTTTTTTGTGAAGCGACAGGCCTAGAACTGTAGGTCGTGATGTCGCCACAAGAATCAAGCCGTGATGGGCGTTGACAAATGGCATGGCGCGTGGCCAGTACCCAACGTGATGTCCTCTACAGCGAGGTCACCACAATGCGGTGCCGTTTTTCGTCGTGCGGCCAGGACGATAATGTCACAGTTTAGGGTCGTATGATAGGACCAAGCATGCATTTTATCGTCATGCAGCGCAGACGTAGCAGAGACGATGCTAGGTGGGAAATGTGCGTAGTGTTATAAAACACAATTGACGGAGACATGATCCCACATCAGATTGTACGCCATTTGGAGGGTGAAACCTTAGGCCGAGGGGTCTATACAGAGGGGAAACAGGGAGAGAGACTGGCTTCCTGAATGGGTTGTACCCGGAGACAGGGCGTCTGGGCGGTCCTACGTGTCCCATGAGGATGGGAATTTGAACGTAGTCTCGAATGGGTCTTAGTTTATGGTCTTAGAGCTCGGACCATGGGAGTCTCAAAGGACGCCAGATTGCAGCTTTGTCCCCCTATCATGAAAAGGTGCACTGAGGGATAGCGCCAAAAGTGTCGAGATTTCAACTGGACATGATGGGGTGGAAAATGATGTGAATCATGAAACCAACATTCAAGGACTGAAGGAGATGGCGTGACGACAAAGGATTACTGCTGACCATGTTCGCAACACAGCATCCTGTCGCGTTAGCCCGAAATGAGGACTAATCAAAACGAGCATCGACCGCTGACCATATTCGCAACGCGGGATTTTATCGATTTGTCGTCCGTAACCCTGGAGGGCATTGGCCCGTATCAGTAGGAGAGCCCTTGGGCGTAGTATCCATGCCGTTCTTGGGGGTCCCTCTGGGTGTGAAAGATGATGGAAGTCCGAATAGAGGGGAACACGAAGCTTGAAAAGTGGAAGGAACTTGACCAAGTTGAATCTGACACTCTTGGTGCTAGACTAGAGTGCTCTTAAAACATGGGTGAACCACTGCAGGGAGCCAAGGGACTCAACCTTGAGGGTGATCGAGAGATGGCAGATCCCCAGGGGAAGGGGGGCATGGTGCCAAAAACCTTGTATTATACCTGCACACCCCCCGCTGGAGAGGGATGGACCAAGTGGCCTAGGTGACCGGGAAATCAGGAGATCTCCCCGAGGTGGGGCTGGACCCGAATCTTAGACATTCAGGTGGTCCTACGTATCCCATTATGATGGGAATCAAGCCATACGTAGTTCTGAAATGTGCCTTTTAACGTCATGCAGGACAGAACAGGAGGACTGAATCTCAGAATGGGGGCGTGCGTGGTGCAGTTGTTGCAAGCCCGACGTGAATGAGGACGTAGTCCGACACTGCGCTACGCAGTCCTGTGATCAGGGTCCTGAAGAGAGGATTAGAGAGGTAAATTTCTTGAACTCAAGCTGGGTCCAAAGACAAGGGGTCTTGAACGTAGTTCCAGATGAGAGTCTTAGTTTATGGTCTTAGAGCTCGGACCGTGGATGGTGACAACTCCCGAGTAAGCACAGATGTCAGCCCAATCCCTAAGCCCACGTGAGATAAACTCGGTGTGGGAAACAAGGGGGGCATCCTCATTGCAATACTTGGGGCATCCATTAAAGGGGAGTCAGCAGAGAGTTTCGAAGGACACCTTTGATGTAGCTTGTTCTCCCAATGCGCGGACGTGTACGGGGGAAAAGTACCAAGAATCCCGAGACTCTACTTGGACACGATGAAGTGACGAAGGGTGTGAATTGTGTAACCGGCATTTGGACTTAACGGGTTGGCGTGACGACAGAGGAAAACTGTTATCCGTGACAGAAACACAGCGTCTGTATCGCGTTAGCCTGAGGTGGGAACAACAAACGAGCATCGACCGCTGACCATATTCGCAACGCGGGATTTTATCGATTTGTTGTCCGAAACCCTGGGGGGCGTTGGCCCGTATCGGTAGGAGAGCCCTTGGGCTTTGTATCCAGGCCGTTCTTGGGGGTCCCTCCGGGTGTGAAAGATGGTGAAAGCCCTGATGCGGGGATACGCAAAGCCTGGAAAGCGGGTGCGGACGTGTCCGAGTAAAGCTTGGCATTCCAGGTAATGAACCAGAGTACTCTTAAGCACATTGGAGAACCGCCGAAAAAGAGGGATCGACGAAACAACTCAGTAGGAGGTGGGAGCATGGCGTGGTCATCACGAGACCGTCGTGAATGAGGACATAATCCCACACCGCACCATATGATCCCCTCATGGAAGAAGGATAGGCCAGGGGGCCAAGACGGGATGAGGATTCCCGAGGGATGGGGCTGGACCCGGATCTTGGACATCCAGGTGGTCCTACGTATCCCATCAGGATGGGAATCAAGCCACACGTAGTTCTTGAAATGTAGTTTAACCTCATACCAGTCGAGGAGGGGAATAACATATCCCGAAGCAAGGTGTACAGTATGGCGAAAAACCGACGTTAATGAGGACATAGCCCTACGCCATGCCGTACAATCCTATAAGATAGGTCCTGGGCCGCGGCCTGGAAAGGCCGAGGGACCTGGGGCTGTGCCTCGGTCAGGAAGAACTGACAGGTTTGTAGTTTAACGTCTTACATGAGGACGGGGGGCTAGGGGCCCAAGGAGGCCAAGGGGCCTGAGGCTGAGCCTCGGAAGTGGAGTTGTACGACATGGTACATGATCCCGACGTGAATGAGGACGTAGTCCTACACCACACCGTACGCTCCGGGTGAGGAATCCTGGGCTGTGGGCCCGATCACTAGCACCACCTGGGGGAAGTTTGTCACCTCAGGATGGGGCAAAATGAATCACTGTTGACCATATTCGAAACACAGCGTTCCTATGGTGACCCGCATGGGGGCAACAAATGAGCGTCGACCGCTGACCAAATTCGCAACGCGGGACTTGTTTCGATTTGTTGCCTGAGAAACCCTCGGGGGCGTTGGCCCGTATCGGTAGGAGAGCCCTTGGGATTTGTATCCAGGCCGTTCTTGGGGGCCCCTCCGGGTGTGAATCCATCCACGAAAGGGGCAAACACCTCCAGGGAGGAATGTGCAGCCGGGTCGAGGCTTGCTCGACGTGGGTCGGGGAAAAAGTGTGCACCCTGCTGTGTCTTGACCCGAGGGGAAGATTTTGGCTTTTGGGATGGGCCAACGGACGAAATGTCCGGGCGTTCCTACGTATCTCATAAGGATGAGAATCAAGCCATACGTAGTTCTTGAAGGCCATGCAGTTTAACGTCATGCGGTGAGGACGTGGGAGGGTAGAAGAACGGGAGTGGGCGCATGGTGCGACCTTTACAATCTTTGCGTGAGTGGGGTTGCATGAGCGGGGCCAAGAAAGCCGACGCCCTGCTACACAAAGATCCTCCAAGGAGACCATTCCCAGGGGGAATAGTGGAAGAGAGAAGCTTGGGGCTGGGCTCAAGACAAGGCGTCCGAGCGTTCCTACGTATCCCATGAAGATGGGAATCAAGCCGTACGTAGTTCTTGACATGCAGTTTAACGTAATGCGGGACGAGGGGCATCTTGTTCGGGGATGTGTGCGGCATGGTACATGATCCCAATGTGAGAACGTAGTCCTACACTGTACCATACAATCCCGTAAGAGGGTAAGTCGGAGAGAAACGAGGGGGGCCTGGGGCCAGACCTCGGTGGAGACGGGGCCAGGGGCCCAAAGAGGCCGAGGGGCCTGAGGCTGAGCCTCGGTCAGGAAGAACTGACTGACTTGCAGTTTAACGTCTTGCAGTGAGGACGGAGATACAGTTTAAGGTCATGCGGGACCAAGTCGCAGTTTAGGGTCGTGCAGGACCAATGCAGTTTAATGTCGTGAAGGACCAATGCAGTTTAATGTCGTGCAGGACCCTCTCGCAGTTTAGGGTCATGCAGGACCACTTTTGCCCTAGGCAAAGTATCGCTTGAGGAATCTGGCATTGGTGGGAGGGGTTACACGCTCTCCATATGTGGTCACCAAGGAGTATGCTCCATTGGGGTAAACCTTATGGATGATATAAGGCCCTTCCCATTTGGGTTCTAACTTGGGCGGTTTCCTTCCGGGAATCATTGGCGCTCGCAGGGCCAGCACCAGGTCACCCTATAGAAAAGAGCGGAGACGAACCTTCTTGTCAAAAGCTCTTGCCATCTTGTCCTGATGCCTTTCCAGATTGTGCAGGGCACGAAGCCGGTTCTCGTCCAGTGCCTCTAACTCAGCTAGACGGATCTCGGCTACCTCATCTGATGTCTGGTGATCATAAACTGCCGTGCGTAGCGATGGCAGCTGGATCTCAATGTGTAGGACGGCCTCAGCTCCATACACCAGTGAATATGGGGTCACCTGGGTAGAGTTGCGAGTCGTCGTCCGGTAAGCCCAAAGGGCGTTGGGGAGCTTGTCCGGCCAACTCTTCTTGTTCTGACCAACCATCTTCTGCAGAATGTTAGAGAGGGTTTTGTTGAATGCCTCGATCTGTCCATTCGCCTGTGCGTGGTAGCGGGAGGTATGGTTTGACCGGATGTCGTACTTAGCGTACAATTTCTTCAATTCAGCTGCTCGGAAGTTGGTGCCGTTGTCAGTGAGGACGGCGTGAGGGACCCCAAACCGGTGGATGATGTTGGAGCTCACAAAGTCAACGACGGAACGGGCCTTGACCTCTTTGAGCGGAACTGCTTCTGCCCACTTGGAGAAGAAATCTGTAGCAGTCAGGATGAACCTACACTGGCGGGCTGTTGCCGGCGGATACGGTCCCACTACATCGAGTCCCCATACCGCAAATGGCCAAGAGTACTTGGTGGGGTGGAGGGGTTCTGGCGGCCGATGCAAGAAGTTGGCGTGCACTTGGCACGCGTGGCATCTCTTGGCGTATCCAATACAATCGTGGATCATGGAGGGCCAGAAGTACCCTAGCCTCCGGATTTGATGGGACAGCTTCGGCCCAGCTTGATGGGTGCCACAGGAACAGGCGTGAACCTCTTGCATAACTTGAGGTATCTCTACTCCTTGGATGCAACAGAGGAGGACACCATCAAAACTCCGTTTATAGAGGGTCTGCTCAAGACTGGGGCCGCTCTGGAGGGTAAATTGAAGTGTGTGGCGTCGGATTCGCTCGCGCTCGGCCCGGTTGTCCGGGAGCTGGCCATTTTGGAGATAATCGACAAAAGGTGCTCTCCAGCCGGGGGTCGTTTCAACCACTGCGTCTGACGAGCCCGGGACTCCCGATACGGAGGGTCCGGCGGTGAGATAACTTACCCGTAGGCTATCACGGTCCTCTTGGGTTACGGGAGTAATGACTCTCCGGTGGGCCACGTGTATGACCAAATCATCTTGCTCGGGTTCTGCGAGCGATGCGGATAAGCCAGCTAGGGCGTCCGCTTGGCCGTTCTGCGACCGCGGGACATGGGTAACCTCTGGCCGAGAAGAGAACTGGGCCATTAGGAGGAGGGTGTACTCCAGCAACGGTGCAAGCTCTGGCTTCCTGACGACGTAGTCGCCATTAACCTGTTTGATTACCAGTTCAGAATCTCCCTTCACATGTAGATGGGGTACATGGATCTCAAGGGCCAACTCGAGGCCGGTGATGAGAGCTTGGTACTCTGCCTCGTTGTTCGTACAACCTTCTGACAACAGGAAGGAGTACGGCAGGACGGCTTGCGCCGGGGTAATGAAAACAATACCCAGACCCACTCTGTTGAGCTTGGGGTCATTGAGCCTTCTACCAGTGGGGCTCCGGGAGGCGCCGTCGAAATGCATTTGCCAACACGGGACAGCGTGATCGACCGAGAGGATCGTCTCGTCGGGGAAATCCAGGTCCAGGGATTGATCCGCGGAGGTTGGATGGGTAGCTAAAAAGTCTGCCAATGCCTGTCCCTTAACGGCCTTCTGAGGCAAAAACCTGATGTCAAACTGCTGGAGAATCACCGCCCACCGTGCTAGCCGGCCAGTCAGCATGGGGCGGTTCAGGATGTACTTCAGCGGATCCACCCGAGAGATCAATTGCACCTCGTGGTGTTGTAGGTAGTGTCGCAACTTCTGCACGGCGAAGACGAGCGCAAGGCAGCTCTTTTCAATAAGGGAATATCTGACCTCCGTATCGAGAAGCATGCGACTGAGATAGTAGAGACTGTTCTCAGTACCCTCGTTATTCTTCTGGGCGAGCAGCGCGCCGAGGGATCTCTCCAGGGCGGTCACGTAAAGGACCAGCGGCTTTCCAGAGACGGGTGGCATCAAGACCGGAGGTTGGAGCAGGTACTGCTTGATTTCCTCGAAGGCGATCTGACACTCCTCATCCCATTCGTAGGCAGCGCCTTTCTTCATGAGCCGAGAAAAGGGCTTACACTTGCCGGCCAGGTTCGCAATGAATCGGCGTATATAGGCTAAGTGGCCTTGTAGGCCTCGAAGCTCCTGAATGTTGCTCGGGGGAGGCATTTGGCTGATGGCCTTGATCTTCTCCGGGTCGATCTCGATACCTCGGTATCTGACAACAAAGCCCAGAAACTTCCCGGAGGTGACTCCGAAGGCACACTTCAGTGGGTTCATCTTCAGGTGACGGGAATGGAGGAAACCGAACACTTTCTCAAGGTCTTTGAGATGGTCCTGGCGCTGATATGATTTGACTACAAGGTCATCCACGTAGCACTCCACCAATGTCCCGGGGATCGGTTTGAATATGCGATGCATGGCCCTCTGATAAGTGGCACCTGCATTTTTCAAACCGAATGGCATTACCCGGTAGCAAAAGGTACCCTGGGGAGCCCTGAAGGTAGTGGACTCCTCATCTTCGGGGGCCATCCGGATCTGGTTATACCCGGAATACCCATCCATGAAAGAGAGGGCTTGGAACCCGGCCGTGGCGTCAATCAACAGCTCCGTCACCGGGAGTGGGAAGTCATCCTTTGGGCAGTGGCGATTGAGATCACGGAAGTCGATGCAGACTCTAATCTGCCCATTTTTCTTCCTGACTGGCACAATGTTGGCGAGCCATTTGGGGTACTGGACCTCTTTGACGAAGTTGGCCTTGATTAGCTTATCAACTTCGGCCTCAACCATAGCGCCATGGGAAGGGTGAATTTTCCTGGGAGGCTGCTTAAACCCACGATGTTTTACTGGGAGGCCCAGACGGTGGACGGCCACTTGGGGATCCAGCCCTGGCATCTCATCGTAACTCCAGGCAAACACATCGCGGTGCTGTTTGAGGAAGTCTACATACTGCTGCCGCTCCTCGAGGGACATGGCCGCACTGATTAATGTGGGCCTTGGATCTGCCTCGCTACCAAGGTTCACCTGTACCAGCTCATCGACCGTGGTAGAGACGCCTTCTTCAAAGGCTGGGGGAGCATCCTCCAAGTCTTCCTCCCCAGCCGTGGGGGGATTTCCCGTGACGGAAGGTACTTCTGGGCTCTCAAAACCCGAGGGGCAGCTGGTGCCGGCCTGGGCAGCAGCGGTCATCACATCAGGAGACTCACTCGTCGTGGAGACCATAGCAATGAATGCATTTGACCCTATCCCATCCGGCCTTCGGCCTAAGGGGCCACGCTTGATGATATCAAAGTAGTGGTGATGTGTCGGCCAGAGTCGGTTGATTCCAGCCCGGCGAAATAGACACGTATGGCGCACCGCCGTTGTCATGAGCTTGACGTCCCGGTACCGTACATGGGTAGGAGATTCCGGGATGACCCGAGCCTGGTTGATGTAGGAGTACGAGGTGATTTTCCGCTGTCGCTTGGACGCGGGAACATGCCTTCCTTGCATACCCGAAACAATGAAACATTGTCCCATGTCGGGGGTCGTGGCCTCCAACCGGTGGATCGGGAGGATGTAGGCGTCGTCCATGCTCGCCCAGGGATCACTTGTGATTGGGGCGGGCTCATCCTCGCTGACCAGGATCTGCTTGTCCTTACTTTTGTAATAACCCGCATCCAGATAGCAGGCCTCACAAGAAGCGAAAGGGGACGCGTCTCCTTGGAGCACGCCTACTCGCCCGTTGAGCGAGTACTTAAGGCACTGGTGATACGACGAGGGAACCGCTGCATGCAGATGGAGCCATGGCCTGCCCATCAATGCGTTGTAGGCGGTATCCTGAGAAACAACCATGAACTCGGTGCTGGAAATTAAGCCACCGAACTGGGTCTTCAGACGGATCTTGCCGACCGGGGTTTGCTCTGTCCTGTCGTACCCCTGAATCCTGAGGTCAGAGGGAGTCAAATCACCTTCGGACAAACCCAGCTTTCGCAGCGTTCGGGTCGGAATTAGATTGATTCCAGAACCCGTGTCAACGAGGCAGCGACGGACTTCTACACCGTTAAAGTGGCCAGTGATATACAGTGGGCGAATGTGCCCCTGTATAGGAGGGTCTTCATCTTCACCAGAGAACGAGATAACCGCCTGACATTCGGCGTTTTCAATCGTCTCGGTATGGAAGGCCTCTGCGGCTGCCACTTCCGTCTCGAACTGGAGGGGGCTCCTTAGGGCCTCGGCAAGTGCCTCGCGCATCTCGGATGACAAGCGCAGGGCCTCAAGGATGGAAAGCCTCGCCGGAATGCCGGCTAGGTGCTTTAGGACATCATACTTGCGTGCCAAACGCGAACCTCTGCTTACAGGGGGTTTTTCGGCATTTGGAGGCATAGCGGGTCCTGCCGGTTGAACTGGCGGTCGGCTAGCACTGGGTACATCCTGCTGCCTTCTAGTAGAAGCCTGGAGAGTAGTCGCCGGGCTAAGATCGAACAGCGGGGGCTGGCCCGTCGCCGGGCGAGACTGGCTGTGATACGAACGAGGCGGCTCTCCCTGATCCAGCAACACGAACGGCGGTGGAGGTAGAGCCAAGGGTGCTGGATGGGTCTGCGCGTGCTGAGATCTGCGCTGAGCATGCTGCCTGGTCTCGGTAGCGTGCACGGCTTGGTCACAAGTGCCTGCTGACATACCTCGGTGACCAGCGCGATTGCGATTCCGCTGACGTTGACGTCGGCTGGAAACGTTGGGGCGGTCTGCCTGGGGTTCCCCCTCGTCGGGGGTCATATAGGGCTTTACCAGCTCCACAGTGTTATCCGAAGCGTACCCTTGACTGTCACTCGAAGAGTCATCCACCGCTGGGCGGATTCTGGGGGGAATGCCCATTTCGGGAGGCATAAAGTCGCCGAGAGTGCGGGATGACAACGGCACTAGCGGTGCACGTTGCTTCTTCTTGTGTCGCCGCTGCTTGCCTTTTTGGGTAGAGGTCGACTGTGAAGACGATGTTGAGGCGCCAACTACTTCTTCTGAAGGTTCCGACTGCTTGAGGCGTGCCCGGATGATACCCTGGGCACGGACGACAGTTTTTCGAGCCATCCAATTGTCGTATTTCTGGGACCCGCGGCTAGGGACCTGCTGCCACTCACCCTCGTTGTCACTGCCGATTTCTGATCCCGCAAAGACGCCTGCCACCTGCGCTGGCGCTGGGCCCAACTTGACTATGTTGTTGTTGACCTGGTCCTGAAGCCAGTCTTTAAACACATAGCATCGCTTGAGGGTGTGCCCCAGGATCCGATGATAAGGGCAGTAGTTGGGGTGATCAGTGAGATGCGCCTCTGCCGGCCTCCTGCACTCAGGCAGACGCACGATCCCTTGCTCTAGAGCACTTCGGACATAACCAGGGACCTGATTTTCGTTAAACGAATAGGTATGGTACTTTCTTTCCGGGTAAGGAGCCCTGGGGGCCTGGTCCTGTCGAGGGACCGGAGGGGCCTGCCGAGGGAGCGGCGCCTGGTTGTCTCGCCTAGGTGGCGGTGGCGCGTTGCGCGGGGGAACCTGTCGGTTCTGAGGCGGTCGCTTAGGAGCCTGTGCTTGAGGTGGAGGACCTCTGCGGGGTTGCGGGGGTGGTGCCGCCGGTAACAATTCCAGCTGCCTCGGGGCTTCTATTTGAGCCACTGCGGCGGGTTCAGCCCTGGCGGCCCTCCTGGCTGGGATCATAGGGGGCAGAAAACGTGCCTGACTAGCCTGTTGCAGGGCCTCCTCGAGGCGCTGGGCCTTATCCGAGAAATCTATGAACCCCCCAGGGTAGTTCTGGGTAATCAAGGAGGGTACCAGCTCTGTCTTTACGTTCCCCACACACATCGTCAGTAATTGCTCCTGAGTCAGCGGCATATCGAGAGAATACGTAAGTCCTTTCCACCGGGCGATGAAGTCTGCAACCCGCTCATCAGGCCTCTGTTTGCACTTAAAGAGGTCCGCGATGCTGGTATTCCGCGTGGTGGAGCTGAACTGGTACAAGAACTGCCGGCGAAGATCCTCCCAACCGGTCACTGATCCGATGGGGAGCTGGCTGTACCAGACGAATGCCGGACCTTCCAACGTCTGTACAAAACATCGGAGCTTAGCGGCTTCTTGCTGAGCCGGGGTCCCCAGCATGGGGCCACACCTGGAAGAGAAATGATCCAAGTGCTGGGGTGGGTCCCCTGTCCCGTTAAAAGGCGAGAAAGTGGGGTTCCCAAAACCCGGAGGCGCGGGCATATCATCCACCCACGCGGGATAAGGCTTGCCATCCGGTGGGACCGCCACCTGCCGTGTCTCCAACGCCTCGAGGCGGGCTGTGAGTGCCGCAATAAGGTCCTCCGGGTGGGGGTCCCTGTCTTGACGGGGGTCCCTAACCACAAGTGCATTGACAGGTTCTTCAACACGGTAGACGGCTTTTGCTGCTCACGGGTTGACTGGTTGGACGACCTGTTGGGCGACTGGGGGAACCCGGGTTGGGTTCTTCAGGTTGCCCCGTCGCTCAGGGGGGTTTGGCGAGACGTATTGCGCCCTCTTGCCGTACGTTCCGGCTTCCGCCCTGTCCGCGGCAGTAGCATGATCAGGGTTGCCCGGAGGCATCTCACCGGGGGGAAATTGTTCCTGCCCTTGCTGCCCCGGCCTGGGATTACCATAGTCGGGTCGTCGCTCTGCGGCGCGTTCAGCCAAGAGTTCGTCGACCAGCCTCTTCTGCTCAGTAATCTGCTGCCGCAACGTGGCCTTCTCAGGGTCTTCGTCCGTTTTCTGCACAGAGGTGGACGGGTCGGAGTGCTTGACTATCCCGACATGCTCCTTACCCTTGCCAGTGCTTCGACCGAGTGCCAGTGACTCGGTGGGTACGGGGAGGCCTAGCAGGTTCCTTTGCTGACGGGTGACTCTCCCTGATGGGTCGAGTAGTGGCGGTACGCCCTCGGATGTTAAGTCCCCATCAAGGAACTCATGCTCATCTTCCTTATCCACAACGTTGGCCATGTGGACTGTGACCCCTCTTGAGGGCATATCCTCAATGTCGCATAGCGAATCGGGCTGTCGTCGGATAGGGTCGAAGAGGAGAGCAGCATAGCGTCCCCAACCACGGACTTGCACATGGGGGGTGGCTTCCCTGACGATCTTGCGGAGTGCCTTGAAACTCTGGACGCATTTTCGTTGGAGGGCACTCTGGTGACCGGGCGACTCGGGGTGCTGGGCCGCAAGGAGCGCCGCTGCATCAATTAGGCGGCACTGTTTGCCAATCTCCTCGAAGTGCTCTCGACTCCTGGGGTACACTACCCGTTCCCAACGGAGGCGGAAGTGCGTCGCCCACAGGGTCCGACAAAAGCATCCCACTTCTTCAGGGGTAAGCGACTCGGGTACGCGGAAATTTAGTGCTGCCGTGGGCCAAAACTTCTCTGGGAAGTAGTCCGCTGCAAGAATACTCCAGAAGCTCCTGGGTTCATCCTCGGGGTTCGGCCCCACATTTCCCCACTCATCGACCGGGGGTGGCTGAGGGACCGGTAGCGGTACCGAGGCGGACCTCTGGGATAGCAAACTCAGCGGTGGAGAATACGGCAAGCGAGCAGACTGGCCACCGTACTCTGGGCCTTCCTCTGAAGAGCGAGGTGACCTGACCACAATGTCACGATAGGACGGGCTAACAGTCACTGCTTCGGGTACGGGAATTGCCATTACCGGTGTCCGGTCATGTCGTGGCTCTACCACCGTTGACCCCCAAAACAACTCCTCGTGATCCCGAGTAGAGGTAGAGGGCGCTTCGGGTGACGGTGGCGGTGACTGCGCGGTCGAAACCTGCGGAATTCCCAGGATTTCTTCCTCCTGGATGTACATGCGGAGAGAGACGGGAATCCGGTGGACCTCAAATTCTAGGAGAACGAGGCTGACGCGTCTGGTTCCTGCCCCAGTCCTTGATACGGAGGAGCTGGGAGAAGGTTCCATCACTGAATCGCATTCCGCTTCCGAATCGGAGAAGCGGGCAGGTTTGATCCCCCACTGGGCCTTCCCAGGATTCTTCTTGTGGCGGCGACGACCCGCTCTTCTGCCCCTGGGTGGCTCTTCGGGACAGGGTTGACCCCTATCAGGCAGTCCTGGGGCGGCACTAGCGCCGTGGCGGAGAGGGCCCCCACTTGAGACAGCCGGGGTGCCGGGGGCACCAGGGCAAATATCAAAGGGTACATGGGGAGGACCTCCATGAACAGTACCCACGTGGGCGGGGCCTCTGTTGGAACCGGCCGGAGCATGGGGAAGGCCTCCATGGTCGACGCGAGTGGAGCGAGGCTGACCTTCACTCCTTGAGTTGCTGGGGCGAGGAGGATCTTCGCCAGTCGCAGAGAGGACGTAGGGGGGGCCCCCACGTCGAAGGACCGGATGGACGGTGCCTTCAGAAGGATGGACTTCATACCCTGTACAGCGGGCGTGGGAAATGTTTCCGCGCTGAGCATCACTGCCCCGGGGTAGGTCTTCCTGCAGGATGGGGGCAGCACGAGGCATGCCTCCACGACGATCCTCGGAGCGGGGAAGGCCCACGTTCTGTGGAGTAGTGGTACGGGGAGGACCTCCGTACGGGGTGGCATCACCGCAGGTTAGCTCGCGACGATCATCACTGGGGCCTGCAACCCGGAGAGTCAACCCGGCCTGCCCATGGGGAGGCTGGGGTCTCAATCTTGGTTGGGCGAAGGGGTGCCCCTGCTCAATGTAGGCGAGGGATTCATAATGTACATCGGCGGTGGCTTGGGCCACTATAGCTGTCGAGGTGGACGCGGCTAGGCGAGCGTCCTCAGCCCGGGCCCGACGCTGACGTCGGGTCAGGCGGGCCGGTGCAGGTGGTGCAGGGACATAGTCTGCCTGTTCTTCCTGTGGGGCCGGACGGCGGCGCTGACGTGGCCGGACGGGAGCTCTCGCCTGGGGGTCCTGGGTCGGGGCCCTGAGCGGGCTGAGCCAGACCACGCCTGCCTCTTCGGCGTAAGGCGAAGAGTCGTCAAGGCGTTCTGGGGATAGGCTCCCGAAACGGTTGAATGTCGAGGTGGGGAGCGGGGGCTCCCTGCGCGGCCTGTTAGGGCGGCGTTGACGGCGGGGCCTGGAAGCCTCCAGGTCCAAACGGGCCATATCCCTGGTCGGGATGACCCCTTGTTCCTCATACCTGTGCACGAGGCTATTGATCACCCTTCGTTGGATGACCTCTGATGGGGAAAGGGGACGTGGACATCCCGCATCCCGTGACGTGGCAGCCGTCGTGGCGGTAGTGGCGCCATGTGGAGTGGCAGTAGTGGTGTTGCCCCTGCCCCTGCGCGGGCGAGGAGCGGATGGTGACCGCATCTCTGAAATAGCAACCTGGTTCCTGGAAAACGAAGGGATCAACTCATCAGTACTGAGAGGAAAAGGATTGACAGCCGGTGCCCCAGCGTTCTTCCATCCTCCATGTCTGTGAGAAGGATCCACGCCAACACGATGCGGAGCGGAGCGCCCCACGTTCTACTACCCCGACTTCTGGTGAGTTCCACGACAGGCCCGCCATTTACATGGCGGGACCAGGCAACGGATATCTGAATCCGGTGACACGTCAATCTACTGGTGTCTCGAACGCTACTAATCTCCATGCTGAGGAGAAGAGTTTCACGTCGGGTTCACCATTTCTGTTTCCGACGCTTTCGCCGGGGCACGCGCGCATTTGTCCGCGGGGGAGGGGGACGCGCGGTTTTGTTGCCCCGCATTCCTGCTTTCCAACGGCGGGCGGCACTCGTTCCTTATTCAGGTACGTCTGCTCCTTGATCGAAACGGGATGATGGGATGTCGGTTCTTTCTCCTGTGGATTCCTCCTCAGAACTCGTCACCTAGTCCGGGTCTCCCTTATATATTTAATACGTAGTTCGTGAAACTCTTCCCAGTGCCATGTTTCTATGGACGCCGGTTAATTACACTGCTTCTGTCGGTACATTCCAAAGGGTCCAGTCAGGGCAGCAACCTTCGGTCAGGGGAGTAGTCACGTTTCAGGCATCAGTAGCGTGTCTGGATGCTGGGGTACCTGGCATGTCTGTCTGTTATCCTCGATCACAAGGCTTCTCGAGGGCGTGGAAGCCCGAGGCATCCCACATCGAGCGCGGGGAATTACATGTCATTGACATGTATCTGAGGTTTTCCTCAGCTTCCCGTGTTCAACACAGGGTATGCGGCGAGTTTAACGTCCAGCGGAGACGGATGAGGGTGATCAGAACGTCCCATAGAGACGGATCAGATTGGTGTGTCGCATAGAGACGGCTATGGTCCCATAGAGACGAGTCAGAATGCCCAATGAGGACGAATCCGAGGTGGTGCACTCCCTATAGGGGAAAAGGGTGATGAATCGGGGTGTACACGGAGGACAGCGACCCGGAGATATGATGGGACTTACACATGGAAAGTGGCCCAGGCGCCGCTAGGGGCAGCGAGGAGATGGATGGCATGACTCCACCGGGATGTTGCGGCCCGGGTGAGAATCAGGATGGGTGACAGATGGATGAGTGAAGTGGAGGAGGATGAAATGGGACCATCGCAGGGGGGGTGACAGTGAAGTTGGGCTTGAGCCTTGAGGAGGCTTCCTACGTATCCCTGTGGCAGGGGAATCAAAGTCCGCGTAGTTCGGGATGGTGCCGGTAAACCGACGTGAATTGGGTGATGGGTGGGCTTGAACCTCGTGGAGGCTTCCTACGTACCATGCCTTAACACGGATCAAAGACCTCGTAGTTCGGAGAATACAGTTTAACGTCATGCGGGACGAAAGTGAACCCTGACGTGAATAAACGACGGGTGGGCTTGAACCTCGTGGAGGCTTCCTACGTACCATGCCTTGGCATGGATCAAAGACTTCGTAGTTCAGAGGTCACAACGGCTTACCGCTGGACTGGAATGGGACCCGAAGTGAAAGAGCGACGGGTGGGTGTGTCGGTGAACCGACGTGAAAGTAGACCTTGGTCCACTATTGGTGGGCTTGAACCTCATAAAGGCGTCCTACGTACCATGCCTTGGAATGGATCAAAGACCTCGTAGTTCAGGTGGGGTTTGTGGATCGCAATGGCTTACCACTGGACCGGGGTGCAGTTTAACGTCGCGCTGGACGGGGGTGAAACCCGACGTGAAAGACGGGTGGTCTTGAACCTCGTGGAGGCTTCCTACGTACCATGCCTTGACATGGATCAAAGTCCTCGTAGTTCAAATGGGGTTTTGTCGGTGAACCGACGTGAAAGTAGACCTTGGCCCACTGTTGGTGGACTTGAACCTCGTGGAGGATTCCTACGTACCATGCCTTGACATGGATCAAAGACCTCGTAGTTCAAATGGTCACAACGGCTTACCGCTGGACTGGAATGAGACCCGACGTGAAAGAGCGACGGGTGGGTGTGTCGGTGAACCGACGTGAAAGTAGACCTTGGTCCACTGATGGTGGGCTTGAACCTCATAAAGGCGTCCTACGTACCATGCCTTGGCATGGATCAAAGACCTCGTAGTTCAGGTGGGGTTTGTGGATCGCAATGGCTTACCACTGGACCGGGGTGCAGTTTAACGTCGCGCTGGACGGGGGTGAAACCCGACGTGAAAGACGGGTGGTCTTGAACCTCGTGGAGGCTTCCTACGTACCATGCCTTGACATGGATCAAAGTCCTCGTAGTTCAAATGGGGTTTTGTCGGTGAACCGACGTGAAAGTAGACCTTGGTCCACTGTTGGTGGACTAGAACCTCGTGGAGGCTTCCTACGTACCATGCCTTGACATGGATCAAAGACCTCGTAGTTCAAATGGGGTTTTTCAGGGTCGGTGCTCACTCTAAGCCCCCGTGAGTCATGCTCGGTGTGAGAAACAAGAGGTTGCAAGGACCTGACGATCACGTCGCGAAGGGTGCGTCCGTGAGAAGCGAAGAGGGGCTTACGCGTTGAGCGGCCCATGGTGTTGGGACTTACTCTAGGATGGAGGCCCATGGCACAACAAAGCGCGGGAAAGATGGACCTTGGTCCGACAATGGGAGGTGCCTCGTTCCCTATCACGTCCCCCACTGACCTTGGTAGTGGGGGAGTACCGAGATGCACGGGTGCAATCATCCGTACCAAAGGTTAGGGATTTACGCTCTGAGGCGACCCTTCCCCTGCGAACATACACCTCTCCGACAAGGAGGATCTCATTCCATGTGCGGAAGAGTTACCATTCTCGTGGAGACGAGCGGTGTAATGAATGCTTGAGCTGGGGGGACCCTTCGTGAGGGAGACGAGGTTGGGTCACAGTTTAACGTCATGTGTCGAGGACGTGGTGCTTGGCAGTTTAACGTCCTGCAGCTCGGACGAGGTGGGTTCACTCCACACCCCTAGGGCTTACATAACCGGTACCCTCTGTTCCTTGGGGAAGGGGAGGTACCAGTAAGGCCATGGTAAAGGGGGGTCGAGGGAGGAACCATCGAGGGGTCCACGTTAGCGTGGCTATGCGAAGAAGCAATAGCCGTTAGCGTGCCTATGCGAAGAAGCATTGGGCGAAGCAACGCTACGGGAGGTGTTGTCCATGGGACTTTGAAATCACATCGTGCAAACCTGGAGGGTCGCACGAAAAGAGGAATCGCTAAGCAGAGGAGCGTGCTTTGCGAAGTGGGGTGCCTTGGCCTTAGCATGGGGTATAGGTGGGAGTGGGTGGTGCTTCGCGAAGTGGAACAATGTTCGCGGAGCACTGCCTCGCGAAGAAGGAGTGGTTCGCGAAGCAGGGTCCTGCCATGCAATGTGCTTCGCGATGCATAGTTATCCTGCCTTGGCATAGGGATTACTAGCATGGATTGGGTGTTTCGCGAAGCACGAGTGCTCTGCGGCTGCCCGGGTTCCCTTGGGAATCCCCTTCCTTGGCGAACGCCCTTGGGCTTCGCGAAGGGCATCCCTCTCGGAAGAGGGGCTCAGAACGAAACAAATCAGAGTCGTCTCGCGAAGTAGAAATACCTCACGGAGCTCATGATTCCCGGGGCAAAGCTTGCTTCGCGATTCGGGAGAGGAGAAGCCGAAAGGTCGGATTGTCCGTCTTCTGGACTCAGGGGGAGTCGAGTATTTATAGGGAAGGGGCGCTGCGAAGCAGGGCTCGCGCGCCGCCTTCGGGGCTTCGCGGCGGCTCGCGAACGTCAAACGGGTTCGCCGAGGATTACCGCCTCTGGAGCTTCGCGGCGGCTCGCGAACGTCACACGGATTCGCGGAGGATTACCGCCTCCGGAGCTTCGCGGCGGCTCGCGAACGTCACACGGCTTCGCGGAGGATTACCGCCTCCGGAGCTTCGCGGGGCCGCCAAGGTTGGGACGCTTCGCGGCTGTGCTTCGCGGCTGTGCTTCGCGAGGCAGCGCGCCGGCTGTCTTTTCGTTCCTTCCTTTCGGGCCACATTTTTGGCGCCAACAGATAGTCAATGGAAACTATGATTATCTGTTATAAATGATGGTTTGTGACACTTTTCAATCACTTTTATCTTATAAGGTCCACAAATATCTCTTTGATGGTGATAATGTTCCTAACGTGTGAAATTTCATTCATTGAGAATTAACATTTGATTTACATCACATAAAACATATCCTTTACAAATGATTTCATTTATGAATTAAAATTCTCCATATGATCCTCCATTATTTTGGAATATATCAAAATATCATCTATAAATACTACCAAAAATTTCATGAGGTAATACCAAAAGAATATATTTATTAGGTTAACAAATATTATGGGAGAATTAGTGAGTCTAAAATAAATCATTATTATCTCATGCTGTTTATACCTTGTTCTAAAGGGTGTTTTGGGAATATCATCCTTATTTACTAATAATTGGTGGTATCCTGATTGATGGTCCTCCTTAGAGAAATATCCGGCTCCACATAGTTGATCAAACATGTAACCTATCCATGGTATCGTGTACTTGTTCATTATCGTGTTTTTTATCTCATAGTAATCAATTCAATTGAACATTTACCCATCCTTCTTTTTTATAATAGTATCATGGAACCCCTAAATAAATCACTTAGGTATATAAACCCTTTGGGAATATTCTCCTATGGTTTTTTCATATCAAACTCTTGTTCAAAAATTTGATTATATATGGATTCATTGATATTAGAAAAGATCCAGGTATAAGAACTATTGAAAATTAAACCTATTGGATATAAGGAATATTAGGAAACCCATAAAAATACACCAATATAATCCCTCACATTGTACATGTGTATAAGGATAATTTTTTCCAAAGTCTCAATCATTTTAGTAAGACACTGCTTTAAAATGATCTAATACCAATGGTTCAAAATCATAGGTATACAGTGGAGAACCATGGTTATATCCTATTCCAATGGTTATCAAAACCATTGGATATAATACCATGGTTATAGTCATATACCAACTGTTTATATTAAACCATTGGTACATGCCTGCTCATGTTTCATTTTACCAATGACTCTAATGAAACCGTTGGTTTAGGTTATTTCCAATAGTTTGGAAAAAATTTATAAATCCCTATAACAAAATTTTAGAATATATTGGAATAGCCTTTCCTGGTTTTAATATATATAGATGGGTTTATGAAACCATTGGTATTTATCACCACCAATGATTTCAAAACTGTTGGTGTTGACCAAATATATAATAACAGTCCAAAATTTGAAAGGAATGACAACTTATTCAATATAATGAAAGACATGAAACACCAAGATTATAAGGTAATGTAACCTAATTATACTTTTGTATATAATTAATATTTTAAATAAATTTTATCTATGATATATCATTCAATTAATGAAACAATGAGTTATCTTGCGTTACATGCACTAATGATTTCATTGATAGCTTGCGCTACACCCAAGATAGAGTTTCACCGAATAATATTAATATTATTATTTATAATGAAAAAATCTCAATGTCATTAAATTAGTGGTTATAAATACAATTAAATACCTTATAAAGGTATATTTTTCAATTCATTGGTTACCAAATAATTATAAATTAATATAAAAACCATTTGAATATAAAGGGAATGTTTTTCTATAAAATATTTATTATGTACCAATGGAATTTTATATTAATAAATTAAATAATTTAATATTAGTGGAAAATAATACTGAAATATATATATATTATATTAAATAAATTTTTTCACATTAACCCATTTTATTTCATAGCCATAAGATAAGAAAAAATCCAATTTCACACATAAAAATGTTGTATTTTTTATAAAGACTGTTTTGCCACATTTTAATGATAAAAATAAATTAAAATTGATTTTTTATCAATTTCAGAAATATTGTTTTAAAAATTAATCTTCAATTTTAAAACTTTAATGTCAAACTTTTCATATTGTGTATTTTTTGTATTTTTTTGAAAATTTTCGTTTTTTTATGAATAATTAAAATACTAATTGTTAATTAAAAATTGACTTTTCATCAAAACAATTTATAATGCTTAATTAAACATTAATTTACCTTTAAAGTGAAATTAAATCAATTATACATATATTAATCTAACTAAATTCATTATAATAATATTTATGTTAAATTTAGATATAAAAAATATTAATCTTTTGAATATTTTCACTTTAAAAACCCACATTCTCATCGAATCTACGTGATTAAATATAAATTATTTTTTTCCAATCCAATGAATTTAATTTTTATAAATGCATTACAAATTTGGAATAATAATAAAATTTAATGTCTAATAATTTCAATTAATTTATTTCCAAAATGATTAGTGAAAGTAGCTAACAATAATTATAACAATTAATAGAAAAACAAGTTTACCATGGAACTAAACATTAAAATTTAGGGGCCAAATGACAAAGAAATATGGAAATAAAATATTTTTATATTCATATATAGACCTTATAACTTATATTATTGAAATATTTTATTATTTCATCCACATCACATGAAAAACATTAGTTGAATTCCCACTTTAAAAACATTCATTATTGCAACTCTCCCGATATATAAAAGGACTCTCCCTCTCCCCCTTCTTCACACCTCTAAAAGTAGATTGGGTTAGAAAATACTTGTCCATATCAATACCAAAATTCCATAACCTATTACTTTAAGCCTTATCATTCACATAAATCCATCTTATGAAAAAATTACTATAAATATAAGGAGGATACCCAAGGAAGAGGTAATGTTTTTCTAAAATGGGTTTTACATTATTTTCATATACACATCATCAATTATTATTATATATTTATTATATTATAACCATATTAAAATCCATATATTATGATTTTTTAATTGAATGTCATATCATAAAACTTCACATTATTTTATAATGTGGGATACACAATCATTGTTCGTGTATAAAGTGGACTACAATCTTACGAACTTATGTCGTTCATTATTTCATTACCACATCTCATGGTTGGGAATAAAGATGGATTTATATTTTATATATGATATATATATTATTTTTATAATATATTTAATCATATAGAATTATTATTCAACACATAACTTCAGGCTTTCCATTTTTTAAGAATACAATATTGTTGTTTGTGTGTACAGCAGACTACCGCCTCATGAAGAGATGAGATTTGTTCACACATTACATTGAATGTATTATAGACAATTTTAATAAACATACGTGATATATATAACATAAATATGAAATTATAATTATAATATTGATATATATCACTTACATTTATTTCTTTTAATAGGAAAATAAAATTGAATCAATGTTCATGGGTACGTATATCCTACCGTCTCCATGAACAAAGTATTTCATTTCCTAAAACTAAATTTTATAAATTAACCAATATGAATAAATAGTGATAACACATGATATTTAAATCATATTTTAAATTCTATATATAATTAAATCATGATACAATAAATAGGAAAAAAATATAACAAGTCAAAAAACCCTAAAAAATCAAGTTATTACTCAAAATGATGAAAATATTGAAATATTATTAACAAATAAGTAATAATTATTTATAAAAGGATATTATATGATATAATATATATTAATATATTGATTTAAAAATTTAATTAAATTATTAAAACCATTATATTAGAGGATAAATGTTGTTCAACCAAAAAGAAAGTGTAATGTAAGGATTTCATCTGGATTTCATTTCTTTGTGGCATATTGTAATGTTATTCACCAAATTAAATTACTATGGTGTATATACATACAATTGAAATGTAATTAAATTTATTATTCATTATTCATGGAATTTAATGTGTAATGTTTAATTATTTCATTTATGTGGATAATAATTAATTGTTACCAAATTGTAACTAATTTCAAAAACTAATTCCATTTTATTAGGTTATATTCCTTCCTTATTATCGTTAATATTCAAATATTATATTGGTAATGAATTTTGAATATTTATTTTTGTTTTTAATATTTATTAAATGGATTTATATTTCATACACATAATCAATAAATTTACTGTTTCATAGTTCAACATGACGTTATTTTCAATACTTTACATCAAAATATCATTTTATTCATGATTATTTATAGTTGAATTTCCATTAAAGGAAATTATAAGATTGTTTTTTAGTAAACCATATCATTTTATAATACTCTAGTTACTCACGATATTTTTTAAGTAATAGTAATGTTTTTTACTCTCCTTGGTAATTACTATTATTGGGAAATTTTTTTCATAAAACTGAACATCATTTCCCTGTTTGGTCAGAAATCCATTTTTTATAAAACCAAATTTTAAAAAAAAAATTAAAATATTTTTTCTTTATCAATATCAAAAGGTATTTTTCAAAATAAATTTTTACCCATTTTCTTCTTTTATAAATTTTTTCTAATAGAATTTTATTATATCATTCTAAACAGTGTAGTTTTACAACCTTTTTACCTTGCAAAAGGAACGTTCTTTATGATGTGTATAAAATAACTTACTGACATGACCATCCTTTACATTATGATTCCTTGTTAGTTTTATGATAGTTTTTAAATAATGTTTTTAATTTTCTTTTAAAAAATATTATTTAAAATTTATATACAAAATAACATGTTATTTTCCACATGTTTATTTTTATTTATTTTTATTTCATCACCAATGCAACCCTTATTATTTCTCCAGTGGGTATAAATTATATCGATACAATATTTATTGTTCCTATATATGGATTATGATTATTTTCACCAAGTATAGTATCGATATTCACTTACATGAATCATTTTAATTTTCATTAAACTCCCCTTGAGTTATTCCCTTTCTAGTGACCATTGAACATTAAATTTACCCAAAATATCTACATTATATATATTGGATATGACTATTTCTTAAAATATATACCATTTTTATATGTAGTTTATAATTTAAAAATTATTTAATAACTGGGAAAATATAGATAAATATGCATTATTTACTCAATAATTATATTTGATAAGGTATATTGTCTTTGAATTAAAAGAATTATTCAATATATGAGGAATGATTTTTATATGAAAGTCATGGGTTATGGACTAGTTTACGTAAGCCTCACGATGTAGTGGTAGTCTCATGGGATTAATCATATGGCTATATGAAAATGATGGGTTTTTATGAAATATTGTTTTAACTGAATATAGGATAGATCTTGACAGTAAGGGTTTCAGGTTCTAGAGAAACTTGATGGCTGATAATTATGAATTTCCTTATTTAGATTTATTTATTATAATCCATGAGAATTTAATTATAAAAAAACTCTCGATAAATTTAATTTAATTTTTTATTTATTGAATCGAATGGTTTTTAATTATTTGACTTCATATATTGATTATGCCTTATCCTGTTATGATATTCATGTTATTTAAATGGAATGCATTTTCAGTCATATAAACTTCTATAGGATTTATGTGTCTTCTTCTTATTTATTGATTATATGTAATGTGTTATCACTTATTTAACTTTACAAATCAATTGTTCTCATTAATTCACTATTTTTTATGTTTTATATAACCCTTACTGAATATTTTAGATCACCCTTATTTTGTCTATATTCCCTAAGAATTCCAAGAAGTTTTCTTTGCCTAATATGAAAGAATATGTTAGAAGAAATAAATTTATTTTCAAAAAATATATGTTTTAATTTTTGTATTCAAATTTAATATGTGAATAATTTATGTGCCTAGTTTAACAATACTACTAAATGAGTAGTCCTTTGGGACATGATTTCCTTGTATCATATTCCAATGTAAAGGTAGAGGGAACAAACTCTGGGTTTCTAGGATTTAGTTCCCTATAATTAGTATCAATGAAATTTTTATATAATACTTGGGAAATAGATTTAAGAAAACATTAATTACATAACATAACCTGATGATAGTTTGTGTTGATAATTATAGAATAACATTATAATGTTTTGGTATGGTATATATTTTATGAGTCTTCCATTAAATACATCCAGGTCTAGATACAACAGGTGGATGTTGTTCAGGAACAGATGTTGTTATGGGTAATAACTCTAAAAAGGTATCATTGGTCTTGAATCATATGTAACATAGTATATGAAAATGGGATTACTACACACTTGGTTGAACCTCTTGTGAGATATTTTACTAATAATTCTCATTTTCATTACAATCCAATCTGAATAATTTGAATAGATAATTAAAATGAATAACCTAGGTTAAAATTTCTTTGTTTTGTTTAAAAATATTGTGTCATGATTTATATATCCTATAAATTATTTTATGATTTTATAAGTATGAATAACGTTACTCACACTATGTTTTCTAGTTTTAGTCAATGTATGGAACCAAAAGGAATCATATTAATATGGGACTTGAAGGACAAGGTGGTGGAAATGAGAATCCAAATGAGATATAATGTGGAGTGAAAGATATCAAGTTTATGCCTAACTAGTTTATTTAAAATATTATTAACAAAATATAACTTTACTAACTCATAAAATTACCTTTTAAGATAAGTATAAAGTATTTAAGATCTCACTTGGTTGATATTATAATGAAAAGAAGAATTTATTTCCATCATCAATGAAATTTGGAAGTAGAAACCCATGAAACGATCAGAATGGAATAACGACATCATTTATTTGTTAAGAAGAAGGGTAGAAATCATAGAAATTTCTAGAAAAATGATGAGTATGACTATAAGAAGTACACCTAACCCCAAGTATCAATTTATAGATAACTAACATAAATAAGGAGAACCTAATCATTAACTGAGACAACTGTCTATTTTAAAGGGTAACCCATAGACCATGGGAAGAACTAAGTGAAAATAAAATGGATGATGTTTTTATGTTTTGGGATTCAATAAATAATTTATTGGAGTGTTTTCCAAATGTATATTGGTCACAAGAATCATACAGAATCTATCGATTATGTTAAATTTTATAAGAATATTTTTATTCAATAAAATAATATTTATGGATAACATCATGAGTTAGTTAGTTATAATAGATAATATGTTCAAATTATTAATCATTATTTTTAGATTTTATGTTATGTGAATCTACAATGATTAGGGACAATTTGGAATAAATTTAGTGTATGTATATATATTTTACTATAAAAATTATTTTAGTTATAATACCATTAAATTTTAAAGATATGAAATCCTACACAGTTAATATAATCATTAATAAAATTCTAATATTATCCGAATAACAATTTAAGAGTTTATGAAAAATATATTTTATTGAAAATGAATGTAAAAATGTTATTTAATTATTAATTTTATTTCAAGGACGTCCATCATATTTATTTTTTAGAATTATTTAAAAATAGTTTAGAAAATAGAAAACCTATATAATGGGTGAAAAACCCTTCATATCGATCAATGTCATAGGTTTTGAACCCACAACAGATAAATGATAACTATTTAACACCATCTACTAAGCAACATAAATTTCTAGTTAACATTTCAATATTTTTAGTTGAACAATTTTATGAACACATATTAATGATGAATTGGTAATATTAATTTATAACTATAGATTAATGTATTAATTTTATTGGTTTTCTAAATTAGTTATAGATATATGTAAAAAAATTCTCTCTTTTATGGATATTACAATCTATTAAAAGGAAAAAAAATTGCGTCAAGCATGAAAAAATAATATTTACAAATTTATTTCATGAACTATGTAATGAGTTAGATCGGAGTTCAAAAAAATGATCAAATTAATATTTTTAAATAGAAAAAAATCATGTTTTTATATTTCTATAATTTCATTGGTTGTAAAATAATTCCTCAACTTTAAAAAATGGATCTTTAAATAAAAGTTAATCATATTACCATCATTTCTAATGATATCAATGACTTTTATAAAACTAAAAAATTTATTTATTTGAGTTCATAGACTTTAAATTGATAATTCAGTTGTTATTGATCAATTACCACAATCACTCTCTTTAATTATTTACACATTTTTGAAGTCTATACTTTCACTTTCTACAAATGGTATCCAATATAAGAACCTTGTTATATGATATTCCATATGGCCATTATACGTCCTGTTAAATCTATTTAATAAGATATTTTATTAACCCTCTATATTTTATGGTTTTTCAACAATGGAATTTGAAAAATATAAACCCATGGATTACAAGGATCTTGTTTAAATTTCAAATACACAACTTATTTATTGTGGGAGAATGTAACACCTTGAGATTATAAAAGAATAACATTTTATTCAATAAGTTCTATGATCTAAATCACCAAGAGTAAAAGAGAATATAATATACTAAAAATTAAAAATATATTTAATATTTTAAATAAATTCAACATATGATATATCTTGCAATGCATGAAATACCGAGTTAGTTTGTGTGACACAAAATAACGAATTTCTTCGATAGCTTTCCTTATAAGCAAGACTGAGTTTAATCGAATATTATGTAAATTATTTTCTAATATTTCAATTATATTCGTAAAATTAAATTTTAGATTGTAAATATGATTAAATTCTTTATGAATGTATATTTTTGAATTAATTGGATACAAATTAATTATAAATTAATATAAAAACCAATTGAAAATAAAGGAAAGGTTTTAAAAAAACTATTATTATGTGAAAAAGGTATTTTATCTTAATAAATTAAATTATTTAATATTTTCTATAATATTAATGAAATTTATATATAACATATTAAAACAAAATATTTTTTTCATTCATCCAACAGATTTGATTGGAATAAGATAAGAACAAATTAAATTTTACGCATAGAAGATGCATTTTTCAAAAGGTAGTTTTTGTTTCGTTTTAATGAGTCACTTATTTGAAAACAAAAATTATGAATCTTTTATAGATTTTATTTGAAAAAAAAATTATTTTTTGAAATTTCAATTCCATTATTATATTATGGTGAATTTTGGTATTTTTATGAAAATTTTTATGTTTTGATGAATATTGAAAAATACAAAATTTTAATTGAAAAATTACTATTCTTCTAAATAATTTGTATTGATATTATATATTTTTAATTTGTTATAAAGAAAAATTATATCAATTATACAAATATTAATCAAATTTATGATATTATAATAAATTTAATGTTGATGTTTGTAATTAAAACATAGTTAATGTTATAACATTTTAACTTTAAAACTAGTTTTCTCATCCCATCTAATATTCTCCACATTCGTGAATTAAATTTAAAAAAAAATGGATTATAAATTTGCAGAAAAAATAATTTATAATTTATAATAACCTAATCATATTTTTTAAAAAAATGATTACTGAAAAAAGTTAAAATAATTTTAATGTTTGAGAGAAAAGGGGGTTTACCAAGGGAATAAAGATTAAACATCAGAGTAAAATGACCTATAAAATTATCCAGCACCAATTATATGGACATATAAAGACATTATCCCTTATTTAATCATAATGTATTCACAAAAAAATCCAATTTACTAAAAAAATGTAGTAATAATTTCCTTAAGAAAAAAGTTATATGTTTTACACCCACCCCACTTATAAAAGGCCACCCACTCCCACATTCTTCACTCCTCTGAAACCACATCACATTAAAAAATACTTGGAAAAATAATTCCCCAAAATCCTTCACATAATATTGAAATAATTATATTTATTATAGATCTGACTTTGGATGAAATTAGTGCAGTCTTAAGGTGGATACCCAAATAAAAGGTAATATTTTCTATAATTGTTTTTATATTATTTCATTCTCTACCTCCTTAAATTATAAGTATATAATTATTATATAATAAAAGAAATATATCACATATAATGATATATTTTATGTTATTTTTATTACCTAAAACTTCACACTCCTCCATAAAATGTGATACACAATCATCATTCTTAGGTACGGTGGACTATAGCCTCACAAATCGATATCATGCATTCTTCCAATACAACCATTAAAGGTTAGTAACAATGATGGATTTATATTTTATAAAAAATAAATAATATATTTATAATTTATTTAGTCTTATTCAATTTTTATATAACCCATAACTTCATGATTTCCATTTAGTTGAAATATGATAATGTTGTTTGTCAGTACGGTGGACTACCCCCTCATGAATCGATGTGATTCATTCACACGATACAGTAAATGTATTAAGGATGGGTCTAATAAAGATATTTGACACATATAACATAAATATGAATTGTTAATGAATATATATATATATATATATATATATATATATATATATATTACCTACTATTATTTCATTTAGTATGCAAATAAAATGGGTATATCGTCCATATGTACTCACTGCCTACCATTTCCATGAACGATGAGTTACTTTTCCTACCACTAAATTATATATAATAACATAAATACATTCCTAAAGAATATATATGATATTTAAATCATGTTTTATATTGTTGAGATTATTATATTATGATCTATGTAATAGGAAGAAAATTAACAAGTCAAAAAACACTAGAAAAAAAATCAAGTTATTACTCGAAGAGATGAAAATAACAAATTATTATTAATGAAATTGTAATATTATGTTATAAAAATATAATATATGATATAATAAATATTAATATGGTTATTTTATAAGTAAATAAAATTCTTAAAGCCATTATAAAACGTGTTAATGAGCTTTTAACCAATAATGAAGCTTAAGGTAAGGGATTTAGTCTCAATTTCATTTCATTGAGGAATATTGTAATGTTATGCACCTAATTACTTTTATAGGGTGTAAATACTACCCCAGGAATGTAATATAATTAAAAAATCATTATTCAATGTTTTCTCAGTTTTAGTTTTAATTATTTTATTCAGATGTATTTTAAAAAAATGTTATCAAGATGAATATAACTTCATAACCCAATTCCTTTTCATTGGGTTATACAACATCCTCATTGTCGTTGATATTCTAAGACTATGTGTACATGGACTTTTGAAAAGAAATTTTTTTATTTAAAATTGTTTTACATTTATTTTCATTTGATATATATAATTTTTTCATTAGTTTATTATCACATAAAATTTATGGTTGTAACCCCCTCCCCACTAGGTGTACCCCTTCTACATCATCAATGTGAGAAGGGAAATAATTCCCCCCAAGTCCCACCTCCATTAGGCCTCGGGTTGTTGACTAGAACCAAGGATACAGAAAACACACAAATGTAATTTATTACCCTTTATGAGAATACATTAAAATGGGAGAGATAAGATATACACAAACCAACTCCAAACCAGAATCCAATATAAATGAAATCCCATTTATACATATGTAATTTCATGTAATAACTAATATAATTGAATGAAAAACTGTATGTAAACAAGGAATTTAAAAAGGGCAGAAACTGAAAATCTCTAACATCTCTTAATAACCCAATCTAGTAGTAACTGGCCTAATCTCTATCTTTCTCTATGTTACCTGGAATACAATTTATATATAACTTTGCTTAGTATAACATTATACTCAGAAGGATACTCCCCGAAGCCTCTTGTGCAACAGTAATGAAAAAAGGCTAATGCTTATTGAACCACAAGTGAAACTAACTCGTCACCTAACCCGGTATACTATGTTCCCAACATCACTATGGCTACACTCATAATGAATCACATTCAAGAGTATAAAATATAATAATGAATATCAAGGGTTCCCCACTGCCACTTCCACACTCGTTTCCCACTTTTCCCCAACATCGTACGTCATAAGCATCTCTCCCCAAAAAGGGTTACCTGTATACACCTTGGCATAACAACACAACCTGAACCTCATACAAAAATACTCTCATGTACACATAACAAAAATAACCTGGTAGTTTCCAATATCCACCACACCTCTCATAACATGTATTATACATTAGGTAAAAAAACTCAATCCATTATAGCACAAACACCGAGAAAAGATCCAGAATCTATCAAATCGAATACATGTTAAACATATAGTAGTCTTTAAGAAACTATATCCATAATATATGTGTCTGAATAACCACAATCCCTTACAACCCTCAATACACATATATGTGGAAAATTAACTCCTCTTATAACCATTACAAGTAACTACCAAGAGAAGAGAGTGGGGCCAAATGGGGTAGTCATCCATCCTTCCTCCCACAATAATGTCGGGGAACACCCCCCCCCCCAGGGCTTAGAATCCATGAGGTTTCATTCTCCCTAATAGACATGGTAGGGTACCATGTAGAAACACAAAAAGTATATGATATAACATAGATCAAAGCCACACTATGGGAAAAAACCTAATTTCAGACTCAACTGAAGCTAATGTCTCTCAGAATCCCAACTAAAACTATTAAGACTATGTATCTTGTAAGAACAAATCAATTTAAAAAATTTATTATATTACTTAAATCCATTTTTATATATTTCACATTAATTTAATTATATATTTAAACATTAAATAAATATTAAAAATTCAACTTTACATTTCATTATAATCAAACCCAAGTCCATTATTCTATTAAATGGAAACCTAAGCATTGCATCCCTGAAAGCTCCAAAACCATGGGTTAACATCATTTATTCAACAATTTGTTAAAAACAATGTTAATTTCCCATATCTTGAGGCATTCTTGAAAAACATTCTATGCTACTACACACAAGGTATCAACATGATGAGTAGCTGATCTACCCGTAAAGGCTTTTCCACCAATAGAAAGAGTGTAGTCCCATAGTCCCTTGAGAGTCTAAACACAAAAATCATGTCTTATTTCCCATGTGTATTTTCCAATATTGGAAGGAGGGTATGAAAAACCAACTACCTTGAGAAGTGGGGAATGTAAAGCAGATAAACATAAAACAGGATTCATCAAGCATCCAATCATTCACATCCAACCTGTTTCATCATCTCTAGTGTCCTCCCCAACACCCACATGCTTAAACTAATTCGTCTCTCCACTCGAGGTGTCAACTGCTACCATAACCAATGGGCCTCCCTTCCCCAACATATCACAATATCCATCCAAGATCAAAAAACAACACATGCAGTAGGAAAACAAAGGAACATCATATCAACCAGGCTTTGGCCCATAAACAAGCAAGAAGGTCACTCTTAACCTTACATGGAATAATCATTTATCAAACAATCAGTTCATTAATCCATCTTGAATCAACTAATTTTTTATTCGTAGGTTCTAATGACGGGAAACCTAAATGGAAATATATCACAAATTTATTAAACATGCACACTACTTCAATTAGATTAACATCAAATTACAGCAACAACAAGTAGATTAATTTACATGACTCTTTTTATTTGAGAAATAATTATAATTAATCACATTTTATGTTCTTTACCAATTTCCCTCAAGAACAATAACCTAAACATAGTAATCATAAATATCACACAATGTAGAAAAACTATAGGCCATAACATACGATCGATCTCAATTTATTTATCATGTTTCAATAATTATTATGTCAAATATATTGTGATTCAGTGGGATAAAACACGCTAACTCTATAGTTTCACATAAAAGAATAGATAAGAAATGAATACCCTACCTTAAACAGTTCTTAAGGTTCTTTATATGAGAATGATACACATAACATATTTCAGTATCATCTCTTGTGACAACTTTAACCACCCAAGGACGTTGCATCACGAACGCACCATCAAACAACCAAGAAAATACTATTAGAATCATGTAGATCACATGCCAAAACATGGAAGGAGAAACAGGAGGGCAAGGATTTAAGAAAACAAATTAACAGAGGTAGATCATGCAATCTATCGATGAAGGATCGACACTTGTTGGTTACACCAAAATATGGGATACCAATATAGCAAGAAGAAACTTCAAGGAGAAATGATATGAGGATTATGGTTTGATCACACCTCTCCAATGGGAAGAATTAAATTTTCAAGCATCTCGCACCAGGGAAAAACAAGGTAGAATAAGGAAGGAATATATTTTGTCCTTTTAAAAGATTTATTGTAGTAGTGTTTAAGAATTGCTGAATTTTATATTTAAATTAGATCACATAAAACCACATGGTTTGACCAATTAAAAGCATCTCGAGCCTTAAGAAAATTAATATAGGAGTTATGGATTGGAATCAGCCTCGAATATGTTAAAAAATGGCCTTGAATTCATTTTGTGTCAATGAAAATGCTAAATTGGTGAAACTCTATGAAGCTCAAAACATTGTTCACCTACCGATGTTGGAATCACTGTTCATAGATTAACTCACTTACACCGATGGAACTGTTCACAGAATGACTCACTAACACCAATGGCACTATTTCTAGAATGAAACACTGACACCATTGCTGGTGCTCACACTGACACTGACACTGGTACTGACACTGACGTCGGTGCTAGTGCTGACGCAGACAATGAAGTTGGTGCAGACACCGACGTTGGTACTAACATTGACACAGATGCAAGTGATGACATCGACAATGAGGTTGGTGCAGAAACTGACACTAATAATGGTGTTAACACTAATGTTGGTACTGAAACTGAGACTGATGCTGGTGCTGACACTGACATTGAGGTTGGTGATGACACTGACAGCGGTGCTGGTGCTAACAATGACACCGATGTTTTTCCTACACTGACACCGATACGGGTGCTGACACTGATGCGGGTGCAGATAGTGTCGCTGGTGCTAATGCTGATGAAAATACAACCATTCACAAAAATAGAAACATTGTTCACATAAATATAAATTTGGTAATGTGTTAAATATTATCCACTTATACATCCCAGAACACCTCAAACACTAGGTTTCAGCAAAGTAATAGACAAGAGAGGTCTGGGCCATTACATTAGATACCTCTCAAAACATTCTCATCCTTGAGAATCCAAAACCAACCAAGATAGTAAGGGGTCTGAACAACCACCCATCGAGATACCTCTCAAAGAGAACAAGCCAAAACAACTAACAAAATAAATTCATCTCATAAACATGGGAGGTCTCCCATCAAAAAAGAAAATTTTTACATTAATAGTGTTAAACATCAACCAAATCAGGGTACTGACCATGTATCAGTGACTCATGTTCCTAAATATTCTCCTCAATGCCACTGTGTCTCCACAGGACAAGAACCAAGGGTATAGAATGTCAACCCAACAACTTCTCTATGTAGTATTTGATCTCAACAAGTCGCTCCTTGAAGGTCGCATCATCCTCAATATCGATCTCTCCCCAATTAATGATGTGAGAGTCATTATGAAGATAACGATAGATATATTGACATGTGAAAAACATTGTGTATATAGATCACCTGCATGGTAAGTGCTACTCGATACGCCACTACACCAATAGGATCCAACAACTCCGAAGTCCCGAAAAATTGGGGAGATAGTTTACTACCATGACCAATACTTCACTACCCACGATGGGTAGTCAACTTCAGAAACAAGTGATCCCTAAAATTTAACTCCAAAGGAATCCTTCTTTTATCGGAAAATGATTTCAGACGATCCTTCACTGTCTGAATCCTCTTACTAATCACAAAAACAATATCTGGCATATTCTGCACTAGTTCTATTCTAAGAATTACTAACTCTCTAACCCTCATCCAGCACAATGGAAACAAAATGTTCAGCCATATAATGCATCAATTGGAACCTTACCGATAGTGGTGTGAAATCTATTGTTGTTAGAAAACTCTACATTGGGTAAGTTCATCATACATGATCCTCCAATATTCCGGACATTTGAGCACAACATGTCTTCAAGAGTATAGATGGTCTTCTCTTTCTGACCATCTGTATGAGGATGAAAAGCAGTGCAAAGGTATAGTTGAGAACTAAAAGCATGACCTAAACATCTCCACACACTATAGGTAAAACAAGGATCTTGATCAGAAATGATAGTCTTTGGGACTCTGTGGAGTCTCACCACCTCCTCTATATACTTCCTCAAAAAAACATCCACGGAGCTCAACTCCTTGATCACTATAAAGTTGTATGATTTTTTTATACAATGAACTAACACCCAAATTGATTCATGTCATCCCTATGCTCGAGCTAAACTAGTAACAAAGTCCCTTGAGTTTTCCTCACACTTCCAGTGAGGAATATTTAATGGTTAGTGCAAACAACCAGGGACACGATGCTTGGTCTTTACCTTCTGGCAGACCTAGCATCGAGAACCCAACTCCACAATGGCATGCTTCATCACAAGGCCCCAAAACTGACTCCTCAAGGCCCTGTACATCTTTTTCACACTAGGTGAACTTCTAAAGGTGAACTATGGATCTATTTGAGAACCGTATCATGCATCTCCAGAGGAAAAAAAATCCTTCTCTGATAAAACACCTGGTGGTGTTCATGCTCAGATCAACCATTAGGGGCCTCACCACAAACAACTCAGTCTCTCCAGACCTCCACCTCCAGATCCCCCAACTGTGACCCTTCCACCTATAGCACTAGAGATGAATTCACCATCATCTAGAAAAGACAACCTAATCCCCCCAAAATCTATTATATCATGATGTAATTCTGAATGTTCTTCCATAACTCTCCATTAATCAACATATTCTTTCACTGCATAACTAAGTGACATCCTACTCAGTGCATCAGCAACAACTTTCCCATTTCTAAGATTATACAATATTTCGATGTCGTATTCCTATATGAACTCTATCCACCAATGTTTCAAAAAGTTCAAGTCAGGCAGTGAGAAAACATACCACATGATTTTATGATTGTTGAATAAAACAATGAGCTCACCAACGAGTTAATGTCTTCTAAACGTCAAATAAAACACCATGGCGTCCAGCTCAAGATCATGGGTGGCATAGTTACCTTTGTGGGGACACCGCTGTCAAGACCCATAAGAAATAATTTGTCTATGATGCATTAGAACACATCCTAACCCTAGATGTGAAGCATCACAGAAAACATCTAACTAAACTCTTTCTAGAAGACAAAGAACTATACCACATACCATGTTCTCCATAAGATAATAGAAAGATTCCTAACATGGATCAGTCCACATGAACGCATGATCCTTCCTGGTCAATGTGGTCAAAGAAATCTCATCCCAAGTGAAATAGAATAAGAACTTTATGTTGTAGCCTGTAAGACTAAGGAAACAATGCACATCTGCCACTATATTGGGGGCTGCCCAAGACACAAATGCTTCAATCTTCAACAGATCCATAGCTACTCCCTACTGGGATGTAACATTTACTAGGAAACAAACTTCTAATGCCAAAGAATCACACTTCGATAACTTCCCAAACATATGATGTTGACAAAGAACTCCTAAAATAGCATGTAAACACTCTTCATGCTCCTCCTCAGACGTGGAGTACAAAAGGAAGTCGTCAATAAAGGCCACCATGAACTTATCCAGGAACACATGGAACACATTTTTCATTAATCCCATGAACACACCTCGATCATTCTTCACACTGAATGGCATTACAACAAAAACGTAATGCCCATAACGACAACCGAATGCAATCTTTGGGATAACATCATCCTTCACACGAATTTGATGATATAATGACTGAAATTTGATCTTTTATAACCAACTTAAACACTTTTAGTTGATCAAATAAATCATTAATCCACAAAAGAGGATAGTGATTCATCACTTCCACTTTTTTTATGCAATGATAATCGATACACAACTGCAAATTGCCGTCAGTCTTCTTCACAAAAAAACTGGTGCACCCCACAGTGACACACTCGTCCGAACAAAACCACACTATAACAGAACATAAATCATTATATGTAACTCTTTAACCCATAAGGGGATATCCAATGTGGATACAGAGAGATAACAGACCCTCTATGCTATAGCATGATCCCAAACTAGATCTCTCATCAAGGGGGTAATGCTACATCATCTTCTTGAAAGACATCCAAGTACTCTTCAATAACCATAGGAAACACCAATTGTTGATACTCTGAATAAATCAACATCATATTAGCCATCAAGGATGTTGGGTAAAAAGCACACCTCTCACCCGCCTGAGGGTCCCAATAGCCATCAACATTGTCAGCTCTCCATCAAAATCGATGAACATCACCAGCTTCCTGAAGAAATCCTTGAAACACTACACCGAAAACAACCACTCTATGCCAAAGAAGACGTCATATGGTTGTATCTGTAAATATAAAAAATTTATCCAAGTGAAATGCTACCCCAACACTAGATCACAGTCTCTACATACTTCAAACAAGTCAACTCGACCTCCAACATGTGTAGTCAATGCCAAGGGAACTGGAAGCCTCTCTAACTAAAGTAAAAAAAAGCATGTAAAATGGAAGGGGATATAAAGGAGTGTGTCACTTTTGAATAAAACAAGGAATACACCCATGTACGAAACAATCAAAGGGTACCTCAAATGATGTATGGTTTATCTTATGCTGGCAATGCTAATGCATGAAGCTGACCACATCCTCTTCTATGTACTATCTAACCCTAATGATGACCACCAACATATCCAAACTCTACTATATGAGGCTGGGGAGCATCAGGGGGTATTCCATTTCTTACCCCATATGCTCTCTGCTGATCCGAATCTGATGCAACCTGTTGCTTCTACCTTGGCAGGAACTGCCTCAATGGAGGAACCTTCAGTGGACAACCAGGTGCATAATGACTGCTCTGAATGTTTGGGAACTACCACAATAGATGACCTCTTCTACCATAATAAAAACAATCACACGATCCCTTGGCCTAGGCCAAGGAGCCTCTACCCCCAGAGAAGTGAGATATTGAAGGATGGGACTTTCCCCAGCAAATAGAAACTCTCATGTTTGGAAAATTGGAAACCCCAGACCACAAATCTGCTTCATGAGAAATCATGATGGCTCCCCTCTCATGGCGATCTAGTTCGGGCCATTTTCCTTTCTATAACCTATTCCCTCACAAACATCCTCAAGATATCTCTTCAGTATAAATGGGGTGACGTAGAATTGGAGCTATAGATGAAAATAATCATCGAAATATATCTCTCTGACCTCGTCATCTTGAAACAAGTCTGAAGAATATCTTAAAATGTTCTTGAAATGGACTCCAAAATCTTTCACACTGGAGCTACCCAGTCGAAGGGTAAGAACCTCATTGATACTATATGACTTCATGGTCAAAGAAAGAAACTCAACTGTGAACTTTCCTCAGAACTACTCCCATGAGATCTCCAACTCCTTGCGATCCCCAAGGAACAAGATCCATCATTGTCTCACTGCTCCACACACCATCGTCATAACCAGAGACACCTGATGGACCTCTTGAGCATGGATCGAACTGAAATCTATATCAACCTCCTCCAACCAATATTCTATGAATGCATCTGAAATAGATCCCTTATAATTATGTAGAGTATGGCACTAAAACTCTTAGTGTGTCCTCCTCCAGGTTTCTTCATCTTCAACATCAACCTTATGACGATCTACTAGATCAACTTGCGGGAAATCTTCTGCACGAACCTGATGAGGACGTTAACCTGGAGCCATACCTAAAAAATAACAAATAGTTAGATCTCCTAAATCAAGAATATGGAAGACTCAACATTAATTAATTAATTTTTTACTTTTTTCATATTAGGTTATCATATCCCAAGGTCTACTCATTCAAACACAGTCATAAAGAATAATGATGCATGATACATTACTAGGTCTCTATCTTGCAACTAGTATCACCTTGTTTAGTTTCCATTGAATACATAATGGTTCATGCATCAGATCACTGGGGGACCTATATGCCTATGTCTCATCCAGTCTCTAGTGTTTACATCCATTTTCAACATGACTGGCACAACTTCCCTAACTTCCCATGTATCCTCACATGTGCCTAACACTAAACTTTATCATATCCCTCAACTAGACCTCTGATACCACTCTCCCATGACCCCCTACCCACTAGGTATTTGCCTCCTAGGACAACATTGTGAGAAAAGAGATAATGACCCCTGATTCACTCCTCTAGTTGGCCCCAGGTTGGTGACTAGCACCAGGGGTATAGTAAACACACAAATGTGAGGCATTGCCCTCTTTGGGAACACATGGGAAAGTGATAGATAAGACATACACCAACCAAATACCACTCAGAATTCAATATAAAATAAATACCAAGTACACATATGTAATGTCATTCAATAACTACTACAATTGAATGAATAAACAACAAGTACACAAGGAATGTAAAAAACATCAGCAACTACAAATCCCAAATATCTCCTTCAACACCAAGCTAGTAGTATGTATCCTAATCTCCAACCAGCTCCATGTGACATGAAAAAAAGTTTCTATATACATAGGTTGATTATAACTGTATAATCATTAGGATCCTCCTTGGATCCTCTCATGATAATGTAAAGAAAGCATGTTATTTCCTAGTGAACAACAAGTGAAACTAACTCATCATGTAACCAGGTATACAATGTTTCCAGCCTCACTATGTTTACTCTCACCAAGTATCTCATATGAGAGTATACAATATAATAAATAATATTTAGGGTACCCACTACAACTTCCCCATTCGTTTTCCACTTTTCCCCAAATTCGTACATCCTAATCCTCTCTCTCTAAAAAGGGTTTCCCTCAAACACCTATACGTAGCACCACAACATGAACCTCCTTTATCAAAACCACAACGACTACATAAAGAAGGGAACCAGGCAGTTTCCATGAGCCACCCCAGCTCAGATAACTTATTTCAAATGTCGAGTTTTAAACTTTAGACATTATAGCCCATACACCGAGTAAGGATCCTCAACCCATCACAACCTATACATGTAACTCCTATAGTATTTTATATGAAAATATAACCAAAATATATGTTTTTGAATAACCATAATACCTTACAAATGCTTACATGTATATATATGGAAAACCAACAATTTTTCCTACCAGAACATGTAACTACCAAGATAAGAGAGTGGGGCTAAAGGGGGTAGTCATCCATCTATCCTCCCACAAAAATATTGGGGAAAAAAACCCCATGGATAAGAATCCTCAAGGTATCAGTCTCCCTACCAAAAAATGTGGGGTAGTGTATAGAAACAAAAAAATTACATGACATAACATAGATCTCAATGACACTATGGTCAAAACCATGTATTATACTCAACTACAGCTAATGTATCTCAGACTCCTGGCTACCACTATTAATACTAGTTATCCTATAAGCACACAACCAATTAAAATCATTATTATATTACAATATTTTAATTTTATAGTATTCACTTTATGTTAATTAAATCATTACGAATTAATTATCCATTAACAATTCCCCGTTATATTTCATTAGCATCACACCGAAGTCCAATGCTCCATTAAATTGAAACCTCAGTATTGCATCCCAGCAAGCTCCAACCCGATGAGTTAACATCATTTTTTTAATCATTTATTAAAAACATTATTACTTTCCATCATTCTAATACATTCTAGAAAAACTATATAAGATATTAAACACATGTACTCAAAATAGTGAGTAGGTGGACTACTCATCGATTCTTTGACACCTATAGAAAGAGCGTAGATACCTCGTACATCTAGAATCTAGATATATAAATAATGTGGCATACCCTGCACGCCCTCACCCCCTTTTGAAGGAGGGTAATAAATACCATATTCCTTGGGATGTGGGGAATATAAATTAGATAAATAGACAACAAGATTCCACAAGCATCCAAACATTCACATACAACCTGTTTCATCATCTATAATGTCCTCCCTGACACCCACATGAATAAAATAATGCATCTCCCTGCTCTAGGTGTCAACTACAGCCACAACCAATGGGCCTCCCTACCCCCAAAATATCACAATAGCCATCTAGGCTCACATCACAACACAAATAGGAGAAAGATAAAGGACATCATATCAAAATAGATTTTGGCGCTTAAACAAGTAAGAGTGTAACTCCAAACCCTATAAGGAATTATCTATTATCAAAAACTCATTTCATTAATCCATTGTGAATTAACTGATTTATTATTTGTAGGTTCCAATGACATTCAACCTAAATGGTATGTTATCTCAAATTTATAAACATGGTTACTGCATCAATTTAATTAAAATCAAATTACGACAACAAAAACTATATTCATTTACATGCCTCTTTACCAATGATAAATAATTACAATTAATCCCATTCTACATTCGTTACTAATTTCCCTTGAGATCAAAAATATAAAAAAATCAAACATAGATAACACAATATGTAGAAAAGAAAGAGGCAATAACAAACGATCAAAATAAATTTATTTATCTAGTTCAAATATTTATTATTTCAATTCCATTGTGTTCCAGTGGGATAAAACAAATGAACTCCATAGCTGCATGTAATAGAATAGAGAAGCAAACAATCCCCTACCTCAAATAGTTCTCCATGTCCTTTATTTGAGAATGATCCACACAACAGATTTCTATCTCCTCCCTCATGATAGCTACATCCAACCATGGACGTTATGGTACTACCACACCATCAGACAACCAAGAAACCCTATTTAGAAGCATGAAGAGCACATTCCGTAACATATAAAGGAGAAACAAGAGGATAATGATCAAAGAAAACTGAAAGAAGAGGTTGATCATACCTTCTATCGATGAAGGATATACACTTTCTAGTGACACCAAAATTGGGGGTGTGCAAGCAGGAAGAAGAAACTTCAAGGGGAAATGATCTGAGAATGAAGGTTCGATCACACCACAACTATGGGAAGAAAGAAATGTTCTAGAGTCTCACACTAGGGAATAAGAAGGTAGAACAAGGTTGGAATATATCCTGTCCATTTAGATGATTTAATGGAGTGGTGGTTTAAGATACAATGGATTTTCCATGAAAATCAGAAAGCATTAAACCACATGGTTTGACCATTAAAAATCATACCAAGCCTTAAGAAAATTAATATAGGAGTTACGGGTTTGAATTGATTATAAATCCCTTAAATTAAGGAATTTAAGGTGTTTTACGTCAATAAAAACACTAAAGGCGTGATCTTGTAGGAAGTTGTAAACACTGTTCACCAACTGATGCTGGAAACACTATTCATAGAATGACTCACTGACACCGATGGAACTGTTCATAAAATGACTCACCCACACCGATGGAACTATTCAGAGAATGAAACACCAACAACATCATTGGTGATGACACTGACACCGACACTAGTACTGATACTGACATCGACGCTGGTGCTGACATCGACAATGATGGTGGAGCTGACACCGACATCGATGCTGGTGCAAACACTGATGTTGATACTGACACTGACACTGACGATGGTGTTGCAAACAACACTGATGTTGGTTCTGATGCCAACAATGATGCTGGTGCTCACACTAATGTAGGTATTGGCACCGACACCGACGCTGGTGCTGACACCGACACTGATGCGGTTCTGACACTGACACTGATGTCGGTGCTGAAACCAACACTGACGCTTGTTCTGAAACTGATGCCAATGATGGTGCTGACACTAATGCTGGTGTTGTCACTGTCTCTATAGATGATGTCAAGACTGACGTTATAGTTCATAAAACAAGAATTATTTTTCATAAATCTAGAAATTTGGTAAAGTGTTGGGAATAAGACACCATGACCTCCAAGAATACCTCAAACACTATATTTCAACAATGGAATGGGCCAGAGAGATCTAGGACATTGAAGTTATGATCATTGCAAGGTTTTACTTGAAAATAAAGCTTTATTCAATTGTGTTTAAACTTGAATTTCCATTGAAATAAATTATATGATCATTTTCTAATTAAACCTTTCACTTTATTATCATCTAGTTATTCATAATATTTTTCAAGTTATAGTTCAATTTTTTCAACCCTTTGGAACTTAATATTATTGAGTATATGTTTTAATAAAGAAACACTTATTCTTAATTCAATGGATCTATATTTTATTGCTACTAACTTTATTCATTCTCTAGATGGCTTATGATTATTTTGACCAAGGATAGTATTGAAATTCACTTCCTTTAATTATTTTACATTTCATAAATTCCCCTTGTGTTATTGACTTACTGGTGATCATTGAATGATAATTTTACCCTAAATATCCAATTTATTTTTCATGGATATTATTATTTCATTAACATTATTCCATTTTTATATATAGGGTTTAATTTGGAATTAATTTATTAACTGGGGAAATGTTAATAAATTCATATCTTTTACACAATATAGATATTTAATAATTCACATTTTTTAATTAAATTTATTACTAAAAATATGTGGAATGCTTTGGAAATAAGAGACATGAGTTGGGTCTTGTTAATTAAAATCCATCATTGCATCAGTTTTCCCATGCCACAAATCAGTTGTATTTCCTTATCTAATGGGCTTTCACCCCGTATGTTCTAACCCGTTTAGTGGATCAAACTTGATGGTAAAGGTGGCATGTTCTTGTGGAACATGTATTTTGATAATTAATCATTTTTCATTCAAATTCAATTATTAGTATCCATGAGATTTTAACTATTAAAAAATCTATGGATGAATTTCATTATCAGTTTATTAATTAAATGGCATGGTTTTCTATTATTTACCTCTATGTATTTATTATTCCTTATCCAGTTATGATATTCAAGTTATTAATATGATATGTGTTTTTAGTTATTTACCTTTACATATTATTTACATGTCCCTTTATTAGTAACTCATTAGATGACATGTGTTATCAGTTATTTACCCTTCTATATATTCTGTTCTAATTGATTCATTATTTCTTCTACTACAAATAACCATTACTAAGAATCTTACATCACTGTTATTTTCTTTACATACCCCGGGAATTCCATAGACTTTACTCTGACTAATATGAAATAACCTTGGGGAAAAACTCAAATACCAATGGTTTGGAACCATTGGTATAGGCTTTACCAACTGTTTTGGAGGCCACTGACTTGTCTACCATCGGTATGGACCAATACCAATGGTTTTGGTAAACCATTAGTAAAGGTAATATAAAATACCTATTAAAAAGGTTTTTAAATCCATTCATATATGTAATTCAAAAAATGTTTTCCTGATTTTTATCCCCTGCATTTGATTTATATTTCAATGACCTGACCAATAAGTTACAATGATTTTTGAAAATATAATATGATAAATATGAATTTTTATATTTAAAATTAAATTAATTTTTGATGTATTTAAGGTTTTTGATAAAATAATTAACTAAAAATATGAATACCTATACCTACTATTTTTAAAATTGTTGGTATAGGTTTTGATATTTTTGGATACTAAACCAATAATTTTGGAAGAAATGTTGGTATTGGGTTTTTAAATCCAAGATATACCAATGATTTTATTCAAACCCTTGGTATAGTCATCACCTATACCTATAGTTTTGGAAGAACAATTGGTATGGGGTCTTTTTATGGAATCTATACCAACATCTTGTCTAACAACATTGGTATACAATCTTTAAATTGAGGATATATCAATATTCTGTCCAAAACCATTATTATATCTCTAACCTATACAAATATTTTAATAAATCTGTTTGAATATGGTCATATTATGGTACCTATAGTGTTGATTTTACAAAACTATTGGTATAGTCCCATTGGTATAGGTCTAGTTTATAGTAGTAATGGATATACTAGATGGAATAAAGTTATTTGGGGAAAAGTTATGTTTTAATTTGTGTATTCAAATTTTATATGTGAATCATGAATTTATATTGTTTTCCAAGACTACTAAACTGATAATTCCTTTGAGAATCAATTTCCATTTATCTTATTCTAATGTAATAATAAAAGGCACCAGCTCTTGGATTATGGGATTAGGATCACTACATATATCTTCATAGGAACCAACACCCCAGCCTTGGGCTATTACTAGTAGAAACCACTAAATAGTTGCAAAAAATATCAAAGACCAATATATAAAAAATTGTAACAGAATAAAATAATTATTTCATTCAACCAATGATAAAACACATATATAACATCAAATATATTCATTCACAACCAACTATCAACATCATGTTTCATAAATATCAGTAAAAATGTAAATGATCAATATCTTTCTCTCGTGAAAACTTATATCATAATCATCATCGTCATCGGCATCAATATAATCGTCATCATCATCATCATCATCATCATCATCATCATAATCATCATCATCCTCCTCGTCATTATCCTCTCCATCCCCATCCCCATTTCTAGCGCTAGGAACATCATCATCCTGGACACCACTAGGACAGTCACTTGATACACCATATAACATATGCATCATCGACATATATGTATCACAAGATATGGTTGAATCTGGTTTCTGAGATGGAAATGAGGTGTCTATAAATTTTATAAATTCATCATCGTACTTTTGATTCCATTCATGATCCTACATTCCCTTTTTTGGCTATTTCATTCATGGAATAGACCAGGTCTACCTCTCCATGTCTGCTGCCAACTCGATGCTACCAAAATTGGTACATAAAGTGTGCCAATATATAGTGGGTAAAAAACACTTCCCTGATTGATAGCATAATCTATAATTGTTCTCATCTGCTAATACCTGATGTAAATTATTTTTGACCAAAACATTTCAGCTTCATTCTCATCTAGGGCCTCCAGTGGAGACCATTAAAAATATATTGAAATTCTTACTTACAAAATAGATATGAAATTTTGAAATCAAATGCATAAAAATTAAAATATTATTTTGTCTTTGTTTATTTACTATTCTTCCATATTTATTAAATCTACTATAGAAAAACTATTTTTCTTGAGGAACACATATTTCAATATTGAAAACCTCCCTCAACAATGAAATTGAATGGATAAAATGATTACTGAAAATACATTATTAATAAATAATTTAATAACTAAAATCAAATGGATATACTCGATGATGCAATATGATTTATTATAATAATTGATTTATTTTCTCTAGTATAAATTTAGTTGGATAAAAATATTTAATAAATTGACAAATTTGAGAATATTATTATATAATAAGTCAATAAATTATCCTAATGTAAAATTCTAGGATTCTTGTTTGTATATATTATTTCCATGAGTATAAGTATAGTGTTATCATATAAAAATTGGAATGGAATTTATTTATAAAAAAAATTAATTCAATATTAAATACATATATAATATGGTGAAATGGAAAGATGAAATTTATACTAGATGTGTTCATATTTATTTGTTTATATATTTCAATGAATTAATTTTAATGAGATTAGAATAGTAAAAACTAGGGTAATTTTTTAATTTATTGTTATTGATGATATCATATAGTCAGCGTGGATTTTTTTGTGTGGATTTTTAGTTCATTCAAATTTAATAATATTTATTTTTTTGGTCAAAATACAGTACATTAATTAATATTTTTACCATTGAGGTGATTAATAAATGTTTGAGGATTGTTTAAACAATAATTGGATTAAACAAAACAAATTTTATTTGTAGAGAATCTTCTTTTTATTATGTATAGAAAAGGAATAAAGGAAAATAAAGTTTGTGTTAAAATTTTTATTTAAATTATTAAATTATTAATTATTATTTTGAAATAGGTGATAAAATGAATTTGGGGTTTTTTATGTTGCAAATAAAAATGAAATAATTGGATTTCTTGATTATTTGGTTAAATCATATTAATGTTTAGTTATCTTGAGAGTGTGTAAAATTCCAATATTATATTATTAGAAGATTAAATATCTATTTGTTTTATTCAAACTTTGATAATGTGTGTATTGTTTCATTAGGTTTTAGTTAAATGGAAAATCGGTTTAGTTTCTTTTATGTTTTAATTAACGTTTTTATTATAGTTCATAGAAGATTCTTAATATTAGGTAATTATATTGTCCATTTCGTAATTCTGGTGATTAATAAACTCTTTAATAAATTTTTACATACCAATATATTTTATAGCTCATAAATTCACATATACATAAATATATTTTTTTTAAAAAAATCTAATCAATATATATAATTTACAATAGAATAAATTTTATTTCCATAATTTACTTAAATAGAAAAATTATAAATTATTGACCCACCTACTTCCTCTCATGTCCCAACATCATAGTACATCCCAAAGTGAGGGCATATTTCATAGAATCCTGGTTTTTTATTTCATTCTGAGGATTCATAGCAAATAATGTTCAATAATTCAAAAAATATATATATTAATGAAGATCATCATATTTTTCATTGAATATTCTTATATTTTCTTAATTAAATAAACTCTTTAATATTCCAAGACACAATAATTTTCAGATAATGTGCTACTGGGCACTCATTCGTCATAGTTATGGACTCTAAATCCATTCTAACTCTTGAAACCCAGCCACTATAAAACTCATGCTTATATTTTCTCCATCTATCATCTATTTCTATGAGCCATGTAATCCTCAAAACTTCTCCATTCGAAAAATTATAATTAAGTTGACACCAAAATATAAATTCATATAAATACGATAATAATATAAAACTAAATCCAATGAATTTTCTTACACATATTTTCACCAAAAAATTTTCTGTTACTTCATTTTGAAGGTGTATCCAAGAGAGGTCCCTGATTGGAATGACGTTACAGTATTTGGAAATCATTGATATAAACATCTAAATTCTCACTCTAATTTTCCCAATAATTTGATTATACTCATTGGATTCAACCATTAACTATGTGTGGCAGTTTGACGCCTCATTCATGCATGTACAACCACACCATCTAGTGGAAAATCTAGCTGTGATGATGCAACCCGAGTGACACTGAATGGAGCTCCAAAATATATTGGCCACATGGCCATAAGCAGGTCTCCCCATACCCTAGGTAATTCCAAATATTAGTGAGGGACTAGGGTCTGTATATTGGGAGAGTATTCCATATTATTAGAGTATAACATATTGGATATATAAAAAATGAATAAACAATAGTAGAATTAGTATAGAAATTGATAATACTAGAAATGCATGATAAATATAACAAATAATATAATAATTAAACATCTATGAAATAAATAAAGTACTTGAATCTGAGTGAGAGTCATATAAAAAATTATAATGCAAAATCGCATGTCTATAAGAATAGAAACCATGGATACATAGAAGTAGGCTAACAACATAATACATGAAAAAAAGTATCAAAAAGCGAAACACAATCGAAGCATCCCATGATCTGGCTCAGTCATATTCTGACAATATATCAACCTAAAGAAAGAAATATTGACTAGTGTTCAATGTATGATTCTTACCCTTGTCTATAAATGTGATAATATAATCTTCTTTCATACCAATGGTGGTCCGGAAAGGGTGTGAGATAAATCTCAATATCCCACTAACAATGACCTCTTCAAAAATCCATCCTATTAATATAAACTGACAATGTCTAGGTATATGTAAATATAATGAAATTACAAAATGATAACTCATATTTGCTTCAGCCTCATCTGATAATGACTTTGAACATGATATCATTAAATTAATTCATATAAGTTCAATTTATAGTTATAAATAAAGAGAATGATTCAAGAGAAAAGAAATAGGTAATAATAATAATAATTATAAAAATAAAGGAGGGTCCAAGGGGAAGACAAGGCATGAATGACCTATGGGGTCAGCGAACTCATAGTATTAACTCATGTAGTCTATAAATAAAAGGAAAATCAGTGAAATCCATGGGGATTTTCCAAGGAATTCGACTATAAAAGTTTCAAAATATGTACATGGATATCATCTATAGTAAACTCAGGCTAATAATTACTATGCTCAGTGGGATGTATCTAAGTCCCATGTATTTGAATATATCACACTGAATCCACAGAATGTATCCAAGAAATTATAAAATCCATAAAAATATAAAATAGATTCTAGGATGTCGTGTCGAGAATCCTCTATTTGATAATTTCCATGTTTGAAAGTGGGTATATCCCTTTTCTATAGACTCCTTGAATCATAATGGAATCCTCAGAGTGCACAATGCATTCCCTATGGAATCCATGGTCGACTCAAGTTTGACCACTTCTATAAAAATAAAAAGGTCAATATGGAATATGAAACTTATAATCATATATGTAATTATTAATTTTAAGACATGTAATTATCATTACATTTTAAAATTCATTAGGTTCACTCTGTTACCTTTCATTAATGTGACAAGGTTAATTATGAACTTCTACCCGTTTATCATTTTAACTCATACACACTTAATAGGTTCATTACATAGCAGACATGAAATCAATAAAAACAAATTGTATATTTGACTATGAAAAATAATATATATAAATATACACTCCAATTATCCTTTAGAATATTTATTAACACCATAGGAACAATTAACTTATAAATGGTCAAATTATAAGCACTCCAACTGTGTCATAGATGATCCAAACATGGGACACCATTGTATAATTGAAGAAAAAACCCTAATTGGGTGGTATGAATGGACTTATATACCTCCAAATACATTATTTAATTCCAAATTAAGGCTCTATAATATGTGTTCAATGATTATAATAGATTCTTATAAATTTAGGAGCATCTCCGGAGGAAATCTGCATGTGCACAACGATGACAATTTATAAAAGACAATACTTTTAGGGAAAAGTCATAGATCGCCTACCTTGAGCCTAAAAAAGTATGTATGTCTTTTATTATCCCTTATTTTGTCATTGATCATAATAAATTATAATAATATATCAAATCCTTGAAAATAAGGCATAAGTACCTACACAAAAATAAATCCATTTAGAGGAAGAAAAATGGAGAAAGGTGTCTGATGAATGACGTACTTACCAGTGCACATCCAATTAGATGATTAGAAGTTGAATCAAAGTATATATTGTGAAATTGTTTCAAATATTATCTTTATTATTCATTTGTTGCTCAAGGGGGTGAGAGATCTTGGTGTGTATTACAAGGAAAGGAGAATGTGTAAGAATATAATTGGAGGTCCACCCCTTTAAAATCCAACACATTTACATGACGTGTAAATGATTTAATCATCATGTAATATTTGTGATTTCCCTTATGGTGAAATTCCATTACCCATTATGAACTAGCCTACTCGATCCAATACACATCATGAATTGGATAAATAACGTGTATACCAAATACTTATCATTTACTTGGCATGCATCCAACCCTAGCCCCTACAACTTTTCATTCCAAAAAATGACCCACCTTAAGTATTGGTTTGTGGGATTAAGACAACAGGGAATTACAGAAATGGTTTTAATCCAAAATAATTTGGATCCTTACTTTATAGAAAAATTATACTTCATACTTTTTCCCAACCTTGATGGAACTCATCCTCGAGATCTCCTTCAAAGGATTGAATAAATATGTTGGAGAAAAACTCTTACAACAGAGAATCAATGCATATCTCCTACTCCCATTTCTTGCCCTATAAAAAATAATGAATCTAAAAAACAAACACTAATGGAACATACCATACCTGATAATACCTCATGTTCCAATCAATGATGAGTATGGTATACTCCTCAAAATAAGAATTGACATCTAAATCCATAGCCTTGGGATCAAATGTATGATATGGGTGAGAATAATATTGTGAATGTTGGGAAATGAGGAATACATCATTCATCGAATGACACTATTGGCACTAGGAAATTCATCAATGTAATTCACAAAATGATGTGATACATGATTTGAAAGAAAATATCATTTAGAAGGCTTCAATTTGACTGGCCATTGAGCCCAAAAGAAGTTACAAATAAGAATTTATAGTTGTTTGAAGTCAAACTACTGGAAATGGCCATCGAGGATGGTTTTGGGGGAAATTATGGATTTGCGTGCAAAAAAAAAGAAATATTGTGTGTAAAAATGGAATCTTTCACATAATAAAAATTAAGTGTAAAAATGGAATCTTCTGCGTAAAAATGAATCTTGCATTTAAAAATGGAATCTTTCATGAAAAATGGAATTTCATGTAAAAGTTTAATAGAATTTTACACGCACCAACATTCAAGGTTTAGCCTAGAAATACAAGTGCACCACCTTTTTCCCAAAAGGCCCTCTGGAGGGCGGACTCTGATCTAATGCATGTATGTCTTCATTTTCCCTGCATGCACAAAAACCCCCCTTTTTTCACCCAAAACATCTCTTTTTCATTCATTTGTACCAACATTCCCAATTTTGTCTGAAAAACATAATTTTTGGCATTCAACAGGGCCGCTCTGCTGAATTTTTCATGCACCAGTGTTGCACCTATCCAATTGCATGTACACCTTCCCTATTGCACACAATCACCTCATATTATAAGCAATTCCTTCACTATTGTTCTCACATCTCTCCTATTACATGAACATATCCCATATTGTGCGTTATCCTTCCCTCTAGCATGAAAATCCTTCTCTATTATGCATCAACCTTCCCTCTTGCGCTCCAACTTCCCCTATTGCCGCAAACCATCCCTCATGCATTAAAATCCTTCCCTTTTTCATGACAATATCCCCTATTGGGTGAAATTCCTTCCCTATTGTGTGCATAGCTCTTCTATTTAGCAAAATTCATTCCTATTTCATGTAAAACATTCATATTGTGCACAATAGTTACACAGTGATAAATTTTTCACGCACCTCGCCTGCACAGTGCAATATTGTGTGCAAACCATTATTCATGTGGTGCATATTATGAGTTGTAATACTTAGGCCTGCACCTACTGGTCTATACTGTCGGGGCTGCGCCCCCCCCCCCACTTGGGCTCAATTATGGGCTGTAGTCCCTTCCCTTCAGGCCGGTCCCTTCACATCCATTACTGACCCCCATGGAAAATGGATTGTCTCACCACAAACATTCCGGGTGGAGATGTCGACATTTTCTATTGCACCCTTTTGCAGGTCCGCCATAAACCTATGAAATAACAAGATTTCAGATACTCCTCCACACACCATGAAACACCTTCAGTCGACATATTCATCTTGGATCATTTATCATGTAGTGAGTTGAGATTCTCATCAAAAATTCCACCAAGTACCTTGAGTCGAACTATTCATCATGCAACTCATCCAAATCCACATCACCTGACTCCTATGTCAGGTTGAACAAGAGAGGGTCACCCTTACATAAGTCCCAACACCTATTATTTCTAGGTGACATATTTCTAATAGTCTTATCTATATGGATTTAAACTATAGTGGACCCAATGTGCCAAACATAGGATTCCCCTTTCTATAAACGAGAGATTCCTTATGCGCTAAGCATAATATGCCAATAGTCTTCTCTATAGGACTATAAATTGTAGTACACCCTATTATTCAATAATAGTATGCCTCTTATTTCATATAAGATATGACTTATGCGCTAATCATACGACGCCAACAGTCTTCACGACCTGACTATTAACTGTAGCATTCCCTGTCATTCAATAATAGGATTCCTCTTGTTCCATGTAAGAGATGCCTTATGTGCCAAGACTATTATGTATTATGCCATGATCAATGTGGAATAAATTCAAGAGCACTGTAATCTGTTCAAACATTCCATCACACCACCTCACACATTGAGTGTCCTTAATTTAGGTCTTCAGCCTCTTCCATGACTGAATGGACCCCCTAATGGCCTGGTCCCATACCACCTCAGCTCATCTACTGTTTTTGGAGAATGCCCCAGAAGACGTTGGATGACACTTTGAGTCATGTCATTTTTTTCAAACATGGTCAATAGTCGACCCTCATTTGTTTATTCCCTTTTTAAGCTAACGTGATATGGATGCTTTGCTTCGAACATAGTCAACACTTATCCTCTATCCCCACGACACCCTCTCCACATTTCGAATGTTAGACATGGGATTCACACTATTCATCTCCCTTTTTGGGATTGATTCCAACAACCCTAGCATTATCCCACTTGTGTACTAAGGCATTGGTGTGGAACTCAATTATATTCTTTAACCCACTTGTTAGATTGGATGACCTCATGGTCGTACATGATGAGGACATTGTTGGCTGCTTCCTTGCATAAGCCCCATTCACGATTTCCATACATTACCGATACCCGGACATCTTCTATCTGTAAGCCACACCCAATCCCTAATAGGCATGCTAATGACTATTCCTACTTCGCATTTCCACACTAGCGTGGACCCCTAATTGGATCACTCCATATCAACATTTCACCATATCATTGTTGATTCCTTCCCTTCCCTAAGGGTGGGTGGGTATCGGTTATGTACATACTAGGGGTGCGGGGTGAACCCACCTTGTTTGATCTATAGCGGGTTAAACTGCTAAGCACTATCATCCTTAGAAAATGAAGTTAAACCGTAAAATCTCTATGTGCGCCGTCTGTGGGGTTTCCCACCTTGGACATTCTATATTCCCACTATTCTCCACGATAGTGAAATCATTCCTCACATGGAATGAGATCCTCTTTATTGGAGCTTCCATTGTCTGTGGGGAATGGAAAACCACCTTGGTGTAATCCCAAATCATTTCTTTCATGATTTAGTATCCATTATACTCATCTCTTCTCAGTTACAAGGACCAGAGGGGGGGGGGGGGGTATGGGCAACAAATCCCACTTTTCATCAGTTCCAAATCTCTCTCATGATGGGAATTATCACCAATGGGCCTCTACCAGGGAGTAAGTCCCAATCTCCATCTCTCAGGGCTTCTAACCGCGTATAAGACCATGTTTCCTCTTGGGGCAACTTACCACACATAATCCCCCATTCCACTTCCCACAGACGCACCATCCATGACGTGATAGTCAGGCCTTTGCTGCAACTTTTTTCTCACACTGAGCATGACCCATGTTGGCTTAGAATAATCATTGACTATGATATCCTCGCTGGGAATCCTAGAGAGTAATCCCCATACACCCAATCCTTCTGAACTACATGGTCATTGATCCTTGCTAAGGCCAAGTACGTAGGTAGCCTACCTGAGGTTCATGACAACTGTTCATTGGTTCAAACCCCCTTCACATCGGTTCCCAATCTTTCAGAATTATGTGGTCTTTTATTCTTGCTAAGGCAAGGTCCGTAGGAAGCCTCCCTGAGGTTCAAGCCCAACAACCATTGGTCCTGACCATCTTCATGTTAGTTCCCACTCTTTCTGAACTACATGGACAGTGATCCTTTCTAAGGAACGGTATATAGGTTTCCTCCTGGAGGATCAATCCCAACGCCCATTGGTCCTGACCATCTTCACATCGGTTCCCACTCCTTTAGAACTACGTGATCTTTGATCCTTTCCTAGGAAAGGTATGTAGTAAGCCTCCCTAAGGTTCAAGCCCAACACCCATTGGTCCTGACCATCATCACGTCAGTTCACACTCATACCATACTATGTGGGTTTTGATCTTTGTCTCATTGAAAAGTTATGTAGGAAGCCTCCCTGAGGTTCAACCCCATCCAGTGATAAGCCATTGTGACCCCATCCAGTGGTAAGTCATTGTAAACACATCCAACAGTAATGCATTGTGACCACATCCAGCGGTAAGTTGTTGTGACCACATCCAGCAGTAAGTCATTGTGTTCCCATCCAATAGTAAGTCGTTGTGACCCCATCCACTGGTAAGCTGTTGCGACCCCATCCAGTGGTAAGCCGTTGTAACCACATCTAGCGGTAAGCTGTTGTGACACCGTCCATCAGTAATAAATTAAAATACCCTCTTTAGTGGTATTCCATTGTGGACCTCCCGCAGTAGTAAGCCATTGCGATTCCATGTCAGTGGTAAGATGTTGTCAACCCAAATGCAGTGGTAAGATGTTGTTGTCCCTTCTATTGGGACCCATATCGCTTGTCTTTCCTAGTAACATAATTCCAACCTCAGGCTGATAACCACAAATAAGCCATAGTATATAATCGGGTCACCCTCCTTTATGCACACCATGATACTATACCTTTATCCTAAACATCATGGAATTCAATTCCCTACCATGGGGACAGGTAGGAAGTCTCTTTGAGGCTCAATCCCAATATCACCATTGCCCTTGAGATGAATACATCCCATTAACTTAACCATCCATTATCCATCTTGATTCTTACGTGGGTCTCCACATCCCGGTGTGACCAAGCCAATTCATCACTTCACTACTCCTAGCAGTAACCGAGTAACTAATCATAGGTTATCCCTGATATTAGTGTTCCCTCTAGGGGTTTCCCCTATCCGATCCACTCTAGTAAGTGTTTTGATTAGTTTGATTTGACTCTTCTTTATGTTAAAATCATGGCATACCCTGTGTAAAACATGCGAAGTAGAGAAAAAACATTAGATACATGCTTATGGTATATAATTCCCCGCATTCGACGTCAAATGACTTGGGATTCTGTGCCCTCGAGAAGCCATATAATAAAAGGGAAGAAACCTAGACACACTAGTGTTCTAGCATCCAGACATGCTAGTGATGTCCAATGTGACTACTCTCCTGACCGAAGGTTGCTTCCCTGACCGGACCCCTTGGAATGTCCTGACAGAAGTTGTGTAATTAACCAGCATCCATAAAGAAATGGAATTGGGAAATGTTTCATGAACAACATCTTAGTCTATAAGGGAGACATGGACTGGGTGATGAGTTCTGAGGATGAATCCACAGAAGGAATAACTGACCTCCAATCATCTCATTCCGATCAAGGAGAAAACATCCCTAAATAAGCAACGGTTGCTACCCACCTTTGGAAAGACGGAATGTGGGGAATAGCTGCACATCCACCACATACAGATGTGTGTTCCCCAATGAAACCATCAGAAACAAACACCTCTACGATAATAAAAAATTAAATACTATAATTCTATATTTATCCATTATCTTATAAGGCTTTACATTATGAGGGGAAAACATCCCTTTCATCAATATGTTTCTACGACCAAGCCTGGGTGATACCCGTAAGAAAATATAATCCCTAACCTCATACTCCAGAGGTCATAAACCATGATTGAAATGTAATTTAAGTCTAGAATGAGTAATAGAAATAAACTTTCAGATCAAGTACACATTCTATAATCTCTCATCAATAATATGAGGTCTAATAATAATATCCTATCTGGCCTCAAACTAGCAATGGGGTGAACGAGATGGCCTACAATATAAGGCCTCATACAAAGCCATCCAGATCATTTCTTGATAGTTATTATTATAGGGAAACTATGTTATTGTGATATTATAATCTCAAGAACTAATAAAATAAATTACACATGCCCAGATCATGTCATACAAAACCATATATCATCCATTCAAACTATCCATCTTCAGAGGGTGGAAGTCTATGCTCAGAATCACATATTTACATAGTTCTCTCTATAACCCCTTCTATAACATTGATGTGAAATGATCATCTATATCTCAAAATATTTTACGAGGTAACCCGTGTATTTTTTTGACCTCATAAACATAAAACCTTTCTATCACATGAAATAAGATAATCTCCTAGATTAGAATGAAGTGGTCCACATTCATCATTCTATCCATTACTTCCCAAACAACATTTCTACCTCAATGGAACCTCAATAATCCATCAACAAAATCTACCAAAACATCTTCCCATTTCCATTCAAGGATCAGTAATGTATTTAAAAATCCAGTAGGTCACTGGTGCTCCAATATCTCATGGTGAAATGTGGAACACCTAGTGGAAAAACCTCATATATGTTGTCTAATACCAAGACACAAATACTAGAAATGAAAATCATGATACATATTTTTGATACATGTATGAAATGATTACTGAGAATCATGGGAATATCGCATCATTTTATCTCTTAGATCTGAAAGAACCTAGATATTCTCATGAATATGTTGAATTTCATCTCCATCGACAGACCAATCAATAGGTGGGTCCTCTCCAGAAATGTTCTCCCATAATACAAACACATATGTGTCTGAAAACTACATTCTCTTAACCCTATGAAGATGTGGAGAGGTAACTGCTAAAGATGAATGATAATACTATTCATGATTATCATGAAATTAATGATGCATATTGTAAAGAAGAGCCATCAATTACCATTCATCAATAGTTTCTTGTATCTAAAGTGCCTATGTTTTCCAGCTTAGGGTATTAGCCCCCACATTTCTATTTACAGGCATATTGGTAAACTCAACGTCAAATAATATAAGGCATTTGACCCATATTTATATTCTTAGATTTAAGTCCCACATTTTAAAGATATATTTGAGGCTTTGATGGTATGTATACCCCAAAAAGAGAAAACCCATCAGATATTGTCTCTACAAGTATAATGATCATGATGTCTCAAATGTTGAGACCTATATACAATGTATCAATCCTTCTATATAAGTACTACACCCGGCATAAATATTGATGCATCCAAAAACACTGTATAACCTCCACCAGACTCTAGAACATCAAACCCTTCTTCATCAGCCTAGTAAGAGGTCTACAAAGGCATGAAAACTCTTGTTTAAAAAAAATATTATCCATAATTATCTAATAAACTTAGTATGCCAAACTAGTTCTTGAGGTGCTCCCAAGAAACCAAAAAATTCACCTAATCTGTGTTAATTGATACATCTTATTTCAAGATAACGTGACATAAGAATTCATCCTTATCTATCAAGAAGTGGTACTTCAAAATAATAGCATAAATAGAATGTTCTCTCATTGTATTCATAATGATGTCAATATGATTATAATGGTCACCCTGTGTATGAGAATACACCATGATTTCATCCAAAAATACTATGAAAATGAATCCATATAGGGGTGGGAAAACCTATTAATTAAATCATGAAAATAGTGGGTGAGTTAGAAATAATTAATTACACAATGAGATACTCATGTATATGATAAGGTCTTTATAAATTAGTACATGTTATATCATAAGGCACAAATACCACATGGTTTTACCCAAATCTCAAGTTTGACTTCTAGAATACCATAGCTCCCCATATGTAGTAAAAAATATCATCTATTCAAGGTAGTGGATAATGTTTTGCTAACCATAAACTAGTTAAACCATCAGTTTTTTATGCATAAATGAAGGGTTCCATTCATATTCATAGAAAAATGCATGGGTGAACCACAAGATGTAGTATTGGGTCGGATAAAACCCTTTGTTTCTAAACACTTCCACTATTTATTAAGATCTCATATCTTAGTAGGTGTCATACTATTTAGAGGAATAGATTATAAAGCTACTCTTGGAATAAGTTTGAGGATAAAATTTACCTCCCCCGGTTAATAAAAAAAGATAAATCAATGAAAAAGGCATCAAATATCATCATATCAAAGATGAATATGTCCCATAATAAACAACAATTTCATACCTCATAAGGAAATTCCTTTCATTGTCATAAACATTATGACCACACACCCATTAATGTGTCCAAGGTTATCACAAGACATAAGAACTAAAATTATAGTACAATAAATTTCATGGTAATTAAATATATAAAAGAATGAGATTTTGTTGTATTAAACAAATCACATATGATAGTAGAGGATACAATGATAGTACATTGTACTGAAGTCGATCATAAACATTGATCCTTAGGTATCAAATATAAATCATGAAAATAGCTTGATCCATGGCCCTAAGCTATAGCTGGGATACACTAATATGGTCTACTTTTCTGATGTTAATAACTATAATCCTGGAAACCTTGACCACAACCACCTCATTTTCATATCCTTTTGGTGCTACTCTAATTCCCAGCTTCACATGACATAACAGATCATGACCATGAATTTGTATCTAGTGTAGATCATTTTCCTCTTAAAATTGGTCTAATGGTCTAGAAGAATCCCTGATGATGTACAATACAACTAAAACCACATCACCAAAGAGAGTCTTTATCACACAAAGGCTTCATATTCCCCTGCTCTTTACACAGATGGTATATAATATAATTTTTAGTTAGGTTAATATAGCCAACAATACTATGATGTGAACCCTCATGGCTAATATTCCTCTTTTCAGAAGAACTACTACCCTTTCTTGGAACTGAACTGATATTCGTGGCACTATTAGATTCTCTCATGTTATTCTCATTGATAAGATACTAATTTAAAATCTCCATAATTTTTGATAGGTGAAATAATTTTTCCAATAAGAAGATGGCCTACTGATACCATACTTGAAATTACTTGCTCATGATAAATCATCACCAACCATGAGGGTGGCAAATCACTGAAACTCATTAAAACATATTAAATAGTTGATGAAAGAAATAGAACCCTACTCTAGCTTCGTGAACTCTCTTGAAAGGTTATCTCTTAGTGTTATAGGAGGAATTTAGCCATACAAGGACGCTTTGGAGTCTACCCAAACCCTTTCCTGATGAAGAAAATCCTTAGTATTCACATCCCACCATTGCATGGAGGAATCATAGAGAATTTAGGTTCAAATATTTAACCTCATGTCAGGATGTCTCTCTAGATGCTCAAATATATAAATAATGGCATCTAACCAAGACTTCTAAGCCTAACGTCACCATCCCCTAATTTGATAAGAGGATACTGCTACAGGAACATGTGAGTAGATCAGAAATAGTATCTATAGGTATTGGAGAACCCTGTATATAGTATATTATATTTAGTAAAATCTCTTAAATTTGGGCTTCAATTCCCTGGGAATAAAAAGTGGTTCCAAAATTTAAACTCCTAGCAGTAAGACTAGTGGCTTAGGGACCATCATTTCTAAAGAATGGATTATTCCTCCCTCTTGTCTCTTGACTTGAAGAATATATGGTTTCATATATCTAAACATTCATATCACATTCCTCAGAAAATGATTTTTAGAAGATAAAAGAACTAAAATCAAAATATCGTAAGGAAAAGGGCTCACTACCCATTTTATACTACCCCCAACTACCCACATAGTATTTTATGGTATCGGTAAGTGTTCAAGTTTAATTTACTTGTGTAATGGTATATAGAATAGTTAATTTCAATTTTCCTCTACATTTATTGGTAACCATTAAATTTATAAGTCCCAATTCAAATATTTATGTTTGTCTATGTTTATATAAAAGTAATAAGGTCTGGTTAAAAAACATCATTCCTAATTTATAAATTCTTCTAAAATATATAAATAAAAGAAACCCCAATTTAATTCTAGTGATCCTTTGTAAAATTCTATATCAGAATGGAATGGATAGTAATATAGTGTCTTGAATCAGTGAATTACCCATACCAATTCCTAAGATCCCATACACCTCATAAATTGAAACTGGTAGTCACTAATCTCGTCCAAATCAAAACTCATATAACCATGGTTACATAGCATTTGACGGCTGTAAATGGATATTTAAGAAGTCATCATCAGCATATATAGGAAAATAATATTTATGTTAATGCTGAAATTTTAATCCACCAATTTTTTTTCATATAGAGGATGTTAGTAGGACAAGAATATATATATATATATATATTAACCATGGATCACTGAATAATCACATGAAAATCATGCAATGAAATTAGAAAAATGAACCTTTATTTAATTGAATGTCTGAGGAATATGAATCATTGGTTCCGACAATGTTGCATTTGACGACACTCTGTGGCATATGAGGGAAATGTAAAATATCCATAAGCTTAACAAATAGAAAAATTCAACTACATCAACCAATGGGGAATGTATATCAACTATAATAAGTGAAATATTTAACCACAATTCCCTCATTCCATGAAACTATGTATTTACCCAAAACATGGGTTTAATACTCCACAGAATGAGTTATAACCATGTTCCAATCATATTTCTAATATTATGTCTATATTCCAACACACTAATACAAAGGAATAATGGACAACTTTGATACCACATTATGACATCCAAACCCAGGTGCCACTCAATGGTGCCTTGAACTGGGTAGGACACATGGACTCTGGTGCACCTCCCCATATTCAAGAGGTTGTTGACTATCAGAAATATCAATGGGTTTTTCTATGGGGATACTATTACTTAATGTCATAGTAGAGTACATTTGATATATAATAGATGAATAAACAGTAGAGGAATAAGTATAGTAATCAATAATACTAGTAGTGGAATAATAAAATAATCAATCATGTAATAATTAATTATCAACGTAATGAATAAACAACTCGAAGTTGAGTTAGAAACATATGAAAAATTATAATGTCTTGAAAAATCACTAAAATACAAGAAAAAATGGATATAGAGTAGCTGGATATTAGCATAATGAATTATATGAAAAATAATCTAAAATATATAAAACTATCTAATCATTCTTATCTATCACATGGTCTTATGCTACTATGATCTCATCCCAAATAATGAAAGAAATTTAGGCATCCAAGGGGATATTAATACCCTTTTCCACACCTAATATCATATAATATTCTTAGGAAGAAATTGAATCCCAAATAGGGTATAAGGTAAATCAATGTAGGCTACAACCAATGACATCAATAAAAATCCAATATGTGAATATAAACTGATATTGTGAATGTATATATAAATGTAAAGTAATTACAAAATAAGAACTCATGCATCCTATAACCACAATTGGTAATGTATCTGATCAGTAGATAATGAAATTAATTCATTTGTGTTCAATCTATACAGATAAATCAATTGAATGTGTTAACAACACTGAAAGAGATAATAATAATGATGATAAAGGATCCAAAGTAAAACCAAGGCATCCTTGACCTAACAGGTCATCCAAATCTTAGTAGTAACTCATGTATTATAGAAATAAAATGGGTCTAATTGTAATATAAAGGGATTTCTTAATGAATTCAACTATATGTGATTCTAACCATGTTAATGTAACTTGTTTATAGTAATTTTAGGATAATCATTACTAGGACCAAATGGGGTGTATCCATGGATACATGTGTATGAATAAATCATGTTGAATTCAAGGAGAGTATCCCAAGAATTATAATATACAAGAAAAATATTTATGTTTTCATTCTAAAGGAGGTGAAGAATCCTATAGTAGACATGAAGCATGTTCTATGGTGGGTATATCCCTTGGAAACCATTTCATTGAATTGGATTGGTGTATTTTGAGTAATTAAGGCATTCCATTGTATTTTTTGCTGAAAATTATGTTTTTAGGCTAGTTTAATTTTTAGTTATTAAATGTAAATTACTTAGAAAAAAGTTAATTACAATGTTAAAAACACAAAATATTAAAATTTAAAGTATTAAAGTAAAAGATTTAATTATTTTAAACACATTAAATGTTATATTTTTGAGGTATTACTATAAAAATATTATAAAAACCCTCTTTACCATCCTCATTGGCTAAGCATTCCATACGAAACATGTTCTTAGCTTATATTAATAATTTATATTTACAAATATTTCATCACCTTCATGTAAAAAATGAGTTCAACTCCACCCCATTTTCCACAGTTAATAAATCCTTAGATTAAAAATATATAACCTGGACTCTCATGTACACTCTATCTCTACTTCTTGTAGGTCTTTGTCTTTGAAAAATACCAATCTAAGGAGCATTTAGGCGCTGTCAATGTGATAACATCCAAAACGAGATGTATTATTTTCAACCAAAAATCATTTTTTACACTTTTACACTATAAAATATATTATATAAATAAATTCATGGTAACATTAATATTAATATTATTAATACATGTTATATAACAATGTATTATTACTTGTTTACCTTCCTCTGAAACTATTTGGAAAATGATGGTGTCATCATGCATGTGTGGGGACTACCCCCTCAATGAATGGTGTTCTTTATTTTTAATCACCATTAAATGGAAGGCTATAAAATATATTTATATTTTTAATATGTTATTAAAAACATTATTATTATTATTATATTATAATAAACTATCTCATACCTTCCACTCGATCGATTGAATACAAAGGTGTCCCTTGGGTGTACGTGGAGACTACCACCTCCTTGCAAGGGATGTGTTTTTTTCATCCTAGTAATATATTATTTATCTAAATATCATAAAATATGATTGAAATTATTAATAATTTATAAACAATATCATTATTATCTAATATAATATCATTATTAAAAATTAATCACCTTTCGCACCGTACTCAACCATAGATTATAACTAGTTCTTTTTAGGGTTGCTTTAACAGAATTGAATAATGAAATAAACTTATGTGAAGGATGGACATGGAAACATATATATGGATATTATTATACATTAATGAAAAAAAAATCCTGATTTTGGAATGTTTATTTATTCATTTATATTATTAGTTGTGTGGAACATTTTTTTTCATTATAAATTTACAAAACTAGCTCTTTAGTGGATTTATACTGATGAATAACAAATAATTTACATATGAAAAGATATTAAACATTATAAATCAGTATAAAATATGAAATAATATAAATATAAACATATTTAAATAATTAAAATTGACTTTATAAATATAAATCTATAGAACCATTACGAAACAAATACAATACAAATAATTTAAGCTAACAACTTCTGGTGAAAAATGTAAAATTTATATAAGGAATTTAAATTTTATAAATGATTATAAATGAATATATTAAAAGGTTAGAGATAACAATAATATTATTTAATAATCAAATAAGATAGTTTTTTTATTAAATATTTTAGAGCACATTCAACAAAGCAAAAAATCAAGGTATGCAGTTTTAAATTTTGATTTTTCTTCAAGGAGAAATAATGTATATTCACAAATTGTTTTCATATATCAAGTGTATATATTATTCATGGATATATTTTATTATAATGTTTAATTATATATAATTTATTTAAAATTCCATTTCATGTTCAAACTCTCATGGGTTTTCAATTTGAATAATATCAATAATGTATGTGTATTTTATTTATAATTTCTTTTCTTTAATACATATTTTGATTCATGAGCCTAATTTTATTTAAACACTGTGTATAATCCATATTGAACATATAATATCATGATTTATTTTTTCTCAATGCTTATTTATATTCAATTTAAATCTCTTCATTTATAATATAATTTATAAAAATATTTATAAGGGATATGTTTTTTTTAGTCACGCAACTTATTTCCTTTGTCATAAATATTTTATTTGAATGTGGTTTTACAATTTTGATTTATTATATTCATTGATTATATTAGAAATATTTTCCTTAAAATTTTATATCTAATTACATTGAGAAATTTATTTCATTATAAAAGTTGATGATATCATGAATACTTCATATCCTCTGCATTTGGGGAGGTAGCCGAGTTGTTAGCTCACCCAATATTTCTGCATGTTGCCCTTAATGTATATTTTAGTGGTATTGTAGAAATACTAAATAAGATGTTCTAGTGGTATTATAGAATCTATAATTATTCATCCAGTTAGGCCTTCTGGCCACTGGTTTGGGCCTATGGGCCACAGGGCATTCTAGCCACCCATGGCCTTCAGGCCACATGGCCTCCGAGCCATAAAGACCTTGGTGAAGCCCACAAAACACACATTGTAGGCCCCATAAGAGTATTCAGAAAAAATTAGCTACACCTAGAGTAGTAAAAACTATATAGGAAGATTTAGAGTTTATGGAAATCACCATCGAGAACAGGCACCATGCAGCCTTGCATAGGGGAATTGTAGCCAATCATAAATATGAGGTGGGGATTTAGGCACCTTCAATGATGCAGATGATGGGGAGGGTAGTTCTAATGGGTTGGGCCTTTAGGTAATGTATTAGTAATTATTCCTCTAGGCCTTTAGGTGATGTTCTGGTCTATATTCCACTAGGCCTATAGGTCATGTATGGGATTTCATCACCACAATTAAAACAAGGGATTATTCGAAATAAATAAATAAAATAAGGCCTTTGGGCCATTCTGGTTTCTATCCTCCTTAAATGAGTTTTCTCTCTACTATATCCATATCCACTATTCCATCAAATGTTCACTATTTTAATTATAAAATCCAAATAACCTTTAATTATAGCAATATTAATGTTTACATATACCCCTTTTCAAATGACATTTATATCACCCACTTTACAATGTCCGCCATACTAATGTATTTTTAGAATTATTAAAATAGAATTTAATTTTTGAGTATTTATTTTATCTTCCAAAAAACGTTTCCTACTAAAAAACAATTATGTTTTATTTATGGATACTTTATTTGAATTTAATTTAATTTGGTGTTTTTTAAAATATTTCATGGTACATTCTTGAAAATGAATACTTAATGTGATTCATAATTTCTTCTCTTTATGATGATGAAAAAATATATTTATAAAAGAAATTTAAAATGGATTTTATTCCTTTTTATCACTTGAAAAAATCTATCTCATATAGAGTTATGTTTTATCAATCACCCTATAAAATGATCTATAAAATACTAAATTTAGTTAATTTAAATAGTCATATCAACTAATCCACTTTTCATATAATATTATTTGGAACCATCTTGAAATTATTTGAACCACAATTTTTCCCATGGGTTTTAGTGATATGTATAATTATTTATATCTTATGGAAAATATATATTTATTATAGTGGTTGGGATCCAATATTTCCATCTAATGCATTTGATAGCGTTTTATATCCCCTGAGATAGAAATGGTTTATGAGTTAAGATAATTGAGTCAATGATGGACAGTATGATATGGTGATCTTGTTTATAATGGTATATTAATTGTGATTTGTGAGTCAATAATGGATCATTATTTATGATACATGAGTCACTAATGTATCATAGGTTATGATTCTTGGGTAATAATGGGTCTTAGAAAGTTATTAATGAACTACAACATAATGGTACATAAAATTTTGATACTTGAATCAATAAATAATTATTTATATTTATTATATTTATTACATTATTATTAATTATATTTTTACATATCTTTATATCATATTCTATTTATGATTCCTAGTGGATAATGCTCATTATATAATTATTTTTTAGTCTTTTCCATGGTATATATTTTTTTCATTTTAGATTACCTATAATTTATTCTTGAAGTATAAGGAACTCACATTTCTCCTTATTCTTTTAAATAATATATTTCTCCAAGCTCATGTTTGCTCATATACTTTTGATATAAACCTTCATTTTAGGTTGATAATTGTTAACATAATTAGAAAACTAATAAAAACATTACATAGGTTTCCACTACTTAGGTTATAAAGATGATTTCAATATATGAGTATAAATGAATGGAATGTAGTGGTGTTATGTTATACAGTAATGTTTAAAATAATCAAAAAATAATTTTAATATTTAGATTATAATATAGTCCCTAAACATTATATTATCAAACTTATGTAATTATTTGTGATATGTAATGATAATATTATTGAAATTTTGAAAAATGGAGATATATTAATCTCACATTGTATCAAATGTAGTGTTTAACGGTAACATTTACACAAAATATATTGGATTTAAGGTCATGATAACCCTAGTTTCTATTAGAGAAGTGTTTAATAACATTGATCATTATTAAAGTCATTTTTAACGGTCAGGATAAGATAAAATTACTAAAAACCAAAACTATAGGACAATGTGATGATTCAATGTATAGGATAACATCTAAAAAATTTAGAAAATATAAGAGTTTGTATATTTCAATGAAATTAATTCTATTTTGGATACCAGAATGTGGTTGTATCTGTGGAATAGATTCACCATCGATAATTATCTGGAAAATGGTTTTTTTGTTAATCATGATCATCAATCAGTTCATAAAGGTTGGGACAAATATAATACTCCCATATAGAATAACAAAAAACATGTTGGTATTTTAAAAGTAGCAAGGACTGAAAACTATTCTATGAAGTATTTTATATAATAATGTATTCCCACCCTTTATGGATCTTGTGACCCATTATTTTTAGATAAATGGATCTTAAATATATATAATATTATTTTTACTCATGTTTTTATACCATGGGTAGGTTTTCTTAGTTGTGTATCGGCTTAAAGGAGAGGATGATCAATTATGGCCCCCTATTAAGAATATGATGAATAAGGAATAAGTAGACATTGTGAAATGGATGGAGATTATGAAAATATTTTTTACTAAATAATTCCAAGAACACTACGTGCAAAATTAGAGAAAAAATTTATAATGATAAAAGAAAAAAAATGAGTCCCTTAGAGATTTTGATGGTAATTCAGGAGATATAGAAGGTATGATAGTAGTTTTATTATTGTTCTCTAGAGTATGTTCAAGTGACTCATTAATAGTTTAAAACTAAGTCATTGAAATTATATACTAGTAATAGATTTTGATAACTATGAAGAGATATTTAAATTTGTATTTAATTTGGAAATGGAAACTAGAGACTCTCTTTACATTGGTGATAAGAAATTAAAAATGGAGTTTCATGGAAAATAAATTCAAAAATAATATTGGGTAAATAAATTATGATAAACTACTGACTAATAATGTTTGAAGATAAGAAAATTAAATTTCATTAATGATTTAAGAGGATGGTATATCTCTGGTAAACAAAACCATCATATATGTAATTGTTGAAAGGATATAGGGAGGTCGATCAATGTAATAGGGGAAATGATTGTCCAATATAATTATACATCCACACTAAAATTTGGAAAATGACTTTATTTTGGTCATTTTTAAAATTAATTCCCCATTCATAGGAATAATAAGGATAATAAAACTCTGTAACCTCGAAGTAAAAGGAAACATTAAAGATCCTATAATATAATCATTGCGGAATTGTACAGTGGCAATTAACGTACACTTATCCCTTACTTCAAATATATATATTTCTTAACGAATTTAGTTTCTACACAATCCATAATATCTAGTATTTTTTCTTGAATAGTAGATCCCCAACCTACTGATTTTAATATCTATGAAATATTATAGTTATACTATTTTGGTATAAATATTTAATGTTTATGGGAATGTTCTTTATATAAGTATTACTTAATTGAATTGATATTTTTGGTCTGGGTAGATAGATCATTAGGTGTTTTAAATGTGATTCCTACTAAAATTTATACTGAATTATATTTCCAAAAACCTTAATTAAAATATCCCAACAAATATAAAATGTAAGTATAAATACTTTGATGGTATGAAATAGTTTATCAATGGTTTTATAAAAGCCTATTTAAAGAAATGTTGAAAATGTGATAACTTTTTAAAATATTATTCTCACTTAGAATAGAATATATCATATAAAAAATTTTAACTATTAGATATTTTATTTTTAAAATAAATGATGGAAAAATAATTAGTACAAAATAAATAAAAAGGGAAAACATGTGAAAAAAATTGAAAATTAGACTAATAAATTAAATAACAACATAGATAATAATTTCATATAATTTGTTCTATTAAAATATGGAAGATAATATGTTCAACTTGAAAGTCACCTTCTTCAAATAATATATATTTTATCCTTATAAATTTTATCCACAATATGTATTAGTTTTTATTGATAAAACTATTCACAACGTAGTCCTGGATACATCCATTGTAAGAACCCGGTTCTTATTTCTGAGGTGCAGGCTTCTTATTTTCTCTTTTCCTTATGTTTTTTTAGGAAATATGGAAAATGGGAAAATTCCTAAATTTTGGTACTACATGCCGTGTACATTTTCCACATACAGTGTACTTTTGGCCGTTTTGGGATGAGTACATGGGGCATATAGCCATGCCGACAATGAAGGGTGTAGAAACTGACTACACACTATGTTGGGGTCCTTTACAGGCCATGTAGTTATTCGACAGGCCAAAAAAGTAAGGCGGTGGAGCAACTGCCAGCTGGGAGATAATACACATCGTGTAGTCGAGAGTACATGCCGTGTACTCATGTCGATAGATGAATAGTATGGCGGTGCCGCTAGGTGAATAGTTAAATGAAGGAAGTACACACCGTGTACTCAGAAGTACACGCTGTGTACTTTGTTTTTTTGCTTAAATTGGCAGTAGCCTCCCCTGTTCATAGGGAAGGCTCAGAACGGGAAGGAGGATAGGGAGAGGGAGGCCGGAGCTTCAGAGATCCACCGAGCGCCAATCGGGAATCTGATTTCTGCACCGTCGATCTCCCTGGAACCGCACGGGTGAGTTCTTTCTCCTCCTGGTGTAGTTCTTACCAATTCTTTCCCATTTTAGAGTTATTTATGGTTGAATGGTTTATCTTATTCGACAGATCTATGTCATTTTTGGGTGTTTCTTGGATCGGCGTTCGTGAATAACGCTTGTTGGCGTATAAGGTAGGTGGCATGGTGTTAATTTTTCCAATTGTCGTGTGTTTTGTGCATTTTTGTGCCATGAACCCATGTTGGGGTGTCGTGTGGATGAGGTTGTTTCTATATCTAAGCACCTAGAATTGATTCGTTATTTAAATATGATATTAAAATGTTGGTTGGGATCGTTGCCTGGATCCGGAACCACCCCAGGGGTGTGTTCCACTATTTAGCTGTTAGGCCAGGATACCTGAGGGTATGCCTTTTAAGTAGTAATTATGGAATTTACTTGAGAGGAATTTCTTGTTTACTGCTTGTTTACCTGTTGGGCATGGCCGGGTTACTTGTTTGGCCTGAGGGAGTTGTTGTTATTAGCCTGAGGGCACTGTACTGTTTAGCCCGAGGGTTGTAGTTATTTCACCAGAGGGAAACCATTCGTGCTTGAGGGCTTGACTTCTATGCTTGAGGGAGACTATTCCTGTGCCCGAGGGAAACTTTTGATATGCGTGAGGGATGTACCTGTGGGTTGGGTTCTGCTTACCTGAGGGTAAGGTTTTTGTCACGACCCATCCTCGGGGCCCGTACCGTGACTACCCCAAGCCCGCCTCCCATAGGTCTGGGGCTAGCGACTAGCACCAAAGGCATAAATCCCGATAACTGGGAAGTCATTTTCTTTATAAAAGTAAGCAAAACACACAGAGTACAAGAAGAAGTAAACAGTAAGTACAAAAGATGTGATGAAAAGTAAAAAGGGCCAGAATAAAAACCCAACTGAAAAGTACAACTACAACTGAAAGGAAGTCCAACAGAAAAGACAAACAACTGGAAGAATAGAAGCAGCTCCTGGGTTATCCACCTCAGATCCTACCTGAAGGGTAGGTACAGATAGCACAGCTCCTGGATCGTCCACCACAGATCCTTCCTGAAGGGTAGGTATAGATAGCCTCCACAACGCTCTCTCCCGTCAACCTCCTCCGAGTATTGTCACGTCGTGAAGTCCACCTCCGGATACCGACTCGTCATGAGATCCACCTCCGGTTACCGTTCAGTCCTCGAACACTCGGCATCTGTCAGCGCTGCCAGTCGTCTGAAACCAACACAACGAGGTGAGGGAATAGCCCGTGCAGGGGTGAGTATAAAGATACTCAGTAGGGACCCCGAGACCCTCAAGGTCTCACTAAATCTAACTAGGATAACCACAATGAAAGATCTCGGCAGATAACATCTACTTAGGTATATACCCATACATATACCTAAGTTATCAAGTAACCCATCTCAATCATGTGGAAACACAAAGATTATGAAATCAACAGATAACCAGTACCCAGGTATATTCCCATACATATACCCAAGTTATCAAGTGACCCATCTCAATCATGAGGTAAACACAAAGATCATAGACTCATCTCAAACTAGGATTTTCATTATCGAAACCGTAACTGCTGAAAAGCCCTGTCTCTAGAGTGTACAGTGGTCCTGTCATGACTCTGAGGTACTTCTCACTAACCTAAGACTGCTGAGGTTCTCCTCCTGCCGAGTACCGCGGGTCAACCACCCAAACACTATAGGTCTTCACGACGGGGTATGCCACCCAAACACAGTAGTGCACAACCCCTAATAGCCTGCAGAGGTACTCTTCGGACATGTACCGTGGGTCTGCACCCAAACTCAGTAGTGCTCCGTCCGCCATAGGTCTGCACCCAAACAATGTAGTGCTCAATCCACTGGGCTAGTCGACTCACTCCAAGTCCAGTCGGTCAAGCAGTCATCAGGTCTCAGCCAGCTTCACGGTCTCCGTACACCATACGCTCGTCTTTGGTAGCGTCCGCTCCACGAGCTACTAGTCGATACTCCAATTATCACAAAGTCCAACGAAGAAGTTTCTCAATGGACCGCCTCGTCATTGGGGTCTCAATGCATCAGATGGCTTGTCAATAGGATTCCCGGTCTATGAGTTATTAGCCTTTTCGTCCCCGGGGCCCAGTTGGATTCGTGTGCGAACCAACCTGGCCATATCTCAACTGTACCCCGAAATCTCATTGGGTATACTCGTAGGGACCGTTTCTCAACGTGATCACCAACGCCGCTGACGGTTCGTCAAATGGATGTCCAGTCTGAAAGTTATCAGCTTTTCCGTTCCAGGGGCCACGTTGGATTTTGGGTACAATCCAACCCGACCACTATCCAACTGCGTCAAAAACTTAGGCAAATTATGCCAAAAATTCTGTCTCATAATGAGGAATCCAACAAAGTCGACGGCATGCCTATCGGACGTCTGGAGCTCAAGTTATAAGTGTTTCTGCTCCGAGGGCCCGGTTGGTTTCGGGTTCGAACCAACCCGGCCGTACCCAAAGTTCTCCAAAACATTTAGTTTAATATACTGAAACGACCTTCTCAATCCAATGATCACATCTCAACTGACACTGCATCGATCGGAAGTCCGTAGCCCAATTTATGGGCATTTGAACGGAACTGTCCGAAAAATAGGGGGTTCGGGCCCTGTCTGGCCTGGCCCAAGACCCCATGGGTCTGCCCGAACTGGGTCGACCCGACCCGGGTCCAGGTCTAGACCAATAGGGCATGGCCCGGCCGGTGGGTGCGGCCCGACCGGCGCGGCCCACCCCGGTCCAGCCGGGGGAGCTGGCTCCGCCAGCTTGGCCATGACGTGTGGAGCGGAGTGGGCGATGCCCCCTGGTTGTCGGTGAACCAGCGTGGTATTTAATCTGTGCTCCCTTATTCCGGAATGGAAAAGTCGTTCCGGTTCAACCCCTACCGACGCTGCTCTGCCGCGGCGTCCTTCTCTGGCATCGATAAATATTTGGCCGCCTCCTTCTGCGAGCCATTGCAGCTTCGTTCCAAGCCCAAAAAATTAAACGATTGCATATCTGTGATCCTTGTGTCGAGGGATTCCCATCCATATATTGTGCCCAACAAAACTCTGTGTTTCCAGCGTTAATAAATATTTTTCACTGAAGAACGCCAAAAGAACATGTGAAGAATAAAAAGAAAAAGGAGCATGGTTTATGTGAAGGACAATGATCATGTTCATTTGGTCATCATCGTCGTGAATTTAGGATATGAAGATTCAATAAAAAAATTCAAAAATATATAAAAACCCCTACCTTAATAAACTATGTCGTTGGCCGGCGACGCAAAATATGGCGTTGTGGGGTGAGGTTTCGTAGACGTCGATGGAGATCATTCGAGGAGGAAGCAGCGTCGCCTCTTTTTATCACGGTGAAAACAAAGCATGATGTCATTGGAGAATTACCGCACCATTGTTTCCTTCCCTACCACGGAGGAGGAAAAGTAAGAAGAATTCGGGCTGCCAGGTCGACGTTCTTCGTCGGAGGGTTGGCGTTCTTCGTTGAAGATGAAGTTCTTCAAAAGATAATAGAACTCTCTCCCCAAAATTCCTCACATAACAAAACTTCCAAATAAAATAAGGCCCCTCCTTATTTTATTATTTTTCCATGCATTTCAAAGTATAAAATTCAAAACACTTAGCTAAATTAATTGAAGAGGTTTAGTCAATTAATTTAGTATGTGTTTTCATGCTTTAAAGTTGGAAGATGGGGAGTTATCCAAATAAATAAAAGGTGTTTAACAAGATTAAAGGGGAAAAGTTAAGGGGGTTAGGGAATGTGAATGTTTGGGGCTCGTGTGGGACCCACCTCACAAATATCCTTACATGAGTAGTTAGAAACTTGTGGTTCCCTCCTCAAATTACCCATGTAGATTAAAACCACAAATAAAAGAATAAAATTGTAACACAATTTTATTTTACTTTTAATTTAATCCACATTTTTTTAACAACTCCTACCGAGTAGACGCATCTTCGGTAAAGGTCCTCTTAAGCAATTATTGGTGTTGCGGTTTCATCGGTTCCCTTAGACTTCAATTCTGAGCACCGGTTCAAAAGATAGAAAAACCCACTCGTTCTTTCACTGAAGATACCCAAGCTAAACATCGGAAATTGATTTCGGGCACACCGAGCCTCAGAATCAGGTGTCGTCAGAAACTGCGTTCTTGTAAAATCCCATAGAAATTAAGAAAAACATTTTCTTGAAATTTATAGGTCTTTACATTACTCCCACCACAAGGCTTTATATCGCCGTAAAGTATTAACACAAAATAGGGATACAAAAGTGGTACTGAGCATGCAACTGAGCCTTCCGCTCCCATGTGCTCACCTGGAGGTTCTTGTGCTGCCTACGAAAGCACACAAGAGGAATCGACCATCCCTATAGGACCCACTTATATCGATCCTCAACCACTACATGAACCCCAAAAAAGTCTCCCCATCGCCAACATTCAGCTCCTCATGGTCGATGATATGCGTCGGGTCAAGCACATATCTCCCTAGTTGAGATACGTGGAAGTCGTCGTGCACCTGGTGCAACTAAGGTGGACGGGTCAAACGATAAGCCACCTCGCCTACCTAGCTAAGGACCTGAAAAGGTCCGCTAAACCTTAGATATTACATGCCGCCTTGGCCACACCTCTGTAAAACTCGTCAAGGTGAGACCTGTATAAGGACGTGATCGTCATCCAAGAACTCTAGAGGTCTCCTTTTCCTGATTAGAACTGAAACTCAAAAATATTGCTGCCACAAGGGTGAAGTTGGCTGACTCAAGAGTGATCGGCTACACGTTCCTATGCATGATTCCATCCTGTGCTGCCTGGGTTTTCCTTTTCTTCGACCAAATAAACCCCATCCCAATGTTGTAGATAAACCACAACCTTTTGCCTAATACATTCAATCTGTGTATGAACTGTGGATCCAATCCATACTCAGAACAACATTGTAAGGCCTCGACGCTGCCACCAAGAGATTCCAACTGAGACTCTCGCCTCATGGGTCAGATCACACTATCGGCGCAAGTGTGATTATATATTTTCCTCCCAAAGGCATCTCCAGACATGAGGGTCAAGTCCACGGCTTACTGGAAACACTAGGCCTGGGACAAGATTTGTGGACGGAAGGAATGATTCATATCAACGACTGTTACTACGACAGCTAGTAGTGGAGACAGACTGTCCCTTGAATCATTTTTAGAGCCATTGGGACAAGCTCCTTGACCGCATGAAGCTACTCTCTTCCCCTACCCTCCAGCTCCCTGAGCCTGGCGGGGGCTACAAAGGCGTGTGATATTAACATGTTGAATTGTACACCACCCCATGCTTCTCTCCTAGCTCTGCCACCATGTCTGCTACTCTGCAAATTTATCTATCCTTAACATTCCCTCTTCTTGAAACATTCGCATGCCCAAGTCTCTGAGACTGGAACCAGCTCGCTGCGTTCCAACTTCTAACGTTCTCTAGCTATATTCATTCAGCCAAAGAACATTCAACCCCAAAGTTCTCTCTAGCACCCTAACATGAGTAGGAATTCATAGAGGAAAAAGTGATGGATCTGATCGTATTCATCAAGTACCCATAATGTTTGGTAGGCCTCGATGAATTCTCAGCAACTGACACGTCATCCTGCCGAAACTGTATAAGCCCTAGAAAACTCTCAGGAACCTCCTCAATCCAGTCCTCAGCCGCCAGTGCGTCAGGTTTTCCTCGAACTTGAGGGTATCTGATGTTAGAACACGTGTAAGGCTGTAAACAGACATGTGTCACCTACTAGTACTGCCGGTTGTAACTGCTGACCAAAAGGTAGTGATGTATAGCTGACACACTACCTGAAGGAACTATTTCAGGCATCGGTCCACGTACCGAAGCCTCATCACTAAGCGGACCATCCTCATGGTCATTCACTGAAAAAACACTAGTAGTCATGTCCACCATCAACTCTACTGATGTCTCAGATAGGCGGAAAACTCTAGCAATCGCCTCCATCCAGTGCTCTACTATATGGGAATCTGCCTCACCTGATAACCTCGGAGGCCGCTGCTGCTGGAACTCATGCAACGTGCTCTGCAGCGTGCACATTTTTCTAGTATGGCTGGTGGAATCTACTGCCCAGCAGGTGGTGGTGTTGCTAGTACACCAGCTGAGGGTGCCAAAATAGAAAAGGGCCCCGCACCGGAGCCTCGTCGCTCGGTGTGTCGTCATCGAGTACTCTCTTGGAACTCCCACTAACTGTCTGTGTGGAGAAATCCTGAATAGATGCGAAATGGTCAACGTTTTATACCTGGTGAGCTAACCTAGTTTGAACAGACTTTAAAACTCTTGGAAACACACACGCAATAAGTTTTTTCATGCACAAAGTCAGAAATCAGTAGTCAGGGTCCTAGTGTACGGATACGTCGGCCGCCACACCAACACTGGACTCCCTGAACTGAAAACCACACTCGGTACCCTTAACACTATTTATTCAAAGAAATGGAATATCAGAGTTATAAGTTCTACGGTAGAACCGACTCCTCTGATACCAATTTGTCACGACCCGTCCTCAGGGCCCATATCGTGACTAACCCAAGCCAATCTTCCATAGCCCAGGGGCTGGCAACTAGCACCAAAGGCGTAAATCCCGATAACTGTGAAGGCATTGCCATTATAAAAGTAAGTAAAACACACAGAGTAAAAGGGGAAGTAAAAACTAAGTTCAAAAGATGTGCTGAAAAGTAAAAAGGGCCAGAATAAAAACCCAACTGAAAAGAACAACTACAACTGAAAGGAAGTACAACAGAAAAGACAAACAACTAGAAGAATAGTAGTAGCTCCTGGGTTATCCACCTCGGATCCTACCTGAAGGGTAGGTACAGATAGCATAGCTCCTAGATCATCCACCTCGGATCCTACCTGAAGGGTAGGTACAGATAGCCTCTACAACGCTCTTGCCTGTCAACCTCCTCCGAGTATCATCACGTCGTGAAGTCCACTGCCGTATACTGACTCGTCGTGAGATCCACCTCCGGGTACCATCCAGTCCTCGAACACTTGACCTCTATCAGCGCTGCCCGTCATCTGCAACCAACACCATAAGTTGCAGGCATAGCCCGTGCAGGGGTGAGTATAACGATACTCAGTTGGCACATCGAGACCCTCAAGGTCTCATTAAATCTAATAAGGATAACCAGAATGAGAGATCTCAGCAGATAACCTCTACTTAGGTATATACCCATACATATACCTAAGTTATCAAGAAACCAATCTCAATCATGAGTAAACACAAAGATTATGAAATCAACAGATAACCACTACCCAGGTATATTCCCATACATATACCCAAGTTATCATGTGACCCATCTCAATCATGAGGTAACCACAAAGATCATAGACTCAACTCAAACCAGGATTTTCATTATCAAAACGATAACTGCTGAAGAGCCCCGTCTCTAGAGTGTACAGTTGTCCTATCACGACTCCGAGGTTCTACTCACTAACCTAATACTGCTTAGGTACTCCTCCTGTCAAGTACCGCAGGTCAGCCACCAAAAAACAGTAGTGCTTCCCGCCGGGGTATTCCACCAAAACACAGTAGTGCACACCCCCTAATAGCCTGTAGAGGTATTCTCTGGACAAGTACCACGGGTCTGCACCCAAACTTAGTAGTTCTCTGTCCGCCATGGGTCTGCACCCAAAAAAAGTAGTGCTCCATCCACTCGGCTTTTCGACACACTCCAAGTCGAGTCGGTCAAGCAGTCGTCAGGTCTCAGCCGACTACACGGTCTTCGTACACCATACGCTCGTCTCCGGCAGGGTCCGCTCCACGAGCTACTGGTCGATGCTCCGAGTATCACAAAGTCCCACGCATATGTATCTCAAAGGACTGCCTCATCATTGGCATCTCAATGCATCAGACGACGCGTCAATCAGACGCTCAGTCTGTGAGTTATTAGCCTTTTCGTCCCAGGGGCCTGGTTGGTTTCGTGTACGAACCAACCCGGCCATATCTCAACTATACCCCGAACTCTCATAGGGTATACTCATAGGGATCATTTCTCAACTTGATCACCAACGCCGCTGACGGTTTGTCAAACGGATGTCTGGTCTGAAAGTTATCAGCTTTTCTGTTCTAGGGGTCCGGTTGGATTTCAGGTACAATCCAACCCGGCCAATATCCAACAGCGACCAAAACTCAGGAGAAGTATTCCAAAAGTTCTATCTCATCAAGATGAATCCAACAAAGTCGACGACACGTCTATCGGACGTCCAGAGCTCAAGTTATAATCGTTTCTGCTCCGAGGGCTAGGTTGGTTTTGGGTTCGAACCAACCCGGCCGTACACAAAGTTCTCGAAATCCTTGAGTGTAATATACTGAAACGACTGTCTCGATCCAAGGATCACATTGCAATTTATGGTGCGTTGATCGGTGGTCTGTAGCCCATGTTATGGGCGTTTGAACAGAACTGTCCGAAAAATAGGGGTTCTGGCCCGGTCCGGCCTGGCCCGAGACCCCCTGGGTCGGTCCGAACTGGGTCGACCCCACCTGGGTCCGGGTATGGCCCAATAGGGCATGGCCCGGCTACTGGGCGCAGCCTGGCCCGACCAGCGTGGCCCGACCCGGCCAGCACGGCCCACCCCTGTCCGATCGGTGGAGCTGGCTCGGCCAGCTTGGCCATGACGCGCGGAGCGGAGGGGGCACTGCCCCCCAGTTTTCGGTGAAGCAGCACAACATTTAATCTGTGCCCCCTTATTCTAGAATGACAGATCCATTCCAGTTCAACCTCTACCACCACGGCTCTTCCACGACGGCCTTCTCCAGCGTCGATAAATATTTGGCCGCGTCCTTCCGCGAGCGATTGCGGCTTCGATCCAAGCCTAAAAAATTAAACGTTCGCATATCTGTGATCCTTGAATAGAGGGATCCAAATCCATATATTTCTCCCAACAAAACTCTATGTTTCCAGCGTTAATAAATATTTGGCATTGAATAACGCACGAAGACCACGTAAAGAATAAAAAGAAAAAAGATCCTAGTTTATGCGTAGGACGATGATCATGTTCATTTGGTCATCATCATCGTGAATTTAGGATATGAAGAATAAATAAAATGAGTTCAAACATATATAAAAACCCCTACCTTGATATATGGTGTCGTTTGCCGGTGACCCAAATGATGGCATTGTGGGGTGAGGTTTCGTAGACGTCGACGGAGAGCATTCGAGGAAGAAGCGGTGTCTCCTCTTTTTTTCACGGTGAGAACAAAGTGTGATGTCATTGGATAATTCCCGCGTCGTTGTTTCCTTCCTTTCCATGGAGGAGGAAAAGGAAGAAGAATTTGGGCCGCCGGGTCGACGTTCTTCGTCGAAGGGTTGGCGTTCTTCATTGAAGATGATGTTCTTAAAAAGAGAATAGAACTCTCTCCCCAAAATTCCTCACACCACAAAACTTCCAAATAAAATAAAGCCCCTTCTTATTTTATTATTTTTCCATGCATTTCAAACTTTAAAATTCAAAACACTTAGATAAATTAATTAAGAGGTATAAACAATTAATTTAATGTGTGTTATCATGCTTTAAAGTTGGAAGGTGGGGAGTTATCAAAATAAATACAAGGGGTTTAACAAGATTAACGGGGAAGAGTTAAGGGGGTTAGGGAATGTGAATGGTTGGGGCTCGTGTGGGACCCACCTCACAAATATCCTAACATGAGTAGTTAGAAACTTGTGGGTCTCACCTCAAATTCCCCATGTAGATTAAAACCACAAATAAAAGAATAAAATTGTAACACAATTTTATTTTACTTTTCATTTAATCCACATTTTTTTTAACAACTCCTCCCGAGTAGACGCATCTTCGGTAAAGGTCCTCTTAAGCAATTACCGGAGCTATGGTTTCATCGATGCCCTCAGATTTTGATTCTGAGCATTGGTTTAAAAGTTATAAAACCTCGCTCGTTCGTTCACTGAACGTACCCGAGCTAAACTTCTGAAATTGATTCCGAGCACACCGGGCCTCAGAATCAGGTGCCGTCAGAAGCTGTGGTCTTATAAAATCCCAAAGAAAATAAGAAAAAAATTTCCTTCAAATTTCCGGGTCTTTGCAGTTTTTCTTGTCTGAGGACGTGGATTATATACTTAGAAATGCACTTTGGTGATTTCTAATATTTAATGTATTAAATGAATTAAAAATTGCAATATAACTGGTAGTTATTTACTTTTGGGTACTGCTTACTTTACTACATTTTTACTACTGCACACTTGTTGCAAGTGTTTCACACTGTTGAGCACGGGCCTTTGGTGGGTGCCTACTGAGATATGTTTTTCACACCCTGTTTGGGTCATGCTTTTCGGCCCAAACAGATTACATTTCTGCCAGTGTAGATAGGGGCAAGAGTCCCTATACAGGTACTTGACTGTTGCCAAGGAGTAGGAGGGCATGGTATATAGCCTAGGCTCTCGATGTCGCTACCTGTTGTTTTGTTTTGTTGTACTCTGCATTTTGTTGTACTGTATTGATGTGTAACATGTTTTGGCTGTTTTCTTAGTACTTGAGACATGTAGAATCATTATTAATATATTGTTGTTTATTTCAATTATGTATGGTTTACTGCATCTGATGTTTGTTGTATGTTTTATTTAGATTTCACTGCACTACACATTGACAATGAGGGCATAGTTTCGCCACTATTAGACCTGGGCCCTCACGGCTAGTCGGCAACCTCTGGTGTTTGGGGAAATGCACTTTAGGTCACATGGTGAACCAGGTTCAAGGCACCCATTGAGTGGCACTCGGAATCGGGACGTTACAAAGTGGTATCAAAGGGGTTATTTTTCTTGATTTACTATTTGGAGCCATAGTCAGGGATAGGATGAACGGTAGTTGGTAATAAGCTGTTCCTGGGCGTAGCTAATCCTTGTACAATGAAAATCCAATTTACCTCTTGTTGCAATTTTATTGATTTTTCAATTTACGGTAGATATCTTTTCACCGTTGGGTGACGTACTTGAGATTGTGTTGTTTATAATTTATCTGTGGGTTCTATTTAGTTGGAACCCGATGTGATGAGGGTATGTCATCTCATGCATCATATAGGCACATGTTTGATATCACATGCCTTGCATAGTTTCTATGCCATGTAGGTGCATTAAAACTGCAAGTTGTTGTGATAGTTGTTGTGATAATAAAGCATGCTGTTGTGATAGGTGCTTGATAAATACATGCTTTGTGATACGGTATTTTTGTTTGAGCCTATTTATAGAATGGACTCCAAACTTCGGTTTTTGGGGAGTATGGGCCCCCATTGACCAGAATTTGGTGGATCATTGACTGTTTGTTTCTTATAACACAGATAAGATGTCAAAAATTGATTCGTGGGGAGTATGGCCCCTCATGGATCGGAATTTGACACATAGGTGTTGGTTTTTAGTAATTTCTGGGTTCCAGGGAATCTTCTGAGGCATACTGTCTGGAAACCTAGTATACACGTCGTGTAGTACTTTATACATGTCGTGTGTGTTCTTCTATTCAAGAATAAAAATATACTTTTTTAGTACATTACATGTACCTTAAGTACACACCGTTTAGTATCTTCCCATGTCACAAACCGTGTGGGTGGCGACATGGGGAAGGGAAGAGCTTGGGGAGAACAAGCCGTGTAGCTTTTGTACACACCGTGTAGTGTTAACCCGGAGTCCGACCATGTAACTAACAACACGTGTCAGTGAACTCTTGTACAGAACACGCCGTTTCAATGATGAACATGCCGTGTAGTCTGACCTAGGGACTCGGCCATGTAACTAACAACACGGGTCGGTGTCACCTCTACTTCAACACGCTATGTACCTGTGGGACACGCTATGTAGTCTGGACTGAGGATTGACTGTGTGGTGCAGCTGTGTGGTGGGGAAATGAGGTGGTGTATATGCCGTGTACGGGTGTAACACGTTGGGTAGTTGTAAGCCGATTAGTTGGATGTGTAACAGACGACACAAGTAGTTGGAAAATAACACCCTACACACTGTGTTGATTATATACACGCCATGTAGTTTTTTTTTCAATAGAAGACATGTGGCTTAGCCATGTAGAAGGACTCGGTCAGGGGAAGGGAAGTCAGGTACATGCCGTGTAGTCATTGTACAAGCCTTGTAGTCTTGTTTTGCAATTTTTGAAATTCATTCTTACTCTTGTTTCCATTGTGGTTCCTTTGATTTTCGGTCTTATTAATCTTAAATCTAAGTTGTGTTTTTGACCTTGTAGTGTCATGATGCCTAGACGACTATGCGTTGTTCTCCAGGAGAGCGGCAACGACTATACTCCAGAGGTTGTGGACCATGGGCTACCAGTGGATCCTCCCGCAGAGCCAGATGCGGTGCCAACTGTTATACCGGACACAGGCATGGATGCGCAGTTCCGTGAAGGGTTTATGCGGTTCATACAGACCTTTCAGGGAGCACCACAAGCTGCCACATCTATGGCTGAGATGACGCGAATTTTCCACCAGCAGCATCCGCCTACATTTTTCGGGGATGGAGGACCACAGGCTGTGAAGTCTTTGTTGGGGTCGATGCAGACTATTTTTGAGCATATTGAGACACCTCCAGGGTGGAGGGTCAAGCTCATGACATATACGGTGCGTGATTCCGCCAAGAGGTGGTGGGATGTTACCACCCAATCAGAGCATCACATTTACATGGCGCGGGAAGACTTTCAAACAGTATTCTATGAATTTTTCTTCCTGGAGACGTTGAGAGTAGATAGGGCTTGAGATTTTATGAATCTGTAGTAGGGCGCTATGTCAGAGATGGACAATTCTGCTCGTTTTACGGAACATCAGCACTTTCCACCCGTGCTGGTGGGTGATGAGATGTTGAGAGCCAGAAGTTTTGAGGATAGTCTTTAGTATGGAATCCGAGTGCTGGTGAATGTTTTCAGGTTACCTTCAGTACACGCTATCATAAATCAAGTGCTGATTACATAGAGGAACCTACAAGAATCTAGTGGTGTGGGCCAGGGCAGTTCAACACCAGTTACTTGTACCGTTTTGGCTGGCAAGAGGAAGAGACAGATGGAATTCTCTAAGGGTGGCAGTACCAGCCAGGCAGCGTCTTGAGGTGGCCCGATCAGGCGCTACCAGTGTGGTAGAGAGGGGTACAAGTGGCCGTAGTGTCCACTAGACCTAGTGGAGTGCCGATATTACAACATGATGGGTCATCTGCAGTGATTTTGTAGGGTGTTTCTACTAGTGGCTAGTGAGAGGGGTTCTGTATAGACTCTGCATGTGGGAGAAGGACCAGTGGCTTTTTAACAGTTGGGGAACTGGAATATGTCAGGGCGTGCAGGAAGAGATGGTGGTCGTGGCTGTGGTAGCAAGACACCAGGATCTCATAGGCCGCAGGGCAGGAAAGCTTAGGGTAGTCAGGTTGTGTTGCAGGGCCGCGGCACTGGGCTGTATTTTGCAGTGTAGCAGACCCAGCAGGAGCTGGATCCCAGACCCTCTATAGTCAGAGTTACTATTCTAGTAGCATCTGTCTTATCTTCGGTACTTTCTGATATGGGTGCTACATATAGTTTCATATCTGTACCCATTTTAGAGAGCCTTGGGCTCTATGTTTCTACTTCAACCGATATCAAGATGTTAGACACTCTGTTGGGGACTAGAATGGCTGGTGTGCATCAGTGCAAGGCGTTCCCCCTTGAGGTTGGTGGGTGTCACTTTCTATGGGACCTCTATGTCTTAGAGATGATAGCTTATGAATTCATTCTCAGGATGGACTAGTTGGTTCCATATTGAGCCTTTCTAGACTACTATCATCATTGGTTGCATTTCACGTCATCAGAAGGTGGAGAGTTTCTATACCAGGGTGAATGGGATGTTCAGGTGAGTTGAGCTGGACCAGTGCATCATGGGTGAGGTGGAGTCACAGCCCAGATTACGAGTTTGTATCTAGATGATCAGGGACTTGTCAGACGGATTTCCCTCTATTTGTTGATAATTTCAGGGATGTCTTCCCATATGACTTTTCTGTTCTACCTTTGGAGTGAGAGGCGGATTTCCCAATTGAGCTCAAGCCAGGAGCAGCACCGGTATCCATTTCTCCTTATAGGATGGTTACACCTGAGTTGCAGGAGCTCAAGAGGCAGTTAGAGGAGTTACAGTCGCAGGGTTTTGTCTAACCCAGTACTTCACCATGGGGTTCGCTTGTCCTTTTTGTGAAGAAGGATGATGGTACCCTGAGACATTGCGTGGATTATCATAAGATGAACCAGTTGAATGTTAGGAACTGATATCCCTTGCTGAGGATTGATGATCTGTTTGATCAGCTTCGTGGAGAACGAGTTTTCTCGAAGATTGACATGAGATCAGGATATGATTTGCTACGCGTGAGACCATCAGATATACCACTTACAGCTTTTCAGAGCAGATCTGGTCTGTATAAGTACTTGGTTATGTCGTTTGGACTCACGAACACACCAGCAGTTTTCGTGGCTCTAATAAATCGCGTGTTCCATCCTTATCTTTATTCTTTTGTGGTAGTATTCGTGGATGACATCATGGTGTACTCTCACACTCGACATGACGATGCCATGCATCTTGAGATCATATTTAGTACATTGAGAGAGCATTGGCTATATTCTAATGTATCAAAGTGCCACTTCTGGATGGACCAGATTCACTTCCTATGTCATATCATCTCAGAGGCATGAGTTAAAGTAGTCCCAGAAGAAGGTGATAGCAGTAGTTTTTAGGGAGAATGATAAGAACGTGTTTGAGATATGATGTTTCTTAGGGCTGGCTGGTTACTATATATGCTTCATATAGGACTTCTCCCTCTTAGCAGCACCGTTGATGGGTCTGACTTAGAAGGGTGTGAAGTTCGTTTGGTCGGAAGCTTGAGAGACAACCATTCAAGACCTGAAAGGAATGTTGACATCATTACCGATCCCGATACTCCCAAAGCAGTGGACAAGCTACAAACATTACTTTTATTCATCAGGGATTGGGATGGGAGTAGTGTTGATGCAGGGCGATCGAGTCGTTGTGTACGGGTCTCAGTAGTTGAGGCCACGTGAGAGGAATTACCCGACACATGATCTCATGTTAGATGCAGTTGTTCATGTGTTACGCTGCTGGAGACACTATCTGTTGGGAGAGCATTTTCTGGGTTTCACCGACCACAAAAGCCACAAGTATATTTTTACTCAGCGTGACCTGAATCTGAGGCAGAGGAGGTGGGTCGAGTACCTACAGTCCTTCGATCTTGAGTTTGCCTATACACCTGGTAAAGGTAATGAAGTAGCTGATTTACTGAGAAGGAAGACTCAGATACAAGCAGTGCAAGAGGCCAGTGGTGAGTGGGAGCTCGTGGCATTGTTCACTGAGAAGCATCTGGAGGTGCACGACAGTCAAGGGCAGACTTTCCTTTCCTCTTTAGCTATGACTTCTACCCTCCTAGACAGAGTGAGGATGAGACAACTATAGGATGCAGAAGGCCTAGTTCTACGAGAGTTGGTGGCATGTGGGGACCCTCCACCTGGTTGGACGATAGGTTGTGATGAGGTTTTGGGTTTCCATGGATGAGTGTCGGTTCTAGGGGATATATGCGAGGAGCTGATGCGATAGTTTCATCTTTTGTCTTGGACAGTTCATCCTGATGTTACCAAGATGTACCATGACATGAGGCGTCAGTACTGGTGGCTGGGTATAAAAAGGGAGATAGCTGGTTTCGTTACGAGGTGTTCCACCTATCAGTAGGTGAAGGCAGAGCACCAGAGGCCAGCTAGGCTATTATAGCAGTTACCCATTCCTGAGTGGAAATGGGAAGATGTAGCGATGGATTTCATGATCGGATTGCCGAGGTCACCTCGTGGAAATGACGCCATGTGGGTTGTTGTGGATAGACTAAAGAAGGTACTAATTTCATGCTGATCAAGGATACCATTTATGTTGAATAGCTCAGAAAGATGTATATCTGAGAGATCGTTCGTCTTCATGGGGTCCCTAATTCTGTCGTTTCAGATAGGGACACCCACTTTACATCTTGTTTCTGGCAGATTTTTCAAATGGAACTCGGTACACAGGTGCTTCTGAGCACAACATACCACCCTCAGACCGATGGCTTGTCAGAGCGTACTATACAGGTGCTAGAGGACATGCTGGGTGCATGCGTCCTAGACCTTAGGGGCTCATGGGTGAAGCATATACCCCTAGTCGAGTTTTCTTATAACAATATTTTTCAGGAAACTATTGAGATGGCACCATACAAGGCTTTATATAGTAGGCCATGTCGTTCACCTTTGTGCTGGTTAGAGGCAGGTGGGGCAGATTTACTGGGGCCACAGCTCGTGCAGCAGGCATCTGAGCAGGTCCAGTTGATTCAGAAGTAGATGGCTACTGCGTAGTCTTGACAGAAGTCATATGCTGATCACTGCAGATGACCTTTGGAGTTCATGGTCAGGGATCAGGTTTTCTTGCATGTTTCGCTGAGGCTGGGACACATGTGGATAATGAGACAGGGTAAGATTTCACTAAGGTATGTGGGTCCATTCGAGATTCTAGAGAGAGTCGGGCTGGTTGTCTATCGTTTGCGGTTACCGTAGTGGTACCAATCCATGCACGACATCTTCCACGTGTCTCAATTGTGCCGCTATCATTCAGACCTGTCTCACGTTTTTCAGCCTGAAGAAGTTGAGCTAGAGGCAGATGCATCCTTTGAGGAGCATCCGTTTCGTATCGTTGATAGGAGCACAAAGTTTCTAGGAGGTCGGTCAGTCCCTCTCATACGGGTGCTATGGAAGCATGGCCGAGTGTAGGATGAAACCTGGGAGCGGGAGACCAATGTACGTGCTCAGTGGCCATAGCTGTTCTGAGCTATATCTTCGCCACCTTGGAAGGGAAATTCGGGGATGAATTGCTATAAGAGGGGAAGTTTGTAATAACCCGATTCTTATTTTTGAGGTACAAGCTTCTTCTTTTCTCTTTTCCTTATGTTTTTTTGAGGAAATATGGAAAATGGGAAAAAATTTAAATTTTGGTACTACACGCCGTCTACTTTTTCCACATGCTGTGTATTTTGGCCGTATTGGGATGAGTACATGGGGCGTGTAGACATGCCGTTGAAAAAGGGTGTAGGAACCGAGTACACGCCGTGTAGTGGTCCTTTACACGCCGTGTAGTCAGTAGGCAGGACAAAACAGTAAGGTGGTGGAGTAGCCGCCAGCTGGGAGACAGTACACGCCGTGTAGTGGGGAGTACATGCCGTGTACTCATGTCGACAGATGAGAATTATGGTGGTGCCGCTAGGGGAACAGTTAAATAAAGGAAGTACACGACGTGTACATAGAAGTACACACCTTGTACTTTGTTTTTTCTTAAATTGGAAGTAGCCTCCCCTGTTCACAAGGAAGGCTTAGAAATTGAAGAAGGAGTGGGAGAGGGAGGCCAGAGCTTCGAAGATCTGCTGAACGCCCATCGGGAATCCGATTTCTGTACCATCGATCTCCCTTGAACCGCACAGGTGAGTTCTTCCTCCTAGTGTAGTTCGTGCAAATTCATTCCTATTGGAGAGTTATTTATGGTTTAATGGTTTATCTTCCTCTTCAAATCTACATCATTTTTGGTCATTCCTTGGATTGGCGTTCGTGTATAACGCTAGTTGTTGTATATGGTAGGTTTCTTGGTGTTAATTTTTCCAACTTTCGTGTGTTTTGTGCAGTTTTTTGCCACAAATCCATGTTGGGGTGTCGTGTGGCTGAGGCTGTTGCAATATTTAAACACCTAGAATTGATTAGGTATTTTAATATGATATTAAAATGTTGGTTGGTATCGTTGCGTGGATGCAGAACCACCTTGGGGGTGTGTTCCAATGATTAGGCATTTGGCCAGGATACTTGAGGGTATGCCTTTAAAGTAGTAATTGTAGAATTTCCTTGAGAGGAATTTCTTGTTTACTACTTGTTTACCTGTTAGGAATGGCTCAGTTACTTGTTTGGCCTGAGGGTGTTGTTGTTATTAGCCTGAGGGCACTGCACTGTTTAGCCTAAGGGCAGAAGTTATTTCTCCTGAGGGAAACCTTTCGTGCTTGAGGGCTCGACTTCTGTGCCTGAGGGAGACACTTCCTATGCCTGAGGGGAACTTCTGATATGCCTGAGGGCTATACCTGTGGGTTGGGTTCTACTGACCTGAGGGTAAGGTTTTGCTTGTCTGAGGACGTAGACTATTTACATAGAAATGTAATGTGGTGATTTCTAATATTTAATGGATTAAATGAACAATAAAATGGAAATATAACTGGTAGTTAGTTACTTTTGAGTACTGCTTACTTTATTTCATTTTTACTACTACACACTTGTTGTATGTGTTACACACAGTTGAGCATGTGCCTTTGGTGGGTGCCTACTGAGATATGTTTCTCACACCATGTTTGGGTCATTCCTTTCGGCCCAAACAGATTATGTTTCTACAGGTGTAGATAAGGGAAAGAGTCCCTATATAGGTACTTGACTGTTGCTGAGGAGTATGAGGGCATGGGACCGAGCCTAGGCTCGCAATGCCAATGCATTTTGTTTTTCTTTGTTATGTTGTACTCTTAATTTTGTTGTACTGTATTGACGTATAACATGTTCTGGCTGTTTTGGTAGTACTTGAGACATGTAACATCATTATTTATTTACTGTTGTTTATTTCAGTTTTGTATGGTTTACTACTTCTGATGTTTGTTGTATGTTTTATTTCCATTTTTTTGCACTACACTTTGACAATGAGGGCATAGTTTCCCCACTATCAGACCTGGGCCCTCGCTGCTAGTCAGAAACCGCTGGTGTTTGGGGAAATGCGCTTGAGGTTATGTGGCGAATTGGGTTCGGGGCACCCGTTGAGTGGCATACAGAACAAGGATGTTACATCCATCCTCTTCCATAGTCATTCGTGGGATACAAATGAAAAATAAATAATGGAAGGGTATCTTGTACACTCCAATACAGTATAGGATCTTGTTCTAATATATATATAAAAGTAGATAAAAGAATATTGAAATTAATTTAAAATAGAGATGGAGTAATGAGTGATGGGAGTGTTTTTAATAAAATCAATATATAATCAGCAGCTAGATGATCAATTTTAATTAAATGATTAATTAAAAATCAAATATATTTCAATCTTATAAAAACATAATAGATTTCTATTGAATAAAAACCGAGTATAGAATATAAAATCTATGATTTTTAGTATATTTCTCTCTAATTTTTTCATGTGTGGCTATTCATATTTAAGAAAATTACATCAACATTTAGAGATGGTAGAATATTCAAATAATAATCCTTATAAGGATTATTCTAACATGGAATTTATAAATTATCTTATTCTCATTAACTGATCTATAGAATATCCATTCGAACTTTAAAAATTACTCACTACATGAATTATGTGTTTTCACTAAATATTTACATAGGAACATTCACATCATCCCACACATGGATGGAAAAGAAGACATGATTACTTTACTCTATGTCAAAAGATAAATCACTTGATTTCTTGATTTGTCCACTTATATCCTTCATTCAGTCAAATGGGTTATTCATTTGGTCACTTGATGTCTTTATGTAGTAGGTTGATTACTCATGTGTTATGTTCAAAATGTGGATAATATTCATTGTACGTCAGCATAGTTGGTTAAAGTCTTCAGGAAATTAGTTTATTCTTTTTTGTGGTTAAATAAACAATCCATGCAGCAAATTTAGTACACTTGTGGTTAGTTAGGTAATTATAGAATTTTGTATCTAACAAATAGTTACATATTTGTTTGTTTGGTCACTTCGACATTATCTTTCTATTACTTCATCATAATTAGTTTTACTTCATTGTTATTTGAATAACCTTGTGGTGTGGGTGGATGTGTTATATTAAATATAAAACTATATTATTTATTAAACACATTATAATATCATATTTCATTGAAGCTATTACTAAAATAAGATAAATTATTTGTGAGCATTAAGATAAGGTGTTTCTGGACTAAGACGATAATATCCCCCTTTTACTGATCACAAATCATGGATGACTGAAGATTGATGAAAAATATAAATTGGTGTGAAAATTATCCTTCAATAAGTAATAATGGGGACATTAATATAGTACACACCCATTTTGTATTGTTAAAATTAATGTATAATTAATGTTGAATTGGTAATTTAGACATAAAAATTCATTCAATGAAATTATTATATAAGTATTAATATAAAATTGATATTCAAGATAGGGTTTACCCTCTCATATATTTTATTCATATTCTGTATAAATTTAACCAATATTCTTCATTCTATATCATGGTATATATAATTATGTCTTCTGGGTGTTTTGTATCTTGGTAGCTCCCAAAGAGCCTTTTTAATGTCATATTGTGTTGGATAAATAGGATATGATATTTGATAATATGAATACTATCCTATATGAGATACATTGAAATTGTTTTCCCATATCATTAATGAAAATTTAACCTTATATCTATATTAAATGGATCAGATAGAATCCCATATATCATCATTATAAAACATAGTATTCAAATATAAAACATTAATAATTTAAGGATAAATTTGTTTATTTTTTCTTTAATCCAATCTGCCAATCCTAATTTCAAAATTGATATCTAGTCTACGGATATAATGGATAGTAACTAGTTGGTTTTCACTTATTTATATTTACACATAGATTAATTCCTCAAATTAGGGTTATGATATAATATTGAAAAAATAAATATATCACACCACTTTATTGATATTATTGAGGGTGGTGAAGGTGCATGATACTATACATTGAAAGATAATTTCATTATAAAATTTTCCAATGATTTTGGGATATCTAGATGGTCTTGTTTTTTTAAGAGAATAAAGGATTGTGAATGAAAGGATAAAAAAGAAAACATTTGGGTATTCCAAAAAACATGAAAGAGTAGTGTTCCGATTTTAATTCCAATATGATATTATTCAATAATTTAAGAATTTCATAAAAATGATAAAATAGAATAATTAAAATAAAATCATTCTAATCTACATATTATTATTTTAATTCTCAAATATATATGGTAGGTTAACGGATAATAATATAATTTTTGGGGTAATATATGTATATCATGTTCAATTTAATTAATCCAAGACATTCCATTAGTTAACAGGGATGGTTTATAGCATGTTAACGGTTCATAAAATTAAGATTGTGGTATCTTAAGTATTTCGTGGTTATTTTACATTCCATATGACAAAGCCTTATGTAACATAGAGGTTCTAATGTAGAATAATTGATCATATAATTGAATTCTATGAGAAACTTAATTTAGCAAATAAAAATCTCTTACAATCAATTTATACCAAATCACAAATAACGATAGCGTAAACTACAAATAATAGAATTTTTAATTTGAATACTTGTTTGAAAAAATGAAACAAATATTTTTTAAAGAAATATTAATAATCTAGCAAACCCAAATGGTACGAAAATAGATAAACTTGTTTAGAATAATTAATTCTTCCTAATTCAGGTTTGATATAATTAAATATATATATATTTGAGAATCCACTATGATAAATTGTATTAATTATGTGTTTTTTATTTTTTCACAATTAACATTTTTGTATAAGAATGTTTTTATTATTTATTAATTAGATCATGTCTGTCATAATGATATTTATAAGAAAGCTAAAAGTTGCTTAGAATATAAACCCAAATATAAGTGGAGAGAATTGTAATTAAATAAGTAATTTTCTAGACTCATATAATAAGATTGAGAAGCACCAAAATCAATGTATTGGATACATCGACATCATATTCAAATCAGATAATCCAAATAATTATAGTAAAAACTGTTGTTTTCTAGAATTTTCCATTTTTAGTAATTGAAGAATGAAATAATTAGTTGAGTTAGAAATAAATATATTTTTGAGTGAGGTAGACATAATGATACTGAAATGGATTATTAAATAAAGTCAATTAATGAATATTTTAATGTTCTCAAACATTATATTCTATATTTTGTGATGATTTGATGATTAAGAAGTGCTAAAAAATCATGAAAACTATCATGATATGTTCATTTGATGAAATGGAGGAATCATAATGATTGCATCGATTCCTAAATTCAAAAAAAGTCTTCATCATTTCAATATATACCAAACACAAATATTTTCTCAATAAATAATTTTCTAATATATAGTTTTTTAAAAAGGATAAAAGTCTATAAGTGGATTAATCATTGAATAGTTCACATTATTATGAAAAAATAATCATAATGATAGTCCCATCATAATGATATACGGGAGAAATAGAAATCCAAAAGAGATGATAATGAAACAAAAATTATAATTAATTGAGAAAGAAAGAAAAATTTAAATGAGATGAGAATGAAATAGAAATTGTTTGGAGATGCGAAAAAATATAAAACATAATGAGAAGGGAATAAAATAAAAAATGTAATGAGGTAAAAAGTTATCATGCCATAATGAGATGAGAAGAATAAAATTCCTAATGAGATGAGAAGGAAAAAAATTCATAATGATCTAATTATAAAGAGGACTCAAAAATAATATTCTAGATGTTTTATGAAAAGTTTAAGAGGTAAAAATGGAATTTAAATTTTCCATAAATCATAGTGAAATATATGGAGATTTGAATAAGTCAATATTGAAGTATAAATGTTAATGGTCATGGATGTTATTGAAATCTGAGGAAGTGGGGAAATTTTTCAAAAAATTAACTCTATTTTTATAAGATTATTATAGATAGATTCTTAGTTGATTCATTCATTTTAACTTTCACTCAAGTAGAAAAGGAGGAGTGTTGGATAATTCACGTGAAATGTTTTTCCAGACTAAGATCTTTGAATAAGATAAGACACCTAAAAGTTTGTCTACTATAACAGGAAATCATATTGACTTAATTAGACTAGGAAAGATAATATTGAGCATTTGAGAGGAGTTTGAGTAAATTATATTCAGAATTGATTAATTAAACAATGGTCATCAAACCTGACATCACTCTATTGAGTTAATCAGATCTAGCATCATTGGATTTGTGAAAATCAAATCCATCCAAATAGGACTAAGGATTCTTAGTGATCATTTATGGAGAAGTTTAAATAAATCATGTATTACTTTATTTGGAATAATTTTATTTTAATAAATCAACAGATATTGATGGGAGTTAGTATAATATTTTCAATAAGGATATATAAGGGGTCAAATGGGACTTTTCATATGTTGTATTCACATATTCATAATAGTGAATTTCTAAGGACCCATGAGAGTGTCTATAGGAAGGATATAGGTTTTCACACTAAGGTTGAACATTGTAAATTGCTTTTATTTTACTTGATTTCATACATTTTAATTGATGAGTATTTATTAAAATGTAATAATATAATAAATCATAATAGGTTGAAGGGTTTTTTTGTTTTAAAAATAATTGAAACTTAGAAAAATTGAACATTTAATTCCAAACCCCCTTCCGAGTTATTATTATTTCCTTTAGAACATTAATTTTCATCAGAGTGAAGGTTCTCTTGATGAATTCTTATCATGGAGAATATCCATTCTGCCAATATAATATGAATTCCAATATTTCATGGAAATAAATTATATGGATGGAAGAATAAGATGAATCCTTATCTCATATCTCTTGGCTTGGATGTTTTTAATGATTCTAATATTGGTTTTCCACCTATTGAGATAGATTCCCCTATGACATTTTCTAATAATAGAAATATATAATTATAGGGAATAGATAGAAATGAAATTCTTATATCCTTATCAAAGAATATTAATCATAAGTTTATGGGTCTTAGTACATTCAAAATTATGGGAGATATGATTGAATGTATATTCAAAGGTAATATTAAATTGATGTATGAAAATCTACAAATATGAAATAATAAGTTTGAATACATCCAAATAAGAGATAAATAAACTATTGATGAATACTTCACCAGAGTAAATTAGATTGTTGGTAATAATAGAGGATTAAGATATATCCAGTAATATTCTACAATTATAATGAAATTTTTTCAAAACATTATAGACACATTTGATTCAAAAATTTCAAAATTAGAATATAAGGATGATTTATCTCTTGATGAATTGCATAAATTTATTATTTCTTATGAAATGTGGAATGATCTAATGTTTAAAAAGATTTTGAAATATGAATTTAATTTTAAATCTACAATAAAGATGAAAATCCATGATTTTGAAGAAGATTCTATTTATGAGTCTGATGTTAAGGAATATGATGAGTAGAATGACAATATTATGTCTCATATCTCTAAAAATATACCAAGAAGAAGGAAACATTGAGGTAAATGATTTCTGAAATGTTTTGAGTACAACAAATTAATAACTTTGATATGAATTTCCCTAAGAAAAATATTGGAGAATATTGAGATGATTCTGATCAAAAACCTTGATGGATGAAGTGGAACAAAAATGATAAATAAGAAAATTCATCGAAAAAATACAAGAAGAAGTTTACTGGAAAATATAAGAATATTGGGTATGAATGTTTAATTGGACTAAACTGGTATTTCTTTTGAAGGTTAATATTCTAAAAAATTCAGAGCCTTTATTGAAAAAGTTGAGAAAACAAAATATTCCACATATTGTGAAGAAGGTTGTGAAAATTTATATAGAAACTACCATCTCAGAACTTAACTTCTTGAATGTATTGAGAAAAACCAAAATCTTGAGAAATAAATTAGAATATATAATCAATATGTTTATGAAGTTATTGATGGATGAAAAAATTTCATCATATAGAAGAAAATTTTGTCGAGGAGATATTAAGTTAAAAACATAAATTTTCTCAATTGGGAATGATGGATGAAGATATTTCTAAGAAGTTAAAAGCTAATGAGTAAGAAGATAACAAGTATCAAATAAAACTATTTGAATAAAACTGTACCTTTCGGAAGATGAATGAATATTTCAATAAATCATCAGAATTAAATTAAAGAAATTATAAAGTTTCTAAGAATTTTGAATATGAGAATCAGGTGAATTATTCACTCACCAAAATTATTGTTTCATTTTATTATTTTAACGTTTCATGTTATGTAAAAGGGGCTGGTAAAGCCTGGGAGTATAAAGGATGTTTCAAAGATATCAAATGTAAAAAATTATATAAATCACTCAAAATAAAATATGGTCCACATCCTGAGTATTTTATAGAAGAATGAAGATACCAACTATAAAAATATTTCTATATAAAAAGATCTTTCAAGAATAGAAAATAAATATTTGATGGATATTGTTGGTGTTGTGGAATATATGGAAATAAAGATTATAATTTTTTTCTGAACTTATCTCTACTCAGACAAAGGATTCAGAAAATTCAAAGAAATAGTGTATGTAGAATGAGTAACTTTCCTATCTTACAGAAAGTTGAAAAGGTGAATTCTCAAGATGTAAGAATCATTGAAAAAAAATCAATTTTAATTTTTGGAAAAATTTATTGGAATATATTTTTAGACTATTAATTATGCCTAAATATATATGATGCCCCTTCTGGAACATGTTTTTTATTATAGAAAATAAACAGAAGCTAAAAAAAAGAAAGTATTGGAAAGATATTTTAATGTTGAGGTAGCTTTGGGTGAAATTAAAATGAGGAAACCATTGAATCAGGATAATAATTGTTATTCACATATGATAAGAGATAATAATCTTGAAGCATGTTGATATTCATTATATAGGATTAGTTACCTTTGGTAATGATAGTTCCTTAAAAATCATATGAATTTTAATTACTCAGATTGATGTTGAAAAATTGAAATCTAAGAATGTTTTATTAATTGATTTGATAAAACATAACATATATATTATAAGTCAAATTTTTTATGATAGAAAAGTATATTTTTTAAGAAATATTTTTTTTCATAAAATGTGTGAAAGATGGAAAATTTATTACAAAAGTAGAAAAAAATAGCGGGAATCTCTTCCAGATAGAAGAATTCAAGAACCCATGATACTTTAGTTCTAAATATGAACAAAAATGTCGCACCGAAGGATTGGAAACTCTAGAGAAAAATATGAACCAACATTCTAATGTTGATTTCATTTGAATCATTCCATAATGTAAGAGAAGAGAATAATGTGTTTGTGTAACATGTCTAAAAGGGAAGCTAACTAACAAAAGTCATAAAATAATTGAAATTCAACCTACCAGACCAGTTGAGCTTATTCATTCTGATTTATGCAAGATGATGATACATCAATCAATAAAATATGATATATACCTTATTGTTTTTATTGATAATTTCACTTAGATAAAAAACATCATGTTTATGAAGCACAAGTCAAAAGCTATTGAAATGTTCACGTTCTATAGAAAATATACTGAGAATGAAATTGGTGTTTCCTTAAAAAATATTAGAATAGATAATCATACAAATTCACAATCAATACTTTAGAATGTTATCTAGGAAATCACGGTATCAAGCATCAGTACAGGAATCCATATAGTCAACAAAAAAATGGAGTATAAGAAATAAATAGTATAAATTTGGTTGGAATGGGATGAAATATGTTATCAGAATATAAATGTTCAAAATTATATTAGAGATGAGCTTTTAGTATTGATGTATATGTTCAAAATAGAAGCATGTTGAGTGAAGAACCGACCATACTCCTTCTAAAATAGGGTCTAAAAAAATATTCATTGAAAAACTTAAACATTTTATAAAGACAATGCCTGCTAAAAACATCTATATTTGAGAATGTTATAATAGAAAGATAATGAAGATACTTTTATGGGTTATTCGCTAAATGAATGAAGTTAGAAATTCTAGAATAAATTATTTCCAAAAGTTTATGGACTCATATGATGTAGAAGTAACAAAAAATAAAAAAATTGTTTTTAATTGTTATTGATAATACTGCAGAGGATATGTTGGAGATTTCAAAAATAGTGAAAGTTATTCAAAACATCATTATCCAGATTCAGATGAATAGTGTAATGAGGAAAGTGATGTTTTGATATAAACATTGGAATTTCCAACCTTATAAATAATATTAATCCTGAAAAAATTATTTGAAATCAGAAGGCTCCAGTTTATACTAGATAAAAGTTGATATTCCAAACTCATACATCAAATATCTTCAAATTTGAACTAGAATCATTTCCATTAAAGGTTAAACAAGAATAATGTTTGGATTATATGAATTAATTTTTGGATCAGTTTGATAAAAAGAGAAACCTGGTAACTTTTTCCATGTCCGTCAAATAAAAATGATATCAGAATGAAGTTTTTTTACATCATTAAGTTGAAGGAACATGTAAAAGTTTCACAAAAAATTCATGGCATGTTTTTAAAGGGTGTGTATAAGTGTAAGGTATAGATTTTGAAGAATCATTTGTCCCCATTTCCAATATTAGAAACTATTAGAATGTTACATTCAATGCCTGATCATTGGAATTATAATGATTATTAGACGGATGTAGATTCATATTTATTAAATGGTGAGATTGATAAATAATCTTATATTGAAAATCCTTCAGGTTTTCTACTTGATGTGGTACAAAACAATTTTTTAAATTGACGAAATCATTGTTTGGGATCAAACATGTACGATGTGAATGGTATTATAAACATGAATGTTGTTTGAGAATGTTCATATTTGGTAATGAAAAGTTTATAAAAAACATATATGTGAATGTTTCAGACTCTGAAACTCTAATTGTAATTTTTTATTTGGATGAGATAATTGTTTATGTGGATCGATAAGGTGTTTTTGAAACATTTTCTGAAGAAAGAGCGAAGAATATAGATAATTTATTGTTCATAAAATTAAATTTATTCCATATATTACAAGTTCAAACAAATTATTATTATTATCTGAAAAAAATTGTGATTAGAAATTTATAGAGATGTTTGGGGTGGAGGAATCAAAATATGTTTCTACTTCTATTTTAGTGATCATAATGTTGAGTAAAGAAGAAAAAAGAAACATTGTCCATTAGAACTATTTTTCAAAGATGATAAGAAGTCTTCATTACCTTATATCCTCAAGAACTCATATTTTTTATATTGTGACATATTCTACTATGTATCAATGTAATCCAAATGAATTGTATATGTTGGTAGAAAAAATAATTTTGGGATATGAAAAAGTAAGAAATACACATGGGTTTTTTTATAAAATAAATAGTGAGATGATGTTTCATAGTTTTATCAAATCCAATTGGTCTAGATATTTTAATGATAGAAAATCAAAAACATGAGAACATTTTTTCCTAAGTGAATGTTGTGCGAGATTAAATTGTGAGAAAAAATTAATGCAACATTGAGCATAGCTGAATCTAAATATGTTGAACTTACTCAATATTATAAACCAAGGATGTATATTAGAATTCAGCTGGGTTATTGGAAACTAAAATTTTTTACACCATTGAAGATAAATTGATATAATAAAAGTTTAATTGGTCTTTTTAAAACTCAATTTAAACATTTATGATTGAAACACATTGATATAAATATTCACTTTATAAAAGATAATGTTGGAGTTGGAGTTGTTTTTTTGGGATAAATTTCCCCAAATTTTCGATTACTGATATCTTCTTGAATGAAAATTGGAAATAAAGGATTGTGGAATTGAGGCTGAAACATCATTTTTAGCCTCCCACTGAGAATTTATAAACCTCATAAAGAATTACCCCCACCATGCTTTGGATTTTTTTGACTAAGGGGGGAAGAGAAAGTAACAACTTTGTATTGTACAACGTCTTTTACTTATCTTTCTTTCATGAATTTGAAATTGTGGTAATTATAAAATGGTGGAGAGAAAAAGAAAAGTGTGACAGGAGAAGATAAAATATGGTAAATTTTATCTTTACTATGATGAAAAAATTATTCCCAACAAGGGATGAAATTAATTAAAAAACATTATTTTATCATGTAGTGTGGCTTCAGGACACTTTCTTTTGAGAAATGATATGATTTGATAAAGGTAAAAAAATAGTTGTATACAATAGTTAAGTTATGAAAATTTTTTAAGAGTTGAAAATATTTTTCAAAAAGGTTTCCAACAATTCCGAAAGGTGAGATTAAAAAAATTTTGGATAATTATTTTTAACAATGTATTTATACCTATTGAGAAAAAATGTTATAGTTTAAGTATTTTTTTTTATTTTAGAATCAGATCTAGTCCATCATAATGTCTTTGTAAGAATGTTAAAAGTTGATAAGAGTATAAACACAATAATAAAGGGGGAGAAAATTTATTAATAATATTTTTTCACTAACTCTTAGAATTGGACTAAGATGGACCAGACTCATAATATTGGATCATTCGGCATTAGATTTAGATCATCATATCCAAATGAATCAGAGGTAGAAATTGTTGTTTATTGTACTTTTTCCTTTTTCGTAAACATGGAACAAAAGAAGATTATATGTTATAAATATAGATTTTTCGGAGTGAAGAAGTCATAATGATTCCTAAAATGTTTTGCAATGAATGTGAATTAAGGAAGATTAGAAATTTCTTAAACTTTATAATCTAAATATATAATAAATATTTTCATATCATCAAGTACTCTCAAAATTATTTATTAAATACATTTTTACCTAATAATGTATTTTTATAGAATATTTTGAAATGAATCATCATGTCATCTTCCAAATAAGATCCATTTTTATTTTACCAAAAATGTGAAGTGACACTTAGTTTTATTATGTACGAAATGTACAGAATTTACCAAAAATATAAACAATAAAATTTTAAATATTCTATAATATTTTTTTTAATTTATTTTTTAATTAAAATTATATTCAAATTATTTTGGATTATTTTTTAAAATATTTTCAAATAAAAATATGAGATTATCTGAAAGAATGATTATAATATATTTTTCGTGGAATTTAAATTCAATAACTACATAAACTATTTTTTACATTAGTTATACTAAGGATATATTGTGTTGATTCAATACTTATTTTTATTTTGAATGGTTTTTGATCAGTTTGACCAGGGAATGTATTGACGGTGTATTTATTGATTATTTTTGGTAATGATTTGGTTTCCCTTAAAATATTCACATTATTATTATCATGGAAAATTAAATTTCCCCAATATATCTATATTATTTATAATGGATATACTTATTACTTATATCATGTATCATTTATATATCTATTATTTTACTTTGAATGTAATATGATTGACTAGGGAAATTATTATTAATCGGTATTCCTTACATGATATAGAAATATATTGATAAGGCATATTATATTATCCCATATTTTTATAGGTATCCCCCTTTTGTTATTTTATTAAACAACTTTTTTTTCCTTCATCTTTGATTCTTGTTGGTTGAGTCTCATTTAGAAGTGGAGATATTTTGATTGAAAAATGACTCAAAATTTAGATATATAAGTTCGTTTGAATTAATGGAGTCCATGTATAAATATATCGAGGGGCTTATGAGGGGATTCTGTTTGTTTGTTAAACTTTGGAGGTGATTTTTTATTTTTGGAAGAAGCTGATATTAAATATGTCAGTTGGGAATATACATTACGTGTAAATATTTTGCGAGTTCTAAATTTATACTGTGATATATCATGAAATATTTTCAGGATGGAAACTCAATAAACACAATGATCATAGTTCACATTGTGTAATGTTTTAGTGGGTGTATTTTAATATGAGGTGACACATCTTTCAGTATAACTCATAAATTGAGTATTACATGTTGTATATTTTTCAGAAAAAAATCATAAATTCTGAATTAAAAATTATAGATTTCTCATATCCATAGATTTTAAATCCTCTCCATGCATTTAATTTCATTATTCAACTTTTGAAACCCTAATCTCTTGATCCATAGGTGATTTCATGAATTTTGGGAGTTCATTCCTCTAATCCAAATTTTCCAATCTAGAAATAAATCATTGATGAGTTGCTTTTTATTATTATTTCTACTCTGTTATGTTTCACTATATTGTAGAGGTGAAATAACTTAACCACAGTTGTTTTGGGTGTTCACATTAAAATTTTGAGGAATATTTTTCTTTATGAATTTTTTTTTTCATTCTATTTTTTGTTACCAGTTGGGAGAATTGTATTGATCGTCAGTTAAGGGTTAATGATCTAAAACCTAATCCTTTAATTTTTCTAATCATTAAGTGTGAGAAATATGTCTCTTGTTAAGACATAACAATAAAATTAATTAATTGAATGATTAATGATGATAAATCACGATTAATATAATACATTAGATCCCTTTGTAGGAAATCGTGTTGAGACCATCTTTGTGGCTACCCATGGGGGAGGAAATCATTGAATAATAATTAATTGGATAATGTATTAATGTTTTTTTATATTTACATGATACCTTAGGTGATTTCTTTTTATTACTATCCTTGGTAATGTATTATCGTTCCTTGAAATGACTGGGGATAATTAAATACAAAAAATAACGTTTAATTGAATGGAAAATGGTAATTTCTAGAATTAACCATTTAGTATTAGGATTTGATATTATAATATCAATGTTGTTATAACCTGTGTTGTGTTTCAAGTTGTAATGATTATATTTTGGACATGACCCAGTTTCATTTTTATAATTCATATTTTGGGGTCTTTTCTCAAACAATGAAATGTTTATAGAGATGGCTCGGCTTGGATACTGAAATTATTATATAGAGGGCTTGGCCCAGATACTGAAATGATTATATAAAGGGCATTTCCTAAATGTTGAAATGATTTACTAAAAGGATTATATCGGATGCTCAAATTCTTATATTGAGGTATTTTATTGGATGATAAAATTCGTGTGTATAGTGATTATTTCTGATGTTCAAATGATTTTATTGAGGGATTTTCTTGGTTATGTGATTATGTCATGAATATTAGTTATGGTCATAATGGTTGTGATACAAACTTAGGGATATACCATAATGGTTCCAAAGTATTATTATATTGTATTAATTGGTTTATTATAACAAATATTTATCACTTTATTGCATGCACATACTGATCAGAATGATTTTGTTTATACATAGTGGTTTTAACCTATTGATTTTTACACACAACCTATTCATACATCCTTTTGGTACCTAAACGTATTACATAAATATTGGTTGTGGAAAATGGAAATGGACCTAGTAGTTTATTGTTATTTATATGATTGGATGTATCATGGCGATGGGATCGTCTTTGGGTCTTGGACTAGGGTATTTTTAGTTTATTTGTGTTTTCATAGTATTTTATCTATATTACTTTATCTTAACATTTATATAAATTCTATCCTTGAATTACATTGTGGTTATTATTTAGATTATTGATTATTTTTTAATTTCCCATTTATATGTTGGACTATTGCTTCTATGTTTCTGTTACTATGATATTTATTATAATTCATTATTTCCACTATATTAGAATTATGCACTAGGGTTGTAGCCTCCACAATATTTCATTAATCATAGAATAATAGTCAGCAAACTTTAGTGAAAAGGGAGGTACATGTGAGGTCTAGTTACTGACCTAATTTGGGAACATGATAAATTTTCAGATCATGGGACAATACAAAGTGGTATCATAAGAGATTAGTTTTTCTTTTTTATTTATTTACTATTTATGAAAGGTAAAAAGAAGACTAGGATGATTCGGGACATGGTAATGATCTTATACATGGGGTTGATTATCCATGTATGGGGAAATTTATGTTTCTAAATATGGAATTGATGTTCATTTTGTTCTCTTATTACATTTCATGTTATTTACCCTAGGGTGATGACTTGATATCTGGTATTATTTTTTCATTATATTTACACATGTGTCTCGGTATTGTGTGACATGAGTATGAATGCATCATAATATGAACACAGGGATATATATTGACATGTACTTCTTATTAAAGGGACATATTTAGTGCATGTGATATATTTATTTATATGAACTATTAAATGATATACTTGTTTTATCTAATAAATGAAATTAAAGAACAGTTCTATCATGATAATGCAGTTATAATCCATTTTAAGAGAGAACATGAATCAATGGTTCTTTGTTGTTGTTACCTATTGAGGTTTATCTTGTTAATATAATGTTTCCACGGAGTTTGGATTTCTTTTAGATGAAATAGCTCTTCATCCTCTTAGAATTGAGTATTGGGAGAGTGGTAATCTGCATACTCTAAACGCAACTAAATAAGAGATTCTTTTAGCTCCTCGGGATCATATGGATATTCATCATCATGATAAATTCTTTAGTGTCATGAGATCTATGGAAAGGGAAACTGTTCACACGATTCCATTAATGTTTTTGTTGAATATATAGTTCAAGCTATATCATCCACATATGTTTACTGGGGAGGGAGGAACCTATGAAACTGATATTTTCATCAAGATAGTCCACATAATATTTTATCATCTTGATATACCTATAGATAAGATGGTAAAGTTTTCTACATACATTCTTGGTGGATCTTATAAGCATTGGGGGGAAATTCTACAGAAAGATGGTAAATAATTAGAGCTATACTGAATAAATATTAGGTGAATATTTAGAGCCACTTATTTCCTAAAATATTGAGGGAAGAGGTGGATCATGTGTTCATGAACATGACACAAGAGGGAATATTAGGGATAGACTATGATTAATGCTTCGATGACTTGTAGTAATTTTTGTCATATTTAGTAGTTGTTGAGATCTCCAAAGAGATATATTTTCGGGTTGGGCTTTACTATGATATCTAGTCATATGTAAACATTTTTAAGTCAATTAGATTGTTTGATGTGATGAAATAAACACACATCCTAGAATGGAATATGAGAGAGTCCTCGAGTAGTAGTCTGTTTTTTTTCATAGGGATAATTAGGAGCTCTTCTTCTAGTATCAATAGGTGTTGATAGGATAGTTTTTTCTAAGGAAATGGAGAGAAGAGTAGAAAAGGTATCGGAATTCCATCTCAGGGTTGTGTTCAATTATAGTTCAATAAATGTGGAAATTTGGTCCACAAGTGATATCAGTGTCCATACACTTCATGGGAGTTACATGCTTGAGGTAGTTTGGGTAACCTATAGAGGTTTTATTGGAGAATACTATATTAGAATGTTGGTAGGTGATTATCATTGGTACCAAAATCTGGGGAGGACTCAGCTACTCCTCAGTAGACTGGAATCTAGAGTTCCACTGGACGTTCTTGTAGAGGATGTAAACATGGTACCCCGATGAAGGAGAGGTAGTACTATCCCAATGGAAAATCATAAGGGGGTAATATTGGATCCCATGGAAGGGGGTGGATATGCTTCACAGTATACAATCTACTCTGATAAGTATTGATACAAGACCTTTTACTATCCATGGTATGATTCTTATACCACCTACCATTGCATGTATTTTGTTTGATACATGATAATCGAATTTAATTATATCTAATCCTCAATAAGTTTTTTTAGTCTTCATTGTGTAAATATTGGATGCTTTCATTACCATCGACAAATCATTGGGAGTATTGTCATAGAATATCAAACATTGCAAGGTGTGTTTACTAGAAAAGGGTGGGATCCTATTCTTTTAGGAAATATTTATACTATAAATGATAGTTTTGGAAAAAAAAATTGGAGATGTATTAGTTATTTATAATCCAGTACCATTTTGAATATTTCGGAAGGAGAGTTTCCTTTTACATTTAGAATGAGGGAACTATATTCCCTAGGGTGATTGGGATCTTTAGGTTGATCATGCAGGTCCAATTCAGTACAGATTATATTGGATCATGGCTCAGATTTTAGGTATTTCTATAGATAATGGATGAATACAAAAGGATAAATTTTCTCAAGTGGTAGATCAATTTTAGGGTGTCATTTTGGATAATTTCTTGGATTTATCACCCATGTGGGATATCATGCTCATGATCAAGTTGGATCTCGGAGAAGAGCCGGTTTCCATTCCACCTTATTAGATATAACAAAAATAGAATCCGGAATTGAAGGTTCAATTTGATGATCTAGAATACAAGGGTTATATTTAGACAAGTCTGTCATCATGGGGTTTCCTAAGGCTTTTAATTAATAATAAATATGGTACATTACACTTGAGTGTGGATTATTAGAGATTAAACTAAATTATAGTGAAGAACTGGTATCCCCATCCATGAACTAATGATCTCATCAATAAAATGTGAGGTTTACAAATATCAAAGATTGAATTGAGATAAAGGTATCATCATTTGAGAGTGAGACCATTATATATACCTCACACTATATTTAGGATTAGTTATACATGTGTGAGTTCATGGTGATGGATTTTGGTTTTAAGAACGCACATGTTGTATTCATGGCCACACGGAATTGATTATTTCATCCTTTTATATATCATTTTTTGGTTTTTTTCAATGATATCATAGTGTACTTTGAGATTGTGAAACATCATTCCCAACATCTGTCCATCACCTTGAGTACATTGAGAGATCGTCATCATTACACCATGTTAACTTAATATAGATTTTTTCTTGAAAAATTGAACTTATTAGGCAATGTTTTCTCAAAGGATAGAGTGTTAGTGGACCTAGAGAAGTTTAATACCATAGAATATTGGAATCAATGAAATAATGGATTCATGATTCGGATTTTTTAGCATTTTTCAGGTTATTACCATGGATTTATCTAATACACCCCTCAACTATAAACACTGATGTCTGGGATGACTAAGAAATGGGTGATATTTTTTTGGTCAGATGCTTGAGAGAGATACTTTTTCTAGTTGAATTGAATTCTTAAATCAGAACCTATCCTAAATTTATCAATGTTGGGTAAATCATATTCCTTGGATTTTGGCACATTAGAAGTTAGATATGGAGCAGTTATGATGTAGGAGGATTGAGTAATTACTTATTTCTCCAAGCCATTGAGATATCAAAAGATGAATTATCCCACCCATGAGATGGAGATAAATATAATAGAATATGGCTTGGGATATTGGAGAAATTATATTATTGGGGATATTTTTTTTGTATACATTTCCCACAACCGTATTAAATATATCTTTTCTTAGTGGGACCTAAACCTTTGGAAGATGAGGTTAGTCGAGTATGTGCAGTCCCTCCACGTTGAGATTACTTATACACTAGGAAATGGAAATGTAGTTACCAATGAATTGAGATGAAATATGCAGACATATTTATTGTATGAGTCTTGTAATGAATGGTAGATGAAATAACTATTTGCATACATGTATCATGTTGTTCAGGAGTCTTAGGGGTGAGTAGAAATGAATTCAATAGATGTTATACATTTAATTCTTGATTGGATCAAGGAATATCATTTATCTGAGCCAGAGGGAATAGATCTAAGGGACAAATTATATGGTTTAATGACACAATAAGTAAGGTAAAATTGTAGTGTTAATTATAATCTTTTCAATTCTCAAGAATGTGTTACTATAGGATTGTGTGAAGAGATGATGAGAGAGTTCCATACTTTGGGATGGGTTATATGTCCAGGTTTGAAAGTGTTGTATCATGATCTCCATAGAAAGCACTGGTGGTCTGGAATGGAAAAGGAGGTAGTAAGCCTTATGTAGTGATGTTTCACTTGTCAATAGGTGAAATTTGGGGATCATGGTCCTACTGGAATTATGTAGCCTCTTCCCATTGTGGTTTGAAAAGGGTATGATGTCACCATGGATTTTGTGAAAATTTTACCAAAGACACCTCGCAATAATGATGCAGTATTTGTTATCTTATATTTATTGATGATGGTATCCCACTTTTTTTCTATCAGGGATTCCTTTATCATTGAGGATCTATGTAGTCATGTGAAACTGATAGTTTGGTTGAACCATGTTATGAAGATTATCATTTCTCATAGAGATTCACATGAAATTTGTAGAGACCTGAAGCTTGATATACATGGACATTACATTACTTTTTAGGAATACTTAATACATAACAAAAAAACAGACACACAAGGATCGTAATAGTTTAGTGTCATTGGAAACATGGAATATAAACAAATAATCATATTGAAAGATCTTCAACATCTCCAATAAAGATATTCCCCTTTTTGTTTCCTTACCTAAAACCTTTCTTTATTTCCTGGGGAAAATAAAACATAAAAAGGGTGAGCTCAAATGCTCAGTAAGGGAAGACATAGAAAACATAAAACAATCCATAAACATTTGAAAGCAAAAAACATGAACATGAAATCTAAAAATTAAAACCTTGAGAAAAGATATATATCTTGGAAGTACGTAAGTCATATATCATAAAGGAACATCAATCATGATAAAATAGCATGGGAATAAAACATGAAATTGAGGCAACCATTCAGCACTTGTTTTGATTTCAATAGTAGCCAAGGCATTACTGCCAAGACCATTTTAGTGGACAACGTCCCTTTTTAAATTGAGTTCACTCCTCATTTCAGTCCTATAACACTGAAACGGATTAACTTACCGTTCCATCCATGTCTATATCATAAGATATAAATCTTTACCCAATGTATTGGAGGGAGATATAGGTCCCACGTATCTCATAATGAAATCATTCTTACTTGTGCCACAAAATAAACATACATCATTTATAATAACCCAACAAATAAAATTGGTTTCATAAATATCATTCCACCATCACATAATCCATATAAAAGAAATGGATATTATTTCATAATAATAAAATTGAAACCATATAAATCATAGAGACTTTATACTTGAAACATACACATATTAAATAATGTCATCATTGAAGGAAAATGGTTTTGATAAAACACTTGAAATGAATTATTGAGGGAAATATTCTTTCTTCTTCAAAGTAAATTACTTTTCATAAAACATAATGAAATTATAAATGAAAAAAATTTTGTTTAAAATATTCATGAAATCTTTTGGAGGAAACTTCAAGAAAAAAGGATTTATAAAACCGTGAAAATCCTTTTATTTCATATAAGTTAAAAAAAACATTCTTCTCGTACTTTTGCCAGAAAAGTCAAAAAGTACCTCGTAAAAGAAAGATTCCATATATACCATGTAGTAAAAGTAAAAAATGGGTAAAAAGGAATTTAAACATACATGAAAACATTTTTAGAAAATAGGTACATGGAAGATAAATATAACCCCAGTAAATACTTAAAATAAACAATCTCAGATAAAAACGAGATAGGAAAAGTTATCCTTTACCTTAGGTCTGATATGCTTAGAATGTATTTGAACATCTTGTATAATGATTTAAATAATGTCATTTAATTATTACAGAATCATATACATTTTTATGATATCATATATGGTTCACTTATGACTTTATATTACCCGTTGTTTTGTAAATTCCATGTTAAAGAGCGTTTTGGGTAAAATTGTTTCATTTGTCATCCGTGTTTTGACTTGTAATTATTCATATGATTACATAGATCATGATTAATTAATTACAGAATATAAAACATGATTTATATATAATATATATTCAGAATATACATATATACAATAGATTGATAAATGGAAATAAATACACCGTTCATGGAGACGGTAGGCCGTACGTACGCATGAACGCTGTTTTTGTTTCCTTATTGAATTGAATGGAATTAAGTATATGACATACATATATATATACATAAATCCAGTAGCATTATTATGTCATATATTTCATGATTACTTATTATATATACTTTATAATCATTCTTGAATTGTTAATATGGAAAATGAATCTCATCACGTCATGGAGACAGTAATCCGTACGTACGCATTTGCGATGATATCATTCCCATATTTATTGAATGATTTAAAGTGAATGATCTAATATCATATAATTCGTATGATGTTATAATAATCATATGTATTTATTCTTTACACCATTATACCCATCCACGTAATGTGGTGGTGGAAAAACATATTACACCACGGCCTGGAGACGCTATTCCGTACGTACGCACGCGCGGTGATTTCATTTTCCTTAGGATAAATAGAAGTTGAAATGGGGTTGTTTCATATTTATAATAACATATAAGTATATTATTTATACTCATGTTATTAAAATATAATTAATCAACTAAATAAGATGAAGTTGAAGAAGAAATAAAATTGAAAAAATCGGTAACAGATATTACCTCTTCTTTGACACCTCTCTTTGAAACCTTCTCTTAGGGTACAAAAATTGGTCTTTGAAGAATACCAGGACCTATCAAATGTTTATTGGTTAGTTTGGAAGGTAAATAGGTAGGGGTTGTCTGAGCTTCAAGGCTCCAAATTCTGTGAGGAGAAGAGGGAGGAGATGCCCTTTTATAAGGAAGGAGAGGGGCACCTTTGGAAATATATGAAAATATTAACTTTTATTAAATCCAAACCCTACATAAAAACTTCAAAAATGACTCAAGTACGAATATTGGATGAGATAGGGTTCTAATCTCATAAACCAATAAAATTTAGACACATTAAGAATTTATTTTAAACATTATCAACTTGATTTATCCTTATTTAATCAATTTAATTGTATTTATGGTAATAACATTATAAATTTTAAGTTATTATAAATAATTACTTATTTGTTGTTAATTGTCCATAATTGAATAATTTATAATCTTTTAGACCATATAAATTTAAATTTATAATTTTTAAATATTTTTGTGATTTTTAAACAATTTTATAAGATGTTATTTGTATAAAATAACAATAGTGTCAATTTTAACACTATTCATTTATTTGAGTTTAAATAAAAAAATATACAGAAGATATGTTCGAAATATAAGATTTAATAGATTCCTAACATGTCATATGTATCTAGAAAATTAGTGGAGCACATTAAATACTCCATATAATATTTATTTTAATATTTTTTAAACCATTTATTTGATATTTCTCTTAATAAAATAATTTCAACATCACTATTATGTCACCTTTAATGATAATTATTTAATCCCTAAAAATTATAAATAAATTCATATGATGTATATAATTTTATTATCCTTCTGGATACTATTCATGTTCGAAGTTTCATGATGTTTATCATAGAATTAAAATTATTATACTTATAAGATTTAAGAAAGTGACATGTTGTCACTTTCTTTGGTTTTAATAATAATTAAATTATTTTCATTGAAAAAAGTAGATTAAATGATTCTAATCCAACCCTTATGTGATATGTGTCTACTTTTAGTCATCAAATAGGATTTTGGCAGGTGTTAGGGAAATTTTATAATCTTATATTTACCCTTAATTACCCGATTTACCTTTAACTATGGTAAATAAAATTTACCGTAGTTACTATTCATAATGCATAAAAATAAAAAGTATCCTATTAACATAATTTGGACCTACTGATTCCAAATATCGAATTCATTTTTGAAAATTAAATACACATAAGTTTCAGTAATTAATTTTAAATTAATCTTGTTGTTAAGAAAACATGTTTTAGAAGTTAAAACATTGCCAAAGATTGAAATGTGTTTACCTATGAATTCAATGTGAAATTAATGCTAATGACATACATTATATAAAATGGAAAAAATATATTCAATTTATACTTTAAAACCATTCAATATTATACTTAAACCATATAAATTATTACGATGATAAAATTTGTTTTTAATTAAAATATATGGTGTTTTTACTATTCATTAAAATATGAAAGTTATCAGAATAATATGAAAAGTTTATCCAAAGTAAATTTTTATATCCTAATTCCAAATAAGAATTTTATTTTCTTCAAATTTAACTTATAAACATTTCAAAAACTAGATTTAAAGTTGGTGAGCCATCAAAAGGTGGAAAAACTGCATTTTTTAAAAAATAGTTATTTTACCCGAAAAAAATATTTTATTCTCATACCATGTTATAGAAAATATGTAAGATGAATAATAATGTTATAAAATTCAAAATGTAGTTAATAATATTCATAACGGATAGTCCATAATAATATTATTACAATATATCGTTGTTTAGTGAAACCCGGTATTGCGTACTACACACGCTATCGAAGAATGTCGTGATTGCGTGTAATGAAAGCCAAGTCAGGGTTGCATGTTGTGAAAGACTACTTCATTGTTTTGTATAACATAATCCACCCATATTTCATTTATACATTGAATATATATATATATACACTCAATGTTGCGTAGAATGACTTCTATAAAACGAACATGAAATTGTGTGTAACACAATCCAAGAATAGTGTTGTGTATACTGTAAGCTAATATGATGTATAGAACAAGCTAATATTAGTTTAGTTTATAATAGAACACATCACAGAAATTAAAAATAATATATCTCATAAAATCTCAGGTTGTTGCATTCTACCCCCCTTAAAATGAATTTCTCTCTAGAAATTCGTTAGGGTTATAAATGGTTTTCTACATGAATGTTTCTTTAATAGAAACCCACATTGTAAAAAGGAATAACAAAACATAACTTTAAAAACTAATGTATGAAACGTAATGGTTACCCAAATTAACTAATCATTTGGGTTTCCACATATGGGAACATAGGTGAAAATATGGATATGGAGGAGAAATCTAACCATAATGTTCTAATGGAGAGTGGTAGAGGACATGGCTATGATAAAGACAATTTTCACAAAGCCATAAATTTGTGATGATCTAAGGTACCATCTAATTCATTGGATATGAGAGTAATAGGACAAAATGTTTGGCTTTCAAGATATTTTTTCTAATGTTGAAGAATTTGAATTAGAATAATACTTACTTTACTTCGGTACAATCTCACCATTGTTTGTGCCTTAAACAATTTCCAATTTATCTCTTAAAGAAATGATGTTGAATTTGTTATTCGTGAAGTGTTCGCAGATCATGTGATTTAATGATGGGTCATTCCATCTCTTTCAAACAAAAAGTTAGAATAGGTTGTCAAATACACATAAGTCCATCTATGGTGAGGTTAATCATATATGGTTCCAAAAATGGACTTATACTTTATTTATCATACCTCTTAATAAAATAAAAATACATTCCATTAACCAGGGACTTCCTGCAGGCCAGTGGTAGGAGATAAAGGCATGTCGGACTTCGGTTGTGGGTTCGATTTCCACAGCCTTGTCTGACGCGACGAGTTTTTGCGGGTCTTGCGGGTTGTCCCTTTTTATAAAACTACATTATAATAACATTACTGCAATAATATCGAAAAAAAGGCATAGCCTTAAAAAAATACTATCTGATGTCTGACATAACCCTTTCCAATCTTTAGACTTATCCAAAATACATCTGTCTAATCTCATAGTGAACAGAAAATGATTTCTGGAAAGGTCACATAACAATAACGCGAATAACATCATTTTATCATACGATATATCTTGTTGGTCACATTACAAACATGTAAATTCCTTAATCATGTGTTCTCTTGAAACAGAAATTACCATAGAACCTTAGTGAAAACATGAATGTTGTCAAAAGGTAACTCTTTCCACATACCAAAATCCCAAAATTTCTATATACTCAAACTATGTTATAAATTTTTCCTTTTATCATTCATGAGCTCATTTCATTTTCTCTTTATCCCTTCATTATGTTCTTATCATCTTCTTTCCAAAACCATTTCAATCACTTTTCGTGGTTACCGGTACCATATTCTTATAGAAAACCATAATGGACCAATACATAAATATTCCAATACTCCATAAAAGTACCTTAATAACATTATTCTTGAATACCAATACATAAACACTTAAATACATCCTCTTCAATGATTATCCTAGAATAAGTCCTTCCTTGATTTAGAAGTAACTTTTTAGGTCCGGGCATTGAGTTGGGTAATGCCCATGTTCTCCAAAAATAAGACTTTGAACTCCATAACAGTCTGTCACTCTATGACCCTTTTCTCCACACAGATAACATATGTCCATCCATTTGAGGTATTCCACAAGGTTCTTCTTCCCTTCATTAGAAGTCTCAATATTTCATTCTTTGTGCCCCTCAACATGCAAACATGCATAAAAGCCTATCTTCCTCATAATTGATGAATTAGGCATTCCACTAAATTTCACCTTGTTAATCATATATCGCGATGACTGATTCAGAATAATTACAATATCTTTCTCTCTAAGAATTATATAATTTTGTTTCTCATAGTCACCAATTTGTCCATTGGATTCAATGTTAACCGAATTCCTTCTGGTTCCCTCCATTGACTAAAACACAAAAAAAATTCTGTGAGAGGAAAAAATCATACAAGGAAAATAACATAATCAAGGGGGAGTACCTTCTACATCTAACATCCTAGTTTTAATTCTAATATTGTTACCGTAATTCTAGGACTATAACTTATACTTATACTTAACCTTAAGGACATCCCTAGACATACCTTAGAAATATCACTAGGGATCTCACTATAGTTTTCACATCCTAGTTTCCAATGGTTGACTAAACCTGTCATCTGATACCAACTGTAGCGGTGTGGAATTACTTCCAGTGGAATATAATTGATACCTTTTAGGGCACTCCAGGGGCGGCTACACCTCCGTGTCGGGACACACCACCATCCCCAGTGGCAGCCATTTCCTCATGAAGCCATTGGGTGGAGATCCATGCTTCGTCCAACGCTCACATGTGAGAGTTCCCAAGGATCAGATACATTCCTACATCATTTTCCTCTGATACCAATTGTAGAGACCCGAAGCTTGACCTACATAGAAATTACATTACTTTTTCGGAATACTTAATACATAACAATAAAACATACACACAAGGACCGTAATAGAATAGTGTCTTTGGAAACTCGGAATATAAACATCTAATCATGTTGAAAGTTCTTCAACATCTCCTATAACGATCTTCCACTTTTTCCCCTACCTAAAACCTTTCTTTATTTAATGGGGAAAATAAAACATAAAAAGAGTGATATCAATTGCTCAGTAAGGGAAAACATAGAGAACATAAAACAATCCATAAACATTTGAATGAAAATACTTGAACATGAGATCTAAACATTAAATCCTGGAGAAAAGACATAAATATTGGAAGTACGTAAGTAATATATCATAAAGGAACATCAATCACGATAAAATATCATGGGGATAAAACATGTAATTGTGGCAACCATTCAGAACATGTTATGATTTCTATAGTAGCCAAGCCATTGCTGCCAAGACCATCTTTGTGGACAAAGTCCCTTTCTGAATCGAGTTCACTCCACATTTCAGTCATGTAACACTGAATTGGATTAACTTACCGTTCCAGCCATATCAATCTCATGAGATATATATCTTTACCCAATGCATTGGAGTGAGATATAGGTCCTACCCATCTCATAATGAAATCATTATTACTTGTACCACAAAATAAACATACATCATTCATAATAACCCATCAAATAAAATGGGTTTCATAAACATCATCCCATCATCAAATAATCCATATAAAAGAAATAGATATTATTTCATAATAAGAAAAGTGAAACCATGTAAATCATAGAGACTTTATACTTGAAACATACACATATGAAACTATGTCATCTTATAAGGAAAATGGTTTTGATAAAACACTTGAAATGAATTATTGAGGAAAATATCCCTTCTTCTTCAAAATCAATTTATTTTAAAAAAATGTCATGAAATTTTAAAAGAAAAAGATTTTATTTAAAATATTCACGAAATCTTTTTAAGTAAGCTTCTAGAAAATAAGGCTTTATAAAACCGTAAAAATTGTTTCATTTCGCATATGTTAAAAAAACATTCTTCTCATACTTTTGTCAGAAAAGTCAAAAAGTACCTCTTAAAAGAAAGATTCCATACATACCATGTAGTAAAAGTCAAAAATGGGTAAAAAGAACATTAAAAATACATGAAACCATTTTTTGAATATAGGGACATGGAAGATAAATACAACCCAAGTAAATACTTATGAATAAACAATCTCAGATAAAAACGATATTGGAAAAGTTATCCATTACCTTAGATCTGATATGCTTCGTATGTATCCGAACCTCTTGTATAATTATTTAAATAATGTCATTGACTTATTACAGAATCATATTCACTTTCATGATATCATTTATGGTTCACTTATGACTTTATATTACCCGTTCTTTTGTAAATTCTATGTTAAAGAGCGTTTTGGGTAAAATCGTTTCATTTGTCGTCCCTGTTTTGAATTGTAATTATTATTATGATTAATTAGATCATGATTACTTAATTCCAGAATATATAAAATGATTTATATATAATATATATTTAGAATATACATATATATAATAGATTTATAAATGGAAAGAAATACACCGTTCATGGAGACGGTAGGCTGTACGTACGCATGAACGTTGTTTTCGTTTCCTTATTGAATTGAATGGAATTAAGTATATGAAATACATATATATATATATACATAAATCCAGAAGCATTATTATTTCATATATTTAATTATTACTTATTATATATACTTTATAATCATTCTTTAATTGTTAACATGGAAAATGAATCTCATCGCGTCGTGGAGATGGTAATCCGTACGTATGCACGAGTGATGATATCATTCCCATATTTATTGAATCAAATTGGTGTGAATGATATAATATCATAGAATCATAATGATGTTATAATAATCATATGTATTTATTCTTTACACCATTATACCAATCCAAGTATGGTGGTGGTGGAAAAACAGATTACACCACGGCGTGGAGACGGTATTCCGTACGTACGCACGCGCGGTGATTTCGTTTTCCTTAGGATGGATAAAAGGTGAAATGGGGTTGTTTCATATTTATAATAACATATAAGTATATTATTGGTACTTATGTTATTAGAATATAAATAAACAACAAAAGAATAATAAGTTGAAGAAGAAATAAAATTGAAGGAATCGGTAACGGATATTACCTCTTCTTTGACACGTCTCTTTGAAACCTCCTCTTGGGGTACTAAAATTGGTCTTTGAAGAAGACCAGAACCTCTAGAATTTTTCTAGTTAAGTTTGGATGAAAAATTGGTAGGGGTTGGCAGAGCTTAAAGGCTCCAAATTGTGTGAGGAGAAGAGGGAGGAGATGCCCTTTTATAAGGGAGGAGAGGGGCACCTTTTGAAATATAAGAAAATATTAATTAATATTAAATCCCAACCCCACATAAAAGCATCAAAAATGACTCAAATAGGAATATTATATGATATAGGACTTTAATATAATCAAAAAATTGAATTTATACATGTTCGGAATTTATTTTAAACATTATCAACTTGTTTTATCCTTATTTAATCAATTTAATTTTATTTGTGGTAATAACATTATAAATTTTAAATTTTAATAAATAATTACTTATTTGTTGTTAATTGTCCATAATTGGGTAATTTATATAATTTTAGACTATATAAATTTTAATTTATAATTTTTCAATATTTTTGTGATTTTTAAACAATTTTATAATATGTTATTTTTATAAAATAACAATAGTGTCAATTTTGACACTATTCATTTATTTGAATTTAAATAAAAAATATACAGAAGATATGTTTGAAATAAAATCTTTAATATATTAATAACATGTAATATATATCAGGCAAATTAGTGGAGCACATTAAATAGTTCATATAATATATATTTTAATATTTTTAAAACCATTTATTTGATATTTCGCTTAATAAAATAATTTCAACATCACTATTATGTCACCTATAATGTTATTTATTTAATCCTTAAAAATTATAAATAAATTCATATGATGTGGATAATTTTATTATGTTACTAGATACTATTCATGTTCTAACTTTCATGAATTGTATCCCAAAATTAAAATTATTATAATTATAAAATTAAGAAAGTTACATGTTGTCACTTTCTTTGGTTTTAATAATAAGTAAATCATTTTCATGGAACAAAGTCCATTAAATGATTATAATCATACCCTTAGGTGATATGGGCCGACTTTGAGTCATCCAATAAGATTTTGGTAGGTGTTAGGGTAATTTTATAATCTTATATTTACCCTTAATTACCTGATTTACCTTTAACTATGGTAAATAAAATTTACCGTAGTTAATATTCATAATGCCAAAAAATACAAAGTATACTATTAACATAATTTGGACCCAATGATTCCAAATATGAATTCCATTTTTCAAAATTCAAAAAACATAATATGTGGTAATTAATTTAAAATTAATCTTGTTGTTATGAAAATGGGTTTTAGAAGTTAAAACATTGCCAAAGATTGAAATGTTTTTACCTATGAATTAAATGTGAAACTAATGATAATGACATACATTATATTAAATGGTTAAAATATATTCTATTTATACTTTAAAACCATTCAATATTTTAATTTAACCATATGAAGTATTACAATGAAAAAAAAAATTAATTAAAATATAGCGTGTTTTTACTATTCATTAAAATATGAATGTTATGAGAATAATATGAAAATTTTATCAAAAATAAATTTTTATATCCTGATTCCAAAGAAGAATTTTATTTTGTCAAATTAAACTTATAAACATGTAAAAAAACTAGATTTAAAGCGGGTGCGCCATCAAAAGGTAGCAAAATTTCATTTTTGGAAAAATAATTATTTTACCCAAAAGATTTATTTTATTCTCATACCATGTTCTAGAAAATATGTAAGATGAATAATAATGTTATAAAATTCAAAATTTAGTTAATACTATTCATAACAGCTAGTCCATAATAATATTATAACAATATATCAATGTTTAGTGAAACCCGGTATTGCATACTACACACGCTGTCGAGGAAGGTCACGATTGCGTGTAATGCCAGCCAAGTCAGGGTTGCCTCTTTGGAAAGACTCCTTCTTTGTTTTTTATAACAAAATCCAAATTTATTTCATTTATACATTGAATATATATATATATATACTCAATGTTGCCTAGAATTACTTCTATCAAACAAACTTGAAATTTTGTGTAACACGATCCAAGAATAGTGTTGCGTATACTGCAAGCTAATGCGGTGTATAGAACAAGATAATATTAGTGTAGTGTATAATAGAACACATCACATAAATTAAAAATAATATATCTCATAAAATCTCGGGTTGTTACAAAATGTCTTGATTTTAGATGGTTGTTAATAATTCTCTAAGATTTTATATTCTTCTGATTACATTCAATCATACACACACTTATGGTAAATCTGAGAATACTATTAAAATTATCTTTTATGTGTTACGAGTTAGGGTTTTGGGTTTCAGTGGTTCAATATAGACGATTATGGCACAATTTGAGTTTTTATATAATAACAGCTTCATATAATTGATTAATAAGGAACATTTTTCGTCTGTTATGGTATTCCATTTCATTCATCTCGTTTCTAGTTTGAGGCAGGTGAGTCCAGGATTTTTTTGACCTAGACTCTTGTAGGAGAAGTTTGAGCAGGTTTATCTAATCAGGATGTGGTTGGTAACTCTTTATATTAGGTAGATATCATACTCTAACTATTGAATATGACCATTGGAGTTTGAGGTAGGTCATATCATTTCCATCATGTTTCTCCTAGGTTGGTGAAATGCTAAATTTGGAAATAGGGAAATATAGCACCCATGTTTGTTGGGATGTTTGAAATAGTGTAAAGAGTCAGTGAACTATCATAACGATTAGCCCTTCCACCAAAATACAATTTCAGTAATGACTTATTTCATATATTTAAATCTAGGAGATATTATTAGGAAACTCATTATGTGGTATATGAAGATGATGTCGAGCATGGTGTACATGTGTTCTTTAGGGAGCATCTGATGCATATTATAGACTATAGTGATAAGTGTCACTGAGTTAAGTTTATAACTCTAGTTCTAGTGTAGTAGATGTATGGGTATGTTCAATATAATACCTAAGATAGATAATTTGATATTTGATCACATGGACCAGACTTATTCCCTGAGACACCCCTATTATGCTTGAGTATTTTAAGGATGAGATATTATATGTTGGGGAGAGATTTTATTAAAGAAATTACAAAAATTTCAAGGATTTATGTATTTTTTTCTAAATTTGTAGAGTCATGTGATAAACATTTTAATGAGATTATGAAGGATTTCTAACGGATTGAAAGGCTATGGAGGTGATTTTGTATTTTCATGAGAATTTTGGATTAAAAATATCTTAAGGGAATTTATATTCTATGTAAATGTTACCCAACATGTAATTATCACTAGAAAGATTTAATTAATTAGGTTTATGATGTGAAATGAATTCATGTACAGAACCTCCTTCACACCATTTAATGTTTGGGTTGGTTTATTTTAACCTGAGGTGATGAATTTTTTAGGAGTTATTTTAACATGAGGTGATTAATGTTTCAACATAACAGATAAATCAAGAATTGCACATGGTGAAAATTTCACACCTCATGCATTTATCAACATCAGTCATTTGAAAGACTCTTAAAGCATGTAATTTTATTATTTTTCATGTGAATCCATTCCCTATAAATCCCTAGGTGATTTCTCACCAATTTGTTGAGCGCCTTCCTCTATTATGGACTTCTTTGTCGATCAATCAATCCCCAATCATTTTCTTTGAATAGGTTTATACTATAAATTGTTTCTATCAATTGTAGTGGTGGAATATCTTGGCTGAGGGTAGTTTGGGTGTCGATCATGGCATCATATTGTCTATGATTCTTCTTATGATTTTTTATACCTTCTTTTGTGTTGACTCTGTTGGTTGGAAGAATCATGTTGAACACTGATTAAAGGTAGTGGACTAAATCCTATCAGTATGGACTATTTAAATATTAAGTATGTGGAAAATTGTAATTTCACTATCATAATGTTAAAATTATGTAATTAAATGTTACATTATGATAAATCATTAATTATATTATTCCTTGGATCCATTTGGATGAAATAGTGTTTCAAACTAAATATTGGATACTCGTGGGGGGAGGGAAAACATTAATACAAAAGAATTGGTTAATAAATTAAAGTGCTCATTAATGGACATGAAACCCCAAGTGATTTTTTTATTGATTCACCTTTGTAATGGGTTAACATTTATTGAAATGACTGGTCATAATTTCATATATAATTAAATGTGTAATTGAAATAGAAATGGTAATTTTCAAAATAAACTATTTAGGCATATGATTTGATGTTGACATATCCATACTATTTTGACTTGTTTTTTGTTTCATGTTATAGTGTTTTTATAACTAGCTTGTTTATGTTTCATATGGTAATTATTATATGTAGGTATTGGACCAAATGTTTTAATTCATATAAAATGATATTTTTTGGGAAGATGAAATGCTTATTTATTTGATATCTATATAATGCTGAAATGACTATATAGAGGGTTTTCCCTGGATTCTAAAATAATTTTATATATTGCTTTTCCAGGATTCTAATATTTTTATATAATCGGATTTTACCGGTTACATGATTATTACATGGATTATTGTTATGGTGGGAATGGCTATGCTATACGCTAATATATATTCTGGTATGATTCCAAAGTAGGTGGAATGTTATAATATATTAATTGATTAATTAATACACATGTTTATCACTTTAATTAAATTAATTATTTATCAGACATGTTTTTTTAGACACGATGATGTTGACCTTCTGATTTATACTCACACCCTATTCAAGCCTCTATTTGGTAGTTATTTAGATTATATCGATGCATGTTTCGATAAGGGAAAGTATCCTTGTAGTTTATTATTCCTCGATATAGGGTTTAGTTAATATAGATTGGATTGGGATGGGGTTTGGAATGGGTGTTTTTTTATTATATTTATGTCTGAATTTTTTTATATTACAATTTTTTTAAAATTTAGATACATTGAGGCTTGTCATTACTTGGATGTTATTGTTTATATTATTTATTTTTCTTTCACTTCCAAGTTTTATGTTGATTACTCTATAATATTTTTCAATTACTCTGATATTTATTATTATTATTCATTTATAATGTATCGTAACTCTATTATAGAGGTATATTCTCCCCATTAAATTCATATCACCCTATTCTAGTTGGAAGCATCTGGTATATGGATTGGCACACTTGAGGTCCATTAACCCACCATATTTGGAAATAGGAGAAATTTCATATTGGGAAATGTTTCAAATATTGTTCAAGAATTAAATTGAACTTTTGATATGGGGTTATTCCTTGGAAATTCATATATTGGTGGATATTGGTTATAGATATCCCATCAATGTATCAGTATTCTCATGAGATGAACTAGTTAGATACCATTAGTTAATTGGTTTATTGGTGTAATCTTATACTTCTATTTTAAATTGACATTTTAATGGTCATTATAGTAGAGGTATCATGATGCATGTAATCATAATGCCGAATAATTAATCATTTAATTCATTAAGAATTAAGATATTATGAAACATTATATTTTCAGAATAATATTATCTCTGTGTTCATTTAATTCTTAGTTTATTGATTAAATGGAATGTGAGTTCAAAAATTTTCCATTTAATATTGATGATGACTCATTTAGTCATCATAGTCATGATATTTATTAACTGGAAAGTGTGTTCAGATATTTATGTTTCCATATTGATTATTCATTTACTAATTATAATGGTCATGGTACTAATTGAAATAAATTTGGGTTTTGATATTTATATTTCCATGTTTATTATGCCTTATCTAATCATCATAGTATAAATATTCATAAAATTTAATGTGTGTTTAGAAATTTATATTTGAATGTTTATTATTAATTATTAAATCATTATAGTCAATTTATTGATTAAATGTAATATGTGTTCAAATAATTAACATGCCATATTTATTATTCCTTATCAAATAATGAGGGTGAAAATATGTAAATGAAATGTTTGTTATGTTATTTACCTTTCCATGTATATTATGCTTATTGATCCATGATAGATTCCTCTTTACATAACTATAACCAAGAATATGATCAAAACCTTATTATTCCTTTACTTGGAATCCATGTAGTTTTCTATACATGATATAAAAGGATATTGTATAGGTAATATAGATATTCTCAAAAAATAAGTTGTCATTTCTATTTTCAAATATAATTCAACACTCAAGTATATATCTAGTTCACTAAGACTACTAAACTATTTTTTCCTTCCGGATGTGATCACTTATATCTTATATCATTGTATTAAAGTAACCATTGTCTCTAGTATACTTTGTTATGGGTCTTCACAAATGTTTTTAGATAAATTATAGTATAAATAATGGGATATAGTTTTACGAAAACAGATATTAGGGAACATATCCCTATGATAGACATTGAGGTTAAGTTTATATAAACATAATAATTTTTTGGTAAGGCATATATTATGTCATTTTTCATGGAAAGACACTCATTGATGGATACTACATGTGGAAGTGGTTATAGAACAAATGTACCTAGGGATAACAACTGTAAAATGGTTGTGTATATCTTGATTAGAGAGTTACGTGGTTCTTGATAGTGGACCTTAATGTGCACCTGATTTGATACATATTGTGGTTATGCATTGGAAAATTTACATTTTATTTACAAAAAATTATAATGGAAATGAATGGATTTTCACAATTAATGGATAGGGATAATCCTAAGGTGTCCTAGATTGAATTTTTTTTTTCATGGTCTAGACATTATAATAATGATTATATTGTTTTATCGTTATGATTATTATTGCTCACACTCTTATTATTTGGTTTTATTCTATAGCTAGACCCCAAAGGAATAATGTTAACATATAACACGAATGATAATTGGTTTTTTATGGGAATCTAAATGGGATGATCATTTGAGTGAAAGATATCATGATTATATCTAATTATTTATCCAAAAATATGAATTACAAACTATACCTTAACCAACTCATGGACCCACCAAAGAAGAGATGAATGGATTTTACTAAGAGCTCAAGTGTTGGAGACCATACATGAAATATGTATTGATATCACTTATTTTAAAAATGTTTAAATTGATTCCTAGGAAGGTGTATCAATGGAATGGTAAAATTGTTTATGTGTGGGACAGAAGGACATGACCAATTTAATTACTAAGGAAAAATAAAAAGTATGATGGATGGAATTAAATTTCATCCTTATGATCCATTCATAGTTCATTACCAAAATAGCGGGGAACCTGGGAAATATCCATGTTAATTATTACTACCAATTATTAAGCCCTGTTACAAGGGAGGAGCTATGTTAAAATAAAATGGTTGATTTATTTATGCTTTGGGATTCCAAATTAATATTTTAGATATATTTTTACTTGCAGTGTTTTGGTTATAATAATCATTAAACATTCAGGGATTGTGTTGAATTTTAAAGGCATATATTCCTTCATTAACTTAATACAAATGTATACTCTCATGTGTTTATAAGTTTAATATTGATCATAAGTAAAAAGTATAAATCATCCACTTTAGGTTTTATGCGATGGTATTCTACTATGATTAAGGATATTTCGGGTGACCATTATAGAAATAAAACCTATTGGTTTAGTATATGTTTTATTGAGAAATATATTTAAGAATTAATTCCCTTATTTTTGTGTATAGGTTTAATGTTATTTATAATCATTGTGGTATATATTGTCTTTGTTGTTTAGGTAATTAATGTTTATTCTGGTATGTTATATGATTTATATTAATATAGTTTTTGAAAAAGGATAACCCATATGTCAGTTTAAAACCCATCACATATATAAATGTTATTGGTCATGAAACCATTATCGTAGTGTCATAAGGGTTTTCGACCTACCATTATCCAACATGAGGTTATAGTTAATATATCCTTCATTTTGAAATTATAAGTAAACAAGTAAATATTATTGTTGAAATAGTGGTGTTACTATTGATGTTTATATATTAATTTATTATATTGGATAACATCTAGAGATCATATAAGTTTTGGAAAACATTTAGAGATACATGGAATGGAATTCCACTCTTTTATTGATTTTATGATCTATTGAAAGTCAATTTTAGTTCTTTAGGAATAAGAAATTTATTATTGAATATTATATTTCTATATTAAGAGATGAAAGGGAAATCAATAAAATCATAAACAAAGGATAAAATGGATCATATAAAACAGAATTATATCATGTACTAGTATTTCTTTATGTTCACAATCAATATAGTAATGAAATTACTCAATATTAGAAAGAATGATCTTGAAATATTGTTATACTATTAGATTTTGTCTTTTAAATCATCACGTATTTATGGTTTTTAGGTAATAAGCATTCAATTGATCATTCACTTTTTTTTATCAATTATCTATATGAGTCTATAATTTTAACACTTTTCTTTTATGTTCATAACTTCACATTTCAAAAACATTCTCATACTTAGAATCATATTATGTTTTATTCTAGATATCATATGTATAGATATCATATGTACTTACTATTCTATATTAGGAAGATAATATTCAGTTAACAAGTTTTACATTTGTCTGTTTAATACACAGATAGTTTCAAATGTAAAAATCTTAAATTCAAATATCAAGATTAAATTATGAGGACATGATTTCTTTAAGTAGTGTAGAATGAAACACCACAATATTATAAAAGAATAAAACTATTATAGATATACTATACTAAATGTGAAACATATATTATGTGAGAATGGAATAACCCAATACATTATGAAATATTTATTTTTAAATAAAATCAGTCTTTTCAATAGCTTTTAATAGAGGCCCCACCAGGTTTAAAAAAATACTCTAATAAAATATTATTATTTTAAATTTGACCATTATAAAATATCCATTAGGTTGGAGAGTACTAATAATACTAAATAAATTATTAACAATTTATTATAAATAAAATAGAAATCATTTGAAAAGGAAAGAAATATTTTTTGAAAAACGTTATTTTTCTAAAAGGAAATTTATACATCCTTTATGGACGAAATTTAAAATTAATTTTTATCAATTTAAATGATATTTTTTTAAAAAATAGTATTAATTTTTTAAAAATAAATTTTTTAATTATACATTGGTGTACTTTTTGAATTTCATGAAATGATAATTTTTTGTATTAATAGAGAAAAATACTAATTTCTACTAAAAGCAACCCTTCTGTTTAAATTATTTAAAAATAAAAAATATTTTTTAAATTGGTTTTATAATAATAGTATTTCAGTTAATTACAAAAAAAAATGTAGTTAATTTTAATCAATATTATATTAAATATTATATAACCACTTTTTAAAATTTACAAAGTTTTTCTTTGGAAAAAAACTGTTTTTCGACACATATATGAGTTTTATTAATAACAAAATTCTTCAAATACTATGAAATTAATTTAGAAAAAAGTATTAAATATTTATACTAAACATTATATATATTATATAAGAAATTAAAGCTAATTTTATAACATTTTGAATAGTTAATGGAGTAAATGTTAATTACTATAGTTAAGGTAAAACATGTTTATCAGGGTGTCAAACTGAGAATCTTAGGCATAAAATGGACCTAGCACTTTTCCAAAACACATTTTATTGATATATGTATCACTTATAATACATAATATTTAATAATTGGCCATTTATCATCCTATTTTATTGTGGTAAATGCCGATAGGCTTTATTATTTTAAAAAAATTCCATGTGTGTCTTCTCCCCACATATAAAAGGAGACTCCATCGCTTCACATACTCCCACATCTCAATACCATTTTACAGACTGAAACATGCACAAATATCCTAAATATATCATTATATATATTCTAGAGGTTATTTTATTCCAATAATACCAATCTTGGGGTCCTTAATAGGTGACCCAAATAAGGTTTCTCTAAGAGAAGGTAATTGTCTTAACAGATATCATTCATTTTATTTCTTCTTTTTTAACATCAATTATATATTAAAACTTCCAATATAATACATCCAATAACAACCTTATAATTATAAGTTTTTTATAGAATAATATTTCTGCATCTTCTCCTCTATAAAATGGTAAATGAAATCATTGTTAATGTGTATGGTGGACTGCTGCCTCATGAACTGATGTAACTCATTTTACATCAACACATCTCCAAATTATATAATAGAGATTTATTGTATATATATATTTTAACACCCCAAAGATTTTAAAAAGTTAATAAAATGAATTTATTTTTTTAATTATATTTTTATAACATGCCTTTAAATATAATTTTGATGCTTCTATGTTTTGATTTTTGAAAAACGGCCATCTTCAATTGTGTTCAATAAGTTATTTGGAATCTGGTGGAACCAAATTGTTTTTTATAGTGAATAGTTACATACCCAAATAAATTTTAATATTAATAGCAATATGACATTAATTAATAGTAAATTTTTTTTTTATTATTATTTCATAAGGATTTTAGATAATGACATCTTGGATAATTTTTAAATGTGATTTAAAAGAAGTTATATAATTGAAAAATTTATTTTTTTAAATTAAGTATGATTTTATTTAAAAACTAAATTATTAATATTTATGAAATTATTTTTTAAAAATAGACTTCATCTTTGAATTTTAAATGTTGAAAACTGGTTAGGATGTATTTTTGGGATTTTTCTGAAATTCATGAATTTTTAATGAATAGTGAAATACAAAAAAAATACAGTATATTCAAATTATTAGTCAAATAAACTATTTATTACATCATAAGAGATGTAAGACCACTTTGTTAGAACTCATATTCCATTATTATTATTTTGGGTCACATGAGTTGAGATTATTCATAGTCTTGAGAAAAAATATTATAATAATGATTTAATTAATGTAAAATACCTCTTCTCATCCACTATAAATACCACTCTCATTCCACTCTTCATCCCACACCTCTCAAGACTTTAGAATTGTATAATTTATGCTAAATTACCAACCAAATCTCTTTCCCCACGTCCAAGACCTTATGGTCTCACTCAATGGGAAACATCAATGGCAATTAAGAGGATCTCATGGGGAAGAGATCAAGTGGTATGAAATCTTCTTCATTTTCATGTGTTTTCCATTCATTTCATTTTATTTTATAGTATCTTCCGTTAATCTTGTACAATATTCATGAAATATCAAGATATCTTGGATATTATAGATGTTCTCATGTTCATGGAAAATTCATCATCATTCTTATTCTCCTCTCACATTACTTTAAGAAATAAAAACAATGTCTGTAATGTGTCTAATGACCTAAAATGTGGATGATGTGATTTCAATTTGCTTTAATTATTTCATGTCAATTCATGAAACTATTTTTATGGTTGAACCTGGTTATAATATATGTATTATATTTTATCCATGGTTCTTTAATTCTTTTATACACTTGGATTTAATTTAGAATACAAAATTATGTCATTATTATCGAAGAACAACTAAAATGATCTAAACAAACACCACTAATGTTTTAAAATATTAATCATACTAATTTAAGAGTTAAAAATTATAAATGGTATAATTTATGGTTCTTTAAATATTTAACTACCATTCCATTCCAATTCTTGAGTTTCACTCACAATTTAAAAGAATATCCATCATGAGCCGATCATGGAAACCATGTGAATAGTGCACCAAACACATTGTAAATAATAATATATTACTCCTAAATGTGTCAAATTATGTTTTACAATGAGCATATAAGGTGTTATAAACATTAATATGTTTCATTAAGATATTACTAACACACTTTTAACCATTATTCATGAGTATAAAATACATTGGATGTAAGAATAACCCGATATAACGGAATACTTAACCCTATATCTATTCTTTGGGTTAACATTCTTCATTATTCATTATGTGGTATTAAGTTTATTGGTGTGATGAATTTTCTAGTTTATGTTTGGTTTCTCTATGTGTTTTTATAGTGTATACACATATCCTTTCCATTCTACTAATTTCCACTCCAATTATATTTTAGTGGAATTTTCTTTTAAAATCCTTTTAAAACTCACTTTAATAATATTTCAAAAGGATTATTTTTCCAGAATATGGAATGAGTTATTTATAATAATTTAAATATAATTTATTACCATGATGTGTTCCTTGAACATTATTTATGTTTTTTTGTCCCATTATAGCTCGAGATATGTTCGGTTGATCCCATTATAGCTTACGATATGACAAGTGATCCCCATTATACCTCTCCTATGCATTCAGTACTCTGGAGATAGAAATTGACCAAAAGGTTATTCCATGTGTAAGGGTGAATTTTAGAGTGATATGGTAAATATTTCCCAATACAACGACATGTTTTTTCAATGCATATTATTTTTATGATTATGGGTTTTGTTGGTTTTTATGCTATCACTTGACTAATTATTTCTTTATAACCCTTATTGAGTTTTAAAATCATCCCAAGTTTTTCAAATATTTTTCACAGGATATAAGGATGGGTAAAAGAAAAAATAGACTCATTATGTTATATATGGATTATTGTTAGAGAAATATTTTTTTAAGTTTACATGTTATAAATTTTTAAAAAATTGATATTATTTTAATAGAATCCCCTTATATGAACGTGGTATGTCATGTATGTAAGATATCCTAATTTTTTAAAACTCTAAACCTAAAAATATATTCAATGTTTTATAATTTATTTTATTGTTTAAAATTCATGATTATGTAATTTTTAAAGCCTAGGTCCTTATAGTTGGTATCATAGGATGGTTTAGATAACTTTAAGGGTTGAGATGATATTAAAAGAATACCATAAATGATTATTACTACATGGTAATTTGAAATGTTATAGAATTTAAGGATTACCATTTTGATTTATCTATATTATTTTTTTATACAATGGTTTTCCGTGGAAGAAATAGGGACGTTGAAGTAGGAAGGCACCAAGGGGATGATGTCTGTCTGAATGTACAACACAAAATGGTGGGAATCAGAATTGAAACATTTGACAGAAATGGATCAGTTGACTCAAGAAATAAATAGGGGTGGTAAACAGGATATAGAGTAACATGATCTACCATATAGAAACATGTCATTTGTGGAGAATTTTATAAGGAAACATCCACTATCATTAATTGGAACTGCGTATCAAGTGGTAGCCAAAGGATAAATAAATGATTAAGAAAATATATTTGATTTAATGCGATGTTCAGAACGTTAAAAGTTAATTAAATCCAATTATAATTTGTAAGGTGAGGCCAATCAATGGTGGTATCTGGATAATAATACGTGAGAAAGATATGATCTTGATAGTCTAGAATGTGATGATTTAATGTGTCTTTTATGGAAAAATATTTTCCCAAAAATTTTTGACTCAGAATGGAGAAAAAATTCAAGGAACTAATGTAGAAGAATGATGATTATATAGAAGCATATGAAGAAAATTTTACAAGACTATCCATCAATGTATGAGATTTCGGACGGTATTTTAAAAGTAAAATTAATATATTTGGGCAGATGAGAGTGTAAAAGCTCTAATAACATTTTTCATTGTGCTGGAAAAGTTTTGATGGAGTGTGATGAAACATATGTGTCTCATAATGAGAGGAATAATTAGTGGTCTGGTTGGTATGAAATGGATAAAAACACATCAAAGAAGATTGGATGTAAGAAAATTAATTTCCCTTCTTGTGAAAAGTGCCCTAAAAGGCATCCTGGTGTATTTATTGTAATTTTTGTGAAATGATACCAATGTGGAATGTTTGGAAACATGTATCATGATTGCAAGAAAAATTTTCTAAAAATAAATGATAAGTCGATGGTGATATGATTTAACTGTAAGTAGTTGGGTGATTTTTCTATTGTTTGTCTAAAGCTAGTTACTCATGAAGGGAATCATCAAGATTGGAAGAAAAATGGTTCGGAAAAATCATTTTCAACCACATCAGCAGATGTTGAGCCGTCAAATGATGTGGTATCAAGTACATTTCTTTTTTTATAGATATATAATTTTTTTTTTAAGGACTACACGTTTATTCATTTTTGAAAACATTTTGGAAAAATTGGGAATTCTGCCAGTTGAAATGAAATTGGATATCATGGTAAAAACACATAACAGAAATATTGTGGCAAAAATAAATTATAATAATCTTACTAACCTCATATATGGAAAGGGTTTTCCTTAAAACCATGTTGTTTTTCCTCTAGTATAGTTTGATGTTATTCATGGTATATAATTGCTTTAATTTTATTATGCTAAGACATATTACAGTGAAAACAATGTTGTTTTTTTGAAAATATTTCAGTTTGTGTGTATTAATGAACCCATATGAGTAATAACATATCATGAAGCTAAGAAACTGATAATGGATGGAAATGAAATTTTTATTTATCATATTTTTGAATATATGAAAAAAATAAAAATTAATGATGTACCGGTGTTAAATGAATACTTAGATGTTTTCCTGAGGATTTTCTTGGTTGTATTCCTAATCAAGAGGTTGAGTTTAATATTGACTTAGTTTCTGATGCTAACCCAATTTCGAAAACCCCTTATAGAATAGACAAAATTGAACTTCGGGAATTGAAAAATTCATAGCAAGAATTATTAGATAAAGGATTTTTCTGAACTAGCACATCACCATCGGGCACTCCTATCTTGTTTGTTAAGAAACAATGTTAGTTCTATGAGTATTTTCAATACTTATATTTTTTTGAATAACATTAATATTAAAAACAAGTATTTCTTTCCTCATATCAATGATTTTTTTGATCATCTCTACGAAGTGCGGTATTTTTCAAAGGTTGAAATAAGGTCAGGGTACGATCAGTTGAAAGTAATGGATGAAGACATTTAGAAGACTGTGTTCCATACTAGATATAGTCATTATGAATTCGTAGTTATGCCTTTTGGTTTAACTAATGAACATTTTGTATTCATGGATCTTACGAATAGAATATTTTTGGGGTTCTTGGAGTATTTTATGGTTGTGTTTATTGATGAATATCTAGTATATTCTATATATAATGATGTTTATGAAAAACATATTGGAGTTGTTTTGAAAAAATTAAAAGAAAAAAACTGTATGGTAAATTACGCAAGTGTGATTTTTTGTAGAAATAGATTTATTTTCTTGGGAAGTTTGTAAATAAGGAAGGAATAATAGTTGATACTGCCAAAAAAGTGGCTATTGAATGGCCTAAACCAACAAATGTTATAGAGATTTAGAGTTTTCATGGATTATGAGGTTATTATGGACAGTTTGTTAAAAACTTTTTACAGTTATCAGGCCTACAAAATAAGGTAACATGAAAAGGTGTTAAATTTATATATAAAGAATAATGTGATGTTTGTTTTCATAAACTGATGAGAAATTATTGAATACTCTAGTTTTTTCCTTGACATCCCAAAATTGTGAGTTTTTCATCAACAGTGATGCTTCATTCAAGGGACATGGTTGTGTTCTGATGCATAATTATCAAGTAATTACTTATGATTCAATACAACTAAAACCTCATGAGTAAAATTATCCAACATGTGGTTTTTAATTGGAAATTGTGGTTTTTTTCTTTGAAAATTTGGAGGCACCCTTTATAAGGAGCCAAATGCCAAATATATACTAACCATAAAATTCTAAAGTAAATATTCACTCAAAAGGAATTAAACATGATCTAGAGAAGATGGATTGAACTAATAAAGGATTGTGATTTAATGATCAATTAACATCTAAGAAAAGAAATCAATTTGGTTGATTCCATGGGTCAAAAACATCATGCATCATTTACCTTGTTAATTTTGGAACATGGTCCATTGATTAATGATTTGATGAATTTTGGCATAGAAGTTGACAGTTTCAGCAATACATATATTTTGTTTCAAGTTTCAGTGTAGGCATCATTATCAGATAGAATTAAGAAAGCACAAAAGTAAGACTGTGAGTTAAGAGAAGGTAAAATTTGTTAAAATATGTAAGTTACCAGAACATAACCTTTATAAATATTGTGTTTTGTGATTTGGAAAAATGTTATGTTTACCTTGAGATTCCTGGTTAAAGAAATATTTGTTGGGTGAAGCTCATTATTCTCCATTTTTAATTAATCCTTGAAGTACTGAGATATAAATATACCATTGGGAGTATTACTGGTGGGACGGAATTAAATGGGATATTAATGAATTTATTGTGAAATGTTTGACATGTCAATAGGTTAAATCAAAGTGGAAGTTACCGAAGGGGGTGAATCATCCTTTCCCTGTGCCAGAGTGGAAATGGGAGAATATATCTATGGAATTCATGTTGGAAAAACCTATGACTTCTTGATATAACAATGTGATTTGGGTTATTGTTGGTCAGATGGCAAAATCTACACATTTCATTTTAATTCGAGATACATTATTGTTGGATCAGATTTATCGACTGTATCTCATAGAGATTTTCAGGTTGCATAGATTTCCTCTTTCCATTGTATCTGATCAGGATCTCAGTATCTCAATATAACTTCTAACCTTTGGATGGGACTTCATAAGTCATTAGGCACATTACTAAATTTCAGTACAGCTTTTCATCCTCAAAAAGATATAGAGTTAGAATGAATAATTCAAACCTTGGAGGATATGCTTCGATCTTATTCAATGGACTACCTGGGAAGTTGGGATCAACATATTTCTTCAGTTGAGTTTTTTTTATAGTAAAATATTTCTTTATAGTATACAAATGGAAGATTTTAGGGAATTTTATGGGTAGTGTTGTCGAACTCCAGTTTTTTTTGATGAATTCGGGAAAAGCTAGTTAATGAGACAATAATTAGTAAAGGGAGTGGCTGAGAAAATTCAAATGATACAACAGCACATGAGGACATCTTAGAGTTGGCCAAAAATTTATGCATATACCATAAGTAAAGACTTTTATTTCGAGGTAGGTGACCATTTTTTCCTTAAATTATCTCCTTGGATAAGTGTATTCTTTTTTTTTGCAAGAAAAGAAATCTAAGTCTGCGATTCATCGCTCCTTTTACAATCCTAGAGAAAGATGGACTACTTACATACTAAGTAGCTTAGCCTCTTATTTTATCATTGGTACATAATGTTTTTAATGATTTAGTGTTGAGAAAGTATGTTCTATATTCATCACATGTCTTGAGTGCATAAGTAGTTTAGCTGGAAGAGAACCTTTTTTATGAGGAGAAGCAAGTTCATATTCTTCATCGGAGTGAAAAGGTATTGCAGAATAAGGTAATCCACTAGGTAAAGTTTTTGTGGATAAACCACATTGTTGAAGAAGCAACATGGTAATCTGAAAATGCTATAAGGGAACGGTACCCTCACTTGTTTAATGGGTAAATAGAATTTTGAGGGTGCAATTTATATAAGTTGGGGATATAGTAACACCCCAAGGTTTTAAAAATGTAAATGAAATGCATGAAACATTGATTTTATTAGATATTTATAAATATCCTTTAAAAATAATTTTGATGCTCATATGTCTTAAATTTCGAAAAATGGTCACCTACAATTATGTTTAACATGTTATTTGGAGTCTAATAGAACCAAATTGTGTTTTTGGTGAATAGTAACATACCCTTATGAATAATAATAAGAATAGAAATATTAACCTAATGAAGAGAAAATATTATTATTATTTTATTTACCTAGGGCTTTAAGATAATGAAATATTGGTTAATATTTCAATGTGATATAAAAGTAGTTATAGAATTAAAATTGTTAATTTTTTTATTTAAGTATGATTTTATTTAAAATTAAATTAATAATATTTTAAAATTTATTTTTGAAATTTGGAGTTCATTTTTTAATTATACACGTCGAAAAAATGGTTAGGGTTAATTTTTGGATTTTTTCCTAAATTCGGGAATTTTTTATGAATAGTGAAATACAGTAAAGTACCGTATATTGAAATTATCAGTTAAATACAGTATTTATGACATCACAAGTTGTGTAAGACCACTTGTATTGAACTCACATGACATTATTACTATTTAGGGTCACATGAATTGAGATTACACATAGTCTTGAGAAAAAATATTATAATAATGATATAAATAATGTAAAATTCCTCCTCTCCTCCACTGTAAATACCACCCACATTCCCCTCTTCCTCCCAAACCTCTCAAGCCTCTAGTATTTTATAATTTCTTCCAAATTCTCTACCCAATAATCTTCCCCACGTCCAATCCCATCTGGTCTAACCCGATGTCCATAATCAGAGGCCTTATGGATCTCCAGGATAAGAGATCAAGAGGTAAGAAATCTTATTGCTTTTCTTGTGTTTTCATTTCCATTCTATTTCATTTATAGTATCTTCTCCTCATTTTATACCAGAATAATTAAAGCACTATATATCTATTATACTGTATATTTTATCATGTTCAAGGAGAATTCATCATCATTATTCTTCTCCTCTCCCACTTATTCAAGAAATAAAAACATTGTCTATCCTGTGTTAAATTTCCCACATCGTGGATGATGTGATTTCTATTTGATTTAATTCTTTCATGATTAATCATTAAACCATTTTAATGGTTGAACCAGATTATAATATATGTATTATGAATAATCCAAGGTTCTGTAATTCTTTTGTACACATGGTATTAGTTTATAAAACAAAATGTTGTCATTATTATAAAAGAACCATTAAAATGATCTAAACAAACATCATTTCTGTTTTAACTTACGAATAATCCTCAATACATAATTAAAAATGGAAAATTCTATAATTAATATTTTTCTATATATGTAACTACCATTACATTCCAATTATGGATTTTTACTCTCAATCGACAAGAATATCCATCATGAACCGATCATGGAAACCAGGTTAAGAATGCACCCCATACAATGTAAATAAGAAAGTATTAATAATAAATGTGTCTAATGATGTTTTAAAATTATTATATAAGGTGTTATAAAAATTAATATTATTCATTAAGATGTTAATAGCACTATATTAACCATTATAAAGGTGGTTTAAACACATTTTATGTTAGATGAACCCGAGGTAAGGGAATTCTTAACCTAATTTCTAGTCTTTGGGTTAACCTTATTCTTTATTTATTATGTGGTATTAAGATTATTGGTCTGATGAATTTTCTATTTTATGTTATTTTTCACTATTTATATTTATTTTTTATATACATATCCTTTACATTCTATTAATTATCACCCCAAATATTATTTTAGGGGACCTTCCTTTCAAAATCATTTTAAAACTCCCTTAAATAAAATCTCAAAAGGAATGTTTTAATGAATTTTGAATGTGTGATTTCTCCTTATTTCAAGATACTTTATAACCCCGATATGTTCCTTAGACAATATTTATGTTGTTATTAGTCAATTACATCTCAATATATTTTGGGTTTATCCCATTACAGCTCAAGATATGATTAGTGATCACCATTATAGCTCCACATCACATTGGGTACTCCAGAGATAGATGATGACCAAAAGGTTATTCTATGTGTAATGGTGAATGTAAGAGTGATATGATAAATATGTCCCATGGAAACTACATGATGTTTCTTTGCATATTATTTATTATGATTATGGGTTTTATTAGTTTTTATGTTATCACTTTACGAATGATTTCTTTCTTTATACCCCTTAATGAGTTTTATACTCATCCCATGTTATTAAAATGTTTTTCACAATATATAAGGATGGGTAAGATAAATAAAGGAGTCATGATGTTGGATATGGAGTGTTGTTATAAAAATCATGTTTTATGTTTAAATGTTTTAATGTTTGAATAAAATGGATATTGTTTTAGTTGTGTCCTCTTGTGTGAATGTGGTATGTCATGTATGTATGATATCCTAATTCTTGAGAACTTTAAACCCGAATAGATCCTCAATGTTTAATAATGTATGGTCTTTTATAAAATTCATGATTAAGTAAATTTTTATGTATGGGACCTTATATATAATATATATTCCATTATTACAATATATTAATTATAATATCCCATATACCTTCTTACTATCCATTTTATTTAAAAATATGATAAAATCGTTTGAATGTACACTAACCATCACCTCACGAAGCTTTGTAATTCTTTTTTCACTTACACATAAGGTGGAAGGTGACAAGGATAAATATAATGAATAAATTTGATAAATATAACATGATATAGATTATTTAAAATATATTAGCCATCCAATTACTTACTCATTCACTCATTAATGGAATTATATTGTCACTCATGTGTATGTACCACAAATCATCTCCATGATGCAATGTAATTCAATATCCATGTCCATCCATCAATAATTCATCTAAAAATTTATATAATGAATAAATATTATATTAATAACATTATTATAATTATGAGAATGATGTATCTAAATCTTATGAATAATAATCTGAACCTTGGGGTTAAAACACGAATGAGAAAACAAGGATGATAACACTCGAAACAATAGAAATAATAAAAGATTATTAAAAAATAGGTTACAAATTTGAATAAAATAATATATGATAAATATTAATATTTTACAAATATAAATTAATAAATTTATTAAAACCATTATACATTAGTTTATTGAATGTTCAACAAAAAGGAAGCATGATGTAGGGAACTTTCTCTCAATTATGTTTTATTGAGGAATATTGTAATATTATGCCCATAATTTCAAATATTTGGTGTATAAACATCCCATTTAACATGTAATATAATCATTAATTAATATTTCATGGTATTTTATGCTCAATGTCAATTATTTATACCATGATTATTTGACTTGAAAATTACCATGTGGTAAAAAAAATGTATAACTCAATTTGTTTTCATTGGGTTATATTACGAGTTTGTTTTCATTGATATTCTATGATTTTGTGTGTAATGAATTTTGAATATAATATGTTGTATTTAATATTTTTTATAATTATTTAAATTTTATACTCATAATATATTCATTGATTGATTATTACTTCATTGTTATGAATTTTTAAGGGATTATATCACAATATAATTTTAATCAAGATTGTTTATGCATGAATTTCCATTGAATTAAATTATTTTATCATTGGGAAAAAAACATATTAATATTATTCTACTATCATTAATCTTGATGTTTTCAAACAAGAGAAGCTTTTATCCTCTCATTTCTACATAAAATTATTGTGAAAAGTTTTTTATGGAAATTCTGTTTATTTCTCTACTCGGCCGAAAATTATTTTTCATCCAAAACCATGGTATCTTAAAATATTTTCAAAATATGATATTAATATTTTACAAATGATTTATTAAATAATTTTTTTTTAATTTTTAAAAAATGTTTTGGAAGGAATATTTTTTCCCCTTTTTAAATAAGGCATCTTTAGATGTTAATGTTAATGTGAAAAGAATATTTTTTTAACATGTACTATATATATGGAATTTCCCACCATCATGATCATAAATTTGTTTGAATATTCCATTATAAGTTTCAATATTATTTTAAAATTAAAATATTTTCAAAATATTTTTTTAACTTTTAGTTTTATAAATATTTTCTATATAAAAAAAAGGATATTTTTTACAATAATTCCTTTGATGAAATTTTTATGGTATTTGTATTCCGAAATGACATAAAGAATTTATTTTACATATTATCCAATGAAGATATGTTTTATTAATACCATACTTATTATTTATATGACGTTTTATGATATATTATACTTTAGAATGTATTGATATTATCTTTGTTGATTAGTTATTTTAATCATTAACTTTAACTTGAAATATTCACTATTTTTGTCATTGGACATCACATTTCAAAAATGTATCAATGTTATTTTTCATGTATATAACTATTAATTAATCCATATATAATTTATATATAAAATATTTATATTTTAATGTTATTTTATTTATTGGGGAAATTATTTTTAATTAGTATTCTTTCGTCGCTATGGATATTTTTTAATAAAGAAATATTGTTCATGAATTAAATTAATTATTTGATATATAAGAAATGAATTGGACATGATGATATGGGTAGGTCCTAGTTATAGAGAGACACATGATATATACATAATATTATTAGACAAATTAGGTGGTTATCATTTTTTAAATAGGTATCTATTGTATATGTTCCCATTAATTTTAAAATGTCATGTGAAAGGTCTTGAAAATATATGTATCATAATACCTGGGATAATAACATAAAATAATTAATCATTTACTTCATTATAAATTTACTTATTATTAACCATGATAATTTCTCGATGAAATTATTTATAGATGTATTTGATTCTCATTTTTTTATATGAAGGAATGTGTGTTTGTATATTTACCTTTATATATTTAATATTTTTTATATAATCATGATACTCATGTAATTTATTGAATGAAATTTGTGTTTTGATATTTACCTTTCCTTAATTATTATTTTGTAAAAATAATGATAGCCTTTTTATTGATTAAATGGAATGAATGTTCATTTATTTAAATGACCATATTGACTATAAATTATCAAATAACAATAGTAAAGTGATTTATTTAATATAATGTGTGTTCATATATTTACCTTTCTATATTGATTATTCCTTATCTAATCATGATTTTCATGTTATTTAGTTCAATGGAATATATGTTCAGATATGTATCCTTCCATGTTGATTATTCTTATTTAATAGTGATAGTAAAATTATTTAAATGGAATATGTGTCCATTTTTTCAATTCAATGTTTATTATGCATATTTATTTGTGATTGATTCTTCCTTATATAACTATTACAAATCATCTATGTTCACCCTTATTTTTTTCATTTCTTAGAAATCTATAATGTTTGTTAAGAATTATCTGCAAGTATATTCTAAAGATAAAAATGATATTATCAAAAAAATTGTGATGTAAATTTTTGTTTTCAAATGTAATGTAAGACTTGATAGTATATCTAGTTTACGTAGACTACTATATTATTCGGTCCTTCGGGATAAGATTGATTATATATTAAGTCACAATAGTAAATTAAACACTAACTCTTGGGTAATGAGGTCTATATATTGGTTGTTTTTATTATATAATTTTCATTCATAGCATTGAGAACTAGATTTATGAAGAAAAAAATTACTTAAGATAATCCTAAAATAGAATTTGAGGATAAGTATATAAGAACATCATAGATATTTTGTAAGGTATAGATTATGTAGATTATCCATTAAATACATCTGATTATATATAATATAAGTTTTTTTGGTTTTGGAACTAATATACCTAAGAGTAATTACACTAAAAAAGGAACATTAGGATTGACACAAGAATCACCCGGTGCATGAAAATGGTTCTTACTACAAACCTATTTTTATACTCCTAAGGGATATGATTTAGATAATTTACATTTTTATTAAATAAATTTTAATGATTTAAATAGATGATGGAAATGTATAACCTAGGTAAAACATATCATGTCTTATATTGAATATAATATGGCATAATTTAGACATGATATAAACGACTATATAGTTTTCCCACTATTATTATTATTACTTTCATTATGAGTTTTGGTTTTATTCAATGCCTGGAACCCATAGTAATTTTATTAACATTGAACATGAAGGATAATGTGGTGACTATGAGAAAGAAAATGGGATAATGATTAGATATTTTTATACTATCATTATACCAAAATATTTATCCCAAATTATGATGAACAATCTATACCTTAACCAACACTCAGACTCACCAAATAATAGAAGGTCGGAGTTTTCTAAGAGCTCAATTGGTGGAGACCATGGAGAAAATAAGGCTTTATTTTCTTTATATATAGAAATGTTAAAAAAGACACACATGAATGTGTGTCGAAGGAATGGGAAAAAATTTATTTGTGAAAAATAAGAATATAAATAAATAAATTTCCAAGGAATAATAAAGAGTACTATAGAAGGAAACAAATTTCAACCCAGATATCCTTTTACAGATGAATTCATTCGATGAGGGGAACCTATGAATTATCTAATTAAATTCCTTATTTAAAATGTTAAACCATAAAAAATAGAAGGACCTATGTTGAAATAAAATGTTTAAAAGTATTTATGTACTAGGATACGATAATTATATTGTATACGTATTTTGACTAACTTATCTTTGGTTATAAGAGTCATGAAAATTTTATGTATTATGTAAAATCTTAGAATAATATAAATCTTCATTATCTAAATACTTATGCACTCCATCCTAGGTTGATGAGTTTAAGATTGATCACAAGTTAAAAGTACTAAAAACCTTTTTGGGTTTTTTCTGATGGTAGTCTTCTAATATTAAGAATATTTGGGGTATTTTTATTTAAATACATCCATTTGGTTTAATATTTGTATTATTAGAAAAGAAACATAATGGACAATTCCAATACTTATTATGGTTATTAGATTAATAGAGTTTAATGCATTTAGGGATTACCTTGCCTTTTATGTTGAGGTAATTATGAGTTATTACACTTTTTTAATTTTAAGGGAATTATATTCATATGGTTTTATAAAATATATAACCTAAATTTCGGGTGACAATCCGTCATATTTGGTTAAGATGTGGTTTTTGAACCCATAAACAAAGGGAGAAAAGGGTGTTTCACCTACCAGTATCCTATGTGATATTTTAGTTAATAAACCACTATTTTTACTTAAATGAGTTGAAAAATAAAAATTAATGTTGAACCAGTGGTATTACTATTGAGGATTAGATATTAATGAATTAACATGGTTAAAGTTTCTTATCCTTATCAGTTTTCAGAAATATTTAGAATTAGATTAAGGTGCGTGTAACTCTTTTATATATTTTATGATTTTATGAATGATAGTTTTAGTTCATTTTTCATAAAAATATTTTTTTGATATTCGTTTCATAGAGTGGCAGTTAAAGTGAAAATTGATCAAAACACATCCAAAGTATACCATTATTCCTATAAAATAAAAAATATCAAGTAATTATATTTCCTTATATTCATAGTGATGATGTTAAAAGAATTACATAACATTATAAAAATAGATCATGAAATAAAAAAAAATTATATTATTAAATTTTTTCCAATGAGTCAAATATTATTTTAAATCATCCCATATTAATGGTTTTTATGTCCTTAACATTCCATTGATCATTTAATGTATTTGGATAAATGATCTCCATGATTCTCTATAATTATTTATTCTTTTCTTCCATATATATATCATCACTTTCAAACAATGTTCTCTTATTTGGTAACCTAGTATGTATAATTTTCAATGAAATTTTTACTTCCCTTTCCCTCTTATAAATGGGATTTTTTAATTAAAAAAATTACAAGTTGTTTTTACAAGAAAATACTTTTTCAAATTTCAAACACTAAATTACCAAGATCAATATTAAATTGTGCGGATTAAATTTATTTAATGGGGTAGAATGTAACACCACATGATTTTAAAAGAATAAAATTTTGTTTGATAGTTCATAGTAAATGAAATAATGAGATAAAAAAATAATGTAACAACCTAATAATTTACAATATATTTCATTATATCTCTCTGATAACTTATGATTCATTCAATATCAAGTTTAAATGAAACATAATATTCTATTAAAATACTATTATTTAAAATGTGACCATTATAAAATAACCTTTAATCTAGAGGATATAAATATTAACAAATAAATTTTGAAAATTTTATGTTCTACACATGTTTTTAAAAATAAATAGTAATATTTTAATTATAAATAAAATAAAAATCATTTGAAATAAAATGAAATGTTTTCAAAAAACAATAATTTTCAAAAAGGTGATTGAATCATGCTTTGTAAACATAATTTATAATTAATTTTTACAAATTTTAAAAAATTTGTTTTAAAAAAATTCATTTTTTAAATCTTGATTTCAAAATTATCCTTGGATGAATTCTTCCTAATTTTCTGAAAATATTTTTTTTATGAATAGTGGAAATACTGCTTTTTCCTAAAAACTGAATTTCCTTTTAAATTATAAACAGAGTTAAATTATAATTTCAACTAGTTTGGAAAAAAAATTAATTTCATTATATTAAAATTCAACTAATTTAGGTCATTTGTATCAATATCATATTGAATTATTATATAAACACTTTGTAATCATTTAAAAGTTTCTCTTCAGAAAAACTGTTTTTCGACGCGTCTGGTGCTTAATTATAAACTGAATTATGCCTATGATTTGAATTTAATTTGGCTTAGTTGACTAAATATTTTCAATAATCATAATTTATATTATATAATAAGGTAAACATAATTTTTTTTTCATGTTTAATTGTAAAAACAGTAAATTTTAATTATCGTATATAAGGTAATGATAGTTTTATCTGGCCATTAAACTAAGAAGATAAGTGTTAAAAATTAATTAAATAATTTCCAAAAACATTTTAATGACCATATCTATACCTTATTACAACTATTGGTCAATAATGAACCATTTTGGGGATATGTTTCAACTGAAAATTTATGGTACACGTTATTCTTTTTGTAAAAAGCAGGTGTGTCATCTTCCCACTTATAAAAGTAAACAACCTACCTTCACATATTCAAATATATAAATCTATTTATCTCAAATAAAAACTACAAAATATCTTCCAAAAATATTTATCCACATTATACCGCTTTTGGTCTTCTATAAAACCAACCATATGACCATTAGAGGAGATCCAAAGGAGTTTTCTATAAGAGAAGGTAATTGTCTTAACAAATCTAATTCATTTTTGTTCTTCTTATTACAATTTTAATTATGTCATAAAAAATAGAAAATAAAAAAATTATAATATAAATTATAATTATATGTAATTAATTTTATCTAATTAAATGTATCAATCTCCTCCACCATCAAATTCGAATGGAAATCATCGAGAGTGTGTATGGTCGACTATAGACCAGCGAATAGATATAACTCGTTTTCCATAAAAAATATTGTTATTATATATAATTCTAGATTTAATGTATATATATATTATTTATGATATTATTATAATTATTTATTTATAATATAACATATAACTTCATAATATCAATGTTGTCTAAAAATATGATAACATAAATCGTCTGTATAGTAGACTACAGCCTCGCAAAGAGATGTGATTAAATTTTCACATACATTACATGTATGGTAATAAAGATAAAAATAATGAAAATATTTGATACATTTGAAATGATTTAGATTTTATAAAATTAATATACCATCCACTTCATTTCCTATAAACCTATTAAGGAAATTATATTGTCACTCGTGTATACATTCAACATATTATCTCCATGAAATAACGTGATTTAATTTCTAAGTCCCTCAATTAAAAATGATTATAAAAACCTATATAATGACTACATTTTATAAAAATAACATTACAATAATTCTATATATTATGTATCTATATCTTATACACAATAACTGGAACTTTTACGTTAAAACATGCATGAGAAAGCAAGGTAGATAATAACAGAAACAATTGTAGTAATGAATGATTATTATTTAATGAGTGAAAGGATGTTATAAAAGAATTATATATGATATTATAAATATTAATATTTTTTTCATTAAATAAATAATGTTATTAAAATAATTATATATGAATTTTATACATTTTCAACCAAAAGTAATACTAAGGTAAGGGACTTCATCTCAATTTCCCTTCATTGAGGCAAATTGTTAGGATATGCACCTAATTTTATATATATACTGTATATATATACACATTAACCTTTATTGTATTTATTCATTTCTAATTCAAACTATTTTAGGTTTAAATTTGACTTATTTTTTTGAATAGGATTTGACTTGAAAATAACCATGTTATAAATAATTACATAACAATATTTATTTTAATTGGGTTATATTACTTTTTCATTGTCCTTAATATTCTAAGATTATGTGCACAATTAATTTTTATATTTTTATATATTATTTCCAGTTTTTTCATTTGTATTTACAATATATACGCATAATTGATTCATTTTTTAAATCTTACTTCAACATTCTAATATTTGTAATGTTCATTTCATAATCACGTTTCAATAAGAATTATTTATTCATGGATTTTATTTAGAGGATATTATTAAATCATTGAATAATATACCATTATAATTTTATTATCCTACTTTTATTTATTAATATTTCAATTAATAGATCAATTTTACCACTCTTTGAATCTTATAATGAATTTGAAAATGTGTTTACAAAAATCCAACTTTATTTCTAACTTTGGTCAAATATCATTTTTTCTTCAAAATCCATACTTTAGAATAAAAATTAAAAAAAAATTATTAAAACAATCCAAATAATTAAAAAAATAAATCGTTACCCGTGTTTTGCTTTTATAAAACTTTTTTAATGCCATATTCAATTGGTTTTCCAAACAAGGCTCTTTTACCTTTTATACAAAATGTGAATGGAATATTTATTTTAACTTATAAGACATCTAATAAATTTCCCAATTTCATGATAATTCAATATTTAAAAGATTAATTTATTTATTAAAATGGTTTTAATAAAAGAAAATTATTTTCCAAATATTTTGTGAACTTTTAATTTTAAAAACCTATTCAAATTAAGAGAAGATTTTTTACTACAAGAATGATTTTAATTTCATTTTTAGGGTATGTCTATTAATTATTAATCTAAAACCATTCTTTTAATTAAGATTCATCAGAGATATTCGTATTAATACCATCCTTATTATTTATCAAGATTGTTTACAATTTGTTTTTTTATAGAAATCATTAGAATTATTATTCTTGCTTAATATTTTGTCATCATTAATATTCTATTAAAATATCACATTTCATGTTATCAATATACATTACATCTCAAAAAAATATATCCACACTAATTATCATGGATACACTGATTCCATAAAACTTATATCATTTTTAAACATGGTATTTTACTTTGAAATTTATATTATTGATGAGGGAAATTATTATTGATATGTATTACACGCACAATAGGGAACATTTTTTGTAATGAATATTGTTCAGAAATTTAATTGATTATTCGATATATAAAAATGATTTCAAAATAAAGACACAGGTAAGTCTCAATTATAGAAAACTCCTCATTGCTATGTTAGTCTAATTAGATGAATCTTTTGGATAGAATAAGTAAAATGGGGTTCTTTCGTATACCAACTAATTTGTTTTAAACTGTCTTCTAAAAGGTCTTGATAGTAGAGATATCGTGATGCCTAAAATCATGACATCAAATAATTAATAATTTCTTTCATTAAGATTTTAGTGATTATTATCCAAGATATTTTCATAATTAAATTATCTCTAGATTCATTTCATTCTCTTTTTATTGAATAAATGTCATGTGTGTTCTGATTATTACCTATCCATATTTACTATTTCTTATCTAGTCATGATAGTAATGTTATTGATGAAGTTGAATAGTGTTTATATATTACACATTACATATTGATTATTTCTTTTTTTATCATTATGGTCATGATATTTATTAAATGAGATTATTGATTAAATATTTACGGTGAAATATTGATTATTCATTATATAATCATTATAGTCATGATAATTATTAAATGTAATATGTGTTATGATATTTTAATTTCTATATGTATTTTATCATATCTAATAATGATTATCACGTTATTAATTAATGTAATTTATGTTCAGATATTTACATTTCCATATTGATTATTCCTAATCTAATCATGATATTAAAATTATTAAAAATGAAATTTTCGTTTAGTTTTCTAACTTTCTATGTAGTTTATTCTTATAGACTCGGGATATATTTCACTTTATATAACTATTACTGATCATATGAGCTCACACTTATTTTTTTTCATTTCCTAGGAATCCAGTAATTATTCCAATAATGACATGCAATGATATGCAATAGGTAATAATTATATTCTCAAAAAATTTTGTAATATTTGATTTTAATTATGATTAAATACTTTTTTATCTATTTTACCAAGACTTATAAACAATTAAGTCTTTCAGGATGTGATCACATGTATCTTATGAAAATTTTGTGAAGTTACATTTAGCTCTTGGATACCGGAGTGTGGGTCATTATATAATTTAAATTAGAAAAATGAATAACATTTTTTAATAACTATATTTTATATTATAAAATAAGTATTACTGAATGATTGACCGTAATTCCTAATGAAAATATTAAAAAATAATTATTGTGGTTAAGATGAAAACAGGTTTATTGGGGGCCGAAACTAATAACATAAGGGTTAAAAAGAACAAAAATTTGTATAAAACCCATTGTATGGACATATTTTTACCTTATCACAACTGATGATTTATATTCACATATTTGTATCCTTATGGAATTTGTAAAACGTTGGTAAAAAATTCATTAAAAAAATCCATTTATGTACTCTCCTCCTCTTATAGAAATCCACCTCTTATCCTTTCCTCGTGACAATTCCAAAACCATTTTATTCATCCAAGAACTTCTAAAATCCATTCTTTTCTCCTCTCATAAAATTAATGATTCCATGGTTTGATAAAAAATACAACCTTTGGAGGCTTTTGGTTAAAACATACTGATGTTGTCAAAAGTAGAGGTATTATTTCTAGTTCAGGGTTTTTATTTTATTTCATCATCAATCTCCACAAATATTGTTCAATAATGATAATATAATAATAAAATTATCTCAGAAATACATATATTTTGTTATTTTAATGTCAGGATCTATATCTATCTCAGTTTCTATCAAGTGGGAAACGATACTATTAATTGTGTGTATGGAAGACTACCTCCATGTGAACTAATATAATTAATATTATATTACCACCTTTAAATGATGGATATCAAGATTTATTTATTATATTTATATGATATTTATAACATTATTATACTTCTTTAATTATATTATAACATCCACCTTCATACCTTCCATCCCATTGGAAAATAATAACGTCACTTGTGTGCACGATGGACTACCACATCGCGAACCTATGTGATGTGTTTTTTCAATTTACAATTTATGTTAATTGTAATAAGGACCTATTAAATTAAAATATATTATATTTTTAATCAATTATATATATTTCATTATTACATCAATTTTAACTTCTTACATTCCATTCTATGGGGGATACGATAACATCGACCATATGTACAGCAGACTACCAGCTCCTGAAGTGATGTGGCTTATTTTTTCACTAAAAATTTACATAGAAGTTAATAGTGAATAATTAATTATCATATATGAAATATAATAAATAATAATTTATTTTTATGTATGTAATATTGTCTCTATGAATGGTGTAATCAATTTTCTCTCTCAAGATTTTATAGATCACTATAAATAAATATATAATGAATATATTTTAAAATTATATCTTATTTAAAAATTTCTATATGATTTAACAATTATAAATGTGATATGATATAAATTACTGAACTAAAATATACATGAAAAAAAAAATAAATTATCCCCTCAAATAGTGATTTTAAAAAATAATAATAAACCTGTGATAAAATAATACATGTAAATCAAATTTAATTTGATGTATAAGAGTATATTTATTTAAAATATGTTTAATAAACTTATATTTGTTATATCAATGTTTGGACACATAAAAATTATGTCGAACCTGATGTTAGGGTTTCTCATCTCACCTTTACTTTCATGAGAAAAATTACATATTCTCTCCTTATTCCATTATTTTGTAACACCCCAAGATTCAATGGTACATTTCTCTTTGAATAATACGATAGTGTGCGATGTAATCAACACTAAGTTCAAGCGTGACACGACCTATCAAACTAGCCATTTGAAATTAGTTTACGAATAATAATAACCAAATTTTAAATTTTTTTTACTCCAAATAATATTAACATCCATATTATATATTTCCTAGAAATAATATAAGAACAAATTCTATTTTTCTGATAAAAGAATTATTTTTCAAAAAAAGCAATTTTACCACTGTTTAAGAGTGAAGACTTATTAAATATAATACTTGACACTTTAATATATTCAATATGACAAAATAAAAATCTTTTTTTGAATCGGGACATTATAATTTTCTTTGGATAAATTTTCATTGTTTTTCTAATCACTTTCATATTTTGATGAATTGGGAAAATTCTAATTTTATACAGAAACCTAATTTTTTAATAAAAATTATTTATATTGTTAAATTAAACATTTGAATGGTTTTAAAGTATAAATAGATTATAATTTTATCATTTAATCCAATGTTGGTCACTGAAAAAAAAATTACATTTAAATTAGACAGATACACATATCAATATTTTGATAGTTTTTACTTCTCAAAACCTCGCATTATTGTTTTGTGAGTAGGAATATTTTTTTAAATTAATTAATAAAACTTTTATGTTTTTAATTGCATAAAATATACAACATTTTTGAATTGGGAATATCAAAATTAGCTTTGGGTGAATTTTTGGTACTTTTCTAAAAACATTCAATTTTTTATGAATAATGAAAAACACTATGTTATATTTTAAATACGGATATTTATTTGAATAGTTATTTTTAATTTAAATTTATTTTAATGTCAAAATATATACATAATACCTATATTATTCAAATTTAATTCATTGAAGTCAATTAATATTATTATTTGATATATAAAATTTTATTGAACTTTTTACGGTCTTTTACTCACCTTCTAGGCACATTTGAAAATTTGCATAAAACATACTTTTATGGATTTAGTGAATTTTATATTAAACATATGAGAGACACAGTTGGAATCTGTAAGTAAAACGCGGTTCAATCGGATGAAATTTGTTTTATTAAATAGTAATTTTGGAGTTCTATTTACCACGAATAAAAGTAAATAGGGTAATTAAAGGTAAAAATTATATAATAATTACCCTAAAACATGTCATAATTCTATTGTATAAGTGTATTTTGACCAAAAACAACCTTATAAATAAAATATGACCCTATTGTTCCACCTGGATTATATTATGACATTTATTATTATTTTATTTAAAAATGAGTAAAAAGTGTTAAATTCAATGTTTAATAACAAACCCATTAATAATATGGGGTTGTAAATAAGATAAATTCAACTATAAATATTAATTTTTAATATAAAAATATTACCTACAAAATTGTTTTTTATTTATAATTTTTAGATCTTAAATAATTAATTTATTTATGACACAATGATGATGCAAAAATTACTTATTATTGAAATATTAACAATTTGATATTATAAATATTAATATAACTGTAAATTGAGACATTCGATGTTTTCCATGAATTTTCTTGGTTAATATAATATTTTATGGTGGATTAAATAAATTTTTTTTGAAGTGATACAGTTGTTATGACTTTAAAAAAACAAATACTATATTGTGTTAAAACGGAAATAAATGATTTTTTTAAAACAAACACTATATTATTAATTGATATAATATTCCCAAAATTCTAAAGATCTTCCAAAGGACATAAATAAAGTTTTATATATCAATAATGGACCACTTTTTGTTCTCTTGGATTTTTATAGTTTGTTTATTAACAAATTAATATAATAATACAAGAATACATGGTAAAAGTTATACTATTTAACTAAGAGTTATATCTAAATGATAAGGTTAATATGGTGACCTTAACCGGTCTAAAACTAATTTGTTGAGATTTTTTCAACCCATAACAACCTTATCCTCAAAATTAATCTTTTTGGAGCCATTATAAACCGAATAAGATTAGATAATATAATAGCATTTTAAGATTTTCCGAAAGTGACCCTCACCTCTCTTATTAATGGGTACATCCCCTTATCACTATATCACACCTCCAAGGATGATTGTTATGGCCAAACCATACTCTAATATCCTCCCAAAAACACTCAATTCAACCTAGAGTCCTTAAATTGATCATAATCCATCTTAAAGAGACCTTTTGATCAAATCAAAAGAAACACCCGAAGAAGAGGTGATAATTTCATCACCTCTTTCAAAGTACTTTTCTTCTTCCACTTTTGATTTATTTGCTGTTTCCACAAAAATATAATAACTCTGGTACCTTTTACATACTATGATGTTATTATAAATATGGAACAACCATATTTGTTATTCTATCCATCCTATGAATGATCAAGTCACCATACGTGCGTACGTACGACTTGCCGTATCCACGTCATGGTGTAGTTTGTTATTCAAAATTTCATCATTTGGATGGGAATAATGATGATTATAATTAATGTAAATAATAAATATAACATTTTAATGATTCTATATATATGATATACCATCCAATTAAATACGATTTAACTGTCAATATAATGGTATTTTTTCCTGTGCATACGTACATATTACTATCCCCATGAACGATATGAGATTCACTCCCCATTGTAACCATTCAAGAATAATCTTAATTTTATGATTAAAAATAATTATTAATAACTTAATATCAATCTGTATTTGAATAAAATACATCATATCCATATTAATACAAACTTATATAACAAAACATATAGAGTAAAATGAATTAATTTTCACCCGAAACAATGATATTACTAAAACATTATTAAAAAATAAAAATTATAAGATCATATATGATATCATATTATGTATATTTTTCATGTAAAATTTAATAACAATTATTTCAACCTTATATATGAGGTTAAACTACTCTCTACTATGGAAATGTTCAAAGTAAGGGGTTTTAATTTCACTACTTATTCCCATGATATTCATGATATATTTACACTATTTCATTTCTTATAGTGTATGTACTTCCCATGATTATATGAATTGTGAAACATAATTTAATTTATTTGTGTTTAAATCTTCATTGTATGATCCTTCTTTCATGGGGTGTATGTTTTGTAAATTACCATTCGGTATGTGAATTTATAATTTTGATTTCCACTCATTAGGTATTATTCAAACATCCTTGATTATTTTACTCCTGATTATGTTTAAAGTTACTATTTATTTATTTATGTAGTAATTTCCACTATACATTGTGTTGATATATATTTTATACACATAATCACTCCATTGATAAATTCTCATTCCATTTATAAGAACTTGTTAAGGGTAATCATAACTCAATTTCCATTCCTTGAGTTGAACATCCAAGTCATTGGTTTTGTTTTTCCAAGAATATGTATGAATTCCATATTATTAACTTATACTGAATATCCTATTATATTTAGTGTATTTATAACTTTTACACATAATTATTTCATTTATTTAACCTTAATCTAAGGATATGGTCTTTATAAGGGATTTCATCTCAACTTACATTCCATTGAGACCTCTTTGTCCTTATACACCAATTCACTTTTATATGGTGTATATACTATCCATAGACATATTATATCATGAATCCAATAATTCTGATTATTTTATAATTTCTTGATTATTTTTATTCCTCAATTACTTGTATTCAAGTGTCTCTCATTTGGTTAAGAACTCTTTACCTAAAATATCATTTTAAATGTTCTAAAGATTTATACTTCAAAACCATTCCCATTAATTTCCATGTTTTTAATATGGTTTTAAGTATTTATTTATATGGACAGGATATTTTTGGAGATAGAATTCCTTTCCAATGATTCAAAGTGGTATGATACACTTTGATTCAAAAATCTCTTTTAAACAACTTCTTTGATTAATAATGTGACTTTTAAATGTTTTCAACAAAAATAGAATATTTCTCTCAAAAAGTTTTGTGGATTATTTTCATCTATGTCAATATCTTTCATTATTCTTGATTAAGGTGGATTTATTATAATAAATATTTCCATATTTTATATAATGAGTAATTTTTTACTGTACATGTTCTATTTTTATACCCTTCATGGTTTGGGGTTAAAAAATTATCATTTTATATGCTAGTTCTATTATGAATGATTAGATTATATTTCATCCTTTTCCTATGAATAATGCATTGGACATAGTATTTGATGGGTGGATCCCGCTATAGATCCTCGATGCATCGGTAGGTCTCATGAGAAAAACTATTGTCTTGGTATTGGGCCTCAACAAAATCTTATTTTTATTCTTTGAATGAGGTCTTTACTATGTGGTTATGATGACTGTCATTATATATTCCATCATTATGAAATTAGTTATTTATATTACATTTGATTATTAGCCTAGTAGAATATTCATGTGAATAATTTAATGGAACTATTTTTGTATCTATGCTATGTTATGATTAACATTAATTTTAAAAGGATTGTGTTTTATTATTATATATTGACTTAAATTTTTATTCTTATTTATGATAGTTTATGTTATATTGTTATCCATACTGAGCATCTGAGCTCACCAATTTCTTAGGTTTTAGTTTTCCTAGTATGTGAAGATGTATATTTTGCTTGACCTATTGGGATATATTGAGGGATATGAGTGTGTTCAAAGAGGTCACATTGTTGTTTCTATTATGATGTAATGTAAAACATATGTATGTGTATAGTACTTCCAAGGATACTAAACTAATCGGTCATTCAAGACTTTATTATTATGGTCATGCCAATGTTATTTAATAATTCATTGAATATGGGTAACTGGATTAAGGAGTTACAGTTGGTATCAGAGGAAGGTTAGTACAAACATTGGAAGATAGATTTTGAAAAAACTCTTATTATAGAACATTACCCTAAATATTCATTGAGAATTATTATATAATAACTTCCTAAAATTTGGTAAGGTAGAGATTTTTTGTATTTTCCAAGAAATACATCACTATCTAGATACGAGAATGTAGAGGTGGATCTAGCATGGATGTACCTAGGAGTGAAAACTCCAACAAGGAGTTTCAGGCTTAACCCGGTGTATCCTGGTACATGACAATAAGCATGACTGCACTCTTGGTTATGACACTCTTGAGGAATATTCTTTATATAATTCAAATTTTCTTTACCAACCTATTTGAAGGTTTTTAATATAATATCAGAATAAATAATCTTTATTGATTCTATGGTGTTTTAGAATAAAAATAAGGTGTCTGGATATTATCTAAATGATTTTATGAATATTTTTATTCACACTCTGATTTTTTGTTGTAGTCAATGGCTGGATTCCAAGGAAGTCATAGTATCATGGAATATAATTTATAATGTGGGAACGGTGGAGGAAATTAGAAAAGAAATGGAATTTTGATAGGTGTAAAATATATCGCATTCAAAAAGAATCAGTTTTCTCAAAATATGATCAACAACATATATATTAACCAAACCCTGAACTCATGAAGAAGAGAAAGGAAGAGAATGATAAGAGATCAATCTGTAGAGACTATAGTGAAAAGAAAGCTCATTTTACATCATTCAAGAAATATGGAAGGAGACACCTAGTAAAGTGTCTCAATGAAAACAATAAATGCTATATGTGTGGGAATGAAAGACATAATATAAAGAATTACCGAGAAAAAATGAAGAGTAAAATGGAAGAAAATAAAAAGGATCCTAAGAATCCATTTACAGTCATTTCTGTAAAAATTAGGGGATCTAGGAATTACCCAAGTCAATGTCTGATTCTATATGATAACCACTAATTTAAGGAAGTACCAATATAAAAATAAATGTATGGAGAAATGTTTAAATTTATTAATTCTCTTTGTTGATGTGATTACGTTGGAGGAATTTTATCTTGTATGTATAACCCTATAGTTTGTTATGTGAAAATTATATTTTAGGAATAATTATATTTAATTTTATGTATATTGTTATAAATAACGTATTGGGTTTATATGATCCTTCAATTTGATTCCCTTACATGTTATTTATTTTTGGGAAGAAAATGGAAGGTATGAGATAAAATTTGTGGTTTAAATATGTAATGGTTATTTTTTAAGAATTTATCTCATTTTTTGGGAATTTTATAAAATTATATAGTTTTTTATTATGGACAAAATGTTGACTGTGTGACATACTATCGTGTCAAACAAAGATGTAGGAATCGACCCTACAACCAAAGTACGATTGGGATTTATCACCTACCACACGACAACATGAAGCCCATGGTTAGTATGACTTATTATTTTTAGTTAAATGACATTATGTATCAAGAATATATTTATTTTGGAACTTGTAATTTATCCTTACTATATGAAAATAGTTTTTTGATTACGAAATAAATATTTTTTTGGAAGACGTTCTCTCTTTTGGAAACACTATATGCCTAAGGAAAATAGAATACTATGGGACTTAATTAAGGAGTAATGGTGGATTTTTATATTATAAGATTTTATGTTTTTTTGGACATATAGATATTTGGGTTATTTATGGAAAATTATTAACCTATCATAGAGAATATGTCATTATGTTAATTACTTTTAAGTATGTGACTTTTATAATATTCGATTTTATTGGGAGATAAATGTTAAGATTTATTGTTGAAGACTATGTGATCAAATCATTATGAATATTGTGTTTCAAACTTAGTTTAGATTATATTGATAAATTTTAACGACAATTGTTTTTTTAATTGACTTCGTTGAATTTTTGGTATTACCCAAAAGGTCATATCCTAACACGCTTGGACCAATAAATTTATTAATAAAAATAAAAGTGCAGAGACAATAGAGATGAGGAGAGAAGGGGTTACAAATCATCGTAATCATATTCAACACACCCATACCTGGTCATGTCATCAGCATCAACTGATTCTCATTCTAATTGAGTCTCATATTGTTTGAACAGCTTCTTATAATCCTTCCTTTTTCCATTTTCTCCATAGATAACTTCTCGATATCCTTCTTTGCAGATGACCTAGTGGTCACAGTCCTCGAAACTGCAGAGTAGTCTTTCTGTGGTTTCCTTATAACTGGGGTTGTCCTGAAACCCTCACTGTCAGAGACTCTTATCCTTTCTCCTCAAACAATTATACTGTATAAAACTATACTCATGTCCATGTCTCTTTCATTGGCCACACCCTAAGTGTCTCCCCACTTGTAGAGGATCTGTTCCCCAACTCCAGGAGTGGATTCCTACGCCCTTTCCTTTGTCACATCAGAGATGTTCCCCCATTTTGAAGAGGAAGAAGTTTCTGTTTGGACATGTTGTTGTGTAAGAATAGTCAACATCATGGAGGGAGCAGGACTCAAAATCTCAATAGTAGCAGAATCATGAGCTCTAGGAGGATCAGAAGATTGAGGCAGGGAAGCATCAATTATCACCTCCTTGCCATCCCTAGGATTGGGAAGATCACGAGGGTTTGACTTTATAGAAGGATCATTGTCCCTGGTGGTAAGCTCTGGCAGGGGAGAATCCATCAAATTCACCTTATGTCGACAAATATTGGAGGGGTTCACTCATATCCTACACTCCATACATGTAATTTGTTTGCGGCACAACTCCAAAGAATCCCCCATAGACATAAATTTAGTGCAGAAAAAAGGTTTTCTTTCATATTCAACATCAATAAGAATTTGATCAGAGGGAATAGAAAGTGTTACCTTGTCAATAAGAGTGGATCTAAGATCGACTTCCACCAGAATTTGGGCAAAATGCCCATACCTGACATCAATCATCTCCTTATCAATATGGATGGGTGTTCTAATAGCCATTCCAATATCATGCATGATTTCTAGATGCAAAAGAACCCAATTTAGGCCATGGAGATGCACCCATACCTGGGAAAAGGCATTTTTAGCATTGGAGACGTAAAATTATAATGAACATTCATATAGATAAATCCATATCGGCTTTAAAAACATGGACCGAAAAATCCATGATTTATGCTTCACGTCAGACGATGGAAACAAGCAGTGAAAGAATCCTCGCCCAAGGGAGACACATTTCCAGTTATCAAAACCCCATAACATCGAAATACTAAAAAATAGATCCTCACATTTCAAGGGCAGTGCACCTTTTGGAAGAAAAATGAGAGCAATCAAAGGGTTCTCACCTAATGCCGGTCTTTCAACAATCACACCAAGATTGGCCTCAACATGGGCTAATGAGCTCTTTTGGAGAATCCTTTAAGGATCCTCATTATTTTTCACAGCTACAGAGGCCTTCATAACATCAACAAAGGATCGGTGTCCATGCATGGTGGAATATCCCAAGGGATTCTGCAAAAAAGAGTGTGTCCCCATATCATCCTTTTCCATAAACATATAAGGATTCACCCGCTATTCAGAGGGATTTCAGGTCATCCATGTTGCACAAAAACCCTTCGCAGCAGCCCCAAGCGGATGAGCAGCATCCCAATCCGCCCCAATAGGATCCCAAGCAGGCCCCGAATCCCGAGGAGCCCCATTCAGAAGACTAGCCACATGCTGCCGATCAGCCCCAACTATTCTATCTTTGGATCTCTAAGGATCAGCCTCTCCGGTATAGAGAGGCATAATATTAGATGACGCCCACACACCAGGTGGAAGGAGCACTGATTTGTGCTCAGCCGAAGACATTGTGTACACCACGCCACCGAGGACCGCATCTTCATCAGTCCGTTGCAAATATAGGCGATTGAAGCTGAGGAAATGTGGATACACCATCGTCGCATGAAACCCTAGCATCCTCCATTGTGGATCGCCTCCAGCTGCCCTCTCGCGTCCGCCATCCAAACTTTGGTTATTATTTGTTTAATTTTAATGATTAAGAGTAGTATTTCTTTTTGTAAAGGATTATCCTTTTCAAGGATCATCTGATCTTGTAATAACCATTTTGGTTTTGGATAATGTCCAATGATAAGGGAAATATATAGTCTATCTTTTGGGGGTTATGTGATTCTCTAGAAGTTGATTCTAGTGCTTCAGGTGTGGCCAAGTCATCTTGAATAATTATCTTTTAATGTGAAAGATGAGTTTGTGGTAGAGATTAGATAATGGATGGAACTCTACTTTCCCAGTTTTGTTTTTCTTATTCAATGAATTAAATAATTCCTAAAAAATATGGAAAGGATCTTAAAACCAAAAAAAAATATCCTAATACATTATGTTTTGTGGAACTAAGGATATTTTAAATCAACAATGAATTATGGCTTTGAGAACCTCAATTTTCTATTGACTCGTTTGTGATTGATAACCTCAATCACTCCCTATAAATATTTACATTTTCCTTCCAATTATACTATCCACCAAGGTTATCCTTTTTGAAATCCTAATTTGATTGTGACTTTTTCAATACCATTTCCCTCTTAGTAAGACTAAATTTTATTAGCCCTATTTTTGATGTGGGTTTCCCACAAAGGTGTCTTTTATTTTTTAACATTTAATTTATGAAGAACAATTTCAAATTGTGAGGATGCAATTTATTAAAGGAGGGAAAATGTAACACCACAAACATCCACAGTATGTTTCTCTTTGAATAATATGATAGCATGTGAAGTACACAACACTGATTTCAAGCGCATCACGACATATCAAACTAGCCATTTAAAAATGCAGTTATGAATATCAATACCCAAATTTGGAATTTTATATACTCCATATAATTTTAAAATCCATATTATGTGTTTCATAGACATAATATAGGAAAAAATATATTTTTAAATTTAAAATAAGTATTTCTCAAAAAAAGAAATTTTACCACCTTTTAAAGGAAAACCATTTTTAATTCAAATATTTGACACTTTTTTATATTCAAATTGACATGAGAAACTTCTTCTTTAGAAGTAGGACATAAAAATTTAGTATGTATAATTTTTTGGTGCTTTTCTGACAACTTTAATATTTTCATGAATAGGGAAAAATACTAAATTTAAATTGACAACAACTTTTTTAATCAAAATAATTTATAGTGTTCAATTAATCATTTTAGTGGTTTTGAAGTATAATTTGATTATATTTTTATCATTTAATGCAATTTATGTCATTGGATGTAATTTTACATTTAAATTGGAGATGAACATATATAAATATTTTGATAATTATACTTCTCAAAAAACCGATTTCTAGTTTTGGAAACATAAATATTTTCTTAAATTAATAAATATAAATTCAATGTTTTTAATTTGTTAAAATTGAAATCATTTCTCAATTTAGAATATCAAAATTATCTTTGGGTGAATTTTAGGTGTTTCTTAAAAACATTCAGTTTTTGATGAATAGTGAAAAAATGTGTTATTGTTTAATCATAATTTTACCACTTCTATGAATTCAATTTAAATATTATGAGAGAAATATTTGACATCAGTAAGTAAAATTTTCTTCGATAGGATGAAAATAATTTTTGGTGAATAGTAACTTTTGAATTTTATTTACCACATTAAAAATTAAATAGGGTAATTAATGGTAAAAATGATATTATAGTTACCCAAACATTTCTCTTAAATATATATGTTAAGTGTATTTCGACCAAATAAACCTTGGGAATAAAACATGTTCTTTTTGGTCCACATGGATTAGATTAGGACATTTATTATTATGTTATTTAATGAAGAGTCAAAAGTGTTAAATTCAATGTTTAATAACTAAACCATTTTTAATATAGGGCTATGCATAAGATAAATTTGACTATAAATATTCATTATAAATCTAAAAATATTTAATAAATAATGTTATTTTATTGATAGTTTTTATACATTAAATAATTAAATTTATTAATGACATAATGATGATGGAGTAATTACCTTATTATTGAAACACTAAAATAATTGATATTATAAATATTAAAATAATTTTAAATCGAGTTCAAATTATTTTATAGGTTAACATTAAATTATAAGGATGGTTAAATAATTTTTTTTTAAGTGATAATGTTTTTATGACTTTAAAAAAACCAAATACTAAATATTGTAAAATTTACTTAAATGAGTTTTTAAGAAAAATACAATATTATTAATTGATATAATATTTCTAAATATATAAGGTTTTTCCAAAGGACATAGATAGGGATAGATATATAAATAATGAACCACAAGGGGTTTGTATGGATTTTTATAGTATGTTTATTAACTATTTATTATAATAATACAAGAATACATTGTAAAAGATAAATTATTCAACAAAGAGTTAAATCTAAAAGATAATGTTAATATGGTGACCCAAACCTATCTAAAACCTATTGGTTGAGGTTTTTTCGACCCATCCCCACCTCATCACAAAAATAAATATTTTTAGATCCAATTTAAATTCAATATTATTTTCTAATAAAATAATATTTTAAGTTTTTCCTAACGAGACCCTTATCTCTCTTATCAAAGGATATTTAACCTTCCCTCTAAATCACACCACAAAAGCCATTTGGCTGGGCTAAAACCTTCTCAGATATCCTCCCAACTACCCTAAATTCATTATATAGGCCTTACATTGATCAGAAACCAACTTATGAATCCCTTTTGATCAAATCAAAAGGAAGCACCCGAAGAAGATGTAATAATTTCATCACCTCTTTCAATGTTCTTTTCTTCTTCCACATCTTCATTCATTGTTGTATCAATTCCAAAATAATAACTCATGTACCTTATACAAACTGTGATGTTATGATAAATATGGTACAATCATATTCATTATACTATCCATCTGATGAATAACAATGTCATCATAGGTGTGTTTGTACGACTTGCCATCTCCACGTCATGGTGTAGTTTGTTAATAAACACTTAATCATTTAAATGGGCATAATAATGAGTATAATTAATGTAAATAATAAATATAACATTTTATGGATTTTTATATATGATATACCATCCAATTACATACTATTTCACCAACAATATAGTGGTATTTTTTCTCGTGGGTATGTACGGATTACGGTCTCCACGAACGCATTGAGATTCATTCCCCATCATAACCATTCAAGAATAATTTTATTTTTATGATTAAAAATAATGTTTAATAACTTAATATAATTCAGTATATGAATAAAATACATCCTATCCATATCAAACAAGACTTACCTAAAAAACATATAATGGAAAACAAATCAGTTAACACCGGAAAGAATGATACTACTGAAATATTATTAACAATGATATATTAGAAGATATATATGATATCCTATTATGTATGTGGTTATTTAATAATTTAATAACAAAGATATCACCATTATATAGGAGGTTAAACTACCTTCTTCTGAGGAAATGTTCAAGGTAAGGGGTTTTCAATTCACTTCTTATTCTCATGAGATTAATGCTATATTGCCATTATTTCCTTTTGTGGGGTGTATGTACTAACCATGATTGCATTATTTGTAAAATATACATTAATTTATGTGTATTTAAATATTAATTGAGTGATCCTTATTTCATGGGGTGTATGTTTCATAAGTCACCAATCGGTAAGGGAACATCTAATTACAGTTTTCACTAATTGGGTTTTACGCAAACTTCATTGATTATTTTACTCCAAGATTATGTGTGAGATCACTATTTATTTATTTTTATAATAATTTCCACTCTAATTTTCTTGGATATACATTTGATACAAATAATCACACCATTGATAAATTCTCATGCAATTTATATGGACTTGTTATGGGTAATCTTAAATCAGTTTCCATTCATTGAGTTAAACATCCAAGTCACTGGATTTATTTTTTCCAGAATATGTCTGAATCTTGTCATATTAATTTACATTGAATATCCAATTATATTGACTGTATTTATATTTTTCACACATAATTATTTTATTGATTTATCCTTAATCTAAGGATACCGTCTTTATACGGGATTTAATATCAATTTAAATTCTATTGAGACCTCTTCGTTGTTATTCACCAATTAACTTTTTATGGTTTATATACAATATATTAACATATCATATAATTAATACCTTAGATATCATGATATTATGGTGTTTTTATTATTTTTATTCCACAATTACTTGTATTCAAGCATCTTACATTTTGTTAGGAAGACACTAATTAAAATATTTTTTATAAGTTTTAAATATTTATTCTTCTAAATATTTCTCATTCATGTCCATGTTTTAAAAATGGTTTTAAGTATTTATGTATATGGACATGAATGTTTTGAAATTAAAATTACTTTCAAATGTTTCAATGTGGTATTTGACACTTTTATTAAAAAACCTATTTTAAATGACTTCTTTGATAAATAGTATGACCTCTAAATGTTTTCAAGAAAAAGGGGTTATTCATCTCAAATATTTTTACTGATTATTTTCATATATGTAAATATCCATCATTATTCTTGATTGAGGATGATTTATTATAATAAAAACTTCCATATTTTATTTAATTAGTTATGTCTAACCGTGGATGTTCTATTTTTATACCACTCATGGTCTGTGGTTAAAATATTTATATTTCCTATGTTATTTCTAATACAAATGTTTAGATTATGTTTCAACCTTTCCATATGAGGAATGCATTGAACTTAGTATGTGAAGGGTGGAGCCTTCTATTGCTTCTCGATGCATCGGTATGTATTGTGAGACAAACTACTGTCTTGGCACAAGGCCTTGACAAAATATTATTTTCTCCCCTGGTACGAGGCCTTTACTATGTGGTTAGGATGTTCGGCATTATGTATTCTATCATTATGAAATTAGCTATTAATATTACATTTGATTATTCGACAAGTATAATATCCATTTTAGTAATTAAATGGAACTATTTGATTTATTTTTTCCATATTATGCTGAATATTAAGTTTAAAAGGCTTTGTTTTTAGTCATATACATTGCCTTAAATGTTTATGCTAAATTATAATAGATTCCGTTGTATTTTTATCCTTACTGATTATCTGAGCTCACCCATTTCTTATGTTTTCTTTTTCCTAGGATGTGAATATTATATTATACATAACCTGTAGGGATTGGTTAAGGTATATGAGTGTGTTCAAAGGGTAAACATTGTTGTTGTTTTTGTAGGGTTTAATGTAAAACTTATGTATGTATCTAGTACATCAAAGGTTACTAAACTAATCAGTCTTTTGAGACTTGATCTCTTGTGATCATGACAATGTTATGTAATAATGTATCGACTCTGGGTTACTTGGGTTGGGGTGTTACATATTTGGTGTATAATTTTCACCATATGATATTTTCTATGATGAATATATTTTTTATTAAGTATTTCAATTTTTATTTCACATTATTTATTTCATGGGAATAATGATTCCAAAGATACCAAATTGGTAAGGTTTTAATTCAAAATCTCATCCTTATTCACAATTTTTTATTTAACACTCACATAGTGAAATTATTTTATATTTAAATCATAAATACAACATATTTCATTATCATATTGTTACTTGTGAATTTTTAAGTAATTTTACTATTTCTTATCTATTTTTTACATAAAATGATTAATACTTTTTGAAGAAAAAATTATTTCATTTCTCTCTTCAATCAAAAATCATTTTTCTTCCAAATAAATATTTTAAAAAAATTAACATTCTCCAAAATATTAAATATCTATTTTTTCACATTTTTTACTTTTTACCAAAAAGATTGAAAGGAATATTCTTATAATTTTCTTAATTAGCTAATTCTTACCCTTTTACAAAAGTGTGAAAGGAATGTTTTTATTATTTTATAATAAATTTACAGGATTTTCATCATTCAAGACTACTTAATGTTTTAAATATTATATTAATAATTTCTATGGTTATTTTTAAATAAAATTATTTTCTAAATGTCTGATGAAAATTTGGTTTTAATAGGTGATTTTCAAAGCTCAGAGGTTATTTTCCACAAGAATGTTTTTATGGATAATTTCATGGAATTTTATTTCACCCACAAAAAAACCATTATTATACTTATTATCCACTAGGGATATATTATAAGAACATAATAATTATTACATATATTATTGGTTTATGATAATTTTTAATTGAGATGTTCTATTTTTTTCTATTCATTATACAACTCTTGATGTTTTCAGTTATATTTCTTGATTGGGGAAATTACTAAAATTCAATGTGATAGAATGTTTAATACGAATTTTTATATTGGTAATGTCACACCACTATTATATAAATAGTACATTATACATATTATTATTGTTGGTTCCTAGAATTCTATAGCCCTTCAATGCATTGGTAGGACTCATGAGGTAAACTATCTTGGGAATTTGACTATGGACTTACCAATTTATGTTATATGTCGTGTAATAAGGATTTAATAGTACAAATTCTTTTCATGAGGAATTTATGGTAGGTTAATGATGTATGGAATTATGAATTCCATAATTATGAGATTATTTATTTATTTCCATGTGATTATTTGATCAGTTATGATATACATGGAAATGTTTCAATATAATTAGAATATGGATATGGATATATTTTATTATAATTTAATCCTATCATATTATGATAATTTTATTAAATTACATGTGTTTTAGTTATTTACCATTTCATATTTATTGTTGTTATTTATTCATGATATCTTCTCTTGTATTCATCACCTTTATGATTATATAAGCTCACCCATTTATTATGTATTATTTTACCCAAGATACAAAGAAGTTATTTTTGAATGATATTTATTAATATTATATGGGAAAAATCGAGTTCTCAATGAAAAAAATTTGAAATAGTTTATGTTTCCTAATTTATTTAAAAATTAAGTCTTTATAAAGTTTAAGAGGACTAATAAATAGTTTTTACTTTAGTATATGATACCTTGTTTCTAATAACTGTGTGCTAAAATAGCAACCAATTCATAGATACTGGAAATAAATTATTTATAGTTGGAATTAGATTATGCTTATTAGAATGCTTATAAACAAGATTTTGGAAAATTGCTTAGGTAAGATAACCCTATGAATTATGTTGAGGATAATTATAATTACATGTTTGCATCAAAAAGTTTTTATAAGTTATTTACTATGCGGTCAACTATTAATACATCCTCATATAGATACAACAAGTGTACATGGTTCTATAACAACTGTACGTAGGGGTAATGACTCTGAAAAAGGAACATCATGCTTAACTTGAGCATTAACAAGTACACTACGACATGAATTACTACACACCATTCATGACACTCCTAGGGTATATTCTTATGATAATTTACATTTTATTCCCAAACCAATATGAAGTGTTTCAAAATATTTTTATTTTTTAAAAACAATTCCCATATAAACCATATTTATGATTACAATATTAGCTATATGTATAATTTTCAATTTATGTTAAGTGGTTCACATGTTTTAGGACTATACATTATAATTCTTAATTTTATGATCTGATATAGTGTATTCTGTTATATAGAAATAGTCCCTATAGGAAATAAGGAGAACCATATAAATTCATGTAATCTATAGAATCATTTCACTCATGGGAATGATAATTCATATAGAGTTAGGCTACAACTAGAATTCATCAAATTATAAAAATATTGTGGCAGATCAATTAGGTTCTGAGTAGTAACATATCCCATATAGAGTATCCTATTCATCCACCATGCTATGTAAATATGTTAGACCACTTCATGCATTACACACCCCATCATTCAATGGGACATTAAATCCTATCGTAGAAGAGTAATGGATATGTTCCTTAGAGAATATATTTATAGTTATATGTTGTAATGATAGGGGGATTGTTGTCATATATATTAATTATCTCTCAGGAGAATACATGGTGGTTATATACTCAAAACACTTTGAGTGAAGAAGAAATATAAAACATTGAATGGAATTATTTTGAGGTATTTTTCTTGGAAAAATACTTCCCTTGAGAACAATGAGTAGTTATGGAGAGGCTATTCTAGAGTCTGAGATAATAGGAAGATGAAAATGTGACTATGTATGAATACATATTTATAAGGTTAACAAGACATGATATACAATACAAAATTAATCCAAATAGAATTATTGATCATTTCATTAATGGTCTTAATACAATCTTTTGACGGGAAATAGTATCACAAAAATCCACATCATATGAAGACATTGTGTCATGAGATATTCTTATAGATAGAGAATTATCCTAGTCGAATGGATTCAAAGGGAAAAAAGAGAAGAATATTAAAACATAAAAAATGAAAATAAATAGAAGAGGAGAAAGAAGGATTTTCCCATGTGATAATTGTGCAAGGAAACACCATGGAACATTCTTTAAGAGAATGATAGTTTACTACAAGTGTGAGGAGTAATTAAACTACGTTTATGATTAAGAGTGAACAAAAAAGGATTCCAATGTTAAATTATTCAATTATATGTAATTATGAAACTATAAAAACTAATTACCTAAGCCTTGACGTAATACACATCAAAAGGAGCTGATGTTACAAAGTCAAGCTTATGCATTTACTATATACGATGTGGAATGATTAAAGTTGTTGTGTTTGGACTCAAGAATTATGATATAACAGAATTTTATAAATGTTATTTAGGTAATAATAATCATGAAACATATGAGGATTCTAATGAATTATTATTTATTTATGGATTTAAATAATATGATTAATGGCACTCATGGCCAATAGGGGATATTTAATGGAAATTTTATCGTTTTGGAAACCAAATTATTGAAGGAAGATAACCATTAATGTATGCTCATTGTTGAGATAATAATGATAAAGAGATGTCTGTGGGATTGTATAAGTTAATTTTAAATTGGTTAGTGATTTTTTTGGTTATCTCGTTTAGAGATTCCATAATTTTGTTGAATTATGTAATAAATTTGATAATTTTATATTTTTTATAAGGAATATAGATAAAATAATTTTTTGAATCATGCATGTTTTCATTAGGGTTTTATGGGGATCATTGTAATTACACATTTGGAATGTGATATTATTATCGACATTATATTGATTGTAAAATCTAATATTATTTTGATATTTTGAAATTTAGTGACGATACATCTAAATAATTGGAATTTTAAATTCTCATGTCCTATTTCGATGAGTCTTAAGTTTAAATATTTTTGAAATTCATTACTTTTATCTTTTGGGTTATTCTTAAGGTGTTTAAAATTTATATATTATAGGATAATTGATGTTGACCATTTTTTGGAAAATATCTAGAGATAGTATAAATGACTTATTTCTTATTTGATGATCTTATGATCTTTTAAAATAATGTTTTTGTGCTTCTAGCGTAAAAGATTTTTTGGAAAATTTACTTTCTAGAGTAAGAGAAGAAGTATAAATTGATCAAAACAAAACCACAGGATTAAACTGTGCTTATAAAATATAAATATATCAAGTAATTATGATACATTACATTCATAGGTTGTAAATTAATTCGACAAAATTTAGGAAATTATATTCAAATAAAAAATTTATCTTATTACCTTCATATTTGATTAATCAAATGTTTTTTTAAATCAATGAAGATTTATGGTTTAGAGGATGTTAACGTTATATTGATAATTAAATTTAATATGATAAATAACCTCTATCACTCACCATAATTATTTACACTTTTCTTCCCTTTCTATGTTATCACATCCCTGTAATGTTCTACTATATGAAAACCTATTTGTGTGTCTCTATGGACGACCTTCATAATATCATTTACCCCTTTAAGAGGGTGTTTTATTATCCACTTATATGATGTGGGTTTTCAACAAATCAATTCTCAAATATATTTCCCATTATTTTCATGTGAGAGTTAAAATTATGAGGATAATATTTATTAAAGGTGGGGATGATGTAACAACTCTATATTTTAAATTTTATTTATTTTAAATAAATTTAGTACCATTGATATAATCTTATAAATGAAACCCTGTGATTTTAAAAGAATAAATTTATGTTCAATAGTATATATGGTATGTAACCACAGTATTATATGATAATTTAACACCTAAAGACATTAAGATATATTAATTTTGAAATAATTTCATTCACTTCGATTGCTTGTGAAGCATTCAACTCTGCATTAAAATGAAATATGATACTATATAATTTTATTTAAACATGACCATTATATACTAGACTTTACGTTAGAGGGTATGAATGAGACTATCAGGATAATGTAAATTATATTTTTCACAGATATATAAATTTATTTAAATAGTTACCTATTGAAAATAAATAATATAAATGTCCTTTGATTAAAAAATAAATGTTTTTATCAGTATTTTTATAAAGAGGGGTTTAATTGTTCTTTTCACGCATAAATTATCATTAACATTTACAACATTTATAAAATTTATTTTGAAATATTAAAAATATTTTTGAAATGGATATTTTAAAATTAAATATTGATGATTTTTTATAATTTTCTATAATTTTTTATTTTTTGGTAAATATTTTAAAATGTTGAATTTTATTAAAAGCATAATTTTCATTTAAATTAATTAAAAAATGAAATTATATTTTAAATTTTTTTAATTTGAAAATAGAAAAAAAGTATTTAAATTTATCTAATTTAGTTCATTGTAAGAAATTGTATGTTGACTTTTGATATAAAACTTTGAAATATTTTAAATTTTTTCTATGGAAAAACCATTTTTACCTGTTGGTAGATTAAATTTTAAATTGAATTATAACGCTTCTATGAATTTAATTTTTATAAAATTGATTCCATATTTATAATTTACATAATTTATATTATAAAAAAAATTTATTCATAATATTCACCATAATGGATTTTGAAAATGGTATAAATTAATTACCATTGTTAAAATTAAAATTTATTTGTGTGGGTTAAACTAGAAAGTGGTTTAAAATGACTTATAACATGTATGTAACCACTTTTATTATAGTATGTAAACAATATCACCTCTAAAGTTCAAAAATGATCATTTTTTGAGCCTTTTTTCATGTTAAAAAACATCGATTCACTTTATTCTTTCCTAGAACTCCATCTATGTCCCCTCTCCCACTTATAAAAATCCACCCATATTATTTCTTATTCACACTTCCAAAATCATTTGTTTTGGAAAATAAAAAACCAAATCACTTCCTTAATCCTCTCTAAACATCTTATATTCCATTGACTGATCAAAAATCTAACTATGGAAGGATTTTGGTCATAACCTAAAGAATTTTTGAAAAGAAGAGGCAATGTTCATAAATATGTGTTTTTTATTTTAATACTTCTTCCACATCCTTCAAATTTTATTCAATAATGATAATATTATAATACCTTTATATAAGATATAATTATATATAATTTCTTATTTTAAAACTCTCACATACACTTCTATCTGTAGTGAAAGTAAACCATCGGGTGTGTGCACGTTAGACTAAAACCTCACAAACTTAGGCAATTTGTTTTCCCTAACCACATTTTACCGATGGAAATAATGTCAGATTTAACATATATATGTGATGTTATTAAAACTACTATATTGATGGAATTACAATATAAAATATTCCATTTTTATCTTTTAACCCGTTGGAAAACAATAACATCCATCGTGTGCACAAAGGACTACCGCCTCACAAACCCATGTGAGGAATTTCTCTCATTTTAATTTTACATGGATGGTAATAATTATATATAAAATGAATATATAGGATTTTTTAACTAAATTTTACCTCTTTCATAATTATATCACAAATTTATTCTTATTTTTTATTCCATGTGGTATATGATAGTGTCACTCAAGTGTACGATGGACAACCATGTCACTAAGTAATTTTATTCATTTTTCTCTAACACATTTTAAGGATGATAATAAGGTTAAATTTAATTAAAATATATGAAATATAAGATACCATAACTAATTTTTTTAATTTTATATATTATTTTCCTTCCATTCATTCCATTCATCGAGAATAATGGAAACAATATTCATGTGTAGGTTCAACCTACCATCTCTATGAATTGTGTGACACATTTTCTCTCCATATCATTTTTATAATAATATAAGTACATATATAATAAATATGTAGTATATTTATATCTTGGTTAAAATTATAGAGAATATTTAACTAAGATAAATTTAAAAGAAAAAAAAATTCTAGACCAAAAAATACATGAAAATTAAAGTAATTATCTCCTAGAAGACTGATTTTAACAAATAATTGTTAATAAATGGGTGATAGTTGAATATAATTAAATAATATATTGTGTGAGATATTTGAGTATGTTTTTATAATATATATAATAATCTAATATTTATTATAATAGTGTTTTAGAAAAATTTTAAATATGTAATAAAAGAGGTGACGTTTTCTCGTCTCACTTTTACTTTTATGAGACCTATTTTATATTCCTCACATATTACCTTATTCAGGATTGTGTATTTTTATGTCTAAATTGTTGAAATTTGTTTATATCCTAAATTAAATATATTTTTTAATCCTTGTGTGAATCATGAACATTCCAAGAGATGGTTCCATTTTCATCTCATTAATACTCCAAATGATTGAGAATTGTTATTAAGCAATGCTAGCTTCACTTCTCTCTTCAGTTGAAAATCATTATTCATCCAAAACCATGTTTTATAAAAAAATTATCAATTTGTTTTAAAAATATTTAATTTATTTATTAATTAAATTGTTACCCATGTTATTAATTTTACACAACAGTATGAAATGAATCTTCTTGTTATTTTCTAATTGATGTACTTTTACAATTTTTACAATATGGTAGAATGAATGGTTCTTAACATATGAAGACAATATGGAATTTTCATCCATCACGAACAAAACTAATTTAATTCATATTTTACATCTTTCCAATGTTATTTTTAATGCAAATAATTTTCCAAATGTTTGTTGATCTTTTAATTTAAAATTTTTATTTTAAAATTGAAAATGTTATTTTCCTTATGATTTTTTAAGGATATTTGGATGGATTTTATATTTATTGTAGATAAAAACCATTAATAAACATATTATTTACTATTTATATGTTCTAATAAAACCATCTTTATTATTTATCTTGATTTTATATTATAATTTTGACTAGAGATGTACTGTTTTTTCATTAACTATATTACTCATGATGGTTTATTATTTTGTTTTTTGATTGTGTAATTTATTAAATGTTTGTATGTTATTTCTTTTATTATCAATGATAACTTTTATAGGATTTACTAACTTCATATTAGAATTAATTGGACTTGTTATGTGATGGTTGGGGCCTTAAATTTCATTTCTCCTTGATGCATCGATTGGAATCATGAGAAAACTAGCTTGGGTATTTTGCCAATACCTTACCTGTATACGTAAGGTGTCTTGGAATAAGGCCCGGAAGAGATGTATAAATATTATAAGGTCATGATGGTATGTGTATCGTGTTCAACATTATGCATTACCTAATTATGATATTATTTATTGATGTCAATTTGATTGTTTTATTAGATATAATGTCAATGGATAAGTTTCGAGATTTTGTGATTATGTGTATATAATAATTTTTTAATCATTTATCCCTAACACATTATTCTCAAGTTATTGTTCAAATGGAATGTGTTTAATTTATATAGTATTACTTATTTATTATGATTATGTATTCAGGATATCATCTGTTATATGAATGACCTTATTGATCATCTAAGATCACCCCTTTATTAAATTTTATTTTCCCCACGATATCATGAAATATTTTTTGATTAATATATAGGGATATCACAATGGTATTAGTGGACTTACATACTAAATTATTTTTTGTATTTTAGTTTTTTTAATGAATTTGAAATTCATGTATGTGTATAGTTTACCAAAACTATTAGTCTATATGATCTCTCAAGATTTGCTATATTCTATCTAGTTACAATATCACAATGTATCCACCTACTCTATGATAATCAGTTTGGGGAATCTACCTTATAGGATAAGAGAATCTAAGATATTATCTGCATTTTCAGAAGAGAGATTCAAATTATTAACTATCAAATTTTCTTCCATGATCACTTCTAGATGTCTGCATTGCATATTAAAAATATTTTTATATGGATTTTAAATATTTATAAAGTCAATAAAGAGTTTCAGATTTGTGATCTAATAAAAACACCCATTTATATTTTGAATAATCATAAACAATTACATAAGCATAGTCTTTTCATATAGAACTGGAAAATCTAGTTGGTCCCAATAAATCCACGTGAATCAATCATAGTAGTTGATGGGAAAAATATATTTTTTTGTATGATATTATGTATTCTATTCTGTTTTGATAGGTATTTCAGAATTTTTCTAGTTGTATTTATAGATTTGGTTTATCACAAAATTTATATTTCTTATTTATCATTCTATATGAGTATTTTATCATCTCGGATCTAGAATCCACCCAGAGGCGCCCGTACCCAGTTGGTCACATGGCCTCTAGCGCATTTCCCCAAACATGAGAGGCTACTGGCTAGTAGCGAGGGCCTTGGGTGTGATAGTGGGAAAACAATGCCCTCATTGGCAGAGTACACAACGAAAGTAAACAACACATACAATAGTGGTAGTAGTAAATATCCAACAATAATAAAGGGCGAAAGGCTATAATAGTAAACAACTGTAGAACATATATATATATATATATATATATATATATAATTATGCATGATACATATGTCTAGGAAAGCATCCAAAAAAGTCCCAATGATGGAATACAATTGTGCTAAACCAATGTACAAAAAAAAAGATAGACTCATCAGCATCGCAAGCCATAGCTAGGTCCCATGCTCTCCAACTCCATAGAATTTCATGTACCTGAAGTAGAAGGGTGATTTCCCTTATCCATACCTACAACAATATATTTTCTTTGGGTGCAAAAGAATGACCCGAACAATTTGTGAGACTAAATCCCAGTAGGCAACCACCCGAAGATCTGTACCTAATAGTCAGTGAGTATAAGCCAGGTAATGGTATAGTAAATAGTAAACAGTAAATAGTAAACATGAATGTACTTAGTAGTAAACAATCCACAGTTCATACAAGCAATTGTGAAGCAATCAGCTAATCACAAACAGGTAACCCTATGGGAAGCAGTCACAGCCATCCCCTCTGGTCCTACCCAAGAAGTACAGACAACCCTCCAGGCATCAATCTTGGTATAACCCCTCTAGTTCTGTATAGGAATTCAATAAGTAATCTCTGAGGAAGCACTCAAATTCTATCCCCTTATAGTCAAAAGTAAGGTAAGACTCTCTGAGGAAACTCACACTGTCCATTCCCCGCAGAGTCTATGGTATTCAAGAACTCACTCATGAAGCTCACATGTCAATTCTCCTTATATCCCCAATGTCTTGGACTCTCTGAGGAAGCTCACTCAGTTAATTTCCCTTATATCTCAGGTTGTTCAATTAAAATATAGACTCTCTGAGGAAGCTCACGTAGTCTCTCCCTTTTTAGTCTAAAGTAATCAAGGACTCTCTGAGGAATCTCACTCGGTCAATTCCCCCTATAGTCTATTGGACTATATTCTAATATCCTTGTGTAATTCAATGAGCATAGCAGTGCAATATAGCCAAATTAACCCTACAAAACTACTTGGTTAAACAATCTACAGCATATCAAGCATGTTCGAAATACAAACACTCCATCCTACAACCACATGCATGGAATCAAGAAATGTAGACAAAATCTAAACAGGACCAACTGTCGTAAAAGAACATGCATGGGTCAGACACATACAAATCATAACAATCAACCATATTCATATCCAAATATCCTCTACACAGGCATACAAGCATGGTAGGCAAAAAATATGAGAAAAATAGTAAACATGCATACCCCGTTCAAGGGTATTGGTAGAATTTTCACATAAAACTCAATGAAGTCAAATGAAAAGGCACAAACCACCTTCCTCAGGGTTAGGAAGTCAATATAATTGAAACTAGAAGCTTTAATCTCCTTAAAAAAATGTTGATCTAGTAAAACACATAAAATGTTCAACCCATGATAACTTGGAAAAGAAGAGGAATTGGAAAACAAGGCTCAAGAAGAAGAGAGAACTCACCGATTCGATTCCAACACAATGAATAATGTTCGAATCGGAGGACAAATGGAGGATCTGGGGCTTGGAGAGAATCCATGGTCATAGAGGTTCCCTCGGATGATGGTGACCTAGAAGAAGGTTTTTCTATCTGTGAGACATGACCTTGGTGTGTTTAATGAAAAAAATTAAATTCACGGCATGTACTTTTGGAGTAAATGGTGTGTAATTTATATTTTCATACTCTTCATTAATCGGCCACCAAAACACTCCCACACAGCCATGTGTGTGTCTACTACACAGCTAGCACATGGCCTGCTGCGGCAAGAAGATACACAGCGTGTACTCATAAAGTACACGGTGTGTACATAGAAAATTTCAAGAAATTTATCATTTCTCCTAAAACTAACTGAAAGGATAAACATACCTGAAAAGAAGATTCAGGTTCATATAAACTTCCCCTTAAAGAAATTTTTCCAATAATTTCCCTTGCATGGTGTAGAAGAAGAAACCCCGAGTAGTTCTGGCCACTGTGCTCGCACATCGTCCTCCCTCCCCTAAGTCTCATCCTATACTCACTCGTGTTTCCATAGCACTCATACGAGAGGAACAAACCGGCCATGGAGAACCTTTGTACTACGATCCACAATCTAGATAGGATGCTCCTCAAATGATTCATCCACTTCAAGCTCAACCTCCTCGGGTTGAAATACATGAGACGAGTCTAAAAAGTAACGTCGAAGCTAAGAAAGGTGGAAGACATCATGCATAGCCCGATAACTCTGAGATAACTACAACTGGTAGGCAACCGAACCAACTCTCTCCAACACCTGAAATGAGCCAATGTACCTCACTGAAAGATTACCATGTCTCCAAATCTTCTTGTGTCCCATCCTCGGTGTGACATGTAGAAAAACCTGATCCCGGACCTCGAACTCTAGAGGTCATCTCTGCTGATCAGCATAGGACTTCTTATGAGACAGGGAAATAGCCATCCACTTTCGAATCAACTCTATTTGATCAGAGGACTCTTGAACAAGACGAGGTCCCAACAAATCTGCCTCTCCTACCTCCAGCCAACATAAGGGTGTTCGTCATGTCCTACCGTACAAAGCCTCAATAGGTGCCATCTAAATACTTCCTTGAAAATTATTATGGTAGGAAAACTCAACCAGAGGTATATTATTCTCCCAAGAACCTCCAAAATCCAGAATTCATGCTCGGAGCATCTCCTCATGCCCCTAAATTTTACGCTCGGACTGGCCATCTGTCTATGGATGGTAAGTTGTACTCAAAAGTACATGTGTACCCAAAGCCTTCTCAAGCCCCCTTCCGGAACCGAGAAGTAAAACGTGCATCCCTATCTAAAATAATGGATTGTGGAACTCCATGAAGACGTACAATCTTGGGGATATACAACCGTCCCATCTCATCAACACTGAAGGTCTCCTTGAACGTCAAAAAGTGAGCAACCCTCGCGAGTCTATCAATGACAACCCAAACATCATCATTCCCTCGAGGAGACCTCAGCAACTCTATCACAAAATCTATAGTGACATCATTCCACTTCCACTCGGGAATAGGTAACTACTGCAAAAGCAGTGTTGGTCACTGATGCTCCACCTTCACCTGCAGACAAGTAGAACACCTCATGATGAAACTTGCAACATCCTTCTTTATACATGGCCACCAACTCTAACAATTTAGATCACAATACATCTTGGTGATTAAATGATGAATTTCCCAAACGGAGGAATGAAAGTCCTACATAATCTCCCCATGTATGTCTTCTGACACCCATACGCGTGCTTGGAATCACAAGATCTCAACCTCACCTACGGTCCACCCAGGAATAGGGTCCTCTCTTGACACACATTCCCATAGGACTATGCCTTAAAAATCTGATAGCTTCCTCATTTGTACTTGATCAAGAAGGGTAGAGGTGACAACAACATTAGATATAAATGTATACCATTGTCTGTCATGCACCTCCAAATGAATCTCAAAGAACATAGCCATAAGATGCCACTCATTACTGGCCTCCTGGACTGCCTGTATCTAAGTCCTCCTGCTCAATGCATCAGCCACTACATTACCTTTCCCAAGCATATTGGCAAGCTCAAATTAAAATAACTATAGGTAGACAACCCACCTGTACTGCCCCAAATTCAGATCTCGCTGAGTGAAGATGTACTTGTGACTCTTGTGGTCGGTGAAAACCACTAAGTGCCCTCCTAGAATATAATGCCTCCAACAATGTCAGACATGAACAACAGCTGACATCTCCAGATTGTGAGTTGGGTAATTCCTCTCATGTGGCCTCAACTCTCGAGACTCATACGCAATGACTCCATCTCCCTGCATAAGCATAGCTCCTAGAACGATACCTAATGAATCATTGTAAAAGGTATAGCTCTTGCTTGGCTCTGGAAAGACCGATATCGGTGCTGAATTCAACCTCCCTTTCAACTCCTGAAAGGCTGACTCACAAGACTCAGACTATAATATCTTCGCACCCTTCTTGGTCAAACCTGTCAGTGGTGCTGCTAAGCGTGAAAAGTCCTATATGAAACTTCTATAGTATCCAGCCAGTCCTAGAAATTTATACACCTCAAAGACGTTCTTCGACTGCTCACAGTAAACTACCGCTATCACATTCTCTGGGTCTACTGACACTTCTTTCTCATAAATAACAAGACCCAATAAGTGAATTTAGTCTATCCAAAATTGGAATTTTGGGAGCTTAGCATATAACTGATGCTCCCTCAGTGTACTCAAAATGATATCAATATGGGTAGCATGGTCGTGTCGAGTGTGAGAGTACACCAATATATCGTCCACAAATACCACCTTGAAGGAATCCAAGTGTGGATGGAACACTAGGTTCATCAGTTCTATGAAAACAGCGGGCGCATTCGTGAGTCTGAACTGTAAAACCAAGTACTCTTATAGACCATACCAGCTCCTGAAGCCTGTAAGAGGTATATCTGATGGTCTAATGAGCAACTGATGATTATCGGATCTCATATAAATCTTCAAGAACACCTGACCTCCTCCAAGAAGATCAAAGAGATCATCAATCATAGGAAAGGGATATCGGTGCTTTACTGTCAACTCGTTCAACTTCCAATAATCCACCCAAATCCTGAAGGTACCGTCTCCCTCTGTCGCAAGTAGGACAGGAGAACCCCAAGGAGAAGTACTGGATTATATGAAACCCTTTGCATGCAACTCCTCCAACTCATTCTTGGGATCCTGAAACTCAGTTTTATCCATACTATAAGGAGGAATGGACACTAGTGCCACTCCTTGAAGATTCTCAATTAGGATGTCTACCTCACACTCCGGAGGCAAACCTGAAAAGTCCTATATGAATAAATATCATAAATGACCAACCACTAGAGGAAAGTATAAGTGTTTGATCCCATGGTAATCTAGATAAATAATAGAAATCTGGGCTATAACTCCTCCCAACCCATGATGCTCTGGACCCACTCTGCTTGGCTGGACAACCCATTCGCCCCTATGAAGAAAAGATCCACCCTCTGGTGATATGAAACTCACCCTGCGGCGATAACAGTCGATGACTTCCTGGAGTGGAACTAGCCAGTCCATCCCTAAAATGGAATCATAACCTATCATCTATAGGACATAGAGGTCCCATAACAAGTGACATCCACCCACCTATAGAGGGAACTCTCTGCACTAATGTAAACTAGTTGTCATAGTCCCAAAGGTTGTGTCTAGCTTCAAGATATTGGTAGAATAAAAGACGTAGAGCCCAAGGCTCTCCCCAATAGCAATATATATAAAGCTATGGGAAGCCCCTATATCAAAAAGAGAAGAAGCTAATATTGAGGCTACTAAGATCGTATCTCGAGTAGAAGAAGTTCCGAGATCCTGCTTATACTGGGTCTGATCCACTACAAAAATTTGGCTGGTATTGCGGCCATGTGACCCTGCCTGTACACTTTGAGCTGATGCACCCTGATGTCGCTGAATATCGGGTGATTGGATTCCACGACCACAACCTCCACCTCAGCCGGAATGGCCGGAAGAACTTCAGTTCCCTGACTAGTGAGAAACTAGTGGCACTGCTCCCGAATGAGGAGTCATAGAAGAATCCCTATCACTATCTACTGGTGTGAAGAATTGAAAAAACAGCTGAAGGTGACCCATCTTGCATCAAGATCGGTACTCCACTAGGTCCCTCGAACAATGTGGTCTCATATGCTTGCTTCTCCCACACTGGTAGCACACAACCTGGCTACCAAAAGATGTATCTCGCCTGCTCTGATCTCCCTGTACAGCCTCCCTGCGGCACTTCCTACTATCAGATGGCAGAGAACTAACTCTGGATACCGATCCGCCCTGGGTCGCAGCTCCATAATCCTGCAGATTGAGCTCTCTGATCAGCTCTTATTGGATGATAGAAGATATTGAAGTCAACCTGAGGATGTTCACCTGTGACCAGATGTCATGCCTCAGACCATCCTCAAGCTTCTATGCAATTAATAACTCATCACCTCCTGGAATAGGCGTGAAATTATGCAGCTATGTGAATCAAGAGGAATACTCCGTAATAGAAAGAGTACCCTGCTCTAGACTCATGAACTTCCAGGATCGATTGTCCCTCAAGGTCTCTGGGTAGATGTTATTGTAGATGATGCACCGAAACTCATCCCAATCCATATTATGCCGGCATCCCGCCTGTTAGACCACATCCCACCATCTCTTGGTAGAGTCTCAGAGCATATAGGTAGCAAGCTTCAACCTACTCTCTAGGGGTATCTCCAGATGCTCGAAAATCATCAGCGGGGCCTCTAGAAAAGACTCTAAAACCTGAGGTCCTCCATCCCCTGAGAAAGTGGGGGGATGCTGCTACTGGAAAACCCGCATCAAGTCAGAAAATGATGAGGCAGGAGGTGGCACTCCCTGAAAAGTCTTCATCATCCTCAAAATGACTTCCCTGAACTGTGCATCCGCACCTATGTCAGGGACAATGGCTGGTGCCAAGGCTGGCACAATGGGAGGATCTGCATGTGGTCCTAGATCGACCATGTATGGGGTTTGATCATCGTTTAGAAACTGGCGCACAACCGGAGGATGTCTCAGTGGCATGACTCTGCATGGTCATGCACACACCTTAGATCAAGTTATCAAGGACTGTAAACAAGGAGTGTAAGAAGAGAACATGAGGAAGAATCCTTTCAGGTTTTACAAAACATGACTACACAACATGTACACTACCTACACAACATGTTCCTTGAAGTCACTCACATGGGAATGTACTTTTTCCTAAACCAGTCGTGTAACACCCCAACCACATGGCGTGTTCCCAAAACACATAGAGTTTACTTGAATCCACTTCCCCTTCATGGGTCCTTCTATAAGGTTAAGCCACACGGCTCTCCTAAGACAAAACTACACGACGTTTTCAAGGTACAAATAGTGTTTACTGGACATGATTCACCTGGCCCGTGTTGTTAGTGACACGGTCAGACACCCAAAACAAACAACACACTGTGTTCCTGATACACATGGCGTGTATGTTAAAGGATAACACCGACCCGTGTTGTTCATGACACGGTCAGGTACCTAGGTTAGACAACATGGCATGTTCAAGGGGGACACATCATGAATAATAAGAGACACTACTGACTTGTGTTGTTAGCTACATGGTTGGGTTCCTAGGATTATACTACACGATGTGTTCAATGCGGTCACGACAGGTTTCCACCAGACTTTTCCCATCCCGTGTCTCTACCGACATTGCCTACGACACGGTCTATTACTACACGACATGTATATAAAGTACCAATCATGTACTTAAGAAAAACAATTTCTTCCTAAAAAAAAGAACACATGGCGTGTACTTAACATTACACGACTTGTATTCTAGGGTTTTTCGAACAGTAAGCCTCAAAAACTACTCCAGAACCGAGAAAACACGGAAATGAGCATTTGAAAGTGCCAATTTTCAATTTGTGGGGGGCCCATACTCCCCGCGAATCAAATTTTGAAATATTATACATATAATAACATTGAAAATAGGGAAATGATCCACCAAATTCCAGTTCATGAGGGCCCATAACACCTTAAGGACAAATATTTGGCATTCATTCTAGTAAATCTCAACACAAATTAACAATACCCTATCAAACAGAGGGTATTTATATAAAGGAAACTATCACAATATCATGAATAATATACACATCACCTACCACAACAACATGAAATCACTAATGCATCCAAGATGGCATGGAAAAATGAATCACATGTGATTTCTAGAAGGTGCTTATATGATGCATGAGATGGCATACCCTCATATCATCGAGTTGCAATAGAAATAGAGCCTCAATAACATCAATATTAATAACACAAAAAATGTGAGTCACTCAAGGTGAAATCATGTCAATATTTACAATTTCTAAACCATAATAATTGCAATTAAACCAGGTAGATTGGCTATTCCATGTACTCAGGTTAGCTACCCTTGGGCATTGCTTATTACCAAACATTTATTACATCTTATCCCTTGCTATTGGCTCCAAATAGTAAAATCAGGAGAAAAGAACACCCTTTGATACCACATTGTAACGTCCCGGTTCCAGAATCCACCCAGAGGTGCCCCATACCCAGTTGGACACATGGCCTCAAGTGCATTTCCCTGAATGCCAGAGGCTGTCGAATAGTAGCGAGGGCCTTGGGTGTGATAGTGGGGAAACTATTCCCTCATTGGTAGAGTACACAGTGGATTTAAACAACACATACAATAGCAGAGTCAGTAAATATCCAACAACAGTTAACAACGAAAGACTAGAATAGTAAACAATTGGAGTACATATTATATATATATATATATAAAATGATGCATGATTCTTATCTCTGGGAAAGTAGCCAAATAAGTCACAATGTTGGAATACAACTGTCTTAAACCAAAGTGTATTAATGAAAAGTAAACAAATAAAATCCTCAGCATCGCAAGCCATAGCTTGGTCCCATTCTCTCTATCTCCACAACAAGTCAAGTACCTAAAGTAGAAGTGTGCTTTCCCTAATCTATACATACAACAATATAATCTGTTTTGGCCCAAAAGCATGACCTAAACAAGGTGTGAGACTAAATCCCAGTAAGAAAGCACCCGAATATCTGTGCATAAAATTCAGTGAGTATAAGGCATGTAAAGGTACATTAAAAAGTAAACAGTAAATAGTAAAGTACTCCCTAGTAAACAATCCATATTTCAAACAAAAAATAGTGAAGCAATCAACTAATCACAAACTGGTAACCATCTAGTAAGTACTCACAGCCATCCCCTCTGGTCCTACATAAGAAGTACAGACAACCCTCTGGGCATCACAGTCGATCAAACCCCTCTGGTTCTATATAGGAATTCAATAAATACTCTCTGAGGAAGCACTCACATTCTATCCTCTTATAGTCAAAAGTATGGCAAGACACTCTGAGGATGGTCACATTGTCCATTCCCCGCGTAGTCTAAGGTAGTCAAGGACTCTTTGAGGAATCTCACATGTCAATTCCCCTTATAGCCCCAAGGTCTAGGACTCTCTAATGAATCTCACTCAGTAAATTCCCCTTATAGCCTAGGTCTTTCAACTGAAATACATACTCTCTGAGGAAGCTCATGCAGTCTCTTCCCTTTTAGTCTAATGCAATTGAAGGATTCTCGGAGGAATATCACTCTGTAAATTTCCCTTATAGTCTACTACACCAGGTTCTCATGGACCTGTGTAATTCAGTAAGCATAGCAGTGAAATATAGCCAAAGTAAGCCGAAAAAATACCTGGCTAAATAGTCTATATAATATCAAGCATGTCAGAAATACAAACTCTCCATCCTATAGCAATAGGCTTGGAATCCGGCAAAGCAGCCAAAAGCTGAACATGACCTTATGACGTAAAAGAACAAGAATGGTAAAGACACATACAAATCATAACAATCAACCCTATTCATATCCAAATATCCTCTACATAGGCATACAATCGTGGTAGACAAATAATAGGGGAAACAGTAAACATGCAACACCCCGTTCAAGGGTAGTGGTGGAATTTTCACATAAAACTCATTGACATCAAACAAAAAGGTGCAAACCACCTACCTCTAGGTTAGGAGATCAATATACTTGAACCTTTATTCTTGAATCTATTTAGAACACTATAGATCTATGAAAATGCATAAAATGTTCAACCCACGATAACATGGAAAAGAAAAGGAATTGGAAAACTGGGCTCAAGTAGAAGAGAGAACTCACCAATGTGATTCCAATGCAATCAACAGTGTTCGAATCGGAGGTCGGACAGAGGCTCAGGGGATCAGAGAGAAGTTGCAGCCCTACGGGTTCTCTCGGACGAAGACGACCTAAAAGAAGGTTGTTCTGTCCATCATACACGACCCCAGTGCATTTAATGAAAATAAAACAAAATACATGGCTTGTACTTTTGGAGTACATGACATGTACTTGCTATTTCCGTACTCTGCATTAGGAAACCTCCAAAACACTCCCACACGGCCATGTGTGTGGCTACTACACGAAAAGCACGCGGCATGCTGCAGTAAGAAAGTACATGGTGTTTACTCATAAAGGACATGACGTGTACTTAGAAAATTTCCCGAAATTCCTCTTTTCTCCAAAAACAACCAAAAAGGGAAAACATTCTTGAAAAGAAGATTCAGGTTCTTACAAGTTTATAATATCGTGGCTTGGTCTACAATTTCTTTTCCAAGAGTAACTATGAAATTAAATTTAACAAGAAATATTTATATTTATTAAATAATATTTGTTAATATAAAAATAATTTCATATAATAAAAAATTAATTACAAATTTATGCATGTAAAAATAAATTTAATACTTATTTTTTTAAAAAAATGTGCATGAACAGAACAATCACATCACTAAATAATACTATGAATAATACATTTAAAACCATTAACATATAAATCACTATAAAAAGGGATATATGTAATGTTATTTATTTGTCCCACTACAATAATATCCCCTTTTTCATTGATAACAAATGTGACATGAATACAATTCATATTCATATGGTTCTTGAATAATGAATACTCTCTAGTCATAATTTGGGAACATTCATTGTCTAGATAAAATAGGCTGATACTAGATCTTTCAAAAAGTTTTTCCTAAGAAACTAAATAGAAATAACTTTGGGGACTAAATTATTATAGGTCTAAAAATGATAATAACTAATGACTTAGTAATCCATATTTATTTCAAATGTATTTTAATAGCTATAATAAAAATATTTTTATATGAAATGTTTTTTGTATAAAATTTTTAGAATCATTACCGAAACTAGATTTTTGATTTTACATAATGATTAAGGATATATTTCTTAAACTAGAAATAAAAAATTATTATATCACATTCCTTTATTTCCGGATACATATCAAATTTCATATTTTGTTTTATGACTTCATTGTTAAATAAAAATAATTATACTATCAATAAACTATTCCAAATAGTTTCAAAGATGTTAATTTTACATTTTAATATTATTATTTCCTTTTTGAAAATTGGATTTATTTTTTCCTTTACAACACAAATGTCTTATTTATCATAAAAAAACAAAATTAACCATTTTTAGAATGGTTTATTTATCTTATAATTTGTTTATGGTATATTAAAAAATACCATAATATTCTACTAATCATTCATTTGAATTTTTTTTCTTCTGATATAAAAGAAAATCAAATATAGTTTTCCTCAAAATCATCATCTATAAATCATGGATTTGATTTTTTATTTTCACCTTCTTATATAGTTACTGAATCACTATATTTATCATCATATTCACTCCATGTGGCCTTGATTTCTTTATTTGGCCTTTCCCTTTATCTTCGTACCTCTTATTAATATGAAGCTTTAGAAAGTAGGATTTTATATATCCTTTTGGTTTTCATTCCTGGCAGGAAATTTCAAATGAGGAGTCATCCTTTTTCCTATCATTTCTCCAGATTCCCCTTTTATCGTACATTCCATTTCAACCTTCATTATGAAAAAAATATTATCTTTATAAAACATATTGATTCGTCTTTCTAGATCATCCATTTCCTCATCACTATATGTATCATGCTCAATAACAGTTGTGGTGTACGATTTGAAAACATCCTTTGATTTGCAATTTTAATTTATAAGAGAAATTGATTTCATTTTTCGTTTATCATCATCATCGATTAGTTTCATCTCTTCTTCATATATCATCATCTTATAAATTATATATTTTACTGATAGTTTTTTTATGAAAGATGATTCTATAATAGAGATAGAAGTATCTATTTGATAATTTAGTATTAAACATTGGATCCTTAGTTCGTGGAAATTGTTATCCACCATTTTTCATAGTGAAATAATAATTTTTATGATTTAATGAAACCTGATAAGCCTATTAAAGATAAATTCATTAGAAATCATTTTGGATGTATTATAAAAAATTGTTTATGTATTGATTCTAATTTTATTAAAATCAAATCCGCATTAATGAGGCACAAAAAGAGTATCCAAAATTTATTAAACATTATCATAAGATTATATTATAGTAAATTAAACCTCTCCTAAAGAGAAAATAATGAATTAATGTCTTTGTTTCTATAATTTAGTTATAAATTAGTTTTTTAAATCACATTAATTTCTATAAGTCTTAGGGTTTTCATATTTATTTTTAATAGACCCCTTAATATAAATACACATGCTCTAAAGAAGAATATTTTATTTTATTTTCCATATTGAATAGTTCTAAACATGTATTAAATATGTTTATTTGTATCATTAACTTTATATTTATCCATAATAATAATAGATTATGTAACAAATATAAATAAAAACTGATTTTGACAATTAATTTATCATTGTTTATAGTAAATAAAGGAAATAAAATAGAATACCCTTATACAAAATATTTTACCTATTGCAAATCAATTGAGGGGTGAATTAAGATTCTGAATAATGTTTCAGTGGAAATAAATTAAAAATAATAACAATTAAAAATAACTAGGTAACATAAAAATTAGTTATAAATACATTGGTACATTGAAATAATTTCTCAATTATCTGATGAAAATGTAGTTTATATCATTTTAAAATAGATATAACATTTGAAAACATTTTAATCACATCATATAGAATATATCAAATGTAAATAGGAAATTTCATTACAAATATTAGTTTAGGAAAATAATTAGTGATGAATATATAGTAAAATATAACCCATGAAATTTTTTAAAAAAAAGTTTTTGAAAACAAATATTATCACAAAAGATAATTTAAAAATAAAATTTTCAAGCCCAAAATGGACTTAATCTTCTCCACTTTATAGGATCTTATAGACATGAATATTTATAAAATTTTAATAAATATGATCCAAAACAAGGATGTGGTTTTACAAATATAGGTTAACGTAGGATAGTCCATGATAGAAACATCCTCTTTGATATTTATTCATTGGACAATAGATGTAAAAATAAAAAAAATAGAATCTAGTACACTGTTATAGAAAAATAATCATGTGTTAATATATATTTATATTGTTTGGGGAACAATTACATTAAGTACACACACTACACACACAGGTTGTAAAGGTAGGATATAGCACCCCCCCCCTTAAGATAAGATATTGTTTTGAAGTGGATCACTCTATTATTAGCTTTAGTTGGTCACCTATCATTAAATATTCCATTGAAAAACATTGATTCAATCATGAACATAAAAGAAAAATAATATATTTTCATGGTATCATAGAGTAAATTATTAATTGTAATATTAGTGTTATATACAATTTCGCTCTTGTTTTTTGTGTGGAGCTCTTATTCTTAAAAAGAAATTAGTCTCCAATTAGGAATAATAAAATATTCATAAAATACTCCTTCTAGTAATTTCCCTAATATGGAACTATAAAATTATTTAATTCTCATTAAATGATACAAAACATTGTCGTTGTAATTTAATAATTTTTCATTGTATGAAATATACATAATCATTTCATCTTCATTTATACATGATTACATCAACGTATATTCTGTTAGATAGGTAGACATATTGTAAATTTATTCTATGATCAAATTATTTCATCACATGGTTATTTAATTTCTTCATGTAGTCACATGAGTTCTTGATGTGGTCACTTTATTCTTCAAGTGGTTAGTTCAACACTTGGCCATATTTCATTGTTTTTCTGCACATTTAGTTGAGGCCTTCATGTGGTCAGTTAAATCCTTCATTCTATCACTTGAACACTTAATGTGGTTAGTTCAGTACTCATATTTTCGGTTGCATACTTTGTTTGTTTCTAATCTGACACATGATTAATTATTTGGTCATTTATCAATTTAGGCTTTCAATTATTGTGACATCAACATGTTCCATTGTTTTCAGAGTCAGTTGAATTTATATATGTTGTAGATTGATGTAGTCAGTTCAATACATAGTAATATTATTTCTATAAAAAAATTATACTATCACAAAACATTGAAATCATTTATAACATTATAAACAAGATTTTTTAGCATTAAAAAATGAGTTTCTTTATTTTTTCAACAAATTTGATTTTTGAAACGGAACTTATATCTTCATAAAAATTTCGATTTTAATTTATAAAATATAGAATTAACATTTCTTTTATCAAATTAAATTATGATCACTTATCACTATAAGGATGCCTATAGACTCCCTCAAAAAATTGACTCCATTATAAAAACCTTAACACCAAATCATGAGTATTTAGATTAAAAAGTTATGATGAATCATTGTATTGTGATGTTTCCTTTATAAATGAATTGATCAATTTCCAAGAATTACCCAAGTTACTAAGGTTGGTATTTTATTAGAAAGAAAATAATTATTCATTTATATCTTATAGAAACCATAAAATATTTCATTAGTGAGTAGTAATTAAAATCATAATGAAATATTTTATTTAAGTGAGGGGGGATGTAATGTCCAGTGATTTCACTATATATATTTCCTTAAAATTAATTACATGTATTTGATATGTTATTCAATAGAAAAAAATTATCTAAATCATGATGCATTATATTATATAAATATTATATAAAATTATATAAATAAAAACATTTCTATAAAATAATATTTTATTAAAAAAAATAAAACATTCTTAAATTTATAGGATATCTAATAAATATCATTTAATAGAGAAAATGATTTTTCAGTATCAAGAAATGTTTAAAATTACTAACATATTAAATCAACCACATTTATATTAACACATAAAGTTTGTATCTAAGAAACAATATACTAACAATATATATATTAGAAATTCAAATGAAATAATATTAAAAACTCATAATGTTTTAAAGCATATTTTTCATTAAAATTGATTTTTCATTATATTTTGATTTTTAATTTAAAATATAGATATATATTCCATAGAATTAGAATTTTATAAAATAAAATTTATTTTTGGATTTAGGATATTCATATTATAATATGATATATGTTGGTGATTTTTTTGAAATAAATTTATAGTGAATATTAAAAGATGTACATTACAATAAAATTATTCTATTTATGACTATATAATAAAGTAAGTACAACATAAAAAATCATAATTTTTTCATAATGAATTTATATTTACTATATAAAATTATGAAATTAAAAACACAATGTTTTTATTTAAAATCCATGTTTTAAATTTTGAATCTTAAGTAATATTTTATTATAATACAAAATATGATTGCATCTTTTTATTTAATTATGATATAAAAATATATAATTCAGTATTTTTCCATGTAATAAATAGAAAACTTTTTTTATTAATAATAAACTTATTAATTTCATAATAAAAAAAGGAAATTGATAATATTTTTTTAAAACATATAATTTTAACTCAAAATAGGATATTTCAAAAAAATATTTTTACATGTAACATTTGATTAAATTATGTTTTCATAAATTCATAAATTTTATTTAATAAAATTTATTTAATATTTGGATTCAGTGGGTCCAAATTATTTAATATGGCCAACTTTATTTATAGAAATTAAAATTAATTTATAAAAGTAAAAATAAGTTATATATTAGAAACAATAAATAAAGAAAGTGAAAATTTAAATGTAAATTACATCAAAACATGTTTAAATATTTTTACAAAATGTGTTGCTTAGGGAGTGTTGATCTTATTTCATCATTAAATAAATTATTTTCAAATGTTTCCCTACATTCCAAGGTAATAATGTGATCACATTTTATAGTAATTTATATTCACAAAAAATTTTCCTTCCATCACATATAAAAGTAGCACACTTCTACCCCACTTCTCCACACATTTTGAAGTCATAGATCAACAAAATAACTGATCATGACTATCTAAAAAAATATCCACACATCCTATAAGTCATGCTATTCTGAAAATATGATGTTATGTAGGACTAATGTTTTACTCATGTTATAATATCCAATGAGAGATGAAATGATCTCAACCAAACTCTCTTAATTACTTTATTTTTATACCCTCTAAAATATAAACTATTGAGGAAACTATGATATCCATAGCATTTTTAATGATCTGAAATATTGTAATAATAATTATAAATAAATTATCTACCTTCCACGAAATCCATTCAAAATATAAATACACCATCATTCATATATGAAAACTACCACCAATATGAAAAACATTCAAGAACTTTCATACTTCATTACACAGATTTTTTTAAATGTCTAGTAAAATATTTAATATCATATTGATAAAATTATTAAGATTATTAGTTTATAAATCATTTTATATATTACTGTAAATCTATTGAAACTGAATGGGTTTCCCATACATATGTGTGTACTAATGCCTCCATGAAAGTGAGCTATTTCATTTTCACTATATTATTTTCTTAATGTACTAAATATATCAAATGTGATTCAAAAACTATAAAACATCTAAATAATATGTTTATTCTCATAATACAAAGATATTATTTAAAAATAGTCACCTTATTAACTATAATAACATGAAGATTATAATTTTCTCTATTTTTGTGTATTTTAATCATCAAATTGAATAATACTATAAATTTATTTCATGGATGTAACACCTTGAGATTTTAGAATATATTTTCCTAAATGAACATAATATTTGATAGATATATAAGCACAAAACACCACACCCAAATGATCCCTAAAATATTATATTAACATTAAAAATAAATTATTAGTTGAATACAGCCTTTATTAAATAAAAATATAATAATAAATTAAAATTTATTACCCTTAGAGGATAAATATTTAATATTATTTATTAGTTATTTCTCAAATAACTATTTGAAGTCTTATTAATTTAAATATGCCTATTTTATATGATTATAATGATAATATAAGATATTATAATATATAAATTAATATATTAACATTCATTAATTTAGAAATTGATATAAAATTATATTGAGAACACTTCATGTCTAAAAACGACAATATAGAATAAAATATTTATTCCAATATATTTATTTTTTTAATTTTTAAAGTCAAATTAATAAATTTTAGATTTTTATTTTGAAAAAATTAAATTCTTTTTTTAATTCCATAATTCAAAATTAGTCTAATATGAATATTTTACATTTTTATAAATTTAATTTTATTTATTTCAGTGGTTAAAATATATTTGAATCAAAATTCATTGTGATTATGTCTATAGTAAGATGTAATTATGAAAAAAGAACTTAGTAAAAATTTTACATACCTAGAAAATATTCATAGTGTACATTTATTTTTTTAAAACAGGTCACGTAGAATCATCTTTATTGAATTTATTCTCTCATCAGATATAAGTAACTAGTTCTATAGTGGTTACTCTTACAATGATAAGGAATTATGCCTCCCCAACTACATGGATTATGTCCTCTTCTCTGTGGCTTGAACAGTTTCCAAGGCCCTCCACCTACGTTAACAAGTAGATTATCAAAATCACTCAAATCATCAAATAATTTATGTCACCGTCTCTTCTTTATTCCTCCCCCTCACAACTTTATATAGTGTATAATCGAAAAGAATAGTGAGTTAGAAAATTCTTAATTACCTAGTAAAATAGTTTAATTTCTCTAAAACCATCCACTTCATTGTGAACTACACTAGGAGAGATCATATTGACATTAACATGTGATGGAGTTTCATTGCTATTTTCTAAAGAATCTAGAGGAATAATCATTTAATCATCACCAATAGTTTTTTGAGTTCCTTCTAGAGAAATATTCCCCAATAATATTCTCTACTAACATAACATCCATGAGTTCTATTTGAAGTCATATCTTGAGTGACTTTTGCATCATCTTCAAAACTAATAATATTAGAGAAACCCTCAATTTGATTTAGAGACTTTCCAAGACTATCTACAAGTGATTCCTTACCAGTAGTCTCTACATTAGTCTAGAGAATCAATGGTTTCTCTATGCCACACATAACTATAGGTGAGGCCCTTATGATCGAGTTTCGAGCCCCATTATGATGTATGTATGGCCGGTCTAGAAATATTATGGACATCTTCAAGGGAGAAGCCACTCTTTTGGTCATACCATAACTCTTGGAGAAGCTAAAATATAATCCAACCATATTTTTGAATCAACCTTCACCTATGTGGTAGGCAAACTTTCATATTGATCAGAAAAATTGTCCATATGGGTTGTCTCTCTTTACATCCCGTTATAAAGATAATGACTTAAATAAGTCTTCTAACATGTCATCTTTGCAGTACACATTTCTTCTTTTTCAATGCCAACCCAATGTCATTATTCATTGTGTTCAGAGAATTACTAGAAGAGAAGGTATATAGAACAATTTGTAAATAGTCGTAGGGTGGTATCATCCATAGAAGGTTGTAAATCAAGATAATTACCAGCCATAATGGGTTCTACATACATCTCATAGGGTTCCCCAGAATTATGCAGGTCCCCTTTCATCTTAAAATGTTTCTCTTTATGGAAATACCGAGTATAAAAATATCATAATAGATTCCTTTTTCATCATAACCTCTATACCCTATAACTTTAAAATGTGAGCATTATAAAGGAATACTATCGTACACTATTTTCAATGTAATTTCATCTTTGATAGTGGAGAGTAAGACCCTATCAACCATAGTATAACTATGATTTCCTTCCACTATAATGTGACCATTATGCTAAAATCAAACCTTTTTTGTTGTCTTTCCCAATTTAAATGGAATTCCAATATAATGTGAAATATCATAAAATATCATCAAATTATTTTAAATCCATTAAATACTATTGATTCTGATCCACACTATCATATACGTGTTCTTATCAATCATATTGAGATTGAAATTACAATATTATAAATATAAAAACCTCCTCCTGAGAGGGATAGGAACAAACCCCCATGACATCATCATCAGATCTGTAGAGGGAAAAAGCAAGTGAATGAAACCAAACCCCATCGATACACTGACCCAGTTATTAAAACCCTAGAAGGAGGAAAGATGATTTTCTAAATCAATGAACCATATAGATTTCACACTCCATGGAAGAAAAAAGATGTCCAATGATAAAGTTTTTACCCAGCTCGAGTCGGTCAGATATGGATTCTTTGTTAGAAACTACAAGTTCCAAATTTCCCTTCGTGTAGATTATTCCAGGTAGTCAAACTCTAATATGGGTGAAGAAACATCTCCCAAATTCATATAATTTTTTTATATTTTCTGAAGTATCTTCATTTATTCTGATAATACCATCTCTTTATCTAGAAATCCAAATAAAATTATCCTTGTAATGTCTCAATTCCTAATTAAGACCTCACAATATAAGATTCTTCCACAACAAATGAATAATAAATATTAGGAAGAAGAAACCCTTCTCATTGTTGAGTTCACTATTAGAGATTTCCAGGATCCACATCATTCTCCCAAATTTCTACTTCAAGGAATATATGTATACATTTAAAATAATTATTATAAATTGTGAAAAATCATATGTTTAACTACATAAGTAATATTTCTGAGTAAGAACTGTTTTGGGATCTAATTATTATTAACTCTAATTTTTCATAAATGCAACTTTTTTTAAATGATAGATGTAAATAATTTATTTGAATTATAATAACTGAATTTATATCAATAAAATCAATGACATTGGTAATTTTATAATACATATAAATTTTATTATTAATAACATTTTTTCCAAAAAAATGGGTATTTACACCTTATATGTATAAATGTTAAAACTAATTTTTAACAATATGTTTAATTTTATATGATAAAATGGACTTGAAATTTGAAATAATGTTTTTCATAATTATTTAATAATGTACATTTTTAGGCATTTAATGTAAATTACTTTGGTAAAATTATTATACCATAGTAAAAATAGAAATTTAAAAATTCTATGAGTAATGAACTTAAAATATGTTTGATAGTATGTGAAAAAATGAATAGATTAGAGTTTATTAAGATTATTCCACCCCTTAATACATTATTTTCAATTTTAGAGTCTTCATGACAGGTAAACCTTGTGATCTCAATATATTAATTTGAAGTATTTACCCATATATCATTTTAAAGCCCCATAATAGGGGTATCTCTACTCCCATTTAGGTATAAAAAAGAATTTTATTATCCCTTGAAACTCTACATGTTTTCAATCCTTGTGAATCCCCCATAACATCCTTTTATCCAAAAGATGTATGATTTCTTCCAAATCCAACCATTTCAGTTGAGTTATCCAAGGGAGAACTCAAGTCCTCAAAATATGTACTCTTTTTTCCTAACATATTTTCCTTTATTTCATTAATTTCCAATAATAATTTCTTTATTAATATTTAATGAAACCAGTATTATCTTTATACAAAATATTACTATCAAAATTGAAAAACACTTAACCACCTTTTGTAACAACCAAATATTTTTGAATATATATTTATTTACATACATATATATATATATCTAATGTAATTTTACCATCAACAACCTATTTTACCAGAAACACAAAACTAAAATGAGCCATATAATATTATATTAGTAATATTATTAAAATTATAAGAACAATAAAATCCTATAGAAAATTATTTATATTAATCAATTAAAAATACTGACATCAGAGGAATACAAAATAGATGACATTTAATATCAAAATTAATTGTTCTCTCATAAATAAATTTTTTATAGTATTTTATATTTTTTCAAATTAACTAAACCAACCAATATTAAACTATAATATATAATATATTAGTATATGTACTAATATACTATCATTACATAAACTAAAAAATTGATTTGTTCTAATATTAATTACACTTAATGATTAAAAACATCATTTTTAATAAATAATGGATGTCATAATATTTTTTACTTTCATATAAACAATAAAATTATAAATTTTATAACAATAATTAGATAAAACATACAAAATTTTTAACTTATAATGTTCATATTAGTTTAGGATGAATTTTTTATAATTTCATAAAAACATTTATTTTTAGTTGAATTTTTAAATATTTTGATATTGTGTCTTTTATGAAATTATTAATATATAAACATGAAGTAGATATTTATAAAACTTTTTTATTAAAAAAAATATTCTATAACAGATATGTATTTTATTTTATTTAAGAAAAAAATTAATTCATATTTTTAAATTCTTGTAACATTTCTCACAAATTTTTTTTAATATATTTTATATTTTCTATATTAAAATAAATTATTAGAACATTTAGGAATTGAATCAGAATGAATTTATTCAAAATTTAGAATCAATGAGTTTAAATTTTCTAATAATTACTACTTTATTATTTTTATCTTAATGATTATGTTACCTTAGATAAATTTTACTTACTATGATAAGAAAAAATATATTTAAAATAATATATATTTTCTAATTATTTTATATTTTACAAAAATTTAATAGATATTTTTTAAAATTAAGACTAATATTATATTTCAAGATATATAAATATTAAATAAATATTAAATAATTTATAATCGATGTTAAATAAGATATATAAAAAATAAAAAATAAAAAATATTTTTTTCTATAAAACAAATTAGCATATTATATATTTAATTAAAAAGAAAATTTTATCATAAATATTAATTGAATAAAGATTAATAGAGCACAACATGATATTCATAAAATACACATTTGGGAAAAACGGTCACATTATATTTCAATTAAAAAAATAATTGACCTGGTTAGTGATTAAATAAATATATATAATTGTAAAAGTTGGTCAATAAAGTATCGAAGACTTATAATAATTAAAAGTCATTTACACATTATATAAATCTTTATTAGTTATTTCTTTCATACCCACATGTATCACATACCATTTTTCACTTAATTCTACTAACTCATGAAAATCACTTAACACCCATGTGATTACTTTTTTTAACCCATTATCTAATACCTATCCACCCAATAAAATTCCTTATGATTTTACCTTAAATATAATTCTCTATATACCTAAAAATAAGTTCATATGGTTCTAAGGATACCTTTTACTATTTTGATGGATTGTTTTAATGGTTAGGCATCGCTACCTCCCTAGATTGATTCATGTACTTATTTTGTTATTAGCCATTTTCATTTCCATATAACAATGAATCCATGTGTTCACTACCAATAATTTATTATCCAAATTATTACCTATTTATTCTATATTATCATTATCTTAATCAAATCCATTACATAATCCCATTTGTTCAGCCTTTATGCAGTCAAAATCCCTCCATGATTCTAACCCACATATTCTATATTCAAGAACATCCATTATTATAAGTCCTTTTATTAACATAATATTATGCTACCATCAATCCCTTACAGACTAAATAGTTAATAAATATTGTGATACTATATTTCCCAATCATTAAACCCATTTCATATTCCTTATGTACTCACATCCCACTGCGAAAATAATTCATTGCTTTTCCATCATCGTGTTGCGAATACCCAACTCTTATATAATCCAAAATAAAATGAATTAACTTTCTATAAACATTTTTTTGATAAAAATAAAATATTCAGGTTTATTTTATATGAAGCTATTTAAAATAATGTTTTAAGAATTCTTCCCTTTCCCTTATAAAATATGTTTTTTGAATGTAATTTGTACTTCATCATTAAAAAAATTAAAAGGTTCTGTGAAAAACAAATTGATTTTGTTTTTTATGAATGGTTTTTCATTCATAAAGTGAAATTTTTATCATCCTATATATTTTATTATGATATTATTCCTTATGTAAAGTTATTTTTTTATATCATATTATATTTTATGTTTTTTTATGTTTTTTAAATTTATTAGCAAAGCCCATTCTTTTTCAATTTGTTTATTAAGATATGATTATGCCTTATTTTAAGTGACACACATACATATGCATGATTATAGGTAGGAATATATATCAACCTCCAATTAAATTGTTTATGTTTATATCTAATTATATAGTTATTAATGGATATAATGAGTTTTTTCTTACATGAATTGGCATTATGTATTTTCTATCTTTTTCAAGAATGGTCATAATGAGTTTGTTCACATTCGCACCGACATATGATATTTTATCATAGTGTTTTTATTATTCTAAATGTTGTGCCATATTTTATTTTCCATTATAATTTTATTCCATATTTATCGGATTCACTTAATTTCAATTAAATGACATGTTTTCATGATTCTGACTTATTTTTAAAATATTCCAAACAATTATATCAGGAACAAATGTTTTACGATTATTGATATATGTTTTTAGACATGCCATCACTTTTATTACTAAAGAATTATAAATGTATCATATTATTTTAATCTAAATTTTTTAATTATTAACATCAATGTTATTTGGATATTTTGTTAATATATTTATTTATATACCCTGTTAAAATTCATGTTTATGATTTGACACAATATGATACGTTATTCCTTCACTAAGAATCAAATATCACCACATTCATATGTTTTAATTACTACGTTTATGAATATGGTTTGATATTATAAGATTTCTATAAAGTGGATTGAGGATCGTGTTAATAGATTAATGATTACATGTATTGTAATAGTAGAAGAATATATTGAAATTTGTTTTGACACTAACCCTTTATGTCCACTGTTTGTGAAAAATATTGTGACATGTATTATCTAAATCGTGATATTTTTCAATTATTGAAATCATGATTATCTTGCATATATTTATTTATTATTATAGAAGTGTACGTCTATTTATAATGATTATTTTAGTCACATATGGTATTAAGGTTAGGAAACCACTGTGAAAACCATATAGATGTGTATATTTGTTGGATAATATCAAGAAATATTGGAAATGTATTGTTTTAGTGGTTTTCCACATAATAGAACCTTGTACAGATATTATAAAGCTTATGATACTATGGAATATAGGCACCTAAGGATAGTAATCCCAAAAATTATTTTTTATGAATTATCTTGATCAACACTTGGATGCACAATGAGTGGTCTTAAGAATGTGAAATTGGATTGAAATTCTTGATCATATTATAATTAAAAACCACTATAGAGGATTCATTTACTAGTTATTTTGAGGGGTAAGGTTTTGAAGCATAAGGTAAGAAAACATAATATAACCTAGGTTAAACTAGGATTGATATAGTTTTAATAAATAGAATAATAGTCCAGTGTAAAAATATAAAACAAATACAATTTTAGGATTAATTACTTTTATGATTGCAATAATATTACGGTGTTTTCAAAATTCCATCACTCATATAAATTCCTATTGTTTTAGTATTAGATATTGTTAGAAGTAATTGAGTTAATAATAGATGTGATGGGAAATGCTGTAATTTTTCAAATATGAAAAATTGGGATAGAGGATGATGTTGATTTTTTTTATTATTATCAGAAAAATATATAAAGTAATGGTTAACAACTTGATTATTAAGTAGCATTCGAAAAAACCAAATAAAATAAGGATGGCGTTTCATAGAAGATCATGTGAGGATGATGTTGAAGTAAATAATATTCAATATCATTCATGTAAAAATGTAGACACAAGTATATATGATATTTCAAAAAAGTAATACGATATTGTTTAAATATAGAAGGATTGGTAATTGAGTTCATGGTTATAGGAATGATACAAAGAGGATGACTAATGAAATTAAGGATAATAGTGTCTAGTTATTCCGTGAAAATGAATTGATAGTTTATTAAATTTAATGCCATATCATTGGGGCTAACGAAGATAATAAGACTCAAAAACAAATTATGTAGGGAATAAGGGAGATCCTATGATATTAGTATTAATGATGTGAATCATGATCATTAATGAATAATTATCATCTACTCCAACATGTGATATTCTTGTTGGTTTCTAATTATTTAAACCCAATTATATCAAAAAAATTATCAAGATAATCGAATCACCACCTAACAGATTTGAAGATCAATTAAGACATCTAGTTTTATGGTTATTGTACACTAGGTAATTGTTTATAGGATTTTTTCTTGGGAAAATGTTAGTATCATTCTATTAGAAGAATTTAATTTAACTGTTTCCCAGTAAACATTATAAAATATTAATTTTGATTAAAAAAATCACATTTTATGTCAATTAATGGTATTCTATCAATGCTATTATTTTTATAAACATCCATAGAATAAAAATATATAATGTGGGACTAGATAGTAAATAATGATAGACACTTCACTCAAATAGTTTGAGATAAAATAAATTATGGGATAATCTTATTGTGAGTAAAAATATATGGTACATAACTTAATAATTGTATTTATTTTAGATAACAATAGATATTTTCATTATTTTATGATAATTTAAATTTTGAGGATGAAATTTTATTAGGTGTGGGGGAGAATGTAGCAGGAATAAAATTGGGAATTTATATATATATATATAATTTTATCATTGATACCTGAAATACCGAACTTAAAAGTGTCAAGGAATATTATATGAATATTATTAAGAAAATTATAATAATAATACTAATAACCTATAATATTTAAAATTATATTAATCAATGATACAAAATATAAAAAATATATTATTTGTCAAATAACATTTGTTAGTATTATATATTTATTTAATAATATTAAATAGATGAATATTAAATGATAATATAAAATAATTTCTTGTATAAAATAATATATTATAATACCCTAAATATAAAATATATAAGAAATATTATTAAAATCAAATAAATTTTTAAAATAAATTTTTTTAATAAAATTAGTTTTGTTTTAAATTTATTATTTTTATTTAAAAAATAAATTTAGAATTTTATAATCCATATTAGTTAAAACTAACATAATTTTTTAGTTTATAATTTCAAAATTATTTCAGGATTATTTTTTAAGATTTTTCTTAAAAATAATTTTTTTTCGGAATAGTTAAATATAATAATAAAATGGCATTTATTCCATTAATAGTATAAAATAATGACTTATAAATTAATAAAATATTTTTATTGATTTTTTTAAAATTTTAATAAATTTTGTGATAATTTTAATAACATAAAATTGTCATTTTAAAAATTTTGTAATTTTTTTTTCAAAAAAATCATTTAATTTAATATTAATTTAATATATTAAAATTACATTTTAAAACTTTAGAAAATTGAATCAAAAGAATTTTTTTTCATTTTTTAAATACTATTTATAAGTAATCTAATAATAACCACTTTATTTTTTGCAATAATGATGGATTTTCATTAGTTAACTATATATTAACATGATAAAATTCAAATTTTGAAAAGAATAATTATTTTATGAATATTGTGTATTTATCATAAATTAAATGGACCTATTTAAAATATTACTCTAAAATATATGAAAATGAATTAATATTCATATAATTTATTATCAATATTTAATAATATTAATAACAATTAATGAATAAAATGCCATATTTCTACAACAACATTTTTTCTACATGTTATCTATTTTAAATTAAAAGATTATTTCCTCTTTCATATCAATTAAAATATGTTATTTAGAACCCAAAATCATATTTATAATGTTATAATTTTCTATTAAGGGTCATCTTATTTTTTTATAAATTAAATAAATATAATTCTTAATTTTTTATTCAAGAATAATAAGTGTGATAGTTTGTGAAGAATGCATGAGGAATTTATAATAATTAAAAGGTCACTCAAAACTTATATAATTCCTTGTAAATTAATATATCCATATCCACTTTTCTAACAAATTATTTTCTCCAAAATAACCAAACTCACCAAACCCACATAACGCAAATGAGATTCAAATCTTACCCCTTACCTTACAATAGATTAAATAAAAATCCACTCTTTTCACATATAAAATGAACTTATTTCCACCATGTTTCTCATCCATCTCAACCACAAAGGCATAGATAATAATTTTAACCTACCCAAACCTCTTTAAATACATCAAAATGAGTTTATATGAATTTATAAAACCCTACCAATCATTTATAATCAACATTCTAAGGTAAGGGATCTCCTCCCCCACCTTTGGTTTCGAATGATTCATTTATAATAAGGCCTTTTTATTTTCATTTGAATATGATTCTATGTATACGTAATTATTCAATATAAATTTAAGAGATTCACTAAAATGATATATTTTCCTTCCCTCTCATTAAACCCATTTCCTCATCCTTTTTTATATCCTTCATGCTATTAAAAACAACTCTGGATCATCTCCCTCTTATTTTGAAATTCAAGAATTTCGTTTTTTATATGTATTTTGATTAACATGTTATTGTGCCTCTATAAAAACCTTAAATTAAAAACTAATTCATTATAATGATTTTCTATCTTTCATAATCATGAATCTCATTCCATAATCCTTTTGTACAACCATCTCATTGTTCAAATCAATTGATAATTATTCATCCTTGTGTTACGAATACCCAAATATAAAATCATTCAAGGGTTTAAATATAAAGAATTTTTATGAAGTATTATGGATATAAAATGTTTTCTTAAATATTACTGTGATAGTTTTTTTAGTTATTTATGAGTTTATTTTGTGATCAACTATGAAATAATTAAATGTATTAGTTGCATAAAATCAATTTCTAATTCAATGGATCCTAGAATTTCCTATGTGAATATACTTTTCAATATTTCTTTGATCCTACAATTTACATATTTTATGTCATATTTCCTTTTATTATATTTGGAAATTTCTTCTCATCATCTACTTCTACATCATTGATAAAATTACATCATAATTTAATGTTTAATATTTATAGGAATAACTCTAATTTATAGTAATGAATCATATCTGTCATGCCCATATTTTCTTTCCCACAATTGAAATTATATATTTTCAAGGATTATAACATTCATTAATTTATATTAATCTAATTATTATAATTAACATTATAAAATGAAATATTATTTACACTTCTTATGATGTTGGTTTTAACAAAATATATATTTTAAAAAAAATTAAAAATTTGGTTTCTATCCTTTCAAAATAAATTGTTTAGTAGCTCCATTACATGTTTATCTAGAGAAGTAAATTTTTAGATTTCAATATGGGAAACTTATAGCATGTATAATTATTTAACCTCTTCAATCATGTATATTTCAAATTATATGCTCACCTACAATAAAAACTCTATATGATTTTTCTTTCTCCATTTAAATATGATGTCGCTAACCAATATGAAATCCCATGAACTATTTACAAATGTTTAATTTTAGTAAATGATTTTAGTTAACTAATCCACTTGTGAATTCTATATTATTCAAGAAAATATATATCTGAAAAAACTAGTTCCATGATTCTTATTTCAATCCATAGATGGCCTTTTTCCAACATAACATTGATTTATCTAACAATATTTTAAATACTAAATATTTTTCAATGTAAAAATCTTATTGGAGAATCTAATTTAAGAATGATTTCTTAGAATCCATTTTTTAGATTGGAAGTTTTTCTGAAAAAACAATTTTTAAAAGACTCTTATTAACTTAGGCCTTTACAATAGTGAAATACTATCTTAAATATCAATTCCTTCCATAAATACATACCCCTTGAACATCAATCATGCCTTTTTTATATCCATTCAATTATCATCATTTTTATTTCTAAATAAAAAAATTTCCCCTAATATGTTGATCATCCAGCCTATACATGTCCTCCCATGTATGATCCATATATATTTAATTGGAATCTTCATTCATGACATTGACCCAAGACTCAACCTACACTAAATTATCAAATAAGTTCAGGTCCACATGAGATTAAAGATTAGTGTTCTATAGAGTCCTCGTTCTATGAGTTTGTGTGCTATAGTTTTATCACCATTGATATTTTATATCATTATATAGATTATTTTCACATAAGTGGTGTCACTTATTGATTCATTTAAATGAATTATTCATTTATTCATTCCACCTCTAAATCTAAGTCACTTATTAGACCTTGAGTAGTAGTCATATTTTCCTCTTCTTCTTCACCAACCATGAAAATAATTACATCTATAATTCAATATTGGATCCCACATTTTAATAAATAATAATTATATCAATTAAATATATGATGTTGTTCATCCATTGAAGATTCATTTATATTATATAATTTCGAATGTGTTTCCTAAATATAACCTTTTTTATGTATCACTAATATATTTACCATTGTTTCTTTACTTGTTTTGAAAATAACATTAACAGTTGAACACTCTATTATGATTCAATGTTTGTATTATTTTATTCCACATCTCTTATGAAATCATATTTTATTAAAATGGTTTGGGAAACTAAATTTATTATAAGTAAAAAAAGAAATCTGAGGTCTCGTTTAAACTGGGTATGGGAAAACCCATTGCAATCCCTCAGACCCAGTGGGATCAAATCTATAAAAAACAAAAAACAATTAAAATTTCCTGAAATCCCAGAGGGAAAGTACAATTATAGATTCAATGTTAGACACATAAACATTAGAAAGCCTATAAGTGGATTCTACAGTCTCCATCCCATCACTATCCCAAACAGCCTCTAAGCATGATCGTCATAATTTACGATCGGAGTCTCATGCCACCAAGGGACACCCACGGCCAGATCTAAAACACTAGATCTAGACACCCTAATCTCATTCATCCAAGGATCCCCATCCCCTATTGACAGGTCCACATCAACCGTCAAAGAGCACTGCCTCTGCATACGCATGTTCTTCACTCGACCAATCCCTCATTTCCTTGATCGAAATCACCATAGGCATCCACCTTTATGTCAACAGATCTTGTCTAACTGGCCAGATCTATGAACCAACAAGATTGTTCCTCCCTGCCAGAACCCTTTTTCTTCCCCCGTAATGCCTCAAACCTATCATTGAGGAAGTCATCACCACCGCTTCGGCTGCAGCCATCCTAGAGACCACTGCTTGCTTCACCATGCTGCCAATACATGGACTACTAACACCGCAACCAGATAAAAAGCTCTAGATATATTATTGAGTGGATAATTTAAAAATTATAAGCTCTATCCCCATAAAAATATAGTGAAACCACACCAGTGAAGGACAATCATATGCTGGAGATGTCGCAAGAGGAAGAGGGGTTGAAACCCTATATCTCATGATCATGAGATCTATCCTCCAAAGAAGATAGTAGGAATAATTTTTTTGAGGTCATAAAATGCATTAATTATAAGTTATATTTTTAGGTGATTTTTTTTCCAAAAGTAGTGAGATATTAAAATATATAATTATTTAAATAAAAATTCGGTTTTAACTAATAACTCAGTATTTTTCACTATTCATAAAAAATTGATTGTTTTCAGAAAAATAGCAAAAATTCACCCTGGGCTAATTTCGATATTCTGAATCCAAAAATGAAGTCCATTTTGAAATATAAAATTTATAAAATTTCAAAAATTGGGTATTACTATTCATAATGGCTAGTTTATATAATTTTTTAATAACATATCATTGTTTAGTGAAACTCGGTATTGCGTACAACGCACACTATCGAGGAAGGATGAGATTGCGTGTAATGAAAGTCAAGTCATGGTTGCATGTAGGGAAAGATTCATTTGTTGTTATGCATAATATAATCCAACCATATTTCATTTGTTCATTGAATATATATATATACACTCAATGTTTCATAGAATAACATCTATCAAACGAACTTGAAATTTTGTGTAACACGATCCAGGAATAGTGTTTCGTATACTGCAAGCTAATACAGTATTGTGTATAGTGCAATATAATCTTGGTTTAGCATACAACACAAGACATGAAATAAATTAAAAAGAATAAATCTTTTAAAATCTCGGGGTGTTACAACAACGCTTCCCTCTCTTCAAATTAAATTGAACATGGGTTCAATATAAGGGAGTGGAGGTGAAACATTTAGAGAGGAGCAAGATAGAGCCCATCTACATGCAAGGATAGGGTCTTACACTAGTATTGTTTACCATTGATTGGTCCTGAAATAGGATGAGTACTTTACCTTTTTCAATGAGAAAAGTATGTTTGATACTTATCCTCCCTACCGAAAACAAGAGGCTAAGGGTCTTAGAGATGATAAGGGAGGATAGATTCCTATCCTTAAAATCCAAGACTAGGAAATCCTCGAAACTTTCCATGGGGTAAGGGTCCATGTGATTGTAGATATAAATACCTATAGAAACCCTAAGGATCCTAACATTAGGGTAGGATAAGAGTTGGAATCCTATGATCGTCAAAATACAATCCCAAATGGGAGACACACAGATGTGTCTTTCTGTAATGTTTTTGAAATTATTAATTCTTTATAGAGGTTTCAAAGTAAACTCTTTCAGTCAATATATCCAATGAAATATAATATCTACCATGAATGGCTTCGAAGTAGGCTTCATGAGAGGCTTTTGTAGACTAAAAAGGTTATTTGAACCAGAAGAATCATGCAAGTAGCTAGTGCATATGTGGGTGGCGGAAAAGTAGTCTTGGGAGACCTAATTTCACCGTAGGTCATGAGAAAACTTGGTTACTACAATTCGGTGAGACTTTGATCAGTCCTTCAAGAGTATTTATAGGTATTCAGAGAAATGATGCACACAAATTCCTATTTGAGGAAGGGAGATAGTGAAAGTGTTAATAGATTAGGGTGTTGGGTGAAATAATAATTCAATTATTGTTTATTTTTAACATTTAAATTAATCAATTATCGTTATACTTCTTTAATTCCCTCTCATTTGTTGTCATGAAACTACATTGGTGGTTTTTGAGGACTATGGAGAAGTAATAGGAAGATCAAAGCCACAATCGTCATTTAGGGAAATGCATTGGTACAAATGACTTCCAAAGGGGTGTATTTATAGGAATATATGATACCATTGGTGAAAGATACTATTCAAGAAAGTGGTGGTGTCGGCATGTACATGCACGATGCTCGTGATTTGGGATACCTTGTGAGAGAAACTTTTTGAGCCTTTGTAAATATTTAAATTTTCAATCTATTTTATCTTCCTTTTTCGAAGTCATTTCCCGTTTTCACTTTTTCATCCATGTGATGAAACAAAATGTCAACTCCCCCCCCCCCTCAGGAATGTATCCAAAAATGAAAAAGATGGTCTAATTATGAGGAAACAATGGATGAAAAAGGAAGTCAGGTCTCACAAATTTCCCTATTTAGACAGACGTTCAAGAATTCTATGTTATCTCAATGCACATGTAAGATTCATTGTCTATATATTAGCCCTTCACATTAAAAGAAAAATCTCATGATTCTGAAATTTGAGCTTTCACTATGCAATTCTTCTATGAGGATTCATTTCTTTATTGTTCTTGTATATTATATATATACTTGAGTTGTGCACCGTATGTTGAGTAACACACTTGTGCCCCACAATTACAATTTTTCACCCTAATGCCTTTGTCAAATTTAATATATTTTTGATATTTTTTCATAATTAACATAATATGAATTGAAATTTATATTTCCTTGCATGTTCAATGTATCCTAAGACGATCACAATATCTGATGAATTGGATAGAAATAGAATTGAGGATTTGATGATGATCATAGGTCATGATTATTATGATGACTACGGCACCACGCATCCTTGTCTAGGAAAGTATCTGAAGAAATATCATCCTGATTTTCCACGGAATAATTAATTAACTCTTTATGGTTATTAACATCTGCAAGTAGTCCTCACTCCAGAAAAAAATAATTATCTCAGGGTTTCAACACTTCAATAACATTTCATATGCTAATATTTCTTGTTTGAGCACGTATATTAACATTATGATAGAATTTATGACCTGTGTTATGAATCATAGCCCATATTTTCTAGATATTAAACTATATACACTCGAACTAATTCCACATTATTATTTGTCCATTTTTGATATTCGCAGACAAATCAATCAAAAGTGTGGAAGAGAAGTTGGGACTTTTTCCCATGATGGGGTGTTAATCCTGCATGGATGTGGGCATACGGGCTGTGAAAAAATATGTTTACAGTTCAAATATAATATAAATCCATCAAAATTTATATGGTAGTATGTGTAGGACAAACCTAGGTATATAAGAGTGATAATTTTTTTCAAAAATGCTAATCTGGGGGATTCCACAGGTGAATTCATTACATTTGATGCATGGAGAATTAGGTAACTATTTTGAGGACATATACAAGATATATGTGGCTCTGATCTTTAGAGATATGTATGTTTAATTCATCCCTCCAATGAAAACATGAAATGATGATGATAGGACTATAGCGTTTGATTATGAGATATGGAAGATAGCTTAGTAAATCGAGAAGTAATTTTCCCATGAAAAGGGGTATATTCATCTAATAAAGTGCGTGGGAAATTATTAATGAATAAGGAGGAGAAAGGTCCCGCATGTATTCATCCAAAAAGCTCTCCTAACCTAGCAAAGAGAGGTTCACCCAACACATTCTAGCCGAAAATAGAGAAAGGAGAGTTTGAAATGATTGGGTATGAAATTAACTCCATGAATCCTTCCAATACACAACTTGTGGAGTTTTTTTCCATATAGATCACTGTCTATTTGTTTCGTTTTTGAGATTTCGAATGCTAAGTATGGTCTGGAACAATATTCATAGTGTCTAAGCTAGGAGAGAGTAAAATAGAATAATTTTCCATCTATATTCAAGAAAATATTTTTAATAAATTGTTTCATATCATTGGAGGGAAGGATACATTCAAAATAGCATGACCATTCCATTTTTTATTGGGATGTTTCATTGATCATTTCATAACCTATACAATGTAGAGTGGGATCCAGGTCCTTGGAAGTTCGTTCTGAAATTTTTTTTCAAGCTTTCTTTGGTATTACTCCCTTAACTTTTAAAACTCTTTACATTAAAACCATGTTGAGTATGTTAAAGTTATTCTATTTCATTACATATTGGAATCATCTTATGTGAATGATTTTTGATTATTGGATGAGAAGCATAGATTTGAGGTCATATATTCTAGCTTAGAGGGATGGTGTATTGGAAACCAAAATTGATAGAGAAATCAAATGTGAGGCATATACTCATTATAGATTTTCACACAAATAATAATTCTAAAAACATATTACTATAACATCTTTAGTGAACATTTGAATAGAATGAAAAACATGATGGTGGATCACTAGTTATTATTGTTGAAGGCTAGGGATAAGACATGGGTTGTGTTTAATATTCTTACAGTTGATGCAGTAAGCAGATTGGAAATTGAGAATGTTGAAGATCGGATTGCATCATACCTTGAAGGGGTGTTAAACAATGTTGTTCCTCAGGTTGGAGTAAAAAGATGAAGCATGATGGAACCTTCTCATTTGAAAGGATCCTCATCTAGTTCAAAAATCTAGTTCATTAACGGTGGAGAGAGAGTATAACAAGGCTCCTAGCCCATTGAAGAAACATCATGAAATCTATAGCCCACATTATTGAATTAATTGGGCTATACCATCATTACCAATTGAAGTTTTATATAGGAGGTATTGCCGCCATCACCAAGATGAGAATCAAATTCCATTCTCTCATACACTATCTATGATGTTTGGAATTGGGATGCTCGTCAAGTCTAAGGAAGAAACATAATATTCAAATTAGGTTGGAATGTATTACAAATATGTATGATAAGAGGAATTTTAAGAATGGTATAATCAATTTTGTGATACTAAAATTATGTGGGAACTTCCTCCTTGGGGATTGCATATTCCAGGAATAGGCGATCTCAGATATTCATCTAATATTTTCTTTTGGAATAATCATGATGATGTTTGAATATATATATATTCAGGAGCTATAGATTTTCATATACACAACTAAAAATTCAATTCCCCCTACAAAATGAGTGATGGAAATGATAGATCATAGTTCCACTAGAGGGATTGATCCTTCAACTTTTGAGGATTAGTGAGATTTTTATAATCCCGAATATATGAGTTCTATTATTCACACATTGTTAACTGATAATTATTTAAATTTAACCAAAATAATGTTTCTAATGAGAAATACCATTTCAATTTACAGGTAACTAAAGGAAAATCTTTTCAAATTCCATCTCCACGGTATATCATTGGTGGTATTGTGCTTGGGGTTACTGAGTCGCCCCATGAATTAGGAAAACTTTCTCTAGGCTGACAGGGCATGAAGGATGAGATGGAAGGAGTTTTTATATCTATAATACCTTTTTTAGATGATTATGTTAGCCCCCCTTTGAATAAATCCAAGAATTGGGTATGATGAAGAAAAACAATTTTTGGCTAAATGATTTATTATGAGCAGTAAGTCTTCCTAAAATTATCACATTTGACATAACCCAGTGAAATTATTTAAACTTCTTGGAATTCTAGGAACCTCTTCTATTTATTCCCTTAGGGAGGTCACCAATGATCCTCTAGGAATTGTGGAGGGAACTTCCAATCAAGTGAATATCCCTACCAATGAAGCGACTCTTTTGACTGAAGAGGAATCTAGGACATATAAAGCAACATATACACTTGTAACTACTCCAATCCCTGTTTTTTGGAGAGAGTAGGCATCTAGTACATTATAAATTCTTCTATAGAATTTTTATATCCACAACTAACTATAATTTCTTAAATTTTTCAGGTTTGTTTCATGACTTGTAAAATCCAATGGTAACTAATGCTTCCCCAGCCACTATCACAAAGGAGGCCATTCGGGGTATAAAGTCATTAGAGGGGGATTATGAACCAACCACTCCATGTGTTCCCATCGGTGATAATAACATGGCATGGGATTTCATAGGAATATATGAAAAATATTGGCCTGAATTTTGAAGAAGTATTGTAACAAGTTAAAATTCCCACTACTTTAGAATAATTTGGGGCAATATATATAACCAAATGGACATGAGTCTTTAATTTTCATCCAATCGATATTCTTATTCCAAATTCATTAATCCTGGTGGATTGAAATGGCCATCTCTATCTACAAAACTACAACAATAATGGTGCATGGAGGAGATGTTGAAAATAATCCCGATCCCACTATTGTGGAAGAGTTGGCTCAGGTGACCCTTGAAATAGAATAACTTTATGAGGTTCATCTAGAAAATACTAAACAGACTCGAGAAATTTCTCCCCACCAAGTGGCTGCAACCAAAAATATTGAGGCTGCGAATATTGGGGAGGATTCTTCTCAGGCTGCTGACCTACTTTTGGGTGCGGGTTCCCTACCTTTTTTATTGTGCCCTACTCTTGACATTCTCTACAAGCTAGCGAGGATATTGATTTATAATGTAAGATTATCCGCCTCTATGTATAAGACTGAGATTGAAACTTCTACAGTAGCTCAACCGACTTCAGGAGGCATAGAAGCCACTATTGGGGAGGGACTAGAAATGAGAACATAATTATGTGCATCAGTACCGAAGTACATCCCTTCTTATGATAGGGATTCTGAAGCATACTCAGAGTTTCAGGGTGCTCTCCATATTTCAGGCCACAAAACATGGTGAGATATATGGACTATTATCTCTAAGATAGCCCATGAGGAACTTCTTTCATGAATACCACAACTATCAAAATTATTCATCATATATGGATTCATAGGTTTTGATTACTCTCAAGTCCATACTATGGTGAAATAGACCATTCAAATGTAGGATAAAGATCACAATATTCATAAGGATCTAATAAAATTCAAACTGATTGCAAAAATAGATGAATTACAAGTGATAGTATCTCAATATGAGGCCAGTCATAGCCCACATTTGGAAATATTTAATTGTTAGGGCAAAGATAAGATTGTTTAAGTGTCATGACTTTTTCAAGAGTTAGATACAACAATAAAGGAACTTAATTAACTTCAACGATCTAAGGGAGGATATCAAAAAGAAGGGTTCAATGTCATTGCAACCCCGAAGGAAGGGCTTCTTTAAGTTGTATAGACTGGGGCTAGTCAACTGATAGAAAATCAAAACAAATTTATTTTTATAAAGTGGTTATTCAATAAATGAAATGTCATGTCAATGGAATCTTGTAATATAATATAGAGGTTCTCTATTTGGTGGATATTCCTCTGGTTTTTTTCACATAAATGATGATAATTTTGTTTCCAATCATATATATCTTCATATCAGCATGCTTCTTATAATAAAAATTTATATGGGTATTTTTATATAATTACATCTTCATACAACATAATCCTAATTACAATTTTAGGGATGTGGGAGCTCAAAATGTTTTCCCTAAACCAATGGTCTTAGTGAGTGTAGTTTGGTTGTAGATACGGTTATATGAAAAACCCTATAAATCTTCTCCCTTTTCGGATATAACCCTATTTTTAACCGATTCCCAATACTAAGGGGAATTAGTGGGTGGAAAATAGCTTTTTATTAATCTTCTATTTTTGGGTTTTCCACCAAAAAAGATTTTTCTTTTAGGTTTTTAAAGCTCGATAATGACTAAACCATACAAATAGTGGGTCTACTGAGCAGAGACTCGTCTTTTATCTAGATTTACCTTTGTGTATTTTCAGCTTACTAAGTACTATATCTCTTTTTTGGGATGTTTAAAGTCATACAAGTTATACTAACAAGTTTATAATTTATGGTCAAAGAGTTTTGACGATGAATTTTGATATTATAACCCATACAAGGCTTTATAGTTGGGAATATACCAGCATTTTTAAGATATTTCCATGGGAAATATTGATTAATGATTATTATTGTAACCTAATATAAAACATGAATTATAGAAATAGAGGAGGTATCCTTCAAGTATAAAGTTACCCCAATTTGACAAATTCGTTATAGGGGTTTTATTATGCAAGGCCATCTAGGGATTATGTTGTATTAAAAATAAGTGGCATACTTTGGCTGATGGGCCCATTGTGTAAGAGAATGGTCCAAGGCCAACTAGGGGCATGTACTTCACATTAATGTAAAAGAGATCTCAAGAATTATGTGATTATACTACTGATAATCAAGGCCATTTAAAATATCTAGGTTTAAAGACCATAATGGTGGGTTTTCCAAGGAAATATGTCTAAGAATAAAAGGGGACATCTACTCTGACATATTCCATGAATGAGAAACCGCATCTATAAAAATTTGGTTTATATAGTAGGGTATATTTTTCAGAAAGGGGTATTATTTACATTTTTTGTGTAGTTTCAAGTAGTGTAGTAATGATATTATGGGGGTTGTGTAGTTTAATGTTGTGTAGTAAGAACATTATGGAGTCATTGATTTAAGGACATTATTTTTTACCAAATATTTGATGGTTTTCTATTTTTTTGGTAATTTTTTCTATTAGATTGATACCGTATTTAGGTATATAAATGGTGAATTTTAAGACTTGATTTGGGAATTTCATGAATTTGTAGAGTAATATAGAAACGACAATAAATGGAATTAGATGAGGTATCTTCCATGAAAAAATTTACCGCTATTTAAAAAAACTGTTATTGGGGCTATATTATGTAGGGAAAACTAGGTCATGTGAATCATATTAAAACGATACAATCCTTTAGATGATAGGCCTAATATATTGGAGACATTATTCATATCCAACTAGGGACACATACTCCATTGTCAGATAAAGAATCACATTAAAAATATAACAATCTATTGTAAAAGGCGATGAATGTTTATGGAGATTTAGATATTCTCAAGAACACTTTTTGGTTTATAGAGAGAATTAATTGAATATAGAATATGTATTTCTTGTCATAATTTCCAAATATTTGGGGGAATAGGCTATCTATGAAGGTCTAATCTAAGTGAATGAGTTATGGTGCATGTATTTATAAGTTATATGACTAGGACCAAAATATTAAGAAAAAAATCAATGGTATAATTGTAAAATGATCCGAGGTTATTCAGATATTCTTTGAAAAAATGAGAGGATAAAATTTTAAACTGTGGTCATAGAGATATTCTGGTCATGAGAAATGATATGAAGCAAATATGTAAAGGATGATAGCTTTAAACTATGGGTCCCTACATATTATCCTCAAATCATAGAGGGAAAGAAGAGGCTTCTCCCAAGAATGAAGTTACCGCAATTGACTAACCAGTTATGGGGGATGTATTATGCAGAACCTACTAGGAAATATGCTACATAGAAAAATAGTGGAATCCTTTGGCTGATAATCTCATTATGTGGGCAACATTATACAAGGACAACTAGGGGCACATACTCCCTATTTTGTTAAAAGAGTTATCAGGTATCAGACATTCTCCCACTAGAAACAGAAGTAAGATTATGAAGATATGAAAGTAATCATGATTCGGAGTATGAAATTTGAAAGGTATAACATACAATGCATAGTTGTAGTATTTGAATTGATATGGTCCATGAGTTAGAATACCTTACATAGATCCGACTCATATGTAAAATGGGGAAATTTCATGTTTCCATGGTAGTATCTCTAAGGGGAGGTCCAAAAATAAAATCTCTAACAAAGAATTTATATTCTTATGTGGGAATGTGGAGAATTTTTTAGTTGTGATAAAACTAGGCTCACCGTTTATGATCTATAAATCACTTCTTATCTCATGGGGGTGATAATCAATGCACACATAGTTCAAGAAATTGGTCTCCTTGCATTGGATTGTTCCATTCCTAGGGATTGGGGGATTTTATTATGAATGGTGCATAGACCAAGATGTTGGATCTGGGCGTCACTATATATCTTACATAAGAAAGAATCAATTCATATATAGTTCTTTTAGGTTCATGTACTTTATCATCATTTGGTAAGTACATAGGTAAAGTGTTGTAATGTGATGGATACATTATTCTTGGTCCTAAGAATGACATTTTTTGCATCACAACATATCTCATATGTGTAATAATCAAGCCTCATGTGGTCTTTGATAGACTCCCGGTGTAGATCTGATTCATGCACAATAAGTTAAGGGGCTTAATGAATATTTTTGCTTGGACCTGAGATAGAAGATCTAGGAGTCAATTTTTATCTTTTTAGGGTAAGAATCAAGTGACATGTAGTTCTTGAAGGTGGTCCCTGTGAAGGTTTTATTTATACAAATAGGGGTTGAAGAGAATTTTTAAACATTAGTTTTTGACCTCAAATATGAGATTTAGGTGTCACTACATGTCTTGTTGGTGCACGAATCAAGCCACAAAAAGTTCATTAGGATGGTTTCCCATACTAATTGAATGTTGATATGTGAAATAGTGGATTTAATACATTCCAAAATAATGGTCGAGCCCAAAATACAAGATAGTATGAGAATCAAGACATATTTATAGAAGGTTTTCTAGTATATAATGGACTCATATACAAGTAAAATGGGAAATTGTTTCACTTATTAGTGTTTATGGGCCCAAGATAGGAGATCTAGGAATCACTACATATCACATAGAAATAAGAATCAATCCCCACCTAGTACATGAGGATATATACAGTTTAATGTCATGTGGTGTGGATGAAGATTTCCCAATGAGAAAGAAAAAATGTGGTTGGACGAATAGAGAAGACCCAGTAGTCACTAAATATATTTCTTAACAAATAATAAAGCCACACATAGTTCTTGAAGAAATATTCCCTATGAATATTTTAGTCATACATTCATGGAAAGAAGGATATATTTTTAATATAGATAAACCCAAGATTATAGATTTGGGCATCACTATGTATCTAATTTTTATAAAAAACAAGCCTTAAGTGGTTATTTAATATGATTCGCCATGTGGGTCTGATCCAAAAATGTGGATGAAATGGGGTTCAAATTCCACTAAGGAGTGGGAATGATGGGAGTAAGACATAAGAATAGAATTGTCTCATCATTTAAGGGACTATAATGAATGTCAACTCATGGAATCTTGAGGGATTTCTTAATGTCAAATTAATGAGACATCAACCCTACAGTTTTATATCATGTGGTATAAATGGTGTTTTCGATTTTCAAGTCATGCGACTTGAACCTCATGTCATGCAGTTTATCGTCTTGTGACAATGAAAATCATGATACACAGTTTAATGTCATATAACTAGGAATAACTTTGTTTTATTTCCCAAATAATGTTTTCAGTAACATTTCATTGGTTGGATTTGTAATTAGTTATCAGCCCATTTAGAATAATGAATAAGATCCCTTTTAATAGACCTTATGTATAGAATAAGGTCCTTCCCACATTGGATCATGCTTCAGAAGCTTCATTCCTACTATCATCGGAGTCCTGGGGAGCAAAACCAACTCTCCTAGGATGAATGAATGAAGTGGCACCTTCTTATTAATGGAATTTTATATTTGGTTCTCATAGAATTATATGTGATGCAAGGTATTCAACCTCTTTTCTGCTAGTCGATCCAACTCATCCCGCTATTTCTAGGATTTCTCATTAGTGGATAATTGATCACAAATACCAGCTCTATCTGATGGTAACTAAAATTCCATTGGAGGAACTTCTTCTATCCCATATAACAATGAGTATAGGTTTGACCGAATTGATGTAATATTAGATTTCCTATAATACCACATGGAATTCAAGATTTTATCAGGAAACAATTTTTAACCTTTATCACTGATATTATGAAGTATTATAGACAAGGTTATTTGGAAAGCCTCTATTTGTCTATTTTCTACTGCATGATAGATGGTTAAATGGTTGTATTTGATATTTTATTCATGATATAACCTCACTAACTCGCTATAATAGATATTGATATGTTTATTTGTATATATAGTATAAGGGACAACAGATATAGTAATGATATTATCTTTAACAAAGATAAAAATTATCTTTTCCTTTACTTCCTTGAAAGTTATTGTTGCAGCCCATTTAGAGAAGAAATCAGTACCAATAAGGATGTAATTGAACTACATGGTCATAGTTGGAGGATATGGTCCTACTACATCTATTCCTCACTTCACCAATGGAAAAGATTATTAAGCATTATGTGGTAAATATGATTGTTGATGGATGAAGTTGGTATGAACATAGATGGGAAGACTATTTCTAGTGAAATCTAGGAAATCATGCATCATTAAAGGCTATAAGTATCCAACCAATTGGATTTGATAAGAAATCATGTACCCATACTGATGGGAACCAAAGGCTCCTAAATGTACTTATTTTATGACTAAGATAGTTTCCTCTACATCATTTCATATGAGGATAATTCCATAAAATCTTTATCTATAGGGGATCTTCAGGTGATTTGTGCCATCATAATGAGTGAAATTAACTTCTAGTATCTATATTTTCTATCTTCCAATTATATTTGTTTGAATTACTCCATCTTAGAAATATTCCATGATGGGTTCCATCTATCCAGTGGTATGACTAGGTGCCTCATAAATGGGGTTTATTTCATTGATTTCCTCTATTCTGATATTAACAAAAGTTGAAACCAAATGATGATAATAAATGATGATGATTGTATTGTCTCTGTTTGTATCATCTAGGATTGTAGAGTAATTTTTTAATGCATCAACATGGAAATTTTTTAATCACAAGAAATAATATAATGTTGTTTTTAGGGAAATTTTACCATTAACCCTCAAATAAAATCATATTGGGGAGTTGTCTCTTCTTTGTTGATGGAGTAATCAAAATTTATCAATTTTATTATCATCTCTAAATCACCCTTAACATTGAAGTGGTTGAATGGTACTTGGATTTCCAATTCCAAACCTATAATGTGAGCCTGGTATTCTACCACAATTTTGGTACCCCCTTATAGTAATAGGAAGAAGTATGGAAACCCTGCCTTTTTTGGGGAGATAATCAAAATTCCTAAGCAAACATTATTTAGTTTATGGTCTACTTTTATCTTCCCCATTAGACTTCTAGAAGAACCAATAAAATATATTTCCCATGATCAGGGACTATCCTGAATAGATAAGATTTCGTTATCAGGTAGTTCAGTATTCAATGATGTTTCTTCCTTAGAAGGGGGCTCAACAATGAAGTCTTCCAATTCATGGCGTTTCACTGCTTTCTATGGCACAAAATGTATATCAAACTCTAGCATATTAACTTCCCAAAATTCCATACATCCAATCAACATAAGAATACTGAGAATAAATTTGATTTCATTATTAGGAGAAACAAAGTGGGCCTCATGATGTTGTAGGTAGTGCCTCAGCTTCTGAAATGAAAATACTAATGTCAGGAAAATATTCTCAATAATTTAATTTCATTTCTCTGAGTCGAGCATCATTTGATTTATATAATAAATGCGGTTTTCATTTCTGGCATCATTATTTTGTTGATGGAAGGCACCCAATGATCTCTCCAAGGATGCCACATGAAGAATGGGTGCATTTCCTTCAACATGTGGAATCAATACCAGTGGACTCAAGAGGTCTTTCTTTAGGGTGTCAAATTCCTCTTGGAATAAATTTTTCCATTGATAAGTGACCCCCTTCTTCATTAATTTGGTGATGGGATGAAAATTTCTTGATATATGGCCTATGAAGTGCTAGATGCATGCCCTGTTTCCTTGGATCCCACATAACTCATTAATGTTTTGAGGAGGTGACATGACAAGGATATATTTGGCCTCCTCTAGATAGACTTTGATTTCATGATGGAATACCAGAAAAACAAACATAATCCTAAGGATAACCTTAAATCACATTTCAAGGGGTTCATCAATAGATTATGGTATATAATCTTGAAAAATAGTGTCTCCAAGTCTGTTAGGTGATCAAAACCTTGTTTGGATTTTCTCCCAAGATTATCAACATTGAATTCAAAAATATTCCCTAGAATGCTTTGAAGATGTAATGCATTTCCCATTGATATGTCGCAATATCATTATTCAATCAAAAGAGAATTTCCTAATTGAAAAATACACCTTGAATGGGTCTAAAGGCTATAGATTCCTCAAATTTTTGGGACTTATGGATTTGGTTATACACAGAGTATCCATCCATGAAGGAATGGCCCTAGTATCCAGTTGTTACATCAATTTGGATTTTTGTTTTTGGAACCGAGAATTTGTCGTTGGGACAATGCTGGTTGAGATCATTAAAATAAATGAAAACTCTAATTTTCTCATTATTCATTTTCACTAGAACAATATTGGCTAACCAATTTGGATATTTCACCACTCGGATGAAGTCATATTTGATAAGATTTTCAACTTCACCCTCCATTTTGGAGGACTGTGTTAGGTGTTTTCTTCTTGATTTATTCTTGTATCCTCAGTGATCTTCTAGTAAGCCCAAATGATGAGTTTCCAACTAGGGGTCATGATCCGGCATCTATGTTTAATTATAGGAAAAAAACATCCCTATATTGTTTCATAAATGATGTATATAAATCATTCTCTTTAGAAGTCATGGACTCAATAGTCAGAGGGGGGCATAGATGTTCATTTGTACCTAGAATTATTTATTTGAGTTCATCTATAATTATAGAGGTGCCTTCCTCAAATTTTGTAAGGGCATCTTTGAGGTCTTCCTCTTCTTCTTTTCTTCATGGGTTATTTCTTATTCCTCTTCTTGAAGTGAAGTTGATGAATTAATACTTTTAAAGTTAGTATAGGAGTCATTATTTGGACACCTTGAATAAGAAGTAACCATCTCTGTAGTAACTAATTATGATGGGTATTTATGATGTTCTGAATGAAGGGTAATGGGATGGGAATTTGCATCCATGTCTTTTTCCACGAGTGTGAAAAGTTTTTCTCGTATGGATGAAAAAGTAGATACTTGATAATGATCAGTGTAATGAATGAGGACATCTCTATTTAATCTTTCATCTATGTTTAGTGAGTCGGTGATTTCTCTTATTCTTCCAGGTTCAGTCATTACAATTAATATTATGTAATCCACTAAATGAGGGATAATATTTGGGAAAACCTTTTCTATTTAATTAATGGGTAACTCATAATCTGTATTGATATGTTTGAATTGGATTTATGTGATCTTTTATGGACCATTCAAATCATTGATCCTTGTAACATCATCTTCCATGGATTATTTTACATTTATGTGATAGAACTCTACATAAATGTACTGATAATTAGGTGTTTTTAATGGGAGCATATCACCATGTAATGTCTAAATTTTTCCATTGAAAAATATTTGATACATTGGTTGTATGATGAAGGCGTGGAGCCATACTGATGTTACCAAGGTATCCCCAACATAATGCTGAAAGTTGTGTTCTTTGGGATTACCATGAACACCGTATCAGATATAATATCCAAAAATTGAGTTCTAGGAATAATTTCATTGAGATGTTCTTGATCATTCTCTTCATAACCCCATAACATCAAAGTGTAGGAAGACAAGTGGGATTTAGTGAGGCTCAATCAATAAAGTGTCCTAATATGAATGAGGATGACTCCTGATCCATTATCAATGAAGGCTTATTGGATGATAATGTCAATAATATTCCCCTATCCATACATTGTCTTGATGTGTCTGTGTACAAAATCATCATTATCTTGATTCATGAAAGATATAACTGCATGTCATATGTTTGGATCTTTCTCTATAAGATAAATCTCTAGGGTAGAAATTGAAACTTCAAACTCTTGAGGGCTTAACAAATCCTCAATGAGTGATTCTAGGAGATCCTTTGATAAACTTTGTGCATATAGAATCAATAACATTGCTGGTACTTGTTCCATTTTCATCAACACATCATACTTTGTATATAGAGGTCTGTGTTTTCTCGTATGAGGATGGTATTTTGTAAGTTCCTTCGAAGCTAATGTTCTTGATATGGATGTACCATCTATTGGGGAAAAATATAAAAGTAATTATGTTATTATTGGATTGGGTAAGCTAGGTCCTCCCACTCACTATAGAGGTGGTGGAATAACCTCTAAATATTCTTCCATGATGATAATGTTAGGGAAGAACCAATCATGTGTGGAAGAATTTCCATATTCCTACTGAGCTCACTGGAGGACTCTCCCACAATCTTTTACTGCATAACCAGTTCAAGAAAAGTTGTGATTGAAGTAGTGGCTTCTAGGACAACCACATATTCAAAATATCCTTGACCTTGATAGCCTCTGCTTATAATTCCATAATCAAATAAAATAAAATAAGGATCATAATCATAATCATAATTTTAGTAAGGATCTGTTAAGTCAATAACATTTATAGAACTGATGATCAACACTTCCTTGGATAGACATTCTACCTAATAGGCCAATTCTAGTTTTCCATTTTTCAGGGTAGTGCCCATGCTTTTTATACAATACAAATGAAATCCTATATGGTCAAGAACATTTCTAGGCTTGACACGAACTCATCTTATTCTATTTTTGTAATGAACCAATGTTTTATCAGTGTAAATTCCTTCTTATAATTTTGTCTTCTTGTATAATCACATTAAGAAGCGCAATGATATATAATGATACTATATATTATGTGACCATTAAACACAATTTTTTCACTAATATTTTTAAATTTCTAAAATGTGACATGCATGGTTACAATTAGTAAGATGTTGGGATCCCTATTGGACTAAAATAATTATTATTGAATAGTAACCTACCCTTATGAATAGTAACATATCATTCTGAATAGTAATCTGACCGTTAAGATTAGTAAATATTTCAAAATAATAGGAACCATACCCATGAATGATCAGATAAAATTTTGGCTTCTTAGACGTTACAATTTTACCATAGTAAAAGTATGAGTATTTTTTAAGTCATAAATTAATAAATATAAATAATTAATTAATTTAAAGGAAAATATATTTTCTAGAAATTTGTTCATAAATTTACAGTTCTATGTCTTCTAGTTTTAATATAATTTTATAAGACCTTATGTAATTTTTTAAAGTATCATAAAATTACATTTAATTTTAAAAAATCTATTTCTTAAGTAAATTATTATTTCATTTAAAAAATTAAATTATTCATATTTAGAAAATAATTTTTTGAAAAACTGACTTTATTTTTGGATTATATACATTGAAAATTATTTTGGGTGAATTGTTGGGATTTTTCTAAAATACATTAATTTTTGGTGAATAGTAAAATAAATTAATTTACCGTATAATTAAATTATAATATAAATAAACTATTCCTGAAATCAAAAGTGATTTCTACACCCAAATATCGAACTCACATTCTCTATTTTCTGTTCTTGGTCATTTAATCATCTCTATTACATATCCTGGATGAAATTAATAAAATAATGATTATGATATTAAGAAAACTCCATCTCCCCTCTACTATAAATACCACCCTTAAAACTCTCATTTCCTCACACCACCCAAGATTCAAGAGTTTTATAAACTCTATCCAAACTTATTCTCTATCCAATCCCACACATCCAAGAGCTATGGGTATCATCAAAAGACTATGTCTTGGTTTCTTTAGGAGGATCTCAAGAGGAGGATTTAAGAGGTAATTCCCCTCTCTCCCTTTCTTTATTTTCCTTTCAATTTCATGTTCTTTTCTTTTTATCTCCCCAAAAATACTCTTCTATATTGTATGGTAACTCTATTATCTCACATATACTAGAATTTTATGATACTAATGGGAAAATATATCATCCAACCCCCTTCCCCTCTTCTTTATATTTTAGAAAAGTAAATTTTGTTCATGAGGTGTTAATTTGTCACCATCAAGAACAGAATGTTTTATTTTTCATCTACAACCTTAAAATCTGTTAATGATAAACTTTTTATGGTTGAACCAGATTATATTATATGTAATATATCTTATTTAACGTTTTGGAACTATCTTATGTACTTATTACAAAATTATTAAACAAAACAAGTTCATTATGGTCGAAAAATCGCCCAGATTACCCCAAATGATTATCATTAAATTAATATCATATGATTCATTCTCATGGTATATAAATAAATTATTTATAAGATAATTTCATGTTCTATAACATAATAAATAAAATATAATTACAATTCTGGATGTTTATCCACATTTTAAATGAACACCCAATCATGAATACAAGTGAACCGTTCAAGAAAACTAAAACAATGAACATTCCAAAACAATGAAACTCTATAACTCATCCAAAAGCACATAAATGTCCTTAATAAGACCTTAATGAATCTTATTAATGTATAAAAGGTTTGTTATTTCTTAATTAATGAATATAGTGTAATTACACTTGACATCAATGTGAATAAAGCATTCAGATGCAAGGTATTGGGAAATTCTCAAACCCAACTATCATTCTTCGGGTTCTCCCTCTTTCACTCCATGTTCTGTATTGGTTCTACTTAAGAATAATTTATTCAACATTATATTACCTTTTTAGGATATAAAGTTTCTCTAATTTATTTTATGAAAATAAATTTTTTTTTTAAAAGAACTCTTCTTTCAAATAAACACACCCTTTTTACTTCATGAATATTATTTCACTCTTCACTCATGGTTAATATTTCTATGTCAAGAATGATATTCCCTCATTATTTTAGGGACCAAATGTTTATGAAATATTGATTTATTATTTGAACCCTATTTCTTTCCTTGGGTTATTTTATGTTCGTGTTTTACATATTTTTATTGTGGCATTCATTATAATGTAAATATTATTATGTGATGGGTGTGCCTGAAATTATAAAGAGAAATATAAATGTTTGAATGTGATGAGTGCACCTATATTTATATAGCTCTCTAATTCATTTGGTAAACTGATGAATATCATGGGTAAATGGTAAATGATGTGTGAACATGACATGAGTGTTTTTCACAATTATGTGTGCTTGTTGACCATGAAGACATGATGTTTTATTTTTATGCATTGAAACATTTCAAGACTTTTATTAATGATTCCTATCAAGTTCATCATATTCTTAAAATGTTGGGATTGTTCTCACCCATTTTAATATTGTTAATAACTATCCTCTTAATGGGATTTTAGTACACCCCTTTTTGATTTATATCCTCTGGTGAATACATGTACTAAGGAGAAGTCCATAGTCGATAAGAAGATTGAGAAGAATGAATTAAATAAACGATAATGCTTGATGTCATAATTGTTATGTCTGGTCCTAGTTTTCCCAAGACACTAACCGTTTGGATCATTGATGTTTAATACTATTATGTTGTTTATCATTATAATGATTTAATAGTAATGTATTAAAATAAAGGGTTTCTATAGTTGGAATGAGGGGAAAGGTTTAGTTATTTTTGGAATAAGGATTAGTGAACCCAAGAGAAAACCTTTAGTATTAGACTAAGTAAAAATATGCACACAAAAATTATTAGATAGAAATACCATAAGTTATGATTTTACAAAAAACGTTAAAAATTAATATGTTATTTATTCTATAATTGTTGACTTATGTTTTGGCCTAAAAGTTTCTATTTTAAAAAATGGTGGGGACCTGGAGAAATCTGGCCAACATCACATGTGAGTTCCAATGCAATGATTTACCGAACAACATCCCTAATGCATTGGGAGGTGGATTTCAGAACTTCATGTTGATTCTTACCCAACTATCTCAGCCTGTGAACAATAACCCAAATAATTGGTAACATTCTCTTTCACCTAAGAGGGAGTAACTGGTTGTCAAGTGTTTTATGCGACAACGACCACCGACATTTGGTTTGTCTTCTGATCCACTATTTTCGGAATAGTGGGTCAACTCCATGGAGTACTTCTTTTCAGGGATTCACTATTCTGATATGGATAAGGTGACACTAACACTTTATCATCTAGAGGGAAAGGCTGATCAATACTGGTATATGATTAAGAACACCATGCTAAGAGATTAAATTGAAGACATGGAATGGGAAGACATTATGATCAGGTTTTTTAACATTTATTTCCCACAAATTCTTCATACGAAGATGGAGAGGGAATTAATAGAGCTCAAGAAAAATAAAGGATAATCTTCCATGACCTATAAAGTGAATTTAACAAGAATTTCAAGTTACGTATCAGGGTTTGTTATCAAAAATTTGAGCATAATTGATAGATTTTATAGTAGGTTAAAACCATACCTTCAAAATGCTCTTGAAATTAGAGATATTGGGATTTATGTAGAAGTTGTTCAGTGTAGCTTCAAAGTGGATATGGTGTTTAGAGAATGGTACCATGGATATGGTGATAATAAAATAATTATGGAGTTTCATGCTGGATGATCCAATGATAAAGGTGGAGAGAAAAATCAATGACCCACATGAAAAAAATGTTGGAATTTGAATCATGGGAACTACCTCAAAGGTACTGGAAAATGATTCATGTGTGGGAGAGAAGGAAACCATGCTCAAGAGTGTCGAAAAGACATTATATAGATAGAGAATGCAGTGCAATATGTTGGAGCCCCACCCATGGTCCAATGCTACAATTGTAGGGAGCAAGGGAACAATGATAGCCAATGCACTAAACCTCGAGTCATTGAGGGTATTTAGCATCAAAATCCACTAAAGACAAAGTAACAAGGGAAGGCTTTTTCTATAACTACTTCATAAGTAAAGAAAGATAATGATGTAGTACAAGTAAACTTCTTATTAAATCAAGAATGGGAAAAGTCTTATTTGATTCTCATTCTATGCACTCCTTTATATCTTTCAAGTTTTCTAGAAATACTATATCGATGTCCTAAATCATTGAAGTGGATATATCTATAGAAACACCAAGTGGTGAAATTATTACATCCAAAGTATTTGAATATTCTCTTATTGGCGTATGTGGGAATATTCATCCACAAAATTTGAGAATACATCCCATGATTGAATTTGATGCTATAATGGGAATGTATTGGATCTCAGTATATATAGCACATGTCAACTGTCGGGAAAAATAAATATCATTTCATATTTTGAACCATCTGATGCTCCTCTAAAAAATAAAAGAAGATCATTGACCTTCTTCAAAAAATCATTCAACGGTGTGGGTGTTGATTCCCTATGAAGAAGCATATCTTGCCCAAATAGTTAAGTCAATGGAAAGTGACAACCTTGTAAAAATTCCCATCATGAGGTAATGTGTTGATGTATTTCTATAAGAGGTACTTGGAATTTCCCCAGATCGTGAGGTAGAGTTCTCAATAGAACTCATACTCAAATCTACTCCAATATCTAAGTGCCCCTATATGATGGCTCATATCGAACATAAGGAGTTAAAGAAGTAGCTTCAATAGAATTTAGACAAAGGGTTCATACACCCTAGTGCATCACATTGGGGAGTGCCAGTGCTCTTTGTAAAGAAGAAGCTTGGGATAATGCGGCTATGTATCAACTATCAGGAAGTTAACAAGATCAGCATAATGTAAAAATATCCTCTTCTAATGATTGATGACTTTTTTAGCAGTTAAGATGATCTCAATAATTCTCAATGATGTATCTTAATTATAGATATCATCAACTTAAGGTGAATATAAAATATATTAATAAGACTGCCTTATGTTCAAGGTATAGGCACTATGAGTTTTTGGTGATGCCATTCGGACTTACTAATTCCCCTACTATCTTTAGGGAGTTGATGAATAGAGTCTTTAGACATTACCGTGAAAAAAATTTGGTTGTGTTTATTGATGATATTATCATCTACTCTAAGGTTTAAGGAGGAACATGAAGAACATCAAAGACTTGCATTGGAGACATTTAGTGGGGGGAAGTTGTAGACCATGTTCAACATGTGTGACTATTGGATAAATCAAGTCACTTTCTTAGGACATGTGATCCCAAGAGAGGGAATTTATATAGACCCTTCAAAAACATATGTGATTATGGAATGGCCCAGGCCCTCTATTGTCACAAAAATCCGTAGTTTTCTTGGATTGGCTGCATACTACCGGCGTTTTGTGACATATTTATCACGATTGTCAAGACCACTAAATAAGTTGACAATGAAATGGGTAATGTATGTCTGGATGGAAGAATGTGAGGGATGTTTTAGGGAGATAATGAGAATGTTGATCACTACCCATGTACTAACACTACTAGAAAGTGTAGAATGTTTTTTGATATACAATGATTCTTGAAAGAATGTATTGGGTTTTGAACTCATGTAAAATGATTATTATATATACTATTCATCATGGTAGTTGAAGATCTATGAGTAGAACTACCCAATATAGGATCTAGAAATGGTAGACATGATTTTTCCTTGATAATCTGGTGGCACTACCATTATGGCCAAAAGTGTGACATATACACCAACAAAAATAGACTATAGTATATATTCATGCAAAATAATATCAACACACATCAAAGGGGATAGTTGGAGCTAATCAAGGGCTATGATTTCTCTATTCACTATCATCCTGGAAAGGCGAACATGGTAGCTAATTCTCTAAGGAGAAAAGAACCTACTACTCTCACTATATTACGGATTAATAAAGACCCTTTGTTATTGGATATTAAAAGGATTGATTTGGAAATCATAAGGGTTGGGGATAAATCCTACTTTTCCCATGTTATTTCACAACCATCTATCTAGAAGATTATTAAGGAGGCACAATGGGATGATCTGGAGTTACAAATGAAGATGAATGCAGTAAATTAGTGGAATATTCATGAGTTATATATCTACCATGATGGAGTGATTCTATATGGAATACAGGTTTGTGTGCCTTCTTCACATAGGATAAATAAAAATCTATTGGACAATGCACATATATCACCTTTATCTATCCATCCTAGTAGCACCAAGATGTTTTGAGATCTCCAAGAAAAATTTTGGTGGGATAACATGAAGAAAGAGATTGTGGAATACATCTCAATGATATTGGTATGTAAACAAGTAAAAACAACGCAAAAAAATTCCAAAGTGATGATGCGATTATTGCCTATACCCATGTGGAAATGGGAGAATGTCACTATGGACATTTCCATGGGTCTCACAAAGTTGTCAAAGGGAAATAATGTGAGATGGTTTATTGTGGAATGACTCACAAAGACTTCCAATATTACTGCTATTTGGGAAGATCTCTCACTTGATCAACTTGCAATGATATATGTGAAGGATGTGGGGAGACTTCATTTTGTTCTAATCTCTATTGAATTTGATCATGTTCCTATGTTCACATATAAATTTTGTTCATCTTTCTTTGAGTACTTAATTAAATTTCATCATGACCTATCACCCCTAAACTGATGGCCAATCTGAAAGGAATATTTAGACACTTGAATATATATGAAGAGACTACTCTTTATAATTTAAAAGTGGATGGGATCAGCATATCCCATTAGTTGAGTTCTCATGCAACAATATCTTCCACTCAAGTATTCAGATGGATCCATATAAAGCTCTGTATGGAAAACTATATTGAACTCTAACCCATTGGGATGAAGATTTAGGAAAAAAGCTATAAGGATGTGATCTTGTGAAAGAAATGGAATAAAAGGTTAAAGTCATCCAGAAACACATCAAAGATGCTTATAGTCAGAAAGAGATCTATGTTGACAACCATTAAAGGGACTTGAAGTTCGATGTTGGAGATAAATTATTCCTTCAAATAACACCAAAGATGAAAGTAGTGTGGTTTGGAAAGAATGGAATGTTATGCCTAAGGAACATTGGATCTGTTGAGACCCATTACCTCATAAGATTTATGTCCCATTGGATTTTACTTCCACCAAATATGACTCTATTTCATGATGTGTTTCACGTATCACTCTTGAGCAAGTACATACCACCCCCAACATGTATTGAACTCAGAGGTGGTACTGCTGGATGATGATATCTCTTATGAGAAGAACCCAGTAAAGATTTCCGGCATAATAGATAAGGTTCTACGCAACAGGAAACCCCATCTGGTTAATGTGTTATAGAGGACCATATGTTTGAAGAAGCAACATGGGAACCAAAATAGGCGATGAAGGAGAAGTACCCTTACCTGTTTTTGTAAAAAGAAATTTTGAGGAAGAAATTTTATAAGGGGGGAAGAATGTAACAACCCATTGTTTTATCAATGGAATTCCCTTCTTATAATTATGCCTTATTGTATAATCACGTTACAAATCACAATGAAATTTAATGATACTAAATACTATGTTATCAATAAACATATTTTTTCCACTACTTTGTTTTCAATTTTTTAAATCTGACATACACGGTTGTGATCAACAAGATGTTTGTAATCTGATAGGATAGACATAATTTTTGGTGAATAATAACCTAACCTTATGAATAGTAATATGACCGTTATGATTTATAAGTCATTCAAAAAATATGTTTTCAATATTTTAAATCTAACATACACGGTTTTGATCAGCAAGATGTTTGTAATCGGATAGGAAAGACATAATTTTTGGTGAATAATAACCTACCCTTATGAATAGTAATATGACCGTTATGATTAATAAGTCTTCCAAAAAAATAGAAACCTTATCCATGAATGACTAATTAAAATTTAGGTAACTTAGAAGTTATAATTTGACCATAGTAAAAGTATCAATATTTTGTTAAGTCATAAATAATTAATTATAAAAAATTAGTTACTTTAAAATAAATTTTTTTTTTATAAAACCTTTTCATAAATTAACAATTCTATGTCTTCTGGTTTTATGATAATTTAATAATAGCTTATATAATTTTTGAAAGCATTATAAATTAGTTCAGATTTTAAAAAACTATATTTTTCATGTGAATTAGGATTTTAAATAAAAAAATTAAAGTAATATTATTTATAAAATTATTTATTGATAAATAGACTTCATTTTCTGATTCCATACATTGAAAATGATTAGGGTGAGTTTTTTGGATTTTTATGGAATACTTGAATTTTTGGTGAGTTGTAAAATACATTAATTTACCGTGTAAATACATTATAATTTTAATAAAATATTACTGACACCACCAGTGATATAGGCACCCAAACATCAAACTCACATTCCCTCATTACTTTTCTTTGTCATAGAATAATCACTATTTCATATCTTGATGGAAATTGATAAACTAATGATTAAAAAATTAAGAAAACCTCTCTCCATTCCACTATAAATACCACCCTTCACACCCTCATTTCTGTTGTACCCCACACTCTTTGATTTTCATTATCACAATCACTTTCATTTTTATCTAACATTGTTTTAAGTGTTTTTGTTCTATAGGCAAAAGATTTCCAAGGAAATGGGCCATGAAGCACATCAAGTGGACTGAAATTCAGTCCACCGGCCAACCGGTGTGATAGCACCGGCCAGCCAGTAGACCTGGCAGAGGCATTTCCCACGGCCAGGTTCCACCGGTCAGCCGGTGGCTCTGTCACCGGCCAGCCGGTGGCACACAATCAAATAGTGTTTGCTACTGGATCACCACCGGCCAACCGGTGTCACTCCAGCGGCCAGCCGGTGGCACCCTGCACAGAATGGAAAGCTACTGTCTTGCCACCGGCCAGCCGGTGGCTCTGGCACCGGCCAGCCGGTGGAGCTTGAGCCCGAAGACCTCTCCATTTTGCACACACCGGCCAGCCGGTGGGACTGTACCGGCCAGCCGGTGGAGCCAGTCAAACTAGCCGTTGCAGTTTGACCAGGCTGGCCCACTTGGCTCCCAACGGCTCTTTAAGCCTCTCCAACGGCTCCGAAGACTCCCCAAGGGTTCCATGCCTATAAATAAAGTCCAAGGAAGCCCCGGACACTAACTGGATCATATACCAAGCGCTCGGACATATTGTTGAACATTTGGTGAACCTCCGGCGCTCCACCTTCAAGGATCCTCAAGTGCTCCAACCAACTTCCAATCCAAGGAGCACCTCAAGAAGCTTGGGAGAGCACGCTACATCAACTCCATCATCCAATTGGCGCCCAAGTCTTCCTCCAATACGGTTTTTCTTGTTTATTTATTTTGAGCTTAAAATTGGGTTTGTGCCTACACACCCCAAACCCTTTTCTCATTCCCCTTTCTTTTGGGTTTCACACCACCATTAAGGTGTGAAGAGGTTTCTTCAAGCCTTTCCTTTTAAAAGGCTTGGGTTTCGGTGAGCTAGCCTTCACCCGTTAAAAAGGCTAGTGGGTTCTTGCTAAACCATTAAAAGCAAGTGGGTTCTTGCTCAACCATAAAAAGCAAGCTGTAATAGGTCCTAGTGCTACCTCAAAGCCTAGTGGGTTTCTTGCTAAAACCATTGAAAAACAAGCGGTAGGAATCTCTCAACGGTTGAGTTGGGAGCGGAGACGTAGGCCGGGTTTTTGGCCGAACTCCGTTATCAATTTTGTGTGTCTTGCCTCTTTATTTCCGCTGCACTTTACTTTGATTTTTTTATTTGTTAATCAATTTTTTAAAAAGGCAATTCACCCCCCTCTTGCCATCATTCCCCGTTTTGCTCCGACCCAACAATTGGTATCAGAGGGGTAATTTGAGTAATACCTTAAAAGGTTTCAAATTCAAAGATCCATTGTGATGGCATCTACCTCTTTCGCCCCCGAGGGCTACTCATTGGGTCGGGCTCCTTTTTTTGATGGGACCGACTATAATTATTGGAAAACCCGCATGACCACTTTTTTAAGAAGCATAGGTTATCCCATTTACAAAATAGTCATGCAAGGTTACACTTTGTCTACCCCCGAAGAATCCAAATGGACCCAAGCCGACATTAGAAATTTCGAGCTTGATGGCAAAGCCATGAATGCTCTACATTGCGGCCTTGACCGAAATGAGTTCAATCGAGTGTCTACTTGCACCTCCTCACATGAAATTTGGAAACTTTTAGAAGTAACTCATGAGGGCACTAACAAAGTCAAAGACACTAGATTGGATATGTATAGGCAAGATTTTGAGTCATTTTCAATGCATCCAAATGAGTCTATTTCCAATATGTTTACTCGCTTTACTGACGTGTGCAATGGAAGGAAATCTCTTGGTGATGATGTTTCAGCCGAGACGATGGTCAAGAAGATCTTATGGGTCCTTCCGAGCTCATGGGCACCAAAGGTGACGGCGATCCAAGAAGCTAAGGACGTCAAAAATATGCCGGTAGAGGAGCTCATCGGATCTCTCATGACTTATGAGATCACGATGAGGAGGCAAGCTCAAAAGGAGGGCACACCAATCAAGACACCAAAGAACATCGCCCTCAAGGTACAAAAAGAAGTAAGCTCCTCCTCCTCATCATCATCTTCATCTTCATCCTCTTCAAGTGGCGACTCGGAAATGGAGAATCTCGCCCGCCAAATGCACAAGTTTATGAAGAAGCACAAGAAGAAGAAATCCCGCAAGCATCGAAAGCAAGAACCCACCGCAAGATCGGAGCCCAAGGTAAAATGCTACGGGTGCGGCGAAAAGGGCCATTACATGCCCGATTGCCCACTCAACAAAAATCGGGTCACGCAAAAGGAAAAAGGAAAGAAGAAGGTCCTCAAGGCGACATGGAGTGACACCTCATCATCCTCCCCCTCCTCCTCCTCAAGCGACCAAGGTACAAAATGCCTAATGGCATTCCATGAGGTAACTTCTTCCGACTCCTCCTCTTGTTCTTCAAATTCCAATTCTTTAAATCATCTATCTTATGAAGAACTCTCTCACGCTAGAGACCAATTAGAAAATGGTTTTCATGAGCTTTCTTCAAAATTTGTCGCTTTAAAAAATAATTTCAAAAAACTCTCCTCCGAAAAAGAACAACTTCTCAAAGAGAAGGAGGAGATGTCCCTCAAAATCCAAAATTTCCCAAATGTTGATTCCATGGAATCAACCATCAAAGACCTAAGGGAGACCCTAGCTAAGTTCACCCAAGGGGAACAAAATTTGAACAATCTCCTAGGTTCCCAACGAATTTCTAGGACCACTCAAGGACTTGGCTATACCAACCAAGCCTCCTCCTCCCATGCACCCACTGTTTTTGTAAGGGGGAGCTCCGCTTACAAATTTTGTAATTATTGCAAGAAAACCGGGCACCTCATTTATGAATGTAATTGTAAAAACGCCCGGTATGGGCAACCCAAAAGTTTTTTCTTTTCGAACGAATTTTATAGGAGAAGACCCGCTATGAGACAAGTTTGGATTGAAAAATCCCTTCTTGCGAGTCTCTCCGGGCCAAAATTTATTTCCTCTCCCCGGTGATTTATTGTTTTTATTTAGGGGGAGTTAGGATTGTTTAAGCTTTTTTCAATTTCAATTTTTCGATTCAAACTTTCAATTTCAACTCTTGGTTTCAAATTTTTGATTCAAATCTTTCAAATCATGTTTTTGATTCAAAACTTTCAATTCAAACTGTTATTCAAATCTTTCAATTCAATTTTCAAAAATTCCAATTGATTTAAAAATCTTGATTTTCAATTATCCCTCAATCAAGTTTTATGCCCCATTCTATTTTGATAATCACAAAGGGGGAGAAATTTCTTGATTGATTAGGGGAGAATCTTTTCTCTCGGGCTTAGTATTTATTTTCAATTTTTCATTTAAATCATGCCTTCATTTAAGTTTTCACATTGCTTAGATAAGTGATTGTGATCATCAAAATAGGGGGAGATTGTTGTACCCCACACTCTTTGATTTTCATGATCACAATCACTTTCATTTTTATCTAACATTGTTTTAAGTGTTTTTGTTCTATAGGCAAAAAATTGCCAAGGAAATGGGCCATGAAGCACATCAAGTGGACTGAAATTCAGTCCACCGGCCAACCGGTGTGATAGCACCGGCCAGCCGGTGGACCTGGCAGAGGCATTGCCCACTGCCAGGTTCCACCGGTCAGCCGGTGGCTCTGTCACCGGCCAGCCGGTGGCACACAATCAAATAGTGTTTGCTACTGGATCACCACCGGCCAACCGGTGTCACTCCAGCGGCCAGCCGGTGGCACCCTGCACAGAATGGCAAGCTACTGTCTTGCCACCGGCCAGCCGGTGGCTCTGGCACCGGCCAGCCGGTGGAGCTTGAGCCCGAAGACCTCTCCATTTTGCACACACCGGCCAGCCGGTGGGACTGTACCGGCCAGCCGGTGGAGCCAGTCAAACTAGCCGTTGCAATTTGACCAGGCTGGCCCACTTGGCTCCCAACGGCTCTTTAAGCCTCTCCAACGGCTCCGAAGACTCCCCAAGGGTTCCATGCCTATAAATAAAGGCCAAGGAAGCCCCGGACACTAACTGGATCATATACCAAGCGCTCGGACATATTGTTGAACATTTGGTGAACCTCCGGCGCTCCACCTTCAAGGATCCTCAAGTGCTCCAACCAACTTCAAATCCAAGGAGCACCTCAAGAAGCTTGGGAGAGCACGCTACATCAACTCCATCATCCAATTGGCGCCCAAGTCTTCCTCCAATACGGTTTTTCTTGTTTATTTATTTTGAGCTTAAAATTGGGTTTATGCCTACAAACCACAAACCCTTTTCTCATCCCCCTTTATTTTGGGTTTCACACCACCATTAAGGTGTGAAGAGGTTTCTTCAAGCCTTTCCTTTTAAAAGGCTTGTGTTTCGGTGAGCTAGCCTTCACCCGTTAAAAAGGCTAGTGGGTTCTTGCTAAACCATTAAAAGCAAGTGGGTTCTTGCTCAACCATAAAAAGCAAGCTGTAATAGGTCCTAGTGCTACCTCAAAGCCTAGTGGGTTTCTTGCTAAAACCATTGGAAAGCAAGCGGTAGGAATCTCTCAACGGTTGAGTTGGGAGCGGAGACGTAGGCCGGGTTTTTGGCCGAACTCCGTTATCAATTTTGTGTGTCTTGCCTCTTTATTTCCGCTGCACTTTACTTTGATTTTTTTATTTGTTAATCAATTTTTTAAAAAGGCAATTCACCCCCCCTCTTGCCATCATTCCCCGTTTTGCTCCGACCCAACAATTTCCACACACCTCTCAATCATAAATCCTTGTCTAAACTCTACCAAAAAATCTTTCCTCTCCCCCACCCCACATCTAGGAGCATATAGTCTCATCAAAATAACAATACTTAGTTCTTTTATTTCAATCTCAAGAGGAGGATAATAGAGGTAACTCCCCTCTCTCTCTTTCCTTTATTTTACTTTCAATTTCATGTTATTTTCTTAATCTATCCCTACCTATCCTAATCCATATGTTTTGGTAACTCCAATATCTCACATATACTATAATGTTATGGAACTAATGGGAAAATATATCATCCAACCCCCTTTCCCTATTCTTTTTTTAGAAAAGAAAACATTGTCCATGAGAAGTTAATCTATCACTTTTAAGAATGACATGTTTTCTTTTTCATTAACCACCTTCAGATATGGTCATGAAAAAAAATTATGCTTGAACCAAATTATATTATTTTTATTATATACAATTTAATGTTCCATAATGAAATTATGTACATATTACTAAATTATTAACCAAAAAAAATTGTTGTGGTCGAAAAACCGCTTGAATTAACCCAAACAATCATCATTAAATTCTTATCAAATGATTCATTCTTATGGTACATAAAAAATTTATTTATAAGATCATTTTATGTCCTATATTATAATAAATAAATTAAAATTTCAATTATATATGTTTATCCACGTTTAAAATGATCTTCCATTCACGAATACGGGTGAACTGTTCAAGAAAACTAAAAAATGTACTTTTTGAAACAATGAATTTAAACTCTATAACTCATAAAAATCCCATAAATGTACTTAATAAATCAATAATGAATCTTAATAATTATTTAATGGTTATTTATTTGTTAATTAATTAATATATTTTCATTATACAAGACATTATAGTGAATAAAACGTTTAGATCCAAGGTAAGGAGAAAATCATGAACCCTATATTATTTCTTTGGGTTCACCCTCTTTCACTCCAGGTTCGGTATGGGTTATCTTAAAAATAATTTATTCATCTTTATATTATCGTTTCTGGGGTTTTTATGTTCTCTAATAAATTTTATGAAAAAGGAAGTGTTTTCCTAAAAAACTCTTTTTTTCAAATAAACACACCATTTTTTACTTCTTGAATATTGTTTCATTCCTCACCCGTGTTTAATGGTTCTATGTCAAGAATGATATTCCCTATTTATTTTAGGGAAAAGTGTTTATGAAAGTATGCTTTATTATGTGAAATCCATTTCTTTCCATGGGTTATGTTAAGTTCATGTTTTACATATTTTAATTATGGCATGCATGATAATGTAAATATTATGATGTGACGGGTGCACCTAGAATTATATATCACAATATGAGTGTTTGAATGTGATGGGTGCACCCAGAATTATATAGTGCTTCAATTCATTGTGTAAAGTGATGAATCTCATGAGTAAGAGGGAAATTATGTGTGAACATGACGCTTGAATTGTTCACAATTATGCATGGTAGTTGACTAATATGATATGATGTTTCATTTTTATGAATTTCCACATTTCAAGTAATTTATTAATGATTCATATCAGGTTCATGATCATTTTACTATGTTGTGATTGTGCTAACCCATTATTATATTGTGTATATCTATCCTCTTATTAGGCTTTTAGGTTACCACTTTTGGATGCATATCCTTAGGATACCACATGTACTAAGGAGAGGACAAGTTCTAATAGAAATATATAAAATAAGAAATTAAATAAATGTTTATGCTTGATGTTTTAAATGTTATGTTTGGACCAAGTTTTTCCAAGAAAATAAACAATTTTATCTTTTATTTTTAATACTATTATCATGTTTATTTTTATAATGATGTAATAGTAATGTAAGAAAATTCCGGGTCTCTATAGTTTTTTCCTTATTCATCATTCCAAATCGGTTCTTTGATGATTTTCATTCAAGAGACAGGGCTTTTAAAAAATATGTCTCTACTTTAATGGAAGTGGATGGGGATAGAATCTTATTTTTCAACTATGTTCTTAGAATTTCATGAGTTTGGTTGATTGTATTCTTGAAAATATAATCATCTATTTTCTGAGCATTCTTACTTTGGACTTCCTACCACTAACCTTATTCCTCTAGATTGGAATCAGTAACACATTCTACCTGGGCTGGTGAATTTTTCCGCTTCACTTACCCAGAATCAAATATCATTTATAGAAGGTCCTTAAAAACCATCCTGAATGGAGTTCTATGACTACTGATAGAAGGGAAATAGTTTGGGAGGTCCTCAAGTCCTTTTTTTTAGTGTTATTTTTCCTTGGAAACTGAAATAAGATTTTTCGAAAAGCTGATATGAAGTAGCTAGGTACTTAGTTATTTCAAAAAGAATAGACATTTTTTTAACTCCATAAATACTATACAATTTGGATATTTCTTGTCATCTTAATGTGGATATCAATGTCCCAAATGCACGGGAGGTGGAATAATATAGTAAGATGTGGTTTTTAAAGTAGGATCTGTTACAGAGGACATTTTTAAGTGTGACTATAGAGGCCCCTACTTGTCATGCTATTCTTCTCGAAGATGATAGGATTAAATGGGATTTGGTTCTAGTCTTTATTTAGGTGTTTTCATTCTATTGATAAATCAGGGCCAGAACACAAAACCCTCCTTTATATTTCACAGTGATTAGTGGTGTTCACAAATAATCATGGTAATTTTCTACACAAATCGGCAATAATTATTATTGAGGGAATGGTATATTGATGAAGTATTTTTTCATTTCCACAGAGCAATGAAATTTGGAACTCTTTCATTTTCCCTTTTCTTGCAGTTTGTGAGATCAAAGGTTGTTTTATTCTTAAGCATTGAGATGAACTAGAAAAGAAACATTTGATGGAGACCTTACCATCCAGTGATCGATCATCACTACAAACTCATGTACCATACAATGGTTGGACCTAACAATGATTATACAAAGAATATGAGTCTCACTACTTCCTATTGCCCAAGGGTCTCTATCATCAAATCACAGTGAGAGACAAAATGTCTCAAGTGATTCTCTGGATCTATTAAACCAATTATGATTGAAAATGTAGGATTTTAAAAGTTTCGAGTAGGAGGGGTCGGATCCACCAATTAGGTATAAAACTTCTTTTCTAGTTGAACTAGTGCACATTCTTCTTCCTTAAATTCTAATCGAGTTTTCAATTACTCAATTGTGTTAATAAGAATTCACAGAATATCTGGTTAAGCTAGGATCTGAATAGATGTGGTAGTTGATGTTATAACTGGTGAGGAAACTAGTGCATAAATTGGTAGGACCACTAAAAGTGTTATTGATAGTATTTTATTTAGAGAAACAATGGGGATAGTCATATAAGGATGTGCTTGTCCCATTTCTGGGTGTGTATCCAATTGAGGGAATTCAAGATCCACATCAGTAGTTGAAACAAACCCTTTTTACTGAGGCACTCCTACTGAAAGTTCAATTTGTGTATCTACATATAGAGCATTTGTATTTGGAATATTACCTTAGAGTAACTCTACATTGTGTCTTATCAAATCCTTCATCTCCTACCCTTATTGAGAAAATATATCCTCAATAAAAATGCATTGTCCTTCTCTGGGGGGGGGAGTGAGATATTTCATTTTACCTTTCCATAATTAGGTTCCTTTCAAAGAGGTGGAAGTTGATTATTTTAGGAGATACCTAAATTTTGAGTAAGTTTCTAATTTAAGGTAAGCACACCTCCTTCATTTTCTTCAATGTTGACCTCATTATGAATAAGAACTTTATCCTCTGAGTCCCCTAATCTAGAATCATTTTCTGAAGGATCTTCATTGATGACCTTGATGAAATTCACAAATTCATAATTCATTATTGTCATTATGTCATTGTATTTTTTAGATCTCTTTCTTTTTTACCCAACATGAAACATTTTCATTCTATTTATTGGTTCCCTGAGAACCTTTGCGGGGATAGTAACCTAAAGGTAATCCATGGGTAGTTTAGTCATGTGTTCAGTTCGCGGATTCTTCCCTAATCAGGGGAAAACTAACTTCTACTAAGGATGGGATTGGGTATGTGAAAATCCCATATTCCTACAGGCTTCTTTCTCAATCCTTCAGGCTCTATTTTTTGACTCTGAGGGTGGGGTTAAAAAATCCCTATACCCTATGATCCAGGGTGGCTTCTGAACTATTATGGTTGATATCTTTGTAACTACTCTTCTAATTTTATGAATCTTGGTCTGAACATTTGTTGGTTTTATTATTCATTACTCACTTAAATCACCAACTTCAGATGACCATTGTTCTATTTCAGACATTTTCGAAATTTGATGGATGACATCATCTAAGAGAGAGGTCTTCTCAATATTCTTAGTTACTTGATGCAAAAGTATCTCAATATCTTTCTCTCTTTGGTCTTGACGTCGATGGAATACGATTGAGGCCTATTATTTCTGAGAATCTCTTTGATCTTGAATACAATTAATGTGTTGTAATTGGCCTGAGGAAATAACATTTCATGATACCACTTTTGGGGGAATTTATTGGCATTGGAGCGTAGGGAAATGAAATGCCCCATGTATTCTACATCCTCTGATAAGTACACTAGATGAGGTTTCTAAAATCAATAATTGAAACCTAATTAATGCATTTATGCATGCACATTAATGGTATCTCTATTACTTCTCTATATTTGGATGTCAAGAAAACTAGAGAGATGCCTAGTCTATTTGGCATTATAGCCCTTCTATTACATTGATACGACCTTCATATTCATTTTATGGTTACACTTTGGATTTTAGATGATGAAGAGTCTTCCATAGTTTGAGGAAAATATAGTGACTGCAATCTTCTACCAACATATATGGAATGTTATATTGAGAGGTGGCCAAAGGCTAGAACATGAACTGTATTTCACCATTATCTAGTTGTTTCCTCATGTTAAAACTATTCTATATGTCTTTTACCAGAGTTTTCTCTACTTGTTCAGATAAATGTTATCATTTACCCACTACATTATCATAATCCACAAGATCAGTTTAGAGTTTTTCAATTTTATAAGAAAATAAATAGCCCAAGGGTGGTTCAATGAATGATCTTTTCCTTGGGATATATTCCAGTTTAGAAATAATTTCACACAACACTAACAAAGAATCATAAATGACTGGCCATGTTTTTGAATGTTCATCGAGATAAGTGGTATTTCCCATCACTACATTTTCAATTAGAGAATTCTTATTAAAATGTGGATCAATGCAATGGGGAGAACATTCGCAATGAATTCCATCCTTGGGAGGACCATCATGGTGGATTTCTTATAGGGGTATACCCTCTTTCTCCATAGTCTTCTTGCTACATAGGGGTTTTGTGGAACTCATCAAGAGATAGGATCTCAATTATATTCGATTTTTTATGATGTAAGACATCATGAGTAAGTTTCTGATAAATACCTTTAGTGTTACTACTACTACTCCCATAATTCAGTAATGTGAGTGTAGGATCATGAAATGAAATAGATAAATGTCTAAGGGATTCAAGAACTCCAACATTAAGAGAGAGAGAGAGATACTAAAAACTTTCTCTTCATTTTTCAACTATGTTTGACAAAACATTCTATTAGATGCCTTATTACAAGCATTTGGTGTCACTTACTGAGAAAAGTCGTTTTCATGGGAAAGTGTATATGATTTCCTTGGAGTGGTCATCTGAATAAGCTGATTATCTCCTCTTTGAGTGGGTATATATGCTCTATATGGTTGTCTGTGTGATATGGGGGAGTATGCCCCATAGCCCTACTATATGGGAACAATGGTATATATCTTCATTGGGGTGACATGTTGTTGAGTCATTATGCTTGTAGGGACTGAGTTATGATTCTTTTTTTAGGTACTACTATAGTTTCTATGATTCTATCTTGTAAAAACTCTTGGATATAAAAGATAATTTTGTTCTTCCCTTTCACCATTCCCAATATGTCTTTAGTGACTTGAGTAGCCAGAACGGGAATATATTTCCATTATGTGTCTAGATTATGGGTTTTTACCTACTTCTGTCCTCTCTATCCTACCATTAGATATTGACAGAACTCCTCTATTGGGGAAGAGTTTTGTGTCTACCCTCTTCTTGTTGTTGGAACGTTCTAACTGAATTATCTGTGTTATGCAAAATGTGGCTGCAAACTATCTTGATATTTGTAGGAATTTGTGTGATCCTGATTACAGTACTCCACCAGATTATAATGGAAATATTTATTGTATGCCACCGAATGAGTTTATTGTTTGTATAATTGACAATGAACCTGTGTATATGCTAGATCATTGTTTTCCACCAAACATGGTTGGTGGGTTTCACCATACGGGGAAATGCTAGGATCCTTCTCCTTATTAGCCAATTTTTTCCCTAGAAGTCCAACTTACATGACTAGATCTAAGGAACTGGTTCCATAAATCATAAGGAAACACCCTCAACATGTTGAGGGTTTATAGCTGTGTAGTGTTGATTGTGGTGATTATTAGGGGGAGCCCATTGGAAGGACACATATGTCTTCAAAATAGGTCCAAAGGTGGCCTCTTGGTTGACCCCCTTATAATATAGAATGGATTGGTGATTGTGTTCTGGGGATAATCTCCCAAAATGGTTAAACACAGTGATTTTCATCATCTGCATTTGGACCACAAGTCATCATAGACCGTATGATTGAGGGTTATTATTGATATTGAGGTATCCTCGGGCAGCCTCTGTTGTTGTAATAGTATCATGTTTGTTGTACTCTCAAACCATTTCTTTAGAGACCCAGCATTGAAGATGTTGAGCTGATGTTGGAATCCTTTTTGTGGATTAGAATCCAGCCTGAGTAGCATCATGTGTGTTCATGGGTGTAAAATATAAGGAATCCATTAGGATTGTTGGTAATTTTCCGAAATGAGTGCATGTATATACTGAAAACATAAACAATGAACTCTAGAGTCTTATTAAAGTGAAAAAATTGCCAGATGTATTTAATTTATATGGCCTTATTTTATCAATTTATATGGGATAAAATATATGTAACACTATTATCTCGGTTAAGGATTCATGTCGGGTTCAACATTTTCTATCTTCTTCAGAACGCATGTTCGGGTTAGGTATCGCTATCTCAAAATGGTTTCTAACAGATTTCTTTATTGAACCAAAAACATCAACAGTTCAGTATCCAAAGGAACCTTTTTTTCATAGTTATTTTTTCCTTAGTTTATTTGAACTATGATACTTAAGAACTTGCATTTGTTGAGAGGATATGAGGTCGGGCTCGTCGCACCCATTGGGGTGAATTATTGCCTACTTTGGGACTCTCTTAAAGATTTAAGATATGTTTATGAATCCTCCATTAATTCAAAAGTATTAATTACACCATACCATGATTAGATATCAATTATTTTCATTAATGACAATAAAAATCATATGTATTTATTCAAGGTTATTCATCAATAGAGATATATGTGTGTATCTGGGGTTCTACATTGATGGAATCCCCTTATATAATACATAGATATTATTTATTCATTATCATGATGATGATGAATTGTTGGCCACTAATTTCGAACTTTAGAATTTTATGGTCATATAGGTAGTCAAATGTCACTTTGGAATTTATAATCATCCTGAGAGACCAAAATTTACTATAGAGTTTATCATCATCCAGGTAGACAGATGTTACTTTGAGGTTTTTCATCATAGTAGGAGAGAAAAGTTCTTTTAATGGTGGGATCAAACCCATATATGAGATACCTATATATCCTCTTTAAAGGAATCAGAACCCATGTCGTTCGGTTCCACATAATTGGACACCTATTACCTTTTACGGTCATGTGATAAGGGCCTAACCATAATGTTCAGTGTCATGTAGAAATGACATCTAGGCAGAAGATGCCTAGTGAAGGTTCGGGTGAGACTTATACATAATCATCCTAAATAACCTGAAATAAATGTGTACTTCTAATATGAATTAGACTCTATTACAGATAATACCCAAAACAATGGGGTTGGTTTAGGGTGTTTGGTTTTAACCTTATGTAATATTGCTATATATCTCATTTTTATGGGAATCAAAATCCACGTAGTCGATAAGTATCATAAGCTACTATAGCGTTTCATAAGATTAATTTGGAACTTACTCTTGAAGAGTATTCCCTTATAATAGGGTCCATGAGATTTTTCTTAACTCATAGAGGTTTAGGGGGCTTAATTTTCGACTCACTCTTAAGGAGGATGCCTAGATTATAGGAATTTGGATTGTGGATTACTCACTAGGTGGATGCCTATTGAGCTTCGTACCTAAGTGGGATTCCTGTGAATCCTAGCTAACATGAATAATAGTTCTTGTTGTTTAGTAATTCTGGTGGATAGGGTGGATATTGTGATTATTACAATTCCCTAATCCCACATGAGTTATGATCGGTGTGAAAAAAAAGATCACGTGAAAGATTTAAAAAACCCCAAAAACTTTTCCTCTTTTTCTGGATGAAGATTCCAGAGCTATGGATGAGGAGGTCATGATTATAGTGAAAGAGGTAGTGGAAGTAGTGCTTCCACTCTTCAATTTACATTGAACGTGGGTCCAATATAAGGATAGAATTATGGTCAAAGATGTAGAGAAGAGAAATACTACAACCTCGTACATAAAAGGCTTGAAGATTACACTTGGATTGTTTCCCACTGATTGGTCCAAAAATAAGAGGGAGACATCAACTTTGTCAAAGGGAAAAAGGTGTGTGATCCCTGTCCTCCATATCATGAACCGGAGACTTTGGGTCTTTGATATGAGAAGGTTAGGATAGAGTCATATCACCAAAATCCAAGATCGGGAACTCCTCAACAATATCCCAGTGGTAAGGGTCCATGTGACTATTGATATCCAAACATACAAATTTTCCAAGGATCCTAACCATCTGGTAGGACAAACACAGGACACCTATGAAAATAGAAATACAATCCCAAAATAGAGACACACATATATTCCATTCCGAAATGTCTTAAAAATTTGGAGTTCTTAGTGGTGGTTTCAAATTCATCCCTCTCAGATAAGAACTCTAAGGGAAGATAATCTCTACCATGAATGGATTTGAAGGAGGCTTCACAAGAGGCTTGTGTAGGCTTAGAAGTTGAGGTGAAACAATATGTAATGAAGAAGTATATGATGTGAAAGTGGGCCGCTTGCAAGTAGGCTTGGGGGAACTAGTTTAACCTTTGGTGATGAAAAACCTAGATAACTACACATGGGTGAGACTTGGATAAATCCTTCAAGGGTATTTATATGTATTCCAAGTAGTTATGGGTAAAAATTTCTATTTGAGTAAGGGTGATTTCTTATGTGTTATTCAATCAGGGGGTTGGGTGAACTATTCATGCTATTGTATTCTATTTCTTACATTGACAAGACTTAGTTCTCACTATCCTTCTTTAATAAGACCTATTTGGGTATTATTAAACTACCTTGTAGGTATCATAGGGCTAGGGAAAATCACTTGGGTGATCATAGATGTAATCAGACATCAGGGAAATGTTTCCATAAAATGAAGGCCCCAAGGGTCTATTTATAGGAAAATATGGTACCCTTGGTGAATGAGACCGGTCTCTCTAGGTGGGGGAATTCATGTACATGCATGTTGCCAGTGATTTGGTCTACCTTAATCTAACCTCATTTTGTGCCTTATAAAATAATGAAATTTTTCATCCCTTTCATCCTCCTTTCTCTAAGACATTTTAATTTGGCACATTTTCATCCATGTGATGAAATAGAGTGTTAACAACCACTCGATAGAAGGGTTATGCATTATGGTAAACTAATATATGAAAAAAATAAAGGATGAGTTTATTTATTGATAATGTATTATTTGATATATAAAATGGGGGTTTTCATGTTGATTAATTTATTATTTGTTCCATAAAAATTAATTTTGGATTTAATTTCGGAATAAATTTTCAGATTATTTATATATTATATATCTTTTATAAATGAATTTAGGGCATTTCATTTATGTTTCAAGACTATTCAGACTAGGATGAACTTTTATGAAGGTGGATGAGATTAGTTTATGAAGAGAATTTCTATGTATATGACCGAGTTTTTTCATTTACCATTATAATTATTGTTAATACAATGGATGCATCCTGTGATATGTGGTCTTGCCACCATAGGGGGTTGACCTTTTAAAATTAATTTTATATGTATAAAAATTACATGTCAAGGGCCACGATGAAACCATGGAACAAAATTATTTCCCTAGTCATCAATGTATTATAGCCTATATATATGCAAGTTCCTTATGATATATGTAATATTAAAGGGTGTAAATTAAAAGAAAATTTTATCTCAATTAAACCCCCATGAAATGTAAAATGCATTGAGGACCACAAAACACCCTAGATATTAGGATTAGTGCATCAATTATAGCTTCTCGACGATATAATTAAAAAGATATGAAAATATATACAAAGACATGATAGGGGTAAAAAATTTAATTAAGTAAATTTTGTTGTCCCTCATTTAAGATGCCATTAGCATCCCTATGTAAGGGGTGGGGATGGACATAGTACAACCAACCCCATGGTTTCCCTAAGAGTTTGGGTATAAACCATGTGAGCATTAAGATACCTTATAGATGCTGATCTAGTTTTTATAAGAGATAGGTGAGTATTCGTCAACACATTTATATGTGAGTTCCTAGGTAAGCATGAGATAACTGATATTTACATATAGTTTGGGTGAGAGGATAGACCCAGGAAGACTTAGGAAATGAGATTGGAATTATCAAATTTCTTAATGTTATTTAACTATGTCATTCCTTTTGATGATTCTATGTTTTTGTCACAAATTGGAGGGTATTGAGGGATTACATTCTTTTTGAGTGATGGTTTGGTCTGGAAGGATGAGATTGTGATCAATAAACCCATGCAGGGTTTGAAGACTACGATGAAACATCAAATCCTCAGTGGGTTCCCTAATTATATGAAAATCATTCAGCGGGTTAGCGTACATAGGATCATATCGCAAAATTCAGTTGTTATATTGGAACTCGGAGGCCAGTGGCTTGATCCTAGAATGATTATATTGATTAGATGGGATGTATGATTTGTACTTAACCAAGGAGATGGTTAAAGTGTGAGAATGTGGATGCCCACTCTGATGATTGTTACAAGGTATTTATGGGGAATATTATATCACTATCTTGATGGTGGTTATTATTATAGTTATTATGATAAGATAATATTAGGTAGATACAGGCCCTTAGAAAAATTATACATGATGGATGGGAGGGATTTACTTCCCTTTGAGATTTATATTATGATATTCTGAGGATATCATGAATTTATAGGAATGGATAGTGTTGTTATATGGGAGGAATTATGATTCATAGGATATTTTCATATTATATGGTGACATGGAAGATACCTAGGACACCTAGGATCTGGTGGGATTTTGGGTAATATATATTGAAAATACTTGGATGGGTTGGATCTTGTAGGATTCCAAGGAATATATGTGATGATTCCTAGGATTCTTGGTATCATATGGGATGTGTCGTGATATATATTGAGATTATTAGGATTCAAAGGATTCTATGTGATTCCTGGTGAAATATATTGAAATTTCTAGGCATCCATGGATCTAGGATTACCAATGATAAAATATGAGGTTCCTAGGAAACCTATGATCTAGTGGTTATACTAATGAGTCATGAAATTCCTAGGTTATGTCCAATGCTCAAGTTATTACCCATATTTTAATACATGTTTACTATAATTTGATCTAGGAGGGATACTCTAGACATAAATTGATCATATATTCATATGATTATATAAGTGTGTTCATGTTCTAGACCCTTCCCATGGTATTCTATATTATTATTTATAGCATTGACATAGGATGAAGAAGGGATAGTAAATATTGGATTCCACTTTATAAACTAATGATAATTTGGATTTATTTATTTTTTATTTCACACAATCTTAATAAATTATACTAAGAATATCACATGTGCATACACTATGTCTTTTGGTTTTTTTGGGGACATCAATAGTGGTGCACTACCGAGTAGCAGTCACATCCATCTCAGAAATCCATTTAACAAGGGTACCAAATATGTCTCCATTAATTTCATGTTTTTGAAGGGAGGACACCAAATGTTAGATGAATAAGCTGGAAAGATCAAACGATATTTAAATATTGGGTGTGATGAGGCACATAGATAGTGGTAATTCCTATTTCATATTTGTATATCCCTTATTTGTTGTATTTTAGATTCTCCAAGTGGGCGCTCAGTCCATGTACAATACCAACATTGTGTGTCTTTATGGTTATATACTACAACATTTTTTCATCAATTATGACATGATAAATTTATTTCTTTTGGGTACTTATATTGATTATTATGCATGTTTTATTATTATTTCTATCATTTCTCACTATGATATTTTGGTAGAACCACCCCACGGTAACACCATAAACCATAATTACTAGTTTGTAGCCATTGGAATAAGAGAATTAATTCCTGAGGCAATGTGATTCTATATACCAAGTTATCAATCAATAATATTTGATTGGGGGATATTACATGAAACTTATCCATTGTTAAATTTTCATATGTTTTGTAGAGTGTGGTTGTGCATTATATATTATATACCAATTTGAGTTATGAGCATCATAAGGATTCAGAAATCATATATCTATAGAATTTAAATTAGTTTTATCTCATGTGATAGTCTCATCCTCTTCAAGATATGGTATTGTTCTCATAGAGTTCTTCTATGATAGGAAAAAATCATTAAAAATATGCATACATCCTTTGCAGCATGATATCATTGTCGAAACACATAAAATGAATCTCTATTATCATTGAAATTATCTCAAACCTATTCCATGGAATTTTTTTTAATTCAAAACATGACTTACTCCTTCCATTAAAGTTCACAGGTAAAAAAATCTTACAAAATTGCAAAATAACCTTACCAAAATTTATGGAAATTTCTATTTGTCTAACTCTAACTCCAATCATCATTAAATTATTATTGTCATGATGCACAAATTATATTTACATAATTATCATAATATATCCCTATTTCATTCCACATACTTTGTGATCCATGATAGGACATCTATATTAATTATAATTGATGAAAATCAAACATTATAACCCCACAGTAGAATCTGGTATAGTTCACTCATGTATATTAGTGTATCATCTTTTTATTTAGTATTATTAATTAAGTAAGATTCATGTATCATCCCTTATAAAAATTCATTCATCTAGATATTATTTCTCATATATAATTCTCTCAATACTCTTCATTTTTCTACCTTCACTCTGGTTATGTCTTTGAAAAAATGATCATGTTTCTTCCTACACTATTCTATTCTTGTGAATCTGTATTGATGCTTCCCCATTACAATATACCTATTAAGGAAATTTCTCTTTTAAATGTATAGATTTCCAATGTGAGTTTTCTCAATAAATAATTGAAAAGTAATAATTTGTTCATTTTTTCTAATTTGGATAATATCTAGTATCTATTAGATACATTATTATATTAACTCAGCACATCATAAAATTTATTTTCTTGATGTTTCATTTTTTAAACTCTATATATAAAATTTATAAATATTTTTAATCACCCAAAAACTTTGGTTCCAAACTATAACAAATCTCTGGAACAACATGACATGAAAAAATGTTCAAACTCAAATTTCATGACACTCTCTATATTAGAATTAAATTTATGTATCTATATTGAAACTCCTCTAATTAAAAAACCATTATATTTATTCCTAAATGAATCTTTGAAACATATGAAAATTTTCTAATAAATTTCCTTTTCTCAAAAAAAATATGTACATAGAGAATTTATACTCTTGATAAGGATCCTTCTGCACACCGTACTTGTATATATTATTTTAACTCTATATGTTATGATTTTAGAGACTATTCCACATCACCCTTCCTTATTTTTGACCACAATATTATGTTTTCAAGGAATATATATATATATTCTTGTTAATTGACGTTTTAATCAAATAAACTCAAAAATCATACACAATATACTTTTAGAAATACACTCATGTGATCTCCTACATATTCCCAAATTTAATGAAAAAAGAATAATCTTTTTTTCATAATATGACTTCCACTAATGATATATTAAATAATATTGATGCTACACAATCCAATATAATATCATCGATACATAGTGATATTAAGGTGGAATCTAATTTTTTCTTGAATACTGTGAATCCTTACCAGATATAGCCATCCCATCAACAAAGTACATTTCATGGAATCTGATTGAATAATATTTATGATTATTTCTAAAAACAAAATATACATCCCCATCCAGAAATATAAAATCCTGTATATTCCATATTCTTGATATATAGAGAATATATTTATAATATATTTATATACCATGATGTATCTTGATATCTCTCTATAAATAGCTCCTTGATCACCACTTAACTGATCTTTCACGAGAACCCAAATGACCATTTCCATGATATCTTATATGTATCCCACTATGCCTTCTAATATCATTCTATACTCACTATAAACATATAAAATATTTTTTTTAATTAACACAACCAACAAAATTAAAAATACAACACTTCATCATGTAATAAATTAGTTTGAGACATCATGTGATAATTAGAAAAACATGACACCCGACCCCATCTACTTATACAAATTCATGTGAATGCATTTTTCATGACAACGGGAATAATAATATTAAATAATATAATATTTTGTATTCGATAGATAGAAAATATTAAATAAAAGAATAAAATATGTTTTCCGAAGGATATGATCATCTGGGTGGTGGATAAAAACATTGTGATAGCCTGAGATTATATATGTGTTTACATGCATTTGGGCGATGGATCAAAATGCAATGATACAATAAGAATCTCTAAAACTATATTAGTATTTGTTAATAAGATAAAAACACAATGGAACCCCTATAACAATAAATATCAAACATAAGATCATATTGAGGATCCCGACCCACCCCCATAATTGGTATACTAACCTCAACAAAAAGAATAGAACCACCCCATAAGTATTTTACATCCACAAAATCATTATATGTAACATGTAAATGGTATACATAGCCGAGGAATTATGAAATTATTATATTCTAGAACATACATAGAATCCTCTCTTCATATCCCATAATATAGATATTATCCATTCCTTAACATTAACTAAATTACTGACAACACATATATAGATCATTATGACATGCATGATATATTCAACATTTCACGTATTAAACCACATTACATGATAGTGGTACAAAAAAGCCTTTAATTTTATACATGTAAAAACATACATACATACAATTCAATATCTACCGATGTTACTCTTTCCATTCAAGCCTTTAAAAAAACCTCCCTAGAGGTTACACAATCTAGATATTTACTCAATTAAAACACATTCACCCAAACCCAATAGAAAATCCAACCCAATTATAACCTCTCAATCAATCCGTATATTTTATAATCTTATGTTATTACTATAAAAAATGTATATTTAGCATAATACTGATGTATTCACATGCATTATGTTCCTATAATAAGTTAACTCACTAACCATAAATCCAATTCATTTACTAAGTCTTTTAGGGTATCAATTGTGAAATCACATTTTCCATCAATCCTTATATCCACTCACGATGTAAATAAACATATTATGTTAAAATAATTACGAGTATTCTCCCATTTGAACACAATACTCGAAACTCCAAAAATCATTTAAATATATTTACCCAGTAACCTACCCTAACTAGAGGCCACTTTACTAAATAACTAGATGTCTTAAACTCACTAGGACCCTTTCACTTACCTAAGAGATCCCAACATAGTGAAATTATTATTTATCAAAATATGAGAACAATTTTGAGTTCTACCATAATTAAAAAAATATATAACCACTTAGAAATGTTCAATAAAGATTATCCAAGATTCACTAAACCCAAGGAAAAATGATTATCCAATATATTAGAGATCCAAAGAATTCATTCTCATGTATTGAAAACACATTATACCCATCATTAGTCATCCTTATCAAAATACCCATTTAAGCATAAAAAATCAAACATAAAACAAATAAAATTTGGATTAATATATAAGGTACCAACTAACATGACATATATAGATTTAGAACATCTGATATCACATATTAACTCAACAATTATTTTCATAGGTTATTTTATAGGAGCACACTACTGTAGATGAAGAATTAAATAGTAATAAGATTACTGATCAAGTGATAAAAGAAAAAGATTGAGATTGAGGAGAGAAATATTATAAGGGAGCTTAGGTGTGAGCCATATAGAACGATTCGAGGGTGTTGTATTGTTTTTTTTAATAATTAAAAATTTAATTTTAAAATTCATTTCTAAAATGGTACGTGTAGTTATATAATAATTATGCTGCCTATTCATATAGTTCATGGGAAACAAAGTGTGCTCAGAACACCATGACACCACCATTGAGTGACTCAAGACCCCCCATCAGTTAACTATAATCCTTTTTAGTTAGTAAAAAATAATTATTAATATTATTATTTTCCATATAAATGTTCAAAATATATTTAGATACCCATAAATATTTTTAAAAACGTACTCTCAAGTTATCCCAATCCATGAAAATCTAATTCATCCGTCAAATATTAAAACAACACCTACTCTAGAATCGTAATTGTTCAAATTTACTAAAATCCAATGAATATATATCGATTATATATCTTGAAAAACACTCCACCACATGAGATTTCATTTGTGATTATAAATTATAAGCATATTATTCTAATTAATTTACATAATGTAATCTAGTGTGATATGTCATTTCTCATTACAAAATAGATCCTATAATAATTAAAACCATTTTTTTCAAGACAAATAATATGTATACTAAAATCCCTTCTCCAAATCATAATAAACAACATTCATTTTTAAATTCCTTTTTAATTATAATTTTACTTCAGAAAATATCATTATGTATGAAAATTTTCTTTTGATCCTATTTAACAGTGATTATTTATAAAATCATTTTATCCAATATTATAAAGTATCCAATTCTTAAATCCTAGCCACAATATCTTAATTCATGTGAGATCATAAAATAAAAAAACCTACATCTCTTGCTCAATTTATATTTTTTTTCCATCATACATATCAATTAGTTTAGAAAAATTCAAATCATATGTGTTATTATGTCCATTTATTAAATTCTATTGCATGTTATTTGTGAAAACACTATCCATTCCCACCACCCCAAATGAAACATAATGTATTGTATTATCTTGTGGATATATATGAATCGTTATATATAAACACCAATGATCAAAATGAATATTCAATCATTCATTTTTTAGGTTATTCCAACACATAAATTTTGATGTTCACCACAACAAGAGTGATACATAGAATGTGTCTTATTCTAAAATATCCCACAAAGATCTTTTCTCTCGTACTTAGCTTAATAAATTTCCATATTTTTTGCCCCACCATCCATATCCCCAAACATACATCTGATAGTCACCAATACACTAATATTCAAAATTATTGAGTAATATCTCAGTTGATTTTAATATTATCACATTTAGTTTGTTGAACAATGTACTAATAAGATAAAATTCTCCCACTAAGACATGATCAATATAAAATATCTAACCACTATTTGTGTTTTTATACCAAACCTAACAAATTTAATGATTACTAAATGTTTCTTAAAATAATTTTTGAAACGTTATATTACCCATGGTGGGTTCCTCGCTATACTAATATTTTTTTCATATTTATCCAAGGATCATATTTCTTAATTTTAAATATTACATGAGTGTCATCATACATTTTCCACTATCTTTTAATAATAAAAGGCGAATCTATAGAATCATTTTGAAGACTATAATATTGTAGTGTTATCTCTAACCACTATTTTATAACATTGGTAATACATCACCTACAAATTTGGGTCTCGATAGACATACCATGATACTAAAATCTATATTTATTTTTTCAGGACTCAAAGATTTATTTCCACTGGGTAATGCACACAATCACATGTTAAATCCTAAAATATTATTGATTTATCATTTCTTAAGTTTTTTAAATCGTATATAATTCACCTCAAAAAAATATATATCACCTAACCCATCCATGTAAAACATGTTGATCAATCCAAATCAGATTCCCATGTTTGATCAATAATAATGTTTCACTAGAGTTCTAAAAAGAATCACTAAGAATTTTTTGAAAAAAATGGCTATATACTCATTATAATTCAACTGTATTTTTCATGTTCTATAAAACAAAAATTTTAATATGGTACTAACACACATACTATCTTATATCTACTATTAAATTATGAATTACTTACAAGGAACAAACATGAACAGCATCTCATCTCATTAACACACTTTGGATGTTACCTAAGCATTCACTCACTAGCTACAAAGCTATATTGAATTTCAATAAATATCTATGTGGTTATTATCCATTATATATATTTATTAATTATATTCCTGATGTGGGTACACATCCTTATACTACCTGACATTTGTGCTCAACATATTACTTCCTGAGTCATGTTATATAAATTTTAGGTAGTAAATTATATCAAACCAAACATTCATCCATGTATGTCAACATATTCCATAATAAATAGTTATTCTTGTCTTATAATACGCTATTAGATTACTCTATCTTCCAACTTAAATATATATAAAAACCATTGCTATATTTATCTATAATTATAAAATAATTAATCCAAACATAACTCATTATAGGTTATACCACCATGAGTCCCTCACATATTACATGATACTCAATCATTTTCTTTCATGGTGAGTGGGAAAAATCTAAACCATATATATAATTACTCAAATAAAATAAACATATCTTTTTTTATATGATGGTGCTCTAGTAAAAGAAAAAACAATAATTTTATTAAAGGAAATAGTATTAGAAAAAATTACATGAGTCTGAAATATGGTAATTTTTTGTAGTCACTTTCATAAAGAGAATGTGAAATAAAAGGGAGCTTGTTCCTCCTGGTGATGTCATGTTTGACTCCAATATTAGCAAGTCCATTTGAAATCTTTTTCTATTCTCAATATGTGTAAGTGAAAATAAAGTTGGTTTCCATGAGTGAGTACTGACAGTCCATCCAGCCTGAAGTATTTTTCCCTAAATAGTGAACAACTACATTCTCAAATGTCTTTTACAATAGTCATTGAATAATTTTAGATCCAAATATTGTTCCATCAATGATGTTTAGAAAAAGGGATATCATGTATCACTCTCATCATTTTAGCTTCCTATGAAAAGGAAACAACTCATCTACAATATAAGTATCCGAGAATCTTCCCATTGTGGTTTACGTAGATAGAAACACATCCCAAGGTTCCCAAGTTTAATTAAGAAGAAAAATAAACATTTAATTTGATCCATAATATAGGTGGAGCTTTTCAGAAGACATAAAAATAACATATAGAATATGGGTAAATTCAATTCACCCCAAGCCGACGGACAATCCCAAGGGATCTATCAGTGTTGTTGCAAAGATCCTTTTGAATTGAGGCGGCTTTCGGAAAGGCAATAAGGATTATAATTTTACCATCATTTAGAATAAATGAGTAATTATTATGAATATAAGAATTTTTATCATACTAGATCACACGAATAATCGCATTTACATCTACTAGAAATAGATTATTGAATTTTGTGGAATCAGGCAAATTGACACAACGTTGTAGATGAGGGTTGAAATATTCATAATGTAATCTACTGTACTAAAAAATATCAAAGAAAAAGTTCCAAATCATATTTTCTATATCATAAGAAAGTAACATGTGGCTAATTGTTTTAGATATTGGTTAGAAAAATGGCATTTAGAAAAAATTTAAATCAAAAAATATTAAGGGAAAGTGTCAGCAGGGACCCTTTTGCACAGAGTACACCAAACAAGAGTGAATCTATAGTTCTTTAACCATAAAATATTAATAAAATTATCCAACTCAATCTACCATCAGTGTTATTAAAAATAATGTCATAAAAGTTTTTGGTTCAAGCATGCCATTATGATTAGGTTCCCAAATTTAATATTCATTAGTGGTGGAAAAGGGATAATTTTCAATGACTTTCATAACATCGTTAGGTAATCTAGCGTTTTTTGATCATAACATGTCATTGATTTGATAATTATAATGTTCAGGAGATTGAGTGATTAAAACCATGTAAATGAGACGACCACCAGTCCAGTTAGAAATCCAAAAATTCAAGGTAGTGTCTTTTCTCACCATCCATCTAGAATTAGAAATTACTTTTAAAAAACCATTCCTAATGGAGGTTAGATTGATGAGTTCATATATTTTTTATTTCTTTTATTTAATTTATTGAGGAAATATGTGTTTATGAAATCAATGGAGGTTGATTTATTATGAAAGAGATTCCAAGTGAGTAAGTCTTGCAAAGAATCATGGAAAAAAATGTGATTTTTGATGCCAAACCCACTTTTGTTGAAAGGCTTGCAACAGGTAGCCCAAGGGACATTAACCAGCATCCTATCAAGGGTAATCCAAATACACATAATGTTTTTGATGGAAACATTTATGATATTTAAGCGACCAGCATTCCATTTATAGACCATCATGGTATAGAATATTTTGGAAACAATCATAGACTTGACAAGATCAATTCTTCTCACCATAGAGAGGGATTTGTTTTTCCACAAGAGTCTTTGATAAAGAATTTGGTCAAAATGGTATAAAAATAATTAGATTTTTGTCTACCCTAAAAAGTGGGTAAACCAAAATAGGTAAATGGGAAGGATACTTCCATAATTCCCAAAGAATTGATAATATATTATTTTCTATTTGAAGTAAATATTTTTCCAAAAAAAATGTAGGATTTGTTCAAATTGGTAAATTTCCCATAAACATCTTCATATTGTGAGAGTAAACTTTTGAGTTTCTTGATATTTATGTTTTCCCCATATAAAAATTGTATGATGTCAATGGAATGCAAGAGATGTGTGAGGGAATTCATGTTCATGGAAGCATGAATCAGTTTAAGCTTGTTTTGATCCACTAGTTGAGTAAGTAATATAATCAGGTAGTCCTTAGGAATTGAGAAAAGAATGGAAGAGAGGGGGTTCACCTTGTCTAACGTTTTTGGGTCATTTAATGTAAACATTAGAAGAACCATTAACAAGAATGGATATAAAAGATGACTAGAAAATAGTTTTATTCTATTGATGAGAGGGAAATTAAATCAAAATATCCTTAGAACATTGAAAATAAATCTCTGATAAATGGTATAAAAATATTTTCGAATGTTAGGTTTTATGTCTATATTCCCACCACTAAAAGTTTAATTTGAATGGTTGGTGCATTTTGAGGCATGAGAAATACAGTTCAAGATGGACCTTCCATTAGCAAAACAAAACTGATTCCAATAAACAATTTTTTTTGATGATGGATGAGATTACATTTTCTAGAAGATTTGTAATAATATATTAGAGATATTTGATAAGTTAAATGGGTATAAAAAGGTGAATATCATCATTATTCTCTACTTTAGGGATTAGAGTGAGGAATTGGGAGTTCATCCCTTGAGGGAGAATGCCTTTTGAAAATAAATACCTAATCAATCTGAAAATATCATCTTGGATCACATACCAATGATGCTGATAAAAACAATTATTGAAACCATTTAGAGTATGGTTAGGATTTATGATGAAGACCGTGTATCTAACCTCATGATCAAGATGAATTCTATTAAGAAGAAATTTATCCTCTTTTGTCACCACAACCTGGAAGATATCTGGAAAAGGGTCTTTATTAATGTCAGGCCCATTAAAAATATTTTCCAAATAAGATACGACATGGTTAGAAATACCTTCTTTAGAATCACTAACATTTTACTCATCCCTTAGAAAGGAAAGAGTCCTGCAAACATTTCTAATTATTTTTAGGGATTTTTAGAATTTAAATTTCTATAACCATAATTGATCCATTTAATTTCAAAATTTATATTCTAATGTTTTATTTGATGTTGAGCATGGACAAAAGTTTAGTAAAAATATTAATTTCATGTTGGGGGTTAATAGATAAATTGGAGCTACTATTGTGACACTAAATTTGGGAGAGTTACTCATCTAAATGATGAATTTCATTGTCCATTTGTTGAGATTTTGATCTACAGCACTCCTTAAGAACCTGATTTAGATTTTTTTAATGTCAATACATAGGAAAATGAATCATTTAAATTGCTTATTATGGACCATGATTTTTTATAATGGTCGCACAATCCATGTCTGAAGACCAAGAAATGTTAAATCTAAATGTAAAATAGGCATAGTTAAATTGAGAGAAATGTTGACCAGGATAGGGTGGTGGTCGAAGGTAATTTTAAGAAGACTGATGCTAGAGATGTTTCCCCATTTATCAAGATATAGAACATTAGTGAATGCTCAATCAAATTTTATAGTAGTACCCCAATTTTAATGTTGTTTATACCATGTAAACATGGCACTAGTAAGATTAACATCAATATTATTTTTATCCTATATAGAGTCTTTAAATTCCCTTGATGAAATATTGGAGTGTGAGGGACCTATTTTCTCCCCCAGGGTGAGAATAGAATTGAAGTCTACTACCAAAACCAAGGATCAAGAGGGCTATTTCTAATAAGTGAGATTTCATGTCAAAGGGGCCTTCTATCTTTATATCTATTCCTGGAATTTATAAAGGTTAAGTAAATATGTGACTACTCAAAGATAATGTCATCGGTAAATTACGTTTCAAAAATACTAAATTTATACACATTATATAATGAATAATTAATAATGATCCAGACAGTTTCAACAGATGATGCATTGTTACAACTCCTAAAAAAGTATAACCAAATCAAAAATAATGCAAAAAAAAGATAGTAAAAAATTATTTTAGGTCCAAAATTTTCAAGACAATTAGAATAATTATTATTAATAATCATGTTTAAGACATTAATGGTGTTTGGGATTGCTATACCCTAAAAATTCCAAAAAAAATATTCATTAAAACCTATTACTAGGGTTTGAGCCCCATTTTTTCTTGTTCCCAGAGTTATTCTTTTTGGTTGATCATCTAGGAGTGTTGGCCTTGTTCAGACAAGTTTTCTTCACCTACTTTCCCCTAATTGAGATATGGATAATGTTATTAATACCTACACTATCTTCCACATCTATTTAATTGCCATGTTTGAATTATTAGGTAAAACCAGTTGGTTGTTTAGTGGATTCAATTGTATCTCCTTCTTGATAACTAGTTCAATGTTTTATGTGGTGACATTAGAGGCTGCAGTGTACTGTTTGTTATTCTTTTCATCAAAAACCCACTACTTTCCACTATCAAAACAAGTATTTAAGTTTTCTTAGGTACATGTTACAACCCCAGCATTAGATTTGTATCCCTGGTATGACTTCTTCTTGCAAACATGTTCCGAAATAGTTGAACACCAATTTGGATTTTCAATACCATGGGATGTGGGGGATGTATTGCCACTTTTATCATGGGACGTATTGTTAGCATGTGATTTTTGTTCCCTAGTCATTGTGAGAAGTGGAATATAATGGACGAAAATTTTAGAATACTTCCTAACACCACTAGTATATTAAGCAATCAAATTAGTGTTGGCATATTCAGTACTGAGAGTGGTATGGGTGGTTTGTTGAAATCATCATTGATAGTAGTGTCCAGAGGTGCATTATATTTCTCAATTGGTGTATGTTTTGAGGGATCAGCCTTAATGTCTTTAAAATACCAAGTGGGGTTCATTGGAGCATGAGATAGACATTTTATCTCTTTAGTAGGAGTCCTTTAAAGATCATTATTCTTCACAATGTTATAATGGGAGAAAAATTTCGACTCAGAGGACATAACATCACGTTCTATTTAGAGCTATTTATGTACCTCCATGATATTTTCTTTAATTTCATTAATCATAAATTGGTCTTTAGTTTCACTTTCCCATTCAACCTCTAACTCAGCCCAAGATTTTCCAACTACAACCCCTTCGTGATTTACGCTCTTGGATTTGATAATCTATTTTTTATTCTTATTCCTATAAGTTTCTAGTATATCTATGGTTCGGCCTTTATCTTTCATTTGTTGTTTTATATCATCCCATTCAATACCACTTGTTTTGGAGGCCTATTTGTGTACAACCTACAATTAAGTATTAAGTGTCCTATAATTTTTCAATATTCAAAGAATGGGGGATTTCTCTCATATTTAATCCTTGCATCACCCCTATAATCATTAGCATTAAAAGAAATGGTTTTCGATAATTTAACCTCAAGATTCACATCCACCGACACTTTAAAAAATAAACCTAAATCACCATTTATGGTTATTTGGCCTATCTTTCATGGAGTTCCAATATAAGAAGATAAAACATTTAAGATCTTAGGGTACCAGAAAACCCAATTAAGATTATGTAATATAACCTATATTTTTTCCATAGTGTTCTTATGAGTGTTTGGGTTAAAGGAAAATCACATTCAGAGATACATAGTAGTCCAGGTTTGAGTTTTATATTATGTACCCTCCAAAACTGATCTAAATCATCCTATGAGTTAAGCCAGATATGGAAATAACCTTTATGAAGATGGACAAGATTCTAATTTGAAAATGCCAAATAGTGAGCAATGCGAGGTTTGAGGACATGATATGACCAGGTTTTATCACCCTTTATGTGAGAAATGTGAACCATAACATAAAACATACACATTTTAGTCTTCTGATGAACTTCTTTAGGATCACCGTGTATAGAAAATACCCCATCATTTTGTTTTTTGAACATTGGAGGCTTTTTTGACGTTGATTTTGTTAGATTTGATCCCTTTTGAGCCTCAATGAAGAAATACCCCTAGATTTGGAATTCATTACTTGATTTGAATAGTCTTCTTCAAGGTTTTTTTATTCCTCCTCTTGAGTAGCAGTGGAGTCGAAAGAGTTTTCTCATTCCATATCAAAGGAAGTTCATGAGTCAATTACTTTATCAAGAAGAGATTCAAGCATCTCTGATTTTATATTTGAGTAGGGACTAACCACACTCTAGTAGATAGTTATGGATGCATTGTTTCCTTGTATTATGAGTCCCACATAGAGGAATGGGAAGATTTTAGTATACCTTATAATAATAGTGGAGATTCTCTCTAGTCATAAAAAATATTATAGTTATGAGTAGTCAAATAGAGAAAAATTACATCCTATGATAATAACCCATGTAATGATAGAGGAAATGACTTTCATTTTTTATTCATCATTAAAATATTATGTAATTTTAAAATAAAAAAAATAGTTTTAACAAAACACTTTTATTATAAGGATTTATTTAAAAATATAATTTAATTATTTTTGAATATTACTATAAAAATATTAATATATTCTTGGAAATAATATTATCTAAATTTATAAAGGGAGAATTGTTTGTATTTGTTTGGAAAATATTTATTTTTCAGTGAATAAAGAAAAATACTATTTTTTAGAGAAAATTATTTTCTTTTAAAAAATTTAAGTAAAATAAAAATTATAATTATATTTTGAAATAAATTTTACATAAAATAATTATTATTTATTTAAATTTAATTAAATTATTTACATTTGAATAAAATTTATATATATTTTAGTATTAGTCTGTTTTTTGTTTGAAAACCTGATTTTTCCTGAAATCATTTAAAAAAGAATAATACTTGTCATTTAATAATAATTAAAATAGTCCCAAATGGTATTTTTTTAATAAATGTTTATATTATATATCAATAAATATTTATTAATTTTAAAACAGTTAAAAGTTTTTCATAGAGATAATATAAAATCAACTTTTCCTTGAAAGTACACTACATGATAACCCTCTTTTTCATGACATTTGGGGGTTTTGTTTTAAATTTAATTCTCCACTAATATTAATGGAATTTTGTGAAATGGGTTTAATATTTAAAATCATTATAATTTATATAATATAATATAGCCAGGTTAATTTTTTACCAAAATGAATAATGAAAACTGTAAAAATTATTCACTGTGGTTAAAGTAAGAAATTTAGTTTATTGGGGTCTTGAACTAAAAAGATAAGGGTTAAAATGAAATAAAAATATTTATAAAAAATATTTAATCGAAATATTTTGACCATATAAATTACAATACTATATGAAAATCTATTTTTTTCTCTTTTTTCATGAGAAAAATATGGGTAAACCTTTTCCTTTTCAAAAATTACAACTGTGCCACTCCCCTCACTTATGAAAGGCCACCCATTTCCTCTAATATTACCACCATAAAATTACATTAGTTCATCAAATCCATACCCAATCCACATAAATACTTCCCTCCACTCATACTGGCATCTTAATTTGGGTTTTAAATCCAATCTATGAACTCTTTTGGTGCAAACCAAAAGAAGCTACCCGGAGTAGAGGTGATGTTCTTCAATGATTTCTTTTCTTTAATTCCTTCCAACACCTCCTTACATTGTTATAATACCATGATTATATAATAAAATCACTATATTAAATGTACTAATAATTTATTATGTTAATGTAACAATCTAAATCCAGAAAATCTACCATCAAATGGGTTACAAACCACTACCTCACGAATCGATGTCATTTATTTTTCCATTCCACATCACACAGTTTGTAATTTTGATGGTTCTAAAGTGTATATATGATATTTATAACATTATTATACCAATGGAGCAATTAAAAAATGAAATTTTTTTAATTTCCATTACATGGTAGATATGATAATGTCTATCATGTGTTTGACACACTACCACCTCACAAAGTAATGAGATTCATTTTTCACTAACGCTAAACCTGGAAAGTAATAAGGGTAAATATAATGAATATATGTGATATAAAATAAATAATTATAATATTATTGAAATATTTATAATTATTATAATATAATATATCTTTTACTTTTATAACTTTTCACTCAGTCAAAAAAGATGTTGTCATTCTTTCATATGTGTACTACCACATTCACAATGCGATGTGATTCAAAATTCATCACCATTCGAGATGGATGATATATATATGTATATATATATATATAAAGAAATAATATGGTACATATGATATTATTATCATTATATAAGGATAAAATATCACATAAATAATTTCCAAATTGATCTTTGAAAATTGGGAACGCCACTGAAACTTATGTGCGTCCTACCATCAAAATGATCATAATGTACTTCATTTCTCAAAACAATATTTCATGACAGGGTAAAAAGTAATAATTTATGTGTTAATATGATAATTATTTCATGATTATTATTTTTTATATGTTTATATAATTATCACTTTGGGCAATGATATCCTAACAAAGTCATTTTTGACACATAATCCAAATATCATAAAAACATTTGATGTAAAAATAATTGAATATCTAATCATATATAGAATGGTAAAAATTGAAAAAAATGAATAAAAAATTTAAAAAATTTCTAAATAATGTAAATATTTAAGAAAAGTTTATTATTCATTATGATAATGATTGAGCATGATGAATCTAACTCTAGTTAAGGTACTTCGTCTAAAATTACATTATTTGAGGAATATTTTTATAATATGTACCTATATTTTTTATGAGGTGTATATATATCCCATTTTCCCTATTATATAATGAATTACTATTTTTTATAGTATTTCAATAAAAATGTTATTCTTTCACGGGGATTATGATTCAGATATTTCCAAGCTGAAAAAGGATGTTTCTTTAAAAAACCACCCTTTTAATGTTTTCCAACTAAATATTTATTTTCTATGTTCAAATTTTTAAAAGAAATTATAAAAGTTTTTATATGGAAATAAATGTTATATAAAGAAAATTTCATGTCTATTTTGACTTTATTTAAAAAATCAAAATGAAATATTTTTACATTTTTTTTTTGATATTTTTGAAAAATGATAAAAAGGGAGGTTATATTTTTATCATACATAGAAAAAATGACTTATTCTTCCACCATGGATATTATTTTATTTCTAGATTCCATTGAAATCTCACTATTTTCTTCAATTAAACCTAAACTACCCTTTTTATTATTTTTGTATTTAAAATGGGTTTTTGAAGGAAAATGTTATTTTGATATCTCAAAGTGATATACATATGATTTAAATATAGTTTTAAAAAAATTATAATGTAAAATTTAAATCGTAAAATAAAATTCATGTTGTGGTTCTTGGTAATTATATATAATGGGTATACTCAAATAGCTCTTGGGGAGCCTATTATAGATTATGCGATGGGTGTGCCCATATATCATTCCAATGCATTGGATAATGATTATATTCTCCAAATAATTATATTGAAAGATGGTTGTATGGTTATTCAAATTTGTAATGGTTTTATAAGGGTTATATGGGATTATATCACTAGGTACCTATATAACTTTTTGTGATTGCTTATGAGTTTTCATAGAAACAATTTTGTTAAAAAAAATTAATATTAAAAATCATTTTTAACGAATTATAACTCCAACTATTGGTAAAATGTTACATTTATTCATGAAAAGTTTTCCATGGTTTTTCATATTTTTCACTAAAATAAAGGTTTTATTATTATAGTTAAACATACTGAGGTTTTTTTGGCTTATGCCTTGTTTTAAAAATGTTTTCCATGGAATTTAAGGATGGTTATGGGAATGAAAAAGGTTCAGATGAAGTTCATGGTGATTTTTTGTGAAAATAAATCATGTTTTATATTAAAAAATTTATTTGGTCCGAATAATTGATAATTATCAGAATTGTCCATTTTTATTTTCTGGTATTGTTATGTATGATTTGTGGAATAATTATCTAAATCTATAACCATGAAAAATACTAAAATATAAGGGAATGAATTCTTAACATAAAAATATAGACTGTGTAATGTTTAAGTTCATGTCCTTATAGTTAATATCAGAGGAAAATTTAGATAACATTTCAAGTTAAGATAAATTTAATAGAATTCCCTTACAGGATTTTACATTATTTTTTAAGTTGAAATAATATAGCACATAAATATTTCCATGTTTCTACATATAAACTATTTCATTTCAGAATGTTTTTCCACATAGGAAACAAGTATGTTATAGTAGGATGACACTAATAAGCAATTATCCTTCCAAATCATCATCTTGATATGGTTGGAATTAGAATTAAATAGTTTATTATAGTGTTTACTTAGTTAAAATAAGAATTTAATAGATTTTGAATCTATACTATAGATGAATTTGATCTACCATGAATAAACTTGTTTATTATGGATAATTTCATGATTCGACATCCTCTATCATTCAGTGGATCATCATACCCTATAATAGTTAAATGATAGATCAATTTTTTGTAAAAGTTATTTGATGTCATGGGATATTTGGGAATGATAATTTTATCTATGGTGGTATTTTGTTACGAAAATCATAGAAAAAGATGATATTGATTCCATGTAATGGGAATCATTTAAGCACTTTATCCTTGAGAAATATTTCCCTACGGTTTTTTACTCCACATGAAAAATCAATTTCATTAATTAAGGAGAAAAGATGATGAGTCTATGGCCATGTATAAAGCCTATTTTAAATGACTTGGTAAGTACGTACCTTATTTCATTCTGGACATTGATAGAAAATTTAGTATATTATATTGAGGATTGAGACCATTAATATAGATATCATTGGCCACATGGTAATTTAAAATATATGAGAGAGTTTCTTGTTTTTATTGAAAAGTTGAGATGGTGTTTTTTGACACTTATATTCCTCATGAAGATTTATTTAAGAAGTTTCTAGGATGGGTGGAAATGGAAAAAACATTCAAAAAATAATTTTAGATGTAATAAAATGAATTTCCCATCTTGGGGTATGAGTGGTAAAAGGAACCCTCGAGAATTTTATATGAAATAATAAAAGTGTAACAAAAGTATAATGTTTTTCCATATGGACCATTATTTCAAGGAAAATAATTCAAAAGAATCATTGAATTGGGTAATTGATGGATATATATTGGTGATGTTTTTTAGTTTCAATGAGTTGGGTCATTATTCTATGGAGTTTCTGAAGATAGAAATGTTGAGTCAATAAGGTTTTCTTTATGACTTTTCCATTCCTTCTTATTTTAAAAATCACAAACACCTTATCTTTAGGAAAATTGCTTTTATAAGGAAAGTTGCTTTTGAAAGGAAAATCACTTTTGTAAGAAAAATTATCATTATCATATTTTCATCCATATATTTCTTAAGTACAAAATTCGGATTCATTTCTATATTCTCAGAATCATTTGAAACATTGAGGTGAAGCATTCTGTTTTAACTTCCAAATTCTAGATGAGAACTATAATGAAGTTTCACACTGAATTTTAAAATGAGAACTGCAATGAAGTTCCATTCCGAATTCCAGATACAAATTTTGATAATGTTTTACTCCGAATTCTGGATACGAAATCTCATTATGAAATTTTGATAACGAATTCTTAGTATGAATTCTGATGTCGAATTCTCATTAAGAATTCTGATGAAAAATTCCCATTACGAATTCTAATGACGAATTACCATTACGAATTCTGATGATAAATTCTCATTACGAATTCTGATGATGAATTCTCATTAAGAATTCTGATGAAAAGTTCTCATTCTGAATTCACCTATTAAACAGAATCTGATCATCTTTGCTTTATACACTCCAAATTTATTTAGACTCCGAATAATATTTTTGATTACACTCCGAACCTTCACTCGGAACATTTTTGTTAGACTTAAAACAATGTCATACATTCTGTTACACTTGTTTTGTTATAAAACGATGTCATCTATTCTGTTATAAACTAACAATTTGTTAAGTGACACGTGTACAGGTCCCTCTGATTTTTTAGGAAAATATTACCGTTGGGAAGGAGGCCAACCTTACCGATAAATAAAAGCTCACTTGAAAGAGATCATTAATTATGATGATGATGACTTATTCGACATTGTTCACACATGCTGTTGAAGTGATTTCTAGAGAGAGAGGCTCTTATTAACTCTCAAATCTTCGTGCGGCTCCAAATGTTGGTGATTAAATTTGAATACTTCTGATGATAAGAAGACAGAGGTGTCGACTACCTTAAAGCTTGAGGGATTCCTTACTGAGGAAGACAGAGGTGCCGACTACCTTAAAGCTCGAGGGCTTCCTTGTTGAGGAAGACAGAGGTTTCCAACTACCTTAAAGTTGAGGGCTTGTAGGGATAGAAAGATAGATATTCCGATCTTCGTATCGATGGCTTACCTTGGTGTGGGTAAGAGATACTTTCTTGAAAGTATAAATCAAGGGACCTTTATCCAATGTTGTTGGATACCCTTATCTTTGGGTTAAAATATCTACATCTTGTTACTATCTTTGTTACAAGTTTATTTCCATTGTGTTTGTATTTATGGAAAGTATAATCTTCTTATAATTCCTTATTTGTACTCTGATTCATTTTGATTCTATACGCTTTAAGGTAGAATCATATCTTGTAATCTTTAGTTAAGTTTTACTTTCCGAATCCATATTTCTGGAACCTACTTTCGGAATCTCTTTCCAGTATTAAGCAAGTACATAGAACATGATGTTTATAACTTCATTCATTATTCCAAATTTTTTATTGTTATTAGAGGTGTTGTGAATTTACTTAGTTTATCATTGTTAAACTTAGCTCTTTCCTTTGCTTAATAAATATAGTTATTCATAACTAACTTTAAAGGTTCCAAAAGAATATTTAAAGTATACAATTCACCCCCCCTCTTGTATATTGAGCATCTACATCATTATTTCGATCCTACAATTGGTATCATAGGTTGGAAACATCATACTATATACCAATCTTACAATTGGTATCAGAGGAGGTCTCTGAAATACATATACTCACGTACAAGTTTATCTTGCTCATTTTTTTCCCTCATACTTGCTCATTCCAAACTTTGTCATTCCGAATTTTCTCATTCCGAACTTTGTGATTACAAACTTTTTCTATTGACAAGTTTTGTTGCCCAATTTGTTTTAAGTATGGCAAGAATCATTGTCGGTTCCATTGATAATCTAAATCCTACAAGACCACCGATCCTTGATGGTAATGACTATGAGTATTGGAGAGATTGAATGAAGACTTTTATTATCAATACCATAGTGTAAAATTTCGTTATGCTTACTGGCGATTATAAAATTCCTGATAAGGAAGTCAGAACTTTCACTAACCAGGAAAAGAGAGAATATCAACTCAATTATAAGGTACGCAACACCTTACTTTGTTCAATGACTCGTAATATATATAGCCAAATTTCTTCTTGTGAAACAACTAATTGTATCTGGAAGAAGTTAGAAGTTACACACTTTGGAACTTCTAAAGTGATGGAAACTAGAAGAGCTATGCTTAGAGCTGAATACCATGGATTCAATTTTCTTATGGTGAACCAATCTGTAAAGTTCAACAAAGATTTATGACTGTAGTCAACAGCTTACATTACATGGGAAAGAAAGGATTAGATGATGAAGCACTTGTGGACAAGATAATTGATATTATGCCCAATGAGTGGGAGTCAAAGAGAACTGCTATAGATGAGAACAGGAAGGTCACTCAAATTTCTCTTGATGAGTTATTCGAAACTCTTGTCCAACATGAAACCAGAATGAAGAGAGATGCTGACAATATCAAGAAGAAAAATGGAAATGGTATTGTTGCTTTTACAATAACTTCAAATCATATAAAAGCTAATACTCCAGAGAGAGTAACCAGATCCAAGTCTAAGAATGTTATTTTCCAATCTGAATCTAGTGAGAGTGAAGTCTCTGAAAATGAGTTAGCAAATCTTTCTCGAAGGATGAACAAGATAGCTGGCCAGAGAAATTTCCAATCCAAGTATAAGAAAAAGGAAAGGAAAGATAAAATAGATGGATAAGTTACTTGTTATGAATGAAAGAGAGATGGACATATTAGACCATATTTCCCCTTTCTCAAAAATAAATAAGGAAAGAAAGGAATTCATACAGGAACAAAAATATGTATTATAAAGCCAAAGCTAAGAAAGTACTGAAAGCAAATGATACCTGGAGTGCCAGTTGTGGTGACTCTTTAGATGAATCTTCTGATTATGAATCTTCAGGACAGAAGAATCTTGGTTTTATATCCAGACTACCTATTGACAATCATTGTTTTAAGGGTAAGGTATGAAATGATGAATCATTGACCAATGTTTCTTTAAATTCTAATGATAGATAATATTATAACTCTTCTAGTGAAGATAATACATTACCTACTTATGAAGAAGTTTCTAGGTTTGTTGAACTTCTTGAAATTGAGAATTCCAAAATCAATAAAAAAACTTGATAAGGCAAACTCTAAGAATTCTATTCTTACGAATGAAATATCAGATCTTTCTAAAGGGCTTGATAAGAAAAATGCTGATTTTAAAAGTATTTCAAAAAATCTTGAGGAAGTCATTTCTGAGAAGAAAAAACTTTCAAAAGAGTTAGAAAAAGTAATTTCTAAGAAAAATGTTTTTGAGCCTAACTCTAGTTCTAAATCTAATGATTTTGGAGATAAAAACTTGGTTATAAAAATCATGTCCGAAATCTTTTCCTTAAAGAGGTGTTTATCAAACTTTACCCATGGTAAGGAAAATTTTGATAAAATGTATTCTCAAATACGACCTTTAACAAATAAATCCGGATTTGGTTATACCCATGCAAAACCAATTTTTAGTAACTATTATTTTGTTCCTCAAAGTGCCCCATTTTGTACCAAGTGTCAATGTGGTGGTCACTGGGCAAAGAATTGTTCTTTAAACAAAACCCAATCTTTAGGATTTCACAAAGCTTATTTCTCTAAGAAGATGTGGGTACCTAAAATTTTGTTATCTGGAAATCTCGGATCCAAACAAGTTTGGATTCTAAAACACTAATTTTCTTCTTGATTTCAGGAAAATAAAGAGAATACTAGCAACAATACATGGTACATGGATAATGGGTGTTCCCGGAACATGACTGGTAACAAAATCAATTTTGAAAATATTATCAAAACGAAAGGAGGGAAGGTAACTTTCGGAGATAATGCTAAGGGATAAATTGTTGGTATTGGTAATATTATTCTTCATGGTAAAACCTTGATTTCAAATGTTCTTTTTGTTAAGGGTCTTAAGCACAACCTCATTAGAATAAGTCAATTATGTGATGAAGGGTACCTTGTGAATTTTAGGAATGATAAGTGCTTAGTTCACAATTCCAAGGAAGAATTTATTCTCTCAGCCAATAGGCAAGAGAATGTTTACACTTTGAACCTAGAAGACCTCAGGAGCAAAGATTAACCTTGCCTAAGTGCAATGGAAGATCATTCCTGGCTATGGCATAGAAGAGTAGGTCACTATAACCTTAGGAACTTATGTAAAATCTCTAAGAAGAAACTAGTTAAGGATCTACCGGTGCTTAGATTTTATTCTTCTAAAGTTTGTTATCCTTGTCAATATGGATAGAAACATAAATCTAGTTTTCAATCAATTGGTGACGTCTCAACAACTGATGCATTACAGTTAGTGCACATGGATCTTTTTGGTCCAACACAAACTGGAAGTATTGGAGGAAAATACTATGTATTTGTTCTAGTTGATGATTATACTAGATTTACATGGGTGTATTTTCTAGCAAAGAAGTCTGAAGCTTTTTCTTATTTCAAAAGTTTTAGAGCCCAAGTTAAAAATGAGAAAACCCTTCCATTTAAAACTATTCATAGTTATCATGGAGGAGAATTTCAAAACTCTGATTTTGAAACTTTTTGTAGTAGAAAAGGTATTACTCACAATCTTTCAGCACCTAGAACTCCTCAACAGAATGGTGTAGTTGAAAGAAGAAGTATAATTCTTTAGGAAATAACTAGAACCATGTTGAGCGAATATTCTATAGCTAGACATTTCCGGGCTGAAGCTGTAAGTACTGCTTTTTATACTATAAATCGAGTTTTGATTAGACCTTTTCTTAATAAAACTCTTTATGAGTTATGGAATGGTAAAAAAATAAGACTTTCGTACTTCAAGGTTTTTGGATGCAAAGTATTCATTCTGAATACTAAAGATAATCTACATAAATTCGCACCAAAATCTGATGAAGGAATTTTCGTAGGCTATTCCACAACCTCTAAGGCTTATAGAGTTTTCAATAAAAATACTTGTACAGTTGAAGAAACCGTACATGTAAAATTTGATGAGTCAGATCCTTTTGTTTTTAAACCACCTCAACTAACATCCACGGATGTGTTTTCAAAAACTGATTATCATCCTTTGTTAGAAAATTATTATGACAAGGAAAATGTTCAAGAAAACACTTTTGAAACATTTACCCTAGAAGACTTTCTACCCTATGTTGATGAACAGGCTTTACAAAATCCAAATCATGTGTTTCTTAAGAATCATCCTAGTGATAGTATCATTGGTGATGTAAATCAACCTGTAAGGACTTGAAGTTCTTTAAAGAATGAAGTAGAACATCTAGCATTTCTTTCCCAATTAGAACCAAAAAGAACTGAAGAAGCTTTAGGTGATGATGATTGGATCAAAGCTATGCAAGATGAACTAAATGAATTTAAAAAGAACAAAGTCTAGACTTTGGTTGAAAGACCTAAGGAAACTTCTGTTATTGGAGTAAAGTGGGTATTCATAAATAAATGTGATGAAAATGAAGTCATAGTAAGAAATAAAGCTAGACTTGATGCTAAAGGCTATAATCAGCAAGAGGGAATAGACTATGAAGAATCCTATTCTCCAGTAGCTAGACTTGAATCTATCTGTATTCTACTTGCCTTTGCAGAATTCTTTAATTTAAAACTTTTTCAAATGGATGTGAAATGTGCTTTTCTTAACGGTTATGTTCAAGAGGAAGTTTTCATTGAACAACCTCCTGTCTTTGAAGATACAAAACATCCTGATCACGTTTTTTGACTTACCAAAGCTCTGTATGGTCTTAAACAAGCCCGATGAGCATGGTATTATAGACTGACAGGATTTTTGCTTCCGAATAACTATGTTAAGGCAAATCCAGATCCAACCCTTTTTATATGAAAAGATAAGAAAAATGTTTTGATTGTTCCAATTTATGTTAATGACATCATATTTGGTTCAACTCAGCAATCTCTAACCGACTCTTTTGCAAGTCTAATAAAATATGAGTTTTAAATGAGTATGATGGGTGAGTTAACATTTTTCCTTGGTTTTCAAATTTCTCAAAAACCAGAAGGAACCTATATATCTCAACATAATTATATTAAAGATCTTCTCAAAAAGTATGGTTATGACAACACTAAGAGTAGAAGTACTCCCATTGGTAAATCAAACTCTCTAGATCTTTATGAAGCTAGGAAACCAGTAGATCAAAAAAATTAGAGGTATGATAGGGAGTTTACATTACTTAACAGCTAGTCGACCAGACTTAATGTTTTCAGTATGATTATGTGCAAGATATCAATCCAATCCTAAGGAATATAACTTAAAGGTAGTAAAAATACTTTTTCACTCTCTTAAGGGAACCATGGATCTAGGATTATTTTATTCTTCTGGAAATGATTTTATTCTAAAAAGCTTTTCTGATACTGACTTTGGTGGATGTAGAATGGATAGAAAAAGTACATCCGGAACTTGTCATTTCTTAGGAGATTCATTAGTTTCTTGGTCTAGCAAGGAGCAACATTCTGTAGCACTTTCCACTGCTGAAGCTGAATATGTAGCAGCTGGAAGTTGTTGTGCACAAGTGCTGTGGATGCAACACACACTCACATATAATGGCATGAGTTTTACTAAAACTAAAATTATGTGTGATAACACAAGTTCCATTTCCCTAAGTAAGAACCCTGAACATCACTCTTGTGCAATACACATAGATTTTAGGCATCACTTTCTTAGGGATCAGACACTAAAAGGAGATATTATTCTTCAGTTTATCAGAACGCAAGATCAACGTGCTGATATTTTAACAAATTCTTTTCCTTATGATAGATTTGAATACATTAAACAGAAGTTTGGAATGATAATCGTAATGTAATCTTTCTTCATTAACATTCTGTTGAAAAAGTCTCTTTACAGTAATAAACTTCTTTTTCATAGGGGGAGTACATTTGATTTTTAGAATCAATTTATTTCCCCCAAAATTTTCAGAACTAAAATTCCAGAATAGAAATTTCTGGAACTAGAATTTTCCAAAACCAATATTTTCGTTTAGAAGATTCCTGGAATGAGATTTTTTCTGGAATGGAAAATTCATACTAAGATTTTCGTACTGAATCTTTCGTACTGAATCTTTCGTACTGATATTTCCGTACTAAATCTTTTGTACTGAGTCTTTCATACTGAGTTTTCTTTCGTAGTGTGTTTTGAGATCTATGAACTTGTATAATAAAGTTTTTTTTAAGATGAATATTACCCATTACGAATAATCATTCAAAGAAAATCCGAAAGGTATGATTTCTTTACTCATGTTTTCGTAATCATACTTTACTTATTGATATTCTCTTAAATTTTGATTTTGGATTATGGTTTTCTTAAATCCTTTTTTCAATAAAAACCTCAAAAAGATCGGATTCAATCTTTCTTGAGAATTTGTTTTCAACCATCAGATCTGATCTCAGTTCTTTACAACCGTTCGATCAACCGAGGAAGATGAACCGTCATATCGTTGCCTATTTAAAGGAGAACCCAAATGGTTGTCCCACATAGTTTTCAAGCTCCAACGTCCCGAAACTCTGCCTCTCCATTTTAAAGCCATTCCGATATTCAGAATTCTCTATTCTGAACTTCTCAGAGGACTTCAGATCCGAAAGACTGTGGAATTAGTTTCTCAAGAAATGTCATCCTCCAAGCCGATTTCGAAGTGGTTAGTTTATAGAGAAAGGCTGGTTCATCCAGATTTCTTCAATAACTAGGATTCTCTAATTTCGAAGAACATAAAGCTGAACGGATGGGAAGATATTGTTGTGACCAAACTGGGGAATCAAGATGAAGTATTTTCGGAGTTACTTTTTGAATTCTATGAAACAGTTTCCTTCTTTAAGGAAGATAATAGGGAGAATGTTTTATTAAAGTCTGATGGAAAGACTTATAAGCTTTCTTATACCAATGTAGCCATCTTGGTAGGGCTGACCTATGAAGGGGGAGCCGAGTTCATATCTCATGTCTTACCAGACTCTAAAGGAAGATTCAAAAAGGAAAAATCATTGAAGACTCTCAGACTTTCAGACGACAAGGCTCCGAATATTGCTAGCTTGTCTACAAACTTCAGGATTGTAGAGTTGTGGGTACAAGGACTTATCGTACCGAGGAAAGGTGATAAAGATAGTCTGAAGAAGAGTGAAATCTACATCTTAGATCTTTTGATAAATCTAAGGAAGTTTAACTTGATGAGGAACATTCTTATAACTATTGAGAATGTTAGGAAAGGAAATCTCAGAGCCCAGAACGTAATGTACCCAGCAATATTATCAAAGTTAATAGTTCAGTGCCATGAGTCTTTCAAAGAAGCATGCAAGACTAAGCCAGGGGTTTGAAAAAAAAATTTGTTGAGTGATGATACTCTTAAGAGGATGAATGTGGCTTTCAACAAGGAGACTGGTGAGTTCTTCGATTTGCCAATTCAAGAAGAAGCAGTTCCGAAGGGTGCTGAACCGGAATCATCTAAACCAGTAAAGAAGAGAAAGATGAAAGAAGTTCCAGCTGATGTAGAGGATCCTATATCTAAGGAAATTCAATCCACACCTCCAAAACCGAAGAAGAAGAAATCCTATCCTGATGAGGTAGTTGCGAAGTGGAGGGCAGATAAATAGAAAAGGAAAGAAGGGGATCCACAGTTCGGATTGGATCCTGCGGAAGCTAAGGCTTTGAAGGAAAGTACACAAGGTGAATTAGAATAACAAGAAAAAGAAAAGAAGCTCAAGAAGAAGATGTCTGAAGCTGAGGCAGTTCAAGCTTTGTTAAAATTTAATGAGATGGTTTCCGGAAACTTTCCAATACCGATATATTTCTCCTTGGAATCTCTACCTAAGACTCCAAGAAGAAACCTTGACATTCCGGAATAGATTATAGCCGAGCATGCTGAGAAGATTGAGCAAGTGGAAGAGGATGAAGTAGTTGCTGAAAGAAGTGGTGAGACTGGATATCTGTTGAATGAAGTAGAAGATTATAAGGGGTCACCATCGGAACATCTTTCACTCTGAACTTTAGAGGATGAATCCTCTAAGTTAGTAACTCCATAGAAGGATAAGAATGAAGAAGATGTTGTTCAAAAAGTTATTGATGATGTAGACAATGTTATTCAAGTATCTAATAGTGAGAAGAGAACTCCAGAACAAGAATCCATTCCGAAAAAGGACAAGGGAAAGCAACTTCTTGTTGATACTCCAAAATCAGTGGCAAGCATGAAAAGAGAAACTGGTGGTTCATCTAAATGGAAGTTGGAACTTATTGAGGAAGAAAATTCTCCATGAAAAATCTCAAATTCGGAGTCATCCTCGTTGGAGCATGACTTTGTTGTCCAGTATTTGAGGAAGTTAGTGGGATCCATTCTGACCATCTCGACTATAGATTCAAGATGCCAGATGATCCAACATGTTCTGAATCAGAAATCAGACTCTGTATCCATGGTTATGGATAAGTGTGTTGAGATAGAAGCTGAATTAAAATATTTTCTTGTTGGATATGAAGCCCACAAAATATCTTGCAAGAACATAACAAGCTGGTCAAAGAAGACAATTGATGAGATGAGACTCCTTGATGAGTTTCAAGATAATGTTAAAGATGCGATTGAGATAGAAGACAAAAAGCTAAATGAACTTTCTTCATTCTTTGAAGAAAAATTGACAACTGAGAAGAATTCCCGAAATCAAGAAGTCAGAGATCTTAATGAGAAGCTGAATTATGTTGCTCAAAACTGGAAATATGAAAGAGATCATCGGATTTAGTTTGAAGAAAAGTTGTTAAAACAAGAACAATTCTTGAAGGCTCAGGAAGAAAAGATGCAGGCTCAGGAAGAAAAACATAAAGCCCAGGAAGAAAAGATTGAAGCTAAAAATACAAGAATTGTTTTGTTAGAGAAGCAAGCTGAGGAAGATCATAAAGACTTGAAAAAGATAAAGACTATTCTTAAGGGTCTCATGGCGCAGGAAAAAGACCAAAAATAGTCAAATCCGATAATTTTGTTGTATCTTTCATTCTTTAAAATTAATGAAGATCTTGGTTTCTCATCTTTTATTATTATTACTAATATTTCAGGAACTTTGTTATATTTTCCATTCCCTCGAATTATTTTTGAAAATCACAAAGGGGGAGAAGGAAAAAGATCCTTAAGGAAAAATAACACTAACAAATGGGATGAAAAAATAGAAACTTAACAAAGAGTTAATCCATGGGGGAGTATTCACTAAAGAATACTTTTTTACTCTTAAATAAATAACATTTTGAAAATCCAGAATACGGTCCTTAGAGTTTCAAAGCCTAAGGGGGAGTTAGTCGTATTTGTGAACATCCATAAGAAAAGGGAGATAAGACTTAATGTGTTCATTTTCTTCTTAGAATTTCATTTTCATAAGGATGTTTGTGCTTTCCAAAAAGGGGGAGATTGTTGAGTCAATAAGGTTTTCCTTATGAATTTTCCATTCCTTCTTGTTTTGAAAATCACAAACACCTTATCTTTAGGAAAATTGATTTTATAAAGAAAGTTTCTTTTGTAAGGAAAATCAGTTTTGTAAGAAAAATTATCATTATCATATTTTCATCCATATATATCATAAGTACAAAATTCGGATTCATTTCTATATTCTCGGAATCATTTGAAACTTTGATGTGAAGCATTCTATTTTAAGTTCCAAATTTTGGATGAGAACTGTAATGAAGTTTCACTCTGAATTTCAAAATGAGAACTCCAATGAAGTTCCATTCCGAATTTCAGATACGAACTTTGATAAAGTTATACTCCGAATTCTGGATATGAATTCTCATTATGAAATTCTGTTAACGAATTCTCAGTATGAATCCTGATGTCGAATTCTCATTACGAATTCTGATGACGAATTACCATAACGAATTCTGATGATGAATTCCCATTAAGAATTCTGATGATGAATTCTCATTACGAATTATGATGATGAATTCTCATTACGAATTCGGATGATAAGTTATCATTCCGAATTCACCTATTAAATAGAATCTGATCATCTTTACTTTATACACTCCAAATTTATTTAGACTTCGAATAATATTTTTTATTACACTCCGAACCTTCACTCCGAACTTTTGTGTTAGACTTAAAACGATGTTGTACATTCTGTTACACTTGTTTTGTTATAAAACAATGTCTTCTATTCTATTATAAACTTACCATTGGTTAAGTGACACGTGTACAGGTCCCTCCGATTTTTCCGGAAAATATGACCGTTGGGAAGGAGGTCAACCATACGTATAAATAGGATCTCATTTGAAAGAGCTCAATAATTATGATGATGACGACTTCTTCGACATTGTTCACACTTGCTGTTGAAGTGATCTCTAGAGAGAGAGGCTATTATTAACTCTCAATGCTTCATGTGACTCCGAATGTTGGTGATTACATTCGAAGACTTCCGGGGATAGGAAGACAGAGGTGCCAACTACCTTAAAGCTCGAGGGCTTCCTTGCTGAGGAAGATAGAGGTGCCGACTACCTTAAAGCTCGAGGGCTTCCTTGCTGAGGACGACAGAGGTTGCCAAATACCTTATAGTTGAGGGTTTGCGGGGATAGCAAGATAGAGATTCTGATCTTCGTATCGAGGGCTTACCTTGGTGTGGGTAAGACAGAATTCTTTGAAAGTATAAATCAAGGGACCTTTCACCAAGGTTGTTGGATACCCTTCACTTTGGGTTAAAAGATTTACATCTTTTTACTATCTTTGTTATAAGTTTATTTCCGCTCTGTTTGTATGTTAAGGAAAGTATAATCTTCTTATACTTTATTATTTGTACTCTGATTTGTTTTGATTCTATACACTTTAAGGTAGAATCATATCTTGTAATCTTTAGTTATGTCTTACTTTTTGGAACCATATTTCCAGAACCTACTTTCGGAATCTCTTTCCAGTATTAAGAAAGTACATAGAACTTGAATTTTATAACTTCATTCATTATTCCAATTTTCTTTATTGGTATTAGAGGTGTTGTGAATTTACATAGTTTAGCTTTGTTAAACTTAGCTCTTTCCATTTATTAAGGAATATAGTTATTCATAAGTAGCTTTAAAGGTTCCAAAGGAATTTTTAAAGTATACAATTCACCCCCCCCCCCCCCATCTGGTATATTGAGCATCTACATCATTATTTCGATCCTACAAAAAAATCATGCTTGAAATCATTATGATCAAATGAAAAAATGTGTTGGAAAACATTTTTCAACTATTATGGTTGATGCTAGGATTTCCACTAAAGTGGTGATAGGTATGTTTCTCAAGTATTAAAATTATATAAATACCCTATTTTACATTAGAACATGGAATACATTCACTTCTAAGAAATTTTTCGATAAATTTGGAATATCATATCATGAAAGTAAGATTGATCTTTTATTGAAAAAACTGGGTGTATGTACTAAATAATCGATGATTTATAAGAATATTCACGTTGTTGATAATGGGATGATATTTCTTGAAGATAATGTTATGTTTTATATAATAGAGTTTGATATCATGTTGGGTATGGATTGGATCTCAATATATCATGCCAAGATAGATTGTAAAGCCAATAAAATTATTCAATTATTTCAGGCCTTTCATAACATACTAAGAAAATGATAATTGATTAAAGTTAGTAGTGAAAGTAAACAATCCCATATTATTGAATAGAAAAAAACTATTCAACATAGTGATGTTACATAAGTGCATAAATACATTGATGTTTCTCGGATTATTTTCTTGGGGTTATTCCTGATTTATCGGTTGAGTTTACTATTGTCATAGTGACTGATGTTAAGACTATTTTATAACCCCTTGTTGAATAACTCAATTGTAACTTTTATAATTGAAAAGGAAGTTACATGAATTATTTTTTAAAGATTTCATATAACTTATAACTTCACTATGTAGTGCTCCTATTTTTTTGTCAAAAATAATTACAATTCTTTGAGTCATTACATTGAATATAGATATTTAATTAACTTTATCATTAACAATAAGTATATTTTGTTTCATTTTGATGATATTTTTTGTCAAATATATGGAGCATAGTATTTTTTGAAGGTTGAACTGAGATCTGTGTACCATCATCTAAAGGTGAAGGATGCTGACAATTTGAAGAATAAATTTTAGACTAGAAATGCCAAATATGAGTTTTTAGTTTTGAATATTGGGTTATCCAATGAACATATTGTATTTATGGACCTTATTAATATATTTTTTCATGATTTCATGGATATGTATTTTTTTGGGTTTATGAATGAAATTTTTATATAATATAAAAGTTAGGGATAACATGAAAGACACCTAAGGATTTTTTAAAACTATAAAATAAAAATAAACTATAATGAAATTTTATTATTTTTTAATTTTGGTTGTGAAACATTTCTTTCCTTATACATATGTTTTCTAAAGATGGCATACCTATTGTCCCTGCTAAAACCATAATTTCTAAAAAAATGGTCAATTCCCCCAAATATCCTATATATTTATAATTATCATTGATTATTGGGTTTCTACCAGTAGGTTTCTAGAAAATGTTCAATGATGTCTAGTCTAATAACTAGGATAACATGAAAAGGATTTAAATTCATCTATATAAATGAAGGTAATAATTATTTTCGAAAACTAAAAAAACGATTGGTGAATATTCTAGTTCATGCCTTGCCTTCCAGAAATGGAGAATTTATTATCTATAATAATTCTTCATCAAAAGTACATGGTTGTGTCTTAATGCAGAATAACTGAGTAATTGTTTAGGCTTCACAACAATTGAAACCTCATGAGTTGAATTACCCTACACAAAATCTAGAATTATCTAGTTTTTTTTCTTTAAAAATTTCAATTAATCATCTGTATGGAGTAAAATGTGAAATATATTTTATCACTAACTTTTTAGTTATATATTCTCAGATAAGTAATTAAACATTATACATATAATATATCTAGAACTGATCAAGGATTCTGATTTCATAATTCATTACCATCGTTGAAAAAAAACAATGTGGGAGATTCTTTGAGTCAAAAAAATAATGATTCATTTACCATGTTTAAATTGGAATGTGAACCTTTGGTTAATTATTTGATAATGATTTTCTGAGATTTTTTGGATACAAGAATATTATATATATTTTGAGGTTTTTGTGTAATTGAATTTATTATAATTTATTAAAAAATCTCAAGAACAGGATTACTCATCATAAGAAAATGTATAATTCATTAATAAGGGTAATTTTCCTAATTTTAATATTGATGAGTAAAGTATTTTATGATTTGAAAAATATTCTGGATGTCATGTGATTCCCCATGGAAGAGATAGTTATTTAGTTAATTTCATTTTTTTTCATTTTCATCTCATTTGGGAAGTAAAAATATTTAAATAGACTTTTACAGTATTGATGGTGGGATTAAATGAGTAGAGATATTGGTAAATTTATCATAAGGTGTTTGAATTGGAATCGATTTCTTTTTGAATGATAATTATTATAGGGAATTCTTCAACCTTTTCCAATGCCAGTGTGAAAATTATAAAATATATCAATGGATTTTGTGGTAGTATTTCCAATAAATTATCTAGGAAATAATGTGATTTAGGTTATTATTGAACGATTCACTAAATATCAAATATTTAAATAAAAATTGAGATATAATGTATTTAGATTACCTTTATAGAATCTATCTAAATAATATATTCATTTTATATGGAGTGCATCTTTCCGTTGTATCAGACTATAATCATAGCTTCACATGTAAATTTTGGGAAGGAATTCTGATGTCATTGGGTACTAAATTAAATTTTATTATAACTTTTCATCCTCAATATGATATACATTCATAGAAAATAATTCATAACATGGAAGATATTATTCCTTTTTTTTATTATATTACAGGGAAGTTGGGATCATCATAATTCTTTGGTTGGGTTTTCTTACAATAATAGTTTTCATTTCAATATTCAGATGGAGCCATTTGAGGAATTATATGGAATGTTGTGTTGAATGCCATATTTTTTGGTGGATTTGGGAGATAAGAAGTTAAGGGGACCAAATTGAGAGGAAGAATTGGTTGATAATATTTTTTTATTCAAAAACACATGCAGAACACTCAAAGAAGGTCGAAAATATATGAGGATAACCAGAGGAAGGATCTTTCTTTCGATGTTGGTGATCATGACTTTCTCAAAGTATTTAAGGACCCAAAATTCTATCAATGAAAATTTCCCTGATAATAATTATTTTATATAGTATGGATCACATAATATCACATAGAGAACACAACACAATCTTTTTAAATAAATAATGAACGAAATTAGAGGTATTTCTATAAATTAAGGAATGTATACCAATAGAATAGTAACTTGAGCTTTGGAATAGTAATATGGCCTTTATGAATAGTAATCCTTACAATAAAATAGTAACCCTACCTATGAAATTATAAATAAAATTTAGGCATCTTATAAATTAAAATATTACATATTTATATCATGGAATAGGTTAATAAATTTTTTTAAAATGATAAATTATGCATTGATATATTTTGTGAAACAAAAATGATTATTTAAAATTTTATAATAAATATAATGATTTAAAATACAATTTATTTCCCTAAAATAGTTTCATAATGTAATTTTTTTATCTTTTGATTATAATATAATTTTATGAGACCTTGAATAATTTTTCAAAGTGTTATAAAATCAGTTATAATTTTAAATTTCCTATTTTTCAAATAAATTTTGATTTTATATAAAAATTAAATTTCTCATATATTGAAAATTATTTTAATAAAATGGACTCCATTTTTTAATTCTACACATATAAAATGATATGGGTGAATATTTGGGTTCTTTCTAAAAAAATCGATTTTTTTGTGAATAGTGAAATATGGTAATTTTTAGTATAAGATAAAAACATGAATTATTGAGTACATTTTGATGTATGGATGATGTTTGATCCTTTGTTTTTAAATCACTTTCAATATTTACTATACCTACTCATATGAATCCACACTATTCATTGTCTTGAGAAGATAATAATAAATAAATGCATAAAATAATCAAAAAACACTCCTCTCATCCACTATAAATAGTACCCCTCAACACTTATTATCCTCACACCTCTTAAGCATTGAATATTAATACATATATTCTCAATAATATTCCCAAGTTTCATCCCTAGATCCTGAAGGATCTTGTCTCAATAAAATACCAAAACCAATTTCCCTATAGAGGATCTCAAGGGGAAGAATTTACTACCAACCTATTCTTTTGATTTTCCAAATAAAATCATTTTATGGTAATGTGAGTACCATAAAAAGAAGAGAAATCAGATGAGGAAATGTACCCATGGAGATCCACCATTTATTACATGATCCAACCAACCCTAAACACCAAAAATGGCTCGAGGAAGAAAACCAAACTACCTCGGGCCAAACCACACCGAACAACAATGCACAAATCAAACAACATACACAACAAGCCATAATAAAATCCAAATTTCAGTCAATGAATGAGGATGATCGATGGTAAAGGCTTAATAGAAAGAGATATAGAACAAGAAATCACATGACCTCTAAGCACCCATTGATAGTGTAACCAACTAAGAGTTCACCCGGAATGTTCTAGATTCACCAAGGACACTATCATGATCCTAAACATCATGAAATCCATCAAACCCAACAAAAATGGTGTCATTCCAGAAGGATAATGACATAATGAATGAGGTAACCAAGAACACCAAAAAAATCTACGCACAACAAAGGAAACAAAAAGGCACTATAGAGCCCAAGAAAATGGCCAAACTAGTGCAATGAAATAGCGACAACCATAAATTTGAAAAACACTGAAACCACCAAATCTAGAAATATAGTAGACAATATGAACTGATATTTAGGGAAGATCTATAATTTTCATGGGGAACCTTTGATGGAGATTAATTCATCTTCAGAGCTATAAAACATGGATCTACAGAACTGCCAAACCGAGATCATCACCACGTCAGGTCGTCACATGTTGAACCTGAAGAAGAATGGGGGAGAGACCAAAACACTAGATACACCAATATAAACCATGATTGATCAAACTATCCTTCCTTGGATATAAAACACTAGAAAAATGATGTTTTAGCTTCTAGACTGCATGAAGCCTGGGTGGCGGTAGCAAAGATGAGGTTGATATGGGGCGGGGTGAAGGCCGGTAAAGCCACTATATGGGAGGAAATGGAAATAAAGGGGAAGCCCAGGGACTGTTTGAGAGTAAATGGAGGTGTAGGGGAGATGCTAAGTCTGAGAGGGAGATCCCGGGTAGTTATATCACACTATTCTCGTGGAGATTAATTTAGATGGTAAACTCCTCTTTCTCTTTCATTATTTAATTTTCAGTTTCTACTGTTTTCTTATACGCTCCTCACCTCCTCTATATAAACAGGAATGATATCATTAGTATCTTATATATACTTGAATTTAATTATTTTAATGGAAAATTCAGCATTAAGACTCTACTTCTCTTAATTTTATTTTAAAAAATAAAATATCATCCATGAGGTTTTGATTTGCCACCTTTGAGGATGACAAGATTTTGTTTTCCTTTAACACATCCAAGATGAAAATAAAACCATTAAAATTGTAAGAACATATTGTAAACTTTTGGTTATAACCCATTTTATGTTCTAAATGTATCTTTTTTTAAAAATAATAAATAATGATACAAAACTAGTTTGTGATGATTGAAAAAATTAAAAAATAATCTAAATGATCATCACTAACATCTTTTAAAAGATTCATACCCACCCTAAATAACCAAATTACTTACATAACCGTTTAATATTTTGGATTTTCATAAATAAAATATAACTCTATTATGTATATATATTCCCCTTTTAAATAATATTTCATATATTTAGACAAGTTTACCAATCCTGGGAACCGTGGAAATGAACACTCCTGAATGACCAAAATGAATCTCAAAAATCATAAAAAAAGAACACAAATGAACTTAAAAACATATAACAAATCATTTAAATGTATAGAGGGTTTTGAATTAATTAATTAAATGGTTTCTTTTCATTATCTAAGACATTAAGTACATGTGATGAACCCTTTCATACATAATGTAAGGGATTCTTTCTCAACTAGGTTTTTTCCTATGGGTTATAGTATCTCTCTTTATCCCAATGTAATTATTATTATTTTTATTTAATCATCCTAAATTGTGTGTTTACATTAAAAATCTATTTTTCTGTCCCTATTCTTCTTTCTTTGATGGATAAATAAATGCTTTATAAGGTTCCCTTCACATTTCCTCCTGATAAGCAAGCCTGATTAAAGTGAACGTGTCCAATTCTTACTCATTTTCATGTAACATCCTTAATATATTTCAAGAAAAAATTATTTTCTAAAATCAGTGATGTTATCATGAAATAAAATCTTGGTTTATTTTTGGTTTTATACAAACAATTATGACTTTTTGGTTTAAAAACACTTTAATGTTTTCCCTTAAACCACACTAAAGTGGATCATTTAAAATGTTTCTTAGAAACTCTTTTTATGTATTTGCATATCACCTGCACATAATTTAACATTATTTATGCATAATTTTTTTATTAATGTATAGGTATGATTTAAATACATTGTCTCATGAACTCTTTTATGACAATACCTTTGGTTATGCCTTTAACATGTTTATGATACCTAATTCATTCCCATGGTAATCGTAATTTTTATACCTCACATTTCATTATTCTTATGGAACACATATAGATAAACAATTTATGATGGGTGCACCTAGATATCACTTTAATTAATTATGTAATCTTTAGTCTCATGATGCATCATGTTTTAAAAGGATTGAACCTGATTCCTTTATGGGAATTTATCCTCCATGTGTAATGGTCTTGGAAGTTAGCCTTGACTCGTGCATAGGTCTTATTCTGTGTTTTTTACACATTCTAATAGTTCCATGATTATATATACCCATGCCCAAAATTTTATGCTTGCTTCTATTTATTCAGGACTTGATCCTTTTTATGTCATTGTGTTATGAATTCTAACCCATGTGCATTACATTTTTCCTTCGTTTATACCCTTGTAGATATTTTTTGATCATTCTTTTGTTTAGGTATTCCCCAGTTTACCCAATGCAGTTATATGATAAAAATGGAAGATATAACCACTTTATAGATGATTAAAAGAAATATATTTTATTATATTTAAATAATTTATGTTTTGTGTACCTAATCATCCAAACACACTATACCTTACAGTTATTGGCTTGTAATTTGATGGTAAATTATGATTAAAATCGTGTAATAATATGTGTAAATTTGTAGGGATGTTATGGTTGGTATGAGAGACATTTCTTCTTATTTATTGATATTATGAATAGATCACATTAGTATTAACCCTAGGGATAATTATATCATTATGTATAATGAAGATTGAAACATAGGGTATCGTAATTTATGATATACATTTCATTTAAAATATTATCCTTCCATATTAAACATTTTGTTTTTATATTCTTATTACCAATGTATTCAAGCCCCCTAATTGTAATTTATTTTCTTTTTTAAAGCATGAAAATAAGATAACTCGTTTTAATAATAAATATGATATCCAATTTGATGACTTCCATAATTATATGCAAAATATGATCGGAATAAGTGATCAAAACATAATTATAAAACTTTGTCATCTAGCTTATGTTATTAATAATAACCTGAATTGTGTGGAACAAAATCCTTCCCAAAAGAGAGAGAATGTTTTAAACAAATCCAAAATTTTCTAAAGGCCTCATATATTTATTGCATCTTCAAATCCCCTCATTGTAGAATAACTGATCAATACATTAAGAATATATTCTATATCCCCCAGTGCTTAGAAGAAGAGAATGTTGTGATGGTAGTATATCATTTTGATTCGTAAGCAGATTAGTGGTGCACACTAATCGAGAACATGAATCCCATGGCTGATATTGATTCTACGAAATTGTAATATTTTATGTAAATATATTTCAATTGATATTTTCCCCGAACACACATTATTTATATGGAAAGGGAGTTCCTTGGACTAAAGAAAAAGGAAGACCAGTCTATTAGATCATACGAGGAAAACATCACAAGGTTTTTATGATACACCTGTGGATTTTTCACAAACATTGAGAGTATGTTGGATAGCCTCTTTATCATACTGAATCACATTTTTTAAAGGTCATTGGAGATTCAACACATTAATGGTTATGAAGAGATTTCCAATTCTTCCCGTGTGGGTTAAATGAATATTAGAGAGTCTCAGATATCTTGTGGTCCCAATAAAAAAAGGTGAAAGTGCAGTTTAATATGGTTGGATCAACAGATAAACCCCATGATGTAAAAAAGACCCAACATCCCATGTGTCAATATTTTGGGCAGAAGTATCCTAGAAACTTCTTAAAGGGAACTAGGAGATGCTTCAAATGTGAAAGAGATGGGTATAAATATAGTAAATTCCTAAGGGATATGATGAATCCCACTAATGTGGAAGAAATAATGAACGTTTTGATCAACACTCATCCTTTAGTGTAGTGTTTCAAATACAAGGAACAAGGTAATTGTGAAATAAATTTCCCTAAGACAAGGGTTGTTGGAGGAAATCAACGAAAATAACCTTCTAAAAAACAAGGAAGGGAATATGCTAACACTACTATTGAGGTGGAGCCCAAAAATGTTTTCGTGACCGATACAATTGTTATTCATCTAGGAATAGTGAACATTCTATTTGATTTTGGCTCTATCTATTATTTCATATTCTTTTTGTTTAGTAAAACTATTCAAAGACCACCTAAAAATATAGAGGTTGTGTTATCTATGAAAATAAAAAAATAGTTCAGTTATTATATCCATAGTTTATAAATCCTCTTTGGTTAATGTTTACTGACCGAACCTCCCAAAAACTAATATCTTACCTCCTTTAGTGGAGTTTGATGCTATTTTTGGAATGTATTGTATATCTTTATACAAATCCAACCTTGAAATTTAGGAAAAAGATGTTACTCTTCTCATCCTAAAGAATCCTACTATTCCATACAAGAGAAAGGAGGTGGTGGAATTTTCATAAAAATCCTTATCTCAATTTTGGATACTATTTCATTATGAGAAATCATTTCTTGCTCAAATTATAGAGACAAAGGAGAGGATAATGCTTCAAGACATGTCTATTGTGAGAAACTACAATGATGTGTTCCCTGAATAATTTCTTGATCATCCTCCAGATCAATAGGTTGATTTCTCAATTATACATATTCTTGGATCTCTACCCATATCAAATAAACCTTATAGAATGGCCACTACTGAGTTAGAAAAAATAGATATGTAGTCACCGGATAATCTGGATAAGGTTTTATATACCTGAGTGCTTCACTATGGTGATATCCAGACTTCTTCATCAAAAATAAGGATGGATAAATGTGCCTCTACTTTGATTATCATAAGATAAAAAATAATGATAAAGAACAAGTATCCCCTTACATGGATAGATGAATTGTTTGATCCATGAAGTGGGGCCAAGTATTTCTCTACGGTGGACCTTCATTTTGGGTATCACTGGTTAAATGTGAAAAGGAAGATATTCCAATGAGAACCTTTCGAATAAGTTATGCACCCAATTAGTTCATAGTCATTCCCTTAAAACTCAATAATTCTTTCATAATATACATGGATTTAATGAATAATGTCTGTAGAGATTACTGAGAAAAATATTTTGTAGTCTTTAATATTCTTATATACTTCAAGAGAATGGAGGAAAACAATGAGAATTTTAATATTGTGATGAGGACTATTGGAAGGGATAAACATTATGAAAATTATAATAAATGTGAGTTCTTGATGGAGGATGTATCATTATTGGTGATTGTTATCACCAATAATGGAATATTTGTAGACCCTTCGAAGATAAATGCAATTGAGGAGTGGCCCTGGAAAACATCTATTACGAAGATCATTAGTTTTAGTGGTCTATCTGGGTATGAATGGAGATTGTTTAAGAATTTATCATGATTTTGAAAGCCACTAAAAATCTTACCCTAAATGGTGAAATGTTTGGATGGACCCGTGAATATGAATATTGATTCAAAGAGATAAAATGTATGTTTATCACCAATCTAGTACTCACACATCTAACTACTGGGGAAATATTTTTGGTATAAAAAATTATTAAAAGAATTTATTAGGTTTTTTTCTAATGTAAAATGATAAATATATAACCTATTCTTAATGAGAGATGGATATTTATGAGAAAAACTATCACTTGCTTGATCTATAGTTGGTACTTATGATCACTGCTTTGAAAATATGGAAGCATTATTTCTATAGGGAGAAGTTTGAGATATTTACTAGTCCTAAGATCCAAAAATATATATTCACAAAGAAGAAGATTAATATTCCCCCCGAAGATAGTTATACCTTATTAGTGATTATGACTTCTCAATACACCATTATCATGGTAAATAAAATAATAAGGAGGATGCTCTAAGAAGAAAGGATACAATATATTTATCAATAATGATAATTGAAAAGGATCTAATCATCTTAGATTTGAAATGGGTGGACTGGGAATCATTAAATTAGGAACATTATCAATCCTTTCTCAAATGATTTCTCAACCATCCATAATGGAGAAAATAACAGATGGTCAAGGAAATGATGTAGAAATTCAGAAAAAGAAGAAGATATAAAAAATGATAAATTCTCATAGTTCATAATGGATGAGGAATTTGTTGTGAGATTTGGTCATGACTATGTGTATCATCCAATTCAAGAGATAAAGAATGATCTTTTGAATGGCACACATAGATCAACCTTCTCTATTCACCTAGGGAGCAAAAATATTAATCTAGGAATCTGGGAGCACTATTGGTGGGACAATAAGAAGAAAGAGATTGTTGAATATAAATTAAGGTGACTCTAATGTCAACAAGTGAGAGATGAAAGGAGAAAGTATATTGTGATGATGAAACCATTTCCCATACCATCATGGAACTTGTAAAACATCGCAATAGACTTTATCATAGGACTTATAAATACATCCAAAGGAAACAATTCAATATGGGTGTTTTTGGTTCATCTTATAAATACAAATAACCTTATCAAAATTTGAGGGGACTTCTTACTAGATAAACTTGAATGGATATACCTCAGGGAAGTGGTAGGGTTGCATAAAGTACTAATATCAATTATATTTGATTGAGATATTAGATTCACCTAAAAGTTATGGAAAATCCTCCATCATTCACAAAACACTAAGCTGACCATCAGTACAACTTATCATCCTCAAACTATTGGAAAATATGAACAGACTATTCAAACATTGGAAGACCTTTTGAGAATGTCTTTTATAGACATCAAAGGAGTTTGATACCAACATCTTCTTATGAACATGTTCTCTTAAAACAACAGTTTCCACTTGGGCATCCAAATGGATCCATGTGAATCCCATTACGAGACAAGATGTTAAACACTATAACGATGGGATGATTTCTATGAACACAATATTCTAAAACCTGAAATGGACGAATAAATGATAAAAAATTTGAAAACCTTTCAGTAATATTTTTGGGGTTCTCAAAGCTAACAAAATATCTATTAATAAAATCATTAATGATACCTAGAGATTTTGGTTGGAGACACAGTTTCCCTCCACATATCTCTATAGAAGAGGATCATGAGATTTGGGAAGAAGGGAAATCTAATCCCCTGGTACATTGACCCCGTTGAGATTCTTGATCGTGTTAATTTTGTGGACTATTGAATAGAACATACACTAACCTTTTTCTCAACTACTTGATTTATAGCATGCATCTATATTGAGTATGTATATTCCAGATACTTCACATGTATTGAATTAAGATGTGGTACATCTAGAAAATGATCTCTCTTATGAGGAGTAGTCGGTGAAGATCTTGGAATGTAGAGATAAATTTTTACGCAACAAAACTACTCACATGGTCAATGTACTATGGTGTAACCATAATTATGAAGAGGAAACGCTGTAATTGGAGGTATACATGAAGGATAAGTACCCTCACCTATTTTCCCCTTATTTTGTAAAATGAAATTTTGAGGGTGCCATTTCAAAAGGGGGAAGAAATTAATTACCCATAATTATATTAATGAAAATTTCACGTAAATTTTTTTCATATAGTATAAATAATATAAAATGACCTAGAGAACACAACACAATGTTTATAAATAAATAATGAGTGAAATAAGAGGTATTTCAAGAAAGTGAGGAAGTTATACTGATGGAATAGTAACTTGACCTTCATAATAGTAATATGACTCTTAGGAATAACAATCCAGTAAATTGAATATTAACCTCACATATGAAAGAATAAATAAAATTTGGGAATTTTAAAAATATAAATATGAAATATTTATATCATGATTAATGTAAATAAATATTCTGAAATGAAAAATTTATGTATTGATATTTTGTGAAACATAATTTTTTTTACTATTTTATAATTAATATAATTTTTTAATAGAACATTATTTTCACAAAATTAGATTCATAAATTAATATTTTGTTGCCTTATTGTTATAAATAATTTTATGAGACCTTAATTAATTATTTAAAGTGTTATAAAATAGGTTATAATTTTAAAATTGGTATTTTTCAAATAAAAAATGATTTTATTTAAAAATTAAATTATTTTTATTTGGGAAATAATTTTATAAAATAGAATCCATTTTTTAATTATAAATTTCTATAAAGGGTATAGATTAGTTTTGGGGTTTTTCTAAAAATGTTAATTTTTGTGTTAATAGTGAAATATGGTAATTTAAGGTATAAGCTAAAAAAAGAATTATTTATTCATGGTTTATGTATGGATAATTAAAGAACCATTAGTTTAAAATCACATGAACTATTTATTATACATAGTCACATTAATCCACACTATTCATTTCCTTGAGCCAAAATAATAAACAAACAGAAAAAATAAAAGAAAACCCACCTCCACCACTTTAAATACCACCTATCACAACCTCTTCTCCACACAACTTACAAGAATGGAATTTCATACAATTTCTTCCCAATCCTCTTCCAAAATATATTCCCAAATTATATGAGGTTTTGGTCTCAACAAAACACTAAAAACATTTTCCTTAAGGATCTTCTCAAAGAGAATAATTCAAGACATAAAATCCTCATTACCATTCATTATTTTCATTTAACTTTCTTTTCTTTTCTTTTACTCTCCTCACATCCTATATACATACATGAAATATAACACCAGAATATTATATATAATTTTATTATATTATATAATTTAAAATCCACTATCTTACCTCTTCTTCTCTTCCTTTTAGTTTAAAAATTAAAATCTAGTCTACGAGGTTTTGATTTTTCCCCTTAAAGGATGACCGATTTTCATTTTCGGTTACCACCTTCAAGGATGGAAATAAGACAAATAAAATTGTTGGTACATATTTTAATATTAATGTTATAATGCTTTTTTTAAACTAACTTTTAAACAAAATAATAATTAACGAAACAAAACTAGTTTGTGATGATCTAAAAACTACCTAAATAATCTTAATGATTGTCACTAAAATCTTATCTAATGATTTATACTCACACCAGATAACAAAATGACATATATAACCATTTAATATTTTTTATTCTAATTAATAACAAACAACTACAATTTTCGGTATCTATTCTCACTTTACATTATCTTTCATACAATTATACAAGTCAACCAATTCTGATAACGAAGTAAATGAACACTACTAAACGATGAAATTGAATATCTTAACTTATAAAAAGGCCAATAAATGAACATTAGTAAAAATATAATAAATAAAATAAATTTATATTTGTTTAAAAATTAATTAATTTATAGTTTTAATTTCATTATCCAGGAAATTATGTATATGTGAAGAAAAAATTCAGACATAAGGTAATAGATTCTTTTAGAGCCTCCATTTTCCCTCAGGTTACACTCTATATCTTTATCCTAATTTAATTCTTAATTATTCTTATTTTATCATCCTAAATTATGTGTTAATGTTCCAAAAATTATTTCCTTTACCTATTATTATTTCTTTTATAGGTAAAATACATATTTTATAAGGTTCCCATCACATTTCCTCCGGATAAGCATGCCCAATTAGAGGGACTTCTCAAATTCTTACTCATTTTCAAGTAATATATTTAATATGTTTTAAACCGAAATTAATTTTAAAAAATTACTCATTTTATCATCAAATAAAATATAGGTTTATTTTTGGTTTTAGAAATTTTTTTATAAATTTTCATTTTTAAAGTCTCTTTAATAACTCCATTAAACTGCACTAAAGTGGCTCATTTCTAATGTTTTTTAAACATTCTTTTAATTTGTTTTCAAAAACTTTATACCACATTTATCATTAAATATTCCTATTTTCATTTATGAATTTCCATTTATAACTTTAATCCATTATTTCATGAACCCTTTTATGATATATTCTTTGGTTATACCTTATGGCATGTTAATGATACCCAATTCTTTCCTTAAATACCCCATATGTTTATACGTCGTGTTTGAGTCTTATTAAGGCACACATATTCATGAACATGTAATGATGGGTGAATCTAGATGGAACTAAAATTAATTGGGTGATTTTTAGTCTCATGAGGCGTCATGTCGAGATAGGGGTGAACCTGATTCCTTTATTGGACATTTTCTTCCATGTGCAATGGTCTTATCAGTTATCCTTGACTCATGATAATGTCATTTTTTGTTTTGTTTCCACATTCCTATGATTCCATGATTACATTTTCACATGCCCTACATGTTATGATTTCTTATTTTTATTCATTTCCCAAGCCTTTTTATGTCATCATGTTATGCATTCAAACCCATGTACTTTTCTTTACGCCTATGTTTATAACCTTATTGGGCTTTTTATCTCATCCCTTTTGTTCATGTATACCCCAGGTTATCCTATGAATATGTATGGTCTCAATGAAATATAGAATATATTTATATATTATAAAAAACATATTTTATTCTATTAACATTTTTTTAGTTTTATGTACCTAATGATTCAAAGACACTAGACTTTACGATCCTTGGCCTTAGATTTAATGGTTAATTATGCTCAAAATCATGTAATAATTTGTGTGAAATTATTAGGATGTTATAATGTATCTCCATAGACAAAATTGTTATTTTTTTATAAAGGGTATCTATTTTCCACAGTTCATTGATCCTTATTAAATCATGGAGAATTTTGGATTTGTTTCCTACTAAATGGATTTACCTCTGAGTTTATCTCATATACACAACATATTTCACATTTCAATAATAAGAAAGTATATTCCATATTCTTATCATGTTTTGATACATGAATTAGTTTAGTTAGAAGATAATATTTCTTATTAGGAATAATCAGTTTATATTATTGAACATAAATATCAAGTGTTTTGGAATAAGGTGATTCACCATATTAAGGTTTTATGGAAAAACCCTATAGTTGAAGAGGTAATATGGGAATATGAAAATTCTATGATGGAAAGAAATCCAAACTTGTTTTAGTTGGTGAATAAAATTGTGAGTATGAAATTTCCCAATGTGGTGAACAATGTAAAAACCAATTTAAGGACTGACAAATTTAGTTTCATGTTTTGATTTATCAAAAAAATATTACTTAATTTTTAAATGAAATAGTAAATTATTTTAACTAAGATCTTAATTATAAGGTTTTATTGAAAAGTTTTATTTATAAATTTTAAAATTTGAATTTTAAAATATTTATATAATTTTTTAAATCATAATATCAATATTTACATGTGGTGACACTTTGGAATTTCACAAAAAAATATTAACTTTTCAATGAATATTGAAAAATAATATTTTTTCTAAAAAAATATTTTCTTATCATTTATTTAAGATATTATAAGTATCATAAAGTTTTTAATATTATTTAAAGTAATTTTAAAATTATTTATTTATTTTTAATCAACTTAAATACTATTTAATCAAATTTATATTGGTTTTTAGTATAAATTTGTTTGGGATAAAAAATGAGATTTTTCATAAAACTGTTTTAAAATGCATAGTGTTTATCAATTTTAGTTACAAAAAATAATACCAAATTATGAATTTTTTAAATGATATTTTTATATTATCTTTAATGAAATATTAATTTTTATTCATAAAATTATTATTATTTGATATATAGTTAAAATAAAATTAAATATTTCTTGAAAACAAACTTCTGAAAAACCCGCATTTTCATCATAACTGCGGGTTTTGTTTTCAATTTTATTTTGGATGATATTGGAATGGAATTTAATAAATTTTATTAGATATTTGGAATCATAGATATTTATATTATCTAATAAATTCAAAATAATGTTTCATAAAAAATATTGTAATGATAGTAAAAATTAATTAGCTCGATAAAGGTAAAAATGAGTTTTCTAGGGAGTTAATCTAATAAATACGTGTTAAAATTACATATACACTTGTATAAAATATATTTAATTTACATATTTATACTTTAAAAGTATAAGAGTCGATAATAATATATTTTGGACCATTTTTATATGTAAAATACTTGGGTACACCATTTTCTTTTCAAAAATTACAATTTTTTCACACACCTCGCTTATAAAAGGCGACCTTCTCTCCTCTCCTCTTCACACCCACAAATCCATTTTCAACCAATTTCATCCCAATTATCATTCTCAATTACCTAATATATTTCTATAATCCTTAGAGTTTTCATAAATCTATCCTATGAATCCTTTTTGTGCAAACTAAAAGAAGATTCCCAAAGTTATGGTAATGTTCTTCAATGAGCATTTTAATATTATTTATTCCTCCACCACCTTAAATTATATTTATGTCATGATTACATAATAATATATGTATATTAAATATACTTAGATGTTATTATTTTAATTAAATAAACTAAATCATTCTCATATTCTATCAAATTGGTTATCAAATCATCATTCTTGTGTACAACAGACTACTACCTTCGATCCGATGCCATTCAATTTTCCATTACCACCTCTCATGGATGGGTCTAATTATGGATATGAATAATATATATTATATTAAAAACATTTTTATACATGTCTATTCATTATATTATATATACCTTTTTTATGTTCCATTAAAAAGGGAAATCGATAACGTTTCTCACGTGTGTGACAGATTACTCCCTCGTGAAGCAATGTAATTTATTTTTCAATAAATACATAAATGGATGGTAATTAAGGTAAAGATAGTAAATATATTTGTTATAAATGAAATAATTATTATATTAATTATTTATTTACCATTATTATACTGTAATTTATAAATTTTTATCTTACCTTTCCGCTCATTGAAAAATGGAATCATCATTTGTGTCCATGGGGACTACTACCATCATGAAGTAATGTGGATTTATTTTCATCACAAAACTACATGGATTCTAACATCCTAATATTTAATGGTAAGTACACTTTTACTGTTATTTTTTTATATATCTTATGTTGCGTGCTACACCAATCTTAAATGAACAATGAAATATTATTATGATCTAACCGTTTAATTGGAGGGATTGAATAATATTAACATAATTATGAAATTTGTATATAATATGTTGAATATAATTTTTATCATTTATATAATGTGTTTTATTGGCATGATATAAAAAATCTACTTTTAAGTATAAAAAACAATATTTTTCTAAAAGCAGTTTTGTCTCTTTTTAATGGTGAATTTGTTTTAAATATATTTTTTGACACTTTTATAATTTATATTTGAAAAAATAAAATAATTATTTGTAATTAAAATATAAAATTTTATTTTGGTTGAAATCTTGGTTTTTTTCTAATAAGTTTCAGGTTTTTATGAATAGTAAAAAATAATAGATTTTAATTGAAAATAGATTTTTTAAGATAATTTATAGTGTTAAATGATATTTTTTATTAGTTTAAAAGTATAATTACATATATTTATATCAATTAATCCATTTCAGTTTATTGGAATCAATTTATCATTGAATTTATATCTAAAAATATTTCAATCTTTTGAACAGTTTCACTTTAATAAATCTTTTTCTCATTCCATCAAAAAGATTAATTTTAAATTAACTCTATCCAATTACATGAGTTGAATTTTCATAAATTTATCACTTATTTTTAATCATAAGTTTAAAAATTATTAAACATGTACCTTTTATTTTTGGATAATATGAACAGTAACATTAGGAAAAGTTTTATTAACATTGTTTAAGGTAAATTGGGTAATTAAGGTTAAAATTAATATTATAAAATCACCCTAAAACATATCCTAATTTAATTTAATGTTTGAGTTTCCAAAAATATAATCATTGGTCTTATTTTATTTCTACTTGGAACAACTTGGCTAAAATTAATCCTTTTATAATGTCTTATTTTATATACATTAAAATATGTTATACTCGTGCTTTTAATAAGTATTTCATTTTTTATATATGGTTAATCAGAATATATATTAAACTAAAAATATTCATTTGAAATATAAAATTTTAATATTTATCATTATAATATATTTTTTATTTTTTAGGGAATAATTAATTAATTTAATGGTTTGCACAATGATGATGCAGAAATTGGTTAATTAATTGAAATATCAAATAAATTACATTAAAATAATAACATAAATATAATTTGATATGATTAATTACATCCAATAAAATTATATATTAATTTGAAATTTTAGGTATGAGTTATTATATTTGGTTTTAATATATATTTTTTTATGATATTTTTAAAAATTCATGTTTTGAATAGTTCCAAAATTGGCCTTAATGATATTTTAAAATACTTTTTAAGGGATATAAAATTAATAAAAATATGGAATTATAAACAATTATTGGTATAATATTTAAAATTTCAACAATTAATAATTTATTATTCGTTTTTAATTATATAGAAACAATAATAACCTTCAATATATAAAAAATATATGTTGTCACGGTAAGAGTTAAAGGGTTTAAAAAAGGATAAAACCAAATGATAAATGTAATAATGAGACATAAATTTTTATAAAAAATATTGGATATGATTATTTAGACCCAAACTCATATTATATTCTAAATTAGTCTATTTGGATCTATTTTCAATTATGAAATAATTTTTATTAATTTAATATTTTGATAGTTTCCAAAACTGTCCCACATCTAAATTACAAAAGGGAACTTCCTCCTTCAATTCTTCGAACCACATTGAGCCTTATATATCATAAACATCCATAACATTTATCGTATTAGCATCCTTATCCATGTTTTGGGGGTTATTTTAATCAGAAATACCAACCATGTATCCCTTAAGAGATGATCTAATAGAAGTCATCCGAAGAAGGGGTAATTGTTTTTAACAAATCATCCAAGTTCATTTCTCTTTCAACTTCCTATTAAAATGTTTTTCATGATAAAGTAATAAATATAGTATCATATATATTATTATATGTTTTTATGAATATGTTATAACCATATGTCATCTATTATTCATCCTATGAGAAATGAAAGAACCACTCAGGCGTACATACAACTTACCTTCTCCATGATGTGGTGTAATTTGTTTTTCATAACATCTTTATTTAGGTGAGTATAATAATGGATATAAAGGATATACATAAACATTTTAAAATTATATTTATTATTTAAAAATTAATATACCGTACACTTCCTTACCCCTGCATCGTTAAAGGAATGATACCATCATTCGTGTGTTTGTACGACCTACCATCTCTATGACGGGAAGTGATTCATGTTTCATGTTCACCTTTCAAGAATGAATTTAAAAATGTATATAATTAAAAAAAATATGATATCTATGAGCATAATATAATTATTAATATTAAATAAATATATTCTTTTCATAAAAAACATTACATGCCAGACAAAACATGCAGATGAAAATTAAGTAGTTAGCACCTGAAAAAAGGGTAATAACGAAATATTTTCCAAACAATAGTGATAAAATAAAACAATAAGATCATAGATAATATAATAAATATGTATATATTAGGTTATAATATAAGCTAATAAGATTTTAAAAACCATTATACTAGATTTTAAATCATGTTAGACTATAGTATGCATAAGGTAAGGGACTTCGTCTCAATATTCTTTTATTAATGCATGATTCAATGTTATGCACAAAAATTATTTCATGAGGTGTATATACAACCCATTAGACTTATAATTTAATTTACTTATTATCCTATTATTTAATTTCATTTTTAAATTTATAATTTCATGTGGCTTATAATTTAAATTTCCAGAGTGGTATGAGACACCTTGAATATAAAATGATTTAATTATCAAATCATTTTCTATATGTATATATATGTATATAAACGGATTTTAAAGGAAATTTTATGGATATTTTTTATTTCATTAAAATAAATTAAAAAATTATTTTTTACATGTTTTATACGAAATTTTTTTCATATTAGTTTAACAAGTTTTTTTCCAAAACAATTTTTCAAAGATTTAATTAGAGTATTTTAATCTATTTAAACACACTTTATTGAGAATTATTGTTAATTAAGGTCAATCTATTATGATATTATCTAACAATTTTTTTATAAAGTTTTTATGATCATTTTGATTGTAGATGTTCTTTTTTTATACCATTCCTATTTTATGGTTAAAGTATTCACATTTGGTATTCTAGTTTTTCTATATGAAAGTTTATGTTTTTCATGATTCCACCCATTAATATGAGTAAATAATGGGATATAACAAGAAATGGGTGTGGGACGGTATATCCCCTTGATGTATTAGTAGGTCTCACGAGAAAAACATGATATAGACTTGCTTGAGGCCTTGACAATTTTTTTTAGATATAGATATGTATGAGGCCTTAACCATTTATTTTTAGATTTCTTGGACAACTCCTCGCCAGTATGTTTCTAATGTCCATCATTTTTCATTCTGTTATTAAGAGAGTGGTTATTGATTTCTATGTGATTATTCTGTTAGTATAATTTCCATGGATTAGTTTCCTAGCTCATGGGATTTTCTATATGGAATTATTCAATCATCATTTATACCGGCCATATTATGATCATGTTATTGATTAAATGGAAAGTGTTTCAGTTATTTACATTACCATGATTGGAATTTGTTGGCTTCTGTTGTACATTAACCTTTAATTATAATTTGATCTCACCCCTTTCATATGTTTACCTTCTTTTTATGGATATCAAGAAAAATATTTTAACTGATAAGCAAGGTTACACATATTATAAATAATGGAAGACACAATGACATTATTTTCATATTTTAATTTATTTTAAATGTAACGTAGATTTCAATTATATATCTAGCTTACCAAGACTAAAAAACTACACATTTATTTAGGATGTGATTCCTTTTATAATATTACAACATAATAAAGTAACCCCTGACTCTGGGATACTGGGGTGTAGGGTATTTATTATTGGTATAAAATGATGTTTAATAGAAGCCTTGGGAACTGGATTTAAAAAAACATAGATAAAGAAATTCAACCCCTTGGTTTTTTATGTGTGAAAATTTAATTTTAGAAATAATTCATTTTAATATTATGTACATTTGTTTAATGGTATGGATAATAATTAGGGATTATATAATCTTTTAATTTGTGGTAATTATTGGTATTTATATTATTTAGAATTCAAATTGAAACATATAATATTACATTTGTGGTTAAAACATTTTTTTAATATTGAATATCATTTGTTAAATTTTTCAGGATTCTTTTCACATTTTTTGATAATATTAAAACTGTTTTAAAAAAAGAAAAACTCGTATACTAGGTAGAAACCCTTCATATTCAGAAAGCCTCTGAGTTTTGAACCCACAACTAAATAGAGAAATGTTTGAAGTGCCTACCAGTATCCTACGTGATTTCCTTATTGTCATGAATTTTTTTCATTAAAATAACTTATGTATTAAGCTTATTTTAATAAGCGTGGGATTGAAAACTGATTTAGATATTGAGAAATTAATATTAATTAAGAAGATGTTTTGTATTTTTGGAATTATATAAGATTAAGGTAAACATCATATTATTTTGAATAAAGTTTGATTTTTATTTTTAATACAAATATGATTTTATTATGGACTTATGGTGAATCATGTTATTTATTAAAATTGATACATATCTTGTACATTATGTGATTTAGGAAATTAATTTTTTGGTACGAGTCATTAATAGTGATGGATGTTATTTGGAAGACTATGAGAAACAATCCTTTTTATTTTTGTGTTCCAATATTAGTATAAAATATTTTTATGTTAGGATAGTTGTTTTATGAATTATATTTGTAAAAATTTGGGTATTAATATCGAATTTTGGATTTTAGAGTTCTTTTTTAACATTTAATTATTCATTATTTTTGGGTAATTACCTTATAATATCATGATCATTTTTGTTTTGGTTAATGTATAAAGATAGGAGGAATTGATATTTATACTTTTCTAGATTTTGTGATCTATATAAGTTGATTTGAATTCTTCAGATATGAAACATACTTCTTAAATACTCATCATTTGGAGAAAAGATGATTTTGTGGGGGAATTTAATTATAGGATGAAACTATACTTTTCAAGTATATTTATGTTCTAATTATAAGAATTAAATTAATTCCTTAACATTAAGAAAATGTTTTTGAAACAAAAAGTTTATCCATTTACTTTTATCAATGGACTTTTAACCCATCACATATTTAAGGTTTTGTAATGGTTAAATCTCTCTTGATCATGTTCTCTATCAGTTTCTATTTGTATTTGAAAATTATTTTTATCTTCTATGTTAACATTTCCTTACATGTAACAGTAGTTTTAGTTATATCATATGAACTGCTTAATTCACTTTCTGTCATTTTATGTTAAAGTTTCATTAATATTTTTTACGATGTGGGTTTTCAAAAAAGGCAATTTGAAATTTCTAACCTTGACAATCTAGAGTGAATTAAAAAATAATGGGGGTTAAATTTAATTAAGTAGCTTATAATTTAACACACCATGATTTTATGGTGTGTATATTTTTAACATTATTCTTTTTGATAGCTTACATTTCTCGCAACACACAACTTAAGCCAATAATTTAATATTTTTATAATCTAGCCATTAATTGGGATCGATTGAATAATATTAACCACATTATGAAACCTGTATGTAATATATTAAATATAATGTTTAAAATTCATATCATGTGTTTTCTAGACATTGTATAAACAAAATACACAGTTATGCATAAAAAGCTAAATTTTTATAAACTATTTTTTGTAGCCTTCTGAGGACACAATTATTTTTAAAATAAATTTTTATAATTTTATAATTTGTATTTGAAAAAATAAATTTTTATATGAAATAGTAATATCCAAATTTACTTTACTTTAATTGTATGCATTTTTTTAATAAGTTCAATGTTTTTATGAAAAGAGAAAAATAGTGGATTTAAATTGAAATTTTGTATTTTCTATAAAATAATTTATATTGTTAAATTATATTTTTATTGGTTTGAAAGTATAATTAGATAAATTTAATGTCATTTAATAAAATTTATGACCATTTGATCAATTTTTTGTTGACTTTTGATATTAAAACATTTCATTCTTTTGAACGTTTTCATATTAAAAAATTGTTTCCTCGTTCCTTCAATGGGATTAATCTATAAACATTTTTATCCAATTTTTTTATTTGGAATTTTGAAAAATGTATTTCCTATTTATTAAAAAAAGATACAAATTTAAATAATAGGTACTTTTAATTATAGGATAATATGAATAGTAACTTGAGTAATTTGTTTTTCCATAGTTATGGGTAATTTGAGTAATTAAGAGTAAAGATAATATTATAAAATCCCTATAACAATTGTACTAATTTCATTGGGTGATAGAGAGTAGCAAAAAATCAACCTTTTTACAATTTTATGGAATCTTGGATGCACTTTGATAACTTTAAGGATTTTATAGTGATTGATTTTAAGGAAAGTAAAATATATTTTACTAATGGTTTTAATAAGTATTACATGTTTAATATGTAGTTATTCAGAATATACATTAATATATAAATATTCATTGGAAATATAGAATTTTTTTATGCATCATGATACATTTGTTTTAATTTTTATGGAATAAATAATTAAATTAATTTTTTTTAACAATGATGATGAAATAATTGTGTAATTAATGCACATATCAAATAAATATTATTAAAAATAATAAAATAAAACTAATTTATATAATTAATTTTATCTATGAATTTTATAGATTAATTTCACATGTAATTTAGTATTTAAAATAGTCGGTTCGAATATAGATTTTTTATATGATTTTTTTAAAAATTTATATAATGAATATGATCAAAAATTACATTAATGATATTTTAATATAAATAATATTTTATTAAATGATAGGAAATCATTGAAATATAAAGTTAGTCCAAATAATTTTGAAAAAGTTTAAAATTTCATCCATAACTCATTAATTTTAATTTTTTCATTTTATTGTTAATATATTAACTTTTATAGAGTAAAAACACATGTTGTCATGACAAGAGAGAAAGGGTTTAATAAAATGTTAAAACCAAACAATAAGGGTAATAATTAAGAAAAAACATGTCTAAAAATTATTGGATGAGTTTATTTTGATGCAAACACATATTAACTTAGAAATGATTCAATTTTTCACCATTATGAATGAAAATTAATTTATATTAATTTAGTATTTTGGGAGTATCTAAAATTCTTCCTTGCCTAAATTACTAAAAAACATCCTCCCTCACTTCTTTAACCCACATTGAGCTTTATATATCAACAAATTCATTCTAATTTCTCTTATTAACATCCTTATACTAGATATAGATGTTCTTATCTTCCAAAAATACGAACCCTAGATCTAGTAATAAGGTATCTATTAGAAGTCCTCTGGAGAAGAGGTAATCATTTTTACCAACTCCTCCAAATTCATTTCTAGTTCTACTTCTTATTATTGTGTTGTTTCGATGGTAAAATAAAAACAAACGTATAATCAATATTATGATATATTTTTTTATTATTATGTGACAATCGTATTCCTCCTTTTATCGATACTACTAAAAACCAAACAATTGTGCATGCATACGTATGACTTACTATCACCATGCTGTGGTGTAATTTGTTTTTCATAAACACAATATTTCGATTGGTATAATGATAGATATAATGGATATAAATAATAAATATTACATTATATTAATTATTTTAAATATAATATACCATTCACTAACTTACACTTTCACCATTAAGGAATTGACACTTTCACTCATTCACACATACGGCATATCGTCTCCCTGACGCGATGTGATTCATGTTCAATGATCAAAATTCAATAATGATTATAAAAATATATATAATGAATAAATATGATATGTATGAACATAATATAATTATTTATATGAAAAAAATATCTCTAATTTATATGAAACATGACTTACATGAAAAAACATGCATATAAAAATGATGTAGTTTACACCCTAAACAAGGGTAATAAAAAATATTATCAAAACACCTACTCATAAAATAATATATGAAGATAATATATTACTTCATAAATACAAATAAGGTTCTCATATAAGTTAATAACATTCTTAAAATAATTAATCATGAGTTTAATTCTTGTTCAACTATATGATGTGTAAGACAATGGACTACATCTAAATCACTTTTCATTGAAGCGTAGTTTGATGTTATACACCAAACATATTTTTTAAGATTTATATATATCCCCTTTGACGTATCATATAATTAATTTTGTTATTCTAATTTTTTAAATGTTATTTTAAATTTTATTCTTTCCTGGGGATTATGATTTAAATGATTAAAGTGGTAAGGGACACCATGAATGTCTGAAGATTTAATTATAAAATTTTTTTCTCTCTATTAATAATCATGATATTATTTTACATATTTCCTTATATAGAGATTAAAATAATTTAAAGTAAATTTTATTTATATTTTTTATTTCATTCAAAGGTTTCCAAAAATAATATTTTTATGTCTTTTATATGAAACTGTTTTTTATATGAGTTTAACAAGAGTTTTTCCACAATTTTTCCATAATTTAATTAATGTATTTCCATATTTGTAAATACCTTTTGTTGAATATTACTCTTAATTGAGGTTTATATATTATGATATCAACTACAAAATTTTATTTAATGGTTTATGATCACTTTTAATATAGATATGAAATTTTGATACCATTCATGTTTTATGGTTAAAGTATTCAGATTTCCTATTTTAGTTTTCCAATACAAATGTTTATGTTCTTTCTCTATCATTCCAATCATATTAGAAAAGTATTGTACATATTAAGTGTTGGTAGTTCACCATTATTCATTAGTATGTCTTATTAGACAAACTAGATATGGACTTGGTGGATACCATTCCGATTTATTTTTAGATGTCTTAGTCGAGGCATTAAAGACATGTTTTAGTTTTCCATAATTATGAATTCCATAAATATGATATTAGTTATTGATTTCCATGTGATTATGTTGTTAGTATAATTTCTATGTAAATACATTCTAGCTCAAGGGATTTTTTATATGGATTTATTCGATTATCTTTTATACCAGCCATATTATCCTCAAGTCATTGATTAAATGAAATTTTTTCAGTTATTTACCTTTATATAATTGTTATTTCTTATACTACATTGTTTGTATAGCAATACAAAGCATTTGATCTCACCAATTTTATATGTTTTATTTTTGAATGATTTCCAAAGGAATATTATGACTGATGTACGGGGTTATAAAAAGGGGAACAATGAAATTGTTTTCTTATTCTATGTTTTAAAATGTAATGTGGATTTCAATTATGTATCTAGTTAACTAAGGTTACTAAACTATTAGGTATTTCAGGATATGGTTCTGTATATAATATTACAATGTAATAAAGTAACCGCCGACTCTGTGCTATTGGGGATGAGTTCTTTACATGGATAATGTATATAATTATATTTAAATAAATAATATGGAATATATTATATTATTATAAGTATATAAGTATATAATATTATTTACCTCCTTTTCAAAATGATCATCGAAAAATGGAAGTGTTACTCTTACATACATATGAATTATTATCTCCATTATCATAATGTACTTAATTTCTCAAAATGATTGTCCAGGATTCGTATTAAAATTATAATTAATGTATAAAAATGATAATTAAGTAATCATATATAACATTATATGATATAAAATCAATGGAATAATAAACTGGAAAAGGCATCTTATAAAGATAAAAATTAACATATTTTTTCTATTCAAGACAATAAAGAATGATCCAGATAAATTCAATTTGAGGAAATGACTTTATCTAAATTTCCTTTTACTAAGTTGTATTTTGATGTTTTCGCCTATATTTTTTTATAGGGTGTACAAACAGAACTTTTTATATTTAAACTAATGAATTTTTTTATTCTCATGATATTTAACATTTTTTTAAAATTTATTATTTCATGAGGATTATTATTAAAATATTTCAAAGATGATAAGGTACTTTTCTAAAACAATAATACTTTTCAAATGTTTTCTTTAAAAAAATTTATTTTCCATTTCCATTTTTTTAAATGATTATATGAATGCTTTTATATAGATTTAAAATAATCATAATTTAAATTTTATATCACTATTTTACAATAATTTAAAATGTTTTCAAAGGGAATATTTTTATGCGTTTCATATAGACTGTTTTGAAAAATGACAAAAGGAATGTTCTATTTTTTAGACATGTTTAGAAAATGTCTTTTTTCACCATTATAACCATTATATTATTTCTATGTTACTTTTAAATCTATCATGTCTTCTCTAATTAACAACCCTCTTTCCATTTTTTGAGTATTTTTGTATTGAAAATGGTTTTTCAAAATGAAATTCAATTTTGAAATATAAAAGTGATTTTTTTAAGAGTTTAAAATAATAGTCCAGCTGTTTTATGATGGAAAATTGAACGCATGATACTTTTTATTAATGTTGTTGTTATTACACATTATATAAAATGGGATCACCCCAATTTTTTTGGTGTGGGATAATTATATATTATATGATTGGTTCATCAGAATAGTGCTCCTAAGAATTGGGTAATCATTTTGTTATCTAGAGAATTATATTTGTATTTGGTCTTAGAGTTATTACAATTTGTTAGGGTGTCGTAAAGGTTCAGTATGGGCTCTATGATATTATTTCTGAGGTACCTACATGATGTTTATATGATTTCTAATAACATTTCTTTGAAATAAATTATTTTCCAAGGGTAATATAAATGATCTTATAAAAAGAATAATAATTTCCTTTCTGGAAATAATTTTATGGTTTTTTCAAGAAAAGGTATTACAGGGTTTTCATGTTTTCAACTAGAATAATGGTTCTCTTATTTTTATATCTCACACCATGATTTTTGTGCTTATACCATGTTTTTAAAATGTTTTTATAGGATTTAATGATGGGTAAGGTGAATTAATAAAACAAGTTATATGTCATGAATATTTTTAATTATAAGAAATAATTTTTGTTTTTCAAATTTTTATTTGGTAGGAAAATTGATATTAATTATAAGTGTATGATTTTTATTATATGGTTCTATAATATATGATTTATAACCTTATTCTATAAAACAAAAAACATAAAATGATCTTATAAATTAATGTAATAAATTCATGACATTAAACTCAATATTTTGTGATGTTTAAGTCTAGGTTGTTAAAATTATAGTGGGAGGAAATGTATAATATTAGGAATCGATGATGAAAGGGATTTAATAAATGTGAAACTATGATATTTATATCCTACAGGATATGTGTAGCTACACTAAGATGGAGGGGTTGTATTAATGGGGATAACCATTTACCAATTAAAATTATATCCTTTTCCCTTTTTATATGTTGAAGTGCAAGGATATCGATGCCTTGTCCCATAATTTTCCTATATACAAGTAATAAATATAAAAACATAAATGTACATAGCGCACAACTAATTAATATGTTTAATAATTTTTTTTAGTTCTTTGTGTTCAGTGATTGTTAACCAAGACACATATGAGTAATATTTTATTATCAAGATATACTAAGAGAATATGAGTAAAAATTAACCCTTATACCAAGTACCAACTCGGTTATAATGTACAAAACCTTCTAACACAATATAAATCCACCTACATTTCTTTATAAAAACTAACATAGAATTTGTCCTTTAATCATGACTTCATATAGTTGTTTTCTTTTCAATAAAGATTTACATTATATGAACATGTATTCCCTATATTTCATATTTATCCTATAATATAAATATCTCCTCATTAAAACATATTCTATTTTATATCAAGAATATTGACTCATGAGATATTAGGTATCAGTAGAATCAACATCACAATATTCATTTATCTCTATTAAAAAATTCATTGTCTGATGACATTAAGTTGTTTGGATGTTATGATTTTTCAAAATTCTTCTTCTCTATCATTTTTTAAAAAAAATTATAAATTTACTGTCGATACACCTTGACCTCTCATTAACAATATATCGTACTTTATTTGATAATTAATGATACTCATTATCACATGATTGGATTCTCCACACACTCTATTTTTCTATTTTTCATAAAATCGTCATCCTGATTATATACTCATCAATAATGATGAAAATAGTTTATATAAATTTGAATATATAAATATCTATTAAATTTGGAAATATGATCTTAATTAAACATATTTTGTATTATAGTAAATTATACTTGATGAATGACACCAAAGAAACCCACAATATAATAGAATATATCTTATTATTAAATACTCCACAATTATAATTTATGTATCTGATTGTAACTCTGAAATAATTCCCATTTGACTCTCTTTAATGATAACATTTTTTCTTGCCTTATAGATACCCCAAATGTAACAATTATATTCCGTATATACATGTTGAAATTCAATAATAATATTATTTTTTAATTATAAAAATAATATAATATGGAGACCAATAATTATGTCAATGGAATTTTCTGTATAGTTTTATAAATGTGTAATATTTATTAAATAACAAGCACTATATGATAAAACCCATAATATTTTATTATATTAATTTGAATATTATATTTATTTAATAAAAATATCCAAAATAAATGGAAGTATAACAATGGGAAAAAGAAGAATATAATGTAACAATAATAGGATTATTTTTACTTGTTTTATCCCCTAAAATAATTACCCTCACAAACAATTATATAGAAATGACATAGGACATTGGTAATGAAATATAAATTTTGAAAAATAAAATATATGCACATGTGTGAAAATAAAACTAAATGAGTAATGATTTAAATTTAAAGTTTGTATAGAATTAATGGATCATATATTACGATTAAAAATATGGCCATTGGGATATTAATATGAATATTGGAATTTTAATATGTACCTTATAATAGTAATCAAATAGGTAGGAATAGTAACTTAGTAGTTGGAATAGTATCCTCACTTCTGTAAGTGTAAACCAAAATTTATGTGCCTTATAAAATAAGAATATATCATATTTATAGCATGATGCTTGTTAATAGATGTTTTATAAATGATAAAATAAGTGTTTGTATTTTTAATAAACATATATTTTTTTATTAAATTTTAAAAATAAACAAAATTATTTAAAAGAATCATTATTTTCATTAAATGGTTTTATAAATTAATATTATATTTTATTATAATGATAATATTATTTTATGAGACCTTAATTAGTTTTTAGAAGGGTTATAAAATTGATCATAAAAATAAAATTGGTTTTTATCAAATAAATTAGAATTTATTTAAAAATAAAATTTCTCATAATTACTAAATTTTTTACTAAAATGGATTTTATTTTGAGAATGTACACATCAAAAAATGGTAGGGGTGAATTTTGGTATTTTTCTAAAACAAAAACGGTTTCGGTGAATATTGAAATAAGGTAAAATGGTTTATTTGACATTATAATCAAAATCAATGATTTTTGGATTCTTCAATGACGTAACAATGTATTTTTTAACTCAAAATAACCAAGTACTATATTTAATCATAATAATAAATACAATTATTAGACTTGATCAAAAATAATAAACTAATTTTTATAATATTCAAGTAAAAACAGGTCTTACCATTATAAATACCACCCCTCACAACCCCTTCTTTTAACACCATAAAACATAGTTTAGAATAATATATAGATTAATAGTTTTCTTAACACACAACACTAATATTTAAGTGAATTGAGATATTTAATAAACAATTTAGTATATAAATGTAAATATGATAACATATTCTTGGAATTGATGGATTTATTTATTTTAACCACATTATGAAATATATATATATAATGGTACTACAATATAAAAATTTATTTATTACTTCTTAGGATATAAGTACTCAATTTTTAGTAAAGTCATTTTAAGCGTCAAAAAGGAATTTATTTCCAAAATTATTTTTATTAAATTTTGTGTGTGGAAATTATTATTACAAAATGGAACTTTTAGAAATTATATTTTTTAAATTGAACACAATTATTGAAATCATCATATTAAAATTATCATTGGGTAAAATTTTGGGGTATTCTGAAATGATTGATTTTTCAGGGAATAATGAAAATACAAATTTTTCAAATACCATCATTAATTTTCATTAAATAAAGTCATTTAAACGTCCAATTAAATTATCTATTTGGTCTTATAATGAAATATAATGAATTTAATTTTTAATAACCAATTTTTTTCATTTTAATTATTAATTTTCGGGATTTTTATAGAAGTTAATTTTATGGTTAAGAATACTTTTATTTTAAAAAACACAATGCATTATTCTTTTTTATTAAAAAATTATTCCATTTAATGATATTAAATAATTAAAGATAAATACCATATTTTAAATCATTAGTCTCATATTTGGAAAATTATCACCTTTTATTTTTTTGGACATTATGAATAGTGAGAGTGGTAAATATTAGTCTTAGTTAGGGTAAATGGGTGAAATAGGGTTAAAACATTGATATACTTTTCTAAGCCATCCCTAAACAAGATGTTTTTTCATTTTATGGTATTAATTCAACAAAATGTATCCTGAAATAATGTAGATAAAATATTGGTGTCATTTGACATTGATAATGGCATTTATATTATTTTATGTAAAGAAAATTAAAAATGTCATATAATCGGTTTTATTTTCATTAATTTTTTCACATCGGTATAATAATATGTTTGGAATAAATATAGTTTTTAATTTTGAATTTAATTTATTTATTTTTTTAATGATCATTTTATTATTAGTGGAATAATTTCTATAAGTGATTACACAATGCTAACAAAGTATTTTTTTCAAATAATAGAAAAAGAGAATAAAAAATTTTCAAAATATAAATAATAATAAATATTAGATGAATTGCAGTGTTAAAAAAATATTAGTATTTGTATAATATTATTTATGTTTCCAAGTATTATATTTGAATTAAAAAAATTTCTTTGTGTCATTATTGTAAAACAATTAAATAAACAGTGTAATAAATAACATTAATGGTATGTTATTAAAATAATGTTTTTTAAAAATTATTTAAAAACATATAAATGTTAAAATAGGAAATGGGGGTATATATATACCAGAAAATTTCATAACTTTTTCATTTATAAACAAACTATGACCTTATATGTTATATTATATCTCTTTACCATAGAAAAATGTAACTATGGTTAATGTTAAAAATAAAGTGGTTAAACCATAAGATAACGGTTAAATCATTGAATTTTTATCTTATATAAACTTTATATGTTTGAATATTCATTACTTTTTATCCATTTCTTTAACATCCCAAGTAAGTAATGAAAAATATATATTTTTATCTATGTCTATTTATGAATTAGATAGTGTTTTAGAGTCTTAAAATGAGAATAAATCCAATCTTAAGCATAGAATACACTAATATTTTTAAAAGATTGTTTTACTGCCTTTCGATGGCGAACAATTATTAAATATATCATTTGAAAACATTATAAGCTATATTTTTCAAAATAAACTTATTCTTTATTATTGGGACATTGAAATTTACTTTGGATAAATTTCTGGTATTTTTCTGATAATGTTCATTTTTTAATGAATAGTGAAAAGTGTTGTATTTTAATTCAAAACCACTTTTTAATCTAATTTATTTATATAGTTAGATTATCTTTTTAAATTGTTTTAAAGTGTAAATAGAATATATTTTTACCACGTAATCCAATGGTGGACATTGGAATTAATTTCACTTTGAAATTAGACTTAAACTAGTGCCAATATTTTGATACTTATTGTTTCATAAAAACACGCTATTTGTCATGACCGCGGGAATTAATTATTAAATTAATTAATGTAACTAATATGTTTTTAATTCTGTAAAATAGACATCATTTTTGAATTCAGAATATCAAATATAGCTTAGGGTGAAGTTTTGGTATTTTTCTAAAAAACTTCAATTTTGATGAATAGTGAAACCACTAAGTGGTACTTAAAAAAACTGATTTTTCGTTTAAATGAATTTTAGCACCTCTGTGTTTTGAATTTCAAAAATATGACATAAATGGTTTTAATTAAGAAGTAGAATGTGGTTCAATGGGATTAAATTTTTTTTGTTTAATAGTAACTTTTAAGTTTTTAATCGCGATTAGAGGTAATTAGTGCAATTTAAGGGAAAAATGATATTATAATAAAATGGAAATACCTAGACACATGTCCTACCCTTATTGGATGTGTCATGGCCGACCAATAAAATCCATGGGTTAACTTGGGGACCCCATGGAGACACATTGGTAGGAAAATGACATTAATATTTTTTTATTTAATGTTAAAATTAAAATGACACAAACATGAGTTGTTTTACTTAAACAATTTTTACATGGGGTTATTCAAGTCATATTTTTGCCTATAAATAGTAATTGGAAAGCTAAAAATATTTCCTACATCATAGTATTTCTTTTATAATTTTTATACATTAAATAAATTAAATTATTTATGACACCATGATGATGTAGCGATTACCTCATTATTTAATGATTTAAATAAAATGAAAGATAATGTAAAATCTAAGACCTACACATGTAAAAAAACCTATTGTATTGGTGGATTTCGAACCTTTATCACCTTATCCTCTAAACACATCAATTTCGTACCGTTAAAATCTGAAACGCATTCTAAAATAAAGTAACATTTCCTTACTTTCCAAGAGTTCCCCTCCTCTCCTCTTATAAAAGGCCCCCACCTCTACCACCTTACCCACACTTCAAAAGCACTTGACTCAGCCATACCCTACACATTTTGTCTCTCCACATCCCTATATTACTCCTAGAATCCTCACATTGAGCTGAAGTCTTCCCATGGAATCATTTGAGGTCAAAACAAAGAGAGCTACCCGATTTTAAGGTAATATCATCACTTGTGTTCTTTTATATTATTTTTCTTATCCAACCCCATAAACTCTTTTTATTCATTTCGTTTGTAACAAATATAGTATCTTAAATATACTAGGATGTTTTTATAAGAATTATTCTAGCTTCACTTACACACACCTACATCTAATGGTTAAATAACATATTGTTTCCGTGGATGACGAATTTCTGCCTCCCGAAACGATGATCGTTCAACATTCTTTTTACACCTTAAAAGTTGGCCATTAAGCTGAAAATATATTTATATATGATATATAATATTTTTATGTTTTCCTTATGCTTCTGTATTTTTCATTTTGGTCATACCTTTATGGTTTCCATTATGGGTAAACGTGATATCTTCATTTAAGGAAGTGCGGACTATCGCCCCCTCAAAGTGATTTGATTTGTTAATACCATATGTGGGATGTATAAAGGATGGGGTTATGATATTATATAAGATATTACACTAGAATTATAATATAACTTTATATCATTATGATTCCATTCCATAAAATATGAAATAGAAATGAAAGTAGCGTTCATGCGTACATACGGTTTACCGTCTCCATGAACAGTGCATTTCATTTCTTACCTCTAAATTATTATGTAATATTATAAATGCATGTATATACTGGATATATATGAAATATATGGCATCTATATCATGAATATAATTCTTGAGATAAAGGATATTTGACTACGTGAACAACTTGTAAATATAAGAAGATCACTTTTGACTCAAGTACCAATGATCAACAAAACGACCATTATTAACTTAAATAATTACATAATGTTCATAACATGGTAATAAGTGATATAAAAGAAATAATGAACTTGAAAAAGGTTCTTAATAAGGTGGAAATTAACTCATGTTTATGATTCAGGACATTAAAGAACGATCAAGTCAAGTCGGACCTGAGGTAAGGGAACTTCTTAACCCAATTTCCGTTCTTTGGGTTAATCTTCTACTTTCAAATTATGTCATGATATTATTATGTCCTATCTTGTATTTACACATTATTTATGTGTACATATAGTGAATACACATAATAGATCTATTTTATTTAAAAAATGATCTTTGTATGGGACTTCATCTCAATCTCCTTTCATTGAGGCATATTTTATTTTATACACAGCATTCTTTTATACAGTTTATAAACCCCTTTGAATTTTACGTTTATCCAAAAGGAATATTTTTTTTTATGAAGCATTTTACAAAATGACAAAACGGAAAGTTTTTGTCATATGTATGCGGTGACAATGACTTCTCCGCTGTCATGACCATTACTTGAGTTTTGGCTTCCTCTACAAGCCATAACATTTTTTTAAATGAAAAATAAATACCATGTTTTACTTTTATTTTATTTTGGTATTGAATATGGTTTTAGTAATGTTTTTATTATATCAATGTGTTGTATTGATATCTTGTGATTGAAATGTGGAAATGTTATGTTTCCTTTATGTATGTTTTATGTGATACGATTATGTTATGGTTCTTTGGCATTGTTATGAAGAAGGGTGGTTCCGTGATAAACTAAGGGCAGGTGAGCCCTATATAGCTCTCCAATGCATTGGGCAACACAAAGGAGTGAAACGTTAAGGTTTCTCCGAAGAGATTTAGGGAATATACTGTGATGGTTTTTCCAAACGTAACCAAGAGGGTTAATCCCTACATAAGAATGTTACGAATGACTCATGTTACCTTTATGTCTTATGATTTTTATGATTTATTCATCATTTGATGAGGTATGTTAAAGTTCTTATGTTTTTTGGGTAAGTATGATTTCATTCTTATGTATATATGAACTCATGTTTCCTTTCCATATTTTTATAACCCTTACTGAGCTGTTTATGCTCATCCCATGTTTTGGAAATGTTTTTCACAGGTCAAGGGAATGGTATATGATATGATGATAGTGTCAAGGAAGTTTCAAGAAAGAATCCATGTTTTATTTTGAATATGTTTCCGTTGATGGGAAAAAATGAATACTATCGTTTATATAACCACTTTTTTTAAATGTGGAATGTAATGCAAGTTTTATGATCAAATTCTCTAAAACTCTAAACCTGAAAAGATCCTCAATGTGTAATCTTGTAATAACTCCAGATTAAGTAAGGTTTAAGGCTGGGGCCTTATAGTTGGTATCAGAGGTCGGTTTAGATAACTTTAGGATTAGAATTTTATTAAATGATTATCCAAAAAAAATTTGGTCAAATTGAAATGATAAATCATTTGAAGATTACCATGTTGCTTCATCTAAGACATGTTTGTTCAGAATGGTTTTCCGCAGAGGAAATAGGGAAGCCATGTTAGGAAGGCATACAGAAGGAAATAACCTTCCAAATCAGCATCCAGATATGGTCAGAATTGGAACTGAACAGTTTGTTGCACTAATGGCACAGTTTACTCAAGCGATAAATGGTGGTGGTATCCATGCACGAGATTATCTAGATCAACCGCAGAGGAACATGTCAGTGGTGGAACATTTCATGAGGCAACATCCCCCATCATTCAGAGGATCATCTGACCCTATGCTAGTTGAAGGGTTTATTAAAGAACTAGGGAAGATTTTCGATGTCATGGGGTGTTCAGACAATCAAAAGGTTAGTATTGCTATTTACCGTTTGGAGGGTGATATAGATCAGTGGTGGTCGATGGTCAAAAATATCAGGGATTTCGATGAGATTGATTCTCTCGACTAGGATGAATTCAAAGTTATGTTTCTTGAGAAGTATTTTCCTAAGGCTGTTCGACTTAGGATGGAAAAACAATTCTTGGAATTGAGGGAAGAGGATGACTCAGTGGCTACTTATGATGAAAGGTTCACTCGATTGGAAAGGTATGCTCCAAATTTTATTCGAGGGCTTGATAGTAAAATCAATCATTTTTACTCATGATTAAATCCAAAATATCGATGTTCATTAGCTTCTCATGAGTTCAAAAGTTATGAAAATCTTGTTCGATGTGCTGAGAAGGTGGAAATGGAGTTTGCCGATGATCAAGTGTTCCATAACAACCATCAGAAGGGGAGACCGAGGTGGCAGGAGAAAGGAAAGAATTTTCAAAAATGTCTGATGGTAAGAAAACTAAGTTTCCAATTTGTGATAAATGTGTTAAAAGGCATGCTGGGGAATGTCTTATGAATTCTATAAAGTGCTACCGATGTGGTAATATGGGACATACGGCTCATGATTGCACTGAAAAAGATCAGGGTGATGGTAAGACCAAATTTGATTTACAGTTAGTAAAATGTTTTAAGTGCAATGAGATGGGTCACTATGCAAATGAGTGTTCGACAAAGATCTTGAGTGATGGGAAGCAGTTAGACTACAAGCCGAAAGGGGTGGTGAAATCCTTTGTAACTACTTCAGCAGATGTTGGGCCATCAATTGACGTGGTATCAGGTACTTTGTTTTTTAGATTATACCAGTGTGTTGTTTGATTCATGGTCTACACAACCTTTTATCTCTGAAAACGTTTCTAGTAAAATGAGAATACCATCTCAAGAAATGACTCCTGAACTTGTGGTAAAAACACCTGGGGAAAATGTTAAGGCAAAAAGAATTTATAAGAATCTTCTTATCCTTATATGTGGAAAGAACCTACTTGCGAACCATATTGTTTTACCGATAGTAGAATTTGATGTCATCCTAGGTATGGATTGGCTCTCTATTTACCATGCCAAGATTGCCTGTAGAGATAAAGAAGTTTCTTTTCATAAAGCCATTCATTTTGTGTACAAGAATGAACCCTTAATATTTATAACATATCAAGAGGCCGAGAAACTTGTTAAAGATGGAAATGATTGTTACCTTGCACACATTGTTGAAAACAAGGGAACTATTCAGATTAATGATGTGCCAGTGGTAAATGAGTATCCTGATATTTTTCCTAATGAGTTTCCTAGAATAATACCAGATCAGGAAGTTGAATTTACTATTGACTAATTTTCTGATGCTAATCCAATTTCAAAACCCCCTTATCAAATGGATCAAATTGAACTTTTAGAGTTGAAGGAGCAATTACATGATTTATTAGAGAAAGGTTTCATTCGACCTAGCACATCACCATGGGGTGCCCCTGTTTTATTTGTTAAAAAGAAATATGGTTCTATGAGACTCTGAATTGATTATAGAGCCTTATATAACATCACTATTAAGAACAAATATCCTTTTCCTCATATCGATGATTTGTTTGATTAGCTCCCGGGAGCTGAGTATTTTTCAAATATTGACCTGAGATTGGGGTACCATCAGCTGAAGGTAAAGGAAGCAGATGTTCCGAAGACTGTGTTTCATACAATATATAGCCATTATGGGTTTGTAGTAATGCCTTTTGGGATAACCAATGCACCTTCTGTATTCATGGACTTAATGAATATAATTTTCCATGAGTTCTTAGATAAGATTGTTGTGGTTTTCATTGATGATATTTTGGTGTTTTATAAAAGTAAAGAGGAGCATGAAAGACATTTAAGGGTTATTTTTCAAACCATAAAAGAAAAGAAATTGTATGGTAAATTCAGAAAGTGTGAGTTTTGGTTGAAAAAAAATTTCTTTCTTTTGTCATATTGTTTCTAAATATGGAATAACTATTGTTTCTGCAAAAATAAAGGTTGTTGAAGAATGGCCAAGACCCACAAATGTAACTGAGATTCCTAGCTTCCTTGGTTTGGTAGGCTATTACCAAAGGATTGTTAGAAATTTTTCATGGTTATCTAGTCCAATGACTAAGCTAACTCGGAAGGGTGTTAAGTTGATCTGGACAAAAGAATGTGATGATTGTTTCCAGGAACTGAAAAGAAGATTGGTGAATGCTCCAGTTTTGGCACTACCTTCCCAGAATGGTGAGTTTGTTATCTACAGTGATGCTTCATTGAAAGGACATGGTTGCGTCCTAATGCATAATGATCAGGTAATTGCTTATGCTTCTTGATAGTTGGAAACTCATTAGTTAAATTACCCTACACATGATTTGGAATTAGCTGCTGTTGTTTTTGCTTTAAAAATTTGGAGGCATCATTTGTATGGAGTAAAGTGTGAAATATATACCGATCACAAAAGTTTAAAGATAGAGGATATGGCATGAATTAATCAAGGATTATGATTGTAAAATTCAATACCATCAGGGAAAAGAAAATAAAGTGGTTGATGCTTTGATTCGAAAAAGTAATGTTTCATTACCCATGATACATTTGGAACGAGATCCTTTGGTTTTTGAATTGATGAAATTTGGCATAGAATTTGTTGGAGCAAGAAGTTCTTCTATTTTGTCCCAGGTATCAGTGAGATCATCTATATCAAACAGAATCAAGCAAGCACAGAAGCAAGACAATGAGTTGCAGAAAAAGGTAGAGCTAGTTCAGAAGGGTAAAAGCAGAGCGGTAGTTACCCAAAGGGATGCTTCAGCCTTTACCAGTGCTAGAGTTGAAATGGTAAAATATATCCATGGACATTGTTATGGGATTACCTAAGACATCTCGAGGTAATAATACAATCTGGGTTATTGTTGATCGCTTGACAAAATCTGCTCATTTCCTTCCTATTCAAGATACTTTCTCTCTAGATCAACTTTCTCGATTGTACCTTAAAGAGATAGTCAGTTTTCATGGAGTTCCTCTATCCATTGTATCTGATCGTGATCCTAGGTTTACTTCTAACTTTTGGAAAGGCCTTCAAGAGTCGTTGGGTTCTAAATTAAATTTTAGTACAGATTTTCATTCGCAATCAGATGGGAAGTCAGAAAGAACGATTCAGACTTTGGAGGATATGCTACATGCTTGTTCGATGGATTATCAGGGAATTTGGGATCAACATCTTTCTTTGGTTGAGTTTTCTTATAATAATAGTTTTCATTGCAGTATACAGATAGCACCATTTGAGGTGTTATATGGGAAGTGGTGTTGAACTCCAGCTTTCTGGGATGAAGTGGGTGAGAGGAAGTTGATGAGACCAGAATTGGTAGAAGAGTTGGCAGAAAAAGTTAATCTGATACAGAAACACATGAGAACAGCACAGAGCAGGCAGAAGAGTTATGCAGACAATAGGAGGAAGGATATCTCTTTTGAGGTAGGTGATCATGTTTTATCTCAAAGTTTTACCATGGAAAAGTTTGATGCGATTTGGTAAGAAAGGAAAGTTTTGTCCAAGGTTCATTGGACCATATGAAATTCTGGAGAGAATTGGATCAGGTTCATATCAAGTGGCTTTACCTCCGTGTTTATCTCAGGTACACAATGTTTTTCATGTTTCCATGTTAAGGAAGTACATTCCAGATCCATATCATGTTTTAAGGCTAGACGTAGTTCATCTGGAAGAGAACCTATCTTATGAGGAAAAACTGGTCCAGATTCTAGACCACAGGGAGAAAGCATTAAGGAAAAAGGTGATTCATCAGGTAAAGGTTTTGTGTAAAAACCACATGATTGAAGAGGAAACATGGGAATCTGAAAATGCTATGAGGGATAAATACCCCCACTTATACGATAAGTAAATAAATTGCGGGGATGCAATTTTATAAAGGGTGGGAGTATGTAACATCCCAAGTATGTAATGAATAATAGATATTTTATCTATGTCTATTTATGAATTAGATAGTGTTTTAGAGGCTTAAAATGAGAATAAATCCAATTTTAAGCATGGAATACAGTAATATTTTTAAAAGATTGTTTTACTACCTCTTGATGGCGAACAATTTTTAAATCTATCTTTTGACAACTTTATAATCTATATTTGTCAAAATAAACTTATTCTTTATGATTGGGACATTGAAATTTATTTGGATAAATTTCTGGTATTTTTCTAAAAATGTTCATTTTTAATGAATAGTGAAAAGTGTTGTATTTTAATTCAAAACCACTTTTTAATCTAATTTATTTATATATTTTGATTATATTTTTAATTTTTTTAATGTTTAAATAGAATATATTTTTACCATGTAATCCAATGGTGGACATTAAATTAATTTCACATTGAAATTGGACTTAAACTAGTGTCAATCTTTTGATACTTATTGTTTCATAAAAACACGCTATTTGTCAAGACAATGGGAATTAATTATTAAATTAATTAATGTAACTAATATTTTTTGAATTTTCTAAAATAGACATCATTTTTGAATTAGTAATATCAAATATATCATAGGGTGAAGTTTTGGTATTTTTCTGAAAAACATCAATTTTTGTTGAATAGTGAAACCACTAAGTGGTACTTAAAAAAATTGATTTTTCGTTTAAATGAATTTAACCTGCTCTGTGTTTTGAATTTCAAAAATCCGACATACATGGTTGTCATTAAGAAGTAAAATGTGGTTCAATGGGATTAAAATATTTTTTTGGTGAATAGTATCTTTTAAGTTTTTAATCGCGATTAGAGGTAATTAGTGCAATTTAAGGAAAATGGTAATATAATAAAATGGAAATACCTATACACATGTCCTACCCTTATTGGATGTGTCATGGCCGACCAAGACAATCCATGGGTCAACTTGGGGACCCCATGGAGCCAGTTTGGTAGGAAAATGACATTAATATCTTTTTATTTAATGTTAAAATTAAAATGACACAAACATGACTTATTTTACTTAAACAATTTTTACATGGGGCTATACAAGTCATATTTTTGACAATAAAATATCATTGTAAATATTAAAATATTTCCTACATCATAGTATGTTTTTATAATTTTTAGACATTAAATAAATTAAATTATTTATGACACCATGATGATGCAGCGATTACCTCATTATTTAATGATTTAAATAGAATGGAAAGATAATGTAAAATCTAAGACCTAAACATTTAAAAAACCTATTGGATGGGTGTATTTCGAACCCTTATCACCTTATTCTCGAAACACATCAATGTGGGACCATTAAAATCCGAAACACATTATAAAATAAAGTAACATTTCCTTACTTTCCAAGAGTGCCCCTCCTCTCCTCTTATAAAAGGCCCCCACCTCTACCTCCTTACCCACACTTCAAAAGCCTTTAGCTCAGCCAACCCTGCTCATTAAGTCTCTCCACATACCTCTTGTACTCCTAGAATCCTCACTTTGGGCATAATTCTTCCCAAGGAAGCCTTTGAGCTCAAAACAAAGAGTGCTTCCCGATTTTAAGTTAATATCTTCACTTGTGTTCTTTTGTTTTATTTTGCTTCTCCAACCCCCTAAAATCTTTTTATTCATTTATTTTGTAACAACTCTTGTATCCTAAACATACTAGGATGTCGTTATAACAGTTATTTGAGCTTCACTTACACACACCTACATCTAATGGTTAAAGAACATATTGTTTCCGTGGATGGCGAATTTCTGCCTCCCGAAATGATGATTGTTTAACATTCTTTTAACACCTTCAAAGGTGGAAATTAATATGACACTATATTTATATATGATATATAATATGTTTTTTCCCTTAATCTGCTGTATTTTTCATTTTGGGCATACCATTATGGTTTCCATTATGGGTAAACGTGATATCTTCATTTAAGGAAGTGCGGACTACTGCCCCCTCAAAGTGATTTGATTCGTTAATAGCATATGTGGGACATATAAAGGATGGAGTTATGATATTATATATGATATTATACTGGAATTATAATATACCGTTATATCATAATGATTCCATTTCATAAAATATGAAATAGAAATGAAATTAGCGTTCATGCGTACGTACGGATTACCGTCTCCATGAACGGTGCATTTCAATTCTTACCTCTAAATGATTATGTAATATTATAAATGCATGTATATACTGGATATATATGAAATATATGGCATCTAAATCATGAATATCATTCTTGAGATAATTTATATTTGACTACGAGAACAGCTTGTAAATATAAGAAGATCACTTTTGACTCAAGTACCAATGATCAATAAAACGACCATTATTAACATAAATAATTACATAATGTTCATAACATGGTAATAAGTGAAATAAAATGAATAATGAACTTGATAGAGGTTCTTCAGTAGGTATAAATTAAATGAAGTTTATTATTCAGGACATTAAAGAACGATCGAGTCAAGTCGGACCCGAGGTAAGGGAACTTCTTAACACAATTTCCGTTCTTTGGGTTAATCTCCTACTTTCAAATTATGTCATGATATTATTATATCCTATCTTGTATTTATAATTTATTTATGTGTACATATATTGAATACACATAATAGATCTATTTTATTTAAAAAATGATCTTTGTATGGTACTTCATCTCAATCTCCTTTCATTGAGGCATATTTTATTTTATACACAACCTTCTTTTATACAGTGTATAAAACCCTTTTACATTTACGTTTATCTAGAAGGACTATTTTTTTACGAAGCATTTTACAAAATGACAAAAGGGAATGTATTTGTCGTACGTATGCGGCGACAACAACTTCTCCGCCACCGTGACCATTATTTGAGTTTCGACTTCCTCTACAAGCCATAACTTTTTTGTAAATGAAAAATAAATACCATGTTTTACTTTTCTTTTATTTTGGTATTGAAAATGGTTTTCATAATATTTTTATTATATCAATGTGTTGTATTGATATATTGTGATTAAAATGTGGAAATTTTATGTTTCCTTTATGCATGTCTCATGTGATAGGATTATGTTATGGTTCTTGGGCATTGTTATGAAGATGGGTGGTTCCGTGATAAACTAAGGGAGAGTGATCCCGATATAGCTCTCCAATGCATTGGTCAACGTGAAGGAGTGAAACGTTAAGGTTTCTCTGAAGAGATTTTGGGAATATACTGTGATGGGTATTCAAAACGTAACCAAGAGGGTTACTCCCTATGTAAGAATCTTATGAATGCCTCAAGTTACCTTTATGTCTTATGATTTCTATGATTTATTCATGATTTGATGAGTTATGTTAAAGTGCCTATGTTTTATGGGTAATGTATGATTTCATTCTTATGTATATATGAACTCATGTTTCCTTTGCATATTTTTATAACCCTTTCTGATCTTTTTATGCTCATCCCAAGTTTTTGAAATGTTTTTCAAAGGTCAAGGGAATGGTACATGTTACGATGATAGTGTCAAGGAAGTTTCAAGAAAGAATCCATGTTTTATTTTGAATATTTTTCTGTTGATGGGAAAAAATGAATACTATCTTTTATGTAACCACTTTGTTTAAATGTGGAATGTAATGCAGGTTTTATGATCTAATTATTTAAAACTCTAAACCTAAAAAGATACTCAATGTGTAATCATGTAATAAATCAATATTAAGTAAGTTTTATGGCTGGGGCCTTATATGTTTTCCATAAATTGAATGAAAAATATTTTAAAACATTGAAAATTAATAACTGTGCCACTCACCCTAATTGTAAAAGGGAACCACCTCCTACCACTTATTAACACCTATTGTGCTAATTAGTTGGACCAGAAATTAAAATATCTCTATAGAATCATTATCCTTGTTATATATGTGCTCTCCTACCCAAAATACAAATCTTAGTGCTTTTAAGAAGTGATCCACATGAGTTTTCTCTATAAAAAGATAATAATCTTTCTGAAGCTCTTTATTTTTTTACTTCTTCTTTTGTAGTCTAAAATTACTTCGTAGAAATTAAAATATAATAACACCCTTATATTTAATATATTTTTATTCTATTAATTTGATGTAATAATATTTATATATCACCCTCTCCATAAAATGGGAAATAAAACAATCACACGTGTGCATGAAGGATTACTGTCTCGGGAACTGTTGTAATTTGTTTTCCATCACCAACTCATTTGAATGGCCCTAAAGATTCAACCAATTAAATTTTATGATACATATAAAATGATACTTATTCTATAAAAATTATATATCATCTACTTCCTTACCTTTTTCCCCATATAGGAAATGATTATGTCGCATGTGCGTACATGCAACCTAAATTCCCCATGAAGCGATACGATTCATTTTCCCTATCCAATGATAAGGAATGATTTTAAAAATGTATATAAGGAATATATATTATATTTATATCACTAGTATCATTATTAATAAGATTTAACTATAACCTATATACACTGAATAGATCTTCGATGACAAAACATGAATGTCAATACAAAGTAGTTTACACCTGAAATAATGGTTTTAATGAAACATAGTTAATGAATGGGTGATAAGTGTTATAAGATAATAATATATGGTATTATAAACACCGGTATGTTTATTTTAAAAATTAAAAAAAAAATTAAAAACCACTATACATGAGTTTAAATCATTTTCAACTAAAGGGAAGTGTCAGGTAAGGGGTTTGTTAACTCAATTTCCATCATTAGGTTATAATTTTACTTCATCGACTATGGTACGCCTTGATTATGTGTGAAATTACCTTTTGATTATGTTATTTTATATTTCCACTTTTTTATTTAATATTTTACCCATAATAACTTCATTGATTAATTCTCAATTCTGCAATTCAGTCTTTGTAAGGGATTTAGTCTCAACCTTTACTATATTAAGACATATTTGGTATTATGCATATATTTAAATTTATATGGTGTACATAACATACCTTTGATAAATTTTACATGAATATATATATTTATTCATAATTATTAATGTTCCAACTATAATTTATTATTTGATGTTGTTACAACATGAATGTTCCCAAAGTGGTAAAAAAATATTTTACAATCAAAGTTTTTGGGAAAACTTATATATTTATTAAAGGAAAATTATAATATATACTTCATAAACTACATACATTTTTTCATCCTATAGATATTTAATTATTTTATATATTTTATTCTATCATTTCCTCTATTTATAACATCATTCTGAAATAAAGCATTTAAAATAAAAGTTAATTATATTATTCTTTTGGATCGGGTGTATATTTATTCTTTGTCTATATTTTTTTGAAAATTGTTTTACAAAATTCATTTATATTTACAAAAAATTTGTACATGTATTTTTATGTTATGCAGGATAGTTTATATTTTTAGAAATGAATCCTTTAAACGTTTTTTAATTGCTTCATTTTCAGCCATTTAAATAATAATTAAAAAATTAATGTTTAATTTTTAACTTATACGACATTAAAATAATATCTAACCTCTATAATATTTAGATAATTATATAATATTTAAATTATTTTTCAACTAAAAATACTTATGAAAAATTATTTGAAATGTTTTTTCATTTTTTTATTTCTCCAAAGGACTTGATTTTATTACAAACCTTATTTTTCTAATGAACTGATAGACATATTTATTCATTTCTTTTTTGGGTTATTATAATTGTCATGCAATAGTCACATTAATGTGATCATTGGAAAATAAATGTCTATTAAATATCCATATTCATTGAATCATTTATTTTATTATTTATTAAATCCTACAAAATTTCAATATATGGTTTTTTACATTGAATGTTATTTTATTAACTTGGTAAATATTTAAATTTTGTAGTATTAATGCAATACCAACATTTTTTAATAAATATTATTTATGAATTAAATTGGTCATCTAATATATTCAGATTGCATTGGAAATTTCGTAATGGGCAAGCCCCTAATAATATTTCCCATTGACGCTTTGATATGTCTCATGAGACAAAAAACGTTAGCCATCCTTATTAAATGGGTTTTTTTGTACCTTTTCCCATAATTTAAAATGTATTAGAAAAATTCCTTATATGTAACGATATCATGATATCTGATATTATGGAGTCCAATAGCTTTTATTTCCATCATATAGAATTTAGTTATTATTGTTGAAGAGATTACTTTGTTGATATTATCCATAAATTCACTTCATTCTCAAGTTAATGATTAAATTTTATATGTTTTCAGTTATTTTACATTACATGTTTTTTATTCTTTATTTACTCATACTAGTTTCTAATATATGTAAACATTAAGGTGAAATTGATCTCACCGGTATTTGTTTCCTTTAACCTGGATATGAAGAAGGAATATTTGAATGATTTATAGGATGTGGAATATTTATATTCACGATGATTACTATTTTATCATAATTTAAAATAGAAATAATGTTTTTATCTAGTTCATCAATGATTATAAACGTATCAGTCCTGTGAGATGAGATTTATATTATCTTATTACAATTTAAAAATATTGACACCATTAATGGGTTAGTAGAGTTAGATTGTTTACTATTGTTATTATTGGACTTTTAGTACAAGAATTGGTATCTTGAATTAGTAAAAATATATTATGGGAAAAATATATATGATATACATTTAGGATAAGTCTCAGTATATGATAACACCCGATGTTCTTCGTAATCTAGTTATAATATTATTTTTCTAGAAAATAATCCCTATCTGGATTATACAATTAGATTTTGTTTTATAATTAATGCATCTAAGGTTAATAAACATGAAAAGAATTGGACAAGTATATCTTAACAATAGCTCTGTTGTATAATGAAGTTTCCCTTACTATAAACCTACTTGAACACTCATGGGGGATATAAATTTATAATATCATATTTTATTTAGGATTAATTATTATTTATTTGAATAGATAAGGAGAATTAACTAATTATGTAAAACCTATAGTGTTTCATATTGAAAATAATGGTATATAATAAATTGTTTTCAGGATTATGTAGTTTACCAATATGATTATTGGTTCCCATACAATGATTTTTTTATCATTCAATTGTTAGAACAAGAATAAACCATGTTAATGGTAAATTTTATAGGTAATGTAATGATTTTTCATATGATAAAATAAATGAAATTATATATGGTTAGAATAAGGTTTTCATTAATAAAATATATGATCTTGTTATATGAATAATAATCTCAAAATGGGTGAGTTTTTTGACACACCTAATAAGAAAAAATGGTGTTTAATGGAGAGAATATATGAAAGAATTTTATGTTTCCCACATTTCAAGTATATGCGAATAAGCACTCATAGAAATAACTTTTAGGATTGAGAAGATTTTTTATGTGTAGAAAATAATTTCATAAAGAAATTAATAAATAAGAAGAATATAGAGTTTTATGGAGAGATATAATTTTATTCATATGGTACAATATATTATTCAATTTCATATGTGGGGAGAACATTGAAATTATCTGAGTTAGTGCTTTAATCCAATGGTTAACTCCAAAATAATAGAAGTAACTATTCTATGACAATATTTGATTTAAATGGAATGATGTGTTTATATATTGTGATTTGAGAATTATATTACAGAAGTTATGAAAAAGATATTCTATTTATAATAATAATTAAATACCTATGTATTTTACAACAATAGTATTTCTATAGTGATTTGAAAACCTGTGTTCAGTGCTACCAGTAACCAAGAAAAATGATTTTTTCATAAAATGGTATTTTTTAGAATAAGTTATTATGTAAAATATATACCTTAATTTTAGATTGATATTGATTCAATAAAATATACTAGGGATAAATAGATTATTAACATTGATGATGTAAATATAATAGTATACGTAACTTTGAAACTCATTAGTGATTTATTGAAAAATTGATTTAGGTCATTATTTATGGTGTTAATTATATTTATATAATATATTTCACTGTCAATGATTTTATTTTATGAACAATTAATTTTTTAATTTTTTAAATAATATATGTTTTCATTATGTTTTTATTGAATTATTTTCTATATGTGTGTTTTAAGAGAATATTTGACCATGATATTAACATGTTCAGTTAGGGACATTTAAAACAACAGTATGTTGTGTAGGGATAAATCAAATCATTCTAATTTTTGGGTTAGAAATTTGGTTAGACGTATTTTTGAGGTGTCTTTAGATTAAATTTTTGTGGAGTGAATTAAGTCTAAATTTGGAGGTATTGTACAGGTTAAAGATATTAATGTTTTATATTTATACATATTACATGACATATGTTAAAAATTTTACCAATGGTAAATATTTAAAAAATAATAATAATTTCATGTTAATATTTTATAGACCATATGATCCATTAAAATTTAATTTTAGTGTTTCAGGTATCTAATATCATCCTGATTATTCATTTAATGGAATAAGAGATGTAGTGTATATTCATCAAATCATTGAAAAAATATGAAATTGAACATATGAAATGGATCAAAATCAAGTACATATATTCTTTATTATGTTTATATATAAAGTAAAATAATCCCTCATCATAAGTAAAATGATCTTGAAAGATTATCCTATCACCTTCATTTCCAATGAATTGATATTCTTTGGACCCCTAAATGATTTATGGTTTTTTGTCATCGACATTCCCATGAATATGATATTTAGAAATCTATATTAGTACATGGATGTTAATATTCTCACCCATGTCTATAGTTTAATGACCAACCAATGTTATCTTAATTTGGGAACCCAGTTCTGTTTTATTTCAAGATAAATTATCCTTCCCGCTTACCCTTAATAAAAGAAGATTCTTATCCATATGTATGTTGTGTGTTTTCAATAAAGTTATTTTTGAATATTTAACCTTTTATAGAAGTTATAAACTCGTGAAAACAATATATATTTATTTGGGGATATACACCCTTGAAAAATAGTTTAAAATAATAATAGTATGATAGATTTCTTAATATGGAACACTAATCTTTTTGTAAATTGATATATTTCATAAAAATATTACAATTCATATATGGCCTTTATAAAATATTCTTTGAATTTGAAAGTATGAATATGAGTAACTAAAATATCAAATATTTATGATTTTCCTACTAAATACAAAGGTATTTATTAATTATTAAGATATAAGTACTCAAATTTTAGTAAATTTATTTTATTCTTCAAATAGAAATTTTATTAAAAAAATTTATTCATTTAATTTTTTTGCATTGAAATTACAAATAATTTATTCTTATTTTATAAATTTTATTTTATAAAATTAATATCATTTTCAAAATCAGCATATCAAAATAACCAAATGGTAAAATTTTGGATGTTTTTGAAATGAATTATTTTTCAGCTAATAGTGAAAAATAACGATTATTCAAAAACTCACATTTCATTTCGCTAAATCAAGTAATTTGAAAATATAATTATATATTTTAATTAGTATTAATTTGAAATATGATACATTTTATATTGGATGATCTAATTATTTATATTTGAATATGCAATATTAATTATTTTTATATAAGTTATTTTTTTTGCTCAAAACTTATTTTTTCAATAAACTTTTATTAGTTCTATTCTACGGATTTATTTAAAAATTTATTTCTAACACTTTTATAGGATGAATATATACAAATAGATACCATATTTGCAATTAAGAGGTTAATATTGGGTAAATAGATCATTTTTTGTTCATTATGAATTGTAATTATGGTGAATATTTTTCACCCCTTAACTGAAGAATGTGTAGAACATGGTCAAGACTATGAGATATAGTCAAGAAATCATCTCGAAAAATTAAATTTATTTAATTTAATAGAATTAATGCAGCAAAATAAATCTAAATATTCTAATATATTTCATTTTAATTCCATTAGCCTTAATAATGACATTTATACTATTTTATATAAAGATAATTCCAAAATGTCATTCACTTTATCTTTATTTATTTTATAAAAATAATATTTCATTTAATTATATAAATATACTAAAAACAATAAAAGATAACAAGGTGACACTATATACTGTTACATTTTATCTATTTTTCATTTAGGATACAATAGTGACATTAAAATTAAAATTATAACCATTTAACACTGAAAAATAGTTAAAATGGTTAAGGATAAAAAAGGTTAACGAAGGGGTTAACCCAAATATATGGGTTAAAATGACCTAACCACTTTATTAAACAACATTTTTTTTCAGACATAATATTTTAAAATTATAATATGATTTATTTTGGAACTTTTTTGCTAATAATGTGACTTAATATTATCATAAAACATTAAAAATTATAGGTGTCTCACACTCCTCAATTATAAAATTAAACTGCCTCCCATCACATAGTCACACATCTTTATGAATATATCTTGACAAAACCCTAAACAAATCTATCCCAAAAATCCTTTTCCACATTATATAGGTTATATCCATCCCAAAATACCATCCATAGGGTCCTTAATAAGCAATCCAAATGAGGTTTCTCTTTGAGAAGGTAATGGCCTTAATAAATATTTTTTAATTTACTTATTTTTTTCCTCTTACAATTATGTCATAAAAATTAAAATATAATTATACCATTATATAAATTTTTTTAATATTTTATTATATTTATGGTATAATATTTATCCATATATTTATCCATAAAATGAGAAAAAATCCATTTCTCAACCATACAGCAGACTACCACATTACAAACCAAAGTAATATTATTTTCCATTATTGACTTGCATGGTTAGTTATGATGATGGAACTAATAAATATATATGATTATTATGATATAATATTGATTTGATAAAAAAATATCACAAGCTTCTTTATCCTTTCACTCATTATGTAAATGATTACATTTCTCTTTCGTAAGTATGACCTATCATCCCCTTGAAGTGATATGATTCATTTTTCATATCTAGTTTTCATGAAATATTTAAAAACTATTATGAATAAATATGATAGTTATATCATGAATATATTTTGATACATGATGTAACTATATCCTAATTACATTAACCATAACATCTGGGAATAAAACTTATTAGAAAATGAAGTTGTTAATTCCAAATATAATGGTGATAATGAATGGTTGATATCTAATGGGTGATAAGAGGTTATAATATAATCATATGTAACATATAAAAATAAATTATTGTACATGAAAATTATATTTTGATAATACATTATAATAATTATCATTTTAATATTTCTTTGAAAAAATTGAATTTGATATAATAAATATCGATTTCGATAATAATATATTAAAATAAGAATAAAATGACTTTTTAAAGTTTTCCCTTAGAAGTACAATTATATTAATAATAAATGAAATATAGTATTTCACTATTTATTATTTTATATATAATATGGTTTTATAATATTTAGAATTAAAAATTATTTAATATCAATTTTATATAAATAATGATATTATCTTTCGGAGGTTAAAAGGGGTGATTTTTTGTAAAAATATTTTGTCTTAAAACCACTATTTTATAAAATGACATAATTTTTATACATTTTAATTAATTAGAATAATATTTAATGATGTATTATTTAAGTTTTTTTTATGTGTTATATATATAATTATATTAATTTAAATATATAAAATAATTTTAGTAGACATATAGTTAATGTAAAATCATTTTATTTTTGAAAAATACTTTTTGTGAAAAACTTTTTTTCAACACATTTTGTGGGGTTATATTTGAATTGATTTATACCAAATAAGAAATTAAATTTCATAAAAAATTTCCATATTTTTAACATCATAATTAAAATTATTTAATAAGTTCAACATTATTTTTTTATATTGAATAGTAATAACAATAAATAATTAATTGTTGTGGTTTAAGTTAAGACGGGTCGACCATGGAGTTAGTCTATAATGATAAGACTCAAAATAACCATTAAACTTATTTAAATGAGTTTTATTGTTATATTTACACTTTAGCCTTATCCCCATATAATATGTTCCATTTTGGGACCATATATACAAAATTTGATATTAAATTATTAAAAAACTCTAAAAAATAAATTTGATCTACTCATAAAAATTATAAAATGAAACCTCAACCCCTCGCTTATTTACACCTCTTTATAAATTTATCTCAAGAAAACAGTAACAAAATTATCTCCCAAAAATCCATAGGGACTTTTTAGAGGTATTTTTGTTTTTGAAAAGGTTAATCCTAGGGTCATTAACATGATATCAAAATGAGGTTTTTCTAAGAGAAGGTAATTGTCTTCTCCAAACTCTTTCTTTTTTGCTTTTTATTTTATCACCATAAAATATTTATTAATAATTAAAATATAATATTACCAGTATATATCATACACATATATTTTATTATGTTTAAGTACTAATAGGTATCCATTTTATTCTCTATCAAATTGGAAACAAAAACATCAATCGTGTTTATGGAAAACTACCTTCTCGCTAATCGTTGTAATTTGTTTTCCATCACCGACTCATATAGATAGTAATAATGATGGTAATAATTAATATATATGATAATTATTACATAATATTATTTCATTATATTTAATATATCATTAAATTAATTACCATTTGATCCATTGTGTAAATAGTAATGTCGCTCATGTGTATATACGACCTACCGTCTCCACAAAATGATGTAATTAATTTTCAATGTCCATCTTTGTATAATAATTCTAAAAATGTATATAATGAATTAATATTATATTTATAACATTTTCATAATTTTTTTATATTATGGTACTATATAATGTGCATGAAAATTAAAACATATGTGACAAACATGAATGAAAAAACAAGTAAGTCAACACCTGAAATAACACTAATAATAAAATATTGTTAAATAATAGGTTATATGATGGTATAAAATTATAATATATGATATTATAAATATTAATATGTTTTTGGTATAAATTAATTAAAAACATTATGACCATTATAAATGAGGTTAAATCATGTTCAAGTAAATCTTGAGGAAAGTGATTTTGCCTCTATTTACACTCTACTGAGACATATTTGTTATTATACACCTATTCACATTAATGTGGAATATATAATTACTAATTGATGTATTTAAAATTAATATATATTCATTTATTATGATTAATGCATCAATTCATGTATATTATTTCACGTTGTTTCAATTTAAAAGTTACGAAAGATATAAGAATTTGATTTACATTCACAATTTTTGGAACTACTCTATTATATTCATCAATGTAAACTTATAACCTATCTTCAATTAAATTAGTATATTTTCCTAACCTATATATATTTAATTTTTTTCCATATTTTCAACCAAAATCTCCTCATGTGGGTACTTTTATCAAGAGAAAAAGTGTTTAAAGGAATAACTTAATTTATTTCACTTTTAATAGGATATACTTTTCTTTTATGTCCATATTTTTTAAAAAAATTAAAAAATTATTTTTATTTACTTAAATTATTTATAAAATAAATTTAATGTTATCCTATAATATTATTCAATTTTTTTAAAAGAATCATTCTAAGGTTATCTAAAATGGTTGTTTTCAACTTCCATTACAAAAATCCAAAATTAATGTTTTAACCTATAAGGTGATAACAAACTTCCCCACCACCATAACTATTTTAAGTTATTTATTTTCTCTTATTAATTTCAATTTATTTTAAAAAGTAAATCCATTACTAAAATTTTATTTTAATATTTCACTTCCTTTTTCTATATGTTTCCAAAGGTTATGAATTTCTAAAAAACCTATATTTTGAGTGGAATAATGATAATCTATTATCAACATTTTTATTATTTAACTTTCTTTAGAAAAATTAAATTTATTATGATAGATTTAATTTGAATTTATATTCAATATCTATATTTAATTTATCATGGATATGATTATTTCTTGAAATTTATTAATTTTTTTCATATAGTGTTTTATGATGAAAGTAATTTGATTGAATGTGGAAAACCTAAATAAATGTGTATTACTTACTAAATATTGGAATTTATTTATAAGGAATATTTTATATGAATATAATTGATTATTAAATATAATAGGAAGCAATTGGAAATTTAGTGACATGTCGGGGCCAGTTTTAGATAGCCCCTCGATACATCAACATGTCTCATTAGACAAATAATTTGGCCAAATTAAATTGGTTTATAGTGTATACCTACCCATTGATTAAACTATCTTGGAACAAGGACTTTATCGTATTGAGACTATGATGTTTGAGATCATGAAATCCAATATTTAATCATTTACTTCCTTGTGAATTTAGTTATTATTAATCATTAATTTATTGTAATGATATTATAAATGTATTTATTGCATGCTCAAGTTATTGATTAAATGGAATGTGTTTTCATTTTTTTGCATTTATTTATCGATTATGAATTATTTACTCATGATATCTTCCAATATATGTAAACAAATACTAAGTATTTGATATTAACATTATTTTTTTAATCTCCCTAGTATATAATTAAGAATTATTCGAATGAGTTTCAAGGATTCATAACATTTTGTTTTTCACGTTTTATATTTTTTCCCAAATGTGAAGTGGATATCATATATATATATATATAGATCTTCATGAAAACTAAACTGATCATTCCTTTTGGATTTTAACCCTTTTATATATTTTAATGTAATAAAGATGAAACAAACTATGGGTTGTTTAAAGTTGTGGGTTCTATGGTTGGTCATAGATTATGTTTAGGAAAAATCTTAAAACAATATTTATGACAACAGACATTATGCAACATAACAATATGAATAAATTTGAGGTTAAGTTTAAGTATATGATATCAACAGAATGATTATGTAAGGCAGAGATAATATTGATTTTCCACAAAATAAAACCCTAAATGGATTATATATGTTGATATTGTTTTTTAATAGATGCATCTATGGTTAATAACCCTGGAAAGTGTTGTTTTAAGTATATCTAGCCATTATACTAGTTCTTGTTGAATGATACCTTATTATAAACCCAGTTTGAAACAACTAGGGGGATTTGGATAAGAAACTTTAAATTTTATTTAGGAAAAAATATGAAGTATTAGAAAATATTTCTATGATTTAATGATATCCCCAATGAAACCATGTTTATGATTCTGAGATTACCAATGCATAAGTTTTCAATTTATATTTAATGTTGTTATATTTTTATAAAGATATATTCATATTTAAAATTCATAAATTCATGAACTAATCAAGTATATTTCATTATATATAATTGGTTCTTGGAATAATAATATTATTAATACTCATGGGAAATGTATAAATTTCCTAGTAGAGAAATCCAATACAATTGGTGTTTGAGTGGAGAAAATCCGAGATATATTAGAGTAGTTTTCCCAGTTTATGACTTTTAACCTTCAATATATAGTGTAAAATGATGTTTCATGTAATTATACCCCTATATTATAGTGTTTCATGTGATATAATCCCCCCTAATTTAGTGGGACTTCTAATCATGTGGTAGCTGAGAATTAGATTAAGTCCCTATCAAAAACCGAATTTGGTCGCCATCATTACTAGGACCAAACCCATTCCATGGAAAGGCTCTAAGGATGTTACCTATCCCCAAAGGCTGTAAAATGTTCCTGAGTATCAAAAATAATGGTTTGGGAATGACTTAATTGAATTAGGATACATAAGACAACAAAAAATAATCAATAAAGTGAATTTGAAAATTCATTATAAATAAACCATAATTAAGAATTCTAAAATGAATCAAATGTTTTTAACATGACACAGGGCATCTCAAACTACAAAAGTAGAATAAAATACAACCCATGTACCACCACATGACAGGGGTTCATCACCCACGAGTAATCCCCACAACACCGCACAATAGAAGTGACTAGAAACCTGGATCGCTATCTCAAAAAGCCTTTCCCTTATCTGTGTCAAACATAACCAAGACTACTTACACCCCAAGGTGTAAGTAGGTTTTGTGCCTGATACCAATAGTATCCCACCCAAATATTCCATGTGACAAGCATTATAAGATAAAAATCTTTCAATTGTGCTATAAACAAAGAATGGTATCAATAATTTATAAAGGTGCATCTTTTAAATAAAAATAGTTTTCAAAAAGGGTAACTTTAAAGAATAGAAACATTTAAATAAACCATTTAAGCTATATAATTTTACATCTAAACACACCTTATTCCAAAGATAAATGCAAAATAGTCAATGAGCAGTCAACACAGGAACACCCCTAGGCACTAGTTAGTTGTTATCCCTATGTACCTCACATCTTGGTGTGAAAGTAACCATAATAATATATGTTCTCTTTCATGATCCACTATTAAGGGATTCACCCATTACCTAGTAGTCCCCAACATCATCATCACAAAAGTTTTTTTAATGTTCTCAACTTCAATATTTCTATGTGAAATAGGGACAAAACCACTCCAGATCACTAGTGTGGAAATAAGGGTTCTCAAGATTATGTATTTAATTGAATGAAAGATACCACTTTTATCCAGTTCATAAATAATAAATAAATGGGTAATTATTCAAACCAATATACCAAGAATCATGGGAACTTACCCTGTAAGAGTTCATGGGGGAAGTCCATGTTTATGTGATCACTACAGTTGAGGTTGAAGTTCCAAATGATATACTGGAAGGTACTTTAATCATATATTAAAATTTAACTAATGGTTTAATTGATTCTATATCCTCTTACTCTTTTATATATTCTAAATTTTCTATGAAAATTATATATTTCCTTAGAACATTAATAGGGGAGTTTTCTGTCAAAAATCTAAGTTGAAATCTATCTGCGATAAGGATGTGTCAAGAACATTCCATTATGACACAAAAATTTGATCAATTTATAGACTTTATTTTGATACCTATGGTTGACTTTGACACCATCCTTTTATGTAATGGATTTAAAAAATTATGATAAAATTTATTTTAAATTGATGGAAATTGATATTAATGACAAAGATCTGGAATTTCATATCTTTTAAGTGGAGACTTTATCAACATGGTCATGTCTAAACCCACACCCAGTTTCTCTTATAAATGAGATTGTAGGGGTAGAAGAGAAAACACAATAAATAGATAGAAAATGTAATTATAAAATCGAGTTTTTATGTATTATATAAAAATAAATTTATATATTTCTTAAGGAATTAACTACACATCGACCTGATCAAGAAGTAGAGTTTTCGATTGATTTCATCCCTCATACATCAATGAATTATTATAGAATGGACACCTTTGAATTACCATAGTTGAATAAACAACTAGATTACATTTGAGATAAATTTTTTATATATCTATTTCTTTAAAATTATGGATAAAGTATTTTTTAAAAAAATCGATATGGATCCCTGAGTTTGTTTATTTAATATAGGTAGATCAATGCCTTTACGATAAATTGGAAGCACCCTCTACCTCAAATTGATGGCTTATACAATTAACTTCATAGAGCTCGATATTTTTTGATGAATTCCTTCAATTCAAGGTATCATAAATTTTAAGAAAAGAAGAAATATATTATAAAGATATTTTTTTGAATTAGTTATGGAAACTATGAGTGTACAATAATTCAATTTGGATTTAGTAATATACCCTCAATGTTTATGGATCTGATGAATGGTCTATTTAAATTATATCTTGATAATTTTTCTATGGTATTTATTCATATTATATTGATTTATTATATAATCTATGAGGACCCTAATAATCACATGCATATCATTCTTGAGATTATTAGAGGAAAAAAAATTTATGATAAATTTATAAATTTTGTATTCTGGATTCGGAATGTTTTTCTCTTTCAATATTTGATCCAATTATGGAATTCTAGTTAATAATTTCATGGAAAATATAGTAAAATAATGTCCTACACTTAAGAACATTTCATTAATTTTGTAGGATATTATAGTTTTTTTTATCATTTTTACTAATTAGATTACCCATTAAACAAGCTTACACATAAAGGGAAAATTTTCACATATTTATATTAAGGTGAAGAATTATTTGAAACACTTTAATTAGTTATTCGTCAATGTTTATATTTTTCCTCTACCATTAATAAATGATGGGTTTGTGAGATATAATGATTCACTGAAGAACGGACTTGGTTGTGTTATTATGTATAATGATAATGTAATCGCCTATGAAAAAAGGTTCTTAAAGACTCTCTAATAGAACTGTATTAATCATGATCTTGATTTATAATCCATGGTCATTCCTTTGAAGATATAAAGAAATTATCTATACATTGAAATATGTGAGCTATACAGAGACTATAAGATACTAAAATATATATTTTTCGAAAAAGATCTCAATATAATGAAACATAATTGGTTTTATTTACTCAAGAATTATTATTTCCCAATAAACCATCATCCATATAAGGAAAATATAGTGTCCTTTGTTTTTTGAAGTAGGTGAAATTCCAAAGGAATTTTAATTTAATCATTTAGTGGATGGGTTGTTCTTTAAAATAATAATTGGAATGTAAAACCAACTTTTTGAATAATTAAATGTGATGGTTTTAGACTTAGATAAAGGTATGAAGGGTATATAGAGTATCCCATTGAATTTTGGGGGCATGAGGCTCTGAAAAATAAAAATCATAAAGAACTAGTCATGGCACATTGTTTATCTGAAAACTTGCGGCCTACCAAGGGAAACCATGGGGCATATTTAATAGGGTTCCGGGTGTTTCATAGTTTTTAAAAACCATTTCCACAAGGACATAGAGTCATTATTCTCATTTCAGGTCCATTGATATAGGGGAAATTCACAGTTATTGCATATTTCCCCAAAGCATGTATATAAACCACGTGGCTACCATTCTTAGGTAGTGGAATAAGCATGGTTGGTGAATCGTTTGGGAAACCAAGTGTCCAAACTATCCACCTCATTTAAAAGGGGAAAATTGCCATTTTAGCTTCCATTATTTTAATTTTATTCTCCCCTATTTTCTTTTCCTCCATCACATGTAGAACACCTCCGACTCAATATTCTCCTCTCATCCCCTAGGGATGAGAGATATCACCCTCGTATAGCCTATAATTTGAGCACTATTAATTACAATGGATAGATCATGGTGAGTCTATGACACATATTACCTCTAATATTTTTTTTATTTAACCATATAAAAGGTTATCATAGTGCTAACTAAATCACTCAATTTTATAGGTGTTTATCTATTTCTTCTACTTCCCTCAACACAGACCAAATCAAGCATCAATATTGGATTTCTGGGTTATACTTGGTATAGGTTAGGAAGAATATACATTTTACATAAATGTTTAGTTGATTTATAGAGTGAACTATTGTTTCAATCACCGGTATTTCCATGTGATGCCACTAAAATATAAAATAAATTATGTTGAACATCTATCAATTATTTTTGGTATCCCTTGAATAATTAATTTAAAATTATTTAGGACTTTAAATTCAATGTTAAATGTTCCTTAAGAGAATACGCCATGAATACCATCAATTAATTAAGGGCTTTTCTAGTAAAACCCTTCTCTTTGGTGTTTTGTCTTCAAAAATACAAATGTGTTGTTCAAATGAGCATAAGAAGATGTTTCACCCTCCATTTCATCCCTTACCCTAAAAAACATCTTCCAAGTGGTTATGGCCTTCAAAATATTGAGCTTTATCGGTGATATTTTAAGCATTTCATGTTAGAATGGATGTTTTGTACATTTTCATGCATAGTCTTATATTCCATGGGCAGACCAACTAGACCTACTACATTTATTCAATTATTAGTATTACATTGTAATAGAGGGAACTCCAAAATTAATTAAATGAAATTTTATGGTTATGTCACCAATTTTAAAGTCTTTATTATGAGTTACATAATTCTTAGTATGTGTACCCAATCTTTAATATTATTTTTCTTGACAAATGGGATTTCCCTCTTAAATCACATGTCTATATGTGTGGTTTGGTTATAAATGTAGCCTTCTTCCTTATTAATTTAAATAATAAAATTAATGTTTACACTCCTTAAGAAATACATAGGATCTAGTTATAGAATGCCTTGTATGGGATAATGGGATGATATTCGATTTGTGTACCTTAGGTGAAACTTTATACTACTTTATGGGCTTCCAAGAACAATCCTAAAGGTTACATTATGCTATGATATGCAAGGATCGATACATGGTATTCCTTGGACATGATCACAATGTGTTTTTTACTTCCTTGAGTGACCCTAGTTCCCTAGGGGAGAGCCAATGAATGGGCTTAGTGTTGAGACTATTACAACATGCCACGATCAATACTCAGACAATTATATGAGATACGAAAGATAGACTCAGAGGTTTAGGATCATACACTATACATAGAGTAATACATTGGATTCCATTTATAGATCTCCCTATAAAACTCTGACAGTGATGCGTATTCATAGTTTCCTTGGATTGATACATTGGGTTCCTTTCGGATGTTCTTGGATAGGATCTGGGTTCCTATTATAAAATTCCATGGTAATCTTATATTAAAAGACTATGAATTCATTGTTTTTTCTAATGGACACGTTCAATAAGCTAAATCCCATTATTGGTATAAATCCATATTATGATACATTTCATGAAGTATTATTTATATTTAACCCATTTTCTCACATGTTTCTATTATTCAGAGACATTATTCCTTAGGTCATAGATGGTATGGTCAGATAGATTTCCCCTAGGAACCTAATGTGACTTATTTATTCTTTTTATTTATTTATTGAATTACTTTTCATACATAAAGAGTCATATAATTTATATACACATACTGGATTATTCTTTTGAATCCATTTGCGGTGGATTGTTGAGTTTATCACATACCCTTATTGAGTCATAATTTTACTAGGGTACTAGAGAGGACCTCATGTTCACGAGTCACTGTATTATTGCTTGTTTTTTTGTTGTTCTTAGGATCATAGGATCACATGATGGAGCTAGTATATAGGGTACTTATAGAGATCACCCTAAAGGAACTAATTTATTTTCCTTATCCTTATATTGATTTGTATTGTATTTCATGATGTACATTTTTGTCTATATTGTAGCTTCAACTAGACATCCGTGCATATATGTACTCTTGAAGTTCATTATTTCTTATTGTATTTTATTCAGTTTTAATATTATTCTTCCACTAATCCTAATGTTTTTTTTATTTTTTACCGATTCTACAATTATCTATTTTTTTCTTATGATATATTGTTGTGTTACTCTATCAATAAGGTTATATTCTCCTCATCATACCACCATTAGACCCTCACTACTATTAGAAATCCATTAACCTATGGGGAGGCATTCTTGAGGTTGTGTGATGACTAGTCTAGCTAATGGTTCTATTGTATTTCAGGTCAATACATTACAATGTGGTATCATAGACTTTTCCAATTGTCATACTATTTCGAGTTGGTTGACAGAAAACTATATATGTTTTAACCCTTGGTAAATATCTGTGTCTGGAAGTGGTCAACCCATGTACGGGGAAAAGGATAAGAGACTATGGATGGGATTTCTGTTCATGATATTCATTATTACAATTGATTATGATGTCAACTTGATTGAATAGTACACTTTCTACTACATTATGTGTTATGATATTTGTGGTATTTTACATTTGGTCTGGTATGGGAAGGAATAAGCATTACATGATTCATAATAGGCACATAGGTATTCACATTCCACGCATATTGCATTCAAGGTAGATTGAGTTGTTAGGCTATTTAAAATTATTTATCTGACTTGTGTGTTAATTTATTACCCATTATATACCATGATAGGTATTTTAGTAATAATATTTGTCTTATAACTTCTTAATAAATTCATTTTCATGATTTTTTTATAAAAATATATATTATTTATTTACTGTGTACTCCTTCAAAACCTAATTCTATAGTTATTTTTTATGTAGTTTTTTACCTTGCCCGGATTTTTTCCTTCCTTATATAGTATTTCCCATATTATTTAATCCTGATTTAATGATTATTTATTATGTTTATTTTTATCTACTTCTTGTTATTACATTCCTAGATATAAAATTATTATTCAATTGGTTATTAAACTTCCATAATCAAACTAAATGTTGATTACCTACATATATTTTTTGGGAAACCATACAAACCAATCCTAAGATGATTGAGCCATGGTGCATTGCTTGCATGGGATAAAACACTATTGTTTCCAGTTATATGGGATCCAATATTCAATTTATAGTGTATGGGTAATTTATAAATTGGGAATTGGTGACCCACATAATAAAAACAATATTTATAAATTTAAAATACCTTGAAACTGATGTAAAAATAAATATTTTTAAATTTTGAATTTAAAAATAATTGGATATATTTATTAGGGCGTCAAACTCAATAAATTAGGAATAACCACCAGTATGGACAAATTAAAAGATGAAAAATTGGACCCAAGTAGGTTAGGTTGGGTTTCTTATTTATAATATAGATTTGAATCGACCCAAGTGTGATGGTCATTGTTTTTGTGATTACATGATAAACCCATTAAAGTTGCTTTAAAAAATATTAAATTTTCAATTAAATAGGGTTGTATTTTGATGAACCCAGGTTGACATGAATAGAACCCTTATAATTTGCTTTTATTATAGAATGATTAAGATGCTTATAGGTTTCCTTTCTTTTATTATTCTTTAGTTCTAACCCCATGGTGGTATATTTATTCTATATAGTGATGGTATTTTAAAGAATTTGATGCCGCTTATATGGTTGTACATGTAAAATTATGGACAAATCCTACTATATCAGCACCTCTTAAATTAATAAAATACATGTTATCTACCATTTAACATTATTATTAATGGGTAATTAATTAATTAAAATTCAAAATTAAATCTAAAGGTTGTTTTCCTTTATTGACTGGAATTGAAAAATTATTTAACTAATCCCAATTATAATAACATTGTGAATAACTGAATGGAATTTAAAATGGGTGTTTTTTGTAATAAATTTCCTAAATGGGGTGGCATTTTAGTTAAAAAACAATGTTTTAAAATATGTTTTAAACATGAATATGTACCTTGTGACCATAGATGAATAAAGTTCCATATATAAATGTTTTTCATGATTGGTGATTTATAATCTCTAATTGATCCTTAAAATACATATAGAAATAAATGTGTAATTTTTAATGACTTCAAATTGAACCTTAGGTTGTTTCCTTAGCTCCAACCCTCATGTAAGGGTAGTTTAAATCTTTTTTTGAGCATTCATTTGAATAGGAACATGACTTCTACATGTAGGTACAATCTTCTAGAGTTAGAATTCGGATGATAGGCCATAGGGCCTAGTGACATTCTCAGTGTGACCCTGTTATAGGGTCAATGAATTATACATTGGAAAGGGTCCATCTCATTGTAGGTAGCACCCTCAAGAGTAAAAACCTTAATAGTATCCCAGATGAGATTTCTGACATGTGGTTCTCTTCAGGTGTCGTTTTTCCACTGTTGGACTATTTTTTTCTAAAATGAAAACTTTTCCTACACAATTAGTTGTTTTGTAGTTTTAATCTTTCATATATGTGACAATTTTTAATTATTAGTTCTTGTATATTAGACAATATTAGTGCATGGTCAACAACTTAGTGGGTCATGTGGCCATTCTTCATCTTCCTCTTCAGTGATGGATAGCTTAGTAGGTCATTAGCCATCTTTACAATCATATGGTGTAATACAAATTTAAGCTAGTTCTTTCTATGGGCCATCAGATAGTATAATGCATAAGATAGATGAGAATATAGATAGTACTAAGGATGTTCCGTTAGGTTGGTGGAATCTCAGGTTAGTGTACATTGACCAACATGGTACTCATCGAGTTGTTTAAAGGTATAGTGAACCATGTTTTTTGTTGTAGCCTTTCGAAGCCTTAAGCTATTAGTCTACATTATCAGGTCATCACAGAAGTAGAGTGACTGGGACATTAAGGAAAAACAATATTCATCACAATTCTTGGATGACGTTCAAAGCTATATTAAGTGTTTTAATACGCCAGTCATGTTGTTTAGGATTGTACACAAAGGGTGATGGCATGAATGGACGTAACATGAGATGATTTTCATTCAAACATCTAAAGTAATATCTAGTCTATTGTGCTTATATATGGCTAGACTATCCCTTTTTGTTCTAATGCTTATTGAATCAATTTATCCCTATCCAGGACCATGGTTAGTGGTCTATGGAGCATGTTTTGTGGGTTGATACCTCTCTCTCTTAGTAAATTTCATTATGAGGAAACTCTTAAGGTGTGGATCATCATCTTAGTTTTAGAACATATATTTACTTCCAAGTTGAAGGTACACAACCATTAATTACCCTTTATAAATTTCCAGTGCTTCTTTGGAATGCCCTTTTGGATGGTGAGTTTCGAAATATGTTATATACTTATAATGTAGATTGACGATTGGATGGTTGGATATGTGGGAAACCATTGAGAACGTTGTTGGTAATGGATGGTTTCTTATGGTTTTGATTGACTAATTCACCTGATGTCTCATATTATAAATGCATCATGGTTAGTTTTTTTTACATAATGATAGCTAAGGATGATCGCGTCTAAGTGAATACATCCGGAGAGGTTCAGCTGACCCATCTTTATGCCCTTTGTCACAGTTTGTTCGAAATTGTATAGATAACCTAATATTTTAAATAATGAGACTGTATTAGGTCTTATGAGTAAGTATTTATATCCTCTTTGTGAACTATGTCCTTAGTAACCATCTTTTCCCCTGTCTTGAAATCATCCAGGTAAACTGAGAGAGAGTTGGTTATATTCCACAGTAAATTTAAAAAGGTGTTTGGCTCATTAAGTAGGCTTTACAAAAGTTACACTCTAGAAGAATTATTTTTATTAGAGTCATGGTTATTGATGAATGATACTTGGATTCTCGAGTAGTAATTTTTTGGATAGACTCATGTACATCAACTATTTTTCCATTGACATGACCTCTAGGTGAACACTGTTTCAGGATCAGTCAGTGTTATTCATAGTAGTCATTCAGCTTTGTTCTGTTGTCTCACATGTAAACATCAAAGTATTAAATCTCTTGGATAAGCTCCTTGGACTCCATATTATTATTATGAATCTTCTCAGACCATGTTCAATCATGAATTTGATGTTTAAGAGTAGAAATCATAGTGTGATGGATCGAGAATACACCCATGTTTTTTATGGGGAAAGACAACATAAAGGGGTTTTGTATATAGTCTTCAATAGGAACCAGTTACAGGTTTTAATGAGGGTTCTTAGAGAAAATAATGAGGTTCCTTCATCTAATGGCACTAGTTATAGATTTGAAAAGTCATGATCCATTTAATCAGAGTGTTTTGTGGGTATTTAGGCATAGACTATTTGACGTGATCACTATCTCCCCCTCATATTATATGTGGTTGATGAGGATCCATTTTTAGCAAATATTTAGGTTGAGGAGAGGGAATTGTTAGTCTTTTAAGGACTTTTTGAATAGATGTCTCAACCTAGATAAATGAGGATATTTTGGATTCATCCATTTGTTTAAATTGAATATCATGTTGTGGGAATCATTAGAACTATACTACCATTCTTAAATAGAAAATTCCAATGGTAGGGATACCATGAGACATATTTGACCATTCAAATTAGAGAAACTATGGTGGGGAGAGCCTAGTTCAATTTATGGAAGAGACAAAATTTTGATCATGGCTTAGATAACCTATGTTTCGATGTCCAGTTCTGAATTTGATCATTAGTTTTAGTTTCAATGGATTATATGTCATGTGTAAAAAAGATTCTTGGTTTCTTTGTTGGGAGTTTAGAAATGCAAAGCGATCATCTTGTCATCTTTAATGACTTGAATTGGTCAATATTATTTTTCATTTGTTCTCTAAGGCTTCTTAGGGATGATATTTTTCAAGATGGGGAGATCATTGCATCCCATATTTTTTAGACCTATTGAAATTCTAAAGGAATTATAATTTTATCATTTGGTGGACGGTTCATTCTATAAACCTATCTTCAGAATGTAAATAACAATTTTAGAACAGTTACATATTTCATTATACCAGATTAAGTCTTGAGGGAATCCTATGGGGTCCTTTCAAGGCTCGGGACCATCTAGCTCTGAAAACTCAAAATTAGGAAGAACTAGTCAGAGTGCATGGTATGCCTGAAACATTGCAGCCTACCAGAGGAAAATGTGTGTCTTATTCTATATGAATGAGGTTTTCACACAATTTTGAATAAATATGTTCACCATTCCACATGGTTGTGTGTCTAAATTTATGTCCTTTTAAAGAGGGTAAATTCATGGTTGGTTCACGATTTCCCAAATCATTCACATGATCCTTTTGAACCATTTTGTTGTGGAACATACATAGTTGGCTCACAATTTTTCCAACTATGCCACCATGCTATGAACTTAATTTAAAGGGGAAAAATTGCCCTTTTTAAATCTATCAATTCAATTTTCTTCTCATTATCTTCACATAACTCCCATCCTACTTGAGATTCTCCTCTGCTCTCCTAGAGATAGAAATATATCCACTATGTTTCCTCTTATTCGAGTGCCATCAAGTGTGTTGGTTAGATATTAGTGATTCTAAGAATATCCATCCCTCAAATATTGTTTTCTTTAACCGTATAAAATTCCATTGTGGTGCGAGCTAATTCACTGTATATTCAGGGTGTTCTCCCATTTCTTCAATTTCTATTGAACTAGACCAAACCAAGCCTTGAGAATTGGCATGTGGGTCATCCATGGTATAAGGTATGTGGTTTATATATTCACCCTTAATATTTTGTTTATTTATAATCTGTGTAGTTGTTACACACAATGTAATATCCATGTGACACATATTAAATATAAAAGAAATTATGTAGAACCTCATGCCCTTATTTTTGGTAGCCATTTCATAATTTTTTTACATTATTTATGGATTTGAACATCAAGGTTGAACTGAACTTAGGGGAATTAACCCTGAATAAATTTAATTAATTAATGGTTTTTCTATGAAAACCCCTCTCTAAGTTGTTTTTTCTTAAAAAACATTTTTTTAAATGTAAAATGGGAGGATCTGTCACCATAAATGTTTTACCTCAGCTGATAAATAATATTCTTAGTGGTTAATGCCTTACTCTTATAGAGTTTTCACGATGATTTTGTATGTCATTCTTGTTAACATGTCCTTTTTATACATTTTCATGTATGGTGTTATCTTACATGGACATACCCCCAAGCCCTGATACTTTTATTCAATTCATAGTATTCCTTGGTAATAGAGAGAACTACCTAATTAATTAAATGACATGTTATGGTTGTGAGCACTCTTTTAATGTTCTTATTATGGGTTCTAGAATACATAGTACACGACCCTTATCATTATTATTAATCTTCATGATGATAGGAATTTTCTATATTAAAGCTCATGGATTGAGGTATGGCAGGGTTATAAACATGGACATACTTATTAATAATATAAATGATAAAATTCATTTTCAAATTAATAGAGTGACACTTAGTCTCTAGTTATGGAATTCCATGGATGGGATCATAGGCCAGTAGTGGTCATATGTACCTTTGGAAATACTTGGAACCCCTTAAATAAATAGAAATAATGGGATCATATGTTTCTTTATGTATGATACACCCAGAGCGATACTTTGTTTGGCTTAGATGGGCTCACCATCATTTCTTACCTCATTGTGTGACACTGGTTCCCTATGGTAGAACCTATGGATGGGCTTGCTAGAGAGATAGTTTCACCATAGAATAATAAATACTAGACCACTATGTGAGATACCAGGGAAACACTTTGAGGTTGAGGACCTTACACCATGTCGAAATGGATATTTGGGATTCCATTTATGGGTTGACTTCGACGAAATCTAATTGAGATGATTATTTATTGTGCCACTAAAGAGATACTTAGGATTCCTTTTGGATCACCTTGAACAGGATCAGGGTGCCTCTTATTAAATTCAATGATGTATCTTATATTAAAATACATTTAATTCATAGTTATTTTCTATGGATGTGTGCACTAAGCCAAAACACATGGTTGGGTTCAGTCTATCATATGAAATATGTTGTGAAAGGATATTTCCATTACACCCATTTTTTTATTGGATGAATCTAGTTCAAGGGAATTTAGTCTTATTTAAAAGTAGGTATGGTAGAACTAGTGTCCCATGGGAATATGAGAGGACTTATTTATTCTTTTTATTTATTTATCTATTCACCTTTCATACCTACATAGAAGCATTCATTATATACACAAAAAATATTATTATTTAGACAATATTGGTGGTGTATTACTGAGTATATTTCACACTATTATCAGGCCACCAATTTACTAGGGTACCAACTAAGACCTCGTGATTGTAAATCTTGTGATTATTCACTGTGTTTTTTATTGTTCATGGGAGCTTTGGAGCACAGGATAGAGCTAGTACTCAGGATGCTCATGAAGTTCTCCCTAACAGATCTTATTTCTTTTCATTATTCATGTATATTTTTTTTATTTTACCTTAATTTATATATTCTAGCATCAATTTATCCTAGATGAAGTGAATTAATCTTATAAATTTCCATTTTGTTATTTTTTATTATTCCTTTATTATATTATTCTTTCGTTGGTCTTTATATAATTTTTTATTATTGATTTCTCAAGTGTATGTTGTTTTTTTATGATATAATACTATGATACTCTAGTAATGAGTTTATAGTCTCCCCATAAACCCACCATTAGACCCTGGTTGTGATTCAGAAGCCTTTAGCTTAGGTGGAGATATTCTTGAGACCATGTGGAAACTAGTCCGACTACTGGGTCTATAGTCAGTCGGGATGGGAAATTATATCAAATAAAGTAGTTCATACATTAATGAAGAAATATCATAGAGTTTTGATGAAATGAGGATTGAAAATAATCATATATTAATGGATCTATTAAATATGAATGTGGAAATATTTTAGGGGAGAAAAAAATAACTTTTTAAAATTATAACAGAACCTTTTTTATTGGAAAAGATTAAGTATTCCCAATGTGATGGTGAGAATTTTCAAATGAAAATTAAATATTTGAATGATGTGGATTTAGAATAATTTTTTTGAAGATGGCATTCATAATTTTGGAAAGATAATATGTTCTCTATATGAACCTATGCAAAAAATGTAACTTTGGGATGATGCACTTCACTCAAATTTATATATACACCCTAGTTGCACCAAGATTTATAGGGATGTGAGGGAGAATATTTTGTAGGATAATTAAATTTAGAAAATTTCTTGTTATATATCAATCTGATTTTTTTTTAATAGTATAAGTCTAAGAGATAGCATCATTGAGGGTTAATGAATCTTATACCTATATCTATGAGAAAATGGGATGACATTACTATGAACATTGTCATGGGACTACTAAAGACTCCTAGAATGATTTATTTAATTCAGTTATTATTGATCGCCTTACCAAAAATTCACATTTCCTTTATATAAGAGAATATTAACATGTTTAGATCCTTATATGACTCTATAATAATGTTTTTTTTAAGACTTCATGTTTCCCAATTTAAATTTTTTATGATTTTGTACCTTGATTTACATCAAAATTCTAGAAAATTATTTATAGTTCTCTTAATAATATGCTTCATTTGAGAACCACATACCACACTCAAACTGATAGACAATCCAAGTAGACTATTAAAAAATTGTAAGAAATTTTGATATTATGATCACATGACATTCAAGCTATGTGTAATCAGTTTTCTCCTTCACTATAGTTTTCTTATGATAATATTTTCCATTCAAGAATTCAAATTGTGCTATATGAATCATTATAAGGAATGAGATGTCATACTCCAACTTATAGGGGTAAAGTTGGGGAAAGGAAACATTTAGTAGCATAACATGAATAAGAGACAACAATATAGGTAAATAATATCTAGACTCACATTAATGTAGCTCAAATCAGGTAAAATATTAATTTCAATAACTGAAGGAAGGATTTGGAATTTCATGTTGGACATACTATTCTCTGGATAGTATCTCCATTGAAATATATTATAAGGTTTAGTAAGAAATGGAAACTAAACCCCATATACATTAGACCTTTTCAAATTCTAGAAAGAATTAGATTAATGGATTACCATATGTAAATACCACCAAAATCTACCAAAATTATTTGATTTTATCCCTATATAATTATTAATGAAGTACATGCTAAACCTGATTCATGTTCTCACCTCTAATGAAACATAATTGTTACATTATTTATCTTACTCTTAAGAGACCATACAAATTATGGAAACTGGATATAATGTATTTCGGAAATAGATGAATTGAATTGTTAAGGTGATTTAGATAAATCATCAAAAGGACGAATCACAAGGGAACTGAATGATGTAACTAATAAGAACCACCCTCAATTGTTTAGAAAATAATATCCATGATAATTACAATCATGGAATATTTGTAGGAGGGAATATAGTAACACACAATATTTAATAATAGTATGTGAAAATTATATTTTGATATAACTATAATAGAATAAATATTTTTATATTTTAGGGTGTGAAAATTCTAATTTGATAGGACGAATATTAATTTTTAACTTAATAGGTCATAAAATCCTAGACTTATTTTTTTAAAATTTACAATTTGAAATAATACTTTATGAATAATTGAAAATAAATTATTTAAATATTCCCCCTATATTTACGTTAATTATATAAAATATGTATAATTAATATTTTAATGACTTTAAATTTGATATAAATAAATATAAGATATTTTTTGAGGTAAAAAATAGTTATTTTTTATAAAAACGTTTTCTAAAAAATAGTTATTTAATAAAATAATTATCTATAATCATTTCCATTAATTAAATTATTAATTAATACAGAATTTTTTATATTTAATTTACAGATTATATATCAAAATATTTGAATTTAAATCCTTATAATGATGATTACATGTCATAATTAATTTAAGATCATCTTATGTAGACATAGTTCAAAGAGGCTGATAGTGATCAGTGCAGAGATCTCATGGTGACTCCATAGCGATTCAAGGGACTAGGGTTTTAAAAGATTCCATTTCCTTCATACAAAACACCAAAATTGATCATCTAGCATTTAGCATCCACACTGAACATATTCCATGACTGGTTATTCAAGGGAGACATATGATTCATCCTTGAATAATTTTGTGACTACAGATAATGGAAACCAAATCCATTTTTATTATTTATAATAGGGTGTCTCAGATCATTTAATCATAAGGGGTTTGATATCTCAAATTCCTGGTAATCATGAACTGATTGATGATAGGATTAATATTTGTATGTTTCCGATTATTTCATGGGTTTTATTTCCTTCGGGGTCACAAACATGGAAGGTGGATAACCTTCATCAATGATTTTGGAAATTTTGGTGTCTTAATGAAAGGAGAACAATTCCAAATGGATGAGGATATTTTCATATTATATTACCATATTAGGATATAAAAAGGTCATTTTGGAGGTTTAGATCAATTTCTCTACTACTAGGCAAGATTTGTATCCAATATTTTGATGCCAAATTTAATGTATTTGAAGTTCTAAAAATCAAATACTAAGATTGGATTCACCTCATAAGTTTGAACTAGGTCTAATGGCACCCATGGATATTGTTTGGAATTACCTCAGTGATTGGTTTACCTATCAATATTGAATATGTTATGTAGAAATATTTGTTTGTATAAATTTCATGGATCCTTTTTTAGGTAGACATTTTTTTCATACTAAATTTTTTTTCTATAGACCCAGAATCTGAAACTTCTTCTCAAAATCATATATAAGAATATTTATGCTTTTTATGCCAGATAAAAGATTATTGGGCACTAGTAGGATAATTTTCCTTAGGATTTAATATTTTCTTGATGTTTTAAAAAGGGAAATCGTACTGATAACTATTAGTAATGGGATAAGGGAAAAATTTATATTATGTCACCAGTCAATTTATCTTTACAACGTGATGGACCCTATTATTCTAATGAAATGGTATTTCAAGGGGTTATAAGTAATGATGATTCTTCTCTAGTGTTGACTTGAACTCACAATGGGCTTCACCCAATCACTTTTAATCTAAGAAGGGTATGAATTATGATAATTATAATTATATTTTCATTCTTAATAACTATCCTAAATAGTATCATAGAAGTAAATGTTAAATGGGTGATGAGAATTAGTAACCTGGTGAGGAGATGTATTCTATTTGAAGGAGAAAAATAATGTTTTCCAATGTGATATACCAGAGAACACTCCTTCATAATATGATATTATGGTGAAAGGTAGAATTTTAAAGTCAGTAGAAACTGATTTCTCAAGGAACATTTCATAGTATGATTGTCTTAAAATATATTGTTCAACAAAATTATTAGTTTTTAAAGATTTCTAATTCCTTCAACTCTTAAAGACTTTTCATGTAAATGGGTTAACTTCATGGATTCTGAAAATGACAAGGATAAACATTGTGGTCCTTATACCTAATAGTAGTGTGGGTGCCTCTTGGGTGTTCATTATTTTGAAGTTTAAGGATCCCAATAGACTTAGTAAGTATAGGAACATATACCTTTGTAACGTGTCCTACCAAATTCTGCCAAGCCTCATTGCAAGAAAGATGAGTGGGGTTCTTCTGAGACTGGTGTCTAGAGAGAATCATGGGTTTGTTAAAGGTAGAGGCATTAAAGGGGAAGTTGGAATTGCTTGTGATCTAGTGAATGATATTAATAGAAGATCAGTTGGTTCAAATTCCATCTTCTAAGTTAACATGGATAATGGGTATGACAAGATTGAATGGAGCTTCAGTATTTAAGTGATGTAGATGTTTGGGTTTTTGGAATGGCCTTGTGATTTTTTCATTAGATTCCACTCATCCCCTTAACTTTCAATATATCTTAGGGGGAAGTTCTTTTCTTTCCTCAAAATGATTTGGGGAGTTTTCCAGGGAGATCTATTATCCACAAGACATTCCATTTTGGCTCAAGATTCTATTTATTAGAATCTATATAGAGGCACAGTCAGTGGAAGCCTACTTCCATACTATGTGAGGAATGATAGGGAGGGCATATCTCATATGATTTTTGAAAATGATGTCATGGTCTTCATTAATGGTAGGTGGAGTTCATTACTTGGACTCATGGAGATAATATTCATGTATGGGTGATTGAGTTGGTAGAGTATCAATCCAAGGAAGAGTCATGTTTTTATCTCCAATAAGTGCCCAAGAGGAAACTACAGGTACATCCAAGATATCATGGTTTGTTAAAGAAAAAAAATTACCTATGATGTATCATGGTGTACCTAAATCCTCTAGGAACATCAATAAATAGTTCTTTGAGGATATCACTAATCATCTTATGGGAACAATTTTTAACAGGAACAACGCGTTTCCCTCATTTGGGAGGCTGGTTGCACTGATTAATAGTGTGATCACTTCCATTCTAATATATGAATTTTCCATTATCAAGCCACCTAAAGGGGCCATTGGGAGGATAGATAAGATACTGATAGCTTTTTTTGGATTCGAACAATTCATATGACTACTTTTTGGCATCATCGACTTGTTTGGAGACACCCATCGAGAAGGGTGGTGTGGGCCTATGTGATCTTACATGAATCCATATAGGAAATGCAAGAATGGATTTCTTGGTATATCATTGTATGAGACTCGTTATGGTCTTCATTATTTAGGCCATGGTATGGGGAGCACTAGGAGACTAGTGACACTCAGAGGTCGTGTATTTTCGGCCGTGTAAGGTGCATGTTCTCACATCTTGAAGAGATTGAATCATCTTATCAGTGGATAATTGAGAGAAGTGACATTGGCTTTAGGATGGCAAACTAGGCTGGTGAGAGGATATTTTGTCTAGGTTTGTCTACTCTTGACATATGCTTCAAGGAAGAAATTGAACACTATGTGCTGATTTAGTCAGTTCTCAATAATGATTATTAGGAGGTGTATGAATGCATTAACATGAATGCTAATGCGGATAGATGCTACTACATGGGTTCAAGATCGAAAAAGTACTCCATTCAAGAGAATATGATAATGATGAATGAAAATAGTGTAAATGATGAGTGGTATGTGAATGTATAGGGAAAAGAGATACCCATTAAAATGAATTTTCTTATTTGGTGCATTAAAAAAGACATTAAAAACAAAGGAAAAAATGAAAAGTAAGGGTATCCACAGGGATTATCAATGCTTCTACTATGTGAATCAAAGGATTTAATCAGTGGAGCACTACTACTTTTAGAGTGAGTGGGTGGATAGCCTATCGTCTCTCTTCACACCTTAACCCCATCCCTTTTTTGATCTGTTTTATTTCCAAGACATCTTGCCTTCTGAGTTTCAAGGTGCAAAGAGAAGGAGCCATGAATGAAAGGTTTGGCCCGTCATTCTTTCCTCCATTTTCTAGACTACTTGGAAGGCCCATAATGATACAAGACTGAGCTCCCATGGCTTAGTAATTTTTTCTGATGAGGTTAAGATCATTAATCTATGAGTAGGGCTTAGTGTTGATAGGAGTAAAACATTCTCTATCAGTTTTTAATATTCTCAATAGACCCTATGTGGATGGAATATGAGTAGCATGATGGACCAGTTTGAACCCTCCTACTAGTGGTTTGAACTTTAATGTGGATGTCTCTCTCATGAATGGACTCATCAGAGGTGTCAGGGTTCATCATGATTTGTGAGGCTCAGATCTTGGGGCATTCAATGCATTTTATGGACTGGGTGGTTCTATAGGTGCAGAGGCTTGATCAATTCATATATGAATCATCGTCTTTAAGATATATTGTTTCCATGTGTTTGAGGTGGAGTCAGATTCTAAAGTCCTTGTAAAAACGGTTCAGGGGTTTTATGAGGCACCTTGGGACTTGGTTTACATAATATGAAGATGTTCTTTTGGGGATAGTCATAGGAAGATTATTAATATTAGTTATAAGTAGTTCAATGTAGTTATGGATGTTCTTGCATGTATTTGGAGGCCATAAGAGGTGTTAGAGATTTATGATGGTTTTGGTTCACTTCCTTTAGAGTCTCATGTCTTTGTTTAGGGGGATGCCCTTGAGATTCATCATTTTTATCCCCCTTTAGGGTTCCATGTTTTTTTGTGGTGTTAGGACATCCCTCATTCCATAATAATAAAAAATTAATTTCCAGCCCATGTTTATTCTTATTTTAACTATGTTTTCATAAGTGGAAAAGGAAATAAAAGTGATGGATTCACTCATTTTCCACTGAAAAGAAGGTCTTTAAAGGATTATTCCAACTAGACAAGGACTTTTTTTTTACTAAATAATATTAAATAGAAACAAAGTTTAATATCACAATGGAGTAGGAAATTTCATATGAAAATATTCTTAGGATCTCAAAAAAAATTACATTCAGTGTGTGAAAATAAGGATGAATTTGACTAGGTCTATAAAAATGATCTATCATTTTAGGATCATTAATCTTGATGTTTCATTTATTTGGATGAGTTAAATTCACTTTGTTTGACCCTATCTTCTATATTAGTTATTTTTTATTTCATATTTAATAAAAATTAAGGATTGTTTTCTTGTGAATAGACTTTTTTTTTAAGATCATCTTAGGATTTAAAATGGTTTTGTGCAAAACTGATTTTAGGAACATTTTGTTTGTTTCTTTTTAAATTAAATTTTATCAATTACATGATTTTTATTTGCTAAAATGGATTCTATATATGGAATTAGAATTTTTAATATTAGATAATATGTTCAACATTATTTTAAACATTCAAAATTGAAAAAAAAAATTAATTATCACAGATAAGGTTAAATTATGTTCATTGGGGGTAGTATATAAAGACAATGGGTAAAATAAACTAATAAAGTTTTGAAACCCTTTTGGATATTTTTATTTTGACCTTAAAATTATACCCTTAAAATATGAGCTATTTCGAAGCCATATGTTCAACAAATGTAAATGAAATTATTGAAAATCTTTGAAAATGTACATATGTACCACTCGAATCAATTATAATATTGAACCTCCTCTATTCACATACACAAACATATAAAAAAATTTATCTTTACTAAACCCTTCCAAACAATCTCCAAAAAACAATTATATACTTCCTATAGACTCATATCTCTCTATATACCAACCCAAGGGTCTTTAAAAAGATATCAAAATGAGTATTTTCTATTTGAATGAAATTTCTTTCACAAAGACCTTTCTTTTTAATTGTTATTTTAACTCATTAGATTATGAATTTATAATTAAAATATAATAACGCCAAAATAGACTATATATTGAGAGGTTATTATATTTATTTCAAAATATTTATCCATCTTAATCTATATTAAATGGGAAACAAAACTATCATTCGTGTGTATAGTGAACTACCACCTCGAAAAGTGATGTAATTTTTGTTCCATCACCAACTCACATGGATTTTCATAATGATATAATTATTTAATATTTCTTATAATTATGAAAAAATATTGATTCGGAACATTTAATATGTCATCAAATTCTTTAACCTATCATTTATTAAGGAATTTATAGCATTCATGTGTGCATACGACCAACAATCTCCATAGAGCGATACGATTCAGTTTCCATGTCCACAATTATTGAATTATACTAAATATTTATCTAATGAACAAATATTATATATATATATAACATTAATATAATTTTTTAGATAATGGACCTATATCCTCTTCTATAAAAATAGATCTTTCATGAAAAACAGGTTTGAGAAAAAAAATGAATTTAATAGCTGAAACAATAGTTATATTTAATGATTGAAAACAAATCCTTGATGATATGCTATAAAAGAATCATATATGATATTAAAAAATATGGATAATGTTCTAGTATAAATTAATTCCAATTGAAAAAAATTATAAATTATTTTAAATATTTTTTAACAAAGGGGAATCATGAGGTAAGGGATTGCATCTCAATTTAAACTTTATTGAGACATATTTATTTTGATACACTGATTCTATTTTATGTGCTGTATAAAATTCTCCTTGGATGTACAAAACATGAATAAAAATTTATTCATGACAATTAATCATACAATTTAATTATATTTTTAAAATGGTTTCAAATTTAATTGGTACTAAAGAGACAATACTTTTTTTAACAATCTCAATTTTTAGGAATGATATTTTTATATTTGATTGAAACTAAAAACATATCCATATCAAACTCAATATATATTCTTATCCTATAGATACTTAAGGAGTTTTAATGTTTTATTCCAAATTTTCCTCTCTTTTTTATTTGTATCAAGAAAAGAAATGTATAAAATAAAAACTGATTTTATTTGTCTTTCAACTAGAAATATTTTTCTTCCCTGTAGATATTTTTTAAAATAATTTAAAAAAGTACCTTAATTTAATAAAATTATTTCATAAGGAAATTTTATGTTTTCCTGGAATTTTTTGTAAATGATTGGAAGGAATATTTATATTTTTTTCTTAATGAAATTGGTTTGAATTTATTTGAATAAATTAAAATGTAATTTTTTGACATTTACTGTGACAACAGACTGCCCCTTCACTGTAACCATTTTATGATATTTTTCTTCTTCTGGATATTTTAAATTGCTTCAAAAAAACCTATTTAATGATTTTTTTTGATGTTCACTTCCATTTTAATTATTTTAATAAGGATCGTTATTTTATTAAAAAACCTATATTTCTGGTGAACCAATGATCATCACTTATCAATTTTGTGTTCATTAAATTTCCCTTGAAACAACCAAATAATTGTATCCATTAGTAATTAAATTTATCATAAATATTAATATTATTTATTTCATGGATATTAATATTTCCTAGTCCATATATCATTTTTATATATTTTTTATTATTAATGTTATTTTATTGGCTATGAAAAATCAAGTTAAATATGAAATATTTATTGAATATGTATATTTATTTATAAGGGATATTGTTTTTGAAGTGAATTGATCATTCAATATATGGGGAATGTATTGAACACGCATTGATAAGAGAGGACTATTTATAGATAATTAGTCGATGCATTGATAGGTCCCAAAAAAGATCAGTCTACCAAATTAAATAGGTTTTCAGTTTATTCATACTCATATATTAAACTATCTTGCCACAAGGTATTGTTTCTATAAATATCATGATTTATGACATGATAACATTGAATATTTAATCATTTCATTTATTGAGATTTTAGTGTTTATTATCCATGATATTATTGTATTTATATTATCCATAAATGTATTTTGTGCTCTATTTATTGATTAAATTTAATGTGCTTTCTATTATTGACCATGTGATAAGGATTATACCTTATTTACTGATTATATCTTCTATTATACATATCCATTAATGAGAACCTCATCTCCCCCTTATTTTGTTTCTATTCTCTAAGTTAAGAAGACAAATTCTTTGAATGAGATTTAAAGATGCAGAACATTTTCTTTTTTCATGATTTATATTTTATTCAAAATGTTATATGGTTATCATGTATGTATCTGGATCTTAAAGACTACTAAAATCATTGGCCCTTTTGGATTAAACCTACTATATTTAAAATAATTTAGAAAATTTGGCACCAACTATGGTTTATTGAATTTGGGGTTCAAAGATTATAAATATGTATATGGTCATGGTAAAAATTAATAAAATGTTTACAACTACTATAAAAGAGTATAAAGCATGTTTAAAAAAGGGAAGCGTGAGATTAGGGGTTTCTTAACTCAATTTTCATTCATCGGATTATAATTCTACTTACATGAATTTATTATGACAAGATTATTTGTGAAATGACCTTTGATATTATTAGGTTATATCTTTAATTTTTTATGTATTAAAATATGTTACACTTAATCAGACCATTAATTAAATATCACATCAATGATTCAATATTTTTAAGGTATTTCATACCAATTTCCTCTCTATTAAGACCAATTTCATATTATGAACCTTCTTAAAAACTACCTTGGTTCAATTCCTTAGTAGTAAGGATATCATGATGTAAGATATTAGGATGTCAAATATAATGTATTTCTTTTAATGATAATTTATTTATTATTATCCGTGTGATTACTGTATTTATATTAAAAATGGATTCATTTTTTCTTTCATTAATAATTAAATGGAATGTTTTTTGAATTATTTACCTTTTATAATGATTAATCATTATTGAAGAAAAATATTTTCTAGTGTACGTAACCCTTACTAAGAATTTCATACCACCATTATTTCTTTCCCTTCCTCTTGTTATGAAGAATGAATCATTGAATGAGTTAAATTGTGTTAAATTTTTACTTTCACTATGTTTTATATTTTATTTCCAACGTCTAATTATAATAAAATTTTATCTGGTTTATTAATACTACTAAATAGATTATCCCTTCAAGATGAGATCTAGTATATATTTTTCCAATGTAATAAGGTGGACACCGACTCTGGATTATTGGTGTTGGGATTTTTACACTTCTCTTCACACCTTCTAATCCTTAGAGATTGCGAGATTTATATAAAATTCCCTTCCAGATCCACTCCCCTAGGTCTTATTATGGTTGTTCTCATCCAAATACTATTCAAAGGATCCTTAAATGGTATATTTGAAGGAGTTAATTTAAGGGATATTTAATCCCCAATCAAAATTTCTTATAGTTTATTATTCTTCAACCACACCATATAATATATGTATACCTAGAAAAAATATCATCAGAATACTAAATATAATGATTTATTATTATTACGGTGGAATATCCATGTTCTACCTATTCATTAATTTATGAAATGAAAACTTCTTACAATATGGTTGGTTCACCACCTCCAGGAACAATGTATATTTTTTCTCCATCGCCTTCAAGGATTGTAATAAAAACAATAGTTTGTTTGAAATTGATTATATTAAAAATAAAAAACATTATATAATGTTCTATAATATCTAAAAATAATATACTCTAATAAAATTAATATATTGTGGGACATCTAGTAGATAGCCTAAACTGAGTTAATGATATAACCTTAGTATTTTTACTAAAGGAATCATCTGTTTGTCAGAACACACAAGGGTATTTTAGACTATTTAAATTTAAATTAATAATTGAATAAAATTTATTTTCATATCTAGAGTTTTATATCCATTCCAAAAGTATATCAATAATTATCTACAATTTATTTGACCATGGATCCATGAAAGAGATGCTCTTAGAAAAGAAAAATTAAAAATTATATCTTATTGAAATAGTTATAAATGAACATAATAAATTATAATAAATCATATATATATTGAAATGTTTTGTAATTATGTACATAAATTATATAATTTGATTATTCAATACATTAATTTCAAGTAAATAATGATTCTAATATATAAGTTGAGGGATATATCTAAACCATTATTTTTCTTTTGGTTATGAACTTTCTCTCTATAAGACACATTTGTTATATATTTGATGTTACGATATTGTTATAAATTCTATATATATGTCTATTAAATATATATTTAAATAATTATCCCTTTCATTGTATAGGTAATACATTCCTTACAATTGTTTCTTAAATTACATCTTGAATATTAAACATGATTAAGGGTATCTTTTATATCACTTAATCTTTTTATGTAATTATCATTTAAATAATTTATTATCATTTATTATTTTAAAAAATAAAGTAATATTTTAGGTATATACATTTCCGTTTTTACATGGTTTTCAATCAAAATTCCATAATTATTCCTTCTCTTAAATTATTTAACAGATTCCTCAAACATATTCAAATTCCATTTCAATACCTAATTATCTTTCCTTTATCTTTCTTTTTTTCCAAAATTATTATTATATTTTGATACATATGTCTATGTACTCAAATATTAATATCTAAAATATTTTATTTTTTTACTTCTCTTTGGAATCATTAGGAAATATTTATTGATTGTCATATGAAGAAATATTTTACAACACGTTATCTTCCAAGGGTATTTCTTATTTTTATTCAATATTTTTGATTTCGATGTCATGTAATAGATAAGCATGTAAATGTTATTATTTTTTCACCAAGATACCACTATAATGATTTGGGTCATTTTAATGTCTCAAGAGATGTTATGCATGTTATTAGGGTGTAAATATAATCCATTTTAGGACTCTACTCACTATGTGATGTTGTCTTTTTAGTTATCCTTGAATTATGCTAATGTCATATTATATGTTTTTATAACATTACTATGTTTCCATGATCTCTTAATTCAATGATATTTAGTTTATTCCTCCATGTTATTATTCTATAGCCCTATATTTTTATGATATCATGTAATGGATTCTGATAAATATGTTTCTCTTTAGTACCTTGTTTATTCCATTAATTGGTTTTATAACTCACCTTTTTTTATTAATTATCCATGTTATTATACGAGGTTTTAGGAGAAAAAATGGATTTAGGATATCATTATGTAGGAATGAATAAAGAATTATTTTTTAGTTTATTTTGATTTATTATGAATATGGTATTCTAAATATATTCGGCAACATATTCATAGAGTTTTGATTATTACATGTTTATATTAAAATTCATGTAATAATATGTGTAAAACTCATGGGTCACAATAGTGAGTTTTGAATAGTGGGATAATAATTCTTATATTCTTATTTGAATTAATTAGTTATAAACATAAATATATAACTATTTTTATGAAAATATATTAGAATTTTTATAATATATTTATTGAGGGATTTCTAGAATGATTTAAATCATTATATTGATACTACAATTAGATGTGGCTCTTGTATAGTTGAACCTATGGAGGAAAACACTAAAAAGGGGATAATTAGAGTTAACTCAATCATTAACTATTGAATGAAAATTATTCCTTATTGTACACCTAGTTTGAAACTCTTAGGGTATTTACTTTAGAAAATTCACAAACTCTTTAAAACCCATTATGAATGACATGAATAAATTGTTGGGATAGAAAACCTATTATGAAATTTACCATGTATAACATCTATTTAATCCCAGAGACTCATCAGTAAATTTTTATTGTTCATTTAATTTTCCTTCCTTCAAATTTCATAGTTTTCATTTTAAAATTTTATTTTATTGAGTATTCTCATCCCTATGTTCATTTTGGAAATTGTAAAATAATAGAATGAGTCTTAAATTATCTTTTGTTTACTCATTATTCTTTTAGGAACATAAAATGCCTTATATGATTATTATTCTACACATAAAATCATAATATACATGTTTAGTATAACTTTTCAGACACCACCACAAAACAATGGGGCTAAGATATCTATGATAACAAAAATAGATGAATTATTGCATCCCAAGTATGTACCTTATCCTTGATCAGTGTTTTTGGACTAAACATCTTAGAAAATATTGTCTTATGAGCAATAATATGTATCTCAAATTATTTAGAAAAAGGAAAGAATCATTCATTAAGACATTTCCATTATGAATGATTATACTCTTTTATTTTCTATTGAATTTATAATTGTTCCTCTAAAATAAGTGGTTGAGTTCTCAATTGAAAATATGCCAAGATAACTCCCATATCCAACACTTCTTGGAGAATGGATATTTTTGAGATCGAAAAACTATAGATGTTGTTACAAGAGATTCTGGAAAAGGTATTTATTCATATTAGTGCTTCATCAAGGGGTGTAGTGGTCATTTTTTTCAAAAGGAATGATGAGTCAATGTGCCTCTACATTATTATTATAATCACAAAAAAAATCTCAATTTATAAAAACTAACCCATAAAAAAGCCATATGTCTTTTTTGATCAACAAAATGTGACAATTTATTTCTAAATAGTGGACCTTTGGTTGGGAATTATATAATTATTAGTGAGGAAGGAAGATATTCCCATAAATACTTTTCAAACAAGGTGTGGTAATATGAGTTCATAGTGATTCCCTTCACACTCACTAATTCATTTACAATATTGATTGTCTTAATGAATATAGTCTTTATATATTTCCATGAAAAAATTATTTTAGTATTTATCAATGATATTTTGATATACTTTAAGAGTAAGTGGGTGCATTAGGAGAATTTTAATAGTCTAATATTGTATTTGATAATGGAGAAGATATATGAACGGATTAGTAAATGTGAGTTCTAAATAATAAAGTATCAATATTATGGCATGTTATCACCTAAAAATGTGTATCAATAGACCATTCTAGGAAAAAGGTAATTGAGGAGTGGACTATATTACTATCTTTAATGGAAATATATAGTGTCCTTGTACTAACTATATAGTAACAATCATTTTTGATAAACTTATCATGATTTTAAAGCATACTAACCAAGATTAATTGGAAGGAATTGAAGTTTATTTGGACTAATGTGTGCTAATATAGTATTATAGTATTGAAAAAATGTCTTATCACTGCCTCAATTCATTAAACTTCACTCATGTTGGAAACATTTAATGGTATAAAGTTGTGATTTAATGATGGTCTTGGGTTTTGAATTAATGCATAGTGATAAAGTGAAAGCCAAAACATCAAGGATATAGAATTTTCATGAGTGAAACTACCAATGAATGATATAAAGTTGGATACAATAGTCCTCACATTTAAATTCTAGCGACATTATCTCTATGGGGATAAGAGTGAGATATATATAGATCATAAGATCCTCATATATATAATCACATGTAAGGAACCTAATATTTCTTAGCAAAGAGAGTTAGTGTTGATCAAGAAATATGAATTCTAAATACACTACCATCTTAGGAAAATGAATATAGTGGAAGATGTTATATGTAAAGGGACCATATGACCTTATCAACTATGAGAACTGAGAATGATCCAATATTCCTATACATGAAAATGATTTACATGGAAATGACAATGGAAGTAATGTGATCATTCATTTCTAAAAATTATTTCCCAACTATCTCTTTCAAAATAGATAAAATATTCTCAAAGAGTGAATATGGAAATTTTTTTTCGAATTGGTAGTCCATATAGAAATAGTGATCATTTTTATTAAATATTTATGAAGAACCATTTTATGATTTTTTTTCAGGACATTGTGTACTCTATAATCCGTAGACAAAAAAGTTTTTTTTATTATTGACATAGATAAATGTTCACTATCCACCCAATGAGCATGATGATGTATCAAGATATATACAGAAACTATTTCTAGGAAAATGTAATGTATTAGATCATATAATATACATAAAAATTATTGGTATGTCCTCAGGTGAAGGCTGAACAGAATAAATATAGAGGTATGATGAAACCATTAACTATAACTATAAAGAAGTGGGAAAACAAAATCGTAAATTTTTTTGCTGGTCTTTTAAATACATCTATAAAAAATAATGTTATATTTATTTATTTTATTCATACAAAAACATATAACTTCAATACAATTTAAGAGGACCCCTTTCTCAGTCAAATTGAAAGTATATACATCAAATAAGTGGTGATGCAACATGGAACCCCATTATCGATTATATCTGATCAAGACCCATAGTTTACCTCTATGTTCTATCATATTATCCAATATTATATGAACACTAAATTAAACATTAAAATATTATATGATCCAAAAAAATGATGTCCAATATGAGTAAACTATCTAGACAAATGAGTACATGTTGATATCATGCTCGATGGACTAAATAGAAGGATGGGTTAAGCATATTAATCTATTACAGTTCTTTTAAAAAAATTGGTTTCATTCTTGAATCCAAATGTTTATATGTGAAGTTATTTATGGAAGAGGTATCAGACACCTATGTTCTTTAATGAAGATTTATAATTCATGTTTTAGTGTCTTGAGATGTTGGAGGAAATGGTAGATAATATCAGGACCATTGACTAGCATATCCAGGAATCTCAATGTTGAAATAAAATCTATGATTAATATAATCCATGAGACCTATATTTTTATATTAAAGATAATTTGTAACACCATATATCTACATAGAAGAGTTTTGTTAAATTTGGAAATAAGGGAATGTTATATCCCATGAACGTTATACCATTTGATATTATTTTGTAGTATTAGAGCTTTGGCCTATTAACTAGAACTAACACTATCCTCATCCCAAGTATTGGATGTATTCAATGTATCCCTATAGAATAAGTACATAATATATCCATCACATGTACATAATTTATTGGTGGTATAGTATTAAAATTTTCTCTCTTATAAGGAATATCTGGTGACGATTTTGTATCATATAGATAATCTTTTTTTGATGAAATAGGTTAACTCTCCATGTTATAGTACTATTAAGAAACTATATATATGATGATGTGATATTGGAAATAGAGGAATCCATTTAGAAAAATTTTCCTCACCAATTTTCACCATTTTATATAAAATGATATTTCAAGGAAAAAAATTAGGAGGGAGAATTTAATGACCCAGTATTCTATTTATGTTGTTTAACTTCAGATTTGATAAATTTTTTATATTTATTATAAAAATAAACCACATCATAAAACCAATATTTTTATATTATATTAATTTTGACATTACATTAAGATAAAAAATATGCACATAAAAAATTAAAGTATTAAAATGAGACAAAAAATTGAAAATAATATAAATATATTCAATAAAAATTAGAACCAGTTAATCCCCCATAATTATCTCACTCGTAAAAAATAATTTATAATTAATGTAGGATATCAAATATGCAATATGAAATTTTAAAATAAAAATATACTACCTTGAGATAAAATATAAGCTATTGAATAATGAATAAAATATGATTAATTTATAAAAATTAGGGTTCCCATATGACTATTGAAAATGTAGTCATTTCAATAATAATCTAATATTTGTAATAGTAACCAGACCATTAGAATCGTAATCTAACCATTAAGAATTGTAAACTGACCTTTAGAATAGTATCATCGACTATAGAAGTGTAAAATAATGTTCAATTATTTTATAAAATGATAATATTTAATATTTATACCAATATACTTATAAATACATGTTTTAAAAATGATAAAATATGTGTTCGTATTTTTATAGAACCCAGATGTTTTATTTTTATTTTTATAATTAATATAATAATTTAATGGAAATTTTATTATCATAGTTTTATTTAAATAAATTAATTTTATATTCATTGATTATGTAAGAAACCCATTAGTTCAAACTCACATTGACTATTTTCTATATATAGTAATAATAATTCATAGTATTGGTAGTCTTTAGCTAAAATAACAATAAAATGATTATAATATTCAAAAACACCCCTCCCCTTACTTTATAAATAGCACCCCTCACAACCCATTCTCATCACAATATATAACCCTTCTATATTTCAAAATTTATACCCAATTCCCTTCGAAATATTGTCTCTCATGTCAATTTTTTATTGGTCTCACAAAATTATCATTCCTGAGAAACATAATGGGTAAATTAAAAGGATATTATCAATTAGAGAGGTAAAAAATAAACTAAATTTATTTTTATATTATTTCCTTATACCACAACATATAATCTAAAAACACATAAAAATAATAACATCATTGTTATAAGTATTCTGTTATGTTCTTATTTTTGTGGAATGTCTATCATATACCACCCTCGTCATTATATTCTAAAAATAAAACATTTTTTACAATATGGTTGTTTCACTATCTCTATAAACACCACACATCATTTTTCTCCACCATCATAGAGAAAGGTTATACAAAAACTATTATTATTAATATTTTTATAGAAAGAATATATTAAAATATTTAATGTCATATAATTTTTTATAATAATTTTACTAAATTAAATGAAACTGGTTCATGATGGTTGGTTAAACAACCTAAATAAAAAAATCATATAACATTATAACTTTTACTAAAAGAATAATACCTACATCGAAAAAGATATGGCTATTTGGGACCATTTAAATTTTTTTAAATTGCATAAATATCATTTCATTTCACTTCTAGAGTGGTAGTCCCATTTGAAAATAATATCAATAATTATCCTTGAATGATCTAACCATGGAATTATAAAAAATCTTCTTATAAAACAAATATTAAACATTAAATCCTATGGAAATGTTTATAAATGAAAAAAATATTGATGGAAAATGTTATAAATGAATTTAATTTGATTATTTAGAACATTAAGTATAAATATTTAATGTTTTTCTTGAACATAAGGTAAGTGATCTCTCTAAACGACTCATTTTCTTTATGTTATGATCTTTATCTCTCCAACTCACAGTATCTCTCCATTTTATGTTATAAAATGATTCTAAACTCTTTATATATGTCCAGTACATATATACCTATCTTATTTTATCTTCCATAGATGGGGTGATACATTCTATAAGTTAATATCCTAAATTCATTATTCAAAATCAATCTTGGTTAAGGATGGGATTTGTATCCCTTAATCGTTTCATGTAATACTCATTTAATGTATTTTTTCTATTGCAAATTTCATTAAAAATTAATAGCTTATGTATAAAACATTTTTAACTCTAGTATTCAAATAAATTTACATACTTATTATTTCTCTATAAGTCTTTGATAGATTCATTAAAACAACATTTTCAAAGTATATTTATATACACAACTCCATTCCTTTTCTCATTATATATTTTTCCCTAAATGATCACTATTTATTAAAACCAATGCTCATTTAGTCAATTATGAATGTCCCAAAAAAATATTCCTTCTTATCTTTGGAATCATTGTGAAATATCCTTTAATTATGATATGAATCGTGATTTTGAAACCTATTTCCTTCCATGGATAATTATTATGTTTTTCTCTTATGTTTTTTTCCTTTTTAAATCATAATAATAATGTAATTGTTATTATGTGTGTTCCAATATAGTGATCCATTTCATTGGGAAATTTTTTTGTTTCATGAATCGTTATATATGGAATCAAGGTGTTGACATAACCCATAATGGTGATCAGCCCCCCATGTGGCCGTATCTTGGAAGTTAAGCTTAACTTATACTTATGACATGTTATATATTATGGAAGAGAGTATTCTTTGGGGAGAAACAATGCACCCTCTATTTTTCCATCAGACCTCGGTGGTGGGAAGGGGATCTTTGATTTGGCCCAATCTCATGCACCTCATTTCTGAACTTATTGGTCACTTGCAATGGATTATAGGGAGGGGCATGATTTCATTATGGCACAAAATCTGGGCTGGGAATGTGCTTGGCTTCCCACGGTGTCCTACTCCTACCATAACATTTAGGTAAGTAATTGCACTCATATATTTCAATAAAGCAGTGTTGGACGAGGAGTAGTATGACCTTTTCAACTAATTTTTTTTCGCAAGACCCAGATCAATGTGTTTTCTCTACTTCCCCCTCGAGTGTCTTCTCATCTTGAGATTTTCATCGCACGTGGGGTATGTAGTAGGATCATGATTCTTGGAATGATGTTCTTTTGACAAATGGGGATCCCCCGAAATTTAATTTCCTGTTATGGAGGATCAGGAATCATGTTATTACTATTTATGAAAACTTCAAGCATTGTGGTATCCAGCTTGTTTTTCAGTGTGCCTATTGTACAGTCTACAAAGTGGAAACAACAAATCATCTCTTCTTCTATGGGGATTGGGCGAATGCAGTATGGAGTTTTTATGGGGAATTTATAGGGATTCATGATCTTTTTCTGTTGGATCTTTCGTTCATAGACAAATTGTTTCATGGGTCAGGAGCTAGAGGTCCAGAGAAGATGGTAAGTTATTTATTTCTCTTTGTTGGGTTTTGGTCCATATGGAAAGCTATTAATAAGATCAGGCACATGGGGATGCGGTCTATGGGTAAGTATCTCATTATCAGGTCAAAAAATATTCTTATTGATCGAGCTCATCTCCACACCAACTGGAGGGATGCACCATCATTCAACTGGATGTTTTCTAGTCATCATGTTTTTTAGCAGAGATCTACTATTAACATAGGTCTCTCAGTTAGATGGAGGCCCCCTATAATTAGTCTTAAACTTAATACTGATGGGTCCTACTCTATGGGCGTTCTGCACAGGGGTGGGGTTGTCCAAGATTCGTAGGGATTGGTCCTCCTTGCCTTCTCCTTTTATTTATAACATGGATGCTCTCTTCAAGATTTTTCCAAGGCCATGCTCACAAGTATTAATCTTGGTCACCGGAAGAGATTATCTCTGGTTGATTTTTAAATAGATTCGAAAATCCTATGTGATTCTTTGAAGGATATATTCTCTACTCCATGGTCTTTTATCTATATTATAATAAAGTGTAATGGTATTTTGTTCAATGGTACTAAAATCAGTCACACCTAGCATGAGGGAAACCAAGTGGTAGATCACCTTTCTTATATGGAATTACTTGATCATGATCTAGTTTGTTTGCATGGAATTTCCACTTTGAATCATGAAGGGGTAAATTTGTTTAAAGGGGATTCCCTAAGCTTGAATTATTTCATAGCTCTTTAAGATTTTCTGTTTCTATTGTTTGTTGTATGGTTTCCCCTTCTTAATGAAAAAAGTAAATTATTAGTGAGTCGGATCTAAATACTAATATCAGATAAAATAATAGATTAAAACTTTAGAGAATTCATATATAAACAATAAATAATAATAGAGAATCATTTTATTTAGTCATACATATGACATATGAACATATTTATAATAGTACAAATCTAATAGAAGAATATTATATATCCTTTGAAATACTACGGTAACTATTATATATCATTATAATTAATATTCAATGATTCAAATTTTATCAAACATTCCCTTTTGAATATCATTATTTCTCTTACTTAAACTAAAAATTTATCATATAAAATCTAGGAATCTTCTATTTTAATATTAAATATTTGAATAATAGTCTATAATATTCAATTATTTATTCATAAATATCTCAAAATAAACATAGTCTTACACTTACATATTCTATTAATTTTTAAAATTTATATTTCGTGAGTTCTTACACAAAATCTAGGGAATACTAGGCATCATAAATATGATCATTATAGAAACTCTGGTGTAATTATAATATTTTATAGAATATCTTATTCATGCCTCTCTCAATATTATATATTATTCAAGATAATACCTATAAACTACTGTTTATTAATATTTCTTTGGATGAAATAAAAATTTATATAACAAATTAAAATTATCAAAAAATACTTTATTAATTCCTCAAAACTATCATTATCTTTATCATAATTACACAAAATCTCTTTTAGACTAGTAAAAATTATGTTTTTCATTATTATTCATGCAATTTTACCATCTATATTATGTATTATTTTTTAGTACTGTTAACATAAGGATATATATTCATCCAAATATACAATTTTATTTATTCTTAAATAATAAAATCCTTCTCTTTGTGATATTTCATAGGATATAATTTTCATAAATCTTCATAATCTATGAAATTCATTTTAGTTAACCTGCATCTAATGAACTTTAGAATAATGAATAATCCCTTATGGTTCTACAGAGAATCCTATAAAATATTTCTAATCTCTAATCGATATTACCACTATAATTAAAATATAGTTTATAACTTGTAATAGGTGAATAAACATTATAGTAGTATAATCACTATAAATAACTAACAACATCATACTCATCAATAGAATAATATATTTTACAGTCATATTCATTGTCCAAATCAAATTTTTCCCATATTGAATGCCATATATTAGAATATATCAGTCTAATGTTCATATTTGTGTTCACCTAATTAATATTTTCATTATTAATTGGACACTTAAATAATGATCTAAAAGTTTTATCTCGAGACATAATGACATTTTTTTCATAGAAAAAATATAGAAACAATCATCTTAAGGACATAAAATCCCTATATTTTGTAGAAATATAATAATAAATTCAAAGGTATTTAAATAACATCAAAATTAATAAAACTAAACCTCATGGTATATATAATGTAATTAAAAATATAATCTAACCAAAATAAAAAAAAACATACCTATGATATATGAAAATAAACAATTTCGTTCATATATCACATATTCAAAAGCGTCACCCTTGATTCCAATCATATAAATATTATAAACATGATGAAAAATCTATATAGAGTTTCAACACCATAATTACTCTCCTTCTTTATCACATATATAACACATTAATATACACTTACCTAATATATTATATAACATATATTTTAACTTGTTCATCAACCATAAGGCCTATATGTTAACTAAGGTGGAAATGATAGATGTGAGAATAAATGTTAGAAGAGAACTATAAATAAAGACCCTATTATGAAATATAATATAATAGAGTATATATGAGGAATTAAATAATGAAGTAATTATCATCATATATATAGTCATGTTGTGGAAACATGTGGAAACCAGACTACAGTGACACCCACCCCCACCTACTTCCTTAAATTCATGAGAATTAATTTGTTGTAACCGATAAAGAGATGAGGAATCAAATGATCCATATCAAACCAACATAAAGGAACCCCGTCATAGAAAATTTGTGACATATTATATCCCTAAAATAAGATTATCTGATTTTTAGATCTAAAAAAATGTGAAACCCATAGAATCAATAATCCACTATGAGAATATAGGTGGTAGATCCCAATACATTAATATCCATCAAAACTATAAATCATTGTAAGTATGTGGATGGTGGATCATGACATTAAAATATATCCATAATCTCAAAATCTACATGACCCATCCTCGTCTCTAATAGCCCGAACTCCATCATAAAAATAACATCACTCCATAGGAATAATGCTAACACATAGTCCTGAAACTAAACACACATAAAAAAATAAATACACATCCAAACTTTAAGAAATATTCTAAAATTTATCACATATAGTGTATCCCAACTTTTGAAACTTAATTTTGACTCTAGTTATATCATGATTTCATCTTATTTACTCACAAAACACTCAATATTTCATAATCCATACACGTTACACAAATATACCACATACTATAGAAAATTACATCATATCATAACATGATCATAATTCTAATTAAAAACATAAAAAATGATATATATTATTCCTTAAATTCATAAAAAATATAAAAAATTTATAATTTCTTTACCAAGCCCCCTCTATAGTTGTTAAAAATTCTACCCTATACACAATACGAAAAAGATAAACATGTGGTGTTGTCCTGACCCATCACAATACCAACTCCACAATCTACACCGATATAATATAGTCTTCTATTACTACTAGTATATCTAAGTCATTACCAAAATAATAATGATTTTCTATAATTTTTCTACTATCAAAATATATCTAATGAACTAAGAATCTATATCACTCGCTAATAGTAAAATGTTATCAATCGAGGGAAATAATCTTTTCTCAGAAATCTATAAACCCACTATCAAAGGACCAAATAAAGAAGATATTATGTGACTAAAGATTTTTTCATGTTAAAATATAATGTATCACACATTAACCATCTCTTAAATAAAGGTTCAGAATAACCCATTATACTAATCAAACACATCATTAATAGATTGAATGTTCTACACTCACTAAACCCCTTAAAAATGTCCAAGAAGTTTTATCATACACTACCATAATTTTTACAAACCTCAATGATCTATATGATATATATCATACATTACATTTGTAATTTGTCCCTTTGCAACCTATTATACAAGTGATAGAAGTTTCACTTATAATAGGGATAAATGAAGATCTTATCGATAAGAGATCCCCCTTATCTAACTCATTAATCTGAGATGCTTAGGTTCCAAATGTTTTATTCCTGACATGAAACCCCCATATAAACACAATATATCTCACATAGACATGTGAAGTATTAATAAATGTATAACTGAACACCTCCCAAACAATATTCAATCTTAACGCATCCAGAATTTTGAACTCATCCAACACTGTCTTCCATAGAATCACCAGTATAAGTATACTACCATTGATAATCGGATAATTTGGGGGGAGATGAAAAACATTATTATGGAAATAAGAAGTGGGATAAAGAGGAAGAGGAATGAGGGAATGGTTTCTATAATATTCTCTTTAATTTTTTATTTGAATAATTATTTAAAAATATTTAGTGGAACACAAGGTAATTAGTGGACAACCCCCTGAACACTATGATCGGCAATGTTTCTAGTCATTTTCAATCATCCATTAAGTTGAAAACCCATGATCACTACCTCTTACTATTCAAGAAATAACATAGTAATCCTAAATATTGTCCCATTAGTTTCTATAGATTAAAACTATAAATTCTACTAATTCTATTTCCATCCAAAACAACCAAAAATATTCATGGGGATTCTAAATATTTTTAAGAACACATTTTCAAGTCATCTAATGACATAGAAATATAATAAAAAAATAAATTATAAAAAAATCTACCTCATATTTAAGAATGATAAAATTTCACAAATTATATATACTAGTTTCCACAATGACTATTATAGTGTTATATGTACATAAATTTTGTTTTCTAAATTAAGTAACAAATACATTTCAATAGCTATTGATGGGGATACTATATATATTATATACAAAAAAACAATTATAGTAGGTCCAAAAAGTGATTTATAATAAAAGTACACTTCCTATATCACTCCATATCAACAAAAAATACTCATTATTGTTTTATTTTCTTCAAAAAAAAATATCTTTATTTTCCCTTTTATTCAAAAAAATTATCATCTACATTTTTATCCTTTTTATAATCATATTTTTTATTATAATACAATTTTTTATTAGAAATATTTATATTAAGGATTTTTTTTATTCATGAAGTAGATGATTGGTAATATTAAGAGGAGTAATTATAGGCTCGATTAAGGGTACTAACTCAAATGGAGGTGCAATAGCTGATGAGTTGGAATTTTGTAACTCCCCAAGATTTTACCACATGTAACTTTTTAAATAAATTTAATTTCTTCTATAGCTTTTGTTTCACACAACATCGAGTTTAAACAATGAGAAATATACTATTAAATATTTTTATTTTATCATGACCGTTATAAAATTAGTATTTAATTTGTTTGTGTGAATATCATTAAAAATATTATAAAATATATTTGATGTTCATATTTATTTCCTTCATTGAGAAAAAAAATATAATTAATTTTCTACCCTTCTGAAAAATTTATTTTATAAAATGAATTTAATTTTTGATATCAACATATTAAAATCATCTTATGGTTAATTATTTTTATTTTTCTGATAAGATTTATTTTCTACTGAAAAATTAAGATACTGATTTTCATAAAATTGTTATTTTTATATTAAAAATCATCTTTATGATTTAAATTTCATCTCAAAGTAAATTAAGTAATATTTAGCTAGATATAATATAATTAATTATATATAAATCATTCTGTTATTTTATTTTTGTATAAGTACATTTTTAGTCTTAAAATTCTTTTTTTAAGAAAATTGTTTTTCGTTGAATTTTGCAGGATTAATTTTAAATTAAAACCTGAAAAATATGGGTTTTAATTTTGAATAAAGGATGTCATGTTTGGATTCGTAATTTCAAAATTTAATAAATAGGCCCCTTTTATTTCTATCCAATGTGAATTTTATCTATGGACTATAAAATGATTTCTGTAGTTGAAAAAAATTTATTTTATGATTAATATTCCTAAATAATCATTCAGGGTGTGGATATATGACCATTATTTCATTAATAATTATTTAGGACACTTATAATTTTTTATTTAAAGAAAAGTAAAAGAAGTCACATTAATGATTTTAATAACTATAAAATTTTTAATATAGCGAGGTAGAGATGTAATTTCAGACTATAAATATAATTTTTAAATATTATGTAATTTTCTTCATCAAATTAATTTTTTTAATTTTTAGTGAATAAATATTTACCTTAAATGCTTGCACAATAGTCATGCATCAATTATTTACTAATAAAATATCGAATTAATGACATCAAAAATATTAATTTAAATATAAATTGAAATCATTAATTTCATCCAAAACTCTCATATATGAAATTCATGTTAGGAATATAATAATGTATTTTTTAAAAGATATATTGTAATTTTGATATTTTTAAAATTCAAATTAATGAATAGTGACAAAATTGACTATTTGATATTTTAAAATAATTTATATTTTATTAAATGATATAAAATTATAAAAATATTTAATTTGGAATACTGATTGTGAAAGATTGAAATTTCATCAATAATCTATTTATGGTTATTTTTTACTTTTTATTAGCAATATTGACCCTTAAGAAATAAAATCCAGGTTGTCACGATAAGAGTAAAAAGGGTTAAATAAGGGATAAAACTAAATGATAATGGTAATAATTTGACCTAATCCTATGTAAAACTAATTATATGAGAGTATTTAGAACAATACTCATATTGTATTCTAAATTAACCACATTGTAAATCTTCTAAACTAAAAATTAATTTATATTAATTTAACATATTTAGAATTTCCAAAAGTACTCCTCACCCCAATTATAAAAGGTTACTATGTCCTTCAATTCTTTACTCCATTTTAAATAATATATATCAACCAAACTCTTATAATTTCTCTTATAACCATCCTTATTAATTATTTATAGGTTCTATACCCTCAAAAAGACTATCTTTTTTCCCTTAAGATGATATCTAAAGGAATCCCTCTAAAGTATAGGTAATCATCTTTACCACCTCTTTCATGTTTATTTAATCTTCAACTTCCAATAAAATTGTTTTTTTCATAATAATTTGATCAATAAAGTATCATATATAAACTAATATGTTATTTTTACTAGGAAATAACCATGTTCTATCTTTTATCAAAACTATGGAAAACAAAAGCATCATATGTGCATACGTAGGGCTTACGGTCTTTACGTGTTGGTGTAATTTGTTTTTAATCAGAATATCACTTGGATGGGTAAACTTATTTAAATAATTGATATATATGATACTTATAATGTGATATTTATTCTTGAAAATTTATATATTATCAATTTCTTTACCAACTCACCATTAAGGAAAGGATATTGTCACACGGCATAAGCACAACCGACCTTCCTAACAAAGTGATGTGATTCATTTTCCATGGTAAACATTTAAGAATTGTTCTAAAACTATATTTAATTTTTAAATATTATATATATAACAATAATATCAATTTTTATATGATTGATATATATCATATACAATATATCCATGGCATTCATGACAAAACATGCTAGATAAAACGGGAAAAAATAATACTCGAAACTGTTCAAATAGTGAAGTTTTTTAAATGAATGGGTGATAAGATGTGATAAATGAATCATATAATATGTTATAAATATAAATAGGGTTATTTTTAATATTAATAACATGTTTAAAACTTTTATAAATTATGTTTGAAAACATTTTAAGGATGTTAAACCTGAGGTAAGGGATTTCAATATTCAATTTTCCATTCATTGGATTAAACTTCTTCCACATTGATTATGTCAAGCTATTATTTTGGGTGAAATTATTTTTAAAAATATTATATTCTATTTAGATTTGTTTTATTTTTATTTATATATGATACACATATTCAATTCCGTTTTTTATTATCACCTCAATGTAATGATCATTTTAGGGGTTTTTTTACAATATCATTTTAATCAAGATTATTAATTATAGAATTTTAGTTGAAGGAAATTATTGGATCATTAACAAAAAATCCCATTTAACATTCTTATACTATGTTTATTAATGATATTTAAAAGTAATAGTACCACTTTACCAATATTTGGTAATTAAATTAACTGAGAAAAGTTTTAAAAAAATTGACTTTATTTCTCTCTTTGGTTGGAAATTGTTTTTCTTCCAAAACCATGGTTTCCTAAAATGATTTAAAAATGAATTTAACCATTTAAAAATCAATTTTAAAATTAATTTTCACTATTTATAATAATAATCAATGGAATATGATATTAGTTTCAAAATAATTCTTGTTTATATTTAATCAAAAATGTGAAAGGAATCTTCTTATCGTTTTCTGAACAGGGAACTTTCCAAACAATTTTATTGTGAAAAGGGAATCTTAATTTTACATATAATGAATGAATAAAATTACCCAATATCATTTATAACGTTTCGTTAAATATTAATTTTTAATTTAATGAGGGTCTTTTTACGAATAATGTTTTTAAAATATATTTTCTATGAAAAGGATTTTCAAAATTATTTTCTAAATAAAAATGATATTTTCCTCAAGAATGTTTTCAAAAAAATATTTTGTGTTGATTGCATTCATAAATGGAAACAAATTTTTTTTCTTACTCCAATGGTTATATTAAATTATTCCATCCTTATTCTTCCTTTAGGTAGTTTATGATCATTTTGACTAAGCAAATTATTGACAATTCACTTCCTTGAATCATTTTTTATAATCAATAACTTTCCATTTAAACGTTCACCTTTTTATGATCATTAAACATTAAAATACCCTAAATTTTCATATTATTTTTCTTGGATATATTTATTTTTAAAAAAATATCTCATTTATAATAAAAATACATTGAAATTTATTATTTGACATGGGAAATATTGATAAATCTATATCTTTTATTCAATATGGATTATTTCTGTTAAGGAATATTTTTTCATGAATTAAATGGATTATTCTATATATATATAATTATTTTGAACTATATTTATGGGTGTATCCTAGTATTATATATCCCATAGACTCATTAAAAATTGTCATAAGACAAATCAGTTAAGAAAGCATTAAACGGGTTTTTTCCTATAGATTAAATTGTCTTGTGGAAGGTCTTAATGATAGTGGTTTCATGTGCCAGAAATATGAAATCCAATAATTATTAATTGCTTATATACATAATAGAATTATTATTATTACCCATTATATTATACATATGACAAAACTCTATAGATGTATTTTTATTCTCAGTTTTTTATTAAATGGAATGTTATTTTAGTTAAGTACCAAACCACATTGATTATGCTTATTGATTTATAATAGAATCGGATGTATTTAACCCTTTCTTGGAATTTTAGGTCACTATTTTCATATGTTTTATTTTTTCCAATGATACCAATATGTTCTTTATGAATGATTATATATGATTTTTATAAGGTGATAAAAATGTTATCAAATAAAATACTTTTATATTTTATTTTTGAAACATAATTTTAATATCATGTATGTATCTAGTTTTGTAATAATGTTAAACTATCCATTCCTTTGGGTTGTTATTACTTGTATCTTGTTCTAACATAATAATGTAACCACCAACTCTAGGCTACTAGGATTGGGGTCTTTATAATTGGTATTATATAAAAGTTTGAATAAACCATTGGAACTAGATTTATAAAAACATAGATTAGGGAATATAACCCTATTACTGTATTTGATAATAAGTATAAGTATATGATAAAATCATCTAAATTTAGTAATGACCATGGATGAAATAGGATAAACATAAATACTCATATATTGGGAATATTTTTTCATGATTTATATATAATTGGAATAATTTTTCATATCTCTATCTTATTATTACAGTTTGATACTTATTCTTTTCATTTGTGTTTTATCAATGGAGGGAACTAGAAGGAACTGGTTCAAAATTGTATATGATAGACAATGTGTAAGATAGGTATTTCACCAATGGTATTATTGTAATAATAATCATTAAATGTCTATGGAATTTGTTTATTTTGAATGAATAAATGATTTCATTAACATAAGTGTTATAGACACCATCATGGGTTATTGAGTTTAATGTAGATCATAATTTAAAATTATAAAACACAATTTTTAGGTTTTTTGTTATTGGAGTTAATAAATATTAAGGATATTTTGGGTGAAAGTTTTTCCAATAAAACTAATTATATTAGAATAATTTTTAGAGAAAACATTATCTGTATAGTATTACCTCTAAATTATTTTTAAATATGTTAAAAGGTAATGATAACATGTTGGGTTTATATCATCTTTGATTGCAAGGTAATTATGGGATATTTTATTTTTGGGAATGAAAAATGGAAATAATGAGGTAAAATTTGATGGAAAATTTTTTTTATTAATGTTTAATATATTAAAGATTTTTTAAATATATGTATCACACTTTTTGGAATTTTTAAACAATAATATAGTTTTAGAAAAAGTACAACTTACATGTTTGGTGATTACATGTTGGGTCCAAAAATTTCACGGGGCTTGAACTCAAAGCTAAATGGAGACAAGCGTGAAGTGCCTACTACTGAACTATGTGAAGTCCTAGTAAGTATGAAATTTTATTTTTTAGTTAAAAGACTTTTTGGATGAAGGATAAGTTCATTTTTTGTAACCCTATATGATAATATTAAATAGAATATTAGGGAATCATTTTGAATATTAATATTATATTTATCTTTTGGACATTTATGATGATTCAATTTATTTATTAAATAGTCAGTATAACATGGAGATTATATGTTAATGATATACACATTTTTAGAGACAGATATTAAATTTTTCATGGAATGTTATGTAATCAATTCCATATAATTTTTGGTTTTCAATCTTAGGCTGGAATATTTTATAAGTCATTTATGGATAACTATTTATTGAATAATATTAATTGAATTTGTGGTATTACTATTTAATTTTGAGAGATTAAAGTAGTTTTCCTCACATTATGTTTTAGTCATTTTGAGAATTATCTAACCATATTGGTTTTTTTTAACACCTAACAACAGGATGAATATATTTATTTTCCTTTGTTGAATTTGTGATCTATAGAACTATATTCGAGAGCCATAAGAGTGAAAAAATAATAATGATCATCAAATATGAGTTTGTGTGGGGGATTTATTAAATGATAATACTATAATTTCTAATTAATTATACTTCCTTATGTTCATAATATTGGTAGTAAGATAATTCCTCAACTCTCAGAAAAGGATTTTGGAACAAAAAATGTTATATGATTACTTTTATTACTAGGAAATCTATGGTATTTTATCCAATCACAAATTTAAGGCTCTGTGGTGGTTAACATTATCATGATAATGTTTTCAGTCACTCTTTATCAAAACATGATAGTTAAATTTCTCGTTCATTTCCATGTTTTCACTTCCAATAATGTTCTCTAATATGGAGACCTATTATGTGTTATTTCAGATGACCATTGTACTTCCCATTCACTCTTTTTAAAAACAAGTTCTATTAACAATTTTTATTATTTGGGTTTCACACAAAATAATTTGAAAATTTCAATCATTTATTTTTTAAATACAATTTAAAATTGCGAGGAAAAAAATTATGGAAGGAGGGTATAATGTAACACCCCAAGATCTTATAGTTTGTATTATTTGAAATAAATTTAGTTTATCTGAAATCATTGATTTTATGCAACACCAAGCTTTAAATAAGCATGATATAATATTAAATATTATTATTTTCACACCACCATTATAAACTAGTCGTTAAATTGAAATATGTGAGTAATATTAACTATATTATAAAATTTATATAACGTATATAGATATTTTTTTTCTTTGATAAAATAAATTAAATTAATTTTTGAAATATTTATAATTATTTTCGATAATATAATATCATTTTTAAATAATTATATTAAAATTATATTCAGTTTAATTTTTGTTATTGTTCTAAAAATATTTATTTTCCCAAGATAAGAGAAAAAATAATAATTTTTATAAAATTGTTATTGTATTTATATTAAAGTATTTTTATGATTTCAATTTGATGTCAAATTAATTTAGGTATTATTCAGTTACATATTAACTTAGTAATTATATTTTAATCATTCTGATACCTTATTTTGGTATAAGTACATTTTTAGGGCTAAAAATTTATTCTTCAAGAAAACTGTTTTTACTTTCATTTCACGAGATTAATATTAAATTAATTACTAAAAATCAATTGATTTTAATTTTTTAAAATTTCATCCTTATTTTTTTCATAAGGTATAAATATATTAAATATTTACCTTTTGTTTTTTTACAATATGAATATTAATCTTGGTAATTTTGTAACCGTTGTAATGAGTAATTTAGGTAATTTAGGTTAAAAATAAATTCATTAGGACTATAAAATGACTCCAACACATGATAAAATTTTATTTAATGAGTAATATAATTTCATAATAATTATTAAGTCAAATATATGACCAATTTCTTCCATTAAAAAGTGATTATGACCCTAATAATATTTTATTTATAGAAAATTCAAATATGTCATATTCTACATATTAATAATGATAACATTTTTAATATGGAATTATCTAGTTGTTATTTTCAACTATAAATAGAATATTTATATATAAAATAATTATATTTATTATAGTAATTTATTTTTAATTTTCAGTGAATAAAATATTATCTTAAATAATTTCACAATGGTGATGGAGTAATTATTTTACTAATGTAAATATCAAATAAATGATATACATTTTTTTTAAAAAATCTAATTTAAAATAATTAATTCCATACATGAATTATTCTGATAATATTTCATGTGAGGGATGTATTAAAAGTGTTTTTTCTAAGATATTATTTTGTTTATATTTGTAAAATTCAAAGTAATGAATAGTGTTAAATTTGACATTAACGATTTTATAAAATAAATAATATTTTCTTAAATGATATAAAATTATTAAAATATTTGATTCATCCAAATGATTGTTATAATTTTTATAATTTCATTAATAAACTATTATGTTTCTTTTGGAGTTTTATTATAACAATATTGACCCTTAATGAGTAAAATCGATGTAGTCATGGTAATAGTTAAAGAGGTTAAATAATGGTTAAAACTAAATGATAAGAGAAATAATGTGACCTAAACTTGTCCAAAAATTATTGGATAATAGTATTTTGACCAATACTCATATTATATTCTATATAAAACATTTTTTATCAATTTTTAATTGAAAATTAATTTTTATTAATTTAATATTTTGAGAATTTCCAATAGTAAACCCACCTCAATTATAAAAGGTAACTCTTTTCTTCATGTATTTACACCACATTGATACATATATATTAAAAATTATCTTCCCATTTGTCTTAAAAACATAATTATACATGTTATATAGGTTTTTTTATATTCAAAATACCATCCATAGGCCCCTTAGGTAGATATTTAAATGATGTTCTCCAAAGAAGGGGTAATTGTGTTAATCGACTCTTTAATGATTTTTTCTTCTACAACATCCTATTAAAATGTTGCTTCCATTATTAATAAATATTATATATATATAATTATAAGTTATTAGTATTATTAAACAACCATATTCTTCCTTTTACCCATTCTATGAAAAATAGAAACCCCGCTTGTGTGTACGTACATCTTACCATCTCCACATAATGGTATTATTTGTTCACCATTACAGTATTACTTGAATGGGTTTAATGATGGAAATAATAGATATATATGATAATTATAATATTATATTGATTCTTAAAAATTAATATATCATCAATTTCCCAACCCAATCAATATTAAGGGAATTATATCTTCTCTCGTGCATACGTGCGACCTACCATCTCCGTGAAGCGATGTGATTCATTTTTCATGACAAATATTTAATAATAGTTATAAAAAATATTTAATTATTAAATATGTTATTTATAAAATTAATATCATTCTAGATATTTTTTATCTATATATTTTTTATGATAACCAAGACATTCATGACAAAACATGCAAGATAAAAAAGGAAAATAACTCCCCAAATAGTGAAAATAGTAAAATATTTTTAATGAATAGGTGGTAAGATGTGATAAATAGATCATATAATATTTTGTAAATAAAAATAAGGTTATGGTATAAATTAATATAATTTTGAATACCATTATGGATGATGTTTTAACACTTTTAAGGGAAGTTTAACCTAAGGTAATTGATTTCTTAACTCACCTCAATCCATTTTTTCCATTATTTAAAAGGCACTTTTTTGGAAAGTGAGAATCATAAAGAGAGAAACCAGTTCAATAATATCTGACATCTACAAATCCACAAAATTCAAAAACTAAAAACATAACATTCAAATTCTAGAATGAAAAAAATTAAAATAATGTTAAATTTACCTCAAACCATGAGTAAAGCCATATCGATCTACAAGCCATCAACCATCCAATCTTCGAACCAATATTTTTTATTCTAGAATTTCAGTTGAAGGAATTTATTTGAGAATTGTATAATAATAAAAAATTATTTTACAATAATTTGTTTATTCATGATATTTTCAAGGAATAGTACCATTTTATAACTCTTTAGTAACTAAAGTATTTGATAAAATGTTTTAATAAACTCTGACTTCATTTTTCTCTTAAAGTAGAAATCTGGTTTCATCCAAAATCGTGTTTTCTAAAAGTTTTTTCCAAAATGTTTTGAAACTATTAAAAATAATTAATCAGAGGAATTATCACCCTTTTTCACTCCTTTAAAAACATTTCCAATGTACGGAAAAATAATTTTTAGAATAATGCTTGTTTGGCTCTCATTGAAAATTTGAAATAATTCATCTTATCATTTTTTTAACAGGGAACTTTGCAATCCTTTTTTGAGTGAAAAAGGAATTTACTTCTTACTTTTATAAAATTTATATAATTTCCCACAATCATGAACATCATTTTTTTATCTTCATCTAAAATTTTAAAAGGATCAATTAAAAAAAATTTGATTAAAAGTGATTTTCAAAAAAAATATTTTCAAAATGTATTTCAAAATGTTTTCCAAATGAAAAGAATATTTTAATCTAGAGTGTTTTTAAAAATATTTGTATAATATTTATATACGTTACTAAAAAGAAACCTTTATACATAATCTAATGGGTATATATATTTATATCATCCTTATTCTTCATCCAGATCATTTTTTATGATTTTTAATAAATAAAGTATTAGTAATTCAGTTCCATGATTCATTTTTTATAGTCAATAACTTTGGAAAGAAATTTTCACTTTCATGTGATCAATGAACATTATATTTTCCTAAATATTCATATAACTTATCTTGGATATCATTATTGTTTAAACTGCATCAAACTTCTAGATATAGTGTTTTACATTGAAAGTTAATGTTTCACTGTGAAAATATTGATAAATTTGTATCCTTTACTCAATAAGGATATTTGGTGTTAAGGAATTTTGATTCATTAATTATATAAATTATTAGATATATGGTGAATGATTTGGACTTCCAGTGATGGGTGGGAATAGAATTATATATATCCCCCTAATGCATCAAAAGTTATCATGGGACAAAATAGTTTGGATAGCATTAAATGAGTTTTTACCTATAGATTAAACTGTCAGGTGAAAGGATTGTATAGTTTTGGTATCATGTTCTAGATACATGACCTTTAATAATTAATAATTTCCTTCATTTAGAATAAAATTACTATTATCCATGACAGTTTCTCTATTAAAAAATATATGGATTCATTTTCATTTTTATTTTATTAATTAAATGGAATGTTTTCTTGATTATTTACCTTTCTATATTAATTATTCTTATTGGTTTATAATAGCGTATGTTGTATTTAAATCTTAATAAAAAATTTATTTCACCATATTCATAGGTTTTATTTTCCCCTATGATACTAGGAAGTGTTTTATGAATGATTAATTATTGTTTTTTAAGGGGTAATGTTTCTCTCAAAGAATGTACCAAAATGATATGAGACATGATCTGGTCACCAAAACCATATCCATAAACATTTCCCTCAAAGAAAATACTTCATGTATTTTATGTTTGAAATAAAATTTGAATGTTATGTATGTATATAGTTATTTAAGACTAATTAAGTATTCAGTTCATTGGGTTATGATTCCTTGTATCTTATTCCAATATAATAAAGTTTCCACTGACTATCGGATACTAGGGTTGGGGTCATTACAAATTAACTCTAGAGTATAAATATGATTCAAATTCATCTAATTGATCATATGATTAACTATATCAATCTATAAAATATCCTTTTTTGGAAAAAATTGTTTCATAGCCTTATGTTTAGAATCAATATATATCTGCCCCATAATAAATCTTATTACATATAATGGGTTCTTACATACCATTATAAAATAATCAACCATTAAAACATTTTTAGACATTGTGGGAGAATGTGTTATTGTAAGATCTCCCCTTATTGGTAGAATAGTTTATCGACTATAGGAAATTCTTAACTCCATAGTTCTACAATGATTCTCTTATTTTTTAGCATCTTAAAACATATACGTTTAAACATTATAATAAATTAAATAGGTCGTTCCATCAAAAATATTTACACAATTATTTTCATAGTAAAATTCCCCTAGAATATTAAAATTGATATTTTCCTTATCACCTAGAAATTTTAAACCATTCTATTTACTATATTTTTAAAAGGACCCTGGTAATTCACATTCAATTTTTGTACATCAATATGATTTACAATGACTTAGATATCACCTTTTGGTAACCAAGTGAATTAAATCCCTCTATTAATTATTCTCTAGGATGTTCCCTTTAATTAAATGATTTTGAATTTGGTTGGGTAATGATTATAATTTATACCTCTCATAAATGAATTAAAATTCTGAAATTTTTTTTATTTTTTCTTCCCTAACATATACATTTTTTATAAATCTATTAATATAAATTTCTATAAATAAATAACCTCCAACACAAAATATTTTTCCAAAAATACCTTCAACAGGTGACTTATTAAGATTTATCAATTTACTTAATAGTCAAAGCCCGAAGAATATATAAATTCTAGTTTTGAGTCCATGAATAAACACTCCAATACTATGATAATATTGTCTAAATGAATCTTTTTTAAACTTAAACACATAGATTCTTATATACTATGTATATTCATGGTTGATGGGTCTATAATTTTTTTACTATCTATTTCATTGGATAAAAAGACATTTAATTCATTTTGATCATGAAGATTTTTAATTTATATCTTTGTTGTATATATGATTGATCTATTATAGATAAATTAGATGACATCTTGACTCATGTATATGTGGATATATTTGAATGAATAAGAAATGGGTCTTGTATTTCAATTCATGAACCATAGTTTATTAGATTGATGGACTTTATATATTTATTTTATTGTTATTTTTGAGTTATTAACTACTTACATTGTGAAATATTGGGTAATAATTATTCTTTATTATATATTGTTATCTAGTTAAGGTTAGGTATGGGAATGATTTTTGGTGGAAGAATTATGAATTATGGTCAGTTTTATATAGTAATCTAGTAAATCAGAGTATTATGGGTTTGTTTCATTAATTTAGATGGTTTAAAGGACATGAAAGGATTTTAAATGGTTAATGGTATTGAACGGGAAGGGTTTTTAAGTTACTATTATATGAAAATAGAGGGTTTTACCAAGGTGGGGATCATTAAAAGGGTAATCTAAGTGATATTTTCTAAGGACTATTTAAATTCCCATTTTTTATATATAATCTAATATAATCCAATTGAATAATCACGTAAATTGTTTTTTTAAATAAAAACTATGTGTTTGTTTCTAGAAATAATGAACCCAAACAAACCATGCTTATGTAAATATGATTATTTTAACCGAGACATTAAATCGGAGGGTATGAATAGGATTAAAAACTATATTAAATTCATATAAAGGTACTACTCAACATAAATGTTTTTAGTAATTTTAATTATCTAGTCACTATATTTTAAGAAAACTTATTTTATTTATCGAAAATACATTTTCTTCAAACATTGATTTTTATTTCATTTTGTGAGAAAATAAAATAATTAAATTTTGGAACATTTTTAAATGTTATTTTAAAAAATAATAATTTCTTAATTAATAATTTTAATATTAACATAGGGTGATTTGTGGTATTTTTTGGAAAATTTAACTTTTTCAGTGAATAGTGAAACTAATGATTTTTTAAAAAAATGTCATATATTTTGAATAAATTATGTAATTTAAAAATAATTTTATAATTTTAATTTCATTTATTATAATTATAATTATTATTTAGTTATATTAAATTTTATTTATGAACTAAAATCATCTTTCTAATTAATATTATTATGAGCTTATGTTTAGTCTTTAAAACAAATTTTTTCTGGAAATATTTTTAAGGTGCTTAATGTATTTCAATTTAAAATACTTAAAATAAACCATAACTATGAATTATTTAAATAATTATTATATTTTTTATATCTATAAATATTAATTTAGGTTCATTTAATTTTTTTACATGTCATAAAGTTGATATGAGATTATATTTTCATTAAAAAATTCATTTCTTGAAGAAATATTTTTTTGGAACATCTACAGGTTTAATTATAAGTTAAATTCTACAAATTTTTTGAGTATAATTTATAAAATTTGACCCCCATATAATTAATCATCATAATTTAAATTATCTAATAAGATCAAATTAGTTATAGACCATAATGAATAGTGAAATCATTTAAAAAAATTCTATGGTTATGGTAAAAACGTGTTTGCAAGTGGGTTAAACATAAAATATAAGGGTTAAAAATGATCCATATCATTTATAATTTCTATTATAGGGCCATATATCAACCTTGTATCATATATGGTTCTAAAATGGTCCATTTTTTTTCCTTTTTCAGATGAATTATAAAAGTGTAATTATTTTTTTTCAAAAATTACAAGTGTTTCTTCTACCCCACTTATAAAATGCCACCCATCTCCCCCTATTTACACACAACCAAAAAACTTTCTTCCGATACATATCAAAATCACTTACACGCTTCCATTACCTAATCCAAGGATTATTTTATTTATCATAAATCCAAACAAGAATGTTCCAAAATGATCTGAGACATGAGCTAGTCACCCAACCCATATCCCCAAAATGTTTATCAATGAAAATGGAATAAAAATGTACACTTGAGTTGTACTTAGCTTAAATCATCTATAAATTAAGAGAAAAATCAAACATTTTATCATATTCATATGAGTTAAATTCACATAAATGTAGTGTACCAATCAACACCCACTGTTGGATCACTATTCTAGCATCCAAAAGAAAACTTTGATGATGTAACCCTCTCCTTGTGTAAATTGAGACCAAAATCATTAGCCCCCAAGCACAATTGGATCTCTTTTCCAACCATATTCTTACTCCTAGAATCAGGATCCACAATTCCTATTGATATGGATAGCAGTATAATAAACCAAAAAATGTGGACAGATCACCTCACACTTTTTCATCCACCCATTAATTTCAACAACAATTTCTTAGACCTATCATCCTAAATGATCTTGATAACATTTGAAAAAGGCATGATCATTAACCCCACTTCATATCTTTGTACCTTCTATTTAGAGTATCATAAAGGTCACTAACCCTCATCATCTCCAGAATTTTATCATAGAGAAAATTGACTTCCAAGTGTTGCCTTAAGCATGTAGTAATCGTTCAAATCATCATAGTATCTCATCTAAGAACCAATAGCTTCCCATGAAACCATAAAAGAAAACTAACATCACTTTGAGCTGTGAGCCTTATTAGAACATCATTTAGTGAGATAAAAAATAAGGTTTCACATCACACACTACCACTATTGATTTGTATTAAAAAATATAGGAAACTTTTGGTATGAAACCTCATGAAAGAGAGCATGAAATGTAGAGAAAAAAACATTAGAAAACAAATCCTATCATCATCAACCACCTCTTAAAATAGTGATCCAAAAAACACTATGCTACAACCAAAATCCTCAACACCAGGACCAGCAACCATTTCAGAATTAGAAAAATGGTATTTATCTATGTGTGAACTTCCAAATCAACTCTGCATGCATTTCTCGCATTGCTGAACCATAATCAATTCCCAAGAAAGATAAAGGTACTCAATGTTAGGATCTTATTCAAATCCTAGGGAAATTTTAGAAAGCATATACTCTCTAATTTTTTAATATTAATGTGCAATTATCTCCCCCTTTTGATGTATTTGGAAGGTCAGAGTGTCACTCTCTTTGACCCAAGGATAAAACTCTTCCTCAAGGCCCCGATTTACAATCGTGTAATGATTTATAAACTTGGGAGTATCATCCATGTTTTCATCATCAAAGAGTGGAGGGGGCCCCTTGAAAACATAAAACTGTGGAGGAGGGTTCATTTTTTTAGTGCATCCCCCCTTGTATCTAGTGAAAATGGTTCATTATAATTTATAATAATCCTTCCTCTTACTTGTATTATTATAACAATGGGCTTTGAAACCATCCGGGTCCACTAAGAGTAGTTTTACTTTTTGATCACTTGAGTGTACGAAATATTCTTCAACCTGACATGATTTATCATGTACATCATGATGGGTATTGAAATATTCACTTGGCTCCTCCTTGTCCTACACTAGGGTGGGGATATCAGTGGTTTCATCTAGTGCAATATAAATACCATCTACAAAACATGTGAGGTCCTCATCCTCAATAGTGTTAGTCTGGTCTTTGACCACATCTGTACTCTTAAACTCATCAGGCCTACCATCACCTTCATTAAGTCCAGTAGGATGATCATGAACTCTAGAAGGTCCAGAAGGAGCTGTAAGCATACCATTACATTATTTCTAATCCAGATTTCTCTTATCATTTTCAACCAATGCCAGTTTATGATCCTGAGCATGGAATACCCTAATGCCACAATCCATAGTAGTGTGCCCAGTCTTAAGATAATCACTGCAGTAATTATGAAGGTTTTTATATACCACTTCAGGAATGAAACTAGAATTTCCATTCTGTATCCAAATTTAGAATGGAACTCCTTCTAAAATGTCAACCTCAGTGAAAACCCTAGCGACTGAGGCTCTTGAAATATTCCTCATTCTCATGTCTATAATTAATAGATAGGCAATAAGGATGGAAATCAGAAAAAGTGAAATTTGTTTGAATATGTGAAGAGTAAGTCCAGAGAAGCCAATACAGACACGAACAATAAGAGATTATGCATAAGTATCAAAATCAAGGTTCCATTTTAAAACATTCATATAACAACCCAAAATCCCAACAAACGCCTCCCCAAATGCATATAATACTCGTTTTTAGAAGAGAATCAAAAATTTTCATTTGAATAGTACATAAATCCAATATGGAAACTAGTAAATCCAATTTCTTCAAGGAACATACATAATAAATTCAATGGATTCCAATGCTTTAGGAATTTTCCAACGAGAGTGAATCTTAAATCAGATGAAATAGAGTGAACCTTGTTAGTTGAGATGGAAATCGTCGGGTGACCTCTGTGTTGAACAATCATCAGTTTTATGCATAAGTCATCATCTATGATACCTCCCACACTTGGTTTCTAAGTTAGATTGATGGATCTTCTTGCAATGAAATATGTGAAGGATCAAAGATTAGAATCTGACTTCCATGGTTGATCATCGGTCTTCTATTGCGACTCCATCTCCTATCCCAAATGTTTTATTTTATTTCTTTTCCCACAAAATTTAAATCATATTAAAAATGATGACTAAATAAACTATGTATAATAAATGTAATGATATTTTTTTATGTTAACCAAAATACTTAGAACCATCCCCCCTTCCATCAAATTAGAAATGTGATCATTGATCATGTGTATGGAAAACTACCACCTCACGAACTAACATAAATAGTTTTCCAAAAATGATTTTTATAGATAGATATAATGATATATATATTATTTTTATAATATAATTATACTTATGTAATTATAATGTCCTGTACACCTTCTTACATTCCATTGTATAGAGAATTTGATAACATCGCTCGTGTGTATGACAAACTACTGCTTCACGAAGTGATGGGATTAATTTTCCACTTACACATTACATAGAAGGTAATAAAGATTAATTTTATGTCTATATATGATATTATATAAATTTTAATAATTATATTAAATAAATATATCATATAATATCTTACCTTACCATCCATTGAATAAATGATAATGTTGTTTTTGTGTGAAATAGACTGCGACCTCGCAAAGCAATGTGATTTATTTTTAATAAATAATCACATAAATGGTATTGTTAATGGTATTGAAGGAAGTAATATTATATTTATGATATAATTAAAGTCTATGAAATTATAAAATAACCCTTGACATATTTATATCACGATATTTGTAAAATAGAAATATTACTCATGTGTATGCATGGCCTACTATATCCATGATTGTAATGTTGTTCATTTTTCATAAACATGAATTATATTTAGATTAAAAGGGGTAATTTCAGTATAAATTTGATAATAATTTACAAACTTTAATTATGGATATGATTAAGTAATAATATCTTTTACTTTACTCAGCTTTCCATAGTGATTTTGGACATATGTGATGTTTATCATTAAAACGTCCAACGTAAAATTAATTGGTGAAGTAATTTATTATGACATAGTCAAAAAATAAAATTAAATAAATACTAAACTTTAAAATTTTATTAATAACTAAAAAATTAACATAATTGTATTTTTCAGGATGATAAATAATGTATGTGAAAAATTGAGCTCGATGTAAGGGATCTCTGTAAACCACTCTTTCCTTTGGTTTACAAACTCTATATCTCAAAATAAAATTATATATATCTCTAGATTTGATGAATTATTATAAATTATGTATGTATTTCAATCACATATAAAAATATCTTCTTCTATTTTCCTTTTATAGGGTAATACATTTGTTATGATCATTTCTCTAATTCCTTCATGCTAAAATTTCAATTGATTATGATGTGAAATAGGATTATACATCCCATTTTCCTTCCATGGATAATTATTATGTTATGCATTATGATTGATTTTTAATAACTTTCACATAGAGATCATGACCATGTTATGATGGGTGCACCAAGATATCACTCCAATTTATTTGGTAAATTATTTGTCTCATGGGGCAATGTGTGTGGGATTATGGAGTAAACATAAATCATTATGGGAATTTTTCCACCATGTTATACTATATAGGTAGTTAGTATTGGATCATGATTATTTATTATTATATTTTATTTCCACATTTCTTATGATTCAATTATCTTTTGATAACTTGTTTTTTGGTTTATGCTTCCCTAGTATTACTCATGGGCCTTCTCTATTATAATATCATGTTATACCATTGACTCATATTTATATTTCCTTGTCATGTTTACTCCCATACTAGGATTTGTCGCTCACCCCTTTATTTATTAATTCACTAGGTTATCCCATTCTGTTTCAGGAGCCTAAATTTATTTTAGGAGATCACCATGGAGAATAGAATTAATTTTCTATGATTTATATTTCATTTGATGGAAAATGAACCTATTATTCCAAATAAACTAGTCCTCACAATATTTATGTTGTAATAAATGGATTTTGGTGTTAAAAATCATGTAATAATTTATGAAACTGTCATGGTTCACTATAATTATATTCATATCAATGTTTTAGTTAACCCTTCAAACTAGGATGAGAAAACTCTATTGAGGACCATAGGTATAAGTCTAAGGATAATACTAAGTAAATAAAAATACCATGGAATCCTGGTGAAGTATAGTGTGAGTGGTTTCTAAGAAATTATATCCATGTTGGGATAATAAAGTAGACATGGTTCTAGAATAAATGTGCATAGGTTTAACAACTTTGAAAAGGTTCATTGGGAATTCTTGTGTGTTACTTGGTACATGATAATATGCCTTACTGCACACCTAGTGTGGAACTCCTAGAGGACGTATTTTAGAAATTCAAAAACTCTCTATGAACCATTATAAAGGAATAGAAAAAAATATTACATAAGACAAAATAAAGAAAATTACTATATATAACCTGGAATGAAACCTATGGACTCATAAGTTTGGATTCACTTATCATTTATAAATTATTCCCCTCAAGTTTATATGTTTCCCTTTTTTACATTTATTATTTATTGTATTCTATTTCTTTAGTCAATGTAGGGAAATTGGAGACACCATGAAAACAACCATATTTATAGGAAATGTGATTATTTCCATAAATTATATTCCTAATATCATGGGTGTGGGTTATGATAATATCATGGATGTTTTGGATCAACTAGATCTTGTTTGGAATAATAAAATTAATTTTGCAGAATGTACTACTCCCCAGAAGAAGGATCAAGATGTAGTAAAGACATTCATATGACAAAGGACCCCCACCATTAGTGGTTCATTTGATATCATCATCACTGTAAAATGAATTTACTCCATTAAGAAATTTTTCTATATACTCTAATATGAAAAGAGAAATGTTTTCTAACAATTTATTTCACTGAGGGAGAAAATGATCAATCGTTGACATAGATACTGAACACAATGTCCAAAGAGGATATTAATTATATTGAACAGGATTAAATCAAGAAAATATTCATCAGAATATTTTCTGTAAACTTTCTATCTTAAAATAGATTTATAGTTATCTTTTCTGAGAAAATAGAAAGATGTGTCTATTGGGGTGTATGAGAAAAACATCACAAGGATTACACTATATGCCTCCTTCTTTATTATTAGCACTAAATGTAAGGTGTAATATTTAATTAGTAGATTAATTCTATGTCTATTATAATCACTAGTCATTTGGGACTTTTACAGGTATGAAGATATTTTTTTGTTGTGCCCTTAAAGTTAATATAGAGATCGAAGACCCCTAGTGGTTTCATGGGACTAGAGATTAAATTCTTAAAATATGTTTTTATATAGGGTTATCAAAAGATAAATCTCATGGTGGAATAACATCCCATATATCAAAAGTGTTCGAAAAAACATCCTGCAAACAACCTAAGTGGAATCAGAAGATGTAGAAAATTTTAAAAAGAGGGGAATCATTTTAATCAGTTCTTAAGGGAATTGAAGAATACCACTAATGTGGATGAAGAAAATAAATTTATTATCTACACTATGCCTACTATAAAATATTTTAATTATAAGGAACATGATAATTATTCCATCCAATTCCCTAATTCATGTTTTTTCAGAGATAAGCAATGACAACAACTTCAAAGGATGTATGAAATAGAGTATTTATCACTACTACTGATGTGGGAACCAATAATTATGCGGTGTTAGGTATTCTAGTTATTAATTTCATAAGATAAAATGTACTTTTAATTAAATTTCTATGAATGATTTCATATCTTGAATGATTATTAGAACTTTTAAAACACAAAATCCAAACATGGGGGGTTGATATATCTAAGAGAATTGAAAAATGAGCTATGGTTTACTCCCTTGTATATAACTCCTCCCCAATAAATATTTGTGGAATTAATGTTCCTAAAAATATCATCAAACAACCTTTAGTATATTTTGATTATATATTTCAAATTGACTATTTATCCTTTTATTAATCCAATAACAACTATTTGGAGAGGGAGATCACTCTCCACATACCAAGTTATCCTCCAATTCTATAAATCTATAAGGAGGATGATGAATATCTAGCTGAAATGATCTGAGAAAATGAGATAATCATGCTTGAAGACATGCCCATTATTAGGGATTACATGAATGTATTTCCCAAAGAATTATCTAGTCTTCCTCCTCACCAATAGGTTGAGTTATCAATTAAACTTATACATATAACTCTTTCCATATAAAAGACTCATTATTATATGGATAGTGTAGAGTTAGAAGAGTTTAATAATTAGTTATAAGAGATTCTAGAAAAAGGTTTTTTATTCCTAATTTCTTTATTGTGGGTGGCATCAGTCCTCTTTTCTAAGAAGAAGGATTGGTCAATGTGCATTTTATTGATTATCATGAATAGAAAAAAACATGAAAATGATAAAGTATCATATTCCATAGATATATGAATATTTTATAAACTCTGTGGTTCTTAATATTTATCTTACGTGAATATTTAGTTAGGATTTCACTAATAGACAGTGGATAAGGAGGATATTTCCAAAACAACCATTCGAACAAGTTGTGAAATCTATGAGTTCGTAGTGATTCATTTTAGAATTGCCAATGCTCCATCAATATTTGTGGAATTTATGGAAGGAGTCATTAGAGATTACCTATAAAACTATGGGGTAGTCTTTATAGATTATATTTAAATTTTCTCAAAAAGTAAGTAGAATCATGAAGAGAATTTGAATAATTACTAAAGCATTGAGAAGGGATAAGATATATGAAAATTTTAGTAAATGTATGTTCTGTATTAAATAAGTATCATTTTTATGTCATATTATCACCAAAAAATTATATTTGTGGAACATTCCAAGATAATGGAATTCATGGATTGTCCTAGACTGGAATCTGTGATATAGATCTATAGTTTCTTTAGACTAGATAGGTGTTATCGATGATATGTTAGGAACATATCATGATTGTAAAACATTTTTACCAAGAAAAATTAGAAAGGGTGAATGTTTTTCTAGAACAATAACTAAGAATATACCTTTAAGGAGTTGAAAAGGTGTCCAATCACTACACTAATACTTAGACATCCCCCATGTGGGAAACTTCTTTTTCTTTACAATGATGATTAACAATACATTTTTGGTGGTTTACTAATGTATAATTATAATGTAATAGCATAAAAATCAAGGATTTTAAAATTTTATGATAACAAAATCTCTCATGCAATACCAAGATTAGGATGCAGGGGTATTTTTATTTAAGATCTAGTGACATTATCTCCATGGGGAGACGTGTGAAATATTTTAGGATGACAAGATCCCAAAATGTATATTAAAAAAGAAAGAGTTCAACATGTTCCGGTTAAAATGGTCAGATATGATCAAGGACATTGATTTCTCTATCCATTACCATCATAGAAATTAAAACAATATGGAAAATACTATATATATAAAGGATCCCAAAATTATTTCAATGATGATAATTGAGAAGGATAAAATACTCTTATACTTGAAAATTATGGACTTGGGAAAAGTAAATGAACCTTCATCCTACCTTTCATAAAAACTAAAGAACCATACAATCTTAAGAGGATCTAGGAGGCCTTGAAATGATGATAAGGTGCTATATAAAAAGTTATAAAATATTATGGAGTTAAAAATTTATAATGATGGATTTAGATTATTCTAAACTGGTATGTGTTTCCAATCAATACTAGAGTTGAAAATCAATCTTCTAGATGATCTGAATATCTCATCCCTGTCTAATAATCCCATAACTACTAATACATATAAAAATATGAAGAAAAAAATATGGGGGGATAACATGAAGATTGAGATTGTCGAATCTGTATCTTGCTGATTATTATGACAATAAGTCAAGGTTAAAAGGCATAAGTCTAATGGAATGATGCAATTGTTTCTCATAATGATATGAAAATTAGAAAACATAACCATAGATTTCATAATTAGACTCCTTATGATACCTAAAGGTAATTATTCCATTTGGGATATAGTCAATCTCTTTTAAACGTAAGCACGTTTCTATGATATGAAGGAATATTTTTATCTTGAACAAATTTTTAGTATATACATTAGTGAATTGGTAATATTTCATGGAGTTACCTCTCTACTATATATGATTGAGATCTAAGGTTTATCGCAAGGTTCTTGAAAAGCCTTCAACACTCTTTGGATATAAAACATAGATTAAGTGTTTCTTATCACATACAAATGGATGGTTATTCTGAGAAAACCATATAAACTCTATAGGATATGTAGAGTTCTTATTCAATGTATTTCCATGTATGTTGGGATCCACACCTTCCCCTAGTAGAGTTATCCTAAAAAAATATTCCATTATAGAATTAAATGGAAACTTATGAGGCTTTGTATAGGAATTGGTGTCTCACTTAGACAAGATAGGTTTAGGTTAGAGAGAAGGAGCTGATGGGATCTTATCATTCCTAAGAGATTATAGATAAGGTTATAACCATTCAATATAAAATGGAATCCATGAATGGTTGTTATAAAATAGTTATGTATAATTTTCAAATAGAATTGGAGTTTTAGGTAAGATATGAGGTATTCATTTATATACCATCATAGAATAAATCCATGGTGTTTGGGAAGAAGTGAAATCTTATAAAAAGATATGTCAATTCCTATGATATGCTTGATCACACCGGAGTCATATCCCACTGACTCACACTCCCACCAAACCTTTCAAAAGTACATGATATGTTCATTGTATCTCTCTTGATTAAGTACATACTAAAACACTCACAAGTACTAAATCCAATTGTGGTTCAACTGGAAAAATATATTTCATTCAACTAGTAGATGTTGGAGAACTTATATAATAGATACTAAGGCATATGAAATAATACAACTCATCTAGTCAAAGTATTGTAGAAAAAGAACATCTTGGAGGAAGTAACATTGGAACCAGAAGTGGAAATAAAGAAGAATTACCCACATATATTTTCACATTAAAATGTAATATATAATTGAAATAAATAAATTCAATAAATATGGAATAATTTAGTAACCTATTTTTTCAATGGGAGAAATATCTATGAGTCATGAAACACTATACCCAAACGAGCCATGATTATTTAAATATGATCATTTTAACGTAGAAATTAAATTGGTGGGAATAAATTGGATTAAATATTTTATGAAATTTATATAAAGGTCCTACTAAATATAAATTTTTAAATAAATTTGAATTAACTTTTCACTAAACTTTAGGATATTTTATTTTATTTTTTGAAAATATTTTTTCTTCAAAAAAGATGTTTTTATTAATTTTTTGAGAAAATATTTTAATTAATTTATAAAAAAATTGAGATAATATAATTTATGAAATTTAAATAATTTTTGAAATCATCATATTTCTAATATTTTAGGGAAAAATTATGGAATTTGTGGGAAAAGTTTTTATATCATTGAATATTGAAGAATATCAATTTTATAAAAGTTTAATTTATTTTTTAAACATTATGTAACTTAAAAGACCAATTATTATTTTAATATGATTTTAAATCAATATAATAATTATTTTGTTAAATTAATAAAATTAACAAACTAAAAATATGTATACTATATTTTGTTATGGGTTTATTTATAGTCATTAAAGCACATTTTTTCAGGAAATAGTTTTATGGTTTTTAATGTTTCTCCAATTTGAATAATTAAATAAACCCTAGTGAGGAATGATTTAAATAAAATTTATATATTATAAATATGTATATATATATATATCTGTGTGTGAATATAAATTCACATAATTATTATTACTTGATATAGAGTTAATATCCTATCATCTTTTCCATAAAAATTTATTTTTAAAAAACTGTTTTTTCGAAAATTCTCTAGGTTTAATTTTAAATAAACATATACCACTTCAGTTAGTTGAATTTAAGAAAATGGATTCCATATTGGTGTTCATAATATTATATATTATTTAATAAGGTTAACATAATTTTTTACCATAATGAATTTTGAAAATGGTATCTACTATTTACCGTGGTTAGGGTAAAAACAGGTTTACCAGGGAGGTAATCTAAAAATATATGTGTTAAAAATGATCTAAAACATTTCTAATTACTATTTTATTATCATATTTTGAACTTATATATTCTAATTTTAATAAATTATCCATTTTTTATCCTTTTTTTAATGTAAAACAACTGGTTTTAATTAATTATTTTCCAAATTCAAAATCATGTCATCTTCCCTAGTTATAAAAGGACAACCACTCTCCATTTATTTACAGTATTGAAAAACATATTTGTTCAAACAATACCTACCACATCACTTCCTTATATCCATAACCTCTCCCTATAATCCTTTTTAGATTATAAATGAAACCTATAATGGATTTTGGGTAAAACATATTAATCTTTTTTGAAAAAGATTTAATGTTCTAAACCGAGCATTTTATTTTATTTATTCTTCCCCCTATTTAAAATCCTATGAATTCATGATGATATTATAACCACATAAAATTCCATATAATTATATATTTTAATTTTATTATAATTTCCTACAACCACCTCCCCTCCCTTCAATGGGAAACAATATCATTAATCGTGTGTACGGCCCACTACCGCCTAGCGAACCGACATAATTTTTTTTCCATCACCATATTTCAATGATTGTTATAATTATGTATATATTTTTTATATATTTTATTTATGATATAATTGTTCTTATTTAATTATAATACCCCAGATAAATTCTGACATTCCATTTCTTAGATAACACAACAATGTCGCTCGTGTGTATGAGGGACTACTGCCTCGTGAAACGTTGTGATTTGTTTTTCACATATTATTTACATAGAAGGTAGTAGGAATTAATTTTAAGATGATATATTTTATTAATTAAGAATTAATAAATTTATAAAATATTCATATATTATATACTTTCTTACATTACCAACTGTCGAATAAATGATAATGATGTTCATGTGTGCGAAGGATTGTCACCTCGCGAAGCAATGTGATTTGTTTTGTTATAGAATCACATGGGTGGTAAGTGTAAAGGTATTTAAATAAGTAATATTGTATTTATTATATAATTATCATCCTGTAATAATAAATTAACACTTCCCTTCTTTCCATCATGATCTTTACAAAATAGAAATGTTACTCATGCGTACGTATGACCTACCATCTCCATGATTGTAACATATTTATTATTTCATACCAATATTTCATGTTTGCTTTAAAAAGTAAAATTTATTTATAAAAATGATAATTGGTTCATTATTACCATTATATATATGATTAATTAATAATCTCTCAGACCATTGTAAACTAACCTAAGATATTTTGGATATATGAGTCATTTATCATTAAAACATCTGATGTGAAAATAGTTGGATAAATAATTCAACATGAAATGGTAAAAGATAAAATTAAAATAATAATAAAAATTAAAATTGTAATCAATAAATTAAATAATTAATATAATATTTTTATTCATGAATATAAAAAACACACATGGAAAATTAGGCTTGAGGTAAGGGATCTCTTTAAACCACCCTTTCTTTTAGGTTATAAACATTATCTCTATAACTGGCTTTATATATATCATTACGGTTATGGAATACATATAAATTATGTGTGTGTGTGTGTGTGTTTGTCGTATACATAATTATATTATTATCCCTTCCCTTGATGAGGTTTTACATTCCCTATGATCATTTCTGAAAAGACTTCTTTGTGAAATTTCATTTCGTTATGATATAATGAAAGATTAGGAAACCCATTTTATTTGTATGGGTAGTTATTTTTTTATTCCTTATGATTCATTTTATTTTTGTTTTACACATATATTAAGAACATTTTAATAAGGGTACACCCAAATATAGCTCTCATTCATTAGTTAAACATTTAGTCTCAATTTGTGTCATGTATCACATTATGGAGTTTACCTAATCCATTTTTGGACTTTTTCCACCATGTGATATTGTCTACACAGTTAACCATGACTCATGTTTATGTCATGTTATATGATTTTTCCACAATTATGATGATTCCATGAACTTGTGATACTAGGATCCTTATGTTATTATTCCATTTTATTAGTCACAAGCCTTCTCTTTTATGATATCATGTTATACCTTTGAATCGCATGTTATGTTTAATTGTCATGTTTGTTCCCTTTTGCTTTGACATGATTCGTATCATACCATAGGGCGGCCAAAATGACATGGAGTATAGTAACCAGTTATCTATTATTATGAAGGGTTCCAAGTCAGGTATGATTTCCTCAGATGGTCTCAAACATGTTTATTTGTGGAGCCATAAACACCCAATGGCCCCCGTATCCATGATTGTTTGACCTATTTTCTAAAGGTAGACACTCATTGCATGACTATTTGGCCAATGAAATTTAAGGACTCCATTGGTCGAGAGGTTGGGAGGTAAGTCTCATCACACCCTTTTGGGGGAAAATATTACAAACTCTGGGAATCTCTTATAGATTTAGTCATTGGTCAAATGTTCATGAATCCTTGGATTTTCCTAAGAATGTGTTGGTGGGTTACCCCTAGATTGTAAGATTAACTATATATATTCATGGGTTAGGAATTGGTGATAAAATTCTAGTTTAAGTCATATGATGAGGAGCTCTGAAGTTTATCATCTTCTAGGGGGGTAGAATTTGTTTCACTATCAGGATCGAAACCAAAATATGGGATTCTTATATATCCTTGTGAGAGGAATCAGAACCCATGTAGTTCAGTGTCACTTTACTGAACCCATCACCTTTTAAGGTCATGCGATGGGAACCCGTCCATGCATTTTAACATCATGAAGTAATGTCATCCGATCAAAATATTCCTAGTCCAGATTTTGTGTGGTACTTGCACTGAAGAGTTCCAAGATGCTTAGGATATGCATGGTCTCATGGGTGGATATGGGCATATTAGAGATATGTCCTAGTGAACACTAGGATGGTTCGGGTGTTGGGGTGGTACCTTAGGAAGGCTTCTTACGTATCTTAGTTAGTTGGGAATCGAAGCCCTCATAGTTTGGTTTAAGATGAGGGTTATACCGTAATGTGGTTTCTATTTATATGGTCCATGATTGGAGCTTGACCTTTGAAAAGGATCCCCTTTGAGCTCAGGCCTTTAGATTGAAATCCTATATATCCTAGTTAGAGAAATAATCATAGTTCTCATAGTTCATAGGGTGTGGTGTGGATGTTGTTATCATATTCAACCTCTAAGTCCACGTGAGTCATGATCGGTGTGAGAAACAAGGGGAAGTGGAAGATCATGGAAACCACACACATTCCCTTCTGTAAAGATGGAAATAGGACAATAGCAGAAGAGGCCGGAGTGAGGAATCGATGAGGGAGAGAGAGGTGGATTTGAATGTTCCAACTCTCACCCATGTTGATATCCATGATAGTCACATTTGGAAAAATATCTATGCATGTATCGGGCCGAGACTAAGTGGAGCAGGAGTGCCTCCTCTAGTGGAAGGTCTATGGGGTCACCATAAAGGGGCTGACCTAAAGATGAATCTAGGAAAGTGGAGAAGGATTGGTCCTTATCAAAAATAAAGGCAAGGTAAATCCCTTTTAACTATCATTTTCCCTCATTGAATGGAAAATCCAGTGATTACCCTTGATCCATAGAATGGGAAGGTTCACATTAGTATTACAAGGTTGGGCCCCGGGTTACCATGGTAATGAAGACTTAAACACATTTCAAGGGTCCAAACCATTTCTAGGATTACCCACGTAACTATTTTTACTATGGGTATATAGACTTATAAGGGTGCGCTAATGCACCAGATGATCTGTTAATATGGGTCTTATGGCTTTGGAGGAGGCTCTGGCCTCATGCCTTTGGACTGGTTAGTGGGGAGAATTTAGAGGATGTGATGGAAACAGAAGGTCATGATCAGTACTACAAGGTGGAAGGCACAAAGGTACCCTACTCTGCATATCATTTGTTCATATGGGGTGGGGTACCCTCTTCATGGAATATTGTTATGTGAGTACAGCAGTCGTCCACATACCATGGCAGTACATGGCCCTGGACATTGTCCACATACCGAGGCGTTACGCGGATCTAAATGTGGTCTTCACATCATTGTGGTATGTAGCCTCGGGTTTCATCCACATACCCTGGTGGTATGTGGCGCTAGATTCAATCCATTTGGATAAATTCAATGCAGTTTAGGGTTTCATCCTCATAGATATGTACTATGTAATATGACAGATTGAAGAAGCATAATTAGTCTTTTAGTTCACGGGGAGTTCATCTGTGAAGGGAGTATGGTTCATGGTTCTCCAGTTAGATTTGTGGTTTTCCCTTTTATTATGATTCCTTCTTTTTATGGTTCTTATTTTTTTATACCTATTATAAACCATTCAAGATTCCATACTTTGTCAATGTTGTTTCTTTGAAGTATTCCAACGGTAAACTCCAAGCTCTCCAAAAATCTAATCTTCTTCTCTCTCTTACCCCTTTCTTCATTAGCTCTTTCCTTTTCCTTCTCCACTTTTTTGGATCCCCTCATGGGTACTATTGTAGAGTGTTGATGAGGTTGTATCTATCGGTCCAATAAACCCTTTGTGGAAGCCCATGGGGGAATAATATGGACCGTTGATGACTCGGTCAACTGAGGTTTGCGAGGATGAGGGTCGTGGGGTTGTGGTCTGTGGCATGGGATATCAATTCCTCAAAACCATAAACGTTGTGGTCCACAATATTCCTCTATTCTTTACTTTTAAACAAACTGAATTTGTAGGTATGGTGTGTGGGGGCATACCTCTCTATCACATTTTTACAAATGATGTGGTTTTTGGGGATATGGTTCGTGGGTGGAATTTCTCCACCTCCATTCCACCAATGGCGTGGTTTTTGGGGGATTAGTGTCATTTTTTATTTATCCCACAAACTTCCTACTTCACTTATAATGCCTCATGAGCCAATGTTTCACAATTAGTCTACATACCATTCGGTTCATGGGCAAATCCATCAAAAAACCATTCCTTGAAATTAGTACACAGACTACTTCAATCCATTTCTAAATTTTATTTCTTTAATTTTTTTCTAAAATTATCAATCAAACCTTCAAATTATTACTTCATCAAATTCATTGGATAATATCCCTTCCCTTTGTAGAGTATTTAGGACCCCACAAATTCCCCCCATCGGAATGGGTTCCAATTAGGGAAAAAATATGCTATTCTAATGTAGAAATTGGTCTTGAACTGAACCTAGTTTTTAGAAGAAAGGTGGAACCGTTTGGGGGACCAAAACTATGTATTAGAGACCTAGGTCACATTTCCTTTACCAGAATTATTGATGAAAAGTACTCTTCATAGTTCTCTCGACTTTCCCTACTTCTGTGTATTAGTTCCTTCTTGAAAATTGTCATCTACAAACCTTACTTCTCATATTTCTAATTATGAACTCTCCATGGTAATTCTTTTTTAGGAACCGGTGTTTGATTATGTGAACCTAACTATCAAAACATTAAACATAAGTTTGAACTACAGAGTATAATACAATATAAAATTCTTCAACTCCGAAGACTAAACCCCAATTTGGAAAAATGAACTTTAAATTTCAAACATAAACTTTTTAATTGTTCACTTTAGATAACCACATAGTGTGGCTCAGTACACGTCTCACATTGTCTATAAACCATTTGGTTTCTTAGCCATCGATTCATGGGACAACATCTTGTAGATAATTTTGTGAACTACATGTTCAGGGGGAATGCATTCCACAAACCATTTTTAGTGTTCAGTATGTGGAGCTTTTCTTCTTGTGATCTTCTATAGACCTTTATAAATTTTTGGTCTTTTTTCCAATGATTTTTTTGGACTGACCCTTTTGTATGGTAGTTTTAATATAAGGTAATGGATCTTCCTCTTATGTAAGTAGAAGAAACTGGGCAGAGGGAAGTTATGCTTGATAATTCGAAATACAACCTTCTTCCTACATCATTCTTCAAGAGGGTATTCTTAGATACCTCTATTATCTAGAGCTCACAACCTATCTGTTATCTATCTAGTTTCCTCTTCACAACCTTTTCCTCCTAGATGATGTTCCCTTTCCATTGGCCAATCATAGTACTCCTATTATTAAACTCGAGGCATCCCTAGGGCATGATCCAGCCAATATTTCTCCAATGGGAGAACTTGTAACTGATTTTACTCAAGAGGAAGTTTCCACACTGAAATGATCTATATAGTCTCAGAGTAATTATTTTCATCATAACACCTATTTGTGGTCAGTCATATGAGATTACATGTATATTGTAAATCATTTTCAAGAGAATCCCAATTGTGGGTGGAGAACCAAATGGTACCTTCCATCTAAAGGTTTCTTCTCTGATGAGTGGGCCTGGTCATTCTAGATGCATCGGATTTTTTTGGAGTCCACTGGGAAATTGGAAGCAGTAAACGTGTATCAGGTTGCATGGATTTCCTAATTTTTAATTTATTCACCAGGTGAGATATTTCCTGAACTGCTTAGAAGTTGGTGTTAAATCACTAATACCTTCCACTAATTTCACGAGGAGTTGGGGATTAGTTTATGGGACATCCATACACTTAATGGGATTCGCATTCTAGGAAACATGTAGGATGAGTATCATCCCTCCATGCTCATTCCCTTATTCTATTCGAATATTAGATCGGGTTGTTCTTGTAGGAAAATTGTCTAAGGCTGAGGGTTCACCATAGCTGGACTCACCCTGTTCAACAATCATAGAAAATAATGGCTCGTATTGTTCCACTCTCAAAGTAGGTCAATACACCACCTGGGGATAGGAGATCCAGTTAGACATATCACCCCAGCTAACATTAGTGCATTTCTTTGACATGTTTCTATATGGATGTATCTTTCCCTCTCAGGAAATATACAGTAGTTTTAGATCTTGCACTCTGATGATGTAAGCTACATTTTCATAGGGGTATCTCATTAACATTTTCATTACAACCCTCTCTCGTGTCTATAAATGGTTAAGGAAGATACAGTTAGGGAAACCCATGCATCGTCTTAGTAGGCCATTTCAATTTTTCTATGGCTAGATGGTCGAGCATTTCCCCTACTATGAGTATCAACATATTATGAGGGTTCCTCATTCTAACAATCACTCAGTTCTTCTCAACATTTATTTCGTTCATCCATAGTCATTGGGTATTTATGATGTAATCAAACTTTTAAGTGATGTTTCTCATTTTTCTTTTGCACCTTATGTTGCGCCCCAAGGATCTATGATAGATAGAAAATAGGATCTTCAGAAGATAATTCTTATATTATTACACTCCATGATGAATTTTTAACTTCTCATATGAATAGGGTATCCATCTGGAAACACTATGTCCCTTATAACTATTCCATGAAATTTGGATTCCTTCTACAGGTCACACCTCTCCCTGATACTCTAGTTAAGAAGGAGGCTCATCCTTTGATTCTTATCTAATTGTGGTTGGACATGATGCAGTATGATGCTAATTTGGAAGTTCACATTCCTCCTATAGTAGCATCAACTTATCATTCATTATAATACACCCAATTTTGGGTATCTTTCTACCTTTATAGGGCTTTGGGAAAGCCAATTTGATGGGTTTAGAGACCATTGGATTTTTTCAATCATATCCCAATCATTCTAGTTGTTCTATTTGTTCCCCTCCTCATGGTGAGAAGGTGTTATAACCACCATCACATGTGTTTTGAAGTGGATTCACCCACACAAACCATCTCTATGGAAAGTGACTCAGATCCCGTATATTTAGAAGATGTGGTTCATGGTCGTACAGAAGCTGGCCCAAGTTGGACATCACCAGGTGTTCCCGACATTGCTTCAATCCCCAAAATTTAGTCCCATAGGTTGAAGAATCTATTGGGAGGGTAATTACCCCTACTTTTTTGACCCATATCGGGTCACTTCCATCTACAGGAATGATGCTTCCCCATTACATACTTATCGCGGTTGAGGAGGACCAAGATTCTGATGCCATTAGGAGGCATCAAGCTATGTAAAAATGGGCATGGAATAAAATCCATTCTATTTCCATATAAACTCCCCTGAAATACATTACCAACAAGGAGGATAAATTTATAAAACTATTGTTTAATCTAGGTTCGGGTGGCTTTGATTGCTGATGCCTTCATATTTTTTGGAACCCAATTGTTATATCTTGAAAGGATCTCGCTGCTTGAAAAAGAAACCTAACTCGGTTCAACACTTCTCACACCAAGATCAGACTTTTTGGGATATTACTAATGAGTTTCATCACATGTAGGGTGAGGAATCTAGTGCTCATGACCAAGTGATTGTCCAGTTTGAGGAACTATGTGACTGTGAGGCTCACATCGCCCAACTAAAATGGAAACGGGTATCATCGATTTCTAATCATGATGCTATCTAATGGAATGCTGAAGACATCCAGACTTTTATAAAGGTATTACGCCCAATTGTTGAAGTTGATGCTGAACAGAGGGCTGATTTGGAATGGTCCCTTGACAGCCCTCGTCAAGCAGTTATCAACCTGCTTGAAAGGGAAAGTGAGACCTCGTTGAAATTTTTCGGGAAACCCTACACCACAATTGATTTGAAATTGGGGAGAGACTCTGAATTGTATATGTCCACCCACTCTCACTTATTTTAAAAAAATAGAATCAATTTTCTTTCTAGTGTACCCATTTTACCTTTCCCAACAATATAAATCATTTATGAACAACTATAATTGAAACAATAATCTGAACCAGATATCAATTTGAATCCTGATTTGGGATAAAGTAAATAATGAAATCATGACATAATTTTTTCTTGAGTTGAGGGGATTAGCGAACATAGTTTGACTTTTTTTAGGGTCACATGAAAAAACCCTACAATCTTTGTGCATATTTCATTATCAACCTAATTTTTTCCTAATATTGTTATGGTGTGAGCTTAGTTGGTATAACTGGACTTTTTATTAGTCTACCATTTTCAGGTTGTTTGACCTTACAAGATTTGAGCCTCTTGATTATTTTTTGATAGCTTGATGTTTTTCCTAAACCATATATAGTATTACATTAGTGAGCTATTACATGACTTATTTCTTGGGTACCCTAGGTGATTTTTCATCTTAGAAAGTGTTATGTCTCTTTCTTTGGAAGTTTAGAGTCTTACCAACTGGAATATCATTACTAATTTTTTTGGGTCAAGTATCATTGACCATGAATTGTGGTGAAAGGAACCAATTTAGGACTCATTAACTGAGAATTTAATAAAAACATTATATATAGATGATGTGTTTTCATGACCCTTACTTGTGATTTATGGATATAGGACATGATATGGGGCATGGAAGCCCTAGGGTTTATGAAATTTGGAAAGGCCTCTCCTGAGGAAAAATACTCCTTTGGTTGATAGACCATTATTGTGGGAAACATATATAGAGACACCAAGGCATTGTATACATAGTTAAACAAATGTTTCAGCTGGACATTGAACTTCCATTTCAGATGGCCCAGAAATTCATATAAAATTTTGGATTTGTTTTCTTGTTGAGGGCCATAGTGGGTGGCCTATTGGGGAGTATAGGGTAATTTATATTAGTTCAAGTTTAGAAACTGATCCCCCATGAATTTGACTTTTGGAAAGGAGGGATAGTGTATGGAATAGTTTAACATCATACAATTGGGAATTTTGAGACATACGGTTTATAGTTTTTTACTCTAAGAAGAGGGGGGGAATTTCTTTATCTTTTCCATGATAGTTCATCTAGTAATGTTCTATTAGCTTCAGGCATGTGGGGGGGGGGAAGAAGTAAATTGCAATCCATGGTTTTTTCAATTGGGGAATTAGGTGATACGTATACATCAGAGGGGTGTAAAAAGATAGGAAAAATATCTCTTGAGGATGAGTTTTCCTTTGGTTGATAAGACATTTTTTTGGGCAACATATGTAGAGCTGCCATTGAATTATATTCACAATCGAACAAACGTTTTATCCAGACACTATCTGTCCATTTCTGATAGTGATAGATTTTGATGGGGATTCGGACCTTTCTGAATGAATAGTATGGTGTGTAAAGAGGTGTGCCTCAAAATTAAAAGGGTTCATTTTAGGTTAAAGTTTAATCCTAATACTGGGAATTGGTGGAGGAATTTTTATACCATCCATGTGATTTGTTTTCCTTATGTCAGTTTGACCCTTACATGGGCGGGGATGGTATAATAACATTTCATGGCTAGATCTGACAACTGAGATTCATATGTCACTGTTTATCCTACGATGATAGGAATCAAGATGTATATAGTTCTTTTAAGGACCATTCATATTCGGATCTAATTCACACATATGCATAGGGCATTTTTGTTTTGGATATGGACTCACAAATGGCGTAGGGCGTATATAGAACATTCTTATTCATATTCATTTCTTTTACAGGGTCATAAGGGGAAATATAATTTTGATGTGACGGTTCCTAAGGGTGAATACTGGGTATCTCGTATTGTATGGTTTAAATTTCATGCCATTAGGACATTGATAGAGAATCCCCATGTAACTTGAGGGTAGTCCAGCCAATATTTTCTCACATGTACAATATATGGGTAAGAAAGAGAGTGTAACCCATGGTTTCAAGGGCACTTAGATCATGATAATTGACATGGATCTTGGACTCTGTTAGGAATATAAAAATTGGAATAACCTAACATGGGGATGAATTTTCATTTGGATGAAATACCATTTTGTTGGAAAATATGAAAATCCACCAGGGCATAGTATTCATAGTCAATCAAAGGTGTCTTCTTGAAACTGACCTACCATTTCTTGTAGCCATGCCGGATTATGATTATCCATGATCACTCAAATAACGGAATTTGATGAATGTAAATATTTCATTTGGACATAACAAAAACACATAGTCCATGATTACTTATGCAATTTGGATTCTCTCTAAACAAATATTACCAATATGTGGGGTGGGATATTTTGACTTCATTGTCAAATTGAGGCCCAATTTGGAAGATCTATGTGTCCTTTGATCAGATTCCCTGCAAAATTATTTTTTGTTCAAGGAGTGGAGGAATTTTAGCTATATTTTTTGTACCATAAAGATTAATTCCAAACGGTTAAGCCTTTGGTCCATGAAGTTTAACATCATGTGGTAATGACAGGGGTGAATTGTTGTGAATGGGGTAGCTGTTGCACATCCAGGAAGTTTTAAGTCTTGTAGAAAGGAAGTTTACAACACACATTAATGTCATGTTATAGGGTAGAAATATAAAATAGATCCCACATAAATATGAGATAATCTAGCAAGGATATTCCTATTACACCACAAACATGTGAGGAGGAGGAAGGTGTAAACCATGATTCTGGGAGCCCTCGAGTAAGGAATGGTAATGAAAGTCTTAAGAGACAATGGTCGTATTGAAGTAGGAACATGAACCCCCAAGGAAAAAAATTCCCTTGGTTGAGAGGAAAATTTTCTGGGAAACATATGCAGATTCATGAGGGCATTGTGTGCATAGTCAAACAAAGGTGTCGCAAGACCCTAGCCATTTATTTCTTATAGACATGGGTGTTTATGGTGATCTAATATTTATTGGGGCCTATATATTGATGGATGAGAAGGGGATATTTGGGTACATGAGAAATATCTATTCGATGATCAGTTCTACGGTATGATATCCTCTACATAAATTAAATTCTTATGTAAAGGGAATCATGATCATTTCAAACTTTCTATATTTAAGTGCCAAATTATAAATCCCCTACGTATATTTTCATTTCACATAAAGGAGATTGGGGGAATTGTTTTGTTTTATTCTACGCAGTTTGATCCTATATTTTTGACCTGAGTGTCACTACGTATATAATTATACCAAGAATCATACCACACATAGTTCTTGTTATACCTTATAGTTTAATAACATGTGGTTAGGACCTATTTGGACACACAGTTTAACATCATTTTGTTAGGACTCATTAATTTCCCGATGCAAGTGTAGCTTATATGTAGGGGTAGGAATTTTCTTCACAGCGGCAAGACCCGGGAAGGCTCAGGTGTTACTAAATGTCCCATTGATGGATAGGAATCAAGCCACAAATAGTTCTGGTATCCTATATAGTTTAACATCATACGGTAAGGATGAGAGTGAATCAATGTGAAAAGGATGAGGTGACTAATGTGTCAGGCTTGAACCTCGTGGAGGTTTCCTTCGTATCCCAGTTAGTTTGGAATCAAAGTCTGCATATTTCTAAAGACTCTACATACTTGTTTGACCTATGCATAGAGAGGAGGTAATTTTTATCATGTGTCAGCTAGGCCAGAATTTTGGGTCTTGGTGTCTTTACGTTTCCCATTGATGAATAGGAATCAATCCATAAAAAGATCTAGGGTATCCCCATTTCATTCTGACATGTGCACGGATGGGGGGGATTTTAAATCACGATTTCTAGATAATGGATAAGAAATTAGTGATTAAGAGTTCCCTTATAGTATATGCATAATAGAGTATATAATAGAGGCATTCCATGTCATGTGATGGTTTGACCAAGACTTAGGATCAATGTGACTTTAAGAACCCCATTAATGAATGGGAATCATGTTGTATGTAGTTCTTTAAAAGACCCTCCCAACATAGGCTCTAGTCATACGCAAGGAGGTACATTTTTTTCTTACACGGAACAGATTCATGTGCAACAAGCGATTGTTCAAGACATAGTGATCACCATGCAGTTTGACGTCTTGCTGTAGGGAAGAAGATGTTAGGTAGTTTAATGTCGTACATCATGGGCACATATGTCGCTATGAATTTTAACGTCTTCCAGCTATGATGGGTTCATCATGAAATTTAATTTCATGTGATCAGAACCATTTCTGTATATTTTAACTTCATGTAACATAGACATAGGTAGTGCTCTGCATTTTATCGTCATGCAACTAAGACGATTTTTATATTATTACACAGAGTACATTTTCATAAACCAGATATTTGTGAGAGATGTGGTGATATGTCCATCCATTGAAATTAAGTAAAATTATACATTTGAGTAGACATTATGTATAACATATGGTCCTTTTTATTTTTGGAACCAACTTTGGACATTTACTTCCAAGTATCATTGGGGTTCTGAGGACTAGCACCATTTCTCCTTAGATCAATGATTAGAGGCGAACATTCTTATTGAAGGCTCATGAAATTCTGTTCTGGTAAAATTCCAAATGATGTATAGTGTAAAATCATTTCTCATCCAATCGAACAGATATTGGGACTGATCATCTATAGACATTTGATCATAGATGGCCACATGAAGTTATGGTAATTGAACTTCAATGGTTACAATTGTATTTTTCCCATATAATAATAAGTATGGGGTTTCTTGAGTGGTGGTGCGGGTCATGGTCAGGTAATCCCATAGAGAATGGAGAATCTTATTATTTCATGATTTATTATCCTTGTCTACCATTTTTGAGAGTATATTGTATAGGGTCTTGTTTAAGGCCTCTATCTATCTGTTGGTCGCTATATAAAAGTGGGATGAATGGTTTCCCTTGATGTCATACTCCAGGTAGAGTTCCCCAATTCAATAGAGAATAAATTGGTGTCATTATTATTCAATATTATATGAGGGACACCAAACCTGGAGATGATTTTGGCAATCACAATGAAAACAGTTCTTCTTACCTCGACCTCCTTGATAGGTACAGCTTCTTCCCATTTTAAAAATAATTTAGTTTTTGTGAGAATATATTTGAATTGTCTTGCTGTGGATGGAGGGTATGGTACCATGATGTCCATTCCCCATATGTAAAATTGCCTGGATTACTTAGTTATTTGATGTATCTTTGAGAGAATGGTGGATAAAATTGGCATCAAATTGTCATGATTGACAATTCCTGGTGAATGTGGTGAAATCCTGCACCATGGTGGGACAATAGTACCTAAGAAATCGAATCTACTGCGAGAGCTTGGACACTAATTGATTTTTTCTACATGTTCTGACATGTACTTATTTTATAAAGGTTTTAGTCTCTTCTCCATCAATGTGCCAAAGAACCAATCCAACAAAGACTCACTTTTAAAGGACCTACTTCCGGTTGGTGCAATCATACATTATAATGATGATTTCCCATTTCTGGATTTTCTCACTTCCATCCCTATCTAATGGGAGCTTTTCCCTTTGAAGTTAATCTATAATGCGAGTCCTCCAACTGGTGGTAGGACCATATAGATCAAATACATGACTAATTTAATTTATGTCATCCATGTTGGCCTTAAGGAATGGTAAAACCATCCACCGGTGGGCAATACTAATTACTGTTTCATTCGGATTTCTGTCAGCCATAGTGGTGGATGCATTTTCCAATGCATCATCTTGCACATTTTGTGGTCGAGGAACATAAATCAATGCCAGGCTCTAAAGATGGTTATTCCATCAGTTCTTATACATGGTTTATCAAAGGTATCAACTCCTCTTTCTAGATGTCATAGTCACCATTGACTTTCTTAATGACCCATTTTGAATTTCCTTTAATCATTAGGTGTTTTTTTTGTGCTTAACATCCAAACATAAAGATTTTAATGAGGGTCTGATACTCTAATTCATTGTTTGTGATTCCTTATGGTACTAAGAAGTCATATGGAAGAACTTCCTTTTCTAGGGATATGAGTATGACACTAAGACCCACTTTGTTGAACATTGGGTCGTCCATTAATTTTCCTGTTGGACTTCTTGAGTCATCATCAAACTTCATTTCCAATATCTCAGAGTTATCATAAATAGAGAACTCTTCCACATCATGTATCTTAGAATATAATGGGTCCACCCCTATTGAGGTAATCTCTTCAAGGAAATCTATAAATTCTTTCCCTTTAATGGTTTTCTATGGTATGAACTGTATATCAAACTGTTATAGGATGACTGCCTAAAGAGAAACGTATCTAGTTAACATTAGATGGATGAGAATATACTTGAGCACGATACTATGTGCGACCAAATGGACTTAGTTGTTATTTAATTAATTCCTCAACTTCTAGGCTACATAGATTAATGTAAGTCATCTCTTCAAAATATTTTAGTAAGAAGTCTCAACATCGATCATGGTTTGAATGACGTAATAGAGATGATTTTCATTGTCAGTATAATTTTTTTATTGGGGAATGAGACAAAGTATCACTCCAAGTTGGATACATATAAGATGATTGGTATTCCTTAAATAAGAGGCATTATTATTAGTGTACTTATGATATATTTCTTGAGATTGTCGAAACCTTTCTAACTATCTTTAGTCCATTGATATTCCACATCAATCTTCATCCACCTCGTGAAGGGAAAGCACTTACCGGTGTGGTTAACTCTTAAGAATCGAATGTAGGGAAAGTTTTATAGGATTCCTATCAAATGAGTGTTGTTGGGAGGAGGTGACAATCCAAGTATGGACATTTTATTCGGAGAGTCGACCTCGATGCCCTGGTGGCATGTGACGAAGATGAGGAATTTCCTAGAGGTAACTGTAAAAGCACATTTCAGGGTGTTCATTTTTAGACTATATTGTCATAGTTTATTGAAGATGGTTTCAAGATATGAAATATGGTCTATGAATTTTCATGATTTGACCAATAGATCATAAACATAATATTCAAAAAAAATTCCCCAAAAGGGTTTGAAAATGTAGTGCATGTGGCACTGATATGTGGCACCAGCATTTTTCAAACTAAAATGCATCACCTTGTAAAACAACACTCCCTAGGGAGACATGAAGGTGGTTTATTCTTTATATTATTTGTACATTTGTATTTAATTATATCCTGAATAGACATACATGAAATAGATATCCTCATATACAGTAGTTTCATCATTCAGCAATTCAGTGATCAGGACTGGGAAATCATTTTTCGAGCAGTGCCGGTTGAGGTCCCTAAAATTATTGCAGACATAGATCTTCTCATTTTTCTTCTTGATGGGGAAACTTTAAACTATCCAGTTGGGGTATTGGAACTCCCGAATGAAATTTTCTTTGATGATCTCATCGACTTCAGCTTCTCTTTTGGTATCATGTGTATGGTGCATCCTCTTGGTGGCTTACTTGTAATGATGGTGGTCTTCTGCTCAGCCTAGGTGTTGAGTGACCACCTATGGATCTATACCTATCATTTCTATATATTTCTAGGAAAACACATCTCGATTCCACCTTAGGAAAGTAGAGTATTCTACTTTATATTCGAAAGGCATGGCCACATTAACCAGAGTGGGTTGCTGGTTTTCTTTCATACCCACATTTATTTCATTGAGTTTATCAATAGTTTTATATATTCCTTCCTCAAATACTAGTGGGTAATCCCTTAGGCTTTCTTCTTCCTCTTATTCATCCTCATCATATTCCACTTCTTCTTCAGATGGGGAATCAGTCCTTGAAATGATATCTCTATATTTGAGGGAAGAATTTCAATTTTGGTGTCTAGGAAGGGAAGTTGTCTCCTCTACATCATCCATTGTAGGGGGTTTCTCTAGAGAAGATGCATTTAGGGGTAAAAGAGTTTCCTCATATTTTTTGAGTGAAGAGATTCTTACTTGGGCCTTAGTGGGTGAGGCTAGAATTTTCTGTGGTTCTGATGATGGTTCGAGGTCATTTTCATCTGAATCCCCATCATTTTCTTGGGAGTCAGTGGGATTTTCAACATTATCAGGATTGGAAGTTATAACTAAAATAATGAGGAATGGTGAATAAGTGTCAACATTTGGACTTTTTCATTCAATATGATTGATGTATAGTATATATTCTTCCTCAAGCTACTCGAGAGGACCAATGTTAAACATTTCCAAACCATTTGGGGTGGTGAACCAAATAATTATTTCGGTTGAGGTTTGTTTCCCCTTTGTCACATAGAAACTTGCATCAATATAGTGTGATATTCATAGGTTGAACGGGGACTTATCGGCATGCAGTGTCCCACTATGCCCATTAATGCTATATTTTTTGCACTGATGGTATGAAGAGGGGAAATTTGTATGTTTATATAGCTATAGTCTTCTTAGAATGGCATTAAAGGATGTATTATTTTTGACCACCAGGAATTTTGGGTGAGTGGCGAGGTCACCAAACTGAGTTTCAAGCTTGATTTTTCCAAACTGCTTCTGCTTGTTTTTTCATAGTCCAACAGAGTCATGGTGTATGGAATCAAATCATTCTAATTTCAGACCATCCAACAATGTGTCTATAATAGGAGGGTATTAACCCCATATCCATTTTCAATGAAGACTTTTGGGATATTGATTCCATTTATTGTGCCAGACACATATAAGGGATTGATGTGTCCTTTAATTATGGTGCCTTTATTCTGATCCTTGAAGGATATAATTGTGTGGAATTCTATAGGAGTGGTCTATATCCTGTAGACTTTTGTGATATCTACCTCATCTTCAAACTCCTGGGGACTTGGAAAAGCTCCAATGACTGTTTCCTAGAGATGTGTTGATTGATTCATTGCATCCATGATTGAGAGAATTGTTATTACTAAAGCTAACTATTTCAAATTGTCATATTCTTTATAGAAATTTCAATGCTTCCCAAATTTGGAATGCTCTTTCATAGTTTATTTAGGGTCTTGAGTATTTGATGAAGATGGTTCTACCCTTAGGGTTTAAGCCAAAGGATATTCCATCCTTTTTGGATTGGTTTGGACAATTCTTCTCACCTACAATGGTAAATTAGTCATTTATTCTTCATGTGATTGATATTTTAGAAGGATTGGACTAGAGTGGGTTTTTATGAGGGTAGGAGAATTTTCTTATACCTGTCGGATCTGCTCGAGGGTCCTTCGATGGGTTTCTATGAAACTGACTATTTGAGAGGGGATGCAGTCATAAGACTAATTTCTTCCATGGCTGCATCTCCCTTAATATCTAGGTATTCTATGGCTTCTTCCTTTGTGCACCCCATTATGTGTGGGGAGTTCTGTTTGATAATAATATTCATCATCAGAGATGGGATCCATCAAGTTAATGACATTGAGGGATCCAAAAAATATCTCCTCTTCTAATTATGACTTTTCCATTTCATTTACCCGTTGTTTTGACTTTTTCTAGAATGGTTACTGTATCATTAGATATATTGGAAATAAATATGAGAATGTCAAAGACAACATTGTATTTGTGAAAGATCATCTCCCTAACTTTATTTCCCCCTTCTGATTGGACTGTTTTTTGGGTGGGTGGCCTTTGGAAGATTTTGGGGTTGAGGGTGTCGGTTGTCTTACATCAAGAGCTATTGGAGGCACATTTGGTTGCTTCAAATTCTCCTAGATGATACTACGGGAATGGTTGATTATTTTATGATTCAACCAATTATCAAAAAATTTCTCCTTATTGTCAACTTTTTTCCACACCCCCATTTTTTCTAGGTTAGTGGTTGAAATATATTCCACTTACACTGGCAGTGGTCCCATCTTGACCTATTCCAAATCTATCATTTGTTGCATGAGGTCTTTAAGACAAATCTATATTAAATTTTTTGTGACAATATCTGAGGGAAGGTGCATTAAACTAGCCAGTCATCAGGATCTACTTCATCTACCCTCTTTGGCTCCGGAAGCTGAAGAAATTTTCAATTCTTAGTAGCTATAATGTAGCCCCCCCCCCCCCGTCCCTCCTCTTGATGAGGATTGGAAGTTTCTAATGTCCAGAGGGCCTTGTATAGTTTAGTGGGGGGCTTGGAATATGAATTGGTGCATGGGGTGGCTTAAGAGTGATCTAATATTCTTCATCTCTTCCAGGACTTTTTACTAGGGCTAACAGGGTTTCCCAAGACATGATATTAGTCCATTTAAAGGAATACTCTATCCATTGAGAGATTGAAAAGAAGTCTCAGAACCCACATGTATACTTCATAGAAATTAGTGTCATTCATAGCTCATCCCAGAGATTATAAATGCACAATGAAAGAATCTCATATTAGGGGTGTTGTTGGTTCAAGTAGTAAGCCAGACCCTTCCATTTTGCAATGAAGTATGAAAATCTATCATTCTCCTATTTTTTTTTGTTCATGAGATCACTAGATATTGTTTTTTGACAACATCAAGATGAACTAGAATGGTAACTAGAGCCATATATCCCCCCATCATATTATTGAGTTAGATTACAAACTAGGGTACCACTCAAAGGATGAACCATGCAGGATTCACATAAATCATCTGACCTTCATAACTTCTTTTTGCTCTAGGGTTCCCATCGTGGAATCATATCAGAAAGTGTAGTGCATTAGATGATTCTCAGGGTCCCATGATCAATTAAACATTGGGAATACAGTGTTCCCTAACTTTGATGGTAGAGGGATGATACTTACCAAATCGGGGTAGGGATTTTGTTTCAGTTTTATTTGAGTGCACTATCATTCCATTTCTTCCATTCTAGTTTCCAATAAATCTATGGTATTTATGAGCCATTGATGCTTATCCTATTGGACATGATCATTTCTGGGTATTGTTGGGGGGAAATTTGATGTCTTGGAACTATTGGATCTTGAGGAAGGTACCCAACAGAGGGCATTTATTGCAGATATTCTTGAATATATTCTGGTTACTTCACTAAGGGAGGGAAATCTAGATATCCTCCAGAGATTCGGTTCAGGAAGACTAATGGTCCTAGTGCTGCATTGAATGGGTTTTCTATCTTTTATTAATTAATTAGGATGATCTTATGAGGAAGAGGGACATCTAATGGAATTTTAGGCTGACTCTCCACCTGAGGAACATACCCAGTATGATAGACTGATCTTAGCAGCTTAGTGTTGAGTCACCTTAGTTCTTTAATTTCATCCTTTTGTTGAGAGAATCTATCCTCAGGCATGGGGGAAATGTTTTCATGAGTATGAGGAGTTGGGTCATAGATTTTTTTCTTATTCTTATCCTTGTTTGAGATTCACGTGGGAGGTGGTGGTGGATTAACTGAAGGGATTCCAAAATTTAAGACAACTCTTTGGTTTCTAGTGTGCATGCCTCTAGGCTCGGTGTGGATCGTCTATGGGAGGGAACCCTCATCCCATATTTCCATGTTATTTGTATAATTTTTATATAGGTATGTGGGTATGATGTCTTAGATGTTCACCAATGCATACCACATTTGGGGTGGTGTACTAGGTGTTGATTGGTTGGAGAGCATCTTGAGTAATTTGTTGGATCTTTTCCCCCCATTCTGTAATGATCTTCGGGTTTCTTGGCAATGAGTGACTCTGAGAGAGCTCTGATATGGACTTTTAGTAAGCCTACTTATTGGGGGATGAGATTCATAGGATGGTATGGAATTGGTGACTCCTCTACCCATTTTTCTCCCTACACATGAGAAGACAAACATCCCCAAGTTGGGAATTTGAGGTAAAAATACCCTTAGCCCTACAGGTTGGGGTTGCTCTAATTCTTCTATTGATATGACTCATCCCAGATTTACAGGTCTTATGGGGGAAATTTGTGTTAAAATTTACCCTATCCCTATGGGTTGGGGTTGATCCCATGTTGCACCAGATACTGCTTCTATTGTCTCCTTCTAGATCTCTCACATCCCTATGTAGGTGTGAGCCAGATATGGTGTCTGGTCTGCACGTGAATTTTTTTCTCTTGGGGACATGAGAAGTGCTCATAGATTGGATTCCATTAGGCGAGAGGCCTACTAGATGTTATTGTTTTCCAGGTTTAGGAGATTCTTGATGGCTTTCTCTCTTTGTTCTTGATGCCTCATAGACTTACTCATGTCCGGTTCTTATCAGGAATTCCACCTTTCTTGAGTATGGACTTCATTTGAATACCATATAAGGATGATGACATTAAAATATATCACTTCTAGTAGGTTCTACTTATAAAAACCTGTGCCCACTCCTCCAGAATCAGAGCATGAAAATGGTATGTAATGTTTCTTATAAAATAAAATTAACAATTAAATAAAAATTTAAATAAACAAGGACGTTGTACCTGTCTGGGTTCTGGAGGATTAGACAAAACCTTAATTTTATTAGAGTTGAACAAAAATAAAACAATTTTCTACTATGCTTCCACTGCACACTAAATATAAAACAAGTGTTTCTGAGTTATAACATCTAAGTTACATGTGAAAAACTTTTAAAAATAGAGGGTCATAATTAAATTTACCGAGTATGGTGTTTGTAAAAAAACCTTCTGAATAATACTTTTTTGTTTCGAAACAAAAGATTTTCAGAAATACTTTGAAAGTTATTTTGGTAAATATTTTTTAAAAGACCTTCGATAAATACATACTAATTCAAAAAAAATATAAATAAAATCTTTTTTAGATATATATTCTTCTAAGTATTCTATAAATCTTGTGAAAGTAGTTATGATTTTGAAAATAATTACACTTGAGGGTACTTTAAAATAAAGCAGTGCTTCTTTAGAAAATATAGAGAAATCATTAAAAACAAAACGTTTGGGCTACTTAAACATTGAAGGATTCCTGGGCCTATCCACTTAGAAAATTATTCGTTCACTCCCCATTAACCTTCAATATTTACAATGAATAATTAACCATATTTTCTGAAAACATTTTAGCCTTACTTTACTTATATATAATTTCACTGGCGTTTTTTGATTGTTGAAAACGTGTATACGTATTAAGTTACACTTACATTTATATATAAACATTCATGTGATCTTGGTTACAACTAAAGCTCATTCCATAAGACATTACATGCAATGTATTCAAACATCTATTTAATGGAATACATTTATTATTCTTATAGATAATTTATCCTAAAAATGTTTATATCTTTCACATAAAGTTCTAAAACATTTCAAATCTAGAATAAATCTATGTTTACAGTAATCTCAGATAATAAACCAAAAAATTAAATTGAAATACATGAATGAAATAAGAATAAAATGAATGTTTATATTATGCATAATGTGTGTCCATGGATAAATGAAATTGTGACATCCTTAATACAGCATAAAAACATGTTAAATTATCTTTGTGTAATGAAAATATATTATATACATGTCGGTAAACATCTGTTATATATATGACATGGAATATATAATTTTAAATCAAAACATTGAAAAATGTATATATCACTTGGTAGGATGGAATTAGATTAAAACAAAAATAGTATTAAATACATATACATATGTGAAACAATGGTTTTATAATCTAACATAGATTGAAAACATAAATTAAATTTGGAAATAGTGAAAAAAAACACACCTGCATTATTAGTTCCAATGTAATTTGATGCATATATGTATATATCTTTTAAGATCAAACATAGAAAATGTAAACAAAAATAATCAATTAAAGAATCAAATATGAAAAATAATTTAATAACACCATTATAGAAAAATATCCATTATAATTTTTAAACACACTTCCATAAAAAAAATGTTTCCTGAATTTATGACATGTATAATAAAACATGTATATCATGAAATTATAATATAAATATATGTGTGAATATAATTTGAAAAGAATATATATACAACTAAAATAATATTATCCCCTAACTAAAGTTTATCAATGTTCTTAAAAACATGTAACTTTTATTTTGAAGAAAACCATAAATAAACTTAACATAAACAAATAAATTGTCAAAAAATAAATAAAAATATCTTTAATCAAATTTCATAAACATAGAACATATATTATATTAATAAAATGATACCTAAAAAAATAATAACTTAAATATGTAAATACTGGAAATTAATATTAATCCCCTACCGATTTTTGAAGAAGGTTGAAATCACTTTACTCCTTCAATTTTCTACTCATCTAATACTCTTAAGACCGAAAAAAACAACATAACACATAGATAAAAATAGGTCTTCATTACATATAACTTCATCTCCCAGCATCTCCGCACAAACCCATATATATATATATATATATATATTAAAATGATACACTGTGTAGATATGTGATTATATGGTTGTTCAGTGTATCGTGTGACTGAATTATATATTAAAAGAATGCAACTTATCCAAATATAGAAATAAATTTCCGAAAAATACAACGTGAATTAAAATGGAAGTTTATATTTTATTATAATAATTATGCATCTTCACGAATCATTCAACCTCAACCACATGAAAAGTTCAAAAATGATATATGGATATCAACTGATTAAATAAAGATCAAAATCATGACAAATAATGAAATAAAAATGAATAAATTAAAACATTGATAGGGAAAAATGGAGACAAATTGGAGAAAATAGATTCAAATCAATAAATTAGGTCATTGTTGGGCCAATTTCATAAATTTTTTGTCACAAAAAATAGATCAAAAATGAATCAACTCACAGATTAGGTCAGATCATCCAAATCTGAATACCAAGACATAAAAATGAAATATAGATCAGTGATTAAATCCTTGATGTTGTTTGAAGGTCAAAGGATCTCAATCCAAACTTGAACTCATGGTCAGAAACTCGACATCGGCTCGAGAAACTATTCTGACTTGAATTGAAACCTTCAACTTCGATCGAACCACGCCAACCATCAATTTGGACTATAGCTAATATCCCTCACTGTCTGCTAGACTCGACCTTGACAAACCTCTCCTGACTTCTACTCATGAGGAAAAAGCCTCTCAGTTGTGCTGGACTCCCTTAGCGGGGTGATATACCCTAACCCCAAAAACATGATTCTCCATGAATCGTTTCTCCTTCTTTTTTATTATTTCATTTTAACATTTTTTAAATTATTTGTTGTTTTGTTATTATTTATTTGATAAAACAATTATCCAATTTATATATATATAGATAAATATATTTGGATATATTATATCAACATCATTGTTTTTTAAAATTTATTTAATTTTATTGTATTGAATTTAAGTGAGAATAAATTCATCAATATATAATATATAATAAGTTTCATTAAACAAAACTCTTTATTTTTAATTATAAATTTTATTCATTATATAATTTAATTCATTACTTTATAAAACGATATTTATTATTCAAATAATAATTTAATTAAAGATAATTTTCATAATTAAAACATATATAAAATCATTTTTAATTTTCCAAAATGTTTTATTATTTCTATAATTATTTATAATGGTTTCATAATTCCTTCAGTTAAAAAATATAATGTGATAAAATATAATTTTAAATGAAATTAGGTTTATAAAATCAACATTTATTAATTTAAAATTTTAAGTTAAGATCTACTTGTATGCCTCCAAAATAATAATTTTTTGAAAGACATGTATAATTGAATGAATTTCTACTATCATTGTAAAGGTAATATATTTTTATGAAAAATAATAAAAATTAAATTTATTTCTAATATTCTTAACATTTAATTCAAAATTTAAATTAAATAACAAAACCGTGTGCTTAAAATTATTCAAATGTTTAGGGTTTTTACATACCCTCCCCCCTAAATGAATGGAGCCCCCGCAATTCATTTTTCCGGAGTAAACAATTATGAAATTCCATCTTTAGAATTAAAAAAACACTATGACTGCTAAAATTTTAAAATCTACCACATAAACAAAATAGCTAATCTAAAAAATTTCCTAGACCGTGCCTCTAATAAAAATTATAATGACTTGAGCCCAATATTCCAGACTCAGTTCTTGAAATAAGAGGGTAATTTTTTTATAAATGAAACTGAATAATTACACAAAACGTTAAACAAACGAGGGCCTTTTACTGGTCTAGGCTCTTAAGGATTAAACAAAACCTTAAATTTATCATATTTGAACAAAGAATAAAACAATTTTATACTATTCTTATGATGCACGCTTACTTTAAAACAAGGACATCGGAGTTAGAACATATAAGATACCTATGGAAAACATTTAAAAATAGAGGGTGAGAATTCAATTTTCCCAGAAAGGGGTTAGTAAAAAATATATTTTTGAAAATTTATTTTAAATTTTGAAATGAAAGCTTTAAGAAATACCTTTGAAAGTTATTTTGGTAAATAGTTTTAAAAATACCTTCGATAAATACTTACTACTCTCAAAACATATAAATCAACTCTTTTTAAGATAGCTATGATTTAAAATATGATATGAATCTTGTGAAAGTAGTTATGCTTTTGAAAATACTTACTCTTGAGTGTACTTTAATATAAAATAGTGATTCTTCATAAAATATTAATAAATCCTCTAAAAAAATTTTGGTCTAATTAAATATTAAAGGATTTCTAGGCTTGTCCACTTAGGGAAGGAAGGTTTAACACCCCTTTAAGATTCCATATTTACAACTTTTAAGTTTTTGGATTTTATAAAAACATTTTAGGATTTGTTTACTGATATATAATTTCACTGGAGTTTTTGGATTGACGAAAACATTTTAATGTATTAAGATACACTTACATTTATATAAGCACATATAAATATATAAACATTCAGGTTATATTGGTTTCAACCAAAGATCATGCCATAATTATTTGCATGTAATGTATTCAAACTTCTATTTCATAGATTACACTAAATATTCTTATAGATAATTTATCATAACAGATGTTTATATGTTGTGAAAAAAGTTCTAATACATTTCAAATCATGAATAATTTTATTTTTATAATAATCTCAAATATTAAAATGTAAAATTAAATTTAAATACATGACCAAAATAAGAAACAAAGGAATGTCAATATTATGCATAACACATTTCCATGGATAAATGAAATTTTGACATCCTTAATACATTATAAAAACATTCTTAATTATATTTGTGAAATAACAATATAATTATAGACATGTAAGTACACATTTTTTATATATATATGACATGTAATTTATAATTTTAAATAAAAACTTTGATAAATTTAAATATCACTTGGCAGGATGGAATTAGATAAAAACATAAATTTTATTAAATACATATACATATGCGAAACAATGTTTTTAGAATCCGAAATTGATTGAAAGATTAAATTAACTTTTAAAAAAGTAAATATACACCCCAACATTATTAGTTCTAATGTATTTTTACGCATATATGTATATATATTTTAAGATGAAACATAGACTGAGTAAATGAAAATAAAAAATTCGAGAATAAAATCTGAAAAATAATTTTATAACACCATAATAAGAAAATATATCTTGTGCATAGATTTGTAATTTTTAAACACACTTCCATAATAAAATGTTTCTTGAATTTATGACACGTATAATAAAACTTATTTTTCATGAAATTATAATAAAAATGTATGTATGCATGGAATGAGAATATTATATATATATATATATATAAATCAAATAAATGCATCCTTTTACTAAATTTTATTAATGTTCTAAAAAACATGTAGGTTTTGTTTTGAATAAAACTATAAATAAATTTAATAGAATCAAATAAATTGTAAGAATAAAAATAAAAATCCCTTTAATCAGATTTCATAAATATAGAACATAAATTTTTTAAATAAAATGATCCCTTGAAAAAAAAAGATCTTAAATAAACAAAATCATTAAATCAACACTTATCCCTTACTGATTTTGGGAGAAGGCTGAAATCACATCACTACATAAGTTTTCTACTCCTATCATACTCTTAAGACCTAAAAACAACAACAAAACACATAGAAAGAAACATGGCTTCATTATTTTAAACTTTCTCTCCCTGCCTCTCTACACAAACCCATGTATATATATACACTAAATGAAGCATTGTGTGGATATGTTATTATATGGTGTTGTTGTGTATCAAGTGATTGAAAGTGAATTCCAAGAATAAACATTATCTCAAACTAGAAATAATTTTACAGAAAATACAACAAGTATTAAATTGGGTTTTCATATTTTAGCATAATAACTATGATTCTTCACGAAGCATTCAACCTCAACCACATGAAAAGATCAAAAATTATATATGCATATCAACTGTTTAGAGAAATATCACAATAGAGACAAAGAATTATGTCAAAAAGAATAAATTAAAACACTAATAGGGAAAAATAGTGATGGATTAGAGAGAATAGATTCAAATCGACAAATTAGGTCATTATTTGGCTGATTTAATAAAGATTTCGTCATCTAAAATATATTAAAAATGAATCAACTTGAATATCAGGTCAGATCATCCAAATCCGAACCCCTATACCAAAAAACAAAATATTGATCTACAATTTATACCTAGACGGTGTTCCAAGTTCAAAAAATCTCTATCTGAACATGAACTCGTGGTCTAAGACTCGACATTGGTTAGAGAAATGATTCTGACTTGAACTGAAAACATTGACTTCAATCGTACCACGCCTACCATCGATTCAGACTCTAGAAAATCTCCCTCAATGGTGGCTATACACTACCTCGACAAACCTCACCCCACTTCTACTTGCAAGTAAGGAGCCACTTGGTTTAACTGGACTCCCTCAGCGATGGTATATACCATAACCCTTAAAACATGATTCATCATGAATCGTTTCCCCAAATTTTTTTTAATTATTTTATTTCACCATTTCCTTAATTGTTTATTATTTCGTTATTATTTATTTCATAAAAAAATTATATTATTTCATTATATATATATAAACAGAGTAATATATATATATATATATATATATATATATTATTTATCAACATAATTATTTTTTTAATGTTTATTTATTTTTCTAAAATTGATTTTCTGTGAAAATAATTTCATCAATATATTATATATAATAAGTATCATTAAAGAACCCTTTATTTTTAATTACAAATTTTATTCCTTATATAATTTAATTCAGTACTTTATAAAACAATATTTCTTAATCAAATATTAATTTAGTGAAAGATAATTTTCATAATTAAAACATATATATAATAATTTTATTTTCAAAATTGATTTATTATTTCTATAATTGTTTATAATGGTTTCATAATCCCTTCAGTTAAAAATAATATAGTAATAAAATATCATTTTAAATGAGATTAGGTTTATAAACTAAACATTTATAAATTTTAAATATTATGTTAAGATCAAATTTTATGCCTCCAAAATAATAATTTTTTGAAAGAAAAGTACAATTGATTAAATTTAAATAATCATTGTGAAAGTAATATATTATTATGAAAAATAATAAAATGTTAATTTATTTCTATTATTCTTAACATTTAATTCAGAATTAGTCTTAATTAACAAAACAATGTACCTAAAATTATTCAAACATTCTGGTTTGTTACACTATTGGATGGGAAGTGGGGTGAAGTATAGAGAATCAGGTTCTCCCCATACCAGGATATTAACACTAGAGAGGGAATTGCCAATAAGTCAGAAAAACGTTTGTAAGGCATAGGGGAAGGCTAGCTTAAGGTCTTTCTTTCTTTCCTTTCTGATTGGGGTTTTCATGCAGAAGGATGGGATTTTATGTTGATTTTATGGAAAATCTCTCCCAGGATAATAACATGGTTTGTATACACATTGTGGGGAAAAATTACTTTCAACTGATGAGGAGTTTCCTCGGCTTTGAGGCGAATTTTATGAATATGTTCTTATAGAAACTCTATTGTCATGTTGAAATGAGAAGTGGTCATCTTCCAATAAATCACTAGTATATCATCCCAAGATAGTTTTCTTCTCACAAGAAACATATCTTGTTATTGTGTAACTAGGGACTCTTATACTTGATTCACCCAGTTTGACTACTACTTAATGATTTCATTCTATGCAGTGGAGTTAGTAAGAGTCTCATTGACATGTTAACGGTACGGGGGTAGATTGAAAGATGATCAGGGCCCTAGGTCATCCTCTATTTGAGAAACGATATCGCTTATCATGGAGAGAGTATCCAACAAGTCCTACTTTATTTTTCCAACTGCCCTGTCTTATGAGGGATTTATTTCATTTGACTCGATGAGTGGAGGACCTTTTTATCAATATAAATTTTGACTGTGGGGAGGACCATCGTAGTCAGCATAGTGATGGTGAGTGTAACAACCCAAACATTCATTAATAAAAATTACTCTTGATCTAATTAAAATCCTTATTATGGTTATATAAAATGTAAACATCATTGGTTTTATGTCTCTAGATTTTTAAAATACCGTTATGAATTGTGATCATTACTTATATAGATTTTGAACATTGATCACATGATTAGTATAAATATAGGTCTTTAACAAATCCAATTTACTCTGAAAAAGGATGTGATGGCCTCATCTGGTAAACTTTCCTCGTATGAAGCCCATTTTTCTGAGCTCAAAAAAGAGGTGGTGTCATTGGTCTTCACTCTTGACCAAGCTCAATCCGAGTTTGAACACGTTAAACTTGATCGGAACCGACTACGGTAGTAGTGGAAGTTAATAGAGATTACCACCCAAGCGATGCTCTCCGAGCCCCCCCCCCCCCCACCCCCCCAAGAGTCTATCATCATCGAACACCTTTCCCTTTAGTATTATGCTGCTATAATAAGGGGTTATGTAACCAGAACCTAGCACTATGACTATGTACATTATTTTGGTATAGATAATGTGCATTCATTTTATTATTGTTACTTTGTAAATAGTTTTTAAAAAACAAATAGTATTTTTTGTTAATATTCAACAAAGAAATCTATTTTAAGGAATTAATGGATTTTTGAATTAGATAATATTTTAAAAAAATATTATTAATTATTTAATTTTAATTAAATATAAATGATCGTACAATTTTTATGAATACAATTGTAATTTTTATTAAGGATTGAATGTTGTTTTTGTAAAAACCCATAAATTATAGATAAATGTTAGTTTTTATTTTAAAAATAAAAATTCACATATTTATAAAATTATTTAGATAAAAATAATACTCTTTTGGTAATCCAGAAGTCAAAATTATCCTATCGTTTACTTTTCATAATTTTCTGAGACAGTCGAATTTTTGGGTAAAAATTACATACCGTTTAAATATATAATGTGTTTTACGATATCAAAATCACCCAATAGTGATGTAATAAAATACTATAAACATTATGTTCGTCCACTATATGTTTTTACATTAAAATAATGTGATTTTATATTTATTTGATTTATTTTACAAAGTTTTAGTGGACCCTCCAAGTCTTATAAAACATTTCTTCTTTTTAAATTTTTTCCTTGAGAGTGTGCCTAACCTCCACATAAGAAACACTATTATTTTACTAAGTTCATACATTTCCCTAATGGAATATTTTTTTCCACTCCCCTTTGGAAAAAACCATGGGACAAACTATGGGCTGGTTTTTGGTTTTGATTAGTTTAATGTGTGTTGTCCCAAACCTAAATAATAAAGAATTCCCTTTATTTTCCTATATAAACCCACCCAATCTCCCACTTCCTCTTCACTCAAAGACTTTGTATTTCATACAACCTCTGACCTCATTTCTCTATAATCCATTCAAGGCACCCCAAACTCCCTAGAAGCCTCTCTCTAGGCTCTCCCAAGCCTTTGGAAGTACATTTCCAAGTAAGGGATTTCTTCCTTTCTCATTTTTGTCCAATTTTCATTAAGTTGTTATTCCCATTTATTTTCAATTAAAAATGTTGGGGTATAATTTATCACCTCCCCCGCACATCCCTCTTTATGTTTGGATAGTGGGAGACCCCTTTATCTCTCATTAATTCCTCCATGTACAACTGTTACCATACCGAAATTCTGTGAGGGATTTCTCTCTCATCATTTACATCCATGTAATTATTTTGTATTATGCATCTAAATTACATTACATTTGTTTATACATGTATCTATATGGCCCATGTACTATCTATTTCTTGTAAATATGATGAGGCACCCATTTCTCTCTCATGAACAATTTTTTATGAGTTCTTTTTTCACGTCGTTATGCTACCACAATTGCACAATGATTTTCCAAGCCAATGTCATTGTGTAGTGAATACCATACCCATTTCTCTATAAAGGGTATTCACCATAATGCACATTTACTTATTTATTATAAATATTCATGTATGTATTCTTCATCCCTTTATCTTGGAATAAATGGTGATGATTGATTCCACATTTAATGATCCATGTGGCACAATTATGCCTAAAATAAAGTGTTTAAGAAGGGTGCACCCTGATAGCGCTCCTATGCATTGGGTAAAGTATTGTATTTTGATATGTCATGTGAAATGGGTGTTGACTCATGTTAATTCAAGTGCAAGGAGGGTTTAAACGTGCTTCATGTTCAATGAGGGTTTACTCATGCTCCATGTGCAATGAGCCTTGGCTCATGCTAATTCCATGTTAAGTGTTGTTGCGACATTTCAATTTTATGATTACCATGCTTTATCATGCCTTTATGTTCATGTTTCTCTTATGCACCATTGATATTCATATTGCCAAAAATGTTTTGTAATATTCATTTAATTCTTTATTTACTCCCTTGTTGGGCTTTATAGATCACCCTTTTCTTATGCATGTCCTCAGGTTATTCCATGCAAAGCTATGTATTCGGGTATATAGTGGTAATGTAAAGGAAGTTTTCAAAATATGTTTCCTTCTATGTTTTATGTTGTTAAATAATGTTCCTATTCCCTAAAGACAGGAGAACTCATGATCTTCTATGTTGTATCAGGTGAAGTTCTTATGTAATAAATCATGATTATATATGAAATAAAGAGAAAGGTTGTTATAGTTGGTATCAAATAATAGTTTTATTTACTTTTTTTATTAAGTTTAAAAACCCTAGTGAAGCCTTAGGGATAAGACTATGTATAATAAAAAAATCCCTATGTTTTGGTGAGTATTTTATAAGTGTATTATCAAGAAAATACATCCTTTTCTGGATACGAGCAGTTAGTGGTGGCTCTGGAACTGATGTACCTAGGGGTGAAAACCCTGACAAGGAGTTTCAAGCTTGACCCAAGGTATCATTGAACATGAAAATGGGCCTTGTTTCACTCTTGTTTATGACACTCTCGAGGTATTTTCATTGGTAAATTCACAATCTTAGTATGAACCATTATTAATTGAATAAAAATATTCCCCTAAGAATATATGCTAGAAAGTAGATCATGGATAACATATATTGAAGACTATAGATTAATAAGTTAAGGAAATAAAATATATTTATAAGTCATATGTTTTTTCCATTGATTAACCTTTATGTGTTACCCCTATCTTTCCTTTTATTCCAGCCAATGGCCAGTAATAAGAGGACTCGGGCTAATACCTGATGTGAAGAGGAATTTGATGACAATTCTAATAAGATTTCCAATCTGATGAGAGCAGGAATTGCAAACATTGTCATGATACTCTCTCAGTTAACTCATGAATTTAATAGAAACATGGGTCAAGAGGAACGTTCAACCCCCCCCCCCCCCCCCCCGAGAAATAACAAGTCGATATTGAGATCCTCGTAAGAGAAAGGCCTCCTACTTTTAATGGATTATTCGATCCCTAATCGCTAAATAATGGATCAACTCTATTGAAATAATCTTCTACATTCTTCAATGTTCTGAACAAGATATGGTTTTTCTAGATTCTTATCGTATGGAAGGTGGAGCTAATCAATGGTGGACATTGATATAAAATACGAAGCCTGGGGAGGATATTAAGGCGTTGGAATGGAAGGATTTCTTGAAGATGTTTTTTGATAAATATTTTCCATGCACCCTCCGGCTTAAGATGGAATGGGACTTCCTTTCCCTCAAGCAAAAAAGACAACAAATATATCAGATCGTATGAGGAAAACATCACAATGATTACACGATATGATTCCATATTTTTTGTTACCCCAAATGAAAGGTTGAATGCTTCTTTAGTGGGCTGAAACCTAGCTTGTGGAAAGACCTAGTGATCCATGACTTCGACAGATATGAGGAAATTGTCTGATGTTCCCTCAAGGTTGAAATGGATATTGAAAAACCTCAAAGGTATCATAGGGATAAGAAGCATGAGGTCGACATTAATTCTGGTAGTCTGAGGGATAAATACAATGGTGAAAAGAGAATCTAGCACTCCACTTTCCAAATGTGTGGAAACAAGAACCCTGAAATTTTCCTGAAGGGGACGTGGAAATTCTTTAGGTGTGGAAGAGACGGTCACCTAGCCATTTATTGTAGATAATAAAAACATGCAGTCTTTACAGAAGAGAGGAACGCTCCATTAAACTCTCAACACATTTTTCATTGCTTCAACTGCAAAGAACCAGGGAATCTTACAAATCAGTGCCCTAAGCCAAGGGTTTTCGGATGTAACCAACAACCATTAAGGAACCAAGGGTGAGCTTTTTCCATCACTACAGAAAAATAGAACCCTGAAAATGAAGTGGGGAAAGGTATGCTAGTTATTCATTCAATAATAGCAAACAATCTTTTTGATTCAGGTTCTACGCATTATTTTATATCCAAAAAGTTTAGTAGATCAATACCAACACCACCAAAAATCCTGGAAGTAAATATGTCAGTGAGTATAGAAAATGTGGAAATCATTACATCCCATGAATATAACTCCTCCCATGTCCTAATTGATGAATTTAACTTCTTGGAGAACCTCGTCATACTCTCTATGGTAGAAGTTGATGCAATTATTAGCATGGATTGGCTTTCATTATAAAGATCCAACATAAATTTATGTGATAGGGAAATCACTCTCCAAGTAGAGAATCGACCCCCGATTACGTACAAGTGTAAGGAGGAAGATGAATCTTCTTTAGCTTCTTCATCTCTAGCATGGATATTACTGCCCTATGAGCATGTGTATCTGGCTCAGATGATTGAATCTATGGAGGCAACCATCCTTGAATACATTCCTATTGTGAGGGAATTAGTTGAAGTGTTTCATGAGGAATTGTCTAGTCTTTCTCCTAGAAGAGATGTTGAATTCTCAATTGATCTTATACCTGGAGCATTTCCAATATCCAAGACTACGTATAGAATGGTTTTTTTGGGGATTGAGGAGCTGAAGAAACAACTACAGGAGAATCTAGATAAAGGGTTTATACGCCCAAGTGCATCACCATGTGGTGCACTGGTCTTCTTCGTCAAGAAGAAGGATGGGTCAATGCACCTTTGCATCGATTATCTTGGGCTAACAAAATCACAATAAAGAACAAGTATCCTCTCTCACAAATTGATGAAAAGTTCGATTAGCTATATGGAGCACAATACCGCTCCAAGGTAGATTTTTGGTCAGGATATTATCAAGTAAGGGTGAAGAAAGAAGATATCCCCAAGACTATTTTTCTTACAATATACAGGCCCTATGAATTCATAGTAATTACTTTCGGACTCACTAATTCTCTATAAATCTTCATGAAATTGATGAATAAAGTCTATAGAGATTACCTCGACATATTTTTGGTAGAATTTATAGATGAAATTCTAATATACTCCAAAACCAAGGAGGATCATAAATAGAATCTAAGAACTGTACTAGAGACCTTATGAAAGGAGAAGCTCCATGTAAATTATAGAATGTGTGAGTTCTCGTGGAAGGAGGTCTCATTCTTGGTCCATATCATCATAAGAAATGGGATATCATTGGATCCCTCCAAGATAGCTGTAATAGATGGATGGTAGAGGCCAATATCAGTAACAGATATATATAACTTCTTGGGGTTAGTAGGATATTATTGAAGATTTGTGAGAAATTTCTCATGATTGTCCAAACCTATTACCAACATAACTCGGAGGGGTGTAAAGTTTTATTCGAGTGATGAATGTGAAGAAAGCTTCAAGGAGTTAAAGTGGAGGCTAATCACTATGCTCGTTTACACATTACGCACAAGTGGAAAAAATTTTGTGGTATTCAGTGATGCTTTGGTGAAGGGATTGGGATGTGTGTTGATGCATAATGAGAAAGTCATTTCCTATGATTCAAGGAAACAGAAAGTTTATGAGTATAATTATCCAACAATTGATCTAGAGTTTACTACGGTGATCTTCGCTTTAAAAATATTGTGGAATTATCTCTTTGGGTAGAAGTGTGAAATATATATTGACCACAAAAGCCCCAAGTATATATTCCAACATAAAGAGTTGAACATGTGCTGATGAAGATGGTTAGATCTGATCAAAGACTATGACTTCTCAATCCATTACCACTCGGGGAAAGCGAACAAGGTGGAAGATGCTCTAAGTAGAAAGGACCCAGTGATTCTATCATTGATGATAATTGAAAAGGATCCAATCTTCATAGATTTTATGAAGATGGACATGGGAATCATAAAGAAGGGAACATCATCAATCCTTTCAAAAATGATTTCTCAAACGTCTCTTTTGGAAAATTAAAAGGATTCTAAAAAGGATGATGTGGGAATTCAGAAAAAAGTGGAAGCTATCAGAAAAAATAAATCCAAAGAGTTATATGTTAATGAAGAAGGAATTTTGAGATTCGGGAAAAGACTATGTGTTCCATAAAGTCTGGAGATGAAGAAGGAACTTTTGGATGATGTACATAGTTTGAATTTCTCTATTCACCAGGGAAACACAAAGATGTACCAAGATCGCCGAGAGAATTATTGTTGGGATAATATGAAGAAAGAGATTGTTGAGTTTACATAAATGTGTCTAGTGTGTCAGAAAGTAAAGGCAAAGAAGAAGAAGTCTAAGGGGATGATGCAACCATTGACCATACCAGCATGGAAATGGGAGAACATCACCATGGACTTTGTCACCAGACTTCCAAAGACATCCAAATGCAACAATGCAATCTGGGTTGTTGTGGATCATCTTACAAATTCTATACACTTCATTGCAATTCAAGAGGATTTCTTATTGTACTAACTGGAACGGATATATATCACGGATGTGGTAAGATTTCATGGTGCACCAATATCTATTATATCCAATCAAGATCTAAGATTCACCTCTATGTTTTGGAACAGTCTTCAACATGCTCTGAATACTGAATTGAGCTTTAGTACGGCCTATTATCCTTAAATTGATGGTAAATCTGAGTGAACTATTGAAACATTGGAGGATATGTTATGATCATGTTATATGGGCTTCAAAGGAGGGTCGGACCAACATCTTCCACTGGTTGAATTCTACAACAATAACAGTTTCCACTCAAGCATCTGAATGGAACATTATGAAGCCCTATATGGGAAGAGGTGCAGAACACTGGCATGTGGGGATGAAGTTAGTGAGCGTAAGCTGTTAGGACAAGAAATGGTTGAAGTAATGGTGGAGAAGGTGAAAACCATTCAGTAGTATATCATGGTGGCCCAGAGTCGACAAAAGAGTTATGCAGATAACCATCGAAGATACCTTGAGTTTAAAGTTGGAGACATTGTATTTCTATGGATATCTCCATGGAAGAAGGTAATGAGGTTTGGAAATAAAATGAAGTTCAGTCCTAGGTACATTGGCCCCATCGAGATTCTTGATCATGTTGGGGTTGTGGCCTATCGACTAGTACTTCCACCTTCCGTAGCCAAAGTAAATGATGACTTTCAGGTATCCCTCTTAAGGAAGTACATATTGGACACTTCGCATTTACTCTCATCATAGGAATTATAGTTAGAGGATTATCTTTCTTATGAGGAGAAACCAGTGAAGATCTTAGATCGTAGAGAAAAAGTTCGATTAAATTAGATAATGCCCCTCGTCAAGTTGTTGTGGAAAAACCCCATGTTTGAAGAAGAGATGTGGGAATCGGAAGAACTGGGGAAGCAAAGTCACCCACATCAGTTTTAGTATGGGAAAAATAAATTTCGAGGAAAAATTTCTTAAGGGGGAATATTGTAATGACCCAAACTTTAATTAATGAAAATTCCTCTTGATCTAGTTAAATTTCTTATTATGGTTATATAATATGTGAACTTCATTGGTTTTATATTAATTTATTTTTAAAATAAATTAATGAATTGTGACCATTTCTAATATATTCTTTGAATAGTGATCACATGATTAGTATAAATATAATGCTTTAACAAATACAATTTTCTCAGAAAAAGGAAGGGATGGCCTCATCCTGTAGACTTTCCTCATACGAAGCCCACTTTTCGGAGCTCGGAAAGAAGGTGTTTTCATTGGGATTCACTCATGATCAATCCCAAGCCTATCATGAACATGTTAAGCTTGAGCAGAACTGAATACGAGAGAAGTAGAATTCAATAGATATTACCACCTCAGTGATGTTAATTGAGCCACCCCAAGAGTCTGTCACATCGCACACCTTACCTTTTGGTCTTATGCGGTTGTTATAATGGATTATGTTATAGTACCCTAGCACTATGACTATGTACATTATTTTTGTATAAATAATATGCATTTATTTTTTATTGTTACTTTGAAAATAGTTTTTAAAGCACAAATAGTATTTTTAGTGAATATTCAATAAAGAAATCTATTTTGAGGAATTAATGGATTTTTGAATTAAATAATATTTTAATAAAATGTTATTAATAAATTATATTTTATTAAATATAAATGATCGTACAATTTTTTTAAATACAATTGTTATTTCTATTATGGTTTGAAAGCTGTTTTTTTCAAAACCAATGATATGTCAACAAATGTCGGTTTTTATTTTAAAAGTAAAAAATTTTCATATTTATAAAATTATTTAGATAAAATGAATATTATTTTTTAGAATCATGACATCAAAATTATCCAATAGTGAACTTTTCATAATTTTCTGAGAGTTGAATTTTTGGGTAAAAACTAAATAATGTTTAAATATATAATGTGTTGTATGACATAATAATGACCCAATAGTGATGTAATAAAATACTATAAACATTATGTTCGGCCAATTGATGTTTTAACATTAAAATAATGTTATTTCATATTTTTTGATTTATTTTACAATGATTTAGTGGACCCTCAAAGACTTATAAAACATTTGTTCTTTTTAAATTATTTTCCTTAACATTGTGAATCACCTCCACATAAGAAACCATATTATTTTAAGAAGTTCATCCATTGGAATAATAAAATATTATTTTACACATCCATTTTTCAAAAACTATGGGCAAAAACCATGGTCTGGTTTGTGGTTTCGATTAGTTTAATGTGTTGTGTCCCAAACCTAAATAATAAAAAATTCCCTATCCATTAATATATAAACCCACCAAAGATCACACTTCCTCTTCACTAAAAGTCTTTGGATTTGATCCAACCTCTTCCCTCCTTTCTCTATAATCTTCTCAAGGCACCGCATGCTCCCAAGAATCCTCTCTCAAGAAACACCCAATCCTTTTGAAGCACACTCCCATGTAAGGGATTTCTTCCTTTTCTCATTTTTTTCCAATTTTCCTTATGTTGTTTTTACATTTCTTCCAATTAAAAATGTTGTGGTATGATTTATCACCTCCCTCATACTATCCTCTTTATGTTTTAATGTTGGGAGACCCATTTCTCTCTCATTAATGCCTCCCATGTACACTTGTTACCGTGCTGAAATTTCGTGAGGGATTTCTCTCTCCTCATTTACATCCAAGTAATTCTTTTGTATTAGGCATCTAAATTCCATTACATTTGTTGGTACATGTATCTATATGACCCCCTTACATTCCATTTCATGTATATATGTTGAGACACCCCTTTATCTCTTATAATACATTTTTATAAGTTCTTATTTCACGTTGTTATGCTTCCGAAATTGCACTATGATTTTCCAAGCCAATATCATTGTGTTGTGAATACCATGCCCATTTCTATATCAAGGGTATTCACCTTTTTTCACATTTAATTATTGATTATAAAGATTCATGTATGTATTTAACATCCCTTTATCAGGGAATAAATGAAGATTATTTATTCCACATTGTATGATTCATGTGGAACACTTATGCATGAAATGAAATGTTTAAGAAGGGTGAACCACGATAGTGCTCCAAAGCATTGGGTAAAGTATAGTATCATGATAAATCATGTGCAATGAGTGTTGACTCCTGCTAATTCAAGGGAAACGAGGGTTTACTCGTGCTTCATGAGCAATGAGGGTTTACTCATGCTCCATGTGCAATGAGCCTTGGCTCATGCTAATTCCATGTTAAGTGTTGTTTCCACAGTTTCATGTTATGAGTATCATGTTTTATCATGCATTTATGTACATGTTTCTATTATTATCCATTTATATGAATGCTTCCTAACATGTGCTATAATATTCATGTTATTCCTTGTTTACTCCCTTACTAGGCTTTCTAGCTCACCCTTTTCTTACGCATGTTCTCAGGTTATCCCATGTAATGCTAAGTATGAGGGAATGTAGTGGTTATGTAAAAAACCATTTTTGATAAGATGTTGTGTTCAATGTTTTAGGTTGTTATATAATGTTCCTTGGTCCCAAAGACACTAGACCTCTCGCCCATATAAAGTGTATCAAGGGAGGTTTTTATCTAAGAAATCATGTTTAAGTATGAAATCAAGAGTACGGTTATTGTAGTGAGGACTACCATCACAACTTATTTTCTAGCCGTAGAGAGTAATTCGACAGTGTATACCATAAGGTAGACTTTCAGGGAAGACTGTAGTGAGGGGAATACCTTTTTTATACTTAGCTTCATTGAGAGGAGGACCTTCACATTGACTGCTATCATGGCAAGGACTACCATCATAACTCTAAGTGCTGATAGATTATATGTAGTGTACATTTTGGGGAGGGCCTTGAGGATATATTATAATGAGGGTAGGACCTTCTCATTGCTTTATGTCACTACAGGGAGGGCCTTCGTAACGACTATAATCATGGTGTAGACCTCCATCATTGACTGATGTCCGACTATAGGGAGAAACACATCTACAGTGTAAACCCATGGGAGGACCATTGGGGTGGATGGAAGAAAGGGGAGGACCTTTTTTTTGTTCGATATTCTGGTCAAAGGGAAGGCTACACTGACATGAATCAAAAGATAGGCACACTTGATCAATTTTTTCTGGAATATGGAGTAAGCCTCTTGGGTTACCTAGGGAGGAGCTTCAGATCTTCTAGTAGCGACATTGCAGGGAAGAACTTTGCAACTGATACTGCCACTTCCATAATTTGTGATTGATTGATAAGATCATGATCCAATATTGATATATTTTTTTATGGCATCATGAAAGAAAGATTCCGGTATAGAAAATTCATGAATGCTCTCTTCATTTTCCAGGTGCCTTTGGCAGCATTCATGTTTGGGTTTTCTTTTGCGGGCAAATGGAGCCACAAGCTGTTGGTAGAAGCCTTCGTATACAATACCTTATATGGTTGGTTCCCAAAATGTTTTTGGGATATGACTATGACTATCTTGAGTCCTAGAGGGATATGTGCCTACCCAAGAGAGGCCACCACATGGGACCAGTGTCCCCCAGATAGAATAGGTAATTTTCTAGATCTGTTTGTCCTTGTATTGCAGAATATGGTCATCGACCCTCTTGGAATGGGGTTTGGATGTGTGTCTTCTCTAGGGAGACTATCTAAATTTATGGATGAATCACCCCACCTGAGGAGATAGTATTTTGGGCCTAACTCCTAACTTTTTCCACTAACTCAATGAATTCATGACGTGTCTAGAGGATATATTCTGGGATCGACGTCTAATCCTATATCATGTTCAAGATGTTTTGAGATACCTCTTTAGATATAATGGGTATCAATGCCCATTCCTATGTCGGAGGAAGAGTTTTTTCCTACTCCAGCCATCTCTAGGTTTCTAGTTTGTACTGGCAGTTATCCTATACCAGGGTAGAGGAGCGAATCTTCTGACATCTATTTTCTCTTGTTTCCACCATATTAAGATGGTGGCCTTTATATTTTCATGCATGAATTTTCATCTGCTCATTTTCCATTATATTTTTATCACAAGATTGATTTGCATCTGCATGAATTTGAATATGCTTATATTTTCTTGCCACCATATTTGGCTAGTGTGATGCATTGTGGAAGGTACTAATTTTCTTCTTCTTGTGGATTGCCTATAGAGACCCGAATCCTGACGTACATGGATATAGCATCCCACCTTTTTATCACATAAACTTTCATTACATATTACAAAACTGAGGATCTTTAAGGTTTAGTGTCTTGGAAATGAGGAACTTAAAACATGAAAACATAAAACATTCTTCTTAAACACTTGAAAGGCTTTTCCTCATGTTCATCCTAGGTTCATTAATTCAACTCATAACCTGGGGACATAAATCAAAAGAAAGGGTGAGTAGAAGGCCTAGTAAGGGAAACAAGAGAAACATTTTACATGTGAACTTCAGATACTTCAATAAGGTCATGAAAAGAACTTTAAGGAATGAGAAAGAAATCATGAGATATATCATAATAAAAATTAAATTTTTCATATCTTGAATATGTGGATACAACATTTAATATTGGCAATCATTTCATTTCACCAAGTTCCATCCCCAATGTGTCATTAAAAATTACCAAGGTTATTCACCAAGGTATCAGTCTAAAAGGTCATCTCTAGAGATTAAGTCTTTACCCAATGCATTAGAGAGCTATCAGGGCGCACCCTTAAATTTTCCTTTATTATCATGTGAGCCTCATATATAATCATTAATCATTTCATGAACAACCCATATTTTATAAAATAAATGGGTTTCATTTCATAATCATAATGTTTTAAGAACCGCTTTAATGACATGATCTTTATGTCACATTAAACCCACGGAAAGGGAAAGCGGGTTTCATGTATGTAAATACCATAATTTAAAAATAGAAAATATTGATATATATATGAATACCCCTATAAAAATTAGAACTTTGAGTATTCACTTAATAACATGAAAAAATTTTGAGAAAAAGAGAGAGGCATTTTGAGACGAAAATTTGGCAGCATAACGGCTACGTTATAGGGTTTTAGAAAATGTTGAAAAGAGAGGGGACATGGGTCACCCACTCATAAATGATCTATAAAAATAGTATAGGGATAGAATATAAAGGATCTGAATCATGGTAATGATATTTGAATTACATACCATTTGAAATGAAAAACATGGAAGTAACACAAAAATAAGATTTCTCTTATAAAAATTCGGCAATCTAACGGCGTCACATAAACTTCAACCAAAAATGAATTGATGAGATCAAATAGGGTATCTCATCATATGAACATAAAAGATCAGTATAATAGATATAGAGATCATACCCCAATATAATAAAAAGGAACTTGAAATACTTAACATGGAATTAGAACTTTTCAAAAGGAGAAAGGTGAAAGAACCACTTAAAAATTCGGCAGCCTAACGGCGCCACTTAAAACTTCAAAATTCTGAATTGAAGATATCAAATGGGGTATCTCATCATATGAACATAAAATATCAGTATGGTAGATATAGAGATCATACCCCAACATAATAAAAAAGAACTTTAAAGACTCTACATGAAAGTATAACTTTGAAAAATGAGAAGGGTGAAAGAATCCCTTAAAAATTCAGCAGCATAACGGCGTCACTTAAACTTCAACAAAAATGAATTGATGAGATAAAATAGGGTCTCTCATAATATGAACATAAAATTTCAGTATGATAGATATAGAGATCATACACCAACATAATAAAAAGGATATTGAAATACCTGACATGAAAGTAGAACTTGAAAACGAGAAAGGTGAAAGAACCACTTAAAAATTCGACAGCCTAACGGCGCGACTTAAAACTTCAAAATACTTAATTGAAGAGATAAAATGGGGCCTCTCATCATATGATCATAAAAGATCAGTATGATATATATAGAGGTCATACCCCAACATAATAAAAAAGAAACTTTGATAGAATTTACATGAAAATAGATATTGAAAAATGAGAAGGGAGAAAGAATCTGTTACAAACATTTCGACAGCCTAACGGCGCCACTTAAAACTTCATAAAACGAAATAATGAGAGTAAGATGGGATATATCATTATATGAACATGAAAAGGGAAGTAATATGGATATAAAATAACATCCTTTAACATAATAACATTGAGCATAAAATAAATGACATAAAAGAGATTACTTGAAAACAAAGAGAGAGGTCGGATCCCTTACCTTAAAACGTAACTCTTAAAACTCAAAAGTTGGGACCTTCAGGGATTAGGGGCACCTTGAGAGGACTACTTGGGAGGTAATTAGACCAGAACTTCGTTGGGGGAGAGTGGGGAGTCAAAATGGATGAGAGGATGGCTTGGTATTTATAGGGAAAGTGAGGGGACAAGGCATTAATGGCCAAAGGACACCTCACAAGTGGTTTTCTCAAAAACATGGGCTCTCCCAAGGTATTTCCCCTGGAGTTAGGCCACATGGGCCCCCCAATACAATAATTCATAACCTTTGGTCGGCCAACCCATAAAATATCTCATGAAATCACCATGACATAGTTATGATGTCATTAAACATACCGAAACCCTAAAACTGTATTTTTACTATTCACTGAAAATTCAACTTTCTCAGAAAAATAAAAAAAACACCTTAACCAAATATCAATGCTCTGATTTCAAAAATGAACTCCATTTTATAAAAATAATTTTCTAAATACTATTAATTTATTTTTTAAATAAATACACTATTCACTGAAAATTCATTTTTTTCCGAAAAATCCCCAAAAATTACCTTAACATAATATCTATGCTCTGAGTTCAAAAATGAAATCCATTTTATAAAAATAATTTTCTAAATATTTTTAATTTAATTTTAAATTAAAAAACACTATTCACCCAAAAAAACTAATATTTGAATAATAATTTATGAAACCGTTATTTAACCATTTTATTGAATCACATTACTTAATAAAGGTACCTAGATTATATTAATACTTTCTTTAAGTGAGATTCCTAATCCATTTGGTCACATTACTAATCCTAAGCATAAAATAACTATTCATTATTTATTATTCATCAAAAATTAAGTTGATCTTATTATACTCTAAATTTTGTACTGAACATAATTGTAGAAGACCATTTTTTTGAAAATCATTACACATTTTTAATTATTTAGGGTTTACATAAACATTTTTTTAAAATATCCTTTCTATAAAATTCACCAAAAATAAGCAGACTCTATTTATCCAGACATTTGAAAAGTCATAAACATCATTATAAGAAAAAATCCCAGTTTTTATTTAAAAAAAAGGATTACACAAGGCAGTTACGAAATCCTTACATATCCCCTTATCACACCAGCATAGGACCTAAGTGTAAGGTGTGCTAAGTTGAGTGAATCCGAGGGATGCTCGGCCAACATTTTACGAGTAGTAATTTCTCTCTGTTTTAACTTCTCAAGATGTTGATTCCGTTCTAGCTTCACACGATGAAGTTCGTCTTGGGTTTGGTCCAGAGCAAATCCCAGTGGTGTTACCTCCTTTCCAAGTTCTGTTTGATGGGTTTCGATCGGTCCAAGACTACTGGGTGAGGCCATCGAATCTTCTTTCTATAATAATTAACCAAGATTACTGGTATTTAGAGACAATAATCAAAACGTTTAGTTTCCAGCGGTCATATTGGCCAATGGTCATATAACAGTCAAAACCCAATGGTCTCATTTTAATTATACTCATGTTATCAAATGAAACATTTTTGTTTGGTATAAAAATAAAATAAAATAACACATAAAATTAAGAAATAATATTTATTAAAAATTTTGGGTTGTTACAATATTCCCCCCTTAAGAAATTGCGTCTTCGCAATTTTTAAAATTGGGTTTTGAAATTTCATTGAAAGTACCACATCAGAAAAGGAGTGAGTAAAACTATTACTTTAAAAGAAAGAACGAAAAGTACAAAGGTCACCCGAGTTAACCCACACTAGGATTCCATGTAGGAAAACATGGACATGGAGGAGAAATCAAAGGGTCATGTTCTGAGGGAGAGTGATAGAAAACATGATTAAGAGAAAGTTAACCATAAGAAAATCCCAAACATAAGATGGGTGTAAATAGTCTTTGATTACCTAGTAGGAAACGTAAACCAACCAAATTTTTGTTTTACGTTCCTTTTCATAATTTTGAGAAATTCATTTACTACATAGAACAAAAACATATGAAAATATACCTACCTTCATGTAGAGTTTAATTCTTTAATAAGTTTCTACCAAAACAAATCTTTTATCCAAACGATTAGAATTCAAAACTACTTGGTCTCATCAAAACACAAGAATCATCTTCTAGAGAATCACATAATCCACAAAATATTAACTATCTATTTCTTCAATCTTTAAACATTATCCCAAAAATAGGAAGGGTAAGGTAAAACAACTCTTCAAAAATAATGAATCCCACAGGAATGGAAACTAATTTTAAATCTTCAATGTTCCATGGTACTACCCAAAGTTCATCATCGACCATTCCATAAATAACAGTCCTTAAAATTCCTCAAAATAAACCAATATAAGATTGAAACCCAAATACAAGAAGGATTTGATAACATAGTCTTCCAAAATAAACATCATTGTTCATCTCCAAACAACATCAACCACTCCTAACATCTTATAACAAAAGTAGCTAACCTAACCATATTTTACCCAAGATAGGTTAATCATTCCCATAAGTAACCTAAATTACTATAAGTCCATCTTAAATTCATCGATTCTTCAAAATATAAGTCAACCTTACTTCTCAATGAAAATACCGTAGTAATCTATTTACCTCGATCATATAGGGTCCCCAAAATAGTGAATGTCTTCCAAAATAATAATCATCTTTTAATCCCCTAATCATCTCGGTCATATTAATACGGCAATCGTCACATTTCCTATCACATTGGTTTTCGGGACATGTTCTTCCACCATTAACTAAGAAGAGAAAGTATAATTAGGGGCTTAAATACTTAGCCAATAATCATGAAAAGGAACTTAAAGAATATAAGGATAACTTTTACAAGAAAATTATACCCTAACTTGTAATCCCCTAGGTTCTCATCTAGGTTATCCATGATCATATATTCTAATGTGAATTTTTATTTTATTTTATCTTTGTTCCTTAAACATTGGTTCATACTAAGCTTATGAATTTTCCAAAGCATATCCCTGGGAGTGTCGTAATCAAGAGTGCAGAAAGTCCCATTGTCATGTACCAGTTCTCGTTTGAGTCTAGCTCAAATCGGTGTTTTCGGGTTTTACCTCTATGTACATCTGTGCCATACCCACCTCTACCTGCTCGTATCCAGACAGGGATGTATTTTCTTGGAAACCCATTACTCAATAATCACCAAAATACCAGGAAGATTTACTATATATAAAATTTTCTATAGGATTCTTCCTAAAGTTTTTATATCCTAATTTCCACAAATAACTAAACCATCCTTTGATACCAACTATATCATCTCGCCTTTTTATCACATAAACATTCATTATATTTTACAAAACTGAGGATCTTTAAAGTTTAGTGTCTTGGAAACTAGGAACTTAAAACATGAAAACATAAAACATTCTTCTTAAACACTTGAAAGGCTTCTCTTCATGTTCATCCTAGGTTCATTACTGCATCTCATAACCTGGGGACATACATCAAAAGAAAGGGTGAGCAGAAGGTCCTATAAGGGAAACAAGAGAAACATTTTACATGTGAACTTGAGATACGTCAATAATGTCATGAAAAGAACTTTAAGGAATGAGAAAGAAATCGAGAGATATATCATAATAAAAATAAATTTTTTCATATCTTGAAGATGTGTCTACAACATTTAATATTGACAATCATTTCATTTCACCAAGGTCCATCCCCAAGGTGTCATTAAAATTTACCAAGGTTATTCACCAAGGTATCAGTCTAAAGGGTCATCTCTAGAGATTAAGTCTCTACCCAATGCATTGGAGTGCTATCAGGGGGCATCCTTAAAATTTCCTTTATTTTCATGTGATCCACATATATCATCATCATTCATTTCATAAACAACACATACAGCATAAAATAAATCGGTTTCATTTCATAATCATAACATTTTAAGAACTGCTTTAAAGACGTGATCTTTATGTCACTTTAAACCCACGGAAAGGGAAAGTGGGCTTCATGTATGTAAATCCCAGAATTTAAAAATAGAACATTTTGATATATATGTGAATACCCCTGTAGAAATAACAACTTTGAGTATTCACTTAATAACAAGAAATAATTTTGGAAAAAGAGAGATGCATTTTGAGACGAAAATTCTGCAGCATAACGGCTACGTTACAGGGTTTTAGAAAACGTTGAAAAGAGAGGGGACATGGGTAACCCACTCATAAATGATCTATAAAAAAGTATAGGGATGGAATATAAAGGATATGAATCATGGTAATTAAATTTTAATGACATACCATTTGAAATGAAAAACATGGAAGTAAGACAAAAATAAGATTTCTCTAATAAAAATTCACCAGACTAACGGCGTCACATAAACTTCAACCAAAAATTAATTGATGTGATCAAATAGGGCCTCTCATTATATGAACATAAAAGATAAGTATGATAGATATAGAGATAATACCCCAACATAATAAAATATAACTTGAAAGACTTGACATGGAATTAGAACATTGAAAAAGAAGAAAGGTGAAAGAACCACTTAAAAATTCGGTAGCCTAACGGCGCCACTTAAAACTTCAAAATACTGAATTGAAGAGATCAAATGGGTTCTCTCATCATATCAACATAAAAGATCATTATGATAGATATATATATCATAACCCAACATAATAAAAATTAAATTGAAAGTCTTGACATGAAAGTAGACCTTTGAAAAATGAGAACGGTGAAAAAATCCCTTAAAAATTCAGCAGCCTAACGGCATCACTTAACTTCTGCAAATATGAATTGATGATATCAAATAGGGTCTCTCATCATATGAAAATAAAATTTCAATATGATAGATATAGAGATCATATCCCAAAATAATAAAAATGAACTTGAAATACTTGAGATGAAAGTAGAATTTGAAAATGAGAAGGGTGAAAGAACCACTTAAAAATTCGACAGCCTAACAGCGCCACTTAAAACATCAAAATACTTAATTGAAGAGATAAAATGGGGTCTCTAATCATATGATCATAAAAGATCAGTATGATAGATATATAGGTAATACCCCAACATATTAAAAAGGAAATCTGAAAGACTTTACATGAAAATAGATCTTGAAAAATGAGAAGGGAGAAAGAATCTGTTACAAAAATTTCGGCAGCCTAACAGAGCCACTTAAAACATCATAAAACGAAATAATGAGAGTAAGAGGGGATATCTCATTATATGAACATGAAAAGGGAAGTAATATGAATATAAAATAACATCCTTTAACATAAGAACAAGGAGCATAAAAGAAATTACATTAAGTAGATTACTTTAAAAGAAAGAGAGAGGTCGGATCCCTTACCTTAAACGTAACTCTTAAAACTCAAAGGTTGGGACCTTGTGGTCTTGGAGGCACCTTGGGAGGAATCCTTGGGAGATAATGAGACCATAATATTTTTTGGGGAGAGTGGGGAGTCGAAATTGATGAAAGGATGGCTTGGTATTTATAGGGAAATTGAGGGGACAAGGCATTAATAGCCAAGGGACACCTCACAAGTGGTTTTCTCAAAAGCATGGGCTCTCCCATGGTATTTTCCATGGAGTTAGGACACATGGGTCCCCCATACAATATTGCATCACCTTTGGCCTGCCTACCCATAAAATATCTCATGACATCATCATGACACAGTTTTGATGTCATTAAACATACTGAAACCCTAAAACTGTATTTTTACTATTCACTAAAAATTCAACTTTCCCAGAAAAATTCCAAAATTTCACCTTAACCAAATATCAATGCTCTGATTTCAAAAATGAACTCCATTTTATAAAAATAATTTTCTAAATATTTTTAATTTATTTTTTAAATAAATACACTATTCACCGAAAATTCATTTTTTCAGAAAAATCCCCAAAAATTACATTAACATAATATCGATACTCTAAGTTCAAAAATGAAATCCATTTTATGAAAATAATTTTCTAAATATTTTTAATTTAATTTTTAATTAAAAAACACTATTCACCCGAAAAAAACTAATACATGAATAATAATTTATGAAACCGTTATTTAACCATTTTATTGAATCACATTACTTAATCAAGGTGCCTAGATTATATTAATATTTTCTTTAAGTGAGATTACTAATCCATTTGGTCACATTACTAATCCTAAGCATAAAATCACTATTCATAAATTACTATTCATCAAAAATTAATTTGATCTTATTAGACTCTAAATTTTTTACTAAACATAATTGTAGAAGACCTTTTTTTTAAAAAATCATTACACATTTTTAATTATTTAAGGTTTACATAAACATTTTTTAAAAATATCCTTTCTGTAAAATTCACCAAAAATATTCACACTATATTTATCTAGACATTTGAAAAGTCATAAACATCATTATAAGAAGAAATCCCAATTTTTATTTAAAACAAAGGATTACACAAGGTAGTTACGGTCTCCTTACATAGCCCCTTATCACACCAGCATAAGACCTAACTGTAAGGTGTGCTAAGGTGAGTGAATCCGAGGGAGGCTCGGCCAACATCGTATGAGTAGTAATTTCTATCAGTTTGAACTTCTCACGAAGGTGATTCTGTTCTAGCTTCACACAATGATGTTCGGCTTTGGTTTGGTCCAGAGAAAAGCCCAGTAGTGCTACCTCCTTCCCAAGTTCTGTTTGATGGGCTTCGATCGGTCCAAGACTATTGGGTGAGGCCATCAAATCTTCTTTCTATAATAATTAACCAAGATTACTAGTATTTAGAGACAATAATCAAAATGTTTAGTTTCCAGCGGTCATATTGACCAATGGTCATATAACAGTCAAAAACCAACAGTCTCATTTTAATTATACTCATGTTATCAAATGAAACATTTTTTTGGTATAAAAATAAAATAAAATAACACATAAAATTAAGAAACAATATTTATTCAAAATTTCGGGTTGTTACAATCTTCCCCCCTTAAGAAATTGCGTCCTCGTAATTTTTAAAATTTGGATTTGAAATTTCTTTGAAAGTCCCACATCAGAAATGGAGTAAGTAAAACTCTTACTTTAAAAGAAAGAAATGGAAGTACAAAGGTCACCCGAGTTAACCCACACTAGGAATCCATGTAGGAAAACACTGACATGGAGGAGAAAACAAAGGGTCGAGCTCTGAGGGAGAGTGATATAAAACATGATTAAGAGAATGTTAACCATAAGAAAATACCAAACTTTTGATGTCTGTAAATGGTATTTGATTACCTAGTAGGAAACGTTAACCAACAATATTTTTGTTTTACATTCCTTTTCATAATTTTGAGAAATTCATTTACTACATAGAACAAAAACATAAGAAAATATACCTACCTTCATGTAGAGTTTCATACTTTAATAATTTTCTACTGAAACTAATCTTTTACCCAAACGATTAGCATTCAAAACTACTTGGTCTCATCAAAACACAAGAATCATCTTCTAGAAAATCACATAATCCACAAAAGATTAACTATCTATTTCTTCTATCTTTAATCATTATCCCAAAAACAGAAAGGGTAAGTTAAAACAACTCTTCAAAAAGAAAGAATACCATAGGAATAGAAACTACTTTTAAATCTTCAAAGTTCCATGGTACTACCCAAAGTTCATCATAGACCATTCCATAAATAACGGTCCTTAAAATTCCTCAAAATAAACCAAACTAAGATTGAAACCCAAATACAAGAAGGATTTGATAACATAGTCTTCCAAAATAAACTTCATTGTTCTTCTCCAAACAACATCAACCACTACTAACATCTTATAACAAAAGTAGCTAACCTAAACATATTTTACCCAAGATAGGTTAATCATTCTCATACATAACCTAAATTACTATAAGTCCACCTTAAATTCATCGATTCTTCAAAATATAAGTCAACCTTACTCCTCAATGAAAATACTGTAGTAATCTATTTACCTCGATCATATAGGGTCCCCAAAATAGTGAATGTCTTCCAAAATAATAATCATCTTTTAATCACCTAATCATCTCTGTCATATTAATACAGCAATCGTCGCATTTCTTATCACATTGGTTGTCCGGACATGTTCTTCCATTTCCCACCATTAACTAAGAAGATAAAGTATAATTAGGGGCTTAAATACTTAGCAAATAATCATGAAAAGGAACTTAAAGCATATAAGGATAACTTGTAGAAGAAAAGTATACCCTAACTTCTGATCCCCAAGGTTCCCATCTAGGTTATCCATGATCATATATTCTTATGTGAATCTTTATTTTATTTTATCTTTGTTACTTTGACAATGGTTCATACTAAGCTTATGAATTTTCCAAATCATATCGCCCGGGAGTGTCATAATAAAGAGTGCAACAAGGCCCATTGTCCTGTACCAGTTCTCGTTTGAGTATAGCTCAAAGCGGTGTTTTCGGGTTTTACCTCTATGTACATCTGTGCCAGAGCCACCTCTACCTGCTCGTATCCAGACAGGGATGTATTTTCTTGGCAACCCATTACTCAATAATCACAAAAATACCAGGAAGATTTCCTATATATAAAATTTTCTATAGTCTTCTTCCTAAAGTTTTCATATCCTAATTTCCACAAATAACTAAACCATACTTTGATACCAACTATAGCATCTCGCCTTTTTATCACATAAACTTTCATTACATTTTACAAAACAGGAGATCTTTAACGTTTAGTGTCTTGGAAAACAGGAACATAAAACATGAAAACAAAAAACATTCTTCTTAAGCACTTGAAACGCTTATCCTCATGTTCATCCTAGGTTCATTACTGCATCTAATAACGTGGGGACATACATCAAAAGAAAGGGTGATCAGAAGGTCCAGTAAGGGAAACAAGAGAACCATTTTACATGTGAACTTGAGATACTTCAATAAGGTCATGAAAAGAACATTAAGGCATGAGAAAGAAATCATGAGATATATCATAATAAAAATAAAATTTTTCAGATCTTGATAATGTGGCTACAACATTTAATATTAACAATCATTTCGTTTCACCAAGGTCCATCCCCAAGGTGTCATTAAAAATTACCAAGGTTATTCACCAAGCTATCAGTCTAAAAGGTCATCTCTATAGATTAAGTCTTTACCCAATGCATTAAAGTGATATCAGGGCACACCCTTATATTTTCCTTTATTATCATGTGATCCACATATATCATCATCAATAATTTCATAAACAACCCATATAGCATAAAATAAATGGGTTTTATTTCATAATCATAACATTTTAAGAACTGCTTTGATAACATGATCTTTATGTCACTTTAAACCCACAGAAAGGGAAAGTGGGTTTCATGTATGTAAATACCAGAATTTAAAAATAGAACATTTTGATATATATGTGAATACCCCTGTAGAAATAAAAACTTTGAGTATTCACTTAATAACATGAAATATTTTTGAGAAAAAGGGAGATGCATTTCGAGATGAAAATTCTGGAGCGTAACCGCTACGTTACAGGGTTTTAGGAAACGTTAAAAAGAGAGGGGACATGGGTCACCAACTCATAAATGATCTATAAAAAAGTATAGGGACAGAATATAAAGGATATGAATCATGGTAATGAAATTTTAATGACATACCATTTGAAATGAAAAACATGGAAGTAAGACAAAAATAAGATTTCTCTTATAAAAATTCAGCAGCCTAACAGCGTCACATAAACTTCAACCAAAAATGAATTAATGTGATAAAATAGGGTCTCTCATAATAGGAACATAAAATATCAGTATGATAGATATAGATATCATACCCCAACATAATAAAATGGAACTTGAAAGACTTGACATGGAATTAGAACTTTGAAAAAGTAGAAAGGTGAAAGAACCACTTAAAAATTTGACAACCTAACGGCGCCACTTAAAACTTCAAAATACTGAATTGAAGAGATGAAATGGGTTCTCTCATCATATGAACATAAAATATCAGTTTTAGAGATATATATATCATACACCAACATAATAAAATGTAACTTGAAAGACTTTACATGAAAGTAGACCTTTGAAAAATGAGAACGGTGAAAGAATCCCTTAAAAATTCAGCAGCCTAACGGCATCACTTAAACTTCAACAAAAATGGATTGATGAGATCAAATATGGTCTCTCATCATCTGAAAATAAAAGTTCAGTATGATATATATATAGATCATACCCCAACATAATAAAAAATAACTTGAAAGACTTGACATGAAAGTAGAACTTGAAAATGAGAAGGGTGAAAGAACCACTTAAAAATTCGACAGCCTAACGACGCCACTTAAAACTTCATAATACTGAATTGAAGAGATAAAATGGGGTATCTCATCATATGATCATAAAATATCAGTATTATAAATATAGAATTTATACCCCAACATAATAAAAAGTAACTTTGAAAGACTTTACATGAAAATAGATCATGAAAAATGAGAAGGGAGAAAGAATCTGTTACAAAACTTTGGCTACCTAACGACGCCACTTAAAATTTCATAAAACGAAATAATGAGAGTAAGAGGGGATCTCTAATTATATAAACATGAAAATGTAAGTAAAATGAATATAAAATAACATCCTTTATCATAAGAACATGGAGCATAAAAGAAATGACATAAAAGAGATTACATTAAAAGAAAGAGAGAGGTCGGATCCCTTACCTTAAAACGTAACTCTTAAAACACAAAGGTTGGGACCTTGAGGTCTTGGAGGAACCTTGAGAGGACTACTTGGGAGGTAATGAGACCAGAAAATTTATTGGGGAGAGTGGGGATTTGAAATTGATGATAGGATGGCATGGTATTTACAGGGAAAGTGAGGGGATAAGGCATTAATGGCCAAGGGACACCTCACAAGTGGTTTTCTCAAAAGCATGGGCTCTCCCATGGTATTTCCCATGGAGTTAGGCCACATGGGTCCCCCCATACAATAATTCATCACCTTTGGTCTTCCTACCCATAAAATATCTCATGACATCATCATGACACAGTTATGATGTCATTAAACATACTGAAACCCTAAAACTGTATTTTTACTATTCACTGAAAATTCAACTTTCTTAGAAAAATCCCAAAATTTCACCTTAACCAAATATCAATGCTCTGATTTCAAAAATGAACTCCATTTTATAAAAATAATTTTATAAATATTTTTAATTTATTTTTTAAATAAATACACTATTCACCAAAAATTCATTTTTTCAGAAAAATCCCCAAAAATTACCTTCACATAATATCGATGCACTAAGTTCAAAAATGGAATCCATTTTATAAAAATAATTTTCTAAATATTTTTAATTTAATTTTTAATTAAAAACACTATTCACCTGAAAAAACTAATACTTGAATAATAATTTATGAAACTATTATTTAACCATTTTATTGAATCACATTACTTAATCAAGGTGCCTAGATTATATTAATCCTGTCTTTAAGTGAGATTTCTAATCCATTTGGTCACATTACTAATCCTAAGCATGAAATCACTATTCATAATTTACTATTCATCAAAATTTATGTTAATCTTATTAGACTCTAAATTTCATACTGAACATAATTGTAGAAGACCATTTTTTTGAAAATCATTACACATTTTTATTTATTTAAGGTTTACATAAACATCTTTTTTAAAATATCCTTTCTGTAAAATTCACCAAAAATGTCCATACTATATTTATCTGGCCATTTTATATGTCATAAACATCATTATAAGAAGAAATCCCAATTTTTATTTAAAACAAAGGATTACACAAGGTAGTTACGGTCTCCTTACATAGCCCCTTATCACACCAGCATAGGACCTAAGTGTAAAGTGTGCTAAGGTGAGAGAATCCGAGGGAGGCTTGACCAACATCGCACGAGTAGTAATTTCTATCAGTTTAAACTTCTCGTGAATGCGATTTCATTTTAGCTACACACGATGATGTTCGGCTTGGGTTTGGTCTAGAGCAAAGCCCAGTGGGGCTACCTCCTTCCGAAGTTATGTTAGAGGGGCTTCGATCTGTCCAAGACTATTGGGTGAGGCCATCGAATCTTCTTTCTATAATAATTAACCAATATTACTTATATTTAGAGACAATAATCAAAACGTTTAGTTTCCAGCGGTCATATTGACCAATGGTCATATAACAGTCAAAACCCAATGGTCTCATTTTAATTATACTCATGTTAACAAATGAAACATTTTTGTTGAGTATAAAAATAAAATAAAATAACACATAAAATTAAGAAACAAGATTTATTCAAAATTTTGGGTCATTACAATGGAAATTACATTACATTTTCGGAATACTTAATACATAAAAAAAACAAAAACACAAGGATCGTAATAGTTTAGTGTCTTTGGAAACTTGGAATATAAACTTCTAATCATATTGAAAGATATTCAACAACTACCATAACGATCTTCCCCTTTTTGTTTCCTTACCTAAAACCTTTCTTTATTTCCTGGGGAAAATAAAACATAAAATGGGTGATCTCAAATGCTCAGTAAGGGAAAACATAGATAATATAAATCAATCCATAAACATCTGAAAGCAAAAACATGAACACGAAATTTAAACATCAAAATATTGATCAAAGACATAAATTGTGGAAGTACGTAAGGCATATATCATAATGGAACATCAACCATGATAAAATATAATGGGAATAAAATAGTTAATTGTGGAAACCATTCAGGACATGTTATGATTTCCTTAGTAGCCAAGGCATTGCTGCCAAGACCATCTTAGTGGACAAAGTCCCTTTCTGAATCGAGTTCACTCCTCATTTCAGTCTTGTAATACTAAACCGGATTAACTTACCGTTCCAGCCATGTCTATCTCATGAGATATAAATCTTTACCCAATACATTGGAGAGATATATAGGTCCCACCCATCTCATAATGAAATCATTCTTACTTATGCCACAACATATACACAAATCATTCATCATAACCTAAAGAATAAAAATGGGTTTCATAAACATCATCCCATCATAACATAATCCATATAAAAAATGGATATCATTTCATCATAATAAAAGTGAAACCATGTAAATAATAAAGACATTATACTTGATACATACACATATGAAAATGATTTCATCTTAGATGGAAAATGGTTTTGATAAAACACTTGAAATGAGTTCTTGAAGAAAATATCCTTTCTTCTTCAAAATCATTTTCTTTTAATAAAATGCCATGGAATTTTAAATGAAAAGTATTTTGTTGAAAATATTCATAAAATCTTGTCGAGTAAGCTTCATGAAAATGAGGCGTTATGAAACCGTAAAAATCTGTTCATGCCGTATAAGTTAAAAATAACATTTTTCTCGTACTTTTCTCGGAAAATTCAAAAAGTACCTCGTATGGTAAACAAAAGAAAGATTCCTTCCATACGATGTGGTAAAAGTAGAAAAGGGTAAAAATGACTTTAAACATACATGGAAGAAAAGTAAATATTTTATGAAAACATTTTGAGAACATATGGACATGGATAATAATCATAACCCCAGTAAATACATACAAATAAACAATCTCAGATAAGAATGAGATTGGAATGATTATCACTTACCTTAGGTCTGATATGCTTCGTATGGATCCGAACCTCCTGTATAATGATTTAAATAATTTCATTGACTTATTAAATAATCATATTCATTGTTATGACATCATATATGTTTCACTTATGACTTTATATTACCCGTTCTTTTGTAAATTCCATATTAAAGCGGCGTTTTGGGTAAAATCATTTCATTTATCGTATGTGTTTTGACTTGTAATTCTTGATATTATTACTTATATCCTGATTTACATAATTCCATAATGTAAAAAATTATTTATATATAATATATATTCATCATATACATAAATATATTATAGATCGAAAAATGGAATGAAATACACCATTCATGGAGACGGTAGGTCGTACGCACGCATGAACGCTGTTTTTGTTTCCTTATTGAATTGAATAAAACTAAATAGATGACATACATATACATATACATAAATCCAGTAGCATTACTATTTTATATATTTCATTATTATTCATTATATAAACTTTATGATCATTCATGTATGGTTAACATGGATAATGAATCTCGTCGTATCGTGGAGACGGTAGTCCGTACGTACGCACGAGCGATGATATTGTTCCCATAATTATTGAATAGAATTGGAGTGGATGGTATAATATATCAGAATCAGTATGTTGTTATAATAACCATATATAGTTATTTTTTACGCCATTATACCCATCCATGTAAGGTGTTGGTGGAAAAACAGATTACACCACGGTGTGGAGATGGTATTTCGTACGTACGCATGCTCGGTGATTTCGTTTTCCATGGGATGGATAGAAGGTAAAATGGGGTTTTTTAATATTTATAATAACATATCATTATATGAGGGATACTTATGTTATTAATTAATAATGAAACAACTAAATAAGAGGGAGTATAAGAAGAATGGAACTTGAAGAAAACGGTAGAAGGTATTACCTCTTTCTCGAAGTGCCTCCTTTAAAAATTCTATTAGGGCACTAGAGTTGGTCTTTTGAGAAGACTAGTACCTTTATAATGTTTATATGGAAGTTGGGAAGTGAAATGGGCAGAGCTTGGCTAGTCTTAAAGGCTCAAAATGGTGTGATGAAGAGAGGGAGGAGGTGCCCTTTTATAAGGGAGGAGAGTGGAACCTTTGGAAATATAAGAAATATTAGTTTATATTAAATCCCAACCCCACATAAAAACCTCCAAAAATGACTCAATTCGAAGCTTAGATGATATAGGGTTGTAATATCATTAACCAATAATATTTATACATGTAGGTAATTTATTTTAAACATTATCAACTTGATTTATCCTTATTTAAACTATTAAATTTTATTTGTGGTAATAAGATTCTAAATTTCAAATTGTTATAAATAATTACTTATGTGCTATGAATTATCCAAAATTAGATAATTTCTGAAATTATAGACTATATAAATTTAAATTTATAATTTTTAAATATTTTTGTTATTTTTAAACAATTTAATAATATGTTATTTTTATAAAATAACAATAGTGTCAATTTTGATACCATTCATTTATATGAATTTAAATTAAATCCACACAAAGGATATATTCGAAATAAAATATTTAATAGGTTACTAACATGTCATATTAATCTATAAAATTATTGGGGTACATTAAATAGTTCATATAATATTTATTTTAATATTTGTAAAACCATTTATTTGGTATATCTCTTAATAAAATAATTAGTACAACATTTTTGTATAATTATTTAATATACTTATTTGTTGCATAAAAATTAAAAATAAAATCCTATGATTAATATAAATATAACTTATTTTATAATAATTATTCTAATCGAATTTATCAACTTAAAATAACAACATGTAAATTGTTATCTTTGTTAAATTATGAAGGTGACAACTTTGTAATCATTTAAAATAAAATATTTTAAGTATCATAATCGCTTTTATAAGGCTCATATTGGTCATATATTAGACCATTGGATTATTATGGTTTACATTTACATGACCAATAATTTTTTTCAGGGTTTTGGTGCCTTTTATGGTCACTATTTGTTTAATAAAAACTATATTCTTGATTTTTCACTAGATAAACAATTTCTGCATCCCTATTGTGTCACAATTAATTATAATTATTTAATCCTTAAAAATTATAAATAAATTCATATTATGTTTATAATTTTATTATATTTCTGAAGACTATTAATGTTCAAAGTTTCATGAAGTTTATCACTAAATTAAAATTAATATACTTATAATATTTAAGAGAGTGACATGTTGTCACTTTCTTTGGTTTTAATAATAAATAAATTATTTTCAAAGAAAAAGGTCCATAAAATGAATCTATTCCAACCCTTATGTGATACGGGTCGACTTTCAGTCATCCAATATAATTTTGGAAGGTGTTAAGGTAATTTTATAATCTTATATTTACCCTTAATTATCTGATTCACCTTTAACTATGGTAAATAAAATTTACCGTAGTTACTATTCATAATACCCAAAAATAAAAAGTAGCTTATTAACATAATTTGGACCCACTGATTCCAAATATAGAATCCATTTTTCCAAATTCAATACACAAAAGTTTCAGAAATAAAATTAAAATTAATCTCGTTTTTGAAAGAAAATGGGTTTTTGTTTAAAACATTGCAAAAGATTGAATTGAATTAACCTACGAATTCGTTGTAAAATCAATGATAATGACATAAATTATATTAAATGGTAAAAATATATTCTATTTATACTTTAAAACCATTCAATATTATAATTTAACCATATAAATTATCTCAATGAAAAAAGTTATTTTTAATTAAAAATTAGCGTATTTTTACTATTCATCAAAACATGAAAGTTATCAGAAAAGTATCAAAATTTATCCAAAGTAAATTTTTGTATCCTGATTCCAAATAAGATTTTTATTTTTTAAAATTTATCTTATAAACGTTTCAAAAACTAGATTTAATGTGGGTTCTCTATCAAAAGGCGGCAAAACCACATTTTTTGAAAAGTACTTATTTTACCCGAAAAATTAATTCTGTTCTCTTAACATGTTATATAAAATGTGTAAGATGAATAATAATGTTATAAAATAAAAAAATTTAGTTAATAATATTCATAACGGCTAGTCCATAATAATATAATAACAATATATCATTGTTTAGTGAAACCAGGTATTGCGTACAACACACGCAATCGCGGAAGTTCGCGATTGTGTGTAATGCAAGACAAGTTAGGGTTGCGTGTAGTGCAAGACTCCTTTGTTGTTTTGTATAACATAATACAACCATATTTCATTTATACATTGAATATATATATACATATATATATACATTCAATGTTGCGAACATTGAATTGTGTGTAACAAGATCCAAGAATAGTGTTGCGTATACTGCAAGCTAATACGGTGTTGCATGTACTACAAGTGAATCTTGGTGTAGTGTACAATCAAAGAAATTAAAAAGAATATATCTCAAAAAATCTCCGGGTGTTACATTGCCATCATATTTTACTAGTGGGATTCATATGCATCAGTAGTGTTATATTACTACCCATGGTTTGTCACCCAATTTGAATAGTGGAAATGGTTTGCATCAGCAGGGATTGGTATCTATTTATAGCTTGTCCATATTCTATTTGGAAGATGTTATTATTTTGTATTGGGAGATATTTTCATCTGCCTATAATTTGTTGTTATGTCCATGTGGTGGGTCCAGTGAGCACTAGAAGTAATGTTTTTTTCTCATGTTGTTCCACCCCATATTTTAGTAGAATTCATAGGAGTGAGTGGGAATGTGAATATGATCATGGATTGCCACCGTATTTCCATGGCGGGCTTCAGAAGGCGGGGTATAATTGTATTCCTTCCCATTATATGTCATTGTGTTTTCATGTAAGACCTCCTCATACATAACTATGGTGATAACCTACTCTTGATTGTGCATTTTCATCCCTTAGTGGGTAGCCCAAGGGGATCATGTCCATTGGACTTACACAGGTACCCTTGGCAAGGGATCCTATTTAGAGTGAGGATATCAGGTTGTACACTGATGGTGGTGATGTTCTCCAGCATGATCCCTTAAGTGGGGTTCCTATGTAGGTGGGATGAAGTCATTGTTGTCGACTTCATCTGTATCCCTAAGCTAAGGGAGTTACTCATTTTTTTGCTCAAGGGATAGGTACCCAAAATGATTTGACCCGGCCAATGCATATGTCTTGTACTGGATTTTTAGTTGCTGATGAAGAGGTGGTTAGCAAGCTTTCACCGATTTAGGGGATAACATTGCAGCCTCCACCATAGGGAGAGTAAAATTTTGGTTGTAATCTTTGATCGGTGAGTTTGATACTAAACTTTGAAGGTGATGGTTAGGTGAGGGAGTTGTGTTCTTTACTGGAGAATTAACCACTAGTGTGGTCGTTGACATTTCTATCAGAGAAAATTGTCGAGTTTCCATTTGGATTGATGATAGTTCTACAAAATTCCTACCATATATATAATATATATAGACAAAAAATGTCTTCAAATTCAGATATCATGATCACATGCATAATTTATGATCATGGTTGGCCCTCTTCCTTTTTTGTATGAAATGGGATTTTGGTGGGATAATACAGCCACATTGGTTGGGGATTCATGTTAGGTTCACCATTTTTGTTTCGATCTGATACGCATCTTGTTAGATATGGGAAAAATGGTCTAACATGCAATATCCACTTGTGTATTATCATTGGGATAAAACCTCCACCTTGGATAATAATTCATTTCATGTTCACCATTTTTGTTTTGACCTAATTTGCGTTGTATAATAGGAGAGGACAAAATGACCTAACAGACAGTAACTAGATGTTCATTATTATTAAGAGTTCCAAGTAAGGTATGATGTCCACAGATAGTCTCCAATGGGTTTATTCATTGATCTAGAAACACCCAATGGCCCTGTTATCCATGATTTGTGGACATTCTTTCTAAATTCAAGCACTCATTTGATAACGATTTGGACAATTACGCTTAAGGACTCTATTGGTTGGGAGGATGGGAGGTCAGGCTCATCACACACTTTTGAGGTGGGATATTTTCTAATTCAGGAATCTCGTATAGATTTAGTCAATGTTCATATGTTCATGAATCCTTTTCTTAAAGCATGTGTCTATGGGTTACTTATGGGTTGAAAGATTAACCATATATGTGCCTGGGTTGGGAATTGCTGAGACAATGCTAGTTTAATCCATATGATGAGGTGCTCTGGAGTTTATCGTCATCCATGGGGGAAAAAAGTAGTTTTTATATTGAGATAAAAATGATATGATGGGCTTCTTGCATATCCTCATGTGTGGAATTAGATCCCACGTACTTTGCTGTCGCTTTATTGGACACATCACTTTTAATGTTCATGTGATGAGGACCCATCCATGCTGCTTAACATCATGTTGTAAGGACATATATCAGAAATATTCCAAGTAAATATTTCATGTGGGAATTAAACCGAAGTGTCCCATGATTCTAAGGAGAGGCATGGTCTCCTGGTTGGATATGGACCTATCAGGGATATGGCCCAGTAAACACTATGATGATTCGGGTGTTGGGTTTAGACCTCAGGCAAGCTTTTTATGCATCCTATTTAATTAGGAATAAAATCATTAATATTTTGGCTTATGTTATAAATTATACCATAAAAGATGCCTTATTTTTAGGGGCATGATTGGGGGTTAAACTTTAAAAATGATCCTCTTTGAGCTCGGGCCTTTAGACTCGTATCCTACATATCTTTGTAAGGAAAGGAATCAGATTTCTCATAGTTCATTGGTTGTGATGTTGATTATGTGATCATCATAAATCTCTTAGCCCAAGTGATTCTTTCTCTATGTGGGAAACAAGAGGAAGTGGTATATTTGGAAAACCACACACTTTCTCTTCTCTACTGATCGAAAAGAGGACGACGATGGAAGAGGCTGGAGTGACAGGCTCGATGAGGGGGAGAGGGGGGATTTGAATGTTCCCAATCTCACTTGTGTTAATATCCAAGATAGTCACATTTGGGAATCTATCCAGACATGTCTTGGGCCGAGCCTGAGAGGAGTAGGAGTGTCACCTCTAGTGGAAAGGCTATTGGGTCACCATAAAGTGGGTTCCTTAAAGCTATTTCCCTGAAATAGGAGAAGCATAGATCCTCATCAAAAGGAATGGAAGGCATGATCCCTCTCACCTATCCTCATTCCTCATTGAATGGAAAAGATAGTGATTACCCTTGATCCCTAGAATGGGAAGGATCACATGACTATTCTAGATTTGCACCCCAAGTTACCATGGGAATGTAAAATTAAAGGCATTATGAGGGACCACACCCTTGCTAGGATTACCCACATGACTCTACTTACCATAGGTATAAAGTCTCTGAATGGCACACTGATGCACCTAACGGTCCGTTCATACAGGTTTTGTGGCTTTTAAGGAAGATTTTTCCTAATTCTTTTGGACCAGTTAGTGGGAAGAATTCTAAGGATGTGATGTAAATGTAAGGGAATGATTGATACTGGAAGATAGAAATTATGAAAGTACCCCACTCTACATATCATTTGTTCCTACGAGGTGGGGTACCCTCTGTATAGAATACTTATATTTGGGTGGAGGGTTTATATGTGTACCGAGGCGGTATGTAATCATGGATGTCATCTGCATACTGTAGTGGTACAATGCCTCAGGTTCTGTCAGCAAACCATGGCGATATGCAATGCTAGAATTCATCCATGGGGTGGAATTCTATGTAGGGTATGTTTTCATCAGTATAGAGATATACTATGTGGTAAGTAGTATTGAAGATGGGGAATTAGGCCTGCATGGAGGTAGGATTCCTCACTTATGAGTGTTTAGCATTCCAGTTCTCAAAGCCTAAGAAGGGGTGAAGGTGGATATTAATGTTTTATTCAAAAATCATAAATATATGACTTATATCATATTTTTTTATCATTACAATCATTAAAACCATAAAATAAATTAATTAATTTTAAAAAAGTTGAACTCTCTTCATGGAGGTGGTAGTCGGCACAACACACTAACGATGTTCTTTTGTTTTTCTTTATTGATGGAAATGAATGAATAAGGGTTATACCATTATTATTTAGCATATTAGTATAATAACTACATTGAATACATGATATTATTTTTGTGATAAAATATTTGGAAGAGTAATATTAAGGATAAAATCTTAATGAGATGATACTTATGTTGTAGACTTAATTTTTCCCTTGGAATACCCCTTGAAATTGAAGCTCATAGGCTAATAATGAGTGATAAGGGGATTATTTTTTGAGATATGGTTCTAGGGATAATATATGATCAAATTTTATATAGTAATTAGAAGTCAAATTTTTTGTTTCAAATGGTATTAGTCATCCCCTTTTTAAAAGTGGAAGAATGGAACTTTTGGAAACACACTTTATAATTTAATAATTCCATGACATTATTTCATTGTAAATGGATAAAAATGATATTAATAACTTATTTTAGGGTTTATATGGGTCATTAATGATAGGTTAAAGGATTTAAATTCATGTTTTAAAAAATATATTGTATTTTTATATGATAAATTTTAATATTTATATCAAATAACATCAATCTCTCTTAAAATCTCATACCAAAAATTTATATGACTTAGTGATATAATCTCATTGTTATTATTATTATTTTAATAAATAACATGAATCAACATAATTATTCTAAAAAATAATTTAACTTATATTCCTAAAATAAAATCCCATCTTAAAAAATGTTTTTATTTAAATTAATCATTTGTGGTTTCAAAAATAGGGAAATTCTTCCAAAATAACTTAAATCACTTAATCACCAAATCACTTTTCAATCCCATGGTTTTCAATATTATAAATCAATATTCCCAACAACATATTAATATTTATTTTTCAGTTTTTTTATATAATTCCATGCTAACAGGGATATCGTATAGGTTTGTGGTACACATTTCACCCTTTTCTCCCTTTAATTGTGTAGTTTATCCCCACTTCCTTCCCATATATGATGGTTTATCACTTAATATATAGATATTCCTTTTACTAAAACTATATAAATATAATTCATATAATATTCCTAAAAATATGTTGACCATCCTCAAAAAAATCATTAATAATATAATAATATTTTAACCCTTAATGTTTTCTATATAGCTCATTTTTTCCAAAAAATAATATAATATTAGTTGACTATAATTTCCTTAACATCAGGAACATTTTTTTCATAGTTTTATTTATCCCTTGATCTTATTTCCATAAATGAATATGTCAAAAAATTGTCACATATTCGGTACATCACTTTTCAAGGGAAACGATTATATCTACATTTGTTTCCAAATTTTGGAAAAAAAATATATACTATAAAATATTCCATAAGTGTTTTACAAATCTCATAATATATAGAAAATATCATAATATCACTCATAAACAAATCCTTCATTCAATTATCTTATTTAAGTATTAAATATGATTTTTTATCATATTCGATAAAACTTTATTCAAACAAATCAATTATATGAAAAATATACACATTATTTATCAATATCAAGTCAATAATGTTTCATACTTAGAACATAAAACATAGTTCATCCATTAAATATAGATATCAGGGTCTTCTTTAATATTGCTTATATACCATTAATATTTCAGCATAAAGTCAATATCTCTAAAAAAGAGACAGTCAAGTCCTGGGCTATATATACCATACCAAATGAAATGTAGGAGTTTATAGAAACATAGGATTTGAATATATATATATATATATATTACATTATCTTTTTGAAAATTCCGTACATTACACAAACACGTGCCTTAGAATCGTAATGGTACAGTTCCACTAGAAACATATAAACATACAAAACGGGTTCATCTGTGAACTACATCATGTACCACTAAGTTCTGCATTTATAGAAACCTTATTAAACATATAATACATAATAAATTTCTTCAAAACCTGGGGAAATGAAACATAAAAAAGGGTGATCTCATAAGTTTATTAAGGATAAAAAAGGGAGGTATATAAGCATAATATGACCAAAATTGTATGAAAACATGAGCATAAAAAATAAAAATCATACCAAACTTATCAAAGATAAAGATCTTGAGTCATGGAATAAATATTGGACGTTCCTAAGACATGAATCATAAGGATATCAAAGAAAATTATTCATGAGAGTATAAAATTGGAATAATATATAAAAAAATTTCATACACATAAGTGTATAAAATCATTTCTATGGTATTTAAGGCTCACTACCAATGGTATCGTAGTAGATTGGGTTTACTAATCAAAATATCATAGTAGTAAACATTAACTCCAAAAAACATCATAGTGAAAAAGACCCTTATTGAAGTAGGTTTTCTCCCCATTCAATTAATGTCTATCTCGGGAGATATAAATCTTTACCCAATGTAAGGGTGGGAGATATAGGTCACACACATCACATAATAAAAATATTATGTATGTGTGCTACAATATCATAAATATACATCATATCTTAACCCCTAAAATGATGTGTATTTTACAAGCATTTTATCATATCATAACATATGGAAAAGTGGTAGGTTTCATAATCATTTAATCATTTAATCATAGAATGACCTTTGAAAAGAGGTAGGTTTCATAAGCATTTCCTCATGGTATAACTCGTGGAAGAGAAACATGTTTCTTAAATAACCTACAATCATAAACATAAAACATTCATAAAAAAGAAAACTAATGGTATTCTTGGATCATATCCCCATAAAGTTATAAGTAACATTAATAGATGTCATTTGAGAAGGGAAATGATTTTTGAAATATCATTAAAAATATTTATTAATGAAAATATACTTTAAACATTGAAAAAAAATAGAAAACATAAAATAATTCAAAATCATTTTATTTGAAAATAAAATTGAATGATTATAAATTAATATTAAATTAAATGGTAGTTCATGATGGTAGTGAATTATGTGCATCCTGTATATGTTAAAACAAAGATTCTTTTCATGATTTTGGTAAAAGATAAATTAGAATTGTTAGCAAAATGATAAGTATATTACTTTAAAAAAATTCTAAAAAATCCATACATGGTTAAAAATTTATTTAATAAATCATTTTAAAAATGTTAAAAAAAATTAAATAATTTTTAGAAAACATAGTTTTGGATGAAAAAGGGTTTCAACCCAAGAGATAAATAAAATTATTTTTTCTTGAAAACATTATTTTGAACTCTTGAGTATATAAAAAAAGAAAATTAAGGTAAAAATGTATCCCCATGACATAAATATGAGAGAATAAATGTCATGAGTTTCTTGAGAGATGGATTATAAAATTTTATTATTGGAAACATAATCATAAATAACATTAATAAATGATGATATTATACCATAAAATATTTATAAAATTGTTTACTTTTAATTTTAAGCCTCATAAATGAATACAATTAAATATAAATTAAAATATAATGAGAATAAAAAATCATGATATTAAATGTCAAAGGGGATGTATATACACCTCCTGAATGAATATACATGCATAACATAACATATGTCTCAAGGAAAGAAAATTGAGAAAAAATCTATTACCTTAAGTCTGTACTTCCATGGTACACATTCAAACCCCATGTATAACAAATATAACAGTATTATATATCTATTATAGAATAATAATTATGTATATCATACTATATATGATTTTCTTATAGCTTTTAATTGCCGTTTATTAACAATTTCATGTTAAAGTCGCGTTTCAGGAAATACCTACATTGTTTTTCATATATATTTTGATTTTTTATTTTTGGTCCTATTACTCTGATCATGTTAAAATAATATCTATAATGTAAATAAAATATAAAAAATATTATATTTTTTAGAGTAATCTATAAGATTTAGGGATAGAAAATGAAATACATCATTCATAAAGATGGTAGGTCATACATATGTAAGAATTTAGTTTCCATTTTCTCAACAGATTTAAAGAAAGAAAGGTAGATAATATATTACCATAATATAATAATATTTATGTTAAATAAATCACATATTCTCATTTTAAACGTAGTTATTACCTTCCTTGTAAGCATGAACAAACTACATCTCTTCTTAAGGTGGTAGTCTTCCACACACACGTATGACATTATTATAATCACAAAAAATGGAGAGAATGAAGGTATATGTGATATAATAATTCTAGAAGTATAATAATATTATATATAAAAATTTAATCTGTCATTATATCTATCCATGCGAGGTAGTAATAGGAAATTTGTAACATCGGTTCATGAGACTATAGTCCACCGTACACGCAAATGAAGATTTTATATCTTATTTAATGGAAGAGGATATAGTTGTAGGTATTTAAATTAACATAAATAATATCATTATGTAGAATATAATGCGGTTATTATATAATATTGGTCTAAAAATAATTTAACGTGGTGGATTGTAAGATCCCATATTTTTTCAGGTACATCTCTCTATGAGTTTTTTGCCAGACTTCTTTCAAGTGAGTCTTGCATCATCCTTAAAATTTGGTGATTGTGTTTAGTCATAAATATCTGCTTGTTTGAATAACTATAAATTGAGAAAACATGATTAAAATAGTGATGATACATGTAGGGATCAGTCCATGTTTTTCTAGTTAAATTAATGGATTCTTTGTATAAATGGGTTTAGAGTTACCAATAGTTCTTTGTAACTTAATAAACCTTAAAGTGATATTGGGTTTTATAAGGAATATGGGAAAAAAACTTTCTAAAAGATTTTTAAATGTCGTTTAAATGGGTGATAGGATTTGTATAATCCACCAGAATGATGCCATGAACTTATATTTAATGTGAATTGAATACACATTGTTAATCCATTACATATCATGTAATGTTAAAGTTAATTAAATGTTTAGACAAGGCAATGGGTTTTTCTGCATATCATTCTAAAAATAAATACATGAAGTGTTACTATATTACATGACATGTAATTTCTCATGTTGGTTTTTAATGTGATTTATGTGAATAATTTTTAATTAAACTAACATGATGTTTTCCTTCCCTCAAACTATGGCTCTCATCGATGATATTTTATAAAGGCTTCCATTCCTTCCAAACATCTTGAACATGCATATGATTCCTAGTAAGTTGTTTGGGTTTTTTTCCTTATCTCCATTTTTTCTCCAAACATTTTCGTGTAATATCTTGATTGTGTGTTTTGTTGGTTTTGATATTGATCAGTTGTGATTTGGGATCCTTCTTGTGATCATATGCACCTTCTTCCTCATGGGGGTTTACTATTGGAAGCATTTTCTTATTTTTTTAGTTAAATGTATATGATCTAAACCTTATACATAAAGTTTTATTATTGAAATGTTTGTATAATATTGAAGTTGTTGAAAAATAGTTTGTGTCTAAATCGATTAAATGATGAACTATATTATTCATTGGATTATCATTGAATCTAATTGATTATTGACAAGGATTATGGAAAACATTCGGGTGGGAAAACCGTTTATTATAAATTAATTGCTTAATGACCTAAAGATTGTTTATAATGACATGGGGTTTTTATGTTTTCTTGATATAGGTTCACCTTGGATTGACTTTTTTATTAAGATAACTTGCATGTTATTGGTTATGAACAAATGATAAATGAAATTTCTCATTGAAAGGTGAATGGTAGTTTTCATAATTAACCATTGATGATTTGATATTTTGATATCCATATTATGTAAAATGTATTTGTGATAAATTTTTTAATGGTCATATGGGTTGTTGGCCTAGTTGAAATACAAAATTGATTATATAGAGGTTTATGCCCAGTGATACATGCTTAAATGCTTTTATACTAAGCATGGACTGGATAATTGCTAAAATGATTATATACTAGTAATAGACCTATTGAATTCTAAAATGTTTATATATCAGGATCAATCCTAATAAATTTTGAGATTCTTATGCATCAAGGACAAGAATGTTTGGAATGGTGGTGATTTATACCTTGGAGATAATTTTATGGTTGGAATGGTGTTGAGACATACATAGAAACATTACCAATATTTGTGTGATTTATACCATGGAGATAAGTTTATGGTTGGAATGGTTGTGAGACATACTTAAATTTTTAAATTTGTAATGAAATGCCTTTAAAGAAGGTGCTTACCCATACTTTTGTGATTTATACCTTACTTATAAGGTTTTGGTTGGAATAGTTATGAGACATACTTTGAGACATTACATCATGGTGACAAGGTAGGTAATGTTTTACCATGGTTATATGGAAATGGTTGGCATGGTAGTGAGGCATAATCAGACACATTCTTGTATGGTTCTAAATCAGTTGATGTGGTATTAATTTAATTTTTTAATTAATTAATACACATATTTATTGAATTGTTGTATAAACTTATAATTATACTAGTTATATTTAGAAATGGTGTTATCGACAAACTAAGTTATACTCACATCTTATTCAGGAGACGATTTGGTACATGAGGAGATTACATGGAAGTAGTTTTTTCAAGGGATAATGACAATCATGATGATTTATTTCTTGTAAGATATACTATAGTTTAGATATGGGACTGACATAGGGTTTTCTTGATTTCTATTTTTATTAAAGTTAATAAATTTTTTAAATATTTATTTGAGTTATGTGAGAGTGTCAATATAATTTCATACACCTCAATTGAAATTCTAGTATTTGGGACTTGAATACCACAAGAGTTACACTTAAATTAATAGATTCAATAGTGAATCACCCGCAAGGGATCATCGAAGAAATTTTGAATAATGTAGAAAAATATTATTTCTTTCTTGATTTCATAGTACTATATAGAGAGGAGTGGACAACTAGGATTCTACGATGACTATATATTTCCACTGGGTAAGTTCTAATTGACATGGAAAGTGGAGAACTCTTTCTTAGAGTTTGTTATGAACAAGTCGGTTTCAATAAGATCCATGAAATGGTGAATTGTGATATGAGTGAAAGAAATTATATGGGATAATTAAAATACCAAAAGATATTCATATTTATAATATTTAAGATGTGCATGAGGTATTTGTTTTTTCAAAAGAGAATACTCAAACTAAAAGTACTTAAAATAAGAAGGAGAAGCTAGACACTAAAGTCCCAATAAGAGTGACCAACACAAAAAAATGAAAAATGAAAACAGGTATGGATATTACATGAGCATCCATTTATTTATTTTTTTTGAGTATTGAATAGATTGTGGATTGAACCGATGTAAATCTAGCTCGTTATTCCTGGAGGAAGAGTTCTGAAATATAGATTTGAATGATAGGGATCAAGAAAATGATTATAAATAATAGATCATCAAAGAGGTAAGATTATTTTCTCATATATTTCATTAATTTTTTTATTTTTAGGATCATTTAACCTTCCAAAAACATTTTCAAATTTCATTGATTATTCGTTATACTTTCACATGTGTTTTTTAAAATTTTAGGACCATTATTACCCTAGTAGTAGCAATAATCAGAAGTTATGAAGGGGAATTTATAATACTAACTCAAATATTAAACCCCATGAATTTCATAAAAATATAGAGAATATGTACTTTCAAAGACATTCTCATTAATAATACTATGTTGTATGAACCTGCGCATCCATGTTTGATGAGTTATTCTAATGTGAGTAAGTGTTTCAATTGTATATTTTTGAATGGTAATCCTTATATTTAATTTATATTGGTATTTTAAAATCAAATTGAATCACTTTTATTTGATTCTTTATTTAATAAACTAAACTAGGAGACATAGAGTTCCCAATATGATTTGTGTTCCATGATTTTTAAATTTCATTGTCAAAACAATTGAATGAGAAAAATGGGAGAAAAAATTAGTATAGATGAGCATGTGGATTATAATTTTACATATAATGATTTAAGTAGACCAGTAAGTAATTGTACATAAAATATTTCTAATATTTATCCATCCACTAGTTTCTAATATTTTCAATAATTGGATTAATTATTCATACGCATTTCTATGACTGGTTTTACCATCTACTTATCTCATTCTCAATACATATTTTAAACTAGTTCTCAAATTTTTTAATATAAAATATTTTTTGAGAGACATGGAAATATTAACTTCTATTTATTTTATTCCTATAATTAAATCAATGACTACACAAAACCACTTTAAATATGATTTATTCAATATTGTGTTAAACTCTTTATCCTTTGACCCACATTATATAAATAATTTTTAAGCCGATAGAAACAATGAATGGCCTCTTTAGGAAATGAGATGGGTATCAAGCCTATTTTATATATTCATACCTTCCTCTAAATATAATTCATTATAGTTAAATGAATAATTATGGGGGAAAGTATATCCATGGTGTATGAGGATGTACTAAATTGTGTAGATATAACATGGGTTTTTATTGTGATTTTGGGATTGGTCATGATATTTTTCACTATAATTTATCATTATTCACCTATAAGGAAAAATTATAATTATTATAATAATAAATTATTTTTTCTTAGGGGCATCAAAAATCACCATTTCTAGATCGATGATCTTTACATTATATGTGGTTAGGTGACGTATATGTGATTTTTCAAAAGAACAACATTCTAAATGAAGATAAAAATATTGAAAGATGGGTTGATTCATTCATTATGATTACTTTAACCATTATCCCACCTTGAAATTTTTTTGGGGAAGAGAGAGGTTAAATATACAAAGGGTGGTTTTATTATGATAATCTTTTTATATCATTCATTATGAATTCGATACAACCCACATTTTTTAGATTTACTTATTTTAAAACATTTAACTACTTTATATAAGCCTTAATGTAATTTGAACCCAAATGATAAATCTTCCATGATTATTTTTAATTATGTATTTCTGTAATAGAGAAGAAAGATACCTTATAGTAATAAGGTATGCAACATGTTTTGGAAGAATGTGATGAAATCTATTCATATTTGTACCTTGATAATGAGTGTTAAAATTAAAGCGAGGTAAATTGTATATGGAATGTATATTAATAAATGATTGGAAAATAAAGATGTTTTAATGATAATGATTTTATCTTTCAAAATAGGAAAAGGTGAGATAAGTGGTTGATTTATTTATTTGAAAATGAGTGGTTAATGAATTAACTTTTGGGATACCAGAATATCTAATTTACTTTTAATCAATATCTTTTATGACATTGATTTTAAGGCATGGTGACCTGAGACTCTTTTGTCGTATGTTTATATTCCATCCTCGAGGACATGTTTTGAATTCATGTTTTGCGGGGACTCGATATGAAAATTTTATACATTAAATTTTAATATTTCAATACAATGTTTTTGGTAAATAAATGGTTAGATATTTCATGGTTATTTAATAATTTTTTAATCTTTGGAAAGATGAAATATTTATCCAGATGAAAAAATGTAAGCAAAATGATCGTGTGTTCCACAAAATATGGCTTCCCTTGGTAAATCATGTCAATTGAAAACTTTTGGGGGATGAAACTAGGTATTTAAGTTGAAACAGAGTTTTGGGAATTGGAAATTAAATATTCAGATCATAAAACATTATAATGATTCTTAAAATTACATTTCCTGAACTACATACAAAATGTGAAGTGAATAAAACACCTTCAAAGTATGGTTCAACACTTTCACTACATTACTCTAACTTTCACACTACCAATATTTTTGGACATATGCAGTATAAAAAGTCTGTGATGCTGATTTAGATGAAAATAAAGGGAATTAACATCCTTTCAAACATTTAACATATAGGGGGGCCAAAACACAAAATGGGATAAAATTATGATGAACTTAATGAAACATAATTCCTATTAAAAGTCTATAAATATAGATATGTGTTACTACTACTATGATAAATGATTTTGGGGGCCAGTTCATGGGGAGATAAGCTTCACTTTATAGGATCCTCACTAGTCTATGTGTCCACTTTATATAGGATTTCATTTGATTTTATTATGAATCCTTATCCCCGCATCATTAGAATGAGTAGTTAACTCTTCCCTTATTCTATGTTAATGTAGTTGAAGGGGGGATTTTCCATTGGATTTCATTTCATTACTATTTTTCTTGTATTATGGTTGTTATAATTTTCAATATAACATTCAATATCTTTAGTTTCATTATATCATGAAAATTGATATTTGAATCAAAAAGAAATTTTCAATTGAGATATAGATTTCCCTAATTTCTTAATGAACATTTTCAAATTTAGGGTAATCAGGTTAAAAATTGGTATCAATACAATCATTATTTGGTGATTCCTTAAATTACCTGAGCATTGAAAAGATGGAATGTTGGTCACGAAGGGAATTTCATGATCATCGGTTCCACCTTATCATGACTCCTAAACCAATAGTGACCAATAATTAAATTTATAAATCTAATTATACCTAAGCCCTAATAGCTAAAAACCACATAACACCTTTAAACTATTTTTTTAAACCCAATCTGTTATGATCTCTTCATTTTCCTCACTTTTCCAAAACTATTACCAAATCCCAAATGATTTTCTCTTCCTCTTCATTAATTCAATTATATAAAATAATTATCATAAAATATCTAAATAAAATAAATCACCATCTTGTGATTTCAACCTAGATCTTTTCACATTCCATAATTGTATTAATTAGGTTTAAAATTTGAGGCTTTTTATATATTTATATTTTTATTATCCCCATAGAGAAATAATGATTCCTTTTTTGGATTATCAATAAACTATATTAAAAAGATAATGATTAATTGGCTAACATATTCATGTTATTTAGGAATTCATCCTTATATTTTTATAGTTTCTATTTTATGTTTGTTCATTTATTAAAATGTTCCAATTCCGAAATTATTCTTCAGTCATGGTAATGGCGGGAACCCATAGAAATTGAGTTAACAATGGATGAAATGGAAAATATTGATATTATCCAAACTATAAACCAAACAATATTTGGGATAGATTAAAAAACTACTGGAAATGATCACCCAACCATCTCAAGTCATGGTTGACAACACAAATTATGTTGGGATCCCAAATGAACCAAGTAGGTAACAACTATAAATGAAGACATTTATGAGACAACATCCAACCTCTTCTAGTGGTTATTCTATTATACTATTTGTTGAGTAGTATTTCAATGTGATGGAAAATTTATTTTAAATTTTTTTCCTAGACTACATGAATTTCTTTTTGGCTATTTATCATCAAGATGATTATGTTAACCAATGGTGGAATCACATTAATAATTCCATTGAATATGTGGACGTAAAGTCTATGATATAGGAAGATTTAGAGAATATTGTTTTCACTAAGCGTTTTCCTTATATTCCCTTTACAAATATATAATAGTGAAAAAATATAATTAAATAAAAAGGATGATGAATCTATCTATTCATATGGTGAAAATATCACCAGAATCATGTGGTATGCCTCTGGTTTCATCTATGTCATTGAGAGTAAAATAGATCTCTTCTTTTTAGGATTAAATACATGTATTTTAATGGAATTACACATATTTTATTTTGAACGGTTTGAATATTTTTTTGATATGACATTATTATAGAGACGAAAACTATAAATTATCAATATCAAAAGATAAAATAAAACCATAGTTCAGTATCATATGGAAGCACTAAAAATAAGACAGATGGCTGAAGTAATGAATAATTTCTTATATGAAATAAATGTGTGAGAAAGTACTCGAGTAATGTTCTCAAGGGATTGGGGAGGTTTTTTATGTGTAGTAAAGCAAGACACTATTCCCTTTACTATTGAACTAAGGTTAAGAGGATTATTAATGAAAAATAAGATAATAAGTTATCCACTAATGATCCACCAATAATAAAATGTGTCTATTATATGGATTTTAGACATTATGTTAATAAATTCACCAACCCTTAGGCCAATGAATAAAATTAGACCCAAATGTCCCAAAATAAGGGAACGAAGAAGGAAATTCATGATCACTACCTCTGAGGTAGATCAAGATAATTAAGTGATGTGAGGTACACATAATATCAATTCTTGATCTACTGATACATTTTTTTATTTTGGTTTATCAAGTTCTTTTTTATCACACATGTTTTCTAAGAATATGGAATCACCACCTCAAGTAATGAATTTCAAACTACTTATAAAAACAATTAGGGTCACAATGATCATGCCTATGATTTATAAATATTCTTTTATTGGGATTCTTGGGAGGATAAATCATGTATATATAATTCTTCTTCCTTTGGTTAAATTTATTATAATATTGGGTTTGGATTATATTCCAAAGCATAAATCACATATCAAATGTCAAGATAAGGAAGTATCATTCCATATCAGAAAACATACTATACTTATGTATTGATGTATTGCTTATTGTGAACTACCTATGGAAGAAAACTCTTTAATATCATTCATATAAAAAAATTAGAAACACTTGACTCAAAGGATCTGGGAGGAGATAAGAATTGGTCACATGCCTATTTTATTAAAGTATATAGATGTATCATTATAAGAGCATCTCAGTTTTCCCTCCAGAGTGTAAGGTTGATATTACAATCCAAAACATACCTTGATTGGTGCTTATATCAAAGATTCCATATAGATTGAATCCCATTGAATATGAAGAAATAATTAAAAGTCTTTAAAAAAATTACCACATGGATTTATATTCCCCAGTAATTTACTCTGGGTGAAACAATACACTTTGAGAAAAATAAGGATAGATTGATATGTCTTTGAATTTATTATTAAGATCTTAATTAAGTCATGACAAAAAACAAGTTTTATTATCCCTATATTGATGATTTATTTTATAAAATCATAGGATCACAACACTTCTTAATTATTTAACTTTGATCTGGATACCTTTATTTAAGGGTCAAAAGTAAGGATATTTCCAACAGTGATTTTTATATAATGAATGAACACTATGAATTTATAGTGATTCCTTTGGACATAAAAATTCACCATAAAACTTAATAGAATTAATGAATATAGTATTTGAAGACTACCTTGATAAATTTTATATTTTCTTTAAATATGATATTATTATATATGTAGTGAAGAAGGAAGATAATAAAGACCATTTATAAAAAAATTTAAAAAAGAGAAAATGAAATTTTATGCTAAATTTTTCATATGTAAATAATTTCAACATAAAGTACTACTAATGGGGAATGTAATCATAAGAAATGGAATATCATAATATCCATAAATTATTGAAGCTATCAATTAGTGGATTATACCAACCACTATAACTGAGATAAAATAGTTTCTTTGAATAGTAGGATATTACATATTCTTTGTGATAATTTTCTCATGGTTTTGAAATCCCCTATCAAAAATGACATGGAAGGGAGTATATTTCCTTCCAATAGAGTAATGAAAATATATATTTAACCAAATTAATAAGAGTATGTTCAATGCTCTGGTACGTTCATTTTCCTATAGTTGGGAAGGTTTTATAAAAAAAAGTTAAAAATAAAAAAAAGGTATGATTTGTGTCCTCAAACCTGATGATACTATAATTAATTTTTCTTCATTATAAGAAAATAATCATGAGTAAAATTTCCTAACACATGATATATAATTATCAGTAATGATCTTTGAATTAAATATTTTAAGGCAATATCTCTAGGGATAAAAGTGTGAAATATTTACTACTAAAAAATAACATGAAATATAAATTCTCATTTAAAAAATCTAATATTCCCCAAAGTATATAAATTAAATTAATAAAATATAATTACTTCCCAATAAATTAATTATTAGGGAAGGAAAATAAGATGGTTGATGCACTGATACAGAAATAACATGCTACTCAATCCATAACGAAGACTAAAAAGACCTAATACATATGGATTTGTAGAGAAAGAATTGTGAAGTCATAATGGAAGGAAAAAATACAATCATTTACAATTGAATACTAAACCATCAAATAATTTCAAGATCATAGAATTATATAATGATTATGGAGAGCTATATAAAATGGTTCCATATATTTTGAATTTCAATTTTGATAATGATATATTGTAAGGTTTTGAACTGGGATAAATATCCTATCAAAGAAATAATTAAAGAAGGAATATGTGGTTGATGAATATGGCTCATCCTTGTCTATTAATCTTGTAAGAAACATTATGTATATGGATTTAAAGAAAAACATCTAGTGGGATAACATGATGAAGGTAATAATGGAGTATATATCTTGATTCTTTGTATTCCAGCAAGTTAAGGGTGAATGAAAAAATACGAAGGGTATATTGCAAATATTATCTGTACAAGTAATAAAATGGAAAAAATTCACATGGATTTTGTCATTGGACTACCAAAAATGTCCAAAGGATATAATTTTATTTTCATAGTAGTCACCCACCATATAAAGTAATCATATTTTATTTCCATCAAAAGAGATTTATCTTATAACCAACTTACCAAAATATAAAAAAGGAACGTTATGAGTATATATGAAATACCATACTTCATTGTATATGATTTGGATCTGAGGTTTAACACAAATATATGGGAAGAATTCACAATGAATTAGATATAGAGTTGAGTTTTTTCACTACTTTCCATCCTTAAATAAATAGTTAGTCTAAGAGGAAAACTAAAATGCTATTGGAAATATTAATATTCTCTAAGATTAATTTCCAAGTATATTAAAATCAACACCTCCCCTAGTAGAGTTCTCATATAATAAATGTATCCTCCCAGGTATTCTGATTCCACCACACAAGGATTTGTTTGAGAAGATATGGGGGACTCTAACATGATATGATAATGTTGGAGTGAGGAAGCTGATTTTTCCAATCCTTGTCAAAGAAATAATAGAGAATTTTCAAACCATTCAATGTCATATAAAGTCATCAAAAAGGAAATATAAGAATTGTTTAGATAATCTTGGATGAGATCTAGTGTCTATAGTTGGTGATAATGGGTTTCTTCTTATATCTCCATATACTTTTGTTGATATTTTAGATGAAAGGGTAGTTAATCCCTCAATATAGTATTCCATTAAAGATCCTTGACCATGTCTAGGTCACCACCTATTTATTAGAACTCTATTTACACCTATCTCAGGTGATTAAGGTGTTCTACATATGCCTTTAATGGAGGTTACTAATAGTACCATCATATGTACTAATATATAATGTTTTAAGACTAGAACATGAACATTCTTAAGAAGAAAAAACAATAAAAATCGTTGATCAAAGGGAGAAGATTTTGGGGAATAATATTAAACATCTAGTCAATGTTCTATGGAAAAATCATAGCTTGGAGGAGACTACATCAAACCCTGAGGATATTCTATGTTAGAATTAACATCACTTGATTTTCTCTGAGTATTAAAAATTTTAAGATGAAATTCATGTGTGGGGGGTAAAATATAACAATATAAGATTTTATTATTTACTTTTACCTTATTAAATACAATTTTATTATATATACCTGAATCGAACATTGAAATAAAATGAAAAAACTATGTTCCCTTAATAAATATTACTATTTTATTATATCTATTAAATTGGAGGTATATCTAGAAATAGACACTATATAAAAACTATATAAAGTGGTATAACAAAACAAAAGAAATTTTATTCTTAGAAAATATATTTTTCATAAATGTTTTTTTGTGGTATATTGTATTAAAATTAGTTTTTATAACTTTTAGAAATTGAATCAGATAAAATGATTGACATAATTTTTATTAGAATGATAAAATTTAATAATGTGGTCAGTTTTTTATGCATAAAATTATGTTCCAAAATTAAATTTTTATTATAATGGTAAAGAAGTTATTTTTTTAAAGAATAGTAAATATTCTGTATTTTTGAAAAATTAAATGAATATATATTAATTTATTACCAAAATATATTGTTTATAAATATATAAAAATTAATTAATACTCATTTAATTACTAATAAAAGTAAAATTATATTAATAACACTTAATGATTAAAATGAAAATATTCCGTAAAAATATTTTTTCAACATGTTATATTTTTTGATTAGAAAGTAAAATTTATTCTATTTAGAAACTAAATTAGGTTAAATAGATTATAAATTCCTTTTCAACCCATCAGAAATTGATATGTAGGTGATCTTATATTTTTAGTATTAAAATAATTACCATGATGAATTTTTAATCAATATTAATATGGGTAAAAATGGATAAATAAAGTGTATCATTTTTTAATTATTAGAAATGTGACAAATATATTCTTTACTTATTTTTTATATAATTAAGTCATACGAACATGTCACACCAACCATTTATACATGATGTTTTTATAACTCATCTAAACCACCTAGCACCCATGTGATTCAATTATTACCCCTTACCAAAATCTATTTTAAGAGAAAGACCATATATTTCAAATATAAATGGAGCTCATTCCCACCATTTCTCTCACTCCACTCCACCCCAAATGCCTTGATCACATATTTACATCCCTTTTCCATATATAAATACCTTTTTAAGGATTTATTAGGGTTATATAGAGTCCTTTAATATTTTATGAAGCTATATATCAAGGTAATGGTTCTCCTCCAATTTTTTATTCATCAACTTATCTTTTGATAATACCATTCATTTTAAATTGATTGTGCTTTAAAATGTTTAAAATAAAATCTTCACTAATAATATGATCCCACATTGATAAGTGACTTTATTTCCTTCTCATTAATCTTATTCTATAAAACTTTATGTATATCCATTATATTGTCGAAATAATTCTTCAATTCACTCGACCCACTTTATAATTACAACACTTACTTTGTAATAAGATGTAAAGAGTCTGTTTGATTATGTATGCACATGTTAATAATAAATACATTACTATCCCAATGATTTTTTATTTATTGGATATTATCTTTCTCTTCCATTAATAAATTACATAATCCCTTTTCTATAGTTTCCATGGTTCCAAAACCTTTATTTTTTTCTTCTTCGTGATGTGAATAACAAACTATAATATCATTCAAGAATATCCATTTAAGGTAAGTTTAAAATAGTTTATAGAGATATAAAAGGTTCTGAAATAGATGAATAAGATAGTTATGTTTTTTATATAGGAGGATTGTGTGCGATCAACTAATAGAGGATTTAAGGTTTTGGTTTCATCAACTCAATCCCTAATTCATTGGGTCAGTGACTTTCATATATGTATATAATTTTGATGAATTATTTTATACAAGATTTCAATTTTAATATTTTATTTCTTCTTTAGATCTCTCTGTAATATACTTCTCATTATTAGTAACCAATTATTTTACCAAATATCTACTGAAAAAATATTATACCATTTGTAAGAATAACTCTCATTCTCACCAATTGTTATTTTTTCCCATGAGTATATTTTCCTTCTTTCCAACATTCCCCAATTTAATTTTAGGAATTATAATATATACAATTATATATTATTATCATAATTATATATACCAATTTTCATAATTAATGTTTATTATTATTTTCATGTTGTGGTTTTTCAAAGAATTGTATTTCAAAGAAAATGAGTGTCTATTTTTGAGAATCCATGGTTATATATTACAATTCATGTTATCTTATAACTATTATGTAAATCAACAATATTTCATTTATAAATTTATAGTATAATGTTTTCAAATTTATTCTCTTTCCCTCCTTAAAAAAATTGTATATAATTATTACTTCATGTTTTATAATAATGTTTAAATGGATTTGTGAAAACATTTGTATTTTTACTTATATTTTTTATATATGGTTTATAAGTCATGAAGTGACGTTTCAGTTACCCTATATATATTATTGTTATATGATTCCTTTTAGAATAAATTATTTTGATATCCTATAATGTTTTAAGTTTATGTTATGTGCTGTTTTTTAAATGTGTATGGAACATTTTCTTTTACTGTGGGTTTATTAAGATACATTTAATATTGATTTTAATTTCAACCCACATGTGTGGATGAAAACAGGTGGGGTTCTATATCTTCCCAAATGCATTTATATTATTTTATATATCATTTTATAGTTATATATAGACATAATGAGTCTATTCACACATAGATGTGCATATTGAGTTTTCCTATTTTTTACGCATGTAAATAATGACTTTGTTCCCAAAGTCATTGTAATAATGTATTTTCTTTCATATTTTTTCCTAATATTATGGATTTACCATATTTATAAGTTTTTATCATGTTATTCTAGGTTTTTAAAATGAATTTCATTTCAGTAAATGCCTTGTACTAAAGATTATGCCTTGTTTTTAAATTAATATAGACTCACATATTAATAATAGTTTTTTTAATTATTGAAATATATTTGGAACCATTTAATATTTATTATAGTTTGAAAATGTTATCATTATGATACTATGTTTATATAACCTATTATTTGATTTTTATATTAGGTATTTCGATCACTGATTGAGATATCTCTATCTTCCTTATATTCTTTTTCATGTTTATGATCAAACATGCTTTGATATGTTTTACCTTACTAAGAATATTGGCCCATACAATTCCTATTTTCCCACTACTTGTGTTATAAAGAATATTATTTTATATAAACAGTATTGGAGAGAATATTTATGGATAAATATTTTTGACTTTTTTAAAATATAATTTTTTATGTTTCTAATATCTAAGACATGGATCCTATATGACATTAAGTTGTATGATTTTTTTTATATGTATTTTTAAAATCCTGACCTTAATATAATAGTTAAGTTCTGCTTAGTTTTGGTATTTATAAAACCACATAAAATTTGTACCAACATGGAAAGACTTCGCAAATTATAACTACTCCTTCTTAGGATATCCTCTCCTTAAAGACCAAAACCTCTCTTACAAATATTGTTCATAGAAATAGAAATCTATATTTCTAAAGAATATTTTTGGAATATTTTCAATCCATTTTCAATAAATATAATTTTCATATTATTTAGACACAAAATTAGGCCAAATCATATAAGATATGCTAGTGGGAAGTTATTACTGTGAATCTTGGATATTCACCAATAACATATAATATCCATTAGAGACGTGGTGAAAATGGTGTGGATGAATTACCAAAGATTAATTTTTCTAATGAATAGATAGTTTGATTCCCCTCATTTTTCATTTGTCCATATACCATATTTATAAATGAATTTAAATTTTTTATTTAATGTAGATATGATTCACTAAGTACTCTATATTTTCTAGCTGGAATCACCCAATTTGGAGCCATTTATCATGTGGTTTGATTAATTTTTTGATGCTTTGTTAATTATATCCGGCAAAATACTTTCTAACTTGAGTAATATATTTGGGCCTTATTAATGTATATTTAGTAATTGGTTCAGTTTAATAAAATTAATCCCACCAATAAAAGTTCAATAAAAATATTTGAAAATTAGGATTTGTTTAGAAAATTTTATGTCTAAAATAAAATAGCGACAACAAACTCTTAAAATTACGGGAAAAATAAATTCCCAAAATTTTGTTCATAAAAGACCCAAAAAATGGAAAATTTAAATTAAAAAAGAAAAATTGGTAGTGATATAATAAATGAAATAAACTTAAAAATAATGAAAATATAAACTTTATCAATTAAATTACACATCACACTTGGTCTCCTTCATAAATGGTCACTCAAAATAAATTTCTAGTTAAAAATTAAAAACACATGAAAGTGAAATCCACTAAGCTTAGTATCAAGGAACAAAAAATTATTATTCTCCTTAAAGTTCTTCAATTCCATATTATTCATTATTTTCATCTATTATATTAAAATTTTTATCATTCTTCAATTAATAAGGATGTCTACCACACTTATTTTCAGTCTCAAAACATTGTTTTGAATTTAAAATATGTTTTATTTATCCAAATATATGGGAGGGTCACCATAGGTTTGGAAAATTTATATCCCTATATTAACTTTTATGTAAATATTTGAATCCATCCTGATGAATTATATAGGATTATTTTGATTTTTGTTGGTGGGTGGGTTTCTAATATCAAGAAGTATGAGGATGAAAGGGATGTTTTTTTATTTTATGTAGAAGGATTATATGGTTCTTTCTTTGACATATGAATGGTCTCATTCTAAATATCTATAGTTGGGAATCATCTAAAAACACATTATAATTTCTCTTGTATAGCGTAAACTATAATTTTTAAGTAAAAGTGTCTTCACAAAACATTTTTGAATAGATTAATTTTTTTATTTTTCAAATACTATAAGGATTTGATATTATTAAAGGTAGAGATGATTATTTTTATATTCAAATAATTTTTTGAATTTAAGAATATTTAGAAAAACAAATTCATTTTCAAAATTCCATAATTGTTCTATTATAAATTCCAAGGTTTTAATTTAATGGATAAAAAATATTCTCTAGGATTTTCTCCTTCCAATGTAGTGCATCATGGTGTAGCTAAACAAAATTAAACTCCCCCAAATTATTCTTTACTAAAATCTTGTATTTTAAATTAGGACTAGGTTTTATTGGTTAATAAGGATAATAATGAGGATATATAATAAGACAATTATGGATACTAAAGGCTCTCCAGGATCAAATGTAAAGGGTTGACTTAATATAGAGAGTTTATTTTTAAAAATGGGATTTCAATAAAATGAATTACCGAAATTATTTAGAACACACAATTTCATTAAATATCTATAATTTTATAGAAATATGGAAAATTATAGTAAAATTCGATTATATAGTTCACTCAAGATGTTTAGTTATTGAGAAGATGTTTTGAAAATTTATTATATTCCTCATAAGAAATTTATTTTCATCTTTGAATCTAATTCATGACATGGAATTCTGAATTCAATGATCTATTCTATAATTTTCAAAATAATAATCTAGAAAAGGAAAATTTTCCTCATTCAATTATTTTTAGTTCTATATATCATGTTTTTTCCTTTAATTTAAATATTTTTTAAATTCACCATGTTAATTACATTATTGTGTGAAAAATTAAAAAAAATAAAAAAAATATAACACACAAAAAATAAATTGAAAAATATCAAGTTTTTTAAATTAATATATTATGTTTAAATTTTAATAGATACAAAAGAGATCCTAATCTTACAAGGATGTTCCTAACCAATAATTAATGTTAAAAATTCCATCATTGTAAATAAATTTATATAATAAAAAGGAATCTATATGTTTAGACATACCAAAAATAAATAAAAAAGGAATTTAACGACTTGGTTTTTATTGACATATACCATCCTAGAGCTAGCCACTTAAAAATATAACTTCAAATCATATAATAAAAAAATAAACAAAATATCAAAAGTTTATTAAATGTACTAAAATAAATATAAAAATAAAGAGATATCAGAAAATAATACTTTTTTGAACCCCCATGTGGGTGGTAGGGTTTCACTTCACTTCACTTAATTAGGATGTTCTATAAATGTATCCCATTTTTTAAGGTGGGTGTTATTTCATTCTCATGAAACTAAAAAAAAAATTTCTCTAGTATTTATCATGTTAGATAATCTTTAGAATATCACAACATTATATTTCTTTAGGTACCCTTCCATGGCATTGATGTTCCCATGAACGAGTGGAAGAGGGAAGAAAATGTAATAGAAACATTCCATGTATTGATCATCAAAAAATATATCCACTTCTTACTTATATTTAATTCTAGGATGTGGTTTATATTAATTTTCATCTTTATAAAATAATTATTATTTAACAATCATCTTGGTACAACCATTATCTTGTAAACAACTATATTATTTAATATATAATGTTATTTTCTTAAATTTAATCCTTCACATAATGTTCTTGTAAAAAATAAAATCACTCAAAATATATGGTCATTGATTTTTTCCAGAAATAAGTAAATAAAAATTTATTAACTAAATAATGTATCAAAAAATGGATCAGAATTTGATACATCACTTTGTAGATCCTAAAATAAATTCTTTGTTTGGGTATGTAAATCATGTGTTTTGAATGTATATAGTATCTTATGTACCTATATATTTTTTCACAAATATGTGGCTCAAATATTTCTTCTTCGATGTCTAATGTTTACAAAAAGGGATCTGCTTTCTGTTCTTCAAAAATTAGGGCTTAACATGGAATGTTTTTTATAAAATAGTATCCCAAAAATATTACTAGTATTATTTATTTCTTAAAGGAAAAAATTGTAATTTAGGGATAATTTATTCCCATAAATTTAATATATAATGTTCTAATTTATTTTTTAACTCACCCATAAAATTTTTTTCAAATGAAAATTATTTGTGGGACATTATTTCCTTTTTATTGAGATTTTTTTCTAGATAATTTTATTAATTCTTTAATGGAATTAAGAATAATTGATATTTATCTTTTGAGAAAGTAAATAATTGTATCTATATATTGAACTTTTTTTCTAAAAATTAATTCCTAATTGGACTCCATAAACTATTTTTAAACAATCCAAGCTTACGAGTAGTCATTATGATAAACTATTTTTATCCCAAACTATAAATTAGTGGATAATATTAAATTAGTGAAAATTTTTAAAAACCCCGCTTGTTAAACCCAATGAAAATAGTGCCAAAAGACGATGATGATTCATTTTTGTTACCTAAATCAAAAATATTTTTCTTCAGTGGATTGGGAAAATTTGGGATAGTTATAAAATTGGATATTTTGGTTATCTAATTTAACAACAATCACTTTTTAAAATAGTTATTCCTAAATAGTAGATATAAAAAGTTTGTTATTTATAAAAAATTAAATTATGATAATTCAAAATAAAATAAATTACCATTATAAATTATAGACCTTAGAGAATAAAAGTATAACTAACTAAAAAATAAAGGTTGAGATAAAAGTTGTAGAAAATTATCAATCCTCAGACTCTCCCATTATCATTGTCTATAAATGAATCAACAAATTATATTTCTCAATGCTCACCTGAATGACTTAAAGTGAGAATATAACCTAAATACCCACCATATTGTGTCCTTTAATAAGGGTGTTTATCTCCTCTTAAAATTTATTTGATTTATAAAATACCTCTAAAAATATAAATTAATTGAACTTAATGAGAAAACTAGGGGTCCTTGCCAAATTATTTTTAAAAAATAAGTAGAATTTATTTATATTAGTATGTTTAAAAAATTATAAATTAGCTTGAATAATGTGAATTAAAAAATAAAAACTAATTTATTTGTCAAAGTAAAAAATTCTAGAAAAATAAAAAATTAAAATTTCTCACAATGAAGAGAAAAACTCATAAGAGATGAGTCCCTATAACTTCACAACAACCCCCATATCGAGTTGAGCTAAAAATGACTAGATTTTATCCCTTATAACTTATCTTATCATACATATCTTCTCTTTCCATCCAACTTCCAATATTACCATGATTTTTCAAAGAATTAAAAACCAAATTTACAAAGATAATGTGTGGTATATTTTCCCATAAATGTTTTCCTTTTCCTAGTTCTCATGATTTAGAACATAAATTAGGAGAAATATTGGAATATTTAATTATTTAAATTTTTTAGTTTTTATCATTTCTAGTCACCCAAAAATGTTTAGTTTTATTTAAAATGTTGAAAAATTTATGCCTAAATTACCTCATATACATTATCTACATGGAAAGATTATTCAGTTTCCTACTTTTTTTCCCAGTCATATACACCATCTAAATGAATGAATAGAATAATGATATATAATGGAGAGATGGAAAACAATATACTCTTTATATTAATGATATAATCACCTTATGTTGAGGTGTATATATTTGGTTATTCGTAATTTATAGACACATGTTCAATTCATTCTGCTAATTTATTTTCAAAGATAATTGATTTATTTGGGAATTAAATATGTATTTTTATCTATTATTATTGTTTTAATAAATACTTCTAAATTATAAAAGTAAAGATTAAAATAATCTTACAACTTTAATATCTTTTGAAAAAACAATTTTGGAATGAACAAGGTGATAAAAAATTACTAAAATTAAAGAACAAAGGAATTATCAAAATTCTGCTCAAAACACACAGAAACCAAAAATTGGTGCAATTTCAAATAAAAATAAAACATTATTGGGATATATTCGATGAACTGCACATGAAAATAATGAAAATATTATCTCTCTAACTTCCCTCATAGGTTACATATTTTTTCCTGTACGTATAATCACTCAAAATAAATTTCTAGTGAAAAAATTAAAATACAGATCAATGAAATTTAATATGATTAAAATCAAGGGTTAATAATATATAATTCAACTAAAATAGATTAAATTCCAAACTTGATATTAATTCCATTCATTCCATTCCCATTTATTTAATTCTTCAATGCATAAGGATGACTTACTCACCTATTTTCCTTCTCAAAACCGGTTTATGATGTTAAAAAACGGTTTCATCATCTAAATAAATGAGGGGGTCACCATAAAAATAAAAATTTTAAAAACCTCCCCCAAATTGAGTTAAATAATTGAATAAATCAAGAGGATATAAAAATATTTTTAGATGTTTTATGGTTTGTGGGTTTTAGATGTCAAAAAATATAAGGTAAAAGTAAATGGTTTGTCTCTTTATTGAAGTGGGATTTATTGATTATAGTTAACCCTTAGGTAAGGTATTCAGTCCCCTCTTCATTAAGGGAATCATCTCAGAATCATCATTATAATTTCTCTTATATTACCCACACCTTCTTCTTTTTCACCTAAAATATCTTTAATAAACATCAATTATCATGTTTTTTTCTTTTTGATTTTACAATATTTTTCTATATTTTACATTTTTCAAGGAAGAGATTGTTATTTTGGAATAAAATTAATGATGTGACTTCTTGTATCTTTAGTGTAATAATTTAATTTTCAAATTATAGAATTTTTCATTTATAATTCATTATAAAGTAACACTTTTCAAGTGAAAAAAATATTTCTTTAGTATTTTTTTCCACCCAATGTATCCCATTATGGTGTAGTGTATCACAAGAAAGCTCCACCAAGAAATATACTTTAGAAAAATTATGATTCAAGAGAGGGTGGGTAGGGGATTCTAACATGTAATGATGCTATATAACATGATTTTTATAGAAAATATGGGATTATAAAGATAAAATCTAAAAGATATGATATATAAATAATTTTAAATTTAAAAATAGAGGATTTCAATTAAAAATGAATTTCCTCAGTCATTTTGAAGACAAGTTCCTTCAGAATGGATGGTATTGACATAAATCTTTCAAATTCTATTTAAAAGAATTATTTGGTTACTCATGAAATATTGTTATTGTAAAGAAGATGTAAATGTGATTTTGAGTCATGATAATAAATTTATTTTAAACGTTGGATAGTATTAAATTCATGGAAATTAGATATCGATGGTCTTTTCATGAATTTGAAAATTTTGAATCCATAACACAAAACATTTGAGCATTAAATAATATATAGTTCCATGATTCAAATTGGTTCTTTTCATTGAATTATTTTTCAGTTTTACATGGTAATTACATTCAATTTCACATTTTTAAATAAGACAAAATTTTAAATAAAACCCAAAAATTTGGAATGAGAAAAGTATAAAATTATTCCAATGAAAATAGAAAATTAAAATTGGAAAATAAAAACATGAAAAATTTTAATCTTCCATGGATGTTCTTTCCTGAAACTTATTTTCTAAGATATCTTTATTTTGAATTAGTTGAGATGATAAATGAGAATCTATATGTTTATAAATCAGTAAAATAAGGGTATATGAATGTTACAACATCATTTTTATTGGTTAGTAGCAACCTCACGATAGCCTACTAATTGGTGCAACTTGGAAACCAATTTAAAAACATGAAGTATAATATCAAGAGTTTAATTAAAGTGACAAAATAAAATTAATAATATAGAGATAGGAAACATAAAATTTATTTCAAGCCCCATGTGTGTTCTTGGACTTCACATACCCTAGTAAAGCAATTATAGAAATTTATCGACAATATGATTGTAGGTGTTTTTACTTTCTAATAAAAACTGAAAGAATATTTATCTAGTGTTATTCTACTCAAAAAAAATGTAGAATATCTAAAATTTATGTTTCATCATGTTACTTTACATGAAATTATTTTTCAAATGATTTAGTGGAAGAGGGAACAATACATAAAGGTAATTTCCACTAACATGTCTTCTAAAAAGTCATCAACCAGTTGCTTAAATTTAATTAATGGATGTGGTTTATCTTCATTTACAACTTTAAATATAGATTATTCCTTGAAAATAACCATATTATAACCATCCTTATATAGATGAGTTTACTCTTCAACTGAAAAACCATTATTACTTGAATTTTATTCATCGAGTCTTCTTATTTTGAAAAACTAATTCCAGTCAAAATAAATAGACCTTCACATAGAGAAGCAATTAAAATTTTATTATCCCAGTAAGATGAAAAAATGGATCGAATTTTAACACTTTTCCCTATGTATACCTATATTCAAAAAATTTTGGGAGTGGACAACATTTTTATTTAAAGTTAACTATACCACGGGTTCCTCAAATATATATAAAAAATTAATTCCATGATATTTCTTCTATTTTTTCTAATTTTTGGTTTATAAGAATTCAAGTTTCTCCTTCAAAAAGTGGGACTTCACCTGGAATTGAATTTTTAGAAAATTAAACCCAAATATTTTTTATATTTTTTATTTCCTAATGACAAGTAAATTTGAAAATAAATGATAATTACTCTATTTGAATTTAAAAAATAAAATTCCAGGTCAGTTATCAACCCATCCACATATGTTTTTTCAATGGGAAAAGTATGTGTCAAAAGATTTTTATTTTACTGAGGTTCATTATGGTGGGATAATTTTTTTAGTCATTAATGGAATTGGAATGAATTTGTATTTTTATACGAACATATACAAGAATGATAGAAATTTTTAGAACTTATTTGTTCACAAGCACTACCATATTAGACTCCTCATATTATTAATAATCTGGTTATTCAAATGAGTATCCATTTTGAAAATCCATTTCATTATAAAATTATAAATTAGTCGTTAATGTCTTAGTAATAAAAAAATTATAAAAAATTAAAAAAATATCCATTAATGTAACTAATTGATAATGAGGATTCAGTCATATTACCTCATTCAAAAACAATTGTTAATTTCATGGTAAGAATTAGGGATTTTTATAAAAGGGGATATTTTTCATGATTATGTTAAAAATTATCACTATATTAATTTATTTTTTTCTAAATGTTAGATTTTAAAGTGGTGATTATTTGAAAATAAGAAAAATGAAGTTAAAATAATCAATTAGATATTAATATTTAAAATAAAATTTAATTCGATTAATGAAGAAGAACTTATTAGCAATTATAAACTATAGATAACAATGGTGGAAAAACATTTATCCTTAGAAACAACATTTACCATTTATTATAAATTAACCATAAAGTTATATATATAAATTATCACCTAAAGACCTCGACATGAACACCTAATCATCCTAGATAACATATCAAGACCACAAATGTCGATGTCGATCCACTTAAGAAAGTTATTCAACTACCCAAAGACCTCAAAACAATTGAATCTAATTGAAATTATTTTGGACAATCGAGAGACCTCTTCCAAAGAAGATTAAATAATAAAAATATTTAATTGACAATAATAATCTCAAAAAAATCATGAATAAGAAATTCAAATCAATAAATAAAAAATACCTTCTTTATTCAATAAACAAATTAAGAAAAAAAGACAATAAGAGTTTATAATAAAGAGAAAAACTCAAATGAGAGGAGCTCTTGGATCTTCACCGCCTCCCACGACATGGATTTCACCCCAAAATTAGGAGAATATGACCTTTATAACCCATATTTTCTATCATATCCTCTACTTATATCCATATTCCACTCTAACAAACATATTTCATAGTAGTGGAAATATTAATTTAAAAGGAAAATATGTGGTAGATTTTCCATTACTTTTGGTTCAATATCATGTTCACCCACATATTTTATATCCATTTGATACATTGTGAAATAAGTATTCAAGAATTACCGTATAAAATTTTTATAGATGAAAAAAACTACTCTATTTACTCTCTATTCACAAGAAAAACTACTATTTAATGAAACAAATTTTAACTAGTTATTTTATAGATAGATGATCCATGATATCATCATCATTTTCTTGCTATAATAAGCTCAATTAGATATGCATATCTTGAGTTAAACAACATTTATTGAAGCTATGGATTTATTTATATGATATATTACTAATTATGTTATTTATTTAGGCCCTATTAATATATATTCATCCCTTGTTTTAGTTAGATGAAATTAATCCAACTAATCAAAGGACACTAAAAAATAATTTTTCAATTAGGATCCATTTTGAAAGAGTTATGTCTGAATTACATATGTGGAAAAAATAACTTTTAAAATTATAAATTAAATCAACTTTCATAATTTTTCTCAAATAAAATTCAAAACCCAAAATATTACGCAAATTTAATTTAAAATGATAAATGTGTGGGGAAATATTCATTGAAATACACATAGAAATAATCAAGTTATCTCTTCTCTCTTGGGTTCCAGCCCCCGGTCTCCCCATTCTCTTTCTTGGTTTTGGATTTTTCTTGGGTTCCATCTTCTCGTCTTCTTCATCAATTGCCTCAACCTTTCTCTGACATAGCGTTCCAATGCTCCTCTCGAGGTCGGATTTCGAGCGGTGGATACATAGGTTTTTGGGCCATGTGGTTTGGCGGCCATGGTGTATTCCTTCAAGGTTTCTTTCCAATCCCCTGTCATATTTTTTGTTGTGGATGGATATGGTTTGGTAGTATGAAGGAGTTATCGTTGCTGATGTCGGCATGATTTTCTAGTCGTTGATTTCTGTCATCGGTGAAGGTGGTTTCTATTTTCATTTATTTTCAGGTTCTATTCAGTTTTGGTGGTGTCCTTCATTGATTTCTAGGCCATGTGGTCTCGATTTTCATGATCCCAATCCTTTTAAATCACCAATAAATATGAAAAAATCGTGATCTTTTATTTTACATTATATTCATGAAAGATCATATTGAATTTTATTTTCGTACTTTTACATTCACCAAATTTAAATTTTTTGGGAACATATTTTTATAAATTTTCTATTAACATCCTTGTATATAGTAGTAGGATCCTATTATATTTTTTTAACCAATTTTGTAAATACTTAGAGTTTAATCCTACACTATGAATAAAATTAGATTTTGTAAAATCGGTATATAAAGATTTAGATGAAACCATTTTATTTGTAGTTTAAATATATTGATTTTTAGATTTATCAAAATATATTTTTATCCATCTATAGTTCATTTGTTATAGTAAACCACATTGGTATTAAGTGTGGAAGAATAGCTCCTTTCAGTTTATAAGCAATTCATAGCTTATATTATTTCTATATTTATTAATACATTTCATATAGTCGATGGATTTCCTGTCCTCTAATCTTTTTATTTTTTCTTTATATTGATTTCTTAACTTTCCATTTTCTTTTTCATGCACTCTAGTAATTTTTTATAATAATCAATCACCTTTTATAATGTTATTTCCCTTGTCTTCCATTTGATATTAGTTTTTTTCAATGATAAATGTTTTCATTTCTTTAATTTCATGGTACTTTCCTTATAGCATTTCCAAGTCTTCTTATTTCTTATGAATTTATTTTATGATTACCCTTTTATTACTATATAATTTATCCTTGAGTTCAAAATTTATTGTGATTTTGGATTGAACTTGATTGGTGGGTTTTTAATACACCAGCTTAATTCCAACCAAGTGTGTCTCTTTTATCTCATATTGTCTCTTAAAGTGGGTGACCTCCTTTTTAAATTATTTAAAGGATCCATTGATAAAATTAAAATTGACTTTTAGAAACCCTTTTGGATTTTTTAAAATAATGAACATGTATTAAAATATACTTTACTAAATATATATTTGTAGAAATGATCATAAAAATAGTAATTGATTTTTCATACAAATAATCTTCGAATGAATTTACATCTATCTTGTTTTAATGTGTGAGTTCTTATGAACATTATGTAAATTATTTTACCTTATTTTATAGATTTTACTTTTCAAATAATTTTTAACTATTCATAAAAGATATGATATGACCCTGATTGTAGTATGTGGAAGTTTTATTTAAATCCCCTTTGTATAATTTGAAAATATTTTTCATATTTCTAAACTATTTCTTCTATCTATTATTTTGAGTCATGTAATTAGTAGAAATCATATCAGAAGTTGATACAATTCCCCCATGTTTTAAAACTATATTGACATAGAAATAAAAACATAAAAAATAACATACTTTTCAATGTTAAGATCCAATTAGAGGCATATATTAATGCTCTGATTCCAATTTATAGGATTGAAATGAGAAATATCAAAAATTCTGGAGGGTGGGGTGAATCAGTTTCGGTATTCTTTTGAAAAAATAATATAAATTTTTATTCATTGTCACCACATAATTTGGCCATTTACTAAATCTCCCTCTCTTCCATTATCACATCATAGGTCTATATGTATACAAATAAAAACAGTAAAAAAGTCACAATAAGAACATTGGGAGTTGTAAATGATGTTGTCCTCTATTTAGGATGATTATACCCCTAGTTCACAATGGTTTTTATAACAACCATAGATAGATTCTTTATTATTATAAAAATATTAATGGGAAAGGTAATTTCTTGGGAATCTGTATTTTAGCACTAATATTTCATAAATTAATAAAAGAATTAATTTTTTGTAAGTATTTATAGAATAAAGGATTCAATTTTCACTCTTGAAGTTAATCTTTAGTGGGATAGAGGTGTGAAATTTGAGTGGTAGGAGGACATTCTAATATTCTACATCTTTTGTGAGATAAGATATCTGGTTTTCTCAGGTTCGATAAAAAATATAATGTTGCACCATAGAGGAAGAAGCTATCTTAAAACACATTTTTGAGGTTTGTGGTTCTAAAAATTAATAAGTGGTTGCACCATAGATGAATCAGACAGATTCATGGTTTTCATGGTTGCACTATGGGAAATGGTTGTCCTGTAATATCCTACATGATATATAGTATTTATAAAATCATGGATTTTTAAAATACCACATGAAATATGGTATAAGACAAAATTATTTTTAGGGTTTTATTAAAGATTGTATAGATATTTATATAAAAGATTAAATGGGTATTTAGGAGAGAATTTAAATATGTTATAAACATAGAATTACTTAACTGATTTAAATATGGTGATCTAATATTGAGGATTTTGGATCTATAAATACTCACTGTTATCTATATGAGGATAATATTTATATATAGTAAATATAAATTGAATAATAATGAGGATGAAATTTTATTTGTTTGACACTATTTTAACTGAGACCAATTTTGTGTTAAGTGAAATATCTAATAAATGAATTACAACATAACTTTTTATATCAAATATATATAAATTAAAGAACTTGGATTACATAAAGCGGTACCATTATATGTGAATAAGAAGAAAAATAAGGATCTATGTTACCATCCTACAATATATTCATGTATTGTAGAAGTCAAAATAATTTTGGGACAACACATTGATTAATTTATACAAAGTAACCCTTATGATTTTTACAATTTCATGAAGATGACCATAATTATTTCTCTTTGTTAAAGATTAATCGTTATTTGTTTTTTGAACACTTTATAAGGTGTGGACCAACATCCTAAATCTTTTTCTTAAAAGATAAATCTTATATTGTAGCAGGTCTATACTAGGATAATAGGACCAAGTTCATTTGGTTACATGTGATTTTATTGATAATAAAATCAAATCAATGTGCATGGGATAATGAACACCGTACATTTATGATTGTTCAATAAATGAGAAAAACCTCATTAACAAGCCCTAGTGTCCATTAAACTTTACTATTCTATAGGCATTCTTTTTAACCCCATGTGAAAGATATAATAGATCAATTTACTAGATATGTATCAAAGGTAATGAAAGGGATATATGTTTTAAAGTGATAAAAATTCATCCCAAAGAGTTTCACTCACTCCTATTATTTTTCCTATTCTAATGTGATCCTAACACTGTGATTGGATAAAAAGTATTTTGGTACCAAAATTTGTTTGGAATGAAAATGTAATTCAGAAATTTAATAATAAATATGATTTCATTTTGGTCTAATATATTTATAATTTTTATAATTTAATACATATATAAAATTCAAAATTTTCCTTAAATAATTAATAAATTTATCTTATGAAATTCCATTTAAAAAATTACTAGTTTTGATTATGTTTTATTATATTTTGAAAATAAAAAATGAAAATTATTTTTATTAATTAATTGAGAACCATGAGTTATATTAATATGTTTTTAAACTTGGTTTAATTTTGAAATATTTATTCTGATATCTATGATTTCATTTTAAAAATTTTTTACATCTGGTTGATTATTTAATTTCAGAATTAAGCCATGATTTTCATTTAAATGGTTATTATTTTCATTAGAAAGAAGGTTTTTCTAATAATGATTGCATTTATATTTCTGTTAAAGAATTCAATATTTTGAAATAATTTCTTAACATAAATTTTCTATTATGTTGTTATAAATAGATGAGAACAAATAATTGGGTGACTGAGATAATGAATAGTAATTATAAGTAGAATAGGCAATAACCTCTTCACCTACCACAAATTGATACATGAGTCATTTGGGAGATGAGTTTCTATTTTATAATTTTTCCATTAAATATTTACTGGCACTATATATTGATAATTTTATGTCCTTATTAACATTCTTCTTTTATTTATAATTTTTTTAATGGACAATCCAGATCGATGTGGCCCCTCTTTTTGCAATCAAAGCATTTGAATTTGAATAATTGATTTTTATTTTTGATTTGTTGAGTGGATATATTATTTTCCTTATAATTCTATAATTTCTTACATATTATCAACAATCATTCAATTTCACTTTCCTGGTTTGAGTTTCTTTTATAAGAGTCATTATTTTTTCCTATGAAATAAATTTTAGTTTCCCTAACCTCCTTATCCTACTTTTAGCTTGTCAGTTAAGGTTTATCTCATATGTAGTGATAAAACCAATGAGTTTCTCAAATACTAAATTTTTAAGATATTAATCTTTTTGGTTCATGGTGATTTTTTGTTCCCATTTTCTAGGTAAAACCCAAATTATTTTAGTGATCAATGTTTCGATAAAAAGATAGTCACAAATAGATTTAAATCCATTATAAATATCTATTAAATGAGTAAAAAAAAATTAATTGATCCATTTTTATGCCTGTAGAAACTTTAAAAAACCATCATGATTGACTTGTATTAAGTTATAGATATCATTATCTGTTTTCCAATGGAAATATGATATAGAATTTATTTATATATAAAAATATAACAATGAATTCATATCACTTCTATTAAGATAAAATTTAGCAAAATAATCTAGAGTCCATTTATCTTCTTTTTCAGTTGTATAGATATAATTATGAGTAACCATTTTATAAATTGGATAACTGATTATTATAAAGAGAATTGGCTTTTGAGTTTTCCAATAAGAATACTGTGAACCATTGATGAAAGGATCAGGCATATAACTAGTAGAATTTATTTTATAGTCTAACATTAAAATCTGATGAAATTTTAAAATAAAATTCTTTTTAAATATTTTTTTATAAAAATTTGTGGTATCATATTATACCAAATTATGGTATCAAGATAAAAGATATTTTCAAGAAATATTTATGAAATAAGTACAAAGTAACCCTTTGATATGAAATGTTGGTTGGAGATTGGAAATATGGTAGGGTGGGTGTAAATTTGCATTTATAAAATTAAAGTATCACAATAAAATTTCAAAAACATATTTATAAAATATTAAAATAAATTTAAACCTCTTGAAAATGAAAATAAAACACCCAAATTATTAAAGTGTAACATTATAATTAAATATAAAAATAAATCTAGAAGAATAAAATAAAGAGTGATAAGATAATAAATCGATTAAGCAATTTTGAAAGAGTAAAGAACTAATGTAATTAATTAAGGAAAGTGGTAGATAAATAAAAACATTAAATGAAATGTGATAAATATTTGGTAAGAAGGTTTATAAATAGTACTTGAAGGTTTCCCTATGTCTACCACCTCAATACCTTAAGAAATTAATGTATTAGTACCTTAGTTTTAATGGTATCCAAGATAAAAAAAATGTGATTTTTAGGTTATAACAAGATACCAAATACAAAGACACTATATCATCAATGAAAAATATAGAAAACTGAAAATAAATAGTCCCTCTCCTTTTTAATAAAATTATAAATAAATCCAAAGTCTATTACTTTAATGGTAGTAAGCACAAATACTAGAGGAATGGAAATATGAGGGGATTTTTATGAAATAATCACTTGTAGGATCATTCTAAATTATTTCAATGAATATGATGAACACTTAGAGATAATGATAATAAAATAATATATTTATTTGGATATTATAATTTTGTTCATTCTCTAGAAGGATAAAAGAATATTTTGAAATAAAATCACTTCGAGGGAAATTTATCATGTATGATATATGATGAGAAATTTGTTGTATATTTCTAAAGAATATAAAGGTATATATTTAGAGATTTTAATTTTATTGGTAATATTTAGGAATCATTAATTTTTCAAAAAGTTGAAAACATCGAAGTTCAGTTATTTTTTACAACAAAATTGATCTCTTTAAATAAAATTGACTCAACACAACCAATCGAATCATTAAGCAATTTAAATTAAAAATATTAATAATAATAATTCAAAATTATTGTGTACAGAGAGAGAAAATTAATATCAACAATTCTATCATTTGAATTTAAAACTATTTGTTCAATTAAAAATAATTTTAAAACATTAATTTAAATAATTTAATACAATTTCCTAATAAAAGTTCAGAGATATCTAAAAATCATACAAAATTTCATAATTTAATATTTGAAATTTTAATTTCAAATTTCCTTCCATATTTAAAAATGTTGATATATTTTATTTTGATGATACTGTATTGGAAACATTAAAAAGGGTTTAACTGAATTCATTAGACCGAACATAAATCTAGAAATAATAAAATCAAAAAATCAAGTCAAAATAATAAAATTGAAATATTTGAAACATATACTGAAATTTTATGCATAAATGAAGAACCATATTAATCATCATATAAATTTTATTAAAGTAATTTATAAAAAAATTGTATGATCTATATCATTAATAATAATCTATAAAATATTTAAAAAATTAAAACACTTTCCATTAAAATTCTGAAAATTATTATATCATGAAAACCATGAAATATAGTAAACAATATATTTTTGTATTTATGTAAGGGTAATATTATAGGAATTTCTAAGGCTGAAACATATTCATTGAATAATATTTAAATATAACCTGTAATTTTCACTTACAACGTAAGGGAAAACTGTAACATTCTCAAGGTATGTAAATGTGAGCTGAATTGCATCATAGAGGTAAATAATACATAGAGTAAAGGTAGAAATGAAGTTTCATGCCTTGTATAATGGTAAGATGTAATTTTAACTTATTTTGTGTAGGTGAGTAGTTATTTATATAAGATACATAATGTTAAACAAGAAATTAAACAACTTTTGTAATGGTATAGAACACTCTATGTAAGGTTATAGAATAATTTCATGTGTTTTGTAATGGTGTATATAATACTATAAAAATGTAGAAATAAGGTTGTGTAAATGTAGTAATTAGAATGTATACATTTCATAAGGGTACATAAAAAAGTTTCATAAGGGTACACAGAAGATTAAAAAGGTAATATCATAGTCTATATGACTTATGTAAGGGTATGATAAAATCTTATATAAAGGAAAAAGAAAGGTGGAATCCAACCTTTAAATTATAAAATCATTTCATTACATGGTACAAACTAAAGGATGTTTTAAAGTTTGGTTTCCTAGAAATTAGAAACATAAAACATTAAAAAATAAAAAATCCTTCTAATCCACTTGAATGGATTTTTCATGGGTTCATCCTAAGATAAATTTACCTCATCTCATAACTTGGGGCATACACCAATGAAATGGGTTAGCATGATTCCCACTAATGGAATAAGCAAGGGAAACAATTTACATGTGATAATGAGGAATACCAATAAGAACATGAGAAATATCATCATGGAATGTGAAAATGGATATGAGTCATGTAATAATAAAAAAGGAATTAATCATAATATTTAAATGTGGCAACAGTATTTAAATGATACATTCATAAGAATATCACAAAGGATTATAACTAATGAGTCGTAAATGAAAATTTCTAAGGTTATTCACAAAGTAATCGTAAAACATGTCATATCTAGAGATTAAATCCTTTAACCACTACTTTATTATTCTGTCAAGGTGAAATATTCATATGTTTTAATTATTTTGAGCCATATAGATCATAATAAATCATTTCATCAATAACCTATGGAGAATAAATAATTAGTTTCTTATCTATATCATGGCGTACAAAAGTTCATAAAGACATTATCATTACATCATTTTTAACACTTGAAAAAGGAATGTGGCTTTATTATGTGTAAATTATTGTATAAAGTAAATTATTTTTTCAACTATGTGAATACCCATAGAAATGAAATAGGTTTCGTTATTCCAATAAAGAAATTATAAGAGAATTTTTTAAGTAGAGAGAGAAATTTGAGAAGTAAATTCGTTACCATGATGGGTATCAATTGAGGTTTTAGAAAATGGAAAAATGATAGGGGTAAGGGGTATCCATTGATAAATCATAATTTTTCAATAACGGTATGATAAAAAGGTTAATACAATTGAGTAATCATTAAAATTAAAAGACATATGCGAAAAGAGGTTCTTGAATTCAATAGAAAAGAAGGATAATTCTCGTACCTTAAAGAGTAACAACTAAATCCTAAGGGATGGAACCATGGGGTATTGACAACACCTTGGGAGGAATAATTTGAAGGAAAACTACCAAAACATTATTCATAATATATTTTTATTAAATTTAAAATTTTAAATGGGTTGATATTTATAGAAAAAGTGCATGATATGTTTAACAATTCCAATATATAGTTGACACACGCCTGTCGTACGGTGTGGAAAAAGAAATTTCTATGTTTTATTAATGCATCATAGTGGCTGACTAGGGTCGTCTCACATAAATATATTTATGAATTGTTCACATACATAATCTATACCACCAAAACAAATTACTTTTTTCCTTCATTTAATATAGTAAGGTAATGAAATTTAATTGTAATAAAATTTAAAACTATCATGTAGTAAAAAATGTAATTAAGGAAGAAATAACTTGGTCCTGGAGTAAGATAACACGGGTTCATTAATTATTTATTTATTATTTAGATTCTATATTATAATTAATTTATTAAAACTCATTAATAAATTACATTACCTTGATTTATTTAGTGTGTTATTTTAGTATGCATCGGGCACACCAAACCACACCTCCTCCAATAGTCAAATTGGGTAACACCACAACTGAGAATGTTATCCCAAAAAGACCTGGCTCCACCGTGTGTAATTTCATTATTTATAGCAAGCCCAACTCCACCATATGAATATTATTCCTAACATAAGGGAGGGGAAATTAATGAATCAATGGAAAGGAATGGACTTAGAAATAGTGTGGTGGTGGAAGACTGTCACACCAGTGCAATATTGCCACCGCCAATACAAATAGATTTAAAACATTTTGAATTTAATGTGAAATAATGAAGAACACTGTGAAACTTACCCCAATGCCAAGCCTCAGGTTAGTAACATTCCATTGTAAAGTGATTATAGATCATCAGGGATATATGGAGAATAAAAGAGAAGAATTAGATTAGTTTTGGAAGAGAAAGATAAATGGAAGAAAACGGAAACACTTGAATTAAAAAGATGCATATGCATTACATTGGAAAAGAAAAATAAATTAAAAAGAAAAGAAAATGAAATTTTTAAGTTAGAAGAACATCCCTAGGCCTCATCCCTAATGTCAGTGTTGAACTCCCCTCTCATAATGGGTGAACTCCTCTTTATATAGGTCATCGGGGTGCCATCCCTCGGTCCTCAAATTTAAGATCTTCATAATTCCTCTTTAAGATTTGCTACAGATTCTTTCCACTGAACGTTTAACCATGTTAGGCCAATTAAATGGCCGAATTTTGGAATAGTTTATTCTTGAAAGATATTAAAACTCCTCTTTTAGGTTTCATACCAAGATTTCAGCTTTATCATAACTCTATAGTAAGATATATGGCTAATTTAATTCGAGATTTTATTCTGGGTGAATGTTTCTTTTTTTATACCCCAAAGGTTTAGCATCCATGGGTCACATTAATGAATGAATATATCAATTATATTCCACAACAGAACACCCCATTAAACATTCTTTCAAATCCAATTGGAATATCATTAATTAGATATATATATATATATATACCGATTTATTATTAATTCATTTAGGTGGGGTCCACCTGATCGTCCAGAATTATTGTCCAACGTGATTGAATTTTTAGGACCCTTGGATGGATGAATTAAATCATGATCCTAAAACAAAATATTAAGAAAATATATATAGGAATCAAATAAAAAAGTAATAACATCAATTGATTTTTTATTTTAAAAATTATGCATGAATTATCAAATATATTAAAAACTGTTTATATTTCCAAATTAAAAAGTTTTCCAATCTAAGCTCAGAACACCCTATAAATCCAAAATTGATGTAAATAACACAAATTTATAAATCTTTAGTGATTAAATCATTGAATTACATATATAAAATGATGAAAATATTATCTCTATTAATTCCCCCACCCTTAAACTGAGCTTTTCCTCAAGCATAAAATCTCAACATTGAATTCAAAGGGGACCAATGTTACCAATATTCAAATTTCAAAGCAATGAAATCAAAAAATTATGAATGTCCAATAAAATTTTCATGTTCCACAAAAAATATAAATTTAATTTCCTATTTTCAAACAAACAATAAATTCATGCATTTTACTTTTCCCCTTTGAAAATGATGGAGCTTCTCCTTTCATTCATTCAAGCTTCTCAATTTATTATAATTAAACATGCCAAATAACAATCTACCTCTAAATTGAATCTTTTCTCTAATCACTTATGATAAAATTAAAGTGGATTTATGTTCATATCATGAGAACATTCTCTTTATCCATAGGCTTATAAAGTAATTAATTTCTCCACTTTTAAAAGAAAAGATGCACATAAAATCACGGGGACTTGAAATAAAGGCTAAAATGACTTTGTGGCTTAGGGTTGGTAAGATTTTATACTTTAAAAATTAAGGATCAAATAGGAGGCTAATATCTTAATTAAAATGAAAGATTAATCAAGTGAAAACATAGGATGGACCTCACTCAAATACCCTTGAGAATGTGCAACACAGCACCACCCCCTTTTTGTGACATGGGACATGAGTCAATAAATGATTTCAAAGAATGATATCATCCAAGTTCTCCCCCTTTTTAAATAAGCTCTAGAAAGGAACGTGTTAATTTATTTCTTTTTTTTTGAATTATTTTCGAATTTTTCGGTAAATCTCTAGAGAGGCACAACTTTATTTTGAATTTTTTCTCTCTTTTTATAAAAAGAGAACCGAATGAAATGAAAGAAGCATAATGAAATAATGACTCATTATAAATTTTCTAATAATAAATTCCCCAAAATGATGACACACACCTCATACCACCCAAAGATGATACACATCCAAATTAACACACACAAAAGGCCCTTCCCCCATAATCAAACTTGAAATATCCATGCAAAAATACTAAAAATGCAGGTAGGTAAGGAAATATCATCTTGTAATGTGGCTTAAACCTATATCGAAATTCATGGATTTTAATGGATAACGAAGGATAAATGTAATGGTGGGTCTCATGTAAATATGTGGCTAGCCATAGTAGTGCCTTGATCATTTTAAATATGTTTTTTTACAATCATGGCTTCAACAAGTTTCAATATAAGTTCTGATGGGTGGCATATCCCAAGATCACTCAAGAAATATGCTCAAGATAAAATATGAAATATTTGGTCTATAAATCCTCTAGGTAATGGGAATATGGAATTATAAAATCACTCATGGAATGATTAATAATAACAAATTAATTCAAATGAATTTCAGAAATTCAACACACGAATGATGGTAGGTAAATTTCATTTACATGAATCAATTAATTCCCTCAAATAATGAGTCCTTATTTCAATATTCATGCTTCACTTTAATCATCCAATTCTTCATATTACTCATTCAATATCATTAACATTAAAATATAAAACATGGAATCACTGGATTCCTAAGAAACTCAGGTCTCCTAGATATGTCAATTAAAAGATAATTCAATTGTGGGAATTCAGTTCCAGTTTAAATCACAAAACAAAAATGTTAGGAGTTTCAATGTTAAACATTAAAAGTGAACATGATTTTGAATTGAAGCTCGGTTTTTTGCTATTTGGGGGTTCCCTTCTGCCATCATGAACCTAAAAAAACAATTACTCAATTAAGTTAAAGGATCATGTCATTAAATCTCAAAAATATAGAAGGGAGTGGGCTGCATGCTAAGCTACTTCTATGAAATGAAATTTGAATCTAAATTCCTATAATTTAGGTAAAGATAAGTCTTGGTAAGATCACCCATGTTGGCCCTGGATTATTTTACTACCTCCAGAGGGTAGTAGCAGTTGTTATCCATAATCTGATGGTGGATGGATATTATTAGACATGAACCACAACATGTTCTTCTTCACAGATTGCAGTTTTATGTTCTTGTTTTGGAAGACTCCATGTATAAGGTACACTATATCTGACCCCTTCTCAATATGGTGTAGCTTGCATGTAGGGGGTTGGATGAAGTATGGAACCTCCTCCTCTTCAGTTTCTACTTGTGCAATTCCTTCTTCACAATCCAGTGGATTCTCCAGATATGTTTCATCAAAAGAATAATCAAAGGGATATTCAAAATTTAAATTTAAAGTATTAATTTCGAAATCATCCCTTTAAAGTTAAGAAGCATGAATATTTTTTTAGGAATGTACACTAGTATATCTTCATGGGATTCCTCACGTAAATGATCAATTCTCTCAAGGAGATCTAGGTGTTCCTCACCAGGTGCAATTTCTTCTTCTTCATCTTCCTCTAGGGCGATGAAAGGATTGACAGAATCTGAAAATTCAAACTCATAAGGAGTGATAGTCAAATCAGATTGAATGAAATCAGAAAAGTTAGAGTTAAAGAAAGGATCAACTCCCTGAGCTTCTTCTGGTTCAATCACTTCTTCAGTGATAAGTTCCTCTGGGAGTCGATCTTCACTTGATGGAGGTAGGTAGTCAAGATCCTCCAGTCTTTCTTCAAATTCTACTACTTGGGTGGTTTATTCAACTTCCAAGGATAGAGAGAGGTATAAAGGTTGTTTCTCTTCTACATTTTATGAAATTAGGAGATCAGGTTGCATTTCCATTTATGCCCATGCACTCCAAAATTTCTCTAAATTCACATGATCAGCCTCCTGTAAATTAGTAAAAAATGATTTGTCTTCTATCTCTTCTAGAAATGGTTGAGATATGTGGAATTGATCTTCATGAACATCCTATTTTACCTTCTCAAGTTATTTAACATCAAAAACCAGTGGGGAAATTTCTTCCATAGCTTGCTCAGGCTCTTTCTCCAGTTTAGGGTCAGGTTTCTCACTTTGGGTTCGAACATTATCAAACACTATTTTCATTTTTTCTCCCCAAGTCTTCCAAAGTACTGCTAATACTATCCACCTTGGCATTTAGATCGTTATAATCTACTTCTGGTTCTTGATATTTCACATGTGAGTAATCATCCCATGAATAATAATTTGAATTTGAGTGTATCATGGAAAAATAGTTTTATTTTTATTTTTTTAAAATAATTAAAACTATTTAAATTTGAAAACACAAAAAGGAAAGTAAACAAATATTAGCTCCCCGTCAACGGCACCAGTTTTGATGCACACATATCGTTTGGCATGGAAAAAGCAATTTTTTTGTTTTCCTAATGCATCATAGTGGCGGACATGGGTCATTTCACTTGAGGATATTTATCAGTTGTTCACCTACTTAATCTATATCACCAAAACTAATTATTTTTTTCTTGTATTTAATATTGGAATGTAATGAAATTTAATTGTAATAAAAGTTAAAACTATCATGTAGTGATAAAATCTAATTAAGGAAGAAATAACTTGGTCCTGGGGTTAGATAACATGGGTTCATTAATTATTTATTTATTGTTTAAATTCAATTTGATTATTCATTTCTTGAAACCTCATTAATAAATTACTTTATCTTGATTTATTTAGTTTGTGATTTTAGTATGCATCCTACACACCAAACCACACCTCCTCCAATAGTCAAATAAGGTAATACCTCAACCGAGAATGTTATCCCAAAAAGACAATGCTCTACCATTTGTAGTTTTATCCCTTTTGGCAAGCCCAACTCCACCATATGAAGAGTTTTCCTTAGAAAAGGGAGGAGAAATTGATGAATAAATTAACATGGATGGATTTTGAAATAGTGTCGTGGTGTACGACCGCCACACCAGTGCAATTTTCCCGCCTCCACTACAAATAGATTTAAAACATTCGGAATTTAAAGTGCAATAATGAAGAACACCATTAAACCTACCCCAAGGGCAAGCCTTGGGTTAGACACTTGGCAATGAAAAGTGATTATATATCATGATGGATAGAGGGATAATAAAATAGAATAATTATATTAGGGTTTAAAGATAAATAGAGAAGGAAGAAGATAAAAATACTTGAATTAAAAAGATTCATATTCATTACATTAGAAAAGAAAACATAATTAAACAGAAGATAAAATAAAATTACTAAGTTAGAAGCACATCCCTTGGCCTCCTCTACAATGTATGTGTTGAACTGCCTTCTCAGAATGGGTGAACGCTTCTTTATATAGGCCAAGGGGGTGCCATCCTCTGGTCTTCAAATTTAAAATCTTCATAATTCCTCATTAATATTTACAACAGATTTTGTCTACAAATATTTTGACCATGGTAGGCCAATTAAATGGCCGAATTTTGGAATAGTGTCTTCTTAAAAGATCTTCCAAAATATATGTTATGTTTCATACCAAAAGTTTAGCTTTATCATAACTCTTTTGTAAAATATATGTCTAAATTAAATCGAGATTTTTTTCTGGCTGAATGATTCCTTTTTTATGCCCCGAATGTTTAGCATCCATGGGTCTCATTAATGAATGTAAATCTACATATTATTTAACAATAGAAAGCCCCATTAAATATTATATCATGTGAAATTATAATCACATTAATCGGATATATGTATACTTATTTATGATTAATTCATTTAGGTGGGGTCCACCCGATCGTCCAGAATAATTGTCCAACATTATTGAATTTTCGGACCCTTGGATGGTCGAATTAAATCATGGTCCTAAAACAAAAGATTAATAAAATAAATATAAGAATCTAATAAAATGGGAATAACATAAATTGGATTTATATTTTAAATTTTATATTTGAATTACCAAAGATATTAAAATCTATTTATATTTCCAAATTAAGCAATTTTCCAATTTAAGCTCAAAACACCCTATAAATCCAAAATTGATATAAATAACACAAATTGATAAATTTTTAGTGATTAAATCATTTAATTACATATAAAAATGATGAAAATATTATATCTATCAATAGTCCTTTGAAATATTGGTTTTGGATAAAGAAAATCATTGGATTAAACATGATGTTTTCCAAAAAAAAATAACATTTGGTCATATTTCTAGTTAGTATAACCTAAAAGAACTGATCTTCATTTTTTGTTACATATTAGGGTATAGAGATTTAATTTTTCTATAGAGTAATGTTTTTAAATTCAAAGTTCCTATTTTATACTTTTTAAATGATTTGTAGGTTTTTAGAGATTGATAAAAAATATTATATTAATTTATATTAATAAAATTAAATATTATTGGTCATTAATTTTGGTTAATTAGTTATTACATCGTTATAAAAAAATTATGAATTCATTAAACCTACCAAAAAACCCAAACTGTATTTTTACTATTCACAAAAAAAAGTATTTTAGAAAATTCCCATAAATTTACCCTAACCTAATTTCGACGTGAAAATTTTGAAAATGGACTTTATTTTATTATAATAATTACTTAAATATGATATTTTTAATATTTAATTATAAAAAATCTGTAAGAACCTGGTTTTTGCTGTGAAAGACTTTGGAATATTCTTGATGATATTCCAGAGCAGCGCCTTCAGACGGCATGTGATTCTGAGCCAAGGAGTGGCCGGAATTGAGTTTCCAGTGCGTTCACACTGGAAATGAAAAATATATGGGATAACTCCTAAACGGTGACCTGAATTAGAGATCTGAGTGTACGGATCGGTCCGGAATGGGGTGTTTACCCTAGGAACGACATAAAACATGTCGGCGCGGGATGTTTGGACCCCTCGCCCGCTTCTGGAACGTTAAACGGATGAATTAATTAATTAATTAATTCCTTTAATGGAGAAACACTAGTATCTCTTAAACAGTGGCTCAGATTGGAAAACTGAGGGCACCGTTGAGTTCGGGGTGTGCCATTTACCCTAGGAGGGGTATAAGTTTCGCGGGTGTGGGTCGTTTGTAAAAAATGGCCCTAGGGCCATTTTTGAAATTTAGCAGCTTCGGAAGTTAATTTTTATAACTTTCGAATGGAGTCTCAGATTAAAATTATGAGACCACCATTGTTCTTGGGAGGTGGTGTTTACCCTAGGTGCGACCTAACTTTCACTGTGTTTGGGGTTTCGGACGCAGATTTAATTTGGGTTGAGTTTTTAATTAATTAAAGGGTTAATTAATTTTCTTTATTTAATCCCTTCCTCCCCTCTAAATCCCCTGGAGAAACCTCCTCTTCCTCAAGCTCTCCATCTCCCATATTCTTATCCTCCTCCCTTCGGCGGACGACGACGGAACTTCGGCGGATCGCAACGGACGCGTAGTCATGGACCAACGAACAAATCAAGTAGGATTTATTCCAATTTTTGTTTTCAGATTGAATTTTCTCGCGTAAATTCATTATTGATCGTATTATTTCATTATTTTCCTTATCAATCATTGATGGTTTCACTAACACAGTCATCAATCCATGTTCCAAGCCTATAAATGTATCTGAAATCCATTCGTTCTTCGCGTCCTTCATCCTCCAACTTTTTGATCCGTAGAATCATCGATGAAACATGGAGTAATATATATGTTTATGAAGCTCTCAATCTGTGGAGTCCAAATCTGTGCTCCGTTTTTATTTTCGACTGTCGGTGGAGCCGCGACGGAGAGTGGAAGTGGCGGCTAATGTTTTTCGACGCGTCAAAATAGCGGCTCGCCTAGGTTCGAGGGGTGGTCCAGGCGATGGTGTGGCGGCTCTCGGTGGATCACAAGCTCCCAGGCGGCAGCTCAGGCAAGGCTGGTGCTATAGCGGACCAGGGGCAGTGGCAGACCGGTGTGTGGCGGCGGCACCGGGTGAGCCCAGGGAGGGCGTGAGCATGGGAGGAAGATGATAGGATAGAAATTAAAAAAAGGACTTGGAAAGTGGGGAGGAGACCCACGTGGGGAGAAAAATGGGTTCTCCACTAATTTGAGAGAGAAAGCTCCACTGAGAATGAAATAAAAATTTGATAAAAAAATTATAAAAAATTGATTTTTAATAATTATAATAATGTTATAATTATTAAAACATTTAATTGGGCGTATCTTCCCTGTGCGGTGCCCAATGCTTGTGCCATCAGCGGCAGTGTAACTCTATCTTCGATACTGTATTTTTAAGACCAATGTTGGGTACCTTTCACTGACTTGTGGAGCAGGTCATTAAAACACCCTAAAAATAATAATTTTATTATTATTTTCAAATGCTAATTCGGACATATATTCTACATGGAGCATCCGATTAACACCTCGTCTATGATAGCGTGTCCATGACCTTGTAACGGTCATTTCGAGTCCAATCTTGGATACTTAATTCAGGCTCGTGGCTCGGTTACCCGAAACACCCCAAGTATAATAATAATAATATAATTATTATTATTTTAGGGAATCTTGTATCAGACCGTACGTCAGCATAAGATATCTGATTGACGCACCGTCAGCGACATCTGGACCCTGAAGTTGAGGAGGACATTTCAAGAATGATTTCGAGCACTTAAACTTACATTGAGGTGCGGACCCCATGAGGCTAGTTTTGGGAGTGGCAGTGATTTCCATCTTTATCACTGGGTGTTCGTTTTGAACAAGTGAATAGTCCACCTTGTGTGTTTTTTTCGAGAGGATCGCAACGGTACGATCCGTTCGTTGTGTTTTGGGACCGGTATGCGGGTCCCACAAAGCACCGCTCATGTGCGGTGCACCGGAATGCATCTTTTTCTTCAGATATCTGTTGCACTCATGTGAGCATTCCTTTTGACTTATTTTCCCAAGGGGATCGCAATGGTGCGATGCACCCGACTGCTTTCGGGGCCGAGGCTCAGGACCACGGGACACCGTTCGAGCGTAAGGCGGTGTTGGCGACTTCTCCATCGGATATACATTGTAGGTGAGTAGGTAGTCTATCTCGCGTGTTTTTCCATGAGGATTACAATAGTGTGATCTGTTTGGTTGTGCGGAGCCTCTTGCAAGATCTTGTTAAATGTAGGAGCATGGAAGGTGCTCCAGTGGTGTTTCGCCCTACCTTGTTTGTATCAGACCATTGGCGTGTGATCGCGAACTCTTTGGAGAGTGATATAAATGGTTCACGAGATGTGGTTGGCCATGCCTGGACCTTTGAGTTGGAGTTGTTACGTCACACCTTCGCGTTGACGTTGGGTGTCGTGTGCACGATATCTTTTGGGCTGGGACGAGGTATACTCTGGGAGTATACGGGAGCGCTTGGAGGTACGTGTGGCTGTTTGTACCTGAGGATGTTTATGCGCTCAGTTGGGGTTGAGTTGGGGCCACATATCATGTGGTCCCCATGTGCGTGTCGTGATCTGCTTTATGTACTTTGACCTCTCGCGATGTAGAGGGTCCCTCTGCGCTTGTTGTTTGACCAGCAAGGTGGAGTTTCTCCGGGCCTGGTGCTCTTTTGTCTAACCAGCAGGGTTTAGTCGTCTCCCCCTAGTCTTGTTCTTGATGGTTTGGCCGGCAGAGATGGTTTGTTTCCTCTGCTTTCTCAGCTGTGAGGGGTTTCGGTACCGTGGACCTTTCACCAGACTGTGACACCGCTTATGACTACGGGTGTCCCTGCAGTGTGGGTGTTTTCCCCACTCTTGGGTATGATATGTCTCAGTCCGCTTCGATAGTGACTCAGCAGATTGGAGCGGGATTTCCTTGTGAGTCCTGGGGAGTTTCTCCCATTGCTCCATGTTCCCTGGTAGAACTTGTGGTTTCGGTGTGACCATCACTTTATGCGGGCACCGATCCTCTACCCATGAGGTTATTCCAGCAGGGCTGAGGTTGTTTCCAGCAGGGCTGAGGTTGTTCCAGCAGGGTTGAGGTTGTTCCAGCAGGTTTGAGGTTGTTTCCAGTAGGGCTGAGGTTATATCGAGCAGGGCTCATCAGTAGGTTACCATCCAGCAGGGATGACCAGTACAGCGGTGTTCACCGTGCAGTACCATCCAGCAGGGATGGCCAGAGCAGTTCTAGGCTTACCTCCAGCGGGTCTGGGCAGTGGTCCCCGATGTCAGGCTTACCTTCAGCTGGGCTGGGCAGTGGTCCTCGATGCCGAGCTTACCTCTAGCTGGGCTGGGCAGTGGTCCCCGATGTCGGGCTTACCTCCAGCTGGGCTGGGAAGTGGTCCCCGATGCTGGGTTACCTCCAACTGGGTTTGACAGTGGTCTCATTGCTGACTTTAGTCGGGTCGCCCTCCAGTGGATTACCCTATTATGGGACTGGGAAGTGTGGCACCCGTCGACTTTCTGGGTTTCCTTGTAGTGGAAACCCGTTGAATTCCAGGGATCCTCCAGCAGGGCTGGGCAGGGGTCGCCTGTCAACTTTGAGCAGACCTCTCGACTGCGGGGCAGTGGCGTGGTGTGGTTTGACGTTCCCCCAGAACTCTCAAGTACGAGGAGCGCTTTCCCCCACGGAGACACATCCTTGTGACGTGACCTAAAACCGTGCGGGCGAGTCAGTGCCACCCAAAGCGGATAGTGTTGAGGTGTGGTGATTGATCCCCTTGGCTTGCGGTTCGGGGTAGACGTGCGATATGCTGGGCATCGATGGTGTTACTTCTGGGGCTGTTGGCGACTCACTTTCCTTGGGCTGAGCTATGGTTTGGAGATCCCCTTATGACATTGTTTGGGCTTCTTGTTTGAGAATAAGGATATATAAATACCTTGTTTTAGTACCCACTTCTTGGGTTTGGTTACTCTCATTCCAGGAGAGGCGAAGACGCGCGGGGTATGCCACGTGCTTTCCGTGTCTAGCTTCTCATAGTTGGACGAGTCTACTCTCCTGCTATAGGTAACGAAGACTCGACAGGAAGTTCATCTTCTCACCGTTTCCAGCTCCTTGTGTCTGGACGAGTCTACATTGTTTCCTCTTATTGGGTTGAGCTGGACTCTTTACTGTTACTCCTACTTCACTTTTAGTGGTACTCCTCTACTTTTTCTGTCCGCTCTACTTCTCACCCTTTAGTAGCTCTTTTGTTACTCCCTCGAGCCTTCGGGGTATCCTACTGAGTATTTTTATACTCACCCCTACTTGGGCTTTTCCTGCACTTGGTGTGCCCTTGCAGACGACGGACAGGTGGAGCGTGACTTCAGTGGAGCATAGGAGCTTGGGAGCTTGGACTGCGTGAGGTGGTCGGAGTCGGGTTTCAAGTGGGGGACCCTTCCAGCGTTTTTTCCTTTTGTTTACCTGTTGCCGGGTTGTGGCACTTTTTGGTTGGGAATGTGTTTTTCCCCTTTCCCTTTTTATTTTACCTTCAGCTTGCTTTGTACTATTTAGAGGTCGATGCACATTTGTGGTATTTATAAAGCAGTTGCCTTTTTCTTTTCTTGTCTTTTCTTTTACTCTGCACTGTTGCATTGAGTGTGCTACGTGTGTGCATACAGGTACTTAGGCAAAGGCCTCCCTGAGTTGTTGTGCCTTCGGCACTGGTCGCCAGCCCCTAGCCTCTAGAGGCGGGCCTGGGGTAGTTGCAGCTCAAGCCGAGTAGGGTCGGGTCGTGACAAAATCCTTATTCATTAAAAACAACTGCAGGTTGTAAGGCATAGTAAAATTTATGAGACATAAAAATTTCCTAGGATAAACAAAAACTAATTTATCATTTATATTTTAAAAAAGTGTTTTTGACATACTATTTCATTAAAATAAATATAATTCATAATACCTTACTTTAATATTTATATTTATATCTGTTTTGAAAATTAAAATTTGTGTTTAAGTAGTTGATTTATCAAATTAATCTCAATTAAATATATATTTTATTAATAAGAACTTCTATTTAAATAGAATTTATGTAATAAAAATTTTATTTATAAAATGAAATAAACATTATTTAATTATTTCCTAGACATGCAACCCATTATAACACTCCCTTATGACCTAAGGGTATGTTTTCCGATTATAATAGATTCATGGGGTTATTAATCTTCCATCAACCGAGTGGTAATTTCCACCAACTTGAACTTATCTTGTATTAAATTTCATTCTATATTTACTTTTTGAAGACCATCCTAGTCTTGGTAAAGTTATAACCCCAATTGTTCTACCTCCCTCGCGAGTTCTGACTACTTCATGTGGCATGAATCTATGGGTTAAAGTTATCACTTTTCTTTTCTGCATTAATTATTCACTATCATTTCTACTTACAAACACTAATCGTAATGGTAGAATTATTAAAAATGGGTGTAGTTCCAAATTTCCCAAATTTACAATTTATTTAATAACTAACCGTCCTATTTGACTGAAATTTATATAACGGTAAAATCCCAACATTCACATTTCCATTTATACTCTATAAATACCACTTCATTATTTCCTTCAATATTAAATATAATCCTTTTCTATTATGTTGTTCGGTTTACTATTTTTTTTATTTCAATGGTGTTGGTGTGATGATTCTAATGGATTTTAGTGATCCATGTTTTCACAGTTTGGTGACTAAAGTATTTATCCTTATTAATGTGATATTTTTTTTCTTATGTAAAAACTAATATAACACACATTTTCATAGGAAAAAAATATCATTTAAAAAATCTAGGTCATTACATTCTTCCCTGATTAAGAAATTTTGTCCCTAAATTTTCAAATCATTCCTTTCTTTGAGAAATGGGTAGGGTTTTTGCGTCATTTTTTCCTATGGATCCCATGTATCTTCTTTAAAAACATGGTTTCACCATAACACTTTCACAAGGTGGTTTGTCTTGTTGTAAAGAACCGTGTCTCTACAGTCTAGGATCCTCACCGACTTCTCACCATAAGAGATGTTATGTTCTAGTTGTATCACCTTTGGATTCAGTAAATGTGATAAATTATGTATGTACATCCCCAAGAGAGTTACGTGTAATACATTAGGAACATGAGATATATTTGGTAGATGTTATTTCCAATAGGCTATTGATCCTGTACAATCAAGGACTCTAATGCGTCCAATGTACCTAAGGATAAGGGTCTCCTTAATCAAAAACCACATGAATCCCTTTCCTGGTGATAATCAAAGGAAATATTTATCCCCAAAATCACACTCTTAGTCCCTTAAACGATTATAAAAATAGATCTTATTCCGAATCTGAGTAGATTCTATGTGTTGTTCGATGGAATGAAACATTTCTATCATTTCTTTCACAAGATCTGGTCCAAGAATCTTTCCTCACCAACTTCATTCCAACATGTAGTTGTTATACATCACTTCACCTATAGAGCTTCACGTGGTTCCATTTGGAGACTCAAGTGGAAGACGTTATAGTATGAGAAATCAAATATTAGGAAGTGTTGATCCCATCTAACTTTAAATTTCATTGATAATGTTATCAACATGTCCTCAAGTGTCTAAATTGTCCTTTTAGTATGGTCATCTATTTTGGGGGTCATAGTGCATACAAGAATTCAATTCAGTATTCATATCATGCTGAATACTCCAATATAATTTAGATGTGAACATTGGATCATGATCAGAAACAATAGAAAGTAGCTCCTATGTAACTTCAAAAATTCCTTTACACATATCTTGGCAAGTTTTCCAAGGGATAAATCATCCTGGATAATAATAAAATGGGATGTCTTGGTTAGTCATTCCTCTGTGACCCATATTGCATTGTTTCCTTTGGATGTTCTTCATAGACTGGTGATAATTTTCATAGTGATATTGGCCTACTTTCATATTGGTATGGGTAGTGGTTACAAGACCCCTTTAGAAAATTGTCGCTTTGTCTTCACTTTCTAACATATCAATCACCTTTAAGTGTAGTCTGCAATATCTATTTTTATATTTTCCCTACCAATAATGGTCCAAACCATCCCTATAAATTTTTTATTTCTAGTATGTATAGAGAATATAGAGCTATGAGATTCATCCACTAATTCTTTATTTATCTCTGGAATAGATGGAATATATAGACTTGTATGAAATTTTAGTACACATTCTTGAACAAAATTTTACTTTGGAAAATTCTTATTCTTCACATCCCCTATCTTCTTATGAAAAAGGATCTTATATTTTAGATTTTTTTATCTCCTTTAGTAATTATCTTTAAGAAATCATTTTCGATAAGATTTATGATGTCCCATCCCATATAATTTTCCAGGCCATTCTTACTAGGTCCTTGATCAATGGATCTCCTTGAATCTATATCATTGTTAGTACAACATGGTCTTTAATACTTAATATATCTGTGACTTTGTTTTATCTTCTAGGGTGAAAATTAATTGAACATTAAAAGTCTTTAAGAAGTTCATATCATATCCTTTGTATCATTTTCAATACCTTCTATGCGAATATATACTTCAATATTTGGTGGTCTATATATATATATCACATTTTGTCCTAAAAAGATTGTGCATCCATATCTTTAGAGAAAACATTACCACAACTAGATCTAGATCATTGATATGATAATTATGCTCATTAGGATTTATCTATCAAGATGAATAAGAAAAAACCTTTTCACTTTCAATTGGATTCACTAAATTTCTTTTAGAGATGAATCTCTATAAATAATAAATCCTTCTCCAATAAAGGGTATAATTAACATAGGTGCAGTAACCAATCACAATTTCTGTTCGTAGAAACCTTTCCACACTCTTTATATTAGATAAACTTATCTGTTTTCTGAGTTAAATTGATTAGGGAATTATAATGTGGTTGAAAAAAAATTCAAACCACATATAATGTCCAACGAAATCAAGGAAACTATGAATCTCAGTTACTATTATAGGATAAGGCCACTCCTCGACCACATTTATCTTGGTGGGTCAATTAATATTCCTTCATTGGTTATAATCTTCCCCAAGAAAAAATTTATTGTATCCAAAATTTACATTTTATTAATTTTCCAAATAGCATATTCATCCTCAGAGATTGGAATATAACCCATAGATGATTTTCATGCTTCTCATGGATTTTGGGATATGTCAAAATATCAACAAAAACAACCACAAATGTATCAAGGTAGTACTTAAATACTCTATTCATAAAATCCATAAATATAGCAATATAATTATTTAAGCTAAAGGGAATAATAACAAAATCAAGATTCCCATTTCTTAATCTGAAGTCAATCTTTGTAATATCTTCATTCTTCTCCCTTAATTGATGATAACTAGATTGAAGATCAATCTTGAAGAATAATTGAGCCCCTTGTAGTTGGTCAAATAAATCATCAATCCATAGGATATAGTACATGGTCTTTACTGTGATCATGTTAAGTTCTATACAATCTTTGTGTAGCTGCATAGATCAATCCTTCTTCAAAAATAGAATAGGTTATCCCTAAGGGGACACACATGGTCAGATAATCCTTTATCTCAAAGACACTGAATTTGTTTCTTTAATTCATATACCTCTAAAAATTTCCATTCTACGTAGGATCTATGATTCCATCTTGGATCCAATTTTGATTTAAATAGATAATTCTACCTCTCTATCTAAGGGAGGTCTATGTAAATCCTCTGGAAATATGTTAATATATTATTGAATGATAAAAACATTTTATATTCATATAATTTCATTTCCTTCTTCATCTTCATCAAGAATCTCTATAAAGAAGGCTATAAAAGTTTCTTATATAAAAATCTCATGTCAGTTTATCTCTCCATTTAAAATAAATTTTGGTTGTCATGTCAATATTATTGAGATTTCCTTGCTTCTACAATTTATCTTACCATTATACTTTTAAAGAAAATCCATCCCTAGTATAGTGTTGAATCCCACTATGGGAATGACCACTAGATTTACAATGAGATTTTACTCTCCAAATTCAATACTAGAGTGTTTATGCACTATTGATGCTTGGATTATCCCATTAGGGGTCTCAAATAATAACACTACTTATAGAAGCTCAGGTATTGATTCAATATTCTTTACAAACATGGATAGAATAAAGGAATGTGTATAACTAGAATCAAATGAAGGTTTTTATTACTTTGAGAAAACAACAGGAGTACCTTACACCACATAATTTGGTGCCTATACTTCATTCGTCATGGTAGAAAATACCTAAACCTTATCCATTGTCATGTGCTAAGGATAATGGTGATTTAATTCCATTATATTTTGATTTGGGAATTGATTGGAAAAGTTCCCAATTGTTTCACACATGAAGCATTGAACATCAATATAGAACTAAACTATCTTTCATTTTCATTAGTTTTGAGAAGTTGAGGCTTTACCTCACCATGAAAATTCTGATATATATGGTCATCTCATCAGTGCTTCTAAAATTTACTAGTCCTAAGAAACTAGTTCCTAGAAGGATTCTTCCAACATTTTTTGCACATGTAAAGTTGAAAATTTTATCACCCTCTTACATGATTAATTTTCATCCCTATGTTTTGATCTATAGATCTATTCTTTTTATTTGACTTATGTTACTATTTTTTTTCTCCCTACACCAATTTAACCTTCATAGTACTCCTCAAAATCTTCTCATAGATTTCATAGTCATTATTTTTTAGATTTCTCCATATATGGGTTATCATTCCACTGAAGAATCTATAAAACTTTCCCCTAATATCCCAGAAACATATAGAGGTGTGATGAGAAATTCTTATAATGTTGATCTCATAGATTCCCCATGGTTCATTTTCCCTCTACTTTAGTTCTAGGAATTCCTTCTCTATTTTTATTCACATCAAATGGGCAGAAATATTTATTGAAACAAATTCCCATAAACTCTTCCCACTTCTTAGTATCAATATCTCTTATTGTATTTTTGTTTTTAATCATCATCCACAACTAATCTGCTTCTTTTTCTAAGAGGTATACTGATAGGGGTACTTACTCTTGTTCTAAACAATAGAGTATAAAAAATATCTTTTTTATAGAACATAACCATTTTTTTAGCAATCAATGGATTAGTAGATCCACTAAAAGAAGGTGTTCATTGTTCTATGAAGGACACAAAAGAATTTTGTTCCCTTCAAGTTCAATCTAGAATCTCAACTTTATTAAATTTATTTCTCGTAACTCTAGATAGTTGATTCATCATTATCATGAAGTTTTTATATTTCAGATTCCATCATAGGGTTATCAGTTCATTTTCATTTTTGCTCATTATTTATGTGGTACCTCATATTTCCCACAATTTTTCATATATAATAAAACCTTAGTGGGAAATTTCTTAATTTTTTTAATATTATAATTGAAATGTAATTTTATTTATTAAAAAATTATACTAAAATATTTTTTTCGTTAATAATAATTAAATTTTCTATATATTCTTCAAAATGGTTCATAAAAATCATATGCTTATCCAAAAATATCACTTGGGATTACCAAACTAGGATTGTAGTAAGGTAAGTTATCATCAAGAAATTATTGAATGATTCTATCTCAATGAGGTGTTATAAATTGCTACCCCTGGATATGTCTGTTCTAGAGCCACATTCACTTTTTCATATCCGGAAAAGGATTTCTTTTCTCTAAAACCACATACTTAATACATCACCAAAATATCAGGATTTTTTCATATATTTAAGAGTTTCTCTAGGGTTAATACAAAGGATTTATGTTATTAATTCCAAAAAATGAAAAAACATTCTTTTGGTACCAACTAATTCATCCTACCTTTTTATTGCATAATCTTTTCAATACATGGTACAAAATAGAAGTTCATTTAAAGTTTAGTTTCTTAGAAATCAAGAAAATATAACATGAAAACATAAAATATAATCCACTTGAAATGATTCTTTCATGTTTTATCCTAATTTACATTTACTATATATAATAATCTAGTTACATACATCAAATGGAAAGGGTGATCATGTGGCCCACTAATGTAATAAGCATGGGGAGTAGTTTACGTGTGATAATGGGGAATATCAATAAGAACATTAGGAATATAATCATAGAATAAATAAGGGAAACTAAGGAATATAATAATAAAAATAACATTATTCTTAACTTGGAAATGTGGAAATAAAATTTAAATAATTCATTCATAATAATATCTCCACGGTTTATCACTAATTTGTCAAAAATAAAAATTACCAAGGTTATTCACCAAGGTATTGTAAAACATATCATCTCTAGAGATTTAATTATTTAAACAATGAATTTTAGTGCTATCAGGGTTCACACATCATATGATATAATTAATTTTATCCACATATATCAAAATAAATCATTTCATTAATAATCTGTGTGAAATAAATAATGAATTCTTTTTAAAATCATGGTGTACAAAAGTGATTAAAGATATGATCATTACATAATTTGTATCCCACAAAAAGGGAATATGGATTTATTATGATTAAATATAAGAATAAAATAAGTAATATTTACAACTAGGTGAATACCCATGTAAATTAAAGATTTTTTGTTATTCAGAAAAAAATAAATTAGATAATTTATTTAGTAGAGGGAGAAATTCGAGAAGTGAATTGGGCAGCATGACTGCTATAAAATGTGGTTTTGGAAAAGGGTAAAATGAGAAGGTATAAGGGAATATCATTAATAAAACAAACTTTATTAGTAATGGTATGATCAAAATGGTAATAAAATATAGCAATCATAATAATTAGAAGATAAATCCAAAATAGGTTCTTGAATTGAAGTGAAAATGGATAATTCCCTTACCTGGAAGAGTTACTCCTAAATCTAGAGGAATGGAACTATGGGGTCTTGAAGAGACCATGGGATGAATAAATAGGAGTATAAAATACCAAAACATCATGGATATGGATTTTTATTTATATAAAATGGATAAATTATTGGATATTATAGAAACAGTAGAGGATTTGTTTAATAATTCCCAAATATAGGCCTTGAAAATCATTATTGTGGAAAAAGAAAAAACTATTTGATTACCAATGGTTTTTTCCATGGTTTTTGAAATTTGGGATATATTTTTAGTTATTTGAAACAAAAAAAATGAGAATAATTTGTATTACTTATTTTGTTATGTAGAATTGATGTTTCTACAAAGTAATGTTTTTAAAGTTTAAGATTCAATTTTATAATTTGTAATGTCATTCATAGGTTTTGGAAATTGATTAAAATATATTAAAATAATTTACATTAATAAAATAATATATTTTCGGTTATTTATTTTTTTTAATTAATTATTGAAGAAATATTTCTTAGTTATGAAGTCATTAAACATACCAAAAAACCCAAACTGTATTTTTACTATTCATAGAAAAATAAATTATTTCATAAAATTCTCATAAATTCTCCCTAACCTAATTTTGACATGATAATTTTAAAATTATTATTTATTTTATCATAATAGTTCTAAAAATATTATAATTTTACATTTTAAAAATAAAAAATATATTTATTGAATAAAATATCAGGTTGTAAGGTATAATCAAATTTCTGACATCTAAAACTTTTCTAGGAAAAAATAAAATTATTTATCATTTCTATTTTAAAAAAATATTTTAAAATACTATTTCATTAAAATAATTATTATTATGAATAACATAGTTTATTATAAAAAATTATAGCTTTTTCAAAAAGTACAATATGTGTGTGGAAATCAATTTATCAAATTCATCTTAATTAAACATATATTTTACTAAGAAAAACAATACGTAAAATGGAATAGATGGAACAAAAATTTTATTTATACAAATGAATTGCACATTAATTAACTAAGTCCTGGACATGTATCCCCTTATAACAACTACGTACAACTTAAGGGTAAGGCTTCTGATTGTTATAGATTCACAAGGCATCTTAACTATTAACAACTGAGTGGTAATCTCCACCAACATAAGCTTATCCTATAGTTGTTTTTGTTCTAGCATCACTTGATAAATCTTGGATTGGTCTTGGTTAAGGATGGACCCATTGACATTACCTCCCTCCCATGATCTAACTAATGTACTTCATACGACATGAATTTACTATTTGTGGCCATCACATCTCTTTTCTGTATTAATTATCTATTTTCATTACTACTTATAAACACTAATTATAATGATAGTATTATTACCAATAGTTATAGTTATAAATGGTTAGAATTTATAATAATTATATTGAATAATGGTAATATTTTACTAACATCCCTATAATGTTCAAATCCCATTGGTCACATTTCCTTTTATACTTTATACATACCCCCCCTTCAATATTTCATTCAATATTCACTAAAATCATTTTCTAGTATGTTTTTTTGTTTTACTAATATTATTTTTTATATGTATAGTGTTGGGGAGATGATTCTAATGTATTGAAGTGATCTATATTTTCCGATTTTAGTTAGAAAAGTATTGATAAATTTTAAAGATATATTTTTTTGTAAAAATTAATATAACACACAACATCTTATGACAAAAGTATCATTTAAAAAGTCTGGGTCATTACAAAAAAACCTTACAAGGATCGCGTAAGGGTATAAGAGAACTCAAATAAAGGTAAAAATATAAAAAAGCCTTCCTAAGGCTAAAAATAAACATTGAAAAATTAATTTTTAGTTATTTAAATAAAAAACATTTATATTAATAGTTATAATATAACATGGTCAATTCATGAATAACTAAAAAATCAAAAAAAAATCCACTAAAAATATATTATTATAAATAAAAACAATAATATTGGTAACTATAAAAAAAATTAATGAATCAAAAATAATAAGTAATAATTATAATAAATAAATTAAAAAAATATTAGTACATATCAAAATAATAAATGTGGTTCATGGAGCCGCTCTAAAATGTTTGTTACTATACATCATAAGACATGCCACATGTACCAGAATTATTTGACACCCTATTCCAATCATCCCCCTTTCAAGTTCCACCTTTAAGGAATACCACATGTACTACCCTGACAGTAGTAATTAAAATTATCACTGCACTTCCCACCCTAACATTGGTCATAATCATTAGATAATGGTAATCCCACTCGATGTGTTTGACATATTAAGTTGTGTATGTCACACCTACATTGTCATATCTCATATCAGCCTATAGTAGAAGGATAATCAACTACCCTACACGGTCCACTACCAAATTTGCTGATATGTTAATGATATGACTATTACTATCAAACTAGTTATAGTTTTTATCCTTTGTCACGACATTATACTCCCCTACAATGGGTTGTTCAGCCAATATTGATGTACCTTTTCATAATGATACATGATGCATGGTTTCATGTGATATGAAATACCATAATAAATACGTATCCTATCAAGGAACAACATAGAATATCATGAATAATTCCCCACATCATACACATAAACACCCACATGAAAACAAAAATGATAATTCATTACAAAGGATTTGTAGAAATCATAAGAACATATATCAAGTATGGGTATCAAGAGAAACTCACACACCCAAAAAAACATTCATCATTAATGGATTTGAAGAATAAAAGAAAAAACATAGAAATATCATATATATATATATATATCTAAGTCCATATATGGTATGAAACTTCCTGCCTCATGATCATAGACATAAACATCAAGGATCACCATAAAGGTAGTCACATGAATCATGATCTCAACCAATAACACTAAAAACAATAATCAATGTCACATTATAGTTCAATAATAAATATTATATTATTGGAACATCAATGATAGAAAATAAGAAACTCATAAAAGAATAGTCTTCAAGGTAAACACCAATGCTAGTGCTGAAATTATATTTAAAGACACACACTACCAACTTTGGGAAAACTGTATCCATCATCTGAACCATTGAAGCATTCTAAGAAAACAAAGGATGGTTCATGAAAGTTACAAATTTTTTTCTCAAGATTGAAATTCATGCACAATAATCTTGTGCACCAAAGTAAACATCATTTCTCATTCCTTCCCCAAAGGCCACATTAATGGACAAGGTCACCACATACAAGATTGAATCTCTTCCAAAAGGTTCCTAGTCCACACACACACCTCTTGTGTTCCATAGGTGACTTCAAACGATGCCTTCTAAATAAATGCACCACAAAAAGGATGAATCTATTTAGAAGACCAAATTCATCACTGTAAAATTGTGTTTCATCACTGAATACTTTGTCTATAAATAGAATCCCACCCCTTATTTTGGGTGACTATCTAAAAGACGAAGCATCAATCTATTTTATGTAAGACTGATCTTCTATGACGTCATGAAATCATGGAACCCTCAAGGATGAAAATATTACAACATATTTTTCCTATGGTTCCACCCTTGACTAGGTCTATGATTATATAATCCCAATCCAACCTTTTTCAAATCACGTCAGGTGAGGGGAATTTCTCCTCTTACGCACACCCTTAACCTTATGTTCAAACCTCCAGTATTGTATGTACCCCTTCTTCTAAGATCTGTGTATTTCTCTTGTGTTAATGACCCAAGTTTGAGCACCATTTTCTGATAAAACTCTAACCTGGTTCACACCTCTTTCGTAAAACCCCCCTAACTTGCACAAAATAATATATTGGTCACCTACCTAGTGTCCCCTATGCTTCCACAACAACTACTTCTAAGAATGGTAACTCTAAACTCAGTTGTTTCTAAGAACAAGGAATATAACATAAATCTAATGATTGAACACTCATCCTATCATCATACCCTCTATTTTTTAATCTCATTCCCCTCATAGAGGAGCATGAGCTATGGTCATGTAATCCCAAGGGGTGAAGACTGAGTCCCCACATCCGAGATGCATGACGTAAAACTTCCTAGTAAAACATCTAAGTCATATGATGATAAAATATATGAAAATTTCCTCATCACATGACATAAAACCGTAGTCTTTCCCCATGAATTTCACACAGTATTCCCCATGTACGATCATCATGGTATTCTGCCTTCTCCCCACCATGGGATAAATTTCCAGCTAAATAGGGGCTTCTATGCTTCCATGTGTAAGCCCCATATAACATGTACCAAAAGCATAGTATGATCAATATATGAATCATTGAGAATGATATCCTGATTATATGGAATTAGTTCCTCCTCATATGGAATGATATCATCCTTGGGTATCTTACATGCATAATCCATGCATCATATCTCATTGGTGCTTCGTTCAAAACATGATAATAATTTCTACCACTCCATATTTCTTCTTATATCGAGCATGAATTATGTGGGATTAGACGTTATTAGTGATGTTGGAATCTACCTCCATCCTTGTGGGAATACTTCTTAGGTATAAGCCCTAAAATCAACTCAAATGGGAATCATACAGAGTGTAATCCTCAATAACATTATTAATCCTCTTTAGGCCACTTCCAAGAATAAGCCCCAACCACATATCCCCTCAAATGAGCCTCCCCATAGGTGTAATCCCCAAAATTTCAGAACTATTTGGGATTTAATTCCCAACTAACTGGGATATATAGGAATATTTTCATATGATCAAACCCAACACCCACATCCATCCAAATTTTATTTAGGCCACATCCCCTGAAAGATCATGGCACTCTCTTAGGAGACCACATCTCTTATAGGTTCATTGGGTAGCTCAATGTGTAATAACCACACCAAATCCGACTAATATAAACCCTCTTATGAAGGAAATATTCCATATATAAGACCCACCCCATCCCTTTTTGATGATTCCTTCATGATGTGTTCATCCTTACTGCATGAATTTAAACTACATGGGCCGATCTGTCCACATGACCTTAAACTACAGTATTGAACTACATGTTTTTTTATCCCTATCCTCTATATAGGGTATGTAGGATACCTATATGAAGTTCAATCCTGACCATTAGTAAACAAAGGTTCCCCCTCTTAGAGGTGCACCCCCCTTTCCCACCTCTAAGTATTTTCTGATCAACCTTCATGATGTGACATCTTCCCTTTATGGGACACACCTCCCAGGTCCTCTTTTATGGGGTGTTCTGATCCATATATCGGTAATATTCCTAGTGTGACATCTCTCTTACAAGGTATGAACCTTCTTGATCTGCCTCCATGGGATTTTTGGATCAATTGAATCCATATCCATAAGGCGTTAACCATTTGACTCTAAATACATACCTCATGAAAAACATGGGAGGCCTAAGGTGAAATACTTGGAAGATATGTTCCTATGGGTTCATCTAACTCATTTTAAATATGGGATTCTAGAGTTTAATGCCTTGGGTGATATATTCCTCCAGTTTTAGATACCTCATGATCAACATGATATGCCTTGGGTTCTACACCTAAGATTCTTTCATGAGATTACCTCCAATGAGAAATTGTGTCGGTAACCCATATTTTTAGCATCCAGTGATTCCATTGATGAACAATTTGACTACTCCCTTGACTGAAGGTTTATTCCCTATCAAGACCCACTGAAATATTCATACAGAAGTTGTGTAATTAATTGGTTTCCACAAAGATATGGCATCAGAAATGAGTTTCCCAAACATGAATTAAATATATGAGGGAGACCTAGACTAGGAGACTAATTCCAAAGAGGAATCCATGGTCGGAGGAACTGACATCCCATCAACCCATTTTTATTAAGGAGAAAAATTCTTCAATGAATGTGATGAAAACTTCCCGCATTTGGAAAGTGGGGATGTAGGGTAATAATGAAGGCTATAAGAAATTTAACATGCATGGAGGCCCACCATGATGAAATCATTTGAAACAGAAATAGTGAACGCAACATGAAAATTTTCTCATCAACCATAGGGATTAATCATATTGGTTATTAGATTAGGGATTAGTGTCATAAGTTACAGGAACTGGGCTTATACAATAAAAATTTTGAACCTAACGTAAAACTATGATCCTCAACATGTTAACTAGTAGCTTTCTAGAAATTAGAATATTAGCATGCTAACAAATCCTGTTATCTAATGCCCAGAATCTCCAAGAAAATAGTGGGACCATTATAGAACTCACTAGAATTTGAGGCTATTAAATTTTGTTTTTTCCGGTCTATAAAATCATCAGTGAAGATCAATCTCTTTGATCATGGAAGATTAAATGATTTTGGGGTGTTGTGTGTTGTTGTCATCATATCCATACTAATAGATGAATCATCCTACTTTGTAGGACCCAATATGTAGGAAACCATCCACTGAATACCCAAATATGTTAGGGAAGAAGAAATGTCAATGTAGAAATCCTGCAAACCCAAGCTCTGAATTCCAACACATCATTAGCTTCTTGGCACCCATACCCCTTTTCACCATCATAGATCATCCATTGGAGGTTAATGAACAACATTGTTCAATAGTATAATTAGAAGGGGTTCATTCCTACAAGGTGCATGGCCCACCCAAACATGGATACTTTAGTGCCTCAATGACACCACTACCCCCAAGGGGTGCACAGGGAGAAACCACTCTCTATTCCAATAGTGAATCACTTTGGGATCCACCCTCAGTGAAAACCTATTAATCACTCCCCTATTCCGACGAGGTGGGGGATGCCTGAGTCACCACAACTATGACTACCACCTAGGGCCCATAAAGAAGGGTTTTTCCATGCCCTTTTAGCACAAAAAATAACCATTATTTTAAGATAGAGAACTTCTGGAATATACCACTGCTCTTCTTTTCCATGTCTAGACAACCAAATGTCAAAATCAAGTGCAGGACAAGGTGAATTCCATACATGGGTCATTATATTGCACGGCACTAGTGGACCCTTACAATGCCAGCATGTTCCACCATATTCATGGAAATTTTGAGGAGGTATCCATCCATTCCATGTTCAGATCAAGACAGCAGTTGCCCCATATGCTATCTGGGTTGAATTTTGTAATCTTTCGCACCACCAATATCCATTACATGCCAAATCGTGTGGATGCATTTTGATGTTGAGGTCCTCCCCACGCTATCACCAACCCAATTAGAGGTCATTCCTGCTCTCACAATCTCTTGAAGGACATCCTCATTCCATTCAAGTTCAATAATATGTCCTCCCTTATTCGATAATCAATACAGAGGTCCTCCCCTTGTGGATACCAATAGTAAAAAAATAGGACCTCCCCATATCACATCCAATCAGTGTGAAGGTTCTCCTTATGTCATTCATAGTTAAAGAGAAGTTCCTCCCTACTTCATTGATAATCCATATGGTGGTCATATTTATGTTCTCACCGATCAAAGAGAATTTCCTCACTACTTCATCGACAATTAGTATGGAGGTCCTCCCTGAACTTATGCTTCCCATCATAGAGGTCCTCCCCATGATGTTTCCAATCGGATTGGAGGTCCTCCCCACTCCTTCAACAGACAACATGTAGGCCCTCCTCATGTTTCCACCTACGTAAGCAGAGTTCCTCCAGCTCTTCAATCAATCATTATGAAGATCCTCCACATGATTTAACTCACCAATACGGAGTACCTCCTCATGTCATCACCACCGGTCAATATGGATGTCATCCCCATGTTCCCACCAAGGAAAGAATAAGTCCTCCCAACTTCATCAACAACTAGAGTAGAGGTCCTCTCTAGTCCAACAGTATTTCAAGTAGAGTTCCTCCCCACTCCAACAATAACTAATATTGAGGACCTACCTATATCCAAACTAATAAAAGTAGAGATCCTCCCTTCACTACCACCCACCAGCATAGAGGTCCTCCAGGTGATAAAGAATTTTCCTACCCTGAATAACCTTCCGATTGTAGAAGAGTAAACAATAGGAACCATAGGAAAAAATTCTAGAAGCACCGAGTCATAATCAGTCCTGTTCAACTCTCAGACTCCGAAGTAGAACGTTATTTCATGATGGAATCATCACCCCATTCATCAGCATTAGAGTTGGGGTAGGATCCTAGAAGGTGAATTTCATCATCCCAGAAGGTGAGATCCATAGAATCCCCAAATCCCTTTGTAGGTACATATAGGTGGGGGAAGATTTGGCTCCCTTGTAAAAGATCATGGTACATTCGTTTTTATCATCACCAATTTCTTTCTCTACCACTATATTGAATCAGAGAGAATGATTATAGAATGGGATAGATGACGAGCATCTGGTCGAGATATAGATGAGTGCCTCTATCCATGAAAATGATTAAGTGGTGACACCCAATACTATAATAATGTAATGATGTGGTTGGTACCACCCTCAATAGATAACCCAACATGTAGCGAACAGTTGACCCACACAATGACTCTTCTACCACCCATCCAACCACCCCACCGATCCACATCCATTTCACCTCCAATATCTCATAAATCACTAATCAAATATTTTTCCAATAAATATTAGGGCCCCACTTCTAATCAATAAATCCTATGGGAGACTATGTCTGCTGATTTGTGGTTAGTGGTATTCTAGCCTAATGAAACATCCAACTTTGATACTTTGAAGTCCCTCACTGGGTGCCAGGTTGCATGATTCTTCTAGACTATTAGGGAGACACTCCATCACCTCTAGAAATATCATTTTGTCTACCTAGGAATTTTCTATCACTTTTACAAAAATTATCAGTAGTGTGGCATGGTTGACTTAGTGGTGCTCCTAGTGACTCATCACCCCGTGTCACCCAGCTACCATTGGACCCTCCAAAAAAGATACATAAAGAGCCTCATAGTTATACAAATAATCATGGAAGAGGCATCTCTGTGTGTGTATATCTGAGGTTGTAGACAGTATGCTAGACATCACTTTATTCCTATATTGTGATAACTAAACCTACATGTTTATATTGAGTATTTTTCTCTAAGTATCATTACATTAAATATGGTTTTCCCTAAGATTCCCAAGGACAGTGGCACCGACGCCAGGGTCCAATAGAGAAAACCTTCCCCCTAGGGTTCTTTAGTATTAGGAAGACCCTCATACAGGTGTTTGTACCTTCTAGAAAAGGCAGACCCTCAGCCACATAGATCCCTCCACATCATTTCTCGTCAGTCTAAATATAAAAAAAGGCAATAAATCTCTCAATAAATTTTATCCATCTGATATTTCATATAATACAGAGACTAATCATGTGATTTCCACTTTTCTAAAGTTTTTCATAGATTAGAAAATAACCATCAATGAGCTCCATGTTGGGCGACACTCAAATTATGTCTCTCCTCGACATGGTCTTATTGATTCCCCTTGGGTGTAGACAAAATTACCCTTCATCAAATTACTCTCAATATAGCCTGGTGATCCCATGAATCCTAACAGATCAAAGGTGTGAGTGTATAGATAGAGGCTAGGATATGGGTAACCAAATCCACCTGAGAATCATTATCAAAATATATAGGACCTATATCGAGTCACTCCATGAGCTATTGAACCTTTCTACCATGTTTATGAGCTTTTCAATGTAGTGGTGTTTAGAGATCCACATAATGATAGGAACCCAACCAAGATAATTTGATATTCTCTCTCACCACTTTCCTCTAAGACACTGAAATGTGATAGGTGGAAATCATACTTGTTGTAAATTTTTACCTAGAATGGGTGGCTGACATGTGAGAACCCTCAGATTTTGGGAGTCTGAGCTTCCCACTTTCAAAATAATGGACCACCCGCTACAATAGTTTTCCCACTTTATCACAGGGTACAGACCCATGTTTTAAACCCAATAGTAGTAGGAGGACACCATGCTCTAAAGTTTCATTCAGAAATTGTAAGGGAATGTGTTTATCTAGTACAACCAACTACACATTTGAACTATCACTAGTTGGAAAGATCTTTTTTGGTAGTTCCTATACCAGTTCATCTCTACCATATGAAAGAAAAGAATTGAATACCTATTAATGGGAAAGAAAAAACCTTATTAGTGTGTAGTGGACTTTGTCACCTGGTGGAAGGGCCTCACGTATTCTCTTGGTAGGCTTATAACCCAAGAATATCTTCATATGATCTGGGTGGTGAATTTCAAGACTAAACTGGTCCCTACCCTCATCAATCCGAACATATCATGTAGGTTTTGAGATTTTTCTATCAAGTTACAATACTTGTAATAAGCCTTTAAGCAATTTAAGAAGGAATTTCCATTGCCTCTAATAGATCTTCTAAAAATATCCTCTCTAGAAGAGAATTTCTATAACATATTAGTTGATTCCCCATAGATACTAGAGTTTTTTCCCCTTTTCCAGTGTAGCCTCACCGAGTGCAGTAGCCTCATCCATCTCAACCTTGTCTAGTGTATAATTGGCAAGCATCACCTCACCAATCACAATCAGCTCAACAAGAGGATGTCACTTCTTCCCCATTCTAGGATCTAGCCCACTGTTGAGGTTAATCTCTCAGGGATTCCTTCCTGAATAGGAATAACCTTTACTACTCTTTTAAAAATTCATCGGTTCCAAGATATTTCCCCAATGCCCATGGATAGAGTATTTTGAATCTGAGAGAGTGAAAGAATACCCATGAAGTCTGGCATACTAATCACCCTGACCATTACACTTACCACATGATACTTTGACATAACATTAAAAAATTATATTTATTCAAGTATTGGATTAAGAATCAAGTGGATAATGGTCTGGTCAAGTTGGGAAATATCCCAAAAATGGTGGAATAAATCCCTATCGAGGCTGATAGCAATAGCATAGTTGAATGGAAATTAGTTTCAAAAGTAGGACTCATAAGTACAATGACTGGTTTTACCAAAAAGCAGTCGCTCACACCCATGGAGTCATTTGTTCTTGCTTAGTTTAGATCAAACATCTTGAAGTTGTCACACCTTCCCCAACTAATACTTCTACATCCACATCACACCCTTGTATTCTCAGAATAGTAGGCGCCAATCGTGAAATGTTAGGAAAATTACCCCAATGGTTCTGAACCCATCCCATACTGCCGATGATTTTGTAACTCCAAAATTGGGAATCTTACCTAGGGTCCACCTACTTTGGAAGTCCCAACTGATGATGATCAGGAGTATGCCTCTTTGATCACTATTGAGTTGTTTGATCCCATCATGGTCTGTGATGATTAGTAATATTAGGAAATTATCTATAGTTACTCTTGTAGATGTAGTCAAAGTGAAATTTTAAGACATATGAACCACTAGAATTCTCAGTATAGTGCTTTGAACCAAACCGTGCATGCTACCGAGACTAGGAAACTGTTTTTTTGCAGCGAAAACATGGATAGTCTCCTCGACCTGCTCCATTAGACATATCACCATAATTGACCATGCAAACTAACGAGGAATAACAGCTAAAGTTGTATCATGATTGACCATGTCAAGACCAAGATGGGCCTCAGTTAGCTGATATTCAACCAGTACCAATTCTGGTTGAGTTAGCTATTGAGCAGCAGGACATTTCCAACACTAGCCAGAGTCTAGTGGTTTATCCAATAGTGTCTTTCATGCAACCTACCAATGAATGACCCCCGTTAGGCATAAATATTCATTTTTCATGGAAGTGCAATGTGGTAAAGCACCTCACCTATATACCATTAAGGCTCTTGGTCCTCGAGTTCCTCCTCCTATTAGAAGAGATGTGCAAGTCTCTCGTAGAGGCCTTGAAGGTCCCCCTCTATTACGAATCATATGTAATTTCCGTATTGGAATACTATGAAGATGAATCCATGAAATAATAATTCTAATCTATCATTTTATTCTACTAAGAAGATTAGGACTCCCTTGTGTAGGGGATCATCCACCCATTGTATATCACCATCTAGTTCAATGGCATGAAGATTCATCACTGTCTATTTAAAATAGGTTTCAGGATTAATCTCATCCACAGCCGAACAATCCGTATGTTGGGACTAACTAAAATAGACTCGAGTCCCTACGACATAAATATTTAGGTTCATGATAGCATTGAACAGAATTTGTGTGGAAGAATCTAGTTGAGGACCTATTTCATAGGCTTATAAGAAAATTATTAGTTCATGGTTATCGCACATGATAACACCTACAATGCATTGATGTGTAGAACCTATCTTTATCTTTATTTAGTGGTCCCCTCTTTATAACACCAATACCTTATATACTCCCCCAATGGTTGAGTATGCATGCTTTAAGGTAATGCATCTCCATTCGACTCATGTGAAACCTGTTATTTGAATGTTAGTAATTATATGAGAAAGGAAAATTAGGTTCAGACCAACAAGGTTGATCACTCCACAATTGTGACTAGTCAATGGATTGATTTGGATAATGATTTCATCCACATGAATCACCAATTGGAATCCACAAGTCCAAAATGGAGAAATGTTTTTGTCATTTCTGAGAGGAAAGGGTGTTTCATCCCAAATTACATGGAACATCCTCATATTACCTCATATTCCTACACAGGTTTGGCCCGACTAATACCATAATACTCTACCCAAATGAGGTACTGAGACGTTCACCACATGGATACAATTATACGTTATACTTGCCTATTTTTTCATGTCAGGGTTGAACTAATAGAATCAAACCCACCACCATTACTTTCATATCAAGCATTGACCATGTGGTCGAAGAACTAATGATATTTGTTCAACAGAATTTTTCTCTATGGTTTCAGTGGAGAAAGAGTTCCCCAATGAGGATTCCACAACCTCCCAAGCAAGAAATAGTGTTCCCCAAAAATTTGTCAGCCTGATTGATCCATCTCCTCCCATTGATCCCCCTATCATATAAGATTTAGAGGAGTTGTAAGAAACTCCTCCCACATTTGAAAAGGGTGTCTCCACCATGGTCAATGAGCTGGATCAGGTGAATCTTGGAACAAAAGAAAATTCTAGGAAAACATTGAACAGTGCAGGAATCCCTCTATAGGAGTAAAAATAGTATTTGGTTTTCATGAAGCAACATTGTGATCTATGTTACAAGATTTATGATGATATTTTAGTACTAGACCCTCACATCACTATCCACCATCTTATTCTCCCAGTGATTCATCATGGGTTCAAGAAGCCTACCAGGAAATGCACCATTCTCATGGTGCCCCCGTTGAGACCAAAGTTGATAAGATTATCAAATCCAATGTTGTTAAGGAAGTTCAGTACCCCAGGTGCCTATCCAACATCATATTATTCAGGAAGAATAATGGGATGATTGGATTATTTATCTACCTTCGGGATCTCAACCAAAATTTCCAAAAGTATGATTTTCCCCTTTGAGTGAAAGAGTTTTTGATTGATGTCATAGTTGGGTTCCAAGCTATCTCCTTTATGGATGAATACTCTAGATACAACCAGATATGAATGGATCCCAGAGATGAGGATTCTAACCCCTTAAAATCATTGTAAGGAACCTTATACTATAATGTAATACCTTTCGGTATGAGGATTAAAGTAGCCATTTATAAGGGATCCATGCACCACATCTTCAAACTGATCCTCAGGACACTAGTGGAGTTCTAAATGGATGATTTGGTGGACAAATATCACTAATGTCAGGACCATTTAGAGATCTCAAGATGGTTTTCAGCTTACTCCACTCTTGAAATTTGAAGATGAACCCCCTAAATTATGCCTTCATATTTACCTATGGGAGGATTATCTACTTCATAATTAGATATAGAGGCATCAAGATCGACCTAGAGAATATCAAGGTCATCATCTAGATTCCTCCTTCAATAAATGTCCTTTCAGGTTCATGGTCTCCAAGGCCACTTATCCTAAATATATTGATTCATTGTGATTATAACTTCAATGTGTATTCCTTTTTACAGACTCATGAAAAAAATATTGTCTACCAATGGGATGAATAGTGTCATTCTGCTTTAAAGAGATCAAGAGGTATCTTCTACAACCACTGGTTCTGATGCCGCTCATCTTTGGGAAGCCTTTGGTCCTCTACGTGAAGACCTAGTAATGATCCCTTAGAACCCTTCTCACCAAAAAGAAAAATAATAGAATAGAGAATAGTTTATACTGTCTAAATTGATTTCTCCTCAACAAGGATACTTGATACTATCTTATTGAGAAGAACCACCTCACACTAGTTTTCATAGTGCAAAATTTGAGGCACTATTTATAGCATCATGATATACAACTAGTGTCCCATGTATAATCGCTAAAGTATAACCTAAATCTTTCCATTTTGATAGAACAACTAGAACATTAGTTAATGATTCTTCAATAGTTCGACATTAGGTTAATCTCGTGAAAGTCTATAAAAGGTCAAGCCTTCTCTTATTTTTTGGCCTCCCATCCATCTCCTGAAGAATTTCCTCTAGATTTATATTTCTTATATGAGGCCATCTTATCAGTGGGTTATGTTATTCCATGTTGTAAAATGAATTTTATGGTGCCTCCCAAATCCCAATTGGTATAAGTGTAAAAAATCCCAAGATCAACAGATTTAGTCTAGGGATTATCATCATTATGCCCACACAACATGTTCAGAATGACTCCTTCCCATTGTTAGAAGTCTATAACAATAATGGGGTGGAGTATTAGGCTCTCATTATTGTTCTCGAGTTAGATATCAAGAAAAATGTACCCTAATTTTATGTGAAGTAAAACTATGAGTTAGTCATCAAACAGATCATTGGTGACTACAGCATCAAGAATAAAGAACTCATTCCCTTGTTAGAGTTCACTCTCTAGTTAATGTATTAGTTCCCTTCTCAACCGAAGGTGACTCATGTCCCTCGGTCATAGAATGGTTGAGCTGATTCATAGGCTGATCTAGCTTCTTCTATTGCAGATCATGAATAGGATGATATTTTAATTAATTTGGTTCATTTGGGAGACAATCATCCTGACACTCCAAATGATGGTAATAGAGAGAAATTAAACTAGTTGGCCATTGGTGATTCTTTGTCAGGTTCCCCAGACCCCCCACAGATGAAGAAACATCTGACTGGACAACTCATTTTGTTGAGTATCTCAAGTGTGCTTCTCTCTCTCCAGACCTATCCGAGCATGAAATAATTCACTGGAACACGGTGTAGGTCACCCTCTAGAATTTTCTTAACCTTGAGAAGACTCTCCACGGACATGGATTTTATGGGATTGTATATAATTTCAAACAAGGAGATAATGTTCCCTACTTCATGTTAGTTCCTACCATTCTCATCACATAGGTTTGATGTTCTCCCAACAGATTCGAAGGTTGGGATACTTCTGGACCGTCATGATCCATGATTATATCATGTTTTTTAAGAGGTTCCACACATGTCATATCCATTCCAACTTTTCACATTAACTTTTGGAGCAATGTCATACCACCAATTATTCTTGTCCCTTAACAGTATTTGGACACAAGGTTGTATTCCTCTATCTTCATGTGATAGATCTAAAGTGTAGGCTCATTATGACTGTAATGTATTTCTTCTCCAAGTGAGCATAAACGATTCCTCTTAAGGATTTCAAGGCCCTACTAGTGTTCAAATTAATCATATCACATATCATACATTTATTCGGAGTCCCTCACCCCATTATGAAAAACAAAGGCACCAACTTCAGATTGGATGAGATGAAGAGTTTTTATATTAATTAAAAAATCAAGTCCAACATTACTTCCCTCTATTACATGTATTAAAGTGGATTGATTGACAAATTAAACAAAAAACTCTCCAATGTTTTGTAGAAGATTGTGGTATAAAACAAGAAGATATTTCTTGATAAGAACCCCAATGCTCTTTGGGTCATTCAGATGATGACTCGATATTCTACGCATGTTACTCTATATTCCATAGTGTGTGAAAAACATGCATTTGTTCCTGTTGAAATTCAATTTACATCACTCTGAACAGCTGTCTATGATCAGTAGAAAAGTAAAATAATGTAAGAAACCCATCTAGATGATATGGAATCCCTCAATGATAATAGGCTCTAGGACATGAATAATCTATAGAGGCACCAGAGTAATATAGAAATATCATTTAACAGAATGGTTTTCCTCTAATCCTTCCTCCATAGTGATAAGTTATTGGACCTTAGATCTCTAGTGACACTGAGAAAGAATTCACCAAAGATAAATACCATATGGAAAGGACCTTACACCATTCATAATGTTTATTCCAATGGCGTGAACTCTTTGTTCAACATATATGCAGAGCACATTGATCCTCTCACCAACACCAAGTTTCATAAGTAGTGCAACATGTGAGGAGCTCACAAAATCTTTACTGCATGATATTAACCTGCATGGAATGATCCTTTCATGTGACCCTAAACTATGATATTATCATCCTACGCATATGATGATAAACTACATAGTGACAACATCCTAGTTTCATGATGATAAATTGTGTAACAACCATCTTCCTAGTTGTATGATGTTAAACTGTGTAATAATTTTTGTCCCAGCTACATGATGAGAAACTACACAGTACTATAATGTTCTCTCCCAAGAGGACATCATCCTAGCCATCGGTCATTTACCATTCCATATTTGAGAACCACATATGGCTTGATTCCTGACCACAAAGGATATTTATAGAATCTTGGATTTTATATTCTGGTATAGCCACCTTCAAAAATGTCCCCTCTCTATCTACAGGTCATACCTACGGAGGAATATTCCCTTAAAGAAATACATGTTGATTGATTCCTACCCTGTCAAGATACATAGTGACACATGGATCTCTATTCATGGGCCCAATAGTTACAATTCCTCTTTCATGACAAGTGAACCTTGTCGTAGCTACACGATAATAAATTTCATATCACTAGAATATTATATGAATGATGTTAAACTACATAGAATTAGAGTTCCTCTCTACATGACCTTAAATACACATTCCAACATCCGGGTCAAACGATGATAAACTTCATAGCGCCCAAATCATTGGAACACAACATTCAACTATGTGCTTAGTCTGAGAAACACTACTTAATACTATATATAAGACTCTTTAGGAATTAATATATGGAGTATCGGTCTCCTTGGTCCTCATACACATCGGGTATATTATACTACTACATTACACATAACCATTTTGGAGTGATAACCCCATGGCCCAAGATTCTTGAACTCAAATTAATAACCACCTAGTCCATGAAACATGACATTAAGCTATTTTTAAGGTTCCAAACTCTATAACCTTAAACTAGGATCCCAAGTCTATGGATCGAAAAATTAAACTATATCTAGGTTTTCTCCGGGATGTGTTTTTGTGGTGTTGGTCCCCCCTTGGTCCTCATTCACTTAGGGATTATCATAACACTTCAACACAAAAAAACCATTAGAGACATCCCCCCTATGGTCTGAAATATATGACCTTAAACTAGGAGTAAAAAACCTCAACACGTGACATTAAACTATGATCATACCCTGAACAAGTTCAGCATTCCTCAATATATTCTTTGGATTCCTCAGTTCCATCACCAGAGAGGATTTCCCCCACAAGTGTTGGTCTCTCACCATGATGTGTTCTAGAAATATGTGTGTCTTGATTCCAATCATTATGGGATACATAGTGATGCCTAGATATTTTTTATTCAGTCCCAGCAACAAATATTTCAACACTTCGACCCCTTGGCCTCAGTTATTTTCCAAGAAATCTGACCTTAAATTGTTTGTAGTGAGTATATTTATAATCAATTTAAACTATATGCAAGTTTCTCTGTAGAATATGTTGTGTATTGGTGGGCCTCTCATGCCATCATTGATATCAGGTTTGTCATTTCACAGCATGAAACATGTTTGTTTTGGATGCCCAAACACATTTCTCAAAACACTGTTACCTAAAAATTAGAGCATATATCCTCAATGCACGACATGAAAATGCGATCTTACCCTGTAAATACAAATATTCCTCTTATGCCTTAATAAGAGACAGTGTATACCCCATATTATAATGGTATTCCTCATATTATTAGTATGGGATGGTTAATAATTGTTACCCAATGATCCGAACATGGGATGCCTCTCGATAACCGTGAGATGTGTCAATTCCATAATTAGAGAGGATCACCCCCAACAGCATTGGTCTCTAACTGTGACATGTTCTAAAACTATGTGGGGATTGATTCCATTCCTTATAGGATACTTAGCGACACCTGGACATATTTTCTTCGGGTCCATCCACATATTCATTAACCCTTTTTCCCCTTGGCCCCAGTTATGGTTTATGTAATATGGTATTAAACTATTAAAAAAACCTCAAGTTTTAATCCTACATTTAAATATTCCCCATTCCACACTTCTAGTTTTTCTTGGTTTGGATTTACATCATCTTTAAAATCTAGACAGACTACCTAATGGCGAGGGTGGTTGTCCAAGGTCGACCTCCAATCACGGGCCAATGTCTTAATCGGTATCTAGTAACAAACAGCAGACCCTATGTTTTGATTATGTTCAATAGTCGATCTTTCATTTTCATTTCTCTTTCCTCACTAGTGTGGTTGAGATTACTATTTTCTAATATGTTCAATAATTAATCCCAACCCACCATTCACCCCTAATCTAGATCTCTATAGTCTTTGATTGCCTCAATTCCACTTCCCTATATCTTAGTGGAATTAAAATACCCTTGGTTTCACCCCTAATATGAACTTCCACATGTCAGGAAACCCCCCATAATGTTCCTTGTTTCCCACACCATGTGTGAATAACATGGGATTTGGATTTTTTGTAGGGTGTGTAGCAATGTGTTCGAGTTACACAAAGGTGCCCATGGTCCAAACTCCACAACCCTAAACAAGGAGTTAAAATCCAAGCATCATGACAATAAACTATATTGGGGTTGTCCTCCTAGGGATATGTTTTATGGTGTTTGGGTCTCCTTGACCCTCATTTACATCGGTTTTTTCACTCTGTCACACTACACATGTCCATATGATCCATTAAAATTGTGGTCTATATAGTATGACCTTAAACTATGTGGAACGTCTAGGTTACATTATGTTAAATCATGAGATGCATCCTAATCATGTTACATTCAACTATATAATTCTCCATCCACACCATATGATGTTGATCTACTTTCCCAACACCCTCACTGTACGATGTAAAACTACGTATCTATCTTTATTTTTGAATGATGTAAAAATGCAGGGTATCGTATGCCCTTCCAAGAGACCCCTTCCTTCAGTGTCAGTCATATAACCCATCTCTTGTTTTCCTTCATCCCTTGATCATCATATATGATATTTTTCCCCTAGAATATGGGTTGGATCATTTTTTCGACCAATTCTCTTACAATAATGTGCACTAAGCCATGGTGTCATCAATACAAAAATTTTGGAATCCATTTGAACATTCCACCACTCCACTCTCATGCTTAGTGTTCCCCTTATTTGGATACTCATCCTCTTCTACATATAAATTGACCCCTTAATGTCTTTGTATCATGACATGTTGTCTCACCTACTATCCTATGACAATGTCCTAGAATGCTTCAAACAACCTTTAGAGGCAGGTTCTTTGTTTCGAATATGTTTAGTGGTTGTCCATTATTTCATTTCCCCCATTCTAGGATAATGGTATGGATGTTGTGTTTTTAAAATGGTTGGTAGTTATTTTATAAATCCATGCCACTCTCATTATGTTCAATATTTTGGGAATTGTTATTTACTCTTTCCATTCCCCCGTGTTCAGATAGAATTCAATGACCCTAGAGTTATCATGTTCATGCATTAGCGCACTTTGGAAAATAAAATATACTTTTTGATAACCCAATTTTCTGGCCATAACCTCTCTTAGATTGAACACTCTCGATGTTCATTCAACATTATCTGACCTTCAGTGCTTGATGATTGTCTAAAATTCCCATATGATAAGAAATCACATGGTCGTACTAAAACAAACCATACTTTACATACATTGTTAATACTTCAAAATTGAAGTACACTTATTACAACATATAACAAAACCATGAAAGGACCCTATAGGTATAGTGTCTTTAGAAACTGGGAAACATAAACAACTGGTTCATAAAGCATCTAAATTGTCTCCCATTTATTTCATCATATCTATAGTCCATTTTGGCATATCTTACTTAATAACCTCCTTCCTGACCTGGGGAAAAGAAAACATAAAAGGGTGAGCTCAAATGCTCAGTAAGGGTAAACAAAATAAATATTAATCACATAATATTCATAAGAACATAACATTTTGGAAATCATAACCTGAAAAAGAGATCATAATATCATAACATGGGATAAATCATAGTAGTGAAATGTAATCCCAATAATCATAAATTAAAACATGAAACATTATGACATACACACATAATCATAGAGAATCATTTCTTATTAGTCAAGACTCATTGCCAAGACCATCTTAGTGGGCAAAGTCCATTTCTGAACGGAGTTCACTCCTCATTTCAGTCCTGTTTCACTGAACCGGTTTAACCTTCCATTCCAGCCATGTCTATCTCATGAGATATAAAATATTTACCCAATGCATTGGAGTGAGATATAGGTCCCACCCATCTCATAATGATACCATTATTATGTGTGCCACAAAATTATAAATCATACATCATAGCTTAACCCACGTAATAAAAATGGGATTCTTAAAAATTGTGACATCATAAAACAATTCATATAAGATAAAGTAATTCATAAAAATAATTCCACCACAACATAATAAAATCAATGTAATAATATGGATAAAAACAGAAACCTTTATTATCTTAGATGAAAAATAATTTTGATAAAACACTGGAACTCCATTCTTGAGAAGAATATCCTTTCTAATTCAAAAACACTTTTATTTTCTTAACATGTCATACAATTATAAACTAAAAGAATTTCATTAAAAATAAACTTGAAAACTTTTAAAGGAAGCTTCTTGGAAATAATTTTTTAAAAATCCATTCATGCTGTATAAAAAAACATTCTTTTCGTACTTTTGTCGGAAAAGTCAAAAAGTACCTCGTATGAAAAACGACAAAAGATTCCTTTCATATCTTTTACTAAAAACTCACCGAAGGGTAAAATTGGATATAAACAATTGTAGAAGGAGATAAATATTACATATTTAGGAAACATGGATGTGGATGATAAATATTCCTCAGTAAATTCTGAAGTATAAACAATCTCGGATAAAAATGAGATTGCGAGGTTTTCCCTTACCTTAGGTCCGATTTGCTTTGTAAGTATCCGAACCTCCTGTATAATGATTTAAATAATGTTATTGACTTATTCCAGAATCATACTTGATGTTATGATATCAAATATGGTCATATTCTTAGCTTCTTATTAGTAATATTTCATTACTACTTGTTATTCGGGTGTTTATTACTTTTTGTTCTTATGTGTGTTTTGTCGAATAAATTCTTATTCTCCTCTTTATGTTATAGATACCTCATTTACAGAATGGTATTAGTGTAATATATATCATATTTATTCATTCAATTCATTTATATAATCATTATGCAATGAAGATCATGTAGAATGAGTCGCATCACATCGTGGAGACGGTATTCCGTACGTACGCACGAGCGATGATATCGTTCCCATGATCGTGGAATTGTATTGGAGTGTATGTATTCTATTTCAGAATCCATATAACATTATAATTATCATATATATTCATTATTTTCACCATTATACCCATCCAAGTAAGGTGGTGGTGGAAAATAGATTACACCACGGCGTGGAGACGGTATTCCGTACGTACACACGCGCGGTGATTTCTTTTTCCATAGGATGGATAAGAGGTGAAATAGGGTTGTTTCATATTTATAATAACATATCAGTATATTAGGGATACTGATGTTATTACCTCATAATGAAACAACTAAAGAAGAAGATGTTGAAGAAGAAATAAATTGGAAAGGATCGGTAATGGATATTACCTCTTCTTTGACGTGCCTCTTTTTAACCTCCTCTTAGGGCACTAGGGATGGTCTTTGAAGAAAACCAGGACCTCTAGTATGTTTCTAGGGATGTGGGGAAGTGAAATTGTAAGGGTTTGGCCCAGATTGAAGGATAAAATTGGTGTGAGGAAGAGAGGGAGGATGTGCCCTTTTATAAGGGAGGAGAGGGGCACCTTTGGAAAAACTAAAAATATTATTTTATTATAAAGTCATATTCGGTTTTAAATAGCTCCAAATTGATTTATCTCGAAGCTAATGTGGGGATTGGTCTAAAGCCTCTCATAAAATATAATTTAGACAAGTTTAGGTTTCTATTTTAACCTTATCCTTTAGATTTAACTTTAAGTTAAATAATTTTACTCTTACCTTGTCTTCTTGTTTTCTTACACTATATGGTTAATAAAATACAATAAAAAGTCAAACGAACCCAAAGTTGTTTATTATTAATATATATGACCTTATATAAGTCATTTGGCCGAACCTTAGATTTTTAGGAAAAAAATTACAATTAATAATATAATATTTGTTTTAAAAACTATTTTATGTCAAATTTGACACTATTTAGTAATTGATTTTTGTGAAACTCATAACCGAATGATTAGTTCAAAAAAAGTTAATTAAATCAATAATAACATGTCATATTAATCTATATAATTAGTTTAATTCATAAAAAGTATCAAATTATATTTATTTGGGTATTTATAATATCACTTATGTCAATATTTAATTAATAAGATAATTACTGAATCATCATTGTGTCATAAATAAATTAAATTATTTAAAGTCTAGAAATTAAAAATAAAATACCATCATGTAGGAAATATTTTTAGTTTTATAATGAAAATTTATAGTCGAATTTATCTTATGTATAACCCTATATTAGAAATTTTTTACTTATTAAACTTTGATTTTAACTATTTTAACCCTTCTTTAAATAAATTAATATTAAATGTCCTAATCTAATCCAAGTGGGCCTAAATGGTCATATTTTATTCCTAAGGTTGTTTTTGGTCTAATTAAACTTATCCAATAGAATTAGGACATGTTTTAGGGTAATAATAATATCATTTTTACCATTAATTAACCTATTTACTTTTAACCGTGGTAAATAAAAGTAAAAAGTTACTATTCACCAAAAATTATTTTCATCTCATTGAACCACATTTTAATTACTGACATAAACCGTGTCTGTCAGATTTTTTAAATTCCACTCACAGAAGCAGTAGAATTATGTTTTATGTAAATTTGCAAATTCTCCTAGGAGGTGGGTAAAAGACGGTGAAAAGTTCAATAAAATTTTTATATATCTAAAATTATTATAAAATTACATCAATGAATTACATTGAACTTATATAGGTATTATGTATCAATTTTGACCAAAAATAAATTTAAATAAAATAAATAATTATTTAAATAAAAAGTCGTTTTTTTAAATAGTAACCCAGTGTTTTCACTATTCATCAAAAATTAAAAGTTTCCAGAAAAATACCAAAATTTCACCCTAGGCTAATTTCGATATTCCTAATCCAAAAATGAAGTCCATTTTGAAAAATAAAATTTACAAAATTTCAAAAAGGGGTTATTACTATTCATAACGGCTAGTTTTAATAATATTTTAATAGCATCTTGTTGTTTAGTGACACTTGGTATTGTGTACGACGCAAGCTATCGAGGAAGGTCGTGTTTGCATGTAAAGCAAGCCAAGCAAGTGTTCTGTGTAGCGAAAGATTCCTTTGTTGATTTATATAACATAAAAACAAAATATTTCTCATAAAAGTCTCAGGTGTTACATTCTACCCCCCTTAAAATGGATTTCTCTCTTGAAATTCATCACTTTGTAACAAACAGATGAGGATACCTCTCCTTCATCATATCTTCAAGATCCCATGTAGCTTCTTCTAATTGGTGGTTCCTCTATAAAACATTCACCAAGCGAGTGGTCTTGTTCCGTAGGACTTTTTCACTACGATCAAAAATCTCTATTGGCTGTTATTCATAAGAAAGATCATATTCCAGCGGTACAACTTCTGAGGTGAGTACATGTGAAGGATCAGGTATGTACTTTCTCAGGAGAGATACATGGAACACATCGTGAACTTGAGAGAGATTCGGTGGAAGCGCCAATCGATAAGCTACCATCCCAACACGATCCATAATTTCAAAAGGACTAATATATCTAGGGCTCAACTTTCCCTTCTTTCCAAATCTCATGACCCTCTTCCAGGGAGATATTCGTAAGAACACTTTATCACCCACTTCAAACTCTAGGCCTTTTTTGTGGTTTTTGACATAACTTTTATGTTGACTCTGAGATGCTCTTATGTGTTGTCGAATAGATCTCACCTTTTCTGCCATTTCATCAACGAGATCAGGTCCTAATAGCTTTCTTTCTCCAACTTCATCCCAGAAAATTGGAGTCCTGCATTTCTTTCCATAGAGAGCTTCATAAGGAGCCATATGAATAGTGGAGTGAAAGCTATTATTATAAGAATATTCCACCAAAGGTAGGTGTTGATCCCAACCACCTTTGAAATCTTTAGAGAAATCTCTCAACATATCTTCTAGAGTTTGAATTGTTCTCTCAGACTGACCGTCTGTCTGAGGATGATAAGCAGTGCTGAAACTCAACTCTGTATCCAAAGTATGCTGAAGACTTCTCCAGAACTTTGAGGTAAACCTCGGATCCCGATCAGATATAACAGAAAGTGGTACTACATGCAATCTTACCACTTCATTTACATATATCCTGGCAAGTTGATCCAGAGAAAAATCCTCTCTAATAGGAATGAAGTGTGCAGACTTTGTAAGACGATCAACTATGACCCAGATAGCATTATTTCCTTTGGATGTTTTAGGAAGTCCGGTGACAAAGTCCATAGTGATGTTTTCCCATTTCCATTCAGGTATGGGTAATGGTTGTAACATCCCCTTAGACTTCTGTCTCTCAACATTAACTTGCTGACAAACCAAGCATCAAGAGACATATTTAGCAATATCTCTTTTCATGCCATCCCACCAGAAGTACTCTTTCAGATCCCTATACATCTTCGTGATTCCCAGATGAATAGAGAATGAAGAACTATGAGCCTCATCCAGCAGCTCCTTTAATTCTGGGATGGGAGGAACACAAACTCGATTCCTGAACTTTATTATCCCATCATAATCAAGGTTGAATTCAGGTACATTTCTCACCTTTTTTTGTAACTCTACATCATATTTTTGTGCCTCTTTAATCTTCACATGTATAGATGGTTGAACATTCATTTGAGAAAGATACGATTTTTCCCCTTTCATTATAATTCCAAGATACATCCTTTGTAAATCCATAAATATTGGATCTTTTGTGATCCTAATCATGGATAAGCTAGCATGGTCTTGTCAACTTAATGCATCTTCCACCTTGATCACATTCCCAGGGTGGTAATGAATTGAGCAGTTGTAATCCTTAATCATCTCCAACCATCTTCTTCAGCGCACATTCAGCTCCTTTTGTGTGAAAATATACTTTAAAAATTTATGATCAGTATAAATGTCACACCTTTCTCCATAAAGATAATGCCTCCAAATCTTTAATGCAAATATTACCGTAGCTAACTCCAAATCATGAGTTGGGTAATTTTTCTCATGGATTTTCAACTGTCGTGAGGCATAAGCTATCACCATATCATTTTACATAAGAACACACCCCAATCCCTTCTTGGATGCATCACAGTAGATCACAAACCTTTCTCCACTACAAGGCAGTGTGAGCACAGGAGCACTGGATAACCTTCTTTTCAACTCCTTGAAATTCTCTTCACATTCCTCCATCCAAACAAACTTAACTCTTTTCCGAGTCAACCTAGTGAGTGGATTAGATAATCGTGAAAAATCTTTCACAAAACGTCAATAATATGCAGCCAAACCAAGAAAACTTCATATCTCAGTTACTGTTGTTGGTCTCAACCATCATTCGATAACCTCTGTTTCTGTTGGATCCACAGATATCCCCTCTTTTGAGATTATGTGACCCAAAAATGAAACTTTTTGAAGACAAAATTCACACTTGGTAAATTTGGCATAAATCTTCTCCTTTATCAGGGTCTTCAATATAATTCTCAAGTGATCTTCATGTTCTTCCTTGCTCTTTGAATATACAAGAATATCATCTATAAAGACTACCACAAACTGATCAAGATAGTCTATAAAGACTCTATTCATCAGATCCATGAAGATAGCAGGGGCATTAGTAAGACCAAATGGCATCACTATAAATTCATAGTGTCCATACCTTGTACGGAAAGTCGTCTTTGGTATATCCTCCCTTTTGACCCTTAATTGATGATACCATGAACGAAGATCAATCTTGGAAAAGTATTGAGCTCCGTGTAGTTGGTCAAATAGGTCATCAATGCGTGGGAGAGGATATTTGTTCTTGATAGTGATCTTGTTAAGTTCTCAATAATCAATGCAGAGTCTCATTGATCAATCTTTCTTCTTAACAAATAGAACAGGTGCTCCCAAGGTGACGCACTAGGGCGTATGAATCCTTTTTCAAGATTCTCTTGGCGTTTCTTCTTCAATTCCTGCAACTCAATTGGGGTCATTCTATAAGGTGTCTTTGAAATAGTCAAAGCACCCAGTACGAGTTCTATTGAAAACTCAACTTCATGATTTGGTGGAAGACCTGGCAATTCCTCCGGAAAGACATCATCAAACTCCCATACAATGGGCACATTCTTAATCATGAGTTTCTCACCAACCATTTGAGATAAATAACCTTCATTTAGTGGAATCAAGACCCATAAGATGGAAGAAATTTCCACTGGAAGTTTATGTTCATCCTTGCATCGATAGATGATCAAATATTGATCTGGAATATGAAATTTGACTTCCCTTATATGGAATTGATATGAGATCCATATAAAGAAAGCCAATCCATGCCAAGAATCGCATCAAATTCCACTATAGGAAGGATCACAAGATTTGTAAGAAGAAATTTCCCACAAAATTTAATCAGAGAAGAATTATAAACATTTGATGCGACTGTTGTGCCATTAGGGGTTGTCACAGCTAACTCAATATCTAATTGTTGAGGTAATACGGTGATACCCTTAGAAAATTCTTCAGAAATAAAAGAGTGGGTGGATCCAGAATCAAACAAAACATTTTCTACTTTAGAGTGGATGGTAATTGTGACTTTCACCACATCGTTATCGTAATCCACGTTGCTGATAGAAATTGCATGTGACTTTCCTTTGTCTTTAGCCTTAAAAGTTTGTTGACATCGACCATCATCATCAACCCTTGGATTTGGGCATTGATTGGCATAATGCCCCATCTCCTTGCACTTGAAACATTGAAGTGTAGTAGGTTCATTCTGTGTATCCCTCCCTTTGTTTGCATCATTAGACATCTTCTTCCCATCATTGCGGCATTCAAATGTCGGATGACCTTCCTTTCCACATTTGAAACATTTACTTGTCCCTTTAAGACAACTCCCTCCATGTTTCTTTCCACACTTTGAGCATAAGGGAAAGCTCATCTTCTTTTCAGTGTGCTCTTTAGATTTTCCTTTGAATTGCATTTTCCTCTTCTTATCAAACCCATGTGACTGATGGGTTACACCAATCTCTATCTCAACCTTGAGAGCACATCAAACACTTTCCTCGTAGCTATTGAAGTCCCTTATGGATAACGCCCTTTGAATACGTGGTTTTAAGACGCTAAAGAATCGATCGATCTTACTCTCAAGTTGGATAATAATTCTGGAAGCGTACCCTGAAAGTCTTGTAAAATTTGCTTCGTAGGTACCAACGGATTCATCATCCTTTTGCTTCAGTTCAAGAAACTCCTTCTCCATCTTTGTTCGAAGAATACGAGGGAAATACTTATTGAAAACTATGTTCTTGAACTCGTCCCATTCCATGGACTCAATTTCATACTTTTGCCTCATATTCTTAATAAGATTCTACCATTGATCAGCATCACCTTCCAAATGATACAAATCTAATATGAATTTATCATGTTCAAAACATTGAAGAACTGAAAATATCTTTTCAGTGGTACTGATCCATTGTTCAGCCACTAATGGATCAGAAGACCCGCTGAATGAAGGTGGACGCTGCCTCGTGAAGGATTTGATAGAATGTTGCTCTTTCCTTTGCTCATATGGAGCCCTGCATGATTCATAGCTTGATAAAGTTGTGTGAGCATGGATACATGATTTTGCATTCCAGCTCCCATAACGTTTGGTTGCTCAGGGGGGACAATCATTTCATTGCCCGTCGCATTCCTCAATAACACGGTTCCTTCGGGTTCTAGCCATTGACTAAAACCTAGAAGAATAGTGTGGGCAACTCTAATTATACTAGGAAAACCACATAATCAAGAATAAAATTTCACACTTAAGGTCTTATCATAGGTTGTTCAAGGCCATTTCTAAAAACACTATGATTGTGTTCTATGGTTAGACTTATCCTTAGGGTTCTTACTATGGATTTCACATCCTAGTTTCCAAAGGTTGACTATACCTTTCCTCTGATACCAACTAAAATGACCCATACTTTACATAAATTGTTAATACTTCAAAATTTAAGTACACTTATTAAAACATATAACAAAACCACGAAAGGACCGTATAGGTATAGTGTCTTTAGAAACTACGAAACATAAACAACTGGTTCATAAAGCATCTAAACTGTCTCCCATTTATTTCATCATATCTATAGTCCCTTTTGGTATATCTTACTTAATAACCTTCTTCCTGACATAGGGAAAAGAAAACATAAAAGGGTGAGCTCAAATGCTCAGTAAGGGTAAACAAAAGAAATATCAATCACATCATATTCATAAGAACATAACATTTTGGAATTTTTAACCTGCAAAAGTGATCATAATATCATAACATGGGATAAATCATAGTAGTGAAATGTAATACCAATAATCATAACATAAAACATGAAACTTTGTGGCATACACACATATTCATAGAGAATCATTTCTTATTAGTCAAGACTGATTGCCAAGACCATCTTAGTGGACAAAGTCCATTTCTGAACTGAGTTCACTCTTCGTTTCAGTCTTGTTTCACTGAACCGGTTTAACCTACCGTTCCAGCCATGTCTATCTCATGAGATATAAAATATTTACCCAATGCATTGGAGGAAGATATAGGTCCCACCCATCTCATAATGATACAATTCTTATGTGTGCCACAAAATGATAAATCATACATCATAGCTTAACCCATGTAATAAAAATGGGATTCTTAAACATCATGACATCATAAAACAATTCATATAAGATAAAGGAATTAATAAAAATAATTCCATAAAAACATAATAAAATAAATGTAATAATAGGGATAAAAACAGAACCCTTTATTATCTTAGATGGAAAATAATTTTGATAAAACACTTGAACTCCATTCTTGAGGAAAATATCCATTCTACTTCAAAAACACTTTTCCTTTCTTAACATGTCATACAATTCTAAACTAAAAGAAGTTGATTAAAAATAAACATGAAAACTTTTAAAGTAAGCTTCTTGGAAATAATGTTTTAAAAATCCATTCATGCTGTATAAAAAAACATTTTTTCGTACTTTTGTCAGAAAAGTCAAAAAATACCTCGTACGAAAAACGACAAAAGATTCCTTTCATATATTTTACTAAAAACTCACCAAAGGGTAAAATAGGATTTAAACAATTGTAGAAGGAGATAAATATTACATATTGAGGCAACATGTATGTGGATGATAAATATTCCTCAGAAAATTCTGAAGTATAAACAATCTCGGATAAAAATGAGATTGCGAGATTTTCCCTTACCTTAGGTCTGATTTTCTTTGTAAGTTTCCGAACCTCCAGCATAATGATTTAAATAATGTTATTGAATTATTCCAAAATCATACTTGATGTTATTATATCATATATGGTCATATTATTAGCTTCTTATTAGTAATATTTCATTACTACTTGTTATTCGGGTGTTTATTACTTTTTGTTCTTATCTGTGTTTTGTCGAATAAATTCTTATTCTCTTATTTAGGTTATAGATACCTCATTTCCAGAATGGTATTAGTGTAATATATATCATATTAATTCATTAAATTCATTTATATAATCATTATGCAATGAAGATCATGTAGAACGTGTCACATCACATCGTGGAGACGGTATTCCGTACGTACGCACGAGCGATGATATCGTTCCCATGATCGTGGAATTGTATTGGAGTGTATGTATACTATTTCAGAATCAATCTCACATTATAATAATAATATATATTCTTTCTTTACACCGTTATACCAATCCATGTAAGGTGGTGGTGGAAAATAGATTACACCACGGCGTGGAGACGGTATTCCGTACGTACGCACACGCAGTGATTTCTTTTTCCGTAGGATGGATAAGAGGTGAAATAGGGTTGTTTCATATTTATAATAACATATAATTATATGAGGGATACTAATATTATTACCTCATAATAAACTAAAGAATAAGAAGTTGAAGAAGAAAGAAATTGGAAAGGATCGGTAATGGATATTACCTCTTCTTTGACGTGCCTCTTCTTAACCTTCTCTTAGGGTACTAGGGTTGGTCTTTTAAGAAAACCAGGACCTCTAGTATGTTTCTGGGGAAGTGGGGAAGTTAAATTGGCATGGTTTTGCTGAGCTTGAAGGCTCAAATTGGTGTGATGAATAGAGGGAGGAGGTTCCCTTATATAAGGGAGGAGAGGGGCACATTTGGAAAAACAAAAAATATTATTTTATTATAAAGTCATATTTGGTTTTAAATAGCTCCAAATTGATTTATTTCGAAGCTAATGTGGGGATGGGTCGAAATCCTCTCATCCAATAGAATTTAGAAAAGTTTAGGTTTCTATTTTAACCTTATCCTTTAGATTTAACTTTATGTTAAATAATTTTACTCTTACCTCGTCTTCTTGTTTTCTTACACTATAAGGTTAATAAACTTACTATTACAAGCCAAACGAACGCAAAGTTGTTTATTATTAATATATATCACCTTATCTAAGTCATTTGTCCGAACCTTAGATTTTTAGGAATAAAATAACAAATAATAATATAATATTTGTTTTAAAAAACTATTTTATGTCAAATTTGACACTATTTAGTAATTGATTTTTGTAAAAATCATAACAGAATAATTAGTTCGAATAAAGTTAATTAAATCCATACTAGCATGTCATATTAATCTATAAAATTATTTTAATTCATAAAAAGTCTCAAATTATATTTATTTGGGTATTTATAATATCAATTATGTCAATATTTCATTAATAAGATAATTACTGCATCATCATTGTGTCATAAATAAATTATATTATTTAAAGTCTAAAAATTACAAATAAAATACCAACTTGTAGTAAATTGTTTTATCTTTCTAATTAATATTTATAGTATAATTTATCTTATGTATAACCCTATATTAAAAATTTTTTACTTATTAAACTTTGATTTTAACTATTTTAACCCTTCTTTAAATAAATTAATATTAAATGTCCTATTCAAATCCAAGTGGGCATAAATGGTCATATTTTATTCCTACAGTTGTTTTTGGTTGAATTACACTTATCCAATAGAATTATTACATGTGTTATGGTAATAATAATATCATTTTTTCCCTTAATTAACCTATTTACTTTTAACCATGGTAAATAAAAGTAAAAAGTTACTATTCACCAAAAATTATTTTCATCTCATTTAACCACATTTTACTTACTGACATAAATCGTGTGTCTCGGATTTTTGAAATTCCACTCACAGAAGCGGTAAAATTTTGTTTTATGTAAATTTGCAAATTCTCCTAGGAGGTGGGTAAAAGGCGGTGAAAAGTTCAATAAAATTTTTATATATCTAAAATTATTATAAAATTACTTCAATGAATTACATTGAACTTATATAGGTATTATGTATCAATTTTTACCTAAAATAAATTTAAATAAAATAAATAATTATTTAAATAAAAAGTTGTTTTTTAAATAGTAACCTAGTGTTTTCACTATTCATCAAAAATTGAAAGTTTCCAGAAAAATACCGAAATTTCACCCTAGGCTAATTTCGATATTCCGAATCCAAAAATGAAGTCTATTTTCAAAAATAAAATTTACAATAATTCAAAAAGTTGTTATTACTATTCAGAACGTCTAGTTTTAATAATATTTTAATAGCATATCGTTGTTTTGTGAAACTCGGTATTGCGTACGACGCAAGCTATCGAGGAAGGTCGCGATTGTGTGTAAACCATTCCAAGCAAGTGTTATGTGTAGTGAAAGATTACTTTTATGATTTATATAAAATAAAAACAAAATATTTATCATAAAAGTCTCAGGTGTTACATGTACCTTTTTTTCACAATGTACATGACTTGCGTTAGCTTATGGATTGCTCATTGAGTTTCTCATAAGTATGAACGAAGTGATATAATTAAAAAATAAAAGGAAATTTTTTCAAGCATGTATAAATTTTAAAAAGTTAAATATGAAAGTTTACATTGGAGCAAGATTCATCAGAATATTGAATCCAATCATGAGTCTTTGTTAAATTTCTCATATGGATCTACTCAAGTGATTGATCATTGTAGCTCTGACAACCTATGGTGTGTGGTGTGAAAGATATGATACCTCATCTTATGTTCTGATTCCCTATCATTAGATTATATATGAAGCTCATCCACACTAGTATGTTCCCAGTCTCACACAACTTCAAGTTGGGCTATTTTAGTAGTTATTTGTTTTTGTTGATTCTCAGCCTCCTCCAAATGATCCCTCGGCCTGATGATCATATCTGATTGATTTTTTTGAGGAAAGAAATATGATCATCATTTTGTTACTCCATATACTGGATCTCTTGGTTGAATTATTAGAACTTTTCAAATCAATCAAAATTCCCCTGATTCTAGGAAATATCCATATGTTGGCTTCCTTCATGCACTCGTTTAGCGGGAAAGTTGCAGACCAGCACATGATGACTGTGAGAATCCACCCCTATGGTGTATAGATTGTAATTCCAATAGATAATAGACATCATTCAACATAATAGTTTTAGTTTAAGAGTTTATTTGCTGAATATTTTTAGGAACTTCTGTGCCCTGCTCCAAATTATGTGATTATCATTGGTTGCATTAGGATTAGAGTCTTCTAACTTTTCAAGTATCATAAGCTCGTACTCAGGAAAAATTTATAGAAATTGGGTTGTAGGATCCTCCTCTAGAATCATCTCAGATTGTCTAAGATCAATATTGTGTGTTCAATAATCCTCAGTCGACTCTTCCTCTATGGATCCATTCCTACCTTTCTCAAGTCCCACCCCACCAATGGCATCACTCACAACTATATCAAACTGTTCATTTAAGACCATGGGTGGATTATATTGGGTGAATAGATCTTCATGGATCAGTGAAGTTATTACAGGAGGGGCTTTAGATGTCATGACTTTATCCTCTCACTGTGCACTCAATATTTCATGAACGACTATTAATGAGAAAACTTCAAAAATCTTAACCAGAAAATGATAAGTATACCTTCATGAGAGAAATGTACTCACAGGATCGGAGTATTGGTAGGTTGAGTTTTAGAGTTATTTTAGGTATTTCCACTATAGTATAACCTTCAACCCTGGTTGGTATTTCAACAACTGGCACCAGATCCTATCGTGGGTTGGCCAGAAGCTGCATGTAACTGGAAAACATATTGACACAAAGGCTCCATGAAAATATAATTATCACCAAATTAATTGAGGTATGATCTTACCTTGAGGAGGAGTAATTTTGATTATGAGTAATATTTTTAATAGCACTACATCAAAAGTGGATGCCACTAATGAGATTTCGAGGTATGGTCCTATATAGATTACTGGGATTGAATGATGTTCTGAATTTTTCACCCTGAATTCCTTGACCCCGACTGGGCCACTGGATGCCTCGACCGTAGACACAGGCTCTAAAACATTCCCCTCTACACCCATCAGTGCTCCTTCTCCCCCATCAAAAGGGTCACTTTTCCAATTATCAAGATGTTAATGTACATGATATGTTTTGATTTGAGAGTCAAAATAGTTATTGGGAAGGATCAAAGTAGGAATTGAGTGAGTTATGTTCTACATCAAGGAACTCAGCCAAGCCTTCATAGAAGGCCTCAATATCACCTATTTCCTATGGAATCCCTTGATGGGAAGTCATCCCCTAGGATTCTATATTACTGGATTTATATGCCTATTATTCAGTTATTTCCTCCTCAGATAATTAAATGACAATAGTTGGAGCCTCATCCCAATCTAACTCATCTCCAATCATCACTAATACTGAGGTGGAATGTGGTTCATACTCCCCACACTAATATGTGTAGGTTTCCATATCCATCTGATATACATGTCACTAATGAATGATCACTCTTTCCATGAATCAATGTTTCCCAACTTTTGGTAGCTCGATCGCATCTCACTTTATCATCTTCTATAGTTCTTCTATCAACTGTGAAGTTAAAAAGTGTCTGCCAAGCCATCCAGATAGAGGGAATATAGCATCAATAGTCAGTTTCAGTAGAAATATTAGTGTCTCTCAAGTATCCTCCTTTGTTTTCCCCTGAGGATTCTTCTGAGATCATTCCCCTCGAAGAAACATGGGTGTGAGCATACCTTATAACTTCCCTAACATAGTTCCACCTTGATCATCCCCTAATATATGAATCACCCTTCAAGAGGCATCCCGCCTACTTCCTCACTACTTAGGCTCCTAGATCACCTATTCAACCACCTGAATGTGCTTCCACATGATTGAATTCGGATACACTTCCACAGGTTGCTAGAATATTCTATTCATATACCAGTATCATTGTTGATTTGTGGTAGCATAATGGTTTCTCCAGAACCCACATTCACCATCATATACCATAGCTAAAGAATTATGTAGGGGTGATTCTCTCATGGGCCCCCATGCAGACACTCTTTTTCACTTTCTAAATACACAAGAATTGTCTAGAGAAGCAGGACTACATATACAGTTCACGTTAGACATGTTCGTCAATTTGGGCCTCCAATAATATACCTATGAAGCATTGTAGATAATTCTTATGTTCCCACATTCCTTATAGTTTTCCACCATTAGACCAACTGGATTTGATAAATGGTGTAAGTTTAAATTCACATGGTTACTGATGTGAATTATGATCCCAGCCTCATCACGTGTCACTAGCTGGACCCCATCAGTGTTCGGTAAAGGTAGTGGTAGATTGTCGTTTGGAGGGATGATGGAATTTTAGAATTTATAACCCCCAAGGTGTAATGTGATCTTTCCATGTAAGAACTGAAATAAACCACAAATCATTTTGGTTTTGTTTCCCCTCACAACGTGGCCTAGTATGTTGTAGATCATGGATAACACAGCTACCCCAAATTTATAATTTTTTTGGATACTAGAATCATCACCATAACCAAAGTCCCTGGGCATATTCACATGCACATGAATCTGACCAAAATCAAAAAAATATATAGAAATATTGAATGAAATTTAGTGTAGCAAACTAGTGGATCCTAGATTACCACTACATTGTACACCAATTTCTAAAATATTCCTTCCTCCTTGATCAACCGGTATGATACTAACTAATTGTTTTATGATTCCATTGGACATTGTTTTCCCCCAACTGACATCTTCACATTTTCATCCTTGAGAAACATATCGAACCATACCTTTAAATGAATTTCCAAGAGAAAGATGCGATCATTTCCTATAGAACTGAAATGCTCCCTGGATACACAAGGTGGTGATTTTAGGATCTCTAGAATGCCACCTTCTTTAACTAACACATCTTCATCTTCATCATCTCTTTCTGCAATATCTATAATAGAATACATAGGAATGTCATCTATTTTAAGACTGAGATCCACAATATCCTTTGGTCTAGTTGGGTGATCAAAAAGATTATAATCATCATATATTTTATCATTCTCCCAAACCAAACATCTCTTATAGGTATTCAAACTTACTTTTACTCTTTTTTAGATAGATTTGGATAGAAAAAACCATCCATTTTTTCCTCAAATTCTTCTCCAGGCTTATCATGACCCTTTGCATCTAAAATGGTAGAGATAATTTTGGGATGCATTGGAGAGTTTTATCAGGAGGTCTTCTTGCACATATCATTAATATGGACCATCAAAAATCTATAGAGATTTATTCTATTCCCTTTTTTCATCATATATAGAAATTATACATCTTGAAATCTCAATGTGTTGATGTACCCTTTTTTGGATATAAAACATGTTGTACAAACATAAACAGAAGCATTAACCCACCATCAAGCTCTACATCTATTGGTCTCCTCTTTATTCAATCTCTACTTATTTCTAGGAGAGAATCTTCAAGATTATCATCAGTTGTGATTACCTGAAAATATTGATAAACTTATTTTTGAGGAATCTTAAAACATTTTACCCAATATTTTGAAGTGAAATAAATATCTTATCCGTCTATTCTGATTTAAATTCGATCGACATTATCCTAAAAAATAAATTCCACATTATGATAGAATTCATCAACTATTATTATATAAAACACACTACAATTTGAGGAAAACCAGTCCATCCATATTTTATTCTATAACATTAAACACTAGTGAATTTCTAGTTGGAATCTGTTGTGCATCATTCTCTTTTTCAGTTTCGACTTCATGATCCCTCAAATGTGGGTTTACTGAAATATATGTCAAACTACTTGTGGATACTCATCATATCTTAGATGGCCTCACCTAATCTGGATTTGATTCACTAACTCTATTCATACAGGCCATTTGAATCGGTTGAATGTTTCAGGAGTAGGGAAGAGGGAAGATTGGTTCGTGAGGAAGGCAAGAGATCATGATTTCAAGGTTTATAGGGAGTGAATCTATTTTGAGTAATCATGATATTTTTATAATTTATGGATTCTAAAAGAATAATAATAAAATTAATATAATAAAAATTTAAATTGTATAGGAAAATCATATCTGTAATAAAAATAACAGCAACATAAAAAGGAACGGTGAGTCATCTATGATGACTCAATAAATGGTGACTCGTCATTGGTGACTCATTAACCATGACTCAATCAATGGTGACTCATCAATGGTGACTCATCAATAGTGACTCGATCAATGGTGACTCAACAACGGTAACTCAATCAATAGTGACTCATCAACAGTGACTCATCAATAATGTCTTAATCAATTGTAACTCATCAAATGAAGTTTATCATTCCTAATTCATGCTTTTTATAGGTTAATCTTTTAGAATTCAAAGGCATCGTGAATATATCAGCTTTATGAAGATCAATTCTAATAAATTCTAAATCTATATCACCCTTTTGATAATGATATCTCCAAAAGTGATGTCTTACATCAATATTCATTTTTTAGAGTGAGATACTAGATTTTTGGAAAATTTATTGCACTTGTGTTATCAAAATTAATATTTTCATGTCTAAATTGGTATTAATATTCTATTAGTATATGTTTCATCCATAAGATTTGTGCATAGGAATAGCCTAAAACTATGTATTCAACTTCAACAATAGATAGTGAAACAGAATTTTTATTCTTACTACACCATGATACTAGATATTTTCCTAAAATATGAAATATTCCTGATGTGCTTTTTCTATTAACAGGAAACCACCAAAATCAGTATCTAAATAACTAAAAAAATCAAAATCATACCTTTTTGGGTAGAAAAAATACTAAATTAGATGTATAATTAAGGTTTTTAAAATTTCTTTGGACACCTAAAAAATGTGACTCAATGGGATTATCTTAACAGAAAGTACACATACATACACTAAACATAATATCATGCGAACTAGAAGTTAAGTAGATAAGACTTCCAATAATACCTCGATAACTAGTTTGATCTTCTAATTTCCCAATCTCATCAAGGTCTAGTTTATAGGTGTTACTCATGGGAGTATCACTACTTTCAGTACTATCCCAGACAAAATATTTTAAAATATATTTAGTGTATTTACATAGATTTAAAATAATTCCTTCTTCATTTTGAGAAATAAGAAATCCAAGAATGAATTTGAGTTTACCCATTAAACTCATTTCAAATTCACATTGCATTAATTTCTAAAAATTGGAACATAAGGAATCTTTATTATATCCAAAAATAATATCATCAACAAAAATTTGAACTATCAAAATATATTTTGAAATTATTTTTATAAAGAGATTTGAAACAGTTATTCCTTTTGAAAAACATTTTGAAATAAGGAAATATCTAATCCTATTATACAAATCTCTCAGAGACAATTTTAAACCATAGAATTTATTAATTTAAAAACATGATTTGGAAGATGAGGGTTTTGAAATCATGGGGATTGTTCAAAAAAAACATACTAAATTATAAATCCATTTAAGAATGAAATTTTAGAATCCATTTGATATCGTTTGAATTCTAGATGTGCTATATAGGAAAGAAGTATACTAATGGCTTCAATTCCTTCTAGAGTTGAAAATTTTTCTTCATAATCAATACCTTCTTCTTGATTATAACCTTGTTCAATTAATCTAGATTTATTTTTTTCTATTATTCCATATTCATCAACCGTGTATCTAAAAACCCACTAAGTTCCAATAGTCATGGTATGTTTAGGTCAGTAAAAATGTTCCCAAACATTGTTTCTTTCCAAATTATTAAGTTATTCTTGTAGAGGAATTATCCATAATTCCTCATTTATTGAATCATTGATGTTCTTAGGTTCAATTTGTGAAAATAAGGCTTGATGTTCATTTTATTTCTTAGGGAATCTTTGGTCTATGTACCTCTATCTAAGAATCCTATTATTTCATATAAAGGGTCGTGTCTATGAGTTCTAATGGGTCTCGGAAAATAGGGGCTATTAGTCTCATAATTTTCTTCCTATTCATATTCTGGTGGATCACTAGCTGTAGTGTATGTTTGTTTAATATAAAATTTAAACAGTTTAGAGTTAAGATTCGAAGATGAAAAATCATCCTCAATATCTTATAAGTTTTTCATAGCTTTATTGGGATCGGTTTCATCATTATTTATATGAATAGATTCTTTTATTATTCTAGTCTTCCTGTTAAATACTCTATAATATTTATTAAAAGTTGAAAACCAAAGGAAAATTCTTTCATTTCCCTTAGGAGAAATTTTATTCAATTTGTACCTTTTATTAATAATAAATACATTTCAACCAAAAACTCTAAAGTAATCAAACTTTGATTTTCTTTTATTCAATAACTCATAAGGTGTTTTATTTAAGAATGGTCGAATAAAAACATTATTAATAATATAAAATGGTGTATTAAAAGGTTCATCCCAAATGTTAATAGGTTGGTTATACTCATTTAACATGGTTCAAGTTGTCTCTCAAAATGTCTTATTTTTTATTTATACCACACAATTCATTTGTGGTTTCCTAGGAGCATAAAACTTGTTATTATAGCCATTTTGAGAAAATAATGACTCAAAGTCTTGATTTTCAAATTCACAACCCTGATCACCCCTTAAGGTATTGACCATAATTCCATTACGGTTTTTTATATATTTGGAATACATAATAATGTAATAACAAAATTCACTTTTGTGATCTAGAAAGAGTACCTAGGTGAATATAAGGAAGTTATCTATAAGGACTTAGACATAGTTATTACCATTTATATTAGTGACAATATAATGTCCAAATAGGTCTATATGAATTTTCACTAGATGTGGAGAGGTTGAAACTTCTTTATTAGATTTGAAATAAATATTATGAAGTTTCCATTTCTGGTAGGGATTAAAACTCAATCATTTGAGAACTCAAGATTTGGTATGTTTTAAACTAACCCTTTCCAAGTTAGCTTTCTAAGTGAGTGAATACTGCAATGGCCTCATATAATATGCTAAAGCCAAGATTATTTATGAATGGAACTTATGCTAGATAAATTTTTAGAATGTAAAGTATTTAAATCAATATAGTAAATATTATCATTTCTCAAAGTAGTAAATATAAAATCATTTTGTAATTAAAAACATGATAGCAATTGTTTTAAAATTTCAAATAGATTCCATCATCACAAAATTGGGATATTCTACTTAAATTTTATTTTAATCCTTCTTTATATAAAGCTTTGGAAATTAATACTAAATTAGAATTACCAATTTATCCAAGGATGATGATTTTTCCATTTACATTGTTCCAAAAAATGTCCTTTCCATTATCATATTTAATTAAATTCTTGAAGTTTGAATACTCAAAATTTATGTGTCTGGAATATCCCTTGTCTATATACCATATTGTTTTGCTAGAGGTTTTTAAATAGGTTTTATACAACACAAAGTTTATTCCATAAATGATTTTTCTACCAAAATTATCTTGGGTCCAAATATTTTAGTAATAAGAGATTTTGGTATCTATATTTTTCTAACAAGATTATTATAAATATATTGAATATCTATTGATGCAAAAACCTTATTAGGTCCAGTTGGGAAAGTGTTTGTAGTATTTGAACTCTAAGCACTGTAACTTTATGTAAATATAGTTTTTTTAATTTTTCTTTTTCCTGGCTGGTAACATATGCCTGTTGTATACTTGGGAGAAAATTATTATCCCAATATTTGAGTTAATGATTTCTTACTATTGGTAAATTTTTTATGCCTTTTTTTAAATATTCATTTGAAAAACTTTATTCATTTTTTCTTTCAACAATTGAACGTTTTTTTCTATTTCAATTTTTAGATTATTTTTAACATTTAATATTAAAGAATTTTGTTTTTTGAGATACTTGTATTTATCTTTCAGTTCATGAAATTTTTTTCCAGAATTTTACAGTAATCATACAAATCTTTGTTATTCATTTTTTCCTCAATTTTATTATTTCCATTATTTTCAAAAATGTATGAATCATCAATAGGTGACATAGGAAGAGCATTTTGTACCTATGATGTTCTTGTTGTAAATCACATGTTGTCTATATCATACATATCTTATTGGATAATTTCTAAATCAATTTCCATTTCTTTAATAGCACTTCATGTTTCTTTCATGGCCTTTTCTTATCTCATGTCCTTATCCTCATACTTCTTTTTATATTTTAATTTTGGACATACAACTTTAATGTGGCCTTTCCTATTACATTCATAACAGGTAACTTATTTTTTAGTGTCATCATTTTTTCAATACTTTTTTCAATCCTTTTTACATTTTATGGAGTTATCATAATATCCTCTAAAATTTTAATTTTTGAATAACTTATTTTTCCTATATAATTTATTAAATAGTGTGGCTATGTGTTCCATTTCTTCATCACTATCATCAGGAGATCCTTCTTCACTAGAATTTTTGAATTGTACATTTTCTATCTGTTTGGAGTTAGTAGATTTGAAGGCTACTGATTTTTTTAGTTCATATTTATCAGTGTCATTTTTGTCTTTAAGCACTTCTTTATACATCATCATCTTACCTATCAATTCCCTGCCAGGTAGTTTACTTACATCACATGATTATCTTATTTACATAGATATTCCACTCCATCTGTCTATAAAGCCTCTTAGTAGTCTCATTACTTGATATTTTTATGTCACTTGTTTTCCAAGTGAATTCATAGTTTTCACTATTTTATTGAAATTGAGATACATAACATAAATAGGATCATCATATCTTATTTTGAAAGTATTATTCTTGATTGTATATATATTCAGTCCCCTTTCCTTGACATTTGATAAACCTTTATGTGAGACCAATAGGGTATCTCGTATTTCAAAAGCATATTTGCAAGTAGATATTATATTGAATTAATCATCTCCCAAAGCACAGAACAAATAATTCATAGCTTTAAAATTATTATTGAATGTGGTTTTTTTTAGAATTGATCCATTCACTTCTAGGATTTGTTGGTATTTCATGTTGATCCTCTATTATAGTCCATATATCAAAACCTATACTTTTTAAATTCCTTCCCATTTTTATTTTCCATTGATCATAGTTGTTCCAATTAAAATAATTTGGTTTTATAGCAGCAAATACTTCTTGTCTATTATCCATAAAGAACTGAAATTTAGGGATAACAAAAATTTGAGATATTTATAATGAAACTATAATCATAGTAAAACGAGGTAAATTTTAAACACTCCTATGATACTAGAAGTTGGTGAGAGAGAGTAACTCAATATGGGGTGAATTTATTTCCCAATAAACATTTTATGTAAATAAACTATCAAATTAATCAAAAAATTATATCCATATAAGATATATCCTTTTAAAAGATTTCTTAAAAATTTAGTAGGTGTCATTTAAAATATGTTTTAAAAATATCTTAAATTTTGAGATCAATTTACATAGATAGAAGCATTTATAAACACCAGTTAAAATTAATTATCAAATCAATTATTTTTCTTGTTTTCATGAAATGTTATTTCGAATTAGATATAAAAACAAGAAAAATAACATAGTGACATAGAGTAATAAACAAGAGGTTCAGTCTCAAGGTGAGACCAAATCACCTAAACATGGAAATCACCTAATTCCAATCAGATTATAAATATAGTTAGAAAAATCCAAAACCTAGATTAGGTATACATTCAACAAAAACAATTTTTTAGGATAAAAATCCTTATCAATAGTTATATGTGGGAGAAAAGAAAAGAAGAGGTTAAACATGGACCTCTTCCCCAAAGACAGTGGGAAGCATATCGATGGAAAACAGAATAAAAATTATTCTACTAGAATATACAAGAGACAGTGTTTGTTTAAAAACAATAAAACAACAGACTACTCAAAATTAAAACATATGGAAAAAATAGAAAGAGATTAGTTTGAGGTGCTCTATATGTTTGTAATCCTCATCCTAGAAATGGTGAGGAGTATATACTTTTTTCTAGAATATTGAGGTTGAACAGAGGATCATATAAATATACAGGAATTATTCAGATGATCACTATTTGTTGTATCAATCAATCTTCGTAATGGGTTTAGATCTTCTGTTTTATTTATCATCAAAGAATATGAATCATAAAGTTCAATATAATTCACAAATTTTATCATACACTTCATCTTGATCACAAGTGATAGGTGTATTGGTAAAGAATCACCGTACAGAGAGAGAGATCATTCACAAATATATATAATTTCTTTTTGAAGGAGATCATTATTATTTATATGATCTTTTACTAAGTATTAAAGTCTTGTTCAAACAATCCAAGAATATATTTTTCTTTTTGAACCATTCACACTGAAGATCTCAGATAACAACAGTAACAAGAGTGTTGGTAGTGACTCTGCATTTGGTGGTGACTTCGTTAATAGTAACTCCTTTGGTGGTGGTAGTGACTCACCTATGGAAGTCGCTCAACATGGTGGTAACAGTGACTTGAGTCTGGCAGTATCTCATCCTGGCGGTAACGATGACTTGAGCCTGGTGATAACTCATCCTGGCAGTAATGATGGCTTTCCACAAGAAATAACAGGGACTCACCACTGGAGGGAATGGTGACTTAAAGTCAACGGTGTCTTGCCATAACTCTTAACAAAAATATTATAGACGTAATATATTCACATAAAATGCTATCATAAAACATGTGGAACCTTAGTAATAAATGAATCTGGGTTTTTTATCATTAAAATAAGATATTTCAAAGACACTCCATCCAAGGAGATTCCAACAATACATTTATTTTTTCATTAAAGATATAGAGGCATTATATTTATAGATAAATTCAAGATGTATAAAATGATAATAAAATTTTGAAGTAAATATTCACTCAGGAGGAGATGAATATGTTGTAGAGAATATTCTCAGGGTTTATTAAAGATTATGAATGTTCAATATATTAACACCGTATGAATGCTTTGAGTCGAATAGATCATGATATGTTATCTGGGATTTGGATCGCAAATAAAAATCCAATATTTTTTATTTTTGTTGGATAGATCTAGAAATATTGATTGAAGGGAAAATATTATATTAATAAAATGAGTATTCATCTGTTCATTCATTTAAAAAATAAATATGCACAAGTGGGAGATATAAAACTATAAAATAATGCAAGAAATGTTCCTAAGTTCAACCTTGATTATGATGGAATGATAATGTTTCAGAAAAATGTGTATTCCCTATCAATGCTAGACTTGAAGAATGACCTATTGGAATATTTTCATAGTTTATAATTCCTTATTCATCTTAGATGTAAGAATATGTGTTGATATATAAAATAGGATTTATTACATGATAACATCAATAAAGATATTTTATTGTATATATCTTAGTGCTTCATATTTCATTATGTTAAGGCTAAGAGATAGAAGTCTAATGTGATTTTATAACCATTACCCTTACCAAAATGGAAATAGAAAAACACCACTATTGATTTTTTCATCAAAGTCCCCAAAATGTATAAGGGTTGTAATGCTATTTGGATTGTTATTGATTTCCTTATTATGTTATCACACATAATTTATATTAGAAAATATTTCACTATTTACCATATTATAATAATATAAACTAAGGAAGTGATAAGGTTTCTTTGAGTACCATATTATATTTTATCTGATCAGGATAGGAGGTTTACCTTGATGTTTTGGAGAATTCCTTAATAAGAACTTGATTCAGATTTGTGTTTTAGTACTACATTCCATCTTCAAATACATGTCCAGTTTAAGAAAAATATTCAAACCCTAGAGGATATAAAGGGGACTTGTTCTATTTCTTTCAAAGTTGGTTTTCATTAACACCTACAGCTAGTCAAGTATTTTTACAATAATAGTATTCACTCAAGAATTCATATGGATCCTTATGAAACCTTAAATTGAGTAAAGTATGGGACTCTAATATGTTGGTATGAAGTTAGAGAAATAAATATTTTGGGACCTCATCTAGCTGTGGAAATGGATGATAAATTTAAACTCATATAACAACATATTAATGTAGCTAAGAGTCGATAGAATATTTATTCTTATAATCATAAGAGAAATATGGAATTCAATGTTGGTGATAAGGTACTTCTGTGAATTTTTTGATATTATAAAGTTATTAGAATCAAAAATAAGGGAAAACTAAACCCTAGGTTTATTTGAACCTTTAATATTTTTGATCTATAAGGGATGATAACTTATCACTTGGAGCTTCCAATGATCCTCTCTCAAGTTAATAATGAGTTCCAAGTATCTCTCTTGAGATATTACACACCTACTTCTTCAAATGTATTGAACTCAAAGTATATATCATTGGATCATGATCTTTCTTATGAAAAATGACCAGTATAAATCTTGGATCATCAAGGTAAAGTGTTATAAAGCAAGACTACTCACCTGGTTAAAGTTCTATGGAGGAATCAGATATTATATAGTTTAACATGGGAACCTAAGGATGTGATAAAACATATATAACCCCATTTTTTATTATAGTGATGAAACCTCAAGTGAAAATCATTTTAATGGGGGTATAAGGTAACACCAAGAGATTTTATGAAATATTTTTTAAATGAATTGACTATTTTCAATTGATTGTGATACAGGAAACCCTGAGTCTAAATAAAATATAATATAGTATATGGTTATAACCTATCCATTAAATTAGCAGTTTTAAAATTAATAACTACATTTTCAAATAATATATATAAAATATTTATATAATGATTATATAGATATTTTTGTGATAAAATAAAATAGTAAATTTTTAGCACTATTAGAAATTTTATTTGATGAAATTATGTTCATTTTTTAATTATTCATTTCAATTTTATCTTACTTTGATGTTTTGAGAATTTTATAAAAATATTGGTTTTTTGATGAATAGTGAAAATACTGATTTTAATTGAAAATATTTTTTTCTATTTTATTCATTTACAAAGATTACTTTTCTATTAGAATGCGTTTAAAAGTAAAATTATTTCTATTGTTTTATGTGTAATAAAATTATTTCCATTTTAGTTAAATTTATGTTGATTTTTGTATGGAAACCTTATATACCAACGAAAAAAAATTATGAAATCTCTTTTTCATCACATTTTGAAAGTTTATTTTAAAAGTAATTTCTACCACTTTTAGAGATTAATTTTTAAAAAAATTGAATTCCAAGTTTTTCATCATTATTTAATAAATCATTAATTAGGATACTTTCATTTTTTCATATTTATTAAAAAAAATATAAAAAAATCATTATGTCCATGGTTAAAACGGGTTTACAAGGGGTTGATCAAATATATAAGGTAAATCTTCCAATTAATATTCTCTAAATCCAATTATATGGACATATTTTGAAATCACCTTGTCCTATGTTTAAAATATATATCAATTTTTAATCATTTTCCTTTATAATGAAATAATTATATTTTATTCATTTAAAAATTTCCAAGTGTGTCCTCTCCCCCACTAATAAAAGGACACATCTCGGTTCTATTCATTACACCACTTTGAGATTTTTATATCAACAAAAGCCTAAAAAATCTAATCAACTTCCTTATACATGAATTATTAGTTATGGTCATCTTAACATACCATTACAAGGGTTCTTAAGAAAGGATCCAAAGGAGGCTCACTGAAGGAGAGGTAATCATCTTACTTGACCACAATCAATTACTTTCTTCTCCCACCTCATCAAGACCTATGGTATTCATCATAAAATAAAAAATTATGATCCTTAATATATATCTATATATATTCTTTTAAAATTATGAAAATACCAATATCCACCCATTATTCCATCAAATGGGAAGTACAATTATCGCTCGTGTGTATGTGTGGACTACCACCTCCACGCAACGATGCAAATATTTTTCTGTCACCATCATTCATAAAAAAATTTTAGAATTTTATTCTGTATAAATTATATTAATGATATAAATAAGTTAATTAATTATAATATCATATCTACCTTCTTACGCTTCAATCTATTAGAAAATTACAATGTTTCTCGTGCATACGTGTAGACAACTGCATCCATAAAGTAATGTGATTTGTTTTTCATTTCTGATTTACACATATGGTATTATGGATTGATTTAATGAATATATATGATATAATTGATATAATTATTATTATTTAAAGGTAATATATTATTTAAATTTCTTTTATTCAATCCATTCAAAAGTTAAACAACATTCATGTGTACCCGTAACTTACCATCTCCATTAATGGTGCAATTCATTTTTCTCTCTATGACTGTTATGGATGAATCTAAATATATATACACATATAGTGAATATATATGGAATTTATAACTGGATTTAAATTATTTATAATATAAAACCATTATAAAATTACAAGGGCTGAGGCTACTGAATTGAAATTCCCATTAAAATGATATAGTTAACACACACAAATGATGATTTAAATAAGTAATTTTTAATAAATGGGTGTTGAAATATTATAATTGGATAATTTATTATAATAAATATGTGTAAATTGTCATATTATAGAATTATAATATATTTAAATTTATTATACAAAAATTTAATGTTCATTTGATGCAAATCAGACTAAATTTTACAGATTTATGTTATAATATCATTGTTTATTGGGATTGTTTATAATAAATTTTATTATGATAAAAATTTATGAAATATCTCTAAGTAATCACATTAATTTTCATATAATCTAGTTATTTCTATATATTATATGTTATTATTTCATTTTCCTCTCTTTATGTACTCAAGAGACTAAAAAATAACATAAATTCACTTCATTTGAATTTTTGGTCAAAAATATTTTTTATTTCATATCCATTTTTTTAAAAAATTATCATGAATGTTTTTATTATTCTCTTATTATTTTTAAAATTAATTAATAACCCCATTTAACTTTTTATAAAATGGTTTAAAATTATTCTTTCATTTGTTTTCTAAATATTCTACTTTTGAATTACTATAAAACAAATATGAAAGGAATGTGTGTTCTAACATACATGGAATGAATGAAATTTCCCACCATTATGAGCAATAAAATTATAATTAAACAAGATTTGCATACATGGATATTAAATATTTTATATTAATATTCAATAAATTACACAAACATGCGCCTATGAACAATAATATTTTAGTGTATTTGGAGACTAGGTGCACAATATTCTAATTTGGTGAAAGATCTTCCACATATCTCATAATGTTCATCCCCTTTACTAATATTCACAAACATACCCTACATAAAACCTTTATCCATAACCCAGTGGAATGAAACATAAGAAAGGGTGAGCTGTTATGCTTAGTAAGTATAAGAAAGTTAGATATCAATGATCGCTTAAGCATGAAGTGAGCATAAGGGTATGAAAACATGAGTATAACATTTGTAAACCATACCCTTTAAAAAATATCATAATATTAATTCATGGAATAAAGGATGGCAGTTTATAGGACATGAATCATATGGAAATAAAATAACATGGTAAGACATAAAATTGTTACGTACACTTAATCATATAAAATCATTTTCATAGTAGTCAAGCCTTACAGTGAAGGATATCATAGTGGAATGGGTTCACTACCTAAACCATCATAGTAGTCATGGATTAATATAAGGACATCATAGTGTAAAAATCCCCTTACTAAACTACTCTCACTCCCTATTCCAGTCCTATATATCTCATGAGATATAAATCTTTACCCAATACATTAGAGGGAGATATAGTTCCCACCAATCACATAATGAAAGTCATACTTATTTACTTCAAAATATAATAAAATATTCATGATATCATAAACCATAAAGAAAAATGGGTTTTATAAATATTTAATTATATTATAACCTATGGAACAGAGACTGGTCTCATAATCAGTTCATAATTTCATCATAGTTTAACCCATGAAAAAAAGACATCATGTACATCACACAATCATAATCATAAATTATTCAAATAAATAATAAGAATGTTATCCTAGAATTATATCCTGATTAAATCATAAGTAACATCAATGGATGTCATCTTAATGAAAAATGATTTGGAAAAGACAATTGGAATTTTTTTCGGAAAATTACTTTTTGTTGAAAATCAATTATTAAAACTAAAAAAATCTATTTTTTTTTAAATCCTTTTCTTCTAAAATAAAATTTTCAAACTTATAAATAAATATTCAAAAATCATTTTAAAAATTTTCTATAGGGGAATATCCTTTTTTATTTGAAATATATTTTTTAAAATATAATTTTTTTTAAAATAATTTTCATTTTAAATAACCATAAAATATTATAAAGAAAGATTTAAATAAAATAACGGTCATGATGGCAGGAAATTCAAATCATGTTGTATATATTAAACTAAATATTTCTTTTATGTTTTTAGTAAAATCCAAATAGAACTTATTTAGAAAATGAAATAATGATTTATTTGGTATAATTTGGTAAGAATTAAAACATGGGTAAAAATTTATATAATAAATAAATTTAATAAATTTAAATAAATGATTTTTTTAAAAAACACTGTTTTTGAAGGAAAATAGATTTTGATCGAAGAGATAAGTAATGAAAAAAGTTCTTAAAAACATAATTTTGAACTCTTGAGTTCATAAATAGAGTAAAATAAATGGAAAACATGTATTATCTTGAAATAACAATATTATGATAAATTTCATGAGTTTCTTGATATATATATCATAACATTTCATCATTGGAATTATAAACATAAATGATCTTGATAAATGATTTGATTGTATCATAACTCCCTTACCACTTTGGTAATATTGAATTATAATAACCATGAAATAAAAACTGTAAATTAAACTTATAATTTCATGAGAATAAATAAATTAAAGATATTACATATAAAAGGGGTTTTATATGCACATCATAAAATAATATAGTTGCATATAATAACATATGTCTCAAGGATGGAAAATTGAGACAAAGATCTTTTACGGTTTTCTTACCTTTTGAACTATAAACCCCATGAAAGATAAATAAAAAATGGATATCTAGAAAATAATTATTTTATAGATAATAATCTTAAAACGGATTCATAGTTAGTGTATACAGCGAATAAAATAAATAGCTGGTGAATATATAATGTGTCTTATAGGTGTAAAAAGTGACACTGAAATCACTTACCTTAAGTATCAACTTCTTTCATACATGTTAAAATATCATATATAATAAATATAATTTTATTATATATATATATATATATTACAGAACCATAATTATATATAGAATACCATATATGATTTATTTATTACCTTTTATTACATATTTATTAATAATTTTATTTAAATGTCACGTTTCAGACAATAAGTGTTTTGTTTTTCATGTACGGTTTGATTTGTTTTTTTTGGGTCTTATTGCATTGATCATGGTTAAATAACATATAACTTTTTAAAAATTATATAAAGATATTATATATTCAAATTATATGTTTTTATTTTAATCTATAATACATAGAGATAGAAAATGAAATACATTCTTAATAGAGATAGTAAATCGTACGTACACATAAACAATTTTTCCATTTGTTCAATTTGTTGAAATAAATTAAATTAAATTAAATAATATATTATAATTAAATAATTATTATTATTTCATATATATCACATATATTTATTTAATATACCCTTACTACCATCTATGTAATCTGTAAGAGAAAATGGATCACATCCCTCTGCATGGTGGAAGACTACTTTACACATGAGCGATGTTATCATGTACAGCACAAAATGGAATGTAAGATTGTATATATGATATAATAAAAAAGTATATTAATGTTATGAATATCATATAAATATTATAAATGCGTCAATATATCCATACTTTAATGGTGGTGATAGAAAACATATTATAATGGTTTTTGAGGTGGTAGTATGTCGTACACATGATTGATGGTTTAATTTTCTAATTGATGGAAGTGGAGATAGATATAGGTTATTAAATAAATATAATAACATATAATTATATATTTGATATTTTTTATTTTTTATTTTACTTTTTAATACATAATTTATGGTGACAAACTAATAATTTAAAATAATTATCATAGCGAATACAATTACATTCACTTAAGAGAACCTCCTTTGGATGTCTTATTAAGGAACACAAATTTGGTCTTTTAGGAGGATATAATCACTATAAAATGGATAATTATTATGGTAAGGGAATTTTGTTGGGTTTTTTTTTAACTATATGGAGTTATAAATGTGAATATTTAATGGGTGGTGGTGGCCTTTAATAAGTAGTGAAAGGGACCCACTTGGAGACTACTTGGAAATTTCCTTAAAGAATACAAAACAATAAATTAATTCCCAATAAAAAGTATTCAAAATGACCATATATAACTTTTTTATACGTATAATATAAAACTATGTCCATTAAATATTATTGAGGTATGTGATGCATCATTTTTAACCCTTTTATTTTTATTTTAACCACCCAACAAACCCATTTTTTCCTTAAGGATGATAAATAATTTTTAATGTACTCACTTTTCATTATTGCAAAAAATTAAGTTTAAATTTTTAGAAAATATAAATTATTATGAATTAAAATATGTAAACCATTTTATCAAAGTAAATTCACTAATGGTTTGAAATCAAATTGAAAAACAAAACTCACAGACGTGATGGAAAAGCGGGTTTTTGAGAAGTATATTTTTTAAGAACAAGATGATTTTATATTAACTCTCTATCTAATAATAATCATTGTATTAATATAAATTAATATTTTTTTGATATATAATATATAAATTTATTTTAAAACATCTCCCATTATCCATTATTTTTAAATAATTATAATGTATCTTAAAACAGTTTTCAGAAGAAAAAAAAACCTCTTTTTGAAACCCAAAAATAAACATATACTATAATTCAATATAAATTGGATTAAATGGTAATTAATTGAATAAAATAAAACTAAAGAATGAAAATTTTAATTAAAAACCTAATATATAATTTAAATTAATTTATTTATTCAAAATAAATAATAAATCAATAAAACATGTATTTTTACTATTCACTGTAAAATCCACATTTTCTGAAAAACCCCAAAATTTCACAATAAGTTAATTTATATATTATTATTTCAAATTTAAGTGAATTTTATAAAATAAATATTAAAACATCTCATTAAAGTAAATTAAAATCATTTTTTAACGAAAATATTTTTGATGAATACAATTACTTTACTAAAAATTGAATGATTTTTTAAAAAGAATTTACAAATAAATTTATATTGAGTAAGAAATTTATAGGTATATTTCATAAAATAAGAAATACTATCAATACCCACCAATTAAGTGGATAGGATATAATATTCATATTAAAATTATATTAGTTCATGGTTCACTGATGCATGGGTTTGTGTATAATGTAAAATATAAAAAAGATTAAATTTATTTGAAAAATGTATTTCACAAAATCTCATAGTGATTCCTTATACACCCATTAAATAAATTTCATCATTTCAATTTGAAATTATTCTCATTAAACAATGGTTCAACATTTTAAAATCCCTTTTTGGTAACCCACATCATAAAAATTATAAATAAAACTTCCTTTTGAAAAGAGAGAAAGGTATTTACAATGTTCGGATAAAATAACACCTAATTAGGTTTCCATGTAGAAGAAAATTGGTGGTAAGTAAAAAACATTAACATATAAGAGATAACTAACACCCAAATTATGATATATAGTGATAGATAACATGGCTATGATAAATTTAACTACCAAAAATATATAAATCTCACTACTACACAAACGGGCTTTATCATTGCTCAAAATGGGCTTTAACAGTGCTAAAAAAGAATTGTAAAGCTAAGCGCTGATAAAGGGGGGTCCCCTTTATCATCTCTAAAAGAAGCATTGACAAATACATCCTTTATCAGCGCTAAAAAGGTGCTGATAAAGGATACCTTTATTGGTGATAAAAAATCACTGATAAATGGTTTCTTTATCAGCGCCTTTTTTACACTGATAAAGGCTCCCTTTATCGGTGCAAAAAAAGCACTGATAAATGCCATGCCAGCTATAATATTGAATCCTAAAGAAACACACCCAAACAAGACCTCCAAAAAAATCTTCATATCCACAAGTATACCCATACAAAATTAACACATAATTCCAAACGTAATTTTAGCAAGGATACACATACAACAAGTATACCCATACACAATTAACACATAATTCATCAGTTAATTAAATACTTAATGAATGAAATTCAGAATTCAAGTGGTTGAGGGGTTGTTTAGGGATTTGGGGTGGTTATCGATGGGGGGTAGGGGGTGTCCAGGGGTGTGGGGGTGTCCGGGGGGGTGTCCGGGGGGATGGGGGTGTCCAGGGGGATAGGGATATCCAAGGGGGTGGGGTGGTGTCTAGGGGGTGGTGGGGCCATCCATGGGGGTGGGGTTGTCTAGGGGTTGGGGGTGTCCTGGTGGTGGGGTGGTGTCAAGGAGGGGTGGGGGTGTCCAAGGGTGGGGTCATCTAGGGGGATGGTGGGGTGTCCAGGGGGTGGGGGGCTGTCCGTGGGGGTGTCTAGGGGGTGGGGTGGTGTCCAGGGTGTTGGGCGGGGGCTTTCCAGGGGGTGGGGGTGTCCAGGGGTGGGGTGGTGTCTAGGGGGTGGCGGCAGTCTAGGGGTTGGAGGGGCTATCCAAGGGGGTGGGGTTTTGTCTAAGGGGTGGGGGATTTTTTTCCAACGGGGTGGGGTGTCTAGGGGTGGGGGTGTCCAGGTGGTGGGGTGGTGTCTAGGAGGGGTGGGTTCGTCTAGGGGTTATTGGGTGTCCAAGGGGGCGGGGGTGTCTGGGGTGGGGGCTGTCCAGGGTGGGGGGGTTGTCCATGGGGGTTTCCATGGTGGTGGGGTGGTGTCTAGGGGGTTGGGGGGCTTTCCAGGGGTGGGGGTGTCTCGAGGGGTGGGGGTGTCCAGGGGGTGGGGTGGTGTCCAGGGGGTGGGGGTGGCTGTCCAAGGGGGTGGTGGTGTCTAGGGGAGGGGGTCCAGGTGGTGGTGTAGTGTCTAGGAGGGGTGGGGGTGTCATCAAGGGGGTTGGTGGGAGTCCATGGGTGGGGGTGTCCAAGGGGTGGGGGTTGTCAATGGTGGGGGGCTATTAATGGGGGTGTCCAAGGGGGTGGGTGGTGTCTAGGGGGTTGGGGGGCTTTCTAGGGGGTGGGGGTCCAGAGGGGTGGGGGGTGTCCAGGGGTGGTGGGGCTTTCCATGGGGTGGGGGTCCAGAGGGGTGGGGTTTCTAAGGGGTGGGGTGGTGTCCAGGGGGTGGGGGCGGTCCAGGGGGTTGGTGGGGTTGTCAAAGGAGGGTGGGGTGGGGGTGGTTGTCCAAGGGGGTGGGGGTGTCCAGGTGGTGGGGTGGTGTCTAGGAGGTGTGGGGTGTCGTCCAGGGGGTTGGTGGGTGTCCAGGGGGTGGGGGTGTCCAGGGCGTGGGTGGTGTTCAGGGGGTTGGGGGATTTCTAGGGGTGGGGGTGTCCAGAGGGGTGGGGGTGTCCAGGTGATTGGGGGCGTCTAGGGGGTTGGGGTGTCCATTTTAAACAAAAGAGAGACACTTTGAGTGATTCCAGCCACACCATGCCTCAGATTGAGGCAGGGTTGACTCATATATGTCAAAATGACCCATGGATCATTCTTTTAAAGTATCAACACAATATGAATGCATTTGGTCGAGTTTTCGTATGTCAGTTGTTGTTTTTACATAAAGTTTTGTCCATTTTAAACAAAAGAGAGACACATTGAGTGATACTAGCCACACAGTGCCTCTTATTGAGGTAGGGTTCACTTTTACACGTCAAAAATGACCCATGGATCATTCCCCTTAAATATCAACACAGTCCGAATGTGTTTGGTCAGATTTCTGTACGTCAGTTTTAGTTTTCACTTAATATTTTGTCCATTTTAAACAAAAGAGAGACAGTTTGAGTGATACCGGCCACATCGTACCTCATATTGAGGCGGGGTTGACTCTTACAAGTCAAAAATGACACATGTATCATTCCCCTTAATTATAAACCCAATTTGAATGTATTTGGCTGGATTTCTGTCCGTTAGTTGTTGTTTTCACTTAAAATTCTGTCCATTTTTAACAAAAGATAGACACTTTGAGTTATACCTGTCACACTGTGCCTCATATTGAGGCAAGGTTGACTCATACACATCAAAAATTATGCATGGATTTTTCCCCTAAAGTATCAACATAATATGAATGCATTTGTTCAGATTTTCGTACATCAGTTGTTGTTTTCACTTAAAATGTTGTCCTTTTTAAACAAATGAGATACATTTTGAGTGATACCGGCCACACCATGCCTCGTATTGAGGAAAGGTTGACTCTTAAACTTTAAAAATTACCCATGGATTTTTTCACTAAATTATCAACACAATCCAAAAGTTTTTGGTCAGATTTCGGTACATCAATTGTTGTTTTCACTTAAAATTCTGTCCATTTTAAGCAAAAGAGAGACACATTGGGTGATACCGGAAACACCATGCCTCATATTGAGGCAGGGTTGACTCTTACATGTCACAAATGGACTATGGATATTTCCCCTAAAGTATCAACACAATCATAATGCGTTTGGTTGGATTTGTGTATGTCAGTTTTTGTTTTCACTTAAAATTCGGTCCACTTTAAATAAAAGAGAGACACTTTGAGTGATACCGGACACACCATATCTCTGATTGAGGTGGGGTTGAATTTTACATGTGAAGAATGACTGATGTATAGTTCCCTGAAATTATCAACACAATCCGAGTTCGTTTGGTCATATTTCCATACGTCAGTTGTGGTTTTCACGTAAAATTATGTCCATTTTAAACAAAAGAGAGACACTTTGACTGATATCGGCCACGCCATGCCTCATATTGAGACTATGTTGACTCCTACACGTAAAAAATTACCCATGAATCTCTCCCATAATGTATAAACCCATTCTGAATGCGTTTGGTCGGATTTGCGTACATCAGTTTTTGTTTTCACTTAAAATTCTGTCCATTTTAAACAAAATAGAGACACTTTGAGTGATTTGAGTCAAACTGTTCTTCAGATTGAGGCGAGGATGTGTCGTACACATCCAAAATTACAAATAGATCATTCCCCTAAAGTATCAACACAATCTGAATGCGTTTGGTCAGATTTTTGTATGTCAGTGGTTGTTTTCACTTAAAATTCTATCCATTTTAAACAAAAGAGTGACACTTTGAGTGATACCGACCACACCATGCCTCAGATTGAGGCAGGGTTGACTCTTAAACGCCTCCAATGTCCCATGGATCGTTACCCTAAATTATAAACACAATAAGAATTTGTTTGGTTGGATTTATATACGTCATTTGTTGTTTTCACTTAAAATTTTATCCATTTTAAACAAAAGAGAGACACTTTGAGTGATATTGGCCCCACTGTGCCTCGTATTGAGGCAGGGTAGACTCTTACAAATGAAAAATGACCCATGTATCATTCCCCTAAATTATCAAGACAATCCAAATGTTTTTGGTTGGATTTTCGTATATCAGTTGTTATTTTCACTTAACATTTTGTCCATTTTAAACAAAAGAGAGACACTTTGAGTGATACCAGTCACAATATGCCTTTTATTGAGCCTTAGTTGACTCATGTACCTCTAAAATTACCCATGGATCATTCCCCTAAATTATCAACACTATCATAATGCGTTTGGAAAGATTTACGTATGTCAGTTGCAGTTTTCACTTAAAATTCTGTCAATTTTATACAAAAGGGAGGCACTTTGAGTGATACCAACCACACCGTGACTTGAATTGAGGCGAGGTTTACTATTAAATATCACAAATGAACCATGTATCATTCTTATAAAGTATCAACACAATAATAATTCATTTGGTCAGATTTTCATACGTCCGTTGTTGTTTTCACTTAAAATTATGTCATTTTAAACAAGAGAGAGACGCTTTGAGTGATACCGGCCACACCGTGCCTCATATTGAGGTAGGGTTGACTTTTACATGTCATAAATGACCCATGTATTGTTCCCCTAAATTTTCAACACAATACTAATGCGTTTTGTTGTATTTTTGTACGTCAGTTGTTGTTTACACTTAAAATTATTTCCATTCTAATAAAAAGAGAGACACTTTGAGTGATACCGACCACACCATGCCTCAGATTGAAGAAAGGATATTTTATTTAATAAAAATTATAATTTTCCTACAAAAATTTACATACAAAAATGTTTCATCTTTTTAACCCCTTAACCCCTCTCAAAAATGACCACCAATTGTACATGTCCCCATGTCAGATCTTCATACTATTTGTGTACAATCTTCCATCAGGTATACGGCCCACTCATTTCAGAACAAATCTATATCGTCTTGTGAGTATGAGGATTTTCGATAGTCATAGTATTACTGCAAAATATATAAAAAAATAATTTATAAATAATTTAAATGAAATAGTAGTTGTTTTTGAAAATACCTCTTTAGGGATTTTAGTTTGTTGATGAAAAAAGATCTCTTTCCTAAATTTACATACATAATAACTACATTCATTATCTTTTGTTTGTATTGGACACTGTAAAAAATTTTATCATTAGGAGAATAAGTAAATTGAGTTGATATGTGTTTAGATAGTGAAATTTTATTATATATACCCTGATATTTGTTCAGATGGAGTACGTGCTCTCCTCTTTATGCTTAGCCCCTGCCCCCATTCCTTTTTTTAGATGATAATGATACACTGCCCTATCATAACATAATCCTCAGTAAAAGATAATATAAATTATATTACTTGATGTTTAGACCTAAAATGTTGGATATAGTGTCTTACAAATTCACAAACTCCATCATTTGTGGTCGGTTTGTTGCATATCCTTGCATTGATTCCAGAAAATAAATCTTTGGAGTATCCAAGTTCACCACAATTAGAAACCAATGTTTCCTAAAAACACAAAAAGGAATAAGTAATAAAATAAGTGAAAATATAATTGATATGCTTTAATCGTAGAGTTTTACCCATGAATGTTTGGTATTAGGAAGAGTCTGTCATCCGTAATCTTGCATTCAAATGTTTTCAGCAAGTCGTTCACTATTTAATCCTTTTTATGGCTCTAATTTCATTAGTTGTGTTGATGTGGTATGAGGACTAACGAGTCCTAATTTTGTCTCATAGGAAAATTCCTTCAAATATTTTTCATATATATATCTTTCAATAATATAAAATGCATTTAGTCATAATTTTCACATGATATCAGCTTTTAGAAAATCAATTCATGAAAACATAACTCATATATAAATTTACAACTGTGATGCCTAGCTAACCATATTCAAGGATCTCATTTACATTTTTAGCAGCAAAAAAATCTTGAATTTCTTCTCCGTATATATTCTGTTCAAAAACCACTACATGACTAATACAACCTCTTAGCTTCATATCCACATGAGTCTTTAATGCTAGTATATTTGGTTAGAGAACAAGTGGTGTTATTGTACTTTTAGTTGCTCTTTGGTATCGGTTGGTCGATCCTTTAGATGCTTTTGAGATGAAATTTCTTGTCACCCCTTCCCTTTCTTTGTCTATAATAAAATTCATTGGTTTAGACCCTTTTTTCATTAATTGTTAAAGGTTTATCTTGAAACAAATGGAAATAAATACCTATTTGTCCACATGTACTCTTACAAGTTGTGACGGACATGAAATGAATGTACCAATAGCCTTTTTGACCATATGAATATCATTATCATCTAGTGGAATATGTAGCTTCACATTTGGATCATGAGCTATAGTAATCATCACTTTCAGATGATCTTTTGGAAGTGGTCTGTTTTGCAGCTTGTCCTTTGGGATGTTGAACATTGTATCCCTCGCTACAAGGTGATAGGTGGTGTTGATAGATATAAATCACAGTCATTATCACCCTATAGAATATCAATACAGGAAAAGTATCAATGTTTGTCTGATAAACATTTCATGGGAACAGTTATTAGAATATTGATTACCATGGCTAAGATAGTTCTTTGAGGGGAATGGCTTGCCTCAAAGCTGGTGGGGGGTGGGGTGGGATTTTCACACGTTGGTTGTTCCTGAGTTGTGTCTTCTCCTTGCATCCCACCCAAAAAAGTTTCTAGAAACTCTCTCTGCCATTAAAATCATTCTTCAAGAGTTTCTAGTATTTCACTCATTTGTTTCATTATTTCAACTCTATCATCCATTTGTTTTTTTCCTCATAATATACTCGAGGTGTCACCCCAAACCCCGCACCTTTGACACGGACGTATTGTTGTGGCCGCTTCAAAGATGTCAATAATAGTTCGACATCCCTTATAGGAGTAACTGATTCCTATGACTGTAAAATATAGGAAAATAACTAATTATTTTTATGTAATATAAATTTAAAACAAATATTTTTATTGTATCATACTTACTCATATTTCCCACACTTTTTGTATGTTTTCATCTAAAAGATTTCCTTACTTATTCACATGTGTCTCCTTCAATCACACATGATGTGTGATGGATGTGTCTTTGGTTTTAGACTCATCAATCTATATATAAATATAGAAAGATAATTATGATGTTTTTCCATGGCACCTAACTATATTAATTTAAATTTAAAATATGTACCATTTTCTTTTCTAGTGAAGTGTACTCCATCTTTTCTTTACGATAGGGGTATGTTGGTTTTGATGCACGTTCCTTATTTTTAGAACTGAGTTACTATTTCATAAATGAAATATTGACAATCAAATTAATGAATGAATTTATCCTCAAACAACGTATTATCAGCCACAATTTACCTAAAACTTCTCATCCCCACGGCGGCTAATAAATGCATCCCATGATTCTTAGGATATTAGGTGAGTGTAGAAAAGGGGTTGGTGCGGGTTTCTTTTACCTTTAGAATATTTCAAATGATATTTTGTTAAAATAGTGTGAAAACCTCGATGACACCTTCCTATAAGCCTTAGTACATAATTCTAGTGCAAATAATCTACTATAAATGTACTCTGTAAGATATTGTGAATAGTAAGACATTGTTTCATTATTTTATTTGCTATTAAATTAAATAAATAATATCATAATGTTACCATAATTTCTTCCCAGATCACTGCCTTCAACACGGACACAACATGGTTCCATGAATATATGTTAATTGGCACACGTTGCCGAGTGAAAATTCCAAAGTAACTACTAAACATAGCCTTTTTGGGATTCACATGATGGCATCATGCATTCCATATGACATCAAATTTGATGCCTTTTCTTTTCTCCTTAAGAACTTTGGCTGACACTATCAAACTATGGCGTACCTCTATTTTCTATGATTTCAATCCTTCATCCCTGACCATTTCATCGATATTAACATCATCCATATGTTCATATGAAATGATAGCAACAGCATGTGCTGATGGTTGTTGGACCTCCACACTAGGGGAAACAATAGGTTCAGAAACTTGTAGTTTCTTTGCACTGTGAGTAGCCGCAGTAGCAGCAACAACAACTACTTTAGAGACTTATTCAGCCACGAGTTTAGGAGCTCCAGAACATACAGAAGTCATTATCTTCAAATTTAGTTGAACAGTTAATTTAGATTACATAAATTCGGTAATGATAAGATAATAACATGAGATAAAAATATCTATGTTACAAACAAAATATAACCTGTTTATTGAACTCTCTTTATTTTTTTCAAAGGCTGAAGGGATTTGAAACATCTATGGATTATCCAAATCCCTTCATTGTGGTCTCCAATATCATATAAAACATCATCTACATTGGTACCACTGCAAAATGATAGTGATGTACCACTGAAAGGGTCATCCTCAACTAAATTTTCATCAGAGCCTTTAGTAGTTTTGGACGATAACAAAACAATAAACAACTTTTGGTTTGCAGGATCTGGAACATAAAATACTTATACCGCTTGTGATTCCATTATAAACTATTCTTATTTGTACCCTTCTTTACTAAAATCATCTTTCACATTTCCAAATTCATCTATTTTAACACCACTATTATTATCAACCCATTTACATTGAAAAATTGGAAATTGGAATGTCGTATAATCCTACTCCCATATTTGTTCAATAATTCCAAAGTATGACATATTTTCATAAATTAGATTTCTGTCCTTACTACCAGAAACATGCATCACTACATCCACAAGTGTAACTCCACTATTTTTCATGGTACTATCTTCATCATGTTCATCTGTATAGAATGTATAACTATTAATTACATAACAATTGTAAGATTATACATACACAATTGGTATGTTGGCTAGCCATTGAAGTCGTTATAAAATTGAATTCGGATTTTCACATAACTCCTTAAAAATAAGGTCTGGAAACTATCCTATAAACTGATGATTATGTGTATTTGATATCCATTTTTCAGCACTTGATGGATTCAACTGCCTATAAATTTCTTTTTGGGTTTCAATATATAGAGCAACCTCCCAACTGTTATGAAAAAACATAAAGGTGGGTCTGCTCCCGATCTGTAATATTGATTGTCACAACATCTCTTCAAGAAATTCCCTCACCCTCAATGCATCCAGTGTGATGAGATTTCAGGAGACCAATGATTTTCACATCAGATAGGTATTCGGTACAGAATTAAATGGATTCCTTAACAATATATCATTCCGTTATAAAACCCTCTGGTCGACTTTTATTTTTGACATACCCTTTCAAAATCTTCATATATCATTCAATAGGGTACATCCATCTATAGTGAGCAGGACCACAAAGTCGAATCTCTCTCACCAAGTGAAGCATCAAATGAACCATCATATCAAAGAATGTTGGTGGGAAGAACATTTCTAATTCACATAATATGATGAAAATTTCTCTTTCCATAGCTCGAAATTTCTCTGGGTCTAAAACATTGCTCTATATAGCTTTGAAAAAGAAACAAAGTTTGGTTAACGTATGACGAACATTCTTGGGTAAAATGCAATGTAAAGATATAGGAATTAAATCTTGTATCAAAATATGGTAGTCATGTGATTTCAAACCTTTTAACTTAAAATCATTCATTGACGCAGTGTTCTTGATATTTGATAAATAAACCTCTAGACCCTTTACATCATTGAAGAAGTTGAAAAACTGATATCTCTCCTCCCTGGAAAGAGTGTAAGAAGCTAGAGGAAGAAACATTCAATTTTCACTCTTTACAAGAGCCAACTCTTCTCATATTCCCATGTCAACCATACCAAACCGTTCCATAATTCCATCCTTTATTTTTTCAAGGGAATTTAGAAACATTACGATAACACTGTCACGTACATTTTTTTCCACATGCATCACATTAAGAAAATTTCTGACATAAAAACAATTCTAGTATTGTAATTCAAATAAAATTGATCTCTTTTTCCAACCTATTTTTGTAAGGTTTTTCGAAAATGGTTTACAAAAAATAGTGTTCACATCTTTTACTTTCTCAAACAGCTGATCACTTTTTAGTGGATACGGTGTTGTTCATTGTTCCAAAATTCTATTGAATGATGTCGTCCACGATCGGTTCTTATGCTGACAAGGTGGAAATCTACAATGTCCTAGAAATCATTCCCATCGAGCATAGCATTTGTTAAGATTCATATGTATGGTTTGGGAGCTCAATATCTTTTGAGAACATGTCATTAAAGAGAGAAGGTAGTTCTGTAAAACTGACATCACTCCATCTGTTGCCTATATTCAATTTATAAAACTTTAGTACAGCTGACAATGTTGTATATTTAGTGCAACCAGCATAAAATTGCGTCTTTTCACAACTCTTTAACTTCTCAAACAATTTTTGGCAATCACAGAGTTCATATTCAATTGTCCTGGTCATTTACTCAATATGATCTTCATAATAATTGACAATTATAATCACATCCTCCATACAGTATTCTTCATTATTGATATTTGTATTCATATCTGATGATCCATAAAATGCAGTTTTATCCCAGCCAGTAGCTACATTTTCTTTTTCTCCATGTTTATTCCAACATTTATAACTCCAATATATTCCTTGACATATCAAATGTTCTTACAACTCCTATGGAGTAATTATTCTAGAATAATAAGAATGTAAACACAGACAAAGAATTTGAGAAGAATCCTTTGTGTGATCCTTTGCAAACTTGATGAACTCTTTCACTATGTTCTCATACTCTATAGTCAAATGATTAACATCCATCCAATATTTATTCATCTCCATCCTATTTAAATATCAAATATTAGTATTTATGATTCAAATACACAAAACAAGACTTCTAAATACAGTAGGATAGAACCAATTCCTTATAAAAATAGAGATTAATAGAGCCTGACCATTTCCAATAAAGATTTGGAAATCAACAGAACTAGGATAGAACCCCATCAAAATCAACACACTTTTCAACCCCCTTACCAATAGTTCTAGCACCCACCACACTTGTAGAAAAACATTAAACATTTTTTTAACCACCCCTACCAGCCACCTCCTTGATAAGAAAATAATCACATTAAACAGCCCAAAACTAGTGACCAAACTCAAATAAAATGAAAACAAGGATACAATTTATATGAGAAAACTAATATAGTGGATACATTTACAGACACAATGGGGTTCATAGGGTAAAAAATTACCTTGTTTTATCAAAAATTACTATGGAATATCATAGGTTTTTTTACCCAGATTAACATAAGAAATAGAAGATTAAGGTTTGTCAACATAAATTATATCATGAACTTCTAAAGAATTTGCAATAACTCTCCCTCACTAACATGGGGCTCTAACAACGCCTACCATATACCTAGAAAATAATTAAAAAAATTATGAAAAATAGTTTCTTGTACCTATATCTAATAGTACAATAAGAAAAGTATAATGAACATAGATCGTACCTCCAAACAGTCATGGAGCCTCCTGGTAAAAAGACTCTAGTTACTACAACTATCCAAGATTCTAAACCCTAACTTCCCAATATAGAAGTGGTCTACTTAGGGGTAGTATTAGTAGAATCAAACCAAAGTTCCATCCACCTCATGCTGCTCCCCGATCTCCTCCATCACTTCAGTGTTGTATAGATCTCCTTTTTTCTGTTCCTTCCTCTGCCTAGGCTATTCGCCGACTGCCTCTTTGATTGTAGCATGAATGTTAAGAAAATGAAATGTGATACATCTATAACCATAAAAATAATATTAAATTCCATTTAGTAATGGGATAACCTTGAGGTACCTATGAATGACAGTGCTTCCTGAGATGATACTTGCATCACACACCTACTATGGGTGGATGCTGCTAACCCGACATCCTAGAATATCACTACCTTAAAAGATTATGATATCAACTCAAACCATAATAATAATCATAGAATACTAATATATCCATCCAAAGCTTACTATTACATTTTGAATTCCCGCAAACCACTATAAGTCGGTCTATGAATTTATCAACATAAATTATTGGATTTAATAAAAAGAGATGAAATACAATCCAACCAAGTAAAAGACATTTATAATATCCTAAGAATAAATTTATCCCCCATCACATAATCAGATTCTCCATATTGTAGGTGTACTTAACCGAAATCACTTTTCCTAACACACCAAGGGTAGTTCATTACTATAGAAGTCTCCATTCAGAATAACAATATTGATACCCATAATAGGTATCAGGGAAGAATCACTATCTACTCAATGAAGTGCATGGTGCCTCCCCATTTTCAAGAAAAAAACCTTATAGACAAGAACCTAGGAACAATTAGTCATAGAGGTTTACTAAGTTGACACCACCCTTAAATTATCCTTGACATAAAAGAAACAAGTGTGAAATTTACCATTGATCAAATTCAAGAAACATCCCACAATACTAAAAAGAATTAACCACCCAAATACAACTACAAACATGTTCATACCACTATATAAACCCAAAGGCATTTTCCAAAGAAAATTATTCACATTTCAATATATGTGCTACTCTGATCTCCTCGTCTTTTATGGCCCTAGTTCATGAAGACTGGAGGCCACTCTATGAATCTTGGTTTAATAATAAATTAACATAAATGGCTTATAGGCTCCACTATGAACCGTCTTAAGGAGAGATTAAATTTATAACACTATAACTTCACAAAGATACTCATCATCTATTTTATATGGGTTGATTCATACACAATATCCTTACCAAGAGTTAACCATATGTATCCCTTATGAAGAATTCCATAATTCCTCGACATTCTTAGGGACGAAAAGTATTCTTCTTGCCCATATCATATAAAACCATACTCACCAACTAAGGGAAATATAACTTAACATCCATAGGGGTGGATACACTTTCTATATTTGAGGGGTCCTAATCACTATCATAAATAGAACCTTCCCCATAAACACAATCACCATCACATCATGACACCCACAAAGTGTAACCAATTAATAATGATGTGGGATCTATCAAAACTATTATTTTTCATAAAGGGGTTTACAAAAATACCACTTTCCCCCATATAGATGAACCCACTCCACCAGAAAGATGAGGAAAAAACACTCAACATTAATAGAATATTCATGTATAACAAGGTCTAGCTTGAGGTTGCACGATAACATCAAACCCTCATACATATGACACTTGGTGAAAAATAAATTCTAGTTCCAAACATTATAAGGACCTGTGGGGAATCATAAATAAAGTCATACTTTAGTTAAAATCATCTACTAAACAAGTATAAGAATCCAATACATGTGTAATTTCGTGACATAGATTGTTAGAACTCTATGTTATTTAGAATCTAATCCAAGGGTGGTGATCATGGGGAAGAATCCAAACATCATCCTAATGAAAACTACTCTCACAAAACCTATCCACAAAAAATAAACCTAAAATAAGAAGTGGGAGACTTACCTAGAGTAGATCGTACCCACGATGGAGGGAGAGAAGATGTTTCAAGTGGTCAGGGAGCCTTCTGCTCTACGTTGGGAGGGAAACGTGCGACCGTGAGGGGGAGGTGCATGGGAGGACCCTCCACCATTGAGAAATGGAGGAGTAGGGTTTACGGGGAGTCCAGTAGAGAGGAGGAAGTAGGGTTTTCGAGGAGGATGATCTGCAGAAGGGGTTCAAGGGGGAGGAGAAGGGGTAGGGCTAGTGGCGAAGGTCTGACAAATAGATGATCGTGGGGGGAGGTGAGTTATCGCACGAGTACAGCACCGTGAGGGCCTGAGGACGTGATAAATAGAGGATATTGTGCATAGAATTTTATAAAATATGAGACTATGGTTTTATCAGCGCTAAAATTTTAGCGTTGATAAAGGAATTCTTTATCAGTGCTTTATTAGTGATTATAAAGTGTACTCTTTATAATCGCTAAGAAAAAGGCGCTGATAAAGGGATTATTTATCAGTGCTTTTCTAGCGGTGATAAAGAATGACTTTATCAGTGCTTAAATTTCAACTCTAATCAAGGGTTCCTTGATCAGCGCTTTTTTCTTAGCGCTGATAAAAGGTGGCGCTTCCCTTGCCCATTTTTGTAGTAGTTTATATGATAAGTGAAAAGACCATTAATTCATTATAAATGAAAGTTAATTTATAAAATTTTATTTGAATATTATTTTATTAATTTTGAATAATTTTAATGAGAATATATACTTATATAATATCATTTCATTTCATTTCTTACTTTAAGAAATGAAGATGAATTTTTTTAATCCACATACCACTATTGGATCATAAGATCCATAAATGAATGATAATTATTTCCTTTTATCAGTAGTTATTATCCAAACAAAATGGTTATCACAAGTTTTACAATATGTATAAATCCCCAAATGTTGAAGTAATAAATTAATCTATAAAACATCCGCCAAATTACAACATAAAAAAATTCCCATAAATTGTTAACCTTGTTACCCTTCCAATAATAAAAATTTAAAAGTAATATCACTAAATTTACAAAATAAACTTATTATTAATCCCCCAAAAAACATGAAGAAACAATTAATTTTCATGTATTAAACATATTATTACCTTCATTATTAATTCCCTTGAATCATAGTAATAACATTAATTACAAAAAACCATATTGAAAACATACATGATTGTTTATTTCTAAAATAAAACATAGATTATTCAAAATTTTCCATAAATACAAAAATTATATAAACCCCAACAATGATTATGTAAACCGCTTTTTTCAACAAATAATTAATTGGTTACTAGATAATTAGTACTATCCAATTTTTTATCCATATTAATAATATTTTTAACCCAAAATCACTATCTGAACATTAGGAACATATTAATGGTTATCTTTCATTTAATAATATTTTTCATAAAATATCACTTTTCCATTAAATCACATTTCATGGTCATCAACACCATTCAATATATTCTTAAAAATACTTAATGAAAAACCTATATTGAATAAACCATATATATTTTGTGATTCATATAACATAATTATTGCATTCTAATTTATAAACACCTTTTTCATCCAACTTCCTTATCAAACCATTAACTCAGATTCATCATTTTATTCATTAATACAAATTTCCTAAAATATGGTATATTAATCTTGTCTTTACATTCATAAACATCAATTTAATCATACTTCTTTTTTTTAATATAAAAAATAATTTAAGAATATCACATACCTTTTATATTTCATTCATTGTCACTTCACATTCAGCATTATAACCATTACTTGTACAACCATGATGATTTTCTTCATAAGCTTTCCCTATATAAAATAGATTTTCATAATGCACATGCTTTCCATGTTGAAAAATCATCAATAAATAATACTTCTGGGATACAAATATTCACATCCATTGTTTTAACAAAACATTTTATTTTCCCTCCAAAAATGATTAATCTATTTCTTTCTTATATACACATAAAACACTCTCTCATTCTTTTGAGAATTACCTTATAGTTCTTATTTTTCAAATTCTTGACATATAATAAACTGAATCTTCTTTATTACATGGTATTCGCCACCTGAAATCTCAAAAAACTCTATCTTTCACTCCTTTGGTAAGTCTGAGTGTTGGTTAATGTCAAAGTTGTTAATCACATATATTCATAACTTATTTAGTATAATTATAATATCATTAACTCTAGTAATTATCCCATATTTTTTCCCATAAACACATTCGCTATCACATTCAACATTAACACAGTTCGTTCTAGTTCCCACCATTGACAACCAAAAATCATAATGTGAGTTACAAAACTCATTTTTGGTAACCGCATAATCATGAAAATTAACTTATTGGATGTCTAAATCAATGCACCTTATTTTAAATACATTAAAACTTAGGATTAAATTATTTCATCCATAGTCATTATTTAAATCCATCATAATGGTTCATAAAGAGTTTGTAAATTTTCAAAGCATAACAGCAGGAGTTTAAAACCAGTTGTGAAAAAATGTATGTCGTTGTGTGCCATGTAATGATCAAGTCATTATCAATATATAATTTTCATATTTATTACCCCTAGGTACCTTTATTCTAGATATATATCCACTTGTAGTATCCAATCATGGATGTAATTACTTGGAACCCACTTTATCTATCCTTTACGAAAATTCCAAGTCATTTTCTTATACTTAGAATTATCCAATGAATTATCCCTATACATATCCATAGAAATAACCTATGAACCTCACTAAATATTTGGCATCCTAGTTTCCGAAGGTTAACTAATCCTATCCTATGATACCAACTATAATGACCCAGGATTTTCATAGATGGATATTATATCCTTTTAGATGAATATTCAATACATTACACATAGACATTATTAAGGACTATAATAGTTTATTGTTTTTAGAGACTAGGAACACAATATTGTAATTTGGTGAATTATTTTCAACATATCCCATAAATATATTCCCCTTTAATACTATTTAAAAACATGGCCTATGTAAAATATTTATTCATATCTTTGGGAAAGGAAACATAAGAAAGGGTAAGCTCATGTGCTTATTAAGTGTATGAAACTGAGATATCAATGATCACATAATCATTAAAAAAATGTAAGGGTATAATAACATGAGCACAAAATTTAAAAACCATACCCTACATATCAAATATCAAAATATTGATTTGTAATATAAATATTTTCAGTTCATAAGGCATTAATCATAAGGAAACCAAATAACATGATCCTTAAGAGAATAACATTAGCAAAGGACATTGAATTGTGGAATAAAAATATTAATATAAAATCATTTATGTAATATTGAATTCTTATTTCCAGGGCGATTTTAGTCTAATGGGTTCACTCCCCAAACCATCATAGTAGTCATTGTTCACTCCCAATAAAATCAGAGTAGATAAAGTTCCTTACGGGATTGAGTTCAGTCACTATTCTAGTCTTGTTTATCTATTGAGATATAAATATTTACCTAATTAATTGGATGGAGATATGGGTCCCGCTATTCACATGATAAAAAATAATACATATAAGTTCTATAAGATCATAATACATTTCTCATATCATTACCCGTGGAATGAAATGGGTTTTATAAACATTTCATTATATCAAAACCTATGGAAAAGTGATAGGTTTCATAACTATTTCAAAATTTCATCATAGAATAATTCATGAAAAGAATCTGGATTTATTAAAATCATGAAATCATAATAATAAACAACCCAAATAAATAATATTAATGGTATCCTTGGATCATATCCCTAGTAAGGTGTGGGTAACATCAATGAATGTCATCTTAGATGGAGAATGATCTTGAAAAAGACACTTAGAAATTTTCATTAGGAAAATTAAATTTCTTTTAAAATATCTTTTTGAAACTAAAAAATTAAAAAACATTTTATAAATAATTTTATTTCAAAATAACCTTTCCAATCATTTAAATTAATCATTAAAATCATTTAAAACATTTATTGTGTAAAATATCCTTTCCACTTTAAAAATTATTTTAAAATATAAAACATTTCAAAAATATTTTTCATTGAAAATAAAATAGAAAATTTATAAATGAATCATTAAATAAGGTGATTATTATAACAGCATTAAATTTCATTCCCACCGTACAGGGTAAAACAAATATTTATTTTATAATTCTGATAAATCCCAAACAATAATTGTTTTGAAAATGACAGGAAGATTCCTTTCAAATATTTTTGTAAAATTTCATTCATGGGTAAATTGTATTTAATAAATAATTTTGATATTTTTAAAATAATTTTTGATAACATTTTTAAATAACATATTTGTGGAATAAAGATTCTTTTCAGCCAAAGAGATAAATAATGACGATTTCTCATAGAAACATTCGTTTGAACTCCTAAGTACATAATGTGGGTAAAATGAAGGGAAACAATTTTATTATTACATAAAAATAGTAATAGAACATCCATGATTTTCTTGAAATATATATCAATATATATATCTTTATTGTAATCACAGATATAAATAATCCTGATAAACGATGAGACTGTATCATAAAACCCTTAACACATTAGATACATTTTATCATAATCCCCATTAAATAATAACATTAAATGAAACATAGAATATCATTAGAATAATTAAATTTATTATATTACATGAAAAAGGGTCTTTATATTCACCTCATAAAAATAGATGGTTTCATATCATAATATATGTCTTAAAGAAGGCGAATTGAGACAAAAATCCCTTATCACTTTGGTAACTTTTGAACTGTAAACCCCATGAAAGAGAAATACCCAAATGGATTTGTAAATCCAAATTATTATTTGGGGAATACTAATAAAATTAATTAATTTTCATTATATAAATCATATAAAATAAATAAGTGGTTAATATGGCATGTGTCTCACTGAAGTAAAAAGTAAGACAGAAATCCCTTACCTTAAGTCTCGACTTCATTTGTAAATGATAAAATATATTTTTAACAAATATAATATTATTAAATATATATTAAATAATAATATTTGTCTATATCATGACATATATGATTTACATATGACAATTTATTTCCTTCTTTTTAACAATTTCCGGTTGAAGTCATGTTTCGGTCCATAACTTCTTTGTTTTTCATGTATGATTTGATTTTTTTCCTATTAAATTGATCATGGTTGAATAATATCATTAATTTTAAAATATATATATATATATATTATTTTATTAGTTTAATACAGAATATTTTGATATAGAAAATTAAATACATTGTTCATGGAGATGGTAGGTCATATGTACGCATGAACATTTTTCCATTTTCTCGATGGATTGAAATAAAGAAAGGTAAATAATATATTAAAATTCTTGAATAATTATAATTTAATATATATATTGTTTGTTAATTAGTTTTATCCTTACTACTTCCCATGTAATGCGTATTAAAAAATCACATCACTCGGTGAGATAGTAGTCCACCGTACACAAAAGTGGGGTTATCGTATCCCCCATAGAATGAAAAGTAAAAAGGTATATGTGATATTATAATAAAAATATATATTAATTTAATAAATATAATATAAATATTTTAAATAAAGCATTATATCCATCCTTTAAATGGGGTAATGAAAAAAAATACATCAGTTCGCAAGGTGGTAGTATGTCTTACACATGATCAACAGTTTCATTTTTCATTTGATGGAAGTGCATATTGATATTGGTTATTAAATTAATATACCAACCCATTGGTGTATATGATATACTGGTGTTATTATATTTTATTTTTTATTACATAATTGAACTTGGAAAAGAATAATTAAAAATAAGGGTCTTAGTGAAGACAATTACCTTTTTTTAGTAGCACCTCCTTTAAATCTCTAATTAAAGGCCCAAGTATTGGTATTTTTGGTGGATAAATAGCACTAGAACATGAATAATGATTTTGGGGATGTATGTTTTTAGTTTTGGTCTATGATATATGGTTTCATAGGTGTAAATAAGTGAAGGGTGGTGGTGACCTTATATAAGTGGGGGAAATTAATTCACTTGGAAACTACGTAGAAGTTTCCCAAAATAATCCAAAATAATAGTCATTGTGAATAAAAAAAGATTAAAAATTATAATTTATTATAATTTTGGAAGTTTAATATTGAAATTATTCCATAAAATATTATTTAGGCATGTTTTGGGCCTTTTTAACTATTATCTTTTTATTTTAACCCCTCATAAACCTTATTTTTACCTTAAACATAATAAATAAATTATTGTTTTTACTATTCATTATGGTTCAAAATTAATTTGAACTTATTAAATAATAAAATATTTAGATTAAAAATTTTGAATCCATTTTACTAATTCAATTGACAGATGTTGAAAAAATAAATTTAAACCAAAACCCACAGACGTTCCAAAAAAGAGGGCTTTTAAGAAGTTAATTTTTCAAGTGTAAGATGATATTATATTAACTATATGTTATATAATAATCATTATATGAAAATAAATAAAATATTATTGATATTTAATATATAAATTTAATTTAAAACATTCCCCATTATGGCTCATTTTTATTAATTAAAATAGAGAAACATTTTTCAGGCTAAAACAATTTTTAGAAAAACAAACTCATTTTTAACCCCAAAAATGAACTTATACTAAAATACAATAAAAAGTTGATTAAAATTTAATTAAGTGAATTAAATATAACTAAATAATACTTATTTTAATCTAAAACATAGAAGGGAATTTAAAGTGTTTTATTTATTCAAAATAAATGATTGTTTTACAAAAAATTAGTTTTTTTCAATATTCTCTGAAAAATAAACAATTACCCAAAATTTCTAAACATTTCACAATAGGTTAATTTTTATATGATGATTTCAAAAATTAATTTCATTTTTAAAATAAATTTTCTAAAATTTCATAAAAATTAAAAAAATATTTTATTAAAAATACTTATCTTTTATTAATAAAATTACTTTACTAAATATTGATTGAATATTTACAGAAAATTTATAATTATGTTTATATATAGTGTAAAATATATGTGCATATTTCATAAATTAGTTATTGTAATTAATACTCACCTATATAATGGCTTTGTTATAATTTCCATATATAAAATAATATAAATTCTTGGTTTGCTGAAGCATGGAGTTATTTATAATGAAAAATGTTCAAAAGATTAAATTTATTTCAAAATAAATTCAAGAAATCTTAGAGTGTTACATTATACCCCTTAAATAAATTGTGTTCTAACAATTTTAACTTGTTCTCACTAAATATGGGGTTAATATTTCAAAATCTTATTATGGGAAACCCACATAGTAAATAGGGTTAATAAAACCCCCTATTGACAAGAGGGAAAGTGATTTAGGAATGTCATCTAAAATAGGAAATAATAATTTTTCCATGTAGAATATAATTGTTAGGAAGTGAAAAATTAGGAAATATAAGAGAAACATTACACTGAAATACTTATGGGGAGTTATAGAGAACACGGTCATTAGAATGTTAATGCCTACAAGGACATATATCTATGATAGGTGAAAAACCCATTCATTCATCAAATATTAAGTTAAATTTATAAAAATTATTTCAAGATCCCTTTCTTAAATTTCAATAATTTTCATGAGAAAATATACATACATTATTTAATTCTATTTCATAATCCAAATCTTATCCCTTAGTTTTTCCTCAATAATTTACCTCATCATCTGTTACATTAAGAAATAAAGATAAATTTCTCTATTCTTAAATATCTAAGGGGTTATATGATCCATAAAATAATGATAATTCATACCTTCTATATCTAGTTATCATCATAAGAAAATGGTTATCATAATTTATCCAATATGCATTAATATTCATATGGGTAAGTATCATAAAAATCTCTAAAACATTATCTAAAGTTCAAATTAAATCATTACATTAGTGGATTACAATATGATCCTTCCAAAATTTAAAATTTAGAAATAAGTTTAATACATTTTCAAAATCAACTTATAATTAATTACCCAAAAACATGATGGAAATCTTAATTGTTACATACAAACCATGTAATTACCTTTATCTTTTATTATATTAAGATTTGGTAATACCTTTAATTAACATAAATACATATTGAAAAAATACATACTTTCTTACTACATAAATAAAAAATATATTATTAGAGATATTTCTTAAATTAAAAAATGTTGTAAAATCAATCAATCATAGCAGAAACCAATTTTTCAAAAAATCATGAATGTATTCCAAGATAATAAGTACTATCAATTTTTATTTATCCATATGAATCATATTTTTATCCCAAAATCCTTATCTCAATATCAAGAAAATATTAAGGGTTATCTTTCCCTTAATAATGTGTTTTTCATAAATATATCTTTTCCATAAAATTACTTTTCAAGGACATCAATAACATGAAACATATTCCTGTAAATCTTTATTAAAAACAATTATACAGAAAAATCCTTATATATTTCTTGATTAATATAACATAATTATTGAATTCCAATACGTAAACACTTCAATCATCCCACTTATCAAATCATTAAGTAGGATTCATTATAAAATCCCCAAATAACTCTATCCTACAATATAAGATATTAATCATGTGTTAACCCGTATCACCCTCTATTTAATCATGAATTCATTTAATATAAAAAATACTTTTACAAACCCCCATACCTTTTATATGTCATTGTTAGTCTCCTCATCATAACATTATAACCATTACTTTTATACCATTTCTGATTTTATTCATAATATTTCCCCTTACGACATAAATTTTCATAATTTATATGTTTTCAACGTTTAAAACATTCATTGGTCAATAATACTTATGGGATACCAATATTACCATCTTCTAAATTAACTAATCTTTTCTTTTTCCCTTGATAATTACTTACTATGTTTCTTTATACATGCATAAAAACATCATCTTCTCCCTTTATGAAATTCCCTTGAGTTATTCATCATACATTTTTGACATATAGGAATCTAATTATTCCTTTTTCAATGGTCTCCACTCCCCAAAATCTCAACTAAATCTATGCTTATCTTATTTAGTGAGCCTAAGGGTTGATTAATATGAATTTTTTTAATAAAATATATTGATAAATGATTCAACATAATAAAAATATCCTTCACTCCAATTATCATCTCATTTGTTTTCTCATAAACGAATGGTCTATCACATTAAATGTTAACCCAGTTCATTATGGTTGCCTTCATTGACAAAAACAAAAAAAAGTGTGAGTAACAATTTTCATAGTGGGAAACTACATAATCATGAAAAATAAATTATATTATATCTAAATAATGAAACCTTTTTAAAATATATGACATTGTAGGCTTAATCTTTGTCATTTAAGGTCATTATTAAAATCTTTAATAATAATTCATAAAGTGTTTGTGGATTTCCAATGCATATCCCCCATGATTGTCAAACCTGGTGTGCAGTGAGGCCCATTTTCATACACCAGGAAATAATTGATTCTATATCAATGCACCATTTTCAATTTTGTTACCCCCAAGTACCATGTGATAGAGCTACATCCACTTTTAGTATCCATATGGGGATTTAATTTATTGAAAACCACTCACTCTATCTTTCACCAAAATTCCAGGACATTTTCTTATATATTGACCTACCCTTAGACTGATCCCTATATATATCCACATAAACAACCCTGTGGAACTCACTAAGTTTTTCTCATCATAATATCCAATTATTAAATAAATATATCCTCTGATACCAACTATAACAACCTAGTATTTTCATACATGAATATTATATATTTTTAAATGAATATTCAATGCATTATAAAAACAAAAGCTAGAGGACCAAAATAAGTTATTGTATTTGAAGAATAGGTACAAAATAATCTAATTTGGTGAAATATATTCAAAATCACTCATAAAGATATTACCCCTTATTAATCTTCACAAATATACCCTACTTAAAACCTTTCTTCATAACCCATGGAAAGGAAACATAAGAAAGGGAGAGCTCAGATACTCAGTAAGGGTAAGAAAGTGAAATATCAATGATCACATAAGTAGTAAATGAGAATAAGGTTGTAATATCATGATCCCAACATTTGAAAACCATACCATATATATAATTGATCAGAATCTTAAGTCATGTAGTAATTATTAGTAGTTCATAATATGTGAATCATAAGGAAATCAAATAAAATTATCCATTAGATCATAAAATTGGAATAAGAAATAAGATTGTTTCATACACATAAGTATAGAAAATACATTTCAATATAATCAAGGATTTCTGTCAAGGATAACATAGTGGAATGGGTTCACTCACCAAACCATCTTAGTAGTCAAGGTTCACTCCCAAGACTATAATAGACAAAGTCCCTTACTAAAATAGGTTCACTCCCAATTCTACTTCTATCTATATCATGAGATATAAATTTTTACCCAATTCATTGGAAGAATATATAGGTCCCAACCATCACATAATGAAATACATATGTATGTTTAATATAAGATCATAAAATATTCATCATATCAAGAATCATTAAATGAAATGGGTTTCCTAATAATTTTATTATAAAACAAACTATGTAAAAAATCAGGTTTCATAATCATTTCATAATTTCTTCATAGAATAACCTATGAAATGGAGTAGGTTTTATAAACATCATTACATCATAAACATAAACTTTTTTTAGAAATAATTATAATGTAATCATTCAATCATATCCCAATTCAGACTTAGGTAATATCAACATATATCATCATTAATGGAAACTAATTTGGAAAAGACTTCGGAAAATTTCATAAGTAAAATGAATTTTCTTTGAAAATCACTTTTAAAAAATAAAAAATCATAAAAAAAAATTGAAACCATTTTCTTTGAAAATAATATTTGAAAAATAATAAAGGATTATTTGAAAATTATTTAAAACATTTCCTAACGAGAGTGTCCTTTATCTTTGGAATAAGAAATTTAAAATATAAAACATTTTAAAAATAATTTTCTTTTGAAAATATCCAAGAAAATATATAATGTAAACTTTAAATAAAATAATGGTCATACAGGAAGGAAATTACATTTATATCGTACACATTATAACAAATATTCCTTTGGCATTTTTCATAAAATCCAAAATGGAATTTTTTGAAAAAATACATGAATATTCCTTTCAAAATGTTTTGTTAAAAGTAAATAATGGGTAAAATGTATTTAATAAATTATTTTAATAATTTAAAATACATTTTTAGAAAAAAAAATTGGAATGAAAATGGTTTTCGACCAAAGAGTTAAATCAATAGGATTTTTCTTAACAAAAACCTTTTAAAGTCTTTAGTACATAAAGAGTGGAAAATGAAGGGAAAACGTGTATTCTAATGAAATAACTAGAGTATGAGAAGTTTCATGAGTTTCTTGAGATATTTATCATTATATTTCATTATTGGAATCATAATCATAAGCAATCCCAATAAATGATGATATTGTATCATAAAACACATACCACATTGGTTTCATTGGATTATTAGCCACGTAAAAGAATAATATTAAATGAAACATATAATATCATGATAATAAGTAAATTACTGATATTATATCCAAAAGGGGCCACATGTGCACCCCATAAAATAATATAGGTGTATAACATAACACATGTCTCGAAGAATGAAAATCGAGACGAAAATCCCTTTCCTCATTGGTAATTTTTAAAGAGTAATGTAACAACCCTAAATTCTATCAATGGAAATTCTCTTAATATAATTATTTCCTATGGTATAATCAAATAAAATATCTTATATAAAATAGTAAAAAATTTATAAATTATTAATTAATGAAATAAAATGCATTTCTAAAAGTTAATGAACTTATACCATGGGAATAGTAACTTGACCTTTAAAATAGTAACATAACCATTATGAATAATAAACCATAAAATTGAATAGTAAAACTACCAATGAAAGTATAAATAATATTTTTCAATACTTTAAGTGACAATATTATATAATTATATCATAGTATAATTAAATAAATATTTTAAAAATTATTAATCAAGTGTTGGTATTTTTTAAGTCATAAATATTTAATTACAATTTTATAACTACTTTAATAATTTAATAGAAAATTTTCCTTTATAAAATGTATTCATAAATTATTATTTTGAGGTCATATGATTATAAGATAATTTTATGGGACCTTAGTTAATTTTTCAATGTGTTATAAAATCAGTTATAATTTTAAAATATGTGTTTTTTAAGTAAAGTGTGTTTTTAATTAAAAATTATATTTCTAAAATTTAGAAAATTATTTTCATAAAATGTAGTTCATTTATTAATTGTATAAATCAATAAGGTTTTAGGTATAATTTTTTGTATTTTTCTAAAATACTTTATTTTTTGTGAATAGTGAAATAGATTAATTTGGTGTATTTATACATTATAAGTTAAATAAACTATTTATTGAGTAATGGAAGATGTAATAACTATTTTTTAAAACTCCCATGATCTAATTTATTTATTTAGACTTAATAATTATCACTATTTCTGCTCTTGAAAAAAAATAAACTAATGAATTAATTCATAAGAAGCACCCCTCTCCTCTACTCTAAATACAACTCCTCACCACCTCTTCTCCTCACACATCTAAAGCCTTAATCCTTGTCCAAATTATACTAAAATATCCTTCCAATACCCTTACCTATGTACAAAATATTGTTTTCTCAAAAAAATAACAAAAAAAATCCCCTAATGAGGTTCTCAAGAAGAAGGTATCAAGAGGCAAAACCCTCTTCCTTTTCATTTAATTTTTTTCAAGTTCCTTTTTTTCTTTTTCTATCATCACCTCCCCTCATAAAAATGGTATGATAAATCTAGTACCTTAAATATACTATAATATTTTATGATAATTTAATAATTATTCATCATCTCCCATTCCCCCTCTTTTTATACTAAGAATGAAAACATCATTTGTGTTGTGTCGATTTACCGCCTTTGTGGACAACATGCATTCATCTTTCAATTCCACCTACAAGGCTGGTCATGAAACTATTTTTATGGTTTAACCAGAATATAATATATTTATTATATCTTATTTAATGTTTTGTAATAATTTTTTACACATTATATTAATGTATAAAATAAAATGATTTCATTGTGATAGAAAACCGCTAAAATAAACCCAAAAGATTATCATAAACTATTTATCTAATGATTCATTCCCATGACATAAATCCAAACGATATATAATAACAATTTAACCTATGTAATATAATTAATAAAATAAATTTAATTTTAGATAATTACTTCCACTTTACACAAACTTTCATACATGTATACAAGTAAACTGATTATAAAAACCAAAGAAACCAACGCTCTGAAATGATGAAAATGAATCTCTTAACCCATCAAAAAGGCCATAAATGAACTTGATAAAGTTATAATAAATAAAATACATTTATAAAAGGTTATTTAATTATTAATTAATTAATATAATTTAATTATCCATGACATTATGTTCAATTGAAGGACACCTTCTTACTTAAGGTAAGGGATTTAACCCCAACCTCCATTATTATTTATGGTTATTCCTTCTCTATTTTTACCCAATTCAGATTTTATTTTATTTTATGTAAATATTCTAAATGTTATTTATATTCTCCAAAATAATTTATCAAGATTTTTCATCCTTATTTTTTGGGGATATACTTGTTTTTAAAAGGTTTTATACTCAATTCTTCCCGATAAGAAAACTCGATTTTAGGTAACTTCTTGAATTCTTACCCAATTTCAAGTGAACTATATAATATTTTTTAAGAAAAAATTATATTTATAGAAACAAAAAATTTATTAATAAAATTTTCTTGGTTCACGTATGGTTTTATATAACAAATTATTCCCTTTTTATCTTTAAATGTTCCTTAATATTTTCCTTAAACTCCACTAAAATGTTTTATTTAAAAAGTTTCTTAATAGATATTTCTAAATGTTATCTCTTAATTTTGACATAATTTATCATTATATTTTCTTATATTACCTTATTAATGAATATCTATGATTTAAATCCTTTCTTTCATGGAAACCATTTTGATATTGCCTTCTTTTATTCCTTTTTGACAAGATTGTGATACCCAATTCTTACTATGGGTAACCCTTATGTTTATGTTTTATTCTTTATATATGATTCTTCATGTGGAAAAAATATTAATGAACATATTATTATGGGTTCTACCAAATATTTCTCAGATTCATTGTGTAATTCTTAGTTTCATGAGACGTTATGTGAAACAGTCTTGGTGGTTAGCCTTGATGCATGCTCCATGTACAATGGTCTTGGGGGTTAGCCATAACTCATGATCATCTATATGAAATGATACTTTACACATGATAGATTCATGTTTAATGTTTCTTTAACATTACTATGAATCCATTATTTTATGATCCTATGTTATGATTGCTTATATTTTATCATGTTACATTCCATTTTTATCATTTTTTATGCCTTCTATCCCATGTGCGAAGATTTAATTTAATTTTTATTACCTTACTGGGATTTTTAGCTAATCCCTTTTACCATGTTATCCCAAGGTTATTCTATGCAGATGTAAGGGAAAAATGGATGATAATATCTCATAATGGATGATAAATAAATAATTTTTTTAGTCCCATGTTTTCAGTATTATATAACTAGTCTTCTAAGACACTATAATTTATGATCATTGGCTTGTAATTTGATAGTAAATTATGTTTAAAATTGTGTAATTATATGTGTAAAAATATTGGGATACTATAGTGGCTGTCATAAAATATTCTAGTTATTTTTTGAGATTATGAATATAGCACTTTATTAATAACTTTAGGTATTAGACCAACAATAAGAAGACATTCTTGTATATTGGTAGATATTTATTAAGTGATTTATCAAGAAAATGCACCCATATCTAGATATTACAAGTGGATGTGGTTTTAGAACAGATATACCTAGGAGTAACACTCTGCTAAGGTATTCTAGTCCTAACTCAGGGTAAACTGGTACATGAAAATGGGACTTACTTCACACCTTATTTTACACTCCTAAGGGATATGATTTGGTAAATTAATAATCTCCTTAAAAACCATTATTAAGGGAAAAATTAAAATAACTATAATAATATATGTTAGGAAATAGATCATGGATAACCTAGATTTAAACCTAGGTAATCATAAGTTAGGATATACTTGCCCTTAATAATTTTATCCCTTTATGGTCAAAGTTTTGTTTTCTTATATTGAGTATTCAAGACCCCCTAAATTCACTTTATTGTTCATAGTTAATGGAACTAAATAGAAGAAAATAATCCAGAAATAAATGTGATATGAAGTGTGTTTATTAACCTAATGATATTACAAATATGATGGGAATATGTACCCAAAACTTTATAAAATTACTTACTTAGCTAGCTCAAGTTATGACTAATAATTTGAATAATGTGGAATTATCTTCTTCTCGAAGGAAAGAGAGAGATGCCTTTGATTCATTATTGTGGAAAATGCCTCCCATGTTTAGTAGATCTTTTGATCCCCTCCTCGTGGCAGAATATATTAACACCATTGAAAATATACTCTCTATCCTCTATTGCTCATAAGAATAGAAAGTTGTGATGGTGTTCTATCATTTTGATGGGCAAGATAATCAGTGGTTGACATTAATCAATAATATGAATTCCAAGGATGAAATTGATTCCATTTATTGGGGGGGATTCAAGAAAAAAAATCTAATAAATATTTTCTCTAAACCCTCTGTTTAAAGATGGAAATAGACTTCCTTATACTTAAGCAGAAGGGAGAGGATTCTGTGTGGGATTATGAATAAAACTTTAAAAGTATTTTTAGATATTCATTTGGATTTATCGTGGACACAGAAATAAAGGTGGATTGATTTTTTATTAATATAAATGTGAGCCTATCTAATGTGTTAGTGATTCAAGATATTAATAGTTATGAGGATGTATTTTTTTCCCTCAAGGATTAAATAGAGATCAAAGACTACCAATGGTCTTGTGGTCCCAATGTAAAAAAGTGGAAATAGAGTCTAATATGGGTGGATAAACAAATAAATCACATGATATAAATAATAATGAATATCTCACATGTAAATTTTTTTGGAAGAAGCACCCTGGTAACTGTATAAAGTTAATCAGGAAATGCTTTAAATGTGGAATAACGAAGCATCTATATAATAAATTCCAATAGGATATGAATAATTAATCTAATGTGGAGGAAAATGAAGGTTTAAATTAACACATTGCATGTAGTTTTCTCTTTCAACTTCAAGGAACATGGGAATTTTTTAAACCAAATCACTATACCTAGGGTTGTCAAAGGTAATCAAAAACAACCTCCAAGGCAACAAGGAAGGTATTATACTATCACTACTACTAAGTTGGAAACAAAAAATGATGTGGTGATAGGTATACTGGTTATTCATTCAAGAATAGTGAACATACTATTTGATTCATGTTCTATGCACTCTTTAATATCTTTCAAGCTTAATAGAACTATTCAAACACCATATCAAAATATGAAGGTTGAGTTATCTGTAATAATAGATAATGGGTTAATTATTGCATCAAAATTACATAACTCCACCTTGGTTAATTTTTATGGGCTGAACCTAGCAAAAAATCTTGTATTACTTCATTTGGTGGAGTTTCATGCTATTTTGAGCATGGATTGGATATTTGTATAAAATGTCAACATAGACTTTTGGGAAAGGGAGATCACTCTTCACGTCATAAAGCATCTTCAATTATTGATAAGTGTAAGGACTAAGATGGATCTCATTCAAAATAATTGGCTCATGTGTGGATATTACTGCCTTATAATCAAGAATATCATTCTCAAATGATTGAGATAAAGTAGATGATCATGCTCAAAACATTCCCATCATGAGATATTACAATGATGTATTCCCTAAAGAATTTCCTAGTCTTCCCCCTAATCAAGAGGTTGAGTTCTCAATTGAACATATCCATGGATATTTTCCTTTATCAAAGACACCTTAAATAATGGACACCAATGAGATGGTAGAACTGAAGAAGTAGTTACAGGGGAATATAGAAAATGGTTTTATATTCCCAAGTGATTCACCATGGGGTGCACCATTCCTCTTCAATAAGAAGAATAACATATCAATGAACGTCTACATTGATTATCATGAGCTCAATAAAATCACGATAAAGAACAAGTATCCCCTACCAAAAATAAATGAATTATTTGAACAAATCCATGGCAAAAATTATTTATTTATAGAAGACCTTCAGTGGGGATAACAGTAATTAAAGGTGATGCAGGAATATATTCCCATTATTACCTTTCTAACAGGGTATAGATACTATTAATTCAAAGTGATTCCCTTCATACTCTCTAATTCTCTAGAAATTTTCATGGATTTAATTGATAGAGTATTTTTGGATTACCTTGAAAATATTTTGGTGGTCTTTATTAATGATATTCTAATATACTACAAGAGAAAGGAGAAACATGAGAATAATTTGAATACTATGTTGCAGACTTTGCAAAGGGATAAACTCTATGAAATTTACAGTAAATGTGCGTTCTATATTGAGGAAGTATCACTCTTGGGGAATATTATTACCAGCAAAGGGATATCTATGGACCCTTCCAAGACAAAGGTAATCAAAGAGTGGCCAAGGCTAACTTCTGTAATAGAGGTTCATAGTTTTCTTGGCCAAGATGAGTATTACCGATGATTTTTGAAGAACTTATCCTGATTTTAAAACCCAATAACCATGTTGACATGGAAGGGAGTAAAGATTTTATGGACTCATGATTGTGAGGAAAGATTTATGGAGCTAAAAAAGAGGCTTATCTTTGTGCCAGTACTCACACTATCGATAAGTGAATAACGCTTTGTGGTATATAGATATGATTCAAATAATGGATTATAATTTTTCTAATTAAAAATGATAAATCAATATCCAATACCTCAAGGAAGTTGAAAATTCATGAGCGAAACTATCCTACACGTGACCTGGAGTTGGCAGTTTTGATCTTCGTGTTGAAAATATAGCATCATTATCACCACATGGATAAGTGTGAGATATATACTAATCATAGGAGCCTCAAATATATATATTCAAATATAAGAATCTAAATATAAAACATCAAATATTTTTATATATCATCTATGATTGCAATTTCTCAATCCACTACCATCCTAGTAAGGAAAATAATGTAGAAGATTCTCTAAGTCGAATGGATCCTACATCTTTATCAATGATGAGAATCGAGAAGAATCCAATCTTCCTATACTTTTAAAAGATGGACATGGGAATCATTAAGGTAGGAACATCATTATTTATTCCTAAATTGATTTCTTAACCATCCATTATAGATAAAATAAAGGATTCTAAAAGAAATGATGTGGAAATTCAGAAAAAGGTGGAAGGTATCAAAAATAAAAAATCTTTCAAGTTCAGGATCAATGAGGATAGTGTCATAAGATTTGGGTCACAACTATGTATACCATCCAATAATGGGATAAAGAAATATCTTCTAAATGATGCATGTACCTTACCTTATCTATTCACTTAGGGATCAAAAATATGTATTGAGATCTTTGAGAGAACTTTTGGTGGGAGAAAATGAAAATGGAGATCATGGAAAATACATCTAAGTGCTTGGTATGTAAACAAGTGAAGGATAAAAGGAAATATTTTAAAGGAATGATAAAACTATTATACATACCAACATGGAAGTGGGAAAACATCACCATGGACGTTTTCAATGGACTTCCAAAGACATCTAGAGGAAACAATTCTATATGGGTTATTATGGATCATCTTAGAAAAATATCTCATGTTATCATAATTCGAGATGTCTTCTCACTATATAAACTAGCACAATTATATATTTAAAAGAAGTAATAAGGATGTATGGTGTACCATTATTGATTGAATCTAATCAAGATCCAATATTCACTAAGAAGTTCTGAAAAAGTCTCCAATATTCTCTAAACACTGAGTTAAACTTTAGTATGGCATATCATCCACAAACTGAAGGACAATATGAGTGCACTATATAGACAATATAATACATATTGAGGTCATGTTCTATGGATATCAAAGGTGTATGGGACCAAAATATGCCTTGAGTTGAGTTCTCTTACAATAACAGTTTCCACTCTAGCATCTTAATGGCTCCATATGAATCTTTTTATGGAAAAAGGTGTATAATATCAGCATGATGGGATGATTTCGGTGAACGGAAGATGTTAGGACTTGAAATGGTTGACGAAATGGTGGAGAAGGTGAAAACCATTCAGCAGCACATCAAGGCAGCTCATTATTGAAACAATATCTATGCATACAATCATCAATAAGATCTTAAGTTTAAATTTAGAGACATGGTATTCCTCTTCATATCTATATGGAAGAGGTTCATGAGATTTGGGAATAAAGGAAAGCTAAGTCCCAGGTAAATCGGCCCCTTTGATATCCTTGATCATGTTAGATATGTGGCCTATTGACTAGAACTTACCCCAATTATGTCTCAAGTTCATGATGTATTCCATGTATCCCTCTTGAGGAAGTACATACTAGAACCCTCACATGTAATGAATTCAAATGTGGTATATTTAGAGAATTATCTTTCTTATGAGGAGCATCCATTAAATATATTATATTATTGAGATAATTTTATAAGTAATAAGACTACTCACCAGGTCAAATTACTATTGTGGAACCATAAGTATGAAGAGGCAATGTGGGAACTGAAGGAAGATAAGATATAATAATACCCACACCTTCTTTCAATGTATAATGTAAAATGAATTTTTGAGGGTGAAATTATACAAATAGAAAAGAATGTAATGACCGTAAATTATATCAATGGAAATTCCCTAATTATAATTATTTTTTATGGTATAATCACATAAAATATCATAGATAACACACTAAAAACTTTATAAATTATGAATTAATGAAATAAAATGCAATTCTAGAAGTTAATTAACGTATACCAAACGAATAGTAACTTTATCTTTGGAATTGTAACATGAACCTTCTGAATAGTAAACTGGAAAATTGAATAGTTACCTCACTAATGAAAGTATAAATAAAATTTATACATCTTATAAGTGATAATATGATATAATTATATGATCATATAAATAAATATATATTTTAAAAAACACTTATTAAGTGTTGGTATTTTTATAAGTCATAAATATTTAATTAACTAATTTAATAATTTAAAAGAAAATTTTACTGTAAAAAAATGTATTCCTAAATAATTATTTTTGATTTATTTTGATTATTAAATAATTTTATGGGACCATAGTTAATTTTTTAAAGTATTATAAAGTCAGTTATAATTTAAAAACATTTTTTTCGAGTAAATTATAATTTTAATTGAAAATTAGATTTATCATATTTAGAGAATTATTTTCATAAAATGGAGTTCATTTTTGAATTTTACACATAAATAAATAGTGAGGGTGAATTTTTTATATTTTTCTAAAATTCTTGAATTTTTATGAATATTGAAATATATTAATTCGTGGTATTTTTACATTATAAGTTAAATACACAATTCCTTCAGTCATGGATGATGTAAGAACCATCGATTCAAACTCACATGATATAATTAATATATTTAGTCTTAATAATCCTCACTAATTCTTTTCTTCAAAAAAATAATAATCTAATGAATTAAGTAATGAGAAAATACCACTAACCTCCACTATAATAACCACCCCTCACTACCTCTTCTGTTCACACCACTAAAGCCTTGATCCTTGTTCGAATTCAAATCAAATCTACTAACAAGCCCCTTCCCCACGTCCTGAAGATTTTTGTATTTAAAAAATACCAAAAGCAATCCCTTAAGGAGGTTCTCAAGAAGAAGGAATCAAGAGGTAAAACCCTCTTCCTTTTCTTTAATTGTTTTTTAAAGTTCCTTTGTTTTATTTTTATATTTTCACCTCCCCTCATCCAAATGTAATTATAAATCTACTAACTAAAATATAATATAATTTTTTTATGCTAATGGAATAATATATCATCATATTTCTTTCCCCATCCTTCTATACAAATAATTAAAACATCTTCCATGTGGTGCCAATTTATCGCCTTCATAGACGATGTGATTTTATAATTCAATTTCACCTTCAAGGATGGTCATGAAAAAGCAAATTTGGTTAAACTAGATTATAATATATTAATTATATCTTATTGAATGTTCTGGAATCATTTTTTACACATAATATAACTTACAAAACAAAATGAGTTCCTTGTGATTGAAAACTGCCAAAATAAACTCAAACGATTATCATAAACTATTTAACTAATGATCCATACCCATTACATAAAACTAAATGATATAAAAGACCAATTCGACCTATATAATATCATTAATAATGTATAATTTCAATTTTGGATAATTATCCCCACTTTACATAAAATTTCATACATGTATACAAGTAAACCAATCATGAAAACCAGGGAAACCAACGCTCCCAAATAATGAAATTGAATCTATTAACCCATCAAAAAATAAATGAACTTAATAAGGTAATATTAAATTAAAAACATATATATAAAGGGTTATGGACTTTTTCTTTAATTAATCTAATCTCATTATCCAGGACATTAAGATCATGTGAAGAACACATTCAGATTTAAGGTAAGGGATTCTACTCAGACCTCCATTATTCCTCCAGCTTATTCTTTATCCCTTTTACTCTAATTATATTCAATTTTATTTTTGGGTACATATTATAAAATTTTTTATATGTTTCAAAATCAAGTATTAATATCCTTTCATCCTTATTTTTTAGGGATATACATGTTTTTAAAAGGTACCCTGCTTGATTATTCCCAATAAGCAAGCTCGATTTAAGGGAACTTCTTGAATTCTTGCCAAATTTCAAATGAACTCTCTAATATATTTTAAGAAAATATTATTTTTCCAGAATCAATAAATTTATTATGAAAAAAATTATTGTTCAAATTCTAGTTTTATATAAAATATTATTCCCTTTTCTAATTTAAATACTGTAATATTTTCCTTAAACTGCGCTAAAATGTTTTATTTTTAAACCTTCTTAAATACTATTTTTATATGTTATCACTTTATCTTCATATCACTTATCATGATTTATTCCTATATTCCCTTATGAATTTCCATTTATGATTTAAATCCTTTCTTTCATGGACACCATTGTCATATTCCCTTATGTTTTTCCTTTTTGACAAGATTTTTTGTACACAATTCTTAGTAGGGATAACCCTTAAGTTTATGTTTGATTCATTATGTATGATTATTAATGTGGAACACATATTCATGAACATGTTATGATTGAGGTTTTAAGATAGAGCTCCAATTAATTGGGTAATGTTTCATCTCATGAGACGTTATGTGCAATGGTCTTGGTGGTTAGCCATGACTCATTCTCCATCTGTAATGGTCTTGGTGGTTAGCCTTGACTTGTGTTCCTCTATGTGAAATGGGCCTTGACTCATGATAAATTCATGTTTTATGTTGCTTCCACATTACTATGAATTTATTATTATATAATCTCATGTTATGATTTGTAATGCCCGGACCCCAGTTACCCAGAGTCGGTGCATTATTTTAATACATTGTCATGATTACAAGTAATCAAGTCTTGAAGGACTGATCAGTTTTGCAGTCTTGGGAAATAGATTACATACATGAATGTTACATTTCACATTAAGACATACAAAACAATATAAATAATATTTATGAACGCCATTATTCCCTTGGCTTAACCCTACATATCAATCACAATAAACTTTATGGAATCCTAGAAAAAATAAAACATAGAAAGGGGTGAGGTCAAATGCTCAGTAAGGGTAAGCAATACAGCGGAAACTTTCATAAATAAGCATAAACATTTTTCAAGCACTATATAACTAAAACAAAAGTCTTTTAAACTTGACCTTCAGCATAATATGGAAAAAATAAAATGAAATAATGACACTTACTTATTCATATGGATATTCTACTAGTCGAATAATCACAGGCAATATCACTAACCACTTTCATAATGATGGAATGCATAATTTCGGACTATCATAACCACATAGCCAAGGCCTCGTGCCAAGATTACAAATAATATTTTGCCAAGTCCTTGTACCAAGACACTAGTTTGTCTCATGAGACATACCGATGCATCGAGGAGATATAGCGGGCTCCATCCGTCACTTACTAAGACCAATGCATTCCCATATGAAAAGGTTTAAACATAACATAAACATTCGTATTAAAACTAGCATATGAAATGTCAATACTTTCTCCATAAACCATGAATGGTATAAAAATAACACATCCACAGTAAAACATATCACAAAACCTTCAATACAATACAAAAGTTTTGTATCATAATAAAACAACTTCAAATAAGTTTAAAATCTATCAAAGGATGTTGACATAGATGAAATCAAAACTATTTGAGAGAAATGCCTATTTTCTCAAAATCATTGAAAAGTCACACATTTATAAAGGAAGTAATTTAAAAGAGATTTTTGAATCAAAGTGTCTCATACCACTTTGAAACTTTTTAAAAGAAATATCATTTCAAAACATTCATGTCCATATAAATAAATCCTTAAAATCATTTTGAAAACATGGACATTAATTAAAAAGATTTTGAAAGATAAATCTTTAAAAAATTTAAAATAATGATCTTGATAAAGAGTACCTTTGACAAATTCTTAAAATATTAATTTTGAAATCATTTACAAGTCACATAATTATAAAATAAAAAACTGACTTTGAAAATATTCTTATAAGCTTGTAAGGAAAGCTTCAGTGATTTTATAACGGCGGAAAATAACCGCACCCTCCGTATAAGTTTAAAAATACATTCTAACCTTAAATTTGTCGAAAAGGTTAAAAGTACCTTTTTTGGAAAAAGATGGAAATATTCCTTTCAAAATACATAAAGGAATAAATGACTTTAACCCATTGTCTAGTAAATAGTAAAAATGTTTTTAAATACATTTTTAAGGAACATGTATGTGGATGATAAAGAGATCTCAGTAGATAATTACGTATAAACAACCTCGAATAATAAAGAGATTGTAAAATTAACCCTTACCATGTAATTTTCCTTGGTTGGGGTAGGTTAAACTCATGTATAATAGTGAAATAATTGTTATTAAATTATACAAGAATAATTTACATTAATATGATATCATATATGATTGATTTGTTAAAAATATTTTAGAATTATCGTTGTTTCGGGTGTTAACTTACTCGTTTTCTTTTATATGTTTTGTTACATAAGACGTGTTTTTCATGGATATGTTGTATCTTATTCATATACAGAATGATATTAAGTCCTTAAACATTATTATTAATCTTCAAATGATAATTATACTTGAATGGATATGATGGAGAATGAATCTCATTGCGTTCGTGGAGGTGATAGTCCGTACGTACGCACGAGCAACAATATCATTATTTTGATATTAAAATAATATATAATTGGATGGTATATCATATATTAAGAATCATTATCATGTTATATTTATTATTTAAATGAATTACAAATCATTATTATACCCATTCAAATAATAATATATTGAATAACAATTACACCACGACGTGGAGACGGTAAGTCGTACGTACGCACGTATGGTGACATGTCATTCAAAGGATGGATAGAATACTGAATATGGATGTACCATATTTATAATATTACAGTATATAGGAGATACTGGATTCATTATTTTAGAATGGTAAAAACAAAGAAATAAGAATTTGAAGAAGAAATGAATTTGAAAAAGGGTGGTGAAAGCATTACCTCTTCTTCGGGTTCTTCCTTTTAATTTGATCAAAAGGGCTCCTTAGGTTGGCTTTCTGATCAAACTAAGGCCTCTAGGTTTAGGTGAGGGAAGTTGAGAGAGTATTTGGGTAGGTTTTGGCCGAACCAAAAGGCTTTAAAGGTGTGAATTAATGAAAAGGAGGAGTGCCATTTTATAAGAGAGGTGAGGGGCACCTTTGGAAAAGCTAGAAATATTATTTTATAATAAATTCATATTCGGTTTCTAATGGCTCCAAAGTGTATTATTTAAAGTTTAAGGTGGGGTTAGGTCTAAAACCACTAAACCAATAGGATTTATACAGTTTTGGGTTACTATATTAACCTTATCTTTAAGTATTAACTCTTAGTTAATTAGTTTCACTTTTACAATGTCTCTTTGTATTTTTATATTATATGGTTAATAAACTTAATATATACATCCAAGCGACCCTCAAGTGGTCCATTAATGATTCACCTATCATGATATATGTCTCTTGTCTGAACCTTATATTTTTAGTAATTTAATATCAATTAATAATATAATATTTGTTTAAAAACTATTTTATGTCAATTTTGACACTATTCAATAATTGATTTTTAAAATAATTACAAAATTATTACTTCGAAAAAATTTAATTAAATTAATAATAACATGTCATATTATCCTAGAAAATTATTTTTATTTGTTAAAAGTCTCAAATTACATTTACTTGTGTATTTATAATATCAATTATTCAAAATTTTCATTAATTTGGTAATTACTGCATCACCATTGTGTCATAAATAAATTAAATTATATAATGTCTAAAAATTATAAATAAAATTCCATTATGTAGGAAATATTTTTATATTTCTAATGAATATTTATAGTCGAAAATACAACATATATAACCCTTTATAAAAAAAATGTTTTCTAAAAGATATATGCTTATGTCATTTTGGTATTTATTTTAACTTAATTAAAATAAAGTGTACCTATCACCTACAAGTGGCTCCATGGGGTCCCAAAATCGACCCAAAGATGCCCAGGGTTGGACATGTATCCACAAATAAGGTTAGGATACGTTTTAGAGTAATTTAGTATTATTATAATATTATTTGTTAACCCTTATTTACCAGATTTACCCTTTAACAATGGTAAATAAAATATTTACCGAAGTAATTATTCAGAATGTCTAAAAATAACAATTACCTATTTAAACAATTTGGAAATCCTGATTCCAAATATGGAATCCATATTTTCAAATTCAAAACACAGAAGTGGCAGAAATTAATTTAAAATTAATTCCTGCTGTCAAAACAAAAAGTGTGTTTTTTTACATATAATAACTATCAAAAGATTGATACTTGTTTATATCGGGTTTAATTATGAAATTATTTCAAATGACCAACATTGTATTAAATGGTAAAAATATATTCTAAATATACTTTAAAACCACTCAAATTAATAATTTATCACTATTAATTATTTTGATTAAAAAAGTTGTTTTTAATAAAAATTTAGTAATTTTCACTATTCATCAAAATATGAAAGTTATCCGAAAAGTACCAAAATTTCACCCTAAGATAATTTTGATGTTACAAATCCAAAAATTAAATCCATTTATAAAGATAAAATTTATAAAGTTTCAAAATTTAGGTATTACTATTCATATCGGCTAGTTTGATTGGTTGTGGTGTTAGAATCTCGAAGTTGCGTACAATGCACGTCATTGCATTATTCAAAGGGAAACGTACCATGGAAGCTTGGGGAGTTTCATTGTAAATTTTTTATGTCCAAATTCTAGAGAATTAATTTATTTAGTCAAATTGAATATATAAAAGTTTAAAATATTGGATTTAAAAAAAAGGGTTTCACTATTAAAAGTTGGTAAAAGTGCATTTTTTGAAAAATACTTCTTTTATCTGAAAAAATGAATTTGTTATTACATTATGTCTAAGAAACTCATAATATGTATTCTAAAATTATAATGATTATATAAAGTTTAAAATTTAGTTAATATTATTCATAACCTCTTTTGAACGGCTTGTTTGGTAAGTCATGGTGCGCTTGAACTCGGTATTGCGTGTAGTGCAAGTTATTGAATTATTTTGAAGAAATAACACACTATAAAATCTTGGGGTGTTACATTCTCCCCTCCTTCAATAAATTTTGTTCGTGCAATTTGAAATTGTTCTTAAAAAATAAAAGGTTGAAAATAGAAAATATCTTTTTGGGAAAACCCACATCAGAAATTGGGTTACTAAAATTTAGTCTTAATATGAGGAAAAGGGAAATGAAAGGGTCACCACAGAATTATTATCTCGATTAGAAGAACATTGGTGAAAATTAGAGACATATAATTAAAGGAAAAACGTAAATATTTATAGGTAGTGATTCAGGTCATCAATCACAAATAAGTGTAAAATTGAGGTCCTTAAATTCATCAATCTTTGATGATTTAAAATACCATCTGTTCAAAAAAAACATAAGGTATTAGGATAACAAATTTTTGACGTTTCAAAATATCTTAGTTGAAATCCCACATCAAAAAATGAATTAATGAGGCCTCTATTTAAAATAAAGAGAGGTAAGTTTGAAGATTACTAAAAAAAACACATACTAGGGTTCCATGTAGGAAAATATGGATATATAAGAGAAATCTAACCGTCAATTATCTGATGGAGAGTGGTAGAGAACATGGCTATGAAAAGGCCAACAATCCCAAAGCCATAAATTAGTGACGATCTAAGGTACCATCTAGGACAACATTTTTGTTCTAAGTTCCTTTTCATAATTTTGAGGAATTTATTTATGAGATTGTCTAAGATCATAAGGAGATATACATACATTATAATTAGTGTTTTATCCATTAATAAAGTTCTACCACAAACTCATCATTCACACTAAAACATAATACAACTCAAAAATACTCAATTTATCTTAATCGTATAGGGTTCCAAATAAAACGAATTTATAATTCACATATCAAACCCTTTATGAAAAGAAGCTATATTATACTATCCAGTAACTTCATGTAGCACAATGGTAGGTGATAAATCCCAGTTGGACTATGGTTTTGGGTTCGATTCCCACAGCTTTTTCCAACACGACGGGTCGTCACACGGTCTTCATGTTATCCTTTTCTAAAAATCCAAAATAACCTTTCAAACTTAATCTATTCCAACCATTAGACTTATCCAAAATACTATTATCCAAACTCATGGACCAAAATTTATAAGGAAGTTAAACATACTGAGGATCCTTTTTTCCATGTAATAACATGTGAATTCATTCCTCATATATTCTTTTACAACACCGCAACATCCTGAATTGCCAAAATCAACCATCTCTTATTCCAAAATCACTACCTCAATTTTAGAACCATATTAAGGTTTATCTTTCCTTCAACCATGTAATTTCCAAAAAAATTAACTCGCTATAGAGTCACTTTTCTTAGTACCATAAAATCTCAAATCCTTAATGAAATAGTACTGCATTACAATCCTTATTTATTTCCAGAACATCATTGATACAACACTTAAATGATATAATTCTAAAATAACAACATAAGAACACTAGTCATTCCTATTCGTCTGTGGTAGTACCATTACTTGATTATTATCCAATAGCATCATTTGTGACATAGTCTGATGACTGGGACATTGGTTCGCGTAGTGTCCAAACTCCGTGCAGATGAAGCATTGTACATTTGAAACATTTTTCTTACACTTTCAGTCACATACTTGGTGTCCTTTTTCTCAACACTTATAACATACTCCCATTCCCTTCAAGCATTTTCCAAGGTTATTCATTCCACAGTTATCATATATGGGAAAAACCCTTCTTTACCTTCTTCCCATTATCTGTCCTTCTCTCTACCATCCTTTTCTTCTCTGGATTCTCTTCAAAACCATAGGACTCTGAGAATTCTTTACTTATCTTATCAACACATGATATTATTTCTTCATATGATGATAATATGTGGGAGAAAATTTCCCTTCTAAATTCTGGCTTAGGACCATGAAAGATATGATCCTTCTTACTCTTTAGATCATACGTATTATAGGAGTTTTTATTCCTTCTATTGGGCACCATTTCTATACAATAGCATAAACTAGGTCAATTTATGAATTTCAATGAATAATTCCAAAATTGTAAAATATCTAACACAAATTGAACTGTTTATGGATATAATCCATAATCATAAAAATGTTTTCGTTGAGTTAGTATATACTCATGATCCCTTCATAATGGTTTGTAAAGAAAATGAGAATTATCCTAAGCATATCCCCTAGGAGTGTCGTAACCAAGAGTGCAGCAAGGCCTGTTGTCGTGCAGCAGTTCCTGTTCGATTCTAGCTCAAAGCGGTGTTTTCGGGTTTTACCCCTAGGTACATCTGTGCCAGAGCCGCCTCTACCTGCTCGTATCCAGACAGGTATGTATTGCTCGGAAAACTCACAAAATCTCTACAATACCAATATTCTAGGAAGTTATTATATACTAATCCTCAAAGTCTATCTTAGGGCTATGTGCTCTAATCAGAGTTTATCTAAATCTAGTTTCCAAGGTTATTGCTAAACTTCCTCTGATACCAACTATAACACCCTGAGCCCAGTTACCCAGAGTCGGTGCATTATTTTAATACATTTGCATTATTACAAGTAAACAAGTCCTGAAGGATTGATCAGTTTAGCAGTATTGGAAAATAGATTACATACATGAATGTTACATTGCACATTAAGACATAAAAAACAACATAAATAATCTTTATGAATGCCATTATTCCCTTGGATTAACCCTACATATCAATCACAATAAACTTCTTGGAATCCTGGAAAAAATAAAACATAGAAAGGGGTGAACTCAAATGCTCAGTAAGTGTAAGAAATACAGCGGAAACTTTCATAAATAAGCATAAACATATTTAAGGCATTGTATAACAAAAACAAAAGTCTTTTAAACTTGACCTTTAGCATAATATGGAAAAAATAAAATTAAATAATGCCATTTACTTATTCACATGGATAATCTACTAGTCGAATAATCACATGTAATATCACTAACCACTTTCATAATGATGGGATGCATAATGCCAGACTATCATAACCACATAGCCAAGGCCTCGTGCCAAGATTACAAATAAGATTTTTCCACGGCCTTGTTCCAAGACACTATTTTGTCTCATGAGACATACCGATGCATCGAGGAGTTATAGCAGGCTCCACCCGTCACTTACTAAGTCCAATGCATTCCCATATGAAAAGTTTTAAACATAACATAAACATTCGTATTAAAACTAGCATATGAAATGTCAATACATTCTCCATAAACCATGAATGGTATAAAAATAACACATCCATAGTAAAACATATCACAAAACCTTCAATACAATACAATAGTTTTGTATCATAATAAATCAACTTCAAATAAGCTTAAAATCTTTCAAAGGATGTTGACATAGATGAAATCAAAACTATTTGAGAGAAATGTCTCTTTTCTCAAAATCATTGAAAAGTCACACATTTATAAAAGAAGTAATTTAAAAGATATTTTTGAATCAAAGTGTCCCATGCCTCTTTGAAACTTTTGAAAAGAAATATCATTTCAAAACATTCATGCCCATATAAATAAAGCTTTAAAATCAATTTGGAAACATTGACATTAATTAAAAAGATTTAGAAAGATAAATCTTTAAGACATTTGAAATTATGATCTTGATAAAGAGTACCTTTCACAAATTCTTAAAATATTCATTTTGAAATCATTTAAAAGTCACATAATTATAAAACAAAATATTTACTTTGAAAATATTCTTATAATCTTGTATGGTAAGCTTCAGTGATTTTATAGCGGCAGAAAATAACCACACCCGCCGTAAAAGTTTAAAAAGACATTCTAAGCTTAAATTTGTCGAAGAGGTTAAAAGTACCTTGTTTGGAAAACGATGAAAAGATTCCTTTCAAAACACATAAGGGTATAAATGACTTTAACCCATTGTCTATTAAATTGTAAAAAAATATTAAATACATTTTTAAGGAACATGTACGTGGATGATAAAGAGATCCCAGTAGATAATTACGTATAAACAACCTTAGATAATAAAGAGATTGTAAAATTAACCCTTACCTTGTACTTTTTCTTGGTTGGGGTAGGTTAACCTCCTGTATAATGGTGAAATAATTGTTATTAAATTATACAAGAATCATTTACATTAATATGATATCATATATGATTGATTTGTTAATAATATTTTAGAATTATCGTTGTTTTGGGTGTTAACTTACTCGTTTTCTTTTATATGTTTTCTCAAGTAAGACATGTTTTTCATGGATATGTTGTATCTTATTCATATACAGAATGATATTAAGTCCTTAAACATTATTATTAATCTTCAAATGAGAATTATAGTTGAATGGATACGATGGAGAATGAATCTCATCGCGTTCGTGGAGACGGTAGTCCATACGTACGCACGAGTGACAATATCATTCTTTTGATATTAAAATTATATATAATTGGATGTTATATCATATATGAAGAATAATTATCATCTTATATTTATTATTTACATGAATTAAAAATCATTATTATACCCATCCAAATAATAATATATTTAATAACAATTACAACACGACGTGGAGACGGTAAGCCGTACGTACGCACGTATGGTGACATGTCATTCAAAGGATGGATAGAATACTGAATATGGTTGTACCATATTTATAATATTACAGTATATAGGAGATAATGGATTCATTATTTTATAATGGGAAAAACAAAGAAAGAAGAAGTTGAAGAAGAAATGAATTTGAAAAAGGGTGGTGAAAACATTACCTCTTCTTCGGGTTCTTCCTTTTGATTTGATCAAAAGGGATCCTTAGGTTGGCTTTATGATCAAACTAAGGCCTCTAGGTTGAATTTAGGGAAGTTGAGAGAGTATTTGGTCTGGTGTTGGCCGAAAAAAATGGCTTTGAAGGTGTGAATTAATGAGAAGGAGGAGTTCCCATTTATAAGAGGGGTGAGGGGCACCTTTGGAAAAGCTAGAAATATTATTTTCTAATAAATTCATATTCAGTTTATAATGGCTCAAAAGTGGATTATTTATTGTTTAAGGTGGGTATAGGTCCAAAACCACTCAACCAATAGGATTTAGACAGGTTTGGGTTACAATATTAACCTTATCTTTAAGTATTAACTCTTAGTTAATTAGTTTCACTTTTACAATGTCTCTTTGAATTTTTATATTCTATGGTTAATAAACTTACTATATACATCCAAGCGACCCCCAAGTGGTCCATTAATGATACACCTATAATGATATAATTCTCTTGGCCGAACCTTATATTTTTATGAATTTAATATCAATTAATAATATAATATTTGTTTTAAAAACTATTTTATGTCAATTTTGACACTATTCAATAATTGACTTTTAAAATCATTACAGAATGATTACATAGAACAAAGTTAATTAAATAAATCCTAACATGTCATATTATCCTATAAAATTATTGGTATTTATAAAAAGTCTCAAATTACATTTATTTGGGTATTTGTAATATAAATTATTCTAATTGTTCATTAATTAGGTAATTACTGCATCACCATTGTGTCATAAATAAATTAAATTATATAATGTCTAAAAGTTATAAATAAAATTCCATTATGTAGGAAATATTTTTATATTTCTAATGAATATTTATAGTTGAAAATCCAACATATATAACCCTATATAAAAATTGTTTTTCTAAAAGATATATGCTTATGTCATTTTTGTATTTATTTTAACTTAATTAAAATAAAGTGTCCCTATCACCTACAAGTGGATCCATGGGGTCCCAAAATAGACACAATGATTCCCATGGTCGGAAATGTATCCACAAATAATGTTAGGACATATTTTAGGGTAATTTAGTATTATTATAATATTATTTTTTTAACCCTTATTTACCGGATTTACCCTTCAACCATGGTAAATAAAATATTTACCGAAGTAATTATTCAAAATGTCTAAAAATAAAAGGTACCTATTTACACAATTTGTAAATCCTGATTCTAAATATGGAATCCATTTTTCAATATTCAAAACACAGAAGTGGAAGAAATAAATTTAAAATTAATTGCCGCTGTCAAAACAAAAAGCGTGTTTTTTTAGATATAATATCTATCAAAAGATCGATACTTGTTTATGTCTGGTTTAATTGTGAAATTATGTCCAATGACCAACATTGTATTAAATGGTAAAAAAAATTTCTAAATATACTTTAAAACCACTCAAATTAATAATTTATAACTATTAATTATTTCAATTAAAAAAGTTTTTTTTATTAAAATTTAGTTATTTTCATTATTCATCAAAATATGAAAGTTGTCCAAAAAGTTCCAAAATTTCACCCTAAGATAATTTCAATATTAAGAATCCAAAAATGACTTCCATTTTGAAGGATAAAATTTATAAAGTTTCAAAATTTTGGAATTACTATTCATAACGGATAGTTTGATTCATTATGGTGTGTTAGAATCTCGAAGTTGCGTACAATGCACGCCATTGCATTATTCAAAGGGAAACGTACCATGGAATATTGGTGTGTTTCATTGTAAATTTTTGATTTCCCCATTCTAAAGAATAAATTTATTTAGTCAAATTTAATATATAAAAGTTTCAAATATTGGATTTAATAAAAAGGGTTTCACTATTAAAAGTTGGTAAAAGTGCATTTTTTGAAAAATACATCTTTTATCTAAAAAAATGAATTTGTTCTTACATTATGTCTAAGAAACTCATAATATGGTTCCTATAATTATAAGGATTATATAAAGTTTAAAATATAGTTAATACTATTCATAACCTCTTTTGAACGTCTTGTTTGTAAGTCATGGTGCGCTTGAACGCGGTGTTGCATGTAGTGCAAGTTATTAAATTATTTTAAAGAAATAACACACTATGAAATCTTGGGGTGTTACATGATTCCTTATATTTAATCATGTTCCATGCATTTTTCTATCATTATGTTATTCCTTCTAACCCATGTTCTATGCTTTAATTTAATGTTTATTCCCTTACTGAGCTTTTTACCTCATCCCTTTTTCATGTTCTCCCCATGTAATCCTATGGTGATGTAAGGGATCACGAATGTTATGAGCTCATTACATATAGTAAGGATAGAAATGTTTTTTTGTCCCATTTTTTTAGTATTATGTACTTATTCATCCAATACATTAAACTTTATGATCTTTGGCTTGAAATTTGATAGTTAATTATGTTTTAAATTATGTAATGATATGTGCAAAAAACATAGGTCACTATACATAAACCCCTTGAAGGAGAAATAACTAAATGGGTATTTAAATTTAAATAATATTTATTATAACCATCATAAAATAAACTCCTGGTATGTTTATAAACCCCATTAAAAATATATTTTGTTTATATGGAATTTTTCTCATAGATGTAAAAAGTGAGATGAGATTCTCTTACCTTAAGTTTCATATTACTTCGTACACATTAAAATGTCCAATATAATAAATATAATTTTATTATAAATATATTAAACAAACATAATTATATATATCATACCATATATGATTTATTTATGACCTTTTATTACATATTTATTACCAATTCCATGTTAAATTCATGTTTTTTCCACTAACTTCTTTCTTTTTCATGTATGTTTTGATTTTTTATTTTCTAATACTATTAATTTTATCATTTTTATATCAAATTCATAATTTTAAAAATAATATAAATATAATATCTATTAATTATATATTTTTTATTGTCATCCATAAGAGTTATAGATATAAAATGAAATACACTTTTCATGAAGATGATAGGTTTTACATACACACATATTATGTTTCAATTTTCTTGATAGATTGAAAGAAAGAATGGTAAATAATATATTAACATTTAAGAATAATTATGATTTCATATATATAATTTATATTCCTGAAAATTACCCTTAAAACCTTTCATGTAAAGCTTACATGAAAATGAATCACATCACTCCATGAGGTGGCAGTCTGTCATACAAATGAAGAATGTTATTGTATCTGCCACAAAATGGAATGTAAGAAGGTATATTTGATAAAATAATTTCATAAGTATATTAATGTTATAAATATCTTCTAAATATTTTAAATCCATAATTATTTCCATACTTTAATGGAGTTTATGGGAAAAAACTACTTCAGTTCATGAGGCGATAGTCCTACGTAGACATGATAAACGATTTTGTATCCCATTTGATGGAAGTGGAGATGGGTATTGGTTATTAAATTAATATAGTAACATCTAATTATATAATATATAAATATTTTATTATATTTTATGTTTTAATACATAATTTTGGGTGGAAAACAAAGAATGAGAAGGAAGGTTCTTAGTAAAGACAATTACCTCACATAGAAGCACCTCCTTTGGATCTCTTATTAAGGACCCTAGTGTTGGTCTTTTGTTAGGAGAAGAAAATATAGAAAATATATAAGGATTTTTATAGAAACCTAATATTTTTAGGAAATATATTTCTTTTAAAAATAATCTGATTTCTTTGATACCTTACATGCATGCTACACAATGTTAAGCTTGCGCCACAAGCAACATTGGCTTAACTTGTGTTACACACAACACTGAGTTTCTATGAAACATCATTTTATTATTGAAATTTTTAAAAAAAATGAAATTATAACCTATAAATTATAATGTAAGGTATTAATAGGATTAACTGAATTATTAAAATATGGTTTACACGTGAATGTATATTTAATTCTTTGGTGATAAATTAATTATAAATGAAATTAAAACCCTTTTGAATAAAAAAGAAAACAAATTCTAGAAAAATATTTAATTGTACACAATTTGGATTTATATCACTATTTTAGTTTTATGTTAATTAAATAAATAAATATATATATAATATTTAAAATTTTCCTTAGGTTTTTTCTAAAAATTATATTAAAAATCAAATTTTACGCATAAAAGATGTATTTTTCTAAAAAGATAGTTTTTCAGCCTTTTGCTGGAACACTTGTTTTAAATCTAGTTTTTGACACGATTAAAAATTATATTTCACAATATAAAATTATTTTTTTAATTTTAAATATCAAAACATACTCAAGATCAATTTTCTGTATTTTTCTAATAAGTTTCATGTTTTGATAAATAGTGAAAAATACAAAATTTTAATTGAAAACAGATTTTTTGTCTAAATAATTTATACCATTAAATTATATTTTTGACTAGTTTTAAAGTAAAATTAGATCAATTTTATATAACTTAATCCAATTTAGTTCGTTTGAATCAATTTCATATTTAATTTCTTTATAAAAACAATTCAATTTTTTAAACATTTTTACTTTAAAAACTTTTTTTCTCACCCAGTCAATAGGATTGATTTTTAATTAATTTTATCCATGTTATGTTTCTTATATTGAATATTGGATTAAAAATGTAAAAAATGTAAAAATTTAGTAAATATCTCCCTTTTATGTTAGGACAATATGAATAATAACTTTAATGATTTTTATTACCATGTTTTAGGGTAAATTGGGTAATTAAGAGTAAATATAATATTATTAATATTATAAAATTTCCCCAAAACATTCTAAAACTTTATTTTATGAATTTAGTTATACCATTAACACATAAGGTTTATAAATTAAAATTTTAATGGGAACTTTTCCAGGAAAATGACTTGATTATTTTTAAAAGGAGAGTGATAAGATGTCACACTCTTACATTTAATTAGTATAATATTTTTAATATGGGGTTGAATAGAATATATTCTCTAATTTATATGTTATTATTAAATAAATCAGTTTTATATAAATCATGGAAATTTATTTTCACTCTTTAGTGAATAAATAATTCCCATAAATAATTACACAATGGTGATTCATTAATTATTCAATTAATAAAAAACTAAATTAATTGATATTGATAATATTAAACTAAATATAATTTGAATTAATTAAGGTGGTATATGATTTTCCTAGGTTAATATGATATATTAAGGATGTATTAAATGAATTTTTTTGAGGTTATATTATTTTATTGATTCTATTAAAGTTAATTAAATTTATAGTATCAAAATTAACTGTAAATATATTTAATGAAAATAATAATTTATTAATTTAGTTAAAAACCATGAAAACTATAAGTAAAGAAAAATGGGATAAATTGTGGTTTTAGATATCATAAATTGTCTATTTATGATTTAATTTATACCTTATAAGTGAAAATCACCACATTTTAATATTGATAATGTTATTACTGTAGATAAAATTAAAATATGTTAACTAATGGATAATAAATAAGATAAGGTTTAAATTTTTAAAAAAACATGTCTAAAATCTATTGGGTGATTGTATCACCATCATATAAGACATGTTATAAATAAATTATTTAATTAGGGGATACTAAGGGGAAGATCATTGTGGGAATCATTGAAGATCGTCCACCAGACTAGAAGTTTGTGTTCTGTGTTTCCAAAGGCACTAAACTATTACTTTCCTCGGGCATGTGTTTATGTAATTTAATGAATATTCATCTAAAATAAGATTTAATATCCATGAATGAAAATATTGGTTAATTATATTTGGAATTAAAGAAAAGGTTTAGTCAACTTTTGGAAACTATGAAGAGAAAATCATAGAAAGATCTCTAAGGAAAAGTCTATGTATAGGTTACAAGACTTGTGTTTTCATAATTATCATGAATAACCTAGGATTAAACCAATGGTTTCATAGAATTAAAAGTTATATGTAATATCCCTTTTCTTATGTGGTTCTACCACTATGATTAGTTTATCTCACACTATGCTTTTTGTTTTATCCAATGACAAGAACCTGAAGGAACCACAGTAATGATAAATGTGATGATCAATGAAATGATTTTCTTCTAGAGTAACCAAATGTAATGGGATATTGAATGATAATTTCAAGTGCTATTTTTTCACAACATTTTCACACTATGAATCATGTTGGACTTACAAATGATCAAATGGGGGAACAACACTCTATTGAGTAGTTCATGAGGAATTGTCCACCTTCTTTTAATGGGTCATTTTGTCCACTAGTGGAAGAGAAATGGATCAATACAACTAAAAAGATATTTTTGATTCTCCAATGTTCATAACCTGAGATTGTAATTTTGGTTTTCTATCATTATAAGTTGAAGCATATCAATGGTGGGATATTATCAAGAACACAAGGCACTGGTATGAAATTGAATCCATGGAATGGATGAATTCAAGAAATTATTTTTCCAAAATAACATTTATTTTATTCTTAATAAAAATGGAAAATAAATTCCTTTTAGTGAAAAATGATAATGAATCTTTTGTAACCTATGAATAAAATTTTACAGGACTTATGAGGTACGCTTCTATTAATATCATTCAACTTGAAAGTGTGGTTGACTGATTCTTCAGTGGATTAAAACCAAGTCTCTATAGGGTGTTAGCCAAAAGAGACATTAGTATCTATGAATAAATTGTTCAATGTTAACTCATAGTATAAATGGAAATTTTATATACCATCCATTACCATTGTATTGATAAAAAATAAATATCTCATCTCATGAAAAATTGAATAAATCACATAGCAGAAGGAAATTTTAAACATATATGTGCCAAAAATGATGGAAGAAACATAATGGGAAGTGTTTAAATGTAACTATGAGTTAATTTAAATGTATAAAGGTAGGAAATAAATCTATTAAAAGTTTAAATGTGATTAATAGGAAGGTTAATAAAATGGAGGAAAATATGATGCCAACTAATGTACCACCAACACTTCAGTGCTTTAAGTGTAAATAAAATGGGAATTATGGAAACCAGTTCCCAAATCTAATGGTTAAAAATAATGATCGATGTTAGAAACCACTTAAATCTAATTAAAAAGGCAAATCTCATGAAATCACTATTGTAAATATGGACTATGAAAATGAAGTGTTGTAATGATTGAGTGTTTATATAATGTAATTCAAGAATAATGTTGTAGAAGGACTTTATGGTATTATGGAATGATGATGCATATAAGTACTTGTCCATTATAGATTTTCCTTAAGTATTTTAGAGAATATTATGAATGGTACTAATAACCAAGAAATGTTATTGAGGTGGTAAGGTGATATTTTTTGAAAACACATGATTAAGGGAAGGATAACCCTTAATATGTGCATGATGTTGGTATAATGAAATAAATAGATGTTTGATAATGATAAAATAAATGGGATGTCATTAATTTAATGGGAACTATAAGAGTAAAAGGCGGTTTTTGATATCATTGATTGAGTTTATAGAATTTTTGGATTTATAGTATTGTGGAAGAGTTAATTTTTCTAAGAATTCATATTTTCACTAAGGTTTCATCATAATTTAGTTTATTACTATGTTTTGAGATAATACATGATAATTCTCTTCACATGTTTGGTATGTAACAATTAATAGTTACATCATGTTTTTTAGGGATAAATATTAATTTTAGTGAAATTATTTTGAAATTACTGGATTTTAATCTTATAAAAGGTTTTTACATGTAACCATTTATGAAATTTTTTACATTGAAATTTGTATGTGGTTTTATAGATTAATGTTTCGTAATTTAATGATTTTTTCATATTGGATAACATGTTATATCCATTTTTTGTGATGATAAATACTAATATAAGGAATGAATTGTCATCCCATTATGTATCTTATGATCCACTACTTCTTTAGTATTTAAAATTTCAATATCATATTTTTTTAGAATAATAGATGAGGTGTAAATTGTTCAGGGAACAATAAAGGGTGAGGTTGTCGTGAAATAATGTAAGTATATCTTCTTATGAAAATTATTTAACTTTAGGAAAAAGGGTATTTAAATAGAAATTTTTCATGTAATCATCATTCTTATTATATAAATGGAATTTTATAAGCCTCTTTGGGTTATGTTTTTGTGGGAATTAACTTTATCTTGAACATATTCTCTATCACTCTCAATTGTAACTAGATAGTGAGTTTTCTCTTCTTTGTCCATGTTCACACTTGCCACATATATTATCTTATTCGGAAACTTATTTAGGAGTTACTTTGGGTCACCCTTAATTTTCAAAGAAAAAGTAAAGTAATTTTTAATATTTGTTTTTTATGATGTGTGTTTATAAGAAAGTGACTTTAATGTATTAAAACTTTGATGACCCTGGTGAATTTCAAGGGACAAATTCATTTTAAGGGGGTAGAATGTAATAAAATTATAATTTTATGAAATATATTTTTAAAAAAGATAATATTATTTCTTTGATACCTTTCATTAAACACTACACCATGTTAATTTTGCGCTACATGAAACACTGACATAGGTTATATTACATGCAACAATGAGTTTCAACAAAACGTAATTTTTTATTTTAATTATTTAAACAAGATAATTAAAACTTAAAAATTATAATGGTGGGTATGTACATTACTAACTAAATTATGAAAATATGGTTAACTCAAGTATATATAATTAATTATTTGGTGACTAATTAATTATAAAAGAAATTAAAAAAATCTTTTGAATATAAAATTTAATTTTTTTAAAAAAAACAGTTTAATTATGAAAAAGTTTTTTTATATCACTATTATTTGATTATATTAATGATATATCTATATATAATATATTTAACATTCATCAAATCTTTTTTCTAGACATGAAATAAAAGAATCAAATATTACGCATAAAAGTTGTATTTTTCTAAAAAGACAGTTTTTTGCCTTTTGATGGAGAACTTGGTTTAAATCTAGTTTTTGACACTTTTGAAAATTATATTTAAATAATAAAATTTTTATTTTAATTATTATTATCAAAATTTACTTTATTTTATTTTTTTGGTATTTTTTTGACAAGTTTCATGTTTTGATGAATAGCTAAAAATACTGAATTTTAAATGAAAAAAGATTTTTCGTCTAAATAACTTATAGTATTAAATTATATTTTTGATTTGTTTTAAATTAAAATTTTATCATTTTTATATAATTTAGTTCAATTTTGTAAATTTTAACCAATTTCACTTAGTATCTGGATATAAAAATATTTCAAACTCTTTAATGTTTTCACTTTATAAACATGTTTTCTCACCGAGTATAAAGGATCAATTTTAAATTAGTTTTATCCATTAATGTGTTTTTAATTTTTAAAAATTTATTCCATAATTTTAATCAAATGTTACAAATTTATAAAATAGGATAGTTTTATTTTTTTCTAATATGAATAGTAACTTTAGTAATTTAGGGTAAATAAGGTAATTAAGGATAAAAATAATATTATAAATATTAACAAATTACACTAAAATTTTCCCAAATTTTATTAGATGAATTTAATTTTACCTTTAACATATAAGGTTATAAATTTAATAATTTAAAGGATACTTTTCAATGAAAATGACATGGATAATATTAAAATCAAAGAGAGTGACAAAATGTCATTGTCTTACTTGTAATAAGTATAATATTTTTAATATGGTGTTATATAAAATATATATTTGACTATATATTTTATTATGAAATTTATAATTTTTATCTATGTCGTGAAAATTTATTTTTAATTTTTAGTGAAAAAATAATTATCATAAATAATTATACTATTATTATGTTGTAATTATTCAATTAATGAAAAACTCAATTAAGTGTATTAAAATTATTATAATTTAATTACATAAATTGTTACATGAATTTTATAGGTGAATATGACATATTATTGATCTATTAACTGAATTGGTTTTAAGTTAACATGTTTTAATGATTTTAGAAAATTGAATGTGATGAATAGTATCAAAAATGACACATATGCTATTTTACGAAAATAATATTTTATTAAATTATCTAAAAATAATAAAAAAATACTAATTAAGGAAAATGGGAAAAATTATGGTCTAAAATATCATCAATTAATAGTTTATGATTCAATTTTCACCTTATAATAAAAAAAATCTATACCTTTTAATATTGTTAATGTTGTTACCATAGTTAACATTAAAATAGTTTAACTAAGGGTTAATAAACAACATAAGCCTTCAAATTAAAACTATACTTTTCTAAAATATATTGGATGGTGGTATTACCACCCTATCCCATTTTATTTTATAATAAGTTCCCATTTTGAGGTATTTGGATTGATATTTAATTCATTATAGTTTAAGTGTTTGAGAAATTCCAAAAGTACCCCTCACCTTCGTTATAAAATAACACCTCCTACCTAATCTCATTTCACCATATGAAGTCTTATATCTCGACAAAAATCTACCAAATTATCTTCTCCACTTTACTATACAAATTATAGATGTTTTTTATTCCAAAATTACTAACTCTATTGTCCTTTAGAGGAGATCGAAAATAGTTGTTTCAAAGAAGAGGTAATCACTCTAACCGATGAATCTCTTTTTCTGCTCATATATACCTTTTATAAATCTATTATATATATCATAAAAAACAATTAATCATAATAAATATACTTAAATTTTATTATGATTATGAATACACTACTATACATCCCCTTTCTCGTCTAATAAGAAGTGAATGTATCCCTCATGCATACATACCACTTACCATCTCCACATAGTGATACAATTCATTTCCATCACCATATTTTGTGAGTAGAAATTATCATGGTTTTAATGTTTGTATATAATATTTATGACATATTTATAATTCTTTAATGATAATATCATATCTTCCATTTTACCACCTATTCTTTTGGGAAATGATAATGTCACCCATGCGTACGTATGACATACCATCTTAATGCTACATTGTGATTTGTTTTTTATTAATATTTCACATGGGTGGTAATAAAGATATATTTTATGGATATTTATGATATATAAAAAATAATATCTATTCTTTAAATGATGAAACCATGCTCAAAGTATAAAGACTTGGATTTTTGAACTCAAACATGCTTAGAAAATGAAGTAGATATCACCCAGAATAATGATTTTAAATTATTAATAAATGGGTTATAAGAATTTATAAAAAAAAATAATACATGGTATGATTGATATATATTTATGGAATAAATGTATAATAAATCTATATTTATTATACAGTAGGCCTAAACACGAACAAGTAAAGGTGATACTTAATCTAATGGGTTTTTCTCTCACTTTTATTTTGGTGGGATAGAAACCTTATACACTACTTGTTTCTTTTGTGTGGTTTATATACTTATCATGAATGTATTTAATGAGTATTATTCTGATGATTATCATAATTTCATATCTATATAATTTTTATTATTTTATGGGGCCTATAATTCTACTAATTATAAGGTGGTAAGGGTTTATTTCAAAATATCATCAATATTTGGGATTTTTTCATTTTAAATCTCCATTTAAGAATATTTAACTTCCACATACATGTTTTCTAAAAAGGTTTTAAAAAAGTTTTTTAATATTCTAATTTGAATATTTAAATTTATTTTCACATATGTTATACTTTTTATGAAATGGTTTGAAAAGAATATTTTTGCCATTTTCTCAACAAGGCTCTTTATTTATTTTATGACAAAAATATAGAAGGAGTGTTTTTTAAATGTATACAGTATCAGATGATTTTCCCAACATCATGTCACCTTTATGATTTGAAGATTCCCTTATAATATTACACAGTTATTTTCAAAGATAATGTCTTCCTTTATAATTTCATGACTCTTACAAAAAATGATTTCCAAAGCGATGGGATATTTTCCTCAAAAAAGTTTTAAGTGATATTTTAAAATAATTTTCCAATATAAGATGAATTATAATGATATTACTTATGATTTTCAAGGAATATGACTCAAGGATACCATTATTATTTTTTCTATGAAAGGGTTATGTTTATGATGGCATGATATTTATAGAACCTATTTCTTATCCATGAGTTATGTCTTTCCGAAGTGTTTATGAAACACATGTCTTTAAATGGGTTCTGATGTGATGAATTATTGATGTTATTCTAGATCACATAGGTATAGTTATATATAGTTATTGTTGGAATGTATATCTTAAACTAATTCAATGGGTAATGGATTATATCTCATTAGATAATTATGGGAAAAAAATTAATGTGATTGATCTGTGATGGGAATGAAGTCGATGTGCTTAGTCCATTAGAGGAAACTGGTGAAAAGGAATGATCCAAGAGTCTTGGTAGATAACCTTGACATGTTAAGTGGTTTTATATACTTATTATTATTCAACACACATTTATTAATGAACTGATGTTTCATTATTAAGTTATGATGGACCATTTTTCTTATGATTCATGACTTTTTAAATGTTTATGTATTATGTCATGAATCATGTTTATTATCTATGGAATGTTAGGCATGAATTTTTTATGTTATTTTTATTATCACATACCCAAATTTATTATATTATGATTTCATAAGATAATAAATTGATATCTTCTATGACTACCCTTATTAAGCATTTGATCTCAATCTTTCTTTATGTTTTATTTCAACCTGTTATGAAGAAAGGAGTAGGGGTACTAAAGCATAAGATATTTGTGGAAAACATTGATTATCTTCCACCAGACAAGATTTTTGTTTTCCAAGTTTCCAAATGCACTAAACTGTTATAGTTCTTGGGCATGTGTTTGTGAAATATAATGAATATTCATCTAAAATAAGATGTAATATCCATGTATGAAAACCCTAGGTTGTTATAATGTTTTGGAGGTGTTTTTTTAGGGTTAGTATGAACTATATATCATTATATTTGATTATTTTAAGGGTTGTAGTGTCCTTTTATAAGTGGGTTAAAGGAATCCACTTGGAAACTAAATGGAAATTTCCCAAAAGAATACAAAATAAGAAATTCATTCCATAGAAAAAAGATTGAAAATAACCATATATTTTAACTTGGTAAGGATAATATAGAAATATTTCAATACAATGTGATTTATTAATGTTTTGTCTTATTATTATCCCTTATATTTTTAGTTTAACCCGTAGTAAACCCATATTTACCTTAACCGCAGTAATGTTTTTATTAGTTTAACTATTAATTATAGTTCAAAAATAAGTTGAACTTATTAGATAATATAAATTATGCATATTATAAACAAAAAATACATTTTACCAAATTAAACTCACATAAATGGAAAATTTAAATTTAAAACAAAACCCAAAAATGTGATGAAAAAGCGGGAATTCGAGAAGTGAAATTTTTATGCACAAGATGACTTTATATTAACTATAAGTATAATAATAATCATTATATGAATATAAATTAAACTTTATTACTATATAATATATTAATTTCATTTAAAACATTCCTCATTAGTAGTTATTTTAATTAATTAAAATGGAGAAACATTTTTCACATTTAAAACATTTTTAGAAAAAACCCCATTTTTTAAACCCAAAAATAAACTTATACTAAAATACAATATAAATTTCATTCAATAGTAATTAACATAATTTAATATAAATAAATAATTATCTTGGTACTTTAAAACATAATAGGGAATTTAGATTAATTTATTAATATAAAATAAATGATAGTTATACAAAAATTAGTATTTTTCACTATTCATTAAAAAGTCTATATTTTCTGAAGAATCACAAAACCTCACCGTAAGTTAATTTCAATATCATAAATTCTAATATTATGTCCTTTTATCAATATATTTTCTAAAATTTCATAAATATATATATAAATTATTTTTAAATAAAACATATTTTTTATGAATATGATTACTTTATGAAAAATTGATTGATTATTTACTAAAAAATTATCAATAAATTTATATTGGGTAGGAAATTTATTAGTACATTTCATAAAGTAGTTAATATTATTCATACCCAAATATTTAATATTTAGATTATAATTTTTATATTTAAAATAATATTAATTTGTGGTCGCTAAAGCATAGTGTTTCGTATAACACAAAATATCTAAAAGATTAAATTAATTTGAAAATAAAATATATTTCACAAAATATTAGGGTTTTGTGCAATGATTTGAATTTATTTTATAATTTTACATGTATCTTTTAAAATAATTACTTCCTTAATATTTTTATAATTCATATATTTTAATATGGGATTTAAAAATAAAATTTTATTTTTTTAAAGAAGTGTTGCAGTGGTCTTTTAATGGAATTTTTCATCCAATATTACATATTTTGATGTTAAAAATATTTATTGTAATATGATCCAATGAGATCATATTTACTCTTTTTTGGATGGTTTACGGTTATTATTAAAATCTATTTTTGAAACCTTTTTATTTTCCATAGTATATATTGTGATGAAATATTGAAATGTTTATGTTACATATTTCTTTTACTCATGTTATAATATGATGAATGGTTTATGATCTTGTGGAAAACATATATATGATTTAAATTATTTTATTTGTAGATGTAGATTTATATATCACTTCAATGCTTTGGGTAATGAGTGATATCCTATATGATAATATAGACTGCAATGGGGAGTGAACATAGTTTACTATGGGGCTCTATCCAATATAATCATCTTGGGGTGAAATTTAACTAAGGATATGATAGAATGGGGAGTGAAACAAATGCACTATGATAGTCTAAGAATTTATCTCTGACTAAAGAAATGATTTTACATTATTATTATTATTCCAAAAACTTATTACTTTTTCCAATTTTATTCTTCCATGGATCATGTTATTTGATGACTTTATTATTAATGTCTTATGAAGTGCTAATATTTATTCCGTGATTCGAGATTATATTCTATGAAACATGGGATATAGTTTTTAAATGTTATGATAATTTCATAATTCCTTTAATCATATCTTTTATTTGAGTGATTATTTATATCTCCCTTGTTTACCCCTACTGAGTATCATAGATCAAGATTTCTCATGTATAATTTTCCTAGTTTATGAATAATAGTTCTAAGATATATATATATGTATAAGTAAAGTATTGGTTATAATGAACATAGTTGGAGATGATTTAGATATCCTATGAATAAAATTTTTATATATCTATATTTCTAAAGACACTTGACCTATATGATCCTGGTGTGGATTGTAATGTAATATATTGAATATTACACTAACAAGATGTGATACTTATATATAAAAAGAATGGTTCACTATACTGAGTATGGATTGGTTTCCATGAAGACATGTTTATTCTCTTCATAGACACTCTATTATCACCCCATGAATGAAAATATTCCTACTTAAATAAAAAAGTATTGAATTTCACCTTCACATCACAACAGTGATATATTCTTTATTTATTATGAAGATTCATTAATGGGTTCCAATCTATTAATCTTAATTCTATCTTCTTACCTTGAATTTTTCTATTCTTTATTATTTTCTGATATGAAATATGTTTAAGTCTCAATATCTATCTTATGTAGGTGTCTACTCTCCTTATTCAATAATATTTCTTGATGAAAATAAATTTCAAACAAGTCTCAATGTTATGGGCCTTTAAACCACCCATAACATCTCCATAAAACGCCTCCACAAATTCTTCTATAACCACAGTAAATATAACTTCATCGTGGTAAAACATCATTATTTGTATTTTTAATTTGATATTAATTATTTTACATTATTATTGAGATAAACTCCCATATAATCTAGCTTGGATCATGGTAAAAAAAATATAGACACATGATGCCTGAAACATTTATGATCTATTTAAGCATTATTTAAATTAAATCCTCCACATTTTGGTGCATCTCCGGATAGCACACCCCCAAGATATCATTTTTTCAAATATAAAAATATATTCTTTGTATATCCATGATAAAAAACCCTTATAATTCCCTATATCAATAGATTTTTTGTTATGTTTCCTTATCCAATAGAATAATGATATTTCACTAACATTGTTCATGAAAAACACATCACTTTGGTTGTCATCATGACAATAATAGTTCTTCATGTGGCTTAGAGGTATACTCCCATAACAACATGTGCATCATGATGGTATTGTCCATATCCATTGTATGTGTTGACCACTTCAAAATTTGGATCTTCAATGTAGTATACACCCAACTACAATAATTCCTCTATGGTTTGGTTCAAAACCTTTTCCCATGTTACACTCACCATGACTTTTGTTATGGTGTATTCAATAATTAGCTAATAGTTTTTCTTATCGAGGTGTTTTATGAATTTCACAACTATAGAAACACCATTCCACCGCATCTTGGTTTCTTTCTCATTGTAAAGGTTCTCTAAAATTCAATTATGTGGACCACCATTATAGTCATTTCATGTTTGACCGTATTAGGAATATCTTTCTCTACGAGGATGACAATATATGGAGTGTCTTCACCTACCTTCTTTTTCATCATCACTATGCCCACTAACTATGGTGTGGTATTTACCATATTAGGAAACATCATAACAATATTTTAAAATAATCCTTCAATATGTCTCCAACCCTTGTGTTTATCATTTAGGCTCCTTTTATAATTAAATCATTATTTTCAATATTCTCATGACTCTATATCATATTTGGACAATGATTACCAGAAAACAAACATAAATATTCCTTATCCACAAATCCACTATCATGTAATTGTTCTAATATTAAATATCTTCCACACAACACCTTAGTTAACTTATTTCTTATCATCAATGTTAGGTTCTTTATTGTCATCAAATCGATATCAATCCTTCATGATTCCTAAAATATATATATAATATCATAGTGATCATTAGTGTTTTCATTTAATTTTGTTCATATGATATTAAAGTATAATGCCTCTAATTTTCATGTTTTATACCCTCTATTATAGTATCCAACCTTGGACTTACTGGATATGGACCTCAGGATCACTCTCTTGTACATTGTAGGCCTATTAGGGGTTCCTAGTGGGGTGATTAGTGATAGAGTGGTATCATAGATTTGATGTAATTGTGAGATACACACTAGTGATGACTATATAGGATGGTAGGTAAACAATAGAAACTAAAATAGGACTATAACATAAACTAGAGAGGATATATATGATGTGTAATTTTAGAGACACTATGATCCCATATAGGGAGTCTAATTTTTTCGAATGACCATGTGAAATGGTGGTAATTTTAGGTTAAAGACATTGTATAGGTATATACATCATGATTGATTATTATTATTTTTTAATTTGTGTAATTCATGTGAGAGTAAATAAACTAAATAAAATAAATATAAATGAATCTCATAACACATGGATTAGATGCCTATTTAAAAAATTTGAACCACCAAAATAAAAATATTGGACCATTTTTATCAAATTAAATAAATATATTTTTATGAAATTAATTCCAAATAAATGAAAAAAAAATTGATGAAAATCACTTTTACAAAAATAAAATAAATCTTTTAAGCATAAAAGGAGATTTATTCTTATCACATGCAGAGTAAAAATATTAGATGAATGTTTAAAAAAATTATTGAATATATAATATATATATTTCATTAAAATCATTCCCCAATACTGATCAATTTAATTTATTAATATAAAAAAAATTCATGCCTAAAATTTGTTTTTTTGGGAAATAACGTTTTTCGTATATAAAATTATTTTCCTAAATTCCGAAAAAAAAGTAATAAAATAAAATTAATTGGACTATTTAAAATATAATAGAAATAATTTTACAGTAAAATTATTTTAAAATGGATCTTTTTACACTCCTAAAACAAAAATAAAATTTTCAAAAAAAATCAGTATTTCTCACTATTCAATGAAAAATCATCCTTTTCAAAACATTCTCAAAAAATCATCCTAAGATACTTTTATTACGATCATTTTAAAAATTATGTTCATCTTAAAATATAAAATCCTTAAAAATTCGAGACATTAATCATAATATTTTTTCAAAAAAATAAATAAATATATTTTCTAAGGAAATCGTATTTTTTAAGAATAAAATAACATTAAAAAATGAGTTGTTAATTATTAAGAATTTATCAATATATTAATATTGAGTAGAAAAATTATACATGTTTTATAAAGTTTATAATAATATTCATACCAAACAATTTAATAGTTAAGTTATAACTATAATAAATAATAATATTTTAATAGTATATAACAGTTCGTGTAAACTATGTGTTGTGTGTAGAGAAAGTAATCAAAGAAATAAAAATATTAATTGGAAAATATTATCTAAAATCTTGGTTTGTTACATTCCTCAAACCTTCAATAAATATTTTCCTCCTAATTTTAACTTCTTCATAGTAGTCAAAGGTTTTATATTTGAAAAAAACTTTTTTAAAAACCCAAATCATAAAAAGGGTTGATCAAATATCCCCTTAAAAGAGAGAAATGTAAGTACGGAGGCACCAAATAACTAGGTTTAAAAATGGGATGACATTAGTGGGAAGTGAAAATATTGGAATGTAAGAGAAAACATATGACCGAGGACTAATATATAGTAATAGAGAATATTATCAAGATAAAGTTAACAACCATAAAAAAATGAATCACTGACGGGTTAAAAGAACATAAATTTATCAGAATTGAAGGTTATAAAATAAATTTTTTATCTTAAGATCCATTTCCTAGAATTGAGACATTCCTTAAGAATATATACTAAAAACATAAAGAAACATACTTACTTGACATTTACAATTTCAACCTTTAATAAATTTCCATCACAATGTAATCTATTACTCCAAATGATTAGTATTTGTAATGAATTGTTTTTTACTTGAAACACTAAAATTATATTCTAAAGGATCAAAAATTTATATCAAGATATTCCTCCTATCTTTATGCATTAACCAAAACTAAAAATTTATATAAATAGGTAATATAATTCCCTGATTGAATAAAACATCATATAAAGAATTACATTATTTATCTCCAAATTCTTAATTACCTGAATAACCTCAACAATAAATAATGTTTTAATCTCAAAGGATATATCATACACTTAATTTTAAATATTCAAATAAATTCACTTTTTACAAATAATCTTTCTTCTTAAATCACTTGTTAAAACTAATGTTAACATATACCTTAAACCAAATAAAAATCTCCTAAATATCATTAATCATCATAATAAATTACTATATAATCTTGTAATATGGTGAAATTTTATAAAATATCATGAATAAAATTTAGATACTAACCTGAAAGTTAATACTTTAATTGATCATAAATATCTATAAAAAATCACTTTTTCAATGAATCACTTTTCAACCATCAATATTATCTATATTTTAATATCTAGTAGTCTATAATTAACTTAAAATAAAATCATATACCTATCCTAAAGGGTATTTAAACCTCAATTCAGAATCCAAATCCCATCACAAAAAACATTAAAAATGGGGTGTTTATATCTTTGAACCTATGATCAACCTTAAACTTGTAAAACCATGATGTTGTTTATTACATTTAATTTAACCTCAAATGAAAATATATATTATTCCAAAAGTGAATACAATCATAATTCGTCAAAAGGGTTTATAGAATACTGAATATATTCCATAAATTCATATATATAATAAATTTCATCAAATATAACATAAATCACTTTGTTATTAAATCATTAACCAGTTTTATGGTCACTAATACAATAAATTTCACTTATATCTTTATTTAAACTAAACATTATTAACTCAACACCATACACATATTAAGGTTTATCTTTTCCCTTAATCATGTGTTCTCCAAAAATATCACCTTTCCACTAAATCACATTTCTTTGTAATTTGTACCATTTAAAATATTCTTTAAAATACATAAATAAAAATTACTATGGAAAAATACTTAAATATTTCATGATTTTTATAATGAAAATTTCATTATTATAACACTTATAAAACACCATTCTTGAATCCAAATACATAAACACTTCAGTCACCCAATGTCCCCCTTAAACCATTAACTAGGATTCATCATCTTATACCCTAATACTTCCCTCCAACAATATAAAATATGAATCATGTTTTAATATTCATCAACTTCAATTAAATCATTATTTTTACTTTTAATATAAAAAATATTGTTATAAGAGCCAGTAACTTTCATGGTTCATTTGTAGTCTCTTTATCATCATCAGTAGAACCATTACTCATACAACCTTACTTATTTTATTCTTGATCTTTCCTATATGATATATATTATCATAATTCCCATACCTTCCACATTTAAAACATTCAATTGTTGATGATACCTTAAGGAGACCATTATTCTCATCCATTTCATTAATCGAGCTTTTCATTTTTATATGGAAATTAATTGATTTGTGTCCTCATTTTACGCACTCAAAACATCTTAGAGTTCCTCTAAGACATTAATTTTAGTTCTTCTTCCCACATTCTATACATTTTTTAAATTGAATATTCTTTCCTCCATGGTCTTTATGAATGTCAATATTTCTCTTATTAGGTGTTTCAAAAAACTCACCAAAGTTGAGATTTTTAATTATTTAACAATCTAGATGATTATATAAAGTCACAAGTCTTATCATTACATATCTTATTTCAATTGGTTACTCATGAGTAAATTCATCCATTAACCATTATATTCAATATTAAGATGACTCTTTAGGGTTCTATCCATTTATTAAAACCAAAAATCATTGTGTGAAAAACAATAATCATAGTGGTAAACCACATAATCATGAAAAATATTTTAAAGTATTTCTAAATCATGAAAACTTATTTTATGAAACCTTAGGTCTAACATAGTTCATTAATTATCATTACAAAAACATTATTATTATATCCTATGCATAGAATTATACATATATTTTTCAATAATGTTTTCTTATCCTAGTTTCCAAAGGATAATGAAAATTTATTTGATACCAAGTAATATAGTGACCCATAAATTTTATACATATATATTATATCTACATGTATAAACATTATTTATGTAAGATAAATATCAATGCCATAATCATTTAGTTTAAGTATATTTGAAAACATGGAAATATAAACAACTAGTTCTAATTTATTTACATTTTCTAAAAAATATTTCTTCATAACTATAGTCCTTATTAGACATATCATACATAATACATTACTTCATAACCTGGGGAAAAATATAAGAAAAGGGAAATATCATATGCTCAGTAAGGGTAAACAAGGGAGATATAAATAATAAAATGAAGATGAGTGTATAAAGACATGATATTCTCATTTAAATACCATACCCTACCTATCAAATATCATAATCTTATGTCGTGGTATAAATCTTGGTAGTTTATATAACATTAATCATAAAAGAATCAAAGAACATGAAGTATGAAAGATTAACATTGGTATAAGACATTGATTTTTGGTATACACATAATTATAGAAAATCATTTCCTTAGTATAAAATTCTCTTTTACAAAACTATCATAGTGTAATGGGTTCACTCTTAAAATCATCATAGTATTCAAGGTTCACTCCCAAGATTATCATAGTTTATAGAGTCACTTACTAAAACCGGTTCACTTTACATTCCAATCCTATTTATATCATGATATTTTAATATTTACCCAATTAATTATAGGTATATATAGGTCCCAACCATCACAAAATGAAAATAATACATATTTATGCCACAATATTTTAAAACATTCATCATATTAAATTCCATGAATAAATGGGCTTCATAAACATTTCATAATAGCATAACATATGGAAAATGAATCAAATTCATAAATATCTTGTCATAATAAATATAAACCAATACAAAGAAATAATAAGGACAGTATATTTGGATTATATCCCCTATAAATAATAAGTGATATCAAGGGTTTATTTCTTTTGTGAATAGAAATACCATTAAAATGTCGTTAAAACATTCTTGAGGAAAATGACCATTCCATTTTTTAAAATAATTTATTTAATTAAAAAACAAGTATAAAGGACCTTTTATACTTATAATGTTATATTTAAATAAAAAATAAGTTAATATGGCATGAATATCTATTCATTCCATATAATTTAAAAAAACATTCCTTGTATAATTTTCAAAAAAGTCACAAAGTACCTCATTTGGAAAACAACTAGAAGATTCTTATCAACCCACTTTTTAAAAATTAAAACATGGGTAAATTTTATTTTAAACAATAATATATGGATTTTAAATACCTTATTTAAAAAAAATTATAAAACATTGATATAGAATAAAAAAATTCATCTACCGAAAAAAAATGAATTCGATTTTACATAAAAATATATTTTTAGCCTCTTGAGTAAAAAATGTGTGGGAAATGAAATGAAAAATTATATTTTCCAGAAATAAATAGTATATAATAAAATCCATGTGTTTCATGAGAGGTTTATTATAATATTTCATCATCAGAAACATAAAAATAAACAATCTTGATAAATAATAAAATTGTAACATTAAACCCCTACCTCAAGTTTTCCTTTCTTTGAAAGTACTATAACCTATTTTATAATAGATTTAAATTTTTTATTATTCTCTAACATAGTCATTATAAAACTTATAATATCATATATGATTTATTTATAACATTTAAACAACCAATTTTATCAATAATTTCTTATTAAAATCATCATTTCTGGGTGTTAACTATGTTGTTTATCATTAGTATTTCAGCTCAATAATTTTGTTCCTTGTGAATTTATATTGTTTACATAATATATAAAATATTAATAATGATATAAATATGATATATACTAATTAAATTAATATTTATTTTTATAAATAAAACTTACCTATAGAAAAATGAATTATATCATTCATGGATACAATAATTTATATGTACGCATGAACGATGGTTTTATTTTTCAATAGATAGAAAAAAAGGTAAATGTTAATTTAACTTTAAAATATTATTATTATATAATATAAATCATATATATTCATAAAATCCATCTTCATTTTCATCCAATTAAAATAAAAATAAAAATTAATCACATCAGTTCATAGAGGTGGTAATCCACACATACAAATGAATGAAGTTATCATTCCCAAAAGAATTGAATGTTAAGTAGGTAGAAGCGATATTATAATTAAAAAAGTATAATTATTTTAAAAATATAATATATGAACATTAAGCCTATCATAATACCCATCCATAAAATATGGTGATGAAAAATGACATGTGTCGCTATGTGGAGACGGTATGTCGTACATTCACATGAGCTATACTTTCATTTCTTATTTGATAGAAAATATTATGTATAATGTTTTTTAAATAATAATAATAAAATTTAATTATATTTATTATAAATAATAAATTATTTTATGATTTATATCATAGATTTAGTATAGTTAAATAATAGTAGAAAAGAAAGTGATCGGTTATGGTGATTACCTCTTCTTTGAAATAAACCCTTTAGATATCCTCAAAATAGCTCTAGGTTTGGTCTTTTGGGAAAAATATAACCACTAAAATGTGTATATGTAATTTTATAGGATATATTATATTATTATTTTAAGATATAAGTCTCAATGTGTTGTAAATAAGTGAGGTAGGTGGTTCCCTTTTATAATTAAGGTGAGGATCACTTTTGGAATTTCTCAAAAAATTAAATTATTCTAAATTCATTCTCAATAAATATGGTTCCAAATTGAAATTTATTCAAATATATGGTAAGATAGTGTTGTAATCAAATTACCCAATATAATTTATACATGTTTTGGTTTCATTTTAAACCTTATCATTATGATTAACCCTTAGTTAACCAATTTTATTGTTAACTACGATAACAACTTCTTCGATACTAAAGGGATGTAATTTTTACTTATAAGGTAAAAATTGACCCATAAATGGAACATTTATGAAATTTTTTAACATATAATATCCACCTGGTATGATTTAAATATTTTTATTATTTATAAATAATTTAATAAAATATTATATTTGATAAGATATCATTATTGTCAATTTTGATACTATTCATTTAATTTTACTTAAAATGCATAAATAAAAAATTTTAATTTGAATATAATCTTTTAACACAACAAAAATATCTAATATTCACCGATAAAATTCATACACCCCTTCAAATTACCCAAAATAAATCATTTTGAATATTTGTAATATCATTTATTTTACTTTTCCATAATTTAATAAATGTTATTTTTGTTTTTTATAAGAATTTAATATAATTATATAATACCTAAAAATTATAAATTATTCAAAAAATTACTATTAATATTAATTCATAACTAGTTTTTTCCTCTTTGTGCACACATAAAAGATATTAAAAACTAAAATAATGTCATTTTTTAACATTATTCAATTTAAAGAATATATAAGTCTTTTTCATAGAGAAGTATCCATTAAATTACTCAGTTTTGATCCTAGGTTGATAAGGTTATAATTAGCTTCATCAAATAAAACTTTGATTGAAAACATTACGACCTTATAACTTTGTTTTAACCAATATTAAATCAGTTTACCCTTTATTGAGGGGATAAATTTTACCACGGTTTCTATTCATATTGGTCAGAAATAAAAGATTAAAATATAAAAAAATTAAATCTCATGATTAAATATATTTAATATATTTTATCAAATTAAATATATAAAATTTTTAGAAATTAATTATAAAATAAATGTTCAAAATGTGATGAAAGCCGCTTTAATAAAAAATATAGTTTTAACCACAAAACTGGAATTATTCTTATCCAATGCATAGTAAAACATTTAGATGAATGTTTAAAATTTTTTATTGAATATATAATGCATACATTTCATTAAAATAATTCAATAATTGTGACAAATTTAATTTATTGAGATAAAAAACATTGTGTGCATAAAAATACTTTTTCAGGAAAAATATTTGATATATAATAATGTTTTTAACCTAAATTCAAACATAAAATTTATTTTAATGAACTTAATTAGATTCTTTAAAATATAATTTAACAAATTTTACTATGAAAACATTTTAAAATGGAACTTTTTATATGTCTAAAAAAGTTCAATTTTCAATATAAATCAATATTTATAACTATTCACTAAAAAATTAATATATTCAACAAATTATTACAAATTTATCCTGAGATACTTTTATTATGATGATTTCATAAGTATTTTAATTTTATAAAAATAAAATTCTTAAATTTTCTATAAATTAATTGTAATATTTCATCCCAAAAAGAAAAAACTGTCATTTTTAAAAATAAAATTGAAAAATAAAATAACTTAACTAGAAAATTATTTTTTTATTAATAAAAATTTATCATTACATTTACATGGATTAGTAAATTTATATATATTTTATAAATTATTTAATATTATTCATACCTTCCAATTTAAAAACTAAATTATAAATTTTATAAATAATAGTATTTTAATAATATATCACAGTTTATTTAAACTTGATGTTGTGTGTAGTATAAGTTATCAAAGAAATAAAATTATTTAAAGATAAATATTTTCTAATATGTCATGGTGTTACAAAAAATCTATCCATGATGATATGATTCGTTATATGAATTTCCATATCACTAAGAAGGATCTCATATAAAATTATATGCTAAAGCTCTTCCTAGGAAAGCTTTGTTCTCAATGGTCGAATCATTATAACATTAATAATTTTTATCTTTTTAGTGAAATACTGGTTTTTTATGATCATAGTAGAAAAAAATTTACTGTCAATAGGAAATTTCCTAACCCTTATATAAGGATTTTGGAAAGCATCTGGTGGAGGGACTTCTATAGAAGGATACCAGCTATGACACATTTTAAAAGGCTTCCCATTTACATTAACTTTATTTACTTATCTACTTATTTAAATTTCTTATATTGAGGATAATATAATTTTTAGGTATGGGGGACATAACATAGTTATTATTTTAGTTTTTCATAAAAAACAACACACAAACAATACAAAAGATGAAAAATAAAAAATTTATATATATAATTTATACATTTTTGTGTATTAATTTTTCCTTTATTTTTCATTACTTTGTGATTTTGGATTAACATTGTGCATAAATTTAATATCAAAAATCATTTTACATACTTGAGTTACTGGTGATAAATATTCCTTGTTTTTTTTAAAAAATTAACGGATTCAAATGAGTTTTGACGTGGAATATTTTTATTGAATTTGTATTTTTTTTAAACAGTAGTATAGTATATTTTGGAAACTTGTGGTTAATTAACATTGACTAGTTTTAATTTTTACCAACCCAAGAGTTGATCTATAATATTGTTTTTATACTCTTTTAATTAACTTCCATTCTTATGTTAGCTCAATTTTTTATCATATTGAACTTTTTTTCTTCATTATCAAATATTTTAAAAATGAAGAGGTGTGTTTGTGTGATTGAGATGTTTATTAAATATCTATCCCCTATTTTTATCAATTATTTACAAATTCCTTAACATTATCCTTTATTAATACCCTATTATCCATGAAATACCTTATAGGTTAGCTACATTACAAGACCATTTTCCATACCAACCTCCCCTATTGTATACATTTCATGATCATAGTTTATTATGGGTGTGAGAGAATTTGGGTATTTTTCATGTTATCTTGGGAGTTATTTTCATTGTATGATAATTTGTAGTGGAGTTTTAATTTTTGGGTAAGTTCTAAAAGTTATTTATATTTATTTTTAATTCATTTTCTTTCTCATAAAAAATAATAAAAATAAGAAAATGTATATAAAAAAGTAAAAAACAATAAGAAAAGAAAAAAATAAGTAAACGAAGAAATATTACATTGTAATTTTTTATATGACTTATGTATATAGATTTGAAAAGGGGGACTAATGTTGGTATGCCTCATGTTTTTGAATCTCATCAGAACATGCCTCACACACCTCCACTCTCTCAAAATTGTCCTACCGTTGTAGTTGCCTCAGCCCCCTTGGACGTCCTAATGGTGTTGGTGAAACTTTCCTTTCCTTTCTCCGATGGATTTGGTGTGGTGGCTTCATACTCTTAGCTTGAAGATCTTATGCTTATATCCCCATATAATCCTAAAATTCCATAGATGAAATATAATCTTCTTGGATCCCCTCAGGGCCTTCATGTGAGGCCCTCTCAGCTACTAAAAGTTTAGAGGATAAGATTTAGAACTTATTCAGTCGATGGGACACCAGTGTTTTCGATTCAAGTGGTAGTCTTTTGGGAGGCTTAGGAACTTATTATATGGACATTGGTGGATCATTTTGGTGTCGATAAACTACCATTGTGACTCTTATAGAATTTTTTCTTCTCTTGGGGCCTCTCTCTTCTAGCCAGTGTCTCTAAGTTAAATAAAAGGTCATTCTACATCGGCTTGGATTCTTTGGAATATTTTTTCAAGTCTTGGTACCATATCCCTATATCGCTAAATAGATGTTGGTTTCACGTACCTCATTGGTTTAAGGATTTACATCAAGGTAGTGATCCCCCTCTAGAGGTAGTTTGGTTTAATATTTTAGGATTTCCACTTCCTTTGCAAAATCCTAGGTTGCTGGAGAAAATAGGGGACATTATTGGGGAATTTTTTGCGTGTTGATATATGTACCTTATAGCTTAAATATATTATAGTGTCTCTTATATGCATAAATTTGGATCTATCCACCCCACCTCTATCCCAGGTGATGCTCTAGGGTGAAGACTCTATAAAATAGAGGCCATCCATCTAGTATAATGCTTTAATCTACTACTATGTGAGATATCACCTTCATAGAAAGTTGTTAATGTATTACATAAAGAATGCCTTCAACTATTCCCCTTTATATTAGAAGGATCCTATGTCATGCGATGAATATTCTTCCTCGGGATTTATTCCTGGGAAAACGTCTAAGACATTGGCTCTACCAGTTTCATCTATAGATCCCTTTGTTCTGGTCCCTCATCCCCTTTTATCCCACCTGAGTGGACCCAGCCTCCCATCCTTCTCCCTGGTACCCCATGCATGGATATTTTCCTGATCGCTTCTATGCCCTCATCACTCCCCCTGGCTTCCTGCCACCCCACCTCTTTGAAGTAGATATCCAGTGAGTCCAAAGTAATGTATATTTATGTCATCTCTCATGGACCTATTTTCTTTGATCTCATCTTCTCTCATCCTTCAATTCCAATTTCTAATAATTACAGTTCTCTTTTGGATGCCTTGTCCATCCACTCTTCTACCCACTTGGGATATAAAATGGTCAAGTTCATATCTTTATCATTAGTGGAGGTTCTTTGATCTCCATCATCACTTTACTCGTCCTCTAATGGTGTCTATAATAGATCTCAATCTAAAAGGATATCATCTACTTCTAGTTTAAGGATGAAGGGGATTTCATCACCCGGGGATAGTTCTAGGTGACCCCTTTACCAATGATCTCTCTAATAATCTAGAATACATATGGCCTAGGGTCCCAAATTAAAACAAACTTCTACTCTAATGAGGTGTCTAGGCATAAAGTTATTATTTTTTCCATTCTAGAACCCAAAAAAACTCCTCAAAGATTGGCGATTTCGATAGAATAATTGTAATGTGATATTTAATGCATAGAGAACCAATTAACCTACATATTTGTGTCTTCTGTAATTCTTCCCTAAAATTAGAGATGATGGAGGATTTGGACCAGCATGTGTCGATCAGACTAGATATAGGTGAGGAGTTTTGATTATTCTCATTTGTTTATTCCAAATGAGTGGTAGTACTTTGTGATATATTTTGGAGTGACCTCAGATATTTTAAACCTGGGGATGTAATGTGGTTTTTGGGTGGTTATTTAAATTTTATCATGGATGTTTCGGAGAAGAATGGAGGATTATTCTCCTCTATCCATGATAAAATTTGTTTTTCTTGTGTTATGGCCAAAGAGGGGCTCATGGACCAGGGTTTTTCAAGTGAAAAATATACCTGGTGTAATAACCAGAGGGGAAGCCGTCAAAGCTAGTTTATATTGGATAGGAGTTTTGGTCATCTTAAAGTTATATCTTTATTTCCCAACACATAAATCACTCACTTGGTCCATGCACTATAATACTACTCTCCCCTCTTAATTCATCTTAGAACTAGTCATTCTTGGAGAAGTCATTTTTTTTCTCTAGTTGGTGGATGCAACACCCAATCTTCATAACTACAATTCGGGGATATTGGAAAAAACTAATCCATGGTAGGTGTTGGATCAAATTCTACAAAAAAGTTGTGGCATATGAGGCCTGACTTTTCAAACTAGGCCAACACTCTCCCCTCCACCTATCATAATTTGGATATGATCCATAGGGAGATTAAGAAAGTAGATCTGAGTTCAGAGGCAGTATAGGATGATGAATAGTATATTTCCCTCATTCTAAAGAATAAGAAACTCAATAAGCTTTTTTTGGAGTAGTAGGGATGCCTTCGTGTAAAATCTGGTGCCACTTGGATCAATGAGGGTGATAAAAACTCATGATACATTCATGAATGTCTGAAGGAAAACAGATTCCATAGTTCCCCAAACATCTATCTCAATGATGATTCTTTCACTAAAGATTAGAAGGTTTTTTTGGTTTGGTGGCCTCCTATTTCAAATCCCTATTATGCAGTACTAACTCTTTCATGCATAACAACTACCATGTTGTCTAACATGATATTTTCAATATGATCCCATGCATAGTTTCCACCCATGAATACATCCTCATAGAGAGAAGCCTAGAAGAGGAGGAGTTTTCGGCTGCTATTAATTCTCTTAATCAAGAGAGTTCCCCTAGCCAAAATGGTTTCCCAGGGCCCTTCTTTGTGAGATCCTGGACCATTATCAAGGAGGAACTCATTAATTAAATCCAATATTTATTTCATGGATATCCCCTCCCCCATGGTTCATGTGTTACCATAATGATTCTCATTACCAAGGTAAAATATCCATCCTCGGTATCTCAGTATCATCCCATCATCATGTTAAATTATTTTTACAAGGTCCTGACTACCATCACTAATTAAATGGACTTCCTAGTTCATTAATTCTTAGATCTCTGAGGATTATCATACTTTTATCCAAGGTTGATCTATTTAAGGATCAATGGTGATTATGCATGATATGATTGGTGGTACTAATAAGATAGTGATGGGATATAATATAGCAATTAAATTGGATATGGAGAAGGCATGTGACCCTCTTGAATGTAACTTCATCCTCCAAGTTATGTGAAGCATCATTTTTCTAAATGGATGGTTTATTTTTTCTTCTAGTGCTTTAGCTCGCCCTGGTTTGATATTATATTCATGGGTAGACGATGAGTCCTCTTGAAACTGGTTTGAGAGATAATACATGGTGACCCTATATCTCTTAGAATATTAATTATGGATTAATATTTATTAATTAGATATGTTAACTCAAGTATTAATCTTGGTATCATATAGATTTTTTGATGTAGATCCCACCTCTTCATAGTGTCTCACTTATTCTTTGTGGATGAAATAATCTTCTTCTTAAATGGGTGAAAGGCCTCCATAACAGTTTTTAGTAAAAATCATTAAAGACTACACTAATTAGAGAGGTAAAATCATCAGTAAGGATAAAATTCATGTGTTCCTTCCAACTTCCTTCTCATAATGAATAAGAAGTAGTATTGAATTGGGATTGGTTATTCACATGAAGGCTTTCCCTATGGATTATTTGGGATCCCCTATAGCTCTGGGAAGAATTCAAATTAGGTACTTTGATTTCTTAATCATTAAAATAACTAGCTGAATTACTAACTAGAGAAACTAGTTCTTATCCTTCAGTGGTAGAATCACCTTAGTTAACAATGTGTTGATGTCTATCCCTATGCACATCTTATCAGTGCTCAAGGTACCTAAAACAGTTTTTTAGGACATTGATAAACTCTTAAATGCCTTCATATGGGATGATCATGATGAGGGGAGATGTCATTTGGCTTCTTGGAAGAATCTTTTGAAACAAGTGGAGTATGGAGGTATCATTGTAAGGAATATCAGGGAGTCATTGAATTTTATTCAAGGAAAACTAGTATGGGAAGCTATTGAGGTTTGTACTTTGTGGAGAAGATTTTGTTCTAAAAAAGAAGGAAATTTTCTAAATACAACCAAAGGTAACTCGTCCCCTTTATGTAAATCCCTACAAATCTATTTTTTGGTGCCTCAACGCCACTCATGATGGGTTATTGGTCATGGATATATCAACTTTTGGAACTCAAAGTGGGTTTAAAAGGTCTTTAGTTCCCCTAGGTTCCCCATGTCTGACATGTCATTTAGACAGGCCAACACCTATCCTTCTTTCATTAATGTGATCCTTGGTCCCAGGAAGAGAATGATCTATGAAATCATTAGACTATAAGAGTCCCTGGTTGCTTTCTTCTTCATGGGTACTGCCTTTGGAACATTTTAAACCAAGGATTATATAAATTTTTTGGAAAGGAATCATGCTATTGACTGACGGAGAGAAGTTATTTGGTTCAAGTTTGTCCATCCAAAATTTAATTTTCGGATCTAGAGTTTCTGGAACAACACACTACCTATGGACATGGAGGACAAATGGAGAGGTATTCCACTAGCTTCCAGATTCCCATGTTGCAGAATTCATTAGTAAATGTTTGTATCCCATATATTTATCCTAACTGATTAGGCCTAGAATAAATGGAGATTACATGGTGAGTTCTCAAGTTTTGTCTCTATGGTGATTTCCCCAGATGATTTTATTCACTAATAGTTTAGCGGCTCAAGTAACAACAGGCACTCGTAGAGGATATGATGTATCCGTCTTGTTTTGGGATTATGTATCTTATGGGAGGAAAGAAAATAGTCCTAGCACATGTTCCCTCCCCCTCTAAATCAGATCTTATGGTTAGAACCAATTCCTTAGTTTCAAATCTTGTAGGGTTTCTACTCTATGGGGTGAAAGATCCTGCGCTCATGGGTTTTATAGCTAGAAGGCACCCACATTCCTTTTCCAAACCACTCCCAGTGGGTCAATCATTTAGGTGGAACCCCCTCCCTATGGTCTTAAATTGAATATTGAAGGATCTTTTTATCAAGGACTCATTCTATGAAAAGGTTTCATTTGTGACTCTAGGGGATTTGTTTTACTTACCTTTAACTTCTTTAATGGGACTGAAGACTCTCTCAAGGAAGAGGCATAGGCTATGCTTAATGGTCTTGACTTGTGCCACTCTAATGGTATCTCTTTATCTTTGGTGGACATAGACTCAAAGATTATTTGTAATTATCTGGTAGTCATTTCTTATAATCCTTAGAAAATCATGAACTTGATTCATAAATGAAAATTCATCCTTCCATATGGAACTAATCTTTTTCACAAATGTCATGAAGGGAACCTCTTGGTGGGTTTTCTATATTCTAAGGCATTATATGTAGTCTCATATAGGGTGTTTAATAGAATAGTATCTCTTCCCACTATGGGTTTTGATATTTCCATGGGGGATGCTTTGGGTCTCCACTTCTATATGACCCCTTGATGTTTTTTGTACTCTTACTTTCCCTTTATAATAAAATCTTGATATTTTTTTGAATAGTTTTTTTTATTATTAATTAAGTAATTTGAGTGATCAATATTTCTTTTTTGAATGATAGATCATGAATTTTATTTTAAGAGAAAATTGTTATCTTTAAGACCTTATGTTTTTGACATCAAACCCACCGACTCAAGACTTAATATAATTCCTTATAAATCCTCGTGATTGGAACAATATTCATTATATCTTTTTTGAAGAGTTATTTTTTATAAAATATTGTGGTATGAAATGTATAATTTGGAACTAGGCAAAAATTTTATAAATGTTTGTTAGGTCCATTAGGTTAGAAACCCTAAGAGGGGGGGTGAATCATGGTATGATAGATTTAAAAAATTCCCCTATTGATCTTGTTTCATTGTTAGTAAAAACTATTTTCTCTCTCCTTCCCATTGTAGATTATGAACAAATCTTAAAGGAATCATGGGACATAGAAATTTTAATTGGTTCACCCTCATTGGGATATGTGCAAGGAGCATACACTGGCGATGTGACGATGTACAAAATCGATTAAAAGTGCCCTATTTCTTACAATGTTTGTATTAGACTCACTGTCTCTACTGGTTTACAACCAATCACAATTTCAAATCTTATTGCTCTCTTAACTGACGATATCTCATTACTTCTTCATAACATTCACTCACAGTTTAAAGACTTGTAGGTACTTTCATTGGATCTAATGAATGCATCCTCCATTGTATGTAGATGATTTGTTGGTATCCAATTTTTATCCATTAAAGAATACCCCTTTACCGAAGGTGTACTGGGAAACTTCCAACTTTCACAAAACTCTCGGTTGACTTGTGTTCCCCTTTAACTAACGCACATATGTTTCCTTTGTTGAAAAAAAACTAAATTGTGTGCCAGTTTTATTCTTTTGTGCCACTTTATACTTCTGTGACACTGCTTTCACGCCACTGCTTTCACACCACTTCTTGCACGCCACTGCTTGCACACCACTACTTGTGCACAACTACTTTCATGCCACTACTTGTGTGTCCCTGACTGCACAACTCACTACTTGCGCGCCACCCAGAAATCGCATGCCACTTCCACTTGTGAAATCAGAACTAATATTCTCTATAATTTTTGAGCTAATATAAAATGAGGAGGGTACATGTTTATTTATAGTAATTTTGGATACCCTAAACGTGAGGTGCAAAACTCGACTTGTGTTCCATTTCGTGACTTTTGTGTCGCTCCGTAACTAGCGTTCCACTTCCTAAATGGCACGCCCATTAATGAATTGTGCGCCCCTTGGTCACTTGTGCACCTCTTTCTTTCCTTTATCATATTTTGGGGTGTTGAAATTGAAATGTGAATTTCACACTACTTATTCACTTTTGCATCTATTCTTAACTTTCGCGCCACTTAATGAATTGCACGCCACTTCATCACTTGTTCACCACTTTCTTTCCTTTGTCATATTTTGATGGGATGATCTTGAAATATGACTTGCACACCCTTCTTCACTTGTGCGCCACTTAATAACTTGATCTCCACTTATTCACATGTGAGCCACTTCATGACTAGCAAGCCACTTTCTTTCCTTTGTCATATTTTGATGTGATGATCTTCAAACATGCCTTGTGTACAATATTCCAATCACCTACTTTTTCAACAAACACAATCACCTCAAGAATTTTTCAATGATACCTTGAGGTATTTTTTCACAACAATATCCCCCTTTGGGTTTTTTGACAATACTTTTATAATTAGATATCTCGTTAAAGCTTCTTCCATCAGTAACCACCATTCACTTCTTGTGATTTTGATATGATCAAATATTTACTAAACACGTTCCTTAATTTGACATGATAAATGCTTGACATGAGAAAAAAGGTTTTAATGAAAAGTTCATCAATTAATCACTTCATTTGGAACACCAATTCTTGATACCATTCCAACACCACTCTTTTTCTTTCATCACGAACCTCAGTTGTCGTGATATCTAATCGTTGATCGATCACTTCAAGCATCATCAGATTTAAAAATAATACTCCCCCTATCTTTTTTCTCCCACTATCTTGCAAATCCACCTATCATCTTTTCCTCGTGTCATTGACTAAGAGATTTTCTCCAATAAAAAACCACACCTTTTCCATATTTAATGGTCACATTTTATCCCCTTTTATTAATAAACCCAAATGTCACTCCTTTACAGTCTTTAGTAGGGTGAAAAAACAAAGTAGTACATCAAAGAAAAAACACATCATACCTCAAGGAGAGGGGGGTTCCACATCTACACTCTTTCAAGTACAGGGAGTCGACTGAAGTCCTAGAACCAATCGATTCCTCTTGAATGCTTCCTTGGGTACGGACTTCATCATAATATCATCAACACGTAGCTCTATAGGAACATATTCCAACTTCACTAGCCCTTGGTCCACCTTCTCCTTAATAAAATGATATTTTATTTCAACGTTCTTGTTCTTCGAATGATAGATGGGGTTTTTTCTAATATTTATAGCACTTGAGTTATCAAACTGAATTCCAATCAGAGACCAGACTATCACACCTATGTCATCAAGTTTTTTCTTCATCCACAAAAACTGTGTGCATGCATTCATGGCTACAATATACTCATCTTATTATGGTGCTCAAAGAAATAAAATCTTTTTTCTTTATCATCCAATAAATAACAATACACCAAGATAAAAAGCACCTCCTGACCTTGATTTATTTTCATCGACCAAACCTACCCAATATTCATATTTATATCCCAAAAAATCACTATTTGGGATTTGTCACTATACATTATGACAAAATCAACCATTCCCTTGATATTCTAAAATATTATTTTCAATAAAAGAATGTGTATTTCCTTTGATTTACTTTGATATCTTACTAATTAGCATGAGGTGAATACAATGACAGTACTTATCATGGTCAAGTACAGTAATCTTCTAATAATTTTCCTATATTCGATGATATTAACTGCCTTTCCTTTATCATATTTTGACAGTTTCATCTGGTTAGCAACCAGATTCTTCATTTCTTTGTAATTGTACATCCCAAATCTCCTAAAAACATTTGTGGAGTATTTGTATTGAGATATGAATGTTAAATTCCTTCCTTGTGTTACCTGTAAACCAAGAAAAAACATCAGCTCACCAATCATAGACATTTCAAACTCATTTTTCATGAATTTGGAAAACTTTCTACACTATGCTTCATCTAATCCTCCAAATATTATATCATCAACATATACTAGCACCATCGTCCTTTGATTATTATCATTATTCACATATAAATTGTAATCAACTCTACTGCACTGGAAATCAAGATTCTTAAAAAATTGATCTATCCTTGAATATCATGCTCTTGGTGCTTACTTCAACCCATATATATCCTTCTTCAGCCAAAAAACTTTTTTCTCATCTTCATGAATATGAAAACCATATGGATGCTCAATATAAACATTTCTTCCAAAATCGCATTCAAAAATGCTAACTCTACAACAATATGGATTAATTTGTACTTCTGTTTCACTATAATGGCCAAGAATAATCTGATTATTTCCAGCCTTTACATAGGTGAAAATGGCTCATCAACATCAATACCCTATTTCTGGTAATATAATTTGCACACAAGACATGCTTTGTTTTGTATCACAATACTATCTTCATTGATTTTGTTGCGAAAGACCAATTTTGTCTTGATGGCATTCTTATCTCCCAATGTCAAAATAATCCCCCAAGTCTGATTTTTTATCAATCTGGTCTAGCTCTTCATTCAATGCCTGAACCCAATTTTCATCTTATTTTGCATCAACAAAACAATTAGGATTAACTTGATATAGAGAGATGTATGTTGCAGTGACTTCATTCTTCTTGTATAAACTGGTGATTTCTGATCACTAATGATATCATGCATGTAAACTTTATATTTAATCTTTAGCTTCTTTACAGATATAGACTTTAATTCTTCTTTTTTATCATTAGTATATTCTTCTAAGGTAGCATCTGCTACTTCTTCACCCTCTGTGTTACTTTCCTATTCATCACATTCATTAGGAAACTGTTCACTATGCTGTTGATTATTCTCTTCATTTTCCACAACATTGACTTCATTTCTCTCAACTACTTTTCCCAGCCTCTTATTAGAGTATTTATATGATTTTATTTTTCCTGATTAGATAAGGAATATCCCCTTATCTCTACATTACTAAAATTTTCTATGTTTTTTTTTTGAGAATGAAGCACTTACTTCCAAATATTAGAAAGTATTTCACTATTGGATTATTTCCATACCACATATCTTATAGAGTATTTCCTTCCTTCGAAAACAATTTATCCCTGTTAGAAATATATATGAATGTCAATACTGCTTCCTTCCAAAATTCCCCTAGTTGTCATTTTCTATAAGAATCATTCTGGTCATGTTGTAGATGATCTGGTTTCTCCTTCCAAACACTCCATTATGTTGAATAGTTCTTACTAAAGAAACTTGATTCCTTATCCCATGTTTCTTGAGATAGTATTCCACCTGACTGTTAGTGAATTTGTAACCATTATCAGTAAAAAAAACTTCAGAATTTTCTACCCTATCATCATTTCAGATTCCCTATGATGCTATTTTAGGAAACTGAATGCATCAGACTTATGGGAAATGATAAATACCCATTTCATTATGATATAATCATCAATGAAAAGTATGTAATATCTCTTTTTGTCAATGGATCTTAGTGAGATAGGTCCACAAAAAACAGTATGCACCAATTCGATCACTCTTATTGACTTCCTTTCCTTCACTTTGTACATATTTCTGATGATCTTACCCTGTTGAAAAGATTCGCATGTATGTGAAAAATCATGTGATAGCTTGGGGATATCTCTAGCTACATCACAATTTACCTGATCTTCCAGGGAAGGTTGGTATATATGACCAAGTCATTTATGCCATTACTTGTTTTCCTTCTCTTTGGATAAAAAAACACACATCTTCATCACCACTTACAAGGTAAATATTTCCCTTTGTCCTTTTTTCCTACAGAATAATTACACCATATCTTCATTTGATGATACACATCTTATTAGTAAACCTTACATAATTCTCTGAGTAATATAGTTGACTAACACTGAGAAAATTGTGACTGAGACCTTCTACTACTAAGACATCAGCATGTCTTGTTTCTTTTCCCACAAACCTGACCTTTCCCAAGCCAATAATCATTAGGACTTCATCATTTCAAAACTTGAAAACTTCTTCTTTGTAATATTTTATTCCTGTAACAAGATCCTTATTACCTTTCATGCGAGATGTTCATTGTTATCAAGAATCCATACACTAGAATGGTCTGATGCTTTAAGGGAAATTTCTACAACCACTTAATTTTCATCTTTCTTCTTCTTGATCCATGTTGTTTAATTCATACTCAGAATGGATTGGAAATCATGATCTTCCTCAATGTATGATGAATCAGCTTCATCCTATAAAGCTGTAAATAAATTTTTTGTTTTCAGTTCATTTGTTGATTCTCGAATTTGCTGCTTTCAGCCACTCAATATCTATTTTGGCACATTCCTATGCATGATTGAGGTACAGTATCTAGCCATGTTTCCAAATCCTCTACACCAAAATAAGGGTACCTTAAAATATGTTATATAATATTGTGCTCTATTTGGATGCCACTGTTTCTCTTATGCCATTTGATATCTCTTGTATATGGAACATACATTCTGTGAATTTCCCATCTTTCCATAGCAATAACATCTTCTATAGGGTGCATTCCTGTTTGTCACTTCTACACTTATAATTTCTCCTTGGGTTCTCTAAATATTTAGATTTTTCTTCATACCCAAATCAATCTTCAATTTTTGGAGTGGGTGCCTATTTTCTAACTTTAACTTTCACAGTTTTCTATTTTTGGTCGAGCCCCTCATCAGCCTTAAAATTTTAACACAATTTCTTCTTCTTTTCTTCTTCGAAACTTTGCTCCACATTCAAATTTTATATCTTCTGAATGATTTTCATTGTGGTATCATACTGGGAGTCAATATTTTTTCTTGATCCTTTAATTTTTATTGTATATCGACAACTTCTTCTTCAATTTCTCCGATGCACTTGATTTTATCTTTAACTATGTTATTCAATCCATTGATCTCACTTTTCTATTCTTCAACCTTGAGTTTATGTTCATCTACCTTTTCTGAGATCTATGGCCTATAGGACTTATGTTTCTCAATTTCCCTTTCTATCGTAGACTTATCTTCTTCCTATTGTTGTATATCAAGTTTGGCATCATCTACCACTTTGTTTTCTTTCTTCATTTTTTCTCTCCAAACATCTATCTCCTCAACAGATGCTTCTAATTCAGCTTCCATATAAATACTTCCTTCAACTTCTTCTTCTTCTTCATTAGTGTTTTTTTCTTCATTTTTCAAAGAACTACCGATAACATCCACCATATAAATTTCTCTATGATCTTTGCAGTTCTCTATCACTTAATCCTCCTTAACCTCTGACACATCTGAACTGCCACATTCTTTGAAATAAGATTCTTTTTCTTAATGATATTTCTCTTAAACTATTTATTTCCTTTCACATAGCCTGAATACTTCTTCTTGGTAATTTTATCTTCATACTCATAATCTTATTGGAACTACTTGTGGAACCTTGTCACAAGATTTCCAATCTTTTCACATCAAAAACATGCTAGTGGAATTTTCCCTTTGAACTTTCCTTTTACTCTTTGTAAGTTTGAGGAATGGAATGACATCACCTCATATGTCTCTTAATCTTCTTGAGAATATTCAATGGTGATCTTCTTCATGGCCTTGAAATTCACCTCTTTAGATTTCCCCTTTTCCACAGCATCGTTATCATCATTTCTCATTTCATATGCAACATGGGTGATGTGTAAGTTATCCAATGTCAACTCTTTCGGGTATTTGTCTTTCAAAACGGAAACTTTCAAATTGAACATAGGTGGAAGTTTCCCCAAGATGTGATTCACAATTTTTATGTCTTAGATAACTTCTCCAAGACCTCTCATGTGTTCCATAATGATATTTACCATGTCAAATAATGTATCAGCAAACTCATTCGGGTTCATTCCCAGATCTTCATACTTATTCCACAGAACTTGCAGTTATTCCTCTATGACCTTTGTATCCCCTTCATAAATTTTCTATAGGTTTTCCTACATATCATGATATTTTTATCATGAAATCACCTTTTTATAGATAACATTGGATAGGGATCCTCATAAGGCATTGATTATATTAGCAGCAGCATCCAGCTCCCTTCTTTCGGCCTCTGATAATGCACCACTATTGATGTCGGCTGAGATACCATGCATATCTACTATAAACACATCCATTCCAAAATATTGGAAGTAGTGTTTCATCTTATTATTCCATAAATAAAAGTTTTTTCCTTCAAAGATTGGAATACCTTTATTATTGGTGACCTCCATTGAGAGAGAAACACTGATATCAACATTTCCCTCTAATACCAATTGTTAGGTCCACTAGGTTAGATACTCTGAGTAGGGGTGAATCAGGGTATAACAGATTAAAACAACTGCCCCTATTGATCTTGTTTCATTGTTAGACAAAACAATCTTCCCTCACCTTCCCATTGCAGAGTATGAAAAAATATTAAAGTATGCACAGGACATAGAAATTTTACTTGGTTCACCCTCACTGGGATACGTCCAAGGTGAATACACCGGCAATGTGCTGATGTACCAAATCCACTAAAAGTGCACTGATGTTTACTAAGTTCAGAGCAGACTCACTGCCCCTCCTATTTTACAACCAATCACAACATGAAAGCTCACTGCTCTTTCAACTGAAGAGAGCTCACTGGTCTTTAGAATATCCCCACACAGTTTAAATACATGTAGGTCTTTTTATTATCTCTAATGTATTCACCCTCTACTATATGTAGATTCTATTTTGATGTCCAATTTTCATCCATAGATTAATACCCCTTTACCATAGGTGTACTGGGAAACTTCTTACTTTCACACAACCCTTGGGTGACTTGTGCGACCCTTTAACTAGTGCACAACCTCTGCATTTTTTGCGGAAAAACTAACGTTTATGAAAATATTATACTTTCAAGCCACTTTATAATTATGCCCCACTGCTTGTACTCCATTACTTTCATTCCAATTCTTGTGTGCCACTGCTTGTGTACCAATGCTTTCACGCCACTCCTTACACATCACTACTTACATGCCACTGAGTGTGCACCACTGACTGCGCAACTCGCTACTTGCGAGCCACTCAGAACATTCGCGCCACTTCCACTTGCGCGATCAGATCTTGAATTTTCTATAAGTTTTTAGCTAGTATGAAATGAAGATGGTATCCATTTATTTATAGTCATTTTTGATACCTTGTGCATGAGGTTCCCAACTCACCTAGCATTCCATTTTGTGACTTGTATGTCACTCTATAACTTTCACGCCACTTCCGGACTTGTGATCCCATTAATGACTTGCACGCCCCTTGTTCACTTGAACGCCTCTTTATTTCCTTTGTAATATTTTGTGGTGATGAAATTGAAATATGACTTGCATTCCACTTCTTCACTTGCATGTCGATTCTTAACTCCTGCGCCACTTAATGACTTGCATGCCACTTCTTCACTTGTGAGCCACTACATTACTTCCACACCACTTTCTTTCCTTTGGCATATTTTGGTGGTATGATCATAAAATATTACTTGTGCGCCACTTATTCACTTGCCTTCCACTTCATGACTTGGGTTCAACTTTCTTTCCTTTATCAGATTTGGATGTGATGATCTTGAAACATGTTTGATGCACAATATTACAATCACCTGCTTTGTCAACAAACAAAATCATCTCAAAAAAACTTCAATGATACCTTGAGGGATTTTTTCCCAAAAATGTCATATTCAAGAGACGAGTGATTTAAAATTCACTTTATGTTAGGGTACAGCATGTTTCATGGGTGAATGAATGAATTTAAAAAAAATTAATGTTAGAGAGTGATAATGATTGGAAAATTTATTCCAAAAATGATACATTAGGGATTTTTCTTTGAAAAAAATCATTTATATTTTCTCACTTTTTATTAATGTGTTAATTTTAATCTGGATATATGACTTTTCCTAGCTGTGAAAATGTTTATCTGTGTGAGTTTATTCACACAATGATAAATTATCTACTTCCTCCCTTATAATTTTAAACTAAATTGTTTATGAGTTTCATTATCCCATTATTAAGCCCTTTTTCAACCAATATATATATTTTTAATTCATTTCTTGAATACTAATCAAAAATATGAAATTATTTTATGACCCAATTGGACATCATGTTTATATTTTTATCATTATAATATACATAACCCAAATTATAAAATACATTGTTTTATAAGTTTTAAATTGGGGTATAATTTCTTAAAATATACCTATAGTTGGATCCAACCACAATAGCCCTAATGGGGGCCCACATAGAGAAGAAAACTTAGGGGAATCAAATTGTACAACCCTTCCATAATTACACCATATCATAGACTATGAACATCTTATTAGACTAATTACACCTCTAGTTGAAATATAAATCAAAGATCCACCTTGAAACTAATTTTAAGTCAATATTCATAGGAAAAAATACTATTCATTACTAAGAATGACAATGTAAAATTTTGACATGGAAAACTCACCTATAATTAAAGGTACTTTGACTTATTTCAACTCTAGCTTCTATAAATTATTAACAAAAATGATTATATCCATCACTATCAAATTATGATCTATTATAGGGATATTTTATAGTTATTTTGACTTTATTCTTCATTATATATGTCTTCCATCCCTTCTATTAAGTTTTAATCTCCTTATAAACACCCAATGAGGAATGTGATACAATTCTTGAGTTTTTTGTTTGTATAATCTAAATGATATTTATAATTATATATTTTTATGTTATTTTTTCCAAATTATATTATTATAAATTTTATTTTTGTACTATTATGTCACATTAAAACTCAAATGGTCATATTTTTGGGTACCTATTCATGTGATTTTTCACACACTATTCACCACTCATTCCCCTTTCCAATCATAGTGTTTATATGGTTTATACCATTAGATTAGAATAATATAAACACTTATATGGTCATTAAAATTTATTCCATTTTATAAAAATAAACTAAAAAACAAACATGGAAAATAGAGTGAGTTCCTCATGTGTTCTATTAGTGATTGTTGGTTATCAATTTGGCCAAAAATCACCCAGTCATCAGTGGTAATAGGTGAATCATTTTATGATTTCAATCAAATCATGTGTAATAACCTAGTATAAAATAAGTAATATTATGATTATATGAGTTAAAAACCAATTATTAAAATATATAAACCTTATCTATTGATTTGATGAATTATTAGCATCAAATAATTTTCCTGGGTTAATCACACGTTATTCATTACATCAAAACATTAATTTAATTAAAACCTTATTCATTCATTCTTTCTAATTGATCTTAAAAATCCCCATTAATTATAAACCCCCAAATATTTCTATAATTTTTACTCCCTTTTAATATTTTTTATCTATGTATTGATAAATATATAACTTAGGGTTCCGAATATGATAGAAAAATTCATTAAAAATTAAAAACTAATTTGACGCTCTCAAACATGTGATCAAATTTTGGCATCATTGTCAGGGATCCAATATCATTTTTGTTTTATTTATTTCATTTTTACTTTATTTCATACCATTTACTTATTTATCTTCCCCTTATCCTTCCCCCATATCCTTTTTATTTTATTTTCATTTTTTCATCTCTCTCTCTCTCTCTCTTTCTTCTTCAATATTCTCCATAAGTTATAATATTTTAATTTTCTGTTTTACCCATATATTTTATTTTTTTCGTATACTTCTTTGATTTATAAAAAATTAATAATTAAAAATGGACTACCTTATAATATTTTCATAACCTTATTAAGAAATGAAAATCTACTTAAAATATACCAAGAAATAGAAAAAAATAATTCTCACAAAGCCTCAAACTTCAATGATTGAAAAATGAACTATTATTGTGGAATCAATTTTAGAAACTTAAGAGATCTAAACCCAATCCTAGTGTAATCTAAATCAATGACATAATAACATGGATGAAAATAAACTAACTTTAAAATGATCAACCACCACTGATATGGAGTACGAACTTATGTATATCCAATATCCTGAGGAATAATCAAACATTAATATGATATCATAACACATACACATACTACTTATTTTCCATTTTCTTCCTAATGAGGACCCACATTTAAATATCAATGAGTTTCAAACAGTATGCTCTACTATGAAAAAAAAATCTATCCGGGGACCTCATAAAGTCAAGGGATTTCCCTTTATCCCATGATAGATTTTCCAAAGATAGGTTATAGAATCTTCCTACCATAATTGATCGATGGAATTACCTGAAATGAATCTTTCTAGGGAAATTTTTCCCTATCTATAGAAATTAATTTATTACAAAATAAATATATGTTATTATGAAAGCACAAGGATAACCCATTCATGAATAATAACGGGGTTTTAAAATAATTTTATCTATTTTCCAACCACCACAAAAATAGAAAAAAAATATTAATCCAATACTTATATGAGAGACTTATCCATATAAATCATGTAATAATAGATGTTACATCATGTGGTAATATAGTGGATAAAACTCTTACTTCTACTTGTGAACTGACAACAAACATGGCTCAAAATGCTAAAAAATTCATTGCATGAGCAATAACACCAACTCAAGGAGTACATATGGTAAACCTTATTCCATTGAAAAATGGTGGCTACTAAACTTGGTGAAATATATAAAATTTTAAGAAAACATTATCAAGATCTAGTTAATTCACAGAATATACATATTCATTGATATTATGGAATTTTTACTGATAACACACATTTCTCTTGTCAATTTCCTATACGTATGTTTCCTTCTGAGTCATGTGTGGTTTTATTTTTGAGAAATCCAAACCCTAGTACCAAAAAGGGTGTAACTCTAGCTATTCTAAGAAAAAATGGTATCATCTGGGCTAAGGTGCAGACCCTTCTCATTATTCACCTTACCATAGAAACCCTCAAATTCCTCCCAAATATGAACCAATCCTAAAGAACATGGTGAAACAATAGCATCGTATAACCTAAAATTCCAACATTCCACATAATAAGTGATACATTACATATAAACTCAAGTATGATAATTGGAAAGAACCATCAAGGGGATGAAGATGTAAGGTTCTATAGAACTACCCTATTAATTTTTTTGTAAATAAAAAATAAACATGAAATGTATGTGGCATAACTATTTTTAGTTGTATGAAAATTTATACTTTAAATGATTCTACACAATAGGTGTGTCCTTTTCTTGTAATATTTATTTTCCAATCAAAAAAATATTCAAGTAGTGATTAATAGAAAATAAGGTAAAAAATTTATCATTTTGGATTCCCATGAAAAATTTATTCATATTCCTATTCCAAAAATATTTTCATAATACAATAAATAAATTGATTAAAAAATTGATAAATAGATCTTGGAGACATTTAAAAAAGTACAAGTTAACATTCATTTATTATATATTTTTTAAAAAAATCCTCTCTTTAAAAAAAATATAAAATGGCTTTGAACCATTAGGAAGTAACTGAAGGGGAATGAGAGGTTTAACTATATAGATAATGTTTTTGCCTTGATACAAGAAGAACATAAAACCAAATTCATGGATACAGTAATATTTAACATACCTTACACCATATAAAAGTCATTTTTTTAATTTATGGCTTAATTTAATTTCTTTAGTTATTGTGATTCCTCACTATAAGTGTAATTCATTATATGTAGGATATTATCCACAAATGGGAATCATGGTGCAACATCCCAATTAGATCACAACACACATAATGATAACGATCAAGGATATCCACTTGAAAGTGAAGAATATCATATTCCCTATAAAATTTTATGGGTTTCAGATGAAAGATACAAGAACCCAAGGGCAGGATCCTCTAATAACCAAGAGATCATTTCTTAAATTTCAAATACAATCATTAATTTTCACAGTGTAACATTGTATACAGAGTTAATGGGAGAAAATATAGGTTTTAATATCATTGATTCAATGAAAACTTTCTTTATTTCTATCTATTTGATAGAATTTCTTCTCAATGACACATTCTCACAATATTATTCTCTTCACCAAATTCTTCACACTTTGACTCAATGGATTTTGACTCAGGTATTTATTATTGTGTGGTTTTGGAAGAGTGTAATTTTTTTTAATTGAATTTATTATTGTATTCATTATAAGATACTCATACCATTAATGATTCTAAAAATATCATTTCCTTTGATTCTCTTTCCATATAGAATAAACATGAGTGGATAGATAGTTTCATTAACCCCAATCCCCCCAAATACCTTCCCTTAATCCCAAAAACCGTCAGTGTTGGAATTAAAATCACTCCCCTATAATTTAATATATTTCTATCTTGGGGGTATTAAATGATTTCCCCTCATTATTGGTTATACCCTTTTTCTATAGTAAGATTTAAAAATTTTGTTCCTTTTAAGAGAGGGTAAAAAGGATTATATGATATAAATTGACTAATATTCTTATGGTTATACCTTATTTTTTCATGTTTCACATACATAGGGTGAGGCTAAACTCATATCAAAATCTTAACTCTGGCTAAATCCCACCCATATTGAAGTGGTAAAAATATTAGTGATCAAAATACTTTCTACTAGGATCATTAATCCCATACCCAAAAAATGGGAAATCTTGGTGAAAATTGTGATTGTGGAAACTGGAATAATAGTAGTTTCAAATTAAAGGAATGAATTGGTTCCAAAACACATTTAAGATATCTAGAAAGTTTGTACTAACTATCATTTTCTAAATAAAGTTACACAAAAGGACCACTTTTCTATACCTTTTATTAACCTACTATTAAAAATATTGGCTGGTAAGCCCCATTATTTATTCATTAATGTCTATTTAGTTTATTTTCAAATCCATATATATCCCCCATCAGGATAAAGAAAATCGATATTTACTAGTCCATTCATCACATTTATATTTAAGTGGTTATCTTTTGTTCTCTACAATAATCTTAGAAATTTTCAATGTTATTTGTTGAGAATTTTATTAAAGTATCTAGATAATTGTATGTAATTTTTCAAGGATGATTTCACTATTTATAACTCTTTGTTTGATGATATTTTTAGCATACCTAGGTTCTTTCCCAAGTGTTTCATTATAAAGGATCTCATATTATTTTATGATAAATGTAATTTTATGTTGGTGTGGGTGATAGTTCAAAGGAATTTCATTTTAAGTGAAGAAATTGAAGTTGATAAATAAAAAATAAAAATAATTTCTTCCCTATCATATCCAAAATGTGTTCGTGAAGTGTGTCCTTTCTTGGTTCATATTGGTTTTTACCACTAATTTATTTAAAAATTTATTAAGATCACACTTCCATTATCATTACTATTGCAAAAGGATTCTAAGTTTGTTTTTGATAAAAATTGTGAGGGTAAATTTAATTCACTAAAATGGAGTCTCAAGTCACCTCCCATCATCTAGCCACTAATGTGTGATATCTCCCTTTGCATTTATGCATGATTCCTCTAACTTTCCAATTTGGGTAGTTTTATCACAAAGTTTTGAGAGTGCTTATCATATCATTGTGTAAGCCTGGCGTACCCTTGACCCTTCCTAGGAAATCTACATGTCCCCTTAAAAATAACTTCTTTATATTAGTTTTTCCATGGATAATTTTGTTAATATATTCTTGGTTCCAAATTTATTATGCATTTTGATCATTTACCCTTTAGTTTCTCCTTAAGAAGTTTGAGGCTATGCCCCATCTCATATGGTGGATGATCCTCCTCTAAGAGTTTGACCTATAGATTTGAGACAATAAAGGAGTAAAAAATTGTATCAATCCACATTAGTATTATTTACCCACCATTAGACCATTATATTGACTCATATCTCCCTATTGGAAATTCCATCCCTGAGGAATGCGATTTTGAAATTATATACCATACCCCTTGGCATGAAAATATTGTGAATTTTTTTTTGGTATCTAGGGTTCACATTGATTTTAAAACCTCACAATACCTACTTCTTATGAATAAGTCATGCTGTTATATTTGGGATGAACCATAGTTTTATAGGATTTATAGGGTCTTGGTTGTTCGCCAGTGTGTCTTTGACCACGAGTTCAGCTTCTTCTATATCTGTCTTTTGTGGGAAACGTTTCTTATCAATGTACAACTTGAAAGTTATTCAACTCCATACGTTATTAGAAAAAAATTATAGAAATTACTATTTATTTTTTAAGTCACATACCCGATTTCAATTTATATGGAATATATCCTTTTGGAATGAAATTCCACAACAACCAGTGCTTTTTTTAGATGTTTGATGCATGGGGAATTGACATTTTGGGGTCATTAATAAATTCATTTGAATTAATGTATATATAATTATCTATTGGTTATGTGTCTAAATGGGTTGAATGAAAAGGCTAAACGGATTGTTGACTCTAGAGTGGTTGTCGACTATGTGAGATCAAATATATTTAGAAGGTTGGTTCTTTAAGGTTTATCATTAGCTAACAAATTTATAATTTTTTTAATCACATAATTAAAACATTCAATTATATATATGGGGTTATTCATAGAGTCTCAATTGTATATCACTCCTAAACTAAAAATATTCATAAATTTCAAATTAAGAAATTAAGAAAATATTGGAAAAATTATATAACCCAACATGAAATATTTGAGTATGTTCTTTGATCGTGAACTTTAGGCATACCATAAATATTTTAAAACATTCATAAGAATATCACCATTTAGGATTGTCTTTTTAAGGGATTTTCACAACCTAATTGAGGAAGAGAACCATACATATTGGGATGTTAAATATTATATTATGAATTTTTTAGATACATGTGAGCATAGAAAATTAAAAATTCCAGAGTTGTATAAAATTTAGTTTCATACATATGAGAACTCCCAGATCTATGAAGATAATATAATGGTTATCCAATATGATATTTATTAAATATCACATCATTAAGGGTTATTATAATTATGGGAAATTTTAACCTTTTATTGTTAGAAGTGTTTAGGGGGGAAGGGTAATTTATCCTATAATATTATGTTGGATAATTTTTCTGAACACTTTGTTGGTCCCATAATAGGGTGTCTACAATAGGACAATGTTTTGTAGAAATCTGTGACATTCAAATTTTAATGCATTATTTTAAAGGTTGGGGTCGAAGCCTCATTTTATTATTTAAAGCAAAGACCTCTTTATACTGGGTAAGGGGAGACCCATATATAGCCCGAAGGCCTAAGGACAAGTGTCCTGAAGACTAGGCTTGAAAGCCCTTTTTTCCCAAAGAGCCCCTCGGTGAATAGTACTTCTACAATACCCGGGCAGCTACAGTATCTGCTACAATACCACCAACGCTAAAGTTACGGCTACAGTGCCTCTGCCTCTACAGTGTCATCACCGCTACAGTTATGTCGCTGCTACAGTACAGCTACAGTACCCTGCTACCATGCTACTACAGTACCCGAAAATAATTCTCTACCCAGATTTGATCCTGGGCCTTTTGGATGCCAATCAAAAGCCTATACCACTAGGGTACAGGCTCTTTGGCTTCAAATTTTAATGCATTATTTAATATTTAAATAACTAAATATTAATTTATTTTTTTAGGTATGTTCATTGATATATTTTAAATGGATCATCGGGTTGAGATCCTATCTTATGGTTTGAGTCCAAATTAAGGGGTTTTACTAGGTGAGGCTTAACCTCATTTCGGGCACTGGGGATGGGTCTCAGATATATTTATTTTCCTTTTCTTTTTCTTTTTTCCTTTTCCTTCCATTTTTTTCTTCTTTTTCTATTATATATTCTATTTGGATATTTATTTCTTCCAATGGTGTTTCTACTATTTGTGGATTTCCTCTAAGATGGATAGAGGGAGAGAGAGGAGGAGGTACCATGTAGGGAGCTTGTTTGTAGGTAGATTGTGGCTCAACCAATGCGTGGCATGTATATGCTGTGAAGCTTCAGTGGTTTCTTCCTAGAGGTAGGCCTATTTTTTAGTTTCTTCCATAAATCCTAAAAGTATAGTTTTTAATGTTTTAAATCCTTTTGGGGTTTCTGGATACCCCAAGTGTGTTGATCTGTGGCGATTTAGGAGAAATCAAGCATTTCGGGCCATTTGGGGGGTTTTCCTTTTGGAAAACCTGTGTAAACGGTGTTTAGTTCAAAGAACACATTCCATGTGTTCTTATTATTTTGGGAAGATTATTTTTTGGAAATACATGCCATGCACTTGGGATTATACACTATGTAGTGTCTTTGGGGTGTGGTAGAGTACTTGGTCAGACACCCTATTCTGGGGTACAGAGTAATGTAGTGTACATGAATAGTCACCATGTGGGTTGTACTTCATGTAGGTAGACACACATAGGTAGATAATATGGCTATGTACAAAGGTAGCTTCCCTATATAGGGTTTCATTCCATGTACTAGTGGTACATTTCATGTACTCAAGTGTTTTACATGATATGTGGGGACTAAGGTACATAGGAAGGTACCCACATGGTGGTATATGTCATGTAAAGGATCCACGTACTATGTAATTTTGAAAAGTACACATTGAGCTTCATGGGGAACACATCCAGGGATATCCTTTGGGGTTACATGTCGTGTACCCTAATTAAATGTCATGTAATTTTTCCTCCCTTGGACCATTATTCCAGTTTTATGATCGGGTGTCAAATTGGACTTGTGAGTACTCCATTCTAAGATTTTTTCTATGTATAATATGATGGTGAATTAATTTTGGAATTTATAGGACATTTGGATAATGTTTTGGATGGGTGACCATTTTTAGAATTATTCATTCCTGGTTTGGATTCAGAATCCTCTTGCTGGTTGGGTTGATCTATGAGGCTCAGGTGTGGGTTGTGAGCTCATTAGTGGGATTCAAATATGGATTTTTTCCATTGTTGTTTTAGGTTCCTTCTAGTGAATCCTATATGGTATTATTGAGTAGAATATTTAATGAGATATTGGATTGTCCTTGAGTGTCGATATTTGTTGCTCAAGGTAAGAACAATTAAGGTCTGTATCTAGGGTTTGAGGAGACAAGATCTATTGTAGCCTTGGGTATGGGTTGTTTTCATGGAATGTTGGATCTAGATGAGTTCCATTGAGATTTATAGATGATTCTAAGGGACTCTTGATAATTCTGTAGTGGCCTATTTACTGATCGAGTGATCAATGGTTTCTATATTCGATGGTTAATAATGAATGTGTGGCATGGTTTGGATTATACTAAGGAGCCCGTGTTGAGTCCTACTTTTGAGGTGGTCATGAGGTCCATTTTGGATACCCTTTTAGGCATTCATTTCTGTGGGATTCCCTTTTGGTGTGTTGATAATCGAATATCGATTGGAGTCTATTGGGGTTTGTTTGGGTTTCCTCCACACTAGGTATGTCTCATTCATTGTATGATCTTGAGGAACCCTTTGTAGGGTGTTCTATAATTTTTGTGAACATTTGTTCATTTTTGGATCCTTTGGGTGGGTGTGGCATAAGATATTTTCTTCAATAGTGGAGTCTTTGGTAGTGTGTCACCTTTTTTTATGACTCTAGAGACCATGGGAGCCCCAAATTTTGGTTTGGGCCTAAGGTGGGTCATGGAGAGCCCATGGTAATAGGTTTTTTGGATAAGGAGAGCTAGGGCACTAAGAGAGACCCCACTCTTTTTCATTTGAGAGTTTATCAATGATACTAGTTTATCTATTTGGATGGTGTACTTCTGGGTGGATTGTCCCATATTCATTTGTTCATTGTATATGATTTTTAAGGTAGTTTTTAGTCTAGAATTTAGTTTGAGGAGGAGACCTTTGGGATATCTTGGATCAGTTATTGTCTCTAAGTTGTTATCTGGTTCTCTTTTTCATTGGTTGGATGTGGTTATATGGGATTATGTATATAATGTAAAATGTAGATGAGTGAATCCCCATCAAGTTAAGTTGTACCTTATCTAGAGTGGCTTCGGACACATGAGGAACTAAGGAACTCATGGAGTGGTATTTGTGTACCATGGAATTAAAGTACTCCTTAGTCTATGGATGTTATGTGCACCTGAATTATTGTATAGATCCCACATATATATATGTATATATCAATTTCCCAATTAATTCTACTATAATTTCATGACTAACTAGTTATCTAGCTGTGTAGGGCTAAATGTTACTATCACTAGTTCATATCATGTCATTATAGTCCTAGAGCCTAGTATATGTGCTTTGTCATGTGGACACCTATGGGTACGCCCTGGGGTTTAACATTCATGCCTTCTCATTTTTGATTTCTTAGATCACTAGTGTATATCTAGTAGATGCATTGATTATCATTTGGTTGGGTGAGCCATGTACTATAAATCCTCTAGCATGTTAATGAGTGGGAGTAAATTTACCATAGTTGTCATTCTAGTACCCTAGGTTGGCTGTTTTCCATTTTTTTTTTCTCCATTGTTTTTATATAGTAATTTTCTTTTATACTAGTTGTTATTCATTTTCAGAAAGTTTGGGAATATCATGTGTGAATGAACTTGTTAAAACTATATATTATAGGTTCACAATTGGGGGTGGCCTACTGAGATTTATTTCTTACCCCTTGTACATGCACCTCAGTGTGCATAAATACTTGATGGTTGTATTCAGGTTGGATCATAGGATTCATAATTGATAAGGTCAAGTCATAGTGTTACTTGAACAAGTAAAGGTACTCGTGTGGAGTCTTAGGATTAGGTTGGTGAAGGTCAAGCTTTGTGGAGACTAGGTTTGTGTTTTGGATCAATATTCATAATAGATCCTCATGTATTTATTTTTAGTTGTTTATTTTTGTATATTTAGTCAGACCAGTGGGATAATGAATATTTATGTTTTTCATAATTTGATTTTGTATGACTATATGGTACATTTCATTTATTATATAATGATTCTGATTTAGTTATAATTATGTGTACTATAATGTTTATCCTTATGTGTGAGTTTGGTTATTTCCACTATTATTGCACTCTAACCAGAGGGTATATTATCCCCACTATATCTTTTAGACCCTCACTGCTGGTCGATAAATTTTGGAATTTAGAGAGGTGTTCTTGAGGCTTTTTACCAAGCTATATCAAGTGACATGTTAGGTCATCCGAGATTAATTCATTACAAAATTTAATTAAATCCCTTTTCTTTGTCCAAGTACCTTTTAATTTTAATAATCCAAAACATGTTTATTGTGTTTCTAATAATTTTCATATTTTATGATAGTCATCTATTTTCTATCCAAAAATAAATAAATTTGGATAAGTATTAAACCTACCCTAAATTCCTACTATTATTTGTATCATGCTACCATTGGTTGTAATATTCTACAATAGTAAGCTACCATCGGAATAGTTACTGCTAGTTCAAGTCCCCAACCACTAGATGCTACCGCAAAGTGATGCTACTAACCAGTTACACTACTGTTGATTGCTTCTACCACTTAGAGAAGCTAAATCCAGTTTAAAGACTTAAATATCATGTTAGTATTAAAATATACTGCTAGGAGCTACTGTTTCCTCCAAAATCTACCACTTCCACCATGTTCATCTACCGGCAAGTGTTTCTACTATTAAGTGAACCTACTACATCTTCACTTTAAAGAAGATACTTCCAAGAGAATTTCACTGTTGGATTCTTCTTCTACCACAGCTATTTGGAATTAAATTCACACTTAATTCCTAAAATATCTAGATTAAGGCATTCAATGCAAGTCATAGTCACATCTATTTAATAATGATTATTCTTAAACAACTCTATATATATATATATATATATTAAAGATTGGTCATACTCTCAATATGAGGATTATAGTCAGTTAATTATTATTTTCCTACAATGTGTAATTGAATATTCTAGAATTATATAAATCCAGATGATCCCTCATGCTTGTTCATGTATATATCTATGTGGTGGCGGAACTAATTACCAATTAAATAACTAAACAATTTTTCTTATCATACTGTTTGTCTAGTTCAGAGCCTGTTGAGAATAATGGATTTTATAAGATTTCTATATTACTATATTTTCCTAAACTTGATAAAACACAACTTTTTTGAATGTTTTATTGATAATAGATGATTTAATTTCCTCACTTTATGCTAAATATGTTCAATTACAAGATATTTGGGAGTAGATCATTCATTTGCAAATTTGATGAAAATTCCAGTTTTACCATGTTAAAATTCACTGTAGTATTTCGGGAATAAATATTTTTCTGTAAATTATTTGGACTTAAAATTTTGTAACTATGTTTCTAACATAATGGGATACAAATTCAATTTAGTACATATGAGTTGGATCGGGCATTTGGGTGGAGTAAATGGGCCATGAAGAAAAATATGTACTAAACTATCTAGATTGGACATCACTTCACCATTTGGAACGTATATTCTTCATACAAGCTTGGATTGGGCCCAAATTTTGATTAAAGATCGAGGATATGATTATTCACAAAGCATAATTCTAAAAGTCTAGCCAGGTCATGCGTTTTAGTGGTAAACTATGCTGTGAAAGTGGGAATAAAATATTTGGTCAAATTTCACTTTCACATTTAATAAATTTGTGTAACCCTAGCCCTCCCCAACTCTATTTAAAGGATGTTTTCACTCTTTGGGACGGCTGGTCAAGGATTTTGAAAGGTGTTTCAGAAAGTTTGTCTCTTGGGATCCCCTCACAACTCTTGGAATAAGTTAGGCTTTGTGCAAACATCTCTTCCAAAAAGGCTCTCCTCTCCCACATCGTCTTTGTATTTATTTTATTTCATGTTTGTATCTTGAATTTTTCTTCAATTAATCTTTGTATTATTCTCTTTTATTCTTATCTTAATCTTCCTAATTGGTTTGGAACCAAGAGTCGATAGGATATTGGGTTCTACCCTTTCAATCCTTTGCTCATGCAAAACGTCTCCACAATGACCACACCGCCCATGGAAGAGTAGTTTTCTTAGTGATCGATCTATCTTCTACCCTCTTCATTTAATTAGTTTTAATAACTGAGATACTGTAATTAAATTAATAGGATCCATGAATTTTGTTTTTAAATTATACAAAACTAATCAATCAATTGAACAATTAACACAAAAACACACGAGGTTGATATTTTGTGTAAATTGTGAGAGCGCGATCTTAATCGGTAATACAAGACCATAAGGGATAAATTTATAGAGTTGAAATATAATACATAAACACAATTCATCCTAATTTCTAGAATGGATATGTTCTCTAATTAACCACTGACCATAAGATAGCCTTATAACAACAATCAAAGTAGGGTGTTGTGATTGCGTCTTCTGAAGCTAGCCTAGGGTTTAAGTAATTTCATCTTTTTGGTTAAGTTAACTCTCGTAGAGTTAGAGGGTTAACAAATTAGGAGATTATAATTAAGTGTATATTGATTTAAATGATAATGATTAATAACTAAATTATGATGTAGAGTTATATCGACTACACCTTTTAAAATATTTTCAAAAAAACATCTTTTTGTTGTGTCTTTTTAATCAAACTTCATTTCAAAATTAAAAACAAAAAAAATTACAATCTTCTTCCAGCAAACTTCATCAAGTTTTATAAATGATAAACAACCCCCCCCCCCCCCTGCATCATTTCATCTATTTTTTTAATTATATTCTATTTTATTTTTATAATACCTTTAAGAAGTTTTAATTTACTTCCTCCTTTGAGAAACGACCTTGGTCAGCCACTCTGTTGCACCTAAGTACCCCAAAAACCACTAATCATTTGAGGGAACCCATGAAAGTGCCTTTAAAATTGGATACATTTCTGGGGAGTCATGTAATTATTTTAACCATTTAAAGGTATTTATTTTATTTTACATTTTATTCTCTTCCTCTCTTCTTTCTTCCTTCTTTAACCAATTTGAATTTTTTTCTTCTTCTTTTATTTTCTTCTTCTTTTTTTGGACCATCAACTCAAACTTATCATTTTTATTATGGTCCACTTTCCTTCTTTTTATTTTTATTTGATTTATGACATGAACTAATCCCAAGGAACTTTTAGATCTTGACCCTATGATTGAACGTAGCCTTAGGGATCGAATCAGACATTCTCAATCTACGGGAAGTTTCAACATTCAACCGGTTGGAGAATTATTCCAATATCAGAACATTGAAATTAGAAGAAATTCAAATTCAACCATAAAACTAGAACAATGGATAAAAATAATGTAAATGAAATTAATAGAACCATTCTAGAATTGGCTACACCCGATATTAATGATAAACCAAATTGCATTGCATAACCAAATCATGAATCGCACTTTGAACTAAAATCTGGATTAATTCACCTGCTTCCAAAATTTCATGGCCTCTCTGGTGAGGATCCCAATAAAAACCGTAAAGAATTTAATGTGGTTTGCTCAACCATAAATCTAAGAAATGTTTCTGAAGATCAAATCAAACTAAGAGAATTCTCATTCTCACTTGATGGAGCTGTGAAAGACTGGATGTATTATTTACAACCTGAAGATGTAACTTGTTGGAACTATTTGAAACTTCTTTTCTTGTAGAGATTTTTTCCATCTTCAAGGAACACATCCATTAGCAAGGAGATCTCAGGGGTTAAGCAAGCCCAAGTGGAGTCAATGTATGAGTACTGGGAGTGATTCAAGAAGTTGTGTCCAAGTTTCCCACATCACCAAATTAGTGAGAAACTTCTCCTCCAATACTTATATAAAGGAATCACACCTATGGAGAGGAGCATGGTGGATGCTACAGTAGGAGGAGCATTGGTGGACAAGACACCAGTAGCTTCACGTTCATTGATTGACAAAAGGGCCCAAAACTCCCAACAATTTGGCGATCGAGATACACCACATGTTAGGGTAGTACATCAGGTAAGTCCATCTTCTATTAAAAGTCATTTGATTGATACCAAGTTGGAAGAATTGATAACTATGGTGAGGCAGATTACTTTGGCACAAAAGACATCCCAACCCCCTCCTTTAAGGCCTTGTGGCATTTTCACTGAGACAAGCCACGCAACTGACTATTTCCCACAACTACAAGAGATAGAATATTGTGCAGTAGTGTTTCTTGGGAGACCATATCAGTAGCAACAATAACCATATCCCCCAAAAAATCTTGATTCCTTTGAACCAGCATACAACCAAGGGTGGAAAGATCAATCGTACATGAGGTATGGCTCTGGAAAACAACAAATTCCCCCTTTTCAACAAAACTTCTAGTAGCCTCCGCCTTTCCAGTAGGGTTTCCAACAACCCCAAAGGAGATTTGAAACCCAAACATCAACAAGAAAACAACAAGGAAATCCCCCATCCAAGGTGGATTCTAACACTGATGACCTTTTGAAACAAATTTTTCTTAATCAATAGAATGATATGAAGGGTCAAGGTTTGGAGCTGAGGGAGTTGAAGACTCAAATGAGCCAGATTTTCACCACCCTCCATGAATTGGTAAGTAAGAATTCTGTAAATCTACATTTCCAACCTACTCCAAATCCCAAGGGGAATGTCAGTGCCATCACATTGAGAAGTGGGAAGAAAACAATTGATACATCTATACCTATCGTTCCACTAGGATTCACCTTAACTTCGGAGAAGCCCCATTCAAAACCAGCTGATGAGAAACCCAAGGAGAAAGATAAAGGTAAGAAAAAATATTAATGATGTTCCTCTTAAACCCCTTCCTTTTCCAAATAGGGTTGTTCAAACCAAGAATATGGATGAAGAGGAAATACAAAAGGAGGTTTTGGACACATTCAAGTGTGTGGAGATCAACATTCCTCTACTTGAAGCCATTAAGAAAATCCCAAGGTATGTGAAATTCTAAAATTAACTTTGTACCAATCGAATAGGGCATAATGGAAATGAGAGGATCAATATTAGAAGGAATGTTTCAGCACTCCTTAAACCAACTCTAGCAATGCCGACAAAGTGCAAGGATCCAAGGACATTCACCATCCCATACACCATAGGGGAGTTACACTTTTCTGATGCACTTTGTCATTTGGGAGCTTCCATAAATGTGATGCCTCACTCTGTATACTCTTCTTTGTAGGTTGGTGATCTGAATCCAATGAGAGTAGTGGTGTAGTTGGAAAATAGAGTTACAACATATCTAGTTGGAGTAATTGAGGATTTACTTGTTCGGGTAAGAGACATGATCTTTCCAGCAGATTTCTATGTAATTAACATGGAAGATGATCAGGTAAGTTCTCATGATCCCATTATCCTAGGTAGACCCTTCCTCAAAATTGAAAAAACTATCATAAATTTCAATGAGGGTACACTTTCCAGGGAGTTTGGGGATGAAGTTTTGATATTTAATATTATGGATTCCATAGATTACCCCTCAGGGGACCATTCAGAATTTGTTATCTCCCATTTTGAACCACCAAATAAAAACTCGATGGAATTTTATTGTCCTATTCTTTGGCAGGTTATGAGTATTGTTCCTAGTTTGATGTCTAAGATTACTTCCACACCTATTTATAATTCACAATACTCTCTTATATTTTATTATGAAATGGAATCATATCATTTGAACTCTGATTATAACATGGATATTGAGTATGATGATGGATTTGATGCATTATTCTCTGATTGTTATGATTTCTATTCTGATACTGATGCTCTTTGTGCACATATTTCAGTTCCATCAATGTCTCCATCCATAAACCACCCCCTTCATTGGAGCTAAATCCATTGCCAACAAATCTCAAATACTCATACTTGTTGAGTGGCGAGAGATTTCCTACTATAATTGATAATAATATTCTTTTGAAAATGAAGAAAAACTTTTGAATCTTTTAAGGGATAACATTAAGGAAATCGGGTGGGACTTGGATGACATATAAGGTATTAGCCCATCCATTTTCATGCATAGGATTATTTTTGAGGATGGGGCTAAACCGATTAGGCAGTCACAAAAGAGAATCAATCCAACACTTTTAGAGTTTTTTAAAAAAGAGGTTGATAAATTGCTCGAGGCAGGTATAATCTATCCCATTTCAGATTCCCAGTGGGTGAGCCCTGTTCAGGTTGTGCCCAAGAAAATTGGTGTTATTTTTGTTAAAAATGAGAAAGATGAGTTAGTTCCAATGAGGGTGAAAAAAATGTTGGCGTGTGTGTATTGATTATAGGAAACTAAATCATTCCACTTGCAAAGACCATTTCCCCCTCCCATTTATTGATCAGATGCTTGAGATACTAGCTTGGAAAACACACTACTATTTCTTAGATGTATTTTCTGGATATTTTCAGGTTATATTTCTCTAGAGAATCAAGAGAAGACAATATTAACTTGTCGATTCGGTATGTTTTCCTACTGAAGGATTCCATTTGGACTTTGCAACACCCCTGGTACCTTCCAGAATGCATGGTGAGTATTTTTTCTGATTTTATTGAGACCTGTGTGGAGGTATTTGTGGATGATTTTACAGTGTATGGGTCATCATTTGATGATTGTATATCTATTTTGGGAAAGGTTTTGAATCGTTGTATTGAGAAGAATCTTCTATTGAACTTTGAAAAGTGTAATTTCATGGTAGGGAATGGCATTGTCTTAGGGAATGTAGTGTCAAAACATGGGATAGAGGTTCATATATCTAAGGTATATATTATTTCATCCCTACCATATCCTACATGTGTGTGTGATGTTATATCTTTCATAAGGCATGTAGGATTTTATCGGCGCTTCATCAAATATTTTAGTAAGATTGATCTTCATATATCATGATTACTGTAAAAGGATTCTGATTTGGTGTTTGATTATTCTTGTAGGACTTCCCTTAATGAGCTAAATAAGTGTCTAACCACTCCACCAATCATACATCCCCCACGGTGGGAGATTCCTTTTGAGATTATGTGTGGCGCCTCCAACTTCGCGGTTGGAGTTGTCTTATCTCAGAGGGTGGAGGGGCGTTCACATGTGATTGCCTATGCATCGAGGACACTGAATTCATCTCAATAAAACTACACAACTACGAAAAAGGAGTTTCTTGCTGTTATATTCACTTTCAATAAATTTTGTTCATATTTATTGGGCTCTGAAGTAGTTTTTTTTTCTGACCATGCATCTCTGAGGTACCTCTTAAAGAAGCCAGATGCAAATCCCAGACTTATCTAATGGATGCTCCTTCTTCAAGAATTTGATATTGAGATAAAGTAGAAGAAGGGGTCAGAAAACCTAGTGGTAGACAACATGAGTAGTCTTACTCACACACTAGAGGATGACACCATGGACCAGGTTCCACTTTGGGACACTTCCCCCAATGAGCATCTTTATTCCATCTTAGGTACGCATCCTTGGTATGCAGATTTAGTTAACTAACTTTTTTCCTCTGAAATCCCTGCAAATTTAAAGAAACTTCACGTCTATAAATTAAAGAGTGATTCAAGATTTTATGTTTGGGATGATCCATACTTATGGCGCATGTGTAGTGACCAAGTTATTATGAGGTGTGTTCCTGATCCTGAGTTTGAGTCTATTTTACATTTTTGTCATACACTTGCTTGTGGTGGAAACTTTGGACCCCAACAGATAGCTAGGAAAGTTTCAAACTCTGGATTATATTGGTCTATCTTATTCCATGATTCTCTTGTGTATTGTAAGTCATGCTCATGTTGTCAACACACGGGAAACATTTCTAGGAGACATGAGATGCCTCAACAACCCATAATATTTTGTGAGATTTTTTATGTTTGGGAATCGATTTTATGGGTCCTTTTCCAAATTCATTTGGGTTTTTGTATATTCTGGTTTCTATTGATTATGTGAGTAAATGGGTGGAGGCTAAGGCCACCAGGACTGATGATTCTCATATTGTAGTGGACATTGTCAAGACACGGATTTTTTGTAGGTTTGGAGTACCAAAGGACATCATTAGTGACCAAGGGACACACTTCTACAATTTGAAATTGGATTCCCTCCTTCATAAGTATATGGTGACACAGAAAACATCAACACTATACCACTCCCAAACAAATGGCCAGCTGAGGTTTCAAATCATGAGTTGAAACAGATTTTGGAGAAAACCGTACAGCCAAATAGGAAGGATTGGAGCAAGCGATTAGATGATTCTCTATGGGCATATAGGATAGCATGCAAAAATCCCATCAGTATTTCCCCATTTCATATTGTTTTTGGGAAAACGTGAGATCTCCCTGTAGAAGTTGAGCATCAGTATTATTGGGCTATAAAGAAATGCAACATGGATTTGGCCCATGCTGAAATCTAAAGGAAGCTGCAAATTCAAGAGCTTGAGAATATTTGATTATATTAATATGATAACTCAAGTCCCTACAAGGAAATATCAAAATCAACTCATGAAAAAATGATCCAACAAAGGGAGTTTCATATTGGAGAGAAAGTCATTCCCTATAGTTCATGACTAAAGCTGATGCCTGGTAAGTCGCATTCTAGATGGTCAGGTCCTTATGTTGTGACAAATATTTTCTTATATGGTGTGGTGGAGATCACACAAGAGGACACAGGAAAGATCTTTACAAATAATGGGAAACATTTGAATAAATACATTGAGGGACTTCCTACTGATGTAGAGGATTTCATCACACTGCATGACCCAATCATCACTTGAGCATAGAAGTCTATTCCTAACAATTTCACTTTTATATTAATTGTCCTATTTAAAATTATGTATTTCACATTAATATATCATCTCATTGGTTCAAATTGAGAAAAATTCAAAATTTTAAGTGTGGGGGAGGGATCCTTTTAGTTTAATAATTTCAATTGTTTTCTTATTTTTAAATGATTAAGAAAACAAAAAAATTGTGTTTTTTGTAAATTTTGTGTGTTTATTTTTCAATTTTTTGTGTGTTTTTAAAAATTTTGAGCTGAAATGATTCTCATCACCATTTTTAAATCTATATCATTAAGTGAAACAATTTATCCCTTGAAACTGAGCTTAAATGAATGCTGAAAATTACATTGTTTCAAGATCAAATCTTTAGTAATTTAATGAAAATTACTCTGAATTTTGAATCCCATGCCACATATCATTGTCTTTATATTTTTAATCACTTTCTTGTGAGGATTATAAACCATTATTCTCATATTCTTTACATTTACCTCATTTTTTGAGAGAACCAAACCATGCTTTATTTAAACATAATTTGATTTATTCCTATCAAAACTTGAGGGTTTGAGGTAATTGTGTTTTAAATGATTGAGGCATTTGTTTGGTATTAAATCTCTTATTTCAAATAATCCTTTTTATAATGGCCTACCTTGAATATTTAATCCTTGTAGCCCTTATAATCCATGAACATCCTATTAGGTTAGCCACGTTATAAGCCAATTATCCGTATCCGACAAACTCTTGAAGTGAAATTTCATAATCTAGTTGGCCTTAAGTGTGGGGGCAGTTGTCTTGTGTTGTGCCCCCACATTCTATGATACATTGGGTGAAAATTTAAATTCTTAAGAGATGTTTTTTCTGCTAAATAAAAACATTATATTGAAAGTTGTTCTTTTTTTGGAGCTTTCATGATAAGTGAAGTTGTGCCTTTTTTGGAGCTTCTAATAAAGTTAGAAATTAGTGCCTATCTAGAGCTTTCAAGAAAATCATGTTTGATAAGATTAACATTTTTGTCGCTAAAATGATGAATGGTGCAAAATTTCCATTACTTTTCATGATTATGGAACTGGATTGATACTATGTGGATTGAGGAGGAGAGCATATTTAAGTAAAAATTAGATTAATGCAATTTTTCTTCAAAAAGAGTTATGCCCTCCTTATTCAGCCTCAGAATTTTTCACATCTAAATCCTACCAACAGAAATCTACAGAACAACCCTGAAAAGTCTTCATGATAAAAATATGTCCTTGACTTATATCAGGTGGAGATTTATAAATTTATCAAGCCTATGGTAACCCTAGTATGAGTTTGGATGAGAAATACATTGCTAAAAATTGACATTTTTGTGATAAGAGAAAATTCAACTAAGGTAAGTGTTTTGTGCATGGGAGGATAAATGAAGTTAAAATATATCGAATGATATAAATGGAGAACTTGAAATAATGGTTTTTTATGAGTCATGATATCTTTTGTTTCTTATTTTGGAATTGTTGGATCTCAAGGACATGTGTTTTAAAATTCATTTTGATTTGATATTGATGTTTACTTGATTTGTGGTTTTGCTCAGGAGTGAAAAAGGGTAAGTGTGGGGGAGTTGATAAAACAAAATTTTATTTGTAATAGATGATATAATTTCTTCATATTATTCTAAATAAGTTCAATTATGAAATATTTGGGATTAGATCATTCATTTGAAAATTTGATGAAAAATCCAGTTTTAACCTTTTAAAATTCACTGTAGTATTTCGGGCATAAATATTTTTCTATAAATTGTTTTTAACTTAAAACTTTTTAACTTTGTTACTGAATTAATGGGATACAAATTCTCTTCCAGACATGTGAGTTGGATCTGGCATTTGAGTGGAGTAAATGTGCTACGAATACAATGATGGACTGAACTATCCAGTTGGACATCACTTCACCATTTGGGATGTATCATCTTTATAAGATCTTGGATTGGGTCCAAATTTTGAGGGAATCTTGGGGATATTATTATGCACAAATCATCCTTCTATAAGGCCTGCCAATTCACTCGTTTGTAGGTCAACTATGCAGTCAAAGTGGGATTAAAATATTTGGCCGAATTTCCCTTTCACATTTAATAAAGTTTTGTAACACTAGCCATCCCAAACTCTATTTAAAGGATGTTTTTCACTCTTTGGGAGGTCTGGTAGAGGATTTGGGAAGGTTTGTCAGAAAGTTTGCCTCTTGGGAGCCCCTCATAACTCTTGGAAGAAGTTAGGCTTTCTGCAAACATCTCTTCCAAAAATTCTCTCCTCTCCCACCTCTTCTTTGTATTTGTTTTCTATCATCTTTGTATCTTGAATTTTTCTTCAATTAATCTTTTTTTTATTCAATTTTCTCCATATATTAATCTTCCTAATTGGGTTGGAATCAATATTGAAGACGATATTGGGTTCTACCCTTTCAATCCTTTGCTCATGTAAAACGTCTCCATGATGACCACACCGCCCATGGAAGAGTAGTTTTCTTAGTGATCTGTCTATCATCTACCCTCTTCATTTAATTATTTTGAATCATTAAGATACTATAATTAAATTAATATGATCTATTAATTGTGTTTTTAAATTATAAGAAACTAAGCAAGCAATTGAACAATTAACACAAAAACACGTGAGGTCCATATTTTGTGTAAATTGTGAGAGCTCGATCTAAATCGGTAATACAAGACCACACAGGATAAATTTGTAGTGTTCAGATATTATCCCTAAACACAATTCATCCAAATTTAAAGAATATATATGTTCTTTAATTAACCATTTATTATAAGCTAACCTTATAACAATAATCAAATCAGGGTGTCGCAATTGTGTGTTTCGAAGCTAGCATAGGGTTTAAGTAATTTCATCATTGTGGTTAAGTTAACTCTTATAGGGTTTGAGGGTTAACAAATTAGGGGATCATAATTAAGTGGATATTGATTTAAATGATAATTATCAATAATTAAATGAATAGGTAGAGTTAGATCGATAACACCTTTTAAAATATTTTCAAAAAAACATCTTTTTGTTGCGACTTTTTAATCAAACTTCATTTCAAAATTAAAAACAAAAAAAAATTGCAATCTTCTTCTAGCAAACTTCTTTAAGTTTTATAATCGATAAACAACCCCCCCCCCCATACTTTCAAGTATTGGTTTAATTCTTTTCTATTTTATTTTTATAATACCTTTAAGAAGTTGTTTTAATTTACTTCCTCCTTTTAGAAATGACCTTGGTCTACCACTATGCTGCACCTAAGTACCCCAAAAACCACTAATCATTTGAGGGTTCCCACAATATTGACTTTCAACACTTCCTATGAAAACTTGGTTGATCCCTTTCAAATATAAATTCAAGGACTTATGAATAACCATGGTAGCTCTTATTGAGCTGCATCAAATGTTTTTATTCTCTATTCCTTAGTCTATTTTCTTTAGTTTATCTTTCGATTTATGATTTTTTATACTATTTATATTTACAAACACAAGATTCTATACTATATTATAGATTTCTAGACACTCTTTTTTTCTTTACATATATAATCCCATGAAAAACTATGGGAGACATTGTGTGTGAACTTGACTCCTTTTATCCCATGAAGAACTATGGAAGTGGATTTTTATATAGCCCGGACTACCTAAGTAAAATTGTTTTTAAAAACCGATCTAGATTTTGGATAAGTTTATTTTGTAATAAACTACATAGAAGTAAGTGATTTCAAATTGGAGGATATTAGGTATTTTCTTGAGATCGAACACCTATTTAAATTATGTTGTTTATTGTTATTTTTATTTTTATATATATTTTTTAAAACAAACTAGTATTTATTTTCAAAACCGTAAGAGAAAAACTATACATTGATAATTTAATTTAATTTGTGTCATAAGTTTTTTATTCAAGTAATTTATTTTCAAATGATAATGTTTTTTCAAATTTACTTTAACTAATAATTGATGGATATTTTTAGAATCCTTTTGTGATATCAAATTATATAATTATATGGTTTCGGTCAACTAGTCATTTTTATTAAATTAGGGGATTTGAGTTTTAATTTTTTTTAATAAAAAGTTTTAATTGAAAAATCAATTCACTTCCCATTGAGTGCTTCACTCTTAACATCCTTTGGTATAATAGGATTTCAAATACTTTTTACTAAGATCTAATTATAACAAAAGATCAAAAATTTATATTAAATCAAAATTTCTATATTTATGAATAATAATATATAAGAAATAACTTCTGCTAATTCACCTTCTTATTTTAATGTAACTAACTATACTCAATACAAGATCATGATGAAAACCCATATTGAGGGCATGGGTTTTGATATTTTGATCATAATTGAGGAAAATCATGAAAATACCAAATCTTATAGAACATAATGGAGACATGACACTAATTCCTCATATGATTTTGATTTTAAAGTAATGAATCCATTATATTATTCTTTAAGAGAAGATGAATTAAATAGAGTATCATCTTGATCTACTATCTTTGAAATTTGGGATACTCTTTCTATATCTAATGAGGGAACCTCAAATGTTAAAGATATGTGTTTAAATAATTATACCATTAAGTATGATAACTTCAAAATTAACACTGATGATTTCATATTGGCTATGTATCTCTGGTTTAATGGAATTTTTAACACCATACATGCACTTGGGAAAAAATTTGGAAAAAGATCAAGTTATGTGACTCCTAAGATGGATACATCATAGGTGGAGAGGAACCTCTATTTCTATTGGAGAATCATGTGACCCCAGAAACATACTAGTGAAAGATCATATTGGAAAGATTATGATGTATGAGGAGGAATTGAATGTAAATGATTAATAAGGAGATGAACCTAAGAGAAAGTTAGAAAACTTCAAGAGTTCTGACTCAAATATGAAAGAGATGATCATAGTTTACAATTCATGTGATGTTAAATCCCATTAAAATAGTGATGAGGAAATAGTTCACCTATCCTGTTGATTCAAAAAAATTCATAAGAAGAATAAATTATTAAAGAAATAAAATTAAAGAGGTAATTATGAAAATTAAAGAACTTGTAGGTAAGATTGGAAAAAGATGACTCCACTAATGACATAACTTGTTACAAGTGAAAAGGGAATTGACGTATCAAGGATGATTGTACAAAACTAAAATATAAGAAAAGGTATGGGTAAAAATGAAAATATTATAAGAAGGATATGAGATTAACCTAGATAACCTTTGGGGATAATTTAAGTGACTCTGACTTGAGAATATAATACAATAATGAAAGAGCTAACATGTGTTTCATGAATAACACATATACGGTACTGGATACTATTTACACATCTTCTGTTCATACATCAAATCATTCCAAGAATAAAAATAGTGATGATAACATGAGAAATGATGATTTATTTGATTATTGTAAACTGTTATAATAAAAATTCAATGAACATAAAGATAAATACCAAAATTCTAAAGATGAAATATACTCTCTCTATACATTTAAAATATAACTTTATTATAGAAAAGAAATTTATGATAAATTACTAAATGAAAAAAAAATGAACTTAAAATATTCAATGAGTATTAAGAAAGGATCTAGAAATATTCAGAAATGGTAAATAAACACTTACCTGAATTATTAGATAACAAACCACTCCAAAATATATCATAGGGATTAGTTATAAACCCATATAGAGAAATATTTATAAGGATTAATTTTTTCTAACTCTGTTTATTCCAAGTCTAGAAATAGTTCATATTCTTATAGACCAAATAACGTTTTTATTTATAAAAAATAAGATATTTTTATTGGAAACTAGTTAGAAAAATCTGGATTCTTATGGATCTTATTATTAATATTTCTATACCCAAGAAAATATGGTTACCAAAATAATTTATTAAATTTATTTTTCTATAGGAAACCTAATTAAAGAGTTCCAGTAAAAATATATGGTATCTAGATAGTGGATTTTCCAGAAACTTGATTGGATACTACTTGAGATTCAAGCACCTTATCAAATTATTTGGTTCACATATCACGTTTGGTGAAAATTCCAAAGGAAAGAAAATTAGACTTAGTAAATTGATAACTCATATACTGTTTTGATTTCTAAAGTTCTATTTGTTTATGGCTTAAAATATAATCTCCTTAGCATCTCACCATTATGTGATGATGGGTATCATATTATATTTAAAAATAATTCCTGAAAATTTTAGGATTATAAGCATGTGTTTTTACTTCCTTGTGTAATGAAAATTTTTATACTTATTTTTAAATTCATTATTTTCTAAAAATATTTCTTGTTTAAGTTCTATAAATAAATATTCTTGGATTTTGAATAAGATACTAGGCCACTGTAACCTTTACTCACTTAGAAAGATAACTAGTAAAGGATTAGTTAAGGATCTTATTAAACTATAATTCCCAAAGGAAAAATTATGTAACCCATTTTAAAAGGAGAAGAAGCATAAGACAAATTTCAAACCAAAGAAACAAATGTAAAATTATAAACCCCTAGGTTGGTTCACATGGACTTTTTTATACCTTATAGAGTTTCTATACTAAATGGTAAGAACTATGCTAATATTCTAGTAGATTAGTTTTCTAGATACACTAGGGTATTCTTTTTGGCTCAAAAAAATGAATCTTGTTCTTATTTTTCAGGTATGAAAAATATATAGAATACATAGTGAAATTACTATTAAGACCTTGAGAAGGGATCATGGTTATAAGTGTGAAAATAAAAATTTTGATTATATATTCTTACATTATGGCTATAATCACAAATTTTGTGTTCCTATAGCCCCAAATAAAAATGGTGTAATTAATAGAAGAAATGGAACTCTTCAGATGATTTCCCAGATCATTATTAATGAATATAACCTTATTGTCTACTTTTGTGAAGAGGGTATAAATGCATCCAATTTTATTATTAATTTAGTTCTTATTAGAACACTTTTAAAGAGAAATCCTTCTAAGTTATGGAATGGTAGAAAAACAAAAGTTAATTACTTTAGAGTTCTTGGTTGAAAAGTCTTTATACTCAATACAAATGGATAATATAGAAAAAATTCATCTTATGGTGATAAATGAAAATTTCTTGGAAATTCAACATCTAGTAAATCATACAGGGTATTCAATAAAAGGAAGAAAAAGGAAGAATATTTACATGTCAAATTTGATAAAACTTGTCCATATGATACTAAGACTTTTTTAGAGGAATTTGAGGATGACCTATCAGGTTTAAATAAAATTTTCAAAAACCAATAATAATTCTTTGAAACTTGTTGTAGAAAAATCACCTAGTTATATGGAATTATTTAATCCATAACCTAAAGAAGATAATTTAGTAACAAGTACTTCTATTCTCATGTCAATTAGGAGTCATAGAGACCATATCTTATATTCTATGGTTATAAATCAAGATATAGGAACAAAACTAGTTATTATCTTAGAAATAAAGTTAAACATGAATAATTTTTGTCACAAACGGATCCTAAGAACCTAATATAAGTAATAAATGATGAGTTATAGGTAATGTAAATGCAAGAAGAGATGAAATAGTTTGAGAGTAACAAATCTTGAGTACTTGTGGAAAGACCTAAAGACTTACTAAACATTGGTACAAAGTGGGTGTTTAGGAATAAGGTAGATTATGAAGGTACTAAAATTGGAAATAAATTAAGATTGGTTATACAAGGATGCAGCTGGGAGGAAGGTATTCACAATGAGAAAACCTTTACACCTGTATCATTACTTCATGTTTTCATAATATTTCTTGTCTATATAGCACATTTGAATTTCAAATTATATCAAATGGATGTCAAGAGTGAATAGAAAGATTGTTATATAATTTAGGATACTTTTGTTGAAAAACAACATCGATCTCAAAACCCTCATTATCCAAATCATTTTTTTAAATTAAAAAAATACATATGTGGTTTGAAACAATCTCCTAGAGCTTGGTATAATAGGATAATCTCTTTTTTATTTTTAAAGGTTTTTTGAAAGGTATAAATAACCATACTTTATTTGTTAAAAGAGCATTAAAATATGTTTTATAAGTAAAAATATATGTTGATGATATTATTATTGTATCATATAAAAACTTTATCTATAATAAATTTTCAAAAATGATGAAAAATGAATTTAAAATTTTTTTGATGAGAGAACTATAACTCTTCCTTGGTATTTATATTTTTCAGAATAGGGAAGGAATTATTTTAAATCAAATCAAGTTTACCAATGATATTATAAAATGTTACGGATTTGATAGTAAAAAAGAGAGTGATACATCAATGAGTACCACCTGTAAGTTGGATCTAGATGAAACTAGAAAAAAATTTGATCAACCCACTTATAGAGGAATGGTTGGGAATTTAATTTTAATAATTTCTAGCTTACTAGATATTATGTTTAGTTTGTGTACCCAATTTTAGGAAAATTAAAAATAATTTCACTCAAATGATGTGAAAATAATTTTTTAAATAACTAAAATATACAACCAACTTACGACTATTATATTATAGAGTATAGTAATTTTATTTAGTGAGTTATTTAGATGCATATTTTAGGGGTTTTAAGTTAGATAGAAAATAAATTCTATAAAATGTCACTTTTTCGGCATGTCTCTAGGTTCATGTGTGGTAAGAAATACAATTTTTTTAAATTACTCACTATTGAATCTAAGTACATATAAACAAGTATTTTTTGTGCATAAATTATATGGATGAAGCACACTTTACTAGACTATGGATATAAATTTCAACATGTCCTCATAAATGGTGATAATATAAGTTCTATAAAAATTTCATATAATTGTGTGTGTCACTCAAGGACCAAAAATATTTATATAAGACGTCACTTTTTAAGAGACAATTTCCAAAAAGGTGATATAAGTATTCAATTAATTTGTACTAAACATCAGTTTGTTCACATATTCATAAAGCCATTTAATTTAAAGATAATGGTCTATATCAAAAATGAACACAGAATGATAAATCTTACTTATTTTTTCATGAATTTACCTTATTTTAGGTAGTGATAAATCAAAAATTCAGGATATTTTGGCCTAATATCATATAACTAGTACCGTGATTCATTTTTATCATTGGTATGATGCTGTGGAAATCTACCATTCATTTTCTACCATTCCTATGAAACCATGGTTATACTATTGTGGCATGCTACTATGGTATGCTATTATTGGCATGATACTGTTAGGACCTACCTTCTGGTTTCTACCATTCTAAATGATACCATTTTAATTTTTTTAATTCACTTGAATTTATTTTATGAATATTATTTTTATTTAAATTTAATGTTATAGACCGTAAATAAGATTATAGATTAGAACTCTCTCTTGCATGTTCCCTTTTAAAACCTATCTAACCCACAAACCTATGAAACAATTTTAGGATTGGTATATTATATTGAAACTCTTATCGAGTCACATACTTAAAAAATATAGAGAATAATTTATTTGGTCTAAAAAATGAAATAAAATCGTTAGTTTGTATCTTGAGTTATTTTTTCTGAAAAGGAAGTTGATACTCCTTGGTTATATTTAAGAAATCCACTTTGTTTAGAAAGTAATTCAAGATCAGGGATATGTAGAATGGTTTTCAAATGATTATAAACAATTCTACCCTAGGGTGATTGGTGATTTTTACCAGTTAATTTAGTATCAATTTATAATAATATGGTTGTTATTAGAATAATGGTGGAGAGAAAAGACCTTGTTTTTTCTTCAAAACAATGGGATAAATGTCTAAGAGTTCTCTATCAAGGAATATTTGAGGATTATCAAGGATATTTTCCCATTCAACATGAAAAAATTATGATTGAGGATAATCTTATCAAGTTCCTAGGTAATTCCATTGTGATAAGACCTTCTGTAGTTGAGTTGGGTGCAGAATGTAAGTTTATGTTCATGTTCATCCAATATATGTTGTGTCCCAAGAAGTGGAGCTTCAGTACTATGTGGTATCAATACATTTTATTTTCATTCTTATGAAAATATGAGATAAAATAAATTTTTTGGTATTTGATTTTGTATGTGATTGAGTTGTTCAAAACTTATTCAAGATATAATTCCTTTTTCTACCCTAATAAAATCTCTTCTCTATTGGAATATAGAGGTCTTATTAGTGAAGGATAAGAACATGTAACAAAATGTGGTAGATTATGCCTCTATCAAGTCACCTGTAAGAGGATGAAAGTCCAATAGAATCCTTGGATTAAAAAAATGGATGGTTTATAATGAAAAATTGAATGAGAAGTTAAACCCTATAAAGAATATTTATAGACTAATAAATTTAGTTGAACCTAGATTGAAGCTAGATAAGGTAGTAGATTATTATTCTGATAAATAATATGAGGCTAATATGAGTGTTGATATTGAAGGAATGGAATCCAAATATATTGTAGAGGAATATATTTGAGTTTTATTGGATAAAGGAAGGGATCCTAACATTTTCAATAGATTGAATTTATCTTATAGACCATCATACTCAATTCAATATTTTCCTACTAAAGAAAGTTTTTAGGAAGAAGATAAAATAGGAGAAAATGGAGTTTCTCATAGTGATCAATTTGATATATCCTTTTCCAAAATTCCAAAATATGTTATTGATATATCTGATGAATCTAAGTATAATTTTGAAGGTGGAGATGAAGATGATTAATAAAATTGTAATGACCCACTTATTTCCATTTTCATGAGAATAAAATGACTCATTACTAGGCCTCAAGAGACATCCCCAAGAAGCAACAGGCTGTAAATAAATGTCGAAGGTTTTAAAATGCAAGTGAGGTATGATTTACACTTTATGAAATAAATCACTAATCAAACAACTATTTTATGATGCATGATAAAAACAAGGAAACTCAACCATCAACTTTATAACAAAACCACACAAAAGTGTACTATAATTGAAGACAAATAAAATATCAAAGTAAATAGTGTAATATGACTATAATAACTCCACAAAAACTACAATACTCAATTCTCCACAACCTCTATGCTCCAACATCACCAAACATACCAAGTATCACAGGGTGGTGCAAAATACATGTGATACTTTACCCTTTCCCATGTCTCGGAAGATAGCATCTGAAAATTCACCAAAGTGCCAAAGAAGGGGTGAGTATAAAACTCAATAGATTTTCCCCCAATGACTTTCCAACTCACGCCACTAGAATAGAAAGGTTATCAAAATTTATATAAAATGGTTTAAATAAAACAATTCCCTGAAATATTTTATAATTAAATATAAACAATCTTTAAAAACATTTATAACCAAAAAGGAAACAATTATTATTAAAACCAACTTTATATAAAATCATATTTCCATAAAACATCCATATAAGGATTTAAAACCATTTCTCAACATCATTTTTTCATAACCATTCCATTCCAATTATTCACACATCCAACTATACATGCCTCAATATGATAGTTCCATACTCATGAGTGGTTTCTTATCAGTCTACCAAGTCATCACAAGGTAATTATATTCCATGTTCCATTACACCTTTGTCACCAAGAATAAGGTCATATTTCAACCAAGCCTCAGAAATTCAATATAAACACCCACCACTATTATGCCAAAATCATTTCAAACCATTTATATAAAAGCATTCTTTTATTTAGAACCATTAAACAAACCAATTAAAACCACCCATTACATTTCAATAAAACCATACCTTTTATTGAAAACACTTTAATCAAATAAAAATACTATAATTCAAGAAAAAACTCCATTTTAACATCCATATTTCAAAATCAAGAATCAAATCACCTTTCAAGAACTTTAATTATCATGATTCCCACAATTTGTAAAACTATCACTAAAGAGGGTTTCCAAACATTCTCAAAAATAGAATTCAAAATAAATTTAACAAAATAATATCAATTTGAAATATTCCATTCAGTTATACTAAGGGGAGTCAATAGATAATCCACCTACCTCGAAGTTTTTGATGAAAACTAAAAACAAACTAAGAATGCTAAAGAAAATCAGGTTGATTCTCCAAAAAAACACCTTAGATATTTTCTCCTACCAACAAAAAGACCAAATATAATCATATTTTGAATCCAAGATATTAGATCTACCCATAATGGGAATGTATCTAAGAACCCAAGGGAAGAGAAGAAGTAGATCTAAGTAGATCTATGAAAATGTGATAAGAATAGTGAAGAATGACACTCAACACAAGAATCAGTCTTGAAAACTTTAAGGGAGGGATCTTTAGTAATTCCAAATAACTTGGGAGAGGTTATCCTACCTTCAATGGAGAATAATTTTGATTTAGGACCTCCAAGGAGCAAAAAAAGGGAGTTAGAGGCAAAACGAGTGAGATCCTATTTTTTAGGATCTAACTTTAACTCTGCGCACATTTAGTTCTCACTATTATAAAAGCTATGTACTAAATATATATTAGATACTTCCTTATGGAAACCCTCACATGGCCTCCTCATATAATCTCCCTAACCATGTGCACACTATGATGAAGCTACTACCTCAAAACTGCTATTGTGCATGGTTTCACCTAGGATTTAGCTGTGGTTTAGACAAACTTTGTGTGTCCCCTTTTTCCCCCAATAACTTATTGAAAGTTCCCCCAACTATCCCATCCATAACCATTACACTTTATAAACATAAAAAGAAAAATTTAATGATTACATACTAGAAACCAGGGGTCCTATATTCTCCCGAGAATTGTTCTTTCTACCCTTAGAAAGTAGAAGACCATCGCTACCCTAAAAGAGTTATAACCATTTCTCTTACATTTCCTTATTGTGTTCCCAAGTCTCTTCCTGAATGAGAAAAAGTTACCATAAAACATATACTTGACTGATGCTTTTTCCATGCAATACTTTCTCTTTCCTATCCATAGTTCGCACTGGGATATGTACTAATGAAGCATACATCTCTAGGTCAATGTTATCCCATCTGATCACATGGTCAGGATCAGGATGTTACTTTTTCAACTACAATATGTGAGACACATTGTGCACCGAACTGAACCATGTTGGAGATGCCAACCAATATTCCACCTCTCCAACCTGTTCAAGTATCTCAAAAGAGATAATATATCAAGGATATAACTTTCCCTACTTCCCAAAATGACGATGCCCAGGCCTTGGATATATCCTCAAGAACACATTATCACTCATCGCGAACGACAATGGTCTTCATCAATTATCCACATATGATTTCTGACAACTCTAACTTGTCTCCATTTCGTTTCTAATCAAATGAATCTTCTTCGTCATTTCTTAAACAAGGATGAACCCAACTAGTGAAGTCTCACCTCTTTCCACCCAAAAAAGTGGAGAACAACAAGGATGCTCATATAATGCTTCAAAAGGAGCCATAATTATTAAGGCCTAAAAACTTTTATTATATGAGAACATTAGTAAGGTTATATGATATACTCGTGAGCCACTAAAATACATTATACAAGCCCACAACATGTCTTCCAAATTTTGTATCATCCTTTTATATTTTCCATCCATCTAATGATACGTTGTACTCATAATCAACTGAGTCCCAAGGTCTTTCTGTAAGGATTTACAAAAATGAGACGTGAACATCGGATCATTTTCTAAAACTATTGAAACAGGTATTTCATGTATCTTTACCACTTCTTGGATATATATTTTTAGACAAATACTCCACCATATGGGTTTCACGAATATGGATGAAATGGGAAAACTTAGTAAGTCAATCCACTATCATCCATATGGCATCAGGTCTCTGAACCATTCTTGGGATACCTATAATAAAATACATCAGTATCTTCTCCCATTTCCACACTAGAATAGGTAAATACTACAACATACCTTCTATTCATTGATGTTATTCCTTAACTTGCTGAAAAGTTAATCACTTTGAAAAGAACACATTCAATTTCATTTTCATGTCAGTCCACCAATACTATGCCTTCAACACCTTATACACATTCTATATTCCTGGATGAATATCCCATCTCGAATGGTGGTAAGTATGAAAAATTTTATACTGACAAGCCATAGGTATAACCATCTGATCTCTACCCAAAAAACTGAATTCCTGTCAATTTTCCATCCCTCAATGGTCTCCCCATCATTGAGTTTTGAACTCATAACCAGACATTCCTCATCGGATGTTTATGCTTCTTTGACCATATTTACCAACTCAAGAATAATGGAAACTAAAAAAATTCCAAACCACATTGGTCTTTACATTCCACATGCATGTCATCTAGGACTGACATCAACTACCATTCATCTGAAGCCTCTTTCACCAATTGAGCATATGACCTTCTTCTTAAGGCATCAGCCACTGAATTACCTTTTCCCAATGTATACATCAAGTCAAAGCCAAACATTTATAGATATCGCATCCATATTCTTTACCTAAGATTAAAATCCCATTGTGATAAAATGAGTTTCAAGCTCTTATGATCCATGAACATAGTAAATTTCTCACCAAAGAGATAATGGCGATAAGTCTTCAAGGAATGTACAACAAAAACTCACTCCAAATCATGGTTTGGGTAGTTATTCTCATGCACTCTCAACTTAATTGAACCATAATAAATGGCATGGTATCCTTGTATGAGAACAAATCCCAACCAAGATCCTAAATCTTCATATTACACCACATAACCCTGTCCTGATTCTAGAAAAATAAAGATAGGTTTTAATGTTATATGAACCTTAATCTCTTAAAAAGACTTCTAGAATTATTCACTCCATTAGAATGAAGCATTATTCTTTTTAAAAGATTTCAATTGTGAGGATAGTCATGAGAATTCATACACAAAGCATCGGTAATAACCAGCTAGACCAATAAAGATTTGTATTGCAAAGATGTTCTTTGGAGGTTTCCAAGAGATAATAACTTCTATCTTCTCGGATCAACAGAAACACCTTGTTTAAATATTAAATGTCTCATAAATTGTACCTCTTGTATCCAAAAATCACACTTTGACAATCTGGAATAAAAATGATGATCTCTCAAGATTTCTAACACTATCATCAGGTTTGGATCTTGGTCAGACCTTGTCCTTGAATACACCAATATGTTATCCACAAACACTACAACAAAAGAATCCAGATATCTATGAAATAATTGATTCATCAATTCCATAAAGACTGTTGGTGCATTCATAATACTGGAAGGCATTACTACATATTTGTAGTGGACATGTCTTCTTTTAAAAGCAATATTCAGAATATCCTATTTCCAAACTCACAGTTGATGATATCCTTATCGCAAGTCAATATTAGAAAATTATTGATCTCCCCTAAATTGATCGAACAGATCATCAATGCATCAATGTGGATACTGATTCTTTTTCATAATGTAGTTAACCCTACAATAATATATACACAGCCTTAGAGTTCAATATTCTTTCTTTACGAACAAGACTGGTGATTCCCATAGAGATGCGCTCATCTAAATGAAACCTTTTTCTTTTTAACCCTTCCAACTGCACTTTCAGTTCCCTTAACTCTATTGGTTACGTCCTATAATACAAAATTGAAAGAGGACTGGTCATTGGAAAGTGATTAATCTTAAAATCTACTTTACTTATAGGTGGAAGCCTTAATAATTTATTGGGAAAGACATCTGTAAATTTATCCATGATTGTAGGAAAACTATTATCCTCAATTTCTTCTATAAATTCCCAAGTAAAAACTGTTAACTAGTAAGATTTCATTCCCACTATTGGTGCTAACAATCTCATTGCACCTGTCTTTACAACATTGTCTCCTTGAAAGAAGTGTTTGACACCATCCTCTGTAATGAAATTAATTGTCCTTCAATAACAATATATGTGATTATTGAACATGTTTGACAAATAAATACCTAGGATTACATAATAGACATCCATTTCCAATACTAATAAGTCCCATTTCATATCATCTCCATCCACAGTTATAGAACATACTCTACATAGAAAGGCTCTACATTCTCTTTCCTCAGGAGGAGTTTGGAGTTTTATCACAGAGGGAATCATATCAAGTTTTAAACATAGATAATCAACATCAGAAGAAGAAATGAAGGAATGAAATACACCAGTATAATATAGAACTTTCATAAGGGTTGAATTCAAAAAAATCATACCTCTCACCATAGATAGTCCATCCTGATCATCCAAAATCACCTGCTCAACTCCATACCGTTGGGACCACTTTGTGAATAATTTGAATTTGTTTTCAACAGGTGTCAATAATGGTCAAAATGAAGAAGGAACTCCAAATTTTATGGAGATTTATTGAATTAAAGATTCCTGGAGAATTGTATGGATTCATATCATTTGATTCCATGCTTGGTAAATTCTCCATGTTGATCAAATAAGATGATTGATGCATTGATCTTAAAACTCAAAGAACTTGTATCAAAAATGATACATGGTTTGAAACATTGAAGTATAATCATTTTAAGGATGATTGAAGTTCTCTTTGGAATTCAAGTTCCAAAAATAAATGGTGAAGGTGGCTTAAATATTTTAAGACAGATCAGGAAAACAAGAAAAGATTAGAGAATTTTGTTTGAAGAAGAATAAAAGAAAGGAATGCATGGGATTCACATTTGAGGAAGAAGGGGCTCGAATATAGAGGTGGTCATGCACATATTTTAATATGTCCATGAATTTCACATCGAAGGTTTATTTTTGGATTACAAAACTTTGGACCAACTCTTGAGCTAGCCAGCCAGCGTTCAACCAAAGGCTTGTGAGGGACCACTAAGGGTCAACCGCACCCATGGAGAAGCTAGGCCAAGGCTAGGCCTAGAGAGAATATGGGCACAGAGATCACTCACAGAACATGCACCAATGTGTGGGGAGAAATAGATTCATGAGGGAATAGCTTGAGCATAGAGAACACCCTCAAGGAGGCATAGGTTGGGCATAGAGAGTGCCCATAAAGAACCAGTATGGGGTGGTACTGGGGAGGGGAAGAGAGAATTCTGAGCCACTGTTGGAGCCCTTTGATTGATAAACCAAGGCCTCCCCACATCTCCATTTCAATGTGGGATGAAATTTATAATGAATAGAGTGATATCATCCGCTCATCTCATCTCATGTCTCACTTGACCATCTGATCAGCCACAGCATCCAATCATCCAATCTTTGCAACTCATCTGATCCCATGACCTGTGGATTTCAAACCAAACCATCCAATTCTCCTGTAGCTGAGTCATCGTCTTTCACCCGCCACTGTAGGTCACTGCCACTACATCTAACTAGAGAATAAGATCGACCACGATGGATAATTCCTGGCCATTGAGGAAATGTCTCATGATAGAACTGAGACTATGCTTGCAATATATGTCTTGCATGCATGTGATTATTTTGAAGGAGGCTGAAGAAAATAGAATTGTGAGGCCTCATCTTTCATCTGAGATTCATGGATGATCCGATCCTATTTTTGAATGTGATACATGTGATATTTATCATATAAATGAGATTTTATCTAGATAAATGAGGATACCATGTGCGTAAAAAGGAAATGAACACAATTCCCAGCATATCCAATACGCGGGGTTTGAAGATATAAGAACCAGAATTATCGTGCAGTCAATGTTGCGATCCCCATGACTTCTCACAATAATTGTGGACACGGAAAAGGATTTTCCCTGTACTATAAAAGGAGGATTCTGAGATGAGAAGTGATACTGCTCCAACAAACCTGAGAGTTTATTTTTTCGAAAAACAGAGCATTTCTCTTTTCACCATTTCATGAAGATCATCCAGGAGTCACACGAGCTTTCTTATTTGCGAAGAAGAGATCTTAGAAGCCCTTCATAGGTTCTACACACTCTCAAACATCTTTGCAAAGAAATAGTTCTCATGAACACATGATGGGTTTTCAAAAACCCTCTCTGTGCTTTGTGAAGGCTATGACATAGTGAGATAGTGTTTGAGACTCACTCTCATTGATCTTTGAGAAGAGGCAAATATGTGCACCTCATGCACAAATAATAACTGCACCTCCTTTAATGAAGAATTTTTCATGTGGCTATCATAGTTTCATGAAGATAAAAAGGAAATCTCTTCAGTTTTCATGTTTATACTCTATTGTTTGCAGGGTTTTGTGTGTTGGTGAAGAAGGTGACTACAAGAGAAGTCCATTTCACATTCATGCACACATGACTTTTGTTTTTAAGAATTATTAGGTTGTGTTTGAGTGTTTGAAGAATGAGTTCACATGAGTCTAAGGTTTCTCCCATTCGGGTTTGATAAATAAAACATATAAAACTAAAGAATCATTCTAACTAAGTAAAAGAGGAAGAAGGAAAAAAAGAAAATGAAGAGAAGAAGAGGCCAAGTGTGTGCGTGATTAAAGAACTATACCCATTCGGGTTTAAATAATCACACAAAAGAAAGATAATAGGAGGATATGTGTTCTCACAAAGAAGAAGAAGAAGAAGAAGAGTAGATTTCATGCTTTCATTCATGCACATGCACACGTGAAGTCACTTAAATAATAACCAAAACATGTGTGTACACGTGTGTAAAGAAAAATAAGAAAGAAATGGAAGAAAGGTTAAATATAAATTCCATATGAATGATCACATACATTCATGAACAAGAGATAATAATTGATTATGATGATTCCTAGTAAGATGATCTTCATTTTTTCAATAATCACATTGGTGTATTTTGTTCTAGATAAAGAAAGAATAAGATTATTGTAGTAAGTTGTTGCACTAAGAAGATGAAAGTGGAAGAACTAGTGCAATTTGTTTTGCACTAGAGAAGAAGATAATGAAAGGAGAGAATTGATTTCTAACTTATTTGCAAATAATAAATTGAAGAGAACTTAAATATATCAAGAGCATAACCTACCTTTTGAATAAAGAAGAACACTTCCCTAGATGGTAGTATAAAGAACCAGTAAGTGTAAGGGAATATCCTACTAGTTGCATGTTGGAAGAGGATTATCTTCCTTCCCTATATGAGTGTAGGGAGCCACACTGACAAGCGGATTGTTTTTCTAGTCAACCACTATAAATAATATCACTTTATAGTGGATAATATGTGTATTGGTCATCACCATACATTTCAAAGACTAGATACTCACATTGATTAGTGAACCTTGTAAAAATATCATCTGTATGTTTTTACTGCTTTCTATTATTTCATATGACAGAGAAAAGAGAGAAAGATAATCAAGATCCTAATAGGTCAGGAGGTATAGGGATAAAATTTTTGAATTGGTTTAAAAAGTCCAAAACACTGATTCACCCCCCTCCCCCTGCTCAGTTTTAGGTATATCCCAAACCGGTCCTCTCACATACAATTGCTTTGTCACTATACTATGATCTTTATTGCCTTGCTGAGATTGGCCTTGCTAATGAGTCATGGTGTTCTTAGCATCACCATTCTTAGATCTAATCTATTGAAAAGACTTATTTTTTGTCCTCGTCTAGTTAAATCATAAGATGCTTGTGACACCTGAGAAGTGCCTCAAGCACCTGAACTCAGATCATTGTGACAGAATTACTTTAGATGTCCCATATTGTTGCATGTATGGCATGATATTGGTGGTGTTGTACACTTTCACTTCATGTAGTCAAAGGATCCACATTTGAAACATCATGCCTTCTTTGTGGTTCTAGGAGGAAGATTTATCGATCCAGCTATCTGGATATAGTTTTCACTCCCACCTTGGAAATAGGTGTCCCTCTTCCACTTTCTCCCATCATCCGAGTTCCCACAATTTCTTGTAGGTATCATCAAAATTACTCCTCCCATAGATCCTGATATATCACATTTATCCATTGTCTCTCTGTTCACTATATTTGTATAATTTTTAATGCATAGCACCACAATCTTCAAGCGAATCTTCTACCATGACCCTAAATCAAATATGTGTTCCTTTAAGGACTCACTAGCCACAACCTCTGGTGAAAATCACACTAAATTCATGAATTTAGACACATACATAGTGACAAAGATATTTTCCAACTTCAGGCTGCATAATACCATCATTCTATAGATCATGAATATGTGAGGATAGAATTGTTTATTAAAAAATTCCATAAAATCATCCCAGGTAATTCCTTAATCGATTTTAGATTTCACCGCTAGATCCCACCACTAAAGTGCAAGATCCTCGAGCATATAACTCACCATCTTTAATTTCAACACTGATGGTGTGCCGATGAAATCAAAGATATGATTCATCCTTTTTAGCCACACCTCTGTATTTGGATTTTGAGTCACCTCGGAAGATTGGTTGATTCTGGTTCATGAACTGGATGGAATGACCCACATTCCTTATCTTATCTCTCCAGTTCCTTGTATCCGAAGCTTGGAATGCTTGGATGATACTCTAAACCAACTCTTGGTTCACCTATGGCTCAGGTGCAATCACATTCTCCATAGCTTCTTCCAGTTGGTTTCTATGATGCCTATTAGGTGCCATTTTCGAAACCAACAACAAACTCTGTAAGACTCTCTCTCTAGCAACTGATGGCTTATCATTTCAAATTCTATCACATCAACTATAACAACATTGCTTTCCAAAATCAAACTTTTCCACATTCACTCATTTTTTTAAAACCATTTTTATTTTTGAAAATCAAAGCATTTTCAAAGTACATCAACCATGCTTTTTCAAAGTCTTTCATTTGAAAACAATTTCATTATTTTTTTTAAAAAATTTCCTTTGCACAAAATCATAACTCATTACTCCAAATGAAATATGAAATCCATGTGGGAATTAATTCCTCTAAAATGCATGTCATGGTCGTATCATTGGCTAAACCTAAGATAATGAGATTCTTGGATTTTATAAGTGTTTCTAAAACACTTATGTACACAACTCCCTGGTAAATTGAAGCCCATCAAAAATTTTATCTACATATTTTGATGCTCTACTTTTCAAGTCCTGACAATAATACTCCATTATAAAATCACAACCCAAGGAATAGACAAGAACGAATTTCAACTCCATGACCCAAAAAATTGATGGATACTTGCTCTACAAGGGAAGGAACAAGCTGATACTATTTATCTCAAAGAAACTTTTGGATCAAAAAACATGATTCCATTTGTAATAACCCATTTATTCTCATTGTCTTGAGAATAAAATGACTCATTACTAGTCCTTAAGTGATATCTCCAATATGTCAATGGTTTGAAATAAATGATGAGGGGTTTAAAATACAAGTGGGGGATTATTTACCCTTTAATAAATATACCACAAACCACACAACCATTATATGATGAATGATAAAAACAAAGAAAATCAACCATAGAATTTATAACCAAACCACACCAAAGTGTACTAAAATGTAATATAAAGAAACTATCAAAGTAAATAGTAGAATATGACTACAAGAACTCCAAGACCACTAAAAGAACCCATTCTCCACAATCTCCATGCTCCAACATCACCAAACATACCAAACATCATTAGGTGGGGCTAAATACGTGTGATTCTTTACCATTGCCCATGTCCTAGAAGATAGAATATGAAAAATCACCAAAGTTACAAAGCAGGGGTGAGTATAAAATTTAGTAGGCTTTAACCAATGACTTCCCTGCAAACTCCATTAAGATAGAAATTCTAGAAACATTTATATAAAACAATTCCCCAAAACATTTTATAACTAAATATAAACTAGATTTAAAAACATTTATAACCAAAAATAAAACAAGTGCTATTAAAAACAATTTTTTTGAAATTCATATTTCTATAAAACATCCACACAAGGATTTAAAACCATTTATCAACATTATTTTGGCATAACCATTCCATTCCACTTATTCACACATCCAACAATACATGCTTCATTATGAAAGCTCCATACTCATGAGTGGTTTCTCATCGATCTACCAAGTCATCACAAGGTAATTATATATCAGGTTCCATTACACCTTTAGCACCAAGAATAAGGACACATTTCAACCAAGCCCAATAAATGCAATATAAACACCCACCACTATTATGCCAAAAAAATTTGAAAATCATTTCAATAAAACCATTCTTTTATTGAAAACCATTAAAAAACCAAATCCAAACACCCATTCTATTTTGATAAAACCGTCCATTTTATTGAAAACACTTTAATAAAATCAAAAAATAATAATTCTCAAAAAAATACATTTTAAAATCCACATTTTAAAATCAAGAATCAAATCACCTTTCAAGAATACTAATTTTCCATATTCCCACAATTTTTCAAACCATCACCAAAAAGGGTTTCCAACCATTATCAAACAGCCAATTCATAGTCAATTTAACATAGTAATATATATTTGTAACCATTTCATTCAGTTATACTAAGAGGAGTCTAGAGTGAAGTCACCTACCTCAAAGGTTTTGATGAAAACCTAAAATAGATGAAGAATGCTCAAGAAAACCGGGTTGATTCTCTACGAAACGACCTTTGATCACTTCTACTACCAACAAAAAGACCAAATATAATCATATTTGGCATCTAAAATCTTATATATACCCATTATGAGTATATATCTAAGACATTTAGAGGATAGGAGGAGTAGATCCAAGTATATATAAGAAAACTTGACAAGAATGATGAAGGACGACACTTTCCACAAAAATATATCTTGAAACACAAAGTGAGGGATCCATATTTATTATAAATCACTTGGGAGAGGTTATCCTAACTTTAATGGAAAATTAACCTAATTTAGGGCTTCCAAGGAGCAAAAAAAAGTGAGTTAGAGGAAAAATGAGTGATATCTTAATTTCTAGGATCAAACTCTAACTCTACACATTTTTAGTTTGCAGAGTTTGAAAAACTTTACGCTAACTATGCATTATCTACTGCCTTAAGTAAAACCTTAAATGACCTCCTCACATGGTCTTCCTAACCATTAGCACATTTTGTGGAAGCTACTACATCAAAACTACTACTATTCATGGTTTCTCATAGGATTTCCGACCGGTTTAGAAAAACCATGCACAATCTGTGCACATCCCCCTTTTCCCTGAAAATTATTTAAAGTTCACCTAAATCTCTCATAATTCACCCATACAATTTATAAACATAAAAATCACAAATTAATGGTTACATACCAGAAACTCGGGAAACTACAAAAATCCTTTTCGATTATTTATTTGTATGGTAAGTCTACTAGTGAAAAGTGGTAGAGAATCTCCTAAAATGATTCGGTTATTTAAGAGTCTTAAAATAGTTTTGAACTAGATGATTTTGAATAAGGTGAGTATGATGCACCAACTAAGGGGGGGATAAGTACCCTGGATCTGTTATGCTTGGTTTTTTATAATCTGACTTAGATGATGGAGTTGATGATGATAAAATAATTACACCGTATCCTGGTGGACTTTCCATCTCAGTTAATCAGAGAGATCCTAAGGTATCTTTAGTGGAAAGAGTTGATTGAGAATAAATTTTTTATCTTTTTTCATCTGGTGTACCTGTTGTAGAAACTGGTCATAAGGATGCTTTTGTGCATAGTTAGTAGAGGTCCTCACCTCCTCCTCCTACTCTTCAAAATTCCTATTTCCTAACCAAGAATATATAAATTCTTTCAAAATAGATCTTATATCAAACCTCAGTGGGATTATCAGGTCCTATCCCTTCCAAAATATGAAACTAAGTGGAGATAATACCACTTTAATAGTTTCCTTAGTAGTGTCTCATTTACAAACAAAAATCATCCTAATGATTAGAAATCTGGAATTATATTACAATAGGTGTAAGGAATATATGAATGTCATTCAATCAACCTTAGAGGACATGAGAACACATATCACTTGGAGAGACCAATCTATTCAAGAGAAGTTCGAATATTTTCTTACTACTAGATCCTTTTCTCTTAGAGCTCCACCTCACACTACAAGTATCTCTATTTATGTTGATCTGATCAAATATATTATCATTTAATAATTTCAAATTAGGTTGGGTGATTCATCTACCTCTCATTAAGATGGTATTTTTCAAATAAAATCCCATGTGAGAATATTCGTAATCTTCTTTTATAATTCTTAAATGAATTTATAAGTGATAAATCAATAATCACTAAAGATGAAAAGTATTATCTCTCTATGATTTTTACCAATCACAATTTTTACTCTCATTTAAAGTTTTTTTCTATAAATTTAATGATATCTCTTATCACCAAGGATTTTGAAGAACAGGTGAATCAGTTGAAGACTTTTGAAACTTTTTTCATGATTTTTATGAAGAGAAGCTGAACTTTTTCAGATCCATAGATCACGGTGGTAGGGTTATTAGCTAGTTCATAGATATGATGGATCCGTTTCTCTAAATCACTAGGATAGCTATTATAACACCCCCCCCCCCCATTCATTCCAATGACAACCTCTATTTCTTCACCCCTTTCAGTACCTCTTTAAAATACTTACTTTACAATTAGTTCTTTTGGACATAAGCCTATTAAATCTATGAGGCACCTCAGGCCAGTTGCTTCTTCCATAGTATTCAGGCATCTTACACCTCCTCATACCTTAACTTTTTATCCTCCTATTATGGGAAAAGGAAAGGACCCAGTGGATACTACCTCTCTTCACATTGAGGATACTTCTTTAGGGTCAGATTAATATTTGATAGGGATTTTTTTTATTACATTTTATTATGTACTATATTAACATTTATATTTAATAAAAATTAAATATATTTATTTATAGTTGTGTCATTAATTTACTTTCATTTTATTTTTACCTTTTTTATATTCCCAATATTTTGAGAAAGAGTATTTGAAATAACTGAATAAGTAATTTGACAGTTACTAGATTGGGTAGTAAGACTATATTGAATGCTTCGTGAATATAAATTGTATTGCATAATAAATTTATCTGATTATATTATTCTGTTAATTTTTTTATGGTTATTAATGGTTATCAATTCCATGATTTTTTATCATAAAAAATAGAGGGATTATTGGATTCATCCAAATTTCTAATAAGTTTAGTGATCCCAAATCATATTTTTTATGTTTCTAATAAGTTTCATGTTTTAATATAGTCAACTATTCTCTAGACAAAAAAAAATTTGGCTAAGTCTTGAAACTACCATGACTATCTACCACGAGTTGTATCATGTTACTGTTAATTGAAATCTTTTACCACTATAATATATCATCAAAATAGATATCATTAGTTCAAGTCTGTGACTGCTAGATGCTACTGGAAGGGATGATACTTCCAATTTCCACTACCATTGAGTTCTTCTACCACTTTGAGAATATATATCCAATTCAATGTGCTACTACTACTACTAGTTCAAACAAGTTACCACTAGGAGTTACCAATACCACCAAGTGCATCTATCTCCAAGCACTACTACTATTAAGTGAATCTACCACTACATCCAATTAAAGAATCTACTACCAAGATCCACCGCCATATTCTTCTTCTATCATAACTATTTAGAATTAAATTCAAACTTAATTACTATAATTTCTAGATTTATGCATTCAATGCAATTTATAGGCATTTATATTTAAGAATTGTTATTCATAAAACATTCTGCTAATATTTAAAGACAAGTCGGACTCTCAATATGAGGATTTTGATCAATTTATTATTTTTTTAACGCACCAACCCTAGTTACCTAGAGTCGATGAATTATTACAAAACATTGGCATGATAACAAGAGATCAAGTCTCAAAAGACCAATTAGTTTAGTAGCCTTGGAAGTAGTAGATATATACATAATTTTTACAATACATCATAAAAACAGCAACAATGTATCCCATTTGAACACACTCATATCCCTTAACCTATCCCTATAGGTCAAGAATAATTTAATTCTTCGCATCCTGTGAAAAAGAAAACATAAGAAAGAAGTGAGATCAGATTCTCAATAATGATAACAATATAGTGTAAACTATCATAAATAAGCATAAACATTTAAGGCAATGTATAAGACTAAAACACGAGCCTTTTAAACTTAAACTTTAGCATAATATGGAAAAGATAAATCAAATAGTTCCATTTACTTATTCACATGGATATTATATTATTCGAATAATCACGTGTAATATCAATATCTAATTTCATAATGATGTAAAGCATAATTTCGGACATCATAACCACATAGTCAAGGCCTCATTCCAAGACTACAAATAAGAATTTTTCAAGGGCTTGTGCCAAGACACTATTTTGTCTCATGGGACCTACTGATGCATCGAGGAGCTAAAGAATGATCCACCCATCACTTGCTAAGTCCAGTTAATTCTTCATATGAAAAGGTTGAAACATAATCTAAACATTCATATTTGAACAGGAATATGTAATGTCTATATTTTAACCACAAACCGTGAATGGTATAAAAATATCACATCCACAATCAAACATAACTCATTGAATTCAATATGGAAAATTTTATTATAATAAATTAACCTCAATCAAGAATAATCAAGTATATAGACATAGATTAAAATAATCAGTAAAACTATTTGAGAGAAATATCCCCTTTTTCTTAAAAACATTTAAAATTTTCATTATTTATCAAAGAAGTCATTTAGAAGATATTTTTGAATAAAAGTGTCCCATACCACTTTGAAACATTTGAAAGGAATTTTAATTTCAAAATAATCATGTTCATATAAATAAATACTTAAAACCATTTTTAAAACATTGAAATTAATGAGAAATATTTAGAAGAATAAATCTTTAAAACGTTTAAAATGATATTTTAGCTAAAGAATTCCTAACCAAATGGGAGACAATTGAATACAAGTAATTAAGGGATAAAAATGATCAAAACTTTATAATACTATTAAAATAAATGTATTCATGATATAATAGGTCAAAGGATATTATATACACCATATAAAATTGAATTGGTTCATAACGACAAAGTGGTCTCAATGGAATGTGAATTGAGACAGAATCCCTTATAAAGACAGTATCCTTATATTAAGGATAAATAAAATAAATAATTATGTGTGAAAAATATAAAAACACTCAATATAATTAGATATTTATTATAAATCATTAAGAGTACATTCACACATATTCTTATAAAAACAAAACCAATGACTTGGTTGTTTAACTCAATGAATGGAAATTGAGTTAAGATTACACGTAACAAGTTCATATCAATGACATGAGAATTTATCAATGGAGTGATTATATGTATCAAATTTATATCCACACAAAGGGGAGTGTAAATTACTACATAAATAATAAATAACTATTCCACACATAATCTTGGATTAAAATAATCAATGAAGTATGTGTAAAGCCCGATGAGTGGAAATTGAAATTTCAAATTCTCTTACCGATTTGGTAAATTACGAAACATACACCCCATGAAAAAAGGATCATAAAATGAAGATGTAAATATCCATAAATTAAGTTATATTACACCAATAATAGAATCACGGGATGTATATACACCACACAAATAAATAGTGGCCAATATATCATGAATCTCACAGGAATAAAAAAATGAGATGAAAACCCATTACCTTCTAATTTTCCATAGTAGAGGGTAGGTTAACCTCCTGTATAATGGTGAAATAATTTTTATTAAATTATAAAATAATAACATACATAATATGATATCATATATGATCTTCTAATATTGTTTTGTTAATAATATTTCAGTAGTATCATTGTTTCAGGTGTTAACTGATTTGTTTTCCTTTATAGGTTTTGTTACGTAAATTATGTTTGATATGGATAGGATGCATTGGATTCATATCCAGAATGATATTAAGTTCTTAAACATTATTTTTAATTATAAAATGAAAATTATTCTTGAATGGTTACGATGGGGAATGAATCTCATCTCATTCGTGGAGACGGTAATCCGTACATACGCACGAGCGACAATGCCATTCTATTGATGGTGAAATCGTATGTAATTGGATGGAATATCATGTATAAAAAATCATTAACATTTTATATTTATTATTTAAATAAATTATACTCATTATTATACCCATATAAATGAGGAAGTGCTAAATAACAAACTACATCACGACGTGAAGACGGTAAGTCGTACGTACACACGTAGGGTGACTTTTTCATTCATAGGATGGATAGAATAATGAATATGGTTGTACTATATTTATAATAACATCACATTATGTACAAGGTAATAGATTTATTATTTTTTTATGGAAAAAACAAAGAAAGAGGAAGTGGAAAAAGAAAACAACATTGAAAGAGGTGATGATATTATTACATCTTCTTTGGGTGCTTCCTTTTGATTTGAACAAAAGGGCTCCTTAAGTTGGATTCTGATCAAATTAAGGCCTCTTGGTTTAAGTGAGGGTAGTTGGGAGGATATTTGAGTAGGGGTTGGTAGGGCCAAATGGATTTGGAGGTGTTTTTTTTAGAGGAGTGGAATTACCCTTTTATAAGATAGGTGAGGGTCACTTTAGGAAAAGCTTGAAATATTATTTTATTATATAGTCATATTCAGTTTATAATGGCTCCAAAAAAATTACTTCGAGGTTAAGGTGGGGCTGGGTCGAAAACTTCTCAACCAATAGGTTTTAGACAGGTTTAGGTCACCATATTAACTTTATCTTTTAGATTTAACTCTTAGTTAAATAGTTTAACTTTTATCATGTATTTTTGAATTATTGTAATAAATGGTTAATAAACTTACTATAAAAAGCCAAAAAAAACCTCAAGTGGTTCATTATTGATATATCTAACCTCATCTAAGTCCTTTTTCAAAACCTTATATTTTTAGGAATATTATATCTATTAATAATATAGTATTTGTTTTAAAAACTCATTTATGTCAATTTTGACACTATTTAGTATTTTCTTTTTTAAGTCATAACAACTTCATCACTTTGAAAAAAAATTATTTAATCAACCATAACATTTCATATTAACATAGAAAATTCAGGGAATACATCAAAAGTCCCAATTTATAATTATATTAATATTTATAATATCAATTATTTTAATCTTTAAATAATAAGTTAATTACTTCATCATCATTATGTCATAAATAAATTATATTATTTAATGTCTGAAAAATATAAATAAAATACCATTATGTGGGAAATATTTTTATCTTTATAATTAATATTTATAGTCAAATTTATATTATTTATAACTCTATTAAAAATGGTTTAGTTATTAAACATTGAATTTAACACTTTTAACTCCTCTTTAAATAAAATAATAATAAATGTCCAAATCTAATATTGGTGGACTAAAAGGATCATATTTTATTCCTAAGATTTATTTTGGTTGAAATACACTTATCCAATAGAATTAGGACATGTGTTAGGGTAATTATAATATCATTTTTACCTTTAATTACCCTATTTACATTTAACCGTGGTAAATAAAATTAAAAAGTTACTATTCACAAAAAATTATTTTCATCTTATTGAACCACATTTTACTTATTTATGTCAATCGTGTGTCTCATATTTTAGAAATTCAATTCACAGAAGTGGTAAAATTATGTTTTATGCAAATTTGCAAATATGACTATAAGGTGAGTATAAGACGGTAAAAAGTTCAATAAAATTGTATATATCTAATATTATAATAAAATGACTTAAATTAATTAAATTGGAATAATATAGTTATTATTTATCTATTTTGACTTTAAAATAAATTTAAATTAAAATAATTATTTAAATAAAAAAGTCAGCTTTAAACAATAACGCAGTATTTTTCACTATTCATTAAAAATTAAGTGTTTAGAAAAATACCAAAAAATAACCCAAAGATAATTTTGATATTACAAATTCAAAAATGATTTCTATTCTACAAAATTCAAAACATAGAAGTTGTATCAATTAATTTAAAAAATATTCCCGTTGTCAAAACTAGACACCAGGTTTTTTGAGAAGTAAAAACTATCAAAAGATTGATATGTGTTTATGTCCAATTTAAATGTAAATTTACTTCCAATGACCAAAATTGGATTAAATGGTAAAAATATAATCTAATTATACTTCAAAACCATTCAAATTTTTAATTTAACACTATAAATTGTTTTGATTAAAAAATTTGTTTTCAATTAAAATTTAGTATTTTTAACTATTCATCAAAATATGAAAGTTATCATAAAAGAACTGAAAATTTATCCAAACTAAATTTTTATGTCCCTCTTCTAAATTAGAAGTTAATTTTTTCAAATTGAATATTTAAAAGTGTCAAATATTGGATTTAAAAATGGTTTTCCATTAAAAGGTGGAAAATTTCATTTTTTGAAAAATACTTTTTTATCTGAAAAATTGAATCTATTTTATATTATATCTAAGAAACACATATTATGAATGTTAAAATTATATTTAGTATATAAAATTCAAAAAAATTTATTACTGTTCATAACCTCTATTTTAACGGTTAGCTTGATAAATCGTGGTGTGGTTGAACTCGGTGTTGCATACTTCGCACGTTATAATATTATTCAAAGAGAAATGTATCATGGAAGATTTGGGTGTTACATTTTTCCCTCCTTCAATAAATTTCATCCTTGAAATTTGAAATTTTTTTTCAGAAATTAATGTTTAAAAAATAGAAGATACCTTTGTGGAAAACCCACATCATAAATAGGGTTAATAAAATTTAGTCTTAATAAGAGGGAAAGGGAAATGAAAAATTCACCACCAAATTAGGATTTAAAATAAGAGAAAATTTGAGGTAATTATAATTAGAGGAAAATGTAAATATTTATAGGGAGTGATTGAAGTCATCAGTCACAAACAAGTGAATGGAAAATTGAGGGTTTCAAAGCCATAAATCTATGATGATTTGAAATATCGCCAGTTCAACAAAACATAAGGTATTAGGATAAAACATTTTTTGTTTTAAGATCCTTTCCCTAATGTTTAAGAATTATTTTTTTCATAGAATATTAAAAAGAATACTTGACAAATAGAGTTCTATCCTTTGACTAATTTCTACCAAAAACTCATATTTCACTCTAAAAGATAAGTATTCAAGATGACTTAGTCACATCTAAAGCGCTAGAATCAACTTCTAAGGAATCACATAATCCAAAAAATACAAAGTATATATTTCCCTTCCACTTAAATATTAACCAAAACCATAGTAGTTAGTACAAGATCAGATGATCCCTAAAAAGGATAATCCTTTATAGCAAGAAATACTACTTTTAATCTCCAAACTTAAACAAACTATAACCAAAGTTCAACAAAGACCATTCAAAAAAAATTGTCCTTAAAATTCTTCAAAACAATCCAAACTAAGTTTGAAACCCAAAATTCAAAATTAGTTGATCACATAGTCTTTCATGATAAATCATAACATTTATCTCTGAATAACATCAACTACTATTAAAGTCAGATACTTAAAAGTAATTAACCTAATCGCATATTCTCTATGATAGGTTAATAATTTTTCATAAATAATCTAAATCTCTATAAGTCCACAAAAAACAAACATTATTACAAAATAAAAATACACCATTACTCCTCAAATGAAATCCCATAGTATTCTATTTTCCTTAGGCATATAGTAATCCCAAAAGAGCGAACGCCTTCCAAAATAACATTTATTGTGTAATCACCAAATCATTTCCCTATACTGAGGATAAATAATAAGTTCCCAAAAACAACATATTATTGATCCATAAAATCATTTAACAAAAAATAATTAGTCATAATAACCAGGGAATTCACGTTGTTCTATGGTAGGTGATAAATCTCAGTCGCACTTTGGTTGTGGGTTCGATTCTGGAAGCTTTGTCTGATGTGACGGGTCGTCACACGGTCTGCGTGTTGCCCTTTTTCAAAATTTATATAATTTTATAACATTCCCAAAAATGAGATAAATTCCTTCAAAATAACCATAACAAATTTTAACCATAAATGTTATCTCATACCTTGACTTTTCTTCCCAAAAAGTAATAACATGTAATTGACTCAAATTCAAGGGTTATATAAACCCAAATGGTTCTTTATAACTATATCAACAAAAGAAAAGATAATTCTTCCTCAAATAAAATTTTCACATAACGAACTACAGGGTTACACATACAATAGAAAAGTCTTCCAAATTAATCCCATCAACAAATATCATTAAAAAATTTAAACACTTCTCTATCCATTTATTTCCACATAGGTTCTTCCTTTAATTAGACGTTATCCTACAAAATTGGACATTGACTTGGGTAATTCTCAGGTCACCTACATTTATGGAAAATGGATATAAATGTATTATTAGGATCATTTTTATTTTCTTACATAGTACTCTTAATTTTTCCTCGGAAATTCTTTAATTTATGTCCTTCTTTCCAACACATAAAGCATTTCTTTGTTCTATTCAGACACTTTCCTGGGTGTCTCTTTCCACATTTCCTCTATGATGGAAAATGAGATTTCTTTTCTCCATGGTCTCCATTGATGGAGCTCTTATCATTCTCTATCTTTCTCTTCTTTATTGAGTTCGAGATTTGGTTAATGTATATGTAGTTGATCATATTTTTGGAAAATTGATTCGGTATGAACATGATATCTTTTACACCTATCAAAATTCCATTTCGTTGCTTATTTCCACCATTGTTCCCACCTTGTAAATCATGTTCAATGTTACAAGAAATTCCTTGGAATCCATCCATTAACTAAAACCAGGAAGCAAAGTGTGAGTAACATTAGTCATAAAATCGTGTAGAGAATATCATGACACCTTTTTTTCAATCCAAAACACCATAGGATTAATCAATGTTATTTATTCTGATCTTATATTAAAATCCTTCAAATCGGTTTGTAAATAAAATGTGAATTATCCTAATCATATCCCCTGGGAGTAATGTAACCAAGAGTGTAGCAAGGCCTATTGTCATGTACTAAGATACCATGGGTCAAGCCTGAAACTCTTTGTCACGACCCGTCCCCCGGGGCCCATGTCGTGACTACCCCAAGCCCCGCCTTCCATAGGCTTGGGGCTGGTGACTAGAACCAAAGGTGTATTCCCTAAAACTGTGAAGGCATTGCCTTTATAACCTCAAAACACACACAGTAGATATGAACACGAGTAAACTGTATAACCAACAAGTGAGTATAGTAAGTAAAAAGGGGCCAGAATACAAGCCCAACTGGAAAGCACAAGAAACTAAAAGTACAAGTACAACTGAGGAAAAAGAAAAAAAACAGCTACTGGGTATTCCTCCGAGGTTCCTACCTGAAGGGTAGGTACAGATCACCTCCTCAGCACTCCACGTATGTCTGTCTCCTCCATGTACAGACTCGTCGTATGGTCCGCCTCCGGGTACCGTCCAGTCCTGGTATTCTCAGTCTCAGTCAGCGTTGTTTGTCGTCTGCATTCAACACAATGAGGTGCAGGCGTAGCCCGTGCAGGGGTGAGTATAACGATACTCAGTAGGGACCCCGAGACCCTCAATATCTCACAAATCCACCAAGGAAAAACTACAAAGTAAGGAATCAGCAGATAACCTTACATAGGTATATTCTCATACATATACCTAAGTTATCAAGTGATCCAACTCAATCATGAGAAAAACACAAAAGTACTCACTCAGCTCAACCAGGATTTTATTCACATTATTAAAACCTCAGCTACTGGAGAAATCCTGCTTAATTGAGTATAGTGGGCCTGCCGCGACACCAAGTCTGCTTCCCACTAACCTTGGACTGCTGTGGTACTCCTCCTGTCGAGTATCATGGGTCTGCTGCATCACACAGAGGCACTCCCCACCAGGGGTCTTCCACAACAACCAGGCGCTCCTCTGTTATGGGTCAGCCGCCACTACCAGGCTCTCCCCACTGGGCTAGTCGAGTCACTCCGAGTCAGTCGGTCAGCAGTCGTCAGGTCTCAGCCAGTTACTAGGTCTCCGCACTCTGCTCGCTCGTCACTGGAAGGATCCACTCCACAAGCTACCGGTCAATACTCCAACTATAATGAAGTCCCCCGAATAATTATTTCAAAGGTATTCCACGTCATAGGGGTCTCAACGCAATAGACGACATGTCAATCGGATGCCCAGTCTGGGAGTTATTAGCCTTTTAGTCCCGGGGGCCCGGTTGGATTCGTGCAAGATCCAACCTGACTGTATCTCAACTACACCCCAAACTCTAGTGGGGTATACTCAAAGGGACAGTCATGCTTCACGATTACCAGTGTCGCTGACAGTTCGTCAAACGGACATCTGGTGCCAAGGATATGGCCAAAATAAAGTAAAGGGTCATAGTGGTTCCAGGTCCAGTCTGACCCGGTCGGACCGACCTGACCCAACCTCGCCTGGGCTGACCCAGTTCAGGTTGACCTAGCCTGACCCACTGGGTCTGGCCTGGCCCGTTGGGGGGGCCATCCCACTGGGTTTTTCCTGGCCCCCTGGGCCCAGCCTAGTAGGCCGCGATGGGCCGCGGAGAGCCGAGAGGGCGCGGACCCACCATGAGGGCACGGACCGGTCACGGGTCGGCATGAGGGTTGTTTGGCCCTGAGGTTTCCACGTTGGAGACTCGGCCCAGAGGGCACCGCAAGGGCATGGGCTGGTTTGGCCGGGGCACCGCGAGGGGCGCAAGAGGCCGGCTCGGCCGGGGCACCGTGAGGGGCGCGGGAGGCCAGCTCAGTGAGGGCGCTGCAAGGGGCGCGGGAGTCCAGCTCGGCCAGGGCGCCACGAGGGGTGTGGAAGGTCGGCGGTGGGTGCGGCCGGGGTGGCTCGGGAGGGCGTCGTGAGGCTGAAGTCGCAGGGTGCACGTGACGCGTGGACGGCGGAGCCGTAGGGTCGGCGGGGCGCGCGGACGGCGGAGCCGCAGGGCAACTGTTAGGGTGCAGGTGGCTCGGTCAGGGCTTCTGCGAGGGCGTGGTGGGGTGGCAGTGCTGCAGAACAGTGTCGTGCACCGTTGCCTTTGTCATGGCCGGTGGTAGTGTCAGTCGTCATTCTTGTGCTCCTCCACATAGATTCATGTCCTTCTCCATCGCGAAGAACACCAAAGGAGATCGGCGGGGGGGGTTGGTCCATGTTTGTTTGGCCCGCACCCTCTGCGTTTAGAGTGCCAGAAAGCATCTTAACTTTAATCATGAACCAAATAACGAGGATAAAAATTGAAAGATTCAAGAATTCAATAATAATCCCTACCTTGTTCGTTGTTCATCGACGGAGTCATGGGGAAGAATACGGAGTTATCGTCATTCGTCGCGTCTGCCACACACCTCCAATCCCGAGCTCATGCATCGGTTCATTGAAGATGATGATAAGGTAAGGTCAATCGTCGAAGACGTCCAACGTCGGTTGCCTCCACAAGTTGCTTCTGAGGAAGAAGTCGAAAACGCTCCTCATCGGCATTCTTTGTGGAAGAACATGTTCTTCATTAGAGAGCATAATCCTCTAATTGTTGGGCATCATGTCACTTTACCAGTGCTTCGTCACTTGTTGAAGCCATCCCAAATCCTCCTCTTAAGCTCCATATATATAGGAGAGTGGGGAGGTAGGTAATGATCATTGGAATTTATGATGGTTCATTTATTAGGAACCTTCCTAAATTCCAACAACGTTGTTACTTAATTTAAAAAGAGGAAAGACAATTTATTTATGATGGTGCAAAATATGCAGTACGTTGGCAAGATTAATGGTATGTGTGTTGGAACAATTAATGTGGAGGAGTTCAAGAGGAACCCCCTCATTAATTGTGGGAGTTGAGGGTTTCTCCCAATTAAAGGGGGGTTTCATTCTGGGTGGTCCCCACCACTATAAACTCTCATGGTAGGTTATGGTTTGTGTGGTCCCCACCACCTTAACCACTCATTAGAGGTTAAGGTCTGGTAGTCCCAACTTCCAAATTCTACATGGAGGTTTAGTTTTGGTGGACCCCACCTCAAATATCCACATGAAAGCTCAAAATAAAATAAAATAAAGTTTATTTTATTTTATTATTTCCATGAAAAACCCAAAAACTATCTTTTTCCCTCGTCCATCTACCATCGAGTTGAAAGTATCCTTAATAAAATACAAGGGTTGTGAGTTCAATGGTTCCCTCAGATTTCATTTCTGAGCACCGGTTCAAAAGTTACAAAATGCCGCTCGCGTTTTTACTGAACGTACCCGAAAAAAATGTTCAGAAAATTATTATCAGTCACCCTCGACCCACGTCGGTCAAGATTAGACTTTTCCAAGGTGAAACATGCCCCAACGAACCCAACGGTACACTCGAATTTTTAATCCAAGTTACTGTTTAGAAGTTATGAATTTTATAATAAAATAATTGTCACTTAATTATTTTATTTGCGGCCAAAAACTAACTTTCTCTGGTGGCCCACGCCGGCCAAAGTTAGTATCTGTATAAAGAAAGAATACTCTCATGAGTTTAGCAGTGGTCTTAGATTTTTAATCTGAGTTACCTTTTGTGATTTATAAGCATCTGAAAAATAAAATAACTTATTTAATTAGTTTATTTACGATTATGCCATATTTGGATTGTAACACCCCGAGCTTCCACGATACGCCTCTCTTTCAATAATGCAATAGCTTGCATTGTACGCAAGTTCGAGTTCTAACACACCGCAACTAATCAAAGTAGCCGTTATGAATAGTAATAACCACCTTTTAAATTTATAGAAATTTTATATTTCAAAATGGACTTCATTTTTTTATTCCTAATATTGAAATTATCCTATGTTGAATTTTTTGTAATTTTCCGAGAACTTCCAAATTTTTATGAATAGTGAAAAATACTTAAAACAACTTTTTTAATCAAAATAATTTATAGTGATAAGTTATACTATTTAGTGGTTTTAAGGTATAATTAGAATATATTTTTACCATTTTATCCAATGGTGGTCATTAGAATTAATTTAACATTGAAATTGGACATAAACAATTGTCAATCTTTTGATATAAATTGTTTCTTAAAACACGCTATTTGTTGTGACAACGGGAATTAATTATAAAATTAATTAATGAAACTTATATGTTTGGAATTTTGTAAAATAGACATCATTTTTGAATTCGTAATATCAATTATAGCTTAGGGTGAAATTTTGGCCTTGTTCTGAAAAACTTCAATTTTTGATGAATAGTGAAACCACTAAGTGGTAGTTAAATAACTGATTTTTCGTTTAAATGAAATATTACAACTTATGTGATTTGATTTTCAAAAATCCAACATAAATGGTTGTCATTAAGAAGTAAAATGTGGTTCAATGAGATTAAAATAATTTTTTGGTGAATAGTAACTTTTAAGTTCTTAATCGCGATTAGAGGTAATTAGTGTAGTTTAAGGTACAAATAATGTTATAATAATATGAGATGAGCATGAAACTTGTCCTACTCCTATTGGATGAGTCATTACCGACCAATACAACCCATGGGTCAACTTGGGGACCCCATGGAGCCACTTTAGTTAGAAAATGACATAAATACCTTTTATTTAATGTTAAAGTAAAAAATGACACAAACATAAAATGTTTTACTAAAACAATTTTTACGTGGGGTTACACAAGTCCAAATTTTGATTATAAATATTCATTATAAATCTAAAAAGATTTCCTACATCATAGTATTTTTTTATAATTTTTAGACATTAAATAAATTAAATTATTTATGACATCATGATGATGCAGCGATGACCTCATTATTTAACGATTTAAATAAAATGGGAAGATAATGCAAACTCCAAGGCTTACACTTGTACAAAGCCAATTAGATGAGGATATTTCGAACCCTTATCACCTTATCCTTGAATTATATAAGTTTGGGACCTTTAGAATCCGAAAAGCATTGTGTAATAATGTAACATTTCAATCTTTCCAAAAGAGCCCCTCCTCTCCTCTTATAAAAGGCCCCCACCTCTCCCACCTCATTTACACTTTAAAGCCATTTGGCTCGGCCAACCTCTGCCCAAATACTCTCCCAACTTCCCTCTATTACTCCTAGAAGCCTCACTTTGGGCAGAACTCTTCTCAAGGAAGCCTTTGGCTCAAATCAAAAAGAGTTACCCGATTTTGAGGTAATGTCTTCTCTAATGTTGTTTTGGTTTATTTTTCTTCTCCAACCCCCTAAACTCTTTTTATTAAATTCTTTTCTAACAAAACCAGTATCCTCAATATACTAGGATTTTGTTATAAGAAGGATTCAAGCTACACTTATACACACCTACATCTAATGGTTAAAGAACATACGGTTTCTGTGGATGGCGAATTTCTGCCTCACGAAACGATGATTGTTCAACACTCATATAACACCTCCAAAGGTGGCCATTAAGATGTCACTATTTTTATATATGATATATATTATGTTTATGTTTTACTTATGCTTCTGTATTTCTCATTTATGGCATACTTTATGATTTCCATTATGGGTAAAACGCGATAATTTCATTTTAGGAAGTGTGGACTACCGCCCCCTCAAAGTGATTTGAATCGTTAATGTCATATGTGGGATGTATAAAGGATGGAGTAAATGGTATTATACACTATATTATACTGGAATTATATTATACATTTATATCATTATGATTTAGTTCCATTAAATATGAAATTGAAATGAAAGTAGTGTTCATGCGTACGTACGGCTTACCGTCTCCATGAACGGTGCATTTCATTTCTTACCTCTAAATGTTACGTAATATTATAAATGAATGTATATACTGGATATATAAGATATATATGACATCTAAATCATGAATATAATTCTGGATATAATGGATATTCTACCACATGAACAACTTGTAATTATAAGAAGTTTATTGTTGACTCAAGTTACCAAAGATCGACAAAACAACCGTTATTAACTTAAATAATTACATAATGTTCATAACATTGTAATAAGTGATATAAAAAGGATAATGAAATTTAAAATGGTTCTTAATAAGGTAGATATTGACTCTAGTTTATTATTCAGGAGGTTAAAGAACGGTTGAGTCAAGTCGGACACAAGGTAAGGGAATTTCTTAACCCAACTTCCATTCTTTGGGTTAATCTTTTACTTTCAAATTATGTCATGATAATATTATGTCCTATTTTCTATTTTTACATTCTTTATGTGTACCTATAGTGAATACACATAATAGATCTATTTTATTTTAAAAATTATCTTTTAAGGACTTCATCTCAATCCCCTTTCATTGAGGCATATTTGGTTTTATACACAACTTTATTTTATACGGTGTATAAACCCCTTTGACTTTTACATTTATTCAAAAGGAATCTTTTTTATATGAAGCGTTTTACTAAACGACAAAAGGGAATGTTTTCCTTCCGTACTTATGCGGCGACAACGACTTCTCCGCCGCCGTGACCATTATTTGAGATTCGGCTTCCTCTACAAGCCATCATTTTTCTTAATGAAAAATAAATACAAAGTTTTAACTTTCTTTTATTTTGGTATTGAAAATGGTTTTGAAAGCATTTTTATTATATCAATGTGTTGTATTTATATCTTTTGATTGAAATATGGAAATTTTATGTTTCCTTTATGCATGTTTTATGTGATATGATTATGTTATGGTTTATGATATGTTTAAACCTATTCATATGAGGAATGCATTGGACTTAATAAGTGACGGGTGGAGCCCGCTATAGCTCCTCGATGCATCGGCAGGTCTCATGAGACAAACTTGTGTCTTGGAACGAGGCCTTGATAAAAGCTTATTTGTGGTCTTGGCACGAGGCCTTGACTACGTGTTTATGATATTCTGGCATTATGAATTCCATCATTATGAAAGTGGTTATTGATATTGCATGTGATTATTCGACCAGTAGAATATCCATGTGAATAAGTAAATGGCATTATCTCATTTTATTTTTGCCATATTATTCTGAAGTTCAAGTTTAAAAAGGCTTTTGTTTTAGCTATACATTGCCTTAAATGTTAATGTTTATTTATGAAAGCTTCCGCAATATTGTTATCCTTACTGACCATCTGAGCTCACCCCTTTCAATGTTTTAATATTTTCCAGGATGTGAAGAAGTATTTTATGAATGAACTGTAGGGATTGTGAGAAGAGGATATGAGTGTGGACTATGGAGACTTTGTTATTTTAGTTTTTCACTTTATGATGTAATGTACCTTTTACGAATGTATCTAGTGTTTCCAAGGCTACTAAACTAATCGGTCTTTCGAGACTTGATCTTTTGTGATCATGACAATGTTACGAAGTAATGCACCGACTCTAGGTAGCTGGGGTTGGGGCGTTACAGTTGGTATCAGAGGCAGTTTAGTACTAACCTTGGAAGCTAGATTTAGATAAACTCTGATTAGAGCACATAGCCCAAAGATAGACTTTGAGGATTAGTATAGAAGAACTTCCTAAAATTTTGGTATTGTAGAGATGTTGTGAGTTTTCCGAGCAATACATCCCTGTCTGGATACGAGCAGGTAGAGGCGGCTCTGGCACAGATGTACCTAGGGGTAAAACCCGAAAACACCGCTTTGATCTAGACTCGAACAGGAACTGGTGCACGACAACGGGCCTTGTTGCACTCTTGGTTACAACACTCCTGGGGGATATGCTTAGGATAACTCTCTTTTTCTTTACAAATCATTATGAAGGGTTTATGAGTATATACTTCCTCAAAGAAAACATTTTTATGATTATGGATTATATCCATAAATAGTTCAATTTATGTTAAGTGTTTTATAAGTATGGGATTATGTATTTTTATTCATAAACTGATCTAGTTTACGCAATTGTTTAGAAATGGCGCCTAGTGGAAGAAATGGAAACCGTATCAATGCACGCACTCCATGTAGGGATTGCCCTCCTGCTCAAGATAATTATAGTGGGGCTGGTGATGCAACTGGTGCTGATCAGCTAATCACCATACTGGGACAACTTACTCAGGTTATGAATAATAACCTTACTCGTATGGAGCACCCTGATCCGCAACGCGGAGGATCAATGTTAGACCGCTTCATGAGGCAACAACCACCAACCTTCAATGGGAGTTCATATCCTATAGTAGCTGAGCAATGGATAAATTCCTTAGAGAAAATATTTCATGCCTTGGGGAGTAGTGAAAGGGAGAAGGTTGTCATGGCAGTTTACCGCCTCACTGGAGATGCCGATCAGTGGTGGTCACTGATTCAAAACACAAAGGAAGATGATAACGTATCGAATATGGAATGGAGGGAGTTCAAAGAGCTTTTCTTAGAAAAATACTTTCCTCGTGACCATCAAGCAGATATGGAAAGGCAATTTCTGAGTCTGAGGTAGAAGGAGGATGAGAATGTCGCAAAGTATGAGGGTAACTTTACAAGGTTATCGAGGCATGCTGCCGATTATATACGTAACCCAAGGAGTAAGATTGATCGTTTCTTTGATGGGTTAAAACCATTTCTCCGTCGAGCTTTGGTATCACAATCCTTCTCATCATACGAAGATATTGTCTCGTGTGCTATCAAGACAGAAAAGGAATTCTCTAAGTCTTATGACAACAAAGTAAAGCAAGAGAAGAAGAGAACGGTGGAACAAGAGACAGATAAAGGGAAAAAGGGAAAGAAGGATTTTCCAGTATGTGATAATTGTGGGAAGAATCACCTTGGTACTTGCCTAAAAGGAATGGGAGTTTGTTATAAATGTGGAGAAAAGGGTCACCAGGCTCGTGATTGCAAGGGAAAGAAAGAGGCTATCAAAGTTGAATGCTACAATTGTAGAGAAATGGGTCATTATGCAAATGAATTTCCTAAGCGTCAGGGAAACTTACCTCAGAAAAGGCCAAGGGATCAAGGACAATCTTATGTTTTTACTACAGTTGAAGCAAAATAACTAATGTATTGGTGCCTTTGGACTCAGGGATTATACTCTGGTTATTAGAATAATGTGATATATATATATAAGGATTGTACTGCAGTACTTGTTGATTTCAATAAGGTTTTAATATGATTAAGGTAATAATATTTTTAGTATGTGACAATAAGAGAAACTTTACTTTGTTTGGGGATTCTGATGTTACAATTGATTTTGGAATTTAGAGACCTTTTAGAGAAAGTCTAGACGGAGGTATTTTGGATAACTATTAAGGTTGGAATGGATTAAGTTGAACCATGGATAGTATTGTTTAAGGTTAAAGCATTTCTAAAGATTATTTTTGGAATATTATAATACTATAGTTTTAGGAAAAAGGACAACCTGCAGGGTGGGGCATAACCCGTCGCGTCGGACAAAGCTGCAGGAATCGAACCCACAATCATAGTGCGACAGGCCTTTATTTCCTACCACTAGCCTACAGGAAGTCCCTGGTTATTACAAAATAATTTTACTAATATAAATGGTATGTGTTAACATTTGGAACATTATACAATTAGGATAAGTATAATATTTTTGTGTTCTATTATCTTATTGAGTGAAAGATGAGTTGAAGGTTGAAACTCTAATTGTCAAGCATAAATATATATATACCTATCTCTTATTCAATGAATAAATTAATTCTTAAACTTTAGTAAAGGGATATTAAAACAAAAAATGTGTTATCCTAATACCTTATGTCTTGTTGAACTGATGATATTTTAAATCAACATAGATTGAAGGCTTTAAGGCCCTCAATTTGACAGTTGATTGTGATTGATGACCTCAATCACTCCCTACAAATATTTACATTTTTCCTCCAATTATATGTCTCTAATTTCCACCAATGTTCACCTTATCTAGATCATAATTTGGTGGTGACTTTCTTATTTCCATTTCCCTCTTATTAAGGATAAATTTTATTAACCTTATTTCCGATGTGGGTTTTCCACAAAGGTATTTTCTATTTTCAACCTCTTATTTTCAAAGAAAAATATCAAATTTCAAGGACACAATTTATTGAAGGAGGGGAGAATGTAACACCCCGAGCTTCCACGATACGCCTCTCTTTCAATAATGCAATAGCTTGCATTGTACGCAAGTTCGAGTTCTAACACACCGCAACTAATCAAAGTAGCCGTTATGAATAGTAATAACCACCTTTTAAATTTATAGAAATTTTATATTTTAAAATGGACTTCATTTTTGTATTCCTAATATTGAAATTATCCTATGTTGAATTTTTTGTAATTTTCTGAGAACTTCCAAATTTTTATGAATAGTGAAAAATACTTAAAACAACTTTTTTAATCAAAATAATTTATAGTGATAAGTTATACTATTTAGTGGTTTTAAGGTATAATTAGAATATATTTTTACCATTTTATCCAATGGTGGTCATTAGAATTAATTTAACATTGAAATTGGACATAAACAATTGTCAATCTTTTGATATAAATTGTTTCTTAAAACACGCTATTTGTTGTGACAACGGGAATTAATTATAAAATTAATTAATGCAACTTATATGTTTGGAATTTTGTAAAATAGACATAATTTTTTAATTCGGAATATCAATTGTAGCTTAGGGTGAAATTTTGGCCTTGTTCTGAAAAACTTCAATTTTTGATGAATAGTGAAACCACTAAGTGGTAGTTAAATAACTGATTTTTCGTTTAAATGCAATATTACCACTTCTGTGATTTGATTTTCAAAAATACAACATACATGGTTGTCATTAAGAAGTAAAATTTGGTTCAATGAGATTAAAATAATTTTTTGGTGAATAGTAACTTTTAAGTTCTTAATCGCGATTAGAGGTAATTAGTGTAGTTTAAGGTACAAATAATGTTATAATAATATGAGATGAGCATGACACTTGTCCTACTCCTATTGGATGAGTCATGGCCTACCAAGACAACCCATGGGTCAACTTGGGGATCCCATGGAGCCACTTTAGTTAGAAAATGACATAAATACCTTTTATTTAATGTTAAAGTAAAAAATGACACAAACATAAAATGTTTTACTAAAACAATTTTTACGTGTGGATACACAAGTCCAAATTTTGATTATAAATATTCATTAGAAATCTAAAAAGATTTCCTACATCATAGTATTTTGTTTATAATTTTTAGACATTAAATAAATTAAATTATTTATGACATCATGATGATGCAGCGATGACCTCATTATTTAACGATTTAAATAAAATGGGAAGATAATGCAAACTTCAAGGATTACACTTGTCCAAATCCAATTGGATGAGGAGAGTTCGAACACTTATCACCTTAGCCTCGAATTATATAAGTGTGGGACCTTTAGAATCCGAAAAGCATTGTGTAATAATGTAACATTTCAATCTTTCCAAAAGAGCCCCTCCTCTCCTCTTATAAAAGGCCCCCACCTCTCCCACCTCATTTACACTTTCAAGCCATTTGTCTCGGCCAACCTCTGCCCAAATACTCTCCCAACTTCCCTCTCTTACTCCTAGAAGCCTCACTTTGTGCAGAACCCTTCTCAAGGAAGCCTTTGGCTCAAATCAAAAAGAGTTACCCGATTTTGAGGTAATGTCTTCTCTAATGTTGTTTTGGTTTATTTTTCTTCTCCAACCCCCTAAACTCTTTTTATTAAATTATTTTGTAACAACACCAGTATCCTCAATATACTAGGATGTTGTTATAAGAAGTATTAGAGCTACACTTACACACACCTACATCTAATGGTTAAAGAACATACGGTTTCTGTGGATGGCGAATTTCTGCCTCACGAAACGATGATTGTTAAACACTCATATAACACCTCCAAAGGTGGTCATTAAGATGTCACTATTTTTATATATGATATATAATATGTTTATGTTTTACTTATGCTTCTGTATTTTTCATTTATGGCATACTTTATGATTTCCATTATGGGTAAAACGCGATAATTTCATTTTAGGAAGTGCGGACTACCGCCCCCTCAAAGTGATTTGAATCGTTAATGCCATATGTGGGATGTATAAAGGATGGAGTAAATGGTATTATACACTATATTATACTGGAATTATATTATACATTTATATCATTATGATTTAGTTCCATTAAATATGAAATTGAAATGAAAGTAGCGTTCATGCGTACGTACGGCTTACCGTCTCCATGAACGGTGCATTTCATTTCTTACCTCTAAATGTTACGTAATATTATAAATGAATGTATATACTGGATATATAAGATATATATGACATCTAAATCATGAATATAATTCTAGATATCATGGATATTCTACCACATGAACAACTTGTAATTCTAAGAAGTTTATTGTTGACTCAAGTTACCAAAGATCGACAAAACGACCGTTATTAACTTAAATAATTACATAATGTTCATAACATTGTAATAAGTGATATAAAAAGGATAATGAAATTTAAAATGGTTCTTAATAAGGTAGATATTAACTATAGTTTATTATTCAGGAGGTTAAAGAACGGTTGAGTCAAGTCGGACACAAGGTAAGGGAATTTCTTAACCCAACTTCCATTCTTTGGGTTAATCTTTTACTTTCAAATTATGTCATGATAATATTATGTCCTATTTTGTATTTTTACATTCTTTATGTGTACCTATAGTGAATACACATAATAGATCTATTTTATTTTAAAAATGATCTTTTAAGGACTTCGTCTCAATCCCCTTTCATTGAGGCATATTTGGTTTTATACAAAACTTTATTTTATACGGTGTATAAACCCCTTTGACTTTTACATTTATTCAAAAGGAATCTTTTTTATACGAAACGTTTTGCTAAACGACAAAAGGGAATGTTTTCCTTCCGTACTTATGCGGCGACAACGACTTCTCCGCCGCCGTGACCATTATTTGAGATTCGGATTCCTCTACAAGCCATCATTTTTCTTAAGGAAAAATAAATACAAAGTTTTAACTTTCTTTTATTTTGGTATTGAAAATGGTTTTGAAAGCATTTTTATTATATCAATGTGTTGTATTTATATCTTGTGATTGAAATGTGGAAATGTTATGTTTCCTTTATGCATGTTTTATGTGATATGATTATGTTATGGTTTATGATATGTTTAAACCTATTCATATGAGGAATGCATTGGACTTAATAAGTGACGGGTGGAGCCCGCTATAGCTCCTCGATGCATCGGCAGGTCTCATGAGACAAACTAGTGTCTTGGAACGAGGCCTTGACAAAAGCTTATTTGTGGTCTTGGCACGAGGCCTTGACTACGTGGTTATGATAGTCTGGCATTATGCATTCCATCATTATGAAAGTGGTTATTGATATTGCATGTGATTATTCGACCAGTAGAATATCCATGTGAATAAGTAAATGGCATTATCTCATTTTATTTTTGCCATATTATTCTGAAGTTCATGTTTAAAAAGGCTTTTGTTTTAGCTATACATTGCCTTAAATGTTAATGTTTATTTATGAAAGCTTCCGCAATATTGTTATCCTTACTGAGCATCTGAGCTCACCCCTTTCAATATTTTAATATTTTCCAGGATGTGAAGAAGTATTTTATGAATGACCTGTAGGGATTGTGAGAAGAGGATATGAGTGTGGACTATGGAGACTTTGTTATTGTAGTTTTTTACTTTATGATGTAATATAACGTTTACGAATGTATCTAGGGTTTCCAAGGCTACTAAACTAATCGGTCTTTCGAGACTTGATCTTTTGTGATCATGCCAATGTTACGAAGTAATGCACCGACTCTGGGTAGCTGGGGTCGGGGCGTTACATGGATTTTCTCACAGGAGGCACACGCCGACTAATATTAAGTCGCTCATAGGGTGAACCCGTCATCCTGAGTGCAACGGTGCCCTCATATTTCTGATCTGAGTAACCGTTTAAGAGTTATTCTACTTTTTTATAAAAACTGCTTACACGTGTTAACATAAGCTTAACAAAACTTTGACGTATCATTCTTGGTACTCCGGGCCTCGAAATCGCGCACTGTCTGTTTTCGTGGACTCATAAAATTCATATATATTTAAAACAAATTACATGGAAATTCTGGATCTTTACATCCTTTTTGGATTTTTCACTCCTAGGTACATTTGTGCCAAAGCAGTCTCTACCTGCTCGTATCCATACATGGATGTATTTCTTGGGAAATACACAAAATATCTACATTACCAAAATTCAAGGAAGTTCTTCTATGCTAATCCTCAAAGTATATCTTATGGTAATGTTCTCTAATCATATTTTTTCTAAATCTAGCTTCCATGGTTTGTACTAAACTTCCTCTGATACCAACTATAATGCACCAACCCCAGTTATCCAGATTCGATGCATTATTAGATAATATTGGCATGATCACAAGATATCAAGTCTCAAAAGACCGATTAGTTTAGTAGCCTTCGAATTACTAGATACAAACATAATTTTTACATTACATCAAAAAAAACAACAACAATATGTCCCCTATGAACACAATCATATCCCTTAACCTGTCCCTTTAGGTCAAGCATAATATACTTCTTCGCATCCTGGGAAAATGAAAACATAAGAAAGGGGTGAGCTCAGATGCTCAATAAGGATAACAATATAGAAAAAACTATCATAAATAATTATAAACATTTAAGGTAATGTATAAGACTAAACACAAGACTTTTAAACTTAAACTTCTGCATAATATGGAAAAGATAAATCAAATAGTTCCATTTACTTATTCACATGGATATTCTACTAGTCGAATAATCACATGTACTATCAATAGCTAATTTCATAATGATGGAATGCATAATTCCATACATCATAACCATATAGTCAAGGACTCGTTCCAAGACTACAAATAATATTTTGTCAAGGTCTTGTGCTAAGACACTAGTTTGTCTCATGATACCTACTGATGCATCGAGAAGCTATAGCAAGCTCCACTAGTCACTTACTATGTCTAATGCATTCCTCATATGAAATGGTTGAAATATAATCTAAACATTTATATTAGAACTAGCATACTAAATGTCAATATTTTAACCACAAACAATGAATGGTATAAAAATAGCACATCAATAGTCAAACATAACTCATTAAATACAATATGAAAGATTTCATTATAATAAATCAACCCCAATAAATAATAATTAAGGATATTGACATATATGAAAATAATCTACAAAACTATTTGAGAGAAATATCCCCCTTTTATTGAAAACATTTAAATATCACAATATTTATCATAGAATTTGTTTAAAGATATTTTTGAATCAAAGTGTCCAAAACCACTTTGAAACATTTGAAAGGAATTTTAATTTCAAAACATTCATGTCCCTATAAATAAATACTTAAAACTATTTTTAAATCATTGAAATTAATGAGAAATATTTAGAAGAATAAATCTTTAAAACATTTAAAATTATATTTTAGTTAAAGAGTTCCTAACCAAATAGGAGATGCTTGAATACAAGAAATTGAGGAATAAAAATAATCAAAACTTTATGATATCATGAGAATAAAGTGATTCATTATATAATATTTCAAAGGATAGTATATACACCATATAAAAGTGAATTGGTGCATAACGACATAGAGGTCTCAATGGAATTTAAATTGAGACGAAATCCCTTATAAATACTGTATCTTTATATTAAGGACAAACCAATGAAATAATTATGTGTGAAAAATATAAATACACTCAATATAATTGGATATTTAGTATAAATAAATAATATAACATTCACACATATTCTTGTAAATACAAAACCAATGAATTGGTTGTTTAACTCAATAAATGGAAATTGAGTTAAGATTACACTTAACAAGTTCATATCAATGGCATGAGAATTTATTAATGGAGGGATTATATGTATCAAATTTATATCCACACAAAGGGGAGTGGAAATTACTATATAAATAATAAATATTTATTCCACACATAATATTGTATTAAAATAATCAATGAAGTATGTGTAAAGCCCAATGAGTGGAAATTGAGATTTCAAATTCTCTTACCGATTTGGTAACTTAAAAAAAAATACACCCCATGAAAAAAGGATCATACAATGAAGATGTAAATATCCATAAATTAAATTATATTACACCAAGAATACAATCATTGGCATCACATACACCACACAAAAGGAAATAGTTGCCAATATAGCATGAATCTCATGGAAATAAAAAGTGAGATGAAAACCCCTTACCTTGTACATTTCCTTAGTATAGGGTAGTTTAGAATATTTTATAATGGTGAAATAATTTTTATTAAATTATAAAAGAACCAAATTCATAATATGATATCATATATGATCTTCTGGTATTTATTTATTAATAATATTTTAGTAGTATCATTGTTTTGGGTGTTAACTAATTTGTTTTCCTTTATATGTTTTGTTATGTAAGTCATGTTTGATATGGATAAGATGTATTTTATTCATATAAATAATGATATTAATTTCTTAAACATTATTTTTAATCATAAAATAATAATTATTCTTGAATGGTTACGATGGGGAATGAATCTCATCGCGTTCGTGGAGACGGTAATCCGTACGTACGCACGAGCGACAATACCAATTTATTAATGGTGAAATCATATGTAATTTTATATTATATAATATATAAAGAATAATTAACATGTTATATATATTATTTACATCAATTATACTCATTATTATACCCATCCAAATGATGAAGTGTTGAATAACAAACTACACCACGACGTGGAGATGGCAAGCTGTTCGTACGCACGTATGGTGACTTTGTCATTCATAGGATGGATATAAGAATTAATATGGTTGTAACATATTTATAATAACATAATAGTATGTATAAGGTACTGTATTTATTATTTTGGTATGAAAAAAAACAAAGAAAGTGGAAGTGGAAGTGGAAGAAGAAAAGAACTTTGAAATAGGTGATGAAATTATTACCTCTTCTTGAGGTGTTTCCTTTTGATTTGATCAAAATGGCTCCTTAGGTTGGATTATGAACAAATTAGGGCCCTTATATTGAATTGAGGGTATTTTTTAGGATATTTCAATTGGTTATATCTAAGCCAAATGTATTTTGAGGTGTGATTTTGAGAGAAGGGGAAGTACCCTTTTATAAGAGAGGTGAGAGTCACTTTAGGAAAAGCTTGAAATGTTAGTTTATTATACAATAGTATTAAGTTTATAATGGATCCCAAATGATTTATTTCGTAGATAAGGTAGGTCTGGGTTGAAAACCTCTCAACCAATAGGTTTTATATATGTTTAGGTCATCATATTAACCTTATCTTTTAGATTTAACTCTTAGTTATATAGTTTAACTTGTACCATGTATTCTTGTATTATTATAATAAATGATTAATAAGCTTACTATAAAAATCCAAGAAAACCCAAAGTGGTTCATTATTGATATATCTAACCATATTTATGCTCTTTGGCCAAAAATTATATTTTTAGGAATATTATATCAATTAATAGTATAGTATTTGTTTTAAAAACTCATTTATGCCAATTTTGACACTATTTAGTATTTGGTTTTTTGTGAAAGTAATAACAAATTTATCACTTAAAAAAATTATTTAATAAACTTTAAAATTTCATATTATCCTATAAAATTCGTGGAATACATCAAAAGTATCAATTTACAATTATATTATATTTATAATATCAATTATTTTAATTTTTCAATAATATTATAATTATTGCTTCATCATTTTGTCATAAAAACAATTAACTATTTAATGTGTAAAAATTATAAATAAACTAACATTATGTTGGAAATCATTTTATCTTTATAACGAATATTTATAGTATAATTTATCTTATTTATAACCCTATATTAAAAAAAATTTAGTTATTAAACTTCGAATTTAACACATATAACTCTTCTTTAAATAAAATAATAATAAATGTCCTAATCTAATCCAAGTTGACAAAAAGTATCATATTTTATTCCAAAGGTTGATTTTTGTCGAAATATACTTATCCAATAGAATTAAGACATGTGTTAGGCTAATTATAATATCATTTTTACCATTAATTACCATATTTACTTTTAACCGTGGTAAATAAAATTCAAAAGTTACTATTCACTATAAATTATTTTAATCCTATTGAACCACATTTTCATTATTCATTTAAACCATTTATCTCATATTTTTTAAATTCTATTCACACAAGCAGTAAAATTATGTTCTATGCAAATTTTTAAATTTGCATATAAGGTGCGTAAATGACGATAAAAAGTTCAATAAAATTTTATATATCTAATATTTTTATAAAATGACTTTAGTAAATTAAATAGTACTAATATAGGTATAATGTATATATTTTTAATTTAAAATAAATTTAAATTAAATATACTTATTTAAATAAAAATTCGTCTTTAAACAATTACACAATGTTTTCACTATTCATCAAAAAATGAAGGTTTTTAGAAAAAAAACTAACCTAAAGCTAATTTTGATATTACAAATTGAAAAATGATTTATATTTTACCAAATTCAAAACATATAATTTGTATTAATTAATTTAAAAAAATATCCTCGTTGTCAAAACCAGAAAGCGGGTTTTTGAGAAATAAAAACTATCAAAAGATTGATATGTGTTTATGTCCAATTTAAATGTAAAATTAAGTCCAATGACCAAAATTGGATTAAATGATAAAAATAAAATCCAATTATACTTCAAAATCATTCAAATGTTTAATTTAACACTATAAAATATTTTGATTAAAAAAGTTGTTTTCAATTAAAATTTAGTATTTTTTACAATTCATTAAAATAAGAAAGTTATAAGAAAAGAACCAAAAAATTATCCAAACTAAATTTTTATTTATCGATTAAAAATAAGAAGTTTATTTTGTCAAATTTAATATATAAAAGTGTCAAATATTGGATTTAAAAAGTTTTCTCCATTAAAAGGCGGTAAAATTGTATTTTTTTTAAAATACTTCTTTTATCTGAAAAATTGAATTTTTTATTATATTATATCTAAGAAACACATAATATGGTAATTAAAATTATATGGAGTATATAAAATTTAAATTTTGGTTATTACTATTCAGAACTACTTTTTAAACATCTAGTTTGATAGGTCGTGGTGTGCTTGAACTCGGTGTTGCGTACTTCGTACACTATCTTATTATTCAAAGAGAAATGTATCGTGGAATCTTGGAGTGTTATAATTTTCTTAAAATGGATAATTGGAAATTTTGGAATGCTATAAATTATGGGGAACCCTCATGCACACACCTATATATATGTGTGGTAGAACACTAACCAATTGGCTAACTAAAATTGTTTTTTACTATTTGGATAGTTTAAAGCCAATTTAGAACAAAGGATTATCCATAACTTCTAAGACACTCTTTTTTCCATTCAATTCCTATGAAGACTTTGTAAATCGCTTTCATAGATAAATTTTAGGACTTATAAAAAATTGAAGCTGATCAAACTAAGATATACGAAATATTATTATTCTATATTCTTTTTTCTTTTTTCTTTAGTTAATATTTCAATATGTGCTTTTGATACATTGTTTATTTATAAACATTGGCTTCTACATTGTATTATAGTGTTCTAGAAACTTTCTTTTATTTTTTACAACTATAATCCCCTGAAAAATTATAGAAGAGGTCATATGTGACTTGGACCCCTTTTATCCCATGAAGAACTATGGAATAGTCTTTTTGTATTGTTTGTATCATCTATGTACGGTTGTTAATAAAAATCAGTACAGATTGGGGATCTGTAATTTTTATAATAAAATGTTTGGCATTGGGTGATTTCTAAGTGTAGTGGATTAGGTATTATCTTGAGACTGAACCCCTAGTATAAATTCAACTGTGTGATTTTATTTATTTTTATTTCTATATTTTAAAAAACCTAGTTTCCATTTTCAAAACTCTATAGAAAAACTTAAATTTGATAGTTGACTTTAATTTTTGTCTTATATAAATTTTTTTATAAGTAAATTATTTTTAAAAGTTAAAGTATTTTTAAAATTAATTTAACTGTGCAGTGATCATGATTTTTAAAATCCATTTGAAAGATAAAATTATATAATTATACGGTTTTTGTTGAATAATTGTTTTTATTAAATTAAGGGATTTATGTTTTAAATTGTGTTTAATATAAATTTTTAATTGGAAACTGAATATATCCCATCTTGTGTGTTCCACTCTGACCAGCAAGAGCCATTTGGATTTTTGATTTAGGATGTTAGCAGATAGGTGGTTTGTGAATGTGGTAGAACTTTTAATGGATATAGGACTCGTGTGTTTTGAAAACCTTTCCCAATAGTAATTAAAATTTTATAGGGCATGGGATTGTTTTTCTTGGTTTTCATTTTTATGGTTGTGTGATTTCATATAGTGTGATGCACATAGGTTTATGGATTTATGATTTATTCTAGTTTTGTCTCTTGTACCATGGGAGAGAGGCAAATTTTAATTCATCACTTTAGGCATGTAGGATTCACATGACATATGACTCCTACGGGGGTTTTACTGATGATAGAGTTCATTTGATTAAAATGGAAGCAACTTCTCATACAGTGTATTCTCATATAAGTACATGGAGGAATTATACTCAATTTAACTACATGTGTTTATTATTTTATAGTGACAGTGAATGTGTATCTTGTGTATAGAGGTTCACTAGTAGTGGAGATGTATTTCCTTTATTAAGGGATGTATGGAGACCCTTGTGGGTCGGAAATGGGATCTAAGCTCACTATTAGTGGCTTGGGGATGGAAAGGATGCCTCATATATCCTTGTACTGGGCTCAAGTTTCTTGGAGGCTATGGTTCCCTGAAATTACTTGGTTTGGGTTTATTTTGAGGTATTTTTCCTTTCCATGTGTTTTCTTTCTGGTCGTGCAGTGGAGCCTATGTTCATACTATTATAAATGGCTTAGGGGGGAATATTAATTTTTACTAGTAGGGGTCACTGATTTCAACTATCTCTAGGGTGTGGTTAAATATGAGTATTTATGGTGTTTGATAAGTGGAGGTATAAGAGTGATCCATGTCTCATGACTGTGTTGAGAGGGTAGGTTTGGTTAGACCCTTATCCCTACTCATTTTTTGTTGTGATTTGGGTAGCATAGTGGAAGCATGGTTGGACACTTGTTATTTTAGATCGATTCCCAAGTGATGGATGGTCATGTTTTTTGTTATTGGAATGATGGAGATTCCTTTATTTTTAAGGTGTGATGAGGGTGCTCCAATTTTTTGTAATTGGACTACATGAGAATCTTGGTCAGTGGTTTTAGGCGCATTAGCCTAGTTTCATTTGGACTTATCCCATGCGAGTGTGATTCTAGTTGTAGTTTTAAGAGTGTTTTAAAAAAAATAATTGTTATGGGGAGTGCACCATAGTCTTTTGGAGATCATGAACCTTATTTTATGTGGATTTTTAAGCATAGATATTATAGGTTTTGAGTTGTTTCTCCGGTGTGAGTAGTTTTTCCATGTCTATCCATTGTGTTCAGTGACGGACATATCATTAACCATATGGTTTTGTATATGGGAAGTGTGGAAATCATTAGGATACTCCCATAGTGCGGATAATCATATTAATATCAATTGAACATATCTTATATTGGGATAGAGTTGGGGATGTTACAATAATATTCATTGGATGGTCAATGAAGCATTGGATATGTTGGTTCCTAGGGGTGATCATAGTTGTTAGTTGTCAACCAAGACTTCCCGAGGGCTAGAAGTATTTGTGGTGGGGATTTTTTGACACCTTTTTTCATCATATATTATGAAAATATAAGGAAATTTGAACCTATTTCCTATAAATTTTCTGGGGTAAAATGGAACTTTATCCTATAAAATGATCTTGTAGAATTTTTATAACCACTTGGTTTGTCTCGGAAAAAGGGTTTTAACATAGGATGGGAGTTTGGTGGAAATATGAGTTGTTAGAATTTTTATGGAATATTTAATATTTAATTAATTAATTAATAATTTATTCTAACAAGTTCTTTTGGTGATATATTTTAAATAGAGAATTAGATTGAGATTCTATCTCTACGGTTGAATCTAAAATGGGGGGGGGGGTCCTAGGAGAGGCATAACCTCATGTTTAGAACTAGGGATGGGCCTAATACCATTATCTTCTCTTTTTCTTTTTCCTTCCCTTTTCATTTTTCATTTTTATTTTCTCCTTTCCCCTTTAGATTTCCATGAAAACTTGTGTGATCTCTCCCCTTTTGGGGTCTTCGGCTGAGAGAGGGAGATGATAATAAGAGGGAGAGGGAGGAGGAACCACCCTAGGAGCTTGTTCAGAGGTAGATCAAGGCTTTCCGGGTACATGGTACATATCTAGTGTAAAGCTAAAATGTTTTACACATGGGGAAAGGATTGTTTTAATTATCTTCCATAAATCTAATTAGAGTATTTATTTAATTTTTAAAGACTTTTATTGCTTTATGGGGACCCCTAAGGGTTTATTTGGGGACTTCACTAAGAAATCAGGTGTTTTGGACCCTTGGAGGCATCATTTATGAGGACTTATGTACATGGCATGTGGTTCAAAGAACACATGTCAATTTTTCTTCTTATTTAGAGAAGATGATGTTTTGGGACTACATGTCATATACTTGTGAGCACAATCCATGTAGTGGTTTTGGGGTGTAGATGAGTACTTATCTAGACACTGCGTGCATAGGTACTTGGTCATGTTTTATACGTGGAAAATCCCCATGTGGGGTGAATTCCATGTATTAATACACACCCGAGTGAATTATATGGCCAGGTACATAGGCAGGTACCCTGTGTGGGGTTATACACCTTATATAAGAAGTAAAGATCATGTAATCAGGTGTTTTACAAGTCGTGTGGGGTCTAAGGTAGAAGTAAAGGTACCCACATTAGGTTATAGGTCATGTACATGGTCTACACATCATGAACATCATAAAAATACACACTAAGTGGCCTGGAAAACATGTCTAAGGAGAGCCTTTGGGGGTACACACCATGTACCCCAAGTACACATTGTCTACTTTTCCTCTCGTTCCCTTTATCCCTATTTTTTACCCTAGTTTTAGAATTAGATTTTTCAATATTCTATTCTAATAGGTTTTACATGTATATCACGATGGCAGAATCCTTTTAATTTATATAGTCCCTATGGATGTTGTTTTGGATGGGTGAATGTTTGTGGGAGTATTTATTCAAGGTTTGGTTTCTGAATCCTCCTATGGATTAGGTTATGAGATATGAAGCCTGGGTGAGGGTTGTGAGACTTTTAGTGGGATTGTAATGTGGGTGAAGTTCATTTTTATTCAAGGATCCTTTATACGGATCTTAGAAGGTAGGATTGAGTAGTATCTTTGAGTAGATATTGGTTTTTCTCTACGTGTCTAGACTAATTTCTTGAGGTGAGATCTCTTGAGGTTAGTTCTTGGGTTTGATGATACTATATCTGTTGGAGTATTTGGGATGGGTTTCCATTGTTGGATGGTGATTATGGATGAGTGACATTGATCTATTGAGATGAGTCGGAGGGAATCTTGAGAGTTCCCTACTGGGATAGTTACTGACTGAGTGATTAGTGGTTTCCAGAGTTTGTGGTTGAGAATGCATGTGTGGAATATTTTATCTTATTCTAAGTAGCCCTTGTATTTTCCTACTTTTTATATGCTCATGAGGACCGTTGTGAACACCCTTATAGGAATGATTAACTTTTGGATTCACATTGGTTGTGTTATTTGGGTTATTTCTACACTAGGTATGTCCCATGATTTGGATGATCTAAAGGAGCCCCTTGTAGGGTGCCCTGCTCTTATTATATACTTTAGGTCTTTTTTGGATTTTTTGTATGGGTGTGGTCCAAAACCTTGGGTAAAAAATGGGAGTCTCTAGTGAGAAGTTTACTTATGTTTTGATCCAAGGGACAATGGGATCCTTGAATTTTTGGTTTCACATGAGGTGGGAAATAAATAGCCATTGTTAGCTATTTTATTAGATGAGAATATACATTATGCTGAGAGAAACCCCATTTTTTATTATCTAAGAGTTGATCGGTGCTTCTAGTTCATCCATTTGGATGGTGGGTTCAGGGTTGGATTGTCGCACATTAGGTTAGCCTTTGGGTGTGATGTTTGAGGGGGGTTTTGCACAGAACTTTGGTTTGATGAGGAGACCCTTATGATATCTTGGATCGAGTGTTAGAACTGAGTTGTGATTTGGTTCTATCCTCGATTCTTTAGTTTTGGTTAGATGGAATTAGGGAGTTAATGGATAATCTAGATGAGTTTATTCCCCCCTCTAGTTGATTGTGAGCCCAAGCTAGAGTGGATTATGTCCCATGGTGTTCTGAGGCACTCGTGAAGTGGGTTTTTTGTACCACTGATGTTTATTGATCCTAGGTCCATAGATGTTGTTCCTTCCCAAATTATGGTACGTGTCCTACCAATTATTGGGTCCATATATGGTTCCTAATTCATTCTTCATGACTTTTAAGACTGACAGGTTCTCTAGTTGTGTCATCCTCGATGTTCCTATCATTTGTTCATATCATGATATTGGATTACTAGATCCGAATATGTGCGCTTTGTCATTTAGAAACCTATGACTAGGCCCTAATGTCCCACATTAATGCTTATTTCATTTTAGATATCTTGGAGCTCTTGTATAGATTTAATGGATGCAATGGTATTTTGTGGCTTGGTGAGCCACATTCTTTAAATCCTCTTATATGGGCCAGAGCGGGGGTAGATTTACCTTAGGTGTCAGACTAGATCCCACAGTTGGCTATTTTTGTTGTTTTTGTTTTCCCCCTTTTTTATGCAGTTATTTTATTTTATGTGATTTATTATTAGTTTTTCAATGGGATGGTTATATCATGTCTGCATGAAATTATTATGATAGATAATTATTGGTTCACCATTGGGGTTGGATTACTAATATTTATTCATCACCCATGTACATGGAAATCAGATTATATGAATACCTGATGGCTTCTTTCAAGTTGCAGCATAGGTTGAGTGATGGATGGGGATGAGGCCTAGTGTTACATGATCAAGTGGAGTCACTCGTATAGAGTCTTAGGATCAGGATGGTGAAACATGAGCATTTTTGAAATTGGGTATGTGGTTTGGCTCATTGTTGGAAGTATAGGTCGGTGTATTTATTTTTAGTTGTTTATTTTTTCTATATTTTCAGTCTAGTGGGTGTTGTTATATGTTTTGAATTATTTGAGTCTATATGACTATAAGATGAATTTCATTTATTATATCATTCTTATTTTTAATTATTTATTATGTGTAATTTGATTTTTATCCTAATGTATGAGTTTAGTTATTTACATAGTTATTTCACTCTAAACAAAGCGAATAGTCTCCCTGATGTATCTTTTAAATCCTCACCATTGGTCAGTAGCCTTTGTAATTAAAGGTGGTGATCTTTAGACCTTATGGTGAGCCATATTGGGGGACATGTAAGGTTGACCTAGTCTGGTTCATTACAATATGATTTATTAGTGGATGTTTCATATTGGTGAGAATGTCTTCATGTACAATTCCAAACTAAAGATCCTCCTATCTAAGATTCATTCCCAGTGAATTTTTCCTTGTAATATTACTAAATTTTATCCTTTTGGTGCAATATAGGTTTTTCATGAGTGGGGTATATGAAGTTTTACTCTCAATGTTAATCATCATAAACACTTCTATCATGATTTTTCAAAGAATCCAGTGGAGGAACACTAGATTAAGGATGACACATATGACACCACTTAGCAGGTTTTAACTTTTATCTACCATTATTTACCTATTAATTTATTTAAATTTATTACATTGAGGAAAATTTAATTTTTATGTGTGGGGGAGGTAGATGTAAAATATTTAGGATTTCATCTTTTCATAAAAACTAATAATATAAAATATATACATATATATATATATATTTATAAACAAAGAAATGTTATTGTGTGTTCATTTTTACATTCCTTTTCTTTTTTTCTGATTTATATTAAATTTCAGTGTAAATAGAATATCTAAAATTATTTTTACATATTTGAATTAGTGGTAATTGAAATTCATTTATTTTTTAAAAAAAATGGATTAAAATGAGTGTTAATATGAAATATTTTTATGAATTTATATTTTTGAAAAATTATTAGGAGTTTAATTCATTTTTGAAACCCAAGCCTCGTTATCATTAACCAATATTAATTTTCACCATCTTGAGAGGTTCTATAAACCATGTTTTTCAAACTCTTCCTATTACCCTCTATTCATGAGTAAAATCAAAATTTATTTATCATAAATAACTTATTTATATCCTTTATGAGAACTTTTGATATTGATGAAATTTTATCGTGTGATTGAGGTGTTTATTTAATAGAAATCCCCTGTTTCTATCGACTTTTGTGTCCTTGATCACATAATCCCTTGTTAAACCCTTAGTATCCATAAAATCCCTTATAGGTTATCAACATTATAAGATTATTTTCCCTACCTACATTCACTCGTTTATGAATTCATGATCATAGTTCATTGTGAGTGTAGGGGGGTTTGGGTGTTTCATATATTATCTCGGTAGCGATTTACATTGTATGAGAATGTGGGATGGAGTTTTAATTTTGGGGAATGTAAAAAAGTTATGTATATATCATTATAATTTATTTTATTCTACTTAAAAAGGAATAATGAAACGTAAAAATATAAAATATAAGTAAGAGGAGTATTATTTAATTGTACTTTATATTATATGAATTGTGAACATAGATTTCAAAAAGTGGGAATTGAGTTTTTGTGATTCTTAATTGGGTACTTTGAGTTTGAAATATTTTTTTTCAAATAACTGATCATGCTTTGTATTCTAATATAAAACCATCATCTTTGAGACCTCAGGCATTTCACAAAAAAACCCACCAATCCTAAAATTTACCAAAATTTATTGAAAATCCTAAGGATTGGCACAATATTCTTTATCTATTGTCAATAGATTTATGATTCAAAAAATCCAATGGTAGGTATTAAATAATTTTTTTCTGAGCATAACTTTTCATAAATTTCATATTCAATAGATGAGTGATTTAAAATTAATTGTGGGGTAAGTTGTGACATGTTTCATGGATTAATGAATGAATTTGAAAATATATGAATGTGACAGAATAATAATGATAATAAAATAACTTGATAAAGTAGATATGATGTATTTCACTTTGAAAAAAAATATTGGAGATTTTCTCACTTTTGATTTATGTGAAAAATTTGATTCAGATATATGAATTTTCTATGGAGTGCAAGGGTTTTGATGTGGTAGTGCAATGACAAAGTGATATATCATATATTCCACCCATTTACATGTTCATTACATTTTTATAGGTTTTAATATCCAATTATTATGGCCTTTTAACATGATACATATTTTGAATTCATCTGTTAACAACATTCTCAAAAAGATAAAATTATATTATGACCCAATTGGATAGCATGTTGGTATTTTTATCAATAAATAATATACACTAATACAAATTAGAAAATAATTTTTTGTAGGATGACTGGTATATTGGGATATTATTTATTCAACTAGTTCTAGAGTTTTATCCTTAAAAAAATTACACAAAGGCGGCTTAAAAATAGATGAAAATATAGGAATAGTTGAATAGAAAACCCTTCTGTAATTGGACCATGTCATAAGATAAAAACCTATTATTGGTATAATTTGACTTCCATTCGAAATCATACTCAAAGATTCACCTCTCCACTAAATTTTATGTTAATATTAAAAGGATAAATTAGTATTCCATGTTCATATAATTTATATAAAATTATTCAATGGATTGATCACCTATACTTAAAGGTTCTTTGACTTATTTTGGATCTATATTTTTGAAATTTTTAATAAAAACACCCATATCAATAATCATCAAAGGATTCATGACCACTATTGTTCTTGGGATATTATTATTCCTAATCTATGGCTTCCTACCATTACATGAATCTCTAAGATCCTTATTATCACTCGCATAGGAAGGTGATGTTTTTCCTAAACATTATATTTGTATTATTTCATTGAAATTTTTATTATAGTTGTTTATGTTCTTTTTTTATATTATATTAAATTTTAATTTATTTTCATAATTTTATTTCACACTCACACTCATGTGTTCATGTTTTTCATACTCATTCATGTGATGTTTCACACACAGTTCACCACTCCTTTTACCCCATTCTAATCATGGAGTTTTTGTGGTTCATATCAATAGATTAAAGTAATATAAAAAATTAGTATTTATGCACATTTATTTCATGGTATAAAAATAAAATAAAATAACCTAGATAGTGAAGGAAGTTCCTCATGTGTTTCCTTGGTGAGTTTTGGTTATGAATTTAGACAAAAAATCATTTGATCATCAGTGGTGGTCGGTGAATCATTTTGTGTCTTTGATCGAACCATATGAGTTATACTAATATAAAATCAATAAAATTATAGTTATAGGTGTTATAAAATGAGGATTAGAAAACATAAATCTTATCTCTTGAAGTGATTAATTGTGAGAATTAATGGATTTCCCCATGATTATCACACTTTATCAATCAAATCAAATCATTACTTTCTTTAAAAATTTACACATTCATTCTTTATAATTGATCATAAAACCCACCCATTCATTCAAAAAAAACTCTCATTTTCAATAATTTTTAATCAATTTTAATTTTTTTTCTATAATTATTGGTTAATATATGGATTTGGGTTCTTGATATACTATAAAATTATAGAAAAAATAACAACTAATTTGATGTTCTCGATAATGCGATCAAATATTTACATCGTTTCCAGGAATATAAGATCATTTTTAGTTTTATTTCATTATTTTATATTTTATTTCATACCCTTACCTTATTTTTGTTCCCCTTACCTTCCCCTACCCTCACTTTTTTATTTTTTTATTTTTTGTGTGTTTTTTCATTTTTTTCTCTCTTTATCTCTTCTTCTTCTTCAATATTCTTTCTAGTTTATAATATTGTATTTTTAAGTTTTTCTCCACTTCAATTTTCATTTTATTTCATTTCTTTCCTTTAATTCTAAAAAATGAAGAAAAAAAGTGATACCTTATCTAATTTGTATGACTCAATCAGGAAAAGTAAATCTTCTTGAAATAGAACCACAAATTAAAAAAAACTTCACACACACCTTCGGTCATCTATGGAAGATAAAACGACCAATTTTTTGAAATAAATTGTTGAAACTAAATAGTTTTCAACCCAATATTAGTTTCATAAAAATAAAATACATTATAACATCGTAGTAAATAATAGGACTTTAAAAAAATTGATCACCCCTGATGTGGATCACTAACCTACATACATCCAATATCACAAGGAATAATTAATCTTTGAGATAAGATCTAAACTCATCAACCTACTCCCTAAATTTTGAGGTCCTACTAGTGAGGGATCTATCAGACATTTCAATGAATTTCACATTCTGTGATCCACCATAAAACCTCAAATTTTTTCCAATGACCTCATAAAGATTAGGTATTTCTTTTTCTCCATTTATGGTGTAGCCAAATATTTATTATACTATATTCGTACCAAAATTTGTCAATGTAATGACCTTAATTGAATATTTTTAGATAATGTTTTACTACCTCTAGGAATATATCTATTAGAATAAAATAATTAGAATTAAGAATCGTAATGAGAGGTCCTTCCTAAAAATTTGGATAGATTTAAAATATTTTTCTCTAGTTTCCCCCACCACCAAATTAGTGAACAAATACTAATTTAATAATTATATAAAGGACATATCCCCATGGATTTGTACATGATATATACTGTATATGGTGGTTCTATAGTAGATAAAATTATTAAAACCTCTTGGGATATGATAGCCAATATGAATTAAAATTTACATCAATTTTGTAGATGAGCAATAACACCAAATATAGTAGTTCATAAGGTAAACCATTTTTCTCTAGAATAAAATGTGGATGATAAAATTGATGAAATGGATACACATTTAAGACAACTAGATCAAGACCAAGGTAATAGGAAATCTCCATATATTACTTTAAATTGTGGAATTTTGGTTAATAAAACCAATATATCTCATCAGTGCCCCCAATTTCAAGATTTATTTGATTCATGTTCAATGGTTTTTCCTAGGTATCCATTATAAAAAAAAACCTTTAAAGGAAGAATCCTTTAGGCCAAATCCAAACCCTAGGTGGAAATAAAAATCCTGGTACCAATTATAAGGTAACTTAAGCTATCACAAACCAAATAGGTATCATCTAGTTCAAGGTACACATCTTTATCATCCATAACCTTCCCAAAGTAACACTATTATTCCTCCAAAAATATGAACAAAGACTCTAGGAAAATGTAATGGAAATGGCATCATAGAACCTACAGTTCCAACAAACTACTCAATCAATAATATAGGACTTTCGAGCTCAAGAGATACAATAGGAAAACCCCATATATGAAATAAAGATGCATGTTTCTAGAGAACTACCATGTAAAATTGATGTAAATCCAAAATATAGAGGAAATATATAGGACATTAAACATCATAATTGTAAAGATAATTTTTCTTCTAATTATTATAAATAATAGGTATGTCATACTCTTGAAAAAACTCTTTTGTAATAAAAAATCATTCAAATAAGGATAAACAAAATGAAAAGGTAAAAAGTTATCATTAAAGATTACCCTAACCAATATATTCCTCTTCCTTTTACCCAAATACTTTATAAATCCAAGAAAAAATTTGATGATGAAATTGATAAATAGATCATGGATATATTTAAAAATGTATAAGTTTACATTCCTCTCTTGTATATCGTTAAATAAATTCCCCACTGTGCCAAATTTCTAAATGTTTTTTACAAACATTGGAAGTAACTGAAGCATAATGAGAGATTTGAACTTGGAAAGATATTTTTTTCTTTGATAAAATTAACAATTCCATATAAATACAAGTATCCTGTTACATTTACAATACCTTTCACCATATGGTAGACTATATTATCTAATTCAATGATTAATATAGGTTCTTTAATAAATAAAATTCCTCACTCTATGAATTCTTATTTACAGGTTAGATAATTTCAAGCAATTGGAAGTGTGGTGAAACATTCCAACTAGAACAAAGCACACCCAACTAGAGTGATTGATGATGTATTTATATGAGTAATGAATCTCATTATACCTTTAGGATTCTTTATTATTGAGAAGGATGATGCCTGAATCCATGGACATTAATCTATTATAAATGGGATAGTATTTCATAAAATGGTAAAGACAATAATTAATATTCACAATGAAACATTTTCCATGTTGTTCAGGGGAGAAAAGGTTGGTTTCAATATCCACGATTCAATGAAAAACACAATTGCGGAGCATTCCACTCTTTCTATATATTGGATAGAAGTTCTCCCCAATGACACACACTCACTAAATTCTTATCTTGACCCCTATTATTAATTTTCTTCACTCTTTGACATAATGTTATTGGATTCATGTATTAATTTTTGTGTGGGTTTTAAAAAGTGTGATTTTTTTAATTTAATTGATGAGTTTGTTCATTCTAAGATACCTATGAGATTTTATTATTATTCAAATCTCATTTCCATTTAATCTCTTTCCATATAGAATACACATGATAACATAGATAGTCTTATTGAACTCAATCCCCATAAATCTCTTCCCTCGATTCAAAAACCCCCATTTTTTGAATTAAAACCACTTACCACTAGTTTAAAATATACCTATATTGAGGTTATTGGCCAATTTACCATAATTATTTCCAATAAAATTTATATAATGTTGAAATTAAAACTAATTAGACTTTTGAAAGAGTGTAAAATGGTGATAGTGTGTACATAGTTTGATATTCTTGGGATTAACTAATATATTTACATGCATCACATAATTTAAGAGGATGAGGATAAACATGTATGATAAGATCAATTCAAGATAAATCCCACCCTCCATGAAGTGGTAAAAATATAGGTGAGAAAATTACCATCTACTAGGACCATATATTCCATAAGTTAAAGTAAATGGGTCATCCTAGTGTAAATTATTCATAATAGAGTAGAAATAATTGTAGTATAAAAAAAGGGGAGAATTGGTTTCAACACCGGTGAAAAATGGTTGGTGAGTCTATATTGAATACCATCTTATAAATTAAGACACATTAAATGACCACTTTCCTCTATATTTTATTAACTAAATGTTAGAATGATTGGTTGTTAAGTCCCGGTATTGCTTTCTTGATGTCTATTCGGGTTATTTAAAAATAAATATAGCTCATGGGGATCAAGAAAAGGAAAAATGTACCTATTTATTCAGCACATTTTCTTATATGAGGATACCTTTTGGTCTTTTAAATACTCCTAGAACTTTTCATAACTGTATGTTAAATATTTTATCTGATCATATGAAGCATTTAATAGAAGTTTTCTTGGATAATTTAATTATATATGTCTCTTCCTTGGATGTTTTTTTGGAACACCTAGGTTTTTTCCTTTTTCATTACATTGAAAATGATCTCATATTAAATTATGATAAATTACATTTTATGGTAGAGCAGAGGATAGTTCTTGGTTCTGTAATTTTAAGTAAATTAATTAAAGTTGATAAATCAAAAATCCAAATAATTTCCTCCACTCTATATCCAAAATTTATTATTGGGGTTTGATCATTATTAGGTCATTATAATTTTTATCATGGATTCATTTACAACTTTAGTATGATCACGCTTCACTTTTCAGGACTATTAGAAAAGTATTTTGAGTTCGTTGTTGAAAGAAATTTTGACAATGCATTTAATTTAATAAAAAGGAGTCTCGAATCACCTCTCATCATCCAACCACCTAGTTTTGATATCCCATTTGAACTTATGTGTTATGCATATAAAATTTCTATTGATGATGTTTTATTTAAAATGTTTCATAGGTATCCGTAAGTAATTATATATGTGTCACATACTCATGACCCTACCCCAGAAAACTACACAACCACTGAAAAAAAAACTTCTTCATAATATGTTTTCCTTAGAATGATTCTATTCATATCTAACCAGGAAAAAAAGTTTTCATGTTTTTTGATTATGTTTCCCATAAATTTCTCCTTAAGAATCCTAAATCTAACCCATGTATCATATAGTGTATTATCCTCCTCCTATAGTTTGAATAAGATATCCAAGATAAGAGAGGAGTGGAAAATGTGGTACTTGAAAACTTTAGTAGGATTTATCCACCCTTGGACCACCATATTCACTCATACCTATCCATTAAAGAGTTATTCATTGATGAGAACCTTTTTATTCTCTAGATCTTAACCTATGTTATGAATATATTATAAATTTTTTAGTGTCCTTGAGGGTCCCAATTTATTTTGGTAGATCATAACCCCAGAGGCTTAATCATAATTCATGATGGTATATTTGGGATGAAACATTATATTATCGGATTTATAGTGACTATGTTTTTCATTAGTGTATCACTGACCATGAGTTCACATCTGTTTTGAGCTTATTCCATTCTCAGACATTTGGGGGCTAAATTGGCTCTCAAAATACATCTAGAATGTTCTTCCACTCTAGAAATTATTAGCCAAAATTTTATAGATATTCAAATTGGTCTTGTAAGTCATATACTTGATGTCAATTCATATAAAATATCTCCTGGTGGAATGAAATTCTCCAATAACCCATTTTATTTTTTGATATGTTCAATGCATGGAACAATAACATTAAGGGGCCCTTCCTAAATTAATTTTGATACATTTATATCCTATTTTCTATTTATTATGTATCAAAATGGGTATAATCAAAGTAAAATATGAAATATAACTCTTTATTGGTTATTAAATTTGTGAGATCTATAATTTTTAAAAGTTTTGTTCTAATAAAGTTTATCATTAGTGATCAGGGTTGTCATTTCTAAAATCAAAACATGGAAACTCCACTTTATAAGTATTGGATTGTTTATAAATTACCTATTACATATCAACATCAAAATAACATAAATGTTGGAATTTAAAATTGTTATGTTGATAAAATATTATAAAAATAGTACCTCCAAAAAGGAAATATTAGAGTATTCACTTGGATGGTGAACTTTGGGAATACCATACATCTTTTAAAATAACTATAGGAATTTTTTTAGGTGGTATTGACTTTGGAAATATTTTTCACCACCCAGTAGAGAAATATCACCATTTATATTGGGTTGTTAAGTAATTTAATATGAATATCTCTAATAAAGGTGGGTATAAGAGATTAATAATTTAGGATTTGGATAAAATTTTTATAGATTTGTATGAGAACTATAAATCTAAAAAGATAAAAAGAATGTTATCCATAATTATATGATTCATTAGTAGAAGATTCACATTGGAGAGAAGGACCTTATATATAGTTCCAAGTTACATATCCTCTAAAGTTATATTTTATAGTTTTATACTGGTGAGAAGGTCCTTATATATAGTTCCAGGCTTTATATCCTCCTAACTAATCTTTTATCTTGATAGCTATGTCTTTATATAATTAAAAATGGCTATCCTTTTTTTCAATATAATTTTTTTATTAGTAAAGTGGATGAGGTTTTATTATCAATGAGAAGTATCTTAAACACTTCAATAAGGATTTTCCAAAGTATCCAATGGATAAACTCCCACTCGATGATTCCACCTATGACACGACATAGCAAGTTATATCCTCTCCCTACCTTTATTTACTTATCTATTTATTTAAATTAATTAAATTGACATAAATTTTATTTTGAGGTGTGGGGGAGGGATATGTAATATATTTAGGATTTTATTTTTTTATAAAAACATGAAAAATGAAATAAATATATATATACACAAAAAAATTGATACCTTTCAATTTTTTTCTTTATTCTTATTTGTTTTGTGATTTTATATTAACTTTGTGCATAAATGTAATATCCAAAAGCATTTTATATACTTGATTCATTGGTGAGAGAAATTCCTTGGTTTTTGAAAAATATGGATCAAATTATTGTTGAGATGGAATCTTTTCTTTATTGTTAATTTCTGAAATGATCTAAAGATTTTAATGGATTTTTGAAATCCATGCCTCATTAACATTGAACAATGTTAATTTTTATCAACCTAAGAGGTACTCTGAACCATTTTTGTCATACTCTTCCTTATATCCTATATTATTGAGTGAATTTAAATTAGGGTTCTCTTCTAGACTTATTTTTATCATTTATCATATCTTCTGAGAACATGGAAATGTGATAGTGTCATTGAATGTTTCTTTGATATTCAAATCCAATTTTTATCCACTTTTTATACCAAACCTTACATTATCCCATATTAATCCCATCATAGGCATGAAATACCTTATAGTTTATCCACATTACAAGCCCTTTTTCTATACCTATCTTCACTCTTGTATACATTCCATGATCATAGTTCATTGTGAGTGTTGGGGAATCAAGTTATTTCATCTGTAATCTTAGAGGTTATGTACATTTTATGATAATGTGGGGTGGATTTTTCATTTGGGGGTAGGTCCACAAGTTATGTATATTTAATTTTAATTCATTTTATTCATCTTAAAAAGAATAAAAAAATAAAACTATATAAAAAAATTAAAAAAAATAATAAATATAGAAAAAATATGTAAGAGGAGAAATATTTCATTTTACATTATTTGATATAACTTTTATACATAGATTTAAAAAGAATAAACAGGGTTGGGTTATTATGTTTTTGGTACTTTGAGTTGGGAATGTTTCTTTTTTGAATGATTGATCATTAATTATATTCTAAGAGAAAACCCTCTTATTTGAGACCATATTCTTTCCATATCAAGCACCCCTAAGCCTCAATGTAATTATAGAAAAAATATCATATTTTTTGAAATATTATATTTTTGGGGAGATTAAGGATTTAACCCAAGCTTATAGTATATATATCCTAATTTTTAGTTGATCATAACTTTCCATAAATTTTATATTCTAGATATGAATGATTTAAAATTCATTGTGAGGTAGGTTTCGATAAAGATCATAGGTGAATGAATGAATTTAAAACAATTAGAATGAGAGATAATAATAATAATGGAAAAAATTAATTTATAAAGGATTCATAATGGATTTAATGTTGAAAAAAACATTAAAAAACTTCTTTTATTTCTGTGTGGATTTTTCTTTGGATATATTACTTTTCCCAAAAGTGTAATGTTTTAAGTGTGGGATTGTGATTTCATAGTGATATATCTTAAATTTTTACCCTTTTACGTAATTATTAAATTGTTCATGGGTATCCCATTATTAATGACTTTTCACAAAATATTTATTTATGAGGTAAAAACGATGAAATTACATTGTGAGACAGTTGGAAAATATGTTTGTGTTTTTATTATAACATTATATACACTAATATTGGTTATAAAATCTCTTTTTTTGATAAATGATACATTGGTATAAAATTTATAAAACTAGACCTAGAGTCAGATCTTATCACAAGAGGCCCAATGGGAGCCCCCAAAGTGAATAAAATATAATCAAATTGGATTGGAAATCCCTTATGTATTTCACTAATATCATAGCATATGTAACTTTTATTGGGCTGATTTAACCTCCATTTTAAGTCTTACTAAAAATACCTCTTATCTACTAAATTTCAAGTTAATATTTGTATGATAGGTCGGTCATCCATACTAAGAAATTTGATATAAAATTATTCTGTGGACATCACACCTATACTCATAAGATCCTTCACTTATTTTGGTTATATCTTCTATAAATTTTCAATTAAAATCCATATATCCCCCATTAAAATTAGATTCTTAACTATAGGTATATGTTATATTACTTGGGATGTTATTCTTCCCCATCTATAGCTTCATCCCCTTCCTTTTAATTCTAAGATCTTGGTAATTCCTAAGCTTTATGGGTGTATTATTTGAATGATAATTTTAATTAAATCTGTGTATTCAACTTTTATCCATCCTTTTTTATTCATTAATTTATTTTTATACTATCATGTCACATTCCCACTCACGTGATCATGTTTTGGTGTAATAACTCATGTAATGTTTCATGCACTATTCACCAATCCTTCCCCTTTCCAATCATGGTGTTAATATGCTTCATAAAATTAGATCAAAGTTGCATAAGCACTTTCATGTACATATTCATTTATTTAATGGTATTAAAATTAAATAATAAAAAAACCTAGATAATAAATTGATTTCCTCGCGTGTTTCCTTTCAGTTATCAAGTTTGAAACAAATTACTCAATCATTAGAAGTTGTCGATGAATAATTATATGTTTTCTACCAAAAACTATGTGGTATTATTACATAAACTTAATATAATTATTTTTATATGTGTTAAAAATCATGTATTAAAATATCTAAACCATATCATTTTAAGTGATGAAAGATAACCGTCGAAGGATTTCATCTGGTTAATCACACATTAATCATTACATTAAATAATTACTTTATGTAAGTATTTACACATTTATGATTTCTAATAGATCACCAAAACCCCATTCATTAAAAACATCATTTCATTTTTGATTATTTTTATTTTCTTTTAATGTTTTTATTTAAGGGACCATCGAGAGACGACCTTGGGTTCCTACTACACTATGGAAATTCAAGAAAAATTAACAACTAATTTGAAAATATTAACAACATGATTAGGGAATTAATAATTTACATGTGTGTGTGTGTAATTGACCAAAATGAGGAATAGTCATGAAACATAAATAAAAATCAATTAAAAATGCATGAATTATTTTAAAAAAACAAATTTGAATTAGATATTAATGATTTTAAATTGATTTGGAGAATAAAATCAAATATTCATGGTAGTGATGGAAGTTCAGAGTATCATAAAATAATGTTTCAATAGAATAATAAGGGGGAATATAGGTTATATCATGGGGACCATTTCTCAACACGATAATAAAATGTATTGAAAATTATTTGAATATAATAAAATGATTTTTGTTCTGGTGAAAATTTTGGATAAGTGAATAACCCATGATTCCAAATTATTTAAGGTGTTTTATTTGTTTTAAACCATATGTTAAAAAATATTTTTGAGTTGAATGTGAAGATTTGGTTGTTAGTTCTAAAGAACTAAATCTGAAAGATGTTATCAGAGCTCATTTTATTATGTATCTAGAATTTATCTTGTTCTGGATTATTAAAGAAACTCCTCATGATGTTTGTAGATCTAGAATATGAAATCATAATGAGAAGTGTGTATGAATATTTAAGAGCTCATGAATGTTGATTTCATGTTGTTAAGGGTATGGGAATTAAAAGTGATTAGGTATTTTGTTGAAAATAGAAGAGAAACTAGGATGTGTGTATAATTTAGAGGATTCATAAGAGTCGTCTAAATTTTTAAAAGAGTAAATTTGGTCATAGATTAAAAAAGTATTCATTGTGTATGAGTCATTTTCTCTGATTGTAAAAATAAATTTTGAGGTACCCTATGAAGAGTTTAAGTAATCTCCTAAATTTTATAAAATTCATCAATTGCTGAAACATTTAAAGATGAAGGAATTCTAGAAGATATATCATAATTTAAGTCAAATGATACTAAACTATTTTTTCATGTTAAAAAATATCATGATGGTTTAGGAATTAACTGTGATTAAAGGTGAGGTAAATTAAAAAACAAAAAGGGATAGCTAGAAGGTATATGTTGAAGTATATGGAATATAAAAGAGGTAAATAATTGGAATATTACCTAGGAGTTCACACTAATACATTTAAGAATAAATTTATTTTTCATAAGATTTGTAGGTTAAAGAGATAGATATTTAAAAAAGGTATAAGATCTGAAAGACTAGTTCTGAAGGTGTCTAAAAGATATATCCCAAATATAAAACAAAATAATTAGGTAGGATAGTGCTGATAATTAGAAGTTATGTCAATTAATGTTTTGAATTTCATGAGTTAAATTAAATGTTCTTGTATTTTCTAATGGAAGTGTAAAGTTACGAAATATATCTCTCAAGAAATACCTAGAAGGAATTTCAAGATTTGAAATTGACATAGTCTAGAAGACCAAATGTTATAAATTTATGATGGTTAAAAGATGAATTTATCTACATTTATATTTATTAGTAGACAAAACAAAATATGGGAGTCCATAGGATATAGTACGAATAGATTTTTTTAGAAATAAGATACAAGGATAACTGACATACCAAATTAAAATAATTCAAAGCAGGTATAATTTGGTTGAAAAAAGGAAAATTTAAGAACTAGATATGAATATAGAGTGGTGTTTATTTTAAGAAATTTTGAAGTTAAAGAATGGAAATATGACAAATATTTGAGTTATTTCACTTAATAGTTTAGGAAAAGTCAAATTAATTATGAATATTGTTGAGCCCTCTCAGAGAATTAGTTGAACTTATATTTTGATAATCCCAACTATGCTCGATTATATTATAATAATCCCAACTATCCTCAATCATACTTTACTTATGTTCAAATATATTTTGATAATCTTGATTATATTCAAGTATAGTTTGATAGTTCCTATATTAATTAATGATTAATTACTTATTTCAGTATTTATGTACACCATGCACATATTCATATATTACAATATTCATATTATCATTTCGGTTACTTAATGGATATATTTTTTAACTAGACCCATTCTGCCAATAGAATGCTTAAACAGACAAGTGGTCATCGTTATAGAGCAAGGCTACCGATACGGTAAGGTCACCATTATGAAAAGGCTACCGATACAAGAAGGTCACCGTTATGAAAAGGCTACCGATGCGTGAAGGTCACCGTTATGAAAAGGCTACCGATACGAGAAGGTCACCGTTATGCAAAGGCTATCGATACAATAAGGTCACTGTTATGAAAATTCTACCAATATTCGAAGGTCACCGATATGCAAAAGCCTACCGATATGTGAAAGTCACCGATACAGACAAGCCTACTGATACATCAAGCCTACCGATACGACAAGTCCACCGGTACAACACATCTACTATTATGTAAGCCTATCATTACAGACAAGTTACCAAAGTAAGTCTACCAATACACCAAGGAATCTATTGATATCTAAAGGCTACTGTTACATGAAAGGTCACTGGTACATTAATTCTACTGACAGACATGAAGTCTACCGATAGAAAGGCTACCGTTACACATGAAGCCTACCGATACAATGTCTACCGTTACTCAAGGCTACTGATAGCCAAAGCTACCGTTCCAGAGAATCTGACACTACTTTAATTTATTTATCTTTATTTAATCTAACCAACGGTCATATTAGGTATATTTTAATGCACTGTCATTTATTTAATGAAGTTTTTTGGATGTTAGGGAACCGTACCTCGTACCTGCAAAAATAAATCATTTCTCTTGCTGAAGCTCGTGCTATAAATAGAAGATGTTCCTGTTGTTGCAAAAGATATGCGAGACAAGAAAACCGATACACTACATGTTATATACACATTCAGAATACACGAGGAAAATACACAAGATAGAAGAATACACGAAGAAGAACACACAAGAAGAGCTCAGAGAGATACATGCACGATCAAGAAGACACAGAAGCTCATACACATTTACGAAGATCTTGAAGAACTTCATTGACTAATTTTCACTATCTCTGAACCTGGATGTCAAGAAGACGACACTATGTTATTCAGAAAAAAATGAGAAGAGGACTCAGAATCAATTCTAATCAAATTCAAAGGAGTCCAGAGCTACACTGCAATCTCTAGAGCCATTCTAAACTCTATATCTTGCTCGGTGATTTATTATTTACTTTAAGAGCAGTGTGTATCATCTGTTTTAATCTTTACACACACTGTCTCCTAAACCTTAACTGGAGGATCTTTAAATCCTCATTCAAACTCCTTACATATTTTATTTCCCACTGTGGATAGTGGTAGAGGTCATGTGTGACCTGGGCAGCTGTATTTGCTGTTGTTTTGTTTCCCACGTAGAACTATGGTAGAGGTCTTTTGACTTGGACAGTTGTAAATTGTTGTGAACCCCGATCCAGGGTGTGGATCTAATTTATATAAATTGTTGAGAGGACTAAGTCTCGGTTAGAGACTGAACCACTTGGTTATATCTTCTGTGCTTTATTTAGTTCTTTTTATAACCTTTTATTTCACTGCTAAGTGCTTTTAAACTTAAACAGTTTTTCAAAGTTACTCTAATAATTGAATTAGAAAGCATTTGCATTAGTTGTAAATCATTAGGTTAGTTTCAAAAGATGATCTGATCTTCTGATTAGATTAACTGGAAATTAATCAATCCCTTGAGAACCTAACTGAAAGTTTGATTTAGTTCAAATTCACTACAATTCAATTTGTATTTTAAATTGGGGGATTTTTAGTAAAGGATTTTAAACAGAAATTTTAATTGGAACTCAATTCACCCCCCTCTTGAGTATCCAGTCCAACCAATCACTACTAGAAAAACAGGTATTTGCGACGGGCTATTTGCGACGGGATCCCGTCGCAAATAGACCGTTGCTGAAAACGCCGTCGCAACTACACTTATTTGCGACGGGCCCGTCGCTAAAGCTTTTTTTTGCGACGGGAATTCTCCCCGTCGCAAATAGTATTCCGTATTTTTGTAAAAAAACTTTTAAAACAGTTTTTGCGACGGGACCCATCGCAAATACCTTTTGCGACGGGACCCGTCGCAAATCCCTTTTGCGACGGGACCCGTCGCAAATCCCTTTTGCGACGGGACCCGTCGCAAATCCCTTTTGCGACAGTGCCGTCGCAAAAACTGTTTTTTAAAAAAATAAAAAAATTTAATAATACTAGTATTTGCGACGGGAGTAGTATCCCGTCGCAAATACTATAAATAGTATTTGTGACGGGTCCCGTCGCAAATACTTTTTAAAAAAAATAAAAAACTATTAATAATACTAGTATTTGCGACGGGTAAAGTATCCCGTCGCAAATACTATAAAAAAAATAAAAAAAATAAATTACTAATAAATTATTTTAATTAATATAATAATGGAATTATAATTTACAAATGAAAATAATAAATTATTTTAATTACTATAATAATAGTAGAATTATAATTCAAAAATAAAAAATAATAGAATATTAATAAATAATTTAATTAATAAAATAATATTACAATTATAATTCATAAATAAAAAAATATATTAATAAGTTATTTTAATTAATATAAAAATAATAGAATTATTTTACATTCAAATATTAAAATAATTCAAGTATTACAAAAAAATAATTAAATTATAATATTATAAAATTTTAATATATATATAAAATTTGAATATATATATATAAAATTTAATATTATAAAATATAAATAATATTATTATTCATATTAATATTGTTATTTAAAAATATAATATTACTAATATTTTATAATGAGACAGAAACTACGAATAGAAAAAAAAATATTTTGATTTCACAAATTTTATAACTGAAATACAAACTCTAATCTGAAGGAGGGGGGGAGGTGGGGGATCTGCAGATGGTGGTGGAGGAAACTCCACCCCTAAAGCATGAGTGAGTCGGCGCATGTACTCCATCTGCTCCTGATGCTGCTGCTGTCACCGACTCGTCTGCTCCTCGTACAGCTGCTGCTGGCGTCGACGCTCCTCCTCATGCTGCTGACGCATCTGCTCCTGCTCCTATCGGAGACTCTCTATCTGTGCAGTCTGAGATCGCAACTGATCCTCATACTGTGTAGAAAAAGATGCATGAGCTCCTCTCGAGCTGGACGCCGACATCGCAGCACTGCCATAATAATCTCCGGGAGTCAGTCGAGAGCCGATACCTACTACCCGGCCCTTCTCGAAGGCATACTGGGTGGCCTGCATCCATGCCGCCTCATCAAACTGACGGGCAGTGGTCTGATCTGATGACTCGGCCTGACTCTCAGGCCGGGCCTATGACGCTGCGGCCTCATATGACTCCTATAGTTGCAATTTAAAATTAAAATTGTGAATATATTATATGCAGTTAATTTTTAAACTTGAAAACAAATAATACTGACCACGATGTGATGCTGGCGATCACCTCTGAGCTCCCCAGTAGCAGGATCACTATACATCCTCCGATATACGTCGTACTCTGTAATCTCGGGGTGCTCGACAGCCTATAAGAATAAAAAATAAACTGTTAATATTTATAGTTATATAAAATATTTATAAATAATGTACGTACCAGATGCTGTCTATGAGTACTGAAAGAACGACTCCCAGCTCGATGAGTCACCTCCTGTCTCCCCCGATTCTACCTCCCCAGCGATGATCTCCTCTGAAAGGCACCACTCAACCAGTGCGCACATAATCCATCCCATACATGGGATGAAATATACTCTGGTCGGTGTGCTCTACATGACTCCTCAAAATCTGACACTCCTGCTTTCTTCATCGCAGCTTTTCTTAAATTGTGCAAAAACTGATGAAGGCGATCACGCATGGCCACCTCCCATGCCTCGTGGATGGCGTCACGCATGGTATCCTCGATCGGATGCCATAAACCCTACAAAAAAATCAAAATATCAAGTTAGAAATGAAATAATTTTCAAAATAAAAATTATTTATTTACGTACGTACCAACCAATGGCCGAACATGGCCTGCTGCACATCAATGGGAATCTGCTCCCATGTGGTCCACGGCTGAGAGAAATAGTTGCGCAAAATATCGCTGCCCTGTCTGACTGCTATATGCGGAAAACTGAAAAAAAATAATAAACATTTATTATGTGAATAGATTAATGAAATCTTAATCAAATCCACAGGTTATCACACAGGTTATCACACCTCCGGGTGCGCGGATCAAACCCAAGACGTGGACGTCGCTCGGGGACGGGGTCAGGAATCATCAATCATGCAAGACCGCGCCCCCTCCGCGTACTCCCTGAAGCGCCTGCAGGCTGAGGGTCATCTTCCAGCAACTCATCCGCATCGAAAGGCAGGTCAGCATCCGCCAACTCACGAAATGTGGCCTCGTCCATCTGAAACAGAAAATGTTAATGTTAGCAAATAATTGATAATTACTATTATATATACATATATACATATTATGATTGTATATAAATACCATGGAATTCTATAAGTGTTCATCTTCATCATCATCTTCATATATTTCAATGTCATCTTCATATTCCTCCTCAACATCATCGATATCCATTCGAGTTGCAGTTGCTTCATCTCTTACCATTTCAAATTCATGTGTGACATCATTAACATCATCGTCATCACCGACTCTTAAATGTGGGGTGTCGTCATCGATACTCATGTCTCTTTGTAAAAAAGATTGATTTTGAGTACTCTCTTGAAAAACTTCAATTCTTTGCACATCAGTGAAAGCACATTCACTTTGACTAAACTGATTGTCTCGAATTTTGATTTTTATTACACTCCACCAATCAGTCAAGTCTCTTGATGTTGCACAGTACTTTGCATAATAAACTTGATATGCCTGTTGAGCCAATAAGAATGGTTCATTTACTGCGAGAACACTTTTACATTTAATATCGGTGATTCCATGAGTCGGATGAACACGCACGGCTCTCTCTGTATCCAACCACCAACATTTGAACATGGTTATGTAATGTTGTCCAAGATAACAGAGTTCAATGATTTCATCAAGTATTCCATAAAAGTCAACTTCATTTTCTCGATGATGAGATCCTCTCAAGCTAACTCCACTGTTCATTGTTTTTTTTTTGATTCCCCATATGCATGTGTGTGGAATCAAAATCCATTCACCACATATGCATTATAAGTTTTAACAAGTTTGGAAGGTGGGTTACTCAATACACACAGTCGTTTGTCAATTTTATCATCATGTCGAGACACCTGAAAATTTGTGAAATAATTATCAATATAGTAAACTATACATTGAATGAGTTGCTAAAAGATAAAGAATTTATGTTACCAGTTTTTGAAACCACTGAGAGAAATTTTTCAGTCGACGTTCTTCGAGAGCAGCTGCTGTAATTTGTGGAATTTGTTTCTTGATATGATTATCATACAACCTATAAAAACCAAAGTTATTTACTGTAACATAAATGATAGAATAAGTGATATAAACACTTACAGTACAACTGATGTCATCTCTTCACAGTTGAGCAGAACATACGTATGAGCTGTATGATGTTCATCATCTGAAAGCCAGCGTTCAGAAACTCCACCAAAACCAAGCTCTGACTGGTTGAAAACAGATAATTGATTGTCGATTTCATCAATATTTCTCTCATTCCGTCCCATTCGGTTGTGTTTTGAAGGATACTCAGATTCAAAATAATGGGAACAGAAAAAAGATATTTCCTCTTGCAAATAAGCTTCTGCAATAGATCCTTCAATAGATGCTTTGTTGCGTACTTTTCTTTTCAATTTTTGCATGCATCTTTAAAATGGGTACATCCATCGAAACTGTACCGGACCTCCACATTTGGCTTCATATGGAAAATGTAACATCAAATGTTCCATTGAGTCGAAGAAAGACGGCGGAAATATTTTTTCCAGTTTACATATAATTACAACAACATCTTTTTCAAGTTTTCCTAGAGCATCATAATCTGCTGTAGCCGCACAAATTTCCCGAAAAAAATGAGACATGTCTGTTATGGAATCCCAAATCACAGAATTCAACAGACCTCTTAATCCAATGGGTAGAAGTCTCTCCATTATAACATGACAATCATGACTTTTTAATCCAGTAATATGACCATTCTTTACACATCTACCCAAATTGGAAGCACAACCATCTGGAAGTCTCAAATCTGCAATCCACTGACAAAATAATAAACGGTTTTCTTTAGACAGTGTATAAGCTGCTTTTGGTTTCAGTAACCTTTTTGTTCTGACATTCTCAAATAGTTCCAATTCTGGACGCCTGCAAATTTGGGCAAGATCTAAACGTGCATTTACATTGTCTTTGCTCTTTCCTGGCATATCCAAAACTGTATGAAACAAATTATCAAAACAGTTCTTCTCAATATGCAGGACATCTAACATGTGTCGGACCAACAAATCAGACCAATATGGCAAATCCCAAAATATGCTACGTTTAATCCAATTGTGTTCTTTCCCAAAACCAGAAATTTTCTGTTGGTTTATTGTGGGACCAAAAGTGATGGGAGGTAATGAAAATACAACTGATTTTAACTCCGAACCTGATAGAATTTTTGGAGGTCCATCCCTTTCAGCTATTCCTTTTCTGAAATGAGATCTGTTTCTGCGAAAAGGACGATCAGCTGGAAGAAATCTGCGATGACAGTCAAAATAACAAGGTTTCTTTCCATGAATGAGCATAAATGCTTTGTTCTCTCCCATACAGTAAGGACATGATTTCTGACCATGTGTACTCCATCCAGATAACATCCCATAAGCCGGGAAGTCACTTATTGTCCACATCAATGCTGCTCTCAGTATGAAATTCTGTTTCGTTGCAACATCATATGTACTGACACCAGTACTCCACAATAAATTTAATTCATCAATCAATGGCTTCAAATAAACATCAATATTTTTCTTCGGATGTCCTGGAATTAGTAAAGTCAAAAAGATATATGGCTCCTTCATCAACATCCATGGAGGTAAATTGTACGGAGTTAAAAAAACAGGCCAACATGAATATTGACTACCATAAGATCCAAACGGACAGAAACCATCAGTGGAAAGGCCCAGTCGAACATTTCTAGCTTCTAAAGCAAAGGATGGATGCACTCAATCAAAATGTTTCCATGAATCACCATCGGCTGGATGATTCAAGCTTTTATCGGTTGAACTATTCTCTTTATGCAATGACATCATTGTCACTGTATTCTTAGACATGAATAAACGCTGAAGTCTGGATGTAGGTGGAAAATATCTCAACTGTTTCACAGGAATCAAACCAGACTTCCCGTGTTGTTCTTCTTTATATCTCAGTTGCCCACATGTGGGACAACTATCCAACGACTCATTTTCCCCAGAATATAAAATGCAGTCATTTGAACATGCATGAATCTTCTGACAAGTAAGTCCCAAATTTCGAACCAACCTCTTACTTTCATAGTAATTTGCAGGTAAAACATTTCCTTCGGGTAACAGTGTTTTCAGCAAAGAAAATATCTGGTCAAAACAGGTGTTTGACATTCCGTTATCTGATTTGATAGCCATAAATTTTGCAATTGCTTCTAATTTGCTCATCTTGCAGCCAGGATATAATGCATCCTCAGCAGACTTCAACAACTCATAAAATTTAGACGGTCCCAACTCAGGATTTGAAGGTATATCAGCCGGAGTTTCTATATGTTGAACAGATGAACCTGCAACATCATGTACTAAATCTTGAAACTGGGATGGATCCGGAATCAAGTTGGTATCACCTGCTCTGGAACTACGTTCACCGTGTTGATACCAAAAAACATAATCTGCTTGAAAACCAAAACGCAAGAGATGTTCCCCCACTTTGTCAAACGTGTCAAACGTTCTCAATGCACATTTTCTACAAGGGCATTTTATCTTTCCTTCTGAAACAAATTCTAGATTTGATGCCGCAAATGATAAAAAACTCTCCACACCCTCTATATATACTGGATTTAAACCAGAACCATTTGGATTTCTACGTTGATTTATCCATATGCGGTCATCTAATAATGACTGTTGACGACCTCGTTGTTCCATATTTTTCTATAAAATATAAAAGCATTACTGGTTTTGAATAATTTGTTAGAAAAAACACAAGCAAGAGAATTGTATATAATATAGAAAATTATATTATTTTAATATTAATAATAAAATATACAAATAATGTAATAAGGTAATTATTCCAAATTATTGGTAATTATTTCAAATTATTGGTAATTATTCCAAATTATTGGTAATTATTCCAAATTATTGGTAATTATTCCAAATTATTGGTAGTTATTCTTAATTTTTGGTAATTATTCCTAATTATTGGTAAATATTGGTAATTATTGGTAAATATTGGTAATTATTGGAAAATATTGGTAATTATTGGAAATTATTGGTAATTATTGGTAATTATTGGTAATTATTGGAAAATATTGAAAAATATTGGTCATTATTGGTAATTATTGGTGATTATTGGTAATTATTGGTGATTATTGGTAATTAATACTAATTATTGGTAATTAATACTAATTATTGGTAATTAATACTAATTATTGGTAATTAATACTAATTATTGGTAATTAATACTAATTATTGGTAATTAATAATCATTATTACTAATTATTGGTAATTATTACTAATTATTCCTAATTAATACTAATTATTCCTAATTATTACTAATTATTCCTAATTATTACTAATTATTACTAATTATTGTTAATTATTACTAATTATTGTTAATTATTACTAATTATTGTTACTTATTCCTAATTATTACTAATTATTACGAATTATTACTAATTATTGCTAATTATTACTAATTATTGCTAATTATTAGTAATTATTGCTAATTATTACTAATTATTGCTAATTATTATTAATTATTGCTAATTATTAGTAATTATTGATAATTATTGGTAATTATTGATAATTATTGGTAATTATTACTAATTATTCGTAATTATTACTAATTATTGGTAATTATTGGCAATTATTGTTAATTATTGGCAATTATTGTTAATTATTACTAAATATTGGTAATTATTGGTAATTATTAATAATTATTGTTAATTATTGGTAATTAATACTAATTATTGGTAATTAATACTAATTATTGGTAGTTAATACTAATTATTGGTAATTAATACTAATTATTGGTAATTAATACTAATTATTGGTAATTAATACTAATTATTGGTAATTAATACTAATTATTGACAATTAATACTAATTATCGGTAATTAATACTAATTATTACTAATTATTGGTAATTATTACTAATTATTCCTAATTAATACTAATTATTCCTAATTATTGTTAATTATTACTAATTATTGTTAATTATTACTAATTATTGGTAATTATTACAAATTATTGGAAACTATTACTAATTATTCGCAATTATTACTAATTATTGGTAATTATTGGCAATTATTGGTAATTATTGGCAATTATTGGTAATTATTGGCAATTATTGTTAATTATTACTAAATATTGTTAATTATTAGTAATTATTGTTAACTATTACTAATTATTGTTAACTATTACTAATTATTGTTAATTATTCGTAATTATTACTAATTATTGTTAATTATTCCTAATTATTATTAATTATTGGTAATTAATACTAATTATTGGTAATTAATACTAATTATAGGTAATTATTACTAATTATAGGTAATTATTACTAATTATAGGTAATTATTACTAATTATTGAGAATTTTTCCTAATTTTTCCTAATTTTTCCTAATTTTTCTAATTTTTTCTAATTTTTTCTAATTTTTTCTAATTTTTTCTAATTTTTTCTAATTTTTTCTAATTTTTTCTAATTTTTTCTAATTTTTCCTAATTTTTCCTAATTTTTCCTAATTTTTCCTAATTTTTCCTAATTTTAGGTAATTATTGCAAATTATTGCAAATTATTGGTAATTATTGCAAATTATTGCAAATTATTGGTAATTATTGGTAATTATTGGTAATTATTGGTAATTATTGGTAATTATTGGTAATTATTGGTAATTATTGGTAATTATTGGTAATTATAATTAATTATTACTAATTTTTTCTAATTTTTTCTAATTTTTTCTAATTTTTTCTAATTTTTTCTAATTTTTCCTAATTTTTCCTAATTTTTCCTAATTTTAGGTAATTATTGCAAATTATTGCAAATTATTGGTAATTATTGCAAATTATTGCAAATTATTGGTAATTATTGGTAATTATTGGTAATTATTGGTAATTATTGGTAATTATTGGTAATTATTGGTAATTATTGGTAATTATTGGTAATTATAATTAATTATTACTAATTATTACTAATTATTACTAATTATTACTAATTATTACTAATTATTCCTAATTATTCCTAATTATTCCTAATTATTCCTAATTATTACTAATTATTACTAATTATTACTAATTATTCCTAATTATTACTAATTATTCCTAATTATTCCTAATTATTCCTAATTATTCCTAATTATTCCTAATTATTCCTAATTATTCGTAATTATTCCTAATTATTCCTAATTATTACTAATTATTCCTAATTATTCCTAATTATTACTAATTCTTGGTAATTGTTGATAATTGTTCCTAATTATTCCTAATTATTCCTAATTATTCCTAATTATTCCTAATTATTCCTAATTATTCCTAATTATTCCTAATTATTCCTAATTATTCCTAATTATTCCTAATTATTCCTAATTATTCCTAATTATTCCTAATTATTCCTAATTATTCCTAATTATTACTAAGTATTACTAATTATTACTAATTATTCCTAATTATTACTAATTATTCCTAATTATTACTAATTATTCCTAATTATTGGTAATTATTGGTAATTATTGGTAATTATTACTAATTATTGGTAATTATTGGTAATTATTCCAAATTATTGGTAATTATTGGTAATTATTGGTAATTATTACTAATTATTGGTAATTATTACTAATTATTGGTAATTATTACTAATTATTAGTAATTATTACTAATTATTAGTAATTATTACTAATTATTGATAATTATTACTAATTATTACTAATTATTGGTAATTATTACTAATTATTACTAATTATTACTAATTATTGGTAATTATTACTAATTATTACTAATTATTCTTAATTATTGATAATTATTGATAATTGTTCCTAATTATTAGTAATTAAATGAATAATTATCAATAATTAGAAATAATTACCAATAATTACAAATAATAACATTATTAATATATTTTATTATTAATATTAAAATAATATAATTTTCTAATTTATATACAATTTTTCTTTCATCTGTGCGTTTTCTATCTCCACATACAAATAATACATGTGAAGACAGCAAACACAGAGATGAAAAAAGAATTGTATATATATAAAAAATTATATTATTTGAATATTAATAATAAAATAAACTAATAATGTAATAATGTTCTTATTCCTAATTATTGGTATTTATTACTAATTATTAATATTTATTCTTAATTATTAAAAATTATTACTAATTATTCCTAATTACCATTAACTATAAACAATACTAATAATTTAAATTTATTAAGTAATAAAACAATGTAAACATAATTAAATTACAACTAATTAATAATAATTGAAACTAATAAAAAATTAAAAATAAATAAAAAATTAAAATGAACATAAATACCTTGAAAATTGATCTCTTCTGATCGTTCTTCAAAACTTTAATATCAGCTCCGAAAAAAAAAATTAAACTGGAGAAAAACTCAACTCTAGAAATATAATTTTGAGAGAAGGAGAAGATAAGGAATGAGAATGAAATGAAAAAAACGGATGGGGGTATTTATAGGTTAGATTATTTGCGACGGGCCCATTTGCGACGGGATACCCGTCGCAAATAATATTATTTGCGACGGTACCCGTCGCAAATACCTTAGCCAACATTTATTACGGTCAACCGGTAAATAGTTATTTGCGACGGGACCCGTCGCAAATAACCCCTGCCGACATAGTATTTGCGACGGGGGAATATTCCCGTCGCAAATACCTTTTACCGCCGCCGGTTATTTGCGACGGGAATATTCCCCCGTCGCAAATAAGTTTCCCGCGATTTGGCGCGCATCGCGGGAAAACTATTTGCGACGGGGAAAGCAATCCCGTCGCAAAAGCCTAATTATTTGCGACGGGTAAATACCCCCGTCGCAAATAATTTTTTAACGGGACTATTTGCGACGGGAATAAATCCCGTCGCAAATACCCATTTTTCCAGTAGTGAATATTTGGTATCAGAGGTTTGAAATATTTTCTGAAGTACTCTGTTTTTCAACTGTGATTGTAGTTTTATTTTAAAGTTCTTAAAATTTCTGTTATTTCTAAATTTTGATCTCTTTAAATTTTTGTTTCAACCTAGTTATCATGGATAACAGAATTGAAGGTGTTGTTACTAATATAGCACCATTTTTCAATGGAAACAACTATTCTCAGTGGAATATTAAGATGAAAATTCATTTATAAAGCATGGGTTTTGATATTTGGACTTCCATAGAATCTGAATACAAAATTCCCACTACTGCTAGATCTACTTGGAATGAAGCTATTAAGACAGCTCAAATTAATAATTGAAAAGATATTAATGCTTTGTATTGTGCCTTAGGCAATGAGGAATTTAATAGAATATCTTCTTGTAAAACTGCTTATGAAATTTGGGATACTTTAGGTGTTTCTCATGAAGGAACAACTAATGTTAAGGAAATGAGATTGAATACCTATACTATTAAATATGACAATTTTAAGATAAAGCCTGATGAACCCATTTCTGATATGTATCTTAGGTTTAACGAAATTGTCAATATGATGATCTCACTGGGAAAGGATGTTTCATCAAAGGAGCAGATCATGCGAATTTTGAGATGCCTACCTGAAAGATGGAGGGGCACTTATGTTTCAATCAGAGAATCTTGTGACATAGGAAAACTGCCAGTTAAGGAACTTATTGGTAAGTTAATGATATAAGAATAATAGCTTAAGGTAAAAGAAGAATAATATGATGAACCAAAAAGGAATTCAGTTTCCTTTAAGACATCTACTTCAAAGAATAAGCATGAGGAGAAAATCCAAGCTATAAGTGATAGCTCAAGCTGTGAAGAAAGTGAAAGTGCATCTAACAGTGATGCAGAAATGGCTCACGTAGACAAAAGATTTAAGAAGTTTTATAGGAAGAAGAATTTTTTTAGAAAATCACATTACAAAGGTAAGTATAACAACAAGGGACAATAGAAAAAGGACTGGAAGAAATCTGACAAATCTGATGAAGTTATCTGCTATGAATGCAAACGGAAAGGACATATAAAAGAAGATTTTCGAAAGCTAAAATACAAGAAGAAATATGAGTATAAGGACAATAAGTATAAGAAAGCCATGAAGGCTACTTGGAGTGATTCTGAGGATAGCTCCAGTGAATCTGAAGCTTCTGAGACTAAAGACATAAATAAGAAAAATATGTGTTTTATGACAAACACTTCTGGGGTAACATCTGTAACTCATGTTTTTAATTCTTATTATTCTGGTGATGATTTCGATTCTGAAAATATGTCAAAATATGAACTATTTGAATACTGTGATATGTTGGAAGAAACCTACAATGAGATGAAAGATAAATACAAAGGTTTAAAGAAACAGTATGCTCTAACTATTAAACATAAATCTGATCTTGACATATAAATGGAAAAGAATGATCAGTTGCTTAAAGAAAACACTGAACTAAAATTGTCAAATGAGCAACTTAGGAAGGACTTAGAAAATTTTACAAATGGAAAATACACTCTTACTCAAATGCTAGGTAAGCAGATTACACCTAGATATACTACTTGTATAGGATACCAACCTGGACAAAGAAAAATTACCAAAACTAAATTTATTTCTAAATCTGGACAGAATGTGGTTAGTAACAGTTCTGGAAGCTCATATGCTTCAACCAGTTATATTCATCGTTACGGATCTAATAAAGTTTATCTTTGAAAATCTATTGATTCTATAAATTTTATGAGGCCCATAAGACAAATTTAGGTACCTAATGTGGTATTGGCTAACCTGTCTGGACCCAAGAAAATATGGGTACCAAAATCATTTCCCATTTAAATCTGTTTTGTAGGGAACCTAATTAAAAAGCTCATGTAGAAAGACTTGGTACTTGGATATTGGATGCTCAAGACACATGTCAGGAGACTTCTCATGCTTTAGAAGCTTAGTCAGAATTGATGGAGGGTTTTTCACTTTTGGTGATAATTCTAAAGGGAAGATCATCGGCTTAGGCCAGATTAGTAACACTAACTCAGTATTAATTTCTAATGTTTTATTTGTTGATGGACTTATGTATAATTTACTAAGTATCTCGTAGTTATGTGATGATGGATTCAATGTTAAATTTGAAAATGATTCTTGCAATATTTTTAATTCTGAAAATGCTTTAGTATTTTCTGCCTTGCGAAATGAAAATGTTTATGCTGTTGATTTAAATTCTTTAGCTATGCAAAATATTACTTGTTTAAATGATTTTCATAAAGAATATTGGCTTTGGAATAGAAGATTAGGACACTGAAATGTACATTCACTTAGAAAACATACTAGGAAGAACTTAGTTAGAGACCTACCAAAACTTGAGTTCCCAGCAGATAAAGTTTGTAATCCCTATCAAAAGGGAAAGCAACATAAAGTTTCTTTTAAATCAAAGAAAGAAGTGCCAACTTCTCAACCTCTCGATTTGGTTCACATGGATTTTTTTGGACCTTCGATAGTTTCTAGTTTAAATTGGAATCACTTTGTCTATGTTCTAGTAGATGACTATTCTAGGTATACTTGGGTATATTTTATAGCTCACAAAAGTGAAGATTGTTCTTACTTTGTTAAATATTCCAAGTCTGTAGAGAACCTTAGTGGACTTAAGATTAAAACCTTGAGAAGTGATCATGGCCGTGAGTTTGAGAATAATTAGTTTGAATACTACTACTCACACAATGGCTATAGTCACAATTTCTCTACCCCTAGGACACCTCAGCAAAATGGTGTAGTAGAAAGGAGGAATAGAACCCTTCAGGAAATTTCCAGAACCATGATCAATGAGTATGACCTACCTTTTTATTTTTGGGCTGAAGCTATTAATACAGCTTGTTATATTATCAATAGATTCTTGATTAGACATATTCTTAAGAAGACCCCTTATGAGTTGTGGAACAATAGGAAACCTAAGGTCAACTACTTCAGAGTTTTTGGTTGCAAAGTTTTTATTCTTAATACCAAATATAATCTTGACAAGTTTGCATCTAAGAGTAATGAAGGAATTTTCCTATGTTACTCTATTTCAAGTAAATCCTATAGAGTTTTCAATAAAAGAACCAAATGTGTGGAGGAATCTGTTCACATCAAATTTGATGAAACTGATCCACATGAACCTATGAACTCTCTTGAAAATATTGAAGATGATCTCTCTGTTTTGGACCTCAATGATAAAGTCAGTGGACCTATAGTTAAAACATCCAGTTCTGGAAATTTTCCAGAACCTACTTCTGTTGATTCCCATTTAGTTGATGAACCTGAAATCTCTAGCCCCACCTTTTCAAGACCAACTAGAATTCTAAAGATCCATCCCTTAGATGTTGTTGTAGGTAATCTAGATAAAGGAACACAGACTAGAGCTTCTCTAAGAAATCAGGTTGAACATCAAGCTCTTATTTCACAGTTAGAACCTAAAAATATCAATTATTCTATCAATGATGAATTTTGGGTAATATCTATGCAAGAAGAACTAAATCAATTTGAAAGAAATAAAGTCTGGGAATTAGTAGAAAGACGTAAAGACACTTTGACCATAGGCACAAAATGGGTGTTTAGAAACAAAGTTGATGAATCTGGAAACATCATTAGAAACAAATCTTGACTAGTTGCACAAGGTTACAATCAAGAAGAATGAATTGACTATGAGGAAACCTTTTCACCTGTAGCTAGATTAGAGGCAATTATGATCTTACTTGCTTTTTCATCACATCTGAATTTCAAGATATATCAAATGGATGTGAAAAGTGCTTTTCTAAATGGTTTTATTATTGAAGATGTTTTTGTAGAACAACCACCTGGTTTATCAAATCCTCACTTTCAAAATCATGTTTTTAAACTTTCTAAAGCTTTATATGGTTTAAAACAAGCTCCAAGAGCTTGGTATGAAAGACTTTCAAATTTTCTTATTTCAAAAGGATTTACAAAAGGAATTACTGATCCCACCCATTTTATAAAAAGAATTTCAAAATAAGTTTTAATAGGACAGATATATGTTGATGATATTATTTTTGGATCTTCTAAAAATTCTCAATATACTGATTTTTCAAAGGTTATACAAAATGAGTTTGAAATGAGCTTAATGGGAGAGCTTAAGTACTTTCTTGGATTTCAAATTTTTCAAACTAAAGATGGTATTATTTTGAATCAGAGTAAATATACTAAGGATTTATTAAAACATTTTGGTTTGGATAGTATTAAGGGAAGTGATACACCTATGAGTACCACCTGTAAATTGGATTTTGATGAAACTGGGAAACCAATAGATCAAACTAATTACAGACGTATGATTGGGAGTTTACTTTATCTTACTACTAGTCGACCTGATATTATGTTTAGTGTATGTATGTGTGCTATATTTCAATCTAATCCTAAAGAGTCACACTTACTCACTATTAAAAGAATTTTCAAATATCTTAAAAATACTGATAATTTGGGATTGTTTTACCCAAAAGGAAAATCATTTGATTTAATAAGTTATTCGGATGCTGACATTGTTGTATGCAAGTTAGATAGAAAAAGCACATCTGGAACCTGTCATTTACTTGGAAAGTCCCTAGTATCATGGTGTAGTAAGAAACAGAACTCAGTTGCATTATCTACTACTGAAGCAGAATATATAACTGTTGGTAGTTTCTGTGCATAGATTCTGTAGATGAAACACACTTTATTGGACTATAGATTTGATTTTAAACATGTTTCAATTAACTATGATAACACTAGTGCGATCAATATCTCTAAGAACCCTGTGTCTCACTCTAGAACCAAACACATTGATGTTAGACACCACTTTCTAAGAGATCATTATCAAAGAGGTGATATAATTCTTTAATTTATAGGCACTGAACTCCAATTAGCTGATATTTTCACTAAGCCTTTAAGTTCAGAAAGATTAAGTTTCATTAGACACAAATTAGAAATGATAACTCACTCTTAAACCATTATAATACCTCTCTGTTAGATGAACCTCACCATTAAAATACCTCACCGTTAGGAAAGTCCTCACCATTTAAGGACACATCACTGATACATCCCTCACGTTGTTTTAATTTTTTGTATTAAGGCCAAGACTTTAAATTTATTTTTAATATGAGATTTATTTTATAAGTGAATTCTAAATGATATTAAACCCGACTCTAGACATAACTCAATCACCACAAACCCGTCTGTTCGAATCCCTCCTACCTAAACCTCTCAAGCTCACAAAACCCTAAGCCTAAGAATTTGAAATGGCCCATGCGAAGCGACCCTCAGTGGATGAAGGGAGTGATGCGCCACAAGCTAAGAAGCAGAAAGGAACTGATGTTGTTGCTAGTGGAAGCAGTAGACATGTTGTTCGAAGGAATCCTGTGAATCCACATTTATTGAAGTGAGAAATTATAGTTGAAAAAGAGTTATGTGTGGAATGGTTGTTGACTAGAAAGTCCTTGATTCTGAAGATCTTACAAGAGCAAGGATGGCTTGAATGCTTAGTGAATAATAGTGGACCATACTATCCAACTCTGGTAAAAGAGTTTGATGAGTTTGTCTATTTTGAGACGACAGAATAGGAGAACAGGATGATTTCTTATGTGCATTGTCAAAAGATTTTGTTTTCATCTATTGAATGGGCTGAGAACCTTAGAGTTCCTCATGAAGGTGATTATGGATTTTATTCAAAATCCATACCTACTGCTAGTGACTTTTTCAATTATGAGGATGCCTTGTTAGAGTTGACAGGAAATGGAACTCCTAGAAAAGTCATTGCTGTAGAAATGGAAGGAGAGGACAAACTACTTTTCAAGTTCATTCAGCATGTGATTAGTCCAAGGAGAAGAGATTTTTCTACCCTCATATTTCAAGATATTTATTTTTTGTTTTTGTTAAAACATGGAGTAAAGGTGAACTTGTGAAGATTTCTTATGATTCAGATTGAAGAGATGAGTAGACCAAAGTCTAAGTCCAATGCACTTTTCTTTTCTAATTTAATTTCTATTATGTTGAAGGAAAAAGAGGTACCTGGACCTCAAGATGAAATTTTTGTTGTTAAGGATAACTTTTGTCTCACCAGGACTATGTGTAAGTTTATGAAAGTAAACTGGAACCCTTGGAAGAAATCATGGATCAATGATGATGGTAAAGTCTATGACAAGTACAATCCTGTAGATCATCCTTCTAGACCAAAGGATGTAAGGGATCCTGGTCTTGGACTAGATGAGCCTGAACCAGTCTACAGTGATGATGAAGCTGAGGAAGAATAGACATAAGTTGAAGAAGGAGGAGCCCTTGATTTACCTCCTAGTCCTATGCCTCAAAATATTTCTTAAGGAGAAGCTAGCCCTCCAAAAGAACTACCAAGGAGAGAAACTATTTTTAAGGACAATGATCCTGAGACTGAGGAAGAAGAAGAGGAAACATGCCAGTATGTTGTTAAGGACACCTCTGAAGAGGATGAGTCAATCGAATCCAATCATGAAGAAAAGAAGGTTGCTAGTGAAGCAGATGATGAGGAAAATGAAGAAGAAGATCTCAGTTTGAGCCCTCTGATAGATTGTACAATCAGTACAGTGCTTGATCAGGAAGAAGCAGCAGCAATTGTTAATGAGAGAGTCATTGATGACTCAGAGAAAATGGATATTTAATATGATACATTTGTAGAGGAAGTTGTAGAATTACATCAAGAAGAACAGTTGGAGGAGATTCCTTAGGAGAATGTTCTAAGTGAAGGGAAGCATCTTGGTACAGTATCTGTTCTGTATGACATTGAAGATTGGACATCAGATCCAGGATATATGGTTCATGGACTCTCTTATGGAGATTCGAATGAGGAAGACCAACCCCAAAAGGAATCAGTTACCTGACCTGCAGTGGCTGAAAATGTGGCAACCAAGGAGGAACTTGAATCATTAAAGACTGAATTGAAACAAGCTCTGAGAGAGTCAGTGGTAGATTTGAAGACAAGTATGATTGAAGAGATGAGGAATGTGGAACAATCCCTAGAGTTATCTCTGGGATATGCTGTTTCAAGCCCTTTAAAGGAAATGATGGATGAAGTTAAAGTGTTCCATACTCAGATTGAGAGTTGGACAGGAGCTGTGGTTTCTCTCAGACAATCAATCGCTTCATTGACTGCTTTGCACAGTTCTCAAACCCAAGTGCATGCTGATATCAGATATATCAAAGAGGTAGTCAAACAATTTGTGGAAGTGTTTGAGGCTTTTAAGAAATCAGTCAAAGAACATCTGCACAGTCAAGATGAGTTTGTTCAGAAGGTGGTTAGTAATCTAACACAATCTTTCAAGGAGACAGTAGCTTTTTCAGTGAAACCTCTTCCCTCATCCAGCTCAACTATGAACCTTGACCAGATCAGATCTGTTGTTCAGGAAGAATTGGCTAAGGCCAGTCCCAGTGGTGCCTTAGATACTCAGATCCTTGCTACTACTAGGGAAGTTAGTAGTTTTGTTCGTGATCACCTATGGGCAGCTACTGCTTCTCAAGAGGCAATTAAAAATAAGGTGTATGCTTACTTTGAGAAAGTCTACACCAAGCATCAAATGACCAGCCATTTCAAGGTTTTGATGGAGAATCTGAAGTTGCCTCCAGTAACTCAAGCTTTCAGAGAATAGGTTAGTAAGCTCAGGGATCTTACTCCTGCCTTCGACAAATTCATTGAAAATCGAGATGATTTTGTGTCAGCAATGGAGAGAGGAGGTAGTATTATTATGGACTTCAGGAACCTGTTGCTACCCTTCTTTCATGTGGATGATAGACCTGTGATTGTACCTCCTGCCCTCCCTGCCTCTGCCTCTAAGAGTACACCTCAGTTGACTCCAGTTCAAGCTATTCGAATCTTGACACCTATGATCCCACATAAGAGCACAACTTTCAGATCTGGTACAGTTTCTGTGGCTAACCCTCCAGTTGTTGTTTCAGCTATTCCCAAGCCCTCTACTCAATATGAAACTCCACCCTTTTCTGAACCTAAGGGAAATACTGCTGTTCAAGAGGAAGATTGACTGATTCTTGAGGTTTTTTATGGAATTCACTTGTATTTATTTTGTACCTTTTGTACTTTAATGGAAATTTCCTCTTAGATTCTACACTTTACTGTGTTTCTGTTTCCTTGTCTTCTGATCTTTCTCTCTTTCTACCCTTATTTTTGTTAATCAAAAAGGGGGAGAAAAATGCACAAAGGGGGAGAAAAATGCACAAAGGTGGAAAAATGGACAAAGGGGGAGAAAATGGACAATGGGAGAGAAAATGAAACTCGTGAAAAATGAGGGATAAATGAAACTAATGGGAATTGGGAGTGAAAATGAAAGGGGGAGAAAAATGAGAACTATGTTTTACAGTTTTTAAAACGAGAACTTTGTTTTTAAAAGGAGGACTTTGTTTTTACACTATCTTAATTTTATTCATATTTTGGCATAAGTTGTGATCGGTTGTGATTATCAAAAAGGGGGAGATTGTTGAGCCCTCTGGGAGAATTAGTTGAACTTATGTTTTGATAATCCCAACTATGCTCGATTATATTATAATAATCTCAACTATGCTTAATCATACTTTACTTTTGTTCATATATATTTTGATAATCTTAATTATGTTCAAGTATAGTTTGATAGTCCCTATATTAATTAATGATTAATTACTTATTTCAGTATTTATGTACACCATGCACATATTCATATATTACAATATTCATATTATCATTTTGGTTACTTCATGGATAAATTTTACTAACTTGACCCATTCTTCCAATAGAATCCCTAAACAGACAAGTGGTCACCATTACAGAGCAAGGATACTGATACGGTAAGTTCACCATTATGTAAAGGCTAACGATACGAGAAGGTCACTGTTATATAAAGGCTACCGATGTGTGAAGGTCACCGTTATGCAAAGGCTACCGATACGAGAAGGTCACCGTTATGCAAAGGCTACCGATACGAGAAGGTCACTGTTATGCAAAGTCTACCAATACGCGAAGGTCACCAATATGCAAAAGCCTACTGATATGTCAAAGTCACCGATACAGACAAGCCTACCGATACATCAAGCCTACCGACACGACAAGTCCACCGGTACAACAAGTCTATCGTAATGTAAGCCTACCGTTACAGACAAGTTACCGAAGGAAGTCTATCGATACACCAAAAAATCTACAAATATCTAAAGGCTACCATTACACGAAAGGTCACCGGTACATTAAGTCTACTGACAGATATGAAGTCTACCGATAGAAAGTTTACCATTACACATGAAGCCTACTGATACAAAGTCTACCATTACTCAAGGATACCGATAGCCAAAGCTACCATTCCAGAGAATCCGACGCTGCTTTAATTTCTTTATCTTTATTTAATCTAACCAATGGTCATATTAGGTATATTTTATTGCTCTGTCATTTATTTAATAAAGGTTGTTGGATGTCAGGGAACCGTACCTCGTACCTACAAAAAAAATCATTTCTCTTGCCGAAGCTCGTGCTATAAATAGAATAAGTTCCTATTACTGCAAAAGATATGCGAGATAAGAAAAGCGATAAACTACATGCTATACACACATGAAGAATACATGAGGAACATACACAAGATAGAAGAATACACGAAGAAGAACACAGAAGAAGAGATCAAAGAGATACATGCACGATCAAGAAGACATAGAAGCTCATACACATTTACGGAGATCTTGAGGAACTTCATAGACTACTTTTCACTATCTCTGAACCTGGATGTCAAGCAGACAACACTTTGTTTTTCAGAAAAAAACCAGAAGAGGACTCAGAATCAATTCTGATCAAATTCGAAGGAGTCCAGAGCTACACTGCAATCACTAGAGCCATTCTAAACTCTATATCTTGCTCAGTGATTTATTATTTACTTTACGAGCAGTGTGTATCATCTGTTTTAATCTTTACACACACTGTCTCGTGATCCTTAACTGGAGGATCTGTAAATCCTCATTCAAACTCCTTACATCTTTTATTTCCCACTGTGGATAATGGTAGAGGTCGTGTGTGACCTGAACAGCTGTATTTGCTGTTTTTTTGTTTCCCACATAGAACTGTGGTAGAGGTCTTTTTACCTGGACAGTTGTAAACTGTTGTGAACCCTGATCCAGGGTGTGGATCCAATTTATATAAATTGTTGAGAGGACTAAGTCTCGGCTTGAGACTGAACCTCTTGGTTATATCTTCTATGCTTTATTTAGTTTTTTTATAACCTTTTATTCTGCTGCTAAGTGCATTTAAACTTAAACAGTTTTTCAAAGTTACTCAGATAATTGAATTCGCAAGTGTTTGCATTAGTGGTAAATCATTAGGTTAGTTTCAAAAGATGATCTGATCTTCTGATTAGATTAACTGGGAATTAATCAATCCCTTGAGAACCTAACTGAAAGTTTTCTTTAGTTCAAATTCACTACAATTCAATTTGTATTTTAAATTAGGGTATTTTTAGTAAAGGATTTTAAACAGAAATTTTAATTGGAACTCAATTCACCCCCCTCTTGAGTATCCACTCCGACCAACAAATATCTTGATCTATATATCAAAGATGAAGAATTTATAATGTTAAAGTTATAATTCTAGATGTTATTTTTGAGATAATTAACTATCATTGGTGTCGATATTTAAGGGAGCTTTCACTAAGTTGAAATATGATATTTTTAGAGGTGTTAGAGGTGGTTGAAAATGATTTAAAGATCCCATAAGATAAAAAACTTGAAAATCCCTAATGTCAAAGAGGAAGATCCAATGTTCCAGATAATTTTTAATTAGTGAAGATAGTGCCTAAATTCAATTATATCATTGTGTTTTGAGTCCAAGTAGTAAATTTTTAGTATTTAGAGTTCTAGATGACTAAGTTATAAAAACATATTTTATGAGCAAGTTCATATTTAGATCATTCTGAAGTATTAAAGGAACTTTAAATATTTATTTTAAAGCATCCTAGAGCTAAAGTGACTATTCTAGTTACGTTTGTGTTACCTTGGAAAACTAGATGTAACACCCCAAGCTTCCATAGTATGTTTCTCTTGGAATAATACGATAGTGTGAAAAGTATGCAATATAGAGTTCAGGCGGGCCATAACCTATCAAACTAGCCATTTAAAAAGTGTTTATGAATAGTAATAACCAAATTTTAAATTTTATATACTCCATATAATTTTAACATCCATATTATGTGTTTTTTAGAAATAATATAAGAACAAATTCAAATTTTCAAATAAAAGAAGTATTTTTCAAAAATGCAATTTTACCGCCTTTTAATGGAGAACCCTTTTTAAATCCAATATTTGACACTTTTATATACTAAATTTGAGAAAATAAACTTATTATTTATAAATAGGACATTAAAATATAGTTTGGATAAGTTTTCATTGCTTTTTTGATAACTTTCGTATTTTGATAAATAGTGAAAAATACTAAATTTTAATTGAAAACAACTTTTTAAATCAAAATAATTTATAGTTTTAAATTAAACATTTGAATGGTTTTGTAGTATAATTAGATTATATTTTTATCATTTAATCCAATGCTGGTCATTGTAAGTAATTTTACATTTAAATTGAACATAAACACATATCAATCTTTAGATACATTTTACTTCTCAAAAACCTATTTTATGTTTTTTATAATGGGAATATTTTTTTTAAATTAATTAATACCAAATAGACATAATTTTTTATTTTTTAATATCAAAATTATCTTTGGGTGAATTTTTTGTATTTTTCTGAAAACTTTCAATTTTTGATGAATAGTGAAAAACACTGTGTTATTGTTTAAAGCCGACTTTTTATTTAACTAATTATTTTTATTTCAAATTTATTTTAAAGTCAAAATAGATACATAATACCCATATTAGTCGAATTTAATTTATTGAATTCATTTTATAATAAGATTAGATATATAAAATTTTATTGAACTTTTTACCGTCTTTTACTCACCTTCTAGGCACATTTCCAAATTTGCATAAAACATAATTTTACTTCTTCTATGAATTGAAATTCAAAAATCCAAGAGACACGGTTGACATCAGTAAGTAAAATGTGGTTCAATAGGATAAAAATATTTTTGGTGAATAGTAACTTTTGAATTTTATTTACCACAGTTAAAAGTAAATAGGGTAATTAAATGTAAAAATGATATTATAATTACCCTAACACATGTCCTAATTATATTGGATAACTATATTTCTACCAAAATAAACCTTAGGAATAATATATTACCCTTTTGGTTCACTTGGATTAGATTAGGACATTTATTATTATTTTATTTAAAGAGGAGTTAAAAGTATTAAATTCAAAGTTTAATAACTAAATCATTTTTAATATAGGGTTATACATAAGATAAATCGGACTATAAATATTAATTAGAGAGATAAACATATTTCATATATAATGGTATTTTATTTATAATTTTTAGACATTAAATAATTAAATTTATTTATGATACAATGATGATTTAGTAATTACCTTATTATTGAAAGATTAAAATAATTTATATTATAAATATTAATATAATTGTAAATTGAGACTTTTGATGTATTCAAAGAATTTTATAGGTTAATATAAAATTTTAGGGTTTATTAAATAATTTTTTTTGAAGTGATAAAGTTGTTATGACTTTCACGAAAACCAAATACTAAATAGTGTCAAAATTGACATAAATGAGTTTTTAAAACAAATACAATATTATTAATTGATATAATATTCCTAAAAAACTAAGGTTCAGTCAAAGGACTTAGATAAGGTTATATATATCCATAATTTACCACTTTGGGTTCTCTTGTCTTTTTATAGTAAGTTTATTAACCATTTATTATAATAATAAAAGAATACATGGTAAAAGTTAAACTATTTAACTAAGAGTTAAATCTAAAAGATAAGGTTAATATGGTGACCTAAACCTGTCTAAAACATATTGGTTGAGATTTTTTCTACCCCTCCCCACCTTATCCTTGAAATAAATTTTTTTGGAGCCATTATAAACTGAATATGATGGTATAATAAAATAATATTTTAAGCTTTTCCGAAAGTGATTCTCATCTCTCTTATAAAAGGGCATTTCCCCTTCTCTCAGATTCACACCTCCAAAGCCATTTGGATCGACCAAAACCTGATTAAATATCCTCTCAACTTCCCTCACTTCAACCTAGAGGCCTTAATTTTATCATAATCCAACATAAGGATCCCTTTTTATCAAATCAAAAGAAATCACCAGAAGAAGAGGTAATAATTTCATCCCCTCTTTCAAATTTCTTTTCTTCTTCCACTTCCTCTTTCTTTATTGTTTCCATACCAAAATAATAACTCTGGTGCCTTCTATATACTATGATATTATTATAAATATGGTACAACCATATTCATTATTCTATCCATCCTATGAATGACAAAGTCACCATACGTGCGTACATACGGCTAACCATCTCCACATCATACTATAGTTTGTTATTCAACATTTCATCATTTGGACGGGTATAATAATGAGCATAATTGTTGTAAAAAATAAATATAACATGATAATGATTCTGTATATATGATATAACATCCAATTACATATTATTTCACCATCAATATAATGGTATTGTCGCTCATGTGTATGTACGGATTATCGTCTCCATGAACGCAAGGAGATTAATTCCCCATCGTAATCATTCTAGAATAATTTTCATTTTATGATTAAAAATAATGTATAAAAACTTAATATCATTATATATATGAATCACATACATCATATCCATATCAAACATGACTTACGTAACAAAACATATAAAGGAAAATGAATCAGTTAACACCTGAAACAATGATACAACTGAAATATTATTAACAAAGCGGTATTATAAGATTATATATGATATCATATTATGTATATGGTTCTTTTATAATTTAATAACAACTATTTCTCAATTATACAGGAGGTTAACATAACCTCTACTAAGGAAAATTATAAGGTAAGGGTTTTGTTGGAACCATGGTCTTCTATGAATGATTTGGAGTGTGGTTTGTGTTTGTTGTCCATCATCAATGGAAGTTCGGATCGTGTACCAGCAAAGAGATCATACCGTTCAAGAAGAAAACAGTTTTGAAGGTGGCGTCGTTTCCCAGTGTTTGCCAAATTTTGGGGGTCTAAAATCTGGATGTTGCTGAGCATCGAGAAAAGTGGATTTATAGGAAGATCTTCATCTAATATGGCAAGGGCATGAGTTTCGTGAAGATGGGATGCATGGACTGGATTTCGCGAAGACCAGAAGAATGGAGGCGGTGAGGCTTCGCGATTACGTCAAGCTTCTCGAACGGCAGAGGCTAGCGAGCTTCGCGGCGATGAAGGGCTTCGCGAGGGAGCTTCGCGGCGAAGGCGTGAAGGTATGTTGACGGTGATTCTTCGCGACTACGTCAAGCTTTGCGAACGACAAAATGTCGTGGTGCTTCGCGATTTGGATAGAATTCCGGCGGAACTTTGGAGCTTCGCGATAGGTGCTGACGTGGCGTTGACTTCGCGCGAAAAGTTCGAGGGTCGGTGGAATCGCCTATAAATTGAGGCCGACCCCCTCAAGCGAAACAGAGAGAATTTCAGATAAATTCCTTTGCTCTCGGTTCGCAAAGGTCTCTCGCGAAGGCAGTGTGCTTCGCGAAAGAGGAGCTTCGCGGCGGCTATTCTAGCTCCGCGAAAGACGTGTGCCCCACGTTGGCTCATTGAGCATCACGAAGAGGCAGGATCTTCGCGATAGCCAAGCATTGCGAAGGCTGGAGCATCGCAAGAGTGCTTCGCGATTGAGCTTCGCGATTGAGCTTCGCGATTGAGCTTCGCGAAATAGCAGGGGCTCTGCGAAGTCTTGTTTGAGCTTTGCAAAATTGGGAGCCTCGCGAAGTACGGTACTTTGTGAAGGCCTTTTCCAAAGGTCGTTTGCCCTGTGGACAAAGGAAAAGGGGTTTTTCCTCAGTGGTTGGAATTTGGATCTTAACAGAGCATTAAACTCAAGACTCTGATGCAAGAAAAGTCTCATGCTGAACAGGAGACAATGAACTTTATGACTTTCAATTGAAGAGACATTCACGTCTATAAACTGAGTGGGACTTCACCAACGGCAGTGAGCCAGGGGAAGTCAACGGGAGTGACCCGAGGGGAGCAGTGGGCTATCCCTGAACCTTTGTAAAGGCAGTGAGCCTGGGACAGAGTGACTGTACCCGAACTTGTGTAATCTACAGCTAGTGAAGCATAGTGGTTTTTGGTACGACCGACAACCTATCGGCGTATGCTCCTTGGATGTAGCCCTTAGTGGTGAACCAAGTAAAAAGGGTTGTGTCTTCTCTGTGCATGTGAATGTTTGCTTTATAATCATAATCTTTATACAGGTTCAACAAGTTCCTACCAATGTGGGAACAAGATCCATCACTTTAAAAAGAAAAAGTGGTCACCCTGATTCACCCCTCCCCTCTCAGGGTGTCCCGGGGTCCTTCAAGTGGTATCAGAGGGTAAAGGTTGCTGGTGTTGAATCAGACCTTTGTTTTCGTTATGGAAAACACGGTCAATGTTAGGGGAGTCCCTCCCTTCGATGGAAGCAATTTCAGGATCAGGAAGAACAGAATGAGATCTCATCTAAGATCTCTTGGAATGGAAGTTCTCTTTTCTACTATTCAAGTAATACAAGTCACTGATCCAACAGGCCTAGCTATGACTGAAACAGACAAGAAACTTCTTGATGCAGATGCTAAAGCACAGAATGCACTCACTGCAGCCCTTTCTGATCAGATCTACCTAAAGGTGATGAATTTCACCTCAGAAAAATCTACGTGGGATAAACTTTAGAATATTTATGAAGGAGATAGAAAAGTGAAGGAGGAGAAACTACAAGTGCTTCACAACCGGTTTGATGATTTGAAGATGCATCCAGACGAGAATGCAGACTCATTCTTAAATCGAATTACTGAAGTAGTTGGAGCAATTTGGGGTCTAGGCGAAGAAATCAAAGACATTGATATTGTAAAGAAAATATTGAGAAGACTTCCACCTCTATATAATGCAAAGGTGTCATCCCTTGAGGAAAGGTATCTTTCCAAACTTTCTCTTGATGATCTACTGAGTAGCTTGGTAGCATATGAAATGAGGGTCAAACCAGAAGATGCTACGACTCGGGTGAGCAAGGAAATGGCATTCAAGGACATGGAAAAACTGAAAATCTCAAAGGATAGTAGCGGTGAATATGACGAAGAAAAAGAAATTCTTTCTCTCATTGCAAAGAAGTTCCAGAAGGGGAAAGGTAAATTCAAAGGGAAGTTACCTCTCGCATGTTTCCGTTGTGGAAAAGTTGGGCACATTGCCTCTCAGTGCTTAAAAATGATCAATGATGAAGACAGTGAGGATGAAAGCCTTGAGAATCCTCAGAGAAGGTTCTTCAAAAAGGGAGACTTCAAATCTGGTAAGAAAATGTAAAGGAAGAGTTTTGTCTGTGAAGAGGAAGAACATGATAATTAATTCTGTGACGAAAAAGAACCAGAATTCAAAACTGGGAACCATGCTTCTATGATGGCCACTATTGAAAATCTAGAAGATACTGAAGGAGAAAAGCAACTGAGAACTTGTGCAGATCCTAAGATACAACTTAAGGATGCGGTTAGTAAGCTCAAGATTAATTGTAAGAGCTGCAATAAGTGTAAATCTATTGTAGAAGAATCAACTTAATACGTTGATCAACTTGAAGCTGAAATTGAATGACTAGAAGAATTTTTGAAGGTACAGTCTAAAATAATCGAAAGTAATGATGATGTAGTAGATCTGAAGCTGAGAATTGAAGAGCAGGCTAAGGTCATCAATGACCTCACCTCCAGACTGGATGAAAAATCCAAGACTACTGATGGTCTTGAGGAGGAATTAGTTACTCTAAGAAGAAAACTGGAGACTGAATCAGTTTCAAAAGAATCGAAGAAGAAAATACAGTTTGGAAGATTCTCAGATGCAGAATTACTAGTAAGGTCCAAGTGTGGTTCAGATGGGGTTGAAAAAATCTTGAGTAATCAAAGACCCGCTTGCATGGGAAAGAGTGGAATTGGCTGTGAGGCTGAGACATCAACTGCTGAAAGTGAAAAGACCCAAAATAAAGATAAGATGAAAGTTGAACATTCTGAAACGTTGCCTAGAATTCCGAAAAAGGAACCCTCAATCCAAACTAAAAGGGGACCTAAAAATTATTCTCAAACATTCAGAAATGATAGACACTCTTAATATTCTCCCAAGGAAGAAGGTATGAGGAGAAATTCAAGTGAGAAGACATTTCCTCTCATGAAGTGTCAGTTATGTGGCTATCTGGGCCATACCATGTCATATTGTGAAGAGGCAAGAAGCTATCTGAATGGAGAAGATATAGAATCTCAAAAAAGGAGAACAATTTCATATCCTAATTCTTATAGAAGAAATAATTTCTATGGATATTGTTTTTGTTGTTCTAACTTTGGTCATAAGGCCGCTAATTGCAGGCAGAGAAGGGACATGGACACCTCATACCGAAGTTCAAGACAAGTCATGTCTCGTCAGCAAGATAGTGTTTCTCTTTCAAACAGGTTTTCACCTCTCAAAGAAGACTTTGACTATAAAGAACCTGGGTATGCAGAAGAGATAATTGAAAGACCATCAGTTCTTTATACTCGATCTAATGTATCATGGAAGGAAAGGAAGAAGATTGAGAAATCCAACCTTGCAGAGGTAGCTCTCAAAGCTACAAAGAACAACAGTACCTGGATTCTGGATAGCGGTTCTTCATCTCATATGACAGGTAATGCTGGCCTACTAACGAATATCATAAGGAATGTCGATGGTACATTAAGATTTGGTAATGATGGGGCTCTAAAAATCAAAGGGAGTGGAAGTACAGAATTAGCTAATGAAGAGCTAAAGAAGACTGAAATCCTTTATGTAGATGGCCTACGTCATAATCTCCTCAGCGTGAGTCAACTCTGTGACTCAGGACTTATAGTCACGTTTAATCAGAAAGGCTGCACTATCAAGGGAAAGACTGGAAATTCTCTTATGAAGGGATGCAGAACAGAAGGTAACTTGTATCAGGTTGATAGTGAAGAAAATGTATGTTACATGACTATTGAAGAAGAAAACAATTTGTGGCATCGGAGACTGGGACACATCAATCAACAAGACATGGAGAAAATATCAAAATTGAGAATTTTCATGGACATTCCCAACCTGAAGCGTGAGTGTGAAAAATCTTGTGATGCTTGTATGCGTGGGAAGCTGGTCTGCAGTTCATATCGGCCAAAGAAGAAAATAGCATCTCACCTTCTTGATCTGATTCATACAGATGTTTGTGGGCCAATAACTGTTGCCGGAACTCATGGAGAAAGGTACTTTGTCCTTTTCCTAGATGATTACAGTAGAATGGCATGTGTTATGGTCATTCATAGGAAACGACAAGTCCTTGACTGCATGAAAACATATCGGCGAATCGCCGAGAATGATACTGGATGAACAATCAAAGTGTTGCGATCTGACAATGGAGGAGAATACACGTCCATTGAATTTGAGAATTATCTGGAGAAACATGGGATACAGCATGAGGTAGCTGCTGTGAGAAATCCACAACAAAATGGAGTTGTTGAATGTAGGAATCAACAGGTGAACAACATGGCACGAACAATGCTGATTGAGAGTCGTATTCCCCGACATTACTGGAAAGAGGTTGTTCAAGCTGCAGTGTACATTCAGAATCGAACAGGACTCTATATGGGTGAGACGAAGACACCATATGAATTGTGGCATGGACGGAAGCCTTCTCTAAAATACTTTCGTGTCTTTGAAAGTAAATGCTTCATCAGGAACAAATAAGGAAATCAAGGGAAGTACGGTGACAATGCAGATGAAGGAATTTTACTCGGTTACTCAATGAACAGCAAAGCCTACAAATGTTTCAACAAGTGTTTGGGAAGGATTGTGGAAAGCAGTGATGTTAAGATAATTGAAGAGAAAACCACAAATGCTTCAAGGACGCCATATGCTGATGTGATAGAAAGTTAGGAAGAATGTGAACGTGAAGAAAATACAAATGCAGAAATAGAGGAATCTGTTCAAAACACTCAGTAGTCACATCAAGATGTTGACTCAGAAGAAGAATCTGAAGATGAAACAATGGCTGAATAGAATACTACTGAACCTCGTAGGAGAAATCGAAGAGCTGAGATTGATCCATCCAACATAATTGGGGACAGGAACGCACCCACTCAAACAAGAAGGATGAGGAATACCACGCAATCTGCATTTCTATCAGTTGTAGAGCCATCCTCATTCGAAGAAGCTGCAAAAGATAAATCTTGGGTGAAATCCATGAATGATGAATTAGATCAGATTGACAAGAATCAGATATGGGATCTTGTCCAGAGACCCGAAGGTTACAATGTTATTGGTACCAAATGGATCTTCAAAAATAAGTTCGATGAGCATGGAAGTGTCATCAGAAACAAGGAACGACTGGTATGTAAAGGATACTCCCAGATTGAAGGCATTAATGTTGAAGAAACCTTTGCTCCAGTGGCTAGACTGGAGTCAATCAGGCTTTTCCTTGCCATGGAACTCCAAAGAGGATATAAAGTATATCAAATGGATGTCAAGACAGCATTCTTGAATGGTGTACTCGAAAAAGAAGTCTACATTGAACAACCAGTGGGATTTGTTTTGGGTACTGATGAAACAAAGGTCTGTAAACTGAAGAAATCTCTATATGGTTTGAAGCAGGCACCACGGGCATGGTACTCACGGCTGGACTCATATCTCAAGATGTTGGAATTCAAAAGAGGAGGATTTGATCAGAATCTCTATGTGAAGAATTCTCCAAAAGATCAATTCATGGTTCTTGTCTACGTTGATGATATCATATTTGGTGGCAGTAGGCAGAAATCAGTGGATGAATTTTCCAACCACATGAAATCAGAATTTGAAATTTCTATGATTGGGGAGCTCACATATTGCTTGGGGCTGCAAGTGATTCAAAAGAAGGAATACACTTTCATTTCTTAGGAAAAATATGCAAGAGAGTTGCTGAAGAAGTTCAATATGCAAGACTCCAAACCAATGTAAACTCCGATTGCAGTTGGAACTAAACTTGGAAAGCATGAGGATGGGAACTCTGTTGATCCCACCATGTACAGGAGGATCATTGGAAGCCTACTGTACCTGACAGCGACAAGGCCAGATATTGTCTTTGCAACATGCCTTGCGGCCCGCTTTCAGAGTAATCCAAAGGAGGAACATCTGGCAGCAGTAAAAAGAATCATGAGGTACATTCAAGGTACACATAACTTCGGGTTATTTTTTGCTGCAGGCAGAGACAGTGAATTATCAGCGTTTTCTGATGCTGATTGGGCTGGTGATGTAGTAGACAGAAAGTCCACTAGTGGTGGAGCTTTCTATATTGGGCAGAAATGTGTTGGCTGGTTGAGAAAGAAACAAGAAAGTACTTCTCTTAGTACTGCTGAAGCCGAGTATATCTCCGCCACAAAGGAATGCACTCAACTGCTATGGATGAAGCAGCAATTAACTGACATTGGCGATGAGGTGACGCAACCAATGGTGATTTACTGTGACAATAAGAGCGCAATTGATCTTACGAAGAATCCTGTTCAACATTCTCGTACAAAACACATAGAAATCAGGTATCACTTTATCAAATAGAAAGTTGAGCAAAGCGTGATTAGATTGGATCATGTGGGAACAGATGAACAAGTGGCTGATATCCTGACAAAGCCACTGTCAGCGGCTGTGTTTGAGAAGCATCGGTTGAACCTCGGTGTTCGACCACCTCCCAGTGCATAAGGATGATATAGAGTACCCCTCTCCCCATTTGTTATAAATGTTTTAATCTGTTTATGGATATAATGTAGGTTTCTGGGGGAGATACTATCCAGGGGGAGTATGGTTTGAGCTGAACGTGAAAAATTTTACTGGTCTTTGGATTTATTGTCAATGGGGGATAAAGGAGAAGGAATAAATTCAGGTGACTTATGAGAATAATGAGAAGGAAAACAGTGGAACCCAATTTAAGCCTCCTATCTTGTTTTCTACACCGATCATTGCTCACGTAGACTTAGAGTGGTGGCCGGGTTGATTCCTGCGTTTTTTTTTTGGTTCTCACATTTATGGAGATCTATTGAATTTTTCTTCTAATTGCCAACAAACCCAAAGGGGGAGATTGTTGGAACCATGGTCTTCTATGCATGATTTGGAGTGTGGTTTGTGTTTGTTTTCCATCATCAATGGATGTTCGGATCGTGTACCAGCAAAGAGATCATACCGTTCAAGCAGACAACAGTTTTGAAGGTGGCGTCGTTTCCCAGTGTTTGCCAAATTTTGGGGGTCCAAAATCTGGATGTTGCTGAGCATCGCGAAAAGTGGATTTATAGGAAGATCTTCATCTAATTTGGCAAGGGCATGAGTTTCGTGAATATGGGATGCATGGACTGGATTTCGCGAAGACCAGAAGAATGGAGGCGGTGAGGCTTCGCGATTACGTCAAGCTTCGCGAACGGCAGAGGCTGGCGAGCTTCGCGGCGATGAAGGGCTTTGTGAGGGAGCTTCGCGACGAAGGCGCGAAGGTATGTTGATGGTGATTCTTCGCGACTACGTCAAGCTTCGCAAATGACAAAATGTCGTGGTGCTTCGCGATTTGGACAGAATTCCGGCGGAACTTCGGAGCTTCGCGATAGGTGCTGACGTGGCGTTGACTTCGCACGAAAAGTTCAAGGGTCGGTGGAATCGCCTATAAATTGAGGCCGACCCCCTCAAGTGAAACAGATAGAATTTCAGAGAAATTCCTTTGCTCTCTGTTCGCAAAGGTCTCTCGTGAAGGCAGCGTGCTTCGCGAAAGAGGAGCTTCGCGGCGGCTATTCTAGCTCCGTGAAAGACGTTCGCCCCGCGTTGGCTCAGTGAGCATCACGAAGAGGCAGGAGCTTCGCGATATCCAAGCATTGCGAAGGCTGGAGCATCGCAAGAGTGCTTCGCGATTGAGATTCGTGATTGAGCTTTGCGATTGAGCTTCATGAAATGGCAGGGGCTCTGCGAAGTCTTGTTTGAGCTTTGCAAAATTGGGAGCCTCGCGAAGTAGGGTACTTTGCGAAGGCCTTTTCCAAAGGTCGTTTGCCCTGTGGACAAAGGAAAAGGGGTTTTTCCTCAGTGGTTGGAATTTGGATCTTAACAGAGCATTAAACATAGGACTCTGATGCAAGCAAAGTCTCATGCTGAACAGGAGACAATGAACTTCATGACTTTCAATTGAAGAGACCTTCACGTCTATAAACTGAGTGGGACTTCACCAACGGCAGTGAGCCAGGGGGAGTCAACGGGAGTGACCCGAGGGGAGCAGTGGGCTATCCCTGAACCTTTGTAAAGGCAGTGAGCCTGGGACAGAGTGACTGGACCCGAACTTGTGTAATCTACAGCTAGTGAAGCATAGTGGTTTTTGGTACGACCGACAACCTGTCGGCGTATTCTCCTTGGATGTAGCCCTTAGTGGTGAACCAAGTAAAAAGGGTTGTGTCTTCTCTGTGCATGTGAATGTTTGCTTTCTAATCATAATCTTCATACGGGTTCAACAAGTTCCTACCAACGTGGGAACAAGATCCATCAATTTAAAAAGAAAAAGTGGTCACCCTGATTCACCCCTCCCCTCTCAGGGTGTCCCGGGGTCCTTCAGGTTTTTCATCTCACTACTTATTCTCGTGAGATTCATGTTATGTTGGCCACTATTTCCTTTTGTGTAGTGTATGTATTGCCCATTACTATATTCTTAGTATAATATACTTTAATTTATAGTTATTCACATATTCTTTGTATGATACTTCCTTCATGTAGTATATGTTCCGTAAGTTACCAAATTGGTAAGGAAATATCAAATTTCAATTTCCACCCATTGGGCTATACACATACTTCATTTATTATTTTACTCCAAGATTATGTGTGGAATCACTATTTATTATTTACATAGTAATTTCCACTGACCTTTTTGTGGATATACATTTGATACACATAATCACTCCTTTGAAAAATTCTCATTCCATTGATATGAACTTGTTAAGGGTAATCTAAACTCAATTTCCATTCATTGAGTTAAACATCCGAGTCATTGGTTTTGTTTTTACAAGAATATGTGTGAATTTCATATTATTTATTTATACTTAATATCAAATTATATTGAGTGTATTTATATTTTTCACTCATAATCATTTCATTATTTTATCCTTAATCAAAGGATAATGTCTTTATAAACTATTTCGTCTTAATTTACATTCCATTGAGACCTCTTTGTTGTTATGAACCAATTCACTTTTATATAGTGTATATAAAATCATTTGACATATTATATTATGAATCCCTTTATTCTTATGATATTATAAAGTTCTGATTATTTTTATTCCTCAATTACTTGTACTGAATCATCTCTCATTTGGTTAGGAACTCTTTAACTAAAATATCATTTTAAATGTTTTATAGATTTATACTTCTAAATCATTCTCATTAATGTCTATGTTATAAAAATTGTTTTAAGTATTAATTTATATGGACATGAATGTTTTGAAATTAAAATTCCTTTCAAATGTTTCAAATTGGTATGGGACACTTTGATTCAAAAATCTCTTTTAAACGACTTCTTTGATAAATATTGCAACTTTTAAGTGCTTTCAAGGAAAAAGGGATATTTCCATCAAATAGTTTTACTGATTATTTTCATCTATGTAAACATCCTTAATTATTCTTGATTGAGGTTGATTTATAATAATAAAATATTGTATATTGTATTGAATGAGTTATGTTTGACTATGGATGTGCTATTTTTATACCATTCCTGGTTTGTGGTTAAAATATTGACATTTCGTATGCTAGTTCTAATACGAATTTTTTGATTATGTTTCAACCTTTTCATATGAGGAATGAATTGGAATTATTATCTGATGGGTGGATCCCTCGATAGCTCTTTGATGCATCGGTAGGTCTAATGAGACAAACTAGTGTCTTGTCACATGGACTTGAAAAAATCTTATTTGTAGTCTTGGCACGAGGCCTTGACTATGTGGTTATGATGTTCAGCATTATTCATTTTATCATTATGAAATAAGATATTGATATTATATGGGATTATTATACTAGTAGAAAATCCATGTGAATAAGTAAATGGTACTATTTTATTTATCTTTTCCATATTATTCTGATGTTTAAGTTTAAAAGTCTTGTATTTTAGTCTTATACATTGCCTTAAATGTTTATAATTATTTATGATTGTTTCCGCTATATTGTTATCCTTACTAAGCATCTGAGCTTACCCCTTTCTTATGTTTTCTTTTTCACAGGATGCAAAGAAGTATATTATGTTTGACCTGTAGGGATAGGTTAAGGGATATGAGTGTGTTCATAGGAGACACATTTTTGTTGTTGTTTTTCTATGATGTAATGTAAAACTTATGTATGTATATAGTACTTCCAAGGATACTAAACTAATCGGTCGCTTGAGACATGATATCTTATGATCATTACAATGTTATGTAATAATGCATCGACTCTGGGTAACTGGGGTCGGGGCGTTACAGTTGGTATCAGAGGAATTTTAGTACAAACCTTGGATGCTTGATTTAAAAAAACTCTGATTAGAGAACATTACACTAAGATAGACATTGAGGATTAGTATTAAATAACTTCCTAGAATTTTTGTAATGTAGAGATTTTGTGTATTTTCCAAGAAATGTATCCCTGTCCGGATACGAAAAGGTAAAGGCGGATCTGGCACAGATGTACCTGGGAGTAAAAACTCTGACAAGGAGTTTTGGGCTTGACCCGGCGTATCCTGGTATATGACAATGGGTCTTGCTGAACCCTTGGTTATGACACTCCCATGGTATATTCTTAAGATAATTAATGTTTTCTTTACAAACCGATTTGAAGGATTTGAAAATAATATCAGAATAAATAACCTTGATTAATCCAATGGTGTTTTAGATTGAAAATAAGGTGTCATGATATTATATAAATGATTTTATGACTATTGTTACTCACACTTTGCCTTCTAGTTTTATTCAATGGATGGATTACAATGAAGTCATAGTAATGTTGAACATGATGTAAAAGGTGTAAATAGTTGTGGAAATGAGCAATGAAATTTTATGTTGATAGGAGTAAAATATATCATGTTCATGCCGAATCAATTTTCCAAAAATAAGATCAACAAAATATACATTAACCAACTCCCAAACTCAACAAATAAGAGAAATGTGGATAATGATAACAGATCCAGTAGTGGAGACCATAGAGAAAAGAAAGCTCATTTTCCATCATGCAAGAAATTTGGAAGGAGACACCAAAGAAAGTGTCTCAATGGAACAAAGAAATGATTTATGTGTGGGAAAGAAGGACATAAAGTAAAGAATTGCTGAGAAAATGAAGAGTAATATAGAAGAAAATAAAAATGATCATAATAATACATTTACAATTATTTTCTGTAAATTTAGGGGACCTGGGCATTACCAAAGTAAATGTCCTATTCTATAGGATAACCTCTAATTCATGGAATAACATATGTGGAAATTAATGGATGTATAAATGTTTAAAAGTATTAATGCTCTATGTTGATAGGATTACTTTGGAAGACTTTTCTCTTGTATGTGTAACCCTTTAGTTTGTTATATGAAAATGCTATTTGAGTAAGAATTATCTTTTCTTTTGGATATAGTTAAAAAGAACCATTTGGGTTTATATGATCATTGAATTTGATTCAATTGCATGTTATTAATTTTGGGGAAGAAAATGCAAGGTATGAGATAACATTTGGGGTTAAAATATGTTATGGTTATTTTTGAGAAATTTATCTCATTTTTATTAATATTATAAAATTATATAGTTTTTGAAAAAGGACAACACAAAGATCATGTGACAACCCATCATGTCAGACAAAGCTGTGGGAATCAAACCCACAACCAAAGTGCGACTGGGATTTATCACCTACCACTGGACAATGTGAAGTCCCTAGTTAGTATGACTAGTTCTTTTTAGTTAAATGATTTTATGGATCATGAATATGTGATTCTAGGAAATTATTATTTATCCATATTATAGGGAAATGATTTGGTGATTAGGAGATAAATGTTATTTTTGGAAGACATTCGCTCTTTTGGGAACAGTATATGCCTAAGGAAAATAGAATACTATGGGATTTCATTTGAGGAGTAATGGTGGATTTTTTTTGAATAATGTATGTTGTTTTGTGGACTTATATATATTTGGGTTATTTATAAAAAATGATTAACCTATCATAGAGAATATGTGATTATGTTAATAACTTTTAAGTATGTGACTTTAATATTAGTCAATGTTATATGGAGATAAATGTTAAGATTTGTCGTGGAAGACTATGTGATCAAATCCTTCTAAATTTTGGGTTTCAAACTTAGTTTAGATTATTTTGAATAATCGTAAGGACAATTTTTATTAATGGTCTTTATTGAACTTTCGGTATTGCTTGTTTAATTTTGGAGATTAAGAGTAGTATTTCTTTCTATAAAGGATTATCCATTTTAGGGATCATCTGATCTTGTACTAACCATTTTGGTTTTGGTTAATGTCTAAAGACAAGGGAAACATATATATCACCTTTTATGGATTATGTGATTCTCTAGAAGTTGATTCTAATGCTTTAGGTGTGACCAATTCATCTTGAATACTTATCTTTTAGAGTGAAAGATGAGTTTGTGGTAGAAATTAGTTAAAGGAGGGAACTCTACTTATCAAGTATTCTTTTTCTTATTCTATGGATAAAATAATTCTCAAACATTAGGGAAAGTATCTTAAAACCAAAAATGTGTTATCCTAATACATTATTTTTTGTTTAACTGGTGATATTTTAAATCATCGTAGATTTATGGCTTTGAGACTCTCAATTTTCCGCTCACTTGTTTGTGATTGATGACCTCAATCACTCCCTATAAATATTTACATTTTTTCTCCAATTAAAATTTCCACCAATGTTATCCTATTAAAAATCTTAATTTGGTGGTGACTTTTTCATTTTCTTTTCCCTCTTATTAAGAATAAATTTTACTAACCCTATTTCTGATGTGGGTTTTCCACAAAGGTATCTTTTATTTTTTACCTTTTATTTTCGAAGAAAATTTTCAAAGTGTGAGGACACAATTTATTGAATGAGGGAAGAATGTAACACTCCAAGCTTCCATGGTACGTTTCTCTTTGAATAATACAATAGTGTGCAAAGTACTCAACACCGAGTTCAACTGCACCACGACCTATCAAACTAGCCATTTAAAAAGTGGTTGCGAATAGTAATAACAAAATTTTGAATTTTATATACTCCATATAATTTTAACATCCATATTATGTGTTTCTTTAATATAATATAAGAACAAATTAAATTTTTTAGATAAAATAAGTATTTTTCAAAAAATTCAATTTTACCACCTTTTAATGGCGAACCCTTTTTAAATCCAATATTTCATACTTTTATATATTTAATTTGAAAAAATAAACTTCTTTTTTAGAATCAGGACATAAAAATATAGTTTGGATATATTTTTTTATGCTTTTCTGATAACTTTCATATTTTGCTGAATAGTGAAAAATAATAAATTATAATTGAAAACAAATTTTTTAATAAAAATAATTTATAGTGTTAAATTAAACATTTTAATTTTTTTGGAGTATAAATAGATTGTATTTTTATCATTTAATCCAATTTTGGTTATTGTATGTAATTTTATATTTTAATTGGACATAAACACATATCAATCTTTTGATAGTTTTTACTTCTTAAAAACATGCTTTCTGGTCTTAACAACAGGAATATTTTTTTTAAATTAATTAATACAAATTATTTTTTTTTAATTTGATAAAATAAACATAATTTCTGAATTTGTAATATCAAAATTATCTTTGGGGGAATTTTTGGTATTTTTCGAAAAACTTTAAATTTTTGATGAATAGTGAAAAACACTTGGTTATTGTTTAAAGCTGACTTTTAATTTAAATAATTATTTTTAATTTAAATATATTTTTAAGTAAAAATATATACATAATACATGTATTATTTCAATTTAATATATTGAAGTCATTTTATAATAAGATTAGATATATAAAATTTTATTGAACTTTTTACCGCCTTTTACTCACCTTCTAGGCACATTTGCGAATTTGCATAAAACATAATTTTTCTGCTTCTGTGAATTGAATATCAAATATTCAAGAGACAAAATTGACATCAGTAAGTAAAATTTGGTTCAATAGGATTAAAATAATTTTTGGTGAATAGTAACTTTTGACTTTTATTTACCACGGTTAAAAGTAAATAGGGTAATTAAAGGTAAAAATGATATTATAATTACCTTAACACATGTCCTAATTCTATTGGATAAGTTTATTTAGACCAAAATAAACCTTAGGAATAAAATATGGTTCTTTTGGACCACTTGGATTAGATTAGAACACTTATTATTATTTTATTTTAAGAAGAGTTAAAAGTGTTAAATTCAAAGTTTAATAACTAAACCATTTTTAATATGGGGTTATACATAAGATAAATTCAACTATAAATATTAATTATAAATATAAAAAGACTTCCTATATAATGTTATTTTATTTTTAATTTTTAGACATTGAATAATTAAATTTATTTATGACACAATGATGCTGCAGTAATTACCTTATTATTGAATGATTAAAATAATTGATATTATAAATATTAATATAATTTTAAATTGAGACTTTTTATGTATTCCAAAAAATTTATAGGTTAATATGAAATGTTATGGTTGATTAAATAAGTTTTTTTTGAAGTGATAAAGTTGTTATGACTTTCACAAAAACCAAATACTAAATAGTGTCAAAATTGACATAAATGAGTTTTTAAAAAAAATACTATATTATTAATTGATCTAATATTCCTAAAAATCAAATGTTCTGAAAAAGGACTTAAATAATATTATATATAACAATAATTAACCACTTTCGGTTCTCTTGGATTTTTATGATAATTTTATTAACTATTTATTACAATAATACAAGAATACATGGTAAAAGTTAAACTATTTAACTAAGAGTTAAATCTAAAAGATAAGGTCAATATAGTGACCTAAACATGTCTAAAACATATTGGTTGAGATTTTTTCAACCCATACCCAACTTAGCCTCGAAATAAATCTTTTTTGAGTCATTATAAATCGAATATGATTGTATAATCAAATAATATTTCAAACTTTTCCTAAAAAGACCATCACCTCTCTTATAAAAGGGTACTTCCCCTTCTCTAAAAATCACACCTACAAATCCATTTGGATTGGACAACCCTGGATAAAATATCTTTCCAAATACCATCACTTAAATCTAGATGTCTTACTTTGATCAAAAGCCAAACTAAGGAGGCCTTTGGATCAAATCAAAAGGAATCACCCGATGAAAAGTAAATAATTTCATCACCTCTTTCAAAGTTATTTTCTTCTTCCACTTACTCTTTCTTTTTTTTCATACCACAATATTAAATCCATTACCTTAAACATACTTTGATATTATTATAAATATTCTACAACTATATTCATTATTCTATCCATCCTATGAATGACAAAATCACCATATGTGCGTACGTACGGCTTACCATCTCTACATTGGGGTTTAGTTTTTTATTCAACACTTCATCATTTTGATGGGTATAATAATGAGTATAATTGATTTAAATAATAAATATAACATGTTAATTATTCTGTATTTATGATATACCATCAAATTACATACGATTCCACCATCAATAGAATGGTATTGTCGTTCGTGCGTACGTACAGATTACCGTCTCCACAAACGTGATGAGATTCATTACCCATCGTAACCATTCAAGAATAATTTTAATTTTATGATTAAAAATAATTTTTAAGCACTTAATATCATTCTATATATAAATCAAATACATCATATCCATATCAAACATTCCTTACATAACAAAACATATAAAGGAAAACAAATCAGTTAACACCTGAAACAATGATACTACTGAAATCTTATTAACAAAGCAATATTAGAAGATAATATATATTATAATATTATGTAGGTGGTTCTTGTATAATTTAATAATAATTATTTCTCCATTATATAGGAGGTTAACCTACTCTCTACTAAGGAAATGTACAAGGTGAGGGGTTTTCATCTAACTTTTTATTCCCATGAGATTCATGCTATATTGGCCACTATTTCCTTTTGTGTGGTGTATGTATTGCCCATGATTATATTATTGGTGTAATATACTTTAAGTTATGGGTACTTACATCTTCATTGTATTATTCTGCTTTTATGGGGTGTATGTTTCGTAACTTACCAAATCGGTAAGGGAATTTCAAATTTCAATTTCCACTCATTGGGCTTTACGCATACTTCATTGATTATTTTACTCCAATATTATGTGTGGAATCACTATTTATTATTTATGTAGTAGTTTCCACTCCAATTTATGTGGATATACATTTTTTACACATAATCACTCCATTGATAAATTCTTATGCCATTGATATGAACTTGTTAAGGGTAATCTTAACTCAATTTCCATTCATTGTGTTAAACATCCAAGTCATTGGTTTTGTTTTTACAAGAATATGCATGAATGTACTCTTATTTATTTATACTGAATATCCAATTATATTTAGTGTATATATATTTTTCATGCATAATTATTTCATTGATTTGTCCTTAATCTAAGGATACGGTCTTTATAAGGGATTTCGTCTCAATTTACATTCCATTGAGACCTCTTTGTCATTATGCACCAATTCACTTTTATATGGTGTTATATAATATCCTTTGATATATTATATCATGAATCCCTTTATTATCATGATATTATAAAGTTTTTATAATTTTTGTTCCTCAATTACTTGTATTCAAAGGTCTCTCATTTGGTTAGAAACTCTTTAACTAAAATATCATTTTAAATGTTTTAATGATTTATTCTTATAAATCTTTCTCATTAATGTTCATGTTTTAAAAATGGTTTTAAGTATTTATTTATATGGACTTGAATGTTTTGAAATTAAAATTCCTTTCAAATTTCTCAAAGTCGTATAGGACACTTTGATTCAAAATCTCTTTTAAACGACTTCTTTGATAAATAGTGCGACTTTTAAATGTTTTCAAGAAAAAGAGGATATTTCTATCAAATAGTTTTACTGATTATTTTCATCTATTTCAATATCCTTAATTTTTTAGAAAGTTGAGACATATGATGGTTTCCCAACCCATATCCCTGCAAAATTTATTAAAAAGTAAATATTTACAGGGAAGTCTCGAGGTGTAATGATGCTACACCAGTAAAAAATTAAAGCAGTTACATGGAGATATAAGAAAAAACACATACCAATTAAAAATATAGGAACTATAAATCTACAAGAAAATATTTCCTTCGTCATTTTTAAAACAATAAGTGGTATGCTCTTCATAGGAAGTACAGATCATCATAACAGGAATTCATAATGTAAATCAGTGATTATTAAAGGGAAGCATCTGTTTAGAAATCCAGAAATTCCAGCCCATGTGACATGTCAACACCAGGTCACGAAGAGAATTCAAGAACCTCACCAGCATATCATCTCCTCTTATATTATGCCATTTTTTTATCTAAACCAACATTAAGTCTTGTTTTTTAAAAATTAAGGTCGGCTCCCAACAATTAATCGATATTTTTCATTATTCTTGATCGAGGTTTATTTATTATAATAAAATCTATTATATTGTATTGAATGAGTTATGTTTGACTATGGATGTGCTATTTTTATACCATTCATGGTTTGTGGTTAAAATATTGGCATTTCATATACTAGTTCTAATATGAATGTTTATATTATGTTTTAACCTTTTCATATGAGGAATGCATTGGACTTAGTAAGTGACGGGTGGAGCCTACTATATCTCCTCAATGCATCCATAGGTCTCATGAGACAAACTAGTGTTTGAAATAAGTCCTTTACAAAATATTTTTTATAGTCTTGGCATGAGTCCTTGACTAGGTGGTTATGATGTCCTGCATTATGCATTCCATCATTATGAAATTAGCTATTGATATTACATGTGATTATTCGACTAGTAGAATATCCATGTGAATAAATAAATGACACTATTTGATTTATCTTTTCCGTATTATGCTGAAGTTTTAGTTTTAAAGGATTGTGTTTTAGTCTTATATGTTGCATTTAATGTTTATGCTTATTTATGATAGTTTCCACTATATTGTTATTCTTACTGAACATCTTAGATCACCCCTTTATTATTATTTTTTCCTAGGATGCAAAGAAGTATATTATTCTTGACTTGTCGGAATAGGTTAAGGGATATGATTGTGTGCAAAGGGAACACATTTTTTTTGTTGTATTTATGACGTAATATAAAACTTATATATGTATCTAGTACTTCCAAGTCTACTAAACTAATCGGTCTTTTGAGACTTGATCTCTTGTGATCATTCCAATGTTATGTAATAATTCATCGACTCTGGGAAACTAGGGTCGGGCTGTTACATAGAGGTATCCAGTATAATGATAATATCATGACATAATAATAGATTTTTAAAATATATCCCATTTTTATTTACTTGAGTCATATGGTTCTTATTTGTTTCTGGACATGATAATTAAATGTAACAAGGATTGGGTACCAACATCAGGACTTGATATTATAAAAATATAGTTTTCCTTGTATTTAATTTTATTTATATTATATATGAGTAAGGTTGTGATTTAAAGTTTAGAGGACCAAAACTCCATATGTTTTAGAGGTTAATTTCATGTTAAAGAAACTTGTAAAATAATACCAATGATTCACCGCCCCCTCGCCCACCTTATTATAGGTATATCACATTCTCGGTCACTTCAATCAGTATCAAAGAAAATGTTCCCTATATTAAATCCTCACTTAGTTATAGATTGAAAATATAAATTTATTAAATATTATTGGTATTCCTATATTCAGTGAATAAAATTATCATGGATAAAATAATATCATGATGCTCTATCTTCTTTTATATAGCCATGATGTTGTAGAAGCTGACTCTAAAGGATGTTTACAAATGAGAAATATGATCCCATGACATTCAATAATAAAATGAACATGGAAAGTGATTTAATAGAAATAAATTCCATTCTCATTTAACTATCAAACAAATTTTACATGAAGTTTATGGGTCTCCAAACTACTAATGATACTTATGAAAAATATGAAAGAAACTTTGAAAGAAATGTGAATGTAAAGGAAGTAAATCTTCAAATATAGAGGAGTAAATTTGAGGATTTGAGGATGTATAATGAAGAAACTATTAATGAATACTTCAAAAAATTAAATTCTATTTCAACAATATAGAAGGATTTAGAGATACTTTAGAAGATTCAACTATCATCAAGAAGGTAAATAAAAACTTCTCGAACATGTATGTTTTTAAATTTTTAGCATTAGAATATTTAGATGATTTATATCATATTTAATTTAATAACACACTTTTTACTTATGAGGTGAGGAAATATCTAGCATATAAGAAGAATTCCAAGGAGGAGATCAATTTTGGACATATAAAGAAACTTAAAATATAAAAGGACAAGGATGTGTACTTCAGTGAATTAAAATATGAGGAAGATAATGATGAAGAGTTTAAAACAATTATGTCTCTTATCTCAAGGAACTTTAAAAAAGGAAAATTTATATAAGAAATTAGACTCCCACTAAAATGTTTTTAGTGTGGCAGAATCATGAACTTTTTAAAAAAAATATCCAAGGAATAAAGGTGGGGAGTATGAGAATGATGAGTGATAATAAAAACCTCAGAGGAATAAATTTACTGAAGGTTTAAATAAAGTTAAAAAATCTATTAAAGGTAATAAAAGGTTCACCTGAATGAAAATAAAGATTATATTGAGTAAAAAATAAGAAAACTACTCCATAAATAATGTTCTATAAGAAAAATAAGTTTTTTAAAAGTTTATAAAATTTATGTATAATGTTAAAAAACATAAAGAAACGTTAAAAAAGTTAAGAATATTAATGTGGTAAAATGTATATGTTACTGATATTGAAAGTGTAACTTCAGGACTGTCTTTAGAAAAACACTAAATTCAAAATAGATACTAGAAAGTTAAAAAGGGAAAGTGAAAAGAAGAGTGAATGAAAAGAAGATTTTCTTAAAAGGAATATTCTTACATTGATTAAATCAAAATCCTCAAGATGAAAGTTTCAAAACAAGGTAAAATGGTGGGATACCTTCAACAAAAACATATCTTTAAGGAAGAAGAGTTATGTACGACGTGATAAATGTGTCTTAAGGATGGAAATTTTATGAGCAAGATGAGTGAATATTTCAAAGAAAAATCCATGGAAGTTAAAGGTGAATCATCTTAGGATACTCATAATTCTCATCCAAAAAACCAAGTGAAATATAAACCTACAAAACATGAAAGTAAATACTGTTTTACTAAACATGTGGGTTCAAAAAATAAATATAGAAATGTTTTTGAATATAAGAGACATGAAAAAATTATCATATCATCGTAATTTAATAATAAATTCTGGTCAAATAGTTTCACACTCTATTGGAAATCAAAAATTTTAAGTACCACTAGACCTCAATAATATTTTTCTAGATATAATTTAAATCAGTATGGAAGATCAAGGTTTAGAGACTATTGTTGGTGTTGTGGAATATTTTTTCATAAGGAATATAGATATTGGTATAACATGTTATTTCCATGGAGTATGTATGAATCAAGTGGGAGAAACTATGAAAGAAATGAAAGTATTTATAGTAAGATGGATAATAATTTATGGATAGTCAAATATATAACTAAAATTTCTTTAAAAATTCCAAATAAAAATATATTTGGAAACCTAGAGAAAATATAGAGAATATTTGGCCAAAAGATTTTCTGTGTTGAAGGTTGTATAACTACTATTCTAGGGAAAATTCCTCATAATGAAAAATAATAGGAAGTTATGGAAAGGAAAACGGGATAAAGGCCACTTTTATTTTATATTTCTCTACAAGATAGAAGAGATGGAAATTCATAGATGATTAATAGCAGTTAATACTCCCATAAAATGATTATAAAATAATATTAAGAAATATTGAATAATTTTATGGGGAGTGGTTTCATTTATTAATGATAGCTCCTTGAGAATAAGAAGAATCGATATGGATGAAGTTGAAGCTTGGAAGTTTGAGTCTAAGTATGTTATGATTGTTTGTGTAAGAAAATTTTATTATTATGAGAATTACGTTATCTTTTGAATGTATTTTTGTATAATTAAATCTTATAAATATGGAATAATTATCACTAGGGGATATATAACTAATGATAATTTATTCCAAAGTGGAGAACCAAGTAACTCTTTCTATTTTAGTATCAAGAATAAAAATAAGTTATACCACTGAATAATTTGTCACCTTGTTAATAAAAATATGAGAGAAATATAATAGGAAGATATGGTGATAGATTTACCATAACTAAATAGGAAATAAAATATAATTTGTTAGATATGCAATAAGGGAAGGATGATTAGTGGAAGCTGTAAAATATTAGAGATTTTGCCCACTAGACCACTTGAGCTTATAAATTTTGATTTATATAGATTTATGAGAAATCAATCCACAAAGGGTTATCTTTAATTTATCTCTTTATTGATGATTTCATGTATAATATTGTCATAATTTTTATAAAACATAAATATAAATCTATATAGATGTTCAAAATATCTAGAAGGGAAGTTAAGAAGGATCTAAGAGTATATATTTCAATGTTGAGAATAGATAGAAAATATTTTATAATAAATTCCTTTAATTCATACCTAAAGAAACATAAAATTAAAAACTAGTATATTTCTCTCTAAACCACTTTTAAAATAGAGTTTTGGAAAATAAAAACTAAATCTTGGTTGATATGGGAATAACTATACTTTCTAAATATAAACATTCAATTTTCTTCTGAAGATAATTTGTATGTATAAATGTGAATATTCATAACAGATGCATGGTGAGACTCAAATCAATAATAACTCCTTATGATATGTGGTCCAAGAAGAAGCCTATAGTGAAATATTTTATGGTTTTTGGATGTTCATGCTTAATGGAAATAAAAAATATCGATTTTGAAAATTTTGATGAAAAAGATGAGGAGGGTGTATTCATTGGATCACAACTATAAAATCTACCTATATACATGTTTGAAGACCACTTCTATAGAAAAAAACCATGCTTTAATCATAAATCTATGATAAATCCAACTAAGGCCCCTATTTCAATGAAAATAGTGGTTTTTATATAACTATGAGCATGCACCCTAGTAGAATATATATAACAGCATGCCCATCTCTAGCTATATATTAATTTCTTCAAGCATGCATGTGGCTATGGATATAATTCCATGATGTTTTCTCATAGCTATATATTTATAGCCACAAGATATAAGTTACCTAGATTTTGAAAAATTATAGTATATTTTTCAACATGAAAATCTAAGAAATCACCAAAAAAACTACTAATACAAACAAACATCAAAAATACATAACAATATTGAATCTAATAATCATAAACCACCAAAACAATTGACATGAAATATGAGAATTAGTATAAATGTGATAAAAACCTTCCTATAAAAACCACCACCCTCCTTATCAACATGTACTAAAAACACCAATATATAATAAAAAACACCTACAACTTCTTCATTGTAACACCCCAATATTTTATGTATATTTCTTTTGAAATAAACTTGATGTATTTGATTTCTTGCTTTATAAGCAACCTCGAGTCTAAATAAACCATGATATAGTAAACAATTTTAACCTAGACATTAAATTTATAGGTATGAATAATAATATCCACATTATTAAAAATATGTATAACGGTTTTTAATAGTGAAAATGTATTGATTAATGTATAATAAATCAGTACTCAATTTTTAGTAAATTCATTTTATTCTTTAAAGATAAGTTTTCATAAAAATGGTGTTTATAAAAAAAATGTATGTGAATATTTTAGTTAATTTATTACATTTTTATAAATTTTAATCAATAAAGTTTATATAATTTCTAAAATAGTAATTTCAATATTAACTTATGGTGAATTTTTAATATTCCTCTAAAAATATACATTTTTGTAAATAGTGAAAAATACCGATTTTTTGTAAAAAATGTCATTTTTTTAATGTAAAATTTTTATTTTGTTTTGAATTTTATCTTAATGTAAAATAAATATATATTATTTATAAATAATATAATTAATTATATAATAATCATTATTATACTTGACTTTGATACAATTTCATTTTTGGGATTGAAAACATGTTTTTCTAAAAACTTTTTTTATGCACACAATGTGTTTTTATCTTAATAAATTTAATTAATATATATTTATTAAAGTTTTTAATTAAATTTATTGATTATATTATCAATAATATATTTTAACATACATTTTATGGTTTTTATAAGGAAATGAATGTAAGTAAATTATGTTTTATGCTTAAAGATTCATTAATCTAAAACAATTTTTCATTGCGGATTGTGTGCTAATTTAAAATTAAATTTTTTCACTTATAGAAATTGAATCTAGTAAAGTGAATTCCATTTTTTTAATCATCCTAATAAATATAATCTAATATGGTCCACATAATTTTTTTCATAGTGAATAGTAAAAATAATAAAATTTTGTAACCACGGTTAAGGTTAAAATGGGTTTACAAAGGGGTTAAACCAATAGATAAAGGGTAGGACTGCCACCAGTGATTTTATAACTCTTATTTGTTAAATATATTTAAACATTATATTATACTACCTTAAAATACCAATACATTTTTATCCACATTCCAATGAAAGTGACCTTATATCATTGAAATATTTGAAATAATTCCACATGTGTCCCTCCTCTCACTTATAAAGTGGAGCCTCTCCTCCTCCACTATTAACACCATTAGAGCCTTCTATATCTACCAATAACTAATTATAATCCTTCCTAAAATTCTTATCTTAACTATATATCTTTTATTTTAAATAATAATCCTTCAATCATTAATAATTATGACAAGAGAGGTCTCTCAAAGAAGAGGTATAGATCATAACCAAGCTCTTTCAATTTTTATTTCTTATTCTACTTACTCTAAAAATTTTGTATCCATCAAAAAATGATTATTCTAAAATCATAAATATACTCATATGTTATTATGATTATGGAAAAATAATATACCACCTCTTCTCACTCTAATAGGAGATGATAGTATTGATCATGCGTACGTGTGGACTACCGCCTCCACGTAGCGATACGACTCATTTTCTACCACTATCATTCATGTTTGGTTATTATAATATATTTAATTTTTATATATGATTTTTTTAAATAATTATTCTTAAAATATTATTCAATATTTACATTTATTACATTTCATCAATCGAAAAATGGGAAAGTCACTCATGCATAGGTGCAGACTAACATCTCCACAAAGTGATGTAATTAATTTTTCATCACAACTTTACATGAATTGTTATAAATATATATATAATTAACATAAATTATAATAATATCATGCTTATAATTATATATATAAAGGAACAATGATCAAAGTGAAATGACCATAACCGCTTAACCAAAATATATATGAAAAACGAAGCAGTTAACACTCAAAATGATGATGATAATGAAATATTGTTAATAAATGGGTGATAAGATGTTATAAGTAAACCATGAATGGTATTATAGGTATTATTATGGTTATATTATATAATTATAATAAACCTAAATTTATTATAAAGGACATTATATCACTTATGAAATAAGATGGACTTGAGGAAAGGGTTTAATTTTACAATCTCACTTTTACTGGAATATTTTGTGATTATATTTTTCAATATAAATTATCTAATTTATCTCCCCCAAGTGTTATATATTTTATTCTACTCTATTTATTTTTGGTGATTTAATTTTTTACTTTAATTTCTCTCCCATTAAGTACTTAAGAGTTTCAAAGAATATTTTAAATAAAAACCAACTATGTTTTTCTCTTCAGTTAGGAATCTTTTCTTCCATGTCCATATTTTATGTAAAATGAATTAAATAATGTTTATAATATTATCTAAATATATAGTAAATTCATTTTACCCATTTTTTAATTTATATAAAAATAATAATAACTAATCGTCCTTTCATTTTCCAAATAAGGTGCTTCAGACTTTTTACCGACAATGTGAAAGGAATTTTGTTTTAATTTACATCGCATGAATAAATTTCTCCACAATCATGAATACTATTTTATTTTAATCTTATATTATATTTTTACTTGTTTTTTTCAAATAAATTTTTTTCATTAATATTTTTTAAATTTTTATATTTTAAATAAGTGATTCCAATATTAAAGGGTATTTTCCTTAATAAATGTTATAGTAATATTTTAAACATATATTAATTTATAAAAATTTACATTGATGTTTCTTATGATTAAATTTGGAAATAATACAATGTAACATCTTTATTATTTATCTGGATGGTTTTTTATTGTGATTATGAAATTTTTATGAAACCTGTATCATTTCGATAGGTTATGATTTGATGATATGATGAATGTTTTATGATATTATGGAACACATATATATAGTTTTCATTATATAATGGGTGGGATAAGAATTATATATCCCTCTAATTCATTGGGTAAACAAGGATGTATAATTAGATAATAAGTAATGGAATAGGGGATAAACTCAATTTAGTAAGGGACTTTGTCTAGTAAGATAGTCTTGATAGAAAACATTGATTAAGGAAATGATGGAATGGGGAGTGAACCTAATCCACTATGATAGTATTAGAATTGATAATTATCTACTTAAATTATTTTATAATAATATTTTCATGACACAATATTATTTCTTATGCTTGTGATATCTTTTCATGGCTCATGATTTATTATTTAGGATTATACACTCTTAGGGATTGTGTATTTCAACTTATAAAACATCATGCCTTGTTTCATGATTATGATACATAAATTTATGGGTATTATATTATAATGTTTTGATCATGTTCTAATACATTTATTATTATCGTATAATCATTTATGAAAATTGATTTATATCCCCTATGTTTACCCTTATTGGGTATCAAATTTCACCCTTTCTTATGCATCCCTTCCCCAAATTATGGAGAAAGGTTTTAAGTATGTTGTGTCTAATAAGGGTTATAGTTATGAATGAAATAATGGGAAATGATATAGATCAATTATGTACCATGTTTTTTATCCATGTTTCTAAAGACACTAAATATCTACTATCCTTAAGAATGTATTATTTTGAAAAATATTTAATATATAGGACCCTGGAACCCCTGAGAGGGGAGGGATGAATAAGGGTATCAAATTTTTCTTATAAAGTGATGGAACTTGTTTCTATATTTTTATGAACCTATTAATCTTGTTTGATGGTAATTTTTAGTAATTAAACATTCACAAGCAGAGATAAAAAATCAATTTAACTTGGTTCCCCACTAAGGGCTAGTCCAATGAGCATATGATGATAGTGTGTTTGTCATACCTAAAACCACTAAACTTAACTAGTTTTGGAATACATAATTTCATACATAGTCACTTTGTGCCAAAAACAATGTCTTTATAAAATTTTAGGGATATCACAATGCCTCCCTCGGAACACTTCCATTAACTCCTCATATCTCACTACATTGGGTGAAGTCTCACTCGGTTTAATTACTTGAAGGTTGCTTCAGTAGATTAGCATTTAAGTATTTGTCCCTGACTAGTATGAGACTATATATGCATCGAAGTCCTGATTTGATTCACTTGAAAGTACTATTTACTTCAACATGATGTTCAATAATTCTTTTCATAAAGATCCTTCAAGAATCTCACTACCTCTGTGAAGTAAACTACCTTTGTGGAACCCTAAGTCATCACAGAATAACCAGCCATTGCGAAACTCCTTTTTCTGAGATACAAAAGTATTGGTTAAGAATAATATAGAATTTTCACAATTTTCAACATCATAATGAATAATATATTTGAAAAACACTTGGAATTCACGAATTTAGAGTGTTTTATCCTTTTCTCCAACTATTTTCATGTGTAATGAAGTGGGTGTGGCCTCATATTTATAGGCTTATACTTTCACAATGATCCCACACCTTCTAAAGATTTATTATGAAACTCCAAAATAATGTTCATGAATCTAATTAACTCATGATGATTTCGTGAAATTTAACCAAGTCATAATGCTTCTCATAGTCATAGAGATTACCATCAACCCTTCGTGCATTTTTCAATACTTGTTTGCGATGCTCCACATCTTCTCGAATATAATCTTTACAAAAACCCATTCTTTGTGAAGCCCATGACTTTACCATATTAATGAATATTCAATTCTAGAAAACTACCATTCAAAATTATTGCCTCTTACTCCTGATTTTGAGACCAAAATTTTAGAAAACACTATTAAATCACACCACCTTGAACATTGTAGTCAGCTGGTAATATAAGATCACTTTCCTTGAAAACTCCATGATTAGCCCAATTTAGATTGAAAAAAAACAAGACTATATTTACAAGAAATTATTATATTTGTTTTAATAATATCGCCCTTTGGGTTTGTTGGAAATCTATAGAAAATTCAATAAATCACCAACCATTATCAAAACTAGATATGCCAGAAACAAATAATCCAACACTCTGAGTATATTTGTGCAAAGATTAGTGTAGAAAATAATAGGGAGAACATAAATTTGGTTATCATGTTTTTTAATACTTAAATATGTCCAAGATAAGCTCTAAGAACTCAAAACATCTTATTCTCATCATGTCATAGAAACGTTGCATGGTTTGTTAAGACCTTGAAACCAGAAAACCTTTATAACATTGAATTTTTCCATTTTCCTCCATTCTTCCCTTTGTAAATAAACCCAAAAAAATGAAACTGTACTTTTAGAACTTAAAAAATTCTCCCCTAGATATTATCTCCCCAAAAAACCTATAATACTTCCATAAACATATTAAAAAAGTTAACACACATGGGGATAGGGGACCACCAAAACCTCCTCGTGAACTGGGAGGTGGCTGAACACCGAGGTTCAACTGATGTTTATCAAACATATTTGTTGCCAATAGAATAGTCAGAATGTTATCCACTTGGAAATCAATTCCAACATGCTATATTTTAATCATACCTTGTTAAAATTTTTCTTTTATGATTTAACATCTTACCTCAATATGTTTTATATGAGGGTGTTGAACTGGATTCTTCATACGATCAATCTTACTCTTTTTATCATAGTGAATCACCATCAATTATTTAATGTCATCACCAATATCAGTTAGTTCTTTCTTCATCCTCAATAACTGAGTTCAAGCCATTATAGTAGAGATATACTCTACTTTATCTGTACTAAGAGAAGTTCTTTCCTATTTTTTACTCAAACATCCCACAAATTTGCTGCCTATAAATAATTCTACACCACTTGTGTAATTTCTATCCACCATATATCCAGCACGTTAAGAATCATAAAATGAAAATAATTCATTATCTATTTCTACAGAAAATTATAAGCCAAAATTCATATTACCATGAATGTACCTCATGATTCATTTAACTACTTCCAAATTATCTTCCATTGGATTACGTTAATAGAGGGATGCTAATCATGTTGAAAAGACGATATTATGCAATGTTCTGTTCAAGTATAATAGGATTCCAATTATTCTCCTATACATGGTGGGATCCATAGAAGTCTCATCCTCTTATTTTCTAAGTTTTTTCCCAACCAATATTAGAGTTGAAATTGGTTTGGATTGTTACATGTTGAATTTATTCAGAAGATCTATTGAATATTTATCTGATAAATAAATGTATAATATTTCTTTTGAAATACCTATTTCCCCAAAAAGTACATGAGTTCACCAATCATGGACATTTCATATCTAAATTTCATGTGTTTAGAAAATATATCCACTGATCTCTGCCAGGTTATGCCAAATATAAGGTCATACACATACACAAGAATGATAAATTAATCATCTTGTGAATTATTCAAATAGATATTTTTATCAACAAATCCTATTTTGAATTCAATATTCTTTATATAAGCATCCAATCAAGAGTAAAATTCCCATGATGCCTAATTTAGACCATAGAGGGACTTATTTAATATAATAACCTTTGCTTAATCATTTCCAATCATAAATCCCATTGGTTGTTAAATGTAGACTTCTTATTCAAGAACTCCATTTTAGAAAACTATTTTGACATCCATCAAATAAACATTGTGTCCTATTTTAATTTCCACAGTAAGAAAAAGACCGATCAACTCCAGTCTCACAATTAGAGCAGACCTTTCTTCAACATCAATTCCTTCCATCTATGTATATCCTTTACACACTAAGAGTGCCTTGTTTCAGATCATATTTTCATGGTCATCAAATTTGTTTTTAAATATCCACTTTGTTCCAATCACATTGTGAGTTTTAGGTCTCTTAATAATATTCCAATACTATAACTTTTCAATCTAATCTAGTTATTCATTCATGGATTTATCCCATGATTCATCTTTTGGTTCTTCTTCAAATGAGGTTGGTTCCACAATTGATAGAAAGGAAGAGTGTACTTCATTCCTCATTTTCCTTGTATGTGTGGGTTTTGTCCAATCACCAATGATGTTGGATTAATCAATTTATTCTCTATTATTTCTCTTGTTAGGTTTAGAATATTTTTATTCAGACATGGTTTCCTCTTCTGATTCTTCTTCTAAATCATTATTTATTTGTGACCCTAGAACTTTTTTCACACATTCATCTACTTTTGTATTTAAATATGTTCAATGTTCACTTTCTTCTTCATCTTCTATCATATTATCATATGAGATCCACATGGTGTTTTTGGTTTTATATTCAATGATCCTAAACATTAGTGCTTTCCAAAATTCTTCCAAGATGATTATTGAAACATTTGTAAGATTTACTATTCATTGAATATCTAATGAATATTCCCTCATTTTCCGCATCACCATACTTGTATTTATTTCTTTATTTGTTTCGGATGAAAATTTTTCTTCCAAAAACATGAAAATACTTTAAAGAGGAATTTCTTCTATACCACAACTCAAATGGTATCTTTTTTTTCTCATATAAAGCTCATTTTAATATTGAGTGTACACTACTACTTGAATAGCCTCTTTCTAGTAATGATGGGAGATACGACTCTCAATCATAATAGTTCTATCTATATTTTTCACCTATCGATTTCTGCATTCAAAAGATCTATTTTGTTTTGTGGTTCTTACTACAGCCACCTCATTCTTTATTCCATGTTTATTTAGATAATTCTCAAATTTAATGGATTTGTATTCTCCTCCTCTATGAGATTGAAGAACTTTGACTATGAATCCAGTATAATTATCAGTTATTCAATGATATATTTTCATGAAATTAAGAACTTTTTATTTCCTATATATAATCATTACAGAAGACATTATAATATAATCATCGATAAAAAGAATTAAGTACCTCTCTATATATGTTTCACCCAAATTTATTGGACCACATACGTATGTGAGGATATGAAAAAGAATATTTGATTCCCTTTTCTTCTTTGGTTGATATGAACTATAGACAATCTTCCATCACATGCAATCATCACATGTCTTTTCTCATTAACAATTCATATTTGAGATATCGATGACTATCTTCATCTTAGATATCTTTTACATGCATTTTTTATTAATGTGACCCACCCTCTGGTGATACAAGTTGTTTTCTTTAACTATCAAGTAGAAAATGTTCTCTTTACTATCAATATAATATAAATTTTCATCTATATTGTATCCTTTCATGAGATAATTCTCTATCTTTCCTTTGATAGTGCACCCCATTTGATTAATTTTCTCTATTAGTATGGATTCATAGAGTTAACTCGTACTTAATAGATTGTGATACAAACTATCCACATAAAGAACTTCAGTTTTCTTATGCTCATCATTTACTAGTTTTATACTTCCACTTCCTTTAATATTCAAAGTACCAACATTATCGAACCATATAGTTCAATTAACCCCTTTCTTAATATTTTTCATTTCACATCATATGGGATGATCATTTTTTGTCAAGAATCTAGGTGCTACTATTCTTTATAGTTTTGATAGTTATTTCTATAATGTCAGATTTTTCAATTTTCTTCTTTTCCTTCAATGAGATACTTGATTAAGTGAATTCAAAATATGGCCCTTCTAATTGATTTTCCATAAGAATAGGTTCATCATACTCATATTCTTCTTATGTATGAGAATATCTATATTCAAGATAAACTCTTCTTGGTTTGTGGGTATTTACATGTCTATGAGTTTTATATGTATTATTATCACCTTTCCTTAGCCTGTAATGAATATCTTTATGGTCATAGTTATAAAAATGAAAATAATATCAGTAGAAACTATTTATTTTATATGATGAGGGATAAGGTCTCATTATTTACTATTGAATTTCATGAATTTCCCTATTTAGATAACTCATTGCCTCTTTATATTATGACATGGTATGGCCCAGATAGCCACAAAATTGAAATTTCATAAGAGGAAATACCTCACCACTTTGATCCCTCCTCGTGTCCCCTTATATTGAAAAAGTTTTTGACTAGAGATAATCTATAGAATCTTTAGAAAAATTTCCTTCTCTTTTCTATTATATTTGAAGCTTTTTAATTAGAACATCAAGTGCCTTTGTGATATTTCAAACTTTCACCTTAACTTTATTTTGGATCATCTTGTTTCCAGCCTTTGATGTTGTAGCATCACAACCAATTCCACTTTTACCCATAATTTTGGATCTCTGATCATTCAAGTCCTTCTTTACTCCTTCAGAACCAATTTTATCTCTTTATAATAGCTCTACATATGAGAATATTTCAAACTATAATTTATTATTTCTTTCCCTTGATATTTATTTAGTTTTTAGTTTACTTATTAGAGTAACAACTTATTCTCTAAGACCCTTAACTATCATGGAATTCTCCTCCAGTCTGGATGTAAGTTCATTAACAATCTTTACCTTTTTTTCAATCCTGGTCTTAAATTCCACTAATTATTCTAATCTATCAAGATTTTTTAATGTCATTTTGATACTTCTTCCGGTCGATCAATTTCAGATTCAAGATGATCAACATATTCTAATGACTCTTCTAAAATGGCGCTTAAATTTCTGTTTCTTTTTCTTTGATTTTCAGTCTTATTAAGTGCACCCACATGTTCCACATTGATATTAAAAACACCAACCAACTAACTGTATTTATCATTATATTTTTAAGGTTTTAAATTTTTAACTATAGTCATCATGGATGCTTGGGTTTTGGATTTGAACTCTATTTATTCATACTCTAATAAATCATTATCATTTTGTTCTTCTTTACATATGAAACACTTTCTCTATGCTTTCTTTCCGAATTTAAAGTCTCTATTTTGGGGAAACCTTTTATGAGTCTTATGTATGATTTCTACATCACTTTCATCATCATCGAACTTCCTTGAGCACCATGAGAAAATGAAAATAACTCTAACACAGAGAAAATAGTCTAAGGGATGCATCCCTTAAAATATCCCTTTTCCTCTCTTGAATTTCTCAAAAAAAAGAGAAAGAAGTTCATCTTCCTCATTATATTAATCAACACTATCTCTAGAAACTACATGTTTTTCCATGGAGTTGAATTCCATTTCCTCAATCGAGTTTTTTCATCTTCTAGTTTGACTCTCATTTTATAATCCACCAGACTTTATATCATATCATCAAGATATAGTTTATAAATATCCCTTTCCTCAAGGGCTGACAATTTTGGCTTTTACAAAGGTGTAAGTCTTCTTAATATTTTCTTCACAATGTCAATATCTTTGATTTCATCACCAATCCCTTCAATTTCTCCAGCAACATCAATAATTTGATTAAAAAGGTATATTTATTTTCATCATGATTCATTTCCATATCATCAAATCAATTGTGAAAAACTTAGATTTTCACCTCCTTCACTTTGTTGTCTCATTCATATATATTTTCCAGTTTTTCTCAAATATAATTGGATGAATTGAAACTCATCACCTTCAGATAGATTAGATCATATAAAGCTTCATTAAGGGAATTTTGTTCTTTGGAATCCACATAAATCATTTTCCTATCATATTCAGTCATAGATAGTCTTATTGTATCAGTATCATGAATCCCCTATGAAATGGAAAAAAAATAACTAACATTCCAAGGGATCTTATATGAGATATCATCATGTTCTTCCAAATCTGAAAGTTTCTTCCATCAAATAGGTGGAATCTCATAACATTTACTAAATTCTTCATGAAAGAAGAGGGGTACATATTGAACTCCAATAACCTATAAGCTCTGATACCACTTGTAGGGACCTGAAACACTCTTAGGTGGGATGGGTGAATCAGGGTGTCAACTTTTTCTTATGAAGTGAAAGATCTTGTTCCCATGTTAGTAGGAACCTAATAAATTTTTTTGATGGTAATGTATAGTAATTAAACATTCATATTTAGAGAGACAACACAATAATTTTACTTGGTTCACTGCTAAGGGATGGTCTAATGAGCATACGCTGACAGTGTGTCAATCATACAAAAATCCACTAATATTCACTAGTTGTGGAATAAAGAAGTTCATACCCATTAACTTTATTCTAGGAACACTACCTTTATAATATTTTTGTGTATCACAATACCTCCCTTAGAACACTTTCATTGAATCACCCTAGCTCACTGCATTGGGTGAAGTCTCACTCAGTTTAACAACTTGATGGTGGATTCATTATATTGGAATTTAAGTCTTTTTCCCTCACTAGCATAATACTTTTCTTACATCAAAGTCCTGATTTGATGCACTTGAAAGCACCATTCACTTCAAATTGATGTTCAATACTTCCATTCACGAATATCCTTCATGAACCTCACTATCTTTGCAAAGAAAACTTCCACTGAGTAACCCTAAGTCATTGTGGAATAAAAAGTCATCGTGAAACTCCTTTTTTCAAGATACCTAAGCATTGGTCAAGACAAAGATATTCTTTTTGCGATGCTAAATTTCGCAAAGAATACCTTATTTTTTAATCACTTGTCCTTCACATATTTAGAGTGTTTCATCCTTTTCTATAGTTCTTTTCACATGTAATAAAATGGGGGTAGCCACATATTTATAGGCTCTTCCTTTCAAGATGATCCCACGCCTTCAACTGATTTTTTGTTATCCTCCAAAATCATGTTCACAAAGCTATTTAACTCATTACGCTTTAATTAAATTTTACTTGCTTGCAAAGCTTCTCATAGTCATAGAGAATATCATCAACCATTTGGGCGTTTCACGATGCTTGTTCAAGATACTTCACATCTTCAGAACTCTCATACTTTGCAAAACCCATTCTTCATTAAACCCATGCATTTACCATATTTATGAAGAATCAATCCCAAAAAAACCATCATTCATGATACTTTCTTCTTCCTCCTAATTTTGAGCCCAAAGATTTAGAAAAAACTGAGAAATTACACCACCTTCACCATTATAGTCAGCTTTTAATGTCAGATCACTTTCCTTGAAAACTCCCTAATCAACCAAATGTAAATTGACAAAAAACACAATCCATACTCCATTTCTAGAAAATTAATTCCTTGGTTCCAACATAATATTCATATAAAATGATGTAATATTTATGTATGAAAATTATGGGTCGTTATAATCATTATCTCTCACACTATCATTATAATCATAATTGTGGTAATTAGCATCATCATCCTCAAATAAATTAGTATTCAGAGTAGAGTAACTCTCATTAACATAGTGCATCATCATCAAATAAGTATAAATCGCTACAGAATTATCTAATGGAAGTGAAGAAGAAAGAGAAGACGTGGCTTTCATGATCTTTTCATTTATCATATTTTGGAACTAAAAATATTATTCCTTATGTTGTGTTTCTTGTTTGATTACAAAATTCATTTTATCATCGGTAATTATAACATAACCATTGTTCAAAAAAATATTGTTAGAAGATCTATGTTTATATGGTATAATCTTTTTCCAGCTGAATAGCACACCTTAACTCGATCTTTATCTCATAATACCTAATGAAAATGTTTATTTGGGCCCCTATTTTCTAGTTATTGTTCTTCCAATTCTTCTATATTATTATTTTGAGTGATATATTACATTAATTAAAATGATAAAATAATGTAAAGAAAAAATATAATCAAAATAAGGAAAATAAAATATATTAATAGTATTTTATTAGGTGTTAGTATTTACCATGTTTCCATATTTATTTTCCCAGATTATATAGAATTTTGTAGAGAGAGGAATATAGCCCTCAGTATTTAATTCGTTTTTCTAATAAAACAAAGAAATAAATTCATATCAAATTATATAACTTGAAAAACCAAAACAAGTAAGTTCTATATCTCAATAATCAATGTAATATCAAACATAAATGTCATTTAGTTAAAATATAATATTATAACTAGTTACCAAATAAATAAAAGTGATAATAATATATATAATAAAATAAATCCAATTTCAAAACAAATTTGAAACTAAGAACAATCATAGTATTATTTAACCTTAAACTACATCATAAATAAAACTTCAATCTATCACAAGAGTATGTGGATATATGATCTAAAAGTGAAACTGAAGATAAATGTGTATTTGTGTGTGTGTGTGTGTGTTATATTATTTTATATTTATATCAAGTAATTTTAGTTCATGTGCAGTTATTTTAGGTTAATGCATTTGGATCTCATCTGATTTGGTTCAGGTCATTAGGGTTTTAGTCGAGTAAGGATACATTGGGATGGGTTAGGTTATCCTAGTTTTGATCTACGTGGTTCCTTTTCATTTTTAAATGGTACAATTTTATTTAGTTATTTTTATTTCACTTTGGTTAGGTTTGGTTCAATCCAATTTTGTTTGGGGTAGTTTTATTAAATTTCTATTAATTAAGTACCATTTCATGATGTTCATATTATATTTTAGCTTAATTAAATTTTCTTTATTTTGGATTAGATTTAGTTAATTTGATTAAATTGTATTTTTTATGTATTTTAATTTCAATTTGATTTAGTTTTCATAACCCTGGTATGATTCTATTTAGTATATTTACTTTATAGTAATTTATTTTGGTTAGGTTCCATTCGGTTTATTTCCAATCAATTCAATTTTATTTGTTTTAGGGTGATTTTTTTCATTTTTTATTTGATTTTATTTTTACCATACTCAAACTAGTAAGCTTAGGTTTTCTCTATTTAAATTTATTTTCTTTGGTTTAACTTAGTTCATTTATGGTCTAGTTGATTTGTTTCAATTTATTTTAGGGTGGTTCTCTTTGAGTTGAGTTGGTTCAATCTCATTAGATTCAATTAACCTATATTAATTCTAATTAAATTTTGGTTGAATGTTAATTCATACATTCTTGGGATAGGTTGAATCATGAAACATTGATTTTTATTTATTCTTTTATAATTGGTTTTTATAGATTCATTTTGGTTCATATGTGGTCGATTTAATGCTAGTTAGGTTAAGTCTATTCGGTTTCACTTGATTAAACTTATGATAGTTTTATTAGATCTTATTTTGCTAACTTTGGAGTTGTTTTATTTTATTATGTTTATATTATTTCAATTTATATCTTCTTATATAGATTCAATTTATTTTGGTACAAATTAAGTTGGGTTATTTTGGGCCTATTTGGTTTGATTCAATATAGTTTGGTTTAATTTTTTCAGTTTGTTTTTAGTTTTATTTGGTTTAAATTAGTCTAATTGTGTTTGTTTTGGTTTATTTTTGTTTGAATCACTTTGTATGGGTCATTGTGGGTATTAATTAGTTTACATTGGATCTATTTATTTTTGTTTATTTTGATATAGTTCATTGTAATTCTAGTTATTTATTTTTAAAAATGTTTTATCCCTAAATGTTTAGTTTGTTTTTAGTTGGTTTTAGCATATTCATTTTGGTTTAGTATCATTTGGTTCAATACGGTTTAGTTCATTTCCATTAAACTAGTTTTGGTTTAGTTTGATTATGTTTGGGTTGGGTTGGCTATTTGGTTCATTTTCATGTCTTCAATTCAAATCTGTTTGGTAATTTTTTTTAATTTTTATCAGTTTTGTTTGGTTCAATGTCAATTTATTCCATTTAGATTGGTTTGGTCTCAATTAGTTTATTCCAGTTCCGTTATTTGTTATTGTATGTGGTTTTGGTTAGGTTTGATCATACATCACATGACTCAAAACAAACCAAAAAAACATAACCAAATAAAATTAAATGGAACTAAAATTTCCCAAACCCACTCAGTATAAACAAAATTAACCTAACTAGACCAAATTTAAGAGAAAATAAAAAGATATAGAAATGAAAAAAAATTAGTTTTCCCTATAAAACTATCATTTTATCAATGATAGAATTGGATATAAATTTTTGAGATAAGATCTGTTTAAAATAATTGTGTCACCATAAATTATAGTTAAATTTTATCAATAGTAAAATAGAATGACCCCTACCACAAAAGGTACCCCTTCAAGGTTATCATTGATGTAAGAGGGATAATAACCCATGATTTCCTCCTTTAGTAAGCTGCAAGTTGGTGAAAATAAATAAGGGTAAAAAATATCACATTAATTGAAGGCATTAACCTATATAGTATAGGATAAAAGATAGGAAGAATCAACCATAAGAAACCCCATGAAATAATATAAATATTTAACCAAAAACCATAAAAAAATTCTTGTATGTACACTACTAGAAAAACAGGTATTTGCGACGGGTCATTTGCGACGGGATCCCGTTGCAACAGGCTTTTTGCGATGGGGGCCCGTCTCAAATGGCCCGTTGCTGAAAACGGTGTCGCAACAACACTTATTTGCGACGGGCCCGTCGCTAAAGCCTTTTTTCGACGGGTATTCTCCCCATCGCAAATAGTACTCCGTATATTGGTAAAAAACTTTTAAAATAGTGTTTGCGACGGGTCCTGTCGCAAATACCTGTTGCGACGGGCCTGCCGCAAAAACTATTTTTTAAAAAAACTATTAATAAATTATTTTAATGCATATAATAATAATACTATTTGCAACGGGCATTGTATCCCGTCGCAAATACTATAAAAAAAATAAAAAAAATAAATTATTAATAAATTATTTTAATTAATATAATAATAATCCAATTATAATTCAAAAATAAAAAATAATAAAATATTAATAAATGATTTTAATTAATATAATAATAAAATTATAATTCACAAATAAAAATAATAAATTATTAATAAATTATTTTAATTAATATAATAATAATAGAATTATAATTCAAAAATAAAAAATAATAGAATATTAATAAATGATTTAATTAATATAATAATAATAGAATTATAATTCATAAATAAAAAAAATATTAATAAGTTATTTTAATTAATATAAAAATAATAGAATTATTTTACATTCAAATATTAAAATAATTCAAGTATTACAAAAAAATATAATTAAATTATAATATTATAAAATTTTAATATATATATAATTTAATATTATAAAATATAAATAATATTATTATTCATATTAATATTGTTATTTCAAAATATAATATTATTAATATTTTATAATGAGACAGAAACTACGAATAGAAAAAAAATCATATTTTGATTTCACAAATTTTATAACATAAAAACAAACTCTAATCTGAAGGAGGGGGGGAGGGGGGATCTACAGATGGTGGTGGAGGAAACTCCATCCCTAAAGCATGAGTGAGTCGGCGCATGTACTCCATCTGCTCCTGATGCTGTTGCTGCCACCGACTCATCTGCTCCTCGTACAGCTGCTGCTGGCGTCGACGCTCCTCCTCATGCTACTGACGCATCTGCTCCTGCTCCTGTCGGAGACTCTCTATCAGTGCAATCTGAGATCGCAACTGATCCTCATACTATGTAGCAGAAGAAGATGCACGAGCTCCTCTCGAGCTGGACGCTGACATCGCAGCACTGCCATAATAATCTCCGGGAGTCGGTCGAGAGCTGATACCAACTACCCGGCCCTTCTCGAAGGCATACTGGGTGGCCTGCATCCATGCTGCCTCATCAAACTGACAGCCAGTGGTCTGATCTGATGACTTGGCCTGACTCTCAGGCCGGGTCTGTGACGCTGCGGCCTCATATGACTCCTGTAGTTGCAATTTAAAATTAAAATTGTGAATATATTATATGCAATTAATTTTTAAACTTGAAAACAAATAATACTGACCACGATGTGATGCTGACGATCACCTCTGAGCTCCCCAGTAGCAGGATCACTATACATCCTCCGATATACGTCGTACTCTGTAATATCGGGGTGCTCGACAGCCTATAAGAATAAAAAATAAACTGTTCATATTTATAGTTATATAAAATATTTTAAATAATGTACGTACCAGATGATGTCTATGAGTACTGAAAGAACGACTCCCAGCTCGATGATTCACCTCTTGTCTCCCTCGATTCTGCCTCCCCGCCGATGATCTCCTCTGAAAGGCACCACTCAACCAGTGTGCACATAATCCATCCCATACATGGGATGAAATGTACTCTGGTCGGTGTGCTCTACATGACTCGTCAAAATCTGACACTCCTTCTTTCTTCATGGCAGCTTTTCTTAAATTGTGCAAAAACTGACGAAGGCGATCACGCATGGCCACCTCCCATGCCTCGTGGATGGCGTCACACATGGTATCCTTGATCGGATACCATAAACAATACAAATAAATCAAAATATCAAGTTAGAAATGAAATAATTTTCAAAATAAAAATTATTTATTTACGTACGCACCAACCAATGGCCGAACATGGCCTGCTGCACATCAATGGGAATATGCTCCCATGTGGTCCACGGTTGAGAGAAATAGTTGCGCAAAATAGCGTGGCCCTGTCCGACTGCTATATGCGGAAAACTGTAAAAATAATAAACATTTATTATGTGAATAGATTAATGAAATATTAGTCAAATCCACAGGTTATCACACAGGTTATCACACCTCCGTGTGCGTGGATCAAACCCAAGACGTAGACGTCGCTCGGGGATGGGGTCAGGAATCGTCAATCGTGCAAGACCGTGCCCCCTCCGCGTACTCCCTAGAGCTCCTGAAGGCTGAGGGTTATCTGCCAGCAACTCATCCGCATCGAAAGGCAGGTCAGCATCTGCCAACTCACAAAATGTGGCGTCGTCCATCTGAAACAGAAAATGTTAATGTTGTTAGCAAATAATTTATAATTACTATTATATATACATATATACATATTATGATTGTATATAAATACCATGGAATTCTATCAGTGTCCATCTTCATCATCATCTTCATATATGTCAATGTCATCTTCATATTCCTCCTCAACATCATCGATATCCATTCGAGTTATAGTTTCTTCATCTCTTACCATTTCAAATTCATATGAAACATCATTAACATCATCGTCATCACCGACTCTTAAATGTGGGGTGTTGTCATCGATACTCATGTCTCTTTGTAAAAAAGATTGATTTTGAGTACTCTCTTGAAAAACTTCAATTCTTTTCACATCAGTGAAAGTATATTCACTTTGACTAAACTGATTGTCTCGAATTTTGATTTTTATTACACTCCATCAATCAGTCAAGTCTCTTGATGTAGCACAGTACTTTGCATAATAAACTTGATGTGCCTGTTGAGCCAATAAGAATGGTTCATTTACTGCGAGAACACTTTTACATTTAATATCGATGATTCCATGAGTCGGATGAACACGCTCGCCTCTCTCTGTATCCAACCACCGACATTTGAACATGGTTATGTAATGTTGTCCAAGATAACAGAGTTTAATGATTTCATCAAGTATGCCATAAAAGTCAACTTCATTTTCTCGATGATGAGATCTTGTCAAGCTAACTCCACTGTTCATTGTTTTTTTTTGATTCCCCATATGCATGTGTGTGAAATCGAAATCCATTCACCACATATGCATTATAAGTTTTAACAAGTTTGGAAGGTGGTTTACTTAATACACACAGCCGTTTGTCAATTTTATCAGCATGTCGAGACACCTGAAAATTTGTGAAATAATTATCAATATAGTAAACTATACACGACTGACGCAAACTTTTTATTGAGACAGACCTAAAAATTGACCCTTTAAGAATTAAATATGTTGAGAATAAAGCAAAACCTGTTACAAATATTGATAATTTTAATATTATATAAATTTTTTATTATTTTCATAGTACTAATATTATTGGTAATTATTACTAATTATTGGTAATTATTACTAATTATTGGTAATTAGTACTAATTATTGGTAATTATTACTAATTATTGGTAATTATTACTAATTATTACTAATTATTACTAATTATTGGTAATTATTATTAATTATTACTAATTATTGGTAATTATTCCTAATTATTGGTAATTATTCCTAATTATTGGTAATTATTCCTAATTATTACTAATTATTACTAATTATTAGTAATTATTACTATTTACCGGTAATTATTGGTAATTATTGGTAATTATTCCTAATCATTGGTAATTATTACTAATTATTGTTAATTATTACTAATTATTGGTAATTATTACTAACTATTACTAATTATTACTAATTATTACTAATTATTGGTAATTATTACCAATTATTACTAATTATTACTAATTATTGGTAATTATTACTAATTATTGGTAATTATTACTAAGTATTACTAAATATTGGTAATTATTACTAATTATTACTAATTATTGATAATTATTCCTAATTATTGGTAATTATTTCTAATTATTGGTAATTATCTGTAATTATGGGTAATTATTGGTAATTATTACTAATTATTGGTAATTATTAATAATTATTGATAATTATTACTAATTATTGTTAATTATTACTAATTATTGGTAATTATTACTAATTATTGGTAATTATTACTAATTATTGGTAATTATTACAAATTATTACTAATTATTACTAATTATTGGTAATTATTATTAATTATTACTAATTATTACTAATTATTGGTAATTATTACTAATTATTGGTAATTATTACTAATTATTGGTAATTATTACTAATTATTACTAATTATTGGTAATTATTACTAATTATTACTAATTATTGATAATTATTACTAATTATTGGTAATTATTACTAATTATTGGTAATTATTACTAATTATTGGTAATTATTACTAATTATTACTAATTATTGGTAATTATTACTAATTATTACTAATTATTGGTAATTATTACTAATTATTGGTAATTATTACTAATTATGACTAATTATTACTAATTATTGGTAATTATTACTAATTATTACTAATTATTGGTAATTATTACTAATTATTACTAATTATTGGTAATTATTACTAATTATTGGTAATTATCGGTAATTATTGCTAATTATTACTAATTATTTGTAATTATTACTAATTAATACTAATTATTACTAATTAATACTAATTATTGGTAATTAATACTAATTATTGGTAATTATTACTAATTATTGGTAATTATTACTAATTATTCCAAATTATTACTAATTATTTGTAATTATTACTAATTATTGGTAATTATTGGTAATTATTCCTAATTATTGGTAATTATTCCTAATTATTGGTAATTTTTACTAATTATTGGTTATTATCGGTAATTATGGGTAATTATTTGTAATTATTACTAATTATTCCTAATTATTGCTAATTATCGGTAATTATTGGTAATTATTACTAATTATTGTTAATTATTACTAATTATTGTTAATTATCGGTAATTATTCCTAATTATCGGTAATTATTTCTAATTATCGGTAATTATTGGTAATTATTACTAATTATTACGAATTATTACTAATTATTAGTAATTATTACTAATTTTTACTAATTATCGGTAATTATTCCTAATTATTACTAATTATTACTAATTATCGGTAATTATTTGTAATTATTCCTAATTATTGGTAATTATTACTAATTATTGTTAATTATTACTAATTATTGGTAATTATTACTAATTATTGGTAATTATTACTAATTATTGATAATTATTACTAATTATTGGTAATTATTGGTAATTATTCTTATTTATTGGTAATTATTACTAATTATAGGTAATTATTCCTAATTATTGGTAATTATTCCTAATTATTTGTAATTATCGGCAATTATTGATAATTATTGGTAATTATTGATAATTATTGGTAATTATTACTAATTATTCCTAATTATTACTAATTATTACTAATTATTATTAATTATTACTAATTATTGGTAATTATTACTAACTATTACTAATTATTGGTAATTATTAGTAATTATTACTAATTATTACTAATTATTGATAATTATTGATAATTATTACAAATTATTACTAATTATTGGTAATTATTACGAATTATTGGTAATTATTACTAATTATTGGTAATTATTACTAATTATTGGTAAGTATTACTAATTATTGGTAAGTATTACTAATTATTGGTAAGTATTACTAATTATTGGTAATTATTACTAATTATTGGTAATTATTACTAATTATTGGTAATTATTACTAATTATTGGTAATTATTCCTAATTATTGGTAATTATTACTAATTATTACTAATTATTCCTAATTATTGCTAATTATTCCTAATTATTAGTAATTATATGAATAATTACCAATAATTAGGAATAATTACCAATAATTAGGAATAATAACATTATTAGTATATTTTATTATTAATATTAAAATAATATAATTTTCTATATTATATACAATTCTTCTTTCATCTGTGTGTTTTCGGTCTCCACATACAAATAATACATGTGGAGATAGAAAACACACAGATGAAAGGAGAATTGTATATAATATAAAAAATTATATTATTTTAATATTAATAATAAAATATACTAATAATTTAATAATGTTATTATTCCTAATTATTGGTATTTATTATTAATTATTAATATTTATTCTTAATTATTGAAAATTATTACTAATTATTCCTAATTACCATTAACTATGAACAATACTAATAATTTAAATTTATTAAGTAACAAAACAATGTAAACATAATTAAATAACAACTAATTAAGAATAATTGAAACTAATAAAAAATTTAAAATAAATATTAAATTAAAATGAACATAAATACCTTGAAAATTGATCTGAGCTTGATCTCTGATCGTTCTTGAAAACTTCAATATTAACTCCGGAGAAAAAAATTAAACTTGAGAAACACTGAACTCTAGAAATATAATTTTGAGAGAAGGAGAAGATGGAGAATGAGAATGAATTGAAAAAAAACGGATTGGGGTATTTATAGGTTAGATTATTTGCGACGGGTCCATTTGCGACGGGTATCCCGTCGCAAATAAGATTATTTGCGACTGTACCCGTCGCAAATACCTTAGCCATCCTTTATTACGGTCAACAGTTAAATAGTTATTTGCGACGGGTCCCGTCGCAAATAACCACCTGCCGACATACTATTTGTGAAGGGGGTATATTCCCGTCGCAAATACCTTTTACTGCCGCCGGTTATTTGCAACGGGCAAAAACCGCTCGTCGCAAAAAAGTTTCCCGCGATGTGGCGCGCACGCGCGCCAGTTCTTGTGCGACGGGAAAAGCAATCTCGTCGCAAAAGGCTACTTATTTGCGACGGGAAAATACCCCCGTTGCAAATAAGTTTTTAACGAAGCTATTTGCGACGGGATTTATCCCCGTCGCAAATAACCCGTCGCAAATACCCATTTTTCCTGTAGTGGTAGTAAATAGATACAAAGGGTCTCTAAATAAAATACCAAAAGAAACCCCAAAGGAAGTGTCACCATAACTGCTCCAATGCCCAAGATAGAAATGTCCAATGTGGTCTAAAAATTCTTCCTGGAAACATAAAGATAATTTTTATATACACAAGGTGAGCATATAAGTATACTCAGTAGGATCATACCCAAAGACTCTCATGCACACGTTAAAAGATAATATTAATGTACCAATGAGAAAACAACAAAACCAAAAGCACCTAAAAAGTTCAACTAAATAATCCCATCCTTACCATGGAATGCTCATCAAACAGTGTATCCAATTATAGTAAAATAATAAGAATCATATTGATAAAATTGTACCCTACACCACTTCCCCACTGATTTTCTGATCTCAAACCTCAATGTCATATGTCCTAGCACTCCCATATAATCTATATAGAAACCTACCCAAAGGTACTTGGTCCATCACATCATATCACATCACATCTTTTCTACATACACCAAGTCCATCATATCACGTCACATCACATCTCTCCCACAGATACCTGGGCTATCACATCACATCTCATCCATATACATAATAAAAATAGTAGGGTAGCATGAGCATGAAGGACATAAACCTCTTTCCCACCTCCAACCAAGTGTAGCCCCCACCATAATACATCTCATCAAACATCACCACTGTGAACTTTTGACATCGAACCATCACAGCCTGTATATGTTAACATTGCATGGAAGAGAGAGAAAGAAGTGTGGGTATCCATATGTCTATCCTCACCATAGGGATATTGGAAAAAACACCCCAAAACATTTGTTTTTGGACACAGAGTTCTCAACATGGGTGGGGTCAATGTAGAAATAAAAATTAATATAAAAAATATACAATATCCTCAATACACAAGAACAACCTATGGGTTCAGAATGATAGTTTCATCCCAACTCATAACATTGCCAAAAATATCACAACCTCTATCACTTATGTTTCCACTTCTAAAAGTAAAACACCACATAAATAAGATTCACTTTAGCCACATTCCATTCCTTTCAAGTTAATCCTAATTCTATATTCCATTTTCCCATCCCATTAATTTCATTATTTCATCCAGTTTATTTCACATTTATCAATAACCATTTAATCCACACTTATAATTTTAATTTTATAGTACACTAACCAAACCAACCCATACTATTATAGTTTCATTGTTAATAAATTATTCCATCACTACTAGAAAACTATCACAAAACCACACAATTACAATAATATCCCAACTTTTCCATGCCAAAAATCCCTACATTGCCACTATTTCTCATCACCAATGCTTCTCATCACAACCATCACATCACAAATACTTTCCATCACATATTCCACATATCATGAACATATCACATCACATCCTCACCCACATTACAACCACACATAACAATACTTCCTCGTCACATCCTTCCCACACATCACAACAACACATCACAACACCTTTCACTTCATTCAAATATCATTTTTCTGATTTAGTAAGGGGATTTTCATCACATTCACATCTTTATTTCAAGGTCATTCTCACACAAGTCAAAATCTCCATTTACATCCAATTTATTATAGAATATACATTATTATCTTATTTTATTTTAAATTGATATAAAAAATCACACAACTACGTTCCAAAAACACATCAACCACAGTACAAAAAATCCCCCAATAGCCACAATTTTCTGCAAGGAATCAAACCATTACAATCTCAATATCAAATAATTTAAAAATAATAAAACATGTGTTTAATTACCTTTCCCCTTCAATTTTAATTAAACCAAATAATTATCTTCATTAGTCCAATGCATACTATTTTCTAAAAAGATAAAAAGTGTGTAACCCCTCCCACATGATACAACTAGATGAGATATGAATGATTCTTTACCTTAAACTAAGAATTCTGAACCACTGCACAAGGTTAGAATGAGAGGGAGACCACCACCATGCTCCTCAAAAAAGGAGAACAAATTGATCACCCTAAAAACAAAACCCCGCAAAATTTTGATACTGAAACATCATCAAAACTGTAGGTCCCCTAGATAGAATCTACTTATGGATGAACAATGGGGAGAAATAGGGACGTGAAAAGAGTGGAGACTCACCTAAAACCACCAAATACTGATCTCCCAAGGTCATGTTTAAAAGACACTAAAAGGGGAAGGAAATAATTCCTTGTGACGCACTTGGTTAACCCAAGAATTGAGAAGATATTTGAGAGAATGAGGGGGTTTAAGGTGCTATTGGGTTTTATAAGTGGTGTGTAGAACATAAGACCACAACGCAACATAGACCACCTTGTCATAGAATTAATAAATAATGAAGGTACTATAGAGAAAAAGGGAAGGACCATACTATTTCATGGATGGTTAAAGAAGACTTTAATAATTGTAGCAATCTCCACACCATAAATCTAATAAAGCAAGGGAATGGACCACGGTATATTGGGAAGGACAACATCACAGAACCCATTTTTCAAGAGGGGGATACATCGTAGCCCTATTTCATAAAGCATGTGTGCCTAAAAAGTAAAATATTTGTAAAAATCTACCCTAAGAAAGTAAACAATAAATGGACTCTCCATGCCATAATTTCTCTCCTCCATGACACAGTCCAAGCTTCTACTCTGTTGTTATGATGATTTTAGCAGTATCACCAAAAACCTCTTCATGAACCTCTTTGTTGAATCGGATCTCTCCATACCACAACTACGTCTTTTTCATGGAATATCCAATTATCTATGTTATAGGACACCACTATGATGAGATCTCATATCCACTCCACCACCTACTCCCCAACTCCTCAAAACATTCCTCAGACACCTCCACTTCTATAATTCCTACAAAGTAAAAGATCAGAAGGTCTGGAACATTACATCAGAAACCTCTCAAACTTGTCTCACCCTCAAGAATAAAAACCAATATATAAAGAAAATAGGTAAAAAAGATATAAAAAACCATCCCATGAGATACCACTCAAGGATATCATTACAATATAACACTTCCACTAACCAAACACACCAATCCAAGACTAAAACACTCACAAAACATCCCACACAACAACATTACCACACCATCTACAATAAACTACCCTTTTTACATAACCATCCACACCACCATCCCAACCTCCATACAACCCAAGTTGATAACTACCACAACCAATGTACGAGACACCCCAAGAACAAAAATCAAGGAATTATATATTCTATATCAAGATATTATCCTCTTTGTGAGGCACTAACTCTCCCAAAAGGATTAAATATGTTTCACAGTATTATCATGTCTTACTTATGATTTAGGTTTTCCTTTATCATATTCTTGATGAATTAACACATACATCACATTATCAATGAAAAATCACATATCATAAACTAACAAGATCAAAACATCACATCATCAAGTATAGTATAACAAGGAAAAAAAATAGTTCAGGGTATTGGGAATGCATCTATATCTCACACTCCCAAGTACTCTCCTCAAGGAAACCATGCTTCCATAACATAATAAAAAAACGAATGGTTCTTCCATGAGAAACCATCTCCTGATAAATCTAGGATCTCTACTGGATGGTCCAAGAACATTGTTTCATCCTTGAGATCCAACTATCCATAGTTAATGACTTGGGAGCAATTAAAAAGATACCAAAGTAGATGAGAGACATCGAAAACATAGAGAATATTTTTCAGTCCTGGTGTGACTGAAAATAAATAAGTCATCTTTCCAACATATCCCAACACCTCAAACAATCCAATGAATTAGGGTGAGGGATTACTCACCCTAGCAAACCTTTTTCACCTATGATGAAGATAAACCTTTAAGAACACATGGTCCCCAACCTCAAACTCAAAGGGCCTCCTCTTGTAATCAGAATAAGATTTTTCTATCCCCACACTACCTTCATCCTCTCATGAAAAACATTAATTTTCTCTATCATTTTATGCACCACATAGAGACTAAGAACAAATGACTCCCAAACCTCATCCTAGCACAACATATAATGGCTTGGATTCCAATACAATTACTCAAATGGGACCATACGGATGGATGGATGATAGTTTTTGTTATAAGTAAACTCGACCAAAGGTAAGTTATTTTCCCATGATTCATCATAGTCCATGATGCATTAACACACAAAATCCTCTAGCATATAGATAGTCTTCTCTATATGTTTGACCATATAATGGTGGAAGTCGGTGTTGAGGTGAAACTAAGTTACAAAGTCATGTTACAATCCCCTGAAGAATCATGTGGTGGAATATTTATATTGAACTAAGAAAATGGACCTTGGAACTCTATGCAGCCACAAAAACTAATCCATGCACCTCATTTCCAAAACATCCATGGCCCTAAACTCCTTGGTTTCTAAGAAGTATGATGAAATCATTAACTGGTCAGTGATCACCCAGATAGCATCAAATCCTCCCACCAATTGGGATAATCCCTTTATGAAGTCCATTAAGATGTCATCCCATTTTCACCTAGGAAAATCCAAAGTCTATGAAAAAATTTAAGTAACATGATGATCATTCTATACCTATTGAAAAACTAGACACCATGTCATAAACTCTACCACCACCTGTTTCATCCTGGGCCACCAAAATTGCTTCCTTACACCACAGTACACCTTGGATAATACCAAGTATACCACAAAATGTAAGATATAAATCTCATGAAGGACTTCCCCGTACATCACCACCAGAACATACATCCACCCCTAAAACAACATCTGGTTATGACCATCCTCTGACCATCCCTTTGGGAAATTATTATGTCCAACGCGATTGTGCATCACCTCTACCTCTGAGTCTCCCTGCTAGGACTCCTACACGTACTAAATTAGAGATGATTGTACCAAAATCTAAGACAAAAAAGTCACATCATAATCCACCCTTTTATCTCAGTGTAGTTCTTCTAACTCCTCTATGTCCCTCTAAGCATCTACAGACTCTTTAACAACATCCCTTTATTAATTTGTTTTCAATGCATCATCCATGAAATTCACCTTTCCTAAGGTCTAAGATATCCCAAATCCATGAAACCTTTGAAATTCAATCCACATTCACTATCATAGATTCATATCACACTGAGAAAAGATATACCTCGAGATATTATGATTAGTTAAGAGCATAAAGCATTCTCAAATGAGATAATTTCATCATAGCTTCATAACAAACACAATCACTTCTAACTATAGATCATGGGTGGTATAGTTATGTTCATGGGGGCATAACAACTTATAATTATAAGTGAACAATGACTTATAAAATATAAATATGAATCTCCACCCCAGACAAGAAGCACCACAAAACACCTTAAATATTACTCATTCCTCTGAAAACTAAAGCACTGAAGCACTAATCAATTCCCCCTAAAGGTAGTCAAATGATGCCTGGAACTTATTATTCTAGATAAAATACATATTTTTCTTGGTCAAATATTTTAATAGTGTTAAAATCCTTGAGAAATAATACATGATCCTATGTTAATACCCTATGATACTAAGAATACTATGAACCTCTACCACATTCTTAGGTGCTTCCCATGAAAAACCCACTTCGATATTAAATGGTTCCATGGAAACACCCTATTGGGACTCCACATTCCTAAGGAAATGAACCTCTTGAGTCCAAAACATACTCTTGGACAATTTTCCATAGATATGGTGGTGCTGAAGGACCTAAAAGATAGCTATAAAATGATCATCATGTTCCTACTCTACTTGAAGTAGACCAATATTTCATCATTTAACATGACTATGAACTAGTCTATGAACTCACAGAACATGAATATAATGAGCCCCATAAATACATATAGTGAATTTGTGGATCCAAATGGAATGACCATGAACTCAAAGTTCCCATTCCTACATCAAAAGTAAGTATTCTGGATTTCATCCCCCTGGACCCTCAACTGTTGATACCTAGACCATGGATCAATCTTGAAGAACCAACTAGCCCCTCTAAAATGGATAAAAATATCATCAATCCTTAGAAGAGGGTAGTGATTCTTGCTCATCACCTGATTTAGCCTCTAGAATTCTATACACAACCTCATACTACCATTATCCTTCTTGGAGAACAACAATGGAGCACCCCATGAAAATACACCAAGAAGGATGAAACCTTTCTATATCAGATCATCTACCTAGATCTTGATCTCCCATAACTTAGAGGATTCCATCTGATAAGGATCCATTAAAAGTAGAGAATCACCAGGATGCATATCTATCTAGAAATAGATATAACATTTGGGTTAGTTCCACATCCTCCTTGGAAAAAACATCTAGAAACTCCCCCAAAGACCATAGGAACATATACATCTCCATCATTTACAAATTCCACAAAAAAACTCAACCATTGGGGAAATAAGGGGCTCAATGTATCTATTTTTCAACCGATAACTCAACTCACTGAAAAAAATTCACACTGACATTCAAAATATGAGAACATATATCTTCTTTTGAAGAATTCAATAACAACACACATGGAATAAAATTATTATATGCCGAGTGTGAAATCATATAAATTATTTTTTTTAATGAAATATCCCCAGATGAATGTTGTGGCTCTATCATTAGTTTACACCCTCGAAACACATCAAACCAGATGGTCTGGCCTTCGAATAGTGTAGTCAACAACATGGGCATGGGAAGCCTCTATACATCTAGTCTCAGAGCATAAACTAGAGAGGGTACAATAAAAGAGTGAAAAGCTCCTAAATAAATCAAGGACCAAAAAAGGGTGTATGAAAATTAGATCATACCTCAAACAATCTCTGGACCTCTAGTGTTGGAACCTCCACTACATGAAAATCTCCATTTCTAACTCTTATGCCTTGATGCTAATTTATACCTCCACAACCACACTTAGTTTTAGGTTACTAAAGATGAGTAAAATTATGAGGTAAACCTTTTCATGCCCCATCTCTTCTAGGAGGATCATAATACTAAATCCCCTACTTATAAAACATCCTTGCTGCTAGTTTATACTGAGGCATATGTTGGACCGTACCCCCTCCACTGTACTGAGCTCCAAGAAATATAGGGGACTAATTTTGATGATGAACATGGACCTAATTGCTGAAACAAACTATTCTAACACCCCTAGGAAAATTATAGAAACCAAAATCTCTAGAATGAGGTAAGGAAATTTTTTGAGGTAGACTTCCTATTAGTCAAAACATTAAAGGACCTAGTTCTTGATACCTACCACTAATAGCTATTCTCCTTGGTAAACCTATTAATTTACCTCTCTTAGTAAACCTCCTCACAAGTGCATTCACACAATCAACTCAACATTCTTATAAACCTCCAAATATATTAAAAACATAAAATGAGTGACTTTATTCTAGATAGATGGGTACAGTGCCTCCTTAAGACATTATACATGGGACTCCTCATCAGGAAAAAGATCTAGGGTGAAATTAAAAAGATCCTTGAACTTGATCATGAGCTCCCACATAAACATGCTCTCATATAGAAGATAGGGAAGATCCTATCTCTAAACTACCTTAATAGTCAATGATAGGAACTCTACCTGGAACTCCTTATAGATTTTGGACCATAAAACATATAATTCTTTCTACTCACCAAGATGTAACAACCACAATTGATGATCTTCTCCTCATATTTGACTAACTGCTAGAGGTACCTAGTACTTATCTAGGTCCTGGATAAAAATGAATGCAATATCAAGATCCTAAAACTATCTCTTTGTCTTCATATAATTGATTTTACCCTCATACTTCCCCAAAACCTACCATTTTAATATTTTTAACATCCTCTACCACTGACCATCCTCCTCAATTGGATCAACCCTCAAGCGATCAACTAAGTTAGCCTACTAAAACTCACCAACCAAAAACCACACATTAATTTCATCTAAGATATATGTATAAAAAGTGAAATAAGGATACACTAAGCCTAGTAATATGTAATTTATCAATATTAATTAAATTAATTCATTTTTACCTTCCTAGAACCACAAAATTCAAAAGAATAATATAAATCATAATGCATTTACTTCTCCTAGGTCTTTATCCTACAAGTGGTATCACCTCACTTAGTCATTTGGTAGGCTTGGATTCCATGCAGCAGATCATGGAGGGCTTAAAAATCCCATATCTTAGTCAATATTTTTTGTTCTATGTCATACACCAAGAATAACTGACACTCTTTCCCTACTAATCTATTCAATACTCACAATTCCTGACTCCAAATTTCATCATATCTATCAACGAAACCCTTTGATATGACTCTATCAATACCCCTGCCCTCTAAACTCACCCCTACTAGGTTGGTAATGAAGGAAGAGAGATATTGTCCCCTGAGTCCCACCTTCAGTAAGCCCCAGGTTGGTGACAAGCACTAAGGGTAAAAAATATCACATAAATGGAAGGCATTACCATATATAATACTAGATTAGAAGATATGGATAATTAACCACAATAAACTCCATGACATTATGTAACAGTTAAACCAAAAACCATACCACAATGAATGTATGTGGTAAAAAAATACAAAGGGTGTCCAAATAAAATAACAAAAGAAAAACCTAAGGTAGTGACACCACAGCATCTCTAATTCCTAAGATAAAAATGTACATTTTGGTCCATTAAGTACTACTAGAAACCATAAAAAATATTGTTTATACATGAGGTGATAATAAAAGTATACTCATTAGGATCATACCCAAATTCTCTCATTATCATGTGAAATGAGAATACTGATGCACTAGTGAAAAAATAACATAACCACCTTCAACTAAACTGGTCAACTAATCTAATCTAATTCTCACCATGACTTTCTCACCAAATAAAGTATCCATGTATTATAATATAATAAGAATAATATTGATAAAAGGTTACCCCAAAACACTTTCCCACTAATTTTATACTCTCACACTTAAATAATGTATGCATTGGCACCCCCAAATCTTATGTATAGATACCTACTTAAAGACATATGGACCATCACATCATATATTTCCCATAGAAACCTAGGGAATCACATCACACCACATCACATCTCACCCATAGACATCTGGTTTATCACATAACATCTTAACTATAACCATAACCCGAATAGTGGGGTATCATGAACATGAAGGACATCAACCTCGTGAACTCCTACTACCATGCACCACCCCCACCATAAGACATATAATTAAAATCACCTTATTGATCATTTGAATTATATCCATCATAACCCATGCATGTCAACATTTATTGTAAGTGTGATTGGGGAAGACTAGGTAGTTGTCCATCTATCCTCACCACAAATATATTGGGAAAAACACCCCTAAAACATTTGGTTATCATCAAAAAGTTCTCTATAAGGGTGGGGTGTATATAGGAATCAACATGAATATATAGAATATTTATTATCCTCAATACACAAGCCCAACCTATGGGTTCACAATAATATTTTCATCCCATATCATAACATTACCACAATCCTTATAACCACTGCCACTTTCCCTGCCACTTATAAATGTAAAACACCATAAAAACAAGACACACCACAACTACATTCCTTTCCATTCAAGTTAAGAAAATTTCAAGATTTCCCATTACAAAAAAAAATCATTATTCTAGCTCATTCATTTCTTTATTTCACCCCATTTATTTCATATTTATTAGAAACCATTTAATCTACAATTCCCATTTTAATTTGAGATTTCATTATCCAAACTAACTCATTACATTCTAGTTTCATTATTAAATTATTATTCTATCACTGTAGGTAAAATAGAATAAAATTGTACAATATTTACAACATACCTACTTTACCATTCCAAAAAACCCCACATTTCCACCGTTTCACATCATTTCCACTTCTCGTGACAATTGTCACATCACAACCACTTCATATCACATCCATTACAATCATAAACAAAACTCATCACATCCACCCACACAACACAACCACACATCACAAACATTTATCATCACATCCACCCCTCACATCATATCCACACATCAAAACACCTTTCACATCATTCACATATCATTTTTTAAATTTAGTAAGGGGGTTTTCATCACTTTCACATCTTTATTTCAAGTTAATTCTCATGCAAGCCATAATTTCCATGTCCAGAAAATTTATTATCTAAATATACATACTTAACCAATTTCATTTAAAGTGATATAAAAAATCAAGCAACAAGGTTCCACAAACACATCAACCATAGTACAAACAAATCCCCCAACTTCCATAATTTTCAATAAGGCATCAAGCCCATATAATCTCAATATAAAAAAATTAAAAAGTGGTAGAACATGTGTTTTATTCCCCTTACCATTAAAGTTTAAATAAACTAATTCATTATCATCATTTGGATGATTCATACTAATTCCCCAAATATAGAAAGATCATAACCCCTATTTCATGATTCAACTAGATGAGAAATGAAGGATAACCTACCTAAAATAATGATTTCTTAAGAACTTCACAATGAAATAATGAGAGAGAGACCACCACCAAGAACCTAAATGAAGGATAACACAACTTGATCATGCTAAAAACAGAAACACACAAAATATTCATAACAAAACATTATCAAAACAATAGGTTCCCCTTGATAACAACCACTTTTGAAAGAATAATAATGAGAAACAATGAGAATAAAAGAGGGGGACTCACCTAAAACCATCAATGACTAATCACCCAAAGATGGGATTGAAATAAACTAAATGGGGGCTGATATTCCTACTTGGGATGTACTTGGGTCACCCAATAACTGAGAATATTGTTCAAATAATGAGGGGGTTTAAGGGTATTTTTGGTGTTATAGGTGGTCTGCAAATCATAATACCATGGCGTAGTAGTGACCACTACACTGTAGAACTGCTGGAGAAGGGAGATACAATGAATAAAAGGAAATAACCATAATTAATCCTAGTTATTTGAAGTATCCTTTGATAATTTTGATTATATCTAAGCTATATATCTGATAAAATAGAAGAAAGGACCATAGTGTAGTGGGAAGTACAATGTTACATAAACCATTTTCCAAGAGGTGGTTACGCCGCATCCCTACTCCATGGTGCAGTTGTTCCAAAAAATGCATAACAATTAAAAACTCCACCCCATGCCACTATGACACAAACATAATCTCCATGTTGAAGCTACTATCTCCATAGCATAGCCCAAACTTCCATGTTGTAGCTATTTTGATTTTGGCAGTAACATCTAAAACCTCCTTATGATCCTCTATTCCATAGCCAGCCTCTCCACATTTTTTGATTCCTATCTTCCAAAGTGCAACCAAGGATCCATTAAATTGGACTCCTATAAGCTGATATTTGACCACCACACCACCACCTGCTCCCCATCTCCTCAAATCATCCCTAAAACATCTCTACCACTAGAATTCTTGTAAATTAATAGATTGGATGGTCTAGATCACTATTTAAAAGATTTTAATTTTCTTTAATGGTTCAACATACTATACTATAATGTTTATTGAATGAATTTTTGATATAAATTTGAGTTTTGATCTACTTATTGATAATATAAATATCTATATATTTCATGTGATTAATTGTTCTCTATAAGTAAAATTGTATCTAAAATTTTTTTCTAATATAGTTAAATTGTCAAATCTGTGATCCTCCAAGTGTAACTTTATATCTAATTCAGATTAATTAATTTATTTGATAATATATATTATTTTGGAACCAAAATTTTTTATATCCTACACATATTTAAAAGTTTCAGGTTATTTAATTTTGTTTTATAAAAACACCTTTGGAAGTTCATAAGACTCCATCTTCCATAAATATGTAAGAAACTGCATAAAATATGAATTATTTTTCAACTACTATGAAAAAAAATTGTTCCAATGAATTATCTATTATCCCATATTAAATATATAAAGTAAAAAATGTAAATATTTTCAATCATTATATAAAAATTAAATCTTAAATTACCTATGTTTTCTCATGATCTGGGAATGATGTGTTCCTGATAGTATAAATGAATTTCATAGAAATTTTATTTCTCTTATTTCTATCAGGTTTATTCTATAATGAATGTTTACAATTTACTTAATATAAATAAATTTAGTAATTTATACTTTTATAACCTAGAATTTATTATATATAATTTAACTAATAACATAAACTCTGCATTGTCCCAATATCTAATCATGTCCATGTACTATGATAGTCAGTAGTCAGGAAAATTTTATACTCCCTCAAGCTCTATAAAAATACTATATTTCCAACTAAGATAAAATTCATACTTTTATACTCTCTACATTTCCCCTAACTTTATCAACATCATAGTCTTGGTGTTTTTTCCATCAGTGAAATTATATCGAAACTGCATTGGAAAAAAATATGTGTTAATAGAATTTTAATAATTAATATATATATATAAGTTGGTTAACAATACTTACCCAAATTTTATCCCTAGAATCTTCCTTTATTTTTTGCCCAAATTCTCTCCAACAAATGGCACAAATGGAAATGATGCTTCTATTTATTAAAAGTTTACCCATAAAACTCTTAAATTAATTTCTATTCATACTTATTATGACCTCATATCCATTTTATTAAACCATAATTTAGGTATTCCTATTCCATAACTCTCATATATTTATATTATATTATTTTCAGGTAGAGAATCTAAATTATCGTGAAAATATATAAATAGTAAATAAAAATAATATATATGAATTTATAAATGATTAATTTCATTGAGTTTTAACACATAGAATAATCTTGGGGATATATTGTCCCCTGGACTGATTCATCTTGAGAAAGAGTGGTGGATGTATCATGTACTATGGGTGGTGGGATATCAATAATAGAACTAGGATACCAAAGTGATTTAGGGATAAAAACCCAATGAAATATTTGTATAGAGATATTGGATATGGATATGGTGGTGGGATATACAGAGGAGTAGTTCCATGTATAATGGTGGTGGGATATATGAAGGATTAGTTCATTGTCAAATATATGGTGGATATGGGTAATAATGAGGGATAGGAGAATGAATAGGAATAGTGGAAATATATTGTGTGGTTGTGGGTAGAAAGGGGTGTGGAAAAGGACTGTTCATCATCAAGTAAAAAAATAAGGTGATGACATTACTGATTAGTTGCATCCTGATTACTGAAGTGGTATAGTGGGAGGTTTAACTATAAAAATAGTAGTCTTCATAGTCATAAACCAAGTCCTAAATCTTGTCATATACTCTAGTGTTCCCTCTAGCATACTCTCTGGATCCTTTGTGTAATAGATCATTCTCATTTATAAATAACACTAACATAATAAGAATAATAAAATAAAGTTAAAATTTGTAACATTAATAGATAAAATTATTATCAACATTCTTGTTTTTAATCAATAATTGAACCCACTTCATAATCATTAAAGTGATAATTGGATAAGGAAGTCAATAATCATAGTGGTGATCATAGGGTCATCCCTAAATCTTTGATACGCTTCTCATTTTTTGAATTTTTTTCTGTTAAATGTTTCATATATTTTCATAGTGACCTAATAATTTGAAATAGTAATGTGTAAAAATTATATATAATTAAAATGTTAAAAATATCAATTAGCTAATATAAAAGACAATGAAAATTTAAAAAAAATTAATAAAAATATTTATCAACATAAAAACAATAATTTAATTGAAATTTATATTTAATTAACACTATAAAAATTCATCTAAATATACTTTTTATTTTAATAGTAAATATATTTCTATTAAATAAAAAAATTTGCGCAATTAACTTAACAAAATCAATTAGATTCAATGTATAAAATTTTAAAAAACATGTGCCATGTAAAAATAATATAAAATAAATATTTATAAATATTTCGTCATTATTCTTTCTCATTTACACTTTTGGTTTACATTTATATCCAATAATTAAATCATTTATGTCATTGAATTTAATATTCTAATAAATAATATAAGGTTCATCCAAAACATCATTTTTATCCATTCCTTCATTAAAAATTGCCAAGTAATAACATTAACAATAAGACCATATTGTCATTTTAAAGGGCCGGTTACATAAAACACTTGTCTAGCTTATGATACAATAATGTAAGGCTCATCGGTATAAAGCTAACATTTCATGTCAATCACTCTAAATCAAAAATTATTGATATACATTTATATTCATTTCATTGAATCAAATCACTTTCATTTAATCATTAATATGTGACCATGTGAATAGAAATCTAATAAAATTATTCCTTGGATAACCCCATAATATGATATATTTTCTAATAAAGGTTCCGTTTGTGATTCACTAGAAGGAAAATCTATTAATATGCTTAATGTGGAATCATCATATTGTGTTTCCAGGTTTTTTTCATGACAATTTATAATGAATTTAAATTCATCAAAAACCATTTATTTACAATCACATTCCATGTATTTTATACCAACTGACAATGCCCTAATTTCATCAGATACATCATGTATTAGTAAAATTTGAACCAAAACTATACCAATATTGAATATTAAACAAGTACCTAAGATTAATTAATGAAAAAAAGAAAAAAATTACCTTTTAATTTAACCAATTAGGGAATTATCTGTTTTTAAATTTCTTGTTACTTTTAATAGATAAGCAACTATGTGTTGTTTTTATAATTTTCTTATGTTATTTGAAAATTTGAAAATTTTATGATCCTAGAAGTTATGAAAAAAAACTACACAATAAAAAAATACATATTTATTAGTTTATTTACTTGATGTAAACATCAGTTTCATCACAATTGAATAATATTATACGATGAACCATTTCCCACTCTTCCCTACTCAAAGTAAACAAAATGTATGATCCATATATCCCCCTATTTGGATAAGTTAAGGAAATGTAGGCTCAATGGGATCATATTTCTTATATTCAATTCCCATTGGATGATTAGATAACTTAGTGACATTATCAATGTATTTAAAACATAAATCCATACATTCTTGTGTTAAATAACCTTTCACAATAGAGATTTTGGGATAATTCTTATTCCACACATAATATTTCAATATATACATCATTCTTTCTATTAGATGCATCCAATAAATTTAAACAGGACCTTTAAAAGGAACTTATGTGGTATGATGAGTAGTAATATGTAAAATACATGTGAAAAATGATATAGGGAAAAACTAATTACTGGTTTATAACATATTATGGTTGTATATTTGTTATGCAATAAAAATACACAATACATGACCAATGTCAAGGCCATAAAAACAAGGGCCTATAGAGGCCTAAAGTAATGAAACCCTAGTTGATCCCCTCTTATCAGTTTAACCCCCTCTGTACCCAGTTAAGGAACATTTTAAAAGAAAAAGATGTTGCAACCCTGGTTAGCCACCTTCATGGAGTCCAAATGATCTACTACCTTACTTCCCTCACACTACATGTGAAGTACCTGGTCATTGTCGTTGATGAGGATGATTTTAAATCTCTTAATTATATAATCAATTGACCATGGAGTGGAGATCGTACTGATTAAGAAAACATTAATTATCTTAGAGTTCATTTCCACCTGAAAAATCAATATCCCATTCTTCCTGCATAGCTCCATCCCTGTGAACATCACCTTGGCCTCCACTTGAATTGATCTCCCTACCCCATAATACCTAGAAAACGAAGTTAACACACATCCCCTATGATCCTAGACCACCCCACCCCCACACATGATACCAACAACACACAACCCATCTAAATTCAACTTAAGACCCATGACAGGTGGCTTCCATGATAACCAGTGGCCCCTCAGCCTGGTAATAATTTGTTGCAATGAGGAAACAACCCCCTAAAGAGTCTTAATATAAGGAGAATTGCAATTACTGGTTCATCTTTAAAAAAATTTAACCACTCTTTCATTCATACTTTTAGCAAAAATACCTTGATAAAAGTGATTTAACCCAATATAAGTGACCCTAAAATTATATTATAGTAAATTTTGAATTGAAATGGGAGTCAACTCATGAAACAGGACATGGTAGTCATGAGTTTTGGGAGTTTTTTCCTTCACATATCATGTATTCAATTATTTCAAAATGTTACTTTAATGACCATCCAGAACCTTTAATATTTCCAATACTTGAAGGAACTATTTTTTCCTTGCACTTTTCATCAAAAAATAAGTAAAAGGTATATTCTATTGATTATATACAATTAAATTAGGATGAATTATTGGATTTATACTATAATCCATTAAATCATGACATGACAAAAAATCATATTTTTCTATTTACATTTAAAATAGTATCACATAAAATCTCACACACATTTTTCTCAATATAAATTACATCAAAGTATTGGAACAATAAATTTGAGGACTAAAATGGAAACTCAAAGAATATACATTTATTTATCTAGATATAGTTGTGATTTAGAGGATCATTATTTCAATTTATGTAATCTGATTGATTATTTTCAGGAAAATAAGTCAAATAATCATTGTAACGCCCTGACCCTAGTTACCTAGATTCAGTGCATTATTACAAAACATTGGCATGATCACAAGGGATCAAATCCCTAAAGAAAAATAAATTTTATAGCCTTGTAAGTAATAGATACAAAAATAAGTATTACATTACATTATGAAATGAAAAACAACAACATTGTGTCTCTTTTTAACACATTCATCTCCCTTAGACTATCCCTATAGGTCAGTCATAATATACTTCTTCACATCCTGGGAAAAATAAAACATAGAAAGGGGTGAGCTCAGGTGCTCAGTAAGGATAACAATATAGCTGAAACTTTCATAAATAAGCACAAACATTTAAGTCAATGTATAAGACTAAAACACAAGCCTTTTAAACATAAACATCAGAAAAATATGGAAAAGATAAATCAAATAATTTCATTTACTTATTCACATGTATATTCTACTAGTCCAATAATCACATGTAATATCAATAGCCAATTTCATAATAATGGAATGCATAATGCCGGACATCATAACCACATAGTCAAGGCCTCCTGCTAAGACTAGAAATAAAAAAAATTCAAGGCCTTGTGCCAAGACAATATTTTGTCTCATGAGACCTACCGATGCATCGAGGAGTTATAGCGTGCTCCACCCGTCACTTACTAAGTCTAATGCATTCCTCATATGTAAAGATTGAAACATAACATAAACATTCATATTAAAACTAACGTACAAAATGTTGATACTTTAACCATAAACCATGAATGGTATAAAAATAACACATCCATAGTTAAATATATCACAAAACCTTAAATAAAATATGGAAGATTATATCATAATAAATAAACTTTAAATAAGTATAAAATCCATCAAAGGATGTTGATATAGATGAAATCAAAAATGTTTGAGAGAAATATATCTTTCAATTTTGAAATAATTTAAAAGTCACATAATTATAAAAGAAGACATTTATTTTGAAAATATTCTTATAAGCCTGTAATGGAATCTTTGAAGGTGTTATAATGGCACAAAATAGCCGCACCCACTGTATAAGTTAAAAAACCATTATTTCCTTAATTTTTGTCAAAAAGGTCGTAAAGGACCTTGTTTGGAAAATAACGAAAATATTCCTTTATAAACATCTTATAAAGAGTCATAAATTGATATAAATGACTTTAAACCATATTATAATAAATAGAAAAAAAATTTGAAATTCATTTTTAAGAAACGCGGATGTGGATGATAAAGAAGTCCCATTAGATACCAACATATAAACACCCTCGGATAATGAAGAGATTGTAGAATTAACACTTACCTTGTAATTTTCCTTGATCGATGGTATTTTAACCACCTTTATAATAGTTAAATAATTGTTATGAAATTATAAAATAACCAAATATATAAATATAATATCATATATGATCTTTTAATATTGCTTTGTTAATAATATTTTAGTAGTATCATTGTTTCGAGTGTTAACTGATTTGTTTTCCTGTATATGTTTGGTTACGTAAGCCAAGTTTTTTTATGTATTGGATGTATTTGATTCATATACATAAAGTTATTATGTTCATAAACATTATTTTTAATCATAAAATGAAAATTATTCTTGAATGGTTATGATGGGGAATGAATGTCATCGCGTTCGTGGAGACAGTAATCCGTGCGTACGCATGAGCGAAAATATAATTATATTGATGGTGAAATTGTATGAAATTAGATGGTATATAATATATAAATAATAATTAACATTCTATATTTATTATTTACATAAGTTATACTCATTATTATACCCATCCAAATAATGAATTGTTTGAATAACAAACTACACCATGACGTGGAGACGGTAATCCGTACGTACGCACGTATGGTGACTTGTCATTAATAGGATGGATAAAATAATTAATATGTTTGTACCATATTTATAATAACATAACAATATTTATAAGGTACTATAGTTACTATTTTGGTAAGGAAACAAGAAATAAATAGGAAGTGGAAGAAGAAAATAACTTTGAAAGAGGTGGTGAAATTATTACCTCTTCTTCGGGTGTTTCCTTTTGAGTTGATCAAAAGGGATCATTATAATAGATTTATGATCAAAGTAACTACTCTAGGTATAATTGAGGGTAGTTGGGAGGATATTTGTGTAGGTTTTGACTGAGGTAAATGGATTTGGAGGTGTGATTTTGAGAGGAGGGGAAGTACCCTTTTATAAGAGAGGTGAGGGTCACTTTAGGAAAAGCTTGAAATATTATTTCATTATACAATCATATTCGGTTTATAATGGCTAAAAATGATTTATTTCGAGTATAAGGTTGTTATGGGTCTAAAACCTCTCAACCAATAGGTTTTAGACATGTTTAGGTCATCATATTAACCATATCTTTTAGATTTAACTCTTAGTTAAATAGTTTAACTTTTACCATGTATTCTTGTATTATTATAATAAGTGGTTAATAAACTTACTATAAAAAGAAAATAGAAACCAAAGTGGTTAATTATTAATATATATAACCTTATCTAAGTCCTTTTGCCTAACCTTATATTTTTAGGAATGTTATATCAATTAATAATATAGTTTTTTTTTAACTCATTTATGTCAATTTTGACACTATTTGGTATTTTGTTTTTGTGAAAGTAATAAAAACTTCATCACTTAATAAAAAAATTAATTAATCGACCCTAACATGTAATATTAACCTATAAAATTAGTGAAATTCATCATAATTCTCAATTTACATTTATTTGAATATTTATAATATCAATTATTTTAATCTTTCTTTAATAAGGTAATTACTGCATTATCATTGTATCATAAATAAATTTAATTATTTAATGTCTAAAAATTATAAATAAAAAACCATTATGTAGGAAATAATTTTATCTTTCTAATTAATATTTATAGTCAAATTTATCTTATGTATAACTCTATATTAAAAATGTTTTAGTTATTAAACATTGAATTTAATACTTTCATCTCTTCTTTAAATAAAATAGTAATAAATGTCCTAATCTAATCAAAGTGGACCAAAAGGATAATATTTTATTCATAAGGTTGATTTTGGTCAAAATACAATTATCCAATAGAATTAGGACATGTGTTAGGGTAATTATAATATCACTTTTTACCTTTAATTATCCTATTTACTTTTCACTGTGGTAAATAAAAGTCAAAAGTTACTATTCATCAAAAATTATTTTCATCTTATTTAACCACATTTTACTTACTTATGTCAACCGTGTCTCTTGGATTTTTGAAATGCAATTCATAGAAGCGGTAAAATTGCGTTTTATGCAAATTTTCAAATGTGCCTAGAAGGCGGGTAAAAGATGGTAAAAATTTTAATAAAATTTTATATATCTAATGTAACACCCCAAGCTTATATGGTACGTTTCTCTTTTAATAATGCAATAGCGTGTATTGTATGCAACATCGAGCTCTAACACACACCACAACCAATCAAACTAGTTGTTATGAATAGTAATACCTACTTTTTAAAATTTTAAAAAATTTATCTCTCAAAATGGACTTCATTTTTGGATTTGGAGTATCGAATTTAGCCTAAGGTGAAATTTTTCGGATAACTTTAATATTTTGATAAATAGTGAAAATTAATAAATTTTAATTAAAAACAATTTTTTAATCAAAATAATTAATAGTGATAAATTATGAATTTGAGTGGTTTTAAAGTATATTTATAATATATTTTTACTATTTAATACAATTTTGGTCATTGGACACAATTTCACAATTAAACTCAACATAAACAAGTATCAATCTTTTGATAGTTATTATATCTTAAAAACACACTTTTTGTTTTGACAACGGGAATTAATTTTAAATTAATTTCTGTCACTTATGTGTTTTGAATTTTTAAAAATTAATTCCATATTTGGAATCAGGATTTCCAAATTGTTTAAATAGGTAACTCTTATTTTTAGACATTTTGAATAATTACTTCGGTAAATATTTTATTTACCATGGTTAAAGGGTAAATCTTGTAAATAAGGGTTTAAAAATAATATTATAATAATTCTAAATAACCATAAAACGTGTCCTAACCTTATTGGTGGATACATTTCTGACCATGGGCATCTTTGGGTCGATTTTGAGACCCCATGAAGCCACTTGTAGGTGATAGGGACACTTTATTTTAATTAAGTTAAAATAAATACAAAAATGAAATAAGCATATATCTTTTAGAAAAACAATTTTTACATAGGGTAATATATGTTGTATTTTCAACTATAAATATTCATTAGAAATATAAAAAGATTTCCTACATAATGGTATTTTAATTATAATTTTTAGATATTATATAATTTATTTTATTTTTGACATAATGGTGATGCAGTAATTACCTAATTAATGAAAAATTATAATAATTAATATTATAAATACCCAAATAAATGTAATATGAGACTTTTCATAAAAAAAATAATTTTCTAGGCTAATATGACATGTTAGGATTTATTTAATTAACTTTGTTCAAAGTAATCATTCTATAATTATTTTTACAAAAATTAATTATTGAATAGTGTCAAAATTGACATAAAATAGTTTTTAAAACAAATATTATATTATTAATTGATATTAAATTCCTAAATATCTAAGGTTCTGCAAAGAGACTTATATCATGATAGGTGTATCATTAATGGACCACTTAGGGTTCGATTAGATGTATATAGTAAGTTTATTAACCATATAATATAAAAATACAAAGAGACATTGTAAAAGTGAAACTAATTAACTAAGAGTTAATACTTAAAGATAAGGTTAATATAGTAACCCAAACCTTTTAAATCCCATTGGTTGAGTGGTTTTTGACCCATCCCCACCTTAAACTGTAAATAATTCACTTTTGAGCCATTATAAATTGAATATGAATTTATTTTAAAATAATATTTCTAGCATTTCCAAAGGTGCCCCTCACCCCTCTTATAAAAGGGAACTCATCCTTATCATTAATTCACACCTTAAAAGCCTTTTGGTTTGGCAAAACCCTTCCCAAATACTCTATAAACATACCTCAATACAATCTAGAGTCCTTAGTTTGATCAGAAATCCAACCTAAGGATCCCTTTTGATCAAATCAAAAGCTAGAACCCGAAGAAGAGCTAATGATTTCACCACCCCTTTTCAAGTTCCTTTCTTCTTCCACTTCTTCTATCTTTGTTATTACCATTCTAAAATAATAACTCCAGTATATTATATATACTTTAATTTTATTATAAACATGGTACAACCATATTTTATTATTCTATCCATCCTTTTAATGACATGTCACCATACGTGCGTACGTACGGCTTACCGTCTCCACGTCGTGGTGTAATTGTTATTCAAAACATTATTATTGTATGGTTATAATAATGATGTTTAATTCATGTAAATAATAAATATAACATGATAATTATTCTTTATATATGATATAACATCCAATTAACTATTATTTTAATATCAAAAGAATGATATTTTCGCTCGTGCGTACGTACAGACTACCGTCTCCACGAACGCGATGAGATTCATTCCCCATCGTATCCATTCAAGTATAAATATCATTTGATGATTAATAATAGTATCTAAGGACTTGATATCATTCTTGATATTAATAAGATACAACTTATCCATGACAAACATGGCTTACGTAACAAAACATATAAAATAAAATGAGTAAGTTAACACCTGAAACGATGATAATTCTAAGATATTATTAACAAATCAGTGTTAAAAGATCATATATGATATCATATTAATGTATATGATTATTTTATAATTTAATAACAATTTTTTACCATTATACAGGAGTTTAACCTACCCTCAACCAAGTAAAGGTACAATTTAAGGGTTTATTTCACAATCTCTTCATTATCCGAGGTTTTTTATACGTAATAATCTACTGGGATCTCTTTATCATCCACATACTTGTTTCTTAAAAATGTTTTTCAAAACATTATTACTATTTTACAGAATATGGGTTAAAGTCATTTATACCCTTGTTTGACTTTGTATAAGAATTTTATAAAGGAATCTTTCTGTCGTTTTCCAAACAAGGTCCTTTTTAACCTTTTCGACAGAATTAAGGTAAAAATTTATTTTTAACTTATACGATGAGTGCGGCTATTTTCCACCATTATAAAATCGTTGAAGCTTCCCTTACAAGATTATAATAATATTTTCAAAGTAAATGTTTTATTTTATAATTATGTAAATTTTAAATTATTTCAAAATAAAGAGATATTTCTCTCAAACAGTTTTTATTTCATCTATGTCAACATCCTTTGATGGGTTTTAAGCTTATTTGAAGTTGATTTATTATGAAACAAAACTACCATATTGTATTGAAGGTTTTGTTATATGTTTGACTGTGGATGTGTTATTTTTATACCATTCACGGTTTATGGTGAAAGTATTGATATTTCATATGCTAGTTTTAATACGAATGTTTATGTTATGTTTAAACTTGTTCCTATGAGGAATGCATTGGACTTAATAAGTGACGGGTGGATCCCGCTATAGCTCCTCGATGCATCAGTAGGTCTCATGAGACAAACTAGTGTCTTGGCACAAGGCCTTGACAAAATCTTATTTGTATTCTTGGCACAAGGCCTTGGCTATGTGGTTATGATAGTCTGGCATTATGCATTCCATCATTATGAAAGTGGTTATTGATATTGCATGTGAATATTGGATTAGTAGAATATCCATGTGAATAAGTAAATGGAATTATTTCATTTTATTTTTGTCATACTATGTTGAAGATCAATTTTAAAAGGCTTTTGTTTTAGTTATACATTACCTTAAATGTTTATTTTTATTTATGAAAGTTTTCGTTATATTGTTATCCTTACTGGGCATTTGAGATCACCCCTTTTCTATGTTTTATTTTTCCCAAGATGTGAAGAAGTAATTTATGAATGACCTGAAGGGATAGTATGAGGGGATAATAGTATGGACTATGGAGACTATATTGTTGTAGTTTTCATTTTATGATGTAATGTAAAACTTTATGAATATATCTAGTGTTTCCAATGCTAGTAAAATAATCGGTCTTTAGAGATTTGATCTTTCTTGTGATCATGCCAAGGTTACATAATAATGCACCGACTCTAGGTAACTAGGGTCAGGGCATTATAGTTGGTATCAGAGGAAGTTTAGTACAAACCTTGGAAGCTAGATTTAGATAAACTCTGATTAGAGCACATAGACCTAAGATGGACTTTGAGGATTAGTATAGAAGAACTTCCATGAATTTTGGTATTGTAGAGATTTTGTGAGTTTTATGAGCAATACATCCCTGTCTGGATATGAGCTGGTAGAGATGGCTCTGGCACAGATGTACCTAGGGGTAAAACCTAAAAACACCGCTTTGAGCTGGACAAGAACGGGAACTGGTGCACGACAACGGGCCATGCTGCACTCTTGGTTACTACATTACCGGGGGATATGCTTATGATAACTCTCATTTTCTTTACAAATCATTATAAAGGGTTTATGAGTATATACTTCCTCAAAGAAATTTTTTTTATGATTATGGATTATATCCATAAATAGTTCAATTTATGTTAAGTGTTTTATAAGTATGGAATTATGTGTTTTGATTCATAAACTGATCTAGTTTATGCCTTTGTTTAAAAATGGAGCCTAGTGGAAGAAATGGAAATTGTATCAATGCATGCATTCCATGTAGGGATTTCCCTCCTACTCAAGATAATTATAGTGGAGATGGTGATGCAACTGGTGCCGATCAGCTAATCACACATACTGGGACAACTCAATCAGGTTATGAATAATAACCTTACCCGTATGGAGCACCCTAATCTGCAGCATGGAGGATCAATGTTAGATCACTTCATGAGGAAACAACCACCAAATATAATATGGGATTACAAATCCCTTAGTAGCTGAGCAATGGATAAATTCCTTAGAGAAAATATTTCAGGCTTTGGGGAGTAGTGAAATGGAAGAAGTTATGATGGTAGTTTACCGCCTCACTGTAGATGCTGATCAATGGTGTTCATTGATTCAAAACATGAAGGAAGATGATGAAGTATAAAATATTGAATGGAGTGAGTTCAAAGATCTGTTTTTAGAAAAATACTTTCCTTGTGACCATCGAGCAGATATGGAAAGGCAATTTCTGAGTTTGAGACAAAAGGAGGATGAGAATGTCGCAAAGTATGAGGCTAAATTTACAAGGTTAGCAAGGTATACTGGAGATTATATACGTAACACAAGAAATAAGATTGATCGTTTCTTTGATGGGTTAAAACCATTTCTCCATCGAGCATTAGTCTCATAATACTTCTTGTCATATGAAGATATTGTTTCATGTGCTATCAAGACAGAGAAAGAATTCTCTAAGTCATATGACTTTAAAGCAAAGCAAGAGAAGAAGAGATCTACTGATCAATCTGGGAATGGAAATAAAGGGAAGAAGGGAAAAGTTGAATATCTATCCTGCAGTAAATATGGGAAGAAACACCCCGGTACTTGCTTAAAAGGAACAGGAGTCTGTTACAAGTGTGGTGAAAAAGGCCACCAAGCTCGTGATTACAAGGGGAAGAAGGAAGCTACCGATGTCCAATGCTACAACTGCAGGGATATGGGACATTATGCAAATGAATTTACTAAGCGTCAGGGGAATTTACCTTATAAAAGGCCAAGGGATCAAGGCCAAGCTTATGTTATCACTACAGCTGAGGTAGAAGCTCCGAAAGACGTGGTGGCGGGTAATTTAATGGTTTCCTCAAGTTTAGCAAATGCATTATTTGATTATGGATCATCGGATTGTTTCATATCTTCCCAGTTTGCTAAAAAAATAATATATTTCCAATTTTATTTAACAAGGTAGTTGTCAATTAAAACTCCTAAGGGAAGTATCATTACAACAAAGTTTTGTGAATTAGTCCCCATTAGAGCACATAAATGTTCTTTATCTGCTGATCTCATCGTCATACCTATGATTGAGTTTGATATAATCTTTGGTATGGATCAGATTTCAAACCATGATGAGAAGATTTATTGTAAGAAGAAGGGTGTTACAATTTTTGATGATGATGATAAGAAACACCTTATATTTAGAGTAGAATCGTCACCACCTAATTCTTATCTAGATCCACCCACATTAGCTCAACTAAATTCAATTATTGGGGAGGAAGAGAATGAAATTACTGTGGGAGAGGAAAGTAATGTTCAAATAAAGGATGTACCTGTTGTGAAAGAATATGTAGATGTGTTTTCAGAATATTTACCTGGACATCCTCCAGAACGAGAAGTTGAGTTTTCCATTGATTTAATTCTTGGATCAAGGCCTATATCAAATACTCCTTATAGAATGGCCACTGTAGAATTAGTTGAATTAAATAAAAAACTAGAGGAATTGAGTAATAAGGGATTTATTCACCCTAGTGTATCTCCATGGGGAGGCCCTGTTCTTTTTGTTGAAAAGAAATATGGATCTATGAGGTTATGTATTGACTACAGGGAGATCAATGATATAACAATAAAGAACAAGTATCCCCTACCACGCATTGATGATTTATTTGACCAACTGCATGGATCTCAATACTTTTCAAAGATTGACATCCAATCTGGATACCATCAGTTGTGTGTGAATAAGGAAGACATTCTGAAGACAGCATTTCGAACCAGGTAAGGGCAATATGAGTTTACAGTAATGCCTTTTGGATTGACTAATGCACCCTCTGTTTTTATGGATCTAATGAATAGAGTTTTCAAGGAATATATTGATGACTTTGTATTGGTATTTATTGATGATATCTTGGTATACTCCAAAAGCTACGAAGATCATGAAAATCACTTGAGCATTATCCTGAAGACTCTGAGAAGACATGAATTATATGGGAAGTTTAGCAAGTGTGAATTCTGGCATTAGGATATTTCTTTTCTTGGCCATATTTTCTCTAAATATGGAATCTATGTTGATCCTTCTAAGACCAATTCAATCCAAGAATGGCCTGTACCGACGATTATAACAGAGGTACGTAGTTTTATTGGTTTAGCAGGTTATTATCGACGCTTCGTCCAGAATTTTTCCCGGTTGGCTAACCCATTAACAAACCTCACAGGTAAAGGGGTTCAATTTGTTTGGACAAAAGAGTGAGAAGAATGTTTTGAAGAACTGAAGAGAAGATTATTCAATGCTCCTATATTGACTCTACCATCAGGGAATGATGGGTTCGTTATTTATAGTGATGCATCGAAGAAAGGACTTGGTTGTGTCCTTATGCAGAATGATAGGCTTATTGCCTATCCATCATGATAGTTGAAAATTCATGAACAAAACTATCCTACTCATGATCTCGAGTTAGCAGCTATGATCTTTGCTTAGAATATATGGAGGCACAACCTCTATGGTGAAAAATGTGAGATTTATACTGATCACAAGAGTTTTAAGTATATTTTCTCACAAAAAGAACTCAACACGAGGCAAATGAGATGGCTTGAATTACTCAGGGATTATGATTGTATGATACAATACCACCCGGGAAAAGCAAACAAGGTGGAAGATGCTCTAAGTAGAAAAGATCATGGAGTTTTGAACAATATGAGAATTGAAAGGGATCCAATTTTCATGGATCTAGTGAATATGGACATGGGAATAACCAGGGAAGGTGAAACATCAATAATTTTTCAAATGGTTTCCAAACCATCTTTACTAGAAAGGATTTAGAGTTCTCAGACCGATGATGAATAATTTCAAAAGAAGATTAAAGCTGTGAATGATGGGAGATTGAGAGACTTTGTGTATGAGGAAAGAATTTTGAAATTTGAGAAGAGACTTTGTGTTCCTGATATACCTGAACTAAAAAGGGAATTTTTGGATGATTCTCATAGTTCCGATTTCTCTATAAACCCTTGGAGCACCAAAATGTATAGAGATTTGAAGGAACATTTTTTGTGGGACAACATGAAGAGGGAGATTTCTGATTTTGTGTCAAGATGTATGGTTTGTCAACAAGTGAAAGCTGGAAGGCAACAGCCTGGATGAGTCATGCAACCTCTTCCTATACCAGAGTGGAAATGGGACAATATTATGATGGACTTTGTCATGGGGCTACCAAAGACTCCTAGAAGGAACGATGAAATATGGGTTATTATTGATCGTCTTACCAAGTCAGCACATTTTCTTTCTATAAGGGAAGATTTACCACTTGAACGACTAGGAAGACTATATATTAATGAAGTTGTGAGACTTCATGTAGTACCCCTATCGATTATTTCTGATTATAATCCCCATTTTACTTCAAGATTCTGGAAAAGTCTTCAGAAAGCCTTGGATACTGAACTTCATTTCAGCACTGCCTACCACCCTCAAATAGATAGACAATCAGAACGAACTATTAAAACCTTAGAAGACATGTTGAGATCCTGCTCACTTGACTTTCAGGGTATGTGGGATCAATATTTACCTCTGGTAGAATTTTCCTATAACAATACTTTCCATTCGAGTATTCAGATAGAACCATACGAAGCGTTATACGGAAAGAGATGTCGCACACCAACCTGTTGGGATGACATTGGTGAAATAAAACTTTTAGGCCCAGAACTAGTGGAGGAAACAATGGAAAAGGTTAAGGTAATCCAAAACCATATCAAAGCAGCTCAAAGTAGGCAGAAGAGCTATGCAGATAATCGAAGGAAGGATTTGCAATTTCAAGTCAGTGATCATGTTTTCCTGAAGGTATCTCCATGGAAGGGAGTCATACATTTTGGTAAGAAAGGTAAATTGAGTCCCAGGTACATCGGACCTTTTGAAATTCTAGAACGAATTGGGGTTGTAGCTTACTGATTAGAAATGCTGCCAAGTCTCTCCAAAGTTCACGATGTGTTCCACATATCTCTGTTGAGGAAATACATGCCTGACCCAATGCATGTACTCACCTATGAGGAATTAGAACTGGAACCCGATCTGTCTTATTGCGAAGAGCCCAGCAATATTCTTGATACGAGAGAACAAGTACTGAGAAACTGGACAACTTGTCTAGTAAAATTCTTGTGGAGAAACCATAAGATAGAAGAGGCAACATGGGAACCCGAGGAACTTATGATGAAGAACCACCTGAGTCTTTTCATGCGGTACTATTCTAGAAATTTCTAGGACGAAATTATGTGAAGTAGGGGAGAATTTAACACCCCAATCTTATACAGTATGTTTCTCTTTGAATAATGCAAAAGCATGTGTTGTACGCAACATCGAGCTCTAACACACACCACAACCAATCAAACTAGCCGTTATGAATAGTAATACTTACTTTTTAAAATTTTATAAATTTTATCTCTCAAAATGGACTTCATTTTTGGATTAGGAGTATCGAATTTAGCCTAAGGTAAAATTTTGGTACTTTTCGGATAACTTTAATATTTTGATAAATAGTTAAAATTACTAAATTTTAATTAAAAACAACTTTTTTAATCAAAATAATTAATAGTGATAAATTATGAATTTGAGTGGTTTTAAAGTATATTTAGAATATATTTTTACTATTTAATACAATGTCGGTCATTGGACACAATTTCACAATTAAACCGGACATAAACAAGTATCAATCTTTTGATAGTTATTATATCTTAAAAACACGATTTTTTTTTATAGTGGGAAATAATTTTAAATTAATTTATGCCAATTATGTGTTTTGAATTTGGAAAAATGGATTATATATTTAGAATCAATATGTCCAAATTGTGTAAATAGGTAACTTTTATTTTTAGACATTTTGAATAATTACTTCGGTAAATATTTTATTTACCATGGTTAAAGGGTAAATCTGGTAAATAAGGGTTAAGAAATAATATTATAATAATACTAAATTACCCTAAAACGTGTCATAAACTTATTTTTGGATACATTTCCGACCATGGGCATCTTTGGGTCGATTTTGGGACCCCATGAAGTCACTTGTAGGTGATAGGGACACTTTATTTTAAATAAGTTAAAATAAATACAAAAATCACATAAGCATATATTTTTTAGAGAAACAATTTTTACATAGGTTTATATATATTGGATTTTTTACTGTAAATATTCATTATAAATCTAAAATGATTTCATACATAATGGTATTTTATTTATAATTTTTAGACATTATATAATTTAATTTATTTATGACACAATGGTGATGCAGTAATTACCTAATTACTGAAAAATTAGAATAATTGATATTATAAATACCCAAATAAATGTAATATGAGACTTTTCATAAATAAAAATAATTTTATAGGATAATATTACATGTTATGTTTGATTTAATTAATGTTTTTCTAAGTAATCATTCTGTAATGATTTTTACAAAAATAAATTATTGAATAGTGTCAAAATTGACATAAAATAGTTTTTAAAACAAATATTATATTATTAATTGATATTAAATTCCTAAAAATATAATGTTCTGAAAAGAGAGTTATATCATGATTTTTTTATTATTAATGACCACTTGGGGGTCTCTTAGATGTATATAGTAAGTTTATTAACCATATAATATAAAAATACAAAGAGACATTGTAAAAGTGAAACGAATTAACTAAGAGTTAATACTTAAAGATAAGGTTAATATAGTAAACCAAACCTGTATAAATCCTATTTGTTGATTATTTTTCGACCACCCCCACCTTAAACTTTAAATAATGGACTTTGGAGCCATTATGAACCGAATAAGAATTTATTATAAAATAATATTTCTAGCTTTTCCAATGGTGCCCCTCACCCCTCTTATAAAAGGGCACTCCCCCTTCTCATTAATTCACACCCTGAAAGCCTTTTGGTTCAGCCAACCCCTGCCCAAATACTCTCTCAACTTACCTAAATACAACCTAGAGGCCTTATTTTGATCATAAATCCAACCTAAGGAGCCCTTTTGATCAAATCAAAAGGAAGAACCCGAAGAAGAGGTAATGATTTCACCACCCCTTTTCAAGTTCCTTTCTTCTTCCAATTCTTCTATCTTTGTTATTACCATTATAAAATAATAACTCCAGTATATTATATATACTTTGATGTTATTATATACATGGTACAACCATATTTCAGTATTCTATCCTTCCTTTTAATGACATGTCATAATACGTGCGTACGTACGGCTTACCATCTCCACGTCGTGGTGTAATTGTTATTCAAAACATTATTATTTGGATGGTTATAATAATGATGTGTAATTCATGTAAATAATAAATATAATATGATAATTATTCTATATATATGATATACCATCCAATTAAATATTATTTTAATATCAAAATAATGATATTGTCGCTCGTGCGTATGTACGGACTACCGTCTACACAAACGCGATGAGATTCATTCCTCATCATATCCATTCAAGTATAATTCTCATTTGATGATTAATAATACTATATAAGGACTTGATATCATTCTGGATATGAATAAGATACAACCTATCCATGACAAACACGGCTTACGTAACAAAACATATAAAATAAAATGAGTAAGTTAACACCCGAAATGACGATAATTCTAAGATATTATTAACAAATTAATGTTAAAAGATCATATATGATATCATATTAATGTATATGATTATTGTATAATTTAATAACAATTATTTCACCATTATAAAGGAGTTTAACTTACCCTCAACTAAGGAAAGGTACAAGGTAAGGGTTTATTTCACAATCTCTTCAGTATCCGAGGTTGTTTATACGTAATAATCTACTGGGATCTCTTTCTCATCCACATCCTTGTTTCTTAAAAATGTTTTTCTAAACATTATATATATTTCACATAATATGGGTTAAAGTCATTTATGCCCTTGTTTGACTTTTTATAAGAAGTTTATAAATGAATCTTTCTGTCATTTTCCAAACAAGGTCCTTTTTAACCTTTTTGACAGAATTAAGGTAAGAATGTTTTTTTTAACTTATACGATGGGTGTGGCTATTTTCCGCCGTTATAAAATTATTGAAGCTTACCTTACAAGCTTATAAGAATATTTTCAAAGTAAATTTTTTCTTTTATAAATATGTGACTTTTAAATGATTTCAAAATAAAGAGATATTTCTCTCAAACAGTTTTGATTTCATCTATGTCAACATCCTATGATGGATTTTAAGCTTATTTGAAGTTGATTTATTATGAAACAAAACTACCATATTGTATTGAAGGTTTTGTGATATGTTTGACTGTGGATGTGTTATTTTTATACCATTCATGGTTTATGGTGAAAGTATTGACATTTCGTATTCTAGTTTTAATACGAATGTTTATGTTATGTTTAAACCTATTCATATGAGGAATGCATTGGATTTAATAAGTGACGGGTGGAGCCTGCTATTGCTCCTCGATGCATCGGTAGGTTTCATGAGACAAACTAGTGTCTTGGCACAAGGCCTTGACAAAATATTATTTGTAGTCTTGGTATGAGTCCTTGGATATGTGGTTATGATAGTCTGGAATTATGAATTCCATCATTATGAAATTGATTATTGATATTTCATGTGAATATTCGATTAGTAGAATATCCATGTGAATAAGTAAATGGCATTATTTCAATTTATTTTTGCCATACTATGTTGAAGATCAAGTTTAAAAGGATTTTGTTTTAGTTATTCATTGCCTTAAATGTTTATTCTTATTTATGAAAGTTTTCGCTATATTGTTATCCTTACTGGGCATTTGAGCTCACCCCTTTTCTATGTTTTATTTTTCCCAGGATGTGAAGAAGTAATTTATGAATGACCTGCAGGGATAGTATGAGGGGATAAGAGTGTGCACTATGGAGACTATATTGTTTTAGTTTTCATTTTATGATGTAATGTAAAACTTTATGAATATATCTAGTGTTTCCAAGGATACTAAACTAATCAGTCTTTCAAGATTTGATCTTTCTTGTGATCATGCCAAGGTTACGTAATAATGCACCGACTCTGGGTAATTGGGGTCGGGGTGTTACATCTAATATTATTATAAAATGACTCAAATGAGTTACATTGAAGATATATAGGTATTTTGTATCTATTTTTACCTAAAATAAATTTAAATAAAATATCTAATTATTTAAATAAAGAGTCAGTTTTAAAATAATAACACAGTATTTTTCACTATTCATCAAAAATTGAATGTTTTCAAAAAAATACCAAAAATTCACCCTAAGATAATTTTGATATTCAGAATCCAAAAATGAAGTCCATTTTGAAAAATAAAATTTATAAAATTTCAAAAAGTGGGTATTACTATTCATAACGGCTAGTTTGATTGGTCGTGGTGTACTGGAACTCGAAATTGCATACAGCGCAAACTATTGCATTATTCAAAGAGAAGCATATCATGGAAGATTGGGGTATTACATTATTCTCTCCTTAAAATAATTTCATCCTCAAAATTTCTAGAATATTACTACATAAAAATATTCGGGTGGTTCTATATCATAATTTCCTCGGGTTCCCACGTTGCCTCTTCCATCTTATGGTTTCTCTATAGAACTTTCACCAGACAAGTCGTCTGGTTTCTCAACACATGTTCTCTGGTATCAAGAATTATGATAGGCTCTTCACAATACGATAGGTCGGGTTCCAGTTCTATTTCTTCATAGGTGAGTATATGTGGTGGGTTAGGCATGTATTTTCTCAACAGTGACATGTGGAACACATCATGAACTTTGGAGAGACTTGGTGGCATTGCCAAATGGTAAGATACAACTCCAATTAATTATAGAATTTCAAAAGGTCTAATGTACTTAGGACTTAAATTTCCCTTCTTACCAAATCGTATAACACCCTTCCATGGAGATACCTTCAAGAAAACATGATCTCCTACTTGAAATTCCAAATATTTTCTTCAAATATCGGTATAGCTCTTTTGCTAACTTTCAGCTAATTTGATGTGGTTTTGGATAATCTTCACATTTTCTATTGTTTCCTCAACAAGTTTTGGGCCTATGAGTTTTTTTCACCAACATCATCCCAACATGTTGGTGTGCGACATCTCTTCCCATATAACGCTTCATATGGTGCCATCTGAATACTTGAATGGAAGCTATTGTTATAGGAAAATTCTACCAGAGGTAAATATTGATCTGACATACCTTGAAAGTCAAGTGAAAAAGATCTCAACCTGTCTTCTATGGTTTAAATAGTCCATTCTTATTGTCCATCAGTTTGAGGGTGGTAGGTAGTGCTCAAATGAAGTTTAGTATCCAAGGCCTTCTGAAGACTTTTCCAGAATCTTGATGTAAAATGGGGATCATGATCAGAAACAATTGATAGGGGTACTCTATGAAGTCTTAAAACTTCATTAATATATAGTCTTGCTAGAATTTCAAGTGGTAAATCTTCTCTTATATCAAGAAAGTGTGCTTACTTGGTAAGACGATCAATAATTAACCATATTGAATCATTCCATCTAGGAGTCTTTGGTAGTCCGATGAAAAATTCCATCGTAATATCATCCCATTTACACTCAGGTATGGGAAGAGGTTTCATGACTCCTCTAAGATGTGGTCTTCTAGCTTTCACTTGTTGAAAAACCATACATCTTGACACATAATCTGCAATCTCTATCTTCATGTTTTCCTAACAAAAATATTCCTTCAAATCTCTATACATCTTAGTGATACCAGGGTGTATAGAGAAATTGGAGCTATGAGAATCATCCAACAATTCCCTTTTTAGATTAGGTATGTCAGTAACACAAAGTATCTTCCCAAATTTCAAAACTCCATCTTTATATATGAAGTCAATCAATCTCCCATCATTCACATCTTTAATTTTATTTTAAAACTCGTCATCATCAGTCTAATAACATTTGATCATTTCTAGTAAAGATGGTTTAGAAACCATTTTAAAAAATATTTATGTTTCACCTTGCATGATTATTCTCATATCCATCTTTACTAGATCCATGAACATAGTATCCCTTTCAACTCTCATCTTGTTCAAAACTCCATGATCCTTTCTGCTCAAATCATCTACCACCTTATTTGCCTTCCCTGAGTGTTGTTGTATAGTGAAATCATAATCCTTGACTAGTTCAATCCATCATATTTTCCTCATGTTGAGTTCTTTCTATGAGAAAATATGCTTCAAACTCTTGTGATCGGTATATATCTCACATTTTTCACCATATAGATAGTGTCTCCATATCTTCAAACAAAATATTACAGCTGCTAACTCAAGATCATGAGTGGGATAGTTTTGTTCATGAATTTTTAGCTATCGTGATGCATAGGCAATAACTCTATCATTCTGCATAAGGACGCAACCAAGTACTTTCTTTGAAGTATCACTATAAATAACTAACCCATTATTCCCCGATGGTAGAGTCAAGATAGTATCATTGAATAATCTTCTCTTCAGTTCTTCAAAACATTCTTCACACTCTTTTGTCCAAACAAACTTAACCCCTTTACATTTGATCTTGGTTAATGGGTTATCCAATCAGGCAAAATTCTGGACAAAATTTCGATAATAACATGCTAAACAAATAAAACTACGTACCTTAGTTATACTTGTCAGTTCTGGCCATTCTTGGATTGTATTGGTCTTTAAAGGATTGATAGAGATTCCATCTTTAGAGACAATATGGCCAAGAAAAAAATTTCCTAAATCCATAATTCACACTTGCTAGACATTCCATATAATTCATTTCTTCTGAGGGTTTTTAGAATAGTGTGCAAATGATTTTCATGATCTTCATAGAGTTTTTGATATACCAAGATATCATCAATAAATAACACTAAAAATTCATCAAGATATTCCTTGAAAACTATATTAATTAGATTCATGAAAACAAAGGTTGCATTAGTTAGTCCAAAAGACATTACTGTAAACTCATAATGCCCATTCCTAGTTCGAAATGTTTTTTTTGGAATGTCTTCCTTGTTCACACACAACTAATGATATCTAGATCGAAGGTCAATCTTTGAAAAATATTGAACTCCATGTTGTTGATCGAATAAATCATCAATACGGTGTAGGGGATACTTTTTCTTTATTGTTATAGAATTGATCTCTCTGTAGTCAATGCAAAACCTGATGGACCCATCTTTCTTCTTAACAAAAAGAACATGGGATCCTCATGGAGAAACACTAGGGAGAATAAATCCTTTATTACTCATTTCCTCTAGTTTTTTCTTTAGTTCCACTAATTCCATAGTGGAAATTCTATAAGGGGTCTTCGATATAGGCCTTGAACCTGGAATTAAATCAATGGAAAACTCAATTTCTCATTCTGGAGGATGTCCAAGTAAATCCTATAGAAACACATCAACATATTATTGAACAATAGGTACATCCTATATTTGAACATTCCTTTCCTCACCCATAGTTATTTCATTCACTTTCTCCCCAATAATTGAATTTAGTTAAGCTACTGGTGGTGTATCTAGATAAGAATCAGGTGGTGACATTTTTTCTCTAATAATAAGATAATTTTTATCATCATCAAAAATTGTAACCTCCTTCTTATTACAATAAATTTTCTCATCATCCTATGAAAGTAAATCCATACCAAGGATTATATCAAATTCAATCATGGGTATGATGATGATATCAAAATATAAATAAAATTTATATGTCCTAATGGGGACTGATTTACAAAACTTTGTTGCAATGATTCTTCACTTTAGAGTTTTGACTGACAACTTCCTTGTTAAATCAATTTGGAAATATCTAATTTTCTTAGTAAACTGGGAAGATATGAAACAATGAGATGATCTAAAATCAAATAAATCATTGACTAAATTTGAGGAAACCATTAAATTACCTGGCACCACATCATTCAGAGCTTCAACCTCATTAGTAGAGATCACATAAGCTTGACCTTTTATGAGGTAAGTTTCCTTGGGGCTTAGGAAATTCATTTTCATAATACCCCATTTCTCTACAATTTTATCATTCAAAATTAACAACCTCTTTATTTTCCTTATAATCACAGGCTTGGTGGCCTTTTTCACCACACTTATAATAGACTCACATTCCCTTTAGGCAAGTACCGGGGTATTTCTTCCAACAGTTACCGTAGGATAGAAATTCATCTTTTCTCTTATTCCTCTTATTTCCATTTCTAGAGTGTACAGTAGATCTCTTCTTCTCTTTCTTCACTTTAAAGTCATAAGACTTAGAGAATTCCTTTTCTATCTTTATAGCACATGAGACAATATCTTCATATGGTGAGAAGGATGGTGAGAGTAATTCTCGACAGATAAATGGTTTTAACCCATTGAAGAATTGATCAATATTACTCCTTGGGTAGCATATATAATATGTTGCATGCCTTTCCAACCTTGTAAATTTAGTCTCATACTTTGAGACATTCTTATCCTCCTTTTTCCTCAACCTCAGAAATTGTCTTTCCATATCCGCTCAATGGTCATGAGAAAATTATTTTTCTAAGAAATTTTCATTAAACTCTCTATATTCCATATTTGATACTTATTCATCCTATTTTATGTTTTGAATTAATGACCACCATTGATCAGTATCTCTCGTGAGGTGATAAACTGCCATGATAAAATTTTCCCTTTCACTACTCCCCAAAGCATGAAATATTTTCACTAAGGAACTTATCCATTTCTCAGCTAAAAATGGTTTTGTAGTCCCATTGAATGTTGGTGTTTGTTTCCTGATGAAGTGGTATAACATTATCCTCTACATTGTGGATCAGGGTGCTCCATATGGGTAAGGTTATTATTCATAACTTGAGTGAGTTGTCTCGGTATAGTGATAAGTTGATCAGCACCAGTTGCATCACCATCTTCATTATAATTATCTTGAGTAGGAGGGAAATCTCTACATGGATTACATGTATTGATACAGTTTCCATTCCTTACACTAGGTTCCATTTATAAACAATGTCATACAGTAGATTAGTTTATGAATTGCAATACATAATTCCAAACTTGTAAAACACTTAACATAAATTGAACAGTTTATGGATATAATCCATAATCATAAAAAAAATTCTTTGAGAAGGTATATACTTATAAATCATTCGTAATGGTTTGTAAATAAAATTTGAATTATCCTAAGCATATCCCCTAGGAGTGTCATAACCAAGAGCGTAGCATGGCCTGTTGTCGTGTACCAGGATACCCCAGGTCAAGCCCGAAACTACTTGTTGGAGTTTTCACACCTAGGTACATCTATGCCAGAGTCAACTCTACCTGTTTGAATCCATCCAGGGATGTATTTCTTCGAAAATTCACAAAATCTCTACATTACCAAAATTCTAGGAAGTTCTTCTATACTAATCCTCAAATTCTATCTTAGGGTAATGTTCTCTAATTAGAATTGTTCTAAATCTAGCTTACAAGGTCTGTACTAAACTTCCTATCATACCAACTATAATGCCTTAACCATAGTTACCTAGATTTGGTGCATTATTACATAACATTGGCTGGATCACAAGGGATCAAATCCCAAAAGACCGATCAGTTTAGTAGCCTTGGAAGTATTAGATACAAACATAAGTTTTACAATACATTATGAAATGAAATAAAACAAAATTGTGTCTCCTTTTAAAACTTTAATCTCCCTTAGAATATCCCTATAGGTCAATCATAATATACTTATTTGCATCCTGGGAAAAATAAAACATATAAATGGGTGAGCTCTGGTGTTCAATAAGGATAATAATATAGCAGAAACTTTCATAAATAAGCATAAACATTTAAAGCAATGTATAAGAGTAAAACACAATCCTTTTAAATGTAAACTTCAGCACAATATGGAAAAGATAAATCAAATAATTACATTTACTTATTCACATGGATATTCTACTAGTCAAATAATATCATGTAATATCAATAGCCAATTTCATAATGATGGAATGCATAATGTCGTACATCATAACCACATAGTTAATGACTTGTGCCAAGACTACAAATAATATTTTTTCAAGGCCTTGTTCCAAGACACTAGTTTGTCTCATGAGACCTATCGATGTATCGAGTAGCTATAGTGGGCTCCGCCCATCACTTACTAAGTCCAATGCATTCCTCATATAAAAAGGTTGAAATATAACATAAACATTCGTATTAAAATAGCATATGAAATGTTAATACTTTAACTATAAACCATGAATGGTATAAAAATAACACATCCATAGTCAAATATATCACAAAACCTTCAATGCAATATGGAATATTGTATCATAATAAATTAACTTCAAACAAGTGTAAAATCCATCAAAGGATGTTGACCTAGATGAAATCAGAACTATTTAAGAGAAATATCTCTTTCTATTTTGAAATCAATTAAAATTCACATAATTATAAATAAATATTTATTTTGAAAATATTCTTATAAGATTTTAATGGAAGCTTATAAGGTGTTATAATGGCATAAAATATCCACACCCACCTTATAAGTTAAAAAACATTATTTCCTTAATTTTGTCGAAAAGGTTGTAAAGGACCTTGTTTGGAAAAAGACGGAATGATTCCTTTATAAAAATCATATAAAAATTCAAAAAAGGGTATAAATGACTTTAACCCATAGTCTAAGAAATACTAAAAATGTTTTGAAATACATTTTTAAGAAACACGGATGTGAATGACAAAGAGGTCCCAATAGATACTCATGTATAAACAACCTCGAATAACGAAGAGATTGTAGAATTAACCCTTGCCTTGTACTTTTCCTTGATCTAGGGTATGTTAACCTCCTATATAATATTTAAATAATTTTTATTAAATTATACAAGAACCAAATACATAAATACATTATCATATATGATCTTCTAATATTTCTTTGTTAATAATATTTTAGTAGTATCATTGTTTTGGGTGTTAACTAATTCGTTTTCCTTTATATGCTTGGTTACATAAGCCATGTTTGTTATGGATAGTATGTATTTTATTCATATCCTAAATGATATTAAGTTCTTAAACATTATTTTTAATCATAAAATGAAAATTATTCTTGAATGGTTATGATGGGGAATGAATTTCATCGCGTTCATGTAGACGGTAATTCATACGTACGCACGAGCGACAATATCATTCTATTGATGGTGAAATTGTATATAATTGAATGGTATATAATATATAAAAAATAATTAACTTTTTATATTTATTATTTACATCAGTTATACTCATTATTATACCCATATAAATAAGGAAGTGTTTGAATAACAAACTACACCACGACATGGAGACAGTAAGTTGTACGTTCGCACGTATGGTGAATTCTCATTCATAGTATGGATAGAATAATGAATATAGTTGTAACATATTTATAATAACATCACAGTATGTATAAGGTATTGGATTTATTATTTTGGTATGGAAAAAAAATAAAGAGGAAGTGGAATAAGAAAAGAACTTTGAAAGAGGTGGTAAAATTATTACCTCTTCTTCGGGTGTTTCCTTTTGAGTTGATCAAAAGGGCTCCTTAGGTTGGATTTATGATCAAATTAAGGCCTTTAGGTAGAATTGAGGGTATTTGGGAGTATATTTGAGTAGGTTTTGGCCAATTAAAATGGATTTGGAGGTGTGATTTTGATAGAAGGGGAAGTACCATTTTATAAAAGAGGTGAGGGTCATTTTAGGAAATGCTTGAAATATAATTTTATTATACAATCATATTTAGTTTATAATGACTCCAAAATAATCTATTTATATTCTAAGGTTTGTATGGGTCAAAATAACTTCAACAAATAGACTTTATATATTTTTAGTTCACCATATTAACCTTATCTTTTAGATTTAACTCTTACTTAAATATTTTAACTTTTACCATGTATTCTTGTATTATTATAATAAATGGTTAATAAACTTACTATAAAAACCAATGAGAACCCATATTGGTTCATTATTCATATATCTAACATTATCTAAGTCCTTTTTCTGAACCTTAGATTTTTAGGAATATTATATCAATTAATAATATAGTATTTGTTTTAAAAACTCATTTATGTCACTTTTGACACTATTTGGTATTTTGTTTTTGTTAAAGTCATAACAACTTTATCACTTCAACAAAAATTTATTTAATAAACCCTAAAATTTCAAATTAATCTATAAAATAATTGGAATTCATCATAAGTCTCAATTTACATTTATTTTGATATTTATAATATCAATTATTATAATCTTTCATTAATAAGGTAATTACTACATCATCATTGTATCATAAATAAATTTAATTATTTAATGTCTAAAAATTATAAATAAAATACCATTATGTAGTAAATCTGTGTATATTTCTAATGAATATTTATAGTCGAATTTATTTTATGTATAATCCTATATTAAAAATGGTTTAGTTATTAAACTTTGAATTTAACACTTTTAACTCTTCTTTAAATAAAATAATAATAAATGTCCTAATCTAATCCAAGTGGACCAAAAGGATCATATTTTATTCTTAATGTTGATTTTGGTCGAAATTCACTTATCTAATAGAATTAGGACATGTGTTAGGGTAATTATAATATCATTTTTTACCTTTAATTACCCAATTTACTTTTAACTGTGGTAAATAAAAGTCAAAAAGTTACTATTCACCAAAAATTATTTTTATCTTATTGAACCACATTTTACTTACTAATGTCAACCATGTCACTAAGATTTTGGAAATTCAATTCACAGAAGTGGTAAAATTATGTTTTATGGAAATTTGCAAATGCGCCTAGAAGGTGGGTAAAAGGCGGTAAAAAGTTCAATAAAATTTTATATATCTAATATTATCATCAAATGACTTCAAGGAATTACATTGAACATATATAGGTATTATATAGCTATTTTTACCTAAAATAAATTTAAATAAAATAACTAATTATTTAAATAAAAATTCTATTTCAAACAATAACGCGGTGTTTTCCACTATTCATCAAAAATTAAAAGTTTTCAGAAAAATACCAAAACTTCACCCTATGCTAATTTTGATATTCAAAATCCAAAAATGAAGTCCATTTTAAAAAATAAAATTTATAAAATTTCAAAAAGTGGGTATTACTATTCATAATAGCTAGTTTGATTGGTCGTGGTGTGCTGGAACTCGAAGTTGCATATAGTACAAGCTATTTAATTATTCAAAGAGAAGCGTGTTGTGGAAGCTTGGGGTGTTACAATCATGTTCTTTAATAATATCATCCCAAGATATTCGGTGAGTTTCTTTATTATTCTATATAGAATTATAAAACATTCTCTAATTTTTATTGTATAGATCATCCATTATTAGAAATCTTTGATGCCCTATAGAGCTGAAATTAAACTGAAATTTTAATCCCCTAGAATGAGAATTTTTCAGATAAATGGGGAAGGATAAATTCTTATTTTTACTCCAACATAACTTCATTACCTAAGAAATTAAATCACTACTCACCCATAATAAAGATACAAAAAACATATCATAATCCATTGTAAATGCATCATACACCTACACACCAACTATCCAAATCTCCTTTAACTCATTTATTAATGGTTTTGTGTATATATAAATATCATTTAAAGGATCACTAAGTCCATATATAAATATTATCATGATAGTAAATGGATTCTTCATATACATTAATTATATGAATTTATAAATGTGAATGGAAAGATTATATATATTATATCTATTATACATCTTGGGAAATGTATTTAAAACCATCAAATGATAATCCCAATATACAATTTCAAGGTTCAAATATTAAACCAACATGTAACCTGTCAAATTTATTCCATGTTAACCAATTTATAGGATACTATATTTTTTTATAATCCTTATCTATTTCATATTCATGACATCTCATATTCCTTCCCATTTCTATTGGCATAATTATTTTTTAAAGTCTATAAATCAAAGGAAAGTGACACATCACCTTATATGGTATGATGGATTGATTTCCATATTTATTAGCCTTTTATATTGATATAACACAATTTTTTCATTTTGTTAACTCTTTATTTTTCTTTAAGAGCATTCAAAAATATTTATGGTACGTATGGATCTTGGTAAATGAAAATCCTAATTTGAAAACCAACTTTGATGTAATGTAATTATTTTCTAGAACACATGAATCATCAGGTTATAAGTCCTTGAAAAATATAAGGTTATAGTAAACCTAAGTATTACTAAATCCATAAAAAAATTTATCGTGATATAATCTCATTAAAAACTCAAGTTTTTTCATTTTTATGTATGCTTGGTATATTGGGGTATTCACATCTTCCACCAACTGTCTAAGTTACTCAGCATCATCATCAAAATCAATATATGAAAACTAGGTTCTCATATTATTATCCTATTTTACTATTCTACATGAAACATCATCTTGAGAAACATGGAAATCAATCAGAAATCAAATTTTCCTTACCGAACCTTTCAGCTAAATCAATTTCATTCTCCTCTAAAACTTTTTCTCCATTATGATACAACAAATTTTTTTATTTTGGAATTATTTTTTAGTTATACATTTACTCACTTTTTCACATGTTAAACATAGTCTACTAACATAATCAAAACATGGGCATTGAACCATTTATCAATATAAATCATTATTGAAAGAAAAATCCAATAAATATTGAAAATAATTCTTAAACTCAATACTGATTTGATCAGCATTGTACATTGAGCTTCTATTAAATATAATTTGAATAAATAATGTATTAATAACATTGATGATTATTAATAATAATATTTCAACTCATTTATACATAAGATAACTACTATAGAGACTCCTATGTTTATTATTCTAATTAGTAATGAATTCAAAATTCAAACACATTTATTGAAAAATAATATAATACTTTAAAAAGTAATCTATAAAATGAATCGACATGATACGTAATGTTTTATAAGATAAAAACTAATAATAAATAGCATGATTATTTAGAATGACAAAAAAAATATCCTAAATGGAAAGTAAATTACTTGAATAATATATAAAATGAATATATTAATAATTAAATAATGGGAATCTGACATTATAACTTGATATTATACATTCCATGGGTTATAAATATATTATAACTAATTTAAATTATTGGAAGAATTCATTTACTTCAAAAAAAAATTATTCACACTTTTATATTAAATACTGAATTTAGAGATATAATATTATTAGAAAATTTTAATAAAAAATAATACAATATAGTTTCACTAATTGTTGTGTATTGACAAAACTATTTGATTATTTTGTATTTTATTTCAACATGATTTTGGAACTGTTCTTGAGAATCTAATAAATGGTTTAATTTTTACCATATAGAGTATAAGGTAATATAATAAGTGAACATGAAAAATGAAATGAATTTGGCCATGGTATTTGAATGAAGTACCCAACATTAGCATGAACCAAGTATTTGAGATAATTAACCAAATTTATTATTACCTAATCATTTGAGTGATCAATTTATTTAATAATAAATTATTAATAAAAATATAGCACCATTTTATTTTATAATAAAATTTTAATTATTGAATCATTTTTATTATGTTTTCATAACATGAATAACTTATTTCATGTCATACAATCTTTTTATTTATACTTTCATCAATAGATTCAATTTATTCATATTATTAATATTTTAAAAAACATGTTTTAAAAATGAACTAATATAGACTCCTCATATGATTAATAATTCTTTTCATGATTCCATAATAGAATATTTAATTTTAATATTCAACAATTTAACCAAATTAATTAATAGAAAATAAATCATAAAAATAATTTAATATAAAGGTTAAATTCATGGGAAATAAAATTAAATATTTTAAGAAAGTATGGTAAAATAAATATCCATTACAAACTTTTAAATATTAGGTACAAACACTTTTTTTAATATGAAGTGTGGCTAAAAATTTTAAAATCCAAAGTTAAATAATAAATAGTGATTAGATTTTTATATAGTTATTATAAATAAAAATATATAATAATATACAATAACCTATAAATTGGAATTAAAATATACCAAATCACCAATAGTATTGAAATAAATTGAATCAAATGCAATACCTTTCATAAAACAAAACATTTTAATAGTATGAAAATTTTGACTAAAAAATAATAATTTTATTAAGTGACTAAAATGAAAAATTGAAATATCAAGGAGGTAGGTAGTGATTAATTCCTATGGAATCCCCAAGAACTATGTTATTACAATATAGGGGGGAGCTAGTGTTAGATAATATTTTAATAGGATCTATTGAGTCACCTTTGGAGGCCAAACTATATGTTGTTATATTCCCCTCTCTCCATGTATGTAAAACCTTTACACCATGGCCTAATAATTATTTTCAAGTTTTGATATAATAAGAAATGGTACAATAAGGATAAGAGTGTACTTCCAGAAATTCCACCACCAAATGGGAGTCTATTTAAACCTCCATCAACATCAAACTAAAGAGCTTGAAAAGAAATAGCCTTATAACTATAGATTAGGTTTTTGCCTCTAAGGAATTCCCCTGTCCATAATAGGCATAAAGGCCATTATAATAGATAATCTACTATTACAGATAATTCCCCCTCCTTTCATGATATCATATAAACAATTCATATGAAATATTTATTATTATAATTTAATCTATAAATAATGATATTAAACAGGGCTATTTCATGAAATATGGAAACCCATTTTCAAACCATGAAATAAAACCCAAATAAAAATTTTAGTACATGGTTATATAATTAACAAAACATGATGTAAAATTATTCCATAAAATTAAACTATAAATATAATTTCAACACCAAATCATTAAAATTAAAGCGGGGCATGAAAAATCATGCGACTGTGATCCATTTTTTAAACCAATTCCATGTAATTGAAACAAAGACACAATATTAAATAATGAAATTTTATTTTAAAATTTCTATAAAACATAAACCATTTCATGGAATAAAATAAATATAATTTAATTCATTTATGGTTTTTTTTATTTTTTTATTTCTTTAAACTACTAATTATTTACATATGGTATGTAGTTCCATTAAAATATATTTTTGGGAAAAAATGTGAATAAAAAGGAATTAAATAAAAAATAACCAACATAAAATTTAAAGTAAGTTAGGAATCAGTGAAATAAAAAATATTAGAACATTAAGTCATATAAATGGTTTGAGGTTACCTGACTCTGCCAAAATTTTCAATTTTACTTGATGCGGGAAGAGTTAAAGGGGTCTGATGGGATGGTATTTTGAATACCTTCAGACCATGGAATACATGTTATTCTAAAAAATTGGTTAAGATTAAATCATGTAACAATGAATAAATGTTATAATCAATCAAGAGAAATCTTGGAATAAGGGAGAAATGGTATGCTTGATTGAGGGAAATCATAAAAGAAGGGAGCACTCAATTGAGAGAAATCATGAATGAAAGAAGATAAGGTCTAGTTGAATGGGGTGGTCATACATATTTTAGAAAATTTATAGTGTAACATTTCTATGTCTCCCACATAAATTTTCAAATTTATTGGATACTATTTTATCAAACATTGTTCTCATCAATATAGTTTTGAACTCCAGAAGTGTCGTTGTGCACTGTGGACACTATCCACTAGGCTCTCCCTATATCAGCCTTCCCTCTCACTCAGTGCCACCCCGCACTATATGTTATTCTATACTGCCACCCTATTTAGTGTTGAAATTGAATTTTATTGTCTCATTTAGATTATAATTTTGACAACTTGAGATTTTGTGAAATATTTTTTTTCAAATTAATTTAATTTTTTTGATATTTTTTCATTTCACATAGAACTGAATATAGATTTTGAAAGAACTAAGTTTGGATTCCGTTATATGAAACACCAAGTTAATATTGCACTAAAGACAATACTTAGATTATATTTTAGTACACACAAGACTGTTTTTTTCTTATAATATACACAATATTGAATCCCTTCAGTATCTTTTGTTACATGCAAGGCTGAGTTTTTACCAAACTACAATATACTATTATTATCATTTTTAAAATGATATTATAACTACCACCTAGTAGTTAGAATGAAAGTTACAAATAAAATTAACTAAACTGTGAAAATATTATTTAAACATGTATATAAAATGAATCCTTTGGCTATAAATTAGTGTAAGTGAATAAAAGAACTATTGGAAAATAAAGAAATTACTTTTCTATGAAAACAATTTTTCTATGTACAAACACAATTTTATCTCAATAAATTAAACAAGCCACTTTTGATTAATGTTTTGAATAAATTTTATAAATTATATATTAAATAAATATTTTTTTACTCATATAATTTATTTTATAGGTATAAGATAATAATAAATCCAATTTTATGAATAAATAAGATATATTTTTCTAAAAAGTAATTTTACTGTCTTTTAATAGTGAACCCATTTTAAATATAATTTTTGACACTTATAATTTTTATTTGAAAAAAATAATAATTTTTGAAATTGAAATTTCAAAATTTACTATGGGATAATTTTTGGTATTTTTATGAGAACTTTCATATTTTGATGAATAGTGAATAATATTGAATTTTAGTTCAAAAATGAATTTTTATCCAATTTATTTATATAGTTTAATAATATTTTTAATTGTAATTTAGGTATTATTAGAATTATTTTATATCATTTAAAACAATTTTGTTCATTGGAAACAATTTAACATTAAATTTAGATAAAAAACTATGCAAACTTTTGAACATTTTTACTTTAAAAACTCGCTTTGTTGTCTCATCTATGGGATTAGATTTAAATTAATTTCTACCACTTATGTGATTATAATTTGGAAAAACGGATTTCATATTTTCAATCATCATAATTTATAATTTCTAATAAGGTTTACATAGTTCTTGATCAAAAATATTAGTGAAAGTAATTAAAATTAATTACAGCAATTAAGGTAAAAATTAGTTTACTTAATGGTTAATCTTTAATCTTAAGAGGTCAAATGACCAAGAAACTTTTCCAAAAGAAATTGGATGGACATATTTTGACCAATTACCCTCTTTTATTGAATTTATAAAGTAATTATAGGCCCATGATGTAAGTGATACCTCTCAATAGTGTTTTCTTTTTTATATTTACAAGAATGTCACTCCTCCTCCTCTATAAAAGGGCACGCACCCCCCCCCCCAACTTCCATACACCTCTAAATCCACTTTGTCTTAGCCAAACCCTACCCAAATATCCTCCCAATATCCCTCCATTCACCCTAAAATCCTCCCAATTGGAATAAATCCAATCTAGGAATCCCTTCAGTGTAAACTAAGAGGAGTTACCCAAATAATAGGTGGTTTGAGATTGTACGAAGAAATTCAATACTTAAGGTGAGGGTTTTCTCATCTCACATTTATTTTTCATGAGATTCAAGCCCTTTTCACCTTATATTTCTTATATGTGGTGTTTATACTTCCCTTGGATGTATTTTATGAATCTTATACTTAAATTTAACGGTATTTATATATCTATTGGATGATATTTCTTTCATGGGGTTTATGTTTCAAAAGATAGAAAATTAGTAAAGTAATTTTGTCTCAATTTTCCTTCTTAGAGACGCATTCCATGTTTTTTACCTATAGTATTCTATGAGGTGTATACGCTGACCTTTGACATTTTATCTCATGAATATACTTTTTTCCATGATATTTTAAGCTTCATGTAATTTCAATTTCTTACATGGGTAGTATTATTCAAAGTTACCAAGTGGTAAGAGTTTATGGACACAATCTAACCGTTTATTAGGATTGTTTATGATTATTATTCCTTCTATAAAATATTAAAATCCACATCTTAATAAAAATCATCACTTTTCTTATCTTATGGTTATTCATCATATCTTCAAGTATTATTACTATTTTTTCACTATTTGACACCTAAGATACTTAAGGAAGTGTTTTTAAGAGGATTTTACTTTATCTCTCACTTTGGTTAAAAATATGTGTTCTTTAAAAACCTTGTTTTCTAAAAATATTTTCAAAATGTTTTAATATTACCATATGAGGTTTAAATGATACTTTTACCCATGTTTTACCTTTTTTAAATATGGTTTTAAAATAAATATTCTTATTGTTTTCTGATCATGGCACTTTTCTAAACTTTTTAAGGTGTGAAAGGAATGTTCAGAATGTACGGACTTACCCACCATCATGAATGTAATTTCCTTTATATTGTTTTTGTATGTTTACAATTTTATTTTTCTAAAATAAAAATTTTTTCCCTGATATTTTGTAAATTCTTTTATTTTAAAATGGTTTTAAAGGAAAAATGGTTTTCAAAAAAATTATAATTAAAAATTGTTTTATATGATTCTAAAATACTTCTTTATATGTTTTAAAAAGTATATTTTCAATGAAAATGATGTTAATTATTTTAAAGATACTTTTACAATTTTTCAAATTATTTTCAAAGAAAAAAAAATTCAAAAAAAATCAACCTTATTTATAAGTTTTCATTGTTATTTTCAAGGAAAATGGTTTTCAAAATGTTTTAGGTTCTAAAAATATTTTTTCAAAGAGTAAAGGATATTTTCCTCAAGAAATGTTTTAAATTAGTTTTATTGATTCCTTTATATGTTTTCAAAGTGGTTTCAAGGAAAATGATTTTGAAATTGTTATATAAGTTATTTTCAAATAAAATTTATATTCCAATAGATATTTGAAAATCCTTATCCATATAATATGAAATCCTTGATCATAGTTTATTCTTTATTAGGGATATGATCCAAGGATAAAATTCATATTATTTCTCTAAAAGTTTTCTGTTTTGATGAATTTATGTTTATGAAACCCATTTCTCTTCAATGGGTAATACCATGATAAATGATTATGTAACATGCTTCCTAATGTGAGTTATTCTATGATGAAATGACTATGAAACCTATATATTTTCCATTGGTTATGATATGATGATATTTTTATGATACCCATTTCATTTCATGGGTTAAGATATGATGTTTATGAAACCCATCTCTTTTTATGGTTAATGATAAGATGAATGTTTTATGGCACACACATATATATGATTTCATTATGAGATGGGTGAGACCTATATTGCTATCCAATACATTGGTCAAAGATTTATATCTAATGATATAATTATGGGAAACAAGTTGACAGGCTTGATCTATAATGGAAAATAGGTGTGTCCTGATCCATTATGTGAACCAGGTGTGTCCTGGTCCAAAAATGTGAAACAGGTGTGTCTTGTTTAACAATGTTGGTGGAATTGGTATTTAACATTGACACATGAAATGATTTTTTATTGTTATAATTTTTCCATACTTATATGATATAATATTATGGTTTATGGTTGACTTGTGATGATTTATCACCCTTATGATTCATGTCTTGTGAACTGCCAATATTTATGCCATGACTCTTGATTGTGATCTTTGATAATTGGGGTATTATATTGTAATGTTATGATCATGTTCTCATAACCATATTCACATTATATACTTAAATATATTCCTTTTTTACCCTTACTGGTCATCTTATCTCATCCCTTTCTAATGTTTCCTTTCCCCAGGTTATGAAGAAATGATTTTAAGTGGGAGTACTAAAGGGGAATATCTTTATAGAGATGTTGAAGATATTTAACCAAATTAGAATAATTTGTTCCAATATTCCAAAGAAACTAAAAAATTACAATCCTTATTCATATATTTTTGTAATGTGCTTAATATTTATCTAAAATGATGTAATATCCATGTATGTTAATCTTGGGTCGTTATAGTTGGTATCAAAGGAAAGGTTTAGTCAACCTTTGGAAACTAGGGTGAGAAAACTTTATTGAGATACCTAGGGATATTTAGAAGGATATTTCTAGGGATGTATCTAATTGTAAGCATATAGTGTCATAGATTTAAATGTATGTTTCATAATTTAGGAATCTTATAAGTAATTTTTTATGATTTTGTGGTTTTCTTCTATGATAAGTGTGGATCACACTATGCTTTATGGTCTTAGTCAATAGTGAGTAATAGAAAAAACTAAGATAACATTGAATATTTCATATGTGGAAAGTTTGGTCATTATAAAAAATTATTTCCTAAGTGGAAATATCATGAAGAGAATCAGGAAGGTGGTATGAGTAATGGTTATACTATTGAAGATAAAGAGACTGTGAATGAAATGTGAAAGGTACGGTATGTTCTCCCAGTATTGTTTACATTAAACATAAGAAGCGTGATTAGTTTGAGGTTGAAGAACCTTAATATGTGATTCATATTTCATATTCTAAGAAAAAGGGTGTTAAGGAATAAGATGATAAATTCTGATTAATGGTTTAAGAATAATGTTGGATGGTTTAAGAGTATATGTTTTGAAATTCAAAGACTATGTGTAAGAACCCGGATCCCTTTTCAGGTATGTTTTCCCTTTTTTCTGGATTTTTTGAGAAAAATGAATTTTCTGGAAAATTCAGAAGTACACGCCATGTACTTTCTGAGTACATGATGTGTACTCTTTCCCAGTCCAAATCCATGTGCTGGCTATGTCCGGGCCATACACACAGTGTGTAAGGCTGAGGTGGAGGCCGGTTAATTTGGAGTATGGAAAATTAGAAGTACATGTCGTGTACTCAAAAAGTACACGCCATGTACTTTCTTTTTTTTCATGAAATGGGCCAGGGTCGTGTCTAACCCCCATATTCGTCTTCTTCTTCAATTTTCGTCCGTCCGAAGCGACCCGTACAGCCGAATCTTCGACGAACTCCTGCCTCACCGTTCGTTCTTCGATTCGAGCACGGTCAGTTGCGTTGGAAGCACAGCGGTGAGTTCTTCCTTCTTTTTTGGCCTTGTTTCTTGATTCCTCCTCGTTTCCAAGTTATAGTAGTTTGAGCGTTTTGTGTGTTTTCTCAGATCTATGTCATTCTAAGGGGAATCTATTGTTGAGGTTCATATATATTGATCTCCTAGGATCGAGGTAGGTGGTTTGTGCCTTTCCGTTAAAAGTTGATGAATATTATGTGAAAATTCCACCAATACCCATGAACAGGGTATTGCATGTTGCCTATTTTTCCTTTATTGTTTGCCTACTTTTCTTGATTTCTTTATTAGAGGTTATTGCTTGTGAGTGGTGTAATTTATTTTTTTACTCAGGTTGCTTTGCCATGCTTGTTTTTCCTATTGGGCATTTTTCCAGTTTCCATACCTTGTTGTAGGATAGTGGAACTGCCTCTTTTGATTTTCTGTTGAGCCTTAGTTGATAGCCAAGTGGTTCTTGAGGTTTACTTGGATGATATACATTCCCTGAGCATGTTTAGTTATACTCAGGACTGTGAGAAGCTAGAGTAGTAGACCAAAGGAAGAATTGACGGAAGGGATTCTCCAGAGTGTCTTTAATCACGTTGCGAGACAAAAGGGAGAATTGAAAGAAGGGATTCTCCAAAGTGTCTTTTAATTACGAAGTGGGACACAGGGGGAATTGATGTTGAGTACTTCCCTAGAGATCCTTTAGCACGATATGAGACTACAAGGGGAATTGACGGTGAGTGCTTCCCCAGAGAGTCTGCTTACTTACGTAACTGAACCAGAGGGGTGAGACTGTGCGTGCCACCTAGAGGGTTTCTAGTACTTATAGGTTGAACCATAGGGGATAGGCTGTGAGAGCTACCCAGAGGGTTACCTTTTTACTTTGTTACTGGTTGTTTACTTGTGCACTTCTTTTGTTAGAACTGTGGATTGTAGCTGCTTGTGCTTTCCTGTTTACTGTTTCTTGTTTTATTACTTGCCTTGTATTCATTGACTGTTAGGAACGAATCTTTGGGTGATTAACTACTGGGACTTTATCTCACACCATGTTTGGGACATGCTTTTGGGCCCAAGAAGACTATGTTGCTGTAGGTATAGACATGGGCAAGTTCCCTTCTACTACAGGATCTTGACTGCATCAGGAGATGGGGAGCATGGGACCGAGCCGTGGCTCGCGATGCTGAGGAGATTACTTTATTTTTCTTTTTCACTTGGTTCATTTGTATTTCCTCACATTGATGTGTTTGTTGTTTTCCATAGATACTTGTACCTGCTGCATCATTGCCATCATAGTTATATATCCACATTGCTTCCGATGTTTGGTTTCTGTTGTTATACATGTTGTTTACTGCTTCCACTGTTTATTGTTGTTTCCTTATCTTGTATACCTTACTGAATGAGGGAATAGTTTCTCAACCAACTCACCAAGGCCCTCGCTACTAGTCGACAGCCTCTGGCGTTTGGGGAAACGTGCTTGAGGTCATGTGGCGAACCGGGTACGGGGAACCAGTGGAGGGGCTTCGGACTCAGGATGTTACAAAGTGGTATCAGAGGGAGGTTCTTTTCTCTCGCTTTACTATTTGGAGACTTTAGCCAGGGATAGGACAGATTCGGTACTTGGCATTAAGTTGTGCCCAGGAGTAACTAACCCGTGTATAGGGAAAAGCCATACTACCTCGTTAATTGCAGTTTTCTAGTTTTGAGATTTTAAGGTTGGTATGATTTCACCTAGAGTGATTCACATATGGCTTGTGCTATTATTGTTTTGATATTTTGGTTCTATTTTTATCACAACCCGATGAGATGAGGGAATTCCATCCCATGCATCATATAGGCACTTGTATAAATCACATGTCATGCATTCTTTCCATGCCATATAGGGTGCATTAGCAATTGAATGCTGTTGTGATAGGTTCTGTGTAGATTATACATGCTGATATGATAAATGCTTGATGTATTCTCTGTTCTTGTGTTAGAAAACTATTGTTTTGTTCCTTGCTTAAAATTAATGCCAAATTGTGGTTCTTGAGGTGTTATGGGCCCTCCCGGATCGGAATTTGGCATCTTTTCCTTTGTTTTTTTTGTGTATCTGGAATTCTGCGTAGTTTCTGAGCTACTGCCCAGAAAAACCCAGAATACACGGCGTGTACTTTTCGGGCACACGCTGTGTAGTTTTCAGGCCGTGTCACTGACCGTGTGAGCAGAACACGGTGTCGTAGGAGTAACTTCAGGAACACGTCGTGTACCATTGGTACACGCCGTGTGGGTTAGGAGCTATGTACCCGGCCGTCTCACTAACAACACGGGTCGGGGCAGCTCGGGTAGAACATGCCATGTCCATAGGGAACAAGCCGTGTAGTCCTATCCAGGTACCCGGTCATGTCATGAACAACACGGGCCGGCGTTACCTTCCTTTCCACATGCTGTGTTTGATCGGAACACGCCATGTAGTCTTGCCCAGGTACCCAACCGTGTCACGGACAACGTGGGATGGTGTCGCCTTTGCCTATGCACACCGTGCTTGTTCGGAGCACGCCGTGTATGGTCCAGCCATGTAGATGACCGTGTACTCAACAACACGGACCGCTGAAGCCTTGTCCAATGCATGCCATGTTGTTTTGAACACGTCGTGTAGTCTCGGGTTGAGTCAGACCGTGTGGGTTAGCCGTGTAAGGAGACTCGGGCAGGGTAATAGTTTCAAGTACATGACATGTGTGGGGGTTAACACACCATGTAGTTTGAAGTGTACATGACCTGTAGGGCAGGAGTACACGTCCATGTCAGTGGCTTAAAAAGACACGCCGTGTAGTTTTATACACGCCGTGTAGTCGTGTTTTGCAATATTGTGTGTTTTTCTTACCCTGTTCCCGTTTTGTACTCTTGTGTTCTCTGTCCTTGTTTTCCTAATCTAATGTGTGATTTTGATCTTTCAGAGCTATATCTCCGAGACATCCTCCGGTCATACTTCTGTCTTCAGGTAGTGATCAGACGCCAGACAGGGCTGATCGAGAACTTCTTGTCGATCCCCCAGCCGAGCCAGCCTTGGCACCGGTTGTTGTACCAGTCACGGGTGCTGATGCGCAGTTCAGGGAAGGTTTCATGAGGATGATGCAGGCCTTCTAGGGAGCACTGACTGCTGCCTCGTCTATGGTAGACTTGACGCGGGTCTTTCAGCAGCAGCATCCTCCCACGTTCTCGGGGGATGGAGGACCTCAGGCTGCAGAGTCATGGCTGGAAGCCATGCTGACTATCTTCGAGCATCTAGAGACGCCTCCAGAGAGGCAGGTCAAGCTCGCCACCTACATTCTTCGAGACTCCGCCAAGAGGTGGTGGGACGTGATCTCATAGGCTGGTCAGTAGTAGGCTATGACTTGGGAGGAGTTCCAGCGCGTGTTCTACGACTACTTCTACTCGGAGACCCTGAGGGCCGATCGAGCCCAGGAGTTCATGAGCTTAGATTTGGGTACTCTATTTGTCATGGAGTATTCCTCTCGTTTCACTAAGCTACATCATTTTACACCCCTTTGGGATGGGAGTTGGGTGTTCTTGGCGAGGAAGTTTGAGGATGGACTTAGGCGGGAGATCCGCTTGCAAGTGAACATCTTCTAGCTGACTTCCATTACTTCCATCATCAACCAGGCATTGATTGCAGAGCGTAATCTGAGAGAATCTGGAGCTGCAAGCCAGGGTGGTTCTGCTTCCAGAGTTATCCATCCTCCAAATGACATCAAGAAGCGTTGTAGGGAGCCTACGCGCGGTGATTCGAGGAAGCGAGACGCATCATCAGGCAGTCAGGTGACATGGTATCAGTGTGGCTGGGCAGGGAACATGAGGTCGCAGTGCTAGAGAGACCCCGTGGAGTGTCGATCTTGCGGTAAGATGGGTCACCTTCAGCGTTTCTGCTAGGTTTTCTCACCAGCATCTAGTGACCGGGGTTCTTCCATGACTCCCTATTCAGGAACAGCCCCACCAGTTCCTCACCAGTCGGGGAACTGGAGTTCTTTCAGCCATTTGGTCCGAGGTGGTGGTCGAGGCCATAGCGGTCATCCACCAGTTCCTTAGCACCAGTAGGGCCACGGCACGAGCCAGTCTTTCACCGTGGAGTAGATTTATCAGGAGCAGGATCTCGACCCTTCTACTATTAGAGGTACGATTTTAGTAGCATCAGTTTTATCTTCAACCCTTTTCGATACTGGTGTTACGCATAGCTTTAGCTCTATTGCTATTGTGGAGAGCCTTGGACTCTGCGTCTTTTCTTCTGCCGACTCGTTGACACTAGACACACCTTTTGGAATGAGGACATCTAGTGTATGCTAGTGTATAGAGTGCCCTCTCGAGGTTGTAGGGTATCGCTTCTTATGGGATCTCTATGTCCTAGAGATGACAGGCTATGATGTCATCCTTGTCATGGATTGGTTGATTCCCTTTCAGGCAGTCGTCGACTGTTATCGCTGCAGAGTCAGTTTCATTTCACCTGGGGGTGAATCTTTTCTTCATAGAGGCGAATGGGACGTTCGGGAAAGTCGGGCAGGACTCGAACATCTTGGGCTAGGAGGGGTGACAGCCCAAATTGCTAGTCTCTATCTAGATGATCAGGGGACTCCACAGTTGGACTTTCCTCCAGTGGTGGATCACTTCAGGGATGTCTTTCCAGAGGACTTTTCAGGTTTGCCTCTAGAGTGTGAGGTAGACTTTTCTATTGAGCTTGTTCCAGGATTGGCACCGGTGTCCATTCTTCCCTATAGGATGGCCACACCTGAGTTGCAGGAGCTCAAGAAGTAGTTGGAGGAGATACAGGCTAAGGGTTTCATACGACCCAGTACTTCTCTTTGGGGTTCACCTATTCTCTTTGCAAAGAAGGAAGATGGTACCCTTCAGCTTTGTGTGGATTATCGGAAGCTGAACCAGTTGACAGTCAAGAACCGATATCCCTTGTCACGGATTTATGACCTTTTTGATCAGCTTTGAGGAGCCCGGTTGTTCTCGAAGATCGACTTGAGGTCCGGTTATCATAATTTTCACATTAGACCATCAGATATACCTCTGACAGCCTTCAAGAGTAGATATGGTCTATACGAGTATACAATCATGACGTTCGGACTCACGAACGCACCTGCAGTTTTCATGGCACTGATGAACCGAGTGTTCCATCCTTACCTAGATTCCTTCGTCGTGGTCTTCATGGACGATATCTTGGTGTACTCTCACACTCGACATGACCATACCACACATCTTGAGATCGTTCTGAGTACTCTGAGAGAGCATCGTCTTTATGCTAAACTCTCGAAGTTCCACTTCTGGATGGATCAGATTCACTTCTTGGGTCACGTCATTTTAGAGGTAGGAGTATCTGTGGACCCAGAGAAAGTGAGGGCTGTAGTTTCCTGGGAGTAGCCGAAGAACGTTTTTGAGGTACGGAGATTACTAGGGTTGGCCGGATACTACAAAAACTTCATTCGGGACTTTTCTCATCTAGCAGCACCTTTGACAGGTCTAACCAAGAAGGGGGAGAAGTTCTTTTGGTCAGATTCTTGTGAGTCAGCCTTTCAGGAGCTGAAAGGGAGGTTGACATCAGCACCGATACTAGTCTTTCCAGAGCCAGGAAAGAGATACACTATTTACTGTGATGCTTTGGGTATCGGGCTGGGATCTGTGCTTATGCAGGGAGATGGAGTCATTGCGTACGAGTCTCGATAGTTGAGGCCACATGAGAGGAACTGCCCTACGCATGATTTGGAGTTAGCTGCTGTTGTTCATGCCCTGCGTTGTTGGAGACACAATATTTTGGGAGAGAACTTTGTGGTCTTCACTGACCACAAGAGTCTCAAGTATATCTTCACTCAGCATGATTTGAATCTGAGGTAGCGCAGGTGGGTCGAGTACCTTCAGTCTTTTGATTTTGAGCTTGCCTATACGCCGGGAAAGGGCAACGCCATGGCTGATGTGTTGAGAAGGAGAACTCAAATTCAGGCAGTTCAGGAGACCAGTAGTGAGTGGCAACGGATGGCTCTGTTCTCTAAGATACGTCTGGAAGTTCATGACAGATGGGGAAAGACTTTTCTGTCTTCTGTAGCTGTTACCTCCACGTTACTTGATCGGGTACAAATGAGGCAGCTATCAGACTCAGAAGGCTTAGTCCTGCAGGAGAGTGTCTCAGGAGAGGTCCCTCTTCCTGGATGGACAGTGGGCGAGGATTAGATCTTGTGTTTCCAAGGACATGTATGGGTGCCAGCAGACATACGCGAAGAGCTGATGTGGGATTTCCATTCCTCTTTTTGGGCAGTTCATCCAGGAATCACCAAGATGTATCGGGACCTTCATCATCAATACTGGTGTCCAGGTATGAAGAAGGATGTTTCTGGTTTTGTCATGATATGTTCTACTTGTCAGCAGGTGAAAGCAGAGCATCAGTGACCAGCAGGACTTTTACAGCAATTACCCATTCCGGAGTGGAAGTGTGATGATATTGCGATGGACTTTGTGACTGGGTTTCCAAGATCACCCCGAGGGAACGATGTTGTTTGGGTTGTCATTGACAGACTTACAAAGGTTTCTCACTTCTTTCCGATCAAGGAGACCTTCAGTGTCGATGATCTGGGATGAGTGTACATCAGAGAGATCATTCATCTGCATGGAGTTCCGCGCTCTATTGTTTCAGATAGAGATGCGCACTTTACCTCTCGATTCTAGAAGGGACTTCAGAAGGCCTTGGGTACACATATACTTTTGAGTACAGCATACCATCCCTAGACTGATGGCCAGTCCAAGCGCACGATCCAGGAGATTGAGTATATGCTCCGAGCTTGCATCCTTGACTTTGGCGGTTCTTGGGAGAAGCATATTCCTCTGGTGGAGTTCTCATACAACAACAGTTTCAAGGCGACCATTTAGATGGCACCATACGAGGCTTTGTACGGTAGGCCATGCTGATCACCATTATGCTGGTTAGAGGTAGGAGAGGCAGCTTTGCTGGGACCTCGTCTTGTTCAGGAGACTTCAAAATAGATAGAGCTGATTCGGAAGAGGATGGCTACCACGCAGTCTCGACAGAAGTCTTATGGTGATCAGCGGAGACGACCTCTAGAGTTCGAGGTCGGTGATCAGGTCTTCCTACATGTCGCACTGAGGTTGGGACACAAGAGGATTCGGAGACAGTTTAAGCTTTCACTGTGGTATGTCGGGCCGTTTGAGGTCTTAGAGAGAGTGGGGCTGGTCGCTTATCGGTTGCAGCTACCTCAGAGGTATCGGTCCATGCACAACATCTTCCAAGTCTCTCAGCTCCGATGATACTTTTTCAGATCCATCTCACATCTTTCATCCCAAGGAAGTCGAGCTTGAAGCGGATGCGTCGTTCGAGGAGCATCCTATCCGGATTGTCGATCGTAGTACGAAGGTTCTCCGCGGGTGGTCTGTTCCTCTGGTACGGGTGCTATGGTAGCACGGGCGAGTACAGGACGAGACCTGGGAGAGGGAGGCCGATGTACAATCATAGTGGCTGGAGCTGTTCGGGGTTTCTCTTTCTTCGCCTCGTTAGGGAAATTTGGGGGTGAATTTCTTTAAGGGGGGAAGTTTGTAAGAACCCGGATCTCTTTTCAGGTATGTTTTACCTTTTCTCTAGAAGTTTTTGAGAAAAATGAATTTTCTGGAAAATTTAGAAGTACACACCGTGTACTTTCTAAGTACACGCGGTGTACTATTTCCCGGCCCAAAGCCGTGTGCTGGCCGTGTCCGGGCCACACACACAGTGTGTAAGGCTGAGGTGGAGGCCGGTTAATTCGGAGTATGGAAAATTAGAAGTACACACCGTGTACTTTCTTTTTTTCATGAAACAGATCAGGGTCGCGTCTAACCCCCATATTCGTCTTCTTCTTCAGTTTTCGTATGTCCGAAGCGACCCGTACGGCCGAATCTTCGACGAACTCCCACCTCACCGTCTGTTCTCTGATTTGAGCACGATCAGTTGCGTTGGAAGCGCAGCGGTGAGTTCTTCCTTCTGCTTTAGCATTGTTTCTTGATTCCTCTTCATTTCTAAGTTTTTGTAGGTTGATCGTTTTGTGTGTTTTCTCAGATCTACATCGTTCCAAGGGAAATATGTCATCGAGGTTCACGTATATCAATCTCCTAGGATCGAGGTATGTGGTTTGTGCCTTTCCGTTTAAAGTTGATGAATATTATGTGCAAATTCCACCCATGAACGGGGTATTGTGTGTTGCCTATTTTGCACTTATTTTTTGCCTACTTTGCTTGATTGCTTTAGTAGAGGTTATTGCTTATGAGTAGTGTAATTTATTTGTGTGCTCAGGTTGCTTTTCCATGCTTGTTTTGCCTGTTGGGCATTTTTCCAGTTGCCATACCTTATTTTAGGATATTGGAACTACCTCTTTTGATTTTCTGTTGAGCCTTAGTTGATAGACAAGTAGTTCTTGAGGTTTACTTGGATGATATACACAAGTTGAGCATGTTTAGTTATACTCAGGATTGTGAGAACCTAGAGTAGTAGACCAAAGGGAGAATTGACGGAAGGGATTCTCCAGAGTGTCTTTAATCACAATGCGAGACCAAAGGGAGAATTGACAGAAGGGCTTCTCCAGAGTGTCTTTTAATTACGACGCGGGACACAGGGGGAATTGACGTTGAGTGCTTCCCCAGAGAGCCTTTAGCACGATACGAGACTATAGGGGGAATTGATGGTGAGTGCTTCCCCAGAGAGTCTGCTTACTTACGTAACTGAACCAGAGGGGTGAGACTGTGCATGCCACCTAGAGGGTTTCTAGTACATATAGGTTGAACCATAGGGGTTAGGATGTGAGAGCTACCCAGAGGGTTACCTTTTTTCATTGTTACTGGTTGTTTACTTGTGCACTTCTTTTATTAGAATTGTGGATTTAGTTTCTTGTGCTTTCCTGTTTACTATTTCTTGTTTCATTGCTTTCCTTGTATTCATTGACTGTTAGGCACAAATATTTGGTTGATTTCCTACTGGGATTGTATCTCACACCCTGTTTGGGCCATGCTTTTAGGCCCAAGCAGACTATGTTGCTACAGGTATAGACAAGGGTATGCACCCTTCTACTTCAGGATCTTGACTGTATCAGGAGCTGGGGAGCATGGGACTGAGTCGTGGCTCGCGATGCTGAGGAGATTACTTTATTTTTATTTTGCACTTGGTTCAATTGTATTTCAGCACGTTATTGTGTTTGCAGTTTTCCTTAGATACTTGTACCTGCCGCATCATTGTCATCATAGTTATAAATCCAAATTGCTTCTGCTGTTTGGTTTCTGTTGTTATACATGTTGTTTACTTCTTCTGCTATTTGTTGTTGTTTCTTTATCTTGTATACCTTACCGAATGAGGGAATAGTTTCCCCACCGACTCACCAAGGCCCTCGCTGCTAGTCGGCAGCCTCTGGCGTTTGGGAAAATGCGCTTGAGGTCATGTGGTGAACCGGGTACGGGGCACCAGTGGAGGGGCTCCAGACTCGGGACGTTACACTATGTTATACGAATCATAAAATATATAATTATTTTCATTATAAGTTTTTCATTAAGGATTGAAAACGATATGTTTAATGGTTCTAAAGACATGGAAAATTGATTTAATAGAAATTTTATATTCATTTAAATATAAGATTAATAAAAATAAAACCCTTAATATGTTCATAGTATTGAGATAAGGATGTTTAGATAAAGATATGTTTGATATGAATAAGTAAATTGGATGGTATTAATTATCATGGAACTGATTATTGATTTTTTGAAAAGGTGTTATATATTATCATGGATGAAGTTTCAAACTTCTTGTATTTAAGAAATGTATACAATAAACATTGGAATAGTGAAAAATTCATGTTTTCAATAAGGATTTATGGTAATTTAAGTTATTCCATGTTCAAGATAATACATGATAAAGGTATGTGCATGATTTTTATGTGAAAAATAATATCTAATTTATGATATATATGGGGGTAGATGTTAATATTTTTTAGTGACCTTATTTATAATGTTTCGTATTTTCAACTTTTTTAAGGGTTATAAGGTTTACCATTTATGTAATGTTTGAGTTAAACTTCAGATGAAGTTTGTGAGATTAAAGTATTATCACACCATGTGAGGAATGATGCATGTTGAATAACCTATGTTAAACATTTTTTTGTAATGATAACTAAAGATGGATGGAATTAATTATCCTTATATTTATGGATCTTAATATTTTTTATTTCTTCAAGAATGAAAAATTCACCTTCTTTTACTAAGAGTAAGAGATGCAGTGGGAATTGATCAAGACACAACCAAAAGGTGGGATTATACATATGGAATAGAATGAAATCAAGTAAGTATATATTTTTGTGAAAAATTATTCAACTTTCAAAAAATGATATTGAAAAATATCTATCCTAATATATTAATTTTTGTTGAATTGATGGTCATATAAATCATTATAGATTTACGGTTTGGAGGCCCTTAACTTTCCATTGATCATTCACTTAGTGGTGATCAATGATATTTATCACTATCTATAGTTATTTAAGTTTTTCCTCTATATCCAAAATTTTCTCCCAACCTATGTTCTCCTACATGGAAACCAAGCTATGAGTTACTATAGGTAGCCGTTATAGTTCAAACTTTCCCTTTTTAATGGAATTTTTAGTATTCATTTTTACGATGTGGGTTTCTAAGAAAGGAGACTTCATGTATTAAGCCTTTGATAACCCAAAAACATTCAAGGGAGAAATTAATTTTATGGGGGATAAATGTAATACCCAAGATTTTTTGAAATATTTTTTTTCAAATTAATTTAATATTTTTGATATTTTACATTTCACACAACACCGAATATAGATTTTTAAAGAACTAAGTTTGTCTTGTTTTATACACAACACTAAGTTAATCTTTCACTACATGAAACACTTAAATTAGATTTTGGTACATGAAACACTATGTTTGGATTTTATTACACATAATATCGAGTCCCTTCTATATCATTAATTATACACAAGGTTGATTTTTTACAGAACTACAATATAATATTAATATTATTATCAAAATACTATTATAGCTACCACTTATCCATTGAAATATATGTTACAAATAATATTAACTGAATTGTGAAAATATTATTTACACATATATATATAAATAATCCATTTTTATCAATTAGTAGAAGTAAATAAGATAAATATTTTAAAATAAAGAAATTACTTTTCTAAGAAAACTATTTTTCTATGTATAAACACAATCTTATCTCAATAAATTAAAAAAAACCCACTTTTGATTAATATTTTAAATAAAATTTCAATATTATATATTCATTTAATATTTTTTATAGTCATCCAATATATTTTATAGGTATAAGATAATATTAAATCCAATTTTATGAATAAAAAGATGTATTTTTCTAAAAAGTAATTTTACTGCCTTTTAATGGAGAACCCACTTTAAATATAGTTTTTGACACTTTTATATATTTCATTTGGAAAAATAAACTTCATTTTTTAATGAGAAAAATCAAAATTTAATTTGGGTAAATTTTATTTTTTCTGAAAACTTTCATATTTTGACGAATAGTGAATAATACTGAATTTTATTTCAAAACTACATTTTTGTCCAATTTATTTATTTTTTTAAATAATATTTTTAGTTGTTTTTTATAAATAATTAGATCAATTTTATATCAGTTAAAACAATATAGTTCATTATAAAAAAATTACATTAAATTTATATATAAAAACTTAGAAAACTTTTGAACATTTTTACTTTAAAAATCCACTTTGTCATCCTGTATGTAAGATTAACTTTAAATTAATTTCTGCCAATTCTGTTATTAGAATTTAGATAAATGGATTAAATATTTTTAATCATCATAATTTTTAATTTCTAATATGGTCAAATTAGTTTTTGACAGAAAATATTATTTTAATAATTTAAAATTAATTACAATGGTTAAGGTAAAAATTAGGTTACTTAATAGTTAATGTATAATCATAAGAGGCAAAATGACCTATAAACATGTCCAAAATCCATTATTTGAACATATTTAGACAAATTACCCTATTGTATTGAATTTGGAAAATTATTTTAGGCCCATTATGTAAGGGATAAATCTCATTAGTTTTTACCTTTTTATATTTATAAGAATGCCACTCCCCTATAAACAGGCACTCACCCCCCCCCCCCCCAATCCTTACACCTCTCAAGACACTTTGTCTCATCCAATACCTACCCAAATATCCTCCCAACATCCCTACCTTTATCCAATAATCCTTCTTTTGGGTAGAAATACAGTCAAGAAATCCATTTGGTGCAAACCAAGATGAGTTACCCATAGAATATGAGGTTTGGATGTGTATGAATAAAGTCAAGACTTAAGGAAAGGGTTTTCTCGTATCACTTTTATTTTACATGAGACACAAAACATTTTCACCACCTATTTCATATATGTAGTGTGTATATTATACATGGATACATTCTATGATTCTTATAATTAAATTTATGGGTTTTTACATATCCATTTGATGATCTTTATTTCATGGGGTTTATGTTTCAAACATTACCAAATCGGTAAAGTAATTTTGTCTCAATTTTCCTTATTTGGGACACATGCTATGTTATGCACCTATATTATTATATTAGGTGTATAAACTAAAGTTTAACATGTTATATCATAAATATTATACTTTCCATGATATTTTAATCTTCTTTTAATGCCATTTTATTATATGGGGAGTATGATTCAAGGTTACCAAGTGGTAAGAGTTTATTGCAACAATATCATTATTTATCAAGATTTTTTATGATTATGATTCCTTCAATAAAATATTATGATCCATATCTCAAAAACACTCGTGAATTTTATTATCCTTGTATTACTCTCCATATCTTCAAGTATTAGTACCATTTTTCAAATCTTTGATACTTAAGATACTTGAGGAGGTTTTTTTAAGAGGGCCTGACTTTATCTCTATCTATGGTTTAAATTATGTATTCTTTCAAAACTGTGGTTCCTAAAAATGTGTTAAAAAATGTTTTAATATTACCATATTATGTTTAAAGGACATTTTAACCCATGATTTTCTTTTTTAAAAATGTTTTTAAAATGAATCTTCTTATCATTTTCCGATTGATTCACTTTTCCAAACATTTTAAAGTGAAAAAGGAATGTTCGGCATGTACGAACTTACTTGCCTTCATGAACATAATTTCCATGATGCTTACTTTGAAAGTTTATGAGTTTTTTTAAGAAATTATTTATACTAATATTCTATAAATTCATCTATTTTAAAGTGGTTTTCAAATTAAAAGGTTTTTCAAAAAAATATGTTTAAAAAGTGTTTTAAATTATTTTAAAATCATCATGTATATTTTTTTAAAAGGTTATTTCAAAGAAAAGGATCTCAATGATTTCAAATATTATTTTATAATTTATCAAATTATTTTAAAATAAAAAGGTTTTCAAAATGTTTTCAATCATCTTTTATTATTTTTCAAGGAAAAAGTTTTTCAAAATGTTTTCAAACTTCTTTATAATTTTTCAATATTATTTTCAATGGAAATGATTTTCAAAATGTTTTATCTTTTAAAAGGTATAATTCAAAGCATAAAGTATATTTTCCTCAAAAAAAATTAAACTATTCATCTTGAATCCTTTACTTGTTTTCAAAATGGTTTCAAGTAAAGTTATTTTGAAATTTTTATATGTTTTAAAAAGTGATTTTCAATGAAAAGTGATGTTCCAAGTGATCTTTCAAAAACCTTCTCCATCTAATATAAAATACTTGGTTATAGTTTATACTTTACTAGGGATATTATCCAATTATTACATTAATATTATTTATCTTAATGGTCTATGTTTTGATGGCTCAATATTTATGAAACTCATTTCTCTTGAATGGGTATTACCATAATAAAAACTCATGTAACCCTTTTCCTTTAATGGGTTATTCTAGGATGAAATGATTATGAAACCTATCTATTTTTTATAGGTTATGATTTGATTAAATATTTATGATATCCGATTAATTTCATGGGTCATGATATGATGTTTATAAAACCTATCTCTTTTTATGGTTCATGATAAGATGAATATTTTATGAAACATGTATGCATGATTTCATAACAATATGGGTGGGACATATATATACCTCCAATTATTTAGGTATAGATTTATATATCATGAGATAATTATAGGAAATAAGTCTAAGGTCTTGATCCACAATGAGAAACAGTTGTTTCCTAATCCAAAATTGGAAACAAGTGTGTCCGGATCTGAAATATGGAATAGGTGTGTCCTTATCCACTATGGGAAATAGGTGTGTCTTGATCCAAAAAGGGAAAATAGGTGTGTCCTTATCCACTATGATGATGTTATTGGAATTTAACCATGACACGTGAAATGATTTTCTATAGTTATAATGGTGCCACACTTATATGACATGAGCTTATAGTTCATGATTGATTTATGATGATTTATCACCCTTCTAATTCATATCTTGTGAACTACCAATATTTATTCCATGAATTTATATTATGATCTTTAATATGTAGGGTATGATCTTATAATGTTATGATCATGTTCTCATACCCTTATTCTCATGTTATTCTTACATATATTCCCTATTTACCATAATTGATCATCTGAGCTCACCCCTTTCTTATGTTTCCTTTCCCTAGGTTATGAAGAAAAGATGTTAAGTGGGAGTACTAAAGGGGAATATATTTATGGATATGATAAAGATCCTAAATCAAATTAGAAGAATTTTTTTCATGTTTCAAAAGGCACTAAACTATTATGGTCCTCGGGCATGTATTTTTTTAATGTGCTGAATATTTATATAAAATGATTTAATATCCATCTATGTTAATCTTGGTTCACTATAAGAATTTAACTAGTTATTCCAACCATGGATGGATCATTTAACCTATTACTATGGGAAATAAAACTCATTAAAATATATTTTATATACCCATGTTCATCCATGTCCATAACGAAAATCCTCCTCCAACACAATCTATTTCCATGAGATGGTATACCTATAGATGTTATCTAAAACCTAAAATATATATATCCATAGGGAATGCATTCCCATGTCTATAATATTCCATCACATTCCATATATTCATGGTCACAATATGAAAGTGTCTATATGTAATCTATATCCATGGACCTTTTGGATCATTACTATATATGAAATTTTTAGTAGTGGATATTCATCCAATATAAGGAGATACGAGTGATGAACTAAACGATAACACAATTTCATTGATTCCTGTGATTTGGAAGTCCTTAAAATTAAATCCAATTTAAAAGGGATAGGTAAAGGTGATTTTGAGGAAATAATGGAAGTTAACTAGTAAATTTTTAGAAATTCCGAAGAAAAGGAATATGGTGCTGAACCTGCCTAGGTTGAGGTAAATTTCAATCAATATAGTGATAAGGAAATTAATGGTGTAAGGAAAAGTATAATTTTCTAGAATTTATAGAAACTACATGAATCAAAAAATATCATCGGAAGACAAGATACTCTCGGGTAGATAAGAAGAAATTTAAGGCTTGAAAATCAACTAGATCTTATTTAAAAAGTCAAACCACAATATTTTTTAGAGTATATTATGCACAAATAGTGGATAAATGTAATGAATGTGGAGTTAGATAAGATTTATAAAAATAACAACTAAGATATTCTTCTTAGAACAAAAGGAAATAATGTAATAGGAACTCAATGGGTGTGTAGAAATAAACTCAACAAAAAAATTGAGATATCATGGAGTAAGTAAAAATTAGTTTTCAAATGGTTTTAAAAGGTGGAAGGAGTAGATTTTAAAGAATTTTTTTACCCATTGTAAAACTTAAAACCATCAGGATGATTTTGGTTATTGCAATACACATTCATTATAAAGTTTATCAGGTGGATGTAAAATCTACCTTCTTGAATGGGTAACTTTATGAATATGTGTTTATTGTAAATATTTAGGGGTTTATTCTTAATAATGATGTAACTATAGTGTATAAGTTAAAGAAATACTTGTATGGATTGAAATCATCCCCTAGATCCTGGTAATTTATACTTGATAGTTACCTAAAATAGTTGAACTTTTATAAAGGATAGGTTGGTAGAAACTTATATATGAAAAAAATGAGCACAAGTACCCTAATTAACATTGTTTATATTGATGATATAATATATTCAAGTGATAAGGAAAATGAAAATGAGGATTTTATATAACAAATTAAGAAGCACTTTGATATTTCATTACTTAGATAGATGAATTTATTTTTGGTATTTCAAATTAAACAAAAATAAAGTTTCATATTCCTATCATAGGATAAATATTACAAAGAATTATTTGATAATTTTTACATGGAAGATTCATAGGAAGTTAATACACCCATTATAATTGGTGTGAAATAGAGAAAAGATGAAAAAATAATAAGTGTAAATCAAAATAACTTATGTAATTTAATTGGAATATTACTTTATATTATGGTACCAAGACTTGATATTGTGTATGTAGTAACTTTTTGTGATCAATATCAAAGTGATCTAAATGAATCACACATGTTGTATGATAAAATAATTTTGAGTTATATAAATGTAACATAAAATTATGGTTTGATGTATTAAATAAGTATAAAACTAAATAGACTTAATTTCATTGATTCTAATTAGGTTGGATATTTAAATAATTAGAATTAAAAATTTATAGGAACATTATTTTTGGGATAAATTTTTGTGAGTTGGAATTGTAAGAACCATAGTTTTATGCATCTTAGTGCAGAAAAAGATGAATATGTTGTTTCCACACATTCTTATACCCGAATGTTTTGGATGAAAGTTCAATTGTTAAATTTAAGATAAATATGGAGAAACCATTGATATTTTATTGCGATAATTATAGTGAAATTGATTTATCTAAAAATATAGTGAAATACCCCAGATCCAAACATATTGATATTAAATATCATTTCATTAAGAAGAATGTTTCTAATGGAGATGTGAAGCAATCATGTATCTCCAAAAAATATCATATTGATGATATGTTCACCAAAGTTATTACAAGGTAAATATTTGAGGAATTAATGATAAAACATCATGTTCAGACTTTTCCTCCCACTTAAGGAAGTTATGGGCACAACATCACTTTAATTTGTATAAAATTATTAAATAGAGAGAGAATTAAAAAACTCTATATAGTATATTTTTTAAATCTAAAGTTTTTATTTTGAAAAATTGGAGATAAGTTAAGTATGTTTATTTATGGGGGACATCAAAATCATGGCCACAATATTTCATGTCATCGAGGGAAAAAATTATATAAAAAACATTAATTTATCTTTCAGTTTATTGTTAGGATACTTATCTTTGAGAAGGGTAGTGGTTTTTATAGAAAATTTATAGTTTTAGTATTGATAACAAATCCAAAGAGGTAGATTAATGAACCCATGATTTGGAATTTTTTAAGGTGTTACATGTTTTCTAAACCTTATTGAAATATAAATAATTAAATAAACATCCATGAAAAATAAAAAATTAGAACACTAGAATTTTATATAGAAAACCTAAATCAAAAAAAACCATGAGTTGTGGTAATTCTAAAAAAATCACTCTGATGTCCAGTTGGCACAAAATGAATCACGAGGCTAAAAAACATAAATAGTGTAATTTTTCATAATCATTAATAAAGAGATAACTTGAAATATTGATAGAGATAATAAAGGTGTGTTGAACACATTAATTGGATATATGTGTGGGGGGTCAAAATGGAATGATTGTATTGATCAAGAGAGGACTTCTTTATGGAAATGGTATTAACAAGTTGGAATTTTGTAAGCATTGTGTGTTTGGGATGTATAAAAGTGTTATGTTTCGAAATGGAACTCGATTATATTCATTATAATGTATGGTATCTAGCTATAGTACCTTTTAAAAGTGGTTCAAGCTACATGTTAAAAATTATTAATGAGTTTTATAAAAATTTATGGGTTTTCTTGTTGAATTATAAAAACTCATCCTTTAAAACTTTTATGCAGTGAAATATTATGATTGAAAAGATGACTGGGATAAAAGTGAAGTGTCTTTGAACCATCAATGTTCTTGAATTCTCTTCTGATTAATTTAATTCATTTTTAAAAGCATAAGTAAATTTGAGTTATTTGATGGTTCTCGGTACTCTATATAAAAATATTATGTTAAAACAAATTAATAATACATTGATAGAGAAGGTATGATGTATGTTATCTAACTCTCATTTACCCAAATCATTTTGTGTTGAAGCTACTTAAAAATTATTTTTTTAACTAATCAGTGTCTCTCAATTATTATTAGAAAGAATATTCCACAAGAGGTATGTTTTGGGGCTCCTTTGTCTTACTCTAATTTGAAAATATTTTGATTAATTTTTATTCTTATGTAGACAATGGAAAATTAGAACCCATATCCAAAAAATGTTTCATTTTTTGTTATAAAACAGGGGTTAAAGTATACAAGTTATGGTCTCCTAAAAGTATAAAAGTTATTATTATCAAAAATTTAATATTTTAGTATAATTACATGTTAATTATCTCCCCATATAATGATTACAGATAACATAAATCCAGTACTCATGTTGAAGTTGAGCATCAATCAAATTTTGAATTGAATTCTTCATCTCATTATGACTCTAAAATTTTAGGTTTTATTTATCCTTCTCCAATTGTGTAATAGTATTCTATTAAAAAAACATTTCCTTATAGACATATTAAACCTCCAAAGTGGTGTGATACGATAGGCTTGGTTACTTACACTAAATGTGGATGAAGGTATTGATTCAAATTAATCACCTATGAATTATTTGGATGTGTTTTTAGTAATTCAAGTAGATAGATATTGGCTATATAAGAAGCGATAGAGTCTCTTAAAAAAATTCTATATGGGATTTTGTGATATTACCTAAGGGTAAGAAATGTGTCTACTTCAAATGGGTGTTTAAAAATAAATATGTAATATCTAGAGTTGGAAGAGAAATATATAAAGCATAGTTAGTTACTAAAGGGTAAATTTGGGTTCCAGGTGTTGAATTTAGATATTTCTTCTTTATGGATGTAAATCATAGCTCTATTCGTGTTCTGTTGGGTATTATGGCCTTGAAAAATATTAATATAGATAAATTTAATTTGAAGTTAAATTTTAATCCTTGAGATGTTGAGGAGTATATCTATATGTATTAACCAAAGGGTTATATATTTTTAGGTAAGAAAGACTGTTATGTTCATTGATAAATATCTATATATCCTAAAATAATCACCCAGATAGTGGTGTAATTGGTTTGATTATTTTATGTCCTATCATGGTTTTTAATGGTATAGTTATGATAGTTTAATTTATCTTAAGAAATGTTTTATGGATCTTGTTTTATCTCTTTCTCTGATTTTATGATATGTTGATTATAGTTAAAGATAATAAAGTGATTAAATATATTAAAGATGTATTTAATTCAATGTTTTAAATAAAACATTTGGTAGAATAAATGAAAATTATTGGCATGGTGATACAAAGGGATATAGATTTGGGTATCTTTTATTTTAGTTAGAACTGATATATTTTGAATGTTCTTGATTGATTTACTATGAATAATTACAAGCCTATAAGTACTTCAATACTTCTCATTTTAGAATTTTTTTCCTTATTTGTGTCCTCAATCAAGTGATATGGTTGAATATATTTATTGAGTTCTATATTCTAGTACATAGGTTATTTGATAGATTTTATGGTTTACACCCATCCATATTTATCTCATATAATCAGTAAAAATATCATATATATATATATATATAGAGAGAGAGAGAGAGATAATCCTAATAAACAATATTGGAAGGAAGTATGGTGGATCTTTAGATATCTATGTAGGACTATTGATATTTTATTGCATTTTTTGAAGATCATAGGATAGTGTGATTGGATATATTGACTCTGATTCTATATTATATCTTAAAAAATATGATCTTTGACATGTTATGTCTTTACCATTGCCAAATATTCTATTAGTTGGAAAGAAACATTATAAATATTGTTGATTTATCTACCACTGAGGCAGGGTATATTTTTATCATTAAGGATATTAAAGAATTTATTTGGTTAAATGGAATGATTAGTGAAATTAGTATAGATATTTATATTTCATTACTTTATTATGATATTCAAATTGTAATATTTCTCAAAAAGGATCAAATGTTTCATGAGAAAACAAACCACATTGATGTACGATACCATTTTGTGAGAGATTTTATTTCTCATGGTGACACTTTTGTGAGAAAGGATAATACTCATAATAATCTTATAGATATGGTTACTAAGGCTCTTTCAATTTATATTTTCAATAATTACATAGAAAAATGGGTAAAATTACAATAATAAAGGTGTAGTTTTGATGGTTATTAAAGGATCTCCTGTTATGGAAAAGGGTAAAAGTGTAGGTTTTATGATCTTCAAGGTTTTCCTGTCATTGGTAATGAAACTATTTTGACTCTTTTATCTAATGATGATATTTCTAAATTTTGGAATATATAACTTTTCTATATGAGTCATAATTTAGAAATATCATCTTCATATAAATAAGGATTATAAATAGTTTCATCACCAATGAGAGTCAAAATTTGAATAACATACAACCTGATAAATTTTGTACATCCTTTCATAAAAACAAGCGATCCTTTTCTAACCTTTAAAACATGACCTTAACCAGAGCACCTGTACCAATGTTTATAAAGACTACTCAAAGAAATTAAATTTATTTCCAAATTATGGAAATTATTCATATTGTTAAGAGTTCTCACAACACCATTAAACATCATAAATCTAATGGTTCTAATTCTATAAATCATACAATATTCATTAATTACAATCAAAAAAGAATATTTATAATAAATTTAAATGTTTAAAACCAGTATTTATTGGAAAACATATGAAAATTACATACTAAATAAATAATCTAATTATAATAAAATTTATATTCACTATCAAAAATAACCAATAGTTTCCTATCACTATTATTATCCTCCGTTACACAAACTTCACTATAATTTTATGCTTTATTTCCTTTCTGATTAATAGGCCTCTTATTCTGATTAATATTTTACAAATTGAATCATTCATATTAATATGACCATTCTTTTTATAGTATTTTAATGTTTTATATTCACTTTAGTATTTTTACCTCATATTTTTAGATATAAAAAAATTTATTTTCACTTGTTATTACTTTGAAAAAAACCCTCTACCTAGGATTCAAAACCAACCATAAATTTTTTTATTTTCATTCCAAATTAATTCTTAAAAACCCACATGGAGAGTTAGTGTATCATGACTGTAGATGATTTTATATCTAAAGGTTGCATATAAAGGAGTCAAGGAGGATAACAAACTTAAATCCAAATATTATTCTTTATATTTCACCTATATATTTTCCATTTTAAAAATAATTTCATTACAATATACTAAATGGTCCACAATATATGTACCTTAAAATATGCAATGGGAGTATAGTATTTTATTTAAATTAAACTTTCTAGTAACAATGTTCTTTATAAAAATATACTCTAATTTTATCCATAGTATAGCATGAGTTTTATCATTGAAAACATCCTATAAAATTTGATTTTATGGATGTAGTTGGATTTGTGAGAGATCCTTACAATCCTTTCATTTCTTTTCCTTTATAATCATTCATTTAATAATCTTTTCAAATTATAACAATGCATCATCTAGATTGATTTTTCTAAGAACCGCCTACATCTTAACCTTACATAATGAAAATTCCATGTTTCAATCCAAAATAAAAATATCAAAGTTCAGGGTTTCTAATGTGATAAAGATAAATAATATCATGAAATTAGATCAAATATTTGAATTTCATTGAATCATGAAAACCTTATTGGAACTATGGTTGATCGAACCAAATTATATAGTACTAATTTGGTATTGAAATCATCAAATAAAAAACAATAAAGAAAGTAAAAAAATGATAACACTATAATTTTATGTGGAACCCTGAAATAGGTAAAAATCATGGACAGAGGTAGTGTCAAAAAATCACTATGAATTGAGTTGGTATAAAATTCCTCACAGGACTACAAAAAGATATAAATAGAGGAATTTTTCACAACCACTAATAGAGAGATAATTCTTAATATTAATGTAGATAATTAACAGTTATTGATCAAATTAATTATATAAACAATTCACAGCACCAACACTTATGTTTAGGAATGTTTTTGAGTTAAAGGTAGAGTTTTAACCATACTTTTCATAGGTTTGAATATGGAAGATGTTATCTAAGGTGAACTGATTATGTGTCTGGAAGGTATCATGATCCTAATGATTAAATAAGTTGATCATGAGGGTGATAGATATAAATGTTGAAGTCCTAAGGAGAAGTACATTGATTTGTTTTAAAGCTTATGGGTGCTAATTTCTAGTAGTTAAGGGGTCTACAAATTAGAAGTGTTGAGGTGTTGATATTGAAAATGGAAGAGGTACTAATACTTCTGTGTAATTTAGTGGATTATTAAGATTTATCTAAGTTTTTCATAAGATAATATATTTTCATGGATTAAATATATAGTATTTATCCACTATGTAAGATTAATTTTCCATGAACATAAAAGTAAATTTTGAGGCACCCTATGAAGCATATAAGTAACTTTCTCAATTTCATAAAAGTTATTATTTTGTGAAATTTATGATAATAAAAGAATTATGAAATATAGTCTAAAATTTATTTATGATGATGTATATTTTTCATTCATAGTAAAAAATATTGTTATGATCTGGGAATCAAATGTGATTCAATCTAAAATAAATTAATAAATATAAATGGAGGGTGATAAGGATGATGTTGAAGTGTCTAGAATATATAAGGGGTGAAGAATTGGAAAATTCCATGAGATTTTACACTAAGACATGAAATATTATATATTTTTCATGTAAGAGTCTTTAGTTAAGGAAATGAAGATTTGAAAAATGTAGAATATTTGTAAAACTGATCCTAAAGGTGTCAGAAATATGTAGCCAGAAGTTGAAGAAAAAAAATTGGGTAGGTTGGTTCTAAGAATCATAAGTTATGGTAGTTGATATTAATGAAGTTTATGGGCTAAAGTGGATCCTGATGGATTCACTTGTTAAACTATAACTTTGATATTTTAGAGTTATGAAGTATATCTCTCAAGATAAACTAATAAGGTATTTTAGAATTTTAAATTGAATTAGTCTAAAAGACCAAAATTTATAAAGTTATTATGGTTAGAAGATGATTTGATCATTAGTTATAGAAATCTATATATGAACCATAAGTTGGGAGGATGAAATATAGAGTTTGAGAATATTTTTGAATTAAGGGAATACTGGGAGGATTGAAAGACCTATTTCAAATAATTTAAAGGTTTTATAATCTAAATGATAAAAGGAAAAGTAAGAACTAAAGATGTAAGAGGAGTGGAGTTCATTTCAGAAAATTAAAAAATTTAAAGAACATGATGATTTGTGAGCTTAAAGTGATTTAAATTTATCTTTTAATTGAAGTTAAATTAATTTCAATGGTAATTATTTGGTTATTAATGATGCAAAATTCACTATGTTTAATTAATTATTATAACCAAGATTTGTATATGCCTTGAATATCATTGATGTTTAGTTTTACAAGATCTTTTATGGAGTCAAAATATGATATCTTCAAAGGTATTACAGATGGTTGACTAAGATTTAATGAATGTAGAAGATAGGGAACATGAAGACCATTTTTATAAAATTATGGATGGTTATATAAAGGGTGTGTTTATATAGATATTTTGTTGAAAATTTTTTAGAATAAAAATATAGGGAACCCAACATGCATATTCTATAAGATTTGTGGGGTTGAATAATAAAAGATAATATTTTAGAGAATTTCAGAGTAGTGAAGATAGAACTTAAATTCTGGAAGATCATTTTTTGTGAGGAAAGAATCTAAAGTTATGATACTTGGAGTTTTAGATGACTAAATTTTAGAAATTGAATTTTAGATAATGTGTATATTCATATCTGAAGTATCCATGGAGTTGTTAATGGTTTCTATTTGTTTTCAACTTCATAGAAGAGATTGAAATAAGTTATTTAAGGTTTTTCGGATAGTAATCAATTTTTTTAGATGTTTTTTAGATGGTTGAATCAATATGGAGTGATGTTAAAAATATTCTATGAGTGTTTAAAGTGATCTTTAATTTATACAGTCCATTGTATGAATTTATGGGATGATCGTATAACTTGGAATCATATTTTATGTCTTTTATTCCAAGTGTAGGTCTTCATCATAAGTCTTTCAAAATAATTGTACTTGGGAATATTGTAAGTATTTTATCCAGTATAAGACTTCATTATGAATAATCCTTTTGTAGTTGAGAGTAAGTCTTATGGGATTTGTCATAATCTTTTGTGAATCTTAACTTGTGGATGATCATAATACTTTAGTGTTGAGTAAAAGTATTTAATTCAGAATTAAAGTCTTCTTCATAAGACATCAGTGTAAGTCATTAGTTACTCCAATCATATGACTTTAGTACTTAGAGGTTTTTTGGTGAAGTTTTCAAGGTGAAAATTTGAGATTTCAAAATTATGGTTTTCTAAGGAAATAAAAATGGGATGATGGTTATATTGAGATTAAATGTTCAAATATCATGATCATTCACATTGATCATGATTCTTTTCAACAATAAAATATAATCCTACCACTAAATAAATTGGAAATGAAGTTGAGATGTTCTACCCTAAAGAAATAGATAACACACTATAGACAGTTGTTAATTGATCTAAGACTATGCTGTAATGAAATATATATGGGAATTTTGAAGTTCATGCTGAGATTATTTTTTACCTATGAGAAACATCATGCTAAACTATGTCATGGAGATTCCTATAGAGTCTCGAATGAAAGAAGAATGAATGATTAGAAAAATTGTATGGATCATGCTATTTTCTATTTCTTCTAACCATTTTGGAATGCTAAAATTACAAAATTAAAAGCTCCATATAGTAGTTTGTGTCATGAATATTTCATTATTCCATGAAATTTGATTATTCAAAAGAGATTGAAGTTTAAAGATCAGTTGAGTGGATTCTCAAATTATTTTTTTTTTTTTGAGTTTCTGAACTAGAATATGGATAGAAGTTTAATTTCACTATCAATAATTTTTTATATGAAATAGAGAATATTTTGAGATAATGGAAAATGGGATTGATCCTAATTGAATGAGAAAATCATGGAGGTTAATGTTGTATGATTCTATTGAATGAAGTTTCTATAATGATTATATGGAATTAGTTTCTCATAAATTAATTTTATTTTTGGAGTTTTGTATGACAAATCTGAGGATATATCAAAGAGATATAAGAAGCTTTCATATGTTCTATAAAACTAGAGAATCAAAAAACTAAGAAAATTAGAAGTAAGTATAATTCCTAGAGTTCAAAATCTATTATCATCATCTATTTAAGCTCTAGAATTTAGAAGAATCATATCTAAGTCTGAGTTTCAAAGAGATGGACATAATCTTATTATGTGCTAAGTGAGCATATTATTATTTCTACATTAAAGGCTCAAGGGTAAGATCATTAATAGTTTTTGAGAGAATATATTCTAAAGTGATAGTTCCTACTTCTTTTTTATCATTTTATTTCTAGTAGTAAACTAATGAATAAGGATACAGGATGATACATGGTGTATCCACTTTTATTTTATCATAAAAAAAATTTATAGAGTTTAGGGCTTAGTAGGAGTCAAACATAGAAAAGGTTAGGAACCAAAATTGGGTAAAAACCTTGTAAAAAACTACTTGTATCTTATATTACTTATTTATTCATTTTATATGGGTAAGTAAAAGTGAATAACTTTAGGTGATCATGTCTTAACTGATATAAAGGGTTTATTTAAAATTTTAAATAAATTGTAAAAGAAAACCACCACATATTCATCCCCTCCCCCTTCTCAACGATGCATCATTTCTTAAGTCAATTCAAGTGGTATCAGACTAACCATGTCCTCTCTATCAAATCCATATATAGTTTGTGATGAAAAATATTAGATCACATAATATTTGAGGTGTTATAACCTTCAATGAAAATAACTACAATTCTTGGAATATTAGGATGCTTCCTATTATTTTATCTCTTATCCTTTAAGTTTTTTTTGTAGTTATAGATGTTTTCCAACCATTTGACAAAAAATCTCAAATGATTTCTATTGATAAGTGAAACTTGAAGACTGATGGGAATGTAAGAAAATTCATTCTAATTTCCTTGTTTAATAAAGTTTACACCAAGGTTATGGTCCAATAAAATTAAAGTGAGATATGGGAGAAGCATGAGACAATCTTTGAAGGAATTTTTAAATTCAAAATAGTTAAGATAAAAATTTGGAGAAGAAAATTTTAATACATCAAGATGGTTAAAGATGAAAATGTTGATAACTAATTTATAAAGGTGAATGAAATTTCCTGTAACATCATATGATTTTATGAGAAGCTAGTAGACTTTACTATTTTCAAGAAATTGATGAGGAACTTTCTAGATAGATTTCTTCCTAAGATTTTAACTCTTAAAGATAAAGAAGATATTGATTTTATGAGATTCACAAGATAATCATTTCATATGAAATGATAAAACTATATTATTCAAAAATAAATACAAAGAATAAATGGCTTTTATGTTGTGGAAAATTTGGGAGCAGCATGTGAAAAAAGGTTTGCAAGAGGAGAGTAAAAGTGATGTAAAAATAAAAAAATAAAAAAAATAAAAATAAAATTATGAACATAGATATTTATATGATTTTAGAATAATCCTTATGTATATGAAGAGACTGAATTAATTCACTAATTCAAGGATATATTTATGGGGAGATATTCAGAGTGTATTAAACTCTATCTTGAAAGATCCCATAATGTAGATGATATAATTGTGCCACAAACCTCAAAATAAGACCATGGTGCTATAGTAAATGGTGGATATAAGTCTACAAAGATACAATGAACTTTCGGTGTCACTATTATCATTATTTTATATTTTCATGTTGATGTCTACACTGCTATAGTGTCCTATCACATGTTGTTACAATTTTTTTCACTATTATAATACCTTGTTGGTCTGGTCAGTTTGTTTTTATATTATTTAGTTAGAGATTGTATAGTACCCAAAATTTAGGATACGGGCCTTCTATGACACCTGCCATGTTGTTGTGGTGTTAGTTTTTATATTATTTTACGATCATGAACTTTTTTTTAGTTTCCATTGAGTTTCAACCTAAAACATGGAAAAAATTTAGTTTTTCCTTCAGAACCCGATTATAGTAAACGTTGTGAAGGAAATTGTGTCATTTCCCTTATGTGAAGTTCATTTTTAACATGCAGGGTTTGGGTTTCATGGTTTATTCATGTTTTTCATCCAAGTCGTGTGATTCCTAGGAGAAAACCTACAAGACCATTGGTGAGTCTGGTTTGTGTCACACGATTTTTCCACAGTTATGTAAAACGTACGACAAGCATGAAGTTAGGATCTTCCATTTTACACTGCCATTTTTCATTTTTATAGGATGGTTTTTAAAAATGTATAGTTCCTAGGATAGACCATGTGGGGTGGTTTTGGTTATGAGGTGCCTTATGTACAATTGTCACATAGTTAGGCAAATTGTATGGCCTAACCATGAGGTCTGCCTAAATTTTTAAAATTATATATTTTTGTTTTATTTTTAATATTTTTTTAAAAAAATTAATCCTTTAAAACAAAAAACTGCACTCCCTCATGTGAACCCCCCCCCCCTCCCATGGTCTCACTCCTCTCCTCACACGATAACCCTAGGATAAGACCCTCACCTGTGTATATCTTATTTCTAAACCTCCTTCCTCCTCCGGTTCCGATCTATTTTACCTTGTGATCTTCAAGCAGTAAGATTTCCTTTACTCATATCCTTTTATATCCCTATTATTTTCTCCCATTCATGAAGCCTAGTCACTATTGGGTTGTAGATATGGTTAGGGATGATTTTAGAACTTCAGTTTTGGGTGTTTAGGGTTATTAGGGGCTCTCTCTTGTATATGGGATCCTTCACCTTCCTAGACAACATGATTCAGCTTGCCACAACTTGATTCCAACCCATTTTCAATTTTTCAAGGTAGGTATTTGTTTTTTATAACATTATATTACTTTCCTTTAAATTATTTTTATTTTGAAATTGTTTTTATATTAAGGTTATGTTTATATTATAGTCCATGAGGATCTAATTTGATATAAAGTGGTTTTAAATCACAGCATGGGATGTCAATCGATGACAAGTATTTGTGAGATTACTTGGTTGGATTTTGAAGAATTATTTTGATTTTATAGTGGTGGAAATCACTATAACAGTGTTTTAAAAAGTTTTTTTTAAATTAAATTAGTTTAAAAACAAGATTTTGGTGTTTTGAAACTGTTTAACATGGGATAGGTGACTTAAAAGGGTTGAATTAATCCATGTGGATTTTATCTTTGTAACTCATTATGGATTTGAATATTTTCAAAGGTGTTTTTAAAAATTGAAAATTGAATTCCCATTTGAGTTTTAAATGTGATTGGTGAAATGAATTATAATTCCAAAAAAAATTAAAGAGATGGATCATTTAGATTTTTATAAAAAATTAATTGAGACCCACTTGATCGCATTTTTAATTCTTGTGTGTTGTAGTGTCTTATGATATCATGTGGGGATGTTTATCTTCGATACACTGTGTATTCTTCTCAAGTTTCATTGTGGAGATACTTTTGTGATGGTTTAGGAAGTGTTGCAATAGTTATTTTCAAGTTGATTTATAAATTGGTTTTAAAATGTTTTTACCTTGAGGAATTTGTTTTATTTGAATGGGAATGGTTTTTTATTAAAGAATCCTTTGAGATGAATTTTTTATATGAAACTTATGATGAGGTTAGGATTGGAATTAAGTAGAACATTAGAATATCTAGGGTGTGAGTAAGAGTTATCAAATGGAATGTGAGATCATTTGGTGGGAAGATCGAGAGAGGTTATGTTGGTTGTCTAAGGGACCATGTGGGCCTTTAATAGGATGTCACATCTGTGATTTTTTTTTTTTGAGGAATTTTTCTTTCATTTTCAGTCTACCTTCTTCCCCCATAGATTTTTTTTAATTTTTTGGAGTAAAATGGAAAATTTTGGGTGGATAGACTCTGGTGCAAGTTTGGTGCATGGTTAGTAGTAACCATGTGTCCTACCCAGGTAACAGTGCATCCAAGTGGGGTTTTTGGACAGAGGCTTATTGTACGTTTAGTTCACAGTTTTTAAAATATGAGAACTAAAAATTTGGCATGTCCTAGTTAGATAGTGGAAACTGCACGGCCATTGCATGGTTAGACAAACCATATGGACTAACTGTGCGGCCTGTCTAGGTCATTAAAAATATGGATTTTACCTTTTTTTTCCTTCTCAGATTTAACCCCAAATACACCCCTCTTCTTCCCCTCTTAGTATTTTTATCCCTATAAGCATTAATTCCTCTCTCTTTCTTCCTTTGACTTCCATTTTTGAGGTGGATTTTATGGGATACCTTAAATATTCTTCAAGTGAGTTCCTCTCTTTTTTTCTCCCTCTAATATAGGGTTTTGTTTCCTTTTTCCTGGGGTTCCTATTCTTCAGCAGTTAGGGTTACAATTTTGGGGTTCGACCTTGAAATTTTGGGTTTAATATCTATGTTTAGAGTTTGATCTTTCTTCTCTAAGGTGTAATTGAGGTGCGGTGGGAGTTTCGCACTGGATTTTGGGGATTTATACACCTAAGGTAGGTGATTCCATGCTCAAACATTATTTTAAGAATTTATATTACTTTCTTGAGTATTTTTGGATGTTCTATGATTTATGTGTATAGTGATAAAGGGTATTTTGAAAGTATTTGATGTGAATTGGGTTTGAAAATGGTTTTTCTATATGAAATTTCGTTTGATTCTTATGTAAATCCTTATTGTTCCTTTTATGGAAAATTTATAAGTTGTTAAAATGATTTATTAAATTATGAAAGTGATGAAAATAATGTTTTGAAATGTTTGTGGTGGGAATTTAATTTTAAAAGAGCATTTTGGGTGTGAAATTGATGTCATATGGTGTGTGGTGCAATGTTTCTATTGAATAATGTGAGGATGATGTGTTATGTGTAATTTGAAACATAATTGAGCACAAAGGGAATACTGGGTGACTAGGTGGGTGGACTAGGGCTAGTATACTAGTGATTCAGAAGAGGCTTCAGCCCATATTCACTTAGTGGGATTGAAAATGACAACACTAACTAAATATTTATGATGATTGGATACCACTATAATTTTGGATGATTCTCCTCTCCATTGGCTCATGAACAAGAATGTAGATGGTTGTGGTTTCTATACCACTTTTCACCGAGATACAATTTCCCTAGAGTCCCACTCTTAGCTAGTATGCCTATAGGTATTTCCTGTGACTTGGTTCTTTATGGTGATATCACACTTACCATCAGCATATGGTATATTCTTTGATTAATTCAAAATAAAGTATAGATTTCCTTAAAAAAAATTCTCTATAAAATTCATCTCTAGAAATTCTTTTATAAAACCTGAAATTTTATTTGTCTTATAATATTTATATCATGGAATCTTTTATTGGGTGGAATCCTACTGGTCTTTTTATCACGCCCTGATTACACCTTTGGCTATAAGTAGACTTAGTTATGTTTGACATAAGTAAGGGAAAGGTATTTTTAAAAGGTGTTTTGGGTTTCAAGAGGTTCTCCTCGGTGCGGTGTTGTGGAGGTGGCTTTGGGCAGATGATCCTCTTGCAACATGGTGGGTTTTGCAATAGTTTTTGTTTCTTTTTAGTCGTATCCATTTTTTGTTTAAAAGTTGTGAAATCAAATCTGGAATTCTTTTTGGTATGTTTGGTTGTGAAATTTTAAATTTGATTTATTTATTTCTTTGGTTGTTTCATATGAATTTGGGTAAATCGTTCATGTAACACCCCAAGCTTCCACGATACGTTTCTCTTTGAATAATGCAATAACTTGCGTTGAACACAACTTCGAGTTCTAGCACCCCACGACCAATCAAACTAGCCATTATGAATAGTAATACACACTTTTTGAAATTTTATAATTATTATTTTTCAAAATGGACTTCATTTTTGGATTCAGAATATCAAAATTAGCTTAGGGTGAATTTTTTGTATTTTTCTAAAAACATTCATTTTTTGATGAATAGTGAAAAACACTGCATTATTGTTTAAAACCAAATTTTTATTTAAATAACTAGTTATTTTATTTAAATTTATTTTAGGTCAAAATAAATACATAATACCTATATATGTTCAATTTAATTCATTGGATTCATTTTATAATAAGATTAGATATATAAAATTTATTGAACTTTTAACGTCTTTTACCCACCTTCTATGCACATTTGAAAATTTTCATAAAACATAATTTTACCACTTCTGTAAATTGAATTTAAAAAATAAAAGAGACAAATTTTATATAATTAAGTAAAATTTGGTTCAATAGAATGAAAATAATTTTTGTTGAATAGTAACTTTTGAATTTTATTTACCACAGTTAAAAGTAAGAACGGTAATTAAAGGAAAAAAATGATATTATAATTACCCTAAAACATGTCCTAATTCTATTGGATAAGTTTATTTCGACCAAAATAAATCTTATTAATAAAATATGATCCTTTTGGTCCACTTGAATTATATTAGGACATTTTTTATTATTTTATTTAAAGAAGAGGTAATAATTTCATCACCTCTTTCAAAGTTATTTTCTTCTTACACTTTCTCTTTCTTTGTTTCTTCCATAACAAAATAATAACAACATTACCTTATACTTACTATGATGTTATTATAAATATGGTACAACCAGATTCATTATTTTATCCATCCTATGAATGACAAAGTCACCATACGTGCGTACGTAAGGCTTACCATCTCCACGTCGTGGTATAGTTTTTTATTCAACACTTAATTATTTGGATGGGTATAATAATGTGTATAATTGATTTAAATAATAAATATAACATGTTAATGATTATTTATACATGATATACCATCCAATTACATACAATTTCACAATCAATAGAATGATATTGTCGCTCGTGCGTACGTACGGATTACCGTCTCCATGAACGCGATGAGATTCATTCCTCATCATAATCATTCAAGAATAATTTTCATTTTATGATTAAAAATAATGTTTAAGAACTTAATATCATTATAGATATGAATTAAATACATCTTTTCCATAACAAACGTGACTTGCGTAACAAAACATATCAAGGAAAACAAATCAGTTAACACCCGAAACAATGATACTATTGAAATATTATTAACAAAGCAATATTAGAAGATCATATATGATATAATATTTATGTATATGGTTATTTCATAATTTAATAACAATTATTTAACTATTAAATTAGAGTTTAACATATCCTCGATCATGGAAAAGTAAAGGTAAGGGTTAATTCTACAATCTCTTCATTATACAAGGTTGTTTATACGTGAGTATCTACTGGGACCTCTTTATCATCCACATCTGTGTTTCTTAAAAATGTATTTCAAAACATTTTTACTATTTCATAGACTATGGGTTAAATTAATTTATACCCTTGTTTTAATTTTTATAAAATGTTTATAAAGTAATCTTTCTATAGTTTTCTAAATAAGGTCATTTACGACCTTTTCGACAAAATTAAAGAAATAATGTTTTTTAACTTATACAGAGGGTGCGGCTATTTTCCACCATTATAACACATTTGAATCTTACCTTACAAGATTATAAGAATATTTTCAAAATAAATGTTTTATTTTATAATTACCTGACTTTTAAATGATTTATAAATATAAATAGATATTTCTCTCAAACATTTATGATTTCATCTATATCAATATCCTTTGATTGATTTTACACTTGTTTGAAGTTGATTTATTATGATAAAATATTCCATATTGTATTGAAGGTTTTGTGATATGTTTGACTATGGATGTGTTATTTTTATACCATTCATGATTTATGGTTAAAGTATTAACATTTCATATGTTAGTTTTAATACGAATGTTTATATTATGTTTCAACCTTTTCATATGAGGAATGCATTGGACTTGGAAAGTGACGGGTGGAGCCTACTATAGCTCCTTGATGCATCAGTAGGTATCATGAGATAAGCTTGTGTCTTGGCGCAAGGCCTTGACAAAATATTATTTGTAGTCTTGGCACGAGGCCCTGACTATGTGGTTATGATGTCCATAATTATTCATTCCATCATTATAAAATTGTCTATTGATATTACATGTGATTATTAGACTAGTAGAATATCCATATAAATAAGTAAATGACATTATCTGATTTATATTTGACATACTATTCTGAAGTTTAAGTTTAAAAGGCTTGGGTTTTAGTCTTATACATTTCCTTAAATGTTTATACTTATTTATGAAATTTTCTGCTATATTTTTATCCTTACTGAGCACCTGAGTTCACCCCTTTCTATGTTTTATTTATCCTAGGATGCAAAGAAGTATATTATGACTGACCTATGGGGATAGTCTAAGGGATATGAATGTGTTCAAAGGATAAAAAATGTTGTTATTTTTCATTTCATAATGTAATGTAAAACTTATGTATGTATCTAGTACTTCCAAGGCTACTAAAATGATCGGTCTTTTGAGAATCGGTCTCTTGTGATCATGCCAATGTTATGTAATAATGCACTGACTCAGGGTAACTAGGGCCAGGGCATTATAGTTGGTATCATAGGAAGTTTAGTACTAACCCTGGAAGCTAGATTTATAAAAACTCTGATTAGAGAAGAGTACCCTAAGATAGACTTTGAATATTAGTATAGAATACCTTCCTAGAATTTTGGTAATGTAGATATTTTGTGTATTTTCCAAGAAATACATCCATGTATAGATACAAGAAGGTATAGGTGGCTCTGGTACAGATGTACCTAAGAGTGAAAACTTTGATAAGGAGTTTCGGGCTTGACCCGAGGTATCCTGGTACACGACAATGGGCCTTGCTGCACTCTTGGTTACGACACTCCTGGGGGATGTGCTTAAGATAATTCACATTTTTTTACAAACCATTATGAAGGATTTATGAGTAAATACTTTCTCAAAGAAAATATTTTTTTATGATTATGGATTGTATGCGTAAACTGTTCAATTTATGTTAGATATTTTACTAGTTTGGAATTATATATTGTGATTCATAAACTAATCCTGTGTATGGATTTATTTAGAATGGGTGCCTAGTGGAAGGAATGGAAACCATATCAATGCACATAATCCATGTAGGGATTGCCCTCCTACTCAAGATAATTATAGTGGAGCTGGTGATGCAACTGGTGTTGAACAACTTATAACCTTGCTGGGAAAACTCACTCAGGTTATGAATAATAAGCTTACCCGTATGGAGCACCCTGAACCACAATGTAGAGGATCAATGTTAGACCACTTCATGAGGAAACAACCACCAAACTTCGATGGGAATAAAAATCCATTTGTATCTGATCAATGGATAAGTTCCATCGAGAAAATATTTCATGCTTTTAGGAGTAGTGAAAGGGAAAAAGTTTTCATGGTCGTTTATCACCTCACGAGAGATGCAGATCAATGGTGGTCATTAATTCGAAACACCAAAAAAGATGAATAAGTATAAAATATGGAATGGATGGAGTTTAAAGAGATTTTCTTATAAAAATACTTTCCTCATGACGATCAAGTGGATATGGAAATACCATTTCTATGTCTGAGTAAAAATAAGGATTAGAATGTTGCAAAGTTTGAGGCCAACTTTAAAAGGTTATAAAGGCATGCAGCATATTATATATGTAACCCAAGGAGTAATATTGATCAATTATTAGATGGGTTAAAACCATTTCTCTATCGAGTATTAGTATCACAATCCTTCTCACTATACGAAGATATTGTCTCGTGTGCTATCAAGACAGAAAAGGAATTCTATAAGTCTTATGACTTTAAAGAAAAGCAAGAGAAGAAGAGATCTTCTGAACACTCTGGAAATGGAAATAAGGGGAAGAAGAGAAAAGTTGAATTTTTATCCTGTAGTAAATGTGGGATGAAACACCCCGGTACTTGCTTGAAGTGAATATGAGTCTATTACAAGTGTGGTGAAAAATGCCACCAAGCTTGTGATTGCAAGGGAAAGAAAGAGGATATCAATGGTAAATGATACATTTGTATATAAATGGGGCATTATGTAAATTAATGTCCTAAGTGCCAAGTAAACTTACCTTAGAAAAGTCCAAGAGAGAAAGGCCAAGCTTATGTGATCACTACTGCTGAGGTTGAATCTCCAAATGACGCAATGGCAGGTAATTTAATGGTTTCCTCAAATTTAGCCAATTCTTTATTTGATTCTGGATCATCACATTATTTCATATCATCCTAATTTCCTAAGAAAATTAGATATTTCCAATTTGATTTAGCAAGGAAGTTGTCAGCCAAAAATCTTAAAGGAAGTATCATTGTAATAATGTTTTGTGAATCAGTCCCCATTAGGGAATACAAATGTTCTTTATCTACTGATCTCTTCATTATACCCATGATTGAATTTGATATAATCCTCAATATTGATTAGATTTCGGACCATGATGCGAAAAAAATTTGTAAGAATAAGGAGGTTACAATTTTTGATGATGATAAGTAGTACCTTATCTTTAGAGTAGAAACTTCACTACCTGATTCTTATCTAGATCCACCCCCAATAGCTCTACTAAATTCAATTATTAGGGAGGAAGAGAATGAAATAACTATGGGTGAGGAAATGAATGTTCAAATAGAGGACATATCTATTGTGCAAGAATATGTTGATGTGTTTTCAAAGGATTTACCTAGACATCCTCCAGAATGAGAGATTGAGTTTTCCATTGCTTTAATTCCTGGTTCAAGGCCCATATCAAAGACCCTTATAGAATGGACACTGTGGAATTATTGAAACTAAATAAACAACTTAAGGAATTGAGTAATACAGGATTTATTCACCCTAGTGTTTCTCCACTGGGATCCCTTATTATTTTTGTTAAGACAAAAGATGGATCTACGAGATTGTTCATTGACTATCGGAAGATCACTTCTATAACAATAAATAACAAGTATCCCCTACCTTTAATTGATGATTTATTCAATAAACTTCATAGAGCTCAATATTTTTCAAAGATTGACCTTCGATCTGGATATCATTAGTTGTGTGTGAAGAAGGAGTACATTCCAAAAATAGCATTACAAACTAGGTATGGGCATTACGAGTTTACAGTAATGTCTTTAGACTAAATAATGCACCCTTTTTTCATGGATCTAATGAATATAGTTTTCAAGGAATATATTGATAAATTTTAGTGTAATTTATTGATGATATCTTGGTATACTCAAAAATCTACTAAGATCATAAAAATCACTTGCACACTATTCTGAAAACCATCAGAAGAAATGAATTATATGGGAAGTTTATCAAGTGTGAATTCTGGATTCAAGAAATTTATTTTCTTGGCCATATTGTCTCTAAGGATGGAATCTCTGTCAATCCTTCAAAGACCAAGGTAATCCAAGAATGGCCAGCACCGAAAATTATAACTGAGGTACATAGCTTTATTGGTTTACCAGGTTATTATCGGCATTTCATCCATAATTTTGCCCGATTGGCTAACCCATTAACCAATATCACGCGTAAAGGGGTAAATTTTTTTTGGAAAAAATATTGTGAAGAATTTTTTGAAGAACTGAAGAGAAGATTAGTCAATGATTCTATCTTGAATCTACCATCGGGGAATGATGGGTTTGTTATTTATAGTGATGATTCAAAGAAAGGACTTGGTTATGTCCTTATGCAGAATGATAGAGTTATTGCCTATGCATCATGAAAGCTAAAAAATCATGAACAAAACTATCACACTCATGATCTTGAGTTAGCAGTTGCGATATTTTGTTTGGAGATGTGGAGAAACTATATATATGGTGAAAAATGTGAGATATATACCGATCAAAAGAGTATGAATTATATTTTCTCACAGAAAGAACTCAACACGAGGCAAAGATGATGGCTTGAACTACTCAAAGATTATAATTTCACTATACACTACCACCTGGGGAAGACAAATAAGGTGGAATATGCTTTGAGGGGAAATAATCATGGATTTTTGAACAAGATGAGAGTTGAAAGGGATCCTATGTTTATGGATCTAGTAAAGATGGATATGGGAATAACCCTAAAAGGTGAAACATCAATAATTTTTCAAATGGTTGCCAAAACATATTTACTATAAAGGATAAAAAGTTCTCAGGCTGATGATGAGGAGTTTAAAAATAAAATTATAGTTTTGAATGATGGGAGATTGATTTAATTCGTATATGAAGATGGAATTTTGAAATTTGGGAAGAGACTTTGAGTTCCTAATATACCTGATCTAAAAAGGGAATTATTGGATGATGCTCATAGCTCCAGTTTCTATATACTCATTGGTAGCACTGAGATGTATAGAGATTTGAAGGAACATTTTTTGTGGGACAACATGAAGTGGGAGATTGCTGATTATGTGTCAAGATGTATGGAACCTCTTCTCATACCGGAGTGGAAATGAGATGATATAAAGATGTATATTGTCATGGGGATACCAAATACTCCTATAAGGAATGATGCAATATGGGTCATTGTTGATCATCTTACCAAGTCATCACATTTTCTTGTTATAAGAGAAGATTTAACACTTAAACGTTCATCAAAACTATATATTAATGAAGTTGTAAGACTTCATGGAGTACACCTATTGATTGTTTCTAATCGTGAACCCTATTTTACATCAAGATTCTGGAAAAGTCTTTAGAAGTCCCTAGATACTGAACTTTGTTTGAGAACTTCCTACCACCCTTAAACTGATGGAAAATCAGAATGGACTATTCAAACCATATAAGACATGTTGAGATCATTATCACTTGACTTTCAAGGTATGTGAGATCAATATTTACCTCTGGTAGAATTTTACTATAACAATATCTTCCATTCAAGTATTCAGATGGTACCATATAAAGTATTATATGGAAATATATGTCGTACACCAACTTGTTGGGATGATATTGGTGAAAGAAAACTCATAGGCCCAAAACTTTTTGAGGAAACAATGGAAAAGGTGAAGACTATTTAAACCCACATCAAAGCATCTCAAAGTATGCAAAAGAGCTATGTCGATAACTGAAATAAGGATTTGAAATTTCAAGTAGAAGATCATGATTTCTTGAAGGTGTCTCCATGGAAGGGTGTTATATGTTTTGGTAAGAAGGGTAAATTAAGTTCCAAGTACATCAGACCTTTCGAAATTCTAGAACGAATTGGAGTTATAGAATACCATTTGGAAATGCCTCCAAGTCTCTCCAAAGTTCATGATGTGTTCTACGTATCACTATTGAGAAAATACAGGCCTTACCCAAAGCATGTAATCACCTATGAAGAGATAGAACTGGAACCCAATTTATCTTATTGTGAAGATCCAGTTAAGATTCTTGATACCATAGAACAAGTGCTGAGAAACCGGACAACTCGTCTCATAAAATTTCTACGGAGAAACCATAAGATGGAAGAGGCAACATGGGAACTCGAGTAACTTATGATAAAGAACCACCTAAATATTTTTACATAATAGTGTTCTAGAAATTTTGAGGATAAAATTATTTGAAGGAGGTAAGAATGTAACACCCCATTCTTCCATGGTATGTTTCACTTTAAATAATGCAATAGCTTGTGTTGAACGCAACTTCAAGTTTTAGCACCCCACGACCAATCAAACTAGCCATTATGAATAGTAATACCCACTTTTTGAAATTTTATAAATTTTATTTTTTAAAATGGACTTCATTTTTTGATTTGGAATATCAAAATTAGCTTAGGGTGAATTTTTGGTATTTTCCTGAAAACATTCCATTTTTGATGAATAGTGAAAACACTATGTTATTGTTTAAAACCGACTTTTTATTTAAATAATTAGTTATTTTATTTAAATTTATTTTAGTTAAAAATAGATACATAACACCTATATATTTTCAATTTAATTCATTAGAGTCATTTTATAATAATATTAGATATATGAAATTTTATTGAACTTTTAACGTCTTTTACCCACAATCTAGGCACATTTACAAATTTTCATAAAACATAATATTACCACTTCTGTTAATTGAATTTCAAAAATTTGAGAGGCATGGTTGAAATCAGTAATTAAAATTTGGTTCAATAGGATAAAAATAATTTTTTCGTGAATAGTAACTTTTGAATTTTATTTACCACGGTTAAAAGTAAGTGGGGTAATTAAAGGTAAAAAATATATTATAATTACCTGATCACATATCCTAATTCTATTGGATAAGTTTATTTTGACCAAAATAAACCTTAATAATAAAAATATTATCCTTTTAGTTTACTTTGATTATATTAGGACATTTATTGTTATTTTTTTAAAGAAGAGGTAATAATTTCATCACCTCTTTCAAAGTTCGTTTCTTCTTCCACTTCTTCTTTATTTATTGTTTCCAACCCAAAATAATAACAGTACCTTATAATTACTGTGATGTTATTATAAATTTGGTACAACCACATTCATTATTCTATAAATCCCATGAATGACAAAATCACCATAGGTGCGTACGTACGGCTTACTGTCTCCACGTCGTGGTGTAGTTTGTTATTCAACACTTCATTATTTGGATGGGTGTAATAATGAGTATAATTGATGTAAATAATAAATATAACATGATAATGATTCTGTATATATGATATACCACCCAATTACATATTATTTCACCATCAATAGAATGATATTGTTGCTCGTGCATACGTATGGATTAATGTATCCACGAACGTGATGAGATTAATTCCCCATTGTAATAATTCAAGAATAATTTTCATTTTATGATTATAAATAATGTTTAACAACTTAATTTCATTTTGGATATGAATCAAATACATCCTATCCATAACAAACATGAATTATATAACAAAACATATAAAGGAAAATGAATCCGTTAACACCCGAAACAATGATACTACTGAAATATTATTAACAAATCAATATTATAAGATCATATATGATATCATATTTATGTATGTGGTTATTTTATAATTTAATAACAATAATTTAACTATTATACAGAAGGTTAAAGTACCCTCGATCAAGTAAAAGTACAAGGTAAGGGTTAATTCTACAATCTCTTCGTTATCTAAGGTTGTTTATACGTGAGTATCTATTGGGACCTCTTTATCATCCAGATACATGTTTCTTAAAAATTTATTTCAAAACATTTTTATTATTTCCTATACTATGGGTTAAAGTTATTTATACCCTTTTTTGAATTTTTATAAAAATTTTATAAAGGAATATTTCTGTCATTTTCCAAACAAGGTCATTTACGACCTTTTCGACAAAATTAAAGAAATAATGTTTTTTTAACTTATACAGTGGGTGAGGATATTTTTCACCATTATAAAACCTTCAAAGCTTCCCTTACAAGCTTATAAGAATATTTTCAAAATAAATTTTTTCTTTTATAATTAAATGACTTTTAAATGATTTCAAAATAGAAAGAGATATTTCTCTCAAACAATTTTGATTTCATCGATGTCAACATCCTTTGATGGATTTTACACTTGTTTGAAGTTGATTTATTATAATACAATCTTCCATATTGTATTGAAGATTTTTTGATATGTTTGATAGTGGATGTTTTATTTTCATACCATTCATGGTTTATGGTTAAAGTATTAACATTTTGTATACTAGTTTTAATACGAATGTTTATGTTATGTTTCAACCTTTTCATATGCGGAATGCATTGGACTTATTAAGTGATGGGTGGAGCCTACTATAGCTCCTAGATGCATCAGTGGGTCTCATGATACAAACTAGTGTCTTGGTACAAGGCCTTGACAAAATCTTATTTGTAGTCTTGGCATGAGGCCTTGACTATGTGGTTAGGATGTTCGGCATTATGCATTTCATCATTATGGAATTGGCTATTGATATTACATGTGATTATTCGACTAGTAGAATATCCATGTGAATAAGTAAATGACATTATTTTATTTATCTTTGACATATTATTATAAATTTTAAGTTTAAAAGGCATGTGTTTTAGTCTTATACATGTCCTTAAATTTTTAGGCTTATTTATGAAAGTTTCTGCTATATTGTTATCTTTATTGGGCACCTGGGCTCACCCCTTTATATATTTTATTTATCCTAGGATGCGAAAAAGTATATTATGACTGGCCTGCAGGGATAGTCCTAGGGAGATGAATGTATTCAAAGGAGATACAATGTTTTTGTTTTTCATTTCATAATGTAATGTAAAACTTATGTATGTATCTAGTACTTCCAAGGATACTAAACTGATCAGTCATTAGAGACTTGATCTCTTGTGATCATGCCAATTTTATGTAATAATGAACCGACTCTAGGTAACTAGGGTCAGGGTGTTACAGTTCCCATGTTGTATTATTGATATCTAGACACTTGTTTCCAACCCGTGGGGATTAGGAACACCCCTCGGTCCATGCCACAGACCAATTTGGGAACCAGTTCAGATGAAGACCAGGTTTGGTTCATGAAAAAATGGTATCGGAGGAGAGGTTATCTTTTTTGGGTCATGTTATTTAGGATGAGTTTGGAAAAACATGAGCTAAGAATATCGAGGCTCAGAGTTCTATTTGCGAGTAGGGTGCCTAGCCATCACACCTCATAATCAAGTCCCCATGGAATGTTGGGATTCTTGTTTGACTTATCCTCTAGGTGGTATGTGCATATTGTAGATTGTACGTGGACATTGGGTGGGGTGAAGTGGTTCAATCATTTTTTTTTTCAGGATGAGTTTGGTTTATTTTTATTTTTTGTTATTGTTAAAAACTTTAAAATTTGTTTTATTGATATTTTCTCTTGTGATTCTTGATTCTTGTAGAAAAATGTCTCCTAGGAGACTTCCTATGCAACTGTGGGAAGAGGACGGCAGGAGATCTCCCTCACTTCTAGATCAGAGGTTTGTAGAAGTTGTAGTTCTGGTTGTTCAGGCTCAGGGATAGGGAGTGGGTCATGGACATGCTCCAATTAGGGATTTTCAATATATTCCTAGGAAGTAAAAAGATCAAGAGTTTCTCAAGAACAAACCTATTTCTTTTCGAGGTAGCATAGAGCCTCAATAAGTAGATCAGTAGCTAGAGAAGATAGAGCACATGTTTGAATTCCTTGATACTCTTGAGGAAGTTAGCGTGAGATGTGCCTCGTTTCTTCTAGAAGGTCCCAGTCAAAGGTGATGGGACTCAGTGATCCAAATGGGGAAGCATGAGTATATGAGCTAGAAAGACTTCAATGCGGTCTTCAATGACTAGTATTTCCTTGAGTTCTTGGTCTATTCTAGGTCCTAGGAGTATTTGGACCTTGTTCAGGGGGACTGGTCAGTGATGGAGTATGCAAACATCTTTACTGAGCTAGTTCAGAATGCACCTGAAATAATTTACAGTGAGCAGATGAAGGCTCAAAGGCTTGAAAGGGGTCTGTGACCAGAGATCTATTCTCAGGGTTTTCTATTCAAGTTAAATACCTATAATGAAGTATTTGATTGAGATTTTATGGTGTAGATTTATCATATGTAAAGTTCTGGTTCCTCTGTGGCCATTTCAATGATGGGTAGTTCTATTTAATCTAAGAAGAAGAGGAAGTGAGATAATCAAAGGAAAAGGGGGTGTAGATCAGGCCATCCTTCCTGGCAGTCTTCATTTGTGGTTTATGATGTAGAGTATGTTGTGTGCCATCAGTGTGAGAATGTAGGGTACATCCAACCTTCTTGTACATCTCCGCCTAATCCTTTTCACTAAGGTGGAACTATGGGACACCAGCAGCATTTTTGCAAAATGATTCACCCATATCAGAGTGGGGCAGGATCTATGGCTTATAGGGGAATGTCAGCTTAATCCGAGCCATCTAGGATGGGGGGATCCTTAGTTAGGTCATTTTGGGTCTCTACTCCTATAACTAGGTGATCTTATTTTTTCAATTATTTTTTCTTGTGTTGGAGGATGTTGGTGGTGCTTCTGTGGTTGGATTACCTCCTATAGTGGATGAGTTCCCATAGGTATTCCTAGATGATTTTTCAGGTTTCCCCTCAGAGAGGGATGTGAAGTTTTAAATTAATTTGGAACCAAGGACATAGCCAATATCTCTTCCCTCATATCGTATAGACCCCACTAAGTTGAGGGAATTAAATATATAGTTAAATGATTTGGAATCCAAAGGATTCATTCACCCAATCTTATCTCCTTAGGTCACCTCAATCTTGTTCACAAAGAATGATAATAGATATCTTTGGTTGTGTATCTATTACAAGAAACTAAATAAGGTAACCATCTAGAACAAATATACTTTTCCCCAACTTGATGACTTTTTTAACCAGCTAAAATGTGGAAAGTGGTCCTCCAATATAGACTTGCGTTCGGGTTACCATCAGGTTAGGGTGGGAGAAAAGGATATCCCAAAATTGTATTTTTGAAGTAGGTACGGACATTTCGAGTATTTTTTCATGCCTTTCATATTGAAAAATTCTCCAGTGGTCTTCATGCACCTCATTAATAGGGTGTTCCACTAGTATCTTGACTCTTTCATTATGGTATGAAATCCTAGTTTATATTGGATCTAATGAATATCATGAGCATCATTTGTGGATTGTGTTGGAAAATTTGTAGGATCACCTTCTTTATGAAAGTTTTTCAGAATGTACTTTATAGATTGGGGAAGTGAAGTTTTGAGGCGATGTAATCTCAAAGAAGGGGATTTCGGTGGACCCTGATAAAACCATTGCAATTATGTCATGGGAACATTTGAAGAATGTGTTTGAGATCAGAAGTTTCCTTGACCTGATAGGTTATTACAGGCAATTTGTTTGGTATTTATCTCATCTTGATTCATCCATGACCTCACTCACTCAGAAAGGGTTGAAGTTTGAGTGGAGCCCATAATTTCAAGCTTCCTTTGAGGAGCTGAAGTGGCAGTTGACTATTTCACATGTATTGTTTTTTCTAGAGTCATTAAAGGGTTATTGGATTATTTCAATGCTTTATGTTTGGGTATTGGATATGTGATCATGCAAGATGATCATGTGGTGGAATATGTCTCTCGCCAAATATGGCCACATGAAAAGAACTACCCGACTCATGACTTAGAGTTAGTAGTGGTGAAGCATGACTTGAAGACGTGGCATCAATATCTTTTTGGTGATAACTGTTTGGTCTACTTTGATTATACAATTTTGGCCTACATTTTCTCCCAAATGGATTTGAACTTTAGGTAGTGTCATTGGATCGAGTATCTATAGGGGTTTGACTTTAAAATCATCTACACCCCCAAGAAAGGGTAATTCCATGGTAAATTCCTTGAGTATAATGGTTCCAGTACAAGAGTTGAATAAGTCTAGTGATGACAGGAATTTGATGGGGATCTTTTCCTAGATACACTTAGAGACCAAGGAACATAGTGGAGGTGTGTTCTTGGAAAGTGTTTAGTTGGACTCTTCTCTTTTGGAGCTGATTTAGTGAGATAATACTAGTGATGATCTATTCCATTAGTCTATGTAGTTTCTTTGTGGTAGGGAGACATCTAGAAATTAGTCGCTATCTCCTGAGGGAGTTCTTCATTTCAAGGGTCATTGTGTGGTGTTGTTGTATCTAAGGAAGGTGGTGATGCAGGATAGCCACCAGTATCAATGTTTCATCCATCCTGGTGCTACAAAGATGTATTATGATGTTCATCGATAGTTATAGTGTCCAGGTAGATGTGGTACATAGCTGACTTTGTATCAAGATGCTATACATGTCAGCATGTAAAATAATAGCATCGAAGGCCCTCTAGTTTGATTCAACTGTTACCCATTCCTACATGAAATTTGGATGAGGTCGCCATAGATTTTATTATTGGATTGCCTCATACACCTCAAGGAAGGAACACTATTTAGGTGGTAATTGACCATTTAACATAATCATCCCATTTCATTCTGATCAAAGATTCAGTAAATGTGGATTAGTTAGTCTTGTTATACGTTCAGAAGGTGGTAAGGCTTCATGGTGTTCCATTATCAATTTTTAATGATAGAGACCCCCATTTTACCTCTTGGATATAGTAATTCCATAAAAAGAAATTGGGGTCACATATCAAGATGAGTATGGCATACCATCCTCAAACAGATGGTCAGACAAAGTGGGCAAATCAAATTATGGAAGACGTGCTTTGTGTATGTGTTATGGATTTCAGAGGATCATGGCACAACCATTTGGGATTGGTTGAATTTTCTTATAATAATAGTTAAAAATTATCCATTTTAATGGATCCATTTGAGGTTCTCTATGGTCATCCATGTTGGTCTTCTCTATGTTGGGATGAGGTTGGTGATACCTCAATTTAGGGATTGGGCTTTGTGTAAGAGACGTCTGAGAAAGTCAAGTTTATGAGGATGTAGTTATTGGCATCTTAGAGTTGTCACAAATATTATGTCGATCAGAGGTGTTTTGATCTTGATTTTTTTTTGTGGGTGAACATGTGTTGTTGAAAGTGGAACCGCGTTTAGGTCATCATCATTTAGGAAAGCAGGTAAAGTTAACGCATAGGTATGTTGAACCTTTTAAAATCACTGAGAAGATTGGAAAGGTGGCATACAAGTTAGCTTTTCCTTCTCATTTAATGTCAATTTATGACATATTCCATGTCTCCCAATTAAATAAGTATAATCCAGACTCGTCTTATGTGTTTAATTGGGAAGAATTAGAGTTAGATCCTGATTTATCTGTGTTTGAACAGCCAATGCGGATAGTAGATTCCCAAGAGAAAGTGCTTTGTGGGAATTCAATTCCTTTGGTCTATATCCTTTGGAATCATGGTAATGATACGCATGAGACTTGGGAGAAAAATTCATGGGTTGAGAAAGAGTACATGTTCTTGTTTTCTGATCAATCTTTAAGTTGACTTTCCAAGGATGTAATGTTTTCATGGTGGGTAGAATTGTCACATCAATGATTTTATTTTGAGGTATTTTTCTTTCATTTTTGGTCTACCTTCTTCCATTTATATTTTTGTTGGATTTTTTGAGTAAAATGGAAAATTTTGGGTGGAAAAACCCTGACACACAGTTGGTGCATGGTTAGTAGTAATTGTGAACCCTACCCAGGTAATCGTATGTCCAAGTGGGGTTTTTGGATAGAGGCTTATCGTATGGTTAGAGAATGTTTTGTAAAACATGTGGGCTAACCATGAAGCATGTCATGGGTTGATAGTGGCAACCGCATAGTATCTACATGGTTAGAAAAACCATGCAGACTAACCATGCGGCTTGTCCAGGTCATTAAAAATGTGAATTTTACCTTTTTTCCCTTCTCGAATTTAACCCCAAATCTGCCCCTCTTCTTCTTGAATTGATATTTTTATCCCTAGAAGACTCCATTACTCCCTCTTGATTCCTTTTACTTCCATTTTTAAGTGGATTTAGTGGGATACCTTCAATATTCTTTAATTAAGTGAGTTCCTCCCTTGTTTTCTCCCTCCAATCTAGGTTTTCTTTCCTTTTTATTGGGGTTCCTCTTCTCCAGTGGTTAGGGTTACAATTTGGGGGTTTTATATTGACATTTTGGGTTTAATATCCATTATTAGGGTTTGATCTTGCTTCTCTAAGGTTTGGTTGAGGTGCGGTGGGAGTTTCACACTAGATTTTGGGGATTTCTACACCCAAGGTAGGTGATTTCGTGCTTAAACATTATTTAACAAATTTATATTTCTTTCTTATGTATTTTTAGATATTCAATGATTTATATTTATGGTGAAAAGGGGGGTTTTGAAAGGATTTCATGTTAATTGGTTTTGAAAATGGTTTTTCTATATTAAATCAGTTTTGATTCTTATGTAAATCCTTATTGTGCCTTTTGTGGATGCTTTATAAGTTGTGAAATTGATTTATTAAATTATACAATTGGTGGAATAATTTTTTGAAATGTTCTTGGCTTTCATTTGATTTTAAAAGCGGATTTTGGGTGTGCAGGTGATGGAATATGGAGTGTGTTGAAAGTTTTGGCTTTAATAATGTGAGGATGATGTGTTATGTGTAACAAGAAACATAATTGAGCATAAAGGAAATCCTAGGTGACTAGGTGGGAAGACTAGGACTAGTATTCTAGTAATTTGGAAGCATCTTCATCTCAGATTCACTTAGCAGGATTAACTATGACAACACTAACAAAATATTCATGATGATTGGAGACCTTTAGAATTTTGGATGATTCTCCTCTCTAGTGGATCGTGCATGATAATGTGGATTGTTTTTGTTTATATACCACTTTTCACTAAGATATGATGTCCCTAGGGTCCCACTCTTAGCTAGTGCCTATAGTTATTTCCTGTGACTTGGTGATTTATGGTGATATCACACTTACCATAGGAATATGGCATATTTTTTTGTTATTTCAAAAGAAAGAATGGTTTTTATTAAAAATGATTCTCCATAAAATTCATCTCCAGAAGTTATTTTATAAAACCATCAAGTTTATTTATCTTATAATATTTATAGCGTGAAATATTTTGTTGGGTGGCATCCAACTGGGCTTTGGATCACACCCTTCTTACACTTTTGAGTGTAATTATAATTGGTTATGTTTGATATAGGTAAGGTAAAGGTATTTAGAGAAGGTGGTTAGGGTTGCTAGAGGTTCTCCTCAGTGAGGTGTTGTAAAGGTGGCTTGTAGGCGATGCTCCTCTTGCCACATAGTGGGTTTTGGAATATTTTTTATTTCTTTTTAGTTGTAGCCTTTTTTTGTTTAAAAGTTGTAAACTCAAATATAAAATTGTTTATGGTATTTTTTGTTATGAAATTTTAGATTTAGTTTATTTATTTGGTTGGTTGTTTCATGTTTATAAATTTGGGAAAATCATTCCCATGTCATATCATTGATACTAAGGCACTTTTTGTCAGCCGGTGGGAATTGGAAATTCCTTTCGAGCCATGCCACAGACTAGGTCAGGTGTCGATTCGGATCACAACCCAGATTGGTTTGTGATATAGGAAGACCATGAGATATTCCACTTTTTAGGACAGGAGACTGTGAGATCTCTCAGTGTTAGGATCAAGAAAAACAATGAGAGATTCCACTTTATTTATCCAGCTAAAAAATTTTGTTTAGAATCACTCATATTTTACCCTTATAGTTAGATCATAGGGTTAAAATTACTTATACCATGTTATTTTATATGATTATATTCATTTTGATAGTTTCTTATTGATGTTATATCATGTGTTTTTCCTATTTTCTCTTATTTGGTTATATGGTGGTGATTCATGACACTTGTATCCTTTTAGGATCACTTAAGGGAATTACTTTTATGTATTGATTATATCCCTAGTTTCTTATACTATTATTTGAAAATTATTTTATTGTTGTTCTTCTATTTTATTTTATTTTTTTTATTGACAAAGTGGTTTCTAACTAGGTTCTTTCTTCCTTATTGTGTGATTTTGTTTTCAATTGTTTTGAAAATGGATTGTGAAATTATTCAATGACATAAAAATTAAATCATGGTTTTTAAGTGTTTTTAAACTATTTTTAAAAATGAGTTTGAAATTTGTTCTCTTGTGAGAAAGGTGTAAATTGTTTGTTTTTAATTCCAATTATGTGTGAGTTTTCAAAATGGGTTTTAGGCCATTATTCTAAGCTTTTATAGAAATGGTTGGTTTTAAAAAAAATTGGAAAACCCTATGAAATTTTGAAATCTATTTGAGTTTTGAATTAGTTATTTATAAAGATATGTGATTATGAAGTTGTTTTAAAGTGTGACTTTAAAATTGAGATTTTCCTAGAGGTATTGGTTGGGTAATAAATGTTTTCTAAGTGATTGTTTTTATTTAAAGGAAAATCAAGGAAAATAGTTTTTAGCACACTTTTACAATATTATTTCTTCTGTTGTGAAACCTTATAGAATATTTATATTTTTATATTATATTCTAAACTATCATCTTTATGATATAATATGAAAGTAGATTCTTAGTTACGGTGGGTTTTTTTGGAAAACTAAGCACTTATGTGCTTATGCCAATATTATTATCTCAGTTATAGGTTCTTAGTTTAGTTTGTTGGCTTCTCTTAAGAGCATTGGTTTATCTAAGGTCAGTATTTATTTTACTGCATTCATCCAACTATTCCTATTACATTATTTTTATAGGGCCTAACTATAATTTCCTAAAATGCACTACAAGTTGACCTTTAAATTATTTTCTTTTTCTAATTAGGATTTTACAGCATTCTATGGTTGGAGGTGTAGTAATATTGTAGTGGATGAGGACAGACATTTAGTGGGAATATTTTCATTATAGGATAGGGATACCATAGTGGGGATGAAGTTTTTTTGTGTGCATGTGTTTTATTGTTTTCCTTATATTATGTTGTTAGTTTATTATTTCCTACATTTTTTCAGCATGGATGTTTGACATAAAGATAGGTCATACCAAATTGTTTTTATTTATACTATAAAATTAACTATTATTATTTGTTTAAATTGTTCCCAAGTGTGTTCCTATGATGCCCAGGCACTAGTTTTCGGCCCATGGGGATCGAGAACGCCCTTCGTGCCACTAAAGGGACGATTCAGGAATCCGTTAGATAGATGACCTAGACTAGTTCATTAAAAATGGTATCAGAGGTTTGGTTTCTTATTTTATATATAATTATAAGACTTTGGAACATCCTATGTTATTTGGGTGGTTGGTAGTTTGGATATAAGGTTTTTGGGACTTTTAAGGTAGGTTTGGGAAGAGTGTTGTGAGCTTCTTGATATGATCCCTGAGTTTCCATGGGCAGTTGGTATTTTCTCTTTGATTCTAGTTTTTCATTTGATAGTGTTGTTGTATTATTTTTTGATTCCTATAGAAGTGGTTTTTGATCCTCAATGTAATAGATTGAGTTTCCTTGTGGTATCATGTTTGAAGTTGGGATATAGATAGGGAAAAAAGGGGATCGAAGTGTGAGGTTGGCTTGTAGGGTCTAAAAAACCCTACATAAACCAAAATATCAATGCCTTCAATGTTGTAGGGACCACTACATAACTGGAATGTGTCCATTAACCATGTTCCCAAGTCACACATAGTTTCACATACCATTTTATTTAGTTATTTATAATTCTTTACCCATGGATTACCTAGTGTGTGTGAGGTAAATGGGATAAGGGTTGTGGATGGTATTATGATGTGTTGGAGTCTTTGGATGATGCGTATTTTATAAATCTATTTATATTATTTTTCATGTGATTTAAAATTTATTTCTTTGTGTGTGAAATGGATTTCATGAGGAAAATGTTTTTTGGTTTTTAAATAAATCCTTAGGGCTTTTTGTAAAGTGATATTGGTTTCCTAAATTGTTTTGAACCAGTTAGTGTTTTTTATTAATTTTTAAAATGTTTTATGTGTGTTTTATTCTTTTAAATCTAGTGAAAATAATGTTTTCAAACATGGGTTTCCTAATTTAAGGGAAACTATTGTTTTTTAAATTGGGATTTTACCCTTGGTGATTGTGTTTCAAAGGGGTAAAAGAGTTAAAAACTATTTCAAATGGAAAGTGTGCATTTTATTTTGAAACCTAGAATGGTGTTTTAATTTTTAATAAAGTGTATTTTATTTTGAAATTATTATTAGAGACATTTTAAAATAAACCATGTCGAGAGAGGACTTGGGGTTAAATTTTTTACGTGGTTTCCATTTTGTTTTGGATAAAACAAGCGACAATTTTAATGGTGCCATGGTTTTCAAATGGAATTTTGGTAAAACCTAGATTTTTTTAATAAATAATGTTCTATGTTTTTTCCCTATGTATTTTGGGATATATTGGGGTGATTTTAGGGACATGACCATGAAAGGTTTTATGTCTTAGGTTGTTTGATGTGATCCCCCCCTCCTAGAATGGTCTAGTGTGAAAGTATAGTTTTCATATTAGGTTTTATTCTTCCTTATATGTAAAACTACCTAGGATATTATTGGAGTGGAAGGTATAGTTTCCATATTAAAGTGTTGTTCACTGAGTTTATTAGAGGTATATATTTTCTAGTTAATCCTTTGGAGATTTTTGGGTCCTATCGTTTAGACATAGTAGGATCTGGTTTGATGGTTGGATCAATGTGGATTAGTTTTATTTTGGAATCCCTCATATGAGTTGTTTTTTAGGATGTTTTTTTGTTTGGTCTTGGAGATATTTGAGGTTTGATGGTTGAGTGTCTATCATTCAGCATAACCTTCAGGTGTTTGATTGTGTCCTTTATGGATGAATGACCATTTTGAGATTTTTGCTTGTGAGTTTTGAAAAGTTTTAACTTGAGTGGGCCTTGGAAAATTTTTCTATGGTTCATCCTTGGTTTCACATTATGGGTGGTTATACTTTTTTTAATTTTTTCATTCATTGTTTCTAGATGTTTTTTTTCTTATATGGTGTGGATCATGGGTTGTTTCCTGTTTTCTATGTCGGATAGGGAATAATCCTAGGTTGAATATATGAATATTTGGGGTGTAGTTTTATTTTTTATTTGGTTGTGGATTCCATTGGGTTGTGTTTCCTATTGGAATTACCATGGGATGGTATTCTGAGTTGTTGGATCTAGACACCCTTGTATGTCAGATGTGACCCTTAGGTTAAGGCCCTATTATTTATTATCGAGGCACGTCTCATGTTTGTAGTGCTTATTAGTTTTTTTACACCTTGATTTATCTGTATTATTTTTCCTATGGTCTTTCAAGATGTTTGGTACTCATTCCTTCCTTTGGTGGTTTTTAAATTGGTTATTTTTTGTTGTCTTTTTATTTTATAGTTTTGGGATTTAATTTGGAGATTTTGATAACGTGGTTCCTCAATGAAATTCTTTATTTTTTTATGGTAAGAGTTTATTATTTGTTCTACCATTATAGATTAATTATAAATTTTATGAGACTAACACTATATCTATTTTTATTTAGGTAATTTCTTTGATTTGTGTTCCTTTGGGTTTTCTTGAGGAATCCCATATATTTGAGGATTTCTCATATGTTTTAGAGATTTACTATAGATTTCTCTCCCATGTTGACCATTACTTGGACCTGATACTTTATAGGGGTAGAAAGTAGTTTGGTGGGGATTTTTTGACACCCATAGTTTCATTATGGTATTGGTTTTTATATCATTTTATGAACTTGACGTTTTTTTTAGTTTCCAGGGAGTTTTAGTCTAAAACATAGAAAATTTTGAGTTTTTCCTTCAATGTGCAGTTAAAGTGAATGATATGAGGAAAACTATGCGACAACCCTAATGTGAAGTTCATTTTTAATGCTCATATTTTGGGTTTCATGGGATGTACACGGTTTTCATCCAAACCATGTGACTCTAAGGATAAATTGTGTGGGACCCTTGGTGAGTTTGGTGTGTGGCACATGACTTTCACATGGTTAATTAAACCATACGACAATCATGAGGTTCATCTCTACCATTTAACAGTTTCATTTGGGAAGGTTAGAGTGTGTTTTATCCAACTTTAAAGAACCTAGGAGTGATTGTGTGTGGTGGTTTTGTCTAGGTAGTTCCTTGTGCAGGGTTGGAGCATGATTAGAGAAATTGTACGGCCTAACCGTGACTTCTACCTTAATTTTTTAAATTTTAGTTTTTTTATTATTAATCCTCTTTAATTTTTTTTAAACCCTTAAAACCCCTCACTCACTTACCCCTTTACCACATAAGACACCTCTCACTAGGAATCTCACTTCACCTCACACGACGCCCCTAAGAGAAGCCACTGACGCACATGCCTCCTCCTGCCAAAACTCTTTCCTCCTCTAATTCCGATCAATTTTCCTTTCTAATATTAAAGTGGTAATATTTACTTCATTCCATTAATTTATTCTCCCCCAAATTTTCTCTCTTTCAAGAACCCTAATCAATTTCATTTCATGGATAGGATTAGGGAAGGATTAAAAAATCTTAATTTGGGTGTTTAGCTTTCGAAGGAACTCCCTCTTGCATGTGGGAGCCTTCTCCTTAAAAGGTGACATTATTTGAATTCCCATAACTTTATTTTGGTTCATATTCTATTAGTTTGAGATAGGTTTTTATTTAGTAACTTTATATTACCTTATTTTAAATGATTGTTATTTTGAAAGTGTTTTATTATTAATTTTATTATTATATATATGACCCATAAGGGGACAATTTGATATAAAGTGGTTTTAAACCTCAACATGGGATGTGAATCCATGACAAGTGTTTGTGAAATTTTTTGAATTTATTTTGAATAATTTTTTTGGATTTTAAAGAAGTGGAGAGCACATGATTAATGTTTTAAAAAGTGTTCTTAAATTTAAATAACTTTGAAAACAACTGTTAGTTTTTTTAAAAGTGTTTAACATGGGTTGGGTGATTTTAAAGGGGTTATTTATCTCACATTGATTTTATCTTTGAAACTAGTGTTGGTTTTGAATATTTTCAAATGTGTTTTTAAAAAGGGAAGTGTGAGTTCCCATTTGTGTTTCAAAGGTGATCGGTGAAATGGATTGGTATTCCAAGCATGTTTTTAAAGATATATTCCATTTGGATTTTTATGAATAATGAGTTTTCATAAATGATGTGAGACCCTCTTGAAAACATTGTGAATTATTGTGTTTTTTAGTGGCTTGTGATCCCATGTGGTGATGTTTATCATTTATTCATTGTGTATTCTACTTGTGTTTGATTTTAGGGATAATTTTGTGAGGGTATGGGAGGTTTTGCATGAGAAATTTTTAAGTGGGTCTCTGAAGTGGTTTTAGAAATGGGTTTACATTGAGGAAGTTGTTTTATTGGAATGGTTATGGTTGTTTATTAAAAATTAATTTGAAATGAATTTTTTTATATGAAACTTATGATGTGATTTTGATTGGCATTGAGTAGTACATAGTAATACCTAGTGTGTGAGTGGGGTTTATTCAATGGACCATGATATAATTTAGTGGGAAGACTGGGAGAGATTATATTTGTTGTCCAAGGGACCATAAGATCCTTTGGTAGGAAGATAGTGAGAGATTCCACTTATTTGTCTAGGATACAATGATAGCCCTTGGAGCAAGGCTTGGGGAAGACTGTGAGAGTTTACACTTTGTTTATCTAGCTAGAAAACTTTGTTTAGACTCACTCACATTAGACCATTATAGTAAGATCCCTTGGTGAACATTACTCATTCTAGTTTGGTTTATAAGCTTGTATAGATTTTGATAGTACCTTGTTGGTGTGATATCATTTGTTAATCCCATTTTCTATTATTTGATTATATGGTAGTGATTCTAGGACACTTTGATCCTTTTAGGATCATTTAGGGTAATTATGTTTGTGTATCTATTATATCCCATGATTTTTATACTATTTTTTCACTTATGTACTTTTCATTATTTTATTTTTTGTTTTCATTGATATGGTTAAGCCTAACTCTATTCTTTCTTCCTTCTTATGTGGTTTTCTTTTCAAATCATTTAAAAATGGATTATGAAATGTTTCAAATAAGAAAAAAGGAAATCTTGGTTTTTAAGTGTCTTCAAATAATTTTTAGAAATGATTTTGAAATGTGTTATCTTATGATAAATTTGAAAAATGATTTCTATTACTCCAAGTGTGTGTGAGTTTTCAAAATAGTTTTTAGTATTTTGTGCGTAGATTTTATGGAAATGGTTGGTTTTAAAAAAAATTATAAAATCATTTGAAAATGTGAAACCTATTTGAGTTTTGGAAAGGGTATTTCTAAATAATGGTTATCATAAAATGGTATTAAAGTGGAGCCTTAAAACAAAGTTTTGTCTAACAGGTTTTGTCTAGGTAAGAAATGTTTTCAAGATATTATTTTCATTTTAAGTAAAATCATAGATAAGATTTTTTATAACACTTTTGATGTGTTGTTTCTTCCTTTGTAAAACCTTATAGAAAATTTATATTTTTATATTATATTCTAATCTATAATTTTTAGTATATAACATGACAGCATCTACTTAGTTATAGAATATTGTGGTGGCCTACTGAGTTCTTATGTGCTCGTACTTATATTATTCTCTTAGTTTTATTTTTCTGTTTTAGTTTGTTGGATACTCTTGAGAGAGCTATTTTATTTGAGGTTAGTTTTATTTTACTAAATTTGGATAGTTGTTCTTATTACCTGATTTTGGTAGGAACTACCTTTACATTCCTATAATTCTCACCAAGTTTCCATTTAAATTATTTTCTTTTTCCAATTAGAATTTTACTAATTTCTATAGTTGAAGGTGTAGTGATATTTTTGTTGATGGGGATAGGAATCTAGTGGGAATCATTGCCTTGAATGAGAGGGAGACTAGAGTGGTGAAGGAGGTTTTTTGTACTCATAACATTTACTTATTTCCTTATATTTTTTTGTTTGTTTATTATTTTCTTTATTTTTTCCAACATGAATGTTTGATATACAGATGGATTTTGATCAATTTTTTTATATTCCTTTTTTCGCATTCACTCAGATTATTGGGTGAAACCATCCCAAATTGTGTTCTTGTAATGCCCTGGTACTAGTTACAAATCATGTGGATTGGGAAAACCCTTCAATACAACGGTGGTATGGTTTGATCATTCATCATTTGGATGTCCTATATATGTTCATTACACCTTTAACCCCCATGCCCTTGATTAGGGACACACTTCCACCCATCAAACTCACCTAAAAGGTCAAAATTTGAAATTTATGGTATGGTGTACAGTCTAGTCCACTATTAGTCGATCCAACTCATCCAAAGGATTGGGTTACACCCTTCAAAAAATTTAAAGAAATGAGGAAACTAATGATCAAAATGAAGATATTGAAGGACCAAATGACTTTGATGGTGAAGATAATAATGATGATGAACATAAAATAATAATGTCACTTATCACTGAAGTTTATTAAGATCATTAAAGAACTAAGAGGATGGATTTGAATTATTGGTTATATTTTTAAAATTTAAATTTATATAAAATTAACCCCTACAACATTTTAGGGTTTTATCCTTATCAATCTTACAAAATAGTCTCACAACCATGAAATTATGGGAATTTAAACAAGTCATGCAAGATTTATAAGGTTCAATCTCAATGTGAGAACATTAATACTTTCTATAGTGACTCTCTTCAATCTATGTAAATTAATTATTTTTAAAAAGTTAATATAACTCAATAAAACTCCCATTATACACCCTTTATCTCCCACTTGTAATGATTATACTGACTCCCATCAGTTACAAAAAAATTATGAAAACTAATCCAACATAAAAAATGAATATTTGTAAACAGATCGTCAAAAGTTCATTTGTAATTCTCCATCCATTTTTTTCCATCTAGTAATTGTTTATATGGTATTCCTATCTTTCATTATGAATTCGTTATCCAGTGAAAATATCTGAAATTGTGCCTATTTTCTAATCTGAGTTATGTCCACTAAACAAAACTTTTTTACCTTACTGTATTTCTAAAATATTTTTCCAGTTCCTCTAACCGGTATCTTTATCTAATTTATGAAATATAAATCTTTTTCTACTTGTAATAATAAAAACCTATGTTTTATGATTCTGAAAAGAAATTCCTTTGGTATATTTTCTTCATCTAGAAAGTAATATTGGTTGGAAACTTAGTTCAACACAAAATCTTCTGTGTTTCATCTTTTTTCCCTTGTGAAAAAATATACTGTTCATATTGTACTTTCACCCCCTTTATATTGGTTCTCTCGAAAAAGGAAAAAGTGGGATCTAAATTTCTTTTTCATACTCAAATTAATTTTAAAATCAATTATTTCCATTAATTATTAATTTTTTGGATGATTCTTAACTATTCTAGAAGATTAGGGAAGATTCATAAGAATTATAGCGTCCAAAATTTTCTTCAAACTTCCTCAACCTCATACACTAAGGAAATCATGAACACTTACTTATATTATATACAAAATTAAAAATTGAAAAAAAAAAATCAACTCATCATTGTTATGTTTAGTACTTTACAAAGTTACATAAATATTCTTAAAAAACTATGCCTGTAAATGTATGTTTGATGAATTTTCAAGAACTTATTTGTTCGGTTCTATTTGTCTAATCATTATTTAATAGATTTTGTTCAACAAGTGTTATTCATAAGAATCCTCTATCTGATGGGCTTTACAAAATTCTATTAGATAAAGATTCTCTTAATTTTCAATCTGGTGGATCTTCATCTGATGGAATTGATTCATTTTTCTTACTTTAGTAGTGCACTTCAACATTAAGATTCACACAGATTGTAAAATAAATTTTTTCTACTTGAGATTCCTAAAAAATTTCTATATGAAAACCTTTTTTCTCTCTATCTAGTGTAATCAAACTATTCAAGATGGATTACTATATTGTTTCAACTTCTAAATACTTTTTTTACTTTCAACTTCTCTTATAGGTGCATTGTTCTATCCAGTTATGAAACTTCAACTTTGAATTTTTCTCCTTTGTGTTTGCATAGATAAAAACTTTAATTTTGAATTCTCATTTTTATACTTTTCACAAATATCCATATTTATAATTATATAATCAAAAATTAATATTTTCTCCTTTTTGTACATACCTATATAAAAACTCATCACTGGGACTTCTTTCCAGCCTATGTCTGGTGGTCAGTGTCTAGTGTTATGGTGTAATTTTCTTACAAATGTTTCTATAAAAACTTCAACCATAGTCTTTCTAGTGTAAAATTATACATTTTTTTCGATGAAATATGTTTGGTAGCTTCCGGTCTAGTAGTAATGGTTTACTTATCTCCCAGTGGAATTCAAACCACTATATCTCCATCAACTCACTATGTCTTTAGTTCATTCAGAGAACTACATCTGGAACTCTATGTCTAGGGATATGTATAGGGAAACCTGTGTTCGATCATCTCAACCTGGTAATCTATGTCTAGTAATCTGGATCTAGAAACCTAAAACTCTCCCTTTTTTTCAATTTTTTATCATGATATTTTTCATGATGTTTGAAACTTTGAATAATGACTTAGCATCATCTGACTTCATAAGAAATTTTATTAAAACATTTAATGAAACTTTATAACTTTATCCAGTAGCTTCATAACAAGACTTTATTAACTTCTAGTAAATCATTCTCACCTATTAAAAAACATTTTTAATAATAATTGTTTTCAATAAATATAAAACTTTTTTATGTGAACGCTACAAATGATCTTAAATATCCCCCTTTATATTTGTTGAAAACATTCATTACAAATTTTAACAACTCAAACATTTTCACCACTAATTTTTTAAACAACTCTTTTCTCAACATTTTTTGAACTTTTATCAAATCATAAATTTTCTCATAGAGAATGTTCGGACACTACATTGCTGGATAAAGTGATGTTTTTAAAGAATTTCATACCTTGGTGAAAATAAATTTTGTGTCCATGTTAAGATAAACTTCACCTAAATTCTATCTTCTAAAAATTTCAATATCAATTTTTATTCTCCCCCAGTTTATGATAACCATAGTTTCAGATTCATACAAGAAATATTTGTACACCTTCTTATAAATTTTTACATTATCTACCCCTTTTTCAATATAATCCAAAGCACAGTATAGTTCTCCTTAATAACTTTAGGAATTCATTGGTGGAGGGTGAAAATGTAGTTTATGCCTCAATTCCAAATATATTTCCCTAACATAGCTTTGGTGGAAACATCAATAATTTGATATGTTGTTGAAATTTACTCCATTATAACATCACCACCAATAACTTTCTCTTTAATGAAGTGATACTTAATATCAAATTGATTTTATCTCTAATGTTGTACATTGTTTTTGGAAATATCAATGACACTTTGATTATCGCAAAGAAACATCAATGGTTTATAAACTTTAATTTTCAAATCTTCCATCTAAAATTTCATTCAAATCAATTATATACAACTATGGGTTGTGGAAACATATTATTATTCTTCTTTACTCAAAGTCACTAAACTTTTTTTTACTATGTTATCTCACAACACATTCTACAAAGAAAAAAGTTCCTCTTTATGTTGATTTTATATTGTTTCAATCTATATCCCAATCAGCATTAGTGTATGAAATAAATTTTATATTACATCATACCATAAGAAGATGTTCCATTAACATATCTGGGAATAATATTTGTTTCCAATATATTTGATTACTTTAGATCACCCTAATATCTTTCATACAAAGTAACAACATAAACAATGTTTGGTCTTGAATCCATAAGATATAGAAATATTCCAATCAACTTCTATAAGTCTTTTTTATTTACACTTCTCCCAGCTTCATCATTAATCATATTTACACTAAGAGAGATGGGTTTAGAAACTTATATTTGTTCTTTAATTCCTAACATTTCTATCAAATCTATGGCATACTTTTCTTGAGATAGGAATATGTATCTCTATTTTTTTAATTTTTAAACCTAGGATGAAAGTTAATTCTCTAATCATTAACATCTCAAAATTCTCCTTCATTCTCTTAGAAAATTCTTCATAATATTTATCCCAATCAGTCGAAAAAAATTAAATCATCAACAAAAACAATGAAAATCAGGGTACCTATACTCATTTATTTAATGAATAAGTTTTTTTAAACATTTCCTTTAAAAAAGTTCAACTTATTTAAGAAACTATCAAGTTTGTAGTATCATACCCGAGGAACATGATTTAACCCATACAAATGTTTTTTTCAACTTTAAAACCATGGTTTCATCATATCAAGTACAACCCCACTAGAATCAACCATCTCTTTATGTTCAACTACCTCTAAAACTAAATTTGGTTCAACATGGGAAAAAAGAGATGTCTGATTTTATAACCTCAACATTCTTCTGGTCTGAGTTGCATCTTTCTGATTTACAATGATATTGTTAGATTCTACATATTTCTATAGGGTATAAAATTTGAGATATCCTCTACCTATCTCACTTTATTAATCACATGATTCATATAAATTTTCATGTACCAGTTTTGTCTCACATTCATCTTCACATTTATTATTTTTGTTGGAAGTATTTAATTTATCTTCCATAACATTTTAAATAACTTTTGTTAAGAAAGTTGTATTTTCAATAACTCTTGCATAATAAGAATCTACCAAATTTTTTAGATGATTATTCTAACTTCTATAAAAAAAATTGGATGAATATACTATAAAAATTCATTCCTCATTGTTTCCCTCGGAATTTGGGGATGACCTCCTTGATGGAAGATTCAAACATTCCGATCAGTTTCTAATGGGTTTGTTCGTAGAACCAGAAACATCCGATGATTCCACATCCATTTAGACCTACTTTCCAAAGGTAGACACTCATTAGTTTGTGGACTGATGAGGCTTAGGAATTTTCATTGGTCGAGAGGATGGGATTTCGGACTCATCACACCTTTTTTTAGGGGAATTATTGTCTACTCTGGGACTCTCTTTATAGATTTAAGTTATGTTCGTGAATCCTTATTACGTTACCAAGTATAAAATGAGCTTTCCTTCAGTTTTGACAATCAATGATTAAATATGTAAGAAATTTAGAGAATCTTTTATATGCATTCGAGGTTCTTTATCAATAGAGAATCATCTGTATCTATTTAGATATTCTTTGTCAATGGTATCCTTCGAAACATTTATATAAAAGTCTCTTGGTCATTATGATGACCAGGCTGGTTTTAAAGACAATCAGTGGGGCACTTGAAGTTTATTGTCATTCAGAAGGACATGGATTATTTCAGAGGTGGGATCGAACCCGCAGATGGGCTACCTACGTATCCTTTGTTTTGGAAAAGGAATCAGAACCCACGTAGTTTGAGAAATAGAGTATGATGTTTATGATTGATGGCTCAAAGAAGAATGTCATAATTAATTTTACCCTCTAAGCTCACGTGAGTCATGATCGGTGTGAGAAACAAGAGGTATTGGTAAGAAAATAGACAATGGGGCCATGAAAGATGCAATCATAAGAAATGGTTTGGGGATTATGTATGTATGACTGCCCAGATAAATAAAGATTAGGATTTACTTTAGGGATGAAATCCAAGAATAGGGTCCATAAAGGTATATGTTCTTTATGGATATTTGAATACTCTAACTTGGGACTTACTCCTGAAAAGGAATCCCAGATTAGGAGAGGATTGATAATTGGGTTTTACTCCTGAGAAGGAATCCCAGATCAAAGGTAAATTAGGACTAGTTAAGAGAAATTAAGGGACTTGGGACATATTCCTGAAGAGGAAGCCCAAGTTTATGACTGGGACTTATTCCTGAAGAGGAAGCCCAGGTTAAGGGAATTATGACTGGGACTTATTCCTGAAAAGGAATCCCAGGTTAGGGGACTTGGGGCTTACTCCTGAAAAGGAAGCCCAAATTTATGACTGGGACTTATTCCTGAAAAGGAAGCCCAGATTTGGATTCTCTCATTTTAAAGGATGAGGTTGAATGAATGAAATCTCAATCTTTAGTGAAATAAAGATGTGCAAGTCACTATGTTTTGAGCGATATTCCACAGAATTCCTTTCAGATAAGGAAGTCAAATCAATAAATCATGCCATAAATGGATTTGAAGAGTGACTTGAAGACTAAATCTTGAATAGGAGAGGCGGAATGGCTTAGGAAGGGTAAAATGGGCAAGAAGAGCCCTCAAAAAGGCAGGGGCACGCAAGTCCTGGCAGGCATGCAGGTACTACGTGGGCATGTAAGTATTGGTCACGTAGGTATACCTGTGCGACATGTATAGGGTACTTACACGGTGTTCAACCAACAGTGTAATACTTGAGAGACTCTTGATTAAGGCCTTTAGAATCCTCTTGAGGTTCTTCCAAAAAAGGGACGCATAAGTTCTATTGAAGGAGTAAGGTTGCGTGCAAGTGTGGCCATTTCCCTTAAGGTATGGCCACTCAGGCGCGCAAGTGTTGATGAGTTTCAACACCTAGGCCTTTCTCTCCCCCTTTAGATCTTCTGTTCTAGGTAAGAAATTACCTTAGAAGTGTTCCGGAATCTTTGAGAAAAGACTTGGGCATCGGGAGCTTAAATCCGAGTTTTCTGGAAAAAATTCCTCTCGAATGGGGGGCCCACAGGGTCTATTTATAGGCAGAAGAAGACCCCAAGCGGTTATCTTTTAGGTCGCGTAAGTCACTTGCGCGACCATAGTGCGTCGTGCAAGTGGACTTGCGCGACTGTGAGGGGACTTGCACGACCTATGGGAAAAGTTCTCCTTGTTCATCCCTTTGTCTATTTTTGATGTTTTCTTCAAAGGTTGAATCACTTTAATCTCAGATATTCCCCTTTTCCAATCTTTAGATTCTATGACGAAAGGAGAATCAACAAAAGTCCCCCCTCGGAGTTGGATCCGAAGAGAAATGAGGATGTGACTCTGAGGAGCTTAAATACATCCAAAGGAAATGTGGCATGCAAGTCTGTTAGGGCGCAGAGGGCGGCGCGCAAGTGCGCGTCGCGCAGGGCTGGAGCACACTGCTACGGCGCACAGGGTTCTGGCCGCGTCTATAAATAGAGGGCTTCACCTCCGTACAAAGAATCCGGATTTCCAGAATTCAAACCTCTCAATATCTTACTGCGCAGGTCACCTTAACCGCACAGGTTACTCTATTTTCTGGTGTTTCCTTGATGGCGTGCTGCTTTCAAGGTATCTGGATTTGCGCGGTTTATACTTGCACGTCAAAAACTAGCGCGACACACGAACACTTGTGCGCCAAGTTTTAGACTTGCACACCTTAATGCCTTAGCCATTTTTCTGAATTTCTTCACAAATTTTATGGAAAATAAATCCATTTAAGAATTAATTTATTCAACTCTTGTGCAGAATCAATAGATCTTAGACCCGGAATAGCTGATAGCAAGTAGATCGATGACATAATGAACATTGTTGGCCATGATTATTATGATATATGTGACAACACTTTCCCAAATTTGGCTATGTATTTGAAGAAATATCATCTTAATTTCCCACAAGGAATCTACCTATCCTTGTATGGTCATGGTTATCTGCAAGGATTCAATGTTCCAAATGCAAAGAACTATACACCTGAAATGCAGCTGCACTGCTACTCCTCTATTTCGGTTATGCTGTGCATTAAGAGCAACAACAATGGTGTGAACTTTCAAGTTCTCTTTCCATGCCATTTCCTTGCAGATATGAAAATGGAAAACCCATGGGCTGAAATGTTTTCCGCTGTCGGTTGGTGTAGAAAATACAAACATCGAATTAGAGCAATATCTGAAAAGATTACTCTCTCCAAATGGATCTTTACTTCCAATGCTCCATTCTCAAATCCATGTATCCATCTCCCAAGTATCTTGGACAGAAACAGAGTCACTGTTTGATCAGCAGAAAATTTTCTCAAACCGCACACAAGAACATTATTTTACAATTGTTCCAAGAAGAGCTGGTATCACTGCATCTCTTATTGTATCCAGTTGAATGAATGAATTCCAGGTGGTTGCTGATGAAGCTTGGGATGCCGTAAATCAAATGAAGAGTTATGTTGAAAGCCTTTTTTAGTTCCTAAAAAAAGGAAGAGACTCCAGTCTGTGGATGTCCTTCTATCTCTTGTGTATCAATGAAAAACACTTTCATATTCAATCATTTGTACCTGCATTCTCTTGCTACCTGCTTTAAATTTACTTAATCCAATGGTCCTAGTAAGCATAGTTTGATTTTTACTAGGATTATTATAAATAACCCTACAAACTTTGAATCTTTTAATTACTAAATATTACCTAAATCATACAAAAATGAATATTTAGTGAGCTAGAACTTGACTTTTATTCAGAGTTCCTTTGTCTTTTGTGGGAATTTTAAAGTCATGCACACCGGACATAAAGGGGCTAATGTTTAAGGTCGAAATATATTTGACCAGAATGGATTAAAATTGATTCAATTCCTTGACAATTTATCTGAAAACATATTACCACACTCAAGTATGAGAGAAAATATGTAAACTATGGATTAATAATATTTGAATCTGAGGAATGATATGAAAAAGAGATAAAAGGCATCAGAAGAAGTAGTTTACAAGAATGAAGTTACTATCATTTAACAAACCCGTTAGGGGGTTGAATTATGTAGGGCCACCTAAGGGCATTGGCTGTATAGTCAAATAAATAGCATCTTTCGGCTGAAAAGTCAGTTATGTGGACTGTTTATGCAAGGCCACCTATGGGCACGTGCTGCATGGTCGGGCAAAAGAACTCTCAGAAATTTACTTTCCTAGTGATAAAAGCCAGTGAAAGTTTATAGAGATTCAAATTTTCTAAAGTATAGAGTTTGTTGTATGGAAAGAGGTAATTGAATATGGAGAAGATATTTCCGAACAAGACTATCAAAGAATTGAATAGATATCACTCCTACGAAGGTCTGACCCAAATGTAGGGAAAGAGAATATGGAGAGTATAAACCATAGACTTGAATACTTTCATATCATGAAAAAGGACATGGGACAAATATGTTAAGGATGGCTATTTTTTTGCGGATCCCTACATACCGTCATTTAAGACAAATATGGACAAAAGAGGCATTCTTCCCAAGAATGAAGTTACTATTATCTGTCAAACCCGTTAGGGGGTTGAATTATACAGGGCCACCTAAGGGCATTGGCTACATAGTCAAATAAATAGTATCTTTCAGCTGACTAGTCTGTTATGTGGACTGTTTATGCAAGGCCGCCTATGGGTACGTGATGCATGGTCAGGCAAAAAGAATTCTCAGAAGTTTGACATTTTTGTGACTAAAAGTCCTGAAAAGTGTTATGAAGAATTGAAAATATTTAAGGTTAGGATTATGACACATAAATATGGGTATTGTCCAATGTATACAGAGATACATAGATCAATGATAACCATAATCATGTTGTGGCTGGGTCTTGAATTGAAATTTTGGACTTCACTACGTATCTCATAAGAATGAGAATCAAGCCATACGTAGTTCTTGAAATGCAGTTTAATGTCATGCAGGACGAAAGTATGAGAGATCTTAGTTTAGGGTCATAGAGCTTAGACCATAATAATGAATACACAGTGTGTGTTTTCATGAGGACTTTTCAGCCAAGGGACTAAAAGTGAAATTTGGGGTTAGGCCCAGAAGAATTGGGGCTGGATTCGAGGGATACTCAAACGTTCCTACGTATCCCATAAGGATGGGAATCAAACCCACGTAGTTCTAGAAATACCCTTTGTACAAATTTGGTTCGTACATGTGAAGGGTGAAAAGGCACTTTACTACAATGATGGCTTAACCCAAAATAAAAGGTTTAGGCATTGCCATGTATGCACGTAGTCTTTTGAAATGAAACATGATTGAAAAATCAATGTAAATAATGGTTCCCTATCAAGTGAGGATATCAAAATAATATTGTAGTTTATTGTCATACTGGAAAAAAGTGTTGTATAGTTTAACGTCATATAACAAGGACGAAAGTGAATCAAATGTAAAGATATTGATTCTAAGGGTGGTTTCACGAATCAACATTGTATGAGATGAAGGTGAACCGATGTGAAGAGATTGTTTTTGGGCTTTAACCTTGGGAGGTTGCCTACGTACCCATCCTGGAAGGCAAGGATCAAAATCTACGTAGTTCAATTAAAGAATGAATTAATAATCAAGTTGTTCTTGGGGACAACGACCTAAAAATTGATGTTGGGACTTGCACATGGTTAGTAGCCCAGAGAAAGTGTTATGGTTGAGGTTTTCTCTAAGCTCACGTGAGTCATACTCGGTGTGAGAAACAAGAGGTAGCAACAACCTTAACGATGCATAGTTTAATGTCATGTAGCAGGGACAAAGTACAGTTTAGCATCATGTAAGATGTATCAAGGACTTTCTGTACAGTTTAACATCATATAGTTAGGATGATGGGGAAAATACAATTTAACGTCATGTTGGACAAAAGGAATAAAATAGTTTAAGTTCATATGTATGGACCGTTTCTATATAGTTTAACGTCATACAGTAAGGAAGATGAAGGGGACATAGTTTAACGTCTTGTTGGACAGAAGGGGGACTATGAAGTTTAATGTCATGTAGTGAGGACAAATTAGGGACTTTTTTCCACAATTTAGCGTCATGTTGGACGAAAGTGCGAATAGTTTAAGGTCATACAGGACCTTTGACGATTATGTAGTTTAACGTCTTTCCAGACGTAAGGGAACTTTTATACAGTTTAACGTCATGTAATTAAGATGTCACAGTTTAACGTCTTGCTGGACGTAAGGGACTTACAAATAGTTTAGGGTCATATGCATGGACCATTGCTGTATAGTTTAACGTCGTATAGCAAGGACATGGGGGGACATAGTTTAACATCTTGTTGGATGGATTATGAACTTTTCACAGTTTAACGTCATGTTGGAAAAAAAAGGATTGCAAACAGTTTAAGGTCATGTGAATGGACCATGGTGTAGTTTAAGGTCATACGGGACCATTTAGGGAACTTTTTCAAAGTTTAACGTCATATGGGACGAGAGTACAAATAGTTTAAGGTCATATGTATGGATCATTGATGATGCAGTTTAAGGTCATACAAGACCTTGGTATAGTTTAAGGTCATATAGGACCATGGTGTAGTTTAAGGTCATACGGGACCATTGATTTAGTTTAAGGTCATACAGGACCTTTGATGTAGTTTAAGGTCATACAGGACCATTGATGTAGTTTAAGCTCATACAGGACCATTGATGTAGTTTAAGGTCATACAGGACCTTTGATGTAGTTTAAGGTCATACAGGACCATTTACTTATTTTGTGTTTATACAAAATACTTCCTCAAAAATCTCACATTATTTGGAGTAGTAATGAGTTCTTCATCCATTGAGATTAAACAGAACCAAAGATTAACTCTTCGTCTGATGAAGACTCTACCTGATTAGCCTTTTTAGGCTGTGCCGTTTGGTGGGGTGGTGCCCGTGGCTTTGAAGTAGATGGCATGAAGTCTTCCAGAGTCAAAGACAATTTAGTCTTTGACACATACTCATCTTCTTCTGATTATTTTTCTTTCTTCTTTGAATTATGCCATTTCTTTGAGGATTTTCCCTCTGATGAAGAGGGATTTTCCGCAACATTCATGGCAGAAGACACAATTGGTTTCTTTAATTGTGTTCGCAAAATAGCATGAGTTCGATTGATTGTCTTTCTAACCATCCAATCATCATACTTCTATGAATTTTTTCTTTTGACTTCTTGCCATTTGCCTTCCTCCTCTGGAACTGTAGCAGTAACACATGCTACCTGAGATGAAGAACCTTTCAATTTGACTTGTCCTGAGTCGACCATCTTTTGTAGGAGGTCATTGAAGACAAAATACTCCTGGATGGGATGCCCCAACATTTGATGAAAGGGAAAATAATTGGGACGGTCTTCATCTCCTTCCTTGTTTGGCCTCTTGGGCACTGGTAATTGAACCAAATTGTTTTCTAGAGCCGAAATGAAGTAACCAGGAACTTTATCATTTTGGAAAGAGTATGTTTTACTCTTCAAATCCTCAAATTGGTTTCGTCTTTGATCTCTTTGATCATTTGGATGAAACAGCCTTTGTTGTTGGCGCTCAGGAGGTGGATCCCTTCGAGAAGATGAATGTTTTGAAGTAGAAATAGGTACAAGAGCTTGTTTAAGCATAACTATAGCAGTTTCCACTTTACCCATTCTCCTTCTTGGAGATGATGGAATTACACGAGATTTATCCTTAGCCTGTATAAGGGAATATTCAACCTGCTGAGTGATTGAAGTAAGGTCTTGAAACCCTCCTGTGTATTTCACAGGGATCAACAGCGTGCGTAATTCGTCACACAGATTTACCACACAGATTGGCAACAGTTCCTCTTGAGGGAGTGCTAAACTTAGGGAATATGTTAATCCCTTCTAGTGAGTAATGAAATCATAGACTCTTTCATTCTCCCTTTGCTTATAGTTTGTGAGATTGAAAACTGTCGTCTTTGGCAAAGTTGAGCTGAACTGAAGAAGGAATTTTTGGTGAAGATCCTCCCATCCGGTGATTGATTGGGATTGCAAGCTTGTATACCAGACAAAAGTTGGTCCTTGTAAGGTTCGCACGAAGTATCTGAGTTTCACTGCTTCTTGCTGCTCCGCAGTTCCCATCATAGGATCACAACAAGACACGTAATGTGTCAAATGTTGTTCAGGGTCACCTAATCCATTGAATGTATGGAATACAGGGTTTCCAAAACTGGATTGAGGAGAAATTGAATCTACCCATTCAGGGTAAACTTTCTTTTCTGGTTGAACTTGCGCACGTTTCCCTTCCATAGTTTCTAATCAATCTGTTAATGACTCAATAGTAGTTATTAACTTTTGAGAAACATCTGGTTGATCTTGGTCTTGGGTAGGTGCAATAGGTACAATGACTGGAGCTTGGACAGATGTGGTGGTTGGTGTTGCAACTGATGGTAGCACTACCAACTGTTGTTGCGCTTGACCTGTAGGATTAGACCTCTGAGGGTGTAAGGATATAGGAGGATATTCCTGATCTATCTCAGTAGCTGCAACAAATTCCTTTGGCTGACTGACTCCAGCATGCTTAAGAAGAAGACTACTCTGAAGTAGTTCTGCATTTAACCTTCTTAATTCCTTCATTTCTTCCTCTTGTTGTGCAAACCTTTGCTCTAACGAGAGCGATTGGCCTTCTCCAGAGGAAGGATATGTAACCTGATTATTTCCCCTCCCTTTGTTGGATCCTTTTCAGAGAGGGGGAAGTGGGTTACTCGAAGTATTACCTAGGTTCTGAGTAATCCTTTGATTTCGTGTACGCACACCTTCTTCATTTGTATCAGTGCGTACATCTTCTTGAGCAGGAACCTCTTCATCTGAGTCCCCTGAGTGAGCCTCCTCTAGTGGATCAGCAACAACGGCATTGATGACATTGATTGATGCATAACGCATCGCATCCCTTCTATCAAAATTTCTATGATATTGTCTTCTTCCATGTCTTTGATGAGACATTTCCTTTTGTTGATTCAATCCCTTGGGAACTTCTAGACGAGCCATAACTTGGAGGGAATCTCCTGATAATTTAGCTCTTCGTTCCTCTTGAGGCTTCTTCCCCAATTGATAAAAGACCGACATTCTATGAGGAGGGGATTGATGATTTGAAAAAGTCCCCAGTCCGGTGGACTGGGGCTGTTCCTACTGTTCTCGCTCAACTCCTCGAATCCTATTTGTTGATTCTGAGGGTTGGTTTAAAAGAGTCCTCAGTCTGTCAAGATGGGGTGGCTCTTGACATGCTATGTCTGAGACTTTCTTAAAATCTCTCTTGATCTTGCGAACCTTAGTTCAGAAATTAGCTAGAGGAATCAACCTGTATCCACTTTTATCACCTGGTTCAACAGACCGTTGGATGATTTCCAAAACTTCTATCACTTGATGATGTGCTTGCTCCATACAAGAGGCTTGTTCAATATTCTCGCCTGCTTTATGTAGGAGCAATTCAAAAACTTGTTCTCTGTATGCTTGATTTTGAGAGGAACTAGTTGAAGCTTGTTCTTGAGAAAGCTTTTGATTACAAACAAAGTCCATTGACTATGGCCGGCCATGGGCAATAACATTGCATGAGACCATTTTCGAAAGGCTTTGCTGACTGGAGAGAACTGTGAAATGTAGTGCTCCATGAACACCCCATCCACTGATATGAACACCATATGGGGCATTGGTAATTAACTGACGTAATTTTCTTAGTGCGCCAAGGCATGAACGTTTAAGGGATCTCTGCTGCTTTTCAACCTTCGGATACTGAGAGACTGATAGAGATGCCAAATCAATCTGATGTTGTAGCACTTCTATTATCTTAAGATGATTTTAATATTCATCATAAGATAATACCTTCTTCTTCAATTGACAAAGAGTTTTCTATATATTGAGACGAATATCATGGATTCCATCTTCTGTCAACATCTTTGGAATGTCATACTGGGAGTCAGCCAAAGGCCAAAACATGACTGGTACCTCACCTTTCGCCAGTTGTTTTCTCATGTTCAGCATTTCCTCTTTATCATTAAGTGAAGATTCTTCTACCTGTTTTGACCAGAGTTGGTGTTTCCTTGTTTCTTCATCGGATTCAACAAGATTGGTAGAGAAATCATTGATCAAACTAGAAGATGCATTACTTAGGGGTGGTTCAAAGAATGACCTACACCCTGGGCTATCTTCTGATTGAGAAAGTATTTCACCTGCTAGCGATGAAGCATCATACATGACTGGTTTCGCATTTGCAAGTGCCTCAAGATAATAGGGCTTTCTCGACACTACATTGTCCACTAGAGCATTTTCCAGGCAATGTGCATCACTACTACAGAGAGGACTTTCGCAGTGAAATTCATCATCATGAGGAGGACCACCATAATGAGTTACAGAAAAAGATGAGATCTCTTACTCCTTGGTCTTCTGACCACACAGAGGGTTCCTGTGGCTCTCATCTGAAGATGAAACTTCAAGATCGACCGAATGGTCACGAAGCAAGCCTTCATGAGGAAGTGTCTATTGAAGACCTTCAGAATTAATGTTCCTGTTATTGGGAACTGAGGGAGTAGAATCTTGAATTCCAACAGATAAATGTCTGAAGGATTCAAGAACTCCAGCATCGAGCAAGGCCTTGTTACAGATTGGCCCTTGATCTCCTGACTTTGTTGGGCGGATCTTTTTCTTAGATGCCTTCTTACTCGCTTTGGAAACCACTTGTTGACAAAAGTGGCTGCTCTAAGCAGGTGTATGTGCCTGATCAGGAAAGATGGTCAGGTTAGGCTAACGATCTCCACTCAAATCAGGTGTATGTGCCTGACTTAGTTGTCCGTATGATATGGGGGAGTATGCCCCACAACCCTCTTGGACTGGAATAGATGTGTGTGTTTGTTCCGGAGTGAATTGTTGATGTGTCACTCCACTGATAGGGATAGATTTATGTGTCTTTCCCTGAGATGATACTGAAGCTGTTATAATATCCTGGAAAGCATCCAGAATATGAGCAGGAATTTGCTTCTGCTCTTTCACCATTGATAAAATATGCTTGGTGACTTCAGCTGCCGGAACGGGGATATACGTCCATTTCGGTCTTAGAGTAGGTGTATGTGCCTGCTCCTGTCCTCCTTTTCCTGTCAGTGAATCCTGACAGTACTCAAGTGTGCGGGCAGAGAGTTGATTCTGCCTCCTTTTTGTCATCGGAGCTTTCCGACTAACTTCTTTGTGCGCTACCAAGAGAGACTGTTGGTAGGATTGATTAGTACTAACAGGTGTATGTGCCTGTTGATTACACTTCTCCGAACGTAGTTGATGAGATCCATCATATGTAGTCAGACGAGCCTGCTGACTAACTGATGATGTATAAACAGGTGTATGTTCCTGCCTATAGTACTCTGCTGGAATTGCCTGGCGGGATTGGCGTGATGCTGCCATACGAGTCTGCTGGACAGTGGAATTAAAACGGGCAGGTGTGTGTGCCTACTCGTTGTTTGCCACCAAGTTAGGTTGGTGGACTTCTCCGGAGATGGAAAAGATGAGAACCTTCTCACTGTTGACCGAATTCCGCCTCTGGTTGTTCGTCTTGCCTGCTCGCGTTCGAGGAACCTGAGCCGAACACCTGGAGTCGGTACCCTCATCATGTTGAGGGCGCACTACCGCACGAGTCTGGCGGCGATTGTTAATGGGAGCCCTCGGGAAGGACTCATGTATTCTTGAATTAAGGCCCTGAGGGACGTGCTCATTCACTTCCTCAGAGTAAGGGAGCGAATGGAAATTGTGTTCTGGGGATAACGACCCGAAACGGTTGGAGACGGTAGTCATCACCGCCTGCCTCTTGATCACTGGTCGTCGTTGTCCAGACGACCGGTGTGATTTTTTCACTTGGAGGTCCTGTCGGGCAGCCTCTAGAGTTGGGATGGTACCGTGTTGATGGTACTCCTTAACCAGCTCATTTGATACCCAGCATTGAAGACGCTGAGTAGGTGAGGTAATCCTCAGATCGGATGACGATCCAGTAGGAATAGCAGCAGTGGTATTTGCAGCAGCAGTATTCACAGGTGTGAATTTGAGAGCATCCATTATGGAAATACAGAAGATCTTGGAAAAGAGTGCCTATTTGATATAACAGACGTAATCAAGATAAATTCATCCACTTCATCCTTTGGATGAGCACACATTTCAATGATTGTTTTTGTTGGCCCTCTTATTGAGTTTTAAACAGGGGCCTAACAAATAGGTAAAACATCATTTTAACTTGGTTAAGGATTCACGTCGGGTTCACCATTTTTTTCCCTCGGAATTCGGGAATGACCTCCTTGATGGGAGATTCAAACGTTCTGATCGATTTCTAACGGGTCTCTTCGTAGAACCGGAAACATCCAATGATTCCACGTCCATTTGGACCTACTTTCCAAAGTTAGGCGCTCATTAGTTTGTGGACTGATGAGGCTTAGGAATTTGCATTGGTCGAGAGGATGGGATGTCGGACTCATCACATCTTTTTTGAGGGGAATTATTGTCTACTCTGGGACTCTCTTTATAGATTTAAGTTATGTTCGTGAATCCTTATTACATTACCAAGTATAAAATGAGTGTTCCTTCAGTTTTGACAATCAATGATTAAATATGTAAGAAATTTAGATAATCTTTTATATGTATTCGAGGTTCTTCATCAATAGAGAATCATCTGTATCTATTTAGAGATTCTTGGTCAATGGTATCCTTCGAAACATTTATATAAAAGTCTCTTGGTCATTATGATGACAAGGCTGGTTTTAAAGCCTCTCAGTGGGGCACTTGATGTTTATTTTCATTCAGAAGGACATGGATTATTTCAGAGTTGGGATCGAACCCGTAGATGGGCTACCTACATATCCTTTGTTTTGGAAAAGGAATCAGAACCCACGTAGTTTGAGAAATATAGTATGATGTTTATGATTGATGGCTCAAAGAAGGATGTCCTAATTACTTTTACCCTCTAATCTCACGTGAGTCATGCTCGGTGTGAGAAACAAGAGGTATTGGTAAGAAAATAGACAATTGGGCCATGAAAGATGCAATCATAAGAAATGGTTTGGGGCTTATGTATGTATGACTGCCCAGATAAATTAAGATTAGGATTTACTTTAGGGAGGAAATCCAAGAACAGGGTCCATAAAGGTATATGTGCTTCATAGAGATTTGAATACTCTAACTTGGGACTTACTCCTGAAAAGGAAGCCCAGATTAGGAGAGGATTGATAATTGGGTTTTACTCCTGAGAAGGAATCCCAGATCAAAGGTAAATTAGGACTGGTTAAGAGAAATTAAGGGACTTGGGACTTATTTCTGAAGAGGAAGCCTAAGTTTATGACTGGGACTTATTCCTGAAGAGGAAGCCCAGGTTAAGGGAATTATGACTGGGACTTATTCTTGAAAAGGAAGTCCAGGTTAGGGGACTTGGGGATTACTCCTGAAAAGGAAGCCCAAATTTATGACTGGGACTTATTCTTGAAAAGGAAGCCCAGATTTGGATTCTCTCATTTTAAAGGATGAGATTGAATGAATGAAATCTCAATCTTTAGTGACATAAAGATGTGTAAGTCACTATGTGTTGAAATATATTCCACATAATTCCTTTCAGATAAGGAAGTAAAATCAAGAAATCATGAAAGTATTGGTCATGCAGGTATACCTGCGCGACATGTATAGGGTACTTGCGCGGTGTTCAACCAGCAGTGTAATACTTGAGCGACTCTTGATTAAGACCTTTAGAATCCTCTTGATGTTATTCCAAAAAAGGGACGTGTAAGTTCTATCGAAGGAGTAAGGCGGCGCACAAGTGTGGCCATTTCCCTTAAGGGTTTTCCACTTAGGCGCGCAAGTGTTGATGAGTTTCAACACCTAGTCCTTTCTCTCCCCCTTTAGATCTTCCATTCTAGGTAAGAAAATACCTTAGAAGTGTTCCTAAAGCTTTGAGAAAAGACTTGGGCGTCGGGAGCATAAATCCGAGTTTTCTAGAAAAACTTCCTCTCGAATGGGGGGCCCACAGGGTCTATTTATAGGCAGAAGAAGACCCCGAGCGGTTATCTTTTAGGTCGCGCAAGTCACTTGCGCGACCATAGTGCATCGCGCAAGTGGACTTGCGCGACTGTGAGGGAACTTGCGCGACCTATGGGAAGAGTTCTCCTTGTTCATCCCTTTGTCTATTTTTGATGTTTTCTTCAAAGGTTGAATCACTTTAATCTCAGATATTCCCCTTTTCCAATCTTTAGATTCTATGACGAAAGGAGCGTCAACACTCGTATTTTTAATCAAAATTTCCAAGATCTTAATTTTTAATCATTATTAAGAAAGGACTCCCAAAAACCTAGAAATATTTCACTGAATGTATTTTATTATACCACATCTCATAGGAAGTATTTTTGGATTCTGACTAAAAAAACATATTTTATGTACATGTATAGTAGTGTTAACAGCTTCTCTCCATACTAACTTAGAAATTTTATATTCATCCAACATGCTTCTTACCATTTCCAAAAAAAACTTATGTTTTTACTTTATACCACTCCATTTTATTAAGTAGTGTATAAATCATAGTATTATTAGTTAATTACAAATTTATTTATGTAGGATTCTAAATCATTTCTTATGTACTCTATTTAATTTTCAGTTCTCATATTCAGTAAATAAAAACTCATCTCTCTTTAAAATTCCCTTTTGAAAAATCTAAAAAAATCATAGCCTCTTATTTATGCTTTATAAACATTATGTTAGTAATCTGAATTTAGTCATCAATAAAAGTGATAATGTATAAATACTATTTTTTTTATTGATGTGTCATCATCCCAAAATGATCATGTTGTAAAATTAAGAGTTCTGATAAATTGGATTTTAACTTTTTTATGCATTCAACTAAGAATATTTCCTTTCTTAAATTTTATAAAAACATCAACTTATTTTCCTTTAAAAAATGGTTAATTTCATACAACATATTCTTGGGGAAAAAATTTCATACTTTTATGGCCAATATAAAAATTATTTTATATTATAACTTATTTTCATCCTTAGAACTCAAGTAACATGAGTTATAAGGATCTCTAATCTGAATGATAATTTCATTGGTCCTTTCTCCCCTAGTAAAAACTTTTCAATATTCTATACTTCTAATGATATAAGAATATTTCCTAAAGATAAATTGATTTCCATTATCACAAATTTGGATAACACTCAATAAGTTGTGTTTGATACCATCAACATACAAATCTTCCTTTAATTTTAGTTTCTAAGCTTCAATCTCATCTATTCCTATTCCTTTGATTTTTAAGGAACAATAATTTCTAAATGCAACTGATCATATATTCTTTTCAACATTTTAATGATTTTAATGTCACCTTAAATGTGTGAGTAACAACCATTATCAAGAATCTAAGGTTTTTTCCTTTAGTTTCAGATTTGTCTCAATAAAAAAACTATTTCTTCAACTTTATTCTTTCAAGACTCATTTTATTTTCTAGAATAAGAATCTTTTCCTGAAAGAGTTTTCAAACATTCTTTTGAAATTTGACCCAGTTGGTCACATCTTCCAAAATATTCTTCCAGGAAACCAAACTCATTTTTTAATGGAAACTTTCTATAATCTTGTGATTTTTTCTTTCTTTCTTCCAATGGTTTAGGAATATTTCTCTCTTTTTTTCCACTATTACTCCCCATAAGCTCATGCCTATTTTCAGTGAGATGCATGTTTGTGCCAATAGTTATAATCTTTATTCTCATAAATTCCATAGTACCAACAAAACCATCAAATCTTAGTATTCTATATAAGTAGGGTCTTTACAATTAAAAATTTTACCTAGGTTTGTAACATCATTTTGTTCTTGTTTCCTACTAGAATGGGGAAACTTTATTATAGAGACTATTTTCAAATTTCATGGATTTGGTATAATTTTAAAATCTTTTCTAATTATAGTTTTCTCAAAAAAAATCTAAAACCTATATGGTTATGATAATCAGATGAAATTTTAAGATTGGAGAATATAGATTTCACCTAATTTTTTGAATGAGTTTTCTCAGAAACTTATTCAGCCTTTATCTTTGAAGCTTTGTTAAAATAATTTCTCATCTTATTAAAGGTACTAACAACCTAAATATTTATCTATTGATTTTTAAAAACTTCATATTAATTAGAAGTAAGTTTTTTACAAAGATATTCAACCATATTTCCTTGTTTAGAAACTTTCATTTTTAGGTTAATGATCTCTTGGATATACTCGTCTTTATATTTATGGAAATATTTCTATCATTAATTATTCTTTTCACTTTCCTTCGTCAATACAATAATCTCTTTATTGATTTGTGTGCTTTTACCAAGATAGGAAATGAGTTTTGATCACAACTTATAATCTTGATAAGTTTCTTTACCTTCTTATTTTTCACTACTAGAAGTATCTTCTTTCTTTTCCACATTAGCAAATAAATTTATAAAGTTCTTATAATTTTCATCTTATGATGAACTGTTATTAGCATAGTATTACTCAAATTTATTACTTAGTGTACTTATTTTGTTTCCATCAAACTTTTTCTTACCACCAATATATTTATTTTATTCTCTAGAATCTTTGTTCCACCTTCCATTGAGGTTTTTCTTCATAATCTTATTCATATTCTCCAACTTTTTTCTAATGAAAATTCATAAAAAAACCCATTCTATTCACACATGAAAATTTTAAGTGGGATATTTCCTTTGAAATTTCATCTACATTTATAATTACTTGTGGAGATAAGAGACATGATTCTTTCATTTTCTTTAGCATAAACTTCATTATCTTTTGTTTCACTAAGTTCCTACAACTCATTATCAACATTTTGGATTTTAATCTTTCACATAGATTCGAAATACATTACATACTTGTTCATATTTTTTAATGTTGGTTCTTTCCTCATATAATATTGAATAATAAAGTAATGTAATTCATCAATATATAAATCATATTTATCTTATAAAGCATAGATTCTGGAATCAAACCTATCAGATAAGTTTCTCATTAGTTTCTGAACAATAGTAGAATATTCCAAGATATCTTTGAATTATTTTATGTTATAAACAACTTCATTAACTCTAATTAGGAACTCATAAACAGTGTCTTCTTCTTCTATTCTGATATATTTGAACTTTTTACACTATATTTATAACTTTTCCTCCTTCACATTGGTATTTCCCTCAAAAATACTTTCAAGTTTGTCCCAAGTTTCTTTATTTGTTTTGAGACACATCACATTCATGAAAAAATATTGATAAAGACATTTGGATAGTATTTATATTTTTATCATCTATATTAATATTTCTTTTATCATAAAATATCATAGGATCATTTTTCTCAATGGTTGGACACCAATTTGTAGTTTCATCAAAAACCTTCAAGCAGAGAGATAAAAGATAGGGTATTATTATGTTTTTTCAACCATGATAATTTTTTCCATTTAAGGTTAGAATACCTCTATTGTTCACTTTTTCTAGATTTTCTATGAAAAGGATATGAAAATGATAGAATTACCTCTAATACCTATTAATGTTTCTTAGGATCATTGAACCATTGATAAAGGAGGGTTGAATCAATGTTTATCTTTTTAAAATTTTAATTTCTCTACAATTAACCTCTCTAACTTGTTAAATATTTATCCTTATTAATATTATAAAAAAATATCATAATAATATAGTTATAGGAAAGTAAAGAAGGCATTCAAGATTTAAAAGTTTCAGCCTTAGTGTGAGAACTTATATCCTTGCCATGGTGACTCCCATCGATCCATGGAAATTTAGTAGAAGTAAGAAGTGAATACAACTTAAGTCAACTCCTGTTAGAGTCCTTCTATATCCTAATGGGAAATATTATACCTAATTCTATTAGTTATAGAAGTTTTTTTATGAAAATTAACTCGATAATAAAGTATGATACTTTGTAAACAACTTCCCAAAAGTTCATATAGAATTATATTTCTATTACACCTCTATTTAATTCAATATTCTATGTCCAGTGTGCCTCACTAAATCCACACTTATTTTCTAATCTGATTTCCATCTGCTAAACAAAACTTATATGCCTCACTTTCTGTTTGAACTCTTAGTCAGTCACCTTTGATTTGTATCTCTTTCCACTACCTTAGATAGAAATATATGTCTAATTATATTTATCAAAACCTATTTTTGATGATTATGACAAGAAAATATATCAGGTATATTTTCTTCAACCAGAAAGTAATCATGGTTAGAAACTCAATCTAACACAAAATCTTCATCACTTCATCTTTTTATCCTTTTGAATAGCACACTTTTCGAACTATACTTGCACCCCCTTGATATAGGTTCTCTTATAATGGAAATATAGGGAACTCAATTTTATTTTCTTGATCAAATGAATTCTAAATTCAATTATTCTTGTTTATTATTAATTTTATAAATGCTTCTCAACTATTCTAGAAGATTCTTGAAGCTTCATGAGAATTATATCATCCACACCATTCTTTGAACTTTCTCAACCACATATGTTAAAGAACTCATTCACACTTCCTTATCTCAACTAAAAAATAAACAATTGAAAAAATAATACATCCCAACATCATTATGTTTGGAACTTTACAATGTTATGTAAATATTATAATAAAAACTCTATCTAGAAATGTTTTTTTGATTAATTTTCAAGAACTTCTCCATACGTTTCTCTCAGTCTAATTATCCAACCATATCTTTTTTTTGATCAGTGTTCTTCATAAGAGTCCTCTATCTGATGGAATTTACAAAATTATACTTGATACAACTTCTTAGAATTGTATGTCTGATGGATCTTTTTTCTATGAACTCAATCCATTGGAATTCCTTTATTAGTGAAATTCATCATCTAACTTCACATAGATATAACATAAATTTTTTATACCTGAATTTTAAAAAAATGTCTGGAAACCTCTATTGTATCTTTCTAGTGCATTCAAACCATTGAAGATGGTTGGCTATATTATTTTAACTTATAAATAATTGTATTTCTTGAAACTTCTCTACCCAGTTCTTTGCTCTATCCAGTCATACAAATTCAACATTTAATTTTTCTTCTTAATGTTTACACAGATAAGATATCAAATTTCAATATATCAATTTTAGAATTATCAAAAATCTCCCCATTTATAATTATCTTGACATAATTGACAATTTTCTCCTTCTTATACACACCCATATAAAAAATAATCACCAAGACTTCTTACCAACCTGCATCTAGTGGTTTACATCTGGTGGTGAAATATTCTTAAAAATATTCTTCTAGAAACTCCATACCTCATTCATACAATGTACAAATTTACACTATGTTCATTAAAATATATCTTGTATCCCCTATTCAAGAAAAAATGTTATACATCTATCCAAATGGATTTCATATCACTTCATCTCTATCCATTCACTATTTTTATGTTCCATTAGAAGAACTATGTCCAGAACTCTGTGTCTGGTGATCTATATTTGGAAACCTCTGTCTAGTCATCTTAGTCCATTAATCTAAATCTGTAAACTAGATCTAGGAACCTTGAACTATCCCTTTATTTTTTAAGCATGTATCGGAATATTTTTCATGACATTGGAAACTTTTAAGAATGAATTATCATCATCTAAGTTTGTAAACATGATTCTTAACAAATTTAATGAAACTTTTAAAATTCCTCCAAAAAATTCATAACAATTTTTTTTAACTTTCAGAAACTCATTCTCGCCTATTAAAAAATAATCTTAATAAAAAAATAAAAAAATACAAAACTTGGTTATGAGAACATCACAAATTATCTTTGATCATAAGGAACTTCAAGAATGGAAAGATAAGTAAAAAAGTAAACTCTGACTTAAATTATTCAACTGTATGAATATTGTACACTTTTTGATTAATTTACAAAATAATAAAAGTGGAGTGTATTATGTTGAGGGTGATAATCCTAAAAAATAGGTGGGTAAAGTATATAAAAGAATCCTCAAAATCAATTGATAATAAGAAGAAGTTCTAAAGAAGAAAAATAATGAATTTATTAAGTAAATAGAAAGAGTTCTAATTTTATTATAGCTATCAATCAGATGACGAAGTTAATAAAAATGTGTAAATTCATGGCTCATGTAGTGAGACATTATTAATATTCTTATGGTGAGGGTGAATAAAATGAAATAGCCTACATGGAATATATGTTGAAATCTGAACTGAAAGCATGTTTAGAGTAGAATACACAACTCAAAAAATAATTTAAACTCTTAAAGGAGGATAATGGAAAGAAAGATAAATATTAAGATTAATTTTCTATAATATAAAATGTATATACTAATGATATTAAATTTTTCTTGATAAATTCTATAGATAATGACAATATAGTAAAATATCTTTAGTAGAAACTCATGTTGAATAAAGATCATCTTTGCAAGACTCATTCTAAATACCTAAAATATGAAAATAACTGAAAAGATGAGAGATTATTTTAATTAATCTGTGGAGATTATGGTTAATTCATCAAATTATATTGAAGACATGAACTCAAAAAAGTATATCAAATCCCTATATACTATGTCTTATTTTAAATCTATTTAACCTAAAAATGTTGGTTTAAATTCAATTTCTAGTAATTTATAGGCCAAGAATGGTGAATAAAAACTCTCTCATACACGTGATAGGAAGAAAAAAATCTCTAGAAAAACTATTTATCTAAGGTAGAAGCATGGAACATCAACTTCCATCCAATCAGATCAAAATATGAACTGGAGTTTTAATACTGTGGAAAAATCAAATTCAGTGGTTACTACTGATTTTTTGGTGTTTTTTGTCATAGGGGTCATTCATGCTGGCACATTATGACTTTACCAGATAAAATTTATGAATTAGGGGGAATATCTAAGAATATAAAGGAACATTAAAAAAGGAAAACTAATTACAGGGAAACATATTATCAACCCACGTAAAATAGTTTTAGATGTTTAGATGAAATATGTGGTATATGTGAACAAAATGGTCATATAGAAGATGATTTCATGAGATTTTTCCCTATAAAAATTCCTTATATTGAGAATAGGAAAGGAAAACTAAAGGCAGGTAATGGGTAAATGTCCTTTATTGTGAAAGTTTCTTTGAATGCAAGTAAGAGAGGAAATTCATGGATCTTAGATTGTGGTTATTCATCATATATGTCAAGTGATACGAAGATTATGAAAAACATTAAAGAACATCATGTAGAAGTAGATAATTTTGGTAATGATAGTTCATTGAGAATTAAAGGCATTGGTTTTGATGATATTGAAGAAAATAAGCTTAATTTCAAGGATTTTCTTTATATATAAGGTTTCAAGTATAATCTATTGAGTGTTATCCAATTGTGTAATGAAGGTAAATAATTTATATTCAATAAAAATTTATATGTCATATATAATTTTAAATATGGAAGTGTCATCACAAGAATAGAAATAACAAGTGGAAACCTATTCTAAATTGGTGATTCAACTTACCCATGATACTTGGGTGCCAAAGAAAAAAACAAATAATGTCATATGAGACTTTTCCGTCATAGACAAATGTGTCTAAGTAAAATATCAAATTATGAAATTTTAAGATACCTTCCCCAAATTAAAAGGGAAATAGAGGAAATTTAAGAAATGTTCCAAATGGGGGAGATGGTCTAATTTACACACATAAGAGAGACAAGACCACTTGAACATATGCATTTTGATCTATGTAGTCTTATGAGGAATCATCCTACCATAGTTGATTTGTATTTTATTACATTAATTGATGATTTCACTAATATGACTATAGTTATGTTCATGAAAAACAAGTATGAAGTAGTTAAATTATTCAAAATCATTAGAAAATATGTCGAGAAAGATTTAGGAGTGTACATTTAGAAGATGAGAATAAATAATGTTATGGAATTTACATGTAATTAATTTTAAAATTATCTAGAAAATCATGGAATTAAAAATAAATTCAATGAAACTTACACTCAAAAAAATAATGGAATGGATGAGAAGAAAAATCAAGTCATTATTCAAATGGGAAGAAAAACGTTAGTTGAACACAAGCTTTCAAAAAAATCTAAAGAGAAGATGTGTGCACTATTATCCAGATTCAGAATAGATGCTTAATGAGATATGAGGAAAACAAAACACCATACAAGATGCAGTTCCATAATAATATTCCTATGAAATACTTCAAATAATTTAGAAGTACTTATTTCATAAAGATCAAAATTAGTAATTTGGGAAAATTTGAAGATGAAGAAGATGAAGAAGATGAAGAAATTTTCATGGGATACCCTTCTAATGGATGTGGTTGTAAGTGCTAGAAAAAAAGGCTACATAAACTCATTTATTATTGTTATAAAAAATCATAGAGAACAAGTCTAAGTTTTGATGTTGAGTTGTTGTAGTAAATGGTTTTTCAAAGGCTAAAAATGAGAAGTTTTTAGAAAATAAGACTATCAAATAAGTATAAAATGGGCATAATTTTGAAGTTATTTATTCATATCATACTTATGATGATGATGAGGTTGTTTATAATCATAGAACTAATCATCCAAGGCTGGAAAAATATGTTTATATTGAAAATATTATTTTTAATTAGGAATCACCATTCCATAATATAAGAAATCTTAGAATTGAGAACCAAACTACTCTCAATTCACATATTAAATCAAAATCAGTTTCAGTGGAAATTGAAGATGAAGAATGGATCATTACTATGAATTAAGTTATTTATTAAATTGATAAGAACTATACTTGGGATATCATACCAATACCTAAAAATAAATATGTTATTAGAACCAAGTGGGTTTTTTTTTTAAAAACTCAATGAGAAAGTAGAAGTATCAAGTATAAAATCTAAACTATTTTACAATGGATACTATCAAATATAAGGCATGGATTTTGAAGAAATATTTTCTCTAGTTGCAAGGTTGGAATCCATCATGGTGTTATTATTAGTGGAAGCTCACAAAAAATATATAATTTACCAAATTAATGTGAATTTGTATTTCCTTAATGGATATCCTGAAGATGATGTTTTTATTGAGTAAACTGAATGGTTTATAATTGATAAAGATAACAGTATGGTTTACAATATGAATGAAGCATTATATGGCTTGAAATAGGCTCTAAGGGCCTAATACTCAAAACTGGATGGATTCATGAAGAATATGAAATTTACAAAAGGAATAGTTGAGAGAAACTTGTATATTAAATAACCTTTAATAGGTATGATCGTTGTTATGATTCATGCTAAATTCATAATATTTTCAAGTGATCGGACATGTATTTTTGAAGCATTTTCCAAGAAAATGAAGCGGTATTTTGAGATTTCTTTATTGAGGGATATTAGTTACTTCTTGGGTATATAAATTATACAAGGAGGAATTATATTTGTTTCTAAATAAAAATATGATAAATAATTACTGAAAATTTTTATATTGAAAGATTCTATAGAAGTTTCCATTCCCATTATCATTGGCTCTAAATTGACCAAATATGAGGCTATAAATTTTGTCAACCAAACGGAATTTATAAAAAATATTTCCATCCTACTCTACCTCGTAGAATCAAGACCAAATATTGTATTTTTATTTACTCTATGTGCTTAAAATGTGATTCAAAAGAATCTCATATGATGGTAGCCAAGATGATTCTAAAATATATTAAGGGAACACTCAGCAGTGGCTTATTGTATAGAAGTATATCAAACTTATAGTTATTGGGGTTCAATAATATTGATTGGGTAGTATAATGCATTTATTGGAATCCCACATGTGGTAGAGCTTTCTTACTTGGTGATAATTGTGTGATTTGGCATAGAATTGAGAACCATTCAGTGTCTTTGAGTATAGTTTAGGTCAATTAAATTGTAGTTACACATACTCATACATATATGCAGTGGATGAAAATGTATCTATATAATTTAAATATAGATTTTTAGTAACCATTATAGATTTATTGTGACAATATGAGTGTTATTTATCTCTCAAATAATCTTGTGCAATAATCCATATCCAAACATATTGATATCAAGTGCCATTTTATTAAAGAAAAGCGGAAACTAGTGATATAAATCTTAATTATATTTTTACCAAGAATCATATTAAAATTATTTTTACAAAGGTTATTCTAATAGAGATATTTAAATATATTAGGAAGAAAATTCATGTCCAGTATTGTCCTCTTACAAAGGTGATTGAATGTATTTATTGAGTGTGAGTTCATTTAAATCACTTGGCCATAATTACTTATCATTGAGAGATGGAATTATCTCAAAAAAGTAACTTTATTTGGTTTTGTAGTACAAGACTCTTCTCATTGATAAAAACTATGATTTGGTGTTTCACATGTGCTTTGATAAGTTCTAAAACAAATCTGATGCCTTTTTAAAGTATTGAATGGGATTTCCAACAAATCCAAAAAATGGATAAATTGAATACCCTTGGCCTTGTTGATGGTTTTCATTTTTTTTCAATGTGCTATAAAATATTGAAAGAGTTATTTAAGGTTACTAAGATTTCACTCTATTTTTTTGAGATGTTTATGAGATGGTTGAAGATGGTTAGAGTTATCTTGAATATTTTCTCTATGTTTTTGAATTGATCTAGAATTTCTAGAGTCTATTTTTGTGAATTTCTATGATGATCATATGAATTTAATCTAATTTCATGTCTTTAAGTCCCATAATAGGTATTCATAATAATTATTTTTTATTCATATGACTCGAGAAGGTCTTATGTGTTTTATCCAACATAATCCTTCATCGTGTTTAAACCTTTTATAGCTAGGCGTAAGTCTTTTTGGGTTCAATGTAAGACTTTGTGAATCATAAGCCTCAACTTATCATAAGACTTCATTTTTTAGAGTATATTTTTGGGCCAAAACACAATTCTTCATCGTAAGACTTCAACATAAGTCATTAGAAACTACAATCATATGAACTCAATACTTATAGGTTTTTTAGTGAATTTCATAGGGTGAAATACTAAGACTCTATAATTTGATATTTCTAAAAAAATAAAAAATTGAAAATTCTTATGTTGATATTCAATGTTCAAATATCATGATGATTCTCATTGATCATGATTCTTTCCAAGAACAAAAGATAAGCCAACCATTGAAGAAATTTGAACTAAAACTAAGATATACCACACTGAAGAAATGGAGACCACAGCGCAGATAATTGTGAATTGATTTGAGACTATGTCGTGATGAAATATATATGGGTGTTTTGAAGATTGTGGTGAGATTATTTTTTAAAGGTATGAAACACCATGCTAAATTTTCATGTAGATACATGTGGGGTATCAAATAAAAGAATAATGAATAAAAAGAAAAACAAAATGGACTGTGTCATAGTTTATGATTGTTTCATGATATCATGAACATAGACTATTTTTAAGATTTTGAAGTTATGAGATAATTTGAGAAGATTCTATAAAGAATTATTTTTTTTCGGAGTTACCGAAAGATAATAAGGGTAGAAGTTGAATTTCACTATCGATGTGTTGTTAAATGAAAGAGAAAATATTAAAATATCATTAGGTAATAACTTGAGCTTAAATAAATGATAAAATCATGGAGGATCATGTTGTATTATCTTGTTGAATGAATTGTTATGAATGTTGAGTTGAAATTTATTTTTCCAAAATTAATTTAATTTCAAGAGTTTTAAAAATTTGGAATATAAGGAGTTATCAAAGAGAGATAAGAAGAATGTATATATTTTATAAAATAATCTCATTAAAAAAACTAAAAAAGAAGAATAAATTATGAATCCCAAAGTTTATAATCTATTAACATCATCTTTTTGAGCTTGAGAATTCAGAAGAATCAAATCTGAGTCTGAGTTTCAAAGAGAAAATCATCATTTAATTCTGCACTTAGTGAGCAAGTTATTATATCTATGTTGAAGTATCAAGGGGAAGATCATCAAAAATTATTGAGAAACTGGATTCCCAAGAGATCTTTTTTACTTTATTCTTATCATTTTATTACAAGTGGGATGTTGTAAAAATTGTAGTGTGGTGCTGATGAATAAGGCAATAGGATGGTACTTAGCCTATCCACTTGTATTTTATCATAAAAATTTAGTATATAATATGTGCCTCGGTAGGAGTCAAACATGGTAAGGAGTATGAACCTAAACTAGGTTTAAACCTTGTAAAAAACTACTTCTGTTGTGTTTTTCTTATTTTTTCATTTTATACAAGTAAGGCTGAGTGAAAAAATTAAGGGTATTTCTTAAAAGTTAGAAGGGGTTTTTTTCTAATTTGACATAAATTATAAAATATATCCACCATTAATTCATCCCCACTATTAATATTGCATCAATTCTTGTGGAATTAGTGTTTCCATCTGAAGGCTCAAAGGAATATCAACTATTTGTTATAGAAGTATCTTAAGTGCTCTTTCTAGTTATGTTTGTGTTTCCATTTTAAAATGTTAGGATCCAGTATAAATATAATTCTATGAGTTATTAAGTATAGCATCCCGCCTTTTTATAACATAAACTTTCATTTCATTACACAAAACTGAGGATCTTTAAGGTTTAGTGTCTTGGAAACCAGAAACATAAAACATGAAAACATAAAACATTCTTATTAAACACTTGAAAGGCTTCTCCTTATGTTCATCCTAGGTTCATTACTGCATCTCATAACCTGGTGACATACATCAAAAGAAAGGGTGAGCAGAAGGCCCAGTAATGGAAACAAGAGAAACATTTTACATGTGAACTTGAGATAATTCAATAAGGTCATGAAAAGAACTTTAAGGAATGAGAAAGGAATCATGAGACATTTCATAATAAAAATAACATTTTTAATAACTTTAAGATGAGGCTAAATAATTTAACATATACAATCATGAACATATCACCAAGGTCCATCCCCAAGGTGTCATTTGAAAGTTACCAAGGTTATTCACCAAGGTATCGTGAAAATTGTAATCTCTAGTGGTTACATCATTACCCAATGCATTGGAGCGATATCAGGGCGCACACTTAAATTTTCATTTATTATCATGTGAGACACATATATCATCATCAAAAATTTCATAAATAACCCATATAGAATAAAATAAATGGGTTTCATTTCATAATCATAACGTTTTAAAAACTGCTTTAAAGACATGATCTTTACCTCACCTTAAACCCATGGAAAAGGAAAGTGGGTTTCATGTATGTAAATCCCAGAATTTAAAATAGAAAATTTTGATATATATGTGAATACCCCTGTATAAATAAGATCTTTGAGTATTCACTTAATAACATAAAATAATTTTGAGAAAAGAGAGAGGCATTTTGAGACGAATATTCTGCAGCATAACGGCTACGTTTCGGGGTTTTAGAAAACATTGAAAAGAGAGGGGACATGAGTCAAACATTCATAAATAACCCATAAAACAGTATAGGGATAGAATATAAGGTATTTAAGAACATGGTAATGAAATTTGAAAATATACCATATGAAATGAAGAACATGAAATGAAGACAAAAATAAGATTTCTCTTATGAAAATTCGGCAGCCTAACGGCGCCACTTAAAACTTCAAAATACTGAATTGAAGAGATCAAATGGGGTATCTCGTCATATGGTCATAAAATATCAGTATGATAGATATATATATCATACCCCAACATAACAAAAAGGAACTTGAAATAATTTACATGAAAGTAGAACTTCAAAACGAGAAGGGTGAAGAACCACTTGAAAATTTGGCAGCCTAACGACGCCACTTAAAACATCAAAATACTGAATTAAAGAGATCAAATGGGGTCTCTCATAATATCGTCATAAAATATCAGTATGATAGATATATAAATCATACCCCAACATAACAAAAAGGAACTTGAAATAATTGACATGAAAGTAGAACTTCAAAACGAGAAGGGTGAAGAACCACTTAAAAATTCGACAGCCTAACGGCGCCACTTAAAACTTCAAAATACTGAATTGAAGAGATAAAATGGGGTCTCTCATCATATGGTCATAAAAGATAAGTATGATAGATATAGAGATCATACCCAAACATAAAAAAAAGGAACTTGAAATAATTGACATGAAAGTAGAACTTCAAAACGAGAAGGGTGAAGAACCACTTAAAAATTCAGCAGCCTAACGGCGCCACTTAAAACTTCAAAATACTGAATTGAAGAGATCAAATGGGGTATCTCATCATATGGTCATAAAATATCAGTATGATAGATATAGAGATCATACCCCAAAATAACAAAAAGTAACTTGAAAGAATTGACTTGAAAGTAGAACTTCAAAACGAGAAGGGTGAAGAACCACTTAAAAATTCGGCAGCCTAACGGAGCCACTTAAAACTTCAAAATACTGAATTGAAGAGATCAAATGGGGTATCTCATAATATGATCATAAAAGATCAGTATTATAAATTTATAGATCATACCCCAACATAATAAAAAGGAACTTGAAATACTTTACATGAAAATAGATCTTGAAAAATGAGAAGGGAGAAAGAATCCGTTACAAAAATTTCGGCAGCCTAATGGCGCCACTTAAAACTTCATAAAACGAAATAATGAGAGTAAGAGGGGATATCTCATTATGTGAACATGAAAAGGTCAGTAATAGGAGTATAAAAGAACACCCTTTAACATAAGAACATGGAGCATAAAAGAAATTACATAAAAGAGATTACTTGAAAAGAAAGAGAGAGGTCGGATCCCTTACCTTAAAACGTAACTCTTAAAACTCAAAGGTTGGGACCTTTAGGGCTTGGGGGAACCTTGGGAGGACTCCTTGGGAGGTAAGGAGACCATAAATATGTTGAGTATGGTTTTGGAGTCGAAAAGATGAGAGGAGGGCTTGGTATTTATAGGGAAAGTGAGGGGACAAGGCATTAATGGCCAAGGGACACCTCAAAAGTGGTTTTCTCAAAAGCATGGGCCCCCCCATGGTACTTCCCATAGAGTTAGGCCACATGGGGACCCCCACACAATAATTCATCCTCTTTAGTCGACCATACCTTAAAATATCTCATGACATCATCATGACACAGTTATGATGTCATTAAACATACTAAAACCCTAAAACTGTATTTTTACTATTCACTGAAAATTCAACTTTCTCAGAAAAATCCCAAAATTTCACATTAACCAAATATCAATGATCTGATTTCAAAAATGAACTCTATTTTATAAAAATAATTTTCTAAATATTTTTAATTCATTTTTTAAATAAAAACACTATTCACCGAAAATTCATTTTTTTCAGAAAAATCCCCAAAAATTACCTTAACATAATATCGATGCTCTGAGTTCAAAAATGAAATCCATTTTATAAAAATAATTTTCTAAATATTTTTAATTTAATTTTTAATTAAAAAACACTATTCACCTGAAAAAACTAATACTTGAATAATAATTTATGAAACTGTTATTTACCCATTTTATTGAATCTCATTATTTAATCTAGGTGTCTAAATTATATTAAAACTTTCTTTGAGTGAAATTACAAATCCATTTGGTCACATTACTAATCCTAAGTGTAAAATCACTATTCATAATTTACTATTCATCAAAAATCAAGTTGATCTTATTAGACTCGAAATTTCCTACTGAACATAATTGTAGAAGACCATTTTTTGAAAATCATTACACTTTTTTATTTATTTAATGTTTACATAAACATTTTTAAAATATCCTTTCTCTAAAATTCATCAAAAATATGCATACTATATTTATTCGGACATTTGAAAATTCATAAACTTCATCGTAAGAAGAAATCCCAATTTTTATTTAAAACAAAGGATTACACAAGGCAGTTACGGTCTCCTTACATAGCCCCTTATCACACCAGCATAGGACCTAAGTGTAAGGTGTGCTAAGATGAGAGAATCCGAGGGAGGCTCGGCCAACATCGCATGAGTAGTAATTTCTATCAGTTTGAACTTCTCGCAAAGGCAATCCCATTCTAGCTTCACACGATGAAGTTCAACTTGGGTTTGGTTCAGAGCAAAGCCCAGTGGTGCTACCTTCTTCCCATGTTCTGTTAGATGGGCTTCGATCGGTCCAAGACTACTGGGTGAGGCCATCGAATCTTCTTTCTATATTAATTAACCAAGATTTCTTGTATTTAGAGACAATAGTCAAAACGTTTAGTTTCCAGCGGTCATATTGACCAATGGTCAAATAACAGTCAAAACCCAATAGTCTCATTTTAATTATACTCATGTTATCAAATGAAACAATTTTGTTGAGTATAAAAATAAAATAAAATAACACATAAAATTAGGAAACAAGATTTATTTAAAATTTCAGGTCGTTACAATCTTCCCCCCTTGAGAAATTGCGTCCTAGCAATTTTAAAATTGGGTTTTGAAATTTCATTGAAAGTCCCACATCGGAAAAGGAGTCAGTAAAACTATTACTTTAAAATAAAGAAAGGGAAGTACAAAGGTCACCCGAGTTAACCCACACTAGGATTCCATGTAGGAAAATATGGACATGGAGGAGAAAACAAAGGTTCAAGTTCTGAGGGAGAGTGATAGAGAACATTATTAGGATAAAGTTAACCATAAGAAAATCCCAAACTTATGATGTGTGTAAACGGTATTTGATTGCCTAGTAGGAAACGTAAACCAACAACTTTTTTTTTGTTTCGTTTCATAATTTTGAGGAATTCATTTACTACATAGAACAAAAACATAAGAAAATATACCTACCTTCATGTAGAGTTTCATCCTTTAATAATTTTCTACCCAAAAATAATCTTTTCTCTAAATGATGAGCATTCAAAAACACTTGGTCACATCAAAACACAAGAATCATCTTCTAGAGAATCACATAATCCACAAAAGATTAACAATCTATTTCATCTATCTTTAAACATTATCCCAAAAACAGAAAGGTTAAGGTAAAACAACTCTTCAAAAAGAAATAATCCCATAGGAATGGAAACTACTTTTAAATCTTCAAAGTTCCATGGTACTACCCAGAGTTCATCATAGACCATTCCGTAAATAACTGTCCTTAAAAATCCTCAAAATAAACCAAACTAAGATTGAAACCCAAATACAAGAAGGATTTGATAACATAGTCTTCCAAGGTAAACTTTATCATTCATATCTAAACAACATCAACCACTCCTAACATCTTATAACAAAAGTAACTAACCTAAACATATTTACCCCAAGATAGGTTAATCATTTCCATAAGTAACCTAAATTACTATAATTCTGCCTTAAATTCGTCGATTCTTCAAAATATAAGTCAACCTTACTCCTCAATGAAAATACCGTAGTAATCTATTTACCTCGATCATATAGGGTCCCCAAAATAGTGAACATCTTCCAAAATAATAATCATATTTTAATCCCCTAATCATCTCTGTCATGTTAATACGACAATCATCACATTTCCTATCACATTGGTTGTTGGGACATGTTCTTCCATTTTCCACCATTAATTAAGAAGATAAAGTATAATTAGGGGCTTAAATACTTCACCAATAATCATGAAAATGAATCTTTAAGCATAAAAGGATAAACTTGTAGAATAAAAGTATATCCTAACTTGCGATCCCCTAGGTTCCAATCTAGGTTATCCATGATTGTATATTCTTATGTGAATCTATATTTTATTTTATCTTTGTTCCTTTAATAATGGTTCATACTAAGCTTATGAATTTACCAAAGCATATCCCCCGGGAGTGTCGTAACCAAGAGTGCAGCAAGGCCCGTTGTCGTGTACCAGTTCCCATTCGAGTCTAGCTCAAAGCGGTGTTTTCGGGTTTTACCCCTATGTACATCTGTTCCAGAGCCACCTCTACCTGCTCGTATCCAGACAGGGATGTATTTTCTTGAAAACCCCTTACTCAATACTCACCAAAATATCTGGAAGATTTCCTATATTTAAAATTTTCTATAGGGTTCTTCCTAAAGTTTTCATATCCTAATTTCCAAAAATAACTAAACCATCCTTTGATACCAACTATAGCATCCCGCCTTTTTATAACATAAACTTTCATTTCATTACACAAAACTGAGGATCTTTAAGGTTTAGTGTCTTGGAAACCAGGAACATAAAACATGAAAACATAAAACATTCTTATTAAACACTTGAAAGGCTTCTCCTCATGTTCATCCTAGGTTCATTACTGAATCTCATAACCTGGGGACATGCATCAAAAGAAAGGGTGAGCAGAAGTCCTAGTAAGGGAAACAAGAGAAACATTTTACATGTGAACTTGAGATACTTCAATAAGGTCATGAAAAGAACTTTAAGGCATGAGAAAAGAATCATGAGACATTTCATAATAAAAATACAATTTTTCATAACTTGAAGATGTGGCTAAATAATTTAACATAGACAATCATGAACATATCACCAAGGTCCATCCCCAAGGTGTCATTTGAAATTTACCAAGGTTATTCACCAAGGTATCGTGAAAATTGTAATCTCTAGTGGTTACATCATTACCCAATGCATTGGAGCGCTATCAGGGCGCACCCTTAAATTTGCCTTTATTACCATGTGATCCACATATATAATCATCAAAAATTTCATAAATAACCCATATATCATAAAATAAATGGGTTTCATTTCATAATCATAACGTTTTAAAAACTGCTTTAAAGACATGATCTTTACGTCACTTTAAACCCACGGAAAGGGAAAGCGGGTTTCATGTATGTAAATCCCAGAATTTAAAATAGAACATTTTTATATATATGTTAATACCCATGTAGAAATAATATCTTTGATTATTCACTTAATAACATAAAATAATTTTGAGAAAATAGAGAGGCATTTTGAGACGAAAATTCTGCAGCATAACGGCTACGTTTTGGGGTTTTAGAAAACATTGAAAAGAGAGGGTACATGAGTCAAACGTTCATAAATAACCCATAAAACAGTATAGGGACAGAATATAAGGTATTTAAGAACATGGTAATGAAATTTTAAAATATACCATATGAAATGAAGAACATGAAAGGAAGACAAAAATAAGATTTCTCTTATGAAAATTCGGCAGCCTAACGGCGCCACTTAAAACTTCAAAATAATGAATTGAAGAGATCAAATGGGGTATCTCATCATATGGTCATAAAATATCAGTATTATAGATATAGAGATCATACCCCAACATAAAAAAAAGGAACTTGAAATAATTGACATGAAAGTAGAACTTCAAAACGAGAAGGGTGAAGAACCACTTAAAAATTCGGCAACCTAACGACACCACTTAAAACATCAAAATAATGAATTGAAGAGATCAAATGGGGTCTCTCATCATATCTTTATAAAATATCAGTCTGATATATATAGAGATAATACTCCAACATAACAAAAAGTAACTTGAAATAATTGACATGAAAGTAGAACTTCAAAACGAGAAGGGTGAAGAACCACTTAAAAATTCGGCAGCCTAACGGCGCCACTTAAAACTTCAAAATACTGAATTGAAGAGATCAAATGGGGTCTCTCATCATATGGTCATAAAATATCAGTATGATAGATATATATATCATACCCAAACATAACAAAAAGGAACTTGAAAGAATTTACATGAAAGTAGAACTTCAAAACGAGAAGGGTGAAGAACCACTTAAAAATTCGGTAGCCTAACGGCACCACTTAAAACTTCAAAATACTGAATTGAAGAGATAAAATGGGGTCTCTAATCATATGGTCATAAAATATCAGTATTATAGATATAGATATCATACCCCAACATAACAAAAAGTTACTTGAAAGAATTGACATGAAAGTAGAACTTCAAAACGAGAAGGGTGAAGAACCACTTAAAAATTCGGCAGCCTAACGGCACCACTTACAACTTCAAAATACTGAATTGAAGAGATAAAATGGGTTCTCTCATCATATGATCATAAAAGATCAGTATGAAAAATTTAGAGATCATACCCCAACATAATAAAACGGAACTTTAAATACTTTACATGAAAATAGATCTTGAAAAATGAGAAGGGAGAAAGAATCCGTTACAAAAATTTCGGCAGCCTAACGGCGCCACTTAAAACTTCATAAAACGAAATAATGAGAGTAAGAGGGGATCTCTCATTATATGAACATGAAAAGGTAAGTAAGATGAGTATAAAATAACACCCTTTAACATAAGAACATGGAGCATAAATGAAATTACATAAAAGAGATTACTTGAAAAGAAAGAGAGAGGTCGGATCCCTTACCTTAAAACGTAACTCTTAAAACTCAAAGTTTGGGACCTTTAGGGCTTGGGGGGACCTTGGGAGGACTCCTTGGGAGGTAAGGAGACCATAAATTTGTTGAGGATGGTTTTGGAGTCGAAAAGATGAGAGGAGGTCTTGGTATTTATAGGGAAAGTGAGGGGACAAGGCATTAATGGCCAAGGGACACCTCAAAAGTGGTTTTCTCAAAAGCATGGGCCCTCCCATGGTACTTACCATAGATTTAGGACACATGGGGACCCCCACACAATAATTCATCCTCTTTAGTCTACCATCCCTTAAAATATCTCATGACATCATCATGACACACTTATGATGTCATTAAACATACCGAAACCCTAAAATTGTATTTTTACTATTCACTGAAAATTCAACTTTCTCAGAAAAATCCCAAAATTTCACATTAACCAAATATCAATGCTATGATTTCAAAATGAACTCTATTTTATAAAAATAATTTTCTAAATATTTTTAATTCATTTTTTAAATAAAAACACTATTCACCGAAAATTCATTTTTTTCAGAAATATCCCCAAAAATTACCTTAACATAATATCGATGCTCTGAGTTCAAAAATGAAATCCATTTTATAAAAATATTTTTCTAAATATTTTTAATTTAATTTTTAATTAAAAAACACTATTCACCTGAAAAAACTAATACTTGAATAATAATTTATGAAACCGTTATTTACCCATTTTATTGAATCTCATTTTTTAATCTAGGTGTATAAATTATATTAAAACTTTCTTTGAGTGAAATTACTAATCCATTTGGTCACATTACTAATCCTAAGCGTAAAATCACTATTCATAATTTACTATTCATCAAAAATCAAGTTGATCTTATTAGACTCGAAATTTCCTACTGAACATAATTGTAGAAGACCATTTTTTGAAAATCATTACACTTTTTTATTTATTTAAGGTTTACATAAACATTTTTAAAATATCCTTTCTCTAAAATTCATCAAAAATATGCATACTATATTTATCCGGACATTTGAAAATTCATAAACTTCATCGTAAGAAGAAATCCCAATTTTTATTTAAAACAAAGGATTACACAAGGCAGTTACGGTCTCCTTACATAGCCCCTTATCACACCTGCATAGGACCTAAGTGTAAGGTGTGATAAGGTGAGAGAATCTGAGGGAGGCTCGGCCAACATCGCACGAGTAGTAATTTCTATCAATTTGAACTTCTCGCGAAGGTGATCTCGTTCTAGCTTCACACGATGAATTTCAGCTTGGGTTTGGTCCATAGCAAAGCCCAGTGGTACTACCTCCTTCCCATGTTCTGTTAGATGGGCTTCGATCGGTCCAAGACTACTGGGTGAGGCCATCGAATCTTCTTTCTACATTAATTAACCAAGATTGCTTGTATTTAGAGATAATAGTCAAAACGTTTAGTTTCCAGCGGTCATATTGACCAATGGTCAAATAACAGTCAAAACCCAACAGTCTCATTTTAATTATACTCATGTTATCAAATGAAACAATTTTGTTGAGTATAAAAATAAAATAAAATAACACATAAAATTAGGAAACAAGATTTATTTAAAATTTCAGGTCGTTACAGTAAGTAATTTTTAGGAGATATCCCATTTGTATTTAGTTGAGTAATATAGTGAATATTTTGGCCCCAAGATAATAAATAATCATAGCATGGAGTGAGTACCCACATTGGGAAAAAATCTTTTAAAAATATTGTGTGACATGCATTTACTTTTATTATTACTTCATATGAGTAAGGGTGATATGTAAAGTTGATATAATCAAAACACTTCCAATTCATAGAGATTAATTTTAGGTTAATATAAATTTCAAAATAATACCAATGATTCACCCCCCCCCCCCAGTAGTATATAACATCTAGTCACTTCAAGAATTTTTTATGAGTTTTTTAGCCAAAAAATTGTTGAAAGAAAAAAATCACACATAAATATTTATTGTAACTCTATAATTATTGTTGGAGTTTTTTTATTGGTGAAAGAAATATTTCTTCATGTGGAAATAATATTGTATCATGATAAGATCAATGGTTAAAGAGTTGATACAACACTTTGTATTATGGTTGATCATATATGACATAATTTGTAGCCTCAAGTAAGAAAAGAGTTTTTTGGGGTTAGCAATCATTCCACAAATTCAAGGTATAAAAAAATTGTGTTTAGGATGTTGTCTAAGATAAAGAAACTTCACCTCAGTTGACACCATGATTTTGAAATTTTATTAATCATATTGAAAAAATACATCATGATAGTTGTATAAGAATATTTTCAAGAAGTGTTTAGGTATGGGTTTTACAACATAGGAATTAATCCACAATGATAGGACACAAATTGGTGAAATGATAAGGATTATTCCATGATATAGTTCATTATTTCATAATAATTTTATATGAATATCTCAGATATTGAATCGCATGATTTTACGAATTCAAAAGATATATCAGGATATGATTTTTGGGTGGATATTATAGTTTAAATCCATTACACGATAAGGGTAGATGTTATGCCATGATTTCTTAGATAAAACAAGGTTTTGGAATTTGTTTATTTTTCAAATATAGGGATATTGGATTGATTAATGAGGGATTTAACTCAATCAATAATGATGATTTTAAAGACCAATCATATTGTGACATGTGTAATATAAAGGAAGAAAATTTAGATAAGATATTAGAATAAATTAAGGGGGATAAATTGAAGAACATAGAGAAACACAAAGTACAAGAGAGTAACTTCTATCAATATGGGATTCTAGAGGGTTTGTTGTGATTTTTTTGTAGTTCTCACATGATATTGAATATCTATATTCACTCATGGAGATGAGGTTTAATATAAATGTCGATATTGTCTTAGTGTATTGATTTTATTTTTGGACCATTCATTATAACAACCTTTTCATTTAATTCTTCATGTCCCTATCTTAAAATATTGATTGGAAAATAGTAGGAGGGTGGGAGGTATCCTTAGACTTGGTAGTGAAAATATACCAAAAAATATAATCATGAATTGTGTTAGTGGTTCCTTGGTATATTGACACATCATTAGTGTATTCACTTTAGATATATCCCATTTTGGATGAACCAAGTAAAATATTTATGTCACTACATTTTACTTTTCATGTTAGGATTTCATGCGTACTTTGACTAAATTGGAAGGTTTGTGTGTTCTTAAAAACATGGGAACAATATTCGTTCATCTGAAATAAAGTTGACCCCCCCCTCCAAATATTTTTTGGGACTTATAGTTGTATCAACACCCCTATATTTCCATTCCCAATTCATATCTCTAGTTTTGATTGGTTTCAACTTTGGTATTAAACTTCACATAAAACCCCTGTAATGTGGAAGGCACTCTAATTTTATATTTTTATTCACAAAAAAAGTTTAATTTTGTGTCATTACCAACTAAATTGACTATATAATCTAGGTTACGTAATAGGATAAGGGATCTATCCCCCCCCCCACCACACCCAAGGTGTTTTAGGCCTAATAGTTGTAGAAATACCCCTAGATTTTCAAGACCAGTTAATATATCTACTTTTTATTGGTCTCATATTTAGTATTAAATTTCACTTGAAACCCCTAAAATGTAGGAGGCACTTTTATTTTATATTTTTATTCACAAACAAATTTGAATTTGGTGGTATTCTCAGATCAATTGTTGTATAAAATTCTTTTTTAGTGGCTAACAGTACGCAAAACTTAGAAAATCGTAGTGTCAAATACGCATAAAATTGGTAGAATTTTGAAGTTTTAGATTCATATGATACTTTTTATATTAATGAGGTTACTTATAATCATATAATTTTTAATCCAAGGTTTAAAAAATATGTTGATGTTAAAAATATAATTGGTAATTAGGAATCACCAGTCTCAACTAGAATAAAGCTGATAATTGAGGAATGAAATGCTCTAATTTTGCATATTAAACCAAAATATGTTTCTGAGTTAGTTAAACTTGAATAATGGATATGTATTATGAATTAATACATTGATTAAATTGATAATAACACCACTTTGGAGCTTTTTCTAAGACATGAAAATTAGAATGTTATTAGCACTAAGTGATTTTTTCAAAACAAAATCAATGATAAAGTAGAAGTGTCAATGAAAAAATATCATCTAGTTTACAAGGTATACTCTAAAATATAATACATGAATTTTTAAGAAATATTTTATCTAGTTTCAAGGCTAGAATCCATTAGGGTGTTATTGGTAGTGGATGATAACAAAAAAAATATAAAATTTACAAAATGGATGTGAAGTCACTTTCCTTAATGGAGACATTGAAGATGAAGTTTTTATTGAGTAAATGGAATGGTTTATTATTGATAAATATGACATCTTGGTTTTCATGTTGAATAAATCATTATATGTCTTGAAACAAACTCCAAGTTATTGTTACTCCAAACTGGATGGATTCTTGAAGAATATGAAATTTTCAAAAAGAATAGTTGAAAGAAACTTGCATGTTAAAGAATCTAAAACAAGTAATCTCATTATTTTGACTTATACTGATGTCATAATGTTTTAAAGTGATTATAAGTATCTTTGTGATTAATTTTATAAGAAAATGAAGAACTACTTCAATATTTCTTCATTGGGGGAGATCAGTTACTTCTTGGGTCTATAAAGTATACAAGGATTGGATTACATTTTTCTATTTTAAGAAAAATATGATGAAGAATTGATGAAAATTTTTGGAATGAAGGATTATAAATAAGTTTCCACTCTTACTGTCATTGGATATAAATTGAAAAAAGTTAAGGCTAGAAATAGTGTCAACCAAAAGTAATTTAGAAGAATTGTTGGCATCCTACTCTACCTCACAGCATCATGACCAAATATTTTATTTTTGGTGACTATATGTGCTAGATTCTAGAGTTATCCAAAATAATATCATAAGATGATAGCCAAGATGATTCTGGGATATATCAAGTGAACTCTCAGTAGTGGATTGATATACAAAATTAGATCATATATACAGTTGCATGGGTTCACTAATGTTGATTTGGAATGAAACTACACTAATTAGAATGCCACATGTGGTGGATCTTTCTTCGTTGGTGAGAGTTTTTTGATTTGGCATGATAATGATAAAAATTTAGTGTCTTTGAGTATAGCTGAGGTTATATACATTGCAGTTACACATTCTTGTAAATTGATGTCATGGAAATAAATTAAGATAACTGATTTAAAATTAGTTTTTCAAAAACCATTATATATTTCTTATGACAATATTATTTCTATATATATATCAAAGAATCTAGTGCAACACTCTAGATCCAAACATATAGATATCAGGTGCCATTTTATTAAATAAATAGTGGTAACTAGTGATATTGAGATTGATTAAATTTCTACCACAAATCAAATTGTGGAAATTCTTACTAATATGATGCCAAGAGATAGACTTAAAGATCTTGGGATGAAACTTCATGTTTAGTATTATCCTCTTACCTGAGGATCTATAAAAAGTAACCGCTATTTTTCTTTGTATTGTGTTGAAAAATGGGGAGAAATGGTGACACAACTCTTTTCCAAAATGGGAGATAATTCTTAACAAAGGAGTGATCACTAAATTATCATTTTATTTTATGTATAATTCCAAAATGGGGAGTTTTTTTAAAGTGTTATTGAATGTATTCATTTAGGCAGAGTTCATTTAAATCACTTGGCCACAATTAATTTTCACTGAGAGATAGAATTATCTAAAAAACATAACCTTATTCAGTTGTGTCATATAAGACTCTTCTCATTTAAAATGACTCTGATTTGATGTTTCACATGTGATTTGATAATTTATAAAACATATATAAGTCTATTTTATAGAGTTGAATGAAGTTTTTGACAAATCCAAAATGGGGAGATTGAAATGTCCTTAGATTTGTTGATGGTTTTCAATTTTTTTCAATGTTCTAGAAAAGATTGAAAGAAGTTATTTGAGATTACTGAGATGTTACTGGATTTGTTTGAGATTTTTTTAAGATGGTTGAAGATGGATGGAGAGATATTTAATATTTTCTATAAGTGTTTTAAGTGATCTGGATTTCTAGAGTTCATTGTATGACTTTTTGGGATGCTCGTATGAATTTGAATCACATTGAATGACTTTGAGTCCCAATGTAGGTCTTTATCGTAAGTCTTTTTAGGTGATTAGACTTGGGTAGATTATAAGTGTTGTATCCAACATAATCCTTTGTCGTGTATAAGCCTTTTATATATGATCATAAGTCTTTTTTGATTCAGCATAAACCTTTGTGGACCATAATCCTTAGCTGATCATAAGACATCATTTTTTAGTCTATCACCATAATACTTCGACATAAATCTTTGGTTGCTCCAATAATATGAATTCAGTACTTAGAGGTTTTTTGGTGAAGTTCGCACTATGAAAATATGAGATTATGGAATTTGAGCTTTTAAAAAAAATAAAAAATTGATGATGCTTATATTGATATTCAATGTTGAAATATCATGATCATTCACGTTAATCATGATTATTTCCAAGAATAAAAGATAAGCCAGCCACTGAAGAAGCTATAACTGAAGCTGATATGACCACACCAAATACAGTTGTGAATTGAGCTGATTCTATGTCATGATGAAATATATATGGGTGTTTTGAAGATCATGGTGAGATTATTTTTTACCTATAAGAAATAGAATACTAAACTATGTCATATAGATACATGTGGGATCTCAAATTGAAGAAAAATGACTAAGAATAATAACTATAGAACCCCTAGTTTGAGGTATGTAACCCTTTTTTATGCATTTTTATTTTTATAAAGTGGTTGGGTAAGGTTTGGGAGAGTTTGGAAGGGTTTTGAGAATGTTTTGGGGCCTTTAAAGGGGGGAATAGTTTGAGAATGGTTAAAGGAAACCTTGCAGAATCTCTAGGTAATCATGAAACTTGAGATAGTGGGATTCACATGGTTTGTGCACAGTTTATCTAACCATGTGAAGAAACCGTGCAGGTTTCCCTTTGGACAGTAGAAAGATAACGGTTAGCACACGGTTTGTCTAACTGTGCGAGTTAACCATACATGGAATTAAGAATTTTGTTTTTAAAAATGGGGTCACACGGGATTTTCCCTAAGTCATTCCTCTATTATCCCATACAAACCCCACTCGGTATTTTTTTTATTAAGGGTTATAGGGGCTCTCCCACTCATTTTGGAGGCGATTCAAAGGGTTTTCAAGGTGCGGTGAAGGTGATTCTTCTCTGATAAGTCTCCTCACTTGGTTTTTTCTTGGTTTTCCTTAGATCTAGTTCTCTCTCTCTCTCTCTTTGTTTTCTAGATTTACTTCCATATCATGTATATATAGGGGTTTTATTGCCTAAAATGTTTATATTTGGGCTTGTTTATGATAGGAAAGAGATCTAAGGTGGTTTTGGTAGAGATTTCACCTGGATTTGTGGTGCGGTTTTGAGTTGATCGATTTCACCAAAACCCTAAGGTAGGTGGCTTCTCTCTCGACTCCATTTTTCTAGAACTATAAGCCTTGTCTTAAATTAGTTGGTTTTTCTTGAATTTAGTTTTTATTTTGAAGTGAAAATCTTGATGGAAATTCATTTTGTGATGATTTGTGGATTTTGGGGAAAATGGGGTATTGTAGTGAAATGTTCTTAATGTTGGATTTTAAAATGTATATTTTAAAATCGGTTCCTTGGTTTGATTTATGAAAATGGTTTGTGAAAATGGTTTTCAAAAAAAGGGGTTGTTTTATTAGAAGTTAATGTGTCATGGATAATGTCTTAAGGGGTTGTTTGGGTTGGAAATGGTTGTTTTCATAATGATGTGGCCTTGGTGTGCTATATACTTGTTTGTTGGTTAAGTATTTATTTATGTGATTGAAATTTATGTGAAGTGGGAGGGGATTACCACTATAAAAAGGGGATGGATAGTGGATGGATGGTCGACCATCAAGGATAAGTTGGTGAAAAGTACCACTAGATTGGGAAAGTAGTAACAGGCTTGGACGAGAAGTTCCACTGCGATTGTTACAATAGGTTGAGTGTGTGAAACATTATGGCTATGTTTTAATTATTCATCTGGATAAGTAAGATGAAATTTTTGTGTTAATATGTGATTTTAAAATAGATTATGTATTTTTTTGGCTTTTCTTTGTATTGTGTGGATTTAGGGGGGAAATGGATTGGTAAGGGTGTTTTTGGCTTGCTGAAAATTGTTGTACTACTAATGTTTTATATTAACTACTTTATAATAATGTTCTAATGGTTCTATCCTAGTGGTGTGTGTAGGGAAGTCATTTTTGGAAAACCTATTGAGTATTATTTCTCACCCCCTGCTTTGGAACTTGAGTGCTTTTGCAGATGTGGTATTCTGAGATACGGGTAAAGGAAAAGTATCTTATTTCTCAAGTGGTCCATCGTGATGCTTGGGTGGTATTGTGTTACTTGGATCATGGAGCTTGGTGTGGATCTATGGAGTGTTTCATGGTTTCCTTTGGATCTTTTTTATGATTCTTTCGCTTGGTACTCTGATTTTGGGATCTTTTTTATTTAGTTATATTAGTTTTTGGAAATTTTTATGGAAGAGTTTGGTTGTTTGGTTGTCTCTTGGTAATTTTTTATCATGGTTTACTTTTTTGAAATGAATTATGAAGTTTTAGTTGGTTATGACTTGGTTGGTTGGTTGGTTTTATTGAAAGGGAAAATTGTTCCCCAATTTTTCTTGAAGCCCTCGACATTTATTTCTATCCTTTTTCACCTTGGGAATGCCTCCTAAGGCCATGTAGCATCTTGTCTCTTTCTCAATACAATGAGGAAGGGGAGGGATGTTACAAGTGGTATCAGTTTGTTCAGTCCTTGATCTTAAAGTCATTTGATCCTTTGGCATTGGTTCTAGATCTTGGACTTGGAGTTGGCATTCATTCTCTGGACATTCCTTGAGTCGGGATGGTAGCAAGGAGTAGGATTGTCAGAACATCAAATGTATAGCCTAAAAGGACGTAGTTAACCCTTTTATACTGAACTTCAAGTTACCAGGGAGTTGGGTACATAGGTGTTTTGGAGACACTTATAGGCATTGGAAATCTCATTATTGTGGGTGTATCCAATGAGATGAGCATGGAATGTATGGTAGAAATTACTTCCCACTAGGATGTATATTTCATTAGCATAATGATTTATGTTGTTCTATAGATATATGGATTTTTGAAAAATCTATAAATTATTTTCAAATGTTCATATTTAAAATGTAGATAGTTGTGGTATTTTTAAAATAGTTTAATTTTCAAAACGTGGTGGATTTTTCAAAAATGGTTCAAAATGGGAAATGTGAACTTATGAAAAACATGGTTGTGATAGTTGAAATGTAATTGAATTTGAAATTGTAAGAATTTTCTTGCTAAGGGAGTCATCCTTATGGTGGTTTTTATGTTGATAGAAATGGAACTAGGTAGGTGTCGTAGAGGCTAATTGGAGGAGGGTGCTAAAAATTTGGTTTCACCTGAGCCCTAGGTGAACCAGCAGCTAGTGTAGAGTATAGTGAAAGATTTCTAAGCTGTGTAAAGTGGGAATAAATTGGATGAGAAAAATCATGTGGATAATGTGGTTCAGTTTCAAAAGAAGAATCCACCTTTCTTTAGGGGTGATTTGAAACAGGAAAAGGTAGAGGCATGGTTGAACATAATAAATAGGATATTTAAATTCCTTGTAACACTGGTGGAGCTGAAAGTGAAGTTAGCAACGTACATGTCAGAATATCTTACTGCCAATGGTAGGAATTGGTAGTCCAAGCTCAAACGGACCAAGGTATAAAATGGGAAGGTTTTGAGGAGTTTTTAACAAACAATTCTACCTTCATACATTCATAATTCATCTCATAATAGATTTATTTAGTTTAAAGTAAGGGAACCTCTCGGTGATGGAATATGCGGCTAAGTTTATGAACTTAGTGCAGTTTTCACCTGAGGTGGAGAGTAGTACATCATTGAAATAATGTATTTTTGAAGCTAGGTTGAGGCAGGAAATTCTCTCTAAAATAGAGGTGTTATGTATAAATGATTATACGGAAATAGTGAATAGATAAACAGTGGCTAAATGGGGTATTTTGGGGGCTATACGTGGGGGAAGCATGTTGATACCCACAGGAAATGGTGGGAACTCTAATGCTTGGATCAAGCAGAAGAGGGACACTTATTTCCAGTGTGAGAGTATAGCTCATAATTTGATAGTATTATTGGTGAATCTTCCTTTGAAGCCTCAGAGTAAGCTGGGATGTTTTCAGTGTGGTTTTACAGGCCACATCAAGTAGGATTGTATGACACAACCTCAAGCATGTCATAATTGTAAGTAGATGGGGCATCTTTAGTGTTATTGTTGTAATGCTATGAGGTTAGGTGTTCATAATACTCCTCTGGGGTCGAAGGAATCCTATTCCTTGACAGGATGGGGGCAGTGTACCCCTCATCAGTATAGAAAAGTTAGTCATGGTGATACCAGGAACACCATGATGTGAGGTACAATTCTTTTAAATTCTACCCTAATGCAAGCATTGTTTGATATGGTTGATTTACATTATTTTATTTCTTATCGTGTTGTTAGTTTGATGGTTTTAAGTGTGAAAATGATACCTTTGGTTTTAAAACTTAAAACTCCTCTGGGTCAAAGAGAGTGTCGAGCCTTCCTGTGTAAATCATGTAGTATGGTTGTGGATGGGGTTGAGTTTATGTTGGATTTCTCAGTGATTTAGATGGATTATTAGGATATAATTTTGGGAATGTATTGGTTAGTAATGTTTAAGGCCCACATCAACTATTATGCGTGAAGGGTTAGTTTCATGATAGATGATGGTGTCAACCATCTATTTAGAGGAGAAAAGAATGAAAAGTTGGTTGCAACAGCATTTTTTGTTCTAGCTGTTGGCATGATATCATATGTGGATTTTTCTTTCACATCGATAGAAGAGGATGAGAGAATCAGTTTTCTAGCAGTGATTGATTAGTTTCTAGATGTATTTCCTGAAGAATTATCATGGTTTCAACCTATGAGAGAAGTGGAGTTTACGATTGATCTCCTTTCGGGGACCATCCCTATCATACTTTCATCTTACCGAATAGAACCAGCCGAATTGAGGGAGTTGAAAGTAAAATTGGAAAAGCTATAAAATAAAGGGTTTATCTATCCTAGCACATCTTTATAGGCAGTTCCAGTTTTGTTTGTTAAGAAGGTGGATGGAACTCTTCAACTGTGTATTGACTATCGTAATCTTAAAAAAGTTATGATACAAAACTGATATCCACTTCCTTGAATTTATGACCTCTTCAATCAGTTGAGGTGAGATCAATGGTTCTCCAAGATTGACCTGTGATCAGGATATCATCAGTTGCGAGTGTGGAAGGAGTATATTCCCAAAATAGATTTCAGAAGTAGATATAACCATTATGAGTATGTGGGTATTCCCTTTGGTCTTAGGAATGGAACAATGGTTTTTATAACATTGGTGAATTGGATATTTCATAGATATATGGATTCTTTAATGGTGGTATTCATGGATGATATACTAGTGTATTTAAAGATAAGGGTGTAGCATGAGAAAAACCTGGCTGTAGTGTTGGGTATATTAAGAGATCATCAGTTGTATGCCAAATTATCAAAGTGTGATTTTTGGATACAATAGGTTTGTTTTCTTGGCCCTATTATTTTTGAGAAAGGTGTTTCAGTTGATCCGTAAAGATAGAGGTTGTTATCTCATGGAAACCACCAAATAATATCTTTGAAATATGGAGATTCCTTGGTCTATCTAGGTATTATCATCATTTTTTCGTGACTTCTCATGATTATCCTCATCGATGACATATTTGACAAGGAATAATGTTCCATTTCAATTGAATGAGTAGTGTCATAAATCTTTTGAAGATATTAAGGGTTTTCTTACATCAGCACCAATATTGGTTTTTCTAGAACCAAGGAAAGGGTATGTAGTGTATTTTGATACATTAGGATCAAGGTTAGGTCGTGTTCTCATGAAAGGAGATCACATTTTTGTGTATGGCTCATGGAAGTTGAGGTTGCATGAGAATAACTACCCAACGCATGATTTGGAGTTAGAGGTTGTGGTTCATGCTTTGAAAATGTGGTGGTATTATCTCTTTGGTGATAAATTCACAGTCTTTACTGATCATAAAATCTTGAATCATATTTTCTCACAAATATATTTTAACTTGAGGAAAAGGATATGGATGGAGTATCTCTAGATGTTTGAATTTGACTTAATGTATACAATGGGCAAGGAAAATTCAATGGTGGATGCATTAAGTAAGAATTCATATGCTCAGGTGGTTAAATAGGCATTAGATCAGTGGAAGTTAATGTTGTTCATAGAAAAAATGTGGTTGTAATGTGAGGATCAAGATGAAAACCCAATTTTCTTTTTGGTCTCATTGGTTCCTAACTTGGTTGGTTTGGTTACATAGGCACAGGTGTCTGATTTCGAGTGTATGTTGATGAGGTTTAAACTAAATGGTGGGGAGACCATTGAGGGCTGGGAACTGAAGGGGAATTCAGTTTTGTGTTTTTTTAATAAGATGGTTGTACCAGTGTATTTTTAGGATGAAATTCTCAAGGTTTATCATCATTACAGATGGGTTATCCATCCTGGAATTTAGAAAATATATAAGGCGTTGAAAGCGCAGTTTTGGTGGGGTAATGTGAAAAGGAAAGTGGTGGAGTTTGTTTTGAGATGTTTGAATTTTCAGCAAGTCAATGAAGAGAATCAGTGGCTGGAAGGTATGTTGCAATCTTTACATATCCCTCCCTAGAAGTTAGAATAGATAGTTATGGATTTTTTTTATAGGTCTCCCAAGAACAGTCAGAAAGAACGATGTCATATGGGTGATAGTGGATCAGATCACAAAGTTGACCCATTTCATCCCTATTTATGAATGTTATACGGTGGAGGATCTATCCAAAATATATATCCATGAGGTGGTAAAGAGGCATGGTGTCCCATTTTTTAATATATAGAGATCATAGGTTTACATATCATTTTTGAAAATCCTAGCTGTAATCCCTTGGGACTCAGTTGACAATGATTATGACATACCATCATCAGACAGATAGGCAATCTGAGAAGATGATATAAAATTTTGAAGATATGTTATGGGATTGTGTGATGGATTTTGGTGGATCATGGGAGGATCACTTATTGTTAGTGGAATTATTATATAATAACAGTTATCAGGTCTCGATATATATGGTTCCATTTGAAGCATTGTATGGGTGTCCATGTCTTTCTCCACTTTGTTGGGTGGAAATGGGTGAGATCTTGATGGTTGGATGAATCCTTGTGCAAGAGATTATGGAGAAGATCAAGTTGATCATGAAGAGAATGGAGACAGATCAGAGTCATAATAAATCACATGCAAACCATTATCTATTATCGTTGTCGTTTGAGGTGGGTGATCATATTTTCTTAAGAATCTCTCCTGGGATTGGACATTGTCAGTTTGGAAAGTAGGGTAAGTTATCTCAAAGTTATATTGGGCCTTTTGAGAAACTTGAGTGTGTTGAAGAGGTGGATTATCAGTTGAATTTTCCACCATGGTTTAGTGTGGTGAAAAATGTGTTTCATTTTTCCTAGTTGAAGAAGTATCAGCCGGATACTGACCATGTGATTTAATGGGATCATGTTAAGCTAGAGCCAGATGTTTCATTGGTTCATGTTCCAGTGTAGGTTGTGGATAGTAAATAGAAAGTCTTGCATGGTAAAATAATTATTCTAGTTTAATTTTTGTGGCAGCATGGTCAGATTCAGAAGGAGACTTGGGAGTTGGAGAAAGAGATGGTCGAGCAATGGCTCGAGCTCTTTCAGCAAAGTGATGGTTCTTTAATTTCCAAGGATATAAATTCCAATGGTAGAGAGGATGTAGCACCTATTATTTAAGGTATAACACATTTTTATGAATTTTTATATTTATAAAGTGGTTGGGTAAGGTTTGGGAGAGTTTGGAAGGGTTTTTAGAAATTTTTGGGGCTTTTCAAGGGGCGCACGGTTTGAGAATGGTTAAGGGAAACCGTGCAGAATCCTCAGGTAATCGTGCAACTTGAGATAGTGGGATTCACATTGTTTGTGCATGGTTTGTCTAACTATGTGACGAAACCATGTGGTGTGCCCTTCGGATAGTATTATGAGCATGGTTAGTGCACGGTTTTTTTAACTGTGTGAGTAACCATGCACGGCATTAAAAATTGTGTTTTTAAAAATGGGGTCACTCGGTATTTTCCCTATATGACTCCTCTATTCTTCCATACAAACTCCACTCATTATTTCTAGTTCTCAAGGGTTATAGGGGATCTCCCACTCATTTTAGTGTTTATTTGAAGGGTTTTCAAGGTGCTGGGAAGGATATTCTTCTCTGTTAAGTCTCCTCTCTTGGTTCTTTCTTGGTTTTCCTTAGATCTAATTCTCCCTATCTCTCAGTTTTCTAGATATACTTCCATTGCATGTAGATATAGGGTTTTTTCCCTAAAATGTTGATATTTGGGATTCTTGATGATAGGAAATAGATCTAAGGTGGTTTTGGTGGAGATCTCACCCAGATTTGTGGCACAAATTTGAGTTGGTTGATTTCACTGAAACACTAAGGTAGGTGGATTATTTACTGACTCCATTTTTCTATAACTATAATCCTTGTCTTTAATTATTTTGTTTTCCATGAATTTGGTTGTGATTATGATGTATGAAGCTTGATGGAAATTCATTTTGTGATGATTTTTGGATTTTGGGGAAAATGGGGTATTGCGGTGAAATGTTCTTAATGTTAGATTTTAAAATGTACATTTTAAAATTGGTTTCTTTGGTTGATTTATGAAAATGGTTTGTGAAAATGGTTTTCAATAAAATGTGTTGTTTTATTGGAAGGTAATGTGGCATGGATAATGTCCTAAGGGGTTGTTTGGATTGGAAATGGTTGTTTTCATAATGTTATGGATTTGGTGTGCTATGTTCTTGTTTGTTGGTTAAGTATTTATGCATGTGATTGAAATGGATGTGAAGTGGGTGGGGAGTAACACTATAAAATGGGGATTTATAGTGTATGGAAGTGATACCATCAAGGATAAGTGGGCCAGAAGTACCACTAGATTGGGAAAGTAGTAAACATGCTTAGACAAGAATTTCCACCATGATTGTTCCATCTGGTTGAGTGTGTGAAACTTTATGGATATGTTATGATTATATGTGTGGCTAAAAAAGATAAAATTTTTATGATAATATGTGACGTTAAAATGGATTATGGATTGTTTGTTGTATTTCCCTTGTATTTTCTAGTTTTGGGGGGGTTGATTGGTAAGGGTGTGTTTGGATTGCTGGAAATTATTGAACTATTGATGTTTTATATTAACTACTTTATAATAATATAATAATGGTTTTATCCTAGTAGAATCTATAGGGAATTCATTTGGGGAAAACCTAATGAGTATTATTACTCACCCCCTACTTTGGAAATTGGGTGCTTTTGCAGATGTGGTATTCCAGGATACAGGTAAAGGTAAAGCATCTCATTTCTCTAGTGGTCCATCATGATGCTTAGAAGTTATTTTGGTGCTTGGAGAATAGAACTTGGTGTGGATCTGTGGAGTGTTTCATGGTTTCCTTTGGGTCTTATTGATGAGTCTTTCACTTGGTACTCTAATTTTGGGATCTTTTTTATTTAGTTGTATTAGTTTTTTGGAAATTGTTATGGAAGAGTTTGGTTGTTTGTTTCTCTATTAGTAATGTATTATCATGGTTTACTTTGTTGAAATGCATCATGTAGTTGCGGTTGGTTATTATTTATTTTTTTGGTTGGTTTTATCTGAAGGGAAAATCATTCCCCAATTGTTCTTGAAGCCCTCGGAATTTATTATCTGCCTTTGGAGCCTTGGAAATGTCGCCTAAGTCCAAGTAGCATCTCACTGCCTTCTCAAGCCAATGAGGAAGGGGTGAGATGTTAAGAAAATGGAATGGACCATGTCGTAATCCATTTATACAAACCTTTTTTAAATTATGAAAGTAAAAAATGGAAATCTCTACATTTAAATCACAAGGGGAGGATCATAAAAAATTTCTAAGAAACCAGATTATCAAGATATATTTCATACTTTGTTCTAATAATTGTATTAGCAGCGGGGTGCTATGAAAATTTCAATGGGATATTGATAAACAAGTCTATAGGATGATACCTGGCCTATCCACTTGTATTTGATCATAAAAAATTAGTGGAGAATGTGTGGTTTGGAAGGATTCGAACATGGAAAGGAATAGGAACACACACTAGGTATGAACCTTGTAAAAAACTACTTGTGCCTTATCTTGCTTATTTTCTCATTTCATACAGTAATTATGGTTGAATAACTTGAGTGGATTGTGTATTAACAAGTAGCAGGAGTTTGATTTTAATTTTAACGAAATTATAAAAGACAACCACTACTGATTCACCCCCTACTCTTAATGGTGCAATGATTATCTAGGAATTAGTGGTTCCCTCTAAAGGATTAGAGGAACGAAAACTATTTATTGTAGAAGTATCTTGGATTTAAAGTGATCTTTCTAGTTATGTTTTTGTTAACATTGTAAACTGGAAGGAGCCAGTATAATGATCATGTCGAGAGGTTGTAAGTGCTTTTTAGAAGATAGACCATTTATATTCACTTGCATAATTAGTGAATAATTTGGTCTTAGGATAATAGCTAAATGCAGAAAGGACTCAGCACCCACATTGGGATAGAATGCTTTAAAAATATTATGTTCTTACATTTACTTTTATTTCTACTACATACGGTTAAGGATGGGATATAAAGTTGGTATAATTAAAACACTGCCAAGTAACATAGGTTAATTTCAAGTTAATGGAAATTGTACAAGAATACCACTAATTCACCCCCCCCCCCAACCACCACCACCACCACCCCCATCCAATGGTATATCACATCTAATCACTTAAATAATTTTTGATGAGTTTTTTAGTGAAATTTATATTAAAAGAAAAAAATCACACCAAAATATCTATGGTAACTCAATAATTATTGTTAGAGTGTTTTTTATTAGTGAAATAAATATTATGTCATGAGGAAATAATATTTTTTCATGGTTGTATTTAAGGATAAATATTTGATACAACACTATATATTATGGTTGATCATTTACATTGTAATTTTAAGCCTCAAGGAAGAAAAGAGTTTTTTGTGCTTAATAATTGTGTTCCAAAAGTCAAGGTACAATGAAAATTGTGTTCAAGATGTTGGTTATGACTAAGGAACTACGCCTCAATAGATGACATTATTTTGGAAGTTTATTAATCATGTTGCAATATGACATCGTGATGGGTGGCGAAGAGGATTTCCAAGAAGTGTGCAGGGCTGGTTGTTACAATATAGGAATCAAGCCACAATGAGTGACCGCAAATTGGTGAAATAAAAAGGATAATTCCATGATGTTATTCATTTTTTCATAATAATTATATTGGAATATCTTATATATCTAACCACATGATTTTAGGAATTCAAAATATATAAAAATCTATGATATTTAGGTGGATATGATAGTTGAAATCCATTATTCTGTAAGGTTTAATGTTATAACATTATTTCTTAGATAAAACAAAATTCTATAAGTTTGAATATTTTTCAAATACAGGGAGATTGGATTGATTAATGAGAGATTTAACTAGATCAATAAATATGGTTTTTAAGACCAATTAGATGGAGACATGTGGCATCTAAAGGAAGAAAATTTGGGGAATATATTAGAATAAATTAAGGGGGATAAATTTAATGACATAGAGGAATGAAAATCGCGATAGGGGAACTTATATAAATTTGGAATTCTAGAGGGTTTGTTATAATTTTTTTTGGTGTGTTCGCATGATATTGAATATATGGATTCACTCATGGAGACAAATTTGAATATAAATTTTGATATTTTATTGGTGTATTGATTTTCTATTTGGATATTTCATTATAAAAACCTTTTCATTGTATTATTCATGTCCCAATCTTAAAACACTGAGTGGAAAAATATTATGAGGCTGGTATGAATCCTTGGACTTGATAGTGAGTGTATCACAAACATTGTAATCACGACAGTGTGTTAGTGGTTTCTTGGTACATCGGCACATCATTATTGTATGAACTTTGGATATGGCCCATTTTAGATGAACCAAGTAAAAATATTTGTGTCACTGTGTTTTACTTTTCATGTTAGGATGGAATTCATTCTTTTGCTTAAATTGATAGGTTTGAGTGTTCTTTCTAACATGAGAAAAAGATTCGTTCAATAAGAATAAATTTGAACACGCCATCCACCCCCCCCCCCACCTATGTTGTTTTGGGCCTTATGGTTTCAGTAACACCCAATTCATATCTTTTGATTGATTTCAACTTCAGTATTAAATTTCACTTGAAACCCTAGAAACGTGGATAGTGATTTGATTTTATATTTTTATTCATAGACAAAGTTGAATTTGGTGGCATGCCCAGATCAATTGGATAGGGAATCTTGGATACATCTTAAGGAAAGGGATCGATTCCCCCCCCCCAAGGTGTTTTGGGCCTTATGGTTGTAGCAACACCCCTAGATTTTCATGCCCAATTCATATCTCTAATTTTTATTGGTTTTAGCTTCGGTATTAAATTTCACTTGAAACCCCTACAATGTAGATGGCACTTTTATTTTATATTCATTATAAATCATGACAAAAATTTCAAGGTATAATAAAAATTGTGTTCGAGATGTTGGCTATGATAAAGGAACAACACCTCGGTTGACGCCATGATTTTAGAAGTTTATTAATCACATTGCAAAAAAGACATCGTGATAGGTAGAGAATGATATTTTAAAGAAGTGTATAGGGATGGTTTTTACAATATAAGAATTAAACCACAATTAGAGGCCACAAATTGGTGGAAGAAAAAGTATTATTCCATGATATTATTCAAAATGTCGTAATAATTTTATATGAATATCTCATATATTGAATTGCATGATTTTAGGAATTAAAAAGACATATGAGGATATGATTTTTGGGTGGATATGATAGTTTAAATCCATTACTCTATAAGGGTGGATGTTATTCCATGATTTATTGGATAAAAAAATTTAGAAGTTGAATATTTTTCAAATATAGAGAGATTGGATTGATTAATAAGGGATTTAACTCGATCAATAAAATTGGTTTTAAATACCAATTAGATGGTGACATGTTGAATCTAATGGAATAAAATTTAGAGAATAGATTATAATAAATTAAGGGGGGATAAATTGAAGAACATAGAGGATCACAATGCAAAAGAGAGTAACTTCTGTCAATAGGGGATTCTAGAGGTTTTGTTGTGATTTTTTTGTAGTTATCACATGATATTGAATATCTAGATTCACTCATGGAGATGAATTTGAATATAAATATTGATATTTTCTTGGTGTATTGATTTTATTTTTGGATCATTCATTAGAAAAACCTTTGAGTTGAATTCTTCATGTCCCTATCTCAAAATAGTGAGAGGAAAATAGTAGGAGGGTAGGATGGATCCTTGGACTTGGTAGTGATCATATCTAAAACATTGTAATAATGAAGTGTGTTATTGGTTTTTTAGTACATCGAAACGTAATTAGTGTATGCACTTTAGATATAGACCATTTTGGATGAACAAAGTAAAATCTTTATGTCGCTTTGTTTTACTTTTCATGTTAGGATGTCATGTATACTTTTCTTAAATCGATAGGTTCATGTGTTCTTGATAACATGAGAAAAATATCTATTTGAACAAAATAAATTTGACCCCCCCCCCTCCCAAGGTTTTTTAGACCTTATGTTTATAGAAACTATGACAACTGGGCCCCAGTGACAGCACATACACCCCGCCTTAACATAGACATCAGGTCCTGGCCCACCAGGTACCACCAGTTTCCCCACAGACATGTGGTCCCCACCCTAGGGTCCACCCACATGCCTGAACGGGTCATCTAAATAATTAATGACCCCATAATCCAACATATGTCCTTTTCAGTGTGATTTTCCCTCACTCACACACACCCTAAGGAACTTCCCAGAAGGTCACTCATGGAGATGAAGTTGAATAGAAATATTGATATTTTCTTAGTGTATTGATTTTATTTTTGGATTATTCATTATAGCAACCTTTGCATTGAATTATTCATGTCCCTATCTCAAAATAGTGAGTGGAAATTAGTAGGAGGGTGGGAGGGATCCTTGGACTTGGTAGTTAGCATATCCAAAAAATTGCAATCATGAAGTGTGTTAGTGGTTTCTTGGAGCATCGACACGTCATTAGTGTATGCACATTAAATATAGACTATTTTGGATTAACCAAGTAAAATCTTTATGTCACTTCATTTTAATTTTTATTTTAGGATGTAATGCACACTTTTTCTTAAGTTGATAGGTTCGTGTGTTCTTAATAACATGAGAATAATATCTGTTTAACTAAAATAAATTTGAACCCCCCCCCCCCCACCCCCACCCCTCCCCCAAGGTGTTTTGGGCCTTGTGGTTATAGAAACTGTAACAACTGGGCCCCGGTGACAACACATACAGCCCACCTTAACATGGACGTCGAGTCCTAGCCCACCAGGTACCACCATTTGCCCCGTAGATACATGGTCCCCACCTTGGATCCCACCCACATGCCCAAACGGGTCATCTAACTAATTAATGTCTCCATAGGCCAACACATGCCCTTTCTAGTGGGATTTTTCCTTACTCACACACACCCAGGGAGACTTATCAGAAGGTCACCTATCTTGATCACTACTCCAATCCAAGCACACTTAAATATGGAGTTCTAATCATATAGGATCCCAAAAAGGAAGATTCACCTTGTTGACACAATTTATATCATTTAATCATTTAACCCTTTATCGTTATAGGGTGTTACATTTACCCCCCCCCCCCCCTTAGAGCACAACATCCTAGTTGTGGACCCTACATCTCAACCCAGGAAGTGCACCGCACTTAAGGTTGGGTTCAGGCTCTGATACCAAATGTAACAACTAGGCCCCAATGACTACACAGACACCCCACCTTAACATGGTCATCTGGTCCTGGCCCGCCAGGTACCACCAGTTGCCCTGCAGGCACATGGTCCCCACCCTGGGGCTCACCCACGTGCTCGAATGGGTCATCTAACTAATTAATGTCCCCACATGCCAACACATGTTCTTTTTAGTGTGCTTTTTCCTTACTCACACATACCCCAGGAGACTTCTCAGAAGGTCACTCATTCTGATCACTACTCCAAACCAAGCACATTTAACTATGGAGTTCTAATCAGATAGGATCCTAAAAAGGAAGGTGCACCTTGTTGACATGAGTCATATCATTTAATCATTTAACCCTTTATTATTCTGGGGTGTTATAGAAACACCCCTATCTTTCCATACCTAATTCATATCTCTAATTTTGATTGGTTTTAGCTTTGGTATTAAATTTCTCTTAAAACCTCTATAATGTGGATGGTGCTTTTATTTTATATTTGTATTCATAAACAAAGTTTAATTTGGTGCCATGCCCAAATTAATTGACTAGGGAATCCAGGTTACTTATTTTGGAAAGTGATTTATCCCCCCCTGCCACCACCACCACCACCACTCCCAAGGTGTTTGGGGCATAATGGTTGTAGCACCACCCCTAGCTTTTCATACCCAATTCATATCTCTACTTTTGATTGGTTTGAGATTTAGTATTAAATTTCATTAGAAACCCCTAGAATGTAGGAGGAACTTTGATTTTATATTTTTATTCATAAACAAATTTCAATTTGGTGGCATGCCTAGATCAATTGTTATAGAAAAGGATTTTTCAGTGGCTAATAGTAAGAATAATTTAGAAAATCATACTGTCGAATTAGAATAAAATTGGTAGATTTTTGATTTTGTGGATTCATATCATACTTTTGATGATGATGAGGTTAATGATAATCATATAATGTGGCATAAAAGGCTAAAAAAATATTTTTATGTTAAAAATATAATTGTTAATTAGGAAGCACCAGTCTCGACTAGAATAAAGATGAAAATTGAGAACCAAAATGCTCTTATTTAACATATTGAACAAAAATTGGTTTCTAGGGTAGTTAAACTTGAAGAATGAATCCATGCTATGAATGAATATATTTATTAAATCGAGAATAACTCCACTTTAGAGCTTGTTCCAAGACATGAAAATAAAATTTTATTAGCACTGAGTGGGTTTTTCAAAACAAACTCAATGAAAAAGGAGAAGTGTCAAGGAACATACCTCATATGGTTTACAAAGGCTAATCTCAAAAAGAAGACATGAATTTTAAAGAAATATTTATCTAGTTTCAAGTCCAGAATCCATCAGGTTGTTATTAGCATTGTAAGCTCACAAAAAATATAGAATTTACCAAATGGATGTGAAGTCTACTTCCCTTAATAAAGATCTTAAAGATGAATTTTTTATCGAGTGACCTGAATGGTTTATTATTGATAAAGATGACAGATTGGTTTACAAGTTAAATAAATAATTATATGGCTTAAAACAAACTCCAAGATATTTTTACTCCAAACTAGATGGATTATTGAAGAATATGAAATTTTTAAAAAGAATAGTTGAATGCAGCTTGTGTGTTAAAGAATCCACAACAAGTACTCTCATTGTTTTGATTTATGTTGATGTCATAAATTTTAAAAGTAATAATAAGTATCTTTGTGATGAATTTTACCAGAAAATGGGGTATTATTTTAAGATGTCTTCATTGGGGGAGATCAGTTACTTATTGGGTCTATAAATTGTATGAGGATTGGATTATATTTTTATGTCTTAAGAAAAATATGCTAAATAATTGATGAAATATTTTGGAATGAAGGATTATAAGTAATTTTCCACTACCATTGTCATTGGATCTAAATTGACTAATGATAAGGTTGGAAATAGTGTCAAACAAAAGAAATTTATAATAATTGTTGGCATCCCGCTCTGCCTCACTGCATCATGACCAAATATTATATTTGTGGTGAATCTATGTGCTAGATTCCAGAGTGATCCAAAAGAATCTCATAAGCTAATATCCAAGATGATTCTAAGATATATTAATGGAACACTCAGTAGTGTCTTGATGTATAAAATTAGATCAGACATACAGTTTTAGGGTTTCACTAATGTTGATTAGGAAGGAAACTGCACTAATTAGAATCACACATGTGGTGGAGATTTCTTCGTTGGTGAGAGTTGTGAGAGCTGGCATTGCAATAATAAAAAAATTAGTGTCATTAAGTATAGATGAGGTCAATTACATTGTAGTTACACATTCTTGTACACAAATGTAGAGGATATAAATGTAGCTAACTGATTTAAAAGTAGTTGTTCATATGTTAAATATTTCTTGTGACAAATATCTCAACAAATCTTGTATATCACTCTAGATCCAAACATATTGATATTTGGTGCCATTTTATTAAAGAAAGAGTGGGAAATAGTTATGTAAAGATTGATTAAATTTTTACCATGAATCAAATTAATGACATTTTTAAAAGGTGATTCCAAGAGAAAGATTTAAAGAGATTGGTATGAAACTTCATGTTCAGTATTCTCCTCTTACTTAAGGATCTAAAGTAACCCTAATTGTGCTTTGTATTATGTTGAAAAATGGGGAGAAATGGTGAAACAACTCTTTATCAAAAGGGGTATAATTATTAATAAAGTAGTGGTCACTACATTATCATTTGGAGTTATGGATAATACTAAATTGGGGAGTTTTTTTAAAGTTTGATTGAATGTATTCATTGAGGGGGAGTTCATTCAAATCACTTGGCCAAAATTACTTGTCACTGAGAGATATAATTCTCTCAAAAACATAACCTTATTCAGTTGTGTAGTATAAGACTCTTCTTGAAACATCTCGAGTTTTTAAAAGGAAACACTATGTTCGATAGCACACATGATATGCCACATTTAACTTAAATGAACAACTTAATATTATTATTTAATATGATAGTTATCACATAGTCATTAGAATGGTGGGAATGAAATGGATTAATTGAAATATGAAAATATGGTTTACACATGTTTATATAATAATTCATTGGTTACCAAATTAATTTTAAAATTAAATAAAAAAAATGAAAATAAAGGTTATGTTTTTATGAAAAACTATTTAAATGTGAATAATTATGTTTATAAAATAATTAAATCACTATTGTTGGATTATATTAATGAAATATAAATTCAATATAATGTTTAAAATCCATCTTATATGTTTTCTAAATCTTATATAATAACAAATTCAATTTTATGTATAAAAGAAGTATTTTTCAAAAAAGGCATTCTACCGTTTTTGATGTAGAACCCATTTTAAATATAGTCTTTGTCAATTTTATAAATTCTAATTGACAAAATAAACTTCTTATTCAGAATCAGGACATAAAATTTTACTTTGGATTAATTTTTGGTATTTTTTTAAGAATATTCATTTTTTAATAAATAGTGAAAAATACTGAATTTTAATTCAAAATGGTTTTTTCACCTAATTTATTTATATAGTTATACTATCCTTTTACATGGTTTTAAGGTATAATTAGAATAAGTTTTTATCATTTAATCCACTGTATGTCATTGGAATCAACTTCATATTGAAATTAGATATAAAAACTATGTAAACTTTTGAACATTTTATTTAAAAACTCGTTTTCTCATTCTGTCAATAGGATTAAAATGGACATGAATGTTTTAAAATAGGAACTTTTGGATTTATCTTAAATTTTTTCATAAAGGGATCCTTGTAAGGGACTTCATCTCAATCTCTTTTCATTGAGGCATATTTTGATAATATACACCATCTTCTTTTATACAGTGTATAATCAACCCCTTTGACTTTAATTTCATTCAATGGTTCTCAAAAGGAATCTTTTTATACGAAGTGTTTTACTTTCTTTATAAAACGAAAAAAGAAATTTTTTTTTAACATATGCGGAAACAACTAATTATCCATCGTTGTAACTATTATTTGATATTTGGCTTCTTCTATAAGCCTTAATGTTTTTAAACGGGAAAATAAATCTCTTATTCCCTTTTTGTGGTATTTTGGTATTGAAAATAGATTGACTATTTCAATATCTTGAAATGATTTCCTGTGATTTAAAATGGAATTTTATGAGTGAAATGTTAATAATTTCAATCTTTTATATGTTATGATTATACAATGGTACTTGAACATTTGATGGGTGGTTATGTGATAAAACAAAGATTGGTGGTTCTGTGATAAACCAAGGATGAGTGGTTACATTATAACCTCAAATTAATTGGGTACGGAAGTTAGTTATATGGATAATCCATTTTTAAGAGTGAAATTTGTTGACCTCGCCTATTTTGATAATCCCAATTATGCTTTCACATACTTTAATAAATCCCAAATAATGTTTATCTATATATTAATTCCTTCAATCTATGAAATTATATTATTAAGTTGATAATAATATTAAAATAATCTTTGAAATATGTTAATCAATGTTTATTTATGTTTATATGAATTTTGAAATAATTCTAACTCAATCAGATATGTTTTACATAAAGCATATAAGTGTTAAGTCACTGATATGCTTATAGCTACTGATACAGATCTATCAGTACTTAGTATACCGATAGACATATTCACCGATAAGCTAAGGTCACCGATACGCAGAGCTACCGGTATGTATAAGTCCACTAGTAAGCACATGTCACTGACAGATCAAGTCCACCGATACAGACAGTTACCGATATAAGTTGAGTTACCGATAGAACAAGTCTTCCGGTATGCATAAGTCTACTAGCATACACTTAGTAGAGAACGGAGCTACCAGTATGCACAATATACCGATACAAAGTCTACTGATAAGTATAGTTACTGATACAGACAGTCACTGATACACCAAGCTACCGATACAAGCGAGTTACTGCTAGACAAAACTAGCTACCGATAGAATCAAAGCTACCGATAGAATGAGTCACCGGTATATAGAGCTACTGATACAGAGAGTAACAGCTACCGATACAAGGAGATACCGGTACAAGATCAAAGAGATACCAATAGGAGATAACTACTATACAAAGTCCACTGTTACATATCTACCGACAGAAAGCTACTGATGAAAGACTTACCAGTCACTGTTTCTTAAACTTTACTTTTGTCAAAATTATTTATTTATCAAGTAACGGTCATTTTTGATTTTTCTAATGCAATAATTGTTATTTAATGATAGTTGTTCGAATTTCAAGGAACCGTACCTAGTACCCATGAAAAGGTAATCATTCCCATTTTCCGAAGCTGAAAGCTATATAAGGAAGGACAAAGGCCGGACATAAAAACGTGCACAAAAAAGGAAAAAGAGTGCTATAAAGTAGTGCATATAGAAAGACTACATCCATACTCGAAGAAAACTGGACATACACGAAGAAATTCATACAAGAAGAGAACACAAACCGAACTTCAGTCAAGGAGTGAAGAACTACAACGAACTCTTCATGCACTCAAGTTGATCAAATTGAACTTGAAGAAAATGACCCTCTATTTTCCAAAAAAAACCAGAGAAGGACTCAGAAGCATTTATAACAAATCAAAAGGAGTCCAAATCTATTCTTCAAATCACTAGAGCATTATAAACTCATATCTACTCTCTTAGTGATTCTTTTATTTACATTTCAAGTAGTGTGTGTGCTCTCTATATTTCATACTCACACTGTATCTTGTGCTAAACTGGAGGATCTATGAATCCTCACACAAACCTTCCATAACTGTTTTCTATCCCACTGTGGATAGTGGTAGAGGTCAAGTAAGACCTGGACAGCCAGTGTGTTGTTGTTTTGTTTTCCCACATAGAACTGTGGTAGAGGTCTTAGTACCTGGACAGTCGTTGTACTGTTGTTTACCCCGATCCAGGGTGTGGATCAAATTTATATAAATTTTTTGAGAGGACTAAGTCTCGGCTTGATACTGAACCTCTTAGTTACATCTGATGTGCATCTTAGATTAATACTATATATTTTATATTCCTCTGCTAATTACTTTGAAATACAATTTTTTTTAAAGTTACTTTGATAGTTATATTAGCAAGTGTTTATAATTATTTTGAACTAGTAAGTTAGTTTCAAAAGTTAATTTAATCTCCTGATTAAATTAACTGAGACCTAATCAATCTTTGAGAAACTAATTGAACTTTTACAATATATATAAATTCACTACAGTTTAACTTGTTTTTAAATTGGGGTATTTTATTAGAAATATTTAGAAATTTTAATTGGAACTCAATTCACCCCCCTCTTGAGTATCCACTCCGACCAACATTTGGTATCAAAGGACGTGTTTATTATTAAAGGTTTTCAAAACACTCTGTTTTTCAACTGTGATTTTAGTTTTATCTCAAAGATCTTAAATTTCTTTTAGTTCTAAATTTTATCTCTTTAAATACATTTTCTAAAATCAAATTATGGATAATAGAATTGAAGGTGCTGCTACCAACCGGCCACCTTTCTTTAATGGTACAAATTATGCTCAATGGAAGCTTAAAATGAAAATTCATTTAGAGAGTATGGGATTTGATATCTAGACTACTATAGAGACTCAATATAAGATTCCAGAATCTGAAAGAAATAATTGGGATGAACCTACTAAAACTGCTTACAATAATAACTGTAAAGCAATGAATGTCTTGTACTGTGATTTAGGAGATGAAGAATTCAATCGCATATCTGCTTGTAAAACTGCTTATGAAATTTGTGACACTTTGGCTATTTCCTATGAGGGAACAACCAATGTCAAATAAATGAGGCTGAATACCTATACTATTAAATATGATAATTTTAAAATGAAGCCTGATGAACCCATTTCTGACATTATCTCAGGTTCAATGAGATTTTCAACACTATGAGCTCTCTTGGTAAAGTTGTTCCTGCAAAAGAACAGATCATGAGGATATTAAGATGTCTTCCAGAAAGATGGAGAGGCACATCTGTTTCCATTAGAGAATCATGTGACATCCACAAACTGCCTGTTAAAGAATTAATTGGTAAGCTAATGATGTATGAGGAAGAGCTGAAGGTCAACAAAGAAGATGATGATGAACCAAGGAAGAATTCAATAGCCTTCAAGACATCTGCTTCAATGAGTAAAGACAAAGGAAAAATTCAAAGTGAAAGTGATAGTTCAAGCAGTGATGAGAGTGCATCTGACAGTGATGCTGATATGGGTCAGATAGCTAGAATATTGAATAAGTTCTACAGGAAGAAGAAATTCTTCAGAAAATCAAATTACAAAAGAAAATATGATAACAAAGGTCATTGGAAGAAACACTAGAAGAAGCCTAATAAAATTGATGAAATTTTCTACTATGAATGCAAAAGGAAAGGACATGTAAAAGCAGACTGTCCAAAATTGAAGTTCAAAAAGAAATATGACTACAAAGAAAACAAGTATAAGAAAGCTATGAATGCAACTTGGAGTGCTTCAAAGGATAGTTCAATTGATTCTGATTCTACTCAGGATGAAAAATCTCAAAAATATAACATGTGTTTTATGACAAAAACATCTAAGGTAACATTAGATACTCCTGCTTTAAATTCATATTATTCTGGAGTTGATTATGATTCTGAATCTAAAAATATGTCTAGTGAAGAATTATTTGAATATTGTAATATGCTAGAAGAGACCTGTAATGAATTGAAGGACAAGTATAAAGCTTTAAAGAAACAGCATGCTTTATCCATCTCTGTTAAATTTTCCCTTGATATAGAAAAGGAAAAGAATTCTCAATTACTTAAGGAAAATACTAAACTGAAATTTTCTAATGATAAATTAATGAAGGACTTGGAAGAATTCACAAATGTAAAATATACTCTTACACAAATGTTAGGAAAACATGTGGCACCAAATTATACCACAGGTATAGGCTATCAGCCTGGAAAGATACAGATTACTAAAACTAGATTTATTCCAAAATCTGGACAGAATGCTGCTAGTTCTAGTTCTAAAAATTCATATGCTTCAACTAGTTATTCATATGGTTATAGATCAAATAAAGTTTATTTTTTAAAATATATTGATTCTGTAAGTTATTTGAGACCCATAAGACAAATCTGGGTACCTAAAGCTTTGATTGCTAACCTGTCTGGACCCAAGAAAATCTGGGTACCAAAATCATTTTCTGTTTAAACCTGTTTTGTAGGAAACCTTCTTGAAGAGATCTCACATGAAGGTATGGTACTTGGATAGTGGGTGTTCAAGTCATATGACTAGATATTACTCATGCTTCAAGATTTTAATCAAAGTTGATGGAGGCCATGTCACCTTTGGTGATAATTCTAAAGGAAAAATCATCGGCCTAGGCTAGATTGGTAACACTGATTCAGTTTTGATTTCTAAAGTTTTGTTTGTTGTTGGACTTAAATACAATCTGTTAAGTATTTCTCAGTTATGTGATGATGGTTTCAATGTTAAATTTGAAAATTATTCTTGTAATTTTTTTAACTCTAAAATTTTTTTAGTACTTTCTACTTTGAGAAATGAAAATGTTTATGCTGTTGATTTGAATTCTTTATCTAAAAAACATTACTTGCTTAAATGATTTTCATAAAGAGTCTTGTCTTTGGCACAGAAGATTAGTACACTGCAACATCCATTCACTTAGAAAATTGACTAGGAAGAACTTAGTTAGAGACCTACCTAAACTTGAGTTCCTAGCTGATAAAGTTTGTAATCCCTGTCAAAAGGGAAAGAAACATAAAGTTTCTTTTAAATCAAAGAAATAAGTTTCAACTTCTCAACCTCTCGAGTTGGTTCACATGGATTTTTTTGGACCTTCTAGAGTTTATAGTTTAAATGGGAAGAACTATGTCTATGTCCTAGTAGATGACTTTTCTAGATATACTTGGGTATACTTCTTAGCTTACAAAAGTGAAGCTTGTTCTTACTTTATTAAATACTCCAAGTCTGTAGAGAACCTTAGTGTACTTAAGATTAAGACCCTGAGAAGTGATCATGGTCGTGAGTTTGAAAATCATGAGTTTGAATCTTACTGCTCACACAATGGCTATAGTCACAACTTTTTCCCCCTAGAACACCTCAGCAGAATGGTGTAGTAGAAAGAAGAAATAGAACCCTTAAAGAGATTGCAAGAACTATGCTTAATGAATATGACCTACCTGTTTATTTTTGGGCTAAAGTTGTAAACACAGCTTGTTATATTATTAATAGAGTTTTGATCAGACCTGTTCTTAAGAAAACCCCTTATGAGTTGTGGAATAATAGGAAACCTAAGGTTAGTTACTTTAGAGTTTTTGGCTGCAAAGTCTTTATTATCAATACAAAGGATAATCTTGACAAGTTTTCATCCAAGAGTGATGAAGGTATTTTTCTCGGTTATTCTTTAACTAGAAAAGCCTATAGAGTCTTTAATAAAATAACCAAATGTGTGGAAGAATCTGTTCACATCAATTTTGATGAAACTGATCCACAAGAACCTAAATCTTCCATTGAAAATCTTGAATAAAATCTCTCTTTTCTAGACCTTAATGATAAAATCAATGAGTCTGTTGTAAAGGCATCCAGTTCTGTACATATTCCAGAATCTGCTTCTATAGAACCTAAACTTAGAGAAGAGCCTGAAATTTCTAGTCCTACCGTTACTAGATCAACTAGGATTCTAAATAATCATCCTTTAGATGCTGTTGTTGGTAATCTTGATAGAGGTACACAGACTAGGGATTCTCTAAGAAACCAGGTTGAACATCAATCCTTTCTTTCACAGCTAGAACCTAAAAATATCAATGATGCAATCAATGATGAATTTTGGGTAATGGCTATGCAAGAAGAGTTAAATAAATTTGAAAGAAACAAAGTCTGGGAATTAGTAGAAAGACCTAAGGACACTTTGACCATAGGCACTAAATGGGTTTTTAGAAAAAAAAATTGATGAGTTAGGAAATGTAGTTAGAAACAAAGAAAGGCTAGTTGCACAAGGGTATAGTCAAGAGGAAGGAATAGACTAGGAGGAAACCTTTGCCCCTGTAACTAGATTATAAGCCATTAGGATCTTACTTGCCTATGCTGCTCATCTGAATTTCAAGTTATATCAAATGGATGTCAAAAGTGCTTTTCTAAATTGTTTTATAATTAAAGATGTTTTTTTTGAACAACCACCTGGATTTAAAAACCCCCGTTTCCAAAATCATGTTTTTTAACTTTCTAAAGCTTTATATGGTTTAAAACAAGCTCCAAGAGCTTGGTATGATAGACTTAGCAATTTTATTATTTCAAAAGGTTTTAATAAAGGTATTACTGACCCAACCCTTTTTATTAAAAGATTTTCTAAAGATATTTTTATAGTACAAATCTATGTTGATGATATTATTTTTGGATCTTCTAAACATTCTTTATGTACTGATTTTTCAAAGAGTATGCAAAATGAATTTGAAATGAGTTTAATGGGAGAACTCAAATATTTTCTTGGATTTAAAGTTTTTCAAAATGAAAATGGTATTATTTTGAATCAAAGTAAATATACAAAGGATCTTTTAAAACGTTTTGGTTTGGGTAGTATTAAGGAAAGTGATACTCTTATGAGTACTGTTTGTAAGCTGGACATTGATGAAATTGGGAAACTAGTGGATCAAACAAATTAAAGAGGTATGATTGGAAGCTTACTTTACCTTACTACTAGTCGACCAGATATTATGTTTAGTGTGTGTATGTGTGCAATATTTCAAGCTAATACTAAAGAATCTCATTTTTCTTGTTGTTAAAAGAATTTTTAAGTATCTTAAACATACTGTAAATTTAGGTTTGTTTTATCCAAAAGGACAGTATTTTGAATTAATGAGTTATTCAGATGATGACTTTACTAGTTGCAAGTTGGATAGAAAAAGCACATCTGGAACATGTCATTTATTGGGAAAATCCTTAGTATCTTGGTGTAGTAAGAAACAGAATTTAGTTGCTTTGCCCACTGTTGAAGCAGAGTATATAGCTGCTGGTATTTGCTGTGCACAAATTCTGTGGATGAAACACATTCTTTTGGACTATGGATATGATTTTAAGCATGTTTCAATAAACTGTGATAACACTAGTGCAATTAACATCTCCAAAAACCCTATATCTCACTCTAGGACCAAAAACATTGATGTAAGGCACCACTTTTTGAGAGATCATTACCAAAAGGGTGATATTACTCTTGAATTTATAGGTATTGAACATCAATTAGCTGACATTTTCACCAAACCTTTAAGTTTGGATAGGTTAAGTTACATTAGACATGAGTTAGGAATGATAGATCACTGATATACCTCACTGATATACCTCGCTGATATGAAACTTCACCGATATGAAACCTCACCGATATACCTCACCATTAGGAATTATCACTGATATACCTTATCGATAAGTATGCGATGTTTTAAACTTCTGTCTGCCGCCAGAATCTGTATCATTTATACTTTACTTTTTATATTTTAATTATTTATTTTATGATTCCTAAATGATAAAACTAAATCTTAATTACTTCTCGATCCACCTCTATAAGGCCCCAGCCTTAAACCTTACTTAATATTGAATTAAATGAATAATTCACATTGAGGATCTTTTCAGGTTTAGAGTTTTAGAGAATTAGAACATAACTATTACATCTCAAAAGATTACAAAGTAGACACTTCTACTAAGTTTCCATAATAAAAAAAACTCTTAAAAAGAAACATGTCTAGTTCCATGTCTTATATAGCATGGCATTCCCTTGATCCCATCCTTGACCTTATTCCACTTTAAGTCCTGTGAAAAACATTTCGAAAAAAACTTGGGGTGAGCATAAAAAGCTCAGTAAGGGATACACAAAGAATGAAAACTGTTACTTTTTCAAACATCAAGTAAACCATGTATACTCTAACAAAGTAATACCTTCACCATCATGAAGTAGTAAAAACTCTTCACTGAATAAAGTATCATTACTTACCTTTTTGTAACCAAAGGATTACCATAAAACCCATATAAAGAACACATAGCATATATAAAGGTAACTTGGGACATAAACATACTTAAGTGGAATAACCATACGGTCGACTTCCACACATATCACTTAATGGAATAGCCATACAGCCAATTTCCATACATACTTAATGGAATAGCCATACGGCCGACTTCAATACCCAATGCATTGGAGGTTATAACGTAACCACCCGTCCTGGTATTCACGGCACCACCCGTCATATGGTTTATAACGTAACCACCCGTTAAAATGTCCAAGTACCAATATAAAATCATAAAACATAAAACCAATATAAAGGAATGATAACATTTCCACATTTCAATCACAATATATCATAATAGAATCCTTTATCAAAACCATTTTCAATACCAAAATACATAAAAGTGTATATGGTATTTATTTTATTTTAAAAACATTACGGCTTGTTGAGGAAGCCAAAGACCAAATAATACTCGCGGCGGCGGAAAAGGTCATTGTCACCGCGTACGTTAAAAAAAATTCCTTTTTGTCGTTTAGTAAAACGCTTCGTAGAAAAAGATTCCTTTTGTATAAAAATAAAATTCAAAGGGGTTTATACACCGTATAAACGAATGTTGTGTATAAAAGGAAATATGCCTCAATAAAAGGAGATTGAGACGAAGTCCCTTACCTTGGGTCCGACTTGACTCGATCGCTCTTTAACGTCCTGAATAATAAACTTGAGTTAATTTCTACTTGATTAAGAACCTTTTTAAAGTTCATTATTCCTTTTATATCACTTATTGCCATGTTATAAACATTATTTAACCATTTCAGTTAATAATGTTTGTTTTGTCGATATTTGGTTCTTAAGTCGAAAGTGGACTTCTTACAATTACATGTTGTTCATGTGGTCAAAGCTTCTTTATATCCAGAATGACATTCCTGATTTGGATATCATATATATCATATATATCCAGCATATACATGTATTTATAATATTACATAATCATTTAGAGGTAAGAAATGAAATGCACCGTTCATGGAGACGGTAAGCCGTACGTACGCATGAACGCTACTTTCATTTCTTTGTCATATTAATGGAATTAAAACTAAATGAGAGGTATGTATATTTTAATTCCAGAATTATATTCATCATTTATATATATCATTCATTATATATATCCATTATATACATGTACTTTTAATATTACATTACATTTGGGGATAAGAAATGAAATGCACCGTTCATGGAGACGGTAAGCCGTACGTACGCATGAACGCTACTTTCATTTCTATCTCATACTTTAAAGGAAAGAAATAATAATGATATAGAGGTATATTATAATTCCAGTATAACATCATATATAATAACTTTAAATCCATCCTTTACACGTCCCACATATGGCATTAACGAATCACATCACTTTGAGGGGGCGGTAGTCCGCACTTCCTTAAATGAAGATATCGTGTTTACCCATAATGGAAACCATAAAGGTATGCCCAAAATGAAAAATACAGAATCTTAAAGAAAACATAAACATATTATATATCATATATAAATATAGTGACATCTTAATGGCCACCTTTTAAGGTGTTAAAAGAATGTTGAACAATCATCGTTTTGGGAGGCATAAATTCACCATCCACGGAAACAGTATGTTCTTTAACCATTAGATGAAGGTGTGTGTAAGTGTAGCTCTAATTCTTCTTATAACAACATCCTAGTATAATTAATATACTGGAGTTGTTACAAAAGAAATAAATAAAAAGAGTTTATGGGGTTGGAGAAGCAAAATAATACAAAAGGACTCAAGTGAAGACATTACCACAAAATCGGGTAACTCCCTTTGGTTTGAGATCAAAGGTTTCCTTGGGAAGACTTCTGCCCAAAGTGAGGCTTCAAGAAGTAAGAGAAGGAAGTGGAGAGACAAAATGGGCAGGGGTTGTCCGAGTCAAAGGCTTTGGGAGTTTGGGTAAGGTGGTAGAGGTGGGGGCCTTTTATAAGAGGAGAGGAGGGGCACTTTTGGAAAGTAAAGAAATATTACTTTATTTGAAAATGTGTTTCGGTTTTAAAAGGTCCCACATTGATATAATTCGTGGATAAGGTTATAAGGGTTCGAAATACACCCATCCAATAAGTTTTGGACATGTGTAGTTCATAGATTTTACATTATCTTTCCATTTTATTTAAATTGTCAGATAATGATGTCATCGCTGCATCATTATGATGTCATAAATAATTTAATTTATTTAATGTCTAAGAATTATAAAAAAAATACTATGATGTAGGAAATCTTTTTATCTTTCCAATTACTATTTATAATCAAAAATATGACTTGTATAACCCCATTTAAAAATTGTTTTAGAAAAACGTATCATGTTTGTGCCGTTTTTTTACATTAACATTAAATAAAAGGTATTTATGTCATTTTCCAACCAAATTGGCTCCATGGGGTCCCCAAGTTAACCCATGGATTTTCTTGGTTGGCCATGAAACATCCAATGAGGGTAGGACATGTGTCTAGGTCATCTCATATTATTAAAACATTATTTTTACCTTAAACTACACTAATTACCACTAATCGCGATTAAAAACTTAATAAGTTACTATTCACCAAAAAATTATTTTAATCTCATTGAACCACATTTTACTTCTTAGTGACAACCATGTATGTCGGATTTTTGAAATTCAATACACAAAGGTGGAAAAATTTCATTTAAATGGAAAATCAGTTTTTATAATTACCACTTAGTGATTTCACTATTCATCAAAAATTGAAGTTTTTCAGAAAAAATCCAAAAATTCACCCTAAGCTATATTTGATATTCCGAATTCAAAAATGAAGTCTATTTTAAAAAATTCAAAACATATAAGTCAAATTAATTAATTTAATAATTAATTCCCGTTGTCATGACAAATAGCGTGTTTTTGTGAAACAATAAGTATCAAAAGATTGACACTAGTTTAAGTCTGATTTCAAAGTGAAATTAATTCCAACGACCACTATTGGATTTAATGGTAAAAATATTTTCTAATTTCACTCTAAAACCAATTCAAATAATAATCTAATCATATGAATAAATTAGATCAAAAAGAGGTTTTGAATTAAAATACAACATTTACAATATTCATTAAAAAAATGAACTTTATCGGAAAGATACCAAAAATTTACACAAAGTAAATTTTGATGTCCCGATTCTAAAGAAGAGTTATATTTGGTCCAATAGAATTTATAAGATTGATCAAAACTATATTTAATGATGGTTTTCCATCAAAAGGTGATAAGTGAACCTTTAGTGAAAAATTAGGGTATAAATACCTAAAATTGAATTCTTTCCGTATTTTAAGCCTTTATCGCTTATTGGATAAATTTAAAAACATATATAATCATATTTTAGTTATTTCTATCCATTCCTTCCAATACAACGGCTACATGTTAACTACCATTTAAAATAATATTATTATATTACTAGTGTGCAATGTAAGTTTTCAAAGGAACTCATCGTTGCGTATCGGGTACACTATCGAACATAGAAACCCCTTTAAAATTAAAATATTAATATTTAATTCATAAATATTAATAAATATGAAAATTATTTATTATTTATTTACCTGGGATGTTACATCCTTCCCCCCTTTTGGTAATTGCGTCCTCACAATTTTATTCACTTATCGAATAAGTGGGGGTATTTATCCCTCATAGCATTTTCAGATTCCCACGTTGCCTCTTCAATCACATGGTTTTTTCACAAAACCTTTACCTGATGAATCACCTTATTCCGTAACACCTGCTCCCTGTGGTCAAGAATCTAGACTGGTTGTTCTTCATAAGATAGGTTCTCTTCCAGCTGAACTACCTCTGGACTCAAAACATGAGATGGATCTGGCATGTACTTTCTCAACATCGAAACATGAAAAACATTGTGTACCTGAGATAAACTCGGAGGTAAATCCACTCGGTAAGAAACTGATCCAACTTTCTCCATAATTTCATATGGTCCAATGAACCTTGGACTCAGCTTTCCTTTCTTACCAAATCTCATCACACTTTTCCATGGAGAAACCTTGAGAAAAACATGATCACCTACCTCGAAAGATAGATCCTTCCTCCGGTTATCCGCATAACTCTTCTGCCTGCTCTGAGCTGTTCTCATGTGTTTCTGAATCAACTGAACCTTTTCTACCATCTCTTCTACCAATTCTGGTCCTATCAACTTCCTTTCACCCACTTTATCCCAGAAAGCTGGAGTTCGACACCGCTTCCCATTTAATGCCTGAAATGGTGCCATCTGTATACTAGAATGAAAACTATTATTATATGAAAATTCAACAAAAAAATATGTTGGTCCCAACTTCCCTGATAATCCATCGAACAAGCTCGTAGCATATCCTCCAATGTCTGAATTGTTCGTTCTGACTGCCCATCTGATTGAGGATGAAAAGCTGTACTAAAATTTAATTCAGTACCCAACGACTTCTGAAGGCCTTTCCAAAAGTTAGAAGTGAACCTGGGATCACGGTTAGATACAATGGAGAGAGGAACTCCATGTAACCTGATTATCTCTTTAAGATACAAACGGGAAAGTTGATCTAGAGAGAAAGTATCTCGTATAGCTAGGAAATGAGCAGATTTGGTCAAGCGATCAACAATAACCTAGATTGCATTATTACCTTGAGATGTCCCCGGTAATCCCACAACAAAGTCCATGGATATGTTTTCCCATTTCCACTCTGGCACTGGTAAAGGCTGAAGCATCCCTTTAGGTAACTGCCGCTCTGTTTTAACCTGCTGACAAGTCAAACACTTCACAGTAAAATCAGCAATATCTCTTTTCATTCCATCCCACCAGTAATACTCCTGCAGATCTCTGTACATCTTAGTACTGCCAGGATGAACTGAAAACGGAGAACTATGAGCCTCACATAACAACTCATTCTTCAACTGTGAATCACAAGTCACACATAATCTCTTCCCAAACCTCAAAACACAATCATTATCAATGTTGAATTCAGGCAACTTACCTTTCTGAACCAGCTCTACCTTTTTCTGCAACTCGCTGTCTTGCTTCTGTGCTTTCTTGATTCTGTCTGATAGAGAAGATTTCACTGATACCTGGAACAAAACAGAAGGACTTCTTGCACCAACAACTTCTATGCCAAAGTTAATTAAATAAAAAACCAAAGGATCTCGTTCCAAACGTAGCATGGTTAATGAAGCATTACTTTTTCGACTCAAAGCATCGGCCACTTTATTTGCTTTTCCTGGATGGTAGTGGATTGTACAATCATAATCCTTGATTAATTCCAGTCATCTCCTCTGTCTCATGTTCAATTCTTTCTGAGTGAATATATTCTTTAAACTTTTGTGATCGGTATATATTTCACACTTTACTCTATACAAATGATGCCTCCAAATTTTCAAATCAAAAACAACAGAAGCTAATTCCAAATCATGTGTAGGGTAATTTACCTCATGTGTTTTCAACTGTCGTGAAGCATAAGCAATTACCTGATCATTCTGCATTAGGACGCAACCAAGTCCTTTCAATGAAGCATCACTGAAGATGAAAAACTCACCATTTCTGGAAGGTAGTGCCAAAACTGGAGCATTCGCCAATCTTCTTTTCAGTTCCTGAAAACAATCATCACATTCTTTCGTCCAGATAAACTTAACACCCTTCAGAGTTAGCTTAGTCATTGGACCAGATAACCGTGAAAAATTTCTAACAAACCTTCGGTAATAGCCTGCCAAACCAAGGAAACTACGAATCTCTGTTACATTTGTGGGTCTTGGCCATTCTTCAACAACCTTTGTTTTTGTAGGATCAACGGTTATCCCATCTTTAGAAACAATGTGACCAAGGAAAGAAATTTATTGCAACCAAAACTCACACTTTCTGAATTTCCCATACAATTTCTTTTCTTTTAAGGTTTGCAAAACAACCCTTAAATGACTTTCATGCTCCTCTTTACTTTTAGAAAACACCAAAATATCATCAATGAAAACAACCACAAACTTATCCAAGAACTCATGGAATATTCTATTCATAAGGTCCATGAATACAGCAGGTGCATTGGTTAACCCAAAATTCATAACTAAAAATTCATAATGGCCATATCTAGTACGGAACGCAGTCTTCGGAACATATGCTTCCTTTACTTTCAACTGTTGGTACCCCGACCTCAAGTCAATCTTCGAAAAATACTGAGCTCCCTGGAGCTGATCAAAAAAATCATCGATATGAGGCAAAGGATACTTGTTCTTAACAGTAATATTATTCAAGGCTCTATAATCAATGCAAAGTCTCATTGATCCATCTTTCTTTTTAACAAACAAGACAGGAGCACCCCATGGTGATGTGCTAGGTCGAATGAAACCTTTATCTAATAACTCCTGCAATTGTTTCTTTAACTCTAAAAGTTTAACTTGAGCCATTCGATAAGGGGGTTTTGAAATTGGCTTAGAATCAGGAACTAAGTCAACAGTAAATTCAACTTCCCGATCATGAATAATACCAGGCAACTTATCAGGAAAAACATCAAGATACTCATTTACCACCGGCACATCATTAATCTGAACAGTTCCTTTATTTTCAACAATATGTGCAAGGTAACATTCATTTCCATCTTTTACTAGTTTCTCAACTTCCTGATACGTTATCAAAATCAAGGGTTCATTCTTGTACACAAACTGAAAATCTTTCTGAAAAGAAACCATTTTAGCTCTGCAGTCAATCTTAGCATGATAAACAGAAATACAATCCATGCCCAAAATAACATCAAACTCTACTAGAGGCAAAACAATAAGGTTTTCTGGTAGATTATTTCCACACACAAGGATAGGAAGGTTCTTATAATTCCTTTTTGCCTCAAAGTTCCCTTCGGGTGTTTTTACCATAAGTTCAGGGTTCATATCTTGAGATGGAATTTCCAATTTACTAGAAAACTTCTCAGAAATGAAAGAGTGTGTAGACCCTGAATCAAACAACACATTGGCATAATCTGAACAAACAAACAGTGTACCTGATACCACTTCATTCGATGGCCCAACATCTGCTGAAGTTGTTGCAAAGGATTTCACCACCCCTTTCTGCTTGTAGTCTGGCTGCATTCCCCCAGTTGAGTTCTTCATTGGACACTCGTTTGCATAATGACCCATTTCATTACACTTAAAACATCTTACCGTTGGCTTTTCATTGCCTGCTTTATCATCTTCCTTACAGTTACGAGCAATATGACTAGACTTACCACACCGAAAGCACTTACCAGACTTGGATAAACATTCTCCAGGATGCATTTTACCACACTTCTCACAGGATGGATATTTGGTTTTCTTACCTCCTTGCTTCTTTGATGAATTCTTCCCCTTTGCCTGCCAACTAGACCTCTTATTCTGTTGTTTTTCATAGAACACCTGATCATCGGCAAACTCCATTTCCACCTTCTCCGCACATCGAACAAGTTTTTCATAACTTTTGAACTCACGAGAATCTAAAGCCCTTCGATACTTTGGCTTTAACCCTGAGTAAAAACAGTTCATTTTACTATCAAGATCTCGTATGAAGTTCAGAGCATACATTGCCAATCGAGTGAACTTTGCTTCATAAGCAGCCACTGAATCATCCTCCTGCCTCAATTCTCGGAACTGTTTTTCCATCCTAAGATGAACCACCTTAGGAAAATATTTCTCAAGAAACATACCTTTGAATTCGTCTCAGTGAAGATCCTCAATCTCATCACTATCCCTGATATTTTTCACCATCGACCACCACTGATCAGCTTCACCTTCAAAACGGTAAACAACAAGACTAACCTTTTGATGTTCTGAACACCCCATGACATCAAAAATCTTCTCCAGTGCTTTAATCCACCCTTCAGCTTGCACAGGGTTAGATGATCCTCTGAATGATGGGGTATGTTGCCTCATGAAGTGTTCCACCACTGACATGTTCCTCTGTGGTTGATCTGGCTGATCTCGTGCATGGATACCACCACCATTTATAGCCTGAGTCAACTGTGCCATCACTACAACAAACTGTTCAGTTCCGATTTCGACCATCTCAGGTTGCTGATTTGGAAGGTTGTCTTCCTCCTGATGTCGTCCCAACATAGCTGCTTTGTTTCCTCTGTGGAAAACCATTCTGAACACTGAAATATCTTAGGCGAAGCAACATGGTAATCTATAAATGCTATATCATTTCAATCATATCATAAATTAACTTATAATTTAACAATTTTCTAACTCCTAAAGTTGTCTAAACTGACCTTTGATACCAACTATAATGCCCCAGCCTTAAACCTTACTTAATATTGAATTAAATGAATAATTCACATTGAGGATCTTTTCAGGTTTAGAGTTTTAGAGAATTAGAACATAACTATTACATCTCAAAAGATTACAAAGTAGACACTTCTACTAAGTTTCCATAATAAAAAAACTCTTAAAAAGAAACATGTCTAGTTCCATGTCTTATATAGCATGACATTCCCTTGATCCCATCCTTGACCTTATTCCACTTTAAGTCATGTGAAAAACATTTCGAAAAAAATTTGGGGTGAGCATAAAAAGCTCAGTAAGGGATACACAAAGAATGAAAACTGTTACTTTTTCAAACATCAAGTAAACCATGTATACTCTAACAAAGTAATACCTTCACCATCATGAAGTAGTAAAAACTCTTAATTGAATAAAGTATCATTACTTACCTTTTTGTAACCAAAGGATTACCATAAAACCCATATAAAGAACACATAGCATATATAAAGGTAACTTGGGACATAAACATACTTAAGTGGAATAACCATACGGTCGACTTCCACACATATCACTTAATGGAATAGCCATACGGACAATTTCCATACATACTTAATGGAATAGCCATACGGCCAACTTCCATACCCAATGAATTGGAGGTTATAACGTAACCACCCGTCCTGGTAATCACGGCACCACCCGTCATATGGTTTATAACGTAACCACCCGTTAAAATGTTCAAGTACCAATATAAAATCATAAAACATAAAACCAATATAAAGGAATGATAACATTTCCACATTTGAATCACAATATATCATAATAGAATCCTTTATCAAAACCATTTTCAATACCAAAATACATAAAAGAGTATATGGTATTTATTTTATTTTAAAAACATTACGGCTTGTTGAGGAAGCCAAAGACCAAATAATACTCGCGGCGGTGGAAAAGGTCGTTGTCACCGCGTACGTTAAAAAACATTCCTTTTTGTCGTTTAGTAAAACGCTTCGTAGAAAAAGATTAATTTTGTATAAAAGTAAAAGTCAAAGGGGTTTATACACCGTATAAAATAATGTTTTGTATAAAACGAAATATGCCTCAATGAAAGGAGATTGAGACGAAGTCCCTTACCTTGGGTCCGACTTGACTCGATCGCTCTTTAACGTCCTGAATAATAAACTTGAGTTAATTTCTACTTGATTAAGAACATTTTTAAAGTTCATTATTCCTTTTATATCACTTATTTCCATGTTATAAACATTATGTAACCATTTAAGTTAATAATGTTTGTTTTGTCGATATTTGGTTCTTAAGTCGAAAGTGGACTTCTTACAATTACATGTTGTTCGTGTGGTCAAAGGTTCTTTATATCCAGAATGACATTCCTGATTTGGATATCATATATATCATATATATCCAGAATATACATGTATTTATAATATTACATAATCATTTAGAGGTAAGAAATGAAATGCATCGTTCATGGAGACGGTAAGCCGTACGTACGCATGAACACTACTTTCATTTCTTTGTCATATTAATGGAATTAAAACTAAATGAGAGGTATGTATATTTTAATTCTAGAATTATATTCATCATTTAGATATATCATTCATTATATATATCCATTATATACATGTACATTTAATAGTACATTACATTTGGGGATAAGAAATGAAATGCACCGTTCATGGAGACGGTAAGTCGTACGTACGCATGAACGCTACTTTCATTTCTATCTCATACTTTAATGGAAAGAAATAATAATGATATAGAGGTATATTATAATTCCAGTATAACATCATATATAATAACTTTAAATCCATCCTTTACATGTCCCACATATGGCATTAACGAATCACATCACTTTGAGGGGGCGGTAGTCCGCACTTCCTTAAATGAAGATATCGTGTTTACCCATAATGGAAACCATAAAGGTATGCCCAAAATGAAAAATACAGAATCTTAAAGAAAACATAAACATATTATATATCATATATAAATATAGTTACATCTTAATGGCCACCTTTGAAGGTGTTAAAGGAATGTTGAACAATCATCGTTTCGGGAGGCATAAATTCACCATCCACAGAAACAGTATGTTCTTTAACCATTAGATGAAGGTGTGTGTAAGTGTAGCTCGAATCCTTCTTATAACAACATCCTAGTATATTGAAGATACTGGAGTTGTTACAAAAGAAATAAATAAAAAGAGTTTAGGGGGTTGGAGAAGCAAAATAATACAAAAGGACTCAAGTGAAAACATTACCTCAAAATCGGGTAACTCCCTTTGGTTTGAGCTCAAAGGCTTCCTTGGGAAGACTTCTGCCAAAAGTGAGGCTTCAAGGAGTAATATAAGGAAGTCTAGAGACAAAATGGGCAGGGGTTGGCCGATCCAAAGGCTTTGGGAGTGTGGGTAAGGTGGTAGAGGTGGGGGCCTTTTATAAGAGGAGAGGAGGGGCACTTTTGGAAAGTAAAGAAATATTACTTTATTTGAAAATGTGTTTCGGTTTTAAAAGGTACCACATTGATATAATTCGTGGATAAGGTGATAAGAGTTCGAAATCCACCCATCCAATAAGTTTTGGACATGTGTAGTTCATAGATTTTACATTATCTTTCCATTTTATTTAAATCGTGAGATAATGATGTCATCGCTGCATCATTATGATGTCATAAATAATTTAATTTATTTAATGTCTAAAAATTATAAAAAAAATACTATGATGTAGGAAATCTTATTATATTTCCAATGACTATTTATAATCAAAAATATGACTTGTATAACCCCATTTAAAATTTGTTTTAGAAAAACGTATCATGTTTGTGCCATTTTTTTACATTAACATTAAATAAAAGGTATTTATGTCATTTTCCAACCAAAGTGGATCCATGGGGTCTCCAAGTTGACCCATGGCTTGTCTTGGTCGGCCATGACACATCCAATGAGGGTAGGACATGTTTCTAGGTCATCTCATATTATTAAAATATTATTTTTACCTTAAACTACACTAATTACCACTAATCGCGATTAAAAACTTAATAAATTACTATTCACCAAAAAATTATTTTAATCTCATTGAACCACATTTTACTTCTTAGTGACAACCATTTATGTCGGATTTTTGAAATTCAATACACAAAGGTGGCAAAATTTCATTTAAATGGAAAATCAGTTTTTATAATTACCACTTAGTGATTTCACTATTCATCAGAAATTGAAGTTTTTCAGAAAAATTCCAAAAATTCACCCTAAGCTATATTTGATATTCCAAATTCAAAAATGAAGTCCATTTTACAAAATTCAAAACATATAAGTCAAATTAATTAATTTAATAATTAATTCCCGCTGTCATGACAAATAGCGTGTTTTTGTGAAACAATAAGTATCAAAAGATTGACACTAGTTTAAGTCTGATTTCAAAGTGAAATTAATTCCAACGACCAATATTGGATTTAATGGTAAAAATATTTTCTAATTTCACTCTAAAACCAATTCAAATAATAATCTAATCATATAAATAAATTATATCAAAAAGAGGTTTTGAATTAAAATACAACATTTACAATATTCATTAAAAAATGAACTTTATCAGAAAGATACCAAAAATTTACACAAAGTAAATTTTGATGTCCTGATTCTAAAGAAGAGTTATATTTTGTTCAATAGAATTTATAATATTGATCAAAACTATATTTAATGACGGTTTTCCATCAAAAGGTGATAAGTGAACCTTTAGTGAAAAATTAGGGTATAAATGCCTAAAATTGAATTCTTTCCGTATTTTAAGCCTTTATCGCTTATTGGATAAATGTAAAAACATTTAAAAACATATATAATCATATTTTAGTTATTTATATCCATTCCCGCCAATACAACGGCTACATGTTAACTACCATTTAAAATAATATTATTATATTACTAGTGTGCAACGTAAGTTTTCAAAGGAACTCATTGTTGCGTATCGGGTACGCTATCGAACATAGCGACCCCTTTAAAATTAAAATATTAATATTTCATTCGTAAATATTAATAAATATGAAAATTCTTTATTCTTTATTTACCTGGGATGTTACAACCTCAAACCCCTTGCCCTTAAGCCTTAGCTCCCGAATCTCGTGAAAACCCTAAGTTCCTCGAACTAGAAATGGAAAAAAACCAAAATTCCTACTGTCAGAGATGACATTGATGAGCTGAATGTGAAGAAGTAGAAGACAGAGCCGGAAGGAAGTAGCAGTGTCAGTAGAACAAGGTTGGGGAGGCGACCAGTCAACCCGCATTTACAAAATAGAGTTATTGTGATTGAAAAAGAGCTATGCGTGGAATGGCTGTTGTGTAACACCCTAATATTTTATGAGAAATATATTTTTTTATGTCTTATGTTATACACAACATCAAATGAATCTTTCACTACACACAACACTAGTTTGGCTTGCGTTATACGCAAGAGCAACCTTCCTTGATAGCGTGTATTGTACGCAATATCGAGTTTCACTAAACAACAATATATTATTATAATATTATTATGGACTAGCCATTATGAATAGTATTAACTCCATTTTTAATTTTATAACATTATGATTCATCTTACATATTTTCTAAAACATGGTATGTGAACAAAATAAATTTTTCGAGTAAAATAAGTATTTTTCAAAAAATGCAGTTTTGCCGCCTTTTGATGGCGCACCAACTTTAAATCTAGTTTTTGACATGTTTATAAGGTCAATTTGACAAAATAAAATTCTTCTTTGGAATCAGGATATAAAAATTTACTTTGGATAAATTTTTCATATTATTCTGATAACTTTCATATTTAAATGAATAGTAAAAACTCGTTATATTTTAATTAAAAATAACTTTTTTCATCGCAATAATTTATATGGTTAAATTATAATATTGAATGGTTTTAAATTATAAATAGAATATATTATTACCATTTAATATAATTTATGTCATTACCATTAATTTTACATTGAATTCATAGATAAAAACATTTCAATCTTTGGCAATGTTTTAACTTTTAAAACCCGTTTTCTTAACAACGGGATTAATTTTAAATTAATTACTACAACTTCTGTGTTTTTAATTTTGAAAAATGGATTCAATATTTGAATTCAGTGGGTCCAAATTATGTTAATAGGTAACTTTTATTTTATTTTTTGATATTATGAATAGTAACTACGGTAATTTTTATTTACTATAATTAAAGGTAAATCGGGTAATTAAGAGTAAAAATAAGATTACAAAATTACCCTAACACTTTTCAAAATCCTATTGGATGAATAAAAGTTAACCCATATAACCTAAGGGTCATACTAGATTCATTTCATGTACTTTTGACCATGAAATAATAAAATTAATTTTAAAACCAAAGAAAGTGACAACATGTCACTCTCGTAAATCTTATAAGTGTAATAATTTTAATTTAGTGATAAACTTCATAAATCTTCAGATATAAATAGTCCTTGAATAAAATTATCTACATCATATGAATTTATTTATAATTTTTAAGGATTAAATAATTTTCATTAATTATGACACAATAGTGATGTTGAAATTATTTTATTAATTGAAATATCAAATAAATGATTTTAAAAGATTTAAAATAAATTTTATATGAACTATTTAATGTGCTCCACTAATTTTCTAGATAAATATGATAAGTTATAAATCTATTAAAACTTTTAGTTCGAACATATCTTCTGTGTATATTTTATTTAAATTCAAATAAATGAATAGTGTCAAAATTGACACTATTGTTATTTTATAAAACTTACATATTATAAAATTGTTTAAAAATCACAAAAATATTTAAAATTTATAAATTAAAATTTATATGGTCGAAAATTTAATAAAGTATACAATTATGGACAATTCACAACATATAAGTAATTATTTATAATGATTTAAAATTTAGAATAGTATTACCACAAATAAAATTAAATAGATTATATAAGGATAAATCAACTTGATAATGTTTAAAATAAATTCCCAACTTGTATAAATTTTATTGTTTGATGATATTACAACCCTATCTCATCTAATCTTCGGATTTGAGTCATTTTTGGAGGTTTTTATGTGGGGTTGGAATTTATTATAAATTAATATTTCTTATAATTCCAAAGGTGCCCCTCTCCTCCCTTATAAAAGGGAACCTCCTCCCTCTCCTCTTTACACAACTTTGAGCCTTCAAGCTCAGCCAACCCCTACCCATTTCCCTTATCGACCTCCCTAGAAACATACTAGAGGTCCTGGTCTTCTTCAAAGACCAATTTTAGTATCCTAAAAGGAGGTTTCAAAGAGGCATGTCGAAGAAGAGGTAATATCCTTTACCAATTCTTTCAAATTCATTTCTTCTTCTACTTCCTCTTCTTTTTTTTTTATTTCATAATAAAGTAATAACATCAGTATCACTCATATACTGATATGTTATTATAAATATGAAATAACCATATTTCACCTTCGATCCATCCTATGGAAAACGAAATCACCGCGCGTGCGTACGTACAGAATATCGTCTCCACGCCGTGGTATAATCTGTTTTTCCACCACCACCTTACTTGGATGGGTATAAGAATGGAAGAAATAACTATATATGATTATTAAGTGATATTTATTCTAAAATATTATACATCATACACTTCAATACATTTCCACAATCATTGGAACGATATCGTCGCTCGTGCGTACGTACGGCTTATCGTCTCCACGGTGCGATGTGATTCGTTCTACATGATCTTCATTAAACCATGATTATATAAACAAATTGAATGAATAAATATGATATATATTATAAAAATAACATTCTTTAAATGATGTATCTATAACCTAAAAATAGGAAGAAGAATTTGTTCGACAAAAGACACATAAGAACATAAAGCAATAAACACCCGAATAACAAGTAGCAATGAAATATTACTAATAAGAAGATAAGAATATGACCATATATGATATCATAACAATGAATATGATTCTGGAATAATTCAATGACATTTTTTAATCATTATACAGGAGGTTTGGATACGCACAAAGTATATCAGACCTAAGGTAAGGGAAAATCTCGCAATCTCATTTTTATCCGAGATTGTTTATACTTTAGAATTTTACTGGGGAATATTTATCATGCACATCCATGTTTCCTTAATATGTAATATTATTTATATCATCCTAAAACTGTTTAAATCCAATTTTACCTACTGGTGAATTTTTAGTAAATGATATGAAATGAATCTTTTGTCATTTTCAGTACGATATACTTTTTGACTTTTTCGGCCAAAGTACGAGAAGAATGTTTTTTTTAACTTATACGGCATGAATGGATTTTTATGATTCCATAGAACATTATTTCTATGAATATTCCTTTACAAATTTTCAAGTTTATTTTTAATTAAATTCTTTTACTTTAAAATGTTATGACCTGTTAAGAAAGGAAAAAAAATTTGAAGTAGAAAGGATATTTTCCTCAAGAATGGAGTTCAAGTGTTTTTATCAAAATTATTTTCCATATAAGATAATATAGGGTTCTGTTTCTATCCCTATTATTACATTGTTTGATTATGTTGTGATGGAATTATTTTTATGAAGTCCTTTATCTTATATGAATTGTTTTATGATGTCACGATGTTTAAGAATCTCATTTTTATTACATGGGTTATGCTATGATGTATGATTTATGATTTTGTGGAACACATAAGAATGGTTTCATTATGAGATGGGTGGGACCTATATCTCCCTCCAATGTCTTGGGTAAAGATTTATATCTCATGAGATAGACATGGATGGAACGACAAGTTAAACCGGTTCAGTGATACAGGACTAGAACGAGGAGTGAACTCAGTTCAGAAATGGAGTTTGTCCGCTATGATAGTCTTGGAAATGAGTCTTGACTAATAATAAATGATTTTTTATGATTATGTGTGTATGCCACAATGTTTCATGTTTTAAGTTATGATTATTGGGATTACATTTCACTACTATGATTTATCCCATGTTATGATATTATGATCTCTTTTGCAGGTTAAGATTTTCAAAATGTTATGTTCTTATGAATATGATATGATTGATATTTCTTTTGTTTACCCTTACTGAGCATTTGAGCTCACCCTTTTGTATGTTTTCTTTTCCCCAGGTCAGGAAGAAGGGTACTAAGTAGGATATGCCAAAAGGGACTCTAGATATGATGAAATAAATGGGAGAAAATGTAGATTCTTTATGAACCAGTTGTTTATGTTTCCCAATTTCTAAAGATACTATACCTATACGGTCCTACCATGGTTTTGTTATATGTTGTAATAAGTATGATTCAATTCTGAAGTAATAACAATGTATGTAAAGTGTGGGTCATTATAGTTGGTATCAGAGGAAAGGTATAGTCAACCTTTGGAAACTAGGATGTGAAAGCCTTAGTAAGAACCCTAAGGATATGTCTAAGCATAGAACATAATCCTAGTATTTTAGAAATGGACATGAATAACCTATGATAAGACTTAAAGTGTGAAATTTTATTACTGATTATGTGGTTTTCCTATTGTAATTAGTGTTTATCACACTATGCTTCTTGGTTTTAGTCAATGGATAGAACCTGAAGGAACCGTGTTAATGCTGAATGCGATGGACAATGCAATGATTTTCCCCCTGAGCAACCAAACGTTATGGGAGCTGGAATGAAAAATCGTGTATCCATGCTCACACAACTTTCTCAAGTTATGAATCATGTTGGACTTCCAAATGAGCAAAGGAAGGAGCAACATTCTGTTGAATCCTTCATGAGGCAGCGTCCACCTTCATTCAGTGGGTCTTCTGATCCATTAGTGGCTGAACAATGGATTAGTACCAGTGAAAATATATTTTCAGTTCTACAAAGTTCTGAACATGATAAATTCATCTTAGCAGTGTATCGTTTGGAAGGTGATGTTGATCAATGGTGGAGTATTATCAAGAATACGAGGCAAGGGGATGAAATTGATTCCATGGAATGGGACGAGTTCAAGAAATTATTTTTCAATAAGTGCTTCCCTCGTATTCTTTGAACAAAGATGGAGAAGGAGTTTCTTGAACTGAAGCAAAAGGATGATGAATCAGTTGGTACCTACAAAGCAAATTTTACAAGAATTTCAAGGTACACTTCTGGAATTATTATCCAACCTGAGAGTAAGATCGATCAATTCTTTAGTGGCTTAAAACCAAGTCTTCGAAGGGCGTTACCCATAAGGGACTTCAATAGCTATGAGGAAATTGTCTGATGTGCTCTCAAGGTTGAGATGGAGATTAGAGTAACTCATCAGTCATATGGGTTTGATAAGAAGAGGAAAATGGAATTCAAAGGAAAATCTAAAGACCACACTAAAAAGAAGATGAGTTTTCCTTTATGCTCAAATTTTGGAAATAAACATGGAGGTAATTGTCTTAAAGGGACAATCAAATGTTTTAAGTGTGGAAAAGAAGGTCATCGGGCAGTTGAATGTCGAAATAATGGGAAGAAGATGTATAATTATGCGAACAAAGAAAGGGATACACAGAATGCACCTCTAACACTTCAATGTTTCAAGTGAAAAGAGATGGGGAATTATTCCAATCAATGCCCAAATCCAAGGGTTGTTGATGATGATCGACGTCAACAAACTCTTAAGGCCAAAGACAAAGGAAAATCACATGCAATTACAATCGGTGACGTGGAGTATGATAACGATGTAAAGACCCGTAAATTTCAAGGAAATGTTTTTCTTAATTTTATTTGGAATTTTACAAGAGCGCAGTTTCTGACGGCACCTGATTCCGAGGCCCGGTGTGCCCGGAATCATTTTCCGAAGTTTGGCTCGGGTACATTCAGTGAACGGACGAGCGGGTTTTTCTAACTTTGAAACCGGTGCCCGGAATCGAATTCTGAGGGCACCGATGAAATCGCAGTGCCGGTATTCTCTTAGAAACGCCTCTTTTGGAGTTGTGTTTGCTCGGGTGTGGCTTTTAATTTTCGGGCTTAAAGTTAAGAAATAAAATAATTTTACGACAACTTTATTTTATTTCACTTAAGCCACTTGGAAGCCAATTGAAGTCACTTAAAGGCGGCTTGAACTGAGTTGAACTGGATAGGATGTTATCCAGAAATATCCTACCCCCTTGGTAGGATATTTGTGAGGTGGGGCCCGCACGAGCCCCGCCGTTTCTTTCCGCTAAGAAACGCACCCGTGAAAACCCGTCTTAATGAAAGTCAACCGACGCGTTTTCTAAATTCTTAACAGACCATTTAAATGGGCTGTTTCTTTCGTGAATTAAATGGGCTGTTTCTTTCGTTAATTAAATGGCCTGTTTCTTTCATTGAATTAATTCAACGAATTAATTCAATCGTTTCTTAACCGGTTTTCGTGTGTTGGCATATTAATAAAATAAGACCAACCCAAAATCTTTTGAGAAGATTTGAGAGGATCCTTGTTTCTTCTTCTCCCTCGCGAAGAACGAGAAGAACACGAAGAACGCGAAGAACGCCGAAACCGGAAGTCGACGAAGCGACACCTTGATCCGCATCGCCGACAACGTTCTTCTGCGACGTCTCTTCTTCCGCGACGGATCTTCGATCAGCTTCTTGAGGTAAGAGTCTCGGACCTTCCTTAATCTCCTTCGTGGTTCTTAACCAAAAACACGGATTTAATTAATTAAATTAAATCTGCTGTTTCATGATGCGTTGAGTTCGCCGACTCAACACCGGATTCCGCGACGACGCGACGCCTCCCCGCGACGACGTGACGATCCCTCTCTTCCGCGACGATCTTTTCCGCGAAGAACGCCCGCGCGCGACGATCGACGAGGTAGGGATTTTATATTATGAGAATTACCCCTTTTTAATTTTATTCCCGTCTATATTTCTTTAAAGAAATTAAAGAACCATTTTGTGAACAATTTCTAATCTTATTAAAAATTGTTGTTTCTTGTGTGGAATAAATTTCTCCCGGTAGTTTATCTCTAACGCGGAGGGTGCGGGCCAAACGAACACGGCCCGACGACCCTCCGTCGTTCTTCATTTTGTGCGGATTTGACGGACGACGACGGAACGTGCCGCAGCGGATGTTTGGCGATCCCGCAGTAAAGAACGGATCCCGGGAGGAGCAACGGCGCAGACGGGAAGGAAAACGGGCCACCGGAGCGACGTCGGCGGCCCGCGGAAGCTGCCGGCGGCGCGGGTTGTCGGCGCGGCGGCGCCGGCAGCTGGAGGCGGCGGCGCCCCGGCACGCCGCCGGACGAGGCCACCGCGGATGAAGCCACGGCGACGGCGGCCAACAGACCCGCGGCCGCGCAGGTCCGGTTCGCCCAGGCGGGACGCGGGAGAGCCGCGTCCGCGGTTCACCAGCGCGGCCCGCACGCGGGCCGCGGTTTTCCTCAGGCCGCGGGTCAACGCCCGCGGCGCCTGCCGCTCGGCCAAGCCGAGCCGGTCGAGCCGGACCGGCCTCGGCCGGGCCGGGTCGGCCCGGGTCGGCCCGGGCCCGTACCCCCCTTCTTCGGACGTTTTCGTTCAAACGCCCGTAACTTGAGCTTCGTGCCTCCAAACGACTCGCCGTCAGTGGCAACACGATCCTTGGATCAAGACGGTCGTTTCGGTATATCGCACTCAAGGTTTCGGAATACTTTGAGTTCGGCCAGGTTGGTTCGTACACGAGACCAACCGGGCCCTCGGAGCAGAAACGCTCATATCTTGAGCTACGGACGTCCGATTGACGTGCCGTCAGCTTTGTTGAATTCTTCTAAGTGAGACGGATCTTTTGGCATACTCCGCCCGAGGTTTGGACGCAGGTGGAGTGCGGTCGGGTTGGTTTTGCCTTAAAAACCAACCGGGCCCCTGGGACGAAAATGCCAATATCTCTCAGACCGGGCGTCCGATTGACGCGCTGTCTGCGACGTTGAGTTCCTGTTGACGATACGGAACTTTTGGATACATCAACTTCGGACTTCGTGACAGTTGATGTATCAGCCTCTCGGCTCGTGGAGCGGACCCTCCCGAACGAGCTTGCTGTGTGCGGGAACCCTAGGCTGGCTGCGACTGCTACTTCGACAGCGACGACCGTGCAGAGATCCTCAGTGGACTGCGGCGACGACTGTGCAGAGATCCTCCGTGGACTCCGACGACGACCGTGCAGAGATCCTCAGTGGACTGCGGCGACGACTGTGCAGAGATCCTCCGTGGACTCCGACGACGACCGTGTAGAGATCCTCCGTGGACTGCGGCGACGACTGTGCAGAGATCCTCAGTGGACTGCGACGAATACTGCACTCAGCGATCCTACGTGGATTAGTGCTATAGGTCCTGCGTGGGCCCGGTCCTGTGTGGGCCCGATCCTGTGTGGGTCCGATCCTGCGTGGGTCAGCGCTCAGCGGTTCTGTGTGAGCCAGCGCCTACAAGTCCTGCGTGGGCCCGGTCCTGTGTGGGCCTGATCCTGTGTGGGTCCGATCCTGTGTGGGTCACTGCAAGGTTAGTACCTATCGATCCTTCGTGGGTCCGACGACTTAGATGGTTCAGTGATCATCTTTATCGTCATCCGAAGAAGTATACCTGTGTGAGATGAATCTTGTGTTTCTCTCCTTTGTGGATTGTGTTGAGCTATCCTGTGTGGAATTACTGTTTACTCTCCTTTGTGGATTGTGTTGTTCTATCCTGCGTGGGTATGCGTTTTGCTTTCCTGTGTGGACTGGGTTGTGCTAGGGCTCGGACGTTGGAGCCGATCGGGGAATTGAAGACTTAGGTATATGTATGGGCATATACCTAAGTCGTGTCAGATGTTACTTCGTGATTGTATCTCTTCTTCGTGATTTATCCTTTGTGGATTTCGGGAGACCTTCGGGGGTCTCGGGGTCCCTACTGAGTAGCTTATACTCACCCCTGCACGGGCTATGCCCGCACTTCGTGGTGTTGGTTGCAGACGACGGACAGCGCTGATCGTGGAGGAGGCGTGCGGAGCAGGACAGTACCTGGAGGTGGACCACTGGGCGGGACGTACTCGGAGCGGTTAGGTGGACCCGAGGAGCAGTGGAGGCTATTTGTACCCACCCTCCAGGTGGGACTTCCAGAGGACGGCTCGGTGCTGCAGTTTTTCCTTTCAGTTGTTGTTTTTCCTTTCAGTTGTACTTTACAGTTGGGCTTGTATTTCCGGCCCCTTTTACTTTCAGCACAGCTTGTACAGTTTTTATTTAGTGTTTACTTTTCCGCTTGCTTACGCTGTGGTGCTTGTTTACTTTTCAATGGCAATGTCTTCCCTTTTTGTTGGGATTTACGCCTTGGTGCTAGTCGCTAGCCCCTGGCCTATGGAAGGCGGGCTTGGGGTAGTCACGGAACGGGCCTCGAGGACGGGTCGTGACAAATTGGTATCAGAGGCGGTCGGTTCTACCGCAGACTCTGATCTTTCTTCTATGTGAAGCAATAGTGTTTAGTGTATTGAGTGTGGTTATCAGTCCAGGGAGTCCAGTGTTTGTGCGGCGGCCGACGTATCCATACACCAGGACCCTGACTTCTGATTCCTGACTTAATGCACGAAAACATTGATTGCATGTGTGTTTCAAGTTTTCTCTGTGATTACTTGTGTCAGCTCACCAGGTATACTATTCTGACCGTGGCATACTTGTTTCCTTTTCAGGATGGTACGACGACAGCAGCCAGCTAGGGTTCCTAGAGTAGGGCGCGACGACAGCCCACCGAGCGACGAGGCCTCGGTACAGGGCCCGTTGACAGCAGAGGCACCGGCGGTACCTTTACCCGCCGAGCCCCCGATGCTTCCAGCACTGGCAGCTGATGACGCACGACGCCTCGGAGCTCTGCACGAGTTCCAGCGCCAGCGACCACCCAGGTTCTGTGGGGAGTCGGACCCCCAGGCAGCCGAGGACTGGATGGAGGCGGTCGTCCGAGTTTGCAGGCTAGTGAGGACACCAGCAGACCTCATGGTGATCCTCGCGGCGAGCCTACTGCACGCAGCAGCCGGACGCTGGTGGAGCCTGATGCTCCAGGTACACGATGAGGCCACCCTCATCTGGACGGACTTCGAGATCCTCTTCCGCTCAGAGTTCGTCCCAGCCACCCTCTGTGCGGTGCGCATCCAGGAGCTTCTTCAGCTGCGGCAGGGCAGCTTGACGGTCGCTCAGTACGCGGCGAGGTTCACCGACCTATCTCGCTACTCGACAGACATGGTACGGGACCCCTTCTTCCGGGCCCGGACCTTCGAGCAGGGATTGAGACACGAGATCAGGGCATCGCTGATCTCCCTCAACATCCCGACCCAGGCAGGAGTACTGGAGAGAGCCCTCCTGATCGAGAGCTTCCTGGCTGAGTCCACAGCGAGACCTACCGCAGGGCGGCAGATAGCGGAGTCTTCGGCAGCTGGTAGCCGGCGGATGACTCAGGGTTCCAGGCGGACCAGGCCTTCCGGCAGGCGACCTCGGGACACTGGCTCAGCAGTGCAGGGCACCCAGCCCGAAGCCAGTCTTCCGAGAGGCAGGCAGTGCTACGAGTGCGGCGGGCAGGGCCACATGGCTCGTGACTGCCCGACCCGTCGTACCGAGGGTCAGCAGACGGTGGAGGGACCACCCAGGCAGAGGCAGAGGGTCGACCGTGGCGGTCCACAGGGAGGAGGCAGACGAGGCAGAGGAGCTGGCCGAGCAGCAGGTGGTGGGCGACGCTTTGAGGCTCTGCCACCACCACCACCAGGAGGCCCGCCCCGACCACAGGGAGCTGGCGGGCAGAGACAGGCTCAGCTCCAGGTAGCGGAGGCCTACGACCACGGTGCGCCAGAGATGATTCGAGGTACGATCTGTGTCTATTCCACCCTTGCTGCAGTTCTGATAGACACAGGAGCGAGTCACTCTTTCATAACCACTGCCCTTGTTCGGAGCTCGGAGATTCCGATAGAGCCGTTGGCTCGATCCTTACGGCTAGAGACTCCTACGGGAGCAGACTCGACGATTACGCACTGGTTCCGGCAGTGTGAGCTTACTCTAGGAGGCGAGAGCTTCGGCTGGGATCTTCTTGTAGCGGCGTCGAGGCCTTACGACGTCATCTTGGGCATGGATTGGTTATCTACGGTCCATGCTCAGATTGACTGCATTAGGCGCAAGGTGCGATGTGTGCGCACCGACGGGAGCAGGTTCGCCTTCACCGGCGAGAAGGGAGCCTTAGCAGCACAGGATGGACTCACGCAGAGGAGAGGTCAGCCCATCACTCATCAGTTGGCTAGCCTCATCCTGGGAGCAGTTGACGTGCGGAGTCCCAGTTTTCCTGCAGTGGTGGATCAGTACGCGGACGTCTTTCCCGACGACGTTCCAGGACTACCTCCTCGCAGAGAGGTAGACTTTTATATTGACCTGTACCCCGGGACAGCCCCGATATCCACTCCAGCATATCGGATGGCCCCCGCTGAGCTTCGAGAGCTGTGGGTACAGTTGGAGGACTTGCAGGGCAAGGGATTCATCTGACCCAGTGTTTCGCCCTGGGCTTCCCCGATTTTGTTCGCCAAGAAGGCGGACGGGAGCTTGCGACTGTGTGTCGGTTATCGTCGCCTGAATCAGGTGACAGTGAGGAACAAGTATCCGCTACCCAGGATTGATGACCTCTTCGACCAGCTCAAGGGAGCACGGTGGTTCTCGAAGATAGACCTCAGGTCAGGCTATCATCAGCTTAGAGTTCGAGACGAGGATGTGCAGAAGACGTCCTTTAGGTGTCGGTATGGCCACTATGAGTTCTTGGTTATGCCTTTCGGCGTGACCAACGCTCCAGCAGTGTTCATGAGCCTCATGAACAGGATCTTCCAGCCATACCTCGATCGATTTGTCGTGGTCTTCATCGACGACATTTTGGTGTACTCGACGACGGAGGAGGAGCACGCCTACCACCTGCGTGTTGTACTAGACACACTCCGAGAGCACCAGCTTTATGGCAAGATCTCGAAGTGTCAGTTCTGGTTACGTGAGGTCCACTTCTTGGGGCACGTCATTTCTGAGGCGGGAGTTGCAGTGGATCCCGCGAAGATCGAGGCAGTGCTAGCTTGGGAGCCACCCAAGAGCGTGACAGAGGTGCGGAGTTTCTTGGGCCTAGCCGGATACTATCGGAGATTTGTTCCGGACTTCTCCAGAGTTGCGGCCCCACTCTCAGCGTTGACGAAGAAGGGGAAACCCTTCGTGTGGTCAGACAGATGTCAGCAGGTCATCCAGGAGAGGATGAGGACAGCACAGAGCCGACAGAAGTCATATGCTGACAGGAGGCGGAGGCCACTAGAGTTCGAGGATGGCGACCACGTCTTCTTGCGGGTCTCACCTCGACGTGGTTTGAGGAGATTTGTCCGAGGCGGCAAGTTGTCTCCACGCTTCATCGGACCCTTCCAGGTCCTCAGCAGGGTTGGCGAGGTGGCTTATCGTCTGGCTCTGCCACCTCAGTTGCACCGGGTGCACGACGTCTTCCACGTATCCCAGCTGAGGAGATACGTGCACGACCCGACACACATCATTGACTATGGGGAGCTAGACGTGGATGATGGAGCGACTTTTGCGGAGGTCCCAGTGGAGATAGAGGATCGACAGGAGCGGGTCCTACGTGGGCGATCGATTCCTCTTGTGCGCATCAGATGGCAGCACGGTAACCTCCAGGAGAGCACTTGGGAGCGGGAGGCTCAGATGCGTGCTCAGTACCCACATTTGTTTCCCTAGTTTTTGATGTATCTTTACGAGGACGTAAAGTCCTGAGGTGGGAGTAATGTAAAGACCCGTAAATTTCAAGGAAATTTTTTTCTTAATTTTCTTTGGAATTTTACAAGAGCGCAGTTTCTGACGGCACCTGATTCCGAGGCCCGGTGTGCCCGGAATCATTTTCCGAAGTTTGGCTCGGGTACGTTCAGTGAACGGACGAGCGGGTTTTTCTAACTTTGAAACCGGTTCCCGGAATCGAATTCTGAGGGAACCGATGAAATCGCAGCGCCGGTATTCGCTTAGAAACGCCTCTTTCGGAGTTGTGTTTGCTTGGGTGTGGTTTTTAATTTTCGGGCTTAAAGTTAAGAAATAAAATAATTTTACGACAATTTTATTTTATTTCACTTAAGCCACTTGGAAGCCACTTGAAGCCACTTAAAGGCGGATTGAACTGAGTTGAACTGGATAGGATGCTATCCAGAAATATCCTACCCCCTTGGTAGGATATTTGTGAGGTGGGGCCCGCACGAGCCCCGCCGTTTCTTTCCGCTAAGAAACGCACCCGTGAAAACCCGTCTTAATGAAAGTCAACCGACGCGTTTTCTAAATTCTTAACAGACCATTTAAATGGGCTGTTTCTTTCGTGAATTAAATGGGTTGTTTCTTTCGTGAATTAAATGGCCTGTTTCTTTCGTTGAATTAATTCAACGAATTAATTCAATCGTTTCTTAACCGGTTTTCGTGTGTTGGCATATTAATAAAATAAGACCAACCCAAAATCTTTTGAGAAGATTTGAGAGGATCCTTGTTTCTTCTTCTCCCTCGCGAAGAACGCGAAGAACGCGAAGAACGCGAAGAACGCCAAAACCGGAAGTCGACGACGCGACACCTTGATCCGCATCGCCGACAACGTTCTTCTGCGACGTCTCTTCTTCCGCGACGGATCTTCGATCAGCTTCTTGAGGTAAGAGTCTCGGACCTTCCTTAATCTCCTTCGTGGTTCTTAACCAAAAACACGGATTTAATTAATTAAATTAAATCTGCTGTTTCATGGTGCGTTGAGTTCGCCGACTCAACACCGGATTCCGCGACGACGCGACGCCTCCCTGCGACGACGCGACGATCCCTCTCTTCCGCGACGATCTTTTCCGCGAAGAACGCCCGCGCGCGACGATCGACGAGGTAGGGATTTTATATTATGAGAATTACCCCTTTTTAATTTTATTCCCGTCTATATTTCTTTAAAGAAATTAAAGAACCGTTTTGTGAACAATTTCTAATCTTATTAAAAATTGTTGTTTCCTGTGTGGAATAAATTTCTCCTGGTTGTTTATCTCTAACGCGGAGGGTGCGGGCCAAACGAACACGGCCCAACGACCCTCCGTCGTTCTTCATTTTGTGCAGATTTGATGGACGACGACGGAACGTGCCGCAGCGGATGTTTGGCGATCCCGCAGTAAAGAACGGATCCCGGGAGGAGCAACGGCGCAGACGGGAAGGAAAACGGGCCACCGGAGCGACGCCGGCGGCCCGCGGAAGCTGCCGGCGGTGCGGGTTGCCGGCGCCGCCGCGCCGGCAGCCGGAGGCGGCGGCGCCCCGGCGCGCCGCCGGACGAGGCCGCCGCGGCTGAAGCCGCGGCGGCGGCGGCCAACGAACCCGCGGCCGCGCGGGTCCGGTTCGCCCAGGCGGGACGTGGCAGAGCCGCGTCCGCGGTTCACCAGCGCGGCCCGCACGCGGGCCGCGGTTTTCCTCAGGTCGCGGGTCAATGCCTGCGGCGCCTGCTGCTCGTCCAAGCCGAGCCGGCCGAGCCAAGCCGGCCGAGCCGAGCCGGCCGAGCCGAGCCGGCCGAGCCGAGCCGGCCGAGCCGGACCGGCCCCGGCCGGGTCGGGCCGGGCCAACCGGGTCGGACCCGGGTCGGCCCGGGCCCGTACCCCCCTTCTTCAGACGTTTTCGTTCAAACGCCCGTAACTTGAGCTTCGTGCCTCCAAACGACTCGCCGTCAGCGGCAACGCGATCCTTGGATCGAGACGGTCGTTTAGGTATATCGCACTCAAGGTTTCGGAATACTTTGAGTTCGGCCAGGTTGGTTCGTACACGAGACCAACCGGGCCCTCGGAGCGGAAACGCTCATATCTTGAGCTACGGACGTCCGATTGACGTGACGTCAGCTTTGTTGAATTCCTCTAAGTGAGACGGATCTTTTGGCATACTCCGCCCGAGGTTTGGACGCAGGTGGAGTGCGGTCGGGTTGGTTTTGCCTTAAAAACCAACCGGGCCCCTGGGACGAAAATGCCAATATCTCTCAGACCGGGCGTCCGATTGACGCGCCGTCTGCGACGTTGAGTTCCTGTTGACGATACGGAGCTTTTGGATACATCAACTTCGGACTTCGTGACAGTTGATGTATCAGCCTCTCGGCTCGTGGAGCGGACCCTCCCGAACGAGCTTGCTGTGTGCGGGAACCCTAGGCTGGCTGCGACTGCTACTTCGACAGCGACGACCGTGCAGAGATCCTCAGTGGACTGCGGCGACGACTGTGCAGAGATCCTCCGTGGACTCCGACGACGACCGTGCAGAGATCCTCAGTGGACTGCGGCGACGACTGTGCAGAGATCCTCCGTGGACTCCGACGACGACCGTGCAGAGATCCTCCGTGGACTGCGGCGACGACTGTGCAGAGATCCTCAGTGGACTGCGACGACTACTGCACTCAGCGATCCTACGTGGATCAGTGCTACAGGTCCTGCGTGGGCCCGGTCCTGTGTGGGCCCGATCCTGTGTGGGTCCGATCCTGCGTGGGTCAGCGCTCAGCGGTTCTGTGTGAGCCAGCGCCTACAGGTCCTGCGTGGGCCCGGTCCTGTGTGGGCCCGATCCTGTGTGGGTCCGATCCTGTGTGGGTCACTGCAAGGTTAGTACCTATCGATCCTTCGTGGGTCCGATGACTTAGATGGTTCAGTGATCATCTTTATCGTCATCCGAAGAAGTATACCTGTGTGAGCTGAATCTTGTGTTTCTCTCCTTTGTGGATTGTGTTGAGCTATCCTGTGTGGATTTATTGTTTACTCTCCTTTGTGGATTGTGTTGTTCTATCCTGCGTGGGTATGCGTTTTGCTTTCCTGTGTGGACTGGGTTGTGCTAGGGCTCGGACGTTGGAGCCGATCGGGGAATTGAAGACTTAGGTATATGTATGGGCATATACCTAAGCCGTGTCAGATGTTACTTCGTGATTGTATCTCTTCTTCGTGATTTATCCTTTGTGGATTTCGGGAGACCTTCGGGGGTCCCGGGGTCCCTACTGAGTAGCTTATACTCACCCCTGCACGGGCTATGCCCGCACTTCGTGGTGTTGGTTGCAGACGACGGACAGCGCTGATCGTGGAGGAGGCGTGCGGAGCAGGACAGTACCTGGAGGTGGACCACTGGGCGGGACGTACTCGGAGCGGTTAGGTGGACCCAAGGAGCAGTGGAGGCTATCTGTATCCACCCTTCAGGTGGGACTTCCAGAGGACGGCTCGGCGCTGCAGTTTTTCCTTTCAGTTGTTGTTTTTCCTTTCAGTTGTACTTTACAGTTGGGCTTGTATTTCCGGCCCCTTTTACTTTCAACACAGCTTGTACAGTTTTTACTTAGTGTTTACTTTTCCGCTTGCTTACTCTGTGGTGCTTGTTTACTTTTCAATGGCAATGCCTTCCCTTTTTGTTGGGATTTACGCCTTGGTGCTAGTCGCCAGCCCCTGGCCTATGGAAGGCGGGCTTGGGGTAGTCACGGCACGGGCCCCGAGGACGGGTCGTGACAAACGAAGTGGCGAAAGGTACACTTATCGTCCACTCTAAAGTAGCAAATGTTTTATTTGATTCTAGATCCACCCACTCTTTTATTTCTAAAGAATTTTAAGGGTATCGTCGTATTACCTCAACAATTAGATGTTGAGTTATCTATGACAAATCCTAATGGCACAACGGTCGCATCAAAAGTTTACAATTCTTCTCCGATTGAAGTTTGCGGGAAAGTGCTTCCTGGAAATATTGTAATCCTTCCTATAGTGGAATTTGATGTGATTCATGGCATGGATTGGCTTTCTTCATATGGAGATCATATCAATTGCCAAAGAAGGGAAGTCACATTTCATATTCTAGATAAATCTATGATTATCTATCGATGCAAGGATGAACATGACCTTCCAGTGGAAATTTCTTCCATCTTATGGGTCTTGATTCCACTAAATGAAGGTTTATTTATCTCAAATGGTTGGCGAGAATCTCATGATTAAGAATACACCCATTGTGCGGGAGTTTTATGATGTCTTTCCGGATGAATTTCCAGGTCTTCCACCAAATCGTGAAGTTGAGTTTTCAATAGAACTCATACCGGGTGCTATGCCTATTTCAAAAACACCTTATAGAATGGACCCAATTGAGTTGTAGGAATTGAAGAAGAAAATCCAAGAGAATCTTGATAAGGTATTCATACGCCCTAGTGCGTCACCTTGGGGAGAACATGTTCTGTTTGTTAAGAATAAAGATGGATCAATGAGACTCTGCATTGATTATCGAGAACTTAACAAGATCACTATCAAGAAAAAATATCCTCTACCATGCATTGATGAATTATTTGACCAACTACGCGGAGCTCTAAACTTTTCCAAGATTGATCTTCGTTCAGGTTATCATCAATTAAGGGTCAAAAGGGAGGATATACCAAAGATGGATTTCCGTACAAGGTATGGACACTATGAATTTATAGTGATTCCATTTGGTCTTACTAATTCCTCTTCTATCTTCATGGATCTAATGAATAGAGTCTTTAGAGACTATCTTGATTAGTTTGTGGTAGTCTTTATAGACGATATTCTTGTCTATTCAATGAACAAGGAAGAACATGAAGATCACTTGAGAATTGCATTAAAGACCCTAAGAAAGGAGAAACTTTATGCCAAATTTACCAAGTGTGAATTTTGGCTTCAAAAAGTTTCATTTTTGGGTCACATAATCTCAAAAGAGGGGATATCTATGGATCCAGCAAAAACAGAGGTTGTCGAAAGATGGTTGAGACCAACAACAGTAACTGAGATCAGAAGTTTTCTTGTCTTGGCTGGATATTATCGACGTTTTGTGAAAGATTTTTCAAGGTTATCTAATCCACTCACCAGGTTGACTCGAAAAGGAGTTAAGTTCGTTTGGACGGAGGAGTGTGAAGAAAATTTTAAGGAGTTAAAACGAAGGTTATCCAGTGCACCTGTGCTCACACTGCCTTGTAGTGGAGAAAGGCTTGTGATCTACAGTGATGCATCCAAGAAGGGATTGGGGTGTGTTCTCATGAAAAATGATATAGTGATAGCTTATGCCTCACGACAGTTGAAAATCCATGAGCAAAATTACCCAACTCATGATTTGGAGTTAGCTGTGGTAATCTTTGCATTAAATATTTGGAGGCATTACCTTTATGGTGAAAGGTGTGATATTTATACTAATCATAAAAGTTTAAAGTATATTTTCACACAAAAGGAGATGAATATGCGCCAAAGAAGATGGCTGGAGTTGATTAAGGATTACGACTGCTCAATTCATTATCACCCTGGGAAAGAAAACAAGGTGGCAGATGCATTAAGTCGACAAGACCATGCTAGCTTATCTATGATGAGGATCACAAAAGATCCAATATTTATGGATTTACAAAGGATGGATCTTGGAATTATAATGGAAGGGGAAAAATATTATCTTTCTCAAATGAATGTTCAACCATCTATACATATGAATATTAAAGAGGCACAGAAAGAAGATGTAGAGTTACAAAAGAAGGTGACAAATGTTCTTGAATTTCACATTGATTGTGATGAAATAATAAGGTTCGGGAATCGGGTTTGTGTTCCTCCCATCCCAGAAATAAAGAAGGAGCTACTAGATGAGGCTCATAGTTCTTCATTCTCTATTCATCCTGGAATCACAAAGATGTATAGGGACCTAAAAGAGTACTTCTGGTTGGATGGCATGAAAAGAGATGTTGCTGAATATGTCTCTCGATGTTTGCTTTATCATCAAGTTAAAGCTGAGAGACAGAAGTCTAAGGGGATGTTACAACCATTACCAATACCCGAATAGAAATGGGAAAACATCACTATAGACTTTGTCACCAGACTTCCTAAAACATCCAAAGGCAATAATGCTATTTGGTTCATAGTTGATCGTCTTATGAAGTCGGCACACTTCATTGCTATTAGAGAATATTTCTCTTTGGATCATCTTGCCAGGATATATGTAAAGGAAGTGGTAAGATTGCATGGAGTACCACTTTCCATTATATCTGATCGGGATCCGAGGTTTACCTCGATGTTCTGGTGAAGTCTTCAGCATACTCTATATACAGAGTTGAGTTTAAGCACTGCTTATCATCCTCAGACAGACGGTCAGTCTGAGAGAACAATTCAAACTCTGGAAGACATGTTAAGAGCTTGCTCAATGGATTTCAAAGGTGGTTAGGATCAACACCTACCTTTGGTGGAATTTTCTTATCATAATAGCTTTCACTCCAGTATTCAGATGGCTCCTTATGAAGCTCTCTATGGAAAGAAATGTCGAACTCCAACTTGCTGGGATGAAGTTGGGGAAAGAAAGCTATTAGGACCTGATCTTGTTGATGAAATGGTAGAAAAGGTCTGATCTATTCAATAACACATAAGAGCAAATCAAATTCGACAGAAAAGTTATGCTGACAACCGAAGAAAAGACCTAGAGTTTGAAGTGGGTGATAAAGTGTTCTTACGAATATCTCCTTGGAAGAGAGTAATGAGATTTGGAAAGAAGGGTAAGTTGATCCCTAGGTATATCGGTCCTTTTGAAATATTGGATCATGTTAGGAAGTTAGCTTACCGATTGGCGCTTCCACTAAATCTCTATCAAGTTCATGATGTGTTCCATGTATCTCTCCTGAGAAAGTACATACCCGATCCTTCACATGTACTAAGCTAAGAAGTTGTACCGCTGGAGCAAGATCTTTCTTATGAAGAACAGCCGATATAGATTCTGGATCGTAGTGAAAAAGTTCTACGGAACAAGACCACTCGCTTGGTGAAAGTTTTATGGAGGAACCACTAATTAGAAGAAGCTACATGGGAGCTTGAGGATATGATGAGGGAGAGGTATCCTCATCTGTTTGTTACGAAGTGACGAATTTCGAGGGCGAAATTCATTTTAAGGGGGGTAGAATGTAACACCCTGATATTTTATGAGAAATATATTTTCTTATGTCTTATGTTATACACAACATCAAAGTAATCTTTCACTACACACAACACTAACTTGGTTTGCGTTATACGCAAGAGCAACCTTCCTCGATAGCGTGTGTTGTACGCAATATCGAGTTTCACTAAACAACGATATATTGTTATAATATTATTATGGACTAGATGTTATGAATAGTATTAACTACATTTTGAATTTTATAACATTATGATTCATCTTACACATTTTCTAAAACATGGTATGTGAACAAAATAAATTTTTTGGGTAAAATAAGTATTTTTTAAAAAATGCAGTTTTGCCGCCTTTTGATGGCGTGCCAACTTTAAATCTAGTTTTTAACATGTTTATAAGGTCAATTTGACAAAATAAAATTCTTCTTTTGAATCAGGATATAAAAATTTACTTTGGATAAATTTTTCATATTATTCTGATAACTTTCATATTTTAATGAATAGTAAAAACACGCTATATTTTAATTAAAAACAACTTTTTTCATCGCAATAATTTATATGGTTAAATTATAATATTGAATTGTTTTAAAGTATAAATAGAATATATTTTTACAATTTAATATAATTTATGTCATTACCATTAATTTTACATTAAATTCATAGGTAAAAACATTTCAATCTTTGGCAATGTTTTAACTTTTAAAACACGTTTTCTGAACAACGAGATTAATTTTAAATTAATTACTGCAACTTCTGTGTTTTGAATTATGAAAATGGATTCCATATTTGAATTTAGTGGGTCCAAATTATGTTAATAGGTTACTTTTTTTTATATTATGAATAGTAACTACGGTAATTTTTATTTACTGCAGTTAAAGGTAAATCGGGTAATTAAGGGTAAAAATAAGATTATAAAATTACCCTAACACTTGCCAAAATCCTATTGGATGAATAAAAGTCGTCACATATCACCTAAGGGTCGGAATAGATTCATTTCATGGACTTTTGACCATGAAATAATAAAATTATTATTAAAACCAAAGAAAGTGACAACATGTCACTCTCTTAAATCTTATAAGTGTAATAATTTTAATTTAGTGATAAACTTAATAAATCCTTAGATATAAATAGTCCCCAAAAATCTAATCAAATTATCTACATCATATGAATTTATTTATAATTTTTATGTGTTAAATAATTATCATTAATTATGACAGAATAGTGATGTTGAAATTATTTTATTGATTGAAATATAAAATAAATGATTTTAAAAGTATTAAAATAAATATTATATGAACTATTTAATGTGTTCCACTAATTTTATAGATAAATATGACATGTTATGAATCTATTAAATCTTTTAGTCCGAACATATCTTCTGTGTATATTTTATTTAAATTCAAATAAATGAATAGTGTTTAAATTCAGACTATTGTTATTTTATAAGAATTACATATTATAAAATTGTTTAAAAATCACAAAAATATTTAAAATTTATAAATTAAAATTTATATGGTCGAAAATGTAATAAAGAATACAATTATGTAAAATTAACAACATATAAGTAATTATTTATAATGATTTAAAATTTAGAATAGTATTACCACAAATAAAATTAAATAGATTATATAAGGATAAATCAAGTTGATAATGTTTAAAATAAATTCCCAACATGTCTAAATTTTATTGGTTGATGATATTACAATCCTATATCATCTAATATTTTGATTTGAGTCATTTTTAGAGGTTTTTATGTGGGGTTGGAATTTATTATAAATTAATATTTCTTATAATTCCAAAGGTGCCCCTCTCCTCCCTTATAAAAGGGAACCTCCTCCCTCTCCTATTTACACAACTTTGAGCCTTCAAGCTCATCCAACCCCTGACCATTTCTCTTATCAACCTCCCTAGAAACATACTAGAGGTCCTGGTCTTCTTCAAAGACCAATTTTAGTATCCTAAGAGGAGGTTTCAAAGAGGCGTGTCGAAGAAGAGGTAATATCCTTTAACGATTCTTTCAAATTCATTTCTTATTCTACTTCCTCTTCTTTTGTTGTTTCATAATAAAGTAATAACATCAGTATCACTCATATACTGATATGTTATTATAAATATGAAACAATCATATTTCACCTTTGATCCATCCTACCGAAAATGAAATCACCGCGCGTGCGTACGTACGGAATACCATCGCCACGTCATGGTGTAATCTGTTTTTCCACCACCACCTTACTTGGATGGGTATAAGAATGGAAGAAATAACTATATATGATTATTAAGTGATTTTTATTCTAAAATATTATACATCATACACTTTAATACATTTCCACAATCATGGGAATGATATCGTCGCTCGTGCGTACGTACGGCTTACCGTCTCCACGGTACGATGTGATTTGTTCTACATGATCTTCACTAAACCTTGATTATATAAACAAATTGAATGAATAAATATGATATATATTATACAAATACTATTCTTTAAATGATGTATCTATAACCTAAAAACAGGAAGAAGAATTTATTCGACAAAACACGCATAAGAACATAAAGCAATAAACACCCGAATAACAAGTAGCAATGAAATATTACTAATAAAAAGATAAGAATATGACCATATATGATATCATAACAATGAATATGATTCTGGAATAAGTCAATGACATTGTTTAATCATTATACAGGAGTTTCGGATACGTACAAAGCATATCGGACCTAAGGTAAGGGAAAATCTTGCAATCTCATTTTTATCCGAGATTGTTTATACTTTAGAATTTACTGGGGAATATTTATCATCCACATTCATGTTTCCTCAATATATAATATTATTTCTATCCTCCTACAATTTTTTAAATCTAATTTTAACTATTGGTGAATTTTTAGTAAAATATATGAAATGAATCTTTTGTCATTTTTAGTACGATATACTTTTTGACTTTTTCGGCCAAAGTACGAGAAGAATGTTTTTTTTAACTTATACGGCATGAATGGATTTTTATGATTCCATAGAACATTATTTCTATGAATATTCCTTTACAAATTTTCAAGTTTATTTTTAATTAAATTCTTTTACTTTAAAATGTTATGACCTGTTAAGAAAGGAAAAAAAATTTGAAGTAGAAAGGATATTTTCCTCAAGAATGGAGTTCAAGTGTTTTTATCAAAATTATTTTCCATATAAGATAATATAGGGTTCTGTTTATATCCCTATTATTACATTGTTTGATTATGTTGTGATGGAATTATTTTTATGAAGTCCTTTATCTTATATGAATTGTTTTATGATGTCACGATTTTTAAGAATCTCATTTTTATTACATGGGTTATGCTATGATGTATGATTTATGATTTTGTGGAACACATAAGAATGGTTTCATTATGAGATGGGTGGGACCTATATCTCCCTCCAATGTATTGGGTAAAGATTTATATCTCATGAGATAGACATGGATGGAACGACAAGTTAAACCGGTTCAGTGATACAGGACTAGAACGAGGAGTGAACTCAGTTCAGAAATGGAGTTTGTCCGCTATGATAGTCTTGGAAATGAGTCTTGACTAATAATAAATGATTTTTTATGATTATGTGTGTATGCCACAATGTTTCATGTTTTAAGTTATGATTATTGGGATTACATTTCACTACTATGATTTATCCTATGTTATGATATTATGATCTCATTTGCAGGTTATGATTTTCAAAATGTTATGTTCTTATGAATATGATATGATTGATATTTCTTTTGTTTACCCTTACTGAGCATTTGAGCTCACCCTTTTGTATGTTTTCTTTTCCCCAGGTCAGGAAGAAGGGTACTAAGTAGGATATGCCAAAAGGGACTCTAGATATGATGAAATAAATGGGAGACAATGTAGATGCTTTATGAACCAGTTGTTTATGTTTCCTAGTTTATAAAGACACTATACCTATACGGTCCTACCATGGTTTTATTATATGTTGTAATAAGTATGCTTCAATTCTAAAGTAATAACAATGTATGTAAAGTATGGGTCGTTATATTTTGTCTAGTAAATCGTTAGTTCTAGAGATGCTGGAAAATCAGAAGTGGGTAGAATGCTTTTCGAACAACAATGGCCCCTACTATCCGAAGTTGGTGAAACAATTCTATGAGTTTGTAAGTTTTGACAAATCTGATGAAGAAAATAGAATGTTTTCATGGGTAAATGGAAAAGAGATAGTTTTTTCTTATATTGAGTGGGCTGAATGCCTGAAGGTTCCACACGAAGGTGTTTCTATATATTTCTCAAAATCAGTACCACCTACAAGAGACATATTTGATTATGAGACTGCCTTAGAGGAGCTCATCGGTAATGGCAAGCAAAGACAGGTGGTGGCTACTGAAATGGATAGAGAGAATAGATTTAGGTTCAAGTTTTTTCAGCATGTTTTAATTCCAAGGAGGGGGGACTTTGCAAATTTGAGATATCAAGATATTTATCTGCTACATCTCTTGAGACATGGTGTGAAAGTAAATCTATGCAGGCGGCTAATGATTCAAATGGAGGATATGACCAGGCCAAAATCAAAGGTCAATGCCTTGTTCTTTGCCAAGTTGATCTCAGTAATGATTAAAGTGAAAGGAGTAGATGAGTCTCAGGATGAGACAGTAGTGGTAAGAAACAACTTCTGTATCACAAGCATTGTATGTAAATACATGAAGATAAACTGGAACCCATGGAAAGGAGAGTGGGTTACTGATGACAAAAAGTTATATGACAAGTTCAATCCTATGGACCAACCATCAAGACCTAAGGATGTGAGGGATCCAGGTCTGGGACCTGATGAAGAAGAGCCATAGTATAGTGATGATTCAGAAGAGGAAGATTCCTCCGCAGCAGATGGAGGAGATCTGGACTTGCCTCCTAGCCCAACTCCTGAAATTGTATCACAAGAAAAGGAGAGTGCTTCTTTGAACCTACCTAGTACAGAAACTATTTTGGGTGTAAGCAATAAATAAGCACCTATGGATGAGGAAGACCAGAAGAGAGCAGATCAGGAAGAGGCTGCTTGAGAAAATGAGGAAAAAGTTCATGCAAGTGAAGCATCTGTTTCTGTCAGCTTGAGCCTTAGTCCACTGATTGGACATTCCCAAATGCCTGTTGAGGAATTTGATGAAGTTGATAGACCTTTACCTATTCCTGAGGAACCTCCTGCTATTGTAGAAATGGAGATGGTTGTGAAGGATTCTGATGAGGAAGACCAAGCAACTGAGGGTACTGTTTCTGTACAAGAGAATGCACCAGTTGAGAGGAAGCATCCTACCAATTTTGGCAATGTTTCAGTGGTTGTTGAGTTTGAAGATTGGGCAGAGGACCCAGGGTTTGTAGTTTGTGGATTAGATTATCCAGATTCTGATAATGAGACATCCCTTCAGAGACCAAAAATCAATTATGATATTCAGCCTGAGATATTACCTGAAGATGTGGTCGGAATACATGATCTGGATAAGCTAAAGTCTGATCTTAAAATCATCCTTGTGGAAGAAATAAGGAAAATGGAAGCTTCACTGGTTTCATCTATTCAATAGATTATGAATGACTCTGTGGCCAGTATAGTATCTGAAAGATCACCTGTTGTGGCTGCACCTGCTGATATGATCACCAGGGATGACTTAAAATCCTTAAAGGCTGAAATGAAAGAGTCTTTTAGTGCTTCTGTTGTCAAATTGAAGCACTGCTTTGTTGAAGAGATAAGTAATTTGGAAAATTATTTTGAACCCTCTTGGTTGTAATGTGTCAACCTTTGTGGCAGAGATAATGGATGAAGTCACAGATTTCCAGAATCAGATATCTAGCTTGGAAAAGGATGTTGAAGTTCTAAAGAAATCGTTTGTCTCTTTGGAATCCTATATGAGTTCAAAATCTCAAGCAGACAAGGAATTGGCCTATGTGAAAAGTGTGGTGAGCCAGATGGTTTCAGTTTTTGAAGGTTTTAAAAAGTCTGTGGAAAATCATATTGGTGCCCAAGATACTGTAGTGAAAAATCTTATTAGTGGTATAACTGAGAGTTTCAAGGAAACTGTGTCTTTCTCTATCAGTTCTCTTGCTTCCATACCTTCAGTGGATTTGGATCAGATTAGAGCTTTGATGAAGGAGGAGCTTGGTTCGGCATCAACCAGTGGCTCTGTGGACTCATCTGATCTGACCAAAGTGCTAACTTCTACTAGAGATGCCACTAGAGATATCATGAAGATTGTTCAAGACTGTATGAGAGAAGCTTCTGCCTCTCAGAAATAGGTGAAAGACAAGGTAGATTATTATTTCCAAAGGGTTTATACCAAGCATCAGCTCAACAATCACTTCAATCTTCTGTTAGAAAACATGAAGCTACCACCAGTCAATCAAGCTTTCAGAGAACAGGTCAGCAAGCTCAGAGAGTTGACACCTGCACTGGAAAAATTCATAGAAAACAAGGATGATTTCATTTCTGCTATGGAGAGGGGGAGGAATCATTATGGATTTCAGAAATCTCTCGTTGCCTTTCTTGCATGTTGATGCTCGACCAGTGATTGTACCTCCAGCTTTACCTGCCTCTGCCTCTACTACTTCTCTTGCTCAAATGACTCCAGTCCAAGCTATCTAAATCCTTACTCATATGATCACTCATAGGACTACACAGTACAATCCAGGAACATTTTTAGTAGCTCAGCCTCCTCTGATCATTTCTGGTGTTCCTAAGCCTTCACCTGCATCCACCACACCTGAACCTTCTTCTGATCTCAAGGGGAAATCTCATTATGAGGATGTGGATTGATCAGTGGCTAAGATTTTTGATAGGAATCACCTGTATTTCTTATTTTTTTCTTTATGTATTTATTTGTATCTGTTTTCTCCAAGAAATATATATGATCTTAATTTCTTTTACTCGTTGTTACTTCTCTTTTCCTATATTTCCTTTTTTCCCACTTTTTGATTATCACAAAGGGGGAGAAATACTATCTAAGGTAAACATATCTGAGGGAGAAGTAATATCTTTTATGACAAAGGGGGAGAAATACTATCTTTTATGAGCTTAATTCATTTCCCTCTGGTACATTTGTTTCATATTTTACCTTTAGTACATGTGTTTTATAATATATTGTTTTATCTGATACAATTGGATTGAATGTAATATCCTCTGATACATTTCTAATTATTCTGGGATTCTAATATCATAAGTTGTAATTATCAAAAAGGGGGAGATTGTTGACCTCATCTGTTTTAATAATCTCAATTATGATTTCACATACTTTGATAAATCCCAAATAATGTTTATCTATATATTAATTCTTTCAATCTATGACATTCTATTATTAAGTTGATGATAATATTAAAATAATCTTGGAAATATGTTAATCAATGTTTATCTATGTTTATATGAATTTTGAAATAATTCTAACTCAATCGGATATGTTTTTCATAAAGCAGATAAGTGTTAAGTCACTGATATGCTTATAGTTACTGATACAGATCTACCAGTACTTAGTCTACCGATAGACATAGTCACCGATAAGCTAAGGTCACTGATACGAAGAGCTACCTGTATGTATAATTCCACCAGTAAGCACATGTCACTGACAGATCAAGTCCACCGATACAGACAGCTACTGATAGAAGTTGAGCTACCGATAGAACAAGTCTGCCGGTATGCATAAGTCTACTGGTATACACTTAGTACAGAACGGAGCTACTGGTATGCACAATCTACCGATACAAAGTCTACTGATAAGTATAGTTACCGATAAAGACAGTCACTGATACACCAAGCTACCGATACAAGCGAGTTACTGCTAGACAAAACGAGCTACCGATAGAAGCAAAGCTACCGATAGAATGAGTCACCGGTATATAGAGCTATTGATACACAGAGTAACAACTACCGATACAAGGAGCTACCAGTACAAGATCAAAGAGCTACCGATAGGAGCTCATTGCTATACAAAGTCCACCGTTGCATATCTACCGACAGAAAGCTACTAATGAAAGACTTACCAATCACTGTTTCCTAAACTCTACTTTTGACAAAATTATTTATTTATTAAGCAACGGTCATATTTGATGATTTTAATGCAATAAATGTTATTTAATGATAGTTGTTGGCATGTCAAGGAACCGTACCTAGAACCCATGAAAAGGTAATCATTCCCATTTTTCGGAGCTGAAATCTATTTAAGGAAGGACAAAGGCCGGACATAAAAACATGCACAAAAAGGGAAAAAGAGTGTTGTAAAGTGGTGCATACAGAAAGACTACATCCGTACTCGAAGAACACTGGACATACATGAAGCGATTCATACAAGAAGAGAACACAAACCGAACTTCAGTCAAGGAGTGAAGAACTACAACGAGCTCTTCATGCACTCAAGATGGTCAAACTGAACTTAAAGAAAACGACCCTTTGTTTTCCAAACAAAAACCATAGAAGGACTCAGAAGCATTTCTAACAAATCAAAAGGAGTCCAGATCTGCTCTTCAAATCACTAGAGCATTCTAAACTCATATCTACTCTCTTAGTGATTCTTTTATTTACATTTTGAGCAGTGTGTGTGCTCTATATATTTTATACTCACACTGTCTCCTATGCTAAACTGAAGGATCTCTGAATCCTCACACAAACCTTTCATAACTCTTTTGTATCCCACTGTGGATAGTGGTAGAGGTCAAGTAAGACCTGGATAGCCAGTGTGCTGTTGTTTTGTTTTCCCACGTAGAACTGTGGTAGAGGTCTTAGTACCTAGACAGTCTTTGCACTGTTGTTTACCCTGATCCAGGGTGTGGATCAAATTTATATAAATTGTTTGAGAGGACTAAGTCTCATCTTGAGACTGAACCTCTTAGTTACATCTGTTGTGCATCTTAGATTAATATTATATATTTTATATTCCGATGCTAATTACTTTGAAATACAATTTGTTTTAAAGTTACTTTGATAGTTAAATTAGCAAGTGTTTATACTTATTGTGAACCAGTAAGTTAGTTTAAAAAGTTAATTTAATCTCCTGATTAAATTAACTGAGACATAATCAATCTTTGAGAAACTAATTGAACTTTTACAATCTGTATAAATTCACTACAGTTTAACTTGTTTTTAAATTGGGGGATTTTAATAGATTTATTTTTTTAACAAAAATTTTAATTGGAACTCAATTCACCCCCCTCTTGAGTATCCACTCCGACCAACAATATGTATGGAAGTCGACCACATAGTTATTCCATTTAAGTATGATTATGTCCCAAGTTACCTTTATTTTTTATATGTGATTTTTATGGGTTTATAGTAATATTTTGATTACAAAAAAGGTAATCAATGAGCTTATAATCACATGAAATTATTTACTACATCTTTAAGGTGAAAAGTATTACTTTATGATAAATTATTCATGGTTTACATGTTTTTTCAAGACTAACAATTTTCCTTCTTTGTGTATCCCTTACTGAGCTTTTTATGCTTATCCTAAGTTTTAAAATGTTTTTCATAGGATTTAAGGGAGAATAGAGTCAATGATGGGGTCAAATAAAAGTTATGACGATTAAACATGAAAAGAAACCATGTTTCATTTTAAAGTTTTTGTTTTATGAAAGAAATAGATATTGTTGGAAGTGTCCACTTTGTCTATGGTTTTGTTTTGTATGAGTTATGGCCTAATTCTCTAAAGCTCTAAACTTGAAAAGATCCTCAACGTGAAATAAAGAAGAATTATTGACTTAAATCAAGATTATGTAATGTTTAAGGTTGGGTCCTTATACTTCTCATTGAGAATGACTATGATTTGATGTTTAACATGTGATTTGATAATTTCTGAAATATATCTGAGACTAATTTAAAGAGTTGAAACGAGTTTCCAACAAATCCAAAATAGGGATATTGAAAAACCCTTATAGATGTTGATGGTTTTCATTTTTTTTCCAACATGCCGGAAAATATTGAAAGAAGTTATTTGAGGTTACTAAGATGTTATTGGATTTTTTTGAGATGTTTTTGAGATGGTTGAAGATGGTTGGAGAGATCTTGAAGTTGTTCTGTAAGTGTTTGAAGTGATCTGGATTTCTAGAGTTCATTGTATGACTTGTTGGGCTAGTCGTATAACTTTGAATCACATTGAATAACTTTGAGTCCCAATGTAGGTCATCATCATAAGTCTTTCTGGGTCATATGACTTGGGTAGATTGTAAGTGTTTTATCCAACATAAGCCTTTGTCGTGCGTAAGCCTTTTGTAGATGAGCATAAGTCTTTTGTGATTCAGCATAAACCTTTGTGGATCGTAAGCCTTGGCTGATCATAAAACTTCATTTTTGAGCATATGACTTTGAGCCAGAACATAATTCTTTATCATAATACTTCAACGTAAATCTTTGATTTCTCCAATCATATGACTTTGGTACTCATAGGTTTTTTGGTGAAGTTCACAAGGTGAAAATATGAGATTCCAGAATTCGAGCTTTCTAAAAAAATAAAAAACTGATTATGCTTATGTTGATATTCAATGTTGAAATATCATGATCATTCACATTGATCATGATTCTTTCCAAGAATAAAAGACGATCCAGCCACTGAAGAAGCTGGAACTGAAGTTGGGATGACCACACCACAGAAAGTTGTGAATTGAGCTGAGACTGTCATGGTGAAATATATATGGGTGTTTTGAAGATTGTGGTGAGATTATTTTTTACCTGTAAGAAATGGCATGCTAAACTATGTCGTGTAGATACATGTGGAGTCTCAAATGAAAGAACAATGATTGAGAAGCAAAACCGCACGGACCATGCCATAGTCCATTTATACAAACCGTTTTGAAATGATGAAAGTCCAAAATGGAAAGCTCTGCATTAAAGTCACAAGGGGAAGATCATCAGCAATTTCTAAGCAACCGAATTCTCAAGAGATCTTTCGTACTTCGTTCTAATCATTGTATTACCAGCGGGGTGCTACGAAAATGTCAACGGGATGCTGATAAACAAGGCTATAGGATGATACCTGGCCTATCCACTTGTATTTGATCATAAAAATTTAGTGTAGAATATGTGGCTCGGCAGGATTTGAACATGGAAAGGAATCAGAACCCACACTAGGTCTGAACCTTGTAAAAAACTACTTGTGCCTTATCTTGCTTATTTGCTCATTTTATACAATAAGGCTGAGTGAATAACTTGAGGGGATTGTGTCTTAACAGGTAGCAGGACTTTGATTCTAATTTGAAATCAATTATAAAAACAACCACTACTAATTCACCCCCCCCCCCCCACCCCGCTCTTAATGGTGCATCGATTCTTGGTGAATTAGTGGTTCCCTCTAAAGGCTCATAGGAAGGTCAGCTATTTGTTGTAGAAGTAGCTTGGAGTTAAATTGATCTTTCTAGTTATGTTTGTTTTACCATTGTAAACCGGCAGGAGCCAGTATAACAATCATGTTAGGAGGTAGTAAGTGTTTTTTAGGAGATAGCCCATTTGTATTCACTTGCATAATATAGTGAATATTTGGGTCTCGGGATAATAACTGAACATAGCAAGGAGCGAGCACCCACATTGGGACAGAACGTTTTAAAAATCTTATGTGCCTTACATTTACTTTTATTACTACTGCATACGGGTAAGGGTGAGATATAAAGTTGAGAGAATCGAAATGCTGCCAAGTAACAGAGGTTAATTTTAGGTTAATGGAAATTGTACAAGAAGACCACTAAATCACCCCCCCCCATCCAGTGATATATCACATTTAGGCACTTCAAGAAGTTTTGATGAGTTTTTGAGTGAAATTTGTATTAAAAGAAAAAAATAACACCAAAATATTTACGGTAACTCCATAATTATTGTTGGAGTGTTTTTTTATTGGTGAAAGAAATATTACGTTGTGAGGCAATAATATTCTGTCATGATGTGATTGAAGGCTAAAGAGTTGATACAACACTATATATTATGATTGATCATTTACGTCGTAATTTTGAAGCCTCAAGGAATAAAAGAGTTTGTTGTGGTTAGCAATCGTCTCACAAATGTCAAGGTACAATGAAAATTGTGTTTGGGGTGTTGGCTATGACTAGGGAACTATGCCTCGAAAAACACCATGATTTTGGAAGTTTATTAATCGTGTTGTAACAAGACACAATGATGGGTGGAGAAGAAGATTTCCAAGAAGTGTGCAAGGCTGGTTGTTACAATATAGGAATCAAACCGCAATGAGAGACCACAAATTGGTTAAAGAAAAAGGATTATGCCATGATATTATTCATTTTGTCGTAATAATTATATATGAATATCTCAGATATCTAACCACATGATTTTAGGAATTCAAAAGATTAACAAGCTATGATTTTCGGGTGGATATGATAGTTAAAATCCATTACACCGTAAGGTTGGATGTTATGCCATGATTTCTTGGATAAAACAAAATTCTGGAAGTTTGAATATTTTTCAAATACAGGGAGATTGGGATTGATTAATGAGAGATTTAACTCGATCAATAAAGATGGTTTTGAAGACCAATCGGATGGTGACATGTGGCATCTAAGGAAGAAAAATTGGAGAAGAGATTAGAATAAATTAAGGGGGATAAATTGAAGAATATAGAGGAATGCAGAGCACAAGAGAGGAACTTCTGTCAATCTGGAATTCTAGAGGGTTTGTTGTCATTTTGTTGGAGTGCACACATGGTATTGAATATCTGGATTCACTCATGGAGAGGAAGTTGAATAGAAATGTTGATATTATCTTGGTGTATTGATTTTCTTTTTGGATCTTTCATTAAAACAACATTTGTGTTGTATTCTTCATGTCCCTGTCTTAAAACAATGAGTGGAAAAATAGTACGAGGTTGGGAGGGATCCTTGGACTCGACAGTGAGCATATCCCAAACATTGTAATCACGACAGTGTGTTAGTGGTTTCTTGGTACATCGACACATCATTAGTGTATGCACTTTGGATATAACCCATTTTGGATGAACCAAATAAAAATTATTGTATCACTGCGTTATACTTTTCATGTTAGGATGTCATGCAAGCTTTTGCTTAAATTGACAGGTTCAAGTGTTCTTGCTAACATGAGAACAAGATCCGTTCGACCAAAAAATAGTTTAACCACCCCCCCCCCCACCCCACCCCAAGGTGTTTTGGGCCTTATGGTTGCAGCAACACCCCTATCTCTAGTTTTGATTGGTTTCAGCTTCAGTATAAAATTTCACTTGAACCCCCTGCAATGTGGACAACGCTTTGATCTTATATTTGTATTCACAAACAAAGTTGAATTTGGTGGCATGCCCAAATCAATTGGCTAGGGAATCTAGGATACATCTCAAGGGAAGGGATCAATCCCCCCCACCCCCCACCCACCCACTGGGTGTTTTGGGCCTTATGGTTGCAGCAACGCCCCTAGCTTTTCATGCCCAATTCATATCTCTAGTTTTGATTGGTTTCAACTTTAGTATTAAATTTCACTTGAAACCCACATAGCTTTGATTTTATATTTGTATTCACAAAGTTGAATTTGGTGGCCTGGCCAGATCAATTGGCTAGGGAACCCCCCCCCCCCCCCAACCCATGTTTCTCCCTTTTTCTTGGGAGGGGGCAGAGGGGTTGGATGTTGAATGTGCACTGCCCCAGGATGCGTGCTCACTTGCATCACATGCTCGTGCGGCGCTTACCGCCCCACGCGCACATCGAGTGGACTCTGTCCACCCATTTCATTGGCCCCTTGGGCCCTCTTCCATGCAGGACCCTTGGGCCCTCATCCATGCAGGACCCTTGGGCCCTCATCCATGCAGGCCACTGTCACGTATGGTCTGACTTCTTTAAAAGGGAACTTCAATTTTACACTCCAAGGGGAACTTCAATTTTAAAAGGGAACTTCAATTTTACACTCCAAGGGGAACTTCAATTTTCTGGGTAAAATTTAATGCCTTCAAAATGTTCTCACACACATCAGCATGCATGCATCGAGCCCTCCCTCCCCCAATGAAAAATAACTAGTCAGGGCCAGCTGTTATTCCAAAATTACATTGACCCTTATTTAAGCAAATCTGCAACATCAGCAAAGGTCTTTTTTTTTAATGTTTTAGGGGAGAAGGGCTTCCCCTTCTAACAAATAAATATCTCTCTAATCTTCATGAAGCCATTGTTTTAGCCTCATTTGCAGAATCAAGGCACCCTAATGAATCCGACCCACCATTCTCAATCCAGCGCCCTTTGCGTGACCGGATTCTTGAAAATATCCTCCTCGATCTGATCAGCCCTTTCATTCTGCTCACCACACCACCATCACCATCCTCTCCATCCATCTCGCTCCCCAGCCTCAGGGAAGCCACTTCCCCCTTCAATGCCCTGAGCTCCTCAGCCATGGCCAAGCCATCCCAATCCTCCTCGGTAGTCGTCGTTACAGACTTGGAGCTCCCATTTGAGCTGGCAGTGAGATCCTTGATGACACCCTTGGGTGCATCCGGGGTGCTGCTGCCTGATGAGGCAGCCGCGGCACGGAGCTGCTCGAAGAAGAGCAACTGCACCAGTACATGCAATGGCAGTCTGTCATTTTGCACGGCGTGCATGCACATCTCTGGGGAGAGCTTTTGGCAGTCCATTAGCTTGCACATCCTCTTCCGTTCGCTCTTGCTCATCCCAGGATGCTCCTGTATCCAAACACACCAAGAATGCTTATTACTTACTAAGGGTCTGTTTGACAGCACTTATTGGAAACTGACCTGTATTCCAGAAGAAAATCACTAAGAGCCACAAAATCACTGAAACAAGTGTTACAAAGCAGTTTTCAAGAAGTGCTATCAAACAGAGCCTAAGTTGTGTTGAAAGTGTTTAGTGATTTTCATTGGTTATTATGGCTTTGTTTGACATCACTTATTGAAAACTGTTTATGACTAATGTATTATGATAATCAGTTTGAAAAAATATGAGATATTTGTTCTGTTTTTAATACTTAAATGGGACTACGGTCCACTTTATAAGGAAAACGTGGGGTAATTTAGTGGTCCGCGATATAAGAAAAAACAGTGGATTTAATTATATTTTCCAATAAATGACTCATTGATTATGAAAGAGAATATGGTATGAATGTTAAATCCAGGATAATGCTTGAAATAGATTATAATTTGTGATGGATTCAATGTGTCCAGCCAATTTTGATCAATTTTCTCGCTTTTCAGGAAACGGTTATTTTTTTATTATCATGTAGATCTGGATTAGTAAGTAGCAAAAATAATATTTTTCTAATAAATGATCAGGAAACACTTATACATGAGCACATAACATAAGTGCTCGGTGATATAAAAAGTTTTCCACTAGTGTTACGAAACTGAGCCTTAGAGGTATTAAATGTGCATAGTTATTTTCATCGGATATTATGGCTTCGTTTGACATCACTTATGGAAAACTGTTAATAGCACACATGCATTATGACAAGCAGTTTGGAAAAATATGTGATATTTGTTCTGTTTTTTATACTTAAATACTACTATTGTCCACTTTATAAGAAAAAGGCCGGATGTTTTAGTGGTCCCCAATATAAGAAAAAGTTAAGCATTTAATTTTATTTTCCCACAAATGACTTTCATTGATTATGAAACAGAATATGGGGTAAATGTTGAATCGATGATATTTTTTAGAATGCATTATAATTTGTGATGAATTCTATTCAACCCAATTAGGTTGGGCCTTGGTCCAGAGTCATGCATTAGAGTCCCACATCAGATTTCTTCTATGATGCATCTATTTGATTTATCTATGAATAAATCATCTTACCACTAATCAAGGCACATGATTTGTATTGAGGGAGAGTCTGTATGGTCTTTCTCCCTTGTTTTTTGTGGGACTCATAAATTCCAAGCTGGATAAGTCCCAACAGGCAAGGGAGGGTTGAACCCAATTAGGTTGGGGCTTGGCCCAGACTCATGTATTAGAGTCCCACATGGGATTTCTTCAATGGTGTATCTATTTGATATATCTATAAATACACTGCCCTACCTCTCATCTAAATACCGTATTTCATTCTACAAATTCAATTTGTCCAAACAATTTTCTCAAATTTCATGAAACAACTATTTTTTTGACTATCTTATTGACCCGAATTAGTAAGTAGCAAAAACAACATTTTACTAATAAATGATCAGGAAACACTTAGCGTGAGCACTAATCATAAGTGATCAGTGATATAAACAGCTTTCAATAAATGTTAATGGAGCTTATGTCCAACAAAAAATGAACATGGTTATGCATTCAAGTTTTGAAGGCCTCCAATGTTCTCAAGAATACTTTTACCTTAAGAAAACCATCAATTGCTCGATAAAGCTGATCATGAGAAGGCCTTGAGAAATCCGAAACATACTTTGCAAGATCCATGAACTTCGATAAAGGCAGGTTGGGATCTTTCACAATTTCCACCAGATAATCATCAATCAACCTCGCCGCCATCAGCTTTGAAGCATCGGACAAAATGTGTGACCTTCTCATCTCAGATCCCACCATGAAATTCTGTTCTTGGCACCGGAATTCTTCAACCAGCTTCTGCACCATATCAACATCATATAATGTATCTTCCCCTTCGGGAGCCGGTATTAATAAATCATTCACAAGAGCCTCCTCCAGCTGCTGCCCTATTCTCCTAATCAGTTCTCTTCTTGTCATTCCCTCTATGCCCACAAGAACAGAAGCCTTCAACAAATTGAGAAGAAAATTACAGGAGACAGTGCCTCTCTCTTCAGGCAACAGCCACACAATTGTCTCCACCGTCAATCGGCTCCTTGCAGTGTCATCACTATCAATCACCATTTTGGGTAGTCTTTTTAAAGCATAAGCTTTCAGGGCCCGCCCAATAACTGTGCAAGGAACTCTGTCTCGAGCACATATAGCTGATATTACCTGCTTATACAAATCAATTTCAAGTTCACACAGATCCTCAACCCACCAGGCTCTTGGCACCGATGGGCAAGCAATGACACCATTGAAGCTCTGATCGATGCCGCTCTCTTCTGGGAACTTCCGTTGGGTGTAAGTATAGGACCAATCCACTTTGGAGGTGTCTACACAGGCTTTGGAAGCTATGGCATCGATGCAACGGCTGATAAGATTTAGTTCATCGGCAAAGGGTTCCAAAGACTTGGTGGTTTGAAGAACGATGATCGGATCTTTCCACGAGCGAAAAATGCTGGAATTGAGGAATACCTCGATCTTGGAAACAAGATTTCCTTTCTCAATACTCTCGTTCATTCCAAGGAAGTCGGCCGCACAGTAGGCGGAGAGGACATTGTAGGCATTGAGTGTGACAGTCATGCCATAACAGAACTTGGCACAGATTTCAAAGGCAGCCTGCCCCCCAGGAATTTCATGAAGACTAATTTCATTTCCATTTTCAGCAGCGGCGGAGATGAGTTTTTGCAGGCGACCACACTTGGAAAGAAGTGGAAACTGCAAGACCAGGTTCTTCACATGTTACAACTGCAGCTCCGGTTAGAGGTGACCATTTTTGAACGCGACACAACACAACGAGAGTTAAACAGGTTTGGGTCAAGCATAAATGGTTTCAAGTTGTAATCAGATAAAACAATCTGACATGAATAATATTCAAGTTGGGTTCGGGTTGACCATTCATGACTCATCTGACCCGTGTAACCCGATTAAAAATATAATGACAATATAAAATATTAGAAAAAAAATTATTATTTATTTTATAATATATTTTGTTCTTATAATTAACTTAATTTGAAATAATTAAACATGTTTAAAATATGTTATTTATTTTAAATGATTTAAGAGGGTCAAGTCGCAACATAGATACAATTTGATTCATATTAATTAGGTTATTCTTAGTTTAAATAAGATAATTCAATTTCATTAGGTCATTGAGTTTATGTGATGTTAACTAGTTAGACATGTCAAGATACAATCTATGTTATATATTTAAAGTTAAGTCGGGTTAGGAGTGACCCCTTCATGAATGAGTTGGGTTGGGTTACACTTGAGCTTAAGTGGATTCACAAGAAGCCTAACCTGACACAAACCTCACCCATAAACCCGGATTGTCACCTCTAGTTCTAGTAGATCATCATCTACCAGGTAATGTAGGTGTTGAGGTTTCATGCCTTAAATTATAAAATGGTATGAAACAAGACAAATGGCCCTGTTTGGTTGTTGGAATCTAGACCGAGGGAATTCGAATTGTAGCGCTTTTTTAAAAAGTCAGACAGTTTGGTTGACCCAGATTACCACATTCCAAGGAACGAAATTTCAACTTTAGAAGTTGGGGGATGAAGATTTTATTTTATTTCATTTCATTAACTTACATTTTGTGAACCAAATGGGTTGAATAATTTTTCTCTGAAAACAGAACTTACATCTTGTGACTCATTAGAGAGTCTGTGAGACATCAGCCTTAGGTTGAGTCCCTTCTAACATAAAGTTTTCCAACACAACACACACAATAGGCAAACAGAACATTTTATGAATTAGAGATCACATACCTTGTGTAAAAAAAACTTCATGTCCCCAATATTAACAATAATATCAGTTTCCAACTCATTTCCTACGTACCTGCAAGATGGAAAGCTCTTTGTGTGAAGCGGGAACTTCTTTTGGTCAATGTTATGTACACTAAATATCAAACTCTCACATAACAAATTATAGGCACAAGTGTAGTTAGTAAATTGTAAAAAACATGGAAAACAATCCATAATAGATTTCATCCAATTAAAGAGCATTTGAATATCATTTTCTACATACAAATTTGCTGCAGTAAAGAACACAAATGAATATTCAAAATGGATAGGGACTCTGGCAAGGAGAAAATTGAAACAGGCATAACATTTATGCTTAGTTTGATATGTGCTTGTAAGAAGTGAAAATAACAAATAAATTACTTCAAACTAATCTAGCAAATGTACACACACACACACCATGGTCATCATTACTAAAAAATGAGATTTTCACTGTGCATTGTGTGCAGAAAGATTGAAAATGTAAAGTGGTAATTAGTTAGCGAAAACATTTTAATTATTCACTTTTCAAAAAAAGTTAAAGAAGGCATGTTAAAAAAAAGTTTTGGAGAATGGGAGGAAGGCAATCAAATATATGGATTCATTCTCCAAGCATTTTCATTTTCCTGAAAAATAAAACTAGCTATTTTTTTTCAAAAAACACTTCTAACAAATATTATCCATTTATATAATTCAATGCATTTAAAAAAAAATGAATATATAAAATATTTTCATGAATCAAATAGAGCCACAGCCACATGTATTCAACAATAGAAATCTAAGTTAAACTTAAAGTCTTTTGGAATTCATGCTATATTACCAAAGTGATAAAATACAGGCATGTGACATGAAATAATTGGTTGAACTCAGCCTTCAAAAGTGTTATACCTACAACAATCAGTGGTAAATTACAAACGTTTTTGAGATCAGAGCGCCATTTCAGTAAAATAATTTTAAAACCACCACCATAAGAATCGAATCAAAAAACATCAAGCATTCATCATTTTTCTATTGAGAAAGATGAATGATAAGACTATGAAAAACCAAGAAAACAGAATCAATAGAAAGCTAAACTCATCATAACATGAATTTGGCTCAACATCTGCATATTCTGAAGACAGAACTCCATAGTTTCAACAAACCCAGAGTCCATCAATGGTGACCAAACTATTAGAGGTGAAAATTTGACTCAATTAATGTTTATTGTTCTAAACAACCATACAAGATGGCCCAAGTAAATAGAAGGAACAGACATTCCTAACAAAGTATAGAAGAGGCAATATGGGGTTTACCAAGGAGTGGACATTATTACCTGACAGTTTTGCCATGAGTCTGGAAGGAGTCCATCTTTGAGCCAAGCTTCATGAACTTCATTTTGACAGAGAACCCTACCAATGCGTCTCCAATGGCTCCGACCTTTCTCCCCCTGCCTAGCACAGTTCATTCAACAGAATTCATGAGAGGGAGAGAGGGAGAGGGAGAGAGAAGTTTTCAACATTTTATTTTTACTGCAAGCTCAAATATCCATCTATTACCGCCAGGAAGAACTTCTCTGCGCTTTATGGCAGGGAGGGCCTAGTGCTCCTACAATGCTGCGTTTATTCGTCTATAAAATATATTCGCTCGCAGTTGAAATCTGAGAACTTGCACAGTAAAATGGCACCACGCATCAGCTGGAGAAACCACCAAAACTGGTAGACAGCGAGCATCTTCCTTTATGTTTGCTATAAAAAAACGCAGGAATAAACGAGAAGATGTCACCGCATAACGCGGGAAGCTCACATGCCATCAAAACAATTATTATTATTATCGTCTACCAACAAAAAACTGTCAAAAACCAGTATGTCAGATGCCCTATGGATCAAATCGGGGAAGAAAAACCTAGATAACACCGCATGCAGATATGAATCTGATATGCTCGTTGATGAAGATGGTAACTGGGAATCAAAAGGCCAAAATCGAACGCCGCAGACGCTCACCCGGATGCTTGTTCTAATGGCCCTCTCCATAAGAGTTGCAATGAGCGCCCTAAAGCAATGCGAATGGCGGAGAAGAAAAGTCCTGATCACTGCCAACAACGGCAACCCACAAACCCATCAGACGGTTTGGGGGAGACCAGAAGCTCAGGTCTGCTTTGCGTTTGCCTTTGCCACTTTCTCGAAAACCCCGAGGCAAATCCTCTCTCTCTCCTGTATTTCATTCCCACTTGCGGCTTTGCGGTTAATGCAGAATATCGTGCCTTCTTTGGCCATCAAAGGCTGCCTCCTTTTCCCCCCATGCTGTGCATTGCACGCCAAAGCTGACACCCGTGGCCTTTCTTGCTCCCCTACACTGCCATACGCCTGCGGCCGGTGCCCCAATTACAGAAGAGTGGGGGAAAAGCCCACAGTATATATAATTTACAATTCATGAAATCATTTGGTTTCTATCATGAATCCAGAAGCTTGACTTTGGACACTCACCGGTTTGAATCCAATAGTCAATGATTTGCATGGCAATTTCAAAAGTTATAGATTCTTTGGGCGTTAGTAAGTATAAATTAAAGGGACAATTGTGTGGATGATAAACATTCACCCTGCCATGCAAATCTCGAGGAGAAATGATGATTAAAAAACTCCATGCATGAATTCCAGGTTTGAATTAGGACGCTGACATTGCACGCATATTCATGGTTTATATTTTAAGATGATTAGTATATAGTCATATAAACTAGTCATGATTGGGACAGAACTCAAAGAATTAATCATTATTGAATCAATAAAATAAAATATTTACTAAACAAGAAACCAAGATGATGACCTGAAGAAAATGGCATAGACCCACTTCTCTTAATGTGCATACTCCATGAACCTTAACAACTAACTCTTAATTTTTTATAAGCAGCTCATCCATACTTTAAATTTTTCTTTCTCTAAGTATAAACTGAAAAACTGTATCATCCCTTCACTCGTTGCTTTTAAATCATATTATAAAGGCACTATTTGAAAATTAATCTTAAAGTGTGTTTAAGAAAAATAAATCCTTTTTTTCACAAATGCAGGGGTTCAACAACAGTCAAATTTTGGATATACACTACTGTATAATTGTCTATATGTGGAGTCTTATATATAACAATTTATTAAAACCGTTGTATATTTAGTTACAAAAATTTCAAACATTAAAATTATATTAGTGTTTAAAAAAAACTTCATTTGTGTGTGTGCGGGTGAGGCGGTGCATGTGTGCGTGCATGCATGTTTGTGTGTGTGTCACTGTCATAGATTTAACTTTATCCATCGCTGCCCTTTATTAGCGTTAAAAAAACACTGATAAAATGTGATCTTATCAACGCTAAAAAAAAACGCTAATAAAAGTAATTCTTTATTAACATTTTTTTTAGCGATGATAAAAATACACTCTTTACCAGCGTTTTTTAGCGCTCATAAATTGTGTTTTTATCACCACTTCTCTTAGCGCTGATAAAAGGTATATTTCATAAAAAAAAATTAATATCATTAAAATCATATATTAATATATATATAAATATATTGATATTGATATAAATATAATATATTTTATAAAATATGATATATAAAATGTAAAATATGTAATGACACTTAATATATAAGATATTTAGTGGAAAATGGTTAATAAAATAATTTAAAAATAATATTAATTAAAAAATTGTTAATTATTATTGGGTAATGGTCATTTAATAACAATTTGAAGATAAAAAAATTCTGTAAATTAATAAACGATCTAAAATAAACTGAAAATATGACTCAAATTTCAAACGGTCATAACTTTTGATCTGGCCGCCCGTTTGGTCTCTACCACATATCAAATCAAAGACTGTGAAAAGATTTACACCGTGGAAATTGGGAGGAGCCCCAGTCATCGTTTTTCTAGGGGTAAAAAAATGTCTGGAAGACCTCCATAACTGGTTTTTTTGTCGGGATACCCCCATTTTTTAAGATTTGATAGATTTTCATCCTCGTTTCATGTTGGGTTTCCGGGGCCCGCAGCGGAAGCCGGTGGGCCGAGAATTTTAAAATTTTTGTCGGCGCGACGACGGTACTCGTCGTCGCCGACGATCCGAGCCCCGGAGAGGTCCGAGAATCTCGCGTATATTGTAAAGAGCACAAAACAAAACGAAAACATACCCGTTGCATGTCTGAAGCCGTTGTCGACCGCTACTTGTCGACGACGATCGTTGCGCGAAGGATCCATAGCAGAATCCCTCTAGATCGTCCACACGCGCCTCAAAAATCCGCAGGAACGCCGATCGTCGAACTCCGGGTGCTAGCGGGGCGATTCAACGATATCTTCGACGTCCCGACGATCACCGCATCGTCGATCTTGCGATTCATGAGAAGAAACTTGATTCGAACTCTTGGATCTTCAGCTTCTCTCTCTAGGAAGCGGGAGGAGAGAGAGACTCTCAAATTTCATTTCATAAATGAATGAATAATGATGTGCACACCCATGAGAGAGAGCATCCTCTCTTATTTATAGACATGTTGATAAATACCCGGTAGGGTTCCCCAGCCCCTGTATATTTCAACGTCCACATAAATAATTTTGACGAACTTAATTGCACCAATATTATTTATTATTTTATCACATACTTGTAATATATATAAAATATATTACGTGATAAAATCCGAGCCATTTAACTCAACTCGTTGTCCCGCTTAGTATTAAACGAACCTTGAATATTAAAATAATATTCGTTCGATTAATATCTTCTCGTATTTACTAAACTCGTAAATACATTAAATAAATTCAATCCCAAATATTCATAACTTGAATATTAATGAATTTATTTAATTCGTTTGGTGATCGACAACTTGGACAAACGCTCAGACCCCGTGGCGGGGCCCACTATGTCCATATACCTATTCAACTGAATAGGTGCATATTCTTGAATATGCTGTTGTGTGTGACCCTCTAGGCCCTTATCTCGATAGCAGTGAATAAAATTCACAGATCAAGAGCGAGGTCTAGCAACCCGTCATGACCCTTAAAGAGATGAGGATAGTCATAGCAACGACTACCATCCTACGAACACTGACTGTGTACTATAGTCTCTTTGTCATTTGATATCTCATAAAGCAGGATGCACTCTTGTGTCATCGTCCTAATCTTGCTTTATTACTTGTTGATCTAACCGGATGGATTCGCCTTTCAACTGTTTTGGCCAAAAACATATGAAGGCAGCACTATCCTGATCAACCTGGCCTGAGATATACAACTTCCTAAACTTGGAAGCGACAAATCCTTTTTTGACCATTCAACCAACATCACACCACTAACGATGCACCCGACACAAACTATCTCGCCACGACATTACTGCCATGGTTTTCGCCTTGCATCAAAGTACGTAATTAAATGATATACATTGGTAATGGTCTCAAGTCTGGAGACCAATACACATGTCCGTAGATAGGAACAACCAATAACACCCAAAACATGTGGTGTTCCTATTGGCGGGTTTGTCATCATGATCTCACTACTAGAGATCACCAAGTGCGAACTTCATGAGAAGAAGTTTCAATGCTTATGAGCCCCCAGCACCAGATAGTTAGACATCTACTGTGTCCAGTCAGTAAGATGTATCTAGACTATAGAACATATATTTAAGATCAATGTCATTGTATCTCAAGGTTCTCATTATAGCCTGGGATCTGCTATAACCTTTTGACATGATAATTAACCTTTGGACATTACCATTATTATAGTGGACGCAGAAAAGTTTGCACTATAATGGTAAGATATCATCATGCATACCTAACTGTACACATGATACGGTAATCAAAATTACTACATAGTTGGGTCTAGGGAACCCACTATTTCAACATTTCAGAGAGACTTTTTATCTTTTTTTGGCGGAGACTCAATTTATTCTCAAGCCTTACACACATATGGATATTATGACGTTCTAATTTTATCATTTTTCATATTGTACTGTTATTTATAATTAAATATATACACATATATGCATATTTTTATATATTTACACATAAAATTTTAATTTTAAAAATAAACATGTTCACATATTTACATATAATGTTTTTTAAATATATAACCCATATCTAGATAAAAATAATATAAATTCTATTTAAAATAAAAATGTATGAATATTTATATACATATACAATGTATATATAATTTATATATATATAAATATATTTGTGCGTGTATTAACAAAAAATATATATTTATCCATATATTCTAATATATGCTTATACATATTAATATATGAATATATGTAAATAAATATAAATATGTATAATTATATTTATAGCCACAGACATGTATAAATAAATAAATATGTATGCATGCATGTATGTATGTATGTATTTATAAACACACACACAAAACATATTTTATAAATGTATTTAAATATATATATATATATATATATAAATAAATGGATAAAAAATGTAATGAAATATATATAAATAAATAGATTTATCAAAAAAATAGAGAACAAAACAATATAGAAGAGTGGTAAAGGTGCAAATCTGTGAGGGGGGGTCTCAAGTTCGAAACCAGGTGAAGATATAGGCGCGTAGGGTTGGGCAACAGGTGCTCTAGCGTCGATAAAAGGGTAGGGGCGTCCTCTAGTGCTAATAAAACCCTCCTCTAGCACTGATAAAATGGTAGGGGCCTCTTCTAGCACTCGTCGAATGGTAGGGGAGACTAATCAAGCGCTGATAAAAGGGGTGGTCCCTCCCTGAGAATTTACAGGGTTTTTTTTGAATTTTATCAACGTTTTTTTTAGCGCTAATAAAAGGGTCTTTTATCAGTGCTTTTGTTAGTGGTGATAAAAGTGATTTCTAGCGCATTTAAAAGTGTTATCTATAGTAGTGTCAGCAACGCGATATCGAGTTCCCTGCCAACCTACCGTGAAGATACCAAAGTGAATGTTCGTGTGTTTTGTACCTACCGTGAGTGGGTATGATACTTATAGTGTGCTTTGTTTCAACCTATCGTGTCTCTTGCAAGTGACCGCACGGTAAGTTTAGTTACCACTAGTTATATTCTTCACACGTCACTATGGTGACCGCAAGACAACCGACCGCAAGTTATGACGACACGTTAAGTATACCGACCGCATGTGCATTGGGTGTGCATGGTCTGTATTTTACTTCACTTATTTTTTGCTTCAATATGGAATTCCACGCATGCTCTGTTTTTTCATTATTTTTGATAATATGATTAATTTCATGCTTGTTCCAATTATTTTAATTGTTTTGTTAATTTATAAAATTAATATATATATTATATAAAAACCATGCGAAGTATTTTTAATATATTTTAATTAGTTTTAATATAGTATTTATTTTATTCCTTATTCATGTGTACACATACAACATGTATTTGGATTATTTAAATCTTTATATTTTGGATTTATTTCTTTGAAATGTTATTTTCTAATTTAATATTTAACAACATGAAAATTATTCAATCTTTTTTCGTATTAAATAATGCAGTATAATTAAGTTTTTAATTAGTACGTGCTACAAGGTATTGGAAAGTCTTCAAATTTAAAGTTATCTTACGGTATTTCTGAAATCACTTTGAGCAATTTTTATGAAGTCTATATGAGTTATTTAACAGGCAATTCAAGTTGGTTTGGTTTGGTATTTAATTTTTGAATTCAAACAATTATTGTTACGAATATTCTGGGCGATAATTTTTCTCTCTCCTGGATAATTTCGTAATTTGAATAAGAAATTGTTTTACTCTGTTGGAGATTGGTTTGTTAGCTTTTACATATTCTATTTAAAGGAGTCTATGACTCTTGGAACCGACGTACCACAAACACGATGATCATATACGTTCATACTCTTACAACATTCAAGTGATTCTGTGTTCAACTGTTTACACCTTTTATGACAAACTCTCAAGGAACAGTTATTCTTCAACTTCCATATCACCTTAAAAAGTTGATTTGTAACACTGCTGGAACGCTCGAAGTACACTATCTACAACATTCAGAAGGGCCTGCATCAACTATTTCATCACCATCAATTCTTTCCACTTATATCCAGTTGTATTATTTGTTCCATCTTTTATATCCGGGTAGAGGTCTACACTTAAATCCTTTATCGCACAGGTTATAATACCTCTAAAAGGTATTCCTTGGTTATGCACGCCGGGATAAAAAGAAGAACACTTAGGTTGAGACTGCTCCTGTAGAAGGCCTGAGTTTTGTCTGCTCCCGCAAAAGGTTGTGTGTTGTTGGGTTTGGGGATGCTCCTCATGAAGTCATGGGTTGTGATTGCTCCTGTGTAAAAGTATAGATTTTAGATTACTCCATTGTAAAAGTCTCTCTCTCTCTTTCCCCTCTACAAAACTGGGTTTTAAAATCGCTAGTAAATGGCCTTTAAAAATTCTTATAAAGAGCTATCTACACAAGCGCTATTGGGGGGGGGGGGGTCTTTAACAGTGCTCACAAAAAGCGTGGTAAAAGGGGGAATTTAACAACGTTTTTTAGCACTGATAAAGAAAACGCTTTTTGAATTTTCAACCTCCTGCACTCGCTTGGATTTGAACTCTGCACCTCTAATTTCAAGATGAAACGTCTTTACCATTGCACCATGTTGTTTTGCTTTCACTACCACAGAAACATATTTACACAGTGTCACCCTTTAACAACGCTATGAAAAAACACTGATAAAAGATACTTTTAACAACGCTAAAAAATGCTGTTAAAAGTATCACTTTATTCGTGTTTTTAGCACTAATAAAGGTGCTCTATTTATCAGCACTTTTTTTAGTACTGTTAAAAGGACCCCCTTTACCGGCGCTTTTTTTAGTAGCGTTGATAAAGGGGAGTCTTTATCATCACTTTTTCTAATATCATTGATAAATGGTATATTTCAAAAAAATAAAAAATAAAAATAAAAATAATATATAAATATATTGATATTGATATATATATAATACATATATTTTAAATATGTTTTAGATAAGTATAAATAAACATTTATACTTAATGTTGAGATTCATCACATTTATTGATGAGAGGAAAATTATTAATGGAGGGATTCATCACATTTATTGATGAGAGAGGAAAATTATTAATGGGGAGATTTATATCACCATTAATTGAGGATTTTCTCCCAACATTAATGGATATTTAATTCTCAATATTAATGGATGGAATAACGGATGTTGACTGCATTAATTGATTATTATGGACTTGGTGTCTATATAAAGAGGATGAAAAAACATGTTTTGAAAAGAGGGGTGTGTTAGTAAGATGTAGCAGGTAAGGAAGACCCGGGATGGGGTTACTGCATTTGCGGTGGCCCATGTGGCACGACGACGATGGCACGTCGGCGTTTGACAGGTTCAGAGCAGTGACTACGAAATTGATGATCATGGCCACATATCGAAAGTCTTCCTGATAGCGGTGATCAGGTGGCGTGTCCTGATTGGAGATTGGCGGTACATCATGATGGCGAGATCATTCGGGTGTCGCAAGCTGATGCGAGGCTGACGCATGTTCGGGTGAAGATCTTCGAGGTAGTGACGTTTCATCGACAGAAGGGTGACATTTTGTCACAAATTGATCTTCCGATACATGGCGTCAGCGGGATGTTTATCAGAGAGAAGGCAGAGGCGTATCGGGGTGTGATTTTCACACAGGTTTTCTACGTTCTCTTATTTGTAATTCAAGTTCGGGCATTACTTGGATTATTGTATTCTCTGATTCATAATGGATATTTTGGGAATTGCCCCGTGGTTTTTTAATCCTCCGCATGGGAGAGTTTTTCCACGTTAAAAAATCTTGCGTGTTGATTTATTTATTCTGCTTATATCGCTTCCATATTTCGACAGGTTTCTCACGATATTTTTGGCAAGCAATTTTCGGTCCGGAATCAGGATTCTCCCCAACAAGTGGTATCAGAGGAGGTTGATTTGTGCTTGCAGTTTAACGTAAGGATTTTGGAAGCTTCGAAGAGAATCACAGAAGTGTGCGTGGAGCAGAATAAAGATTGGAAATTAAAGCAGGTTAAGAGAGGTGATACACATGTCAGCTCATAGGATGTTGAGTAGGGGGAGCAGTTTATTCCTACAGGTGGTCCAGATTATGTGGTAATCACTATTATGGGGGAGCCATATGTTTCTGGTTCTTGTCTTGTTCAGCAGGATGAGCAGGATGGTGCAGATACAAATGTGACGAAGATTTCGGCGTTTGATTTTCTTTTTGCAGGGGGAGATGATTTTTTTATCAGAAGTGAAAAAGGATGTCGTCATATTTTCTGCAGTTGATGATGTTTGGTGTGATATCGACATATTTTCTTTCCAACTGGATTTTTTGGATGGTTTCATTCATTAATGTGATGAAGGGGGAGATTGTTGAGATTCATCACATTTATTGATGAGAGAAAAATTATTAATGGAGGGATTCATAACATTTATTGATGAGAGAGGAAAATTATTAATGGGGAGATTTATATCACCATTAATTGAGGATTTTCTCCCAACATTAATGGATATTTAATTCTCAATATTAATGGAAGGAATAATGGATGTTGACTGCATTAATTGATTATTATGGACTTGGTGTCTATATAAGGAGGATGCAGAAACATATTTTAAAAAGAGGGGTGTGTTAGCAAGATGTAGCAGGTAAGGGAGACCCGTAAATTTCAAGGAAATTTTTTTTCTTAATTTTCTTTGGAATTTTACAAGAGCACAGTTTCTGACGGCACCTGATTCCGAGGCCCGGTGTGCCCGGAATCATTTTCAGAAGTTTTGGCTCGGGTACGTTCAGTGAACGGACGAGCGGGTTTTTCTAACTTTTGAACCGGTGTCCGGAATCAAATTCTGAGGGCACCGATGAAATCGCAGCGCCGGTATTCGCTTAGAAACGCCTCTTTCGGAGTTGCGTTTGCTCGGGTGTGGTTTTTAATTTTCGGTCTTAAAGTTAAGAAATAAAATAATTTGGCGACAACTTTATTTTATTTCACTTAAGCCACTTGGAAGCCACTTGAAGCCACTTAATGACGGCTTGAACTGAGTTGAACTGGATAGGATGCTATCCAGAAATATCCTACCCCCTTGGTAGGATATTTTTAAGGTGGGGCCCGCACGAGCCCCGCCGTTTCTTTCCGCTAAGAAACGCACCCGCGAAAACCCGTCTTTATGAAAGTCAATTGACGCGTTTCTTAAAATATTAACAGACCATTTAATTGGGCGGTTTATTTCGTGAATTAAATGGCCTGTTTCTTTCGTGAATTAAATGAGCTGTTTCTTTCGTTGAATTAATTCAACGAATTGATGGATCGTTTCTTAACCAGTTTTCAAATTCGTTGGCGTAATAATAAAATAAGGCCAACGCTCGACCTCTGGTTTTTTGCGTGTTGAGAAGATTTGAGAGGAACCTTGCATCTTCTTCTCCCTTGCGAAGAACGCGAAGAACGCGAAGAACGCGAAGAACGCCGAACCCGGAAATCGACGACGCTTCCGTCCGAGACGTTCTTCCCCGCTCCAATCTCCGATCAACAACCATTTGAGGTGAGTGATTTCGGGTTTCCTCTAAAGGTTCTTTTTGGTTTTAAATGAAACACAGATTTAAATATTAATAATTTAAATCTGTTGTTCTTGGTCCGTTGAGCTCGCCGACTCAACGCCGGATTCCGCGACGACGCGACGCCTTCCCGCGACGACGCGACGATCCCCCTCTTCCGTGACGAGCTTTTCCGCGAAGAACGCTCCCGCGCGACGACCAACGAGGTAGGGATTTATTATTGAGAATTACCCCTTTTTATTTTTATTCCCGTTTATGAAACAATTTTATTTCATTAAGAATTGTTTCGGGTAAGCGTTCATGTGTTGAACTTAATTTTTCTCCCGTTTGTTTATCTCTAACACGGAGGGTGCGGGCCAAACTAACACGGCCCGACGACCCTCCGTCGTTCTTCATTTTGTGCGGATTTGACGGGCGACGACGGAATGTGCCGCAATGGATGTTTGATGATCCCGCAGTGAAGAACGAGTCCCGGGAGGTGCAATGGCGCAGATGGGAAGAGAATCGGACCACCGGAGCGATCCCGGTGGCCCGCGGAACTCGCCGGCGGCGCCCCGGCGTGCCGCCGGACAGGCAGCCGCGGCTGAAGCCGCGGCGGCGGCGGCACCCACGGACCCGCGGCCGCGCGGGTCCAGTGCCCTCGGACGAGGCTGAAGCCGCGTCCACGACACAACGCGACCCCACGCGGGGGGCCGCAACACCACCAGGCCGCGGGGGCGGCGCCCCGCGTGCCTCGGCCGTTCGGCCGAACCGGACCAGGCTGGTCCGACCGGCCGGGCCACGCCCTGGCCGGACCGGACCGGGTCGGACCAGGTCGGGTCGACCCGGTTCGGCCGACTCCCGGGGGGGGGGGGGGGTCGGGCCGGGTCGGCCCGGGCCCGTACCCCCCGTCTTCGGACGGTCTTCGTTCAAACGCCCGTAACTTGAGCTACGGGCCTCCAAACGACTCGCCGTCAGCGGCAACGCGATACTTGGATCGAGACGGTCGTTTCGGTATATCGCACTCAAGGTTTCGGAATACTTTGAGTTCGGCAGGGTTGGTTCGTACACGAAACCAACCGGGCCTTCAGAGCGGAAACGCTCATATCTTGAGCCACGGACGTCCGATTGACGTGCCGTCAGCTTTGTTGTTTTCCTCTAAGTGAGACGGATCTTTTGGAATACTCCGCCCGATCTTTGGACGCAGGTGGAGTACGGTCGGGTTGGTTTTGCCTTAAAAACCAACCGGGCCCCTGGGACGAAAAAGCCAATAACTCTCAGACCGGGCATCCGATTGACGCGCCGTCTGCGACGCTGAGTTCCTGTTGACGATACGGAACTTTTGGATACATCAACTTCATACTTTGTGTCAGTTGATGTATCGGCCTCTCGGCTCGTGGAGCGGACCCTCCCGAACGAGCTTGCTGTGTGCGGGAATCCTAGAGCTGGCTGCGACTACTTCTTCGACAGCGACGACCGTGCAGAGATCCTCAGTGGACTGCGGCGACGACTGTGCAGAGATCCTCCGTGGACTCCGACGACGACCGTGCAGAGATCCTCAGTGGACTGCGGCGACGACTGTGCAGAGATCCTCAGTGGACTGCGATGACTACTACACTCAGCGATCCTCCGTGGATCAGTGCTACAGGTCCTGTGTGGGCCCGATCCTGTGTGGGCCCGGTCCTGTGTGGGCCCGATCCTGTGTGGGTCCGATCCTGTGTGGGTCAGCGCTCAGCGGTTCTGTGTGAGCCAGCGCCTACAGGTCCTGCGTGGGCCCGGTCCTGTGTGGGCCCGATCCTGTGTGGGTCCGATCCTGTGTGGGTCATTTGCGGGGGTTAGTTACCTATCGATCCTTCGTGGGTCCGACGACTTAGATGGATCAGTGATCATCTTTATCGTCATCCGAAAAAGTATACCTGTGTGAGCTGAATCTTGTGTTACTCTCCTTTGTGGATTGTGTTGAGCTATCCTGTGTGGATTTACTGTTTACTATCCTTTGTGGATTGTGATGATCTATCCTATGTGGATTTACTGTTTACTCTCCTTTGTGGATTGTGTTGAGCTATCCTGTGTGGGTATACGTTTGCTTTCCTGTGTGGACTGGGTTGTGCTTGGGCTCGGACGTTGGAGCCGGACGAGAATTGATGACTTAGGTATATGTATGGGCATATACCTAAGCCGTGTCAGATGTTACTTCGTGATTGTATCTTTCCTTTGTGGATTATCCTTTGTGGATTTCGGGAGACCTTCGGGGGTCTCGGGGTCCCTACTGAGTAGCTTATACTCACCCCTGCACGGGCTTTGCCCACACTACGTTGTATTGGTTGTAGACGACGGACAACGCTGATCGTGGTGGAGGCGTGTGGAGCAGGACGGTACCTGGAGGTGGACCACTGGGCGGGACGTACTCGGAGCAGTCAGGTGGACCCGAGGAGCAGTGGAGGCTATCTGTACCCACCCTTCAGGTGGGATTTCCAGAGGACGGCTCGACGCTACAGTTTTCCCTTTCAGTTGTTGTTTTTCCTTTCAGTTGTACTTTACTGTTGGGCTTGTATTTCCGGCCCCTTTTACTTTCAGCACAGCTTGTACAGTTTTTACTTAGTGTTTACTTTTCCGCTTGCTTACTCTGTGGTTCTTGTTTACTTTTCAAAGGCAATGCCTTCCCTTTTTGTTGGGATTTACGCCTTGGTTCTAGTCGCCAGCCCCTGGCCTATGGAAGGCGGGCTTGGGGTAGTCACAGCACGGGCCCCGAGGGCGGGTCGTGACAAATTGGTATCAGAGGGAGGTTGGTTCTACCGCAGACTCTGATCTTTCTTCTATGTGAAGTAATAGTGTTTAGTGTATTGAGTGTGGTTATCAGTCCAGGGAGTCCAGTGTTGGTGCGGCGGCCGACGTATCCATACACCAGGACCCTGACTTCTGATTTCCGACTTAATGCACGAAAACATTGATTGCATGTGTGTTTCAAGTTTTCTCTGTGATTACTTGTGTCAGCTCACCAGGTATACTGTTCTGACCGTGGCATACTTGTTTCCTTTTCAGGATGGCACGACGACAGCAGCCAACTAGGGTTCCTAGGGTAGAGTGCGACGACAGCCCGCCGAGCGACGAGGCCTCGGTACAGGGCCCGTTGACAGCAGAGGCACCGGCGGTACCTTTACCCACCGAGCCCCCGATGCTTCCAGCACTGGCAGCTGACGACGCACGACGCCTCGGAGCTCTGCACGAGTTCCAGCGCCAGCGGCCACCCAGGTTCCGTGGGGAGTCGTACCCCCAGGCAGCCGAGGACTGGCTGGAGGCGGTCGTCCGAGTTTTCAGGATAGTGAGGACACCAGCAGACCTCATGGTGATCCTCGCGGCGAGCCTACTGCACGCAGCAGCAGGGCGATGGTGGAGCCTAATGCTCCAGGTACACGATGAGGCCTCCCTCATCTGGACGGACTTCGAGAGCCTCTTCCGCTCAGAGTTCATCCCGACCACCCTCCGTGCGGTGCGCATCCAGGAGCTTCTTCAGCTGCGGCAGGGCATCTTGACGGTCGTCCAGTACGCGGCGAGGTTCACCGACCGATCTCGCTACTCGACAGACATGGTACGAGACCCCTTCTTCCGGGCCCGGACCTTCGAGCAGGGATTGAGACACGAGACCAGGGCATCGCTGATCTCCCTCAGCATCCCGACCCAGGCAGGAGTGCTAGAGCGAGCCCTTCTGATCGAGAGCTTCCTGGCTGAGTCCACAGCGAGACCTTCCGCAGGGCGGCAGATAGCGGAGTCTTTGGCAGCAGGTAGCCGACGAATGACTCAGGGTTCCGGGCGGACCAGACCTTCCGGCAGACGACCTCGGGACACTGCCTCAGCAGTGCAGGGCACTCAGCGCAGAGCCAGTCTTCCGAGAGGCAGGCAGTGCTACGAGTGCGGCGGGCAGGGCCACATGGCTCGTGACTGCCCGACCCGTCGTACCGAGGGGCAGCAGACGGTGGAGGGACCACCCAGGCAGAGGCAGAGGGTCGACCGTGGTGGTCCGCAGGGAGGAGGCGGACGAGGCAGAGGAGCTGGCCGAGCAGCAGGTGGTGGGCGACGCTTTGAGGCTCTGCCACCACCACCACCAGGAGGCCCGCCCCGACCACAGGGAGCTGGCGGGCAGAGACAGGCGCAGCTCCAGGCAGCTGAGGCCTACGACCACGACGCGCCAGAGATGATTCGAGGTACGATCTGTGTCTATTCCACCCTTGCTGCAGTTCTGATAGACACAGGAGCGAGTCACTCTTTCATAGCCACTGCCCTTGTTCGGAGCTCGAAGATTCCGACGGAGCCGTTGGCTCGATCCTTACGGCTAGAGACTCCTACGGGAGCAGACTCGACGATTACGCATTGGTGCCGGCAGTGCGAGCTTACTCTAGGAGGCGAGAGCTTCGGCTGGGATCTTCTTGTAGCGGCGTCGAGGCCTTACGACGTCATCTTGGGCATGGATTGGTTATCTACGGTCCATGCTCAGATTGACTGCTTTAGGCGCAAGGTGCGATGTGTGCGCACCGACGGGAGCAGGTTCACCTTCACCGGCGAGAAGGGAGCCTTAGCAGCACAGGATGGACTCACGCAGAGGAGAGGTCAGCCCATCACTCATTAGTTGGCTAGCCTCATCCTGGGAGCAGTTGACGTGCGGAGTCCCAGTTTTCCTGCAGTGGTGGATCAGTACGCGGGCGTCTTTCCCGACGACGTTCCAGGACTACCTCCTCGCAGAGAGGTAGACTTTTACATTGACCTGTACCCCGGGATAGCCCCGATATCCACTCCAGCATATCAGATGGCACCCGCTGAGCTTCGAGAGCTGCGGGTACATTTGGAGGACTTGTAGGGCAAGGGGTTCATCCGACCCAGTGTTTTACCCTGGGCTTCCCCGATATTGTTCGCCAAGAAGGCGGACGGGAGCTTGAGACTGTGTGTCGATTATCGTCGCCTGAACCAGGTGACAGTGAGGAACAAGTATCCGCTACCCAGGATTGATGACCTCTTCGATCAGCTCAAGGGAGCACGGTGGTTCTCGAAGATAGACCTCAGGTCAGGCTATCATCAGCTCAGAGTTCGAGACGAGGATGTGCAGAAGACAACCTTCAGATGTAGGTATGGCCACTATGAGTTCTTGGTTATGCCTTTCGGCGTGACCAACGCTCCAGCAGTGTTCATGAGCCTCATGAACAGGATCTTCCAGCCATACCTCGATCGATTTGTCGTAGTCTTCATCGACGACATCTTGGTGTACTCGACCACGGAGGAGGAGCACGCCTACCACTTGCGTGTTGTACTAGACACACTCCGAGAGCACCAGCTTTATGGAAAGCTCTCGAAGTGCCAGTTCTGGTTACGTGAGGTCCACTTCTTGGGGCACGTCATTTCTGAGGCGGGAGTTGCAGCGGATCCCGCGAAGATCGAGGCAGTGCTAGCTTGGGAGCCACCCAAGAGCGTGACAGAGGTGCAGAGTTTCTTGGGCCTAGCCGGATACTATCGAAGATTTGTGCCAGACTTCTCCAGAGTTGCGGCCCCACTATCAGCGTTGACGAAGAAGGGGAAACCCTTCGTGTGGTCAGACAGATGTCAGCAGAGCTTCCAGGAGCTGAGGCAGAGGTTGACCAGCGCACCTATCTTGAGGTTGCCTGAGGAGGGAGTTGGATACGTAGTCTACTACGATGCATCAGGGACCAGACTCGGGTGTGTCCTGATGCAGGAGCGGGCCGTGATTGCCTACGGATCACGTCGGTTGAGGCCGCATGAGTAGAACTACGCTACCCATTACTTGGAGTTGGCAGCAGTGGTCTTCGCCCTGAAGACATGGCGACACTATCTGATGGGAGAGCGCTTCACAGTCTTTTCTGACCACCAGAGTCTCAGGTACATCTTCTCTCAGAAGGACCTGAACCTGATACAGTGGTGATGGCTCGAGTTCCTCCAGGACTATGACTTTGAGATAGTCTATACTCCTGGAAAGGGGAACGTGGTAGCCGATGCCCTCAGCAGGAGGACGGGCATCCAGCTGCTTGAGGAGGCGACAGAGCAGCTAGCCGCCTTGCAGATATCCTTCGTGGATAGAGACGGAGCAACCTTCCTTTAGTCTCTCACAGTCTCTCCTCCACTTCTACAACGGGTCAGAGAGGCACAGCGTGGGGACGCTGACTGTGAGACACGGCGTGCACAGATATCCTCGGGACAGGCACCTGATGGTTTCTCCCTTGGAGCAGAGCACGATGTCCTTTTCAGAGGACGTACCTTGGTACCAGTCGCTTTACGAGAGGAGGTGCTGAGAGAGTTCCATGCTTCTCCTTTGGCGGTACATCCTGGAGTGGCGAAGATGTACCAGGATCTCAGACATCAGCATTGGTGGCCGGGCATGAAGAAGGCTGTGGCAGAGTTTGTTTCGCGGTGCCTCACCTGCCAGCAGGTGAAGGCAGAGCATCAGGTACCAGCAGACTTGGTACAGCCCTTGGAGGTCCCGGAGTGGAAGTGGGACAACTTATCTATGGACTTCGTGACTGGACTTCCACGCACTTCCAGAGGTCACGAATCCATTTGGGTGATTTTTGACCGACTCACCAAGTCGGCACACTTCTTACCCATTTGAGAGCAGGGATCAGTGGAGAGCTTGGGACGTCTCTACGTTCAGGAGATTGTACGACTTCACGGTGTGCCATCGACTATCGTGTCTGATCGGGATGCTCGCTTTACTTCCCGGCTTTGGAAGGGGTTGCAGGAGGCGTTCGGGACGCGGCTACGTCTGAGCACCGCCTTTCACCCTCAGACGGATGGTCAAACGGAGAGGACCATTCAGACTCTCGAGGACATGCTCCGTGCATGTGTCCTTGACTTTGGTCGCAGCTGGGAGGACCACCTACCCTTGGTGGAGTTCGCATACAACAACAGCTACCACTCCACCATCGGGATGGCACCATACAAGGTGTTGTACGACAGACCTTGTAGATCTCCTTTGTGCCGGACAGACCCTGGAGAGTCAGCACTTGTGGGACCAGAGATGGTCCGGGCCACGACAGAGAAGGTCCAGGTCATCCAGGAGCGGATGAGGACAGCTCGGAGCTGGCAGAAGTCATATGCTGACAGGAGGCGGAGGCCACTAGAGTTTGAGGATGGCGACCACGTCTTCTTGCGTGTCTCACCTCGACGTGGTTTGCGGAGATTTGGCCAAGGCGGCAAGTTGTCTCCATGCTTCATCGGGCCTTTCCAGGTCCTCAGCAGGATTGGCGAGGTGGCTTATCGCCTGGCTCTGCCACCTCAGTTGCACCGGGTGCACGACGTCTTCCACGTATCCCAGCTGAGGAGATACGTGCACGACCCGACACACATCATTGACTATGGGGAGCTAGACGTGGATGATGGGGCGACTTTTGCGGAGGTCCCAGTGGAGATAGAGGATCGACAGGAGCGGGTCCTACGTGGGCGATCTATTCCTCTTGTGCGCATCAGATGGCAGCACAGGAACCTCCAGGAGAGCACTTGGGAGCGGGAGGCTCAGATGCGTGCTCAGTACCCACATTTGTTTCCCTAGTTTTTGATGCATCTTTACGGGGACGTAAAGTCCTAAGGTGGGAGTAATGTAAAGACCTGTAAATTTCAAGGAATTTTTTTTTCTTAATTTTCTTTGGAATTTTACAAGAGCGCAGTTTCTGACGACACCTGATTCCGAGGCCCGGTGTGCCCGGAATCATTTTCCGAAGTTTTGGCTCGGGTACGTTCAGTGAACGGACGAGCGGGTTTTTCTAACTTTTGAACCGGTGCCCGAAATCGAATTCTGAGGGCACCGATGAAATCGCAGCGCCGATATTCGCTTAGAAACGCCTCTTCCGGAGTTGCGTTTGCTCGGGTGTGGTTTTTAATTTTCGGGCTTAAAGTTAAGAAATAAAATAATTTGGCGACAACTTTATTTTATTTCACTTAAGCCACTTGGAATCCACTTGAAGCCACTTAATGACGGCTTGAACTGAGTTGAACTGGATAGGATGCTATCCAGAAATATCCTACCCCCTTGGTAGGATATTTTTAAGGTGGGGCCCGCACGAGCCCCGCCGTTTCTTTCCGCTAAGAAACGCACCCGCGAAAACCCGTATTTATGAAAGTCAACTGACGCGTTTCTTAAAATATTAACAGACCATTTAATTGGGCGGTTTATTTCATGAATTAAATGAGCTGTTTCTTTTGTGAATTAAATGAGCTGTTTCTTTCGTTGAATTAATTCAACGAATTGATGGATTGTTTCTTAACCAGTTTTCAAATTCGTTGGCGTAATAATAAAATAAGGCCAACGCTCGACCTCTGGTTTTTTGCGTGTTGAGAATATTTGAGAGGAAACTTGCATCTTCTTCTCCCTTACGAAGAACGTGAAGAACGCGAAGAATGCGAAGAACGCGAAGAACGCCAAACCCGGAAATCGACGACGCTTCCGTCCGAGACGTTCTTCCCCGCTCCGATCTCCGATCACCAACCATTTGAGGTGAGCGATTTCGGGTTTCCTCTAAAGGTTCTTTTTGGTTTTAAACGAAACACAGATTTAAATATTAATAATTTAAATCTGTTGTTCTTGGTCCGTTGAGCTCGCCGACTCAACGCGGGATTCCGCGACGACGCGACGCCTTCCCGCGACGACGCGACGATCCCCCTCTTCCGCGACGAGCTTTTCCGCGAAGAACGCCCGCGCGCGACGACCAACGAGGTAGGGATTTATTATTGGGAATTACCCCTTTTTATTTTTATTCCCGTTTATGAAACAATTTTATTTCATTAAGAATTGTTTCGGGTAAGCGTTCATGTGTTGAACTTAATTTTTCTCCCGTTTGTTTATCTCTAACGCGGAGGGTGCGGGCCAAACGAACACGGCCCGACGACCCTCCGTCATTCTTCATTTTGTGCGGATTTGACGGGCGACGATGGAACGTGCCGCAATGGATGTTTGACGATCCCGCAATGAAGAACGAGTCCCAGGAGGTGCAATGGCGCAGACGGGAAGAGAATCGGACCACCGGAGCGATCCCGGTGGCCCGCGGAACTCACCGGCGGCGCCCCGGCGCGCCGCCAGACAGGCCGCCGCGGCTGAAGCCGCGGCGGCGGCGGCACCCGCGGACCTACGGCCGTGTGGGTCCGGTGCCCTCGGACGCGGCTGAAGCCGCGTCCACGACACAGCGCGGCCCTCCCCCCGTCTTCGGACGGTCTTCGTTCAAACGCCCGTAACTTGAGCTACGGGCCTCCAAACGACTCGCCGTCAGCGGCAACGCGATCCTTGGATCGAGACGGTCGTTTCGTTATATCGCACTCAAGGTTTCGGAATACTTTGAGTTCGTCCGGGTTGGTTCGTACACGAAACCAACCGGGCCTTCGGAGCAGAAACGCTCATATCTTGAGCCACGGACGTTCGATTGACGTGCCGTCAGCTTTTTTGTTTTACTCTAAGTGAGACGGATCTTTTGGCATACTCCGCCCGAGGTTTGGATGCAGGTGGAGTACGGTCGGATTGGTTTTGCCTTAAAAACCAACCGGGCCCCTGGGACAAAAAAACCAATAACTCTCAGACCGGGCGTCCGATTGACGCGCCGTCTGCGACGCTGAGTTCCTATTGACGATACTGAACTTTTGGATACATCAACTTCATACTTTCTGTCAGTTGATGTATCGGCCTCTCGGCTCGTGGAGCGGACCCTCCCAAACGAGCTTGCTGTGTGCGGGAACCCTAGAGCTGGCTGCGACTGCTTCTTCGACAGCGACGACCGTGCAGAGATCCTCAGTGGACTGCGGCGACGACTATGCAGAGATCCTCCGTGGACTCCGACGACGACCATGCAGAGATCCTCAGTGGACTGCGGCGACGACTGTGCAGAGATCCTCAGTGGACTGCGACGACTACTGCACTCAGCGATCCTCCGTGGATCAGTGCTACAGGTCCTGTGTGGGCCCGGTCCTGTGTGGGCCCGATCCTGTGTGGGTCCGATCTTGTGTGGGTCAGCGCTCAACGGTTCTGTGTGAGCCAGCGCCTACAGGTCCTGCGTGGGCCCGGTCCTGTGTGGGCCCGATCCTGTGTGGGTCCGATCTTGTGTGGGTCATTTGCGGGGGTTAGTTACCTATCGATCCTTCATGGGTCCGACGACTTAGATGGATCAGTGATCATCTTTATCGTCATCCGAAGAAGTATACCTGTGTGAGCTGAATCTTGTGTTACTCTCCGTTGTGGATTGTGTTGAGCTATCCTGTGTGGATTTACTGTTTACTCTCCTTTGTGGATTGTGATGAGCTATCCTATGTGGATTTACTGTTTACTCTCCTTTGTGGATTGTGTTGAGCTATCCTGTGTGGGTATACGTTTGCTTTCCTGTGTGGACTGGGTTGTGCTTGGGCTCGGACGTTGGAGCCGAACGGGAATTGATGACTTAGGTATATGTATGGGCATATACCTAAGCCGTGTCAGATGTTACTTCTTGATTGTATCTTTCCTTTGTGGATTATCCTTTGTGGATTTCGGGAGACCTTCGGGGGTCTCGGGGTCCCTACTGAGTAGCTTATACTCACCCCTGCACGGGCTTTGCCCGCACTACGTTGTGTTGGTTGCAGACGACGGACAACGCTGATCGTGGTGGAGGCGTGTGGAGCAGGACGGTACCTGGAGGTGGACCACTGGGTGGGACGTACTCGGAGCAGTCAGGTGGACCCGAGGAGCAGTGGAGGCTATCTGTACCCACCCTTCAGGTGGGATTTCCAGAGGACGGCTCGACACTACAGTTTTCCCTTTCAGTTGCTGTTTTTCCTTTCAGTTGTACTTTACTTTTGGGCTTGTATTTCCGGCCCCTTTTACTTTCAGCACAGCTTGTACAGTTTTTACTTAGTGTTTACTTTTCCGCTTGCTTACTCTGTGGTGCTTGTTTACTTTTCAAAGTCAATGCCTTCCCTTCTTGTTGGGATTTACGCCTTGGTGCTAGTCGCCAGCCCCTGGCTTATGGAAGGCGGGCTTGGGGTAGTCACGGCACGGGCCCCGAGGGCGGGTCGTGACCTTAGCGAATATTTAATTCTCAATATTAATGGAAGGAATAATGGATGTTGACTGCATTAATTGATTATTATGGACTTGGTGTCTATATAAGGAGGATGCAGAAACATATTTTGAAAAGAGGGGTGTGTTAGCAAGATGTAGCAGGTAAGGGAGACCCGGGATGGGGTTGCCGCATTTGCGGTGGCCCATGTGGCACGACGACGATGGCGTGTCGGCGTTTGACAGGTTCAGAGCAGCGACTACGTAATTGATGATCATGGCCACGTATCGAAAGTCTTCCTGATAGCGGTGACCAGGTGGCGTGTCCCGATTGGAGATCGACAGTACATCATGATGACGAGATCATTCAGGTGTCGCAAGCTGATGCGAGGCTGACGCATGTTCGGGTGAAGATCTCCGAGGTAGTGACGTTTCGTCGATAGAAGGGTGAAATTTTATCACAAATTGATCTTCCGATACATGGCGTCAGTGGGATGTTTATCAAAGAGAAGGCAGAGGCGTATTGGGGTGTGATTTTCACATAGGTTTTCTATGCTCTCTTATTTGTAATTCAAGTTCAGGGATTACTTGGATTATTGTATTCTCTGATTCATAATGGATATTTTGGGAATTGCCCCGTGGTTTTTTAATCCTCATTATGGGAGGGTTTTTCCACATTAAAAAATCATGCGTGTTGATTTATTTATTCTTCTTATATCGCTTCCATATTTCGACGGGTTTGTCACAATATTTTTGGCAAGCAATTTTCGGTCCAGAATCAGGATTCTCCCCAACACTTAATACACAATATATTTAGTGAAAATGACATATAAAATATTTAAAAAATATTATTAATTAACAATTTTCTAATTATTATTGAGTAATAATCATTTAATAACAACATGAAGACAAAAAAAAATAAAAAAATTAAGAAAACATCTAAAATAAGTTGAAAACGTAACTCAAACTTCAAACGGTCATAACTTTTGATCTAGGTGTCCATTTGAGCTCTACCATATATCAAATTGAAGCATGCAATTATCTCTACGTACTAGTGACATAGAGAAATTCTTTTGTCACATTTTTATGCTAAAAAGGCCCTGAAGTCCTCAAAAACTGAGTTTTTAGTCAGGATACCCAATTGTTTTTTAACATTTGATGAAATTTCAGTCTCATTTAAGGGGGTCTTTTTTCCCTTTTTCAATGAGGACCAAATTTATCCCATGAATTACATTCATATTAATATTATAACTTTGAAATTTTATCATTTTTCACAATGTATTGTTATTTATAATCCAATATATAATAATATATACATATTTTTTTTATATATTCACAAATAAAAATTTAATTTTATAAATAATTAATTAATCATATTTACATATTAAATATATTTCTCAATATATAATCATTATCTAAATAAAATCTAATATCCATTTTATTTAAAATAAAAATATAAGAACATTTATATACCTATATAATGTGTGTGTACGAGTGTGTATATATATATTAGTGTGTGTCTAAATTAACATACTGATATATATTATCTATATATTCTAACATATGTATATACATATTAATATATGATATATGTAAATATATATAAATATATATAAATAAGTATAATTATACTTAAAGATACAAACATATATATAATATATATATGTGTGTATGTATGTTGTATATATGTATGTATTTATTTATTTATAAAAAACATATTTTATTAATGTATTTGAAACTAATATTATAAATATATATTAATATATGAATAAATATACAGATAAAAAAATATAACTAAATATATATATATAAATAAATAGATATAAATAAATATTAATATAACTATATATATATATTAATATAAATCCATATTAATATACGAATAAATATAACTATATAACTATATATATAAAAATAGATACATCATTAAACATAGAATGAAACAAGATGGATGAGTGTTATAGGTGCAGGTGCGCAAATGAGTGGTCTCAGGTTCGAATCCAAGAGAAGGAAGGAGAAAGTTTGGGCTAGTATTTATTTATTAACGAATAAATGTACAAATAAAAAAATATAACTAAATATATATATATAAACTTATTAACTTAATTATTTCAAATAAATGGGATAATTTAATTCACATAGTGTGATTTATGAATTGAGTTTTTAAATTAGAAGAAACTAAGAAAGAAATTGAACAACTTACATAAAACTTGCAAGGTCGAGTAATGTGCGAATTGTGAGAGCGTGAACTTAATCGGTATAACAAAACCATATAAGATTAATTTATAGAGTTCAAATATAATACCTAAACTCAATTCATCCTCATTTAAAGAATGGACATGTGCCCTAATTTACCACTAATAATAAGCTAGTATTGGAACGATAATCAACGCAGGGTGCTACGATTGCATGTTCCAAAGCTAGCATAGAGTTCAATCCATTTCATAATTGTGCTTAAGTTAACACCTATAGGGTTCGAGGGTTAGTAAATTAGGGGATCATAATTACGTGTAGATTAAAATAAATGATAATGATTAATAAGTAAATTAATAGGTAGAGTCAAATTATTTATGATTTTTAAAATAGTTTTCTAAAAAAACATATTCTCATTGTGTTTTATTAATCAAATTTCATTTAAAAAATAAGAACAAAAAAATAATATTCTTCTATCAAAATTCTTCTTCTTATTTTATAAATATCAAACCCCCATCCTTCTAAGTTTTTTTGTTTCTTTTTTTATTTTCAAAATACTTTTAATATGTTTTTAAATTACTTCCTCATTTGAGAGATGACCTTGGTCAGCCACTCTGTTGCACCTAAGTACCCAAAAAAACCACATATCATTTGAGAGCACCCATGACAGTATCTTTCAAATTTGCACCATTTCTGGGGAGTCAAGTAGTTTATTAAACCAATTAGAGGTATTTATTTTATTTTTCATTTAATTATTTTCTTATCCTATTTCTTTCTCCTTTCCCATTCTCAAGTTTTTTTTATCTCTTCTTATATTTTTATCAAACCAACTCAAACTTAATTTATTTTTATTATGGTACACTTTTCTTCATTTACCTTTTCTTTTTATTTGATTTATGATATGAACCAATCCCAAGGATCTCTTAGATCTTGACCCTGATATTGAATGTAGCCTTCAAGCTCAAATCAGAAAATCTCAGTCTCTGAGAAGTTTCAACATTCAACCAGTTGGACAATTCCTCCACTATGGTAACATTGAAATTGGAAGAAATTCTAATTTAAACATAAAAAAGAACCAATGGCTACAAAAAATAATAATGAAGTTAATAGAACCATTTGATAATCGGCTATACCCGACATTAACTATCAACCAAATGGTATTGCATACCCAAATCTCGAATCGGGCTTCGAACTAAAATCTGGGTTAATTCACCTACTTCAAAAATTTCATGGATTATCTGGTGAGGATCAAAACAAGAATTTAAAAGAATTTAATGTGTTTTTCTCAAAACTTAAACTAAGAAATGTATCTGAAGATCAAATCAAACTAAGATCATTCCCATTATCACTTTATGGAACTACAAAATACTGGATGTATTACTTACAACCAGGAGATGAAACTTGTTGGAATGATTTTGAAACATATTTTCTTAAAGATATTTTTCCCAGCATCAAAGACCACTACCATTCTCAAAGAGATATCAGGAATCAAGAAATCCCAGGGGGAGTCAATGTACGAGTATTGGGAGCAATTCAAGAAGTTTTGTGTAGGCTATCCACATCACCAAATCAGTGAGAAACTCATTATCCTATACTTTTATGAAGGCCTCACACCTATGGAGATAAGAATGGTGGATGTCGCAGCTGGAGGGGCATTGGTCGACAAAACACCAATAGATTCATAGGCATTGATTGGAAATATGGAACAAAACTTCCAAAAAACTGGCGATCGACGTACACCACATGTTAGAGGAGTAAATCAGGTAAGTCATTATTCTCTTGAAAATAATTTAATTGAGACCAAGTTGGAAGAATTGATCACTATGTTGCGACATATTTATTTATCTCAAAAGACATCCCAACTACCTCCTATAAGTCCTTGTGGAATTTACACTGAAATAGACCACCCGACTGATTGTTTCCCCCAATTACAAGAGAAAGAGTATTGTGCAACAATATTCCCTAGGAGGCGATATCATTAGAAGCAACAACCACATCCCCAAAATAAGTATGATTCCTTTTCTCCAACATATAACCAAGGGAGGAAGGATCAATCAGACATGAGGTATGGCTATAGAAAACAATAAACCCCTTTTCAATAAAATTTTCAGTAGCCTTCACCTTACCAATGGTGTTTCCAACAACCACAAAAGAGATTTTAATCTCAAGCATCAACAAGTCAACAATAAGGGAATTCTAAACCAAAAGTAGATTCTAATAATGATGATCTTTTGAAACAATTTTTTCTTAATCAATAAAATGAGCTGAAGAGTCATGGTTTAGAGCTGTAGGTTAAGATCTAAGAGATCCTCAGGAAGTTTCAACATTAAACTAGTTAGACAATTCCTCCACTCTGGTAACATTGAAATTAGAAGCAATTCTAATTCAAGCAGAAAACACACCAAAAACACACAGATGAAAATCCTAAATATCTACCCCAAAATGTTGTCCCCTACCCCACACTTAAAATATTTCATTGTCCTCAATGTGAACCTATGATATGATATGTGAATATGAAATGTATAATTTTAAATAAGACAACTAATATGCAAGTGAATGGGTTAGAAACAACATGCTATTCTCAAGTGATGATGGGGTCATGTAGTGTGATGAAATCAACTACATCAGTAGGAAGTCCCTCAATGTATTGCTTCAAATGTTTCCCATTGACTATAAAGCTTCTTCCAGTGTCCTCTTTTGTGAAATCCACTACACCATAAGGAAAAAAATTATACACGACATAAGGGCCTAACCATTTGGAACACAACTTACCAAGCATTGACTTCAGTTGTGAACTGTATAGTAGAACTTTATCTCCTACATGAAACTCCCTTTGTTGGATAATTCTGTCATGATATTCTTTTGATCTTTCCTTATAGAGCCTTGAGTTCTCATATGATGACAATCAAATCTCCTCAAGCTCTTGAATTTGCACATTCCTTTAAATTCCATCTTGGGCCAAGTCCATGTTACATTTCCTTATAGCCCAATAAGCTCGATGCTCAACTTCTATGAGGATATTTCAAGCTTTCCCAAAAACAATATGAAATGGGGGCATGCCAATGGGGGTCTTGTATGTTGTCCTATAATCCCACAACACATCATCCAAGTTCTTTCTCCATTCCTTCCTATATGGCTGAATGGTTTTCTTCAAAATTTGTTTCAACTCATGATTTGAAACCTCAACCTGGACATTTGTTTGAGGGTGGTATAGTATTGATGTTTTGTGTGTCACCCTATACTTCTGAAGGAGTGAATATAAATTCCGATTATAGAAGTGTGTATCCTGATCACTAATGACATCCTTTGGTACTCCAAACCTGCAAAAAATATATGTCTTGAAAAAGTCCACTACAATATGAGAATCATCATTCTTGGTGGCCTTAGCCTTCACCCATTTTCTCACATAATCAACAGTGACCAAAATGTACAAGATACCAAATAAACTTGGAAAAGGAACCATAAAATCAATTACCCAAACATCAAAAATCTCATAGAATAATATGGGTTGTTGGGGGCATCTCGTGCCTCCTAGAAATGTTCCAAGTGTGTAGGCAATGTGAGAACGACTTAAAAAACACCTGAGCATCATGGAATAAGCTAGGAAAATATAATCTAGAGTCTGAGACTTTCATATATATCTATTGGTGTCCAAAGTGTCATATACATGAAAGTATATGGCATAAATAAAGAAAAGACTCAAAATAATGATCAGGAACACACCTCCTAATAACTTAATCACTACACATGCGCCAGAGGTAGGGATCATCCCAAACATAAAATCTTGAATCACTATTTAACTTTTTTAATTGATGTTTCTTTAAATTTGTAGGAATTTCAAAGGCAACAAGTTAGTTAACTAAATCGGCATTCCAAGGATGCATACCTGAGATGGAATAAAGATTCTCATCAAGGAAAGTGTCCCAAAGTGGTACCTGGTCCAAGGTGTCTACCTCTAATGTGCGATTAATCCTACTTATGTGTTCCATCACTAAGTTTTCTAACCCATTCTTGTATTTTATCTCAATATTGAATTCTTGAAGAAGGAGTATCTATCTAATGAGTCTAGGATTTGTGTCTAGCTTCTTCAAGAGGTGCCTCAGTTTGACATGGTCTGATAAAACAACTACTTTAGATACCAATAAATATGAATATAATTTATTTAAAGTAAATATGATGGAAATAATATCCTTTTCCATGGTTGTGTAGTTTTATTAGGCTAAATCCAATGTCCTTAAAGCATAGAAAATCACATGTGAACCTCCCTCCACCCTTTGTGACAAGACTTCTCCAACTGTGAAGTTTGAAGAATCACACATCGGCTCAAATGGAATGTCCCACCATGGGGTCTGTATGATTAGTGGAGTGGTCAGACACTGTTTTAGTTCATCAAAGGAAGTCCTGCAAGAATCATCAAATAAGAAATCAGAATCCTTTTGAAATAATCATGACATAGGAAGATAAATCTTACTAAAATATTTGATAAAGGGATGATAAAATCCTACATTCCCTAGGAAAGATCTAACATCTTGAACACATGAAGTAGTGGGTATTGTACGGTATTGTAGCAGAAGTTACTATAGAAGTACTATTCACAGAATGAGCCTTGGGCCAAAAAAAAAGTGTCTACGGGACATGTAATGGGTTACATTCCCACTGGGCCTTTGGGCTATGTAATGGGTCTCCCTCTACCCAGTCAAAAGAGGTCTTTTCATTGATTTAATAATAAAAATGAGGCTTTGGCCCCAACCTTAAAAAATTAAATGACACTTTTCAAAGTTCAGAACTAGATTATTCTCAATACAATGATTTAACACCTTTCCAAAACTGAAGATACATTTATCAAATGAGGATCCATATATTATAAAGTCATCCATAAATAACTCTATGTTGGTCTCAATGAAATTTGAAAAAATACTCACCATGCATTTCTGGAAAGTACCTAGGGCATTGCAAAGTCTAAATGGAATCCTCTGGTAGGAAAATGTGTTGAATGGACAAGTGAATTTTGTCTTCACCTGATTCTATAGGGCTATAGAAACCTAAAAGTATCTAGAAAATCCATCCAAGAAACAATAGTGTGTCTTCCTATCTAGTATCTCAAGCATTTTATCAATAAATGGGAGGGGGAAATGGTCATTTCAAGTGGATTGATTTAGTTTCTTATAATCAATACACACACGCCAACTATTTTTCACCCTCATTAGAACTAAATCCTCTGTATCATTTCTAACAAAAATAACACCACTTTTCTTAAGCAAAACCTGAATAGGACTTACCCACTAAGAATATGAAATGGGATAAATAATACATGCCTTGAGCAATTTTTCAACTTCTTTTTTTAACAACTTCTAGAAGAGTTGGATTCAGTCTCCTTTGTGACTACCTAACTAGTTTAGTTCCATCCTCCAAAAGAATCCTATGAATGAAAATGGAGGGGATAATACCTGATATGTCATCCAAGGGCCACCCAATTACCCTGATGTTCTCCCTCAAAATATTCAAAAGTTTTTCTTTATGTTCAAAAGGGAGATTGTTATCAATGATAACAGGTAATTTCTCACCACTTAACAAGTATGAGTATTTTATATTTTGTGGAAATGGATTGAGTTCTAATTAAGGGGGGTGTAGTATGGATGGAGACATTGAAGGAACAAAAATATGTGCACAAAGAACATCATTATCAAAATAGAAATCATCAAAATCAGAGAATAATGCATCAAATCCATCAGCATATTCAACAACCGTTTCATAATCAGAGTGAACATAATCAGAATATGAATCCATTTCAAAATCAAATATTAGAGAGGTTTGTGCATTAGAAAAAGGCGTGGAAGTGCTCTTAGACATCAAACTAGAACCAATACTCATAATCTCTCTAAACATAGGACAATCAAAATCCATGGGGTTTTTACTTTGTGGTTCAAAATGGGAGATAACAAAAGCAGAATGGTCCTTTGAGGGGTACTTCATGGAGTCCATAACTTTAAATATTAGAACTTCATCTCCAAAATCCATGGAGAGTGTACCCTCATGGACATTTATGATTGTTTTTTGCAGTTTTGAGGAAGGTCCTACCTAAGATAATGGGATCATGAGATCTTACCTAATCATCCTCTATGTTAAACATGTAGAAATATGCTGGTAAGATTATGTCTGTTACCCAAACAAGTACATCCTCAAGGACTCCTGCCTGATATGCTGTAGCTCTATTCGCCAACTTCAATACTACTCTCGTCGGCTTCAACTCACCAAACTATAAAGAAGAGAATACAGAGTGAGGCATCACATTTATGGAAGCTCCTAAATCACATAAAGCATAAAAAAAGTGTAACTCCCCTATGGTGCATGGGATGGTGAATGTTCCTAGATCCTTTCACTTTTTTTGGCATTACTTGAGTTGGTTTAATGAGTTGCTGACACATTCCTTCAAAGATTGCGCCTTTCATTTACCTTGACCCTTATTTGATTAGTAAAAATTTATTTTAAGAATTTAGAATACCTTGGTATTTTCTTAATAGATTTAATAAGGGGGATGTTTATTTCTACATGGTTGAATGTATCCAAAACCACTTTTTTGCATCGCCTCCTCAACCATCTTCTTGGTTTGTACAACTCTGTTTATAAAAGGAAGAGGTTTAGGTGGAACATCATCAATATTTTTATTAAATTTATCTTTCTCCTTAATTTTCTCACCAGTTGGTATGGAATGGGGCTTCTCTAGGGTTGAGATGAATCCTGATGGAATGATAGGTGAAGATATATTAGTTGTTTTCTTCCCACTTCTCAATGTGATGGCACTAATATTTCTCTTGGGATTTGGAGTAGGTTTGGAGGGAATATTTACAGAGTTCTTACTTACCAGTTCATGGTGGGTGATGGCAATCCAGCTCATTTGAGTCTTCAACTCCCTCAGCTTCAAACCTTAACTCTTCAACTTATTCTGTTGATTAAGAACAATTTTTTCAAAAGAAAATTAATATTAGAATATAACTTGGGTTGAGAATTCCATTTTTTTGACTTGTTGATGCTTGAGCTTTAAATATCCTTTGTGGTTGTTGGAAACCCTGTAGGTAAGGTGAAGGCTACTTGAAATTTTGTTGAAAAGGGGGCCTTTATTGTTGTCCAGAGCCATACCTCATGTCCGATTGATCCTTATACCCTTGGTTTTATGTTAGATCAAAGGAATCATACTTCTTCTAGAGATGTGGTTTATGCTACTACTAATATGGCCTCTTAGTGAATACTACTGCACAATCCTATGTCTCTTGTAATTGGGGGAAACAATCAGTCGGGTGGTGCATTTTAGTGAAAATGCCATAAGGCCTTGTAGGAGAGGGTTGGGATGTCTTTTTATACAAATCAATTTGTCTCACCATAGTGTTCAATTATTCCAAATTGGTATCAATTAAATTATTTTCAAGAGAAGAAGGACTAACTTGATGTACTTCTCTAACATGTGGTGTACCTCGATTGCCAAATTGTTGGGAGTTTTGTGTCATATTGTCAATCAATGCACATGAAACAATTGATATTTTTTCTACCAATTCCCCTTTGGCTATGAAATCCACCATGATTCTATCCATAGGTGTGAGGCCTTTGTAGAAGTGCTGGATGAGGAGTTGATCCCTGATTTGGTGATGTGAATAGCTTGCACACAACTTCTTGAATCGCTCCCAGTACTCATACATTGACTCCCTTTGGGATTTCTTGATTATTGAGATCTCTTTATGAATTATAGTGGTCCTTGATGCTATAAAAAATCTCTATAAGAAAAGACATTTCAAATCATTCCAACAAGTTACATCTTCAGGTTGTAAGTAATACATCCAGTCTTTTGCAGTTCCATAAAGTGAGAATGAGAATTATCTTATTTTGATTTGATCTTAAAATACTTTTCTTGGTTTAAGGGTCGAGAAAACAAATAATATAGATGAGGAGGTGATACAAAAAGTGGGTTTGGATACATTCGAGAATTTGAAGATAAATATCCACCTTATTGAAGCCATTAAGAAAATACCAAGGTACGCCAAATTATTAAAAGAACTTTGTACCAATAAAAGAGGGATCAAAGGAAATTAAAGGATCAATCTTGGAAGGAATGTCTCAACAATCATTATACCAACTCAGGAAATTCCAAAAAAGTTCAAGGATCCAGGGACATTCACCATCCCATGACCATAGGGGATTTACACTTTTTTTGATGCTTTATGTAATTTAGGAGCTTCTATAAATGTGTTTCCTCACTCTGTATTCTATTATTTACAGATTAGTGAGTTGAAGATAGCAAGAGTAGTGGTGAAATTGGTGAATATAGCTACAAAATATCCAGCATGATTCCTTGATAATGTACTTGTTTGGCTAAGATACATGATCTTCCCAATATATTTCTATGTGCTTAACATGGAGGATGATCATGTAAGTTCTCACGATCCCATTATCTTAGGCAGTCCCTTCCTCAAAACTATAAAAACAATAATAAATGTCTATAAGGGTATACTCTCCATGGATTTTGGAGATGAAGTTGTAATATTTAATGTTATGGAGTCTATGAAGTACCCCTCAAAGGACCATTCTGTTTTTGTTATCTCCCATTTTGAACCACCAAGTAAAAACATCATGAATTTTTATCATCCTATGCTTAGAGAGATTACGAGTAGTGGTTCTAGTTTTATATATAAGTGAAATTCCACACCTCTTTCTAATGAAAAAACCTCTCTTAGATTTGATTTTGAAATTAATTCATATTCTAATCATGTTCACTCTGATTATAACATGGCTGTTGAGTATGCCGATGGATTTGATGCATTATTCTATGATTTTGATGATGTCTATTCTGATACTAATGTTCTTTGTGAACATATCTCTATTCCTTCAATGTATCCATCCATACTTCACCCCAATTCATTGGAACTCAAACCATTTCCACCAAATCTCAAATAATCATACTTGTTAAGTGGTGAGAAAATACCTGTTATCATTTCTAACAATCTCCCTTTTGAACATGAAGAAAAACTTTTGAATCTTTTTAGGGAGAACATCAGGGAAATCTGGTGGACCTTGGATGAAATATCAGATATTATCCCCTCTATTTTCATGTATAGGATTCATTTGGAGGATGGGGATAAACCAGTTAGGTAGCCACAAAGGATACTGAATCCAACTCTTCTAGAAGTTGTTAAAAAAGAAGTTGAAAAATTGCTCATGGTAGGTATAATTTATCCCATTTCAGATTCCTAGTGGGTAAGTCCTATTCAGGTTGTGCCTAAGAAAAGTGGTGTTACTGTTGTTAGAAATGAGATAGATGAGTTAGTTCCAATGAGGGTGAAAAAATAGTTGGCGTGTGTGTATTGATTATAGAAAACTAAATCAATCCACTCGCAAGGGCCATTTACCCATCCCATTTATTGATCAAATGCTTGAGAGACTAGCTGGGAAGACACACTATTGTTTCTTAGATAGATTTTCTAGATATTTTCAGATTCCTATAGCCCTGAAGGATCAAGAGAATAAAACATTCACTTGTCTATTCGGCACATTTTCCTACCGGAAGATGCCATTTGGAATTTTCAATTCCCCAGGTACCTTCCAGAGATGCTTGGTGAGTATTTTTTTTATTTAGATTTCATTAAGACCTATATGGAGGTATTTATGGATGAATTTACAACATATGGATCCTTATTTTATGAATGTATCTTTAGTTTGGGAAAGTTATTGAATTGTTGTATTGAGAAGAATCTGGTCCTAAACATTGAAAAGTGTCATTTCATGGTAGAGAATGGAATTTTCTTAGGTCATGTAGTGTCAAAACATGGGATAGAGGTTGATAGATCTAAGGTAGATATTATTTTTTCCATACCCTATCCTTCATGTGTGTGTGATGTTAGATCTTTCCCAGGGCATGCTGAATTTTATAAGTGCTTCATCAAATATTTTAGTAATATTGCTCTTCCTATGTCACGATTACTTCAAAAGGATTCTTATTTTGTGTTTAATGATTCTTGCAGGACTTCCTTTGATGAACTAAAATAGTGACTGACCACTCCACCAATTATACAACCTCCATAGTGGGATATTCCATTTGATCTATTGTGTGATGCTTCAAACTTCACAATTAGAGTAGTCTTATCACAGAGGGTAAAGGGATGTTCACATGTGATTTCCTATGCTTTTAGGACATTGGATTCAGCCCAATCAAACTACACAACCATGGAAAAGGATTTTCTTGAAATCATATTTGCTTTAGATAAATTCCATTCATATTTATTGGGTAATAAGGTAGTTGTTTTCTCTGACCATGAAGCACTGAGGTACCTCTTGAAGAAGCTAGATGCAAATCCCATACTCATATGATGGATGCTCCTTCTTCAAGAATTCAATATTGAGATAAAAGATAAGAAGGGGTAAAAAAACCTGGTGGTGGAACACATGAGTAGGATTAATCACACATTAGAGTCTGACACCTTGGACCAGGTACCACTTCAGGACACTTTCCTCGATGAGCATATTTATTCCATCTCAAGTACGCATCCTTGGTTTGATTATTTAGTTAACTACCTCTTTCCTATGAAATTCTTACAAATTTAAAGAAACATAAAATCCAAAAGTTAAATATTGGGTCAATATTTTATGTTTGGGATGATCCCTACCTCTGGCGCATGTGTAGTGATCAAGTTATTAAGAAGTGTGTTCCTGATCATGAGTTTGAGTATGTTCTACATTTATGACATACAATTTCATGTGGAGGACACTTTGGACCCCAACGGACAACTATAAAAGTATTAAACTCTGGATTATATTGTCCTATATTATTCCACGATGCTCATGTGTTTTGCAAGTCATGATCACATTGCTAACACACTGGTAAAATTTCTAGGAGAAATGATATGCCCTAACAACCCATATTATTCTATGAGATTTTTAATGTTTGGGGAATTGATTTTATGGGTCCTTTTCTAAGTTCATTTGTTTTCTTGTACATTTTGGTCACTATTGATTATATGAGAAAATGGGTAGAAGCTAAGGCCATTGGGACTGATGATTCTCATGTTGTAGTGGACTTTGTCAAGGAATAGATTTTTTGCAGGTTTGGAGTACCAAAAGCTATCATCAGTGATCAAGGGACACAATTATGGAATCAGAATTTGGATTCCCTCCTTCAAAAGTATGGAGTGACGCAAAAAAAATCAACACCATACCACCCCAAAATAAATGGCCAGACTGAGGTTTCAAATCATGAGTTGAAACAAATTTTGGAAAAACTATAGAGCCAAATAGGAAGGATTAGAGCAAGCACTTAGATGATGTACTGTGGGATTATAATACAACATACAATACCCCCATCGATATGTCCCCATTTTGGATTTTTTTTCGGAAATTTTGTCATCTCCCCATGTAAGTAGAGCATCGAGCTTATTGGGCTATGAAGAAATGAAACATGGACTTGACCCAAGATAGAATTCAAAGGATGCTACAAATTCAAGAGCTTGAGGAGATTCAATTGTCATCATATGAGAACTCATGACTCTGTAAGGAATGATCAAAAGAATCTCATGATGGAATTATCCAACAAAGGGAGTTTCATATTGGAGAGAAAATTTTACTCTATAGTTCATGAATGAAGCTGATGCTTGGTAACTTGCATTCCAAATGGTTAGGCCTTTATGTCGCGTTTAATGTTTTTCCTTATGGTGAAGTGGAGATCACACAAGAGGATACAAGAAGGAGATTTACTGTCAATGAGAATCATTCGAAGAAATACATCGAGGGAATTCTTACCGATACAGTTGATTTCATCACACTGCATGACCCCATCATCACTTGAGAATATCAGGCTGTTCTTAACCCTTTCACTTTTATATTAGTTGTACTATTTAAAATTCTACATTTCATATTCACATATAATCTCATAGATTCACATTGAGGACAATGAAATATTTTAAGTGCGGGGGAGGGGACAACATTTTGTGATAGATATTTAGGATTTTCATTTGTGCGTTTTGTGTGTGTTTTATGTTAAATTTTCAAAAAAAAAAAAAAAACAAAAAAAAAAAAAACAAAAAACAAACATATCATTTAACATGATCATTTAGATATGGAATATATGAAAAATGTATGTTTTCAAAATTCATTGGTGCTATGATCGGAATGAGAAAGATTTCATCATCAAGGGTTGATTTTTGTTAAAATTGAAGTCATTGATGATATGATTGGTTGTGTCATAATAAAAACTTTTAGATGTTAACACCATTCTTTTTAACACCATTCTTTGTGATTCTTGTTCATGGAAAATTATGTCATTGATTTCTTCACACATCTTTTCACACAATCATGACTTGTGATTTTCTCATACCCAATTGAATTTATATTTAAGGTAAGTAATTATTTTTAGCTTATAACATTTTATTTCCATATGTTCATTTCTCTTTTGATCATTTCCATCACTGTACTAGATTGACACATGCGTGTGCACCTAATATCTAACTAATGTATGCCCTGAAAAAATAAAATAAAAAAACTATCAATAAAGAGGTGAGTGAAGAAATGTAAAATATGTGGGCATATTTAGGTTGGGAGCTCATGGTTTGACTTTTGGGAATGCTTAAATGAGTGGGTTTTAGAATTTGATTATAAATGATGTTAAATAGGTTCGATGGAATAGAATCAGGTAAGAAGAAAAGTTTTTATTGACCTGAATATATTGGATAAAGGGTGGAGAGACAAGCTTGATATGATTGTAACACACACATATGGGGAATTAGTGGCATGGTAGACCCATGACTTGTTTTCAATTTATTAGTGTTATTAATCACATTGGATTTTTTTTGAAATAATTTATGAGACAATGAATTTGAAATTTATTGATATTGACTCTTGATGGGATTATTACTGTTGTTCAGAGTAGAGTACTCAAGAGGGGGGGGGGGGGGGTGAATTGAGCATCTATTAAAAATTTCTGTTTGAAAAGGTATCTTAAAAAGGTTCCCCAATAAAAATAAATACAACCTAGTTAATCAAATTGATACAGTTATGAAAGTTTGATTGTTTAAATAACTTCTCAGAAGATTGATTAATTATCAATAATCTTAATATTGGTTATTAATATTACTTTTGAAGCTATTATAATAAGGAAACGAAATTATAACTTCTTTCAAAGATTAACTATCAAAGTAAATTTAATGATTTTTGAATTATACAGTAAAATAGAGAAAACTAATTTAAACAACACAGCAGATTTAAAACAAGTGGTTTAGTCTCAAGCCGAGACCTAATCCACTCCACTTGGTGATCACCTGCCACCAAGAAGTTTATATTAATAAACATGATTCATACCCTGGATCGGGGTAAACAATAGTACACATGACTGTCTAGGTCACACGACCACTTCCACAATTCTTCATGGGTATGAACTATCAGGTCACACATGGACCTCTTCCACACTTATCTATGGGAATAAACAAGTGTAAAAAGATGTTAGAGGAAGGATATCTTGTATCTTTTAGTTTAATAAAGGAGACATTGTGTGTTTTTATATAGACGCACACACTACTTGAAATCTAAAAACAATACACAATAGAGGAAAAAAGATGAGATAAGGTTATAAGTGATCTGATTGTTAGTCAATTTACCTATGGACTTCTAGGATGAAGCACATGTAAGAATCGAGTCCTCTTGTGGAAAACAGAGTATCATAATCCAGTTAGAACCGGATCTTGTTCTTCATGGAGTTGACAGTGCGAAGTTGTTCTCGACTCTGATCTATGGTATCCCAAATTTTTGTATTCAATAATTCTTCATGTGTTCTTCAGAAGTGTTTAGTTTCATGTGTCGGTTATTTTCTCAAAAATTCTCGTGCTTCTTTGTTATCATGCACACTTGTTTCTCTATATTCTTTTTGTTTCTAGCCACAATGTTCTTTTTATTCTTGGAGTACATGTGTTGGAGCCGACATGATTCATGTATCCTACACCTCATACCTCGTACTATCAGGTGATATGTCTACAAATAAATATTAATTATGTTAGTGCATTTAAAAAACTAAAATATGACCGTTACAAATTAAATTGAAAAATGACAAAACAGATTAAAGAAAAATGTCACAGTCTATTTGGAAACAGTGTCTCCATGAAACAATGTATCCATGAAATGGTGTCTCTATTAAAAAATGTTTCCTTCTTTTCCTTTGAGTGGTGATATAGTTATGATGGCATAGTTGTATAGATATTAGGAACTGGTAGCACATATACGGTGTTAGGATCACAGTGTCTAGTCCTTTTCCAAACTTCAAACGGTGTCTCAGCACGGAACCAATGTCACAATCTTCAACAGATCTAAAATTAGTTTTGGTGTCTAGTCACAGTGTCTGGGTCATGGTGTCTGGGTCATGGTGTCTGGGTCACGGTGTCTGGGTCATGGTGTCTGGGTCACACCGTCTAGTCACAGTGTCTGGTCATAGTGTTTGGTCACAGTGTCTGGTCACGGTGTTTGGGTCCTTTTCCAGAAAAACATAACCGGTGGCATACTCATGGTTTCTTAGACTTAGCAAAAATATTTGTATATAGACTTAAACAGTGATATCCATAGAATGAGTTAGACTTAATAATTATTAAAATAAACGCATTATAAAATAAAGTAAATATAGTTTACACAAAAAAACAAGATTTTAGAAATTATGATCTTGGATAGGTTTATTTAAAGTATAAAGAAACCAACCATACATCCACATGATTTGAGATAGATTAAATAGGATTAACAAGTTTTATAGGATTTATAGGATTTTTGATCATTAAAACATGATTAAAACATGAGGATGACAACAATATCCCCTTTTTTGATGATCACAAATCATGTGAGTGAGATATATAGTCTTAGGTAATGTGTCTTTCCCTTAGTGTGCAGTTAGAGTGCATGTCTCTCCCCCTTTTGGGATTATCAAATAGAGAACAAAAGGAAATAAGATACTAGATAAGAAGAGTCCACAATGAATTAGATGGATAAAAAAGTGTCATTACAAATAGTAAGCAATAGAAATATAGAAATCATACCTATCAAAATATAGTGTTCATTTTTATTCAGCACCAGCTATCTTCTCTTTTCCCTTGGCAGCAACATCAGGAGAAGCCACAGGAGCAGTGGTTGAAGTGGAAGAGGGAAGTGAGCCAACTGACAGAGAAGGTAGAGGGAGTCCTTCAAAGACATAAGGGGCCAAGGTAGGTTTGGTGGAAGACTGAGATAATTGTTGGTCAAGGATAACAGGTCTAATTTGACTCAGATCCTGAGAGACATACATAGAAGTTGAGGAAAGGGAAGAGGATGAGAAGTTAGGAAAATCAGGTCTCAAGGGTGAAACTATAGGAGAAATAATAGTAGTACTCTATACATGAATATAAGGACTCAAAATCTTGATGAAGTCAGCAATGATCTCACCACCATACTACATATATTTCTCAAAGTCATCATTGTTCTCCATGAACTTGTCCAACAAGGGAGTGGAATCCTTAAGCTTTTGAACTTGAGTTTTGAAATATTGAGTGATAGGAGGGATTCTCAGATTCTCTACAAGGTACTTGAAGTGGTTTATCATGTCATGCTTTGAGAAGATCCTATTGAAGTAGAAGTCTGACTTCTTAGTAATATCATCCTATGCATCATTTTCAATTTTGGAATGAATTCTCACCAAATAAAGAACTATTCCACTATTCTTGACAACCATAATAGAGTCTCTTTGTCAAAGCCACTGACCACAGCCTGAAGTTCTTCCTTGAAAACTGTTCTGAGTAGATAACTGTACAAGGAAGGTTGAGATGATTTTCTAGAGGCAATCGAAGTAGTAACAACTAATGTAAGAGACTTCAGTTGATTCAGAACTTTCTAGAGACAACCCATATACTAATCAGTCAACTTATTAATACAACTAACAAGTTCACACATCTTTTGAACAATTTTATTATTTCTTTTAGGAACCTTGTCAGCTAAGGAAGTTAGATTAGGTTGAATCAGGGAGGAAACTTCCTATGGAATCTGACTACTAATATCCTCAACAAGACGAGAAAAAGGTTTTGGTCTTGAGTTCAACATTATATGCATTTCTTCAACCATATTTCCGAGAGACTTCACTTCATCACTTAACTGTTTATTCTCAACTCTAACTTCTTGAATTTCATGAAGAATTTTTGGCTGAATCTGCCAAATAATCTTCTCTAACAACAAGGAAGCATCTCTTTCACTCAAGTTTATCATAGGATTAGGTTGAGTATTCATGATAATTTCAACCCCATCCAGTAGTTTAGCTTTAAATGCTTTCAAATCATTCTTACTCACCAAGTTTAAAGGTTTAATGATAGAAGCTGAGACAGGATCGGGTTCCTTTGCAGCTATAACATCAAGAGAAAATACTGGTTTCAATTAAAACATAATAGAAAAATATATACCTTTAACTAAGTATTCCTAGGAGTTATTCAAATCAAAATATCTAGAAAATTTATAACATATATCCACAGAGCTTGAATAAACCAGATTCGACACTTCAATACTTTCTAGATTCAGGTGCTGTTCCCCCTCAACATGTGAAACTTTCTCAGGACTAAGAGATTCAGATCCTTGATCTAATTCTAAGATTTCATCCCTAATAGACTCACCCATTTTATATCTAGATAATTGAAAGGCTTGATTCATTCTCTCTTCAACAGATGGGATAATTTTAGGAACAACTTCTTCCTATGGGTGATCCTCAAGAGAAGTTTCTTTCTCAAGAGAGAGATCTTCTAAATGTTTTTCTAGAATATCCTTTTTCCCTTTCAATAGCAACATATTCTTCTTTAGAGGCAGGTTCTTCAAGATCAACAATCGTTTCAAGGATAAGTACTTCCTTCTCAATTAAGACTTGAGGAGCAGGTTCACTTTCTTCCTCATCCAGGACAATTTTTCCTATAGGCACAACATCCTCTTATTCTTCTTCATTATTATAATAGTCCATGATTTCATCTAGTTCCAAACTAGGATCATAAATATCCTTTGGTCTTGAAGAGTGTTCAACCAGGTTGAACTTTTCATAGACCCTCTCATTATCTTCTACCCATGTTTTTCTCCATGGATTCCAACTGATTTTCATTCTCCTGACTGTAACTTTTGAAATAAAAAATTCATAGTCCTTAATAACTTCTTCATATGGTCCAACCATCCCTTTTGAATGAAGCATAGCTGAGATTAATATTGAGTAGAATAGGGAGGCTGACTTGGAGGTTGTCTTTATCAACTCACACATATGAAGGATAACATACTTACATAGGTTGATCTTGTTTCCATTCTTCATAAGATGTATCAAAAATACATCTTGATACTTGAGTGTAGCAAAATCACCTTTTCTGGGGCTAATTAGATTCTGAATAAATTTATACAGAAGTCTGGTTTCACCATCTAGCTCAGCAGCTATATCTATTCTCTTTGTTTCATTTTCAATTAAGCTTCCCAACAATTCTTCCAAAACAAAGATCTCACTTGGAGGTGGAGGACCTCTCTGGCAGTACTCACAAATACCATCATGAGGTATCCTTAGGCATGCAACCCATAACCTCGAAGTAAAGGTACATTTTTTTTCCATTGATCTAACTTCTCACAACAAAGCCATCTTCTGTATCAAAAGAGAATTGAACATACTGATAAAACTGTGAAACTAGTTTTGGGTAAATAGGCCTATCCTCCTTTGTGAACCAATACAACCATACTTTATATTTTAACACTTTCAATAATAAAGACTTACTTGACAGAAGCCACTTGGGGAAAATTTTCTTTTTAGGAACCACTATTCTGTTCCTCATATTCAGATTCAAAGGACCTTCTGGCGCTAAATTCGGTGCTATTTTCATCTTCTTCTTTGAACTGCACTTCTTAGGGGTTAATGAGGGAAAATGTTTCATTCTAGGAATTCTACAAAGGTTCGAGAGAGAGAAGGGTTGAAAGAGGGGTTATGATTTGAGAGAAGAGAGATCGGGTGAAGAAAGGAGTGAAACTTCTTTCATTTTTATCATTTAGGGATACCAAGCGTTGCAAAAACAAAAGAACAGGAATGTAAAAAATAAAATAATTAATTACCGTGATATGAGTTATACTATGTAAATAAAATAATAAAGCGTCTTTATGGTGAGACTGTGACAGAATTTTATGGTGAGACCAGAACTGGATTTCACAGTGAGACCGTAACAAACTTTCATGATGAGACCATAACTGTGTGATTTCTAAACTGTGTGACTGTATTGTTGGAGACAGTTAGTGCCAGACAATAATTGAGAGATAGTAACTGTGAGACCATAAACATGAAACAAAAAGTTGTGAAACAGTATACTTATTACTTAAGATTTATCATTCCCAATTCATATATAATGTAATCTATTCTTTTATAATTTAATGGTTTGGTGAATATATCAGCGAGAAAATATTCAGTTCCAATAAATTCCAAAGTGATTTCACCTTTTTGATAATGATATCTCAAAAAGTGATGTATTACATCAATATGTTTTGTCCTAGAGTGTGAAACATGTTTTTTTGAGATATTAATAGCACTTGTATTGTCACAATTTATAAGTGCATTCATGAATTGATATCTATAATCTAATAATGTGTGTTTCAACCAAACAATTTGTGAACAACAACTACCAGTAGCTATGTATTCATCTTATGTAGTAGATAATGCAACAAATTTTTGTTTCTTACTACACCATGATACTAGTGACTTGCCTAAAAATTGAAATGTTCTAGAGGTTCTTTTTCTATCTAACTTACAACCACCAAAGTCGGCATCAAAATAACTAACTAACTCAAATGATTGTCCTCTGGGATAGAACAGTCCTAGATTGGGTGTATTCTTGAGTTATTTGAAAATTATCTTAAAAAAATTTAAATGAGATTCCTTAGGGTTTTCTTGAAAATGAGCACACATACTTACACTAAACATAATGCCAAGTTTACTAGTAGTTAAGTAGAGTAAGCTTCCAATCATTCCCCTGTAAGTGGTTTGATCAAAATATTTTCCATATTCATCAAGATCTAACTTACAAGCAGTACTCATTAGAGTGTCACTATTTTTAGTGCTATCCAAGACAAAACTTTTTAGAAGATCTCTAGTATATTTTATTTGATTTAAAACAACACCATCATTATTTTGAAAGATTTGAAATCCAAGAAAAAATTTTAGTTCACCCATTAAACTCATTTCAAATTCATTTTTCATCTTTTAGAAAATTCAATACATAAAGAATTTCTTGAAGATCCAAAGATAATGTCATCTACATAAATTTGAACTACTAAAACATCATTGGAAATTCATTTTATAAAAAGGGTAGGATCATCTATTCATTTTATAAAACCTTTGGAAATAAGAAAATTACTTAATCTATCATACCAAACTCTTGGAGATTGTTTTAAACCATAGAAATATTTTGATAATTTAAAAACATGATTTGGAAATTGAGGATTTGTAAAACTAGGGAGTTGATCAACAAAGACATCCTTAGCTATATACCCATTTAGTAATGCACCCTTAACATCCATTTGATATAGTTTGAAATTCAGATGTGCAACATAAGAAAGTAGAATTTTGATGGATTTAAGTCTAGCTACTGGTGCAAAGGTCTCTTCATAGTCAATTCCTTCTTCTTGACTATAGCCTTGTGCAACTAATCTAGCCTTGTTTCTAACTATGTTTCCATATTCATCTATTTTATTTCTAAAAACCCACTTAGTGACTATGGTAAATGTGTCTTTAGGTCTATCAACAAGTTTCCAAACTTTGTTCCTTTCAAATTTATTAATCTCTTCTTGTATATCCATCACCAAAAATTCATCATTGATAGAATCATTAATGTTTTTAGGTTCAAGTTGTGACAATAAGACTTGATGTTCAACCTGATTCTAAGAGAAGATCTAGTTTGAGTTCCTTTATCTAAATATCATACAACAACGTCTAAAGGATGATTCTTAAGAGTTCTAACAACTATAGAAAAAGGACTAGTGATTTCAAATTCATCAGTAGGTTCAGGTTCATTATGACTTGAATCAAAAAAATTTATAGAACTAGAAGTTTTCACAGATTCTTTTATAGGATGGTTAGAGGATTTTGGATTAATGTTCAGATATGATACATCATCCTCCAGGTTGTCTAGAGTTATTTTAGGCTCATGTGGATCTGTTTCATAAAATTTGACATGGACAGATTCTTCCACACATTTAGTTCTTTTGTTAAACACTCTATAGGAGTTACTAGAGATGGAATATCCTAGAAAGATTCCTTAATCACTCTTGGATGTGAATTTTTCAATATTGTCCTTAGTATTAAGGATATATACTTTTCAACCAAATACTTTGAAGTAGCAATCTTTGGGTTTTCTATTGTTCCATAACTCATATGGATTTCTTTTAAGAATAGGTATAATCAATACTCTATTGATAATATAGCATACTGTATTTATAACTTCAACCCAAAAATAAATAGGTATGTCATATTCACTAAGCATGGTCCTAGAAATCTCTTGCATGGTTCTATTTATTCTTTCTACAACTATATTCTGTTGAGGTGTTCTAGGGGTAGAGAAATTATGACTATATCCATTTTGTGAGCAAAAGGATTCAAATTATTGATTTTCAAACTCATAGCCATGATCACTTATTAAGGATTTAATTCTAAGTCCACTAATATTTTCTATAGTTTTGGAATATTTGGTAAAATGAGAGCAGACTTCACTTTAGTGATCCAAAAAGAAAGTCCAAGTATATCTAGAAAAGTCATCTACAAGAACATAAATATAGTGCTTCCCATTTAAACTAGAAACTCTAGATGGTCCAAACAAATCCATGTGAACCAATTTGAGAGGTTGAGAAGTTGACACTTCTTTCTTTGGTTTGAAGGAAATTTTGTGTTGCTTTATCTTTTGATAAGGATTACACACTTTATCATTTGAAAACTCATGTTTGGGTTGGTCTTTGACTAAAATTTTTCTAGTTAACTTTATAAGAGATTGAATATTACAGTATCCTAGTCTCCCATGCCAAAGCCAAGACTCTTTGTGAAATACACTTAAACATGAAGAATTTTGAGAGACTAAATAATCTAAGTTAATAGAATATAAATTTTCATTTCTTAATGCAGAAAATACTAATTCATTTTTATAATTAAAAACATCGCAAGCATCATTTTCAAATTTAACATGAAATACATCATCACATAGTTTTAAAATACTAAGCAAATTATGTTTCAATCCATTAACAAAAAGTACTTTGGAAAATAAAACTGAGTTAGAATTTCCGATTTGGCCAAGACCAATGATCTTTCCTTTGGCATTGTCACCAAAGGTGACATGCCCACCATCAATTTTTATTAAATTCTTGAAGCATGAATAGTCTCCTATTATATGTCTTGAACACCCACTGTCCAAGTACCATAAGCATTTAATGGATCTATTTAAGCATCTTTCCTACAAAATAGTCAAATAAAAAGTAGATTTTAGTACCCATATTTGTTTGGGTCCAGTAATATTAGTGACTAGTGCTTTAGAAACCCACATCCACCTCATAGGTTTCATATAAGCATTATGTAAAGTACTTGAAAAATAAACTCTATTTGGTCCAGAAAAGCTTGAAACAATATAGAGTTTATAATAACTTTAACTAGCTAAATGTTTTCCAGAACTAGGAGTAAAGATGTATGTCCTAGACTTAGAAACAAAATTAATTCTTCCAAAATTTCTTTTACCTGGTTGATATCCAATGCCAGTAGTATATTTAGGAGAAATCTATTTACCTAGAATTTGTACCAAAGTATTTTTACCATTAGTAAACCTTTCAAGATCCTTTTTCAATTTCCCATTAGATAGATTTAGTTCATTATTTTCTTTGAGTAGTTGAGCATTTTTCTCCCTTTCTACAGTAAGTTTAGTTGTAATAGTTGAGGAAAGAGCATGCTATTTCTTTAAAGATTTGTATTTATCTTTTAGTTCATCACATGTCTCTTCAAGCATATTATAGTACTCGAACATTTATTCATTAGACATATTTTTAGAGTCACTCTCTTCTCCAGAATAATAGGAATTGTGTACATGAGATTTCAGTGTTACCTTAGATGTGTTTTTCATAAAACACATATTGGATTTATTAGCCTGTTCATCATGTGAAGATTCAGAGTCACTTGAACTATCCACAAAAGCACTCCATGTTGCTTTCATTTCCTTTTTATACTTTCTATCTTTGTACTCATACTTACTTTTGTACTTGAGCTTGGGACAATCAACCTTTAAATGTCCTTTTCACTTACATTCATAAAAAACTATCTCATCATACTTGTCACTTATTTTCCAATCTTTCGTCCAGCTTCCTTTTTGATCATATCTTCCCTTGAAGTTAGGCTTTCTAAAAAATTTCTTCTTGTAGAATCTCTTAAACCTTCTGGATAATTAAGCCATCTCCTCATCACTGTTAGGTGATGATTTTTCAATGCTTGAACTTTCTACAACAACTTCCAATTTCCCTTTCTCTTTGTGTTTAGAAGTGGTGGTCTTAAATGCAACTGATTTTCTTTTGGGTTCATCCTCATCTTCCTTGTTGACTTTCATCTCCTCTACTCACACCATTAGTTTCCCAATGAGTTCTCTTATAGGTAACTTACTGATGTCACATGATTATCTAATAGAGATAGAGGTTCCTCTCCATCTGTCAAGCAGACATATGAGAATCCTCATAATCTGTTCTTTGGTAGTGACTTCTCTTCCAAGAGAAATAATTGTGTTGAAAATTTCATTGAACCTAAGATACAAGTCTGAAATAGGATCATCAGGTTTCATTTTAAAGTTTTCATATTTAATAGTATAAGTATTAAGTCTCATTTATTTCACACTAGAGGTTCCTTCATGTGAAACAGATAAAGTATCCCAAATTTCATGGGCAATTTTACATGCAGAAATTCTGTTAAATTCCTCATCTACTAAAGAGAAATACAAATCATTCATGGCTTTGTAATTTTTATTGTAGGAAGTCTTGATTGGGTCATCCCAAGTGATTCTATCAGTAGTATAAATCTTACACTTATTTATAATTGAAGATCAAATTTCAAAACCCATACCTTCTAAATGCATTTTCATTTTAATTTTACATTGGGTATAATTGGTTCCATTAAAGAATGGTGGTTTGTTTGTTGTAGAAAATTCTAGCCTATTATCCATAATAAAAAACTACTTTGAAAGAGCTAGAAATTTAGAATTAACAGAAATTTAAAGATCTTTAAAGTACAACTAAAATCATAGTTGAATAGGGTAAAAAACATAGCCTTAATAGGAATGAAAACTCCTTTGATACCAAATATTGGTCGGAGTAGAGTACTCAAGAGGGGGGGTGAATTGAGTATCTATTAAAAATTTCTATTTGAAAATGTTTCTTAAAAAGTTCCCCTAATAAAAATAAATGTAGCCTAGTTAATCAAAGTAATATGGTTATGAAAGTTTGACTATGTAAATAACTTCTTAAAAGATTGATTAATTATCAGTAATCTTAATATCGGTTATTAACATTACTTTTGAATCTATTCTAATAAGGAAAAGAAATTATAACTTTTTTCCAAGATTAACAATCAAAGTAAATTTAGTGATTTCTGAATTATACAATAAAATAGAGAAAACTAATTTAAACAACACAGTGGATATAAAACAAGTGGTTCAGTCTCAAACTGAGAATTAATCCACTCTACTTGGTGATCACCTGCCACCAATAAGTTTATATTAATAAACTTGATCCATACCCTAGATCGGGGTAAACAATAGTACACAGGACTGTCCAGGTCACACGACCTCTTCCACAGTTCTTCATGGGTATGAACTATCAGGTCACACAGGGACCTCTTCCATACTTATTCATGGGAATAAAAAAGTGTAAAAAGATATGAGAGGAAGGATATCTTGTATCCTTCAGTTTAATGAAGGAGAGAGTGTGTGTTTTTATACAGATACACACACACTGCTCGAAATCTAAAAAAAATACACAAGAGAGAAAAATGATGAGATAAGGTTATAAGTGCTTTGAGTGTTAGTCTATGTAGCTCTGAACTTCTAAGATGAAGCAAATGTAAGAATCGAGTCCTCTTGTGGAAAACAGAGTATCACAATTCAATTAGATCTGACTCATGTTCTTCATGGAGTTGATAGTGTGAATATGTTCTCGACTATGATATATGGTATCCCAGCTTTTTGGATTTGAGAATGCTTCATGTGTTCTTCAGAAGTGTTGAGTTGCATGTGTCGGTTTTTTTCTCAAGAATGCTCGTGCTTCTTCGTTATCACGTACACTTGTTTCTTTATATTCTTTTTGTTTCTGGCCACACTATTCTTTTTATTCTTGGAGTGCATGTGTTGGAGCCGATAGGATGAATGTATCCTACACCTCATACCTTGTAATGTCAGGTGATATGTATACAAAGAAATATTAATTATGTCAGTTTATTTAAAAGACTCAAATATGACCGTTAGAAATTAAATTGAAAAATGAAATAATATATTAAAGAACAGTGTCATAGTCTGTCTAGAAATGGTGTCTCCATGAAACAATGTATCCATGAAACGATGTCTCCTTATTTGACTTTTAGTGGTGAGACAGTTATGATGGTACAATTGTATAGAGATCAGGAACTGGTAGCATAGACGTGGTGTTAGGATCACAGTGTCTGGTCCTTTGCCAAACTTCAAACAATGTCTCAGCATAAAACCAGTGTCATAGTCTTCAATAGATCTGAAACTGGTTTTGGTGTCTAGTCTCCGTATCTAGTTAGGGTGTTTGGGTCACGGTGTCTGGGTCACGGTGTCTAGTCACGGTGTCTGGGTCACGGTGTCTAGGTCACGGTGTCTAGTCACGGTGTCTAGTCACGGTGTCTGGTCACGATGTCTGGGTCCTTTTCCATAAAAACATAACTGGTGTCATACTAACGACTTCTTAGACTTAGCCAAAGTATCTTTATACTGTCTTAAATAGTGATATCCACAAAATTAATTAGACTTAATCATTCATAAAATAAATTCATTATAAAATAAAGTAAATATAGTTTACACAAACAAACATGATTTTAGCAATTACGATCTTGGATAGGTTTATTTAAAGTATAAAGAAACCAACCATCTTTATGCATGATTTGAGATAGATTGAATAATATTAACAAGTTTTATAGGATTTATAGGATTTTTTATCATTAAAACATGATTAAAAAATGAGTATGCCAACAATTACATTGCCTATTTTTCCACTATGGGTTGAGGAATATGAGCATGCATATCTTGTCATATTTTTTTTGGAATACATGATATGTGACTTTTCCCTGAAGTTCAAAATGATAAGTTTGGGGGAGTTGATAAAAAACAATTTTATTGAGTATTTTATTGATAATAAATGATATAAATTACTCATATTATGTTAAATATGTTTATTTATAAAATATTTCGAATTAGATTATTCATTTTAAAATTTGATGAAAATTCTAGTTTTACCCTTTAAAGTGCACTGTAGTAATTCAGATATATATATATATATATTAATTTTAATTATTTGTAAATTTTTTAGACATGTTCCTCACTCAATGTGATACAAGTGTTATTCAGGACTATGGAGATAAATCATGCATTTGGTTGGAGTAAAAGGGCCATGAAGTCAAAGATGGATAAGACCCACCAGACTGAACACCACTTTAGTATATAGGCCATAACATCTTCATCCATATATGGATCAATCCCAAATTTGGATAGGAGATCTAGGAACCAATTTTTAACAACTAATCCTTCTAGAAGGGTAGATAATTAACATGTTTTAGTGGTCAATAAGGTGATGAAAGTTGGATTAAAATATTTATCCAAATTTTCACATTCACACTTGAAACCACTTATAACCTAGCCTCCAATCCAATCTATAAATATGTATTTTTCTCATTTGGAGGGGTTGGGATGTACATTAGGAAGTTTAGGGTATAGAATAACTGGTTACACTCCAATTATCAAATCATTTCAATAAGGGTAGCTCTTGAATCATGGATCCCTTCATTGAAGCCTTCTTCTTATTCTTCACATTGTATTATATGTGTTTGCGTAATAAACTTCTTAGTTACTATTTTGTTTATTATATTTTGTTAAATTAAATTATTCTATAATATTTCTATTTGGGCTGGAAATCAAGAGTAGAAACATGATTGGGTTGTACCCTTTCAATGATGTTTGTGAATGAAAATGTTTTCTATGATGACTACACTGCCCATAGCCCAAATGGCCCGAAGGCCTTCATTTTTTTATTGATTTTTTGATAACCCCCCTTTCAAGGGATGAGGGGGAACCCTTACAAGGCCCGTAGGCTTAGAGATTACATGGCCCATAGACTTAAGATATTACATGACCCAAAGGTCTTAGGGAATTCAACCAGACTATAACTACAAGGAACTGCCCCTCCCCAACATCTGCATCATTATGGTTGCTCTCCACCTTCACATGGCCGTCTGGCTAGGATTCCTGTGCAAGCACAGGATGGTCCCAATAGAATAGCCACACCCTTTCATTATTCCAATTCCATTTGGTTATACTATGGTGAGTGCACTTTCTCCGAATCCTCCTCTGGGGCTACTCCTTTTTTTGTAGAGTCTATTTGGGGAAACTGCACTGATCATGTGTCTCAAAGGCCTTGAGGTGGCCCGAAGGCCTTAAAGGTGGCCCGAAAGACTTACTGACCTGAAGGCCTAGGTGTCCCGAAGGCCTTAAGAACTCCAAGCCCAAACCAGAGGTCCAAGGTGAATAGTTCCGTCTGCTACAGTACTGAACAATAGCTACTACAATACCTGCAATAGTACTGCACAATACTGCTACATTACCTACTGCTATACCACACAGTACTGTGAGAATTGTGAGAGCATGAACATAATCGGTAAAACAAAACCACATGAGATTAATTTGTAGAGTTAAAATATAATCCCTAAAATAAATTCATCATCATTTATAGTATGAATATGTGCCATAATTTACAACTAACCATAAGATAGTATTTGAAATAAAATCAATACAGGGTGATACGATTGCATGTTCCAAAGCTAGCATATGGTTCAATTCATTTCATTATTGTGGTTAAGTTAACTTTATTAGGGATCTAGGGTTAGAAAACTAAGGTATAATAATTAAGTGGACATTAATATAAATGATAATGATTAAAATGTAAGTGAGGAGGTAGAGTCCGATCGATTATGCTTTTTAAAATAGTTTTCTAAAAAAAACATCTTCTCGTTTTGTTTGAAAAATCAAATTTCATTTCAAAAACAAGAACAAAAAAATACAATCTTATTCCAGTAAACCCATTCTTCTTATTTTATAAACATTAAACCACTATAATTATAAGTTTATTTATTATTTTTTATTTTATTTTCAAAATATATTTAATAAGTTTTTAAATTACTTCCTCCTTTAAGAGACGACCTTGGTCAGCCACTCTGCTACACCTAAGTACCCAAAAAAAATCACACAACATTTGAGAGCACTCATGACAACACCTTCCACTGAGTCACTAGGGCGTAGAGCTCATTGCAAGCTTCAATTTCATATGTGACATACACCTGGATCAAAATTTATGTCCATTTGATGTTTGAGTTATGTTTTGAACTTATTTTATATCTTTGATTTTTTTTTGATTTTTTATCTTCAAATTGTTATTAAATGACTATTAATTGATGATAATTAGAAAATTATTAATTAATAGTATATTTTTTAATTATTCTATAAGTCATTTTCACTAAATATCTAATATATTAATTATAAATTCTTATTTAGCCTTATCTAAAACATATTTAAAAAATAAATATTATATTTACTGCAATATAAATATATTTATTTATTGATATATTATTTTAATGAAACATTTTTTTTGAAATATACCCTTAATCAATGATTTTTTACAAGCAACGATAAACCCCCCTTTATGAGTACGTTTTTACTAGCACCGATAGGGGGGCTTTATCAGCACTTTTTTACAAGTGCTGATAAAGGTCCCCCTTTAAAAGTATTTTTTAGCACTGTTAAAGAAGCTCTTTAACAATGCTAAAAAAATGCTGTTAAAGAACTAACATTGGATAAAACCAGTTTTATAGTAGTGGTGGGTTCCATACTTCATCGGTTGGGGTGTGAAGACTGGAAAAAGTTATTTAGATTGAACCAGTATAAAATTATCTGTGTTCTCTTTCTTTTTATTTCCTGCTACTAATTAACTTCATTAATTAATTATAATAATTATTTTATCTCACATAATTTTTATAACTTGATAATTTTAATAAAGGCTTATTCACCTCCTCTAGACCTTCTTCCTTCAACCATTCCGGCCTAAAAACTTACACACATGCTTGTCCTCAAGAATGAAATCTAGATACACTACCTGGATTCACACTTACATGATTTAAATGAAATGTCAACAAAATCTTGTGATTTGCAAGCATGACACAAGATAACTTCATTAACTCTAAAATTTTTGAAGAAACAAGTGAATTTTTATTTTACTTTCTCTCTTTTTAATTAACCATGCCTCCCCTTCTTTCCATTTAAATTTTTCAATTCATAATCATTGTTGTATACCACATGAAATTAAGTTGCATAAAATTATTTTTACTTACCACTCAAGGTAAAAAATGTATATGGGGTTTTTATCATATCTAAAATCATGCTCCTTACCATAGGCATGCAATGCATCTATTTTCTCCACCCCATAGAGACAAAATAAAAAATAATCACAAGGGATTCTCCATTTGGTTCAAACATCACTAATGATTAAGGGTAGGTAGGTAATGATTTAAAATAATTAAATCACCAAATGGATTATTTCAAGAGTATATTTCATGATAATAAAGAGTGTAGCTTAATGAAAAATTCTTCTTTTATAAATGACACATCTCATTTCTCCTGAACACAAAGTAGGATCATGAATCATTGAAGTATAATAAATGGAAAATCCACTTGTTTGTTTCTATATTTTTTTGTATGTTGAGTTTGAATAAGATTCACATTCACCACCCAAAACCAAATGGTAAAAATCATTGGTCAAGTAAATGGTTGTTTTTAAGCCTCCAAAACTCAACCCATTTTTTATTTTTTAATTTTCTTATTTCTTAATAAGGGTGTGTAATAGAGTACAATAAACGAATAATCCAGAACCTTCTTCTACATTTCAATGAAAATTCCACCCAAATTTTCTATTTCATTATAAACACCCCTTACAATATAGAACCATCTCCACCACACTTATCTTTTTGATAATCATGAAAAATAATCATTGTAGGGTAGAAAAGGATAAGATATGTGTGTAATGTGGCTCTTACCTAATAAGTTTATGCATTGCTTCTATGGGATAATGAAGGATCATTGTAAAGGTGGGTCTTGGGATAATGGCTTAATAAAAATAAGAATCTATCATATTAAAAGTGAATTTATAGAATCATAACTTCGAAAATATGTAAATAAAGTTCTATGAAAAATAATTTTTGAGTTTCTCAAGAAATTTTATCATAAAAATAATGGAAATATTAGGATTATAAAATTTATCAAGAATGATAATATGAAATCGAGTCAATACCTTATAGAAATTAACACTAAAAATAATCATTTTTTTAAAATTTTAGATTTTCAAAGAATGTAATATCTTAGAAAAAATCAATTTAAACAAATTAACCAGTTCCCTTAATCATGATTTGTTAAATTAAAATTCAGATGTTTATCTCTATTAATTAATTTTACAATTTATATAATTCAATTTAATGACAATGAAATTCAAAATATAGTAATATGGTGATCCTAATTAGTGTTTGTCTCCAAGATCAGTGAAAATAAAAAAATCTAAGTGTTAGGAATGAATTTTCAAATGAAAAAGTATTAAGAATAAATGTCAAGGTGTAACGAAAAATATTGAAATTAAAACTCATACCCCCTATTGAATTTATGGGATTCGGTTTTTGGTTGCCCATTATGATGGTTCAGTTTTCTACCACATTCTTGTGAAATAATAAAAACACATGTGAGAGTGAAGGTCCCTTTTTAATGAAATTAAAAAAAGATCTTGAGGAGAGTTCCTACACTTAAACATAGAAATATACTTTAAAAATATCTGTTTTCCTCTTGAAAGTTATTTTTTTAAATTATTTGTATTAATAAAACATCTTTATATCATATATAGAAAATTGGAATGATTATACCTGGTCTAGATCCACAACCATCCTCAGCGATGACCTATCCACGTATATGGACATATTTTATTCTCCTAAAAATAGTTTCATTCTTCCATGGGGTAGAACCTTATTGAACTCTATTGGGTCTATACACCGATTTTTTTAGACTCAAAAATCTAAATTATAGGTTGTTAACTATCTAATCTTATTGTTATTTTTCATGTTTTTTGTTTTAACTATCTCTCTATCACCAATGATCTTATCTATCATCTTTCCACTTTTCATCTTAATATTATCTTCATTTTCATCATTATGGATAACTTATATCTCTTGGTTTTCATATAAGACGAAAAAATCTTCAACTTCAATATTTTAATCTTCTTGAAATCCATCCTCCTTTATGTATCATTTCTTTATTTCTTGATGTGTGTTGAAATTGACTTATTCACCACCCACTCTCAAACATATGTCACCACTTTTAATGTATATTAGCGCACTTCCAGTCACCAAAAATGGTGTCCCAGGAATAATAGGTGCTCGTTCCTCATCCATATATAGCACTACAAATCATATAGAGAAGATACACTTTTCCACATTAATTATTTTTTTTCATAATTCCTTATTGGTATTTCACCGTTGAATCCACTAGTTATAGTGAGACTCTTGTGGGATTTAAGAACTCAAGTACAATTCTTTGGAAGGTAGTGTGGGACATGATATTGAATCCCCCAAATAAATAACATAAGGATTTTGTAAATTTATTATATTCAATATAAATAGGAGTTTAAAAACTATATAGGGATTGTTTGTTTTTTGGTAGATCATTTGACACTATATAAGTGCATTCTCTTGTGAGTGCTATAGTTCTGATTTATTCCACTTTTCTATTGTCCATCAACAGTTATTTCATAAAAATTTAATGTGTTTCCAATTTGTATAGTTCTTAGTCAAATGGAATATTGATTTGAATCTTTTTAAACTATTTTATAAACCTACCAATATATACTTCATGCATGACCCATTTCATCATCTTGGGAAATTTTATGTGTGGTTTATACAATACCAGTGGTTCCTTAATTCCTTATTTATTATTTTTATCTTTAGTTTTATTACCTTCTTTGAATTTTTTTATTGTTTATTATTTCTTGGTTTAGGATAGTCTTGGGTGATTTTCCTACCTCCTAGTGATTTTCTTAACTTCTCCATAGGGTTTGTTTTCTGGGTGTCTTAACAATACCCCCTCAGTATCTCTTGATATGGATATTTAATCTTCCCCACATGGAACTCTATATCTCATAAGGAAGATTTATGAGTTCTAGAATCCTCTTTTAATTCTTTGATATCTTCCCCATTGGTGGTCATGAATTCGGCCAATGTCTCCTCTAAAGAGTGAATATAAGGACCAAACCTTAAACATTACATAAACTAGTAAATCCTTTTAGAATTCAATTCCTTACATTTGCAAAGATCTTTTAGGTTTAATATTTTAGAAAATTAGAACATAATTAATACATATAAACCCACCAGCATACAAAGTGGGTACTATTAAAATAGTATCCACTTCTTTCATAATACAAAAGTTTTTAATAAAACATGAAATATTTTCATGAAAAATATTCACACAATATTTATCTTGACTTCTTTTTTTATCTTACCCATCCTTAAACAATGTGAAAAACATTTTAAAACTTGGAATAAGCACAAAAATATCAGTAAGGAATATAAAAGGAAAGAAATTAACCATTTATCCATGAATACTTATAAAAATATGAAATCATTTTCACAAAGATATACTTCTCACCCAAAAAATATCATATACTTACTTATGAAAACAAGATATTCCCATAAAATAAAGAAAAAATAAATAAAACCATAAAGGTAAATTTGGGAATTAAATATTTAATATTGTAACCCCCACATCTAATATATGATTTGTAACTCTCATAGCTACCTTAAAATGTAACCCTCATGACTACGTATGATTTAACCCTCACAACTAGCTTATTGTGTAACCATCGCACTTACACTTGGAGTAACCATACGGTCGACATCCAACATAAAAATACCCAATGAATTGGAGGGAGATATAAATACCACCCTTAATTATAAACAATTACCAAGAACCATAACAGAATCATAAAACAAGAATATTTTCATAAAAACACTTCTTTTGGATTTTGTAAAGATAGAAATTGAAAAGAGGATTTTTAAAGAAAAGTTCCTTACCTCTGGTTTTTCTTACTTTAAATGTGTTCAAAATTCATGTATAATAGTTTAAGATTGTTATTAATATATCAAATAAAAATATTAATATTTATAATTACTTATATGATATTATTATAACATTTTCCCTCCCATTTATTAATAATATTTTGTTATTTTCATTGTTTTGGGTGCATTTATTTCCTAGTTTCCATGGTTGGTTCATTATGGATTTTCTTATTGAATGGAAGAAAAAAAATACAAAAGTGGAATGAAATTGTATTAATGCATTTAAAAAATTTTAAATGATATAATATATCAATTTTTTTTATATGAGGATGAATCATTAGATAAAACATTAATGAAAATTATTTAATTTATTTTGGTGGTTTTTATATCAATCACGAACATATATCATTTTATTTAATATGATGTTTATATAATGGTTCTATAAAATTATATGACTAATAATATGTATAATAAAATCATATTAAACCATAATAATAGTTTTATCACCAGCCTTGAATACAGTAAAAGAAAATGAAAATGTATCGTCCATGAGAGCGGTAAATCGACACATCACAGATGATGTTCTCATTTTTAGAATAAAAGGGTGTTGAGAAGGAGCTTGATAATGATTTTTTTCCATAAAAAAGATAAAATAAAAGTATATATAAGATAATTGAGTTTTAATTCCACTTGGATAAGGTGAGGTGATGAGATAATAATAAAAGAAAAGAAATTTAAAAGAAAATAAAAGAAAAAGAAAGAGGATTTTACCTTTTGAATTCTCCTCCTTGAGAACCTTTTTAAGACACTTGGTTTTGGCCTTCTCGTGAGACCAGTAGGTCTAGGACATGAGGAAGAGGATTGGGAAGGGAATTAGGTAGAAATTAAACAAGATACAAGGATTTTATGTGTGGGTATAAGAGGTTGTGATGAGTGATATTTATAGTGGAAAAGAGGGCTGTTTTCTCATTATTATATTCATTAGTTTATTATTTTGGATCAAGAATATGAATATTTTGAGAATTATCACTAAATATATTAACATAATGAAGGATATTTTGATATTTTGTGCTTAAATTAACCTTACACTATGTATTATTCAATAATTCATGAACTTTTTAAATATCGTAAATTACCATATTTCATTATTCACAAAAAATTCAAGTATTTCTGAAAAATCCCAAAAATTTATTCCAACTATTTTTTGACGTGTAGAATTTAAAAATGAAATCCATTTTATGAAAATAATTTTATAAATATGAGAAATTTAATTTTTAATTAAAATCAATATTTTTTTAAAAATACCTATTTTAAAATCATAACTGATTTTATAACACTTTGAAAAATTAATTAAGGTCTCATAAAATTATATTATAATCATAAGAAAACAAAATATTAATTTATGAATATATTTTATAAATATAATTTTTATTTTAAATCATTTAATCAATTATAAAATTATAAAAAAACATTTATGTTTCAGAAAAATTCCAACACTTAATTTATTATTTTTAAAAAATTTATTTACTTATTCCATGATATAAATGTATCACAATTTAACTTATAAGATAAATAAATTTTATTTATACTCTCATAGGTGAGGTCACTATTCTATTAGTGTAGATTCTTTAATTTCTATAAATACCAATTATTTTATTATACATTTATAACAAGTTTAACTATTTAATTCTAGTATGAAAAAAAATTATTTTTTAATTACCTAGGTTGTTACATTCTCCCCACCTTCTAGAAATTGCTTCCTTGAAATTTTTATTTACTTATTAAACAAGTGAGGATACCTTTCCTCCCTAAAATTTTTAAATTCCCATGTTGCTTCTTAAACCATGTGGTTTTTCCAAAAAAATTAACCTGATGAATTAGATTATTCCACAATACTTTCTCTCTATGATCAAGAATCTGTTCTGGATTTTCTTCATAAGAAAGGTTCTCTTCCAGCTGAACTACTTTAGGGCTCAAAATATGAGATGAATCTGGGACATACTTTCTTAAAATCAAAACATGAAAAAAACTATATACCTGAGATAAAATCAGAGGCAAAGCTACTCGATAGGAAAATGATATTAATTTATTTAGGATTTAAAATGGTCCAATGAACCATGGACTTAGCTTTCCTTTCTTACCAAAATTGATAACACTTTTTCAAGGATATATTTTTAGGAAAACATAATCACCTAATTCAAAAAAAAATTATTTTTTCCTTTTATCTGCATAGCTTTTCTGTATACTCAGAGATTCCCTCATATGTTTCTGGATCACCTTCACTTTCTCATCCACTTCCTCTACTAATTTTGGTCCCATAAACTTCCTTTCCCTGACTTTATCCCAAAATTCTAGAGTTCAAAATTGATTTCCATATAATGCCTCAAAAAGTTCCATCTTTATACTAGAATGAAAATTTTTATTATAAGAAAACAAAACTAAATAAAGATGATGATCCCGAATTCCCTAGTAATCCATTGAAAAAGCATGTAACTTGTATTCAAAATACCAAATTATTTTCTTGGTTTATCCATCAGATTAAGGATGAAAGATTGTGATGAAATTTAATTCAGTTCACAATGAATTCTGAAGGACTTTACAAAATTTAGAAGTGAACCTTAGATCACAGTTGGATACAATGGATAGAGGAACTCAATGTAACCTGACAATGTCTTTGAGGTACAATTGAGAAATTTGATCAAAATACATAATATCTAAAATATGAAAGAAGTGTGAAGATTTAGTCAGTCGGTCAATAATAGTCCAAATCACATTGTTACCTCGAGAAGTATTTTTTAGTTCCAACACAAAGTCCATGTATATATTTTTCCATTTCTACTCTATAATTGGAAAAGGTTGAATCATACCCTTTGGTAATTGTTTTTATACATCAACCTTTTTAAAAGTTAAAGATTTCATGGTAAAATATGCAATATCTCTTTTCATCCCATCCTACCAGTAATACTCCTGAAGGTCTCTAAACATCTTAGTGATTCTAGGATGAACTGAAAACAAGGAACTATGAGATTCACTTAACAATTATTTCTTCATATAAGGATAAAAAAGAACACATAATATCTTCCCAAATCTCAAAATAAAATATTTACCAACATTAAATTCTAGAAACTTGAATGTTTTCACCAATTATTCATTTTTCTGTAACTCAAAGTCTTCCTTTTGTGATTGCCTAATTCTTTCTGACAGATATAACTATAATAAAACCTAAAACAAAATAGAGGAATTTATTACAACAATAACTTCCAAGACAAAATGCATCAAATAATTATTCAAGGGGTATTGTTCTAATTGTAACATGGTTAATAATGCATGATGTTTTTGACTCAAGGAATCTACCACGTTGTTATATTTTTTTGGATAGTAATAGATCATGCAATCATAATCCTTTATTAGTTCAAGCCATATTCTCTGCCTCATTTTCAATTCCATCTAAGTAAATATATAATTAAACTTTTCTTTCCAGTATATACTTTTCTCCATATAAATGATGTCTCCATATTTTTAAAGAAAAAACCACATATTCTAATTCCAAATCATGTGTGGGATAAGTTAAATCATGAGGTTTTATTTGTCTTGAAGCATAAGTAATTAATTGATCAATCTAAATCAGAACACAACCAATTCCCTTCAAATAATCATCACCTTAGATGAAAAAATCACCATTTCTAGAGGGAAGATAGAAAAATGGATCATTAACCAATCTTTTTTTTTCAGTTATTAAAAACAAACACCACATTATTCTGTCCAATTAAATTTAACCCGTTTCCAAGTTAACTTAGTTAGCGGTCTAGATAACTGTGTATAGTTTTTAGCAGACCATTAGTAATAACCTTTTAATCCCAGAAAACTACAAATATTAGTAACATTTTTTGGTCTTGGTCAATCATCAACCACTTTTTTTGCAGGATCAACTATTATTCCATCCCTATTTACAATTTCCCCAAGAAAAGAAATCTATTACAACCAAAAATCACATTTTCTAAATTTTCCATACAACTTATTTTCTTTGAGATCTTTAAGAACAATCGTTAAATGTTTTTCATGATCCACATAACATTTTGAAAAGACCAAAATATCATCAATGAATACACTAACAAATTTATCCAAATATTTATAGAAAATTCCATTCATAAGATATATAAATATAGTAGAGGAATTTATCAAACCAAAGGTCATAACAAAAAACTCATAATGACCATATCTAGTATGTAACACTATTTTTGGAATTTCATCCTCCTTCACCTTGAGCTAATGGTACCCGAATCTCAATTCAATCTTGAAAAAATACTAAGCTCCCTAGATCTGATCAAAGAAGTCATCGATATGAGGTAGTGGAAACTTATTCCTAATAGTACTGTTATTAAATTCTCTATAATAAATACAAAGTCTCATGGAACCATATTTATTTTCAATGAACAAAACAGAAGAACCCCATTGAGAAGTTCTAGGATGAATGAAGCCTTTTTTAAGCGACTCATACAACTGATTTTTCAATTAAAGAAGTTCCACTTGAGCCATTAAATAAGAGGGTTTTGAAATTGTATTAGCATTATAAACTAAGTCAATAGTAAATTCAACTTCTAGATCAGGTTTAACACTAGGTAACTCATTTGGAAAAACATTAAGGTATTCATTTATAACTATAACATCATTAATATGAATAGTTCCCTTATTTTCAACAATTTGAGCAAGATTAATTTCATTTCCATATTTCAATAGTTTCTCAAATTATTGATATGTTATCAATTATTTGGATTCATTCTTGTATACAAACTGAAATTATTTCTGAAAAAAAATTCTCTAGCTCCATAATCAATTTTATCATGATAAACAGAAATCTAGTCCATACCCAGAATAACATCAAACTCTACTAAGGAAAAAACAACAAGGTTTGAAGGCAATGTATTTACACAGACAAAAAAAAGAAGATTCTTATAATACATTTTTTATGTAATACCCCCTAGTGTTTTAACCATAAGCTATGGTTTCATTTCTTGAGGTGAAATTTCCAATTTACCTAAAAATTTCATAGAAATAAAGGAATGTGTAGGCCCTGTATCAAACAAAACATTAGAAAATTTTGACTAAAAAAAAGTACCTGATACCACTTTATTGGATGGCCCAAAATCTAATGACATAGTACCAAAGGATCTCACTGAACCTTTCTTCTTATAATATGGCTAGTTTTAATCATTCAGATCTTTCTTTGGTCAAGTATTTTCATAATGACCCATCTCACCGCATTTAAAATACTTTACAGTTTTCTTATCAGAATTAATCTTAATATATTTTTAATTTCAATATCAGGCCATATATCTAACCTTAACACATCAAAAACACTTCTTAGTTTTTAATGCATTCCTTAGGGTTCTTTTTACCACACTTTTCACAAATTGGAAATTGGACTTTCTTACCTTCAGATTTCTTTGATTGATTCTTACCCATTATCTTCCATCCATACCTTTTCTTATGATTGTTTTAAAAGTATAAATAATCATAAAAAAATCCATTTCTACCCTCTAATCATATCATACAAGTTTCACATAACTTTGAAATTCATGGGAGGATAATTCCCTTCAATATCATATCTTTAATCTTGAGTAAAAAAGATTGACTTTTCTATCAAGATCCTGAATAAGATTTTGAGTGTTCCTTGCCAAACAAGTGAAGTTTTATTCATACACAGCCACAAAATCCTCCTACTTTTATTTTAATTCATGTAATTTCTTATCCATCCTAAGTCAAAACACCTTAGGAAGATATTTTTAAAATAAAATATTCTTAAATTCATCCCATTTCAAGGCATCAATATCCTTGTTATCTCTGATATTCTTGACCATTGACCACCATTGGTCAGATTCAACTTCAAAATGGTAAATATAAAGACTAAAATTTTTATTATCTAAATGTCCAATGACATTGAATATATTTTAAAGGGATTTAATCAATCCTTTAGCTGCCACTAGGTTAGAAGATCCATTGAAAGAAGGTGGGTGTTGCATCATAAAATGTTCCACTATCTTCATGTTCTTTTGTGGTAGCCCTGGTTCCTCTCTTGCATGGATGCCACATCCATTTATAGCCTATGTCAACTTATCTATCACTATCACAAACCTCTTGGTTCCAATTGTTACCATTCTAGGGTGCATATTTAGAAAGATATCACCCTCTCGGTGACTTCTTACTTTAACTTCCCTGTTTCTTCTGTGGAAAACCATTCCGAAAAAACATATCTTAGATAAAGAAACATAATAATATTTAAATTCTATATCATTTTAAATTAAACATAAGGTAAAAATAATTTATGTTATTCTATTAACACTATCCTAACCTCTAAAGTTATCTAAACCATGATCTGATACCAACTATAAGGACCTGACCATAAACATTACATAAACTAGTAAATTATTTTAAAATTCCCTTATATTCCCAAAGATCTTTTTGGTTTAGAGTTTTAGAAAATTATGACATAATTCATACATATAAAACCCCAAGAATAAAAAGTGAGTACTATTAAAACAATATCCATTTCTTCTATAAATACAAATGTTTTTAATAAAACATGAAATATTTTCATGAAAAATATTCACAATATTCAACTTAGCTTCTTCTTTTCTCTTACCCATCCTTAAAACTTGTGAAAAACTTTTTAAAACCGAGGATGAGCACAAAAATCTAAGTAAGGGACATAAAAAGAAATAAATAAACCATTAGTTCATGAATAATTATAAACATATGAAATCATTTTCACAACGACATACTTCTCACCCAAAAAAGTATCATATAGTTACTTGTGAAAATAAGAGATTTCCATAAAAGATAGAAAACATAAATAAAAACATAAAGATAACTTGGGGAATTAATTATTTAAGATTGTAACCCTTGTAGATACCATATTATTTGTAACCCTCATGGCTACCTTACAATGTAACCTTCATGGCTACCTTATGATGTAACCTTCACGACTATCTTTTGGTGTAACCGTCACAATTACACTTGGAGTAACCATATGGTTGACCTCCAACATAAACATACCCAATGAATTGTTAGGAGATATAGGTCCCACAATTTAACATAAAAAATTTAAAATAACAATAACATAATCATAAAACAGGAATACTTGCATAAACAAATTCCATTCAAATTTTGTAAAAATAGAAATTTAAAATAGGGGTTTTAAAGAAAAGCCCCTTACCTCAGGTTTGTATTACTTAAAACATGTTCAAAACTTCTGTATAATAGTTTTAATAGTGTTATTAATATGTTAAATAACCATAATAATATTTATAATTACTTATAGTACATTATTATAACATTTTTACCACCTATTTATTAATAATATTTTGTTATTTTTATTGTTTTAGGTGCATTTATTTCATGGTTTCCATGGTTGGTTCATTAAGGATTTTCTTGTTAAATGGAAGAAAAAATAAAGAAGTGGAATGAAATGGTATTAATATTATTCCAAAATTTTAAATGATACCATATATCATTTTTTATGATATGAGGATGAATCAATAGATAAAACATTAATGAAAATGATTTAATTTGTTTTGGCGATTTTTACAACCATCACGAACATATATCATTTTATTTAATACAATGTTTATATAATGATTCAAGAACATTATATGACTTATGATATGTATAATAAAATCTTATTTAACCATAATAATGGTTTTATTACCAGACATTAAATAAGTAAATGAAAATGAAAATGTATCATCCATGATGGCGGTAAATCGACACATCACAGATGATGTTCTCATTTTTAGAATAAAATGAAGAGGATAAGGAGTTTGATAATTAATTTTTACATAAACATGATAGAATTCCAATATATATAATATAATAGATTTTTCATGACACTTATATAAGGGTAGGTGATTAGAGAATAATAAAATAAAAGAAATTGAAAATAAAATAAAATAAAAATAAAGAGGATTTTACCTCATGAATTGTCTTCCTTGAGAACCTCCTTAAAGAACTTGGTTTTGGACTTTTGGTGAGACCAATAGGTCTTGGACATGGGGAAGAATATTGGGAAGGTAATTGGGAAGAAATTAAACAAGATACAAGGCTTTGAGGTGTGAGGATAATAGTGGTATTTATAGTGGAGGAGTGGGGTGTTTTTGCATTATTATATTCATTAGTTTATTATTTTGGATCAAGACTATGAATAGTTTGAGTATTATCACTAAATATATTAAAATAATTAAGGTGAGTTTTATATCTTTGTCTTAAATCATCCTTACATCATCTATGACTCAATAATTCATGAATTTTGTAAATACTGTAAATTACCGTATTTAACTATTCACCAAAAAATCAACTATTTTAAAAGAATATCAAAAATTCAACTCAATAATTTTTAGACATGTATAATTCAAAAATGAACTCCATTTTATAAAATTAATCTTCTAAATATGATAAATTTATTTTTTAATTTAAATCATTATTTATTAAAAAAATACCTATTTTAGAAATATAACTGATTTTATAAAACTTTGAAAAATTAATTAAGGTCTCATAAAATTTTATTATAATCATAATAAAAAAATTAATAATTTATGAATATATTTTTTGAAGATAAATTTTATTTTAAATCATTAAATTAATTATAAAATTATAAATAAACATTTATTTTTCACAAAAATTCTAACTCTTAATTTATCATTTTCAAAACATTTATTTACTTATCCCATGATATAAATTTATCATATTTTAACTAATAAGATAATTAAATTTTATTTATACTCTCATAGATGAAGTTACTATTCTATTAGTATAGATTACTTAATTTCTATAGATACCAATTATTTCATTATACATTTATAAGGAGTTTAACTATTTAATTCGAAAATGAAAACAAATTATTTTATAAGTTTCGGGGTTGTTATAGTGAATTTATATTTTTAATGAGGGGACTTGTGGTGATTGTCGCTAGTATATCTACTGTCTCAATTGGAATCCTCGAGTTTATAGTTTTTGTGGCCTCCACCCCTAAAAATTATTTAAACGATTATAATCAATATAGTTGAAACATTCATTATACATACCATAGGTGTTATGGTGAGCCCTTAACAAATATAATTTTATTTTCTTGATCTCCATTTGTTCTACCATTCATAATTGGTAGTTCACTATATTCAACCCTCACCTTTGTGTTCCTCTTATTATCCACTAAAAACTATTTCTTTCTATCTCATCCAATTTTTTTATATCTCCTTAGGTGATTTACTAATCAATTATATACCTTCAAACGCATCAATGATAAAATTGTTTTCCTATGAGAAAACATTATAAAAAGTTTGAATTAATAATAATATATATATACCATGATGAGTGAATTTTTGAATTAAATATTTAAATAATTCCCAGGAGCTATATAGAGATTCATCAATAAATTGATTAAAATTTCAAATGTAAAATATGATGTTCATAGATTTTGATGTGGTTATGAATCAGTTCATGATGTTTTTGACCAACCCATCCCATTTAAAAATGGAATGAGGTGGGAGGATTTGAATCTATTCTCTAACTTTTTTTTCTAGAATGAAAAATGAAATAAACATAGTCTTACCACATCAATTGAGATGTTTTTAAATTTAAAATTGTCACTTAGTTCATGTAAACTCCCAATGTGAGTGTTCAGATCATCATGTAACAATATAGAAAAATGAATTTAATTTAATATTAACTTAATTATAGATGTATTTATTTCAAATTGATGTAATATTACTAGAATAACCATAATGAAAGGATAATTCCCCATACCAAATGGACTTCCATATTCCATAAGTGTATGTATCTCTATTTGTCTGTGTGGTGATCCTCCATCCATTTTGTTCCTTTATTTCCCATTCATACCTTCTTCGTAGTTCATTTTCTACTACCATTGTGTTCTTTCCAACTCAAGATCATTTGTAATATTTTACTCTTTTCCTTCACCAAGAGTAGATTAGTCATGGGTCAAAGTATGACCTGATTCCAAAACATGAAAAACCATATATATAATAGTGAACTAAAATAAATTCAATTGTAATTATTTTTAATTAATATATGGATAATTGATAAAAATCCACAGTAATAGAGATAAAATTTTACCATACCCAAGGATATTGTTATAACCTATAACACCTAATAAAATTGAATATTTTATAAAATAATATAACAAGTGAAACTAACTAATTATGTGTATTACATGGAGAGTTCAAGGTCGAACTCGAGAGAATTTTTTTGAGAAATATTAGGAAAATAAAAAATTTTTGAATAAATTTTAATGAAAGGAGAGTAAATAAACATATTTGGTTTAAAATAAATTTTATATAACTATCCAAGATCAGTAATATTTAGGTTCATGTGCTAGTGTATTAAAAACCAATCTCGTTTAGTTATGTTGTTATTGGAATTAAATCAAATAATTCCCTTGTACTTGGTGCTTTCTTTCTAATTCATTAACTTACCCTTTTCATATGGTCAATTACTTTAGGTGGATTAATGAATTAGGTAATTAAAAATATTGTTTAATCATAGTCATTATGATCTATACAATAGTCATGCATGCATTTGGCTGATTAGTGATGTATTAAAACAATACTTCTAAATTTAATAAACAATCATCACGATAAAAGAAAGGGAGAGATAGAATTAAGGCATGTACATACAACCAAACATAAAATAAAATAAAATAAATAAATCCACTTAATATATCCCCTTTATGATTACATCACTCTACGCATGAAAGAATTACCCCTCATGCTAGTTATTATAGGGTGAGAGGAAGAATGTGAAGAGTGTTGGAGTTAGTGCCCTAGAACCAACTTATGTGACTTTATAATAACCAATATTCATAGTTTTGAATATTAATAAACACTTTATCACATCATGATTATTCTTCTGCGTAACATAGTATGTGATAATGTCCTAAGAGTAGTTTTCTCACTAAAAGGTCATATCAGTTCCCCACTACAATGAGAACTCAAAAGTGCTATGGAACTATTCTTAAAATATATGTTCTATAGCCCGATGATATCATTTAAGGTACATAAATGATATAGGATTCATGGGTGGAGACTCATAAGACTTTGAAGAACCTTCTCATGCTGTACGCCCTCAGTAATATCATGTGTAGGATATTATGAGAATAAGACCCACCAGTAGAAAATTCACATTTATATGTGTCATTTGATGTTCCTATATATGGAGGTGTGTATTGATACGTAGAATTTAAGATTATTATTAATGAGTATTATAGTCACATACTTTGATATATTAATGAAAACCTTGATGAAAATATGTTTGCGGTGAGGTAGGATACATTGGGTGCATCGCATGTAATATTGCATTAATGAATAATGAGAGAAAGGATTTGTCCCCTCTATTATTTAACGAAAGTTGATATCTCATGAAATTTTATTGAGATAATATACCCTAAATAAATTCATGTCCATGGTATTATATAGGTAAGTTTGATTTCTAAAAAGTTATAAAAAGACACCGAGCACATAGGTTGATGGCACCGGTGTGAAACCTTCTTGATTAGAGATATCGTGATAAAAATATTATATTAACCAGTGAGAATCTGTATGAGGTATTATGTAATTACGACATGAAATTCTTTCTATATGGGTTCTTTGTTGTGTTTCTAGATTATAACCTTGGACTTTAGGCTACTTTTCCCAATTCCACTGAGAAAGGGGCCTAGAGGGTCACACACTAAGTGTATCCAGAATCTCAATTAAATAATATATTATTATTTATTATTTAACAAGTTGAATAAATTTTATTCCCATATGTGGTTTAATAATCATTCACATTTTCTAGAGCACATATATTCTATCCCCAGTTATTCAAGAGAATATAATCTGAGAAAAATATTTCATAAAAAATTATTTTCTATTGAGTGAATATAGTATTTATTTATTTATCAGTTAATAATGCACTGATATTTATTTATTAAATAAATATTAATTATTAAAGTATTGATAAATATCATGGAGGAATGGACAACTAAGTTTTTAGGACCAATGAAAAATAATATATATTTAATATTATTTTATTAAATAATATTGAATTTAATTTGCAAGTTAAGTTCATGTCAAGGAAATAATAATATAATTATTATTTTAGACATGGGGTCTCATAAGTGATTAGATAAATATTATAGGGAACATGTTAAAATATTTATTTCTAAATACTAGTGGTATTTAAACCAATTTTTTATTATTTTTATAATAGATCCAATTTATTTGTGGTGTGCACGATGACAAGTAGAGAGAATCCTTTCAAGACCTAGAGAGATCCCTTTCCAAGAATGCTTCCAAGAATGGAAAGAGATATCCCTCTACTATCCACTCTTGATTCTAGAGAGATCAGGGAGAAAACTTTGGAAGTGATTCTCATGAAGATCAAAGGTGAATGACAAAAGTGATAGGATCTGTCATGCTAGCACCCAAATATTCCTACGATGATGTTCAGAGATTTGTGGAACATGTGTGGATCACTGCTAAAGGGAATATGATCTTGATTCCTATAATGCAATGACATTACAACATAGATATATTCCCAGATCCATCAATGAATAAATAATTCTCACAAGGTAATTCTTTTAATTACTTAAATTAATTATAAATATTATGTGATTATCCTATTCTTGGTTCCGATGTTCTATCACTTTTCTGTTTTCTTTGATTTAATTCCATTGATTACGGCATTAATCATTATGTAAATCATAGATTGATCATCGATCATGACAAAAAGAAAAGTTGGGCATGACCCATCACATACTTCTGTTATGCTTAGAACCTTCAAGTTGAATCATAGGGGTCACATAATTATTTATAATTATTTATAATTATTTAAATATCATTAATTTATTTGAGCACGATTTATCTTATATAATAACGATTAAGAATTGAATGCTAGTTTTATTAAATTCATATTTTATTGAAAGCATGTGGATGATCATGATAATAGACTTGACGTTTATATATGATTGGTTTCATTTAATTTATTATTAAATTAAATTGTTGGCCTATGTGTCTTCTCTCCTCTTATTATGTAAGGGCCAATGTGCCAATTGTTTCTTTTATGTAAACCCTTTTATACTCACTTGAGTGTGAGTAAAAGAATATATAATTAATGGAGCTCTAAAGATAGTGTAGGTGGTTCAAGTTTCGATCCGAGGTGAAACCAATCCAAGAGATATACATAGGTGGATAGGTGGAATGATATAACATGAACCTTAATTAGTTTAATGTATTTCCAACTAGGTCAACAATTAGTTTATCAATTTCTAAATAAACTAACCATTGGTAAATGCTCATGATCATACTTCTTTATTATTTTATTTCTATCAAGTTTCATGGTTATTTCATTATGGATGTTTTGTCGTGAACACATGAATTAATGAATTAACAAGCATGCAAGATAGAACTAAAATAAATTGTATTATGAGTAAATATTACCTAAGACATGGTTAATCACTTAAGTAAATCCACTTAATATTAAAAATCATGTGATAAATATATAATTGGAAATTTATGAATAAAAGGATAAAATAACTCAATTATATATTAAGTCAGTATAACCTTCCACTACTCTAGTTAAAATAGAACCATAGTTCAAAGTTCTTGACCAGCCAAGTTTGGGGTGTTTTCAATTATTAGGGAATTCTAATATGATGTTTTGGGTTTACATAACTTAGTTCAAATCAAGGATTGACTGCAAAAGTAGGACTTAGTGTAACTAAGAGGAAAAGGTTGAGGAAATCTAATTTAATTATTTTAGGATCAGGGAGTACACTCAATAGATCAAGGAACTATGAGTTAATGTAGTTGGCATTTGGAATTCTTACCTAAAACCATTCAAGTTTCTTTAAAAACCAAAGATGGGGTAATGAGAAGGGGAATATGGATCCTTGAAACTAGAATGTCAAAGCAATAAGATATTTTGAATCCAATGGTAAGGGATATTGGTTTCGATAAAATGGTGGGAGATTAATAAATATAATATTTATTTATTTGTCAAAACTTTATCAGTTAAAGTACTAAAATTCTGATTATCTTATTTGTAGAAACAACAATAAAATGACTTCAAAAATATCACTACAATCCATACTTGATAAGGAAAACCTTCTCATCGGAATAAATTTTCAAGAGTAGAAAAGGTGCTTATGCATTATCCCTCACCATGAAAAAAATTGCATGTGCTGGAAGAACCTATTCGTAATGTGCTTGGTAATAAGGATAGTGATGAAGAGTTAAAAATCTTTGAGAAAAATTTGAATGATTCCACAAATGTTCAATGTTTCATGCTATCATCCATAACCAATGAGATTTTGAAGCAACATAAGGACATGGATGCATATAGTGTGATGTATCACCTTCAGGATTCTATCTAGAAAAGGTGAGACAAGAGAGATAGGAGATCTCAAATGATTTTTTTTACAAATAATCTTAGAGAGTTTGTGCCATCTGGGCCTCATGTTGTCAATAATATTGGATACATTTAATGCTTAGACATATTAGGGATTAAATTCCTAGATGATTTGTGTACAGATCTCATATTTTCATCACTGTATAATACCTTCTACAATTTTATTATTAATTGAAATATGAGAAATAATGAGAATAGTATTTCAAAAATTCTTACTTTGATTCTTCAACAAGATAAGGACATGGGTGTGAAAAACCCGCAGTCCTTATGGTGAATAAGAAAATAAAGAACAAGGAAAAGGGGACCAAGACTCACAATATGTATAAGGATACCGAGAATCATCCTTATGAGAATAGAAAGACCCAAAGGTAGGGAAAAGAAAATGAGGTGGTATGTTTTGTATGTGGGAAGCTAGGCCACTAGAAGAGGAACTGCACAAAAAAGTAATGGGAAGATAAAGGTGTGTTTGTTTTCAAATGTAATCTTTAAATGTCTACACATTGGGTATTAGATATAGATTGTGGTGCTCACATCTGTATCCAAATGTATGAACCAAGTAGATTTCAAAAGATTGATAGAGGATAAGTGGATTTGAGAGATTCTAATGGTGTGAGGCTAACCACTCTCACCATTGGTGACTACATCCTTTCATTTACAATATGAATTATTTTAGTTTTAAAATATTATTATTATGTACTAACGGTTACCAAGAACATAATTTATGTATCATGCCTAGATACACATGGGTTTTTTATGTTTTGAAATAAAAGTTGTTTATTTTATAAAGAAAACATATGTTATGGTATGAAACATTTAAACAATTTTATTTATGTATTAAATTACAAAAACCATGTATTAAAAATTGATAAAGAATCATGTTCACACTACTCATATAACACCCATCTATGTCATCACCATCTTGGTTATGTAAATGAGAAGTATTTTACAAAGCTCTATAAAGATGGTCATTTAGAATATTCTAATCTAAAACTACTTGAAAGATTTCAAGATTGTTTACAAAGAAAAAAGACCAAACCACCATTTGGTGGATAGGTTGAGAGGGATACAGAGCTTCTAGGGTTGGTACACACTGATATTTGTCGACCATTTCTAGTAGAATATAGAGGTGGATATTCTTACTTTATAACTTTTACTGATGACTTGAGTAGATATGGCTATGTCTACTTGATGAGGTATAATTATAATTCCTTTGATAAATTCAAGTAATTCAATAATGAAGTAGAGAATAAACTTGTAATGAAGATAAAAAATATTCAATCATATTGAGGTGGTTAATATCTTAAACACGAGTTTATTGAATTTCTATGGGAGTTTGGGATTCTATCTCAACTCACTCCACATTACACACCATAGTGGAATTGTGTTAGTGAAAGGATGAACCATACCTTGTTAGACACGGTAAGGTAGATAAGAGTCATATAGATATTCCATTATCCTTTGGGGGATATTCATTACAAAATTCATCATACACATTGAGCCAAGTACCCAATAAAGAAGAAAATGGAATTCCCTTAAAGTTATTAAGTAGAAAAAACCCGTTATGTCACATACATGTGTATGGGGTTGAAAGGCATTTGTTAAGGACTTCTTAGGCAAAAGACTAGCACCCCAGGGCACAAATTATTTATTTATAGGGAATCCCAAGAAAATAAAGAGATATTACCTATACAAACCCTCATACAAGAAAGTGACTTTATCCATACAATACATATTTCTTGAGAGGGAGAAAATGCTCAAAAAGGATAGTGAGATCAAGATTAAATTTGATTAAGTTAATGATCAAGATACACATGAGTTGGTATTGGAAAAATTGTTATAGATCCCTATGGAAGAAGTAGTTCGTGAAACACAAGTAATGTGGAGGTGTACAAGAGAGGTAAGAGAACCAAAGATATAGGATTTTCTAGTCACTGAAGATAGAGACTCATCATTGGCTGACAATGATGAAAATATTTCATACAAAGAGGAAGTAGAGAGATTATAAGATGTAAGATGGAAAGAATCCATGAATTCTAAAATGGACACCATGTATTAGAATCAATTTTGGGTTCTAGTTGATGCGCCAGTTAAGGTAAAAATCATTGGGTGTAAATGGGTATTCAAGAGAAAACTAGACATGTAAGGTAATTTAAATAACTAAAAAGAAAGGATAGTGGATAAAGGGTTTAAAAAACATCAAAGAATTTACTATGATGAAAAATTTTCACCAGTTTCTAGGTATAAGTGCATTAGAATTATATTTTATATAACAACTTACCATGACTATGAGATTTGGTAGATGGATATTAAAACTGCATTCCTTAATGGGAACCTTTGGGAAGATGTTTATATAACATAGCTAGAAGGGTTTGTAAATCTAGGTGATTCCAAAAGGATTTTCAAGTTTAATAGAACTATTTATAGATTGAAGAAATCATCTAGGTCATGGAACATTTGATTTGACAAAGCTATAAAATAATTTGGTTTCATTAGGAATGAATGTGATCCATGTGTTTACTAGAGGTTTATTGACAATGTAGTAGTTATCTTAGTAGTATATGTTGATTCCATATTACTTATTAAAAATGACATGCTAGTCTTACACTCTATTAAGAAATGGTTAAACAAATGTTTCTCTATAAAGTACTTTGATGAAGCAGCTTATATTATAGGAATCAAGATCATTTGTGATAAATCCAAGAGGCTTCTTGGAGTAAGTCAAAGTATATATGTTGACCAGATACTAAAGATATTTAATATGGAAAAATCTAAGAGGGGATTGGTTCTAGTGTCACATGGATTACATCTTTCTAAGAAAATAGTCCTCGAAAACAATCAAAGAAATAGAGAATTAGTAATATCCTACTCTCTTTAGTGATAGGATCAATCATGTATTCCATGTTATGTACTATAATTGATGATGCTAATGCATTGACCATGGTAGGAAGATATAAATATGATCGAGGAGAACAACATTGGTCTATTGTTAAGGCCATCCTTAAGAATCTAAGAAGAACTAAGGATATGTTGTTAGTGTATAGAGGAGATGAGGAGTTGGTCATCAGGGGTTATATTTTTAATGCCCCAACCCCAATTACCTATAGTCGGTGCTTTATTACATAACATTGGAATGATACATGGAATCATGTCCCAAAAATACTGATCAGTTTAGTATTATTGGAAACAATATACATACATAAGTTCAACATTATAACTTGAAAAGAAATACAACACTAATTTATTCCATTAGAAATATTCAAGCCTCCTAGATTATTCCTAAAAGTCACTCATAACTAACTTCTTCATATCATAGGAAAATGAAACATAAGAAAGGGGTGAGCTCAAATGCTCATTAAGGGCAAGGAATACAAAAGAAGTTAACATAAACATTAGGAATGATGAATAATTCAAAACACATTCCTTTACAAATAATAAACATGAACACTTTAAGGAAGGAATATGAGATGAGTAAATAATTAAATAATAAAACATAGTCATGGGTATTATAATAGTTGAATAACCACATGAACCATAATTATTATTTTCATAATGAGGGAATGTATAATGCTGGACATTCTGAAACTTTTTGTCAAGGCCTCGTCCAAGACGTCTAAAAATGATTAAGGCCTCGGCCAAAACCATATATCAAATTGGGAAAGGCCTTGGAAAATTCCACATATAATTATCTCATGAGACCTATTGATGCACTGAGGAGCTATAGAAGGCTCCACCCATCACATACTAATTCCAATACATTCCTCATATAAAAAGGTTGAAACATAACATAAACATTCGTATTAAAACTAGCATACAAAATGTCAATACTTAACCATAAACTATGAAAGGTATAAAAATAACACATCCACACTCAAACATATCACAAAAACTTTAATACAATATGGAAGATTTTTATCATAATAAATCAACTTCAAACAAGTTTAAAATCCATCCAAGGATGTTGAAATTGACTAAATGAAAACTATTTGAAAGAAATACCTCTTTTTTATTTTGAAACCTTTTAAGAGTCACATAATTATAAAAGGAAAAATTTATTTTTAAAAATATTCTTATAAGCTTTTAAGGGAAGCTTCGATGATTTTATAACAGCGAAAAATAGCCGCACCCGCTGTATAAGTTAAAAAAACATTCTTACCTTAATTTTGTCGAAAAGGTAATAAAGTACCTTGTTTGGAAAATGACAGAAAGATTCCTTTCAAAACATATAAGTTCAAATAAGGGTATAAATGAATTTAACCCGTAGTCTATTAAATAGTAAAAAAATGTTTTAAAATACATTTTTAAGAAAACATGGATGTGGATGATAAATAGGTCCCAATAGATACTTACATAAAAACAACCTCAGATAATAAAGAGATTGTGAATTTAAACCTTACCTTATACTTTTACTTATTCAATGGTATATTAATCTCATGTATAATAGATGAAACATTGTTATTAAATTATACAATAACTATATACATAAATATGATATCATATATGATCCTTTAATATTTCTGTGTTAATAATATTTCAGTAGTATCATCATTTTGGGTGTTAACTGATTCATTTTACTTTATATTATTGGTTAAGTAATCCATGTTTGTTATGGATAGAATGTATTTGATTCATATACATAATTATATAAAGTTCCTAAACATTATTTTTAATCATAAAATGAAAATTATTCTTGAATGATTACGATGGGGAATGAATCTCATCGCGTTCGTGGAGACGGTAATCCGTATGTACGCACGAGCGACAATATCAATATATTGATGGTGAAATTTTATGTAATTGGATGGTATATCATATATACAGAATCATTAACATGTTATATTTATTATTTACATCAGTTATACTCATTATTATACCCATACAAATAATTAAGTGTTTGAATAACAAACTACACCACGACGTGGAGACGGTAAGCCGTACGTACGCACATATGGTGACATTGTCATTCATATGATGGATAGAATAATGAATATGGTTGTAAAATATTTATAATAACATCACATTATATATAATATACTAGATTTTTTATAATGGAAACAACAAATAAATAGGAAGTGGAAGAAGAAAAGAACTTGAAAGAGGTGATGAAATATTTACCTCTTCTTCGGGTTCTTCCTTTTGATTTGATCAAAAGGGATCCTTAGGTTGGCTTACTGACCAAAGTAATGCCTCTAGGATGAAGGGAGGAAAGTTGGGAGGATATTTGGGCATGTTTTGGAAGAGAAAAATTGCTTTGGAGGTGTAAAATTAAGATAAGGGGAAGTACCCTTTTATAAGAGAGGTGAGGGTCACTTTAGGAAAAGCTTGAAATATTATTTTATAATAAAATCAATTTCATTTTATAATGGATCAAAAAAGATTTTTTAGAGTCTAAGGTGGGTATGGGTCGAAAAAATCTGAACCAGTAGGTTTTAGATAGGTTTAGGTCACCATATTAATCTTATCTTTTAGATTTAACTCTTAGTTAAATAGTTTTTCATTTACAATGTCTCTTTGTATTTTTATATTATATGGTTAATAAAATTACTATTACAAGACAATAGAACCCCATGTGGTTAATTATTAATATATATAACCTTATCTAAGTTTTTTGGACAAACGTTAGATTTTTATGAATATTATATCAATTAATAATATAGTATTTTTTTTAAAAACTCAATTATGTCAATTTTGACACTATTTAGTATTTGATTTTTTTTTGAAAGCCATTAAAACTTTATCAATTCAAATGAAATTTATTTAAACAACCCTAACATGTCATATTAACCTAGAAAATTATTTTAATTCATCATAAGTCTCAATTTACATTTATTTGGATATGTATAATATCATTTATTTTAATATTTCATTAATAAGTTAATTACTATATCATCATTGTGTCATAAATAAATTAAATTATTTAATGTATAAAAATTATAAATAAAATACCATTATATAGGAAATATTTTTTAGATTTCTAATTAATATTTATATTCGAATTTATATTGTGTCTAACCCTATATTAAAAATGGTTTAGTTATTAAACTTTGAATTTTACTCTTTTAACTCTTATTTAAATAAAATAATAATAAATGTCCAATCTAATCCAAGTGAAAAAAGGATCATATTTTATTTCTAAGGTTTTTTTTGGTCGAATTAAATGTATCCAATAGAATTAGGACATTTTTTTAGGGTAATTATGATATCATTTTTACCCTTAATTACCCTATTTACTTTTAACCGTGGTAAATAAAAGTCAAAAGTAACTATTCAACAAAAATTATTTTCATCTTATTGAACCAAATTTTACTTACTGATATTAACGGTGTCTCTTGGATTTTTTAAATTCTACTCGCAGAAGCGAAAAAATTAAGTTTTATGCAAATTTGCAAATACTCTTAGGAGGTGGGTAAAAGACAGTAAAAAGTTCAATAAAATTTTTATATATCTAAACTTATTATAAAATGACTCCAATGAATTAAATTGAAATTATATAGGTATTATGTATCTATTTTTACCTAAAAGAAATTTAAATAAAATAAATAATTATTTAAATAAAAAGTCGGTTTTAACCAATAACGTAGTGTTTTTCACTATTCATCAAAAATTGAAAGTTTTTAGAAAAATACCAAAAATTCACCCCAAGCTAATTTTGATATTATAAATTCAAAAATGATGTCCATTTTGAAAAATAAAATTTATAAAATTTCAAAAAGTGGGTATTACTATTCATAACGGCTAGTTTGATTGGTCGTGGTGTGTTAGAATCTCGAAGTTGCATACAATAAAAGCTATTGCATTATTTAAAGGGAAACATACCGTGGAAGATTGGGGTGTTGCAATATTGATGCTAGTTTTAAGATAGATTAGAATGATCTGAAGTTGCAGTTAGGATATGTTTTTTTGTCTCAATAGAGGAGCTGTGAGATGGAAGAGTCCAAAGAAGCCACTTGTTGATGATTTTACAGTGGAGTATGATTATATAGTGTATTATTATTTAGACAACGAATCCATTTGTATTCAAAAAAATTTCTAGGATATTGATGTGGTACCTAGAAGAAAAGACCCAATCACATTTTATTGTGATAATACTGCAATGATGGCTCTTGGAAAAGATCCAGGTACACACCAACAGACAAAACATATACTCTAAAAGTATCACCTCTTGATGGATTTTTATCAAGTGGGTGAAGTTGAAGTAAGAATATTACCTATGGAGGATAATTTGATTGTCCCCTTAACTAAAGAACCATCTCATTAGAAGAATGTGTATCTTGTGAGAGCTAGCAAACTGAAGGTTATTAGCATTTTGCGCTAGTGAAAGTGGAATTCTGTTAGAGTTGGTGCCCTAGAACTAAATTCTATATACTTTATGAAGACCAATATTCATAGTTTTGAATATTTACAAACACCTTATCACATCCTGATTGTTATTATATGTAACATAGTATATGATAATGTCATAAGAGTAGTTGTCACACTAAAAGGTCTCAATAGTTCCCTGTTATGATGAGAACCCAGAAGTTCTATGATGCTATTCTTAAATATATTTTATATATCTAGATGATACAATTTGAGGGACACAAGTGATACAGGCTATCAGGGGTATAGAATCATAGGACTTTGAGGCACCTTTTCATGGTGTATGCCCTTGGTAATATTTAGTGTAAGATATTATGAGAACGAGACCTGCCAGCAGGAAATCCACATTTATATGTGTCATTGGATGTTAATATATTTATATGTGTGTATTGATCTTTAGAATTTAAGATTATTATTAATGATTATTATTAGTCATGTACTTTGATGTATTGATAAAAACAGTGATTACATATCTTCATGGTGAGGTAGGATAATTTGGGTGCGTGATAAGTAATATTACATTAATGAATAATGTGAGAAAGGATTTGTCTCCTTTATTCTTTAATAGATGTTAATTTCTTAGGACCTTTGATTGAAATGATATAGCCTAAATAAATCCTTGTACATGGAGTTCTATAGGTAAGTTCGATTTCAAGAAATTCAAAGAAAGAGACATCAAGCACATAGGTCGATGAAACCAGTGTGCAACCTACTTGACTAGGGATATCATGATAAAATGATGATATTATATAATGATCATCCATACGAGGTATTATGTCATTATAAATTAAATTCTTTCTCTATGGGTGCCTTGGCGTGTTGCTAAATGCTAACCTTAGACTTTAGGATGCTTCACATAATGCTACTAAAAAAGATTCCTAGAGGGTTACACACTAAGTGTATCGAGAATCTTAGTTAAAAAAATATATTATTATATATTATTTAAAAAGTTGAATAAATATTATTCTTGCATGTGGTTTAATAATAATCCGTTTTACTTGATTACATATATTCCATCACCAGTTATTCAAGAGAATATAATGTGATCATAATATTTCCTAAATATTTATTTTCCATTTAGTGAATATAATATTTACCTATTTATCAATGAATAATGAAGTAATATTTATTTATTAAATAAATAGTTATTATTCAAGGAATAATAAATATTATAGAGGAATGGAATACCAAGTTTTTAGGTCCAGTGAGAAATAATATATATTGACTACTATTTGATTAAAAAATATTTAATTTAATTTGAAACTTAAGCTCATGCCAAGGAAATAATAATATAATTATTATGTTAGACATGGTTTTCTACAAGGTATTAGATAAATATTAAAGGGAACTTGTGAAAATATTTATTTCTAAACCCCATTAGTATTTAAACACAATTATATTATTTTTTCAAGAGATCCAATTCATTTTTGGTGTACACAATGACAACTGAAGAGAATCCTCTCAAGCCCTAGAGAGATCCCACTCCAAGAATGATCCCACGAACAGAGAGAGATCTTACTACTCCATCTACTCTCGAGTTTAGAGAGATCAAGTAGAATGATTTAGAAGATATTATTATGGAGATCAAAGGAGAGAAACGTAAGAGATAAGATCTTTCATGGTAGTACTCAAAGATTCCTATGATGACGGTCAGATATTTGTGGAACACATGTGGCTCAATGCGAGAGGGAATATGCTTTTGATTACTATAATGAAATGACAATAAAATGTAGAATTGTTGTCATATCCATCAACTAAGAAATAATTATTACAAGGTAATTCTTTTAATTGATTAAATTAATTATAAATAATATGTAATGATCCTGCACTAGGTTCTAGAGTTCCATCATTTGTCTGTTTTCTTTGATTAAATTATATTAATTATGATGTTCATCATCATGTAAATCTAGGATTGATCACAGATCATGAAAAAAAGAAAAGTTTGGCATGACCCATCACACACTTCCACTATGCCCAAAACCTTTAAAGAGATCATAGAAGAGTGATGGATCATCCTAGAAGATGAATCTATGGTGAATTACATTTTACTAAGGGATTAAATCCATTTAGTGATGAATTTGGAGAAAATATTACCCCTTGAATTTATAATAAAAAAATTAACCCCAGATATCTTAACTTCCAAAAAATCACCCAAAAAATGGGTCTATGTTAGCCCTGAGAGTTACTTGGAATTTCAATTTGATATTTGATAAAGTTTTGAATGGTTTATAACATTAAATATCGTATCACTAGGTTTCACAGTGTGAAAAATCATTTCAATCCTTGAAAATTCATGTTCCATATTCATCTAGATCCATTCATGGCCTTCCTTTACACCTTGAGTCATTCCACTTTTCAAAGAATGATTCTGAGTGTCATAACATTAATGATGCTATCCAAATTTTCATTGCTTCATTTTTGTTTCATGCTTCCTCTTCAAGTCATGAATTCATACTACAAACATCTCATGACATGAAAATACATTTGATGATGTGAATCATTATTTAATTTTTTTGTTCTTCCATTGATTTCATTAAACCTATAACCAACCACTAAAAAATAAAACAAAAAATATATGGGAAATATTAATAATTAGAGTTACAAAAACCATTCTATTTAATATTATAAATATTTTCATGAAAAATAGACATTAGTTATATTAATTCGATATTTCTGCCATGATTATTTTTTCCAAGGTTTACGATCTAACCCTTGATGGAATATTGATATTTTTTCTCTTAATAATAATTTTATACCAACCATTCTAAATATTTTTATTCCCTAGGTTATAAAAATGAGTACAAAATATGATATTTCTATAAGGGGATCCAGTCTATTGTCATTATGGATAAATGATCACAATAATATCTATATATAGCTAATCTCTATAGAAATTAAAACTTTGGGTTTCGAGTTTGTGATATTATTTGTGATATGTAAAGTTTAAATTATATAAATAATATGAAATTTTATCTTCTTTCATATCACTTGGTATAAAATCTAGTTTTCAATGAATATGATTTTATCACAGGACCTGGGAGTGCATGTATATTCCACCTCAGCATGTATCAGTGTAGGGATTAATTATATTTGGGAATAAATAGTAAACATTAGCAGAAAAAACTAGATTTAAGCCTAAATATAGGGAAACATCATAATATTTTAGTAAAGTATAGGTGGTGTGGATTCCTAGTAATTAAATCCGTGTTTTTATACAAACATGCGAATGCATGATCATGTATATATGCACCTAGGTGTAATAACCCTAAAAATGGTTGGTTGGGTATTAACTCAATCTTCACATGGTTCACTACTAATGGTTCTAATGACACAAATGGTTTGACACTCCAAGGGTATATGTTTTGGATGATTCACATGGTCTTTAAAAACCATTATGAATGATTTAAATGAAATTTTAGGATGTAATATATAACTAGTTATTTTTGAGAACCTAACAAGTATATGGCCACATATAGGATGTACATGGAGAGTTATATGTTGAAAAAAATGTATTATAGTAAAAGTAGAAGTATCATAGTTTGAAATGAATGTTTCCTAGAATAATAAATCTTAGGAATGTGTTTTCATAATCTATGATGATTTTATTATATATTATCATTACCAATTTTCTAGTATTTGTAGGAAATAGGATTCTGAAAATTAAATTATAAAATGCACGTCTCTAGAAACTCATAAGTCTTATAGAGAATTCAGGAAAAAATATTTGAAATAAATTTATGAGAATATTAATATATCCTTATTAGAAAGAAAAATATGTGCTTTATATCCTTATTAATGATAGTGAGTTGGATATTATAACTTGAGTCATATCTTAAAATATTTTTTAATTAGTGAGTAGTAATTGAGATTTTGAGAATACCATTTTTTAAGGGAGAATAATGTAATGCCTAAGGTTTTAGGAAACATTTTCTTGACATAAAATACATTTATATCAATATTTAAAATGTTTTCCTTGAGTTTAACATGGGTATAAAAAATTAATACAAGATATGAGTCAAAATAACAACACTTTATTCATTTATAATAGAACTTACATCAAAGGTAAAAGAAACCATGTATTATATATCATGGTTTATTAAAATCATTTAAATTGTTTAAATAAAAAGGGTAAAATAAATAGTAATGAAACATATTTTCAAAATTAAGAGATCTATCAGGTCATCTTCACCCTTAAGAATTACCATTAATAAATAAAAACCCACAGTGATAATGAAAACCATGAAAGGAGAAAGCATTCTGAAAAATTCTTTGTATAGAATAATAACTATGCCTTATGGTAGGATAGTGGAATGAATGAATTATTCACATAATGATATATATAAGAACAAAATTATACCTTTATTAATATAGTCATTGGGAAGAAAGTCATTGAAAATATGGCCATTCAAAACATAGTTGTTGGAGACATGGTCATTTGATTTAAATGTATCTAATTAGTATATTGATATTGTTTATTATCAGTATAAAATTTTAAATAATATAATTCATAAACAATAAATTTAAAAACAAAAATATAATATTTTATTATAATAATATTTTTATGCGTTAAAGGTTATTATTGAAAAATTATATAATAAAATTAAATGAAATAATTTAATATCAACGGAATGATAAGATTAAATTTTAATAATATAAATAAGTAATTTGACAAGTAATTGATTTAATATAAAAGTAATATTTTTGAAAGAACCTTTTTATTAAATTGGTGTGTATATTTAATTAACCTTGACTAAAAAATGATTTTAATGAAATAGATTTATAATATTTATAATAAAATAATTCAAGATCCATCAATTACTAAGAAATTTATAAAAATAAATCCATTTGATGCTTTGAAATTAATTTCACTAAAAAAATTTATTTATTATACATTATGAATTTTTATTTCAAAAATATAAATATATTATAGTTAAATTATGTTAAAATATATTTTTATATGAATAATAGATTAATAATAATCTGATAAGTAATTGATAAGAAATAATACAAATAATAGTTAATATTTTACAAAGTCAATTTTCTATATAAAAGTTTTTTCATTATATTTTTTATTTCCATTTAAAAGTTTAATTACAACACCCCATACCTTAAAACTAAAACTAATAACATGACTTATAACAATGTTTTCATTTTATTAAATTTCATGGATCATTTTAGTTTAGAGTTTTAGGGAATTTGGTAAATCTTTACACAATAAAGTGGAAATTTCCACATAGAATCACTTATTTTCCCTCAAATATTTTTTATAGAGACACACTTACTTCATTAAAGTAAACTCTTTAAATTGGAACTTTGATTTTATTAAATTTTTTACCCATCAATAAGTCCTTTGATAAATCATTTTAAAAATATGAGATAATAAAAATAATCTTAGTAAGGGAAAAAAATAAAATATTCATTTTAGTCCATTTATAAATCTAAAAAATCTATAATAATGTTTTCATTTTTCACAATGAAAATTTATCCTAAAATATCTATTTAGTTTTTCATGAAAACTACATTATTTCCTAATATTCTCCATAAATATTTTCACATGAAATCAAAAATTAATGATTATAATCATATTTTTTTTTTATGGAAAACATGAAAAATGATGAATAATTTTTTTGAAAAACAATCCTTTCACATTTATTTTCAAAAAAGTCATAATTTTTTTAAAAAAAACATATGCTCATTTTCATACATTTTGAAACCAAAATATCTCCTTTATAAAAGAATTCAAGCATACCATGTAGGTACCTTAGGAAATTATCTATACATTCACCCTTATAGGAACTATTAAAATGGAATCTCATTATTGCATAATTCCTATATATCTTAGAGTATCTTACAATTTGTAAACTCCATCACATTACATAGTATATTGAAGAGGTATACCAGGATCACTCATCATTGGTGCTACATCAATATCATTCATCATTAAAATAAAATTTCCAAGAACTATTGTATAAATAAAACACATATATATTTCACTTTAATCATAAAATCTATTTGAATTGGCATTCAATCCCATAAGTAATAACATTTTTAGTTCACTTATAGAGATGAGAAAAAGTTTCCATTTTTTTTAGAAAAAAATTCAAAACTAAATAATCCCAAAATATTTAGAGTAATATTTTCTTTGAAAATAAACATGTAATCATATATAGGAATATTTATAATGAATAATGGCTATAAAAGAGGGAAAAAGTGTTCAAATAATATATATTAAAAAACGATTCATTTTTTTTACTTTGGTAAAAAAACTTCAGAATGACGTGTACGATAATGTTTCAAATAATCTTATTTAAATCGTTAAAAAGAAATTCAATAGTAGTTGAAAATTTCATTGACGATCATTTATGTATAACTAAAAAATAATTGGAAATTTTTTAATAACATTTATATGGAGTAAAAATAGTTTAAGGAAATACTTCATAATAAGGTTTTATAGAAAAATATTTTAACTTAAGTCCTGTCTAGCTTCATACATTCTATTAATCCTAAATAATAAAATTATATTAGTTTTATAAATAAATATAAAAAAATTTCATTGTTAATCTTATTAATATCATTCCTTTGATTTTATTTATTACCATTAGTTAGTAAAATGGTTAAGTTCACATTGCATGTTTTGATGATGTTTGGTTCATAATCCCAAAACACCTTCGGTAGGATGACAATGGTAAAAGAGATCATTGTTTCATCATCTAAAGAATATTATTCATGAAATTATTATAGTTTTTATACATTAAATAATATTTAGTACCATATAAAAAGTATTAAAATAAAAACGAATCACATCACTTCATGGAGGTAGTAGTCCACACGTACGCATGAACAACATTATTATATTTCAATTGATGGAAAGTTAATAAAATATATGTTATATTATCATTATATAATAAAAAATATTTCATTAATATCATATATATTAATTAAATACATCATAATAACCGTCCTTATGAGGTGTTAATGAAAAAAAACACATCGATATATGGAGGTGGTAATCCAAACCTATACAAAAGTGATCTTTTCAATTCCCATAAGAAGGAAGAGGAGATGAAAAATGTTTGTACCATAATCATAATAACATTTAAGTATGTAAAAGATAATTATGTTATTATTTAATCAAGTTTAAATAATATTTGAATAATATAGAATACTAAATAAACTTAAAATAGGTTGGTTAGGACTTATACCTTTTCCTAAGATATCACTATTTGACTTACACATTAATCCTTCTTGGATTGAAATATTGGTAATACTAGGACCACTATGATGAATTTATTGATGTTGGGGATATATTTTTGTAGGTATTGGCTGAACTACAGTGCTCTAAATGTTTGAGTATGAGAGGAGAGAAAGATCCCTTTTATATGTGAGGGGAGGGGAACCCTTGGAATTACTTAATTTATAAAATTAATATAAATTAATTTTCTTGATAAAGTGATACAAAATTGACATATATGGAATCTAGGATTACAATGGGTAAAAATACTCTCATCATATTTTTATTTGAAAATTTTAGGTGATTTTTAACCCTTTTCTCCGTATTATCCCCCAATTAACCCTTTTGATGATTACCATGATATCAATGTTTTTAAATTTATAGGATTCAAGAAAGTCACTATAAAAGGATAAGTGAACCACAAGTGGATAATTATTGATATTATAGACCAAATCCCATTAAATTGGAAAATACTAATATTTTTATGAATTTTAAATCATTTTATAAAATATTATAGAACCTAATATACCAGTGAAGTCATTTTTAGCACTATTCATATAGTTTGAATTTAAAAATATCAAGATTGTAATAGAATTAGAATATAAAATTTAATAACACCACCAATATATTATATTTATCAAAAAAATTCATTGAAAATAATAATTCATCAAAATTGTATTACTTTCAATGTTTTTAAAATTCATTTAATTTATTTTTATATTATACGAGTAAAAACTATGTCAGCATTACGTAATCACTTAAGGTAAATATTCTATTAGCTATAATAAAAATAAATTACCAGGATAAAAAAATCATTTATATTTTAAATTACCATTTATAACCAAACATAAACTATTTTTTTCCTATAAAAAAATATTACATATATTAAAATAAAGAGATTGAAATTTTAGTTTTATTCTATACTTAAAATCATATTAAGGTCATTATCAAAGGAAAGTGGAAATAAATTTCAAAATTTTCAAGGAATGTATGGTTGAAATAATATTATACAATAAAATATATATAACTTTTAGGGAATTTAGGACTTATCACATAGTTTTAACCCCATTTTACTCATTTTACCCTTATCTAGGTGAAAACTATTTATTATTGTTACTCGTCATAATTAAAAAAACATAAAGTATCCTATCTAAAAAAATTGAACCTCTTGATTCAAAATGTGGAATACATTTTTAGTTATTTAATTTCATTAAGTGTTAGAAATCAATTTGAATATAAATACATAAAACACAATGAAAATAGTTTTTATACTATTGGAAAAAGGTATTTCTACATCAGTGTTTTTTATATTTTAACATCAGTTTTTAACTGAATTTTATATAGAATATGTTATAAATAATAGTTTTAACATCATTTTTCATAAAAATGATGTCAAAAAATTAATTAAAAATCTATTTAACCACTCTTTTAATGTCGGATTACAAAAAAACAGATGCTAAAAATATATTTCCTCATTAGTTTTACTATGAAAATGATGCTTAATTTATAGTGTGGGGATTTTTATATCAGGTTTAATAAGAAACTGACATTGAACATTCAATTATTCCATGTTTTCAGCATCGATATTTATATAAACCGATACTGAAAGTACATTTCAGTGTCAGTTTTCCGCATCACTTTTACCCTGAAACCGATGCTGAATTTATAGAGTGAGTATTTTAAAATCGGTTTTAAAATGAAAATGACTTTGAATGTTAAATTATTCCATGATTTTGACGTTGATTTTTACCAAAACTGATGTTGAAAGTATATTTCTGCTTCGGTTTTCCACATCGGTTTTACCATGAAACCGACACTAAATTTATATTTTGAGAGTTTCAACATCAGTTTTAACAAGAATATGATTTCAAAATGTCATTATGAAATTGTATTAATTTTTTCAACATCAGTTTTATAGAAAAATTATGTTGAAATATACTTTTCAGAGTTAGTTTTCTGTAAAAAATGATGCTAAAAATATAATTATATAGATTCAACTCCATTTTATAAAATAACCAAAGTTAAAAGTTGATTTTTTTTAAAAAATTAATTAATTACATAAAATTTCCCAAAATATAATAACCTATAAACATAATATACAATACATACAATAGAGAAAATAAATCTAACTACCAGTTTTGTAAAACATTCTTCTTCTTCTCCATGATGAATTTCCCTTGTACCTCTATGAATACTCATAAAATCATTCATACTTCTAGACCAAGACGTCACTACAGTCAGTATAGAAGATATATGGCATGAATCCTCCTTTTTATTCTGTCCACTCTCACACCATCAACTAGTAATAACCTTACCTATAACAAAAACACCAAGATACACCATCAACCATCTAATAAAATGTAATCCTACAATCACAAATAAAAATTAATAAATGAATGAAAAAGTTTCTTATAGATCAAAATATTTTATTTTTAACACCATTTTGTACAATCTTCTCATTTCATTGTCATAATCTTCCTTAATAGAAGGGAATTGATCATTCTGAACCTGTTGAATTACATGTGCTTGCTGAGGATGTCAAGAATTCAAGACTTGGTGAGAATATTTAAATTGGATACATTTCATTCAAAAAAAGTTATCATTTTATTTTGGAAAACATTTCATGTTTTTATTTTCCAAATTTATATTATATAATGTTTTAGACCTATAAAAATTGGGTACCCAAAACCAAATTCATTTAAAAAATTGATACAAAAACCCATTTAATGTTGAAAAACAATATCAAAACCCAAAAAAGTTCGTAGTTACCCAAACCATATTTAATAAGATCAGTTAGGGTTAATGAGTTTCCATTACTTTGGTTATCAAAAATATTTTTTTTTATTTTTTTTTAAAAATTTAGTTAGAAATTTATTGAACACAGCCTAACAAACTATGATGATTTTTTAACTAATAGAAAAGGAAAAAATGATAGGTTGTATATGGTAGTTCTAGTAGATAATTTATTGAAACATAAGTGAAGGAAACAAATTTGAATGAATGTTTTAAGATTAAATTTCCAATAGATTAATATGAAAAATACCTTGTCGACGCGATCAAATATAATGACATCATCATCGAGACCTAAATGAATATCAGGAAGGTTTCGATCATATTTTGGAGCCTTATGAAATTGAAACTTTATCTTCTCTTCATTGAAAACTGTATCATATAAAAAATAACCCACCCAACCACCTGTTCATGATGATATTTCACCAATCTTCATGCCTCATGTCTAGATCATTATATAACATAATCAGATTTAGTGTTATACCAATTGCACCCATCTTCACACCTCATATCTATTTTATAAACCTTCCAAATTATGGAAATAAAAGTCATCATTTATTTGGGAAAATGATAATAGAAAATGGGTAAGAATTTTTAAATCATTATAGGTGAATAAATTATTAAAACCCCATGAAATCCATCAATTTTTCCATCTAAAAAATATTTTATCTAGATAAATGTTTATGATTTATTAATATTTAATCTATTTAAGGCATTTATAAGCCTTTGTTTTGGAATTTTAGAAAATTTCACCTTGATTATGTCCTATGGCACCACCCAAGGACCCAATTAAAGATGTTTTTGAGGTATGTAATTCCCCAGTGATGCATATAAATTTTAGGAGAGTAGTGCTATATATAAAGTTTCCATTACTATTTTGGAAAAAATTTAATATATTTATATATACTATTATTTTTTAAATCATATTTACCAATTTAAACATAGTGTTGATTGATTATTATTTTATTACCAAATGATAAATAATGAGAATGATCTGAGGAGAAATTTTCAAGGTCAAGTGGACTACAAGTTTTATTGTATTTATAAGGTATAGTTGAGAACTAAAATCTGATGCTTGAGATTTTTGAGACCTAATTCAAAATTATTGTAAGATTTATGAAATAATAAATAATAATGATCAAGATATTAATAATTGATGATTTTATTAAAGACTATAATAAGTCAAATAATATATTCAATAAAGTTTATTTTAACTTATATATATAGTCTCTAGTATGTTATAAGTTCTTACCAACTAAACTGTCAACCAAAATTTTAAAAAATGGTTGATTAAAATGTTAGGGAAATACTACGAGTGTTTTTGATTAATTTTATCTTGAAAAATTATGAGAGAAGTGGTTGGATGATGGAGCTGGCCAAAACCACCATGTATCAATTTTCAACACCACATGTTAGATAAAAACCAACATGTTTTTCTAATAAATACGATGTTTTTTTGGTTGTAAAGTGGATGGTTGAAATAGGAAATTCAACACATAGTTTTTTCATATAGTATTAGAGAATATGTTGGCTAATTGAACTTTAGAATAAACCAACATATGTTAGATATCATGATAGAGGCAAAAAATGAAGTTACCCAGTCAGTATCCAAGTATCACTATGAGGGGGAGGGGTGAATTAGTGATATATTTTTCTTTTATATTTACTTACTTATGAAATAACCTTTTCCTTCTATTAAAGGTTTATTTCCCTACTGAACACAATTCAACCACACAACCACATGAACACAAGAATTTATAAGGTTCATTACTCAACAAGAGTAGCTACATTCTTGGTATGATTTGGAAATAATCCAAAACCACACAATCCACTAGAAAGCAATCCTCTTATGTGGAATAAAAAGAGTAGTATGTTCCCATACACTCGTGTAACACTTTAAAAACAATCCAATAGTTCGTTTGCTTCTTCCATAAAAAATAATGCAAATCAATATTTTGGTTCTTCTTGATCATCTTTCAAAAATTTGATCCTTCAAAAAAAATTATTCTATTTTCTACCTAGAATCTGGTAGGAACTTTCTTGAGTCCTTCATAAACTATCTTTCTTCCTCCGCAAACTGCCTGTATCCTCCACAAACTGAGTTGCACCACATTACGTGAGTTATTCGCAGAAAAACTCTTCTTTAATTAACTGTATCTGCTTTGTGGACTGTCACCGCTCCACGTACCACCTCTGCATACCGCCTCTGTATACTGGCTCTACTCTATAGACTATCACCAATCCGCGTAATTCCTCCACGTATGACCTCCGTGTACCACCTTTTATTCTAAAAAATTCTTTATTTCATGGACTGATTCTTCTTATTTTGTAAACCATTTCTTCTTCTATGTAAAACTTCATCCTTCAGAGAATCTTTCTTCCGTTAACTGCTTCCCTTCATGGAATTCTCCCTCACAAACTCTTCCGGACTTAGCCAAATTATTCTTCAGAGTGAAGATGTGATCTTATAAAAATCACTCTTACTTAATGATGGGATTAACATTACTTATATAAGAAAATAGATTTGAAAATATTTCTAATATGATTCTCTAAATTTTTTAATGCAGCACAGTCTTCACTGCAAACTGATCTTTTCTCATGAACTGTAATCGTCCCACAGACTATTTTCGCCTACAAACCATTTCTACCTTCACATTCTATTTACTGAATTTCTTCCTTCACAATATCCTAAATCACCACATATATTCTGTGAATGAAACACTTCACCAAAAACTATTAACCTCCCATGAAATTTAAGCCTCCCATGAATCTTGATCCACCCATGAATAGTTTTTCAAACTTGGTCTGCGTACCACGTTTCGTAGAATCCTTCTTTTAAAAAATTTCCTTCACCACTCCACAAACCTCATATAAATTCCTTGAACTATCCTTCATGGTCTGTGAAATGGTTCTTTCTAAAAATTCCTCCCTTTCAAAAAACAGACAAACCAAAATCCCTATTTTGAGGCCCAAATATTTGGAAAATACTACGAAAGAACACCACCTTAAAAATGTGCTTCAAAAAACTCTAATCAAACTAATTAGTAGTCATCTATTTTCATCACGAACTTCTTCTATCATGATTTTCAACCTTTGATCGATCATTTTTAGCATTGTCATATTTATAAGGAAAGTATTAAAACTTCCCTATCTTCCACCAACATATTTATTTCCAATCAAAACTTAATATGACTGGAAACACCTTCACTCCCCCTTTCCTTCATAAATATTGCATGAAAAGTTCTCTAAATAACTTATGATATTTTTGAAATAAAAATCAGCAAGCACTGTCATATTTTAAAAATCCATTTACTAAGTGAATTTATTTATCCTCTTTAACAATAAAAGACAACACTCTTCAAAATAAAACTCTTCTTGTATCCTTCTCCATCCACCTTAGTCCCAATAAAATCATTATTTCAAGGTCAAAACACTGTATTATTTGAGTTGGAAAGGTCAGTTTTTTAGTAGTTATGGTGTAATTTCTACAACTATAATTTATTACTATGTGTTGAATAAAACCACCATGTGTTTTTTTGGAATATTATATATATTTTTTGTTTTACCATCTAAAGTGTGCTAGATAAATCTATCAAATTTTAGATAGAGTTGCTGAAGGAGAGAAGGCATGAATCAAGTGGGAGAAAAGTGGAAGAGACTCATGATAAAGAGGTTGAGATCAAAAATCCATTATTTGTTGAAGAAGAGTAAGATAAGTATACACATCCTTTGTGTGTTTAAAAATAGAAAGAGGAGTCCAAAAATCCATCGTGTGCTGATATAGAAGAATATTAGTTTACAATTTTTTGTGTGTTAAAAAAGATAAGAGTATTAGGTTTTTAGTGATCTTATTCACTATTAAAGATGTTCAAGACCATAATTGCTGGTAAGAGAAAAAATAAATAAATGAAAAACAATTTGGTATTCTTATCTTGTTAAATACAGATCACATTATTACAAGTTATATAAAGGCTAAAATCCCATAATCTTGAAGTTGGGAGAAAGTTTTTCATCTTTTTATAGGGATTTAGTAGGAATAATTATCATTACATCATTGAGAGAAACATTTTTAAATGTGTATGAATATAATATTCTTGTTTTATTCACCAAATAATTCTAGTGTATCATATAATTATAGATTATTTTGGATCATTCCAAGGATATTGTTATTTTTTTAATCAGTAAAACTTTTAAATGAAATGAGAAATATCCATTATCTCTTGGTTTATTTCACACCATGTGATTAATTTTCCTCCGATCCTTCAAAATATTCAGAATTAAAACATTCCCACCTCTTCAAGAATCTTAATGTCTAAAATTTCAATGTCCAAAATATCAATGTATGAAATATAAATGTTTGGAATCACAACATATAAAATCCTAGTATCCAAAATTTCAATGTCTGGAATCACTGTGTCTAAAATATCAATATTCAGAATCTCAATGTTTGAAATGTGGTCTTTCTCACTACTTCATGAACTTCAACATTTATAAGATATGTAGATTATATAAAATAATTAGTATTTTTCATTAAATTTATAGAATAAATAATTATTCATTCTCAATATCATATTAAACATTTAATCAGCATTTTGGAAATAAATTATAATATCTTTCATTAAAGGAATTGAAAAACCTTCTAAGTAATTCAATAATAAATATCTAACTACACTATCATACTATTTAATGATGATCACTCTTATATGAAACTCAAACTAGATCTATCATTATTTTTTTCAAGTTAAAAATTTCTCCTAGATATATAAATTTTTTGAATGTTAATGAATTTATTATTAGATGAAAACCATACCATTCACATTGGAGGACTCAAAATACCCCATTTGAGTGGCATATTTGTCATGAAAATCATGCAACAAAATTTTCTTCATTAAATAATTTATTATTAGATGAAATAAAAATCAATAATATAAAGTAATTAAAATCCAAAATGCAACAACACTTTTCATATATGGATTCTTCATATTAAACTTTTTCATATAGTTCCCAAAAATTGTTAATATAAACCATATATCACTTGTCAGAATTGAGACAAAAATTTTTAATCACATAGTTACAGAATATATTAAATCATAAAATCACCTGAATAAATACATCACACTTGATGAACATTTTCTACATACCAAGTGAAGTAAATAGAGAAGAAGTTAGATTTTTTTGTAACTCCTCATGTACTAATTACTAGAAATGAAAAAAGGAACGTTAACAATGCATTTTTCATAGAATATGACAATGAAAATAAATAGTTAAAAGGTATTTTTCATACACTTTAAACGAAATAAAAGGAATAATAATTATAAATTTTCAATGATTCATCATCATTAAAGACTACATTGCAATAAAGACCCTACAAAAAAAAGAGGGAAGAACTATTGATCTTAGAAATAGAATAAAACCAGGGAAAAAAAATTATGCTTACAAAAGAGGAATAACCGTAGAACTTGGAAGTATAATAAAACCAAGGACACAATATTTGGCTTCTGTATCAATAATTTATCATTGTTAAACCTTTTACCTAATCTTTATTTTAATATATAAATTATCAAAAAATGTTTAAACAATAATAATTAAGAATAAAGCACTTATAAAGTAGAATAAAACATACTTCTTTAACAATTTTCTAAAATATTTAAAAACTCTTCCTTATACAGTAACTTAAGGTAAAGAACAACCGTGTAAAATAAAACACAATATACCGACTAAAAATAGTAAAAACATTCATATAAATACTCAGTTATTTAAATTTAATTAAACTATACATACCTGAAACATATGAAACTGATAAAAAAACATAATATACAAACATTAATAAAAAATGAGTGGATAATCACAAATTTCTTAAACCTAAAAAAATATGAATTTATAAAAATTTAAAGGCTTGTGTAGTGTAGATATTTTTTTATAAATCCATAACCATTTATATAGTAGATAACCCTGTGAAAATAAAAACATTTTCCAAATTAAGGAAGAAAATGATTTTCTATATAATCATTTTTTAACTTTAATTAAAATAGATATATCTCATAATCTAAATCACAATCATACTTAACAAATAGGTTGAAAACTAACTATGAAGATGGGTAAGTTTAGAATTCGTATACAACTCAGCATCATTGAAAAGATACAATATCAATGATTATTATAAGATTAAAACATATAATATTTTGATATAAAACATAAACTAATTAATATAACCCACCTTATCCAATACATTAATTTCTCTAGTTGTGGTTATCTCATACATGAATCTTAATACATAATAACCATATTCCACCCTTCCTTTTTGACAATGACATTGTAGTTATTAAACATTAAATTGAATATATATATATATATATATAAAAAATGAAATATTATCTAATATAAAAAATTACATTTGTTTCCATGTAATTGATTACATTTGGCTACTTTATCGACAATTGATCTTTGTTAAAAAATTTCCATGACTTTAATTTTCATATATATATATATATATCAACTAAAAAAACATGTATAAACAATAATAATTAAAAATAAATAACTTATAAAAAATAATGAAACTTACATGTCTAATAAGTCTCTAATTTTTTTACAAACAAGACCCAATAAAGAGAAAAACCAATATAATGTACGTTTATTTGGGAAGAATACACCTAACGTCCAATGACCACTATGATATAAAAAGTTCACAATTAATGAAATTATAATGAATATTAGTTTATAATTATGTTAGTGTTATTACCCATCATGGAATTGAAAAAACTAGCACCCAATTCATATTTGATAATCTCACACATATATATGCAACTCTAGTAGAAGTATTCACATATTGCACAACTATTGAAATGAATTTTGGATCTATAATACCATAAACACCAGTGGTATCATTTTGAATAAGAATAATGTGTAGATACCTAATTAAATAATTAATACAGTAAGTCACTTGAAACTATATTTATTTAAATAAAGAAAATCTGAAACATAAATTTACTTACACGGAAAAAAAATTCAATATAAGAAATATGAGCTCATAAAAATAATACAATCCATAAAATATTTTTTTTAATTTTCTCAATAGATAGTCTCTTCCACATATATCATACTTCATCTAAAACTCATAAATATTATCCAATGAAGAAGAAACCTAAGATAATATCTGTATCCCATAAAAAACTTCAAAAATAATATGAATTTGTTGATTCATGAGATTATTTTTGTTTCTTTTGTACCAATTATTTTGATTTTAGATACTCCTATATAAAATAAATTTCAAAAAATATGATAACAAAATTTTCAATCAACTGTAAATAATGTTTACAAAAACAATGCATACATCAAATGTTAGATAACACATAAGGCTAGCGAAAAAAGTAAAAAATGACCCATATAATTCCAAAATCTAGTAACCTCCTCAATAGGAAATGGAGTTTGACTATTTGGACAAATAATATCAAATATTGATATTTTGAAACAACCTAATTTTATAGGCTAGTGATGTATATAATTCCCAATAACATGTATAACTCCATACACTACAATACATACATGAGTATCTCTAACATATAACTCATTGTATATGGTAGAGTTTGAATGAGGAGGTGGAGGATATGAGTAGGGAGGATGGGTAGGATGGGCAGGCTGGGAAGGTTGGTTTGACTGAAAAGGATGCACTGATTGAATTTGATCACCTAGAGACTGTTTTAGGTCTTTCATATCGTCTTTTAAGGAATCTATTTATATGACTCTTGATTTTATAATTTGACGACAAAAAACATTCCTAATAGGACACATACATCATATCCTCTTACGCGTATTGGATCTTCTAGCTTTATTAAAGTGGTAGCTTGGATGTCCATCCTACCCTCAAGGACAAAATCTCCTTGCATCACTTTTTCTTGAAGGTCATCTTGAACTGAAAAATTAAAATGGTATATTAGTGTTATTAGTTTTAAAAAATAAAAACATTAAAGTAAAATAAAAAATCAATTTCTTAAAAAAACATTATCCACTTCCTTAGATTTCTTTATAAGATACCTTTTTTATTTTTATTTCTTATCGATCTTTTCTATTTTTCATTGAGATTAGGGGGAGATAAAGGACCGAACCGGTCCTCTTCTGAATGACTAGTAGATTGAGCTCTTAATGCGTCAAACTTATTTATAATCATTTTTTCCTCCAATAAATTATACCCTCCATATGATCGAGTATGAGGGTATCAGTTCTATTACTAGATATCTTGATGAGATCTCCTAGAGGCATGTTACATAAAAATAATCCAATAATTAATCAATTAATATAAAATAAATTTTATAATATAAAATAATTATTATACCATAAATTCTTCATAATGTCAATTGGTGACAAATTTCTTCCATGTATTTGCATCTAAAAAACCATATTTGAGACATGGGTTTTCATTATGCACTTACCAACACTAGTAGAATACTAACCTATACCAACGGTTTGGAACCGTTGGTATAGGCCTCCAAACCGTTGGTATAGCCAATACCAACGGTTTGGAGAACCGTTGCGAAGTAAGCCGTTGGGATAGGTCTATACCAACGGTTTTCCCAAAACCGTTGGTATAGACCTATCCCAACGGTTTACAAAACCGTTGGTATAAGTAATATGAAAATCTATTCCAACAGATATAAAACCGTTGGTAAATGTATTTCAAAAAAAAACATGTGCTGGGATTTGATCCCACGACCCCTTGTTTATAATCGAACGACTTAACCACTAAGCTAACATCACTTTTGTAAACATAATTTCATAAATATATATATGTATTATCATAATTATTTAAAATTTAGATTTATATAATGTTCTCGGGTAGCAGACCTGGAAGAAATGAAAGAAGCTATCCCAACGGTTCTCAAAACCGTTGGGATAGGTGGAAATTTCCAGGGGTGAATGTTGAATTTGGGGCGGAGTTTTCCCAATGGTTCTCCCAAACCGTTGGGAAAGGGGGGGTCTTTCCCAACGGTTTGGGAGAACCGTTGGGAAAGGGGCCTCAAAACACCCCTTCCCCAACGGTTCTCCCAAACCGTTGGGAAAGACCCCCCCTTTCCCAACGGTTTGGGAGAACCGTTGGGAAATGGTGTATATAAGTGTTGGGAAAGATCCGATTTCCAGTAGTGTAAAAACATTTTTTTGTCAATTTTGTTTTAAAATCTCTCTATCAAACCACCGTAAATATATGAATCTTTCCTTAATTTATTTATTTTCATAAAAATGGATTTTCATCTATAATTTAATAAATTAAATATTATTCATTTAAAATATATAATATTTAAAAAACGAGATAAAAATAAATCAATTGAGAAATTTTACAATTACAGACTCCTATAACTGCTCTTTGGCCATCTTTTTGATGGAAATCCAATCAGAATATAAAATTCTAATCCTTCAATGACTCTATATAGAAATAAAACTAGTGAAATACGTTGCATTTGGACCAATTAGGTTATTATTTTCATCAAATTTAATATGTAATTTTTGGTCTACACGAGCAAATGATAGTTTTGGTAAACTTGTAATACCATGTTTACCAACTCTAGAAATAAATTTATTGATAGAAAAATTACAAGAATCCTCCATAGAAGGCACATTAGTAGTCCTGAAATTATTTTTTATAAATTTTATGTTCTATTTCATTAAATAAAGTTTTATTTCATTAAATAAATATATTACTGAATATTTAATAATATGAAAAAAACATATACCTTGCTAAATGTTCCTCTACCTCAGTGTCTTTCATTGAAATAAGAAAATGTAATGATATTCTTTGTACCTTCATATTATTAGAAAAGTGAATATTTAAAAACAATGTTGAAAAAAATATGTAAGTAAGAAAATATTGTCACACATTTGTAATTTTTTAATAATAATAATAATTTTATGATTCTTAAAAAAAAAATGCATACTAAACTATTATATATAAATAATAATTCAAAAATTATAGAAAAATTTATAAATTTAAATATCATAGTTACAAAAAAGTGTTTTATGTGAGTAAATATAACCAAAACATAATGATGCACGTTGGGTTTTTCAATAAAAAATGTTGAACCATAAGTGTTGAATATAAAATTTAGCACATAAATATTATTATTAATAAAATATATATAATTATACATCCAATAATTAATAAAAAATAGTGTTTTTACACATGTAGATTTCAAAAAATAAATTAAATACAAATATTTACCATAATAATTAGGAGAGTAATTTATTGTTTTCTTATATCCCTTCAATATGATCATTTTATACAACATAGATCATGACCCCATTATAGTCAATGTTATCATATAGAAATAAAGTAATAGATGAATAAGCCTCATGTAAACCCATAAAATCATCATCATCATCCTTATCACCCAAATGAATTATTTTCCCTTGAAAAATGATAGACCATTGACCATTCGATGGATCAATGACATAAAATATTTCTTTACATGTGTCACCATGATAAATGGTTCCTCTTTTCAACTAAATGTTTTCAAATCAACCAGTGTAACCCCATCATCATCACGTTTCACACCATTGTTACTATCAATCCATTTAAACTTAAACACTGTGAATTGAAATTTAGTACAATAAATTTCCTATATATCCTCAAGGACTCAAAAATATGTCGTTGATGCAAAAATTGAGTTTTTATCATTTTGCACTTAAAAAATTAAGTGCTTTAGCGATGAGCATTACCCCACTATTTTGAATGGTACTCATGTAATCCTAATTTTTTGAGTAAAATATGTACCCATTAATATTAAAACCAAACCATATGATTACATTAAGAGATAGTCCCCCAAACAACCATTTCAATTTTTCTGATGAAAATATATCTATGAAGACTTTCTCTTTAAATTGTGAAAAAATGTATTTTTATGCTCAATCATCAACCAATTTTCATTTATTTTCAATTATCATACCTTTAATTCAGTAATATATGATGATATATACTATTGATCCTCATCTATGTTGTTCAAAATATATAAATGTGTCTGCACCACTTCATCACATGAAATTAACTTTACCTTTTAGCCTTGAATCCATCTACCTTCACTATCAACTATCATATGTCAAGATATAAGGAGACCAAAATGCTCCACTTTATAAACATAATTAGTTCATAACTCAATCACCCCTCCTTATACATGTTTTTAAACAATATAGGCCTTTGGTTGATGATGATTTTTAACAAATCCTTTCAAAAATTTCAAATATATTTTAAAATGATACATATAATGTAAATAAATAGGCCCAAAAATTCTTATACCATGTACCAGATGAATCCCCGGATGAACCATTATATCAAAAAAATAGGTGGGAAATACATTTCTAGTTGAAAAATTATAAGAGTAGCTTCATTATTCAACACTTCTAAAAAATTTGGATCAATTATTTTTCTACAAATATATTTGAAAAAATTACATAACCTAATGATAGAATTTATGAAAGGTGTTTTTAATATACCACACAGTGCGACCAGTAGCAGTTGTTGCATTAATACATGAAAATCATGAGATTTCATACCTATAAATTTTCAATCCTTCAATTACACAAAATTATTCACATTTGAGGAATATATAATGTGTAGTTTAATACCATGAAGACACTGAAAAAAATTCATCTTCTCTATATTTATTAACATGTGAAAAGTTAGTGGTAAATATGTTATATTTCCTTTCATAGTGGGAGATAACTACAAATATATTCCTATTGATATCAAGTCCAATATATTATTAAGTACATTTTTTGTCTTTCCTTTTATGTTTAAAAAAGTTCCAATCGAATTTTCTCATATTTTCTCAACATTCATAATATCAATGTTATGTTTTATCTCTAAAAATGTCTAATAAGGTAGTTTGAAAAAGATATAATATTTATTCTAGATATTTTTTTGATGACCAGAACATCCTTTCTTTCTAAATGTGATATAAATATTTTTCACCCCTGTGTAATATTATTCAATAGAAAATGGTTGTGGGGAAAGAATATATTCCTATAAAAGAAAATACTATTTCTTGTATGCATAAAAAACTATAACACTTGTCTCCTATTGAAATTTCAAATCATTAATTAGTGGTGAAATATACACATCAATTTCGTTTCATAGATTTTTTGGTCTAGAAATCATCAAGCGCATCATAATATATTTTTTCTTCATAAATATATATGGGGAAAAGATGTAAATTACCAACAAAATAGGCCATGAGCTATGTTGTCTACTTAGAATTCGATATGAATTCATTATATTATTTAATAATCCCATTCTAATATTTCAAACTTCACTTCCAAAATTAAGAATTTTTTTCTCAAATGTCTTCCACTATGGTGAATAAACAGGGTGATGTAAGTTACCATCAGATATGTGCTCATCGGTATTCCATCTTAACCTTTTTATAACATTTAAATTTGAAAATAGACACTTTAAATGAGTAATTATTGGAAGGTACCAATTTTTTTTATTGGTAGGTTTGATTCTAGAACCTAAGAATGAATCAGAGTTGAATTTTTCATTTATATTATAATGTGATGTCCCACATTTAGAAGATTTTGATAAATATTCATATTTATTCCTATACAACACACAATGATTAGGAACATAATGCATATTTTTATACCCCAATACCATTAGGTGTAATATTTTCTTTTCCTCATAATTGGAATCTGGAAGCACATTTACTTTTAAAAGTAGATCCTTTAAAAGTTCAAGAAAGTTAGGGAAACTTTTATCACTCCACCCATTTCTTACTTTCAAGTTAACTAATCTCAAAACTGATGGTAACACTATATATTTAATGCAACATGAGAATAATTTTTTCTCATAACATCCATACAACTAGTAAATAGTTTCGATTTTTTATGGTTTTAACACCCACAACATGAATAAATTCTTCAATACAATCCTCTATCCCATTATGAATATTTTCATCAACATTAGATGTTGAATTTTACATTAATTTACCATGAAACATCAAACATGTATAATTATGTCTAAAACCAAAGAAAATGATATGATCCTTAATTTATATAGAATTTAACATTCTCATATTCAAACATTTCACACATGGATATAAAATCAAATCTATGTTTTGAATATTTTGTTTAGTAAATCATCAACTCCTTTTTCATATTCATTATTGGTTCTTCATAACTTTATCCAATTATGATCCATTAAATGCCTAATATCACAAAATAAATAGTGAATAAATTAAAATTAATTATTAAAAAAAATATATAAAAAAATAAAATTTAAACAAAAAAACATATAATCAAAATTATTATTAATCATGTGGAAAATATCAACAATTATTAGGAATAAGATCAAAAATAAATTACTATAGGTATTTATTTTATTTAAATAATTAATTATAAGCTATTATTTATGATATTTGTAAAGGAATTGAGATAATTTTGTAAAGTTTAAATAGATTTTTTAAATGACTATCATAAAACATCACTTCTATTCTACCTAGATCCTTCAAGGTAGACATCAATATTCCTCTTTAGTTAACCTAGAATAAATAATGTTAAAAATAAAGTCAAATATTGATTTTGATTGATAATTTAAATGCTAGAAATTTTTTATTCCTATAATGTATTTTGTAGAAGATTTCATCACCAAAATATTCAATAGAGATTAATTTCAACTGGTGAGGTTTATAATCAAAGTTCAAACACATTATGCTCAAGGATAAGATATATTGATTTGTCCCTACTTTTTTTTCCTTTGGTTTTATATTTTTAGTGTTAGAGTTGTGATAATAAAATCATATAATATATATTTAATTTTGGTGGATAATATATTTAGCATGAATTTTAAAATGGTAAATAATGAAAATTCTTTATGTGCATATTCTTCATTATGTTGGGTAATGTGTGAAATATTATGACCTTTTTATTTAGTTTGTTTATAAGAAAACTTTCAGTGTAAGAAGTTGTGAAAGTATTTTTTATAAGTGTGTGCCAATAATTATTATGGATATAGTTGATATTTTTAATCCTTATGCTTATTTCAAACCCTATATCCACTCAAACTAACTTAAAATATTTCGATGAAGATTCAATAATAATTTTATGAGTGATTTTTTATCAATATAAAAAAATGGTGACAATTTTTAGAATATGAAGATGATTGAAAGGGTGGGTACCCCATTTATTGGTTTCTTAAGATTATGAGGGGTACTATTCATTATAGTGAGTTGATGTTGATTTAATTTTTGAATTAGTTTTTGTTTTACTAGTCACTATTTTTATAACACTTTTACAAAAATATTAATAATATTTAAAATCTTGTGAATTATATATTTTTCATTGCATTCAAGGTCATTTCAATGTTTAGAAGTTATAATCAAAAGAATTTAGTTGATAAATAGAGAATGGATCTATATTCCGAGAGAAACATGGAATTATTGTGCAATAATAACTTTCCCACCACACTAAAACCAATTTGAAAGGAAATATTATTAGTAAAACCTAGTAAAAATCATTATGGATGTTATATTTTCTAGGGAATAAATACATAATTATATATTGTTTTGTGATGAAAATATTGTAATTTTGGTAATACTAGAAAATAGAGAGTCTAAACCATGTTGTTAGCCTTTTTGATTCAAAGGTTTATAAAAAATATCATCTCCTTGGGTGTTCGTTACCTAGACAAAACACGTCAGTTGTATGGAGTGTATATATAAGAAAGTCATATAATTTTATTGAAAATTAAATATAATAGTGGTTATCATTATCATACAATATTGATTGTGGTTGAAATTAATGAAAAAATGTGATGTATTAATTCATAAACTTTTATTTAATTGTAATAATTATATTACGAGATATATGATTCTATATCTGCTTGATGTTTTTCATGCTGATCCAAATTTATATAATTTGGTCAGAATAAAAAAATAAAAAAGACCATATATACTAATTTATAATGATATATATATATATATATATCATTTTGGAAAACTATTTGAAAATTCCATCAAATAAAAAATTTATAAAATTACACAAAATTTAACAAAAAAATTATAATTAACAATCAAATAAATACAAAAAATGAAGGGATGAATAAAATTTATAACTATCAAATAAAGAATTTATCTTCAAAATAAAAAAACTTACAAAATTAAGAGTTGGAAAATGAAATATTGATCTTGAATATATATTTACTCCCTTGAAGTTATTGGTAGGGTGAGAAGTGAAATAATGAAGAAAAATGATTACAAAAAACAAGTAATTAAAAAGAACAAAAAAATATCAAACTGCGGTGCTGGTCGACCGGACTAGGGTTTCTGGGGACTAAATATTATCATGGATCATGAAATAAGGACAAAGGATGAAATATTAATGGTAAATGATCATAAAAAGAAGATTAAAATCAAATAAAATAGACTATAATAACCATATAAGATCGTTGGGTGGCCATCAGAGGCATCGTAGGTCGAGAGAAAAGGGGGGAGTTAATAAAACCAAGTAAGGGTTTTTGGTTTTGGGGTGTGATTGTTTTTTAAAAGTATTTTAATGTCAGGTTTTAATAAAACCAAAATTAAAACTATTTATAAATAATTTCTGGGATCAATTTTTAAGAAATATGATGCCAATTTTTTTGAACTTTTTTGGAACCATCTTTTCAAAAAACCAATGCTAAAAAACTACAATAAATACGTTTTGGTGTTGATGTATAGAAAAAGTGATGCCAAAAATATTTTTTTTTGAAACTTTTAGCAATAGATTTATGAATAAATGGCACTAAAAAGGCTTTGGTAAAATATATATAATTGGTTTTGTTATCAAATTACACTAAAAAGGATCCTTATACCTTTTTAGCATCACTTTATAGGAAACCAACATCATAAATTTGATGTTGAAGCCACTATTTCTACTAGTGTTACAAGAATTCATTTTTATGCCAAAAAATCAAATTATATAATAATAAATCATAATGATAATTATAATAAAATTAATTTGATTATTTATAATTAATGGAGACTTATTTTTCTTTAATATATCATTAAAAAATTATTGAAATTTTAAATTTCTTTATTTTTTAAAATAAATGATTGTTTTATAAAAATTTGTATCTTTCACCATTCACTAAAAAATAAATATTTTCAAAAGAATCTTCAAAAGTCATTCTAAACTAATTTTGACTTAATTATTTAAAAAATAGAATATTTTTTGAATAAAAATTATTAATTTTAGAAATTAATATTTTTTATAAAACCATATAATACATGAAAAATAATATAGTAAGAATAAAACTATTTCATTTTTGAATTAAAAGTTACTTAATATTCTAATGATGAATATAACTATATATAATCTAATTCATGAATATTAATAAGTAATGGAATTAATTTACTATTACCTGGGTTTTCACATTCTCCCCCTCCCTTTTGTAAATTTCATTCTCATTCTCATTGGAAATGGTTAAAAATGTGTTTAGAATAAATTTTAAGGAGTGAATAATAAAACATATGATTATGAAAGGAATCCCTTTTTAATTAAAAAGGGAAAATAATTAATACTTTTTAAAAGTGTAAAAGGGAAATATAAAGGTTACCTGGAATAACAAATTATCATTTTACCAAAGGATATTGTTGGTGGAAAGTGAATATATAAAAATTGAGAAAAAACATAACTTCTAAGGAATAATACAAATTTATTGATAACATGATCCTAGAGAATTTAATGACCACAACAATATAAGTCAGAAGGGGATAATTAAAGCCATTAATTTACCAGAAATTAATGTCATAAGATGGATTTTTTAGTTCATGAAATTTTCTCTAATTTCGATGGATTCTTTTACTATTAATATAGAGAATAAGATAAAATATACTTACACGATTTCTTTCTATTCCAAAATCAAATTTAATTCATTAGTTGTTATTTGAGATTTTTTTTTCACCTATACCACACATCTTACTCCATTAAATGAATATTTAAGATGAATTATTCATGATTGATGCACATAAAAGAACTTTTAAAGGATCAAAATATCTAGAAAGGGATGAAAAATTATTTCTCATATTTATATCTGTTAATAAAAACAAAAAATAGAAATATTTGGTCACCTATTCTTCTAAGATAAACATAAAATTTATCTCCAAATAAAATTAATCACTCCTTAAGTTACATGTAAAAGATATAGATTCCCTAATATTACAATCTCTAAAATATGCTAATATTTTTCATCCTGAATCACCATAAAGTCACAATAAAATCATACATTAGTTCAAATGATAATTCAATAATTATTCCATAAATAATTAAAAAAATTAATCAAAAATATTTTCATTTAACTTAATCATATAATGTTCACAAAGTAGTGAACTTATTAAAAATAAAATTAATCACATAGTCACCAAATCACTTTTCAATCTCTTGGTTATGGATATGATAAAACTTATTTTCCCGAAATTTAATTACACTATAATCCTAATTAACTATAATTACCTCAACACTAAAGACCATCTTAAGCCTAATGTTTTTCAATACCATTATACTTTTGTCCAAAATATATAAAATCATTTTTCCTCATATATTCTATTCACTAAAACATAATTTAAACATAAGGGATACATATAGCTACAATTTTTATTAAAACTCAATATACATATCCCAATATACTCTCATCATATAAAACTTGAAAAGAGTATTAATTCCTTTAAACTTATGATAATCCTTAAAATTATCAATCTTTATATAAAATATCATAACTCATGAAATCATATATATATATATATATATTTAATTCAATCATAAAATGTTATTCAAAATACTTTAACCATGTTTTTTATCTTATTCCATTATACTTCCTTCATATAATAAAATATATAAATCATGTCCTAATATTCATCAATCTAAATTTATTCATATTTCCTACTTTAAAGATAAATAAATCATAACTCTAAAATATATATCACCATTCATTCTAATCCCATTTTCAAATATGGATTATCCTTAATATACTTAGTTGAGTTAATAAATTTTTATAATTCCTCAAAACACTATAAAGTTCTGCTTCTTAATTTATCCATATAAAATCATTAAATCACGATTGAAATGGATATTTACAGAGATTGAGTTTTATAAAAAATCTCATGTTATGAATATATAACATTGATACATCATATGGAACTTGTTTCAAATAATACATTATGATATGGTTTGACATGAATATTTAAAATAAGTGTTAGTGTTTATAAAAATAAAAAACATTATTTATAAAAATAAATATATAAGCTACTTGAATTTTACCCTCTATTATAGCTGAGTAGAGAGTTTGAATTTTTTTCTGGTTTATCCATTATAAAAACATGAAAACATACCTTATAGTATTTTCTTAAGTGTTTATGATAAGATTATTCTCTTTTCAAAATATTGTAAAATATATCCAAAGGGGCTTCATGAAATCGAATTATAGAAGAATATTTGGATACATTATAATATGTTTTTTGGTAACATGAATACTATATAATGTGTCTAAATCACCTGGGTAACATTTTTCAATTATTATTATAAGTGAATCCTCTAAAATATAAAGTGGATTTGTGTTTGATATCTAGCCATCCATATCGAAGAATTTCATTTACCCTGTTGAAAGAAATTTGTGAGTCCAAAACCAATAATTTCATTGATGAAATTAGAGTGATCTACTAAAAAAAATTATTATTAATTTATTACTCTTTGATACAAATTTTTAAGCCTAAGATAATTTTTATTTACCATAGGTTTAACCTAGGTTTCCATATGGTTGGTTCTCCTATACTTCTTAACATAATAAAAAAACCATAATTTATCGTATAATTATAACCTTTAAGTTTATAAAATAATTCTAACATATGATCCAATACTAAAATGTTAACCTTTAATATTTTCAAAACTTTTAGTGAAATCCAATCATATAAATTATTTAGACATTTTTTATAATACCAACTATAAAGTCTTGTACTTTAAATAACCCATAATTACATGAATTATAATGAGGTTTTCACTTTATTACGTTTCAAAGATCTTATTGGTTTATATTTTTACAGAATTAGGTAAAACATAATATAATAAAGTTATATTTTCCTCATAGTATCCATTTTCCCCCACAAAATAAGTTCTTTATAGATACACACTTGATTTGTTCAAGGTAAATCCCACATATGGAAGTATGACATTAATAACTTTTCTACCAATCCTTAAGGATTATGAAAAATCATTCAAAAAATTTCATGAGAAAAATAAATCTCTACAAGGGACATAAACTAAAATAAACTTTTTAGTCCATCTGTAAACCTTAAAAATCCATATGAATATTTAACTTTTTTATGATAAACATTTGACCTCAAATATCTATTTACTTTTACATGAAAACAAAATAGTTTCATAATATATTTTATAAAAAATTTCATATAAAATTATAAAGTAAATACTATAATCATAAGGTTTTCTTGGAAAACATGAAAACTCATGAATACATTTCCATGAAAACAATCATTTCACCATTATTTTTTTAAAAATTAAAATCTTTCCTTAAAAAAATCTCATTTTCTTACCTTTTGAAATAAAAATATTTCCTTTATAATAAATTAAAATAATATTATGTAGGTAACTTGGGAAATTATACATATATTCACCCTTATAATAACCCTTATAACAGAATCACCTAACTAGATAATTCTTATATCTCTTTGAAGTAACTTATAACTAATAAACTTCACCACTTTACCCAATGCATTGGAGAGCAATATCATCTCAACCATCATCAGAGTTATATCAGTCTTACCCATCATTCATATAAAATATACAATTAATATATCATGAATAAAAAATAAATATATTGAACTTAAATCATAAAAAATATTTGAATTTTAATTCCAAACCATAATTAATAGTAATTTTATTTACATCATAAAGATATTTTTTTCCATTTTTCTCTAAAAAAATTTTACAACTAAATATTCCCAGAATATTGAGAGAAATATTTTCATTGAAAAAAACCATTGAATCTTATAAACTAATCATGATAATGAATAATTTCTATTATGGTGGGAAAATAGGTCAATCTCTATACATTAAAAACATTCATTTTCACTTTGGAAAAACAAACTTCCAAATGACATGTATGGTAAATGTTTCAAAGAAAATTTTTTTAAAAATTAAAAATAACGTAAAAATTAATTTAAATTTTTCCTGAACAAAATTTTATGTAAAAATAAGAACATCCTTAGAACATTTTTAATAAAATTTAAATGGATAAAAAACAATTTAAATAAATAATTTAAAGCTAGGTTTTAACTAAATATCCCTTACCTTAAGTCATGTATAACTAAATATGTTCTTTAACTCCTGAATGATAAAATTATATAAAATTTATTCTTAATTGAGAATATTTTTTCATGTTCATTTCATTTTTTTATTTATTAAAAATTTTCATTTAGTTAGTAACTCAGGAAGTTCAGTTCATAATCCCAAAACAACATTGGTAGGATGACCATGATACAAAATTTCATTATTCAATAATATTATAGATCATAATCATAACATGATTCTAATTTTCATACATTAAATTTAATTTTAAATCCATAAATTAAAAGTGTACATGAAAAGCAAATCACATCGCTTCGAGGAGGTGGTAGTCCACATGCACGTACGAACGACATTATCATTTTTCAATAGATGGAAATGTAATAAAATATATCATATCTTATATTTATATAATAATAATTATTTAACTAATATCATATATATATGTTAATTAATTTTAACCATAATAACCATCCTTTTTTGCAGTGATGAAAAAAGAAACATGTTGCTTCCTGGATGTGGTAATCCGCACTTACATAGGAGCGATGTTTTCATTTCCCATGGGATATAAAAAGAGATGAAAAATGGTTGTACCATAATCATAATTGAATCTTAGAATATTTATGATACTGGTGTTATTATTTCATTAGGTTTAATAAGAATTTGAATAATGTATAATAAGAAATAAACTTGAAATAAGTCAGTTAGGACATATACCTTCTCCTTGGATATCTCCATTTGGATTAGACCTTAAGCCTTCAAGGATTTGTCTTTTGGTAAAACAAAGACCTATAGGGAATGGTAAGGTATGTTAGAGAGATATTTGGGTAGGAAATGACTAATGTATGGGGCTAAAAATGTGTGAGTAAGGGAAGAGAGTAGGTTCCCTTTTATATGTGAGGGGAGGAGCACCCTTTTAATTTCATAAAGTATTAAATTAATATAAATTAATTTTCATCATCAATAGGTACCAAATTTAAATATTTAAAATATATGATGATGATGATTTCAAATCCTTTAATAATTTTTTTGACAAGTTTAGGTTATTATTTCATCCTCATCTATTAGTTTTAACCATCCATTAGCCCTTTATATGATTACTATAATATCAATGTTTTTTTACAATATAGGAGTCAAACAATTTACTTTAAAGGAAAAGTGACCTATAAGTGAAAAATGGTTTATATTCTAGACCATATCACATTCATGTCTTTAAAGATAATTTTTTTATGAATTTTAAATTATTAAACATTATATTATTTAAAATAATATACTATTAAATTCATTTTTGGAACTATTCAAATAGTTTGACTTCAATCACATCAAGATGGTAATGGAATTAGAGATTAAACATTAAAAACATCACTATTAAATTATATTTATCTAAAAAATTTATAGAACATAATAATTCATCTTAATTGGATTACTTTTAATATTTTTAACAATGTGTACTTGTTTTTCTATTACTTGAAGAAGCACTATGTTGGCGTTGTGTAAGCACATTAGGTAATTATCTCATCATAAAAAACTAAAGTTAAATTACCATGATAAAAAAATTCATTCATATTTCAAATAAAAATTTGAAATCAGACATAAAATCTTTCAACCCCTATGATAAAATATTAGATATATTATAATAAATAGAGTAACATTTTGTTTTTATTCTTTACATAAAATCATAATATGGTCATTATCAGTAGAGAGAGGTAAGAAATCACCACATTATCAAACCACTGATGGTAATGGTTGGAAAAAATTTATCCAATAATCTAATTAAAAGTTTTAGAGATATTTTTAGGCATTATCATATAGGTTTAACCTTATTTTACCCATTTTACGCTTACTTAGGTGACAAATATTTACTACGGTTACTATTTAAAACATATAAAAATTAAAGTGATATATTAAAAAATTTGAACATCTTGATTTCAAATATGAAATCAATTTTTTAAGATTCTATTTATATAATTTATAAAAATAATTTTTAACATAAATTAATAAAATGAAATGAAAATAGATTTAAAAAAATCATTTTTAAGATGAAAAAATAAATTATACAAAAATCAGGTATAATGATGATTCCCATGAAATTAATTTGATTATTTATATTTTAAGGATTCTTATATTAATTTAATTTAAAATTTAAAATATAACGAGAATTTTAAATTACCTTATTTAATGAAAATAAGTGACAGTTTTATAAAAATCAACATCTTTATCTATCCACTTAAAAATAATTTTTTTAACAATGTCCCAAAAAATTATTCACAAGGTAATTTTAAATTATTTATTTCAATAATGAAGTTCATTTTTTCAAAAGAAAATTATAAAATTTATAAATTAAGATTTTAAATAATATCTATATAAAATCTAATTCATGATTTTAATAAGGCATGAAATTAATTCAACATAAACTATGTTTTCATATAATTTAATAAATATTTGAAGTTTAATTTTACAAAATAACTTCATTTTAGTTTTATAATGACAATATTATATTATGATGAATTTTTGGAATTTTTTTAAAGATTAAATTATAGGTGAATAATACAAAATACCATGTTTACCGATACCATAACTTCTATGAAATTATTAGGATATTAGCATGACATAAAAATTTATAAAACATTTTTCTTGACAAAATATGTATTTAACAAGTAAAATCAGAAATTTAAAATGTTATCATTAAATTATAATCCTTTGACGAGAATGTCGCTCATGGGTGACCAGAGCGAAAACCTTAACATCGCAGATCCAGGGACCCTTGATGCTAGATCGTTCACGGAAGTAGTCGCGGGTCGAGTTCCTCATACTGAATCAAAGGCCACTGATAATCTTGCTCCAAAAACATATATACATAGAGGTCTATCGGAGATTGCATTCTCGAAAGATGAGGTACACAAACTTTCTTCTGATCTTAAATTTGTGCTTATTGGAAGTTTTGTCAAGCATCGACCTTCACTCATTTTTTCTGCGCAAAACCCTGGAAAACATTGGATTCATAGATTTTCATATCGGTTTATTGAATGCACGACATGTTTTGTTTCGTTTTGCTTCGGAAAATGATTTTTATCGGTTCTGGACATGAGGTACTTGGTCCTTTGGAGGGTCCATTATGAAGGTTTTCAAGTGGACACCAGACTTTGAAATTGGTGCTGAACCTCCCATTGTGCCTATCGGGATTGGGTTCCCTGGCTTACCTCTTCATCTATTCAAGCAACGTGCTCTTTTTTCAATTTCTAGCCTCTTTTGACTTCCAATTATGCTAGATTCTGCTACCTTGAATCTGTCTAGACCTTCTGTTGCTTGGATTTGTACTGAAGTCGACATTTCGCATGAGTTTCCATCTTGTTTCTGGATTCAGAATGGAGAATATGGATTTATACAGGATGTTGTCTTTGAGAATGTTCCAGAATACTGTAAAAGATTCTCTAGAATTGGTCATATGATGACTGAATGTGAGGCTCAAAGGTTTGAACCTCCCCCAGCTCATCCTAGGACACTTTGGGTGGAAAAAACTGCTCCAAAAAAGAGCATTACTGCTCAAACATTAAGGCCTGTTGCTAACACTAAATCCACAAACCCCATTGATGTCCCTAGACCTATCACTGAGACGTCAATATCCAAAGACATTAATCACAACCATGAGGATAAGGATGACACCCCTATGGAAAAGGGTGAACCTTCTATATGCCACCCTATTGAAACTAAGGACACGTCAGGAATTTTTCATGCATCAAACACTATCAATAACCCCAATATGGATCCTACATCCCTGATAGATGAACAGGAGAAGCACCTTGAAGTGTATGATACACAAAATAAGGATCGAAATGATTCTTCAGATTTTGATGACTCCTTACGGGGGATGATGATCAGCCTAATCAGATTGAGGAACCCTATTTAAGATCAAGAGCCAGAAAGGGAAAAAAAGTAATGGTTTATGCTGATGGCTTCATTACCCCTAATCCAAGAAAAACTAGAAAATGCAGAGACTATTCCCAAATGGAAAGAACTATTGTTACAAGGGATTTGGATCCCTCCAAAAAGGAAGATTTTTATCCTCCACCGACCCCGAAAATGGATGATACCCCCTACAACCCATAACTGTAGAGCATTCATCTACCTCCTCAAATTAATCTGACTCAGATAGCTCTGAAAGTGATCCTGAAAATGACCCATCTTATCGGGATGCATACCAACTTGAAGAGAAGTTGGATTTTTCTGAGGAACTTGGATCTTGGATGGATGATAATGATACACGTGCATTCCAACAATACAAAAATGACGAAATGACGGCTGATAACTACCTACAACTCAGAAAGAGAATGTTCTTTAAAGTGGTGGAAGAGTTTAAAAAGGATCTTCACTTTGAATTCAATGATATCTCTTGGGAATAATTTTTATGCAATCAGTCCCTGTCTGTTTTGTAGCTTTATGGTTTTGATTTGCATCGCGTTTGCTTGTTTTCATCACACTTCTCCTTCTGTTTATGTTTCCTCATGGGACCTTGCTGGAGCTTTGCAATTCTGTTCCTCTTTAAGAAACCAACTCGGGATTTGCAATTCCCTTTGGCTGAAATAGACTGCTTGGATATTCTCTAGCGGATTTTTGTCTTGAAGTTGAGATGTGGTTTCTTTCAACCTGAAGATTCATGTTTTGATCTTCTTGTGTTTTTTTCAGCACTTCATCTCATCAGTCCCACTTCTTTATTAAATCACATGGAGGACTTTTATGTTTCTTTTGTGGAGGAGGAATTCTCACAAGTTATATCGAGAAATTTTGTAGTGAGGAGGTGCCTCATCTGATTATTTTCTTATCTGCTCAGTTTTTATTTGGTTACTTTGATCTTGTGCAACATTGAAGCCTGCCGTTTTTCTGTGTGCATCCTTGAGTTGTCTTCGGTCTGTTTACCACATGATAGCAGGTACTTCTGGTTTGATTCGGACTACAATGTTGAACTGCATGTCAACTTGATCTGTGAGTCCCTGGATACATTGCAAGCTCTCCTCTTTATCTGATGAGAAAGGAGGATCTCTAGGAGCAAGTCTGGAAACTCCTTTTTTTATCTTTTTTCCTCAATGTTAAATCTAATTTTGTCTCTGTAACTTTGAGATGGTGTAAGCGTATTACACCTCGAATTTTCCTTGTAACAATTTGATTAAATAAATTCCTTTGGCATGGAATGAATTTCTAGTTCATGTCACTCTCTCAAAAAAAATTAAATTATAATCCTATGTTTGACATTTTGGAACCTTATTTATATTTTTGGTGAAACTACTTTGATGACTTATACATTTTTTATTTTAAAATTATTCTTCAACTTTTAAAAATTTAATATTATAACATGGTTTTAATATTTTAAATCATAATTTCCACATTATTTAATTAGGAAAAATTATATTTTAAAAATAAAAATATGCTACCAATATTAAAAAACGAGTTACTATGGTAAAATAGAGTTAAAGTAAAAAATTAAGGGGAAAACCTAACATATCTCTAACCTTATCACTTATTGTTTGGATGAGATATTGATTGACCAATCCTTTACTCATGTTTATTAATATAAATTTTTTTATCCCCAATCCTTTGAAAGTTCCGTGCTCATAATATAATGCTATAAGTATTTACAAACATACCAGCTATCTCACTTATAAATGGATCCCTTCACCAATTCACTTCTACAAACACTAAAACCATCTTAATATGACCAAATTGTACCCAAATATCTCTCTAAATATCTCTCCCATGTTCTATTGGAGATGTTCTCACCAAAATACCATTATAAAAAGGATAAATGAGTTATTTTGTGGAGTAAGGTAAAAAATTATAAATACTGATTTTTCAATTATATTCTTTTATTTATTATTATAGATCCACCAAATCTATTCTGCACATTATAAAATAAATTAATAAGTATACAAATATTCTTAAAGGATATTATACTGATATAATAATCATTTTATACTTTCCTCTAAACTGTATAAAAAATGAAAATGTCACTACTGTTACATGTGGACTATCACCTCTATGAATGAAATATTTTATTTTTTATCACTACTTTATATGGGTGGTTATAAAATAAATTTTATGAATATATATGATTTTAAGAAGTATGATATTTCATGAATAAAGTTCTTAATGGATAAAAATAATAAATGATCATTATAATGTAATCCACTGATATTGGTAAATTACCTCAAACAAGCTCTCCATGGATCATGTTCCCTTAAACCATGCACATATTGTACACAAAATGAACATGGACATGCATAAAACATAAAAATAAAATGAATGTATATTGAAATCATAATTATAAAATTGGTATCAATGAATGGGGTTAGACATCACCAGTATGAATCCTGGTGAAATAATTGAAATTACTAACATCCGATGATGAAAATAAACATTAACCAGTAAATGAATATATAATTAATAATGGATGGAGTATGTACGGGAGATTTTTCCCTTAGGAAAATATAGTATAAACCCTAAATACAAATGCCACTCCTTCATAGATTTTGTTGCGGGCTGAGATCCCTTGGTTCATGTTGATGCAAAGACCTCAGAGTTAATCAATATGAAGAAATACTGGCATAGAGGTTTTTCTGTGATTTCTTTTTCAAAAGAAGAGGTATAATTTCTCTCCTACTACCTTAATTTCATATTGGTTAAAAAATTTAGAAAACAAATACCCTCAATAACCTTCCTCCACAAGACCCTATAAAACATTGGATTTGTGAATTTTCACATGGGGTTGTTGAATTCCTCACATGTTGTTTTCCATTTTATATATGAAAATGATTACTATAGGTTTGGACGAGTAGGTCATGGTACTTCAGTGACTATTTCATGAAGGTATTGAAATGGAACCCAAATTTTTGTCCTGACTCAGAGCCACATGTTTTCCCCATCTAGATAGGTTTCCCTAGACTACATTTTTATTTCTTTAAATTGAATGACTTCTATTCGATTTCTAGTTTATTTGGTCAACCCTTAAAACTAGATTCTGCTACTTTGAATCCATATCTACCTTCATTCACTAGAATCTATTAAGAAATTGATATATAACAAGTGTTTCCATCATGTTTTTGGATTAAAAATGGATATTATGACTTTTTTAGGAAGTTGTTTTTGAAAATGTTCCATCCTATTTCCATAGATGGTTTAGAATTGGACACTCTATAGGAGAATGTGAGAATAAACGACATTCTACATGCCCCTTTTCTCATTTTAAATCAATTTGGGTAGAAAAGGAAGCATAAAAAGGGTTAGTTATTGCATAATTTATTCAAAAAGGGGATCCTATTGATAAAAATACGAAAAATAATATCTCAGGTCCTTCTAATAATTAACTTCCCTCTACTAGCCTCTTAGGTTTTGCAGAGGTAGTGAAAAATGCCCAGTCTACTAATGAGGATAGAGAATTGGTTCTTAAATTTGAACCATCGGCTACATAGATCACACTAATTGATCATGGAGAGAAAAATAATGACCAATATGATTTTGGTGAGTCTCTTCATGATTATTTTGATAAATCTTGATAGCTTGAGGAAGGCTTCTTGAAATCAAGTTCTAAAAATTGTAAAAATAAATGATTGATTCAGATGGTTTCATCACTCTGAATTCCAAGAAAACTCAAAAATATAGGGATAACACTAACATTGATAGAACTATTGTCATGAAATCCCTAGCTTCTACTAAGAATGAAAAAAATATTACACCCCACAATCCTTTCCTTCTGAACATTCAACTACAACCTCTAAATCAACTGACTTAAAATATACAAACAATTAGGATGAAAAAGACCCTTCTCTTAGAAAATATTACTAAAATTGAAGGGAAATTGGATTTTTCAGAAGAATTTGATTATTAGATGGAAGATAATGACACAAATACCTTCCATCAATACAAAAATGGTGAAATGTCTACTGATGTCTACCTTCAAATGAGAAAGAGGATGTTTATTAAAGTGGTGGAAGAGTTTAAGATAAATCTAAACTTAAATTTCAAAGATATTCCTTGGAAATGAATCCACTTTGTAAAGATAATGGTTCGTTTCTGACTTGATATCCATTCTTGTTCATTAGATCCATCCTTTTCAGTTGATTTCTATTGCATATTAGAAAATGGAACAACTATTACTCGTCTTGCCTGCCTCTTTTATGCTAGCTCTCTATAGATTCCTTTTGGACTCTTTTTATGGAATATTTTGATTTATTTTTTCTATTGGATCTTTGAATCATGTCTAGAAATTTGGTGATGATTTTTTTCACTTTTTTGGATTCAGTGACTTCTTAAAATATGGTACTCTGATTTGGAAAAGTCTTAGGTTTCATGTTGTTGGTCTTAAGACTTTGAGTCTTTTTCTCTAGTCTTTACTATCTTTCAGATCTATTTTACTTGTGCATGGTTGTCTTATCATTGAGGTTATCAATTATAGTAGTTTGTTTTTAACAAAAACTCATTTTATTACAATGATTCCTTCTCCTGGTTTGTGATGTTTGCATGTTCATGAAGTTAGTTGTAAAGTACTAAGAAGAAAACTCTGATGTTTTTTTATACTATTAGTTAAAAAAAATCTCTAATAATTGATTCATTGGATGAAGGATGGTTTACTTATTGATTGAACTTTTAAATGTCTTCTTGGATTATGATTTTTATTTTTATATCCAACCTTCTTTAAGAAGACTCTATGAAATGTTTTGTTTCTATCCCTTTCTGTTTCACATCCTGGTGGAAGAAACTACCTAGATATGATGGATTTCTGTACACATAAGGAATATTTCTTTTCTGAATTAGTGAATTCTAAGAAGGTGGTATACTATTTGGGTATGTTTCAAGCTATATTTTTTTATCATGTCTTTTTGTCTCTTGAAACTATACTTCACTCATTTTCAAGATCGTGTAATCTTATTACACCTCGTGATTTTACTGTTTACTTTTTATTTTAATAATTTTTTTAGAGGAATAAATTGGGTGATCAATTAATTTCAATTTTTTTTAAAATATAATTAATGAACATTATTAAAAAATATGTAACTTAAACAAATATTAATAAGGTTACGAATAAGTTATTATGATGGTTATTTTTTATAGAATAAGTTAAATCACTTTTTTGGAAGTTGAGAGTAATGGTATGGGTGTTTCTTAAATAGATATATTTTCATTAAGTTATAATGTTTCTTCTTGAACCATTTTTTACATATTAGGTATAATATTCCATTTTTATAAGTTATGATGTATATAAGGGTTTCTCCTCACAACATTCTTTATTTGATACATATTTTATATTAAACACATGTTTTTTAAATGTGGTTTATAAATGACAATATAGATTCATTTTATCATATATTTCATGAAATTGAAGGGATTTAAATATTAATCTTAGGTTCTCTTTTTCAAGGGGGTTTAATTTGATAATTACCAAATCTATAAGAAATTTTGTTAACTCAAATACCATTTCATGGAGTTATAATGTTACTTTTTAACTCCATTATTATAATTTACCTATATTCTTTTATTTACTATTTTATATGGTATTCCCTCTTCTCATTCTCAAGAAAATTACATTTTCAATACAAATATCATTCCATGATGAATTTATTTCTTATAAATGTATAATGCTTTTAAGAATAATTATTATCCTCTTTAAAAACTATTTCCCCTCTATATCCATATCCATTCATTACAAAAATGTTTATATATCTTATTTTGAAACCAAAAATATATTATATCATGTGAAATTATTATTTACATTTAACATTTTTTAAAATTAATCTCTATTTCTTTTTTTAAATGATGTGGGTTTCAACAAAGATATGTTAAAATATTAAAAGTAATTTCTTTTCACAGTTATGTCTTTTATCTTCAACACCATATTTTTTGAATTAATAAATTTTTTCTCAAGGTTCAAATTTTAGAATTTTTATTAAATTTTCATTTTAAAATGGTTTTCATTTTATCTTCTAGATTTTTTTAAAGTTACTTGTAACTATATCTATTTACAATATTGTTGAAAACATTTTCAAAAACAAATTCTTGTTCTTTTCATTATTCCTCATTATATACAAATGATACACTTAATAAATAATTATGCTTAATGAACCAACCTCTAAATTATCTAATGAAATATTTATCTAAGGTGGTTGAATTTTTATTTTATGCAATGAAAATCCTGATGTATTTATTTGTGATATCATTTGAAATTATATGAAACCCATTTTCATTTCATGGGGTTTTTATGATATATTGTATGATTGGTTTCATGTAGAAAAAATGTATATGGTTAATAATTTTGATATGGTTTGTTTTTATTAATACCTTATGATAAGTTAGTTCTACTAAATCCATGAGAAGAGATAGGTTAGTTAAATCCCTAAGATGGGTTTGGTCTGTTAAATATGTGAGACTAGTTAGGTAAGTTACATCCCTAAAACGGGTTAGGTCTATTTAATCCCTAAGTTTTATGTGGACCTATATCACTCTTTAAGTCATTGGTTAAATTTTAATATCACATGAGATAATAAAATGTGTACATGATTGTGCTTCTTCACAACATAAAAGGATCACCTGATTTTGTTTTTTCATAATGTCATGATTTCATACGATTATTCTTATTTCACATGTTTAAGTTATATCCCTTTTTTATGATTCATAAAACATGATTATTGTCTTTTGATTCCACACTCTTATAACATTTTACATGTTTAATAATTTCATATGAGTGTCCTTATATTATATGGAAAACTTTATTTTCTAATGTTCCATTAATAATATATTTCTCCACTGCTCTTATTTTCTCAAGCTAATGATTTAATCCTTGATTACATATTAATAAGTTTTACCTTACTATGTTATAAGATCATGAACTTTTCTAAATATTTATAATTATCGTTTATAGGCACTATTTTACCATTGTTTTGATATACATTAGTTGGGTTTTACTTTGGAGATGTTTCAGGATAAATTGAAGAATTTTAGAAGAAAAAGGGTTAGTGCATGGTTAGTTCATGGTTCTCCCAAACCATGCGCCTACCCCTAGAAAATCATGAATCCCCTGACAGAGGGAGATTTCATGGTTGGGGCATGGTTTTTCAATATATGTTCCCTTTTAGTATAAACTGTACACCCCTTCCTAAGAAACCATGCGTGCGAGTTTTTACTCCCCCAAAAAATTATAATTTTTTTTCATACTCCCCAGTATTGACCCCTATTTGCCCTCACTCAACCCTAAGCCAATTAATATGATTTTTAAGCTCACAAGAGGATTACGAGGCTCCTAAAACCCTGTTATTAATGAATCAAAGATTCGTTTGAAGAACCATCTATCTTTTGGTAGGAAATTTCTTCCCTGTTTGGAAAACCATGCACCCATGCCTTGGAAACCATGAACATAGGTTTTTAATCCTCTAAAAAATTATTAAAAATTCCCAGACCCCCGATATTAACAAATATTCTATCTCACTCAATCCAAAACTAACTCCTATGATTTCTGAAGCTATTGGGAGGATTCAATGGTTCCTTAAACCCTGTTCTTTCCAAATCTAAGATCCTTTTAAAGGATTATCTCTCCATTGGTAAGTAATTTATCCCCCCTTTGGATTCCACTCTCTTCTGTAACTCTTTATTGGTAAAGATTAATGAGTTTTCCTCTATTGGTGATGGTTTAGATCTAGGTTTTTATGGATGTAAAATCCATTTGATAATGATCTTAGGTTTTGGTCCTAGATCTTTGACATCATTGCAATCTTGATCATTCTGCTTCAATTTGGGGATTTATGCTTTGGAAAACATCTATCAACATCTTTGAGGCAGGTGTTATAATTTTTAATTCACATAGTATTGATTATAATTGTGTGTATTAATTGTGTAATTTCAATTTCCATGTTTGAAAATTTCATCTTTAATTGAATTAATTAATTTTTGCCTCCAATCATTTTTAAATTTTATAAAAGCCGGATTAAGGGTGACCGGTGCCCAACATACAGTGACAAACCAGCAGAACAATAAAAAAAACAACAAACGACCAAAATAAATATAGAATTAAACATTTTAATAATCACAGTCGTCCCCGTATCCCATACAAGATTTTTCTTCTCTTGTAGCCGACTCTCATTCTGGATTTCTCCAAAAATTGGCACTTTGAACCCGATTGCCAAGCATTTACAAATTAGTCATAGCAGATGCTGCCTTCTTAACCCCACTTCCCTTTTTGACAGCAAGGACCACCTGGCTATTCTTTTTAGAAGCAGACCTTGTCCGCATTGGACTCGGGAGGTATGAGTAGTCTCTTCTTGGCCTCCTTATTGAGGTTACAGATGGCGGTCTGACAGTAGACCCCTTCTGAATCCCATCTTGAACAATATCTCTAAAAGAGCGGCCATCAGGGGTACTCCAGTTCTCCTTTACTCCCCTGTAGCTCTCCTTTCCCACCCCGGATTGTTCCTTCAACTCAGATTCCTGACCTCCGGAAGAGCCGTCCAGCCTCTATTTAGCAAGTTGACATTCCATCAAGTGTTGTTGCCCCTATTGTATGGGAAGTTCCCCGCTAGCCATAACTGTTTCCTCCTTCCCCTTACTCTCATCCAGATGGACCTCCGGGGTCTTATCCCCCCAAAAAAATTTCACAATAAGAACCTGCTCAACAATTTCCACAGGGCTTGTAACCAATTCCTGCCCCACGTGATCCTCCTGTCTATTCTCCACCAACATAACATCACCTTCACCCCCTGAAAGGGCCTCCTCCTCCAGAACCTCAGCCATATTACCCTCCGTCAGGACATCAAACCTATTGTTCAAAGACATAAAAGGCTTGACCAAAGGGTCTAGACCTTTATTCAGTATAGCCATGTTAACCACCTCCACAGAACTGCCTCTCCGTTCCCTTACAGCCTGTTCAGGACCTGCAATAGTAGGAGACCGAACAACTCTCTCCTCATCCAGGTTCATCCCAATGCTGGTATTTACAATTACTTGATCTTTCTCCAAGGCAATGACACAAGAACCAGAGCCGAGGTTTTCCCCTGCTGAAGGATTCATATGAGGACACCTCTATCCTTCAGCTTCCCCCTTCATCTTCAAATCCAGACCCATCCTCGAATCTTTGCCAAGTTCATTGTGTCGTATACCCTCCTCAGCACTTATCCTAGCCTCATTTCCACTGTAACAGGCCCTCCTCGCACGACAAACTTCATTCGGATTCCCCAACCACTTGCAATAGCCATAAAAATCCGTCCAAATTTCATATACAACCCTCTGTTTACATCTATATTCCTCCCCGATTGTAATCTAAATATACTCAAAAGGAACGCACGATGCATCCATTTCAACACACACCCTGGGATTTACCGGATGGAAAACCGCTTCTGTGTGAAAATCAGAACAAAGATATCTTCCAACCATGTTGCCCAGTAAACTAATAATAGAAGGGTTTTGAAACGGTAAAGGTATTTTAGGAAAACTTACCCAAACCGAGATGAAGGGAGAATCCCGGTTCATATGAAGATCAAACGACCACCGCAGCAGCATAAATCGACTGCCTTTGAATATACGAGGCGCCCTAGCCCAATACTGAATGAGGTTGGTCTCTGACTCGAATTGAATCATAATTTTCTTTCTATCCAGTAAACCCACAACTACTCATTCGCACAGATCCCACGAACCAAATACAAAACAATCGAAATAAACCACCGAAGGTCTTCTGTTCTTGAAACGAGCCACCAGGGTGAGATTCAGCAAGGCCGAAGACTCCGTGAACTTAGATAATGCAAGAGGAAGATTCGGTGCTCCTTCAATTAGGTTAGGCTCCTTAGGGTTAATCAAAGCTTTTGGAAAAGTAGGTAGATACTCTGGGTTGGAGAAGGGCCGAAATAACCGAGCTCTCTCATGAGACAGCGAATCCCCCTCCCCCATCAAGGGGGGAGGAGCCGGCGCCGCAGCTGCCGTCGTCACCAGAGGGAAGAGAGCATCGCGTGGTCCGCGACCGCTTTGTATTAATTAATAGGTTCGTGGAATTAGGAGAATAATGTGATTATGAAATTGGATGATTAATGGGAAATAGAATTAGATGAAAATGGGATGTTTGGTTGGACTAAACTTGATGGGTTAAAGGTTATTATGATTAAATGTTGATAAATAGATTAATGGTGAAATTTTTATATTATTCCATGTGATTAAAGTGATGAACCATGTTGTTTGATAATTTGAAATGGCGTACCATGATGTGAATAATTGATAAGAGGGTTAATGATGATTAGCCTTGATAAATGTGATATATTTGATATATGTAATTGATTGATAATTGAGGTCTGGGACAAGGAATGATGCTCCAAATACCAATGGAGTTCCAAATGTATTCATGTGAATATTAATGTATGGGACAAAGAATGATGTTCCAAATACCATGAGGTGTTGGATAGAGACTGATGCTCCACATATATATGGGGTTCCATACATGATGTTCTAGGCCACATGATATTATCATTAGACTATGTTTCCAAGTGGTCATGATATGAAAGTGGAATTAAATTCATAATGAAATATAGGTTTTTAATTCCCTATGATATATGGTTTAGACTTCTAAATGGGCCGAAGAAGGTATGGATGGTTTGGGTGTAAATGTGGTCCTATGAAATTATATGGTTAATTAAAGAATAATGAAGTGTGATAACTATTTAATTTATTTATTATAATTTATTATTCATACAACTGTATACCCTATTATAGACTGGATATTGTTTTAGACACTGTTGGTGGTGGCCTACTGAGTTATACTAACACCCTACTCGAGATTTTTGATTGATACCCGAATAGACTTCATGTTTATAGTACATGATAAGGGAAATATTCCTATGTTAGATAGATTATTTGGAATGTATCATGGATGAGGGAACCAAACATGATGTCAAGACCCATTTGGATAGTTTTTAGTGTTTCTTTATTTTGGTTTTACATATTGACACTTGATGCATATATGGCATGATATATCTACAGTTTTGGTTTAGATATTTCTTTCATATTCTTTTTCATCATATGATATGGGTTTGTGTTTGGTTATGATATTATTCTGGTTATTGGTTATTATCATTTGGATATTGTTTATTTATTTTAACTATTGTATTACTTCGATAAAGAGGGTATAGTCTCCCCATGTTATATATATTAAACCTATAACAACCATGTTCTTTATTACACATTAATTTATGATTTATTATATAAAATTACACATAATAAACTCAAAGGATCAATAATTCTAGTGTATTTTAGAATTAGGTACGTAGAATAACATCTTGAACATGGGGTACAATAACATTAATGAAAACCTCCTTAACATGCTTCTAAAATTCCATGGCTTTTAAAACTGCATGGGAAAACCTAGGGACAAACATAAGAAATGGGTGAGATATAAATCCTAGTAAGGGAATAAAAATGGAATAAGGTGGTACATGTTTGAAAATAGACACATCAATGGGTCATAAAAATATTAGGAATCATAAACATGAATAATGAGACATGATATAACATGATAATCATAACATGGGAAATGTGGAAACAAATTAAAATAACGCGTCATAAACATTAGTAAAGGATAAATGCCAATAAACAATGATGAAAAAGGACCCATAAATTAATTAGGTTCACTTACTATCCCAAAAGGATGTATCATGAGACTAAACATTACCCAATGCCTTAGAGTGCTATATAATTCTAAGTGCACCTACCACTTTAATTTCATTCTCCCACTGAAGTGTGCCACATAGATCATACGACATAGATTAATTCATCATCATATTTTACTACAAGATTAAGGAGTGAAATAAATATATGTAAGTCCCAAGTCAAATAAGTATTAGTGTATAAATGTGAACACCCTTGATATGAATTGGGTAAGGTATTCACCACACAATTGTTTTCGCATGGAAAAATCACGGTGAAATGTTGGCAGCATGACATCATCACTTAAAAATTCATAAATGTGTTAATGAGAGAAAAGGGGTATCTCATCATTTGGGAATCAAATTATCAGTATTAGGGACATAGAAATACATATCCCCACAATATTAATTTTAAATAGAAGGCATAAGATAATAAAAAAACTTGAATAAATAAGAGAAAGTGAGGATCCATTACTAAATTTCAGCATGGTAATGGGTGTACATAATGGTTCATGGGAGAAATTTAATGAGAGAGAAAGGTGTCTATCATAATTTAGACATAAAATGAACAATAATGGGGATATTTAATAACACATCACAACTTGGAAAAATGGTAATTAAAAGGAATAACATAAAAGAGGAGTTTGAATAAAAAGGAGAGAGTGAGAGAGTGTAGGGAAGAGTATGGACATGATCTAAGTATTTTTAGTGAAGAGTAATGGTATCTTGGGTGGGTTTATATAATAAAAGAGCTAGATTTCTTTATTATATAGGTTTTGGACTCTATATAATAAAATAAACAAAACCACAAACCATCCCATGGTTTCTACCAAATGGGTTTATTTCTAATTATTTTATAAGGACAAGGTCAAAACATAAAAAAATAATTCCCTTGCTTATGTGAAGACGAGTCACACTCTTAAAGAAATAATTTAAAAACCTTAAAATATATTATAAATTTGGGAGGATTCATAATGGATTTCTAAAATAAATCAAATAAACATAAAACCACATTATTTTAAAAGAAAAAATATATTTGGTCGTTTATATCCTTTATTTTATTTATCACGTCATGTTTGATTCATTATGATGCCATAATACATAAAGTATATTTATACGGTATTTAATTTTTACCTAGAAATTTGACTGTCTTAGAAAATTATGAAAATTTTTTTGTTTGATAATTTCAATGTTCTGATTCAAAAAAATAAATTTCATCTTATCTAAATAATTTTTAAAATATGTGAATTTTTATTTTTAAAATAGTAATCGAAATTTATTGAGAAATGCTATGTTTTTTTGACAATAACAGTTTTTGAACCCTTATAAAAATTATATTTGACTTCATAAAATTTATATCATCATTTATTTTTAATAAAAAATATTTAATAATAATATTTTATTAAAATATTTTTTATTTCAAAAATACTTTAATTCATAAAAATAAATTCCTTAATTGAATTTTAATATTGCCCAAAAATACTATTTGTGTTCTATTATAACAAAATACAAATCATTTATAAAGTAACCATGATATGATGAAAATATATTCAATATTATATAAAAAATAATGTATATAATCATATTTCTAGGGTCTTGATACATATCCCTTCAATACACCCATAAATTCCCTAAGAGTAAGGTGCATGATGGGGGGACTCTCATGGGGTGGTTTGACAAACATGGTTTGGGATGTGATCTCAATGAGTTTTAACTTCTTCCATAAATGTTTTTTCTCATACTTAATTTGTTGGATCACAAATTGGTCTTGTTCAAGGGAAAAACCCAATGATACTATCTCCCTTATAATCTCTGATAAATGGGTTTCATAGGGTATGATCCTACTAGTTAATGCCATAACTTCCTTTGTCTATGTCAATTGGATTTTTTAAAACCATATATTTATACAAATCAAGTGATCACTATTCAAAAAATATATTATCAATGGTAATGATACTTTAATGGTCATTTTTTAAACCCTATAATTATACTAATCATGTCACCACTTTATTCCATGGATATATTTGGAGGAATACCATGTATCCATCTTCAAACTCTAGGTCTCATTGAAAATTGTCAGCATAACTCTTCTGTCAACTTTGAGTAGCCTTGATGTGCTGCTGAATGTTCTTAACCTTTTCCACCATTTCCTTGACCATTTCAATACCTAGTAGTTCTCATTCCCCAACTTCATCTCAAAATGAAGGTTTTCTTATCCAATTCCCATAAAGGGTTTTATAGGGATCCATTTGGATGCTTGAGTGGAAAATGTTGTTGTAAGAGAACTCGAACGGAGGAAGATGTTGGTCTCATACTCTTTTGAAGTCTATAAAACATGCTCGCAACATGTCTTAGTGGGTCTGAATAGTCCACTCATATTGTCCATCAGTTTGAGGATGATAGGCCATACTGAAGTTCAGCTCAGTGTTTTGAGCATGTTGAAGGATTTTCCAGAACATGGAGGTGAATATCAGATCTTGATTAGAAATAATCGATAGTGGTACTCAATGCATTCTTACCACTTCTCTAATGTATATCCATTCAAGTTAATAGAGTTATAATTCTTCTCAAATTGTGATAAGGTGATCTGTCTTTATAAGATGATCCATAACAACCTGTATATCATTTTTTCCCATGTATGTCTTCGGAGGTCTGGTGATAAAGTTTGTAGTGATATTTTCCCATTTTTATGTTGGTATGGGTAATGGTTGCATACCCCCCTTAGATTTCTTCCTTTCAACATTCACTTGTTTACATACTAGGCTCTGTGATTTATATTCAATGATCTCCTTCTTCATATTATCCCACCAATAGTTATCTCAGAGACATCAATACATCTTTGTGCTTCTTGGGTGAATGGTGAAAGTTGAAATATATGCATCATCCAACGGTTTCTCCTTTAACTCAGGATTTGATGGTACACATAGTTATGACCCAAATCTCACAACTCCTTGTCCATTAACATTGAACTCTGAGGATTTCCCTTTTCTTATAGTTTCCACTTTCTTATGAATTACCATATCACCCCTTTGAGAATCCTTTAACCTCAATAGAAGGTATAGTTGAAAAATCATTTGTGAAAGGATTGATGATGTTTCTTACTTTATGATTCCCCTGTCCATACTTTCCAAATCTAGGAAGATTTGATCCCTATCAATTCTCATCAATGATACAATTTTTGGTTCCTTTCTACTTAGAGAATCTTCCACTTTATTCCTAGTCCCAGGATTATAGTGAATTGAGAAGTTGTAGTCCTTGATCATCTCTAACCATCTTTGTTGGTGAATATTCAGATCTTTCTATGTGAATATATTCTTGGGGATTTTGTGATCTGTATATATTTTACATTTCTCCCCAAGAGATAATACCACTATATTTTAAAAGTGAAGATCAATATAGCAAACTCTAGATCATGAGTTTGGTATTTTTCTTCATTAACTTTCAATTAACTTGAAGTATAGGCTATTAATTTTTCATTATGTATTACACAAAACCCAATCCCTTATTTGAAGAGTCATTGAATACCACAAAAATAACTCCACTTGTGGGCAGTATGAGAATATGTGGAGTGATAATACTCCTTTTAAACTCCTTGAAGCTATCTTCACATTCATCATTCCAAGAAAACTTGACCCCCTTCTGAGTTAGCTTGGTTAAAGGGTTTGAAAATCACGAGAAATTTCTCACAAATGGATGATAATAACCAGCTAATACAAAGTAAACTACAGATATCCATCATAGATGTTGAAATTGTCCATCCTTCAATTTATTATATCTTTTAAGGGTCTATATATATATATATATCCCATTTATTGTAATTATATTCCCAAAGAATGAAACTTCCTTCAACCATAACTCACATTTTCTACACTTGGCATAAAGCTTCTCCTTTTGTAAGGTCTTTAGCACAGTGATGAGATGCCCCTCATGATACTACTTGGTTTTGGAGTATATTATAATATCATCTATAAAGGATACAAATTTATTTTCTATGTAATATCTAAATACTATATTCATCAATTCCATAAATATTTCTGGAGCATTAATGAGTCTTAAAGGAATCACTATGAACACATAGTTCCCATACCTTTTAAGAAAAGAAGTCTTGGGGATATCCTCCTTCTTCACCCTAACTTGGTAATAATCTGACCAAAGATCCACCTTGGAGAAGTATTTTTCTCCACATATCTGATCAAACAAGTAATTAATCCATGGAATAGGATACTTGTTCTTTATCATGAACTTGTTTATCTTAGGATAATCAATGCAAAGGCACATTGACCAATCCTTCTTCTTGACAAAGAGGACTGGTGCACCCCATGGTGAAGCACTTGGGGATATGATCCATTTATCTATATTCTCATATAGTTGTTTCTTATACTCCTAAAATTACACAATATTCATTCTATATGGAGTCTTGGATAATGGAAATACCCCTAGTATAAGCTTGATTGAAAATTAAACCTCTTGGTTAGGAGGAAGACATGACAATTCCTTAGGAAATACATTAGCGTATTCCCTCAAAATAGGCATGTCTTAGAGGATGGTTCTTTCCTTAGACTCAATAATTTAAGCTTGATACACTTTCTTATGTGGCAATAATATCCATTCCTGATATTTCGGTGCTAAATAAGGTCCATCCTCCAACTTTCACTTATATAGAATCAGGGGTCGATTCACAATATAGAGAGTGATTTCCTTATCCCAATTTTTTAAGTTGGATCTATATAGGGAAATCCAACCTATACTCAAAATTGCATCAAATTACACCAAATGGAGTATAATAGGGTTTTTTGGGAATTTTAGCCCACAAATTTTGAAAAGGGAGTAGTTATATACTTGGGATGAAATAATTTCCCCATTTTCTATTTTCATTGAGAGAACTACTTGCATGCATTGCGGTAGTATTTGAATAGTTCTACTAAACTTTCATGATATAAAGGAATATGTAGAACCAAAATAAAAAAGTACATTAACTATTATTGAATGAATAACTAGCATAACTATCACCACTTCATTGTCGAGATCCACCTCAACGATTGTGATAGAAAAATATTTCCCTTGTTGCCTTAGAGGTTGTTGGTTTTCTCAAAAAACCCTTAGCTTAGTGCATTGACTTGAAAAATTCTCTGGTCCATTACAGTTGAAGAAATGAACAATTCATTGTGGGTTGAATAGAGCATTACTTTCCTCCATCACATTAGTGGGTTTCTCTTATGAGGAATCTCTAGCTAGGTTCCCTTACTTCTCACACCTAAAGCATTTCCTCACCCCTTTAGGCAATTTATGGGGTGCTTCTTGTTGGGCATGTATTTTATCAACAATAATATGAAATATACATTGATTTTGATGCTCAAAAATACCATTTTTTATTTTATAATAAAGTTTCTTTAGGTATTTTCAGGAATTTATATCATGTTTACTTGTATCTTTATTTTTGGAATACAAAGCTATGAGATGTGTTCTGGAAACACTGTTCATACCCTAGGTTCAGTAATTGAACATATGGATAATCATCCCTATGATATTCTAAATATTACAAGTATGGATTGAAAATTTTACATTTAGTAAATTAATGTTTGGATTATCAACCCTATGTTTGAATAAGTGTGTGAAATTTCTATTCAATAGTGAAGTCTGGAATCACTGTTCCTTACCTACACTAGAAGAATGAACATATGGATTTTGAACCCTACGCTATGAAAAGGAACCCAACGCTATGAAAAAGAACCTTGTAACACACAAAGGAACACTGTGCTATGAAAAGGAACTCTAGGTTATGTAATTGAACCCTACACTATGCAGTTCAACCCTACGTTTGTCCATTCAAAAATGAAGATTTAAAATTGAAATTTTATCAGAGATTTTTGCAATGGTATTGATAGAAATAAGGACCGATTGAAATATATTCTACGGACAATTAAAAGGCTCATTATGATTGATTAAAAGAACCATATTCATCAAATTAAATCAATCATATTCTTAAGGGATGTTACAAATCCCCTAGTCGATTCAAATTTGAATATTTGCGTTCTATCTGGAAACTTTATTAGATTTGATCTACAGAATGAAAATTATTTTTGTTCTATATATGATCAGATCGTTTTCATGAAAAACACATAGATACATAGATTCATAGTGATTCATTTTCAATATACAAATCTTTATACTTTCTATGAGTATATTTTTTAGATTTTTTTCAAAGAACGATCAACTCTATTATTTTTCTGGATGAGGCTACACTTTTAAATTTATAAATTTGAACCTCGTAATGTTGTGTAATTGCTGGTTGTTTATTTCTATATAATTGAAGATCATTTTCTACTAGTATCTCTTCAAAAATTTTATTTATTGAAGTTTTTCATCTTTGAAGAAGAAAATCCATATTATGTCAGTTGTTACTTATGATACTATGAAGTCTCAACCCGAACCATCAAAAAATCAAACTCTTTTGATTTATTAGAGTTTCGATTTCTTGGGATCAGTCATGGTGGAGTGTTAGCTTTTCAAAATAAGCTATAATTATTTTGGATCCCTATAAAAGAACCCGAAATCTCTATTTATACTTGTTGTAAAGGTGCCAACTGCCTACACTTAGTTGTGGATTTGAAGGTCTTGTGATAAGAGAAAATTTTTAGTAAAAATCACAAAGCTCACAGATAGAGCATTGGTGGTGGGAAATAGATGATCTTTATACTCCAAACCACTATAAAAATTGATGTGTTCTTGTTTTATATTTATCAATTACTCAATTACTTATGTTATAGAACAATTCATATCTTCATCAATTGCAAAGAAAAGGAAAAAGCTAAAATATTTCAAGATTGTCGAAAAGACACAATTCAAACCATCTTGTGTATCTTTGTATTATTTCGTCCTAACAATTGGTATCATAGGTGAGTTTTTTTGTCAAAGCATATAGATCTCTAAAAAGATCAAAAGAACAAGGTCTATAAAAACCATATGTCAATAGATTATCTATAGGAAGGTATTTATATGATTTGTGCTCTATATTTTAATGGTGACAAATTTGGATGTCAGAAATCATGAATGACAATATATATGAAGAATATTAGATTAAAAGTTTATTCAAAGATCATCACTCCTTATGTAATTCCTGAGAAACCAAAAATTTGGGATGCCACTATAGAAGTAGGATATGATATCAACTTAAAGGAAATGAATGCTATCATATGTGGAATTAGACCTGATGAATTCAATCAAGTATCCCAATGTCCTAATACCTATGAAATGTGATAAACAATAGCTTTCACATATCAAGGAATAGATAACATCAGACATATGAAGTATGCTACTACAAAACTAAAGTTTGAAACTTTTGGAATGTTGGATCATGAAAGAATCACACAAATGAATAGATGGTTAAAAGTGATTGTAAACAATATTACTTCCTTGTGAAATCCCATCAGTCAATCAGATCAAGTGCTGAAAGTAATTAGAGTGCTACCCACAAAATGGAATGGAATATCTATATTTATTCGTCAATCAACACCTGTAAAGAATTTAACTATAAAGGAATTAATTATAAAATTGATGATATACAAAGAAAAAATATAAGATGAATTTGAATATTACAAGATAATAGTAAAAAGGAAAAAAACTACCCAAAAGGTGAAGTCTCAGAAGCATGAAAGAAAATAAAAGGAAGAATTTCAAAAAAAAATTAATATTCCTCAGACTCTGAAAAGGAAGTGGCTCAGCTAACCAGAAAGTTTAGAAAATTATATAATATGAAAAGAGGATTCAGAAAATCCTTTAATAAAGATGAAAAGGAACCAAGAGAAGTAAGATGTTACGAATTCAAAAAGATAGTTCATATCAAACTTGATTGCCCCCAATTTAAATATGGAAGTAGAATAATAGAAAAGAAATATCAGAAGAAAGATGATTATGAACATAAAGAGAAGAGATCTATGAAATCTACATGGAGTTTATCTGAATATTCCAACAACTCCATAAAATCTGATTCAGAGAAATATACACAAAATCTAAAAGCCAATATGTTCATTATGTCTAAGAAATAAGAAGAGGTACAATCCTATTACTCTTATGCCTCTGACTCTAATAGCTGTTCAAATAATAGACTAGCTACTTATTGTTCAATTCTAAAATAGACATATGATTATTTCATAAAGAAACACAAATCATTGAAAAATATTCACAACTTTATTTTAAGTGAAAGATACACAATGCTAAAACAACATCAAGAACTAATTGAAAAATTAAATTCATTTACATCTAAATGTATTGATCATTAAAAAAGGATAAAATAATTACATGATAAAGTATAATCTTATAAAAATGCTACTAGAATTTTAAAAAAATGAGAAAAAACACTAAATGAGATTCTTAGAAATAATATTATTAAAATATAAAATTTTGGAATAAGAAGCAAGGGTGAAAAATACAAATTATAAAAAAATTATTTTGTGATCAATTTAAAAAATAATACCCGCTATTATTGTGAAATAAAGGTCACTACACTAACAAATTTTATTTAAAAAATCCTTAAATAAGTGGTATTAAAAAGGATTTTATTTCCAAAAATATGTCTGAAGCTATTAATAATTTTTTTTTGAAAGATAAGGAAAATCTAGATTCCCAAATATTTTCTTACTAACATAGCTGGACCTAATAAAATATGGGTACCAAAACAAACAAAATTTTAAGTGTTTTTTCTAATAAAAAACCACAAGAACAAACATTCTATATGGTATATGGATAGTAGATTCTCTAGGAACATGAGTGTAGACTCTAAAAATTTCTATACACTAACACAAATGGATATAGGTTTATCCAACTTTGGTGACAATGAAAAAGGAAATATTGTTGGAGTTGAAACTATTGGATATCCAAAGAAAATATCAATCAAAAAGGTGATGTATGTATAAGGTCTAAATCAAAATTTGATAAGCATTTCTCAACTTTGCGATGATTGATTTTTTGTTATTTTTTTAACAATTCCTGCTCATTTTTCAAAGATAAATAGATTAAATTTAGAGCACTTAGAATTGAAAATGTTTATACTTTGGATCTAAATTCCCTCTGTAAAAAGAAAGTGAATTGTTTAAAAATTAAGATAATTGAGTCATGGATCTGGAATAGGAGACTTGGACATTGCAATATATATTCTTTACATAAATTATCTAAGAAGCAATTAATTTCTGATTTTCCTAGTCTTAAGTTTCATAATGATATATTCTGTGATGCATGCTAAATTGGAAAAAAACACAAATCATATTTCAAATATACTAACAAAATTGCTACATATAAACCATTAGAACTTATCCATATGTATTTTTCTAACCATATAGGGTAGCAATTTTGGATGGTAAATTATATGTTTATGTTTTCGTTGATGATTTTTCAAGATTTACTTGAGTTTATTTTATAAAACTGAAAAGTTAGGTATTCACTATTTTTAAATTATTTTACAAAATTGCTCAAAAAAAAAAGAATTTTAAAAGAATTTTATTAAGAAATGATCATGGTGGAGAATTTTAGAATCAATAATTTAATTCTTTTTCTCAAATTTAGGTATTAAACATGCCTTATTTTCACCAAGAATGCCTAAAAAAATGGAATTGTTGAAAGAATAAACCTAACTATTCAAGAAATTTCAATGACTATACTAAATGAATACATCCTTCTTACCTATTTATGTAAAGAAGCCGTAAGAACAACTTTCTATATCATGAATAGAATTTTAATAAGACCCCCTATTAAAAATACACCCTAAAAACTTTGGAATAATATAAAACCTAAAGTAAAATACTTTAAAGTTTTTAGATACAAGGTATAAATCTTGAATATTAAGGATAAACTTGGTAAATTCGAACCAAAAGTTGATGAAGGAATTTTTCTATGCTATTCTGCTAATTCTAAATCCTATAGAGTTTTTAATAAAAATTAAAGGATTATTGAAGAATTAGTTCATGTAAAGTTTTATGAAACTAACCCTTTTAATAAAAATGAAAATAAAACAAATGAAATAACTAACTATTTAGAAAACATGAGACTTGATTAACCTAAAATTGTTTTTAAAATTAAAAAAAATTAAATTCAATCTAGTTCGAAAGAACATGAAACAAAAGAACCTGAAAGTGTCTTACCTAGATAGTATATAACATTAATGTATTATCCTTTAGAAACCATTATAGGAAACCTAGACACAAGAGTTATAACTATAAGAAATGTAAGAAACTTAGCTGAATTCTCTACCTTTCTATCTTAATTTGAACAGAAGTCTTTTGAAGAAGCTTTATGAGGTGAGCGATGTTTATTAGAAATGTAAGAAGAACTGAACCAATTAAAAATAAATAAAGTTTGTGAATTAGTAGAAATACCATCATGTTATCCAGTAATAGTAACTAAATGGATATTTAAAAATAAACAGGATGATCAAAGAATCATAACCAGAAACAAATCTAGATTAATAAAAAAAGGATGTAGTCAAGAAGAAGGAATAGATTATGATGAAAAATTTGAACCTATATCTAGATTTTAAGCCATTAGAATCCTTTTAGCATATTCATCTCATATTAATTTTAAATTATATAATATGGATGTTAAATCTGCATTTTTAAATGGATATTTAATGGATTAAGTTTATGTTTAACAACCCATGAGTTTTAAAAATCCACACAAACCAAATTATATTTTTAAACTTAGTAAATCCCTATATGGTCTTAAACAAGAACCTAGAGCTTGGTATGAAATATTAAACTCCTTTTTGTTGGAAAATGGATTTTATGTGGGATTAGTGGATCCTACACTTTTTAAGAAAACTATTTTTTTAATATTCTATTAGTACAAATTTATGTTGATGATGTTATTTTTGGTTCAACAAATTAAAATATTTATAATTATCTTTCAACTCTAATTCAAAAATAAATTTAAATTATTATGATGTGAGAATTGAATTTATTTTTAGGATTTAAAATCTATAAAATATATTATGGAAATGGTTTAAATCAAAGAAAATATATTATTGATTTATTGAAAAATTTTGGACTTGAAAATAGTAAGAATTATACAAATCTTATGTGTACCAATATAAAACCTTTTTTGGATGAAGCTAGAAAACCAGTTAACAACAAGTTATATAGAGGTATGATTTGTAGTTTTTTATATCTTACTAATAGAAGACAAAACATAATGTTTTATGTACGTCTTTATGATATATTTTAGTCAAATCCAAAATAATCCCATCTTACTACTCTTAAAATAACTTTTAGGTATTTAAAAGGAACTATTTTTTAATCTCTTCTTTATAAAAAACCACTGATTTTAATTTAATTTCATACCCAGATGCTAACTTTATAGGATGTAGATTAGATATAAAAATTACATCAAGAACCTATCACTTTTTAAGAAAATATTTAGTGTCATGGTTGAGTAAGAAACAACATTCAGTTTCCCTTTCAACAGTCAAGGCCGAATATATATCTACTAGAAGTTTCTATGCACAAATGTTGTGAATGAAACACACTCTACAAGATTTTGTACTAAATTTTAATAATATACATATTTTATGTGATAATACTAGTGCAATAAATATTTCAAAAAAATCCTATAAGTCACTCTAGGACTAAGCATATTGATATAAGACATCATTTTCTAAGAGATCATGTTATTAAAAAGGATATATTTTTAGAGTTTGTAAATATTGAATATCAATTAAATAATATTTTTAATAAACCACTTCCCACTAAAAGTTTTGATTTTATTAATGGGGAGTTAGAATTATTTAATTTTAAATAAATTTTTATTAATTTATTTTATCAATTTCTCTATCAATTATTTTTTATTTTGAATTTTTTCATTTATTTGTTTAAGTAAAATATTTATTTCATCTTTTTTAGAGAGACTTTTAAAAATTAAATTTTTTAATGATTACCACCCACATAATCGGCACACAAAACCATAACACATCACTAAACCACCAGACTCTCCCACTCCCCTTCATACTCTTCAAAAACCTTCAAATTATAGATTGTCTTTCATTCCAATTCTCTGAATTCCTAACCTTTGAACCTTCAATACTCAAACCCTCTAAAATGGTATCATCAAGCAGAGTTGATGAAGTTGATCTGATTGAGTTGGTTCTCCAACATGTGATTTATCAAAAAATTCTTCAAGGAGAGGTAATCAATTTCCACTATATAAATGAAACAAATCTGTTGTTAAAGAATGAAATCAAATTTCAGGGATGGGAATTTTTTGGGAGATAATAATAAACCATTTATATTTTATATTTAAGTAAATGAGTTTTATTAGAAGGATTCATTTAGTTTTGGAGTTGATGAATATTATATTATGTCTTATATTTATCATGAATAATTTTCTATTTTTTTTTATCTCAAATTGATAAGTTTCCGATCTATCCCCACAAGGAGGAATATCATTTTTATTTAAGAAATATAATACATGAAACATTTAGACCAGAGGATATAATTTCATTCATATTTGGAACTTCATCTGTTAAGAAGATGATGACTAAATACCTAAATCTTAATTAAAAGGTCTTAACAATGTTTATTCAGTCATAAATTATGCGAAGGATTAAGAAGTTAAAAATGTTTTATATCCTAATTTTTATGTTCTATTTTTGTTGATGAACTATATCAAGATAAGTTTTAGTATGTACATATCAAGGTATATAAGTTATTGCCTTTCTATATAATCTAGAATGAGTTTTTATCCCTATGATAGGATTATTTCTCATTTGTTGTTTAGATTGGAAAAAGTTTAGGAAATCTCATTTTGTTAGAGATATCCTAACAATAATACTTTAAATGTTGGATCTTTAAGGAAGCTAGGATATTTTTGGAGGAACTCTTACAATGGTTTGTTTCCTATTAAGTTATTAGAACAAGATAGAATGATGGAAACTTCTTAGGGGGAGCAGAGAATGATACCATTTATTGGATATGTAAGACCTAGACCAGATGAAGAAGTTTAATGAAGAGAATATTAAGATATTTCTCAGAGAAGAAAATTTTTAATAAAAATTGTGTAGGCTATGAATTTAGTTGAAGTAGAAGATGGAAGAAGAGGTGATCATGAGGCTGAAGTGTCTGAGAATATTGAGAAAGAGGCTCAATTCAGGTATATTCAAGAAACTTTTATTTCTAAGGGAGACATTGAAGATTTTATTAAAACTTTAGCTGGAGAAATCATAAATTCAAAGGAATTGTAAAGAAACAAAATTTTAATGAGTTGAAGAAGACGTTGGGAAGAGAATTTCAGTTTATCAGAGCAAGTCACAGGCATCAACTTCTACACAATAAACTTCACCAGATTTGATCAAAAGATATGAGGTGATAACTACTTTTTTAAGTAATTTTAATAACATAATGAACACTCTTCAGTGTGAAAATACTCCTTTAAATGTTTTGTTAGATAATTAGATATGTTTGGTCGGTCAACTGACCTCAAGTTAATCCTGGTTGGGGAAAAAAATTTATTAAGTTAAAGACCAATTGTCTAATTTCATTTATAATGAAGAATTATTTAATGAGTTTATTAAAGTAAATTTGTTTGAAAGCTTGAGGATTGATCGATATTCTTGGAAGATGATCCAGTAGTGGACATGAGTTTTCAAGAATCATTTTTAGATCTTTTTGGCAAAGGTAAATGATATACATGGTGCTATTAAATCCATTCATCATCCCATTGAATCCTCTCCCAGGGAAGATGAAGAAGAAGAAGTCACCCCATCTGTCCCTATACCAAATTTTTAGAAACAATTATTATGATGATTGATGGATTGTAATCTATTTTTAAAACATTTTATTTCAAATTCAATTCAATTTACTTTATCTTTTTTATATCTATGATTTTAATTTAATTGATTTATTATCTATGTCTAATGTTTTAACTACCATTTTTAAATTTATTTATCTTTCACCAGTTTTAATAAATATTCATTTACTGTTTAGTGCAATAATAAATGTGGTACGTACCTTTTTATTTTTAAACTTTATTTTTGACATCACAAAAGGGGGATAAAATTGGGTAAATACACACATTCTCAATTTATAATTATCTTTTTATTTAATCAAAATAATACCATGAAATCAAAATATTATTGAGAAAAATTAATGTGTTCTTTAAAAACATTTACAAATCCTATATTTTTTGGAAGTTACATTATGGGTTTTATGATCATAAAAAGGGGGAGATTATTGGGAATATATTTTCTCAATAATAATCTAAAATATATGTTGATTTTGGTGCTCCCAAATACCCTTGTTTGTTTTCTAACAAAGTTTCTTTATGTATTTTTTAGGAATTTATATCATGTTTACTTGTATCTTTATTTTTGGAATACAAAGCTATAGGATGTGTTCTGGAAACACTATTTATACCCCATGTTTAGTAAATGAACATATGGATAATCATACCTATGTTAAGATGAATAGTACATGTATGGATCAACAACCCTACATTCATTAAATGATTTTATGGATCATCAACCCTACATTTGAATAAGCGTGTGAAATTTCAATTCAATGGTGAAATATGGAATCACTATTCATTCCCTATGTTGGAAGAATAAATGTATGGATTCTCAACCCTACACTATGCAAAGTAATCCTACATTACTCAAAGGAACCCTATGCTATGAAAAGGAACACTACGCTATGCAAAGGAACTCTGCGCTATGCAAGGGAATCCTACGCTACACAAAGGAACCATACGCTACACAAAGGAAACATACACTACACAAAGAAACCCTAGTCTACGCAAAGGAACCCTATGCTATGAAAAGAAACCCCATGCCACCCAAAGGAATCCTACTTTATGAAAAGGAACCTTGCACTATACAGTTCAACCCTACATTTTTCTATTCAACAATGGAGATTTAAATCTATGATGTTATCCTAGATTTCTATAAAGGTATTGAAAAATATAAATATAGATTTAAATATATTACATGGATGATTCAAAGGCTCGTTATGATTGATTCAAAGAACTATATTCAATGGATAAAATCACTCCTATTCTTAAGGTAAGTTATGACTCCACTAATCAATTCAAACTTGAATATGTGTAATCTATCAGGCGAATTTCTTGGATATACTCTACTGTGTTGGGACCAAGTTGGATGTATAAGGAAGTTTGAATAGTTAGCCTTTGCAGAGTATTGTATTTTGTTGTCAAATAAGATAAATTAATTCACTTTGTAAAATGACCATAAATGAGACGATGCTTTGCTGATTTGTATTTTACAATCATCACAAGTTTGGAGAACCTGTGGTGCAAGCTGTATGAAGGATAGAGAGAGTAAAGAAGTGTTTTTGTCAAAACACATTTCAATATCATACTATCCAAAAATGACAAAGACAAGAAGAAGGTGCGCAAGTGGCGGCGCACAAGTGGCGGCGTGCAAGTGGCGACATGCAAGTGTCGGCGCAAAAATGTTGTATAGGTGTGCAAGTCATATTTCAAATAACATTATTTCAGAAATATGGCAAAGGAAAGAAAGTGGAGCACAAGTAGTGGCGCGCAAGTGGTGGTGTGCAAGTGGTGGCGCGCAAGTGGTGGCGCGCAAGTATTGACGCGCAAGTGTAAGTGGCGCACAAGTCCTATTTCAAAGATCATCCAATCAAATATGACAAAGGAAATAAAGTGGTGCGCAAGTTTGAAAGTGTCGCGCAAGTTAAGAGTGTCGTGCAAGTATTGGCGTGCAAATCTTGACATGCAAGTCTTGGCGTGCAAGTCTTGGTGCGCAAGTGTATGGGCGCGCAAGTCACCAAAATTCCTATAAATAGATGACTCACCTCCTCATTTTTTAATGCTCAACACTTAAGAGAAAACTTTGAGCTCTGAACGCAAAAGTGTAGAAAGTGGCGCGCAAGCTGAAGTGGCGCGCAAGCTGAGGGTTATTTATAAGGCGCACAAGCAGGGTGGCGCAAAAGTATGTCGTGCAAGTCTACCATGCAAGTGTTACCGCGCAAGTCTGCTGCACAAGTGTTGTTGTGCAAGTCTGCTGTGTAAGTGTTGCCGCGCAAGTCTGCCGCGCAAGTGTTTCCACGCAAGTCTTCCGCGCAAGTGTTGCCATGAAAGTCTACCGCACAAGTCTGCCACGCAAGTATTTCCATGCAAGTTGTAGGCGCGCAAGTATAGGGAGCACAGGTGGAAGTGGGCATGCAAGCTGTTTTGCTCCAGGGGTTCTTGCCAGCTTCTGGGTAGGAAAGTGAAGAATTGCTTTGAAAGATTTGATTTGTGTAAACTCATTAAGAAGCATTGATCCATTGTCTTACCCTATTTGTGCTAAGAGGGAGCACACACACTATTGGATTGTTTTCAAAGTATTACAAAAGTGTAAGGGTATATCCTACTTGTTGTATTCCACATCAAAGGATTGTTTTATAGTGGATTGTGTGGTACTGGATTGTTTCTGTACCATACCAAGGACGTAGCTACTCTTGTTGAGTAGTGAACCTTGTAAATCTTGTGTTCCTGTGGTTGTGTGTGTTCAGCAGGGAAGAAACTCTTTAACAGGAGGCAAATGTTGTTTCAAAAAGGGGAAAATAAAAAATAAAAAAAGATATCACTGATTCACCCCCTCCCCATCTCAGTGATACTTGGATCCTGAATGGTAACTTCATACTGAATAAAAATACTTTTTTATATAGGATTAGATCATTTTCCTAAAAAAAACACATATAAAAATATTCATAATGAATTTTTTTTCAATATAAAAATATGCATACTTTCTGTGAGTATTATTTGCAGACCTTTTACAAATAATGATTGACTTTTTTATTTTCCTATAAGAGGATACACTTTTAATGTTCTACATTTTCAACCTTGTACTACTGTGAAACTATTGGATTGTTGTTGTTGTATAATTGAAGATCATTTTCAACCAGGATCTCTTCAATGATTTTCTTTCTTGAAGAATTTCATATTTAAAGAAGGAGATCCATATTATATCAGTTTTTTCTACTGCAACTATGAAGTCTCAACCCAAACTATCAAAAAATAAAACTATTTTGATTTATTGGAGTTTTGAATGCTCAGACTCAGTCATGGTGGAGTGTTAGATTCTTATACTAAGCTATGGTTATTTTGGTTCTCTATAAGAGAACCAGAAGGATCTATTTAGCATTATTGTAAAGGTGTCAACTTCTTGAACTCAATTTTGGATTTCAAAGTCTTGTGATAAGAGGACCTTTAGAGTGAAAATCACCAAGTTCATAGAGAGAGCATCACTGGAGTGGACTAGGGGATATTTGTGCCCTGAACCACTATAAAAATTGTTGTGTTCTTTGTTTCTATTTATATACTACTCAATTACTTACAATACATAACACTAGATATCTCCATCAATCACAAATAAAGGTAAGAATCCATTATTGGTGCCAAAATCCACCTCTCACAAAAGCAGAGGGGCATGAAATTGCAAAGTGGCCAAAAATGGCTGCATTGTAGAGGTTGCTCGCATAGTGGAGTCCCTATTAGTGAATGACGTGGATCCAGCCCTTCTTCTTGCCTACCGTGAAGCAATCCCTTCTTTATTCCCACTATGAAGGGAGCTGACAGACGAAGCTAAACCTCCGACGCAATGCACCACACAACTCTTCTCCACACCCACCGCAGAGCGAGACCTTCTCTACGTCCTCCATGAAGAAATATGACGAACCAAGCCTCAGTTCTGAAAAAATTGACTGCTTCTCCTACCAGTCATGGAGTGTGAATTAATTCGCACAACATCCTCCTCCCTTTGTACCCCTAGGCGCCTATAAATACCTAGATCCCCCAACTCTAAAGAGGACCAAAACCCCGACCTTTCATCTTCCGGCTCTCGAATTGTGAAGTACCCTTTTCTCTACGAAACTACAGAAAACATGAATCATCCACGATATTTGAGCATTGTGAAATCCATTTCCCATTTCCCAAAATTTTCCCCTCTTCATAAAGGGATTCCCTTTGCAAAGCCTATGGGCCATTGAGAAGGAGGGAGACCATTTTGGGTACTTGAAACTTCGAAAAGAATCCAAGATTTGTGAAGAACCCACTAAAAACATGTGAAATCCATGCTTAAGTGGGGTCATGGAGATCAGTAATCCTGGGTGCTCTATAAGACGTTGAACTCTGCGAGCCCTGGTGCTTTGTTATCCCAGGTGCTCTGCGAACCACTACGCTTCGTGATCCCCTGCTCTCCATAATCCCAGGTGCTCTGCAAGACACTGCACTCCGTGATCCCCAATTCTTTTCGATCCTAGGTTCTCTGAGGGCCTCTTTGATCTAAAATCCTTGGTGCTAGGCCACTCCTTCTGCTTTGTGAGGCCCTCTTCTATGCAAGATCCTTTGATTTTCAACCCCTATGAGCTTTGCGAAGCCCCTCTCAGTGAGGCTTCTTACTTTGCAAACCCTTCTTCCACTTGGACCTCCTGGCTTGAATAGGGTAATTTCAAAGTCCCCTGGGAGGTTCTTCATGTTGTGTTTCTTATCCTCATTCCTCTTCACATAGGCACACTAACAACTATTACTTCTTCACATATCCACACTAACGTGATACCCTCAATGGATCAGTCCATAACACCGCCTCACCATGAAATTGCTGATTCCTTACCTTCTCCAAGGGTGGGTGGGTACTAGTTATATAAGTCCCATGGGTGTGGAGTGAACCCACTTCGTCCGAGCTGCAAGATGTTAAACTTCCAATCACAATCTTCCTCAGCACATGATGTTAAACTGTGTCCTCTCCCCATGAAATATACATGGGGTGCCCCATCTCATACATTCTCCCCACCCATTGGTCTCCACGAGAGTGAGATATTCCTCACATGGAATGAGATCCTCTTTGTTGGAATGTCATATTTTTATGGGGAAGGGAAACAATCCTGGTGTAATCCCTTATCCTTTCTTATGATAGGTAGCATCTCCGCTCCTACTTTATTCTTTGGTGTGAAAATAACATAAGAGAGATGGGAAAAAGGACCTTTGTTATCCCATCCCTATCCCTTTGGGTTTTATCTCCATCAGGACTCCATACTAGAGTAAGTCCCAATCTCCACATCCCTGGGCTACTAACTGAGCTTAATCTCTTGTTTCCTCTTTGGGCCACTAACCACACGTAAGCACCACTCCACTCCTCACAGATGCACCTTTAACAACGTGATAGTCATGTCTTTATTTCCTATTATTTCTCACACTGAGCATGACTCACGTGGGCTTAGAGTAATCACCGACCATGAAATCCTCTCCAGGCAGCACTAGCGCGTAATCCCTAAGAACCCATACCGAACTACGTGGACTTTGTTCCTTGATATTTCCAAGAAAGGTACATAGGAAGCCTCCTTGAGGTTCAAGCCCACCACCCATTAGTCCTGACCACTTCACATCGGTTCACCCTCATCCTGCATGACGCTAAACTGTACCTATTAGAACTACATGGGTTTAGATCCCTGTCTCCAAGATAGGGTACATAGAAGACCTCCCTGAGGTTCAAACCATCCAATGGTAAGCCGTTGTAGTACCCAATCGATGGTAAGACATTGTAGTACCCATCCAATAGTAAGTTGTTGTAGTACCAAACCAATGGTAATCCATTGTAGTACCTATCCAACGGTAAGCTATTGTAGTACCCAACCGATAGTAAGCCGTTGTAGTACCCATTCGACGGTAAGACGTTGAAGTACCCAACCGATGGTAAGCTACTGTAGTTACCAATTCCATATGAACTACATGGGTTTGATCCCTATCTCCTAAACAGGGTATGTAAGAAGACTATATATGGTTCAACCCCAAACATTGATAAACTTCAGTGTCCCCCTGCTGGGATCCACATATTTGGTCCGTCCTAGTGGAGTCAGAACAACCCAGGCTGCTAACCACGCATAATACCTAATATGTCATGTTGTCGTTGTCCTTTGCATACACCCTGATTCCATGACCCCATACTAAACAACGTGGAATTTGATTCCCTACCATAGGGATATGTAGGAATCCTCCTAGAGGTTAAATCCTATCACCTACGTCACATCCTGGTCTCTCCCTTGAGCCTTTGTGTTTTGGGGAGGTCATTCCCCAATCCAGAGTTTTCACTTCCTCCGGGTCCCATCCATGCATCTATTCTCACAGGGCACCTCCTAAGGTGTCCCATTGCCCACCAAACTACATGGACTTTGATTCCATGCCATGGGGATACTTAGGAAGTCTCTTTGAGGCTCAATCCCAACATCACCATCATCTTCACATTGGTTCCATCTCATTCTCCATCCACTTCACTCAATAATTCATCATCCATCATGGTTTTAACCGGGATGCCACTTTCTGATGAGATCTTTTCATCCACCTTCTCACTACCCCTAGTAGTATCCGGGCCTCTAACCACACTTAAGCCCCAGTATGTCTTCAGTTCGCTGTCCTCTGCGCACACCCCGATTCATCACCCCTTCGAACTACGTGGGTTTTGATACCTGTCTCACGAGATAGGGTACGTAGGAAACCTCCCTGAGGTTCAATCCCAACTAATGGAAAACCATGAATTTTCCTTTATAGGGACCCAATCATCCTTGTATCTATCTTCATTGAAAGTTTTGATCCTCCCATCAAGTAGGACTCGCAGGTGCTCCCTCCTGGGGCTGCACCCATTAGATCCACTCCTATCAGTGTTCCGATCAGTCTGATCCATCACTGTTAGATGTTAAACTTGCAAAATACCCCATGTTAAACATGGGAAGTTGAGAAAAAACTCAGAGACATGACTATGAAATATAATTCCCCACACTCTACATGGGATTCCTCAGCCTTCCGTGACCTCTAGAATCCCTATCATAAGGGGAAGAAACCCAGACACATTAGTGTTCGAGCGTCCAGACCCGCCAGTGATGTCCAACATGACTACGCCCCCGATCAAAGGTTTCTTCCCAATAAAGAACCCTTGGAATGTCCAGAAAGGAGCATTGTAAATAACCAGCGTCTAAAAACATATGGCACTGGTAAGAGTTTCACAAACAACGTCTTAATATTTAAGGGAGTCCTGGAATAGGTAACGAGTTCCAAGGAGGAATCCACAGAAGGAGAAACCAACATCCCATCATCCCATTTAGATCAAGGAGAAAACATACTTGAAAAAATGATGGATGCCACCTACCTTTGGAAATCATAAATTTGGGGAAACAACCAACACGTACTCCACAGATGGATGCACGTCCCAGCAAAAGCGTCAGAAAAAAAAATGGTGAACCCGACGTGAAATTTTTCTCCTCAATGTGGAGATTTGGAGTGTTAGAGAAATCAATGGATAGGAATGTCACCAGATCCAGCTATCAGGCGCCAGGTCCCACCAAGAAAATAGTGGGCCTGGCATGAAACTCACCATAGATTGAAGCAGTTGAACGTTGGACATCCCTGTCTTTGATGTTGTCAGTGTGGATCCTTCTTACCAATCATGTTAGATGGAATGGAGTTGGGGCACTGAATTTTTATTTCCTCCTTTTGAAACTAATTGTTGAATCTTTATGCTTTTCAGGACCCAAACCGCTATGAAAGGAAACCAATCAACCCCATATACCAACGTTGGGGCCGGGAAAACACCAATACAGAAATCCCACGTGGCCCCATCCCTCTTATGAAGTCATCCACATCCATGGATGATGGGATCACACACCCCATATCACCCTCTGAACTCATTTAGAGGAGGGCGATTAATGACCTCATTCGATGGTACAAAGAAGAAGGGATTATCCCCACCCAGGATATGGCCTGACAGGACCAGGATGCTTCTGCACCTCACCATAGCCGCCTCCCCCAAGGTTTGCGCAGGGAGCCACTTCTCCCCACACCAATCTCCAATAGCTTTGGGGCCTCTCCCTAGAGCGCTCCTACAACTCCCTCCCTTAGGCTGACTAAGTGGGGGATTCCCAAGGCCTTTCGACTACGAATCCTGTCAGGGGATCTCCAAGGAGGGATCCCACCCAATCACATCAATGTCGCCAGCCGGTCCAGTAGATTAAAGAGTAGGTAGCCTATGCCCCTGCATAGCTATCTCTAGTTTGGCTAACCTGACATCAACACCAGGTGAAATTTTAGAAGTACACCCGTTAGGGGGAATAAACTTCCACAACTTCAGTGGACCATGCCGCCACTAGCATGAACCATAAACCCATTATCACTATTAAGCATGGGAATCTCCTTATTATAAAGAAGGGGTTATTTCATGATCGAATGAGACTAAGGAACCTGTCACCTCATAAACAGGTTGGATTGGCTCTCCTGGTCATCGGGGTAAGTGGCAGCCATTGCAGGATAACCCGTGATAGTGACATTTGGAATGAAGTTCCTCCCCATATCACCATCAGATAGAGTGGAGGTTCTCCCCAATCTCGCATTAAACATGGAGGTCCTCCCCATGAACCCATCATCAGCTCAAGCAGAGATTCCCTCTTCCTTATTGACACCCAACACGAGGTTATTCCCCACACCTCTGACCTCAGGTATGAAAGTAATCCTCACATACTAGGTTCTTGATGCGAGGGTCTCCCTTTTCCAACTATTAAAAAACATGGAGGTCCTCCCCACGTACTTATCGATGCCAGAAGGGGGTCCTCCCCAGGCTAGCAATCACGAAAGTGAAGGCCCTCCCTGCTTCATCCAATATAGAGTTCCTACCTGTGTTCAGATTGACCATCACGAAGGCCCTCCTCGCACCATCACTGTTAAGGGAAACAAGCATGGAGGCACTGTACATGCTCCCAGCGGAGGTCCTACCCACTCCAAAACCTCCCATGGGGATTCTCTTAGTGCACCAACCAGTGGACATGGAGGCCCTCCTCCTGTTCCTTATGACATTTTCCTGGGTGCTCCTCGCACCCCAAATCACCCAGGCAAAAGTCCTCTCTTCCCCAATACCAGTTTAGTTGAAGGTCCCCCTCATGCGGAAAACCTACCCTATCTTGAGGAACCATCCTGGGTTAGGAGGGTGGGTCACCTCCACCAAAGGAGGAATACCGTGATGTTTTAGACCGTGATTAAGCCTCTATGCTTCTTAGATTCTGAGGTGGAATGCGATTCAGTAATAGAACCCTCACCTTGATCCTCTATGTTAGGAGCCAGGGTAGGAACAAGGCATATAAGCCTCATCCTCCTAGAATGTGAGGTCCACCAGATTCATTCCTCCCTCCGAAGATACACATAGAAGGAGGAAGATTTGGACTCTTTCCAGGGCCTAACCATGCAATCCTCCCCATCATCCACATGATCATTCTCTACCTCAACCAGAGATCATGAAGAGTTATTCTGGGGACCAATGGAGGGAAAAAAACAGCATGGACCACCATTAGTAAGCACAACCCCTTCATAGGAAGCTGTGGATGCTATCCCATCTTACTAGGATGTGATGGATCATTCATTGCATTCTTCAGAGGTAACCCAAGATGTGGTGGCTTGTCATCTCACTCACTGTATTCTCCATCAGCCAGTCTACCATCTCAATGGTCTTCTTCAATGTCATTACCAGTCCCTCAGCTACCCCTAGTCGAGGAATGGGGAAAACAAGGGCCAGATCTTGAGTATGAGATGAAAAGCTTGTGGGATATCCTTGTAGTGGATCATTTCCCAGAGATGTTCTGTCCAGTTGCATCTACGAACTTAAGTGCGCTGGAATCGCTTACCCAGGAGGAAGTCACATGTTTCCGCCAAACCCTCTGGGCAACGTACTTCCATCTCCATTATCAGTGAGTGTCTTAACCTAAGAGTTAGACACAATTTAAAGATATTGGCCAGAAATGATGTATTGTCGACTTGGCGGCGCTCCCTATGGCCCAATGCCCTAAGTCACTCGGTCACCATCAAACCCTCCAACAACGATGCTTTCATAGATTTAAAGTGCTCTGTAGAATTATCAAGGAGGCTTCCCCACACATCCAAATATGCAACCAGGGGAAGTATGTGGCCCTTCATTTCATCTCTATCCGGCGCCAGCCTGACTTTCCAGGTGATATTGAGGATATTCCTCTAGGTACAATCACAGTTAACATGGCTGACCTGTTAGAGGGAGAGAATGATCTAGAGCTCCATGAAGAGAACTTACCTCCTGGGGGAGTACTAAAACTATTGGATCCATTAGGAAGGGTCACTCGCCAGCAAAGAAATTTACTGGGCCTATTTATACCCACCAAGTCATTAGCCCTCATTCAGAATCCCAATAAGGAAAAAGCACCTCTTGGGGCCTTCATGCCCTCTAACCCACCTGGCTCAGTACAGAACACAAAATATAATCCTGAAAAGGCTAGGTTGCATCAATATCTTGTGGATCATAAGAAGATGTTCGATGAAATCCTTGCTGAACATGCTGTGGAGCAGCGACTAGACTACGATGATCCTCAGTTAGGATAGAAGGGGCTGGTACAACTTCCCCCAGTGAGTTGCCTCTGGGTGATCCTGACTATCTTACCCACATAGACAGGGTAGAAACTGGATATTATGGAAAGAGGGTGTGGTATGTATCACCAAATCCACATGAGCGCCGTGATAATCCTCGGGACCCAGCTGTAGATGCCGAAAAGTGCTCAAGTGCTGAAGAAGGTTTTGAAACGAGAAAGAAAAGTCATATTCAGACCTGAGGACCCCGTCCGGGGGGCCTAGAGGGGCTGTGCGAAATAAATTCATAGGTGCATGAAAAAATGATGCCCCGCGCGGAATGTTCTGGGATTCGCAAAAATCCTTTAGCTTGGATGCGAAATATTTTGCGCCGCGACGTGCGCGGTCAACTTTTCACGCTTCCACCTAATTCACATAATTTTTACATGCCGACCTATTTTTCGCACCCCGTGCACCTATAAATATAAGGTGACCCCCTTCCACTTCAAGGCTGAAGAATCTGAACCGGATCTCGTATCCGAAATCCATCCTCTCCGCGCATGAAGATGCCCTTCAGGTATGATTCTTTTCGTGCCAAGTCCCCTTGGGGTACGCCTTCACGCAAGATAATCATGGTTTAGACTGAATTCCAATCCCTTCAGGGTCCACCCCTTGCATGCAATCCCTGCCATTGCACGCAGGCCGGCCAATTGCGTGCAATTACTTCCATTGCGTTCACCCCTACCAATTGTGCACAATCCCTTCAAATTACGTGCACCCCTATCATTGCACGCATCCTCTCCCACTTGCGTGCATTTACGTCCCTTGCGCACAAAACATCGGCTCCAATTATGTGAAAGCATCACTGATTTCACGCCAGCCTGGTGTTTTTCGCATAGGGTCCTTTATTTCACACGTAAGACTCAAAGGTTGCACGCAATTCCCCAGGACCCCTCACCTCGGTGCTCCCCAGACGTACCCTTGCACGAATACCCGACGCCCTTCTTATGGGTACCATTCACAGGTGTCTTGCGCACCCTGGGTATCCACATCATACACTATTTTCCCGTGCGACCTTCTAGCCTCGTATGAAGTAACTTCAAAGTCCCCTAGATGATACCACCCATTGATTTGATTTGCCTCATGCTTCTTCACATAGGCATGCTAATTGATATTGTTTCTTCACATAGCCATGCTAACATGGACCCCTCGATGGTTCGCTCCACGACACCCCCTTGCTATGGTGTTGCTGATTCCCTACCTCCCACAAGGAGCAGAGGGTACCGGTTATGTAAGCCCTAGGAGTGTAGAGCAAACCCACCTCATCCGAGCTGCAGAACGTTAAACTGCCAAGCACCATCGTCCTCAACACATGACGTTAAACTGTGACCTAGACTCATGCCTCATTCGCAGGGTCCCCCCCGCCTTGTACATTATCCATGCCCAATCGTCTCCATGGGGATGGGATCACCCCTCACAGGGGATGATATCCTCCTTATCGGAGTGGTGTTTGTCCGCAGGGAAAGGGCATCCACCTTGGTGTAAGCCCTTAGCCTTCCTTCCAGGAGGCAGAATCTCTGCTCCTCCTTTCATCTTCGGTCCCCAAGGCTAGCAGAGGGCGTGATAGGGAGCAAGGCTCCTCCTTTCTTCGGTCCCAAATCCCTCTTTCGATGTGATTTGTCACCTTGGGCCTCCATCCTGGAGTAAGTCCCGACTTCTGGGGCCGCCTCAGCGCGTGAGCCCATCTCCACTTCTCCCGGAAGCACCTTTCATGACGTGATCGTCAGGTCTCTGCTGTCTCTTGTTTCTCACACCGAGCATGACTCACGTGGCCTTAGAGTGAGCATTGACCATGGTCAAACACCTTGGGCCGCCTTAGAGTGTAAGGCCCAATCCATCATGATCTACAGGGACTTTGATCCATGTGAAGACATGGTACATAGAAAGCCTCTACGAGGTTCAAGCCCCACCACCTTGGGCCTCCTCGGAGTGTAATCCCTAATCCATCCCAAACTATGGAGACTTTGATCCATGTTAAGGCATGGTACTTAGGAAGCCTCCACGAGGTTCAAGCCCCACCATCTTGTGCCACCTCAGAGTGTAAGCCCCCATCCATCCTGAACTACAGGGACTTTGATCCATGTCAAGGCATGGTACGTAGGAAACCTCCACGAGGTTCAAGCCCCAACACCTTGGGCCGCCTTAGAGTGTAATACCCAATCCATCCCGAACTATGGGGACTTTGATCCATGTCAAGTCATGGTACGTAGGAAGATTCCACGAGGTTCAAACCCCACCATCTTGGGCCGCCTCAGAGTGTAAGCCCCATCCATCCCAAACTACAGGGACTTTGATCCATGTCATGGAATGGTACGTAGGAAGCCTCCACGAGATTCAAGCTCCACCACCTTGGGCTGCCTCAGAGTGTAAGACCCAATCCATCCCAAACTACGGGGACTTTGATCCATGTCAAGACATGGTACGTAGGAAGCCTCCATGATGTTCAAGCCCACCACCCGGTCATTCCGACGCCCTTCATGTCGGTTCGCCCAGTCTCGCATGATGTTAAACCGTATTCTCCATATGAACTATGTGGTATTTTATTCCCCGCTATGGGGATATGTAGGAAGTCTATTCGAGGCTGAAGCCCAAAACCATCATCCATTCTGATTCTTACCCAGGCCGCCACATCCCGGTGGGATTATGCCACTACATTCCCCATCCCCCATCCACAACATTCGGGAAGCCTACCACGTGCTAGCCCCAATATTAGTGTTCCCTCTAGGGGTTCTTCAATCTGATCCACTCTAGCCAGTGTTCCGATCAGTCCAATCCATCTCCGCTGGACGTTAAACTTGCGACATACCCTGTGTTAAACATGGGAAGCTAAGGAAAACCTCAGATACATTCCTATGGCATGCGATTCTCCATGTTCTATGTGGGATACCTCGGGCTTCCGCGCCCTCGAGAAGCCCTATAATAAGGGAAAAAAGATAGAAATGCCAATTCCCCAGCATCCAGACATGCCGGTGATGTCCCAATGTGACTACTTCCCTAACCAAAGGTTGCTGCCCTTACCGGACCCTGTGGAATGTCCTGATAGAAGTAGCGTAATTAAATGGTGTCCATAAAGATATGGCGCTGGGAAGAGTTTCACGAACTACGTCTTAAATATATGAGGGAGACGCAGACTAGGTGACGAGTTCTGAGGTGGAATACATTGAAGGAAGAACCGACATCCCATCATCCTGTTTCAATCAAGGAGTATACGTCCCTGAATAAAGAGGGGATGCCGCCCGCCTTTGGAAAGTGGGAATGCGGGGAAATAGTTGTGTGTCCTCTACGTGATGAATGCGTGTGCCCTGGAGGAAGCGTCGGAAACAGAAATGGTGAACCTCATGTGAATCTATTCTCCTTAGCATGGAGACTAGTAGCGTTCAAGGAATCAGTGGTTTAGCATGTCATCTGGCCCCATCATCTGGTACGAGGTCCCACCAAACAGGCTTGACATGAAACTCGCCAGAAGTTGGGATAGTCAGGACGTTGAGAATTTCGTTCTGCAACGTTGTCAGCAGGGATCCCTCTTACTGACCATGGAAGACGAAACGATGCTAGGGCACTGGTTGTTGATTTATCTTCCAAGCAGTGTTAATGAGTTCATCTCCCCACTTTCAGGAACCAAGTTGTTACATACGGAGCCCGATCACCTGCCCACCAGCGCAGGGGCAGGGGAAATATCAACGCGGATACCCTATGCGGTTCTACCTCTTCTATGACGGCTTCGACCGCCACGACTGCTGGGTGCCCACACCCCCTCTCCCCTTTGAAAATTATCATGCAAAGAGTAATTAATGACCTTGTACGTAGGTATGAGGAGGAGGGGATCATCCCCACTAGGGAGATGGCCCGCTTGGATCTCGAGGTATCTACGCCTCGCCATCAACGCTTCCCCAAAGTGCCTCGCAGGGAGCCGCTACTCCCCACCCAAACATTCAATCGTTTCAGGAGCTTTTCCCCGGAGCGCCTTGACAACTCCCTCCCCTATGCCGATGAGGTAGGGGATACCCGGGTCAGCCCGATCGGAGTCCCGCTTCAAGGGCTCCCAGTGAGGGCCCCCACCAGGCTGCATCAGTGCTACCGTCCAGTTACTTGATCCAAAGAGCAAGTAATCCATGCGCCTACACCACCGGATCCAGTTCATCTGACCCGACACTAGAACCAGGCGCAAGTGGAAGAGAACGCCCGCCATGGGGCGTCAACATCAGCGACTACTATAGCCTGATATGCCACTAAATCATATCCCAAACTCCCTGCATACGTTGATCAGGGGTAGTTTTACGCCCGACCTAGATCAAGGCCCCAACTGCCCCACGGGCAGGCTGGGTCGACTCTCCCGGTCACCAACACAGGTGATGGTTGTTGTGGACCAATCCACAGCAATGCCATCCAGTGTGGAGGCCCACTTCATGCCACCACTATGGAAGGTGTAGGCCCTCCCTGTTTCCAACCTCGGCTGGGAGGTTTTCCCCATGCCACCTTCAACCCAAGCGAGGTTCTTCCCTGTGATAGCAACACTCCATATGTGGGTCTCTCTCGTGCTCACTACACTGAGTACGAGGTCACTCCCCATGCCACAGATTGCCGGTGTGGAGACATTGCATATCTGGTCACTCGCCAGCATGGAGGTCCTCCCCATGTCCCCATACCAATCGGAGAAGGTCCTCCTCTCCCCAGTGGTCAGAGAGGTGGAGGCCAAATTCAATTCACCAATTCCCAACACGGAAGTACTCCCCGTGTCCCCTTCGACATTTTTCCCAGTGCTCCTCGCACCCCGGATTTCTTGAGTGGAAACCCTCTCCGCCCCAGCACTAGTGGGTTCAAAGGACCCCATGTCGGTAATCAGCCCTATCCTGAGGAGCCACCCAGGTGTAGGAAGGAGGGTCGTTGCCACCACAAGAGGAATTTTGGGAAAGGCTAGATAGGAATCAGACAAGTATGCTTCTCAGACTCCGAAGCCGAGTGCGACTCATCGCGAGAGCCGTCTCCTCAGTCCTCCGAGTCAAGGGCTGGGGCGGGAATGAGGCGCATCATCCTCATACTCCCAGAAATCAAGATACACATGATCCATGTTTCCCTCCAAAGGTATATCCGGGAGGACAAGAACTTGGCATGTCCTCCGGGACAGACCGTGTAGTCACCACCATTATCTTCGGAAGTACCCTCCGCCTCGACTAGAGACTACAGAGAGCTATTTTGAGGGTCAATGATGGAAGATTCATTACATAACCCACCCTCGGCAGATGCGGATGCTGTGTTAGGAGATCTGGTTACTGGTCCATCCTATAATTATATGGCGTCCAGGTCACTAAAATCCTCATAGGACAACCCAAGGTTCGGCAGCCAATCAGCCCGCTCGCCGTATTCTCCACTGGCCAGCCCGCCATCTTAGCGGTCCGCCTCAGTGCCACTGCCAGTTTCTCAGACACCCCCAATTGACGAGTGGGGAAATCAAAGGTCAAACCCTGAATCTGAGTCGAGGAGCTTCTAGACTATCCTTGCAGTAGCTGACTTCCCTGAGAAGTTTTGGACGGTCGCAGGATCAAGTTTTTGTATTCCAGAATCTCTCACCCCAGAAGAGTTTGAATGTTTCCTCTAGACCCTTTGGGAGACTCACTTCCATCATCGCCACTAGAAAGTGACTTATCCCAAGAGCCAAATTCACCTTGAAGACATCGACGAACAATGCCGTATGGTTGACCTGGCCACACTCCCCACGGTCCAGCACCTCGAGTAACCTGGTCACCACAAGGCCCTCCAACAGAAATGCGTTCAGAGTTTCCAAGTACTCCACAAAGTTATTGAGAAGGCTACCCCCCATGCACAAGTACGTGGCTAGGGGTAGTACACTTCCCTCCTCTTCAGTACAATTCATCAGCAACCCCACTCACTAGGTGACATTGAGGACATGCCCCCGAGAAGAGTGGCGGTCAACATGACCGATCTGTAGGGAGGGGGAAATGAGCTAGAAATTCTCGATGGGAACGTCCTTCTTGGGGACATGCCACCGCTACTGAACCCATTGGGGATGATTACTCGTCAGCAGAAGAACCTCCTAGGTCTCCCTCCACTCACCAAGGCATTGGTACTCAGCCGGAATGTCAGTAAGGGCAAAGAGCATGTTAGAGATGTCAAGCACTCCGACCCATCCACCTCAGTGAAAAAGACAGAAGAGGACCCTGAGAAGGCCACGCTGCGCCAACAACTTGCTGAGAATAATAAGTTAGTCGATGAAATTCTAGCTGAACATATTGCAGAGCGAAGACCCGATTACAGTGATCCTAGGCTGGGGCAGCAGGGGCAGGAACAACTAACCCTCTACGAGATTCCCCCAGGAAACCCTGATCATGCCGTATTCGCTAACAGGGCGGAAGCCAGAGCCCACAACAAGAGGGAATGGTATGTCTCTCCAAACCCTCCTGAACGGTGCGACAATCCAAGGAACCCCACTTGGGCCCCTCCGGCAGCCCCAAGGGTCGCTCCACCAGCCTCTCCACAAGCCACTAAGCTTTTCTACTACATTGAGGAACCTCACAACGCACTCATGGTTAGGGATCCCCGTCAGGACCGGGACCCCCGCCCGAATGATCCAATGGAGACACTCATCGCTCGCCTAGAGGCTTTGGAAATGCAACAGGTGTCCATCCCACCTGATGGAAAGCCATACCCAGCATGGGTGGATGACATGCCGACACCCCCGAGATTCGGGAATCCCACATTCTCCCCCTTTAATGGGATGGGGGACCCGCCACAGCACCTGGACCACTTCAACTTGTGGTGTGGGCCTATGTTAGGGACCCCAGCATTGCAGGAGGCCACTAAGATCTACTGTTTTGTTCAGACGCTGGAGGGGCCAACATTTGTTTGGTACAACCAGCTCTCCGTCGGATCTGTGACTAGCTGGGAAGACCTTCGCAGGCAGTTCCTTTACCAGTTCAGATCTACCACTTGGAAAACTAACATCGCAGACCTCATCAAGTGAAAGAAAAGGCCTTATGAGAGAGTCAAAAACTTTGTCGCCCGGTGGAAGGGGCTCAAATACTCCCTTGACATTCCACTGACTCAGGATAAATTAATGACGATGTGCGTGGGGAATGTCAATATGGAACTGGTTCCCTCCCTGATCATTCAGAAATACCCTGGAGGGTTTCGAGACTTCTCAGATAAGGCCCAGCGCCTCAAAGAATCCTTGCAATAGGCCAGTCAGGCACATCCACTTCCTCATGTAATCCCAACAAGGTGGGATACTAGATCTGAGCCCACCGTAGTGGCCCAGGTAGAGGCCCCCAGGCAGCTAGAATTGCTACCAGTAGATCCAGCTCCACAGCCCCGCAGAGGTCCACCACCACAGGCGCAGCTTCCAGCCCAACAGCAACCACCTCAGAACTGGTAGGTGCCCCCACGTAATGCGCTGCCACTGCCTAGGAGAGATAATCAAGTTCCACCTCCTCGACAAGCCCCTCCGGCCCCCCATCAGGGTCAGGATCCTAGATCCCCCTTTCCAGACAGAAGAAATTGGACCTACTCGTTCAACGAGGCTCAGGTCCCCAGTTACTTCCACAACACCTTAGAGCGGAGAATTGTATAACTGCCTGAGTGTAAAAAGCCAGAGGAGGTGAATCTTACTGATCGCCCCAACTACTACCCTTATCACTGGATCCTGGGGCACACCATCAAGTAGTGCTGTGTGTTCAAGGACTGGATCCAAGACTAGATTGACAACAACATTTTTAGGTTGGGCCTGGCCCCCGCACAAGTGGAGGGTGTCTTTGTAAGGTCAGATAGTGGTAGCGATGGCGAAGGCGAGTTGAAGCAGGTTTCTGACCATGGGTCTCATAATTATAGCCATTGGATAGCCCGAAAAATTGTTGCTCATGCCCATGGAATCATTCGGGCATGCCTGAATCAGTCGAAGCCTTCAAAAGCTGCAGCCACCACTTCTGTATCATCATCTCAACCGGCCTCTTCCCAAAAGAGCAAGCATCGATGACACAAGAAAAAGCAACGTGCCCCACCAATGCCATCGTCGTACCAAACTCTCAGCGACTTTATGCCCCCAGAGATGGGGATTCCACCCAGAATCTGCCCAGTGGAGGATGATTCGTCAAGTGATAATCAAGGGTACGCTTCAGTTAACACCGTTGAGTTGGTAAACCCCTATATGAATCCTGATGAGGGGGAGCGCCAGGGGAACCTCCCCAATGTACCCAGTTGATGCCAACGTCGGTGGATCTAGGACCATATGGGTTGTTGGAGCACATCAGTTAGCACCTCTAGCCAGGCCGTGCATGCCGCTGAGACCAGACAGCAGGCCCAGCGTAGAACTCATCATGCACAACCTCTTCATCCGGTGTCGACAGGCCCGCATCCACCACCGTTTGTGCTACTAGATCAGGAAGAACCACTTCGGACGTGCCACGACCAGTTTTTCCCTACTACAGGTTGATCCTATCCATTCGGTCCTCATTCGGAAACTACCCTCCAAGCTTCGACTAGTGAGCAGCAGGATATACCTAGTACCAGTCAGCCACCGGTCCGGCCGGCAGGGCCCGCCATGCCTTCTATCGCAGAGAGGCTTCCCGTAATTAGAAGTTCACACATTGAATGTAAGTAAGACATTCTCAATCACCTCACCAGTATCCTAGTGTGGATTTTTATCCTTTAAGTCCTTCTCTTGTCGCCAGATATGCGCGAAGCACTCGCTGAGGCTTTAAGGAGCCCCCTCTAGTTTGAGATGGAGGTAGCAGCTGCAGAAGCTTTCCATGCTGAAATAGTTGAGGATGCCGAATTCCAGGCCATCATTTCATTCTATGGAGAGGATGAAGGCTCCCCCATATAGGGGAACATCCGCCCGCTGTATATTAGTAGCCAATTCAATGGCATGGAGGTTCTCCGCTGTCTCGTTGACACCAACTCCAGGATCAACCTTATCCCAATGCGGACGTTGAAGAAGATAGGGTGATCTGAAGATGACCTGACTCCCTCCGATTTAAGAATCTAGGGATATGACAGGACAGAGTAGACCCCAGTAGGAAAGATCCATTTGAAGACCCATTTTGGTGGCCAAGTTTCCAGCACCGAGTTCATGGTTTTATCCCAGGACACTGTGTACAATGCATTGATGGGTAGGCATCACCAATGACTGAAGTGCTCCCTTAATGGTCGAGTAGGCATACTCCAAGGAGATTCATCTCCTTTTTCCTCTTGTGAATCCCACTACTTGGATGATGACTATTACAAGAGAAAGGATAAGCAAGTCCAGGAAAGTAAAGTTGAGCCTGTCACCGCTACAACCGACCCTTGGGTAGGCCTGAATGATGCCTACTTCTTCCCAATCCATCGTTTGGAGGCCACGACCCCTGATATGGGGAAATTTTTTGTCATTTCTGGGACAAGGGGGAACCATTCTCCCAAATCTAGGTGGAGTTGGAAGATCACTTCGTATTCTTATATGAACCAGGCTTCAGTGATCCCGGAGCCTCCCACTCCCATCAGGTATCGGGACGTCCAACTTATGGCGAAGGCAATACATCATACTTTTCTATTTTGCTGGGTTTGAATAAGCCATATTTGGTTGACGTTCCACTACTTCTTTGATATTGTCAAGCTTTCCCCTTGGGCTAGAGACCAGATGGGATCGGGTCGACAACCTTTTTCACTATGGTCACGGCAGTGCCGGAGTGCCCCGATGCTGTAACCACTACCACACAAGCTGGTACCAGCCTCCCATCGGGGCCTGGTAACTCAGAAGAAACTTTACCCGTGGAGGATCCCTCCATAAGAGGAGAAGAGGATATAGAGGAAGCCCCCTGCCTTTGAGGAAGGGGTCTCCACCACAGTCAATGAGTTGGTACAGGTAAACCTCGGCAGCGAGGCAGACCCGAGACCCACATTGATCAGCACCACTATGTCCCCCGAGGAGCAACAGTGGTACATAGGATTCCTTAAACAGCCCCGTGATGTATTCTCCTGGAGTTACGACGAGATGCCAAAACTAGATCCTCAGGTAGCCGTCCACCGCCTCGGTCTCCCGACAAATCATCACGGGTTCAAACAACCTCCCAGAAAGATGCATCCGTCTCACGGTTCCATGGTCATGGCCGAAGTTGACAAGCTCATCAGGGCCAACTTTGTTAAGAAGGTCCAGTACCCCAAGTGGCTGGCCAACAATGTACTAGTCAGGAAGAATAACTGACAGATCAGAGTTTGTATCGACTTCTGAGATCTCAATTTCCATTTTCCGAAGGATGATTTTCCCATTCTAGTGACAGAATTAGTAATTGAAGCTACGACAGGGTTCCATTCCCTCTCCTTCATGGATGGTTACTCTGGATATAACCAAATCTGGATGTCCCTCGAGGGCGAAGAGTCCACAAATTTCAGGGCACCCCAGGGCACTTTCTGTTACCAGGTTATGCCATTTCGCCTGAAGAATGCAGGTGCCACCTATCAGCGGGCCATGCACCGCATATTCAAGACAATCCTAGGGACATTGGTGGAGTGCTATGTGGATGACCTGGTAGACAAATCTTGCCAGTTCTAGGACCATCTTAAGGATCTTGAGAAAGTGTTCGGCTTCCTCTATTCCTGCCACCTGAGGATGAACCCATTGAAGTGTGCTTTTGGGGTCCCCTCTGGAAAGTTTCTTGGATTTCTTGTCAGGTACTGGGGTATCGAGATCGACCCAGAAAAGATCAAGGCCACCATTCAGATGCCTCCCCCAAGAAATATTCGGGAGCTTCGAGGTCTTCAAGGCCACTTGGCCTACATACGCCGATTCATTGCGAATCTGGCTAGCAAGTGTAAGCCCTTTTTCTCGGATTATGAAGAAGGTCACTGCCTATGAGTGGGATGATGAGTGCCAGACCGCCTTTGAGGAAATAAATCAATATTTACTTCATCCTCCGGTCTTGATGCCACCCATCTCCGGGAAGCCGCTGGTTCTCTATGTCACCACCCTGGAATGGTCCCTCAGTTCCTTGATCACCCAGAAGAACAATGAGGGGACATAGAAAAACCTCTACTACCTCAGCCGCATGCTCCTTGATATGGAGACCCGATACTCCCCCATTGAGAAGAGCTACCTTGTGCTCGTGTTTGCAGTATAGAAATTGCCACATTTCCTGCAACACTATGAGGTACAGCTGGTGTCTCGAGTAGACCTGTTGATATACATCCTTAGCCATCCCATGTTGACTGGACGACTAGCGTGGTGGGTAGTAATCCTCCAGCAGTTTGACATCAGGTTCGTGCCTCAGAAGGCTATCAAGGGGTAGGAATTAGCGGACTTTCTTGGTGCCCATCCAACCCTCGTGGACCAGTCCTTGGACTTGGATTTTATTAATGAGGAAATCCTCTCGGTCGATCAAGCCATTCTGTGTTGGTAGATTCACTTTGATGGCACCTCTCGGAGCCCCACCGGTAGGAGTCTCAATGATCCTAGGCTTAACAGAGTGGGTCTGGGTATCGTCTTTATTACCCCAACGCAGGCCGTTCTGTCTTATTCATTCATGTTATCAGAAGGTTGTACCATCAACAAGGAAAAGTATCAGGCCCTCATTACTAGCCCCAAGATGGACCTTGAGATCAACGTGCCCCATTTTCAGGTGAAAGGGGACTCTGATCTAGTCATTAAGCAGGTCAATGGTGGCTATGTTATCAGAAATCCAAAGCTTGTACCATTGTTGGGGCGCACCCTCCAGCTAATGGCCCAATTCTCTTCTCAGCCAGAGGTCACCCATGTCCCTCGGTCACAGAATGGTCGAGCAGATGCTTTGGACAGCCTGGCTGTATCACTTGCAGAGCCTGAGTAGGATGACCTGATTATCCATGTGGCACATCGGAGAGTCATTGCTCCTGTCACCCCAGAGGATGACGATGGCCTACGGGTAAGCCATCTTACCACAAAATCTTCTACATCAGAAACTCCAGGTTCTTTAGATGTAGTGGTTGAAGAAACTCTCAACTGGAGAGATCCTTTTGTCGAGTATCTCCAAAATGGTCGCCTCCCATCAGACCGGGTTGAGCGCGAGCGAATACGATGCCTCGCGCTGCAGTTTACCCTCTAGAGTGGTCCCACTCTTGAGCAGATCCTCTATAAGCATGGGTTTGATGGTGTTATCCTCTATTGTATTTAGGGGGTCAAGATTCCACAGGTCATGCAAGAGGTTCATGACGGTTCCTGTGGAGCCCATCAGGTTTGGCCAAAACTACCTCACCAGATCTGGAGAATAGGGTATTTTTGGCCCTCCATGATCGACAACTGCATCAAGTTTTCCAAGAGGTTCCATGCGTGACAATTTCATGCTAACTTTGTGCATCAGCCACTAGAGCCTCTACATACTACCAAGTACTCTTGGCCCTTTTCATTATGGGGGTTAGATGTCGTAGTACTGTACCCACCTGCAATATCTCTCCAATGCCGATTCATTCTGACTGATATGGATTTCTTTTCCAAGTGGGCAGAGGCAATTCTGCTCAAGGAAGTCAAGTCCTGTTCTATCGTTGACTTTGTGAGTTCCAATATCATCCATCAGTTTGGGGTTCCTCACACTATCCTCACCGATAACAGCACCAACTTTTGAGCAGCCAAGTTGAAAAACTTGTACACCAAGTACAACATCCACTCTAACCATACCTACCGCTATCACGTGCAAGAAAATAGACAGATTGGGGTATTCAATAAAACGCTCTCTAACATTCTGCAGAAAATGGTTGTCCAGAACAAGAAGAGTTGGCCGGATAAGCTCCCCAATGCCCTCTGGGCCTATCGGACTACGACTCATAATTCCACCCAGGTGACCCCATATTCCCTGGTGTACAGAAATGAGGCCATCCTGCCCATCGAGATTCAATTTCCCTCATTGCGCACAACATTCTATGACCAGCAAGTGCCAGATAGAGTGGCTGAAATCCATCTAGTTGAACTGGAAGCACTGGATGAGAATAGGCTTCATGCCTTGCACAATCTAGAAAGGCATTAGAGAATGATGTCTTGAGCTTTCAATAACAAGGTTCACCTTTGATCCTTCCTGTAGGGTGACTTGATACTAGCCCTCAGAGTGCCAATGATCCTCGGCAGGAAAACACCCAAGTTGGAGCCCAAATGGGAAGGACCTTTCATTGTTCATAAGGTTTATCCCAATGGAGCTTACTCGATGGTGACCATGGATGGTGAGAGTATAACTCCTCCCACCAATGCCAAGTTCCTTAAACAATACTTTTCTTGAACCTTATGGGTCCTGCATGACATTAAACTAGATTATGGTCCCGCACGACCTTAAACTATTAGACCTAAATGACCCTAAACTGCACGTTCTTCCCACATGTTGTTAAAATGTATGTCATCCCGTATGACATTAAACTATATGTCATCCCGCATGATGTTAAACTGTATGTCTCCCCGCATGACGTTAAACTGCATGTCGTCCTGCATGACGTTAAACTGAATCTTCAAGAACTACGTGTAACTTGATTCCCATCCTTATGGGATACGTAGGACTGCTTGTACATTTAGATTTCAGGTCCAGCCCCATCTCTTAGAGATCTACTGATCTCCCAGTCACCTAGGCCCCTTGGCCTGTTCCTCTCCATGAGGGGGATATATAGGTGTGGTATAGGGTTATTCCCTCCTTCGCATTGGGTTTTTGGCACCATGCACCCCCTTCTACTGGGAATTCTCCATCTCTTGGCCTCTCTCAAGTTGAGCCCCTAAACACTTTGCAGTGGTTCACCGATGTGTCTAAGAGTACTCTGGTCTAGGACCTAGAGTGTTGGATTCAACTGGGGTAAGTTTCCATCCACTTTTCAAGCTTCATGTTCCCCTTCATTTGCCCCCCCGTTATCTTTCACACCCGAAGGGACCCCCAAAACGACATGAATACTAGGCCTAAGGGCTCTCCTACCATTACGAGCCAACACCCCCAAGGGTTTCAGATGAAAAATTGATACAAATCCTGCGTTGCGAACATGGTCAGTGGTCGATGCTCATTTTTTTGTCCCCATTTTAGGATAACGCGACATGACGTTGTGTTGCGAACATGGTCAACAGTAATCCTTCATCATCACGCCAGCCCCATTAGGCCTTGAATTTTGGTTACATTATTCACATTATGTTCCACCCCATCATGTCCAGGTGGAATCTCAACACTCTTAGAACTATCCCTTAGTGCACCTCCGCACGTTAGGCAGACAAAGCAGCAATACAACGTCCCTCAGGGCTCCCGTGATCCGAACACTAAGACCATAAATTGGGATCTTCTCTAAGAGCTATGTGCAGCTTGATTATCATCCTCATGGGATACGTGGGGTCACTCGGACATTGCATTTTGGTTCCAGCTCAGCTGGGAGCTAGTTTCTCCCACCTCTTATCCTCGGACCCTCACTGGCCTCCTGGCCCGAGGCTCCTCTCCCAGGAATCACTCACGTTGATGATGTGGACCTCGTCCTCATTCACGTCGAGTATGCTTTATCGCGTCATGCACATTCCCTTAGGTCCAAGCCATATGACCCCAAACTATGCTGTTGGGTCCAATCACATGACGCTAAGCTGTGATAATATCATCCCGGCCGCATGACGAAAAACGACACTGCATTGTGATAGAGGACATCACGTTGGGTATCGGTCATCCACTGTACCATTTTTGAATGCCTATATACGACTTTATTCTTGTGACGATGTCGGGAATTTCTACCCTAGGACGGTCGCTTCACAAAAAAACCATTCACCTTAAAGGACAAACAAGATACATCAAATACTGCTTCTTTTGGTGCGAGGGCCAGACCTGCATGACCTTGTCATCATTTGCATTGGTATCTTACCGTTCTACTTCCCAGAACTACATATGGATTGATTCCCATCCTTATGGGATACGTAGGAATGCCCGAGCTCTTCCCTATGGGCCCAGCCTAGCTTTCGTGTTCGGTCCCTTGACCTAAACACTTCCCCAAGGAACACATGTTCAGCTGGACTTATGTCCTCATTCACATCGGGTTTCATAATCACCTTACCATGTGCCTCCTACATTCCTTTCCAATCCTTGGTCCGAGTTCTAAGACCTTAAACTAAGACCCTTTATAGAACTATGTGTGGATTAATTCCCATCCCTATGGGATACATAGGAATTCCCAGACATTTCGTCTCGGGTGTAGCCCTTGGAATCACAAATCCCACCCTTTCCCACCATTGGCCCCTTGTCCTGACCCCCGGGGAGTTGTGTAACTGCAGCATTTTCCCTGAACAAGTTCGGGATGCCCCATAATGACATTGGGAAGTGACAGTTCCCTCACCAGAGAGGTCTTGTCTAAAATTGAGGATGATCCATGATCAGATTAATGCGCCTACCTAATGTGCATCTACCACGATGGCATAATTTTGGGAGTGTTGTATTCTGTGCAAACAAACCACCACATAACTTTCCATGATTTACATGCCCCTTTATTCGAACCCTCATCCTCTTTCACGTTTGAAGGGACCCCCTAACAGTATGGATGCTTGACCTATGGTCCACCTGCTGTCCTGGGCCAACGTTCTGGAAGACTAATGGACGATATTTGAGTTAGTTCCCGTGTTGCGAACATGGTCAGCGGTCAACCCTCATTTTTTGTCCCCATTTCAGGCTAATGAAATAGGGATGATATGTTTTGAACACAATCAAAATTTGTCCTTTACTGCCACAACCCTCCTATAGTGTTCTGAATTTGGGTAACGTGATTCACATTTTTTATTCTCCTATGTTCAGACTGATTCCAATGCCCATGGCATTGCCCCGCTCGTGTGCTAGAGAACATTGAGAAGACGATACATCGATTGGTCTAAGGTCCTATTCCTTTGATTGGGCCTCCCTCTTCTCCTCATAAATCCAGATTCGAATTTTGAATGCCCGAAGCATGGTTGACGCTCCCATGATCAAACGAAGTGATAGTACGAGAATCCCTTATTTCTCACATCGAGTACGACCCACGTGAGCTTAGGATTGGATTGCTATTTATTTCAGAATTATGTTTGAGCACGTTAAACCAAAGGGAAAAGTAAATAAATTTTTACATATATACAGTTTGAAAAAAAAACAACACGAAGTAGTAAGGTGAAATAAGTTTATGGGTTCGGCCAAAACAAGTCCCCTAAGGGTCGGCTTCTTTGATGGATCTCTCTAATGCAACCACCTTTTGGATGGTGTCCTCTAGGACTACCTCCCACCCCCTGAGGACTCTCTCTTCATCAGCGTCTACGAAGCACAGTTCGCTGAACCTAGACCATGCCCGTGCCTGTTTAGTTTAAAGCTTAGTTATCTAGAGACTCGCTTCCACGAGTTGTTCTTGGGCGCCTTCCAGATGGGCCCTCAACTACTCCACAAGCTCAGAACAGTTTGTGATGAATATATCCTATTCTTTCGCCTATTCCTAGAGGTTTTGGACCTCCTGATCCACCCTAAGAAATGCTTGGGTACTCCCCGACTCCTCCCGAAACTGGGTGACGTCGGAGCGCCGACTGCTCTCATACATCTTCTCATCCATGTAATCATGGACCATCAGGTGAAGGCGTTGATCATCTTCCCCTCCAGCACACAAGAAACACAGCTAGGTGTGGAGTGATCCCAACCACTTCAGCCATTCCATATGAGGCTGAACAAGAAACGCCGAATGCACTTCCATCCCTTGCATCGCGTCATTCGGCTCTCCTCGGCCGCTTCCGAATCTAAATCATCAATTTATTCGAGATCAGCGGGACGATAGATAGGGAAGATAGAAAAAAGGCTAGCAGTAGGGTCCTCCTCAGAGATTCCTCCTAGGGGAATATGATCCTCAGCATTTGAGCGACCTTCCTCTCCTACCTCAACCTTGGTGGCGCCTTATTCAACTTCCGGCCCTACCCCAACAACAGCGCCATTAGTGTCCACCACTCCTTACTCACTATTTTTCGGGGCCGACTCGGTTTGGGAGGCATGTTCTGGATGGGGCGGTATGTTTTCCATTGACTCGTCCATGGATGGTTTGGGCTCAGCAGCCTGACGAGCCTCCAATGTTGTGATCACTGTATAGACAAGGATCACCCTAATTAGTTGAGTCCTCCTACAGTAAGTACCAGTATCGAAGAAAGGAACTTACGAGAACCAAAGGCATTAGCCTCCAGCGTTCTGGCCACTATAGAAGCTATCATGGCAGGGGATCCATCAACACTTGTCAGCTCAATAATGAGCGTCAGTGCCCCACCTTGTTCCATTGGCACTTTCCCCCCTCCTTCGGCTAAAAATGCTTGATCAGCACCAATATGATTCTGAGTAAGAGAAGGAAAGTGGATTAAGGATTTCAAAGGAAAGTGGAGAAAAGGAGAAGGGTAGATAAGGGTTGAAACATACCTCAAGTAGCTCAGTCACATCCATATCGGAGCCGACGATCTCACCGCTCTCCCGAGGACTCCCTTGGTGGGATTCCCCCTGAGACCCTTGACCTTCAGCCTCCTCTTATCCTTCACCTTCCCCTTCTCCTTTTTCCTCCTCTCCTATTTCACTGCCCTCCGACTCATCATCGCTGTCATCATCCCTCGGCAACATCGTTTCCGGATCATGCTCTTGGCCGAGCATCACTTTCACCAAGAGAGGTGTCTCCACACGCCAACCCCGTTGACGTGCGTACATGTCCATGGCTATTAGATACGTGTGTTGTCGATGTAAGTTCACTCTTTTGACAACCCGAACAAGCCCGAATTCTGGAAGCTGGATCCCGTATCGCACTATCTTCTCCCAGAGGGTTTTGGTACTCACCGACTTCCGCAGGGTTAGCCAAGCCGACCATAGTGTGAGGAAAATGGAATCTTGAGAAGGTTGAAGCAAGTATCTTATTTTCTTCCCGGGAAGTTCTCTGGAAGCCCCGTGGGATACTCCTCTAGGCGACGAGGGTGCGACCACGCCATGCGGCGCCCCCGTTGCTGAGGTCCCAGCCTGTGCGGGCCCTGTTTCCCGACGCGCTTCTCATCTTTACCCTATAGTGGAGATCTGCCTTCTCTCTCGCTGCTCGGGTTCAACAATGACAACCTTGAGTTTCCGAACTTGCTTCCACAAAAGCCCGTCAGGGTATGCTATGGACCAATGTTCGGCATACCTGGTTGAGAGACCAACATCTAATATGGTGGGAGGAAAGGTGATGATGTATCCAGAGCCATAGGTCATGAAAATCATCCATAGCTGATGAAGAACATAGGGATGCCTTTCCTCCCAGACGTCTGTGTATAATTTTGTTTGAATTCACTAGAGGCACCCAAACTGCTTGGAGAACCTAGACGACACATAAGGCTCACAGAAGATCTTCCTATCAATCTGAGCCATAAGAACCCCACCTCTAATGCTCTGGAAGTACTACTTCTGCTCTAGTGATCCTTTCCCATTATCTACCATTTTTCAAGTAGGGGTGGGGATGGGTTGAAGGCGATGTTGTCGTGGTTACCAATTCTGATCCTTACTCCCTCCTCATTGGGCGTCAATGGAATGACCCTGACAATGTTCAGCAGAGAGGGTTGCAGGCCAATTCCCAAAGGACGGATGGCATTTAGGAAGGTGTATCCACCACAATGAGCCGCATCCCAGCCATGGAAAATCTGGAAGGGGCCACATACTCTCCTAGGTGATCCCCCTCTCGAGATGCATCCCAAAATGGAGTACAGCCGAGCCAGCATGGGGACCCCCAGATTGAACCTCTTGTTGCCAGCCATGATGCCAGCCATCACCAGGGTCACTGGACGGATGCCCATCCTTAAGTCCCTCACCGGTAAGAGCCACCTGCTTAGGAATGCAGCGAGAAATATAGCATACCGAACATTCATGTCCCGATTCTCGTTTATGCTGTAGCCCCATGATTGGTAGTGCCCCACCTCTAGGACCATACAGTATGATCCGCTCTTACTCCTCTGTGCCGTGGTTAGACATCATCTCCCCCAACCTGGAATCTTGATTTTTGAATCCCTCTCCAGGAACAGGCTGAACCAGTCCTTGTAGGCGATGTCCTTCAGGAATTCCTTGACCCCCAGCCTCTCCTTGGCCATCTACAGCAGGTGCCACATTAGTATGGGGGTTCATGATCTGTCACCCCAGGTGATCATTGGTGGGAGGAATTCATTATATTGGTGTCCCTCCAAAGGGAACTCCTCGACGCAGTGATTGTCCCAGAGACTGATACCCACTTCCCCATGGTGAAGGTGGAAGGTGTTGGTATCGGGGGACCATTGGGTGAATAGCTCTGGCCCAAGCTCAGGCTGGTGGTAGAAGTGAAATTGCGATGTCCACACTGCCTCAAACAGGACAATATTCCATAGCTAGGCCCCAAATTGGTCACATTTATGGTGAACCCAGTACGCCCAGGCCCATTCACTGGTGAAGTTGCCTCCGGATTGTAGGTCCCAGTCCTACAGCCAGCCTTTAGCCTCATCAGTGGTGCTCTAACGGAAGGTGCTTGCATAGAGGGCCGAGGAGCTCTCTACAACAAGGTCACCCAGAACAATGGTCCTAGTCTTGGGATTTAGGACATATATGTCCATGTTTCTGGTTTCTCTGGAAGGATGACCGTTGTTGGAGATGTTGTATCGAGAAATATTGTCCTCACGGGTCACCCATGACCGCAGTGTATCCACCTCAAATCCCGACAGAGAGACCTCCTCCAGAATGTCAAAGTCCCACAACGACATATTTTTGTACAAGGAATACTCCTTTTGGGTGGGGGTTAGCATATTAGAGAGGGTATGGTTATTGAAGATAACCCTTTTTGCGCCATAAACCTCTGGGTTTGCAACCATTTCATCCCTGCGAGCAACGGCTTCTCCCTCATCAATCTGGTTTACGACCATCTCTTCCAACCAAGTGTTTCAATAGATGGCATGAAATATAGAATTTTGGCGCGTAAAATCAGCGGGCGTCGCGAAATTTCAGACTGCGGCGCGAAAACCCCCAGGTTTGCATGTAAAATGACACCTGATCTTGGTGTAATTACACGCATCCGGAGTGGGTTTTCACACAGGACCAGAGGAAATTTCACGTACGAGAGCTTGAATCTTATCGCACAAGAAAAGTCGTACGAAGCATGGGACCCGCAACTACTTTTATAGGCTATGCCTGAGTTCCACGCCCACGCGAAAAGAGAATTACGTGCCTAGCTGAGTTTTGCGCGCCGCTTTAGATTTTTTTGTGTGTGTGGACCCCACGAAGCCTTGCATTTCAAGATTTCCCTCAGAATCCGACCGTTGCGACCCCTCGCTGACCCAATTCTGAGGGGGGGAATTTGTAGACACAAAAAAGTGATCAAGTGTTGAATAAGGTTTCGAAACGACAGATAAAAGTCATATTCGGACCCAGGGACCCCGTCCGGGGGGCCCGAAGGGGCTGCGCGAAATACATTCATAGGCACACGAAGAAAATGATGCCTCGTGTGGAATTTTCCTGGATTTGAAAAAAATCCTTTGGCTTGGGTGTGAAATATTTCTCACCCGATGCACGTAGTTGACTTTTCTTTCTACCGCCTACGTCGCGCAACTTTTACGCGCTGACCTATTTTCCGCCCCCCCGGCGCCTATAAATAGAAGGCAACCCCCTTCCACTTCGAGGCTGAAGAATCTGAACTAGATCTCATGCACAAAATCCATCCTCTGCACGCACAAAGATGGCCTTCAAGTACGGTTATTTTCACGCCAAGTCACCCCTGGGTCTGCCTTCGCACAAGATCCCCATGGTTTAGACTGAATTCCAATCCCTTCGAGGTCCACTCCTTGCACGAAATCCCTTCCATTGCACGTAGGCCGGACAATTGCGTGAAATTCCTTCCATTGCACGCACCCCCTACCAATTGTGCACAATACCTTCAAATTGTGCGCACCCCTGTCATTGCGTGCAACATCTCCCACTTGCACGCATTTCTATCCCTTGCGCACAATCCTTCTGGTTGCGTACAAAAAATCAGCTCCAATTATGCACAAGCATCACCGATTTCGCACCAGCCCGGTGTTTTTTGTGCAGGGTCCTTTATTTCACGCGCAAGCCTCAAAGGTTGCACGCGATTCCCTGGGACCCCTCACCTTAGTGCTCCCCAGACGTACCCTTGCGCGAATAATCGACGCCCTTCTTATGGGTGCCATTCATAGGTGTCTTGCGCACCCCGGGTATCCACATCATACACCGTTTTCCCGTGAGACCTTCTAGGATCGTACAAAGTAACTTCAAAGTCCCCTAGACGATACCTCCCGTTGCGTTTCTTTGCCTCATGATTCTTCGCATAGGCATGCTAACGACTATTTCTTCTTCGCATAACCACGCTAACGTGGATCCCTTGATGGTTCACACTGTGACACCCCCTTGCTATGGCGTTGCCGATTCCTTCCCTCCCACAAGGAGCAGAGGGTACCAATTATGTAAGCCCTATGGGTGCGGAGAAAACCCACCTTTTCTGAGTTGTAGGACATTAAAATTCCAAACACCATCATCCTCAACACATGAAGTTAAATAGTGACTTGGCCCTGTGCCTAGTACGCAGGGTCCGCCCACCTTGAACATTCTCCATGCCCACTCGTCTCCACGAGGATGGGATCACCCCTAATAGGGGATGATACCCTCTTTATCGGAGTGGCGTTTGTCCATGGGGAAAGGGTAACCACCTTGGTGTAAGCACCTAGCCTTCCTTCCAGGAGGCAGCATCCCCTATCCTCCTTTAATCTTTGGTCCCCGAGGCTAGCGGAGGGTGTGATATGTTGTGAGGATCCTCCTTTTTTAGATCCCAAATTTCTATCCCGCTGCACTTTGTCACCTCGAGCCTCCATCTTGGAGTAAGTCTCGGCTTCTTGGGTCGCCTCAGCACATGATCCCCTCTCCACTTATCACACACACCTTTCGCGACGTGATTGTCAGGTCTCTGCGATCACTTGTTTCTCACACCGAGTATGACTCACGTGGGCTTAGAGTGAGCACTGAACATGGCCAAACACCTTGATCCACCTCAAAGTGTAAGCCCCAATCCATCCCGAACTATGAGGACTTTGATCCATGTTAAGGCATGCTACGTAGGAAGCCTACATGAGGTTCAAGCACCACCACCTTGGGCCGCCTCAGAGTGTAAGCCCCAATCCATCCCGAACTATGGGGACTTTGATCCATGTTAAGTCATGGTATGTAGAAAGCCTCCACGAGGTTCAAGCCCCACCATCTTGGTCTACCTCAGAGTGTAATCCCCCATCAATCCCGAACTATGGGGACTTTGATCCATGTCAAGGCATGGTACGTAGGAAGCCTCCATGAGGTTCAAGCCTGAAAACCTTGGGCCGCCTTAGAGTGTAAGCCCCAATACATCCCGAACTACAGGGAATTTGATCCATGTCAAGGCATGGTACGTAGGAAGCCTCCATGAGGTTTAAGTTCCACCATCTTGGGCCTATTTAGAGAGTAATCCCCATCCATCCCAAACTATGGGGACTTTGATCCATGGCAAGACATGGTACGTAGGAAGCCTCCATGAGGTTCAATCCCCACCACCTTGGGTCATCTTAGAGTGTAATCCCCAATCCATCTTTAACTACGGGGACTTTGATCCATGTCAAGGCATGGTACGTAGGAAGCCTCCATGAGGTTCAAGCCCCAAACACCTTGGGCCGCCTCAGAGTGTAAGCCCCAATCCATCCTGAACTATGGGGACTTTGATCCATGTCAAGGTATGGTACGTAGGAATCCTCCACGAGGTTCAAGCCCCACTATCTTGGGCCGCCTCAGAGTGTAAGCCCCGATCCATCCCAAACTACGAGGACTTTGATCCATGTCAAGGAATGGTACGTAGGAAGCCTCTACGAGGTTCAATCCCCACCACCTTGGTCCGCCTCAGAGTGTAAGCCCCAACCCATCCGGAACTACGGGGACTTTGATCCATGTTAAGGAATGGTATGTAGGAAGTCTTCATGAGGTTCAATCCCACCACCCGGTCGTTCCGACCCCCTTCACGTCAGTTCACCCCCATCCTTCATGACGTTAAATTGTATTCGCCATCTGAACTATGTGGTCTTTGATTCCTCACCACGGGGATATATAGGAAGTCTCTTCGAGGCTCAAGCCCCAAACCATAATCCATCCTAATTCTTACCCAGGCCGCCACATCTCGGTGGGATCATGAAACTTCATTCCCCATCCCCCTCCACAGCATTCGAGAAGCTGCCCACGTGCTGGCCCTAATATCAGTGTTCCCTCCAGGGGGTTCTTCAATCTGATCCACTCTAGCCAGTGTTCTGATCAGTCTGATCCATCTCCACTAGACATTAAACTTGTGGAATACCATGTGTTAAACATGGGAAGCTGAGGAAAACCTCAGATACATTCTCATGGCATGAAATTCTGCACGTTCGATGTGGGATTCCTCGGGCTTCTATGCCCTCGAGAAGCCCTATAATAAGGGACAGAAGACATACATGCCAATTCGCCAGCATCCAGACACGACAGTGATGCCCCAACATGACTACTCCCCTAACCAAAGGTTCTTGCCTTAACTGGACCCCTTGGAATGTCCTGACAGAAGAAGTGTAATTAACTGGTGTCCATGAAGATATGGCGCCAAGAATAGTTTCACGAACCACATCTTAAATAAATGTGGGGGACCCAGACTAGGTGACGAGTTACAAGGAGGAATCCATGGAAGGAAGAACCGACATCCCATCATCCCATTTCGATTAAGGAGCAGATGTCCCTGAATAAAGGGCGGATGCCGCCCACCTTTGGACCCATGATGGGAAATCCAGCGTAGTAGGTGGCCACCAAACTCCAGTGTTTCATACAAACATTAGAAGGGTCTATGTATGTCTAACACAACCAACTACCCATTGAGCCAGCATCTAGCTAAGAAGATCTTCATAGGTAGTTTCTTTACCAGTTTAGTTCTACCACCTGGAAGAAGAGTATTTAAGACCTCTTCAGATGCAAGTAGAGGCCCAAAGAGCGCACCACAGACTTTGTTTCCCAGTGGAAAGGCCTTTCTTACACTATGGATATTCCGCTGACTCAAGATAAACTACTAAAAATATGTGTGGGGAATGTCAAGACCGATGTAAGAACCCATATCTTCTTTTCAGGTATGTTTTTCCTTTCTGGTTTTTTTTAGAAAAAGAGGAGTTTTTGGAAATTTTAGGAGTACAAACCGTGTACTTTAAGTACACACCATGTACTCAGTTTCCACAGGTGACCGTGTACTAGACAAGTAGCGGCTGAGTACATGGACATGTGTGGTGACTTGGAGACCGCCTAAAGTGGAGGATGTAAAAAAAAAGTACACACTGTATACTTTAAAAGAACACACGATGTAATTTCATTTTTTTTCCTTAAATGGACCAGGGTCACATCTGACAGACAGAACACACTTCTTCTCAACCTATTTTGTCTAGGAGCATCCGTACAATCAAGGATCTTTTTTGAGCCCCCGAATTTCCATCTGTTCTCCAAATCAACCACCATCGATTGAGTTGGAATCGCCATAGGGAGTTCTCCATTTTTCTTGAACACCATCTCTTCATTTATCCTCTTCAGAAAGATATCCTTAGTTGAACTTATTAAGTGTTTTTATATATATATGATGTTATAGGGTGATTCAAGGCCTTAGGATCACGTATATCAATCTCATGAAACCGAGGTAGGTGTTTTGTGCCTTTCCGTAGTTAGTCTTTGAGTTATATGTGCAAAAGTTCCCAATAACCTTGTTTGAGGTATTGTGGGTTTATGGGTTTAACCCTTTTATTTTCCTTCTATGCATTGTTTGATTGGATAGAGGTTAATTGTTGGAGAGTAGGGTTATCTATGCCAAGATATGGATGTTTTTACCATGTTTGCTTATTTTTGACCATTTGGTCTAGCCTTCCCTGTTAGGCTGCTGCTTGCTTTTGATGCCTAGTATTGGTGGGTGGAGTGATTATTTTTGACATGCTATGATATGATATAGTTAGTTAACCAAGTATTTCTTGAGGTTTACTTTGGCTACGGATTATATTTTGTGCATGATTTCTTTATATGGGGCTACGAGAACCTCATGTAGTTAGACCATAGGGAAAATTGACGTTGAGGGCTTTACCAGAGTGTCTGTTTGAATTATCACACTACGAGACCATAGGGGGGATTGAAGTTAAGTGCTCCCTCAGAGTATCTATAGTTAAATTATGATTCCACATGAGGAATTGAAATTCAGTGCTTCCTTAGAGTATCTGTAGGTCACCATTATAATACTATAGGGGGAATTGACGGTGAGTGCTTCCTCAGAGAGTCTTTTCTATATCTTCTCTTGTATTGTGAACCAGAGGGGTTAGGCTGTGAGAACTACCCAGAGGGTTTCTTGTATTTTTTTTGGTTGATTAAATACTTAATAGTAAAAGTATGTAAATGAAACTGTATGACTGTTTACTTTTGAGTACTTATGTGCTCAATGCTCCTTTTTGCTTATTGTCTGCCATATATATTAACTGACTATTAGGCACAGATCTTTGGATGGTTGCCTACTAAGATTAGTCTCACACCCTATTTTGGTCATGTTTTTGGGCCCAAATAGATTATATTGCTGTAGGTATAGATAAGGGAAAACACCCTTCTACTTCAGGTACTTGATTGCTATGGAGATGGGGAGCATGAGACCAAGCTGAGGCTTGCGATAATGTGGATCTATTTACTTGATTTTCTTTTGTACTTTGGTTTTGTATGGTATTCCAGCATTGAAATTTGTTTGGATTCTTTCCTAGACATATGTATCATTCATTATATATATATGTGTGTGTGTGTGTGTGTGTGCTCCAGTTGTTTATTACTTCTGTTGTTTACTTATTGCTTATTTTACTGATTCCACTATTGGTATCTATATTACTTCCGCTGTGTTACTCTGCCAATGAGGGCATAGTTTCTCAACCATCACACCCAAGGCCCTCACTTCTAGTCGATAGCCTCTGGCGTTTGGGGAAATGTGCTTGAGGCCATGTGACCAACCGGGTACGGGGCACCTCTGGGCAGCTCCTGGAACTGTGACATTACAAAGTGGTATCAGAGGGATTATTTTCTTCTTGATTTACTGTTTGGAGCCTATATCCAGGGATAAGAAGGAATAGGTACTTGGTAATAAGTTGTTCCCAAGAGTTGCTAACCTGTGTATAGGGCAAAGCCAATCTACCTCATTATTGCAATTTTTTTGGTTTTGCAATTTTACAGTTGATTTGATTTTACCATTAGGTGATTCACTTGTTTTGTGCTATTATCATTTATATTATTAAGGTTCTATTTTTGTTGCAACCTGATGTGATGAGGGTATTCCATCTCATGCATCATATAGGAACTTGTTAGAAATCACATGTCATGCCTTCCTGCCATGCCATTTAGGGTGCATTAGTGATTTCATGTTGTTGTGATAGATTTTTTGCAAGATATGCATGTTGTTGTGATATATTCCTTGATAGAATATCTGATTTTGATAGGGTATTGAATTGTGTAAGGTTTCATTTGAATGAATGCCAATATTTGGTTCTTGAGGTGTTATGGGCCCTCATGGATTGGAATTTGGTGGATCATTGCCTTGTTATTCCTTTCATATGACATGTATAATATTCTAAGCTTTGATTTGCGGGGAATATCAGCCCTCACGGATCAAAATTTGGCACTTTAATGTTCGTTTTAGTGTTTTTCTAGGATTCCAGAGTAGTTTCTAAGGCTTACTATTCAGAAAAACCCATAATAAATGACATGTAATGATGAATACACGCCATATGTCATTCTATTTGAGAAAGAACTATTTTTATTAAGTACATGTAGTGTAGTCTCTAACCGTGTCACTGGATGTGTGGGAAGAGACGCGGGGTTGGGAAATCTTGGTGGGACACGCTGTGTACCAGATGTATGAGCCATGCTGTGGAGACCATGTGTCCACCCGTGTGACTAACGACACAAATGGATAAAACATAGGTTATACACGCCGTGTCAAGATTGAACACGCCATGTAGTGTAACCCTTGTATCTGACCGTGTAAAGAACAACACAGGGTGGTTAAATCTTTCTAGTACATACCGTGTCCATCTGGAACATGCCGTGCAGAGTGAGTCATGTAACCGGTCGTGTAAATAACAACATGAGTCGGTGAAGTTATTCTAGTACACGCCGTGTCTGGAACTAACACACCATGTAGTCTTGTTTTAGGAGAACCGTGTGGCTTAGCCATGTAGAAGAACTCAGGCAGGGGAAGAGTTTTCAAGTACACGCCTTGTGTTAGGACAACACACTGTGTGTAAGGGGTGTTACACGACCTGGGTTGGCAGAAGTACACGCCCATGTAAAGGATTAAGGTAACATGTCGTGTAGACATTATGCATGCCATGTATCCATGTTTTGAAAAAATTGAATACTTTATTTCTCTTGTTCCCTTATCACACTTCAAAGTTTCATTACCTATTAATCTTGATCTAAGGTGTACGTTTGACCTTGCAGAGTCATGCCACCGAGACAACCTCCAGTTATCTTCCAGTTACAGGGCAGTGATCAGACACTAGATATAGCTGATCAGGGACTACCAGCAAATCCTCCAGTTGTGCCAGTCTTGGCACCAGCCATCATCCTGGATACAGGTGCCGATGCACAGTTCAAAGAGAGATTTTTGAGGTTTATGCAGACCTTCTAGGGAGTACTGAATCCTACCCCATTGATGGAAGAATTGACACAGGTCTTTCAGTAGCAGCATCCTCCAACTTTTTTAGGGGATAGAGGACCCCAGGCTGCAGAGTCATGGATAGAAGCCATGCTTAATATCTTCAAGCATCTAGAGACGCATTCGGAGAGGAGGGTCAAGCTTGCTATGTATATGATTCGGGATCCTACCAAGAGATGGTGGGATGTGATCTCACAGGGGGGACACCTACTGGTCATTTCTTGGGAGGAGTTTCAGCATACCTTTTATGACTTTTTCTACCTGGAGACTTTGAGGGCCGATTGAGCCTGAGAGTTCATGAGTTTGGAGCAGGGTACCCATTTAGTTATGGAGTATTCTTCTCAATTCATAGAGCCGCAAAACTTTACACCCTTTCCCAGAGGTGATGATTTATTCCTTTCATGGAAGTATAAGTATGATCTCAAGTAGGATATTTGGCCTCAGGTGAACATCTTCAGGTTGACTTCTATATCTTCCATAGTCAACCAGGAACTGATCACAGAGCGCAACATGCGGGATTCTGAAGATGTGATCCAGGGCGGTTCTGCATCCAAATTTAGTGATTCTCAGACTGATAGTAGGAAGCATCTTAGGGAGTCTACACGTGGAGATCCAAGTAGACGGGATGAACCTTTAGGTAGCCAGGTGATATAATACCAGTGTGGAAGAGTCGGGCATACCAGGCCATTTTTCCTGAGAGACCCAGTGGAGTGCCGATCTTGCAGCAAGATGAGACATCTTCAGCGCTTCTGTCAGATCTTCTCACCAGCAGCTGGTGATAGGGGTTCTTCTATGACTCCACATTCAGGAGAAGCACCACCAGTTTCTCATCTGTCTGGGAATAGGAGCTCTTCCAGCTGTTCCGGCTGAGGTGGAGATTGTGGCCAAGGTATCCAGTCACCAGGCTTTCAGCGACAGTAGGGTGGATCAGCTCCGGGTGGTCAGGCAGGGTCATAGGGCCACGGTGTAGGTCATACTTTTGCGGTGGAGAAGACCCAGTAGGAGCAGGATCCCAAACCCTCTACAGTTTGAGGTACGATCCTAGTCGTCTCAGTTTTAGCTTCTGCTCTTTTTGATATAGGGGCTTCCCATAGCTTTATATATGTTGCTTTTGTGGAGAGCCTTGGGCTCTATATCTTTTCTTCTGCTGATATCTTGACATTATACATTCCATTGGGGATAATAATGGCTAGTGTATGATAGTTCAAGGAGTGCCTTCTAGAGGTTGTTGGGTGTCACTTCTTTTGGGACCTCTATGTCCTGAGATGAAAGGATATGACGTTATTCTCGGAATGGACTGGTTAGTTCACTTCCAGGCTGTTGTTGACTGCTATAACTGTAGGGTGAGTTTTATGTCACCATATGTGTCACTCCCCAGCTCCCGAGTACCCGGAGCCGGTGCCATATAGAGAATTGAATTCAGTTCAGGCTCTAGGAAACCAGCAGCTGCTAAAATGTTTCATATTCTAAAAGCTGTTACCTAACAAAAATTAATTAAAAATGTATGGTGAGCATACAAATTCCCAGTTAGGGGTTAAAAAACATACTATACCCAAAATAACTTTTTAAAACATTCTTTAAAATTTCCCTAAACCATTTTCTTTAAAATGCTATAACACATTAAACATACCATGATAATTGTCTAAGGGATATAAGTGCATAATTTAAAACATAATGACATTATCATGATTCAATGAGAATGCTCATTTAGAATATAAAGTAAAAGACATTTCATGTTAAAATGGAAGTACAAAATTAATATCTAAGTGTAATTCATGATCAGAGCTGTACTTAAAAATAATAACTTCAATTTCATCATTTACTATTGGCCATTAAATTTTTGAATATTGCATAAATAATAAATATTTCATACTTAAACTTCTTCTGAATCTCATAATCATAATCTCTTTAACCAGGAATATTCTACTAGAAGAATAATCCTCTGGTTAATTAATTTACATTGTATTAATGAGGAAAGTGCATATGCTAGACTGTGTAAAGGCCTCGTGCCAAGACCTAGGGGCTAACTGTAACTAGACCCCAACCCGAAGAGCCTCTATAACCAGACTCCAACCCAGAGTGCCTCTGTAATCGGACACCAACCTAGAGCGCCTCTGTAACCAAACACCAACCCGAAGGGTCTGCTGTAACCGGACCCCAACCCTAAGGGTTTACTTTTACCGGTCCCCACCTTGAAACATACTAGGTCCAATGCATTCCTCATAACTCTAAATCAAAGTGCACATATCACTTTTATTTATTAAATCACTTATCATTATCTGTACACATATTACTTGGATTCTTAATTCACATTATTCAAAGTGTCCCATACCACTTTGAATAATTAAATGCATATCTCATAAATCATTATTAACAATAAATTGTTTGATTATCACATAAAATAATAACTTTACAATTCTTCCTTAGTAATAAACTTTTAATGCATTAAAATACATGCTCAATATTCATGCTCAGAAAAATGGAATTGGAGATGATCTAAAACATAATATGCCAGTTACTATTCAGTCAATGTGTTTCTCAATGATATGAAAAAACTATAATACAATCTTTGCACATGTGATATTGTTTTAAAACACACAAGAAAGGAATGGACGGGGTTACCACATAAAATGACAGTTCCTTAATTTTCAAAATCTATGATTTATAGAAATGAATATTTATAGTTTAAAATGACCAATTTTAAATTAATATAGATGTCATTTGTACACATGCATGAATCATTGAGTAAAAATATAAATAAAATGGAAAATGAAACCATTTAATCCAAATATACATAATATAACAGATTACATTGAAAATGTAGCTGTTTCAGTTTATCGAAGGTATTCATGGTTTATTACACAATCTTTTCACATGAGATGATTACTGAAGTGTATCAAATAATGGATAAAAAAGGGTTTGACATATAAAATTATGACGAGGCTAATGTCATTAAAAGTTATTTAACTAAAACGAGTTTGAAATAGGACATACATATTTAAAAACTAATGTTTTACTTAATATTATAAATCCACTTGAACCCAAAACTATATTCTCATCCATGTGTTTATTTAATAGTTGTAAATCAACATTATTAGAATAAAAATAAAACTATATTGAATTATGTGTACATGTCCAAATATATACTAAGTGTTTATCCATTTTTTTATAAACAACAATTCATACTAAACACACCTAAGAATAATTTTCGACCTTAGAAAATATTTACACATACAACTTTTAAACTTTGAAAAAAATAGAATTCACTTATAGATGATATATGTTGCCATAAACCATATGCATATATATATATATAGAATTAAGTATATGAAATTTTCATTTCACAACCAAAACAAGTACCGATTCGTTGGTTAAACATTGAAAAACACTTTTAGAAAACCAGAATAGGGCTAGGATGGAAAACTATATGCATATATATATATATGTGGGTATGAACATACACATGTTCATATATTCCAAACGTATATATATATATATATGTGTGTGTGTGTGTGTGTGTGTGTGTGTTTTCTCACAAGGAGGGCCAAGTATAAAAGTAGACCTTAACAATTAATGTCTACCTTTTTAGCATTGTTTGATCACCAAGACTCAGAAATATGAAAACTTGTTTTGGATTAGCACAACCTTATACATATATATATTTGTATATATACACCCGTACAACTTAAAACCAAAGGCAAGACAAAGGTAATCCCTTACAAATTTTATGATTTAGAAAATTTTAGTACAAGAACATAGTTCATATATGCGTTTTGAAATAGAGATATATGAACTTAAATAAATAAATATATATATTTATATGTATACATATTTTCCACAAATTATATAATAAAAAATAAATAGAATCCTTATAAATAAATGTTTGAGACAAATTATAATGAACCCTTATAGAAGGAATTAACCTCAAAATGTGAGGTGATGTATCTTATATCACAAATGAATATACATATATATACAAAACTTAAAACCACACAAGTAAGAAAAAGTTTAATCCCCTACCTTAACTTGAGGAGGAAGAGGAGGTGGATCTCTGGAAGGCGCTGGAAATTCTGTAAGACTCGTTGAGGTCTGCTGGAGACTTACAAAGAATAGAGAGGGTTCCCTAGATTCCTTGGTGTAGTTATATATACTATACCTATGGTGATTATTTTAATGTAAAAAGAGAGGGATCCAAGGACAACTTGACTTATAAAAATAATAGGGAGAAATATCTCCATGGAAACCATGTGAATGGAGGGTCCGACGAATATAAGAGTGAAGAAAAAAATGGTGCAAAAGGTAAGTAGGGTACTGGTGTATAGCATGCTGCGGGAGGAAGAAGACAGCGCCACTGGAATAAATCGGGAGAAAAACAGATCGTCCAGATCGAGTCTGTCATTGATCCAAGGGCTGGGGCACATCCACAGGTTTTTTTAAAAAGAATGAGCGACTCATATTAAATCTGAGTTGATCGGATGACCTGAGATTGAAGCGGCGTTTTTTTAAAAACAAACGAATGTCCGCGATTAGATCGTGCCAGATCGGACGAATCACAAAAACCCAGTGATATGCCAGGACTGATGAAGGTCGAACGCGGGATCAGAATCAATGACCCAGATCACACGCGACGTGATCCAACGACCATAATTTCGTTTCGCTCAAAAAAAATCTTCCCACATCAAAACGGTGGGGTGCATGCAGCTTCCTTATAATCCTAAGCCTCCCATGCCATATTCATAAATCACACAACACACACATAGGGGGCCTTACACACGGGCTCCCGCTCCCCCCCCCCGCAGGCTTCGACCTACACATGCTCACTGCAGCCTTGCGCCCGTGCTGCGCACTCGTGCGCTCACTCCCACGCTCCTGTGCGCCCCTCAGGAGACCTATTAACGAGCTCGTGCTAGCCCAGGATTGGGCTGAGGGCTAGGCTCAGCCGCCATGTATGAGCCACCTCCCTTGGCCTGGCCATAAAGGGCTGGCCCTAGCAGGCCCAATTGTTTTTAAAACTAACATAACCTTAAGATAATATATATATATATATGAAGTCTTAAGGTAAATAATACTCTATAGAAATTTATTTTTTTCTTTTTCTTTTGAAAGGTGACTTTTTATTTTGTTTAATCTTGAGGAAGGATTAATGAACACCTAACTATACCTTGTCTAATAATATTTCTAGAGTTATTTATATCACCAAAGCTTTAACATGAATTGAAATTTGGTATAACCATGTAAAATCTTTTGTAATAATAGTATCTAAAACTAATTTAATCAAGATTATAGTTTAATTAAAGTAAATTAAACATAACTTAAAAAATTACTGAATGAAAATATTTAAAATATATTTTCATTATTTTCTATATGTTTTGAATTCCTTATTATATTTCAAAAACACCCACGTATAATTCAAAACATTCCTCTATTCTCTTTTAAAGTTCATGGTTAGGAGTAGTTTTATAATTTTTCAATTTATAACCTAATTAAATGGTGGACTAGAATATACTTATAAGTTTTCAATTAATTGACCAATGAATCCAACTGCTATATTTATCGCCGTTAGAGTTCCATGGTTTCCTAAGGAAACTGTCACATTAGTTTCTTATAAATCCAAGACTTAGGGTGTCCTAATACTCATGTTTATTGAAGAATATGGTTCATGTCATACCTTTGGTGCTTAGTGTGGTCGTAGTGGCTTTGGCCATTCTCATGTTCATTATGAAAAATTCTAAGGACCCATATTATTTTCTTGGGGTTTTCGTTGTTTTAAGTGGTCTCCCTGTAATTATGATAGGGTTTTAAATAAGTATTTTTGGTTAACATGATTACTCTTCTGATTTTGGTGTATTGTAAACGCTATGGTGTTTTTATTTAAATGAAAATTCTTATATCCACTTGTGTTTTTTACTCAGTTGCATTCTAATATAAATTAAAACCATATTATTACCTTCTCATGAGAAACAAGTTTTGTTTAGTTATTCAGACAAAAGTAATCATAACTTATCAATACATAAGGTTCAGGTTTTGGGGTGTTATAATAGGGCAGTATGTTTCTGAATAAGGTCGAGTGGGATGTCCAAGAGAGTAGAGCTGGACCCAAGCATCATGGGTTGAGAGGAGTTACAACCTAGATTGCTAGTCTATATCTAGATAACCAGGGGACTTCACATATGTACTTTCCTCTAGTGTTGGATCATTTTAGTGGTGTCCTTCCAAAGGATTTTTTAGGTTTTCCTCTGAAGCGAGAGGTGGAATTTTATATTGAGATTATGCCAAGAGCGGCAACGATGTCCATTCCTCCTTATAGGATGGCTACAACAGAGTTATAGGAACTCAAGAAGCAGTTGGAGGAGTTGTGGGAAAAGAGTTTCATCTGACCCAGTACTTCTCCTTGGGGTTCTCTTGTCCTATTTGTGAAGAAGGCGGAAGGTACCCTCATACTTTGTGTGTATTATTGGAAGTTGAACCACTTGATAGTCAAGAACCAATATCCCTTGCCGAGGATTGATGACCTCTTTGATCAGATTCGATAATCCTGGGTGTTCTCGAAGATTGATTTGAGGTCTGGTTACCATCAGTTGTGCATTAGACCATCAGATGTACCTCTTACAGCCTTTCAGAGAAGATATGGTCTATACAAGTATGTGGTTATGTCGTTCAGTCTCACAAACGAACCTGCAGTTTTCATGGAACAAATGAACCTAGTGTTCCATCCATAGTTGGATTATTTCGTGGTAGTATTCATGGATGATATGTCGGTGTACTCTCACACTCAACACGACAATTCCACACATCTTGATATCATTTTGAGTACACTAAGAGGGCATCAATTATATGCAAAGCTCTCAAAATGCGACTTTTGGATGGACCAAATTCACTTCTTGGGTCATGTTATCTTTGAGATAGGAGTATCAGTAGACCCAAAGAAAGTGAGAGCAGTAGTTTCCTAGGAGCAGCCAAAGAATGTCTTTGAGGTACAGAGTTTTATAGGGCTGGCTGGTTACTACATGTATTTTATATAGAAATTTTCATGCTTAATAGTGCCACTGATGGGCCTGAATAAGAAGGGTGTGGAGTACTTGTGGTTAGATTCTTACAAGTCATCCTTTCAGGAGTTTAAAGGGAGGTTGAATTCAGCACCGATACTAGTATTTCTAGAGCTGGGAAAGATCTATACTATGTACTATGATGCATCGAGTATTGGGATGGGTGCAGTGCTTATACAGGGAGAAGGAGTCATTGTGTACGGGTCTTGGCAGTTGAGGCCACATGAGAGGAACTACCCAAAGCACGATCTTGAGCTGGCTACAGTTTTTCATGCTTTACACTATTGGAGACATTATCTTCTGGGAGATAATTTTGTGTTTTTCACAAACCACTAGAGTCTCAAGTATATCTTCACTCAGTGTGATTTTAATTTGAGACAACGAAGGTGGGTTGAGTACCTTCAGTCTTTTGACTTTGATCTTGCCTACATGGATGGGAAGGGAAATGCAGTGGATGATGCATTGAGTAGGAGGACTCAGGTACATGAAGTTCAGGAGGCCTGTAGTGAGTGGAAGATTATGGATATGTTCTCTGAAATGCATTTGGAGGTGAAAAAAAGACAGGGGAGGACGTTTCTATCTTCTGTAGCTGTTACCTCTACTATTCGTGATCGAGTGTGAATGAGGAAGCTATCAGATTCAGAAGGCCTAGTCCTATGGGAGAGTGTGTCAGGAGAGGACCCTATTTCTAGATGGATAGTGGGCGAGGATGAGATATTGAATTTTCATAGATGTGTGTGGGTGCCAACAGACATACGCGAGGATATGATGTGAGACTTTCATTCCTCAGTTTGGGCAGTTCATCCTGGTGTCACCAATATGCATCGAGATCTACACCTTCAGTATTGGTGGCCAGGTATGAAAAGAGGTGTTGCTGGTTTTGTAATGAGGTGTTACACCTATCAGCAGGTGAAGGTAGAGCATCAGTGACCAGCATGGCTTTTGAAGTAGTTACCCATTATTGAGTGGAAGTGGAATGATGTCGTGATGGATTTCATGACAGTTTTGGTGAGGTTGCCTCGAGCGAATGATGTAGTATGGGTTGTCATTGACAAACTCAAAAAGGTTTCCCACTTCTTTCCGATTAAGGAGACCTTCAATGTTGATGAGTTCGGAAGGTTGTACATTCGAGATATTGTATGTTTACATGGAGTTCCTCACTCCATTGTTTCATACAGGGATGCCCGTTTTACTTCTCGTGTCCGGTAGGGACTTCATAGGGATTTGGGTACATAGGTAATTATGAGTACAGTTTAACATCCCCAGAAAGATGGACAATATGAGCGTATGATTCAGGTGCTTGAGGAAATGCTTTGGGCATGCATCCTAGATTTTTGAGGTTCGTGGGAGAAGTATATACCTCTTTTGGAGTTTTCCTACAATAATAGTTTTCAAAAAACTATTTAGATTGCACCTTATGAGGCTTTGTATGGTAGGACATGTTGATCACCCTTATGCTGGCTGGAGGCAGGAGAGACAGCTATGCTGGGACCTCGACTTGTCCAGGAGACCATAGAGTAGATAGAGTTGATTCAGAATAGGATGGTTACTGTATAGTCATGACAAAAGTCTTATGCTGATCGACGAAGATGACCTATGGAGTTCCAGGTCGGAGATCATGTTTTCTTGTGTGTCACATCGAGGTTGGGACACAGGAGGATTAGGAGAATGGGTAAGCTTTCACCGAGGTATGTCAGGCTGTTTGAGATTTTAGAGAGAGTCAGACCAGTTGCCTATCAGCTACAGTTACCTCAGAGGTACCAGGCTATGCATTACATCTTCCACGTTTCTCAGTCTCGAAGTTACTCCTCAGACCCATCTCATGTTTTCCAACCTGAGGTGGTTGAGCTCGAGGTGGACACATCTTTCGAAGAGGATCCTATCCAGATTTTTGATTGAAGTGCAAAGGTTCTCTGTGGCTGGTTTGTTCCTCTGGTATGAGTGCTATGGCAGCACAAGCAAGTATAGGACGAGACCTGGGAGAGGGAGGCTGATGTACGATCATAGTGGCAAGAGCTGTTTGAGGTTTCTTAATCTACACTTCCTTGTTAGAGAAATTCTTGGTTGAATTTATTTAAGGGGGGAAGTTTGTAAGAACCCATATCTTCTTTTCAGGAATGTTTTTACTTTCTGGTTGTTTTTGAGAAAAAGAGGAGTTTTTGGAAATTTCAGGAGTACACTCCATGTACTTTAAGTACACACCTTATACTCGATTACTGCAGGTGACCATGTACTGGTCGGGTAGCAGCTGAGTACATGGCTGTGTGTGGTGACCTGGAGATCGCCTAAATTTGAGGCTGGAAAAGACAAGTACACACCATGTACTTTTAAAGAACACGCCATGTACTTTCTTCATTAAATGGACCGGGGTCACGTCTGATAGATAAAACACACTTCTTCTCGACCTATTTCATCCAGGAGTGTCTATACGGCCGCAGATCTTCTCCAAGCCCCTGACTTGCTGTCCATTCCCCAAATCGACCACTGTCGATTGCATTAGAATCACCATAGTGAGTTCTCCCTTCTTCTTGAACATCATCTCCTGATTTATCCTCTTCCACAAGATATCCTAGGTTGAATTTCTTAAGCGTTTTTATATATCTATGACATTCTAGGGTGATTCAAGGCCTGAGGTTCACGTATATCAATCTCATGATGCCAAGGTAGGTGGTTTGTGCCTTTCCGTAGTTAGACTTTGAGTCATATGTTCAAAAACTTCCAATACCCTCGTTCGGGGTATTGTGTGTTTATGGTTTTAACCCTTTTATTTTCCTACTATGCCTTGTTTGATTGGATAGAGATTAATTGTTTGAGAATAGGGTTATATCTTCCAAGCTATGGATGTTTTTCCCATGTTTGCTTGTTTTGGACCGTTTGGTCTAGCCTTTCCTGTTAGGCTTCTTCTTACTTTCCATGCCTAGTATTGTTGGGTGGAGTGATTATTTTTGACATGATATTATATGATGTAGTTGTTTAGCCAATTAGTTCTCGAGGATTACTTTGGATGATGATTATCATTTGTGCACAATTTCTTTACACGGGGCTACGAGAACTTGGTGTAGTGAGACTATAGGAGAAATTGACGTTGAGGGCTTTCCCAGAGTGTCTGTTTTAATTATCACACTACGAGACTATACGAGGGATTGACGTTGAGTGCTCCCTCAGAGAGTCTATAGTTACGTTATGAGGCTACATGAGAAATTGAAATTGAGTGCTTAATCAGTGTGTCTGTATGTTACCGTTAAAATGCTATAGGGGAAATTGATGGTGAGTGCTTTATCAGAGAGTCTTTGATCACACATGACTAAGGGGGAATTGGCGATGAGTGCTTCCTCAAAGAGTCTTTCCTATATCTTCTCCTTTATTGTGAACTAGAAGGGTTAGGCTGTGAGAACTACCTAAAGGGTTGCTTGTATTTGTTTTTGGTTGATTAAATATTTAAAAGTTAATGTTTTTAAATTTAAATGTAGGAATATTTACATTTGAGTACTTATGTGTTCACTACCCTTTTTTGCTTATTGTCTACCATATATATTCACTAACTGTTAGACATAGATCTTTGGGTGGTTACCTACTGGGGTTAGTCTCACACCCTATTTGGGTCATGCTTTTATGCCCAAATAGATTATATTGCTGCAGGTATAGATATGGTTAAGCACCCTTCTACTTCAGGTACTTGATTGTTGTGGAGATGGGGAGCATGGGACTAAGCTAAGGCTTGCGATGCTATGTAGATGTTTACTTTCTTTTCTTTTGTACTTTGGTTTAGTATTGTATTCCAACATTGTGATTTTTTGGCTTCTTTCCTAGACATATGTATCATACATAATTAATATATATATATATATATATATATATATATATTTGCTCTAGTTGTTTATTACTTCTGAAGTTTACTTATTGCATGTTTTTACTGCTTCCTCTATTTCTAATTGTTTTACTTCCACTGTGTAACTCTGCCAATGGGGTCATAGTTTCCCCACTATCACATCCAAGGCCCTCGCTACTAGTCGATATCCTCTGGCATTCGAGGAAATGCGTTTGAGGCCATGTAACCAATCAGGTACGGGGCACCTCTGGGTAGCTCCCTGAACTAGGAATTTATAACCGAAATGTTCCCCTCTATCATCACTCAAAGTTACCCAAGGATATTCTAGGATTTTTCTGACAAAGACTAGCATTTAGAGGAGGCCTTGTAGTAGGCCAAGAAGAAATGTCTATTGCCTCCTATAGTTCCTATGGGAAGAGCTGCTAAGGCCAAGCCCGCTACGGTAGAACATATAGAGGCCCCTAGGAAGCTTGAGTTATTACCGATGGAGCCACCTCCATAGCCTCACAGAGGCCCATCACCTCATGTGTAGCCTTTTACCCAGCAGCACCCACCTCATAATCAGAATGCGCCCCCGCGTAATGCTCCACCACCACCTAGGTGAGATAACCAGGTTCCACCTACTCAACAGGATCCTATAATCCCTCACCCAGTTTAGACTTCCAAAGACCCCTTTTGGATAAAAGGAACTAAACCTACTAATTTAATAATTCTCAAGTCCCTAGTTATTTCCAAAGTTCATAGGAATAGGGAATTATATGGTTTCCAGAATGAAGGTGTCCCGAAGAGTCGGATCTCACTGACCTCCCTAATTACTACCCCTCTCACCGGATCCTGGGGCACACCCACAAGCAGTGATATGTGTTTAAAGACTGTATTCAAGACCAAGTTGATAAAAACATAGTCAGGCTAGGCCCAGCCCCAACACAGGTAGTATGTGTATTCACACAAATCAACAGTGACAATGACATTGAAGGTTAATGGCAGCAAATTCCCAACTATGGGTCTCAAATATATGATGAATGGATGGACCATAAGGTAGTTGACCATGTCCATGGTATTATTCGTACATGTTTGAATCAACCCAAACCTTCAAAAGTCATCGCGTCACTCGTATTTAATACTTCTGCATCGACATCTCAACCTTCCTCCTCCCATAAGGGAAAGCATCGGTGAAAAAAGGGAAAGAAAAGTCCCCCGCTGATTCCATCGTTATCCCATAATCTCGGTGACTTCATGCCCCCGGAGACGATGATTACCCCTAGAATCCATTTGGTGGTAGAGGATCATTCAAGTGATGATCAGGGGTATTATTTGGTTAACTCTGTGGAGTTTGTAAACATCTACATGATTCCCAACGATGAGGAACACCAGGTAGATCCACCCAAAGTCCCTAGCCATCGCCAGCATCGATGGATCCATGGTTACATGAGTCATCGGGGTGCATTGGTCGGTGCCTTTAGACAAGCTGTGCATTCCACTGAAACTAGACAACATGCCTAGTGTATAGCTCATCATGTACAACCTTCTCATCATGTTTCACTAGGTTTTCCTTCAACGCTGTTTATGCTGCATGATCCGAATGAGCCACCACAGTCATGCTATGATCATACATGTTCCATTTCAGATCATCCTCAATCATTTATCCCTCATCTGATAGTTTCTCCACATGATTCGACTAGTGAGTAACTAGACATTCCAAGCACCAGTCGGTTACCAGTTCTGCCAAAAAGGCCCGTTATGCCTCCTGCCACTAAATGACCTCCTGTAAGCAGAAGTTCACTCTTGGCACAAAAGTATGATATCCTTAATCATATTTACAGCATTCCTGCGAGACTATATATCCTTGAGGATATTATCCTATCAACGAATATGCGTGAAGCCCTTACCAAGGCTTTATGAATCCCCCTCTAGTTTGAGATTGAGGTAGCAGCTGTAGAAGCCTTCTATACTGATGCAGTTGAGCATGATGAATGTCGGACCATTATCTATTTATCTGGAGAATATGATGCCTCTACCATACAGGGTAATATCCACCCAATGTACATCACATTCCACTTCAATGGTATGGTGGTTCGTCGTTAACTTGTCAACACAGGCTTTGAGATCAACCTTATCCCGACCTGGATACATTGAAAGTTGGGGCTATCCGAGGATGATCTGAGTCCCTCTGACCTAAAAATTCAAGGTTATGATAGAATGGAATAGAAACTAGTGGGAAAGATCCTCCAAAATACCCATTTTGGTGGCCTGGTAGCCAGAAATGAGTTCGTGATTGTCTCAAAAGACACCACCTACAATGGGTTGATGGGTAGCCCATGGCTCCACCTGCACGAGACGGTCCCTTCTTCATATAAAAAATGCCTTAACTACTCCCTTAATGGTTGAGTGGGAATAATACAAGGTGATGCATCTTCCTTTGACTATTGTGAATCCCGTTACCTAGATGCTAACTATTAAAAGAGCAAGGACAAGAAGATTCAGGCCAACAAGGTTGAACATGCTATGGTTGCGATCGACTCATGGACAGACCTAAATGATGCTTACATTTTTCTGATCCGCCGATTGGAGGCTAAAACCCCAGACTTGGGGCAATGGGGTTTTTTTTTCTGGAAAAAGGAGGAATCACATTTCCAAGTTTAGGGGATGTCAAAATATCACATCATATTCCTATACAAATCAAGCTCGGGTGATCTGAGATCCTCATACTCCCATAAGGTATTGGGATGTCTACCCCATGGAAATGATAACACATCATAATTTCTTGTTTCACCAGGCTAGAATAAACTAGATCAATCCAATGAAAAACTATTGCTTTGATATCATCAAGTGTGGCCCCTTGGTTCGAAGGCTAGATAGGATTGGGTCAATAACTTTCATCACTATGGTTTTGGTAGTACAGGAGCCCCCTAATGTGGTGCCCACTACCACTCAGGTTGGTACCAACATCCCATCTGAATATGTAAACTCATAGGAATTGCCTCCCACTGAGTATAACTCCTCTATTGCTAAATAAGAGGATTTGGAGGATGCTCCTCCCACATTAGAAGAGGGTGTCTCCACCATGGTTGATGAACAAGTACATGTGAACCTCAGTAATGAGATGGATCTGAAACCCACATTGATCAGTGATGCTATGCCTATCAAAGAGAAACAATTAGTACACAAACTTCCTGAAGAAACATCATGATGTATTTTCTTATAGTTATGATGAGATTCCAGGAATAGATTCTTATGTTTCCATCCACCTCCTCAGCCTTCCAAAAAATTATAGTAGGTTCAAACAGCCTCCTAGAAAGATGCACCCTTCTCATGGTTCCATATTTGAGGCCGAGGTTGATAAGATCATCAGATCTAACTTCGTCAAGGAGGTCCAATATCCCAGATTTTTAGCCAACATTGTGCCCGTCAGGAAGAATAACAGACAGATCAGAGTCTGCATCGACTTCTGGGATCACAACTGTCACTGTCTAAAGGATGAATTTCCCCTTCCTATGAAAAACTATTGATTGATTCCACTGTCGAGTTATAGGATCTCTCCTTCATGGATTGGTATTCCGAGTAAAAAAAATTCAATGGACCCTGAGGATGAAGAGTCAACAGCTTTCATGGCACAACAAGGTACTTTATGCTACTAGGTAATGCCCTTCGGTCTAAAGAATGCAGGTTCCACCTATTAGCATTCCATGCATAAAATATTTAAGCTGCTCCTTAGGACGTTGGTGGAATGTTATGTGGATTATCTGGTGGTCAAATATCGCCAGTGCCTGGACCATCTCAAAGATCTTGAGTAAGTGTTCATCTTCCTCCGATCCTACCATCTGAAGATGACCCCCCTAAAGTGAACCTTCAGGGTCACCTCTAGAAAAATTCTTGGCTTAGTTGTCTGATACATAGGCATCAGGATTGATCTAGAGAAGATCAGGGCCATCAGCTAGATGTCTCCTCCAAGAAAAATTTGGGAGCTTCGAGACTTCCAAGGCCACTTAGCCTATATACGTCGATTCATCATGAATCTGGATGGAAAGTGTAATCCCTTTCCCCATATCATGGTGAAAGGCGCCGATTATCAGTGGGATAAGAAGTTTCAGAACACCTTTTAGGAGATAAAGCGGTACCTATTACAACCTTTGTTTCTGATGCCATTAATTTCTAGAAAGTTGTTGGTCTTTTATGTGACCACTTTGGAATGATCTCTCAGTGCTCTCCTCACCTATAAGAACAATGAGGGAGTGGAGAACAGTTTATACCATCTCAGTCGCATGCTCCTTGATACAGAAACTAGATATTCCTCTATCAAGAAAAGCTATCTTGCGCTGGTATTCGCAGTGCAGAAATTACGACACTACTTGCAGCATCATGATATACAGCTAGTGTCCTAAGTGGATCCACTGAAATACATTATGAACTTCCCTATATTTATAGGATTCCTAGCTTAGTGGGTAGTGATCCTCCAACAGTTCAACATTAGGTTTTCCCCTAGAGGACTATCAAGGGACATGCATTGGAAGACTTCCTTGCCACACATACAGCTCCCATGAACCAGTCTCTGGATATTGACGTCCTAGATGAGGCAATCCTCTCAGTAGATCAAGCCATTATGTGGTGTAAAATGATCTTTTATGGTACTTAGAAAAGCTCTACCAGCATAAGACTTAATGATCCCTGACTCAACAAAGTGGACCTGAGAATCATCTTCCTCACTCCAGTACAAGCTGTTCTTCCATATTCATTTGTGTTGTTGGAGGGTTTTACCAACAATGAGGAAGAGTAACAAACTCTCATTACTGGTCTCGAGCTATCCCTTGATATTTATATTCCCCACTTACATGTTAAAGGGAACTTTTAACTATTAATCAAATAGATCAAGGGTGACTATTTCATCAGGAAGCTGGAGCTCATGATACTATTAGAATGCACCCTCTAGTTGATGGACCAGTTCCCATCTTGGCCAGAAGTTACTCATGTACCTCGGTCCCAGAACAGTCGAGTTGACACCTTTTCCATCTTGGCTACATCTCTTGAAGAGCCTAATCAGGATGATCTGATTATCCATGTAGTGCATTAGAGATTATCGCTCTAATTGCTACAGATGACAATGATAGCCTGTGGGTAATCCACCTTATCACTAGCGCCTCCACGTTGGGACCCCTAAGTCCCCTTGACATAGTGTTGGAAGTGAATCATGACTGGAGGTCCCCCTTTATTAGGTACCTCCAACATGGTAATCTCCCAGTAGATCAAGCTAAACACGAGCGAATATGACAACACACATTTTAGTTCACCCTCTAGAGTGGTCTTAGTCTTGAGAAGATCCTATATTGACATGGGTTTTATGGGATTATTCTCTATTTCATTAATGGAGGTGAGATCTATCAGGTCATGTAGGAGGTTCATGCCGATTCCCGTGGGGCTCATCAGACGGGGTTGAAATCTCTAACTAGATCTGGAGATTAGGGTGTTTTTGACCCACCATGATCTGTGACTGTATCAAGTTCACCAAGAGGTTTCATGTGTGCAAAATCCATGATAATTTTATGCATAGGACTCCATAACCTCTCCACTTTACCATGTACTCTTGTCCCTTTGCAGTTTGGGGACTCAATGTCATGGGATCATACCCACCAGTGAGAACTCGCCAGTGCAGGTTCATCCTGACTGCTATAGATTTCTTTTCAAAGTGGGAGAGGCATTTCCGCTCAAGGAAGTCACGGTCCATTCTATCATTGAATTTCTAAGCTTTAATATCATATACTGATTCAAATTCCCTAACACTATCCTCACCTATAAAGACACCAAATTCCGGGAATCCGAACAAAACAAGTTATATGCCAAGTAGAACATCCATTCTAACCATACCTCTCGCTACCATGTGCAAGAAAATGGTCAGATCGAGGCATTAAACAAAAAACTCTCTAACATTCTGCAAAAGATAGTTGGTTAGAACAAGAAGATTTGTATAGAAAAACTCCCCAATGCTCTCTGGGATTATCGGACGATGGCTTGTAATTCAACTCTGGTGACCCCATATTCCCTGGTGTATGGGATAGAGGCAGTCCTGCCCATTGAGATTCAGTTTCCCTCATTGTGAAAAATTGTCTATGATCAACAAACACTAGATAAGGTAGCTGAAATTTGTCTGGCTAAATTGGAAGCACTCGATGAGAATAGGCTTTATGCCCCACACAACTTGAAGAGGCATCAGAACAAGATATCCAGAGCTTTCAACAAGAAAGTCTGCCACCACTCTTTATTGCAAGGTGACATGGTGTTATCCCTGAGAACACCCATGATACATGGTAGGAAACCACCCATGCTAGAGCCCAAATGGTAAGGACCATACATCATTCACAAGGTTTTCCCCAATGGTGTGTACTCCCTAGTTACCATGGATAGTGAACATATAACTTCTCCCACCAACGAAAAAATCCTCAAGAAGTAATTTAAAATGATATTTTGTTTAAGATTTTTTACACCTAAATTTTAATCATAGAAAATTATTTGATCATTATATAATAAACACTTTAATTTTATTCTCATTTGGTTATTCATGATCTTTAACAAATAATAGCACCATTTTACCACTCTTTGGTACTCAAAAGGTTTTATAATTTTTTTAAGAAAACCTAACATCATTATATCTTTAGTCAAAGAAAATATTGTCTTATAAAAAATCCATTTTCTAAAAATGTTTTCAAAAAATGTTTTTAACCATTCCAAAATGAAGTATTAAATTCATTTTTACCCTTTTTTCTTTTACCAATGTTTTCAAAGGAATCTTCTTGTCACTTTCCAAAAAATGTATTTTTCTAACCTAAAAGAATATTATTTTTTACCTCATATATAATTAATGTATTTACCCACCAAAATTTCTTTGAATATTAATTTTCAGGTTTAAAAAGTCACTTTTTAAAGTAAATTTTTTTCAAATCGATTTTCAAAGAAAGGATTTTCAATTTTTTTTCAAAATTAAAATGATATTTTCCTCAATAATATTTTTAAAATATCTTTTATAGTATTTATATTAACTAATGACAATAACCCTTTATTTATACTCCACTTGGGATATATTAATTCGATATCATCCTTATTCTACCTCTAGATGATTTATGATCAATTTGTCTAAGGATAATATTCAAATTCAATTCCTTGATTCTTTTATTAGTCCCCTTAAAATATTCAATTTCCTATGATCATTAGACATTGATTTTTTCATAATTAACCATATAATTTATCATGGATATGTTTATTTACTAAACTGTATGTCATTTTTATATATGACATTCACTATGACAATTATTTGATTATCTGAAGGAATATTGATAAATCCATATTTTTTATTCCATATAGATATTTCCTAAACCGTATATCATTTTTTATAAAGTTTCTGGAAAATTTAGTGTAACTATGTGTTATTAATATAGATTTTCAGCTATTTATATATTATTAAATCTAAATATTAAAAAGTCAAATAATATTAATCAATAGTTCATATAATATTTTTATAGGAAATATGAAGCTATATAAGATTAAAAAAATGTTTTAAAATCCATGTAAGAGTAATCTAGAACTTGTTTCAAAATAATTATGTGTTTTAAGAGTATATATAAAATTAATCTTGGGTACACCATGATCTATTTTTTGGAGACGTTGGATATATTATTTGAATTTAATGATGATTTTTCATGATATTGAAATTATGTTATTAATGGAGAATTTTAGAGGATCCAAGAATGATATGTGTGGATATTTTAATAAGGAGAAGAGTTTCCATATTTTATAAGATTTTCTTGGTGATATTATTCTTAGAATATTAGTTGTTTACAAATAGAGATAAATATATTTGAATTAATACCACAATACCAATAATTATGGATTTTATAATGTTAAAATATGGATACTTTTCTAAATAATCAGGTTGAGTTTTAAGAAATAGATGAGTTGAACAAAAAAAGATGCGAGATAGAGATTGAGGGACCAATGTGCATATTGAATCAAAATATTATCATCTTTGTTCTTGAATAAATATATTCTTATTTTTTTATTGATTATCAGAGGACTAAAAATTTAAGAGAAAGAAAACATTGTGATTTTTCTTTCTATATCAATTAGTGGACTATTATAAGGCTGAATTCTCAAAGTAATATTGACAAGGCATTGATTAAGATCCTTTTTTTTCAAGGAATATATGAGTAATAAAATTCTATCATAGAACTCTCTTTACATTATAATAAGATCAATCATTTTTAACATTTTCAAGTGTAGTAGAGACCGTTTTCAAGGAAGATTAAGAACTACTAGCTCAAGGATAATACCATACTATACTACATTGTAAAAAGAGGTATTTTTTATGAAGAACTTAGTATTTGGTAGTAAACCTATTATAAAATAGTTATGGTTCTATGAAGAAGAAATACATTTATGTATTCACATTATAATATTGTTTAATCACATGTGTCTCAGATTTCACTAAATACAAAAAGGATGTAGAAAACCACATTGGGGGAAAACCTTATAAAAATATAATTTATATACATCACTATTATATTTATATATTTTATAATGTTTAATTTTTTTGATTTTTAAAAAAGTTACCCCATTATGAAAATATGTTTATAGCTTTGAATACACATAAAAGAGATTTTGTAAATGTATTTCCACACCGATTCACCCACTCTCAATGCGGCTGGATGAGTCCAATAGGAATAACGTTGACCATAGAAGTAATAAAATAATTTATTCTTCATGAGTTTGTGTTTCCCCAGGGTAAGATTATTGGGATATTAAACATTTATAATTTAGTATTTATATAGGTACATACCCTCTATTAAAAGGACCTTATTTTTTAATAAATGGTTTCATGTTCATATTAATGATTCTTTTTTCACTTTTTAGTTTTGAGATAGTTGAGTAATTATGTAAGAAAAATATATTATTACAAATGTTTTCACATATATATAATATTTTTCCAAGAGTTATAAAAAATCAATATGATGGTGTTAGTATAATGAATTGATTGCGAGTTTATACTCTTTAAACAATTATAAGATATGATTGTGAGTTTATTCCAAAAAATACATGTCCAATTTTCATAAAAGATTTGTGACCTTAATCATTTTACATTTAAAGGTAATACTCCCATTAGAATCTATGTGCAATTAGGAATTTCTTCTTATACTATTAGGGATTTAATGAAAAGAGAATAATATCCCAATATAAATGTTATTTGCATATTTTTTTCATATATGGATCTAAAATAAAATTCTTCATGACATGGTATTATTAAAATGAAGATTGGAATTATATGAATCCCAGATTAGTATCCTTTATTTAAAAACATATCAATGTAGAACTCAGTCACCCAAATTTGGATTTAAATATGAGGACTGTGTTGGTTCTTATGGGATAACTAAAATCTATGGGAAGTTTCCATAGTTGTTGGAGTCATTATCAATATGAGTAAAAAATGTAAAAATAATCATGTGGTCAGTTTTATCATTTTTTATTAGAGGTGGATCTCAATTATCCTTTGAACAATATATAATTTTCAATTTATGACGAATATAGATTTTATTTTTTCATTAATTATGAAAATGTGAAGGTATTTTATAAGGGTTCTAATAATATATGACATTATTTAGGAAAATGTCACAGAAGGCTAATGTAAATATCCTGTGGGAAGAAACTCTATAATGATTATAAATGTATAAAAGTTAATTGTAGCAATCATATGGATATGAGAATACATGATCAAGTAGGTCATCCCCATTAAAATTATTATATATGATATTAAACTTAGTAATTATTTATAAATTGTATATACTATGTCATGGTAAGAATATCGGTGACCAGAGGGACCATAATCAAAGTAATTTTGACAAAAGTTTATAGCCTAAAGAGGGTTCATGATGGATTTAATATTTATAATATAAAAGATAAGTTGATAAAAATGGTTATGTACATTAGTTCTCATTTCTAGTTGTTAGTCAACTTTTCATAGAATCTAATGAGTCATGGTTTGTATAGGAACTTGAGTTAGACTTACCTAACATACATGAAGATAAATTCAAATATTCTACTGATAGTAGGTGTAAAAACCCAATAGTAGAGAACTCTCCTACTCAATTAATGATTTCAAAGAGAATGAACCAAAAATGAAGAGGAACATATAGAACTATTTAAAAAGAAATATTTTTTGGTTCTTCCAAACATCTATAACAAAAAAGGTGAGAAGAAATTAAGTTTATTCATAGAAAAATATAGTGTTACCCCTATGGGAGTTGATGTCAATTTATGGAACATTGATACAAGCAATCTAATTAGAATGAATTCTGACTCTAGTTCTATTGGCATGAATGATACTGGTATAATTAACCTATGTAACACTCCGAGATTTTATAAAAAATATTCCTTTTAATTTTATTGATGTCTTGTGTTGTACGCTAAAACAAAAGGAGATTTCACTGCACGCATTTCTGACTTGTCTTGCGTTACACTCAATCGTGACCTTCCACGACAGCGTGTGTTGTACGCAATATCGAGTTTCACTAAACAACGATATGTTATATAAACTAGCCATTATGAATAGTAATACCCAATTCTTAAATTTTTTTTAAATTTTATCTTTCGAAATGGACTTCATTTTTGGATTCAGAATATTGAAATTAGCCTAGGTTGAATTTTTGGTATTTTTTTGAAAACTTTCAATTTTTGATGAATAGTGAAAACACTAGGTTACTATTTAAAAACCGAATTTTTATTTAAATAATTATTTATTTTATTTAATTTTATTTTAGTTCAAAATTGATACATAATACCTATATAAGTTCAATGTAATTAATTGGAGTAATTTTATAATAATTTTAGATATATAATTTTTTTTGAACTTTTCACCGTCTTTTACCCACCTCCTAGGAGAATTTGGAAATTCACATAAAACTTAATTTTACCGCTTCTGTGAGTGGAATTTTAAAAATCCAAGAGACATGGTTAATATCAAGTTCTAAAATGTGGTTCAATGAGATGAAATTAATTTTTGGTGAATAATAACTTTTTTACTTTTATTTACCACGGTTAAAAGTAAATAGGGTAATTAATGGTAAAAATGATATTATTATTACCCTAACACATGTCCTAATTCTATTGGATAAGTGTAATTAGACCAAAAACAACCTTAGGAATAAAATATGACCATTTAGGTCCACTTGGATTAGATTAGGACATTTATTATTAATTTATTTAAAGAAGGGTTAAAATAGTTAAAATCAAAGTTTAATAACTAATTAATTTTTAATATATGGTTATACATAAGATAAATTCTACTATAAATATTCATTATAAATCGAAACATATTTCCTACCTAATGGTATTTTATTTATAATTTTTAGACATTAAATAATTTAAGTTATTTATGACACAATGGTGATGCAGTAATTACCTAAATAATGAAATATTAAAATAATTGATATTATAAATACCCAAATAAATATAATTTGAGACTTTTTATGAATTACACTAATTTTATAGGTTACTATGAAATTTTAGTATTTAATTAATTAACTTTTTTCAAACTAATCATGCTGTTATGATTTTCACAAAAATCAATTACCAAATAGTTTCAAAATTGACATAAAATAGTTTTTAAAACAAATGTTATATTATTAATTGTTATTTTATTCCTAAAAATTTAAGATTCTGCCAAATTAATTAGATAAGGATATATATATTAATAATGAACCACTTGGGGTTCGTTTGTCTTGTTATAGTAAGTTTATTAACCTTATAGTGTAAGAAAACAAGAAGACACGGTAAAAGTAAAATTATTTAACTTAAAGTTAAATCTAAATGATAAGGTTAAGATAGAAACCTAAACTTTTATAAATTATATTGGATGAGAATATTTCAACCCATACCCACCTTATATTCAAAATAAATCAATTTGGAGCTATTAAAAACCAAATATGACTTTATAATAAAATAGTATTTTAAGTTTTCCTAAGGTGCCCCTCTCCTCCCTTATAAAAAGGGCACCCCTTACCTCTTTTCTTAACACCCTTTTGAGCCTTGAAGCTCAGCCAAACCCTACCCATTTCTCTTCTCCACTTCCCTAGCAACATTCTGGAGGTTCTGGTTTTCTCAAAAGACCAACTCTACTTCCTTAAGAAGAATCTTAAAGGAGGTGCGCCGAAGAAGAGGTAATCTCTTCTTCTACTTCTTCTTATTTAGCTGTATCATTATAAAGTAATAACATCAGTATTAATTATATTCTGATATGTTATTATAAATATGAAAAAAACCCTATTTCACCTTCTATCCATCCTACGCAAAACAAAATCACCACGCGTGCGTACGTACGAAATACCGTCTCCACACCGTGGTGTAATATGTTTTCGACCACCACATTACATGGATGGGCATAAGGGTGTAAATAAATAACTATATATTATTATTGTAAAGTGATATTGATTCTGAAATATTATACATACACTTCAATAAAATTTCATGATCATGGGAATGGTATCATCGCTCGTGCGTACGTACGGACTACCGTCTCCACGATGCGATGAGATTCATTCTCCATGTTAAGCATTCATGAATGATTATAAAGTATATATAATAAGTAATAATGAAATATATGACATAATAATGATACTGGATTTATTTATATATATATTTATGTCATCTACTTAATTTCATTCAATTCAATAAGGAAACAAAAACAACTTTCTTGCGTACGTACGACCTACCATCTCCATGAACGATGTGTTTCATTTCATTTATCTATTTATTATATATATATATATACTGAATATATATGATATATAAATCATGTTTTACATTTTTTAAGTAATTAAATCATGATATATGTAATAATAATATATAGAACAACAAGTCCAAACATGTACGATAAATGAAATGATTTTACCCAAAACGCTACTTTAACATGAATTTACAAAAGAACGGGTAATATAAAGTCATAAGTGAACCATATATGATATAATAACAATGAATATGAATCTATAATAATTCAATGACATTATTTAAATCATTATACAGGAGGTTCAGATACGTACGAAGCATATCAGACCTAAGGTAATGGATAATTATTTAATCTCATTCTTATCCGAGATTGTTTATTCGTAAGTATTTACTAGGGTTATGTTTATCATCCATGTCCATATGTTCTCAAAAATGTTTTCATAAAATATTTACCTTTATTCCATGTATGTTTAAAGTAATTTTTACCCTTTTTTGACTTTTACCCCATCATATATAAGGAATCTTTCTTTTGTTTACCATAGGAGGCACTTTTTGACTTTTCCTACAAAAGTATGAGAAGAATGTTTTTTAAATTATACAGCATGAACAGATTTTTACAGTTTCATAACGCCTTATATTCATGAAGTTTACTCTACAATATTTCATGAATATTTTCAACAAAATCCTTTTATTTTAAAATTTCATTGCACTTTGTGAAAAGAAAATGATTTTGATGAAGAAAGGATATTTTCCTCAAGAATTCATTTCAAGTGTTTTATGAAAACTATTTTCCATCTAAGATGACATTATTTCATATGTGTATGTTTAAAGTATAATGTCTCTATTATTTACATGGTTTCACTTTTCTTATGATGAAATGATATACATTTGTTTTATATTGATTATGTTATGATGAGATGATGTTTATGAAACCCATATTATTTTTTGGGTTATGATGAATGATTTATGTTTATTTTGTGGCACACGAAAAAATGATTTCATTATGAGTTGTGTGGGACCTATATCTACCTCCAATGCATTGGGTAAATATTTATATCTCATGAGATAGACATGGATGGAATGGTAAGTTAATCCGGTTCAGTAATACAGGACTCGAACGAGGAGTGAACTCGATTAATAAAGGGAATTTTTCCACTAAGATGGTCTTGGCAGCAATGCCTTGGGTGCTATGGAAATCATATCATGTGCTTAATGGTTTCCACAATCAAATATTTTATTCCCATTATATTTTATCATTATTGATTTTTCTTTATGATATATGCCTTATGTTCTTCCAAGATTTATGTCTTTGCTCAAGATTTTGATGTTTAGATTTTATGTTCAAGATTTTGCATTCAAATGTTTATGGATTGTTTTATGTTCTCTATGTTTAACCTTACTGATCATTTGAGCTCACACTTTTTATGTTTTCCTTTCCCTAGGATATAAATAAAGGTTTTAGGTAAGAAAAAAAGGGGAAGATCTTTATGGGAGATGTTGAAGATCTTTCACCACGATTAGAAGATTTTTTTTGAGTTTCCAAAGACACTAAACTATTACGGTCCTTGTGTGTCTGTTTTTGTTATGTATTAAGTATTCCAAAAAAGTAATGTAATTTCCATGTACGTCAAGCTTTGGTTCTCTACAGTTGGTATCATAGGAAAGGTTTATTTAAACTTTGGAAACTAGGTTGCGAAAACATTAGTGAGATCCCTAGAGATATTTCTAAGGTATGTCTAGGGATGTCACTAAGGTTAAGTATAAGTATAGGTTATAATACTAGAATTATGGTAACGATCTTAGAATTTAACCTAAGACGTTAGATATTGAAGGTAATCCCCCTTTATTATGTTGTTTTCCTAGCATAATTTTTTCCTCTTACACTATTCTTTTTGGGTTTTAGACGATGGTTGGAACCCTAAGGAACCATGTTGATCAATGTAATGGGCAATGAAATGATTTTCTTCCTGATCAAACCAATGTTTTGGGAGATGGAGTGAAAAATCTTATTGCTATACCTACACAAGCTATGAATCATTCTAGACTTCCGAATGAGCAGAGAAGGGAACAATATTCTATTGAGTCCTTCATGAGGCAACGTCCACCTTCTTTCAATGGGTCTTTTGATCCACTTGTTGCTGAACAATGGATCAATACCATTGAAAAGATATTCTCTATACTTCGATATTTGGAACATGATAAAGTCATTCTAGCTGTTTACTGTTTAGAAGGTGAAGCAGACCAGTGGTGGACTCTAATTAAGAATACAAGGCCACAAGATGAAATTGAATCCATGGAATGGGATGAGTTCAAGAACTTGTTTTTCAGTAAGTACTTCCCTAGTATTCTTAGAAAAAAGATGGAAAAGGAGTTCCTTGGGCTTAAGCATAAGGATGATGAATCTGTTGGTATATACGAAGCGAATTTTACAAGACTTTCAAGGTATGAATCTGGTTTTATCATCCAACCTGAAAATAAAGTTGAACGATTCTTCAGTGGATTAAAACCAAGTCTTCAAAGGGAATTAGCTATAAGAGACTTCAGTAGCTATGAAGAAATTGTGCGTTGTGCTATCAAGGTAGAAATGGAAGTTGGTGTTACATATCCATCTCATGGTTTTGACAAGAAACGAAAGATGGAGTTCAAGGAGAATTCTTAGAATAATGGTGAAAAGAAGATGAATGTTTCTTTATGCTCAAAGTGTGGAAAGAAGCATGGTGGAGATTGTCTTCAAGGGACTAGAATGTTTTTTATGTGTGGAAAAGAAGGTCATCGAGCACCTGAGTGTCGAAGTAATGGAAAAAGCGTTGATAATTATGTGAATAAAGAAAAGACTGTAGAGAACGCACCACCAACACTTCAATGATTCAAGTGCAAGGAAATGGAGCATTATTCTAATCAATTCCCTAATATAAGGGTTAATGATGATCAACATGAGAAACCACTTAAGGAAAAGGACAAAGGGAAGTCACATGTGATCACTATTGGCGATGTTGAATACAAAAACAATGTGGTGGAATGATTAAGTGTTTATGTAATGGGATTCCAAAATAATGTTGTATATAGTATCGTGAAATATTAGAATATTTATGTATTGGTCTATTATGGTTTTCAATAATTTTATGGTACTGGTAACCATGGAAAGTGATTGAGATATTTTTGCAAACAAGATTATATGCGCATAATGAAGGGATAAGGAGAAAATGAAATGTTTGACAGTATTAATGAGCTCATGACTGATATAAGGAAAAAGTTATATCATGGTTTGAGTATATAGAATTTTTGTAAAGAGTTAACTTTTGACAACATTCATGTTTTCACTAAGATTCAATGGGTATTCATTTTTCAAGAGAATACAAGATTAAGGTATTCACATGTTTGGAATGCGATCAACAAGATATTTATTTTGATATATGAGGGATAAATGATGGTATTCACGTGCTTGTTATATGACCTTTTCTGTAATCGTTCTCTTTATACTATGAGTTTGGAAAGAAGTATTTTGGATAATCCTAAAGATTGGAATGGATTATGTTGAACATAAGTTAGTATTGTTTAAGGACAGAAATGTTTTCGATATTATTGATATAATGTTATAATAGTGTAGTTTAAGAAAAGAAAAAACCTATAGATTAGGCGACAACCCATCATATTGGACAAGGCTGTGAGAATAGAACACACAACCAAAGGGCGACATGCCTTTATCGCCTACCACTAGACTACAGGAAGTCCCTGGTTATTAGAAACTAGTTTTATTTTATTAAGCGCTATGATAGATGAAGTATACGTCCATTTTAGCAACCATATACGATTAATCTCAGAATAGATGGACTTCTGTATATTTAATAAATTATGCTAAACTTTTTGCGATAGAAATAGATGGAATGACCTATCATTCTATCGCATAATCTGCTAACACTTCACATAAGACAAATTCAACTTCATTTCTTTAAGAGATGATGTGGAAATTGTTCAAGGCACAAACAACAATAAGATTGTACCAAAATCAAGTAATTATTTCTTTTAATTCAACAATTCTTCATCTTTAGGGAAATGACCTTGAATACAAAAAAATGTTGTCATAGTGTCCTTATATCCGATGAATTAGATGGTAACTTAAATCATCACAAATTTACAGATTTGTGATTGTTTGATTTTTCATAGCCATGTTCTCTACCACTCTTCATCAGAACATGATGGTTAGATTTCTCTTCCATATCCATATTTTCACCTATGTTCTCCTATGTGGAAACCCAGTGATTTGTTAATTTGGGTAACCGTTATATTTCATACTTTAGTTTTTAAAGATATGTTTTGGTATTCATTTTTACGATGTCGGTTTATATTAAAGAAAATTTCGAGTATTAAACCATTTATAACCTCGACGAATTTCAAGGACAAAATTCATTTTAAGGGGGGTAGAATGTAACACCCTGAGATTTTATGAAAAATATTATTTTTAATTTTATTGATGTCTTGTGTTGTACGCTACACCAAAAGGAGCTTGCACTACACACATACCTGACTTGTCTTGCATTACACGCAATCACGACCTTCCACGATAGCGTGTGTTGTATGCAATACCGAGTTTCACTAAACAATGATATGTTATATAAACTAGCCGTTATGAATAGTAATACCCACTTTTTAAAATTTTATAAATTTCATCTTTCAAAATGGACTTCATTTTTGGATTCGGAATATTGAAATTAGCCTAGGGTGAAGTTTTGGTATTTTTCTGAAAACTTTCAATTTTTGATGAATAGTGAAAAGACTCGGTTACTATTTAAAAACCGACTTTTTATTTAAATAATTATTTATTTAATTTAATTTTATTTTAGGTGAAAATTGATACATAATACCTATATAAATTCAATATAATTCATTAGAGTCATTTTATAATAATTTTAGATATATAAAAATTTATTGAACTTTTCACCGTCTTTTACCCACCTCCTAGGAGAATTTGGAAATTCACATAAGACTTAATTTTACCGCTTCTGTGAGTGAAATTTTGAAAATCTGAGAGAAATGGTTAATATCAAGGACTAAAATGTGGTTCAATGAGATGAAAATATTTTTTGGTGAATAGTAACTTTTTACTTTTATTTACCACGATTAAAAGTAAATAGGGTAATTAAGGGTAAAAATGATATTATTATTACCCTAAAACATGTACTAATTCAATTGTATAAGTTTAATTCGACCAAAAAAAACCTTAGTAATAAAATATGACCATTTAGGTCCACTTGGATTAGATTAGGACATTTATTATTAATTTATTTAAAGAAGGGTTAAAATAGTTAAAATCAAAGTTTAATAACTAATTCATTTTTAATGTAGCGTTATACATAAGATAAATTCAACTATGAATATTAATTAGAAATATAGAAATATTTCATACCTGATGGTATTTTATTTAAAAATTTTATACATTAAATAATTTAAGTTATTTATGACACAATGGTGATGCAGTAATTACCTAAATAATGAAATATTAAAATAATTGATATTATAAATACCCAAATAAATGTAATTTGAGACTTTTTATGAATTCCACTAATTTTATAGGTTAATATGATATGATATTATTGATTTAATTAACTTTTTTCGAACTAATCATACTGTTATGATTTTCATAAAAATCAATTACCAAATAGTGTCAAAATTGACATAAAATAGTTTTTAAAACAAATATTATATTATTAATTGTTATTTTATTCCTAAAAATCTTAGGTTCAGACAAATGACTTATATAAGGATATATATATTAATAATTAACCACTTGGGGTTCTTTTGGATTGTTATAGTAAGTTTATTAACCTTATAGTGTAAGAAAACAAGAAGACACGATAAAAGTAAAATTATTTAACTTAAAGTTAAATCTAAATGATAAGGTTAAAATAGAAACATAAACCTTTATAAATTCTATTGGATGAGAGGATTTAGACCCATCCCCACCTTAGATTCTAAATAAATCAATTTTGAGCTATTAAAAACTGAATATGACTTTATAATAAAATAATATTTTAAGTTTTCCTAAGGCGCCCCTCTCCTCCCTTATAAAAAGGGCACCCCTTACCTCTTTTCTTCACACCCTTTTGATCCTTGATGCTCGGCAAAAACCTACCCATTTCTCTTCTCAACTTCCCTATCAACATTCTGGAGGTTCTGGTCTTCTCAAAATACCAACTCTACTTCCTTAAGAAGAATCTTAAAGGAGGTGCGTCGAAGAAGAGGTAATCTCTTCTTCTGATTCTCTCAAGTTTCTTTCTTCTTCTAATTATTCTTATTTAGTTGTATCATTATAAAGTAATAAAATAATAATTACTTATATACTGATATGTTATTATAAATATGAAACAACCCTATTTCACCTTCTATCCATCCTTCGGAAAACAAAATCACCGCGCGTGCGTACGTACGAAATACCGTCTCCACGCCGTGGTGTAATCTGTTTTCGACCACCACCTTACTTGGATGGGTATAATGGTTTAAATAAATAACTATATATTATTATTGTAAAGTGATATTTATTCTTAAATATTATACGTACACTTTAATACAATTCCAAGATCATGGGAATGGTATCATCGCTCGTGCGTACGTATGGACTACTGTCTCCACGATGCGATGAGATTCATTCTCCATGTTAACCATTCATGAATGATTATAAAGTATATATAATAAGTAATCATGAAATATATGAAATAATAATGATACTGGATTTATTTATATATATATATATATATGTATGCCATCTACTAAATTTCATTCAATTCAATAAGGAAACAAAAACAGCATTCATGCGTACGTACGGCCTACCGTCTCCATGAACGGTGTGTTTCATTTCATTTATCTATCTATTATATATATATATACTGAATATATATGATATATAAATCATGTTTTACATTTTTTATGTAAGTAAATCATGATATAAGTAATAATAATATCTAGAACAACAAGTCCAAACACGTACGATAAATGAAATGATTTAACCCAAAACGCTACTTTAACATGAATTTACAAACGAACGGGTAATATAAAGTCATAAGTGAACCATATATAATATCATAACAATGAATATGATTCTGTAATAATTCAATGACATTATTTAAATCATTATACCAGAGGTTCAGATACGTACGAAGCATATCAGACCTAAGGTAAGGGATAATTATTTCAATCTCATTCTTATCCGAGATTGTTTATTCGTAAGTATTTACTGGGGTTATGTTTATCATCCATGTCCATATGTTCTCAAAATGTTTACCTTTCTTCCATATACGTTTAAAGTCATTTTTACCCTTTTTTTACTTTTACCCCATCATATGGAAGGAATCTTTCTTTTGTTTACCATAGGATGCACTTTTTGACTTTTCCAGCAAAAGTATGAGAAGAATGTTTTTTTAACTTATACGACATGAACGGATTTTTATGGTTTCATAACACCTTATTTTCATGAATTTTACTCAACAAGATTTCATGAACATTTTCAAAAAAATCCTTTTATTTTAAAATTTCATTTCATTTTGTGAAAAGAAAATGATTTTGATGAAGAAAGGATATTTTCCTCAAGAATTCATTTCAAGTGTTTTATCAAAACTATTTTCCATGTAAGATGACATTAGTTCATATGTGTATGTTTCAAGTATAATGTATCTATTATTTACATGGTTTCACTTTTCTGATGATGAAATTATATCCATTTGTTTTATATGGATTATGTTATGATGGGATGATGTTTATGAAACCGATATTATTTTTTGGGTTATGATGAATGATTTATGTTTATTTTGTGGCACACAAAAGAATGATTTAATTATTAGATGGGTGGGACCTATATCTCCCTCCAATGAATTGGGTAAAGATTTATATCTCATGTGATAGACATGGATGGAACGGTAAGTTAATCTGGTTCAGTAATACAGGACTGGAACGAGGAGTGAACTCGATTCAGAAAGGGACTTTGTCCACTAAGATGGTCTTGGAAACAATGCCTTGGATACTATAGAAATCATATCATGTTCTTAATGGTTGCCACAATCACGTGTTTTATTCCCATTCTATTTTATCATGATTGATGTTCCTTTATGATATATGCCTTACATACTTCCAAGATTTATGTCTTTGCTCAAGATTTTGATGTTTAGATTTTATGTTCAAGCTTTTGCATTAAAATGTTTATGGATTGTTTTATGTTCTCTTTGTTTAACCTTACTGAGCATTTTAGCTCACAATTTTTATGTTTTCTTTTCCCCAGGATATAAAAAAGGTTTTAGGTTAGAAAAAAGGGGAAGATCTTTATGGGAGATGTTGAAGATCTTTCACCACGATTAGAAGATTTTTTTTCAAGTTTCCAAAGACACTAAACTGTTACGGTCTTTCTGTGTCTGTTTTTGTTATGTATTAAGTATTCCGAAAAAGTAATGTAATGTCCATGTATGTCAATATTTGGGTCTCTACAAACTAGGTATGAAATTAGTTGTTATAAATATCACAATATTTATAAAATTTTATTTTATAAATCCATAGTTTATGACATCAACTACTAGTCATGTGGACTTTAATGACCAAGATGAAAAAAATCACGTTGGTGACATGATTATTTTGGTATAAAAACCAATATTGATTCATATAAATAATATTCCAAGGGGTTTATGATTTAATCAATATTAGAGGTTTTAGACACTCTCTGATAGTGCCACATCCAAATCCCTCCAGCTCTAAGCCTGCTTAAGTAAGGAAAAATATAATGTCATAGCCTATGGAGAACCCTCTGGGATAAGTTAGCTCAATCATGAAAGTAGAGAAGGATATGGGGATCTTTAAAAGGGATAATTTTTTCTCTATAAATATGAATATTGATAAATAAACAATATATCTTGGGATTGGAGAGAAGGACTAGCCTGCTTCTTCTTCCATCTCCATAGAACCTATAACATCTTACTAAAATGATTTTGAATCTTAGTGGGATAATGCAAATAAATATTTTAAAATTGTAAATAAGTTTAGATGAGAAAATCACCCCAAAGATTGGGGATGTAATTGTATGATAGGAATATGATTCCTATACCTTAGGATATGTTCTTAGAGTACTTTCTTCTTGCCACTGAAGGGTGGATATTTTTCTTTGGAGCATTGTTTTTTATTCCTTTTATGAGGGAAATTTCTTCCCTATTTTGATCCTCTAACTATTTATCCATTTTTATTTCTATTAATAAATGAGATAAGGTCTATGAGATATATACTATATATGTTTCAAGCTATAGTTAAATTATAATTATTTATGTTATTTTAATGTAAAAGTAAAGATATTATTTAAATTATATAAATGTAATCTATAATTAATCTTTGATATACTATTATATAAAAATTAAATGAAAAAAATAAGAAACACCATACATCTAGAATCTTTAAGGATTTATTTTTTTATACATCATTATAAAAATTTAAACAATTTTCTTAGTTTTTAAAATTATGGAAATATATGAACTTATAAACATGATTTTGTTTTAATCATGGATATAGGTAATATATATTCCTAGTCTTCAATAAAGATATCTATATGGTGATATATAAAAATTATTTTATAACTATTTTTAGGGCTAATTAAAAAACTTATGTGATATGAAAATATTTATAGTGTTTAAATAATTATAAGAATATACAATCAAGGATAATTTTTGATTAAAATTAAAATATTTTTAAATGAAAAATATTTTTTTTATAATGAGAAATGAAATTTTGAATTTATTAAACCTTATCCTTCCTCCCATAGAAATTTCATCTCATATATTTCTTAGAAACAATATGATTATATTTCAATGCTACCACTAAATGAAAAGAATGAATATATTTTGAAAATAATTGTGACATGCCATAAATATTCTTATATTCAATATTGGTTTGATTGGGAACCATATTTTTTTGGTGGTTGATCCTTGATATACTAATTTTAAATCTTATAAAGTTAAATACATAATTATTATTCATAGAACTATATAGTTTCTCATTTTATAGTAATTATTTTGTGATTCATTGTTTTTACCATGTTTTTTATGGACTCTGTTTTTGACTACATCAATTGCTTAATCTATTATTTATTTAATATTATGGATAAATACATCTACCAATAAGTTTGTTTGAATAAAAAATTTTCACTTTAATTTAATAAGTATTTACTATTTTTATTTCCATGGTCACTAATTTAGAACATGAAACATGTCATTTTTGCAACTTTTAATAATGTGCATATACAATCAATTAAATCTATTTATTATTTTGTTATTTTTTTGAGTGTTTGTTTCAATCCTTAATTATTTTTTCAAATTAATAAATAAATTCTTTATTTGTAAATGAAATAATTATTTTTATATTTTTTCAATTATCATTAATTCTCTTGCAAAAAAATTAATTATTTCGAATACATTAATTTTTCCCCACATATAGGTTTATTTTTATTAAGACATTGATTTTATAGTAAAACTTGGGATAAAAACATGGATAAATATTTATACACATATCTATTACATAGTATTTTATAAAATATTTTACCATTTTATAATTAATTTATATCTTTTGTATTGATTGATTATATATATAGGTAGATTTCATAACACATTTCACATAAACTTGATGATTTTTTTTGAAAACAAAATTTGAGATTTATGTTTCTTTGAAAATTGATACAAAATTATTTTATACTTCTTAAAAACAAATAAATACTTTATTCAGCCTCAATTATTGTTGTAAAAAAAGTCAAATTCTTATTAAATAAAAGGGAATGTAATGGAATACAATTTTTAAAAGGTAAAATACATATTAAAAATTTATCCAATTAAAGTGATAAGAAATAATTCATGAGTATCGAACTTATCTAACTTCAAATTTTATTATTTTGAGTGGGGATTATTCATTACACACAAACCAATGTTCATGTTGTATTTATTTTTTCATTGTTACCTATATGCCCATTTATTATTCACATGTATATTATTATATATAGCATTGCATGAATGGTGTTTTAAATATGTATGTCATTTATTTTATTGATTTTGTAACTTGTAACCATTTATCTTTTTCTATATATTAACTATAATGAAATATCAAAATGCCGTGTAATGTATGTTATGTTATTTAACTTTTAGTTGAGTATTAAGGTGAGAAATATTTATCTTGGTTTTCCATATTGGTTATTAATGATTATATTTAAATGGAAAATTTGTTATGTGGTCTAATGTGTTTGAGTAAGGAATAGTTTTCCCAAGAAAATTATTTATTATAATTTTTTTTTTAATATTTTATAATACTAAATATGCATATATAGAAAAATGTTAATTAAGATATATTGACCAATTGTTTGATGAAATATGATGGGAATAAGAAATAACTTCTTTTATATAAATTATTATTAAGTATACGTAAATGAAAATATTTTATTATTAACAAATATATTTAATTTTTTACTTTAAATTATAAAATTAATAAATTTTATAGATTTATATACAAATTATAACATTACTTAAAATCTAATATCAGTCAAGTAGAGTGTTAATTAAAAATTTTGTATATACTCTATATATAGAATTTAATGATTAAAAAATTATTTAATTAATCTAAATATAACAATAATTTTAATTAAATAGAAAATTTAATACAATAAAACAATAAAAATGTATTATTTATTTGTATTTTTTTCAATTTTTTTATAATTTAGATAAATATAATGATCCACAATTAATGTGATTTTATAAATAAAAGATAATTAATACATTGATTTAATAGTTATTAAACATTATATACATAACTAAAATTATTAAGAGATATATTATATTTTTAAAAATGATTTCATTATTATTTAATATTTTTTTTGTTAAAAATATAAAATTATAAATTTGAATTTATATATTAATAGTATTTTTCATTCCTTTTTAAATATTTTATTTTTATGTTTTCTTTTTTTAACAAAATCAGTTGATTGGTGGTTGATAATTTTTTGTGAAATTTTAATTTCATTTTAAAATGGATCGATGTTTCATATATCATTATTGTTAAGCATCGAATGAGTTTGAGAATCTTTTTGAATTATTGTTTTGGATATTTTGTTCAAAAATTCACTAGATAGAGAGATCTTATTCTATGTTTCTGTTATATTTATGCGGATAGGCTTTGGTTAACTCATGTAGAAGTGATTTATCATATAACTAGAGTTCATTTTCAAATTAATATAACGTATGAAACCATAATGGGTAAAAATTTCACTAAAAATCTGACATAAGGAGACACGATATATGTACCTTTACAATATTTGATATTTTATAAATTTCATTTTTTTATCAACATGAAAATATATCCAAACTATATTTCAATGAAATGGGTATACATTATACATTATTTTTTGTGCTGAATAGTCACCCTATGAATTTTAAGATATTTAAGAAATTATTAAAGTATATTATGATATTTGTGAATCCTAGTTAAGATAAAATAGCAAAACAAGAATTGCTCATGTGATTATATAATAGAAATACATTTTGTGATTTAGTAATAATTAGATTTACTATCTATTTATCTTTTCATGAATTCTATAATAAATATTAAAACATTGTTATAAATGATTATGAGGTGTTAAACAGTTCAGGTTTATGAGCCAGTGGTTTGGTGTACCGGGTTATCATCAGCTGGTGACAGATATATGGGGGGACTCAATCCAAGGGCACACCTAGGTGGCCATTCACAACAAGTGGAGGAGGTTAAAAAAGGGGTTGCAGTAGTGGGCTGGGAATATCCATCCTAGTGACCAAAATTTGTAGGATCATAAGATGGATGTGGAGCGCTTGGAATCTAGTCTAGAGGAGGATTGGGATGATTCAATTTTCACCGAGATCTATGTTAAGAAGAGTGGATTTGGATGACTTGATCGTTTCCCAAGAACGCAGGGCAAGGGAGAGAGCAAAGATCAAATGTCTTCGTGAAGGTGACCAAAATACTGCCTACTTCCATACTTTCATAAAGGAGAAGAGGAGGCCTATCAAACCAAATATTGTTATAGAGGATGGATCATATACTGATGATGGGGATGTGGTCAGGGATATGGTGCACAATTTCTTCAAAGACCTATTGGCAGGCCCATGCACAACCATGCCAAATGGCTATCCGGTAGGGGTGAGGAGTTCTGGGGAGAGGTTCCTACGCTTGTCTTGGTTCATGTCAATGAAGCACTGGAAGAGATCCCATGGGAAGAGGAGGTTCAAAATTCCATGATGAGGCTCAATCCATAGAGCGCTCCGGGCCCCGATAACTTCCCAGGCTCGTTTTACAGGGAATCTTGGGAAGTTTTTAAATAGGATATCATCACTTCTATCCAAGAATTATTTCAAGGTGGTGGCTTGACGCGGTTGGAATGCACTAATTATCTAGTAATAATCCCAAAGATCAAGGATCCATCCTCCCTCATCCACTACAGACCAGTAAGTTTATGTAATTTCCCTTACAAGATTCTGGATGGTATTCTTAATGCTAAGCTGTCTGAGCTTCTGCCCCGATGGATCTCCCTTGAACAACATGGCTTTGTAAGAGGCCGAAAAATACATGGTGCTATCACATTATCGTACGAGATGCTGAGGTATCTCAAAATCAAAACCCATGGCTCTAACATAGAAATTAAACTGGACATGAATAAGGAATACGACCGAGTGTAATGGGGATACATCAACAGGGTACTCGCCCGCATGGGGTTCTCTGCTTGGGCATGCGATCTCCTCTTTCGTTGTTATAGATCATCATGGATGGATAGCTCCTTCATGGGGAGCACCCATGGTTTCTTTAAGGTGGTTCTAGGACTTCGGCAAGGGGATCCCATCTCTCCCATCAAATTCCTCCTAGTTCAGGACCTGCTCAGCCGCATGATCAATAGAGGCATCACCAATGGGGACATTCATCCCTATCGAAGAAAAATGAACCTCCCAACAACCTCCCATATGATGCTTTCTGATGACACAATTATTTTCATGAATGTTGGGAAGAGGTCAATGCAGGGTATCAATAGAATTCTGGAGGATTACAGTCGCTAGAGTGGCCACACGATCAACAAAGACAAAAGATACTTCTATATCTATAACAAATGTGATGATCGAAGGAAAATGCATCTGAGTAATAGGTTGGGGGATGAAACAGGGGTATTTCCCAATGGAATACCTTGGCACCCCTCTATCCCATGGCAGGACAAGAATATGGGATTTTAATCGGGTGGTGAGGAGGATTTCAAGACGTGTGCTCAACTGGAAAACTATTTTATGTCCTTTGAGGGAAAGATAACATTGGTCAAAAGTGTCCTAACAGTGATCCCAATTCATGAAATTACTTCCACTAATGTTCCTAAGGGGGTCATTTTTGGAACCACTTTGTGTATAAGGTTGTATTTGTTGTCAATAGTTGTCAATGAAGATCAAAATAAAGGAGATCAAGAAGCACTCTAATGAGATGGAGGAATGGAAGATCAAAATGAAGGAGATCATGAAGTACTCTGATGAAGTAGAGGAATGGTAATTCATACGATTGTTGTACTGATCATAAGTTCAAAGAACTTGTGTCAAAGGTGATACATTGTTTACAACAATGAAGAATGTGAGGTGTAATCCATCTGAGGATGATTAAAGAAGAATGGGGTTTTTGGATTAAGACCATGCAATTCCTTATGATTTCATGAGAACCATGCAAGATACTTCTTGACGAATTGAATCATATGGTTTGAATGAAGTAGATCATGATGGTTGACGAAGAAGACAATGTGAAAATGATTGGAGTTCTAAGATGGCCGTGTGGGGATTGGAATTCTGAGATATCCATGCACATCACATTGTCATAGAAAATGACGATGCTAAAGTTAATCCTTCAAAGAATACATATCACAATAGTGGAGTTTTTGAAAAAATCAGAAGAGTTGCTGAAGTATATAGATCACCAAGAAGAAGTGCTTTTGAGGTGATCGTGCTTGTTGACAAAGCAAACAAACGACATACAAATTTGTTGACAAAGGAGATTCCATGGTGGCATGTCGAGTTCAAGGACTGTGGATAATGATCCATGTTTTATTCAAGGAACATCGACAAAGGAATGGATGATTTGGAGGTGGACAAAAAGAGAAGATACAAGGTGGCGCCATTTCCCAGTGTTTGCCAAATTTTTGGGCCTGAAAATCAACAAATAAAGAAAAGTGTTTTTGGCAAAGGGACTTGCGCACCGATGTCTTGCATGATAGGAAACTTGTTCACCATATGTTTAAGAAGATCATATCATCAAAATATGGCAAAGGGATAAGGGTCACGCAAGTTTTGGTGAGGTCGCGTAGGTGACTTGCACGCCGCGAAGAGACTTGCACACCGATGCCTTGGAAGCTTGATAACTTTTGCGCCTATGGTTTTTCAAGATCAGAAGATCAAATTTTGGGAATGGAAAGAGGTTCGCGCAAGTTTGGAAGTTGGTCGTGCAAGTGACTAGTAGGGGAAGAGACCTGCGCGCCGAGACTTGCACGTTGATGATTGACTTGCGCGCCGTCACGTAGGGTGGTCAAATTTCCTATGAATACTGGACCACCCCTCCTCCTTTACTATGGAGTTAAACACTTAGAAAAATCAGAGCTCCCATCACGCAGGTGTAGAAGTCCCGCAAGTAGTGTGTGGTCGCGCATGTAGACTTGCGCGCCAGTGTTTGAAGCTGCGTGACAGTTGTTGGCTGCGTGCCCAAGGGGATTTGGGTGAGAAAGTAAGTGAGTCGCGCAGGTTTGAAGTTCAAGAAGGCAGTGTCACGCAGGTGATTTGGTGACACTTGCACGCCAGTTTGGACTTGCGTGCCAAAAACTTTCTCACCATATTGAGACTTGCGCGCCGTATTGAGACTTGCACGCTGGGCTTGAAAAGGAGCGCAAGGTGTTGTTGGAGCGCGCCCGCCTTTCTGGAGCTACACGAGAGTTGAAAGATTTCCTGATACTTTCGGTGCAAAGTGAGATTAAAGGGGAAATATAAATGACAAATGCATGATCTCAGGAATACATAGAGAATTGATTCTGACAATTCCAAGTAAGCTGAGCTTCACTTATTGAGCAATCACACCAGTGGTTGTGATTCAGGCAGACGAATAAAATAAGATCTAGTGTATTAGTCATTTCACTAAAGAAGAAGGTTTGAACTAAAAAGAGCATCAACTCTAAAACCTAAAGCAAGAAAAGTCTCATGCTGAACAGGAGACAAAGACTTCAATGAAAATATTTGAAGAGACCTTCACGTCTATAAACTGAGTGGGACTTCACCAATGGCAGTGAGCCAGGGGGAGTCAACGGGAGTGACCCGAGGGACGCAGTGAGCTATCCCTGAACCTTTTATAAAGGCAGTGAGCCTGGGACAAAGTGACTATTCCCAAACCATTGTAATCCACAACTAGTGATGATTGGTGGAATTTCTTACAACCGAAAACTTGTCGGCATATGCTCCTTGGACGTAGCCTATAGTGGTGAACCAAGTAAAATTGCTGTGTTATCTCTTTGCATGTGAATGTTTCATTTCTGATCATATCCATCATACAGGTTTAAGTAGTTCCTACCAACGTGGGAACAAGATCCACAACTTTAAGAATAAAAATTTTACACCCTGATTCACCCCTCCCCTCTCAGGGTGTCCCGGGGTCCTACAAGTGGTATCAGAGGTAGGTTAACGTATGTTGGATATTCTCCAGAAATTCTATTCAGAAGAGGATTTGAGTTTCTTTCCTAAAGTCAACAATGAAGACCAGTCTTGATGAAGATTCAGTCATTTCTGAGCAGAAGTCTACATCTAGGAAGACCATGACAAATAGGAAAAAGAAAGAGAAGAAGCAGCTAAAGAAGTCCCACATATCCAAAGAAAATTAAGAGTCTTCTTCTCCATGCCATTCCAATAATGAAAAAATATCTGGCTTGGAAAGTATCGAGAAGGTGGCTCAGAATTATTCCAGATGAAAGGATTACATCCCTAATTCAAGCTTTCAAGAAAAACTCAACACATATCTGCATGATATTCTTGAAGAAAGGGTTGGTATTATTTGTAGCCTATTCTAATCTATGCAGGTTGAGATCACTCGATTAGAAAGGGAATCTGACAATATGTAAAAGGGATTGGAAAGAAAAGTTCTGGAAATTATGAATCTCACCAAATAGATTAAATTCTTTGAAGAAAATGAGGAACTCAATAAGACTCTAAATGAAAAGATCCATGCACTTGAAGTTGACCTGAAGAAGAAAAATGAAGTCAAGAGTTTTTTTTTTGGAAGAAACTTCCGTGAAATTTAGGGAACTTGACTCTTTGTTACAAAACAAAGTTAAGATGCATGAAGATGGGGTTGAAAGATTGAAGAAGACTTGTGAAGAGAAGATGATCATGATTGAAGATCAGAAGATCATCCTCAATATTGAGGGTAAAAAATTGGAAGCCCAGATGACCAAGATTGAGAATACACATATTGATACTTCACAAAAGAGTGAAATGAGTGATTCTTGTACTCAATGTCTGTTGGAGGAATCAAAATCTGAAATACCTCCAACATGTGACAAGAAGATTATGACAACTCTTGATTATCCACATCAAGAATCAGTTGATACTGGTACTCAATGCTCACTAGAGGATTCTATTGTCAAAAGACCTCCAACATGTGATAAGAAGATCATGACTTCACTCATTGATCTATCACAAGCAACTGAGAATGTAAAGGTACCATCCAAACCATCTTGTACTCATGTTTCTATATAAGTTCCCCCAAACAGTGTAGGATGGAAGAAAAGTTCTAAATAAGTATGGATGAGGAAAGGTGAGAATACGAAACCTACCACCATGGCTAGGGTGGATGAGAAGAAAAGGGAGGAAGTTGGTTCATCAAATAGAGAACAAAAGATTAAGAAAAAGGCCCAACAACCTCATACAGAAGATACAAAGAAGAAAAGATTTTTGGTTCAATGTTGGTGCTGCAACAGATTTGGGCATTGTGCACTGGATTATTGGTACAATCCCTTTAAAGGAAAATCACAAAGAAATCTTGTATCAAAGGGAAGAAATACAGATAAGAAGAAGAAACATCTGCAGGTCCAGAAGCATATGTTTACAGCAAACAGATTTGGAATGCTTGATAACATCTGTGATGTATTGTAACGCCCCGACCCCAGCTACCCAGAGTCGGTGCATTACTTCGTAACATTGCCATGATCACAAAAGATCAAGTCTCGAAATACCGATTAGTTTAGTAGCCTTGGAAACACTAGATACATTTGTAAATGTTACATTACATCATAAAGTGAAAAACTACAATAACATAGTCTCCATAGTCTACACTTCTATCCTCTTCGGACTATCCCTGCAGGTCATTCATAAAATACTTCTCCACATCCTGGAAAATATTAAAACATTGAAAGGGGTGAGCTCAGATGCTCAGTAAGGATAACAATAATGCGGAAGCTTTCATAAATAAACATAAAAATTTAAGGCAATGTATAACTAAAACAAAAGCCTTTCAAACTTGAACATCAACATAATATGGCAAAAGTAAAATGAGATAATGCCATTTACTTATTCACATGGATATTCTACTGGTCGAATAATCACATGCAATATCAATAACCACTTTCATAATGATGGAATGAATAATGCCAGACTATCATAACCACGTAGTCAAGGCCTCATTCCAAGACCACAAATAAGCTTTTGTCAAGGCCTCGTGCCAAGACACTAGTTTGTCTCATGAGACCTGCCGATGCATCGAGGAGCTATAGCAGGCTCCACCCGTCACTTATTAAGTCCAATGCATTCCTCATATGAATAGGTTTAAACATATCATAAACCATAACATAATCATATCACATAAAACATGCATAAAGGAAACATAACATTTCCACATTTCAATCACAAGATATAAATACAACACATTGATATAATAAAAATGCTTTCAAAACCATTTTCAATACCAAAATAAAAGAAAGTTAAAACTTTGTATTTATTTTTCAATAAAAAAAAGTGATGGCTTGTAGAGGAAGCCGAAACTCAAATAATGGTCATGGTGGCGGAGAAGTCATTGTTGCCGCATATGTACGGAAATAAAAACATTCCCTTTTTGTCGTTTAGTAAAACGCTTCGTATAAAAAAAGATTCTTTTTGAATAAACGTAAAAGTCAAAGGGGTTTATACACCGTATAAAAGAAAGTTGTGTATAAAACCAAATATGCCTCAATGAAAGGAGATTGAGACGAATTCATTAAAAGATAATTTTTAAAATAAAATAGATATTTTATGTGTATTCACTATAGGTACACATAAATAAAGTAAAAATACAAAATAGGACATAATAATATCATGACATAATTTGAAAGTAGGAGATTAACCCAAAGAATGGAAGTTGGGTTAAGAAATTCCCTTACCTCGTGTCCGACTTGACTCAACCGTTCTTTAACCTCCTGATTAATAAACTAGAGTTAATATATACCTTATTAAGAACCATTTTTAATTTCATTATTCTTTTTATATCACTTATTACAATGTTATGAACATTATGTAATTATTTAAGTTAATAACAGTCGTTTTGTCGATCTTTGTTACTTGAGTCAACAATAAATTTCTTATAATTACAAGTTGTTTATGTGGTAGAAATATCCATTATATCCAGAATTATATTCATGATGTAGATATCATATATATCATATATATACAGTATATACATTCATTCATAATGTCACGTAACATTTAGAGGTAAGAAATGAAATGCACCGTTCATGGAGACGGTAAGCCGTACGTACGCATGAACGCTACTTTCATTTCTATTTCATATTTAATGGAACGAAATCATAATGATATAAGTGTATAATATAATTCCAATATAATATAGTGTATAATACCATTTACTCCATCCTTTATACATCCCACGTATGGCATTAACGATTCAAATCACTTTGAGGAGGCGGTAGTCCGCACTTCCTAAAATGAAATTATCGCGTTTTACCCATAATGGAAATCATAAAGTATGCCATAAATGAGAAATACAGAAGCATAAGTAAAACATAAACATATTATATATCATATATAAAAATAGTGACATCTTAATGGCCACCTTTGAAGGTGTTATATGAGTGTTGAACAATCATCGTTTCGTGAGGCAGAAATTCGCCATCCACAGAAACCGTATGTTCTTTAACCATTAGATGTAGGTGTGTGTAAGTGTAGCTCGAATAATTCTTATAAAAACATCCTAGTATATTGAGGATACTGGTGTTGTTACAAAAGAAATGAATAAAAAGAGTTTAGGGGGTTGGAGAAGAAAAATAAAACAAAACAACATTAGAGAAGACATTACCTCAAAATCGGGTAACTCTTTTTGATTTGAGCCAAAGGCTTCCTTGGGAAGTGTTCTGCCCAAAGTGAGGCTTCTAGGAGTAATAGGGGGAAATTTGGAAGAGTATTTGGGCATATTTTGGCTGAGACAAATGGATTGAAAGTGTGAATGAGGTGGTATAGGTGGGGGCCCTTTATAAGAGGAGAGGATGGGCTCTTTTGGAAAGATTGAAATGTTACATTATTACACAATGATTTTCGGATTCTAAAGGTCCCAAACTTATATAATTCGAGTCTAAGGTGATAAGGGTTCAAAATATCCTCATCCAATTGGCTTTTGACAAGTGTAGGCCTTGGATTTTGCATTATCTTCCCATTTTATTTAAATCGTTAAATAATGAGGTCATCACTGCATCATCATGATGTCTTAAATAATTTAATTTATTTAATGTCTAAAAATTATAAAAAAAATACTATGATGTAGGAAATCTTTTTAGCTTTCTAATGAATATTTATAATCAAAATTGGGACTTTTTTAACCCCACTTAAAAACTATTTTTGTAAAATAACTCATGTTTGTGTCAATTTAATTTTAACATTAAATAAATATATATTAATGTCATTTTCCAACTAAAGTGGCTCCATGGGGTCCCCAAGTTGACCCATGGGTTGTCTTGGTCGGCCATGACTCATCCAATAGGAGTAGGACAAGTTTCATGCTCATCTCATATTATTAAAACATCATTTTTACCTTAAACTACATTAATTACCTCTAATCGCGATTAAGAACTTAAAAGTTACTATTCACCAAAAAATTATTTTAATCTCATTGAACCACATTTTACTTCTTAATGACAACCATGTATGTCGGATTTTTGAAAATCAAATCATAGAAGTGGTAATATTTCATTTTAACGAAAAATCAGTTTTTAACAACCACTTAGTGGTTTCACTATTCATCAAAAATTGAAGTTTTTCAGAATAAGGACAAAATTTCGCCCTAAGCTATAATTGATATTCCGAATTCAAAAATGATGTGTATTTTAAAAAATTACAAACATATAAGTTGTATTAATTAATTTTATAATTAATTCCCGCTGTTACAACAAATAGCGTGTTTTTAAGAAACAATTTATATCAAAAGTTTGGCAACTGTTTATGTCCAATTTCAATGTTAAATTAATTCTAATGACCACCATTGGATAAAATGGTAAAAATATATTCTAATTATACATTAAAACCACTAAATATTATAATTTATCACAATAAATTATTTTGATTAAAAAAGTTGTTTTAAGTATTTTTCACTATTCATAAAAATTTAGAAGTTCTCAGAAAAATACCAAAAATTCAACATAGGCTTATTTCAATATTCCAAATCCAAAAATGAAGTCCATTTTGATAAATAAAATTTATAAAATTTCGAAAAGTAGGTATTACTATTCACAACGGCTAGTTTAATTCGTTGTGGTGTGTGTTAGAGCTTGAGGTTGCGTACAACACACGCTATTGCATTATTCGAAGTGAAACGTACCGTGGAAGCTTGGGGTGTTACATTATCCCCTCCTTCAATAAATTGCGTCCTCGCAATTTGAAATTTTTCTTTGAAAATAAAAGGTTGAAAAGAGAAAATACCTTTGAGGAAAACCCACATCGGAAATAAGGTTAATAAATATATAACATTGAAAGAAAGCAAGATAAGTACAAAGGTCACCCGATATAGCCCATTCTAGGATTCTATGAAAATATGGATATGGAGGAGAAACAAACCATCAAGGTCTGATGTAGAGTTATAGAAAACAGGATTAGGAGAAAGTTTAACCACAAGAAAATCACAAACTTGTGATTGGTTAAACGGTCATTGAATCCCCAGTTGGAAAAGTTAACCGACAACATTTTTGTTTTAAGTTACCTTTTATAATGTTGAGGAATTTATTTAGGATATTTACTAAGAACGTAAGGGAATATACATACTTGTTATGTATACTTTCATTCGTTAATAAATTTTTACCACAAACCCAACTTTTACTCCAAATGGTAACGGAACTCAAAAATATTCTATTTATCCTAATTGTATAAGGTTCAAAATGTTAACACATACCATTTAGATTAGTAAAACTATTTTGTAATAACCAGGGACTTCCTGTAGGCTAGTGGTAGGAAATAAAGGCTTGTCGCACTATGGTTGTGGGTTCGATTCCTGCAGCTTTGTCTGGCGCGACGGGTTATTCCCCACCCTGTAGGTTGTCCTTTTCCTAAAACTATAGTTTTATAATATTCCAAAAATAATCTTCAGAAATTATTTAACCTTAAACAATACTATCCATGGTTCAACTTAATCCATTCCAACCTTAATAGTTATCCAAAATACCTCCGTCCAGACATTCTCTAAAAGGTCTCTAAATTCCAAAATCAATTGTAACATCAGATTCCCCAAACAAAGAAAAGTTTCTCTTATTGTCACATACTAAAAATATGATTACCTTAATCATATTAAAACCTTACTGAAATCAACAAGTACTGTAGTACAATCCATATATATATATCACATTATTCTTATAACCAGAATATAATCCTTGAGTCCAAAAGCACCAATACATTAATTATTCTGCTTCAACTGTAGTCACAGCATAAGATTGGCCTTGATCCCTTGGCCTTTTCTGAGGTAAGTTTCCCTGACGCTTAGGACATTCATTTGCATAATGACCTTTTTCCCTACAATTGTAGCATTCAACTTTGACAGCCTCTTTCTTTCCCTTGCAATCACGAGCCTGGTGACCCTTTTCTCCACATTTATAACAAACTCCCATTCCTTTTAGGCAAGTACCAGGGTGATTCTTCCCCCAATTATCACATAATGGAAAATCCTTCTTTCCCTTTTTCCCTTTATCTGTCTCTTGTTCCACCGTCTATTGCTTTACTTTGTTGTCATAAGACTTAGAGAATTCCTTTTCTGTCTTGATAGAACACGAGACAATATCTTCGTATGATGAGAAGGATTGTGATACTAAAGCTCGACGGAGAAATGGTTTTAACCCATCAAAGAAACGATCAATCTTACTCCTTGGGTTACGTATATAATCGGCAGCATGCCTCGCTAACCTTGTAAAGTTAGCCTCATACTTTGTGACATTCTCATCCTCCTTCTGCCTCAAACTCAGAAATTGCCTTTCCATATCTGCTCGATGGTCACGAGGAAAGTATTTTTCTAAAAAAACTCTTTGAACTCCCTCCATTCCATATTTGATACGTCATCATCTTCCTTTGTGTTTTGAATCAGCGACCACCACTGATCGGCATCTCCAGTGAGGCGGTAAACTGCCATGACAACCTTCTCCCTTTCACTACTCCCCAAGGCATGAAATATTTTCTCTAAGGAATTTATCCATTGCTCAGCTACTATAGGATTTGTACTCCCATTGAAGGTTGGTGGTTGTTGCCTCATGAAACGGTCTAGCATTGATCCTCCACGTTGCGGATCAGGGTGCTCCATACGAGTAAGGTTATTATTCATAACCTGAGTGAGTTGTCCCAGTATGGTAATAAGTTGATCAGCACCAGTTGTATCTCCAGATCCACAATAATTATCTTGAGCAGGAGGGAAATCCCTACACGGAGTTCGTACATTGATACAGTTTCCATTCCTTCCACTAGGTGCCATTTCTAAACAATGGCATAAACTATATTAGTTTATGAATCAAAATACATAATTCCATACTTATAAAATACTTAACATAAATTGAACTAATTATGGATATAATCCATAATTATAAAAATGTTTTCTTTGAGGAAGTATATAATCATAACCCTTCATAATGATTTGTAAAGAAAATGAGAGTTATCCTAAGCATATCCCCCGGGAGTGTCGTAACCAAGAGTGCAACAAGTCCCGTTGTCGTGCACCAGTTCCCGTTCGAGTCTAGCTCAAAGCAGTGTTTTCGGGTTTTACCCCTAGGTACATCTGTGCCAGAGCCGCCTCTACCTGCTCGTATCCAGACAGGGATATATTGCTCGGAAAACTCACAACATCTCTATAATACCAAAATTCTAGGAAGTTCTTCTATACTAATCCTCAAAGTTCATCTTAGGTCTATGTTCTCTAATCAGAGTTTATCTAAATCTAGCTTCCAAGGTTAGTACTAAACTGCCTCTGATACCAACTGTAACGCCCCGACCCCAGCTACCCAGAGTCGGTGCATTACTTCGTAACATTGGCATGATCACAAAAGATCAAGTCTCGAAAGACCGATTAGTTTAGTAGCCTTGGAAACACTAGATACATTTGTAAACGTTACATTACATCATAAAGTGAAAAACTACAATAACATAGTCTCCATAGTCCACACTTCTATCCTCTTCGGACTATCCCTGCAGGTCATTCATAAAATACTTCTCCACATCCTGGAAAATATTAAAACATTGAAAGGGGTGAGCTCATATGCTCAGTAAGGATAACAATAATGCAGAAGCTTTCATAAATAAACATAAAAATTTAAGGCAATGTACAACTAAAACAAAAGCCTTTCAAACTTGAACATCAACATAATATGGAAAAAGTAAAATGAGATAATGCCATTTACTTATTCACATGGATATTCTACTGGTCGAATAATCACATGCAATATCAATAACCACTTTCATAATGATGGAATGCATAATGCCAGACTATCATAACCACTTAGTCAAGGCCTCGTGCCAAGACCACAAATAAGTTTTTGTCAAGGCCTCGTGCCAAGACACTAGTTTGTCTCATGAGACCTGCCGATGCATCGAGGAGCTATAGCGGGCTCCACCCGTTACTTATTAAGTCCAATGCATTCCTCATATGAATAGGTTTAAACATATCATAAACCATAACATAATCATATCACATAAAACATGCATAAAGGAAACATAACATTTCCACATTTCAATCACAAGATATAAATACAACACATTGATATAATAAAAATGCTTTCAAAACCATTTTCAATACCAAAATAAAAGAAAGTTAAAACTTTGTATTTATTTTTCATTAAAAAAAAGTGATGGCTTGTAGAGGAAGCCGAAACTCAAATAATGGCCATGGTGGCAGAGAAGTCATTATCGCCGCATATGTACGGAAATAAAAACATTCCCTTTTTGTCGTTTAGTAAAACGATTCGTATAAAAAAAGATTCCTTTTGAATAAACGTAAAAGTCAAAGAGGTTTATACACCGTATAAAAGAAAGTTGTGTATAAAACCAAATATGCCTCAATGAAAGGAGATTGAGACGAAGTCATTAAAAGATAATTTTTAAAATAAAATAGATATATTATGTGTATTCACTATAGGTACAGATAAATAAAGTAAAAATACAAAATAGGACATAATAATATCATGACATAATTTGAAAGTAGGAGATTAACCCAAAGAATGGAAGTTGGGTTAAGAAATTCCCTTACCTCATGTCCGACTTGACTCAACTGTTCTTTAACCTCCTGAATAATAAACTAGAGTTAATATATACCTTATTAATAACCATTTTTAATTTCATTATCCTTTTTATATCACTTATTACAATGTTATGAACATTATGTAATTATTTAAGTTAATAACGGTCGTTTTGTCGATCTTTGTTAGTTGAGTCAACAATAAATTTCTTATAATTACAAGTTGTTTATGTGGTAGAAATATCCATTATATCCAGAATTATATTCATGATGTAGATATCATATATATCATATATATACAGTATATACATTCATTCATAATGTCACGTAACATTTAGAGGTAAGAAATGAAATGCACCATTCATGGAGACGGTAAGCCGTACGTACGCATGAACGCTACTTTCATTTCTATTTCATATTTAATGGAACGAAATCATAATTATATAAGTGTATAATATAATTCCAATATAATATAGTGTATAATACCATTTACTCCATCCTTTATACATCCCACATATGGCATTAACGATTCAAATCACTTTGAGGGGGCGGTAGTCCGCACTTCCTAAAATGAAATTATCGCGTTTTACCCATAATGGAAATCATAAAGTATGCCATAAATGAGAAATACAGAAGCATAAGTAAAACATAAACATATTATATATCATATATAAAAATAGTGACATCTTAATGGACACCTTTTAAGGTGTTATATGAGTGTTGAACAATCATCGTTTCGTGAGGCAGAAATTCGCCATCCACAGAAACCGTATGTTCTTTAACCATTATATGTAGGTGTGTGTAAGTGTAGCTCGAATCCTTCTTATAAAAACATCCTAGTATATTTAGTATACTGGTGTTTTTACAAAATAAATGAATAAAAAGAGTTTAGGGGGTTGGAGAAGAAAAATAAAACAAAACAACATTAGAGAAGACATTACCTCAAAATCGGGTAACTCTTTTTGATTTGAGCCAAAGGCTTCCTTGGGAAGAGTTCTGCCCAAAGTGAGGCTTCTAGGAGTAAGAGGGGGAAATTTGGATGAGTATTTGGGCAGAGGTTGGCCGAGCCAAATGGCTTGAAAGTGTGAATGAGGTGGTATAGGTGGGGGCCTTTTATAAGAGGAGAGGAGGGGCTCTTTTGGAAAGATTGAAATGTTACATTATTACACAATTCTTTTCAGATTCTAAAGGTCCCAAACTTATATAATTCTAGGATAAGGTGATAAGGGTTCTAACTCTCCTCATCCAATTGGCTTTGGACAAGTTTAGGCCTTGGATTTTGCATTATCTTCCCATTTTATTTAAATCGTTAAATAATGAGGTCATCACTGCATCATCATGATGTCTTAAATAATTTAATTTATTTAATGTCTAAAAATTATAAAAAAAACAACTATGATGTAGGAAATCTTTTTAGCTTTCTAATTAATATTTATAATCAAAATTTGGACTTTTGTAACCCCACTTAAAAACTGTTTTAGTAAAATAACTCATGTTTGTGTCAATTTAATTTTAACATTAAATAAATATATATTAATGTCATTTTCCAACTAAAGTGGCTCCATGGGGTCCCCAAGTTGACCCATGGGTTGTCTTGGTCGGCCATGACTCATCCAATAGGAGTAGGACAAGTGTCATGCTCATCTCATATTATTAAAACATCATTTGTACCTTAAACTACATTAATTACCTCTAATCGCGATTAAGACCTTAAAAGTTACTATTCACCAAAAAATTATTTTAATCTCATTGAACCACATTTTACTTCTTAATGACAACCATGTATGTCGGATTTTTGAAAATCAAATCCCAGAAGTGGTAATATTTCATTTTAACGAAAAATCAGTTTTTAACAACCACTTAGTGGTTTCACTATTCATCAAAAATTGAAGTTTTTCAGAATAAGGCCAAAATTTCGCCCTAAGTTATAATTGATATTCCGAATTCAAAAATGATGTCTATTTTAAAAAATTACAAACATATAAGTTGTATTAATTAATTTTATAATTAATTCCCGCTGTTACAACAAATAGCGTGTTTTTAAGAAACAATTTATATCAAAAGTTTGGCAATTGTTTATGTCCAATTTCAATGTTAAATTAATTCTAATGACCACCATTGGATAAAATGGTAAAAATATATTCTAATTATACTTTAAAACCACTAAATATTATAATTTATCAATATAAATTATTTTGATTAAAAAAGTTGTTTTAAGTATTTTTCACTATTCATAAAAATTTAGAAGTTCTCAGAAAAATACCAAAAATTCATCATAGGATGATTTCAATATTCTGAATCCAAAAATGAAGTCCATTTTGATAAATAAAATTTATAAAATTTCAAAAAGTAGGTATTACTATTTACAACGGCTAGTTTAATTCGTTGTGGTGTGTGTTAGAGCTTGAGGTTGCGTACAACACACGCTATTGCATTATTCGAAGTGAAACGTACCGTGGAAGCTTGGGGTGTTACATGTATGCAGCGATAGTGGTAACAAGAATGGTGCATGCCTATGTCAACAGACATCCAGATCTGATAAGAACAGAAGACCACACAAGCCAGCTAAGAAGGAAGAATATTCCTAGGGAAGAAATCAGAAGAATATTGTGAACACACATTTCTCCAAGAAGATCTCAAGTAGGGAAGCTGAGAAGACCCAGGATTTTAGATCCATGAAATTGAAGGGTCATTCATCCAAAAGAAAAACTAAGGGGGATGAAACTCAGATGAACCCATGTGGAAGACCAATACTAGCTCCAAAAGTTCCAAATGACTTATTGGTCATCTGGCCAGAATATTTGAAAATAATGCGGAAACTTGAAGATGAAAAGGCCAAGGTTAGTGCTAAAGGAAAAGAAAAACTTTCACGTGATGAAGATAGAGTGTAGGAGAGATTTCAAACCAAGAGAATCACACATGTCAAAGAATTTCTGTGCAAGAGATGCAATAAATCTGGTCACATTGCAAAAGGTTGCCTAACCTTAATACCAGAGCAAGAAGTAGTCCTTAAGAGGAGTAAGAATGTATCATTCATTATAACGCCCCGACCCCAGTTACCCTGAGTCGGTGCATTACTTCGTAACATTGGCATGATCACAAAAGATCAAGTCTCGAAAGACCGATTAGTTTAGTAGCCCTGGAAACACTAGATACATTCATAAATGTTACATTACATCATAAAGTGAAAAAATAATAACAAAGTCTTCATAGTCCACACTCATATCCTCTTCTGACTATCCCTGCAGGTCATTCATAAAATACTTCTTCACATCCAGGAAAATATTAAAACATTGAAAGGGGTGAGCTCAGATGCTCAGTAAGGATAACAATATTGCAGAAGCTTTAATAAATAAACATTAACATTTAAGGCAATGTATAACTAAAACAAAAGCCTTTTAAACTTGAACTTTAGCATAATATGGAAAAAGTAAAATGAAATAATTCCATTTACTTACTCACATGGATATTCTACTAGTCGAATAATCACATGAAATATCATTAACCACTTTCATAATGATGGAATGCATAATGCCAGACTATCATAACCACGTAGCCAAGGCCTCATGCCAAGACCACAAATAAGATTCTGTCAAGCCCTCGTGCCAAGACACTAGTTTGTCTCAGGAGACCTACCGATGCATTGAGGAGCTATAGCGGGCTCCACCTGTCACTTATTAAGTCCAATGCATTCCTCATATGAACAGGTTTAACCATATCATAAACCATAACATAATCATATCACATAAAATATGCATAAAGGAAACATAAAATTTCCACATTTCAATCACAATATATCAATACAACACATTAATATAATAAAAACACTTTCAAAACCATTTTCAATACCAAAATAAAAGAAAATCAAAACATGGAATTTATTTTTCATTTTTAAAAAAGTTATGTCTTGTAGAGGAAGCCGAAACCCAAATAATGGCCATGGCGATGAAGAAGTCATTGTCGCCGCATACGTACGACAAGAAAAACATTCCTTTTTTTCATATAGTAAAACACTTCGTACAAAAAGATTCCTTTTGAATAAACTTAAAAGTCAAAGGGGTTTATACACTGTATAAAGGAAATTTGTGTATAAAACCAAATATGCCTCAATGAAAGGAGATTGAGGCGAAGTCCCTCACAAAGATCATTTTTTTAAATAAAATAGATTTATTATGTGTATTCACTATAAGTACACATAAAGAAAGTACAAATACAATATAGTACATAATAATATCATGACATAATTTGAAAGTGGGAGATTAACCCAAAGAATGGAAATTGGGTTAAGAAGTCCCCTTACCTCGCGTCCTGTCTTGACTCGACCGTTATTTAACCTCCTGAATAATAAAATAGAGTTAATTTATAATTTCTTAAGAACCTTTTCAAGTTTTTATTCCTTTTATATCACTTATTACCATTTTATGAACATTATGTAATTATTTAAGTTAATAACAGTCGTTTTGTCGATCGTTGGTACTTGAGTAAAAAATAAACTTCTTATAATTACAAGTTGTTCATGTGGTGAAATATCCATTATATCCAGAATTATATTCATGATATAGATATAATATATCTCTTATATATCCATTATATACATGAATTTATAATATTCCATAAAATTTAGAGGTAAGAAATGAAATGCACCGTTCATGGAGATGGTAAGCCGTACGTACGCATGAACGCTACTTTCGTTTCTATTTCGTATTTAATGAAATCATAATGATATAAAGGTATATTATAATTCCAGTATAATATCATATATAATATCATTTACTCCATCCTTTATACATCCCACATATGGAATTAATGATTCAAATCACTTTGAGGGGGCGGTAGTCCGCACTTCCTAAAATGAAAATATCGCGTTTACCCATAATGGAAACAATAAAGGTATGACATAAATAAAAAATACAGAACCTTAAGTAAAACATAAACATATTATATATTATATATAAATATAGTGACATCTTAATGGCCACCTTTGAAGGTGTTATATGAGTGTTGAACAATCATCATTTCGTGAAGCAGAAATTCGCCATCCATAGAAACAGTATGTTCTTTAACCATTGGATGTAGGTGTGTGTAAGTGTAGCTCGAATACTTCTTATAACAACATCCTAGTATATTTATGATACTGGCGTTGTTACAAAAGAAATTAATAAAAAGAGTTTAGGGGGTTGGATAAGCAAAATAAAACAAAATAACATAATAGAAGACATTACCTTAAAATTGGGTAACTCTTTTGATTTGAGCCAAAGGCTTCCTTGGGAAGAATTCTGCCCAAATTTAGGCTTCTAGGAGTAAGGGAGGGAAGTTGGGAGAGTATTTGGGAAGAGGTTGGACGAGCCAAAAGGCTTTGAAAGTGTGTGTAAGGTGGTAGTGGTGGGGGCCTTTTATAAGTGGAGAGGAGGGGCACTCTTGAAAAGATTGAAATGTTACTTTATTATGAAATACTTTTCAGATTATATAGGTCCCACAATGATATATTTATAGTCTAAGGTGACAAGGGTTCTAAATATACTCATCCAATAGGTTTTTGAGAAGTTTAATCCTTGGATTTTATATTATCTTTTCATTTTATTTAAATTGTTAATTAATGAGGTAATCGCTGCATCATCATGGTGTCATAAATAATTTAATTTATTTAATGTCTAAAACTTATAAAAAAATATCATGATGTAGGAAATACTTTTATATTTCTAATTAATATTTATAGTAAAAAATATGACTTGTATAACCCCATTTAAAAATTGTTTTAGTAAAACAAATCATGTTTGTGACATTTTTATTTTAACATTAAATAAAAAGTTTTTAATGTCATTTTCCTACCAAAGTGGCTCCATGGGGTCCCCAAGTTGACCCATGGATTTTATTGGTCGGACATGACTCATCCAATAGGGATAGGACAAGTTTAAAGGTCATTTCATATTTTTATAATACCATTTTTACCTTAAATTTCACTAATTACCTTTAATCGTGATTAATTAAACTTAAAAGCTACTATTCACCAAAAAATTATTTTAATCCCATTGAACCAAATTTTACTTCCTAATGACAACCATGTATGTCAGATTTTTGAAAATCAAATCACAGAAGTGGTAATGTTTCATTTAAACGAAAAATTAGTTTTTTAACTACCACTTAGTGGTTTCACTATTCATCAAAAATTGAAGTTTTTTAGAACAATGCCAAAATTTCACCATAAGGTATAATTGATATTCCGAATTCAAAATTGATGTCTATTTTACAAAATTCCAAACATATAAGCTGCATTAATTAATTTTATAATTAATTCCCGCTGTCACAACAAATAGCATGTTTTTAAGAAACAATATATATCAAAAGATTGAAAATTGTTTATGTCCAATTTCAAAGTGAAATTAATTCTCATGAACACCATTGGATGAAATGGTAAAAATATATTCTTATTATACTCTAAAACCACTCAATAGTATATTTTGTCACTATAAATAATTTTGATTAAAAAAGTTGTTTTTAAGTATTTTTCCCTATTCATAAAAAATGGAAGTTCTCAGAAAAATACCAAAAATTCAACATATGCTAATTTAGATATTTCGAATCCAAAAATTATGTCCATTTTGAAATATAAAATATACATAATTTCAAAAAGTGGGTATTACTATTCATAATGACTATTTTGATTGGTCGCAGTGTGTTAGAATCTCGAACTTGCGTACAATGCAACCTATTGCATTATTGAAAGAGAAGCGTATCGTGGAAGATTGGTGTGTTAAATTCTCCCCTCCTTCAATAAATTGCATCCTCGCAATTTGAAATTTTTCTTTGAAAGTAAAAGGTTGAAAATATAAAATACATTTTTGGAAAACCCACATCGGAAATAAGGTTAATAAAAATATAACTTTAAAAGAAAGAAAGATAAGTACAAAGGTCACCCGAGATAGCCCATACTAGGATTATATAAAAATATGGATATGGAAGAAAAAAAACCATCATGGTCTGATGGAGATTTGTAGAAAACTGTATTAGGAGAAAGTTAACCATAAGAAAATCACAAACTTGTGATTGGTTAAATGGTCATTGAATCCCCAGTTGGAAAAGTTAACCGACAACGTTTTTGTTTTAAGTTACCTTTTATAAAGTTGAGGAATTTATTTAGGAGATTTACTAAGAACGTAAGGGAATATACATACTTGTCATGTAGACTTTCATTCTTTAATAAATTTTTTTACCACAAACCCATCTTTCACTCTAAAAGGTAATAGAACTCAAAAATATTCTATTTATCCTAATTGTATAAGGTTCCAAATATTAACACATACCATTTAGATTAGTAAAACTCTTTTGTAATAACCAGGGACTTCCTGTAGTCTAGTGGTAGGTAATAAAGGCCTGTCGCACTATGTTTGTGGGTTCGATTCCTGCAGCTTTGTCCGACGCGACGGGTTATCCCCCAACTTGCAGGTTGTCCTTTTCCTAAAACTATAGTATTATAATATTCCAAAAATAATATTCATAATTGTTTTAACCTTAAACAATACTATCCAAAGTTTAACATAATTCATTCCAACCTTTATAGTTATCCAAAATACCTCTATCCAGACTTTCTCTAAAAGGTTCCTAAATTCCAAAATCAATTGTAACATCAGATTCCCCAAACAAATTAAAGTTTATCTTATTGTCACATACTAAAAATATGATTACCTTCATCATATTAAATCCTTAATGAAAACAACAAGTACTGCAGTACAATCCTTATATATATATATCACATTATCCTTATAACCAGAATATAATCCTTGAGTCCAAAATCACCAATACATTAATTATTACGCTTCAACTATAGTAACATCATAAGATTGTCCTTGACCCCTTGGCCTTTTCTGAGGTAAGTTTCCCTGACGCTTAGGACATTAATTTGCATAATGCCCCATTTCCCTATAATTGTATCATTCAACATTGATAGCCTCTTTCTTTCCCTTGAAATCATGATCCTGGTGACCTTTTTCTCCACATTTATAACAAACTCCCATTCTTTTTAGGAAAGTACCAGGGTGATTCTTCCCAAAATTATCGCATAATGGAAAATCCTTCTTTCCCTTTCTCCCTTTAAATGTCTCTTATTCCACCATTCTCTTCTTCTCTTGCTTTAATTTATTGTCATAAGATTTAGAGAATTTTTTTTTTGGTCTTGATAGCACACGTGACTATATCTTCGTACATTGAGAAATACTGTGATACTAATTCTCGACGGAGAAACGGTTTTAACCCATCAAAGAAATAATCGATCTTACTTCTTGGGTTACGTATATAATCTGCAGCATGCCTCGCTAACCTTGTAAAGTTAGCCTCATACTTTGCGACATTCTCATCCTCCTTCTGCCTCAGACTCAGAAATTGCCTTTCCATATCTACTCGATGGTCATGTGGAAAGTATTTTTCTAATAAAAGATCTTTGAACTCTCTCTATTCCATATTTTATACTTCTTCATATTCCTTTGTGTTTTGAATCAGCGACCATCATTGATCGGCAACTCTAGTGAGGCGGTAGACTGCCATGACAACCTTCTCCCTTTCGCTACTCCCCAAGGCATGTAATATTTTTTCAAAGGAGTTTATCCATTTCTCAGCTACTAATGGATTTGTACCCCCATTAAATTTTGGTGGTTGTTGCCTCATGAAGCGGTCTAACATTGATCCTCCACATTGCGGATCAGGGTTCTCCATACGAGTAAGGTTATTATTCATAACCTGAGTGAGTTGTCCCAGTATGGTAATAAGTTGATCAGCACCAGTTGTATCTCCAGCTCCATAATAATTATCTTGAGCAGGAGGGCAATCCCTACATAGAGTGTGTGCATAGATATGGTTTCCATTCCTTCCACTAGGACCCATTTCTAAACAATGGCATAAACTAGATTAGTTTATGAATCAAAATACATAATTCCATACTTGTAAAATACTTAACATAAATTTAACTATTTATGGATATAATCCATAAAAATGCTTTATTTGAGGAAGTATATACTCATAAACCTTCATAGTGGTTTGTAATGAAAATGAGAATTATCCTAAGCATATCCCCTAGGAGTGTCGTAACCAAGAGTGTAGTAAGGCCCGTTGTCGTGCACCGGTTCCCGTTCGAGTCTAGCTCAAAGCGGTGTTTTCGGGTTTTACCCCTAGGTACATCTGTGCCAGAGCCGACTCTACCTTCTCATATCCAGATAGTGATGTATTTCTCAGAAAACTCACAAAATCTCTATAATACCAAAATTCTAGGAAGTTCTTCTATAATAATCGTCAAAGTCTATCTTTGGGCTATGTGCTCTAACCAGAGTTTATCTAAATCCAGCTTCCAAGGTTAGTACTAAACTGCCTCTGATACCAACTATAACGCCCCAACCCCAGTTACCCAGAGTCCGTTCATTACTTCGTAACATTGTCATGATCACAAAAGATCAAGTCTCGAAAGACAAATTAGTTTAGTAGCCTTGGAAACACTAGATACATTCATAAATGTTACATTACATCATAAGGCGAAAAACTAATAACAAAGTCTTCATAGTCCACACCCATATCCTCTTCTGAATATCCCTGCAGGTCATTCATAAAATACTTCTTCACATCCTGGAAAATATTAAAACATTGAAAGGGGTGAGCTCAGATACTCAGTAAGGATAACAATATTGCAGAAGCTTTCATAAATAAACATTTAACATTTAAGGCAATGTATAACTAAAACAAAAGCCTTTTAAACTTGAACTTTAGCATAATATGGCAAAAGTAAAATGAAATAATGCCATTTACTTACTCACATGGATATTCTACTAGTCAAATAATCACATGAAATATCATTAACCACTTTCATAATGATGGAATGCATAATGCCAGACTATCATAACCACGTAGCCAAGGCCTCGTGCCAAGACCACAAATAAGATTTTGTCAAGGCCTCGTGCCAAGACACTAGTTTGTCTCATGAGACCTACTGATGCATCGAGGAGCTATATCGGGCTCCACCCGTCACTTATTAAGTCCAATTCATTCCTCATATGAACAGGTTTAACCATATCATAAACCATAACATAATCATATCACATAAAATATGCATAAAGGAAACACAACATTTCCATATTTCAATCACAAGATATCAATATAACACATTGATATAATAAAAACACTTTCAAAACCATTTTCAATACCAAAATAAAAGAAAATTAAAACATGGAATTTATTTTTCATTTTAAAAAAAGTTATGGCTTGTAGAGGAAGCCGAAACCCAAATAATGGCCATGGCGACGGAGAAGTCGTTGTCGCCACATACGTACGACAAGAAAAACATTCCTTTTTGTCATTTAGTAAAAAACTTCGTATAAAAATATTCCTTTTGAATAAACATAAAAGTCAAAGGGGTTTATACACCGTATAAAGGAAAGTTGTGTATAAAACCAAATATGCCTCAATGAAAGGAGATTGAGGCGAAGTCCCTCAAAAATATCATTTTTTTTAAAATAAAATAGATCTATTATGTGTATTCACTATAATTACACATAAATAAAGTGAAAATACAAGATAGGACATAATAATATCATGACATAATTTGAAAGTAGGAGATTAACCCAAAGAATGGAAATTGGGTTAAGAAGTTCCCTTACCTTGCGTCCTGTCTTGACTCAACCGTTATTTAACCTCCTAAATAATAAACTAGAGTTAATTTATAATTTCTTAAGAACCTTTTTCAAGTTTTTTATTCCTTTTATATCACTTATTACCATGTTATGAACATTATGTAATTATTTAAGTTAATAACGGTCGTTTTGTCGATCGTTGGTACTTGAGTAAAAAATAAACTCTTTATAATTAAAAGTTTTTTATGTGGTGAAATATAAATTATATACAGAATTATATTCATGATTTAGATATCATATATCTCATATATATCCATTATATACATGCATTTATAATATTCCATAACGTTTAGAGTTAAGAAAGGAAATGCACCGTTCATGGAGACGGTAAGCCGTACGTACGCATGAACGCTACTTTCATTTCTATTTAGTATTTAATGAAATCATAATGATATAAAGGTATATTATAATTCCAGTATAATATCATATATAATATCATTTACTCCATCCTTTATACATCCCACATATGGCATTAACGATTCAAATCACTTTGAGGGGGCGGTAGTCCGCACTTCCTAAAATGAAAATATCGCGTTTACCCATAATGGAAACAATAAAGGTATGCCATGAATGAAAAATACAGAACCTTAAGTAAAACATAAACATATTATATATTATGTATAAATATAGTGACATATTAATTTCCACCTTTGAAGGTGTTATATGAGTGTTGAACAATCATCATTTCGTGAGGCAGAAATTCGCCATCCACAGAAACAGTATGTTCTTTAACCATTAGATGTAGGTGTGTGTAAGTGTAGCTCAAATAATTATTATAAAGACATCCTAGTATATTGAAGATAATGGCGTTGTTACAAAATAAATGAATAAAAAGAGTTTAGGGGGTTGGATAAGAAAAATAAAACAAAATAACATAAGAGAAGACATTACCTTAAAATTGGGTAACTCTTTTGATTTGAGCCAAATGCTTCCTTGGGAAGAATTATTCCCAAATTGAGGATTCTAGGAGTAAGGGAGGGAAGTTGGGAGAGTATTGGTGCAGAGGTTGGCCGAGCCAAAAGGCTTTGAAAGTGTGAGTAAGGTGGTAGTGGTGGGGGCCTTTTATAAGTGGAGAGGAGGGGCACTCTTGAAAAGATTGAAATGTTACTTTATTATGAAATGCGTTTCGGATTCTAAAGGTCACACAATGATATATTTCTAGGCTAAGGTGATAAGGGTTCGAAATCTACTCATCCAATAGGTTTTTGACAAGTTTAATCCTTGGATTTTACATTATCTTTTCATTTTATTTAAATCGTTAATTAATGATGTAATCGATGCATCATCATGGTGTCATAAATAATTTAATTTATTTAATGTCTAAAAATTATAAAAAAAATATCATGATGTAGTAAATATTTTTATATTTATAATTAATATTTATAGTAAAAAATATGACTTGTATAACCCCATTTAAAAATTGTTTTAGTAAAACAACTCATGTTTGTGACATTTTTATTTTAACATTAAATAAAACGTTTTTAATGTCATTTTCCTACCAAAGTGGCTCCATGGGGTCCCCAAGTTGACCCATGGATTTTCTTGGTCGGCCATGACTCATCCAATAGGGTTAGGACAAGTGTAAAGGTCATTTAATATTTTTATAATACCATTTTACCTTAAATTTCACTAATTACCTTTAATCGCGATTAATTAAACTTAAAAGTTACTATTCAAAAAAAATTATTTTAATCCCATTGAACAACATTTTACTTCCCAATGACAACCATGTATGTTGGATTTTTGAAAATCAAATCACAGAAGTGGTAATGATTCATTTAAACGAAAAATCAGTTTTTAACTACCACTTAGTGGTTTCACTATTCATCAAAAATTGAAGTTTTTCAGAACAATGCCAAAATTTCACCATAAGCTATAATTGATATTCTGAATTCAAAATTGATGTCTATTTTAAAAAATTACAAACATATAAGTTGCATTAATTAATTTTATAATTAATTCCCGCTGTCACAACAAATAGCGTGTTTTTAAGAAACAATATATATCAAAAGATTGACAATTGTTTATGTCCAATTTCAAAGTGAAATTAATTATAATGAACACCATTGGATGAAATGGAAAAAATATATTCTGATTATACTCTAAAACCACTCAATAGTATAATTTGTCACTATAAATTATTTTGATTAAAAAAGTTGTTTTTAAGTATTTTTCCCTATTCATAAAAAATGGAAGTTCTCAGAAAAATACCAAAAATTCAACATATGATAATTTCGATATTTTGAATCCAAAAATGAAGTCCATTTTGAAATATAAAATATACATAATTTCAGAAAGTGGGTATTACTATTCATAATGGCTATTCTGATTGGTCGCGGTGTGTTAGAATCTCGAACTTGCGTACAATATAAGCTATTGCATTATTGAAAGAGAAACGTATCGTGGAAGCTTGGGGTGTTACATTCATGATGGTTGTTAAGAAGAAAAATTCCCCACACAATGTAGAAGAGAATTTGAAGAAATCCATGCCTCGTCAACAGATGTCAGAACATATGTTCAAATGTGCAGGCATGAAGAGAGGAGTAAACAGAGGAACTTGGTTGAGAAAAGAACCTCAACCATGTAGCTCAGGTTGATGAAGCAAGGAGGAACCACCCTATTCCCTTAATCATTTTTGTATTGTATTTGTGCTAATAATGCAGGTAATTGAAGGTAAAGCATGCTATGAGGGGGAGAACCTGAGATGTAGTGAATGCTGTCAACTCTTGATAGCTAAGCTGAAAAAGTTTCCATCCTTGGAAGATTATTCAATTGATATTTATAGATTAAGATGATGAAGGATCATTCTTGATGAAGATGATGAGGAGTGTATCCCTTGAGGGGAAGAAAAATGGAGAATCTCCCAAAATCATTTTTTCAATCATTATCAACTCCAGCTGGACTCAAATGTAGTTACTCTATGAATTTCTTGAAGAACATGTCAATGGAGTAGGTTTTCCATTTCTCAATCTCTATCCCCTGGTTACTCAGATCAAATATCATTCTACAAAGGGGGAGTAACTGAATTGATCAATGACATAAGAAGAATGGATGTTCCCCAAGGTCACTTATCCTGCCGATTGCACTTGAATGTTTTTGATCTGTTTGCTGATGTGAGTGCAGGAGTTTCAGGTTGATTATTTCCTCTAACATTTTATTTTCTTATACCTGAAATAAAAGTGGTAAACCCTTGAAGGCAAAATATATGCATTCTCATCTCATGTTGGTATTATGATCTGTGAATAATGGACATCTTTGTTAATTTAATCAAATCCTCTTGTTTTCTACATCGAGCATTTCTCAAGTAGACTTAGAGTGAAATGATTAAAGATATATTGCTTAAGTATGGATTGATACCCTCCCTACCACATGCTTTTAATTTCTTGTCAATAAGGGGGAGAGAAATGGAAATGAATGTTTGAAAAGAAAATGTTATTGAAGATAAGTTTCTCATTTTGATATTGACAAATTCATTTCAGAAGATGTAAATGGTATTGACAAAAAAATTCAAAGGGGGAGATTGTTGGAACCACTTTGTGTATAAGGTTGTATTTGTTATCAATAGTTGTCAATGAAGATCAAAATGAAGGCGATCAAGAAGTAATCCAATGAAATGGAGGAATAGAAGATCAAAATTAAGGAGATCATGAAGTACTCCGATGAAGTAGAGGAATGGTAATTCAGACGATTGTTGTACTGGTCATAAGTTCAAAGAACATGTGTCAAAGGTGATACATTGTTTACAACAATGAAGAATGTGAGGTGTAATCTATCTGAGGATGATTAAATAAGAATGAGGTTTTTGGATGAATACCATGCAATTCTTTATGATTTCATGAGAACCATTCAAGAGACTTCTTGACGAATTGAATCATATGGTTTGCGTGAAGTAGATCATGACAGTTGATGAAGAAGACAATGTGCAAATGATTGGAATTTTAAGATGGCCGTGTGGGGATTGGAATTCTGAGATAGCCATGCACATCACATTTTCATAGAAAATGATGATGATAAAGTTATTCCTTCAAAGAATACATATCACAATAGTGGAGTTTGTGATAAAAGCAGAAGAGTTGCTGAAGGATACAGATCACCAAGAAGAAGTGCTTTTGAGGTGATCATGCTTGTTGACAAAGCAAACAAACGACATACAAATTTGTGGAAAAAGGAGATTCCATGGTGGCATGTCAAGTTCAAGGACTATGGATAATGATCCATGTTTTATTCAAGGAACATGGACAAAGGAATGGATGATCTGGTGGAGGAAAAAAAGAGCAGATACAAGGTGGCACCGTTTCCCAGTGTTTGCCAAATTTTTGGGCCTGAAAATCGACAAATAAAGAAAAGTGATTTTGGAAAAGGGACTTGCGCACTGAGGTCTTAGAGGATAGGAAACTTGCGCGCCATATGTTTTTGAAGATCAGATCATCAAAATATGGCAAAGGGATAAGGGTCACGCAAGTTTTGGTGAGGTCGCGCAGGTGACTTGCACGCCGTGAAGAGACTTACAGGTCGATGCCTTGGAAGCTTGATAACTTGCGCGCCTATGGTTTTTCAAGATCAGAAGATCAAAATTTGGAAAAGGAAAGAGGTTCGTGCAAGTTTGAAAGTTGGTCGCGCAAGTGACTAGTAGGGGAAGAGACCTGCGTGACGAGACTTACGCACCGATGATTGACTTGCGCGTTGTCGCATAGGGTGGTCAAATTTCCTATAAATACTGGACCACCCCTCCTCATTTAATATGGAGTTAAACACTTAGAAAAATCAGAGCTCCCGTCGCGCAGGTGTAGAAGTCACACAAGTAGTGTATGGTCGTGCATGTAGACTTGGGCGCCAGTGTTTGAAGCTGCGTGCCCAAGGTGATTTTGGCGAGAAAGGAAGTGAGTCGCGTAGGTTTGAAGTTCAAGAAGGCAGTGTCGCGTAGGTGCTTTGGTGACATTTGCGTGCCAGTTTGGACTTGAGTGCCGTAGACTTGCGTGCCATATTGAGACTTGCGTGCCGTATTGAGACTTGCACGCTGGGCTTGAAAAGGAGCGCCAGGTGTTGTTGGAGCGCACCCGCCTTTCTGGAGCTACACTAGAGTTGAAATATTTCCTGATACTTTTGGTGAAAAGTGAGATTAAAGAGGAAATCTAAATGACAAATGCATGATCTCATGCATACATGAAGAACTGATTCTAACAATGCCAAGTAAGCTGAGCTTCGCTTATTGAGAAATCACATCAGTGGTTGTGATTTAGGCAAACGAAGAAAATAAGATCTAGTGTATTAGTCATTTCACTAAAGAAGAAGGTTTGAACTAAAAAGAGCATCAACTCTGAACCCTTATGCAAGAAAAGTCTCATGCTAAACAGGAGAAAAAGACTTCAATGCAAATCTATTGAAGAGACATTCATGTCTATAAACTGAGCGGGACTTCACCAACGGCAGTGAGCCAGGGGGAGTCAACAGGAGTGACTCGAGGGACGCAGTGAGCTATCCCTGAACCTTTTGTAAAGGAATTGAGCCTGGGACAGAGTGACTGTTCCCGAACCATTGTAATCCACAACTAGTGAAGATTAGTGGAATTTGGTACAACCGGCAACTTGTCAGCGTATGCTCCTTGGACGTATCCCTTAGTGGAGAATCAAGTAAAATTTCTATGTTATCTATTTTCATGTGAATGTTTCATTGCTGATCATATCCATCATACAGGTTTAAGTAGTTCCTACCAATGTGGGAACAAGATCCACAATTTTAAGAATAAAAATTTGACACCTTGATTCACCTCTCCCCTCTCAAGGTGTCTCGGGGATCCTATAAGTGGTATCAGAGGGAGGTTAACGTATGTTGGATATTATCCAGTAATTCTATTCAGAAGAGGATTTGAGTTTCTTTCCTAATGTCAACAATGTAGACCAGTCTTGATGAAGATTCAGTCATTTTTGAGCAGAATTCTACATCTAGCAGGACCATGACAAATAGAAAAAAGAAAGAGAAGAAGCAACTAAAGAAGTCCCACATATCCAAAGAAGATTCAGTGTCTTGTTCTCCATGCCATTCCAATAAAGACGAAATATCAGGCTTGGAAAGTATCGAGAAGGTGGCTCAGAATTCTTCTAGAGGAAAGGATGACATCCCTAATTCAAGCTTTCAAGAAAAACTCAAAACATATCTGCATGATATTCCTGAAGAAAGGGTTGCTATTATTTGTAGCCTATTCCAATCTATGTAGGTTGATATCACTCAATTTGAAAGGGAAGCTGAAAATATGGAAAAGGGATTGGAAAGAAAAGTTCTGGAAGGTATGAAGCTCACCAAACAGATTAAAGTCTTTGAAGAAAACGAGGAAATCAATAAGACTCTAAATGAAAAGATCCATGCACTTGAAGCTGAGCTAAATAAGAACAATGAAGTCAAGAGTTTTTGTTTGGAAGAAGCTTCCATGAAATTTAGGGAACTTGACTCTTTGTTACAAAACAAAGTTAAGATTCATGAAGATGGGGTTGAAAGATTGAATAAAACTTGTGAAGAGAAGATGATCATGATTGAAGATCAGAAGATCATCCTCAATATTGAGGGTCAAAAATTGGAATCCCAGTTGACCAAGATTGAGAATACACATATTCAGACTTCACAAAAGAGTGAAATGAGTGATGCTTGTACTCAGTGTTCGTTGGAGGAATCTAAAGCTACAATACCTCTAACATGTGACAAGAAGATTATGACAACTCTTGATTATCCACATCAAGAATCAGTTGCTACTGGTACTCAATGCTCACTAGAGGATTCTATTGTCAAAAGAACTCCAACATGTGATAAGAAGATCATGAATTCACTCACTGATCTATCACAAGCAACTGATAATGTGATGGTACCATCCAAACCATCTTGTACTCATGTTTCTAAATACGTTCCCCCAAAAAGTACATGCTGGAAGAAAAGTTCTTAACAAGTATGGATGAGGAAAGGTGAGAAGAATAAACCTAACACCATGGCTAGGGTGTATGAGAAGAAAAAGGAGGAATTTGGTTCCTCAAATAGAGCACAAAAGATTAAGAAAAAGTCCCAACAACATCATACATAAGATACAAAGAAGAAAAGATTTGTGGGTCAATGTTGGTGCTGCAACAGATTTGGGCATTGTGCACTAGATTGTTGGTACAATAACTTTAATGGAAAAGCACAAAGAAAGCATGTATCAAAGCGAAGAAATCCAGAGAAGAAGAAGCAACATCTGCAGGCCCAGAAGCATCTATTTACAACAAAAAAATTTTGAATTCTTGATAACATCTGTGATGTATGCAGTGGTAGTGGTCATAAGAATGGTGCATGCCTATGTCAACAGACATCCAGAGCTGATAAGAACAGAAGACCACACAAGCCAACTAAGAAGGAAGAATATTCCTTGGGAAGAAATCAGAAGAATATTGTGAACACACATTTCCCCAAGAAGATCTCAAGTAGGGAAGCTGAGAAGACCCATGATTTTAGACCCATGAAATTGAAGGGTCATTCATCCAAAACAAACAATAAGGGGGATGAAACCCAGATGAACCCATGTGGAAGACCAAAACTAGCTGCAACAGTTCCAAATGACATATTGGTCATCTAGACATAATATTTGAAAAGAATGAGGAAACTTGAAGATGAAAAGTCCAAGGCTAGTGCTAAAGGAAAAGGAAAAATTTCACGTGATGAAGACAGAGTGCATGAGAGATTTTAAACCAAGAGAATCACACGTGTCAAAGAAGTTCTGTGTGAGAGATGCAAGAAATATGGTCACATTACAAAAGGTTGCCTAACCTTAATACCAGAGCAAGAAGCAGTCCTTAAGAGGAGTAAGAATGTATCATTCATGATGGATATTAAGCAGAACAATTCCCCACACAAACTATAAGAGAATTTGAAGAAAGCTATGCCTCATCAACAGATGTCAGAAGATATGTTCAAATGTGCGGGCATGAAGACAAGAGTAAACAAAGGAACTTGGTTGAGAAAAGAACCTCAACCATGCAGCTCATGTTGATGAAGCAAGGAGGAACCACCCTATTCCCTTAATCATTTTTGTATTGTATTTGTGATAATAATGCAGAGAATTGAAGGTGAAGAATGCTCTCACGGGGAGAACATGAGAAGTAGTGAATGCTGTCAACTCTTCATAGCTAAGCTGAAAAATTTTCCATCCTTGGAAGATTCTTTAATTGATATTTATAGATTAAGATGATGAAGGATCATTCTTGATGAAGATGATGAGGAGTGTATCCCTTGAGGGGGAGAAAAATGAAGAAGCTCTCAAAATCACTATTTCAATCAATATCAACTCCAGCTGGACTCAAACGTAGTTACTCTATGAATTTCTTGAAGAACATGTCAATGGAGTAGGTATGAAATTTATCAATCTCTATCCCCTGGTTACTCAGATCAAAGATCATTCTACAAAGGGGGAGTAACTGAATTTATCGGTGGCATAAGAAGAATGGATGTTCCCCAAGGTCACTTATCCTACCAATTGCACTTGAATGTTTTTGATCTGTTTGCTAATGTGAGTGCAGGAGTTTCAGGTTGATTATTTCCTATCACATTTGATTTTCTTCTACCTGAAATAAAAGTGGTAAACCCTTGAAGGAAAAATATATGCGTTCTAATCTCATTTTGGTATCATGATCTGTGAGTAATGGATAACCTTATTTATTTAATCAAATCCTCTTGGTTTCTACATCGAGCATTGTTCAAGTAGACTTTGAGTGAAATGATTAATGATATATTTCTTAAGTATGGATTGATACCCTCCCTACCACACACTTTGAATTTCTTGTCAATAAGGGGGAGAGAAAGTGAAATGAATGTTTGAAAAGAAAAGTTGGTTGAAGAGAAGATTCTCATTTTGATATTGACAAATTCATTTCAAAAGATGTATAAGGTATTGACAAAAAAATACAAAGGGGGAGATTGTTGGAACCACTTTGTGTATAAGGTTGTATTTGTTGTCAATAGTTGTCAATAAAGATCAAAATGAAGGAGATCAAGAAGTACTCCAATGAAATGGAGGAATGGAAGATCAAAATAAAGGAGATCATGAAGTACTTCGATGAAGTAGAGGAATGGTAATTCAGACGATTATTGTACTGATCATAAGTTCAAAGAACATGTGTCAAAGGTGATACATTGTTTACAACAATGAATAATGTGATTTGTAATCCATCTGAGGATGATTAAAGAAGAATGGGGTTTTTGGATGAATAACATGCAATTACTTATGATTTCATGAGAACCATGCAAGAGACTTCTTGACGAATTGAATCATATGGTTTGCAGGAAGTAGATCATGACGGTTGATGAAGAAGATAATGTGCAAATGATTGGAATTCTAAGATGGCCGTGCAGGGATTACAATTCTGATATAGCCATGCACATCACATTTTCATAGAAAATGATGATGCTAAAGTTATTCCTTCAAAGAATACATATCATAATAGTGGAGTTTGAGATAAAAGCAGAAGAGTTGCTGAAGGATACAGATCACCAAGAAGAAGTGCTTTTGAGGTGATCGTTCTTGTTGAAAAAGAAAACAAACGACATAAAAATTTGTTGAAAAAGGAGATTCCATGGTGGCATGTCGAGTTCAAGGACTGTGGATAATGATCCATGTTTTATTCAAGGAACATCGATAAAGGAATGGATGATCTGGAGGCGGACAAAAAGAGCAGATACAAGGTGGCCCCGTTTCCCAGTGTTTGCCAAATTTTTGGGCCTAAAAATCAACAAATAAAGAAAAGTTTTTTTTGGAAAAGGGACTTGCGCGCCGAGGTCTTGGAGGATAGGAAACTTGTACGCCATAAGTTTTTGAAGATAAGACCATCAAAATATGGCAAAGGGATAAGGGTCGCACAAGTTTTGGTGAGGTTGCGCAGGTGACTTGCATGCCGTGAAGAGACTTGCGCGCCGATGCCTTGTAATCTTGATAACTTTTGCATCTATGGTTTTTCAAGATCATAAGATCAAAATTTGTCAAAGGAAAGAGGTTCGCGCAAGTTTGGAAGTTGGTCGCGCAAGTGACTAGCAGGGGAAGAGACCTACGCGCCGAGACTTGCGCGCTGATGATTGACTTGCGCGCCGTCGGGCAGGGTGGTCAAATTGCCTATAAATACTATACCACCCCTCCTTATTTACTATGGATTTCAACACATAGAAAAATCAGAGCTCCCGTCGCGCAGGTGTTGAAGTCACGCAAGTAGTGAGTGGTCGCACAGGTAGACTTGCGCGCCAATGTTTGAAGCTGCGCGCCAGTTGTTGGCTGCGCGCCCAAGGTGATTTGGGCGAGAAAAGAAGTGAGTCGCGCAGGTTTGAAGTTCAAGAAGGCAGTGTCGTGCAAGTGCTTTGGTGACACTTGTGCGCCAGTTTGGACTTGCGCACCGGAGGCTTGCGCGCCATATTGAGACTTGTGTGCCATATTGAGACTTGGACGCTGTGCTTCAAAAGGAGCGCCTGGTGTTGTTGGAGCGCGCTCACCTTTCTGGAGCTGCACAAGAGTTGAAAGATTGCCTGATACTTTCGGTGCAAAGTTATATTAAAGAGAAAATCTAAATAAAAAATGCATGATCACATGCATATATGGAGAACTGAATCTGACAATGCCAAGTAAGCTGAGCTTCACTTATTGAGCAATCACATTAGTGGTTGTGATTCAGGCAAATGAAGAAAAGAAGATCTACTGTATTAGTCATTTCACTAAAGAAGAAGGTTTGAACTAAAAAGAGCATCAACTCTGAACCCTGATGCAAGAAAAGTATCATTTTGAACAGGAGACAAAGACTTCAATGAAAATATATTAAAGAGACCTTCACGTCTATAAACTGAGCGGGACTTCACCAATGGCAGTGAGCCAGGGGAGTCAACGGGAGTGCCCCGAGGGACGCAGTGAGCTATACCTGAACCTTTTGTAAAGGCAGTAAGCCTGGGACAGAGTGACTGTTCCTGAACCATTGTAATCCACAACTAGTGAAAATTAGTGGAATTTGGTATGACCGAAAACTTGTCGGTGTATGCTCCTTGGACGTAGCCCTTAGTGGTGAACCAAGTAAAATTGTTGTGTTATCTCTTTGCATGTGAATGTTTCATTACTGATCATATCCATCATACAGGTTTAAGTAGTTCCTACCAATGTGGGAACAAGATCCACAACTTTAAGAATAAAATGTTGACACCCTGATTCACCCGTCCCCTATTAGGGTGTCCTAGGGTCCTACAGTCATTAAAACCATTTTAAAAATGCTATCAGGTTTTATATGGGATGCTCAGTTGGAGGGGTGAAGACGATGGGTGTCGTGGGAGAGGATGGAGAGACCAATTCAGGATAGAGGGATTAACGTGAAAATTTTAGAAGGCACTTTACTATGTATGAATGCAAAACTAGAATGGGAGTTGATTGAACAATGTTCTCTATAGGGGAAGATCATGGCTCATAGTTTGGGTGGGAATGATCACAATGAGCCCATGCTAGGCTCCCCTCTCTGGTCCTCTATTTGCTGCCTTCTTCCAACTCTTCATCACAATTAGAAATGGATCATAGGAGAGGGGAGTATTCTATTTTGGAATCAAAACTAGGATGGGGAAGTGATCAGATACCCTGGATTTCCTGCTCCCACAATCTTTTTTAAAGAGGCGAGCCTTCATTCTCTTTTCATCAGGTTAGTCTTGGATGAAAAGATGCAGGAGATTTTTGACCTCATTACCTCTAACTCCAAGGCAGATCGATGTGTGTTTACTCCACCATCTTTAGGGATCTTTAATTCAAGGGACTTTTCTCGCTTAGTTAATAACCAGGATCACAGTGACAATTTGTCTGATGCAGTGTGGTGCAACAAAATACCCACAAAAAACAATTTCCTAACTTGGAGAATCAGAAATCATGAAATTCCTTCAGAAACTAATATCAAAAGGCTGGGCATAAGTATGATGTCCTGCTACCACTATTTCAAGAGTAAAAGGGAGGAAATAATGCACCAAATTTTCTTTGATGGTGAATGGGCACGTGAAGTATGGGGCTTCTTCGGATAGCTTACTGCTTACCTATCTTGGGATTCCAACAATTCTTTCTTCTTAGAGTGATGGTTTGAGGGAACTGAAAATGCAGGTCTTGAAAGAATGACAAGAGCAGTGATCTTCAATGCAAGATGTTGGATCCTGTCACAAGCCAGAAATCGGTCAACATACGAGGGCCTCCCTTCATCGGGGAGAACCATCATTGTGAGAACCCAGAAACTACTGGCTAATTGGGTGTCCTTCCTCAACATCTAGAAAGATGCCCCCTCACTTCGGCTTCTTCAAATTCCCTTATCAGCAACTCTCACCTGCTCTACGACTCCAGGGAACTGGGTGCGATGGATCCCTCCATCAGATGGGTTCAAGCTTAACATAGATGGAACCTGCATCTCGAGCATCATCCGCCAAGGAGGATTGGTTAGGGACTATAGAGATAATGTTGTTCTAGCCTTCACGACTCACTATGGCAATGGTAACTCCCTCTAGGCCGAGGTAAGGAAAATTTTGACAGATATCTCCCTTTGCATGCAACATAACATCAGGCTATCCCAGTTGGAAACAGAATTTAAGGTGGTTAATGACTCCTTTCAAGGGAAAGGTCCCATTCCATGTTTGATTACATACACCATTAGAAAGTTCCAAGCTCTCATTAACAACAACATGAAGGTCACACACACTTTGTGGGAGGGGAACAAAGCAACGGATCATCTTGCTTCCCAGGCGGATCAAACATTTAAAGTTACCTGTCTCAATAGCATCTGTTTCCTACAACCTGAGGGGGTGAACCTGATATGAGGGGATGCCCTTGGAATTTATTATTATAGGCCTCCTTAGGCCCGGGTGGCCTATGGGTCTTGTACTCTTCAAAGGAATAAAAATAATAAATGACGATGATGAGGTGTTAAGGTTAATAAATCCATTTGTATTTTTATTCAATAAATTACATGATTTCCTTAAAAATTATATTTTGAATGGGAATAAAAAATAATCTCTCAAGTATTGTAAAAAATTTGGTATATATACATATAATCATAATAAATATATCACATGGTCTCATATACCCTGAATTATTAATTGGGATTTCCTCTTATGTTAATACTTTAATGAATGTTTACCCCAAAAAATGGTTGTAGACAAGAGAGTCTTATGTGAGAAATGAAAATAGGTGAGAATTGATACACTGTTAATATTTATCATCATGGATTTTTTCTAAAAGATAGAACATAATTTTAAATATAAGGTATGTAATGTGATATTAGGGTTATATAGTGATATATTCAATCCATTTTTAAACTAAAACTATGTATAAACAATTACCCATATTTATTCGTACATATAACATTCCACCTTGGAAGTTGAGGAATATGGTATTTAAATTCCTGAATATAATGTTTTTTGACTGATTTATACCATATTTTATTTATAATCGAACTTAAAAATAGTTATAGAATATTTGAATTTATTGTGAAACATGGGTATTGAAATATATTATAGTTCCATGAATAATTCATTTAAGATACTTGTTATTCTTATATAGACTATATATGTTTTTCTATATTATGGAATGACATATGGATAATTTATTAATGGGAAACCATCTTTTAAAACATGTTTCTAAAAATTAAATCCATGAAAATAAAAAATTAATCAAATTTTATTTATTTGTGACATCGATTGTATCTACATATGAGACATTCATATAGAAAGGATTTTCCACATTTTGATAGTGTTATTAAAAAATTGAATCCACCATAATGAATTCATAGTAATGATATTTTGAAAGAGTTTGAGGGGATACAATATCTTGGGAATGTTTTTTCCACTTTCAATAATTAGAATGAGTGATCTTGAAGATACCCATAAAAATTTGAGAAAGGATAAAATATTATTTGTTTTAATTATTTTAACTAAAATTTATTATGAAATCATGCATAAAAAATGCATATTATATAAATATAAATGACTATTTTCTTTAAAATACACTAAATATAAAGGGAAAATTAATGATGGCCTAAAAAAATCAGAACATGATGGATTTGGGAATAAAGAATGAACAATATCCCATGTTAATTGGTATAAACTAGTGTATGATTTCTTATTTTCTTATATAATAGTGATTTCAAAAATATTATATTTGCTAAATAATTTCAATATTTCAGATGGTTATTCAACGAGTATATCCAAATAAGTAAATAGAAGAGATGTGAATCCAAAATCATTTATATTTCAAGATTATCACATATTGTTACATGTGTTGATTATATTAAAAATTCAAAAAGTGTTAAAAAATAATATGAGGATGGATATAATTTTAGGTTCCGGGCACAGTGGAAGTGCGTTGGTGGGTGTACCCAACTTTAATTTTAGTGTTAACAACGATCAATCTGAGATCCATCATGATAATAAAACACCGGATCTTCAGAATAGAACGAAGAACAAAAAAGAAAGAGGGGTGTCCCAGAATCATAGATAGGCTCATCATATGTTGGTTATAAGTAATTTAATTAATTGACAAGAATTACCTTGATGGAATTATATCTTCATTGATATTTTCGGTCATGATCCGATGTGATCCATTGTTGCGTCATAGAAACAAAGTATAGGATTCCTCTAGTGGTGATCCACACATGATCCACATATCTCTGGACATCGTCGAAGGGATCTGCAGGTGCTAGCATAGAAGATCCTTTGATTGCGTTGTCCACCTTCAATCGCCTTGATCCGATGGAGGTGGATCTCTCTCTCGTAGCTTGAGAGCGTTCTCGGTGGAAAAGAATTCTCTCTTGGCTTGAGATTTTTTCCAAATCTGTTGTGCACAACCACCAAAAAAATGGATAGGATAATGAGAAATACATAATTTGGATTTTCAATTACATAGAATAGTAAAATGAATGAATTACCCGAAATCATTTATTCATTTCATTTAATTCTTAGTAATACCCAATGTGAAATAATAATAGTTGACTATTTTTATTACCTGACATGCGCCCAATGAATTACACCTAATATTATTTAATTAAATAAATAATATTATTTCTCATAAATTCCCATAAAAAAATAAAAAAATACATGACATGAATATTTAATATACACGACATGTACTTTTATTTTTCCATATTTCTTTATTTTATCCACCACATTTATTAGACCTTGAGTAATGGCTATTTATTTATAAATTAAATATCTCTACATTACTTTCTAATAAATATATTATTTCACCCACAATATATTCTCTCGAATAACTATAGTAGAAATAAATGCGATCATGCATCCTTAAATAATTATTAAACAACAATCGGGAATAATCTTTATTTAACTTATTAAATTAATATTTAACTAAGATACTTGGACACACTTAGTGTGTGACCATCTAGGCCTCTTTCTCAGTGGCATTAGGTGGAGCCTTCCTAAATTCCAAGGTTAGCATCTAGAGATAGGCTAAGGCACCCATAAGGAAATAATTTAATGCTGCAATGAAGTGTCACCTCCTATAAACACTTACCGTGTAATATAATATCTTTGTCTCGATATCTCGAATCAATCCGGTTGCATGCTAGTGTGATCAACCCATGTGCTTGATTATTCTTTCTTTGACTTTCTGGAATTGAACTTGCCCATTCCTCACTAAGGACATGGATTTATTTAGGATATATCAATTCCATCAAAGGGCTTGTAATATATACTTCTATTATGGAACAGAAGGGACAAATACTTTCTTGCATTATCTATTAATGTAGTATCACTCGTGATGCACCCAACATATCCTACCTCACTGCAAATAGTGTGTCGTCATAGTTTTTGTCAATACATCTAAATGCGTGAGTTGTAATACCCATTAATAATAATCTTAATGTTTAAGGACCAATACACATATATTCAGATAGGAACATCCAATGACACAATTAAATGTGGATTTCCTACTGGTGGGTCTCGTTCCAATAATATCCTTGTGGATATTACCAAGGGCTCGCACCATGAGAAGGTTCCTCAAAGTTTATTAAGTCTACACCCCTAATGACCTATATTATTTGTGTCCCTAAAATAACATCATCCGGAGATAGAACATATATTCATGAACACCGTTATGGCACTTTCGAGTTCTCATCATAGTAGGGATCCGCTATGACCCTTTAATGCAACAGCTATCCTTAGGACATTATCACATGCATTGTCACCAGAAAAAAAATCTAGATGTGATTAGGTATTTATTAATGAATAAAGTACAATGTAGTTGGTTCTAGGCCACCAACTCCAACAAACCCCCAATTGGACTAGATCCAACTACTAACAACCTTTAACCCGCTAGCTCTCACATGATATTCATGCTTCCGCTGAGATAAGTCTTTAGTCATGGGGTCTTCCACGTTTTCTTTCATGGACACTCTACTCACTGCAACATTAACCCTTTGATAGAAATAACTCAAGAGGTGATACTTCCAGAGTATGTGCATTTTCCGTTGATGTGACCTTGGTTCTCTTGCAAGAGACACTGTTGTAGTATTATCACAATACAACATTATAGGATCTTTACTACTAGGCACCACATCAAGCTCCTGGACAATGTTCTGAATTCAGATAGCTTCCTTGTCTACATAATAATCCACTATATATTTGAACTCCACTATAGAATCAGTGACAACTGGTTTCTTTGAACTCTTCTAGATCACAACTCCTTCATTGAGACAGAAAACATATCCAGATTTCGACATCAGATCGTTCTGATCTGTATGAAAACCAGCATCACCATACCCTCTGTTGACAAGATATTCATCTCTTACATACACTAGGAACATATCCCTAGTTCTTCTCAGATACTTAAGGATAGTCTTAACATTATTACAATGTTGTTCTCCTGGATCGTCTTGATATATGCCTTCCATGCTCAGTGCATAGGAAACATCAAGCCTAGTATATGACATGACATACATGATGGATCCTATAGCTGTAAGGACCCGACCCAAGTTGCCCTAAGTCGGTGTCTTATTTGATTACATTGGCATACATACCAAGAATATAAATCCCTAAGCACCAAGTAGTTTAGTATTATTGGAAACAAGATACACACATAAGTTCAACTTTACATATGGAAAGGAAAAATGACACTAAATTATTCCACTAGAAACATCATGTCTCCTAGATTACGCTTGAATGTCATTCATAATTTACTTCATCATGTCCTGAGAAAAATAAAACACAAAAAGGGGTGAGATCAAATGCTCAGTAAGAGTAAGAAATACAGTGTCAGATAGCATAAACATAAGACATGGTGAATCATTGAAAACACATTCCTTTAATAATGAACTTGAACACATTATGGCAGAAATATGAGCTGAGTAAATAATGCCATAATAAAACATAATCATGGGTATCTACTAGGAAAATAACTGCATGAACTTGAAATACTAGCATCATAATGAGGGAATTGCATATTCCAAACATCATAACCATATCGTCCAAGCCTCGTGCTAGGACCATAAATAATCATTTTGTCAAGGCCTCGTGCTAAGACCATAGTTTTTCTCATGAGACCTACTGATGCATCGAGTGGCTATAGCGGGCCCCACCATCCACATAATAAATCCAATTCATTCCTAATATGAGAAGGTATATACATAAACAACATATACATTCATATTGAAACTATCATATGAAATATAACTGCCTTACCCCAATCATTAAACATAAAACACTAACTATTCTGAGTAATATAGAGAATGGTTTTAGGATAGTTCATCCACAATAGAGTTAGTCATAAACCATTACATAAAATATGGTAGATAACTTCATAAATGATTAAACCCAGTAATACATAATAAACAACAAGAGTGTTGAATTAAATGAAAATACTATTATAAAATCATTTAGCAATCTTGAGATAAATACTCTTTTATTTGAAAAGAAGAGTTCCTTTGGAAAAATATTTGTATAAAACAAGAAGTGAAGTAAGAATTTATTTTCATAATAAAATGAGTGATTTTATAAATATAATGTTTTCCAAAAACAGATGAGAGATTACCCTTGAAAATGGGTAAGAAGTTGAGATATTCCCTTGAATCAGGTTTGGATTTTGAAATCAATTCTAAATGTTCTTTTTTAAAATGTGTTACTATCCATAAAATAAAGAAGTATTATGGTTGGTGTACATATATATAATACCCAAACAGAATTTATTGGTAGTACATAAGAATACATAATAATTTCATTGAGGTAATTAGACAGTGAATGTAACCCGAATAAAAATGGATGTTCGGGGTGGGAAAACCCTTACCTTAAATCCAAACGTGTTCCCCTCTTGAACTCAAGATCCTAGAATATGAAATTATACTTATTAATAAATTATTTAAGAACCGATTAGACATTTATTTATTTTATCATAATTCTAGTTATTTCATTTATGTTCTTATTGATAAGTTATTTTATTGAATTCTGTCACTTCAAAGTGTTCATTTTTTTTATTTTCATATTCGGTTCACTTGTTTTTAAGTATGTGGACTAGATGTTAATCTCCATAATTGAAATTATATATTAATTATGAACATAAATAGGTGTTATTGGTCATTTATATAAGTTGGTTAAATGGAAATAGGATGAATTATTATATAGAACTTTAATGATAATTGTTTCAGTTAATTTGTGGGTTTTGATTACAACGAACTCATTTTTATTTATAACTTAATAACATTTGTACAAAGGGATTTCAGAATCTTAAATATGTTATATTATATATAATAATTTGGTTCAATTATAACAAGAATGGTTTCATGAATATAATTTATATTGATAAAAGAAATCGAAAGTCCATCGTCCTTGAATGTGGAAAATTGACACATCTTAGATGGTGTTCTTGCTACTAGTATAAAAGAAGGTAAAAAAGGGGAGATAATGATAAATTATTCCACTATCATGAAAATATTCCACTACATATAATGTACTGGAATCATAAAAAATTTGTATAAGGATATTTAATAGAAAAAGAAAACAAATAAACTTGAAAGGAAAGACAAAGAATTGAAAAGAGGAATTTACCTCTTGAACCAAACTTCCTTGAGAACCTACTTAAGGAGAGGTTTTAGTCTTTTTATGAGACCAAAGCATGATTTATTTGGTGGAGGAGGTTTTAAAGGTATTTGTACAGAATTTGGAGGAGGAAAAAGGCTTAATAGGAGTGAATGGAAGGGGGAGTGAGAGGGGGTTTTTATAGTGGAGGAGAGAGGGGATTTCTTAATATAAAATTCATTAATTTATTATATCTCCTCAAGAAAAGGAATAGTGAGTATTCCATGACCAAGAATAGTAATTTTATCATGTGATTTCGAACCAAGTGTGCTTACATCACTTTTGATGTCACGAATAGTGTATGTAACTGATAATTTTCATATACGGTATTTTACCATATTTCACTATTCATAAAAAATTCCAGTATTTTAGAAAAATACAAAAAATTTACCCCAACCATTTTTCTATGTCTAGAATCCAAAACTGAAGTCCATTTTTCAAAAATAATTTTCTAAATATTATTAATTTAATATTTAATTAAAATCATAATTTATTCGAAAAAAGAGTTTTAAAACATTTATTTACTTATTTTAAAGCATAGATATATCGTACATACACTTGAATATTATTTATATACTATCATAAGTAAGGTTAATATTCATTAGGGTATATCAAAATTTATAAGGGTATGTAACTATTCATTAAGGTAGGTTACTATTCACCAAAAATTATGTTTTTCTTATTTGAATCTAAATAACTTACTGATCGCAACTGTGTATGTCAAATTTTTGAAATTCACATCACAGAAGTGACAAACTTATGTTTTAAGGGTCACAGATCACTTAGTAGTTAATTATGTTGTTATTTCATGTGATTATGACATATTTATAAGAAATTAATTTCCTTTAAAAAAATATTGGGTCGTTACATTCTCCCCTCCTTACAAAAATTTCACCCTTGAAATTTCATTTTACAATCTAGGCCAAGAACAGGTGGGGGTACTTATCCTTCATTGATTCCTCCAGTTCCCAAGTTTCCTCTTCGTACTTATGGTTTCACCATAGTACCTTGACCATATGAGAAGTCTTGTTTCATAGAACTTTTTCTCTATGATCTAAGATTTCCACTGGCTGCTCCTCATAAGAAAGATCATCCTCCATCTGTACCAATTCTGAAGAGAGTACATGTGAAGGGTCAGGTATATACTTCCGTAAGAGGGATACCTGAAAGACATCATGTACTTTTGACAAGGTAGGTGGAAGTGCCAATCGATAGGGCACAACTCTGACTCGATCAAGGATCTCAAAGGGGCTAATATACATGGGACTTAGCTTTCCTTTCTTCCCAAACCGCATAACCTTCTTCCATGGAGATATGCGTAGAAATACTAGGTCCTCAATTTTGAACTCAAGGTCTCGTCGACGGTTATCCGCATAACTCTTCTGTCGACTTTGGTTTGCCTTGATATGCTGCTGAATGGTTTTCACCTTCACCACCATTTCTTTAACCAATTCAGGTCCTAGCAGCTTTTTCTCACTGACTTTAACCCAACATGCCAGTGTTCTACATATTTTTCCATAAAGGGCTTTCTATGGTTCCATTCAGATACTTGAGTGGAAACTATTGTTTAGGAGAATTCAACCAGTGGAATATGTTGGTCCCATCCTCTTTTGAATTCCATAGAATATTCTCTCAACATGTCTTCCAGTGTTTGAATAGTCCGCTCAGATTGGCCATCAGTTTGAGGATGATAGGCCGTACTAAAGTTTAGTTCACTGATTAATGCATGTTTTAGACTTTTCAAAAACTTTGAGGTGAATATAGGATCATGGTCGGATACAATAGAGAGTGGTACTCCATGCAGCCTTACCACTTTTTTCATGTAAATCCATGCAAGTTGATCCAATGAGAAGCCCTATCGAATCACGATAAAGTGAGATATCTTTGTAAGACGATCCATAATGACCCATATAGCATTTTTTCCTCTAGATGTCCTTGGAAGTCCAGTGACAAAGTCCATGGTAATGTTCTCCCACCTCCATGATGGTATGGGTAGTGGTTGCATATTTCCCTTATACTTTTTCCTCTCAGCCTTCACTTGTTGACATACCAGACACTTCGATGTATATTCAGTAATCTCTATTTTCAAATTATCCCACCAAACGTTTTCTTAGAGATCTCGATACATCTTTGTGCTACCAGGATGTATATAGAAATTAGAGCTATAAGCATCATCCAACAACTATCTCTTTAGCTCGAAAATAGCGGGAACACAAAACCTCTTCCCTAATTTCAAAATGCCACCTTCATATGTGAAGTTAGCCAACTTCCCATCATTTATAGCTTTAATTTTCTTTTAAAACTCCTCATCATCAGCCTGAGAACTTTTTATCCTCTCCAATAAAGAAGGTTGGGAAACCATTTGAAAAAGTATTGATGTGCTACGTTCCTTGATAATTTCCATATTCATCTTTACTAGATCCATGAACATATGATCCTTTTAAACTCTCATCCAGTTCAAAATTCCATGGTCCTTTCTACTCAAATCATCTACTACCTTATTTTCTTTCCCCAAGTGGTAGTGTATTGTGTAATCATAATCTTTTTGTATCTTAATCCACATCCTTTGTCACATGTTGAGTTCTTTCTGTGAGAATATATACTTCAAACTCTTATGATTTGTATATATCTCACATTTTTCTCCAGAGAGGCAATGTCTTCAAATATTCAGAGAAAATATTACCACTGCTAACTCAAGATCTTGAGTTGGATAGTTTTTTTCATGAATTTTTAACTCCCTAGATGCATAGGTAATCACTCGATCATTTTTCATAAGGACACAACCAAGTCATTTATCTGATGCATCACTATAGATCACAAACCCATCATTCCCCGATGGTAGGGTTAGGATCAGATCATTTACTAACCTCCTATTCAATTATTCAAAACATTAGTCACATTCCTTTTTCCATATAAACTTAACTCTTTTTCATGTGAGCTTGGTCATTGGGTTTGATAAATGGGTGAAGTTCTAAAGGAAATACCGATAATAACATGATAAACCAATAAAACTACGTACCTCAATTATGCTCGTTGGAGTAGGCCATTCTTGCACAACCTTTGTCTTCGTAGGATCTATAGATATTCCATCCTTAGAGACAATATGGCCCAGAAAGGAAACTGATTGGAGCTAAAATCACACTTGCTAAACTTATCATATAATTTATTTCTTCTAAGGGTCTTCAAAATAGTGCGCAAGTGATTTTCATGATCTTCTAGGATTTTAGAGTATACCAGGATATCATAAATATAAACCAATACAAATTAATCAAGATATTCCTTAAATAATCTGTTCATGAGATCCATGAAAATATATGGTGTATTTGTTATTCCAAAAGGAATTATTGTAAACTCATAATGCCTGTACATGGTTCGAAATACTATTTTTGGAATGTATTCCTTCCTCACAAGCAACTGATGATATCCAGATCATAGATCAATCTTAAAAAAATATTGGGCTACATGAAGATGATTAAATAAATCATAAATTCATGGAAAAGGATACTTATTATTTATTGTAATAGCATTTATTTCCCTGTAATCAATGCAAAACATCATGGATCCATCTTTCTTCTTGACAAAGAGGTCAGGGGATCCCCATGGAGAAACACTAGGTCAAATAAATCCTTTATCACTCAATTCCTCTAGTTGCTTATTTAGTTCCACTAACTCCACAATGGCCATTCTATAAAGCGTCTTTGATATGGGCCTTGAACCAAGAATTAAGTCAATGGAAAACTCAATTTCCCGCTCTGGAGGATTTCTAGATATGTCCTCTGGAAAGACATCAATATATTCTTGCACAACAGGTACATCTTCTATTTGAACATTCTTTTCCTCAACCATAGCTATTTCATTCCCTTCCTTCCCAATAATTGAATTTATTTGAGGTACTAGAGGTGGATCTATATGAGAATCAAATGGAGAGGTTTCTTCTCTAAAGATAAGGGATTCTACACCATTCTCAAAGATTGTAACTTCTATCCTCTTACAATGGATATTCACATCATAAATTGATTTCGAATCCATACCAAGAATTATATCACAGTGAACCATTGGAATGATGATAAGGTTAGAAAATAAAGCATTTTTATGTGTCATGAGGTGGACTAATCGACATGCCTTTGTTGCAATGATACATCCACTAGGAGTTTTGACCGATAACTCCTTTATTAAATTAAATTGGACATATCTAATTTTCTTGGAAAACTGGGAAGATATAAATGAATGCCACGATCCAGAATCAAATAAAGTATTGACTAAATTTGAGGAAACGATTAAAGTACCTGCCACCACATCATTAAAAACATCAATGTCAGTAGTTGTGATCACATAAGCTTGTCCCTTCTCCCTTGGCCTTTTCTGTGGCATGTTTCCTTGACGCTTTGGACAATCATTAGCATAGTGTCCCATCACCCGACAATTATAGCATTGAACATCATTATCCCCCTTATTTCCCATAAAATCACCAACAATATGGCCTTTAGGTCCACATTTGAAGCATACTACTTTTTCCTTTAAGTAGGCACCATGGTGTTTCTTTCCACAATTATCACAGGGTGGAAATTCAACACTTCCCTTCTTCCATGTTTCCTTGTTTCCTTTCCCAGAACTTTCAGTATCCCTCTTATTCTCTTGCTTTCCCTTAAATTCACAAGACTTAGAGAATTCTTTTTCTATCTTGACATCACATGAAACTATATCCTCATATGATGAAAAACTTTGGGATACCAGTTCCCACCGGAGGAATGGATTTAGGCCATCGAAGAATCGATCAATTTTTCTCCTTGGATTTCATATATAGTCCAAAACATGTCTTGCTAGCCTTCTGAAGTTGGCTTCATACTTGGCTATATTTTCATCCTCCTTCTACCTCAGATTAAAGAATAATCTCTCCATATCTGCTCATTTCTCACGATGGAAATACCTTTCTAAGAATATTTCCTTAAAATCCCTCCATTCCATATCTTCTATCTCTTCCTCCTCCTTTGTATTTTTTTATTAATGACCACCAATGATTCACATATCCCGATAGATGATATAGTGCCATGACAACCTTCCCTCTTTCTTTAAATCCGAAAGTAAGAAATATCTTCTCAAGGGAACATATCCACTGCTCTGCTACAAAAGGGTTTGTAGTCCCGTTGAATGATGGAGGTTATTGTCGCATAAAGTGATCTAGCATGGATCCTCCATGCGGTGGATCCGGATGCTCCATACGGGTAAGGTTATTATTCATAACCTGAGTAGGTTTTCCCAATATAGTTATGAGTTTCTCATAACCAGTCAGAGCACCAGATCTAACATCATTATCTCGCATCGGAGGAAAATCCCTACAGGGGACACATGTATTCGTGTGGTTTCAATTCCTTCCACTAGGTTCCATTTATAAATAATGGAATACACTAGATTAGGGTATGAATCATAATTTATAATCTCAATGTAGAAAAATACTAAGTATAAATTGAAATTCTACGCATAACTAACCTCTTAATCATAAACATGGTATCTTTGAGGAAAATTTTGCATTTAAATCCTTCATAATGAATTGTAATGAAAATGTGAATTATCTTAAGCATATCCCCTGGGAGTGTCATAACCAAGAGTGCTGCAAGGCCCATTGTTGTATACCAGGATACCTCAAGTCAAGCCCGAAACTCCTTGTTGGAGCTTTCACTCCTAGGTATATCTGTGCCAGAGTCACCTCTACCTACTCGTATCCATATAGGGATGTATTGCTTAAATGATCCACATAATCTATTCCTTACCAAAATACCAGGACATTATTGTATGTTTATCCTCAAAGACTATCTTAGGGACTCTTTCCTAATCTACGTTTTCTAAATCTAGTTTCCATGTTTTCTACAAAAATTCCTTTGATACCAATTGTAAGGACCTGACCCCAGTTGCCTAGAGTCAGTGCCTTATTTGATTACGTTGGCATACATAAAAGGAATACAAATCCCAAAGGACAAATTAGTTTAGTATTATTGGAAATAAGATACATACATAAGTTCAACTTTACATATGGAAAGGAAAAAATGACACTAAATTATTCCACTAGAAACATTATGTCTATTAGATTATGCTTGCATGTCATTCATAATTTACTTCTTCATGTACTGAAAAAAATGAAACATAAGAAAGGGGTGAGCTCAAATGCTCAATAAGAGTAAGAAATACAGTGGAAGATTGCAAAAACATAAGACATGGTCAATAATTGAAAACAAATGCCTTTAATAATGAACTTGAACACAATATGGAAGAAATTTGAGCTGAGTAAATAATGCCATAATAAAACATAATCATGGGTATTCTACTAGTCGAATAACTGCATGAACTTCAAATACTAGAATCATAATGAGGTAAGTGCATATTCCGAACGTCATAACCATATCGTCCAGGCCTCGTGCTAGGACCATAAATAATCATTTTGTCAAGGCCCCATGCCAAGACTATAGTTTGTCTCATGAGACCTACCGATGCATCGAGGGGATATAGCGGGCCCCAAATGTCACATAATTAGTCCAATGAATTCCTCATATGTGTGGGGATAAACATAAACAGCATATACATTCATATTGAAACTATCATATGAAATGTAACTAACTTACCCCAATCATTAAACATAAAACACTAACCATTCCGAGTAATATAGAGAATGGTTTTAGGATAGTTCATCCACAATAGAGTTAGTCATAAACCATTAAATAAAATATGGTAGATAACTTCATAAATTACTAAACCCAATAATACATAAGAAACAACTAGAGTGTTGAATCAAATGAAAATACTCTTATAAAATCATTTGGCAATCTTGAGATAAATGCTATTTTATTTGAAAAGAAGAGTTCTTTTGGAAAAATATTTGTATAAAACCAGAAGGGAAGTAAGATTTTATTTTCATAATAAAATGAGTGATTTTATAAATATAATGTTTTCCAAAAATAGATTAGATATTACCCTTGAAAATAGGTAAGAAGTTGAGATATTCCCTTGAATCAGGTTTGTATTTTGAAATCAATTTTGAAAGTTACTTTTAAAACGTGTAACTATCCATAAAATAAGAAAGTATTCTGGTTGGTATAAATATATATAATAACCAAATAGAATTTATTTGCAGTACATAAGAATACATAATAATTTCATTTAGGTAATTAGACAATGAAAGTAACCCAAATGAAAATGGAAGTTCAGGTGGAAAAACCCTTACCTTAACTCTGAATGTGTTCCTCTATCGAACTTAAGATCCTGGAATATGAAATTATACTTATTAATAAATTATTTAAGAACCTATTATACATGTATTTAGTTTATCATAATTCTTGTTAGTTCATTTATGTTCTTATTGATAAGTTATTGTATTGAATTCTGTCACTTCGGAGTGTTCATTTTCTTTATTTTCATCTTCGGTTCATTCATTTTTAAGTATGTGGAATGGATTTCAATATCCGGAATTGAAATTATATATTATTTATGAACATAAATAGGTGTTATTGGGAATTTATATAACTTTGTTACATGGAAAGAGGATGAATTATTATATAGAACTTTAATGATAATTGTTTCGGTTAATTTGTGTGTTTTAATTACAACAAACTCATTTTTCTTTATAAATTAATACCATTTGTACAAAGGGATTACAGAATCATAAATAGGTTATATTATATATAATAATCTGGTTCAACCATAATAAAAATGGTTTCATGACCATAATTTAGAATGATAATAGAAATCGAAAGTCCATCGTCCTTGAATGTGGAAAATTGACACATCTCAAATGGTGTTCTTGCTACTAGTATAAAAGAAGGTAAAAAGGGGGAGATGATGATAAATTATTAAACTATCATGAAATTATTTCAGTACATATAAGTAACTAGATTCATCACAAAATTTGGATAAGGAGAGGTAATAAAAAAAAGAAAACAAATGAACTTGAAAGGAAAAACAAAGAATTGAAAAGAGAAATTTACCTCTTGAACCAAACTTCCTTGAGAACCTCATTAAGGAGAGGTTTTGGCCTTTTTATGATACCAAGGCTTTTTGGACGTGTGGGATGAGGTTGGAAAGGTATTTGGTAAGAATTTCGATAAGGAAAAAGGCTTGAGAGGAGTAAATGGAAGGGGGAGTGAGAGGGGGTTTTTATAGTGGAGGAGAGAGGGGATTTCTTAATAAAAAATTAATTAATTGATTATATATCCTCAAGACAAAGAATAGTGAGTATTACATGACCAAGAATAGTAATTGTATCATGAGAGTTTGAACCAAGTGGGATTACATCACTTGTGATGTCATGAATAGTGTATTTAACTGATAATTTGCATATACGGTATTTTACCGTATTTCACTATTCATCAAAAATTCAAGTATTTCAAAAAAATACCAAAAATTTACCCCAACCATTTTTCGACGTGTAGAATCCAAAAATGAAGTCTATTTTTAGAAATAATTTTCTAAATATTGTTAATTTAATATTTAATTAAAATCATAATTTATTCTAAAAACAAAAGTTTTAAAACATTTGTTTACTTTTTTTAAAGCATAGATATATCATACTTACACTTGAATATTATACATATACTATAATAAGTAAGGTTACTATTCATTAGGGTATATCACTATTCATAAGGGTATGTTACTATTCCTAAGGGTAGGTTACTATTCACCAAATATTATGTTTTCCTTATTGGACTCAAAATAACTTATTGATCGCAACTATGTATGTCAGAATTTTGAAATTCACATCAAAAAAGTGACAAACTTATGTTTTAAGGGTCACATAGCGCTTAATAATTAATTATGTTGTGATTTCATGTGATTATGACATATTTATAAGAAATTAATTTCCTTTAAAAAAAAATATTGGGTCATTACAATAGTCGAAGCCTATGGGATCTTACTCATTCTATCTTTCTCTTGTTGTGTATGAGGACACATTTTCTTAGAAAGATGTAGGCCATGTGACAATGGAACCAATCCCCTCATGGATTATTCCATACTAAATCTCTTGAGTGTCTGGTCAATGTATGTTACCTGACTTAGTCCAAACAGCCACTTGGATCTATCACGAATGATCTTGATCCCTAGAATGTTGGCTGCTTCACCTAAGTCCTTAATGGAGAAACACTTGTTCAACTAGTCCTTAACTGACTGTAAGAATGGTACATCATTTCCAATAAACAATATGTCGTCAACATATACTACTAGGATAATGACCTCATTACCATTAAACCACTTATAAACACATGTATCACATTCATTCTCAATGAAACCAAATTTCTTTATGGCTTCATCAAATTGAATGTTCCACAACCTGGATGATATTTTTAATACATAAATAGATTTCTGTAACTTGAAAACCCATTTAGCTTCATCTGGTGTCACAAAACCTTCTGGTTGTGTTATATAGACATTTTAATAAAGGTTCCCATTAAGGAATTCTATTTTGACATCCATTTGAAAAATCTCGTAGTCATGGTAAGCTACTATGGAAAGTGTGATTCTTATGGATTTAAACATGGAAACATGCGAGAAGGTTTTATCATAGTTAATTCCTTGACGTTTTCTGAATCCTTTAGCCATTATCCTTACATTATAGGTGCTAACTTGACCTTCATTGTCCAGTTTTATATGGAATACCCATTTTCATCCAACATGCTTTACATCAATTGACTCATTGATCAGAACCCAAACATGGTTCTAATACATGGAATCCATTTTAGAATTCATAGCTTTTAGCCATCATGCAGCTTCTGAGCTTTCTACTAATTCCTTGTAGGAGAGAGGTTTATCATTGTCCAACAATAATGATTCACCATCCTTGGTGACTAGAAAACCAAATCTCTCTGGTTCCCTTACCTCTGTTGAGCTCTTACGCAGTACTTGTGTTTCTGGAACCTCTTCCATGAAGACTTGTGGAACTTATTCTTGTACCAACTCCTATGTATCTTGAGCATCAACTTCTTCAAAGTCAATCTTGCTTCCAATATCCTTTTTGAGGATGTGATCCCTCTCAAGAAAGACGTCTTGTCTAGAGATAGTCACTTTCTTGTCTGAAGGGTTATATAGGTAATATCCTTTTATTTCCATGGGATATCCTATAATAATACACTTCATGTCCCAGGGTGCTAGTTTGTTTCCTGAGAAGGCCTTAAAAATTCCTCACATCCCCATACACGTGTGTGTGACAAAATGGGTTTCTTTCCATTCAATAACTCAGAGGGAATTCCATTTGCCGCCTTGTTTGGTACTCGGTTTAATGTTTATACTGCAGTCTATAATGCATATTTCCAAAAGGATAATGGAATATTTGCATGACTCATCATCGACCCTACCATGTCCAACAAGGTGTGGTTCCTCCTTTCACTAACACCATCACACTATGGTGTATAAGGAGAAGTGAGCTGAGATAGAATCCCAGACTCCCTTAGAAGATCGATGAACTCTTGGGTAAGATATTCTCTACCTCGATCCGATCTAAGATTCTTTATCATCTTACCAAGCTGATTCTCTACTTCATTCTTGATTTCCTTAAATTTATCTAAGTCTTCTGACTTATACCTCATTAAGTAAACATAGGCATATCTACTCAAATACTCAGTAAAAGTAATGAAGTAAGAATATCCACCTTTAGCTTCTACTGGAAATGGTCCACACACATCCGTGTGCACCAATCCTAGAAGCTCTGTGGCCCTTTCACCTTGTCCAACCAAAGTGGCTTGGTCATTTTACCTTGTAAATAAGCATGAAATCTATCAAGTGGTTTTAGCTCTATAGATTCTAAATAGCCATCTTGGTAGAGCTTTGTCAAGCGCTTCTCATTTACATGACCGAGACATTGATGCCACAACTGGGTGATGTATGAGTCATGTCAGTCTGTTTTGTTATCGATTTCCAGCACTTGGTTTTCATAATTTAATACAAACAAACCATTATTTAAATGCACCATACCATAACATACGTTGTTCTTATAAAAGAGACAACCCTAATTTAAAAACTTGAAAATAAATCCATCCATATCTAAACAAGATATAGAAATTACATTCTTAGTAACACTAGGAACATAATAACAATTATGTAAAACTAAAATCATCCTAGTCAGCAATAAGAGGTGGTAATCACCAATGGCTAATGCAACCAGCCTTGCACCATTGGCATCTCGAAGATCCACCTCTCCTTTGGCAATCTTTCTAAATCTACTTGGTTCCTACATTTTAATACATATGTGAGCCCTACAAGCTGTATCTAATACCCAATATGTAGAAATGGAAATATTACACTCAACAATGAACACACCTTTAGAATCCCCATGCTTATGGGTGAAGGTCCTCTTTCAGTGGCCTTTCTTACCACATGAAAAACATACCACCTCTCGTTCCTTGCTCTACCTCTATATCTTCTCCTTCTTGGAGGGATGACCCTAGGGGGCTTCAGACCGTTTATAAGTCTTTGGCCCCTTTGCTTGTCCTTCCTTTTCTTATTCACCATAAGAACTGTGGGTTTGTCACGCCCCATGTCATTATCTACCTAGATAATTAAGTATAGAAGTTTTAATAGCATCTTCTCATTGTTTCTCATGTTGTAGTTTACAATGAAGATAGAGAAGGTCTTGGGCAGTGATTATAGGATGAGATCTGTATGCAACTCATTCAAGAACTTAATCCCTAAGATGTCCAGGCATTCAATGTTTCCAATGATCTTGACTACATGAGGCCCAGCTGGTGCATACTTTCCAAGCATAGATGTAAACAAATCATTGGAGATCTCATATCTCTACTATCTCACCTTCTCTTGATATAGATCCTTAAGGTGAGACATCATGCTATACATGTCCATGTTTTCATGTTTTCATGTTGCTTCAAGAGCTTATTAGACATGGACGATAGCATGAAACACTAGACATATGTGGAATCATCCATGTGTTTCATATATAGAGATAGTTCTTTATCACTGGCCTCTTTTCTAGGTGTAACTGGAATAATCTCTTCCAGCACATACAATTTTCTCTCATGGCGAAGGCTAACGCATAAACGCCTCTACCACTCTTGGAAATTGGTGCTAGTGAGAAGGTATCCCTTCTTGAGTATGGTTCACAATGATATGTTTGAAGTCATTTTTCTTATATTTTCTTCAAATTAAGATGATCAATGGTTTAGTACTTTATTATGATAAAACTGAGACAAATAAATCAATTAACACTTTTTAGTCTCCCACTATTTTATCGAAATCCAATAGCCCTCACCATTGACTTCAGAATATTATGTTGCCTAAATATTCTTGTGGAAAGGATCCATATTACCCATCGCATTACCCCAACTAGGGTTGGTCAAGAAACTTGAAGGGTTTTATGTAGGCATTTTAAATGCCAACTGTATTAACTCACAGCTCCTTGATCCACTGAGTGGACTCCCCAATCCCGAAATCCTTTTATTTTTGGATTTCCTCAACCTTTGACTCTTGGTCACACAAAGTACTATTGTGGTAGTCAACCCTTGATGATAACCAAGTCTAGTTAATCCAAAACCCTGAATTTAGAATTCCCCAATAATTGAAAGTACCCCAACTATGGTTGGCAAGCACTTTGAACTATGGTTTCGATTCTAACCAAGATTATGGAAGGCTATACCGACTTAATATTTCATTGAGGGATTTTATACTTATATGTAAATTTCCATTTTATTATATTTTATTACATGCTTGTTAATATTAAGTGGGATATACTTAAGTGATTAACCATGTCAAAAATAATATTTACGCATAAGCCGGTCTTATTTTAGTTCCATCTTGCATGCTTGTTTAATTTATTAATTGTTTCATCGTGACAACACACCCACAATAAATAAACCAAGAAACTGATAGAAATAAAATAAATGGTGTGATCATGAGCTTGTTATATGGGTTAGTTTATCTAGTGGTTTGATAAAATAACCCAAGACCTAGGGGAGAAACACCTTGAACCATTCAGGTTCGTGTTTACAACTTTCCACCTGTCCACCTTTTTATCTCCTTGGATTGGTTTCAACTTGGCTCCTGACCTGAGCCACATCCACTAGCTTGGGAGATCCATCCATTACATATGAATTTATCTCACATGCAGGTGAGGGGTAAAAATGGGTTTTTACATAAAAGAAACCTTGGGTGTGCAGACCCTGTATATTAATAAGGAGAAGGCTCACAGGACAAAAAATTTAATTTAAATAAATAAATTAAAATAAACCATTCACATACAAAGGTCTTGGTCTTTATCATGATCATCTATACATGCATGGATATTTACACATAAATAAAACTGGCATTTAATTCGTTAATCATTCTTGTTTAAGATAAATCACAATCGAATTAATTAATTATCTTTAATTAATCAGTCCTTTTATCTTAAACCCTTTTTATGAATTTCCTTGAGATTCTCATCCATCATAATTTTAAAAAAATAAATTCATTTAAAATTATCTTTTTACGTAACTTTTACCTTAGAGGAAAACTTGTGAATTCCCATTCATAAACACCCAATGAGTAGAAATGAACATTACACAGACGTTAAATTAAACACATATATATAAAACACCTATCACGTGTTGTTCCTTAGCTTTACACCTGCACTATGGTACATGTCTCATGGGTTTTTATAATATAATAATTAATTTTAATAAATCTGCATAATTTGGATGAGTACACGACGTGTAGTTCCGACTACACAATGTATACTTTTTTTCACCATCCATCCAAAGTACACACCCGAGGACATGGCATGTAGATGTACTTCGGAAATTTTTAGAGTACATGGAATGTTTAGTGGGAAACACGCCATGTATTGTCCGCGTTACATGGTTTCCATCCAGGAAAGCCGTGTATAGGGTATACAGTCCAACCCTAGCCCGAATGGACTACATGCCATGTTTGGTGGACCACACGATGTGTAATCTGGAAACCTTGTTCCACCTATTCTTGGTCAACATACGGTGTCATTTGTGACTTAGGAATAATCCGACACATGGCCTAATTTAGCGGACCAGTCCGATGCATTGAACCTAGACTACACGGCGTGTACTTCCGAATACACACTGTTTATTATGGTGTTGTATGACCAGAAACGTTTAGCACCTCCATATGAGATTCTTTATTTTATTTTAATCAAAATTAAAAGAAAATTTTGTTTTTGTAAGGTGAACGAGAAACGTGAGAGGAGGAACAGATCTCGAGATTCAGATTTTAAAGAACTATTAACTTGAATTGAAACAACTAAATTATTAAATGTGAAAATAACCAATGAAAAACATAAATAATTATAAGAAACTATATGACCACTTTGATACCACTTGTAGGTTCTAGGTGCATTGAAAGTATGTTGGTGGGTGTACCCCACTTTAATTTTATCGTTAACAATGATCAATTTGAGATCCGTCATGATAATAAAACGCCGGATCCTCCGAATAAAATGAAGAATGAAAAAGAAATAGGGGAGTCCCAGAAGCAAAGATAAGATCATCATATGTTGGTTATAATTAATTTAATTAATTGACAATAATTACCTTGATCGAATTATTTCTTTGTTGATGTTTCCGGTCATGATCCGATGTGATTCGTCATTGTGTCATAGAATCCAAGTATATGATTTCTCTAGTGGTGATTCACACATGCTCCACGTATCTCTGGACGTTGCCAAAGGGATTGCCGGGTGAAAGCGCGGAAGAGCCTTCTCTTGCGATGTCCGCCTTCAATCGCCATGATCCAATGGACGTGGATCTATCTCTCGTAGCGTGAGGGCATTCTCAGTGGAAAAAAGAATTCTCTCTTGGATTGAGAGCTTTTCCAAATCCGCTGTGCACAACCACCAAAAAAATGGTTAGGCTAATGAGAAATATATAATTGGGATTTTTAATTACATAGAATAATAAAATGAATTAATTACCCAAAAGCATTTATTCATTTAATTTAATTCTTAGTAATACCCCATGTCTAATAATAGCAGTGGACTATTATTATTTCCTAACACACACCCAATGAATTACACCTAATATTATTTAGTTAAATAAATAATATTATTTCTCATAAATTTCCAGAAAAAAATAAAAAAATACACGGTGTGTTTATTTAATATACACGACATGTACTATTATTTTTCCATTTTTCTTTATTTCCTCCACCACATTTATTTTACCTTGAGTAATGGCTATTTATTTCTAAAATAAATATCATTACATTAATCGCAAATAAATATATTATTTCGCCCAGAATATATTCTCTTGAATAACTAGTGTTGAAATAAATGCGATCATTCATCCTTAAATAATTATTAAACCACAATCAGGAATAATCTTTATTTAAATTGTAAAATTAATATTTAACTGAGATAATTGGACACACTTAGTGTGTGACCCTCTAGGCCTCTTTCTCAGTGGCATTAGGTGGAGCCTGCCTAAATTCCAAGGTTAGCGTCTAACAACACACCAAGGAACCCATAGAGAAAGAAGTTAACACTGCAATGACATGTCACCTCCTATGAACGATTACCGTGTAATATAATCCCCTTGTCTTGATATCTCAAATAAACCGACTTTCATGCTAGTTCCATCAACCCATGTGCTCGATTATTCTTTCTTAGACTTTCTGGAATTGAACTTGTCTATTCCTCACCATGGCCATGGATTTATTTTGGATATATCAATTCCATAAAAGGCCCTGAGATATCTAATTCCATTATGGAACATAAGGGAAAAATCCTTTCTCACATTATCTATTAATGTCGTATCACTCGTGACACACCCAACGTATCCTACCTCACTATGAACAGTGTGTTGTCATAGTTTTTGTCAATAAATCTAAGTGTGCTAGTCATAATACCCATTAATAATAATCTTAAAGTTTAAGGACCAATACAGACGTCCATAGATATGAACATCCAATGAAACTTTGAAATGTGGATTTCCTGCTGGCGGTTCTTGTACTCATAATATCCTCCTAGATATTACCAAAGGCGTACACCCTGAGAAGGTGCCTCAAGTTTTTTGAGTCCTCACCACTGATGACCTATATTATTTGTGTCTTTAAAATAACATCATCTAACCATAGACCATATATTCAAGAACAATGGTATGTCTCTTTCGAGTTCTCATCATAGCAGGGATTTGCTATGACCCTTTAATGAAGCAACCATCCTTAGGACATTATCACATGTATTGTTACGTAGATGAATAATCAAGATGTGATAAGGTATTTATTAATGAATAAAGTACAAAGTAGTTGGTTATAGGCCATCAAATCCAAAAATAATTCATTATTATAACATGAATATAAATATATATACAAAAATATTATCTTTGTTTGATTGAAAATATTTAAACAAGCTACACAAATCCTTAAACTTGATTTCATAAAATATTTTCATTATTTAAATTCACATGTTTGTTACGTCTAATAGTACACCATTTAATCAATGTTTTTCTTGGTGGTCTTGTTTATTATCCTTGGATGTATCCCTAAGAAATAAATATTTATAGGGTAATTTATTATATAATAAAAATTAATTATACAAATTGATCCATTGTCATAGGTTTTTTAGAGAAGGGTTTCATGGGTTTTTGTTCTATAAATTTAGATAATTTTGATATGTGTAATAATTGACTAATGAGAAATAATGATGAGAAACATAATTTAATTGAGCTAGAAATTCCATCACTTATAAAGTATGTATGTGTTTTAGTTTCAAATTCATTTGCTACATTGATCCATAAAATGGAGAATTGGAATCTTATATTATTATATTTAATTATGATATGGTGTATGGTCACATATATTAAGTTATATAAATTAAAAATAAATATATATTAATATAGTTTAGAGAGTATTTATTATGATAATAATAAAAAAATGTATAAATATCATAAGAATATTATAAATAAATAATTTCATTATTTACCTATAGAAACAAGAGATAAGTTGAATATATATGAGTTTCCTTGACGGTTAAAATATCATGTAAGTCAAAAAAACATCTAAATTTTATTATTTAAATATAAATTTTTGTATAAGACTAATTAAACACTAACATATTACATGTTGAGAGTTTATTGACATGCACATTAGCTCCTGAGATTAGGGTACTCTCATTTAGTCTAAATATTTTAGTAATGTAGTTTAAATAAATTGTTGACAATAGATACAAGTTTATTTTTTAATATTCTCTTAGAAAAAATGAAAACAAAAAATGAAGGTGACATGATAAGAGTATAAATATATTTTTATACTTGATCAAGTGACATGAAAACACATTTCATAAATTTACCAAATTATGGAGTGCTAGATAAAATAATTATATTTGATTATTACTCTTCAGGTTGAGTTTATATGATAAAATCCTAGTGATTTTAAAGAATAACTTAATAGGGAAAGAATTTTCACATGAATTTTTATATTTAAAATAAAAAACCATATATATTGACATCACAGATTTCATAGGTATTTTAACTAAATGATTTATTAAATACTTATTTGGTGTTGATTTAAAAAATTGATCGATATATTATTGATGATGGTGTCAAATATATTTTCACTCAAATTTTTTAAAGGTGACCACCCTATTAGAGGATATGATAATGCAAAAAACAAATATTAAAGAATATTATGAACCCATAATCATGTTTGAATATAAAAATCACTAATAAAAATTTTAAATTACTTTTAAAATGTGTTTTATATTTAATTATTATTTTTTATTATATAAAAAATTCATTTAATCATTTCTCATTAATATTAAATATTAAATAGAATAATTTATTTTCTTTTTTTTCCATTTTTTTAATTTAATATTTAAAAATATTTGAGTAGTTGATCGTATTTACAAAAAATTATGAATTTATTAAAAATACTTAAGTCTTTTTATAAAAGCACTCACATTTAATTAAATTTACTTCTATGATATCTTTTTATATATTATGTTTGATTATGAATAGAGGAATCAAAATAATTATAGAAAATGAGAAACATATATGAGAGGAAGGAATGACACTATTGATCAATTTTATGAGTATGAATTTTAAATAATTATAATCATTTTAATGTATAATATTTTTGTACCATGAATACTATAAAACTCGGCCATACTCAATCCTTCATAATGGGACTAGAGTGCCACAAAACCTTAACTATGCCTCCTCATATGCAAAAAGTTGTTAGTTATCCACAAGGGTTTATGGGGGGGATAGTAGTGAAACTATAAACTATAAATATAATAATAATAATATCAACATAATATAGTATAAGAAGTTTAAATAATATTCCTCATAAATCCAAAATAGACATATGTTCAATTTAATAAATATTTACCATGATATGATAGTGGTAGAAAATTCAACAGATTTCCTTTAGGCTAATCGTACATGTACATGCAGAAAAGTAATGAAATAAAAAACCATTTTGAAATAAAGGAACCTACCAAACCAAATGTAAACTATACCATCTTGCTCATGAACTATCTACTCACCCGACTACATAAGGTTCCTAACGTTGATTCTTTACCATTATTATTTCCAATGACTATAATGTTTGTAATAATACCATAGGGCTCATATAGGGTACAAGTATGGAAATATGTATTCTACCACTAATGGTGTCCCTAAATAATAAAAATTTCTTATAAAATTATGTGAAAGAATAAAAAAAGTTAACCTAATAAAATTTCACAACTTTCTAAACTCAATCTCTACCAGCACTAACTAAGAATTTACCTACCTCGACCAGTGATAAAGTGGAACGATATATCAAAAATATATCATGTCGCAAGTAACCTAGTCCTTTCAATAAATTTCATGTATCATGGATCAACCATCTTGATATAATCAATACAACCCAATGGAATGTCCAAAAGACACATAATATGTTCAAAAAACATTCAAACTATCTAAAAACTGTCATCTTAGAAGCCTAGAAAAATGCATGGCATGGATACACTTCTCTTTTCCAAAAATCTGACTCAACCACCCCAGTATATATGGATATCCATATCCCTCATCTAGTATCCATGTATACCACCAACTATGTTTTTTTATACACTAAACCAATCCTCAATACATATGGTTAACACCATCCCCTATTCCACTTAACTATGAAGGGTGCTACCTTTATCGAGTGAACGAAACCACCTCATAGACCATGCTCTATGTTCCCAAAATCCAATCAGACTTTCCCCTCGTGAGTGTAGTACCCTCAGTTAGAGTTACAATGTCATTTTATTCTATTTTTTATTTTTTGAGTTACTTGGATAAATTTATAGACGATTTCCTAGGGATAAAGAGAAGGAAATCTACATTTTTTATGCAGGAGATGTTCATGATGGGAATAGTCATTCATGTCATGAGTAGGTTCTAGGTGGGAAATGTGAATTTTATTCAAGGTGTGAATCCTTTTCTGGGTATAAGAGGTTAATAACTTGATATTCATTCATAATGTGAAAGGTTTTGTGTAATTTTTATATAAGGTGATGTGAAATTTTTCATACAAGACCTCTCAATGATTCATAATGTGAATTCCTCTTCACACCATTAATCATGTAGAACCTATTTTTTTAATATTTCATATTATTATAAATCCTTATTCAGTTACAGTTATAATTATCTAATATTCTAGGGTCTCTTATAGTTTATTTTCAATGATATTTAACCTCCAAACACTACTTTCATCAGTTCTTCAAGCGTTGGGCGTTGGGAATTAAAGTTAAGGACTCTATCCTTTATATATTTTCAAGATCAGCTCATTTTATCTTGAATGTAACCCTAGAATAGGGGTACCATTAATGGTTCCATGGGATAAGAGAAGTTTTAATAGGATCTTCTGGCAATTCGTTGAATAAATTGAAAAACATTATTAAATCAACAAATATGATGGAGTTATTGCATTGAATGTATCTCAGGTAGGTGGGTTTTTCCATTTTCCAAGTTCATTGGTATGTGAAGGATCTTAGGATAATCTTAATGAATTATCTTATAATTATCAATTGTTTTATACTATCTAAAAACTTCTTATTATTCCTTTACTTTTTTTATTTTAGAAACTAGGTTGTGGGTGTTTCCCACAATGTGTTGTTTGAATTGAAAAAAATGGTTTTCTTAAAAGGAAATATGGCTTTGAGACATGTTCTTAGAATAAATGGGTTTTAGATTCCAATTGATAAGGAACTTAATTGGTGTGTATTTATGATTTTAAAATTTTCAAGTAATTTTTTAAATAAACATGGTGCTCAATACTGACTGGAAAGGAATATAGAATATTTTCACCAAGCAACGACTTTTTGGTGGACGTATAACTACTCACGATCATAGACATGTCACTGAGAATGCATGGTTGTGTGTGTGTGAAAACATGGATATTATTCCAAAAATAAAATAAATTAATTATTCATACTACTTAAAAAATAAAAATCATTCATTTTATATATTTATTTTAGAGAAATCTATTCATATTATTTTGTAAATATCATGAAAAATGATTTATCTATTTTTGATATTCCTTCAATATGTTTTATATAATGTATGATAACATGATTCTGGTATTAGTGGAATGTGGGAAAAATATCTAGGAGTTACTTACTAGGTTTTTATACTCACCACTTCATATGCCCTCTAGGTAATATATTGATGCTTATTTATAGGACACAGGTAAGGGACATGTTTCATAACTCACAAGTAGAGCACCTTGATAGTCGATGTTGTTTTTGTTAGTGATGGAGATTTGAGTGGTTTATGTATTTGTAGAGAGTGTCTCCACTTTGGTTCCAATGTCTATTTATACAATAAAATTTTAGTTATATATTTTTTATTGGTCTAATATTATTATAATACTATCCCTTTACTAGTATTTTATTGAGTTGTATCATTGATTACTTATACCTCATATGGTTCATGGTTATTATTATTTCATTTGATAGTTTGTGATGTTTAAATATGGAAAATATTTTCCCAATTTCTGGTAATATCTTAGCATTTATTTCAGTACTTTGGTGTCTTGGGGACACCGTTTAATGTCAGTAGCACCTTTATCTCCTCATAAGTCAATGTGTTTGGATGGGATGTTATAGTGAGTGGCATCACCAACAACCTAGTCTATACCATTGGATATCCTTTATCTCCACCGATGAAATTGGTTGACACCATATTCACTATATTAAAGATCTTACTACCCCATACATGGTGATCATCATCACCCAATGTCTCATTGGTTACACCTAATACATTCACATGGAACCTCATTGAACATCACAAGTCAATAATTACAACTTCACATAATATGACCCCAATCCCAATGTGTCATAAACCCACAAAACCATATAAGAATACCATAATAGATTAAATCCTTTATTTTCTATGTGAGGCTAACCCTTGATATCTTTTATGAACAATAAAAAACCAATTTGGATATATTTTTGGTCACACATAGAGAACATTACACACATATTTATTACACATGCATAATACATGTATAACATACAAAAAAATTAAGTACTTCCTACCTTAAACTTTCAGGACTCCAATTTCTAATAAGCCAATTAAGCTCTAATCAAATAATACCTCAATACCTAACAAAATATTTTAAATTTTCAATTTTTTTAAAAAGATAAGGTATCATGGAGAAACATGGATAATAAACACACATGGACTACTCACTGTAGTTATAGATTCCCTATACTTCATATTGAATGAGAAACCAACAAGAATCAAAGAATATTCAATAATGAAATAGGAATAAATAATATGTGATAATATAAAGTTATTTTTGAATTCTTTCTCAAATACCCTATTCCCTCCTCCTATGAAAAAATTTGCATTTAATTAATCATTTTTATCATTTTAGGAAAAATTTCCAAACAATCAAAATATCAAATTTTATAAAACTATATAACCTTATGTATCACTCCATTGGGACCCATACATAATATATATTTAAAAATATTTCATGTCATAATGTATTTCATTAGTTTATCAATTTTACCCTAAAAATTAAATTACACATGGAATATGTAATAAATTCTCAATACATAACATTTTCACTTTAGTAAAAATTTTATATGTAATATATATTATGTATACATAGTTTATATAATTCGGACATTAAATTTTTCCTTAGTTAAAATATTATACATAATATATTTCCTTTTGGTAAATTTTGATATGAAATACATTAATTCAATATGTAATATATATTTTCTCTAAATGTTACGTTTTTTTACATTAAATTAAATGAAAATAGATAATATATTTTTCTTCCTCCTATATAATACATAATATTTAGGACATATCTATTTCTATATATGTAATATGTTTTTCCAAATGAAATATATTTTTCAGGAGTGTAATATATTGCATTCAGTTCATTTAAATAGGCACTCATACTAATATATTTCATATAAAAGGGGACCCAACTCATAGTTTATTTCTTTTATTATTGAGTTACTTAAATATATTACACATTACAAACCTTACCTATTTTCTCTGGGTGTCCAATAAAAACCTTATATAATATGTAAAGTTTTTTGTATAGCCAAATTTTAAATGAGTAACATATTCCCACCCATGGGATGCATAATATTTTATTTTATCATGAATTATCAAAATTTCAGAAATCTCTTACTTAATATCTATATTTTCTAAATTCCCGGAATGGTCTATAATTCAAAAATTTAGATTGAATTCATCCAAAATATGGAGAAACTATAAACCACTAGGAAAATTAATTAGGAATATATTTTTCAAATAATTTACTCCCTCTATGACTCTAAAGGGTAAAAAATAACATGGTTAGTATAATATGTGATCTAATTCACTATTTCATGTACCCGAGAAATTAAAACCTCTCCACTACATGATAAATCATCCCAAAGCTATCCTAGACACATACATACCATCCCTTACCAAATCATGAACATTCTGGAGACCTCATTCCTGAAACTCTATGATAAATATAAACATATTCATCTCTTTATGGTCACCATGACCATATCATTTGATATATTTGTCCCTTTTATGTGTACCTCACACCCTAGGAATCTCCTACTTGGCTTCACCCCAAACAATTTACTTAACAAAATAATGATATCACACCCATAATTTCCATACAAATCAACTATTCACCCATAGCTATAGACTATCAATTATTATCCTCTTGCATCCTGCTGATTCCCATTCCCATACTACATCATACATGATTCACAATTTTATCCTACATCATACATGATTCCCTATTTATCCCTAATTTTAATGTATCCCAAATTTATCAATGATCATATATTATTTCCACATATTAACCTATAACATTTTATACATCTCTCATATAAGCACCCTATACACTAGTATATGTCATTAAAAAATAGGGATATATGATCATGACATACCTATCACTATAGATGGATCTCTATCCTTCTTTTAAAATATCATCCTAATCACATTTAGCTTTTCCAAAGACAGAAAATTAGATTTTTTCCTCCCCATAGAGTCATACTCATAGTCATCCATTTCCCCCACAATAGAGTATTTCATGCACTACCACATCCCATAACTCCAATCATATCTCAGCTATATAATACCATTAAAACTCTATGTCCTATCTCAAACTCATGTATTTTTCATGATACTCAACCCCTATCTAATGAACGAGCCTTTAACAAAACATCACTAATGTCCCATCATTCTATATTCCTAAAACTCCATCATCAGATGATCATACTAGCATTAGACATGCCTTTCCTACCCAAAATAAAAACATGTCACTAATGATCCACTATATAGTGGCATCATAAAACCCCTACTTTGGATACTTACTTGGACTCCTGCTAGCCTCACATTCTAACAATACGAAGAAACACAAATTATCTCAGCCGATACCACTATATGGAATAAAAATATCCAATTACCCTAGTTTGGATATGATATATGTTATTAGTCCACTACCTTCAAGAATGAGGTCATCTACATGATGATTAACTAGGCCATAATTTGATATTATATACAATCCTCAAACAATCACACCATGGAGAACTCATCCCTCACTATCATTGATGAAAACAAAAAAAAATATATAATCATTACGGCCTAATCCATGAATGAGGTCTCTCCTTGTACCAGGTGGATAAACTCATGGACCTATTTTTCACTTAGTGTCTTGAGAATTAAATACTTGAAGAATATCACCTTAAATTCCTTCAATGTTATCTCCTCATGAATACCTTTCTTTACATGTACACCCCGCTCGTATTTCACTAGACCCTAGAAAAAATATATGTAAAACAATACTATCTATATTTATGGATTCTCAATATGATCAAACATCATATTTATTGACTTCATACAATACTACACTCCCTATAATCCTCCCTCACCATGATAGAAAGGATGACATTTAGACTAGAAATACCATTTCATATTTTTTATAAAGGGCACAACTCCCTGAGCACCCTAATCAATATTTTGGACAACACACACCACGATCTCAATGATCTACTCATACAACCACTAATCAAACTCATTTGGACTCAGTGGTTGACCTAAATTATTCATAGCCTCTACTTATGTCTCATACTCACCTTTTTTCTAAAATATAATGGTATGATGGAACAAAAAAATCTAGTGGGATGAGGATTAAAAAAATTTCATCACTAGAGGAATGAAACTTCACCGTCTCTGGAAATTCGAGCCCTCGTATGGTCTACGGATCTTGTGTGAATTAATCAGATAAGAAAAATTAAAACAGAATGTGCACCTCATTTGAATCGAAGCACACTCATCTGTCATATGTCACCAGTGACCATTGCTTGAAGGATCTATGACTAATCCCCGCTAGATCATCTATACATGCTTCAAAAATCCATGCACACTACGTTTGTCAAAATCTAGGTGCTAGAATGGATCTCCAACAATCTCTTAAACATCACGATGGTCACCAAGATCCCATGACTTTGATCCATGAAGGTATTATTAGGCTGTTCACTCGGTTAGAGTAAATATCTCTCTAGGATCCATGATGAGAGAGAATATCTCAATTCCAAATGATGAATTGTACATGGAATAAGCTTCTCCTAAACTTCTATATTTGATGTCTAAAATTCACAGTTAGGGTTCTTGGCCCCTTTATATTTTACATCCACTAAATAAGTAATAAATAAATAATTATGATGAAATAAGTGCCCCATAAAAATTATTTTTATTTTATCACATACTTGTAATATATACTAAATATATTATTTAATAAAACTCAAGTCATTAACTTAACTCATAGTTATTTTTAATATTAAACAAACCTAAAATATTAAAATAATATTCATTCATATAATATTATTCATTATATTTACTTAAACACTTTTAAATAATTTTAAAAAATAAATTCAACCCAATTATTCTATACCCAAATAATAATGAATTTATTTATTTATCGATGATTGATAAAACTTGGATAATTCTTGGAACCCATGGTGGGAAACCATGTCCTATATACCTATTCACTAGAATAAGATAGATACTTGAATAAAATATTATGTGTGACCCTCTAGGCCCTTATCTTGATAGAATTGAATAGTATTCGAAGGCCATGAATAAATTCTAGAAAACTATCAAGGACCCTAAAGAGATAAGCACTAGTGCAGAAAACGTTTTTTACGTCACCATTTTTTACGTCGGTTATATAAAACCGATGTCATAATATGTAAAACGAGGTTTTTTACGTCGGTTATTTCTTAACCGACGTAAAAACCTGTGTTCGGTACACCTTTAACGTCGGTTATAAAAATAACTGACGTTATTAATCGCGCGCCTTCGTTTTTTACGTCGGTTATAAAAATAACCGACGTAAAAAACGCGGTTTTCGAAGGCCTTTTTACATCGGTTATTGAATAACCGACGTAACAAATGCGGTTTTTGAAGGCTTTTTTATGTCGGTTATAAAATAACCGACGTAAAAAAAGAATCCGCAGATGTTTTTGACGTCAGTTATTCCATAACCGACGTAAAAAAACGCGGATTTTGAGCCCTTTATAACGTCGGTTATAAAATAACCGACGTAAAAAATGAATCGGAGGAAGGTTTTTACGTCGGTTATTGAAATAACCGACGTTATAAATGTTTTTAAAACAATTATCACGTCGGTTATTGAATAACCGACGTGATAACTCATTTAAAAATTTACCCAGACCCGTGGATTGTCATTCGCGAGTTTACCTTCGACAGTCGCGACTCGTCTCTCTCGTGCGTAAACCCGAATCGGCTCGTCCATTTCGTTGGTTTAGATTCGTTTTGCGATCATCGTTTCTCATATTTAATCTCCTCGGATCAATGATCTAAACTCGCAACACTCAGGTAATCCTCCCACTCGTTCATTTTTTTTCGCGGATAGTATATATATATGTGTTGTGATTTTTTTGTTGAAACTAGCTAAGATTCTTCGATTGCAAACCCTTTTAACTCGTTTTGGCACCATAATCTTATTTATCATCCCTAGATCTATTTGTTCGACTTGCAATATTGAGTAATTTTATGATTTCACTAATTTTTCATCGTTTTCTATAAATCCCCGAGAGGGTTGGGGCGTGTCCATTTGGATGGGTTGCCCTTTTACTGTTGTTACTACTTTCTTCACACACAACCATGGCATGGGTGCATGGATTTGGGGTCGGGGGGTGTCCAGGGGGGTTTAGAAGGGGGTGGGTGGGTGTGGGGGGCTGTCCAAGGGTGTGGGTGGGTGTTGGGGGGTGTCCAAGGGGGTAGGGGGTGGGGGGTGGTGTTTAGGAGGGGTGGGGGGGGGGGCTGTCCAGAGGGTTGGGGGGTGTCCAGGGGGGTGTCCAAGCAGGTCGGGGGTGGGGGGTTGTGTCCAGGAGGGGTGGGGGTGCTTTCTAGAGGGGTCGGGGGCTGTCCAGAGGGGTCGGGGGGTGTCCAGGGTGGTGTCCAAGGGGATGGGTGGGTGTGGGGGGCTTTCCAAGGGAGTGGCGGCCTGTCCAGAGGGGTCGGTGGGGTGTCCAGGGGGGTGTCCAAGGGGGTGAATGGGTGTGGGGGGCTGTCCAAGGGGGTGGATGGGTGTGGGGGGCTGTCCAAGTGGGTGGCGGCCTCTCCAGAGGGTATTTGGGGTTGTCCGGGTGGGTGGGGGGGCTGCCCAGAGGGTTGGGGGATGTCCAGGGGGGTGTCCAAGGGGGTAGGGGGTGGGGGGTGGTGTCCAGGAGGGGTGGGGGGCTGTCCAGAGGGGTCGGGGGCTGTCCAGAGGGTTGGGGGGTGTCCAGGGGGGTGTCCAAGCAGGTCGGGGGTGGGGGGTTGTGTCCAGGAGGGGTGGGGGTGCTTTCTAGAGGGGTCGGGGGCTGTCCAGAGGGGTCGGGGGGTGTCCAGGGTGGTGTCCAAGGGGATGGGTGGGTGTGGGGGGCTGTCCAAGGGGGTGGCGGCCTGTCCAGAGGGGTCGGTGGGGTGTCCAGGGGGGTGTCCAAGGGGGTGGATGGGTGTGGGGGGCTGTCCAAGGGGGTGGATGGGTGTGGGGGGCTGTCCAAGTGGGTGGCGGCCTCTCCAGAGGGTATTTGGGGTTGTCCGGGTGGGTGGGGGGGATGCCCAGAGGGTTGGGGGATGTCCAGGGGGTGTCCAAGGGGGTAGGGGTGGGGGGGTGGTGTCCAGGAGGGGTGGGGGGCTGTCCAGAGGGGTCGGGGGGTGTCCAGAGGGTTGGGGGGTGTCCAGGGGGGTGTCCAAGCAGGTCGGGGGTGGGGGGTTGTGTCCAGGAGGGGTGGGGGTGCTTTCTAGAGGGGTCGGGGGCTGTCCAGAGGGGTCGGGGGGTGTCCAGGGTGGTGTCCAAGGGGATGGGTGGGTGTGGGGGGCTGTCCAAGGGGGTGGCGGCCTGTCCAGAGGGGTCGGTGGGGTGTCCAGGGGGGTGTCCAAGGGGGTGGATGGGTGTGGGGGGCTGTCCAAGGGGGTGGATGGGTGTGGGGGGCTGTCCAAGTGGGTGGCGGCCTCTCCAGAGGGTATTTGGGGTTGTCCGGGTGGGTGGGGGGGGGGGGGGGGCTGCCCAGAGGGTTGGGGGATGTCCAGGGGGGTGTCCAAGGGGGTAGGGGGTGGGGGGTGGTGTCCAGGAGGGGTGGGGGGCTGTCCAGAGGGGTCGGGGGTTGTCCAGGGGGGGTTTACAAGGGGTGGGTGGGTGTGGGGGGCTGTCCAAGGGTGTGGGTGGGCGTTGGGGGTGTCCAGGGGGGTGTCCAAGGGGGTAGAGGGTGGGGGTGGTGTTTAGGAGGGGTGGGGGGGCTGTCCAGAGGGTTGGGGGGTGTCCAGGGGGGTGTCCAAGCAGGTCGGGGGTGGGGGTTGTGTCCAGGAGGGGTGGGGGGCTGTCCAGAGGGGTCGGGGGGTGTCCAGGGGGGTTTACACATCGATTTGTTTTATATTTCAAAATTGTTTACATTCAAATTATGATTTTTTTCATATAAACATATATTTGTCTTATCTAAAAAATATATATATTTTTGCTATTTGTTATAGGTAATAATGAGTCGAAGTTGGATTACGACACATCGAATGAGCAATGAATATGAGGAAGGTGTTGATGCCTTTTTGGAATTTGCTAAACGAAATGTTCCAAGTAGTGACATTTTTTTCTGTCCATGCCTGAAATGTCTGAATATGAAGAAGTTGAAAAGTAGAGAGATAAAAGATCATCTGATTTGTCATGGTTTCAATCCGAGTTACAACCCTTGGATTTGGCATGGCGAAACTGGACAGAATGTCACTGATGATAATGAATCGCAAGATGGTAACTCCGATGGAATTGAAGAAATGATTCGCGATATTGTAGCAGAACAAATTGAGATAGAACCGACAGTTGCACGTCTATATGGTGATGCCGAAAAACCATTATATCCTAGTTGTACAGATTTTACGGTTTTGTCGGCGGTGTTAAGATTGATTAACCTGAAGGCGAAACATGGATGGAGTGACAGAAGTTTTACAGAGCTGCTACAATTGATGAAAGACATTCTTCCAAAAGATAACGATCTTCCAGATTCACATTATAAGGCCAAAAAAATATTATGCCCGATGGGATTGGGATACAGTAAAATACATGCCTGTCCGAATGACTGCATTATATATAGGAAGGAATATGAATTTCTGAAAGAGTGTCCTAAATGTGGGACAGCACGGTATAAGGTGAAAGAAAAATCACAAGCTGATGTAGAGATTACAAAGCTCCCTTCAAAGGTATTTTGGTATCTTTCTATAATTCCTCATTTCAAACGTTTATTTGCTAATTCACATGATGAAAAAAGGTTAAGATGGCATGCTGATGAGCGGGTATGTGATGGAAAAATACGTCATCCAGCTGATTGTCCACAATGGAAGAAAATTGATGCCCAGTACCCTACATTTGGAAATGAAATTAGAAATCTGAGACTAGGCTTGTGCACAGATGGAATGAATCCATACCGAACCCTCAGTAGCACACATAGTTCATGGCCTGTTTTATTGGTAATTTACAACCTCTCTCCTGAAGTTTGTATGAAGCGCAAATATCTCATGTTGAGTATCATGATCTCTGTTCCAAAGCAACCCGGCAATGATATTGATGTATACTTGTCACCGCTGATTGATGATTTGAAACTGTTATGGGCTGATGGAATTAGGGTGTATGATTCTTATAAAATGGAATATTTTCAACTGCATGCAGTGATTCTATTCACTATAAATGACTTCCCAGCATATGGAAATTTGTCTGGATACAGTGTTAAAGGGCATAAATCATGTCCAATTTGCGAACAACAGACGTCATATTGTCAATTGCATCATGGGAGGAAAAGAGTTTACATGGGTCATCGAAAGTTTTTGCGTATGGATCACCCTTATAGAAGACTAAAAAAGGCATTCAATGGCTCACAAGAATTTGATACTGCTCCTCAACCTTTATCCCCAGAATTGTATTTTGAGAGGGTGAAAAACCTTGATGTGACATTGGGAAAGACACAGAAATCTGGTAATGATAGACATATTTGGAAGAAAAGGTCAATATTTTTTGAGCTACCATATTGGAGGTATCATGAAGTCAAACATAATATTGATGTCATGCACGTGGAGAAGAATATCTGTGATTCTTTGATCGGAACATTGCTAGATATTAAAGGAAAGACAAAAGATGGGTTGAATGCAAGGTTAGACCTACTGTCAATGGGAATACGTTTGGAGTTAGCTCCCACTCCTAAAGGAAGACGAACATTTCTTCCCCCGGCTTGTCATACATTATCGAAGAGGGAGAAAAGTAGCTTCTGTCAGTGTCTTCATGATATCAAAGTGCCTCAAGGTTATTCTTCAAATGTAAAAAATTTTGTCTCATTGAAAGACTTGATGTTGATAGGTATGAAATCACATGATTGTCACGTCATGATGCAACAAATTCTACCAGTTGCACTGCGTGGAATATTGCCCATCCGTGTCAGAAAGACTATAATGAGGTTGTGTTATTTTTTCAATTCAATTTGCAACAAGGCGATTGATGTGAATGCTTTGAACATTTTGGAAAAGGATGCAATTTTTATACTTTGTCATTTGGAAATGTATTTTCCTCCAACTTTTTTTGATATGATGGTGTATTTAATGATTCATCTGGTTCGAGAAATAAGGATTTGTGGACCTGTATATCTTCGTTGGATGTATCCTTTTGAAAGGTATATGAAAATATTAAAGGGATATGTTAAAAATCCATATCGACCTGAAGCCTCCATTATTGAAAAGTATATTTCTGAGGAGGTAGCAGAGTTTTGTACGAGCTACTTGGCTACGGCGCAACACATAGGTTTGCCTCCATCTCGCCATGAACGGGTTAATAATGAGGGAAAGGGGATTCGTGGATTGAAAGTCAAATCACTGTCAGCTGAACATATGAAGAAGTTAGAATCATACATCTTGAATAACATAGCTGATGTTCAACCGTATATCACATTGCATATTAATGAGTTGAAACAATGTCATCCAAAGAAGAAAGAAATGTGGATTTTGAATGAGCACAACAAAACTTTTTTGCCATGGTTTAAAAAGACCTTGCTTGGTAGATCAGATGTATCAGAGACATTAAAATGGATAGTGGGTGGTCCATCTTTAAATGTGATAACATGGTCCGCTTATGACACTAATGGCTATACATTTCATACGAAAGCTCAGGACAACAGAAGTGCAGTTCAGAATAGTGGTGTATTGGTGTTTGCAGAAGCAATGCATTTTTTGAGTGCTAAGGACAGAAACCCAATTTCGGCATCAAGTGCATATTATGGAGTGATTGAAGACATATGGGAGGCTGATTACTTTAAAATTAAAGTTCCCGTTTTTAACTGTAAATGGTTTATCGGTAACAACAGTGCCAGACACGATGAATTTGGAATGACACTTGTTAATCTGAATAGATTGGAAGACACAGCTGATTCTTTTATAATGGCAATACATGACAAACAAATTTTCTATGTAGTAGATCAATCAGATATGCAGTGGGCTGTTGTTTTATAAGGGAAAAACCAATATGTTGGTGAGGATGAATTTGATGAAGCTGCTGATTTATGTGAGATCCCTACTTCCATGGAAAGATTAACAGAACATAATGATGAGTATGTTGAAGACATGGTTTGTGCCATAAGGAACGATCACGACGAAGGAATTTGGGAAAACAATCCAACTGTACATTCCTAAAATTACAGGTAACACAAGTTTATTTCTTGTTTACATTTATTTTTTTCATATAATGTTAGATACTGTAAATTTTTTACTTATTAAAACATGTATCAAACCAAAACGATAAAACAATAAAAACCGTAAAGAGGAGAAGTCCTGGGCGCACCGGCTGGCCGGTGGTGGATCACCGGTTGGCCGGTGGTCCAGAACAAAGCTCTGTCTGGTCCACCGGCCGGCCGCTGGATCACCACCGGCCGGCCGGTGGACCAGACAGAGAGCCTTCCTCTCTGTCTGGATCACCAGCGGCCGGCCGGTGGCACCAGGCAGTGGGCAAGTCTACTGCCTGGGTCCTCCGGCTGGCCGGTGAGCTCACACCGGCTGACCGGTGGACTCAGTGAGTCCACTTTTCAGCTTTCTTGGGCCAAATCCTTGGCAACCTTTTGCCTGTGTTTACCATGTTTATCATTGTTTAACATGCTTACCATATTACCAATGTTTACTATTATGTAATTTAGTACACTTTTCTATTTGTGAACTAATGTTTGTTTTTTTGATTTGAAGGAAAATGACAGATCAATCAGTTGATCAGCCACATGATTCTGGAGATGAGCATATTGGTCATACATCTGGGGAGGAACATTCACATGCTCCTATTACGAAAAAGAGTTCAAAGGTTGGTAAGTGTGGGTGCAAACGTTTACCAAAATTATCACTTGCCCGTACGAAGGAGGAGAGGATAGTCGTGGAGTTTGATGATGATGATCTTCCTAGAGGTCCAAATGCTAATGATTTTAAGGGTTTTGTAGCAACTCAGGCTAAGAGCAAAGTAAGCATTCTCTATGATGATTGGAGAAGTGTGGATAAGGCGATAATTTCTCAACTGTGGGAGACCATTTTGGTAAGATCTTTTGCTATTGTTTGACTGTTCTTTAAATGTTTCTAGTATATATAATATTTTTAACCTCTTTTTTATCAGATGACATTTGATATTCCTGACACTGGAGGAGTCAGGAAGAAATGCTTATCGTTGGCTTCTAGGAGATGGAGGGATTTCAAATCAACCCTCTCATCTGATTTCATTTATGGTCATAGGAGTCGTGAGAATCCATGTCGTATATATCCTTTTATAGATGAAGACACATGGAGACAATTTTTTGAAAATAGAAGAAAAGAATCATTTTTGGTAAGGGCAATGTAAACTTTTATAAGCTTTCTTATATAAATGATCTTATTATTGTTTTGTTAATGATTACTTATTCTTAATTTACAGCAAACAAGGAAAGCTCATCAAGAGATCCAATCTAAAAATGTATACCCTCATAGTTTATCTCGGGGAGGGTATGCATTATTGGAAGAACAAATGGTGGCAGAAAAATTTCAACAACTAAGAGCTGAGTCTTCAAGCTCTGGAGAGGTGGCCCCTCTATCCCCTCCATCTAGACATGAGAAATGGAAAAGAGCTCGGAAGGGCAAAAAAGGACAATATCTTTCGGAAGAATCGAGACTCGTAGTTGAGAGGATTGTAAGATATCTATTTTATTTATTTAAGTTTACTATTTTCGTCATATATTTCCAATCATTATAGAAATGTTCAATTAATTATTACAGGACTCTCTTGAGGAGCAGAGTTCACAGGGGACATTTACACCATCTGGGAGGGAAGATATTTTATCTGTGGCATTGGGAAAGCCCGAACATCCTGGCCGTGTAAGAGGATATCCGGCAGGTGTATCGGTAAGAAAAGTGTTGCCACGTTCCTCAACTTCTAACGTTGAGGGAGTTTATAAAAAAAAAATAGAATCCTTGGAGGCTGAAGTCCATAATATTAATGCGACAATGGAGGACAAGATTAGAGCATCGGTGCAGTTAATGTTTGCAGACTTGCAAAGACAATTTCAGGGTGCAGCTCCCACTCCACCTCTCCCAGTAGCTCCCACTCCCCCACCTCATCCTGCGGACCCCATTTTTGATCCTCCTCCTCCTCCGCAGCTACCTACTTATTGTGAGTTGTATGTTGATGATCCTCAACATCATATAGTTGCATATGGGATGGTATATTGTATAGTAGATACAGTTCATCATCAACAGTTAGAGGTAGAGAATCAGAGGGTCACTGTACAGGATATTATAGATAGATCAGCTCGGATACCATTACCTACAGATGAGGTGACGACAGTTGGACATAGTATCGACCATTTTTTACTTTTTCCATCCAGACTTCTTCGACTCATTACCATAGAGGTATGGATGTTATATCTTTTATTTTATATTTTTATTAATGTTTTATCATTTGAAAACTAATATATTTCTCAATTTATTTTTACAGGAATACTTCAAAGGTAAAGAAATACTGTATAGACAAAAACAAAGACAGATAGCTATGACATCAGATGCAGATACTAGCAGTCTTGACAAATTGTCAAGATATTCAAATTTGTTGGCGGATCATTATGACTTTACAATGGAAGCTCATGTCTGTGGATGTGAACTATGTGTGGGGATTATGAAAACTGATATCATGGAGTTTGTCACTGGAGATAAGTTGGGCATCAACGTGGTGCAAATTTTTATCATGTAAGTATTAACACCTTTTCCTTGCGTTATATTTATTAAAAATGTATACTTATGTCTGCTTTGTATTAGGTATCTGTATAAAATTTGTGAGAGGAATGAGCTGACAGATGTATATGGATTCGTGGACCCACAATTGATTTCCCCTGAAGCATGTGCATTGGATGAGGAACAAAGAATGCTTTATATTGCTGATAGATTTGAAAAGAATGTAATCACACAGTGTTGGATGATGCCTTTTTGTGAGAGGTATGAAACACATCCCTCTCAAAGAGTTAATTATCTTTTAACATAAAAAACCACTAACGTTAAATTTCCTTTTATCAGGGATCATTGGATGTTAGGGGTTTTTTGCCCTAGGGAGAAAACACTTTATTGGATATGCTCTCTCCATGATGATGTGCGAGAAAGTTTTAAGAATATATTGGAAACGTAAGTTTCAATTTCACAATAGTTTTATATATTATAATGAATTTTAAATTTACCCCATTCGTATTATTTTCTAACAGGGCATGGGTCCACTTTCGAAAAAGCGCAAAGAAAAGGAATTTCAAGATCAAATATGTACATGTGAAGGTAAATATCCATTTATAATTTGTACATTTTGATTTATTACATAAAAATAATATATTGAATTTACACTCATTCAAATAGAAATTTCATGAGCAACAAGGCATCATCGAATGCGGATATTACATGTTAAGATTTATGTATGAAATAATAACAACTGGGACAGTTCTGAGTTTTGACCTGGTAAGATTTCCTCTTTCTCATAATATTTCAATTTGATTTATTCATTATACACGTTGACTACTATCCTTTTCCTTTGTAGCTTTTTGATGACCCTCAACCCTTTACTGCTGAAGATATCAAACACTTACAAGTGGAGTGGTCAAATTATTTTACAGGTTTGATTGACTTTTAGTTGTTTGTAATGTAAAATGTAATTTTGAATATTGTCAATGTAATTGTGTATTTCATAGTCATTTAGGTTGGATTTAGTTTTTTTTGAAGTTGACAGTGTAAGTTTTGAATGTTATATAAGTGAATGTTTAATTTTTCTCTACTTCTTGTTTTGGTCTACTGTTGATGGTTTTTCTGGTCTGGATTTTGGTATGGGGGGAGAGGTTCCAAGGGGGTGGGTGGGTGTTTGGGGGGTGTCCAAGGGATATGGGAGGGGTGTCCAAGGTGTGTTTGGGGCTGTCCTAGGGGTCGGGGGGGGGGGGGGGTGTAAATGAGGTGGGAGTTCTGTCCAAGGGGCCGGTTGGGTGTAAATGAGGGTGGGGGGCTGTCCAAGGGGTGGGGGTGTCCAAGGGGTGGGGGGGTGTCCAAGGGATATGGGAGTGGTGTCCAAGGTGTCTGGGAGTTCTGTCCAAGGGGCCGGTTGGGTGTAAATGAGGGTGGGGGTGCTGTCCAAGGGGTGGGGGGGTGTCCAAGGGGTGGGGGGTGTCCAAGGGATATGGGAGGGGTGTCCAAGGGGTGTCTGGGGATGTCCAAGGGCTCGGGGGGGTGTCCAGGGGTCGGGGGGGGGGGGGGGGGTCCAAGGGGTCTGGGAGGGCTTTCAAGGTGTGGGGGGGGGGGGTGTCCAATGGGTGTTTGAGGCTGTACTAGGGGTCTTGGGGGCGTAAATGAGGGTGGGGGGGCTGTCCAAGGGGTGGGGGGTGTCCAAGGGGTGGAGGGTGTCCAAGGGATATGGGAGGGGTGTCCAATGGGTGTTTGAGGCTGTACTAGGGGTCGTGGGGGTGTAAATGAGGGTGGGGGGGCTGTCCAAGGGGGGGTGTCCAAGGGTTGTGGTGGGGCTCCAATGTGGTGGGGGAGGGCTGGCCAGGTTATTAGGTGGGTATAGATGAGGGTGGGGTTCAGTTGGGGCTTTGGGGAGGGCTGGCATGGTTATTTTTGTTTGGTTTCTGGTTGCTTTTTGGTGAGAGCAGTGCAATTATTTAAAAAAAAAAATTTCTTTCACGTCGGTTATTTTATAACCGACGTGGTAAATAAATCTGTAGGGGTTTATCACGTCGGGTTTTTCTAGAACCGACGTGATAAACCGTTCCCGGGGCTTTTATCACGTCGGTTCTTAATATAACCGACGTGCTAAAAGGCCTGGGAATCGATTTACCACGTCGGTTATTGGATAACCGACGTGCTAAAACGTTTCCCATGCCTTTTTATCACGTCGGTTATTTAAGAAACCGACGTGATAATAGGCCAGGGGAAGGGTTTATCACGTCGGTTATGACATAACCGACGTGATAAACGATATCCCAGGCGTTTTATCACGTCGGTTTAGGGAATAACCGACGTGATAAAGCCCCCCCGCGCATATTTATCACGTCGGTTATTATATGAACCGACGTGATAACCACCGTGATGTTAGGGATATTACGTCAGGTTTTAAATAACCGACGTAAAAAATGTTATTTATAACGTCGTCCGTATTAACGTCGCCTAAAAACCGACGTAAATAATAAAAAATAACCGACGTAAAAAATGTTTTCTGCACTAGTGAAGGTATAATCATAGTAAGGAAACAAATTCTACGGACACACACTATGTAACTTAATCTCTTTATCAAACAATATCTCATAAATAAGGATGAAAAATTATGTCATATTTCTTTATTGATTTATTATTTTTTGATCTAACTAGACATATTTACATTTAACTACCATGGACATGGATTTATAAAGTTACTACTATCCTGATCATCCAGTCTAGAGATATCAATTTCTCAACTCAAAAGCAACAAATTTTATCTTGATCATTCACCCAATGCCTTGACACTAATCATATAACCAACATGAGATACCTCGTTAAAAATTTAATTTCATGGTTTTCTACTTACATCAAAATATGTGATAAAATGGAAAATATTGATAATTATCTTAATTTATGAGAGAAATACATATGTCCATAGATATAAACTAATAATGAAACCTGAAACATGTGGTGTTCATATTGACAGGTCAGTCCTCATGATATCATCTACTCAAGATAAAAAAGTAAAAAAGTCATGAGAAAAAGTCTAAATGCTATGATCTCCCAGAACCTAATAGTCACACATCATCTATTTCCTATCAATATTATGTATCTAGACTATAGTACATGCCTTTAGGATTACTATTATAGTATCTCTAGGTTCTCATTTTAGCTTGGGAACTATTCTAACCCTTTGACATGGCAAATAATATATGGAAATTAATATTTAAATAGTGGATGTAGAAATATCTACACTATAATGGTATGCTTACATCATATATAACTCACTTTAAACATGGTATGGTAATCAAAAGTCTTGATAAAGTTTGGTCTTGGGCACCCACTTTTACAAAACTCCAACTTTTACTAGAGACAACTTGTTAACGAACCTTGTTATCTATCACATCATAAGATCATGTTTCTATAGAGTTATGGATTTACTAATGGGGCCTAACATGTTTTCAATTCATGGATATTCTATTATATGTGACCTCACCTCCGTGAGTAAATATTATCAAGTGATGATATCCCCAAGTATATCCCTTTTTTACACTATAAAAACTTTAATTCTTGGTTAGTAAGAGTATTAGAATTATCAGAATTTATATTAGGATAATAATTTACTTAATAGGTGAGATTCCAAGAACTAAAAAAAATTTGTGCAATTTTCAATGCTTCTTTAGCTTCCTTGAAAGCTGCAAATCACTCAGTATTTGTAGACATGGATACCACTAGAATGAATGATCTTGTCTTGATCATTACCTTATCATAAGTATGATATTATATCATATTGACCTTACAAGAATACTAGTTTGTCTCCCCTTGAAAATATTATCCCTTTCTCTCCATATTCTAGATACATATCTTTTTTTACTTGCTCAAGTTCAATAATATTGTTTTGATTTCTTCCCTTTGAGTTCTCTTAGATATAACTGATATTTTCCTACTATAAAGTGTATATTGAAAATTTCATAACTTATAAATATTACAGAATATAGGATTTATCCATCGAAAAAGTTAATTGAATTAAACTCACCACATTAATATCCTCCTATTTCCCATACATGTCTTTTTAGAGGGATTTATTCCATGTGATATTTATAACAATTCTCCCTCAAATTGTTCCAAATTTTATTTTTCAATACATTTTTAGTAAATGTAATTTTTTCTTAGTCTAAGAAAACATTATATATTCCTTAGTATATCTTGTTTATTATAACTTTTGTTGTTAATTTAAGTCAATATCAAGAGAGTTACTTTCATTATGGTCTTAACTAACGACATGACTAATATCCATATGTTTTCAAACATATTTTCCTTGGAAAATAATGGTGCTCCCACTAACCTTTTGTAGACACATGGAAAAGATTCATTCCAAATGAATATTCTATTTTCTAGTTAATTACTTTAGTTTTGAATTGGATTTCAGTAAATTTCACCCTTATTTTCATTCCACGATCTCAAATATACATTTTTACCCTTTTAGAGAAATATATTCTATATCTCAACTATATCTCTTATATCATAGGGATTTCTGCAATATCTTTAGAAAACTTTAGGATGATTACTATAGATATACATTGTGTTTTTAATTGATGCAAGTTTTTTATATCCTCAAAAAACTATTTTTTAAACACATGTTCTTATAAAAATAGATTTATATCATAATAAATTCGATATGATGTATGATTTTCATTATAGTTTGCATATGGTTATGAGATAATATCATATTTTCAAATAATGTCTTGAAAAATGGAAGTATCTGTAATGTATGAGTTTTAACAATGATACCCCTTTTACTTACTCCACACTATATTTTGTTGATCAATGAATGCATGGAAAAGTTATTCATTAACACACCAGATTAAATCATTTCACATATTTTGATCATTAATATACCATAATTCAATTTCATATTCCTAAAACACTTAAAGTAATCATATGAAGTATACTTACCACTAGATTACCCTTGGAATAGTTCACGCTCTTTAGCTAAACTAATTCTGAAATATTTATGGATTACATTTACTTTTAAATATTTTTCCCAAAAAATAAGTACATAAGTGTATTGAATGTACCTAAGATATTTAACTCCATAGAGTCTAAAATAATACTCATTATATCCTTGAAAACTATTTATTATTTATTTATAAATTATTATCTTTCAAAAAATTGGTATATACGTCTTATATTTTATATTCATCACATATTTCCAACAATTTTTGCATTACAGAACTATTGTTTGAGTATTAAACACCACAAAAAACATTCATTCTAGAATTGGAATAATGTATCCTTGTGTCAAAAGGACATGTGATATAATTTTTTTGATAATACATAACAAAATTTCAACCAGAACCTTTTACATGGAAATTAGATGTTGTGCGCCTCTCACCGCTGACTTAGGTTCCATCCTTTCACAGCCTCACGGAGAATACACCTTACTACTAGTGACATTTATTTAATTGGTTACTATATTAATATACATGTATGTAATATGAATATTGTATTTAATACCCAAAATTTTTAACATAAACATTAATTAATGTTGATGAACATAATTGAAGAAACAACAACTACATGCTTACTCAATTCAATTCATTACATTTAAACATCACTAGATTTATTTCAGGATATTTAAAGAAAATAACCTCCTATTTAATACCTCTTTCTTTGAAGGAAATTGTGATGTTTCCTTTGATGTCATGCTTTCTATTGTACGTTTTCCTTGTCTTTCAACTTATTCAAAATAAGAACTAAAATATTTTGTAAGTTCTTATTGATTTCGTGAACCTTACCCAAAATGTAATGGATCATTTTATCGAAACTATTAATTTTGTAATATTAAAAGAAAAATTGTGAATGGGTGAAAATGATTTGATAAATAGATGCATTGAAAGATCACGATCCATCTTAAAATTTAAACATATCAAGTACAATCATCATCAATTCATATCGTTCTTTACATTCTCTGTGAAATCTTCTCAGAGATGAGGCAACATGTGAAATCATCCATGTCTTGATGTTGTATCCAAAACACACATTTTATGTTAATGATAACATTATAACATAACCATAATATGTTTCATACATGAGTCTCCTGTAATAATTCTTAACACCCTCACTTCTGGAGGTGTCTTAAGAGGTATTGGGGATACCAACACCTTGAGTTTCCAATGTCGTAGTACTTTGTGAAAGTTTATATAATAATATTTGGAAACTCATTATAGTTTGAAAATTTTCTTTTTCCAACATTATCATAGTGTAATTGTCGTATTACTTGTTATTTTGCTATAAAAAAATTGAGTAGATTTGTACTTTTTTCTTGATTACTGATTAGACATTACAATTTATTTTAATCATTAAATATCTCCCAATATTTTTTCAAAATATAGAAACCCTATTTACTAGAATAAGAATACTCTATCACTTCATTGGTCTAGTGGAAAAGATCTTTGAATCCTCCCTCATAGTCTTTAGTCTATGGCTATTCCACTACTCGAAGAGTTCAAGGTAAGAGTTTGAGTATCCAAACATATTAACTAATGGATCCTTGATCTGTTGAGTGATGTCCTTACATCTAAAGTCAAAAACATGATTTATTAAATGATTTAATATAAATATGAAACATGATAGATATGGATAGTCCTTTTGTTCCATAATTAGTTAAGTCAACCTATCACTCTCATAATAAATCCCCAGTATTAGGAGGCACCCTCAACTATGGCGGATGAGCACACCAAACACCTGGTTGTGTTCAAATTCAAATGACAAAAAGTCATACAACATAATTTTTCTTTTATGTTTTTAATATTTGTTGATGAATGTAATCCTTTACTATTAAATATATTTATACTATGTTGTCACACTCACAACTGAACATTAATAGAAAAATATTCATCACATTTTTATGCATTTTTCTATTTATTATTTTATGTGTTTCCCACTAGCAAAAAAATGTGTAAAATAATAATAAAATGCAAAAAGGAAATAAAATTATTCCTGAATTGTCACTATAATATAATTTTTATTGATCCATTTTACACTTAACAGATACATCATGACCTTGGGTGTATCATACCTAAGTTGAGTACTGAATCGTATCATAGATCTACCCAAATCTAGTGTTTTCACTTATCATTTAGAGTACCACCTTGTCTTAGTGGGGTCAACATCTTATAACATCATTGTTAAATGTATAAGTATACTCACATGCCGACAAGGGGGTCTCAAGAAGGACAAAATAAATTCAGTTAAATTTGATTCCAAACCTTTATATATATCAACTTAAAGGAAGATGACAATAAGAACATCATAAAATTAACGTCTTATTAAAAACATCTCACATAGGTAATAAATAATTAAATGAAATTTACCAGAAATACACATGGTCGATCACTGCTCAAGATCAACCGTTATATTAAATAAATGCACGATAAAATTAAATTATAATAAATTTAAAGTATGAGGCATATTTAAACAAATTAAATGAATGAATAAAATTAAAATAATGTATTAAAATAATTTAATCTAATTTGGTTCCATCATTAATTTAATTTTTATTCCAAAAATTAATTTTATTAATTAATTTAATTTAATACCAATATTAATTTAATTTTTTTGGAATACTAAAATATTATTATTTCTAAATAAATAATAAAATTTTAATCAATTTAATTTTAATACTAAAATTAAATTAACTAATTATATTAAATATTGATTATATAAAAAATCCCTGTGCCCTACACCCCCACCCATGCCCATTGCGAGTTAGGACGTAACCCCGTAGTCCAGTTTTGGGCTAGGTAGACTTCGTGTAGGGTTGTTTGGGGCCAGGAAGGCCCATCGATACTCGTTCCAAGTTGGGTAGATTTTCTTGAGACCATTGTGGGATGGGTTGGTCCAACAGGATCCATGGAGGCAATGGAAACCCAAGGCATGGGGCCTCAATTCCTAAGGGGGTCTGCACGTGATGGGTTCAACCGGGATGGGCGGGGAGGGGGGGGGGGATCCGACAGTGATCTAGCAGTGACCGCACAGTGACCAGGTGGTGAATAGGAGGGGAACAAATGTTTTTGGCCTCATCTAGTTGGTGGGTGGAAGCTTCGTGGATGATAGTGGTCAAATATGTAACATCGGCTGGGATGAAACTGAGATCAGCTTTGCCCAGATGAATCCAAGAGAAGTAGATGGTGACCATGAAGGGGTGGAGAATAACTCAACCACAATGGGTGTGTTGTCTATCAGTTTACGGTGGTCCAAGATGGCTATGCAGGGTTAGCTCGAATGGAGGCGGTAGTGTGGTTCTTGATGGAGGTCGACCATGTTTGAGGAAATAGCCTGGATCCATCAGTGGTGACAGGGTTTGAAATAGGGTATAACACTGAGAAGTAAGGAGACATCATGTAAGAAGGATGATGTTGGTGACCATGCAATGATAGGTGGTTAGTTCCAGGAATGGGAGGTGTCCAGCAAATAGGATAGGGAGGAGGCAGTGTCCTCATTTTATGGGAATATAATGACTCATATTTTCTATGTATTATTTTTGGATATTATATGGTTTATTTTTGAGACTAGAAACTAAGACGACGTGTTACTCTAAGGCTCAAGGTTCCCAAAATAAATTTTTGAAATATATTAAATATATTAAATAACACGTGTGTATAGGTTTCCTGAAAAAGTGGAATAACTTCAAATTGGGGTCCATATCAGAATTCTAACGGAATCATTGAGTTAATAACATATATTTTTCCCTAGCCACAACATAATCATTATCATCATAGGCCATTTGTGAAAAAAATTTCACAAGCACATAATTAATAAAATAAATAAATAAATAAATAAATTTTATTTTGTTCGACATAGAGACCTGATTCCTATTTAAATATATATCTATGGAGTTTTTCTCAAGGTTGGCTGCTAAAACCTTGAGACCTAGGATCCATTGGATGAGATCATTCTTGGATAATGGTGATGGATCGAGACTAGATCATATATTATTGAGATGAGAGTGTTTTTGGATCTCGTTAATGATAAAGAAACTTAACTATTTTTCATCAAAGATTGATTGAAACTCCAGGTAGATTTTTTGTGTGTGTTTTAGATCTCATTTCTTAATAATGAACAAATGATGATCTATTCAAAAAAAAAAGAATTTATACTTGCATCATCTGTAGATTTAAATTTATGGAATTATATTTTTTTGTTGTGTTTATTCCTCTTTGATTTTCTTTTTCTATAATAATGGGGTGAGGCTAAAAAAGGGTGTGGTTTATTCCACACACTTAATTTACTTTTATATTTATTCCCCGGTTCATCACAAGTTTATCATGGGAATTTCTTTTGGAATGTGGTTTTATGAATACCAAGTATACGATTGTTTTTTGGTTGTTCTTCGGTGCAATGGATCGATACTTTGGGTGAGGTTCAAGATTGATATTGTGGTTGAGGTGTGACGATGATGGTGGATGATCATAGGTAGATCAAAATAGATTTTTGGCATCTATTCAACCTAGTTTTGATGAGGTGGATATGGATGATGTGAGCAGATTCAAAACATGAAAAACCAATCTTTGGTAACTAGACATTTAGATAACTCACGATCTATAGGTTCCAATAAGGGTAGTGGCTTCAAAGATGCACAAAACAATAAAGAGGAAGATATGATTGATCTGGAAAATACTGATCAACGCTTCATGTACTTTGGGATTACACATTGTGTGGGAACCCCTTACTGTAGTACTAGGATTTTCAATGAAGCTAAGTATCACATGTCATGTGACTTGGTCAACCACCTATGACCCTCCATGATGTCTCAACATGTACTTCGAAAATGACACGGATATGGAAAAAAGTACACAGACACAGACATGACCAGGTGTACACAGGAACAACTAGTTGTATATGGGCTGGTACACAGCCCAGACCAGCAGTACAAAAACATGACCAGATGACATGGGAAGGGTGTCGAGTGACCTCTACATGCTGTTTACTTCACTCACACAGTGTGTATGTTGTGGTTTACATTCCATGTGAGGTTTTACCACACAATCATGTCTGGGGATAGCTGAACATGCCTTATACCCATAGTACACGTAGTGTACCCCATTTGTGTGTGTTTTAAGCCCTTAATTTCCTTAGTCTAGACCATTTTTGGTTGATTGTGTTCCCTTGGTCCATTCCCTTGAGGTTACAGTATGGAATAAAATATATATCACATGATCGTGATCCCCTTTGGAGGATGAGTCACATATAGAGTTTGTGGTGTCCCTCTGTGAGACTGGAGAGAGATCCTCTATCATATTTATACCCAAGGAAAGGTTTTAGGAATTGGCATAACCTTCTTGATAAGGGAGTTGATCCTCCATCTAGAAATCCATATCATTATGGTTTGTGGTATCATAGGCATATGATCCCCTCTGTAGTGGGCTGATCCATTTTTTTATTATGGTGTCCCCTAGTGGTATCTCGCGTGACCTTCTATATGAGTATCATAGTCTTCTAATACTAGTGAAATATCTTAGGCAGGTCCTAATGATCTTTACCACTTGATTGAGTGTCTCTGGTGATATCATGGCTCATGGAGTGGAATCTCCTAAAATGATCATTTCTTTAAGCAGAATCGTGTGGATGGAAGTTGGCTGTGACCACTTGGTGGCACTGTGTCATTTCTGAGTATATATGGGTGATTTCTATTATAAATTTATTTTTTTAACTTGTATTGATATGACTATACTTGATTATTTGTGTAAGTGTTTTCAGGGTTTCCTACCGAGTATTTTTATACTCACCCCTGCATGGTCTCTTCCCACACGTGTTGTGTCTTATTTAGACGATGTCCCTTTTAATGATGTATGTGGAGTATTGGGAGTATGTAGAGCATAGCATGAGCTTGATATAATGAGGTGTTTTTCAAGAAATTTCTTTTTATCATAGTCCTATCCCTTGTATCAGGTTAGACTCTTTATAGTTTTTGGTTGGGCTTGTATTTGGACCCTTTTTCCATTTAGTAATTTAATTTCATACTCTGGTTGTGGGATTATAGATGTATGCATTCATTGGTGTTAGTAGTTCTACATTTTTACATTTTATTGGATTAGATATGTGTGCGTGTGTATAGGTACATTAGGCTAATTCCTACCAATTGTGGGATATTCCTACTCATCACCAGTTTCCAGCCCCTGGCCTATTAGAGGTGGGCTTTGGGTAGTCATGGTTCGAACTCCGGTGGGTTAGGTTGTGATAGATTGGTATCAGAGTAGTCAGTTCTACCTTAGGGGCATAGTCAATGAGATTAGTTTTTGGAATAATTCTTTAGTGTTTCGAGTTTGGATTTCATGTTAGGGAATCTAGTGTTAGTGCAACAGCTGACATATCCATACAATAAGACTATGATCACCTACCTTTCAACTCAGTAAATGTAAACATTAGTTGTAGATAAAATTTTGGTACATGCATCATATAATAATGGATTTTGTTTTCTATATCCTTATTGAGTTAGATACCTAGATATACTATTTTTTATATGTTATATCAAGTTTTATTTCAGGATTCCTCCACAAAGATATCCAGTTAGGATTCCACTGTGTGATCATGAGGATAATCCACCAATTGATGAGGCTTCACTACATGGGCCTGTATCAGAGATAACACCTCCTAGTGGTTTACTAGTTATACCACCACCCGTTGAGTAGCATCTAGAACTAGCGGCTCCTATTGAGTTCACTACATGAGTTTCATAGGAAATGACATCCCAGGCCGGTGATCCGGACACCTAGGTGGATGAGGATTAGCTAGAGGCAATCACTCACATTTTCTACCTTATGAGGATGCCTGTAGATTAGATGGTAGTCTTCATGGTGAGTCTTCTTCAGTGATCTTCTAAGTGATGGTGGAACTCAGTGACTTAGTCACATGATGAGACAACTCTCCCCTAGTTAGACTTTGATCATCTCTATATAGTATAGTTATATCTGAACCCATTGTGATTAGTGTGCATTTAAGAGCTTCTAAATTTGTAGTAGGTGAATTTGATTATGGAAGACTATTTAACATGGTTTACAAATATATCACGATACTCTATGGATATGGTTTGAAATCCATTATTTAGAGAACAAACCATTGAGTAGGGATTGCACTGAAACATCAGGGATTTAGTGGTATTTATTTACATTCCCATATATGCTGGGGATATTGAGAAAGTCTTGATAGTGAAGAGCTTCTTGGAAAAGTAGGCACCGAAATTTGGTGTTGGTAGTGGGAACCTAGGAGATGAGACCTCAAAAGTATGTAGCTGATGAAAACCATAGGGATCCAAGAATATCAGATGCTTCTAGAGGCGATCGCAAGACATAGGTTTAGTGATTTAGATATCTTAGTAAGGCTTGAATCAACTGAGGGAGAGGAGGTGTTTCTCCTACGACGGTCAGGGACATCTAGATCAGAATTTTCCAACCCATCATATATCTGATCATGAGATGCTCAAGGGATAGCCGAGGTCGAGACAATGGAAGGTGAAAGGTGTTCTGTAGGGTGGAAGACATGGAATAGGGGTGGACAGAGCAACATGAGGTGGTTAGAGGTTTGAACTATTACTACCACCACAACCCCCAGATTTTCGAAGCCAGGTTCAGGGAGTTAGTGATGAGGTTCGGGGCCAGCTATAGGCTATGGAGGCCTATGACCCCGAGGCTCCAAAGATGATACAAGGTATTATATATGTATTTTATATTTTATCTATTGTATTTATATAAATAGGTGAAATTAATTCCTTTATTTTCACTTATATGGTACAAGACATATAGATTTTGGTTGATCCATTAGCTCTACCCTTACGGTTGGAGACTCCAAAAACCGATGACTCAAAAAATTGAGCACTCGTGCCAATAGCGAGATCTGACACATGTAGAATAGAGTTTTATATGTTATTTATTTGTAGTAGCGATGAGGCCTTAAAACTTTATCTTAGGCATGGACTGTCTAACCATAATTCATGCCTTGATAGACTATTTTAGGAAAATGATGTGGTGTGTATACAAAGATGGGACCATGTTTTCCTTTTTGGGTGATAAATAAAACTTGGTGGAGCATTATTATCTCAAGCGTAGAAGAGTACAACTGATTACACCCCAGTTGGATAACATGACTCTTGGAGTAGAGGATGATTTGAGATATCAGTTTCCTATGGTGGTGAAAGAGTGTAAGAATGACTTTCATGAGGTTATACTAGATCTACCTCCCCATCGAGAGTTAGAAATATTCAATGAATTATATCCCAATATGACCTCTATATCTGCACCATCATATCATATATCTTCAAGAGAGCATCATGAGTTGAGGGTGAAGTTGGATGACTTGTAGAAAAATGGATTTGTGAGACCATGTGTTCCCCCCCCAAGGTATCCCCATTGTTGTTCTTCAAAAAGGCATATGGGATATTGAGGTTATGTTTGGGATACTAGTGCTTGGACCAGGTAACCATGAAGAATGAGTATCCACTACTAAGGATTGATGACCTATTTGGTCAATTTAGAGGGGGCGTGATGGTTCTTGAATATTGAACTCAGATCTGGCTATCACCAGTTATGAGTATGGGATGAAGATATAATGGAGACGACATTAAAATGTCACTATGGATACTATGAGTACTTGGTGGTGTTGTTCGGTGTGATGAGTTCCCCATCAGTGTTCATGGGAATCATGAACTGTATTTTTCTTCCTTTCTTAGACCGGTTCATGGTGTCCTTTTTCGATTAAATCCTAGTGTATTCAATATCAGAGGAGGAGCATGAAAGACACTTGAGGATGGTCCTAGACACACTCTGAGAGCACCAAAATTATGGTTAGCTCTCAAAGTTCTATTTTGGATTTGAGAGGTCTACTTCCTAGGACACAACATCTAGAAGGTAGGATTAATAGTGAAACCAACAAAGGCTGAGGCAGTGCTTGGTTGATATCCACACAAGAGTGTTATCAAGGTACATAGTTTCCTTAGGTTGGAAAGGTACTATTAGAGGTTTGTATCCAATTTATCCAAAGTGGAAACACCCTTGGAAACTTTTACCTAGAAGGGTCAGCCTTTCATGTGGACATAAAGATGCCAGTAGTGCTTTTAGGAGCTGAGGAAGATATTTATGAGCGCTTCCATAATGATATTTCTAGAAGAGGGTGTTGAGTACATATTATTATGTGATGCATCAGGGATAAGAATTGTTTTTTATCTAATGGATAGGCAGTAAGTGATTGGATATGGTCACATTAGTGGAGACCACATGAGAAAAACTATGTGACCCACAATCTTGTGTTATCAGTTGTAGTCTTCGAACTAAGGATATAGAGACACTACATAATAGGTGAACAGTTTATCATTTACTATAACCATAAGAGTCCTGATTATATATTCTCTTAGAAGGATATTAACTTGAGATAGAGGTGATATCTAGGGTTCCCTAAGGACTATGAATTCAAGATTTTCTATACTATTGGGAAGGGGAACATGGTGGGAGACACTCTCAGCATGAGATCTTGTTCTCATTTGTTGGATGAGGCGTTAGAAAAATTATCTTTTTTGAAGTTTTCCTTACTGGAGAAATATTGTACTTCATATATTCAATCAATGGTTGTTACCATACCAATTTTATAGAGTTTAATAAATTATCAGTGTGAAGATATGAATTTGGATGCCTTACATTCTAAAATATCCTCTGGATTCACTCTTAATGAATAGTTTGAATGTGGGAAGCATGCTATCCTTTTCAGAGTATGCAAGATGGTACTTTTGACATTACAGGAGGAGGTGATGTGGTAGTTTCATACATCCCCTATTCTAAAACATCCAAATGTTGAAAATATTCCCCAAGACCTATGATTTTAGTTTTAGTGGACATGAATGAAGTGATGTGTTGCAGAGTTTATCTCTCGATGCCTCACTTATCAGTAGGTGAAGGATGGTCACAAGGTTCTAGTCAGTTTATCTCAACCCCTTGATGTGTTAGAGTGGAAGTGGGATGAGATATCCATGGAATTCATTATTGGGTTTCCACATACATCTAAGGGACATAATACCATCTGGTTGATCATAGAACAACTCACCAAGTCAGCCCATGTCCAAGCTATTCAAGAGAATAGTTCAATAAAGATATTGGTACACCTCTATGTGTAGGAGATAGTATAAATAAATGGGGTTACCTCAATGATGATCTTTGACCATTATTCTCGCTTCAAATCTCAGTTATGGAGAGGATTACAGGAGGCATTTAGTAATGAGTTATGCTTGAGCACAACATTTCAACCATAAACTGATGACGAGACATAGCGGACCATTTGGGTCTTGGAGGACATATTGTGGGCTTGCATGTTGGACTTTGGACATTTTTGAGAGGACCATATTCCCTTGGTGGAATTTGAGAACAAAAACAACTACTATTACATCATTAGTATGAAGCCATTCTAGAATTTGTACAGGTGACCCTATAGGTCACCACTTTGTTGGAATGATCCAGGAGAGTCAATACTCATGGGTCCAAAGATGGTGTGAGATACTACAAAGAAGGTGTAGATCATATAATGGTGATGGAGACCATATAGAGTTGTTATAATTCTTATGTGGACTAATTAAAGAGACCTATGGTGTTGTAGTATGGATACCATGTGTTACCAAGGGTCTCACCCTCATGTGGATTGTGATGATTTTGATGGTACATAAATGTATCTCGGAGATTAATTATTCCTTTTCAAATAATGTATAGTGTTGGTGGGGTGGAATATCACTTAGCTCTACCACCATATTTAGACCGAGTACATGAAGTCTTACACATTTCATTATTGAGGAGGTAAGTACATGACCTGTCAGATGATATCAACTGGGGTGAGCTAGTCATCGAGGATTGAACTACCTTTACTAAGTACCAGATAGAGATGGAGTATTGGAAGGATATGATACTTTATGGGTGATTGACTCCCCTAGTGCGTATCCATTGTAATCATAGGACGCTGTAGGAGGGAACATGGGAGTGGGAGACTCATATGTGATCCCAGTACTCTCATCATTTTGAGTAGGTTTTTCTCTTTTCGGGAAGAAAATTCATAAGGTAGGGAGAATATAACAACTCAGATTTTCTATGTATTATTTTTAGATATTATTTAGTTTATTTTCAAGACTAAGAGCTAAGGAAATGCACGGTTCCATGTCCTAGTGTTCCTAGAATAAATGTTTGAAATATATTAAATAACACACAAATGTAATTTTCTTAAAAAATGGAATAACTTCCAAATTGTGTCCTTGTTTAGGAATCTAAGGGCACCGTTGAGTCCAGAATAGAGGTTTAAACCTAGGCATGGAATAATCCTTGTCTACATGAGGTGTTTTAGAAAAAGTTTTTACTGGTGAATAAATTAATAAATTAAATAAAATAAATTTTTTATTTTATTTTTTTCAACACAATGATCTGCTTTCTCTTTAAATATACGACTATGGAGTTTACCTCAGGGTTGGATGCTAAAACCTGGAGACCTAGGATCCATTGGAGGAGAGTGTTCTTAGTGAATGATGATATATTAATACCAGATCATGGGTTGTTTCATCAATGTTGTTTTTGGATCTCTTCAATGATGGTAATGAAAAAACATTATTCATTAATGATCAATAAAAATTATAGGTAAGATTTTGATTTATTTTTTCCATCCCATTTCTTAATTCTAGATGAGCACAGATCAATTCAACGAACATAATTAATACATGCATTGTTGATAGATTTATATTGATGGAATTATATTTTGTTTGTTGTGTTTATTCATATTTGATTTTCTTTTTTATGACAATGTATTGAGGCTGAATGAACAAAGGTGAGGTTTTTTCCTCATGTTTAATTTAATTTTGTATTTATTCCCCCATTCTTCGCACATTCATCGCAGATGTTTCTCTTGGACCATGGTTCGAAGAATACCTGGTATACAATCATTGTGTGACCATTATTTGGTGTAACTAATCGATACTTTGTGTGCAGTTCATGATTGATGGTGTGGTTGAGGTGAGGTGACAGTGGTGGATGATTGGAGTTGGTTCATAATGGATTTGCGGTATCTGTTCAACCCAATTTCATTGAGGTAGATATTAATGGTGTGAGTGGATGCTTACTGGGTGGATTTGAAGCATGAGGCCCGATCTATGGAGACTAGAGGCTCGACCAACCCCAGATATTTAGGTCCTAGAAAGGGAGGTGGCTTTGACGATATAGAGGAAGATCTGATGGATCTGAAAAATCCTAATCAATATGGTGTGTACTTTGGGATTACACGCTTTGTGGGGTCCCCTTGCTACTGTGCTAGGGTTTTAGTTGATGTTAAGTGTCACATGCCATGTGAAAAGTTCACACACTATGTGAACCATCCATGATGGATCAATGTGTACTTAGGAAAGTACATGTACATGGACAAAATTACAGAGCCACTGGCACACCATGTACATGGACACTGACACATCCAAGTGTATATGACCACAACCAAATGTACATGGGTTTAGTACATGGGTATGACCAGTGGTACATGGACACTACCAGGAGACATGGGATGGGTGTCAGGACATTTCTATATTTCATGTATTTCACTCAAATGCCATGTATGTTGAGTTTTACATTCCATGTTATGATTTACCCCATGGGAAGACCTGGGGATAGCTGGACACACAGTGTACCCCTAGTACATGACTTGTACCCCTAGTATATGACACATACCCCATTAGATGGTGTTTTTAGACATTTATTTACTTAGTTTGGACCATTCATGGTTGAGTGTGTTCCCTTGGTCCATTCCATCAAGGTTATAGTGTGTTATTACATCCACATCACATGATTGTGACCCCCTATGTAAGATGAGTCTCAAATAGAGTTCATGGTGTCCCTATGTGAGACTAGAGAGTGATCCTCTATCATATTTATACCCTAGGTGGGGTTTTTGGAATTAGAGTGACCACCTTGAGTAGGGTGTTGATAATCCATCTAGTAGGCCAAATCAGTAGGGTTTTTGGTGTCATTAGAATATAATCTCTTATGAAGTAGGTTGATCCATGTTGAGTTTTACATTCCATGTTATGATTTACCCCATGAGAAGACCTGGGGATAGCTGGACACACAGTGTACCCCTAGTACATGACTTGTACCCCTAGTATATGACACATACCCCATTAGATGGTGTTTTTAGACATTTATTTACTTAGTTTGGACCATTCATGGTTGAGTGTGTTCCCTTGGTCCATTCCATCAAGGTTATAGTGTGTTATTACATCCACATCACATGATTGTGACCCCCTATGTAAGATGAGTCTCAAATAGAGTTCATGGTGTCCCTATGTGAGACTAGAGAGTGATCCTCTATCATATTTATACCCTAGGTGGGGTTTTTGGAATTAGAGTGACCACCTTGAGTAGGGTGTTGATAATACATCTAGTAGGCCATATCAGTAGGGTTTTTGGTGTCATTAGAATATAATCTCTTATGAAGTAGGTTGATCCAGATTGGGTTGATGGTGTCCCCCAACGGTTCTAGGTGAGACCCCCTTTATGAGTATCAGGGTCCTCTAAGACCATTTTGATTTCTTGGGTGGGGACCAGTTATCTTGAAATATTGATTGAGTTTCTCTAATGATAACATGTCTCATGGAGTGGACTCTCCTTGAACGAGCATTGCTTTGAGAAGAATCTTGTGGATGGTAGTTGGTTATGACTGTCTGGTGGCACAATGTCATTCTTGAGTATACCTGGGTGATTTATATTATAAATTGATTGTTATATATTTTGTTTATATGACTATACATAATGATTTTTGTTAGTGTTTTTGGGGTTTCCTACTGAGTATTTTTATACTCACTTCTGTATGGGCTCTTCTCACACGTATCATGTATTTTACAGATGAAAACCCTTTTGATGGTGTCTTAGGAGGATAGGGAGTGGGTGGAACATAACTTGATATTGAATGACTGAGGTGTTTTCAGGAGCTCAATTTTGATTGTATGCTTTCATTGGTTTTAGTTGTTTTATATTTCAGCATTGTATGGGATTGGAGATGTGTGTGTGTGTATAGGTACATTAAGATAATGCCTCACATTTTTGGGAAATACCTACTCAGCATTGGTCGTTATCCCCTAACCTATAGGATTCAGTATTGGGGTAGTCCTGGGTAGAACCTTGGTGGGTCAGGTCATGAAATGGGAGGGGTGAATAGGGAGAAGACTTTGGTAGAATGGAGACATCGACTAGGGTGGCCCACACATGAATACCCTCGACCACCTTTAGACCCATGGACCCTCATTTTTTTACATTAAACATGTTTTTATTTGTTAAATTCCTAAATTCACCCCCTATAGTTTTTTTGTTAGTTCTATTATAGGAAAAAACCACACCCTCCATCAGGGAAAAACAACATCATAGTCATAGGTTTGGAGGACACATGAACCACCCCAAAAATAATAGTTATTTTTTAATTAAAAAATATAATAAAAACCTAAAATAGTCTTTTTATAGACTGATTTATTTGTTTAATAATATTCCACAAATGATGTGGAAATTATACCTATGGAAGATACTATTTATGGCCACTAGATTTAGCCTGGAAATCTGTGGGGTCATAAAAATGTAGGAAAATAAGAACATAATACAATAAACATACATATAGATATATTAAAATTTTAATATAAAAAACACCACTTACAATCCATAAATGTTTTTTGGATGACCGTAACTTGGCCACCCAAGATCAGATCAAAGTTCGGTTGGATTATTTTGGACTGATTTAAAACCCTTTACTCAAATTCAAAGAAAAATATTTTTTGTTATTTTATAAAATCCGTCCAATCACTCTGATACCAATAGATTGTATAATGGTACACAATATAAGGCAGTGTGTTGGAGATTTAAAATTTTTCATCACCAGAGCGATTAATCTTCATTGTCTCTAGTGATCTGAGCCCTGGTATGGTCTGAGGATCTCATGTGAATTAATAAGAGCACAAAAATTAATACATAATTAGTACCTAATTGTAATCAAAGTGAACTCATCTATTGAACATTACCAATGAACATTTATGAAAGTATCTAAGGAAAAAACCCTCTAGATTATCAACACACACTTCAAAAATGTGTTCATATTCCATTTTTTGAATTCTAGGTTCTAGAACTGAGCTCCTAAAATTACTTCAACATCATGATGATCAACATGATCTTGTGCCTTTGATTCATGAATACATTCTTGAATTGTTCATTTGGTTATAGTTATTTTACCTATAAGATTTGGGAGGAGAGAGATGATCTCAATTCTTACTAATGAATAGTATATGGAACGAGCTTCTCCTTGACTTATATAGTTTATGTCTAAAACACCTAGTTATGGTTCCCTGACCCCTATATATTTTAAATAAACTGAATATGTAATAAATAAATAATTATGAAAAAATAAATGTTCCATAAAAATTATTTATATTTTATCACACACTTGTATTATATATTAAATATATTACATGATAAAATGTGATTCATTAACTTGACTCATAATTCCTGATAATATTAAATGAAATATGAATATTAAAATAATATTAATTTATATAATATTATTCCTTGTAATTAATTAAACACATGTAAATAATTTTAATAAAAAAATTCACAAAAATTATCCTATACTTGAATAATGATGAATTTATTTATTTGTTGGTCATTGATAAAACATGCACAACTCTCAGACACTTGGTTGGTCCCACAACTTCCTATATACATATTCACTGAAAAAGGGAAGATTATTGAATACACTATTGTGTGTGACTCTCTAAGCCCTTATCTCGATAGAAGTGAATAATATTCATTGACCAAGAGCGGAGTCTAGAAACCCATCAAGGCCCATAAAGAGACAAGGAATACTCATGAAAACGAAAACTATCCTAAGAAAATGCATTGTGTAATATAATATTTTTTTTCATATGATATCTCATAAAGAAGGATGAACACTTGTTTCATCATCCTTTATAGATTTATTATATTTTTATCCAACTAGATGGACTTACCTTCGACTACCATGTATATGGATTTATGAAAGTACTACCATTTTGATCAAATAGTCATGAGATATCACATCCTTAACTCAGAAGAGAAAAATTCTATCTTGATCATTAAACCAATTAAATACCACAAATGATGGAACCAACATAAGGTACCTCACCATAAATTCAATTTCATGGTTTTTCCTATATGATCTACTAATTAAAATTGAAACATGTGGTGTTCCCATTGTTGGGTCGATCCTCATAATCTCATCTACCCCCAGATAACCAAGTACAAACTTCATTAGAAGGAATCTTAATGCTTATGACCCCCCAACACCTAATAGTCACACACAATTTTTGTTTTGTTAGTATTATTTATCTATATCATAGAAAATAACTTTAATATTACTACCATAGTATCTCTAGGATCTCATTATATCTAGGGAATAGATATAACCCTTAGGTATGAAAAATAATATATGAAAATTACCATTTAAATAGTGGACATAGAAATATGTACATTAAAATGGTAAGTGTAAATCATGAATAACTCACTGTATACATGGTATGGTAATAAAAAGTAAAGATAATGTTTGGTATAGGTCACTCATTTTTACAAAAAAAGGCCTAAACCTAGTCATGCATCAGTTGAACCACTTCTCGATACTTATAACATGGAAAAAGGTTTTTAGAATTATTGATTGTAATGGAATTTCAATTCATTAAAGGTCATGATTTATTTTATTTTGTTGCTTTCTCGAAGGACCATTTGGTAATTTAAAATGTTTTAAAAGAAATGTGTATGATTGAATCTTCATAAGGGGATGGTTTAGTGTGATGTTTTATTTTTTTGATAAAGGTTTAGTTTATCAACCTGGTTTTCCATAATGGTATATTCAGAAATTTCTGAAGTAAATGATCCTATTATAAAAATTCCTGATGAACCCCTTATTTATTATTTTCCTTAATTTATGGTTCTTATTACACATGATGACTAATGTTTAAATATGGGTTTTACTCTTTAGGGGATCATGGGATGAGGTAGAGATGGGAACCTTGTATTTTATTAAATGTTAATTATTCAAGTTAATTCCCTTGTAGATCCCCATTACAATCCTTGTTGTTTGACATCTCACTCACCCCTTTGATTGGTCAAGGGTAAATTGATTAGGTAGATGAGAGACTATATATTTATGTTATTATTTTGAAAATTTAGACCCATACTAGCATCTCCATAGTGAATGTGGATTTAGGATATCTATGTGCTATGACGAGGTGATTATGCACTGAGTTATTAATATTTTGTACTTGGTAGGTTTGATATTTGAATGCAGTTGGTCATCAATTATCTTCTTATATATGGGGATATCACTAATGCATTTAGGACTTTACAATGACATACAACATCTCCAATTGAAATTGATACCTAATATCTAACTCTGATCACTCAGTAATTACATGGAACTACTATTTCCTTGCTTAATATCCTTCATTATATCAACATAGTTTTAGTGAGGTGAATTATTTACACATTCATCTTTCATTGATATGTTCTATTATTCTGTGATACATGGTACTAACTCATAAATTTCTTATGCATCATTAACCATGTATTGTGAAACTATTTTCAAGGATTTCTTAAAAATAGTGATTTATTTAAAATTTATTTTGACATGTGTATCTCTTGATATTTTTAAATGACTTTTTAATGGAAAAGGTGATGGTTAAAAATCTATTTTACTCATAAACATGCATTATAGATTTCTATTTTTGGTTTTAAAATGTGTCATTCTTTACCTTCTTTATTTGTAATGAAAGAAAACTATTTCCCATTTAATATTTTTAACCTGGCATATTTGAATTACTTGTTAGAGAAATTTCATAGATTACTTAGTGGTATCCTACTAGTATCTATTTTATCACACCCTATATATACCGCTTAGTGTATGAAAACTTTATTTTTCTATAGTATGTGATTATGTTCTATTCCTCTTCCTTTTATGGGTTCATGGTTGTCTGGTTGATGGAATGTGACTAGGGACATGGTGGGTGGTTGTGGACTATCAGAAGGTGGGTTGTGGTATTTTAGTTATGTTTTTACATTCAGTTTCTCAGATCTATATGAATTATCTCCTTGTATCTAGCTGTAGTTTTTTAATCTATTTTTTATTATAGTTTCTATCCTTTTATATTATTTATGTTATCTTTTTTTGAGGGAAATAATTTTCAAAGGTTGTTTATTGAAGCCCGAACAATTCTTGCAAGCCCTTGGAGATTAAGAATTCCATTTTGAATCATGTTGGATCATTTTGGATGCTGATATAGAAATTATTCTAAGACAGTTCCTTAAAATTTGTATCAAAGTATGTTTGTTTCCAAATTAAGATATAATGACCTGACCCAAATCACTCTAACTAGTATTTGAACTGATTCACCACATTACCACATGTGCATCTCCTAACACACTAGTGGATGCCAACTAGAAATGAGGGTCTATTAAAGAACATGGAGAGACTATACCATCATTATCATAGTGATAAAAAGGCAGAAAATATAATAATAATAATAATAACAACAACAATAATAATAAGACCTAATAAAAAACAACCAAAAATAATCATTCATCACATAATAAACTCCCAAATTGCTAAATGTCCACAAATAATATAATAAGTATATAATACCATGCTATAGTAATGTATCAAATTAAAACCCAAAATAAAGACATATGATCAATCCCTAAATTAGTTCCTAAGATCATGTCCTATCCCCTCATTTATGCCTGATAGAGCAAATTTATGTGCATATTTTTAAACAAATAATGATGAATTGTTAATGTTTTTAAATGATAAAACCCATGTATTTAATTGTTTTTTTTAAAATAATGGGAAATTTGGATTATAGAATGAAACTGAACTAAATTGTGAAAAGTGATTAACTATGGATTTTTGACATATTTTTACTTCAAGGTTATTTTGGCCATTTCCTTAAAAATATAATTTCAAATTGATAGATAATTTTTTGTAAATCATTATTTAATTTAATTCAACTTTTTATTATGGACATGGGATGATTTGAGCATCTAAAGGCCCAAAAATTTCAATGAAGATGGGAAATTTTCCAAGCACACAACATGGACCCCACCACTGTAACAGAATCACATCTTGGCCTAGAAACCTCAAATTAAGGAATCTTCTAAGAACCTTCATCCAAAAAAGAAATTGTAAATTAATAATTCACAAAATCTACATTTGGAGACCAAATGTGATGAAATTTTGAAAAGAGATGCGAAAGAAAATGGGGAGAAACTTTCATGAAGGGGACCATGCATGAATTGTCTTTTTAATAGGTCCAAAATGAATCAAATTTTGGAGGACCTAAATATTCATACAAAAGGAGAGGAGGTTATACCTCTCAAATCATTCCTTCTCATCCCCACACCATCTGGGGCACCATGGAGTGGAGGCCAAGGGCCATCTAGGAATTTTATTTCTTTATTTTCTTTTTATTTTAGTTTTATTTTACATGTAACGAATTCATCTTTTTTATAAAAGTGTTACCCATTTATTCTTCTGTATTTCATTATCTTTAAACTCTAATTATTTCATTCTCTTTCTTACCTCTCTCCAATGTGATCTCGAATCACATTGCAATGGAAAGTGGATAAATTGAGGCTTAGACCTAGGGTCGTTTTCATGGTGTTCTTCATTATTACACTTAAAATTCAAAATGTTTTAAATATATTTGTGGTAGAGGAAGGGATATTGCATGGGTGAAGCGGTCATCCACCACGACACTATTTTAAAATCCATTTATTTTCATTGATTTATTAATTTTAACTCCCTTATCTTAGTCAAACCCTTCATATGGTGGTGTTGGGGTTTTCATAAGGGATGAAATGACATATGGTGGAGCCGAGACTTTTTGGGATAACATTTTCAATTGAGGTGTTATCCTAGTTGACTATTGGAGGAGGTGTGGTTGAGTGTGCCAGAGAAATGCTAAAATCAAACACTCTTTAAATCAAAGGAATGTAATTTTTTAATGAGGTTTCATAAAATGAATTATCAAATTTAATTTAAAAAATAAGTAAATAATTAATGAGGTCATGTTATCCAACCCTAGGACTAAGTTCATTCTTCCCTAATTTCATTATGTTAGCATCTACATGTGCATTTAAATTTAAAGTTTTCATTTCATTATTTTAATTTCACTATTTTCCAAAACCCATAAAACCAATGTTTTCATAAATATTATAAAAAAAATAGAATTAGAATAGTTGAACTAGAATATGTGATTGAACCGACTACAATGCTCCTCAAGTGAGACGACCCTGGTCAAACACTATGTTGTTTTTGGAAAATAAATTTGTTTTTTCCATGCCCTATGATAGGCGTGCCTCAAAACTGGCACCGTTTCCAGCGAGCTATGTAGTTATTTTGATAACTTTTTCAAAATTTACATTTTTTAAAAATTTTTTATTTGTTTTATTTAAAAAAATCTGAAAACAATTCTTTTCCCATGATGATTTCAAATGACCATTTTTTTAAATCAGGGAATTATTACTCCCTAGTGCAAGAACAATAAATTGATTATACTGAGGCACTAAAATGAAGGGATGATGCTCTGATGATAATGCTTAAATATAAGGAAATATGAATAGAAACATGGATATCACATGAATATTTTATGTCCATGGCTGATGAACTCCAAACTGACATTCAAATATTCAAGGCTATGAAGGAAGTACCACTGGTCTTCCCAAATTTCACTAAAGACATCCATGAAGTTAAATCCAAACTTGAGGATGAGGAGATCGACTACCAACCTCCATCCGGTGACAATAAACTCTAATAGGAACTTTAAACTGAAGAAAATATTCATGACGAACCACCTCAGGGAGATGATACATTCTTGAACTCAAACTAATTTGATTTTATTGAAACTAATTTGAGTATAACTCCCAGTTATTTTGAATTTTCAGAATCTACTAACTCTTATTATTTCCTGGAGGATGATGAGGAAGAAGAAGATTCACCTTTTTAGGGATACCTAGAGATAACTGATTACAACGAATATTCTTTAGAGGGGGTACAAGAACTAAAAGTGGTTACACAAGTAGAAACCAAAGAAGAGGCTCCATACATCATCCTAACCCACCATGCAAGCTGTAGCACATTGTAAAGAAGGAGGATCTGGTGTACTCTATCTATGGATTCCTCCTCAAAAAGATAAAATAACTATAAGTTGGGAAGAAAAAAATGTGGTGGTTCATGTCAAAGAAGATCCACCCACCATCAGACTTTGGATAACATCTCGTACTACCCACTGGAGGCAGTAAAAATTCAGGGCCCACATGGGGGATTATACTAAGATTTATACTTTAATTGATTTATATTACTTTTTTTCAATCTTATGAATTTAAACTTGAAATTCAGTCTTAGGAATTAGTCAATAATGAAACCCTATACCACTTATATTTTTTGAGATTTAATAACATGATCTTTATTCTTAATTGAGTTTTTTTCTTTTATAGGTTCATGATGGCAGAAGGAAGCCTCAAACAGTGGAAGATAAGAACCAATCTTCACGAGAAAGGGAGTTCATTTTTTTATTTAAACTTTTAAACACCTTAATTGTTTTGTCCCAATACATGTTGTGTACTTTAATGATAATAATTGCATGCCCCCACTAGAATTATTGCTTTACTTGACTTATCTAAGATACACGAGTTTCTTAGGAATATTATGATGCCATGTTTTAGATTTCAATGTTATTGATATTGAATAAGTAAAATGAAAAATTGATTGTTTAAAGTGAAGCATGAATATTAAAATGATGACTTGTGATTTAAGGGAATTAGTTGATTTACGTAAATGAAATTTCCCTAACATTTTTCATGCTTCAAATTTTTGAAATATATGTGAATTGATTTGTTATTATAAATCATGCCTTGAGTGATTATCCAACATCATATGTCTCATTCCCAAGAGGATTTATAGACCAATTACTTCCTATTATTTTTAAGCATATTTCTTGAGTGATATTGGGACATGTCACCTGCCAGAACTTTCATTTGAACTTATCAAAGAAATGACTGTACAAAAACACATTTAAAATGATTGAGACATCTTTTGAAAAGACCTTATTCATAAAAGAATACATTTAAATCAATCCTTATTTTATCCCATAGAGACCATGAATGAACTTTATAGAGATGATCTATGTTTTAAGACATTTTTATCCACTCTTACACTAATCTTTTTATTTTCATGTTATTTTAAAGATGAAGTGTGGGGGTGAAGGGAATTAAGGTGGAAGGGACGTTATACATTTTAAGGACAAAATTTAGGGGTGATATTGTGAAAATTTTAAAAGGTTATGGAATCATTTATTATACCTCATTGTTTGACCCTATTATATTTAAAAAAATGATAAAAAGAATAAAAAAAAGATAGAAAAATGGGTTGTGATTTGGGAGAACTAAAAATTACCATCATCCAGACTGATGATCTTCTGATCATATGTGGTTAGGTGATGAATGTGAGGTTTTATCTAATCATAACTTTCAAAAAAATGTAGAAAAGTAAAACCAATATCCAATAGGGGGCAAAAATCATTCATTATTCTTTATTTGATCATGTCTTTATTTTGATTTTGGGAGAAATGGGAGTTTCTACATTGAAGGGGAGAACTTCATTAAACCTTTTGATATCATGAATTACACTTATGAGATAAACCTCCTCTTTGAGCATTAATTGTTAAAGAATCAAATCCTACTAACTTCAAGCCTCATAGTCATTTGAACATTTATTAGAAGTCTCATGATTTTATGTGCCTTTTGTATTTACCAAGTGGAGAAAGTAGTTCTTTTACAAGATTATGGATAAGGTTCATGTTCTCATGATATTGGAATAAATCTACTTTAATTGTATCATGATAGATGAGAGGAAAAATTCAAAGGTGAGTTAAATCATGATGTGGCATGCTTAATAATAATGAATTGAGAAGCTTGAATGAATAAAAGAAGAAGTTCCATCATTTTTCGAAGGGGAAAATAAAAATATATTAATTAATTACTTCTTTAAAAATTATGAAATTAAATTGATATTTTATGTGGATGTTTGAAATTTTTATTAGAAATTGAAAATTGTTGGATTTTATTACTTTGGAATTTGATTATTGGTAACATTGGTGTCCTCTGAATTCTATGTTGTGATTTTATGCTAGAAGGAAAGCATGGTTTAAGTGTGGGGGTATTTGATAGGGTGAATTTATGTGAATATTTTTAATCCAATAATGATGAATTGTTGATGTTTTTAAATGATAAAACCCATGTATTTAATTTTTTTATTATAATAATGTGAAATTTGTATTATTGAATGAAAATTAGGTAAATTGTGAAAAGTTCTTAATTATGGATTTTTGATAGATTTTTACGTTAAGTATATTTGTTCCATTTCATTAAAAATATAAATCCAAAATGAGAGATTATTTTTTTTGTTGAAATCCTTACTTAGTTTCCTTTAACATTGTCTTCTAGACTATGGGATGATTCAAGCATTTAGAGGCTTGAAAAATTCAATGATGTTGGGAAATTTTCTGAGCGTACAATGTGGACCCCACCACTATAATAGAATCCCATCTCAGCCTACACAACTCTAATTGAGGAAGCTTCCTGGAACCTCCATCCTGAAAAAGTAATCGTCAATTAATAATTCATAATTTATTTATGTAGTTCCCAAATGAGATGAGATTTTGAGAGGATATGCACAAGAAAATGGGAAACAACTTTAATTAAGGATACCACATGTGAATTTTCAATTTAATGTGTCCAAAAAGTGTCAAATTTTGGAGAAAAGAAATATTCCTATAAAAGGTTAGGAGCTCATACCTCTCAAATCATTCTTTCTCATCTCCACACCATCCATGACACCAAGGAGAGAAGCCCAAGGGCCATTTATGATTTTTTTAGTTATCTTTTACATGTAACACATTTATATTTTTAATTAATGTGTTTCCCATTTCTTCTTCCATATTTCTTTGTCTTCAAACTCTAATTATCTCATTCTCTCTCTTCCCTATCTCTATCATGATCTCTAGTCACTTTTCAATGGAAAGTGAATAACCTGAGGCTTGGCCCTTAGGGAGGTTTCACGATGTTCTTCATTATTACACTTCAAATTCAAAATGATTTAAATATATTTGTGGTAGAGGTGGGAATATTGCATGAGTGCGGCAGTTGTCCACCACGACAATATTTACAAATCCATTTATTTTCCTTGATTAATTCATTTTCCCTCCCTTCTCATAGGCAACCCCTTCATAAGGTGGAGTTGGGGTTTCTATAAGGGATGAAATGACATACGGTGGATCTGAGTCTTTTTGGGATAACATTCTCAGTTGAGGTGTTATCCTAGTTGACTATTAGAGGAGGTGTGGTTTAGGGTGATAGTGACATGATAAAATCACACAATCATTAAATAAAAGGAAACTAATTCATTAATGAAGTTTCATAAAATTAATTATAAAATTTAATTTAAATAATAAAAAATAATTAATGAACCCATGTTATCCAACCCAAGGACCATGTTCTTTCCTCCCTAATTTCATTCCATCAGCATCAGCATCTGCATTTAGATTTAAAGTTTTCATTTCATTATTTTCATTCCACTATTTTCTAAAACTCTTGAAACCATCATTTTCATAAATAATATAAAAACAAAAAAATAATTAGAATAGTTGAAATAGAAAAAGTGATTGAACTGAATGTAATTATCCTCAAGTGAGATGACCCTGGTTAGACACTATGCTATATTAGGAAAATAAATTTTCTTTTTTCCATGCCCTATGATTTGTGTTCATTAATGCCCTATCCCAACTCCAAAATCATCCATCTAACATAGTCTGTTTTCCCTTATCAAGACCTGTGACCATGAAATCTGTTCAAGAACCCACAACGACACAAGAAATATGTGACTAAAACTCAGTAGGCCACCATCAATGCTGTCTAATGGAAAATCCAATTTAAAAAATCTGTATAAATATATACTAGAGAGAGAATATAAAGGGAAACAATTATAATTGATTTCATAAATAAATTGTAATTTAATTAACCTCATTAGACCTCTAGATCCAGGTGACATCCTATCCTATCAAAACTACTTTGGCTCATGCCATTCATTTTTAAAGTAATCCATAGGGGTCACATGTTTTCATCAAAGAAAATAAGTCTATTTGTTCAACTTTGGATACATTATTCCATGTATCATAGTCTCAATTAATGATGTAGAGCACCATGTCTGAAATAAAGTGGAATGATATGCCCAATATTATTACCCATGGGTGTACAAAGACTTATTAAATAATCCAAATCATAATATGTAATTCCATTTCTAATATCCTTACCCATGGTTTTGGATCTCCATATCTAGAATATTTTACTGTTCTATTAGTAATCAATTTATTAGGTCCAAAATACAAGACCTTTTAATTCATTTAAAACAACAAGGGTGCACCCTTTTCATCATTCATTATTTCCCATGGACCATTGCATTCAATACATTTTAAAACAAATTCGATGATTTTATTATTTCACCAATCATTAATTTAGCAAGACCATTAATATTCTTCAATACCATTACACAACATAAAAAATGCCTTTTTTAAAAATTTACCATTTTATCCCATTATCATGACATAAACCATTTAATTCCAAATTATAAAAAACAAATAATTATTCCATGATAAAAAACATAGTAAAAATATATATGGTTTAATCTCATCAACCATCTATGACATAATTTACCACCCATTTTATCAATTTTGATGAGATGGTACATCCCATGGGTGACCATAAGCCGTGTATTATAGTCATCAATAGACCTGACCAGATCCATGAAGTGTACAACACATAAATTATAAGTCCAATATGTTTTATATAAACAAGGAATTGAATGAGAAGTTATTAAACGCCATTTAAAATAATTTATACACATAAACAATAACAAGACTATGAGAAATTACACTTACAACACCTTATGCGGAAAAACACTCATCCAGACATGATCCTTTATACAAGAAAAAGCATTTTAAAATATGAAAGATTAGATCTCCCAGAAAATAGGAAACATGAGACATAAAAGAGGAGGATGAACGAAGATGTGAATTATAATGTCTCAGAATTTCCATGTAATTTTTTTATTATATGGAATTATTCTAAGACCACACACTCATACAACACGTGATTCAGAGGCACGACGATCACGAAACAGAAATGTAAACTTTTGTTTAAATTGCGTTTAGTACACGTGTGAGATATTTTTTCTATCTTTTGAACCAGTACTTGGATCATAAATCTGAGGGCACTGTTGAACTCAAAACACCGAGATTCCCCTAGAAATGACTTAACTTCGACCGGAAAGGGTTGAGAAAAAAAGTTAATTAGCGTACTTTTAGAGAAAAAAATAATAAAATAATTTAAAAGAATTATTTTATTTGTTTTCTCACCATTGAGTGGAGGACAGTGGCATTGCGATGCAATGATGAGGTGGTGATGGGGAACAATAATAGAGGTTCAATAATAGCTCGTTTGAAACCGCGATGCTATTATCTTAATGTCTCATTAAATGTGGATCATTAAATATGGATCATTTAATGAGCATCATTAATGGATGTAACGTCGCTACATTTTTATTTCTTTTAATACAATGTATTGGAGTTTGAGAATTAACAAACATGGGGAAATCTTGGATGAACCACCAGTGGAATTTCTCCCCAACGAAGAATGAAGAACACTGGTGAGACTTCATCATATTTGACGTTCCTAGAAGAATGTAGCTGGAAGCGACATCAACTACTTTAAACATTGAGGATGAATTCTTTGACCTCATTAATTTTGATGTTCTTTCCCATTTTTTCTAGAAATGACGAACTCAGATCAAACCATGAATAGGTTGACCCGAAAATCATGTGTTTATGCGGGAGGGTAACTTTTTTTGGGGGATTTCATTATCTGGGATTTGATATTATAAACTCCTAACGCAGAGGGTGTGGGACAATACAAACAAGTCCTGATCACCTCCTCCATGTGCGTTAATTGTGGTCGTATCCTTAAAGTGGCGACAAGACGAATCTGAGGCCATTGCAGGGATGGCAACGTCCCAGGAGACCCATAGGCGTAGACATATTTGAAAATATACCACCAGAGAAATTCTAATGGCTCATTGAAGGTAGTAGAAGTTAAGGTGGATGGAGGTGGCCCATGACCAAAGCTGTGGGTAGGTGGAGGTGCACCAGGACGACACACCGGAGGAAGGGCCGCGACCGATTTGGGTTGCGGCACAGCAGGAGGAGCTGCCGACTGGACTGGTGGCTGGCGGTGGCGGGCACAGTTGCTCGACCACGTCAGAGGGCCACAAATGTGACACCATGCCGCATCCCATTCAGTGGGTTGTGGGCACTCGACCGTGGTAGAATATTTTTCCCCTAGCAACCCTAGTTGATGGAGGCAACTCGCAGGGTGATGGCGGCAGACCGGACGCGGCATCCGGCCACGTCCCTACGAGGCAGACCGGGCGGGGTGCAGACCACCTATCGGGCCAAACCTACGACCTAGAGGGCTGGTCCCACCCCCAGTGGTCCAGAACCATTCTGATAGGTCATACCCGTTCCCTTCAGACTAGTCCGGACTAGACTGGGTGGCCGAGAGACCCGTCAGACTGGACCCTTGGCCAAACCGGGCTGGGTCCAGTGAGGCCCTTTGGGCCTGGACCACTGGTCAGGCCAGGCTAGACGGACCCAGTCCTGAACTGGGTCCGGTTGAGTCAGTCGAGTTAAACTGAGGTATGTGGGCCCCCTTAGCTAGGTTGGTTAGGTCAGTCCGACTGGGTCGGACGGGGCCTAAACGCAAGCACCCCCTTTTTTTTCTAAAACACACTTATCTCTTAAATCTCTTGTTTTATTGATGCGTCATAGGATGCATTGGGACCCTTGATACAAGGTTTTTCTTTTGAGATACTCTAATTGAGTTTTGGAGGAAGTTGGACTATGACCAAGCTGGATCATACTCGAATCCAACTAAGCCCTTTTTATAAAAATGTCAATAACATACAGAGCAGGCATCTGAATGATGAGCCATCTATTGCATTGGGACCCTTAAGAAGATATGATCCTTTTGGTATAACTATTTGGGAACTTCATGGTAGTTGAGTTATGACTGATGGATTGAGGAGCAGATCCTTTGGAAATCAAGCATGCTAAGTGTGGTAATCCAATGGATGGCTGTGGAATGAAGAAAGAATAGTGATCCTGAGTGTGTCAACACATAGAGATCCTAAGTGGGTGAACACCTTGATATCCTTTATGGGTTATCACCTAGATATCCTCTGGGGGTGAGCACCTAGCGATCCTCTCTGGGTCAGCACCTAGTGATCCTCTGTGGGTCATCACCTAGCAACCCTATGTGGGTCAGCAGTAGAGCCTCTTGATAGAATAAGATGATCTAGTTTTACAATTAATCATCTTTACTTATGTACTTAAGATATACCTAGTGTGAGTTGTGTCTTTTACTTTGTGCTTTGTGTTTGAGATCTGTCTTGGTGGTATTACCTCTATGGTATCTTCCTTTATGGTGTTTTCCATTGTGGATTACTGAGAGATATTCAGGGGTCTTGGGGTCCCTAATGAGTATTGTTACACTCACTCCTACAAGGGATTTCCCACACATATTGTGTCTTGTGCAGATGACATACAAACTTGATTTGGAATTTAGGGAGCCAAGACTAGACGGTGCTTGGAGGCAGATTGATAGACATGGTGTGCTATAGTGACGTCTGATAGAGAGTTGTACCTACCCTTCAGGTATGATCCTTGGCAGACAACCTCCGAAGCTTGTAATTCTTTCTCTGTACTTTCCTTTACATTGGGCTTGTATTATGGACCCTTTACTTTCAGTTTACACACTTTACTTGTGGTGGTACTTTGTAGTGGTTGTATTAGTTTTCTTTCCATCATGGTTAGCTTGGTGCAGTTTTCCCTGTCTGTGTGTGTATAGGTTTAAAGTCAATGCCTTCCCTTTTAGGGATATGCCTTTCTGGTGCTAGTCACCAGCCCCTGGCTTATAGAAGTTGGGATTGTGGTAGTAACGGCACGATCCCTGGAGGATGGGTCATGACCAAGTGGCATTAAAGGCTGGTTAGTTCTACTAGAAGAACTAAGATTCTATAATTTTTTGATGAGGCAAAAATTTTAGGTGTTTTGAGTTCATATTTCAAGATAGGGAGTCCAGTGTTGGGGTAGTGGCTGACACATCCATACACCACGACCCCGAATTCTGTTTTCCAACTTGGTACACAAAAACAATAGTTGCATTTGTTTTTCAAATGTCTTTATCTTGATCACTTTTTAGTCAGCTCACTAGGTATAAATTATTGACCCTCATGAATCTGTTTCTCTACAAGATGCCTCCAGGAAGATAACCATCCAGGATTCCAGTGAGATATCACAACAATGGTTTACCGAGAGATGAGGTGTCGGTGCAAGGACCACTTATAATGATAGCACCTTTGGGTGGGGTACTTGTTTCTGATGCTTTCGCCGGCGCACACGTGTCCATCTTGTTTGGGGACAAAAGGCACAGTTTTTTGCCCCACATTCCCACTTTCCAAAGGCGGGCGACATCCATCACTTATTTAGGGATGTTTTCTCCTTGATCAAAACGGGATGATGGGATGTCGGTTCTTCCTTCCATGGATTCCTCCTCGGAACTCGTCACCTAGTCCGGGTCTCCCTTATAGATTTAAGTTGTTGTTCCTAAAACTCTTCCTAGTTTCATACCTTAATGGACACCAGTTAATTACACTGCTTATGTTGGGAAATTCCAAAGGGTCTGGTCAGGACAACAACCTTTGGTTAGGGGAGTAGTCATGTTGGACATCACTGGCATGTCGGGATGCTGGAACACTGGCGCATCAGGGTTTCTTCCCCCTACTATAGGGCTTCTCTAGGGAACAGAATCCCAAGGAATCCAATGTCGAATGTGAGGAATTGTATTCCATAGGATCTTCTATGAGGTTTTCCTAAGATTCCCTTATTTAACACAGGGTATGCCGTAAGTTTAATGTCCAGCGGGGATGGATCGAACTGATTAGAAAACTGACTAGAGTGGATCAAATGAGTGTAACCCCTGGAAGACACATTGATGTGGGTGAGTTGACATGACCTCACCGGGATGTGGCAACCTAGGTAATAATCAGGATGGATGATGGGGTGCTGAGTGAAATGGGTGGCGAATGTGATGGAACCACCGTGAGGACGACGGTAATGCTGGACTTGAGTCTCAGGGAGACCTCCTGCATATCCCTGTGGCAGGGAATCAATGTCCACATAGTTTAGGAGGGAAATGGGACGCCTGAGTAGGTGACCCATGAGAATGGACGTGTGGATGGGACCCGAAGGAAGTGGAACCTCTAGGTTGGGGCCTGACCTTCCCGAGACACATAGGCTCGAGGGAAAGGTCAAGAGATGAGATTGAATTGGGTGTACACATAGGACAACAACCTGATGATGTGTATGGGGATTATGCATGGTTAGTATCCCAGGTTGGTCTGACGCCACTAGGATGGACCAAAGATGTGGTTCCCAGCAAAGGGGATTACAACGGCTTGCCGCCAAATGGGGGATGCAGTGGCATACCGCTGATCGGGATACAACGGCTTACCACTGATTGGGGACACAACAGCTTACTGCAGACTAGTGGACACAACGGATTACCATTGTGTGGGGTTTACAGTTTAATGTCATTTGAGATGAAGGATAACTAATGTGAATAAGGACCTCAGGTCGAGATGGATGGTGTGGGAGAACTGATGTGAAGGGGGGTCGGAATGACTGATTGATGGGCTTGAACCTTGTGGAGGATTCATATGTACCCTACCTTGTTAAGGATCAAAGTGCTCATAGTTCAGGTAGGATTGGGGATTACACTCTAGGCTTCCTGAGGTGTTGTTGAACCAACGTTAAGGAGTTCTGAACGACCGGGGTGGTGGGCTTGAACCTCGTGGAGGCTTCCTACATACCCTGCCTTGGCATGGATCAAAGTCCTCATAGTTCAGGATGGTGTTTGGGGATTATACTCTAGGAAGCCCAAGGTGTTGGTGAACCAACATGAAGAAGGTCGAAACGACCAAGGTGGTTGGATTAAAACTCATGGAGGCTTCCTACATACCCTGACTTGTCAAGGATCAATGTCCTTGTAGTTCAGGATGGTGTTTGGGGCTTAAAATTTAGGCTACCCAAGGTGTTGGTGAACTGACATGAAGGAGGACCTGGGGTCCATATGGATGGTGTGGGAAAACTGACGTGAAGGGGGGTCAGAACGACCGGGTGTTGGGTTTGAACCTCATGGAGGCTTCCTACGTACCCTTCCTTGGCAAGGATCAAAGTCTTCACGGTTCAGGTAGGATTAGGGCTTACCCTCTAGGCTTGTCGGAGAGGATGTCTTGGTTGATGCTTGCTCTAAGCCCACGTGAGTCATGCTCGGTTTGAGAAACAAGAGACAACAAAGACCTGACGATCACGTCATGAAAGGTGCATCCGTTGGAAGTGAAGTGGTGATCATGCATGGTTAGCGGCCCAAAGAGGAAACAGAAGCTTACGCATGGTTTGCTGTCTGAAGAGGAAACAAGGGCTTGGTACTTACTCCAGGATGGAGGCCCGGTGGCGGAAAAGCCCAGAGAGAGAGGGATTTTTCACTAATGAAAGGAGGGGAAAGGATGCTACCTCTATCAAGAAAATCTAGGGGCTTACACCAAGGTGGTTTCACTTTCCCCCATGCAAGGCACAAGGCAATGTCACAGTTTAACATCATGCGCTGAGGATGATGGCGCTTGGCAGTTTAACATCTTGCAGCTCAGACGAGGTGGGTTCACTCCGCACCACTAGGACTTACATAACCAATACCCACCCACCCTTGTGGGAAGAAAGGCATTGAAAATTCCATGGCTAGGGGGTGTTCTCGATCAAACCATTGGGGAGTCCACGTTAGCATGTCTATGCGAAGAAGAAATAGACATTAGAATGCCTATGCGAAGAAGAATGAGGCGAAGCAACGCAACGAGAAGTATCATCCAAGGGACTTTGAGATTGCTTCATGAAAACCTAAAGGGCCACACGGGAAAAGGAGTTGCAAAACAAAGGGGTTCACATATAGAATCTTTGTGAAACTCTAGTGTCCCATGAGGTGGAGGGACTCTGTGAAGGGATGTGCTTCGCGAAGTGCAGTTGCCTAATCTAGGGATAGAGAATAGGTGCATATGGGAGGATCTTCGCAAAGTGTAAAGGGATTTTCCAAGAAATGCCCCGTGAAGCAAGGGTGCCTTGAAAAGCATAGAATTGTGAAGCAATGTTCTTTAAAATGCACAATGACCTGACCTTGTCACTTGGGTTACATGTGCATGGAGGGTGCTTCGCGAAATTTAAGTGCTCTATGAAGACCCGAGTCCCCTTGGGGATCTCCTTCCTCCACAATGACCCGTAAGGTTTGCGAAAGGAATCCCTCTCAGAAGAGGGGATCAATTAAGTCCATGTGGGAGGTACTTCGAGGATCAAAAGTACCTTGAGGAGCTCATGGTTCTCAGAGCAGGAAGTGCTTCGTGATTCGGGAGCTAGGAAGGTGAAAGGTTGGACAATCCGTTCATTAGGCTCAAGGGGAGCCCAATATTAATAAGCAAGAGGCACCGTGAAGAAGGGTTTTCTCAACACAAAGATGAAATTTGCTTCACGGTGGGTCACGAACGTAAAATGGGGTCGCGGAGCTATCCCGCCTCCTTGCTTCGCAGCTGGCCGTGAACGTCAAAGGGGCTCGCGGAGCTGTCTCGCCTCCTTGCTTTGCGGCGGGTCATGAACCTCAAAGGGGATCACGAAGCGGTCCTGCCTCTTTGATTTTTGGAGGGTAGTGAACTTCAAAGGGGCTTGAAGAGATTTCTCGCCTCCTTACTTCACAGCTGGTCTTCGCGGTAGGTTGCGAACGTCGAAGGGGCTCGCAGAGCGGTCACGACTCCTTGCTTCGTGGAGGGTCACGAATGTCAAAGGGGCTCGCGAAGCTATCCCGCCTAATTGATTCATGGAGGGTATTCATGGTGGGTCACGAAAATCAAAGGGTCTCACGGAGCTATCCCAACTCCTTGCTGCACGGCAGGTCATGAAGGTGCTCTTCGGCACCAATCGCAGGGCTCCAGGAGCTTCGCGATCCATCTTCGCTTGGAAGTTCCTAATGATTTCAGGATGTTCGGTTCACCCCCAATTTTTGGAATCAACAAATGCCCCCCCTCAGACTAGGAGTCAAGTATAAAATAAGAATCCAAGTCTGAGGGTCCATCGCCAAAATTCATGGGTCCCCGCGAGGTGGCCTCATGAAGGAGGCTCGCAAAGGAGGCCCGTGAAGCGGAGCGACGATGCATGGGCCGAGCGCACCATGAATTACTCTGTGGTTGGATGCGCCACGAAGCACCCGAGGTCATCGCCTATACATAGTGGGGATGTATTCTCCTTTTTCCTTTTCCCTCCTCTGTAATTTCAAATTTCGGTGCTCTCAATTCACAAAACACCGCGAACTCCGCGATTTCTCTCCACGAATCATGCCTTTTGCTTCGCAGTGCATAGAAAATCATAAAACATCACGTTAGTGCACTTCGCGACTTGCATATGAGGGTTAGTGCAAGGATTTTTGATTCCGCTATCTATATTGAGCTTCACGATCGATCCCCACGGCTGAGCCTTGAGATCAAGCTTCGCGATCCAATCCAAAATTTATCTTAATTTTAAGGACAGAATGGCTCACCAAGAGGTCATCAGGGGGGTCCCTATGGACGCTGCCTGAAGGGAAGAGATGACGAACAGATTGGGTCTGGGGGAGTTAGTACGAAGCCACTCCAACCATGATTTGCTGGTGTAGCTATTGTCAGAAAGCCAAAGGGACTACCCATTGTGCAAGAGGCTACCTTTGTATGTCTTTGGATTGAGAGATGACATCTTCATCCCTAAAGTAAGTAGGGACGAGCCAACCTACTGGTTCAGGAGCACGCTGTACTAGAACCGATGGTTCCGGGTCGCTAGCGTCCATGCTCAGGAGAAATTTACGCCCGTTACCGTTGATTATTCATACAATCATATGAATGACATTGATGGGAAATAATTGTAGTTGGAGACATCCCATCCTCTATACCAAAAAATACTAAAGGCAATAAAGAGGAACCCAAAGAAGGGATGGTCTGATGAGTGGGACCTGTGCCAAGGAGGTAACTTCACGGATGACTGGGCCTGGGCCAACTTGGTAAGCACCTCGTGTGAAGAATTCAGAGCAGATATGAGGAGTTAGTCTGTATGAGGCAGCCTGGGCCTCCCAATTTCACATCTACCAGCTGAATCAGCTGATGCCAGAGATATTGAGCTAGTGGTCATCGGGGACCAATACCTTCCACCTACATCAAGGGGAGGTTGGTTTTAGCTTATGGGACGTGCAACAGATATTGGGGGTCCTGATACTGGGAGCAATTTACGACGAATTTCTCCCTGCTATGGGTGTGTGGGAGGATCTAGAGTAGATTCTGCCACCGACAATGGCGTTGATGAGATTGGTGCTGGTAGAGGGCAAGGAAGCGGTGAGATATTTCCACTTCAGACGGTGGTTCAAGTAGTTTTTGAACTTCCCGAAAGGAAGATGGTTCCTGGTGAGGCCTTGGAATTGCCCAAAAGGAGATCAACGAGGAAAGGAGCACTCATACTAGTGGCTCTTGGAGGACAGCCAGTGGAAAACCTAGGGGTTCAGCATCAGTACTGAGCAACAGCTGATAGTCAGGCTAGCTACATACATTGCAACTCTAATCTGCCGCTGGATCTTGCTAGTGAGGGATACAAATGCATGTGTGCAACCCATAACCTTCATCATGGGCTCCATGCTAGTGACCAGAGGACGGGTGAATATCAGAATTCTGATGCTTTCCAAGATGTACAAAATTCTCTATCACATCAGCGAGGGGAAGAGGCCACAGAGGATATGTGGGTCATTCTACCTTCTGTATGGGTGGATAGCAGCGCGCATTAGGGGGGTTTATGAATACCCAAACCCTATTTCCCCTCCAGGATCAGACTTTCGTCCATTCATCCTGAACGTCGCTGGGAGCTTTCCGACCAAGTTGACCATACCATCGGTATTAAACCGAGTCTGGAAGGTTGAAGAGTTCAACTTACATCTGTCCCCGCGGCCAACAGGGGCCTTCACAGATGATAGCTGAGGGATAGAGGAGCACTAGTCTTATCTCCGGGCCTTTCGAGGTGGAGTCCTGGTTGCAAGGGTGGACTGTGAGCCACTCTACGAGCTGTACAAACCACACAGATTTTCCCGGTAATTTCAGTACATGCAGCGACTGGCCCCCATGTTTACCTAGGGGTGCACCTTGAAGAGAATCCATGAGTGATAAGGGAGATGTGGATCATGTTCTCTAGAGAGGATGGAAAGATGAGGAATGAGCTACCTCCACCCACTGCTACCTTTGGGTTGGTCAAGAAGTATGCCCAAAGTTGGGAGGTAGCCTACCCGAGGGAAATGCTAAAGCAGCCAACTATCCGGGCCGGTAATGGTGGACCTCTCCAACCTCAAGGCTGAGGCCAAAATGTGGCAGGTACATCTTGTGCTGCCACGACGAAGAGGCTCGCACTAGTTTTGTGGGAGGTAGTGGCAGCGGACCCAGTGGCCCTAGAAGAAAAAAGTTACCCAAAAGGGAGGCCACCGAGGGGATTCTGCAAGATATCCACTTAGGCTATGAGGAAGCAGCTACGTCACATAGACATGACAGAGGATGCTATCTTCCCAGAGGCCTAGGATATTTAGGAAGTCAATAGATAGTTCCTCATCACTCCTGAGATGTGTAAACACCTGAACCATCTCAGGATGGATTTACCGGGGATAGGCCCTATCAGGGCCGAGTTTGTGGTGTCCCGGGCAGAGGCGAAGCAGTACCTGGCCGAGCAGGAGGACTTTTTGCATTCATGAGGTGTCCCACATCCAATGATAGACTGCTTCATGGTGATGTTGGATCATATGGTCCCTCCACAATTTTTAGCTGCTGAACTGAGAGAGTGCTTCCCTCTGACAGAAGAACCGGACGAGTCCCCTTGGGGGGATGAGGCCGGTAGAGGGAGCCCGTTGGAGGAGGGAAAAGTTAGTGACCAAGGCTCAGAGCTTGGAGAATATGTCGAGTAACTTGAGGTAAAATCCTAGATCCACTCCCCATGATTTGTTTCCAAACTGCTTTGGACCCTCCGTTAACATTTAAACTGTGTAGGAAAGCCTAACACAGAACCTGTTCTCATCCCGTAGTGGATGCAGATGCGTGGCCTTCAGGCTCCACATATGTGGTCAAATCAATTACTATGTCCAGCAGGGCTAGGACACCTGATGTGACCTCTACAGAGATTTCAGATCTTCTGATAATATACGGGGGGCCACGCCTTGGGGTCCCAATGGTGTCAACCCAAGAACAAGACCAGGAATTCGATCTCGGTAATTATCTTCTACCAAATTAATGATTGTCACCCACTGACCATGTCAACTTACATCCAAGCTCTATTTAGTGCACACAATTCATTAAATGGTGTGGGCCACCTTAGCGAGGCTTTTTGGGGCTTCTGGTGGTGTCCTTCCTAGAGGAATGCCGGCGATCATAGAGGAGGATATCAAGAGCGACCGAACCGCAGCGCTCCTAATCACTGGTGGGACCATGAGTGGGGATGTGCCTGAGATCATTGAGGTGGGATAAAATGATGAGGATCGATTAGATAGCCCAGGTCCTGCCATGCTCGGTCAAACACCAGATGTGGACCCTACTAAAGAGTTCTTAAGTGTGTTACTCGCATATGAGCCTGCCAACCATGCTGACAGAAACAAAATGGACTCTGATGAAGAGGAAATAAATATAGTCCACTAACAATCATGGAAACTAATTACACACTTCGTTAATAACACCCCCAAGCACTATGGATGGATGAGATGGACAGACTTCTCTCGCGACTGCACGAACTGTGTGCTGGGGGAGTGGATGCCCGAAGTCCCCACCTGATCGTCTGAGATCTTATGGAGGAGAAGATTTGGGAGTACAACCATGGCCTTGGTCTGGGATGGAAGCAGAGGAAGTAATTTAAAATCAAGAGCCTCTATGAGACTGAAGATGAGGTCCAGTGACTGCAGAGTTAGGCGGACAAGCACTCAACCACCCTTAATGCACAATCGGGGCTGATACTGCAGTTGAAGGCCCAGCTGGCGGAGGTCGAAGAGGGCCTGAGGTGAGCCTCCGAGGAAACGACCGTCATCCTGGCCGACGTAGAGTGGGCCCAAATTCCAGCTAATGAATTGCACCCCATCACTGCCCATGAGGAGTGATAACTGAACAAGTGACAGCAAATCCTGGATGCCACAAGATGGAGGGTGGAGGAGCTACAACTTTCTTTTGACGGTGTTAATCCATCCATGGGAGGGGTAGACCCTCGGGTGTTGTAAAGATCACAAACCCTCTAACGCACTTTCATGCTTTGATTACTTGGATTCCATAGCATGCATGAGTCCTGTTATTAGTACTGGATTTACGTGCATCTGTTATATTCGTGAAACGCCCAGTGATCAATCCCTAAGCTCACATGGGTCGATCCCAATGTAAGAAATAAGGGATGATCACTACATTATTTCATCTGAACATAAGATTTCTGATCAAGTTTCAAGCATCCAGGGTCTGAAAAACCATTCTGGATTCCCGGGAAGAGAGGGGAGAGACCCAACTAGAGAATGAAGCTCTCAGAACAGTTGAATTACCATTTTCCCAGTGTTCTCTTGCACACGGACGGGTTAACGCCATGGGTGTTGGAATTAATCAGAACATAGGGGGAAATGGAAGGTTTGAATCATAACACCAAAGATCTGTAACACTGTAGTGATGGAATGAAAATTAAGAATGAATGTTGACCATGTTCAAAAAAAAGTATCTTAATTGCGTTAGCCTAAAATGCGGATAACAAATGAGGGCTGACCACTGACCATGTTCGAAACACGAGGCCTAACTCAAAATCTTATCCATTAGTCTTACAGAACGTTAGCCCAGGACAGTAGGTGAGCCATAATCCATGCATCCATACTGTTAGGGGGTTCCTTAGGACGTGAAGGAGGTAAAGGATCTGAATAAAGGGCATGCAAAGTGTGGAGAGTGGAGTGATGGGTTATTCGACTAGAGTCCAACACTCTTGAAGTTATTCCATTATGGTGGAAACACATTAGGTGGGTACATCGGTCTGATCAGGGATCAAACATACTTCCAAACTAGAATTATCTAACAAGGAACCTATCACCTCCCAAAGTTATCATAGGGCATCCCAAACTTGTTCAGGGTAAAGCTGCAATTTCATGGTTCCCCAAAAGAGCTCAGGTCAAGGGATCGAAAAGGGAGGGGAAATGTAAATTATGATTCCTGGGGTGGAACCCAGAGATAGGATGTCTGGGGGTTCCTACGTATCCCATGGGAATCAATCCAAATGTAGTTCTTGGGGAACAATGTGGTCAGAGACCAATACTGGTAGGGAGAATCCCCTCTGGAGAGGAAACTGACGCATCACATGATTAACATAGGGCATCATGAACTTGTTCAGGGTAGAACCATAGTTTAGTGTTGTGTGTTGAGGACATATGAACTCATGAATTTTAATGTCATACGATAGGACGTGGAGTGAACGGGAAGATCCTAGGAAGGGAGTATGTGGTGAAGTAGCTATAAACCCGACGTGAATGTGGGCTTGGAGTTCGGATCACACCATGTATCCATGGAGGAAACTCTTGAAGTCAAGGGACCCAAAGTTAAAATAAGGCTGGGCCCAAAGGAAAGTGGTCGAGCGTTCCTACATACCCCATGAGGATGGTAATCAAGCCATACGTAGTTCTAAGAGCATAGTTTAACATCATGTGGGATGAGGAAAGGTATGTGTTGTGTTGACCTGCCTATCTAACGCACCTAGATGCGTGGAAGAGTAAAGCTGAGCTTGTCATAATTCCACTTGAACATAAGGGTGTGGAAATATGTGAATCATGATGCTTGAGATCTGGACCACAATGATGGTGGTGTGACGATAGGGGATAGCTGCTGACCATGTTCGAAACACAGTATCCATATTGCATTAGCTTGAAATGGGGATAGAAAAATGAGGGTCAACCACTGAACTTGTCTGAAACATGGGACCTGTCACAAATGTTGTCTGAGATCTTTAGGGATGTTGGCCTAAAACGGTAGGTGAGCCGAGGTGACATGAGACCAGGCCATGAAGGGGGTCCCTTCGGATGTGGAAGAGGATGAGGATCCAAATAACGAGCTCAAAAATCGTGGACATGGAACGAGGGGAATGTCCCCATGAAAATTCCACACTTCGAGTTCTTTGTAAGAATGCATCTGAGTACGACAATATGACACATCAGATAGAGGGATATGAGTCCCTTCCCAAGGACAAGGGTCCTGGGGTTGCACAATTTCAACTTAAGGTCCGGGAGTGGACCATTAAGGGGGATAGTTTTAATGGACTGTGCATCGAGTGGCGAAATATCCAAAAATGACGCTCAATTCCCATAGGTATATCTTAGTTTTTGGTCATAGAACTCGGACCATGCTAAGAAAAGGTATGGGAAGCACATGGTGCGGCTATTGAAAAAACCTGACGTGAGCGAGAACCTAGGATGTACTCACCACATGACATGTTCCTAAATGAGTTCGGACCAAGGGGACAAAAAATAAAGGACATGAATTGTGGATTCTTGGGGCTGGACCCAAAGAAATAAATTCCTGGGCATTCCTACATATCCCAGGAGGATGGGAATCAAGCCAGACGTAGTTCTGGAAGAGATCTTAGTTTATTGTTTTAGATCTTGGACCATGTATGGTAGGAAAGAAGAGACACACAATGATGTAATTACAAGACCTAAAGTGAATGAGGACCTGGTATGGATCACCATGTGCTTCTTGGGGGAGTGTTGGCACCGAAAAATGTGTCCCCAAAATTTTCCATATGCCTCCATACATGATCCCAGATTGTAGTCAATTTCTCAATCTTCGATTTGGTAGGTCATAGAGCCCGAATGGAGTTACAAACTAGGAGTTATGGACATTTGAAGTTGAGTTGGAAAACTAGTTCGCAAAGCCCATTCATGAATCCCCCTCCACGATCGCAGAGCGCCGCCACGAAGCAATGAGGTGGGATTCTCTGCGAACCCGTCTGACGTTCGTGATGCTCCATGAAGACCCGCCATAAAGCATGAAGGCAGGATTCTTTGCAAACCCCTTTGACATCCGCAAACCTACTGTCGAGAAAGGTCAGTCTTCACGCCAAGTGAGATCTACTTCGCGGCGCCCCTTTCCTATAAATACTCAGATCACGCCCATTCTCTGGATGGCTTCTCCGCCCCTTGGAGGGCCACTTCGCCCCTTGGGAGGCCGATCTCCCGGTTTGCGGAGCTCCACTTTCCTTCGCGAGTCCTTGCTCCGCGAGTGGTTTCCTTCGCGTTACTATTACGTGAGCTGATGCTCAGCGAGCCCATGATCCGTGATTCCATGCTCTGTGATGCTGCTCCGCGAGTCCATGCTCCACGAGTCTATGATCCACGAGGCCATGCCCCACAAGACACGATACTCCCCGAGACCCTTTCCTATGCGATGCTACTTCGTGAAGACCTATCGTTTGCAAGGCTCCTACCTTCTCACCCACCGGTCCATACCGTGGGGGCTGTTCCCCCGCACCCTGGGCCGATCCCTTCACTACCATCACTGACCCCCATGAAAAATGGAGAGTCGCACCATGAACTTTCCGGGTCGGGATATCGGGATTTTACATTGCGCCCTTATGCGCACCCACCTTCCACCTATGGAATACCATGATCTAAGATACTCCTCCAGACACCGTGAAACACCTTGAGTCGACATATTCCTCTTGGTTTCATTCCCATGTCCTGAGTTGAGATTTTCATCATCAATTCCCCGAGTACCTTGGGTCGAACCATTCCTCAGGCAACTCTTCCAAACCCAATCACTTGGCTCCTATGCCAGGTTGAACCAAAAAATGCCACCCTTGCGTAAGTCCCAATACCATCCATTCCTAGGCGCAATATGCAAATAGTCCTTTCTATATGGCTCTAAACTGTAGCACACCCTATGTGACAATCATAGGATACCTCTTGCTCCCATCAAGAGATGCCTTATGCTCCTAACATGAGATTCCAATGGTCCTATCTACATGAATTCAAACTGTAGTAATCTCTATGTGACCATCATAGGATGACTCTCACTCTAAACAAGAGATGCCTTATGCTCCAAGCATGATATGACAACAGTCTTTTCAATGTGACTCTAAACTATAGCACACCCTATGTGATAATAATAGGATGCCTGTTGCTCCAAACAAGAGATGCCTTATGCTCCTAGTATGAGATGCCAACAATCCTATCTAAATGACTTTAAACTTTAGTAATCCCTATGTGACAATCATAGGATGCCTCTCTCTCAAAACAAGAGATGCCTTATGCTCCAAGAATGAGTTTCTAATAGTCCTTTCTACATGAATCTAAACTGCAGCACACCCTCTGTGCCATTCATAGGATGCCTCTTCCTCTTAACAAGAAATGCCTTATGCTCCAAGAATGAGATGCCTAATGCCATGATTACAGTGGCGTAATTTCAAGAGAATTTAAATCTGTTCAAATATTCCATCACTCCACCTCATGCTTTGTGTGTCCTTCATTCGGATCATCATCCACTTCCATGTCTGGAGGGACCCCCTAATGGCCTGGTCCCATGCCGGATTGGCTCACCTACCGTCCTGGGCCAAGACCTCAGAAGACTTCGGACGACATTTGTGACAGGTCCTGTGTTTTGAACACGGTCAGTAGTCGAACCTCATTTTTATGTTCCCATTTTAGTCTAAATTGATGTGGATGCCGCGTTTCCTCTATGGTCAATAGCTTCCCTCCATCTCCACCCCACCCTCATTCGTTCCAAATGTTGGGCATGTAATTCAAAGTTTTCTTCTCCCTTTGTTCGGACGAATTACAACACCCCTTTGCATTATCCCTCTTGTGTGCTGGCGCATAAGTGAAGCCCTCAACCCACCAGTGATTTGGGATGCCCTAATGTCCAGACATGAGGAAGACATTATAGGAAGCTTCCTTGCGTAAGCCCCATTCACCAGTGCCTCTCCATAGAGGCACCCGGGAAGCTTCCTCACGTAAGCCCCATTAACCAGTGCCGCTCCATAGCGGCCCCCGGGCATCTTCCTTGCGTAAGCCCCATTCACCAGTGCCGCTCTATAGCGACACCCAGACATCTTCCTCGTGTAATACCCATTCACCAGTGCCGCTTCATAGCAGCACCAAGGTATCCACCTTGGTGTAAGCCCCTAGCTTCTCTTGCAGGAGGTAGAACCCCTACCTCTCCTCACTTCGTTGGGGCCAAGGCTAGCAGAGGTCATGAAAGGGAACACAAATCCTCCTTTCTTTGATCCCAGGTCCCTCTCCCACTGCGCTTTGTCACCCACGAGCCTCCATTCTAGAGTATTTCCCAGCATCTTGGGCCACCTCAGAGCGTAATCCCCACTCCTCTTCACTTCCCCTAGATGCACCATTCACAACGTGGTCTTCAGGCCATTGCTTCCTCTTGTTTCTCACACAAATCATGACTCACATGGGCTTAAAGTAAGAATCAACCATGACACCATCCTTGTCCCGCATGACGTTAAACTGTACACCCAAACTACAGGGACTTTGATCCATGCTAAGGAATAGTACGTAGGAAGCCTCAACGAGGTTCCAGCCCCACCACCATAGGTCGTCTCTGAGCATAAGCCCCATCCAACCTGAACTACGAAGACTTTGATCTGTGCTAAGGCATGGTACATAAGAATCCTCCATGAGGTTCAAGCCCAACATTCACCTGGACCCCTGGTCCCTTCACGTCGGTTCACCGACCCCATATCCATGGGCCACCTCAGAGTGTAAGCTTCATACCCACCTTGGGCCGCCTTAGAGCGTAAGCTCTATCCAACCTGAACTATGGGGACTTTGATCTATGCTAAGGCATGGTACGTAGGAAGCCTCCATGAGGTTCAATCCCAACATCCACCTGGACCCCTGGTCCCTTCATGTCGGTTCACCGACCCCATATCCATGGGTCACCTTAGAGTGTAAGCCCCATTCCCACCTTGGGACGACTCAGAGCATAAGCCCCATTCTATCCTAAACTACGGGGACTTTGATCTGTGCTAAGGTATGGTACGCAGGAAGCCTCTACGAGGTTCAAGACCAACATCCACCTGGACCCCTGGTCCCTTCATGTCGGTTCACCGACCCTATATCCATGGGCCACCTCAGAGTATAAGCCCCATACCCACCTTGGTCTACCTTAGAGCGTAAGCCCCATTCCATCCCGAACAACGGGGACTTTGATCCATTCTAAGGAATATTACGTAAGAAGCCTCCACGAGGTTCAAGTCCCACCACCTTGGGCCATCTCAGAGCGTAAGCCCCAACCATCCCGAACTACGAGGACTTTGATCCATGCTAAGGCATGGTACGTAGGAAGCCTCTACGAGGTTCAAGACCCACCACCATGGGCCGTCTTAGAGCATAATCCCCAACAATCCCGAACTACGGGGACTTTGATCCATGCTAAGGCATGGTACATAGGAAGCCTCCACAAGGTTCAATCCCCACAAACCATCAGCCCCAACCGTCTCCGTGTCGGTGTGCCAATCCCCCTTTACAACCTTGGGCTGCCTCAGAGCGTAATCCCCAATCCATTTTGACCCTAGGTCCCCCTTCACGTCGGTTCACCGACCCCATATCTTTGGGACGCCTCATAGCATAAGCCCCAAACGCCCCCACCCCGCATGACGTTAAACTACATTCCATCAAACTATGCAGAATTTGATTCCCTACCACAGGGATACGTAGGAGGCCTCCAAGAGGTTAAATCCCACCACCTGGTCATTTAGACCCCATTCACGTCGGTTATCCAACACCTTGGGCCGTTTCAGATCATAAGCTCCATACCCATCCCGCATGACGCCAACCTGTATCTCCCACCTGAACTATGTGGTCTTTGATTCCCCACCACAGGGATATGTAGGAAGCCTCCATAGGCTCAAGCCAATCACCCATGTCTCATCCTGACCTTTCCCTCAAGCCTATGTGTCTCGGGAAGGTCATGCCCTAACCCGGAGGTTCCACTTCTTCTGGGTCCCATCCATGCGTCCATTCTCACGGGCCGCCTCCTCAAGTGTCCCATCGTCCCACCGAACTATGCGAACTTTGATTCCCTACCATAGGGATATGTAGGAAGTCTCTTCGGGGATCAAGACCAACACTACCGTCACCTTCACGATGGTCCCATTTCATTCCCCCTCCACTCCATGCAATTCTCCATCATCCATCCAGATTCTTACCTGGGCCGCCACGTCCCGGTGGGATCATGTCATCCACCCTCCTCGCTTCTCCAAGCAGTACTTGGGCCTCTATCCATGCGTAATTCCTAACATGTCTCTGGGTTGTTTTCCTTTGTGTACACACTGATTCATCACCCCTTCGAACTACGTGGGTTTTGATCCCTGACGTCTACACATGGTACGTAGGAAACCACCATGAGGTTCAACCCCAGTCAATGGTAAACCATGATGTCCCCCATCTTGGAGTTCACTCTCCGTGATCCACCCTTAGTAGTGTTCAAATCAGCCATTACGGTGTGAAATATCCCCTCCATGGGGCACATCACCTCGGATCTATCCTCATTGGGTGTTCTGATCCATCCATCTTCCAGGTGTTCCCTCCTTGGGATGTACCAATTTGATCTGTCTATGTGGGAATTTATGATCACCCTCATTCTGTCTCTCCAAGACATTAAACTCGCGGCCTACCTCGTGTTAAACGTGAGATGCCTGAGGAAAACCTTGGAGGGAACGCCTTTGGTGTATCCTTCTCCACAAGATGTCAAAATCACAATATACCCCGTTTTAAACATGGTAATCTGAGGAAAACCTTAGAGAAATGCCCCCGGCCTAAGATACCCCCGAATGATGTGGGATTACTCAGGTTTTTCACCCTTGATATGCCCTCTTATGAGGAAGAATAAAAGTTCTCCTATGTCCACGCACCTGAAGATTCCCCCCCCCCCCCCGACATGCCTGATGTTGTCATCTACTCCGACCGAAGGTTGATACCATGTCAAGACCCCATGGAATGTCCTGATGGATGTAGTGTAATTAATCGACGTCAAAGAATATATGGCACCAAGAATGAGATTCACGAACGACGACTTAAATTTATGAGGGAGACCCGGACTAGGTGACGAGTTCTGAGGAGGAATCCACAGAAGGAAGAACTGACATCCCATCATCCCATTTCGATCAAGGAGTAGACATCCCTGAATAAGGAGCGGATGCCCCCCACATTTGGAAAGCATGAATGCAGGGCAACAGCTGTTTTTCCTCCACAGACAGATAAGCATGCCCTGGAGAAAGCGTCAGAAATAGGGAGGTTTCAGGTCGAGGGACCGAAAACGAAAGTTAGACTGAGCCTGAGAAAAGGTGCACAGACATTCCTACATACCCCATGAGGATGGTGATCAAGCTATACATTGTTCTAAGGATGGCATGGCCAGATACCGGTTCCATAGATAATAAGGTTGTGCTGGTCTTTCCCTTGTAGAAAAACAAGCGGTATTTGATATATCTTGTTTGTCTTTTAAGATGAATGGTTTTGTTTGTGAAGAAATGGACCTAGGATGGAAGGTCCAGGTATCATCATAGTAATAAATCCATATACAATTGTTGAAAAATGGTATGGTGTGTAACCAATACCAAACATGACGTCCCCTTGGGTGAGGTCATCACGATGCAGTGCTGTTTTTTCGTCATGCGGTCATGACGATAAAGTCACAGTTTAGGGTCATGTGATGGGACCAACCATGCACTTTTAACGTCATTCCGGATAGATACATCAGTTTAAAGTCATGTGGGACTAAGCATCATAGTTTAAAGTCATATAGCTCAGATGTATACAGGAGAGATGATGTACCAAAGCGGATTCACACGGCGTGATAAAGCATATTCGACGTGAACGAGGGCAAGGTCTACACCATACCATGTGAAATTCCGAGGGGGAAACCTCAGGCTAAGGGGCCTGGAAAGATTTGAGGAAAAGGGGGGCAAGAGAAACTATCTCCCTATTGAGTTGGACCAGAAATTGAGACGTTCGGGTGTTCTTGCATATCCCATGAGAATGGGAATCAAGATGTTCGTAGTTATAAAAGATATATTAGTTTATGGTCTTAGAGATCTGACCAATGAGAAGTGAAACCCTTCCAAGTGCTGTCCTCAACCTAATCCCTAAGCCCACGTGAGTCAAACTCGGTGTGGGAAACAAGGGTATAAGAAGTTTTTTGAAAAACCTAGATGACACGCCAAAGGGAAGTCGGTGTGGAGCCCCGAATGATTCCTTCACTGCGAATTTATCCTCCTAACGTGCCAATGCACACTTAGGTATAGTGTCAAGAGTGACAAAATTCTATTTGGACATGATGGGGTGGACAATAATGTGAATCATGTAACCAACATTTAAGGCTTGAAGGTGCTGGAAAGACGATGGAGGATTCCTGTTGATCGTGCTCGAAACACAACATCCATATCGCATTATCCTATAATGAGGAAAAACAAATGAGCATTGGTTTCTTACTATATTCGCAACTTGGGACTCATATCAATTTATTGTTTGAAACCCTCAAGGACATTGGCCTGTAATGGTAAGAGAGCCCTTAGGTCTAGCATCCATGCCATTTTTGGGTCCCTTCGGGTGTGAAAGGTTATGAAAGCCCAAATGAAGGGGAACACGAAGCCTAAAAAATGGGAAAAATCATGTCCACGTAAAATTCCACACTTCAGGCGCTGAACCAGAGTACTCTTGTACACATTGGTGAATCCCTAAAGAGGGTCGAGGGGAGTTCTCAACTTGAGAGTGGTTGAAATGAAAGGATGAGTATAAAAAAAAGGGGATAATGGACTCTCATGAGGGAGAGGTACATGGCATGGTCGTTACAAACCCAGCGTGAATGAGGACATAGTACCATACCACACCATATACTCCTCTCCCTAGGAAAGGGTACGCCAAGGGGACCAAATAATAGGGAGATCTCTAAGAGAGGGGATGGACCCGAAGTCTAGACATTTAGAAGGCCCTATATATTCTATAAGAATGGGAATCAAGCCACATGTACTTCTTGAAGAGGGTAATGTTTAACTTACTATCATGCAGTAAAGATGCAAATGGGTAAAATACCCCAAACAAGGGAGGTGTATAGCGCGGCGAGTAACCCGATGTGAATGAGGAAATAATCCCATACCACATCGTACAACCCTGAGTGAGAACTTGGTTTGGGGCCCCGAAAAGGCCAAGGGGCCTAAGGCTGGACCTTAGATAGAAAGTCCCGGCCAGTTTTCAGTTTAACGTCTCGTAATGAGGAGGAATATGGATAAGGTATCTCATCCAGGGATGTGTACTGCACAAAGAGTAACACAATGTGAATGAAGACATAATCCTATACCACACCATACAATCCTGTAAGAGTTAAGACTTGGGATGAGGGCCTGAAATTGGGCCACATATAGAATGTCGTGGCCAGGTTGTGGTTTAACGCCTTGTAGTGAGGACGAAGATGATCTTAGTTTAGGTTAATAGAGATCAGACTGTATATGGCTAGTTTAATGTCATATGTGTGGGATAGAAAGGGAGAACCATCATGCTTATGGAAGACCACCAAGAATCAATGATGATTGAAGACAACTGTTGAACAGGTTCGCAACACAATATCTACCCTCATGTGATCAGAGTTCAGGGTAAACAATTGATCATCGACAGTTGACCATATTCGTAACACATGACTCGTATCAATTTTCCGCCCAAAATCCTCGAGGATGTTAGCCCGTAATGGTTGGAGAGACCTTGGGCCTAGAAACCATGAAATCTGGGGCCCTTCTGGATATAGAGGATGCCGGGAACCCAAATGATGGGGCACGTGAAGCATGGAAGGGCTTGTTCTTGTGGTATGGACAATAAATGAAGGGAGGGATGTCTCAAGGGGATATGTGTGGCATGGTGAAATATCCAGGCATGAATGAGGACTTAATCCCATACCACACCACACATTCCTAAATGAGAACTTGGGCCAGGGGCCGGGAAAGGCCAAGGGGCCGGAAAAGGCCAAGGGGCCTGAGGCTGGGCATCCTGACCAACTATATACATATGACCTCTTATGCGGTTACCACCTCATCACATCTTCTAAGCCCACGTGAGAAGTGCTCGGTGTGGGAAACATGGAGCCAGACTTGAATTTTCCTCATAAGGGTCTGGGAACTGGCATCGTCCGAAGGGAATTCGCCACATGGAGATACAACAATGTAGAATGAACCACTACACTCAATGTTTGGGAGATCTCAGGATGGCTCTAATGACAAAGGATAGCTGTTGACCATATTTGAAACACAACATACTTGTAGTGACCTGGAATGGGAACAACAAATGAGCATCAACCGCTGAACATACTCGCATTGTGGGACTTGTATCAATTTGTTGCTGAACATCCTTGAGGGAATTGGCCCGAAGTGTTAGGAGATCCCTTTGGCCTAGAATCCATGCCGTTCAGGGGCCCTTCTATATGGGAAATATTATGGAGTCCCAATCAAAGGAGTGTGTGAAGCATAGCTGTGTCCATCTATTAAAGAGGCAGACACCTCCGGGTAGTGGGACATATGGTGGGATTGAGATTAGCTCAACGTGAATTGGGGAAAAACCCTACACCACACCATATTTCTTGACCCAAGGGGAGATTCTAGCATTTGGGCTGGTCCAATAGATGAAATGTCAAGGAATTCCTATGTATCCCATGAGGATGGGAATCAAGCCGTATGTAGTTCTTGAAGGCCATACAGTTTAGCATCGTGTGGTGAGGATGTGGGAGGATAGAAGAATGGGGAGTGGGCACATGGTACAACCATCATAATCCTGACATGAGTGGGGCTAAGGAACCCTATTTTATATCATTCAAGGATCTTCTAAGATAACTATACCCAGAGGTGATAGTCAAAGAGAAGAGTTTGGGGCTAGGCTCGAGACAAAATGCTTTATCGTTCCTACATATCCCATACAGATGGGAATCAATCCACATGTTGTTCTAAAGGGCCATACAATTTATCATCGTGCGGTGAGGATGATGAACAATTTAACATCCTGTAAGATGAAGTAGTTTAGGGTCGTGCTTGACCCAGCAGTTTAAGGTCATGTAGGACCAAATAGTTTAGGGTCATGCCAGACTGTATACAGTTTAAGGGCATATAGGACCAAAGATTGGCTTAGTAAAAGTATTGCTTGAGAAACTTGGCATTGGTGGGAGGAATTATACGCTCACCATCCATGGTCACCAGGGAGTATGTGCCATTTGGGTAAACCCTGTGAATTATGAAATGTCCTTCCCATTTGGGCTCCAACTTGGGTGGTTTTCTGTGAGGTATATTTGGTGTCTGAAGGGCCAATACCAAGTCACCTAGCAATAAGGAGCAGAGGTGAACCTTCTTGTTGAAAGCTCTGGATATCTGGTTTTGATGCCTTTCCAGATTGTGCAGGGCACGAAGCCTATTCTCACCAAGTGATTCCAATTCAGCCAGACAAATTTCTGCTACCTTATCAAGAACCTTCTGGTCATAGACCTCCATGTGTGACGAAGGTAACTAAATCTCGATGGGTAGGATATCCTCGGTTCCATACAATAGGGAATATGGTGTCTCTTGGGTGGAATTACGAGTCGTCATTCGATAAGCCCAGAGGGTGTTGGAGAGCTTTTCCAACCAACTCTTCTGGTTCTGACCAACCATTTTTTGAAAAATATTAGAGAGGGTTTTGTTGAACGCCTCGATCTTCCCATTTTCTTGCATGTGGTAGGAGGTATGGTTAGAACAGATGTTATATTTGGCGTACAACTTCTTCAACCCGGCCGCCTGGAATTTGGTGCTGTTATCAGTAAGGATGGCGTGAGGGACTCCAAACTGGTAGATGATATTAGAGCTCACAAAGTCGATGATAGAATGGGCCTTGAACTCCTTGATCAGGACTTCCTCTGCCCACTTGGAAAAGAAATCCATAGCGGTCAGGATGAACCGACATAGGTGAGCTATCGCTGGTGGATATGGTCTCATGACATCCAGTCCCCAGACTGCAAAGGGCCAAGAGACTTGGTAGTGTGGAGAGGATCCAGTGGCCGATGCATGAAGTTGGCATGAGCTTGGCATGCATGACATCTGTTGGAAAACTCAATTAAATCATGGATCATAGAGGGCTAAATGTACCCCAGTCTCTGGATCTGGTGAGATATCTTTGGCCCGGTCTGATGAGCCCCACAGGAACCAGCATGAACCTCCTACTTGACCTGAGAAATATCGACTACTTGGATTCAATGGATGAGAACACCATCAAACCCACACTTGTAGAGGATATACTCTAGACTAGGAAAACTATGGAGGGTAAAATGAAGAGTACGTCATCAGATTCACTCGCGCTCATTCTGATCAGTTGAGAGGTAACCATTTTGGAGATAATCAACAAAGGGGGCTCTCTAATCGGGAGTCAGTTCAACCACTACATATAAGGGACCTGGGGGTCCTGAAGTGGAGGCTCCGGTGGTAAGATGGCTTTCCTAAAGCATGTATTCATAATTTGAGGAGATACGAGCGATGAATCTCTGATGTGCCACGTGGATAATCAGGTCATCCTGGTCGGGCTCTACAAGTGATGCAGCCAGGCTAGCCAGGGCATCTACTTGACCATTCTGAGAACGAGGGACATGAGTAACTTCCGGCCAAGATGGGAACTGGGCCATTCGTTAGAGAGTGCCCCCCAAAAATGGTAAGAGCTCCAGCTTTCTGACTACGTAGTCCCCGTTGATCTTCTTGATGACTAGTTCGGAATCCCCTTTCACATGCTAATGGGGAAAATCAATCTCGAGGGCCAACTCGAGCCCAGTAATAAGAGCCTGATACTCTACCTTATTGCTGGTGCATCCTTCTGACAATAGGAATGAGTACGGTAGAATAACTTATGCCGGGGTAATAAAGACAATACCCAGGGCTACCCTGTTGAGTCTGGGATCATTGAGCCTCCTTCTGGCGGGGATTTAGGAAGCACCATCGAAGTGAATCTACCAGCATGACACGACTTGGTCTACCGAGAGGATAACCTCATTTAGGAAATCGAGTTCCAAGGATGTGTCAGCAGGATTCGGGTGGGTAGAAAGGAAGTCTGCCAATGCTTTCCCCTTGACAGATTTCTGAGGGACGAATCTAATATCGAACTGCTGAAGAATCACTACCCACCAACTAGAAAACATATCAACATGGGGCGGTTCAGAATGTACTTCAGTGGGTCTACCTGAGACACCAGCTATACCTCATTGTTCTGTAAGTAATGCCACAATTTCTGTACTACGAATACCATCACAAGGTGGCTCTTTTCGATGGGGGAGTATCTATTCTTTGTATCGATGAGCAGAAGACTGAGGTAGTAAAGGCTATTTTCTATCCCCTCATTGTTCTTATGGGTAGGAAGGGAACCAAGAGATCGTTCTAGGGTGGTCACTTAAAGAACCAATGGATTTCTAGATACGGGTGGCATTAAGACCAGAGGCTAGAGCAGATACTGCTTGATTTCCTCAAATGCTATCTAGCACTCTTCGTCCCATTCATAGGCAGTTCCTTTCTTCATGATCCAGGAAAAGGGATTACACTTATCGGCCAAATTCTCAATGAATCGGTGTATATAGGGTAAGTGGCCTTGGAAACCCCGAAGCTCCCAAATATTTCTTGGGGGAGAAATCTGGCTGATGTCCTTGATCTTATCTGGGTCGATCTCAATGCCTCTATGCATGAAAACAAATCCAAGAAATTTACCGGAGATGAACCCAAAGGCACATTTTAATGGGTTCATATTCGACTGGAGAGAACGGAGGAAACCGAACACTTTCTCAGGGTCTTTGAGATGGTCCTGACGCTGGTGAGATTTTACCACCAGATCATCCACATCGCATTCCACCAATGTACCAAGGATCAGCTTGAATATGAGATGCATGGCCCACTGATAGGTGGCACCTGCATTCTTCAGGACGAAGGGAATGACTTGGTAATAGAAAGTACCTTGTGGGTCCCTAAAAGCTATGGACTCCTTGTCCTCGGGGGATATGCAGATATATTTATATCTAGAGTAACCATCCATGAAGGGGAGGTCTTGGAACCTAGACGTAGCATCAATCAACAATTCTATCACAGGAAGGGGAAAATCATCCTTCGGTCAGTGACAGTTAAGATCTCAGAAGTCGATGCAGACTCTGATCTGCCCGTTCTTCTTCTTGACTGGCACTTTGTTGGCTAGGCACTTGGGGTACTGGAACTCATTGATGATGTTGGATCTGATGAGCTTGTAAACTTCAGCCTAGACCATGGCACCGTGTGAAGGGTGCATCTTTATGGGAGGCAACTTTATCCCGTGATGACTTGTCGGGAGACCGAGGCGATGGACGACTACCTGAGGATCTAGTCTTGGAATCTCATCGTAGCTCTAGGAGAATAAATCACGATTTTATTTCAGGAAGTCTACATAGCGCTGGTGCTCATTAAGAGGCATGGTGGCACTGACCAATGTCGGTCTCAGATCTACCTCGCTACCGAGGTTCACCTGTACCAATCCATCAACTGTGGTGGAGACTCCCACTTAAAAGGTGGGGGAAGTCTCCTCCAGACCCTCTTTTTCAATTGTGGAGGAGGGATAACCAGTAGGAGGAGCTTCCTCTGGGTCAACAGCCTCCTGTGAGAGGCTGGTACCAGCATGAGTGGCAGTGGACACTGCATCAGAAGATTCACTTACTGTTGAAATCATAGTAATGAAGGTTGTCGATCTGATCCCATCTGGTATTCGGCCCAAGGGGCCATGCTTGATGATGAAAAAGCAATAGTGGTGAGTTGACTTGAGCCAGTTGATTCCATCCCAGCAAAATAGGCAAGTATGACATATCACCATTGCCATAGGATGGACATCTCGGCAACTTATGGGGGTAGGGGGATCAGGGATCACCGATGCTTGATTCGTATAAGAATACAAAGTGATATACTGAAATTTCTTGGACCTGAGAATATGATTCCCCCATGTGCCAGAGAAAACAAAAAATTTCCCCATATCAGGGGTTTTGGCCTCTAATCGATATATTGGAAAGACGTAGGCATCATCCAGACCTGCCCACGGGTCGGTTGCAACCGTGATAGGCTCAACATCACTTTCTAGAATCTGTTTATCCTTGATCATGTAATAGCCAGCGTCCAAATAGCAGGATTTACAAGAGGCGAAAGGAGATGCGTCACCTTGGAGTATTCCCAATCAACCATTAAGGGAGTACTTGAAGAACTGGTGATATAATGAGGGGACCGTCTTGTGCTGGTGGAGCTACGGCCTGTCCATCAATGCATTATATGTGGTGTCTTGGGAGACAACCATAAATTTGGTGTTGGCAACTAGGCCACCGAACTCGGTCATCAAACAGATCTTACCGACTAAGGTCTGCTCTATCCTCTCATATCCTTGTATCTTCAGGTCAAACGGAGTCAAGTAATCCCCAGATAACCCTAGATTCTGCAATGTATGAGCTGGGATTAGATTGATCTGGGATCCTGTATCAATAAGATAGCGGCGAACCTCCACGCCATTGAACCGACCGGTGACATACAATGGGAGGATGTGCCCCTGTATGGGATAACCTTCATATCCTCATGAGAATGAAATGATGGACTAACATTCAACGTTCTTGAGACCCTCTACATGAAAGGCCTCTGCAACTGCTACCTCCATCTCGAACTAGAGGGGGCTTCTTAATGCCTCGGCAAGGTCCTCACACATATCTGATGATAGGTGAAGGGCCTGGAGGATAGAGAGTATGGCTGGAATGCTGGAATTATGTTTGAGAACACCATACTTCTGTGCTAGGAATGCGCTTCTGCTTGCAGGAGGACACTCTGTGAAAGGAAGTATGGTGGGCCCTACCAGATGGACCAGCAGCTGGCTGGAAGTGGGAATGTCCTGCTGCTCACTAGTTCAATCCCGTGAAGTAGCTACCAGATGAGGGCCGGATGACTGAGACTGGCCTTTAGTAGGGCGAGGCTGGTCGCGACGTAGTCAAGGTGGCCCAGCCTGATCCTGTAACACAAACGGTGGTAGACACGGGCCTGATGACACTGGATGAAGAGGTTGTGCGTACTGAGCTCTGCACTGGGCCTGCTATCTGGTCTCAGTGGCATGCACGACCTGGTTGGAGTGCCAACTGATGTGCCTAGATGACCCATATGGACGTGACTCCACTGATGTTGGCGTCATCTAGGGATGTTGGGGAGGTTTTCCTGGTGCTCCCTATCGTTGGGAGTCATGTAAGGGTTTACCAACTCCATGGTGTTAACCGAAGCATACCCTTGACTATCACTGGAAGAGTCATCCACCACTGGGTGGATTCTGGGAGGAATCTCCATCTTCTGGGGCATGAAGTCGCCGAGAGTATGGGGTGACGATGACATTGGCAGGGCGCGTTTCTTTCCCTTGCTCCACCGATGCTCTCCCTTATGGGAAGAGGATGACTGGGATGACGATGAATAAGTAGTAGTTATTTCTTATGAAGGCTCCAACTGATTCAGGCATGCACAGATGATACCATGGGAACAAGAGACCGTTTTGTGATCCATCCAGTCTTTATACTTCTGAGACCCACGGTTTGAAACCTACTGCCACTCACCCTCCCTATCGCTGTTTTTGTCTGGCCTTACAATGATGCATTTCACTTGTGTCGGGGCAGAGCCCAATCTGACTATGTTGTTATCGACCTGGTCTTGAACCCAGTCTTTGAACACATAGCACTGTTTAGGGTGTTCCCCAAGATCTGGTAATAGGGGAAGTAGTTGTGGCGATCAGTGAGGTTTGCCTCTTCTGGCCTTCTACACTCAAGAAAACGCAATATCCCCTATTCCAAGGTACTTTAAAAATAGCTGGGAACCTAATTCTCATTAAATGATTAGGTCTAGTTTCCTATGTCTAGAAAGGGGGCCATTGGATCCTGGACTTGATAAGGAGCTGGAGGATTCTATTGAGGAGGTGGAGCCTGATTGTCCCACCTAGGCGGTGGCAATGCATTACGAGGGGGCACCTGTCGGTTCTGAGGAGGCTGCTACTAGGCTGGAGGCTACACCTATGGTGGTGGGCCTCTATGAGGTTGCGAAAGTGGATCCACTGGTAATAATTCTAGCCATCTAGGGGCCTCTATCTAAGCCACTGTGTCAGGTTTAGCTCTGACTGCCCTTCTCACGGGAATTGTGGGAGGCAATAGACATGACTGACCGACTTGTTGCAGGGCTTCTTCCAGGACCTGGGCCTTATCATAGAAGTCTCGGAATCCTCCAAGGTAGTTCTGGGTGATCAGAGAGGGAACCAGTTCCATCTTAACGTTTCCCACACACATCGTCAGTAATTTATCCTAAGTCAGTGGCATGTCAAGGGAGTATGTAAGTCCTTTATACTAGGCGATAAAGTCCGCGACATGCTCATCAGGCCCCTGTTTGCACTTGAAGAGGTCTGTGATTCTTGTCTTCCTTGTGGTAGAGCTGAACTGGTAAAGGAATTGCCTCTGGAGGTCCTCCCAGCTGGTTACCGATCTGGTGGAGAGCTGGCTGTACCAATCAAACACAGACCCCTCCAATGTCTGTACAAAGCACCAGATCTTGGTGGCCTCCTATTGCGCTAAAGTCCCTAACATGGGACCAAACCTTGTGGAAAGGTGGGTCAGATGTTGTGTTGGGTCCCATGTCCCGTTGAAGGGGAAAATGTTGGATTCCCAAAACTCGGCAGTGCCGGCATATCATCCACCCATGCTGGATATGGCTTTCCATTTGGTGGGATTTCCACCTATCGCGTTTCCAACGCCTCTAGGCGGGAAATGAGTGCCGCCATTGGATTATCTGGGTGGGGGTCCCTATCTTGATGGGGATCCTTAACCACGAGCATTTTGGCAGGTTCTTCAACATGGTAAGGTGGCTCAGCGGCTTGTGGAGCGGCTGGTGGAGTGACCTACAAGGCAGCTAGGGGAACCCGAGATGGGTTCCTTGGATTGTTGCGCCATTCCGGAGGGTTTGGTGAAACATACCATTCCCTATTTCCATAAGTTCTGGCCACAACCCTGTCTGTGGGGGCTGGATGGTCAGGGTCACCTGGGGGTAGCTCGCCGAGGGGAAGTTGTTCCTTCCCCTACTACCCCAGACTAGGATTGCCGTAGTCTAGCCGCTGCTCTGCAGCGTGTTCATCAAGGAGGTAATCGACTATCTTCTTCTTCTCAGAAATTTGTTGGTGCGATGTGGCCTTCTCAGGGCCCTCCTTTGTCTTATGAACTAATGCAGATGGGTCAGAGTTTTTGGAAGCTCTGATGTTCTCTTTACCCTTATCAGAATTCTGGCTGAGTACTAATGCCTCGGTGGGCACAGGGAGACCCAACAGATTCCTCTACTGGAGAGTAACTCTTACAGATGGTTCCAGTAGTGCTGGAACACCCTCGGGGAGGTAAATCCCCATCAAGAAGCTCCAGCTCATCCTCATCGTCAACTATGTCGTCTATGTTGACCATGACCCTTCCTGGGGGAATATCCTCGATATCACCTAGTGAGTCAGGCTTCCGCCAAATAGGACTAAAGAGGAGGGTAGCATACAACCCCCAGCCACAGATTTTCATGTGCGGGGAAGTCTCCTTGATAAAATTGTGGCGTACCTTGATAATCTTAATTCATTTATATTGGAGGGTGTTACGGTGGCCTGGCGACTCGGGGGGTTGGGCCATAGGGAGTGCGGCCAGATCAACCAGACGACATTGCTCGCCGATGTCATCAAAATGTATTTGGCTCCTAGAATAAGCCACCCACTAGTGAAGAAGGTGGAAATGCGTCACCCATAGGGTTTGGCGGAAACACTAAACTTCCTCTAGGGTGAGAGATCTCGGCACACGGAAATTCGGCGTTGCCACATGCCAGAACATCTCAGGTAAGTGGTCCACTACGAGGATGTTCCACAAGATTCTTATCTCAGATTCAGGGTTTGGCCCTTCATCACCCCACTCGTAAACCGGAGGCGGCTGAGGAAATGGTAGTGGAACTGAGGCAGAACACTGGGGTGGTAGGATGGCTGGTGGAAAATACGGCGAGCAGGCTAACTGGCCGCCGAATCTCGGGTCGTCCTCCGAAGAGTGTAGCGACCTGGCTTCTATTTCACGATAAGACGGGCTGACAGACACAATTTCTGGCTTGGGGGATAGGGCTACTGGTGATAGGATGTGATGCTTCTCACCCTCAATTGGTCCCCAGAACAGCTCTCTGTGATATCTAGTCGAGTTAGAGAGTGCTTCTGATGACAACGGTGGTGATTGAATGATCACAACCTATGGGGTTGCCAGATTTTTATCCTCATGGATATAACTGCTAAGGGAGGCAAGAATCCGATGGACCTCACATTAGGGGATTACTTGGCTGATGCGCCTTGTTCATGCCCTAGCCCTTGACTCGGACGAGCAAGGGGAGGGTTCCCTCACAGAGTCATATTTCTCTTTATATTCTAAGAAGCGGAATGGATTAATCTCTGTCTGGACCATCCCAAAATTATCCTTATGGCGGAAACGACCCACCTTCCTGCCCCTGGGTGGATCTTCGAGACAGGGAAGATTTCTGACCTGAGGTCCTTCGGCCGCACTGGTGCTGGGGCAGAGAGGGTTTCCACCTGTGTAAGCCGGGGTGCGAGGAGCACCAGGACAGATGTTAAAGGAGACATGGGGAGGACCTCCATGGGAAGTGATGGAGCGGGTAGGACCTCCGCTCGAGCATTTAGATGCTTGGGTGAGACCCCCTTTCTTGCTCCCTCTGATGACATTAGTATGAGGAGGGGCCTTGTACTGGTCAATCTGAACACGAGTAAGACCTCCATGCTGCGGGTCGATAAAGAGAGGTTGTCCTTCGCTTCTCTGGTCATAGAGACGGGGAGGACCTTCACCAGTAGTTGTGAATACATGGGGAGGGCCCCCACATTGAAGATTTATTGGATGCACAACATCTCCATACCAACGGTCTCAGGTGGGAGGAATGACCCCATATCCGGTGTAGTGGGCACAAGGGAGACTTCCGTGCTGAGTGTCACTCCCACAGGGGAAGGTGGCATGGGGTGGACCTCCATGTTGAGGATCTAAGCGGGGAAATCTCGTGTTCTCCATGGTATCAGTATGGAGAGGACCTCCGTACTGGGTGGAATCACTGCGAGTTAGTCTGCGGTGACCCTGCCTGTGTCGGCGACCAAGAGAGTCGACCCAGCCTGCCCGTGGGGCGGTTGGGGCCTCGATTCAGGTCGAGCATACAAGTGCCCCTGCTCAGTGTATACAGGGAGCTGGTGTTATGCTTCATCATTGTATTGGGCCACAATAGCCAATGACGTTGAAACCCCATGGTGGGCATCCTCTTCAGCTCGCGCCTGACACTGGCATTGGGCCAGACAAACCAGATCCCCTGGTACAGGTACGTGGCTTACCTGCTCCTCGTTCAGTAAGACTAAGCAGCAGTGCTGATGTGGCTTGGTGGGAGCCTTTGCTGGGAGCCCCTGGAATGGGACTCTGACCGGGGTCCCCAGACATCACCTACCTCGTCAGTGTAGGGTAGGGAGTCCTCGAACCGTTCTGGGGATAGGCTCTCGAAATGGTTATATGTTGGGGTGGGGATCAGTGGCTCCCTGCGCGGCCCTTGGTGGTGGCGTTGACGATGAGGCGTAGAAACCTCTAAATCCAGGAGGTCCATATCCTTCTTAGGTATGATCCCCTCCTCCTTGTAATGGTGCACAAGGTCGTTGATTACCCTCAGCTGAATATCCTTGGATGGGGAGATTGGGCGTGGTTGCCCCATGGCCATGGGTGTAGATGCCGTTGTGGAAGAGGCAGCGCCGTACGGGACTGCCGTGCTGGTATTGCCCCTACCCCTACATCGGTGGGAAGGCGATGATCATGTTTCGGGTGAAGCAACTTGATTCCTGAAGAGCAGGGAGATTAACTCGTCAGTGCTGAAACAAAAATGAATCGACAAACTATGCCCCAGTGCCATCCTGTCTTCCATGATCGGTAATAGGGGTCCACGCTGACAATGTCACAGAAGAGGATGTCCAACGTTTTACTAACCCAACTTCTGGTGAGTTTCACGCCAGGCCCGCTATTTTTTTGACGGGACCAAGCACCAGATAACTGGATCTGGTAACACGCTAGTCCATTGCTGCCTCGAATTCTAGTAATCTTCATATTGAAGAGAATATCTTCACATTGGGTTCACCATTTCTGTTTCCGATGCTTTCACCGGGGCGCATGCATCCGTCTCGTTTGGGGATGAAAGGCGTGGTTTGTATCCATGCATTCCCGCCTTCCAAAGACATGCGGCATCCATTGCTTATTCAACAATTTTTTCTCCTTGATCGAAATGGGATGATGGAATGTTAGTTCTTACTTTAGTGGATTCCTCCTTGTAACTCGTCACCTATTCTTGGTCTCCCTTATAGATTTAAGTCATTGTTCATGAAACTCTTCCTAGTGAAATATCTTCATGGACACCAGTTAATTACATTGCTTCTATCGGGACATTCCAAAGGGTCCGATCAGGGCAGCAACCTTCAGTCAGGGGAGTAGTTATGTTGTACATCACTGGCATGTCTAGATGCTGGGACACTGGAGCGTCTGGGGTTTTCCCCCTTATTATAGGGATTCTCGAGGGTGTGGAAGCCCGAGGCATACTACATGGAATGCGAAGAATTATATGCCACATGAATGTCTGTGAGGTTTTCCTTAGCTTACCATGTTTAACAAGGGGAATTCCACAAGTTTAACTTCCATCGGTGATAGATCAGACTGATCATAACACTTACTAGAACGGATCAGATGAGTGTAACCCCTGGAGGACACACTGATGTAGGTGGGTTTACATGACCTCACTGGGATGTGGCAGCCCGGGTAAGAATCAAGATGGATGATGGGTTGCTGAGTGAAATTGGTGGATAATGGTATGGAACCGCCTTGAGGATGATGATAATATTGGGCTTGAGTCTTAGAGAGACTTCTTACGTATCCTCGTGGCAGGGAATCAATGTCCGCATAGTTCAAGAGGGTGATGGGATGCATGAGGATACAGCCCGTGAGAATGGACACATGGATGGGACCCGAAGGAAGTGGAACCTATGGGTTGGGGCATGACCTTCTTGAGACACATAGGCTCGAGGGAAAGGTTAGGTGAGGAGATTGAATTGGGGTGTACACATAGGACACACAACCCGATGATGTGTATGGGGCTTATGCGTGGTTAGTATCCCAGGTTGGTCTGACGCCACTAGGATGGACCAAAGATGTGGGTCCCAGATAAGGGAATTACAATGGCTTGCTGCTGAATGGGGGACGCAATGACTTACTACTGATCAGGATACAACAGTTTACCACTGACTGGGGATATAATTTCTTACCACTGACTGGGGGACACAACAACTTACCGCTGTATGGGGTTTACAGTTTAACGTCATGCGAGATGAAGGTGAACCGACGTGAATAAGGACTTGGGGTCCAGATATATAGTATGGGAGAACCAATGTTAAGGGGGGTTGGAACGACTGGGTTTTGGGATTGAACCTTGTGGAAGCTTCCTACGTACCCTACCTTGGAAAGGATCAAAGTCCTCGTAGTTTAGGTAGGATTGGGGCTTACACTCTAGGTTTCTCGAGGTATTGGTGAACCGACATGAAAGAGGTTGGAAGGACAAGGGTTGTTGGCTTGAACCTCATGGAGGATTCGTACGTACCCTACCTTGGAAATGATCAAAGTCCTTGTAGCTCAGGATGGTATTTGGGGCTTACACTCTAGGATGCCCAAGGTATTAGTGAACTGACATGAAGGAGGTCCGAACAACCGGGGTGGTGGGCTTGAACCTCATGGAGGCTTCCTACATACCCTACCTTGGAAAGGATCAAAGTAAAAGTAGTTCATAATGGTGTTTGGGGATAACACTCTAGGCTTCCCAAGTTGTTGGTGAACCGATGTGAAGGAGGACCTAGGGTCCAAATGGATGGTGTGGGAGGATCGGCGTGAAGGGGGGTCGGAACGACCAGGTGTTGGGCTTGAACCTCATGGAGGCTTTCTACGTACCCTTCATTGGCATGAATCAAAGTCCTCATAGTTCAGGTAGGATTTGGGATTACACTCTAGGCTTCCCGGAGAGGATTTCATGGTTGATGCTTGCTCTAAGTCCACGTGAGTCATGCTCGATGTTAGAAACAAGAGACAACAATGACCTGGCGATCACGTCATGAAAGGTGCGTCTGTGGGAAGTGAAGTGGGGCTCTTACATGGTTAGTTTCCCAAATAGGAAACAAGGGCTTACGTATGGTTCATCACCTGAAGAGGAAACATGGGCTTGGGACTTACTCTAGGATGGATGCCTAGTGGCAACAAAGCCCAGCGGGAGAGGGATTTGGCACCGAAGAAAGGAGGGGCATAGATGCTGCCTCCAGTAAGAAAATATAGCGACTTACACCATGGTGGTTTCCCTTTCCCCTCGTGTGAGGCATGAGGTGAGGTCATAGTTTAACGTCATATGTTGAGGAAAACGACGCTTGGTAGTTTAACGTCTTGCAGTTGGGACGAGGTGGGTTCACTCTGCACCCCTAGGACTTATATAACTGATACCCACCCACCCTTGAGGGAAAGAAGTCATTGACAATGCTGTGGTTAGGGGGTGTTATAGGGTGAACCATTGGGGGTTCCACATTAGCATGGCTATAAAAAGAAGCAATATCCATTAGAATGCCTATGCGAAGAATCATGAGGAGAAGAAACGCTACGGGATGTATCATCCAAGGGAATTTGAAATTGCTTCGTGAAAACCTGAAGGGACGCATTGGAAAAGGAGTTGCAGAGAAGAGGGGTTTATAGGTAGAAGATTTGTGAAGCTCTGGTGTCCCATGAGGTGGAGGGACGTCACGAAGGGATGTACTTTGCAAAGTGCAGTCTCTTAGGCTAGGGATAGGGTGTAGGTGCATATGGGAGGAGATTCACGAATTGGAAAGGGATTCACCAAGAAATTACTTGCGAATAAAGTGTTCCTTGCAAAGCACAGAATTGTGAAGCAATGTGCTTTGCAATGCATAGTGACTTGACCTTGGCACTTGGGTTACATGCACATGGAGGGTGCTTCATGAAGCGTAAGTGCTCCGCGAAGACTTGAGTCCACTTGGGGATATCCTTCCCTTGCGAAGACCTGTAGGTTTCACAAAAGGAATCCCTCTTGGAAGAGGGGCTCAATTAAGGCCCAGGGGGAGGTACTTCATAGAGAAAAAGTACCTTGAGGAGATCATGGTTTGCAGAGCAAGAAGTGTTTCACGATTCGGGATCTAGGAAGGTGAAAGGTTAGAGAGTCCATCCGTTGGGAACAAGGGTAGCCTAGTATTTATTGGAAGGAGGAATCACGAAGTAGTGTTCACTCGGTGTGAAGATGAAATTTTCTTCGCAGAGGGTCGCAAATGTCAAATGGGCTCGCGGAGTTGTCCAGCCTCCTTACTTCGCGGCGGGTTGCGTACGTCAAAGGGGCAGGCAGAGCTGTCCTGCCTCCTTGCTTCACGGTGGGTCACGAACGTCAAAGGGGATCGCAGAGCTATCCCTCCTCCTTACTTCTCAATGGGTCACAAACATCAAAGGTTCTTGAGGAGTGGCCCCGCTTACTTACTTTGTGGCGGGTGGCGAACGTCAAAGGGGATTGTGGAGCTGTCCCGCCTCCTTGCTTCACGACTGGTCATCGTGGTGGGTCAGGAACATCAAAGGGGCTCACGGAGCGGTCCCACCTCCTTGCTTCGCAGTGGGTTGATAACGTCAAAGGGGCTCACAGAGTTGTCTCACCTACTTGATTCACGATGGGTCTTCACGGCGGGTCGCGAACCTCAAAGGGGCTTGAGGAGCTATCCTGCCTCCTTACTTTGCGGCGGGTTGCGAAGGAGCTCTTTGGCACCGGTCACAGGGCTCTAAGAGATTCACAATCCATCTTCATGGGGAAGTACCTAATGTTTCAGGATGTTTGGTTCACCCCCAACTTTTTGCGTCAACAGTACTAGAAGCACCACCACCCAGAGAGCAGTAGTTGCTACCAGCCTCACCACTGGATAATGCACGCCGATGGAGCTTGATGCACGAGTTCCAGAGATAGAGGCCTCTTAGGTTTTGAGGCGAGACAGATCCTCAGGTAGCTGAGGATTTACTGGATGTTGTGGAATGAGTTTTTCACTTGGTAAAGACACGATCATATCAAATGGTGATCCTACCCGCTAGCCATTTTAGGGCACAACAGGTAGGTGGTGGAGCTTGATGCTCTAGAAACACGAGGAGGAAACCCTTGTCTGGACGGAATTAGAGAGACTCTTCAGGAAAAAGTTCATACCAGTGAAACTATGCTTAGTGTATATTGAGGAGTTACTGCACCTACAGTAGGGTATCTTGACTATGGTCCAATACTCAGCAAGGTTTACCGACCTCCCCAGCTACTCCACCGACATGGTACAAGACCCTTTCTTTAGGGCCCAAAACTTTGAGCAGGGACTCCTATGGGAGATTAGGGCATCAATGATTTCACTAAGAATCCCAATGAAGGCCATAGTGCAAGAGCGAGCCCTACTGGTGGAGAGATTCCTAGACGACCAGGCACTGATGGTGAGAGACACCTCCAGACGAAAGGTTCCTGAGTCATCTGCAGTAGGTAGTAGGTAGACGATGCAGAGGTACAAATAGGCTAGACCTTCTGTAGGATAACCCCAGGACGTAGGGTCAAAGGTGAAGATATCTCATGGAAGAGGAGGTCATTTAAGGAATAGATTTTTTTACACTTATGGCAGACATGGAAACATGGCTTGTGATTGTCCGGATCCCCACTTAGATGACCACCATGCGGTCGAGGGACCACCGAGAAAGTGACAGAGGTTTGAGTGAGGAGGTCCATAGGGAGGCAAACGTGTTAGGGGAGTAGGTCGAGCGACAAGCAGTGGGCGATGGTTCGAGATACTACCACCGCCACCCCCAGGAGCTCCACCACGAGCTTAGGGAGTAGGTGGATAGGGGTGAGGCCAGCTTCAAGCAATGGAGTCCTACAACCACGAAACTATAGAGATTATTAGAGGTACAATCTATTTCGACTCCACCTTATCTACAATTCTCATAGACACAGGTTCCGGTCACTCATTCCTTTCCATTGACCACGTTCAAGGCTTGGAGATTTCAGTGGATCCATCAACTCGATCCTTATGATTAGAAACTATTACAAAAGGGTATTTGACAAAGTGTGAGCTTATTTTAGGAGGTGAGAGCTTTGACTGGGATATCCTAGTAGCATTATCGAGGTATTGACATCATCTTGGGTATGTACTGGTTATCCACACTCCATGCTCATATCAACTATTTTAGGTGAGAAGTGCGGTGTTTCCATGAGGATGGGACTGTGTTTTCCTTCACCAACGAGAAGGGGAACTCTGCAGCACAAGATGGACTTTCTCGGATAAGGGTGCAGCCGATTAGTAACCAGTTGTCTAGCCTCACCCTCGATGTGGTGGACGGGGGGGGGGGGGGGGGGGGGGGTTGAGATTTCTTATAGTGGTGGACGAATATGAGGATGTATTTACAAAAGATGTTCCCGGAATACCTCCTCACAGAGAGGTAGACATATGCATTGACTTTGGCCCCAGGGATGACACCAACATCGACACCTGCATATTAGATGGCTCCTGTGGATCTTCATGATTTGAGGGTATAATTGGAGGACTTGTAGAGGAAGGGGTTTGTAAAGACAAATTTGTCTCCATGGGAAGCCTCAATTTTGTTTGCCAAGAAGGATGATGGGAGCTTGAGGCTTTACGTAGAATCTTGGGTACTGAACCATGTGACCATCAAGAGAAACTATCCACTATCGAGGATTGATGACCTCTTCGACCGGCTAAAGGGGGTGAGGTGGTTCTCGAAGATATACCTCATATCGGCCTATCATCATCTTCGAGTATAGGATGAGGACGTACTGAAAACAACCTTTAGATGACGGTACAACCACTATGAGTTTTTTGTGATTCCTTTTGGTGTGACCAATTCCACCGTAGTGTTCATGGGACTCCTGAACATGATCTTTTATCCTTACCCTGATTGTTTCATGGTAGTATTCATTGATGAAATCTTTGTGTACTCAACGTCGGAGGAGGAGAATGCTACACACCTGTGGATAATCCTAGACACACTTTGAGAGAACCAAATTTATGTTAAGCTATTGAAGTGCCAGTTTTAGATTCAGGAGGTCCACTTCTTGGGACATGTCATCTCAGAGGATGGATTTTCTATGGATCTAGTGAGGACAGAGGTAGTGCTTGCTTGGGAGCCACCCAAAAGTGTGACTGAGGTGCAGAGTTTTCTAGGGTTTGTTGAGTGCTACCGGCTATTCATTCATGACTTTTCCAGAGTATCATCACCCTTTTCAGCTTTGAAAAATAAGGGAAAACCCTTCATGTGGATGAAGAGGTTCCAACAGAGTTTCCAAGAGTTGAGGTAGAGACTGATGAATTCCCCCATCTTGAGACTACCAGAAGAGGGAATTGGGTATATAGTCTACTGTGACACATTTGGGACCGAACTGGGTTTTTTCCTGATGTAGGAGTGATAAGTGATCACCTACGGGTTATGCTAGTTGAGGTAGAATGAGAAGAACTATGCAACCCATGAACTGGAGTTAGCATTAGTTGTATTTGTCTTGAAGATGTGGCGACAATACCTGATGGGTGAATGGTTTACCATCTACTATGACCACAAGAGTATTAAGTATATCTTCTCACATAAGGACCTGTACTTGAAACAATGGAAATGGATGGATTTATTCTAGGAATATGATTTTGAGATAGTCTATACTTATGGGAAGGGGAATTTGGTGGCAGACGCACTCTGCAGGAGGTCTGGTTTGAAGATACTGAGTTTGGTGATGGAGAAGCTAGCTGCGATGTAGATATCCTTCGTGGATAGTGATGGACCAGCTTACCTCTAGTCAATTACTATCACTCCCCAAATCTTATAGTGAGTTAGGGAGGCACAACTTGTGGATGTTGACTGTGAGGCCCGACGTGCTTAGATACCCTCAGGACATTATTTTGATAGATTTTTGATAGGTGGGGAGCACGTCGTCATTTTTAGGGGATGCACCATAGTACCAAGGACGTTACGAGAGGAGGTGTTGAGGGATTTTCATACATCCCCTTTGGCAGTACATCCTGGAGTGGTAAAGATGTACCCTGACCTCTGATGTCAGTACTGGTGGCCAGTGATGAAGAAAACAGTGCCTGAGTTCGTTTCACGATGCCTCACTTTTTTGGAAGTGAAGGCTGAGCATCATATTCCCACAAGATTGGCCCATCCACTCAAGGTAAAAGAGTGGAAATTGGATGGTATATGGATGGAATTTGTGATGGGGTTACCACAAACATCAAGGGGCCATGATTCCATCTGGGTGATCGTTGAATGACTCACTAAATCAGATCACTTACTACCAATTCGAGATCCGGGACCGGTAGAGGTCTTGGGATGCCTCTACGTCCAAGAGATAGTGTGACCTCAGTGGGTGCCTTCAATGATCATATTAGATCTCGATGATCACTTAATATCCCAACTGTGGATGGGATTACATGAGGCATTTGGTATGCAACTGTGCTTGAGAACAACTTTTTATCTCCAGACGAAAGGTTAGACGGAGAGGGCTATACATACCTTGGAGGAAATGCTTCATTCTTGTGTCCTGGATTTTTGTCATAGTTGGGAGGACCACCTACCACAGGTAGAGTTTTCATAAAATAATAGCTATCACTCCACTATTGGCATGGAACCATTTGAGGCCTTGTACAGGAGGCCTTACAGATCCCACCTATGCTGGACAGACCCAGGGGAGTCAGCACTCATGGGTCTAGAGTTGGAACAGGCTACCACTGAGAAGGTGAAGACCATCTAGGAGTAGGTGAGGACTACACAAAGCAAGAAGAAGTCTTATGCCTATAGGGTATGGAGACCCTTAGAGTTTGAAGAGGGAAATCATGTGTTCCTTCGGGTCTCACCCTGACGAGGATTATATAGATTTGGCAGGGGTGACATGCTATCTCTGAAGTTCATAATACCTTTTCTGATCTGGAGTAGAGTTGGAAAGGTGGTGTATTCCCAAGATCTTCCCCCACAGATGCACAGGGTGCATGATGTTTTCCACATGTCAAATATGAGGAAGTACATGTATGATCCCTCACACATCATCGAATGAGGAGAGTTGGACATTTCCAATGGGTAAATTTTTATGGAGTTCCTAGTGGAGATAGATGATCAACAGGAGCGGGTCCTTTGTGGGTGGTTTATTCCTCTGGTTCACATTCGGTGGAAAAACACCATCCTCCAAGAGAGCACATGGGAGCGGAAGGCTCGAATTCATGCTCAGTACCCCCATCCATTTGTTTAGTTTGTTTTGGATTTAGGGGGCGTGAAGCTCTAAGGTGGGGAGAATATAATGTCACCGAATTTCTGTGTAATTTTTATTATTATATGAAATTATTCTAAGAACACACTCTATGAGGGCACATGATTCCGAGGCCCAGTGATCCCATAATATAATTTTAACCTTTTTAAGGTACGTTCAGTAAACATTCAAGAGGATTTTTGTAGATTTTGAACGAGTGCTCGGGTCGTAAATTTGAGGGCACTATTGATCTCGGAATGCATAGATTCACCTAGAAATGACTTAACTTCGGTCGGTAAGGGCCAAGAAGAAAAGTTAATTTTCATATTTTTGGAGAAAAAAATAAGAAAATAATTTAAAATAATTATTTTATTTCTTTTCTCACCATTGAGTGGTGGATGGTGACACTGCGGTGTAGCGACAAGGCGGCGATGAGGCACATTAATGGGGGGGGGGGGGTCAATAATGAATCATTTGAAACTATGACTTTGTTATCTTAATGGGTCATTAAATGTGGCTCATTAAATGTGGCTAATTTAATGAGAATTATTAATAGACGCAACATTGATGCATTTTTATTTATTTTAATCCAATGTTTTGGAGTTTGGGAATTAACAATCATAGGGAAGTCTCTGACGAACTACCGGTGGAATTCCTCCCTAATGAAGAATGAATAACGCCAATGAGACTTCATCATCTTCAATGAACCTCGAAGAATGGAGCTGGAAGCGTCATCAAATTCTTGAATCCTCTAGGAAGAACACATCGACATTGAATGGAAATGAGGTAGAGGTTGTTTTATTTTGATGTTATCCTCCATTCTTTTCTAAAAACGACGAATGCGAATCAACCCACGAACAGGTTAACCCACCAATAATGCATTTATATAGGAGGGTAACTTTCTTTTTGGGGATTTTATTATATGGGATTTGAAATTATCATTAGTTGATTTAAATTGGAATCCCCAAATATCCCATGATTATAAACTCCTAATGCAGAGGGCGTGGGCTGACACGAACAAGGTCCGAGCACCTCCTCCTTGTGAATTCATTATGGCCGTATCCTCAAAGTAGAGGAAAGTGGAATATGGGGCCAAGGCAGTGATGTAGGTGACTCGGGAGGCTTATAGGCATAGAAAGATTGAAAAAATAGACCTCCAAAGCAATTATGGTGGCCTGTCAAAGGTACTGCTGACCCACTGGAGGAAGGGTCGTGGCCGACTTGGGTTGCGACACAATGGGAGGAGCCACCGATGGTAGAAATGGTCACTCGACCAGGTTGGAGGGATGAATACACAACATTGTGGATCATCCCACGTGGCGGGTGGCGGTCGCCCCACCGCGGCAGAGGAGGCCGCCCCAAGGCGACCCATGGGGCGATGGAAGTGGACCGGACGCGACATCCGGATACATCCCAGCAAGGCGTACCAGCTCACTTCTGGCGGACCTGGCGAGGCACAAACCGCCCCTCAAGATGGTACCACCTCCAGCATGTCGTACCCACACCGAAAGGTCGGACCCGCCCCCCTCAGGCTGGGCCAGACTAGACTGGGTCACCGGGCGACCCGGCGGACTGGACCATCAACCAAATCGGGCTGGGTCCAGCAAGGCCCATTGGTCCTGGGCCTCTGGCTAGGTCGGACCGACCCCGAAATTAACTAGGTTAGTTTGAGTCATTTGAGTAAAATCAGGGTATGTGGGATCCTCAGGCCAGGTTGGTCGGGTCGGTCTGACCGGGTCAGATTGGGCCTAAACAGAACTAAACCCTCTTTACTAAAACACTTGTATCTCTTAAACCGAGAGTCTGACTGATGTGACGTCAGTTCTGTTGGGACCCTTGGGAAGAGGAGGTCCTTTTAAGATAATACACTTGAGTTTTGGTGGAAGGTGGAGTACATATGGGTTGGATCAAACTTAAATCCAACTGGGACCTTTTTAAAAATATGCCCAAAACATACAGACTGGGCATCTGAACGATGCACCATATATTGCATTGGGACCCATACAACTAGATGGACTTTTGGGTTACTCTATGTTGGAGATTTTTTTCAATTGTGGTATGACTGATGGCTTGAGGAGAATATTCTCTGGAAATCAATCATGCTAAGTGAAGGAATCCAGTGAATGGCTATGACATGGAGAAGGAATAGCGATCCAGTGTGGGTCAGCACCTAGAAATCCTGAGTGGGTCAGCACCTGGAGATTCTCTTTGGGTCAGTACCAAGAGATTATTTGTGGGTCATCACCTAGAGATCATCTTGGTTCATCACCTAGAGACCCTGTGCGGGTTAGCAGCATAGCCTCTTGACAGAATAAGATGATCTATCTTTAAGACTAATAAACTATACTTCTGTACATAATATATACCTAGTGTGAGCGGTGTATTTTGATTTTTGTTATGTGTTTGACATCCTACATGGTGGTATTACCTCTCTGGTATCTTTCTTTGTGAGGTTTTCCTTTTTGGATTACTGAGATACCTTCGGGGGTCTCAGGGACCCTACTGAGTATTGTTATACTCAACTATGCACAAGCTTCCCCCGCACCTGTTGTGTCTTTTGAAGATGAAGTAAAACCTTTATCGAGACATTGGGGAGACATTACTAGATAGTGTTAAAAGGTTTATCGATAGACGTGGTGTTATTTAGTGATGTTCGATGGAGAGCTTTACCTACCCTTCAGGTATGATCCTTAGTGGACAATGCCTGGAGATTGTACTTCTTTTTCTGTACTTTTCTTTTAGTTGGGCTTGTATTCTAGCCCTTTTAATTTCTATATAGAAACATTACTCTTGGTGGTGGTACTTTGTAGTGGTTTTATTAATTTTTTTTCCTTATTGGTTAGCTTTGTGCAATTTTCCTTGTCTTTGGGTGTACAGGTTTAAAGGTAATGCCTTCCCTTTTTGGGGAATGTCTTTCCGATGCTAGTCAGCATCCCCAAGACTATGGAAGGTGGGATTGGGGTAGTCACGACATGGGCCCTGGGGGATGGTTCATGGCATAAATCTTCTAGAGAATAAAAGTTAATTTAATTTTAGACTTACTCAGGGATTCAAATTGCAACAAATGACCTTGAAAATGAATTTGAATTAAAGGAGAACCACTCTTGTGGGTATTGAGAGATCGTTGTTCGCACCCTATCCTAATTGGAGTATAATGAGGGTGGAAATAAAGTAGAAAATATATTATATTGAGAAGAAAAAATGATAAATTCCATAATTTTAATGAGTCACATGGTTTACCATATGGTATTCAAAACCATGTTATATCCATGCATGCTACTCTACCCAAGGAAAGAATGGGATGCATGATCTTCTAGGCCACCGAATGGTTTTGAAAAACCATGAAGAAGTTGTGAAGATAGATCTATCCATCCCCACATAGTTTCCACAACACACTCATATGGTTTTTAAACTATAATCCTCTCAAACCCATGTCACTCAGTTAGTGATAACCAAGAATGAACTATGCACCATGTATTGTAACTCCATGTTTACTTTATTCTCGATTATTATACCTCAAGGATGCTCATGAGACCCTACATAATCGCATAAATAATTACAAAAATTCATTTAAAAGAAGATTAAACAAAAATTTAAACAAAAAATATATATCTTCAAAGGGTCATGATCTTATAATCACCCCACTATATAATAGGTCATCCCCTAGCTGTACTCCCTAGAATCCCTAAAAATCCAAGGCACAAATATCAGGACACTGGGCCTACATGTTTTCTTCCCTCTCCCAATTTTCATTATTAAATCATCTATGATGGAGAAACTCCCATACGAACGACATAATCATAACTTGAAGAATTTTATCACTATGATCCATAATAAAAATAGGATGGTCCTTAAAGGATGCATCAACATCAAGATCAACCTCAACAATATAATTTATATGAGAATGATAGGGGTAATACTAATTAATATGTGACACATGAATGAAATTGTGCATATAACCACACTCTTGTGGAGGAGGTGATCAATACATTATGGGACCGATCTTCTCCAAAATATTAAACAACCCGACATTTCTAGGTGCCACTTATCTTGCATCGAAATTTGATAGTGACCCAAACTCGATGATAATAAAAGGAAAACAAAATTACCCTATGTAAACTCAATATTTCAATAGAATCAATCATCATTATACTTCTATCTACTCTATTTCATATCCATATTCTTCTAGATCAACTAGACATACTCTAATGTCTCTTATGTGAGACTTGGCCCTGAAAAACTTTACTCTCCCAATTACATCCATTAAAAAGGTGATCTGTATGACCTAACATAGAGTTCCTCATATAGTTAGATCATAATACTCTAATTTACCGCAATGAAAATCTACTATCTTTTAAAAATATAGGCCACCTAAACTGGTCTAGGGTGAAAGTATCTTGAATTAGAAATAAAAGGGATACCTTTGTGTAAAAATCCATAATAACCCATATAATGTTATTCTTATAAGGAGTAGTAGACCCTCTATGAAATCCATGGAAACATTTCACCCTTATATTCTAGAAAGGGAAATGGATATCCTAGACTGGTAGGCCACTGATAATTGGCCTTCAGCTATTGATAGGTGTTTAATCACATCACAAAACACACAATCTATTTATTTATTCTTCACAAGAAATAATATACAAGAATATCGTGGTACATTTTGGTCCAAATAGGGTGAAATTACCATTTTGAATAATGAAAATCAAGAATCAGATCCTCATGAAAACAAGTAGGCATGAAGAAATGAATATATATGTGAATAATCTCATCATAATTGAAAGTCTAGTTAGGAGGTAGCTCCCCAAAATTGAAGTTTTCTGTCAAATCCAAACACTTTAGATACTCATATTACCTCCTCCTGACTCTACTAAAGAGAGAGAGAGAGAGAGAGAGAGTATGAAAGATGAGGATATAAGTATTAATAGTTTCCACTCCTCCTAAACACCTATATGCATTTGAATAAAAAAGACCATCATCTTCCCCTCATAGCTTTATTCATAAACTTCACGAGTTAGTGTATTCCGACTCAAAGTGTCAATAACACGAATTCATTTACCCTAAGTATATGATTCATAAAAATATAAGGATTACTTATAATCAACCCTTATACACTACTAGAGATTTAGGCCATTTGGGGGAAAGATATAATTTAGGATCTTATGGTCAGTAAAAACTATAAACTTCTCACTGATGAGATAATGTTGCAAAATTTTTAAGGCGTGAAAAATCACATATAACTCGAGATCATAAGTAGGATAGATTCATTTATGTGGCCTCATCTATCATGATATACATTCCATGAATTGAACTCCTTTCATCAACACTACCCTAAGTCCAATCCCGAATGCATAATAATACAAATCGTACTACCTACCCAATTTAGGTAAGGATAGAATAGGCTTCATAGAAAAACACCTCTTCAGTTCTGATAAATAATTATCATAGTCTCGAGATCAATCAAGAATTATTCTTTTATTAGTTAGGTTTGAGAGTGGTACTACCAAGAGAGAAATGTCCCTAATGGACCTTTGGTAGAAAATTACCAAACCTAAAATACTTTAGATATAAAAATATTTTTTGGATGCACCAATGAAATAGACACCAAATCCTTCTCATGTTCAAGTTACCCACATTCCTTTGAGATTATGTTACCCAAGAAGTGTACCTTACCAATACATAAATGACACTTAGATTGCCCGAAATATAGCCTATTATCTCTCAGTGTACTCAACTAAATGTCAATATTTTTAGCACGATCATCTCGTGTGTGGGAATACACCAAGATGTTATCAAAAAAGACAACAAAAAACTAACCAAATTATTGGTGAGATATTTGGTTCTTCAAGTCTATAAACATAGTAGGAACATTTGTTATACCAAATGGTTTCACAACGAACTTATTCTAGCTGTATCTACTTCTAAATGAAATACCTAGTATTTCAAAAGGTATCACCATTAGATAATGATACCCTAATATTAGATCAATCTTGGAGAATACACTAGAAACCCCTTATCTTGAAAAAATTATCACCAATAAGTGGATGATAATACTGGTTCTTAATCATCATCTGATTTAACATCCAGTAATTGAGAGATAAGTGAAAAATTATTTCAACCTTCGTAGAAAATAAAACCAAAGATCCCCAATGTGATGTAGTTGGATGGATGAACCCTTTAGATTCCAAATTATCCAATAGAGTATAAATCTCTTGAGTATCTATTAGTTCCATTTGATAAGATGTAATGGATAATAGATCATATCTAGGTATCAAATCAATAGTAAACTCAATTTCCATTTAAGTTGAAAATCATGAGAAATCCCCAGGAATCTCATCCTAAAACTGATCCCCTAAATGGGAGAATACATCCTACTTCAATCCACTTCATATATAATAATACTTGAGACCAAGGTTTTCAGTATGCCTAGTTTTTACAGAACTAGCCTTTCATAACCTTCCTAGATATCTCATTCCCCATAATGAATACCAGTCTAATCCTTAAGATACTTTAATGTTACCCTTCAATGGTAACAATAAATGTGAGCTTGATATGTATCCAACTTTTACATTCCAAATATTAGGTAATAATTGAAATATCAAGAATTAATAAGCCCAAAATGAAATTGTACTCGCTAACCTCGAGGGAACATGCCTTACAAAGACAGATGCCCTCCAATCGTACCCACAATTGTGTGTTGATACATATAACCCCACATAGGTACTCCAATACCATACCCAAATCATTAAAAACCAAGAAGATATTAAATAATATTAATATACTATTTCAAAAAAAAGAACTAACAATACTATAAGATAAAATAATCAAACCTCAAGTAGTTGAAGATCCATCCTCACTACCGTTGGGTGCAGGCTAAATGGAATGAATTTTACATGTCCCTCTTCCTTGAGATCCTATCTGAGTCCCATGAATTACACTTACATGGTCATATGAATTCCTTCATCCTGGAGTAACACATCCCCCACCATGACTATTATGGGTAGTATAATTCCAACGGCTAGACTGATATGAGATAGAAGATCCCCTACCACTGTGCTATATTAGCCTTGGTACTCCTTCACTATTCATCTTTCAAGGTTTCAAATAGAACCTATGTATGGGTCCCATTTTGACAATATAATCAATAAACTAGTGTCTGAGGACACTAACCATGCATGCAACCATAATTTACACACTAATAATGGATCATTGAATAAATACCATGAGAGTTTGATCTTATCCCTTGGCTACTCTTCCTACCACCATCTTGACAATGGGTTTCATAACAACTCTTACTAGTATCAGAGGATGACCCTTCATATCACCCAACTAAAACCTTCTATATACCAATATGAGTCTCCTTCAGGTTACCCTCATAAATGAGGGCATGATATACTACCTCAATGAAAAAATTAAAATAAAATATATTTTCGAACAACTTGATCTCACATCTGAGTCCATCTTGGAAGTGTTTTTCTCTAGCTAAATTATCTCCTCCCAACTTCACAGTGAATCACTATAGATCATTTAAGAATTTAACATAATATTTCACTAACATATTCCCCTAGGTTAATCACATAAACTCTAAAATCATCTCCTATCTCATAGTTTTATGGTATAAATTCTCTAAAAAATCCCCTTGGAATACCTTCCAAGACATTATATCTAGTAGTTCATCTAGAACTTGAATTTCCCAACAATACTTCACTGGCCCCCATAAAATATAAAAATACTAATTAAACCACATCTTTTGAGGAGTATCTAACTAATATAGAATCATATTGATAGTCTCAATCCCAAAATTAACCCCCTTAGGTCCACAATCTCTGGTGAACGTCAGAGGATACTGCAACTAAAAATACCTTATCAGGTCAAACATACTTAGCATTTCCTACATTGGATCTCTCACTCTCTCTATAAATATTATAAAGTGATTGAAATTATCACAGAAATTCTCTTCCTCCATATTAATTGGGACCAACTAGTGCTCTGGTTCCTCTACAGGTGGAGTATCCTTAACAATGGCCTCCTATCATACTACCAAAAATTTTCATTATGGATACATAACTATACAATTCTAAACACACATCTCAAGACACATATTATATCTAGTATATAGTTACTCAATAGTGGGGGAAAAACTATCCATTTCGAGCTACTCCACATATACTATCAAAAATGGAATAACTTGAACACTATCACTACACCCAATGATCCTTATCTAGGGCCCCAAGATAACTATGGTTAATATAATATTCCAAATTAAATGTTTTATATTTAACAGCAATTTAACCATTTCAATTAACATCATTCAGTTTTAAACAGATGAAATATCTTTATTAGGAACTATATCTCTAAAACCAAAAAAATAAATAGAAAATCATTTTATTTACCACATCCTAAATATAATATTATTTTCTATGTCTGCCTAATATGATGAATGGCACATAAATCCCTAGCTATCTAAAATGATCCATTAATATATAAATCTAATTTCATTTAAACCCATGAGTAAAATATCATAAAATAGAAATATCATTAAAAATGTATCATTGTAGGTAAAATATGATTTCAACTATAATAAGAGAATATCAAAATACACAATCCCATGCTAGGAACTTGGGTTTTAACCCACACGTGTGTTAGGTACTCCCATACATGAGATCATTAGAAAGTACCGATACATCCTAGTCTCATATCTACCATTGTTAAATAGGAATGAAACAAAAAAATAAATCCCTTATGAAACCACATTTTAACATCATAGAACGACTCACTCTAACTTATAACTGAACCAGATTTCAATATGACCTCAACCATGCCTCCCTGTACACTAGAGGCTACTGACTAGAAGCAAGAGTCTAATAAGAAATGTGGGGAGACTATACCCTATTTATTATAGGTAAAATAATAGTGGAAAATATAATATTAATAAAATTATATAAAAAAACAATAAAAAATAACCATATATCAAATAAAAACCTATAAAACTGGGTAAAAACCCACAACCAATAAAATAATTAGGCCATACCATAATTGTGCCATGTGTCTAAAGAAGACCCAAAATAATGACACATAGAAAATATAAGAAATGAGTCTAACATCATCTCTAGTCCCCACTTCCATTCTCTATCACCACTCTTAAATCATCCATATAACATTGGTCTTTTTTCCTAATCTAGACCTATAACCATGAAATCTTCTTGGGTACCCATGGTGGCCTGAGTATGGTGTGAGTACAACTCAGTTTTATAGCATAAATAATATATAAATCAATATATAGTATAACATATTTTAATATATATATGCTATAACGACAATTTAAATGATAAAAATGATAAAATATTTTTTAAATAAGTAGTAAATTAATTAATCTCATAGGCCCTCAGGTTCTAGGTGACACCTAAGCCAATCAAAGCTGTTTTGTCATATACTAGTCGTTTGAAAAATAATCGATATGGGTAACACATTTTGATCTAGAAAAATAAGTACTTATATTCATACCAGGATAAATAGTTCCACTTCTGATCGTACCAATCAATGATGTAGAGATCAATGTACAACATCCCATTCATGACTTGGAATTCCAATTCCAACATCCTTACTCGTGGGTGTGGAACACTATGTATAATAATCCAAATCATGATTAGGAATTCCATTTCCAAAATCCCTACCCATGGGTGTGTGTGATGTGTTTGGAACCTTTTACTATTCCACTAGTAGTCATTTTCCTTAGTCCAACAAACTTTACTTTCTAACACATTTAAAACAAAAAGGGTAAAGCTTTTTCATCATTAGTTATTTTCCATAGTTTATTTCATTCAAAAAACATTCAAACCCATTCCATTATTAAATAAGTTCATCATTCATTCATTTATCCTAACCATTAAATATTCTTCAAAACTATTTACAATCTTCATGAATCCCCCTTTTAACCATTTACCATTTCATCCATTTATCTTTTCATAAACCATTTAGTTCCAAATTAATCCAATCAACCCTTTTTTCTATGCTAATAATACGTTTTAAAAATACTTCTAGTTTACTCTCATAAAACATCCATTATATTATCTAAATATAATTTAACAAATTTTTAAGGGTTTTTATAATTTATGGGTTTCCATAGGACTAGTTTAATTGTCATTAATGGACCTGATGAGAACCATTAAGGGTCTAACACATTAACCAGAAGCCTAATTTTTTTCAAAAAAAATCAATGAAATGTATAGTAGTTTGAAACCATATCATATAAGTCATAAATATGACGAATAAAGAAATTATGGTAAATAACACTTATACCACCTACCTTAAGCTCATAGACAAATGCAAATCCATCCATGACCCTTAATTCAAGCTAAAATGGACTTAAACCCAAAAGAGAAGATATCCTGGGAAATATGGCTCATGATAAATAAAATATGTGGATAAAAATAATTGAATCTTCTAGAAAATAGAAGGAAACATACTTGTCTACTAAAACAAGGCTTTGAATCCCAATAAATGACACACTAAATGACTTAACATTGATGGAGATCCACTCTTGTGGGTGGAGAGTGATCATGGTTCACACCATATACTATTGGGAGTGGAATAAGAATGAAACTTGAGTATAAATTATATATGATTAATAGGGGAAAATTTTAAATTATACACTTTTAATTAGGAATGTGGTTTCGATGCATGGTTTTCAAAATAGGATTCCAACCATACTTGCTCCTTTGCGTAAGGTATGTATGAGTTGCACAGTCTCCTGGTCCACCCACAAAACTTAAAAAACCATGAGAAATCTATGTGGATTGATATTTATAGCCCGAAATGGTTTCTAAGACATCCTCATATAATTTGTAAATAGTTATCCTCCCTAACCCATGTCACACTATTATACCGTACGTTTAGCGCTAACTATGTGTGATGCACTATAACTCAATTATACTTTTTTAGACTTTTACCTTTGAAATTATCCTAAGACATCCCCTACTCTTAGAAAGAATTCCACAATTCATTTTTAAATAGATTTAAAAAAAATTAAACCTAAATATACATCATCAATGATTTAGGATATTACACAAAAAAATTGATATAAATTATGTCATTTAGGATAGTTCATGATAGAAAGGATATTTGGAATGTGTAATTACATAGGAGGTAGTTCGTTAAAGAGTTCATAATCACTATAATTTTCAATGAAACTTGAGTTACTAGGGAATTTTTGGGACTGTGTTTTTATCTTGAGTCATAGTTTTCCTAATTTGGATGATATTTAGATGCTTGATGAGGCTATCATTGATTTCAGGAATCTCTTATGAGTTTGAGTTGGATAAGATAGGTTACTAGAGCTACACAGTTCCATCACGATCTTTTAAACTATGAGTAATTAGTGTGTTTGATATATAATTCAATATGGAAACTATTTCACTATTGTTTAGTGGTTTACTATCCCTTATAACTAAGCCAGGAATTATTATTTTTTAAGCATGAACATTAAGCCTTGTTTGTTTTCATTTGATCTGGATTCACTTGCATGAGATTATTTTTGAGGGGTTTTGATTTCTAGTTGATCATTGATATTTGTGTATTATTCTCTTTCGTGGTTGTTTTTGTTTAGTCAATTTAGTATTTTTTTTATTTTCATCAGAGAAACCCTGTTTTAAATTTAAAATTGGTTCTATTTGATTTCTTTGATAAATATTTTTAACCACAAAAAGATGTGTTTTACAAAATGATTAGTTTGTAATGTTGATTTTCAAAGGATCTTAAATTATTTTTAGTGGAATGTTTTTATAAGGTTATTTTTTTTGAAGGATTTAAAATAGTAATGATTATGAAATTAGAGTTTGAGAAAAATTTATTTAAACCATATGGGGAATTACATGAGTTCTTAAGGATTATAAATTATAATATATTTGTATCAAGACTTCACATTTTTAAAGGAAAGTGTAATATTTTATTAATGGGAGAAACCATGTGTGTTTTTATGTAAGATATTTTTTAATAAAAGTGGTTTAGGGTTATATTTGAATGATTTTGGTTGTGTGTGTATTCTATCTTCATTTTTCCTTATTCTTGAGATAATGATTCTGGGTTTAATGATGTATAGAAAGGTATCCCATAAAGTTTTCTAGAAAATATAGAAATCATTTTCCATAATACTATATTTTTTGAGTCATTCACATCTTCCAGAAGTGCCATCTCAAGTTCACAACTCCACCCAAACTCATAATCAAGTGTTGGATCCTGTGAAATTCCATATTTTGGATCATATCCAAAACATCTTGAATAATATTCCAACTTTTAATGGAGGTGAGTGGTATTCTCTTGAGGCAATGAGTTAGCTTGAAGAAATTGATGTAATCGTTGATTCAATCAAGAATCCTAATACTAAATGTAATGTTTTTCATTCCTTTATTTAACAAACCTGGATGAAAGTGGTGAGAATTCATGGTTCCTCCCACCTGTATGAAATAATTTCTTTGGAATTCTTTATGTCATACTTCATTCTATATAAAAATACCAAGGAAGTGAAATAGGGGAAATGTTTTGTGCTCATGGATCTCAGTCATGGTGAGTGATCAATTGAGGATTATTCCAGGTAATTTTCATATTTGTTATGTTATCACTTGATCTTTTTAGTGATGAATCCATTAAGGTTCTATATTATAAATGAGGTCACATATATCTAGGATAATTTATAACATAAATATATCTAACATATTCTCTTAAGGTTATTGAAAAGAAATTTTACATTGAAGTGGGTTTAGAGAAGTGACTATAAGTTTTTAATGTATCATTCATGTTTGTATTAGGTAAATATATCCATTATAGTAGGTCATAGAAGTTGGTTGAGAAAGGATAGTCTTGTCAGGGGAAGAAGAGGCATATAGTGTTCTTATGGTGTGTGGAACATGGTCATTCTAAGTGATAATGTTTTTAATATATTATAGTTTGTGATCATTGTGGCTTCTTTGGTCACCATTAGAGGTTTTTTATGTTTGGTTAATAAAAAGAGAAGTTTTGGGTGTAATATGTTTTTAGTGCCACTTTTTTGGGTAATAATTATGAATTATTTTGGGATCTTTTTGGATGTTCATTTTTTGACATTATCTTGTGTTATTTTTGGTTATTAATATGATGATGGGTTCATATCCCTATGATTTATATATTTTCTCATTGTGGATTATCTATCTTGAATGTTATTAACATTCATCTTAAATGGTTTCAACCAATAGAGGATAATTGTATCCTTGTGTATGAGGGTAATATTGTACTAGGAACCTCTTGATGATTTGGGTTATTTCATTTTGAAATCCATTTCCCCCCCAATGGTGCATCTTTATGGAAGGTGTTGGTTGTAATTTCGGTTGGATATTGTTCCCTTGACATCTCTTATTTTCACCATTTTTGTTAGAGATAAATTTTATGTTTTGGTTGATCCCCCTTTTTAGATCCCACTATTCTATATTTGTAACCTAACCCTATTATTTTAATCTATTTCTGGTTTTACATAGATATGCCTTGGGGATGTACTCTAGTAATTAATAGTGCGTGAATTCGTGTTGGAATAGGCACTTAGAGGTGATAATGTTTGTTTTTATGAGCTTATTAATGGGTGAGGATCTATATTGGAAGACTTAGGTTTTCATTGAGTACTCAACCAATATATAAATCCTTTCTAGTTTTGTTCCTTTATTAGTATTGGTTAGATTCTTGATAGATATTGAGGGAATTATATTTTTTATAATCATTAGGATGTTATAGGAATGCCTTTCCTTTTGGTGATTCTGAATCATCTCATATATGGTTCTTCATGGTGAGTGATTTAAGTCTCTTCTCTGAGTTGAAGGGATGTGTTCTTAGAAGATGAAATTATTGTGGTTTTCTATTTTTGTGATCTTCTAAATAGCAAGGATACCCATGCTAGGACTCTTATCCTTATGAGGTTTTCTCTCTTCTTTGTAATGTTTTAGGTTTTTTTGAAGTTGTACAATAATCTAAAAGGATTTTATTTAATTATTATTTGAAATATTAGACATCCATTATTTTATAAGTAATATTTGGTGGTTACATTTTGGTATATTATTCCTATTTTAGTGAATCATCCACATCAAAAGTTGATTTTGGATTTTATTTATCATACTATCTTTTGGAAAGATGGTTTTTTGGGGAAAAAAATTATATGGTGGAGAGAATTGTCACATCCCTATATAACTGTTATCAGAAGACCACTCCATGTGTTTGGTTTTGAGTAATTTGAGGGTTAATAGGATGACCTAGTCATTTTTAGAATATTTAGAAGTTGTCACATCCTTACATGACTGACCATTAAACCAGCAGCAAGACTGGTCACCACATGGCCTCAAACAATCCTCCTTGTATGCTAGAGGTTTTCGACTAGCATAGAGGGTCTAAGGAGGTGATATTGATGATATTATACCATCATGATCATATTATCATGATAGTATAACAAAAAATAAATAATAGACAATAGAGAAAGTATTAATAAATGAAATTACAAGTAGTGGAATTATAATATCAACAAAATATAAATGGAAAAATCCAATACAAAACAATTCATTCATTTACAGATGATGATACATAAAGTAAAATTTTTTAAAAATAACATAAAACATGATACAATGCAGTATAAAAATAAAGAAAAAGAATAAATTCCCCAAGGGTGAACTCCACAAGCATCTCGAGCTCCAGATCATTCCCTTACTCCAAACTCTAGGTACAATCATAACAGTGCAAGCAATAATCCATGGTCCTGCGAAAATGAGATCTTCCTGGGTACCATTGTGCAATGGTGGGATGAGTAGGGCATGATATAAAATCCTAATATTCCACCACCAGTGGTTTCTATAGCTAAATACAGTTCTTGAATATAAGTAATTGCAGTGCGCAGGTATAAATAATAATAAACAGTGCTGAATAAATAAATACCAGTCAGCGCAGGTTCCAATAGGTCACTGGGATGACACTACCTACTACAGATCCTGTTTGGAATTAGTATATGATTAGTGAGTATATATATAGTAATAATATATGTATATTATAGTTATATATAAAAATTTCATTTTCCTATATAGACTAAGTACGTGCAGATGTAAGTAGTCATATATCTGGAGTACTAGGTTCTGGATGGACTGAGACATAACTCAATCATAAAAAACCTCTCTAAATGATACTATAAGCTCCAACAGAATTTAAAATACCTAGATATCATAATGAGTGGTGGAAATCATGCTCTTCACTCAAGATATTGGGTGTGTCATCATTCCAAAACCTTAAACAAGGGATGTATTTCATCATGCCCACCATCCAAATAGTGTCAATGGTGTGAGATGTCATGCCCAACACCTGATGTAAGGGAGCCTGAATCATCATTGTCAATAGAACACTTATCATCATTCCAAAACCTATATCAAATGAGTAATAATAATAATAATAATAATAATAATAATAACATCCATGAGGCATCCCATATCAAGCTTTTTAATTATCAAGCCCCAAATATAACCGAGGGAATTTAAATTAAATAATTGCATTTAATAAAATAAGAAAGATCATTGTGGACTTTCCAACCATTAAAATTAATTTCAGTTAAACAATTTAATTCATTCATAAAATAAAAACATCATGAAGTAAGCCATCTAATATAATCAAGCTATCTCATTTATCAAGGCAAGGCTTTATATAATTAATTCATTCTAACCCACTCAGAAGGTGGTTGGTCTTTTTAATAAGCATAAATAAGGTCATTCCTATTATTGAGTTCATTTAAGTTTATCATTTGAGTCCATGCACTAAGTATGCCACATATCAAGTTATAAAAAATAAATAAGAAAACAGAAATTCAACAATTCCAAGCATGATTTAAATAACTAATCACCACATGGTAATTTAGAATACAACACACCTCATATGAGGGGTTTTATTATAAAACATGACATTGTTAACAAAAAATTCATCCAGCACAACCAAGATGAACATTTAAGAGGCACAACTCAATTCATCAAAAGAGAAGCATTTTAAGGAAGACAAGAAATTTGGAAAAATATTAGAAGGTTCAACATGGAACTTAGGAAGTTCTATCCTCAATTGGGAAATTACCTACAAGAGTAAATTCCATTTATAATCTAATATAAATTCATGTAAGTCGTACAAGGAATTTAATTAATTAATTAAAGAGAGGAAATTCAAGACAGAACACCCAAGGGGTGTCCACGTTCCTGATTTACGTCCTTTATTTACATAAAAACTATCCTTAGGGGCATACCAAGGTGCGTATGAAAACAGAAAAATAAGAAATAAATTTTAAGGAAACATGCAACAAATCCTGTGCATGGAACAATGATAAAATTTAAAATTCAACATAAACTTTGGAAAAAATATATAGAACAACTACCTCATTATTTGGACAATTTACTCATCCAATATCGAGGTTTTATTTGGTACATCTTGGAAGAAATCGAAGAAAAAAATATCTAACATGAAAATAGGGTGAATGATAAAACACCAAAATAGTATAATAGATTGGAAGATAAACTTAGAAAAGAATCAAGAGAATTCTATAAATTATTGACGTGGATTCAACATGACCAACAACATTCAAATCAGAGTCTGAATATGTGAGATATCATGATCTCTAGGTTGGAGAGGAGAATAAACCCATAGGAGAGGAGATTAAACTCACACAACTAGAAAAGATGAAAGAATGAAGAAAAAGGTGTTTGAAAGATCAATAAGGGAATTTCAGTAATTTCAACCTTAAAAACTGGGTGGATGCTTTGCCCACACAGTTGGTCAAACTATGCACCAACCGTGTAGCTCCTACTACATAGGAACCACACCCCTACACAGTGTGCATGCTAGGTGCATGATTTGGGACAACAATGCACAACCCATGTACGCCCTTTGCTAAAACTCCAGACCCTCCCATGACCATGAGTGTACTTATGCATAGTTAGATCAAACCGTGAGGCACCTATTGCTCCTCTGGACAAGGCTACATAGTTTCTTCTAAGGGGTCAAACAGTTTCAGACAAATTGTGCACCCTACCTGCTTCTTCCTTTAAGCAATATTTTTGGCCCTGGTGCTCCCAAAACATGACGGAACAACTGAGGGACCCCTGAAGTCTATGTCTAAAAACAATGGGTTCATGTGTTACAATTCTTAGAATTACGTTCCAAAGTTTGGTTCAAAGAATAAACCATCCACAAAACTATAAAAATTCCAATTCCCATGGAATTATACCTTAGATAAAAACACGGGTTATTACAACCACCCCACCTTAGAAATTATCATCCCTAAGAAGCCTTGAAAAACAACAACACCTAATCTACAAGGTTTGGGAATTCTCATTCAAATGGTCATGTGGCATCACCAAATACCCCACACACCTCTAATAATTACTTAAATGTACATCACTTAAGATGTCAAAACATAATCCAATGCTCATTTTTGAAATGAAACCCCGAAGCAGTGATTACCCGATCCCCTTTAGCTAGAGGCACAATCACATCATAGTCTCTTTAAACCAATGGAACATTGTTCTCCCCACAACAGGTTTTAACATTTAATGGAAAAATCCAAACTACAATACGCTCCACCATCAGAGTTGTCTACAAAGTACTCCCTAAGAGTCATAAACATTCTCATAGCATGATTTCTCTAGCTGGGTGAACCTTATTACTTATGAGTTCATATCATAGACCTCACTATCAAGAAAAAATTAAATACAAATTGAAAAAACTGAAAACTTTTCACATAAGTTTCCTTAGAAGAAATATATGACCTTTTCACCACACCCTCCTTAACCCAACAACAAGCTTAAAATTGTTCCTTTTAACCATATACATTGAAAATTAAGTTTAAAATTTGAGCCACTCTGGAAGACTAATATCGAAAAAATGGCGTAGATGGCTGACATAGTACAAACTAAACCATAATGCCTTTTCTAAGGAATATACTGTTTACCATGAGCACATTCACCAAAGTTCATACTTGAATTTCGGTAACATTCCTTGATCAAACCATTACCCATATATTTAATCTGTTGTGCCTCAGCATGAACAAGGGTATAACCCAGATCCATCCCACTAGAATCATCACCCTTTAAAAACGAACTTAGAGCCCGATAACAAGTCAAAGATAACCTCCAATTCATTAAACTGGACTCCAAGGAACTAAAACAAGGTACTACATACCCCATGTTTACAAGTGAGAGGTTGGTACATGGATAATACGTCTACATTAGATCATTGATTAAGCCTAGATCAGCATCTTCCTAGCTATCAATATAGAAGAAAATGACTAGTTTCTAAGAAACCATCCTTGTAATTGATACATTAGAACCCAGGTATCACTTAGGACTAACCATTCCTTGATAAAAACCACGCACCTAGTGAAAAAATCTAAAAAAGCATTTTTATTGGAACAAAAGGGCATTTTAAACATTTAGCTGAACGTATAACCGACGCTCTCTCAGTGAATCAAGGTTGGTGTAAATATAGGGGACATGCTCATCACTAAGTAATAGTACACTAAGAGGGTACCAATAATTCCAAAAAGTTTCAAGACACTTATATCATATCCAAAATGAAGTTCTTCGTATGATTTAAAACCAACCATACCCAACTATTGTAAAAGATATGTCGAAGCACTACTGGTCTACTTCTTGAAAGAAGCACAACTTCACCTTTTGATTGATTTTCATTAACTAAACATAATTAAATTACCACATGAGGCACCCCATGATCACTCAAGATTAAACACCGAAGTCCATTCATGACAAACAGTGTTTCTCAAGGGTTATATAGACATACAACCACATCAACATCATGCTACCAAGAAAGGACCGACATTTACAAGTCTCACTATCCTCCCCAACATTTGAAAACCACATTGAAAATCTTCAAATGTTATTTCTATATTGTTATCTATATACAATAAAGGACACATTTATCATGATTAACACAACTCTACCAACCTTTGTAGTGTCTTAGTCATCAAAAGAAGAGATATAATAGCTTCTTGTAAGCACACTAGGTCAAATTCACCTTAAATTCATGTATGAAACTCCTCCGAGTCATTCTCACATATGTCATATTATTTGGAATTAAATCCAAAACCAACAAGAATCGCATGTGAAAATACCAAATCCTCTTGGAACCCCATCACAGGCATTGGGACAAATTTGATTCATTTAACACCAAGATCTCTCTACTCCGAAGATGACCTGAGAATGTACTCAGTACCTAAAGGCTTGACCATTCCACTAAACTCAACTAGTTCATTATATCATTTAAAAAATGAAACGGGTACCACATTTATCAATGCATACTAACCAGATATTACATGATCAAATGACACATCCTGGATACTATTCATAGGCTCATTATCCACATTCTTTCATGTTTATAATGGACTTTATAAGATATTTAACCTAGATCCATATTACCCCATATTACCATTAACCTAGATGATGACATACCAAGTAATCCATCATTGAGGAAGAATATAGGATCACGAGACTAATTAAACACACAACCATGCCTTAGTAATGTATAAAATACTAAAACTCGGCATTACCTGATTCTCACAACCACAAAAATGGTCAAGGATACCATGGAAATCCATCCAAAAAAGGGTATCATTTAGAATATAAGAGTCATACTCGGTACAACAATACACAGATGGAACCATACATTATAAAGATCACAACATTTACCAAGGACTTTAAGCTATAAGGGTGATACTTACCTCAGGCTAGCCCATTACAAAATTACAAATGTTAACCCTATCACAAGGTCATTTCAAATATATTTCACTTGGCCATATTATTATCATTTAATATATTTCTAAAATGAAGAAAATTCCTACATGAAATGCTAACATTTCCATTCCAAAGAAACTCAAGAGATGTTTAAACTACCCTTACATGAGGGTTTAAATCAAGGACACCAACTAAGGTTAATTTTTAAGTCCTTACATTGATTCACATTCAATATTTAAACATTTAAAAGATTAAACTTAGAACATAAAGTACCAATTATAAGACATAATCACTTGGTACCAGATTTAATCAAAACCTTAGAAAACAACAAGTAAGTCTTATCAAAATTATTTTTTAAATAGTAAAAATTTATTGAAATTCCATCATGATTAGGAAATTTATCACATAAATTCATTTTCAGAATACTATGTATTAATAGATAAGGCGACCAGAGAGGGTCTTGTTTAGCTAACCTGGGTTCATCAAAAAGAAACCCAATGGAAATGGTTTAATTATTAAATTTTTAGAACACCCGTAGAGGGTTATATCATAAGAAACATTCCCAAAATAACCTAATTGGGCCCATTTGTTCATTTTATAATTTAATCATATAGATCTCCATTCCCATGTGATAGAGTCTCAAGATTTTATAGAGGCAACCATCAACAATTTCAATTTTCAAATTAACATTAATTTGTTTTATCTAATAAGATTAATATTATAACCGACCTACTAGGGTCGAGTCATGCAAGATGTCCAAAAAAAACTAATTCACATCAAATAAAAATTAAACATCTTTTATACATATAACCATTTCAAAGACATATCATTGTTATATATAATGGTTTAATTATATAGGCTTCTATCAACTAATCTATAAAGTGACCATACACTCTATAGAATTTTGAATAGATCCCAATTAAAAAAACCAATTGACTTTAAAATTTGAACTTTTGAAACTTTTACATTCTAACAACGTTCTCTAGAAATTTACAAAGCTCAAGAGATGATTTGAGTAGACAGGTTACCTTCCCCTAATTATAAGGCACCCATAAACATTACAAATAAATAATGGATCTTGTTTAATCAAAACCAATATATTTATACCATACAATAAATTATATATCATAACCATAAATATAAATAATATCAAAAGAAGTAGACATAGTTAAACATGATAATAAGCACATAATCATAATACATTGGAAATAAATGATAAATAAATCACCCAATAGTGTTATATAAATATAAATGCTAAAGAAACACCTAAACTGGTGAAAAAATAATAATTTCATTAAAATACATAACATGATATTTAAAAGCTTGGAAAATTATCAAACAAGGCACATAATCACAATCATTATGAAAACTATAAATAAAACTACATGGCATTGTATATGCATGGCATGTGAATACCTATGTGCCTATACTAATGCATGTAATGACACTTCCTTTACATACTATACCAAAGAAAAAAAAATAAATTTCATAAGTTTGCAAGCACCAGAAAGTGCGCCATTCACTCAAGGTGAAATCATAATCCACTATAACAGAAAACAACATGAAAACCAATCCCAACCCTAGACACTTGGACTCTTCCCCGTGGGTGGGGTGATCACTCCTAGATACAACTATTTACCAAGCACTGAAATTTTCCTAGTATCCTATCTACCATACCCAAATAGTAAGACAAAAAAAAAGAAATCTTTGATACTACTTTGTATCATCCCATATTGACTGAACATTAAACCAGCAGCCAAACTGATCACCACATGGACTCAAGAACACTTACCTATATTCTATAGGTTGTCAACTAGTAGTGAGGGTCTTAGGAGGTGATAGTGGGGGGACTATACCCTCATGATTAGAGTATAATTGGGTAATATCATAAAATAAATAAAATGAAATAGTATAATAAGTAATAAAAGAAAGGAAGATAAATAGAAGAATAATATCAATTATATATAAATGGGAAACACTAATATAAAACAATTCATGAATGTCCAGATGATGATACATAAACTAAATAAATTAGACACATAATAAGAAACATGATTCAGTGCAGTAAACAAATAATGAAATGGAATAAAATCCTAGAGGGATAACTCCACAATAATCTTAATATCTAGATCAATACCTTTCTCATAACTCCTAGGTACAAGCATAACAGTGAAAGAAATAACCCATGGTCATTCAAACATGAGATCTTCTCATGTACCCCTATGAAATTTTGGCCTAAGAAGGGTGTGAGATATAATTCTAGTAGGCCACCAACAATAGTTTAAATAGATAAATCCAGTATGTGAATATATGTTACAACATTGTGTAGGTATAAATAATATTAAACAATGTTGAATAAATAAATACAAGTCATCTCAGGTTCCAATAAGACACCAAAAAATATTAACTGCTTCAGCACATCGCTAAAATGAGTTTTTGATAAGTGAATATATATATATATATATATATATATATATATATTGCATCCACCTATATGGACTAAGTACATGTGAGGGTAAGTTTCCATATACCTAGAATACTAGATGCTAGCTGGACCGAGGCAAAACTCAGTCATCCATAAGTAGTCTAGATGAGCCTATAAACTCCAACATAGGTACAATCTCTATATCTCATAATGAGTGGGGGATTTCATGCTCATCACCTGAGATGGTGGGTGTGCCATCTTTCCAATACTTGAAACAAGGGATCTAGTGCATCATACCCCCTATCCAAATATTGTAAATAATGTGAGATGTCATGCTAAACACCCAATGTAAGGGATAATGAATATTTCTTCCAAATAGAACCCTTACCATCCTTTAACAACATATATCAAAGGCATGATAATAATAATAATAACATTCATGAGGCACCCCCTATCATGATTTTTAATTATCAATACCCAAATATAACTGAGTTCATTTCAATTCAATAATTTCATTTAATAAAATAAGAAATGTCGGTGTGGCCTTAACACCCTTTAAAATTCATTCCAATTAAACCATTTAATTTATTCTAGTTAGGAAACCATCATGAAGAAAGTAATCCAATATAATCAAGACATATCATTTATCAAGGAAATGATTTCTATAATTATGCCTTCGAAACCCACTTAGAAGAAGGGGGGTCTTTGAAAGAATTAGGAACAAATAATCTCAAGACCATTATCTAATCCATTTAAGATTATCATTTTAGGCCATGTACTAAGCATGTTACATATCAAGAATGAACATAAAGGCATAGGAAAGCACTAATTAAATAAGTTCAATCATGATTTAAATAACTTATCGCTACTTTTAAATTTAAAGGATAGTTCCCCTCATCCAAGGGTTTTTATTATAAAACATGAAACTGTTAATAAACAATTCATTTAGCATGACCAAGATTCACATTCAAGAGGCATAAACCAATTAATCAAAAGAAAAGCATTTTAGAATGTCACCAAACATGTAAAAACAATTACAAGGTTCAACATGGCACCTAGGAGGTTCTATCATCAATTGGGAAATTTCATACAAGGGGAAATTCACATTATAATCCAAGATGAATGCTTAGAAGTCATTCTGGGATTTTAATTAATTAATTATAAAGGGGAAATTCATGCCAGTACACGCATGGGGTGTTCATGTTTGAGGTCAGAATCTTTTAGTTATATAACAATGATCCTCAGGGGTATAACGACGTGTGTATGAAAATTTGAAAAGGAGAAATCAATTTTAAGGTTACTTGTAACAAAGATGGAACACGACACAACTATGACATTTAAAATTCAATGGGAAATTTTTAAAAAAATTATATACCACCTACCTCATGATTAGAGTTCTTTACTCATCCAATATTGAAGTTTGACATAGTCCAGTTTAAAAGAAATCAAATAAATGAACATCTACCATGAAAATAAATAAAATGAGCTATCACCAAAATAGCGAAACAGACTAGAATATAAACTTAGAAAATAATAAAGGGGATTTGAGATCATACTGATGCTGATAAAACATGACTGATGATGTTTGAATTAAAGTCCTCATCTATGAGATATCATTATCCCATGTTTGGATAGGAGAATAAACCCACATGAGAGGAGAGGAGCCCCATATAGATGGAGAAGAAGAAATAAAGAGGAAAAGGGGTTTAAAATATCATTATTGTAATTTCTATAATTTCACCCATACAAACTAGGATTCATGGATAAAAAAACTATGTGGCTCCCACTACTTAGTAACCACACCCCCACATAGTTGTCTTGCATGATTTTCCCAACTGTCCGCCAACCGTGCACAAAACAGTGCACACACACTGCCTAAGATGCACTAAGTGTATGGGCTAGGTTCACGGTTTGGGAAAATAATTCGCAACCCATGAACACCCTCTAATAAAAACTACAGAGCCTCACACGACCATCCACCTCCATATGCATTCTTAGATCAAACTTCATGTCAACTCCTTATCCTTTGGACAAGGCCACACATTTTCTTCTTAAGGGGTCACACAGTTTCAGACAAACCGTGTGCGCTTCCTGATTCTTCCTTTAAAAGGGATTTTAGGCTTTGATACTCCAAAAAACGTGAAAGAACACTTGAGGGACACTCCGGCCTTTAAACAAGTCTAAAAATAGAACATTCAAGCATTCCAACTATTATAATCACATTTTAAAACTCAGTTCAAAGAACGACACATCCACCAAATGCCAAAAGTTCAAATTTCCTCGGAATTATACCTTGGATCAAAACATGTGTTGTTACCGATGTGGAATTATAGCCAGTGAATCTGAAGGTGGTTCACTAGCTTGAATGTGAGGGCCACTAGCTATCCTCTGTGTTGGAAAATGACTATTTTATTTCTATAGTCTCCACTATCTCACCAGTTGTGTTGCTGGATGGGAAATGTTTTAGGGTAGCATTGTAATTTCAATCTTAAGATCCCATTTCATTTATCCTTCCTTATCCCTTAACCCTATCTCAAACTATAAGCACCCTGGGAGACATATTTGATGTTTTTGGATCTCCCATTCTCAAATCTAGGTAGATAAAAGCACCGATCAAAGTGGTGAACCTATTTTAGTATGTCAACTTCTCTTGGCATTCAATATTTCTTATTTCTCATGATTATTTCTTCATAGAGTCTATCAAGTACTTTATATTGATTGGGTAAATAATGGTTGATGTGGATTTTTGATTATATGATCTCTTCTCACTTCTCTCAAGATCTCTCTTCCTTGATTTAGTGTTCTCTATTGGAGGCAACACATCTTGAATATGTTGTGGTTTGATCTATAAAATTCCAAGTAGGTGTTTCTATCCCATTTTTTCTTCTTTATATTCATGTGTTTCTTGAGTTTAGTTTTATTCCTATTGAAATTTGGTTAATCATAGTTTATTATTTTTGAATCATAAATAAACCCCTTAGTGAAATGGTATTTCTCATGGATGGTTTTATCTTGAGAATTATTATGTTATTTTGAAATGAATGTTTCTTATTTTTTAATCTTAATGGATTTTGTTCTAAATTAAAAAACCAAATTAAATTAACCTTTTTTAGTCTTTAGAGATAATTCCAAATTGTTTAAATTCATGTTTTCCTTAGATTTTTTTTGGAATAGTTAAAAGTATAACTTTAAAATACTTTGTTTTCGAATAATAGATTATAATGGTATTTAAAAACATCAAAGGGATTGATTTATTTCCTTGACTTTTTTTTTCTCAAAGGCCTTTTAGAACTTTAATATGTTTTTATAAAGAAAATGAGTATGAATGGTTATTTTAAAAAAAAAATGGCCCAAGGGAATGATATATTTAGTTGATAAAGGTTTGGTTTATCATCCTTTATTTTTAAATACCCATTGTTTACTTTTTGTAGTAAATTATCTTATTCCATAAATTATTGATGAACTCCCTATATATGATTTTCCTTTATGGATAATGTTTGGTGTGTATGATGACATGTGTTTGAAAAAGGGTTGAAATATTTGAGGAAACATTGCGGTGAGGGTGAGATAGAAGCCTTGTATGCTATTGAATATTGATTATGGAAGTTGATACTACTATGGATCCCCATTTTGATCCTTATTGTTTGATATATCCCTCACCTCTTTGACTAGCCATAGAAAATTGGGGTAGCTAGATGAGATAATTTAGATTTATGATACCCTTTTGAATACTAATACCCTACTAGTGTCTCCATATAGAATGCATGTTATTTTTAGGGATGTGATATAAGGAGGTGGGTGTACACCAAGCCAGTATGTTTGTGTACTCAGTAGATTCAACATTTTCTTGTAGGAATCTAAGGATTTTTTCCCTATATATGGTGGCATGAAAAACATATATATGATTTTCCCATTACATATGATCCCAAAATATGACATTGATATTTGATATATGACTCTGATCGCTTGATCATTACACATTATAAGAATTTCCATTCTTGAATTTGATTATCATATCTTCTATATTTCAATGATGTACTTACTTTATACATGTATATTCTAATGAAGTTTTGCACTGTTTAGTGATATGTGGTACTATATAATATCTTCTTTATATATATTTGACCTTATATAGTGAAACTATTTTCAAGGATTTTATAAATAGATTGTTTTATTTAAAATGCATTTTAACATGTGCTTCTATTGAGATTCCTAAATGAATTTTGAAATGGAAAAGGAAATGGTTTTAAATAAAATTTACTCATAACTACATATTATGGAATTTCATATCCATTTTTTAAAATGTGTTATGCATTAACTTATTTACTTACAATTGAAGAAACATATTTCTTCTTTCATATTTTTCAAAGCACCACACATGAATTTCTTATTTAATAAATTACATAGACTTTTTAGTGGGATACTTCTGGGCTATGTCTTCCACTACTACAAAACATGCATTTAATAGCGCTGATATTTATCAGTGCTAGAAAATAGTGCTTATAAATGACATCTTTATCAGTACTAAATAAAGTGCTGATAAATTTAACCCTTTATGAGCACTTTATTTTTAGCACTAATAAAGGGTACCGTTTATCATCCTTTTATTTTTAATGATGATAAAGGGAACCCTTTATCAGCTCTATATTTTTAGTACTCATAAAGGAGTCCTTTATTAGCTCATTTTGAGCAGTGATAATGGTTCGAATAAATTAAATGAAATAACTAAATAATTAAAAAAATAAAAAATGAGTTTAATTAAAAAAAATATTACAAATTTTATTAACTAAATAATTTTTGATAAAAATGAATAAATTGATTATACTATATATAAATTATAGATAACAATAAATAGTATGTATTTAATATATAGATAAATGAAAAATAAAAAGTAAATGAATTAAAATTTTAAATAAGAAAATTGAGAAAAATATTAAACATTTTATTAATTGGATGATTATTGATAATATTAATAAATACAATATATTAAATATATAGATATATATTAATGTATATAAATATGATTTATATAATAAAAAATATTATTAATTCTTTAAATTAAATAATAATATATTAAGTGAATAATGGTACATAATAAAAAATTAACATGAATTAAAAATACTAAAAAATTGCATCGAGCAATGGAGATAATTGAATATCATTTTATTTTTAAATTTATAACATATGTCAAATGAATTATATTGAATTCAAATACACATAATTAATTTATTTTTATATATACACACTCAATTGTTTTTGGAATTTAATCAATTTATATATATATATATATATTTATTTACTATGTTTTAATATTTTCAATATGTATTCATATTTATTTCAATATATATCCATTTTTTAATGATTTATATTAATCAAACTTAACCAAAATTTCAATATTTTACTCATTTTTAATTAATCAATTTTACACATTTTTTTACATGCATGTGTTTAAGATTAAATATTCATTAATAATGTTAAAAATACATCGGTAAAAAATATTTATAAATATATATTTTCTGTTTTTATACATCTATAATTATAAAAAATAAATAATATTTGTTTAACAAGTATTTATATAATTATAAATAAATAATTTTAAAATTATAATAAATTTATTTAAATAATGAATATATTTACTATGTTTATATATATATAATTATATACATATATATAATGATATAAATATTACTTAGAAAAAGTATTTATATAATTATAAATAAATAATTATATATTCCAATAATTACAAAATTATTATTTTACAAAAATTATTATTATAAGTATTATAATTATATATAATAATTATCATTTTTTTAAAAAGTAATATTTTTTAAAAAAAGTATTATAAGAATTTATCAGTGCTAAAACATTAGCACTGATAAAGATTGATTTTATTAGCACTTATTAATATATCACTGATAAAAGGTATCTTTATCAGTGATTTTTTAAAGTGCTAATAAAAGTGTCACGATCTATTTTAAGAACCCTAACCATCGTGAACCAGTTGGCGATATCTGAAGCTCTCTGTGAAAGTGACCTACTGCCGATGCTCCTCATTGTAGAACCTAATCTCTAATCTGGGCTACAATAAAGGATCCAACTATTCTAAGGATTGAGTCCATGTCTTGAGCGATTCAAGTGTTGAATGAAACCACAACTGGAACAAACTATAGGTTTTTTTATATCTCTAATTTCCCTTTGTTATCCACGGAACCTTTTCATCCCACATTGGTGTATCCCAACAAATATATTTTTACTATCCTATAATTAAAAAAACAAAATTAATTATTTATTATATATATTGAAGTATCGTCTTCCCCGATATCATGTGGGTATCTTTAGGACAACATTGGTACCATACAACTTGAAATATATCAAACCCAATGTTGGGTCATGAAGTTGTGAGTTATAATTGGATCCCAATACATATATTCCAATATATATACCTCTTTTCAATCGTCAAATTTTGAAAAATTCATCAATATAGTGGTCAGTGTTGTAATTGATTTGGAATATTACATTTCAAACCACCTGGATGATGAAATATCTAACATCATTGGGGTCTTATATTATGTCGTGCATCAATTTTCATTTGTGAGGGTCGAGTAAGGAGGAAATTAAATATAGGGTTATCCCTATCTATTTTAAAGGTAATTCCAGAATTCATTTCCAAAAAATGTATGATGAAATATATGACACATGGGAACAATTATATAATGATTTTTAATGAAATATTTTCCTAGGATAATGAGAACTGAAATATGGTGTCAAATTAATGGATTTATTTAGGATGACAATGAATTATTTCAAGGGGCATGGGATAGATTTTGGGGTCACTTAATAAATGTAACATTCAAGTTATTCCGATGAATCAATAAAATCAGACGAGAAAAAACATTCTATATATTTGATCTCTTGTCTTATTTATTTAACTACTTCTTGAAAAAATATAATTTTTTTAGTTTTTATTTTTGAAATATTTCAATGTGAATTTAAATAATATGACTTAACTTCTTTAAAAAGAAAAATCAAAGTGGTTTAATTTTCTAAAATCCATGGACTATATTCTACAGGAAAAACTAATTTTTAGGTAAAATTTAATTGATATTTTTATTTTGGTTATTAAAATATAGTCATAACATAAACACTCAAAATGAGTCATTTTCAAGGAAAAACCTCAAAATCATGGTGTTTTATGAAACAAAATACGTTTTCATTATGTGGTGAAAAATAAGATTAAATTATTAATAGAATTTATTGTTCTCAATTCTTTAGGATTGATCAATTTTTTTCAAAATTTTATATTTTATTTGAATATAAACTTATTTAATGTGAAATTTTTCTATTATTTATATTTTAAAGAATATTTTAAATATTTTAAGAATAAATATTATACCACCATATTTAACTAATTTTTATAAAATATAATATTAACATTTATTGATGTAAATTTAATAAATACGTTTTAGTAGAATCTATTTTGTTGAAATAAATATTATTTTTGATGGATAAAATCATTACACCTTTTAAATCCAACATCAAGTAAACCTTATTATTTTGGATTTAAAAATTTAATGACATGATATGTTCACTATGTTTTCTTAATTCTATTTAATTTTATGTTTTACTAACATAAAATTAAATTCTTTTTGATGTCCTTATTGTGGTAATATGATTCCCTATAGATGTGACCATCTCAATTACATGACATAAAAAATATATTTCATCACAATTCATTTCCATGAGATTTTATGTTTAGAGTTTCATAGAATTAGGGAAAAAATTAACTAAAAAAATCATATATTTTTAAACTAATGGAATTTTTTTGGAACAATATATGCAAAAACTTGATCTGTAAGAAGCCTTCATTATTCTTATTCAGACCAACCTCCTCAAGTCACATTGTTCTTATTAAGATCAAGCTAATCATGCATTGATTTGATCCAATTATCATCATTGTCAGCGTATTTAGATGATTTTGTCTCTACTTGGTAAAAAATATTTTTTAGAATCTTAATCCTTCAATTTTTCACTGAAACTTTCTAATCACCAATGAAATTTTATTCATTGATTTTATCCTTTCTTGATTTTATTTCTGTTGATAAAAATGTATCCATCTTTGAAATGATAACCCACTCTTTAATACTTCTTAAAAATCACTTCATTTCTTTCATCACACATTAAATATACACTATTTATTTTTTTTACTTTAATCCATCTAAAAATGGATCATTATTTAATATTTCCTTTTGGTTCCACCCTTAGGAATATCTAATTACCATCCATCTAATTATCACAAATGGGAGGCATTCACCTTTGATAATGAATATCTTATGTGTATTTATTTATTTATTGTATATAATGAATATTTTATGAACCTAATAGGATATATTTAATCTCTATTGGATGATTCAAAGCATTAATCCAATGTATCTTATTTTATCTTCATCCTCCTCACTAATTGATTAATTGTTTGGTGAGATCTATTTTCATTTTTTTATCATCATTATTACTTTACCATAAGTATATCCTTGTAGTTAATAATGTTTTCATAGTAATATCATTATCTATAGAATTAATGTATTATTTTATATTTATGTTTAATTTATTTCTTTTCAGTATTACTCATATAATAATTTTTTCTTGTATAGGTTGATTATTTTGTTCAAGTTGGGATGGTTTGTTCGAAGCAGCTCTTTCTCATGAGGGAATGGAATTGAATCCTAAAAACGAGTCAATGAAAATAAGGAAATGTGTCAAGAATGCATACAACCATCAGAAAAATTTTACTTCATATAACTTATTCAATTAATTTGTTCATCATTTTATCTACTATTTGTAAGTTAACTTCCTTATCATTTTTATTTAATACTTATTTATTTTATTAGAGATCTTTTAAGAAGTCATATTTTTCTTTCAACTATCTATAACAACCCATAAAATAGATAAAATGATTCTTTCTACCAATGTAACCATGTTTTCAATATTCATTGCCTTTATTCATAGATTTGCCAACACTGCATATTGATTCAATGTTATTAGCTGAAATACCTTTCTCGTTGTTGAAAGATTCTACTATTATATGTTTTAACAATGAGAAAGGTTTTTTGGCTGAGAACATTGAGTCAATATACAATATTGGAAGTTCAATATATAAATACAATAGAAATTTTGTAACAATAAAATTTAGGATTATTTTGAGGCTTTGGGACGTGAATCAAACACACCTCATTCTGACACATGATGTGATCGTTATGAATCCAAGTGCTTCTTTTAATTTAAAATTGACATTAATTTTAATATAAAGAAAAACTGATATACTCAAAATCAAGAAAAAATATTTTTATTGTTTTAATACTTTATATAAATGATCCATAATCTATTTGATACATACAAGAATCAGACTAACCTTAATTCGATGCATGTTGTGTCGGCTATGACTCAATGTGTCTGTTATAAATTTAAAATCGATAGTTTAGTTCAAAAAAATTTCACCTACTAAAAACAAAGATAACATGATTTAATTTTGTTGATAATGTAGTAAATCGACTTATAAGTCACTTTTAATGTGTAAGAACCAGTCTCACATCAAACTAATACATGATGTGATCAACATAGGTCAAAGTCCATGTTTCTAGTTTAAAATGACATTTTAGTAAAAAACAGTGACATACTAAAAAAATAATAAAATGCATTCAGATTGTTTTGATACTATATAAAAATTATTCTTACATCATTTGAGATGTGTAAGAATAATTCATACCTCAATCTGATACATGGTGTGACCGGTATGACTCCAACTGCGTGTTTTTATTTAAAAATGACATGAATTTAAAAAAAAAGGACAAGTGACATACTCAAAACTGATCAAACACATTTATATTGTTTTGATAATTTATGAATATTATCCATAAGTAATTTGAGAAAAGTTTTAATCATCCGTACCTCAATCTGATACAAGGTGTGACCGGTATGACTCAAAGTGCGTCTTTTTATTTAAAAATGACATCAATTTTAATAAAAAGTAAAAATGGCCTACTAAAAACAATGAAAACATATTCCTATTGTTTTTATAATTTAATTAAATGATACATAAGTTAATTTTTATTTATAAGAAATATACATGCCTCAATCTGATACATGATGTGCCGGATATGACTCAATGTGTCCGTTATCAGTTTAAAATCGACAGTTTAGTTCAAAAAATGATAGTCACTTAATAATAATCAAACAAGATCATATTTTTTTATAATTTATAAAATTGATTCATAATTCATTTATGACATTTATAATTTAGTCTCATTTAAAAAAGATACATGATGTCAGCGGTATGATTCAAAGTATGGGTTTCCATTTTAAAATGACATTTTAGTAAAAAAGAAAAGTGATGTACTCAAAACTAAGTAAAAACTTTAATATTGTTTTTTATAACTTAGTAAAATGATCCATAAGCCATCTGAGATGTGTGGGAATTATCCACACCACAATTTGATGCACAGTGTTACTGGTATGACTCTAAGTGCATCTTATTATTTAAAATTGACATCACTTTTAGTAAAAAGGAAAACTTAGCAGCTCAAAACTAAGAAAAAACATTAGGATTATTTTGAAACATTATTAAAATGATATAATAGTATTTTTTTACATATATTAATTTTCCACACCTCAATCCGATAGACGATGTGTCTGGTATCACTCAATGTGTCCATTACCTCTTTAAAATCAACATTTTAGTTCAAAAAGTGCCACTAACTGAAATCCAATAAAACATGATCATATTGTCTTTATAATTTAAAATAATGATTCATAAGTAATTTTGGATCTGTTTGAATCATTATACTTTCAAATCGATACATTATGTGAACTGTATGAGTCAAAGTGTGTGCTTCCCTTTTAAAATGACATTTTAGTAAAAAAGACAATCGACATACTCAAAACTGAAAAAAAAACACTCAGATTATTTAAATGCTTTAGGAAAATGATCTACAAGTCAACTGAGAGTAATAAGAATCATCCACACCTCAATCTAACACATGGTGTGACAAGTATGAATCCAAGTGTGTTTTTTCAATATATAAGTATCATTTTAGTTTAAAATGCACGTCACATCACCAAAATCGAGGAAATTAGCCTAGGTTGTTTTATCTTCATTTAAAATCTATATTTGTACTTGATTTTTCTAATTTATTGGTGTTTTTGGTTTTTTGGTGTGTTGTTACATCATGCTGCATTGGTGCAACAGTGTGCGGTTACAACACAAAGTATTATTCCCCTTTATCAGCACTTTGAAAAGTGTTGATAAAAGAATCATTTATCAATTATCTTTTAAGTGTTGATAAAGTGAACCTTTATCAGTGCTTATATAAGAATAGATAAAATACCTATTATTTTAATCTCGCTCTAGAAGTCAGTGCTAATAAATTCCATTTTTAGTGATGTTAAAGACCAATTTTGTAGTAGGGTTCTCACACTCTCTATATACGGCATGGTTCTTAAAAAATTCATGTTTTTATAGAAGGTTCTTGTAAGAACCCGGTTCTTATTTTTGAGGTACATGTTTTTTCTATTCTCTTTTCCTTAAGTGTTTTTGATAAAATAAGGAAAATGGGAAAAAATCCTAAATTTTGGGACTACACACTATGTACTATTCCACACACCATGTACTTTTGCCATGTGGGATGAGTACACGGGGTGTGTAGCCATGCCGGTGACGATGGGTGTGAAAGCTGACTACACGCCATGTAGTAGGTATTTACACGCTGTGTAGTCAGTTGGCAGGGAAAAAGTAAGGCGGTGGAAGTAGCCAACAGCTGGGCGACAGTACATTCCATGTAGTCGAGAATACACGCAGTGTACTCATGTCGACAGATTAACAGTTTGGCGGTGCCACCAGAGGAACAGTTAAATGAGGGAAGTACACACCGTGTAGTCAAAAGTACACGCCGTGCAGTCAAAAGTACATGCCGTGTAGTTTTTTTTCACTTAAAATGGGTAGTATCAAACCTTATCCACATGATTGGCTTATAACCAGAGGGGAGCTCGAAAGAGGAGGCTAGACCTTCGAGGATCTCCATATCGAGCATCGAGAATCTGTTTTCACCTCGGATGATCTCGTTGGTACCGCACGGGTAAGGGCTTCCTTCTCCTTCCGTGTTTCTTTCCAATTCTTCCTCTAAGGGAAGTTATTTGAGGTTGAATTGGAATCCTTTTACCTCATATCTACAACATTCTTGGATGTTTCAGAAGGCTTCATTCGGGTATACCATTCTTGGGTGTTTAAGGTAGGTGGCTTGGTGTTTAATTTCCAACAATTGTGTGTTTTTGTGTATTTTTGTGCTACGAACCCATGTTGGGGTATCGTGTGGTTGAGACATTGGTTGTTTAAATACCAAGAATTGTATAGGTAATTAAATGTGATATTAAACTTCTGTTTGGGATCGCTGCTTGGATTCAGGACCACCCTAGGGGCGCGTTCCTCTGTTTAGCCGTTTGGACAGGATACCTGAGGGTATGACTTGTTTATATTATGCATTACTTTTTCCTTGAGAGGAATTGTATTTGAATTGATTTTTATATGTTGGGCATGGCCCGATTACTCATTTAGACTGAGGGCAGTGTTTTACTTAGCCTGAGGGCAGTGCGTCTCTTAGCCTGGGGGAAACTTATTCCGTTCCTGTGGGCAATAGACTCTGTGCCTAAGGGAGACACTTTATACGCCTGAGGGAAATATCTGTTACGCTTGAGGGAAATTACCTGCGGGTTGGATTCTGATTACCTGAGGGTAATGGTTTGCGTGTCTGAGGACACTGAATGGTTACTTAGAAACTCACTTTGGTGATTTCTTTATATAAAATGGTTAAAATGAATATTCAAATGGAAATATAACTGGTTATGTTAGTTACTTTTTAGTACTTATTAGTTTATTTCATTTTACTACTGCACACTATTGTTACATATTTTCACATAGTTGGGCACGGGCCTTTGGTGGGTGCCTACTGGGATTTATTTCTCACACCATGTTTGGGTAATGTCTTTGGCCGAAACAAATTACATTTCTGCAGGTGTGGATAAGGGCAAGGGCCCCTATACAGGTACTTGATTGCTGCTGGGGAGTAGGGGAGCACGTGACTGGGCTTAGGATCGCGATGCTACTGACTATTTTGTTTTGCTTTGTTATAATCTGTATTGTATTGTACTACTATGTAACATGTTCTGGATGTTTTCTTATAACTTGAGACATGTTTCATCATATCTATATAACTGGTTGGTTATCTTTTACTGCAGCTGTTTATATTAAATATGTATGGTTTATTTCTTCCTCTGTTATTGTATGGTTTTTATTTTATTCTGTTGTGCTACACTTTGACAAATGAGGGCATAGTTTCTCCACTATCAGACCTATTCCCTCACTGCTCGTCAGAAACCTCTGACATTTGGGGAGATGTGCTTGAGGTCGTGTGACCAACCAGGATCGGGGCACCCATTGAGTGGCACCCGGATCTGGGACGTTACAAAGTGGTATCAAAGGATGTTCTTTTCTTTGACTTACTATTTGGAGCCTTAGTCAGGGATAGGACTGGAACGGTAGTTGGTAATAAGCTGTGCCCAGGCATAGCTAACCCGTGTACAAGGAAAAGATAGTCTACCTCGTATTTTTGCAATTTTTCTGATTTTAAAAATTTTACAGTTGATTTTATATTCACTGTTGGGTGACGCACTTGTGATTGTGTTGTTCATATTTTATCTGTGGGTTCTATTTAGTTGCAACACAATGAGATGAGGGTATTCCATCTCATGCATCATTTATGCACATGCTAAAAATTACATTCCATGCATAGTTTCCATGCCATGTAGCTGCATTAGAAATTGAATGTTATTGTGATAGTAGTTGTGCTAGAAAATCATGTTGTTGTGATAGTTGCTTTGATAAATACCTGCTATGTGATAGGCATCTTGGTATGAATATGTATATATAATGGACGCCAAACTTTGGTTTTTGGGGAGTATGGGCCCCCATTGACTGGAATTTGGTGGATAATTAGCTGTATATTTTGTTATAACATAGATAAGATGTCAAACTTTGATTCGTGGGGAGTATGGGCCCTCACGGATCAGAATTTGACACTTAGGTGTTGTTTTTCTGTATTTTATGGGTTCTAGAGTAGTTTCAGAGGTGTACTGTCCGGAAAACCTAGTATACACGCCGTGTAGTACCTTAAACACGCCGTGTAGGGTCTTATTTCTGGGAAGGAAAGAAAACTTTTTGAGTACACGCTGTGTAGTCTCTTCCCGTTTCACAGACCGTATGAGTGGTGACACGGGGTAGGGAATGACTTGGGGAAAACATGTCGTGTACCGGATGTACACGCTGTGTAGTGCTGACCCAGAGTTCGCCCGTGTAACTAACAACACGGACAGAGGAGAACTTAAGACATATACGCCGTTTCCACTGTGGAACATGCCGTGTAGTCTGGCTTGGGGACCCGGCCATGTAACTAACAAACACGGGTTGGTGTTACCTCTTCTAGTACACGCCGTGTGCCTGTGGGACACGCCGTGTAGTCTTGTTCAAGGAAAGACCATGTGGACTCTGCCATGTGGTTGAGAAAATGGGGTGGTGTACACGCCGTGTGTGGGTGTAACACGCCATGTAGTGTCAAGCTGAGTAGTCATCCGTGTCACAAATTACACGGGCAGTTGGAAAATTACACCGCACACACCGTGTAGTTTTGTTCAACAGGAGCCATGTGGCCTAGCCCTGTAGAAAGACCCAGGCAGGGGAAGAGAAGTCAAGTACCCACCGTGTAGTCAGTATACACGCCATGTAGTCTAGTTTTGAAAATCTTGAATTCCTTCTTCCTCATGTTCCCTTTTTTGGGTTCCTTCATTTTAGTCATTGATAATCTTGTTCTAAGGTGTGCATTTGACCTTGTAAAGTCATGCTGCTAAGATGACCACACGTTTTTCTCCAGGAGAGTAGAAACGATTATAATCCAGAGATGCTAGGCCATGGGATACTAGTGGACCCTCCAGTAGAGCCAAATGCGGCGCCAGCCATTATACTGCACACAGGCACGGAGCCGCAGTTCTATGAGGGCTTTATGCGGTTCATGTAGACCTTTCAGGGAGCACCACTGGCTGCCACATCTATGGCTAAGCTGACTCATATATTCCAGTAGTAGCATCCACCGACGTTCTCTAGGGATGGAGGACCACAAGCTGTGTAATCTTGGCTGGGGTCTATGAAGACTATCTTCGAGCATCTTGAGATTCCTCCAGGGCGGAGGTTCAAGCCCGCGACGTATATGTTGCGTGATTCCTCCAAGAGGTGGTGGGATGTTACCACCCAGTCAGAGCATCATAGAGACATGGTGTGGGAATATTTTCAGGTAGTCTTCGATTACTTCTTATTTCCATAGACGCTGAGGGCAGATAGAGCTCAAGAGTTCATGAACCGGCAGCAGGGCGCTATGTCGGTGATGGATTATTCTACTCATTTCACCGAGCTTCAGCGTTTTGCAACCGTTCTGGTGGGTGATGAAATGTTGAGGGATAGGCGCTTTGAGGATGGTCTCTGATATGACATCTGAGCACTAGTGAATGTTTTTAGGTTTCCTTCAGTACATGATATTGTGAACCAGGCACTGATTATAGAGAGGAACCTGCAAGAAGTTAGTGGTATGGGCCAGGGCGGTTCAGCACCAGTTTCGGGTACTATTTCTTCTGGTAAGAGGAAGAGACAGATGAACTTCTCTTATGGTGGAAGTACCAGCTAGAAGAATACTTCAGGTGGCTAGGTCATGTGCTACCAGTGTGGTAAAGAGGCGCATAAGTGACCTCAATGTCCCCGAGACCTAGTGGAGTGTCGATCTTGCGGCAATATGGGTCATCTGCAACGCTTTTACAGGGCGTTTCTACCAGTGGCTAGTGATAGGGGTTCTGTGAAGACTCCGCGTACAGGAGTAGGACCAGTAGCTTCTTACCAGTCAGGGAACTGGAATACATCAGGGCATGTAGGAAGAGATGGTAGTCGTGGTCTTGGTAGCTAGACACCAGGATCTCAGAGGCAGTAGGGCGGGACAGCTCAGAGTAGCCAGGCTATGTCGTAGGGCCGTGGCACTGGGCATGCATATGCAGTGCAGCAGACCCAACCTGAGCAGGATCCCAGACCTTCTACTATCAGAGGTACTATTCTAGTAGCTTCTGTCTTATCTTCGGTACTTTTTGATACGGGTTCTACACATATTTTCATATCGGTACCCGTCGTGGAGAGCCTTTGGCTCCATGTTTCTTCTTCTTCTGCTGCTATTATGACGCTAGAAACTCCGTTGGGGACTAGAACAGCTGGTGTGCATCAGTACAGGTAGTTCCCCTTAAGGTTGGTGGGTGTCACTTTATTTGGGACCTCTATGTCTTAGAGATGATAGCTTATGATGTCATTCTCGGGATAGACTGGCTGGTTCCCTTCCGAGTCTTTGTAGACTGCTATCGTCGCATGGTGAGTTTCACATCACCAAAGGGTGGAGAGTTTCTATACAAGGGTGAATGAGATGTTCAGGTGAGTCAAGATGGACCAGAGCATTGTGGACGAGGTGGAGTCACAATCCAGATTGAGAGTTTATATCTGGATGATCAGGGAACTTGTCAGACGGATTTCCCTCCAGTGGTTGATCGTTTTAGGGATGTCTTCCTAGACGACTTTTCAGGTCTACCTCCGGAGTGAGAGGTGTATTTCTCTATTTAGATTTTTCCAGGAGTATCACTGGTGTCCACTCCACCTTATAGGATGGCTACACTAGAGTTACAGGAGCTCAAGAGGCAGTTAGAGGAGTTACAGGCAAAGGGTTTCATCCGACCCAATACTTCTCCTTGGGGTTCGCTGGTCCTTTTTGCTGAGAAGGCGGATGGTACCCTCAAAATCTGTATGGATTATTGGAAGCTGAACCAGTTGACGGTTAAGAACCGATATCCCTTGCCAAGTTTTTATGATCTTTTCGATCAACTTCATGGAGAATGAGTGTTTTCAAAGATCGACTTGAGATCAAGATATCATCAGCTTCACGTGAGACCATTATACATACTACTTACAGCCTTTCAGAGTAGATATCGTCTGTATGAGTACATGGTTATTTCGTTTGGACTCACGAACGTGCCAATAGTTTTCATGGATCTGATGAATCGTGTGTTCCACCCTTATCTAGATTCTTTTGTGGTAGTCTTTGTGGACGACATCTTGGTGTACCGTCACACTCGACACGACCATGCCACCCATCTTGAGATCGTACTGAGTACACTGAGAGAGCATCGAATATATGCTAAGCTCTCAAAGTACCACTTTCGTATGGACCAAATTCACTTTCTGGATCATATCATCTTAGAGGCAGGAGTTGCAGTAGACCCATAGAAGGTGAGAGCAGTAGTTTCTTGGGAGAAGCCTAAGAACATGTTTGAGATAAAAAGTTTCTTAGGGATGGCTGGTTACTATAGATGCTTCATACAGGGCTTCTCCCACTTAGCAGCGCTGTTGATGGGTTTTACTAAGAAAGGTGTGAAGTTCGTTTGGTCAGAAGCTTGTGAGACAGCCTTTCAGGACCTGAAGGGAAGGTTGACATCAGCACCAGTCCTAATACTTCCAGAGCAAGGGAAGAGCTATATAGTTTACTGTGATGCATCAGGTATTGGACTGGGAGCAGTGTTGATGCAGAGTGATCGAGTAGTTTAGTATAGTACTCGGAAGTTGAGGCCACGTGAGAGGAATCACCCGACGCAAGACCTTGAGTTGGCTGCAGTTGTTCTTGCGTTATGCTGTTGGATACATTATCTCTTGGGAGAAAATTTTGTGGTTTTCAATGACAAAAAAAGTCTCAATTATATCTTTACTCAGCATGACTTGAATATGAGGCAGCGAAGGTGGGTCAAATACCTTCAGTCCTTCGATTTTGAGCTTGCCTATACACCAGGTAAAGGTAATGCAGTGGCTGATGCACTGAGCAGGAAGACTCAGATACAGGCTGTGCAGGAGGCCAGTGGTGAGTGGAAACTTATGTCTTTGTTCTCTAAGATGCATTTGGAGGTGAATGACAGTCAGGGTCAGACTTATCTTTCTTCTTTAGCTGTGAATTCTACCCTCCTAGATAGAGTAATGATGAGATAGCTTTCTGATTCAGAAGGCCTAGTTCTATGGGAGTCGATGGAAAGTGAGGACCCTCATCATGGTTGGACGGTAGGCGATGTTCTATGGACGAGTGTGGGTTCCAGGGGATATATGAGAGGAGCTGATGTGGGAGTTTCATGCTTCAGCTTGGGCAGTTCATCCGGGGTTACCAAGATGTACCGAGACTTGAGACGTCAGTACTGGTGGCTGGGTATGAAGAGACAGATTGCTGGTTTTTTTACGAGATGTTCCACCTGTCAGCAGGTTAAGGCAGAGCATCACAGGCTAGCCAGACTGTTACAATAGTTACCCATCCTGGAGTGTAAATGGGATGATGTTGTGATGGAATTTGTGATTGGGTTTCTGAGGTCACCTAGAGGCAATGATGTTGTGTGGGTTGTTGTGGACAGACTCACGAAGGTAGCTCTCTTTTTTCCAATCATGGAGACCTTCAGTGTGGACGAGCTCGAGAAGTTGTATATCCGATAGATCATACGTCTCTATGGGGTTCCTCTTTCTATCATTTCGGATAGGGATGCCCATTTTATGTCTCGTTTCTGGAAGAGTTTTTAGAGGGCACTGGGTACATAGGTGCTTCTAAGCACAACCTACCACCCTCAGACCGATGGCTAGTCAGAGCGTACGATATAGGTGCTTGAAGACATGCTACGTGCATGCATCCTAGACTTTGGGGGCTCTTGGGAGAAGCACATACCCCTAGTCGAGTTTTCCTACAATAACATTTTTCAGGATATTATTGAGATGGAACCATATGAGGCTTTATATGGTAGGCCATTACGATCACCTTTGTGCTGGTTAGAGGTAGGTGAGGCAACTTTACTGGGACTACGACTCATGTAGGAGACTTCTGGGCAGGTCCAGTTTATTCAGAAGTGGATGGCTACTACACAATCTCATCAGAAATCTTATACTGATCTCCACAGAAGAACTTTGGAGTTCATGGTCGGGGATTAGGTTTTCTTACGTGTGTCGCCAAGGATGGGACACAGGTGGATCAAGAGATAGGGTAAACTTTCACCAAGGTATGTGGGGCCATTTGAGATTCTAGAGAGAGTCGGGCTGGTTTCTTATCGGTTGTAGTTACCTCAGAGGTATTGGGCCATGCACAACGTCTTCCATGTATCTCAGTTGCGCCTCTATCTTTCAGACCCATCTCACGTCGTTCAACCCAAATATGTTTAGCTTCATGTTGATGCGTCCTTTGAGGAGCATCTGATTCGTATCGTGGATAGGAGCATGAAGGTTCTCCGAGGCCGATCAGTTCCTCTCGTACGGGTGCTGTGGTAGCATGGCCGAGTGCAGGACGAAACCTGGGAGAGGGAGACCGACGTACGTGCTCAGTGGCCAGAGCTATTCTCAGCTTTATCTTCTCCACCTTTGGAAGGGAAATTCGGGGATGAATTGATTTAAGGGGGGAAGTTTGTAAGAACCCGGTTCTTATTTTTGAGGTATGAGTTTCTTCTTTTCTCTTTTCCTTAAGTGTTTTTGGTAAAATAAGGAAAATGGGAAAAAATCCTAAATTTTGGGACTACACGCCATGTACTATTCGACATGTCGTGTACTTTGGATGTGTGGGATGAGTACACAGGGTGTGTAGCCATGCCGGCAATGAAGGGTGTGAAAACTGACTATACGCCGTGTGGTAGGTATTTACATGTCGTGTAGTCAGTCGGTAGGGAAGCAGTAAGGTGGTGGCAGCAACCACCAGCTGGGTGACAGTACATGCTATGTAGTTGAGAATACATGTCGTGTACTCATGTCGATAGATGAACAGTTTGGCGGTGCTGCCAGAGGAACAGTTAAATGAGGGAAGTACACGCCATGGAGTCAAAAGTACACGCCATGTAGTTTTTTTTCACTTAAAATGGTCAGTAGAAAACCCTATTCATAGGATTGGCTTAGAACTGGAGGGGAGCTCAGGAGAGGAGGCTGTACTTTTGAGGATCTCCAGATCAAGTGTCGGGAATCCGTTTTCGCCTCAGACGATCTCGTTGGAACCGCACTAGTAAGGGATTCTTTCTCCTTATGTGTTTCTTTCCAATTATTCCTCTAAGGGAAGTTATTTGTGGTTGAATGAGAATTATTTTACCTCAGATATATGACATTCTTGGACATTTCAGAAGGCTTCGTTTGGGTATACCATTCTTGGGTGTTTAAGGTAGGGGGATTGGTGTTTAATTTCCAACTGCTGTGTGTTTTTGTGTATTTTTGTGCTACGAACCCATGTTGGGGTATCGTGTGGATGAGGCCTTTTCTATTTAAATACCTAGAATTGTATAGGTAATTAAATGTGATATTAAAATGTTTTTTGGGATCACTGCTTGGATTCAAGACCACCCCAGGGGTGCGTTCCTCTTTTTATCCATTTGGCCAGGATACCAGAGGGCATGCCTTGTTTATATTATGCACTAATTTTTCCTTGAGAGGAATTGTATTTGAATTGATTGTTATATATTGGGCATGACCTGATTACTTGTTTAGCCCGAGGGCAGTGTTTTACATAGCCTGAGGGCAGTGCATCTCTTAGTCTGAGGGTGACTTCTTCTGTGCCTGTGGGCAATAGACTCTTTGCCTGAGGGCGAAACTTTGTATGCCTGAGGGAAATATCTGTTATTCTTGAGGGCAATTACCTGCGGGTTAGTTTCTGATTACCTGAGGGTAATGGTTTGTGTGTCTGAGGACACTGACTGGTTACTTAGAAACTCAATTTGGTGATTTCTTTATATAAAATGGTTAAAATGAATATTAAAATGGAAATATAACTGGTTAAGTTAGTTACCTTTTAGTACTACTTAGTTTATTTCATTTTACTACTGCACACTGTTGTTACATATTTTCACATTGTTAGGCACAGACCTTTGGTGGTTGCCTACTGGGATTTATTTCTCACACCATGTTTGGGTCATATCTTTGGCCCCAATAGATTACATTTCTATAGGTGTGGATAAGGGCAAGGGCCCCTATATAGGTACTTGATTGCTGCTGAGGAGTAGGGGAGCATGGGACCAGGCTTAGGATCGTGATGCTACCGGTTTTTTTGTTTTTCTTTGTTATACTCTGTATTGTATTGTACTTTTATATAACATGTTCTGGCTATTTTCTTAGAACTTGAGACATGTTGCATCATATCTATATAACTGGTTGGTTATCTTTTACTGCAGCTGTTCATATTAAATATGTATGGTTTATTGCTTCCATTTTTGTTGTATGCATTTTATTTTATTCCGCTGCACTACAATTTGAAAAATGAGGGCATAGTTTCCCCTCTATCAGACCTGGGCCCTCGCTTCTAGTCGGCAACCTCTGGCGTTTGGGGAGATGCGCTTGAGGTCGTGTGACCAACCGGGTTCGGGGCACCCGTTGAGTGGAACCCAGATCCGGGACGTTATAGTTCTCATGTTCTATCTATATTCATTTTGTGGGTTCATTTTTGGTTGGATGAGGGTAGGGGAAGTAGGAAATAATGGGTGTTTGTGGAAAACTATGAGATGAGATGTGGTAATTCTATATTTACATTTTGTTTCTTTTATGTTTTTATAGTCAACTTATATCCAATTGTAGTTGTATTTTTCTTTTTTATATTTTTTTCCTATAATTCTCTTTTATTTTTGTTATATTTAATAGGTTGAATTTATTGTTGAAGGATATTTCAGGATGATTGGGTGGTTTTCACCAGTGAAAGGGGATCAAGAATTCCTTTTGGTCAAGTGGTAGATTATTTTGGATGTTAGTTCAGATGTTATTCTGGGTCGGTTCATTACATTATTATAGACACTTTAAATAACCCAACCACTTTTCCATTTCTAGAATCAATACCCTTAATGGTTTATCTATGTATAATTACACCATAATACTATGTAGGAAAATAGTATTTATCCATCTATAACACTTCAATAAAATAAATAGTTTTTCTATTTCAAAAATAAAAATGAAACACCAAAGAAACACAAATATGAAATTTGATACCTACATACCTATCATAATACACTAGTAAAACTATATAACTCTCAAGGAAAAGTGTTTGAAACCATAAATTAATAAACTAAAACACCAATTATCTAAAAATTATCTTAAATCTAACTATAAAAACAAAAAATGAAATCCTTTTCCACTAGTAACATGTACATCAACACATAATACTATAGTCCAAAAATAGATCTTTATAGTCATAAAATTTTCCAACACATTTGTAGACCTATATTTTACCACAATACAAATTAAAAACTCAAAGAAAACATTTTAAGAACCAAGATTTAGTTCCATATGCTAATACCACTTTGTATCCAATATTATTTGGAACCAATTTTTCATAAACTAGCTCAGATACAACTTTATAACAACCCATTAAAACTCACTCTATAAAAAAGTTAAAATTTACACTAAAACATTGGTGTTCCTCCCCATATGCTAACACATGTCAACTTGTAGTATTGGTCTAAGGTTTGATAATGGGGATATAATACCTTCTGAATATAATAATAATATTATCAACACAACATTGTAGAATTAGTTTAAATGATTATCACCAACCTGATAACATAGATATCTGATCAATTTAACAAATATTTTTGAAAACATGATTGTTTTAGAAAACCCAAAAAATTCCCCTTTGTCCAATAACATAAGGACAAGTAGAAAATTTAGTGAATAAAAACCATCCCAACACTAAGGAACCACCTGAATAATCTACAAACCATAGAATCAAGCTCTTGCACCATCATCAGTCTCAATCCCACTAGGTTGCTAACATCGAACCATTATCCGTAAATGTCTAAGAACCATAAATTCAAAAAAAAAATATTAGGGGGGACTTGTGGGGTGTGAGTATTAACTTTGTAGGACATAACCAAGGGTTTCTATAACTAATAAGAATATCATAAACTAGTGTATGAATAAATTATTAACAAAACCCAATCGCATTTCAAAAATTTCTCCACTAAATATTGAAAAACACCTATGTGAAACATTACCTACCTTGATGAGTGGTAGAGTGGAATGATATATCTGCAATTTGTTATACAGAAATATACCCTCATTCCTCTGATCACTACCATGCATCATGAATCACCACATTGAGATAATCATAACACCCCATCGACAAACCCATATGTTACATCATAAGTCCCATAGAAATTCAAACATTTTTACAAATTTATCCCAATAGCTAGATAAAAACCAATGAATAGATACACCCATATTGTAAAAAAATCCACCTAAATTGGATAACTATGTGCTATGAGATGCATCTCCCATATGGTGGTCTTTCCTACTAAATGTTATGGCCTTCTATACTACACCCCTCTAACATATGATAGTCAAAACCATCCCTTATATCACTTACCAACATAGTGTTCAATGCACATGGAGTTGACCAAAATACCTTATTGTCCCTAACCTATGCTCAAAAAAACCCAAAGACCTCAACCCCTCATGGAGAAATACATCACTGATAACCAAGGATGCAGATTCAAGAAACCTCAATTTCTAACTACATCAATGGTCAGCACTATGAACTATATATCAGTGACCTCGTAACCCCATAATTAGTGATCAACATCATACACTATCTCATGAGTTACACTTAATGAGTTCTCATGGGATAACATCAAACATCACAAATCAAGAAGCATAAATCTATATCATGCATCATTAATCCCATTATAGCTTAAATGCTCAAAATCTTCTAAGAATTACATAAAAAAATTATATATACCATTTTTATATATGAAACTACCCACTATAATCTTATAAAAGAAATAAAAACCCTATATGGATCTATTCTTGGCCACACATAGACAACCCTACCCATGCCTGTTGATCAAACACGCATAATAGATTTATAACACCCAAAATAGCTAGGGACCACATGTCTTGAGTTTTTAGCACTCCAGATTATAGTCAACTCTAGTCAATTCAGATTTAATAATATGATCCACCAAAAAATGAAAAAGATATGATTTTTTGGGTATTTAAAATACTACATTGAAATAATAAACCTAGATAATATATGGCCACATATTTCTAGCCTTACTCATGGCTACTCCCAACTTAGAACACATAAGAAACTGATAGGAATCAAAGATGTTCCTTAAATAAGAGAAGAGTAATGATGTAGAGGTGAGGAACTGGGGTTCACATTGAGTTTTGGAAAAATACTATATTCCCCCATTTTAATGATTAATTTACAATTAATTAGTCATTTTTAACATTTTTAATAAAATATACCATGAACTAGAAATATAAAATTTTATATATTTTCTTACTCATACATATTTCCCCTTGGGCATCAAACATATTTTATATTAAAAAATATTACAAATGATAGTATGGTTTAACAAATCAATGTTTCCAATCTAAAAAATATATTACACATATGATATATAATATATTTCCAAAACATTCAATTTTATCCTCAGGCATAAATTTTTATGTATTATATATTACCCATATATAATAAAAATATTTATTGAAAACCATTTTCCATTAAATAAACTTTTTTAAATAGAATATCTCCTTTTGGGAAATTGGTTTATATAATTTATTACCTTATTATATTATTTATTTTTCATCTAAATATATAGTTATTGATTTAGACTAAAAAACCATACGAAATATATGTTTTTTCTTCCCATATAATACATAATATTTATTATATAGACATTTATTTATAGATAATATATTTTACCACTCTAAAATATCTTAGGCTTTATTGAATTTTAATTTTTCTATATTTTTGCATGTGGTATGACTAATATATTACATATACAAGGGACTACAACATTTAGCCAATTTCGTGGTTCTATATTAACTCAAATATATTATGCATGTGATACATTTTACATTTTATCAAGGAATATAATAAATAAATTAAGTAATATATAGGGTTTTATACATATCAACATTCTCCATGCCTAACTTATTTCCCCCCATTTTTATATGTAATATTTTATTTTCTTATGACTTAGCCAAATATCAAATTTTTACTACTTAAACTAGAAATTTCCAAAATTCCAAAAATTTACCTCAAATAAAAAAAATTAATTCTAATTTCTTCCAAAACATCTGAAAACAATATATCTATGTAATTTTTTTACAAACATTACCATTATAAAAAAATTGGAGCCCCTTACATCACTAAAGAGTCTAAGTACACAATGTTAATAAAATAACATACCAAAATAACAATTCTAAATACTCAATACCCAATAGATACAATTATATCAAGGTTATTTATCATAAAAATTGCATGATATTGATATTAATGGGTTTATAAAGGGGGTCTAGGTGGTGAAAACAATATATTAATTCATAGTAAGTGAAAAAATAAAATGATAAATCCCATACATTTTCCCCCTTATATTTGGGATTTTTATATGTTTTAATAACATAAATACTATATATAATTTACATATATTGGGATCATATCTTTATTTATTGATCCCGACATCAATTTTTTTATGTTCTTATTTAGGTTTCATTAAGGTGAGACTTTTTTTTTCAGAGTACCTTTTTATCTTATAAACATATATTTCCCACAACATCACCATTATATCACACCCATGTTATCCTATGATCATTTATATACTTTTACCTTACCTAAGTCTATTAATTTCACTCCTTGTAATATTACTGTTGTTTTTCCATTTCCATCTCATCATACTTATGAGGGTCCCTAGGATGTCTATAAAAACAAGGTTGTGAGTGTTACATTAACTCCGGATCATACTATGGATCTTGAGCATTGTCACTTGGATACATGGTTAATTTTATATTAAATATTTTTCAATTATTTTCATTAGTTTTTATATTGGATGGTAATGAAATTATTATTTTTATAATATATGTCTTCCAGAAGTATATAACATGGAACTACATGGATGGATGTTATATAAAACCAACATGCATACGATATTTTTTAATTTTATGAATATCAATAAATGATATGAGAAAATATTAACATGTTTAATATATTTATGGGTAGATTCCTATATATAGTGATACAATTCATATATGGTGAATCTCAATGAAAAAGTTCATTCTTAAACAAATGATAGAGTATGGGCCAAGATAAGGTTGATTTTTTATTTAAATATTATTATCATAACAAATTCTACTAGATAGTTATTTATTTAATTTATATGGATCTTTTTCAACTTTACCTATGTATAGAATGTTAGGGCATGCCACATGATGGAATTTAGTGAGGTGTGGCGGTGTTACACACCTGATAATTATCAAGGATGGTTAGATATAGTGTGAACCACATGAGAGGGTATTCTGGGATTTTAGTATAATCTAGTAAATTAATATTTTATGATGATTTCTTATTAGATGAGTTATTAGTTTTAGGTAAAACATTACATACTATTGGGTGAAATATTATGTATGATAATTAATAAAATATATTATAAATATTTAAGATATATATAAACCAAACTAAAGTGTATACAATTTTTTAGTTTTTATTTTCATGTTTAGTTATAATTTTTGAATATTGGTAGTTGACACATAAGTTGAAAACATTTTCTCTCTAATAAAATTAAAAAGTATGGAAATAAAATCAATGAGATATTTCAAGATAGTATTGTAGGAATTTATTGCCAATATTATTTAATAATTATATATTTAAAAATATATGTGTATAGAGTCAATGTTTTTAATTATTTCATAGATAACTATGAATACCATTAACATATAAGAAAGGAAAAATTAACATCCAAATGATAACCTCTATTAAATTTTTATTAGGGGAATCACAATTTTATTTTTTCTAGTATTGGAGAGAGTACTATGTCATTAATGTAATGTATTTAATGGTTTACTGGTGGTGTTTTGACGATAATTATTATAGATAAATAATTAGTAGATTCAATTAAGAAATCTACATGAGTAAAGATAGCTATAATTTTTAAAAAACCACAAATGTAAGGGTTGATTAAGTTGGTTATACATGGATTTTTATTTTACACATTTGATAAATCCAATAAATTTGAAATCATATCTTGATATATATATATATATATTTATATATATATCCTCTATGCATTCAGGTTCCAGTCTCATTATCCATTTCCTTCTTTAGAACCACCTTTCATTGATGAAAACACTTTTACTACACATAGTGAGGATGTTATAGTCAGATGGAACTATATTGATATTGGTGGTGGTTATTTTAGTGTTAACCATGGTCACCATAATCTATTATATACTTCTATACACATATAATTGAGTTGAATCATAAGTGTTGTTTTCATGTAATCATGTTTTACATTATGTAAAATTATTATTGGGTTTATATATAGTAATATTCAATTTAGAGTTTATTCTCATAAACCTATGTTTTAATTTAATAATATTTTATTAAGGTTTCATTTGAAATTAGTGAATTTATAGGTATTTATTCATCCATAGTACTTATTTGGTTACTCTTAATAGAATTTCAAATTGATTTATTTTAAAAAATTACTTATTTTTTCTACTATTCACATTTGGTTATATTTTTTATAAGAAATTTTTTTAAAAAATATTAATAGAAAATTGTAAAATGATTTATAAATTATATTTAAGATGTTCAATAAATTGATTTCATGTTTTATGGAAAAGATAATTGGATACAATATGATTCTGAGTTTGGGTAAATTGGGGGTTAATTTTTCCATTTTTTCATTAGAGGATAACTAAGGCTCTATTTAGAAACATATATTCAAATATTCTTAATAAACTCATCATCAAAGATAAATGTTTTAGAAAAATATATGGTGATTATTTTATTTTACCAAAAACTATTATAAGTAAATATCATCCACTCATATAAAAGTAAAAAAATATATTTTCCAATGAAACATATAGAAACAATTATAAAAATTCAATTATTATATATGTTAAGTGTTATAATAAACTTTAAAAAAGTTTTATAAAAAGTAACCATTGTGATTTTTAATAAATTTTGAGCTTTTATCCTAGTTTAAAAATTTATATTCATAAGAAAAAACATCCAAAAATAGAGATGTGTTATAAAATCTTATCAAAAAAAAATTAAGATTATAAAATTTTATTTATATCAATAAAATAAAAATGAAATTTTCCTACAACGAATCACATGAAGAAGGTAAATCATGATACTCATTTCTCATAGGATTATTATTTTTTAAATTGTTTCTAAATATATTATAACTGGTATAAAAAATGATATGATCATATAATATTGATAATGAAGATAAATTCTAAAGACATTCTATTCATAATTGATTCGATATATAATAAAAATTATAAGTGAATAAAATACTAATTAATAATGGACAATCAATATTTTTGATCATCTAATTCTATTTTATGATTATCCATGTAATGTCATTAATATTAAAATTGTAAATTTGTTTCTTACTTTGTCTTCCCTCTTTTTAAAGTCAATTTAGTTATGTATTAGTGTTATAATTTATGATAATACCTATTATTACATGATCATGATATATTAATTATCTACCAAATCCAAAATATGTTTAACCTTATTAATTTTATAATTTTTATTATTTTTTCATAGTGGATTGATGGATTAAAAAACAATATATATGTAAATTTCATAATATAATCTTGATCATAATTATGAGGGTTCTGAAATAAAAAATCAATTTAAATATATATATTTTTTTTTTGGAAATTATTTTAAAACATTTAAAGTTTTTCATTAATGAATAATAGAGTTTTTAGGAAAATAATAAAGGAAATGAAAATAATTTTTTTTATAAATCTATAAGAGAAATGAAAATGATTTTTTAATAATCTCTTTTTATATTTTGAAAAATAATTTAATAAAAGAAAATAAATGATTTAGAATGTCTTGTATGATGATTTGAATGCCTGAGGATTTGGGAGTCCTTATTATTATTATTATTATTTTTGTTGTGGTTAAAACAATAGTTTTTTTTAATTTCAAATAATATTTATTTATTCTTTTAAATGTTTTGAAATGTGATTTGAAAATGTTACCTATGAGATATAAACCAAACTAAATACAATTAAAGTTATTCATAAGTGGGAAATTACAACAAAATCCCATAAAAATAATTATTTCACACAATGTATTATTACTAACATTTGATAAATTACATCCATAAAAAGTAAATATATCCATAGGGGACATTTGATAGAAAAAAATGAAATATTTACAACTAGAAAATCTAATTGATCATCTTCAACGTTGAGGACACCAAATATCCAAACACAACCTATAAGGGTAAGTGAAACATGAATGAAAAAAATAATGTTTCAAAAACTATAATATGAAATAATAAGTGTGAATTTTGAAGTGATAGGGAAAAACAAATAATATAGTAAGTCTATATATAGAAATTATATCTGATTATTATAAATATAGTTGTTTCAAATATGTTCATTATAAATATTTTCATAGTTCATATATCCAATACGTATACTAAATACATTTATTGATAAGTAGTAAATTTGAAATAATATAACTCACAATAAAATAAAAATATGAAATTAAAATATTATAAACATATATATTTATCTATTATCCAGAAATATTAATATTATTATAACTAAAATATGATATCATTTTTATATAAAATTCAAATTAAGAGTTTAATATCAATGGAACAGTAAAATTAAAAATTTAGAATATATATAATTAATTAATGGTACGTGTTAAAGCATATTTAATATAAATGTAATACTTATTTTTAGAGAAATGTTATATTTTTATTGTATATTTTTCTTATTAAATAAACTATACAAATTAAAAAAATTATCATATATGAAAATATACATTAACATCATATAAACTATAAATTGATATGAAATAAAGTTAAGAACACATAAGATTTAAAAACATCATTTTTCAATAAATGCCATTTTATATGTAATTTAATTTTTTATTTTAAAATCTAAATATAAAAAATTTATATTATGAATTTTTATAAAATAAAATTAATTTTTAAATAATTAAATCTATATTAGATTAGTATGAATTTATGTGACTTTTATAAAATAATTGGGTTTTAAGTGAATAATAAAAATAATGAATTTACTAACACTTTCACTTTTATAATTATTTAATAATTATTTGAATGTTTTTCAAGAAACTTTTTAATAAAAAAAATATATTTTATAATGTTAAATTATTTATTTTAAAATAATATTTTGATATATAAAACTGACACACACTTTTTCGAAAATTTAGGGACTATTTTGATGAAAACTATTTTTCATTTGTTTTATTTAACAAAATTTTCAAATAGAGAAATGAGGTTTTTTTATTATATTAATGTTAATTAAATATTATTTGAATAATATTTTTTTGATACTAATATAATCAATAACATTGAGTGTTACATAAACTGTTGTTGAAATTAATTTATATTAAATATAAAAATATTATTTGAAAAATATGATACAATATTCATAATCATTAGCTTCAAATTATCTTATAATTCTCAATTTATTTTTAGGAATTAAAAATAAATTACTGAGTTAAAAATGTGTTCTCTAGATAAAAACCCAAAAAATGGAAAAAGTAAATAACTATGAGTAAATAATATAAAAAATGTTTAAAATAGGTGTGGAAAAGTTTATTAGAGTATTTAAGGACCTTAAAATTTCACACACAATATTATTATCCAAATTTTCATCACATTTCATATGAAATACGAGATCTATTTACATTAAAAAGAATCATGTGTAAAAAATTTCATACTATTCAATTATAAATGGAACCAACACCCCTATACCTCACCAAACATCCAAGGCCCCTTAGGCTAAACGCCCACTCTACCCTAGTAAATAATAAACCTACTCTTTATGTATAATAATATTTTATCTTTCCAAAATACCAAGCTAAGGTTACTTTAGGTGGAGACTAATGGAAAACATCCAAATTGAGAGGTAATATTTTCTACAACACCTTCTTAACTCCTTTCTAATTGTACCTTGAAAAATCACTTCTATCCATGAGATTTTCGAAAAAATATTATTATTAATAATTTTTTTATGTTTTTATACTAATGGTAAATCCATTTTTCACCTTCCTCCAAAACCTTTCAATAAATGAAAACATTTTAATGCATACCTGTGGACTACCACCTCTAGGAAATACGTATTCTATTTTTCATTGCTATATTTCATGGTAGGTTTAAAAATGACATTTAATAATATAATATTATATTTATAACATTTTAATGATTCTAAAATTATATGATATTTTATTTTATACCTTCATTATATTCCACAAAGAATGAGTGTGTTGTCCATGTGTACATATCGACCACCATCTCCATGTGATGATGTTTCTCTTTTGTTTTCCATACTGACTAACGTGGGTAGAATAAACCACATATGCAATTTGTTAAAATTTTATTTACTAAACCATTAAAATTACATAATGATAATATTATAAATTCCATAAGGTATACATATAATAAATAGTTATAGTAAACTTAACTACAAAAAGAATATATGAAAGTTCCATTCTAATTTGAGCCTATTCATGGAAAACATATTTACATGTATAAATTATGTGATAATGGAATAATAAAGGAAATAATATTCTAAAATTATGTATACTACTAAAACTATATCATTAAATTTTTTCCTTGCTTAACTTACCATGAATGTTTATGAGAAATTGAATGAAGAACTCCAAGTAACTAACATAAGTTGAAAGAATTTAATAAATTGGCGAAACATGATAATAAATAGTATATATAAAAATAAATATATATTAATATGGTTCTTAGGAATTTTTTTAATAAATTTAATTTTATTATTCATGAAGCTAAGTGAAATTTATGAGTACTTTTTTACACAAGGTATGGGTTTCTATATAAATCACCCTTTATTTAGGAATGTTTGGATATTATACACCAATCATTAGTTGTACAGTGAAACTACTACCCCATTGATTCTTAATATAATAAATTATTTTTTAACTACTAAAATTAAATTCAATGCATGCTCTTCCTTTTTATGTGATATGATTTATGTATTCCCTAGTATATAAGATTTTTTAGTAACTAAATTTACTTTCTCAAGTTATAATGACTCTACTTGGGTTTCATCTATCAATTCATATAGTATACCATATTTCTATCTCAAGAGATCATTTTTTATTCAAATATTATTTATTTATGAGTTATAATACTTCTTTAAAATGAAACATTGTTAAGAATAACTCATATCCACTTAAATGATGGTTTCCCATCCTTTTCCATAATTTACATTATCTCCATTGTTCCCCTTATTAATTGTAAACCTAATAAAGTGTTATCTCATTTTAAAATCATATTTACCTTATATAATTTTAAAATAATGTTTTATTATTATTTTTTATGATGTTTTATTACATCAAAGGTGTTTTAAGACATAAAAATGGATCTTAGATGACCCCTTTGTGACTTATCAGTTACACATTCTCATTCATTTCCCCTGTAATGAAATATTATCCACATGTACCTATTCTATTTTCAAATATATTTACATTGTATATAAACCTATTTATATATTATTTTCATTTCTGGGGTTATACAAGTTTTTAGTTTCATTTTAAATCACCACTTTTATGTAAAACTATTTTAAGGGAACATTCCTATGTAGTATATCGCATCGAGCATAACACCGATAAATTATTTTTAAACCTTGTATATCTTCTATAAAACATAATTATTTTATATATAACCCAATTGGATTATTTTTTGGTTATGTGAGAAAGCAATATGAACTTTAATTCTATAAAAATATCAATAACTTATTTTATAATGCTCCACCAAAGTGGTGCATTTTTATTCTTTTTTTCAGGATCCTTATCATGAAATATCAATTTTATAACTTAATGTTAAATAAATTTCTTCCATTTTTGAATATGAACACCCAAATTATTTAATCTCTTATTATGTTTAAAACAAGTAGGATTTATCATTTAGTTATTCCTTAATTCAGAATTAGGAACCCCACATCCTTGTTATGGGTTTTATTATGCTTATGTTTTATGTATGGTTTATTTTCCTATTGTGGTACACATATGTATGTTTTTTATTTATATGATAGGTGGAATTGGTATAATATATCCCTCAAATTAATTGTTCAATTACTTTTATCTCATGAGATGTTATTTTAGGTATAAGGGAGTATACATAGTCTTATATGGGACTTTTTATACTATATAATGATGGACATGGGTGTAACTAATGAATTATGTTTATGATATCATATTTTATGTTGCTTACACATTTAAAATATCTTAAAACATCATTTAATCATTATATTTATCCATTATTATAATTAGAATATGTATGATATCAATTTATTCAACTTGAATCTCATGTACTTCTTTATTTCCATGCTTATTCCCTTACTGGGATTTATTGATCACTGTTTTACCTATGTATTTTATCTAGGATATGATGTGTAGTTTTAGAATAGTTTTCAGAGTTGGGATTAGTATGTGTAGTTTTAAATAAGAATTATATAATTATGTTAGTGATGACCTATCTGTACGTATAATATTCTAATGACAATATACCTATAGATCCTCGATCTTTTATCTATCAGAAAATAATGTTATGAATTATGAATAAATATGTGTTTAGGGATTGGGTTGTTATAGATAGAATCATAGGAAGTTCTAATTATTTTTGGGGATTAGTATTAGGGAACCATACTAAAATCTCTATAAATAATCCAATGTATAGGATAACAGCCTATAATTTTTGTAAAGTTGTGATTGTGTGGTTTTATATACAATTACATCCCTATATGTATACTAGGATATTGATGTTAGCTCTGGAATAGTTTTACCTAGGGTTAATAAACTTGAAGGGGGAATGTTAAGTATTAACTCAACCACTAGTTCATGAAAAGGTGGCTTAACTACACACCTGGATAGTCACTCTTAGGGTATATGCATTGTTTGATCATATACACTTTAGGAACCACAATAAAGGATTTATTTTATCTTTAATTTGAGGTACTTATTCATGAAGTATATGTAACCCAACTTAATGTTACCCCTGTTAAAAGAATATTTATATATGAAAAATTAAAGGAATTATGGGCTAACATGATGGTGTAAATGGGTAAAATTTATTATAGTTGATCCAATTTATGTTATTGAATATAATAATCAACCAATAATTTTAATTTTACTCTCCCATGTTTTGTTTTTAGTGATGGATGAAATTAGAAATATCCAATTCAATCTTAAGTAAAAGGGATATTTTGATAATTTCCTTAAATTATAAAATATGTATAATGAGATATGGATTTGGAAATATGATTTTTATTGATAACAAACTATCTTGTAAAGTGATTAAAAACTTAACCATAAATGAAATCCTTAGTGCACCCAAGAATTAGATGATGAATTCTTATAATAGGTTTGATGCAGGAGATGATGAAGGAAAGAAGACTCCATTTCCATTATGTAAAAAATATGGAAAGAAGAACCAAGGGTCTTTCCTCAAGGGGCTATTAGATGATTTATTAATAGAATAGGGTTCATAATGTATCAAAATTCCATTACAAAATGAAGTGTTTTATTAATACAATTGAAATAAATAGAGTTCATCATAAGGTACCATTAATAATTCAATTTATTTCATGTGAGAAACTTGTTCTTTATCAAGTATAATTCCATAATCCATGGATTAACCAACATAACACCCATCACCAAACTCCAACACCAAAAGTAAAATATAATTACAATGAAAGAACTAATCCCAAATTTCATCCTAATCTTTAAGGTGAACGTACCCTCTAATCCAAATTTGTAGATATCTTGCTGGAATTATATTCTAGGAACAATATTATATTAACAAAATTTTCAAAGATCATTAAATCCCCACCCTAATTATTTTATTATCAATGAAATAATAACGTGATTTGATTATTGTAATCCATGTTTATTATTATAGGAATATGTCTTATATAAATATTATAATCCTTTATTTACAAAAATTAAATGTGATTCTAGAGATCGACTAGTTCACCCAACTTAGAGGAATGATTATCTGGAAGAAGGAAAAATCATTTCGTATTAGACTTTTATATTCTATCAATGAATGGAAAATAGTAAAAAAAAAATATAGACAAACATTTATAAAATATGATTCTTGATACAAAATAATGGTAGACTATTTCCCCAAATAGTAGGACACAAACTAAATATTACAGATAAGATTATTCTATGGAATGCGATATGTTTCCTAGGTTTTTAAGGTTAATACCTCTATAAATTTTATCATGTTTTGTATATATAATTTATATTCCATTAAAATATTCTTATTGGTATGTTATAACTAAAATTTTTAGGATTCAATTTATTTAAGGGGGATAATGTTTTTCCTCAGGTGTTAGCATCCATTATTATTATTATTATTGATATTTATTTTAGTTATTTTAAAGAACGTTTATCAATTAATTCAATAGAACTAAAAAATTATTATAAAATGTTAACTACAAGATATGTACCAAACTGAATACACTTTATTCATTCAAAAGATGGATATAAAAATAAAAGCACCTAAAACTAAGTACTTTACACCATGGATTTTTACTCATAATAGATTATGTACATCCATTAAAAGTGCACAAATAAATATGGGTATAACTTGGAATCATTCTATATAATATTCATCCTTGAGGATCACCAACATAAAAAAATATAATAAGGAATAACAACAAGAAAGGAGAATGTATGATGAAAAATATTTAATACAAAATAGGAACTATGCCTTGTGAAGTGAGAGTGGAATGAACAAATGACTTAGTAAGTTTATATATAGAAAAAAATCTAGTAGTTAGAAATATGATCATTACTAATATGGCCATTGAAAATATAATCATTATAAATATTTTCATTGGTCATATATCCAATAAGTATACTAATCTCATGTATTATTATGAAGTTAATTTATAATATTATAAATGATAATGAAATACAAATACAATATTGAAATATTATAATTATATATATATAATAATGTGTTACATATAAATATTAATTATTTTATTACTAAATTATGATAAAATGTACATATAAAATTATAATTAAGATTTTAATATCAATAGTGTAGTAAAATTAAAATCTATAATATAAATAATTAGTTATTGGTATTCATTAAAATATACTTAGTATAAAAGTAATATTTATTTTCAAATAGATTTTTATTAAGTATTTTATATTTTATCCTCATACGTATAATATAAAATATTTATAATAATATTATATATGAACTAACATATTTACATCACTTAAATTAAAAACCTATATGAAATAATATTAACAACACTTAATGTCTATAAACATTATTTTTTAGTAAGAGAAGATTTATTTATAATTTTATTTTTTTCTTTTAAAATTTAAATATATAAATTTTAGAATTATAATTTTATAAGATAATATTCATTGTTGAAATAATTATATAAATATTATCTTAGTATTAATTTTTTATATTTTTATAAAATAATAATAATAATTTTGAATAATAAAATAAGGATTTTACTAATAATATCAATTTTATAATTATATAATAAATACAGAATTTTTTATAAAAATAATATTAATATAAAAATATATATTTTATAAATAAAAATTATTTATTTTAAATGATATATTAATATAAAAAACAAACATTAAACCTTTTAGAATATTTAGGTAATGCTTTAATGAAAATTATTTTTTGTTTGTTTTATTTAATAAAAGTCTCACATTGTGGAATTATGATTTTGAATAATTTTAATATTAATTTAATATTATTTTCATAATAATATATTTTTTAATTTAAATAGATTTAGTAACATTGATAATTGTTCCCAAATATAAAACTTAGGCTAAAAAATACATATTTTTATAAAAACAGGTTTTTGTGTGTTACATGAGCTAATGTTAAAATTAATTTTTTCGCGAGGATAAAAATATAATTTGATAAGTTGGGTTCAATATTTATAATCAGTAGGATCAATTTATATAAAAGTATTATTTTATTTTTAGGCATTAAAAATAAATTACTTTGGTAAAAATGAGTTACCTTGTTAAAAACCAAAAATAGTAAAAGTAAAAAATCAAAGATTAAATAATATAAATAAATGTTTAAAACATATATATAAAAGTGTGTTATTGGATTTATAGAAATAAAAAATTCCCAAAAACAATTTTTATTTATTTTTTCTTCACATACAATGTGAAACATTTGATTTCATTATATTATTGATTTTTATATGCGAAAAATGACCTTCCCTTCAATTAAAAAAAGAAACCACAACCACTATACCTATCAACAGTTAAAATTTCATTATTATTTCCAAAATATCTATCCTAGGATCTCATAAAACCTATCTAAATTTTATATAATCCTTGATATTTTCAAAATATCAAGATAAGGTTTCTTAATATGGGGATAAATGGGAATATCCATAGAGATAGGTAATATTTTACACCCCCACCTTAATTCCATTCGACTTATACCACCCCAAGCCTCTTATGTACAAGATTGTATTATTAAATAAATATTATTAATATTATGTTATGTTTTTATAAAAATGGAACATGTATTTTATAAATTCTTCCAAAACCTACTACAAAATTAAATCGTCATCAAGCGTACGTGTGAACTACCACCTCCATGATTGACCTTTGTTATTTTTCAAAATTTCCATTAATAGATGGATGAAAATGATTATTTATTAAGAAAATATGATATCTGTAGCATGTTAATGATTCTGAAATGAAATGATATTTTATTTTATACCTTCCTTTTCTTCTGCAAAAAACAATAGCATCATCTGTGTGTGTGTCTGAACTACCGTCTCCACATAGCGATATTTATATTTCATTTTCCATATAAACTAACATGGGTGGAATAAAATATATATGAAATGTATAAAAATTTTATTTCCTAATTCATTAAAATTATTTACTGATAATATTTTAATTTCCATTAGTTATATTAATAATAAACGGTTACAATAAATATAACCTTGGAAAAATACATATAAACGTACATCTTCTAATTTGTGTCAATTAATGGGAAAACTATTTACTTATATAATTTATGTGATAATGGAATAATAAAGAACATAATAATATTTTTTTGAGATTATGAAATTATGTATCAATACTTTGATATTGGTCAATATATAATTAAAGTTTATGAGAAAATTACTAAAGGAATTCAAGTGACATACATTAGCAGAAAGCATCTAACAAATTGGTGAAACAAGATGATAAATTTTCATTTTAAAAGAAATATAGATAGATAATGATCCTAAAAAAGTTCTAAATAAACCTAATTTAATTATTTTGGAAGTTAAGTGCAAGTTCAAATGGATTTTTGATACAAGATAAGAGATTTCATCAAAATCACACTTCATTGAGGCATACTTTGATATTATGAACCAATATTTATATATATAGTTTATCTAATTACCATTGGATTTTTAATAAAGTAATTTATTTGTCAAATATAAAATTTCACTTAAATTCATGATATTTCTTTTTGTGGGCTATGATTGATGTCTTCTATAGTATATAAGGGACTTCTATAACTCAATTTGTTTTATGGGATTATACTTTTCCTCCTTGAACTTAATCTTTCATTTTATGTGGTATATAATATTTATATCTTTCCAAAATGACCCTAAGGCCTTCATTTTTGTTTTATTATGGATAATACCCCTTTTAGGGGTTGAAGGGGAACCCTTACATGGCCCGTAGGCCCAAGGCACAATTTCTGATATGACTCATAGGCCAATACATGACCTGAAGTCCCCGAGGCATACTATGGCCCTTATATGACCCATAGACCCAATCCACAGAACTACCACTCCCTAGATTATGCATCATTAATTTCATATCTCTCCACCTTGCATTGCTAATCGGCTAGCATTTCCTCGTACAATACTGAACGGTACCTAGTCCCGATGGCAGTTGCAATACCCTCTCATTCTTCCAATCCGACGAGCTCTACTTCTGGTGACTGATTCTATTTGATTTGATCCTCTTTTTTGGCCTGATCTATGTGAAATTGGGCCACTCCATAGTCTATATGGCCCGAAGGCCCTAACGCTCGAATGCCTTTGATGAATCGAAGGTCCTGAGACCCGTAGGCCCAAACTAGTGGCCTGAAAGCCCCAATCAGGTGAATAGTTCTGACTGCTACAGTACCTGCTACAATACTACTGGAGTAAAACTCATATTAATATTATCGTATTTTTAAAAAGATCTATATTATTTTTTATGATGTGGGATCTAAAAAATGGTGTTTTAAAATATAAAAATGGATCTTTCATACCTCCTTCATGACTTGTCGATCACAAATTCTCTTTCTTTTTCTACCATTAATAAAACATGGTTATCATATAATTATTCTATATTTTTATATAGATTTGTTACATAAATACCTATTAAAATTTCATTTTTTTGGGATTATACAAGTTTTTAATTCCCTTTAAAATTTCCAATTTTAATTAAAACAATTTTAAGATTACTTTCCTATTTCTTATCTCACATGAAGAATCACCACCATCAAATATTTTTAAACCATGAAAATATTTTAAAAATATTAATTATTTTATACATAACCTCTTAGTTCAATTCCAGTTTTATGCAATATAATAACTTCATTCCTTATTTAAAAATATCATTTATTTATTTCATAAATCTTCACATAAGTTATACATTGTTATTCATTCTTAATATAGATCCTTGGAATGAAATATTTATATTAAAACTCAATGATCAAGACCTGTGTTTAATTTTCAATTAAAAAAATAAAAATTATTTAATTTCTTAATTTCTTGGGAATCCGTACGATTTATCCATCAGTTATTCTATTACATAGAATTATGAAACCCATTTCTTTATCCTTGGTTTGATCATGAATTTAATTTATGTATGGTTTATTTTACTCATTTTTCATGTATTTATATATGATTTTGATTTTTTTGATGAATTGTTATAGAATTATATATCCCAAAAATGCATTGAAAAAATCCTTACAACTAATGAATTTTATTTAAGGGAATAAGGAGTGAACCAAGTCCACCAGGGGACAATTCCCACTTTATGATTATGTTCTTGGGTAGGACCCTTTAATTATGTTTATGATGCAATATTTTATATTATTTATACATATTGATGATTTTAGGACATCATTTTATTTGGCCATGTATCCATGTTTATTATCATCATATTAATGATATATTTTTTAACTATTGACCCTACAATTATTCTTTATTAATAGCTTTATTGCCTTATTTGGATTTGTCACCAACACTTTTCCTTTTGTTATTTCCCCATGATATCTGGTGAAATTTTAGAATATCTATGAGTGTTTGGAGAACTAGGTGGAGTTTTAAAAAGAAATTTTGTTTTTATATTTATAGTGAAGTATTTTTATTTATAATACTACAAAGACTCTAGACTTATAGATCCTCAATATTTATTTGTTAGAAATGTATTTTAATAATTTTCATGAACCAAGCCAGGTTGACCCTAAATTGGTTACCTGAGTTGGCCCATGAAAAGGAACAATAAGCATTCCTAATCCTCCCAGGATGACAAAAAGTTCCAAGGGAATCAACCAAAACCAAATGGAATTATTTTTCCCCAAATAAATAAACTGAAACAACAAGAGATAAGGAGAGAATCCTAAAATAAATACCATTTTCTAACTGAACATCATTTATCATAAACTAAAAATACAACAAGTCAAACATCAAAACCCAAAATAAACTTAACAAATGCCATGTCTCTATGTGATCTTGGGGTTTACTCTTCGATCCCAAAATCTGAAATCTCCCATAATGATCAAAACCAAGGTGGAAACTGCACCAGAAGCTAAAAACAAGAAATAAGTGTAGGCGTGAGTATTAAAACTCATAAGGAATTCCCGAACAAATCTATTCCCAATGAATTTTTCTAAAAAAATAATCATCAATTCTAGGTTTGAAATATAAAATATATAACATAGGTTTTCACACATTTTATCTTAAAAACAAATCACATTCCATTGACTATTTCACTTAAAAATGGGTTTCTATTCCCAAGATAGAGACATTAACATTTTAAAGGAGAATAAGGGGAGTAAAAAAGAAGGTGTTTTTATTTTAAAAGGGAGAAATAAAGTGTATAAATTTTTCTTAATGTTTTCTTTAATAATATTAAAACCAACACATAACTTTTGACAAATAATTACAACATATAATAGAGTAGAAGAAATTATTACATAAAAATGGAAATGGAATATAGAATATATGAGTAAAAAACGAACAAGGAATCTCAATAATCCACCATAAACAACTAACTAACAAAGAAAATGGAAAAACAGAGCATCTCATTGGATAATATTGAACATAATAACACTTAACTCGTATCTTAGGAATTCCTCACCTAATGACATCAATTTATCCACACGCTCATTCTTACCCTACAAGGCCTAACTAAGGGGCACAATCCCAAAGAAGAGCTAGGTCCATACTAAGGGACATTAGACAGTGAAAAACCCATAATATTTTAGCAACCATTCATAATAAATCCCCTAGCTATTCTAGGTTCCCATGTGATGTCTAAAGAGGGGGTGTGAAAAAAAAATGAAACATGTAATCAACCATACATACAAGCCACCAACCAATGTTACAAAAACGAGAACCACCCCAACTACCCTAAGGAACAATCCCTTGAATTCAAACCATAAACACATGAAGGAATTCCAAATCCAAGAAAATTCCCACCTCTTCATCAACAAAAAGACAGGGGACACATCCCAAGGTGGTTTTTCTAATGAAGCCATTTCTAAGTGCCAACCAGGCCTCAAGTAACCCTTACATGTCAAACCATCTCTTGAAGAACCACACACACACCACTTTTAATATTATAAATCCATTTATAAACCCCGTTTTTAAACACAAAACACAATTTTAGAAACAAAATACCATTGAAAATACAAAACCACACTTTAGGAACCATGAATAATGTTAAAAAACAAAAATAGATTTTAACAAACGCTTAGTTTGTATAGATTAACAAAAGAATTACATATACATAAAAACAAGGGATAAATCACTGTATTTCTTATCAAAAAATTATTCTAAAAATTATAAATTATTAATTATCATCAAAGGAATGTTTTAAAATAAATTAATCATTGTATTTTTAAATTTAAAGTCCAAATGTATAGGGATCCTTCATTAAACCAGATGCGGTTTAACAATGCCAACACAAAATAAATCTACAAGGTTTCCAAGAAGCAAGTAAATCCACAAGGAAACCTAAGAAGAAAAAACCCAATTTTAAACTCAATGAAACAAGAACCCTAGATCTAAAAGACTAAAGGATAAAAGGAAATACAATGAAAATATAAGAAGAAGGAATATGAAGAAGGGGGGATAAGAATAACCTAAGAAATCACCAGATAACCTTGAATAAATCAACTTAAAATCACCATGGAATGAGATGGGAGGCTTGGGGAAGTGGTGAGGATCCTCCAAAGGCCATAAAGATTGAATAGGGTAAGAATATGATGTTTTTTGGGGTAAACCCCAAAGAGGGTAGAAGAGGAATTTAAAATTTCTAAAACACCTAGGCACTGTGGATGGTTAGGATGCATGGTTTCCAAAACCATGTGCCAACTGTGTGACCATTAATAGACACAATGGGAACCTACATAGTTTGGTCTCATGGATTAGGAAATCGTGCACCAACAGTGTGACATGTATCTATAAAAAATTGAAGAGTCATGTGCACGCCTTCCGCACAATTTGGCTAACAGTTCTTGGGTTGTGCTCCCTCAACCAGAGACATATAAAGACTCACACAATTTCTATTTAGAGCCCCAATGTTTGGATCATACTATACATACCCTTGTAACTCAAACCATGAATGTTTAAAAATAAATAAAATGGATATTATCTTTAAGAGGGTGCATAAATACCCCTTAACTATACACCTAAACCATGAAATTAATGAAACAAATGCCTGAAATTCATAATTTCAATCTGAAACCTCCAAAAATCAATATATAAGATAGAAAAAATGGTAAACCATAATAAAAGAAGAAAATAAAAATTAGGGTAGGACAATTCTCCCGACCATTTGAATTTCTTCCCCAAGAAATCCATGAAATCTTTATTTGATCGATCCAAAGGGACAAGGTTCACATACTCATATGATTAAAATCCTCAAACCAAAGAGAATCTCAATAAATTCCAAACAAATATTAATAATATTTAAACTAAAATTTAAATATCATTTTTCATTTCCAAAATTCAAAAAATTACCAATTAAAATCAGGTTTCCACAATTTCAAAATAAGTTTTTTTAGAACGATATGAAAATAAAGAAAATCAAAACAAGAAAATGAATAAGGGAAACTAGTGTTAGTGAGAGACTTGGAAACATTATTGGAGGTCATATACTAATTTTTTCACTATTATGAAGAATCTTCCAAGACCATGTTCCTACCTCCACCTGGATTTCCAGACCTCGTGAGCTCACTGAAATCACTATCCTAACTCTAATTTTATTTTCCAAAACACTATACAATCCACAAGAACCAAATAAAACAAAGAAAATATGACTTCCCATTGTAACCCAAGGCTTGGTTTAGAAAGTGTTATCCAAAAACCCTATCATACCTACACCCCATGTTCTGATAGTCCTTCTACATATACCTTGGAATCCTAAATAAAAAAGGGTGCTCTGAAATCTATGTCATCTAAAGAAGGTTGCTTTGATAACCTTTTGTCATGAACCAACCCGGGTCGATCCCAAAATGGTAACCTGAGTTGGCATGTGATAAGGCCTGAGAGGTGTTCTCTATCCTCCTGGGTTGGAAACAAGCACCAAGGGAATCAACAAGAATAAAAAAGCAATGATTTATCATAAAATAAATAAACTAATGTAGCAGGAGATAAAGAGAGAAACCCAAAATAAATACTATTTTTGAAATGAACACCTTTTATACAAAAACTAAAAATACAAAAATCCAAATACCAAAACCAAAACTAAACATGACAACAACTAAGTCTTCATGTGACCATGAGTGTCACTCTCTGATCCCAAAACCCAACATCACCCACGATGATTGAAACCAAGGTGAAACCTACACCAGAAGCTAAAAATAATAATGAAATATAGGTGTGATTATTAAAACATAGTAGGCATGACCGAATAAATATATTCCCAATTAATTTCTTGTAAAAAATAATAATCAATTCCAGGATTAAAATAAAAAATATACAATGTAGTTTTTTACACATTTTCTCTTAAAACGAAGTAGAATCCATTGCCCCTTTTCACTTCATTTTTTTCATTACACAAGATGGACACAATAAAATTTTAGAGGAGAAGGGGGGAGTACAAAGGATAATGTTTTTATTTAAAAATAGATAAATAAAGTGTTAAACATTTTATTAACATTTTTCATAAGTATTTTAAAACTAAAAAATCACTTTTAATAATGAAATATGACATACAAAAGGGAATAATCCATGATCATATAACAAGGGAGATGAAATATAGCACATATCAATAAGCAACCAAACAAAGAATCATAATAATCTACTATAGAGCACTAAGTCCCAAAGGACATGGGTGAACCTAGGATCTTAGTGGATAATATAGAACATATTAACACTTGACTCATCCCGTAGTCATTCCTCACCTGATGACATCAATTCTCTCTCACACTTGATATTACCATACATATCCTAACTGAGGGCCACAATACCATAGAAAATAAAGGTATATACTAAGGACTAATATCCAGTGAAAAATATAGACTAGTATAGAAACCATTCCTAGAAAATATGCTAGCTATGCCAAGTTCCCATGTCATGTCTAAATAGTGGTGTACCAAACAGAATCAAACATCCAATCGACTATACACACAAGCCATCACCTAAGTCACACAAACCAGCACCACCCTGAACACCCCAAGAAGTATTCCCTTTCCTTAAAACTATAAAAACATGGGGGAAGTACCAATACATGGAAAACACTATATATTCATCAAAAATAATTTTATGGACCCATTTCAAGGTGGTTTTTCCAATGAAACCATTTTAACATTCCAACTAGTCCTCATGTAACCTTTACATGTCAAATCATATCTTAAAGAAATACACACACACCACTTTGAAAATGGTAAATCCACTTAAAAATCTATTTAGGAAACCCAAAACACCATTTTAGAAATGAAATAAATTTACAAATCAAAAAACCACACTTTAGAAACCATTAATCCTATAGAAAAACCAAACGATCATTTTAAAAAACACTTAACATGCATAGATTAATAAAATAATTACATATACTTAAAAAGAAGGATGAAATAACTTTATTTATTATGAAACAATTATTATAAAAATAATACATCATTAATTATCATTAAAGGAAGGAGAGAAAAATAAGAAATCAATGAATTAATAAATTTAAAGGCCAAATGAAAAGTGTCCCAACATCAAACCAAAATCTCTTGAACAACGCCAACCTGAAAAAAAAATCAATGAGGTTCTAAAGAAGAAAGAACATAAAAAATGAACCCTAAGAAGAAAAAACCCTCAATTTAAAACCAACAAAACAAGAGCCCTAGATCCACAAGACCAAAGGAGAAGAAGAACCACTAAGAAAAATAGAAGAGGAAATAAGTTGAAGAAGAGAGGAAAAGAATACCTCAATAAATCACCCTATAACCTTGAATAAATACTCTTTGAATCAACATAGAAGTAGATGTGAGGCATGAGAAACAAGGGGGGATCCTTCAAGGGTCGTACAAAGCGAATGGGGGAGTAATATAGTAATTTAGGGGTTAAACCCATAGAGGGAAGAAGATACATTTCACATTTTTAAAACACCCAATCACTATGAATGGTTAGGCTGAATTTTTTTTCAAATCGTACCCCAATTGTGGGCCCCTTATTGGATATAGTGGGAAACTGCACAGTTTGGCTGTATGGTTTGGCATCACAGTTTTAAAAACCATACACCAACCATGCTACATGGCTCTGTCAAATATTATAGAACAATGTGCACTCTTTCCAGTTGGTTTTTCTAACTGTTTCTGGGCTATGCGCCCTCAACTAGATACATCCAAAGACTCACAAAAATTTACCTTTGAGCCATAAGATTTTGATCAAACCGTACACATCCTTTGCAACTCAAATTGTACTAGTTCAAAAGGAATTAAAAAGGATCTCCGCCTGAAGAGGCTGATAGATTACCCCTTAACTATGCACTAAAACCACACAATAGAAGAAAGTCTACACATAATTCATAATTTCCATCTGAAACCACTAAAACTCAATATAGAATCCAATGAAAAATAGATATACCACAATAAAAGAAGAAAAAAACTAGGATTTGATACGAAATATAAAATAATATGTGTTTAGCACTTGGCCTGTGAAATGATTGATTAAGATCTAAAATCAATAAATAAATGATATAATAATATTTTATATAACATATTATTTGAATTGAAAAACCATCATAATATAATGATTATAAAATTTGGGGACTAATGGTACCAAAAATGAAATTTAAAAAGTGAAAATTGTGAAGGTCAGTATAATTATTAAGTAAATAATTATCAAAATATATATTATTATTATTTGTTTTTTATTTTACATTAATTTTATTTCTTGTTCATTATTTGAAAAAGTTTTTAAGGAATACAAATTTCTTTTGACATATCATAATGGTTGTCCTAGTCTAACACTCACTTGGTTAGACTGTGTGATTTTTGTTTAACCTATATAGAACCCATGGTGAATATTTAAAATTTTACTCAATACAATAATTTTATTATCTAAATAAATATAATTTTGGATTATTAATTTTTTAAAGAAATAATCATGAAAACCTTTTTGGTAATATTTTATATGAGTTTATTCTCAAATACTGAGTAAAACAAACATAATAAGATATGAGTAATTTTTTGTAGTTCATCCCATTCTTCTTATTTGGGAAAGAGTAATTTTCTTATTACATTATTTATTTTTATGGATTTTAAGTGTATATGTATTTTCATAAATAAAATATTTCAATTATTTTTTCAATCTATTTAGGACAATTGTTTGGTGCAATGAATAGGTCTAAAAATGTGATCAAAAATAAAGCCTAAAAATATACTTAAATAACATAGAATATTAAAATTGAATTGATGATGTAAATATAAAATTTATTCTTAAAAAGATACATTTATTAGATTTTTACTTGTTTCAAATAGAGTATATTTCAATATAAGATACATTATTAAATTATTTAAATAGTTTTATATTTTTAGTGAATAAATCACTAATAATTTTATTTCGATTATTTTGGAATTTTTGAGCCTATGAATATTGTATTTTTATAAAATGGTGGTTAATAAAATTTCTAACTAATATTTTGTACTACCTTTGAAAATAAAAATGACATTTTCTATGATAGGGGACACTTATATTGATTATGTTGTTTTCTACTTTTTGTAGTATAGTCAACCAAGGTATTGATCCAGTTTATCATATTTGTAAAAAAAGATCCCATCGTATATAAATTGATGACATGTATCACTATGGGAAAAAATATATAAAGAAATCAAATTTTCACTATGATGTTGATAAAATATTTTATAATTTTATCTCTTTTAAGGATTATAATGTAAAATTTAATAATATAAATTAGAATTGTTCAAAATGTAAATTGAATAAATTGAATAAATTGAATAAATTTGATAATTAAACCAATACATGTTGATCTAGTGTCGTTTTTTATATATATTTGTGATGTTAATTCATTCTAAAATTCATTAATTTAAAAATCATTCTCATATTAATTTTTTTTCATTTGATTTATTTACAATAATTAGATATGTTTCCAATTTTGAGGGGTTTTATAAAATTTTTCGCATATAATTTCTATTTCATTGAAAAATAACTATTAGTTTGTTTTAGATAATACAAAATAAAAATTGTATATAGTACACATCACTTATAAATAGTATTTTTATATTGAAAAAGTGTATATGGATTTCTAAAAAAATTCATATAATTAACATTACATTTTTCATGATTTTGAATAGAATAATTTTGTTCATTAGTAGAATAAGAATCACACTCAAACTACATATCATAACTGATAAGTGATGTAATAAATTCTTTTTATTTATTTTTAAATACAACATGAAAATACTTATAGAACTTATAATAGTGACAAAGAATACAATATATGTTCTTATAAACTGCTTATTGATAATTTTTTCCTATTAATTATTATCTTCTATTTTCAAAGTACTAAAATTACAAAAAAATAATCATTTCAATTTTTTACTAATGTAAATGTTTTCTCAGATAGTTTAAAATTTATTATTGAGAAGGATATTTCCTAAAAATTATTTAAGTGTATTTTTATCTCTTTAAACTACTTAAAATTAATAAAAATGACTTATTAAATTTATTTCTTATAATTGCATTTTCCATTTAACTACATTACAATTAAATATTAAAACTATTATGTCTTAAAGATTCTATGAAAAATTCTCTTATGTTTATAAGCTATTTATAATTATTAAAATGTGTTCATAACACATATTACCTATGACATCAGATTATTTTTAATAGATTTTTAATTAATTATTGAAAACATTTTTATTTATAAAGTATTTAAGTATTTTAATTATGTTTTCAAATTACCTAAAATTATTAAAAACAACTCTTTTCACTTAATACATAAGATATATTTTTCTGTTTTATGAATTTTTTTATTACTAAATATAGGTGATCTATAAATTTGTTTAAAGGTTATGATGCTTTAAAATTTTATAAAATTATTAAATATTCAATATAACACTTATTATAAATTATAGTTACTTTTATTTTATAATGATTCGAATAATTAATGAAAATTTTATTTATATGAAATTATTAAAGTGGTTTTATAATGTTTGTAAATTTGTTAAAATTATTAAAATCAATTTAGCATTTAAAACATTTTATGTCTACTTATTTTTATCTTCTTTCTCATTAATTATTGGAAAAGTAATTGTCCATCAATTATTTAATTTGTTTTCTTTTAGAAATTAAATGATATTCCTTTTTTGAAAAAAAAATTCATCATATTTTTCATACATAATATCATATGTTCTTGAAATATATCCATAATGTGAGTTCCTTCTAAGATTAAAATGTATAGATTTATTTTGTATAATTTATTGAAAGTTTATTGTTACAATAATCAATTATAATAGAAGCTAATACTGAAATTCAATTGGATTCATTATTGAAATTATTTTAACAAATAATTTTTAATAAGGTTAAAAAGAATAAGAAGTAGTGATTTAAGTGAAGAATGAGATAAAAGTTTCCTTGAGTAAATTGATGTACACAAACACGTACAAATTTGGGTTTTGTGAACTGATAGAAGAAATAAATAATGATCCCTATCTTAATGAGATATATTTTTATGTTGGAATTGTTGAAGATAAAGTATTTTAGTTGATTATTAGGGACATGTTATTTGGAAATTATTACACTTAATAAAGAATTTTGTTTGATATTAGATTATACGTATGATTCTTCTAATAAGATATATCTCCTAAATTTTATAATTGCATCAAACTATTTATACTATATTAAAAATGACATTATACATGTATTTTTTAATTTTTCTACTAAATACTATCTAATTATTAATACACTTGGATTTATGTTTATAAGACAATGTGTTCAGTAGATTACCAAGATAGTGGAATGGTTGTTAATAATGGTATTATGTTTCATCTATACCCATTATAAATAGTCTATATAAAGAGGCATAAATATTTCCATGATTAATAAATCTTTAAATTAGGTGATAATATAGCCACAATTTAGAGTCATATTTATAAGTCATTTATTATGGTGGTACATTTTAAACTGTGGAAATATAACTATTGAAATACAATTTTCTACGACTATTTCTCAAATAAAACTAATATCTTACTTATATTATTCTAATCCATGGAATTATATTAAAATTTAAGAGAATTATTTCTATGGATTCCTTAATTTACAATTAGATCACTAATTTCTCACATTCTTCTATTTCTAGTGGATTGAATAGACTTGTTATTATTATTCACAGTATGTAGAGCATAAAAATAAATAACAGATACTGATGGGTTATTTTGGAATCTCATGTTCTATAAATTTATATTAATAATAAAAACTAATCAATGAAATTAATAACTACGAGTGGTTTGAAATAAATTATATTGTATATATAAACCACACTATCTTAATATTTCTTCTTGATTCACTTTCCCAATAAAAATTAGATGAAATAATATAAGAACCAATGGAAATCCTAGTTTATTTTTGGTAATCCATAAATTATGGAAATATATATAATTTTTTTGGGTATCTAAAAATCTACATAGGGTTATATTACCATATGTAAAAATGAGAGATAAAAATAATAATTCTTTGACTTACGTGATATAATCTAATTGGATTTCTTTTTTTGTCATTATATCACTTTATACAGTTTGACAACATTAAATAAAGAAGTATCCCAAGGGTCTGAATTTTTCTCAACTACCTTCAGAAATATAAAAGAAAATTATAGCTTTTATTTACTTTACTTCCATATTTATCCAAACCATTTAATCATTGATTAAATACCAAATTAATACATGAATTGTTTTAAATTTATAAACCACATCATCAAATAATGTTTAAACCAATTAAAAAGTAACTTTTAGGGTGAGACCAATACATTGAATGATAAATTTAAAAATCACATGTTGTATTATACGACCATGGTTTAACATATAACTATATATATATATATATTAAATATATTTAATAATATTTATCTTTTATTAAATCCACCAAAACTATATTAATATATTTTATTAAGTTACATCATATAAAAAAGTTTTAAAACCATATATTCACTCATTTCGATCAATATATCACCAAATATCTATTATATTTAAACAAATTATTGTTTAAAAACAAATTATCATCCACATGGACTTGTGTGTGACTGTGTGGGACATTTTGGAATTAAAAATGATTTTAAAATTTTAATTAATAGACATCAACAAATGATTTGAGATTAGAAATAGGACATTTTTACTCAACATGAAAAGGGGTCCAGTGCGATCAACATCAATAACATGTATCAATATACATCATCTGTCTACCTATACAGTTATTTTATCCGTGACATCATGTATAAATATGAGACATGGAACATGAAATTTTTCTAGGTAAACTCATCAAATATTCATTCCATAACTAACTTGGTAAATACATCACATGTCATTTAGTCAACTTTTTACGTATATCACATGTCACTTACCAAATCATGGTAATTTGTTTTCTTCTTCATACTCAATCAAGGGATTAGAAGATATGTGTACTCACCCAAGTCTTGGAACAAAACCCAAAAAACATTTTAAGGTATTTTAAAAAGACATCACATGTGATTCCGATTTTTCTAGATATTAGTGAATAATAGTGGGGACCTAGTATAAACAATTGGGATACTATGTACACAATCAAAAACAAATAAACAATAGAAAAAAAATAAAAATCCATAAAATATCAATAAAACAATACATTTATTGAATCATGGATGAATTTCAACTGTAAAAAAATATCACAATGCAATATCATTTTCAACCCATGTCATGTCATTAAAGTCATGAAACAAAAGAAATAACCCTTCATGGGTTGATCATATACATTAATGTTTGAAAAAGTATGAAAATTTAATCAAAATGTAATGTAATTTTTGTATCTCAAAAAATGACATTTTCATTTCCTTGATACCATGTAAACCATTATATCATGATACTTATCTCAAAAAAATATAATTAGGCCCATTCCCTATTCTATATGAAAAAATTAATACAATATATACACTAAGTCATGCATACCAACTGTTTGTAACAACCCATATATTTTTGAGGTATGAATTTAATATAAAATTTTCCACACCTCTTGAATTTTTGAGTTTTTGGGATGGAAGACATATTTTCAGGGCCTTAGTGGTCCCATTCGAGAAGACATACCTGGTTTTAGGAAAAATTTAATAATGATAGATTCCAATTGATACCCAGTGGTCTAGAATAGGGTTCTCTATAGACCCATAATTTATGGGGGTAGTTCTTTGAGTGTTTTCAAGTGGATGATTTACATATAATGGTTAGCTTGTTGGTACTGATTACCTTTTGTGATCCTAGTAGGTATCATTGGGATCTAACATATTTTTTAAATTAATAATTTAAATAATTAATTAATTCTATTAAAATATTATGTCATACACTATCCTATATTTTTTAAACTACACATCCTCATCCCTCTCTTTATATTCTCTCCCTCTATTACATGAGTTTCCATTGATCTTTGTCCCATAATTTAGTTGATCACCGTGTTTGGTTTATATGGTTATATATAATATTCTTGCATCCTTAGATCCATATTTATCTTGTGATCTTTAAATTTTTCAGTGGCTATCCCATAATTTTTGATTTTATGCTAGGTTATTAAATGGATACCATTGTATCTTAAATTTTATAACGTAATCAGTCATGATTCATCATGTAGTTTTGAGGTTGATTGTACTTAATCATTCCTAATGGTTTACACATGTTTTTATTATTTTTATTTTGAAAATTCATTTCAACTATGTAAAATGGAACATATATTAAATTAAAATGGTTTTCCAAATTTCTTTGGTTTTGGGAATGGAATGTTCTGTCCATGGGTAATATTTGTGATTTTTGATTCATACACAGTGGCCTCCAATGGGTTTTTTCCTAAACAAAATGTTCTATAAATTGTAGGGGAACCCATTATAGTGTACATGGAAAATATTCAACCTAGTTAAACTTTTTAGGATCCCTATAATATATTCTAATAATTCATGTTGAGAGAATATGAGTCTAATATAGAAGTATCCATCTAATAACAGGTAATTAGATAAGGTTGTGTATTAAAATATTTAACCTAATATAATGTGTATTCTAGTGTTGAGTGAGTTTCCAACCCATGTTGAACCTTGTTATCTATATGTTTTTAAAGGATTTATATTATTAATTTTTATATGTTGTGAGAAATGATTATACATTTATGTTGGATGTGTTAAAAATTTATGATGTGTAATTTTAGTTTTGTGTAAGTCCAACCATGTATTTTCTTGAGATGTGGGTTTTATGTAATGTAAACAATGTTTATGTTTGAGATAAGGTTTGGGTGTAATTCCAACCATGGATATATTTAATTAGTGGTTTGTTCATAATTCAAAACATGGGTAAGATTTAGATGATGGTAATGTGTATATACAACCATGTATATACTTGAAAAATGGGTTGGGTTTACTATTAACTATGTATAGACTTTTGATATGGGTTGGGTGTAATTCAAAGTGACATAGGTTGGGTGTAATGTCAACTAAAAATGGATTCATGATATGGGGTGAATTTATTTCAATATTAATATACAATAGGGATATGAGGTGTTTTTATATAAAACATTGTCATACTTGGCCCTATAGTTTGGTGTACTATCACTTGGTATTCATGGGAATGTGATATGACATGATGGGTGGTCATCCTTACAACCACTGGTTATGTTATATGACATGTTTAGACTAGACACTAGAACATTGGGATATAGGTGTTCTGAGTCTCAATTCTCATGATGAAACTAAAATATTTTATTGTTAGTGATTTTAAGGTGTCATTATTATGGTTTGCCAACATTAGATTGAAAGTTTATAGATTAGACTTATTTAGGGGAATTTTTAGTGGTGAACTATTTAGATCTTGTAACACCCTTCTTGATAACCTCATCACCCAAGAAGACATCATGTTTCAAGACATTAGTTATGGAAAGGTACTTACAATATAACATTGGTGAGATGTGGGGCATGATCATGGTCAGTAGATGTGACCGAGACAAAACTCTAGACTTGTATAATATATTCCTATAGATTTTGTTTATTTTTTTTTTTCCAAAAAATGACTTTTAAATTGGATATTAGGTTCATATTTTTATTACTCATGTTCTATTATGGTAAATCATATTTATGGATATGGAAGGTTATATGATATTTATTTTTATTATTTGTATATTGTGATGTCAACCTCTATGCTAAATTTATAATTTGATAGTTATTATTAATATTTTTTTCAATATAATTTATTTTTACCTAGTTTTTAGGGTATAGCATTCCCCATGATGTTATCAAAACCTCACCATTACTCAACAACCTCTAGCATGCAGGGATACATGCCTAAGCTATGTAGTGCTCTAGCTTGGTCATTGTAGAGGTGAACTGAGTTAAGGATATTACAGTGTGAGTAAAAAAATATCCATACACCACCAACAAGCCTAAAATATATATAAAAATATATTGATGTGATAAATTGTATATTTCATTCTGAATTAGAAATTCTCAATATATAACAACCAATACTAGTACCTTTAATATTTGTGAATGTTAATGAAAAAAACTTATCATAAAAATATATGTTATTATCCACTCCACATGGTGACATGGTATACAAGTCACCCCTCATTATAATCCACACTATAGGGTTCCACATATTTTATTCATCCCTTTTGTATAATTTACACCATGGCGTGACATATAATACAATATAGACCCTAGTCATAATCCGCACAAAAAGATATCCCTCTATAGATTTAATGTAAATTAAGTGATAAAAACAAAATGAAACACCTTTATATATATATTATCAAGCAAAAACTCCAATAACATCCATTTTTTATCCTATAAACTATAATATCCCCCAAGAAACATCAATCACATCCTTAGTCACAATAATCTACCTCTTTATAATAATAATATTTTAGATCACACCAATATCCCCCTTTACAAAAAACACCTTCATAGTAACAATGCTACCCCTCATTTTAATTTTTTTTAGCAATTTGTGAATATAATTATATTTATTTCCCAATATATTCAGTCTAAAAATATTCAATATAAAATATCCAAACCTACACATCTGGATCTTTTTCTAGAAACATCATATTTACCTTTAGGGCTTTGATAATAATAAAACTAACACAATTTTCACCATACAATAAAAATATCATCAAATTGAAAAATTGGATCACATAAACACCCAAGGATACTTTCGTTTTAGATTTATAGATAGTTAGGAAAAACTCTGAAATTACAACTTGGATACATAAACAACTGGTTTATAAAAATCTACATTATATCCTACTAAGTTCATCACATATAGTATCATTATTATCCAAAACATACAAAAAACATTCTTTATAAAATGAGGAAAAACATAACAACGATGAGCTTAAATTATCACGAAGTTTAAAGAAAATAATTAGAAATTGAATGTCATCAGTGTACGTAAGATAAGAATAAGGGTATACTGACATAATAAAATTTCATAATTTATATAAAAGAGAATTTATACCCCTGAAAACCTAGATTATAATGCATGATACAAGGAATAAATCTTTAACAAAGACAATGGTTATAGGAAAAAATAACCATAAGCTATGTCATATAAATATTGATCAAAGGAACTATTAGAATCTCATAGATATCATAAAAAATGTTTTGGTATATTTGAAAATCCTCTCCATAACCCTTGTCAAAAAAAAACTAGATTCATGTTAAATATATAAGAGAAAGATCCCTAGTTAACTCCCTCTTTCTTCATTTTAAATATATAGAACATTAACCAATTAATTTGAGATCTATATCAATCTCACCCATCATATAAGTTGTATTGAGTTCACTCATCATCATGAACTATATCCGGCTCACCCATTATCCTAAATAATTTTTAAGTACCATACATGAATAAAACATTTAAAAACATTTTGTTTTCAATATAATACTAACTAATTTCCATTCATATATCGTTTTACCAATTGAAAATAAATAGGTTACATGAAAATGTCTTTAAAACAGTCATTATCCATCTATAGAAAGAATAAATATTGTATCATTACAATTTATCCCCCTTTAAACATATGTAACCCCAAGGGTAGTTATTTTTAATGAATATAAATTCCATAAAATATCATTAAAACATTCATAATATAAATACCCATTCCACTGTGAAAACCAATTTTAAAAAAATAAAAATTCAAAAAATATCATGAAAATAATTTTTTTTGAAGATGAAAAATTAAACTTATAAAGGTATTTTCATAGAAAATAACAATCTTGATAGGAGGAAAACCTATTTATGCCACAAGAGTTAAAATAAACATTATTTTCAATATTTAAAAAGAGAGTCAAGAGAGGCCCATGTGGAAAATGGTAATAATTTTCTTTTTAAAACCATATAAAATTATGTAACAGTTATTGTAAAATAAATTTATGAAATCATTTTTTCAGAAAATGACATTGTTGAAAACATTTTAGAAAAACATGGACATGAAAGATAAGTATTTCCAATTTAAAATAAGATACATGATCATTATTATATTCAATAAAATTTCTTGATGTTTATCTAATAAATTAAGGTAAAATTGAAACTAAACATGTAAACCACATTCATGACCCAATGATAAGAAATGATATGTGGTTTAGTAAAATAATATCATATGATTTCTCTCAAATGAACCATGGTAATATAATCTTGAAAAGAAAGGAGATTGTAATATAAATCCTTTATTTCTTTTCCACGTTTAATATAAAATATAATTGAAAACAAGAGTATAATATAGTTATGTAAATTGAATTAATTTATTTATCTAATATGTTAAAATTGATTAGTGAGGTTTTAATTACACCATATATGGAGATTATGGTGCACAACAAGAAACATGGCTAAAAAATGAGATTAGGGAAAATAAAACTATTGGAATTTTCATATCATTTAAAGTGATAATTAATCCATAAAATGATTATGTTAACATATGTAAATAAATATAAATTAATTGTAAATATATAAAAAAAACTTAATTTATCAATCCACACATAATCATTTAATAACAAAGTCAATTAAGTAGAAGTATAACCCAAAGAATATAAATTGAGTTAAGAAAATCTTTACATCTTGGTAACTTTGAATTCAAATCCCCTTGGATGAAATAAACATAATTAAATATTAAAATAATATAAAGTATATATAATTTATTATGTAAAATTTAAAATGGGTAATATATACACCATATAATTTAAATTAGTTCCATAATAATAAAATATGCTTAATGAATGGAAATTAAGATAAAGTCCCTTACCTCGAGTACTAAATTGCTATGTATGTCCTTCAGCACCTATAGAATAATATTATATCAATTATTTTATTTCTAAAGAATCATTTATATGATTAATAACTAATTTTAAAATCATTTATTTCATTTAATTAAGGATATATTTAATTACTTAATTTATTATGTCCATGTCTGGTGTGTTGAGGATGTTCAATTAATAATTTCAAATCAGTTTAAGTGTGTTGACTGTGGGAAAAGGGGTCAGTTTTCAATAATTTTAACAATAGTAATTATGAAATAAATATAATTTTTATATAGAAATTATAGATTTAAAAATTAACACTCAAGCATCAATTATAATATGCTTTTTTCCTTCTAGATAAACAATAGTTCAAATACAAATAGATTTATTTGAGAATATGATTAAATTAAAAATTATAAAAAAAATTTAAATTTAATTTTATTAAATTAATTTAATTTTTTTAAATCTTCATATCAAGATTAACTTAGGCTAAATTTGTTGATTTTTTATATGATTTATTTTTTAGCAAATAGTAAAAATACCAATTTTTCAAATATTGTTATTTCATTTATTTAAAAAAATTAATTTAAAATTAAAATTAAAATTATTTTATGTATTTTAGTGTACCATGACACATATGATTTATAATATTATCATTAAATCCAATTATATTTATCCTTTATATATAAGTTAGCTTTTATGATTAAAAACAATTTTTCTAGAAACTGTTTTTCATGGTGTTTTATGTATTTCTATTAAAATAAATTTATTCCACTTTTAGAAATTAGAAATTGAAAAATGGATAAAATATTTGGAATTTATAGGTTCATGTTTTTTAAATAGGTCCCTTTTATTTTTGGTCATCTTGAATAGTAACTTTGGTAAATATTTGTCACCTCAGTAGGGGTAAAATGAGTAAAATAGGGTTAAAACCATGAAATAAGGCCTCAGAATCAACCCACAACATTAATTACTTTCATTTTATGGGATATATTAGAGCATATAAATACTATATTCTAATATATGTGTTTTTTTCCATTATACTTTGATAATGTAATTTGTATTATTTTATGTAAAGAATATTCCAAAATGTCACTCTCTTGATTTTAATATCCCTTAAATTTAATACGTAAGGATTAAAAGATGATAAGTTCAACTATAAATGTTTATTTTAAATATTTAATAACTTTTTTATCATATTAATTTATTTTTAAATTTTTATGATTTCATAATTACCCTAAATTATTACACAACACCGAACCAAGGCTAGTACAAGTAGTAGGAAAATCATGCAAATAATTTTAAAAAATATTAATGTAATATTTTTGGGAGAATTATAATGCCCTATGAATTTTATAAGTGACTATATCATATTATATATTTATTAAAGGTTTATATTTTAATTACACTTATATCATGAATTATTAAATTCCTAATTAAATGAATAAATTTAAAACTAAAAATATTGATATTTTATGAAAAAAAATATATTTTATTAAATAATTAATAAATTATAAAAATATTTCAAGTGGATAATTAGGTTAAGAAATGGTATAATATTTGAACCTCTAGAAATTTATGAGCCAATTTTTTCCTTATATGTAAAATTATAAACATTTTTATTTGAATAATTTGTTACCATATTTATGGTTAAAATTAGTTAATGAAGGTGTTAAACCAAAAGATATGTGTTACAATGACCTAAAGACATTATAAAGACTAATAAGTTGGTTTTTTCTACCTAACCTTTATTTTATTAGAATATGATTCATTTTGGGGTATTGTTTTCAAGAATATGACTTAATAATATTTTTAATCTTTGAAAAATTACAAGTGTACCACTCATCTCAATTATAAGAGGGAACCACATCTTCTCACATATTAACACATATTTATCCATTTATCTTAGTAAAAAACATTAAATATATATCCAAAATATACTTATACAAGTTATAAAGGTTATGGTTTTTCCAAAAGAACAACCCCAGAATCCTTAAGAAGAGATCCAAAGGGGTTCTCTAAAAGAATGTAATCATCTTAATCGAGACCTTTTTTACTTCTTATTTTACCATATTCAATTATCACCTAAAAATTATAATATCATAACTCATATATCATAAATATAATAATATTTTATTATGTTTATTGGATAATATTTATCAATCTTTTTTTCCATCAAATGAGAAGTGAAAGTATGGCTTGTGCGTATGCGTGAACTACCGTCACCACATAGAAATAGAATTCATTTTCCACCACAATACTTCATGGATTGATATTATAATAGGTTTAAATATTATATATTATTTTTATTATAGAATTATACCTAAATAATTTCATTATAAAATCGACTTTTTACCATCTAATCTTTTGGAAAATGAAACATTTTCCTCTCTGTACATGTAGACTACCTCCTCCATGAAGCAGTGTGAATTTTTTTTCATTTATAATTTACATATATGGAAATAAGGATATATTTATTTAATATATAAATGATATAAATGATATAATGATGAAAATTTTAGGGTTAATTATTATTTTAATTACTTTTTTTTAATTTTTTTGAAAAGTGATAAAAATGTTCATGCATGCATACGACCTACCATCTCCGTGAACAGTGCAATTAATTTTCCATCTATACCATTGAAAGATAATAACAAATATATATATATATATAATATATATATATATATATAATATATATATATATAATATATATATGTGATATTTATATCATTATTATCATCTTACATATAATTTTACCATGAATAATATACAGGGAACGAAACTACTAAACTGAAACATACATGAAAAACAAAACAATTAGTACTCAGAAACGATGATTTTAATAATGAATTATTATGAAATAGGAATTGAAGTGTTATAAGGGAATAATATATTATATTATAAGTATGTATATAGTTCTTATATTTAAGTATAATAAATTTAAATTTATTACCTGGGAAGATAAATGTACTTAGAAAGAAAGGAAGACCTGAGGTAAGGGTTTATTTTACAATCTCATCATTAATCAGGGGTTTTATGTTAAAGTATACTTCAGGTAAATTATATGGTATTTCTGTCCTAAGAAAAATATATTTTATTTCCCTATATTTTTTTATAAAATGAATTTTTATTATTTTATTTTCCTCTTTTATGTACTCAAAATATTGAAATATATTTTTAAGGAAAACTAACTTTATATTCAATTTAGTTAGGAATCATTTTCATTTAAGTCCATATTTTCATTAAAATTGTTTCTAAGAATGTTTTTATTAATATACTATGAATTATTAATGTAATTTTTAAACATGATTTACTTTATATAAAAATATTTCTAATAAGTATTCTTTTCTTTTTTCAAATGAGTTACTTTTGATTTTTTACCAAAAATGTAAAAGGAATATTTTTTTATCATACACAGAATGAAAACAATTTCTCACCATAATGAGTGGGAAATTTTTTTGAGCTTACATTTCATGTTTCCATGGTTCTTTTCAAATTAAATAGTTTCCTTATTATTTTTGGGAAGTTTTATATTTTGAATAAGTGATTTATAAATAAAAAGGGTATTTTCTACAAAAAATATTTCATTAATCCTTATAAAGTATTTTAATTAATCTAAATATTAATTGGTCAATGTTGTTAATTTATAGGGATGCAATATTTTTATATTATTCTTTATATTACTCTGGTGTAGATATTATTATGTTTTATTTATTGATTGTGGTAAATATGAACATTTCATGTGATATTTTTTTAATATGAATGTTTTTGTTGGTTATGTTTAACACCCTTCTATATGATGAATGAATTGATCATAATATGTGATCAATGAGGCCTATTATTTCCCATCAATGAATTAGTAGATATTATGAGACAATGTTTTTGGGTATTTCATAGACACCTTACATGATTATGTATGTTTTATTTATACAATACATCAATGGTGATATTATGATGTTCAACATCATGCAAAAAATCATTATGAAACTGAATCTTATTATTCATAGTATTATTTATGTTGTTTTTTATCCATGTATTTCCCCATTTTTATTGTATTAGTTATATATAATATTTTTTTTATCTAGAACATATGATTAATGTTTTATTTATTTTATGATACATTTTATTATATGATTTCCCTTAATATGTATATCAACTGAGCCTTTGTTATGTTTTCCTTTACCCAAGATAGAAATAAGGGACATATGAATGAATTCAGTGATTTAATTGAAGAAATAATTATGTTCTCACAATAATTATTATATTATATTTCACTTTTTCTGATATAATGTTATAATCATGCATATACTTAGTATCTCATGGCTACTAAACTATTTGATCCTTAAGGATTTTATTCCTTGCATTTTTTACCAATATAGTAAAATAAATACTATCTTAAGAATAATGGATTCAGGGTATTATATTTGGAATCATAGGAATTTTAATATAAGCCATGGGAATTATATTTAGGAAAACATAGATTAGAGAACATAACCTATGGAAAAACTATAAGGATATTTTAAATTATAGGATATCATTATAAAGTTTTTAGCGAGGTAATGATTATTTGGTTTTCCTAGAAATAAAACCCTCTATGGATACTAAATGTTGTCTTGGTTTTATTACTAAATGTCCAAGGGGTAATAACCATAAAAAGAGCTAGTCGAATATATTATGGCCATCATTCTGGTGTATGGTGAGTGTGACCTTACTGGGAACCTAGTTTGACACTCTTAAGTGATATGATTTGGATAATTATAATTTTATTCACAAACCTTGATAATAAAATTGAATCTTTATTATTATTGGGAATATTCCAATTGAAACTATGATTATGATTATATGACTAGTGATAAATAAATTTTCATGTTAAGTCAAGTGTTTTAGAGTTTTTAAATAATACATTATTATTCATAATGTTTTATTCTAATATAGTGTATTCCATTGATTAGAAATGGTTCCTATTATAAGGAATAAAAAATGTATCAATGCATGTAATCTTTGTAGGGATTTACCTACTAGATAAGACAATGAAACATGAGCTATAATTAGATATTCTAAAGGATCTTAATTTTTTTTAACTATATTGGGAAATATGTCTCATGTTATGACCTATGACCTTTCCCATATTTAGTATTTTTCTTATCCACAACATATTGCAACAATGTTGGACCACTTTATGCATCTGCATCCTGCATAACTCAATTGAGCTACTAATCCATTTATAACTAATAAATGTATAAGTTACTTAGAGAATTTATTTCTTTCTTTGAGATATAATGAAAGTGAAACAGTTGCCTTGGATATTTATCATTTCATAGGGGATGACATTCAATGGTGTTTATTGTCTCGAAAAAATAAGGATTAGGAGAAAATAAATTATATGTAGTGAAATGATTTTAATGTACTATTCATGAAAAAATATTTCCCTTGCGAGAAATGAGATAAATATGGAGAGAAAATTCATGAGTCTTTAAAAAATGGAAGATGAAATTTTTTCCATGTATCAAGTCATGATGCGAACTATGTACAAAATCTAAAGAGTAAAATTTGATGATTCTTTAATGAAATAAATCTAATCATTAAAAGGTAACTAGTCTTCTAAACCATATCATTATATAAAGATATAATATCTTATACTATCTTGACAGAGAAATAATTCTCCATATATTATGACTTCAAAAGAAAGTTTAGTAATAATAGAGTGGTTGAGTACCCTGGAGGAGGAAATTGACCCAAGTGAATAATGTAAGAGTGTAATTTCTAACTTGTAATAATTGTTGAATGAAACACTATGGAACATAATTGCTAGGAATGTGATCAATATTTAAGTGTGTAGAGGAAGGACACTGGTATCATAATTTTAAGGGAAAGAAAGAAGCTTATAATGTGCAATGCTTTAGATATAAGTATATGGGGTACTTTGAAAATTAATGTCATAGGTGTCAATGGAATTTTCCACAGCAAAGGCCAAGGGAGCAAGGAAAATCCTATGTGATCACTGTATCTGAGTTTGAAGTTCATGTAGATTTTTTAGCAGGTACATTGACCATATAATAAAATTTAGAAACTACTTTATTTTATTTTTGATCTTCACACACTTTTATATCTTCCATTTTTTATAATAAAATGTAACATTTCCCCAAAACCTTAACAGGTGAATTATTAGTCAAGACTCATAGTATAAATATTATTTCAAAAAAGGATATGTTAGCTAGTTCCCATTATGAGACATAGACTTACCCTATTTTCGAATATGATCAATATCCCTATGGATTAATTTGACATTATCCTAGGTATGTATTGTCTATAATATTATAATGAAAAAAATTTATACTGATAGAGGAAAATTACAATTTATGATAAAGGTATGGAATCCCTCATCTTTACTAGGGAGACTAAATCATTTAAATAAAATAATGATACACTTATATTAGCTCTCTTTATTTAAATTATAAGATAATAAGAGTATAAAAAACCTATGTAATGGAAAGGTAACCCTGGGATAGAATATATTCTTATTGTGCAATAATATATTGATGTGTTTCTTGAATAACTTCCTGAATATCGAACAGAGCTTGATGTTGAGTTTTCTATTGAACTAATATGGATGGAAAACCTATAACCAAGAATCAATATATGATGAATACTATAGAGCTACCAGAGATAATGAAATTATTGTAAGAGTTGTGTGATAATGGATTCATATACCCAAGTGTTTTCCATATGGAGTTTCTATTCAATTTATAAAAAATAAGGATATGATTATGAGGCTATATGTTGATTGGAAAGAAATCAATGCCATGACTATAAAGAGAAAATATCATCTACCATTTATTTATTACATATTTGATTGAATTCAAGAGAATAATATTTTTCTATGATTTATACTTGTTTTGGTTATCATAAATTATTATTATGTACGGAAGATATTCCTAACATAACATTTTATATGATGTATGGACATTATGAGGTTATGGTAATTCCCTTTCTATTGAATAATAAAACCTCTATTTTTATAGATCATATAAATAGAGTGTTAAAGGAATATATTGATAAATTTCTTGTTATAATTATTTTAGATATCAAGGTAGACTCCAAAAGTTATGAAGAGTATAAGAGACATTTCCAAATCATTCTTGAGACTCTTAGAGAAAATGAGATATATGGTAAATTTTTCATGAGTGATTTTTGTAATTAAGAAGTTCATTTTCTTACCAATATTGTATCTAGGGATGAAATATTACCAATCCATTAAATACAAAGGTATTTAAATAATATACTATACCGAAAAAAATAAACGAGTTACAGAATTTCCTTGGATTAATAGGATACTCTCAGTATATTGTTTAAGTTTTTTATAAATAATAATTCCATTGACAAAGTTAACATGTAAAGGGGTTATGTTCCTATAGAATTAGTAATGTAAATAAATTTTTGATGAATTAAATTGTAGCCCAATCAATGTGACAATTTTTTTACTACCATTGGGAGGGGATGGATTTATCATTTATAGTGACACATAAAAAAAGGATTTGGATGTGTCCTTATGTTCAATGATAAAGGTATTTTATTTTCATCAAGGAATTTAAAGATATATAGAAAAAACTATCCAACCCATGATTTTTATTTGGATACTGTAATCATTTCATTGAATCTATAGAAACATTATCTCTATTACCAATGATGTGATATAAACATAGATCATAAGATTTGTAAATATATATTTTCTCAGAAAGAGATTAACATGGGTAAATTTAGATGGATTGATCTAGTCAATCACTATGATTTTATGATACACTGCTACCCTGGATCAGCTTAAATATTTTTTCATGTGTTGATTATAAAAAATCGTAGAGTTAAAACTAAGGTGATGATTGACAGAGATCCTATATTCAAGGATATAGTAATTATGGATACACAAATTATTAAGGAAAGGGAAAATTAACTCCTTTTTTAAATGATTTCCAAACTATATTTATTAAAAATGAAAAAAATCTCTTAGGATGATAATGATAATTTTGAATAGAAAATTAAATATTTGAATTTTGTGATGTTAGTATACTTTATTTTTGAAAATGGTGTACATAAAATTTCAAAAACGTTATGTCTTACATATATACCTAAGATGAAAGGGGAATTACAAGATTATTCTCATAGATCAAATTTATCAATACACCTTAAAGAATCAAGATTTATGGGAATTTGAAGGACTATTTTTTGTATAATATAAAGAGGTAAATTGAAAAAGAATTAATAATTTTTTTGATTTTTCAATAGGTTAAGGATTCTAGAAAACATCCAATAGGAGTCATAGAACTGTTACCAATTATGATATGGAAATAGGATAAAATTATTATAGACTATGTCACTAGATTTAAAAATACTCCTAGAGAAAATGATACCATATGGGTTATTGATGATTGCTTAACCAAATATACACATTTCCTCTCTATAAGAGAAGATTTAACTCTTGATCATCTTACACGAATCTATATTAATGAATTTTTAAGACATTATGGGGTACCTAGTTTAATTATGCATAATCACAATCCCTGAATTACACAATTTCTTTTGGAAATGTATTTAGAAGTCTCTTGATATTGAGATCATTTGAGAACCTCCTATCATCCTCTAATTGATGGGAAGTTTAAGATAAATATTCAAACATTAGAAGAGTTGTTAAGGTCATTATCACTTTACTTTCATGGTATGTGAGATCATTATTTACCTTTGGTATATTTTCCCATAATAATAGATTCAATTAATGTATTAAAATGGTTCCATACAAATAATTATATAGAATGATATGTCATACTCTAACATGTTGGTATGAATTTTTTGAAAGTAAGCCTATAGGCCCAAGAACTTGTGGATGAGACAAATGTAAAGGTAAATACTATTACAATCCACATTAATAATGATCATAAATGGAATATATACTAATAAAAATGATATATTTGGAATTTTAAGTGGGAGATCACAATTTTATTGAATTTATATAGAAGGAAGGTTGTTATATGGTTTATTAAGAAAGGAAAATGGAGCCCTAGATACATTAGACCTTTTAAGATTCTAGAAAGATTTTTTCCCATGGCTCACCACTTTCCAATTCCACATAACCTCTCTAAAGTAAATGATATATTCTATATCACATTATTTTAGAATTAAATTTTAGATTTAATGAATGTTATCACCTATGAGGAAATAAAATTTTATCTTGATATATATTATTGTGAAGATCATATACATATTCTGGCTGCTAGATAACAATTGTGGATAAATCAGATGACTCAGATGGAAAAGGTACTTAAGTGAAATCATAATATAGAAGAGTCAATATGGGAACCTGATGATGTTATTATGAAGAGAAACACAAATATGTTCATTAAGTGACATTATATAAATTTTATAGTTGAAATTTTTTAATGGAGGAAAAAATTTAATACCCAAGCATCAATTATAGTAAGCTTTACATTATAGAGAAAAAATAAAACAAAAACCCTTACTTTTATTCAGCAATCTGACTAAAATCTAAATTATTAAATTTCATTAATTTAACTCACTTAAATTAATTTCATTTTGGAAATCATTATATCAAAATAAAAATAGGGTGAAATTATTGGATTTTTCCAAAATGTTTGATTTTTCATTAAATAGTAAAAAATACAGATTTGTCAAATAAATTATATTATTTTAATTAATTAAAATAAAATAAATTAAAATTATATTTTAGAGTTTATTGAAAAAATATTCATTTCATTTTCAAAAATATAATTAATTCTGGTAATGTTCCTGATTTTGATAAAAGTTAATTTTTATCCTTAAAAAACATTCTTTTAGAAACTATTTTTCATTAAATTTTATATATTAATATTAAAATATATTTCTTCCTTTTATAAATATTTAATAAAGAAAAATGTATTGAATATTTGGAATTATCAGATTCAAATTCTGAAAATATGCCTTTTTTATTTTTTGTCATTATGATTATTAATCGTGGTACTGTTTTGTCACCTCAGTAATGGTTAAATGTTTAAAATAGGGTAAAAACCATGAAATAAGGTCACAAAATCAACCATAAACATGAATTAATTTCATTGGATGGGATAAATTCAACCATATCCATCCCAAAGTCTAATATATCTCATTTTGGATCCATTTTCCTTTGAGAATGACATTTATATTATCACAAGTAATGAAAATTAGAAAAATTTCAATCTCTTGAATTTAGTATCTCTAAATTTTTAACATAAGGATAAAAAGAATATAAGGTAAATTATAAATATGTATTTGAAATATGAAATAATTTATTTTCATAGTAATTTATTTTTAATACATAATAATGAAATAATTACCCTTAATGCTTACACATTATTGGCACAATGCTTGTTCAAGTAGAAGAAAAATCATTTAAATAATTTTAACTCTAAAAGTAATGTGTTTGGAAGAATTATAGTTCCACATGAATTTTAAAATTTAATATAATATAGTATTAATGTGTGAAATGTTTAGATTATAATTATTCTTCTATCATGAGTATTTCATGTCATATTAAATTAATCGATTCGAAAATAAAATTAATGATATTTTATGAAAAATAATATATTATTAAACTATTAAAAATCATAGAGATATTGCAATAGAGAAAATAGGATTATAAATGGTATAAAATATTTTCTCTTATCTAATTATGATCCAATTTTTTCCTTTTTAAATAAAATTATAACCCTTTAAGATTGAAAATGTAATTATCATGATTGAGGTTAAAAATGGTTAATGAAGGGGTTAAAACAAATGATAAGGGTTAAAATTAAATAAAATATATATTAATCATTATTTCATTGTTTTATTTTTACCATAACCTTATGAACATATAAAATGGGCTATTTTAGATCTATATAACAATGAAATCATCTTTAAAATATTTTAGAACTTTCAGAAATTTCAAATGTGCCACTCACCTAAATCATAAAAGGTAACCTCCTCCCCTCACTTAGTCTCAACTTATGAGCTATTTATACTAAAAAAACTAATATAATCTCTAAAAAACATCCTTATTCTTGTTTTTATAGTTTCTTTTCTTTCCAAAAAGTCTAACACTTGTTTTATGGTGAATATGTCCAAGGGTGGTTTCTCCAAAAGAAGATAATCATCTAAACAAGACACTTTCTTCTTTACTTATTATTATTCAACTTTTAATTAGGTTGTAAAATTTAAAATATAATAAAAGAAATATATTTCACAAATTTCGATCTTATTATTAGGAATATATAATATTTATCCATCTCCATCTTCATCAAATAGGATGTGAAAGCATCACTCATGTGTACGTGGGGACCACTGCCTCCACGTAGTGATACGATTCATCTTCCATAATCATCTCTCATGGATGTTTATTAAAAACGGTTTAAAGTTAATATATGATATCTTTATATAAATATTACTCTATTATTATAATATATTATCTATATTCTTACCTTCCAATTTGTTGGAAAATAAAAATGTCACTTGTTTGTATATGTGGACTACCACCTCAACGAAGAAACATGTTTTATTATTCATTTCAGATTAACATGTGTTCTATTAAGGATTTATTTAATGAATCTAAATTTTATATATTATTTAATGATTATTAAGGAAAGGTTAATTATTATTTACCTTCCTTTCATTCCACCCGGCTAAAAGTGATTATAATGTTTGTGTGAATGTATGACCTACTGTCTCCTTAACAGTGTAATTCATTTTTCTTTCTCTACCTTTCATTGATGATTCCAAATATGCACATAATGAATATAATATACATATATACATATACCATTATTAATATCCTATATATGATTGAACGATGAGTAATATGAAGAGGCCAAAACTACAGAATATAAACTTACATTAAAAATTAAATAATCAATACTCAAAAATAAATATTTTAATAAAGACTTATTAATAAATAGGTATTGAAATGTTATAAGTGGATCATATATAATACTATAATTATTTATATTTTTCTAATATAGATTTATAATAAATTTAAATTTACTATATAGAAGGATAAATGTACATAAATATCATGTCGGACCTGAGGTAAGAGTTTATTTGACAATCTCATCATTATTTGGGATTGATTATGTTTTGAGTATACATTAGATAAATTATATGATCTTTCTATATTAAACCCAATATATTTTATTTTCGTCATTTTATTTATGAAAATTATATTTTTTCCCTTCATTTTCTTATTTTAGGTACTCAAGAGACAAAATAAATATTTAAAAAAAAACTAACATCATTTTTAATACTTTTAGAAATATTTTTATTTCATGTATACATTAATTACTTTTTTAAAGAATGTTTTAAATATTATACGATGAATATTTAGATTAATTTTTAACAATGATTTACTTTCTATTTGAATATTTCAAAGGAACCTTTGTTTTCATTTTCTATGTAATTTATTTTTGATTTTTTATTAAAAATTTAACAGGAATCATTGTTTTAACATACACAACATGAAAAAAACTTTCTACTCTCATGAACTCTCAATTATTTAAATATTCTTTTAAAATATTCCAAGGTTCTTTTAAAAGATTTTTTTTCATTATTATTTTCTATATTTTCTATTTTTAAATAAGTGGTTTTAAAATTAAAAGGTTATTTTCAACAAGAAATCTTCCAGTGATCTTTTTAAACAATTATCATCTATGTAAATATTATTTTATTGATGTTATTATTTAAAAGGATTTTTTATTTTTATTACATTAAACATATTAATATTTATGAATTATGGTTATGTTATATTTTTTTTATTTGGGTAAATATTAACTTTTCATTAGCTAGTGTTTCAATATAAATGTTTATGTTTATTATGGTTCACCTCTTTTCATATGATGAATGCATTTGACTTATTTACTGAAGCGAGGGTATATTATAGCCCCTAGATTCATAATTGTGTCTCTTTAGACAAATTATTTTTTGTATTTGGGGTTTTCCTTACATGTTTACGTATATTTTCTTGGTACAAGTCCTTAATATTAAGATTATAATGTTTGAAATGATGCATTCTATCATTATGAAAGTTATTTAATTATCCAATTAATTATATATTTTATTATTTGATCCCTATATTTAAACCCATTTTATGTTATTAATTATAAGGAATATTTTATTATTATTTATCTATACAGTATTATTCATGTTTCATTTATTTTATGGTAGATTTTTTTGATTGATTTCCATTACTAAGGATATGAGCTTAATTATTATTATTATTTCCTTTACCCAGGATAAAAAAGGGATATATGAATAAAACTAAATATTTAATTGAATAAAGAATAATTTTCTCACAATAATTAATGTATTATATTTCATGTTTTCAGATGTAATGTGATAATCATATATGTATCTAGTTTCCCGAGACTAGAAAACTATTCGATCCATTGGGAAGCGATTCCTTGTATATTTTTTACAATGCAGTAAAATAAACACATGTTTTGTGAAAATAGATTTATCTTTTTACATAAAACCAAACATTATATATGGTGATGAAAAATTAACTACATTTTAAATAATGAGATGGTAAGTAGTATGTATGCATGAGTAACATTTTCATTTTTTATAGAGCACGAGGAAAAAATGTAAGAATTATTTTATAATTATGAAATTATAATTATATCACAAATATAATATTATCTCTTTGTGTACTTTATACATTAATTCTGTTTTATGTGATTATAAAAAATAAATTTCATCACTTTATGGAGGCTATAATACACACAAATGTACAAACGACATTATCATTTTTCAATAGATGAAATAGTAATTAAATAGATAGTATATTGTATTTCAATAATTATAACTATATAATTAATTTCATATATATATATATATATATATATTAAATCCATCATTCTAATAATTCATGATAGGAAGTGATAGAAAACAAATTACATCGGTTTCACAAAGTGGTAGTCTATCATACGCATGAATGATGGATTTATTTCCCATTTAATAAAATAAAGTGATGGATATAAGTTATTAAATTGACATAAAAACATCTAGGTATATATATGAAAAATATTTTTATTTAATCATGTTTTAATATGATTTAAAGAATATAGAAGAATAAACAAAAACAAACCATTCAGATAAAATCTATACATCTTCTTCAGACAACCTCCTTTGTTTTACACTTTAAGCCCTATAAGGTTGGAATTATTACAAAAATAAGACCTATAAATTGCAGAGAGGAATGTTATTCGGGGATATGGATAGATATCTTTTATAACCAAATGTATTTTGAGGAGTGAAGTAGAGAGGTGATGGGGTTCCCATTTATAAGCGGGAGGAGGATAATTCTTTTAATTTTTTAATGTATTAAAGTAATATATATTAATTTCTATGTTAAAATGAATAAAAATTGAAATATTAATATTATTGGATAAATATTAATATAAATAATATCATATAATAAAATTTAAGAAAGTTTAGATATCATTTTAAACATTATATTTTGGTTTAAATTCTTTGTTAACCCATTTTGATATTAATAGTTGTAATGAAATTTTCAATAGTAAAGGGAAATAATATAACATATAAAGTAAAAATTATATAATAAATGGGAAATGGACAATATTTTAGTCAATTTATAATACTAATTTTCTTCTTGAATTATTTTTATGATTTTTAAATAATTTAATATAATATTATTTAACATAAAATATTTTTAATGCCACATTAAGAACTATTCACGTAATTTTAATTTGAGAATCACATGAAAGTCATTTAATTAAAATATAAAACCTTAAAACAAGTGTAATATTTTATATTTATCTTTAAAATTAATTTTACAGTTTAACTTACCCAAAAAATGTTCTTTTAATTGTGTCGGCACTGTGTAAGAATTTGAGTTAATTATTTTATCAATAAAAAATGAAATAAATTACCATGATAGAAAACTATTTTATCTTTAAAAAAAATTATAACCTAAAATATGATGATTTTATCATCATCACAAAATATAAGAAATTTTAAAAGAAAGAGAGTGACATGTTTTTCTTTATATTTATTTAATGTAATATATAAGTCATATTCTAAGAAAATTGGGAAAATATTTCTTTACATAAAAAAAATTATTAGAATGGTCAGTACCCATTCACATAATTTACTAAAGTAATGTTTTAGTATTTTTTATATTTCTTAGAATATTAATTTTAACATTAATCACCCTATTTACACTTACTGAGGTGACAAATATTTACTATAGATACAATTAATAATTGAAAAAAATATAAAAGAGGCATATTTACCAAATATGTAAATCCTAATATACAATATTTAATAAGTTTTCCAATATTATATTTCTAAAATTTTGTATAAATTTATTTATGGTTAAGACAAAAATACAAGAAAATGGGGTTTTTAGATAAATGCATTTTATGCCCAAAAATGAACTTATAAAAAAATAGATATAATTTTTTTTGAAATTTAATTAATTAAATTATATATAATTAAATAATACTTATGTTACTTTGAGATAAAATTTAAGGAATAATTGTAACTTTTTAATGGAATGAAATGATAGTTTTACAAAAAAATCGGTAATTTTCACTATTCAATGAAAAATCAATCTTTTTAGGAATATCCAAAACTTTCACCCCAAGATAATTTTGATACGATTATTTAAAAAATGATATAATTTTTATCAAATAAATGTTCTAATGTTTATATAAATTAATTATAAAAATTTCTCACAAAAATCAATAAAAACCATTTTTTAAGAAAAATTATTTTGAATAATAAAATATCATTTTAAAAAATCTATTGATTATTTCATATGAATTTATCAATAAATTTTTATTGAGTGATTATTTTATATATGTTTAATAATATGTATATTCATATTCAAACTTACCAATTTAACATTTAGGTTATAAAAGACATTTTAAAATAATAATATTTTGTGGTTCGTTTGACTTCAATGTTGATTGTCGAGTATGTTATCAAACATAGTCTTCAATTAAAATATAAGTATACTAAATTAAAACATATAAATGAGTCATTATATAGTGATTATAATAATATGTTATAGTGCTCAGTGTTGGAAATGATAATAATGAATAACGGTCACAAAGTTATCAATAAAAGAAACACACATACTCATTAAATTTAATATTATAATAAAAATTAACCTTGTATATGTACTATGATAATTTTATATATACATACTCTACAAAAACGTCAATAATTTTCATAAAAAAAAGATACACACTCATAGAACCACCACATTAAAGACAAATACCCATGTATATGATGAAATCATAGTTTACCCTTTTAAAAATATCCTCTAGATATATACTTCTAATTAGTAGGATATTTATACCCTATAATAAAATATTATATATATATATATATTTATGTTTTTATCATCCCTTTGGAGGATAGGATTCCAAAAAATAAGTGAAAAAGAAGACTAAAACCCCATACCTTAACATTGATAATGTTTAGGTTGATCTCTTGTTATCCATACAAGTTTTCAAAATCTATATTTAGTCAATAGTTTATTAAACAAATCAATAACTTCATACTTTATTGAAAAAAATTATATTCACCGTTATACTATATAAAAAGGTGTTTGATATCAATTTTCATTGATAGAGAATATTGAACTAATATTAATAAAAGACATACAATGCATTGATTTTAAAACCCATTAAGAATGAAATCATCAATTCCATAATTAGATCCCAAAGTTGTATATTCATCTAAATTAAGTGTGTTGTTCCATATATAGAGTTAATATACTCTGAATAAATTATAATCAATGTAATGGAATTTAGTTTATTTATGTGCCATGCGCACACATTTTTCTCAATAAAACCACTCTAACTAATATGGACATATAGATCATCATTACAAAACACCCTATCTGATTTATCATATCTAAAACCATGAATATTATTGCTATTATAATCCAATCCATAATTGATAGTTACTTTTATATAACATATTATTTTCTTCACTTCTATAAAAACAATCAACTTAAGAACACTTTAATATCTAGAAAAAATGTATAAATATAAAAGTATTATCCCTAAAAGTTATCATTTAAAGAAACACACAATATTTTTTCTACACACTTTTTGATCAACTTTTTTCCCCATATTTATCATTTTAGAGTTTTTTTATAACTAAAATTATATAGAAACTATATTTTCATCCTCTATTATTAAATACTAAAATAGTTTCTAGGTAGATTTCCATATCATTAAGGATGCACAAATTGACATACATTTGGAATATCATGTATATTATTTGGAAAGTAGTATAAATATATATATATTTTTTATTTCAAGAAAAACTACTAAATAAATCATATCATCAATTTAATTTCATAAAATTTAGAATATAATTTACAACAAATATTCCCCATATCTCTCATCACTTTTACGTTCTCATTAAACTTGTTTCAGAATTACTACATTATTTGAGAATTATTATTATTTTTTATATAATTAAAAATATAAAATGATTTATTAATCCCAATATCATCAAAATATATATTCATGGAATTAATAAAATCTTGATTCCAAAATTATTTATTCTCAGGCCTTGGTTTAAATTGAGAAACCAGGGATGTCTCAGTTGTTTTCACTCAAATATATCCATGTTTGAACCATTATTTAATGATCACCAATGATGTTATAGAAATTTAATTACTTCCACATCATTTTATGCACCACATTGGTTTAATCATAGTCTTTTTATATTATATCGTCATCATTTTCTTGGATCCCATCACTTGAACTATCAAAATTTCTAAAAATACAGACATACTATCAAACCATTTTTTCATCATATTCATTAACTTCACAAACTATTATTTTTCACACCTTTTAAATGAGTGTAATAATAATTTCTCACAAGAATTAATAAAAATCATGATCATTTTTTTGGTTACTGTCATATCCACACCAATTTTGTTGATTTCAAAGAAAAATTACATCAACTCTTTGTTACTCAAACATGATCTTATTGAATCCATTAACATTAGTAAAAAAAAAGACTACCAAAAACCTGAAAAAATTACTTATTAGGGTCTTATTAGAATAAATATCATAGAGTGACATGTAAAAGATATAATGTCCTAAGAAATAATTATTTATTTAAATTACTATCCCACTAACTTTATTATAAACAATTAATAAGTACTATCTTCCACTAACATTTTTTTAAACATCTCAATAAAAAATTTATTATTCCAATTAATTACACCATATTTATGAGGATTATTTGGTGTATCAAAATCATATAAAATTATATGATTTTAAAACTAAACATCAAACTTCTCACTTCAAAATTCATCCTCATTGTATGTATAACATCATTTCAAGGAATAACCAAATGAATTTTCTGTACATCTCAAATAATAATTAGAATTCATTAATATCTCCGAAATTTCATTTAAAAACATAATAATTGTAATATAGGTAAAATAATTAGTAAATGATATAATTTATTTGTCTCTATTTATTGATTTATTTTTTCTCAAGCCTTATATATCCAAATGTTTAGGTTTTATGGGATGAATTATTTTAATCTCCATATTTTTTTGTAAATGTTTCTTAATATTTACTTTTTTAAAATAGAACACATCCATATTATATCTATTTTTAGAAATATAATATCAAGAACAATATATCCTCAAATAAAAATTTTCATTCACTTTACACCAATGTCATTTAGCCTTTTATGTCCCTAATCCTTTTTGTCATTATAACTCATGTAAAATGAATTATTATCTTTTCCAACTTAAAATAGTTTTTATATTTTTAATTTTACATGACTCATATCACATATCAATAAATATTATTTCACAAAATATTTATCTTTTCAAAATTTCACTTCATTTTATTTATCTTATAGTTTTAAAACAATATGGATATTCTATTTTAAACTATTAAAAAAGAGATTTTTATTTAATTTCAATTTATTGTCTCAAATCTATGCAAAAAATACCACTAATTTTAAATGAACCAGCATTACATAATATTATAGATCATTAATAAAAATTTCCAATTTATTTGGGAAGGCTCATATCACATTTCATGTGGGATGAAAAACCGCACTTAGTAATATTGGGACTGGACTTTTGAGATTCCATCATAGCTACCTCAATGAAATATGTATAGTTTTTGACTATTTTTATTTTTCTAAAAACATTTAGTATTAATCAAACACAACTGTTACACAATTTGTTTTTGAAATTATCATTATTTTCATATAGATGATAACACCTTCTGCAAACCCTATTCAATACTATAAATTAATTCTCCATTTTAACACCTAATTTTTCAATTTTTCTATGAACTTTCTATCTTGTATCATGTTATATACCATTAAAGTAAAACCTTTAATCTATTATATAATTTTTTAAATATCATTTTATGACCCTAAAAATCCATTATATATACTAATCACCACTAAATAAAAAAACTAAAAATTGAAATAATCTTGAAAAAAATTCTTGTTGCCCAGATGTTGACACAAGCTATCATCTACATTTTTTTCCACTAATTTTTGTTCCATATTTTTGAGAAATTTTTTTTAAATTTTAATGGAATATTTTCTTGAATGTATAATGTTTATCTAAAAATGTTTACACTGAGATTTGTATTATATTTCACCTTCAATCCAAAATGTCATGATTTTTCAAAATTCAATAATTTATTTTTTATTACTAAATTTTTTATCTTTTCTATGATTGATTGATCTTAATCCTTATTATCAATAAAATAACTAACATTTGAATCCATAAATAATGTTTTTGAAGATTATAAATTTTTAATAATTTATATATGTTCAATAATACTTCCCATTGTTCTTTCAACCACCACTAACTTATTATAAAAAACTTTAAAATTATTTATTGATCCTTATTAATTTATATTCATCTTATGAAATTTTTTTTATGAAAATATTAAATTTATATACATTTTTTATTTTATTTTTTCCATTAGTTAAAATTTTATATTCTTATTCTCCAGAGGTTTGATATTTAAACTCTCACCTTCATTCAACAAATATAACTCCCTTTCACTATGAACATTATCAATCTCATTTGATATTTTTTTGTTCATTACCAAAATTATAATTCATCTTCACTGGTTTTGAGATCTTAAAAAATTAATCTTCTATTTCCAATTCACCCTATATTTTATTTTTAATACTTTAGCTTCTTCATGATATCTTAAATCACTTTAAAACTTATCATAATTAAGATTTTAAATTAGAAAAATCATTATATTTAATTTTATGATTGGACTTCATTATCACATTTATCTCATTATTATTTATGCATATTAGAAAAAATAAATTAAATCTTTAAATTTTTGGTATGTTTTTTTCTTTATCCTGAAGATATACATCTTCATGATACGTTTTTAAGTCTAATTTTGAGATATAATTTTTGATTAATCAACCCGATCATCATTTTCCTCATCACATAAAATTTTAAAATTTATAGAAAATATTCTAATTCCTCCATAGCTAAAACAATTCAAAGGTAGCTTACTAGGAAATTTAATTTTTCAATTTAAAACAATTATTAATTTAGATGGCATGGTATTATTAAACATCACCTAAATATATTCATCAAATTTTGAATATTCATCTCCATTGGCCTCCTTCAGAGTATTTTCATTCTTCCAGGATTTGATTGAAATTTACTTCTCACCCAATTTAACTTATTTAATGGATCACATTTCCTTTGAACATATGTGACCAACACTCTATTCAATTATTCCAATAAAAATAAATTCAAATTATTATATTTATAACATGATAATTTTTCATAAAATTTTTTTATTAATATATATAGTAACATATTGAAAATCTTATAGTCTTTTATAGTTTCTAAAAAATAACTTATGGACCTAAAAGAACTATTTTAATCTAGAAATGAAACCATCCACTAGTTTTGGAACATTCCATTCACTAATATTCAATAGTTTATTTAAAATACCTTTAATTATGCTAATCCTCATAGATTTTATAAATTATTTTAATGATAGTCTAACTTTTATATCAGTTCTGTCCTTCCCATAATCAAAATATTCTTTTTATCAGCCGGATTCATCATATAACTTAATTAATTAGAATGGAACCATAAATTATATTGTCTAAAACTTACAATGTGAATAATAATAAGTGTAAAATCTTTAACTTATTCAATATGTTACAATGTTTACCATAATATATAGGAATGAATTTTTTATCCACTCAATTAGTATAATCCATGATTTATAAACAATATAGGAACCCATCTCAATTTTAACAAATGTAATATAAAATAAATCATTAATATCAAACAACATCAATTTAATTTAATGAAAACCTAAACAATATTCTAATACCAATTTTAAAAACTGAGTAATCTTCTAATGTGTTCACTAAGTGGGGGTGAATCATTGAATAAATATATATTACAATTTCTCCAAATTTATCCATCATCACCTATAAGGGTGAAAACCCATCATGAAATCTTGAAAAAATTATTCCTTATAATTTAATTTTATAAAATATTATTAATTTTATTCAATGAAATCTGTTGATTAGTCACATAGTCTTAATTAAAAAATGATTTACCAGGTTAACCATTCAAAATGAATTGATATATTTTTACCATGGCAAAGTATTATCCATTTCAATATGATCATTAGTATCTTTCCATTCCTACATTGATCACAGTTTCTCTATTTAATCATATACATATAAATGAATCCCAATAAAAATAATGATCTCCCATTAAAATGAAAGAAAAATATTTAATGGTATAATAATTAATTTCTTCAACTACATACAAGAAACTCTATGTTCATATCAGTAAAGTAATAATTCATCTTTCCATCTTTAATCATTGAAACACAAAAATTTATTTAATAAGAAACTATATTAACTCACCCAACATCATTTATGAAATTAAACTATTATCTTTTAAAGTTAATATTATTATTCATTGACCAAAAATAAAAAACTCCAAATAATATAAACAATTGATGACAGGTTTCAACATTTTCGGATTTATTCTTTAATATTCACATTCTAAGTATTATTACTTAAAAACTTATTAATTAAGTAAAATACTAATGATTATCTTATTTAGTTGCCTCCTATTTCTTCTATATTATCATTCTCATCACTTTCAAACTCATTCTCATGAAACAATCTTTGTTATAAAATAACACTTTCTTCCTCTATGAATTTTATAATTTTCGTTAAAAAAAATTACATATAAACATCTATAAAATACTCTTCAATATTAGGTATTATATATATTTAGACTTCCATATCAAATTAGATATGATTTATGGATTTTGTGGGATGATTTGGAGTAATATTATGTGGTTCCAATCAAGAAACATCATCAACGAAATTTATATAACATTAAAAATCTATGTTCCATGATAAATGATTCAATTTAAATGTAAATCATAGTGCATTAGTCATTATTCTCCTCAACTAAATTGAGTTTCATTTTATAAAATGAAACCATGAATAATATAACAATACTTTAACATTTTACTTTTTCATTTTCATTCTTAACATGATCCATCAAAACCTATTCAATTGGGTTTTAAAACCTATGAACTCTTATATAAACCATGGACTCAATTGAAAAACTATATCACAATTATCCCACTGACATAATTTTTTAAACATGAAATAATGATCACTTACCTTTATTATTCAATGTATTAGATATTCACTACAAACACTATAATGTTTTTGGATTCCCTGTGGAATCCTTGAAGTCTTGAAAATATCGCCACAAACCATATCTATTAAAAAAACCATTTTCTCCAATTTTTCAGAATAAATTTTTTATAGAAAAAAACAAATGATGGGTTATTATTTTCATTGTGGTGTTGTTTCATGAATTTAACTTTAATCAAATTCTAACTTAAAACCCCATTTAATATTATTCAGTCGCTTTAAATATCACACAATGATCCTTTAAATACATTAATTGAACTAAAACACATGAATTCTATAGAGATTTAATATGAATAGTGCTTTAAAAATTAAAATATAACATCCTAAGGTTAATCAAACTGAGTAACACCTCCAATCACATCTACTACATCTCCTTCAAATAATAATATCCCCCAACAAGAAAATAAATCACATCTCTAGTCACAAAAAATATTCCATTGTACCTTAGACACATTATTTGTTATATGAATCTCTTCCTTTACCTAAAAATATACCTAATAATAGTTATAAAAAAACAATAACATAGAATGAAATATTCACAAAAAATTAATCTATTATAACTCATGATATAATACATCCCACATAGGCTAGATATCATTCTTAATACTCAAATATCATAGTCATAACTCACCACAATAATTGATAATCTATCAAATAAAAAAATTACCCTACGATAAAACTATATTCTATGTCCAAATCAAATAATTATTCATAGAATAAATGGTTAATAATGTTTTCTATATCCATTAAATCAATTCTCATGGTCACACTTATTCTTAAAAGGCTTCATATATTTTATCACTCTTATTATGGATCCATCAATCATTTTTCCAATGTCTAAAAAGTCACTAATGTTTAAAAGAAACTATAAAACAAAAATAATGTGTGAAAACATCTATCATGATTTAAATAATCCTTAAAAAAAATTCTTAATCAATTTGGAACTCACTTAGTCCCCATTTGGGTCAGTTATTACTGATTATAGATTCTTAATGAACAAAATGATTTACCAGGTTAACCATTCAAAATGAATTGATATATTTTTACCATGTCATAATATCATCCATTTAAATATGATCATTAATATCTTTCCATTCCTATATTGATCACGATTTCTCTATTTAATTATATACATATAAATGAATCCCAATAAAAATAATGATCTCCCATTAAAATTAAAGAAAAATATTTAAATGTATAATAATTAATTTCTTCAACTACATACAATAACCTCTATGTTTGTATAAGTAAAGTAATAATCCATCCTTCCATCTTCAATCATTGAAACTAAAAAATTTATTTAATAAGAAACTGTATTAACTCACCCAACATCATTTATGAAATAAAACTATTATATTTTAAAGTGAATATTATTATTCATTGACCAAAAATAAGAAACACTAAATAATATAAACAACTGATGACATGTTTCAATGTTTTCGGTGTTATTCTTCAATATTTACATTCTAATAATTCTTACTTAAAAACATATTAATTAAGTAAAATACTAATGATTATTTCTTTAGTTGTCTCCTCTTTATTCTATATTATCATTCTCATCACTTTCAAACTCATTCTCATAAAACAATCATTATTATAAAATAACTCTTTCTTCCCCTATGAATTTTATAATTTTCGGTAAAAAAACCTTAAATATAAACTTCTATAAAATACTCTTCAATATTAGGTATTAAATATATTTAGACTTCTATATCAGATTAGATATGATTTATGGATTCTGTGGGATGATTTGGAGTAATATTATGTGGTTCCAATAAATAAACATCATCAATGAAATTTATATAACATTAAAAATCTATTTTACATGATAAATGATTAAATTTAAATTTAAATCATAGTTCATTAGTCATTATTCTCCTCAAAAAAATTGTGTTTCATTTTATAAAATTAAACTATGAATAATATAAAAATACTTTAACATTTTACTTTTTCATTTTCTTTCTTAACATGATACATGAAAACCTATTCAATTGGGTTTGAAAACATATGAACTTTTTATATATACCATGTCTTAACGGTTAAAATTTGGACTGATCCCTAGCATATTGATTCGGCAGGCGTGAGGGCATCATCTCCTATCCATCCAGGCTCTGAGTACGCCACGGTCCGATGCCTTTTTGCTGACCAGGGGACGGGGTGGTGCTTGGAAAAACTCTTCTCTTGGTTCAATGAGAGGGACATAAGGATTATTATGAGTATCCCATGTGTTCCGGATGCAGACCCATACCATATCTACTGGACCAATGACATATCGGGAGCTTACACGGTGAAATCTGATTACTAGCTCGCTCTTGGTACTCGGACAACTGAAGGGGATGCGAGGCCCCAGAAATCACTTTGGAAGCTCAATGTTCCCCCTAAAATCCGCTATTTCTGGTGGCAGGTGTGCACTGGTATCCTCCCTACCAAGAGCCTCCTTGCCTTCCGACACTTTTCAAACGACAATTCATGCCCCTTCTTCCCATCTGTCCCAGAATCCCCGCTTCATGCTATCATCCAATGCCTAGAGGCTCAGGAGGTTTGGAATTTCTGGGATCTTCCACGGATCTTTACCGGGATGTTGCCTCGGACCATAAATCTATTATGATGCGATATTGTTCTTCCTTTTCACCGGCTAAAGCTGGATCTCTGTGCATTTTGGCTTGGATTATCTGGGACCGGCATAACGAAGCCATTTTCAATCTTTTTCTTAGGTCCCCCAGATTTTAGGTTGACCGGGCATCATCTTGGATTGCGGGTTGGCAGCACCACACTGAGTAGCAAAGATTTTTTTCTCCCCCTCCTCAATCCCTACATTGGTTCCCTCCACCGGAAGGGACTATTAAGATTAATGTGGATGCCTCTCTCCCTAAGGATGGACCTTTTGGACTTGGTATGCTGGCCCGGGACAACCATGGACATATTATGGCAGCCAAACACGAATCATGCCATGCACTTTGGGAGCCCTCAGTTGCGGAAGCCGCTGCCATCCTCGCTGGGCTAAATTTTTCAAAAGACCATGGATGGGACTCAATTCACATCGAATCAGATGGTCTCACCATCATCAATTCCATAAATCTCAACGATGGCGGGCTACAATCTTTTAGATCCATCACTCGGATTATTCACTCTCTCCGGCCAAGCTTCACATCCTGCATTTTTTCATTCGTCAAAAGGGAAGGAAACGAGGCTGCTCACCAGCTAGAATCCGTTGGCCCTCCTTACGATGATCTACTCTGGCTTGATCACTTCCCATCATGGTTATGTGCTTGTACTTCTGCTGATATTCGTTATTAATGAATTCGTCTTTTGTCAAAAAAAAAATAGAAAAACTACATCACAATTATCCCACTGACATACTTTCTTAAACATGAAATAATGATCACTTACCTTTATTATTCAATGTATTAGATATTCCCTACAACTACTATAATGTTGTTGGATTCCCTGTGGAATCCTTGAAGTCTTGAAAAGACCACCACAAACCATATCTATTAAAAATAACAATTTTCTCCAATTTTTCAAAAGAAATTTTTATAGAAAAAAACTAACGATGGGTTATTATATTCATCTTGCTGTTTTTTCATGAATTTCACTTTAATAAACTTCTAACTTAGAACCCCATTTAATATTATTCAGTCACTTTAAATATCACACAATGATCCTTTAAATACATCAATTGAACTAAAACACATTACTTCTATAGATACTTACTCTGAATAGTGCTTTAAAAAAATAAAATATAACATCTTAAAGTAAATCATACTGAGTAACACCTCCAATAACATCTACTACATCTCCTTCAAACAATAATATCCCCCAACAAAAAAATCAATCACTTCTCTAGTCACAAAAAATATTCCCTTGTACATTAGACATATTATTTATTATATGAATCTCTTCCTTTACCTAAAAATATACCTACTAATAGTTATAAAAAAACAATACCATGGAATCAAATATTCACAAAAAAATTAATCCATTATAACTCATGATATAATACATGCCACATAGGCTAGATATCATTCTTAATACTCAAATATCCTAGTCATAACTCACCACAATAATTGATAATCTCTCAAATAAAAACATTACCCTATGATAAAACTCTATTCTATGTCCAAATCAAATAATGATTCATAGAATAAATGGTTAATAATGTTTTCTATATCCATTAAATCAATTCTCATGGTCACAATAGGTCTTAAAAGGCTTCATATATTTTATCACACCCATTATGGGTCCATCAATCATTTTTACAATGTCTCAAAAGTCACTAATGTTTGAAAGAAACCATAAAACAAAAATAATGTGTGAAAACATCTATCATGATTTAAATCATCATTAAAAAATTTTCTTACTCAATTTGGAACTCACTTAGACCCCATTTGGGTCAGTTGTTCCTAATTACAGATTCTTACTTACAAAACTACACAAAAAGTCTTAGATTATGTTAGAGACTAACTACCCTTGGTTAATAGGTAACTTCTCCTCAAATATCATAATCAAATATATAATTACATAATATATATCCCATTTCATATGAAAATAACATGAATTCGGGATTTTAATGGATCTACTACCAAATATATTTAAATAATAGTTACTTTAAAGGTGTATTACTTTAGCTTTTATAATATACTATTAAACTCCCCAATGGTCTTCTAATATGAAATTTTATGAGATCTTATAATCCAAAAGGAGGAGGGGGATCATTGGAGACAATTAAACTCCTAAAAAATATTATTAATGGACAATGAGGAAGATATTTGAGAAAAATATAATGAAATTCTAAAACAATACAAAAAAACATATTATTGTAATTTCATTCTAGGAACTAATAAGTCTATAGTGGCTTACACTATCTACCTAGAAGTCACCAGTTACTTAACTCTATTCTACCATCCACTATATGGAAAAAATTGGAACTTTTTCTACACCCCTTATATCCATACAATGTACCTAATTTCACCCAAAATATACATAGGGGTTTCTACTTAACTACAATGACACCCCCCCTTTATTTTACCCAATGAATCATATTAAACCCCAACTTTTAAAATACTTATATAAAGATACAAATCATTTTTTTAAAATTTAGGAATAAAATTTAAATGAATACTATAAATTCAAAATATGTTCAAAACATACTTTTATAAGTTTTCTAATTACCTAAAAGAACTATAAAATATATCTTGTAAATAATTACAGACACTGATATATCATGTCTTACTCTCACTAACATGTGTCTACATTTATATAATTTCACTAACTCCTCACTAAAACTATAATAATATACTTACCTAAAAAGGACTTGTCACATTGATATATGATACGCACTATTACTCTGTAGACATGGAATTTCATTAAAAATTCACCTTAACATAATATATAAGATGTGAAAATTTTACTCTATACCACTTTAGATGAGATATCATATATAAATCCTACATCACATTTTATCATGGTTGATGCTAATGTTTATACACCACTATACCAAACCACTCTAGAATCAAAATGGAATCACGATCCATGGATCTATCTTTCCCACCCTTACCACATAGGGATTCCAAAATTAATATGACACCAGTATGGAAATTGGTATATTATTTAAACCTCTAATATTCTATGCCACATTTACACATATCACTATTTTCTTCTCTGATATTCACTAATCTGTATCTTAAAAAACTACTCTTGATTTATAGTCTATCGTACTTGGAACTATAAAAGCATCACCTAATCTATTACCCCTATCAAGTAAAGTTGAAAATTACATGATCTACGATATAAAATATAAAATTATTAAGATTATATTAATTCATAATTATTATTATTGTAATAAAATTATAATATATTCATATATTCCTCCTATGAATCAAAATAATTTCAACATTCTTTCCCATAGAATATCCTTTAAATTCATGATGGTCCTCTCAAAATGTATATTTATATATGGGTGATAGAACATACCAAGCATAAAGAAAAAAATATTATAAATCCGTTACTTGAATTAGTATTTGAAACATACTTATAAATATAAAAATCTGGTTATATTAAATTCATATAGTTTGACTATCTCTCACACATATAACATACCAAAATCATTCACTAAATTTTTGTATCATATATATATATATATATGAAATATATCACCTTCATTGATCTCTCCGTGATTATTAACATTATATTCATAACATGAGATTATATTGGAATCCTCCTTGTAAAATAAAGCATGAAATCATAGAATTTAACTTTGGTATATTTTTTTTAGAAAATTGATAAGTCTTCAATGCTGGACCAACCTCTTCCACTAGATGAGGTTTCATAAAACCTAATTGAAAATATCTCTATTCAATATTGGATACCAAAATGATAACTCTATATCATGATATATATTTATAATTATATAGATAATATCATATCAAAAGTCATTAGAATCATACACAAACAAATATCACATTCTTATTGACATTATATATCAACAAGGAATGTATGGGACTAAGACAACCCTTGAGTCTAATCAGTAAGTTTCACATAATATAATTTCCTTCAATTAAATTAGTAGTTAGAGTATGTCACTAGACAATAATTTACCCTATGTGACCATGATGATGTGATTTTCAAATGTTCTAATGTAACATCTTAATATCATATCCAAATAAAAATCCCAAAAGAGGAACATTAATTTTAAATGATCCTCCAACTCATGAATTACCTATAGTTATTTCATACCAATACTACTAAACCATTATATTTCATTTTAAAATGGTACATAACATATCAATAAAAAATTACTTTAGGTACTTTAACCTTTTCATATGACTAATATTCAGGTCATATATATAAAATATGCATTTCAAATTGTTTTAATTTTTATGAACTAAAAACAACTCTGTAAAGAGATACTAATGAAAACACCTCAAATGGTGTTACATAATTTCCAAATATAAATCATTGATTAGGTACATGTGTCTTAATATACCTAGAACCATAGTTTATTACTTGATGATCAAGCATTAAAATAACTCCCAAACTAATATTTAATACATTATAATATACGATGTAAATATTACCCAACTCAGGTAATATAAATATCAATGCAGATGTGTGTCTTCCCTTAATCATTAACAAATACAATACATTGTAAAAGCCATATTATTTTACCTATTTGTTTATCATTCCTTTAATTATCATTGTCAATCAGGAAAAATAACTGGTGACTTAGAGATAAAAATCAAACAAACTACGAAAAATCCTGATATGAAAAATTTTCACATGTTTTACGCAAGACATCAATAAATTCACCTTATCAGGGTATACTAAGATTTATGTCTTGGATATAATGAGACCAAATAATTTTAACTACAAAATTAAAAAATATAACTTTGAGATATTGACATATAACTACTTCTCTCATAGTATTCTCAAAATTATTTTTATGTACCCCTCATGATTCCCTAGTGTTTGGGAATGCACCAGTATATCATTGAGAAATTCTAACTTGAATGATTCAATATTTTGATGAAAAGAATTGTTCATTAATTCTATAAACACTTTCATGTTGTCCATCAATGTAAAAAACATAAAAAAATCCTAAAATATATATCACCTATTGAAATCTATTTATATTATTTCTTTATATATCACCACAAGTTAATTATATGATGAACACTTTTCAATATTATATAATAATCAAGAATAAATCATATGATAAGAAAATTCTCTAATCCATGGATGTGTGTATAAATTTTTTATATCAACTAATTCACCCTCTAATAATCTATTCATTACCTTAAAGTTTTTTTTATCTTCCTTATGAACTAAACAAGAGCATCATAATGAGAAATTATGTAACACATCAATGTAAATGTATTATTATTTATTCATTTTTATTTTAGTTTTTTTAAATTTTCATTTGGTTTCTTGAAATTTTATATAATTTATGATAATTATGCAATTTGAAAGAGACAACTACAATGAGGTTCTATGACATGGTGTTAGTGTGTCATCATATAATGTGACATAGTGGAGGGTAATTTTATTTGGCTTTATGGGCCTTGGCCTTTTCAAATTTATCCAAAGAGGAAGGGGCTCAATACATGGATAAAGCAATGTTGTGTTAAGGAAGTTAAGGGTATGAGTTTGTTTCAAATATGGAGGCCACGAAATAGTGAAATGGCAATGCATTGGAGGGAGTTTTGTAGAGGTAGTTTAAGTGTTACATAAGGGTGAAGAGGGAAGACCATTTCACAAAACATGAGCTATACCATGGATGGAGTTGTGTAATGGTAGATTTCAGGGTTTTTGGAAGATAAGGAAATGAATCTATATCATATCGGTGATTTTATATCATGAATGAGTGTTGAGTAAGGTTCAGGGTGGTACTCTGTTTTGTAGATTAGGAGGAAATGTCGTATTGACCTGGGTGTATAGGAATTTGGTTCATGCATATTGAGGTGCTCAATGATATAGGGTGTTGGTTATTACATGGAGGTTTTTTGGTCAAGGAATCCATGTCATAGGATGGAGTATGTAGTTTCAGGGAGATTGAATCTATACCTACACATTTAGTCACCTCCATGACATAGACCATTTTGAAATTCCATAGGGGGTGCCTGGGAGGGCCATCATGTTTCACCCACGAGGGCTATAATGTAGAGCAATTTGTCTGGTTTTTAAATTTTTTAGACATTACTTTTTGCCCATCCCAAAATTGAAAACTTTTGGGGTATTTTTCTTTTCACATTCATATATATAATCAAGGAGGTAACACTATGAAAATCCCACCTTCTTCCCCATCGATTTATGAGACATTATTCTTCATTTACTTTGTGTTATTTTTTTGGTATGGCCTTTTCCTCTTCTCCCATCCCCCTTTCTCCTATTTTTACTCAATATCTTGCCAGTGTTTTTCTTTTACAAACCATAGGATAAATTTTGTCCCAAATATTTTGTGTTCATTGATGTTAGTGTGCACGGTTGGTTTATTGGCCTTATTCCATCTGTGATTAAGGGTTTCCTAAAATGTGTACTTTATTTGAGATAAGTGTTTCTGTTTTTTCTTTTTCATAACACACCATGAGATACATGGAGTTTTATTTATTTGTATGTATTTAAAAGTATAATGTTTTGGAATCTATTAAATTATTATAAAGTTATTATGGACTAAAATTTAATTAAAAAGGAATTATATGGTTTTTAATGACTTCATTTTCTTAATAAATATATATATACACTAGGTATTTTCCAAAATTCTTAAGATGATATTTTAATAGATTTTTTATTTAAATTATTTTTTTATTTTATATTTTATATAAGTTTATTCATGATTTTTTATTTCAAATTTTTTGGTAAATTATATTTTTAGGCTTTAGTGGTGTTACATGGTTGTTTTTATGGTCTAATAAGTTATTTAAATTGTATTTTATTTATTTTTTCCATTTTTATTCCCTATGAATGACCACACACACACACATATATGTATGTATGTATGTATAAGAATGATTAAATATATAAATATTTATGTGTGTTTGTGTATATATATATATATATGTGCATATATATATATATATATATTGAGATTTCACAGGACACCTTCAGTAAATATTGGGTTCTCAAATCATTTCTTGGTTACCAAAACTAATTCCCAAATAGAAGTTTATTTTTTATAAAATAACAATTTAGAGTCCTATTATGTAGTTTTAGATAGTATCTTATTGTTTAAATTTGGTTTTAAAAATGAAGTAAAATAAAGAATCATTTTCATATATGTTAATTATTAGTTTCAATTATTATGGCATAGTTGGCAAATAAGAATGGTTTTTTATAAAAATTGTGTATCCTCCATGGAATCACATTTCTACTAGTTATGTTTATATGTTAGGTATTTCTTATTAAGGGGTTATTCACCTAGATGGGTTTAGGTAGTTGGGTTGAGGATTTATGTTTGTCTTATGTTGATTCTAAATTGATATGTCATATGAAAAGTCTTCCTCTCTATACATTAATGTCATCATGGGGATCTATGAATTTTTGTGAGGGGTAAATATGTAGTTAAAATTCAGTTATAATTATATATACATGCTTTTTATGGTATTGGATGCTATAGGTGAGTGCCACCGTTGCATCTAGTTTGGATAAGTAATTTGGTTGCGGATATAGGAATGTGTTGATAGACATATAGATGGTTATAACATAAGTATGTATTGGATGACCTCATAGGATATTTAGTAATTTAACATGATTACATATTCAATATTTCATACTATTCTATTATGTATTATTTTTTCTCGATATCTCATTTGTTATTTGTAATACCCTAGAATTCGAGGTATTTTTAAAAAAAATTAATTGGGATTATTTCAAGACTAGGAACTTAGAAGAAACGTGATTCTGAAACCCGTAGTGATCATAATCTATTTTTTAACTATTTTTAATGTTTATTGAATTTACGTGCAAGTGTATTTTTCTAACTTTTAAACCAGTGGCTAGATCAAGAATATGAGGGCACCATAGAAGTTAGAGTGTCCAAATTCTCTTAGAAAGGGCATAAAATTGGCCGATGCAGGACAACAACAGAAAGTAGTTTTTTGTTGTAAATAAAATAATTAACAAATGATTAGTTTATTTTAAAATCCTTATAGCTCATAAATGGTGACTCATATTGGAAATTCTAGAGTACCATTGAACTCATGAGGGTGTTTTTCTCTTAGGCAGAGCCTAACCTTGACTGGCGCAAGTCGAGGATGAAAGTAAGTTTTTGGAATTTTTGAAAGAAAAATAAAATAAGTTAAAAAGTTATATTATTTGTTTTCTCCATCATTGATAAGTGGCATGTTAGCACTAAGATGAAACGATGAGGTGATGATGAATCTCATTAATGAGTCTGCATAATGTTGCTGCAATGCAGCGTAACATAAACACGGATTCACATTTCGTCAATTAATAGCCTAACACACAATGTAGGATTGTTGGTACAATCCTATGATTTCTCTGAGGCTTTGGTGGGTGGCGACGATGAACATACTTTCTTCTACAATTTGAATAATCGCTAGAGATAGTAGGCTGCAGATCAAGAATGGAGAATGGAGGCGTGCGAACTCATTCTTCTTCAACCAATAATTCTATCCTGGATAGGGGTTTGATACTTTTCTTTTTTGAATTTTTTTCCCCGAGTTCATTCATTTAAAAGAAGAATGCAAGCCAACTCATGAAAAAGTTAATTCGTAGATTGATTGTTCATGCAAGATATTCTCGGAGAACTGATCCATGTTTAAATTGAATTAATTTGATTTTCTATGTTCAATCCTTATAATGGGAGCAGGTCAACGCTACAATGAATGATGATAAATTTTCATTAATCAAATTCATTGTGTGGATTTTATCCACATTTTTAACGTGTTTTCTTCATGTTCTTCATGGGGTTATAAATGGTGGATCATTGCACGCTCATTACTAGGAACAATGATCCCAAAATGAGGACCCACATCGTGATGACCCAATGGATGTGTGCTGATGATTTTAGTAGATCACGGTGGCGACCACATAAGGAAGGTGGCGCATGCCGATGGCATGCTGCAGCGGAGGAAGCTACGACCAATGGGATGTGGTGGTATACCTCAGCGGTGCATCTTGGTGGAAGAGACTATGGCCAGAAGGTGTCGCAGCGGTGCAGGGTGGCAGCATCAATCGAGCACCGTGTTTGGCGGAGGAGGCCGCCGACAGGCGACCGGCGATGGTGTGGAATCGTGGTTCCAGAAGGGCACCATATCTGGCCTGGAGGTTGTGGCCATAAGGCTATGATGGTGAAGGACCATGACGCCACATCAGTTCGGGAGACCAGTAGTCGGGGCGCGAGTTGATGCTGGCCCACGGTCTGCGGGACCGTGTGCAGAGGGGAGGTGGATGGACTCAGCCGGTCATGTATGGCACAAAATATATGCCATTTGGGAATCTGAGCTAGAGAGAACCTAGATACTAGATAGCCCGTCTTGTCAAAACTAGTCCGCCCGAGTCAGACAAGGCTAAAGGAATTGGACCGGTTCGCTGGGCGACCCAGCGGGCAGGACCCACGGCCAAACCGGACCGGGAACAACAAGGCACAAAGGTCCACGTCAGACCAGGTTGGACTATACACAACTGAGTCATGTCGGTTCATCCGAAAGGGTCCAAGTCATGCGGGACCCCTAGGATGGGTTGGTCGGGTCAGTCCGACTTTGTCGGATCAGGCCCAGACACAACCGACCCTTGTTTTCTAAAACCCTTATATCTTTCAGACTGAGCATCTGATTGACGTTCCATCTATGGAATTGGTACCCTTGCGATAGGAGGGTCCTTCAAGAATAATACAAGTGAGATTCAGTGATAGTAATGATATTACTGATTTCTTGAGGAGCATATTCTCCAAGAATCAAGGGCTCTAGAGAGAGAAAATCCTATGGCTTACTGTGACACAAATGATATGATGAGAAAATATCAGTTGCACAGTAGGAAAGTGTATCTCATTGGATTCATATATGAGTGAAACTCAGTGGTTCAATAGACAAGAATAACTCATTAGTTTATTTGATGTGTGTATCTCAGCGGTGAAGCCAACAAGCGTACCTCAGTGGTTCAACAGACGAGTGTACCTCAATAGTCCAATAAACGTGCGTACCTCTGTGGTTCAACATACAAGTGTACCTTAGTGGTTCAGTAGATGATTGTACCTTATTGGTTTAGTGGAAGAGTGAACCTCAATGGTCTAAAAGGTGAGCATAGATTAGTGGTCTAGTAGACGAGTAGACCTTAGTGGTCGAGTAGCTGAGCAGACCTTAGTGGTCCAGTAGCTGAGAGGACCTTAGTGGCTCATTAAGGACGAGTTCCTTAGTAGTATGAAATATTTTATCTTTAAAACTGATAAATATTAATTCATATACTTTTAGTTATACCTAATGTAATCTATCTTTTATTGTGGTCTTGTTGTGTGATCTTAAAATGTGATCTTACTTTGTGGTATTTACTTTGTGGTTTGGGGTCCCTACGGATTACTGTGTTACTCACCCCTACTTGAGCCTCACCCACACATGTTGTGTCTCATTTAGGTGATTGACAGTTCGACATAGAACTTGGTAGTCTAGGACTAGGTGGTTCCTAGTGAGACGTGAGGGACGAGACATACTTCAACGACTACTGACAGCTATCCTCCACCTACCCTTCAGGTGGGGCTTGAGAAAATGGACCTTGGTAGTTGTAATTTCTTCATGGTTTTGGGCTTGTATTCTGGACCCTTGTACTTTTTAGTTGTACTGTACTCTCATTATTTGTCTCAGTGACAGTTGTGGTTTACTTTGTATTTACATTCCTCGGTTTGAGATTTGTGGATGTGTATAGGTTAATGGCAATGCCTTCCCCTTTTGGGATACACCTTCTTTGTACTAGTCTCCAACCCCTTGCTTATAGAAGGTGGGGTTGGGGTAGTCACGACATGGGCCCTGGGGGATAGGTCCTGACATTTTTGATCCACTATGATATATCCAGTAGTTTATTTTTAGAATTTGGTTGTCTTTGTTTATTAATTTTTTTGATTGTTTTTTCTTTGGGATATTTACATAGACGTCTTCTTAGGTATGGTTTTAAAGGTTAATTTCATGAAAATGGATTTTTATATAATGATTTTAATGTTACATCAAATTAGTTTTTGATAAAGATATATTTTTGTTTTATAAAATGATAATAACATTACTTTCCCAAGTTTATTTTAAAACTACTAAGCATTAGTTGTTTTTGGAAAGGAAATAATCTACAGTGATTTCCTATTGATCCATTGTATTGTCACACCATACTTATTCCACTCAAAAATGGTAGAAAAAATATATTTTACAAGTTTAGTTTTTGGATCATGATGACTCTAGGAGCTAGTTGGTTTTGTTGGTGGACATTGAAAAAGAGGTCGCATGGAGATCATATCACATATCATGGGTTTTACTGTTGGTTTTTGTGCTTTATAAAGGATAATCATCCATGTCAAACTTTTTTTATTGATGTTGTTTTGATCCATTATTTTTTTAATTTGTTACGTTTTATTGAAATATATTATAGTTATTCATAATTTTTGTTTCTTTATTTTGTATCTACTAATTTTATTTTTTTTATAGATCTCTAATGAACTGAGTGGTCATGATAGGCTTCCTAGTGGAATATTTTGGAATTTTATTTTATTAATTAGCTGAATTCATTCCCATGAGACCCTATTTGATTCATGGGTACTGGTTTCTATAATTAGGTGATCGATGACATGACTCGGGTATGTCAGGGGTCATTTTCGATGCCTGTTCAAGGGGTAACCTGAAGTCACATGGTGAAAAATTGTATTGGTGCTATGGTCTTTAAAAGGCCGAGGTTTTATAACACATTTTTTGTTGGTAATGGTATATTGGAGTTAGGATTTTTGAAACTCAAAAGGATAGAGTGAGAAGGGTCTAGATAGCTCTTACTTGTTCAGAGCCTTTGGATTCTATGAAATGCCAAGTAGTTAATTATGAATTATGAGTTTTTTTAAATTGTTTTATTGACTATTTTTAATGATTTTAATGGTATATTATGATTTTTTATGGATTAATTTGTTTTGGGTTTTGGTAACATGAGCTAAATTGTTGTCACATGTAGAGGTCACAAGGACTAGAAAACTATGCAAAGCCCGAGTGAATTATTCAACATAGATTTTAGAAAAAAGTGAATGCCTGATTTTTTTTTAAATTCATGTGTCTAATTCATTAAAAACCACTAGCCCATCTCAATTAAATTTTTGGTTTTATCTGATATCATTTATTGGGTATTTGTTGGAATTAGAGATATGATGATAATTTTAGAAATAAAATAAAAGTTATTCAGGTTTTGACAATTGATAAAAGAATTTTTAGAAAAGAAATTAATTACAAAATAAAAAATTAAAATTTTAGGAATTAAATGTGTATGAAAATAAAATGGGGTTTAAAAGACTGGTTTGTAATTTTTCTTTTGTTTTATAATTCTTAAGTAGTGTTGTGACATAATTTTATGAGGGTATTGTTTTGATTGAATTATTTTTAGGTTTTGTATGATATGAGGATTAAATTTCTATTGATTTAGTCTTATGTTTTCATGTTATATAGAGTATTCCACTCATAGAAGTTTCAAATAATTATAGGGGGATTTCCTCGCAATATTTTGATTTCTTTGATCTATTAGTAAAATCCACCTAGAATTTGAGTAGAGTTGTATAAATGGAATATTATTTTTTGTTTCATGTATTTCATGGGGACCAAGTTCTTTTACAGGACATGTATTGGTTACAAGAAATTGAGGTAATATTAATGACCCTAGGTAAACCGAAATCTATTAGGGTGAGTTATTTTTTGGGTTTTTAATGGATTGGGTCCATATTGGTTGATGTTTATTTCTACATCCATGTTGTAAGATGTAATTTTGTGAGAATTATTTAAGACTAAACATTCTCAATGGATTATTCTTGAGTAAATGGGGATGAGGATAGTTCAAGATCCCATGAGTTACCAATATGATCACAGAATATTGATAGGGTATATTTATTTATTCAATGAACATGTTTAGTTTTATTCCGATATCAAATAAAGTGATTCATCAAAGTCTCTATAGATGCCGAAAATTCTCAAGGGATGAAAAAAAGTTTCAAATTGACAAAGAGAAGTCATGTTTGGATCTAGGGACCTAGTCCAGGGGGCCAGAGGAGGTGCACGAAAAAAATTTGGAAGTTCATGGAAAAAATGTGGCCTGTATGTAAAGTTTCAGGTTTCACGAAGAGTCCTCGGCGTAGGCGCGAAATAATTTCACGCCCTGTCCCGTGCGGTTGACATTTTGCGCCACCGACCTCAGCGCACAATTATTTCATGGAAACCTATTTTTCACACACCCGGATGCCTATAAATAGAAGACGGACCCCTTCGACTTCAGGGAAAAAGAATCTGAACCGGATCTCGTGTGCAAAATTACCCTTCTACACACGCAATGATGGCATTCAGGTATGGTTCTTTTCGCACCAAGTTGCCCCAGGGTCCGCCTTCACATGAGATCCCCATGGTTTATAATGAATTCCAATATCTTCGTGGTCTGCCCCTTGTGCGCAATCCCTTCCATTGCGCATAGGCAGGCCTATTGCATGCAATCCCCTTCCATTGCGTGCACCCCCGACAATTTCATGCAATCCCCTTCAATTGAATTCACCCTAGTCATTGCACGCAGTCTCTCCCACTGTCCCGCATTTTCCCCCCTTTAGTGCAATCCTTCCTAGTTTCATGAAAAAACTCGACTCTATTTACGCGCAATTATTATTGATTTCGTGCCAACCCGGTGTTTTTTTTGTGCATGGCTACTGATTTCACACGCAAGCCTCAAAGGTTGCACGCAATTCCCCAGGACCCCTCACCTCGGTGCTCCCCAAACGTCCCCTTGCGCGACTGCCCAATGACCTTCTTATGGATTCCATTCCCAGGTGTCTCTCATTCCCCGGGCACCCACATCATGCACCATTTTCTCGTGTGACCTTCTAGGATCGTATGAACTAACTTTAAAGTACCCTGTATGATACCACCTACTGCGTTGCTTTTCCTCATGCTTCTTCGCATAGGCACGCTAATGGCTATTGATTCTTCTCATAGCCATGCTAACGTGGACCCCTTTATGGTTCGCTCTGTGACACCCCTTCGCTACGGCATTTCCGATGCCTTACCTCCCACAAGGAGCAGAGGGTACTAGTTATGTAAGTCCTAGGGGTGCAGGGTGAACCCGCCTCATCCGATCTGCAGGACGTTAAACTGCCAAGCACCTTCGTCCTTATCACATTATGTTAAACTATGACCTGGACCTGTGCCTCGGACACAGGGTCCCCCCACCCTGGACATTGTCCACACCCACTCGTCACCACGGGGATGGGATCACCCCTCATAGAGGATGGTATCCTCCTTATCAAAGTGGTTTTTGTCTGTGGGGAAGGGCATCGACCTTGGTGTAAGCCCCTAGCTTTCCTTACAAGAGGCAGCATCCCTGCTCCTCCTTTCATCTTCAGTCCCCAAGGCTAGTGGAGGGCATGATAGGGAACAAGACACCTCCTTTCTTCGGTCCCAAATCCACATCCCACTGCGCTTTGTCACCTCGGGCCTCCATCATGGAGTAAGTCCAGACCCCTATGGGCTGCTAACCACGCGTAAGCCCCTCTTCACTTCCCATAGACACACCTTTCACGACGTGGTCATCAGGTCTCTGTTATCTCTGGTTTCTCACACCGATCATGACTCATGTGGGCTTAGAGTAAGTACTGACTGTGGAAACACCTTGCGCTGCCTCAGAGTGTAATCCACATTCCATCCCGAACTACGGGGAATTTGATCCATGTCAAGGCATGGTACGTAGGAAGCCTCCATGAGGTCCAAGCCCCAACACCATGAGCCACCTCAGAGCGTAAGCCCCATTAAAACCCAAACTATGGGGACTTTGAACCATTTCAAGGCATGGTATGTAGGAATCCTCCACGAGGTTTATGCCCCACCACCATGGGCCACCTCAGAGTGTACGCCCCAATCCAACCCAAACTACAGGGACTTTGATCCATGTCAAGGGATGGTACATAGAAAGCCTCCACGAGGTTAAATCCCCAACACCATGGTCTGCCTCAGAGCGTAAGCACCAATCCATCTCAAACTATGGGGAATTTAATCCATGTCAAGGCATGGTATGTAGAGAGCATCCACGAGGTTCAAGCCCTAACACCATGTGCCGTCTCAGAGCATAATCCCCATTCCAACCTGAACTATGGGGACTTTGATCCATGTAAAGGCATGGTATATAGAAAGCCTCCACGAGGTTCAAGACCCACCACCTTGGGCCGCCTCAGAGCGTAAGCCCCAATCCATTCCGAACTATGGGTACTTTGAACCATGTCAAGCAATGGTACGTAGGAAGCCTCCATGAGGTTCCATCCCCCCAAACAGTCATTCTTAACCCCTTAACATCGGTTCTCCCTTGTCCCGCATGAAGTTAAACTGTATTCGACATCTGAATTATGTGGTATTTGATTCCCCACCACAGGGATATATAAGAATCCTCTATGAGGTTCAAGACCATCACTCATGTCTCATCATGATCTCTCCCTCGAGCCTACGCATCTCAGGAATCTCATAACCCAAACCGGAGGTTCCACTTCTTTTGGGTCCCATCCATGTGTCCATTCTCACGGGTCTCCTCCTTAGGTGTCCCATCGTCTCATCGAACTACGCACACTTTGACTCCCCACAACAGGGATACGTAGGAAGTCTCTTTGAGGCCCAATCCCAAATCCATCACCCATCCTTATTCTTAACTGGTCTCCCACATACCGGTGGGATCATTCCACTTCATTCCCCATTTCCATCAAACAACATGCGGGAAGCTGCCCACGTGTTGGCCTCAGTATCGGTGTTCCCTCCAGGGGGATCCTCTATCTGATCCACTATAATTTGTGTTCCGATCCATCTGATCTGTCTCCGCTGGATTCTAAACTTGCAGAAAACCTGATGTTAAATATGATAGGCTGAGAAAAACATCAGATACATGCCTATGGCATATGATTCCTCGTGTTCGATGTGGGATTCCTCAGTCTTGCGCACCCTCAAGAAGCCCTATAATAAGGGACAGAAGACAGGCATGCCAATCCCCGAGCGTCCAGACACGCCAGTGATGCCCAGCATGACTAGTCTCCTAACCAAAGGTTGGTGACCTGACCGGACACCTTGGAATGTCCTGACAGAAGTAGTGTAATTAACTTGTGTCCATGAAGATATGGCGCAGGGATGAGTTTCATGAACTACGTATTAAATCTATGAGGGATGTAACACCCCAAGATTTTATGAGAGATAATCTTTTTAATTTCTTTGATGTCTTGTGTTGTAAACAACACCAATATTATCTTGTGCTATACAAAACACCGTATTAGCTTGTAGTATAAGTAAACAATATACTTGGCTTGTGTTACACACAAGAGTGACCTTCCTCGATAGCTTGCGTGGTATGCAATACCGAGTTTCACCGTGTTATTATGAACGAGCCATTATAAACAGTATTAACCAAATTTTGAATTTTATGACATTATAATTCATCTTACACATTTTATAGAACATGGTATCAGATCAAAATAAATTTTTCACGTAAAATAAGTATTTTTTTCAAAAAATGTAGTTTTTCCGCCTTTTGATGATGCACCCATATTAAATCTAGTTTTAAAAATGTTTATAAGTTCAATTTGACAAGAAAAATTCTTCTTTGGAATTAGGATATAAAAAATTACTTTGGATAAATTTTTGATAAGTTTTTTATTTTGATGAATAGTAAAAATACGCTTAATTTTAAATAAAAACAACTTTGTTCATCGAGATAATTTATATGGTTAAATTATAATATTGACTTATTTTAAAGTATAAATAGAATATATTTTTACCATTTAATATAATTTAAGTCATTAGCATTACTTTTAAAATGAATTCATAGGTAAAAAAATTTCAATCTTTTGCAACATTTTAACTTTAAAAACTCGTTTTCTCAATAATGGGATTAATTTTAAATTAAATACTACAACTTCTATGTTCTAAATATGGAAAAACAGATTCCATATTTGGAATCAGTAGGTTTAAATTATGTTAATAAGACACTCTCTATTTTTAGGCCTTATGAATAGTAACTACGCTAAATTTTATTTACCATAGTTAAAGGTAAATCGGGTAATTAAGGGTAAATATAATATTATAAAATTACCCTAACACTTGTCTTAATATAATTGGATGATTATATTTTTCCCTAAATCATAGTTGGGTCAAAATGGAATCTATTATAACCCACTTGGATCTGATTAAGACCCTTAATTTATTTTATTTAAAGAAAGTGAAATATGTCTCACTCAAACTTTAATAATTAAAGTATTTTTAAAATATGGTTATACAAAATATAAATTAAATTATAAATACTCATTTGAAATATAAATTTTTTTTCTTTGTTATGGTAATTTATTTGTAATTTTTAAGAAATATTTAATTACATTAATAGCTTATACATTAATGATGCAGAAATTATTTATTTAGTGAAAAATCAGTAATATAGTTTTTATTGAAATAATATTACCCATCAAAAAAGCCAAATCACCTGACCAAAACATATTGGTAGAGTATATCTATACCCTAATCATCCAAGGGTCTACTTGTGGACCATTTGGATCCTTATAAAATAGATTATGACATTTATAATATTTTATTTTAAAAGATGTCAAAGTTGTCACCTTCATAATTTAATAAATATAACAATTGAAATGTTGTGATTTTAAAATGATAAATTCGAATAAAAGTATTCTTATGAAATCTATTAGATTTATATTTATCATAGTTTTAATTTTTATTTTTTATCCAAAAAATATTAATATTAAATAAATATACAAAAATGTTGTAGTAATTATTTTATTAAGAGAAATATCAAATAAATGGTTTTAAAAATAGTAAAATAAATATTATATGAACAAATTAACGTGATCCATGAATTTTTTAGATGAATATGACATGTTATGAATCTATTAAATATTTTTTTTGAATATATCTTCTATGTGTATTTTATTTAAATTCAAATAATTGAATTGTCTCAAAATTGAAACTATTGATATTTTATAAAAATAACATATTATAAAATTGTTTAAAAATCACAAAAATTGTAATGTCCTGGTTCCGGAAGCCACCTAGAGGCTCCCCGTACCCGGTTGGTCAAATGGCCTCAAGTGTATTTCCCCAAATGCCAGAGGCTGCCGACTAACAGCGAGGGCCTTGGGTGTGATAGTGGGGAAACTATGCCCTCATTGGAAGAGTACACAACTGAAGAAAAAAAATAGATAACAGCAGAAACAATAACCATCCATACAAGAGTAAATGATAAACAGCAGAATAATAACAGTAAACAACTAGATCACACACACATGTATATAAAATGATGCATGATACATATGTCTAGGAATGAATCCAAACAAGTCACAATACCGAATACAATACTAAACCAAAGTGAAAAAGGAAATAGGTAAACTCCTCAGAATCTCAAGCCATAGCTTGGTCCCATGCCCTCCAGCTCCACAGCAATTCAAGTTCTTGAAGTAGAAGGGCGCTTGCCCTTATCTATACCTGCAACAATATAATCTGTTTGGGACCAAAATCATGGCCCAAACAGGGTGTGAGACAAAGTCCTAGTAGGCAACCAACCAAAGATCTATGCCTAACGGTCAGTGAACACATGGCATTAAAAATACAGGAAAATTGTAAACAGGAAAACACACAGCAACTACAATCCACAATGTCTAGCTTATAAAGTACACAAGTAACATCCAAACAACAAGAAGAACAACAGGTAACCCCCTGGGTAGTTCTCACAGAATAACCCTTATGGTTCAACCTATAAGTGCTGGAAACCCTATGGGAGGCACACATAGTCTCAACCCTCTATTTCAGCTAAAGAATAGACTCTCTGAGGAAACACTCACCATCAATTCCCCCTATAGTCTCATATCGTATTAAAGGCTCTCTAGGGAAGCACTCAATGTCAATTCCCCCTGTGGCCCATGTCGAGGAACTACAGACTCTCTGAGGAAGCACTCAATGTCAATTCCCCATTTAGTCTCGCATCGTAAATTAAAGAAACTCTGGAGAAGCCCTTATGTCCATCCTCCATGTGGTCCACTACACTAGGTTCTCACAGCCCTATGTAAAACAAACATGCATAGCACACATATTGGCCCAAGTAAACCTCAAGAACTACTTGGCTATCATTCTGAGGCACCACATCATAACAATACAATAGTTCAACTATCCTACAACTAGACATGGCAACTAAAAAAATGCCGAACAAGAAAAACAAGTATGGAAAAACATCCAGAGTATAGTAAAAATTACCCTATTCACAAGAAATTACCTATACTCAAGCAATCAAGAAAAGCAGGAAAACAACAGGGTAAAATGGGAAACACACAATACCCCGTTTAAGGGAATTGGTGGAATTGCACAAAATATTCAAATGCTTCCTACAGAAAGGCACAAAAAACCTACCTTGATGCTAGGAGATCAATATACTTGAACCACGATGTTTGATTCTCCTTAGAACGTCGAATATCTGAGTAAACGTCCAAAACTCTCAACCCACTATATCTTGAGAAAGAGGATGAATTGGAAAACAAGACTCTAGGATAAGGAAGAACTCACCGTTATGGTTCCAATGCAACCAACATCGATCGATTCAGAGCACAGACGGAGGCTCCGGAGCTCGGAGAAGATCTGCGGTCGTACAACTTCTCTCAGACGAACGAATCCTAGATGAAAGGTGTTCTGTCCCTCAGACGTGACCCCGGTGCCTTTAATGAAAAAAAATAAAATACACGGAATGTACTTCTTGAGTACACGGTGTGTACTCCATTTTTTTGTAATCAGCTTTAAGCAGCCTCCACTTCACCCCTACACACCATGTGTGTGGCCCAGACACAGCCAGCACACGGCCTGGTGCGGCGAGGGAGTACACGGCGTGTACTCAAAAAGTACACGTCGTGTATTTCAAAATTTTCTAGAAACCACTCTTTTCTCTAAAACTACAGGAAAAGAAGGAAATACCTGAAAACGAAGATCCGCGTTCTTAAAAACTTCCCCCTTAAATAAATTCATCCCCAAATTTCCCTAATGAGGAGGAGAAGAAGAAACCCCGAACAGCTCCGGCCACTGAGATTATACATCGGCCTCCCTTTCCCAGATCTCGTCATGTACTCGCTCGTGCTGCCATAGCACCCATACTAGAGGAATAGACCGTCCACAGAGAACCTTCGTACTATGATCGACAATCCGGATAGGATGCTCCTCAAATGATTCATCCGCTTCAAGCTTAACCTCCTCAGGAAGAAAGACATGAGACGGGTCTAAAAAGTAAAATCGGAGCTGAGGGACGTGGAAGACGTCATGCATGGCCCGATACCTCTAAGGTAACTACAACCGATAGGCAACCAGCCCAACTCTCTCCAATACCTCAAACGGCCCGACATACCGCGGTGAAAACATACCCTATCTTTGAATCCTCTTATGTACCAATCTCGGAGTGACACGCAGGAAAACCTAATCCCCAACCTTGAACTCTAGAGGTCATCTCTGTTGATCAGCATAAGACTTCTGTCGAGATTGGGCTATAGCCATCCTCTTCTGAATCAGCTCTATCTATTCTGAGGTCTCCTGAACCAGACGAGGTCCCAATAAAGCTGCCTCTCCTGCTTCCAACCAACATAAAGATGATCGGAATGGCCTACCGTATAAAGCCTCGTAAGGTACCATCTGAATAGTCACCTGAAAATTGTTTTTGTCGGCGAACTCCACCAGAGGGATATGATTCTCCTAAGAACCGACGAAGTCTTGAATGCAAGCTCAGAGCATATCCTCAAGCACCTGGATCATACACTCGGACTGTCCATCTGTCTGGGGATGGTATGCTATACTGAAAAGTACATATGTACCCAAAGCTCTCTAAATCCTCTTCCAGAACCGAGAAGTAAAGTGTGCATCCCTTTCTTAAAAAATGGAGTGTGGAACTCCATGTAGACGTACAATCACTCGGATGTAAAGTCATCCCAGATCATCAACACTGAAGGTATCCTTGATCGGTAAGAAGTGAGAAACCTTCATATTCCTGTCAACGATAACCCAAATAAAATCGTTTCCTCGAGGCGACCTCGAAAATCCTATCACTAAGTCCATTGCGACATTGTTCCACTTCCACTCCGGAATGGGTAACTGCTGCAAAAGGCCTGTTGGTCGCTGATGCTCCGCTTTCACCTGATGACAAGTAAAACATCTCAATATGAAACCAGAAACATCTCTCTTCATTCCTGGCCTCTAGTATTGGCGATGAAGATCCTGATACATCTTGGTGACGCCCGGATGAATTTCCCAAACTGAGGAATGAAAATCCCGCATCAGCTCCACGCGTATGTCTGTTGGCACCCATATGCATCCTCGGAAACACAAGATCTCATCCTCACCCATTGTCCATCTAGGAAGAGGGTCCTCTCTTGACACACTCTCCCACAAGACTAAGCCTTATGAGTTAGATAGCTACCTCATTCATACCCAATCAAGTAGTGAAGAGGTAATAGCTATAGAAGATAGGAAAGTATGTCCCTGTCTATCGTGCGCCTCTAAGTGAATCTCATAGAACAGATCCATAAGCTGCCACTCACTGCTGACCTCCTGAACTGGCTGAATTAGAGTTATCCATCTCAACGCATCTTCCACTGCATTTCCCTTTCCCGACGTATAGGCAAGCTCGATATCAAAACACTGATGATACTCGACCAACCCGTGTTGTCTCAGATTCAGATCACGCTAAGTGAAGATGTACTTGAGACACTTCTGGTCGGTGAAAACCACAAAGTGATCTCCTAGAAGGTAATGTCTCCAACATCGTAAGGCATGAACAATAGCTTCCAACTCTAGATCGTGCGTCGGGTAGTTCCTCTCCTATGGCCTCCACTACCGAGACCTATACGCAACAAATCCATCTCCCTGCATAAGCATAGTGCCTAGCCTGATACTTGAAGCATCACAATAAATAGTGTAGCTCTTGCCTGGCTCTAGAAAGGCTAGTATCAGTGTTGACGTCAACCTCCCCTTCAGCTCCTGAAAAGCTAACTCATAAGAATCTGACCATAATAATTTCTCCCCCTTCTTGGTCAGACCTTTAAATGGTGTTGTTAGGCATGAAAAGTCCTGAATGAAGCATCTGTAGTATCCATCTAGCCCTAGGAAACATCGTACCTCAAAAATGTTCTTCGGATGCTGCCAAGAAACTACAGATCTCACTTTCTCTGGGTCCACGGATACTTCTTCCTCTGAGATGACGTGGCCCTAGAAGTGAATCTGATCCATCCAAAAGTGGCACTTTGAGAGTTTAGCATAAATTCGATGCTCTATCAGTGTACTCAGAACGATCTCAAGATGGTCAGAATGGTCGTGTCGAGTGTGCGAGTACACCAAGATATCATCCATGAAGACCATGACGGAGGAATCCAAGTCAGGATGGAACACTCGGTTCATCAGTTCCATGAAAACTGCTGGTGTATTTGTGAGGCCGAACTACATAACCGTATACTCGTAGAGACCATACCTACTCCTGAAGGCTTTCAGAGGTATATATGATGGTCTAACGTGAAATTGATGATAACCAGACCTCAAATAAATCATTGAGAACTCTTGGGCTCCTCGAAGATGATAAAAACGATCATCAATCATTGACAAGGGATATCGGTTCTTGACCGTCAATTGGTTCAGCTTCCGATAATCCACACAGAGCCTAAGGGTACCATCTGCCTTCTTCGAAAACAGGACAGGCGAACCCCAAGGAGAAGTACTAGACCGGATGAAACCATTCGCTAGCAACTCCTCCAACAGCTTCTTAATCTCCCGCAACTCAGGTGTAGCCATCTTATAGGGAGGAATTGACACCGGTGCAGCTCCTGGCATGAGCTCAAAAGAGAAGTCCACCTCATGCTCCGGAGTCAAACCTAAAAAGTCCTTTGGAAATACATCCCTGAAACGGTCCACCATAGGAGGAAAGTCTAACTATGAATTCCCCTGGTCATCCAGATAATGACTAGCAATTTAGGTCGTAACCCCTTTTAGCCTAAGATGCTCGAGTCCTGCTCGACTTGCTCGAACATCCCATTCGCCTCTATGAAGAAAAGATTCACCCTCTGGTGAAATGAAGCACACCCTACGACGATAATAGTCAACGACTTCCTGGAAGGGAACCGACCAGTCCATCCTGAGAATGAAATCATAGCCTGTCATCTCTATGACATAAAGATCCCATAAGAAACTATACCCTACAACCTCTAGATGGCACTCTATACACTAACGTACACTAGATTTCCTCATCCCCAAAGGTGCGTCTAGTGTCAACAAGTCGTCAAAAGAAAAGATACAGAGCCCAAGGATCTCCACAACAGCAATAGAGATAAAGCTATGCATATCACCTGTATCAAAAAGATCTAAAGATAGAACCGACGCTACTAGAATCGTACCTCGAACTGTAGAAGTTCTGGGATCCTGCTCCTGATAGGTTTGCTCCACCGCAAAAGTATGGCCTGCCCCGCGGCCCTGTGACCCTGCCTGACCAAGCTGAGATGATCCACCCTACTTACGCTGAAAGGATAGTGACTGACTTCCATGACCTCGACCTCCACCTCGGCCCGAATGGCCGGAAGAACTCCAGTTCCCCGACTGGTGAGAAAATGGTGGTGCAGCTCCTGAATGGGGAGTCATGGAAGAACCCCTGTCACCATCTACTGGTGAGAAAACCTGGCAGAAACACTGAAGGTGACCCATCTTGCTGCAAGATCAGCACTCCACTGGGTCTCTCTGGCATTACGGCCTCATGTTCCCTACCCTTCCACACTGGTAGCATACTACCCAACTACCTGAAGATGTATCTCGCCTCCTTGGATCACCATGCATCGAATCCCTATGGCGCTTCCTGCTGGAAACTGGAGGAACACTTGCTCTGGAAGCATAACTGCCCTGCCTTGCAGCTCCGAAGTCTCTCATATTATGCTCTACCATTAGTGTCTGATTGACGATGGAAGGGATGGAAGTGAACTGTAAGATATTCACATGAGATCGGATCTCCTGCCTGAGACCATCCTCAAACTTCCTTGCTAAGAACATCCCATTTTCATCCTGGAGGGGTGTGAAACACTACAGCTCAGTGAAACGAGAGGAGTACTCCATAATAAAAAGGGTACCCAGCTCTAGATTCATGAACTCCCGGGCTCGATCAGCCCTCAGGTTCTCTGGGTAGAAGTAGTCGTAAAACACGCGCTGGAACTCCTCCCAAGCCATAACCTACTAATGACCTGCCTATGAGATCACATCCCACCACCTCTTGGAAAAGTCACGTAGCATATAGGTAGAGATATTGACTCACCTCTCTAGAGGTGTTTCTAGATGCTCAAAGATATTCAGCATGGATTCCAGCCATGACTCTACAGCCTGTGGTCCTCCTTCCCATGAGAAATTAGGAGGATGTTGCTAGTGGAAAACCCACGTCAAGTCTTCCATAGTCGTGGAAGGAGGAGGTTCTCCATGGAAGGTCTGAATCATCCTCATAAATCCTTCCCTGAACTACACATCAGTGCCTGCAACTAGTATAACAGTCGGTTCCATGGCTGGCCCGACTGGAAGATTAGCAGGAAGTCCCTGATCAGCCATATCTGGTGTCTGATCACTGTCTGGCAACTGACGTATGACCGGAGGATGTCTCGGAGGCATAGCTTTGAAAGATAAAAAACATACCTTATATTAAGAAAACAAGGACAGAGAACAAAGGAGTATAAAATGGAAACAGGAGAAGGAACAGTCAAGTTTTACAAAACACGACTACACGGCGTGTATAAAATCTACACGATGTGTACTTAACTCTATTCCCCTGCCCGTGTCTCCTTGCATGGCTATCTCACATAGTCCTCTTAAAAAGTGACTACACGGCGTGTTCCTAGTGTACACGGCGCATAGTAAACAAGGTTTCACGACCCATGTTGTTAGTTACACGACCGTCTACACGACTGAGACTACACGGCGTGTTCCGAACTAACACGGCGTGTACTTGAAGATTTTTCCCGACCCGTGTTGTAGGCGACACAACCAGGTACACAGTTGACCCTTACACAGCGTGTTCCGAACAAACACAACGTGTATAGTAGGTGATAAGACCATCTCGTGTTTTCCGTGACACGGTTGGTTATTGAGAACAAGGATACACGGTGTGTTCATACAAAACATGGCGCGTATGACACAAGATTCCCCAACCTGTGTTGTTAGTGACACAGCCGGGTACTGAGAACAAGGATACACAACGTTTTCATACAAAACGTGGCGTGTATGAAACAAGCTTCCCTGACCCATGTTGTTGGTGACATGGTTTAAAAACTACACGGCGTTTATATGTAAAGTACATGCCGTGTATTCTGGGTTTTTCTGGGCAGTAGCTCCGAAACTGCACCGAAGCCTAGAAAGCACTGAAAAACGAGCAAGAAGGTGCCAATTTTCGGTTCGTGAGGGCCCATAACACCTCAAGAACCAAAATATGTCATTCATTTAAGAAAATTACAAAACAAACAACCTTTATATCAAAATGTATAGATTCTATCAAATCATCTATCCCAACAGTATGCATAATCTACACAAAGTCTATCAAAACAACATGCAATCACTAATGCACCCTAGATGGCATGGAAAGAATGCATGGAATGTGATTTCTATAAAGTTCCTATATGATGCCTGAGATGGAATACCCTCATCTCATCAGGTTGTGATAGAAATAGAACCACAATATCAACAACAATAATAACACAAGTCATGTGAATCACTCTAGGTGAAATCATATCAACCGTAAAATCTCAAAACCAGAAAACTGGAATAATCGAGGTAGTATGTCTTTTTCCTGTACACGAGTTAGCCACTTCAGGTCACAACTTATTACCAAGTATCAAATCCATCCTATCCCTAGCTAAAGGCACTAAACACTAAACCAAGAGAAAATATTTCCTCTGATACCACTTTGTAATGTACCGGTTTCAGAAGCCACCCAGAGGCGCCCCGTACCTGGTTGGTCACATGGCCTCAAGAACATTTCCCCAAATGCCAGAGGCTGTCAACTAGTAGCGAGGGACTTGGGTGTGATAGTGGGGAAACTATGCCCTCATTGGAAGACTACATAGAAGAAGAAAAACAAATAGATAATAGCAGAAACAATAAGCTTCCATACAAGAGTAAATAATAAACAGCAAAAGACTAACAGTAAACAACTGAAGTAAAAAAACATGTATATATAATAATGCATGATACATATGTCTAGGAAAGCAGCCAAACAAGTCACAATACCGAATACAATACTAAACCAAAGTACAAAAGAAAACTGATAAACTCCTCAGCATCCAAGCCATAGCTTGGTCCCATGCCCTCTAACTCCACAACAAGTCAAGTACCTGAAGTAGAAGGGTGCTTCCCCTTATCTATACCTGCAACAATATAATCTGTTTGGGCCCTAAAGCATGGACCAAATAGGGTGTGAGACAAGGTCCCAGTAGGCAACCACCCAAAGTTCTGTGCCTAACAGTCAGTGAACACATGGCAGTAAAAATACAGGAAAGCAATAAATAGGAAGACACACAGAAGCTACATTCCACAGTGTCTAGCATATAAAGTACACAAGTAACATCCAAACAACAAGAAGAACAATAGGTAACCCCCTGGGTAGTTCTCACAGCCTAACCCTTATGGTTCAACCTACAAGTACTAGAAACCCTCTGGGAGGCACACACAGTCTCACCCCTCTGGTTCAGCTAAAGAATAGACTCTCTGAGGAAGCACTCACCGTCAATTCCCCCTATAGTCTCATATCGTACTAAAGGCTCTCTGGGGAAGCAGTCAACATCAATTACCCCTGTGGCCTACGTCGGGGAACTACAGAATCTCTGAGGAAGCACTCAATTTCAATTCACCTTGTAGTCCCACATCATAAATTAAAGACACTCTAGAGAGGCACTTACGTCCATTCTCCCTGTGGTCTACTACATTAGGGTCTCACAACCCTATGTAAAACAAACATGCATTTTGTGCGTATCGGACCAAGTAAACCTCAAGAACTACTTGGATATCATTCTAAAGCACCACAACATAACAATACAATAGTTCTGCTATCCTACAACTAGGCATGAAAACTGACAAAACACTTAACAAGAAAAAGAAGCATGAAAAAACATCCAGAGTACAGTAAAAATTACCCTATTCACAAGTAATTACCTATACTCAAGAAATCAAGCAAAACAGGCAAACAACATGGGGAAAATGGGAAACACACCATACCCCGTTCAAGGGAATTTGTGGAATTGCCCAAAATATTCAAAGACTTCCTACAGAAAGGCACAAACCACCTACCTCGATGCTAGGAGATCGATATACTTGAACCACGATGTTTGATTCTCCTTAGAACATCGAAGATCTGAGAAAATGTCCAAAAATTTCAACCCATGATATCTTGAGAAAGAGGAGGAATTGGAAAACAAGACTCTAGGAGAAAGAAAAACTCACCGCTGCAGTTCCAACGCAATCGACGGTGGTCGATTCAGAGCAGAGAAGGAGGCTCTGGATCTCAGAGAAGATTTGGTGTCGTATGGCTACTCTCGAACGAACGAAATCTAGACAAAAGTTGTTCGGTCCGTCAGAGGCGACCCCGGTGCGTTTAATGAAAAAAAGAAAATACACGGTGTGTACTTCTTAAGTACATGGTGTGTAATCCATATTTCCGTACTCTGCTTTAAGAGGCCTCCACTTCACCCCTACACACCATGTGTACAACCCGGACATGGCCAGCACACAGCCTGGCGTGACGAGGGAGTACACGGCATGTACTCAGAAAGTACACGGCGTGTATTTCAAAATTTTCCAGAAACCCCTCTTTTATCAAAAACTCTAGGAAAAGAAGTACATACCTGAAAATGAAGATCCGGGTTCTTACGAAAATATTTAAAAATTATAAATTCAAATTTATATGGTGTACAATTTCATAAGTTATCCAATTATAGACAACACATAAGTAATTATTTATAACAATTTAAAATTTAGAATATTATTACCACAACTAAAATTAAATAAATTAAATAAGGATAAATCAAATTGATAAGGTTTAAAATAAATTCCCAAAATGTCTAAATTTTTTTGGTTGATGAGAATACAACCCTATCTCATCTCATCTTTGAATTAAGTCACTTTTGGAGGTTTTTAAGTGGGGTTTGAATTTATTATAAATTAATATTTTTTATGTTCCCAAAGGTTCCCCTCTCCTCCCTTATAAAAGGGAACCTCCTCCCTCTCCTCTTCACACAAATTTGAGCCTTCAAGCTCAGCCAAACCCTGGCCATTAATCTTATCAACTTCCCTAGCAACATTTTATAGGTTCTGTTCTTCTCAAATGACCAACTCTAGTCCCTTAAGAATAAATTTAAAAGAGGTGCGTCGAAGAAGAGGTAATCTCTTCTACTGATATGATATTATAAATATTAAAAAACCACATTTCACCTTCTATCCATCCTACAAAAAATGAAATCACCGCGCATACGTACGTACGGAATTCCGTCTCCACACCGTGGTGTAACCTATTTTTCCACAACCACTTTACATGGATTGGTATAATGGTGTAAAGAATAACTATAAATGGTTATTATAACATCATACTAATTCTGAGATATTATATCATCCACTCCAATTCCATTCAATAATTATGGGAACGATATCATCGCTCGTGCGTACGTACGGATTACCGTCTCCACGACGCGATGAGACTGATTCTCCATGTTAACCATTCGAGAATGATTATAAAGTATATATAATAAATAATCATGAACTATATTACAAAATAATGATACTATATTTATGTACATATATGTATCATTTACTTAATTACATTCAATTCAATTAGAAAATGAAAACAGCGTTCATGCGTACGTACGACCTACCGTCTCCGTGAACGGTGTATTTCATTCCATTTATCGATCTATGATATATATTTATATTATGAATATATATTATATATAAATCATGTTTTAAATTATAGAATTAATTAAATTAGGATATAAGTAAAATTATCAAGAACGAAAAGTCCAAACACGTACGATAAATGAAACGATTTTACCCAAAACGCTGTTTTAACATGGAATTGAAAAAAGAGCGGGTAATATAAAGTAATAAGTGAATCATATATGATGTCATAAATATTATTATGGTTCTATTACAAGTTAATAATATGTTTAAACCCACTATACAAGAGTTTTGGACACGTACAGAAGAAATTGGACCTAAGGTAAGTGTTAGGTCCACTAGGATAGATACCCTAAGAGGGGGGGGGATGAATCAGTGTATGATAGATAAAAACAACTGCCCCTTTTGATCTTCTTTTTCTATTAGAAAAAACCCTCTTCTCTCTCTTTCCCAATGCAGAGTATGAAAAAACTTTAAGGTGTGCACAGGACACGGTGATTTTTACTTGGTTCACACTCACTAGGCTACATCCATGGAGCATACACTGGTAGTGTGTCGATGTACCAATTCCACAATAAGCGCACTGCTATTTAAAAGTTCGAAGTGGACTCAATGTCCCTCTTAGTTTACAACCACTCACAATTTGAGAACTCACTGCTCTCTCAACTGAAGTGAGCTCACTGCTTCTTCAGAAGATCCACTCACAGTTTATAGACCTGTAGGTCTCTTCATTTCCATGAAAGAATGCATCCTCAAATGTTGATAGATGCCCAATTTGAAGTTCAAAGTTCATCCACTGATGAATACCCTTTTGCCTCTGAACAATAGGCAACTCCCTTTGGAAACACCTTCGCAAAGCACCCTACTTCGTGAGGCTCCCAATTTCGCGAATCTCAAACAAGCCTCTGCGAAGCTCCTACCTTTTCGCGAAGCACTCTTGCGAAGCTGAAGCCTTCGCAATGCTTAGGCCGTCACAGAGCTCCTGCCTCTTCGCGAAGCACACTCCTTAGAGAACATGGCCTCGCGAAGCGCACTTACATTCATAGATCTATATTAGCTGTCGTGAAGCACCTCTCTTTCACGAAGCACCCTTCCTTCGCGAATCACCTTTGTGAAACGAGAGAAAAGGATTTTCTTTGAAAGCTCTCTATAATTATCTCGAGGGGGTTGAACTCTATTTATATGAAATTCCACCAACCCTCAAACTTTCCACGCAAAGTCAATGCCACGTCAACTCAAATCATGAAGCTCTGATGTTCCTGCCGAAATTCGCTGAAAATCGCGAAGTAGCTCTGCAATTTTCGGATCGCAGAGCATGTCGTAATCGCAGAATGTTCCATCATTTCCTTTGCGCCTTCGCCGCAAAGCTCCCTCGCAAATCCCTTCACCATCACAATGCAATTTAACCTCTATCATTCGCGAAACTTGTCGTAATCATGAAGAATCACCGCCATCATTCTTATAGTCTTTGCGAAATCCAAACCATGAAACCAATCTTCTCAAAATTCATGCCATTTCCATATTTAATTATGATCTTCATGGAAATGCTATTTTTTCAGTTCTCTTTTGTACCGCCTCCAGATCGTCCATTCCTTTGTCATCGTTCTTTGTCAACATGGATTGTCAATAACTTCTCGGGAACTCAAAAATTCTCCATGGAAACCTGCTTTGTCAACAAACACAATCAGCCCAAAAATACTGCAATGTTACCTTGAGGGATTTCTGCCCAATGGGATAATTATTCCAATCTCATTCTTATCCAAGATTTTTTATTCATAATTATTTACTGGGGTTATATTTATCATCCACATACATGTATTATAAAAATGTTTTCATAAAATTATTACCATTCTTCCATGTATGTTTCAATTAATTTTTATCCTTTGTTTACTTTTACCACATGGAATGAAAGGAATCTTTCTTTTGTTTACCATATAAGGTACTTTTTTAATTTTCCGAAAAAAGTACGAGAAGAATGTTTTATTAACTTATACAGCATGAATGAATTTTTACGGTTTCATAATTCCTTATTTCCATGAAACTTTCTCTACATGATTTCATGATTATTTTCAACAAAATTATTTTCTTTTAAAATCGCATGGTATTTTGAGAAAAGAAAGTGATTTTGAAGAAGAAACGATATTTTCCTCAAGAATTCATTTGAAGTGTTTATTCAAAACTATTTACCATCTAAGATGACATTATTTAGTATGATTATGTTTCAAGTATAATGTCTCTATTATTTTCATGTTTTTATTTTTCTTATGATGAAATGATATCCATTTGTTTTATATGGATTATGTTAAGATGGGATGATGTTTATGAAACCCATTTTATTCTTTGGGTTATGATGCATGATTTATGATTGTGTTGTGACACACATAAGAATGATTTAAATATGAGATGGGTGGGACCTATATCTCCCTCGAATGCATTGGGTAATGATTTATATCTCATGAGATATACATGGATGGAACGAAAAGTAAATCCAGTTTAGTAATACAGGGCTAGAATGGAAAGTAAACCCGGTTCAATAAGGGACTTTGTCCACTATGATGGTCTTGAAAACAATGCCATGGATACTATGGAAATAATATCAAGTGCTAAATGGTTTTCCACAATTACATGTTTTATTCCCATGCTATTTTATCATGATTAATGTTCCTTTGTGATCTATTCCTTATGTACTTCCAAGATTTATGTCATTACCCATGATTTTGAAGTTTTATGTTCATATTTTTACATTCAAATGTTTATGGAATGTTTTATGTTCTCCATGCTTACCCTTACTAAGAATTTGAGCTCACCCTTTTTATGTTTTCTTTTCCCCAAGATTTAAAGAAAAGTTTTAGGTAAGAAAAAAAAAGGGGATGATCTTTATGGGAGATGTTGAAGATCTTTCACCATGATTAGAAGATTATGTTTCGAGTTTCCAAAGACACTAAACTATTACTGTCCTTGGGTATCTGTTCTTGTTATGTATTAAGTATTCCACAAAAGTAATGTAGTTTCCATGTACGTCAAGATATGGGTCTCTATAGTTGGTATCAGAGGAAAGGTTTATCTAACCTTTGGAAACAAGGATGAGAAAACTTTAGTGAGATCCCTAGTGATATTTATAATTTATGTATAGGGATGTCCGTAAGGTTAAGTATAATTATAGGTTACAGTACTAGAATTATGTTGACAATCATGAATAACCTAGGGTGAACCTAAGGTGTCATGGATTAAAGAATGTGTTATAAGTTAGACATCCCATAAGTGTCTTTTTAAGATTATGTGGTTCCTCGTTATTTTAATTGTTTCTTACACTATGGTTTCTGGTTTTAGTCAATGGAGGAAATGAGAAATAATTCTCTTAACATTGATACCAATGGAAAAATTGGTGACTATGATCAACAAAATTGTGTAATGCCTGGAGAAAAAGATATTACAATAATGCTGAATTAGTCATCGCGATATATGATTATCAAGGAGAACTTTAGTTGTATTCCTACGTCATCAAATAAGAGGAAGATGGACTTATATGCATGTTTGAATAGTCAGGAACATAAAGTAAGGATGATTAATATTTCTACATATCAAGAAGAAGGGAAGAAGAACCCTGAGGAATACCTCAAATAGAGGGGAAGATGTTATCTATGCGGGGAAAAGGGGCATAGTGTGACAGACTGTTGTGGAGTTCAATGTCTCATCTGTGGAGAACATGGACATTACCCAACTCAATGCCCTGACCTAAGTGGTTACATCTAAATTTAGGAAGGAAAAATTCCATGCCAATCATTGAAGAGGATGGATTTAAGGGATTATGTATTGGAATTGAAGAATTATGTTGTTGAGGTACTTTTATGGTATATTAAAATATCTATGTATTGGTCCATTGTGGTTTTCCATAAGAATAAGGTACCTGTAACCATGAAAAGTGACTGAAATATTTTTGGAAATCAGATGATATGCGCATAATGATGGGAAAAGGATAAAATAATATGGTTGATATTATTAATGAGCTCATGAATGATATAAGGACAAAGTGTTTTCATGATTTGATTATATAGAATTTTGGGATTTTGGTATGTGGAAAGAGATCACTTTTGATAGCATTCATGTTTTCACTAAGGTTCTATGGTAATTCATGTTTCAATAATACATGATTAAGGTATTCAAATGTTTCTAATGTTACCAACAAGATATATGTTATGATATATGGGGGATAAATGATGGTATTTACATGATTGTTATATGACCTTTCTAGTAATCGTTTTCTTTATACTATGAGATTGGACAGAAGTATTTTCAATAAGCCTAAAGGTTGGAATAGATTAAGTTGGACATCAAATATTATTGTTTAGGCCTAGAACTTTTTTCTATATTATGTTTGGAATTTTATAATAGTATAGTTTTAGAAAAAGGAAAACTTGTAGGACGGGTGACAACCCATCACGTCGGACAAGGTTGTAGGAATCAAACCTAGAACCGAAGTGCGACAAGCCTTCATCGCCTACCACTGTCCTACAGGAAGTCCCTAGTTTTTTGAAATTATTTTTATTTTATTAAGGGGTATAATAGATGAATTATAAGTACATTTTTTGAAACAAATACAATTAACCTCACCATAGATGGACTTATGTATATTTAATAACTTGTGCTATCCTTTTTGTGATAAAAACAGATGGAATGAATTATCATTTTATCCCATGATCTACTAACACTTCATGAATGATAAATTCAACTTAATTTATTTAAATAGAGATGAATTGGAAATTGTTCATGGTATGACCAATGATGATTTTACACTGAAATTAGGTAATTATTTATCCTTATGCAAAAAAATCATCAACTTTAGGGAAATGATCTTGAAAACCAAAAATGTTGTCCTAGTACCGTCATATCCGATGAATCAGATGGTACCTTAGATCATAAAAAATTTATGGCTTTGTGATTATTGGATTTTTCATAGCCGTGTTCTCTACCACTCTCCATCAGATATTGATGGTCAGATTTCCCTTCCATATCCATATTTTCACCTATGTTCTCCTATGTGGAAACCCAATGACGTGTTAATTTGGGTAACTGTTACATTTCATACTTTAGTTTTAAAACTATGTTTTCGCATTCCATTTTATGATGTGGGTTTCTATGAAAGAAACTTTCAATTAGTAAACGATTTATAACCCCTGATGAATTTCAAGGGTAAAATTCATTTTAAGTGGGGTAGAATGTAACACCCCAAGTTTTATGAGAAATAATCTTTTTAATTTCTTTGATGTCTTGTGTTGTATGATACAACAATATTATCTTTCTCTATACACAACACTGTATTATCTTGTAGTATATGCAAACAATATACTTGGCTTGTGTTACACGCAAGAGAGACCTTCCTCGAGAGCTTGCGTGGTATGCAATACCAAGTTTCACCGTTTTATTATGAACTACACATTATAAATTTTATTAACCACATTTTGAATTTTATGACATTATAATTCATCTTACACATTTTATAGAACATGGTATGAGAACAAAATAAATTTTTCAGGTAAAATAAGTATTTTTCAAAAAATGTAGTTTTGCCGCCTTTTGATGATGCACCCACATTAAATATAGTTTTTTACATGTTTATAAGTTCAATTCGAAAAAATAAAATTATTATTTGGAATCAGGATATAAAAAATTACATTGGATAAATTTTTGATATTTTTCTGATAAGTTTCTTATTTTGATGAATAGTAAAAATACACTTAATTTTAATTAAATTTTTTTTTCATCGCGATAATTTATATGGTTATATTATAATATTGAATGGTTTTAAATTATAAATAGAATATATTTTTACCATTTAATATAATTTAAGTCATTAGCATTATTTTTACACTGAATTCATAGGTAAAAACATTTCAATCTTTTGCAACATTTTATCTTTTAAAACCCGTTTTTCAACAGTGGGATTAATTTTAAATTAAATATTGCAACTTTTGTGTTTGGAATTTGGAAAAATAGATTACATATTTGGAATCAGTATGTCCAAATTATGTTAATATGCTACTTTTTTATTTTTAGACATTATGAATAGTAACTACGGTAATTTTTATTTACCATAGTTAAAGGTAAATTGGGTAATTAAGGGTAAATATAATGTTATAAAATTACCATAACACTTGTATTAATATAGTTGGATGATTAGTTTTTTCCCTAAATAATATTTGGGTCGAAATGGAATCTATTGGAACCCACTTGGATGTGATTAAGACCCTTCATTTATTTTATTTAAATAAAGTGAAATATGTCTCACTCAAACTTTAATAATTAATGTATTTTTAAAATAAGTTTATACAGATTATAAATTTGATTATAAATACTCATTTGATATATAAAATGTTTTTATTTTTTATTTTAATTTATTGGTAATTTTTAAGAAATATTTAATTACCGTAATAGCTTATACATTAATGATAGAGAAATTATTTATTTAGTGAAAAATCAATAATATAGTTTTTATTAAAATAATATTTCCCATAAAAAGGCAAAAACACCTGACCATAACATATTGGTCGAGTATATCTATACCCTAATCATCCAAGGGTCGACTTGTGGACCATTTGGAGCCTTATAAAACAAATTATGATATTTATATTATTTTATTTTAAATGATGTCTAAGTTGTCACCTTCATAATTTAATAAATTTAACAATTGAAATGTTTTGATTTTAAGATGATAAATTCAAAAAAAAAATTCTTATGAAATTTATTAGATTTATATTCATCATAGTATTTTATTTTTAATTTTTATCCAACAAATATGAATATTTAGTAATTATTTTATTAAGAGAAATATCAAATAAATGGTTTTAAAAATATTAAAATAAAAAATATATGAACAAATTAATGCGCTCCATTAATTTTTTATATGAATATGACATGTTATGAATGTATTAAATATTTTATTTGAATATATCTTCTGTGTGTATTTTATTTAAATTCAAATAATTAAATAGTGTCAAAATTGCCACTATTGATATTTTATAAAAATAACATATTATAAAATTGTTTAACAATCACAAAAATATTTAAAAATTATAAATTGAAATTTATATGGTCTAAAATTTCATAAATTATCCAATTATGGCAACACATAAGTAATTATTTATAAAAATTTAAAATTTAGAATATTATCACTACAACTAAAATTAAATTGATTAAATAAGGATAAATCAAGTTGATAAGGTTTAAAACAAATTCCCAACATGTCTAAATTTTTTTGGTTGATGAGAATACAACCCTATCTCATCTCATCTTTGAATTAAGTCATTTTTGGAGTTTTTTAAGTGGGGTTTGAATTTATTATAAATTAATATTTTTTATGTTTCCAAAGGTGCCCCTCTCCTCCCTTATAAAAGGGAAAATCCTCCCTCTCCTCTTCACACAAATTTTAGACTTCAAGCTCGGCCAACCCTTGTCCACTACTCTTTTAATCTTCCCTAGTAACATTCTGTAGCTTCTGGTCTTCTCAAAAGACCAAATCTAGTCCCTTAAGAAGAAGTTTAAAGAAGGTGTGTCGAAGAAGAGGTAATCACTTCTACCGATTCTTTCAAGTTTCTTTCTTATTCAAATTCATCTTATTTAGTTGTTTCATTATAAAGTAATACAATCAGTATCACTAATATACTCATATGATATTATAAATATTAAACAACCCCATTTCACCTTCTATCTATCCTGCGGAAAATGAAATCACCACGCATGCGTACGTACGGAATACCATCTCCACGCCGTGGTGTAATTTGTTTTTCCACCACCACTTTACATGAATCGGTATAATGCTATAAATAATAACTATATATGTTTATTATAACATCATACTGATTCTGAGATATTATATCATCCACTCCAATTCCATTCAATAATTATGGGAACGATATCATCGCTCGTGCCTATGTAAGGATTACAGTCTCCATAACGCGGTGAGATTCATTCTCCATGTTAACAATTCAAGAATGATTATAAAGTATATATAATAAATAATCATGAAATATATGACATAATAATTATACTTTATTTATGTACATATATGTTTCATTTACTTAATTTCATTCAATTAAATAAGAAAACGAAAATGGCGTTCATGCGTACGTACGGTATACCATCTCAGTGGACGGTGTATTTCATTACATTTATCGGTCTATCATATATATTTATATTCTGAATATATATTATATATAAATCATGCTTTACATTCTGTAATTACGTAAATTAGGATATAAGTAATAATATCAAGAACAACAAATCCAAACACATACGATAAATGAAATGATTTTACCCAAAACACTGTTTTAACATGGAATTGACAAAAGAAAGGGTAATATAAAGTAATCAGTGAATCATATATGATATCATAAATATTATTATGGTTCTGTTACAAGTTAATAATATGTTTAAATCCACTATACAAGAGTTTTAGACATGTACGAAAGAAATTGGACCTAAGGTAAGGGATAATTATTCCAATCTCGTTCTTATCCGAGATTGTTTATTCATAAGTATTTACTGGGGTTATATTTATCATCCAAATCCATGTATTATAAAAATGTTTTTATAAAATTAATACCATTCTTCCATCTCTGTTTAAAGCAATTTTTATCCTTTATTGACTTTTACCCCATGGAATGAAAGGAATCTTTCTTTTGTTTACCATATAAGGTACTTTTTGACTTTTCCGGCAAAAGTATGAGAATAATATCTTTTTACCTTATATGGTATGAATGAATTTTTACAGTTTCATAATACCTTATATCCCTGAAGCTTCCTCTACAATATTTCATTATTATTTTCAACCAAATTTTTTTCTTTTAAAATCTCTTGGCATTTTGAGAAATGAAAATGATTTTGAAGAAGAAAGGATATTTTCCTCATGAATTCATTTCAAGTGTTTATTCAAAACTATTTCCCATCAAAGATGAAATTATTTAGTATGATTATGTTTCAAGTATGATGTATCTATTATTTTCATGGTTTTATTTTTCTTATGATGAAATGATATCCATTTGTTTTATATGGATTATGTTAATATGGGATGATGTTTATGAAAACCATTTTATTATTTGGGTTATGATGCATGATTTATGATTATGTTGTGGCACAGGTAAGAATGATTTCAATATGAGATGGGTGGGACATATATCTCCCTATAATACATTGGGTAATGATTTATATCTCATGAGATAGACATGGCTGAAATGACAAGTATATCTGGTTCAGTAATACAAGGATGGAATGACAAGTAAACTCGGTTCAGTAAGGGACTTTTTCCACTATGATGGTCTTGGCAGCAATTCCTTGTCTGCTATAGAAATAATATCATGTTCTTATTGGTTTCCCACAATTACATGTTTTATTCCCATGCTATTTTATCAGGATTAATGTTTCTTTGTGATCTATTACTTATGTACTGCCAACATTTATGTCATTACCCATGATTTTGATGTTTTATGTTCATGTTTTTACATTCAAATGTTAATGGATTGTTTTATGTTCTCTATCCTTACCCTTACAGAGCATTTGAGCTCTCCCTTTTTATGTTTTTCTTTTCCCCATGATTTAAAGAAATGTTTTTGGTAAGAAAACAAAAGTGGAAGATCTTTATGGGAGATGTTTAAGATCTTTCACCATGATTAGAAGATTATGTTCTGAGTTCCCAAAGACACTAAACTATTACGGTCCTTGGGTGTCTGTTCTTGTTATGTATTAAGTATTCCGAAAAAGTTATGTAGTGTCCATGTATGTCAAGATATGGGTCTCTACAAGGGAGACCCGGACTAGGTGACGAGCTCCGAGGAGGAATCCACAGAAAGAAGAACGACATCCCATCATCCTGTTTCAATCAAGGAACAGACGTCCCTAAATAAGGAACGGATGTCGCCCACCTTTGGAAAGAGGGAATGTAGGGAAACATCTGTGAGTCCTCTACGTGATGGATGTGTGCACCCCGGAAAAAGCATCAGAAATATAAATGGTGAACCCGACGTGAAGAGATTCTCCTCAGCATGGAGGCTAGTAGCATTTGTGGCATTGGTGGTTTAGCATTTCATCGAACACTATCACCTGGTACCAGGTCCCACCAAGAAGGACTGACATAAAACTTTCCAGAAGTTGCGACAGTAAGGATGTTGATCATTTCATTCTATGACATTGTCAGCATGGATCCCTCTTACTGGCCATGGAAGAAAGAACGACGATGGGGCACTAGTTGTTGATTTCTTTTCCTAGCAGTATTAATGAGTTCATCTCCCTAATTTCCGGAACCAAGTTGTTGCATCCGGAGCTCGATAACCTTCCCATCGGCACAGGGGCATGGGAAATATCGACGCGACTACCTCACACGGTTCTGCCTCTTCCATGACGGCCTTGACCTCCATGACTGCTGGGTGCCCACGCCCTCTCTCCCCATATGAAATTATCTAGCGAAGGGTAATTAATGATTTTTTACGCAGGTACGAGGATGAGGGAATCATCCCCTCTAGGGATATGGCCCGCCTAGATCTCGAGGTGGTCGCACCTCGCCATCAACGCACCCCCAAGGGCCATGTAGGGAGTCGCTGGTCCCCATCCCAACATTCAATCATTTCAGGATCTTGTCGTCGAAATGCCTTGACAACTCTCTCCCCTATGCCAATGAAGTAGGGGATGCCCAAGCTGGCCCCATCGAAGTCCCTCTCTAAGGGCTCCCGGCGAGGGCTCCCACCAGGCTGCATCAGCACCGCTATCTAGTTCCCCGAGCCAAGGAGCAGGTGAGCCACGCGCCTACACCACTGACTCCAGTTCATTTGACCCGACACCAGTGTCGGGCGCAAATGGAAGAGGATGCCCACCATGGGCCGTTAGCATCAGCGACTACTATGGTCGGAGCCACCACTGACTCATATCCCCAACTCCCTGCATATGCTGTGTAGGGGAAGTTATATGCTCAACTTAGATCGAGGCCCCAACCACCACACGGGCAGGCTGGGTCAACTCTCTTGGTCTTCGGCACAGGCAATGACCGATGCAGATCAATCCGCAGCAATTCCACCCCGCGTGGAGTCTCACTCAATGCTGCCACTACAGAAGGTTTCGGTCCTCACTGATCCCAACCTCGGATTTGAGGTGTTCCCCATGCCACCTTCAACCCAAGAGAGGGTCTTCCCCGTGACAGCAACACTCCGTATGGGGGTCTCTCCCACGCTCACTACACTGGGTACGGGGTCACTCCTCCTGCTGTAGACTACCGGTATGGATACATTGCATGTCCAGTCACTCGCCATCATAGAGGTCCTCCCCGTGTCCCTTTTGACATTTGTCCCGACACTCCTCACACCCCGTCTTCCTTGGGTGGAAACCCTCTCCGCCTCAGCACTAGTGTGGCCAAAGGGCCCCATGTCGTAATTCTGCCCTATCCTGAGGAGCCACCTAGGTTCAGGAAGGTGGGTCGTCACCACTGCAAGAGGAATTCTGGGGAGGGCTGGATAGGAATCAGGCTAGTCTGCTTCTCAGAATCTGAGGTGGAGTACAACTCAGCGCTGAAGACCTCCCCTCAGTCCTCCGAGTCAAGGGCTAGGACAGGAACGAGGTGCATTAGCCTCGTACTCTCGGAATGTGAACTCTGCAAGATCCATGTCTCCCTCCAAAGTTATATCCAAGAAGACGAGAAATTGGCATGTCCTTAGGGACCGACCACACAGTCACCACCATCATCTCTGGAAGCACTCTCAACCTTGACTAGAGACTACGGAGAGCTATTTTGGGGGTCAATGGCAGAAGAGTTGTGACCTAGCCCACCCTCGGAAAACATTGATGCTGTGTTAGGAGCTTTGCTCTCCGGTCCATCCTATCATGATATAGTGGCCAGGTCGCTACAATCCTCAGAGGATAGCCCAAGGGTCGGCAGCCAGTCAGCCCGCTTGCCGTACTCTTCCACCGGCCAGCCCGCCGTCCCAGCGATCTGCTTCAGTACCACTACTGGTTCCTCAGCCACCCCTAGTTGATGAGTGGGGAAATCAAGGGCCAGACCCTGAATCTGAGCTGAGAAGCTTCTGGACCATCCTCGTAGTGGACCACTTCCTAGAGAATTTTTGTCAATTGTAGGACCAAGTTTTCATGCGCCAGAATCTTTCACCCCGAAGGAGTTTGAATGTTTCCGCCAGACCCTCTGGGAAACTCACTTCTGTATCCTCCAATAGTGAGTGTCTTATCCCAGGAGCCATGTGCACCTTGAATACATTAACGATCAATTCCGTCTGGTTGATCTGGTTGCGCTCCCTGTGGTCCATCATCCTGAGTCACCTGGTCACCACAGGTCCCTCCAACGGTAATGCGTTCAGAGTTTCCAATTACTCTGCAAGGTTGTTAAAGAGGATACCCCCAAGTACAAGTCCGTGGCTGGGGGTAGTACGCTTCCCTCCTCTTCAGCTCTATTCACTGGCAGCCGGTCTTGCTAGGCGACATTAAGGAAATTCCCCCGAGAAGACTTGCAGTCAACATGACCGATTTGTCAGGAGGGGAAAATGAACTAGAAATTCTTGATGGGAACACCCTCCCTGAGGACATGCCACCACTACTAGACCCATCAGGGAGGGTAACTCATCAGTAGAGGAACCTCCTAGGTCTCCCTTCGCCCACCGAGGCACTAGTTCTGGGCTAGAACCTCGTTAAGGGAAAAGAGAACGCCAGAACGATCACGCACTCTGACCCATCCGCTTCAGTGCAGAAGACAGAAGAGGACTTCGAGAAGGCCACATTGCGCCAACAACTTGCTGAGAAGAAATGGTTGGTCAATGAACTATTAGTTGAATGCGTTGTAGAGAGACGTCCTAACTACGGTGATCCTAGGCCGGGGCACTAGGGGAAGGAATAGTTCCCCCTTGGCGAGCTGCCCCCGGGAAACCCTGATCATGCCGCTCTCGCTGACAGGGCAGAAGCCGGAGCTCACGGCAAGAGGGTGTGTTAGTCTCTCCAAACCCTCCTAAACAGCGCGAAAATCCATGGAACCCTGCTCGGGCTCCCCCGGCCACCCCAAGGGTCGCTCCACCATCCGCTCCTCAAGCCGCTGAGCTTGTCTACCGCATTGAAGAACCCAACAACACGGTCGTGGATAGGGATCCCTGCTAGGACAGGGACCCCATCCAGATGATCCAATAGCGGCACACATCGCCCGCCTGGAGGCATTGGAAACATGATAGGTGGCAATTCCACCTAATGGAAATCCATACCCGGCATGGGTGGATGACATGTCGGCACCTCTGAGATTCCGGAATCCCACCTTCTCCCCTTTTAATGGGACGGGGGACCCACTACAGCACCTGACCCACTTCAAATAGTGGTGTGGGCCTATGTTAGGGACACTAGCACATTAGGAGGCCACCAAGATCCATTGTTTTGTTCAGAAACAGGAGGGGCCGACATTCGTCTGGTATAACAATCTCCCAGTCGGATCCGTGGCTAGCTGGGAGGACCTTCACAGGCAGTTCGTTTACCATTTCAGCTCTACCACTCAGAATAACAGCATCGCAAACCTCTTCAAGTGAAATAAAAGGCATGATGAGCGAGTCACATACTTCATCACCCAGTGGAAGGGGCTCACATACTCCCTGAACATGCCACTGACTTAGGATAAATTACTAACGATATGCGTGGGGAATGTCAAGACGGAGCTGGTTCCCTCCATGATCACTCAAAACTATCCTCGAGGGTTCTGAGATTTCTCAGATAAGGCCCAGAGCCTCGAAGAAGCCCTGCAACAGGCCAACCAGGTACGTTCGCTACCCCCTATAATCCCAGCGAGGAGGGATACCAGAGTTGAGCCCGCCGTGGTGGCCCAAGTAGAAGCCCCCAGGAAACTAGAGTTTCTACCAGTAGCACTGAACCTACAGCCTTGTAGAGGACCTCTACCTTAGGAACAACTTTCGGTTCAGCAGTGTCCTCAGAATCGGCAAGCGACCCTGCATAATGCGCTGCCACCGCCCAGGCGGTATAATCGAGTTCTACCTCCTTGGAAGGCTCCTCCGACCCCTCATCAGGGCCAGGCTCCCAAAGCCCCCTATCCGGACAGAAGAAATCAGACCTACTCGTTCAAAGAGGCTCAGATCCCCGGTTACTTCCGCAGCGCCATAGATCTGGGAATTGTACGCTTGCTTGAGTGGAGAAAGCCAGAGGAGGTGAATCTCACTGATCACACCAACTACTGCCATTATCACCGGATCCTGGGGCACACCCTCAAGCAATGCTATCTGTTCAAGGACTAGCTCCAAGACCAGATTAACAATAACATATTCAGGTTGGGCCTGGCCCCGACACAAGTGGCGGGTGTCTTTATAAGGCCAGGTAGTAGTTGTGATGGCGAAGGCGGGTGGAAATAGGTTTCTGACCACGGTTCTCAGAAGTATAATGATTGGATGGCCCGAAAAGTGGTCACACGCACCCATAGAATTATCCATGCATGCCTAAATTAGCCAGATCCTTCAGAAGCTACGACTACCACTTCCGTATCATCATCTCAGTCGGCCTCTTCCTAGAAGAGCAAGCATCGGCGACATAAGAAAAAAGCAACGTGCCCCGCCAATGCCCTCGTCGTCCCGCACTCTCGGTGACTTCATGACCCTGGAGATGGGAATCCCTCCTAGAACTCGCCCAGTGGTGGATGATTCTTAAAGTGACAGCCAAGGGTAGCTTCGGTTAACACCGTTGAGTTGGTAAACCCCTATATGACTCCCGATGAGGGGGAGCGCCAGACGAACCTCCCCAATGTCCCCAAACAGAATCAATGTCGGTGGAGCCGCGACTATATGGGTCATAGGGCCACATCAGTTGGCACCCCCGGCCAGGTCGTGCATGCCACTAAGACCAGACAGCTGGCCCAGTGCAGAGCTCAGCATGCACAACCTCTTCATGTGGTGTCGACAGACCCGCCTCCACCACCGTTTGTGCTACTGGATCAGTGAGAACAACTTCAGTTGTGTCATGACCTAATTCACCCTGCTATAGGCTGATCTCAGCCGTCTGATCCTCATCCAGCCACTACCCTCTGGGATTCGACTAGTGAGCAGCAGGATATACCCAATACCAGTCAGCCGCCAGTCCGACCAGTAGGGCCCTCAATGCCTTCTATCGCAGAGCAGCTTACCACAAGCATAAGTTTGCACCTAGTGCGGAAGTATGATGTTCTCAAGAACCTCACTAGAATCCCAGAGAGGCTTTCCATCATGGAAGCCCTTCGCTTGTTTCCAGATATGCGCGAAGCACTCACTGCAGCTTTAAGGAGACCCCTCCAGTTTGGGACGGAGGTAGCAGTTGAAAAGGATTTTCATGATGAAATAGTAAAGGGTGCCAAATGCCAGGCCATCATTTCATTTTCCAGAGAGGATGAAGGCTCCCATATACAGGGGCATATCCACCTATTGTATATCACCAGAAAATTCAACGACATGGAGGTTCGCCGCTGTCTCGTTGACACCGGCTCCAGGATTAACCTTATCCTAACACGAACATTGTAGAAGATGGGGTTATGCGAAGATGACTTGACTCCCTCTGATTTATGGATATAGGGATATAATAGAACAGGAAAAACCCTAGTTGTCAAGATCTATTTAAAGACCCCGTTCGGTGGCCTAGTTGCCAGAACCGAGTTTATGGTTGTCTCTTAGGACACCACGAACAATGCATTGATGGGAAGGACATGGCTCCGCCTGCACGCGGCGGTCCCCTCATCGTATCACCAATGCCTCAAGTACTCCCTTAATGGTTTATTAGGCATACTTCAAGGTGATTCATCTCCTTTTGACTCTTGTGAAGCCCGTTATCTGGACGCTGACTATTACAAGAGCAAGGATAAAAAAGTCTAGGCAGGTGAAGTTGATCTTGTCACTGCTACGAATGACCCTTGGGTAGACCTTAATGACACCTACGTCTTCCTGATCTATTAGTTGGAGGCCACGACCCCTGATATGGGGCAATGTTTTGTTTTTTCTAGGAAAAGAGGGAACCATGTTTCAAAACCCAGGAGGTGTCAGAAGATCACTTCGTATTCTTATACGAATCATTACTCAGTGATCCCAGAGCCTCCCACTCCCATCAGGTATCAGGATATCTTGCTCATGGAAACGACAGTACGTCATACTTCTCTATTTCACTGGGCTGGAATAATCCGACCCCGTTCAACACTCCACTACTTCTTTGATATTATCAAGCATTTCCCCTTGGCCGAGAGACCAGATGGGATCAGGTACACAGCCTTCATAGCGACGATCTCGGCAATGCCAGAGTTCCCCGATGCAATAACCACTACCGCTCAACTTGAAACCTACCTCCCATCGGGGTCTGATAACTGAGAAGCAACTTCCCCTATGGAAGATCCCGTGGAAGATCCCTCCCTAAGTGGAGAAGAGGATATAGAGGATGCTCCCCCTACCTTTGAAGAAGGCGTTTCCACCATGGTCGATGAATTAGTACAGGTGAACCTTGGTATCGAGGTAGATCTGAGAACCACAATGATCAGTGCCGCCATGTCCTTCGAGGAGTAGCAATAGCAAGTGGACTTCCTTAAAAAGCACCGTGATGTAATCGCCTAGAGTTATGATGAGATGCCAGGACTAGATCCTTAGGTAGCTGTCCACCGCCTTGGTCTTCCGGCAAATCATCATAGGTTCAAGCAGTCTCCCAGAAAGATGTACCATTCTCACAGTTCCATGGTCGAGGCAGAATTTTACAAGATCATCATAGCCAAATTTGTTAAGGAGACATAGTGCCCCAAGTGTCTAGAAAACATCATTCCAGTTAGGAAGAAGAAAGGACAGATTAGGGTCTGTATCGACTTCTGGGATCTCAACCATCACTGTCTGAAGGATGATTTTCCCCTTCCAGTGGCAGAATTGTTGATCAACACTACAACTGGGTTCTAATCCCTCTCTTTCATGGATGGTTACTCTAGATGTAATCAGATATGGATGGCCCCCGAGGATAAAGAGTCCACGACTTTCAGGGTGCTCTAAGGTACTTTCTGTTACCAGGTGATGCCCTTCGGTCTGAAGAATACAGGTGCTACCTATCAGCTGCCCATGCATCGCATATTCAAGCCGATCCTCGGGACATTGGTGGAATGCCATGTGGACAATCTGGTGATGAAATATCACCAATGCCATGACCATCTCAAGGATCTTGAGAAAGTGTTCGGCTTCCTCTGTTCCTGCCACGTGAAGATGAACCCGTTGAAGTGTGCCTTCAGGGTCACCTCCGGGAAATTTCTTGGCTTTTTTTCAGGTACCGGGGCATCGAGATAGACCTAGATAAGATCGGGGCAATTAGATAGTTGCCTCCCCCGAGTAATATTTGGGAGCTTCAAGGTCTTTAAGGCCACTTGTCCTACATACGCTGATTCATTGCGAATATGGCTGGAAAGTGTAATCCCTTATCATAGCTCATGAAGAAGGGCACCGCTTATGAGTGGGATGAGGAGTGTCAGACCGCAATTTAGGAAATCAAGCAATATTTTCTCCAGCCTTCAGTCTTGATGCCACCCGTCTCCGGAAAACTGTTAATCCTGTACGTGACCGCCATGGAACGGTCCCTCGGCGCCCTTCATTCCCAGAAGAACAATGAGGGGATGGAGAAAAACCTCTACTACCTCAGCTGCATGCTCCTCGATACAGAGACCAGGCACTCCCCCATTGATAATTGCTACATTGCACTCATATTTTCAGTATAGAAATTGTGACATTACCAGCAGCACCATGAGGTACAGCTGGTCTCTCGGGTAGACCCGCTAAAGTGTATTCTGAATCGCCCCATGTTGACCGGTCGTCTAGAACGGTGGGCGGTAATCCTCCAGCAGTTTGACATTAGGTTTGTGCCTTAGAAGGCTATCAAAAGGAATACATTGGTAGACTTTCTAGATGCCCATCCAACCCTCGTAGACCAGTCCCTAGATCTGGATTTTCCCAATTAGGCAATCCTCTCGATAGATCATGTCATTCCGTGTTGGCAGATGCACTTCGATGGTGCCTCCCGGAGCCCCATCGGTAGGAGGATTAATGATCCTAGGCTCAATAGAGTGGGTCTAGGTATCGTCTTTCTTTCCTTGGTGCAAGCCATTCTTCCATACTCATTCCTGTTATCAGAAGGCTTCACCAACAACGAGGTAGAGTATCAAGCTCTTATCCCTGGCCTCGAACTCGCCCTTGAGATCGACGTGCTCCATTTACATGTAAAAGTGGACTCTGAGCTAGTCATTAAGTAGATCAACGGTGGCTATGTTTTCCGAAAGCCAGAGCTCGTACCATTGTTGGAGCGCACCCTCCAGCTAATGACCCAGTTCCTTTCTCGGCCAGAGGTTACCCATGTCCCTTGGTCGCAAGAATGACTGAGCATATTCTTTGGCCAGCTTAGCTGCATCACTTGCAAAGCCCGAACATGATGATCTGATTATACGCATGGAACATTGGAGATTCATAGCTCCTGTTACCCTAGACAGTGATGAAGGCCCATAGGTAAGCCATCTTACCATCGCCGCCTCTACATCAAGGCACCTGTGTCTTCCAGATGTAGTGATCGAAATGATTACTGATTGGAGGACACTTTTGGTTGAATACCTCCAACATGGTAATCTCCCATCATACTAGGCTGAGCGCAAGAAAATCTGATGTCGCACACTATAGTTTAACCTCTAGAGTGGTCCCAATCTTGATAAGATCCTCTAAAATTGTGGGTTTTATGGTGTTATCCTCCATTGCATTCAAGGGGTTGAGATTCCACAGGTCATTAAAGAGGTTCATGCCAGTTCCTGTGGTTCCCATTAGGATGGGACAAAACCATCTCACCAGATCAATAGATTAGGGTATTTTTGGCCATCCATGATCCATGACTACATCAAGTTCACCAAGAGGTTCCATGCATTCCATGTTTATGCTAACATTGTGCATCGGCCACCAGATCTTCTCCACACTACAAAGTATTCTTGGCCCTTTGCAGATTAGGATTAGATATTGTAGGACCATACCCACTGGCAACGATTCGTGAATTCCAGTTCATTATGACGGCTACAGATTTTTTTTCCAAGGGGGAAGAGGCGATTCTTCTCAAGGAAGTAAAGGCCAGTTCTATCTTTGACATTGTGAATTCCAATATCATCCATCGGTTTGGGGTCCCTCATGCTATCCTCATCAATAAAAACACCAACTTCCGAGCAGCCGAGCTAAACATGTTGTACGGAAAGTACAACATCCTCTCTAACCATAACACCTGTTATCATGTGTAGGAGAATGGGAAGATAGATGAGTTCAATAAAACCCTCTCTAACATTATGTAGAAAATGGTTGGTCAGAACAAGAAGATTTGGCTGGATAAGCTCCCCAACGCCCTCTGGGCATATCAGATGATGACTCGTAATTCCACCCAGATGACTCTATATTCCCTGGTGTACAGAACTGAGGTCGTCATGCCCATCGAGATTTAGTTTCTCTCATTGCACACAGTGGTCTATGACCAGAAAGTGCCGGATAGTGTGGATGAAATCATTCTAGCTGAATTGGAATCACTTGACAAGAATAGGCTTCATGCCCTGCCCAACCTAGAAAGTCATCAGAGTAGGATGGCTCGATCCTTCAACAATATGGTCTGCCTCCACTCTTTTTTGCAAGGTGACTTGGTGCTGTCTCTAAGAACACCAATGATACCTGGTTGAAAACCACCTAGGTTGGAGCCCAAATGGGAAGGATCTTTCATCATTCATAAGGTTTACCCCAATGGAGCATACTCCACGGTGACCATGGATGGTGAGCGTATAACTCCTCCCACCAATTCCAAATTCCTCAATAAATACTTTTCCTAAGCTTGTATGGTCCTACATGACCATAAACTGCATAGTCCTGCACGACCTTAAACTACATTCGGTCTTGCATGACCCTAAATTGCATGCATGTCCTACACGACGTTAAACTGTACCTTCAAGAACTATGTGTGGCTTGATTTCCATACTTATGGGATACTTATGACTGCCTAAACATTTAGATTTTGGGTCCAGCCCCATCTCTTAGAGATCTCCCGGTCACCCCGGTCACCTAGAACCCTTGGCATGTTCCTCTCCATGAGAGGGATATGTTGGTGTGGTACAGGGTTATTCCCTCCTTCACATTGGGTTTTTGGAACCATACCCCCCCATTCTCCTAGAATTCTGCTACCTCTTGGACGCTCTCAAGTTGAGTCCCTCGACCCTTTTACAGTGGTTTGCTGATGTGTCCAATAGTACTCTAGTCTAGGACCTAGAGTGTCAAATTCAACTTGGACAAGTTCCATTCACTTGTTAGGCTTCGTGTTTCCCTTCATTTAGTCCCCCATTGTTTTTCACACCTGAATGGAACCCCAAAAACAATATTTATTCTAGGCCTAAGGTCTCTCCTACCATTACAGGCCAACGTACTTCGAGGGTTTCAGACAACAAATTGATAAAAATCCCACGTTGCGAGCATGGTCAGTGGTCGATGCTCATTTGTTTGTCCCCATTTTCAAGCTAACGCAACATGAAGATGTGTTGCAAACATGGTCCACTGTAATCCCCCGTCTTCACGCCAGCCCCTTCAGGCGATGAATGTTGGTAACATGATTCACATTATGTTTCGCCCCATCATGTCTAGGTAAAATCTTGAAACTCTTGGAACTATTCCTCAGTGCACCTCAGCACGTCAGGGGGACAAAGATGCAATACGGTGTCCTTTGGGGTTCCCGAAATCCGAGCGCCAAGACCATAAACTGAGATTTTCTCTAAGAGCTATGTGCAAATTGATCCTCATCCTCATGGGATATGTGGGATCACCCGGAAATCGCATTTTCGGGTCTAGCCCAACTGGAAGCTAGTGTCTCCTACCCCTTATCCTCTGACCCTCGCTGGCCTCTTGGCCCGAGGCTCCTTTCCCAGAGATGTGAAAGGTGATGATTTGGATCTCATCCTCATTCACGTTGGGTATGCTTTATCGCATCATGGTCATTCCTCCACGTCCAAGCCATATGACTTTAAACTATGCTGTTTGGTCCTATCACATGACCCTAAACTGTGATAATATCATCCCAGCCACACCATGAAAAATGAAACTACATTGTGATGGCCTCATCATGGGGTGCATCACTTTGGGTATCGGTCATCCACCATACCCTGGAATTATGTCCTCATTCACGTCGAGTTTTGTAATCACCTTACCATGTTCCCCCTGCATTCCTTGTCGATCCTTGGTCCGAGTTATAAGACCTTAAACTAAGAACCCTTCCAGAACTACATATGGATTGATTCCCATCCTTATGGGATACATAGGAATGCCCAAAAATTTCGTCTCAGGTCCAACCTCGGGAATCACAAATCCCATCCCTCCTCATTGTCGGCCCCTTGGCCTGACGCCTCAGGGAGTTGTGTAACTGCAGCATTTTCCGTGAACAAGTTCGGGATGCCCCATAATGACATTGGGAAGAGATAGTTTCCTCAATAGAGAGGTCCTGTATAAAATTAGGGATGATCCATGATCAGATTAATGTGCCTGCCTAATGTGCTTCCACCATGGTGGCGTAATTTCATGAGTGTTAGATTCTGTTCGAACAGACCACCACTTCACCTTCCATGCTTTGTGTGCCCCTTTATTCAGAACCTCGCCCTCTTTCATGTTTTAAGGGACCCCATAATAGTATGGATGCTCAATCTATGGCCCGCCAGCTGTCCTGGGCCAATGTTCCAGAAGACTGATCACGTTTTAAGGGACCCCCTAACAGTATGGATGCTTGACCTATGGTCTGCCTTCTATCATGGTCCAACTTTTTGGAGAATTGATGGACAATATTTGCATTAGGTCCCATGTTTCAAACATGTTCATTGGTTGACCATCATTTGTTATTCCCATTTTAGGATAATGCGATTGGGATGCAATTTTTTGAACATGGTCAACAATTATCCCTTATTTCCACGACCCTCCCATAGTGTTCTGAATTTGGGTAATGTGATTCACATTTTTCATTCCTCTATGTTTCGACTGATTCCAATTCCCCTGGAATTTCCTTGCCTTTGTGCTAGAGCACATTGAGAAGATGGTACATCGATCAGTCTAAGGTCATCATCCTTTCGTTGGGATTCCCTTTTCTCCTTGGAAATCCAGATTCGAATCTCAAATGCCTGAATCTTGGTTGACGCTCCCGCGATCAAAAAAAGTAATAGTACGAGCATCCCCTGTTTCTCACATCAGGTACAACCCACATGAGCTTAGGAATGGATTTCTATTTATTTCAGGATTATGGTTGAGCGCATTAAACCAAAAGGACAAGTAAATAAATTTTTCCATAAATACAGTTCAAAATAAGAAACAGTAAGGCAAAATAAGGTCATGGGTTCGGCCAAAATAGGACCCCTAAGGGTTGGCTTCTTGGAGGGATCTTTCCAATTCTACTATCTTTTGGCTGGTGGCCTCCAAGACTATGTCTCGCCCCATGAGGACTCTCTCTTCATCAGCGGCCGTAGAGCACAGTTCGCTAACCCTTGCATGTGCCCGCACCTGTTCAGTTTGGAGCTTAGTCATTTGGTGGAATGATTCCACTAGTTTCTCTTTGGCATCTGCAAGCTGGGTCCTCAATTGATCAATGAGCTCAGAATAGTTTGCAATGAATATCTCCTTTTCTTTCACCTTCTCTTAGAGGTGTTGAACCTTATCCTCCGCCTTCAAAAATGCTCAGGGACTCCCTGACTCCTCCCAACACTGGGTGACATCAGAGTGCTGGCTGATTTCGCGCACCTTCTCGGACATTTAATCACAAACCATCGAGTGAAGGAGTTGAGAGTCTTCCCCTACAGCACACAGGAAATGCAGCTAGGTGTGTAGTGATCTCATACTCTTCAACCATTCCATATGAGGCTGACTGAGAAAATGCCTGATGCACTTCCACCTTTTACGTCGCATCATCTGGCTCTCCTCGGCCGCTTCCGAGTCTGAATCATCAATTTCCATGGGATCAGCGGGCTGATATGAAGGAAAGACAGCCATCAAGCTAGCAGTTTGGTCTTCCTCGGAGATTCCTCCTAGGGGGATATTCTCTTAAGTGTCTGAGCAGCCTCCCTCTCTCACCACGACCCAGGTTGCACCTTCGTCAACTGTCGTCCTACACTGACAGTAGCGCCACTGGCATCCGACTCTCTCTGATCACCAATTTCCGGGGCCGACTTAGTTTGGGAGGCATGTCCTAGATAGGGTGATATGTTTTCTATTGATTCACTCATGGATGGTCCAGGCTCAGTAGCCCGATGAGCCTCTAATGTCGTGATCACTGTACAGACAAGGAGCTCCCTAATCAGTTGAGTCCTCTGACGGTAACTACCAGTATTGAAACAAGGAACTTATAAGAACCCAAGGCACTAGCCTCCAGTGTTATAGTGGCTACAAGAGACATCATAGTAGGAGACCCCTCGGTGCCCATCAATTCAATAATGGGTGTCGGTGCCCCACCTTGTCCCATTGGCGCTTCCCCCCCTCCTTCGATTGGGGACTCTTGATCGACACCAGCACCAATATGCTCCTACACGAGACATGGACGATGGATTAAGGATTGTAAAGGAAAGAGGATAAAAGTAGGAGGATAGATAAGGGATTGAATCATACCTCGAGTAGCTAAGTCACATCTATATCAGAGCTGATGATCTCGCCGCTCTCCCGAAGGATCCCTTAGTGGGACGCCCCTTGAGACCCTTCACCCTTGGGCTCCTCTTCTCCTTCACCTTCTCCTTCTGCCTCCTCTCCTATATCACCACCCTCTGACTCATCATTACTTTAATCATCCTCCGATGGCATCCTTTTCGGATTGTGCTCCTGGCCGAGCATCACTTTCACCAAGAAAGGTGGCTCCTCACGCTGACCCCGTTGGCGTGCATACATGTCCATGTCCATAAGATAATCATGTAGTTGATTGAAGTTCACTATGTTGGCATCCTGGACAAGCACTACTTCTGGAAGCTAGATCCTTTCTTGCACTATCTTCTGCTAGAGGGCTTCAGTACTCACCGACTGCCGCAGGGTTATCCAGGCTGACCATAGCACAGGGAAGATCGCGTAATGAGAAGGTTGAAGCAGATATCTTATTTTCTTCTTGGGAAGTTCTCTAGACGCTCTGTGGGACCCTCATCTAGGAGACAAGGGCGTGGCGACGCCATGTAACATCCCTACTACTGAAGTTCTAGCCTGTGTGGGCCCCATTTTCTGACGCGCTTCTGATCCTGCCCCTCTAATGGCACTCTGCCTACTCTCTCGCCACCTGGGTTCCACACTGGTGACCTTGAGTTTCCGAACTTTCCTCTGCAAAAGCCCCTCGGGGTATGCTATGGCCAATTGTTCGGCATACTCGGTTGAGAGGTCAACATCAACCCCGGTGGGAGGAAAGGTGATGACATCGCCAGAGCCATAAGTCATGGACATCAGCCACATTTGGTGAAGGACACATGGATTCCTTTCTTCATGGACATATTTGTATAATGTTTTGACATCCGTTGGGGGAACCCAAACTGCCTGGTGAACCTGGACGACACATAAGGCTTGCAGAAGATCTTCCCATCAAGCTGGGCCACAAGCACCCTGCCTCTCATGCTTCGAAAGTACTCTCTCTGCTCCAATGAGCCTTTCCCATTGTCTATCATCTGAACAGTCGGGGTGGGGAATGGGCTGAAGGAAAAGTTATCATGATTACCAATTCTAACCCTTACTCCCTCCTCATTGATCATCAGCGTCATGACCCCAGCAATGTTCTGCAGGGAAGGTTGTAGGCCGTTACCTGGAAGATGGATGGCATTTGGGAAGGTGTATCTGTCGTAGTGAGCCATGACCCAGCCATAGAAGATCTATAAGGGGCCACAGATTCTCATAGGTGACCCCCTCTCAAGATGCATCCCAAAATGGCATACAGACGAGCCATCATGGGGATCCCCAAGTTGAATCTTTTGTTGGCAACAATGATGCCAGCCATCACCAGGGTCACTGGACGGACTCCCAACCTTGCGTCCCTCACCGGCAAGAGCCACCCGCCCAGGAATGTTGCAAGGAATCCGGTGTGATGAAAATTCGGGTCCTGGATCTCATTTATGCTGTAACCCCATGACTGGTAGTTCCCTGCCTCCAGGATCCTCTAGTATGATCTGCTCTTGCTCCTTTGTGCCGCGGTTGGACACCGCCTTCCCTGCCCTCGCAACTTGACTGTCGGATCCCTCTCTAGGAATAGTCTGAACCGGTCCTTGTAGAATATGTCCTTCAGGAAGTCCTTGACCCCCATCCTCTCCTTGGCCAGCTCCAGTAGGTTCCATGTCAGTATGGGGGTTCATGATCTGTCACCCCAGGTGCTCATCAGCGGAAGGAATTCATCATATTGGTGGCCCTCAAAAGGGATACCCCTGATGCAGTGAATGTTCCAGAGACTAATGCCCACTTACCTGTGATGAAGGTGGAAGGTATTGGTATCAGGGGACCACCGAGTGAACAGCTCTAGCCCGAGCTCGGGCTGGCGGTAGAAGTGAAATTACGATGTCCGCACAGCCTCAAACAGGCCAATATGCCGCATCTCGGCCCCAAATTGGTCACATGTTTGGAGAACCCAGTAAGCCCAGGCCCATTAGCTAGTGAAGATACCTATGGACAGCAGGTCCCAGTCCTGTAGCCAGCCTTATCCTCGTCAGTGACGCTCTGATGAAAGGTGCTCGCGTAGAGGGCCGTGGAACTTTCTGCGGTACGGTCACCCCCAGCAATGTTCCAAGTCCTAGGATCCAGGATATATAAGTCTATGTGCTTGGTTTCTCTGGTGGGGTGACCATTGTTCTTGATGTTGTATCGAGGAAGGTCATCCTCACGGGTCACCATGGACCGCGGTGTATCCACCTCAAAACCCGGCAAAGGGACCTCCTCCAAAATACCGAAGTCCCACAATGGAAGATTGTTGGACAGGGCGTACTACTTTTGGGCGGGTGTTAGCAAATTGAAAAGGGTATGGTTATTTAAGACAATCATTTTTCTGCAATAAACCTCTGGGCTGGCAACCATTTCAGCTCTACGAGAAATGGATTCTACCTCTTCATCCTGATTTGCGGCCATCTTCTTCAAACGAGTGTTTGAGTAGTTGGCACAAAAAATGAGAGGCTGGAACGAAATTTCAGCGGCTGTTGAAAAATATCTGAATGCGGCACGAAAAACCCCGGGTTTGCACAAAAAAAAATGTCTGATCTCGATGTAATAGCACGCAGTTGGAGTAATTTTTCGCATAGGGCCGGAGAAAATTTCACGCACGAGAGCTTAGAGCTTGTCACGCGAAGAAATTCGTAAGGACCATGGGACCCGTGGCGGATTTTATAGGCAAAGCCCTATTTACGCGTGGATGCAAAAAGCGGAATCCACGCCCCACTTTGGTTTTGTGCGCCACTCTTGGTTTTAGAGCACATGGACCCCATAGAGCCCTATATTTCGGCGTTTCCCTCGGAATCTGACCGTTGCGACCCCTCGCTGATCCGATTCTGAGGGGGGGAATTTGTAGATGCCGAAAAATTCTCAAGGGCTGAAAAAAAAGTTTCAAAACGACAAAGTGAAGTCATGTTTGGATCTAGTGACCTAGTCTGGGGGGCCTGAAGGAGGCTCGCAAAAAAATTCGAAAGTGCATGGAAAAAATGTGACCTGCATGGAATGTTCTGTGTTTTGTGAAGAGTCCTCGGTGTAGGCACCAAATAATTTTATTCCCCCACCCTGCGCGATTGACATTTCGGGCCACCGACCTCGGCAGGGAATTATTTCATGCCGACTAGTTTTTCATGCCCTCGTGCACCTATATATAGAAGGCTACCCCCTTCCACTTCAAGAAAAAATAATCTTAATTGGCTCTGATGCACGAAATTTGCCTTCCGCGTGCACAAAGATGGCCTTCAGGTACGGTTCTTTTCGCGCCAAGTCGCCCCGGGGTCCACATTCACACGAGATCAGCATGGTTTATATTGAATTCCAATCCCTTCGGAGTCCACCCCTTGTGCACAATCCCTTCCATTGCACGTAGGTAGGCCAATTGCGCACAATCCCCTTCCATTGAATGCACCCCCGACAATTGCGCGTAATCCCCTTCAATTGCGCGCACCCCAGTCATTGCGCATAGTCTCACCCACTTGCGCACATTTCTTCTCCCTTTCATGCAATCCTTCCTAGTTGAGCGCAAAAACTCGTCTTCATTTAAGCACAATCATTATTTATTTCACGCCAACTCGGTCTTTTTTTACGCAGGGCTACTTATTTCGCACGCAAGACTCAAAGGTTGCGCAAAATTCCATGGGACCCCTCACCTCGGTGCTCCCCAGACGTCCCCATGCATGAGTTCCCAATACTATTCTTATGGATGCCATTCGAGGGTGTCTCTCATTCCCCAGGCACCCACATCATGCACCGTTTTCCTGTGCAACCTTCAAGGCTCGTACAAAGTACCTTTAAAGTCCCATGGACGATACCACCCATTGTGTTGCTTTGCCTCATGCTTCTTCGCATAGGCACGCTAACGACTATTTCTTCTTCACATAACCATGCTAACATGGACCCCTTGATGGTTCGCTCCATGACACCCCTTCACTACGGCGTTGCCGATTCCTTCCCTCCCACAAGGAGTAGAGGGTATCGGTTATGTATGTCCTAGGGGTGCGGGGTGAACCCACCACGTCCGAGATGCAGGATGTTAAACTGCCAAGCACCTTCATCCTCAGCACATGATGATAAACTGTGACCTGGCCCCATGCCTCACACGCAGGGTCCCCCCACCCTGGATATTCTCCACACCCACTCATCTCCATGGGGATGGGATCACCCTTCATAGGGGATGATATCCTCCTTATCGGAGTGAAATTTGTCCGCGATGAAGGGAAACCACCTTGGTGTAAGCCCCTAGCTTTCCTTCCAGGAGGAAGCATCCCTGCTCCTCTTTTCATCTTTTCTCCCCAAGGCCAGCGGAGGGCGTGATAGGGAACATGACTCCTCCTTTATTTGGTCTCAAATCCCCCTCCTGCTATGGTTTGTCACCTCAGGACTCCATCCTGGAGTAAGACCCGACCCACCTGGGCTGCTAACCATGCGTAAGCCCGTCTTCACTTCCCACGAACGCACCTTTCATGATGTGATCGTCAGGTCTCTGCTATCTATTGTTTCTCACACCGAGAATGACTCACGTGGGATTAGAGTAAGCACTAACCGTGGCAACACCTTGGGCTGCCTCAGAGCGTAAGACCCATTCCATCCTAAACTATGGGGACTTTGATCCATGTCAAGGCATGGTACATAGGAAGCCTCAACAAGGTTCAAGCCCCAACACCATGGGCTACCTCAGAGGGTAATCCCCATTACAACCCGAACTGTGGGGACTTTGATCCATGTCAAGGCATGGTACATAGGAAGCCTTCACAAGGTTCAATCAACACCACCATGGGCCACCTCAGAGTGTAATCCCCAATCCAACACGAACTATAGGTACATTGATCCATGTCAAGGCATGGTACATAGGAAGCCTCCACAAGGTTCAAGCCCCAACACCATGGTCCGCCTCAGAGAGTAAGCCCCAATCCATCCCGAAGTACGGGGACTTTGATCCTTGTCAAGGCATGGTACGTATGAAGCCTCCATGAGGTTCAAGCCCCAACACCATGGGCCTCCTTAGAGCATAAGCCCCATTCCATCCCGAACTATGGGGACTTTGATCCCTATCAAGGCATGGTACGCAGTAATCCTCCACAAGGTTCAAGCCCTACCACCTTGGTCCGCCTCAGAGCGTAAGCCCCAATCCATCCCGAACTATGGGGACTTTGATCCATGTCAAGGCATGGTATGTAAGAAGCCTCCACAAGGTTCAATCCCCCCAACCGGTTGTTCTGACCCCCTTCATGTCGGTTCGTCCTCATCCCTCATGACATTAAAATGTATTCGCCATCTGAACAACGTGGTCTTTGATTCCTCGTCCCGAGGATACATAGGATTCCTCCATGAGGCTCAAGCCCATCACTCATGTCTCATCCTGATCTCTCCCTCGAGCCTATGCGTCTCAGGAATCTCATGCCCCAACCCGGAGGATCCACTTCCTTTGGGTCCCATCGATGTGTCCATTCTCACGGGACACCTCCTTAGGTGTCCCATCGTTTCATCAAACAACATGGAGTTAAATTCCCTAGCATGGGGATATGTAGGAAGTCTCTTCAATGCCCAACCCCAAATCCATCACCCATCCTGATTCTTACCCGGGTCGCCACATCCCGGTGAGATCATGCCACTTTATTCCCCATTTCCATTAGACAACATGTGGGAAGTTGCCCACGTGTTGGCCCCAATATCGGTGTTCCCTCCAGGGGGATTCTCCATCTAATCCACTATAATCAGTGTTCTGATCAGTTTGATCTGTCTCCGTTGGATGCTAAAATTACGGAATACCCTGTTTTAAAAATGGGAGGCTGAGGAAAACCTCAGATACATGCCTATGGCACATGATTCCTCACGTTCGATGTGGTATTCCTCAGGCTTTCGCGCCCTCACGAAGCCCTATAACAAGGGACAGAAGATATAAAATCCAATCCCCCAGCATCTAGACATGCCGGTGATGCCCAGTGTAACTACTCACCTAACTTAAGGTTGTTTCCCTAATCGGACCACTTGGAATGTCCTAACAAAAGTAGTGTAATTAACTGGTTTCTATGAAGATATGACGTCGGGAAGAGTTTCATGAACTATGTCTTAAATCTATGAGGGAGACCCAGACTAGGTGATGAGCTCCGAGGAGGAATCCATGAAAGGAAGAACCGACATCCCATCATCCCGTTTCGATCAAGGAGTAGACGTCCCTGAATAAGGAATGGATGTTGCCTTCCATTGGAAAGCGGGAATGTGGGGCAACAGCTGTGTATCCTCTATATGAAGGATGCTCACGCCCTAGCGAAAGTGTCAGAAATAGTCTCATCTATTCATATAGGGTTTTATTTTGTATATTTATTTTATAATTCAATTATCAATCCTAACTATATTTAATGGTTTAATAGTGGTTGAATTTCTGGAAAGGTTGGTTTTTAGAGGGATAAAAATAATGGGTTAGATCCTTATTTCTTTTGTTTCTAATGATGGTTCCCCATATAGTGATGGGGTAAAAGAGGGGAAACTATTTTGGGTAAAATATATTATATTATTGAATATTTTGAAGGATATTTTACCCTTGTGTACTTATAGTATGGTCAGTTCTTTATATAAATCTCTCTTTCTCTATTTCCCTAAAGACCTATCTAAGTTTTGGTAAAAAAAGAAACCTTTAGAATTTTTAATTTTTAGATATCAAAAAAAAATAAGTCCCTTGTACTTTAGAATCTTGATAAAAGTTATATTTAATCATTAGATGAAACCCTTTATATTCTTTTATTGTCCTATTTTTCCTTTCATATTCCCCTGGTTACCATTGAACTATGGGTAATATTTTGGGTAAATTCAATGAATTGTGCTTATCTAGGGACATGGTATTTTGTTTCCATAATATTTTGGATATATTTATAATTGAGTTTCTTATTTTAGTATCTTAAATTATAAGATTAAACTATGTTTCATGGTGGTCTTATAAAGAAGTAATTATATTTTTAATCCACCGTGTTTATGTAGTTCATAAATGGTGTGGAGAACCAATGAGGTTCTAAATTTATTTATGGTTATAGGAGATAAAAATGTTTCATATATTTTTTCAAAGTGTTTTATATAGACCAATAAATTTCATAAATAATTATTAAATCTTATGAGATGAAAATTAAATATATAACATTACAATCCATGCTAGAATAATATAGGATTAGATTTATTAGAAACATAGATAACTAAAAAACATGAATCTAATAAATCTAAATCATCTCCCACTAAATTATTTCAAAAAATCACACTTTTTAGAAATATCATACTTAATACACTTATTCATTACTGAGGGAAACGAAAAAGAAGAAAGGGTGATCTTATATTTTCTATAAGTTTAAAGAAGGGATATATGAATGTTAAGTTAAAAATAACACTTGCATAAGGATATGAGAACATGATATTAAAATTTTAAAACCATAACCTATATATCATAGATCATAATCTTGATCCATGGAATAAATGTTATCATTTCATAATACATTAATCATAATAGAATTAAAGAACACGGGGCATGAGCTCATAAAATTGGCATAAGAGATATGTTTTTAGAATAAACATAGCCATATAAAATCATTTTATAAATCAAGTATCACTACCGATAATATCATTTTAGATTGAGTTTACTTACAATTATTTCATATCCATAGTCAAGGTTCACTCCCTATACTATCATTTTCTACAATTTCCCATACTGACATAGGTTAAATCCTCATTCTAGTCCTTATTTTCTCATGAGATATATATTTTCACCCAATGAATTAAGGGACTATATAATTTTAGGCCCACCCATAAAAGAATCATAATCCATTCATATGTGTGCCAAAATATCATAAAACAGTCATAATATATCATTAATCATGGAAAATAAATCGGTTTCATAAATATTTCAACAATTTATCATAACGTAACACTTGGAAAATAAATGGGTTTTATAAAAATATCATCATCAGAATCATAAACCATAAATATAATTAATAAGGTGGTATCCTTGGATCATATCCCCAATAATTAATATATTACATTAAAGGATATAATCACAATTGAAAATTCCTTAAAATATCATTGGAGCATTTCTTGAAGAACTACCCTTTTCAATTTCAAATAAAATATTTAAAATACAAAAATTTATAAAATATTATGGGAAGCGATATATTTGAAAATAACATTGGAAACATGTAAATTAAGCTTCAGATCATTTAAAATTCTTGAGACAAGGAATTTGTTTCATCCTGTGTATGTTAAAACAAATATCCCATTAATTTTTTTAAAAAAATCAAAAGTATTTCATTCATTAAATAAAAATAAGATTCTATTTTTTTGAAAAAATTAAAATACAGATAAAAATTAATTAAAAAGTTCTTAGGAGACTCTAGAAAACATTAATAAAATTATTTCAATGAAAATATTTATATTGAAGAAAAAATATTTTTGACTAAAGGGAGAAATAAATTCGGTATTCCTTGAAAACATTATTTAGGTCTCCTGAGTTATTAAAATAGAGGAAAATAAAATGAAAACATTTAATATATAGAAATAACCAAATTAAGTGAAAATTAATCTTCCCATTGAGTTATAGGTCATATAATTTTATCATTGGAAACTTAATAAAAAATAATGATGATAAACAATGATATTGTAACATAAATCACATACCTGAATTTTGGATTACTTTTAATGTTCCCAAAAATACTTTATAATAAATTAAAATTTATTAAAATTATATACTAAAATCATATACACAATTATAATATCTCATATGATAAAATTATAACATTTCAACACCCATTTACGTATAATTACTCGTTAAAATATTTATTTATTTATGTTATTATTTTCATTTTAAGAAGAATATCAGTTCGACCATTACGATCCTGGTAATTTGATCATTGTTACATAAATTAAAATTTTTTTAACAATGATATAAATTTATATATATCTATTATATATATACGTATATTTATATATAAAAGGTATAGATATAAAAAATTAATTACATCGTTCATGGAGACTGTTGGTTTTACGTTTGCATGAACATTATTTTCAATTTTTATCAGATGAAACAAAATAACGGTAAATAGTAATTTAAATTTAAATAATTATTATTATATTATATATATCATATATATTAATTAAATTTATCCTTATTATCATCTACTTAAATTATAAATGAAAAATGATTCTCATCCCTTCATGGAGGTCTTCGTGCACACGTACACACGAGTGATGTTACCATTTTCTAAAGGATTGAAAGGTTAGAATGTAAATATTATATTATACTTATAGTAGAATAATTATGTCCTAAATAATATTTATAGACATTATACCTAACATTACACCCATTTATGAATGATGGTGATGGAAAATGAATTTTTTCGCTTTTTGGAAGCGGTAGTCTACATGTACATATGATCGATACTTTCACTTTATATTTGATGTAAAATAGGGTGAATAATGGTGGTTAAACAAAAATAATAAAATTTCATTATATTTTTTATTCTTAAGATATTATTTAATTGTGAATAACATAGAATTATAGGAGGTGTAAAAAAATTGATGGATTTTAGGTAGGATGATTACTTCATCATCGGTAAGCCTATTTTAGATCCCTTTTTATGGATCCTTGGAATGGTATTTTATGAATAAAAGACCCTAAAATTTATGGACAGGAATGTTGAGATGATAAATGGTCACAGTTTTGTTGTTCTATATGGAACAAAGTGTTGTAAATAAGAGAAATGAGTTGTGTCCTCTTATATGTCTTGGAGAGGACACACTTGAACTATCTAAAATTAAAATATACTAAAGCCACAAAAAAGTTTAATTATCCCAAATGGATAGATATTCAAATATTTTTTAGTATTAGATTTATATGATTCAATCCAATAGGATTTAGAGACGTTTAATTTCCATTATTATATTTATTTATTTGTTTGACCCCTAGGTATACACCTTTTTCACATTAACTATGGTAACAGATTTTTGCGATTTCATTATTCATTATTTCAAAAAAACATGTTGAATTTTTTTAAAAATATTAATTATACTTATTAAAAATAATTAATAAATTTTATTAATTTCATTTCATATAATTTTTAGAATTTAATTTAAAATTAACGTTAAAAACGTGACAAAAATCCGTTTTCTTGAAAAAAAATGTTTTCCTAAGTTTATTTTTTTTATAAAAAAATCTAATAGAAAATTATTTAAAATTAATTAAATTAGATTATTCATAATATAAAATTACTAATTATACATTTAAAATCATTTTATAATTAAATTGACCTTTACAAATAATATAAAAGAAAAGGTGGTTTTCTGTAAATATTAATATTTTTTATTATTTATTGAAAAATCAATTTTTTCTAAACAATCATAAAAAATTAACTCAAAGATAATTTTTACATACTAATTTCAATTACGAAGTTAATTTTTTCAAATACATGTTATAAAAGTAAAAAAATAATTATATTATTTTCTCAAAAAAATAATTATAAACATTGTTTGGGGAAAAATGTATTTTTTAATCATGTAATGTATTTAATAAAAAATGAGTACTTATTTATCAATATATTTTATTTATCTAAATAATTTAAAAATTTTAGGTTTTCCTATTCATAAAACCAACTTAATGGCTATGTTGTAATGTTATACTATATTATAGTTCATTTAGGCTCAAGGTATTGTTTGTATTGCATGATATTAAAGAAATTAAATTTATTTGAAGAGAAACATATAACAAAATATCAAGGTGTTACATTATTCCCCCATAAAATGAATTTTTACATTGAAATTCCATCACTATGATACAAAAAAATGAGAATATATCTATTTAATAACATCCTTAGGTTCACATGCATCTTCTTTAAATTTTTTATATAGAACATTAACCATGTGAGTAGTCTTGTTCTATTGAAATTTATCTTAATGATAAAAGATTTATACTAGTTATTATTCATAGGAAATATAATGGTCTAGTGGTACAACCTTTGAGTTTACTATATGTGAATGATCATGTATGTAATTTTTCAGGAGAGATACGTGGAACACATTATGAACTTGAGAGTGGTTCTATGGAAGCACCAAGAGATAAAATACTTTCCCTACTAAATAAATAATCAATAAGGGATAATATAATTAGGGATAAAATTTCCCTTCATTCCAAATTTCATGATAATCTTCCATAGAGAAATTCAGATGAATACCTATTCACCAACTTTGAATTCCAAATTTCATAGATGATTGTCAGCATAAATTTTCTATCAACTCCGAGTAACCTAGGTATGTAACTGAATGAATATAAATTTCTCATATATTTCCTTAGTTATCTTAGGTCCCAATAGAATTCATTCTTAAAATTTATACCAAAACATATGAGTTATATACTTTCTTCCATCGATGAATTCATAAAGATCTATCTGAATCATCACGTGAATGGTATTGTTATAATATAATCAAAGAAGTGGAAGTTTTTGATCCCATACAACTTTAAAATCCATATAAAAAATCATCAGAATATCATCTAGGGATTGTATGGTAGAATCAGACTTGCCATATTTCTAAGGATAATAAAAAGTACTAAAAGATTACTCTAAATCCATTTCTTCATGGATAATTAATTGGAACTTCAAGGTAAACCTTAGATACCAATAAAATATAATAGAATTAGGTACCCCATATAACCTTAAAAATTCATTAACATATATTTTGTAAAGATGATAAATAGAGAAATATTCTCTGATAGAGATAAAGTTTTCTGACTTTGTAAGGAATTTGTCTACAATCCAAATATCACCATGGCCTTTATATATTTTGAGGAGTCCGCTGAAAAATCTACAGTGATTATTTAACTTTTTAATTATTTTATGTGTAATGGTTGATAAATACTTTATACTTATACATCGTAGCCTTAAACCTATTTTATACCAAACACCAAGATATATAATATGAAATATATCTCTTCATTTTGTACCACCCAAAATACTTTTTGAGATCCCTATAAATATTTATAATTATATGATGAATAGATAATTATGAACTATGAATTTCATCCAACCACTCCTTCAAATATGGTATAAAAGATACATGGTTCATGAACCTTTTCATTCAGTTATAATAAAGGTTGAACTTAGGATTATTTCTTACCTTCTTTTTCAAGTCTATATCTTACTTCTACGCCTCTTTAATCTTTACTTGGATAGATGGTCAAACACTCATTTTAGTAAGATAATATTTATCTCCTCCCTTCAATATTTCCAGATCCGTACTTTGAAAAATAAAAAATATTTGATCTTTTGTGATCTTTATCATATATTAACTACATGATCCTTTCAACTCAAAGCATCAAAAACCTTGTTTTCTTCCCTAGGGAAATAATTAATTAAGTATTTATACTATTTAATCAACTAAATTAATATTCTATGGAATGCATCAAACTCTTTATGAGTGAATATATACTTAAATATTTTTTATTAATATATATTTCACATCATTCTCTGTAAAAAAATCCTCTATATCATTAATGAAACAATTACCACAGCTAACTTCAAAAAATATGTTCAATAATTTTTCTTAAGAAACATCATTTTTCATTTGACATAAGTTGTAAACATATAATTATACCTAAGGATGAAACCAAGAACCTTATTCAAAGAATCATTATAGATCAAAAACCTTACTCAATTGTAGGGTAGTGTAAGAATAAGTGATATGACAAATATTCTCTTTCATTCCTAAAACTTTTCCTCACATTCATCCATCCAAGGGAATATGGATCTCTTTTGAGTTAACATGTTAAGTGGAATGGAAATCAATGAGAAATTCTCTAAAATCATTGATAATATACTTAGAAATAAATAAAACTATAGATCTAAGTCATGGTGGTCGGTTTAGAAAAATGGTTAATAAATTTTAAGTTTGTTGGTTCCACTGATATACCTTTTATTGAGATTATAGGCACAATAAATGAATCCTTTTGTAGTTAAAATTCATACTTGGTAAATATTCTAAGAAACTCCAGCATTTTTAGGACCTCTATTATAATTTTAAAGTGATATTTATTCTCTTATTATCACTAGAAATGTATGTTAATATCATTAATAAATACTACCAAAAACTGATCAAGGTAATCTATAAAGACATTATTCTTTAAATCCATGAATTTATTAGTGGAATTAGTAATACTAAACAAAATCAATAATAATTAATAGGGTCAATACCTTGTAAATAAGGCTATCAAGTGTATGTATTCACTTTTAAACTTCAAATAATAAAATCCAGATCAAAGATCAATCTTGGAAAAATATTGATCTCCTATAATTGATCAAAAAAATTATCAATACATGGAAGAGAATACATATTGTTTTATTGTGATCTTTTTATATTCCTAACAATAAATATAATGTATCATTGATCCATCTTTCTTTTTAATAAAAATATAAGGAGCACCCCAATTTGATGCACTTGGCCTAATGAATCCCTCTTTATGATTCTGTTAGTGTTTTTTCTTTAATTCTGGCTATAGAAACCCTAAGAATTGTATCCTAGAGATGATATCTTACTTTATTACATTGGCCTAGATACAAGGTATCAAATCAAAAAAGACTGATTAGTTTAGCAGTTTTGGAGAAATAGATACATAAATGACACCCGTTTTACATTAGGAAAATAAAATAAAACACAATACATAACAAAAAAATATAAACTTCATCCTTGAAAACACATTCAAATATCTCTTTTTCATATCATCGGGAATGGAACAAAAATATGAGTGAGATCAAATGATCAATAAAGGTTAAGTATAATAAAATATATCATGGATTAATAATTAATAATCAACATGGAAAGGTAAATAATTTATTACACCATACATTTAAACAATTTGATAAGGAATAATCAATATAGAATGGTAATTAATTGAAACACATGCCAATTAATCAATAACTTGAGAATATTATGAAATTAATAAAAGATTAGTAGATAATTAAATATAAAATATTATATGAGCTTGATCGTAGATATTTAAAATTATAAAATGATCACATGGAATATAAATAATGATGTAATGCATAATTTTGGATTTTTAAACTATCAAGATCTATCCTCAAGATAGTTACAGTAAAAATTTATCCTTAATATAGTTTAATTCTGTCAGTAGAAGCCTTTATTATTTGTCCAATTAATTTGTCTCATGAAACTACCGATGCATTGAGGGGATTAAATCAACTCATTTACAGATCATGCAAAACATGTCTAAAAATATCTCATATACCTAATATTCAATTTGATTCATAAATAATGTGCTTTATCAAACATTTTTATTGAGTAAAGGAAATATATTTACCAATATTTTCACTGTTAATAAAAGAAATTTTAAAGTATACACCATTTGAAAAAATAGTATACAATTTTGGAAAAATTCATATACATCACTCAAGAATATGGATATTTAATATAAATTTAATTTCCAATGTAAATTTATTACAAGAAAGTGATTGTTTCAAGATAAAGTTAACAATCACAAAAGGAAGTGAGATTGTACAATAAATTTTACAAATTGGTAATTTTGAAGTCAAATACCCTAAGATGAGATAATTCAAAGGGAAATATAAAATATCATGAATTATGAATGAATCAGGATATTATATATTAAAGGGGGAGTGTATACAACACATAAAATTGAATTGATGTATAAAAATAAATAATCCTTGACAGAATGTAAATTGAGATGAAATATCTTACCTTATGTTTCCTTTTGGGTGAACGTTATTTAAAATCTAGTATAATGGTTTTAAAGTTGTTATTAATTTATTTTAGAACCATATTGTTTTTTATAATATCATATGTGATCCTTTTATAACATTTTATCACTTATTTATTAATAATTATTCTTCATTTTAATTGTTTTGGGTGTTGATTTCCTTGTTTTCTTATGCGTGTTTTATTATTAAAGATCTAGTTATTTCACATATTATTGAGTTTAATGATCTAAATAATAATAATTACGACCTAAATATAATATTCATACATTAATTATATTTCAAAATCCAATCAAAAATTATAATCAGGAAAAAATAGGTATGTTACGATCAAAGAGACCGTTGGTCGTATGCACACATGCGTAACGTTTATGTTTTTCATCAATCATTATAAAAAGGAGGAAAGTTAAATTTTACCTTTACTAAATGTTAATAGTATTCTTAATACCATATTATATACTTAAATTTTTCATACATATTTTTTGACGGTGAAAAGAGAGTAACATCACTTTATTAACACGGTAGCAAACACATACACAAACAATGTTATCATATTTACATGGGTGAAAAGGAGAGAAATAAAATTATATATATATATATATATTATTTCTATAATGAAAAATATCTCATGAACATAATAATTATTTCAACTATATCTTGTATAATAATAAACATTATCTTTACCACCTTCCATGTGAAGTGTTAGTGAAAGATGAATCATATCGCTTCAAGAGGTGGCAGTCCACCATGCACACGAGTAATATTATCATATAACATATGGAATGAAAATTAATAAGTCATACAAAATATAATAACTCAAAAGGTTTAATGATTTTCCAAATATCATATATATATATAATTAATATCCATCATCATACGCAACCTTGAAAAGTGGTAATGAAAAACACACAATGACAGTTTATGAGGTGCTAGTTCACCGTACAAATGAAAAATGATTTCGTAACCCATTTAATAGAAGTGTGTGTGTTTGTATGTTATAAAACTAAAATAACAAAATCTATGTATATATAATATACTAAGGTTATAATTTATTTATTTTATAACATAAATTTAAGGATGTGGAGAAATAAATTAAATAAAGATGCTCATTGAAGAACATTACCTCTTGTTCACATATTTTAATTAATCATGAATTAAATATTTCATAGGTTTTATTTTCACCAAATATTAGGCTTCTAGGATGATTGTAGGGATGTTTTAGAGTGATTTAGTTATGATTTATAAGAATAAAATTACCAGATATTTTTGAGTAAGTGAGGGGAGTGAGTTCTCTTTTATAGTTGAGGATGAGTGACACTTTTGTAAATACACAAAAATAATCACAATTTGGAGGTTTTCCTTAGCTCATATTCCTAAAAAATAGATAAATAATGGTGTTTAGGGTTTATGTGGTCGATAAAAACTTGTACCACACAAATGTAAAATAATTTTTATCACTTTGTTCCTTTTTCATTAACTTTACTCAATTTTACCCTTTTGTTTTTTACCACGGTAACTAGTTTTCTAACCTAGGTAATTTATCTTTTAAGAATAAATAAAAGTGGAAATTATTATAAAATTTTGACACACTAATTATAAATATTATATCTAATTTATAAAATAATAATCACATGTGTTTTGGAAATTAATTTTAACAGAAGTGAATGTAACACACAAAAGCATCGCTTTAACCTTCACTATGCTAGCCAAGTTATTACTATTTATTTCTTAATATGTTCATTATAAAAGATAAATCGGTACATTAATGAAGAATATTTTATATTTACTAATATTAAAAAATAAATTTTCATAATATAGTATTTTTATTAATTTTAAATCATTTAATAAAATATCATTTATTAGAAAATAATATTAATGTCATATTTGAAATTATTCAATTAATTTGAATTAAAAGGTAACAATTAAATAATGGATTTAAAATATATTTTTTTCAAACCAGTGAAATATCAAATAATAATTTTTAAAATTAATTTAACTCAATAATTGTAACGTCCTGGTTCTAAGTGCCACCCAAAGGTGCCCCTTACCCAGTTGTCACATAGTCTCAAGAGAATTTCTCCAAACGCCAGAGGCTACCAACTAGCAGCGAGGACCTTGGGTGTGATGGTGGGGAAATTTTTTCCTCATTGGCAGAGTAAAAGATTTTAAAAAAACTAGTAATAGTATTGGATACATTAATACCATATAATAAGTAAACAATGGAATATTGAAAGTAAATAAAAACTAGAGCACATCTATAAATGATGCATGCCACATATGTCTAGGAAAGCATCCAAACAAGTCACAATGCTGGAAAACACTTCACTAATTTGGCGTAAAAAGAAAAAAAATAAACCCCAGTAGCATCTCAAGCCTCAGCTTGATCCCATGCTCTCTATGTCCATAGTAGTCAAGTACCTAAAGTTGAAGGGCGCTTACCCTTATCTATACCTATAATAATATAATCTGTTTTGGCCCAAAAGCATGACCCAAACATGGTGTGACACGAATCTCAGTAAGAAACCAACCGAATATTTGTGCCTAACTATCATTTAATATATATATAAGTAAAAATACAAAATCATGTAATAAAAAAGGAAGTACTCGAAAGTAAATAGTTCTATATTTGAAAAATACATTCATTTATATTTATTAAAAATTCAACCAATCATTCACAAGAAACCCTCTAGGAAAGTTCTCACAGCCTAACCCCTCTGTTTCAACCAATCATTTATACAATAAAGATATAACGACCCTCTGGGAAATCTCACACAGTCTAACCCCTTTGGTCTCATGAAAACAAAGACTCTCTGAGGAAGCACTCGTTGTCAATTCCTCATGTGGTCATTTAATGATTAACTATAGACTCTCTGAGAAATCACTCAATGCTAATTCCCCCTTGGGTCTTGTAATGGTATATTATAGACTCTCTGAGGGAGCACTCATCTTCAATCCCCCCTATGGTCTCGCAATATGAAAAGTTTAACAGATACTCAGGGGAAGCCCTCAACGTCAATTCCCCCTATGGTCTAACTACACCAAGTTCTCATAGCCTTGTGTAACACAATATGGAAAAAATGATATCTCGCAGGCAAAGTAAATCTCAAATAATACTTGGTTAAACAACTACAATTCATATCAAAAGCATTTCATATAATAATCAACTCCATTTTAATATCACTATTCATGGGAAACAAAACAACCCAACAGGAAGTTCTAGACCCAATGGCCTATATCAAATGAAAATGGGAAAACACATCCATAGCAAGGTAATAATCCCTATTCAAAATAAAAAACCCTTTCTCAAGAAAAACAATCATAGAAGGAAAAACAACATTATCAAATTTCCTAAACACGCAAAACCCTAAACTATGGTATTAGAAACGTTTTACACATATAATCCAAATAAAACTACAGAAAGGCACAAACCACCTACCTCGACGTTGTACGATATATATAGTTGAACCTAATCCTTTTAATCAAACTAGAACATGGTATATCTACAAAAACATCAAAAATTCTCAACCTTTAATGAATCATGAAAGAGTAAAAAATAAGAGGAGAGCCTCTAGAAGAAGGAAAAAATCACTGAGGTGATTCTAACACAATCAACGACGTTTGATTCAGAGAACAGACAGTGAGTCGGTGGCTCAGAGAAGATTCATCACATCTTGTCGCTCCTGGACGAGATGTGGAAATATAAAGACAATTCTGTCAATTAGATGTGACCCTAGTCTGATTTAGAAAAAAAAAGTACATGACATGTTCATTTAATGTACGCACTGTGTACTTTCCATAAATGACACATGCTTTAGGTGGTCTCTAGGTCAGCTCACATGACTATGTACTTGGTCGTCACACCACCAGTACATGACTACTTGTGACAATTGGATACTTGACGTGTACTTCTAAGTACACAACATGTACTCCTGAAATTTCTAGATTCTCCCATTTTTCTCAAAAACACATCAAATAAAGATCCATACCTGAAATAAAGATCGAAGTTCTAACAATAATTCATTCAATTTACATCAATTTTAATATTTTTAGTATCATTTATTCTATTTAATTATGGCCTAAATAATACACACATTGCAATTTCTTTTCCATTTAAAGTAATTATTTCATCTGTAAGGAATTAAAATTAATTATCAAGATAAAAAAAATATCATTTATCTTTCAAAATAATATTTATTACTGAACATATTATGTTTTTTATGTATCCTAAAGCTTTATAGATATTAATGGATAAAAAGGTTCCTTTTTTGTCTTTATCTTTACTTAACTTATTATATAGGTCTGTTTCATGGAATAATATCCTAATAACTCATAAAAATAAGGAATAAGGAATTAATAGTAAAAATATATTCAACCAATGGATATTGGATATGTTTTGGGTAATTTATATACCATATATTCTATGTTTAACTACTAAGTAAACTCATTTTTACCTTAATCACTGTAATTAGGTTTAACCATTTTCACTAATCATTATAATAAAAAATTAAGTTTACCTAATTAGATAATAAAAATTATAATTATTTAAAATATTTAATCCATCTTCTTCTAATTGAAATCATATAAGTGGTAGAATATGATTTAAAATTAATCTTGAAGATGTTACGAAAAAGTAGGTTTTTAAAGTAAAAATCTTCAAAATTTTACAATGTTTTTTATATCAAAATTAAATATAAAAATAATTTAAATGGCCTAAATTTGATCAATTGATATAAAATTGATCTAATTTTACTTTAAAAGAAATTTAAAATATAATTTATCCTTATACATTATTTAAAAAAGGTAGTTTTCAATTAAAATTTGGAATATTTCACTATTCATCAGAAACCAAACTTCTCAAAAAAATAAAAAAATATTCACCATTAGATAATTTTTGTATTCCCATTTAAAAAATGAAAAATATATTTTCATTTAATTCTGTTAAAAGTGGTAAAAATTAATTTTAAATTATGCGCATTAGATAACCTTAAACATCCTTTTAGAAAAAATACTATTTTCTCAGAAAACATTTATTTTTCTTAAAAATGATTCTTATTTTATTACTTATCAATAAAATATTAATATAACTGTGTCGAATATATATTTTCATAGGTTATTTAATCCTATTATTACCTGAAATCGCAACTTCTAGGTGATAATTTTCATATTAAATAATAATATTAATAATATATTATTGTTTAATAAAACTCAGCCTTGCATGTAATAAAAGATCAAATTATTGTTGCGTGCCATATACACTATTGAATAAAACTTTTTTATTTTTATAACTTTGGGGTATTAAATTCTTACCACCTTATATAAATTATTTCTTCATAATTTAAATATGATCTCGATAATCAAGGGTTTTATATTTGAAAATTCCTTTTTTGAAAAACCCACTTCATAAAAGGGATAATTATATATCCTCTTAATAAGAGAGAAAGGGAAGTAAACAAGGTTATTTGTAATAATAAAATAACCAGGTTTATGAGTGTGATAACATAAGTGGTAAATGAAAATATGTACATATAAGAGAAAACTAACACTCAAATACTGATGGATAGTGATAGAGAATATTTATGATAAGAAATTGGGTGATCCAGAGAAGGTTAATGACTACAAAACCATAAACCAAATGGGTATGAAAATGGTTATTGATATCTTTAGAAATCATGGTAATAGAATAAAATTTTATTCCAATATCTATTTTCCTAATGTTGAATAATTATTTTACAGTCTTTGAATATAAGGAAGTATACTTAATACATATCTATTTCATAATAATAATTTCATCATTTGGTTGTTTTTAAATTCATCCTTCACTTCAAGAAATGAATATACAAAAATTAATTTTTTATATTTGAAGCACTAAAGTTTAATTTTAATGTATCATAATATCCATAATTTAATGATATGTAATTCCTTTGATCTCATTATATTATTATAACAAAATAATCAGCATAGGTCATCCAATATGCATAAATATCAATATGGTGAGGTAATAAATTATCCTCTACAACCTCATCCAATGTTTAACATAAAATATTTCATTAACATTTAACCTCGTTACCATTCAAAAATATTATGATCTAAAACTTTAAAAAAAGTTCATTGAATTTAAAAAATGAACTTACCATTAATATCTCAAATAATATGAAGTAGTTCTTAATTGTCACATACTAAACATGTGAACACCTTCATCATGTGTTCTATTGAATCATGGTAATAAACTAAATTACTATATAACCTTATTTAAAAAATGCATGATTATTTATTCATTAAATAAGAGAAATATTATTAGATATATTCCTTAAATCCAGAAATGATTTAAACTCCATCGAGCACAAACAACATTGTCAAAAAATCATTAATCAGTTCCAAGGTGGTCAGTACTATCCAATTTAGGTTATACATATTGATCATCTATTAATCAAAACATAACAATATCAACATTATTAACATATTAATGGTTTTATTTCCCTCAATCATATGTTTTATAATATGTTAAACTTTCCACTTAATCATTTTTCAAAGATATCTGTACCGTTCAACATATGCTATCAAGTCCTTATTGAAAAATTACTATAGTATAATCCTTATATATTTAATAATTCTTATAACCATGAAATCATTGATAAAATTATATAATTATATAATTTATTAATCCAAACTTAATAAAATTAAAAATTCCACTTCATTTTCACCAATACCATAAGCTTGAACCTGATCCCTTAGCTTTTTTGGAGGTATATTTCTTTGACGCTATGGGTATTTATTTCTATAGTGACTTACATCACTAATGTTGAAACACTAAATAATAGTTTTTTATTTATTCCATTTTCAATATTTATTCTGGTGTCACTTATTTCTATACTTATAAAATACTCCAAATCCCTTCAATAATTTCCCAGGGTTATTTTTTCTATATTTATCAGATATGGGAAAAATTTTCTTTCAATTATTCCCTTTATCTATTTTTTCCCATGTAATCCTATTTTTCTCTTCCTTCCCTTTTAAAGAATTATACTTAGGTAAGTTTTCTTTATATTTATATAACATAAATATTTTTCATTATATGAAGAAAAATCTTGAGATACCAACACGCTTTAGATACTTAGCATAAGACCTTCAATGAAATGATCAATCTTTCACCCCATATTCTGTATGTAATCTGTAGTATACCTATATAACCTTGTAACGGTAGATTTATATTTCACAACAATTTCTTATTAATTTTAGAATAATATATGGATCTTTATCATTATATCATTTTTTTGATCATGAAAGAAATATTTATCAAAGAATTACTCCTTAAAATAATTCCATTCAATGAGTTCTATTTCCTCTTATTCCCTAGTATTCTGGATCAACAAACACCATTGATCAACATCACCTTTTAGACAATACACAACTAGTGTAACCATTTTCTTTTCACTATATCCAAATTCCATAAATATCGTCTCCAGAGACTTCATCCATTTCTCTTCTTTCACAGGATTAGTAGCCCCACTAAATGATGGGAGCCTCATTCACTAAGAGTGTCAACCCAGTTGAATAGTAAGAATCATTGTTGTGTAATTGGTAACAATAGATTCATGACCAACACACCCATTTTTTATTTATTACACCAAGGTACATATGGTCCAAAACCACATCTAGTTATATTATCCTAACAGGGATTTATTGCAATAAAAAACCACATAATCTCCATTATACTAAAACTTTAGGATGTTCTTATATACTTATCTTGAAAGCCTCTCTTAGTGTTATGTTCCCTAATCAAAGTGTTCCTAAATCTAGTTTTCATTATTTATACTAAAATTTATCTAATAACAATATATAAACCCCAACCAAAATAGCCCAGAGCTGATGCCTTACTTTACTACATGGGTATATATACAAGGAATAAAACCCCAAATGAATGATTAGTTTATTAGTTTTGGAGAACTAGATACATACATGATACCCATTTTACATTAAAAGAATAAAATAAAACATAATATATTGTTACAAAAAATAAAATACATACTTTAAAACTCATTCAAATATCTCTTCTTCATATCATGGTGAAAGAAAAAAATAAGGGTGATATTAAATTCTCAGCAAGGGTTAACTATAAGAGAATCAATCATGAATCAATAAATAATTATCAACATTGGAAGGTAAATAACTAAGAACATATTCCATTTAAATAAGTGGATAAGGTATAATAAATATGTAATGTAAAATAAATGAAACACATTCCAATTAATTAATAACTTGATCATCATATAGAAGGAATAGAAGATGATCATATAATTCCATATAAATAACCATACGAGCTTGATAATGGATATTATGACTAATATAATGTTCATATGGAATATAAATAATTATGGAATGCATAATTTCAAATTTATGAACTATCATGACCTATCCCCAAGATAGTTACTATCAATATATACCCTCAAGAAATTTTATGTTTGTGGGTAAAAACCCATCTGATTTTCAAAAAAAAATTGTCTCATGAGACTACTAATGAATATAGGGGCTACATTAGCCACTCCCCAGCCTATTTACAACATGTAAAAACCATTCCTCATATAAATAATATTTTATTTAATTCATAAAAAACATGCATTATCAAATATCTTTGTTGAGTAAAGGATATATATTTATCAATATTTTCCCAGTTAATCAAAGAACCTTCCAAGTAAACACTTTATGTAAAAATAGTATATAGTTTATGAAATAATCATATCCATCACTCAAAAAATATGGATATTTAATATAATTTTACTTTCAAATGAAAAATTATTAAAATAAATTTATTATTTCAAGTGAATATTAGCCATCACCTAAGGAAGTGAGATTGTACAATAACTATTATCACTTGGTAATTTTCAATTCAAATCCCCTTAGAGAAGATAATTCAAAGTGAAAATGAAAATACCTTGAATTTTGAATTAATCATGATATCAAATGTTAAAGGGGTATTGTATACATGATATAAAAGTTAATTGGTGCATAAAAATAAATAAGCCTCACATGAATATAAATTGAGACAAGATACCTTACCTCAAATTTCCTTTTGGATGAACATCCTTTAACCTCATACATAGTGATTTTAAACATTTTATTAACTTAATAAATAAATATATTAATATTTTTAATATCATATATTATACTTTTATAACATTTATCAGTCATTCATTAATAATTTTTATTTATGTTCATTGTTTTCGGTGTTAATTTCCCTATTTTCATATTAATGTTCTATCATTAAAAATCTAGTTATTGAACATATTATAGAGTTTAACCTTTTCTAGAATAATAATCATGACATAATTATAATATTAATAAATTAATTATAATTTTAAAAAATAATTAATGATATTTATTAAAAATTAAGAACGTTACAATAATGGAGACGGTAGGCCATACAAACGCATCCATAACGTTTCCATTTTTCATCGATCATTATGGAACTGAGGTAAGTAATATTTCACCTTTACAGAATTTTCATAATATCATTAATACCATATTATAAAAATATATATTTTATCCATGTCATTTGGTTATGAAAATAGAGTCACATCGCTTCGTGAAGGTGGTAGTCCACACATACATGATTGATGTTATTATCATTACATGGGTAAAAAGGAATGAAAGAAAATGATATATATATATATATATGTAAATTCATAGAATGAAAAATATTTCATCAATATAACAATTATTTCATGTATATCATATGTAATAACTAATTTTGTCTTTATCACCTTCGATGTGAGCATTAGTAAAAGATGAATCACATCGCTTCATTGGGCGGTGGTCCTTCGTACACATGAATGATGTTATCAAATCTACTACATAATGTAAATGTCACGACCCGCCCTCGGGGTCCGTGCCGTGACTACCCCAAGCCCGCCTTCCATAGGCCAGGGGCTGGCGACTAGCACCAAGGCGTAAATCCCGGTAAAAAGGGAAGGCATTCCCTTTGTAAAGTAAACAAACACCACAGAGTAAGCAAGCGGAAAGTAAACACTAAGCAAAATCAGAGTACAACTGAAAGTGCGGAAAGGTAAATGGGCCAGTATACAAACCCAAACTGAACGTAAAGTTCAACTCGAAAGGGAAAACAACAACTGAAAAGTAAAAGCCGCTACACCGGGCTGTCCACTGAAAATCCCACCTGAAGGGTGGGTACAGATAGCTCCACTGCTCCACGGGTCCCGTCGTCCGCTCCGAGCACATCCCGTCCAGTGGTCCACCTCCAGGTACCGTCCTGCTCTGTAAGCCTCAGCTAAGATCAACGTTGTCCGTCGTCTGCAACCAACACAACGTAGTGCGGGCAAAGCCCGTGCAGGGGTGAGTATAAGCTACTCAGTAGGGACCCCGAGACCCCTGAAGGTCTCTCAAATCCACAAAGGATAAACCACGAAGAAAGGTACAATCACGAAGTAACAATCGACACTGCTTAGGTATATGCCCATACATATACCTAAGTCATCAAATTCAAATACGCTCCAACCTCCGAGCCCAAGTACAACTCAGTCCACACAGGAAAGTAAACGTATTCCACACAGGAAAGCAAAACGTAATCCACACAGGATTGCACAACACAATCCACACAGGAAAGCAATAGGTTTCAGCTCACACAGGTATACTTCTCCAAAAGACGATAAAGATGATCTCTGATCCATCTAAGTCGTCGGACCCACGAAGGATCGATAGGTAACTAACCCCCGCAAAAGACCCACACAGGATCGGGCCCACGTAGGACCTGTAGGCGCTGGTTCACACAGGACCGCTGAGCGCAAAGACCCACACAGGATCGGACCCACACAGGATCGGGCCCACACAGGACCTGTAGTACTGATCCACGAAGGATCGCTGAGTGCTGAAGTCGTCGTCGTCGAATCCACACAGGATCTCTGTACTGTCGTCGTCGCAGTCACAGTAGCAGTAGTAGCAGTAGTAGTCACAGTAACAGTCGCAGTCGCAGCCAGCACTAGGGTTCCCGCACACAGCAAGCTCGTTCGGAGGGTCCGCTCCACGAGCCGAGAGGCTGATACATCAACTGTCACAAAGTCCAGAGTTGATGTATCCAAAAGTTTTGTATCGTCAACAGGAACTCAACGCAACAGACGGCGCGTCGATCGGACGCCCGGTCTGAGAGTTATTGGCATTTTCGTCCCCGGGGCCCAGTTAGTTTTTAAGGAAAAACCAACCCGACCGTACTCCACCTGCATCCAAACCTCGGGCGGAGCATGCCAAAAGATCCGTCTCACTAAGAGGAACACAACCAAGCTGACGGCACGTCAATCGGACGTCCGTAGCTCAAGATATGAGCGTTTCTGCTCCGAAGGCCCGGTTGGTCTCGTGAACGAACCAACCCGGCCGAACTCAAAGTATTCCGAAACTTTAAGTGCGATATACCAAAACGACCGTCTCGATCCAAGGATCGCGTTGCCGCAGACGGTTCGTCAATCGGAGGTCTGTGGCTCATGTTATGGCCAAAAGACCGAAACTGATTCGAAACGGGGGGGTCCGGGTCCGGGCCGACCCGGCCCGACCCCCCCCCCCTGGGTCGGCCCTAACCGGGTCGACCCGACCCGGCCCGGCTGGCCGGCCGGCGGCGCGGCGGCGTGGCGGCCTGGCGCCGCACGGAGGCAGCGCGCGGGGGGGGGGGGGGGGGGGGATCAAGCCCCCGCTTGATTGGAGAGGCGGCACAGCATTATGCCGCGCCCTTTTAAAAAAAACGGCCCCCCACGTGGGGGCCGGCTTGAAGAAACCAGGGGGCCTCCTGCCCCCCCCCCCCCCTCAAGGAAACCGCCCTCCTCTTAAATGAGGAGGGTTTTAAAGCTGGCCGGGGGAATTTATTTCCCCCAGCCTTTGACCTTCCGGCCGGCCAACTGCCGGCCGGTTTTCTCCAACGGGACCGGAAAAATCCGGTCCCCTTTTCGGCTTCTGACGCCGGCGGCCCGGCCGCCGGTCTTCTCGTTCTGCCGCGGCCCAGAACCGGTCGCGGTGTTCGTCGTCCGGCGCGGTGCGACGGAACCGCGCCCCTCCGCCGCGCCTTTGATTTCCTTCAACGCGGCGCGACAGCATCGCGTTCTTGATGATTCTTCCATGGCGTGGCGCGACGGCGTCGCGTAAAAAGATTTGGGCGAATATCCGCGTGGTGCGACGACACCACGCCACCTTGATTCATCCGCAAAATAAAACACCAAGAATGAAGGAGGGGGTTCGGCCGTGTTCATGCGGTCCGGCCCCCTCACGTTAAAACACAACTTAAATATTCAATATCCTCACGTTAGTCATGCTAGAACCACGAGCAAGAATAAAATAATTAAACAAAAATCAACAACCCCTACCTTGGGTATAGGTTCTAAGATTTATCAACGTCCCGCGGAAGACAACGTCACGGAGGTCGGGCGTCGCGGTAGTCATTCGTCAAATCCGTTGACGAAGAGATATGCCCGAAGAGATACGTCGTTGGCGAATCTTCGTATGCCGACGAAGAAGGTCCGAGGAGGAAGCGGCGTTCCCTCTTGTTGACACGGAAGACGAAGAAGAGAGGAGCGGCGTTCTTCGTCGGAGCTTGAGCGTTCTTCGTCAAGGCTTGAGCGTTCTTCGTCAAAGTTGAAGAAAAAGGAAAAGCTCTCAAAAGCTCTCAAGTTGGCTAAAGAGTTCTAACCCAACAAAAAGAGAGAAGAGCTTAATTTATTCATAAACTTAACAAATGAATTTCAAAGGTTTGAAATTCAAAAAGGATAACTCGAAAAAAATTAAATAACTCATGTCATTTAAAGAGGGGTTAAGGGAGTTGGGAGAAGATGAAAAGTTTAGGGTTCGTGTGGGCCCCACCACACTTAATCCTCTCAAGGGAGGTTAAGTGGGTGTGGGTCCCACCCCTAACTTCCTTTGAGAGAAGTTAACTAATAAGTTTAAATAAAAATATGTAATCCACAATTTTTATTTAACTTATTCTAATCTCCCAAAAACTAACTCTCATCCCGAAATAAACACAACCTCGGAAAAGGTCTCCTTAAGAGAATATCGGCGCTGCGAGTTCATCGGTGCCCTCGGATTTCAATTCCGAGTACCGGATAAATAGTTAGGAAATCCCGCTCGTTCGTTCACTGAACGTACCCGAGCCAAACTTCGGAAATTGATTTCGGGCACTCCGGGCCTCGGAATCAGGTGCCGTCAGAAACCGCGCTCTTGTAAAATTCCAAAGAAAATTAAGAAAAAATTTCCCTTGAATTTTACGGGTTTTTACATTACTCCCACCTCAGGGCTTTACGTCCCCGTAAAGATACATCAAAAACTAGGGAAACAAATGAGGGTACTGAGCACGCATCTGAGCCTCCCGCTACCATGTGCTCTCCTGGAGATTCCCGTGCTGCCATCTGATGCGCACAAGAGGAATCGATCGCCCACGCAGGACCCGCTCCTGTCGATCCTCTATCTCCACCGGGACCTCCGTAAAAGTCGCCCCATCGTCAACGTCAAGCTCCCCATGGTCAATGATGTGCGTCGGGTCGTGCACGTATCTCCTCAGCTGGGATACGTGGAAGACGTCGTGCACCCGGTGCAACTGAGGTGGCAGAGCCAGGCGATAAGACACCTCACCAACCCTGCTGAGGACCTGGAAGGGTCCGATGAGGTGCGGAGATAACTTGCCGCCTCGGCGAAATCTCCGAATACCACGTCGAGGTGAGACCCGCAAGAAGACGTGGTCGCCATCCTCGAACTCTAGTGGCCTCCGCCTCCTGTCAGCATATGACTTCTGCCGGCTCTGAGCTGTCCTCATAGGCTCCTGGATGACCTGGACCTTCTTTGTCGTGGCCTGGACCATCTCCGGTCCCACAAGTGCTGACTCCCCAGGGTCTGTCCAGCACAAAGGAGATCTACAAGGTCGGCCGTACAACGCCTCGTACGGTGCCATCCCGATGGTGGAGTGGTAGCTGTTGTTGTACGCAAACTCCACCAAGGGTAGGTGGTCATCCCAGCTACGACCAAAGTCGAGGACACATGCGCGGAGCATGTCCTCGAGAGTCTGAATGGTCCTCTCCGTCTGACCATCCGTCTGAGGGTGAAAGGCTGTGCTCAGACGTAGCTGCGTCCCGAACGCCTCCTATAACACCTTCCAAAGCCGGGAAGTAAAGCGAGCATCTCGATCGGAGACGATAGATGATGGCACACCGTGGAGCCGCACAATCTCCTGAACGTAGAGACGTCCCAAGCTCTCCACTGAGACCTGCTCTCTGATGGGTAAGAAGTGTGCCGACTTAGTGAGTCGGTCAACAATCACCCATATGGAGTCGTGACCTCTGGAAGTACGTGGAAGTCCAGTCACAAAGTCCATAGATATGCCGTCCCACTTCCACTCCGAAACCTCCAAGGGCTGTACCAAGCTTGCTGGTACCTGATGCTCTGCCTTCACCTGCTGGCAGGTGAGGCATCGAGAAACGAACTCTGCTACAACCTTCTTCATGCCCGGCCTCCAGTGCTGTCGTCTGAGGTCCTGGTACATCTTCTCCACTCCAGGATGTACCGCCAAAGGAGAAGTGTGAAACTCTCTCAGCAATTCCTCTCGTAAAGCGACTGGTACCATGGTACGTCCTCTGAAAAGGATGTCGTGCTCTACTCCAAGGGAGAAACCATCAGGTGCTTGTCCCAAGGATATCTGTGCACGCCGTGTCTCACAGTCAGCGTCCCCACGCTGTGCCTCCCTGACTTGCTGCAGTAGTGGAGAAGTGACTGTGAGAGACTGAAGGAAGGCTTCTCCATCTCTATCCACGAAGGATATCTGCAAATAGGCTAGCTGCTCCGTCGCCTCCTCAAGTAGCTGAATGCCTATCCTCCTGCTAAGGGCATCGGCTACTACGTTCCCCTTCCCAGGAGTATAGACTATCTCAAAGTCATAGTCCTGGAGGAACTCGAGCCATCGCCGCTGTCTCAGGTTCAGGTCCTTCTGAGAGAAGATATACCTGAGACTCTGATGATCAGAAAAGACTGTAAAGCGCTCGCCCATCAGATAGTGTCGCCATGTCTTCAGAGCGAAGACCACTGCTGCTAACTCCAGGTCATGGATAGCGTAGTTCTGCTCATGCGGCCTCAACTGACATGATCCATAGGCGATCACTGCCCGCTCCTGCATCAGAACACATCCGAGTCCGGTCCCTGATGCATCGCAGTAGACTACGTACCCTACTCCCTCCTCGGGCAACCTCAAGATGGGTGCTCTAGTCAATCTCTGTCTCAGCTCCTGGAAGCTCTGCTGACATCTGTCTGACCACACGAAGGGTTTACCCTTATTCGTCAAAGCTGTGAGTGATGTCGCAACTCTAGAGAAGTCTGCCACGAATCTCCGATAGTATCCAGCTAGTCCCAAGAAACTCTGAAACTCAGTCACGCTCCTGGGTGGCTCCCAAGCTAACACAGCCTCAATCTTCGCGGGATCCACTACAACTCCCGCCTCAGAGATAACGTGTCCCAAGAAGTGGACCTCACGTATCTAGAACTGGCACTTCGAGAGCTTACCATAAATCTGGTGCTCTCGGAGTGTGTCTAGTACAACTCGCAAGTGATAGGCGTGCTCCTCCTCTGTCGTAGAGTAAATCAGAATGTCGTCGATTAAGACCACGACAAACTGATCAAGGTATGGATGAAAGATCCTATTCATGAGAGCCATGAACACTGCTGGAGAATTGGTTACACCGAATGGCATAACCAAGAACTCATAGTGGCCATACCGACATCTGAAGGCTGTCTTCTGCACATCCTTGTCTCTGACTCTGAGCTTATGATAGCCTGACCTGAGGTCTATCTTCGAGAACCACCGTGCTCCCTTGAGCTGATCAAATAGGTCATCAATCCTCGGTAGCGGATACTTGTTCCTCACTGTCACCTGGTTCAGGCAACGATAGTCAACACAAAGTCGCAAGCTCTCGTCCGCCTTCTTGGCGAACAAAATCGGGGAAGCCCAGGGTGAAACACTGGGTAGGATGAACCCCTTGCCCTGCAAGTCCTCCAACTGTACCCGTAGCTCTCGAAGCTCGGCGGGGGCCATCCGATATGCTGGAGTGGATATCGGGGTTGTCCCGGGGTACAAGTCAATATAAAAGTCTACCTCTCTGCGAGGAGGTAGCCCTGGAACATCGTCGGGAAAAACGTCCGCAAACTGATCCACCACTGCAGGAAAACCAGGACTCCGCACGTCAACTGCTCCAAGGATAAGGCTAGCCAACTGATGAGTGATGGGCTGTCCTCTCCTCCGCGGAAGTCCATCCTGTGCTGCTAAGGCTCCCTTCTCGCCGGTGAAGGTGAACCTGCTCCCGTCGGTGCATACACATCGCACCTTGCGCCTAAAACAGTCAATCTGTGCATGGACCGTAGATAGCCAATCCATGTCGAAGATGACGTCGTAAGGCCTCGACGCTGCTACAAGAAGATCCCAGCCGAAGCTCTCGCCTCCTAGAGTAAGCTCAAACTGCCGGCACCAGTACGTAGTCGTCGAGTCTGCTCCCGTAGGAGTCTCTAGCCGTAAGGATCGAGCCAACGGCTCTGTCGGAATCTCTGAGCTCCGAACAAGGGCAGCGGCTATGAAAGAGTGACTCGCTCCTGTGTCTATAAGAACTGCAGCAAGGGTGGAATAGACACAGATAGTATCTCGAATCATCTCGGGTGCGCCGTGGTCGTAGGCCTCTGCTGCCTGGAGCTGTGCCTGTCTCTGCCCGCCAGCTCCCTGTGGTCGGGGTGGACCTCCAGGTGGTGGTGGTGTCAGAGCCTCAAAGCGTCGCCCACCACCGGCTGCTCGTCCAGCTCCTCTGCCTCGTCCGCCTCCTCCCTGCGGACCGCCACGGTCGACCCTCTGCCTCTGCCTCGGTGGTCCCTCAACCGACTGCTGCTCCTCGGCACGGCGGGTCGGGCAGTCACGAGCCATGTGGCCCTGCCCGCCGCATGAGTAGCAATGTCTGCCTCTCGAAAGACTGGCTCCACGCTGTGTGCTCCGCACTGCTGAGCCAGTGTCCTGAGGTCGTCTGCCCGAAGGTCTGGTCTGCCTGGACCCCTGAGTCATCCGTCGATTTCCTGCTGCAGATGACTCTGCCATGTGCCGCCCTGCGGTGGGTTGCTGTGCTGGTGTAGACTCAGCAAGGAAGCTCTCGATCAGAAGGGCCCGCTCCAGTACTCCTGTCTGAGTCGGTATGCTGAGGGAGATCAGCGATGCCCTGATCTCGTGTCTCAAACCCTGCTCGAAGGTCCGGGCCCGGAAGAATGGGTCCCGTACCATGTCGGTCGAGTAGCGCGAGAGATCGGTAAATCTCGCCGAGTACTGAGCGACCGTCATGCTGCCCTGCCGCAGCTGTAGAAGCTCCTGGATACGCACTACACGAAGGGTGGCTGGGAAGAACTCCGAGCGGAAGAGGCTCTCAAAGTCCGTCCAAAGTAGAGATGCGTCATCGTGCACCTGGAGCATCAAGCTCCACCATCGTCCTGCTGCTGCGTGTAGTAGGCTCGCAGCGAGGATCACCATGAGGTCTGCTGGTATCCTCACTAGCCTAAACACTCGTACCACTACCTCCAGCCAGTCCTCTGCTGCCTGGGGATCCGTCTCCCCGCGAAACCTGGGTGGTCGCTGGCGCTGAAACTCATGCAGTGCGCTGAGGCGACGTGCATCGTCAGCGGCTGGCGCTGGAAGCATCGGGGGCTCGGCGGGTAGTGCTACCGCCGGTGCCACTGCTGACAAAGGGCCCTGCACCGAGGCCTTGTCGCTCGGTGGGCTGTCGTCACGCTCGACTCTCGGAACCCTAGCTGGCTGCCATCGTGGGGCCATCCTGAAAAGGAAACAGGTGCGCCACGGTCATAACAGAATACCTGGTGAGCTGATATAAGTAATCACAAAGAAAACTTTGAAACACACACGCAATCAATGTTTTCGTACATTAAGTCGGAAATCAGAAGTCAGGGTCCTGGTGTACGGATACGTCGGCCACCGCACCAACACTGGACTCCCTGGACTGATAACCACACTCAATACGCTAAACATTATTGCTTCACATAGAAAAGATCAGAGTTCGCGGTAGAACCGAACTCCTTTGATACCAATTTGTCACGACCCGCCCTCGGGGTCCGTGCCGTGACTACCCCAAGCCCGCCTTCCATAGGCCAGGGGCTGGCGACTAGCACCAAGGCGTAAATCCTGGTAAAAAGGGAAGGCATTGCCTTTGTAAAGTAAACAAACACCACAGAGTAAGCAAGCGGAAAGTAAACACTAAGCAAAAGGAGAGTACAACTGAAAGTGTGGAAAGGTAAATGGGCCAGTATACAAACCCAAACTGAAAGTAAAGTTCAACTCGAAAGGGAAAACAGCAACTGAAAAGTAAAAGCCGCTACACCGGGCTGTCCACTAGAAATCCCACCTGAAGGGTGGGTACAGATAGCTCCACTGCTCCACGGGTCCCGCCATCCGCTCCGAGCACGTCCCGTCCAGTGGTCCACCTCCAGGTACCGTCCTGCTCTGCAAGCCTCAGCTAAGATCAACGATGTCCGTCGTCTGCAACCAACACAACGTAGTGCGGGCAAAGCCCGTGCAGGGGTGAGTATAAGCTACTCAGTAGGGACCCCGATACCCCTGAAGGTCTCTCAAATCCACAAAGGATAAACCACGAAGAAAGGTACAATCACGAAGTAACAATCGACACTGCTTAGGTATATGCCCATACATATACTTAAGTCATCAAATTCAAATATGCTCCAACCTCCGAGCCCAAGTACAACTCAGTCCACACAGGAAAGTAAACGTATTCCACACAGGAAAGCAAAACGTAATCCACACAGGATTGCACAACACAATCCACACAGGAAAGCAATAGGTTTCAGCTCACACAGGTATACTTCTTCAAAAGACGATAAATATGATCTCTGATCGATCTAAGTCGTCGGACCCACGAAGGATCGATAGGTAACTAACCCCCGCAAAAGACCCACACAGGATCGGGCCCACGTAGGACCTGTAGGCGCTGGTTCACACAGGACCGCTGAGCGCAAAGACCCACACAGTATCGGGCCCACACAGGATCGGGCCCACACAGGACCTGTAGCACTGATCCACGAAGGATCACTGAGTGCTGAAGTCGTCGTCGTCGAATCCACACAGGATCTCTGTACTGTCGTCGTCGCAGTCACAGTAGCAGTAGTAGCAGTAGTAGTCACAGTAACAGTCGCAGTCGCAGCCAACAATAGGGTTCCCGCACACAGCAAGCTCGTTCGGAGGGTCCGCTCCACGAGCCGAGAGGCTGATACGTCAACTGTCACAAAGTCCAGAGTTGATGTATCCAAAAGTTCCGTATCCTCAACAGGAACTCAACGCAACAGATGGCGCGTCGATCGGACGCCCGGTCTGAGAGTTATTGGCATTTTCGTCCCCGGGGCCCGGTTAGTTTTTAAGGAAAAACCAACCCGACTGTACTCCACCTGCGTCCATACCTCGGGTGGAGCATGCCAAAAGATCTGTCTCACTAAGAGGAACACAACCAAGCAGACGACACGTTAATCGGACGTCCGTAGCTCAAGATATGAGCGTTTCTGCTCCGAAGGCCCGGTTGGTCTCGTGAACGAACCAACCCGGCCGAACTCAAAGTATTCCGAAACATTGAGTGAGATATACCAAAACGACCGTCTCGATCCAAGGATCGCGTTGCCGCAGACGGTTCGTCAATCGGAGGTCCGCGGCTCAAGTTATGTCCAAAAGACTGAAACTGATTCGAAACAGGGGGGTCCGGGTCCGGGCCGACCCGGCCCGACCCCCCCCCCCCCCCCCCCACTGGGTCGGCCCGAACCGGGGCGACCCGAACTGGGTCGACCCGACCCGGGTCCGACCCGGCCCGGCTGGCCGGCCGGCGGCGCGGCGGCCTGGCGCCGCACGGAGGCAGCGCGCGGGGGGGGGGGGGGGGGGGATCAAGCCCCCGCTTGATTGGAGAGGCGGCGCGGCATTATGCCGCGCCCTTTTAAAAAAAACACCCCCCCCCATGTGGGGGCCGTCTTGAAGAAACCGGGGGGCCTCCTGCCCCCCCTCAAGGAAACCGCCCTCCTCTTAAATGAGGAGGGTTTCAATGTTGGCCGGGGGAATTTATTTCCCCCGGCCTTTGACCTTCCGGCCGGCCAACTGCCGGCCGGTTTTCTCCAACGGGATCGGAAAAATCCGGTCCCCTTTTCGGCTTCCGATGCCGGCGGCCTAGCCGCTGGTCTTCTCGTTCCGCCGCGGCCCGGAACCGGCCGCGGTGTTCGTCGTCCGGCACGGTGCGACGACACCACGCCCCTCCGCCGCGCCTTTGATTTCCTTCAACGCGGCGCGACGGCGTCGCGTTCTTGATGATTCTTCCATGGCGCGGTGCGACGGCGTCGCGTAAAAAGATTTGGGCGAATATCCGCGTGGTGCGACGGCACCACGCCACCTTGATTCATCCGAAAAATAAAACACCAAGAACGAAGGAGGGGGTTCAGCCGTGTTCATGCGGTCCGGCCCCCTCACGTTAAAACACAACTTAAATATTCAATATCCTCACGTTAGTCATGCTAGAACCACGAGCAAGAATAAAATAATTAAACAAAAATCAACAACCCATACCTTGGGTATAGGTTCGAAGATTTGTCAACGTCCCACGGAAGACAACGTCGCGGAGGTCGGGCGTCGCGGTAGCCGTTCGTCAAATCCGTTGACGAAGAGATATGCCCGAAGAGATACGTCGTTGGCGAATCTCCGTATGCCGACGAAGAAGGTCCGAGGAGGAAGCGGCGTTCCCTCTTGTTGACACGGAAGACGAAGAAGAGAGGAGCGGTGTTCTTCGTCGGAGCTTGAGCGTTCTTCGTCAAGTCTTGAGCGTTCTTCGTCAAAGTTGAAGAAAAAGGAAAAGCTCTCAAAAGCTCTCAAGTTGGCTAAAGAGTTCTAACCCAACAAAAAGAGAGAAGAGCTTAATTTATCCATAAACTTAACAAATGAATTTCAAAGGTTTGAAATTCAAAAAGGATAACTCCAAAAAAATTAAATAACTCATGTCATTTAAAGAGGGGTTAAGGGAGTTGGGAGAAGATGAAAAGTGTAGGGTTCGTGTGGGCCCCACCACACTTAATCCTCTCAAGGGAGGTTATGTGGGTGTGGGTCCCACCCCTAACTTCCTTTGAGAGAAGTTAACCAATAAGTTTAAATAAAAATATGTAATCCACAATTTTTATATAACTTATTCTAATCTCCCAAAAACTAACTCTCATCCCGAAATAAACGCAACCTCGGAAAAGGTCTCCTTAAGCGAATATCGGCGCTGCGAGTTCATCGGTGCCCTCGGATTTCAATTCCAAGTACCGGATCAAAAGTTAGGAAATCCCGCTCGTTCGTTCACTGAACGTACCCGAGCCAAACTTCGGAAATTGATTCCGGGAACTCCGGGCCTCGGAATCAGGTGCCGTCAGAAACCGCGCTCTTGTAAAATTCCAAATAAAATTAAGAAAAAATTTCCCTTGAATTTTACGGGTTTTTACAGTAAATTAATAATTTATAGATGTAATAATTACTCCACAGGTATAATAATTTTTTAAATATAATTTATATAATTTATATCCATCATCATACCCAAACTTGGGAGGTGTTAATGAAAAAACAAACGACATCTGTTCTCTAGGCGGTAGTCCACGGTACACACGAACAATGATTTCATAACCCAATTGATATAAGTGTATGAGGTTTTAGTTCATAAATTTAACACAAATAAAACATCATTATATGGAAGATACATAGGTTATTATATAAGTATGGTATAATATAAATTGATGGTGGTGAATAAATAAATAAAATAAAGACTCTCATTGAAGAACATTAGCTCTTCTTCGGGTATTCTCCTTAGGATTGAACTAAATCCTTCCTAAAATGGACTTATACCTAAAATAAGTCTTATAAGATGAGGTTATGGAAGTTTTATAGTGTTTTATCAGGTTTTGGATGATCCAAATGTCTTGAGAGTTGTGAACAAGTGAGGGGAGTGAGTGCGCTTTTATAGTTAAAGAAGAGTGAGACTTTTGTAAATACCCAAAAATAATCTGTGTTGGGTGGTCTCCCTTACCAAATGGGCCTCGAAAATAGATAAATAATGTAGGGGAGGGTAAATTATTTTGTGAAACACTTACACTTCACAAAAATAAAATAAATTGTATCATTTTGTTCCTTAGTCTTTAATTTTACTCGTTTTACTTATTTTATTTTTACTACGAAAACTACTTTTCTAACATAGTTAATTTATCCTTTAAAAATAAATTAAATTAAAAATTATTATAATATTTACAACCAATGATTCTAAATATTATACCTAATTTAAAAAATAAAAAACTGATGTTTTTTGGAAATTAATTTTAAAAGAAGCGCATGTAACGCACAAAAAATTGCTTTAATCTGAACCATGTAAACAATGATTTTAATATTTCGGTGTTACTATGCTCATTAAGAAATATATAATTTTCCATATTTCCTATTTATAAAAATATAAAAATAATTTTAAATAATATAGTATTTTTTCTAATTCTAAATCATTTAATAAAATATCATTTATTATCAAATAATAATAACGTCAACATTGACATTATTTATTTAATTTAAATTTTAAAATATCATTAAAATGACTGAATTCAAATATATTATATTAAAAAAGTGTAAAATTATATAATAATATATATAATTAATTTAACTCAATAATTCATTCAATATAAATAGCTCTTAATATATCTATTATCATTTATTTTATTTTATTATTAACTAAACAATTTTCATGTTAAAATTTCTTATGCATTTAAAACAATTATTTCCTATTTGAAAATTTTAAAAAAATTATCATCATTAAAAAATATCATTTATCTTTCAAAAAATTATTTATAACTTAATATTTTATGTTTTTTCCCTATCCCAAATCTTTATAGATATTAAAGGCAAGGAAAGTTATTTTTTTGTCTTTTTCTTCTCTTAACTTATTAAATAGGTCGCATTCATGTAATAGTATACCCTAACTCATAAAAATAGATCCTAATGTGTTAAAGGGATATATATGGCTAGACAAAGGGTTTTTTACAAGTGTTGGGTCATTCGTTTACCATATATTCTATGTTTAACCACTATGTTAAATTGTTTTTACCTTAATCACTATAATTAATTTTAACTACTTTCACTAATAATCATGGTAAAAAATTAACTTCAATTTATTAGATAATATAAATAATTCCTATTAAAAATATAGAATCCATTTGAGAACGTTAATCTCATAAATTTTTTTGAATTTAATCTAAAATTAACACTGTATATGTGATGAGAAAACACGTTTTTAAAGTGAAAATGTTAAAAAATTTATAATTTTTTATATTAAAATTCAATATTAAAATGATTAAAATGAAATAAATTGTATTAATTGATATAAAATTTATCTAATTTTACTTTAAAACCAATCCAAAATGTAATTTGACTTTATCAATTATTTAAACTAAAATAAAATTTTTAATTAAAATTAAGTATTTTTCACTATTCATCAGAAAATAAAACTTCATTGAAGAATACAAAAAATTACTCTAAGATAATTTCGGTATTCATATTTCTAAATATAAGTTTATATTTTCATCTATATTTTTTCAAATCAGTAAAAATTAATTTTAAATTATCTTCACCAAGAACGATTAAAATGTCTTTTAGAAAATATACTACTTTTAGAAAACATAACTTTTTCTTTCAAATGATGATTATTTTATTACTAATCATAGATAATTTATAAAAATGTGTAAAATATATGTTTTCATAAGTTAGTTAATTCTATTTTTACCGTCTATTCCAACAGATAGGCGATCATTGTCGTATTAAATAATAATATTAATAATATATTATTATTCGGTAAAACTCATCCTTGCATGTAATGAGTGATAAAAACAGTTTTGTGTGTCCCATATGATATTTATTAAAAAAAAAATTTTAAAATTTTATGGTGTTACATCAACAAATAAATCATGATCATTATATATATAGTCATTAAAAATGGTGAGAACCACGTATGAGTTATTTTGAAAACTTAACTTCATAATTTTGAGGAAGACTTGGAAACTCTTTCAGAAAGACATAAAAAACTATAGTATAATATTACTATATTTTAATTTGAGTTTCTCCCCAAACATTTTTATAAAAATCCCTTTTTAATAGGAATAATTAACAATAAAATGAATTCATTCTCTATGGGAAGTCATATTTATCATTACACTGATAGATGACCATATGTTGGTTTGGAATATCAAAATATATTTCTATTTATAAAATCTTTATGGGGGATTTGTGAAAATAATTCCAATCCATGCCTAAGATGATATCAATTTATTATAGAGGGATAATAATGAGATTTTTAGGAATAAAATTCCAATAAACACCAATCAGAGATGAATCATAAACATTAGATGTGGTCATCATAACAATAGGTTTTTCACTAAAAATTAAATATCTAAAAATTAAGATGTCATTATGATACCATTCAAAAATTATATAAAAATAAAATTGTGGTAAGATGTATAATAAAATAATACATTAAAAGTTATAGAGTAGATGCTAAGTGTACCAATTACAATTTCATTATGATACCCCATAAAGACAATTGTGAACACATGAAATTTCCCATTGTCTCTTGGATTAAGAGGTAACTAATGTATATCACTGTTATTAACCATTATATTTGATCATTAGTTAGCATAGTTCTCATAATAATTACATTTTAAATAGTAGAGTGTGTGTAGTGTGTTATATATTTACATTTCTTTATTATTAGCTAACTTTTCCTTCCCATAAATTTAGCATAAGATTTCTTAGTTACCTTCTTATACATAGTTAAAAAATTAATAGTTATATTAAAAAAATTTCCTCCATCTTTCCTTCAAAACATTGAGGATAAATGAAATATTATCTTATTCTATAAATGGTTTTTATTAATATAATTTAATTTTAATTCTATCATTATTTTCTTATCAAAACTATGCAATTATTGAGAAACTAAAATCTATATTTACACCTTGATAGAGATTCAAATGACATCTTCATGGATATTGAAGTATCTTATGGAGAATGACATTAAGATACATGGTTTTAAGCCTGTAAATAATATATCAACCTTACTTTTTAGTTAGATGATGATACATGGATCATACCTATCAAGTCTTATAATTGTTTGTTATATGTACTAATAAATTCAACATCCTTCTACTTTATCTCAAGTAATTCATTTTCTATTTTTTAATGTAGAATATGAGGAAAGTACTTATTGAAAATTATCTCGTAAAACTATCCCTATGAATGGTGTTAATTTCTTCAAGCTTCTTTGTGTTTATAAAGAGGGCCCTCTATTGATCTACTTCACCTTCAAAATAATATAATGATTAAATATCATGTTCATGTTCCGATCATTGAATAATTAGAAATATATTTTTATTTATACTAATACATTACTTTGATACAAGTGCATCATTGGACCAACTAAAAGAATGCAGTTCATTCCTTATGAAGTACTCAACATAACATTATTCCCTCCTTTGTAAATTTGAAAGCTCAACATGATTCAAATCTTGAGAAAGTTTCATAATCATTAAAAGGATATTTCTCATTCATTATTTGTAACATTTTTTCCCTCATAAGGATAATAATTACATTTTATATCCTAGTCCACATTAACATAATTCATTTAGGTTCCATCAATTGAAAAAAATAAAAACTCATAGCATGAGTAACAATAATCAGAGTGAGAAACTGCACAATAATGAAAAATAATTTATAGTATATATAAATCATGAATTTTTTTCAATGTATTAGTTTAACCTCATTTATCTTATATTCAAATCCTTCATAATGGTTTGTATAGAAAATTAAATTTAACTTAATATTATCCCACAAGAGTGTTGAACTAGGTTCATATGTTCTCTTATACATATGGAATTTCTTAAGGGTTCTCACTAAACTTTTCTCGTAATAGTATCAAAAGGAAACTAAAACTTACTCTTATACCAACTATAGAGAACCATACATTTCATAAATAAATATTACATCTTATTAGTTGAATATTCAGTACATAACATTATGATAGATGCTAGAATCATATAGGTTTAGTTTCTGGTAACGTGAAAATCTAGAGGAGGTGCCCTTCAGGTGGATGAAAGAGCTTCGAATGAAGTCGGGACGAAGAAAAGGAGATCCTGGGGCCCAGGGGGTGGGCGCATGAAAAATTGAAAAAGAGCGCGCAATCAGCTGTCAGCATGCAAACCGTTGTGCGCCGGCCTTCGCTTCCTCACCCAAAAATTTTCCCTCTGTGACCTGCTGTTCCGGCCCCACTTCCACGCCGAAGGCGTCATCGGAAGGGGGTTTGTGTGCGCTGGCCCAGTTCCACGCCGAAGGCGGCGGGGAACAGCTGTTTGCGCACGGAATTCTCTGGACCCCGCTCCTGCACCCAAGACATCATCGAAAGGGGATTTCCTCTGTTGAGACTAGTTTCGTGCCGAAGGGGGTGTCAAACGCTTGTTTGCACGGCCGGCCCCGTGTCCGCACCCCAGGCAATGTCGGTCGGGGTTTCCATGTCGGTCTATTGCACGCTTGTCCCTTGCATGCATTTCCCTTGCGTGACACTCCGGGGACTTTGGATATAAAACAAACCATCTCCCCTCCCTTCAGGGAATGATAACCAGAAGACGAAGCGACGCTCTACTGTGCAAAAACCCCATCTTCTACGATCGTGTAAAAAACCCATGGCCTTCAAGTAAGGGTTGTTGCACGATAGGTTCGGGGGCCCCTTCGGATGGGCCCTTGGATCCTCATAAATTTCCAAAGTTATTTGCATGCAAGGGGAATCATCTTGCACGCAGGTCCCCTCTGCGTCAGGCGTTCTTGCATGCCACCTCTCCGACTTACGCGCACACCATCTTCTTACAGGCCACCAGTCCGACTTGCGTGCAGCCTGCGTCTTGCACGCAACACCTCCATCTTGTGAGACAACCATTCTTTTTGCACACAAACTTCCTTTTTTACCATGTCCCATTCTCTAACATCCATTCCATGTGATGCCCCCACCTTGAGGCACCTTGTTCAAACCACTCTTACGTGTGACGCACCTACGTCACACATTCATTCACCATGTGGCCCCTCAGGTTTTCACGGAGTAATTTCAATGTCCCATGGATGATACTGCTCGTTTTGTGGCTTCACCTCATTGTTCTTCACTGAAGCATGCTAATATCTATTTCTTCTTAGAAGAGCCATGCTAACGTGGACCCCCTAGTGGTTCACTCCATAACACCCCCTAGACATAGTGTTTCATATCCCTTATCTTCACCATGGTGTAGAGGGTACCAGTTATGTATGTCCTAGGGGTGCGGAGTGAACCCACATCATCTGAGCTGCAGGATGTTAAAATTAAAAGCACCATCGTCCTCATTAAATGACATTAAACAGTGACCTCACCCCGTGCATCATACGCAGGGTGCCCCCACCTAGGACGTTTTGCACGCCCACTGGTCTCAACGGGAGTAAGATCATTCCTCACATGGAATGAGATCTTATTTATCAGAGCAGCGGCTGTCTGTAGGTAAATGGAAAACATCTCGGTGTAAGCCCCTAGCTTTTCTTGTAGGAGGCAGCATCCATGCTCCTCATTTCTTATTTTGTCCCAAGGACCAGATGGGTGGATGGATGGTGGACCCATCCTTTCTTCATTGCCAAATCCCTCTCCCGTTGGGCTTTGTCGCCATTAGGACTCCATCATGGATTTAGTCCCAACTTCTCTGGGCTGCTAACCATGCATAATCCCCTATTTCTTCTTTGGGCTGCTAACTATGTGTAAGCCCCACGTCACCTCCCATGGATGCACGTTTCATGATATGATCATCAGGTCTCTTCTACCTCTTGTTTATCACACCGAGAATAACTCATGTGGGCTTAGAGCAAGCACTGACCATGAAATCTTCCCTGGGTAGCCTAGAGTATAAGCCCCATACCATCTGAACTATGTGGTCTTTGATCCTTTCCAAGGCAGGGTACGTAGGAATCCTCCCTGAGGTTCAAGACCACCACCATCTATTGGTCCTAACCATCTTCACATTGGTGCACCAAGCCCCTATAATCTAAATTACGTGGTCTTTGATCCTTGCCAAGGCAGGATACGTAGGAATCCTCCCTGAGGTTCAATCCCACCAGCATCCATTGGTCCCGACCATCTTCACATCGGTGCACCAATCCCCCATAACCTGAACTACATGGTCTTTGATCCTTGCTAAGGTAGGGTATGTAGGAAGCCTCCACGAGCTTTAATCCCACCACCCATTGGTCGCTCCGACCCCACTCACGTCGGTTCACCAACACCATGGGCAGCCTAGAGTATAATCCCCATACCATCTTAACTACATGGTCTTTGATCCTTGCCAAGGTAGGGTACGTAAGAAGCCTCCCTAAGGTTCAATCCCACCACCATCCATTGGTCCCAAACATCTTCTCATCAGTGCACCAAGCACCCGTAACCTGAACTACATGGTCTTTGATCCTTGCTAAGGAAGGGTATGTAGGAAGCCTCCACGAGGTTCAAGCCCACCACCAACTGGTCGCTCTGACCCCACTCACGTTTCTTCACCAACACCTTGGTCCGTATCAGAGAATAACCCCCCAAATACCTCCCTACAACCCTAACTATGAGGTCTTTGATCCTTGCCATGGAAAGGTACGCAGGAAGCCTCCCTAAGGTTCAATCCCAACATCTGTTCATTCCGACCACCTTCACGTTGGTTCTCCCCAGTCCTGCATGGAATTAAACTGTGGACCCCAATCAGTGGTATGTTGTTGTTTCCCCAGTCAGAGGTAAGTCATTGCACACCAAGCCCCATCCAAACTATGATGACTTTGATCTTTTCCAAGGCAAGGTACGTAGGAAGCCTCCATGAGGTTCAAGCCCACCATCCACCTGGACCCCATGTCCTTATTCACGTCGGTTCATTGACTCCTTCCCCATAGAACCTGAACTAAGTGGTCTTTGATTCCCTACCACAGGGATACATAGGAAGCCTCCCTGAGGTTTAAGCCCTAAAACCATTGGTCCCGACCATCCTTCACATTGGTTCCCACACCATGAACTACATGGCCTTTGATCCATGCCAAGGAAGGGTATATAGGAAGCCTCTCTGAGTTTCAAGCCCACCATCCACATGACGTCCCGACCATCTGCATGATGGTTCGCCCCCATCTAGGTGTAAGCCGTTACGACTCCATCCAGCGGCAAGCCGTTGGGACCTCAGTCTGTGGTAAGCCAATGTGATCCTATTCAGCAGGAAACCATCGACATTATTATCCAGTGGTAAGACATTGAGACCCCATCCAACGGTAAACCATTGAAAAACCCAATCCGTGGAAATCTATTGTTAGAGGAACTACATAGACATTGATTCCCTACCACGGGGATATGTAGGAAGCCTCTTCGAGGCTGAAGCCCAAAACCATCATCATCCTCATGCTGATTCCATACCATTCACCATCAACTTCATTCAACCACTCCATCATCCATCTTGATTCTTACCCGGGCCGCCACATCCCGGTGGGATCATTCGACCTCATACTCTATTCCCATCAATAGTAACTGGGAGGTAAACCCCACGTTGTCCCCAACATCACTGTTCCCTTAGGGGGTTGCACTCATTTGATCCACTCTAATTAGTGTTCTGATCAGTCTGATCCATCACTGTTGGATGTTAAAATTGTGGCACACCCTTTGTTAAACATGGGAAGCTAAGGAAAACCTCAGATACATGCCCATGGCCTATGATTCCCTGCTTTCGATGTGGGATGCCTCAGGCTTCCGCACCCTCGAGAAGCCCAAGAATAAGGTAAAAAAAACATAGATGTGCCAGTGTCCCTACGTCCAGTCACGCCAGTGATGCCCAATGTGACTACTCCCCTAGCCGAAAGTTGCTACCCTGACTAGACCACTTGGAATGTCCCGATAGAAGTAGTGTAATTAACTGGTGTCCATAAAGACTTGGCGCTAGGAAGAGCTTCATGAACAATGTATTAAATCTATAAGGGAGACCCGGAAAAGGTGACGAGTTCCGAGGAGGAATCCAAGGAAGGAACAACTGACATCACATCATTCTGTTTCGATCAAGGAGAAAATGTCCCTGAAAAAGTGAAGGATGTTGCCTACCTTTAGAAAGAAGCAATGCGGGGAAACGGCTGCACGTCCTCCACAAACAGATGCACGTGCCCCAACGAAAGCGTCAGAAATAGCAATGGTGAACCCGACGTGAATCTATTCTCCTCAAAATGGAGATTAGTAGTGCTTGAGTCATCAATGGATTATCATGTCACTAGATCTAGTTATCTGGCTGTTGATGCTCCATTTCGTCACATTGTTTAAAGGAATGGAAAGGGAAAATGACTTAGCACAAATTGATTCATCCTTTGAAGAAAACATCAAAAATTGACAAAAGAATGAAAAAGGAGTCAAAAGACCTTCGGTCGCGCAAGTTCCCTTACTGCCATGCAAGTACACTTGCGTGCCGCCTAATGGTCGTGCAAGTGACTTGCGCGCCCTCTTTGAAAACTGTCGAAGGTCTTCTCCAGCCTATAAATACACCCGGTGGGCCCCCCATTTCAGGGAGGATTTGTTTTCCAGAATTCAGATATAGAGCTCTAAACGCCCAAGTCTCTTCTTCAAGTCTTCCAAACACTTATAAGGTAATTAAATACCTAGAATGGAAGTTCTAAACAAGAGGAATAAGGTCTAAGTGTTAGAAATCACTGACACGTGTGCGCCTAAGTGTTTTACCCTTATGGGAAATGAACCCACTTGCGTGCCTCCTTACCTACTCATTAAAACTTGTGTGCCACTCTTCTGGAAGTACCTAGGGACAATTCTAAAGGCATTAATCAAGGATCACCCAAGTATTACCCAAATGGTTAATAATTGCGCAAGTACCCATGTGCCGCACAGGTATACCTGCATTCCCAGGACTTGCGCGCCCACGCAGTACCTGTGCGCCTACCAGGACTTGCTTGTCGTTCTATTTTTTGGGCGACCTTCATGCCCATTTAACCCGTCTTATGCCATTCCACCTCTCATATTCAAGATTCAATCTTTAAGAAACCCTTCAAATCCATTTATGGAATGTTTTCTTGATTGAATTCCTTATCTGAAAGGAATTCTGTGGAACATCTCTCAAAACCTAGTGATTTACACATCTTTATATCACTAAAGATTGAGATTTCATTCATTCAACATCATCCTTTAAGATGAGAGAACCCCTTAACCTGGGCCTTCTTTTCAAGAGTAAGCCCGAGTCATAATTCCTATTAATTTTGGGAATCCTCCTTAAGAGTAATCCCCACATCCTCATTAATTTGGGCGTATTCCTCAGGATTAAGCCCCAAGTCCCCTAATCTGGGCATCCTCCTTAGGAGTAATCCCCTGTCTTCAAGTCCCTTAATATGGGAATCCTCCTTAGGAGTAATCCCCAGTCTTAAAGTTCCCAAATATGGGCATCCTCCTCAGTAGAAATCCCCAACCATAATTCTCTTAAATTGGTCCTCCTTTTCAGGAGTAAGCCCCAGTATCAAATATGGGAATCCTCCTTTGGAGTAAGACCCAAGTCCCTTTAATTTTCAAATCCCTTTAACCTGTGCCTCCTCCTTAGGAATAATCCCCAGTCTTAATTTCTCTTAACCAGTCCTAACTTACTTTTGATCTGGGCTTCCTTCTCAGGAGTAATACCCAATCATAAGTCCCCTCCTAACTTGGGAATCTTCCTTAGGAGTAAGCCACAAGATTATAGTATCCAAATCTCCATGAAGCACATATATCATTTATGGACCCTGTTTCTGAATTTCTTCCTTGAAGTAAATCCTAACCATATTCTATTTGGGCAGTCATACATACATAAGCCCCACATCATTTCTTATGATTGCATCTTTTATGGCACAATTTTCTGGTTTTACCAATACCTCTTGTTTCTCACACCGAGCATGACTCACATGAGCTTAGAGTGTAAAAGTAATTATGACATCTTTCTTTGAGCCATCAGTCATAAACATCATACTCCCTTATTCGAACTACGTGGGTTCTGATTCCTTTTCTAAACAAAGGATACGTAGGTAGACCATCTGCGGGTATGATCCCAACACTGAAATAATCCATGTCCTCCTGAATGACAATAAACTTCAAGTGCCCTGCTGAGTGGCTTTAAAACTAGTATGGTCATCATAATGACCAAGATACTTTTATGACTTTAAGGATACCATCTATTTAGAATCTCTAACAAATACAGATGATTCTCTATTGATGAAGAACCTCGAATACATATAAAATATTCTCTAAAATTTCCTTCATATTTAATCATTGATTGTCAGATCTAAAGGAAAGCTCATTTTATACTTGGTAATGTAATAAGGATTCACGAAAATAACTTATATCTATAAAGAGAGTCCCGGAGTAGACAATAATTCCTCTAAAAAAGGTGTGATGAGTCCGACCTCCCATCCTCTCGACCAATGAAAATTATTGAGCCTCATCAGTCCACAACTAATGAGTGCCTACCTTTGGAAAGTAGGTCCAAATAGATATGGAATCATTGGATGTTTCTGGTTCTGTGAACAACTCCATTAGAAACCGCTTGGAATGTTTGAATCTTAAATCAACGAGATCATCCCCAATTCCAGAGGAAACAAAAAATGGTGAACCCGACATGAATCCTTAACCAAGTTAAAATGATGTTTTGCTTATTTGTTAGGCCCCTATTTAAAACTCAATGAGAGGGCCAACAAAACAATAAAATAACATATTTTCTCATCCAAAATATGTAGTGGCTAGACTTATCTTGATTATGACTGTTATATCAAACATGAACTCTTTTCCAAGATCTTCTGTATTTCCAAAATGGCTTCTCTTAAGTTCACATCTGTGAAAACCTATGCTGCAAATGCCACTGCTGCTACTCCTGCTGGATCGTCGTCCACTCTGAGGATGAAATCACCTACTCAGCATCTTCAACACAGGGTATCAAATGCGCTGGTTAAGGAGTACCATCAAAATGGTACAATTCCAACTCTGGAGGCTTCTTGACAAGCCCTCCAAGTGAACAACTCACACTGGTCGTCTGGACAACGACGACCAGTGATCAAGAAGCAGGCGATGCTAACCACTATCTCTAACCGTTTTGGGTCATTATCCCCAGAACGCAATCACCATTCACTCCCATATTATGAGGAGGTGAATGAGAAGGTCCCTCACTGCCTTAATTCAAGGAGACAGGAGTCCTTCCCAAGGGTTCCCATCAACAATCACCGCCATAATCGTGCAGTAGAGTGCCCTCAACATGATGAGGGTATCTAATCCAGGAATTCGGCTCAGGTTCCTCGAACCCAAGCAGGCAAGATGAATCGCCAGAGGCAAAATCCGGTTAACAGTGAGCAGGCTCTCATCTCTGCCATCTCCGGAGAAGTCCACCAACCTATCTTGGTGGCAAGCAACAAGCAGGCACACACACCTGCCCATTTTAATTCCACTGTCTAGCAGACTCATCTGGCAGCATCACGCCAATCCCACTAGGCAATTCCAGCGGAGTACTATGGGTGGGAACAAACACCTATTTATACATCATCAGCTAGTCAGCAGGCTCGTCTGACTACATACGATTGAGCTCATCAACCACGTTTGGCGAAGTGCAATCAGCAGGCACATACACCTACTATTATTGATCAATCCTACCAATATTCTCGCTTGGTAGCACTCGAAGAAGTCAGTCGGAAAGCTCTGGCGACAAATAAGAGGCAGACTCAACTCTCTTCCCCCACACTTGAGTGCTGCCAGGATTCACTGACAGGAAAATGACGACAAGAGCAGGCACACACACCTACTCCAAGCACGGAATGGACATATATCCCTGTTCCAGTAGCTGAAGTCACCAAGCATATTCTACCAATGGTGAAAGAGAAGAATCAAATCCCTGCTCATATTCTGGATGTGTGACAGGATATTATAACAGCTTCAGCAACATCTCAGGGAAAAACACATAAATCTATCCCTACCAGTGGAGTGACACATCAACAGTTCACTCCGAAAAAGACACACACATCTGTTCCAGTCCAAGAGGTTTGTGGGGCATACTCCCCCATATCATACATATATCCAATTCAGGCACATAAACCTGATTTGAGTAGAGATCGTCAGACTAACCAGGCCATCTCTCCTGATCAGGCACATACACCTACTCAGAGCAGCCACTTTCGTCAACAAGTGTTTTCCAAGGCGAGTAAGAAGGCATCTAAGAAGAAGACCCGCCCATCATAGTCAAGAGATCAAGAGCCAATCTATAACAAGGCCTTACTCGATGCTGGTGTTCTTGAAGCCCTTAGACAGTTATCTGTTGGAATCCAAGATTCTACTACCTCATTTCCCAATAGTGGGAACATTAATTCCGAATGTCTTCAATATAAACTTCCTCATGAAGGCTTGCTTCATGACAGTTCGGTCGATCTTGAAGTTTCATCATCAGATGAGAGTCACAGGAACCCTCTGTGTGGTCATAAGACCCAGGAGCAAGAAATCTCATCTTTTTTTGTAACCCACCATGGTGGTCCTCCCCATGATGATGAATTTCACTGCGAAAGTCCTCTCCGTAGTAGTGATGCACATTGCCCAGAAAATGCTCTAGTGGACAATGTAGTGCCGAGAAATCCCTCTTATCTTGAGGCACTTGCAAATGATAAACCAGTCATATATGATGCTTCATCGCTAGCAGGTAAAATACTTTCTCAATCAGAAGATAGCCCAGGGTGTAGGTCATTCTCCGAACCACCCCTAAGTCATGCATCTTCTAGTTTAACCATTGAATTGTATACCAATCCTACTGAATCTGATGAAGCAACAAGTAAGCACTATCTCTGGTCAAATCAGGTAGAATAATCTTCATTGAATAATAAAGAGGAAATGATGAACATGAGAAAACAACTAGCGAAAGGTGAAGTGTCAGTCATGTTTTGGCCTCTGGATGACTCTCAGTATGACATTCCAGAGATGTTGACGGAAGATGGAATTGATGACATTCGTCTCAACATATGGAAAACTCTTTGTCAGTTGAAAAAGAAAGTATTATCTTTTGATGAATATGAAAATCATGTTAAGATAAAAGAAGGGTTACAATGTCAGATTTATTTGGCATCTCTATCAGTCTCTTGATATCCGAAGGCTGAAAAGAACCAGAGAGCCCTTCAGCGTTCATGCCTTGGTGCACTAAGAAGATTGCGCCAGTTAATTGCCAATGCCCCATATGGTATTCATGTCAGAGGATGGGGTGTTCATGGAGCACTACATTTCATTGTGCTCTCCAGTCAGCAAAGCCCGCTGAAAATGGTCTCATGCAATGTTATTGCCCGTGGTCGGCCATAGTCAATGGGGTTTGTTTGTAATAAAAATCATTCCCAAGAACATGCCTCAACTAGTTATTCTCAAAATCAAGAATACAGAGTACAAGTTGTTGAATTAATCCTGCATCAAGTAAACGAAAATATTGAACAGGCCTCTTGTATGGAGAAAGAACATCATCAAGTGAAAGAAGTGTCAGAAATCATCCAATGGTCTTTTGGACCAGGTGATAAAAGTGTATGTCGATTGATGCATCCATCTAATTTCTGGACTAAGGTCCGCAAGATCAAGAGAGATTTTAAGAAAGTCTCAAACATAGAATGTCAAGTGCCACCCAGCTTTCCAGACTGGGGACTCTTTTAACTCCACCCTCGGAATCAAAAAATAGGATTCGAGGAGTTGATCAAAGATAGAAGGAACATCCCCAGTCCACCGGACTGGGGACTTTTTCTAATCACTAATCCCCCCCTCAGAGAAAGTCAGTATGTTCTTTATTGTGGAAGAAGCCTCAAAGGAATGAAGAGCCAAATTATCAAGAGATTCTCTCGAAATTACGGTTTTCCAAGAAGTTCCTGAGGGATCAAATCCACAAAAGGCAATGTCTCGTCAGGTTCATGGCAGAAGACAATATCACAGAAATGCTGATAGAAGGGATGCAATACATTATGCATAAATTAATTTCATCAATACCGTTGTTGCTGATCCACTAGATGAGGCTCACTCAGAGGGATCATATGAAGAGTTTCTTGCTCAAGATGTTGTACACACAGACAAAAATGAAGAAGGTGTGCGTACACAAAATCAAAGGCTTAGCCAAAATCTGGGTGTTCCTTCAAGTAACTCACTTCCCCCTCTCAGAAAGGGATCAAAAAATGGGAAGGGAAATAATCAGTTTACATATCCTTCCTCTGGAGAAGTCCAATCGCTCTCACTAGAGTAAAATATTTGCACAACAGGAGGAAGAAATGAAGGAATTGAGGAGGTTGAATGTAGAACTACTTCAAGGTAGTCTTCCTCTTAAGGGTGCTGGAGTCAGTCAGCCAAAAGAATTTTTTGTGGATACTAAAATGGATCAAAAATATCCTCCTTTATCAGTACACCTTCACAGGTCTAATCCTACGGGTCAAGTGCAACAACAATCAGTGGTACTACCATCAGTTGCAGTACCAACCACCATACCTATCCAATATCCGGTTATTGCACCTGCCCAAGTCCAAGTTCATCCAGATGTTTCTCAAAAGTTAATAACTACCATTAAGTCATTAACAGCTTTGTTAGAGACTATGGAAGGGAAGCGTGCGCAGGTTCAACCAGAAAAAAGAGCTTACCCTGAATGGGTAGATTCAATCTCTCCCCCCATCAAGTTTTGGGAACCTTGTATTCCCTATTTTCAATGGATCAGGCGATCTTGAACAGCATTTGATGTATTATGTGTCTTGTTGAGATCCTATGATGGGAACTCTGGAACATCAAGATGCAGTGAAACTCAGATACTTCATGCGAACCTTGAAAGGACCATCTTTTGTTTGGTATACAAGCTTGCAATCCCAGTAAATTACTGGATGGGAGGATCTTCGCCAAAAATTCCTTCTCCAATTCAGCTCAACGTTTCCAAAGACAACAATTTTTGATCTTACAAACTCTAAGACAAGGGAGAATGAAAGGGTATCGGATTTTATTGCTCGCTGAAAGGGATTAACATATTCCCTAAGCTTAGCACTCCCTCAAGAGGAATTATTGCCAATATATGTGGAGAATTTACGTGATGAGTTGTGCACACCACTGTTCCATGTGAAATACACAAGAGGGTTTTGAGAACTTACTTCAATCGCTCAACAGATTGAAGATTCTCTTATAAAGACTAAGGATAAAGCTCGTGTAATTCCATCAGCTTCAGGAAGGAGATTGGGTAAAGCAGAGACTACTACAGTTATGCTTAAACAAGCACCTGTACCTACTTTTACTTCAAAACCTTCATCTTCTCGAAGGGATCCACCTCTTGAGTGCCAACAACAGAGGCCATTTCTTCAAGATAATCAAAGAGATCAAAGATGAAAACAATTTTAGGATTTGAAGATATAAGTTTATTTTTTCCGAAATGAACAAGTTCCTGGTTATTTCATTTCGACTCTGGAAAATAATTTGGTTCATTTTCGAAGGCCCAAGAGGCCAAACAAAGAAGGATATTAAGACCATCCCAACTATTGCCCATTTCATCAAATGTTGCGGCATCCCATTTAGGAGTGTTTTGTTTTTAAAGACCTTCTGTAAAAAATGGTCTATTTGGGACAAGTTAAACTGAAAGGTTTTTTAGCTCAGGTAGCATGTGTTACTGCTACAGTTCCAGAGGAGGAAGGAAAGTGGCAAGAAGTTAAGAACAAAAATGCACAAAAATATGATGATTGGATGGTCAGAAAGATGATCAACCGAACTCATTCTATTTTTCAAACACAATTGAAGAATCCAATTGTGCCTTCTTCCATGAATGTCGTAGTAAAACCCACTTCATCAGAGGGAAAATTCTCAAAGAAACGACACAGTTCTAAGAAAGAGGAACAATCAGAAGAAGATGAGTATGTGTCGAAACCTAATCTGTCTTCGACTCTGGAAGATTTCATTCCATCTACTTTGAAGCCACAGGCACCACCCCACGAAACGGTACAACCTAAATTGGCTAGTCAGGCAGCACCCTCATCAGATGAAGAGTTAATCTTTGGTTCTGTTAATATGATTCACTTAACAGATCCTTATTCCAATTGTAGTTTCAATTCGATGAGCCTAAATTCCCTATATCAAACAGAGGAATTAGAGGAAGTTCCAGGGGTCTGGGATACAAAGGAAGATGTGGATATCCTAGAATCCATTATTCTAATTTTACCCCTACTAGAACTGTGTATGTAGCAGAAACTCGTGGTAGAGCCCTTCAGCGAGCTCAGCAAGAACAAGAAAGTTTATCCACCAATATAAAATTTAGTCCTGGAACAGTTATTCTGGAGGATCAGTTGGGGGTTCCACCTTCATCCTCTCAACAAGTAAATGTATCTAATCAGTCTAATCTTCAAAAACCAAGAATATTTCCAACTCCTATCCCAATACAAGATGCATCAAATTCCAAAGCATCCAATTCCAAGGCACCTGCTAAACCACATGTTCCTATTGGGAAACGCAGACCTCTGGATCAAAAGTATGATGTATTGAAAAACCTGGCCCAAGTACTGACCAAGTTATCAATTCTGGATGCTTTGAATCTGTCAAAAGATCTTCAGGAGGCACTCATTGAGGCTTTGTCAAGTCCTCGGGAGTTTGAAACTGAAATTGCTGCAGCTGAAGTCTACCATATAGAGAATAATCCTACAGAATGCCATGGAGTAATATCTTTTACTGATGAAGATGAAGATGATGTCGTTCATGGAAATATTAGACCTTTTTATTTATCTGGAAAGGTCGATGGCATAGACATCTGAAGATCTTTCATTGATAATTGTTCAAGAGTCAACCTCATGCCCATTCATACACATCGTCAATTGGGCCTCACGGAATCTGATTTATCTCCTTCAACTATGATGTTACAAGGATATGATAAAAATGAACAGGAACCACTGGGCAAAGTTACACTCAGAACTCAGTTTGGAGATCTTGTATCCAATTCAGATTTCATGGTTGTTGATCAAGACTCAGCCTTCATCATCTTGCTTGGAAGACCCTTGCTACATCAACATGAGGCTATCCCTTCATCATACCATCAATGTCTCAAATATTGTTTCGATGGTCAAGTTGGGACATTGTATGGTGATAAGGCTTCGTTAAAGACATGTGAATCTCAATACATTGAGGCGGAATTCTATCACATGAAGGTAAGGGAGAAATCCACAAAAAAGGAGATTACCAAAGTTAATGCTCCGTATGGTTTGGAAAAGATTCCAGTAAACCCATTAGCACATGTGAGTACAGATTTTGTGTTGCCTGTCAGTCAAATTGACAGGATAGACCCAAATCAAAATACTCTTATGGAAAGATCCATAATTTCAATTACGGCAATCAAGCCAGACAACATGGGAGAAATTAGTGAGCCACCAAGCAATGATGAAAGCTCAAATAGAGATGTCTTCATTTCATCTGCTAAAATCCAGCAAGTCTATAATTCGCCAACCAGGCTAGAAGAAGTTATAGCAATACCAGAGGTGAACAATGATGTCCATTCTCAATCCATCATCTCCTCTTTATTACCCATGGAAGACCCTTCATCATTAGTTGGGTCAGAAATGGAAGCCTCTTCTTAATGATGTTCAAAATTTAACATCTCTCTTAATCATGGAAATTATACTTCATCATCTAATATGCAAGTAGAAACAGAAGAAGTAACACATGTTGAAGAAGAAGAGGAAGAACTCAGAGATGCTCCTCCATCATTTAAAGAGGGTACCTATACCACTGTGGATGAACTCAGAGAAATCAATCTGGGTACAAAAGAAGATCCACGCCCCAATTTAATTAGTGCGGCCATGACTCTTGAAGAACAATAGATATATACTTCCTTTCTAAAGAAAAATCAATATATATTTTCTTGGAACTATACAGAGATACCAGGGCTTGATCCTGATGTTTCCACTCATCGTTTGGGTTTTCCAGAAGAACATCGAGGATTGAAACAAGCTGCTAGAAGAACACACCCAACCTATGCTTCCAAAATTGAGGCTGAAGTGGATAAGTTTATCAAAGATAACTTTTTCAGAGAAGTTCAATATACCAAGTGGTTGGCTAATATTATCCCAGTGAAAAAGAAGAATGGTCAAATTAGAGGTTATATTGATTTCAGAGAACTTAATCGGCATTCTCCTAAGGATGATTTTCCAGTTCCGATTACAGAATTATTAATTGATGCAACAAATGGCTATGAATCACTTTTCTTCATGGATGGATATTCCGGGTATAATCAAATCTGAATGCCTCCAGAAGATGAGAAATCTACAGCTTTCAGAGCCCCTCAAAGTGTGTTTTTCTATTGGGTAATGGCCTTTGGCCTAAAGAATTCAGGCGCAACATATCAGTGTGCCATGCATCGTATCTTCAAACCCTTTTTAGGGAAGTTTGTTGAATGTTATGTGGACGATTTGGTGGTTAAATCCAAACAACGTTCTAATAACTTGGATTATTTGGAAGTCATATTCCACAAACTTTGGCAATATAATTTGAAGATGGATCCCTTAAAATGTGCTTTTGGGGTAACCTCATGAAAATTTCTTGGCTTTGTTGTATGCCATCATGGTATTAAAGTCGATCCTGTGAAGAAAAAGTCAATCCTTGGTATGTCACCTCCTCGAAATTTGAAATAATTAAGATGACTTCAAGGAAACTTAGCCTATATTCGTTGTTTCATCGCCAATTTGGTAGGCAAAAGCTTACCCTTCACCAAATTGATGAAGAAGTGAGTCACTTACCAGTGGACTGAAGAATGTCAAGAAGCATTCGATATTCTCATGAAATACCTCTTGAGTCCACCAGTACTTATGCCACCTGTTGAAAGAAGACCACTTATCCTCTACGTGACAGCTCTAGAGCAATCATTGGGTGCCTTTCTTGCTTAGAAGAATGATGTTGGGAATGAAAACAGCCTCTACTATCTCAGTTGGACTATACTTGAAGCAGAAACCCGATATTCAAGTATTGAGAAGTGTTGCCTAGCATTAATCTTTTCAGTTCAGAAGTTGAGACACTACCTGCAACATCACGAGGTCCAATTGGTATCCCGCAATAACCCACTAAAATTCATCCTTAGTCGTCCAATGCTTACAGGATGTATGTAAAGGTGGGAAGTTATCTTGAAGCAATTTAATATTCAATATGTGTCTCAAAAGGAAATTAAGGGCCAAGCTATGGCTGATTTCCCTCCTGAACACCCTTCAGTAGAAGATACATCTTCAGATATTGAACTCCTTGATGAGGAAGTATTCTCTATTCAAGAAAGTACTCAGGCATGGGAAATGTACTTTGATGGTGCTTCCAGAATTCCAACAGGGAGGAAAATGGAAAATCCTAAATTCCACAAGGTTAGTTTAGGAATTGTGCTCATTTCTCCAGAAAAGGCAGTGTTACCCAATTCCTTCTTATTATGGGAAGGTGGTACCAATAATGAAGCGGAATACCAAGCTCTCGTCACAGGCTTGGAGTTGGCGCTTCAGGCACAAGTGAATCATTTAAGGGTGAAAGGTGATTCAGACCTGGTAATCAAACAAGTCAATGGGGATTATGCAATAAGAAAAGAAGAACTAATCCCATTGTATGATTACGTCATAGAGTTAATCGCGGAATTCCCTTCAGAACCAACATTTTCTTATGTCCCACGATCACAAAATGCCCAAGATGATGCACTGGATAATATAGCCACAACTATGGTAGATCCAAATCGGGATGAGACAACCATCAGTATTGCCCACCATCGTGTAATTTCACATTATGTTCGAACCATAACAGAGGGAATTAATGAAATTAGTATCATTCCTGAACCATATGGTCATACTATAGGATGGAAGACACCTATCAGAGAATACCTTCAAATGGAACACTTCCACCTGATAGAGCCAGGAAAGAACAAATCTGGCGATGAGTGGTCAATTTTACTCTTTATGATGGCCCAGATCACCTAGAGAAAATTCTCTACAAGTGTGGTTTTGATGGAATTCTCTTCAGATGCATTGATGGTGAAGAGGCAATGGCTGTCATGAATGAAGTTCATGCAGGAGTCTGTGGTGGCCACCAGTCTGGACAAAGACTGTCTGATCAGATTTGAAGGCTTTGATACTTTTGGCCTTTAATGATACAATATTGTGTTGATTTCACAAAGAAGTGTCATTCATGCCAAGTAAATGCCAACTTCATTAATCAACCTCCAGAGTTGCTTCATACAGCTAAATACTCGTGGCCATTTTCCACATGGGGAATGGATGTGGTGGGACCTTATCCTTCAGCTACGACCAAGCAGTTTAAGTATATTCTTACTGCTACTGACTTCTTTTCCAAATTGGCAGAGGCAATAACTCTCAAATAAGTTAGTTCTAAAAGCATTGTTAGCTTCATCAAGTCTAACATTATTACCAGATTTGGTGTCCCTCATACCATATTGATGGACAATGGCACCAATTTCTGTTCATCTGTGGTGAAGAAGTTGTATCAAGAATACAACATCAAATCCAATCATTCATCTCGGTATCATGCAGCGGCCAATGGCCAGATATAAGCCTTCAACAAGACTCTGTCAAATATACTGCAAAAGATGGTGGATAAAGATAAGAAGTCATGGTCTGATAAACACTTTCATGCTTTATAGGCTTATCGAACCACCACCCGCACTGCAACGTGGTCAACTCCATATTCATTGGTATATGGAACGGAAGCATTATTTCCCATTGAAGTTAAATTACCTTCATTCAGAGTAGCCATTTGTGATCAATCATCTACAGATGAACAATATTTAAAGCGGTTGAATGAATTGGAATGATTAGATGAGAAAAGATTGTGCACTTTTCACCACTTAGAAGTCTATCAGAATCGAATAGCACGAGCTTTCAACAAAAAAGTTCATCTTCATTCATTCGTTCAGGGAGAATTGGTGTTAGTTCTCAGAACTCTAATGATACCATGAAATAAACCACCCATGCTTGAACCAAAGTGTGAAGTACCTTATTCAATACATAAGGTCTATTCTAATGGAGCTTATTCTTTAATCTCAATGGATGGAGAACTCATCACTACTCCAACCAATGCCATATTTCTGAAGAATTATTTTGTATAAACACAAAATACACCATCAGCGGTCGATGCATATGACCCTAAACTATTTGAAAGTCCCTTATGTCCAACAAGAGGTTAAACTACATCATCCATGGTCTATGCATATGACCTTAAACTATTCGCACTATTGTCCAACATGCCGCTAAACTGTATTGTCCCTTTTTCATCCAACATGACGTTAAACTATGAAAAAGTCCCTTACGTCCAACAAGACGTTAAACTGCATCATCCACGATCTATGCATATGACCTTAAACTATTCGCACTTTCGACCAACATGATGCTAAACTGTATCGTCCTTTTTTCATCCAACATGATGTTAAACTATGAAAAAGTCCCTAATAAGTCCAACATGACGTTAATATGTGTTTTCTTTTGTCCTTACTACATGACATTACACTGCACAGTTCTCTTTCACCCAACATGATGTAAAACTATATTGTCCCCATCGTCTTAACTACATGATGATAAACTGTACAGAAATCCTTTTAATACATCCTACATGACATTAAACTTTACTTCGTCCCTGCTACATGACATTAAACTGTGCAACACCAATAGTCCTAACTGCAAGACTTTAAACTGCATAGTCCCCTTCATATGTCCTACATGACATTAAACTGTGTATCATTAGGGTTGTTGCTAACTCTTGTTTCTCACACCAAGTATGAATCACGTGAGCTTAGATAAAACCTCAACCATAACACTCTCTCTGGGATATTAACCGTGTGTAAGTCGCAACACTATTTTTTAGGTCATTGTCCCCAAGAACAACTTGATCACTAATTCATTCTTTAATTAAACTACGCAGACTTTGATCCTTGCCTTCTAGGTTGGGTACGTTGGAAACCTCCTGAGGTTCAAGCCCAAAACCAATCTCTTCACATCGGTTCACCTCCATCTTTTATGACGTTGATTCATGAAACTGTCCCCAGAATCAATATCTTTACATTGGTTCACTTTCTTCCTTGCTATATGACGTTAAACTGTACAAATTTTTTGTCATGTATGACAATAAACGATAACATTCATTGATACCCTCACCTGAGAGGGAATCATTATTTACATTGATTTTCAATCATGTTTCAAAAGAAATTTATTTGCATACATGGAAATACCTAAACCTTTTATCTTGGGTTAAACCATCATTGCACTAAAGTCCCCTTTCACCCTTCACATGTACGAACCATATTTGTACATAGGGTATTTCTAGAACTACGTGGGATTGATTCCCATCCTTATGGGATACGTAGGAACGTTCGAGTGTCCCTTGAATCCAACCCCAAGTCTTTTGGGCCTAACCCAAAATTCCACTTTCAGTCCCATGGCTAAAAAGTCCCCATGAAAAACACACACTGTGTATTTTTTATAATGGTCCGAGCTCTATGACCCTTATCTAAGATCTCCAATCCTTTTGTCCCGCACGACGTTAAAATGTAGTTCAAGAACTACGTATGGCTTGATTCCCATCCTTATGGGATATGTAGTGAAGTTCAATATTTCAATTCAGGACCCAGCCACAACATAATTATGGTTAGCATTGATCTGTGCATCCCTGCACACATTGGACAACACCCATATTTGTGTTTCATAATCCTAACCTTAAATATTTTCAGATCTTCATAACCATTTTCTTGACTTCTAATCACAAAATGTCCAAATTCAGAGAATTCTTTTTCCTGACTATCCAACACGTGCCCTTAGGCAGCCTTGCATAAGTAGTCTACATAACGGACCTGTCAGCCAAAAGATGCTATTATTTGACTATGAAACCAATACCCTTAGGCGGACCTAGATAATTCAACCCCCTAATGGGTTTGTTAAATAGTGGTGACTTCATTATTGGGAGGAAAACCTCTTTTTTCCTTATTTGTCTTAATGCCAATATATAGGGATATTCAAAATTAGCTATCCTTAATATATTTGTCCCATATTCCTTTTCATGATCTAAAAGTATTCAAGTCTATAGTTTATATTTTCCTTCCCTACGCTTGGTTCAGACCTTTGTAGGAGTAACATTTATCCAATTATTAGACAATCTTGATTGAAAATATCTTCTTCATATTCAGGTACCTCTTTCCATACAGGAAACTCTATATAATAGAAAAGTTGAATCCCCATAAACTTTCACTGGCTTCTTAGCAGTAGAATAGTAAATTTCTGAGAGTTATTTTGCCTGACTATGTAGCATGTTCCCTTAGGCGGCCTTTCATAAGTAGTATACATAACAGACCTGTCATCCAAAAGATGATACTTATTTGACTATGTAGCCAATTCCCTTAGGTGGCCTTGCATAATTCAACCCCCTAAGAGGTTTGTTAAATAATGGTAACTTCATTCTTGGGAACTACTTCTTCTAATGCCTTTTAGCTTTTTTTCATATCATTCCTCAGATTAAAATTTTCTTAAGTCATAGTTTACATATTTTCCCTCATACTTGAGTATGGTAATATGTTCTTAGATAAATTTTCAAGGAATTGAGTCAATTCTAATTCATTCGGTCAAAGCTATTTTGACCTTAAACATTAGTCTCTTTATGTCCAATGTACATGACTTTAAACTGCCCACAAAAGACAAGGGAACTCTGAATAAAAGTCAAGTTCCATCTCACTAAACATACATTTTGTATGATTTAGGTAATATTGAGAAATTAAAAGATTCAAAGTTTGTAGGGTTATTTATAATAATCCTAGTAAAAATCAAACTATTCTTAATAGGCCCATTGGCTTAGGTAAAATTTAAAGCAGGTAGTAGGAAAATACATGCACAAGTGATTGAAGATGAAAGCATTCTTTCCATTTGATGCACAAGAATTAGAAGGACATCCACAGATTGGATTCTCTTCTCTTTTCTAAGAAATTACAAGAGGCTATCAACATAAGTCTTCACTTGATGAATAGCATCCCGAGCTTCATCAGCAGCTACTTGAAGCTCATGCACCAAACCAACTTCACTTTTTTCAACCTGGTGGAGTGATTTCTTAGCATCCGCAATGGCCTTCATACCATTCGTTTGAGCTCCCTCCAGTGAATTATTGAGTTGGTCAAGTTCCCTAGTAAAAACATCTAACTGTTGCTGGAGGTGCATTTGATGGAGGAATTTATCTTTGATCTTATGCTTCAGCTCCTTCATCTTGGCATCATAGTCAGCCTCAGCTCAGGATACTGTAGCCTCAAATTCACTGATGTTGGCTGACAGCTTCACCCTGGTCAGATCTTCACGACACTTTTCTCCTTCTCCCTCCTGAAAATGACCTGTTTCACCGCGACATGGATATTTTTATATCCAAAACTGCTAAGTCCTAGCATGATGAACATGGAAAACAATCGAGGGATCTTTGATTATATCTCTTCTAAAGGAACCTCAGATATTATTTTCCATATGTTGTTCCATACCTTGCGTCGTGAAATGCTGAGCTCCTTAAGCACCTATGGATATGATTCAATATCATCATCACAGGGGGGGCATGTAATCTGGGATTAATGCACTTCAGGAAGTGCCCTGTTCTGCTCCTTCCCCCCTGACCTGAGCATCTTCACTTTCAATTCCCATTGGGGCAGAGGCTGAGGCCTCACCTCCAGATCTATCCACTACAATTGATGGCCCTACATAATTAATTGAAAGCTTTGGTTAGTTTCAAAGGATAAAAAAAGAATCGGTTTTCTTTCAAATTAAGTACAATCACAAATATTGTTATTCCTTACCCAACGTTAGATCAGTAACCTGAGAAGGATCCTCCCCATATTTCCTAGATTCAAAAGGATTTTCAGGATGAGTTTGAGGAATTTCTACTGGGTTCAACTCCACTTGTGCTAATGTCTCTGTAATGGTAGGTTTTTCTATACCCCCTTTAGGCATGGGTAGTTCAGTAGCTTGCTCAGAAAAAACTGCATATTTGAACTAGTCATGATTAGAAATGTAATAAGAAGTTATTATTAATAGGATGAAGGATAACACTCACATCCATAATCTTCTAAATTACATGGTAATTTAACATGATTTATAAAATCTTCAAAAGATGCGCCAAGTTCCATCATTTCATCTAATGTTATCTCAGAATCCTGGTTAGTCTCACCAGTGGGAGAATTTGATGTGTCTTCTTGGCGACCTTCATCCTGTGGTCCCTGACCCTCGGCAACATCTTCGGATAAAATCGCGACATCAGTTGCAATAGCCACCAAAATCTCCAATGTAGGGGTTGAACGTGAATTATCATGGAATTGAAGTCAGTCGATGTTTGATTCAACATTTTATGAGGCATTGTTAACTTACCAGCAGCAGTTTCTTCTCTTCTTTCAACAGTAGAAGGAGGGATACTGGGAACAGATGCTGGCTCTTTTCCTGGGGCAGCCCAGTCAGCCTGAATTTGCGATTGTTCCATAGCACCCTATGTGGTCCTAAGAGGAGGATCAGTCCTCTCCCTTAGAGGGGAAATTGAATAATCCCCTGAAATCCCTAGAAATATGACCAAACTTTTCATGGGTATAGATTCATGATTATCCGAAGGACTTACCGCTACTAATGAAGCGTTTAGCTGTGGACTTCTTCCTCCGATGCCTTTTCTTCTTTGGATTTTTGGGATTGTCGGCAGTCTCCCTTATTGGCACTTGAATTGGCAAATGGAAGGCCATGTCCAACTCCGCATTCATGGCCTGCTAGCTTGGAGATATCTCGCCCAACTCATGATCAGATTCAACAGCATCCCCAATGGAAGTACCACCAGGGCTATACTGTGGTGACAGAACTTCAGTAGTTCCTTTCTTTGCAAGCTATAGGATGAAGAAAATAATTTCCTTAATTAACAAAGATTTGACTGAAATCAAGTTTCAAGGCAAATAAGGAAAGAAAAACTTACATCTTCAGGGGCCACATAATCGTGTCACTCCTCATCAGTCCCCTCAGCAGCACCATGATCTATCATTTCCTTCACCCTCTTGGTGACAAGAATGGAATTTTCAATGGAATATATGATCATTTCCAGCTCTCTAATGTAATCCCGCACTTCATTGGGGTTATCCTCATATTCGATAACTGTAGAAGCCACAAGATTCCCTATTCCAGGGAGTTTTAGACCCTCACACAAATCTAGCCAGGTGGTCTCAGTACCACAATATAGACTCTGCCATGTCTGGACAGCCTCTAGTCGTAGATATTCAGTGCATGTACCAGAAGGCTGCGAGGAAGCTCCTACAATCTTTGACTTCAATTTCTTCCCAACTCCTGCACCTATTAATAGATAATAGGAAAATAAGACTTATTGCTTTATAAAGTGATGGTGATTAAATTACCACAATGAAGTAACTCACCATGAGTTGATGGAGTAGGTCTTTTGATTCTAACCGGAGGATTATATCCGGCACGACGCTACTTTGTCACTTGTTGTGCCTCATCATCCCCATCATGGGAATCCGGTGAATCAGTCCTAGAAGATGAATCTGGTGAAACATCTTCGGGTGGGGAAGGATCACCTTCATGAGGAAGGGTTTCTTTCTCTACAGTCCTTTTCCTTTTCCCCACCTGATAAACTGGGTGATTCATCACCCCTTTAGGGTATGATGCTATCCAGTAATCGGCATACCATGTAGTCAAGTTATGTGCCACTTTTTCAACTGTTATATAAAATACCGCCCCAGTCTTCTCCCTTGACGTCAGTAGCCACAGTTATCGAGCAACCATCAGATGTTTCTCTAACCTGACATGTACTGGGGGATATACAACAATCTGTTGCAGACACTTGAATTGAATTGAAAATATATATGGAGAATAGGCCTCACATATAATTTCTCCATAAATCCTGGAAACTAGAACACCATCTCTGCAAGCTAGCATGTATGACCTCAAATCCAAGTGGGTTGTTCCATCATCAATAAACCGCCCGGTTGGTGGATTTCCATAGGGAAAGAAGTTGAATTCCTTAAACATTCTCAGCCTCACTTTCATGTCATAGGCATTAATATCTAATGGAGCAACTCCAGAGAATTCTTTCACTGACGGCCTGAAAGAACATCCAGGAATTTATACTCCATTCTGTACATTATAAGTCCTGAAGTGAGTGCTGATCCATCCCCATAAACATGGAATGGTCCCACTATTCTTAAAGGATATTTACCCATGAAGACATGAAGTAAACTCATGTGAATCTTTTCTAAAATGGTGGTAGACAACCCAACCATTTTTCCCTCATCCAACTTTGCGGCAATAACTAAGGTCCCTGGCCTGACGCCTCCCTTCGAATCCCTGATTGGCAAGAGATAAACGCTAAGCCACAAAGCCAAGAAGCCTGCCAGACGAGTCTTCTTTGGGATCCTTTGATTCACCTCATATCCCCATTTCTAAAACTCTCTTGCTTATAGAGTTGGCCAGAATTTTCCAGGAGCACACCTCTTCTTAGGTTTTGGGAAGGTGGTAGGATGGGTGGGCCTCTTATCCTTGGATTTCATTTTCTTGGATCCTTTCTCCTTCTGCTCCTTCTCCTTTGGATCCTTCTCTCTCTTCTCAATAATAAATATATTCATCCACTCCTCTGGATGAATATCCTTTATAGAATGAGTTAAGGATGTCTCTGAACTCTTGAGCCTGTGGAAGATTTTAAATAATTCCTGAGCCAAAGAAGGAGTCTTCTCTGAATCATTCCAAGTCACATTGGGAGGAATGAATTCATCACACATATCGCCCAAAATTGGATCCCCTGAGATCCTGTGGACATCCCACAGACTGATGCCTACTTCTCCATGATTCAGATGGAAAGAATTGGTTTCTGGGCTCCATTGGATGAGTATCTCTGGCACAAAGTTATCATGTCTATAAACATATGTTTTCCCAACCCAGACAGCTTCGTATATCGCCACTCCTTTCAGATCCTAGACAAACTCTGCACAAGTTTGTCGCACCCAGTATGCCCACATCCAAGTTGGCTTCACACCTCCCCCAGGACGGAAGTCCCAACTTTTCTTCCAGCCTTTGGATTGATCCATCTGAGCATTTTGGAAAATTGAAAGATGACAATGTGGTTGCAGCTCAGGCTTATGAGGTTTCAGATATGGCGTACAAGGGATATGATGCATCATGTGGGCCTTCTCTACTGTTCAAGAATTTATAAATCCTCCTCCATATGAGATATTTGCTGAAGCAAAGTTGGTGTAATTCTGAAACCATGAAAATGGGAGATAGTTCTTTGCTTCTGGAATAGTGACTTATCACAGATGACCATAGCCATACAAAGGCAGATAAGTGCTTTGTGGGAGATCAAAGTGATATTTCTTCAAATACATAGCCAAATCCGGAAGAGTGCTATCACAGACGGTATAATAATCTTGGCCAACCATATCCATCATATCATCAAGACATTTTCCTAACAATTCATCAGCCGTTCCAATTCTTCTTGGAGCCATTGAATCTGCACAAAAGTTGAATAATTAACTCTTAAAAAAGTAGTTGCTTTTTCATAAAATTTGTGAAAGAATTAAAAAAATGGAAAAGGCATTAAGGCGCACAATTATAAACTTGGAGCACAAGTGTGGATATGTCGGGCAAGTATAATGTGACGTGAAAGTATTTGTCCTGCAAGTATCTCCGTGCAAGTACAGATACCTTGACAGTAGTGCGACAGCAAAGGAAAAGCAGAAAAGAGAGCAACTGGTGCGTCGGAGATAACCTGCGTGGAGAGAGCTCAAAAAATCCAAAGTTCAGTGCAATGCGCGACAACTGAGTGCATATATATAGGCCAGGCCAGCCACCTGCGCGCCTACAGCCAGCACGCTCCAGCCCTCCGCGACTCGCACCTGCGCGATAACAGTTTCATGGTGAACACTTGCGCGCCTCTTTCCCTTTAGTTTTCTTTTTTTCCTCAGAGTTACATCCTTATTCTTTCAGATCCAACTCTGAGGGGGGACTTTTTTTGATGCTCCTTTTCGTCACATTTTTTAAAGGAATGAAAAGGGAAAATTACTTATCACAAATTGATTCATCCTTTGAAGAAAACATTTAAAATAGACAAAGTAATGAAAAAGGAGTCGAATGACCTTGGGTTGCGCAAGTTCCCTTACTGTCGCGCAAGTACACTTGCGCGCCGGCTAATGGTCATGCAAGTGACTTGCGCGCCCTCTTTGAAAACTGCTCGGGGTCTTCTCCACCATATAAATACCCCCGGTGGGCCCCCCATTTCAGGGAGGATTTTTTTTCCAGAATTTAGATACAGAGCTCTGAACACCCAAGTCTCTTCTTCAAGTCTTCCAAACACTTATAAGGTAATTCTTTACCTAGAATGGAAGGTCTAAATAAGAGGAATAAGGTCTAAGTTTTAGAAATCACTAACACTTGCGCACCTAAGTGTTTTTCCCTTAAGGGAAATGAACACACTTGCGCGCCTCCTTACCTACTCATTAAAACTTGTGCGCCACTCTTCTGGAAGAACCTTGGGATAATTCTAAAGGCTTTGATCAAGGATCTCTCAAGTATTACCCTACTGGTTAATAATCGCGCAAGTACCCATGCACCGCACAGGTATACCTGTGCGCCTAGGACTTGCGCGCCCACGTAGTACCTGCGCGCCTGCCAGGACTTGCATGCCCTTTTATTTTTTGGGTTCCCTTCCTGCCCATTTAACCCCTCTTATGCCATTCCACCTCTCCTATTCAAGATTCAGTCTTCAAGACACTCTTCAAAGCCATTTATGGCATGTTTTCTTGATTGAATTCCTTATCTAAAAGGAATTCTGTGGAACATCTCTCAAAACCTAGTGATTTACACATCTTTATGTCACTAAAGATTGAGATTTCATTCATTCAACCTCATCCTTTAAGATGAGAGAACCCCTTAACCTGGGCCTCCTTTTCAGGAGTAAGCCCCAGTCATAATTCCCATTAATTTTGGGAATCCTCCTTAGGAGTAAGCCCCAAGTCCTCATTAATTTAGGCATATTCCTCAGGATTAAGCCCGAAGTCCCCTAATCTGGGCATCCTCATTAGGAGTAAGCCCCAGTCTTCAAGTCCTTTAATCTTGGCATCCTCCTTAGGAATAATCCCCAGTCTTAAAGTTCCCAAATATGGGAATCCTCCTTATAAGTAATCCCCAACCGTAATTCTCTTAACCTAGGCCTCCTTTTCAGGAGTAATACCCAGTCTAAAATACGGGCATCCTCCTTAGGAGTAAGCCCCAAGTCCCTTTAATTTTCAAATCCCTTTAACCTGGGCCTCCTCCTTAGAAATAAGCCCCAGTCTTAATTTCTCTTAACCATTCCTAACTTACTTTTGATCTGGGCTTCTTTATCAGGAGTAAAACTCAATCATAAGTCCCCTCCTAACTTGGGCATCTTCCTTAGGAGTAAGCCCCAGGATTAGAGTATCCAAATCTCCATGAAACCTTTATGGACCCTGTTCTTGAATTTATTCCTTGAATTAAATCCTAACCTTCATCCATTTGGGCAGTCATACATACATAATCCCCACATCATTTCTTATGATTGCATCTTTCATGGCATAATTGTCTGGTTTTACCAATGCCTCTTGTTTCTCACACCGAGCATGACTCACGTGATCTTAGAGTGTAAAAGTAATTATGACATCTTTATTTGATCCATCAATCATAAACATCATACTCCCTTATTTGAACTATGTGGGTTCTGATTCATTTTCTAGACAAAGGATACGTAGGTAGCCCATCTGCGGGTACGATCCCAACACTGAAATAATCCATGTCTTCCTGAATGAAAATAAACTTCAAGTGCCCCACTTAGTGGATTTAAAACCAGTGTGGTCATCATAATGATGAAGAGACTTTTATCTATTTAATGATACCATCTATTAAGAATCTCTAACAAATACATATGATTCTATATTGATGAAGAACCTCGAATACATATAAAATATTCTCTAAAATTTCCTTCATATTTAATCATTGATTGTCCGATCTAAAGGAAAGCTCATTTTATACTTGGTAATGTAATAAGGATTCACGAAAATAACTTAAATCTATAAAGAGAGTCCCATAGTAGACAATAATTCCCCTAAAAAGGTGTGATGAGTCCGACCTCCCATCCTCTCGACCATTGGAAATTCCTAAGCCTCATCAGTCCACAACTAATGAGTGCCTACCTTTGGAAAGTAGGTCCAAATGGATATGGAATCATTGGATGTTTCTGTTTCTGCGAACAAACCCGTTAAAAACCGCTTGGAATGTTTGAATCTTAAATCAACAATATCATCCCCAATTCTAGAGGAAACACTGGCGCTGGGTCCCGCTAAGAAAATGCGGGCCTGGAGTGAAACTCAACAAAAGTTGGGGCAGTTGAATGTTGTACATCCCATTCTGCGACGTTGTCAGTGTAGATCCCTCTTACCGGCTATGGAAGATGGGATGGTGTTGGGGCATTGGTCGTCGATTCCTTTTTCTTTCTGCACTGACGAGTTAATCTCCCTACTTTCAAGAATCAAGTTGTTGCTCCAGGGACATGGTCACCACCTGTCCATCGACGTAGGGGCAGTGGCAGTGCCAACATTACCATTCCATGTGGCTTCACCTTTTCCAGGATGACCTCTACATCTACGACCATGGGGCGCCCAAGCCCCCTATCCCTGTCCGAGGACATTCAAAGGAGGGTAATCAACGACCTCATGCGCCGTTACGAGGAGGAGGGTATAATCCCGACTTGGGATATGACATGCCTGGATCTGGAGGCGTCTTACCCTCATCCCCAACGCCACCCCTGAGGGAAGTGCTGGGAGATGTTGCTTCCCATGCTGACATATAACCGTTTCGAGATCCTATCCCCAGAACACTTCGATGATTCCCTATCCTATACAGATGAGGTAGGTGAGGTCTGGGCTAGCCCAGTCAGAGTCTCATTCCAAGGGCTCCCAGGGAGGACTCCCACCTGGCCACGTCAGCACCACCGCCCGGTCTGGCAGGATGAGGAGCAGGTAATCCACGTACCTGCCCCATTGGCTCTAGTTCGTCCGACCCGACGCTAGCGTCAGGTGCAAGCTGAGGATGCCCACCAAGGGGCATCAACGTTAGCAGCTACTGCGGCCCGAGCCACTGCCGACGCATAACATCAGTTCCCTACATACACTGAGCAGGGGAACTTATACGCCCGACCTAGATCAAGGCCCCAATCACCCCACGGGCAGGCTGGGTCGAATCTCTTGGTCGCCGACATGAGCAGTGGTTGTCGCGAGCTAACCTGCATCGATGCCACCAAGTATGGAGGTCCTCCCCATACCCCTACCAAGGGGAGCACGGGCCTTCCCTGCTTCTAGTCTTGGCATGGAGGTCCGCCCCATGCCACCATCAATTTGAATGAGGGTCTTCCCCATGATGGTGATACTCGGTACGGATGCATCTCCTATGCCCATTACACTGGGTATAGAGTAATTTCTCCTTCCCTTGACCGCTGGTGTAGGAACATTTCACATCCAGCCTCTCATCAATGTGGGGATCCTCCCTGCATCCTCTTAGCAGCTGGTGAAAGTCTTCCTTTCCTCATAAACCAAAGGTGTGAAGGCCATCCTCACTCCACCTGCACCAAGCATGGAGGTCCTACTCGTGTTCAGCTAGACCGGTACAAGGACCCTCCTCAAACTGAGGTCACCAGGGAAAAAAATCATAGAGCTCCTCCCCATGCTTCTTACAGTTCCAACAGAGGTCTTTCCCTCTTCATTTCTACCCATGTAGGTCCTCCCCATGTCCCCTTTGACATTTGGATTGGTGCTCCTCGCACCCCATCTTTCTTGGGTGGAAACTCTCTCCGCCCCAGCACTAGTGCAGCTGAAGGACCTCATGTCAGAAATCGGCCTTGTATCAAAGATCCATCCAGGGGTAGGAAGGCGAGTCATCACTGCCATAAGAAGAATTATGGGAAGGTACGTACAGAGATCAAACTAGTCTGCTTTTTAGACTCCGGGGCAGAGTGTGACTCAGTGCGGGAACCCTCCTCTCACTCATCTGAGTCACGGGTCGGGGTAGGGACGAGGCGCATCAGCTTGGTACTCTCGGAATGTGAGGTCCATAGGATTCTCTCTTACCTCCAAATGTATATTCAGGAGGACTAAAATATGGAAACTCCACAGGTTACGGTCATGAAATCACCACTATAGTCACCAGAAGAGCTCTCTACCTCGACAAGAGATCACAGAGAACTATTCTGGGGACCGATGGCGGGCGAGCAGCAGTGCAACCTATCATTAGTGGCCCTAGCCCCTAAGTTAGGAACTACAACCATCAACCCATCCTATCACGACGTAGCGGCCAGGTCACTACACTCTTCGGAAGACAACCCAAGATTCAGCGGCCAATCGGTCTGCTCGCCGTACTCTCCACCCACCAGCCTGCCGTCCCAGCGGTCTGTCTCAGTACCACTGCCAGTTCCTCAGCCACCTCTAGTTGATGAGTGGGGAAATCAATGGCCAGACCTTGAATCTGATCCAAGGAGCTTATGGAACATCCTCATAGCAGACCACTTCCCTGAGATGTTCTGGCCCATGGCAGCGTCAAATTCTCGCATTCCAGAATCCCTCACCCTAGAGGAATTTGAATATCTCCACCAAAACCTTCGGGATAAACACTTTCACCTTCATCATTAGTGATTGGTTTATCCCAGGATCCAAGCGCATTTCGAAGACTTTGGAGAGCAATGTCATCTAGTCGATCTAGCTGCACACCCCATGGCTCAATGCCCTGAGTCACTAGGCCGTCGTAGGGTCCTCCAAGTGAAATGCATTCAGAGTTTTATGATACTATGCTAGATCATCAAGGAGGATTCCCCCAATGCACAACTCCATGGTTGGGGGAAGTATTCTACCCTCCTCTTCAGCCCTGTCTGGCAGCAACCAGACCTGCTTGGAGATATCGAGGACATGCCCCCAGGAGGAGTCATGGTCAACATGGCCGATATAGTGGATGAGGAGGATGAGTTTGAGATTCTTGATGGGGATTTACCCCTTGAGGGTGTGACACTATTGTTGGTCCCATGAAGGAGGGTTACTCGCCAGCAGAGAAATCTGCTAGGTCTCCCAACACCCACTAAGGCATTGGCAATAAACCGGAATGCAAGTAAGGGTAAAGAGTACGTCGGATCTGCCAATCAGTACAACCCATCTTCCTTAGTGAAGAAGATGGAGGAAGACTCTGGGAAGGCCACATGTTTCCAACAACTTTCTGAGCAGAATAAGTTAGTCAATGACCTCTTGGATGAATGTATTGCAGAGCGATGGTCAGACTACGGTGACCCCAGGCTAGGGCAGTAGGGGAAAGAACAACTTCCTCTTGGAAAGCTGCCTTTAGGAAACCCTGACCATCCTACCACTATAGATAGGGTTGAGGCCAGAACTTATGACAAGAGGGCATGGTATGTCTCACTGAACCCTCCCGAATAGCGTGACAATCCAAGGGACCCATCTCGGGCTCCCCCAACTGCCCTGAGGGTCATGCCGCCAGCTGCACCATGAGCTATTGGGCATGCTTACCATGTTGAAGAACTCACCAACGCACTCATTGTAAAGACCCAGAAATCCCATGGAATTGTTTTTAATACATTATATTTTTTATGAGTCCGTGAAAATTTTTGGCGCTTGATTCCGTGGCCTGGTGTGCCCGGAATCAATTTCTAAAGTTTTGTTCGGGTACGTTCAGTAAATGTATGAGCGGGTTTTTATAACTTTTGAATCGGTTCTCAGAATAGAAATCTGAGGGCACCGTTGAACTCGCAAAGCTGGTATTCTCTTAAGAAGACTTTCACTTCCATGGTAGTGAGTCGAGGATATAAGTTAGTTTTTGGGTTTTCATGAAAAAATAATAAAATAAAGTCCCTTGTACTTTATTTTTTTTAAGTCATTGTTTGGTGTGTGGTGGTCAAAACCTCCTCATGGAGGTTGGTAGTGGGACCACTGCACCTTAACCTCCCATGAGAGGTTTGGTGGTGGGGCCCACATGAACTCAACCTCCAATGAGAGGATTAATGTGGTAGGGACCACCCAGGCCCTTAACCCCTTAAACTCCCCATTAAAGTGGAGAATCCCACAAGCTCCAATTAATATCGGGGAGCCACTTTATAACGACCCATACTTTACATGCATGTTTATTACATTAGAATTGAATTATACTTATTACAACATATAACAAAACCATGGGAGGACCGTATAAGTATAGTGTCTTTAGAAATTGGTAAACATAAACAAATGGTTCATAAAGAATCTACATTGTCTCCCATTTATTTCATCATATCTAGAGTCTCTTTTGACATATCCTACTTAGTACCATTTTTCCTGACCTGGGGAAAAGAAAACATACAAAAGGGTGAGCTCAAATGCTCAGTAAGGGTAAACAAAAGAAATATCATTCATATCATATTCCTAAGAACATAACATTTTGAAAATCTTAACCTCCAAAAGAGATCATAATTTCATAACATGGGATAAATAATAGTAATGAAATGTAGTCCCAATAATCATAACTTAAAATAGGAAACTTTGTGGAACACACAAATAATCATAGAGAATCATTTCATAGTAGTCAAGACTCATTTCCAAGACTATCTTAGCAGACAAAGTCCATTTCTGAACCGAGTTCACTCCCCGTTTCAGTCCTGTTTCACTGAACCGGATTAACCTGCCGTTCCAGCCATGTCTATCTAATGAGATATAAATATTTACCCAATTAATTGGAGGGAGATATAGGTCCCACCCATATCATAATGATACCATTCTTATGTGTGCCACAAGATCGTAAATCATACATCATAGCCTAACCCATGTAATAAAAATGGGATTCGTAAACATCGTGTCATCATAACATAATCCATATAAGATAAAAGGACTTCATAAAAATAATTTCATCATAACATAATCAAATCAATGTAAAAATATGGATATAAACAGAACCTTATATTATCTTAGATGAAAAATAATTTTGATAAAATGGTTGAACTCCATTCTTGAGGAAAATATCCTTTCTACTTCAAAAACATTTTCCTTTCTTAAAATGTCATATAATTTTAAACTAAAATAAGTTGATTAAAAATAAACTTGAAAACTTGTAAAGTAAGCTTCATGGAAATAATATTCTAAAAATCCATTCATGCTGTATAAGTTAAAAAAACATTCTTCTCGTACTTTTTCCGGAAAAGTCAAAAAGTACCTCGTACGAAAAACGACAAAAGATTTCTTTCATATATTTTACTAAAAACTCACTGAAGGGTAAAATTGGATTTAAACAATTGTAAGTGGATGGAAATATTATTAAATATTGAGGAAACATGAATGTTGATGATAAATATTCCCCAGTAAATTCTGAATTATAAAGAATCTCAGATAAAAATGAGATTGCGAGATTTTCCCTTACCTTAGGTCTGATTTGCTTCGTACATGTCTGAACCTCCTGTATAATGATTTAAATAATGTTATTGACTTATTCAATAATCTTACTCATTTTTATGATATCATATGTGGTCATATTCTTAGCTTTTTATTAGTAATATTTCATTGTTACTTGTTATTCGGGTGTTTATTGCTTTTTGTTCTTATGTGTGTTTTATCGAATAAATTCTTATTCTTCTTTTAGGTTATAGATAACTCATTTCCAGAATGGTATTAGTGTAATATATATCATATTTATTTATTCAATTCATTTATATAATCATTATGCAATGAAGATCATGTAGAACGAGTCGCATCACTTCGTGGAGACGGTAGACCATACGTACGCACGAGTGATGATATCGTTCCCATGATCATGGAATTGTATTGAAGTGTATGTAAACTACTTCAGAATCAATATAAATTTATAATAATAATATATAGTTATTATTTACAACATTATACCCATCAAAATAAGGTGGTGGTGGAAAAAAGATTACACCACGGCATGGAGATGTTATTTCGTACGTACGCACGCGCGGTGATTTCGTTTTCCGTAGGATGGATAGATGGTGAAATAGAGTTTTTTCATACTTATAATAACATATAAGTATATGAGTGATACTGGTTATATTACTTCACAATGAAACAACTAAATAAGAATAAGTAGAAGAAGAAATAAAGTTGAAAGAATCGATAACGGACATTACCTCTTCTTTTGAATAGCCTCTTCTTAACCTCCTCTTAGGGCACTAAAGATGGTCTTTAAAGAAGACCAGTACCTCTAGAATTTTTCTAGGGAAGTTTAGAAGAGAAATTGGCAGGGTTTGGCCGATCTTGAAGGCTCAATGTGGTGTGAGGAAGAGAGGGAGGAGGTACCCTTTTATAAGGGAGGAGATGGGCACCGTTGGAAAAACAAAAAATATTATTTTATTATAAAGTCATATTCGGTTATTAATAGCTCCAAATTTATTTATTTCAAAGATAAGGTGGGGATGGGTCGCAATCCTCTCATTAAATAGAATTTAGACACGTTTAGATTTCTATTTTAACCTTATCATTTAGATTTAACTTTAAGTTAAATAATTTTTCTTTTACCGTGTCTTCTTGTTTTCTTACACTATAAGGACAATAAACTTACTATAACAATCCAAACGAACCCCAAGTTGTTTATTATTAATATATATAACCTTATCTAAGTCATTTTGCTGAACCATCGATTTTTAAGAATATAATAAAAATTAATAATATAATATTTGTTTTAAAAACTATTTTATGTCAATTTTGACAGTATTTGGTACTTGATTTTTGTGAAAATCATAATAGAGTGATTAGTTCGAAAAAAGTTAATTAAATCAATACTAACATTTCATATTAACCTATAAAATTATTTTAATTCATAAAAAGTCTCAAATAACACTTATTTGGGTATTTATAACATCAATTATGTTAATATTTCATTAATAAAATAATTACTTCATCATCATTGTGTCATAAATAAATTAAATTATTTAATGTATAAATATTATAAATAAAATACCATTATGTATGAAATCTTTTTATCTTTCTAATTAATATTTATAGTTGAATTTATCTTATGTATTACCCTATATTAAAAATGTTTTAGTTATTAAACTTTGATTTTAACTATTTTAATTATTCTTTAAATAAAATAATATTAAATGTCCTAATCTAATCCAAGTGGGCCTTAATGGTCATATTTTCTTTCTAAGGTTTTTTTGGTCGAATTAATCTTATCCAATAGAATTAGGGCATGTGTTAGGGTAATAATAATATCATTTTTACCCTTAATTACCCTATTTACTTTTAACCGTGGTAAAAAAGTAAAAAGTTACTATTGAACAAAAATTATTTTCATCTCATTGAACCACATTTTAGTCCTTGATATTAACCGTGTCTCTCTGATTTTTGAAATTCCACTCACAGAAGTGGAAAAATTAAGTTTTATGTGAAATTGCAAATTCTCCTAGGAGGTGGGTAAAAGACTGTGAAAAGTTCCATAAAATTTTTATATATCTAAAATTATTATAAAATGAATCCAATGAATTAATTTGAAATTATATAGGTATTATGTATCAATTTTGACCTAAAATAAATTTAAATAAAATATATAATTATTTAAATAAAAACTCAGTTTTTAAATAGTAACCCAGTGTTTTCACTATTCTTCAAAAATTGAAAGTTTTTAGAAAAATACCAAAATTTCACCCTAGGCTAACTTCGATATTCCGAATCCAAAAATAAAGTCCATTTTGAAAGATAAAATTTGAAAAATTTCAAAAAGTGGGTATTACTATTCATAATGGCTAGTTTTAATAATATTTTAAAAGCATATCATTGTTTAGTGAAACTCGGTATTGCGTACGACACAAGCTATCGAGAAAGGTCGTGATTGCATGTAAAGCAAGCCAAGCTAGTGTTGTGTGTAGTGAAATATTCCTTTAATTATTTATATAACATAAAAAAACATTTCTCATAAAAATCTCAGGTGTTACACACTTCAACTCCCCTTAATTAAATTTGTGACAACTCTCATCAATTAATTTGGAGGAGCCTATCTAATTAATTAATTCTCCATTTGAATTCATGCCAACAAATAAAATAATAGACAATCTATTATTTCATTTGGTTTGGTATCATTCATTTGGTGGAACTTTGGAAAAGGGGATCTAGGGAGAAAAGCTCCCAACGAAGAACGAAGAATGCTCCACCGACAAAGAACGTTGATCCTCTTCGACTTCTTTCCCAGACACCTAATGACGTGGAGTGTCTTCCACGAGCCGACACAACTTGGGTTTGGAAGTGCTTAGCGAACATGATGAATGGCGGTCCTCTTCGTCTTCTTCCCACAACTCCGTCAACAAATGATGAAAGACCAACAAAGGAAGGGGGTTTACTTTTAATTCCTTGTTCTTACTTTCTTTTTAAATAAATAAGGTGGTTGATTTTCGTTCTTTGATGAACCTTTTGATACCACCCTAAACACAGAGGGTGCGGGATAAACCAACATGGCCCGACCCCTCCACCGATCTTGTTTACGTTGAACTTTCGGCAAAGAACGACAACGAGGTGACAAAGGCAGCAACGATAAAGGTCACGCTGCCTGCGGCCTCCGTTAATTGTGCTTCCCCCCGCGGTGCTCTGGAGCTCTCAGCCGAACACCGCCAGCCCAAGCCGCACCGAACCGGCTTTCCTGGACAAATACCAGCCTACTCACACCTTGTTGTGTTGGATGCAGACGACTGATAGCACTGACTGAGGATCAGAGTAGCAGGAATGGACTGTACCCAGAGGTGGACCTTACGACGAGTCAGTACATAGAGGAGACCGAAAGAAGTCTAGTGCTGAGGAGGCTATCTGTACCTACCCTTCAGGTAGGATCTATGGTGGATGATCCAGGAGCTGATTTTCACCTTTTAGTTGATTTTTCTTTTTCAGTTGTACTTGTACTTTCCTTTTGGTCTTGTATTTTCGGCCCCTTTTACTTTTCAACACACCTTTATATACAGTTTTTCTTAGTGTTTTACTTCCAACTCGTACTCTCTTGTGTGTGTCTACACTTTATAAAGGCAATTCCTTCATCGTTTTTGGGATTTTCGCCTTTGGTTCTAGTCGCTAGCCCCTGGCCTATGGAAGGTGGGCTTGGGGTAGTCACAACACGGGCCCCGGGGGACGGGTCATGAAAAATTGGGATCATAGGATTCAGTTCTACTGCGAAACTTAGTACTCTGATATTTATTTTCTGTGAAAAAATGGTGTTAAGGGTACTGAGTGTGGTTCTCAGTTCAGGGAGTCCAGTGTTGGTGCAGCGGCCAACGTATCCATACCTCAGGACCCTGACTTTTGATTTCCGACTCAGTGCACGAAAAAACTGATTGCATGTGTGTTTTCAAAAGTTTTCTTTAAGTCAGCTCAACCAGGTCAACTCACCAGGTATAACTTTTTACTGTGTCGCATCTGTTCAGGATGCATCCACGCAGACCGCTAGTTAGAGTTCTGAGAGAGTACATGATGATGGCCCACCAAGCAACGAGGCTCCGGTGCAGGTCCCTATTACTTTGTTGGAACCTTCGGGTGGTGTACCAGTAGCACCACCACCTATTGGGAAGCAGATGCCACCAGCCGCACTGGCGGACGGTGCATGCCGACTGAGCACATTGCACGAGTTCTAGCGGTAGTGGCCTCTAAGGTTACGTGGCGAGACAGATTCCCAGGTTGTGGAGGACTGCCTAGAGGCGATTACTAGAGTTCTCCACCTAGTTGAGACACTCTTAAAGCATATAGTGATCTTAGATACTAGTGTTTTCCAGTGAGTGACCATGAGTTTGGTCTGCATAGTGATGAGGCTTTGGTACGTGGACCGTTGCCAGAGATTGTACCTTCATGTACTGTGTCAGCTATATCACTTAATGTTGCTCAACAGTTACAACTGGCAGTACCAGTAGATGACACATGTCAGCTTAGTGCCTTAAACGTGTTTCAGCATCAGATACCGCTCAGGTTCCGAGGTGATCCCAAATCACAGGCGGCTATGGACTGGCCTGAGGAGGTGGTTGAGAGTTCTCTAGAGCTTGTACATCTTCGTTAGGACAACATGTTGATAGCTGATAATTCATCGAGGCATACCGGTCATTCCTGGTACTCGATGAATACATTATGATCAGTGATTTGGGGCTCAGACTACCGAGCAAGGTGTGTTTTAGGACATTCGAGCCAGCACCTTTTCACTAGATTCTAGAGAAAACCTTTGTGGATTTAATGTTCTTTGGCTGATCAGATACTGCCAGTGAATGTTAGCAGTGGGAATGCATGAAACTGACACCAGTCTCGAATACTTGAGTGGGTAAAATATTTTTAGAAAAAGAATTGTTAAGGAAAGATGAATCTATAGGGCAGCAGTCATGGAAGCAGAGCTAGGAGAGTAGCATGAGGTGGTGTACATCTTGACATGTTACAACTACCCGTCTTTGTAGTCCCCGCTAGGCTCAGGGACCTGGAGGTCAGGGGAAGAGATTAGCTACATGTGGTCAAGGAGTGCGACCCAATGGATCTAGGAATGTTTTAAGATATGGTATGTGTCTACTCCTAGTTGTCGTATCAATAGACATAGGTAACAATCATTCCTTCCTTCCACGAATCTTGTCCCAGATCTAGAGTTTCTAGTTAAACAGTTGACTTGACTTTCATGTCTGGAGATACCTTTGGGAGGAGACTCGATAATCACACTTACATCGATGGTGTGATCTGGACCTTGAGGCAAGATTTTCGGTTGGAACCTCTTGGTGGCAGCGTCGAGGCCTTACGACGTTAGTTTGGGTATGGACTGGGCAACCACAGTTCATACACAGATAGACTATATTACACAAAAAAGTTGTTGTTTATCTAAAATGTTGGGATGAGGTTTTCCTTAGTTGGAGAAAAAGGAAACCCAAGAAATAGAGGTTAAACACATGCATATGAGGGTGATGCCGATCACTCTTGAGTCGGCCAGTCTTACACTCGTGGCAGTAGGAGTTCTTAGTTTTAGTTCCAAACAAGAGTTACAAAACATGGGGGCATCTTTTCAAAATATGTTTTTAGGATTCCCCCCCCCCCAAGGGGGAGGGATGTCTGCTTTGGATGGATACTACCAGAGGTTCGTTCCAGACTTCTCAAGAGTTCTAGCACCACTATCAACCTTTATGAAGAAGGGGCAACCCTTCGTGTGGTCAGAGAGATCCCAGTAGATATTTCAGGAGATGAAGCAGAGGCTGACTAGTGCCCCCATCTTGAGACTTCCAGAGGAAGGTGTTGGGTATGTAGTTTACTATGACACATCAGGGACTTGACTCGAGTGTGTCCTGATGAAAGAGTGAGCAGTGATCGCTTATGGTTCTCATCAGCTGAGACAACATGAGCAGAACTATGCTACCCATGACCTGGAGTTAGCAGCAGTGGTCTTCACCTTGAAGATGTGGGGACATTATCTTATGGGAGAGAGTTTTACCATGTACTCTGATCACAAGTGTCTCAGGTATATCTTCTCTTAGAAGGACCTGAACCTGAGATAGCGATGTTGGCTTGAGTTCCTCCAGGACTATGATTTTGAGATAGTCTACAATCCTGGGAAGGGGAACTTTGTTGCAAATGCACTCAGCAGGAGAATTGGTATACAGCTTCTAGGCGAGGTGACAGAGAAGCTAGTTTCTTTACAGATATCTTTGTGGATAAAGATGGAGCATCCTTTCTATAGTCTCTTACAGTCACTCCCCCACTTCTTCAGCGATTCAGGGAGGCGCAACATGGAGACGCTGACTACAAGATGCGACGTGCTCAGATATCCACAGGGCAGGCACCTGATGGATTTTCTGATGGTGGGGGGCACATCATCCTCTTCAGAGGACATACCTTGGTACAGGTAGCACTTTATGAGGAAGTGTTGAGGGATTTCTACACATCCCCTTTAGCGGTACATCTAGGAGTGGCGAAGATGTATCAAGACCTCAGACGACAGCACTGGTGGCTAGGTATGAAGAAGGAGGTAGCAGAGTTTGTCTCTCGATGCCTCAATTTTCAGCAAGTGAAGGTGGAGCAACAGGTACTAGTAGGCTTGGTATAGCCTTTAGAGGTCCCAAAGTGGAAGTGGTATGGGATATCCATGGACTTCATGATGGGTCTTCCATGTACATCCAGGGGACATGACTCAATTTAGGTGATCATCGACCGACTCACCATGTCGGCCCACTTCCTACCGATTAGAGAGATGGGTTCAATAGAGATCTTGGGATGCATCTACATGCCGGAGATTATGTGGCTACATGTAGTACCTCATTCTATTGTCTCTGATCATGATGCACGGTTTACTTCCCGGCTATGGAAGTGGTTGAAGGAGGCTTTCGGGACGCAACTTCATTTGAGCACCACCTGCCATCCTCAGAAAGATGGTCAAACCGAGTGGACCATTCAGATCCTCAAGGACATGATTCATGCTTGTTTCCTCGAGTTCGGTCGCAGCTGTGAGGATCACTTAACTTTGGTGGAGTTTGCGTACAAAAACAGCTATCACTCCACCATCGAGATGAAACCTTTCGAGGCCTTGTATGGTCAACCTTGTAGATCGCCACTCTGCTGGACAGACCCAGGGGAGCCAACACTAGTGGGACCAGAGATGGTACGGGCTAGCACAGAAAAGGTGAAGATCATCCAGGAGCAGATGAAGACTGCATAGAGAAGGCATAAGTCATATGTCGATAGGAGACAGAGACCTCTAGAGTTTGAGGATAGAGACCATGTCTTTCTATAGGTCACACCTCGATGAGGTTTACAGAGATTTGGCCGAGGCGGAAAGTTATCTCTGCGTTTCATCGGACCCTTCCAGGTCCTCAGCAAAGTAGGAATGGTGGATTACCTCTTAGCACTTCCTCCTCTGTTGCACCGGGTGCACGACGTCTTCCACATATCCCAGCTGAGGAGATACGTGCATGACCCTTCCCACATCATCTACCATGGAGAGATGGACGTCGACGATGGGGTGACTTTCATGGAGGTTGCAGTAGAGCTTGAGTATCGACAAGAGTGGGTCCAATGTGGATGGTTGATACCTCTGGTGCACGTACACTGGCAGCATGAGAACCTCCAGGAGAGAACATGGGAGTGGGAGGCTCAAATGTGTGCTCAGTAACCCCATTTGTTCCCTTAGTTCGAGTTGTAGCTTATGGGGATGTAAATCCCTGATGTGGGGAGAATTTAAAGACCCGGAAATACCGTGGAAACTTTTTTTAATACATGGGATCTTGTACCAGTCCGCGAAAATTTACGTTCCTTGATTCCGAGGCCCAGTGTGCCCATAATCAATTTATGAAGTTTTTTTTGTGTACCTTCAGTAAACGTACAAGCATGTTTTTATAACTTTTGAACTAGTTCTTGGAATCGAAATCTGAGGGCACCGTTGAACTCCCAGTGTCGGTATTCGCTTAAGAATATTGTCACTTCGATGTCATTGAGTCGAGGATAGAAGTTAGTATTTGGGTTTTTTTAAAAGAATAATAAAATAAAGTTCCCTACACATTATTTTATTTTAGCCGCCGTTTAGTTTGTGGTGGTTAAAACCCTCTCATGGAGGTTGGTGGTGGGAACACCACACCTGAACCGCCAATGAGAGGTTATGGTGGTGGGTCCCACCCGAACTCAACCTCCCATGAGAATATTAATGTGTTGGGGACCACCCAGGTTCTTAACCCCTTAAACGCCCCATTAAAGTGGAGAAACCCACAAGCTCCAATTAATATGTGGGAGCCTCTTCAAGTCCCCATAATTAAATTTATGACAACTCTCATCAATTAATTAGGTTGAGCCTATCGAATTAATTAATTCTCCATTTGAATTTGTTCCAACAACTAAAATAATAGACGATCTATTATTTCTTTTGGGTTGGAATCTTTCATTTGGTTGAAATTTGGTAGAGGAGAGCTAGGGAGAAAATCTCCCAACGAAGAACAAAGAATGCTCCACTGATGAAGAACGCTGATCCCCTTCGACTTCTTCCCTAGACACCTATCGACGTGGAGCGTCTTCCACAAGCTGACCCAACTCGGGTTTGGAAGTGTTTGGCGGAAGCGATGAACGACGATCCCCTTCGCCTTTTTCCCGCAACTCCATCAACGAACGACCAACAGAGGTAGGGTGTTTACATTTAATGCCTTGTTCTTCCTTTCCTTTAAAATAAAGAAGGTGGTTGAGTTTCATTCTTTGATGAACCATTTGATACCACTCTAAACGCAGAGGGTGCGGGCCAAATCAACATGGAGTCACCCCTCTGTCGATCTTGTTTACGTTGAACTTTCAGCGACGAAGCTGCAACGAGGTGACGAAGGTGGCAACGACAAAGTTTGTGCTACATGCTGCCTCCGTGAATCATGCCGCACCCGCGGTGCTCCGGAGCTCCCGGCCGAACACAGCTGGCCAGTGCTAGCCTGAGCCTCACCAAACGGGCCTGTTCAGCAGCCACCCAGCCGCAGGCCCTCCTGTAGAGGCCAGCCAGGCGCCCCGTGTGGCCTGCCCGACACCCCGCACGGCCTGCCTGTGCCCCGAGCGGCCTGCTCGGTGCCCCGCACGGCCTGCCCGTGCCTCGCAAGGCATGCCTGCACCCCTCCAGCCTCCCATGCAGCCAGCCTGGCACCCTGCACCACCTTCCCACACCCCACGCTGCCTGCCCAGCACCCTGCCGGCCTACCTGCGTGGCATCCCCAGCACCCTGCCGGCCTACTCCTGCTCTGCCGGCCTGCTCGCGGCTTGCCCGCGCGCCCTACCTGGCTGAACCGGCTGAGCTACAACGGCCTCCCAAGACGACCCGTAGAGTCTATCACATCATCACTGGCCGAACCACCCTTGCAGTTTGCTGGGTCGGGCCCAGCAGACAGGGCTAAACCTAGCGGGCTGACCCGCCCAATGGGCCAAGTCGGTCTGATCAGGTCGGACCGATCCTAGGCCCACTACGGACCATTACTTCCTTTGGCCATATCTTTGGCACTAGATGACCATTTGATGAATCATCAGTGGTGCTGGTTTTCTTGGATCATGACGTTCCCTTTGAGTATACCCCATTGGAGTTCGGGGTAATGTTAAGATACGGTCAGTTTGGATCATACACGAATCCAACTGGTCCCCTGAGACTAAAAAGCTTAAAACTCACTGACCAGGCATCTGATTGATGCATCATCTGTTGCGTTGAAACCCATATGACGAGGCAGACCATTGAGATACTTCTACATGGGACTTCGTGATTGTTGGAGTATTGATATGTAGCTCGTGGAGTGGACCCTCCCAGAGATGAGCGAGCGGTGTATGGAGAACTAATAGCTGGCTTAGACTTGATGATTACTTGACCGATTCGACTCATAGTGATTCGACTAGCCCAGTGGGGAGTTCCTAGTAGTTGGAGTCAGACCCACAGCAGAGGAGCGCCTGGTAGTTGGCGGAAGACCTGCGGTACTTGATAGGAGGAGTACCTCAACAGGCTATTAGGGAGAGTGCCTAGTCATTGGACATAGAACCACAATGGGGAGAACCTTTGTGTGAGTGCGGAAGACCCACGGTACTCGATAGGAGAAGTACCTCAGCAATCCATGGTTAGTGGGAAGCACCTGGTTGTGGAGGCAGGTCTACTGTACTCGAAAGAGGAGGAGTTCTCCAGCAGACGTGGTTTTGACAATGTCAGTAAAAATCCTGGTTGAGCTGAGTCAGTAACTTTTGAGTTTACCTCATGATTGAGACAGATTACTTGATAACTTAGGTATATGTATGGGAATATAACTAAGTGTGGTAATCTGTTGATTTCTTACCTTGTGATTTATCATTGTTGGATTTTGTGAGACCTTGAGGGTTCGGGGTCCATACTGAGTATCATTATACTCACCCCTGCACAGGCTATGCCCAAACCTCATTGTGTTGGATGCAGACGACGAACATCACTGACTGAGGATCAGAGTAGCAGGACTGGAAGGTACCCGAAGGTGGACCTTACGATGAGTAGGTACACAAGGGAGACCGACAAACGTGGAGTGCAGAGGAGGCTATCTGTACCTACCCTCCAGTTAGGATCCATGGTGGATGATCCAGGAGCTGCTTTTCAGCTATCAGTTATTTTTTCCTTTTCAGTTGTACTTGTACTTTCCTATTGGGATTGTATTTCTGACCCCTTTTACTTTTAAGAACTCCTTTGTATACATTTTTTCTTAGTGTTTTACTTCAGCTCATACTATGTTGTGTGTTTTTACATTTTATAAAGGAAATGCCTTCTCAGTTTTAGGGATTTTTTCCTTTGGTGCTAGTCGCTGACCCCTGTCCTATGGAAGGCCGGCTTGGGGTAGTCACGGCACGGGCCCTGATGGCCGGGTCATGACAAATTGGTATCAGAGGAGTCATTTCTACCACAAAACATAGGACTCTGATCTTTTTTTCTGTGAAGCAATAGTGTTAAGGGTACTGATTGTGGTTCTCAGTTCAGGGAGTCTATTATTGGTGCGGAGGCCAACGTATCCATACACCAGGACCCTAACTTCTTATTTTTGACTCAGTGTATGAAAACACTAATTGTGTGTGTGTTTTCAAAAGTTTTCTTTAAGTCAACTCAACCAGGTCAGCTCACCAGGTATAACTTTTGACCGTGTTGCATCTGTTCAGGATGCCTCCACACAGACACCCAATTAGAGTTCTGAGAGAGTACACAATGACGGCCCACTGAGTAACGAGGCTCCAGTGTAGGGACCTCTTACTATGTTGGAACCTTCGGGTGGTGTACCAGTAGCAACACGACCCGTTGGGTAGCAGATTCCACCAACCGAACTGGCAGATAGTGAACGCCGACTGAGTGCGTTGCACGAGTTCCAGCGGTAGAGGCCTCTACGTTTACGAGGCGAGACAGATTCTCAGGCAGCAGATGACTGGCTGGAGGAAATTGCTAGAGTTATCCGCCTAGTTGAGACACCAGTATAGAAGATAGTGATCTTAGATACTAGTGTTTTCTAGTGAGTGACCATGAGGTTGGTCCTCATAGTGATGAAGCTTTGGTACGTGGACCATTTCCCGAGATTGTACCTTCAGATAATGGGTCCGCTATATCACTGCATGTTGGTCAACAATTTCAACCGGTGGTACTGGTAGTTGACACATTTCGGCTTAGTGCCTTACACTTGTTTCAGAATTAGATACCCCTCAGGTTCCGAGGCGAGGCCGACTCACAAGCGGCTGAGGATTGGTTTGAGGAGGTGGTTGAGAGTTCTCTAGAGCTCTTACAGCTTCGTTAGGATGACATGTCCGTAGCTGAGAATTCATCGAGGAGTACCGATCGTTCCCGGTACTCGATGAATATGTTACGATCAGTGCTTTCGGGCTCAAACTACTGAGATATGTGTGTTTTAGGCCATCCGAGCTAGCACCTTTTCTCTAGATGCTAGAGAAAACCTTTGCAGATTGAATGTTCTTTAGATAAGTAGATACAGTCATTGAATGTTAGCAGTGGGAAAGCATGAAACTGTCACCAGTCTCAGAGACTTGAGCATGTAAAATGTTTTGAGAATAAGAAGTGTTAAGTATAGATGAATCTATAGGGTAGTAGATGTGGAAGAAGATCTAAGCAAGAAGCATGAGGTGGTTTACATTTTGACATGTTACAACCACCCGCCTTTGTAGTCCCCACTAGGCTCAGGGAGCTGGAGGGCAGGGGTAGAGAGTTGCTGCATGCAGTCATGGAGTGTGACCCAGGGGCTCAAGGAATTTTTCGAGGTATGGTCTGTGTCTACTACTAGCTGCTGTATCAATAGACATAGGTACCAATCATTCCTTCCTTCCATGAATCTTGTCCCAGACCTAGAGTTTCCGATTAAAATGTTGACTTGACCCTCACATTTGGAGATACCTTTGGGAGGAGACTTGATAATCACACTTATGCTGACGGTGTGATCTGGACCTTGAGGTGAGATTTTCGTTTGGAACTTCTTGGTGGCAGCGTCAAGGCCTTACGACGTTAGTTTGGGTATGGACTGGGCAACCACAGTTCATACACATATTGACTATATTAGGAAAAAAGTTTGTGGTTTATCTACAATGTTGGGATGATTTTTTCCTTAGTCGGCAAAAAAGGAAACCCAGGAAGCACAGGTTAAACACGTGCATAGGAGGGTGTATCTGATCACTCTTGAGTCGACCAACCTTACCCTCGTGGTAGAAGGAGTTTTGAGTTTCAGTTCCAAACAGGAGTGACAGAACATGGGGACATCATTTCAAAAGATGTTTCCAGGATTACCCCCCCCCCCAAAGGGGGAGGGACTTCTGCTTTGGCTGGATAAAAACAGAGGTTCATTCCAGACTTCTCGAGAGTTCCAACACCACTATTATCCTTGAAGAAGAAGGGAAAACCCTTTATGTGGTCAGAGATATGTCAATAGAGCTTTCAGGATATGAGGTAGAGGCTGACTAGTGCCCCCATCTTGAGACTTCCAGAGTAAGGCGTAGGGTACATAGTTTACTGTGACACATCAGGGACTTGACTCAGGTGTGTCCTGATGTAGGAGCAAGCAGTGATCTCTTATGGTTCTCATTAACTAAGATAGCATGAGCAGAACTATGCTACCCATGACCTAGAGTTAGCAGTAGTGGTCTTTACCTTGAAGATGTGGCGACATTATCTGATGGGAGAGCGTTTTATCTTGTACTCTAATCACAAGAGTCTCAGGTATATCTTCTCTTAGAAGGAATTGAACCTGAGACAACGACGTTGTCTTGAATTCCTCCAGGACTATGATTTCGAGATAGTCTATACTCATGGGAAGGGGAACGTTGTTGCAGATGCAATCAGCAAGAGAACTAGTATATAGTTGCTAGGCAAGGAGACAGAGAAGCTAGATGCTTTACAGACATTCTTTGCAGATAGAGATAAATCATCCTTTCTATAGTCTTTTACAGTCACTCCGTCACTTCTTCAGTGAGTCCGGGAGGCACAATGTGGAGACGCTGACTGCGTGATGTGAGGTGCTCAGATATCCACAAGGATGGCACCTGATGGATTTTTTGAAGGTGGGGATCATGTCATCCTCTTCCGAGGACGTACCTTGGTATCAATAGCACTTCATGAGGAAGTGTTGAGGGAGTTCCACCCATCCCATTTAACTATACATCCAAGAGTGGCGAAGATGTATTAGGAACTCAGACGATAGCACTGGTGTCCAGGTATGAAGAAGGTGGTAGTAGAGTTTGTCTCTCGATGCATCACTTGTCAGCAAGTGAAGGAGGAGCAACATGTACCAGCAGGCTTGGAATAGCCTTTAGAGGTCCCAGAGTGGAAGTGGGATAGAATATTCATGGACTTCGTAACGGGTCTTCCACGTACATCAAGGGGACATGACTCTATTTGGGTGATCATTGACCGACTCACCAAGTCGGCCCACTTCCTACCGATTAGAGAGCAGGGTTTAGTAGAGAGCTTGGGACGGCTCTACATGCAGGAGATTGTGCGGATACATGGAGTGACTCCTTCTATTTTCTCTGATCGTGATGCATGATTTACTTCCCGACTATGGAAGGGGTTTTAGGATGATTTCGAGACATAGCTTCATCTGAGCATCGCCTTCCATCCTCATATAGATGGTCAAACTGAGTAGACCATTCAGATCCTCGAGGACATGCTGCGTGCTTGTGTCCTCGACTTCGGTCACAGCTAGGAGGATCACTTACCTTTGGTGGAGTTTTTTTTACAACAACAGCTATCACTCCACCACAGGGATGACACCTTTCAAGGGATTGTATGGTCAACCTTGCAGATCTCCATTATGCTAGATAGACCTAGGGGAGCCAACACTAGTGGGACCAGAGATGGTATGGCTACCACGGAAAAGGTGAAAATCATATAGGAGAGGATAAAGACTGCACAGAGCAGGCATAACTCATATGCTGAATGGAGACATAGACCTCTAGAGTTCGATGATGGAGACCACATCTTTCTACGGGTCTCACCCCGACGAGGTTTATGGAGATTTGGCCGAGGCGGCAAGTTATCTCCGTGTTTCCTCAGACCTTTCCAGGTCCTCAGCAGAATAGGCAGGGTGGCTTACTGCTTAACTCTTCCTCCTCAGTTGCACTGGGTTCACGGTGTCTTCCACGTATCCCAACTGAGGAGATACGTGCACGACCCTTCCCACATCATCGATCATGGAGAGCTAGATGTCGACGATGGGGCGACTTTCACGGAGGTTCCAGTAGAGGTTGAGGATCAATAACAGTGGGTCCTATGTGGATGGTCTATACCTCTGGTGCGCTTACTCTGGCAGCATGGGAACCTCCAGGAGAGCACATGGGAGCGGGAGGCTCAGATACATGCTCAGAACCCCCATTTATTCCATTAGTTCAAGTTGTAGCTTACGGAGACGTAAATCCCTGAGGTGGGGATAATTTAAAGACCTGGAAATCCCATGGATATTTTTTTAATACATGGGATTTTTTACAAGTCCGTGGAAATTTACGGCGCTTGATTCCGAGACCCGGTGTGCCCGAAATCAATTTCTGAAGTTTTGTTCGAGTACCTTCAGTAAACGTACGTGCAAGTTTTTATAACTTCTGAATTGATCCTCGGAATAGAAATCTGAGGGCACCATTGAACTTGCGGTGCCGATATTCTCTTAAGAATACTTTCACTTAGATGGCAGTGAGTTGAGGATAGAATTTAGTTTTTGGGTTTTCTTAAAAAATAATAAAATAAAGTGCCCTACATTTTATTTTATTTAAGCTGATGTTTGGTTTGTGGTGGTTAAAACCTACTCATGGAGGTTGGTGGTGGGACCGCCACACCTAAACCTCCAATGAGAGGTTATGGTGGTGGGGCCCACCCGAACTCAACCTCCCATGAGAAGATTAATGTGGTTGGGACCACCTAGGCTCTTAACCCCTTAAAATCCCCATTAAAGCGGAGAAACCCACAAGATCCAATTAATATGTAGGAACCTCTTCAACTCCCCATAATTAAATTTGTGACAACTCTCATCAATTAATTAGGAGGAGCCTATATAATTAATTAATTCTCCATTTGAAATTGTGCCAACAACTAAAATAATAGACAATCTATTATTTATTTTGGGTTGGAATCTTTCATTTGGTGGAACTTTGGAAGAGGAGAGCTAGGGAGAAAATCTCCCTACGAAGAATGAATAATGCTCCACCGATGAAGAACTCTGATCCTCTTCGACTTCTTCCCTAGACACTTGTCTACATGGAGCGACTTCCACAAGCTTATGGAACTCAGGTTTGGAAGTGCTTGGCAGACACGACGAACGACGATCCTCTTCGCCTTCTTCCCGCAACTCCGTCAACGAACAACGAACAACCAACAAAGGTAGGGGGTTTACATTTAATGCCTTGTTCTTCCTTTCCTTTTAAATAAAGAAGGTGGTTGAGTTTCATTCTTTGATTAACCTTTTGATACCACCCTAAACGTGGAGGGTGCGGGCCAAACCAACATGGCCCGACCCTCCGACGATTTTGTTTATGTTGAACTTTCGGTGACGAAGCGGCAACTAGGCGACGAAGGCAGCAACAAAAAAAGCCGCGCTACCCATGAAATCCACGAATCACACTACACCTACGGTGCTCTGGAGCTCCAGGCCAAACACAGCCAGCCCGCGCCGGCCCGAGCCACACCGAACCGACCTTCTCGGTAGCCACCCGGCCGCCGGCCCACCTTCTGTGGCCTTCCCGCACCCTGAACGGCCTTCCCGGCCCCCCGCACGGCCTGGTCGGGGCCCCGCGCGGCCTGCACGGGGCCCCGCGCAGCTTGCCCGTGCCCTGATCGACCTGTCCGCACCTCTCCATCCTCCCGCGCGGCCTGCCCGGAGCATCGCACGGCTTGCCGGTGCCCCGCGCGGCCTGCCCGGTGCCTCGTCCGGTCTGCCAGTGCCCCTCCAGCCTCCCACGCGGCCTGCCCAGCACCTTGCCGGCCTACTCGCGCTCTGCCGGCATGCCCGTAACCTCCCCACGTGCCCTGTCTAGCTGAACCGGTCGTGCTATGCCGGCCTCCCGAGGCGGCCCGTGGCGTCCCTCGCGGCGTCGCTGGCCAAACCGAACTCATCCTCAGGGCCGAACCACCCTTGTTATCCACTGGGCTGGGCCCAACGATCCGGGCCGAACCTAGCGGGCTGACCGGGGTGACCCAAACCGGGTCGGCCCAGTCTGGGTTGAGCTGACTCAGTCTGATCGTGTCGGATCAGGCCTAGGCCCACTACTGACTGTTACTTCCTTTGGCCATATCTTTGGCACCAGACGACTGTTTGACGAATAGTCAGCGGTGCTGGTTTTCATGGAGCACGATGGTCCCTTTTAGTATACTTTAGATGCCGAAAAATGTCCGTAGTTCTAAAATAGAGTTCCGAAATGACGAAGCAAAGTCATATTTGGACTCAGAGGCCTGGTCCGGAGGTCCTGGAAGCGGTGCGTGCAATTAAGGAGGACTTGCGTGAAAAAAATGTTGCTCGTGTGAAGGCCACCTAGTATTCATGAAAAAGAACAGGTGTGGCGCGCAATTTTGTGTTCCCGGTTCGGCGCGAAGATGCCTTCCGCACCGATCGGTCCTGGCGTGGAAGATTTCGCGTGTCGACCAGATTCCATGACATCGGAGTCCTATAAATAGAAGGTGTCCCCTTCCGTTTTAGGGTTCTATAAATTGAACCGGCTCTTGTGAGCGTAATTGCGTGCGCAATATGGCCTTGAGTTATGGTTCTTTTCTTCGCCTAGTCACCCCAGGATCCACATTTGCGTGAGATCCCCATGGCTTAAACTAAACTCCAACCCCTTCAGGGTCCGCCCCTTGCACGCAATTCCTTCTTTTTACGCGCAGGCTGGCCAAGTTGCGTGCAATCCTTCCTTTGCGTGCACACCCCTTCCATTGCACGCAATTCCTTCTTTTGCGCGCAATCCCTTCCTGTGCACTCAATCAATTCAAGTCACGCTCAAAACCTCAGCCCCTATTCCGCACCAAATCTGCCTGATTTCGTGCTGAATTGGTGTTTTCCGCGCAACAGACGCAATTGTGTGCACGACTATCCTATTGCGCACATGACACCTTTATTACGTGCAGCCTATCCTGCATGTCACTCCTGTCACGCGCAACAGTATACAAGATCGCAGCCACTGGTCTATACCACGGGGGCTGCACCCCCGCACCCCCACTCGGGGTTAGTTCCGGGATGTGGTCCTGGCCCTCCAGGCCGGTCCCTTCACTACATTCATAGACCCCCATGAAAAATGGAGAGTCACACCGCGGAATTTTCGGGCTGGGATTCTGGGATTTTCCATTGCGCCCTTATGCTCACCCCCCTTCAACCTACGGAATACCATGATTTGAGATACTCCTCTGCAAATTGTGAAACACCTTGAGTTGACATATTCCTCTTGGTTCATTTCCTATGTTGTGAGTTGAGATTCTCATCATCAATTCCCTGAGTAGAATGCCCTATCATTCGATAATAGGATGCATCTTGTTCCAAACAAGAGATGCCTTATGTGACAAGCCTAAGATTCCTAATGCCATGATTACAGTGGCATAGTTTCAAGAGCGTTGGAATCCGTTCAAACATTCCATCACTCCACCTCACACTTTACGTGTCCTTCATTCAAATCTGCATCCACTTCCATGTCCGAAGGGACCCCCTAACAGTATTGATGATTGACCTATGGTCCGCCTGCTGTCCTGGGACAACGCCCCAGAATTTGGGCGACACTTTGAGTCAGGTACTGTGTTTCGAACACGGTCAGTAGTCGAACCTCATTTGTTTGTCCCCATTTTAGGCTAACGTGACAGGATGCTGTGTTACAAACATGGTCAGTAGTTATCCTCTATCGCCACGCCACTCTCATTGCATTCCGAATGCCGAGCATGTGATTTACACTTTTCATATCCCTTTGTTTGGGCCAATACCAATGCCCTTGGCATTATCCCGCTTGTGCACTAGCTCATAGGTGTAGGCCTCAATCATATGCCTCAACCCACCAGTGAGTTGGGATGCCCTCATGTCTAGACATGAGGAAGACATTATGAGCTGCTTCCACGCGTAAGACCCATCCATCGTTTCCACTCCTTAGTGGAACATGGGCAGCTTCAATGCGTAATCCCCATCCACCATAGCCATGCTAACGCGGCCCCCTCGATGGTTCTCCTTGCGGCCCCCCTTCACCACAGCCTTGTCGATGCCTTCCCTCCCATAAGGGTTAGAGGATGTTGGGCATGTAAGCCCTAGGGGTGTGGAGAGAACCCACCTCGTCCGAGTTGCATGACGTTAAATTTCCAAGCACCTCGTCCTCAACACATGACGTTAAACCAAGATCTGACCCCGTGCCTTGCATGCAGGGTCCCCCTGGCTCAGACATTCTTTACACCGCTCGTCTCCACGGGAATGGAATCTTCCTCACATGGAATGAGATCCTCCCTCTCGGAGTGGTGTTTGTCCACGAGAGAAGGGCTGCCTCAGAGCGTAAGGCCCTAGCCTCTCTTGCGGAAGGTAGCACCCATGCACCTCCGTACTTCCCCACCTCCAAGTCTAGGGGAGGGTGTGATAGGGAACGATGCATCTCCTTTGTTCGGTCCAAAATCCCTCTCCCTCTGTACTTTTTTGCACCACGGGCCTCCATCCTAGAGTAAGTCCCAACACTAAGGGCCTCTCAACGCGTAAGCCCCTCTCCGCTTCTCACAGACGCAACCTTCGCGACGTGATCATCTGGTCCCTGCTGCCTCTTGTTTCTCACACTGAGCATGACTCACGTGGGCCTAGAGAGAGCATCGACCATGACATCCTCCATGGGCCACCTCAGAGCGTAAGCCCCATCACGATGAACTATGAGGACTTTGATCCATGATAAATAATTGTACGTAGGTAGCCTCTATGAGGTTCAAGCCCACCACCCGGTCGTTCCGACCTCTTCATGTCGGTTCGCCAACTCCTTGGGCCGCCTCAGAGCATAAGCCCCAAATTGCTCATCCTGCATGACGTTAAACTGTATGCATGTCCCGCTTGACGTTAAACTGTATGCTCGTCCCGCATGACGTTAAACTGTATGCCTGTCCTGTGTGACATTAAACTGTATGTCGTTCCGCATGATGTTAAACTGTATGCCCGAACTACACGGACTTTGATCCGTGCTAAAGCATGGTATGTAGGTAGCCTCCACAAGGTTCAAACCCATCACTCAGTTGCTCCGACCCCTTTTCATCAGTTCACCAACACCATCATGGGCCGTCTCAGAGTGTAAGCCCCATATCCACCATTTTGGGCCGCCTCAGAGCGTAAGCCCCATATCCACCCATTATGGGCTGCCTCAGAGCGTAAGCCCCATATCAACCATTTTGGTCCTTCTCAGAGCGTAAGCCCCAAATTCCCCCATCCTGCATGACGTTAGACTATATACCCAAACTACGGGGACTTTGATCCATGTCAAGGCATGGTACGTAGGAAGCCTCCACGAGGTTTAATCCCCTTCACTCCATCACCCATCTTGATTCCTACCCGGGCCGCCACATCCCGATGGGATCATGCCACCTCATTCCACTCCACATTATCTGGGAAGCCGCCCATGTGCTGGCCCCAATATCGGAGTTCCCTTTAGGGGGTTCTTTCATCTGATCCACTCTCAGTGTTTCGATCAGTCTGATCCGTCTCCGCAAGTCGTTAAACTCGCGGGATACCCCGTGTTAAACATGGGAAGATAAGGAAAACCTCAGATACATGTCTATGGCATTCCAGTTCCCCACGTTCAATGTGGGATACCTCAGGCTTCCGCACCCTTGAGAAGCCCTATAATAGGGGACATAAGATAGACATGCCTATCCCCCGGCGTCAAGACATGCCAACGATTCCCCAGCGTGACCATTCTCCTCACCGAAGGTTGCTTCCCCGACCAGACCCCTTGGAGCATCTCGATGGAAGCAGCGTAATTAACTGGTGTCCATGAAGATATGGAACTGAGAACGATCTTCACAAATACGTCTTAAATCTATGAGGGAGACTCGAACTAGGTGACGAGCTCCGAGGAGGAATCCACAGAAGGAAGAACCAACATCCCATCATCCCGGTTTCGATCAAGGAGCAGACATCCCTGAACAAGGAACAGTTTCCGCCCGCCTTTGGAAAGTGGGAATGCAGGGCTACAAGCCGCGCATCCTCCCCCGTGTGAAGGACGCACGCGCACCCTGGTGGAAAGCGTCAGAAACATATACCCTACTAGATTTCTGGGTAATGTTTAGATACGGTCAGGTTGGATCATACACGAATCTAATCAGGCCCTTGAGACCAAAAAACTTATAACTCACTGATCGGGCATCCGATTGATGCACCATCTGTTGCATTGAGACCCCTATGATGAGGAAGACCTTTGAGATACATCTACATGGGAATTCGTGACCACTGGAGTATTGATATATAGCTTGTGGAGCGGACCCTCCTAGAGATGGGCGAGTGGTGTACGGAGACCTAATAGTTGGCTGAGACCTGATGATTACTTGACCAATTTGACTCTTAGTGGTTTGACTAGCCCAGTGGGGAGTACCTGGTAGTTACCGGTAGACCCACAGCAGAGGAGCTCTTGGTAGTTGGTGGCAAACACATGGTACTCGACAGGAGGAGTACCTCTATAGGCTATTAGGGGGAGTGCCTGGTTGTTGACGGCAGACCCACAGTGGGGAGCGCCTCTGTGTGAGTGCGGTAGACCCACGGTACTCGAGAGGAGTACCTCAGTAGTCCATGGTTAGTGGAAAGTTCCTAGTTGTAGAGGCAGACCCACTGTACTCGAGAGACAAGGATTTCTCTAGAAGATGTTTTTTTTTACATTGTGAATAAAAATCATGGTTGATCTAAGTTAGTAACTTTCGAGTTTACCTCATGATTGAGACGAATTACTTGATAACTTAGGTATATGTATGGAAATATACCTAAGTGTGGTTATCTATTGATTTCTTACTTTGTGGTTTATCCCTATTGGATTTTGTGAGACCTTGAGGGTCCCAGGGTCCATACTGAGTATCGTTATACTCACCTCTGCATGGGCTATTCCCGCACCTTGTTGTGTTGGATGCAGATGACAAGCATCGCTGACTGGGTATCAGAGTAGCAGGACTGGACGGTACCCGGAGGTGGACCTTACGATGAGTCGGTACATGAAGGAGACCAACAGATGTGGAGTGCTGAGGAGGATTTTTTACCTACCCTTCAGGTAGGATCCATGGAGGGTGAATCATGAGATACTTTTCACCTTTCAGTTATTTTTTCCTTTTCAGTTTTACTTGTACTTTCCTATTGGGATTGTATTTTTGGCCCCTATTACTTTTCAGAACTCCTTTGTATACATTTTTTCTTAGTGTTTTACTTCCAGCTCGTACTCTGTTGTGTGTGTTTACACTTTATAAAGGCAATGCCTTCCCAGTTTTAGGGATTTTTTCCTTTGGTTCTAGTCGCCATCCCCTGTCCTATGGAAGGCGGGCTTGGGGTAGTCATGGCATGGGCCCTAGGGGACGGGCCGTGACAAATTGGTATCATAGGAGTCAGTTCTACCATAGAACATAGGACTCTGATCTTTCTTTTCGGTGAAGAAATAGTGTTAAGGGTACTAATTGTGGTTCTTAGTTCAGGGAGTCCATTGTTGGTGCGGAGGCCGACGTATCCATACACGAGGACCCTGACTTCTGATTTCCGACTCAGTGCACAAAAACACTAATTGTGTGTGTGTTTTCAAAAGTTTTCTTTAAGTAAACTCAAATAGGTCAACTCACCAGGTATAACTTTTGACCGTGTCGCATCTGTTCAGGATGCCTCCATGTAGACAGCCGGTTAGAGATCCGAGAGAGTACATGATGACGACCCACCGAGCGACGAGGCTCCGGTGGAGGGCCCTCTTACTATGTTGGAACCTTCGGGTGGTATACCAATAGCACCACCACATGTTGGGTGGAAGATGCCACCAGCCGCACTGGCAGATGGTGTATGCCGACTGAGTGCATTGCACTAGTTCCAGTAGCAGAGGCCTTCGAGGTTACGAGGCGAGACAGATTCCTAGGAAGAAGAGGATTGGCTGGAGGCGATTACTAGAGTTATCCGCCTAGTTGAGACACCTATAGAGAAGATAGTGATCTTAGATACTAGTGTTTTCCAGTGACTGACCATGAGGTTGGTCTGTATAGTGATGAGGCTTCGGTACGTGGACTGATGCCCGAGATTGTACCTTCAGGTAATGTGTTAGAAATATCACTACCTATTGGTCAACAGTTACAACCGGTGGTACTGGTAGTTGACACATGTCAGATTATTACCATACACGTGTTTCAGCATTTGATACCCCTTAGGTTCTGATACGAGCCCGAATCACTGTCAGCTGAGAACTGGCCTGAGGTGGTGGCTGAGAGTTATCTAGAGCTTATACAGCTTCGTCAGGACGACATGTTGGTAGCTGAGAATTCATCGTGGCATACCGATCATTCCCGGTACTCGATGAATACGTTACAATCAATGATTTGGGGATCAGACTACCCAACAAGGTGTGTTTTAGGACATCTGAGCTATAACCTTTGCAGATTGAATGTTCTTTGGATGAGCGGATACAGCTAGAGAATGTTAGCAGTGGGAAAGCATAGAACTGGAACTAGTATCAGAGACTTGAGCATGTAAAATTTTTTTAGAAGAAGAATTTTTAAGGGCAGATGAATCTGCAGGGTAGCAGATGTGGAAGCAGAGCTAGGAGAGCAGCATCAGGTGGTGTACATTTTGACATGTTACAACCACCCACCTTTGTAGTCCCCGCTAGACTCAAGGAGCTGGAGGGAAGGGGAAGAGAGTAGCTACATGCGTTCAAAGAATGTGACCCAAGGGCTCTAAGAAGGATTTGAGGTACGGTTTGTGTCTACTACTAGCTACCATATCAATAGACATAGGTACTAATCATTCCTTCGTTCCACGAATCTTGTCCCAGACCGAGAGTTTCCGGTTAAACCTTTGACTTGACCCTCACATCTAAAGAAACCATTGGGAGGAGACTCGATAATCACACTTACACCGATGGTGTGATCTGACATTTGAGGTGAGTGTTTCTGTTGGAACCTCTTGGTGGCAGCATCGAGGCCTTACGACATTAGTTTGGGTATGGACTGGGCAACCACAATTCATACACAGATTGACTGTGTTATGAAAAAAGGTTGTGGTTTATCTAAAATTTTGGGATGAATTTTTCCTTAGTCAACAAAAAAGGAAACCCAGGAAACACAAGTTAAACTCATGCATAGGAGGGTGCAGCTGATCACTCTTGAGTCAGCCAGCCTTACCCTCGTGGCAACAGGAGTTTTGAGTTTCAGTTCCAAACAAGAGTGAAAGAACATGGGGACATATTTTCAAAATATGTTTCCAGGATTACCCCCCCCCCCTCCCCAAGGGGGAGGGATGTCTTCTATGGCTGGATACTGCCAGAGGTTTTTTCCAGACTTCTCCGGAGTTTCAGCACCACTATCAACCTTGACAAAGAAGGGGAAACCTTTCATGTGACCGGAGAGATGCCAACAGAGCTTTCAGGAGCTGAGGCAGAGGCTCACTAGTGCCCCCATCTTGAGACTTCTAGAGGAAGGCATAGGGTATGTAGTTTACTGCGACGCATCAGGGATTGGACTCGGGTTTGTTCTGATGTAGAAGCGAGCAGTGATCACTTATGGTTCTCGTTAGCTGATACAACATGAGCACGCTACCCATGACCTGGAGTTAGCAGCAGTGGTCTTTGACATGAAGATGTGGTGACACTATCTGATGGGTGAGCATTTTACCATGTACTCTGACCACAAGAGTCTCAGGTATATCTTCTCTGAGAAGGACCTGAACATGAGACAACAACATTGGCTTGAGTTCCTCCAGGACTACGATTTCAAGATAGTCTTTACATCTAGGAAGGGGAATGTTGTTGCAGATGCACTCAGCAGGAGAACTAGTATACAGCTACTAGGTGAGGGGATAGAGTAGCTAGCTGATTTACAGATATCCTTTGTCGATAGAGATGGATTATCCTTTCTATAGTATCTTACAATAACTCCCCCACTTCTTCAGTGAGTTAGAGAGGCGCAATGTGGAAATGCTGATTGCGAGATGTGAAATGCTCAGATATCTACAGGGCTGGCACCTGATAGATTTTATGAAGGTGGGGAGCACATCACCCTCTTTAGAGGACGTACCTTGGTACCAGTAGCACTACAGGAGTAAGTTTTGATGGAGTTCCAAACATCCCCTTTAGAGGTACATCTAGGAGTGTCGAAGATGTATCAGGACCTCAGACGACAGCACTAGTGGCCAGGTATGAAGAAGGTGGTAGCAGAGTTTGTCTCTCAATGTCTCACATGTTAGCAAGTGAAGGTGGAGCACCAGGTACCAGCAGGCTTGGTACAACCTTTAGAGGTCCCAGAGTGTAAGTTGGATGGAATATCCATGGATTTCATGACGGGTCTTCCACATACATCCAGGAGACACGACTCAATTTGGGTGATCAGCGACCAACTCACCAAGTCGGCCCACTTCCTACTGATTAGAGAGCAGGGTTCAGAAGAGAGATTGGGATTCCTCTACATGTAGAAGATAGTGTGGCTACATGGATTTCCTTCTTCTATTGTCCCCGATCATGACAGACGGTTTACTTCTCAGTTGTGTATGGGGTTAAAGGATGCTTTCGGGATGCAACTTCGTTTGAGCACCGCCTTCCATCCTCAGACAGATGGTCAGACCGATCGGACCATTCAGATCCTTGAGGACATGTTGCATGATTGTGTCCTTGACTTCGGTCGTAGCTAGGAGGATCACTTACCTTTGGTGGAGTTTGTGTACAACAACATCTATCACTCCACCATTGGGATTGCACCTTTCGAGGCCTTTTATGGTCGACATTGTAGATCGCCACTGTGCTGGATAGAACTAGGGGAGCCAACACTAGTGGGACTAGAGATGGTACGAGCTACCAAAGAAAAGGTGAAGATCATCCAGGAGAAGATAAAGACTACACAGAGCAGGTGGAAGTTGTATGACAACAGGAGATGGATACCTCTGGAGTTCGAGGATGGAGACCACACCATTCTTCTAGTCTCACCTCAACGAGGTTTATAGAGATTTGTCTGAGGCGGAAAGTTATCTCCGCATTTCATCGGACCTTTACAGGTCCTCAGCAGAGTAGGCGAGGTGGCTTACCACTTAGCTCTTCCACCTCAGTTGCACCGGGTGCATGACATCTTCCATGTATCCCAATTGAGGTGATAAGTGCATGACCCTTCCCACATCATCGACCATGGGGAGCTGGACGTCGATGATGGGGAGAATTTCACGGAGGTTCCAGTGGAGGTTGAGGATCAATAGGAGTGGGTCCTACATGGATGGTCAATACCTCTGATGCACGTACGCTGGCAGCATAGGAACCTCCAAGAGAGCACATGGGAGCGGGAGGCTCAGATGTGTGCTCAGTACCCCCATTTGTTCCCTTTGTTTGAGTTGTAGATTATGGGGACGTAAAGCCCTGAGGCGGGGAGAATGTAAAGACCCGGAAATCCCATGGTATTTTTTTAATACATGGGATTTTTTTATGAGTCCGTGAAAATTTAAGGTGCTTGATTCTGAGGCCCGGTGTTCCCGAAATCAATTTTTGATGTTTTGTTCGGGTACGTTCAGTAAACATACAAGCGGGTTTTTTATAACTTTTGAACTGGTGCTCAAAATAGAAATATGAGGGCACCGTTGAACTCACAGCACTGATATTATCTTAGGAAGACTTTCACTTCGACAGTAGTGAGTCGAGGATAGAAGTTAGTTTTTTTGGTTTTCTTAAAAAAATAAAATAAAGTTCCCTACACTTTTTTTATTTAAGCAGCCATTTGGTGTGTGGTGGTTAAAACCTCCTCATGGTGGTTGGTGGTGGGACCACCTCACCTTAAACTCACATTAGAGGTTATGGTGGTGGGGCCCACCCGACCTCAACCTCCCATGAGAAGATTAATGTGGTGGGGACCACCCAAGCTCTTAACCCCTTAAACTCTCCATTAATGTGGAGAAAACCACAAGCTTCAATTAATATGGGGGAGCCTCTTCAACTCACCTTAATTAAATTTTTGACAACTCTCATAAATTATTTAGGTGGATCCTATATAATTAAATAATTCTTCATTTGAATTCGTGCCAACAACTAAAATAATAGACACTCTGTTATTTCTTTTGGGTTGGCTTCTTTGATTTGGGGGAAGTTTCGAAGAGGAGAGCTAGGGATAAAATCTCCCAATGAATAATGAAGAATGGTCCACCGATGAAGAATGTCGATCCTCTTCAACTTTTTCCCTAGACACCGATCGTCCTAGAGCATCTTCCATGAGCCGATGAAACTCGGGTTTGGAAGTGCTTGGTGGACGTGACGAATGACGATCCTCTTCGTCTTCTTCCCGCAACTCCATCAATGAATGATGAACGACCAACAAAGGTAGGGGGTTTACTTTGAATGCCTTGTTCTTCCTTTTGATTTTAAATAAAGAAGGTGGTTGAGTTTCGTTCTTTGATGAACCTTTTGATACCACCCTAAACGCGGAGGGTGCGGCCCAACCCAACGTGGCCTGACCCCTCCGCCGATCTTGTTTACGTTGAAAATTCAGCGATGAAGTGGTAATAAGGCGACAAAGGCGGAAACGATAAAGATCGCGCTACCCGCGGCCTCCGCGAATCGTGCTGCCCTTACGGCGCTCCGGAGCACCCGTCCGAACACCACCGGCCTGAGCCGGGCCGAACCGGCCCGCCATGACGCCAACCCGCCTTCCGTGGCATCCCGCATGGCCTGCTCGCGCCCCGTCGGCCCGCCCGGGCCCCGCATGGCCTATCCGGCACCCCGTCAGCCTTCCCGCACCCCACCCAGCCTGCTCAGCACCCCACCCGGCTTGCCCGCACCCTTCCGGCCTCTCGGGTGGCTTGCCCGGTGCCCCGCGCCGCCTGCCCGCACCCCGCACGGCCTACCTGCACCTCGCGCGGCCTACCTGGAACCCTGCTAGCCTACCCGCGCCCTACCGGCCTACCCGCAGCCTCCCTGTGCGCCCTTCCTAGCTGAACCGGTCGCGCCGCGCCAGCCTCCCGATCCATCCCACAGCGTCCCTCATGGAATCATTGGTCGAACCGGCTTCGACCTCCGGGCCGAACCGCCCTCAAAGTACGTTGGGCCAGGCCCAGCAGACCGGGACGAACCTAGCGGCCTGACCGGGTTGACCTAGACAGGGTTGGCCCAGTTTTGGTTGGGCCAAGTCGGTCCAACCGGGTTGGACCAGGCCCAGGCCCACTACTGACCATTACTTCCTTTGGCCATATCGTTGGCCTCAGACGACTGTTTGACGAACCGTCAGTGGCACTGGTTTTCTTGGAGCACAACGGTCCCTTTGAGTATACCCCACTGGAGTTTGGGGTAATGTTGAGATACGATCAGGTTGGATTGTACACAAATCCAACTTGGCCATTGGGACTAAAAATCATATAAGTCACAGACTGGGTGTTCGATTGACGCGCCATCTATTGATTTGATACCCCTATGATGAGGTGGACCATTGAGATACTTCTATGTGGGACTTCATGACCATTGAAATATAGATCTGTATCTCGTGGAGCAGACCCTCCCGGAGATGAGCGAGCGGTGTACGAAGACCTAGTAGCTCGCCGAGACCTGACGATTGGTTGACCGATTCGACTCGGAGTGATTTGACTAGCCCAGTGGGGAGCACCTGGTAGTTAGCAGCAGACCCATGGAGGAGGTGTGCCTAGTAGTTGGGGGTAGACCTGTGGTACTCGACAGGAGGAGTACCTCTGCAGGCTGTTTGGGGAAGCGCTTGGTAGTTGGCGGCAGACCCACAGTGGGGAGCACCTCTGTGTGAGTGTGGAAAACCCACGGTACCTGACAAGAGGAGTACCTCAGTAGTCCAAGGTTAGTGGGAAGCGCCTGGTTGTGGTGGCAGGCCCACTGTACTCGACAGAGGAGGAGTTCTCTAGTAGCCATGGTAGTTGGGGGCATACCCATGGTACTCCATGTCTGTCGGTCTCCTCCGTGTACTCGAGAGGAAGAGTACCTCTGCACGAGCTATGCCCACACCTCGTTGTGTTGGATGCAGATGACAGATATCACTGACTGATGATTAGAGTAGCAGGACTAGACGGTACCCAGAGGTGGACCTTACGACGAGTCAGTACACGGAGGAGACCGACAGACGTGGAGTGCTAAGGAGGCTATCTATACCTACCCTTAAAGTATGATCCATGGTGGACGATCGAGGATCTGCTTTTCACATTTCATCTATTTTGTCCTTTTCAGTTGTACTTGTACTTTCCTGTTGGGCTTGTATTTCCAGCCCCTTTTACTTTTCAACACTTCTTTGTATACCTTTTTTCTTAGTGTTTTACTTCCATCTCATACTCTGTTGTGTGTGTTTACACTTTATAAAGGCAATGAATTCCTAGTTTTAAGGATTTTCACCTTTGGTTCTAGTCAACAGCCCCTGGCCTATGGAAGGTGGGCTTGGGGTAGTCATGACACGGGCCCCGAGGTATGGGTCATGATACTCGTGGTTAGGGAACCCCATCAAGATAGGGCCCCTTGCCTGGATAATCCAACGTCGACACTCATTACCCACCTTGAGGCATTGGAAACACGATAGGTGGTGATCCCGCCTGATGGAAAGCCATACCCAGCATGGGTGGATGATATGTCGATACCTTTGGGTTTTGAGAATCCCACCTTCTCCCCCATTAACAGGATAGGGGACTCGCCGCAGCCCCTGTACCACTTTAACTCAAGGTGTGGGCCAATGTTAGGGACTCCAGTGTAGTAGGAGGCTTCGAAGCTCTGCTATTTTGTTCAGACACTGGAGGGGACTGCATTCATCTTGTACAACCATCTTCCCATCAGATCCATAACCAGCTGGGAGGACCTTCTTAGACAATTCTTCTACCAGTTCAGCTCCACCATGTGGGAAACGAGCATCACAAACCACTTCTAGTGAAAACAAAGGCCTGATGAGTGTGTCGCGAACATTATCTCCTGGTGGAAGGGTCTTGCATATTCTCTTAACATGCCTATGACTCAGGAGAAATTACTGATGATGTGTGTAGGAAATGTCAAGACAGAACCGGTTCCCCCTCTGATAACCCAGAACTACCCTGAGGGATTTCAATATTTCTCCGATAAGGCCCAGTGCCTGGAAGAAGCCCTGCAACAGGCCATCCAAGCACGTCTGTTTTCCCCTGTAATTCATGAAAGGAGGGATGCTAGAGCTGAGCCCATCACGGTGGCCCAAATAGATGCCCCCAAACAGCTGGAATTATTACCAGTGGGGCCATGTCCTCAGCTTCATAGAGGTCCGCCACGATAGGTGCAGCCTCCAGCCCACCAGCGACTTCCTCAGAATCGGCAGGTGCCCCCGCAGAATGCACCGCCACCGCCTTGGTGGGACAACCAGGATCTGCATCCTTAAAAAGCTCCTCCAACTCCTTGTCAGGGCCAGGCTCCAAGTCCCCCCTTTCTGGACAGAAGAAACCAGGAAAACTCGTTCAATGAGAATCAAGTCCCCAACTATTTCCAAAGTGCCTTGGAACAAGGGATTGTGCATTTTCCTGAGTAAAGAAGGCCAGAAGAGGCAAACCTCACTGATCTCCCCTACTACTACCCCTATCATCGGATATTGGGGAACACTCTCATGTAGTGCTATGTGTTTAAAGACTGGTTTCAAGACCAGGTCGATAGTAACATAGTCAGGATGGTCCCGACCCCGGAAAAAGTGGCGGGTGTCTTCATAAGGCTGGATAGCGAAAGAGATGACAAAGGCGAGTGGCAGAAGGTTTCCAATAGTGGTTCCCATAATTATGATGACTGAATTGATGAAAAAATGGTTGATAGTGCCCATGGTATCATCTGTGCATGCCAGAATCTGCGAGATCCTTTAGAAGCCACAACCACCACTTCTGCATCATCATCTCAGTCGACCGCTTCATAGAAGAACAAGCATCGGCAGCGTAAGAGAAAGCAGCATGCCCCGCCAATGCCATCTTCATCCCATACTCTCAGTGACTTCATGCCCCATGAGATTAGGATTCCTCTTAGAATCCACCCAGTAGTGGATGACTCTTCAAGAGATAGTCAAGGGTATGCTATAGTCAATAATGTGGAGTTGGTAAACCCCTATATAACTCCTGATGATGGGGAGCGCCCGACAAAGCTCCCCAACATCCCTAGATGACACCAACGTCGGATGAGTCGTGGCCATATGGGTCATCGAGGCACATCAGTTAGCACCTCCAGCTAGGTTGGGCATCCCACTAAGACTAGAAAATAGGTCCAATGTAGAGATCAACACGCGTAGCCTTTTCATCCAGTGTTGTCGGGCCCGCCTCCACCACCGTTGGAGCTACTGGATCAGGCAGAGCTACCTCGACCATGTCACAACCAGCCTCACCCTACTACAGGCCAGTCTCAGTCATCTGGTCCTCATCCAGTAGCTACTCTCTGGGCTTCGACTAGTGAACAACAGGACATGCCCAACACCTGCATACCACTGGTCCAACCGGTAGGGCCCGCCATGCCTCCTATCATATGCGGACTCCTGCAAGAAGAAGTTCGAACCTGATGAAAAAATATGATGTCCTCAAGCACCTTTCCAGCATCCCAACGATACTTTACATCCTCGAGGCCCTTTTGCTGTCGTCTGATATGTGTGAGACCCTCACTGAGGCTTTATGAAGCCCCCTCCAGTTTGAGATGGAGGTAGCAGCTATAGAAGCCTTTCATGCTGAAGCGATTGAGAACGCTGAATGTCAGGCCATCATTTCATTTTTTGGAGAAGATGAAGGCTCTACCTTACAAGGGCACATCCACCCACTGTACATCACTGACCAATTTAATGGCATAGAGGTTCGTCGCAGTCTTGTTGACACCGGCTCCGGGATTAACCTTATCTCGACGCAGACACTGTGGAAGCTGGGGTTATCCGAAGACAACCTAACTCCCTTCTACTTAAGAATCTAGGGATACGACATGATAGAGCAGACCCCAGTCGGTATGATCCATTTGAATACCCAGTTCAGTGGCCTAGTTTCCAGCACTGAGTTTATGGTTGTCTCCCAGGACACCGCATAAAATACATTGATGGGAAGACCATGGCTACACCTGTAGGTGGTAGTCCCCTCATCGTATCACCAATGCCTCAAATCCTCCATTAATGGTTGAGTAGATGCACTCCAAGGTGATGAATCTCCTTTCACATCTTGTAAAGCCCGCTACCTAGATGCCGACTATTACAAGAGCAAGGATAAGCAGATTCAATCCAGTGAGGTCGAACCTATCATGGTTGCAACTGACCCCTGGGTAGGTCTGGATGACGCCTACATCTTCTTGATCCATCGATTGAAGGAAACAACCCCCAACATGTGGAAATGTTTTGTTGTCTCTGGTATAATAGGGAAGAATATTCCCAAGTCCAAGCGACGATGGAAAATCACCTCGTACTCCTACAAAAATGAGGGTCAGGAGATCCTGGAGCCTCCTACCCCGTAAGGTATTGGGATGTCCGCCCCATGGCAACAAAAGTGCGTCACACATGTCTATTTTTCCAGGATGGAATTAACTGGATCAAGACAATGTGCCACTATTACTTTGATATCATCAAGCGTGGACCCTTGGGCCGAAGACCAGATGGGATCGGGTCGACAACCTTTATTGTTATGATTTCGGAAGTACCGGAATCTCCCGATATAGTGACCAATGCTGCTTAGGCTGGTACCAGCCTCCCGTTGGGATCCACTGACCCAAAGGAAGCTCCTCATGCTAGGGATCCCTCCATAATTAAAGAAGGGGATATAGAGGATTCTCCCCCCACCATTGAAGAGGGAGTCTCCTCTACGGCTGATGAACTGGTACAATGAACCTCGATAGTGAGGTGGACCTGAGACCCACATTGATCAGTGTCACCATGCCTCTCAAGGAGCAGCAGCGGTTTGTAGACTTCTTGAAACAACACCATGATGTGTTTTCCTGGAGTTATGATGAGATGCCAGGACTAGATCCTTAGGTAGCCATCCACCACCTCAGTCTCCCGACAAATCATCGCAGGTTCAAGCAGCCTCCCAGGAAGATGCACCCTTCTCATGGTGCTATGGTTGCGGCCAAAGTTGACAAGCTCATCAGATCTAACTTCGTTAAGGAGGTCCAGTACCCCAAGTGGCTAGCCAACATTGTTCCAGTCAGGAAGAAGAATGGACAGATCAGAGTATGCATCGACTTCTGATATCTGAACTGTCACTATCCGAAGGATGATTTTTCCCTTCCTGTGACAAAATTGTTGATCGATGCTACAGCTGGGTTCCAAGACCTCTCCTTCATGGATGTTTACTCCGGATACAACCAGATCTCGATGGCCCCCAAGGATGAGGATTCTACAGCTTTCAGGGCGCTATAAGGTACATTTTGTTACCAGGTCATTCCCTTCGCTTTAATGAATGTAGGTGCCACCAATCAGTGGGCCATGCATCACATATTCAAGCCTATCCTCAGGACATTGCTGGAATTCTATGTAGACAATCTGATGGTCAAATCTTTCCTGCACCAGTACCAGCTCAAGGACCTTGAGAATGTTTTTGGCTTCCTCTGTTCCCGCCACCTGAAGATGAATTCGTTGAAGTGTGCCTTCAGGGTCACCTCTGGGAGGTTCCTTAGCTTTGTTGTCAGGTACCAGGGCATCGAGATCGACCCAAATAAGGTCAAGGCCATCATTCAGATGCCTCCCTTGAGAAATATTCAGTAGCTTCGAGGTTTACAGGGCCACTTAGAATACATACGCTGATTCATTACAAATCTAGCCGGAAATTGTAATCCCTTTTATTGGCTCATGAAAAAAGGCTCTACCTAAGAATGGGATGAAGAGTGCCAGACCGCGTTTGAGGAAATCAAGCAGTACTGACTCCAGCCTCCGGTCCTAATGCCACCCATCTCCGGAAGACCATTGATCTTGTATGTGACTTCCCTGCAATGATCTCTTGGCACCCTTCTTGCCCAGAAGAATAATGAGGGGACATAAAACAGCCCCTACTACCTCAGTCGTATGCTCATTGTTATGGAGACCAAATACTCCCCCATCGGAAAGAGCTTCCTTGCTCTGGAATTTGCAGTACAAAAATTGCGACACTACTTGCAGCACCATGAGGTACAACTTGTGTCCTGGGTAGACCCACTGAAGTATATTCTGAACCGCCCCATGTTGACTATCCATCTAGCATAGTGAGTAGTAATCCTCCAGTATCTTGACATTAGGTTCGTACCTCATAAGGATATCAAGGGACAAGCATTGGCAGGTTTTCTAGCTTCCCATCCAACCCCCGCAGACCAGTCCCTGGGCCAGGATTTTCTTGATGAGGCAATCCTCTTAGATCATGCCAACCCATGTTGGCAGATGCACTTTGAATTTGCTTCCTGGATCCCCACCGGAAGGAGGCTCAATAATCCCAAGCTCAACAAGGTAGGCCTGGGTATTGTCTTTATTACCCCGGTGCAAGCCATCCTGTCGTAATCATTCATGTTGTTGGAAGGTAGAACCAATAATAAATGAGAGTATCAGGCCCTCATTACGGGCCTCAAGCTGGCCCTCGAGATTGATGTTCCCCATTTTCATGTGAAAGGTGATTCCAAACTAGTTATCAAGAAAATCAACAGTGACTACGTCGTCAGACAGCCGGATCTTGTACCATTGTTGGAGTGCACCCTCTAGCTAATTGCCCAGTTTCCATCTCGATTGGAAGGTACTCATGTCCCTCATTCTCAGAACATTCGAGAGGATTCCCTGGCCGGCCTGGCTGCATCACTTTCAGAACCCGAGCATGATGATTTGATTATACACGTGGCACATTGGAGATTCATTTCTCTCGTCACCACAGACGATGGTTATGGCATGTGGGGAAGCCATATTACTGTTTTATCCTCCATGTCAAGACCCCCAGGTTCCTCAGATGTAGTGGTTGAAGTGACTCCCGACTAGAGAGCCCCCTTTGTCAAGTATCTCCATAGGGGTTACCACCTGGCTGGCCAGGCCGAGCGCGAGAGAATCTGATGTCACACGCTATAGTTTACCCTCTAGAGTAGTCCACATCTTGAGCAGATCCTATACAAGTTTGGGTTTGATGGTTTTCTCCTCCATTGCATCCAAGTAGTCGAGATTTATTAGGTCATGCAGGAGGTTAAAGCTGGTTCCTGTGGGGCTCACCAAACTGGGTCGAAGCTACCCCATCAAATCCAGAGACTGGGGTACTTCTGGCCCTCCATGATTCATGATTGCATTGAGTTCTCCAAGATATGTCATGCATGAAAAATTCATGCGAATTTCATGCATCGGCTGCCAAAACCTCTAAACTCCACCAAGTACTCTTGTCCGTTTATGGTGTGGGGACTCGATATCATGGGACCATATCCATTAGCGACAGCTCATCAGTGTAGGTTTATCCTGACTACCACAGATTTCTTTTCGAAGTGGGAAGAGGAAGTTCCACTCAAGGAGTTCAAGGCCCATCCTATTGTTGAATTCCTGATCTCCAATATCATCCACTGGTTTCGAGTAACTCACGTTGTCCTCACCGATAACGACACCAACTTCCGAGTAGTTGAGCTGAAGAAATTGTATGCCAAGTACAACATCCATTCTAACCGTACCTCCTACTACCACACAAAAGAAAATGGATAGATCAAGATGTTCAACAAAACCCTCTCTAACATTCTGTAGAAATTTTTTGGTCAGAATAAGAAGAGTTGGTCGGACAAGTTCCCCAATGCTCTCTGGGCTTTTCAGACGAAAACTCATAATTTCACCGAGGTGACCCCATATTCCCTGGTGTACAGAGCTGAGGCCATCCTACACATCAAGATCTAGTTTCCTTCATATCACATAGCAATATATGACTAGAAGGCACCAGATAAGGTTGCAAAAATTCGTATGGCTGAATTGGAAGCACTTGACGAGAATAGGCTTCGTTCCCTGCACAATCTGGAAGGGAATCAGAAGAAGATAGTTTGAGCATTCAACAAGAAGGTTTTCCTCTACTCCTTCCTGAAAGGTAACTTGGTATTGGCCCTCCAGATTCCAATGATCCTGGTAGGAAACCACCCAAGTTGGAGCCCAAATGGGAAGGACCTTACATAATCCACAGGGTTTACCCCAATGGAGCATACTCCCTGGTGACCATGGATGGTGAGCGTATAATGCCTCCCACCAATTCCAAGTTTATTAAGAAATACTTTTCCTGAGCTAGCTGGTCTAGCATAACCTTAAACTGTTCAATCCTCCATGACTTTAAACTGTGCATCGTCCTGTATGACATTAAACTACATCTTAAGAACTACGTATGACTTGATTCCCATCCTCATGGTATATGTAGAGACACCCAGGCATTTTGACTTGGGTCCATACCTTGGAATCATAAATCATGTTCTATTCTTAATTCAGTTATACATGACTTTAAACTATGCATAGTACCACCTGACGTTAAACTGCCCCCCTAGAACTACGTGTGGCTTGATTCCCATCTTCATGGGATACGTAGGAATGCTCAAGAGTTTTGTCTTTAGCCCAGCCCCAGACTCTTCACTTTGACTATCCCCGATGGGTATGGTTCTCTCATAAGATCCTTTCATGATATGGTGTAGGCTTCCTTAGCCCCACTCATTGCCAGATTATAACGGTCACACCATGTGCCTGCTCCCTGTTCTTCTATCCTCCCACGTTCTCACCGCAAGACGTTAAACTGCATGGCCATCAAGAACTACGTGTGGGTTGATTCCAATCCTCATGGGATATGTAGAAATGCCCAGAAATTTTGTCTGTTAGACCATCCCAAATACGATAATCTCCCCTTAGGTCAAGACATATGGCGTGTTGCAAGCCATTCCCCCAATTCAAGTCGAGATCATCTCAATTCCGCTGTACTTCCCACTACCCAGAGGTGTTCGCCTCTTTCACAAATGGGTACAACTATGCTTCACCCACTCCTTTGATTGGTAATTCATAATATTTCTCATCCATAAGGGACCCCAAATTGTAGGGATGTTAGGCCCAAGGGCTCTCCTATACCTTCAGGACAATGCCCTCAAGGATACTGAGCAACAAATTGATACAAGTCCCACATTGAGAATATGGTCAGCGGTCGATGCTCATATGTTTTTACCAGCCCGGGTCACTATTGGGACACTATGTTTCAGACATGGTCAACAGCTATCCTTTGTCGTTAGAGCCACCCCATGATGTCCCAAACATTTATTTTAGTTGTCCATTCTACCTCATTGTATCTCCAAGCATCGAACTCCCTTCGGGCGATTGCCAACTATTAGACCCTTATATGGTAGGGAGATCCGAGTCCGGCTCCTTGTTTCCCACACCGAGCACTGCTCATGTGGGGTTAGGAGCTGTGATGAGGTAGTAACCACACAAGAGGTCATATGACTACCATCATCCGGGATGCCCAGACTCAGGCCCCTTGGCCTCCTTAGGCCCCTTGGCCTTTTTTGGCCCCTGGTCCAAGTTCTCATTTTGGGTTGTGTGGTGTGGAGTAGACTTATGTCCTCATTCACGTTGGTCTATTTCACCATGAAACACATATCCCCTAGAGACATCTCTCCCTTCATTTATCTTCCATACCGCGATCACAAGCCCTTATGTGCTTCGCGTGCCCAGTTTCGGGCCCCTGGACCAAGTCTTAACTCTTACAAGATTGTACGGTGTGGTATGGGATTATGTCCTCATTCACATTGGGTTACTCGCCGCTCCATACTCCTCCCTTGTTTGGGGAATTGTAACCCTTTCTTCATCCTCACTACAAGATGTTAAACTTTGAATTGATTGAGCCTTCCCATATGAGGCCCATCCTTCCGCCCCTTGGCCTTTTCTGGCCCCCAACCCAAGTTCTTATTTAGGGTTGTATGGTGTGTTATGGGATTGTGTCCTCATTCACGTCGGGTTACTCGCTGTGTTGTACACCCCCCCTCGTTGGGGTATCTTACCCCTATTTGCATCATATCCAAAACTACATGTGGCTTTATTCCCATCCTCATGGGATATGTAGGACCGCTCGAGCATCTCATCTTTGGTTCCATTCCCATCCTGGCCCCTTGGCCCGCATTCTCCCAGAGAGAGGAATATGTGGTGTGGTATGGGATTATGTTCTCACTCACATCGGTTGTTGTAGCGACCACGCCTTGTACCTCCTTATCTTGAGAGTTCTCTATCCCATTATTTCATAATCATCGTTTTCGAATCATCGTACCTCTAGTTGGATCCCCTGACCCACTTCGGTGATTCACCATTGTGCCCGAGAGTACACTGGTTCAGCACCTAGAGTGTCAGATTCTGCCCAGACATGCATTCACCCATTTCTCAGGCTTCATGTTCTCCTTCCCTAGGGCTTCTATCACCTTTCACACCAAAAGGGACCCCCCGAATGACATGGATTCTAGGCCCAAGGGCCCTCCTACCATTACGGACCAATGTCCCCAAGGGTTTCTAGAAACAAATTGATACAAGTCCCACATTGTGAATTTGGTCAGTGGTTGATTCTCGTTTGTTGTTCCCACCTTTGGTCACACGATATGGAGATTGTGTTTTAAACACCATCAACAGTTATCCTCCATCATCACGCTAACCCCATTAAGCCCAAAGTTTCAATTATATGATTCACAACCATTTCCACTTCATTATGTCCAGGTAGAATTTCAAAACTCCTGGTACTATTCCTTAGTGCGCGTCCGCATGTTAGGAAGAGAAAGTCACGATAAGGAAATCACTCAGGGACCTACACTGATTTCCCCTTTACATGTATTCCACATATTGAAAATACCTTACCCGTCCTTGTTTCCTACACTGATTTTGACTCACTTAGGCTTAGGGATCAGGGTAAGGTTTGCACTTACATAGAATATGGTCCATGTTTTAAGACCTTAAACTAAAATCTTTTCATATTGCCTATTTTTGAGAACTATGTATAGCTTCATTCCCATCCTTATGGGATACGTAGGAGCACCTGGGAATCTTGTATTCAGGTCTAGCTTAACTAACAGCCATCCTCTCCTACTTCCTACCCTCTTGCCTCTTTTTGTCTCGTTGGCCTGAGGTTTCTTTCTAAGAATTGCGCACGATGTGGTATGGGATCATGTCCTCATTCACATCGTGTATTATTTATTGCACCGTGAACATTCACCCTTTAGCCTCATTTCTACTACTTCTGTGCTGCATGATGTTAAAATGCATGGTTGGTCCCATCAAATGACCTTAAACTGTGACAATATCGTCCTGGACACACGACAAAAAATGACACTGCATTGTGAAGTCCTCACTCAAGGGACAACATGTTTGGTATCAGTAAAACACCATACCATTTTTCAAAGCCTTCCTTTGGCTTGATTATTGTGGTGATGTCCGGACATTCTATCCTAGGCTTGTCACTTAACACAAAAAAACACATTCACCTTGAAGGGAAAACAAGATTCATCAAATACTTTTTCTTTTAGTGCGAGGGCCACACCCACACACCCCTTTTATCCTTGGAACTGGTACCTTACTGTGCCACCCCTTAGAACTACATATGGGTTGATTCCCATCCTCATGGGATACGTAGAGACACCTAGAAATTTCTCCTTGGGTCCAACCCCAAGAATCATAAATCATGTTCCTCCTCATTTCCGGCCCCCAGGCCTGACCCCATGTGGGGAACCATGTAACTGCAGCTTTTCCCTGAACAAGTACGGGATTCCCCATGATGACATTGGGAAGCGACAACTCCCTCTCCAAATAGGTCCTATCTAAAAGAAGGAATGATCCCCGATCATACTGATGCACCCATATAATTTTCTTCCACCATAGTGGCATAATTTCAAGAGTGTTGGATTCTATTCAAACAAACCATCACTCCACATTCCACGCATTGCATGCCCCTTATTCGGACCCCCGTCCTCTTTCACATCTAATGGAACCCCCTAATAGTATGGATACTTGGTCTATGGATTGCCTACTATCCTGGGAAAACGTTCTAGAAGACTAATGGATGACATTCTGAGTCAGGCCCCATGTTTTGAACACAGTTTGTGGTCGGCCCTCGTTTTCATCCCCATTTCTGGCTAATACAATATGGATACTGTGTTTCGAACATAGTTAGCAGTTATCCTTTATTGTCACACCACCCCTACATGTTCTGAATCTGGGGTATTGTAATTCACAATTTTCATTCCCATATGTTCGGATTTATTCCAGCGCCCCTGGCATTACTCCGCTCGTGCATAGGAGCACATCGGGAAAATGATAATTTTACTGTTTTGATAGATTCATTCTCCAGTCGAGACTCTCTCATCTATTTCCGGGAATCTGAATTGGTTGCTCAAAACTTGGGTTCCCAAAGCATGGTTGGCACTCCTACATTCAAATGAAGTAATAGTGCGAGCATACCTTGTTTCTCACACCAGGTACGACCCATGTGAGCTTAGGAATGGATTGCTACTTATTTCAGGATTGTGGTCAAATGAATTAAACCAAACGAACAAGTACATAAATATATCCATACATGTAGTTCAAAAAAAGGGACATTAAGGAGAAATTTATTTATGAGTTTGACCAAAACAAGGCCCTTAGGGATCAACATCTTGGATAAATCGCTCTAGAGCTGCTACCTTTTGGCTTGTGGACTTTAGGATTGCCTCCCACCCCCTAATAAACTTATCTTCATCAGTGGCCACGGGGCACAGTTCACTGACCCTAGCCTATGTTGTGCCTACCCAGTTTGGAGTGTGGTCATTTGGTGACCCACTTCCACCAGCTGCTCTTGGGTGTCCGCCAGTTTGGCCCTCAATTTCTCCACAAGTTTGGATCAATTTGCAATGAATACTTCCTTCTCCTTCATCCGTTCTTTGATATGTTGGAATTTTTTTTCTGCCTACAGAAACGCTCGGGTACTCCCCAACTCTTCCTGACACCGGGCGACATTGAAGCGTTAGTTTCTCTCACGAAACTTCTCGGCCATGTAATTTATGACATTAAAATGAAGGCTTTGAGCATCCACCACTCCAGTACAGAGAAAGCGTTGCTAGGTATGGAGCGATCCCATCCATTTTAGCCACTTCATTTGAGGCTGACTGAGAAAGAGCTTGATACACTTCCACCCTTTGCAATGTGTCATCCGGCTTTCATCGGCCGCCTCCGAATCAGAATCAACTATCTCCTCAGGATCTGTAGGCTGATAGTCAGGGAAATTAGCAAGGAGCTCAGCAGCAACGTCTTCTCAAGAAATCTCTACCTCGTTAGTGATCTCGCTCTCATTGGGCTAGAGTTCCACCTGAGCAACATTACCATCCCTCATTTCGATCTCCAGCACATCGAGTACCGAAGTAGGTTCTCTTAGAATGGTTTCTTATGCAAAGGCCAACACAGTCGTTTCCCATCCCACTCCTACAGATGTCCCGGGTTCGATGGTTTGTCATGCTTCCAACATTGCGATCACTACATCAAGGATCTGTATCTTGATTCTCTGAATTCTCAAGAAAAGAGGGAAAACAAGTGAGAAAGGACTTACAGGAACCAAGTTCAGTGGTGTCCAATGCTTGTGTCATGGCAGGGACCCCGCCACAGGAGAGCCTTTGGCACTTGTTAACTCGAATACCGATGTCAACTCCTCTTGGAAAATGGGGATGGTGGGAGGCCCTCTTCCCTGCTCGTCATCACTTAGTCCATCTAAGATTGGTGCCCCATTACGCCCGGTCTCAAGGACTGACCCCCCAGGTTGCTCCCCAGTCTCCACAGGCGTACCCGCACCTTCGGCGGGGAAGGATTCCTGGGATCCCTCGCCCATGTGATCCTGAATAGGATATTGTTTGGTTGATGGATCGAGACTAAAAAAATGATGATGAATACTACTATGAGGTTTAAACCATACCTCGATCTTCTCTGCCAATTCTACATAAGAGCCATCAATTTCTTCGCTCTCTCGGGAACTCCGCTGGTGAGTGAGAGCTCCTGATGGCCTCTCACCACCAAGACCCTCAACTCGGTACTCCTCCTCCTCCTCCTCCCCCTCCTCATCCTCTTCTTATTCTACTTATCCTCCTCCTCCTCCTCCTTCTTCCTCCTCTACACTTTCATCCTCAGATGGTAGACTCTCTGGATCTTGCGCTTGTCCAAGCATTACTTTCACCAAGAGATGCGACTCTTCATATCACCCCCGTTGTCATGCGTATATGTCCATGGATATTAGGTTTGCATGTCGGTGATGGAATTTTGCCTTATCTAGTATTCGGATGCACCCTATGTCTGGTAGATCAAGCCCAGTATGCATTAACCTCTGCCATAATGCTTTGGCAGACATGGAATGTCGCAATTTTCTCCAAGAAGACCACAGAGAAGGGAAGATAGCATCAGCAGATGATGTCAAGAAGTACCTAAGTTGCTTCCATGGGAGGTCCATAGTTAGACCCTGAGGCTGTGCATGAGAACACCCTTCCCTGGAGGGCAGAGGCACACTTTCGGTCTGTGTTTCCGCAACCGATGAAGTACCGGCCTACGTATCTCTAGCCCCCCGACCCATTATCTACCTCACTTCCCCTGCGACACCTCGCCAACATTCCTACTCTTCAGGCTCTACACTAGTTTCCTTGATTTTCCAAATGTGTTTCCAAAGAATTGCCTCAGGGTACGTCCTCATCCAGTGTTCAGTGTACTCTGTCGACAGTCCGATACTAACATCGGTTGGGAGAAGTGTAATGATTTCACCCAGGCCTATCATTGTAAACATAAGCCATTGCTGGTAGAGAATGCAAGGATGATGCTCTTCTTGTACCTCTGTATAAACTTTCTTGGGAATTCGGTGCATACACCCAAACTACCTGGAAAATATGGTCAGCACATAGGGTTCTTAGAAGATTTTTTCCATCAATTCGGGCCACCAGCACACCACCTCGGATGCTCTGCGGGTACTCCCTCTACTCTAGAGGACCCCGCCCAACATCTACCATTTGGGTAATAGGGGTTCAAAATGGGTGGAATTCAAAATGAGTGTGACTTATGATCTTGATCTTGACTCAGTCATCCCTGAGTGTCAATGGGCGGATCCCAAAAATGTTCAAGAGGGATGGCCACATACCGCTTCTAGGTGATAAATGGCATTTGGGAAGTCATACCCACCACATTGGGCTGTGACCCAACCGTGGACGATCTAGAATGCACTGTATATCCTCCTGGCCATACTTCCCATTGAAATACATCCTAGGATGCTGTATAGCCTAGAAAATATAGGTAACCCTAGTTCAACCTTGTTCTTTACCGCCATGATCCCGACCATCGCAAGAATCCCCAGGCAGACTCCCATATAAAGGTCCCAGGTGTAGTCGAAGCTCATGGGTGGATGTGCCCACATGGAATTTTGTCACTAGTAATGATCAATACGGGATCAATATGATGATAAATGCTAAAATCCATGGATCAAATCATAGAAATAGACAAAGAAGTGGAATAGTCCCAGAACCATAAATGTGGATCATCATAGTTTGATTATAATTAATTTAATTAATTGACAAGAACTACCATTTATGACATTATTTCTTCGTTGATATTTCTGATCACGTTCCAAGGTGATTCATCATTTCATCATAGAATCCATGTATAGACTTCCTCTAGCAGTGATCCACACATGCACCACGTATCTATGGACGTCGCCAAAGGAATCTTTGGGTGATAGCGTGGAGAATCCTTTGGTTGCATTGTCTGCCTTAGATCGGCTTGATCTGATAGAGGTGGATATCTATCGATCTTGAGAGTGTTCTTGGAGGACAGTGTTCTTTCACTCTAGAGATAATTCTCCAGAATTGTTGTGCACAATGATTCTCTTAGGAAAAGAGTTGGGGTTGTGAGAATATTTATAATCACGTTTGAGGTTGTAGAGTTATGACAATAAATAAACGCGTTACACATTTTATTTATTTCATTAACACCTTTGAAAACCCCATGTCGAATCATTAATTTTTTTACATGCGCCCACACGGATTATAATAAATATCATTTAATTAAATGATATTTCCTCAAAATCTTGACTAGAAAGACTACACGGCATGTAATCATAAATTGACGGCGTGTACTTGTTTTTCGTTGAAAACTACACGACTTGTACATTCAATATACACGGCATGTATATCTTATTTTCATTTATTCATTTCCTTTACAAATAAAAACTACACGACATGTACATTCAATAATACATGGCATGTAATTTTTTTCAAAATAAAAACTACACGACGGTAATCATTAATACACGGAGTGTACTTGTGTTCATTCTTACTCCGACATTAAAACTATTTAGGCTTCCTTGAATAATTATTCAACCATGTACAAAAATAATCTTTATTCTACATGAGATAATTGAATACAGTAAGTGTGTGACCCTACAGGACTCTTTCTTATTGGCATTAGGTGGGCTTTCCTAATGTACAAGATTACTGTCTAGCAACGGGTCGAGGCACCCAAGAGAAAGAAGTTGACACCGTATTGACGTGTCACCTCATATGAATGCTTACTGTGTAATTTAATCCCTTTGTTTAAATATCTCATCAAGCAGGTTTTATGGCAGTGTCATAAACCTATATGCTTGATCTGTCATTCTTTGACTTCCAAAAATAAACTCGTCATGTCACCATGGCCATGGAATTTGTTCGACAGTTATATTTTAATCAAAGGGCCCGAGATATCTACTTCTATAAATATGGAAGGGAAAAATCCTTCCTCAACTTATCCATTAAAAACATGTCATTTGTGACGTACCCAACGTACCCTACTTCTCGCCAACACTCACCATGAATGTTTTCGTCAGCAAATCTAAGTGCACGAGTCATGACATGAGTTAATGATAATATTCCAGTCTAAGGACCATTACACACGCTCATAGATAGCAATTTTCGATGACTCTAAAACATGCGGAATTGCTACTGGCGGGTCTGTTTTCATAATCTCCCATATTGGAGATTACCAAGTGCGAACTCCATTAGAGAGAGTATCATCTTCTTACGAGTACTCACACATGACAGTCTATATAATATGTGTCGTATAATAGTATGTCATCCAACCATAGAACTTTATTTATGAATATTGTTATAGCATTTCATGGTTCTCATTATAGAGGGGATCTTCCATAACCTTACTAATGCAACAAATATTCCATTACATTATTATATTATAGTCATGCTAAACAATGAAAAATATATAATAAGTATACATTCATGTAATAAATGTAAAAAATAGTTGGTTCTCAGGACACCAACCCTAACAAACTCCCACTTGGACTAGAGCCAACTGCCTGCGACTTTTAGTCCGCTAGACCTCACATGATGATCACGTTTCTACTGATTCAAGTCTTTAGTCAAGGGATCCACCATGTTGTCTTCTGTGGAAATACTGTTCACTACAACTTCACCTCTCTAAGAAAAATCCCTCAAGAAATGATACTTTCGAAGTATGTGCTTTGTCCGTTGATGTGACCTTGGATTTTTTTTCAAGTGCCACATCTGCAGTATTATCACAATAGAGTGTGATAGGATCTTTACTGCTAGATAAAACATCTATCTCTTGGATGAAGCTTCATATCCATACTTCTTCTTTAGCTGCCTTAGAAGCTGTGATATACTCAGACTCTACTGTAGAATCTGTGACCGCACCTTGCTTTGAGCTCTTCCAGCTCACTACACCTCTATTCAAACTGAAGATGTATCTAGTCTGTGACTTCATGTCATCTTGATCAGTCTAGAACCTAGCATCTACATGTCCTCTGATGACTAGTTTCTCATCTCCTCCATAAACCAGGAACATATCCTTAGTACACCTCAGATACTTATTGATAGTCTTGACTACCATCCAATGATGGTCTCCTAGATTATCTTGATATCTGCCTACCACACTTAATTTGTAAGCAACATCTAGCCTTGTACATAGCATATCATACATGACTGACCCAATCACATATGCGTAAGGGATCCTTGACATTTTCATTCTTTCCTCATGTGTTTGAGGACATGTTTTCTTGAAAAGATGAATGCCATGTGACACTGGCAACAATCCCCTCTTAAACTCTTCCATACTGAATCTCTTCAGTATCTTGTCAATGTATGTACTTTGACATAGGCCCAAAATTCTATTAGATCTATCACAATGGATCTTGATCCCAATAATATATGCTACCTCACCCAAGTCTTTCATAGAGAAGAATTTATCCAACCATGCCTTAACTGACTGTAAGACAGATACTTCGTTTCCAATTTGTAATATGTCATCAACATATACTATTAGGAAAACAAATTCACTTCCACTAAACCTTTTTTAGACACAAGGCTCACATTCATTCATAATAAATCCAAATTCTGTTACGGCTTCATCAAAATTAATGTACCATGACCTTGATGCTTTATTTAATCCATAAATGGATTTCTGCAACTTACACACTTTATTGGCATCTTTTGGTGTCAAAAACCCATCAGGTTGTGTCATATAGACATCTTCCTGAAGGTTCCTGTTAAATAATGCTGTCTTGACATCCATTTTACAAATTTAATAGTCATGGTAAGAGGAAATGGCCAATAGGATTCTGATGGATTTTAGCATTGCAACCGGTGAAAAGGTTTCATCATAGTCAATTCCTTGATGCTACCTAAAACCTTTTGCGGCCAGTTGTTCCTTATAGGTGCTGAATTTCCCCTCAATGTCCAGTTTCTTCTTGAATACCCATTTATTAATAATAGGCTTTACATCAACTAGAGGATCTACCAAAATCCATACTTGGTTTTTGTACATGGAATCCATTTCAGAATTCATGGATTCTTTCCACTTGGCAGCATCTGTGCCTTTAACTGCTTCCTTGTAGGTAAGAGGATCATCATTTTAACCAATAATGAGTTACCATCCTCAGTGACAAGAAAACCATATTGTTCTGGTTATCTTACCTCTCCTGTGCTCCTACGTTGTTCTTGTGTCACTGGAATAGATTGTTCTTCCACAGGGCTTTGTGGAATCTGTTCTTGTACCAACTCTTGTGTATCTTGAGCCTCAACTTCATTGAAGTCTATCTCGCTCCCACTATCTCTTTTGGAGATGTGCTCCCTCTCAAGGAATGTGGCATGTATTTACACTATTACCTTTTTATCTGAGGGGTTTTATAGGCATTATCCCCATGTTTCCTTGGGATATCCTATAAAGATACACTTTGTGCCTCGGGGTGAAATCTTGTTACCTGAAGAGGACTTAACAAATGCTTCGCTACCCCACACAAGTAAATTTGATAACATGTCTTTGCGTCCACTCCATAATTCATATAGAATACCATTTATCGATTTAGTTGGTACTTGGTTTAGTACGTGTGATGCTGTTTGTAAGGCATACCCCCAAAAGGATAATGGAAGACTCGCATGACTCATCATTGATCTCACCATGTCCAACAGGGTGCAGTTCCTCCATTCACTTATGTCATTCCACTGAGGCGTGTCAGGAGGAGTGAGTTGATATAGAATCCCAAACTCCCACAAGAAATCAATGAAGTCCTAATTAAGATATTCTCCTCCTCTTTCTGAGTAGAGTTTATTATTATTCTTACCATGCTGGCTCTCAACATAATTCTTGTATTCTTTGAACAAATCAAAAGAATCTGACTTATACCTCATTATGTAAATATATCCATATCTACTAAAATCATCAATAAAAGTTATGAAGTACAAGAACCCACCCCTTGATTCAACTGGAAATGGTCCACACACATCTGTGTGAACTAATTCTAGAAGCTCTTTATCCTTTTCACCTTTCCCACTAAATGAGGATTTGGTCATTTTTCCTTGTAGACATGCATGACATACACCAAGTGGATTTAGTTTGAAAGAATCTAAATACCCATCTTGATGTAAACTTGTAAAAAGTTTCTCATTGACATGACCTAGCCGGTGATGCCAAAGTTGGGTGTGGTATGAGTCATGTGAAATAACTTTGTCATCGATTTCCATTACATTGTTTGTGTAGTCTAACACATAAAGGCCGTTATATAAATGTGCCCTACCAAAACAAATGCTATCTTTAAAAAATTAGCAATATTAATTTCCAAACATGAAGATGAATCCATCAATATCTAATCTGGATACTGAAATAATATTTTTTGTTATAGAGGTTATATAATAACATCGTTTTAATACCATGACCATCCTAGTAGGTAGTGTGAGGCGGTAGTCTCTGACAGCTACAACAGCGAGTCTGGCTCTATTGGCTGCTCGCAGATCCACCTCACCTCAGTCAATCTTTCTGAATCTACTTGGTTCCTGTATTTGGATACATATGTGAGCACCAAAATTAGTATCTAATACCCAATTAGTAGAAAAATATAGATTTCTTTTGATAAAAAACACACCTGAAGCTTCCCCTTGCTTCCTTGGCTGGGTACAGTTGTTCTTCCAGTGGCCCTTCTTGCCACATGAGAAACAAACAACCTTTTTTTCTCTTGCCTCCCCTTTGATCCCCCTTTTCATGGAAGGCCATGAAGAATCTTTGGGTTTATACCTCTTTGCCTTCACTTTCCTTTTATTCACCGTAAGGACAGAAGGTTTATCACTCTTCATATCATTGTCTACTTGGGGAATAAGGATAAGAAGATCATATATAGACTTCACAATGTTGTTCATGTTGAAATTAACAACAAAGTTAGAGAATCTCTGGGGGAGTGATGCGAGAATGAGATCGGTACACAGTTCATCGGGGAGTTTAAACCCTAGAACCTCCAAGCGCTCAATGTAGCCAATGAGCTTGACTACATGAGGCCCGGAAATGGCACACTCTCCAAGCATTCTCTAAAATATAGCCTTGGAGATCTCAAAACTTTAATGTATTTCTCTCTCCTAGTATAGACCATGTAGGTGCTCGAGCATGCTATAGGCATCCATGTCATCATGAGACTTTATGAGCTCACTAGAAATTGATTATAGCATCAAACATTGAACGTTGAGTGCATCGTTCAAATGTTGATCATAGACCATGAAATCTTCATCACTCGCCCCTTGGGAAGGAGAATCAGGATGTGAGGACTCCAGCATGTAAAACTTTCGTTCATGTCATAGGAAAACCCGAAGGCACCTAAACCATTCCTAAAAGTTACTTCCAGTGAGGATATTGTCTTTATCCAGAATTGATCGTAGAGAGAATGTGGTTGATGATATTTTCATATTGATTCTACAAATAAATGAGGAGATTTATCAATACATTCTTTATTACATTTTATGAAAAAAATAATAAATGGATTTATTAATTCTCCCACTATTTTATCAAGCCCCAATGGCCCTCACCATTGAACTCAGAATGTACAGTTTCTTTGACATTCTAGTGGAAAGAATCCATATTCTCCTTCGCATAACCCCAACAAGGGGTGGTCAAGCTATTTGAAGGTATTTAGGTAGGCAGGTCTTTGACAACTATGAGCTTATAGTTCTCTAACCTATTGAGTGGAATCCCCAATCCTGAAATCCTGACTTGGATGTCCTCAACACTTGCCTCCATTTTACAACAAGTCTATCAAGGGATACTCTTCTTGATGTAAAATGTTTATGTCAACCTAAAACATTCATAAGATATTCCTTTATAAAAGTAAGTTTCCCAACAATTGTTGGTCAAAAACATAGTTTTATTGAGTATTTCCCTTAATCAAGTAACATAAGGCTTGGTCTAACTTAATATAGTATTTGAGGGATTTTATTCTTTATGCATAGTTTTTCATTATCACATGCTTTTTAGTATTAAGTGATGCTTGCTTAAGTGATTAACCATGTTCTGATAATGTTTACGCATAGTCTAGTTTTTATTTTATTCCATCTTTTCATGATTTTTTATTTCATTAATTATGTGATCCTAACAACACATACATAATAAATAAACCATTAAATCAAACAGAAATAAAATAATATGGCATGATTATGAGCTTCTATTGGTTAGCTTATCTAGCAGTTTGATAAGATAACCCTGACCTATGGAAAACACCTTGAACCCGATGGTTCGTGTTTTGCAACTCCCATATTTCCAACTTTGTATCTTCTTGGGTTGGTTTCACCTCAGTTTCACACTTTTGAACCATCTCCACTGGCTTGGGAGATCCTCCATTACATGGAGTTTACATTAAAGAAACCATGGGCACACATGCCCTACACTTTATTGGAAGAAGGCTCACATGCCAACAAATTTAAATTAAACAAATTTAAATGAAACCATACACACATACAAAGGGTCTTTGGTCTAGCACATGATCATTCTTAGTATTAAATGACACTTATGTATATTTATAATTCAAATTATTTTAATCGTTCTATTATTTAAGATAAGCCGTGCTTGAATTCAGTAAATTATTTTCTTATAATTAATCAATTCTTTATCTTAAATTACTTTCTGAATTTCCCTAAGATTTGTCTCATCTATATTCCTTGTACACGTCTTTTTAATTTTGGAGGAAACCAGGTGAAATTCCATTTCTGGAAAGTACACAGTGTGTAGGATATATTACATGGCGTGTATTTTTTACCATTTATCTAAAGTACACACCGAGGGCTTTGGCGTGTTTTTTTTACTTTGGAAATTTTGGAGTACACGACATATAGATTAATCTAACACAACATGTACTTTCGTATTACACAGTTACCAGCCTGGAAATCCCATGTACGTGGAACAAGGATTCTCCTTGTACACAATTTCACCTGGACTGGATCGGACTATACAGCGTGTTGATTCAACACACACTCCATGTATTCCGATTTCCATGCATCGTTCAATTCTGGTCAACACGGTGTAATAAAACTCAGGTATACTCAATTCACACGGTGTGGTTTGGCGGACCAGTACCAGTTCGTTGAACCTAAGTACACAGCGTGTAGTTTTCACAACACACCGTGTATTCTTGTGTTGTACGGACAGAAAGATCATCTCCTCCGGATGATTTCCTCATTTTTAATTTAATCAAAATTAAAATTAAAAGTTCATTTCTATGATGTGAATCAAGAAACGAAGGAGGAAGAATAGATCTCATTCATTCGGTTTTATAGAATGATTTATCTTGAATTGAATCAAATATAAATGCATAAATTATCAATGAAATCTAAATAACTATAATAAACGCTATAACCTCGATCTGATACCAATTCAAGGTCCCTAGCACAATAGAAGATTGTGGGTGGATGTGCCCACTTGTATTTCTTTCATTATAAATGATCAATCTTGGATCAATACGACGATAGATTCCAGACTCCACGAATCAAATCATAGAAATATAAAAAGAAGAGGAATAGTCCCGGAACCATAAATGTGAATCATCACAGTTTGATTATAATTAATTTAATTAATTGACAAGAAGTACCTTTTATGGTGTTCTTTCTTCTTTAATATTTCTGATCACGTTCCGAGGTGATTCGTCATTGCATCGCAGAAGCCAAGTATAGACTTCCTCTAGTGGTGATCCACATGTGCACCACGTATCTATGGACGTCACCAAAGGAATCTACGGGTGCTAGAGTGGAGAATCTTTTTCTTGCATTGTCTGCCTTGGATTGCCTTGATCCGATGGAGGTAGATCTCTCTCGGTCTTCAAAGTGTTCTTGGAGGATAGAGATATTTAGGTCTAGAGATAACTCTCCAGAATTTTTGTGCACAACGTTTCTCTTAGTAAAAGAGTTGGGGTTGTGAGGATATTTATAATCGGGTTTGAGGTTGTATAGTTATGATAATAAATAAATGCATTATGCATTTTATTTATTTCATTAAATCTTTTGAAAACCCCATGTCAAGTCATTAATTCCTTGACATTAACCCACACTAATTATAATAAATATCATTTAATAAAATGATATTTCCTCAAAATCCCAACTAGAAAAACTACACGGCGTGTAATCATAAATACACAGTGTGTACTTGTTTTTCATTGAAAACTACAAGGAGTGTACATTCAATGTACACAGCGTGTATATCTTGTTTTCATTTATTCATTTCCTTTCCAAATGAAAACTACATGGTGTGTAAATTCAATAATATACGGCGTGTACTTGTTTCCAAAATAAAAACTACACGACGTGTAATCATTAATACACAGCGTGTACTTGTTTTTATTGTTCCTCCAAAATTAAAATGATTTAGGCTTTCTTGAATAATTATTAAACCATTTATTGGAATAATCATTATTCTACTTGAGATACTTGAGTACACTTAGTGTGTGACCCTCTAGGCCTCTTTCTCGTTGGCATTAGGCGGGCTTGCCTAAAGTCCAAGATTACTGTCAAGCAACGGGTCAAGTAACACAAGAGAAAGAAGTTGATGCCACATTGACGTGTCACATCATATAAATTCTTACTGTGTAATTTAATCCCTTTGCCTCAATATCTCATCAAGATGGTTTCATGGAAGTGTCATAAACCTATATTCTTGATCTGTCATTCTTTGACATCCAAAAATAAACTCGTCATGTCACCATGGCCATGGAATTTGATCGACAGTTCTATTTCAATCAAAGGGCCCGAGATATCTACTTACATAAATATGGAATGGAGAAATACTTCATCTACTTATCCATTAACAACATTTCATTCATGACTCACCCAACATACCCTACTTCCCGCCAACACTCTTCGTGACGGTTTTCATTATCAAATCTAAGTGTGCTAGTCATGACATGTGTTAATGATAATCTTCCAGTCTAAGGACCATTACACACGCTCATAGATAGTAATGTACGATGACACAAAAACATGTAGAATTTCTATTAGCGGGACTATTTTCATAATCTCCCATCTCGGAGATTACCAAGTGTAAACTCCATGAGATAGAGTCTCATCTTCTTACGAGTACTCACACATGATGGTCTGTATACTATGTGTCCTATCATAGTATGTCATCCAACCATAAAATATTATTTATGAATATTATTATATCATTTCAAGGTTCTCATCATAGCGGGGATCTTCCATGACCTTATCAATGAAACAAATATTCCATGACATTATTATATTATAGTATTGCAGAACAATGAAAATTATATAATAACTGTACATTCATGTAATCAAAGTACAAAATAGTTGGTTCTCAGGACCCCAAACCTAACACCATCCTCGTGTCCCTCATAGGTAACAACCAACCACTCAATAATGCGATGAGGAACCCAACATATCTCACATTCGGGTCTTGACCTTCATTGATGCCAAATTTCCATTATCGATATTCTCCTGTCTCCAAAATCTTCTAATATGATATTACTTTCCCCTATGAGATGTGTTCGTGCATTGCTTCCCTCGACCTAGCATTTTCACAGTAGTTTCCTAGGTTAGGAAGAGACTAAACCATCCTGAGTATGATAGGTCCTTTAGGATATGTTTTATTTTGTGTTCCTCTTTAGCGAGCTCCAGCATGTGCCATGAAAGAATCGGGGTTCAGGTCATATCCCCCAGACATTCTATATCATAAGGAACTCATCATACTGATATCCCTTCAAGGGGATCCCTCCAATACAATGGAAATCTCATATACTGATTCCCACCTCCCCATGATGGAGGAAAAATTATTGGTATCAGGAGACCAGTGACTGAACAACTCTACTACTAAGTCTTGTTGTTGGTAGAAGAGGAATTGAGATGTCCAAATGAACTCAAAAATCCAAATGGACTGTAGCTCCAGCCCAAATTCCTTGAATGTTTGGTGTACCTAGTATGCCCATGCCCATTCATTGGTGAATTTGCCCCCAGATTTGAAATCCCACTCCTGCCAGCCCGTTGTCTCATCTGTAATGCTGCTTCTAAAAGTACAGGCATAAATAGTAGGAGATTCCTCAGGAACTGGATCACTTCATGCCACTTTCTTGGTCTTCAGATTTAGGACATAGATGTATGTATTCTATGTCTCCCTAGAAGGATGGCTGTTGTTGGTAATGTGGAATTTTGAAAGACTATCTTCGCGTGTCACCCACGACCACGGTGTGTCAGTCTCAAAACCTGGTATCAACACTTCTTCTAGCAGACTTATATTCCATAGCGGCAGTCTACCGCTCAGGACGTAGTCCTTTTGAGCTTGCATCAACATGATGAAAAGAAATTTATTTTCAAAAATGAACCTCCTCACACGAAGAATCTGAGGGTTCGTGATCATTTGATTTCTCCTTGTTGCAGTGGGAACTTCCCTCACAATGTCGGTCTGATGAGCGACCATTTTTAGAACTCTGAAGGGTCGGTGAAAAAGATGGAGGAGTTGGCTCGCAAAATGGTGGTGGTGCAATATACAGTAGACATGTGTGTAAAAATTCCGGATGGTGCACAAAACCCAGATTCAATCACAGTATCTTACGCACGGAAGTGGAAGTTTTTTCACACGCAAGAGCAGGAAAGCTTGTCGCACGGAAAAAGTAAAAATTTGGGCCAAGGGGGGACCCTCAGCTTATTTATAAAGCACAGATGCATCTTCTATTCCACACAGCCCTTTTCCATGTGCCATCTACATTTTTTCGTGCCACCAAGGAATTTGTTTCTATTCTTCAACATAAACTCAGAATCTATCCTTCAGGTTTCCTTTAAGCTCTAATTCTTAGGGGGGGCATTTTTTGACTCCAAAATCAAGAGGAGGGGCCCTTCAGAAGGATGAAAGAGCTTTGAATGAATCCAGGATGAAGAAAAGGAGATCCCAAGGCCCTGGGGGTGGTCGTGTGCATAATTGAAAAAAGCATGCACAAGCGGCCTTCGGCGCGCAAACCATTGCACACCGGCCTTCAATTCCTTGCCCAGAACTCTATCATCCGCGACCAGCCGCTTTGGCCCCACTTCCATGCCACAGGTGTCATCAAAAGGGGGTTTGCAGGCACGGGCCTGGTTCCACACTAAAGGTGGTGGGGAATGGTCATTTGTATTTCGGCTGCTCCGGTCCCTGCTTTCGAGCCCAAGGCATCGTCGAAAGGGGGTCTTCGTGGCCGGGACCGGTTCCACGATGAAGGCGGCGTCGAACGCCCATTTGTGTGGCCGACCCTGTGTCCGCACCCTAGGCGACGTCAGCCAGGGTTTCCATGCTGGTCTCTTGCATGCTTGTCCCTTGCGCGACACTGTGGGGACTCCAGCTATAAAACAAACTGTCTCCCCTACCTTCGGTGAATGGTAACCCGAAGGCGAAGCGATGCTCTACTACGCTAAAACCCCGTCTTCCGCGACCACACGAATAGCCGATGGTCTTCAGGTAGTGGTCTTTGCATGATAGATTCAGGGGCACCTTCGGACGGGCCCTCGAATCCTCATAAATTTTCAATGTACTTTTCATGCTATGGGACTTGTCTTGCGAGTAGGCCCCCTTTGCGTCAGGCGTTCTTGCGCGACACCTGTCTGGCTTGCACGCAACACCTCCATCTTGCGTTCCAACCCTTACTTTTTCATTCATACTTCCTATTTTATCTCGGCCCATTATCTAACATATGTTCCATGTGCTTCCCTCACCATGAGGCACCTTTTTCAAACTACCCTTACATGCGACACACCTGCGTCACATGTTCATTCACCAAGTATCCCCTCAAGTTTGCACGAAGTAATTTCAATGTCCCATGGACGATACTTCCTTTAGCGTTTCTTCGCATCACGATTCTTCATATTGGCATGATAATAGCTATTTCTTCTTTTCATAGCCACACTAACGTGGACCCCCCAATGGTTTTCTCCATAACACCCCCTAGACACGATGTTTCCTGCCCCTTTTCTTCACCAAGGTGCATAAGGTACCAGTTATATAAGTCCTAGGTGTGCGGAGTGAACCCACATCATCCGAGTTTCAGGACATTAAACTACCAAGAACCATCGTCCTCAGCACATGATGTTAAACTGTGACCTCACCCCGTGCATCATACGTGGGGTTCCCCCACCTTGGATATTCTGCACGGCCACTAGTCTCCACAGGAGTGAAATAATTCCTCACATGGAATGAGATCCTCTTAATCGGAGTGGTGTCTGTCTGTGGGGAAAGGGAAAGAATCTCAGTGTAATCCCCTAGCTTTTCTTGCAGGAGGAATCTCCCTACTCCTCCTTTCTTCATCGGTCCCAAGGACCAGAGAGGGGGGGATAGAGGATGGAACCCTCCTTTATTCGGTGCCAAATCACTCTCCCGCTGGGCTTTGTTTCCGCAGGGCCTCCATCTTGGAGTAAGTCCCAACTTCTCTGGGATACTAACCACGCATAATCCCCTATTTCCTCTTTGGGCCGCTAACTACATGTAGGCCCCACTTCACCTCCCACGGAGGCACCTTTCGTGATGTGATCATCAGGTCTCTGCTACCTCTTGTTTCTCACATCGAGCATGACTCACATGGTCTTAGATCAAGCACCGACCATGACATCTTCCCTACACATCCTAGAGTATAATCCCCACACCATATGAACTACATGGTCTTTGATCCTTCCCACGGTAGGGTACGTAGGAAGCCTCCATGAGGTTCAAGCCCACCACCATCCATTGTTCCCGACCATCTTCACATCGGTGTACCAAGCCCCCATAATCTAAACTACGAGGTCTTTGATCTTTGCCAAGGCAGGGTATGTAGGAAGCCTACTTGAGGTTCAAGACCACTACCATCCATTGGTCTTGACCATCTTCATGTAGGTGCACCAAGCCCACATAACCTAAACTACGTGGTCTTTGATACTTGCTAAGTCAGGGTATGTAGGAAGCCTCCACGAGGTTCAAGACCACCACCCATTGGTTGCTTCAACCCCACTCACGTCGGTTCACCAACACCATGGGAAGCCTATAGTGTAATCCCCACACCATCTAAACTACATGGTCTTTGATCCTTGCCAAGGTAGGGTACGTAGGAAGCCTCCCTGAGGTTCAATCCCACCACCATCCATTGGTCCCAACCATCTTCACATCAGTGCACCAAGCCCCCATAACCTGAATTACGTGGTCTTTGATCCTTGCTAAGTCAGGGTTCATCGGAAGCCTCCACGAGGTTCAAGCCCACCACCCATTGGTCACTCCGACCCCACTCACGTCGGTTCACCAACACCTTGGGCCACCTTAGAGCATAACCCCCCAAATGCCTCCCTATAACACGAACTACAATGTCTTTGATCTTTTCCAAGGCAAGGTACCTAGGAAGCCTCCCTGAGGTTCAAGCCCAACATCTTGTCATTCAAACCCCCTTCATGTTGGATCACCCTTGTCCTGCATGATGTTAAAGTATAGACCCTAATCAGTGGTAAGTCATTGTTTCCCCAGTCAACGGTAAGCCATTGCACACCAAGCCCCATCTGAACTACGAGGACTTTGATCTTTTCCACATCAAGGTACGTAGGAAGTCTCCTTGAGGTTCAAGCCCAACATCAACTAGGACCCCAGGTCCTTATTCACTTTATTTCATCGACTCCTTCCCCACACAACCTGAACTACATGGTCTTTGATTCCCTTCCATGGGGATACGTAGGAAGCCTCCTTGAGGATCAATCCCAATAACCATTGGTCCCGAACATCCTTCATGTTGGTTCCCACACCTTTACCTACATGGTCTTTGATCCATGCCAAGGTAGGGTATGTAGGAAGCCTCCTTGAGGTTCAATCCCACCATCCACAGGTCGTCCCGACCATCTTCATGATGGTTCGCCCCCATCGATCTATAATCTGTTGCGACCCCATCCAGCAACAAGCCGTTGGGACCTCAATCAGCGGTAAGCCACTATGATCCCATTCAGCAGTAACTCGTCAACAGTCTTATCCAGCGGTAAGCCATTGTGACCCATCCAATGGTAAGCCATTGAAAATCCCAAACAGAGGTAATCCGTCATCAGATGAACTATGTAGACTTTGATTCCCTACCACAGGGATATGTAGGAAGCCTCTTTGAGGCTCAAGACCAAAACCATTGTCATCCTCATGGCGGTTCCATCCCATTCACCATCCACTTCACTCAACCGCTCCATCATCCATCCTGATTCTTACCCAGGCCGCCACATCCTGGTGGGATTAGGCTGCCTCATACCCCATTCCCCTTAATAGTAATCGGGAGGTCAACCACACATTGTCCCCAACATCAGTATTCCCTCTGGGGGTTGCACTCATCTGATCCACTATAATCAGTGTTCTGATCAGTCTGATCCATCTCCGCTAGATGTTAAACATGCGGCACACCCTGTGTTAAACATGGGAAGCTGAGGAAAACCTTAGATACATGTCCATAGAATATGATTCCATGTCTTCGATATGGTGATAGCAAGAGTTTCATGAACAACGTATTAAATCTATAAGGGAGACCCGGACTAGGTGATGAGTTTCGAGGAGGAATCCGAGGAAGGAAGAACCGACATCCCATCATCATATTTCAATCAAAGGGAAAACATCCCTAAAAAAGTGATGGATACCACCTGCCTTTGCAAAGTGGGAATGTGGGGAAACAGCTATGCGTCCCCCATAGACGGATGTGCACGCCTCGACGAAAGCATCAGAAATGATGTATTCAAAAACATAGATAAAAAAATAATCAAAATAGATATAAATCATAACCCACTAAGTTATTCATATATATAACGTTTTTTATAAAGATCATAATTTAAACCATTATTCATAATAAGGTTAAAGGAAATCTATGAATGGTCGAGCTCAGATGTTTAGTAAGGGTAAACTAGGGACATATTAATGATCAAATTAGTTTAACCTGATCATAAAGGATTGAGAGAATGAGACAACATTTTAAAGCCATACCCAGTATATAATATATCATAATTTTTGAGTAATGGAATAATTATTGATAGTATATAGGACCTAAATAATAAAATAATCAAAGAACATGATCTATGAGAATATAATAATGGAATATGACATATGTTTTTAGAATAAACCAAATCATAGGGTATCATTTACTTAGTAAAGGATCAATTCAAAGTCCATCATAGTGGATTGGGTTCACTACCCATTCCATCATATCTTTAGTCAATGTTCACTCCCATGTCCATCATAGTGGAGAAATTCCCTTACTGAACTGGGTTCACTCCCCATTCTAGTCCTTATTATCTCAATATATATCCTTTATTACCTAATAAATTAGATGGACATATAATTCTAGGATCACCTAATTACCAATCATAATATATTAATTTTTTTTCCACAATATCATAAAACAGTCATCATATATCATTTATATTTGAAAACATAAGATCTTTACAAACATTTCAATAATCTATTAGAGTATAATTAGTGGAAAATAAATGGGTCTCATAAAAATGTTATCATCAAAATCATGAAACTTTAGGAAAAATAATTAGGATGATATCCTTGGATCATATCCCCATTAAATCATATATAACATCAGAGGATGTTATTGTAAATGAAAATGGTTTTTAATGATCACTGTAATAGTTCTTGAGGAAAATACACATTTAACTTTGGAATAATTTATTTAAAATCTAAAAATTTCCAAAATATTAAGGAAAACTTTTTATTTGAAACTAAACATGGAAAATTATAATGTAAAATTCAAATAATTGAATGGTCATGATAGTGGGAAATTCCATTTGTGTAGTCTATGATAATGTTGAGATTCCTTTCATATTTTCTATAATATTTCATAAGTACATCCTTCTAAAAATGAAAAGAATATTAGTTTTAATTTTTTTTAAAAAAAGTAAAACAAGTTTAAAAATGACTTTTATAACACCACAAACATTTTATGGTATGATTCTCTTAAATACATACTATTCGTAGACTATATTTTATAAAGCATTGTGTTCCTCTGAAACAACAATTGTTTATTTAGGAGTTAGTCATAACCTATCCATTAAACATAAATTTTCCACTTCTGTGTTTTGAATTTCAAAAAAATGGTCATCTGGTGTTATGACCAGTAAGTCATTTGGAGACTGATAGAACTAACTTGATTTTTGATGAATATTAACATACCATTATGAATAGTAATATGAATAGTAATATGCCCCTTATGAATAATAAATAAATATTATATTTTATTTTCTAAAAATAATAAGATAATGAGATCATAATTAATTTTTCAATGTGATATAAAACTAATTATACCTTTAAAATTGTTATTTTTTGAATTAAATTTTATTTTATTTAAAAATTAAATTAAAAATACATAAAAAAATTACTTTTAAGGAATGGAGTTCATTTTTTAATTCTACATGTTGAAAATTGGTTAGGGTGAATTTTTGGGATTTTTCTAAAATACTTGAATTTTTCTTGAATAGTGAAAATACAGTTTTGAGTTTTCACTAGTTTAATGACATCATAATGATATAATAATTAACATAAATGGATGGTAGACTTTTCTGTAGTAACATATGACATTAGGTGTCCCATATGGCAGAAACCATGGGAAAATTCCATGGGCAAGCCCATGGTTTTGCAAAAACCACTAATGAGGTGTCCCTTTTAATTAATAAAAAACTCCCTCTTAATTACTATAAATACCCACTCACCCCCTTAGTTTCCATTAATTCCAAACTCATTATACTATAATATCTGGAATTATTACATCCCTACGAGTCTTCCCGAGGTTTCCTCAAACCCCCAAGCTCCCAACCTTCTTGTTTTGAGAGTTACTCTACAAGGTAAGAGAATCAAACACCCTTCGCTTTTCTTAAAGCTTTCATTTATGTTTTCTCTTCTATTTTCAATTAGATTATGTTGGGATATGTCATTATATATTCCCCTTACTACCAATTTTATTTATGAGTGAGTAGATACCCACTTTCTCTCATAAAACTATTTTATGAAATTTTAAGTGACGTCTTTTGGCTGTCGAATTTTTGTGAGAGATTTCTCAATTTTTCTTCTATTTTGAGTTCATTTATTTTTTAATTCTTTCCTCATCTACCATCATACAAATGATATGATAATTATAGTAACTTAAATTAAATGGAATTATATTATTCTAATGGAATATTTCATAATTATATCTCTTTCCCCCTCCTCTTATACTAAAAAATAAAAACACCGTCTCAGATGTGTTAATTTATCACATTCAAGGACGACGGGTTCTCAATTTTCATTACCATATTAAATTATGATCATGAAACCATTTTTATGGTTAAAAAAGATTAGAATATATTTATTTCATCTTATTATTGTTCTGTAATCCCTACACACTCATAATATGGAATAATAATACAAAACAAGTTCATTTTGAACAAAGCCGCCATGCAAAATCCAAGCATTTATCAATAACTTTTAACTAATGATCCATCCTCAAGTATATAACCCAGAGTCATTATAAGATCACTTATATCTCTTTAATGTCACTAATAATATATATTATAAATTGTTTATGTTTAAACACATTTCAAACAAACTTACAATCATGAATACGAGTAAACGAATCATGAAAACCAAGGAAGAAAATGCTCCAAAACAATAACATTGATCCTCTTAAACCCATAAAATGGTACTTGAATGAACATAATAAAGTTATAATAAATCAATTAAATGTGTATGAGGTTATTGAATTATTAATTAAAGAAGCTAAATTTTATTATCCATTTCATTAAAACAAACAAGGAACACACTTGATCATAAGGTAAGTGGTTTCTCATCTCACATTCATTTCTGTGAGATTTCCATCATTCAAAAATTATTTCTTGTATGTGGTATATGTGTACTTTAATTTGATATATAATAACATGATTATATTTATATTCATGTTATTCAATGATTCATTTGATGGTTATTAAGTTCTGGTCATATGATTTGACCAATTACATTGTGGTAAGGGACTTTGTCTCAACTACCATTTTGTTGTGACTAACTTTGCATTGTGCACCTAATAATCCTTATGTGGTGTAGCTACTACCCATTTGAGATAAATTTTCATTTAAAATTATATTTCTATTAAATATCCATAATCTCATATCATGTATATGTTTATTGTCTAAACCATATACCATTTTATATACAGTGTACAATTGGAAAGTTATTTTAACTATGGAAATATTGATGAATCCATATTCTATACTCTATACGAATATTGAAAAGGCATATTTATATTTTATTAAAAAAATGTATAAATAATTATTTGGACATTTAGTGGAGGGTGGGTCCCTCTATAGCCCCTTGACGCATCGACATGTCTCATGAGACAAATCAGTTGGTGACAGAGCCTTCGAGTTTGTTTCCTAAAAATCAGACGATTTTCTACCCACAGAATGAAACTGTTTTAATGGTATTATGGTTTCATGTTCCAGATACATTAAATAAAATTAATAATCATTCTATTTATTCATTTTTAGTTATTACTATCAATGATGTTTGCAATATGTCAAAAACTACTGATGTAGTTTCAATCTCCTTTTATTAATGGCGTGAGTCTTTCATTTATTCACGATGACATATTGACTATGTCAAATAGTTTATGATTCAGTTATTATTGATTCTTTCTTCCACTATATGTAACCCTTACTGAGAATTTTAGCTCACCAATTTCAGTGTATACCTTCAATAGGTTATGAAGAGGAGATTATTTATTGTGTTCCTTTGGATCCAGTTTTTAGTTTTTGTTATGTATTGTATTTTGTAACCTTTTCCAATGTAATTTGAGTTACATATGTGTATATAGTTTCTTCCAGACTACTCAACTGATCCTTCCTTTGGGATTTTTATTCCTTCTAACCATGCCAATATAACAATTAATGCACCAACTCTGGTCTAGAGGGGTCGGGTTGTTACAGTTGGAATCAAAGGAAGTTTAGTAGATAGCATGGAAACTAGAGTAAGAAATGTATAGTAGAGAATAAAGCCCTAAGGTACTATTTGATGATAAATGTACAAAAATGTCCTGGTGTTTTGGTAAGGAATAGGTTATGGGAATCTTTCTAGAAAATACATCCTTTTCTGGATACGAGCAGGTAGAGGTGTCTCTAGCATAGATGTACCTAGGAGTGAATGCTCTAACAAGGTTTTTTAGGCTTGACCTGGGGTATACTGGTACACGACAATGGGCCTTGCTGCACTCTTGGTTACAAAACTCATTGGGGATATTCTTAGGATAATTCATATTCTCATTACAAGACATTAAAAATGATTGAAATGTAAATTATTCCACAAGGAAACCATTTTTCTAATTATGGGATTAGCCATGCAAAGGATCTCAATTTATGCTATGTATTTTGTTAAGTTATGATTATGCATTATGATTCATACCCTAATCTATTGTGTTCCATTATTTATAAATTACATCTAATGGAATAAGTGGAATCAATACTCATTGGAAATGTAGGTATCTCCCCACTGAGCTAGTCAACATAGTCAATGTTGGAGAAAATCAGATCGTGAGTATATTGGGACAACTTACTCAGGTTGTATCGAATAACCATTCCACACCTGTGTTGGATCATTTCATGCAGCAAAAGCCCCCATATTTTAGTGGAACTACTAATCCATTAATTTCTGGGCAATGGATCATGTCCCTTGAAAATATATTCATGGAATTAAGATGCAATGAAAATGAAAAGGTAGTACTGGCGGTGTATTGCCTCAAGGGCGCCGCTGATCAATGGTGGTCCTTGATTTAGAATACCACAGAGGAAGAAGAAATAGATGATATGGAATGGAGGAAATTTAATGAAATATTCTTCGAAAAATACTTCCCTCATGAGAAATGAATGGAAATGAAGATGAAGTTCCTTGGCTTAAATAAAAGGGAAGAAAACAATGTTGTAGAGTATAACGCTACCTTTACAAGGCTATCCAGGTATTCCATAGATTACATACATGACTCGGCAGGCAAGATTGATCATTTCTTTGAAGGTCTTAAGACAAGTCTTCGTTGGGCACTGGCTTCTCAAACATTTTCATCATATGATGAAATTTCATCAAGTGCCATCAAAATAAAGAAGGAATTTTTCAGATAAAATTTATTCAAGGGAAACCAAGATAAAAAGCAGTACTCTGATAACCAAGGGAAAGGTGAAGTTCCAAATAAGAACAGGGGAATGAAGAAATTCCCATTATGCGGGAAATATGGAAATAATCATCTTGGAAAGTTCATGAAAGGAATGGGAGTCTACTATAAGTGTAAAGAAAAGGGTCATATGTATAATGAATGCAAGGGGAAGAAAAAAATTGATGATGTTCAATGATACAATTGTAGAAAATTTTGACACTATGAAAATGAGTGTCCTAAGCTCCAAGGAAACATGCCTCAGAAAAGGCCAAGAGAGATAGAGAGGTCTTATAAGATTACAACCATGGAATTTGAAGTTCATAATGATGTGGTGGTAGGTACTTTAATTGTTTTCTCAAAATTAGCCAACAATTTATTTGATTCTAGATCATCACATTCATTTATATCTTCCCAGTTTTCCAATAAAACTATACATGTCCAATTTGATTTAATAAAGGAGTTATCATTCAAAACTCCCAGGGATGCATCATTACAACAAAGGCATGTCAACTAGTCCCCCTCATGACACATAAGAATGCTTTAGTTTCAATCCTTATAATAATACCAATGACTGAATTTGATATAATTCTCAGTATGAATTTCCTTTCATACTATGATGTGAAGATTTATTGCAAGAAAAAGGTAGTTATAATTTTTGAAAATGGTGTAGAATCTCTTATCTTTAGAGCATAGACCTCGCCATCTGATTCTTATCTAGAACTTCTACTAGTAGCTCTATTGAATGAAATTATTGGAGAGGAATAGAACCCAACATCTATGGGTGAGTAATAAAATCTTCAAATTGAAGATGTGCATATAGTGAAAGAATACATTGATGTGTTTCCAGAGGATTTACCTGGACAACCTCTAGAGTAAGAAATTTAGTTTTACATTGAATTAATTCCTGGTGAAAGTCCTATATCAAAAACCACTTATACAATGCACACTATGGAGTTAGTGGAGCTAAAGAAACAACTATTGGAGTTGAGTGACAAAAGATTTATTCGACATAGTGTTTCTCCATGGGGAGCCCCGATCATATTTGTCATGAAGAAAGATGGATCCATGAGGCTATGCGTTGATTACAGTGAAATAAATGCTATTACAATAAAGAATAAGTATACTCTACCTTGGATAGATGATTTATTTGATCAACTTCGTGGATCTCAATACTTTTCAAATATTTTCTTTCAACCCAAATATCATCAGCTGCATGTGAGGAAGGAATATATTCTTAAAATAGCATTTCAAACATGGTATGGGAATTATGAGTTTACAGTGATGCCTTTTGGACTGACTAATGCACCCTCTATTTTCATGGATTTAATGAATAGTGTTTTCAAGGAATATCTTGATAACTTTGTTGTGGTATTCATTGATGATATCCTAGTATACTAAAAAAAATTATGAATACTATGAGGATCACTTACAGATTATTCTGAAAACTCTTGGATAAAATGAATTATATGGGAAGTTTAGAAAGTGTGAATTATGGATTTAATCAGTTTCTTTTCTAAGAAATATTGTGTCTAAGGATGGAGTCCTAGTTGATCCTGCAAAAACGAAGTCAATCCTAGACTGGATCATACCAACAAACATGACTGAGGTACATATTTTTATTGTCTTAGCAAGTTACTATCTGTGTTTCGTTCTGAATTTTTCCAAACTACCTAACCCGTTAAGCAAGCTCCCACATAAAGGAGTTAAGTTTGTGTAGACAAAATAATGTCTAAAATGCTTCAGAAAATTGAAAATAATATTGGTCAATGCTTAAATTTTGACACTTCCATCTGGAAGTGATGGATTTTTAATATACAGTGATGTATCAAAGAATGGGTTAGGTTGCGTCCTTATGAAAAATGGTAATGTAATTGCTTATTATTCAAGGTAGTTGAAGACTCATGAGAAAAATTATCCAACACATGATCTTGAGTTAGCAGATGTAATGTTTGCTCTGAAAATATAGATAAATTATTTTTATGGTGAAAAATGTGAGATATATATAGATCACAAGAGTTTGAAATACATTTTCACACAAAAATAACTCAACATGAGGCAAAGGAGATGACTTGAGTTAATCAAATATTATAATTTTTCAATACACTACCACCCAGGAAAGGAAAATAAGGTGGAAGATACATTAAGCAAGAATGATCATGGACTTCTGAATCAAATGAGTTTTGAGAGAGATCCTATATTCATGGATCTACTAAATATGGATATGGGAATTGTTAAGGAAGGGAAAATATTTTTCCTCTTTAAAATGATTTCTAAACAATATTTACTAGATATGATAAAAAGATATCAATTTGATGATGAAAATATACACAAGAAAATTATTTCTGTTAAGGAAGGGAGATTGGAAGACTTTGTGTATGAGGAAGGAGTTCTAATGTTTGGGAAGAGTTTATGCATTCCATAAGTACCTGAGATAAAATGGTAAATATTAGATGATGATCATAGCTCAAATTTCTCTATACACCATGGGAGCAAAAATATGTATAGATATATGAAGGAATATTTTCTGTGGATAATATGAAGTGGGAAATTACAGACTACGCGTCATGGTGTCTTGTTTGTCCACAAGTGAAGGAAGGGATAAAACATCCTAGAGGAGTGATTCAACCTCTACCTATTCCTATGTGGAAGTGGGATAACATTATGATGGTTTTTTTCACCAGACTGCTGAGGAAACCCAGAAGGAATGATGAAATATGGGTAATTGTTGATCATCTCACAAAATCCACACATTTCCTTCCCATAAGAGAGGATTTACCACTTGAGATCCTAGAAAGACTTTATATTAATAACGTTATAAGACTTCATGGTGAACCTCTATCGATTGTGTATGATCGAGATCCATGGTTTACATCAAAATTCCGGAAAAGTCTCTATAAGTTTTTGAATACTAAGCTTTGTATGAGTACTGCTTATCACCCCCAAAACGACTGACAGTCTGAAAGGACTATTCAAAATCTATATGACATGATGAAGTCATGATCTCTTGACTTACGAGGTATGTGGGATCAATACTTTCCTTTGGTGGAATTTTCCAACAACAATAGTTTCCATTCTAGTATTCAAATGGCTCTATATGAATCATTATATGGAAAGAGATGTTGAACTCCAACTTGTTGGGACGGATTTGGTTAGAGGAAACTTATAGGCCCAAAACGTATTGAAGAGACCACGAAAAATGTGAAGACAATCCAAGACCATATTAAAGCATCCCAATATAGGCATAAGAGTTATGTTGATAACCGGAGAATGGATTTGGAATTCTAAGTAGGAGATCATGTCTATCTAAAATTATCTCCATGGAAGGGTGTCTTAAGGTTCGGTAAGAAAGGGAAACTGAGCCCCATGTACATCAGACCATTTGAAATTCTAGAAAGAATCAGAGAAGTATCTTACCATTTAGAAATTCCACCAAGTCTCTCTAATGTCCATGATGTGTTCCATGTGTCATTGTTGAAGAAATGCATTCCAGACCTAATGCATGTACTCACCTTTGAAGAAATAGAACTGGAACCTGATTTGTCATAATGTGAAGATCCAATCGGGATTCTTAACACAATAAAGAAGGTATTGATAAATCAATCAACTCATCTAGTAAAGGTTCTTTGGAGAAACCAAAATATATAGGAAGCAACATGGGATCTAGAGGATTTCATGAAGAAGAACCACCCACATATTTTTGGTGGGCTTTATACATAAAATTTCAAGGATGAAATTTCAGAAGGAGGGAATAATATAACACCCCAAACATTTTATGGTACGCTTCTCTTAAATACATTATATTCATAGCCTATATTTCATAACGCATTGTGTTCCTTTGAAACAACACTTGGTTATTTAGAATATAGTTATAACCTATCCATTAAACACAAATTTTCTACTTCTATGTTTTGAATTTTAGAAAAATGGCCATCTAGAGTTGTGACCAGTAAGTCATTTAGAGACTGATTGAACCAACTTGATTTTTTTTAATAGTAACATACCCTTATGAATAGTAATATGTCTCTAATTAATAGTAAATAATGATAATATTTTCATTTCTTAATGTTATAATATAATGAGATCTTAATTAATTTTTCAATTTGATATAAAATTAATTATACCTTTAAAATTGATAATTTTTGAATCAATTATTATTTTATTAAAAAATTAAATTAAAAATACATAGATAATTATTTTTTAAAAATGGAGTTCATTTTTGAATTCTACATGTTGAAAAATGGTTTTGGTAATGTTTTTGGATTTTTCTAAAATACTTTACTTTTTTATGAATAATAAAAATACAGTTTTGAATTTTCAGTAGTTTAATGACATCATAATGATATAATAATTAATATAAAAGGCTGGTAGACTTGTGTACAATATAATATGACATGAGGTGTACCAAGTGTCTGAAATCATGGGCAAATACCTTGGTCAAGCCCATGGTTTTTCAAAAACAACTAATGAGGTGTCACTTTTAATTAATAAAAAACTCCCTCTTAATTACTATAAATACCCACTCACCACCATTAATTTTCTACCATTAAAAACTCATTATCCTAGAATCTATGGTAGTAGTACCTCCCTAGGAGTCCTCCCAAGGTTTCCTCAAACCCCCAAGGTCCCTACCTTCATGTTTTGGGAGTTACTCTACAAGGTAAGAGAATCAACAACCCTTCTCTTTTCTTAAAGATTTAATTTATACTTTTTATTTTATTTTCATTTGGATAATAATGGGATATGTCATTAAATATTCCCATTACTTACCATATTAATTATGAGTGATTAGATACCCCCTTTCTCCAATAAAACTATTTTATGAAATTTTATGTGACGCTGTTAGGATACTGAATTTTCATGAGAGATTCTCAAACTTTCTTCTATTTTGAGTTCATTTCTTTTATATTTCTTTCCTAATATTCCCTCATACAAATTCTATGATAATTTCAGTACCTTACACGAACTGGAATTAGATTATTCTAATTTAATATTTCATCATCATCTCTCTTTCAACCCTCCTCTTATACAAAAATTAAAAACACCATCCGAGATGTGTTAATTTATAACATTCAAGGATGAAGGGTTCTCAATTTTCATCCCCATATTAAATTTAGGTCATGAAACCATTTTGATGGTTGAAATAGATCATAATATATGTATTTCATCTCATTAATGTTCTATAATCCCTATTCACTCACAGTATGGAATAATAATACAAAACATGTTCATTGTGCACAAAACCGCCAAGCTAAATCCAACCATTTATCAATAACTTTTAACTTATGATTCATCCTCAAGTATATATCCTAGAATCATTATAAGATTATTTATATCTATTTAATGTCACTAATAACATATATTAACAATTCTGGATGTTTAAACACATTTCAAACAAACTTCCATTCATCAATACAAGTAAACGAATCATGAAACCAAAGGAAGAAAATGCTTCCAGAAAAATAAAATTGATCCTCTTAAACCCATAAAAGGACCATGAATGAACATAATAAAGTTATAATAAATCAATTAAATGTATAATATTTTATGGAAATATTAATTTATGAAGATAAATTTTATTATCCAGGTTATTAAAATAAATGAAGAACACAATCAATCATAAGGTAAGGGGTTTCTCATCTCACTTTAATTTCTGTGATATTTCCATTGTTCTCTAATTTTTTCTTGTACGTGGTATATGTGTACTACTATTTGATATATAATAACATGATTATATTTATATTCATGGTATTCAATGATTCAATTGATGGTTATTAAGTTCTGGTCATATGATTCGACCGATTACATTGTGGTAAGGGACTTTGTCTCAACTACCATTTTGTTGTGACTAACTTTGTATTGTGCACCTAAAAATCCTTATGTGGTGTACCTACTACCGATTTGAAATCACAATTCATTTGAAATTATATTTCTATTAAATATCCATAATCTCATATCATTGATATTATTGTTTTATAAATTGTATACCATTTTACATACGATGTATAATTGGAAAGTTATTTTAACTATGGAAATATTGATGAATCTGTATTCTCAACTCTATACAGATATTGAAAAGGAATATTGATCTTATGTTAAATCAATGTATAAATAATGATTTGTAATTTTAGTGGTGGATGGGTCCTACTATATCCCCTCGATATATTGACAGGTCTCATGAGACAAATTAGTTTGCAACAAACCCTTCGAGTTTGTTTCCAAAAATCAGACAGGTTTCTACCCACAGAACTAAACCATTTTAACAGTATTATGGTATCATGTGCCAGATACATGATGTCCAATTAATAATATTTTTCTTTATTAATTATCATTTATTACTATCTATGACGTTTACACTATCAAAAAATTACATGGATGCGGTTTCAATCTCAGTTTATTAATGACATGAGTCTTTCATTTATTCACCATGTCATATTGACTATGTCAAATTGTTTATGATTCAGTTATTATTTATTCGTGCTTAAACTATTTTTAACCCTTACTAAGCATTTGGGCTCACCCCTTTCATTTTCTACCTTCAACAGGTGATTAAGAGGAGATCATTTATTGAGTTCCTATGGATCCAGTTTTTTGTTTTTGTTATGTATTGTATTTTGTAACCTTTTACAATATAATTTGAGTTACATCTATGTATATATTTTCTTTAAGAATACTAAACTGATTGTTCCTTTGGGATTTTTATTCCTTATAACTATTCCAATATAACAAGTAATGCACCGACTCTGGTCTAGAGGGGTCGGGGTGTTACAAGTTTAAACATTCATAGGAGAGTATTAAAAAAATCCATGAATTTTTTAGAAAACATATATGTGGATGATAAAATATTTTCAACCTAATAGAGAATTAAAGATGGTTTTCAATAAAAATGTCTTTTGGTTGTATTGAGTTATTAAAGAGAAGAAAATGATACAAAAAAAACTTAATCGAAATAAATAACTACAAGGGAAGAAAGTTAATTGGATTCTTGGGATATATTTCCTGAAATTTAATCATCCAAAACATAATCATAAATAATCCCAATAAATAATGAGATTGTAACATAATTCCATTACCTCATGTTCAAATTACATTGAAAGCACTATAACATTTTCATAATAATTTTAAATTAATTATAATTATATAAATAATTATATTAAATATTTTAATGTTATACATGACCCACTTACAACATTTCATCACCCATATATTAATAATTCCATTATAAAATCATTATTTTTGGGTGTTAACTCTTAATTTTTTTAAAAAAATCAGTTTGGTAATTTCAGACATTATAAATTGAACTTGGTTTCATAATCTATAAAATATTTATCATCATATTAATATGATATATATATATATATATTTAGATAAACACATAATAGGTAGAGATTGAAAAATGGATTACACAATTAATAGAGGCGATGTAATGTATGTACATATGAGTGATGTTTTCACTTAATGAAAGATGGAATGGAATAATGGTGAATAATAATTCAAACTTCCATAATAATTATTATATCAAATATATCAAATATATTCATTAAATATATCTTTATTTCATTCAATGTAAATAGAAAATGGAAACTGAATTTGATCTCAACATAGACGTGGCAGTCCACACGTACACATTAGTAACATTGTCATTTTACAAAATATTATAAGGTGAGAAGGTAGATAAAATATTATAATTACACAAAGGATTATTAATTCATAAATATAATTTATAAACATTAAACCCATTATAATACCCTTCCATAAAATATGGTGATGGAAAATGATTTATATCTCCATGTGGCAGTAGTAGTCTAGAAATACTTACGAGCAATACATTCACACCCAATTGATGAAAAAAGAGGGTGAATAATGGCGGTTACATAATCAAAATAAAATTTTAGTATATTTTGGGTACATGTTTTATTATTTTACAATGAATACCACATAATCAGTGGAGGAATAATAATTAATAAATTGAAAGATTTTGGGTAAAATAATTTCCACTACTTTGGTAGTCAACTTTAGATCCATTCCTAAGGGCTATTATAATGATTTTTAAGGTTTTTGAATTTATTGAGCACTTAAATTGTTATTTTGGGATGTTCAACGTTTCATAATAAATTTAATATATTTAGAAGTTGTTTTAGAAATTATTTTTTATATTATATGGAGGATTTAAAATGGGTTTTCAAATTAAAGAAGTAATTTTAAGGTGTTAAAATTATATTTGGAGATTAATTTATTTGTTTTTTAAAGTGATTAAAATGTTTTAGAATTGTTTTGGGGATTTTGGTATTGATAATAAAATCTTTTATTAATTATTTTTAATTTTTTTTAAGTAGAAATAAAATATTTTTGAAGTTATTTTTATCCATACGCATGGTCATATCTCTAAAAAAACATAAATTGTGGTTAAAAAATATGTGTAAGGATAAAAAATATTTTCAATGTGTTATTTAATTTTATATTAGTTATTTCAATATATATGTAAGGGTAACCCTTAATTTTCAAGGTTTACATAAGGGTAGACAACTACAGTGTATGGGTTGGTTGAAGTCTCAACCACTACGTAAGGGTAAATCCTTCCTTTAAAAGGTTGTGTAAGGGTACCTACCCCACTATGTAATGGTAATATGATATTCCATAGCTCATATAAGGGAAAATACTTAGTATAATAAGGGTACCAACTTATGTGAGGGTGGAGTTTTTAAGGGTATTTACTCATGTAAGGGTAAGACAAGTATTGCATGCGGGTATTTGTGAGTTTTATAAGGTTGTGTAAGGGTTCATTGAAACTCACATAATGTTATATAAACTATTTAACATGATAGGTAAGGGTATAATTGACCTAAATAAGTGTTTGAATATATTTCCTAAATTTTATTAATGGTATCCATCTGCATAAGTGTAAAAAATGTTACCCTTATGTAGCATTGTGGTGTCATGTAAGGGTAGAGGTTAATATATTAAAAATATCATTTTCATCCTAAAAAACAAGTATAAAAATCATTAAATGTAATTAAGGTAATTAAATTTTTAAATCAGTATTATTTATCTTAGATTTTTTATATTTAATCTTTTGACTTCTCCTAATTTTAAAAGTTATGAATGTGTTTCATGGGGAATTAATTGGGAGCTAGTTAATTTCAGATTTGATAGCCATGATACCATATATATGTATATTATAATAAAACCATATATTTTATTCTTTCCTCATTATCAAGTCCATATGATCCCAAATACTCCTATATAGTCTTGAAAAGCTATTTTCATCTAATATTCTCCCTCATGAACCAGACCTGTGACTTTCACGATGAAGAAATATCCCCCTCTCCAATATCATTATAGGTTCAAAAATATCATGTGGAAAATAAATACCATGTAGGGGATAAGTGATGTTTTCTTTTTCATACTATGGGAAAGTGAAACTACCATGATTTAGTTTCTTTTTTAAAAGGTGAGATTAACCATAATTAGATAAAAATATAGGAAATAACTATATGATGAATGAAAATGTCATAATCTAGAAGGAGGAGAATAAAATATAACTTGTGAAATTATATTTATGATAAATAAATATTATTAATTTTATAATTTTAAATGGAATTTCAATTTATATAGTTTATTTTTTGGACTAAAAATAGTATAATTTTAGAAATTAGAATCTCTGTGATAATATTATTTTAGGAATTTAAATAGAAGTTTACTACTTAATGGAAAGAGTTAACCATTTTTTTAATTTCCAAAATTGTAATAGAAATTATATTAAATTCTATGGATAATTAATTTTTTTCATGTAATCTATAAACTACTTATTAATAAATATACATAATGAATATTTTTGATAATAATTTTAACAATGAAAATTAATGATTTATCACATGAATTAGATAACACTGTTTGATATTTAGTAGGATTATATAAATAATGGTAGACACAAAATTTCATGTTGTAAAATATTGATAATTATTATGGAAATTATCCAAGAGGGAGAAACAAATAACATCATGATATTCTGAATGTATTAATTTGGTAAAATCAAAATGAAAGAATATTTTAGTATTAAATTTCATAAATAATTTTTTTGAGAATTATCTTCATAACTATGTATATTATATAATTTAAAGAGATATTTTAACATGTTTTATTCTATTTTATTTTTATAATAAATATTTTTTCACATGTAGAAGTTTATTCATGTTTGGATATGGTAACCACATGTTAAAATTTAGTTAAATTTAGGAATATAAGTTTTATCATATGTTGAAATATTAATATTCATTTTTGAAATACTTGGGATGTGTGATCACATTATTTTGAAATATATTTTGTTTCCATTGATATTGAATCGATAGTATAAAATATATTATTATTGTTTTTAAGAGGGTTTTATATGATTATATATTGTTCCAAAAAATTTCAAGCTTGAGTGGGTTACCCAACCCATACTCCAAATAATTTAGAAAAAGAAAAAGAAACTACAAAGTGATGACACAAGGTGAGGTGTATTTTCCCCAACTAGAAATTAGGAGATTAAAAAATTAGAGTCATAAAGTTAATGGAATCCATGTAAATATGCAAGTTAGTGATAATACAATGTATCTACACCATCCATCCATTTTGTTTGTGTTCAAAATACCCCAAAATTATCTACAAGGGAAACCTTTCTACAAATCCTCCTTTATAGATATATGGAAACAATCCATTCTTTGAGTTCTTCAAAATAGAGTCATGAAAGATCCATTATAGATTCATAAACTGGTTGACAATAAAATACATCATCTCTTCCATTCAACTATAGATTTTATAAAAACACAAAAATGTTAATTCTTTTTTATAATGAATGAGGAATATAAAAAATAATTATCATCAAGTTTGTTAATAATTAATAAAACATTATAAGGTAGATTTCCATATTAAATAAGTAACATTTTACCTTTAATATTTATATGGTTTAGTTTGATGAGATTTATTTTTAATAAATAGGTTAATTAGAGAAATTAATGAGAACTTAATGACTTCATAAATAAATTATTTTGGGCAGAGCATGCTTAGTGTTTCTTGATTAAGGGTAGAAGTCCTTACTTGATGTGTCTATAGTTTCCTTTACATTTATCTGTGGAACAATATTTTTAATATATCTTTATGCTCTATAGTATTAGAGGCTTGATATGATTTAATTTTGACCTTGTGCTGTTGGAATAATTGGTGGGAATGCCCAAGGATATGATGGTGGCACAAGGTGCCAATAATGATGATAATAATGGCATGTGGTGTATATTTTGATGATGATGATAGGCAGAGATTCCCAAGGTTACGATTGTTTCATGGGTTTTTAGTTATGATGATGATGTTATCATGGTTTTTCAAATGTGTTATTATGTGTAGTGGTGTCAGTGAAGGTACCAAGACTAATAGAATGGGTTAAAGCTAGGATTTCCCATTGTTGTTACTAAAATATGGGATGCTTGTTTGATAATGAATATTCTTGTTTAATTTCAGATTGTTAGTTGATATTTATGTTATTAGTTTTCAACTATAAGAAGTTGTTTGATACTATTCACTATGAGTGCATCATTTTTTGGTTTCTAGGGATGATTTATAAAGTACTTGAATGATTACAAAATTATAAAGGAATTAATGAAATAATGTGGTTGTTTCACAATGCTTACTTTATGATGATTAAATACAAGATAATAAAAGATAATAATTCATAGTTCCATCAACACATGTCTTAGAAGATTAAAATGCTATTATTGGAAATGAAATTGATAATAACTATTGATTGATTAATTAATTAATTCTTTAACATGAATTATGATTTGTTCATGCTTATTTCATACCTATGATTTAATAGTGGTAGTCTAGAGTCATGGGAGAAATTATTTGAATTTTTTTCTAATGATCAAGTAGTTTCCCATAGTATTATTCATATCCTTAAATATATCATTAACATTTTTTTGATTTCATATGCTACGCCACCTATGTTAGTAGGGATACTATCACCCAATGTACTATGGGAGGGTGTTATCATGAACATATAGGTTCATGAAGAATAGATGGATGACTACCCCCTTTGTGCCTCCTCTCTTATACTGGTAGATTATTTAATATTATTCATAGTGGTTATCTTTTTCCATATATGTGTAAATTACTGTGATAGTTTTTAGTTATCTCACAGACACATATATCTAGATATAATATTCTAATTGTTATTATAGATTTTGTTGTGTATGGTATATGATGTCTTGACTTATAATATATTACATATAGGATGTGTTGGATCCCAGAAACTACTTAGTTACTATATGGATATCTATTTGGGATGATGAAATAATGTGTTGCATGTGGTGTATGATATGTCTGCCTACCTATCTTGATGATGTCATACATTATCCTAGGTTTCCTTGTGATTGAATTTAGAGAGAAACAGTTCAGGATGTATTATATTAGGTCAAATGGGAAAACCAATGGGAAAGAGGTAGCAGGGTACCCACTTTTCAAATTTTATTATGAGATATATTGTATAATATAAAGGGTGAAAATAGGAATGGGGATGATTGGAAATTAATGGTACACCTATTTAGGTGATTAGTTGGTTTAATTTATTTACTTACTAGGATTTAGTATAATTCTTTCAATTTTTTCATGAGAGGTTTTAGGAGGGATTCTACTAAGTATACATGTTAGTCTCACACTATGTGTATGTAATATTATTTTGTTCAGTTAGTAGGAGTCGTTTTGTGATCGAGGTGGAATTTTATAGTATAATTGGTTATTCAAGAGATGTTGGAAATTCATGGTTTCTACCTTGGATCTTTTTTGGTGTATTTATGTTATTGTAGTTATATATTATTACATTTATATCATATATTAGGATTTTTTATTCTTTTGATTATGTGTATGAGATATTTTCTTGTTGTAATAATATTATATCTTACATTCAAATAATAAATTTTAATTCCTCCAACAAGTGTGTATGTTATACCAACGATGATAGTCACCAATCCATGGCCTATTTTGAGGAAGAATTCATCCTCTTTATCTTCCATATCACATTTTTAACCAGGAGGGGTACCTTTTGGGGGAAGGGTTCATGAAATATTTTTTTAGAGGTAATATTTTCGAGATAATATAATTTTTAGAGTCAGTCATAGGCGAGGATACATGATTTGGTATAAAAAAAGTGTCAATTGGGATTAGTACGTGCTATAAATATGGGAAAAAACATTGATATGGGATTTTTTCTATCCCTATGATCCAATAAAAGGACCTTAATGTTTAATATATATTAAAATAAAATTGAATATTTTTTAAAGTAGATACCAAATAAAGGATCATTTATCTTTCTTGTATATGCTTCTGTTTGAATGGGAAGATACTGTGAAAGGGTTAAAACTGATGTAGCTAATTAACTTTAATTAATTTGTGTCATGTGTTTGGATTACCTAATGTTTATTATTTTTTATATGTGGATCCATGTTGACATCCAAATGTGGTACATACTAATGGTGTTCACTAATATGAGTTAAAAAATAACCGGAAATAATAGGATGCTAATGAAAATAGTCAGAGGGGGAAACTCAGAGAGTTCTAGTTCCATAGTCTGAAGATGTCTACATGATTCATTTTGGATCATGGAATAATGGCTTGGTTGGAAGAGGTTTTGATAGAATTTTGTTTGAAGTGTTCCTAGAGAGAGCATTGAGATATGTTGGAAGTGATGATACTACTTTAATCATATTGAATGTTGTGGTTCTTATTCATTAGAGTTTGTGAGGATTTGTCTATTTTTCAAGGGATTCTCCGAAGAAAATTTTTATGATGAGCTACATTCCATGACTATAGAAAGGGTGGATTCTCAGTTGATGATGTTTTCCCTCCATTATGTTATTTTAGTGGTCTTCTTTTGATGTATGTTGAAACCATTGATTTTCCATGTTTAGCCTCAAACCGTTCAATCGATAGACCCTTTGAGGGGAATTACCAAGTTTTCTATCATTAATTGATTGATATCCATTCTGAATGAGTGTAGAAAACCCCCCTAATTCGCTATAATTGACTCACCTAATAGATCCTAATTCGTGATTTTTTATATCAATTCAACCATTATGTATCCAAACCACACATAATTAGACTCACATAATGTGATAATAACCCATTCTTCAGGATTGGTGTTGAGATGGTTATGTTGTCTAGGGAATTTTGTTTCATTGACCATATTCTCATCATTCTATATATCTCTCATTGATACCGTGTTTTGTGTAGGGGGATGGGTTTCTATCATCATATGAATCTTATAATCTTCCCTTGAACTATGTCTGGTGGAGATTTGGTTATGGGGAATGGGTTCTTATATTTATTACTTGGATTTTAATAAGGATACTCTTCACACATTCTAGGTGATATAGGCACAGGTTCAATAAAAAAATATTGTCTGTTTTAGCTTAATTTATTTTTTCATAGTTTAGGATTAATTTCCCTCACTTTTGTGAATTAGAATCTTTTATGTTATGGGTTGTGTGTATGGAGTTGTGTTTAATATAGTTGTGTCCTAGTTTTCTTACATCCCTGTAAGGGATTTCTATCATACTATCTATATATTTTATGTCCTTGAGAATATAATGATAGGGGAAACTAAATATATCATGACGTGTAATATTAATACACATTTTAAAACCATGCGGTCGAGTAAGATCCACTGAAAAAAGATAATATCAAGGTATAGTGGATGAGTTCCTTAATTTGAATTCTTATGGAAGCTCTATTGATCTTGGTGCATGTGTTTCTTTGGGAATGTTGTGTTATTATGATAATGAAATCTTGAAATTAATGGAATAAATGTGTAGTAAATGGTAAATGGAAATTAGGTCATTATATCCTCTATATATTTGGAAGAATTGTGCCCGTGGTAAATAATGTTTTGATAATAAAATTGAAATGAATTTTAAATCTAGATAAAGTGGGAAGTTTAAACCACTTTATTTGTTTATAATTCATCTATTATGCTAGTTTTGAGTTCTCTATATTTTGGTAGATATTTTTAATGATATTAAATTGATAAAGTGTATGTTAGATATTTGTTAGTTGAATAATTTTTTTAATAAAAGCATCAAGGAAATCATGATAAGTTTGTAATATCTTTAGAAAAGAAAAATTTAACTTGATTATGTCCTCCATGAAGGTTTTACTTATATTATAAAATTATATTTAGTGAGATATTTTTAGATATTAAAATAATATTTGAGTTCCAAAACCTATGGTTTTCCTGAAATAAGGCCATAATTCAGACTATGTGACCTTTCTCAAGTAGAGGGAATGCTTACACACAATATTGGCACATTGTGTGCATCTCCTCATTTTATAACACAAGTAAATTTTATGTGGAAGATGACTTAAAGAAAAAAAAATTTCACTGATGCTGGAAAATCTATAAAAAAAACTAAGTTAAAAGAAGAATGAAATGTAAGGAATGTGCACACAATACAAGTTTTGGTTTAAAAAAATACTTTATGTGAGGAATTTGACATCAAACCACTACCTTCCGTGATTATTCTCCATTGATAAAGGAATGAGAGGAATGAAAACCATTATTAAAAAACTAAAAAAAATCCCTGAATGAAATGATCAAGGTTTTGAAACCTAGATCATGGGGATTCCTTGCCTCTATATAGAGAATCCACCCATTTTTTAAATGGACTCTATTGAGTTAAATAATCGATATCTCATTTAGGAAACTCATCATTTCATAACATTGTATGGCTCCATCCTCCCATGGATTCCAAAAGTTATATAACATGCATGATCAACCTTAAATGGTCACTATATTTCATAAGCTCATGTATACATTTTCCTCACACAACTTCCTCTAAAGGCTATGCAAGTTCACCCAAGATGAGACCCCTTCCCATGGAACCATGCTTCGCATGACCCCATAAGTTTTGCACACCTATTCCCCCATCATCATGGCCCAATACTTGTGCTATAGAATATATATAAAACAACTGAAATTGTGTGAAAATCTCTAAATTTTCATGCAACAAACTCCGGATCCTCGACCCGACTATTCCTTCCACCAAAAATAGTTTCACACAAGTTGAGTGATCAAGTGCCCCAAACCTAATCCAATTGGGTTCACCAATTCCTTGATCACTTGAATGGTTGGTATCATCAACACTAATTTTCTCTACCATTACTACAAGCATGTATTTGGTAGTTTAAAATTTTCTTAATCCTAATCATGGTCATCCTAATGTAGGAAACCATCATATCACCCAAACATTATAGTGTTTACACCACATTACATCCAAAGGAACCTATACAGAATATACATGATCCCTGGAGTTAGAAACATATTGGGAAACTACTTACCTTTCCCTGTGATGAGTCATTATGTTTCATCATATGCTTATATTTAGAAATAATTTCTCTATATTTAAAACACAACATGTTTGAGCTATAAGGCATTAAATTGCACAACCCTTCATCATAGTCACACAACTTTAAACCAATGAAGAACATCCTCATCACATGATGTTAAAATATAGAACTATATTATGATATAAACATTGAATGACCTATATATGACTGGAATGTGATAAATCCTCACCTCATGGGAATCCCCTGTTCATAATCCCTAAACCATAAATTTTTTCACTGCTTCCATGGAACCATAATTTTTACTACATGATGTTAAACAGCATAGACTAATCTTGTCACACTACACTAAACTATTCACTTAAACTACATGGGTTTTGATCCCTATCTCCCAGCATAGTATGTAGGACACCTTCTTGAGGTATAATATCGATATACATGGTATTCCTCTCGTAGTTTCAATCCTAATTCCCCAAAACACCATTAAATTTTATTGTATTCCCTTTGGGATATAGAAACTCAAATGTGTGATCATTTTCCCTGGGGACATACTCAACCTCACCACCTGACAATAAGCACCAACTGGTCATTTTAATTTCCATGTGATGTGGACCCATATCTAAATGTACGTTAAACATGTATATGATAAATTTACCCAAATGACTTTAAACTAATGATCATGTACCCACAAGGAATTAAACTTATAAATATGTCCATATAAGATTTTAAACTGTTAACCATATCCCCATAAGACATTAAACCTTAGACCATGTCCCCAAAAGTCATTAAACCTCTAATTGAGTCCCCCAAAGACTCTAAACCTATGACCCCACTAGATATATTTAAATATTTATCTCATCCAATGGATATGGGATGAATACTATTATAAACCTTAGATTTATTATGGCCCAAGATCAAATTACAATGGGACAGACAAGGGATGAATTGGGTTTCGTCCCAAAGATGCCTCATATTTGAGATTCAATAAACATTAAAAGAGGAATAATAAATTGTTGGGTATGTATTGTCTAAAAAATACTGCATATATCTTATTGATTTTGATAATCACAAATACCCTTGTTTGTTTTACTATTGAAATTACTTTAAATGTATTTCATAAAATTAATATTCTTTATAATAATTATTTTGGAATTATATTCATGTGGAATATTCAACGAATTGTTCAAAATGCTCTAAAACGTATTTTAGAAACACTGTTCACACCCTACATTGAAGAATATAAGGTAAGCAATGTAACCGACATTTTTATTAAAATTTATGATTGAAATATCATCATGTAAGGTTAATAAACCCTACGTTGATAGAAATGTATGGATAAAGAACCTTACGTTGGGATGGAACCTTACGTTTGACAAAGAGAAAAAGTACGATTAAAGAACCCTACATAAGTATAGAACCCAACATTTGATAAACAAAGATAAGGATCATCAACTTTACTTTCTGATCAACCTTACATTGTCAACCATATGTTTATAGAATGAACATAGTTGAACACTACATTTTCTATTTTTTTTGTTTTAAAAAGGAACCCTATGTGTGACTTTTAAACATCAAGGATTTGAATTTATAATTTTATCAGAGTTTCATGGAATGGATTTTCATAATATTAGGAAGATTTAAAGATGGTTCTTGACTAATTCAATGCTCATTGTGATTTATTCAATGAATCATATTCACTAGATAAATTATCTCTTATTCCTAAGGGAAGTTATGAATACTCTAAGCTGTTTTTATAAATTTTAATTCTCGTGATCTATCAAGATATTTTCATAGATCTGGAATTGTGAAGTAGATAGACTACTTTATTTATTCTATCAGTGCATTTGTTCAATATATATATCTATGTGTGTGTGTGTGTGTGATTAATAAAATAAACACATATTTCTATACAACTGCATTCTTGTGAAGATCTTTTACAGATCTACTGCAACAATTTATTAGACTCTTTTATCTACCGAAGAGGCTACACTTTGGAGACATACATATTTTAAATGTTATATTTTCTATAAGTATGCTACTACTAATCATTTCTACATTTATTTAAAGATATATTTCAACTGTATCTCTTCAGAACTACTCATTCTTGAAGATATTATTTTCCAAAGAAGAAGATCCATCTACTGTCAGTATCTGTTACAACTGTGAAGATCAATCAGAAGCTATTTAATTAATATATTTTTATTGAGAGTTTCAACTGATCATACTCAGTTGTGGTGGAGTATCAACTTCTCGATCTAAGTCGTGGATATTTAGTTATTTGTTAAAGAACTATAAGACTCTTTATTTAGCCTTATTTGTAATGGTGTCGACTGACTATACTCATTTGTGTATTAGTTTTATGATATTAGGACCTGACTAGTAAAATTCACCAAGCTCGTAGAGAGGGTATTTGTTGGAGTGAACTATTGGAACTTTGTGCCCCTAACCAATATAAAAAAACATTTTCTATATTTATGTTTTATATGCTGCTCATACATTCGTATAGAAGATAAACACTGCAAATCTACAGTATTCATAGAGGGTGTATAAAGTCAAAATTGGGTAAGATTCCAAAAAGATAGAATTCACCCCCCCTTGTGTATATATTTATATTCTGACCGAACAATTGTTATCATAGGATATCTTTTGAACAAATCTATAATAAGAAAAAAGTATAAAGTCTATAAAAATATAGAATTGACCAATCATAGAGAAAGAATTTCAATCGTTCCTACTCTTTATTTTAGTGGTTTAAAATTATGGATGTTGGAAATCAAAAATGATTATCTATTTTAAGAATGTTGGATTTAAAGTCTAATAAAAGATCATTACTCATATAATTCCCAAAAATCTTTAAAAATGGAATGCTACTATAGAGGCTGAGTATAACACAAATTCAAAATCTATGAATGTTATTATTTATGGTCTTGGACTAGATGAATTCAATCGGGCCTTTCAATGTCCTACTGCTTATGAACTGTGGAAAACCATTGCAGTTGCTTATGAAGGAACAGATATTATAAGACAAATGAGGTATGAAATAACCAAACTAAAATTTGGAACATTTAGAATGTTTTATGGAGAATGTATCAATCAGATGAATGAAAGGACTGTAAATATTATCAATAATATTAAAGACATAGGTGATCCTATAAAACTAGAAGATCAATATTTGAAAGTACTAAGAGTAATACCTAATAAATGGAATGGTATATCAACTACAACTCACCAATCAAAACCGATAAAAAATCTGACAATGAGAGAATTAATTGGGAAACTGATGATGTATGAATCTGATATGCAAGATGAATTTTAAGATCATATAGTCTTTGTGAAAAAGGATAATAATGATCTAAAGTTAACATGTCAAAAGAAAAATAGAAGAATAAAGCAATAAGTTAGAAAAGAAAATAATTCATATACATCAACTTCTAAAATAAAACTGGCTCAATTATCCCGAAAGTTTAGCATGTTTTATAAGATGAAAAGAGGATTCAGAAAACCCTTCTGATCATGTTGGTGAATTTGAGAATCAGGAATTCAATTCCTTTTGTTCAAATATGGATAGTAAACACATCTTCTCTGCACCAAGAATGTGTCAACAATATGGAATTTTTGAAAGAAGAAATAGAACTATTCATGAAATGGAAAGGACTATGTTGAATGAATACAATCTTCCTACCTACCTATGGGCATAAGCTGTAAGCACAATTGAATATATCATAAATAGAGTTTTAATTCAATATATTTCCAAAAAGATAACTTATGAACTTTGGAATAATAGAAATAATAATTTAAAGTACATTATTGTTTTTGGATGCAAGGTGTATATCCTGATCATAAAGGATAATCATGGTAAGTTCAATCCAAAAGTGGATGAAGGAACATTTTTTATATATTTTTATACCATTAAAGCCTATATAGTATTTAATAAAAATTCAAGGATTGTTTAAGAATTAGTTCATGTGATGTTTGATGAAACTGACCCTTTTATTAAAGAGAAAGATCAAATTGAGGAGATTACTGACTCTTTTGACAACATGAGACTTGAAAACCTAAAAAATTATTTTGCAAATAATATAAATAAAATTATGTCTAGTTTAGAAGAACATTATACTAATGAACCTAAAAGTGTTTTTCCTAGATAGTCTAGAACTCAAAAGAATCATCCTTTAGAAACTATTTTAGGAGACCTAGACATTGGACCAAGAATTATAAGAAATGTAGGAAACCAAGTTGAATTCTCTACATTTTTCTCTAAACTAGAACCTAAATCTTTTGATGAATCCTTAAAAGATGAGAGTTAGATATTAGCAATTCAAGACGAGATACACCAATTCAAAAGGAATAAAGTTTGGGATTTAGTTAAAAGACTATCAAATTATCCGGTTATAGAAAAAAATGGGTCTTTAGAAATAAACAAGATGATCAAGCGATTATAACTAGAAATAAAGCTAGATTGGTTGTTAAAGGATATAATTAGGAAGAAGGTATAGATTATGATGCATCCTTTTCCCCTGTAGCTAGATTAGAAGAAATTAGAATCCTTTTAGCTTATGCATCACATAAGAACATTAAATTATATCAAATGGGTGATAAATATATGTATTTAAATGGTTATTTAATAGAAGAACTCCAAGTTGAAAAACCTCCAGGTTTTGAAAAAATTCAAAAACTAGATTCTATTTTTAATCTTACTAGAACTCTTTATGGCCTTAAACAAGCACCAAGGTCTTGATATGAAAGATTAAGTTATTTTCTTTTAAAAATAGTTATCTGTTGATCTACTAGGTCCAACACTTTATAGTAAAACAGTTTGGTCTAATACATTATTATTTTAAAAATACATTGATGATGTTATTTTTGGTTCTACTGATGAAAAAAATTTCAATGATTTTTTAGAATTTATGAAAAAGGAATTTGAAATGAGTATGATGGGAGAATTTAATTTCTTTTTTGGAATTGAAATTTATCATAAATATTATTTAAATTTTTAAAACAAAAATAAATATATTATTGATTTATTGAAAAATTTTGGTCTTGAGAACAACAATTCATATTCAACTACCATGTGTACTAATATAAAACATGATCTGGATGAAGCAGGAAAACCAGTGGACAAAAGGTTATGTAGATATATGATTGGTAGTTTATTATATCATAAAACTAGCAGACCTGGAATTATGTTTTCTATATGTTTATGTGCAAGATTTTAAACAAAACCTAAATAATCCGATTGTTTTACTATTAAAAAGATTTTTAGATATTTAAAAGGAACTATTTGTCAATCTCTTCTTTATCTAAAAACTTATGATTTTAATTTAATATTATATTTAGATGCTGATTTTGGAGGTTGTAGATTAGATAGGAAAAGTATCTATGGAACCTTTAACATTTTAGGAAAATATTTAGTATCATGGAAAAGTAAGAAACAACACTCATTTTCTCTATCAACAGCTGAGGAAGAATATGTATCTATAAGCAGTTGTTGTGAACAAGTATTATGGAGGAAAAGAATAATGGAATTTGGACAAAAGATTAATAGTACACCTATTTTATGTTATAATACTAGTGATATAAATAATTCAAAAAATCCTATAATTCATTCAAAAAATAAACATATAGGTAATAAGAATCATTTTCTAAGTGATCATGTTCTTAAAAAGGATATATATTTAGAATTTTTCAACACTGAATATCAATTAGTTGATATTTTCACGAAATCACTTCCCACTGTATGTTTTTATTTTATTAAGGGGGGTTAGATTTGATAAATTTTTAAATAAATATTAATATTTTTATCTTTTTAAATCTATTTTATTTTATTTTACTTTCTTCTGATTTATTTATGTTAAATTTTATTAATTACGATAAATCTAATTTTTTAATGTTTTTATTTTACTATCTATTTAGTTAATTTGTTTTATCTTAAATTTATTCACTCCATGTGTTTTAAAAAAATTCATAATTACCCAATGTAACCGAAATGGGAAACAAAGCTATTCCATCACCTGTCAGATACCTTTTGAATACCTTACCCTTTGCTTTTCAAATCATTTCACCTAACCCAAGCCTTTGTCTACAATCTAAACCCTTGAAGATGAAAAACCTTAGGTTTTGAGATATTCAAGAATGAATAAAACCAAGAGAACTGAAGAGTATAAATCTTGGGATCAAAATTGACAACGAGTTTCTGGAAGAAAGTTTCTTTAAGGAAAAAATGGTAGATTTCAAATGGCTCTACCAGATGAATATACTCTTGAAATAGGAGTTATCATTTCAAGGTCTTGAGTCTGTGTTCAATGAAGGAAACTTAGAGTTTCTCTATGAGGAAGAACAAAAATTATTCTACAAAATTGTACAGTTTAGTTTTGTTGATTCTGAAGATACTATTTTTTTCAGAATATTAGATAAAGACTTTTCCATTTTTTTCACTGAAATATCCAAAATTTTAAACTATCCTAGTGAAGGAGATTTTCAAATAGATCTTTAGTTTATTGTATATAAAGATCATAAGTTAGAATACATTATTTCATTTGCTTTGGGTTCAAAAAACATAAGAATGTTATTTGTCAAAGATCTTAAGGCATATCATAAAATATTAGTTAAATATATTCAAACCAGAATTGATCCAAGGATGGATGAAATAGAGAAAATTTTGTATCAAAACATTTACATCCTTTTTGGGTTTTAAGTGAAATAAAGCTGAATTTTTCAAGGTATTTGTTTAGATATCTTCAATACTTATTTCAAACATATTCAAGGATGACTTTTTATCAACATTGAAGGATAATTTCTCTGATTCTGTTTAAAAAAAATATGATTCAATTAATTGATTCTTGAAAAAATATCATCACAATAATGTACTCAATGAGGGAACTCTAAGGAAGTTAGGTTTTTTTCTAGAGTACTGTGAAATGCAACTTGTTACTTGTTAGTACTGATAAGAAACAGGGTTATGGAGCTTCTTCTCAGGGGGAGAAAGGGTCTTTTAGAAAAGAAGGAGTTTTTAAATCAATAATAGATGACAATTCCAAGAAAACTAATTGGATTCTTTGATATAATGAATCAGAAGAAGAAATAGTAGTAGTAGTAGAATAAGAAATTTAGGAGGGAATTTCCCTTAAAATAAGAAATAGAGAAGTTCATGAAAATTGAAGAACCATTGTTGGGTTTGGGAGAAGCTACTTGCTCGGTTCATTTCAAAAACATAGTTCATGAAGAAGATCATCAAGTAGATAGTAATGCTAGAGATATTCAGGATATATATTTGATAGTTGATCAATAAGAAGAGAATATTCAAGAAGAAAAATTTCAATAATAAGATCCTCTAGAAGAAAAACCTATGTAGAAATCAACAACTAAAGTTACATATATTATTGAGCATCAGTTAGTGGATTGATCTGGACCTATCTCTCGAGAGAAAACAGAAGTGAGTGATAATCAATCATGATCTAGTAAAAAAATTGTAGTGAAGTCAATTTATAATCCTTTATAAATTATGGTTGACGATCAGAAATAGAATCGAGATTAAGGAACATCTGATTCATTGTCACATCATGTTGAAGTGTTTGTGATTAAGTATAACAAATATAAGAAATAAAATGTAAATATTTAGCAAGATCTCGAAGTGGAAAGGGTAATTATTCAGTATCTTCAAGATAATTATGCTTACAAAAAGGATTTTGATCGTTTATAAAGAGAAATGTTGCATGAGGTTGGAAAGATAAAGTCTGATGTTGTTTCTAAACCAGACTTTATAGATCTAAAGTAGTATTTGGGAAGACAATTTGACTCAATCAAAAGTAGTTTCAGTCAGACCAGTGAATCTACCTCTTCCTCATATACTTATCCAGATTACATTTGCTGATTTCAGTCAATCACATATGTAATGGCCGATATGAATGATCATCTACAAAATCTTCAGTGCAATAGTTCTCCTTTTTCAATTTTGTTGGATAATCAGAAATTTATAATTGACCAATTGACCCCGAGTTAACTTATTATCATATTTCTGATGAACAAATTCATATATAAGTTAGACAAGCTTATGTAGTAAGAGAAGAGCTTTCATGACTTTTTGAAAGTCAATATTGTTTAAAATTTTCATGTTAGTCAATATTATAGAGTTTTTATTATGATGTTGGGAGATATTCTTATGAAAAAATTATGGGTACCGATAGAAGATCTAAAAGACATGCTTTATGTTTCTCACAATATTATAGAACCAAAAACTGAGAAAAATTATACCCAACCTCTTCTACCCTAACAATATCAGTTGGATCACATGTTTCCTAATCACACTGACTATTGAACTTATATAATCTTTTTTGATCAATAAAATAATCTTTATTCTTATTTTCATTGATTTATTTCATATTATTTTATGTTTATTTCTAAAGCCAAAAATATAGTCTTATTTATCTACATAGATTATTATAAAATTGACTTACTCGTCTTTAAAAAATTAAATGTATTATAATATTTTTCTATAACTTATTTCTGATCTCACGAAAAGGGGGAGAAATTTGGATAAACACATCATTTATTTTTATCAATATAATTCTGTCAAATTGAACTTTGAATTATTTTCTTTTAATTGTTTTCAAAATTATAAATTCTGTTAAAAAAATGTTTTGGTTTTTTTATCATAAAAAAGGGGGAGATTATTGGGCATGTATTGTCTCAATAATAATCTATAAATATTATTGATTTTGATGCTCAAAATTAACCTTGTTTTTTTAATAATGATATTACTTTAAAGTTATTTTAGGAAATTAATATAATTTATAATCCTTATTTTGGAATTATATTCACGTGGAATATTTGGTAAAGTCTTTGAAATGCACTTAGGCATATTATAGAAACATTGTTCATACCCTACATTGAAGAATACAATATAATGGACAATACCTAAATTTGTATTAAAAATTATGATTAAAATATTAGCTTGTATGGTTAATCAACCCTATGTTGATAGAAACATATAGATAAAGAACCATACATTTTTATGGAACCTTAAGTTTGAAAAAGAGAAAAAGTATGGTTATAAAACCATTCGTAAGTATGGAACCCTACGTTTGAGAAGAAACAGTATAGATGATCAACCTTACTTTTGTGATCAACCTTATGATGTCAACCCTATGTTCAGAGAATGAATTCTACATAGTTCAACCCTATTTTTGGTATTTTTTCATTTTATAAAGAAACCTTACATTTGAATTTTCAACATCAAAGATTTGAATTTACGATTTTATCAGAGTTTCATGCAATGGTATTTTCATAATATCAGGATAATTTAAATCTCATTCTAAACCAATTCAATGATTTTTGTGATTGATTCAAATAATTATATTTAGTGGAGAAATTCTCTCCTATTCTTAAGGGAAGTTATGACTACTCTGAGCTGTTTTTATAAATTTGAATTCTCACGATCTATCATGAAATTTTCTTGCATCTGGAATTACGAAGAAAGATCTATTCTTTATTTATTCTATCAGTGTATTTGTTAAATATATATATGTGTGTGTGTGTGTGATTAAAAAATAAAGACATATTTCTATTCAAATGCATTACTGTGATGATCTTTTATAGATCTACTGCAACAATCGATTAGACTCTATTATTTATAGAAGGGGATAAACTTTAGAGACATTCATGTTTTGAATCTCATATTTTCTATAAGTTTAAACATTCTAATCATTACCACTTTTATTTAAAGAACTTTTAAAAATGGATAACTTCTGAACTACTCTTTCTAGTAGATATTATTTTTTAAAGAAGAAGATCCATCTACTGTTAGTTTCTATTACAACTATGAAGTTAAATTAGAAACATTTTAATCAATATCTTTTTATTGTGAGTTTTAACTATTCTTAATCAGTTGTGGTGGAGTATCAACTTCTTGATATAAGATATGTATATTCAGTTCTCTATTAATGAACCAGAAGTCTATGTTTTTAGACTTATCTACAAAGTTATTAACTTCCTGTAGTTATTTATGAATTGATCTTATGATATGATGACCTGAATAGTGAAACTCACCAAGATCATAGAGAGAGTAATCAGTGGAGTGGACTAGGAGATCATTGTGCCCCGAACCACTATAAAAATCCATGTTATTTATTTATATTTTATCCACTACTCATTCATTCATAAAGATGATAAACACTTCAAATCTTAATTATTTATAGAGGGTGTCTAAAATCTGAATTGTGGAAGATTTTAAAAGGACACAATTCACCCCCATCTTGTGTATATTTTTATATTCCAACCTAACATCTATAGCTTCCCAACACACCCAATATCCATAGATGTCCAATTATGTCCAACTTCCCCATTAGCTTGGACCACATATAGCTTCCCTATCATGATATATGTAGTGTAATTTAAAGACATCCACATTAATGTGGTGTTAGGAATGTGATTCATTAACCTGAATCAAATATTTGGGGGAGACCTAGACAAAGAAATGAGTTCCAAGGTGGAACAGAGGGAAGGAGGAACTTACTTCCCATCATCCCATTCCAATCATAGATATGACACAATAAAACATGGATTAGAGGATTCTTTCCTTGGGAAAGCTGGAATGCAGGTTAACATACCATCCTAGAAGATTCATGACTAGTATATGAAAAAATACTTCTCTGGGAGAAAAAATGAAAAGAAATTGTGAATAAAACCCCTATGAACGACCATGGTGGAAAGCATTGGAAAAAAAATTGAAAAACCAATTTGAAACACTTACCATTAAACAGTGAGTGGATCAATAATGTTGGATTCCACTAGATTTGGACATCACAAAATCCAAGAATTATTCATCATGCCTAACCAAAAGATGGTTGTCCCAATGTGAAACTTTCCTCCTATAACTGGAGAAAAATAAAGGATTTTGGGAATCTGTAATCTAATAAATAATCATTGTGGGTCCTTATTCCATGTTGGAATAAATTGGTAACATTGGGAATTTTTGGAATCACCTTCATCAAAAATGTATTGAAGATTTAATTTTTGATCCATAAAGGGTAGAAGTTATCAAAAAAATTCAACAACCCACTTCTAATAAACATAGAGGTTGGATAGCCGATAGTGTATAAATCCTGCACAACTACAATCCAACAATGACATACACTACTTCCATAGTTACCGGGTATCCTCTACCTATATATCTCTTCAAGCTTATCCAATGGAGGGTCATCAAAACCATTTTTCATCGATATAAATATAAAAGGTTCATAAAAACTTGGGACATGGACTATCATGACCGATAATCATCGACACCCCACTGGCGTTGCCTCTCTCAAGGAATGTGTGTGGGCTAGTACTCCCAAATAACTATGGAAAATTATTTATTGATACTTTCTCTAAATTGGTCCTATAGATTAGTCCACTATATTGAATAGGTGGGGTATGTTTGGATCACACCCATGGAAACCAATACTTGGGTTGCACTGAGATGGGATCCCCACTCAACACATCAAAAACATCGACCATCTCCAGAGGAAGAGGAGAGAGTTGATCTTGTCCATCCTCCACCAGCCTAGGTCCATCACACCTGACACCAATATAGTGGACATGTTACAAAATTTTCCCAATTTAAGGCCTCTAACTCTGATCTATTAGAACCTTCCACTAGAGATGCATCTCATCCATCCCTTGAAACCACTACACATGGGTCTGTCTTTTCACAATTGGGATCGAGACCCCAGATGCCCCTTAGGCATGCCAGGTAGACTCTTCCCATAATGGGAACCACCAGAAACCATCATGGGATATACCTTATCCATGAGTTACACCATCAAGTTCATATCCACAACATCATTAATCAACATAGAAGTCCGCCCATGCTGAAGACTTTACCTTCATTAAATATTTGTTATAGAGAAGGAGGTAAATCAATCACCATGTAGGTTGTACCTATAGTGCTGAACCTAACACATGTTTATGGAATCCCTATGACCCACAATGGATTTCATTATTGAAACTCCCACACCACATGAGGTAAAGTGTAGTAAATTTCATGTTACCATTGACCTCTCAGAGTCTGAGGTGATAGAAGATTTGATAAAAACAACCCAACGCCATTAATAAAACTTAGGTGATTAGTCCATCAACTAATGATAACTATCCCTGATTCTAGGATCTAGAAGGTCCCCAGATCACTCCACATGTACATGAATTTATAGGATGTATTGGATTCCTTATAAGGAATTACTATCCAACCATCCTAACAAAAATCGACTTTCATCCTCTTAGCCTTCACCTTGTAAGTAAGTGATACATAAAAATATACATTGAAACCCTTAGATGATGGTGAGTAATTACTATGCCACAAAGTAGAGATTTACTTTTAAATAATTAGGAAGAAATAGATACCCCATCCTATATAGATATAGTCATGAACTAGGTCCCACCTCTAGAATCCTCATTGAAATTCTAGGGATGTTTTTCAAATGAAATTTCCCTGATTCTATAAAGTTAGTAAGAGAGAAGGTATGCATCACTACCACAACCAGTTCCTTATATAACACCATTGGATCTTTTGGAAATTATGAATTAGACCCTCCCCTAGACAATTAATAAGATAAATACTTTTTAGATATCATATCTACTGACCAACAGTCTATTATGGTTTGGATGCATGTGACCCTACATTTCACAAGACCGGAGTCCCTCACTGAGGAACAAGTGACCCACCTTTGTCAAAATATCTTTCCAATATTCAAAATCCTCATAGATCAACATATATCCAATCTATGAATCCTTGATCATCTTTATAATATCCATCAATTGTGCTATGAATTCAATATTGTTGCATTACCAGTGGCTCAATACCTAGATTCATATGGTTATCGACACACATTCCAATAGACCTATGTCATGATCCTTAAATTTCTATAGAATATTTTGAAAGGGGTTTCCCACCATGTAAAAATCAGAGGCTGGTGAAGTATTATTCCTTCTAGACTAGAACCCTTCGAAGGAAGAAATGAGATCATTATATAACCCAACCCGCTGATGGTGTAAGTTTGTCTCCATCCACTTCTAACTTAAAATTCATCATGATCAGTACCATATATTATTATACAAATAAATACAATAAAAAAGTTAATGATGGAGAAAATCAACCATGTGGAATGAAACAACACCATTCAGGTCTTCTAATAGGTTCCCCCACTCATCAACAATGATAGATGTTGGGCCTTGTAGGCCCCCCAATGGGATATTACCACCTATCTGTCAGCATCTCAAAAAAGGTATATAGTTCTTAGATACTTTCATCACATATGATTCCATGAAAGAGACCAATTAGAATCCATGAATGGCCTATTTACACTATGATCATGAGGGATACAAGAGACAAACATATTATATCCCCAGCAAACAGTGCCTAAAGATATACAAGGTTAGAGGAGACCATGTACCTCCTCTTATTGGACAACTAGTTCATATTTTATAGTAATACAGGGTCAAGGATAGTGGTCCCATGCATAGAATTATTGTAGAGGAATTATCCCACTAGAAAAAGAACAAGATATGACCCGCCTACTTTAGAAAAGCTTTGTGGCATCCCTCCATGGGAAAATTATCACCGTGCCTCACTAACCAATAGACAATTCAATGCATTGGTGACTAATAAACCTCCCCAAGAAGATGATATACCTTCTATTTTCACCCACCTTGGGGGTCTAGAGATGCACTGGGTGTTGATCACATGATAAGGGAATCCATATAAAATGGGTGGATCATTCTCATTTACCCCCAGAGTTCAGAAGTTCATAATTCACCCTGTTTAATAGCATGACTGATCCGCTGCACCACATATCCCACATCGCCTCATAGTGTGGCCTGATGACTAGGAAACTTAAATAGAATAAGGATTACAAATTATTGTGCTTTATTTAAACCTTATAGTTTCATTCCTTTGTTTGTTACAGTCATGTGGATTGGGTATCCATTTATGGTTTTGAGTATCTCAGTAGATAGTTCCTCTACTTTTTCAGATCCATCCTTTTCAAGACCAGTATCACTAACCTCTCCATGATCAAATAGAAATCTAATGAGTGATTTGATGAATTCATTTCCTGATTAGAGGGAATAACATACATCCTCTATATATAGATATCCTAGAAAATACTAGTGATGATGTGTGTGAAGGATGTGAAAGATGACCTATTACCCACCATCATCCCCCCTAAGATATATAGGCTGGATTTGAGAGTTCACCAAAAGAGAAAAGTTTCTGAAAAAAGACTTGCAATGGACCAATCTATAGAAATTCCCATCACCTCATCCATCTCCCAAGGAAAAACATGTGGAGTAAGGAATAGTTGTCAATGTGTTGACTATGGCCATGTAGCCAGTACATGTCTAAGAATCTCTACCGGACTGACCCCACTAAGAAAAACCTTATTAAGGATAGGATCTCTGTGAAAATGAATCCCAATCACCTTGTCAGGTACATGAACCCAAGACCCCCTTTATAGAAAAGAAAAACAATACCAAATCATTTATGGAAACATAGACCCCAGGGTATTTATTTTATTCCATGGAAAAGGACACCTTGATGTTACTAGAATATAGGAGTCCCTATGAGGATAAACTAATCAATAATCCTAATTTTCATCACATACTATAGGGTCCTTAGAAATTACATAAAATGGTGATTTGTATTCATTGATTACCTCCAGGTCCAAGTAGATCATGCCATAATTGAGTTGAGTGATGTCCCAGTACAAGTGGAATAATTCACTTCCACTCTCGATAGTGATGAGGATAAATCTGATGAGTGGAAAAAATCTCTAGTCTGAGGTAAACCAAAGTACCATGATAGGATGGATCATAAAATTCTTTCTCACACACACAATTTTATCCATGATTGATTGGGAAAACATACACCCCTTAAATTTTTCACAACAATTCCAGGTACCATGTCTACACTACAACCTTAAAAATATTCGAGGAATAGGTGTTGACAATAAAATCAAAACCAGAGTAACTTCCTACTGTTGAAACCATCTTACACTCTTGGTGGCTTCATGGCTCTAGAATTGGTAGAAACCCACAAAATTTATCTTAAATTTGAATATTCCATCGATGAAGGTCAGAAACATGATTTTATGAATTCTATCAGTATAGTAGATCATTTCACCATATAAAGTGACGAGGAACTCCTTTTGGACCCCTCAGGAACCTCTATGTGATGCTATTGAAGGAGATTTAGGAACTATAATGACTGAAAAGATTATAGCGTTTTTACCTTAAAATATGACCGTTTATGCCTTATAGACTATAAATCATGTTTTAAATAAGACTCAATAGGAATAACCTTCTCAAGGTTCTCCCTTTGGAGTGCCTCCCCAACCAGCCATATTAGTCAAAGCATGGCCTAACCACAATAGTATCATGATCAAAATGAAAATAATTAAGAACTAACCTCAACCATCTGGTTCTCAACCAAAACAATTTAGTTAGTGGAAGAACACAACATGACCCAATAGGGATCCAACACCTAAATCAGCTTCTCTCACTATAAACCCTATTAAATAGTTTCACATAGAAATAAAAAAACATTATCCTTTCCCTAAAATATTATGTGTTGATGCCCCTAACTATTATTTTGGAGAGACTCTTGATCCTTGATGAACTCCACCTACTAAAGGGGATATGTGAGTCACTTATAGAGGCATTAAAGATATCTATATAGTTCAATTTTGAGGTAGCTTCCACTAAGTCCTACCATATGAGGAAAATTAACATGAATAATGACAATATATCATTTCATTCTTTGAAGAGGATGGGGGTGCTAATGTACAGGGGTAAATACACCCATCATATATAACTAGATAGTTCAATGGCATATGAATCTTCCATTACATAGTGCATACTAGCTCTGGGATCAATCCCATCATGAATATAATGATACAAAATATAGGGATTTTGGATCCTGATGAGTTTCCTCCAACCAGAAAATTTAGTGGCAAGATACAAGAAAATATAAACCATGTGGAAATATTTTTCTAGAGACCCTAATCAGTGGCCTCATATCAAGAACTAATTTTATGTTTGTCTCCTAGGACACCAGCTAAACAGACTATTAGGATGACCCAAGATCTATATAAACATGGTGGTTTTTAATACCACCAATTCCCCATGCACTACCTTAAATATTGACTAGTGATGTTTGGGGGCAATGATTATCCCTTCAACTCTCATGAGAACCGCTAACTAGATTCTTGGTACTAAAAAAGGAGGTAAACTTATCCAGAATAGTGGGATAAATTGTATAAATGACCCCAATTTTTTGATATACACTTCATAAGATCCATGGGAATATTTAAAAGATATATATTCTACAAATACACTAGTTAAATTCCAAAACCACATAACTAGGAAGCTATTTCATAATCTCTAAAAAGAAAGTGTTCTCATAGATTACCTCATACTCTTACATGGGATATTCATAAATAATTAAATTTATCCCTAATCTTATGGAATATAATGTGGTTACCCAATGACTAATGATCCCTGACATTGCTTCATGTTTAAAAGGGAATGGATGACTCAATTTAAAATGACTTAACACTATACCTTTGATATAAAAGGTGGATACCATGGCTAGAAGTTACATGGTATTAGTTCATCACCTTTCATAAACTCGGTCTCATCATAATAGGAAACCTTAATCAAGAGATCGACCCCTACTAGAGAAGATGACACTATCACTCATGGGTCTGAAAATTAAAGGGAGTAACCTCCTACCTTTGATATTCATGTTTTAGATGATGAAGCAGATATAGATGAAACTTCTACAGTATTTGAACAGGGTTTCTCCACCATAGTTGATGAGATGACCTAGGTTAATCTCAATATAGAATAAGACCAAAGGATGATGTTTGATCAGTATGGTTATACCTATGAAAGAATAATATTTGTATATAGATTTATTGAAATAAAAAGATTATTTATTCTAGCTAGGAAATAAAGAAATACTAGGGCTGACCCCCAGGTTGATCCTCATCTCTTTAGCATCCCAATGGGACACGATGAGTTCAAATAGATTCCTAGGAAGATGGAAACTTTCCAAAATTCTATGCTCTAGTCAAGGTTGATAAGTTGATCAAGGAAAAAATTACCATGGAGTTTTAGTATCAAAAGTGGTTGGAAAAAGTATTCTAGTTAGAAAAAAGAAAAATATATTGGAATCTTCATTGACTTTGAGGACCTCAAACGCCGTTTCCTAAAGGATTACATACCCATTTCAGTAATAGAGTTATTCGTTATCGCGAAAGCTAGTTTACACACCTCTCTATCATGGATAGGTACTATGGGTATAACTAGATCCATATGGCCCTTAAGGATGAGGAGGACACCATTTTTAGAGCACTTCAAGAAACCATATTCTAAAAAGTGATTCCATTTGATTTTAAGAATGTCTTAACTACCTACCAATGTGTCAAGCACCATCTTCTCAATCCACTAATCACTAAATTGGTGGAGTGCTATGTGGATGATTTGGTTATCAAATAATGAGAACACTAGTACCATCATAAGGATATTGAGAAAATTTTAATCCTCTTATAATCCCACCACATGAAGATAAATCCCCAAAAATGTATATTTGGGATCACATATGGATAGTTAATTGGCCTTTTCATCAGGTAAAATGTCATTTACATCAATATGGTTATTATCGAGGCTATAATATTCATTCATCTTAAATGAAACCTCCAAGAGCTGCGAGCCCACCAATTCCATTTAGCCTATATCTGATTATTAATTTGGAATATATCTAGTGAGTGAAAGACCTTATCAAGGATCATGAATAAAGAACTCATATAAAAGTTGGATGAATATTATAAACTACATTTTAGGATATTATGAAACACATACTACACCCTATTCTCCTGATTCCACCCGTTACAGGGAATCCTCAAGTCAATTATGTTACTACCATATAATAGTCCCTTGGAACCATCCTATCTTAGAAGAACAATGAGGTCATGAAAAAATACTATATTATCTCATTCTCATGTTGGTTAAAAAAGTAAACAAATATTTTCCCATAAAGAAGAGTTTACTCATCTTGGCCTTTGTAATTTAGAATTTAAAACACTATTTTCAACACCAGGAGATACAACCTATATCCCATGTTAATCCGATGAATTACATTATCAATTATCCTATGTTTACAGTTTGACTGGAATATTGGGTAGTAATTCGGTAGTGGTTCAACATTACATTCTTCCACTAGAAAGATTTCAAGGTCCAATAGTTGTATGATTTCTTAGTTGTGCATCCAACCCCAAAGTAACTACCCCTAGATATTTATTTCCATAATGAGTCCATCCACTCTATGGACTAGAATGTTCCATGATGGTAGATTCATTTTTATGGTCCCTCTCATAACTGGATGAAGATAAGGCTCAATAAATCCAATCTCTATAATATTGGGCTTAGTATTTTCTTCATCACTCCTATTCTTTTAATCATTTGATAATCATTCCTATTATAAAAAATGATACACTAACAATGATGATGATTATCAAACTCTTATCACTAGCTTGAATTTTGTCTCACAGGATTTGTGTCATATATTTTTATGTGAAAGGATACTCTGAGCTACTCAAATAGAAGATCTACAATGACTATGTTTTTAAGAAATAGGAACTAGTTCCTTTTCAAGAATGGACTCAAGTGATGATAGCATAGTTTCCCTCCCATCCAAAGGTGATTCATTTTCTACAACCATGGAAGGAACAATATGATGATTTGGAGCGCCTATTCATATATCTTATAAAACTTTTCTAAGATAATATACTCAATCCTATGGTACCTCAAAGACTCATTTTCCCCATAGCATGTAAAAACAACTAACATGGTAATCAGATGGAATCTGTCAATTCTATGTAAAGGCCATTAAATTCCACAGTGCTAAAAAATACATGGATAGAGGAAACAATTAATCAACTATCTTCAGTAAATAACTATCCTACTAGATTGAGCTGAGTTTGAGCCTATCTATCAGTATGAAACAAAATTTATCTCGTGGGTTGGCCCCAACCTCGAGCAGACACTCTATTGGATTGGGTTTGATATAAGACTCCTTGGTTTCATCCCCCTACAGGTGATCCATAAATTCATACAAGAAAATCATACCGAGTCATGTATGGACCATTGAATAGGATTGAAGCTTCCCCAAAATATTTGGAGGTTAGGTCAATTCCCACCCCCCCATGGTTCATGACTGCATTAAATTCACCAAGAGGTTTCATGCATGATATCTCCATTCTATATTCAACCATAAATTACTCAATGTTATAAAATCTACCAAATACTCATAGACCTTTACCATATGGGTACTTGATGATGTGGTTATATACTCACCAATGATGGTATGACAATATAGGTTCATTATGACTGCCACATACATCTTTTCAGATTGGGAAGAGTCCATATGCCTCAAGGTGTTCAAGACCTTGTTATTGATCTAGTTTTTAAAGTCCCACATCATCCAAAAATTAGGGATTACTTACATAGTTCTCATATATGAACCACCAAATTTCGAGTCATCAATATAAAAATTTTGTATGCAACTAAAAACTATGGTTCAAACACACTTCGCACTACCCCACATAGGTGAATGAGAAGATTTATGCATTGGACAAAACATATTGTAACATCATCAGAATGATGGTTGAACCAATAAGATATATTTCCATGATAAGATCTTTGATTACCAATGTGTGTATTGAATGAAGACTCAAAATTCCACCAAAAGTGACCCCATAATACTCAGTTTATAGGTAAGAGGTAGTTTTACTGATATTGGTTCAGTTATTTTCACTTTAAATAATTTTATCTGAGAAGAAGATTCCATATATTACGATGGAATTCAACCTTGTCAAGTTAAAATCCCTCAAATAAAACATACTCAGAGTGTTTCATAACATAGAATGAAACTTAAACTGGGTAGTGTGATCATTAAATTAAAAGAACCGCCACTTATCCTTTCTTAAAGGTGATATGGAACTGGCTATTAGGATATCGATTATATCATGAAAGAAGCCATCAAAACCAAAACCTTGATGGGAATGACCTTACTCCATTCTTAAGGTCTATTCCAATAGTGTATACTCCTTAATCACTATGGATGAGGAGCATATCAAACCACCCACTAATTTTTGGATCCCCAAATGGTACTTCTTTTGAACTCAATAGTCTGAGCTACACATGTAATGACACCCTCACACCAATGACACCTCAATTAGGGGAGAGATATAATGAACCCCTGAGTCCCGCATCCAGTAGGCCCCGATTTGGTAACTAGCATTGAGGGTATACAAATATCATTAAATGGGTGGTATTATCCTCTATCCTAAATGGTAGGAAGGCCTTAATTTTTATTTATTTTTAATAAACCCCCTTTAAAGGGATGAGGGTGAACCCTTACAAGGCCTATAGGCTTAGATATTACATGGCCTGTAGGCTTTAGAGACATTACATGACCTGAAGGTCTTAGGGAATTCAACTAGAATATAACTACAAGGACCTACCCCTCCCCAACACATGCATCATGATGGTAGATCTCCATCTTCACATGACCTTCTAGCTAAGCTTCCCATGCAAGCACAGGCTAGTCCCAATGGCGCAACCATAACCTCTCATTCTTCAAAATCTATTTGTTCTACTATGGTGAGTGCACATGCATTAAATCCTCCTTTGAGGCTAAACCTTTTTTGAAGAGTCATTCTGGGGAAACTGCACTGATCATGTTGCTCGATGGACTTGAGTTGGCCTAAAGGGCTTTAGGTGGCTCGAATGCCTTGAGGTGTCCTGAAGGCCGGGGTGGCCTGAAGGCCTTAAGGGCTCCAAGCCCAAACCGGTGGCCCAAGGTGAATAGTTCAAGCTACTACAGTACCGAATAGTACCTGCTACAATAACTGCTAGAGTAACTACTATAGTACCAGAAATTATGCCTCTGCCTGGTATTGAACTTAGGTCTCTTGGATGCACTGAGAGATACCTCACCAACTAGGTTGTGGCTCATGTGCTTATCCTTTATAATAATACAGGATTGAGAGATAATATGAATCATCCACAAAAAAATTAATGGAACAATATAAAAGAAACCAAGATCATCCCAAAAATGAATTTATAAATAAAAATGATTCAAATAAAATTTTTCAAAGTAAATACCCAAAAGAAAAGATAAAGCATAAATATAACAACTATCCAATGTTCAAGCTCATAATTTCAATCACTATCCATGTAGTCCTCATGGAAACCTAAAAATTAGTTTATATACATAGGGTGAGTATATAATTCTACTCACTAGAAAAACCAAAGTCTCTTGTGCACATGTGAATGAAGAATCCCAATGCACCCATGAGAAAATAGTTGAACTAACAACACCTAAACGTGTCAAATATCAATCCCAAACCACACCATAGCACACTCACCAAATAACACATTCCAAGTAATATAATATAAACTGAGTCACATCGATAAAGGGTACCCCACTCTCCTTTACAACCGATTTGTCTCACTCACACCTCAATTTCATATATCATGGAACTCCCATCTCTTCCATATATCACACCACCCCATAAGCATAGTCTCCTTACATCTTGCATACAGACTGCTATGTTTGCAACCCCACAAGAACGAACACATCATGTATCGCCCAACCACACCTGGTCTATCACACATCCACAACCATAACTAGAACAACATGGTATTCTAAACATGTATGACAACAAACTCATCCCTTACTACTACCATTCATGACCCCCATGATAAGGCACCTCATCCAATGTAATCCTACCTGAAGACACCCAGGCTATATCACATCTCACTCGAAGACACCTGGGCTCACCGCCCCTCAACAACAACCACATCAAAACTCACTACAGGACACTTGGTCTATCAAAACCACCATATAGTGCACTAAGATTCCTATGAACATTAGAACATGTGTAATAGTTATGTCTTAATTCTCTAAAACACTAAACCTGAAATGTTCCTCAATGTAAAAGAAAATAAATTCTTAATCAAAACTCAAGATTTTGTAATTTTTAAGGTCATTTCCTTATAGTTGGTATTAGAGGGAGGTTTAGAAATATTTAGAGATTAAGAGTTTTGGATGACCACATGGTAAGTCTTTATGTCAATTATTTTAGTTAAATCCTTATTTTATAATTTTTTTAGATCAAGGAAATTTTGTTACAAATGGAAGGAGGAGGATCTCAAACAAAATTCCTATCTTTTCCTGATGAAATACTTGCAATAATTATTGAAAAATCATGTTTGGATGATTGTGAAACTTTTTCTAACATACAACTCACTTGAAAACAGTTGTTTGAGATATCAAAAACCTCCATTATACATCAATACCATCATGGATCATGGGTTGTATTTAATAAAATCTTATTTTCTTAATATTATAATATTTGTAAGAAAGGTAAATATTATCATAGAATTTTCAAATATTTTACCTTATTAAATGATTCTGAAGCATATTTTGATTTTGAAAAAATGTGATGAAGAAGGAGATGCTTGCGCAAACTATTTATATTTTCTTTTAAATTATAGTATTTAAACAAATACATATGGAATTTTGAAAACACCATTGATTGAAAGTTTCAACCAAAACTATGTCCGACTATTTTATAAAAATCATGTTTTATCAGATATTTTGAAATTATATGTTATACATGATTATTTTATGAAACTATTTATTTGAGAAAACCCATATGATCCAAGATGTACAAGGTTTATTTTGATAAAGGAAGAAAATGATTTTGAAGGATTTATAAATCATTTTTTCAATGTATAAACCTTATTTCTATGTGAACAAGATGTTGATTAAACAAAATTGACACCATGATCAAGGTATGATGTTTTTTTTTCTGAATAGTATTATTTTATCATATGGAAGTGAAATAAAAAAAATTTCAATATATATAATACTTCATAAATTATGATATTGATGGCATTATGAGTTGGGAGGAAAATGAGAGGTATAAGAAAAACATTTAGGTTCAAATATGTTAGGGTTATTTTTTAGTTTTATATAAAGGACAACCCGTTGGATGGGTTACAACTTGTCACATCCGGTAGGGCCGCATGAATCGAAGTATGAATTATTCTTTTTGGTTAAACGATTTTATGGATAAAGAATAAGTTGATTTTGGGAATTTATGTTTTATCAAATGTATATCCTTATTATAAGAAAATTATTTGGTGATTAAGTGATAAATGTTATTTTGGAATACATTCACTAATTTGGGAACACTACATGCCAAAGGAAAATATAATACGATTAGATTTTATTTGAGGAGTAATGGTAAAATTTTATTTTATAAGAATATAAGTTTTTGTTTTGGACATATAGATATTTGGGTTATTTATGGAAATTATTAACCTATCATGGAGAATATCTAATTAGTTAAATTTCTTTTATGTATGAGATTTTAAGAATAGTTGATGTTATTTCCTGATAAATGTTAAGATTTATCGTAGAATACCATGTGATCAAATCCTTCTAAATTTGGGGTCTCAATATTATTTTGGATTAGTTTGAATAATTTTAGGGACAATTTTATATTGAATGGTCTATGTTGACCTTTGGGTATTGTTTTTTGAATTTTTGAGATTAAGACTATTATTTCTTTTTATAAAAGATTATTCTTTTTGATGGATTATCTGATACTTAACAAACCATTTTTGGTTTGGGATAATGTCTAATGATATGGGAAATATATAGTTCATCTTTTTTGGATTATGAGATTCTCTAGAAGTTGATACTGGTGCTTTATGTGGGACCAAGTCATCTTGAATACTAATTGTTTGGAGAAAAGATGAGTTTTTGGTAGATATTTATTAAAGGATAAAACTTAACTTGAAAAGTAAGTATCTTTCCTTATGTTCTTATTTTAAGTAGTAAAATAATTCCTTAACTTTATGAAAAGACCTTAAAACCAACATTTTTTCTGTTTGTTTTTCCTATTAGAAAATCAAAGGCTGTTTAACCCATCAAATTTTTATTGTTTTCTAGTTGTTAACTTTTTTCTAATTGTGTTTTCTATCCCTATCCATCTGAACAAGATGGTTAGTTTCTCTTCCATAACCATGTTTTTATATATTGAATCCTTGTATGTGTTATCTTTGGTGACCTTTGTACATATATTTCTATCATTTTAAGTGATAGTTTTATTGTATCTTTGTATGATGTAATATTTTCAATGAACTTACGTAGAAAAATTTTAAATTTTTGAGGAAAATTTTTTCAAAAGGGAATAATGATGTAAAATTTTGATTTTTAATAAAGAAACACTATGTTCGATAGCATAAATTGTAAACTACATCGAGCTTAAAGAAACATCAAAATATTATTATTTAAATGTTACTTTTATAACATTGTCGTTATAATGGAAGGAATGAATAATATGAACTGAATTATGAAAATATTATTTGAAAATGTTTAAATAATGATTTATGGGTTACCAAATTTATTATAAATGGAAAGAAAAACCAATTTAATATAAATGATGAGTTTTTATAAAAAAACCTATTTTAAAAAATATAATAATTTTGTTTATAAAATCATATCAATCTTTATAGATTTTTATTTAATGAAAAATATATGTTATATATTCAATTTAATTTTTTAAATTAATCTTATATGTTTTCTAGATAATATATAAGAACAAATTCATGTTTTTGGATAAAAGAATTATTTTTTAAAAAATACAGTTTTACTGCCTTTTGACAGAGAACCCTTTTTAAATTTAGTTTCGGACCCCTTTATATGTTATAATTGAAAAAAATATACTTCTTATTTATAAGTTGTACATAAAAATTTACTTTTAATGAATTTTTGATATTTTTTTGATAACTATCATGTTTTGATGAATTGTAAAAATATGCTAAATTTTAATTGAAACCAACTTTTTCCGTCGAGATAATTTATATGGATTAATCATATCATTTAATGGGTTTAAATTATAAATGAAATATATTTTTATCATTTATTATAATTTAGGGAATTTTTATTAATTATATATTTAAATTATATGTAAAAATATTTCAATCTTTTGCAATGTTTTAACTTAAAAAATAACTTGCTATTTCATTTTGTCAATGGGAATTAATTTTAAATAAATTTCTTCCAATTATATGTTTTGAATTTGGAAAAATAAATTAAATATTTTTAATTAGAAGGTAAAAATTGTGTAAATAATTACCTTTTATTTTTAAAAATTATTTATAGTAACTTTAGTAATTATTTTTATTTACCATGGTTAAAGGGTAAATCATGAAAATAAGTTTAATAAAATAATATTATAATAATATAAAACTATGATAAAATGTGTCCTAATAATATTTTATTATATATTTATGACCTTGGTAATCATTAGGCCAAACATGTGTCATTTGGGAGCCACTTTGGTGTGAAAATAAAAATTTATAATATTTAAGTTAAAGAAAAGGGAAATATAACATAAACATGTATCTCATAACTAATAGATTTTTAATTTGTTTTATATAAATTATATCTTAGAATATAAATATTCATTAGAAATATTATTTCTTTCCCTAAATCATGGTATTTTATTTATAATTTTTGGACATTAAATAAATAAATTTATCTATGGCACAATGATGATGAAATGATTACCATAATAATGAAAGATTCAAATAAATGGTATAATAAATATTAAAATAAATGAAATTTGAACATTTTGATGCCATAAATTAATTTTATGTATGATTATGACATATTATATTGTATTTAATAATTTATTTTCAATGTAAATATGTTTTTATGACTTTTACAAAAAGCAGTTACTAAATAATGTCAAAATTGACTTTTATGAGTTTTTAAAACAAATATTAATTTATTAAATGATATAACAATCCTAAAAATACACTATTCCACAAAATTACTTATATAATGTTACAAATGAAATTAATTATCCACTTTTGGTTCTCTTGGAATTTTATAGTAAATATAGTAACTATATATTTTGAAAATAGAGGAAGCCATGGTAAGAGTTAATATTTTTATCTAAGGGTTAAAGCTAAAAGATAAGATTAATTTTATGACCTAAACATGTATAGAACCTATTTGTTGAGAGTAATTAGACCTCTGATAATCTTATACTACAAATATATTACATTTTTAACTATTATAATTAAAAAATAAATTTATAATAAAATAATATTTCAAGACTTTCCAAAAGTGCCTCTCTTCCCTCTTATAAAATGGCACCAAGTCTAACCACTTACTATGACCTATCAATCCCATTGTAAAGTAAAATTTATTCTCAAATAATCTCTCACCATCACAATATTCTACCTAGAGGCCACACTTTGGTATGAAATATATCCTAACGAGTCCGTTTGTGGAAGTCAAAATGAGATACTTGAAAAAGAGGTATTTATTTTATCACCTCTTTCAAAATTATTTTCTTCTTCTACTTCCTATTCTTTTTTTATTTCCTTAATAAAGTAATAAATACAATATTTTATACATACTAATAAGTTATTATAGTTATTGTATAACCTTTTACGTCCTTTTATCCGTCCTATGAGTAACAATATCCCCATGTGTGCGTACATAGAACATACAATCTTCACGTCATGGTGTACGTTGTTATTCAATAATACTTAATTTGGATGGGTATAATGATGAGTATAATGGATTCAAATAATAAATATAACATGGTAATTATTATTTATAATTAATATACCATCCAATTATATACCTTTTAACCATTAAGTGAATGATATCGTTGCTCATGCGTACGTACGACCTACCATCTCTGCGATGGGATGTGATTCATTCTACATGATATTCATTGAACCATGATTATATATATCAATGGAATGAATAAATATTATATTTATTATATTTATATTGTCTCTTTTCTTCTGTAATTTTTATTTACAAAATATCTTTATTCTCTCCATAATATGAAAATACGATAATTTCATTTGAGGAAGTGCGGACTACTGCCTCCTCAGAGTGACATGACTCATTCACACCATACATCGAATGTATAAAGGATGGAATTAACCAACATATGTAACATATATAACTTAGATATTATATTAAAATTACAATATACTAATGTATCATTTAGTTTTCATTCCTTTAATATTATAGATAAATTAAAGTAGTGTTCATGCATTCGTACAGCCTACCGTCTCCATGAACGGTGCATTAAATTTATTATCCCCAAATGTTATGAACTATTCTAAATACATATATAATGTTTATATATATATATATATTATTTAAATCATTTATAATTTCTATAGATTATGTAATTTTGACTACATGTACAAGTTACATCAAAATAAGTTCATTTTTGACTCAAGTACTGAATATCGACAAAATGACCGATATGAACTCAAATAATTTTGTAATTTTTATAACATGGTAATAAGTGATATAAAAGGAATAATAAAAACTAAAATGTTCTAAATAAAGAATAAATTGACCTAAGATTATTATTTAGGAAGATAAATAATGAACAAGACAAGTCAGACTCAAGGTAAGGGACTTCGTCCCAATCTCCTTTCAACAAGGAATATTTTTGATACGTCCTTATTTTATAGAGTGTATAATCAACCCCTTGTACTTTTAATTTAATTAAATGGTTTCTGAAAATAAACTTTTTTTACGAGGTGTTTTTTTTAAATACAAAAGGAATGTGTCTTTTTAATGTACACGGTGAAAACAACCTTTCCTCCATCGCTATCATTATTTGATATTTGGATTCCTCTACAAGCCAGAATATTTTTAAAAATAAAAGTAAATAACATATTACTTTTTAGTTATTTTTTTATTGAAAATGGTTTTGAGAATGGATTGATTATATCAATATCTTGATATGATGTCTTATGATTACAGTGTGGAAATGTTATTTTTTTCCTTTATTCTTGTTCAAATGTTATGATTATGTTATGGTTCTTGGGAATTGATTATGTATATGGATGGTTACATGAAAAAATGAGGGTAGGTGAGCCTATGATAGCTCTCCATGGAATTTGGAAATGTGACTGAGGTAAATGTTACGGTTTCTCCTATTATATTTGGGGAATATATTTGGTGGGTATTCTAAACTTAACCATGAAGGTTACTCCCTATATAGATGTGAAAGCTACAATGTAAGTATGATATAGATACCACAAGTTACCTTTATGTTTTATGTTTTCATGGTTTTTTTTCATGAATCTTATTATTACATGATGTAAGATAAATAATTTATGTTTTATGGGAGAAAAGTATGTTTTTTTTAAAATGTTTTCATGGGTTTTAAATATTCATTGACTAATGATTTTATTCATTATTTTATAATCATTACAGAGATTTTTATTCTCATCCCATGATTCAGAAATATTTTCTACATGGTATAAATATGGATAAGATAATTGAAGAAGTCAAGAAGATTTTTATTATGAAAAATAAGTCATGTTTTATTTTAAATAGTTTCATTTTCTGAAAAAATTGGTAGTGAGTAGATTTGACTAATTTTTAATTATTGATTTGTTATGTAATAATTATGGCCTAATTATCTTAAACTCTAAACCTGAAATGATCCTCAACATAAAAGAAATAAAATTCTTTATCAAAACCCAAGATTAGGTAATTTTTAAGGCTAGGGACTTACACATAATTCCTTTGGTATCATTTATGTACATTAAGGTTATATTTATAATGGAATATATTTTACCCATCCATATTATAATATTTTTTAATTTAAGTAAAGGAAACCATTGTTATATCCTTGGCAGTTAACTCTCTCTATGGATAATGAGTTTTCGTTTTCTATTATCTCCTTCAATTTTGGTTGTAAAAATATTCCATTGGTTAAACAATATTTTAATATGATTGTTATAACTTATTTAATATTTTGTAACTAATATATATATATATATATATATTATTAAATAAAACAAAACTAGTTTGTGATTGTCGAAAAAACCATCAAAATAAAGAATCATTTTTTCATTAACTTTTTAATCAAAATAAATCATCCTCATACAAGAAATAAAAATTATATATGGGACCATTTAAAATTTTTGAAGTGAATTAATATCATTTCATTTCACTTATGTAGTTTTATACCCATTTTATAATAACATCCATAATTATACTCAAGTGCACATACCATGAAACCTTGAAAAAAATGCTCCCAGAATGATGAAATTGATCTTTATAACTCATCAAAATGGCTATAAAAGAATGTAATAAAATTATAATAAATAAATTTTTTATGTATATGGTTTTAAATTATGTAATTAATTAATCAAATTTTATTATACAATACATTAATAGGAAGTTCATAACTTTCAGACACAAGCTAAGGGACCTCTCTACCCCATCCTCTTATTTCAAATTTGTTTCACAAGGTTTAAGGAAGATCAGAAAAAATGATGAGGTAAATAAGAAAATTGTGAAGATTTATCATTAAAATAAACCGTATTTTATTTCAAAAAGACTTCCATAGTGAAATAAATGGATACAAGGTTTAATTTTCTTATTTGTAAAATATGGGTTTTCTATTTAAAATTTTATCCTAATTATCTAAAACTCAAAACCAAAAAGATCATAGGGACAGTAATAATGTGAATTATAGTTTAAAATCACTATAATATATAACTTTTGTGTTTTTTTCCTTAAAAAATATGTAGAAATAATTTTTTATATAATAAAAAAAATAATACATTTCCAATTCAAGAAAAAACGGACATTGTAGATTTGTATCATCACTATCAACCTCTAATGTAGAAACTCTTTGACAATTTTTGAAAACCTAGATAAAATTCATGGTATATAAATTATTTAACGTTTTGAGTTTATTAATATAGAGGGAAATATGTTATATACGTCACATATCAAATACCCATGAGTCAGAATTAGAGAAATTGATTTTTATGACTTTCTTATCCATATATTCAAAATGATTTTTTAGGACACATCTCAAAAATACCTAGGTATTTAAAATTACTTTATATGTTATAACTATAAGCTATATCAAAATAATAATCTTTGCAAATTTCATAATCAACCACAATGATGTATTTTTTTGGGGAGTATGATGTTCTTTGACTTCTCATTAAGGACATTCAATGGGACTACTCCCAAAAAAAATGATGACCACATACACCTTTACCATTATTGAGATAAGATCCATATTTAACCATGTTTAAATTCCACATTAGTGTTAATCTCACAACATAACTTCATAGGATGTTCCTCATTCCAACCAAATAAGATATGAATTTTGATAGTTGAGTGGACAACCCATTTCCCAAATCCATCATATTGATAAACTCAACAATATTCCTTTAGATTTCTATCTCTATGAGTTTCTTGGAAATGTTTAATCTAAAAAATATATAGGTAATTGGTTATAAAACAATTAGTGTACTCTATTTCCACCTTACATCACAATAGAGAATCCATAGGCACCCAATTTTAGCATGAAACTACCCAGTTTGATTATTAATTCCCAGAATGTGGTTCTTTTGGAAATAATCTTATACATAGAACTTGAGGGGTCTTATTAGTCCGAAATATTTCATATGAATCTTATAAATATTTACTTATTAACTATAGAATAAAATTAAATATTTTTTGTGCCATGTTTTATTTCTATAGCTATTCATAGTTTTTAAATCATAAGAACTATTTTATCATATAAATTAGAGCATACATAATATTGATATTACATAAATAATTTATATACAAGAATATATAAATATTAATAAATAAATAAATAAACACACTATTTTTTTGGAACATGTGAAACGAATATGAAAATTTTATATTTTATTTAGGCATAACAATATTCCATTCATTATCTAGAACAATTATCTTATATAATACAAATTTATAAACTATATGAAATTATATAAAAAATATTAAATTATAAATGGTTTGATTATATCATAGTTTTTAATAGATATTTATATTATATATAATAATTTATGATCCTATAATTGAAAAAGATAAGTGTTATCATCTATTTCTAATCACATATTATGATATTTGTTATTGTATAATGGAGTTCGTCACATGAAATATGTCATAATTAGGGTTATAACCCATATCTTCAAAATGATGAAACACAATTTTTTGTGAATAATGTATTATCATGGGTATCCTATTATAAATCATATCATAGATTATAAAATTCTATAAAACCATAGTATTTTAGGAATCATATTCTATGATTCATCTGTCTACACCATATAACATGGGGAAAACAGAATCACACATTATGATATCATATAACTTATAAAATGGAATGGTTATCAAGTTGCTAAACATTATACACTGTATAATGTTCATTATGATATAGATTTTTTTACATTATAATAAAAATATTATTTAATAAATAATTATAGAAACTTATTGATTCAATGATGAATGTGGATCTAAATCCATTAATGGGTTTTAAAAGAACATATCATATTCATAAAATTAGGATAAATCCATTTATATGTTTGATTTATCATCATCATGTCAATATATTAAATGAAAAACCTAAAATAAAAATGTACATGAGTTGTCTAAAAAGATCAAAATTAAGGGATTTTGTTTGATGATGATCAGTTAAGGATATTCTAAAGTCTCTTTCACTCACAGGTAGTACAATAGCCACTAGAATACTCATTCAATATAAGAGTATCCATTGAATTGTATTTGGAATGTGATATAATTATCTTTTAAGATAAATTGAGAATAATAAATAAGGGATATTAATGGATTTTTCTTGACAAAATAACCACACAAACCTAATAAGAGGATTTTATGCTTAATATAGACTCTGTTTAGTAGAAAAAGGAGGTCGAGTGTTGGCTTACAATGATTGCTAGTTGATATACAATTCCCATAGCATATAACTATCATAATATTATAATTATTTAAAATTTCAATTATTATAATTTCTTAAATATATAAACAAATTTTTTCTATGATTCATAAATGAAGGAAAACTTTTAGAGGACATTAAAGCCACCATGAACCCGATGTCACATATCATGGGATGAAATGTATAATTTGAAACATGTATCATAAGAAATTAATGATATCATTGTGTCATTTTCAATGATATATATCAAATTTATTTCTTTGATCATGATATATATGAATTTTATAATAAAAATTATCATATTTTAGTTAAATATTTGTCACCTAAAATATAATTTCATAAACCTTACCTTCCTTTAATTTAGGGTCCCAATTAACAAAAAGATACATAGGATCCTATTAAACTAATATTTGATGAATTCTGATCCACTACCACCCAAGAAAATGCGTGGCTGGTATATTTAAAAGTCCCTAGTGGGGTATTTCATTATGGATCCACCCTTATAGACTCCCCTTTCTATCAATAATATAAAATTATGTAATCCCATAATGAGTTACTCATCAAACTAGGCCTCATGGGTTACAAATAGAGCATTTCTATTCTTACCTTATTATTATTCAAAGAATTTTGATGTGTTGGAATATCTCCACAATGTCAAACCAAAATTTTAGTATAAATTCTATAATATTTTCAAAACCAATTAAATTAAATCTGAAAATTTCATACACACTTGTACTACCCTACTCTAACACTTGAAAAACACTGCCAATAGTCACAACTAAATATCATAAAGAACAAAAATCTAACCCAACTGACATCATATCACATGAATGCTAAGAATATCCCATGAATTATTTATCTATTCTCCCAAATATACCCTTTCCTTTCAAATTCTACTACTACAGACTCTTGGGTTCTCAACTACACTATATGTACCTTTTTCACACTATCATTAAATCAAACTAGTAATAAATAAATAATTCGTCACAATAAGTTTTATTTATTTAATGGAACACCAATATATTTTCTGAAAATAAATTTTTGGTGGAAATTTAATTAACTAAAACTGATTTATCAATAATGTGTTCCCAATAAAAAATAATCAATCACATTTCATATGAAACAACATGTTAAATATGATACATGTATGCATTCTTTAAGGCTACCCTAGTAAAGAATAAACCAATAAACTCCAAAATAATAAAATAATATATCATAAAATTCCTATATGGGTCAGTGTTCATTGTTATGATTGGCCTAATAAAGCATCCAATAATTTATACCACACTCAAATAACTATTCTAATTCTCTAAAAAAATAGCCTATTAACCACAAAGCCTTATAGTTCTTAACTGAACCTAAATCCAAAATATATTATGTGGAAAATTTTATATGGTATAAATAAGATTAAATTATTTTTCCACCCTTTTTTAATCCTCTTAGTCTCTATTTGTGTCCTGCATCAATAATTAACCATTCATATATAGTACACCACATGTGAATCACATAATAAATCACATAATATACTAGGTAGTACCTATCATTACATGATAGAAATCTAATCATTGAATACCATATGGAATGTGGTTCTTTAGTCTAGAGATATATCAATTATTATGAAAAAATATCCAATTTATGGATTTATATAGGGTCACTACCAAAAAGTGGTAAACATTAGTGATCTTTGATGTGTTACCATAGTCGTGGTGTAAGGTGACTATAGCTATTGATGATACTCTGATTTGACATAATACATGAAATTTTAAATGCAATGTAATATTATGGACTTTGATTCCCATATATTCCCTGAAGATATATTTCATTTGGAAAATGACAATGGGATGAGATATATTTATAAAATATTTATTTAAAATTACTAAACACTATTATCTGTATTTCTTCCTAGGAACCACTTAGTACATAGAGGATTATAAAAATTACCCTATCACCATCATCTACCTCTAACTATGCTATAAGACACCCAATGACTAAAATAGGTTCTTTTACTACACTTTTATAGCCTCTATTAATTGGTTCCTAGTGGTCTCATATGCAATACAACAATACCACAACCTTTATTTTTCCTGAGATTCTATATTAACCAATTAATTTTCCAACACTAAAAAAATACCCATCATTTTGTTTCCAAATTCTGGAAAATTAATTTTATATGTTATAATATAGATTACTTGATAAATTTTATTCAAACCAGAGTATATAACATATAATTTTTAATGAAATCCATTTTCATGATCATCATTTTACCCAACCATCCACTATTTAGATCATTCCTATGAATGTAGTAATATGGGTGTCAAAGAATAAATGTTTACAAATAAATATCATTTTTAAGCTTATATTATTGTGATAATCATATATTATTCATAATAGGTATACCAATGACATATATTTGTTAAATTTCAAGTCTTACCCACTTATTGTATCAATCCATTAAACTAGATCAACTTGTGTCTCAATAGTAAACTTGTTATTATCATAAAATACCATTATCATGATAATATTAATATATATTTATCTATAACATTTAATAATGATATTAATTTATAAATAAAATAGTTTTTCTCTCATGAGGTGAAGTATCATATATATCACATGTTATTAAATAATTGTTAATGATAAATGGTAATTCTGAATTTAACATTGACTATAAAAAGAAAATAAAAAATATGGTTCCAAACAATTTAGCAGGTGATTTTTGGTGTGGAGTATATATCAAAGAATATATTCAAAATAAAATAAATTAAACATTTATCGAATATATAATAAAAATATTTTTCTCTAATGTTTATATTATGTAACTAATTTTTTCAAATGATTTACTACATTAATATCTATAGAAAACTGATAAAGTTTTCCAGCATAATAAATAATTTATCTTATGAAAAAAATTTATTGAATTGTATATTTTGGATATTTTTTAGATCAATGTCCCTTAGCTAGATACATATATATATATATATATATATTATTATCACAATGGATCTCAATGTGATTTTTTTTCTTGCAATAACCCAATTTTTGTTATGGATCTTTTTTAACCAATAATCAACCGTTAATAAATTTAACGGTTTGATGATATCAAATTCTACTGTATATTCATCTATGGTTAAATACATGTAAATCCATTTTTTATCATTATTCTACTAATTAGGTATAACATATAATCTAACTGATATCTGAAATAATATTTATTTATTTTGAAATATACACTGATTTAACCATTTAAAAAGAGTTATTATTTACTTCCAATTACCATGAATGTATTTCAAATTTTTATAATATACATTATAACATTCTACAATGCAACCCAATGATTTTAATCAGATTCTAGTTGAAATATTTTCATTACTATTAATTTATTATTGTTTTCATTTTAGTAATTTAATTACTCTATAATTTTAGTATAAAAATCATTTATGTTTATTTGGAATCCTAGATTCTAGATATAAAAAAATCAGATAAATCATTATTTAATTGAGAAAACGTAGTATTTTGAAAGGAAATAAATGATTGTGAGTTAAAATATTAAAATTGAATTTTCCTTCTTAACAGAGTCTCATATTTAGAAAAAAAACATTGTCAATGAGTCTGGAATGATGGATTTACTTTATGATAAGAATATTAGAATTTTTTTCATAACAAAGATTTTAATTTCAATAAATATTTTTTTTAAATAAATAATACATTTTAGATAAAAAATATTTTTTAAACAATAAACCACTAAAAATTAAAATTATATTTCATTTGAAATAGACTCTTGACATAGAGTTGATTTCTATTAGATAATTAATCATGATATTGATGGGTTTTATAGACATTTTTATAATTCATGAAGCATGTATAGTACTTTAATATAACATTGAGATACTATATTTTTTAAAGATTTCAAAATCAATTATTATTAAAACTTTAATAATTTTAATTTTAACATGGTTATAATTTATATGAGAGGTAAAATCAGGAAAACAAAAATGATATTATACTGACATCAATATTAGCTATAGATTTAGGTAATTATTATAGAGTAGTTTTTTGTTTCCAAAATTCACTCTATGATTTGAAATATTTAGAATAAATTTAATATGACATGTATTATATTTTTATAGTCCTTGTTTGATGATATTTTTATTAATATATTATGTTTTATTTTCAAAATTTTATTTAAAGAGATAATTTATTGTGATGTTTTTTATTTTATTTTTTGTAAAAAAATGAATGGAATCAAAATATGATGAATCATATTGAAAAATATATATTATTAATTTTATTATGATGAAATGAATCAAAAGAGGTAAAAAATAATGATTCTATTGGATAAATGGGATTTATTGAAGATATTGATATTTAATTTCTAAAACTATGATAATTTTAATGGATTCACTGATTGATTCAAGAGTTTGGGAGTACATTTTTCATCCTCATGATGAGAAACAAATACCGAGTAAACTTGATATAAAATTATAGGTGAACTCTCTTAGTATTAGTTAACACATGAGGAAATTTAGTTAAGGATATAAAGAGTGTTTACATGTAGGAATATAGCTCTAATGGGTAATATAGTCATGTCATCATTGTTCAAATGACAAAAAACTATCCACATATCCATTGGGAGGATTCAAGGAAGTGATCTCATTAGGTGTGGTGTGGATTTTCATGTTCATTTAACTAATCAATCAAATTATCCTAATATATTAACATATTCTAAGTGAGTGGAATGGAGATCAATGATTTGGGTACTAGATCAATCGATTGGATAGACGGATAATACCATCATGGGAGATTTGCAATTTGAACAAGTTAGGGGTTCAGTCACATGGGGTACTAGTGGAGCCCCTAATTAGCCAGGGGTTCTTGGGTGTGTGTGGTTTAATAAATTGGTATTTTGCGATGCAAAAATATTTGGTTGGACTCTATTCAATATCTTAAACATATTTGATCTTTATTTGGATAATTATGATAATTTTGAGAACACTAATTTGGTAGATTATTGTCTAAAATGACTCATGATATCATGTCGGATTTCCCTCATACAGAACTAAAGATTTGTTTTTTGAAAATGGGGTGTTAAATTAACAATCATATAGTGATCATTTTGAATAATTTGGTTGTTATTCTTATTTTTAAAGATAATAATAGAATAAATAATTAAATTATTAATGATTTCCTTTTTGATTATTTTATAGGACTTGAGGTGTAATTATTAAATTACTATAATGATATTGAATTCTCCACATGGATGGGAATTTTTTATAAAAATAAAAATTCATTAAAGATGATATATTAAATAACTAATTAGAATAAAAATAATAATCATTTAATTTATGATCATATTATATGAAAATATTTTGAGTACATAATGTTAATTTGGAGCCTTGAGAATAATATTTTTATGGAATGACTTTCCTAAAATGTCCTTCATTACTAAAGGAGGACAAAAGATAATTAAGTAAGTGAAATTACGTTATATATTATTAAAATACTATTGGTTTAAATTATATATATTCTAAAGACAATATTTATGTATTACAACATGACTTGATCTATTATTGAAAAACATGAGCCCTTTAAAATTTTATGGAATACTAAATAAGAATGTGAATAATATAGAAAACAATTATCATTATTTAATAAGTTATATTAAATAATTTGATTAATTAGTGTGAAATTCAAGACAAAATTAGAGGACATCATATGAATGTCATGTGGTTATTTATTAATAATGTTATAAATAAAGAGGATGGATTATGATGATAATATTATTTGAAGGTAGATGATACATACTTATTTCAAATTTATGTATAATTTTATCTCTATTAGTATAGTGTGCATTTCACTTACGATAACTTGTGTCATTTTGAATTCTTATAAATTATTTTCATATCTTTAGAAAATGATAAGGATTATCTTAATTGGTCATAAAATGATGAAAAATATTGAAATCTATAATTATAGTGGAATAATATATTGATGATGTAGTACTTCATTAGTTGTGTTATAAATAATTAATAAATGATTTAGTATATATAAAAAAATAATGAACAATAATATAATCCTTATAAGTTAAAGATCTAGATTATATGATTTAATGATTAAAATAAAATATGATAATGGTGATAAAGTATTATATATATGTATTAGATTATATGTGATGGTATATATATAATTTTATAATGTTCAAATGAACTTAAAATATATACATTAATATTAATACTGTGTAGATTTTCTAAATTAAACTATATAATATATGATTGTTAATTGTATTTCATTATGATACATTGAGGATATGAAAATAAAAATGGATATTATTTTGGTATGAGAAATATTATTTTGAAATTCTATGTAATACATAGATTGATTGCTGATCAAATGTTTTCTGTTGTTTGGATAATTTCTTACCTCAATTTATATGTATTCAATATTTTAGTGTTTAGTTAATGATTATTTTAATGGTACAATAGAGTGGATACTATTATACTCTCCCAATCACTTAGGTTAGTGTTAAATGAAAACATATGAGTATTTATGCTCATCTAAACTATAAATATGGGATAAATACTAATAGTGAAATATGCTTCTATTTATTTTTGTTTTCATATATATCACCTGGCTAATCCCTATTAATGAGAAAACTAAGTTTTTGATCATATTATTGTATATATATAACTATGATTAAGATAGATTATGGTTTACCTATGTGTTTATACTATATGAATACTTTTACATTGAGGAAAATCTGGAAGATGATGTGATTTCCATAGATTTTATTTCAAGGAAAACTAGTCATAGGGGAGATACCCTAGAATGATCCTTGTTATTAATTTACTTATACAATACGATATATTATTGTATATAGATTGATTCATTATATGGGAATTTATGTTGGTATATAATATATTTTTTCATTATTTTTTGTTATTATATATTTGTGTGGTGGTTTCACAACTGTTCCCATGGATGTTTTGGGGAAGACCAGTGGGGACACATTACTTTACTTGACTTCCATATATATGTAGTTTCTTGAAGAGTTTTAAAATCCAATAAAGAAGGTGTGTTTTTATCAAATTATAACTAGAGTGTTATAACCATTTCCTCTATAAGAGAGTCCATGAACTAGAATGAGGAATGTATTGAGGATTGGATTCTTGGTGGAATCTAATAGGATATATATTCTTTGGGACTTTTTTTGGTTCTAAGAGATTTTTATTTTTTATTTTACTGATAATGAAGATGGTGGATAGGATGTAAAATTTATTACGGCGTTTTCTTTCATTGTCTACACAAAACATAGTATGTTATGAAAGATCATTGATCTTCCATGAGATTAAAATGATAATTCATGTAGGAATGAGTGACCCCAAATGAGATTAGAGAGACCATATGTCATGTGGAGCATCTATGTATTGTAAATATATCAACCAATAGAAAGTCTATCAACCACACAAATTGACTATGTGAAAAGACATCAAACTATATAAACCAAATTATGGTTCAAGTGACCATATGAATGGGATGAGTAACCACAAAATGAAATAGAGTGAGCACATGATAGTAAGAGTGACCACACATTAAAATAAAGAAACCACATAAATATCCAAGAAACTAAATGTTGTTAAAGAGATACCAAAAAAATGGGAAAAGTGAATGGAAATTGTAAGATATTGATCACACATCATAACTATCCATCGAGTGAAGAAAATTAAATGACTAGGATTTATTGTGTAAATGAAGAAAATATAATGAAATTATGGAAATAAAAAGTAATTTTATATAAAAAATAATCATAATAAATTTTATCATGATTATTACACATGATTATATTAGATGAAGAAATAAAGTAGATGGAATATGACAGATCTAAGGAAACTATTCCAGATCATTGAAGAAATGATAAAGGGAAATATATGATCTATATATCAAAATAAACTACAATAATAAGATAAATAGTCTGAGTTGGCACATAAGTTCACCTTCAAGAAAATGTATTTAATGGTGTTTGAAGGAAATCTTGAAGAAGGTATCATGGAAATCCCAATATATTGGACCAAGGATGATGGATTAGATTTCATGTATCCATGTAGGCATATTTATAATAAACTATAAATTATGAAATAATCATGGAAATAAGTTGGTTTAGTTTCGATGGTATTTATGAGGAATAATCCTAAGATTGAAGTTGGAATGATATTGTCTATATACCTTGAATGTATTGATGTATGCATGAGGGTTTAATGTAGAGAAAATTAAAGTAAAAAATACAATGAAGAGGATGCGAAATTTTTTCTTATTTAGTATAGGTTAAAATCTATAATTGGAATTATTTCTTATGAATATTATTATGAATACAAGATCCAATAATTCTCTTAACTTGAAATAAAAAATAGTTACACCATGTAATATTATTTAAAGAAAGAATAATGAGAATTGGTAGATGTGAATGCAAGATATATATTTTTTATTTGTTCCAGATCATTTATATTTTTGGGAAAACAATTTTAGAAAAAAATTAGAGAATAAAAATATTTTAGGTTCTTCCTTAGTATTGTGAAATAAATAATATAACATGAATTCATTAATTAAAAAAGGGAATGTGTGATGATTTCAAGAAGCATGGTGATGATGTGTTTAATTTTATTAGTGAAGGTTCATTCCATTGATGTAAAATTTAGTTTATTGTATTTACTATGGGAATAGAATATTAATTATCAAGGGAATATTGTGAAATGAATGTAGTAAATAAACCCTTATAACTATAAATCACATGGACCTTTTTTATAGTAAATGTGTTATCTCATATTGTTTCTAGATAATTCCAAGGAATATCTACTCTTATTTATTAGTGGACCTTATTAGTTATTATTTTCATGTGAGGGTACTTGTTCATTGAGTTCATCAGATTCAATTGTCTCTAACAAGAGGGGAAGGCTATTTTAAAATAATATAATAGAAATGTATTAATGAATTATTTATCCACCCCCACTTATATGTCTAACATATCCAACTTGGTACATTCAATTAGTATTAGATCATGACTACTTCATTGATTTTTTAATGGGTAATGAAGAATAAGTTTGTGAGGGATTTTTAGTACTCATTTAATAGTAATGGGATTCATATATTCTATGGGAATAACTATTATATATGAAAGGCCAGAATCCAACCAAATAGATTTTCTATTATATATCATGTTTTTAAGATTCTATAAATAACTTCATTCCTCTATTTTATAGTTATCATATAATAACTGTAGAGAAGATGAATCTTAATAATGATGGATGTTATAGAAATTATATTCATTACTCTCTCTTGGAATTTTAATTTATATGGAATAATGAAATAAGAACTTGTAAAATAATATATGATAAATTGAATAATATTTATGATAGGAACATGAAATTTATGAATGAAATATTTCGAATTTGATTATTGAGTTATCAATATTTGAGAATGGGAGGTGTTGAATCTATTGGTGAGTTCATCACAAGGGTTAATGATGTTATAAGAACTTTAATAAGACTCGGAGAAAAATTAAAACAATAAATGGTTTTTTAAATGATATTAAAAATTATTCTTGATAGATTTGATGCCAAAGTATCATCTTTGGGAGATAGATATCTAGAAACAATCTCTTTGGACGATTTTCATAGTACATTCACTACTTATGACATGAGAAAGAGAATACTATCAAAATAAATTGAAGAGTTAATCATAAAATCTTATTAATGGTAAATTCAAATAATATTGTTTTTGATAAAGTGAAAAGTGATTAAAATTAATATGATTATGTTGGTAATAAGTGAGATGAATTATTTTATTTATTTTCTAAAAATGTTAAAATATACACAGGGAAATATAATGTAATGTTATCATTAGATTTATTTAAATTGGATATATTTGATAATTTGCAGAAATTTTTCCAAGAATGAAGGTAGATGAATATAGAGATGAGGAATATATAATTATAAGAATACAACTAAAGAAGAAATTAGAAAAATCAAATTCCTATTCTGAATTGTGAAATATAATGTTATCTAAATTAAAAAATTGATTCATTTTTTTGAAATGTGATAAGGATTAATGTTGTGAAGATGATGTGAAAGTTGATAATTATATATATAATGGTCCTGATATGTTACTTACTTAAAAAGATAATGGTGAAATTTTTTCCAACTATAAAATAAGAAAATATTTATAAAAAGAAAAAAATAGATATAGTTCATGATAGAAAAAGAATTTAAACAATGTCTCTTGAAAATTGAAATTTTAGGGAAGGATATCAAGAAGTTAAAGAAGGATGTAAAACACATTATAAATGAAGAAATAGTTCATGAAGAAAAAAATAAGAACTATTCAGATATATTGATATCATTGATATGTTAATTGACAAAAAGAAAAATATCTACATTAATATTGAATTAAAGGTGAGGGAGTAGGAGAAATAATTTTAACATGTAAACAAAACCTAATTGTAGAAAAATAAAGAATATCTAACAAACATAATTATATTATATAATTTAGTGAAGGATCTATGGATTTTAAATCTCATAATTAATGGAAAATATCATTGAAAAATATTAATAAAAAATTAACGATTTTAGTGAAGTATCTCTAAAGAAGAAGCAAGTCAAGAGGACCATGAATGTAGCTACAAAATGAAAATTTCAAAATTAATTCTTTTTTAAGGAATATAACATTGAATAAAACTATAATATACTTGAATAAACTATTAAGGTAGAGAAAAAATAAAATATGTGGAAAAATATATTAGGAGTATACCAAAATTTGGTTCACAAGAACAAGCAGTGTTAATGGTTCATAAATATATTGGTATACAGTTACACAGTCCTTGATAGAATACAGGTTAAAAATTAAAATATATATTTGTGGAAATTTATAGTGTTATATGATATTTGGGAATACATTTAAGATTTACTAGTTTAATGATCAACATTTTTAATTGATCTATGTGGTATGGAAGATTTATATTTAGGGGGAGTTGTCTAACTCAAACACATACCACTCGAAAACAATATGAAAATGATAATTGTGTGATTAGGATCATATCACAACTTTTGTAAAATATTTTTCCAACATGTGATTATCCTAAGAACCTTGAAAAAGTTTATCTATAGATTCTACCAACCAAACAGTATTTTAATAACAAAACCCAAATGTATTTGGAGAAGGATAAAATGGAAAAAGCATGCTCTTGTTTTAAGAACTTCACTCTAGTGTACCAAAGGATAATGACCATGGATTTAGGAATTTTAATATTATTTACACATAATAGGTTATTTTAAGTTGTTGAAGAATTTGAAAGACAAAAATTAATGGTCAATAAATCCTGGAAATGATGAGTCTCTCGAAATAAAAGGCATTAGACCCACTGTTATTAGAAAATAAAATTTAGATTCTAGAAGTGCATTATAGATTGATTGACTAAAACATAACATGTTGAGTGTTCAGAAAATTTGTAATGAAGTAAATTTTATTATCTTTATAAGAGACATTTTTATTTTGAAAAGGATAGAAAATTAAGATGTTGTGATAATAGGATAGAAAACTAAGGCAAATCTATTCTTTGTTGGAGATACACAAAATTCATATCATCTAAGTATATAACATTAAAATAAATTATATGATAGATTTCTTAGAAATATGTGCTAGAGAAAAATGAATAAGTCTACTCATATATTAATTATTTTTAGTGTCTTTAATATGATCATAAATAGATATTGAGGTTGTTCCAAATATAATAAAGTAAAAAATTTAAATTATTCATAGAAGATGGATGAAATATGTATATATAATCCCTTAATACTTATTTATACTAACATATTTAGGACACTAAAAAAGAAAAAATAAATGGGGATAAGTATTTTATTTCCATTATTTATTATTTCACTCATATTATATGAATTATATTTATAAACAATAGTAATAGGTAGTCAAGATGTTCAAAGGCTTCAGAAGAAGTACTGAAAATGAATTTGTTTACCCTATCAAGAAAATATGAATAGATAATGATGTGAATTAAAAAAAATTAATTTTAAATGTTATTAAGAGAATAATGGTATTCATTATGAGATTATTGAACCATTGACAACACAACAAAGTGGCGGTACTTAATTAAAAAATCGATGCATGGTTGATAGGGCTTGAACCATGTTGATTGAACATAAAATTTCTCAGTTCATTTGGAGACAATATATAGTGTAATAATTGATATAAAAAATTACTACATTATAGAACAATTTAAAAATGTATTCATATGACATGTATTGTAATAATACCAAAAGGTTGATGTACTTAAGCATAATTTTCCGTCATGCATTATCAAAATTGAAGGTGGAAATCTTGTTATGTTTTACTATAGATGTGTTGATATTATTTTACTAGGATACTGTCAAAATGACATAGAATATATAAGAAGTAAATTAGAATAATTATTAATTCACTTGATGTGAAAGTGATCTAAATTTATTATTTAATGGTCTCATTGGTAGCCACAAATATATGAGGATGTTAAGATGAAACTATTTATGATAAAAAGGTGATAACGTTTCTTGACCTAAGTTATGTTATAGAAGATACAAAAAATAGAGGTGTTGATTCATCCATTAAAAGTGATGATGGAAAATTACACTTATCTCATCTAGGTCTTAGGATAAAAGTGTATATCTAAAATACCATTAGAGATCGAGGAAAAAAAGATCAAATTGGATGAAAATTTTGGATAGTTTTACATACCTCTTTATTTTCATAGGTTGAGCCAATAGATGTTGAGGAAGAATTAGATCATCAAGAGTGGATTGATTCTATTAATTAAGAATTAAATCATGTATGGAAAATGATACATGATATCTGGTATCAAATAATTAAGGTAAAAATGTTATTGGAACAATGTGGGTCTTCCTAAACACATTCAGTAATAGAAATGATGTCGTAAAAAATAAGGAAATGTTGGTATGAAATGAATTATCACAGGTTAGATACAATGATTTTGATGAGACATTTCTCCAATTACAATACTTAAAACCATCAAAATATTTTTTTCAGTTACATTACAAAAAAATATTTTCCAATCCTATGTCAAATCATTATTTCCAAATAGAGAGTTTGAGGGAGGTTTTCATATTGAGAAACCAATAGGTTTAATTTTAGAAAAAGAAAATAAACGTGTGTGTAAATTGAAGAAGGATTTATATGGGTTTAAGAAAAACACAAGATCCTATTATTGTAATACCCAATGATTTTTTATATATTTCTCTTTTAATAAACTAAATTTATTCGATAGCTTGGGATACATGGAAACCTGAGTTTAAATGAACCCTGATATAAATAATATTATATAAATATGACCATTATAACATAGTTATTAAAATTATAAGTATGAATAAGAATAAAAAAATAAATAAAAATATTTATAATTGTTATATATAATGTAATTGGATTGATAAATAAGTACTCAATTTTAAGTAAAATCATTTAATGCTTCCAAAATACATTTTCCTTCAAAATGGTTTTATTATTTTTATGAGAAAATATTATAATTAAATTATACATTGTAAGACATTTTATTTCATATAAATGGATTTTTATTGAAATTCTCATATCTAAATTAGTGTTGTGTGAAATTTTTAGATTTTTCTTAAAAGATTTAATTTACAATCGATAGTGAAAAATAATGATTTATTTGGAGAATTTAATTTTTATTTCAAAATTTTACCAAGTTTATTTTTCATAAAATTATTTAAAAGAACAATTAGTTAATATATATTATTTATAATCTAATTAAATTCATTGAAATAAATTTTATGTTGGATTTTAGTTTAAATAACATTGTATACATAAAAAAATAGTTTCTTCAAAAATAACTTTTCATCAGGTTTTTCTTATTTAATTTTAAATTTAATTCTACTACTTATATGAATTGAATTTAATTAAATGGTTTAAATATTTTGAAGCATAATTATTAATTTAAATAAATTTGGACAATTAATGTTTCTATTCTTAATAGTAACTATTGTAAATATTTGTCACCTCATTAAATGAGTTAAAAATGGGATAAAACCAAGGGGAAATCATTAAAATATCACTAATTCATGCCTTCATGCTACGATATGTGTATTTCATGACCATAGCTATATTTATGTAGTTTAATATTTTTTTGTAATTATTATTTTGAAATTGGGAACCCAGTCATGTCTTTTATGGTGATAAGATATATTTTATTAAAATTAAAAAAAATAATTTTGAGTTGCTACATTTAATGGAATGGTTAGAAGATGTTTTTTTGAATTTCCCCAAAATTCTAATATCCATAATTTATTATTAAATCAAAAAAATTAGGGATTCCAATATATTGTTTTATTCCAAGGTAAATGGATTTTTACTCTTAAAACAAGTATTTCCCTAAAAAATATTTCCCATGGATTTTTGTGTTATTATATTCAAATTATTTTCAAGAACATATAGAAATTTAATCTGATAAATGGATTCCAAATTTCGAATCATCATGCCTAAATTTCATTATATGTAACCCTTTATTTTTAGTCATATAATTTTTTTATAGTAATAAAGTTACATTGTCATGGTTAAGGTTAAAATGGTCTTAATTTGGTTTAATTTTAAGATAAGTCATAAAATATATCCAAAAATTTCAAAATGTTGTGGGTATAATTTATTTATACCTTATAACATCTTATATTTGAATTTTTGGTTCTTTCATTCTAATTTTCCAAATTATATATATATATATTTATATTGTGTAATCTTTTAAACAATTCAAAGTCTGTCCTTTCCCTCTATTATAAAAGGATACCACCTCTCATCCCTTCTCCACACTTTATGATCCTTATATATCATTGAAGAAATACCCTAATACCTTATTATATTCCTCCCTAATGACCAGTAGATTCTTTTATTTCTAAAATAATATCCTTTTTATTGAATAATGTGTTACCTGAAATAGGTTTCCCTAGAAGGATGAATAACATTTAACCGAGTACATTCAATTTTATTTAATATTAAATATCCACTAATTATATGGTAAAAATTATAAATAATAACTTCGTAAAGTTAAATATACAAAAAGTTTATTATTATTATGGAACAACCATTATAATAATCCATTTAATCCTATAGAAAATGAAAACATTACTCCTATATATGTATGTAATATTATCTCGACATAGTGGTGTAATTATTTTTTTACCACAGTTAAACATGGATAGTTATAAAGATATAAATAATGTTTATATATGATACATATTAGTTTATTATTGTTTTTTACTGATAAAATATTGTTAATATTTCTTTTTTCCTTTTCATTAGAAAATGAAAATAACATCTCTCTCTACGTATGGTCTGCCATCTCTAAGAACATTGTTTGTAAATGGAGATACTATTAGGAGCACCTTGTTTGGGGATATAATTTACTTCATTAATCTCTTCCACTCTGTCACAAATAAATGGAGGTACTATTATATGGTGAAAAATGATGATAACCATTTTTTATGGATTTGTATTTACTAAAGTGGTAGAAACATTTTTTAATGCATCTATCTAGGAATTCTCTATGTGATGAATGTGAGTAAATATTGTCTCTAGTGTTAATTCTTCCGTCAACCCCACACATAGTCATCTAGAGGATCCAATTTTATCTGATAATAACATAATTAACATTGATATTATTTATCACCAACTCTAAATCACCTTTCACCCCCAGGTGGTCCACTAGTATTTACAGTGAAATTTCTAGAACCATGATGAGGGCTTAGTATTCTAACTCATTTTTGGTGCATCCTTTTATAAATGGAAATGAATAAGGAAGAATGTTTTTTTTTTGAGACTTAAGGATAACTCCCTACTTGAATTTATTAAGATTGTGTTCTTCCACTCTCCATTCTATTCGGATTTTTAGAACACCATAAAAATATACCTCCCTTATTTGGGGATATCTTGAATAGAGAATAACTCTTAACAAGGTTATTCAATATTCAATGGCGTTATTTCTGTAGAGGGATGTTCTACATGGAAATATGATAGTTCCTAGAATTTTATCTCTTTCTTATGTTTGAATTGAATGTCAAATTTCTATAATATAAATTTCCACCATACCAAACACACAATCAACATATGGGGGTTGAGGATTTATTTTAATGGGTTGTTATGGTAGAGCAAATGGATCTTGTGATGCATTAGGTACTGTCTAAAATTATAAAACCCAAAAACTATTGTGAGGTAACTATTATATATGTCTAAATATCGAGTATCAATGTTGAGCATGGTTATAATGAGATAACATAGGCTATTCCCACTTATAGAATTATTATTATTTCTAGGGGAAGTGTGTAATGATTTATCTATGGATTTAATGTAAAAATTTAGTGCATTTTACTTAACATGGAGAATTAATATAGGTGGAATCAATAGATATTTTTTAAAAATATGAAATTATTCTAGACATTAATTAGTTAATTGATATGAGACTCCTTTCTTTAGTAGTTAAGTGAATGGTAGAAAATTTCTTACCAGATTCACTTAAAATGAATATTATAGGTTAGATATCCATTTATTACTCTAAACACTAGGTGGTTTTGAGTAAGTGAAATGTTAAGTATGGTCTTACTCTTCTAAGGGTTAACTTCGATGGTGTGATTGCATACCACATAGCTAATAAAATTACCTTAGATTACTATGAAGGAACACATAAATTGATTCATTTGTAAACTATGTTGTTGTATAATGTGAAAAGTGATCTCAATATTAGTTATATGATTAGAGTGTTATAGGGATTTTTCCACCAAATCATGAACATAAATTTTAACAGCCATTCTTAGAATGGTTTTCAAAATGTGGTGCAAGACATGTTTATATGTAGTTCTAGTATTCTTCAACCCGAATGAAACCCTCAATAATTGTATATTCCATGGGTAATATGAAATCAATAACATATTCCTCCTTAGGGGCTATCCATATTTGGTTTTATCTAGAATAGACATCAATAAATGAGAGATATTTATAGTTATCTGTTGTGTTGTTCAAGATTTCTACAATTGGAATTTGGAAATAATCTTTTAGAAAATAATGGTTGAGATCTTTGATACTAATGAAATACCAGATAAACCACTTATTATTATATACTTAGATTATATTGGATATATAATTTGGGTACTTTACTTCCTAAATAAAGTTGTAATTTGATGATTTTGTCAAATTTATATTCCAATTTGGAGGCATGAGTTAGAGTCATACTCTTGGATTCCCTACTCATATCCACAATGATATTATGGAGAACCTAAGTGGTGAGTGACCACATTAGGATTGAGGATTAATATTTACAGGTAGTTCTCAGGTAACACACACTAGTGAAACTATATAGATGTGGCAGACACCTATTTTTCATGAGGTTATAAGGTCGTACTGATCAGTGTGGGTCATAGATCATCCTATATAGCTAAATTTATCTTTTAGAGTGCATCGATGTTAGAAGAAACCCCATACTAAAATATATCAGTGGTTTCTTTGATGTTATCCTCCTCCTCCTCCTCATATTCCTCTTCCTTTATACCAATCCCATATAGAATGGGTGATTAAAGATAATCCTCAAAGTCGGAGAAGAAATTTCATTTGAACATCCATAAGATGGGTTAGGGGTATTTACATTCCCCACTATGGGTAGAAAAAACTTATTCTAATCTAAATTATGAATTAAGGGTCCATCGAATCTCTAGGGGGAAAATATGGGAATTTTAACTTTTGGAATTACTATCTTTGTTGAGGACATAGACTTCTTCATTATTTCCTAGATCAGTTGAGTCAACTAATATCATCAGAGTTGATGCACACATACCAAAATCTGAAATCTCAATTTCATTTTAGTTAGTGTGAAACACATATTCACCACTGATATCTATAAATATATTATAAAAGGTTATTTTGAGAGCATTTGGGAAAATAACTCAAGAAACAAAATCTATCATGGGTTGTTTCCATTCCCTCTAGTAAAATCATGCATTAATATATTGATATTTGTAAGACTCAAACAATGATTTTCACCATGAAATTTTTATATCATTACATTGATTCATTATTTGATAAATTAGTTATATGCTGAAAGGATCAACCCATATTTGTGAAACTAAGGCCTTCATAGAATGATGTTGAATCTGGTATCCTTCCAAATGACAAAAAATTCAAAATCAGATCTAAGGTCTTAGAATTTAGTTTTGAGTTTTATTTGACCAAGGGGATTATATTCTATCTTATCATAACCCTACAAATTTAGGGAAGATGGGATATGTCTACTTCTCTATAACCCAATTTATAAATCATTCACATTGGATTGATGTTGAACCCTAATTCATTAATAATAAGTTTTCATCGAATGTCAATATCATATTTATTGAATCACACATTCAAGGGTATGGTGTGTCCCTATATGATGACATCATTGTCCTTCTTTATTAAAGATATGATGGTGTGTCATTTCATGGGATCAATCTCTATTCAATACACATTGTTAGTAGCGACCTCAAATTTAAACTATTGAGATCTCAATAAGGCTTTAGTGAGTAATTCATAGAGGTATTTCACTAATATGATAGCATCATGGATTAAAATATTTGGCACAAGGACCTATTTATTCATGATTTCATTCTTTTTTGATAATTTTAGGCACATCCCAGTATTATATTTCACTATATCAAGCAATTTATGGGTAAAAGGATTCAAAGAGATGGGATTAACCTTTGAATAGACTGTGAGGATAATCCTATCACCAGTGTGTTATGGTGACTTGGCTTGCCCACTCACCTAGGTCGATTAGACAGTTTTACCCCCTCTAATGGGTCTTTCAAAAAAAGAAAGTATAGATCACTCTTAAAAAATTTCAGTGGATATTTATTCTCATTCAATTTTTTTTTAAGATCTCTCCTAAGAGTTTTAACATTATAAATAGTTCTGGTGGGAATATTGTTAGAATATTAGTTTCAGCCAGAACTGTGCCCTCCCCTCTATCCTTGGATATATCATCCTTCGCCTATGATTACCAATCACACATAGGAAATTCATGTACATAACTATGCCCATAATCAAAAAATGTGTCCATTTATGAAATTAATTAATGGATATGATGAGTAACTATTCATATGATAAGGATTCCATTCATTGGTGGAGGTTCCCATAGAACCCTTTGATGAGACAATGATCTTTCCCTCAATGATGGAAGAAATAAGTCTGAGATGGTCAAGAATGATTTTTTAATTGGTATAGGTTCATCTTTTTATTTTAGTTTCTATTTCATCTATTACATTATTTCTTAAGGGATCATAAATTTGAGGATTGTGGTGCCAATGAAGTTGGTTGCACTATAGAATAAGAGAATAGGGTCATGATTTGTTGGTTAAACTTATACACGAGGAAATAAAGGTATTGATTGATCATCTTTCTAGACATCCAATAAATTCAATTATATAAACGCTTTCTTAAGTCTTCCTTCTAGTTACCTTTTCCTTTGAGATGTCATAGGAAATTCTTTCCACTTATGTAGGTGGATTTGCAAATTTTATCTTCTCTTACTCAACCAAAGTTAGCACAATATCTCTAAAAGTAATGAAATACAAGATGGTATGAACCACCATTAAATGAAAGGGGTAATAGTATGGGTCTTCATCAAGGACAAATAGATCAGACCTCCTGGACTATTTAAATTCAAAAAAATTATTTCTACGGATTCTATAAAGTAACTAAGAACTTGTCCATATTTAATGTAATAAACCTTTTTATTCAGTTCATAAAATTTATATCATATGTTTTTTATTTTAAAATCATAATAGGGATGTTGTTCTTGTCTCTACTTTAGAGGAGGTGTTGTATGATAGGGTGTGGGTTTTGAAACCTGACCTGATGTAGGAGCTTGTTTTGGTGTGATGGTACCTATTTCCACTTTTCTGATTATATTTCCCTGAGTTGTCAATATTGTTCAAGGCTTGACCATGGTTCTCAAAATTAAGTCTTACAATATTTGGAAAATTATGGAAAGATCCCAAAACCTATTTGTATATTTTTAGGCATGATCAGTGTCTGCAGCTCATCGTGAGGGTTCTCTGTATAGATGGGAAACATGAATACTTGAAGAGGATGAATTTTTATAGAGTAAGTCAAATAGTTCCGCATAGCAATGAAATATTTGAACCCATCATTATCCCTATATCTACAATTTTTTAGTTTAAGGATCTTTTTACTTCACATAATTGAGATAAATTTGTATAGGAAATACTGATGAAGATATTCCTAACATGTGATCAATCGGTCCAGTGAACTAGTGAACCAAGAAAAGGTTGGTACTTCTAAATTTTTCAAAAAGAAACTAGGTTTATTTTTTTCTTGATGTTTAAGGGTTCCCATCATAGAACCATATAGGGAGAAAAAATACATCAGAGGCTTATTAATATCCCAAGAACCATAGAATTTTGGAAACATAAATTTTTAAATGTTTAGTTGAATAAGTTTTGTATCTACCCATTTGAGGTTTGGATTCATGTCCATTTTTACCATTACATAACAACCTCAGATATCATCAAATCATCTTATCAATTACAATATAGTGATAAAAATATCTAGAGGATATTGGTTTGACTGTGAAATTGAATAGGGAAAATGATTTGAAGTCTCTGGTGTGTCATATAAACTTCTACTTATGGTCAAAAACCCATATGGTTTTTCCTTTGATAATCATACCAACATAGTTCTATTTTTCTCTATAATGGTAGAAATTACTCTTATACCACTTTCATTATCAAAATAAATCTGTTGTATGGTCCCCATGTTGAGAGGATATTTTAGCCCTATATTTATTGAAATAATAGGATCTTATTGAAGAGGGATTTCATATGGTATAGTAAGATAAGGATTTTATTAATGAACATACCTAGTGGGGATATTTTCACTATGAATTTCTATATTCGGTATCTTTAACTCCTTCATCTCATCTTCATACATTAAAAATCATTCTCCTAGTGTTAGTGGTTCAACTTCTTCCGGAAAAGTATTTGATGTGGCTATACCCTTACCATTTTCTTTGGTTGAATCACACTAAGGTGGTGGTAGCATGAAACCTAAAGGAGTCCCTAAATTTTTTCAATCCTTGGACTTATTTCATGCACACATTCCTTGTGAATTTCACTATGGAAAATATTTTTAATTGCAACATACCCCTAATATTCTCCTACATTGGTTCATTCCCTGTATAATTATAGTGAATTTATAATTATGTTTACTAATGTGTAAGGCATTGAGTGTGTCATGTCAATAGTGGGACAATAAGGATTTATTTATTTAGGGATAACCATAGGAGAATCCATGATCTTCAAAATAAGTCAATACCATGATAGATTTCTTCAAATATTTTGGCTTCTTAGGTCCATATCCTTTCATGGGATAGTTCCCCTGAGGGTATTTTGTGAAGTGTACCTAGAGAGAATATATAGAGAGATTCATTGTATGAATTTTAATTGGTAGTTGTGGGTGAGAAATTAAGCATTCCATAAGGATCGTTTTCGATGCACCTTATAGTTGGGTGAAGACTGACTTTTGTTGGGGAGGTTATTCGGATAAAAATCCCCCAAACCCTATGAGAGGGGGTTTCCCCTAATCCATGTTTTTATCACGTTGAACTAGATTTGGTGATATTGAAGGTGGTTATTGAGGTAAAAATCCCCCCATCCTTGTGGGATCATACTTCTCCTACATCACTATGGTTGTGGCTATTGTGTCTGCTCAATTTATCTTGTAAAGCTTTTCTTATCCATGTTTTAGGTTTGGTATAGTATCTGCACATGAGATACTCATTTCTGAAGACATTTTTTTTTAACTTTACAATTGGTTTTTTATAGGAGAGAGGTATTCCCAATAACATTATATTCCTCACACATGATTCTTTTGATTATATGATCTTGGTGAGCCTAACAATTATATTATTTATTCATGGTCAACTCTTTATAAGTATTCCATCCATTATAGGTAGGGCCCACTTTTTAGAGTTTACTTGGAGTAGTGAAATTACTTTAATAAACTTCAAGTGGGATTTTTTGGACAATGAAATAATAAAAATGTAGTGATCTTTACCCAACCCACCCTCTGATATGAACACCGAAAGAGGTTTTAGTGATCAATTAGTGTAGTTTTAAAAAACCACGAAGGAATTCCTACTGAAGGCACTCATAAAAGTTTTCCAATTTTGGGAATCATGCATCTAAAATGGATTTTGAGACAATATGGAGGAAGAGTTATTTTATTTCCCTAATATGATCACTATATATTTTATAATGTAATAATTTTGTTTTTAAATGGATTAGAGTTAATACATATATTTATATGAACATCATGTATGCATCCCTCTAACAAATTTATCAGAGTATCATGCAGAGAAGTGATAGTGGGCTAAAACATGACTGGAACATTATCGTTGGATATTAGTTCCCTAATGAGTTAAATATCATCTTTATCTTCTATTCGGGAATCATCTACATGATACTGACCAATGTGTACATTTACCATTAGATTTATTTCAAATAGTGGTATTGGTATGAATCCCCTCTATTTCACTAGAATCCATGAGATCCAATGGTGGTTTGGAGAAGGAAAATTTAATTGGGTTTTATTTTGGTTGATAAAAAATATCACTTATTAGTAAAAAGGAATCATGTTTGACTATCCTTATCTTCCCAAGTGCCTTATGATATGAGGGATTTCTCATAATTTATTTGGGAATGGGAAGAACATATTATCAAGACAAAACATTACTATGGGGAGTAATATCACAGTAAACACCATCAGGGTCAGTTCTAACATTATATATTAATGACTTTATAAAGGTATAATCCATGTAGAGTATTCTTTATGGGGGACCTTTAAGGTAGATATTAGAAAGGGGTGGAAATTCTTTTAATTTTATATACAGAGCATGGGGAGGGTTCCTATGATACTCATTAGGATAAAATATCTCATTATCAATATTAGTGTGTCCACGAAGGAGATAATAATGGTGAATACTCTATATTGGACCTTTAGATATTCTTTTAGTGAGGTTTTAGGGTGGACTTTCATAACTACAACATATGATTCATTGAATTAGTAAAAATTAAATAGGATCTTGGTTTTTCATTTATAGATTTTAGAGGTCCTCAAGAACACTAGAATTGAGAAGAGTATGGTTGTGGGTTTTATTCTAGTTTTTTATATCCTTTAGAGAGTTTTATTTTCAGATGATATATTTCATGTGGTCAAAGTCACATTTTAGAGACACCAAAATTTATATGTAGGATCTCAATTGATAAACTCTAACACTGTTATTATAAAGTGTTTAATGGATTCTAGGATTATAGTAGGTATATATGTGGGGCGTGGAGTGGAAATTTAAATGGATATATAATCTCTTGTTGGAATAAAAATGTGTGCTCAATTTTATTGTTTGTTTATTTTTGGAATTTGACAACAACCCCTGGATGAGATTGAGAGTGTGTGTACACTCTTTAATGACATTCTCATTATGATTACATGTCACCCCAATTACGGGATGAGGTTTTGTTCTCCACTTTAACAACTTTCACAATTATCATTATGTATTGTAAGGATAGAATATTAAAGGATGTGTGGATTGATACCATTCCATTGCTGGTAGGATATGCCGAGTGAAATCCATGGATGGAATTGGATTATATGACCATTCTGGGGTTGGATAAGGGATATATGCCATCTCTTGACCTCTATTTACTATTAGAATTTTATTTAAGTGACTATTTGTGGGGGTAGAAGAATGTGTTCTCCCTGTTTGTAACCATAATATGCCAAATATCTTCTCACGGTTCTTCTTTATTGTGTTGTTGGGATTCCTAGGTAATGGTCGAGATATATTCCAAATCATTGATTGTAGCCATATATTTGTTGTCTTCCATGAAATTCAAGAGGTTATCCACTCACTACTAGTTGGTTACCTTAGACCATTAATATACTATCTTAAGTAGCCAATCCTAGGTGGATTGATCCAAGGATTTTAGGGTGGAATCCACATCATATTGAGGATTTCTCTCTATATGGAATTGATGATGATGATTAATAGAAGGACCCCTTCATGGTAACTTTTGTACTGTGGTGATGTGGTTTCTATTGGTATCTAGATAAATCTCACTCAATTATGAGAGAATCTATTGATTTCATTCCATGGAGAGGATCCAAACTTTTTTGAAATGGAAATTGGTTCCATTTTCTTATTTTACCCTAACCATCATTGAGTGGATGGTTTTTTGGGATTCATATCATAGAGGTATTCATTTGTGTTTACTAGGGTTGGGACTGTACCACTATGGTGGCACTCAATGATTAGAAAATTTGATACCTGGTGTTGGAGACCTGGGTAGGTGATGGTATCTACTAAATGGAAAGGATCCATCTTGCATGAAAACTGGCACACATGATTTTTGTTGAAGGAATGATTCCATTTTTGATTGAATATATTCTATATTAATACTTATTTCTATATGATTATTTATCATGTATATGTATACCCAATCTACACATGTCATCCTACTCTTTCCATGTAATAATAACATGTAATTATAGTGCATGGGAATAATCATTTTCCTAAAATGGATGACCGACTACATATAATACCTGATGCTTTGTGGATGATAATAATAGTTTTTCCACACACTACAAATAATTTTCAATTTCATAGGGTATGATGTTACATCCCCACACAAAAAAATGAAAATTTCTTGTTAGGGGAATGATATTACATTCTCTTTTATAAACAAAAATATTTCATGGGGTTGTTATGTGACTACCTTATGACACAAATGTAAATAATTTGTTGGATGTGTGATATTTCTACATCACCCCACAAATAAAAATATCATTTATTGGGGCATGAAACAACCACTTCATCTTTCATGTTATTTTTTTAGTGGGAACACTATTCGAATAATCATTCCCATATAGAATGATGTGATATGTGGGAGGGAGTATTATTCTTTATGTTCCTATATATTTTTATGATTTTAACTCTATCCAGCTCAATTTCAACTATCCCTAAAATTCGTATTGAACTCTTCCAGATTATTTTTGAATTTGTTTCATACCCAACAAGGTTACATTATTATGATTTGGTAAGATATATATTAGGTGTTTTTATATGAAATAAAAACCAATATTGATACTATAAGTGGATGTGGTTATGGAACAAATACATCTAGGGGTAACAACATGGAAAAGATTTGGTCATATATATCTCAGTTATCAACCTAGTGTGTGTTGATTGTTCCTTTATAGTAAAATTAGTTTGACACTATGAGGGGTTTTGGTTGGGTTAAATGAAATTTTCCTTATGAATAATTATTATGTATTTGAATAGATAATTCCCATGTATAACCAAGTTTATACCCAAATTATCATATATTGAATAGGATGTGTCATAATTTAAGATATATCAATAATGATTTTCTTTTGATTATTTATTGGTGCAAGGATGAATATTAACTTTCGATAAGAATTATTTATATTGAATGTGACTTAGAACCTATTCATGAGTTTTTTACTTCAAATGGTGAGGGATTAACTCAAAATTAAACATAATACTATTATACAAGAGTTTATTGAGGTGTTTTTATAAGAGTTTCCTAGTATATTTCTGAATCATATTGTTATGTTTTCATCAATAATTATAGATGGTTGTATAACTATTTTAGAAACCCTACATAGAATCTCCCTAATTGAGTTATAAGAATTAAATAAGCAACTTCATTTGAATCTTGATAATAGATTCATATTCTTGAGTGTGTCACCATGTGGTACTATTTCACTTTTTTCTAAGAAGGAGTATGGATTACTGTGCATTTTCATTGATTATTGGGAATTGAACAAGATCAGAATCAAGAATCAGTATATTCTTACTCATACTGATTATTTTATTGATCAATTACAAGGAGATCAATATTTCTCTAATATTTATCTTCGATCTAGATACTATCAGTTGAGTTTAAAAATTGAATAAATACCCAATACAAGTCCATTCAAGATATGTAAGCTTTAAATATATAGTGATGACATTTCTTTTTACTAATTCCCTCACTATCTTCATAGATTTAATTAATATATTATTTATAGATTTCTTGATCATTTTTTGTAGTCTTTATAGATTATATTATAATATATTTAATGATAATAGAAGAGTATGAAGATCGCTTGTTGATTGTACTGAAGACCTTATAGAAGGATATGTTTTATAAAAAATTTCCCAAATGTGAATTTTTTACAAAAAAAATATTTTTTGTGTAATATAATCACATGTGAGGGTATATTGGTGGATCCATCAATAATAGATATTATTTAATGATTTCCCAAAACAACCATAGTGAAAGAGATCTATATTTTTCATGGATTCGTAGGTTATAATCATTGTTTTTTGGAATATTTTCCACTTTTGCCTAATCTACTCACCATGTTAACATGTAAGATAGTCGTGTTACTTTAGAAAGAGAAATGTGATGAATATTTAATGAAATTAAAGGGAATGTTATTCTATATACATGTATTTACAATATCATATTGTGGATGAGGGTTTTCGATCTTTGATGATGCATCAAAGAAGGTAATGGGATGCATCCTCATAAATTATTATGTGATGATAACTTATGACACAAAAAGTGATGATTCATAAGCATAATTATAGTAATCTTGATTTGGAGTTAGTGGTGGTAATTTTTTCATTATAGATATAGAGGAATTATCTTTATGGAGAAAGGTGTGACATATATATTGAACATAAATGTTTATGGTACATATTTAATCATATAGAGTTTAATATGAAAAAGTGAATATGGTTTGAGTTGATTAAATATTATGAATGATCAATACATCACCACCATGGGAAAGAAAACAGTTTAATTGAAGCTTTTAAGAGAAAGGATCATACAAGCTTATCATAGGGATACCAAAGGATCCAATATTTTTGGATATTTAAGGTATTGATATGGAAACATTAAAGGAATGAGAGAAATAATATATTTATTAAATGAGTTTTAAACCACCTGTTTAAGTGAATATTAATGATATTCATATGAAATATGTATTGTTTTAAAATAAGGAAATAATTTTTTTAAATTTTAACTGTGATTATGATGGAATGATAAGGTTTAAGAACCATGTATCTATATCGTTCAAACTAGATTCAAAAAAGGATCTATTAGATGAAGTTCATAGTTCATAATTATATATTCATCATGGAATTACAAATATATATAGAGATATGAAAGATTATTTATAGTGGGGAATCATTAAAAGAATATTTTGGAGTATGTATCTTGATGCTTGGTATGTCAATCGGTTAAGGTTAAGAGATAAAAGTTCAAGGTTAAGTTAAAACCATTTCCCATTCTAGATTAGAAATGGTAAATCACCATTATTTATTTTTATATAGGACTCCCTAAAACATCTAAATATCAAATGATATTTGGGTTGTAGATTACAACATTATAAAGTTAGCAAACATTATTACTATAAGAGAATATTTAAATCTAGATCATATTACAATAATATACATTAAGGTAGTGTTATGTTTGGATGGAGTACCACATTTGATTATATATGATTGGGATATGAGGTTTACATTAATGTTCTTCTAAAGTCATTAGCAAATATAGATTTAGTGTTGTGTTTCACTAATAATTTTCATTATAATATTGATTTTCATTCTAATAGAACCATTCAAACCATAGATGATATGATGATATCTTTTTTTGATTCCAAAATTGTTTGGGATCAACTTCTTTATCTATTTGAGTTTTCAAGGAAAAATTTATTTCACATGAGTTTTCAGATGGATCGTTATGAAGCCATCTGTCTAAAGAAGTGTATAAGTCCATTGTGCTGGGATGATATTAGAGAATGAGATATATTAGTACCTAGGATAGTTTTAAAAATAATAGAGAATGTTAGATCCATTTATAAGAACATCGAGGTAGTTAAGTATAAATTTAAAATTTATTCCAAACATTATCAGATAAATCTACAATTTAAAGTTAGTGAGAGGTATTCCTATGAATTAATCTATGGAAGATGTTTATGAGATTCATAAATAATGTAAATCTATTCCATATTCATATTATCCCATTTGAGATTCAGGATTGAGTATGGATTCTAGCTTATCACCTGGAGGTTCTACCAAACCTCTCCCATGTTCATAATGTGTTCCATTTATATTCAATGATAATGTACATACCTGATTCATCACATGTAATGAACTCATAGGTTGTAGCACTGAAGCATGAAATTTCTCATGAATAAATACCTATCAAAATCTTTTAAAATAGAGAAATAGTTATATTGACCAATACTACTCACCAGATTAATGTTCCCACGAGGCGTCATAAATTCAAAGAAGCTATATGAGAACCTAAGGATGTGATGAAGAAGAGATATCCTCTTATGTTTGTATTTGTGTGATGGAATTTTACAATATAAATTCAATTTACGGGGTGTATAATGTAACTCATTATGATTTTATAATATATTTCTCCTAAATTAAATTTAGTTTTTTTATATCTTGAGATAGGCATAAAACCAACTTTAAATGAACTTCAATATAAATAATATTATTTAAATGTGATCATTAAGACCTTTCCATTAAAAGTTCATGAATTACTATTTATAACCAAATTATGAATAAATATTTATAATTTAATTATATATTTTAAACTCATTGATAAATGAGTACTCAATTTTCAGTAAAATAATTTTAAGCATCCAAAACACATTTTCATAAAAAATTGTCTCTATTAGTTTTATGTGAACATATTATAATTAATTTAGTTTTTTGTTTATAATTTTTTTGATAAAAAGGATTTAATTTTTCAAATTATCATCTCCAAATTATATTTTTTTTAAATTTTGGGATATTTTCGAAATGATTTATTTTATAATGAACAGTAAAAAATACTGATTTTATTGGAAATTGTTTTTTCATTGCAAGAATTAAAAAACATTAATTTAAAAAAAATACATAAAAAGTATAATTAAATAAATAATATTATTTATAATAAAATAATGATAATTTTAATCAATTTCATATTGGTTTTTTATAAAAACTTTGTGTATTTATGAAAATGTTTTTATGGAAAATTATTTTCTATCATATATTACTAGTTAAAATTTTAATTAAAATTTTACACTTCTGTTAATTGAAATTGATAAAATGGATTAAATATTGTTAATTGGAATAATTAATAAAATTTAAATTTGGATGACTTAATTTATGGATTTTATGAATTTCAACCATTATAAATATTTGTCACATTAGTAAAAGTGGTAAATTTAGGTTAAAATCATGGGGTAAAACATTAAAATATCTCTAACACATTTTTCAATCCTATGGGATGAGTATTTTAGACAAAAGGTATTTTTAATTAGTTAAATAAATTTATTTTCATCATTATTTTCAACTTGGGGACTAATGCATGACATTTGTGATGAAAAGTTATATTTTGATCAAATTAAATATATTTTTTTGATCTTTCCATTTAATGGCATGGTTGATAGATTCCATTCAGTTTTGGATTGAAAAAAAATTATAAAAAACATCAATACATTATTTTTTATCGATTAAAATTCTGGTAAACTAAATTATTTCTTTATTTCAATCTAAAATGACTTTTTATCACAAATCAGTATTTTCCCCAAAACTATTTTTAAGCATTTTGTGTTCTTATATTTACTGTAATTTCTAAAACCTATAGAAATTAAATTAGATAAAATGGATTCAAAATTTTTAATTATCATGTAAAAATATTCTTATTGTAACCCTTTTATTTTTTATCATATAATTTTGTTTTCATTGTATAATGTTCAGTTATCTTGGTTATAGATAAATTATTTTTAAAGTGCTCTAACAGTGAGATTGGATTAGAATGTATCTGAAACTTGTCTAAATGTTCTTTTATGAGTTTATTTCAACCTTATAAAAATTTATAATCTTATTTTGGGTACCTTGGTTCCAGTTTACATGATATGTGTGTGTGTGTGTTATTTAATCTGTTAAGTAATTCCAAGCGTGTCATTTCCTTCCCATATAAAAGGATACCACCCCTCATATATTATTCACCATTAATTATCATTATATATCAGAAATTACCTAATATATTACCATATTACATTCCTTTAGTTGTAATAGAGCTTATTTTATTTCCAAAATACAAACCTTTTAAGGATTAAAGAGTACGTTAATGGAGGTTTTTCTAGAAAGTGGAATAACTCTTAGCCAAGTACTTTGCATTTTATTCTTATATAACTTATCTAAATATATTAAATCCATTAAAAATTTACTTTATAAAATTAAATATACTTAATTTATATTATGATTATTTAAAAACCATTATTAATATCCTTTTCATCCTTTGAAAATGATAACATCACTCATGCATATGTACGACGTACCATCTCGACGTTGCAGTGTAATTCATTTTTCATCACCACATTACCTAGATGGATATAAATATGTAACTAATGTTTATATTTTATATTTATGAAATTATTATGGTCATATAATGATGAAATATTATTTTCCTTTATTTCCTTCATTATTCTTGAAAATGAAAACAACATTCAAGCATATACTATCTACACTTGAAATGAACAGTGTAAATCATTTTTTTATCTACATATTTTCTTTGTTGAATATGTATATATATATATATATCTGTGTGTGTGTGTATATATTTAATATATGATATTTATATCAATATTATTAGTATTGTTATTTTTGAACCATGATCAATGTTTAAGGACTAGACCTTCCGAATAGAGACACTCATGAAAAATGATATAGTTAAAACTCAAAAATGGTAATTTTAATAACAATTTATTAATAAATGGGTGCTAAAAAGTGAGAGGTGGATCATATATTATACTATATATATTTAAATTAGTTTTTTATATAATTATAATAAATTTAAATTTATTATTCTTGATGGCATAGTTCTTTCAATTCATGTCAAACTTGAGGTAAGGGTTTCTCATATCAGTTTTATTTTTGTGTGACATATGCCATATTCATCACTTGTTTACTTTGTGTATTCATATATAATATCAATGAATTTATTTTAATATTATTTTCATAAATTTTATTTTTATTCAAAAATAAATATAATATTCCCTCTTTCAAGGGGTTTTTTTTCGAAAGTTACAAAAGTTATAAGGGATTTATGTTTAAAGGAATTTTAATATGGATTTTTTCATGATTGAATTTTCATTGAAAATATTATATAATATTTATCTGATAATCCCATTTAAATATTATTATTATATTTTACTCAAGATAGAATAGGTATTTTCCTCTATAAATATTATAAGGGATAGTTTTTAGTAATATTTTATTGAAGATAAAATGCATTGATGTTTCATGTTACTTTATGGGGATATGATCTAATGACACCATCCTTATTCTTTCTTAGGTTGGTTTATGACTATGAAAATGAGATGTTTATGAATCCCTTTTATTTTACAATAGGTTATTTTATGATGAAATATTGAAATATTTATAAAACCAATTTCCTTTCCATAGGTTATGACCTATTACTATTGATTTATGATCTTATTTTCAACATATTAATGGCTTAAAATTATTTTATGTATGAGACCACAATTATATATCCCTCTAATACCTTGGGTAAATAAAGATATCTTATCAGATAATAAGGATTGGAAAGAAGAGTTTACCCAATAGAGTATGGGACTATATCCACTACAAAAGTATTGGGAGTGAACCTTGACCAAGGATATGATAGAATGGAGAGTGAACCCAATACACTATTATAGTATTGGTAATAATACTTAACTAGGGAAATGATATTCTATGATTTTTCCTTACTGAAAACTTGTTTTTTATGACATTTTTATCATCTCATGGATCATTTTCATTGATTCCATTATGATTAATATCTTATGAACTGTCAATATTTATGTCATGATTCATGATTACAATCTATGACATGATGGGTGTGGATTTTGAATTGTTATTCTCATATTCTTATTCACACAAACTCGTGTTATTCTTAAGTGATCATTGATATATCACTTTTTTACCCTTAATAAGAATCTTATCTCACCCTTTCTTATGTTTCCTTTATTAAATATATCAATAATGGTTTAATATAGGGTTTATCTACAAAGATTAATACGTTGGATTATATTTTCTGAGATGTTGACGATATTTAATTAAAAAAGAATATTGTGTATCTAGTTTCCAATGATACTTAAAACTTCATGGATATCAATCATTTATTTATAAAATATATTATTTATTCATAAATTTATATGTAGTGTCTATGTATGAATTTTTTTGGTTCTATAGGTATTCCAAGATAGAATTATGTCTATAGAGTCATAAAAAGATGAAGGGTAGAGTGGAGAAAAAAATATACACAATATAAAATCAATAAGTTTCTATAATTGTGATTATTTATCTTGATGATATAATATTTAATTGGAATAATTATTATGTTTATGAATGATTTTTCAAAGAGATAAAGATATATTTTTTGAAATTTCTATACTTGAAAAAATGAGGTACATTAATGGATTTCAAATTTCTCAAGATATTTGACCCTTAGTGTTTCATTCATTGTTTTCATGAAAATATGTGGAATGATAATTCTTATAGAAGTTTTGTGTATTAATTTGATATTATATGATGACACAACTAAGAAATTCTCCCAAAAAATGTGACAAATGTTGTAGTGTTATTTAATGTTAAGACAAGTGAAAATGGAACATGAAGAGGTGAAAAATGTTTACAAGAAATAACGTTGACTCATAATTGGGTGAATAATGGTTTTTAAGAAGGTATTGTAATATTCTTATTATTTCATGAGGATATTTGAATAATTTATTGATAATATTAATTAAAAGAAAATTAATTTTAACTTGAGAGTTGGTTCTATATTTTTTAAGGACATTCAAAATTATATTCATATTTTTCCATGAAAAATATTAAAAACAGAGATTTAAAATATCGATATTGATATTATGGTTTTGATTTAGGATTTATACTACTGAATTTTTACATAGATATTTTTAAAAGTTTTACAAATAAAATTGGCCAACCATCGAGCTAGGAACCATATCTATCTAACATTGTAGAAGGAGGACATCAAACATGCAAGAGAGTCAACTCACTTAGCCTTCATGGTGCTAGTAGTGTGGGAGAATTCATTGTGCCCAAAGGAGATCTTGATTTAGATTGCACGGTGTGGACCGTTGGTCCTGTATATGGAGGTACTACCCATGACCTCATGTGTGTGGTGTGGTTTTGGGAGAAGCTGTTGTGTTACTCACATAGAGTCTCTAAAGGGATAATATTTTTTATAAATGAAATCTATAGTGAACACAACTCTAATATGGGACATAAAATATGTTTCAATATTCATCCATGTTAAATGATACACACATAATGGTGTCTATCTGATCTATTTAATATGAGCCATCAAATATTCTAAGTGTGTTGTCTTCTTCCATTGCTCAAGGGTTCTCTTGTGTGTGGTTATATTTCACTTTATGATCCATGGTAATCATTCCAATTTTCCAAAAAAATTGAAACAAGACACTATGATCATAATGGTATTTATTACATGGTTTATGATGTATATGACCCTCATATATTTGATACATGCATCATGGGAAGACTAAGATCTCTACACATAAAAATTTCCATTGATGAGTTATGAAAGCTCAAATAGATAATTTCTCCCAAAATAAAATATGTATTATTTCAATGTTATTATTGAAATAAAATAATATACATTCATTTTCTCTTTCACTAATATATATATATATATATATATATATATATATCAAAATAGAAAATATTCCACTAATAATAAAGTGTCTGCGACATTCATGTACATGATAACAATGACATAGATTCATGTATTCTATGGGAGATATTGAATCCCCATGATAAAATAAAACACCAGTAGCAACTGAATTAGAATGTTTTGTGGTGTTGTTTTCCCATGTGAAGAAATAAGTTAATTTGAGATGATCGATAATTTTAAATGATTTTCTTTCCCTATGAGCCAATGAATTTATTTATCCATGTGATGAATGAGGTATAAACAAACCTTTTCTATATTTTAAATTAGATTGATGAAGATTTATAATATCCATAGAATAATCAAGTATTAAAAATAACGATATATAATACCCAATATGTTATGTGTATTCATATTTAAAATGATGATAAAATGAATTATTCTTCACACATTTTAATTAAATATTTGAGTGATAAATCAATGAGGGTTTTTAGAAAAGAAATGAATGAGATATTATCACATATAAAATAATAGTTTTTGGTGTGTGTAAATGTGTTCATGTTGGTGATAAAGATTATTTAGATAATAATGAGAAATATTGAATCCATTATTCAAGAAATATTTTTAGAAGAGCAATACCTCTTTGTATTAAAGAAGGCATGTGAGTCAAATACATGAGTTTTAGAAGGATACACACTTGAGTATTAAAAGAAGTTGAGGAGAATTCAGATCACACTAGATTAGAAGAATATTTTTAAGACTAGTAGTTCTTACATTCTTGAAGAGGTATACGTATATACTTGTTGAACTATATACTCATGGAGGATGACTTTCATCCAAAAGGATGAATATATTTTATGTTTTGGATCAACATTATAGTTGTAAAAAAGTATTCGAGTGGACTCTAGAAGCATACATGGAATAATTAATTATATGATTTAGTATAAGGAATAATGTATTCTATGTTTTATATACTATTTTAAATTATGGATATCACAAAGAATCCATGTTGGGGGGGGGGATAACCAACATGGAAATGTGTAGGGGTTTCAGGAAAACAATGTAAATATTTTAAATTTATCACTCTATAACTACACATGTGGTTTAATTGAGAGATAATATTGAGTGGATTAAGAACCATACCATGTTGAATCAGTTAAATTGAATAGAATTTGTAAAGTGAGTGTTCTAATAATTTACCACCCATTCAATAGAACAAAATTGATCATTTGACTCTATAATTGTCATTAGAGGAGGTCACGTCTCAAGATCTAATAAGGTAAAATATGGAATATGAAATGGATTTTAATTATATCAGAGCCCTTATTTCATGAATATTAAAAAAATGGTGAAGTTAATATGGATGTAATTATATATTAAATCAATATTCTTACTTTTTATGGGAATAAGAACATGAAGAAGTCATCCTAAAATTTATGTTCACAAATGGAGAAACAATATTAACTTAATGTTACTTCTAATTATAATAATCAAGTTAGGAAAAAATGCAATACTTTATACTCACCATTATAGTTAAATGAGATATGTTATTTTTGTAATGAAGAGGAAACAACATCAAGTTGTTATCCCTGGTAATTCTCTCATAAAGAAAATGATGTCTAATGGAGAATCATGCATGATGACTACAATTTCATTGTCAATAATTTTTCGATGGTAAAAAATATTGAGATTAAAATAAGTGGCCTAGAATCTTATGAAAAAGAAAATGGGAACCAAAATTAAGGTGTAAAGTGATATGTTTGAATTTATTTTCCAATGTATTTTACAATAAATTGAAATCGAGATATAATTGAATGCTAGCATCACATCTCTGAAAAAACAAATTGAAGAAATTAGATTATTTGGTATAGATGTTTCTTAAAATAGAAATTTAATGAATTATATATTGAATCAAAATTATATGAAAATAAGATTCCTTGAGGAGTTCATAAACAAATCTAAATATAAGATGAAGATCCCTCTAAAACACTTCTAAACTTGTGAAAATACATAGAAGAATCTTGCAGTTAGGGTTGTTCATGTGTTGTAAAATCATTAATCATTCATCGAAATGACTAGTGATCAAATAATTTAAATACCCTTGGGGGATTTATGATATAGTTTTTGATTCAAGTATTACGTGAGTAGGTTGTGATGTTGGCGTGATCTAGGTAGTCAATAACACATGAATGATGTAGGGTTGGCGATGCAAGAAGGATGATGCAGGCATGATGCTGAACTGGGCCTTTGGGCCATGTTCATGGGAAAAATATTCATAGTCCTATGATCTATTTAATTGGTATCCCTCTACCCATATAGAAATAGTTCTTTTATATCATAATACAAAGAGGAATATAGATCTGAAATATGGAAGTAATGTATTTTACCATGGAATATTTAGAATTTTGGTTCCATAAAAGGTGAAAGGACAAATTTTATTTTATTATAGAGGATCTGTGCACATCATGAGTATATATTTAAAAGTAAATAAGAGTGATGTTAGAATAAATCAAACAATTTAAATATCTAAATCATGGAGAGACCAAATTTGGTATGAATTTTTTGGAAAATGTTCTATTTTTTTCTAACCTCAATCATATGGGAAGGTATTCGAATTGTAGGAGTTCATGGAAAGTTAATGATTCCATAAATATACAAGACAATCATATATACTACATGAAGATTTATTATCCTAGAAAAATAAATAATAAGATGTAAAATTGGATCAATGTTTTGGATGATACAAAATTAATCTTCTTAAACGGTGCATCAAGAATCGAAATCATTGCACTCATAATAACTATCATGGATGTAATGGAAAAAAATATAGAAGAAAAACCATGAGTTTGTTCTAGATGTGAAGGATTTGGAAAATTTTATTCCATAAAAAGAATCAATTAATTGTTAGAAAACATATACCCAGTCCACAAGGCCTATTAACAAGAAAGAATGAGCACCCCATATCGATTATGGTAAAAATTAGAGTACATAAATGAGCAGAAAATCTCAACAAGAATCTTTCTTATAAAGAAACAATATATTCCTCCTTATTACCTCTTATCTTTTGTGTTTTTATCTAACTATAATGGAATTTAAAAATACATTTGAGGTTATCATATATGGAAAACATAGAGATATTTTCCTTTATGGATTCTTCTTACTATGTTTAAATGAAAATGGGGAGTGCATCCATAGAGGAGGGTATTATATGATTTTGATGCATTAAAACCAAACCCCCATCCCTAATTCATAATTTTATTAATTATATAAATAAAAGGTAAATTCATGGTTATTTAAAATAAGAAACAAAGGGGGAGTCATTCTTGTTCAAATGAACATTATGATGTGATTTTTAATTTGAGTGAAGGATCATGTATTTCTTGTTTAACCATCCCCTATATAGAAATTTAATAATTTGTGATCATGATTAAACATGAATGGTAGTTTTTGAAAATAATTGAAAATATTTGTTACATATCCCTTATTTTATATAGCATATTATCCAACATAGACATATATTTGATTATTTTTAGGACATATGCTATGAAAACCATGTGATTTCATCCAACTATCATTGGTTTTCATGAAATAATCCTATAAGGAAGGATACCATTATTTGAAAATATTTATGAGATTTAAGGACCCCCACTTGTCCTTTTCATTTGATTATTAATTTTGTGGTGAAAATATGTTAACCCACACATTGAAATTTATGATATAAGGATATATTTGAAAAAAAATAAAAAAGGGAAGATTGTTAATCCATTGGGTTTAATTTTTTTTCAATTGGTCAATATGTAGTGGGATAATGATTTTAGAATTATTGTGGATTTATTTTATTGAATTGAATTTTAGACATGATAAATTTTACTTGAAAATATACTGATTTTGTAGTGTTATTTAATTTTCATGTTTTGTGAAAATGGAATATGAAAAAGTGTACACTTTGTACAATAACTGAATATGTCCGATGATTTGGTAAAAAATAATTTTCAAGAAAGCCCTCAAATATTGCTATTATTGAATTAAGAGTATTTTTTATTTGATAGAGAATATTATTTGTAGGAAGGGGAAATTGAACGTAAGATTTGGACATATATTTATGAAGGCCATTCAAAAATACATTCATATTTTTACATGAGGAATATTAAAAGGGAACATTCTAAATAATAAATTTAATATTATGGTTTGGATTTTTCATTTATATGATAACATTTAAAATTATAGATTTTTCTAATTGTTACAAAAAATAGTTGGACAATGATAGATCTGAAACCATCTCTATCCAAAATTATGAAATTAGCACCTCAACCACATAGGAGAGATGGATCACTGATCCTTCATGGTGGAAGGAGTGTAGGTGGATGCATAATATCCTTATAAATTATCTAATGAGAGTGCATGGAGAGTTTAGATGGACATATGTAGGTAGTTAAAAACTATAATTCCATGTTTTTGGTGCGGTTATAGAAACACACCATGGGATACTCACATTAAGACACTACAGGGTGATGATGTTTTTTAAAGAGGAGGCGGTACAAATGAAAATTTGATGTGGGACAGTACCCGTAGTGCACTATTAACCAATGTTAAATGATATGAAAATTACACTGGCTTCTTGATCCATGCAATCTGAGTTGCCTGGTCTTATAAGTATTTCATCCTATTCTCTTTCTCATGGGTTATACTATGTTTATTTATCTCTCTATTTAGTATATATATAGATTATATAACCAAAATATGAGTATTAAAATGAGTTTCTTCTATGATCATGATTTTATTTCTATCATTTTTTATGATAGATGTGATTTTATTATCTTGATACATACATTCTAGGATTCTTAAGATCCATGAACAGAAAAAATCCCGTGGAAGAATTCAAAAATATTTAACTGATAATATATCCACTAATGTTTTATGGATTAATGCACTAGTATGTTCAAAATAATCTGATATACATGTATTCCGAAATTCATGTATATACATCAAATAAGAAATGTTTTTCCAAGATTCTAATTTCTATTAAATTTAGTATTCTGATAACAATGATCCCAAGTCACACATATTTTGGGTGATAATGAATCCTCTTGATGAAATGAAAATTCATAGGTTATTTAATTAGAATGATCTATGGTGTTTTTTCATGCAAATAAACATGTTGGATTAAAATAATCAAGCATTTTAAATGAGTTTCATGCCTTATGTGTCATAACATTAATATATCATTGTCAAGAATGTGGAAAACTCAAAATATTTGGGCATTGTTTAGAATACCCATAGAATTATAATGTATTCAAAATTAGTAAATAAAATAACAAATTCTTTGTGGGTATTCATATTTAAAAGGTTTAATAGATGAGTTATTATTAACAAATATAAATGAAGGATTATAATGATTAAATAATGAGGTTTGTTGGAAAATAAATAAAAAATATATTATCAAATAGAAAATAATTTTTTTGTGTGGAATTTTTTATTCATGTATGTGATTAATAATTTTCAGAAACTAGTGATAAAACATGAAACCATTATGAAAGATAAGTATAGAGAATATTGAAGCGTATTTTTATTGAAGAAATAAATTAATCCAAAGAAAAAAGTTCCTAAATGAGAAACATCTAATCCTTTCAAGAAGTTATGGAGAATTTAGATCCCACCAATTCTATAGAACTATTTAAATACCTAAAATCATGATGTTTTTGAATAGGTTTATATACTGACATGTTGATCAATCATCCCATTGAGGAAGACTATCATCCAAAATGATGAAGATCATTCTATTTATTGATCATCATTGTATAAGTGAAGAAGTTTTCTAGTGGAATCTGGATATATAAAGGGAATAATTATTTCTATTTTATAGTAGAGATAGAATAATGGATTCTGTGTTGCAGAAGTTATATTCCTTTGTGGAGATAGTGAAGAATCTATATTGGGGGGGGGGTATTACCAACATGGAAAGTAGTGATAATTTATTCCAAACATTTAAATAATTTATGATTCTCTCTATATTATTATAAATGCACATAAGGTGTGATTGAGAGATAATATTTAGTGACACAATAGCCTTATAATGTTTAATAGGTTATGTTGAAGAGATATTTTAAAATGAGTATTCCACTTATTCACCCCCCTCTTAGAAGATTCACATTTCCTTGTTACATAAAAAATAATCCATATAATTACTTAAAATATTTGGAATTAATGATTAAAAAAATGTTTCCAAATTTATCTCATTGGGAAAAATATATTTATGGATGAATCTATAAGTGATTTTGATAATATTTAATTTAATAAATTTATTGGATGCTTTCAATATTTAACAACATGTAGAAGAAACCCTGTTTAGGTTGTTATCTGGTGTGCAAGATTTTGAAGTGAACAAAAAATGATAAAATTTTTGGATGGAAAAATAAACCATATATATATTAAGGGAAATATAGATTATAGGTATTGTATAATAAAAAAGGGAATTTTGAATCTGTTTGGATATATTGATATAGACTGGTATGTCACTACCACTCAAGGTAAAACACAATTAATATATATGAATTCATAGTTAGAAGAATTATTGGTTGATCTTAAGGTTTTAGTTCTATTGGTCTGTAATAATAAATTTTTATCCATTCTACTTAATAATCTTTTGAAATATTAAAGATAAAAAACATTGATACCAAATATCAATTCATTAAGGGTAAAGATCAATGAAGTGAAACAAAACTATATTTTGTTTCTATAAAATAATAAGTGGGTGATTTTTTCCCAAAACCATCTCTAAATGATAATCAATAAAATTGGGGATGACAATGGGTGTTCAACCTCACCATCTTAAAGGCAATGGTATTTTTTTCTTTTCAACTCTCCCAACATATATTTTTATATTATTGTTAATATGGAGAGGTATAAGAAAAATAATTTTATCCATTTTTATGTACATTACCTATCAATGGAGAGAATATATTTAGGGAGAGTCTTTAAGTGGTGTAAGTATGAGTATAATTACTTCTGAATTATTTTACCAGATAATTTAAGTGTATTTAGGAATAGATTCATAAATGATATGTATGATTCAATAATAAATTTTAGATGATTTTGGATTAATTATTTATATAATGTATGGTATTATTGTTCAATGATTCTTTTTTCCTACATCGATCTTGATAACATAGTCTTAGAATTTTCGGATATATATTTATTTCAAGAGTTTCAAAGATTTATTGATTTATATTTCTTAGTTAAACATAAAATCAAATGAGGGAGATTCATGAGACCAAGATATTTTGATTTTTTTAGTTGATAATTAAGATAGTGAATAAAAATTGAAAATGATTATGGTGTTTTCATTTATTTTCAACATATAAATCAGTAAGTAATAATAAATCACTGATAATCTATCAGTTAAAGCCTTGTAGATGTGTGGTGTAATGATCAACCACATGATGATATTGGGGTTACTATATTTTATGTTAAGAAACCATGTGTTTCAAATTAATTGACCCCATGAAGGGTTAATAGATCTCATGAAGTGGATTAGTGACCACACAGTGAAATTGAGTGACCACATGAATGGTCGAATGAACTCAAAAAGTGTTTGAGAGATTGAATATTGAACTAAAGTGATCATAAGATGTTTCATGAAATGATACATTAAAACTGAGTGACATCGTTAAGGTATTTTTAACTACACATTGGAATAGAGTAACCATATAACAGGATAGAATGACTACATATTGGGATAGATCAACCACATGTTATAATGAATTTATGCATAAAGAAAATTCAATGACTATGATTTTCATGGTATATGTTGCTATAATTATCAAATTTTAGAGAAGTAATGTAAATTGATATAATAATGTTTAATCATAAAAAAGATATTATAATTCTCGTAAATATGTCTATTAGATAAAGAAAACGTATATATGAATGAAGAGATATCCAAAAAAACTATTAAAGGTTGCTAGAGAAAATATAAAGGGAATGATATACTATGAATAAACATTTTCAAAAAAAATGATAAGAAAAACTAGCTGAGATAGCCAGGAAGTTCACCTTCATGAAAATATGTTGGATTCTATTTAATGGAAAATTGGAATAAAGTATCATGGAAAAATATATTTGAAAAATTAATGATTACACCATCGATTGCATGCATTATTTTATACATTTTACATATAAAGGATAATTATACAATTTTCTTGGAAACGATATTCGATATTAATGTTATTAAGGAGGAATAATGATTATATAGAAGTTTTCATGATCTCATCATTGTAAGATGCATGTATTGATACATGTATAGGTACTTAATGTGAAGCAGATATTGGTTTAATAGAGAACAAAGCTTCCACAATATTTTTTTCATGATTTTATGCACTTACCATCAGTTCTAGAAGAAGTTTCTTATGGAATTTATTATAAATTCCATATTTAATAATACATGTAATTTATATTATATTATATTTACATAGTGTCATAAATATTTGAATAATAACGAAAGTGAACATGTTATCACAATTTCTTGATATATATTTCTTAGTTGTGGTTGGTTGATTGTATTTTTTTTAAAAAAACTAGAAGAAAAGATAAATAATAATATAGGTTATGGTTCTCACTCTAAATTGTGAAACAAATAACCGAAGAAGAAGATCTATCCTATAGAATGGTAAGTGTGAATATTTATAACATTATAGTGATTATGTGTTGATCTTTATTGGTGAATGTTCATTCTTTTGTTACAAAATTGTTCATCATAGCAACCATGTGAAGAGAAAATGAACTATCGATAGGATATAGTGTAACAATAGTGATGGATACACCCATATCACTATAATTCAAAATGATTTTTTGATTTGTATGTGTGACCTTGGATTGATTCCAGATTATTTTGAGTACTTTCTACTCTTATTGAGTAGTTAACCTTTTAAACTCATATGTTCTTAGGGGTGCACATATTTATTGTGTTCAATAGAGTCACTTCCCTATAATATGAGTCCATGGTTATTTTAAATTTTGAATACCTAAAAATTTTTAACCACAGATTCAAACTCCCACTCAGTATCTATTTAGATCCTAACCAGTCCATTCATGATTCTTGTTTTAAAATTATAATGTGTCAGTATGTATGTCTCAATAAATATATTTCTATTTAGAGAGACTAAATATTTTATGTTTTGAGAATCATTATTTGAAATAAATTATTGTTTTTAATTAGATCATTTTTTACTAATTTCATGATTATTAGATTAATATACACTTATACACTACTGAAGCATATAAAATCTAGTGGTTTATGGGAGTCAACTCACTACATAATACAACTATACTAAATATTATTTATTACCCCATAAATATGTTTTGAAGAAATTTTACATTAGTTATATTTTTAATTTATATTTATAGTATAGGGAAGACCCTAGGTCTTCTCTGAAGGACATTTTATCGGTTTAGAGTTTTTATTTTGAATAATTTTTATAAAATTTACTAAATATAGGGTTTGAATATGTTTTCTGTAATGACCCCATCCCTAGTATCATATACTTAATTGTAACTTTATTAAATTTTTACTTCATACTTCAAATCAAATCCCTATAAATTGAATAGATTAACAGTATTGGAAATGTAGATATATAATTGATTATCATATTATAACTGGAAACTTAAAATACTACATAGAGTTATATTTGAGAAATCCATTATTCCCTTTAGAATATACCTCCATATTAATCATAATACATTTACTATAATACTAGGGGAAGGAAACATATTAAATAGGTGATGTCTAATGCATATTAAGGGTATGTCTATGGTGGAATATATAAATTATAAATAAGGTATAAAAAATATGGAAAGTTAAATGACTGACACAAGTTCCTTTTAATTAGTAACATAAACATGAAGACTAATATAATAGTTAATAATCATATTTTAATTAATCTTATCCATGTATATTCTAACTAATTGAATAATCAACTGGATACCAATAAATAATCTCATAATTAGGGTGTGAATAATCCTGGATGCCATACGTATACAGTCAATTCCTCATTCAAAGACATAATTTATAAATGAAAATTGTCTAGGAAGAAAACACAATATATTTTTTCTCATGATACATAACAATGCCTTGATGGTCTATATCAGTCCCCACACATCCCTTCCAAGTAGAATTCATTCTTCATATGATAAGAGAGAATCATAATTTGTGTAAACACTCATATTAAAGAAAACTATCTTTCAAAATTATAATAATTTACCCAAATAAATAAACATAATAAACATAAACATTCATATTTGAAAACTAGAATAGGAATGATAATTTTTTACTAATAAATAAACATAATCATATACCATTCAGATTATTATAGAGAATGGTATCAAAATAGTGCATCATAGTAAAACTAATTATAAACCATGCTGATAAATGATAATGATGGTATCTTTACACCAGATTGCTAATGGATCACAAGTTAAAATGAGTGTTTTTTCTCTAATGAATAAAAATAACATAAAAATTACATTAGAAACATTCATGATGAAAATAAACATTTAAGATTAAAAATAAATTTTAAAAAACTAATAATAATTACCTAATTTTTTGTAAAAATATTTTCTTTAAAAATAACTTGGAAATTTTTAATGGAAGATTTAGTATAATGGGTTTCTATGGTGGATGGTAATTATGTACATGTTCTATAAGATAAAAAATATATTTTCATAGAATTTTAAAAAGGATAAAATTACCTTATTTAGAAAATGATAAGAAGATTCCATTAAATTGTTTTTATAAAATTTTAAAAATTAGTAAACCTATCTTTAATAAATCATTTTTAGAATTTTAAAAATAGATTTGAAAAAAAATTATAACTCATGGATATATAATAAAATATATTTTATACCAAATAAAGAAATAATTCCACCTTTTTGGAAAATATATTGCCAATAATTTTAAGTACCAATGATAGGAAATTCATAATTTTACTTGAAAATTTCATTATTTAACATATGATAGTAAAATATAGTGGGTTTTATATAGATATTTCTAAATATTCCCCCAAGACAAAATTAATCATAATTAATCTCAAATAATGATGAGATTGCGAAATAAACCCTTAAAACTTTGGAAACTATTTTATCATATATCCCATGAAATAAAGAAATTAAAATGAAACATTACAAATGGTGAAGGAAAATAGATTCATGATAAAACATATAAAAGTGGTAGTATATACACCACAAAAAAAAGAAATAATTAGTGAATATGACATATGTATAAATGATCTAAAAGTTAGATAGGAAACCATTATCTTATATCTGAATCCCTTCATATCAATGCATGGCTCATTTTTATGGATTTGGTTTTAGTTTCATTATCTATATCTGAACTAACCAATATACTAGATTTAAAAGTCTAAGGAAAAGATCCACTTCTTTGTTATGGCTAATCCAGATTTCGAGATGTTGAATTACATCAGACCACCATACTTTTATGAAAGTAGTTATTTCTACTAAAAGGATAAAATTATGGTATTTCATAAAAATATGGGTCTTGATTATTGGGATATAATGTAAAATCCATATAAATTTATTAAATTTGATTTAGAAACTCTCAATGGTAATGATTCTTCAAAATATGTTTTGAATTACAAATTTATAAATTACTTATATTGTTCTTTAAGTAGAAATATGTATAGTAATATTTCATCCTATAAAAGTGCTTATTAAATTTGGAGGACTTTAAATTTATCTCATCATGTTATTAAAAATCTATAGAGAACCAAGCTGAGTTCCAAGAAATATGGATGATTGATCAAGAAATAATAAATAAGATGTATAATAGATTCACCAAAAATTTCAGTAGTATTTTTTCTTTTAGAGAGACCATGAAGAATGAAGTTCTCATTAAAAGACAACTGCAAGATCTACCCAATAGATGACATAAAAAGAAAGTTTCTATTGAATAAAGTAAGGATTTTATTGAATATTATATGGATGAGTTGATAATATCACTTCTTCAATAAAATTTAGAAATGAATAATAAGATGATAAAAATAAATGTATAGTATTTAAATCAAATATAAATTTTATTTTTAATTCTTCTAATTCTGATTTACCAAAAATATAGAAGGTAGGAATTTCAAATTTCACCAAAGGATTTTACAAGTACATTAATTGTAAGAGAGTATTTAAGAAGTTTCATAGAAGTTATTTTTAAAAGGATGATAGAAAGGGTAGTAAAAGAGGTAAAACATGTAAATATTATGTTTTTGCATTAATTTTCTATGATTTTAGGAAAAAGGGTCATATAAAAACATACTCTCCCAAATTAGAGTAAGAATAAAAATAAAAGAAATACCAGAATGAAAAAAGAATGTTTTATCATGTAGGATGATGTTGTACAAAAGAGTCAGACTCAAGTGTTGTGGGTTTTGAAAGTTAAAAAGAATATGAAAATATATGTTTGAAGTCTAATACTATAAATGAGGTACAATATGTCTATAATTATAGTTCTAGTCATAAATCTTATATTTAAAATTATGTTAATTAATTAACTACCGAAAATGAAAAATTTCAAAGTGATAACTTGAGAATGGATGAATTGTATAGCAAAATGCAAAGAGAAAAAAAGATTATTAATGAAGAAAATAAATAATATAATGTTCCTATTATAATATTATATAAATGAAAAAGTTTGTATATGATAAAATATTAAAAGTTAAAGATGAGAAAAAGAGAATACAATATTTTTTTTGTTAAAAATTAATGAATTTAAAAATATAATATTTACATTATTTTATGATGATTCAGATAAAATTGAAAAATAATATAAGCATATTAAATTTTAAAAAAAGAAACAAAAAAAATTGGTTCATGTTCAAATGTGAAAATATGTGATGGGTTGGAAGTTATTTAGAAAGCTAATGAAATCTTTAAAAAGGAAATTACTAGTTTAATGGAAATTTTATCTATCTTTTTTTCAAGGCCAAGAGAAAGTTTGTAAAATAATGGATATAAAAAAACCTAAATATGATAAAAAGGGTTGTGGCTTTAAAAATCATGTTAGAAAATATATATTAAACTATTTATTTCTATATCCATAAATGGGAATATTTTAAAAATCACTTCCAATAATTTTAACATTAAAGGGCATTATGAAAATGAGTATTCATTAAAGTTTTCTTAGTGTTTAGGATATACTAATATATTCATTTCTAAAAAATTATCATATAGAAGACCCTAAAATAAACATATCAAATCTATTTGGGTACCTAAATCATATGCTATTAATATAGTTGGACCCAATCTAGTTTGGGTACCAAAACTATCACCTACTTGATTTTTTATAGGAAACCTACCTGAAGAGTTCCAATGTCACATGTTATATGGATAATGGGTGATCAAGGAACATGACTAGTGAAATTAATAACTTATTATATTTTAACAGTTGTGATGGAGGAAATTTCACTTTTAGTGAAAACACTAATGGCGTGGTTAAAGTTTTTGGAGATATAGGAATATTTAATTATGTTATAATATATAAAGTAATTTCTGTAGAAAGATTAAAAAATATCTTATTTAGCATATGAAATTATTTTAATTATGGTGTTTGTAAAATTTTAAGATAATTAATGTATTTTCGACAAAGATAATATAGTTTTATTTTAAGCTAATATAAAAGAAAATATATATTCTATTGACTTTTCAGAACAACCCGAGTAGAATATAAAATGATTAAATGTTGTAGACACAAATCACATTCTATAGAACATGAGGTTGGGACAATTTCATCTTCAATAATTTTACAATCTAGATAAACATGAATATGTTTTGGAACTTCCAAAATCCAGTACATGTATGTATTATGTATGTGGCTCTTGTCGAAAACGTATAAATCACAATGAATCATTTATATCTACAAATATGGTTAGTACTACTAGATTCTTAGAACATAATAATCATGATCTTTTGGATAAATTAGAATTTATAATTTAGGTTGTAAAATATATTTCTTTTTAATTATTGGCCATATTAGTAGATTACCTATGACTATTTTCTTATCTCATAAAGTGAAACGTTAATGAAATTTGTTACTTTCTGTATGAAAATTAAAAATCAGAAAGGTCGCTTAATTTATTCAATTAGAAGTGGTAGAAGAGGAAAATTTTTAAACTATGAATTTGAAAAATTCTATGAAACTAAAAGATATTTTCAAAAAAATTCTGCCACTAGAACACCACAACAGAATAGTGTTATAAAGAGGAAAATTTGAACTATTCATGAAATAGAAAGAAAGATACTTAATGAATTCAACCATCCAAAATATTTTTGGGCTGAACATGTTTATACTACCTGGTATATATTAAATAGAGTTTACTTAAGATCCCTATTTAAGAAAACTAATTATAAATTATTTAATAATAAGAAACCTATATTTTTTATTTTATAGTTTTTGGATGTATTGTATATATTTTAATTAGTAAATTAATCAATAAATTCATGATTCAAAAAGTGATGAAGGTGAATTTTTAGTATGCATTAATCATAGTAAGGATTATAGGTTATATAACAAAATAACTATCACAATGGAAGAATATATGAATGTTAAATTCATTTAAAATAATGAAAAATAAAGTACTGATTCTTTTGATAATACTAATGATTTTAAAGAATTCAAATTTGATGTAGATAAACCGGTAAGTAATGATGAATTAGTTGAGGGGTAGCATATATCTTCACAATATTATCCTTTAACATTAAAAACTCAGAAATATTACTCTTTGGAAAATGTAATATGAAATGTTGAATCACGAATTAGAACTAAACATTCATTTTTAATTTATGTGTTATTTTATGTCTTTGTAGAATTTTTTTATTAATATTAAATATGGTTTAAAATATTATAATTGGGTTAATTACATGAATACTGAACTTGAAACATGTGAATAAAATAATTTATGGAATCTAGTTGAGTTACCTAAAGATACAATGTTTATAAGAACTAAAATGAATTTTTGAAATAAAATAGATGAATCAGGTAGTATAGATAGAAATATGGAAAGATTAGTTGACCAATACTATATTCAAGAAGAATGTATTGATTTTGAGGATTCCTTTGCACCCATTTCTAGATTATAAGTTATTTAGATTCTATTAGATTTTTTAGGTATTAAATTTTTTTAAACTTTTCAAGTGAATGTAAAAGTTATTTTAAAAATGTTTAATTTCATAAGAGGTTTATGTTAAAAAACAACATGGTTTTGAAAATAATGAATTTCCAAATCATGTTTTCAAAGTTTATATAGGATTATAAGTTTTTTAAAAAATATACTCGACCTTGGTATGAAATACCCACTCTTTTTAATTTAAATATTTTGTTGTTAGGGGAAAGTTTAATCCATAATTATTTATAAAAAGAGTTTCAAATGATATATTGATTTTTAGAAATTTATATTGAAGATATTAAATTTGCTTCTAAAAATGATAAACTAATTAATGAGGATTCAAAGGTAATGAAAAATGAATTTTATATGAGTTTAATCGGGGAATTTAAATTCTTTCTTGGTTTACAAAAGAATCAATGAAAATATGGTATTTTATTAAATCATTCTAAGTATGCCAAAGAACTTATTAAATTTTTTGGACTTGATTATTGTAAAACTATGAGAACCCCTATGAGATCAAAATCTAAACTAGATATTAATGAATCTATAATTTATATTTGTGATAAGTTGTATAGAGGTAAGATTGGAAGTGTTATGTACCTTACTGCTTGCAGTCCAGATATTATATTTCCTATTTTTATGTGTACAGGATATCAGTGAAACCCCAAAGTAAGTCACCTTAAATATGCTAAAAGAGTAATAAGACATATCAAAGAAATTGTTAGTACTGGACTATTTTATTCTAATGATTATTTCATTGATTTAATATATTACTCCAATTATTACATTGGAGGTTACAAACATGACCAGAAAAGCACTTCCGGTATGTTTCACTTTTTAGGAAAACTCTTTATTTTATGAATCTATGGAAGGAAACTATAAGTAGCACTATCAATAGATGAGGATGAGTATATTGCTTCTGCTCGTTACTATTTAAGAGTATTTGGATAAAGAAAACTATATAATATTTCAATATTAATTTTGATAAAACTTCTATATACCATGATCGTACTAGTTCTATTTCAATTACTAAAAATCATCTTCCTCAGTCGAGAACTAATCACATTGATGTTATATTTTATTTTATTCAGAATCATATAAATAAAGGTGATATATATTTAGTATTTATTACAATAGAGAAACAATTAGATAATATTTCCACCAAACCCTTAGATTATGTAAAATTTGAGAAAAAAGATGTTTTAATTGGGTATGATGGAAACTTAATTTTCCGTAGTATAATTTCTATTTTGATAAATCAATAATGTTTGTCCTATGTATTATATAATTAAATGTTCATTATTATATTTTGAATACTTTTTATTAAATAACACTATATACCTGAACATTGTAATTGTCTATTAATCTTTTAATAGTTCTGTATCTCACTATTATTTTCTACTATACTTAAACGATAATAAGATTATAATGTTTAAAATTTCATATTTAAACAATAGCAATGTATTTTTTAATACTGTATCTTATGTAATATTTTAATTTTTTTCTTTCAAGTCGATGTGTGAAGAAATTTCTAAAATTATATTCAATATCAAACATCAGATAAAATCTGTTTTCATTTAATTAATCTTATCTATCCTCATATCAAGCATATGTGTTTTGATCTCCAGTGCGCTCTGTGTTTTGAAAGTCTATCATCCTATTCTGATGACTTCCCATCTTTCCAGCTCATTGGCATCTTTATTTTCTCATCACTAAGGATGTCTATACTAGTATTTATTTCCCATATCTTGTTTTCATTTAATTATTTTCCTTTATGTTTTTCATAAAATCATTTTGTTTCTATTTTTTCATGTTTTTCGATGATTGTGGTTGTGGTGAATGTTTAGTTTTTCCTTTAACTATCATTTTTTTGGTTTTTTCTTCTTGTTTCAAATTTAGTTGATATAATAGTTCATTATTTGGTAAAAGTTTAAGTTTTATCACTTTTGTTCGTGATTTTATATTTATGTGTTTATTTCTTAGAGTGATTCAACTATCCATGTTTTATATTCATCTTCTATGTTTTTCCATCATATCAGTTTTGTTCTATTTTGAAGTCATTCTGGTTGGTTGCACTCTTTTTTTGAGTCACCGTTGGTATTTAAAAACAATGCATCTTTCTTTTTATTGTTGGAAACTTTCCAACAGTGAGTGTTTTTACTCAACATTATAACCCAATGGTGTCTCACTTACCCATCACCATGAGATCAACAGTGAGTAAATTTACTCACCATTACACCTAAATGGTTGGTAAATTTACGAAATATAGAACCTCAATGGTGAGTTATATTTTCACCCATTATTTTAATTTTCTATTGCTACATTAATCCATGATAGTCAGAGCTTGAAGCTCCCAGATGAGTTTTTTCATATTCGATCAAAATGAAATGTTCTCTTCTTATGTGCTTGAAGTTTTACAATATATTTCAATATTTCTATCAAAAAACATACTTATATTTTCTATCATGGTAACCAGATGATTCTAGATATTGTTTTATTCCTCAAGTATCATTGATGTATTAAAGTATCTTTTGTTTTAATTCATTATGTTGATTTTTATTTTTTAGTTAATCTATGTTAAATATTAGTATACTTATTAATTTTTAAGTTCAATCTATATATTTGGAAATTTTTACAGTGACCAACCATTTAAACCTGATAATTGATCATGTACTAACCATTGGATATCCAATGATGGGTTTGTTTTCATTGTTCCCATAAATAATTTTTTGTAAAGATTTATAAATTTGATTTAGTTTTGTTTAATTATTTTTATTTTTTCTTAAAAATTCAATGGTAGGTAATACCATTTTTACGCCATTGGACATTTATAATGGTAGGTAATATCTCACCGATATTTGTTTCCAATGGTAGGTAAAGACCTTACATTAGTTAAAATTTTTCTCTAAATTTTTTCTTTTCTTAATTTCATTAAATTTTGTTAAAATAAATTACAATTTAAAATGACTTAATATTTTATGTTTAAATATACATGAAACATTATTAAAAATAATTGTATCATTTTTTAGTAATACATGATCATGTAAATTGTTTTTATATGATTCTCTATTTTATTAATATTCTTATATATGTTTAATATCTATAATTATCTTACTAAATAAATTAATTTTATATTGTGATTTTTAATGTATTGTTATTATTAATATATTGAAATATTTATTTTATATTTCATGAATAAATATAAGTTTGATTATGTTTTTTTTTCATCATGGATTCAATAAATTAATATAATAGCCATATTATAATATTGTTATATACTAACAAGTGTCATCTAGACATTGGACGTTAACAAACTATTATAGATCTCTAGTTTAATGTTTTAGTATATTTCTTCAAGGATAAAAAACTTGTACTAGTGCAAATGATTCATTAGACAAAGACACAATAATTCTTTTTTTGCTACTCTCGAATTGATCGAGAAACATATTCAAATTAAATTCTTATATTGTGATCACAAGAGATATTCAAAACCTTCCATATTCCTTTACTAATGTGATCAAAGAACATAAGTTGAAATGAATTTCATTTTCATCTACTCAACTACTGTTTCATTTTATTCTTTATATTTCTCCATTGTAATACATATTATCATCTATTTTTCCTCTAGAGTTTAGGTTTATGATTTTCCTATAAAAAGATACCATTGGGTTATTCCTCCCATAAAAAAGGAAGGTTAGATTATTCCTCACATATAAAAGGAAGGTAGGTTTTGACTCCTTAAAAATTAAGGGATATACCACCAGGTGTAAAAAAAAGTACGTTTATATTGTTATGTAATCTGGTTATCACTCACATTCAAAAGTGAGGATTTAGTGAATACTAGTATACTCAAGGAGTATAGGTGATCAATGTGTGGAATAAGATCTTGGTGATATGAAACAATATAAGAAAATCACATTTTTATCTATTTTATTTCTATAGAATCATTAACACTATTTTAACTATAATAAATTAGTATTTGTAATAATAAATTATAAGGGACTATTCACCCCCTCTAGTCACTATGACCATAAAAGGGACCTAACAATTTTATCATTAAATAGATTTTTGTTATTTTAAATATATCACATATGATTATTAAACACACCCTTAACAAATTTCATGTGAATAGTGAATGAATAATGTCGCTTCATGAGTGTGAAGTTCACCGCAGACACGAACACCATTATCATATTCCAACAAAATGGAAAGAAAAAAAGGTATGTTTGGTACAAAAATTATTAAAGAATAATAATATCATTAATATTATAAATATCATATATAAACTGTATTTTCATAACTATTCCCTACCTTGAGAGGTGGTAATTGAGAAACGAACAACATTGGTTCGTGATGCAGTATTTTATATACAAAAGAATGATGACTTCGTAAACCATTTGATGTAAGATTGTACGGTTTTAGGTCATACCCTTAACATAATATATATATATATATATAATTATATATATTATACATATTTTATTATATACTCATGATATAAAATGAATTTAAGGGGTTTGAGGAAGAAATAAAACAACAACCTTCTTTGATTAATGTTACATCTTCTATAGGTATCCTCCTTATGTTTCCACTAAAATCCTTCCAAGGATGGTTTTTGAAAAAAATAAGGATTATAGGTTGAGGGTCGATAAGTCAAGAAGTTATTTATGGAGGTATTTTTGGAAACAAAGAGGATTTTTGGTGTGAAGAATAAAGAGAAGGGGTTTAATATTATAAGTTAGGTGAGTGAAAAACTTGATTTTTTTGAAATAGGGAATTCCAACTATGTTTTTTCATGTGTAAAAAGTGTGAAAAACAGTCCATTATATAACCTAATATATATCATGGTAGAATTTTTTTCAAAAACTAGGTTTTAGAGAAGTGTATATGTTTTTTTTATTTGTATCCATTTAGTTGACCCCTAATAAGCCAATTTTAATCTTAAGAATTATAATTAATTTTTTCTATATATAATATTTATTTTGATAAAAAATTAATTTGGACTTATTAGAAATTATAAATTACTCTAATTAAAAATATGAAATCTATTTTTCTAAATTTTAACCGCATAAGTAGAAAAAATTAAATTTAAATTAATCCAATAGATGTTATGATAAAGTGGAGGTTTTAAGAATTTTTCACCATTTATTAAAAAAATCACTTCTAAAAAAAACACGAAAAATTCACCCTAATATAATTTTGAAATTCTAAATAAAAAAATCGATTTAATTTTAACTTTTTAATTTTTTAAATTTTTTAAAAATTAAATTTATGTTTTTTCACATAATTACATAAAAGGATGTTTTTTTGAGAAAATATTATTCTTGAAACATATAAAGACTTTACAGAAAATGATATATTTTATTATAAATATGTTTCCTTTATATATAACCATTCTAACTAATATTTTAAAATTAGTTATTACTATTAATTTTTCTATGTCTAAGGGTCAGGTTATAGTGTTTGAGTTAACATGAATATATTAATAATATAAAATGGTTTTTGTAAAAGTCAAAGTTGCATGTAATGCAAGCTATGATAGTGTCTCATGTACTATATAATTAACATGGTGTTGTGTATATAGAAATATTATCTTTTCATAATGTGATACTTAAGTCATCAATGAAATTTCATTTATTCAGAATAATTGATACATAAAAAACTATGGGTGTTAGATTCTACCCCCCTTTAAATGAATGTCTCCCTTTAAATTCAACACCATGATACAAAACAATTGACTATAAATATTCCTAATCATATCATAAAGGTCCCATATATATTCTATAAATAGGTGGTTTCACCAAAAAACATTTACTAGGAGAGTATTACCATTTCATATAACTTTCTCTATATGATCAGGAATGATGATTAGTTGTTCCTTATAAGAAAGATCATGGCCCATTAGTATGACCATTGAGTTCAATTCATGTGAAGGGATCAGTATATACATGGAACACATCATGGACTTTAGAGAGGTTTGGGGAAAATGCCAAGATATAGGCTACCATCCTCATAGGATCAAGAATTTAATAGGAAATAACATACTTAGGGATAAGTTTCCTTTTATTCAAAATATCAAAACATTATTCCATTGAGAAATTAATTTATAAAACATATCACCAACTTCAAATTATAGATGAAATTTAAAATTATCATCATAAATTTTCCACCCACTCTGAGTTTCCTTAATGTGTTATTAAACAGCTCTTACCTTCTCTACCATTTCTTAAACTATCTTATGTCCTAATAGATTTCCTTCTCTGACTTTATTATAGTATGTGTTATCTCTATATTTTGTTCCATAGAAGTATTTATAAAGACATATCTGAATTATTGAGTAAAATATATTTTTGAAATAAAACTCAACTAGATGAATGTTTTGATCCCAACCACATTTGAAATAAAAACAATAAGATATCAACAAATCCTATATGTTTTAAATTTATATTTTAGACAAACCATATTTTTCACGATGATATGAAGTTCTAGTACATAAATTTTTTTTATTAATATCTTGTTGAAAACATAACTAGAACATTGAGTTAAGCCTTCAATACCGATCAGAAACAATATAATGTGGTACTCCATAAAACCTTAACACTCCATTAAAGTTTTTCATTAAAAGATGATCCAAAGGGAAGTACTATCTGATAATGATTATGTAATATGACTTAGTAAGGTAATTGACTACCACCCATATAGCATTATTCACCTTAGAGTTTTTGGGGAGTCCAATGAGAAAAATACACAGTGATGTTCTCCCATTTCCTTCATGGTATGGGTAATGGATATAACATCCATTTATTCTTTTTTATTTTATAATTAACTTGTTAGAATACCATGAAATAATATAAAAACATTGCAATACATATCTTCATGTGATCTAACCAGAAGTATTATTTAAAATATATATAAAAATTCATACTTATAGTATGAATAGAGAATGAAGAATTATGATATTTCTGTATTTAATCATTCTTAATGTCTGGTTTGGAATGAAAACATATAGGGTTCCAGAACCATATCATTACATCATGATATAGGTTAAATTTAGGACCATTTGTAACCTTATTTTTCATATCAACATATTCCTTCCACACTTATTTAATCTCCACATAGACATATAATTGATCATTCAATTGAGAACGATATTATTTCCCCACTCCATCAGGATTTCCATATAAATTCTTTGAAAATCAATAAATATTGGATCCTTTGTGATCCTCATCAGGGACAAGCATGCATGATCTTTAAATTTAGAGGAACTCCCACCTTATTCAGCTTCCCATGGTGGTAATGTATTGAGTAGTGATAATATTTAATAATCATTTATAACCAACTACTTTAGCACATATTCAAATATTTATAAGCTAATATATACTTTAAAATTTTATGATTAGTATATATATCACACATTTCTCATAAAATATAATTCATACACATATTTAATGAACAAATTACAACGGGTAACTCAAAATCCTGAATTAGGTAATTTTCCTCAAGAACATTTAATTTTCTTGAGGAATAATCTGTAACAATGTTATTATTCATAAGAACACATCACAATACCTTCTCGAATTCATTAATATAGATTAATACCCCTTATCCACTATATGGTAATGTAATCATAGGTACATTGAAAAAATATTCTCTTGAGTTCCTTGACATTTTTGTCACATTCATTAATCTATAAGAACTGGATCCCTTTCTAATTAACATAGTAATAGGACTGGATATTAATGAGAAAATTATCCAAAAACCATCAATAATATCCAGCTAAACAAAGAAAAATATCAATCTCAGTCACCTTGGCTGGTCTATTCCAACATTAAATAACCTCCATTTTGATGGATATACTGATATACCCTCTCTTGAGATTATATGACCCAAAAAATGACACATTTTATATCCACGATTCACACTTTTTCAATTTTCTGTATAGATTCTCCATCCTTAAAATCTTTAGTAAAATTCTAAAGTGATCTTAATTCTCTTCCTTTCTCTTTGAATAAATAAGAATATCACCAATAAATATGGTCACAAAATTATCGTGGTAACTTATAATGAATATATTCATTAAATCCATGAAGATAATAGGAGAATTATTATGAACTAATGGAATCAATATATTTTCATAGTTTCTATACATCATAAAAAATGTTTTCTTGGGTATATACTCCTTATCGACCCTCAATTAATTATCTTTACAACAAAGTTCAATCTTGGAAAAATATCAAGATTTAAGAGGCTGGTCAATGAAGTCATCAATACAGGGAAGATGATACTTTCTCTTAATTGTGGTCTTGTCTAACTCTCCATAATCAATGCACAATCACATTGATCCATATTTCTTTTTCAAAAAAAATATAGGTTCACCCCATGGTTTCACATGTGGATCAATGAATCCCTTATTAAGGTTTTTCTGGAGTTAATTATTTAATTCATACATGTCAATCAAGTCCATTCTATAGGGTGTATTTGAAATTGGTGTGGAACTAGGTAAGAGTTCTATTGAGAACTCAACATCACATTTTGCTGGAATACTATGAAAATATTCTGGAAAAACATCAGCAAACTCCTAGAAAATATGCATATCATGGATGGTGGGTTTCTCCCTAACCATTTGAGATAAAACTTACTTCTTAATATGAATATAGACCCATAAAATAGATTAAATCTCCATAATAATTTCATACATATCGTAAAATTGATATACAATCATAGGTTGGTTTTGAATATCAACTGTTACTCCCCTTCATTGAAAACTGATTTGGGATTTTGGTTGATAAATCTAATCCATGCATAGAATCAAATAAAATTTAATTAGAGGAAGAATGAAAAGATTTCTAGGAATCACATTACCACAAGTGTTAACCAGAGATGAATCATTGAATAGAGTTGCAATAATTGTACCATTAGGTATTGTTACAGCTAATTCAATATATAATAATTTCGGTGACACCTTAATGAACTTATAAAATTCTTTAGATATGATAGAATGGGTCGATCTAGAGACAAATAATAAATTAGTTGTTTTAGAGTGGATGGTAAGCATACCTATTACCACATCATTATCACACTCCTCATTAGAAATAGTGATCACATGATATTTCCCTTTCTCTCTCAGTTTGGTGGGTTACAGATGTCAATCATCATCATTAACCATTAGGTTTGGGAACTGGTTGGTATTATTCCCATTATACTAACACTTGAATCACTGATGTGTGGGTGGTTTATTTTTTGTATCTTTCTCTCAATTACCATAACTATCTTGCTTCTTTCCATTACTTCAGAAAACTATTTCCTGATGACCTTTCCTTCCACACATAAAACATTTACTGGTCCCACTAAGGTAAATTCATCCATGATTCTTCCCATATATTGATTATATAGGAAATATTATATTCTTCTCTCCATGGTCTTTATGTTTTCATTATAACTCCATATTCATTTTCTTATAAAAACAATTACAATGATACATAAATCCAACCTCAATTTCCACCTTGATATCACTTCTAACAATCTCTTCATATCTATTGAGGCTTTCTATAGAGAATTCCCTTTAGAGACTTGGTTTTAAGCCACTAAATAATCAACAAACCTTACATTTAGATTGGATGATAATACCAAAAGTGTACCTCACAAGTCTTTTAAAATTATTCTTATAGGTACCAACATAATCATCATTCTTTAGCCATAACTCAAGGAACTCTTTATATATATATGTGTGAAGAATTTGAGTAAATTTTTTATTTAAAAATAAGTTCCTAAAAACAACCCAAACCATATATTCCATTTTATCATGTTGCCTTTTAATATTTAAAAGATTATACCACTGATATTTTTCACCTAAAAACGTTATATAGATAAAATACTTTTCTATGTTACAAATGCTGTAGAATGGAAAATAACTTTTAATTTGTACTGATCCATTGTTTAAAGAACTAGTTAATTAGAAGACCCACTAAATTAATATGGATATTACCTCATGAACGACTCAACATAATTTTGTTCCCTCATTTATTCATTTGGAAGTCCAGTAAGATTCATAGATTTTGATTGTTGTGTGAGCATAACAACAACCTTTTCATTCTATCTACCATAACATTTGGAGGCTCATGAAGGAATAATTGCATTTTCTATCATAATCAATAATAATTCAGTTTCTTCAAGTTCCATCCACTAACTAAACCCAAAAAACATACCATGAGAAACAATAATCATAATGGAGGACCACATGATCATGAAAAATAACTTATAGGATGTCTAAATCCTGGAACATTCTGTAATCTATGAAACCTTAGGTTTATCCGATGTCATTCGTAGTTATCTTATATCTAAATCTTCTATGAAGGTTAATAAAGTGTTTTTTAATTTAAAAATCATATATCTTGGGAATGAAAAACTTGGTTTATAGCAAGGACTATTGTCATGCACCATTTATCGATCAAGTCTAGATCATTACAGTGTTTTCGGGGTTATTAAACCTTGGTAAATCTATTGTAGAGCCACATCCACTTGTAGTATCTAGATAGGAATGAATTTTTATGAAACCAATGACTCTATAATTTACCAAAATTTATATACATTTTTCTATATATTCACTCATTCTTAGAGTTATACTTATACATGTATTTAGGGATCTCAATATGGTTTTCTCATCCTCATTTCCAAAGGTTAACTAAAATTTTTTATGATACCAAATATAATAACCCAATATTTTAATAAAAATTCATTACATAATTTTTGAAGAATATTTATTTCATTAGATAAATAGATGCATGATAACCATAATTGTTTAGTGCCTTTGGAAACATTGAAACCTAAACCCTAGTCCATAAGTGAGGTACATCATATTTGAATATGTTCTTTATAACTAGCATACTTAATAGATATTTTATACATAATACACTTCATAATAACATGGGTAAAAGAAACATAATATAGGGTGACCTCATCTACTAAATATGGGTAAAAAAGGAAGATATGTAATCATAACATGAACATATAGGTATGAGAACATGAGAATAACATTTGAAAACCATACCCTGCATTTCAAAGATCATAATCATGATTCCTAGCATAATGATTAGATTTCATAACACATGAATCATAATAGAATAAATGAACGTTATCCATGACATTATAATACTTGAAATTTGTTACATACACGAAAGGATATAAAATAATTTATATATTAATCAAGGCTCACTACCAATACCATCATACAAAAATTTCCTTTACTAAACTGGGTTCACTCTCAATTCTAGCCTTATCTTATTGAAACATGTTCACTTCCCATCCCAATACTTTATTACTAAACTTAGTTCACTCCCTATTCCATTTGTTTCAATCTCATGAGATATAAATCTTTACTTAATTAATTTAAGGGGTATATAGGTCCCACCCATCAAAAAATGAAATCATACAAAAGTGTGCCTTATGATCATAAAAATTCATCATATATTATCCCATGAAATGAAATAGGTATCATAAAAATTTCATCATATCATAACCTATGGTTAATAGATAGGTTTTATAACCATTTCATCATATCATAACATATGAAAAGATCCATGCTCCATAAGCATTTTACCATGGCATAACCCGTAGAAGAGAAACATGTTTCATAAAAATCATCCCATCAGAACATAATCCAATCATAAAAATAATATGATTATAATCCTTGGATAATATCCCTATTAATGAATTTATAACACCAAAAGATTTCAAATTTTATTTAAAATAATTTTTAAATATATTTTATTTTTTTGAGGAATATATCCTTTCCTCTTTCAAAACCACTTTTTAAAACATAAAAAAATTCGAGAACATTTTTCATTAAAAATAAATTTGAAAACTTATAAAGAATTATTTTAAAATAATTTAAATAATTTTCACTGAAAATTATCTTAAAATATATTTTAAAAAATTTAAAACATTTTTAGAAAACATGGTTTTGGAAGAAAACTGATTTCTGATAGAAGATAGAAATAAAGTGTGATTTTATTAAAAAACGATTCTAAATTATATTAAGTAAAAGAGTGAAAATAGGGTACCATAAATTATATATATCATGAATAACCATATTCTAATAAAATTAATGAGAATTGCTCTGAGTTAGATCATGATATTTCAAAATTGGATACTTAATCATAAACAATCCGGATGAATGATGAGATTGTAACATAAAATCCATACCACATTGGTAACATTGATCCACAAGACCCATGATGGAAATAATAATAAATAAAACATAAAATATAATGAGGATAAATAAATTAATTATAGTATATGTCAAAGGGTCTGTATATACACCTTGTGAAATAATTAAGGCTCAAAACATAACATAAATTTCAATGAAGGGAAATTGAGATAAAAATACTATACTGATAGAGTAAATTTTTAATCATAATCCCCATGAAATAATAAAATAAATTAATATATTAATCATCAATAAATTATTTCTGTTAATTATATATTATTTCATGGGGTAGTATATAAACCACACAAAATAACAAGTGGTGAATATGGAATAAGTCTCTCAAAAATTAAAATGAAACTAGAAATATCCTAACCTCAAGTCTTGACTTCCGTTTTACTCATTGAATATTACTGTATAACAAATATAGGTTTATTATATATACATCAAAGAATCGTCTTCATATATATCGTACCATATATGATTTTCTTATAACTTAATATTACTCATTTATTAAAACTACCATGTTAATGTTATGTTTCGTGTAATAACAACTTGGTTTTTCGTATATGTTTTAACTTTTTATTTTTGTTCCACTTACTTATATCATTATTTAAAAAAATCCAAAATATAAATTTTTTTATAAATATCATATATATATATATATTCATTATATATGTATTTATAATAATACATAAAATTTAGTGATATGAAATGAAATTCATAGTTCAAGGAGATGGTATGCCATATGGGAACATGAACATTGTTTTTCATTTTATTATCGGTTTGAATAAAAAAATTAAATGATATATTATTATTACATAATCATTTTTATTTCATATATATCACATATTTTTAATATAAAAATCTTTAATACATTCTTTATAAAGTGTGAACAAATCACATCTCTTCACAATGGAGTAATCCTCCCTATACATGAATAACATTTTCTTATTCTAATAGAATAGAAAGAATGATGGTTTGTGTGATATAATAGTTTTATAAAAATAATATTATCATTAATTTCATAAATATAATTTATAAATATAATTTATATAATTGTTATAGTCCTTTATAGGTGGTAATGGAAAAAATGAATGTCACTAGTTTGTGAGGTAGTAGTCCTTCGCACACACAAATGATGCTTTCGTAACACATTTTATGATAGTTTGTCTGTTTTTAGGTGATAACCTTAACATAAAAACATATAATTATATTTATGAGACTTATTTTATTTTATAATAATGATAAGAAAAGAATTTATGGTGTTTTAGGAAGAAAAAAAAAGAAAACATCTGTTGATGAACGTTACCTATTCTTCAAGTATCATCCTTAGGTTTGTAATAAAAGACTTCATAGGGTGAAATTAGGCCCAAACTAAGGATTATAGGAATATGGTAGTGAAGTTTTTGAAGTTATTTGTAAAGTTATTCACTGAACCAAATAGGGTTTAATGTGATAATAATAGAGGATATGGGGTGGTATTTTATAAGTAAGGTGAGTGGAAATACTTTAAATCATTGAAGAAGAGAATTTAGTACATGTTTTTTATGTCTCATAAGGGTCCAAAATGGAAAAATATTTAACCCAAAATGTGAAATGGAATTAATATTACTAACTAATTTTTAACCTCACTACGATAATTAATTTTTCCTACATTTACCATTTATTTTCATAAAACTTTATGTTAGAATTATTATAAATTATAAATTAAAATTATTACTAATATCAAACAAATTTTTAAAAATTAAAATCAAGGAATATTCATAAATTAATTTATAATTAATCCCATAGATGTGATGAGAAAACTTAGTTTTAAAGAGAAAATGATCAAAATCGTTCAAAGTTTTTATATTTAATTTCAATAATAAATTGATTTAAATGACCTGAATTGTATTAATAATTTAATTATTGAACTAAATATAATTTAAAACAGATTTAAAAAAAATTACAATTTAAATAAATTTACAAAAAATATTTTTTAATTAAAATTCATTATTTTTAATTTTTCATCAAAAATAAAACTTTTTAGAATGATATAGAAAATTAAATACAATATATTGTATAAATTTTTAAATAAAAAATAAATTTTATTTTATCAAATTAATTTTTTTAAAGTTCCAAATATTAATTTTATTATTTTTCATAAAAATACAAAAAAGTAGTTTTTAGAGAATATAATATTTTCAAAACATATAACGAATTTATCAAAAATTATATATTTTATTGTCAATATGAATCATTTATGTAAAACTTTTATAATTAAAATTTAAAAATTACTTAATTAAATTATTTTTTCTATGTATAATAACTATGTTATAACGTTTGAGTTTAAATAAATAAATTAATAATATAAAATGGATTCGTTAAAAGTCAGAGTTGCGTGTAAAGAAAGATTATCTAGTGTTATGTGTTTTATATGATTAACATTGTGTTTTTTATAATGAATTATTAATATAGTATAGTGTTTAACACAGGCCATCAAAGAAATTTAATTTATTAGAAAAAATAATTCATAAAAAAATTGTGGTGTTATAGATAACCTGGGACAAACATAAGGTCTCATAGGTTTTGATAAAGGTTTCATGATTTATAAATCCAATGAATGATATTTAATGACCATATAATTCCTCAACCTAATCATTATACAAGGATGCTTAAAATTTTCTTTTGGGATTTAGTCAATGGATTGAACCAAAAGATATTGTAATAAAAATAGATGTAGTGGAAAATAAAATGTGTTTGAACCTATGAAATAAAATTTTATAAGATCATGAATATATAATATTGTTTCTATACTCATGAAACATTATTCATAAATGAATCATATGGATCTTCCTAATGATAAAAATACAGAAAAACGTACTATTGAGTATTTCATTATGCGATTGACATTATATTAGTGGGATTTTCATATCCACTGGTGGATGTGTTATGGATCAGAATAATCAAGAAGATATTAAATGTTCCCTAGTGATTGGAACATGAAAAGATTGTCTGTGAAATTTATCGCTTGGAAGGGGAAGTAGATTAATGTTATAACCTTATTAATAATATGATAAAAAAGAATCAAAATGACTCCATGTAATGGGATTATTTTATGAATATAAATTTGAAATAATTTTTTCCACATAATATATAGAGATTTATGTAAAATGAATTCCTTAAACTTATGAAAAAGTGGGACTAATCCACTGGTATTTTTGAGTAAAATTCTATAATACATGGAAGGTATGTATCTGGTTTAATCATTATCTATGAAAGAAAAGTTTTTCAAATATTTGGTGTCTTAACAACAAGTTAATTAATTGAGTTAGCTATAGAAGTCTTTAATATCTATGAATAAATTATTTTAGGTGCACTCAACAATGAAATAGAAAATGTAAATTCTAAAAATTCCAATGGGTTTGATAGGACAATGATTATTGAGTTACCTTAAAACTCAAATAAATCACATGGTGGAAATATATTCAAATGATCTATATACTATAAATGTCGTAATAAACATGAAGGTAATTTTTTGAATGGAATTGGGAGGTTTATTACATGTGTAATTTTGTGTTATAAATATCATGAATGATGAAAGGGAGGGAATCATCCTGTTAATGAAATGAAGGAGAAGAAGACACCAACTAATTAACCACTCACTCTATAATGATTTCAATGAAAGTATTATGGGAATGATTAAAACCAGTTCATGAATCCGAAGGTTTATAATAATTATAGGCATCAACAATCTCTTATGATTGAAGATAAAGGTAAATACCATGTGATCATGACTACCGAAGTGGGTTAAAAGAATGACATGGTAAAAGGTACACTTATCATCCACTCTAGAAGAGATAAAGTATTTTTTCCACTTATCTACTCTCAATTTTATATCTAATTCATTTTCTAAGTTTATCCAATTAACATATGAAAAATTAAATATTTATTTATTAGTGGTAGATACTAATGGTACGATGATCGATTCTCATATATATAGTTCGTCTCTGATTGAAGTTTATGGTAGATTACTTCTAATAAATCTTTGAATTCTCAAGTAGTAGAATTTTATGTGATTTTAGTCATTTAATGGGTTTATTTATATGAATCCAATATCATTTTTCAAGTAAGGTAATTCATATTTCAAATAAAAAATGAGCATATGATCATTTATCGATGTGAGGAAAAATAAAAACTACAAATGGAAATTAATTCTATCTTTTAGAAATTTTTCCTGTCCATGTCGTCTAATTATCTCAAATGATCATGGTGAAACTCAACATCTATGATATTAATATTTTTGGAGAGTTTTTTGATGAATTCCGATAAGAATTACTTTATTTTAATGAAAGCTATGAATTTGAGATTTCCATAGAACACATACCTGGTGGTCTAACTAGTTCAAATAATCCTTATAGAATGGACCAAATTGAGTTGCAGGAATTAAAGAAGAAAATCTAATAGAATATTAATGTTTGATTTATTTGGAAAAGTACATCACCTTTGGTTTCACCTATTCATTTAGTTTTGCAGAAATATAGATCAATATGACACCACCTTTATTATCAAGAACATAATATTAAAATTATCAAGGAAAATTTTCCTCCATGCGACTTCAATTATTCATTTTAAAAATTAAGAGGGGATCGTTAATTTTCTATGATTGATTTTTTATATGGTATTATCATTTAAGGGTAAAAATTTAGGAAATACTTCACACAACCTTCCATATGAGGTATGGAAACTATAAATTTATAGTGATTCTATTTAGTCTGGAAAATTCCTATGCTCTCTTCCTAGATTTAATGAACAGATTCTTTATATATTAACTTGATTTATTTTTTTAGTATTTATATAAGAAAATAGAAATTAATAACAGGAATATCACTTGATAATTATACCCAAGACCATGGGGAAGGAGGTGTTTTATACAAAATTTATCAAGTGTGAATTTTAACTTATGAAAGTTTAATTCAGGGGTCATATAATCTCATGGGAGGGTATTTTGGTGGATCCTTAAAAAGAATAAGTTAGTATGAAATTTATAATACCACCATAGTTACTAAGATTCATTTTTTTATAGTTTAGATTTATATTATAGAGGTTTTTTGAAGAAATTATCATGGATATCTAATCCACTCACCAAGATAACTTTGAAAGGAGGAAATTTACTTTGATTAAATGAATATGAAGATACATTCTTGGAACTTATGTAAAGATTAGTTAGTACTCATATTTATAAATTAAAGTTTAGTGTATAAGTAATTTTAAATTATAGTGATGCATCAAATAAGGATATTATATGTGTTCTCATTTATAATGACATAGTTATCGCTTATACCTTATAAAAATTGATGTTTTATGAGAAAAATTACCCAACTTAGGATTTAGAGATTTCAATAGTAAATGTTTCATTAATTACATGGATTTATTATATTTATGGTGAATGATGTTTTATATATACCAATCATAAAAGAGTAAAGATTATATTCAATAAAAAAGATCTAAATATGTGTAAGAGAATATGGTTTGAGTTGATTAAAGTTTATTAATTGTCAATACATTACCACCATAGGAAGGGGAACAAGTTGGAATATGATCTATATTAAAATAATAATGTGATCTTATATATGAAAAAAAATCATTAAATATCTAATATTTCAAGATTTTCAAGGAATAGATATAGAAATATTGAAGGAAGGTAAGAAATGAAATCTTTCTCAAATAAATGATCACCTATTTATCCATGTAAGGATTAAATAGGCACAAGGGAAATATGTAAAGAGAAATAGGAAGGTGGGAAATGTTCCCAAGTTTAACCTTGATTGTTATGGAATGATAAAGATTTAGAACCATATATGTGTTCCTTACATATCATGTTTGATGATTGAGCAGGAGGAGGAGGATAAAATTTTATCATTCAATATTAATATTAGAGTGTGAAGAAGTATCGAGATATGAAAGAATATTTTATGTGGGACAAAATGAAAATAGATATTCTAATGATTCTATCTTGTTTCATATAATTTCAAAAAGTTATGGTTGATAGATAACAGTAGAATGGGATGTTACAACCATTACCCAAACCAAATAAAAATGGGAAAACATTACCACAAATTTCTTCAATGGACTTCACCAAATGTTTATAGGCCATAATGTTATTTGGGTTGTTGTTTATTTCCTTAAAGAGATAGTACAACTCATTTCTATTATAGATGATATAAATTTTCATCTTACATAGAGAATATATATTAAAAAAGTGTTATGGTTTTACGAATGACCAAATTCTATTGTATTTGATTGGTATCCATGGTTTACATTGATTTTATAGAAAATTATTCCATTGGATAATGATACATAGTTATTTATCTAAACTTATTATCATCCTTAGATAGATTGTAGTCTGAGAGAATCATTAAAACACTGGAGGATAAGTTGAGATCCTTTTTTGTAATTCAAATTTGGTTGGTAATAACACCTTCTCTAAGTGGATTTTTTCATACAATAATATATTTCACTCAAGAACACAAATTGATTATTATGAGGACCCCTATGTTTGTAAGTGTATAACACAAATGTTCTAGGTTGAAGTTAGATATTGGATGATTTTGGTACCAATGCTATCCATGGAAATGGAAAAGAATGTCATAGACCTTAAAAAACACATAAGATCTTCTCAAAGTTAATAGAAATGTTATATTGATAATCACTAGAATTATTTAGAGTTTAACATTAGTGAAATGGAATTTATAATAATTTATCCATGAAATAATGTTTTGAGATTAGAAAATAATATAAAGTTGAGATGTAGGAATATTTTCCCCTTTGATATTCTTGATCGACTATGGACATTGTCTTTTCACTTGGAACTTCCTCTAATCTTATATCATGTTCAAGATGTGTTCCATGTATTTATCACAAGGAAGTACATATATAATCCTTTTTATGAAACAAACACATTGGATGAACTAATAGAGAATGATCTTTCCTTCAATGAACAACTAGTAGAAATCTTGGATCATAGAGATAAATTAAAGGATAACAAGATTTCTCAAAAGGCTAAATTTATCTAGAGGAATAAAAAAGTCAAAAAATATACAAGGGAAACTAGGGATGTAAAAAACAACTTCCTCATTTTTTCATATATGAATGACATAATTTTGGGGGATAAATTCATTTTAAGGGGGTATAATGTCACACACTATGATTTTATGATATATTAGATTTTAATTAAATTACTTTGATAGCTTATAGAATAGTCAACACTAAGTATAAATGAACTATAAAATATCACACAATTATAACCTATCTGTGAAATTGGTTATATGAATAGTTAAAACAATATTTTAAAAATATGAAAAATGTTTTTAGATAATGAAAATATATTTTTATTAAAGTCAAAATATTCTTCTAGAAGATAATTTTTTCTTAATATGGTTTTTATTGATTTTTTTTGAGAAAATTATACAATTAAATATATTATAAATTTTCAAAATTTTATTTTAAAAAAGGCCTTTATTTTTTAAATCAAAATTTCATCATCATCTTAGAATGCATTTTAAAGAATTTTTTGAAAAGATTAAATTTTCAATGAATAGTAAAAAATACAAATATTTTCAATTATTATATTTTTTATAAATATTTTACAAAAGTAATTTTTTTTAAAATTAATTTTCAATTTGAATTAGTTAAATTTTATTATTATTAATCCAATTTATGTCACAAGAAAAAATTTAATGTTGAAATTTGATATTAAAACATTGTATACATAAGAAAACTTTTTCTTTGTAATACCATTTATTTGTCATGATTGAAGGTTTAATTATAAAATTAATTCTACCACTTATATGAATTGAATTCAGAAAAATTATTTCCAAATTTTGAATCATTAAAATTTATATTAATTAATAATTTAAACATAGTTTTTGAAAATAAGGGATAATAGAATCAATTAAAATCTGTTATTATGGTCAATGATAAAACATGATTTCTAGGTGTTCAAATTAATAGATAATAGGTAAAATGGAATAAAACATTTATAAATTATATTAGATAAACATATTTTGTCCTTATATAATCTATGGTTCATAAATGATCCCTTTTGGATCCATTTTTTTTAGTAAAGTGACTTCAAATTATTTTTAAACATAGAAAAATTGTATATGTTCCACTCACCTCAAATATAAATTGGAACCTCCTCCCCTCACTTATTCACAACTCTTAATCCATTTAGATCAATATAAAACTAACAAAATCACTATAACGAATTCTTATACACATTATAGTGATATTATTCTATCCAAAAGACCAACCCCATGGTCATTAATAATATATCCAACAGTGGGTTTTCTAAGTGATGGAGGTAGAAGTGATTTTAAAGTAAATGGAAATCAAAATAAGGGATTTTCCTCTCAATTTTACTTTTATGAGATATATTACACGTTTACGAAAATTTTATTTTACTTGGTTTATGTGATTCCCATGAATATATTTTATGATGCTCCATATGTAAATTATGTGGATATATATATATATCCATATAATTTTTTCTTTTTCATGAGGTTTTGATTTGAAAGTTACCACAGTGGTAGGTTTTTTATATTATGATCTCACCGATTTTATGTATTTTTTATTATTATGTTTCCAATAATGAAATATTATGATCTAACGCTTATGAGCCATTCAATATTTTTTCTCATTTGGTTATGTCTAAAGAATAGGATTTTATTTTTATTTTTCTTAATTTAAGTACTTGAAGGAGAAGCAAATATTTATAAGGAAAAACATAATTTCTTTATCTCATCAGTCATTTTTATGTTTTATTTCATATAAATTATTCTGAATAGGTACTTTTGAATTTTCATTAAAACTATGAAAGGAACACTTATTTTAACATATACGGCTTGAAAATAATTTCCTACCATCCTAATTGCTCAATTAATTTAATATTTTTTCACATGTTTTGAAGTATATTTAAAAATAAAATGTTTTATTTAATATTTTGGAAATTTTTAGAGTTTACATAAGTGATTTCATAGTGAAAAGTGAATATTCTTTAAGAAATGTTCAAAGGGATATCTTAAAATAATTTCCATCCAAGATGAAATATTTTGATATTGATTTTGATTTATTAGATATTTGATCCAATGGAACCATCCTTATTCTTTTGGTAGATGTTTTATGATGTTGGTATTTTTATGAAGCTAGCTTATTTTCCATGGGTTATGCTATGTTAAATTTTAATAAATGTGTTTGAAACCCATTTTTCACACGATTTATATTCTTGTGATTTGATGAAATTTTTATGATCTATTGGTGTACATATGAATGGGTTTCATTATGTGATGGGTGGTCCCTGGATTATATATCCCACCACTATATTTTTTAATGTGTTATATATCAAGAGATAATTATGTGAAATAAATTTTTGTGATTTAACCACTATGGAAAAAAATTTAATGTGTTTCATTTACTATGGAAAATATGTATTTATTCCTTATCTTTAATAATTTTATGGTTATGGTAGTCAACCTTTACATATGAAATGGTTTATATTCTTATAATGTTTCCACACTCATAAGACATGAACTTATGTTTCATTGTTGATTTATGATGATTTCCCACACTTATAATTCTATTAATCTAAAATGATAATGATTTATACCATTAATAATGTTTATGATTTTAAATAGTCTGGTTATGTAATTTTTATGTTATGGAGATGACCTCAAACCCTTATTCTTATCTTATGATTTCATATTATCATCAATTTAAAGCTCACATTTTTACTCTTACTGGGAGAACACATTTTATTAGGTTTCCTTTCCCCTAGTTATAAATAAAGGTTTATATATGGTATTTTTATGAGGTATAATAAATTGGAAGATCTTCATTGGAGTTGTTATAAATCCTTTATGAAATAAGAAGATTGTATATCTAGTCTGCAATGATACTATTCCATTATGGTCCCTGATCGTGTATTTTTAAAATGTATTGAATATTAATCTAAAAAATGTAATATTTATATATGAAAATATTTGGACTTTATACATGATTCATTAATAAAAGAGTAAATTATGTTTTATGAAATATAATTATCCAAAATAAATAATTAACCTACTTACATAATGTTGTTTTTAAGAAAAAAAGGGAAATTATCCTAAAATATTTGAATGAAAAACTCATGTTATTGGTGATTAATGTGTCCATGAAATTTTAGTTTCATGGGGTTTAGAAACGTTTTACTGATGATCATCCATATATTAAAATATAATACACTGATAATTCCGAAAATATTGATAATGCACTGAAATGAAAATCGAGAGAAGATATTATTTAAGAATATAATGGTTTGGATTATGTTCTTTGAAATATTTGGTGACATTCAAATAAAGGATCCAATCAATTGGTTCCCCAAACTGATAATGAAACATAAACTTTGTCATACCTCCTAGAGCTCTATAGGTTTTTGAACAATGTTGATGGTTTATCGTGGTTCAATTGGGAGACTATACAATAAATTTCAGAGTGAAATAAATACTGAATAAAATCAATTATATAAAAATATCCATGATAGAAGTCTTTAGAAAGGAATTTCCTGATAATTAAAAAATTTAATCAAAAGCATTAAGATATGGTATGTCATATGTCAAAGTAACTCATCGATGAGGAACATTTATGAGAGATTCCTAAAGGAAAAAAAAATTAATCCAAAATTTCTCCCTAAAATGGACCAAAGTCTTAGAAAATGTCATTATCAATATACAATCATGTTATCCAAGTGAAACATCCACACTAGGTTAATGGTCAAACCTATACCTATGATAACAATACTGTCTACTTGGGTATCATATTTCCATTGTGGCCTGAGAGGGGTGTGAGTACAACTCAGTGGTCCAAAAATAATGGTGTCCCCAAATAAATCTATTATGAATGTATAAGTTTATTCAATAGTAAAAATAACTAATAGTTTAATAATTAAATGATAAATATATCAAAGGAAAATAAAACCCCTGACACTAGGGATCCACGATAATACTCAAGGTCATAAATACCTGCTTTAGTAAGTGGTGGATGTTTCTGAGCATGCCATGTTATTATGAAAACCCAAGTAACAAAACCTATTATAATGTCCACATACTGGGGAGTTTTCATTATAATTATATCAATACTGCCTCAGAGGGAGCACTCATCATATGTATCTCAACACAACCGATGATTATTTTGGTTTATAAATATTTCAATACTACCTACAAGGTCATGTTAATTTCAGTTATCTGAATACCACCTACATGGATGTTTACATTGGATTTATAATTCAAGAATTCATCACACACACACACATATCTACAATATGAGGTAAAAAAGCAACTTTGGTTCTATGTTTCCATATTCACTATGATAATCATTATAATTCTATGCATTATTGTTCAACCATTTACAGAACCATTTCACATTATCATCGAGTTCTTCATTTAAAATAAAAAACATAGCATGATTTATAGACATGAAATTTAGGATATTTAATAAAAAATAATTTATTTACCCATTTGAATATTTCTTTAAAAATTTATAATTGAAAAACCTAACATTGAATTTTTTTCATCACTTACCCAAGACTAAATAATGTTTCCAATTACCACTCTTACATAAAACACTGCCATCCTAGTTCCTGATTCCCAAATTATTACATAATGCAATTAGATTTCTTTAGGGTATTCTAATTAAATCACATCATCCACTTGTAATTAAAACTTTTAAATGGATTTAATTAATTTAACGATAATTTTTAAACCATATAATTCAAATTTTAAGGTCATGTATGGAATATAGATATGATACACAATGCATGAAAAAAAATTAGTGTTACATTGGAATAAACTAATGAAAATCCTACCATAGGCCTAGAGGATTATAACCACATGAAATCATATTTCTATTTTAGTTATAATGGGATTAATCGATGATGTATGGAAATGATCTCAAAAGGTGAGTATTAGATAAATATGGTTGTAAACAACTTGTTAGTGTTAGAAATAAATAATATTTGAAATTGTAGTCATAGATATACCACAAGTTCTTGATTACAATAAATGTAATCTTAAATGGACAATTATTGAGAGATAATCATCATGGGAATAAGGGAGGAAGATAAGATGTTTATAGGGACACTACTGGGCCAAAAAAGGGAGAAAATTAGGTATGTGATTTCAATGATAAAGGGTGCTAAAATACCTAAATTTCCCATTTAAAAAAAACATGGAGTCCACTAGTGAGCCACTATAATCCAATGATAAGTATATTGTTCAGTGACTACTATGTTCATGGATCCAAACAAGTCGGTGTGTCTATAACGACATTCTACAGTCCCAACTCTACCTCTTAGGCCCTTAGTTCACTGCCCCTACTCTTTATACATCTAAAAAAATTCTTATAGGAAAGTATTCAATGAGGTTAATAAAAACTAAGTAGGAATGACCCCAATTTAGGGGGAGATATCTTACAACCTCTAGAATTTATAACTACTTGAACTAGAGTGATACCCCATAGTCTTACCAAGCCCCAACACATCAACCAAATACATGGTTTCCACTAGTTATGTTCATCTTTGTACCACATTATACCATAATTTCTACTCAAACTCATCCAAACAAAAAATAGTGGAAGTGTTTCTTTAAAATCCCAAAAACATTATACACCCCCACATGTTAATAATTACAAATTCATATGGATTATTCAAAAAAGAAATTTTCAACAAAATATATGAAGATACACTTAGTTATACCACATGACCCCCATTTGGAACTATGGTTCCCGCAAACCTGTTACATGATCATTTAGTTAAACCATCACAACACACTAGGTGATGATAGATTTAACCCAAGAATCCAGAAAATTCTCAATAACATGTGACTCAAAATATCCAACTCTATATAGGACTTTTGAAGACTTTTGATAATTTTGTGCTCAAACGGTGCTCATGATGTTCACCTTCCATGGGTAACAACAACAAATTGAACTCATTTACATCATTGTCTTCTATTATACCTTAAATAAATCATATTTAATAATAATAATATAAAATATAAGGTTATCTCCTATACTAGAATAACCTACTAAAAACATGATTCCAGTGTCTTAAAGACATGCTTTATAGGGTTATGACCCATAACACCAAATTTGTAAATAATTCATAGATCAAATGTCTACAAAACAAATTCCAAATCTAGTAAAAAATGATTATATTCACCAATGTACATTCACAAGGTTTTACCATAGAGACTCTCATTGAATGTATGGTTAGATAATAAACTACACTCATCACATTAAATGTGATGTTTCTTATGAATGTTCCTACCCTCTATATCCATTTACAAGTAAAAATCATAGTTATACCCCCTCTAGGTGAATATTTAAAATTTATGGCTATATCTTATGATGCATCACCAAATATCCAGACTATCATGTCTTATATTTCAAAGGAATTATAAGGGTATATAAACATATTAACTTTTTTCCAACCCCAAACATTAGTGAAATTATATGGTTGAATAATCTACTAACCAAACCCTCCATCCTGGTTTACCATGGGAATCAATTATCCATCAGTCAAATTCACACACACTTCATCTCTCAAACATATCTATCCTCAAGAAAATGATTAAAATCTATCTAATATTAAATCTAAATTTTCTTTTATAATTCTTCAAGGAACCCTTATAATTCAAAAACATTATATTAATGAAATTTCTTTTCCAAAATGATCACCCAGTAGTAATTCTCACTATATTAATGATATATAAACATATTGATTGAATACACCATCATGGATTTGAAACTTCCCACCACATGGAATTTATAACAACACTCTTAGGGAGAAACCAAAATAGTTTTAGCTATATTATACACATGATCCAATTCATTCATGCCATGATCAATGAATTTGATCAACCAATGGGGCCTCCATCAAGTTTATCCTTGGTCATCCTTTCCACTACACCCCAATCCATCCATTATGTTATCACTATAAAAAATAATACAATTTGATTTTCTATAAAACCCTATAAAACTATTCCCCAAAGTGTCCATTAATTTTAAAGGTTATATCACTACAAGTTTAAAACCATAGAATAAATCTAACCATGGATTTATGATTCACTACAAAGAAGCTATAAACTAACACTTCTTACAATAATGCCACCATTAAAACACTTAAAATCCTATATGAAGTGAAAAATGAGAAATTTATATACACACAGAATTTTTCACCTTTCTGAACTCAATAAGACCCATGGATAGCTAGAATTCATCACTTTAATGTTATGTAAAATGTGTTTGTGCTAGTTAGGAGACACCTAATCACATCACTTGAGCCAAACCATTTCTCTCAATTAGGCTCTTTCCACCCAAATAACATCAAATCCTAGGGGTTCTAGACTCCCATGTGACAATTTAAAACCCTTGAATCATAATGCCATGAGTCAAATATTACCAATCCTATGATCATGATCCTGCTCAAGAATTTGACAATTCCTCCCAACATGCAAGGGTTATTTATCTAGGAACAACCATATAAATCCTTTACAATAACAGGTGTCACACCATCCCGTATTTCAGAAAATTATCAAATTAATTGGGCATCACTTGAAAATCCAAAAAATATATTCACTTTATTTCCACCCTGGTCCCATTTATATATGGTTAACATGGGCTATTTCCTCAAAATATGCACTATAAAAAAATCAGGTCAGACATATGAATGATCCTTCCCCTTAAACTGACCATAGCACTATGACAGAAGCACTTGAAGTACTCCCCTTATACAAATCCAATGCATGACCACTCTTTAGCATAAAATTGAAAACACTATCAATTCATAAATACCAAAAGCTGAAGAATCTACCCATTCTTCATATATCCAAAGAATCCATAATAAAGGGATACCACCTTCTGAAGTTTAACCTCAATCTCCCAAACTCACCATCTAATTAAAATATTGAGTCACTTGCTAATTACCACTAAGTACTCAAAAAAATCCACAATATCAAGAAACAAAATATCAAGTGTGAAAAAACCAACTGATTGCTCTATGGTATCACCTACCCACATATAAAATTGACATCATCAAGCACCACACGCATAAGAACCTTCTCTAGGATCATTCTCAAAATTAGGATTATGTTTAGTCTATACCACTACTAATGGGTAAAGAATAAATCCAAAAGGCCCACATGAAACTACAACTCAACATAATATATCAAAACTCTAAGTCACACCACACAAATAGAAAATTTAATAAGATATTATCCTTCTATATAAACAACCCAAAATACTAGGGCATCACCACCCAAGTTTGTTTTCAAGCCTTAACTACCCATACCGAGGGTCATATAAATTATAAAAGGTATATAAGTAACTATTTTCATTCAATGTTCCTCAATTAACATTTTCAAATTAGTTAAAAGTTTCATAGTTAAAGATGTAATTTTTATTAATGTCAACCCATTTTTTATAAATTAGAAACTCTACAAATAGTCATTCACTATTTAAGGCCATAAATCATTATTCCTAGTGGATTCATATTTTCAACTTTATATTTAATTATTATTATTTATAAAGTATCACAGTCCATGGATTCATCAAATAATATTTCAATCACATGTTATGAGGAAAAGCACCTCATAAGTTTCTAACTATAATTTTATTTAACCAAAATTATCATTTATAATTTAGTTTATTTCTTCAATAATATTAATAGATCATCTATAGAATTGTCCAAGTAAGATTTTACTATAGTATTATATGGGAAAAACATATAATTTGATTCTATAACTTTGAATAACCAACCCATATATTAAAAATATTCATTTATAATTTATAGGACGATATAAACCTGAAAAAAATAAAATTCCAATTTAAATCACTTGAATTATGCAGTTTGTAGTTACCAAGACTATAAATAATATTTTTTTCATGAATTTTTTTTATATAATATACCACTATATGGATAAAATAAATTGAGTAACTAATAACACATTATTTCATTAACAGTGATCAATACATTTGTAATCACCCATACCCATCTGAATTATAAATATTATAATGGGAAAATATCAAATAGAAAAATAAGAATGGGAAAACATGGATTATTAAAATATGATAGAATTATTTCCCCCATGTACAATGATATGGAATAAAACCCAAATATTATTAAAGAAATCAACATTATAGAAAAGGAAAATATATAACATTGGGAGTAATTGAAGTGAATAATGCATAAATGAATGATGAGATATATATAAAATGTAACATGACTATTGGAATAGTAACTTAACAATTAGAATGGTAGCCTAACCATTACAAATAATAAAATGATCATTGGTAATAGTAATTTGACTTCAAATTAATAAAATGTAACAAAAATAATATTTATAATGATTAATTTATGAAAATAAAAATATTATAATATAATGAAAAAATTCACTGAAATTATACACACTTTTTAATAAATAATATTTAAATAATTTTAGTGAAATTAATTATCTTATATAAATAATTATAAGTATATATGATAGAAAATTGTTTCATAAAATGAATGAAATTTTCCGAATTAGTAAATTTTATACGGGTGATTTTTTGGCAATCTTTTGAAATACATCAACTCATATGTGAATAGTAATAATATAGATTTTTGTAATTTATGTATTTTAAATAATTTAATTCATGATGTATCAATTACCTAATCAATTATACAATTTCAAACCTGAGAAAAAACATGTTAAATAAGATAAATAATCAATGGAATTAAAATTCCAATCTTAAATTTCATTTTACAAATACTAATATTTAAAGTGTCCCTCAAAATAATATATTTTTTCACTTCTCTTCAATCATTTTGGTTAAACTAATAAATTATAATTTTAAAGTGATTAAATTAACATAAATAATGTTATTTTTATCAAATATATTTCATAATATAAAAATATAATTATTTAAATGGTTACCTTGGATATATTAATTTATTCAAAATTTTATCCTTTGAAAACCCATCTCTGCAAATATAAATAACCCTCACCCCTCCCATGTAAAATCACTCCTCCCTCACTTAACTATTTGAAGGATATACCAATACCCCCTATAATAATACCTTTATCCTACTTATGAAAATTATTGAGTAAAAACTTGAATTATTTAAGGACTCTGAAGAAATAAGATAGATGTGACACTAATAAGTGGTCACATTTTCATCTAATGTTTCCCATTTCTATATTCTCTTCCTCTTTATATATATTAAATTCAAACATAAATATTCTAATAATAATCTATATGTATGTTATAATTATATATATTATGTTTAAATAATATTATTATTATATTTATAGTGTATTTGAAATTCATACATCACTTTACTCCTCTTTTGAAAACGTGCCATCGATAGTCTGTTAACCGTCCTTGAGGATGTTGACAACACTATAATTATCTCAACCATTATGGATGATCATAATAAATTATTTATAATATATATATATATATAAATAAATTATTTCTATTATTTAGTATTTCAATTTTAGTAACATATAATTATCAATAAAGAAATATCATTAAATCAAATCAAGGGGAGATTATTTTAATGAAACTATCATATCAATATGATTCACCTCAAAAAATAGAAATTAAGAAATTTAATCCAATTGTAATAATTTATCAATATTTATAAAAATAAAAATAATTATCTTATGATTCCATGATTTAATCAACCAATGATTATTATTCATGAGGCAGAAAAACAATGAAATAAAGTGGGATTTAAGATAATGGGATTTGGGAACCCAACTATCTATAATTTTGGTTATTGAATCTTTTATATAATTTTATGTATGAATATTTTTCTAAAATACTTAAAATTTAATTCCAATACTTTTCCCTTCCCTTTATTTGGATATACACTTTTTTGAATATTTCAAAAATGAATATGATTCCAAATAAACTGATTTATCAAAAGGATTTATTTTTACAAAACACATCTTTGAATCCACTTTAAGTGTTTATTCTTCAAAGAAAATGATATTTTATTACAAATTATGATCTCACATCTTCATTTGGTAACCATTAAGTTTAATCCTTGAAATATGATATATGAAGTCATTTATGAATCCCATTCCTTTCCAAGGGTTTATTTCATCAATAAATTTGATGTATGTTATCTTTCCAAGTGTCATCCACTATTATTTGAATTTAATGATGTGATGAGTGGAAGAATAATTATATATCCCTAAAATTAATTGGTTAATGTATATATCTCATGATATTATGTTTATTATATTTGAAAAAATTTCTATGTTTTTCATAATTATTTTGTTATTATTTATGAACATGTGTTATGTGTGAACAACATGCTAGATTTTTTCACAATGATGAGTAATATTTTACCACTATGTAATGATGTTTCTTTATTATGCATAGGAATCATCCTATTCCTTTATAAAATGGTTCCTTCATGATTATTATGATGATGCAATGCTTATGACAAGATTATGTTCATTATGATCACCCATATACTTTTGATTCATATCACTTATTTTTCCCATGATATCCCCCCCCCCTTAATGGTATTGCATCTCACCTCTTTTTTATGTACATATTTAGGTGATTACATGTACTGAAGACAACATGATGACTTTTAAAAGGATCAATAAGAAGTAATTATTTAATGATTATGATTTATTTTGTATAAGTGATGTATGAGCTTAATTTTCCAATGATATTAACCATTTTGATCACTAAATGTGTTATTATTTTATTGTTTATAATTAAAATTAGGTAATAGTTATATATATAAATGTTGGGTCACTATAGTTGGTATTGTATTTATGGTATAGTTAATTTTGAATTTTGTACTTGAAAACATTAGTGAATTCCCAAGGGATAAGTTTGATTTTTAAGGAAAAAGTTATATATTTTGGTAATGTATAGGCGTGTGTGGTTTTTGAACAAAAAAATCTCTTTCTGGACACTACCTATAGATGTGGCTCTGACATTTTAGTATTAAGTGATAATAACCCTAAAAAGTTTATATTATATATTAAATCAATCATCACCTAGTGCATCACAAAGAGGTCTTATTGCACACCTGTTTTTACACTACTGAGAGATATAGTCAACTTAATCAGTATCCCAATAATTATAATTACAAAGGATATATATAAAAAGTAATTTTTTAATTTAATGATAATAGATAATTAAATTACATGATCCAAGAATCATTTTTTGAGAAAAGGGTAAAATTAGTGTTCCCATATGATAATTATTTGGAATTAATTTTCATATAATCATAAATTATTTATTCAAAATTTATTATCTTATATCTAGTTCAAAACTTTTTAATTTTTAAAAATAGTCGGAACTAAGAGAAATCGGGCCAATAACCTATGTGGCGAACTATGAAATGATTGTCTGAATGACATTATAAATGTGATAGGTTATCGAATTCAAAACCCCATGGTGATTCTTACCATGTTTTCTCATGATATGAACACTAACCTGGACAATGTGTAATTTCTTCCCATAACCAAGAACGTATAACTAGTCATCGAGTTTCTTATGTGGAAGTAACCATTGATGTTTAGTGGGTCTTCCAATCCACTTTTCATAGAATAGTGGGTGAACTCAATGGATAATATATTTTTTGTTTTCAGCTATTCTGATAAGGATAGAGTGACCATGACTATTTATCATTTAGATGGAGAGGTTTATCAATGGTGGGAGTTGATAAATAATCTAAAGATTAAATATTAAATGGATGAATTTTAATTGGAGTACTTTAATAAGTTATTTAATAACAATTATTTCTCTCACACTCTTAAAAAAATATTGAGGGAGGGTTATTATATTTTTTTAAATGTCTGTGAATATGTTAAGAATTATGAAGAAAATATCACAGGCCATGAATGATACACATCATGTTTTTTGTCGACAATGAGTGAAAAATAAATAGATCATTTAATGTTTTAATCTAACAAATCTAAAATCTTCTAGTTATTCCTTACACTAGGAGTTACGAATATGTAACATGATATTCTATTAATATAGATAATCAGTTTGATAATGGTAACATGGTTAAATATTTAATAAAAGAATAGTATAATTTAAAGTTAGGGGATCAGATGAAAAGGGAAGAAATAATTTCCAACCATGCCCATTTCATTAAAATGGGGAGAAGCATCATAATAATTTCCTCCAAGGGATAATTAAATTCTATAAGTATGGGAGAGAAGGCCACCATACCCATGAATTTTGAAGATATAGGAAGAAGACGAACTATATGATGGTGGAAATGAGGAACCTCCCAATGCACCACCCTTTGTACAATGCTAAAATTTTAATGAATAAGGGAAATATGAAAGCCAGTTCACTAAGCCATGGGCCTTTGAGTTTAATGGGAATCAAGAACCACCAAAACCAAAGGAGAGATGGAAATCTTATTAGATGAAATAATAAGGTGGAAAATGAAAATGATGTTGTACAAGGTATAATTTGAATTCAATCAATAATGGAAAAAATGTTTATTTGATTCTGATTCTATGAAATCCTTTATATCCCATATGTTTTTATAAGTGTTGAATCACAAACTCGATACCATGAAGTTGAGACATAGGTAAAAACACCCAGTGGTGTGATTATTGCAATCCAGGTGTTGAAAATTTATTATTTTTAGCATAAATGGGATGATTCTTCCAATGAATCTCATAATCCTTCCCTTGGAGGAAGTTGATTCTATACTAAGAATGTAATTTATATCGTTATATATATTTCACATAAAACTTTAGGAAAATTTAATATATTTTTATATTAAAAACTATCCCATGATCCTATAAAAATTCAAGGAAGGTTATAAATCTAATCATTAAATACCTTGATTAGGTCACTATTGATAGATAGGGAATAAGCATATATCTACCAATGATTTTTGTAAATGAAAACACTGATTGTGTTATTGATCATGACAAGTTAAATTTTTTTAAGTATAATCTCATTGCATAGTAATAACCTTTAGTCATTCGTTGATGGATCCGTGGATCATTAATTTTAAAAATATTTTTTATAAAAAATGAATGGGTTTGTGATTTATGAAAAGTTGGATTTTTTAATTTACTTAAAACACATATTTAAGCATGGAAAAAAGAATAAATTAATATATTTTATTAAGCATGATCAACCCAAGGAAATATCATGATGAATATCCTTTATCACTTTAAGATATGGGGTCTTGAAACATTAATAAATGGTTTGTACCTAGAAACAGAATTTTAATGAGCTTATACTCATATTCCTTGAAGCGTACAATCAGAAACAAAAAATGATTCACTGATTACCGCTGATAATTGGGTTATTTTTGTTGGATTCTATAACCAAAACTCACAAAGGAAACACATAAAGATGCTAGGGAATTGCATCACCTTTCTCCCCAAGTGATCACAAGGAGTTTAGAACTCCATGAAATGAGAGGAAGCCAAATATATTTAATAGTAACATCAAAATTCCTCCACTATTACCCTATGTTAAATTATCCTTTTTACAACGAGTTAGTTTAGTTATTTCATGATCTATTAGATCAAAATTATCACAAAAATAAATCATTTTTATATGGGACTAATTGACTATTCATGGATAAATTTATCTCTCTACCTTATCCAGATAATTAAAAAACTTAATAAAAAACATGGAATAAAATTTTTGGGAGGTTCCTCCAAGTTAGCTATCTAGTGGAGGTATAATTAGAAAAATTGGAAGTCCAAATACTGAGTTATAGCCAAATCACTAAAGGTGAGTACAATCTATCTCATCTATAATTTCTTCATATTGTGGAACTATTTTGGGCCTCTTTTTCTTAGATATAGAATTTGGTATGGTTTTAATAATTGAATCCCAAATAATTTAGAGTCCTATAAAAAATGGATTGTCACATTTTTATGAGCATATATATCACTATGATAAAAACAATGAAATAAATTCAAATTGGGCCATTGTGACGTTATATTTTTTTTAATAATTTTTTCAACAAATGAATTAAAAATATACCTTGAATTACAAAGAAATTAATAATGGTATACTAGAACCAATAAGAATGAAATAAAAAAATTATATGGGTGATAATAAATTATATAAATCTATGTGATCAAACACCAACCCCTAATCCTTTGTACTCCCAGGAAAAGTATTATATCTTAATAAAGTCTTATTCCAAAAACAATAGCAGGAAAAAAACCAAAATTATTTTGAAAATGAATATATAATGGATCATTTTTGAAATATATATTCCAATAATTATTATTATCCCACATTAAAACAATTTCAACATCATTTTTTCTCTGGTACAAAATATTGTAACCTACCTGACCTAGAAATTCTTCCTATTCACTCTAAGAATATATGAATGCGGATTTATGCTCATTTACCAAAGTTAATATGATCATACCATTTTCTAGAAAATATTCTTAGTTATATACTGAAATAAACTGGACTGATACACTAGAGGACTTACAATATGTTGTTTTGAAGATTAGGGATTGGTGGGACTAGAGTTTTAAAAATCTGTGGTTAAATAAAAATGTTTAATCTATTAATTAGAGAGAATGTAAAAAAGTAGCAAGTGTTAACAATGAATGTACTGTCTAAACCCATTATAGAGTGTATCAATTCCAACTCACTCTCCACTTTCTTTATTTTTTGTGGGATAGAACCAAGTAGTTATTAATAATGTGTAAAATTCCAATTTTCTCTATTTTTTCAATTTATTTTATTCAATGTATAATACTATGGTTTTTGTACAATTGTTTTTGAATATAAAGAAAGAAACATGTCCAAAATAGTTATATAATATTTTTTGTAATCCCACTACCCAAAATAAATTTAGGAATAATTTTATTCAAACCATACTGATAAATTATTTCCTATAGATCCCATGTAAATACCCTCAATCCACACTTTGTAAAATTAAAACATGAATTTACAGAAGATATGAGCAGGTAGGGATAAATTATATTATAATGTGGAAACATAACATGAATTTTGGGGTCTTTAAATCATACAAAAGTTCAAATGTAATGGTGTTCCAAAATGTAAGTTACTTGTACCAATGGATTCTCAGTTGAATGATGTCCTCTATCATGGGTTTAGTACACTAGAATCTTATGGATTCAAATAGATTCAAGAAATATTATTATTTCTATACATGGAAAATGACTATAAAGAATGTGATTAAAATGAAGAATATATAATTAATGGGTTATAATGTCTCATGAAAAGGGGATTTAAAATATTTTTTAGTGTCAATGATTCATGGTTTTCCAAATTCCATTAATCTCAATTAATTAATTTGAAAATAAATATTCTAGAAATATGATTTCGTATAAAAAATAATTAAAATAATTTTTAAAAAATAAAATAATTTCCCAAAAAAATTAAATAATTATTAAAAATGATTTTGGATATTCTATTTATGATCAAATAATAGCATAAAACATAAAACAAATAATAATAAAGAAAAAATGTAAACCAAAATTGTTTTTTAATTTTTTTTAATTTTTTTTTTTGAATTTAAATCCTAACTATCCTATGTCACACTCACCAACACCTAAAAATTTCAGTATCCTCAATGCATGTATATTATATAAATTTACAAGTAAATAAAGGTAGGGAGAAGGTACAATATGCTCTGTGGTGTCATAATTGGCTTCTACCAACTGGATTTCCTCTACTGGATGCCTTATAAAATACTCAGATAATTGTTTGAGCCTCTTCCCATTGATGATAAATATATAGACACACTTCTCAGGGAAAACCTATATTTCACAAAAAAAATGTAAACATTAGTAATAATATAAGGACCATATCATTAGGAAGGAAACATACATGGGAGGAGCATTAGCCTATAATTGTACATGAGAACTTCTCAATAATATTAAACATTTATTGATGAATAATATCATCATGTGTTAAATTTTCATTTAATTTATTGGTCTTGGATTTATTATTTGCATCATGCTAAATTAAACCTAACTCCTAAATCCGTGTCTTCTAATTATCAAATGCATGTGAGAGATTCTAATTACATTATTTAAAATCCAAACCTGAATGGTGCTCTACCTCCACAGGGAGGTTATTAAACTTTTAAAAATAATCATATATAGTTGAATTTTTATTAGGGTTTTAAAATCTATAAGGTATTCCCAAATTACATCATAAAATCATAACTATAATATTTATTATAGGGTTGTACTGTGTTTTCCTATATTTTCTTAAATTACCAATTTGAAATTCCTTCTTGGCTATTAGTTTTAGGGTGATATATAGGGGATAATTTATGAACAACACCATATTTAGAGAGAAATTGTTTCATGTTATGATTACCATAATGTGAACCCTGATAACTAATGCTTAGTCTTTGAAAACTAAACATGCGGAAAATAAGAGATCTCACTAAATCGAAAACCACTTGACATTCATCGATCCTAGTATCCTTTTCTTCCATCATTTTTTAAATGTAGTAAACAACCTAAAAGATGCATACAAATACAAATGGATTCCTAAAAGGATTTTTGAATTCAATTCCCCCATGAATCATAGAATTTAAAAACTAACATGGGTAATTGGGGAATTTAATTCCTCTTGATGATATTACCTATGAATTAACATGAGGTGCATGACATACAAAATTGATAGGAACCTCTACAAATGTGGGCCAATAGAGTACAGAGTCAAGGACCATTCAAGATATAAATTGATAAAAAGTGGATCCTATAAGAAAAAGTGTGGTAGAATCTCAAAATAGAGGTGAACACATGGCTGGTGACACATCGATGAACAACATGGTTATTACAATTTCTCCACATGTATGGGTCATACCAAATGTAAAATCATTAATCAAGTTTAATTATTTGTGACTATAATGTGATATAAAATGCAGGGACCCTAGACATTGCTATAAAATTCACAGTTTCCACATACTAAGGGGTATGGTCTACTATATCACAAAGTTGCTCGTCAAGGAATAGATTTTCAATAGAGAGGGATGAGTCCATATGATGGTCTAAAGATGGGGAAATTATACTAATTCTATCAACTACAACATATTACACTCCTATATTATCTTGAATCTTAAGGTAAAACTCTAAGTGGTGGAACATCTATAATATGAAGTAGGGATTATCATTAGGTTTCTTAAGGAGAAATTGAAGGCTAGAATGATCTGAAAACATAATGACTTTTGACCCAAGATACTAATACAAAAACAACATTTAACATCACTAGAAATGTACTTTATCAGTGTTATAAAAACAATAATTACAGGAGTGAGGTTAAAATCCCTCATCTTTTATCAGGCACTGAAAAATTTCAGATAAAGGGGTCCTTTATATGTGTTAAAAAAGGGCTGATAAATGAGACCTTTATCAACATTTTAATTCAGTGCTGCTGAAGGAACTATTTATTCAGGTTTTTTATAATTGATAAAATGTACCTTTATCAGTGATTATTTGATTGATGACAAAGTATAACTTAATAAGTGCTAATAAAGGTCCATACTATAGTGTACTACAACATCACACTACAAAACCACTACAGTGTGCTGTAACAGCACACCACATCACAAAAAACACACCAGATATCAACAAAAATAAGTACCAATATAGTATTTAATGTGAGATGAAATTTAAAACAAAAAAAATAAAAAAATGGTATATTATGGACATTTTAAACATTGCTGCATACAATAAAATGAATAAAAACTATTACATACATAAAAAAATCAATGTTCCTTTATCTTTTAATCCTGACCGAACTCATGTTATTGCCAAAAATAATCACCAATTATCAAGAAAAAGAACACACCTATATAAGAAAACAATTATTATATTACTAATTATATAATGAAATAAATTCACAGAAAATGCTAATTTTACTAAAGTTGATGACAATTTAAAATAAAGACTCACTTAGAGTCATACCGGTCACACCGTGCATCGGATTTAGGTGTGACTGGTTCCAACACATCTAAAATGACTTGTGGATAATTTTCCTAAAGTATAAAAACAATATTAATGTTTATTCTTGGTTTTGAGTACATCCATTGTCTTTTTTAATAACATATCATTTTAAACTGGAAACGCACACTTTGGACACATTTCGATCACATAGTGTATCATATTGATATTAAAAGGATTCCTACACATCATAAATGAATTATTTATCATTCTACTAAACTATCAAGAAAATAAGATTCTGTTTTACCGGTTTTCAGTGAGTGACACTTTTTTTTACTAAAATGTTATTTTTAACCTGATAACAGACAGATTGATTCATACAAAACACATCATGTATCAGATTGAGATGAGACTAATTCCTACATGTTAAAAATGACTTATAGATCATTTTAATAAAATATACAAATAATCATAATGTTTTTATTTAGTTTAGAGTTGTAAAATTTTCCATTTGACTAAACTTTATGACAATTTTATATAAAAAGATGCACTTTCACTCATACCGATCACACTGTGCATCAAATTGACTTACAGATAATTCTTATATATACACGATGTATGTATCATTTTCCAAAATTATAAAAATAATCTGAATTTTTTTTTCAATTTTGAGTACATAATATGTATGTTTTTATAAAATGTCATTTTAAAATTGAAACATGCACTTTGACACATATTGTTCACATTCTGTATTGAATTGGGGTGAGGAAAATTAATACACATAAAAAATTACTTATGGATCATTTTCTTAATTTATGTTACCTATTTGAAAAAGTTTTTCTTTGTTTTTAGTGGTTCAGTTGGGAGTTTTACTAAAATTTATGTCGATTTCAAATAAAAACACACAGTTAGAGTCATATCTATCGCACCGTACATCATATTGAGGTGTGGAAGGTTCATACACGTCTCAAATCACTTATGATTCATTTTTATATTGTATGAAAATAATATTAATTAGTTTTTTTGGTTCTGAGTAGGATAATTTGTTTTTTTTACTAAAATTGATTTCATTTTTAAACGAAGCCACACTTAAAGTCATATCGGCCATGTTGTGCATTAGATTGAGGTGAGTATGATTCATACATGTTCTAAATAACATATAGATTATTTTCATAAGGTATTAAAACAATCTCATTGTATTTTCATAGTGTTGAGTGTGTTACTTGTCTTTTTTACTAAAATGTCATTTTAAACTTGAAACACACCCATTGAATCATATGGATCACATTGTCTATCAGTTTTACCTATGACCGATTATTACATGTCACAAATTATTTATTAATTGATTCCCTATATTATCAAGAAAATCTGATTGCAATTGATTTGTTATTATTGAGTGACAATTTTTAAAGTCAAATATAGATTTTAATAACATAACGGACACATTGATTCAGTTGTATTTTTTATTAAAATTAATATAAATTTAAAATATAAAGTATTACATAGAGTTATATTAGTCACATTATGTGTTAGATTAGTGTGCTACTGATTCCTACACGTCCTAAATTCTCAAAACAGTCCTAAATGTCAATGTTACCATGATTTCTATTGATTTTTTTTGTCTAACTACCAATAATTCATGAGAAGCTTCGAACAAACCACATCAACTCAAAAAATGTGTCTACCTATATATGAAAAACAATTATTTTGGGTAATAGTAAAATAAATAAATTAAACATAAATATGAAATAATACATTAATTATATAAACAATGATTTTTTTGTGGAAATATCAAAATTACCTCTATGATGGAGCAGTGGAGGGAAATTTATGTAAAGTGATAAAGGTCAACACTACAGGGGTTAATTGTTTTGAGGGAGAATAATTATGCAGATGTTCTGGTGGAGAAAGGGGTGAAAGATGGAAATAGCACCCCAACTCGAACAAATGAATCCACCCGCATAAGAAAACAATTATTATGTGATTAATACTAAAAATAAATAAATTAAACATAAGTATGAAACAATATATTAATTTTATGGATATTAATTTTACTATGAAAACATCATGATTACCTATATAATTGAGTAGAGGTAGTGGAATTTCTCTTCCTGAAAAGGTAGTAGAGAGAACATAAAATGATAAATGAAACACTGCATGGGTGAAATGTTTTCTATAAAAACTATGAAAGTTGGATAGAGCACCTAAAAGTGAACAAAAGAATTCACATGTATAAGAAAACATATAATAATTGATTAATTCTAAAAATACATAAGTTAAATATAAATATGAAAAAATAAATTAATTCTATGCCGAATGATTTTAATGTGAAAATATAAAGATTACCTCTGCAATTGAGTAGAGGTAGAAGTGTGTCTCTTCCTAGAAAGGCAGTTGACATAACTTGAAAGAAAGTGATAAATGCATCACTGTAGGGGTGAAAAGGTTTTGAGGGATAAAAAGCATGAAATTTGGACATAACACCCAAATCGAACAAAATAATCCACCCTTATAAGAAAATAATTATTATATAAGTAATAATAAAAAAATTAAATTAAACATAAATATGAAAAAATATATTAATTCTATGGAAAATGATTTTACTATGAAAAAATCAATATTACCTCGATGATTTAGTAGAGAAAACATCATTTCTCTTCATGTAAAATAAATACAAATAGAATGAAATATTATAAAATAAATGAACTTTACAAGGAATAATGAAAATTAAATCAATGTTTTATTATATATTTTTAAAGTAAAATAAGGAAATTATATCCTAACATTAACATTGTATCTTTACAAAGTGTTTCTTTAGTCCAGATATGAGCTAAAAACAAAACTAAAGAATCTTTGTGAACATTATTACGGTTTAGAAGACTATATGGTTGTTAGGAAACTGTGAGAAAATTAATTATATTAATTTCTATATGGATCCATTTATAAATTGATCCAAAACAAGGATTGGATATGCATCACTCATAAAGTTAATAAAAAAACTGTGTATTCTTTGTACTATTCACTACTATTGTTTAACTATTGCTTAACAAACCATCTAACCAAAACTTTCTTCCTGACGTCCCCATGATTCTCTCATCTAAAAAACTCTCTCTACCATATCTATCATATCACAATTCAACATTCACTTTTCCTTCTCCTACTCACAATTTTATTCATTATTTAAACAAGTGGGAGTATTTTTCCTTCATTGAATATCCTGATTCTTATGTTTCTTCTTCAATCATATTCCTTTTCCACAAAACCATTACCCAATGAATTAGCTTATTCTAAGAAAATTTCTATTGAATTCTAGGAATATAATAATTTTGTTTTCCTATAAGTGTGGGATGATAGCATAATAGGGATTCCAAGCAGGAATGTAATGTTAGATGCTATGCTGATAGGTTATTAACCAACAACAGTGAAGTGCACAAAGAATCCTTAGTTTTGTTATTAGCATTATGAGTGATGGAAAACCAATTATTATTTTGGCTCCATTGATCAATAGATAAAATTAATCATCAATATTCTTCCAACTAATATAGGCTAATTTATCTTGAATAAGAACAATATAAACACATACACGGGATTTTATAAGGATCATCTACATGCTATCTTGTAAACATGATAAACCCTTTTACTCCATATTCATATATTTTTTCAATCGATTAGAGAAAATCCATTTTTGGTTCATATCATTTCTATTGGGTTCAAAATAGATTAATTTTACACAATATATAAATAAATAAACATAATATATTCATTAAACAAATAGGAATTACCTCAAAAAAATAGATAGTTTTCTCATTCTTTAATAAGAGAATTGTGTTTTTAAATTGAGAAAGGTTGTATGTTAATTGGTAAAATAACTAATAGATTGGTATTGAATTTTTGATGAATTATAATGGAAAGTTTAATTTCAAAAATGAGTAATTGATCATAATCATTACATAAAAATTAATTTTATGGATATATTGAAAGTGTTTATCAATGTGGATGAAATAATATTTAGAGGTTCAACAGATGAACAAGGATAATAATTTTCTTCATTAAAAATAACCTATGATTAAATATTGATGATTAGTGAGGTGAGATTTTCTTCTGTTTATTGGTGAATCATCAAAATCCATGGACATTTATTTCCCAATCAATGTATGTGAGGGAATTTGTTTATAGATTTCAAAAGGAAGATTGAAAACCCATGTTGACACCCATTGAAAATTGAATAAAATTTTCATATGTTGTGGGTGGAATGTTAATCTATATCATGGAGTGTGGGAGATTTATTGTATGCCAAATTTGTTTTATAGTAAAAGGGTTTGACATACTATTTTGATACATGTCATATAGCTAGGTATCAAATTAATTCCATGGAAATACACTTGTTATTAGTTAAATAAATACTCAAGAAGTTGGTGAAATTCATGGAAATCTAAATTTACAAGCAAGAAATTATAATGTCTTATGGTGGTATATAGGTCTAAAAAAGTTGTATAACTTGAAATGGGTAATCTCTAAAGGATGATTTTTTTTTTGGAAATTATTGAGAGAGGGTGAGTGAGATGATGATGAAAAATTATAATGTAGTTGAAAATAGTACATAACATCACGATATAACATTTCATATTTTATTATAAAAAGGATTTATAAATAATGTTGGATTAATACAAAGAAGGAGAAGAATAAAATATATTTTTTTAAAATGGTAGAGACACAGGAAGTCGTATTTTTGAGAAAAGGTACTACACATTTAACAATATATATAGTTACCAAAAAAACCAAAGGCAACCATATATCAAATTCCTGATCTTGCCCATGATAGTGTCTAGGGGACATTCTTGATTCCCCCTGGGATGGAAACAAGAACCAATGCATGAAAAATAACAAAGTGGGAATGATTTGGCCCAAAAAATAAATAAAACTAGAAGAAATAATATTTAAATAAAAATTATAATGATGCATCTATACATTGGATTACCGCACAATCCCATATAAGTAAAAAAATAACCTTTTAAGCAATATAATATAAAATAAATCCCTTAACCTACCTTCAAATCCCTCACACACAAAAGCCCCAGTTTCACTTTCTAAAATTTAACATGTATGGAATACATAGAAAAATAAAGAATGAAAAATATGTATCATAACTTTGGGCGATTAATTTGGGAAATTTAAACAAAATAAAACAACCAACTAAACACCATGTGACTCCATGTATCATCATTAATTCAAGAAACAATAAAATCTCAATGAGCGATCAAGAGTTGAATCAAAATAGAAAAATTGGAAAATTGGAATGCCTACCTCGCTAATATATAATCACCGAACCACAAATAACAACATTTTACAATAAGATATAAAAAAGGAAACCAAAAATATATTAATAAAATCAGAATGACTACCCCGCTAGGTTGATGAAAAACTGACACCCTCTTCGGATACCCTAACTGTAATCAAACACCAGATGTTGGACAAGATGTTTGAGAAACTAGAGGAAGTCGAGTGGTGTTATTCGAGATTCTATTCACTGAGGATGTGTGCTGTTAATAGGTGGCTTCTGCAGAAATCTTCAAATATTGTGGCAGGTTCACAACAGTTAAGGTTTTTTAATTAGTTCAGGACACATTTATTAGCACTATTTTCAAAGCGCTGATAAAAGGCTTATTTATCAGTGATTTTTTAGTGATGATAAAGAAAGGTCTTTATCAGTGCTAAAAAGATAACAGATAAAACCAATATTTATCAGTGAAAACTTATAACGGTGATAAATTTTCATTTTATCAGCACTTTTTAGCATTGATAATGCCTCATCTTTATCATCGTAAAAACATCACTGATAAATATGCTTTTATCAACGCTTATTACTTAAGCATTGTTAAAGAATTTATAATTATAATTATAAATAAAAAATAGTAAATATTTATATATAATTAATAAATATATATAAATATAAATATTTTTAATATATTCCCTTTTAAATATATTTATTAAAATTTTATAATTATTTATTTATAATTATTGAAATATGTTTAAAAAATAATATATATATCAATATATATTTATATAATTATACATAAATATATTTAGTAAATATATATAAATATAAATATAGTAAATATATTCATTATTTAATTAAATTTAATATTAATTTAATTATTATTTAAATATATGTAATTATTTTTTTATAATTATATAAATACTTTTAAAAAAAATTAATTATTTTAAATTATAAAAATATAACTGTATAAATATAGAAAATGTATATTTAAAGATATATTTATTTTATAAATATTTTTTTATAAATATATTTTTACAAATATATTTTTAACATTATTCAATAAATATATGAATATTTAATATAAAGCGTATAAATGTTTTGTAATATATAAATCATATTTATATACATAAATATATTAATCATATTTATATACATTAATATATATCTATATATTTAATATATAAAATTTAATAACATTAATTATCATAAATATCTACTAAATAAAATGTTTAATATTTTGTAATTTATAGTCAATTTATTCATTTTTATTAATAATTACTTAATTAATAAATTTATTAATATTTTTTTAATAAAATAAATTTTTACTTTAAATTTATTTTTTACTATTTATTTTTTATTTTTTAGACCTTTATAAGTGCTAAAAATGTGCTAATGAAATAAATATTTATAAGCACTAAAAATAAAACGAAGATAAAGGGTAACCTTTCTCAGCACTAAAAATATAGCGTAAATTAATGTTACCCTTTATCAGTGTTAAAATTAAGTACTGGAAAAGGTTCCCTTTATCAGCACTTTTAGTTTCACTGATAAATATTCCCATTATCATCTTTTTTTCTAGAATTAGTAAACACCAAAGCTATCAAAGGATAGTTTTGTATTAGTGAGAAGATATTAGCAGAATTTTTTTTTGAGTAAAAAAAATAAAAAGTTCTTTTTTAGTGGTTTTGTAGTTTTTCTAGGTAGGGTCGAGGGTATGTGAGACATAAAGAGTGACATGAGGATCCCTCTCAACCCTTTGTTATAAAACTTACCCAACTATAAAGTTATAGGTATCACATCTAAGTTTGAAGGGGAGATCACACCATGGTGGTTGATGATAGGAAGTGACGTGAAAATCATTTTTAGTGAATTAAATTATTCCTTTTAATTTTTAGGAAAAAAAATTGTAAAGATTTTTGAAATTATTGAGATAAGCGAAGTGAAATCTTACTTAATTCCCTAATTAATTGGTTGTAAAAACCAGAATGACCAAAAAATGATAGCATATCACAAATACATTTTGAATATGCAATGGAGGAAATTATTTCAATTTTTGATTGATCAACCCGAATTCTATTTCTCAAAATAACATTCCCAAGAACAATTCCCCACACTATTTTAAATAAAATTAATCAAATTTTAATACAATATATTCTTCAATAAAATGACCGAAGATTGAACCAAGGTGTTCCAAAAAGTCATTGAAGGAAGATCTATAAGCTAAAAAATAATCCATAAAATTTTCCATAAAACTCTCAATGAACTCAACAAAATATACACAACATTGAATACTAAAAAGCACCAGGATCATTAAAAAATGGCATCCAGTTATATGAAAATGTGCTAAATATATAGGTACATTTTTAATTTTATTGATACACATGGCCTATATGTATTTTAAAATAACATGAATATCTATCATGGAAACAATATTGGGGCTTACCGACCAATCATTCAAAAATTTGGTAAAAGGTATACAAATTTGGTCCTTTCGTATGTATTTAATTAGTCTATTATAGTTAATAATGACTCACTATAAATGTTTCAGACATTTTATAACCAATTCATTCCATTCATTTAATAATACTATTATTCTAGTTTTCTAGGTCCAAATTACACTATGCTAACCCATTTACAATTAGATGTATAAATGACCCCAGTTATGGAGGGTGGGATATGACCAGTATTGGGATTTCCTTACTATCTTATCCCCATTATCTAAAATTATATGGTGCATGAAAATAGAAAGTAAAATCCTATGAATTTCATCCAATAGCCATCCTATCACCTTTTTACACAAACTCAAAATGTCTGGAATATTTGATTCATTTTATAGAGAGAGGTTTTCAGTAATTATGATGTGAAATTATAGAATTACCATGAGATATATGTATTTAAAATTTGAATTAAGTTGTTTTAATTCCAATAATACTGGTTCTCAGATATAGGGAAATGATTTAGGGCGAGTGAGGTCCATAAAATAGTCAATCTTGTCATGTTTATTCTCTATTCGAAGAGAATTGATGAAAAATATACTTATAGGATCATTGATATTCATGCGTACATCATAGTAAACACACTCATCAATTAAAACACAATATTTACACATTTAAAAAATGAAAAAAAACACTAAAATTTTGAATTAAAACCCCATTCATCAATGTGTGAAGAAGATGAAAAAGGATAAGAGTATGGGTTAAGGAGAGGATGTTGTGTGTGTTTACCATTTCAGATTGCTTACATTGTATAGTATTAAAGAGTGTAATACTCATCAATAAGTTGTTTCGTATCATTAAGGATATTTAAACTTACTTATTCAACCATAAAATCCATAGATTGTGCCCCATTTTGAAAAATGATGATTGGATTTTTCATTTTATGGAATAGAATTCCATGTATGGGAGGGGAATATCATTTGGTTTAGGTATCTTCCATCTAAAGAATGTAGAAGTTTTCTAGGAAGATGATATTTTTCACTCTCAAAAGGATTTCCTTGATCACTTATGTTGGGTGTGTTGTGCTCTGGTTGGAAAGTTTCATAAAAATTATTGTTGGTGAAGCTCTCTAAAGTGAAAAGAAGTATACAAATACTGAGGTGACATATTAATTGAAGAACTTAAGTCAATAATTTTTAATAAAATATTGTATCCCTTATTGTTAATGGTATCATAAAATTTCAATGATACATTCATTTTTTTTGGAATCGTTGGTTGTACCATAGCCAAGACATTCCTTCAAATGATTACTCTCATATTATGATTTAGTATCCATTTGTGGGAGAAAATTTATATAAAAAATTGGAATAGTGAGTAATTTTATTAACGGTATCCAAGAGAGGATTTTTAAATTGTACAACTTTAAATAGATCCACGATCTGTTTATCAATTTCACTATCAAAATTTTTTTTGTATTGAGAGAGTCTATGAAGAAATGGAAGATGAATGGATTGTTCATGGGAATCCTTAATGATAAATTATTTACCCTTTTTAGTTTGTTTTTATTCACTTGAATATATTAAGGGTAGATAAATAGATTTTTCAAGTGGTGGACATAACTATTGACTATAATCATTGTATGGAGAATGTTCTTCAACAATAAAAGGTTTGATAGAATATACATTACCTTTATCCTTGATATTTCTAATAGAATGAGATAGTAGTTTTCCAGAACCATTAATATTTATATTACTGATGATATTTTCTAGCTAACCCATTTTATTTCATCAGTCATGAATAGATAATTATGTGGTCTATTTAAATTGGTGGTTTTGGGACTCAATTTTATTCCCCATGTTCCTGAATCTGGCTTCAAATTTGGGATGATTAGGGTTATTCTGAGATGGTGAAGGATAATAAGAATGCATACCTGGACCATGTTGATACCAATTCTTCTTAGGTAGCTTGATTTTTCTATTTTTCAATACTGTGGTTGTTCATTCCACCTTGGGTTTTTATTTGGTTAGAATTATTCTTTCTATAAGGGTGGTGCTTGTGGAAAGGGATACCTGAGGAGTACTATTTCCCATGACATAGATGAATCTTTTAATTGGTGGAACTGATCATATAATTGATTACAATAAAAAACAAAATGTAATGGAATTGGTGGAGAGTTTGAATCACCTTGAGCCTCAGATAGTCATATTAAAAGAGTATATGTTACATCACATTTATTACCTACAATTGTGTTAGAACCAAGGATGTTCTTTGCTAGAAATGGAGCATGGATTTTGTTTATTTCCAATCATCTCATGGATGTTCTGGGAAATTAAAAGGAAATGGATCATATAGTTCAAGAAGAAAGCGGTTTTTAAGGTGGCCCTATTTCCCACTATTTTTGAAATATTTTGGGTCCATAATTTGGAAGATGTATTTATACATAAAAATCCATATTTCTAAAAGGTCTTATAAAATTATAGAAAAGGAAATAGTTTCTCAAATAAGGGATTCATGAATTGTGTTTCACGAAGGATTGAATATTTCTAATAGTGTGCTCTTTAATTACAATAGGCTTCACAATCAAGGATGGTGTTCTCCAGGATTATGAGAATTGGAGCTTTGTAGTCGGGGAGGGAAAGATCTACAATTATTACTGGTGCTACAAATGATTTTTAGTGGAAATCCCAATGGTTACGATGATATTTGTGAACAAAGAATTTCTATAGAGCATCATGAATGTAGTTAAACCACAAAGATGTTTTTTGACAGATCCAGAAAATGCACTGGAGGTGGTGGAGATTCGTGAAAGGCTGATCCTATAAATAAGATTCTACACCTCTTCACTCTAAATTAGTGTTTAAGAGAAAATCCAGAAACAATATAATTTCATGAAGGAAAAGGATCTTCACAAATTGGGATTTTTTTTGTGATCTTGAGTGTCGTGAAGAGTCTATTAGTCTCAACTGATTCCCATGGTTTTGATAAAAGGGTACTTCATGATGACATTGAATTTGTAAGCTTTGCAAAGGAGTTTGTTCCATTAAGTAAAGGGATTTTTGCAAAGGATGTTTGTTCTGTGAAGGCATGGGGTGCTTTGTGAAGGAGTGAGCTTTGTGAAGGAGTTTCTCAAAGGAGTTTTGAGAAAATGTAGTTTTTTAATATCAAGTTTAAGTGGATTGGGATTTTAGTGTGCATAAAATCTAGTATACGATTCAAGAAGAGTCCCATTCTAACTTAGGGAGAAATAATTTAATGTCAAACCATTAATGTGACCTTCAAGTTGACAAACTGAGTTAGAATTCTCTCAATGTAGTGAGCCATGGGGAGTCAAAAAAAGTGTTATGGCAGAAGCAGAGAGCTATCCATGAAATATTGTAAAGTCAATGTGCCTAGAAAAAAGTGAATATGACCTAAATTTTGCATTCCATAGATATTTATGATTAGTGTATTTTGGTATGACCAACACACTATCTGAATATGCTCCTGGGACGTATCACTTAGTGGTGAATGAAGTAAAAGTGATGTGTCACCTCTTTTCAAATGATTGTTTGATTGCTGATCACATACATCATATATGTTTAACAAGTTACTACCAACATGGGAACAAGATATATCAGTTTAAAAGAATGATTTGACACCCTGATTCCCCCCTCCCCTATTAGGGTATCCCAAGATCCTACACTTTATTGTAGGGATGAATGGATAACTCATAAAAACCTCATGTGGGTGCAATTTCCCGTGTGCCAAATTGTTGTTCATTTTTTATCCACATTCACGATTATGTCACAATTAGAAGTAAGATTTTTATCTATTAGGGAACCACCAAATACAGAATGTATCATTCCATATTCTTTGTATAAAAGTCTCTAATAGAAATACAAAATTATCTATTTTTCACTAATTTTGTTGTGGGGGAAACTTGAGCAATGCCTTTTGAATCTGACCCAATATTCATCAAGGGTCTCAACTTATGATTACCTAATTTAACATATTTTTAATGGTTGTTTTTTGGTAATAGGTGAATAAAATCTCTACAAATATTTATTTATGGTCATTACATCCCCAAATTGTGATAAAAATATAGTATAGCAATTCTTTGGAAATATCATCAAGGGATAACTGGAAGGCCCTAAACATTTTGAGATCCTTGGAAATATTTTAGGGTTTTATGGATGAGTAAACAATGTAAAACTCCAAGAGATATTTGGGATGTTCCTCACCAAGAATACTATATTATTTTGGAAGGATGTGGATGATTCTTGATATTAGATCAAAGAAGGAATCTTCTTTTGGATAATGAAAGTACACATGTTGGTGCTCCTCATTATGGGTGGTTAGTTCTTTTAAGGTTCTCTTATTTGCATCCATGTTTTATGGGGTTTGATTCAGTTCATTTTTTATTATTTTAATAATTATTTATATTCCACAAGGGGATACTCTGTTTTATATGAATGTACCTTACTATATGATATAATCTGTGAGTAAAGATTCCTTTTCAATTTCTGTGTAAATTTAACATAATTTTTGTTGACCAGATCAAGTCATGAAAATAAGTTTTGAAGATTATTGTTTGATTTAGTTAGATTTAGTGGAAGAAATAAAAAAATTGAGAATGAAGAGGAAAATAAAGAAATGAAAATAAAGTAATAGGAAAAAACAAATTTACTCAAAAAGAGAGAAGACAAAAGAAAATGAAGAAGATATAGAGAGAGAACAAAAAAACAAAAAACAAAAGAAATTGAAAGGGGAAGGGGATTGAAAGGAGTATGAAATTGAAATTAAAGTAAATAAATCATATGAAAAAACGATCTAGTCACCTCAAAAAAAGAATAAATATTTTATCATGTTCTCAAGTATGTCAAATTAGAATTTTTTTACTAGAATTCATACAACATAGATAGAAAACAAGGTTTTTACTTTATAGAGACATAGATCCTAAATTTTTAAAACATTTTGGGATTATGAAAATAAAATGGTAATGTGTTTTTTAGAAACATTGATTTTGTGATTTAAGAACCATATAAAATTAATAAAGCGAGGAAGAAAAATAGAATTTAACCAATTTGATTACGCATAATAAACCTACAGAAATATCATGAAATGTATTTTTAATCACTTCAATAGATAGGGTTTAGTTATTATAATCCTATTTTTATAATACATATAACCATAATGTTATTAATTTTATACTAGAATACCTCCTAAGGTTCAGCCGAAGAGACAAATGATTCATCAGTTAACACTGATGATTAAGTGATTTGTGATTGAAGATATTGGAATGTTGTCTAGGTTTGTATATTATTTAAATAGTATACCATTAAATAAATGTATATGTACACAATATTTTTTAATGTATATTAAATCTTCCAATATGAATAACACAATCAACACAATTGAAAGGGGTAAATGTAGTGGTGAATGATGTGTGACACATCACATGAATGGGTACCCACAAACTTGATCACACGAGTTTGAGTATGACATACTGGTACATAAATAAATTAAATAATAATAATAAATTATAAAAAACATCATAAAACATTTAAATTTAATGGATTATTCAAATATCACAAATAAAAATATAAGGAATAAAATAATGTTCCTCCCATAGTGTTCATAAGCCATTTAGAAATCCATGGAAGGGTAGGAATACATATATATTAAATAAGAATATCTCAAAGCCTCCCATCTTACCATATGGGTATATATACATTGATAATGAGGTGGTATATTGATTTAATAGACAATTACATCAACTTTTCCACAAAAATAAGACAAGTCTCTAAGGGATTAGGTAACTATTCATGGTAAAATTTATCCCTTTAATTTATTGGGATGTTTGAATAATTTAATCAATTAATCAGGAATTTATATATTATGTATATATTTTAATTCTAGTTATCTATTTAATTTTTGTGTAATTATCAAAATTGGAGGTCCAACTCCCATTTTATGGCCTAATCACTACAGGTTGGTATGATTTATCTCTCCCAGAATTTCATCACATTGTGGACCTATTTTGGGCCTCATGTTCTTAGATCTTACCTTTGTACTTGTTGGATTAAAGCCCAATGAAAATACAAACCTACAAAAAAATTCACATTTTGATGATTTTATGTAATGTTATGATAAAAATAGTAAACTATTGTCAAATTGGTGTATTATGAATTTACATATTTTAAAGCATGTTTTCTACCAATGAATTCAAAATATAAATTGAATTCAAAATTATTTAATAATGGGGTACTAAAGAACATAAAATAAATAAACTATAAAAGTATGAGATTGATAATAAATTATAACATGTTCTACTATAAAACACTAAACTTAAATATATTCAAAATATACAAGAGTATACTGATATATTCCGCAAGGAGTTACCCGAACTTCCCTAGATCAAGATATAGAGTTCATAATAGGTAATTTACAATAAACCACTCTTATATCAAAAATAATATATATGATTGACCGAATAGAACAATTTGATTTATAGAATATGAAAAAAAAATATCATTTATACAAAGGTTTCATATGCCATAGAGCATCCTGATGGGGGGTGCATATTTGTTCATTGTCAAGGAAAAAGGATTGATAAATTAATTTGTGTAACAATTACTAGGTTTTTAACAATATCACTATAAATAAAACTCAACCCATATCAAGGATTGATTAGTTGTTTGATAAAATACGAGGAGTTCATTAATAATAAAAGGTGGATCATTGTTCTGGATCCCTACAACATAAGGAAAAAAAGGATGATATTTGAAAGATAAGGTTCTAAAAAGGTATGGACATATTGAGTTTATAGTGACCCCATTCAAAGATAATAATTTCAATGAAATGTTTATGGATATATTTAATAGTGTATTTATAGACTACATTTAATTTTTTTATAGAAATTGTTAATGATATTCTCAATTACCCCATGTGAAATGGGGAACATGAAGAGAATCTATAGATTTTGATAGAGACATTAAGAAAGTAAAAAATGTATAATAATTTTATAAAGGGTGACTTTTTGATTTGTAAAGTCACATTATTGCAGAACATGATCAAAATAGAGAGAATTTCTAGTGACCCAAACAAGATAATTGAAATTAAGGAATGATCAAGACCCTCAAGGTTCTCAAAAATCCATATTTTTTATGAAAGAGATTGGTAATACTAATTTTTTTTGAGAAATTTCATATGATTTTATATCTCTTTAACAACATTAACACTAAAAGGGATAAATAATATCTAGAGCGAGGAATTAGAAAGAATTTTAAGGATATCAAGAATATTCTAATTACTACACTTTTACTCACACTACCATCATGTGGAGAAGGGTTTGCGATATACAATTGATTCTTAAAGAAAGTATTGGTTTATTTAATCATTCAAAATGATAAATTTATAATATATTTCTCAAATTAGTTAATGATCAATGAGAATAACTACCCAAAAATGATCCACTATTAGTATTGTGATATTTTCCTTGAATAAGTGGCAGCACTACTTCTATTGGGAGATGTTTGACACATATAAATATCAAAAATGTATAAAATACATATTCGCACAAAATTTAATTAACATAAACTAGAGAGGATGGTTAAATCTATTCTTGGATAGATATGATCAATGAATATGATTTCTCTATTCACTACCATCCTAAAAATGGAAAATAGGCCATGTAAAAGAAGGTACTTTCCTAACATGTTACTTTAATAGTTCTAGCAGTTGAAGAGTTTTGGAGGCTCTTTGGTGGAATCCCCAGGGGTTTTGGTATAGGTTGTAGCTACAAGAGTGCTAGAATAGGTGTTTGATGGAATGAATTATTTTTATGTCATAAATGGATGTTTCATTACTTATTTATCAAGCTAGATTCAGGGATTGTACGCATACTAAGGGAGAACCCATGAAATAAATTAACATAATGAAAACAATTGATGATTTGTAAGGAAATATAGTCGAGGTGACTTAACTTTCAGAAGAAATATAAAATATGGGAATTCCCATAGAATTTATATCTTGAATGGAATTCATGAGGTGAAAGTTGTGGGATCCAGGTTTTAAAAATCATAGATTAGATGATTCTTTTTCATTAAATTGTGTAATTATTCATAAAATTTTTTGAGGAACCGTAGTATATTTTAAAGGGTCTTACATACCTCCTTCCCTCACATTGATCCATAGGTTTCAATGGGTGTAATTTGATGATTGAGTGTATGTTATTCGCTTTTTGTTAGTGGGTTTCTCTTATTAATATCTCAGTTATCCACTTTTGTGGTACACTTGTGTGGGGAATGATTTGGTTTGGGTTTTTATGTTCTGTGGGTGATTTTTAGGTTTATCTATGGTTTACCATGTGCTGTTGTGGTTTACAGGCACTTCTTATTCAGCCTGCAGTGCACAACATGTTAGAAAAGAAACATTTGAGGTAGGGAATCCCTTATTTCTCAGTTGTTTATATAATGAGGGGTGGTTATACTATTTTTTATCTATAAGGGATGGTTTTTGGTAGAATAATTAAGATAAAATAGTAGTTTTAATTGAAATTTAAGGGTAAGGATGTTTGATTAACATGATTTTATAGCTTCAATACTATTGTGATCTTATAATTATGCAGGCAAAACACCCTATTGAAAATGATAGAAGTTTGATATTTTTTGCATTGTGGCTGCTATGATATTGAAAAATTATTTTCTTTTGTTGTTATATAACTGTAACTAAAAATCAGATAACCAATTATATTTGGATAAAAAAATTGTTTCCCATAGATTATGAATTCTATGAGAATTCCCTAAATAATTAAGTGGAATGTGTTAAAAATCCCTATTCAAAATCTGTTAAAATATTTTTTATGGGCAGAGATTAGTGGTTGGGAAATGTAGAGATGATGGGTTAATGAGGAAGTGTTATGAGCACTGAGGATATGGGTTTGTTTGGCTATGATGTGGGGTGGTGATGCGATGATTTGTTTGGCTATACTATGGAGTGATGATGTGATGGTATGTTTATGCATGATGTGGTGTTGTAGCAAAGGAAGGTGTTTTTTGATGTGGTTGTGAGATGGTGGTGATGTGGGGCTAGTTTTCTAGGTATTATTAATGTATTTTTTGTTTGTACTATGTTGTGATTCATTGTTCTAGTTACTCAGGTATATCACGACCCATCCCTAGGGGGCCCGTGCCATGACTCCCCAAGCTCACATCCAATAAGAAAAGGGACAGTGACTAGAATTGAATTGGAATATAACTAACACGGGAGGAATTTATTATGTACCGACACACACACACAAATCTCGAAGACCAAAAAATTATGAAATGTAAAAAAACTGAACAGCTAATGCATGCATGCATCTATCTCCCACAACTAGAGTATGATATGAAGTAAATAAAGTAATCAGAGAAAAATAAGGGCCCGCCACAGTGAATATATAAAACAAGTCCAACGTGAAGGTAAAGTTATTGGGACTGCTGTCTGAAATTTGCAAGAACCCACCTCGGTTTTTCAGATATCACTAATCTTCATATGGTCTTGGTCTGCCTAATGCTCTTACAAAAGGTCGATCATCTTCATAAGACACGACATGTATAGGAAATGATGATGCAAGGGTGAGTATAACAATACTTAATAGGACACCACAGAACTATAAAACATATAATAAAGTAATGTATAGTTATCTATACATAGGTATATGTTTATAATACATATGACAAGAATATCTAGATATACTCAATAAAGACACCCAGTCTAGAAGTATGCCCCATACATAATATACCAGCCCTATATTTCTAGCTTGAAGATTCCACAGAGCACCCACATGGCAGAACACAATCCTGATTTTGATAGCACCAATGATTTTCATATAAGAGGTACTTCTCATGAGTATAATTATGAGAAATAATATGCTAATTGTCCCAAGAGATAAAATATACAGATGAGGATCACTACCAAGGCCATGGGGTGATACCAACAAACTATATATGGATTAACCTTACTAAGTAGATGATCAACGTCTGGGTAGCGTTGGTCACATCGATACCAAGAACTACACCCATGGAACAATGATGGATATAGGATCTCACTCTGATTCTCTCTGAGGGCTTCCAATGACTCTATCCAGGAAGTCCCACAAAAGGGATCGTAGTCCTTGGAGTATGAAATGATTCATACCAAACTTCAAGGAATAGATAATGGGAAATGAAACATAAACAAATTTTCCCATATATGGGGGAAATTGATCTAATCCATTTAGATTATAGTACATGACATGTAGAAGGGTTACACACTGTCTCCCTTAACACTCAGTTCTTACCATGTAAACAACGCTTTCTATTCAAACCATGTCTATGTAGTAGTACACACCATGTAGGAATCCCATGTAATCTACTTTTTCCCAGTATATAGATTCATCATATGTACCCATGTCCTAGTACTAGTACATGGCTTAGCCCATGTACTTGGTCCAACCTGTGTCATGTGGGTGAGTACACACCGTGTAGGCAACCCATGTACTCCACCCCATGTCCATGTACTTCCCAATGTACACACTGAGTATCCAGGATGGGACCACACACCGAGTGATGGGGGGCACATTCCATGTTATTTTTAACATCTTATAGAAACCTAAACACTGCTCAGGGGGGCCCACATGGCATGTAGATTTGGTTTACATGCCGTGTTGTTTGGGATTTTCCAGAAATTTTATTATTCCTTCCATGTTTGATCTGGTGCCTCTAGCATTCAATCTAGTGATCATTTCGCCACGAAATCAATGATCGAAGCTCATCCAAGCATTTCTATCATTGAATAATGTGTCCCATCATCAGATCTGCTATCAAAAATGGATCAATTCATCATTATTCCTCGTGCACTGAAGAATAATGAATAACATAAATTCAGGTATCCTCTGTCATCCTAATTTCTCTATCTTTATATTTGAACCTTAAAAATTTAGTGTCAATCCATGATATAAAATATCAGATCATTATGGAATGAAAAGAGTGTGCAATGATCTATCAATTGGGATAAGTTGAGTCACGGGAAAGAAAAAGAATACCCATGACAAATGATGAATAAGGGGAGAAAAGAAGAAATAAATCAATAGGAATGAACCTCTATAGATGTTTATGTCAATATTTGTGTGTTTACATTACAATGAAAATAAAATCATATTAAATCACATGATAAATCTCCCAACAAAACCCCAAAAATAACACCATCCCTCAAGACGATCAAACTGTGAATCAATATGTTCCTTGATTGGTCTGTGTTTGTAAAAGAAATAAAGAATGTGAAAAAACTGAATCAAAACACACACCTTACCTCGATTTGTATCTATCAATGATGAATGACCAAGCTGCGTTGTGTTTGTTACAGAGATATTTCAAATGCGATGTGTGTTGATCACCGATCAGCGATACTCCATAATTCATCTCAAAGGATTCTCCAGAGTTATCTCAAAAAATCCTCCATAGGTTCTAGGTTTATATGAAAAACCTGGAAAATTATTTATAATCATCAATTTAATGATTAGTAAACCACTGCACTGGAAAAATAGAATAAAATAATTTATTTTAATTATTTTATTCATTTCTATGCCCATGATGACATTTCCACATATGAACTGTGTTGAATAATTTTATTTCATTCCTAGGGTAAAATTCACATTCTGAGTTTAATGGTTTCATAATAGTTATATTAGGAGAAAACATTTTATAAGTTTTTCGACTTTTTCAGGAAAACTGCACATACATGCTTTTTAATATATTTCAAACATTTATTCCGGGAACACTGGGCCTCAAAATCACATTCTATCTTAGTACATGGTCTCTAAAATAATCCATATAATATTTAAAAATAATAAAAGGAAATCAAATTGATTAAATTCTATCTATTTTTCAATTTATATTCAAAAAATCCAAAAAAAGGCTACTAAAAAAGAATATAGTACTGAGAAAAAAATCTAATCCTACCACTCTCATGTGATCTCATGAAGAATCGCGTGCTTCCACTAGACCGGCACCAATGTAATCAATTTACCACAAAGGATCCTCTCCATCCAATCCTCAATATCCACTGGGTAGTAGCAAAGATCGCTCCATCCTCGATGTCCAACTTTCCCCAGTAGATAACATGTGATGGGTAATGCACACACCTCTCAACTATGACACATGGAATATATCATACACCCAGTCTAATAGTGTAGGTAGTGTCAATCGGTATTCCACTTTACAACTCTACACAGTATCTTGAAAGGGCCAATTAATCATGGAGATATCTTGTCTCCCATGCCAAATCTTTGTAATCCACATCGAGGTGAAACACATAGGAACATATCTTCTCCTTAATCGAAATCCAAATGCATCATTAATCTATTAATATATGAATTATGACATCTCTATACAGTCTTCATCCACTCCTAGATGATCTTCACCTTCTCTTTTTTAGCTTGCAGTAACTCTATTCCCATGTCTGCAGACTCTTCTTGGTCATTCAAGTAATGTGGTGACCTATAGGGTCACCTATACAATGCCTTGAATGTGACTTAACTATGGAGAAATGGTAGTTATTGTTGTACGAAAACTCCACCAGTGGTAGATGATCCTCCAAACTAAGGAGCAAATCCAACATAAAAGATCACAACATATCCTCTAAAACTTGAATGGTCCTCTCAGCCTGGTCATCAATTTGTGGGTAAAATGATGTGATCAAGTGTAACTAAGTACAAAAAATCATCTTTAAATCCCTTCCACAATCGGGATGTAAAGAGAGCATGAACGTTATAAAAAATCATTGATGGGACTCCATGTATTTGGACTATCTCGTGAATGTAGAGGTGACCCAAGATATCTACTGAACTCTTCTCTCGTATAGTTAGGAAATGGGTTGAATTGGTGAGCTGATATATGATCACCCAAATGGAATCATGCCCCCTGGATGTATGTTATGAGACCATCAAGAAGTCCATAAATATCCCATCCCATTTCCATTATGACAGGCCAAGGGGTTGGGTGAAAACACTGGAACTTGGTGTTTAGCCTTCACTTACTGACATGTAAGGTATCGAGAGATGAATTCTGAAAATCCACTATTGGAATTCTTGGTATTTGCGACGGGTTATTTGCGACGGGATCCCGTCGCTAATAGCCCATTGTAGAAAACATTGTCGCAAATACCGTTATTTGTGATGGGCCCATCGCAAATAGTTTTTGCGATGGGCCCTCGTCCCCTCACAAATGTATATATATATATATATATATATAATGTTCTGCGATGGGCTCGTCGCAATAACGTAGTTGCGATGGGCAAGTAGTCTCGTTGCAATTATGTTTTTAAAAATGTTTAGTTAGACTATTTGCGATGGGGTCCCATCGCAAAAGGTCTTGTCGCAAATAATAAATTAATTAAAAAAATAAAATTAATAAAATTACTATTAATGAGAAAATAATATTACTATTATTAAAAAAAATAAAAAATATTAAAATTCTCAAAATTCACAAAAAAAAATAAAAAAAAAATCATAAAATGTTATTATTACTATTGTTATTAGTAAATAAAATAACATTAAAAAATATAATACTAGAAAAATATATTTAATAAAATAATATTAATATTATTAAAATAATTAAAAAATAAAAAATAATAAAATTCTCAATATTCACAAATAAATATAAAAAAAATATTAAAATATTAAAAATTAAATTATGTAATATTTGCACCGATATAAAAGGCAGATTATGTAAATTATTCATATTATAATGTGAAATTCAAATGTTTGTAAAATAAAAAAAATCAATGGGGGTCGTCTTCTGGAGGAGGTGGAGGAGCTGGTGGAGGAAACTTCATCCCTATACTACGAGTCAGACTGCGTATGTACTTCATCTATTTGTGATGCTGCTGCTACCATCGATGTGTCTCCTTCTCATGTTGCTGCTGCTGCCATCGTTGCATCTGCTCCTCGTAATGCTGCTTCTGCTGCTGCTACTACTGACACATCTCTTCTTGCTGCTTCTGCAAAGTCTCTATAAGCTCAGCCTGAGCTCGCAACTACTCCTGATACTGTGAGCAAGAAGCTGATGCCTCTCCACAACCTTCTCTCGATCTGGACATCGACATCACAACAGTACCATAATAAGTACCAGGAGTCAAATGAGAGCTGATACCAACTACTCTGCCCTTCTCAAAGCCATACTGAGTCGCCTGCATCCATGTTTCCCCATCAAAATGGTGAGCACCGGTCTGCTCAGTCGTCTCATCCTGACCCTCAGCCTGTGTCTGAGAGGTCGCAGCCTCATATGACTCCTTCAATTCCAATTTAAAATTAAAATTGTGAAAATATTATATTAATTTTATTGTCAAACTGAAAAAATAATACTAACCACAATCTGACGCTGGGGATCACCTCTAATCTCTCCAGTGGCTGGATCACTATACATCCTCTGATAAACGTCAAACTCCGTAATATCGGGATGCTCGACTGCCTACAGAAATACAAAATAAACTGTTTATATTTAATGTTACATAAAATATTTAAAAAATATACTTACTAGATGCTCTCTATGTGAACTGAATGTATGGATACCAGCTCGATGCATCACCTCCTATCTCCCCCGGTTCTGTCATCCCACTGAAGATCTCCTCCAAAATCCACCACCCAACTAATGTAAATATAATCCATCCCAAATGTGAGATGAAATGTACTCTGGTCAGTGGGCTCTACATGAATCATCAAATTCTATCACTCCTTCTTTCTTAATGGATGTCCTTCTCAAATTGTGCAAAAACTGACGGAAACTGTCACGCATAGAAACTTTCCATGCCGCGTGGATAATGTCGCGCATGAAATTATTGATAGGATACCATAAACCCTAAAAATAATTTATAATATCAATTTGTTAATAAAATAAATTTCAAAATAAATATTATTTATTTACTTACCAGCCAATGATGGAACATGTCACGTCGCACATCAACGGGAATCTATTCCCATGTGATCCATGGCTGAGAAAAATAATTCTGCAAGATTGTGCTCCCCTTTCCAATAGCTACATGCGCAAAACTGTGAAAAAGGAATTAATAATCAAACAATTAGTATATATATAAATAAATTAATGAAATCTAACTAAAATATACAAGTTATCATACCTCTGTGTGTGTGTATTGAAACCAAGATGTGGACGTCGCTCGGGGATAGGGTCAGGAATCCTCAGTCGTGCAAGACTTTGCCCCCTCCGCATACCCTCTGAACCACCAGTAGGCTGAGGGTCAGATGATCCAACATCCCCATCATCCAAAGGTAGCTCAACCTCCTCTAACTCACGCAGTAGATTAGATTCCATTTGAAACACAAAATTATTGTTGTTAGTAGATAGTTGAAAAAAACTATTATATAAATATATATATTAGTTATGATTATAACCAGCATTTAATTGTGTCAATGTTCATCTTCATCCTCTTCTCCATAGTTTTCAATGTCAATGTCTTCATCTTCCTCCTCAGCATCATCAATATCCATATGAGTTTCAGTTTCATCATCTCTTGTCAATTCAAATTCATTTGTAACATCATTAACATCTTCATCACTATCGATCCTTAATTGTGGGGTGTCATCATCGATATTCATATCTCTTTGTGAATCAAATGGATTTTGAGCAGTCTCTTGAAAAATTTCAATTCCTTCCACTTTAGTGGAACCACATGCATTTTGAGTAAACTGATTTTCCCAGGATTTCATTTTTATTATGCTCCACTAATTGCTCAAGTATCTAGAAGTATCACAGTACTTTGCATAATAAATTTGATGTGTCTGTTGAGCCAGTAAAAATGGTTCATTTACTGAAATAATACTTTTATATTTAATATCAGCGATTCCATGAGTCAGATAAACATGCAAGCCTCTCTCAGTATCTAACCACCGACATTTAAGCATTGTTGTGTAATTCTATCCTAGATAACACAGCTCAATAATTTCATCAAAAATGCCATAAAAGTCAACTTTAGTTTCTCTGTAATATGATCCTCTCAAGAAAACTTCATTGTTCATTGTTTTTTTATTCCCTGTATGCATGTGTGTGAAATTGAAAACCATTCACCATATATGCATTATAAGATTTAACCATTTTGGATGGTGGGTTACTCAATATACACAGTCGCTTATCAATTTTATCAGTATATTGAGACACCTAAAAATTTGTAAAACAATTATCAATATAATAAATAATAAATGGAATTGATATTAAACCATCAATAATTTATGTTACCAGTTTTTTAAACCATTGAGAAAAAAAATTTATCTACGTTCTTCAAGAGTAGCTACTGTAATTTGTGGAAGTTCTTTCTTGATATGACTATCATATAACCTAAAATAAAATAAGTTTAAATAATGTAACATAAATTATAGAATAACTGATAGAACCACTCACAGGACAAATGATGTCATTTCTTCACAATTGAGCATAACGTTTGTATAAGCTCTGTGATGTTCATCATCTGAAAGCCATCATTCGTGAACTCCACTGAAACCAAGATTTGGCTGATTAAAAATTATTAATTGATTTTCCATTTAGTCATTAAAATTCCCCTCATTTAGTCCCATGCGATTTTGTTCTGAGGGATATTGAGATTCAAAATAATGAGATTAGAAAAAATCAATTTCCTCTTGTAAATAAGCTTCAGCAATTGAGCCTTCAACTGATGCTTTGTTACATATTTTTTTCTTCAATTTTTTCATGTATCTCTTGAATGGGTACATGCATCAAAAATGTACTAGACCTCCACATTTAGATTCATGTGGAAAATGTAATATCAGATGTTCCATTGAGTAAAAGAAATCCACTGGAAAGATTTTTTCCAGTTTACATATAATTACAGCAACAACTTCTTCCAGTTTTCTTAGCGCATCGTAGTCTGTTGTCGCTGCACAAATGTCTCGAAAAAAATATGATGTGTCTGTTATCGAATCCCAAATCATAGAATTCAACAAACCTTTGAATCCAATCGGCATAAGTCTGTCCATTATAACCTAACAATTATGACTTTTTAATCCAGTAATATAACCATTCTTAACACATCTGCCCAAATTGGAAGCATAACCATTTGGAAGTCTCAAATTTGCAATCCAATGAGAAAATAATAAGCGACTCTTTTTGGATAGTGTATAATATGATTTTGGCTTCATTAACCTCTGTGATCTGACATTTTCAAATAGTTCAAGTTCTGGTCGCCTGCAAATTTGGGCAAGATCTAATTGTGCCTTTACAGTATCTTTGGTCCTACCTGGTGTATCCAAAACTGTATGAAATAAATTATCAAAATAGTTACTCTAAATATGCATAACATCCAACATGTGGCAGACCAACAAATCAGACCAATACAGAAGATCCCAAAAAATGCTCCGTTTTATCCAATTATATTCTTTCCCAAAGCCATGAATTTTCTGTTGCTTTAATATTGGTCCAAATATGATGGGGGTAATGAAAATACAACTGATTTTAACTCTATAACTGAGATCATCTTTGGAGGTTCATCACTTTCAATTGTACTTTTTCTAAAATGAGATTTGTTCCTCCGAAAAGGATGATCAGTTGGAAGAAATCTATGGTGACAATCAAAATAGCAAGGTTTTTTTGCATTGACAAGCATAAAGGCTTTGTTTTCTTTCATACTATAAGGAAATGATTTCGGACGATGTGTACTCCAACTAGATAACATGCCATATGTCTGAAATTCACTAATCATTCACATCAATGCAACTTTTAATATGAAATTTTGTTTTGCAGCAACATCATAAGTATTAACACCATCACTCCACAATGCATTTAACTCATAAATCAATGGTTTCAAATAAACATCAATATTCTTTTTCGGATGTCCAGGGATTAATAGAGTCAAAAAGATATAAGTCTCCTTCATCAACATCCATGGAGGAAAATTTTACGGAGTTATAAAGAAAGACCAACATGAATACTGACTACCATAAGAACCAAATGGACAGAAACCATCAGTAGAAAGTCTCAATCGCACTTTTTGGGCTTCTATAGAAAAAGACGGATGAAGACGGTCAAAATGTTTCCATGAATCACCATTAGATGGATGATTCAAGCTTTTATCAGTCGAAATCTTGGTTTTGTGTCATGACATCATTGAAAATGTGTTCTGAGACATAAATAAATGTTGCAACCTGGGTGTAAGGGGGGAATATCTCAACTGTTTTACTAGAATCGATCTATACTTCCCTGGTTCAGCTTCTTTATAGCTCGATTTTCCACATGTGGGACAACTATCCAATGCCACATTTTCGCTAGAATATAAGATGCAATCATTTGGACAAGCATGAATCTTCCGATAACTAAGGCCCATATTACAAATCTGCCTCTTGCTCTCATAGTAATTTGCAGGCAACACATTTTCTTCAGGTAACAGTTTTTTAACCAAAGAAAATATCTGATCAAAACACTTATTTTACATTTCATTACCTGATTTAATAGCCATAAATTTTACAACTGCTTCTAATTTTCTTATCTTACAACCAGGATATAATGTATCCTCAGAAGACCTCAACAACTCATAAAATTTGGATGGTGCCAACTCAAGAGTTAAATCAATATCATCGTGAGTTTCAGTTTGTTGCACAGATGGACCTACAACATCATGTACTAAATTTTCAAATCGTGATGGATCCAGAATCAAGTTATTAGGATCTTATCTGGAACTGTGTTCACCGTTTTGATACCAAAAAACATAATCTGGTTGAAAACCAAACTGTAAGATATGTCCCACAACCTTGTCAAATGTGTCAAACGTTCTCAGAGCATATTTTTTACAAGAAAACTTAATTGTGCCTTCTGAAAAATATTCTGGTTTTGATGATGAAAATGCTAAGAAAGCTTCAACACCCTCAATATATATAGGATTTAAACCAAAACCATTTAAATTTCTGCATTTATTTATCTAAGCTCGATCATCTAATAATGACTGATGTTGACTTCCTTGTTCCATATTTTTCTACATAAAATATAAAATCGTCACTTTTTTTGAATAATTTTAAATTATAAAACACTATCTGAAAAAAGAAGATAAATAATTAAAAATACTTAATAATTACCATTAATTAAGGGTGACACAATTTCTAGTGGATTGACAACTACTCTTTTTCCCGACGGCTCATTTAATTGCATCTTTCTCACACTAATTATTTCTAATTATTTCTAATTATTGCTAATTATTCCTAATTATTGATAATTATTACAAATTATTACTAATTATTACAAATTATTACTAATTGTTACTAATTATTACTAATTCTTACTAATTATTACTAATTATTACTATTTATTACTAATTATTACAATTTATTACTAATTATTAGTAATTATTAATATTTATTACTAATTTATCAATACTTAGAAAAATGAAAACTACTTGAATAATGAAAGGAAATTTAGTAATCATCGTTGTGGAGATGATTACAAATTTTACCTTCATTATCCAAGAAGATTTAGTTTACTAATTATTACTAATAAAGAAATTATATTATCAATATTTAAGAAAAAACAATATTAATATTATTAAAATAAAAAAAATATTTATAAAATATTAAAATTATCAATATTCGCAACAAACTCTGCTCTATTCTTAACATGTTCAAATCTCAAAGGGTCACCAATTGTCAGGTCATACGCAATAAAAAGTTTGTGTCAGCCATGTCCAATGTAAACTCTATAATTGTACTTTCATGGTTGATCACCTCGCAAGTAGTGTTTCAATAGGATAACAAAGGAATTTTGGTCTCGTCTCTAAGAATCATCTCACATGAACCTTTACACAGATCATTCTTCCTTAAAAATTTGAGAAGATATCAGTATCTTTCCATTAAATTTTCAAGGAAGAATGGTCTATGTAAAGGGTCATGTGAGATAATTATTATAGATGAGAAGGGCAAGACTTGGGTTGTCCTATTGCAACACTAATTACGAGGTGATCAATTATACAAGGTCAATTATAGAGTTTACATTGGACATGGCTGAGACAAACTTTTTATTGCGCATGACCTGACAATTGGCGACCCTTTGAGATTTGAAAATGTTAATAATAGAGCAAAGCCTGTTGCGAATAATGATAATTTTAATATTTTATTAATTTTTTATTATTTTCATAATATTAATATTATTTTTTCATAAATATTGATAATATGATTTTTTTATTACTAATTATTATTAATTATTACTAATTATTAATAATTATTACTAATTATTACTAATTAGTACTAATTACTAGTAATTATTACTAATTATTAATAATTATTTCTAATTGTTACTAATTATTACTAATTATTACTAATTATTCCTGATTATAAATTATTATTACTGATTATTACTAATTATTACTGATTATTACTAATTATTACTAATTATTACTAATTATTACTAATTATTACTAATTATTACTAATTATTACTAATTATTACTATTTATTACCATTTATTACTATTTATTGCTAATTATTACTAATTATTACTAATTGTTACTATTTATTACTATTTATTACTATTTATTACTATTTATTACTGTTTATTACTAATTATTACTAATTATTACTATTTATTACTATTTATTACTATTTATTACTATTTATTACTATTTATTACTATTTATTATTATTTATTACTATTTATTATAATTTATTACTATTTGTTACTATTTATTACTATTTATTACTAATTGTTACTAATTATTACTAATTATTACTATTTATTACTATTTATTATTAATTATTCCTAATTATTACTAATTATTACTAATTATTACTAATTATTACAAATTATTACTATTTATTACTATTCATTACAATTTATTACAATTTATTACTATTTATTACAATTTATTACTAATTATTACTATTTATTACTAATTATTACCAATTATTACTAATTATTACAAATTATTACTAATTATTACTAATTATTACTAATTATGACTAATTATCACAAATTATCACAAATTATTACTAATTATTACTAATTATTACTAATTATTACTAATTATTACTAATTATTACTATTTATTTCTATTTATTACTATTTATTACTATTTATTACTAATTATATCTATTTATTACAAATTATATCTATTTATTACAAATTATATCTATTTGTTACAAATTATATCAATTTATTACAAATTATATCTATTTATTAGAAATTATATCTATTTATTACTATTTCTATCTATTTATTACTATTTATATCTATTTAATACTAATTATATCTAATTATTACTAATTATATCTATTTATATCTATTTATTACTAATTATATCTATTTATTACTAATTATATCTAATTATTACTAATTATTTCTAATTATATCTATTTATTACTAATTATATCTATTTATTACTAATTATATCTATTTATATCTATTCATTACTAATTATATATATTTATTGCTAATTATATCTATTTATTGCTAATTATATCTATTTATTGCTAATTATATCTATTTATTGCTAATTATATCTATTTATTACATATTATATCTATTTATTACGAATCATATCTATTTATTACTAATTATATCTAATTAATACTAATTATGACTAATTATTTATAATTATCACTAACAATATCGATTTCTTAGTAAAATTAAATATAAATAAAAATCAATTGAAGTCTAATTTAATTACAACTAATAAACAAAAATTAAAATTAACATAAAAAATAAAATAAATATAAAAAAATAAAATATAAATACCTTAAACATTGATTTTCTGAAGGTATCGGCGCCTTCCAATTGCTCTCGTTTAAAAAATTTCATCTAAAGTAAATTTTTTCCCTGAAACTGAAAAATAAAGAGAGTGGGAGAGGAAGATCTGAGTGATTTGGGAAAAAACGGGTGGGGTATATATAAGTTAGATTAGTTGCGTGGGGTTATTTATGATGGTTATCCCGTCGCAAATAGTGGTATTTGCGATGGGCTCCGACGCAAATACTCTCGCCCGCATTAATTACTATCGGCGGTTAAAAGGGTATTTGCGACGAGGCCCGTCGCAAATAGTTCTTGCCGACACTCTTTTTGCGACGGGACGAAATCCCGTCGCAAAAAGCTATTAACTGTCGTCGAGTATTTGCGACGAGTACCGTCGCAAATACTCTTGCGCGATTTGGCGCACAAGCCGCGCCAAACTATTTACGATGGGAGACATCGCCCCGTCGCAAATAATATTCGTGCGGTTTGGCGTGCAAGTCACGCCAAACTATTTGTGACAGGAGATGAAATCACATCCCAAATAATTGGTTATTTGCGACGGGAAAATTTCTCCATTGCAAATAACCCGTCGCAAATATTGATTTTTCCCATAGTGCTCCTTTCTACATCCCTGGCTAGAAAAACAGATGTCAGAGGTCTTGGTACATCTTTTCCACAATTGGATGTAATGACAAAGGAGATGTGTAAAAATCTCTTAGAACCTATTCCCAAAACATCACTGGTACCATCATGCATCCTTTCAAAACAACGATGTGCTCCCTACATTTTAATAATACATAAGGAGCATGTCGTGTGGATATTTGAGCACGTACTATCTCACAGTTTACATTGCCATGTTGTGCCTCCCTAACTTGCTGTAAGAGTGGAGGTGTGAAAACCATTGACTGAAGGTAAGCTACTCCACCCCACCCACAATGGATAACTTCAATGAGGCCGACTAATCTGATTCCTCACATAGTTTCTATGAACAAGATCTCATACTGAGAGAATCTGCTACCACATTCCCCTCCCTAGGATAATAGATAATTTCAAAGTCAAAATCCTAGAGTAACTCTTTCCATTGCCTCTACCTTAAGATAAGATCTTCCTAGAATAAGGTATACTTGAGACTCTTTTGATCAGAGTATATGATAAACTTATATTCCATCAGGTTGTGACACCACATCTTCAATTAAAAGACTACCACTTCTAATTCAAGATCATGGTGTGTGTAGTTCTGTACATGTAGTCTCAACTGATATGAACCATAGACAATCACTTATTTCCTATTCATAAGAACACAACCCAGCCCAGTTCCTGATGCATAATAGAACAGTATGTACTCGACACCCTCTTCCAAAAATCTCATGTTCAGAGAACTCATCACACTCAGCCTCAAGATTTAAAAATCCCTCTGGAACTTATCTATCGACAAGAAAGGCTGCCCCTTTCGAGTCAAAGATATCATGGGTGCTAATATCATGAAGAAATTAAGTATGAATCTCCAGTAATAGCCTTCCAACCAAGTAATCTCCGCACCTCCATTAGTCTCTTAAGTGGATCCCAAGATAACACTGCCTCGACCTTGGTTGAGTCTACTGCCACTATATTCCCTAAACAACATGTCCTAGAATGTGGATGGCATGAATCCAGAATTGGAACTCTGAGAGATTTCCTTACCTGCGGTTCTCTCAGAGTATGTATAGAACTATCCATATGTGTCTTGTGTGCTCCTCATTGGATGCCGATTACATAAGGATATAATCAATAAAATCCACCATGAACCTGTCTAAGTAAGGATGAAAGATCTGGATCATGAGTCCCATTAACGTGACTAAGTTATTCATTAAGCCAAAGGGAATAACCATGTACTCATAGTGACCATAAAGACAAATGAATTCTATTTTTGGTATACCCTCATCCAATACTCATAGCTGGTGATAGACAAATATAAGGTCAATATTCGAGAACCATTGCATCTCTCTCACCTAATCGAAGAGGTCATCGATCTTGGTAGTAGATACTTGTTCTTCATTGTCACTTTTTTCAAGTGACGATAGTCTATACACAACCTCAAGCTCTCATCTGCCTTCTTGGAAAACAAAACGGGTCCAGCCCAAGGTGAAACACAGGGTCTCACGAAGCCATCCCTATAGATGTCCTCCAACTTCACCCATAACTTATGAATCTATAAGGGAGCTAATTGATATTTTTATGACGATATTAGAGTTGTATCGAGGTGTAGATCAATGCATTAGTATGTCTCTTCGATGGGAGATAATCCTAGAACATATCTTTGGAATAATTCTTCATACTCTGCCACTACTGTAGATAACTTAAAACTCATAACATCAACTACACCAAGTGTTAGGCTTTCCAATTGATTAGTAAGCAGCTGCACCCTCAATTGTACGAGTCCATCATACACTGTTTGGGTTTCCTTTTCACAAAAAATGGAGAACATGCTTCCATCACTACAGAGACACCAAAACCTTAACCTAAAATTGAAAATATATGCATGGATTGTAGATAACAAACCCATATCAAGAATGAATTCATAAGGCCTTGACTGTAACACCCGGACCCTCGAAGCTCAGAGTCGATGCCTAATTTTAATACATTGGCATGATTACAAGGAATCATGTCCTGATAAACCGATTAGCTTAATAGTCTCGGAAAATAGATTACATACAAGAACATTACATTACACATTAAAACATTAAACAAAAAATAAATAATCCATTGAGGACACCATTATTCCCCTAGATTAGCCCTGCATATCAAACATAATATACTTCCTCAAATTCTTGGAAAACAAAACATAAGAAATGGGTGAGCTTAGATGCTCAGTAAGGGTAAATAATTTATTGGAAGCTAAATTTTTTTAAGGAAAGTGGTGTAATAAAAACCAAACCATTTTAAACATAAACTTGAACATAATATGGAGAAAATAAATCAAACATTACCATATAAACATGCACATGGCTATTCTACTAGTCGAATAATCACATGTAACAGTTAATTTCATAATGAGGGAATGCCAAACACCAGACATCATTATCACATAGTCAAGGCCTCATGCCAAGTAAACAAATTAAAATTTTGTCATGGCCTTGTTTAAAGACACCAATTTGTCTCATTAGACCTACCTATGAATCAAGGGGATATAGAGGGACCCACCCATAACATACTAAGTCCACTGCATTCCTCATTGTAAAATGTTGAAACATAATATAAACATTAAAATGAAAACTAGCATATGAAATGTCAACACTTCAACCATAAATCTGAAAGGGTATAAAAATAGCACATCCACAGTCAAACATATCATAACTCATTCAATACAATATTGAAGATTTTATTATAATAAATCAACCTTAATCAAGAATAATATCTAGTAAAGGATGTTGATATAGTTGAAAATGACCAGTAAAACTTTTTGAGAGAAATATCCATTTTTGTGAAATCATTTAAAAGTAACACATTTATAAAGGAAGACATTTAAAAGAGATTTTTGAATCAAATTTTCACATATAAATTATAATCTTTTGAAATGAATTAACATTTTAAAACAATCATGTCCATATAAATAAATCCTTAAAACCATTTTGAAAACATGGACATTAATGAGAAAGATTTAGAAGAATAAATATTTAAAACATTTAAAGTGATGTTTTAGTAAAAGGGTACCTTAAAAGAATCATTTTTAAATTTCTTTTATGAAATATGGACATGGATAATAAATATATCAAAAAAAATACTTACACATAAATAATCTTGGATAATAATGAGATTGAGGAATTAACCCTTACCTAGCACATTCCTTTGGTCGAGGGTACGTTTAACCTCGTGTATAATGACCATAGTATGTTATTAAATTATAAAAGAACTATATTCATATTTATAATATCATACATGATTAATTTTTGACTTTATACTACCCATTTAATAATGATTTCCATATTAAATTACCATTTTAGGTAATAATCACTTTCTTTATCATACGTGTTTCAACTTGTTATTCTTGATCCTATAATTTAGATCATGATTTAAGTACTTCCATAATATAAAACATGATTTATATATCATATATATTTAGAATATTAATATGTATAACATATATATATATGAAATGGAAAACACCATTTATGGAGATGGTAGGACATACATACGCATAGACGCTATTTTAGTTTTAATATCATATTGAATAGAAGTAAGTGAATAAGATATATGTAAGTACATATATATATATATATATATATATATATATCTCCAGTATCATTATTATTCCATATATTACGTACTTATTAATATCATATATTGTTATAATCATTGTTGAATGGTGAACGTGGGAATGAATCTCATCGCAATGTGGAGATGATAAGTTGTACATACACACGAGCGACAATATCATTTCCTTAATGATTAAAAGGTGTGGAATTGGATGGTATATTAACTGTAAAGTAGAATTACCATTTTATTTTCTTTATTTATATACATATTACTCATCATTATATCCACCCAAATAACATAGTGTTAAATAAAAAATTACACCACATCATTGAGACGGTAATCCATACGCACACACACATGGTGACATTATCATTCATAGGATGGATAGAATAATGGGCATGGTTGTTCCATATATACAATAAAATCACATTATGTAGAAGTTACTAGAGTTATTATTTTGGTATGGAAATAACAAAGAAAGAGAAAGTGAAAGAAGAAAATAACTTTGAAAGAGGTGATAAAATAATTACCTCTTCTTTGGGTGTTTCCTTTTGATTGGAACAAAAGGGCCCCATAGGTTGGATTTCTACTCAAGTGAATGCCTCTAGGTTGATTTGAGGAAATTTAAGAGAAGATTTGGGAAGGTTTTGGTAGAGCCAAATGACTTTGGTGGTGTGATTTTGAGATTAGGGGATGTTCCCTTTTATAAGAGAGGTGAGGGTCACTTTAGGAAAAGTTTGAAATATTATTTTATTATAAAATAATATTCGTTTTATAATGGCTCAAAATTGATTTATTTAAAATATATGGTGTGTATGGGTAGAAATCCTCTCAAACAAATAGGTTTTATAGAAGTTTAGGTCACCATATTAACCCTATATTTTAGATTTAACTCTTAGTTAAATAGTTTAACTTTTACCATGTACATTACTATTATTATAATAAATGGTTAATAAACATACAATAAAAATCCAAGAGAACCCAAAGTGGTTATTTATTGACATAAATAATCTTACTTAAGTCCTTTGGCCCAACCTTAAATTTTTAGGAGTATTTTATCATTTAATAAAATAGTATTTTAAAAAAACACATTTATGTCAATGTTGACACTATTTAGTATTTGGTTTTTTTGAAAGTCATAAAAACATTATTACTTATAAATAAATTCAGTTATTTAACCCTAACATGTCATATTAACCTAAAAAATTAGTGGAAGGCATCCAGCCTCTCAATTTACATTTATTTTGATATTTATAACATCAATTATTTTAATCTTTCATTAATAAAGTAATTATTGCATCATCATTGTGTTATAAATAAATTTAATATTTAATGTCTAAAAATTATATATAAACTACTATGATGTATGAAATGTTTTTATATTTCTAATAAATATTTATAGTAAAATTTATATTATGTATAACCCTATATTAAAAATGGTTTAGTTATTAAACTTTGAATTTTATACTTTTATCTCTTCTTTAAATAAAATAAGAATAAATGTCGTAATCTAATACAAGTGGATAAAAGAGGTTCATATTTTATTCCTAAGGTTTATTTTGGTCCAAAAAAAATTATCAAATAGAATTAGTACATGTATTAGGGTAATTATAACAAAATTGTTACCTTTAATTACCGTATATACTTTTAACCGTGGTAAATAAAATTCAAAAGTTACTATTCACAAAAAATTATTTTCATCTTATTGAACCACATTTTACTTAATGATTTCAACCATACCTCTTGGATTTTTGAAATTCAATTCACAGAAGTTGTAAAATTACGTTTTATGCAAATTTGAAAACGTGCCTAGAAGGTCGGTAAAAGACGGTAAAAACTTAAATAAAATTTTCTATATCTAAAATTATTATAAAATGAACTCAATGGTTTACATTGAAAATATATAGGTATTATGTATCTATTTTGACTAAAAATAAATTTCAATAAAATAAATAATTATATAAATAAAAAGTTTGTTTTAAAGAATAACGCAATGTTTTTCACTATTCATCCAAAATTGAATGTTTTCAAAAAAATAAAAAAAATCACACAAAACTAATTTTGATATTCCAAATAAAAAAATTTTTTCTATTTTACCATATTAAAAACTTATAAGTTGAATTAATTAATTTGAAATTAATTCCCGTTGTCAAAACCAAAAAGCGGGTTTTTGAGAAGTAAAAACTATCAAAAGAATGATATGTGTTCATGTCCAATTTAATAGTGAAATTACATACAATAAATTATTGGAATTAAAAAAGTTGTTTCCAATTAAAATTTTGTATCTTTCACTATTGATCAAAATATGAAAGTTATGAGAAAAACACCAAACATATATCCAAACTAAATTTTTATGTCCTGATTCTATATAAGAATTTAATTTCCTCAAATTAAATACATAATAGTATCCAATATTGTATTTAAAAAATGTTTTCTCCATTAAAAGGCAAAAAAACTGCATTTTTGAAAAATACTTCTTTTAACTGAAAAATTAAATTTTCCCTTATATTATGTCTAATAAATACAAAAATATGAATGTTAAAATTATTTGGGATATATATAAAATTAAAAATTTGGTTTTTAATACTCATAACATTTTTTTAAATGGCTTTTTTTATAGGTCATGGAGCGCTTGAACTCGGTGTTGCGTACATTGCACGCTATTGTATTATTCAATGAGAAACGTACAGTGGAGCCTTAGGGTGTTACATTCTTCCCTCCTTAAATAAATATAATATTTTCAATTTTAAATTGTTCTTTGAATATAAAATTTTAAAAAAAATAGAAAATACCTTTGTGGAAAACCCACAATCGAAATAGGGATAATGAAATTTAGTCTTAAGAAGTTGGAAATGGAAATGAAAAATTCACCACCAAATTAGGATTTAGAATAAGAGAATATTGGTGGAAATTATAGGTTGATGAAAAATGTAAATATTTATAGTAATCTATTGAGGTCATCAATCACAAACAAGTTAATGTAAAATTGAGGGCTTCAAATCCATAAATCTATGATGATTTAAAATATCATCAGTTCAAAAAAACATACGGTATTAGGATAACACATTTTTGGTTTTAAGATCCTTTCCCTAATGGTTAAAAATTAATTTCTTCATAGAATAAGTAAAAAAGAATACATGACAAGCAGAGTTCCATCAGTTAACTAATTTCTACCATACACTCATCTTTCACTCCAAAAGATAGTAGAACTCAAAAATATTATATTTATCCTAATCATATAGGGTTCAAAAAAATGAATTTATAATTCATCTATCAGACAATTTTTTTTAATAACTACATTATAGAAAACATGTCTTCAAGTAGGTCATTGGTTGGTGATGCACCCTTATCGCCCTACAGTTACGGGTTCAAGTCTCGCGACCTTACTAGACGTGATAGGTTGTCGCCCAACCTCCAGGTTTTCCTTTTTATAAAAATCCAAATATAATCTTACGAAATATTTTAACCTTAAACAATAGTATCCAATGTCCAACTTAATCCATTCCAACCTTTATAGTTATCCAAAATACTTCTGTCCAAACTCTCCTTAAAAGGTCACTAAATTCCAAAATCAATTGTAACATCATATTCCTCAAACAACATTAAGTTGATCTTATTGTCACATACTGAAAATATGAATACCTTCATCATATTAAAAACATAATGAATATAAAAAGTTTGGCAGTGAAATCCTTATATATATCACATTCTTCTTATAACCAAAATATAATTCTTGGATCCTAAAACACAAATACATAAATTATTCCACTTTAACAGTAGTAACAACATAAGCTTGTACTTTCTCCCTTGGCCTATTCTGAGGTAAGATTCCATGGTGCTTAGGACATTAATTAGTATAATTCACCATTTCTCTACAACCGTCACATTCAACATTGATAACCACTTTCTTTCCCTTACAATCACAAGCCTCGTGACCTTTTTATCCACATTTTTAGAAAACTCCCATTTATTTTAGGAATGTACCGAGGTGTTTCTTCTCAAAATTATCACATAAAGGAAAATAATTCTTTCCCTTTTTCCATTTATCTATCTCTTGCTCCACCATTCTATTCTTCTCTTGCTTTACATTAATGTGAAAAAACATAAAGAATTCATTTTATGTCTTGATAGCACACAAAGCTATATATTTATATGATGATAAGGATTGTGAGACTAATTCTTGATGAAGAAATGGTTTTAACCCATCAAATAATAAATCAATATTAATACTTGGGAAACATACATAATCCGTTACATTCCTTGCTAACCTTGTAAATTTAGGCTCATACTTTGCGACATTTTCATCCTCCTTTTTCCTCAGAATCAGAAATTTTCTTTCCATATCTGCTCAATGGTCATGAGGAAAGTAGTTTTATAAAAAAACTATTTATACTCCCTCAATTCCATATTTGATACTTCTTAATCCTCCTTTGTGTTTTGAATCAATGACCCCCATTGATCTGCATCTCTTGTGAGGTGATAAACAGTTATGATAACTTTTCCCCTTTCGTTACTCGACAAAGCATGAAATATTTTCTCTAAGGAACTTATCCTTTTCCCAACTACAAATATATTCATAGTCCCATTAAATGTGGGTGGTTGTTTCCTCATGAGGCGGTATAACATTGATCCTTAACTTTGTGGATCAGGTTGCTCCATATGGGTAAGGTTATTATTCATAACCTAAGTGAGTTGTCCCAGTATGGTCATAATATTATCAATACCAATTGAATCACCTACTCCAATATAATTATACTAAGTAGGAGGGAAATCCCCACATGGATTACGTGCATTGATATAGTTTCCATTCCTTCCACTAGGAACCATTTCTAAATAATAACATACACTATATTAGTTTTTGAATCGCAATACATAATTCCAAACAAGTAAAATACCTAAAATAAATTGATCAATTTATGAATATAATCAATATTAATAAAAAAATTTATCCTTGAAGATGTATTTACACATAAATCCTTCATAATGGTTTGTAAAGAAATGGTGAATTATCCTAAGCATATCCCCCAGGAGTGTCGTATCCAAGAGTACATCAAGGCCTGTTGTCATGTACCAGGATACCTCGGGTCAAGCCTGAAACTCCTTGTCATAGTTTTCACTCCTAGGTACATCTGTGCCAGAGCCGCCTCTACCTACTTGTATCCAAACATGGATGTATTTCTTGGAAAATACAAAAAATCTCTACATTACCAAAATTCTAGGAAGTTATTCTATACTAAACCTTAAAGTCTATCTAAGGGTAATGTTCTCTAATCAGAGTTTTTCTAGTTTTCAAGGATTTTACTAAACATCCTCTGATACTAACTGCAATTCCCTAACCCCAAAATCCTAGATCTAGTGCATTATTTTAATACATTGGAATGATTACAATGAATCAAGTCCAAAAAGAATGATCAGTTTAGCAATATTTGAAAATAGATTACATACATGAACGTTAAATTACACATTCAAAAACAAAACACAACGTAAATAATCCATTGATAATGCCATTATTCCCCTAGCTTTACCCTGCATATCAAACAAAATACACTTCTTGGAATCTTGGGAAAAAAACATAAGAAAGACGTGAGCTTAGATGCTCAGTAAGGGTAAATAATTTAGCGTAAGTTATAAACTTTTAAGGAAAGATGTGTAATAAAAACAAAATATTTTTAAACATAAACTTGAATATAATATGGAGAAAATAAATCAAAAGCTATCATATAACTATTCACATGGATATTATACTAGTCAAATAATAATATTTAATAATTAATTTTATAATGAGGGAATGCCTAATGTCGGATATCATTACCACATAGTCAAGGCATCGTTCCAAGACTAAAAATAAATTTTTTTTCAATGCCATGTGCCAAGACACTAATTTGTCTCATGATACATACCGATGCATCGATGGGATATATCAGGCCCCACCCATCACATACTAAGTCCACTGCATTCCTCATATGGAAATGTTGAAACATAACATAAACATTAATATTAAAACTATCATACAAAATGTCAATACATAAACCATAAACCATGAAGGGTATCAAAATAGCACATACACTGTCAAACATATAATTACTCTTTCAATACATTATGGATAATTGTATTATAATAAATCAACCATATTCCAGAATAATATCCAGTAAAGGATGTTTACATATTTGAAAATGATTAGTAAAACTTTTTGAGAGAAATATCACTTTTTGTGAAATCATTTAAAAGTCACGCAGTTATAAAGGAATCCATTTAAATGATATTTTTTAATCAAAGTTACCCATACCTATTTGAAACTTTTGAAAGTAATTAACATTTTAATACAATCATGTCCATATAAATAAATCCTTAAAACTATTTTGAAAACATGGACTTTGATGAGAATGACTTAGAAGAATAAATATTTATAACATTTAAAATGATGTTTTAGTTAAATTTTACATTAAAAGTATCATTTTAAAATTTATTTTATGAAAAGTGGACATGTATACTAAATATATCCCAGAAAATACTTACACATAAACAATCTCATATAATAATGAGATTGAGGAATTAACCCTTACCTTGCACTTTCCTTTGGTAGAGAGTATGTGTAACCTACAATATAATGACCATAGTATGTTATTAAATTATACCAGAACCATATTCATATTTAATATATCATACATTATCCATTTTTTACTTTATACTACCCATTTAATAATGATTTCCAAGTTAAATTAACATTTTAGGTAATAATCACTTTCTTTATCGTACGTGTTTTAACTTTTTATTCTTGGTCATATCATTTTGATCATGATTTAAATACTTCAAGAATATAAAACATGATTTATATATCATATATATTTATAATATAAATATGTATAGTATATAGAAATATGAAATGGAAAACACTGTTTATGGAGACGGTAGGTCGTACGTACGCTTAAACGCTATTTCCGTTTTCATATCATATTGACTGGAAGTGAATAAGATATATGTAAGTACATATATATATATCTCCATTATCATTATTATGTCATATATTACATAATTATTAATAATATATATTTTTATAATCATCTTTGAATGGTGAATGTGGAAATTAATGTCATTGCATCGTGGAGACGTTAAGTCGTACCTACACACGAGCGATGATATCATTTCCTTAATGATTAAAAGGTGTGGAATTGGATGGTATATTAATTTTACAGAGAAATTAACATGTTATTTTCATTATTATATAAATATTACTCATAATTATATCTATCCAAATAACAAAGTGTCGAATAACAAATTACACCATGGCATGGATACGGTAAGTCGTGCGTACGCACACATGGTGACATTATCATTCATATGGTGGATAAAATAATGATTATGGTTGGAACATATTTATAATAACATAAAAGTATGTATAAGGTACTGGGTTTATTATTTTTTTATGGAAATTACAAAGAAAGAGAAAGTGGAAGAAGAAAAGAATATTGAAAGAGGTGACAAAAAAAATACCTCTTCTTTGGGTGTTTCCTTTTGATTGGAAAAAAATGGATCCATAGGTTGGATTTATGCTCATGGTAAGGCCTCTATATTGAATTGAGGGAAGTTGGAATGAGATTTTGGTTGGGTTTGGATGAGCCAAATGGCATTGAAGGTGATATTTTGAGAGAAAGGGAAGTACCCTTTTATAAGAGAGGTGAGGTTCACTTCAGGAAAAGTTGGAAATATTATTTTATTATAAAATAATATTCGGTTTATAATGGCTTAAAATTGATTTATTTTTAATTTAAGGCAGGTATGGGTCGACATACCCTCAACAAATAGGTTTCAGACAAGTTTAGGTCACCATATTAACCCTATCTTTTAGATTTAACTCTTAGTTAAATAGATTAACTATTACCATGTCCTCTTGCATTATTATAATAAATGGTTAATAAACATACTATAAAATGCCAAGAGAACAAAAAGTGGTTAATCATTGACATATATAGTCTTATCTATGTCTTTTGGCCAAACCTTAGATTTTTAGGAGCATTTTATTATTTAATAAAATAGTATTTTGTTAAAAAATTCATTTTTGTCAATTTTGACACTATTTAGTATTTGGTTTTTGTGAAAGTCATAACAACATTATTACTTAGAAAAAAGTCATTAAAACCCTAAAATGTCATATTAACCTAGATAATCTGTGGAATTCATTAAAATTATCAGTTTACATTTATTTTGATATTTATAACATCAATTATTTGAATCATTAATTAATAAAGTAATTACTGCATCATCATTGTGTCATACATAAATTTTTTTATTTAATGTCTAAATATTATAAATAAAATAACATGATGTAGGAAATATTTTTATATTTCTAATTAATATTAATAGTCAATTTTTTTTGGTATAACCCTATATTAATAATGGTTTAGTTATTAAACATTGAATTTTACACTTTTAACTATTATTTAAATAAAATGACAATAAATGTCCTAATCTAATCCAAGTGGTTAAAAGAGTTTCATATTTTTTTTCCTAAGGTTTATTTTCATTAAAATAAATTATCCAATAGAATTATGACATGTGTTAGGGTAATTATAACATAATTGTAACATTTAATTATCCTATTTACTTTTAACCGTGTTAAATAAAAATAAAAAGTTACTATTCACCAAAAATTATTTTCATTTTATTGAACCAAATTTTACTTACTCATATCTACCATGCCTCTAGTATTTTTTAAATTCAATTCGTAGATGAGGTAAAATTATGTTTTATACAAATTTGCATATGAGCCTAGAAGGTGGGTAAAAGATGGTAAAAAGTTCAATAAAATTTTATATATCTAAACATACTATAAGATGACTCTAATGAATTAAATTGAAATTATATAGGTATTATGTATCTATTTTTACTAAAAATAAATTTAAATAAAATAAATATTTATTTAAATAAAAATTCGGTTTTAAACAATAACGCAGTGTTTTTCACTATTCATCAAAAATTGAAAGTTTTCAGAAAAATACCAAAAAATCAACCTGAGATAATTTTGATATTCCAAATCCAAAAATGATGTGTATTTTACCAAATTAAAAAAATATAATTTTCATTAATTAATTTAAAATTCATTTCGTTGTCAAAACCAGAAAGTAGGTTTTTGAGAATCAATAACTATCAAAAGATTGATACGTTTTTATGTCCAATTTAAAAGTGAAATTACTTCAAATAACCAACATTGTATTAAATGATAAAAATAAAATATAATTATACTTAAAAACCATTAAAATGTATAATTTAACTCTATAAATTATTTTAATTCATAATGTTGATTTCAATTAAAATTTAGTAACATTCACTATTGATCAAAATACAAGTTATCAAAAAAACACCAAAAATTTATCCAAAATAAATTTTTATTTCTTGATTCTAAAAAAGAATTTAATTTCATTAAATTGAATATATAAAAGTTTCAAATATTTTATTTAAAGAAAGTGTTCGCCATTAAAATACGAAAGAATTCCATTTTTGAAAAATACTTCTTTTATCTGAAAAATTGAATTTATCCTTATATTATGTCTAAGAAACAGAAAAGGTGAATATTAAAATTATATGAGATATATATAAAATTAAAAATGTGTTAATTACTATTTATAATTTCTTTTTTAAATGGATAGTTTGAAAAGTCGTGGTGCACTTGAACTCAGTGTTGCGTACATCACACACTATTGTATTATTCAAAGTGAAAAGCATTGTGGAAGCTTGGGGTGTTACATCAACACTATGAACAAGAGATTCCAAATGAAAATCTATCATCTAAAAGTTAGTTCACACTATCAGTGCAGGTGCATGATCACCAAGATTTCTCTAGTAGGAGTCTCTAAGCATAAGGGTGGATTCAACAGTTCAACTAGAATATCTATTTCTCAAACAAGATATGTGGTGAGAAAAGAATTTCTTTTACCAGTGTCTATTAGTACTAAAACTAAGGTATAAATGACATAGATCATACCTCAAATCATTCATGGAGCCCCTAGGTCATAATCCTAGACTGCTAGCAGCTATCCCTACCCGTATCCTCTTGCTCACTAATCTGGGAGTGGACCACTTGGGGGTGATAGTGGAAACAAGTTGAAAGGAAGAGTACCCTTGCTGCTCTTCCAACTACTCCATCACATCCACTATCCTATGGAACTAACTTCTCTAATCACTTTCTCAACCTCAGTGTCCCATCCACATTCTCTCTCATGGTTGTATGGCTGGCTAGACAATCTCAAGTGAGATGTACCATATTGTCACATGTGTATAACTGCATATATATGGTTCAACTAGACTCAACCTATGAGCCCTAAACATTAGATCCTCTTCCCTAAGACCTCCTCCTAAAACATCTCCCATGTACACATCCCTTAAACTGTCATCAGATACCTTTCTTCGAGGTCTCTTCTCATGCATAATCACTATTGATAACCACCTAATATAACTGCTCATCCAAGAAAATCTCAACCACCAATGGTCTCTCTAGAACCCCCAACATAGTTAGTAATGCATAAAGGAATAACGCTCACTCATATTTATCTATGAAGACCTTTCTCAATGGTCATATTATTGATGAATTTATCTCAAAACAAATCAATCGAGTACCTAGGAATGTTGGTAAACCTTGTTTAATACTCAACCAATATCATCCCACCCTGTTGGAGCTGCAAAAGCTCTTGGATACACACAGTTATTAGTGAATCTGGTGAGAAATACTCTCTGTAGAGAATGTCAAAATCATTCCATGAAATTGTCATATCTTCATAAGATAGGGTAAATAAACCTCACAATTTCCTTGAAGATCCATGAAGAAGGCCCGCTTCCAGGACCACAATATAATCTACTGGTGTCCTAACTAGATGGAAAAATCAGGTCATCACCCCAAGCTAGTCCTCAGCCACTTGTATGTTGGGATCACCTTAGAACATGAGGGTTTGTTGCTGTTTAATCTCATGAAGCCTTCTCAACATGATATCTTCATCCGCTTGTACCATGGGTACCACATGATGCTATATAGGCGGTATAGATTGTGCATGACCTTGAGGTAACATTTTAGGATCTGGTCCCAGTGTCAATGTATCATCACTATGGGGAACATCCTCATGATCATCATAAAGAATCATAGATTCTATACTTTGTGGAGGAATCCTTAAATTAAACACGATTCACAAAGGTCAATGAGTATATTGGGAGAGATAACTCAAGAAAGACCCGGAAACATAACTAATTACTATATGATTCATGTACCATTATTTCCCTTACAACATGTTTTCTCATGTATTGTGTTTAAAATATGGTTATCAGAGTACCGGTAAATGGATACATCGGCCTCAAGACTAACAATGGATCCACTATCCTAAAGGCTAAGCTTGAAACAATTAACACAATTTCCCCAAACAAATATCACAGACTCCCGGTCCTAAGGTAGAACTGATTGCCACTAATACCAATTTTTCATGAACTGTCCCATTAGGGCCAATTCTGTGACTCCCCAAGCCCACCTCCAATAGGATAGGGGATAGTGACTAATACTGAATAGGCATATCACTAACATGTGAGGAATTTACGAAATACCTACACACACACACACATCCCCAAGCCCAATAAATATTTAAATGTAAAAATAACTAAATAACCAATTCATGTAGACATATGTATCCCACAACCATGGTACAACATGAAGTAAAGAATATAAACAAGGACAAATACAATTCTGCCATAAAGAGTGTGTAACAAAATTCTAAACTAAATGTAAAGGTACTGGGACTACAATCTAAAAGTTGCAGGAACACACCTTGTTCTGTTTGATCTCACTAAAAACTGTTTGGTCCTAGTCCACCTAGTACTCTCTCAAAAGGTCAATAGTCTACATAAGATATGAAACATGTGGGAAATTCCCATATAGGGATGAGTATAAAAATACTTAGTAGGCCACCCTAAAACCATAAAGAATACAAAAACGGAATGTATAGTAAACTCTACATAGGTATATGTCTAAAATACATATAACAAGAATATCTAGATATACAAAATAATGGTACTATATTTGGGAGTAAGCCACAACTATAGTATAATAGCTCTAGAATTCTAGATCGAAGATTCCATAAGGTAATAATCTGAGAGAACACACTCCTGAGTCTAATAGCACTGATGAAATCCATCCGATAGGTACTACTCATTAGGTATCATCACGAGAAATAACATACTGGTAGTCTGAAGAGATATGATACAAAAATGATGATCACTAACAAGAAAATTAGGTGATACCAAGAAAATCAATCTCGATTAACCTTACTAAGTATAGGATCGGTTCTCATGTAGTGATTGTCACATCAAAACCATGAACTCCACCTAGGGAATAAAGATGAATAGATGATGTCACTCTGGGACTTTTGGAGGGATTTAAATGAATAAATCTAGTAATTCTGGCTAAAGGGATCATAGTAGTGGGATTATAAAATTATTCTTACCTACCTTTGAGGAAAGGATAATGTGGAAACCCTAAATTTTTTTCCTATATATGGGGGAAAAGTGATCTAATCGTTGTATAAAAGAGTACACTTTATGTAGAAGGGTTACACATTTTGTCCCTTGCCACTGAGTTCTACACAGGTAAACAACCCATGTCATTCAAACCTTGTCCATGCAGTAGTACACACTATGTAAGAATCTAGTGTACACTACTCATGTTCTAGTACGTGGCATCAGCTGGTGTACTCATGTCCATGTACCGGTAAATGGATTATATAGTGTACCTGGTCCAACCAGTGCTTTGTGGGGGAGTACACTCTGTATAGGAAACTCGTGTACTCCTTCCCATATCTATGTACTTACCAATGTGCATGCCGAGTATCTAGGGAGGTACCACATGCCGCGTGATAGGGGTCACACACTGTTTGATGTTTAACTTTTTCTAGAACCCTAGCCACTGCTTAGGGTCCCCTAAATGTCATGTAGATATGGTTTACAATTCATATTGTTTATAATTTATGATAAATCCTATTCTTTTATATGTGTTCAATAAAGTTCCTTTAAACTTCGATCTGGTGATCATTTCACCATGAAATCGAGGATTGAAGCTTTTCTAAGCCTTGATATCATCGGACAATGTGTCCCATCAACATATCTATTTTCAAAATGGATCAAATATTTAATCTTCATCATGCAGTGAATAACACCAAAGAACACTAATTATGGTGTGCTCCATCTTCCAAATTGCACTATCTCTGTATTCTCACCTATGTTGTGTCGTGCCAATCCAAGATCTATGATATCAGATCGTTCCACCAAGAAATGGGTGTGTGATGATCAATCAATCAGGATAAGTTGAGTCACATGCCAAATAAATAACACCCACGAAAAATTATGAGTTAGGGGAGAAAAGTAAAAAAATAAATCAAGGGGAACAAACCTTGGTTAATGTTCCTGTTGATACTAGTTTTTCACAAATAGAATGAAAATTTAATCCACTTAAATCACACGATAAATCTCCCATCAAACACCTGCAAATAATCATATCCTACAAGGCGATCACGGAACAAATCAATCTGTTCTTTGATTAGTCCATGATCATCATCGAAATCAATAAAGAAGAATAACTAAATCAAAAAACACATGCTACCTTGATTTTTATCGATCACTGATGATGAAATAATATTCCTTCTATTGATTTGTGATATCATTCGTAATTTATGGGCACTGATCATCGATCTATGATCCAACATTATTTGTCTAAGATGATTATCTAGACTATTTCCAATGGTACTCTAGAGGTTCCAAGATTATGTGACTATATCTAGAAATTCTCTATAATTTTCTATTTAAATACACGTAAACAACTTCATTGAAAAAATAGAATAAAATAATATATGTTAATTATTTTATTCATTTATTATCCAGGTATAAATCTTCCACAAATGACCAATGCCGACTAATGTTAAGTTACAGAGAGGGTAAACCTCTTATTTTGAGTTCAATAGTGCCCTTAGATTTATGGTATGACCACCCATTTACATGTTATTCTACTTTTTCATGAAAACCACTCGCACACGTGATATTAAATATATTTAATATATTTAAAACATTTATTCTGGGAGCATCATGGCTCAAAATCGCACACCATATTAATGCCTGGTCTTGAAAATAGTCCATATATTATTTAAAAATAATACATGGAAAATACTAGTCATTAATGGTTAAGAATGGAATTGGTGAATAATATTTGAAATTGTTGGGGTTTGGTTTGGTTTATGGGATGAAAATTGTTAATGGAAAGATTATTTTGGGCTATGTGGTTAAATATGGCTTTTGATGAGTTACGAAACAAATGATATTTTAAAATAAAATTTGGTTAGTAATATGAAATTTGGATTGCGGTTTGTTATGTGGATTTCATCATTTATAAGTGGCATAAAAATTAGGGACATTGTGAGTTTGTTAGTTCTCTATTATGAATCCGTAGTTTTGGATTGTGTGTGGAAATATATATATATATATATATACTTCTATATTTTTTTTATTTATATATGCACCACACCCATGTTAATAACTATGTAATTACACATATATATTTACACAAGGGGTGTTTTTTCAAATATCATGATGATGGGGATAGATAGATGGATACCCCCTCTTTGATTATCTCTCTTACAAGAGAGTAAATATGTATAGTTTCTGATGGAATAATGTATTTTGTTACACTAGGTGATGGTCCAAGTTTTTCGGAGTGATATGTGATGAGACCGTGTTGTGGACTAGTGTGGTGTGGTGGACCAGGTTTCTGTTGATGTGATATGATATTACTATACAATGGAATAGCTTATTGTGTGGGGTTTCCATAATAGGAAGAGGGAATAAGGTTTATGTACTTCATGTTCATTATACAATTATACTATAGTTATGGTTGTGATGTGATGGACTAGGTGTCTTTGTGTGAGACGTGATGTGACCATGTTATGGGACAATGACCTATGTGTCTGCGAGTGTGGTATGATGCAACCATCTTACGGGGTAGTGGTGTATGTTATATGGAAGAGATGGTAGATTTAATACATACAATATTGGATTTTGAGAGTGGAAAAATAGTTTAAAGTGGTGAAGGGTACCATTTTAATTATACAATTATTATTATGTTATCATATAGAGCATACTTTATTTGGTGAGCATGACTAGGTGGGGGCTGGGTTATATTTTTGACAAGTTTAGGTGTTTTTGGTTCTAGTGTTCGATCACAGGTGAATTAATATACTTCTCTCACATGTGCATGATAGAAATTAGTTTCCATACTCAATAGACTTATATGCTCACCCTACATATATAAACTAATTAGGTTTCTATGAGGATTACATGGACCATGCAGAACATTACCAGATTGAGATTTTGGGTTGTTACAATATCAGTAATTTTATATTTTTTTGGGAATTTAATTTGTAGGATTTTATCTATGCCTAATTTATTAATACATAAATTTTGGGATAATATTTAGTATTATTTTATATCATGTCATGGATTTTCTTACAGTTTATTCATCTTATCTGCAAATATTGTTTTCATTTAGAGGGTATGCCTCCCATTTTTTGAGATTTGATACCTTTAGTGCTAGTATCCAAAACGGGGCCTAATGGAGTCTGAACATGGGGGGGTAATTATCTCCCCCTTCATTTTTACATAATTGGTGGTAGGGGTTATGATAGAGTGGTATTAGATGTAATGGTTGAGGCATGGGATGTAGTTTTCAGTTAGGCACTGTGAGGTTCACATGGGTTGTTAGGGAAATGGTGTAATTTGAACTATGAATGAGACATAATCCATAGATAATACCTATGTCCTAAGATTTTGTCCCCCCCCCCTGTGATCAGATTCATGAACTATGAGCTTCTTGAATAACCAAGTCAGGTGGAACTGTTTGTAGGGTAGAGTGACAAGGGAGGTGAATGCATCATGGTGACTTGTATTCTTGTTTAAATATAATGGTATTAGGGAGTTAAAATAGAGTAAAATGAAGTAAAATAAATTAAATTAATCTTAAAAAATATTCACCCTATTTTTCTTAGTATTTTGTCTTTTTTTCCAATAATGGCTCCCTGACATCATCCGTGTTTAGTTCATGCAGTCGAGGTTCTGCAGCTTGATCTAGTTTATTAATGGGAGGTTGATCGTGTTGGGGAGGATGATTAGTGGAAGAGGATAGTTAATTATTTTTAGTTTCAAGATTTTTTATAGTATGAGGGTTGTGTTTTGGATGATGTTACAAATATTTTTTTGAGGTGCTTGAGATCACCTTTAGTTTTATCTAAGCCTCAGTGGAGTATTTGGTATTTTTGGTAGTATTAAAATCCAAGGTGTTGTGCATCAGTGGTGGATGTTATATCTAGGTGAGTTGAAGGAGGAATATTTTTCATGGGTTAAATTTTAGAAAGAATTTTGGGTAGAGTTTCTTTCGTTGACCATGAAGGAAGTAAAGAGGCATGAGATTCTTTCTGTTCAACATGATAGTATATCATTATAGGAGTTGTTAATTTTGTTCATGGATCTTTTGAGTTTTTACAAGATATTTTTATAGATGAGGAGTCTCGTGATAGATTTTTTGAGGAGGATCTATGTCCTTTGATCCAGTTTTTAGTTACTAATTTTATGTTTCCAATATATTTAGAGTACATAATAATATAGAGGTGATAGGTAAGATAGACTTTCAAGGAGTTTTACCATTAGAGGGGAGCCCTTAGGTTTCTTCAAGGAGCAGGGTCATCATTGGAAGGTATCAAGCACCAAGACCTTCAAGGTTTTGACTAGCGGGGAATCGACATTAGTGGATTTAGTTTATACCTCTTTCAGCAAGTGGTTTCTGTGATTTTCTGAGGGACATCATGCCAATGTGTTTTTTATTTGGAGTACATAGCCATTGGAAGAACCAATTCCCAATGGTTATTTGGAATCATTTTATTTAAGGGGATAATGTTCTATTCTAGCCTCAAAATAGTTTCTAGAAAGGAAATTTCTACTATAAGGGGAATAAGCCTTGGCACCTATGAGAGGGAATAGAGTAGGATGAGGTTGACCTAAGGATATTCCTTGAGTTCAAGGTTTTTAAACCAATAATGGTCATGGAGGTAGCGTATTTGAGCATGGTTAATTGAATTCGATGGAGAAATCATTTATATAAGGCCCATAGATCATTAAAAGTATGATCAACTTATAATCTACCATAATTTGTTCCTTGTTTAATTCAAAATATTCACACTCCCTTCTTTTACCCGCTCTAGTCTATACTCTAGGACTTTAAATTGAGAGGCTTCCACTGACTGAAAATTAAGTTTTTTATTATCAAAAACACTTTTATGGAAAAAGTGAGAAACCCCAAGTTCATCCAGGCCATGCATTAAAGGAAAAAACATAGTTGTTAAAATAAAACTTGAACCTATTAACATCCTTATCCCTAAAAAGATTCCAGGAAAGGGAAGTTACCGATGCTGCTGGTGCATCATCAAGCAGGTCTTCAAAGTGAGACGCCATCTTGTCCCACACTTGCATGTATTCCTTCTGTGTGATCTTCTCTTCATTCAAACCTCTTACTAAAATTAGATTTTGTTTGTCTATCCACTCACTTTGTTCACTGTTAGTATCCACCCAAATGGGCCTTTCCATTATCTTCTCAGCATCCTCTGTGGATGCATTAATCACCATAGATTCTCCTTTCATATATTCTTCGGAATGAAATAGAAATTCCAAAGGAATTCCCACATGCTGGTCCCCATGAAGGAATTCTTCTCCATAACCCCCCTCCTCCAAATGAATCAACATTCCAGAAAAATTGGAAACGATCCCCTTCTTCTTTCCTTTTGTTTTTTTAGCAGACCGAGTCTCTATAGGTAATGTTAAATATGAGAAATACTTTAGTACTTTCTTACTGCCATGCTTCCCCTTCCTCATCCGTTGGACGTAGAGATCTTTGTCATGGAATTCTGGATCAGTGTATTCAGCAGCCTGACCAGATGACACTTCATCATAATCCACCCTGGGAAGATCATCCTCCTGATCAGACCCTTCAACCCCCAATCCAGCAAAGCGATTATCTAGCTTAATAGCTGGAGACACACTCCTCGAGCTTGATCTACTCATAACTTCATTCTGTTGAATGTGCTCTTTACTAGAATGACCCAGACCAGTAAGCACAACCTCAGCATGTGAAGAAGCCTTAATGTCCTTAGCATTAACCTCCTTCTGTACATGATCATTGGTGTCCAAACATGCAAAAGTGTTATGGGTCTGGACACCGTCTGGGACTAGACCCTTGTCTGTAGGTTGAGTGTTGACCCCCGATGTAGAAGCAATCTGGTTTGTAGTGATATGGGGTTTATTTGACACCCCTTCCGTCCAAACAACAATATCCTTCATAGAGAATCTTTTACCTTCAGCTTGAGGAAACTACACGGAGGGTTCGTTCATTTTCTTTTCCATTGTTTTACCCATGTCCCGGTCCCTCAATCCCTCCTTGATCCGATCAAACACCCCCAGCACAGAGGGTTCCTCCACCTTTTTGGTCACTGGTTTACTCTGCACCACATTGCTCGCTAGTTGATTGGCTTGTTCCACATCATCTCCTTTCCTCACCTGTGTTGCATCCTTCCCCTGGTAAACACCCCACCTACAGTTGGTGACCGAGTGACCCAGACGACAACAAGATGAGAATAACTCCACCCAATGGTCAAAGACCACCAGCTATTTACACCATACCTCCTCGCCGGCTTCAATCCACACAGACTCAACTAGTGGACTTGATGCATCAACCTCCACACACATACATGGGTTGATCAGATGGAACAAGGAAGAAGTACGCGAATCAACGCATAGAAACTGACCCACTAAATTCCCTAACATATGTAAGATTGTAGGATTTTGGAAAGGGAGAGGTAATTGAGGTAGATTTACCCAAACCATAATTATTGGAGAGTCACGATTTAGGTATAGATCGTAGCACCACCGGAACTGGTAGAAGCCGTAGCCGCCGCATTACCTAGGAGCACACGACAATGCACGAATGAAATCCTCTGATGAAGATCATCGCACCATCAAATGCCTTTTATCTAGAAGACCGACAACGGCTCGATCATGGAGCCCCCAAGATTAGAAGAAAAACCTGTCAAAGGTATCCACCGAAGGCTATTTGTTCTTGAATCTTGCAACCAAGGTTAGGTTAAGGAGGATCTCCGCCTCCTTTGGTGTTGACTATTACAATTAAGGGAAAAAATACATTGTTTAATGTGTTCCAAGGGTGTAGAATGATGATGGGGATTCATTTGTCCCATGGGGATCTATTTATTCCTCAAATGAAAGTGTAAAATTTTATCCTTGGCAAAAACTGGTTATTTTCTGGGAATTCCATTTTTCATTTATTCTAGAGGAGTTTCTTATTCTCATACGTGGATTAATAGAATGTCCTTTTTTTGCAGAATGTGATTTCCAAGTGGAAAGTAGACGTGTAGAGATCATTCTTTATCTGATATATTTTTTCTATGACATCAATGGATGATGGGAAAGTATAGGATCCTAGATTTATTGGGGTATTTTTTGGATGTATTTGTTGAGGAAGTTTTAATGCAACCCCCTCAAAGTGATATTCTGATTTTAATAGACATAAAACACATTTATTCTCCAATATCGATGGATATTTATTAAATAGAAACTAGGGAGTTTTTGAAGTTGAGGATTTTGAAAGTTCATCTAATGCATAAGGGTTTCATCCAACCTAGTGTTGCACTATGATTTTCTCTAGTGTTGTTCTCCAAAAAATTAAAAGGTAGATTACGGAAGTTTATAGACTATAGGAGGTTCAATCATGTAATAATAATAAACCATTTCCCTCATCTTGGGATAGTTTACCTTTCATACCAGTCGATATGGCCTAGTTGGTTTCCTATATTTGATATGTGCTTTGGGTATTTCCAGTTGATGGTTAAGGAGGTTGATATTATGAACACTTCCTTCAAATGAAGGTATTGGAACTTCAATTTTGAAGTCATTTTATATTGTCTCATTAACACACTTCCTATGTTTATAGGCCTTATGACCTTCATTTTATATAAGTTCATTGGCCAATTTGAAGTTGTGTTCATTGAATACATATCCATCTACTCGAGGTCATAGGAAGAGAATTCCAATCGTCTTAGATCTTTCATGTCAGTTCATTGATTCCAACCACTCTAAGAAATATTTTCCAAGTTTTAGTTTTGGAAATGATATGTGCATTTCCTCTGACATGTGGTGTCTCAAAACAGTGTGTTAGTGGACCTGTCGAAGTAAAAGTTAGTTTTTTATTTGTAATCACATAATAACATGGAAGAGGTTCAAAATTTCCTTGGTATTTCAAGCTATTATCAGATGTTTTTACTCAAATTATTATAAGTTGTTTCCTAGTAAATATCATTAACCAAGAAGGAATCGGATTTTATATGTACTGTTTAGTTCCAGGAAGTGGTCATTTACCAGAAAGAGAAGTTTTTTAGTTCTCTAGTTCCCCAGTCTCTATAGGAGGGGTGATGTTTGATGTATTTTTTTACCCTTAAAATCTATAACTGAGATCTGTTCTGATTTATAAGAGTGAAATAGTCTCTTATAAGTCACGAAAGTTATGCACCCATGAGTGTAACTATGCCACCCATGATTTGGAGCTGACAAAAGTTGTGTTTGTTATGAAGATGTGGTGGAATTACCTCTTTGGGAGTGTTTTGTGGCTGTAACACCCCATGATTTCATATTACAGTATCTCTTCAAAGTAATTTAATAACTTGTGTTACACGCAACACCGAGTTCGAGCGCACTACGACTTAACAAACTAGACGTTCAAAAAGCGGTTATGAATAGTATTAACTGAATTTTGAATTTTATATACTCCATATAGTTTTAGAATCCATATTATGTGTTTCTTATACATAATATAAGAACAAATTCATTTTTTAGATATAAGAAGTATTTTTCAAGAAATGCAATTTCACCATCTTTTAATAGTGATCCTGTTTTAAAACCAATATTTGACACTTTTATATATTTAATTTAATGAAATTCAATTATTATTTAGAATAGGGACATAAAAATGTTATTTTGGATAAATATTTTGTACTTTTCTGAAAAACTTTCCTGTTTTGATGAATAGTGGAGAATCGAAAATTTTATTTGAAAATAACTTTTTTAATCGAAATAATTTAGTGTTAAATTTTAAATTTGAGTGGTTTTAAAGTGTAAATAGATTATATTTTTGTAAATTAATATAATTTAGGTCATTGGATGTAATTTCAAATTTAAACTGGACATAAACAAGTGTCAATCTTTTGATAGTTATTATTTCTTAAAAACACGCATTTTGTTTTGATGACGGGAATTAATATTAAATTAATTTCTTACACTTCTATGTTTTGAATTTGGAAAAATGGATTCCATATTTGTAATTATGAGGTCCAAATTGTGTAAAAATGTAAATTTTTTTTTAGATATTATGAATATTTATTTATGTAAATATTTTATTTACCATGGTTAATGGGAAAATCTAGTGAAAAGGGTAAATAAATATTATTATAATAACATTAAATTACCCTAATATGTGTCTTATTCCTATTTTATGATACATGTACGACCATGGGCATCCTTGGGTCGATTTTGGGACCCCATGGAGCCACATGAGAGTGATAATGACACATTATATTAATTAATTTAAAGTAAAGACAAAAATTACATAAACATATATCTTTTTGTAAAACAATTTTTACATGGAGTTATATAAGCTATATTTTCGAATATAAATATTAATTTTAAATCTATAACTATTTCCTACATCATGGTATTTTTTATAATTTTTAGACATCAAATAAATAAAATTATTTATGACACAATAATGATGCAGTGTTTACATCATTAATGAATGATTTAAATAAATGAGATTATAAAAATTAAATCAATATCCAAAACCTGTCCAATTCTTATTGGATAATTTTATTTCAAACATGAGGCATCTTATATTTTCCTTTAATGAGTTTTTAACCTTTTGAAACTAAAAATCATTATATAATAAAATAATATTTTCAAACTTTCCTAAAGAGCCCCTCCCCTCCCTTATAAAAATCCATCACCTATAACCCATTACTAACTCCTATACATTCCCTTGACTCATAAAAACTCTTCCCAATTAAGCTCTATACATCCCTATATTCCTATTTTATTCCTTACCTTATGCATAAGGCACTTTAAGGTATCCTTCTGGTCAAACAAAAGGGAGTTACCTGATTTAAAGGTAATATCTCCTCTTAAGTTCTTTTCTTTTATTTTACTTCTCCAACCCCATAAAATCTATTTATTCTATTATTATATAACAAAACCAGTATCCTAAATATATTAGGTTTTTTTATGAGAATTATTTGAACTACACTTACACACATCTCCATCTAATGGGTATAGAACATAATGTTTTTGTGGACGGCAAACTACTGCCTCACGAAACCATGATTGTTCAATCCTCTACCACCACCTCTTATGGTGACCATTGTGATGGAACAATAATTATGTATGATATTTATAATATTTATTTTATCTATAATATTCTATTATTCACTTTTATAGAATAAAATTATTGTTTTCATGATGTATATATATGATAATTGCATTTGAGGAAGTACGGATTACCGCCCCCTCAAAGTGATACGACTCGTTCACACCATACATGGAATGTATAAAGGATAGTGTTAATGAACTTACGTAACATATATAAAATATTATATTATACTGGAATAAAAATATAACTATTTATCATTTGGTTTTATTTCCTTTTAAAATAAGTAAAAATGAAATGGAAGTAGCGTTTGTGGGTATGTACGGATTACCGTCTCCACAAACACAATGAGATTCATTCCCCATCATAACCATTCAAGAATAATTTTTGTTTGATTATTAAAAATAATGTCTAAGAACTTAATATCATTCTAGATATGAATCAAATACATCCTATCCATAACAAAAATGGCTTAAGTAACAAAACATATAAAGTAAAACGAATCAGTTAACACCCGAAACAATGACAATACTAAAAGTTTATTAACAAAGCAATATTAAAAGATCATATATGATATCATATTTATGTATGTGGTTCTTTTATAATTTAATAACAATGATTTAACTATTATACAGGAGTTTAACGTACCCCCAACCAATGGAAAGTACTAGGTAATGATTAATTTCCCAATCACTTTATTATCCAAGGTTTTTTTATGTAAGTATCTACTGAGACCTCTTTATCATCCACATCTGTGTTTCTTATAAATGTATTTCAAAACCTTTTTACTATTTACTATACCATGAGTTAATTTAGTTTATACCCTTGTTTTATTTTTTATAAAATGGTTTGAAAGGAATATTTCTGTCATTTTCCAAACAAGGTACTTTATGACCTTTTCAACAAATTAATTTAATAATGTTTTTTAACTTATACAACGGGTGCAGCTATTCTCCACCATTATAACACCTTTGAAGCTTCTCTTACAACATAATAATAATATTTTCAAAATAAATGTTTTCTTTTATAACTGCATGAATTTTAAATGATTTCCAAATAGAAAGAGATATTTCTCTCAAATAGTTTTGATTTCATCAATGTCAACATCCTTTAATGGATTTTAAACTTGTTTGAAGTTGGTGATAAAAAAATTTCATATTTTATTTATGTTTTTGTGATATGTTTGACTGTGGGTGTGTTATTTTTATACCATTCATTGTTTATGGTTAGTTTATTAACATTTTGTATGCTAGTTTTAATACAAATGTTTATGTTATGTTTCATCCTTTTTATATGAGGAATGCAATGGACATAGTAAGTGACAGGTGGAGTCTGTTATTGCTCCTTGATGCATCGGTAGGTATCATAAGACAAATTAGTGTCTTGGAACAAGGCCTTGACAAAATCTTATTTGTTTTCTTGGCATGAGGCCTTGGCTATGTGGTTATGATGTCCAGCATTACACATTCCATTATTTTGAAATTAGTTATTGATATTACATGTGATTTTTCGACTAGTATAATATCCATGTGAATAGGTAAATGGAATTATTTGATTTATCTTTGCCATATTATGCTTATTTTTAGGTCTAAAAGGCTTTTGTTTTAGTTTTATACATTTCCTTAAATTTTTATTCATATTTATGATAGTTTTGGCTAATCATTAACCTCACTGAGCATCTGATCTCACCCTTTTTTTATGTTTTATTTTTCCCAAGATTCCAAGAAGTGTATTATATTTGATATGCAGGGTTAATGTAGGGGAATAATGGAATTCACAATGGATTATTTATGTTGTGTTTTATATTTGAATGTGTAATGTAACATTCATGTATGTAATCTATTTTTACAAGACTACTAAACTGATCGGTCCTTCAGGACTTGATTCCCTGTAATCATCCCAATGTATTAAAATAATGCACTGACTCTAGGTAACTAGGGTTAGGGTGTTATAGTGGAATTCATAAATCAATATGAATTATGGTATATCTTTTAGGAATGTAATCATAATTTTTGGAAATAGAGGTTGGGTAGGTAGTATTTTATGTCACTAATTTGGTGAAAATCATAATAGATAAGGCTTAGATTATTTATGGGATGATGAAAGTATCACATGACCGATAAAAGACTTATGCTGATCACAGGAGGAGGCTATTAGAGATTGAGTTTTGAGAACATGTGTATTTGGGAGTATCCCCTCAACAAGGGATTTGATATATTGGAAGAGGGATTAATATTTACATTGGTTTATTAAGATATTATAGTTGTTGGGGAGAGTTTGTGAGGTAGTGTATCTATTAGAATTTCCACCATGGTTAGAGATGATACATGATGTCTTCTATATGTCTCAAAATTATCTTTATCATCACATGGACTCCCATATCATTGACTGGGGATATTTTTATATCAAGTATGGAATAAAATTCATAAAATAGATAGTACAAACCTATGATCATTTATAGAAGGTATTTCATGGGAAGAAAATTCCATTTGTTTGCTTGTTGTGGAAGTATGAAGGCCTAGAGGAGAGTATATGGGAATGTTAGATTAGATTAGTGCTTAATACATGGAGTTATTTTTACTTTTTTCTCAATATATTTTTACACATGTTATGATGTTTGGATACTATTTTTTATGAGATTTTTTTGTTTCTTGATATATGACATGTCAGAAAACTATGACATCTAAAAAATAAGGACCTAATTTTCAATTGAGATAACTTTTACTATGATGCAATTAAACCCATGCATGTTAGTTAGTTCCACCCATATATGATAGTATATTTACATGGAGGATGAAATTTTATTATTTTTGTGTTCAAGTTAGATCGTTTTTTGGTTTTGGAGGTTTTTGGTTTGGAATGAATGGATGTTGAGATGGTTGTACAGTGTTGGTGTAAGGATCTGGCGGTTCCTAGATGGTACCTGATGATGTGTTTTTATTCCTGGTGAGAGGTGGGGATATGGATTTATGGTGATGTGGTTTGGATAGATGTTTCAAGATATTTTAGTTGATGAGTTGGTCAGGTGGTATCATTTGAGTTATGATAATATCCTTGAGTGTTATATCATTAGGTTGTTTTTCATACCCCATTATTTTCATGGGTTTGGTTTTGGTTCCCATGGATAAGAGTCATTTGATAAGTTTTTGATTTAATGGTCCTTGAATTTCAAACTCATTACTTTTCCATTTTTGGTGGTTGAAGAGTGTTTGGGGTGATTTGGTGTAATCCTCATAGGTTTATGTTGTGGTTGGAGCTACAAGAGTGTTGCAACATGTGGTTGATGATGTAAAGTAGGATCACGTTGTGAATTGATGTTTCACGACATTTTTAGATGGATGATTTCACAACATGTATGAGTACTAAGTGGGAATCCATCAAATGAATTCACATAATAAAATCAAATCATAGTGTATAACAAAATCCATCTTAGGAGACTTAATTTTTTTGTGGAAAAAGAAAATATTGGAATTCCCATGGAACTCATATCATAAATATAATTCCTGATATAAAAGGGATGGGATCCAATTTGTAAAAAGTGGTGATCGAATGATTTTTTTAATTTATATGTATCTATCATCCTCTAATTTTTTGTTAAACCTTAAGAGATATTGAAGGATCATATATCACACCTTCCCTCACCATGAACCATTAGTTCCAGTGGATGTCTGTTGGTCATCTGTGATAAGTTCATTTCATTTTAGTGGGTTTATATTGTTATTCTATAGAAGATCCACTATGGTGGATTTATTTTGTTTTGGGGTGTTTTTTAGGTTTCATTTCGATGAATCATGGGTGTAGTGTAGGTTTATCCATGGTTTCCCATGTGGAGTTATGGTTTGTGGGTGATTCCTCTTTGACAAGCAGTGTGTAGTGATTTGGAAATTCTCTTTTTGAGGTAGAGAATCCCTTCTTACTCACTTTATTTATCATGTGAGAGGGTTTTAATCTTTGTTATCTAGGGGATATAGTTTTCACTAGCCTTATAAAGATAAATTAATGGTTTTAATTGGAATTTAAGGGGAAATGTGTTTGATTCCCATGCATTTACATCTTTGATATAATTGTGATTTTCAATTGTATAGTCTAACCGTCCTGCAAAAAATAGTGGGTGTTGGGGGATTTTTTTGCATTTGTGTTGTTGTGATATGGAAACCTTTTTATATATTCTTGTGACATCACACTAAATGAAAATTGTATAATAACTTTTATTTGGATAATAAAATGCTTCCCTTTAGATTTTTTATTGTATAAGGATTACCTGAATAAAGTGGAATATGATTAAAATGACCTATTCTAAATATATAAAATGTTTTTTTATGGTTGGATGTTGAATGTGGGGATTGTGGGTTCATGATACCATGTTATGGGGTAAAAATTATTTGGGTTTATTTTTCCATGTTGTTGGGCCGCGATGTGATAGTTCTTTATCTAGGATATGGGGTTTTGATGTGTTGGTTACTTTGACCATGGTGTCAGTGGAAATTATGAAGGTTGTTTTGTGATGTGGCCATAAGATGGCGGTTGTGTGGGTTAATATTGATTTGAAAGGTTTATGTGTTGTTTTTGTACTTTTTTGTAGTGTTTTTTCTAGTTTCTTGTGTAGTAATGGAATTGGTAAACAATGATTACAATGGATATGGTTTTTTTGGTTATTGGGATGGAAATGGATATTGAATTAATTAATTGTGTGATATGTGGTTTATGTGATTTTTTATGAATAATGAAAGGAATGGGATGCTTAAATCAAATTTGGATGGTAGTGTGAAATGGGATTTTCAGCTTTCCATGTAGTTTTATGCATTCATAAGTGGCAGAAAAAATAAGGATGTTGTGAATTGGTTAGTTATTTGTTGTAAAACCATAGGTTGGTCAGGAAGGTGGATATATATATATATATATAAGTGTATATTCCTTTTGATTTCTATACATACCCCACCTGTGTTGAGAACTATGTGAAGACACTTATATAGTAAAATGTGGGGTGTTTTCCCCAATATCTCAGTGATGAATATAGATATATGAATACCTTATCTTTCCCCCTCTCTCTTCTAGGTGAGAAAATATGAATATTCTTTAATAAAAATGATTTCTATTAGTTCACTAAGTGATAGACCTAGTGTTTTAAGGTGAGATGTAATGTGACTGTGCTATGAGGTGGTGTGGTGTGATGTTCCATGTTTCGGTAGAAGAGGTATGATATCACTATAGTGTGTGGAGGCTTAAGGTGGGGTCTTGCATTATAGGAGAAGGGAATGAGTTTTATGTCCTTCATGTTCCTAACAACCTTATACTATAGTTATGGTTGTGATGTGATGGTACATGTGTCTTTAGGTGAGATGATATGTGACCATGTCGTGGGGAGGTGGCCCAAGTTTATGCAGGCATGATATGATGTGTCCATGTTGTGGGGTGGTGGTATATGTTTCATAGAAGATATGGGAGTTACATGACATATTACATTTTGGTGTTAGAGTGGAAAATAATTAGGATGGTGGTGAAGGTTACCCTTTTATCGATACCCATCTTATGATGTTATTATACTTGGCTTGAATTATTTGTGGAGTGTGCTTTTGTGAGGTTTTGTTTGGATTGTTTACCAATTTATATTATCTTGGTTATATTTTTTTATAATGGGTTAATTAGTATAATTCTTTCAAATATGCACATGAGACTTTGGTTTCCATACTCATAATAATTTTTCGCATCCTACATATATAAGCATTTTTACGTTTCTAGGAGGATTAAAAAGACCATGCTGGACATTACATAAAAAGAGCGTTATACTATTTCTACATCCAGATATTGTTTTTCATTTTTAAGTTAATTACTCACATATTTTTTATATTTTTATACCCTCAGTTATAGTCACCATCATGGGTTTTATTGGAGGTGGGAGTTGTGGGTTCATTGTTTCTCTCCATTCATTGTAGTTTCTTTAGTGTGAGGGGGTTAGGACAAGGAATCTGATGGTCATATTTGAAAATAAAATTTTACTTTACACATGATGTGGATTGAGAAATTCCAGATCTCCATGGGTATGAACTGGATTGATCTATAAATCATAATGTTTGGGAATACTTTCATCTTTTCCCAAATAATTGCCTAAACATCTATCCAAGAGAAGATCAAGGAGTACGAAAAATTTTATATTGAGCTTCAAAAGAAGGTGGAAGTAGTAAAGGTGGGGAATCATCATGAATTTTACTATGATGAAGTTTGTTTCATTCATTTGGAACTAGACATTATGTTCCCACATAACAAGAGATAAATAATGATGTATTATATAATTCACATAACTCAACTTACTCCAACCATCCTGGAAGTACCAATATGTACCATGATCTTCAAAAGAACATATTTTTGGACAATATTAATATAGAGATCAATGAGTACACCTTAAATTGTTTAGTGTATTATAAATTTAAATAAGAGTTGAAGAAGCCCAAGTAAATGTTTTAACCATTGCCTAGAACTACATGGAAATTCTAGAACATCATCATTTTCATTTCCAATGGTATCCCAAATACATCCGAAGGAACCAATGAGATATTGGTTTCCATGGATCTAATCACTAAGAATTCCCACTTCATCGACATTAGGGAAGATTTCGTATTTTAAACAACTTTCTATGATATAAAAAAAGGAAGTGGTAATGCTACATGGGTAAGCACTTTTGGTTATATGTAATCATGTTCCAAGGCTCACATAATAATTCTTGATAAGTCTTCAACATATTCAAACACTGAATTTAATTTTTGTAAATACTATACCCCCAAACTAATGGCCATTATGAATGTACTTTTTACACTGTCAAGGAAATAGTGATATCATATTCCATAGAATTTAAATTATAATGGGATAAATATATCCCATTAGTTGAGTTCTATACAATAAAAGAATCTACTTAAGTATTAAAATGGATGTGCATGAAGATGTTTTTTGAATGTGATGTAGAACTACTACGTATTAGGATGAAGCTTGTTAATGAAAGATACTTGGACCGAATCTTGTGCAATATAAGATAATAAAGGTTTATTCCATCCAACAACATTTAAAATCTTATTGTAGTCGACAGAAGAGCCATGTTGGAAACCATAGAAGATAATTTTAGTTTCAATTTTGAATCAATATATTCCTATGAATATCAACTTAGAAGAGATTCATTCAGTTTGTAATGATAAGAAAGATCATTCTTATGTATATTGGCTCCTTTTAGACCCATGATCACATTAGAGTAGTGGAATTTATCCTAAAACGTACCCCATAAATGGATCATGTTCATGATGTGTAGAATGTATAACATCTGGGGAAGTAAATACTTTATCCCTCACATTTATTGAATTTAGAGGTGGTAAAGTTGGAGCATGAACTCAAATATGAAGAATATCTGGAAAACATCATGAAACATGGAGACAAATTTATATAATATAATAAAAATAACTTTGTCAAAGTGTTACGGTGTAACCATAAATATGAAGTCATCATATGGAAAATGGATGAAATAATTTAGTATAAGTACCCACATATATTCTCAAATGATAATAATAGGTGAATTTTTTAGGATGAAAATCTAATGGGGGAAGAATATAACAAACCATAAATTATTAATTATAAATTTATCTGAAATAAATTTTTGATAAATAATATATTATTATAAACATACTTCACATAAAAAACTAGAAATAGTATATTTCATTAATGTATATTGTTACATTAGTAATCATCTAATCCAAGGAAAATTACAAATAAAAAAATGGAAAAAAATATTGAATAAAATAAGTATAATGGAAAAAATGGGATATTCGAATATTCATGAATTTTCAACTCAATGAAAAATAGTATTGAAAATAAATAGAGTATAATTAGACCAATCGACATCCTTAGAAAGGAAAATATAGAACCTTCGGATGAATTATAGGGAATAATATATAAATAAATGAAGTGGTATTTAGAGTATTTGAATATTAATATAACTATTAGAATATTAACTTGGATGTTAGAATAGTAACCTGACCATTCAGAATTGTTACCTGAATGTTGGTAATAGTAATTTGAACAAAAAATAATAAAATTTAATATATAAAATATCCATAATGTGTAATTTAATAAAATATAAATATTTAAATAAAATAAAATAAATAACAATATTAAAAAACTCAAATAAATTATTCACACTTTTTAATAAAATTTATTATAATGTGTTTAATAAAAATAATTATCTTTAGGATAATAATTATAATTTTTTATTATAGAGCATTATTTTGATAAAATGTATTTTATTTTTTGAATAATAATTTCAACAATCTCTAAGGGATGTTTTTTTCTAATATTCAAGAACACTTCAATTTTTAGGTGAATAATAAAAACAAAATTTTTTCAATCCTATGTATTTCAAATTATAGAATCCGTGATGTAATAATGACATAATAAATTCTAATATTTGAGGATGGACCAATTTTTTTAATAAGGTAAATATTAAAATGAAATTTAAATTCCAAAAAAAGTGTATTTTTGAAAATTATAAAATTCTAGATTTTCCATTTAAATATAGTTTATCATCATTCCCTTTTATTTTAATTAAAATCATATATTAAAATTATAAAGTGATTTAAATTTCTAAAAAAAATCTCTTATTAAAATATATTTAAAATTTTATAAAACAATAATATTTAATATCTCAAATTTTCAATAATAATTAATTCAATATTTTTTCCTTAAAATACGTATCAACTAATGTATAAATGACCCCTCACCCCACCCTTGGAAGCCCACTATTTACTCACTTACTAAATATGTGGTTCTACCCAAATACCCTCTACCAAGACCATTAAAATCCTTAGCAAAATTCTAGAGTAACCAAATCAAGGAATTCAAGGATTCTAAATCCATAGGAATGAAGCAACATTATGAAATGGGTAAGTTTTCAATAACTTTTATTCTCATTTTCTCTTCTTTTCATCTATCTCTATTCTGTTAAAACCCAAATATTCAATGAATAATTGAGAAGTATGATAAATTTATTATGATTATTTTGACCTATATTAATGGGTATATTAATGATGTTTTTATAATTAATACTTCTCTTTCCCCCACTTTTCGAAATGTTCCATCAATGGTCAGTTAACCACCCATGAGGGAATTGTCAACTCTTTAATTATCTCAACCATTATGGATTATCATAATAAATTATTTATAATATATAAACTTAAAAATATATGTATTGATAAAATTCTTTAATTAATCAAATATATGTATAAGTTGTAATAAATCAACATTGTTAAATTGCAGTACGACATGTTATTTTAAGAAAAACATATTATAAAAAATTTCAACTTAACCAATTGAAATTATAAAACATAGTCAAGTTATTATAATTGATAAAGTGGGATAAAAATGAACATAATTACATTCTAGTTTTATGTTTTAATAAAATTATGTTTATTATTCATGAAGTAGAAAATTGATGATATAAAGATGGATTTATGTTAAAGTGATTCTCGAACCCAACTACCTATCTTTTGGGATGTTGATTTTTTAACATTTGATTTAGTTAGTATATTATTCTAATTTCATTGAAATTAACATTCAATAATATTTTACTTTAATTAATTGTGATATACATGTTTCTACATATTCAAAATTATTTCTAAGATAAATAAAATGATTTATTAAAATGGATTTATTTTCTAAAAACACAACATTGACTCCCCTTGAGTTGTTTCTTATTTAAATAAAAATGAACTTTTATTCCAAAGTATAATCTCCCTTATTAATTTAGGAAACCAAATGTATATTCAATAAAGTATGTGTTGACGCTCCTTTCCATCACAGAGTCTAACGAATGAAAAAGGGGAATACCTTAAGCACTAGGAGAGTCATCCTTTGAAGAACATCAAAAATTGATAAAGGCATGAACAATGAACCTTTTAAGAAGAGGTTTCCCAAGTTTCCATCTGGTCGCGCATGTCAGTTGCGCGCCATATTTTGGGTCCCTCAAGTTAGTTGTGCGCCCTATTCGTTTTTTTTCTCCCAAGGTGTTCAGTGGCCTATAAATAGCCCCTGTGGGCCCCCCATTTTGAGGATGAATTTTCCAAAACACAGATTTAAGCTCTGGTCACCCAAGTCTTTTTCTGAAGTCTTCTGAACACTTATAAGGAAATTATTTACCTAGAATGGAAGATCTAAAGAGTAAGAATAAGGCCTAAGTATTAGAACTCATCCATACTTGCGCACCTAAGTGTCCATCCCTTAAGGGAAGTGAAGAACCTTGCACGCCACCTTTCCCTTCAAAGGGAACTTGTGCGCCACCCTTCTGAAAGCCCCTAGGGATGATACTAAGGGCTTGAGTTCAAAGTCTCCCAAGTATTACCCTATGGATTCTTCATCACCCAAGGTGACTCATGTCGCACAAGTATACTTGCGCGACCAGGACTCGCGTTCCAGAACAATACTTGCACGCCTCCTTCCTAGTCACCTTCTTTCCTCAAATCCACCTCTCCTCTTCAATGATAGCCTTTAAAACCCTCTTCAAAGCCATTTTTGGAATAGTTCCTTTGTTGGATTCCTTATCTGAAATGAATTCTGAGAATATCTATTGATTTTGGCCTCCTTCTTATGAGTAATCCCCAGTCTTAATTTCTTTTGATTTGGGATTCCTTTTCAGGAGTAAGTCCCGGGTTAAAATCCCAAATCTTCATGGACCCTGCTCTTGGGATTTTTCCTAAAAGTCTTTGTCTTCATTAACTTGGTCAGTCATACATACATAAGACCCACATCATTTCTTATGATTGCATCTTTTGTGGTGGAATCGTCAGTTTTATTGAAACCTCTTGTTTCTCACACCGAGCATGACTCACGTGAGCTTAGAGTGTAAAAGTAATTATGACATCTCTCCTTGAGACATAAATCATGAAAAAACTTCATACTTCTTCACCCGAACTATGTGGACTTTGATCTATCCCTTAAAAGTATAGTACGTAGGAAGCCTTTCTAAGGTTCAATACCATATTTCATTAGTTATTTTCCATCCCATATGATGTTAAAATATACCCTTCTTATCGAACTACGTGGGTTTGGATTCCTTTTCTAAATGAGGATACGTAGGTAGACCATCTATGGGTATGATCGAAACTCTAAAATAATCTTGTCTTTCTAAATGACAATAAAGTTCGAGTGCCCCACTAAGTGGCTTTAAAACCCGTATGGTCATCATAATTACCAAGAGATTTCTATATAATTTATAGAAGGGTATGATTGACTAAGAATATCTAATTCATATGGATGATTCTCTATTGATGAATAACCTCAAATACATATAAAAATTTTCTACATTCACTACATATCAATCATTGATTGCAAAATATAAAGAAAAAAACTCATTTGCATGCGTAGTAAATTAATAAGGATTCATGAACATAACATAAATCTATAAGAGAGTCTCAGAGTAGACAATAATTCCCCCAAAAAAGGTGTGATGAGTCTGAACTCACATCCTCTCGACCAATGAAAATTCTTAAGCCTCATCAGTTCATAACTCATGGGCACCTACCTTTGGAAAGTTGGTCCCAATGGATATAGAATCATTGTATGTTTCTGGTTCTATGAATTCACCCATTAGAAACCGATTGGAAAGTTTGAACCTTAAACAAACAAGGTCATCCCCATTTCCAGAAGAAACAAAAATGGTGAACCCGACGTGAATCCTTAACCAAGTTAAATGATGTCTTATTTATTTTTTAGTCCCCTATTTAACTAAATGTGAGGGCCAACAAAGCAATCAATAACATATGTGCTCATCCAAAAGATGTAGTATGGCCAAACATATCTTTATTATGTTTGTTATATCAAAAAAGCAATATTTTTCAAGATCTCTCTGCAATACAGAAATGGATTCTTCAAAATTCACACCTGTGAATGCCTCGGCTGCTACTCCTGCTGGATCCTCATCCGCTCTGAGGATGACATCACCTATTCAGTGTCTTCAACACTGGGTTTCAAATGTATTGGTTTATTAATACCGTCAACACGGTACTATCTCGACTCTAGAGGCTACTCGACAAGCCCTCCAAGTTAATAAATCACCCTCGTTTTCCGGACAGTGACGACCAGTGGTCAAGAAGAAGGTGGTGCCAACCACTATCTCCAACCATTTTGGGTCATTATCCCCAGAACACAATCACCAGTCTCTCCCATATTATGGGGAGGTGAATGAAAAGCTCACTCAATACCTTAATTCAAGAAAACAGGAGTCCTTCTCGAGGGCTCCCATCAACAATCGTCGCTATACTCGTGCGGTAGTGCACCCTCAACATGATGAGGGTATTACCTTTAGGGGTTCAGCTCAGGTTCCTCAGACCCGAGCATGCAAGAAGAACTGTCAGAGGTGAAATTCGGACAATAGGGAGCAGGTTCTTACTTCTGCCCCCTTCGGAGAATTCCATTGAGATAACTTGATGGAAAACAACGAGCAGGAATATACACCCGTCCGTCATGATTTTACTACCCAGTAGACTCGTCTGGAAGTAACACGCCAATCCCTCCAGGAAATTCCGACAGAGTATTATAGGCAGGCACATACACCTATTTATAATTAATCAGCTAGTTAGCATGATCATCTGACTGCAACCAAAGAAACTCTTCAATTAAATGTGGTTGAGAACAATCAGCAGGCACATACACCTGCAATTCATCAGGCTATCCAAGAGTCTCATTTGGTAGCACCTGGAGATGTCAATTGGAAAGCTCCAATAACAAGAAGAAGGCAGACACAATTTTCTTCCCCCACATATGAGTACTGTCATAATTCACTAACAGGAAAAGGAGGATAGGAGAAGGAATACACACCTAATCCAAGCATAGAATGGACGTATATTCCCATTCTGGCAGCTAAAGTCACTAAGAACATTCTAACAATGGTGAAGGAGAAAAATCAAATCCCTGACCATATTCTGGATGCCTGTCAAAATATTATAACAACTTCAGGAGCATCACAGGGAAGGAATCATAAATCTAGCCCTATCAGTAGAGTGACTTGTCAACATATCACTCTGGAACAGATACACACCTCTATAACATTCTAGGAGGGTTGTGGGGCATACTCCCCCATGTCATACAGACAATCAAGTCAGGCATATACACCTGATTTGAATGGAAATAATCACCCTAACCTGACCATTTCTTTTGAGCAAGCACATACACATGCCCATAATAACCACTTTCATCAACAAGTGGTTTCCAAAGTGAGTAAGAAGGTGTCTAAGAAAAATAATCATCTATCACAGTCAAGAAATAAAGAGCTGATCTGTAATAAGGCCGTACTTGATGTTGGAGTTCTTGAAGCCCTCAGACAATTCTTTGTTGCAACTCAAGATTCTACTCTTTCATTTTCAAATTCTGGAAGTAACAACAACAATTCTGATGGTCTTAATCAGAAATTTCCTCATGAAGGTTTTCTTAATGATAGTTCGGTTGATCTCGAAGTATCATCTTCAGATGAGAGCCACGATAACCATCTGTGTGTCCAGAAGATCAAGGAGCAAAAGGTTTCATCTTTTGTTGTAACCCACCATGGTGGTCCTCCCAATGATGGTGAATTTAGCTTTGAATGTCCTCTATGTAGTAGTAATTCGCATTGCCTAGAAAATTATTCAATGTAACATGAAGTAATGAGAAATCCCTCTTATCTTGAGGCACTTGAAAATGAGAAGCTAGTCATGTCAGATACATTACCACTAGTAGGTGAAATACTTTCTCAATCAGAAGATGGCCTGGGGTGTAGGTCATTCACCAAACCACCCCTGGGTCATTAATATTCTAATTTGATAAATGAATTATCTACCAATCTTGTTGAATCTGATGAGGCAACAAAGAAGAACCAGCTTTGGTCTAATCAAGTAGAAGAATCTTCATCGAATGATAAATAGGAAGTGCTGAATATGAGAAAACAACTGGCGAAAGGTGAAGTAGCAGTCATGTTTTGGCCTTTGGCTGACTCTCAATATGATATTCTAAAAATGTTGACAAGAGATTGTATTCATGATGTTTGTCTAAACATGTAGAAAACCCTTTTTCATTTAAAAGAGAGAATATTACCTTATGATGAATATCAAAATCATGTTAAGGTAATAGAAGGGTTGCAATGCCAAATTGATTTAGCATCTCTCTCATTTTCCCGAAATCCAATGGTTGAAAAGTAGTAGAGAGACCTTAATCATTCATGCCTTGGCGCGTTAAAAAGGTTGCGCCAGTTAATTACCAATTCCCTATCTGGTATTCATATCAGGGGATGGGGTGTTCATGGAGAACTACATTTCATTGTACTCTCCATTCAACAAAGACCGGCAAAAGTGGTCTCATGCAATGTTATTTCCCATGGCTGGCCACATCTAGCTGGTTTTGTGAATAATCAAAGGCTTTCCAAAGAACAGGCCCTAACTAGTTCTTCCCAAAGTCGTGCATATAAAGAAAAAGTTGTCAAATTACTCTTACATCAAGAAAATGAAAATATTGAACATGCTTCTCATTTAGATCATGCACATCATCAGGTGATAGAAGTGTCAGAAATAATCCAACGGTCATCTGAGCCAGGTGATTTGAGTGGATGTCGGATAATGCATCCGGCTAATTTCCAGACTAAATTCCACAAAATCATGAGATATTTTAAGAAAGTTTCAGATGTAGTAGCTCATTATCCACCTTAGCTTGATAGACTGGGGACTCTTTTAATCCAACCCTTAGGATAAATAGATAGGATTCGAGGAGTTGAGCAGGAACAGCAGGAACAACCCCAATCCACCGGATTGTGGACCTTTTCAAATTCTCAATCTATTCCTCAGTGAAAGTCAGTCTTCTCTCGATTAAGGAAGAAGCCGTAGGAGGAACACATAGCCGAATTATCAAGAGATTCCCTACAAATTACGGTTCATCAAGAAGTTCCTGAGGGATCAACTCAACAAAAGGTAATGTTTTATAAAGGACATGGAAGAAGACAGTATCGCAGAAATGCTGACATAATGGATGCAATGTGTTATGCATTGACAAATTTCATCAATGCCATTGTCAATGATCCCCCAGAACATGAGGTTCACTCACAAGAATCAGATGAAGAATTTCCTATTCAAGAAGTTATACACACAAAAATAAATGAAGAAGGTGTCCATACCAGAAGCTAGAGGGCTGCCCAGAGGCAAGATATTCCTTCAGGTAATGTCCTTCCATACTACAGAAAGTCACATGCCAAGGAAAAGGGTAAAAGTCAGGTTATATCCCACCCTACCTCTGTAGAAGGCCAATCACTCTCATTGGAGGAGAGGTTCGCACAACAAGAAGAAGAAATAAAGGAGTTAAGGAGGTTAAATGTAGAACTACTTCAAGGTAGTCTTCCTCCTAAGTGTGCTGGAGTTAGTCAGTCAAGAGAATTAGTTGTAGTTACTGGGATGGATCAAGAATATCCCCCTTTACAAGTACACCCTCACAGGTCCAATCCTATGGGTCATGCACGGTAACAACTGGTAGTACTACCATCAGTTGCAGTACCAGTCACCACACACATCCAAACTCCAGTTATTGTAACTACTCAGGTCCAAGATCAACTAGATGTTTCTCAAAAATTAATAACCATCATTTATTCATTAATATATTTGTTGGAAGCTATGGAGGGAAAACACGCAAAAGTTCAACCGGAAAAGAAATCTTACCCTGATGGGTTGATGCAATTCCTCCATCATCAAATTTTGCAAATACCACATTCCTAATTTTTAATGGTTTGGGAGATCCAGAACAAAACATAACACATTATGTTTCACATTTTGATCTTATGATGGGAACTCTTCAACAATAAGAAGCAGTTAAGCTCAGGTGTTTTGTGCAGTCATTACAAGGGACAGCTTTTTTCTGGTATATAAGTTTGCAATCTTGGTCAATTACTGGGTGGAAAGATCTCTGTCAAATATTTCTTCTTCAATTTAGATCAATGTTGACAAAGACGACAGTTTTATATCTTACCAATTGTAAGAAAAGGTAAAATAAAAGAGATTCAGATTTCATTGCTCAATGGATGGGATTAACATATTCCTTAAGTTTAGCACTCTCTCAAAAAGAATTGTTGCCAATCTGTGTGGAAAATATTCATGATGAATTACAAAAACCATTGATCCCTATGAAATACACAGGATGGTTTCGAGACCTTACTTTAATCGCTCAGTAGATCAAGGAATCTCTTACAAGGACTAAGTCTAAAACTCATGTAATTCCATCAGTTCCAAGAAGGATAATGGGGAAAGCAGAGACTGCTACAGTTACACTTAAATAAGCACATGTTCCTGCTTCCACATCAAAAACTTCATCATATTGAAGGTCTCCAACTCTTGAGCGTCAATAAAAACGACCGACTCGTCAAGATGATCAAAGAGATCAAAGGCATAAACAGTTTGAAGATTTGAAGAACAAAGTTTATTCTTTCCGGAATGAACAAGTTTTTGGATACTTCATGTCGGCTCTAGAAAACAATCTCGTTCAGTTTCCATGGCCCAAAAGGCCGAACAAGGAAGTATATAAAGACCTTCCCAACTATTTCCCATTTCATCAGATGTTGGGGCATCCCATTCAAGAGTTTTTTGTCTTTAAATACCTTCTGTAAAAGATGGTGGACTCTGGAAAAGTAAAACTGAAAGGTTCTTCAGCCTAAGTAGCATGTGTTACTTCTACCGATCCAGAGGTAGAAGGCGAGTGGCACGAATTCAAAAGCAAAAATGTGAATAAATATGATGATTGGATGGTCAGGAAAATGATCAACCAAACTCATGCCATTTTACGAATGTAATTGAAGAAACCAATGGTGCCTTCTGCTATTCCTGCCACAGCAAAACTCCCTTCGTCAGAAAAAAAATCCTCAAAGAGGCAGCATAATTCGAAGAAATAAGAGCAGTCAGAAGAAGATGAGCTCGTGTCAAAGCATAAGTTGTCTTTGAATTTGGAAGATTTTATGCCATCTACTTCAAAAGCACGAGCACCACCCCATAAAACGGCACGGCCTGAACTGGTTAATCAGGCAGAATCTTCATCAAATGAAGAGCTGATCTTTGGTTCTATTAACATGATTCACTTAAAATAATCCTTATGCTAGTCATAGTTTCGGTCTTTATGAGCCTGAGTTCCATGTATCAAATAGATGAATTTGAGGAAGAGTCATAGGTCTAGGATATAGGGGAGGACGTGGATATTTCAGAAGCCACTATTTCAATCCTACCCCTGCTAGAACTATATATACAGTAGAAAATCGTGGAAAAGTCCTTCAGTGGGCTCAATAGGAACAAGAAAGTTCTACACATGACAGATTCAGTCCTGGCACAATTATTTTGGAGGATCGGTTATAGGTTACACCGTCTTTCTCGGCAAATAAATAAATCTAGTCGGTCTAATCTTTCGAAGCCCAGAGTATTTCCAACTCCTACCCCGATACGAGACACAGTTTCCTGTTGGGAAACGCAGACCTTTGGACCAAAAGTATGATGTCTTGAAACATTTGGCCCAAGTACCAGTCAATTTATCAATTCTGGATGCCTTGAATCTATCAAAGGATCTTTGTGTGGCACTTATTGAGTCTTTGTTAAGTCCTTAAGAATTCGAAACTGAAATTGTTGCGGCTGAAGTATACCATATAGAGAATGATCCTACAGAATTCCATGCAGTGATATCTTTTACAGATTAAGATGAATATGATGTTGTACATTGACATATTAGACCTTTGTATTTATCTTTCAAGGTCAGTGATGTAGACATCCGACGAGCTTTCATTGATAATGGTTCAAGATTCAACCTCATCCCTATTCTTACACTTCGTCGATTGGGCCTCACCGAATCTGATTTATCTCCTTCTACTTTGATTTTACAGGGATATGACAAAAATGAACAAGAACCTCTGGGAGAGATTACACTCAGAACTCAATTTGGATACCTTGTGTCTAATTCAGATTTCATGGTTGTTCATGATGACACAACCTTCAACATTTTTCATGGAAGACCTTGGCTACATCAACATGTAGCTATACCTTCATCATACAATAAATGTCTCAAATATTTTTTTGATGGTCAAATTGGGACATTGTATTGTGATAAAGCCCCATTCAAAACATGTGAATCTCATTACATTGAGGCAGAATTCTATCACATGGAGGGAAATGAGAAATCCATGACAAATGAGGTTACGAAAATTAATGCTCCAAATGGTTTGGAAAAGATTCCAGTAAATCCATTCATACATGTGAGTACATATTATGTGTTTTCTATCAGTCAAATTGACTGGATAGACCCAAATCCAAACACTCTTATGGAAACTTCCATAATGTCAATTACGGCAACCAAGACAAAAAGCATGGTAGAAATTATAGATTCACCAATAAATGATGAAATTTTAAATGGAGATTTATTCATTTCATCTGCTGAAATCCAGCAAATCTGTTGGGAAAAAATCCCTCAAGGTATCATTGAAGCATTTTTGAGGTGATTGTGTTTGTTGACAAAGTGGACATCTGAGTGGTGATTTTTGAAAAAACAAAACAATGACATACAAATTTGTTGACAAAGGGGATTTCATGGTGGAATGTCGAGTTCAAGAGCTGTGTTTAATGATCCATGTTTGATTCAAGAACGTCGACAAAGAGATGGATGATCTGGAGGCGATACAAAAAAGAACAGATACAAGGTGACGCCGTTTTCCAGTGTTTGCCAAATTTTTGGTCCTGAAAATCGACAAAAAGAGAAAAGTGGGTTTGGAAAAGAGACTTGCGCGCCGTGTACTTGAAGGATTAGAAACTTGCACGCCTAGTGATTTTCAAGATCAGAACATGGAAAAATGGAAAAGGGATAAGGGTCACGCAAGTTTGGAAGTGGGTCGCGCAAGTGACTTGCGCGCCGTGAAGAGACTTGTGCGCTGATGCCTAGGAGGCTTGAGAACTTGTGTGCCATAAGTTTTTCAAGATCAGAACTTCAAAATATGGCAAAGGAAAAAGGTTCTCACAAGTTTGGGAGTGGGTCGCGCAAGTGACTTGTAGGGGAAGCGACATGTGCGCCAAGACTTGCGCGCCGAGGAGAGACTTGTGTGCCGTCACGCAGGGTGTTCTAAATGCCTATAAATATTGGACCATCCCTCCTCATTCTTCAAATGAGTTCAAAACTTTGAGAAATTAGAGATCCCGTTGCGCAGGTCTGGTGGTTGCACAAGTGGTGTGTGGTCGAGCAGGTGAAGTTGCACACCGGTGTTAGAAGTTGCGTTCGGGATGGTAGTTGCACGCCACTATTGGTTTGGGCATAAAAGGAAGATATTAGTGCAAGTATGGAGTTGGAGAAGCTTGTGTAGCGCAAGTGTCTGAGGGGGACTTGTGCACTAGTTGTGACTTGCGCGCTGATACTTGCGCACCGAGGTAGACTTGCGCGCCAAGTAAGGTTGATTCCCCGGCCATATTTTCAGGCCACGTGGAAGCTGGAAGATTTCCTGATACCTTCGGTGCAAAGTGAGATTCATCTACGGGTGAAATTCGGGATTCAACAGAGTATCTACATAATGAGAAATATCAATTCCTTCATACAAATTAAGAGACCTACAAGTCTATAAACTATGAGTGGATCCTTTCCGATGCAGTGAGTAAATGAAGAGGAAGAAGGTGATCCTCTCCACCAGCAGTGAGCCTGGGATAGAGTGATTGTGCCCAAACCTTATAATCCACAACTAGTGAAGTTTAGTGGAATTTGGTACGACCGGAAACTTGTCGGCGTATACTCCTTGGACGTAGCCCAGTGAGGGTAAACCAAGTAAAAATCGATGTGTCATGTGCATGGTTTACTTTCTGTTTATATTGTGCAACAGGAAAGAGAGGGAAGAGTGTTTTTCTTAACAGCGAAACAAGATCATAACGGGCTTTAATTTTAAATTAGTCATACCCTGATTCACCTGTCACGACCCATCCTCGGGGCCCGTGCTGTGACTACCCCAAGCCCACCCTCCATAGGCTAGGGGCTGACGACTTGCCACAAGGCGTAACTCCCGATAAAATGGGAAGGCATTGCCTTTGTAAAGTAAACAACCACATATAGTAAGAAAGAAAACTTAAACACTAAGTAAAAACTGGATACAACAGTAAGTGTGAAAAAGTAAGTGGGCCAGAATACAAACCCAAACTGAAAGTAAAGTACAACTGAAAAAGGGAGTAAAACAACTGAAAAGTAAAGCCACAACGTCGAGTCGTCCACTGGAAGTCCCACCTGAAGGGTGGATACAGATAGCCACCTCAGCTCCTCAGGTCCAGCCGTCCGCTCCGTGTACGTCCCACCCAGTGGTCCACCTCCAGGTACTACCTGCTCCGCAAGCCTCAACCACGATCAGCGTTGTCCGTCGTCTGCAACCAATACAGGGTAGTGCGGCCATAGCCCATGCAGGGGTGAGTATAAGCTACTCATTAGGGACCCCGAAACCCATGAAGGTCTCCCAGAATCCACAAAGGATAATCCACAAAGGAATGATACAATCATGAAGTAACATCCGACACTACTTAGGTATATTCCCATACATATACCTAAGTCATCAATTCCAATTCGGCTCCAACATCCGAGCCCAAGTTCGATCACGTCCAACAGGATAGCACAACACAATCCACATTGAAAAGCAAGTCAATCATATCGAAGATAATGATTGAAAGTCAAGATTCAGCTCACACATGTATACTTCTTCGTAAGATGATAGAGATGATCAGATGTAGCCACTGATTCATCTAAGCCATCAGACCCACACAGGATCGATAGGTACTAACCCCCGCAATGACCCACAAAGGATCGATAGGTACTAACCCACGCAATGACCCACAATGGATTGATAGGTACTAACCCCCGCAATGACACACACATGATCGGACCCACACAGGATCTGTAGGCGCTGGCCCACACAGGACCGCTGAGCGCTGACCCACACAGGATCTGACTCACACAGGATCGGTATCACTGATCCACGTAGGATCGCTTAGTGCTGTAGTCGTCTCCGTTGAATCCCCGGAGGATTTCTGTACAGTCGTCATCATCGTCGTAGTCAAAGCCAGCTCTAGGGTTCCCGCACATAGCAAGCTCATTCGGGAGGGTCCGCTCCACAAGCTGAGGGGTTGATACATCAACTGACACGTAGTCCGAATTTGATGTATCCAAAAGTTCCGTATCGTCAACAGGAACTCAACATCACAGACGGCGCGTCAATCGGACGCCCGGTCTGAGAGTTATTGGATTTTTCGTCCCATGGGCCCGGTTGGTTTTTAAGTCAAAACCAACCCGACCGTACTCCAACTGCATCCAAACCTCAAGCGGAGTAAGTCAAAAGGTTCGTCTCACTAAGAGGAATCCATAAAAGTCGACGGAACGTCAATCAGACGTCTAGAGCTCAAGTTATAAGGGTTTCCGCTCCGAGGGCCCGGTTGGTTTCGTGTACGAACCAACCCGTCCGAACCCAAAGTTCTATTAAACCTTCAGTGTAATATACCAAAACGACCGTCTCGGTCCAAGGATCACATCGCAGCTGACGGTGCATCGATCGGAGGTCTGCAGCCCATGTTATGAGCAAAAGACCGAAAGAGGTTCGGAATTAGGGGTTCGGGCCCGGTCATACCCGGCCCGAAACCCCCAGGGTCGGCCCGAACCGGGTCGACCTGACCTGGGTCCGGGTCCGGCCTGCTTGGGCGCGGCCCGGACCGGCTTGGCGGCTCGGCCAGGCGGCTCGGCCGTAATGGCCGAGCAATGAGGGGGGAGGGGGGGCTGCCCCCCCCCCCCCCCCGCGTTGTGAAACTGTGGCCCCCATGTGGGGGGGCTGCTCCTACTGGCCAGTCGGGGGTTACAACCCCCGGTGCTTCTCCCTGACTGGCCGGCCTGCACCAGCCTACCGGCTGCTACCGCCATGGGACCGGGGCGGTCCCGTCCCCCTGCTCCGACGCCGACGGCCGGAAACTGGCCGCTGTTCCATGCTCCGCCGCGGCCTATGGCTACAGCCTTAATCCGTCCGGCGCGGCGTGATGGTGCCGCAGCCCCGCTCCGGTCGCGGTGCCTTTTTGGTTCTCCGGCGCGGCACGACGGCGCCGTGGTTTGGTTCGTCTTCAACAGCGTGGCGTGACGGCGCCACGTTTCTCCACCCTTTCTTTAATATTTCCCACGCGGTGCTTTGGCTCCGTGTTGCCTTGCTCGTGCTGTGAACAATATCAAACAACCAAGGGGAGAGGAGGGTCAGCTGTGTTCGTGCGGTCCGACCTCCTCCCGTTATTGCGATAATAGGTGGCCCAAATAAGATGATAAATCAACGATGAAAGTAATCAGGAACAAATGAAATAATAATCCCCCTACCTCGAGCGTAGTCGACGAACGAGGTTTGTTGCGGAAAGAGATGTCGCGGAAGAAGGTTCTGCACACTTGACGGAGATCATCTGAGGAGGAACGGTGTCTCCCTTCCTTTGACGTGGGAAGAAGGAACGAAAGGGTGAGCGTCGGATCGTCGATCTCCGAAGAAGGCATCTCTCACCGTCGTCCGTCATCGGAGGTCGGCATTCTTCGCGTTCTTCGTGTTCTTTGTCGAGGAAGAAGAACTTCAAGAACTTGATAAAATTCTCCCCAATCTTCTCACAACCCAACCACTCTAATAAAATAAGAGTTTTTCTTATTTTATTTCTCAAGACAAGCATTTTGAAATTCAAAAACTAATCAAAAAATTAATTGAATTAATTGCAACGTTTAAACCACCCAATTAATAGAGGCGTTTCATAAATAGATAAACACAAGGGTTGACTTCCAATTAATGGGGGTGCGGGTGCGTTACCTTATTAAAGGAGGGGGTTTAGGAAGAAAAGAAACGGTGTGGCTCATCTGGGTCCCACCTCACAATTATCCTACCTAGTGGGTAGGATATTTTAGGTCCCACTTCATCCACTTGGCTTAGGTTAAACAAAAATAAAATAAAATTGGTTGCACCACTTTTATTTTATTCCTTTACTAAACCCCAAAATTTAAAAACCACACCCGAGCAAACGCAACTCCGGAAAAGGTGTTTCTAAGTAATTATCAGCGCTGCAATTCCATCGGTGTCCTCAAATTTTGATTCCGAGCACCGGTTCAAAAGTTAGGAAAAACCCGCTCGTTCGTTCATTGAACGTACCCGAGCTAAATTTGGAAAATGATTCCGGGCACACCAGGCCTCGGAATCCGGTGCCGTTAGAAACTGCGTTCTTGTAAAATCCCAAAAAAAATTAAGAAAAAAATTTCCCTTGAATTTTACGGGTCTTTACATTACTCCCACCTCAGGGATTTACGTCCCCATAAAGATACATCATAAACTAGGGAAACAAAAGTGGGTACTGAGCACACATCTGAGCCTCCCACTCCCAAGTTCTCTCCTGGAGGTTCTCGTGCTACCATCTGATGCGCACTAAGCGAATTGACTGTCCACGTAGGACCCGCTCCTGTCGATAATCAATCTCCATCGGGACCTCCGCAAAAGTCGCCGCATCATCAATGTCCATCTCCCCATGGTTAATGATATGTGTCAGGTCATGCACATATCTCCTCAGCTGAGATACGTGAAAGACGTCGTGCACCCGGTGCAACTGAGGTGGTAGAGCCAGGTGATAAGCCACCTTGCCAATCCTACCGAGGACCTGTAATGATTCGATGAAGCGTGGAGACAACTTTCCGCCTCGGCCAAATCTAAATAATCCACGTTGAGGTGAGACCCGCAAGAAGACATGGTCGCCATCCTCGAACTCTAGTGGCCTCCGCCTCCTGTCAGCATAAGACTTCTGTCGGCTCTAAGCTGTCCTCATCCTCTCCTGGATGACCTGGACCTTCTCTGTCGTGGCCTGGACCATCTCCGGTCCCACAAGTGCTGACTCCCCAGGGTCTGTCCAGCACAGCGGTGATCTGCAAGGTCGGTCGTACAACGCCTCAAATGGTGCAATCCCGATGGTGGAGTGGTAGATGTTGTTGTATGCGAACTCCACCAAGGGTAGGTGGTCCTCCCAGCTACGACCAAAGTCGAGGACATATGCACGGAGCATGTCCTTGAGAGTCTGAATGGTCCTCTCCGTCTGACCATCTGTCTGGGGGTGAAACGCGGTGCTCAGACATAGCTGGATCCTGAACTCCTCCTGCAACCCCTTACAAAGCTGGGAAGTAAAGAGATCATCTCGATCTGAGATGATAGATAATGGCACACCATGAAGCCGAACAATCTCCTAAACGTAGAGACGTCCAAAGCTCTCCACTGATCCTTTCTCTCTGATGGGTAAGAAGTGGGCCGACCTGGTGAGTCGGTCGACAATCACCCAAATGGAGTCGTGACCTCTGGAAGTGCGTGGGTGTCCAGTCACGAAGTCCATAGATATCCCATCCCACTTCCACTCCGGGACCTCCAAGGGTTGTACCAAGCCTACTGGTACCCAGTGCTCTTCCTTCACCTGCTGGCAGGTGAGGCCTCGAGAAACGAACTCAACCACAACCTTCTTCATGCCCGGCCACCAGTGCTGACATCTGAGGTCCTGGTATATCTTCTCCACTCCAGGATGTAACACCAAAGGATAAGTGTGAAACTCTCTCAGCACCTCCTCCTGTAAATTAACTAGTACCAAGGTACGTCCTCTGGAAAGGACGTCATGCTCTCCTCCTAAAGAGAATCCATCAGGTGCCTGTCCTGAGGATATCTGCGCACGCCGCGTCTCACAGTCATCATCCCCATGCTGTGCATCTCTGAACCACTGTAGTAGTAGAGGAATGACTGTGAGTGACTGTAGAAAGGCTGCTCAATCTCTATCCACGAAGGATATCTGCAATGCGGCTAGCTGCTCTGTCGCCTCCCCAAGTAGCTAAATGTCCATCCTCCTGCTGAGAGCATCGGCTACTACGTTCCCCTTTCTAGGAGTATAGACTATCTCAAAGTCATAATCCTGGAGGAACTCGAGCCATCGCCATTGTCTCAGGTTCAGTTCCTTCTATGAGAAGATGTACCTGAGACTCTGATGGTCAGAATATACTATAAAGCGCTCGCCCATCAGATAGTGTTTCCACATCTTCAGAGCGAAGACCACTACTGCTAACTCCAGGTCATGGGTAGCATAGTTCTGCTCATGCTTCCTCAACTATCATGATCCATATGTGATCATGGCCCACTCCTGTATCAGGACACATCTGAGTCTGGTCCCTGATGCATCACAGTAAACTACGTAACCAACTCCCTCCTTTGGTAGCCTCAAGATAGGCGCGCTGGTCAAGCTCTGTCTCAGCTCCAGGAAGCTCTGCTGACATCTGTCTGACCACACAAAGGGTTTCCCCTTCTTCTTCAATGATGAGAGTGGTTCCGCAACTCTGGAGATGTCTGGCACAAATCTCTTGTAGTACCCAGCTGGTCCCAAGAAACTCTGCACCTCTGTCACGCTCCCGGGTGGCTCCCAAGCTAGCACTGCCTCGATCTTCGTAGGATCCACCGCAACTCCCGCCTCAGAGATGACGTGTCCCAAGAAGTGGACCTCGCATATCCAGAACTGACACTTTGAGAGCTTACCATAAATATGGTGCTCTCGGAGTGTGTCCAGTACAACCCGCAAGTGGTAGGCATGCTCCTCCTCAGTCGTCGAGTAAATCAAAATGCCGTCAATGAAGACCATGACAAATCGATCGAGGTATGGCTGAAAGATCATGTTAATGAGACCCATGAACACCCTTGGAGCATTGGTTATGCTGAATGGCATAACCAAGAACTCATAGTGTCTATACCGACATCTGAAGGTCGTCTTCTACACGTCCTTGTCCCGAACTCTGAGCTGATGATAGCCTAACCTGAGGTCTATCTTCGAGAACCGCCGTGCTCCCTTGAGCTGATCGAAGAGGTATTCAATCCTTGGTAGTGGATAATTGTTCCTCATGGTCACCTGGTTCAGGCAACGATAGTCGACACAAAGTCGCAAGCTCCCGTCCGCCTTCTTGGCGAACAATATCGGGGAAGCCCAGGGTGAAACACTGGGTCGGATGAATCCCTTTCCCTGCAAGCCCTCCAACTGTACCTGTATCTCTCAAAGCTCAACGGGGGCCATCCGATATGCTGGGGTGGATATCAGGGTTGTCTTAGGGTATATATCAATATAAAAGTCTACCTCTCTGCAAGGAGGTAGTCCTGGAACGTCGTCGGGGAAAACGTCCGCATACTGATCCACCACTGCAGGAAAACCAGGACTCCTCACATCAACTGCTCCTAGGATGAGGCTAGCCAACTGATAAGTGATGGGTTGTCCTCTCCTCTGTGTGAGTCCATCATGTGCTGCAAAGGCTCCCTTCCCGCCGGTGAAGGTGACCTTGCTCCCGTCGGTGCGTACACATCGCATCTTGTGCCTAATACAGTCAATCTGAGCCTGGACTGTAGATAACCAATCTATGCCCAAGATGACGTTGTAAGGCCTCGACGCCGCTACAATAAGATCCCAGTCGAATTTGTCGCCTCCTAGAGTAAGCTCACACTGCCGGAACCAGTGCATAATCATCGAGTCTGCTCCCGTAGGAGTCTCTAGCCGTAAGGATCGAGCCAACGGCTCTGTCGGAATCTCCGAGCTCCGAACAAGGGCAGCGGAAATGAAATAATGAATCGCTCCTGTGTCTATAAGAACTGCAGTAAGGGTGGAATAGACATAGATAGTACCTAGAATCATCTCAGGTGTGTCGTGGTCGTAGGCCTCCGCTGCCTGAAGTTGTTTCTGTCTCTGCCCGCCAACTCCCTGTGGTCGGGGTGGACCTCCTGGGGGTGGTGGTTGTAGAGCCTCAAAGAGTCACCCACCACCTGCTACTCGACCAGCTCCTCTTACTCGCCCACCTACTCCCTGCGGACTACTACGGTCGACCCTCTGCCTCTGCCTGGGTGGTCCCTCAACCGTCTGCTGCTCCTCTGCACGACGAGTCGGGCAATCACGAGCCATGTGGCCCTACCCGCCACATGCATAGCACTGTCTGCCTCTCGAAAGAAAGGCTATGCGTTGTGCACACCACACCTCTGAGCCAGTGTCTTGAGGTCGTCTTCCTGAGGGTCTGGTCTGCCTGGACCCATGTGTCATCCGTCGACTGCCTGCTGCAGAAGACACTGCTACGTGCCGCCCTGCGGTAAGTCTCGCTGCTGATGTAGGCTCAGCAAGGAAGCTCTCGATCAGAAGGGATCGCTCCAGTACCCCTGCTTGTGTTGGAATGCTGAGGGAGATCAGCAATGCTCTGATCTCATGCCTCAATCCCTGCTTGAAAGTCCAGGCCCGGAAGAATGGGTCTCGTACCATTTCCGTCGAATAGCACGAGAGATCTGTAAATCTCGCTGAGTACTGGGCGACCGTCAAGCTGCCCTACCATAGCTGTAGTAGCTCCTGGATGCGCACCGCACAGAGGGTGGTTGGGACGAACTCCGAGCGGAAGAGGCTCTCAAAGTCCGTCCAGAGGAGAGATGCCTCGTCGTGCACCTGGAGCATCAAGCTCCACCATCTGCCTATTGCCTCGTATAGGAGACTCACTGCAAGGATCACCATGAGTTCTGCTGGTGTCGCTACTAAACGAAAAACTCGTACAACTGCCTCCAGCCAGTCCTCGGCTGCCTGAGGGTCCGTCTCCCCGCAGAACCTGGGCAGTCGCTGATGCTGAAACTCGTGCAGTGCACTAAGGCGACGTGCACCGTCAGTGGCTGGGGCTGGTATCATTGGTGGCTCGGTGGGTAGAGGTATCGTCGGTGCCTCTTCTATCAAAGGGCCCTGTACCGAGGCCTCATCGGTCGGTGGGTTGTCGTCACGCACAATGCTCGGAACCCTAGATGGCTGCTGTCATGGGGCCATCCTAAAAAGAAACAAGTGCACCATGGTCAAACAGTATACCTGGTGATTTGACACAAAGTAATCACAAAGAAAACTTGAAACACACATGTAATCAATGTTTTCATGCATTAAGTCGGAAATCAGAAGTCAGGGTCCTGGTGTACGGATACGTCGGTCGCCGCACCAACACTGGACTCCCTGGACTGATAACCATACCCAATACCCTTAACACTATTGCTTCACATAGAATAAAGATCATAGTCCAATGTTTTGCGGTAGAACCGAACTCCTCTGATACCAATTTGTCACAACCCGTCCTCGGGGCCCGTTCCGTGACTACCCCAATCCCGCCCTCCATAGGCCAGGGGCTAGAGACTAGCACCAAGGCGTAATTCCCGATAAAAAGGGAAGGCATTGCCTTTGTAAAGTAAACAACCACACAGAGTAAGCATGCACAAGTAAACACTAAGTAAAAACTGGATACAACAGTAAGTGCGGAAAAGTAAGTGGACCAGAATACAAACCCAAACTGAAAGTAAAGTAAAACTGAAAAAGGGAGTATAACAACTGATAAGTAAAGCCTCAACGTCGATCCGTCCACTGGAAGTCCCACCTAAAGGGTGGATACAGATAGCCACCTCAGCTCCTCGGGTCCAGCCGTCCGCTCCGTGTACGTCCCGCCCAGTGGTCCACCTCCAGGTACCGACCTGCTCTGCAAGCCTCAACCACGATCAGCGATGTCCATCGTCTGCAACCAACATAGCGTAGTGCGGGAATAGCCCGTGCAGGGGTGAGTATAAGCTACTCAGTAGGGACCCCGAGACCCCCGAAGGTCTCCCAGAATTCACAAAGGATAATCCACAAAGGAAAGATACAATCGCGAAGTAACATCCGAAACTACTTAGGTATATGCCCATACATATACATAAGTCATCAATTCCAGTTCGGCTCCAACATCCGAGACCAAGTTTGATCACATCCACACAGGATATCACAACACAATCCACACAGGAAAGCAAGTCAATCATATCGAAGATAATGATTGAAAGTCAACATTTAGCTCACACAGGTATACTTCTTCATAAGACGATAGAGATGATCAGATGTAGCCACTGATTCATCTAAGCCATCAGACCCACACAGGATCGATAGGTACTAACCCCCGTAATGACCCACAAAGGATCGATAGGTACTAACCCCCGCAATGACCCAAAAAAGGATCGATAGGTACTAACCCCCGCAATGACCCACACAAGATCGGACCCACACAGGATCTGTAGGCGCTAGGCCACACAGGACCGCTGAGCGCTGACCCACACAGGATCGGTAGCACTGATCCACGTAGGATCTCTGAGTGTTGTAGTCGTCGCCGTTGAATCCATGGAGGATTTCTGTACAGTCGTCATCGTCGTCGCAGTCACAACCAGCTCTAGGGTTCCCGCACACAGCAAGCTCGTTCAGGAGGGTCCGCTCCACGAGCCGAGGGGATGATACATCAAATGACACATAGTCCGAATTTGATGTATCCAAAAGTTATGTATCTTCAACAGGAACTCAACGTCACAGATGGCGCGTCAATCGGACGCCCGGTCTGAGAGTTATTGGCTTTTTCGTCCCAGGGGCCCCGTTGGTTTTTAAGTCAAAACCAACCCGACCGTACTCCAACTATGTACAAACCTCAAGAAGAGTAAGACAAAAGTTCCGTCTCACTAATAGTAATCCATCAAAGTCAACGGTACGTCAATCAGACGTCCGGAGCTCAAGTTATAAGTGTTTCCGCTCCGATGGCCCGGTTAGTTTCGTGTACGAACCAACCCGGCTGAACCCAAAGTTCTCCAAAACCTTGAGTGTAATATACCAAATCGACCTTCTCGATCCAAGGATCGCATCGCAGCTGACGGTGCATCGATCGGAGGTCTATAGCCCAAGTTAGGGGCAAAAGACCGAAAGAGGTCCAGAATTAGGGGGTTTGGGCCCGGTCCGACCCGGCCCAATACCCCCAGGGTCGGCCCGAACCGGGTCGACCCGACCCGGGTCCGGGTCTAGCCTGCTTGGACGTGGCCCGGCCCGGCTGGCATGGCTAGGCCCGGCTGGCGTGGCCCGGCATGGTGGCTCGACCAGGCGGCTCGACCGTAACGGCCGAGTGATGGGGGGGGGGGGGGGGCGCTGCCCCCCCCACGTTGTGAAACTGCGGCCCCCATGTGGCGAGGCCACTCCTTCTGGCCAGCCGGGGGTTACGAACCCTGGCACTTCCCCCTGACCGGTCGGCCCGTATCGGTCGGCCGACTGCTACCGCCACGGGACTGGGGCGGTCCCGTCCCCCTGCTCCGACCCTGACAGCCAGAAACCGGCCAACGTTCCCTGCACCGATGTGGCCTATGGCCGCGGCCTTGATCCGTCCGGCGCGGTGTGACGGCACCGCGCCCCTCCGCCGCAGCCCCGCTCCGGACGTGGTTCCTTTTTGGTTCTCTGGCGCAACGCGACGGTGCCACAGTTTGGTTCGTCTTCAACGACATCGCGTTTCTCCGCCCTTTCTTTAATATTTCCCGCGTGGTGCTTTGGCTCCGCGTTGCCTTGCTCGTGCCACGAACAATATCAAACAACCAAGGGGAGAGGATGGTCAGCCGTGTTCGTGCGGTCCGACCTCCTCCCTTTATTGTGATAACAGGCGGCCCAAATAAGACGATAAATCAACGATGAAAGTAATCAGGAACAAATGAAATAATAATCCCTCTACCTCGAGCTTAGTCGACGAACGAGGTTTGTTGCGGAAAGGGACGTCGCGGAAGAAGGTTCCGCACACTTGACGGAGATCATCTGAGGTGGAACAGTGTCTCCCTTCCTTTGACGTGGGAAGGAGGAACGAAAGGGTGAGTGTCGGATCGTCGATCTCCGAGGAAGGCGTCTCTCACCGTCGTCCGTCGTCGGAGGTCGGCGTTATTCGCGTTCTTCGCGTTCTTCGTCGAGGAAGAAGAACTTCAAGAACTTGAGCAAATTCTCCCCAATCCTCTCACAACCCAACCACTATAATAAAATAAGAGTTTTTCTTATTTTATTTCTCAATCCAAGTGTTTTGAAATTCAAAAACGAATCAAACAATTAATTTAATTAATTGCAACGTTTAAACCGCTCAATTAATAGAGGCGTTTCATAAACAGATAAACGCAAGGTTTGACTTCCAATTAATGGGGGTCTGGGTGCGTTACCTTATTAAAGGGGGGGTTTAGGAAGAAAAGAAATAGTGGGGCTTGTGTGGGTCCCAGCTCACAATTATCCTACCTAGTGGGTAGGATATTGTGGGTCCCACTTCATCCACTTAGCTTAGGTTAAACAAAAATAAAATAAAATTGGTTGCACCACTTTTATTGTATTCCTTTACTTAACCCCAAAATTTAAAAACCACACCCAAGCAAACGCAACTCTGGAAAAGGTGTTTCTAAGCAATTATTGGTGCTGCAATTCCATCGGTGTCCTCGGATTTTGATTTCGAGCACCGGTTCAAAAGTTAGGAAAACCCCTCTCGTTCGTTCACTGAACGTACCCTAGCTAAACTTCGGAAAATTATTCCGGACACACCGGGCCTCAGAATCAGGTGCCGTCAGAAACTGCGTTCTTGTAAAATCCCAAAGAAAATTAAGAAAAAAAATTCCTTTGAATTTTACGGGTCTTTACATCACCCCCCCTCTCAGGGTATTCATCCTTTTGGACCTAACAATTGGTATCAAAGGTGAGGTTGACAGTTGTTCTTCTCTCAATGGAGGCCACTAATCATAAAGGGATTTCGATCTTCGATAAATGTAATTTTATGATATGGAAGAATTGAATGCAACACTATTTCCGATCCTTGGGAATGGATGTGTTTTCAGAACCTATGCATGGTATCACAACTGATGTTAATAGTGGTGCTTTATCAGAAGCTGAGCATAGAGAGTTGGATTCTGATTCCAAAGAGATCAATGACTTAGGGGGATCCCTTTCCAATCCCATTTTTACAAAGGTGATGTCATGAAAAACGTCACATGCCATATGGGAAAAGATTTTGAATATATATTAAGGGGATACAAAGGTCAGAGAGGCGATGCTGCAAGTGTTGTGGAACAGGTATGAAGATCTGATAATGAACCCGAATGAGTCTGTTGATGCATTCTTTGACAGGGTGAATGTTGTGGTCAAAGACATGCGAGGTATTGGTGAAATTATCAAAGAAATAAAAATTTTGATGTACATATTGAGAAAACTTCTACCTCGGTTCAATCTGAAAGTTTCTGTTTTGGAAGATAAAGACCCGAAAGAATTGATATTGGATAACCTGCACAGCACCCTTATTGCATATGAAATGAGAAATGATGATAACTACGCTGTGGAAAAGGGGAAATCCAAAGATGTGGCATTTAAGGCCATCAATAATCTCATCATTGAAGATTCTCAGGAGGAAGAAGAGACAGATGAGGTAATGTCATTCCTCTCCTCAAACCTTCATAGAGGAAAAGGAAAGTTCAAAGGGAAACTTCCTCTTACATGCTTTAGATATGGAAAGGTTGGACATCTCACAACAAGATTCCCTAAAAAGTTTCAAGAAGAAAATTATGAATATGATTTTGAAATTCCCAAGAAGAAATCTTCTACCTATGTGAAAGGGAAGAAGAATTTCAAGAGAAATTTCTTCAATAAGAAAAATCTTCTTTCACAAGAAATAGATAGGCATTTGGAGAGCCAAATTGGAAGAAGATATTGAGGAGAAGAATCTTCTTTCAAAAGAAACTGACGCTAGAGAAGAAGAAGAAGAAGTTGAAGGAAGAGTTGATATGGAAGCCGAATTGGAAGCAACTCTTGAGGAGATAGATGTTTGGAGAGCCAAAACAAAGAAAGCCAATAAAGTGGTTTGTGATGCAAAACTCTATATCCAATGATAGGATGAAGAAAAGTCTGATCTATTAGAAGAAATTGAAAGACTAAAATCCTCAACACCGGAGAGCTCAGAAAATATTGTTTAGCATAAGCTTAAAATTGAGGAAAAAAGGAAGTAAATTTATTGTTTGAATAACACAGGAAAGGAGCAGGTCAGACGTATCAAAGAGCTTGAAGAAGAAGTGGTCTGTCTGTGATGAAAAATTAAGGATCAAGAAAAATTCTTGACCCCCAATGTGATATCAGAAAAGAAGGCCATTCAGAAGACAGAGAAGATGTAATAGGAGGCTCATAGTTCAGTAGGAGTGAAGTAGCAAGAAAGATCAAATTCTAAGTCTGATTCCGGGCTTGATAAGAAAGAAAAATTTGTGGCAGTTGATGTCAGACCGCAAGCATCCGTCCCAAAATTGAAGGTTGATTTGGGAACAAAGCAAAATTATAATATTCAGAGATCCCAAAGGGAAAATCGTAGTGCTGAAGTAACACGAAGGAATGCACCTTATATCAGGTGTTATTGTTGTGGGAAGATGGGACATTCACATTATGTGTGTTCCATAGCCAAGAGATATAGAAGGGAACAAGAACAGAGGTGGAAGCCAAACAGAGAACGGTTTTCCAGAACATATTTCAAAGGACACTGTTTTTGGTGCGGAGGATTTGGGAACATGGCTAGGTACTACACTTCGACCATTCATAGAAATGTGCCAAAGAAAAATCAAAACATTCGCAAGCAGCAGATCAATAAACTGACAGGTGAGTTAAAAATGAAGAATAGATTTGTAGCTTTTCAATATGAATTTGGTCCATCATACTCTGAGAATGAACAGAAGCCTCAATCCATGCTGAGTGTGAAAGAAAAATTATGAACCAAGAAGAAGAAAAATGAGAAGGTCGTAGTGGCAGAGATTTACCTTAAAGCATCAGATCACTCTAGTGTGTGGATCCTAGATAGTGGTTTCACATCTCACATGACGGGTAATAAGGATCTTGTTACAGGCATAAAATTTGATAAAGAAGGAGTTGTCAAATTTAGAAATGATGAAGGCCTGAAGATTGTTGGCTTAGGGAAAGCCAAGTTTGGGGGCAAAGAAATGAGACGTGCTGATGTCTTTGTAATAGAGGTTCTTAGTCATAACATGATCAGTGTCAGTAAAATATGTGACTCTGGGAACTCTATCCAATTTACCAAGAATATGTGTGTTGTGAAAGGAAAATATGGATCAGTTGTTCTGTAGGGAAAAAGGACAAAGGGAAATCTTTACCTTGTAGGTGGGGAAGAAGATACATTCCTTTTATCCAGAGAGGAATAAAACCAGCTGTGACATAAGCGACTTGGTCATCTCTGCCAACCATCTATGGAAGATCTGGTAAAGTTTGATGCTTCTAGAGACCTTCCCAAACTATCATGTGATCGCACTCATATGTGTGATGCTTTCCAACAAGGGAAGATCATCAGAAAGACATATAGGCCAAAGGAACAAAAATCAACTAGAGTGCTCGAATTGGTGAATGCTGATGTATGTGGACCTATCTATCCATGAGCTATAAATGGGAAAAGGTACTATGTTCTTTGAATTGATTATTATAGCAGAATGGCTTGGATATTTTTCATTACCCATAAGACAGAGGTGTTCAGTTGCATAAAGCAGTATAGGAGAGAATCAGAAAAGATGCTTGGGCAGAAAATTCTGAAATTTCGTACTGATATAGGTACGGAATTCACAAACAGTCAAGTCGAAGACAATCTCGAGAAACACAGGATAAGGCATCAAGTTTCATCAGTGAGAAATCCCCAATAGAATGGAGTGGTTGAGAGGAGAAATCGGATCATCAACAATATGGCCAGAATGATGCTTATTGAAAAGGACCTACCATAGAAATTTTGGAAGGAAGCAATTTTGACATCGGTCTATATCTCGAACAGGTCTCTGTTATGTCTGAAGGAAGGGAAGACTCCGTATGAAATGTGGTACGAAAAGAAGTCAACGCTGAAATACTTTCGAATCCTTGGGAGTAAGTGCTTCATTCTCAATAAGGAAAATCACAGTAAGTTTGAGTCACGAGGAGATGAGGGGATATTCCTTGGCTACTCAGGGAAAAGCAAAGCATATAAATGTTTCAACAAAAGGCTGGAAAAAATTGTTGAGAGCAATGACGTCACTATAGTTGAAAATGAACAGAATACTCAGCGACCCAGTGAACAGTTTTTGGATGAAAGTGATTATGAGATAACAAACACAGGGGGAACAGAAGTGGAAAAGGCTGACTCAGAAGAAGATACTGATGATGAACAAGAAAGTTTCAAGTCTGTGTCTGCAAGGAAGCCAAAGAGTCGAGCTGAAATTGATAAGCAGAATATCATTGGTGATCAGATAGATCCAGTTCAAACTCGATGAATGAAGCCATTACAGCAAACATCATTTTTATCTAAGGTGGATCCAATTTTTTTTTCAATGCAGCTGAAGATGAAAACTAGGTTAAGGCTATGAATGAATATCTTGATCAGATTAAAAGAACCAGACATGGGAGATTGTTTCGAGGCCAGCAGACAAGAATGTCATCGGGACTAAATGGGTCTATCGCAGAAAGATGAATGAATATGGCACTGTGATTCGAAACAAAGCATGGCTAGTGTACAAGGGATACTTCTAGATATAGGGAATAGATGTTGATGAGACATTTGCACTGGTTGTAAGGATGGAGACAATTAGATTATTTTTTACCATAGCAGTGAAAAAAAAGTTCAAAGTGTTCCAGATGGATGTCAAAAATACATTCTTGAATGGGGTTCTGGAAGAAGAGGTGTACATTGAGTAGCCAGATGGTTTTCTCATTCATGAGGATGATAACAAAGTTTTTAGGCTGAAGAAGGCATTGTATGGGCTGAAACAAGCACCAAGAGCATGGTACTCAAGGCTTGATCAATACTTGAAGAAGCTTGGTTTTCAGCGTGGGGGAGTTGATTACAATCTCTATTTCAACAACAATAGTAATCAAAGGATGACGTTGATGGTTTATGTTGATGACATAATATTTTGTGGATCAGATAAATCTCAGTGCAGACAGTTTTCCAAATTCATGAAAAAAGAGTTTGAAATATCAATGATTGGAGAGATAATGTTTTTCCTTTGTCTTCAGGTGACACAAGGAAGAAATGGAACATTCATTTCTCAATAAAAATATGCTAAGGAGGTTCTCAGAAGATTTGGAATGGAAAATTCCAAGGAGATGAAGACTCTGGTTGCTACCCGGATGAAATTATCAAAATATGAGGATGGCAAGGCAGTTAATATCACAGAATATAAGCAAATCATTGAAGTTTATTGTACTTGACCGCAACAAGGCCTGATATTGTTTTCACCACATGCCAAGCAGCGAGATATCAGAGTAATCCCAAGGAAAGTCACATGCTTGTAGTGAAAAGAATACTTTAGTATATCAAAGTCACGGTGGACTTCGGACTGATGTATAATGACAAATATCAATCAGTATTATTGGGTTACACAGATGCAGATTGGGCCGGATCAGCAGATGATAGAAAATCAACATCAGGAGGTGTATTATATCTTAGTGGATTGTGTATTTCTTGGCTAAGAAATAAGAAAGTATGCATCTCATTGATCACCGTAGAGTCTGAGTATATTGCGGCCACTTAAGCATGCACACAGTTATTGTGGATGAAGCAGCAGCTTGAAGATATGGGAGTTGAAGTGAAGTCTCTGATCGGAATCCTGTGTGATAACTCAAGTGATATATATCTCAGCAAAAATCATGTCCATCATTCAAGGACAAAGCACATTGAGATAAAGTATCATTTTATCAAGGAGAAGGTTGACCAGGGAATCGTGAAGTTGGAGTATGTGCCTACAGAACTACAGGTTGCAGACATTCTGACAAAGGTCCTACCCAAGGAAGCGTTTGAAAGACATCGACTGGCCCTGTGAGTTCAGTCGACTCCCCGCACTTGAAAAAGTGTGGATTTGGAACACCCCATATCCCCAAGATATGATGTGTTTTTTCCTAATTTTAGTTGATATGTGTTCTCTACTATGTTATAGACTGAAAAAGAGTGACCTTTGGGTTTGTTGAAGGGGGGGGAAATAGTGATTGTTCAAGGGGGAGACAGTTTGGCTATTTGATAAATCATGATAGATATGGGGATAAGCTGACCAGTGGAGCAGCGTGATAGGGGGAGTAATGAGAAAGGGGGAGAGCATTAAATCTGACGATGCTAGAAGTGATCGATCAAAGAATAGATATCACGACAGTTGAGGATCGTGATAAAAGCAAAAGAGTGTTGTTGGAGAGTGGTAAGAATATTTCCAAAAATTGGTATCAGTTTGGAAAAAATTTGTATCAGTTAGGTGTCAACAGAGGGTGTTATATTTGAAGTGATTCATTGATGAACTTTTCATTTACTCTTGTTTCTCACGCCAAGCATTGTTCATGTGGGCTTAGAGTATGTGTTGAGTAAATCCTTGACCGCTATCAGAATCGTGATAGGAGAATGGTGGATGGAGAAGTAATGATATATATGTTTATGGAAGAGTTGTCAACAAACCCAAAGGGGGAGATTTTTGGGAAAAAATCCCTCAAGGTATCATTAAAGCATTTTTGAGGTGATTGTTTTTGTTGACAAAGTGGACATCTGAGTGGTGATTGTTGACAAAGAAAAACAATGACATACAAATTTTTTGACAAAGGGGATTTCATGGTGGAATGTTGAGTTCAAGAGTTGTGGTTAATGATCCATGTTTGATTAAAGAACTTTGACAAAGAGATGGATGATCTGGAGGCGATACAAAAAGAACAGATACAAGGTGGCACCGTTTTTCAGTGTTTGCCAAATTTTTGGGCCTGAAAATTGACAAAAAAAGAAAATTGGTTTTGGAAAAGAGACTTGCGCGCCGTGTACTTGAAGGATTGGAAACTTGCATGCCTAGTGTTTTTCAAGATCAGAACATGGAAAAATGGCAAAGGGATTAGGGTCGCACAAGTTTGGAAGTGGGTCGCGCAAGTGACTTGCGCGCCATGAAGAGACTTGCGCGCCGATTCCTAGGAGGCTTGATAACTTTATCTCTATATGTTTTTCAAGATCATAACTTCAAAATATGGAAAAGGAAAGAGGTTTTCGCAAGTTTGGAAGTGGGTCGTGCAAGTGACTTATAGGGGAAGAGACCTACGCGCCGAGACTTGCGCGCTGAGGAGAGACTTGTCCACCATCGCGCAGGGTGTTCCAAATTCCTATAAATACTAGACCACCCATCCTCATTCTTCAACAGAGTTAAACACTTTGAGAAATCAGAGCTCCCATCACGCAGGTGTGGTGGTCGCGCAAGTGGTGTGTGGTCGCGCAGGTGAAGTTGCACACCGATGTTATAAGCTATGTGCCAGTTGGTAGTTGCGCACCACTATTGGATTGGGAGAATAAGGAAGATAGTCATGCAAGTTTGGAGTTGGAGAAGATTGTGTCGCACAAGTGTATGAGGAGGACTTGTGCACCATTTGTGACTTGCACGCCGATACTTGCGCACCGAGGTAGACTTGTGTGCCAAGTAATGTTGATTCCCCGCCCATATTTTCGGGCCACGTGGAATCTAGAAGATTTCCTGATACCTTCAGTGCAAAGTGAGATTCATCTACGGGTGAAAGTTGGACTTCAACAGAACATCTACATAAAGAGAAAGTTGCATTCCTTCATGCAAATAAAGAGACCTACAGGTCTATAAACTGTGAGTGGATCCTTTCTGATACAGTGAGCAAAGTAAGAGGAAGAAGGTGATCCTCTCCACTAGCAGTGAACCAGAGAGAGAGAAATAGGGAGTGACCCTTGAGACATTCTATTGTGATAAATACCCATTAAAAACATGTGAATCTCAATACATTGAGGCAGAATTCTATCACATGGATGGAAATGAGAAATCCACGACAAAGGAGGTTACGAAAAGTAATGCTCCAAATGGTTTGGAAATGATTCCAATAAATCCATTCATACATGTGAGTACAGATTATGTGTTTTATATCAGTCAAATTGACTAGATAGACCCAAATCCAAACACTCATATGGAAACTTCCATAATGTCAATTATGGCAACCAAGCCAGAAATCATGGTAGAAATTGTTGATTCACCAAGAAATGATGAAAGTTTAAATGGAGATGTATTCATTTCATCTGCTGAAATCCAGTAATTGTATACTTCATCAACCAGGCTAGAAGATGTTATAGCAATGTCAGAGGTGAAGGATGATGTAAATTATCAATCCATCATCTCTTCTTTATTACCCAAGGAAGAACCTTCATCATCAATAGGATCATAAATTGCAGTCTCTTCTTCAAGATGTTTGAATTTTAACTTCTCCCCTGATTATGGAAGTTCTGATTCATCATCTACTAAGAAAGTTAAAACAAAAGAAGTAACACATATTGAAGAAGAAGAGGAAGATCTCAGGGATGCTCCTCCAGCATTGGAAGAGGTTATCTCTACCACTATAGATGAACTCAGAGAAATAAATTTCGATACAAAATAAGATCTATGACCTACTTTAATTAGTGTGACCATGACTCTTGAAGGGCATGAAATGTATATTTCATTTCTAAAGAAAAATTGAGATGTATTTTCTTGGGATTATACAGAAATGCTAGGGCTTGATCCTGATGTTGCTACTCATCATTTGGGTTTTTCATAAGAACATCGAGGATTCAAGCAAGACACAAGAAGAACACACCCAACTTATGCCTCTAAAATTGAAGATAAAGTCGATAATCTTATCAAGGATAACTTCGTCAGAGAAGTTCAATATCCCAAATGGATAGCTACTGTCCCTGTGAAAAAGAAGAATGGGAAAATTAGAGTTTTCATTGACTTTAGTAATCTTAATTGGCATTGTCCCAAGGATGATTTTCTAGTTCCAATTATAGAACTCTTAATTTATGCAACAGCTGGCTATGAAGCACTTTCCTTCATGGATAGATATTCTAGGTATAATCAAATCCGAATGGCTCTAGAAGATGAATAATTTACATCCTTCAGATCCCCTCAAGGTGTGTTTTTCTATTGGGTAATGCCCTTTGGCCTGAAGAATGCAAGTGCAACATATCAACGTGCCATGCACCATATCTTCAAGCCCTTTTTAGGGAAATTTGTTGAATATTATGTGGATTATTTGGTGGTTAAATCCAGGAAACATTCTAATCACTTGGCTGATTTGGAAATCAAATTCCACAAACATCGACAACACAATTTGAAGATGAACCCCTTGAAATGTGCTTTCAGGGTAACCTCAGGAAAATTTCTCGGCTTTGTTGTACGCCATCGTGGTATCAAAGTTGATCCTGAGAAGAAAAAAACAATCCTTGGTATGTTGCCTCCTATAAATTTGAAGTAATTGAGAGGACTTCAAGGAAACTTGGCATATATTCGGTGTTTCATTGCCAATCTGGAAGGAAAATGTTTACCCTTCACCAAATTAATGAAGAAGTAAGTCACTTACCAGTGGACTGAAGAATGTCAAGAAGCATTCAATATTCTCAAGAAATATCTCTTGATTCCATTGGTATTAATGCCACCTGTTGAAGGAAGACCACTTATTCTCTATGTAACAACTTCAGATCGATCATTAGGTTCCTTCCTTGCCCAAAAGAATGATGATTGGAATGAAAACAACCTTTATTATCTTAGTCGGACTATTCTTGAGGCATAAACTCGATATTCATGTATTGAAAAGTGTTAGCTAGCGTTAATCTTTGTAGTTCAGAAATTAAGACACTACCTGCAACTTCATGAGGTCCAATTGGTATCTCGCAATAACCCACTCAAATTTATCCTTAGTCGTCCAATGCTTACAGGACGTCTGGAAAGGTGGGTAGTTATTTTGTAGCAGTTTGATATCCAGTATGTGTCTCAAAAGGTAGTAAAAAGTCCAAGCTCTGGCTGATTTTCTTCTGGACAACCTTTAGTAGAAGATACATCTTTAGATATTGAACTTCTTGATGAGGAAGTCTTCTATATTCAAGATAATCCTCAAATGTGGGAAATGTACTTTGATGGTGCTTCCAGAAGTCCAACAAGGAAAAAATGGAAGATCCTAAATTCAACAATGTTGGGTTAGGAATTGTGGTTATTTTCCTAGAAAAGGTAGTGCTACCCTATTCCTTCTTATTGTTGGAAGGTGGTACAAATAATGAGGCAAAATATCAAGCTCTCATCATAGGATTGGATTTGGTACTTCAGGCCCAGGTGAATCACTTAAAGGTAAAAGGTGATTCATATTTGGTAATAAAACAAGTCAATGTGGACTATGCCATCAGAAAATAAGAGTTAATCCCTTTTTATTATTATGTTAGAGAGTTAATGGCGGAATTTCCTTTGGAACCAACATTTTCTTATGTCCCGCGATCACAAAATGCTCAATCTGATGCACTGTCTAATGTAGCCATAGCTCTGGAAGATCCAAATTAGGATGAGACAATCATCAGTATTGCCTACCATCATATAGTTTCACCTTATGTTCAAATTAGAACAGAGGAAATCAATTAAATCAGTCCTATTTCTGAACCTTATGGTCATACTACAAGATGGATGACACCTATCAGGGAATACTTTCAAAATGGAACACTCCCACTTGATAGAGTCAGGAAAGAACAAGTCCAGCAATGTGTTCAATTTTACTATTTATGATAGCCTAGATCACCAAAAAATTCTCTACAAGCAAGGTTTTGATGTAATTATCTTCATATGTATTGATGGTGAAGAGACAATGGCTATCATGAATGAAGTACATGCAGGAGTTTGTGGTGCCCACCAGTCTGGACATAGACTATCTGATCAAATTTGAAGGCTTGGATACTTCTAGCCTTAAATGATACAAGATTGTATTGATTTCACTAAGAAGTGACATTCTTGACAATTATATTCCAATTTAATTCATCAACCCCTAGAGTTTCTCCATACAGATAAATACTCATGACCATTTTCAACATGGGGAATGGATGTAGTAGGACCTTACCCTTTGGATATATCCAAGCAGTTTAAGTATATTCTTACTGCTATTGACTTATTTTCCAAATGGGCAGAGGCAATACCTCTTAAAAAGTTAGTTCTAAAAGGATTTTTAGCTTCATCAAGTCTAACATCATTACCAGATTTGGTGTCCCTCATACCATATTGGCAGACAATGGCACCAACTTCTGTTCATCCGAGGTAAGGAAGTTGTATCAAGAATACAACATCAAAGCTAACCATTCATATTGGTATCATGCAGCGGCCAATGGCCAAATAGAATCCTTCAATAATACTCTTTTAAAAATACTACAAAATATGGTGGATAAAGAGGAGAAATCATGGCATGATAAACTTTTTCATGCTTTATGGGCTTATCGGACCACCACCCACACTGCTACGCAGTCAACTCCATATTCATTGGTATATGGAACAGAAGCAGTCTTTTCCATTGAGGTTCAATTACCTTCACTCAGAGTAGCCATTTTTGACCAGTCATCTAGAGATGAACAATCTCAAAATCGATTGGATGAATTGGAACGATTAGATGAAAAAATATTGTGAACCATGCACCACTTGGAAGTCTATCAGAATCGAATAGCACGGGCTTTCAACAAAAAAGTTTGTCTTCACTCATTAATTCAAGGATTATTGGTATTGGTCTTCATAACTCCAATGATACCATGAAAGAAACCTCTAAAGCTTGAGTCAAAGTGGGAATGACCTTACTCGATATATAAGGTCTACTCCAATGGAGCTTATTCTTTAATCTCAATAGATGGAGAACTCATCATGACTCCAACCAATGATATATTTCTGAAGAAATATTTTGTGTAACACAAATGCACCAATGTCCTTGCTGCAGGACATTAAACTGCATAGCCCCCTACATTGTCCAATATGACGTTAAACTGTGTCTGGTCCCTTATATATCCTACATGACATTAAATTGTGCATCGTTAGGGTTGTTACTACCTCTTGTTTCACACACCGAGCATAACTCACGTGAGCTTAGAATAATCTTTAATCATAACACCCTCTCTGGGCCGCTAACCACGCATAAGTCCAAACACCATCTTTAGATCGTTTTCATCAAGTACAACTCAATCACCAATTCATTCTTCGATCAAACTATGCAGACTTTCATCCTTGCCTTCTATGATGGGTACATAGGCAACCTCCCGAGGTTTAAGCCCAAAACCAATATCTTCACATAGGTTCACCTCCATCTCATACGATGTTGATCTATGAATCCCCCTCCGAAACCAATATATTCACATTGGTTCATCATCATCCTTTCTATATAACATTAAACTATACAGTCCCCCATTGTCCTTGCTGCAAGACATTAAACTGCATAGCAATACGTCCTAACTACATGACGCTAAACTGTGCAGCACCAGTCCATGCATATGATCTTAAAATATTCACACTTTTTGTCCTGCACGACAATAAACTACAACATTCTTTGACACCCTCACATGAGAGGTAATCATTATTGACATTGATTTCCAATCATGTTATATTCCAAGGAATACGTGGATATATGCAATGCCCAAGCCTTTAATCTTGAATCCAACCATCATTGCACTAAAATTCCTCTTTCACCCATCACATGTACGAACCAAATATGTGCAGAGGGAATTTCAAGAACTATTATGGCTTGATTCCCATCCTTATGGGATATATAGGAACTTTCGAGTATCCCTCAAACCTAGCCCCAAGTCTCTGGTCCAAACCCCAAATTCCACTTTCAGTCCCTTGGCTGAAAATTCCCCCTGTGAAAACATGAATGTGGTATGAAAACCCTGGTCTTAATTCACATCAGGTTTATAAAAAACACACAATGTGAATCCCTCATTATGGTCTGAGATCTACGACCCTAAACTAAGATCTCTTGCACTCTCATCCCACCTGACGTTAAACTGTATTTCAAGAATTATGTATGGTTTGATTCTCATCCTAATGAGATATGTAGTGAAGTCCATCATCTCAATTTTGGAACCAGCCACAACATGATTATGGTCAGCATTGGTCTATGTATCTTCTTCATTCATTGAACAATACCCATTTTGATGTTTCATACTCCTAACCTTAAATAATTCCAAATCTCCATAACCCTTTTCTTGACTTCTGGTCACAAAATTTCTAATACCTGGGAATTTTTTTTCATGACTATGCAGCACGTGCCCCTAGGTGGCCTTGCATAAGTAGTCTATATGATAGACCTATCAGCCAAAATATGCTATTATTTGACTATTCAGACAATTCCCTTAAGTGGCCCTGCATAATTCACCCCCCTAACAGGTTTTTCAAATAGTGTTAAATTCATTCTTGGGGGAAAAACCTCTTTTGTCCTTATTTGTCTTAAAAAAATATGTAGGGATCTGCAAAAAATATCCATCCTTAATATATTTTTCCCATACTCTTTTTCATTATCTAAAATTATTTAAGTCAATGGTTTATATTTCCCTTCCCTATGTTTGGTTCAAACTTTCACAAGAGTGACATTCATCCAATTCTTTGAAAATCTTGATTGGAAATATCCTCTTCATATTAAAGTACCTATCTCCATACAATAGAGTCTATTCTTTGGAAAATTTGAATCTCCATAAACTTTAACTGGCTGTTAGCAATAGAAAAGTAAAATTTCTCAGAGTTCTTTTTCCTGACTATGCATCACATGCCCCTAGGTGGCCTTGCATAAGTAGTCTAAATAATAGACCTGTCAGCCAAAAGATGTTATTGTTTGACTATGAAGCCAATTCCCTTAAGTGGCCCTGCATAATTCAACCCCCTAACGGGTTCGTTAAATAGTGGTAACTTCACTCTTAGGAAATACTTCCTCTAATGAATTTTATCCCTTTTTTCATGTCATCCGTCAGATTCAAAATTTATTAAGTCTTATTTTACATGTTTTCCCCCATACTTGAATGTGGTAATATGTTTTCAAACAAATTATCAAGGAATTGAGTCAATTTTAATCCATTCGGTCAAAGATATTCGACCTTAAACTTTAGACTTTTTATGTCCGACATGAATGACTTTAAACTGCCAACAAGAGACAGGGAACTCATTAAATTGGGAACCTGTAAAAGGAACTCTGAACAAAAGTCGAGTCCCAGCTTACTAAAGGTACATTTTGTATGATTTAGGCAATATTGAGCAAAAAAAAAGAAGCAAAGTTTGTGTGGTTATTTATATAATCCTATCAACAATTAAACTATGCTTTTACTAGGCCCATTGTCTTAGTTATATATATATATATAAGTAGTTAACAAGAGAATTCAGGTACAAATGATTGAAGAAAAAATGTCTTCTTCATTGATGCACAAAATTAGAAGAACATCCATAGATTGGATTATCTTATCTTTTTCAAGAATTAAAAGAGGATTTCAACATAACTCTTCATTTGATTTACGACATCTCGAGATTCATCAGCAGCAACATGATGTTCATTTACTCGACCAGCTTCACTCTTTTCAGCTTGATGGAGTCCTTTCTTGGAATCTATGATTGATTTCATACCATTCATTTGGACTCTTTCCAATGAATTGTTAATCTAGTCATGTTCCCCAATAACAGCATCTAACTATTGCTGAAGTTGCGTCTGCTGGAAAAATTTCTCCTTGATCTTATGCTTCAGCTCCTTTAACTTTGTAGCATGATCAGCCTCAGCTCAAGACACTGCAGCCTAAAATTCACCAATATTAGTCAACAGCCTCGCTCTGGTAAGATCTTGACGGTACTTTTGCACCTGATCCCTCCATAATTTGACTTGTTTCACCGCGACATGGAACTCTTGATATCCAAAACTTCCATGTCCCAACATGACAAACAAGGATGACAGTCGCGGGATCATCGAAGACAACTCTGTAAGAGGCACTTCATATATGATCTTCCATATATTCTGTCATGACTTACGACATGAGAATTGGAGTTCCTTTTTCACATTTGGGTCTGATTCAGCATCACTCTCAAAGGGGGGAATATAGTCCGAGACTAATGCACTTAAAGAAGTGACATGTTCTGCTCCTTCCCCCCTGACCCCTGGTACTTCACTTTCTACTCCCGTTGGGGCAGAGGTTGAGAACTCACCTCTAGATTTAGCCACTGAAGTTGACGTCCCTACATAGTCAATTGAAATCTTTGGTTAATTTTAAAGGATAAAAAAATTTAGTTATTTTACAATTTAAGTATAGCCACAAATATTATCATCTTTTACCCAACGGTAGATCAGCAGTATGAGAAGGATCTTCCCTCATCTTTCCTATCCTCAACAGGATTTTTAGGATGGGTTTCAGGAAGCTCTGACATGTTAAGTTCCACTTGAGCTAGCGTCTCTGCAATGATAGGGTTTTCTCTACCCCCTTCAGGCATCGGCAGATTAGCAGCTTGCTCAGACGGAACTGTATATTTCAACCAATCATGGTCAGAGATGTAATAAAAAAATTAACAGGACTAAGGATAACACTCACATCCAAAATCTTCTATGTCACATGGTAATTTAACATGATCTAAATTTTCTTCAAAATACGTGCCAATTTTCATAATTTCATCTAGTGATTTCTCAGATTCTTGGTTAGTCTCACCAGTGAGAGCATTTGATTTGTCTTCTTGGTGACCATCCTACTGCGACCTTTGACCTCAGACAGCTTCCTCAGAGAAAATTATGGAGTCAGTTGCAGTGGCTTCCAAATATTCTGGTGTAGGTGTTGAACCTAAAGCATCAAAGAATGGGAGTCAGTTGATGTTTTCATTTAATGTTCTATGAAGTATTGTTAATTTACCAGAAGCAGGCTCTTATCTCCTTGCAGCAGCAACAGGAGCAGTACTGGGAACAGACACTGGCTCTTCTTCAGGAGCAACAAGGTCAGCATAAATTAGAGATTGTTCACCAACACCCATCGTCGTCCTCAAAGGAGGGTCAGTCCTCTCCCTCAAAGGAGAAATTTAAGAATCCCCTATAATCCCAAGAAATATGAGCAATCTTTTCATGAGTTAAGGATTTATGACTATCCGAAGGACTTACCACTACTGATGAATCATTTGGCTGTGGACTGCTTCCTTCGATGCCTTTGCTTATTTGACTTTTTTGGTGTGTTAAAATAATCACCTCCAAATATAGTAATTGGAGAGTGAAAATCCCTTTCTAACTCCTCGTCTATGGCTTACCGTCCTGGAGATACTTTTCCCGGTTCACGGGGAGATTCAGTGGCTTCGAGAGCTGTGCCACCAGGGCTATACTATGGTGAAGGGACCTTAGTAGTTCCTTTCTTTACAAGATACAGGATGAAGAAAGTATTTTCCTTGAGTAAAAATGCTTTAACTGAAATCAAGTTGTAAATAAAATAAGGAAAGAGACTTACATCTTCTAGAGCCACGTAATCATTCCACTCTTCATCTAATGAAGCACCAATCCCCTCAGTGGTGCCATGATTCATCATTTCCTTCACCCTATTGGTAATAGGAATGGAATCATTAATGGCATATTTGAGCATTTCCAGCTCTCTAATACAAGCCTGCACTTCATCAGTGTTATCATCGAAGAAGATATCAGTGGAAGCCCATAGATCCCCCACTCAAGAGATATGTAGCCCTTCGTATAATTCCATACAAGCAGTTTCAGCATCACAATATAAACTCCTCCATGTCTGGATAGCCTTTGGTTATAAATATTCAGCATGTGCACTAGAAGGCCATGAGGAGGGTCCTACAATCTGGGACTTTAACTTCTTCCCAGCTCCTACAATCACAGATAATGGATAAGAAAATGAAACTTGTTGCTCTATAAAATAATGACTACAAAATTTCCTTAATGATATAGCTCACCAGGAGTCTATGGAGTAGGTCTCTTGACTCTGGCAGGAGGATTATATCTGGTACAAGACCACTTTTAAGCATGTCGTGCCTCATCATCCCCATCCTAAGAATCCAGAGAATCAACCCCGGGTGAGGAACCTGGTGAATAAGCTCCAGGTGAGGAAGAGTCACCTTCCAGATAAAGGGTTGCTTTCCTGATAGTTCTCTTTTTTGTCCCCACCTGAGAAACTAGATGATTCAGTACCCCTTCAAAGTATGATGCTACCCAGTTCTCGGCATACCATGTAGTCAATTGACTCGTCGCTCCAGCAACTGGTAGATCAAACATTTCCCCAGTTTTCTCCATAGCTGTCAGCAACCATAGTTGTCAGGAAACCATTAGATGCTGCTCTGACCTGACATGCATGGGAGGGAATACAACAATCTGCTGCAGACACTTGAATTGGTGTGCAAATCGATATGGATCATAGACCTCGCATATAATCTCTCCGCCAATTTTGGTGTCCAATACACCATCTTTACAATCCAACATATACGACCTCAATTCCAGGCTAGCTATTCCATCATCAACAAACCGCCTAGTTGGTAGGTTTCCATAAGGAATGAAATGAAATTACTTGAACATGATCAGCCTCACCTTCAGATCATTAGGATTGAGGGACAACGGAGAAATTCCAGAAAATGCCTGCACCGATGGCCTAAAATAACTTCCAGGAACCTGTACTCCACTCTGTACAGCGTATGTCCTGAAGTGAGTGGCGATCCATCCCCATAAAATTGGAATGGTCCCACTATTATCAAATGATCCTTACACATATAGACATGGAGTAAGCTTCTTTGAATCTTCTCCAAAATCGAGGTGTCCAACCCAACCATTTTTCTCTCAGCCAACTTGGCCGCAACAACAAAGGTCTCTATCCTGATGCCTCCCTTTGAATCCATGACTGGTAGAAGATAAACACTGAGCCACAAAGCTAAGAAGCCCACCATACGGGTCTTCTCTGGGATTATTTGATCCACTTCATACCCCCACTTTTCAAACTCTCCCGCTTCCAGAGTTATCCAGAATGTGCCAAGAGCACCCCTCTTCTCTGTTCTGGGGCAACTGGTAGGATGAGTACAGGTGGGCCCCTTCTCCTTCTTCTTGATAAGAAACATATTCATCCAATCCTATAGATGAATATCCTTTCTAGAATGAGTTTTGGTGGACTTTGAATTATTGATCTTGTGGATAATTTTCAATAACTCTCATGCCAAATCCGGAGTCTTCTCTGAATCATTCCAGGTCACCTTGTGGGGGGATTAATTCATCATACACATTTCCCAAAATTGGAGTCCTGAGATCTTGTAGACATCCCACAAGATAGTGCATAATTCTCCATGAGTCAGATGGAAAGAATTGGTTTCTGGGCTCCAGCGACTAATTAGCTCCGGCACAGAATTATCATTACTATAGACATATGTCTGCACAGCCCAAACGACTTCATATATTGCAGTTCCCTTCAAATCCTCAAAAAAATCTGCACAGGTTTGTCGCACCCAATATGTCCACATAAAAGTCGGCTTCACACCTCCTCTAGGACGAAAATCCCAACTCTTTTTCCATCCATTGGATTGGTCCATCTGAGAATTTCAGAAAATAGAGGGATAGCAGTGCGGCTGCAGCTCAGGCTTGTGAGGTTTCATATCTGCAGTACATGGGCTATGATGCATTATGTATGCCATCTCCACTATTCCAATATTGACAAATGATCCTGCAACTGAGACATTTAATGAAGCAAAATTGGTTTAAGTTTGAAACCAGTAATGAGGAATATAATTCTTTGCATTTGGAACGTTGACTCCTTGCAGATGACCATTGCTAAATAAAGGAAAGTAAATGCTTTATGGGAAATTAACATGATACTTCTTCATGTACTTGGCCAAATATGGGAGAGTACTGTAACAGATATCATAGTATTCATGGCCAAAAAATTTCATCATATCATTAATTTTCTTGCTATCCAACTCATCTGGTGATCCAATTATTTTGGGAGCCATTGAATCTGCACAAAGATCTAACAGTTAATATATAAATAAGTTTGTTTTTTATGAAATAATTGTGAAGAAAACAAAACAAATAGCTAATTAATTAAGGTCGTGCAAGTGTGGTTGCGCTAGTGTGGTCACGCAAGTGTGGTCATGTAAGTGTGGTCATGCAAGTACTTTCGCACAAGTTAAAATCTTACTAGAGAAGCGTGACACAGGAAAAAAGCAAGCGACTAAAGAGATGAAGACACTTGCGCGAGAAGAGCTCAAAAACTCAGAAGGCATGATGGTTTGCACGAAGTGAAAACCATATATATAGGGGATCCTACAACCCTGCATACCAGAACCTATGCGCCAGAACCTGCATGCCTACCACCTGCGCGTCGCCGAACTCTTGTTTCTCATTTTCCTCAGAGTTAAATTCTCTTTCCTTTTTTGGATCCAACTCTGAGGGGGACTTTTTTTTATGCTCCTTTCCATCACAGAGTCTAACGAATGAAAAGGGGAATACCTTAAGCACAAGGAGAGTCATCCTTTTAAGAACATCAAAAATTGACAAAGGCATGAACAAGGAAACTTTTAAGAAGAGGTCACACAAGTTTCATTCTGGCCACGCAAGCCACTTGCATGCCACATTTTGGGTCGTGCAAGTCACTTGAACACCCTATTATTTTTTCCCAAGGTGTTCAGTGGCCTATAAATAGCCCATGTGCCCCCCCATTTCGAGGATGAATTTTCAAAAACTTAGATTCAAGCTCTGGTCACCCAAGCCTTTTTCTAAAGTCTTACGAACACTTCTAAGGTAATTATTTACCTAGAATAGAAGCTCTAAAGAGGAAGAATAAGGACTAAGTATTAGAAGTCATCAATACTTGCGCGCCTAAGTGTCCAGCCCTTAAGATAGGTGAAGACATTTGTGCGCCGCCTTTCCCTTTCAAGGGAACTTGCGCGCCACCCTTCTGGAATCTTCTAGGGTTGATACTAAGTGCTTGAGTTCAAAGTCGCCCAAGTATTACCCTATGGATTCTTCTTCACCCAAGTTGAATCATGTCGTGCAATTATACTTGTATGACCAAGACTTGCATGCCAGAACAATACTTGCATGCCTCCTTCCTAGTCACCCCCTTTCCTCAAATCCACCTCTCCTCTTCAAAGATAGCCTTCAAAACCCTCTTCAAAGCCATTTTTGGCATGGTTACTTTGTTGGATTCCTTATCTGAAAGTAATCATGAGAAGATCTTTTGGTTTGTTCCTCCTTATCAGGAGTAAGCCCCGGTCTTAATTTCTTTTGATTTGGGATTCCTTTTCAGGAGTAAGTCCCGGGTTAAAATCCCAAATCTTCATGGACCATACTCTTGGGCTTCTTTCCTAAAATTATTTTTCTTCATTTACTTGGGTAGTCATACATACGTAAGACCCACATCATTTCTTATGATTGCATCTTTCGTGGCACAATCGTCATTTTTATTGATACCTCTTGTTTATCATACCGAGCATGACACACGTGAGGTTAGAGTGTAAAAGTAATTATGACATCTCTCCTTGGGCCATTAATCATGCATAAAATTCATACTTCTTCACCCGAAATACGTATACTTTGATCTCTACCATAAATGTAGATTACATAGGAAGCCTTTATAAAGTTTAAGCCCATCGTTCATTAATTCTTTTCCGTCTCATATGATGTTAAAATATACCCTTCTTATCGAACTACGTGGGTTCGGATTCCTTTTCTAAATGAGGATACGTAGGTATCCCATATCTGGGTACGATCCCAACTCTAAAATAATCTTGTCTTTCTGAATGAAAATAAACTTCAAGTTCCCCACTGAGTGGCTTTAAAACTAGTATGGTCATCATAATGACCAAGATATTTCTATATAATGTGTGGAAGGATACCATTGACTAAGAATATCTAATTCATATGGATGATTATCAATTGATAAAGAACCTAAAATACATATAAATTATTTTCTAAATTCCCTACATATCAATCATTTATTGCAAAATCTAATGAAAAAAACTCATTTTCATGCTTGGTAAATTAATATGGATTCATGAACATAACTTAAATCTATAAGAGAGTCCCAGAGTAGACAATAATTCCCCCCAAAAAGGTTTGATGAGTCTGAACTCCCATCCTCTCAACCAATAAAAATTCGTAGGCCTCATCAGTCCACAACTAATGGGCACCTACCTTTGGAAAGTACGTTCAAATGGATATATAATCATTGGATGTTTCCAAATCTACGAATAAACCCATTAGAAACTGATTGGAATGTTTGAACCTTAAACAAACAAGGTCATCCCCATTTCTAGAAGAAATAATATGATATGTGAAATCCATTATGAAACCCGTTATATTCCGTGGTTTAATTTCTGGAATATGATTTTTAGATGTTATATTTCCATGTGGCATATATGGTTATGACCATTTTATTATGTGACGGTTTGGAAGAGAAATATATATCACTTAAATTACTTAGGTAAGGTTATATATGTCATGATAATTTTTTTTATAATGAATAAATACAATTCAAGAATTTTTAACAATTATGACATTCTTATTTATGTACATATGTTATATGTGAACATGATTCTAGAATTGTTCACAACTATGTGATGTATTTGACCATTATATTATGATGTTTCATTATTATGAATATTTCAAATTAAATGAAATTATCAAGTGATTCCCCCATGATTATGATGATGATCCTATGATTATGAATTAATGAGGTTTATCATGCTCATCTTTGTACTATTGATCCATGTCCCTTCATCCTCCAATGATATTTCTCTACCTGCTCAGGTTTTTAGCTCATCCCTTTCTTTGAAATATATACATATGTTATTTCATGTATTAAAGAGAATGTGAAAACTTTTAGGATGATAAAAAATATATTTTTTTAAATAATATCTATCTTTTGTTACGTACAAGTGAAGCATGAGCCTGATTTTCCAAAGATACTAAACATTTTTGTCGACCTCACCTGTTTTGATAATCCCAATTATGCTTTCACCTGTTTTGATAATCCCAATTATGTTTTCACATACTTTGATAATCCTAATTAAATGTTTATCTACATTCTAATTTTCTCAATCTATGATATTCTATTATCAAGATGATAATAATATTAAAATAGTCCTTGAAATATGTTAATCAATGTTTATCCATGGTTATATGAGTTCTGAAGTAATTCTAACCCAATCGAATATGTTTTTCATAAAATAGATAAGTGTTAAGTCACTGATCTGCATATTGCTACTGATACAAAGCTACCGGTACTTAGTTTACCGATAGACTTAGTCTACCGATAGATAGAGTCACCGATAAGCTAAGGTCACCGATACGCAGAGCTACCGATATGTACAAGTCCACAGGTAAGCATAGAATAAGGTCACCGATACAGATAGATACCAATAGAACAAGTCTTCCGATAGTACATAATGGAGATAACGATGTGCATAAGTCTACCGATACACATAATCCCTGGAACTAAGCGAGCTACCGATACTGACAGTCACCGATATATAGAGCTACCGATAGACCCAGATCTACCGATAGACCAAGAGCTACCGATATACAGAGTCACCGATATAGAATGAAGCTACTGATACAAAGTAGAGCTACCTATAGATCAAGAGCTACCGATAGAATGAAGTCACTGGTATATAAAGCTACCGATACCAAAAGCTACCGATATCAGGAGCTACCGATACAAGTTTAAAGAGCTACCGATAGAAGGTAACTGCTACACAAATTCCATTGTACACATCTACCAAAAGAAGGCTACTAATGATTGACCAACCAGTCAAACTCTATACTCTCAATACTATTTATTTATTAAGATAACGGTTAAATTTGATGTTTTTAATGCATTTAATGTTATTTAATGATATCTGTTGGCATGTCAGGGAACCGTACCTAGTACCCATGCAAAAGGTAATCATTCTTTTTTGACAGATCTGAAATCTATAAAAGGGAAGATAAAGATCTAGCTGAAAGTGGGGTGAATATAGAAAGATCATAGGAAAGAAACTAAGAAGGTGCTTAAAGTATAAATCAAGAGCTGAAAATTGGTGCATACAGAAAGACTACATCCATACTCCAAGAACACTAGACATACATGAAGCAATTCATTTCTAGAGGAGAAAAAAAGTTTCATCTTGAGTGAAGAACTACAACAAACACTTTATGCAATTAGGCTGATAAGCTGAACCTGAAAACCAAGTAATAAAATGACACTCTGTTTTTCAGACAAAAACTAGATAAGGACTCAGAAGCTTTTCTCACTAATCAAATGAGTCCAAAGATGCACTGGAAATCACTAAATCCTTTCTAAACTTATTCACACTTAATTTAGTGACTCTTTCATTTACTTTTTGAGAAGTGTGTGTACCCTGTTTATTTTACACAAACACTATCTCCTGAGCTAAGATGGAGGATTCTTAAATCCTCATTCAAACTCTATAACTCCCTTGTATCCCACTGTGGATAGTGGTAGAGGTCGAGTAAGACCTGGACAGCTGTGAGCTGTTGTTTATTTTCCCATATAGAACTGTGGTAGAGGTCTTTAAACCTGGACAGTCTTCGCAATGTTTTTTACCCTGATCCAGGGTGTGGATCAATTTATATAAATTTTTTGAGAGGACTAAGTCTCTTCTTGAGACTGAACCTCTTGGTTACATCTGCTGTGCATTTTAGTTTAAGTCATAAGTATACTCTATATTTCATATTCAGATGCTAGTTAATTTGAAATACAAAACTATTTTAAAGTTACTTTGATAGTTATATTAGGAAGTTTTTATACTTATTGTAAACCAGTAAGTTAGTTTCAAAAGTTAATTTAATCTTCAGATTAAATTAACTGAGACCTAATCAATATTTGAGAAACTAATTGAACATTTACACTCTATATAAATTCACTATAGTTTAACTTTGTTTTAAAATAGGGGGATTTTAAGAGAAATATTTCTAATAGAAATTTTTAATAGGAACTCAATTCACCCCCTCGTGAGTGTCCACTCTGACCAACATTTGGTATCAGAGGTTGTTTTTATTAATACAAGTTTTCAAAACATTCTATTTTTCAACTGTGTTTTTAGTAGCATCTTTAAAGATCTTAAATTTCTGTTAGTTATAAATTTTATCTCTTTAGTATATTTTATAAAATCTAGTTATGGACAATAGACTAGAAGGTGCTGCTACTAACATGCCACCTTTCTTTAATGGTACAAATTATTCCCAGTGGAAACTTAAGATGAAAATTCATTTATAAATTATGGGATTTGATATCTGGACTTCTATAGAAACTAAATATAAGATTCCAGCAACTATTAGAACTACTTGGGATGAATCTACTAAGACAACTTACAGTAATAATTGTAAAGCTATGAATGCCCTATATTGTGCTTTAGGAGATGAAGAGTTCAATAGAATATCTGCTTGTAAAACTGCCTATGAAATATGGGATACTTTGAGTGTTTCTCATGATAGAACAAATAATGTTAAAGAAATGAGATTGAATACATATACTATTAAATATTATAATTTTAAAATGAAGACTGATGAACCTATCTATGACATGTATCTCAGGTTCAATGAGATTTTCAATACAATGATCTCTCTTGGAAGAGATGTCACTGCTAAGGAACAAATCATGAGAATATTGAGATGTCTACCAGATCGATGGAGAGGCACTTCTGTTTCAATTAGAGAATCATGTGACATAAGCAAAGTACCAGTCAAGGCACTCATTGGTAAGCTTATGATGTATGAGGAAGAACTCAAGGTGAATAAGGAGGAAGATGATGAACCTAAAAGGAAGACTGTAGCTTTTAAATCTACTGCTTCGAAGAGCAAGGACAAAGATAAAGTTCAAATACTAACTGAAAGTTCAAAAAATGAAGATTCAAACTCTAACAGTGATGCTGAGATGGATCAAATAGCTAGGAGATTCAAGAAGTTATATAGGAAGAATAAATTCTTTAGAAAATCAAATTACAAATGAAATTATGACAACAAGGTTCATTGGATGAAGGATTGGAAAAATCCTGACAAGAATGATGAAGTTGTCTGCTATGAATGAAAAAGGAAAGGTCACATTAAATCAGACTATCCAAAATTAAAGTTCAAAAGGAAATATGACTACAAGGAAAATAAGTATAAGAAAACTATGAAAGCTACTTGGAGTGATTCAAAAGACAGCACAAGTGAATCTAAAGTTTCTGATTATGAAAACAATCATGCCAACATGTGCTTCATGACCAATACTTATGAGGTACCTATTTCTCCTATGCTGAATGATTATTATTATGGATCTGATTCTGAATCTAAAAACATGTCTAGTGAGGAACTATTTGAATATTGTAACATGCTATAAGAAACATGTAATGAACTTAAGGACAAGTACAAAGCTTTAAAGAAACAGCATGCTTTCACTGCCAATGTTAAATCTTCCCTTGATATAGAAAAAGAAAAGAATGCTCAACTGTTAAAAGAAAATGATGAACTGAAACTATCTAATGAGAAACTTAGAAAGGACTTAGAAAAATTCACAAATGGAAAATATACACTTATACAAATTCTAGGTAAACAAGTGGCACCAAAATATACCACTGGAATAGGCTATCAGCCTGGACAGAGGCAGTTTACCAAAAATCGATTCATTCCTAAATCTGGACAAAATTCTGCTTGGTCTAGTTCTAGAAATTCATATGCTTCAACTATTTACTCACATAGTTATAGATCAAATAGAGTTTACCTTTCAAAATCTGTTTAATATACAAATTACATGAGACCAATAAGAAAAATTTTGATACCTAAAGCTTTGATTTCTAACCTATCTGGACCCAAGAAGATCTGGGTACCAAAATTATTTTTCATCTAAATCTATTTTGTAGGAAACTTTCTTGAGGAGTTCCCATAAGAAGATATGGTACATGGATAGTGGATGTTCAAGGAATATGTCTAGGGATTACTCATGCTTCAAGAACTTAATCAAGGTTGACGGAGGCTATGTCACCTTTGGTGATAATTCTAAAGGAAAGATCATCGGCCTAGGCCAAATTAGTAACACTGATTCAGTTTTGATTTTTAAAGTTTTATTTTTTGATGGACTTAAGTATAATCTGTTAAGTATTTATCAATTATGTGATGATAACTTTAATTTTAAATTTGAAAATGATTCCTGTAATGTTTTTAACTCTAAAAATGTTTTAGTATTTTTTGCCTTGAGAAATGAAAATGTTTATGCTATTGATTTTAATTCTTTAGCTAAACAAAATGTTACTTATTTAAATGCTTTACATAAGGAATCTTGGCTTTGGAACAAAAGATTAGGACACTGTAATATACATTAACTTAGAAAAATGACTTGGAAGAACTTGGTTAGAGACCTGACCAAAATTTAATTTCCAAATGACAAAGTTTGTAATCCCTATCAAAAGGGAAAGCAGCATAAAGTTTCTTTTAAATCAAATAAAGAAGTCTCAACTTCTCAACCTCTTGAGTCGGTTCACATGGACTTGTTTGGACCTTCTAGAGTTTCTTGTTTAAATGGGAAACACTATGTCTATGTCCTAGTAGATGATTTTCTAGATATACTTTGGTATACTTCTTGGCTCACAAAAGTGAATCTTGTTCTTACATTATTAAATACACCAAGTCTATAGAAAACATTAGTGGAATTAAGATTAAAACCCTGAGAAGTGATCATGGTCATGAGTTTGAAAATCATGAGTTTGAATCTTATTGCTCACACAATGGCTATAGTCACAATTTCTCTGCCCCTAGGACACCTCAACAGAATGGTGTGGTAGAAAGAAGAAATAGAACCCTTTAAGAAATAGCAAGAACCATGCTTAATGAGTATGACCTGCCTATTTATTTTTGGGTTGAAGTTGTGATTATAGCTTGTTATATTATTAATAGAGTCTTAATTAGACATGTTCTCAAGAAGACCCCATATGAATTATGGAATAATAGGAAACCTAAAGTTAGTTACTTTAGAGTCTTTGGTTTCAAAGTCTTTATTCTTAATACAAAGGATAATCTTGACAAGTTTGCTTCTAAAAGTGATGAAGGAATTTTTCTTGGTTATTCTTTAACTAGAAAATCCTATAGAGTATTTAATAAAAGGACCAAATGTGTGGAAGAATCTGTTCACATCAAGTTTGATGAAACTGATCCACATGAACTTAAACCATCTCTTGATAATCTTGAAGAAGATTTGAGTATTCTGGACCTTTATGATAAAACTAAAGAACCTGCTGTAAAAACATCCAGTTCTGGTTATATGCAATAATCTGATTCTATTGAACCCGAACCTATAGATGAACCTGAAATTTCTAGTCCTACCTTTACTAGATCAACTAGGATTCTAAAGAATCATCCTTTGGATGCTGTTGTTGGTAATCTTGATAGAGGGACACATACTAGAGCTTCTCTAAGAAACTAGGTTGAACATCAAGCTTTTCTTTCACAGTTAGAACCTAAAAATATCAATGATGCTATCAATGATGAATTTTGGGTAATGGATATGCAAGAAGAGTTGAATCAATTTGAAAGAAACAAAGTCTGGGAATTAGTTGAAAGACCTAAGGACACTTTAACCATAGGCACTAAATGGGTCTTTAGAAATAAAGTTGATGAGTCTGGAAACATAGTTAGAAACAAAGCTAGATTTGTTTCACAAGGATATAGTCAAGAGGAAGGTATAGACTATGAGGAAACCTTTGCACCTGTAGCGAGATTAGAAGCCATTAGGATTTTACTTGCCTATGTTGCTCATCTGAATTTCAAGTTATATCAAATGGATGTCAAAAGTTCCTTTCTAAATGGTTTTATTGTTGAAGATATTTTTGTTGAACAACCACCTAGATTTACTAATCCTCATTTTCCAAATCGTGTTTTCAAACTTTTTAAATCTTTATATGGTTTAAAACAAGCTCCAAGAGCTTGGTATGATAGACTTAGTGGTTTTCTTATTTCAAAAAGTTTTACTAAATGGATTGCTGATCCAACTCTTTTTATTAAAAGAATTTCTAAAGATGTATTGATAGTACAAATCTATGTTGATGATATTATTTTTGGATCTTCTAAACATTATTTATGTACTGATTTTTCAAAAAGTATGCAAAATGAATTTGAAATGAGTTTAATGGGAGAACTCAAATATTTTCTTGGATTTCAAGTTTTTCAAAATGAAAATGGTATTATTTTAAATCAAAGTAAATATAAAAAGTATCTTTTAAAATGTTTTGTTTTGGATAGTATTAAGGAAAGTGATACTCCTATGAGTATAATCTCTAAATTGTATGCAGATGAAACTGGGAAACTAGTGGATCAAACAAATTATAGAGGTATGATTGGAATCTTACTTTACATTATTGCTAGTCGACCAGATATTATGTTTAGTGTGTGTATGTGTGCAAGATTTCAAGCTAATTCAAAAGAATATCATTTAATTGCTGTTAAAATACTTTTCAAATATCTTAAACATACTGAAAATTTAGGTTTGTTTTATACAAAAATACAATCTTTTGATTTAATCAGTTATTCAGATGCTGACTTTGCTGGTTGCAAGCTAGATAGGAAGAGCACATCTGGAACATGTCATATTTTGGGAAAGTCTCTGGAATCTTGGTGTAGTAAGAAATAGTACTTTGTTGCATTATCTACTGCTGAAGTAGAATACATTGATGCGGGTATTTGTTGTGCACAAATTCTGTGGATGAAACACACTCTTTTAGACTATGGATATGATTTTAAGCATGTTTCAATCAACTATGATAACACTAGTGCAATAAACATTTCAAAGAACCCTATATCTCACTCTAGGACCAAACACATTGATGTAAGACAAGATTTCTTGAGAGATCATTACCAAAAGGGTGATATTACTCTTGAATTTATAGGTACTGAGCATCAACAAGCTGACATTTTCACCAAACCTTTATGTTTGGATAGGTTAAGTTACATTAGGCATGAGTTGGGAATGATTAACCTTGATTGGTAGGTACCTCACCGATGTAACCTCACCGATGTAACCTCACCGATGTAACCTCACTGATGTAATACCGCACCGATGTGATACCTCACCGATGGACCTCACAGATATGAATTCTCACCGATAAACCCTACCGATGAGTGCGCTATTTTAAACTTCTGTCTGCCACCAGAATCTGAATCGTTTTTACTTTATTTCATTTTATTTATTTATTTTATGATTCCTAAATGATAAAAACAAATTCCTAGTTACTTCTCAATCCACCGAGCCTCAAATCCTTTACCCTCAAACCTTAGCTCCCGAATCTCTCAAAAACCCTAAATCCCTCAAACCAGAGATTGCAAAAACCAAAATCCCTACCATCAGAGATGACACTAATGATCCGAATGCAAAGAAGAAGAAGTGCGATCTAGAAGAAAGTGGTAGTGTTGGTAGAACTAGGTCGGGTAGGCAACCAGTGAACCCTCATTTGCAGAATAGAGTTATTGTGATTGAAAAAGAGCTGTGTGTGGAATGGTTGTTTCCTAGAAAATCATTAGTGCTCGAGGTTCTAGAAGATCAAAAGTGGGTAGATTGATTTTCAAACAACAATGGCCCCTACTATCTGAATCTAGTGAAACAATTTTATGAGTTTGTAAGCTTTGAGAAATCATAAGATGAGAACCGAGTGATTTATTATGTGAATGGAAAGGATATATATTTTTCATCCGTTGAGTGGGATGAATGCCTGAAGGTTCCACACGAAGGTGTATCTGGATATGTCTCTAAAGCTATACCACCTACAAGTGATATATTCGATTATGAGACTTCCTTGGAGGAGCTCACTGGAAATAGAAATCAAAGACAAGTGGTGGCTGTTGAAATGGATGGAGGGAACATATTGTTGTTCAAATTTGTTCATCATGTCTTAATACCAAGGAGAGGGTACATTGCGAATTTAAGATATCAGGATATCTATCTCCTGCATCTCTTGAGACATTGCGTAAAAGTGAATCTGTGCAGATTGCTGATGATTCAAATGGAAGACATAACTAGGCCAAAATCAAAGACTAATGCCTTATTCTTTTCCAAGTTGGTCTCAGTGATGATCAAAGTGAAATGGGTAGCTGAGTCTCAAGATGAGACAGCGGTAGTAAAGAATAATTTTTGTATCACAACCACAGTTTGCAAATACATGAAGATAAATTGGAACCCATGGAGAGGAGAGTGGGTTAATGATGACAAGAAGGTATATGACAAATTCAATCCTGTGAATCATCCTTCAAGACCTAAGGATTTGAGGGATCCAGGCCTAGGACCTTATAAAGAAGAACCTGAGTACAGTGATGAGACTGATGAAGAGGAAACTTCTATGGATGATGGAAGGGATCTGGACTTACCTCTAAGTCCTGCTGCTGAAATTGTATCTTCAGAAAAGGAATCGTTAGTAGAAGAAGAGACACCTGCTGATGAGGAAGACCAGCCAGCCCCTGAGCATGAAGAAGAAAAGGAGAACGAATCTGAAGCCTCTGATTCTGTCTTCTTAAGTCTGATTCCATTAATTGGAAGATTAGTTATTCCTAATAAGGATGTAGTAGGAGAAATGGAAGAATTTGTACCTAATCCAGAGGACCCTCCTGCTGTTGAAAAGATATAATTGATAGTAGAAGATTTTTCTAAGGAAGAAAGACCTGCTGAGAATTCCGTTGTTGTACATGGGAATGCACCCATTGAGGGGGAGCATCAAACCAAGTTTGGAAGTGTTTCAGTGGCTGTTGAGATTGAGGACTGGTCAGAAGACCCAGGTTTTGTGGTTTGTGGATTATACTATCCTGATTCTGATAATGAGGCATCCCTCAATAGACCAAAGATCATTTATGATTTTGAGACTGAGTTGTTACCTGAATATGTGGTCAGAATGCATGACCTGGATAATTTGAAGAAAAATCTTAAGGTCGGTTTTGTGGAAGAGACAAGGAAGATGGAAGTTTCACTGGTGTCATCAATTCAATCGATTATGAATGACTCAGTGTCCAGCATAGCATCTGAAAGAGAACCTGTTGTAATTTCTCCTACTGATATGATCACCAGGGTAGACCTTGAATCCTTAAAGGATGAGCTGAAAGAGTCATTTAGTGCTTCTTTTGCTGAGTTGAAGCACTTCTTTGTTGAAGAGATGAGCAATTTGGGAAAATCTTTTGAACTCTCTCTCGGTTGTAATATGTCAACCTTTTTGGCGGAAATAGTGGAAGAAGTTATAGCCTTCCAGACTCAAGTATCTAGACTGTAAGCAGATTTTGAAGCTCTAAATAAATCTATTATCTCTTTAGACTCTTATATGAGTTCTAAATCCCAAGCAAATAAGGACTTAGCCTATGACAAAGGTGTTGTGTTCCAGATGGTATCTGTCTTTGAAGGTTTTAAAACCTCTATGAAAGAGAATGTCAGCACTCAGGATTCCCAAGTGAAAAACCTTATTAGTGGGTTGACCAAAAACTTCAAGGAAACAGTAACCTTCTCTATTGGTTCTGTTGCTTTTATACCTTCAGTGGATTTGAATCAGATTCGAGCTGTGATGAAGGAGGATCTTGGTTTAGCATCAACCAGTGGCTCTATGGACTCATCCGACCTGAAAAAAGTTGTGATTTCTACTAGATATTCACCTAGAGAAATAATGAAGATAGTCCAAGACTATATGAGAGAAGCTTCTTCCTCTTAGAAAGAAGTGAAAGACAAGGTAGACTCTTATTTCCAAAAGGTTTACACCAAGTATCAACTCAATAATCACTTCAAAATTCTGTTAGAAAACCTAAAGTTACCTCCTATCAATCAATCCTTTAGAGAGAAAGTAAACAAACAAAGGGAATTGACTCCAGCCTTGGACAAATTCATGGAGAACAAGGATGATTTCATATCTTCTATAGAGAGAGGTGGAGGAATAATTATGGATTTCAGAAATATTTTGATGCCTTTCCTGCATGTCGATGCTAGGCCAGTGATTGTACCTCCAGCTTTACCTACCTCTACCACTACTGCTTCTCCTGTTCAGATGACTCCAGCCCAAGAAATTCGAAGCCTTACAACTATGATCACTCAAAGAAATCCTTAGTATAGGCCAGGAATAGTGTCAGTGGCTCAGCCTCCTGTGATCATCTCTGGAATTCCTAAGCCTTCACCTGCATCCACACAATCTGAATCGTCTTCTAATCCAAAGGGAAAATCACACATTGAGGATGTGGATTGAATAGGTGGCTAATATGTTTTATAGGAATCCCTTTTATTTTGTTTTCTTTCTATGTACCTTTTTGCAACATATAATACAATTGGATTTCTTTTCTTTCTCAGTTTATTCCTCTTCTCTTTGTTGTTTCCCACTTTTTGATTATCACAAAGGGGGAGAAATATTCTCAAAGGGGGAGAAATATTATCTAAGGAAGAGCTACCATGTTTTTCCCCTCTGATATCATTGCATTTAATTCTACCTTTGATACATTATGTTCTATAAACATACTGTTTTCTCTGAGATAACTAAATTTAATTATATATTCTCTGATACAACTACTCACTATTTTACAACTATAATATCATAAGTTGTGATTATCAAAAAGGGGGAGATTTTTGACCTCACTTGTTTTGATAATCCCAATTATGCTTTCACCTGTTTTGATAATGCTAATTATGCTTTCACATACTTTGATAATCCCAATTAAATGTTTATCTACATTCTAATTCGCTCAATCTATGATATTCTATTATCAAGATGATAATAATATTAAAATAGTCCTTGAAATATGTTAATCAATATTTATCCATGGTTATATGAGTTCTGAAGTAATTCTAACCCAATCGGATATGTTTTTCATAAAACAGATAAGTGTTAAGTCACTGATCTGCGTATAGATACTGATACAGAGCTACCGGTACTTAGTCTACTGATAGACTTAGTCTACCAATAGACAGAGTCACAGATAATCTAAGGTCACCGATACACAGAGCTACCGATATGTACAAGTCCACCGGTAAGCATAGAACAAGTTCACTGATATAGATAGCTAAAAATAGAACAAGTCTTTCGATAGTACAGGATGGAGCTACCTATGTGCATAAGTCTACCGATACACATAATCCCTTGAACTAAGCGAGCTACCGATACAGATAGTCACCGATACATAGATCTACCGATAGACCCAGAGCTACTGATAGACCAAGAGCTATCGATATACAGATTCACCGATATAGAATAAAGCTACCGATACAAAGCAAAGCTACTGATATATCAAGAGATATCGATAGAATGAAGTCACCGGTATATAAGTCTACTAATACCAAAATCTACCGATACACAGAGTAAGAGCTACCGATATTAGGAGCTACCGATACAAGTTCAAAGATCTACCGATAGAAGGTCACTGCTACACAAAGTCTACCGTACACATCTACCAACATAAGGCTACTAATTATTGACCAACCAGTCAAACTCTATACTCTCAAGACTATTTATTTATTAAGATAACGATTACATTTGATGTTTTTAATGCAGTTAATGTTATTTAATGATATCTGTTGGCATGTTAGGGAACCATACCTAGTACCCATGCAAAAGGTAATCATTATTTTTTGCTGGAGCTGAAAGCTATAAAAGGGAAGATAAATATCTAGCTGAATGTGGGGTGAATACAGGAAGATCATAGGAAAGAAACTAAGAAGGTGCTTGAAGTATAAATCAAGAGCTGAAAAGTGGTTCATACGGAAAGACTACATCCATACACCAAGAACACTGAACATACATGAAGAAATTAATTTCTAGAGGAGAACACAAGCTACATCTTGAGTGAAGAACTACAACAAACACTTCATGCACTCAGGCTGATAAGCTGAACCTGAAAACCAAGGAAGAAAATGACACTCTATTTTTCAGACAAAAACTAGAGAAGGACTCAGAAGCTTTTCTCACCAATCAAACAAGTCCAGAGCTACACTACCAATCACTAAAGATTTTCTAAACTTATTCACCCTTACTTTAGTGATTCTTTCATTTACTTTTCGAGCTGTGTGTGTACCCTATTTATTTTACACACACACTGTCTCCTAAACTAAGCTTGAGGATTCTTAAATCCTCATTCAAACTCTATAACTCCCTTGTATCCCACTGTGGATAGTGGTAGAGGTCGAGTAAGACCTGGACAGCTGTGAGTTGCTATTTGTTTTCCCACGTAGAACTGTTGTAGAGGTCTTTGAACCTGCACAGTCTTTGCACTATTGTTTACCCCGATCTAGGGTGTGGATCAATTTATATAAATTATTTTAGAGGACTAAGTCTTGGCTTGAGACTGAACCTCTTGGTTACATCTGATTTTCATTTTATTTTAAGTCATAAGTATACTATATATTTCATATTCCGCTGCTAATTACTTTGAAAAACAAAACTATTTTAAAGTTACTTTGATAGTTAAATTTGGAAGTGTTTATACTTATTGTAAACCAGTAAGTTAGTTTCAAAAGTTAATTAAATCTTCAGATTAAATTAACTGAGACCTAATCAATCTTTGAGAAACTAATTGAACATTTACACTCTGTATAAATTCACTATAGTTTAACTTTTTTTTAAATAGGGGGATTTTAAGAGAAATATTTTTAACAGAAATTTTTAATTGGAACTCAATTCACCCCCCTCTTGACTGTCCACTCGGACCAAAAACATTGAAACTTGACTTTATTACTATTAAGTTATTTATCTTTAAAATTATTTAATAGTTATGTAAAAAATATTTTAGAAACTATTCGATTGACATATAAGTCCTATGACTCTAGCATGAAACATGTCTTGTAAATCCCCACATGTCATAAATTATACCTGGACACCCAACCTCATATCCTACCAACCACAAGTAAAAATACCATTAACCAATATCATTATATATTAAGTGTCTCACTAAAGGTAAAATAACACAACTATAATAATAAATATACAAGAAGAATTATTCCTATATTGGGAAGAATTTATTTCCCCCCACACATGGGGATGTAACTTCTAGGAACATGCATCTTACCAAGGGACAAAATATATTACTCACCCACCTTCCATTCAAAAATAGTATAATAAAAAAAGGTTCATCAATATTAGTTTGTGATGTTTGGAGACAAGATACATTCAATCGCGGCCACAAACTGGTGGTGCCATGTATCTTCAGGTGGGCCTCCCCATATACTAGAGACTAATAACTATAGATGAAAGAGTAAAGTAGTACAACTTGGAGAATATACCCTCAGTGTTATAGTGCAATAATAGAGGAACATTATAAATCATAAACAAATATCCCAGATGAACATCATAGTCTATGAATGTGCCAATAAATAATGAAATTCATCACATACCATAATAGATAGTATAAAATACATAAAATTAACTCCCTAGGGTGGAATATATACAATAGATAACCAAATGAATGAATGAAAGGAAACAAATAAACCCTCCCAATATATTCATGAGTTTGAAGTTTTTCCATCACCCAAACACCATTCCAGCTAACTATTTCAAAACTCAACATTGGGTGCATTCTCATACTTATACTAGTTTTAATAATAGTGTTTTCTTAGGTACCCAAGTTCTATGGATTCCCAAGTAGGTTGTGAGTACAAATTAGTAGGCCATTTTCATTTTATATATATCAACAACACGTACATGGGTGTTTTCCTTTATATCATAATTTTTGAATTCATCATACACACACAGACAAATTTCTTACTATGATACAATACTAAATTTCTTCCATGTGAAAATATTCATCATGAAAATCATTATAATTTAATAGATAATTATTCAACCATTAAAAAACATAACCATTCCCATGTTTTCATTAAGTATATAATTTAAAATAAAAACCATCCCAAGATTTACCAACTTGAAAAATAGTTTATTTGACACAAAATAACTTATTCAAATCTTTGATCTTTTTTACAAATTTTCATTTTACAAACATAACATTTCAAAAAACATTTCCTTATTTACCTAAAATAACCACCATTTTCAATTACCACTCATAATTAAAACACTGTGATATCAATTTTGTATTTTCCAAATGATTAAAAATGTCTATTATATTTTTAATGACATTTAAAATGAATCACATCAGCCACATTTAATTAATACTTTTAAAGGGATTTAAAACCTTGAAATATCACATTTAATAAATTTAAAATTAAAATATGAGGCCATTAATGAAATACTAGCATGAAAAAATAGTATGAATTAATAAAAATTAGGTGTGATTATAATAGATTTTTAGGGGCCACCCACCTTATTCTTATAAGAGTCCACCCATCCAATATACGATACAAATTCAATATAAATTTTGAGAAATCAATGAAACAAACAAATATCCTAAAAATAAGTAAAATTATAAAATCATGGTGGGGGGACTAGTTATTAGCAACATAAATAATTTATAGAGGAAAGTGGAGTCATTGACTTACCTAAACGTATTGATTATGTACTGAATCTATTTCAGCATCAAAAGTATTTGTAATTATTTATAGAATACGTTCAAAGCTAGGAACTACATCAACATTAGATTCTGATGAATAGAGAATCTTAATACTGATATATTAAAAATATTAAAGATATTATATTACACACACAAACATTTTCAGGAGAAATGGTTTTATTATTGTTTGGGACCCCGTATGAGAAATTTGGGACCATGGTCAATTCTATAATGTGGGGTTTACCCTGGTAGAGGCATATATTTGGTTGGTACCATACATTATGTAGAAGAAAGATATTAGTGGTTATGTTGTGTAAATTAAATAATTAAATTAAATTAAATTATTTATATTCTAAAAACCCTTATTCTATCTATATATTTTTCATTATGGGAAATCCCTTGTGTTAAATTTATAATAATGGGATATCAGATGAGGTGGATGATATCTTCTTTGGAATTGGAGAAGATAGTTTTTGGATCAACAACAAGTGGATCCAAGAGATTTGTTGGACATAGGATGAACACAATAGATTCTCTAATTCCATCAGTAGTGGATGCATTCTTCCAAAATAATTTATCTAGTATTGAGGTATGCCTTGTTGTGTAATTATGAATGAAAACTTAAATTAAAATTAGTAAACATTATTTTTCATTATATTGTTAATTTCTGGTGATTTTAATTTCATTACACGAGTCTAGTATTTATTAAACATCTTGATCCAGTTTATGTATTAATTTTTTTATGCTCCCATATTTCCATCCTTATTATTCTTTATATAGTAATTAGATTGAATCATTCCATCTAATGTTGGGATCTCACATAATTCTTGTGACCTCCTTTTCTTAATGTTTTTCACGATTGGCCTATGGGGTTTTGGTTCAACATTTTATAAACTAATATGAGTGTGTTGAAACCCTAAGACTCTTGGTGGATGTGAGAACTAGATAGAGATTTACATTTTTTTTGTTTGATATAGAGGTTTTGTGGGATAAATTATATGGGTTAGACGATCAATATTCTATGAAATAGTGGTCAATGTGATGAATTCTGGTTGGGTGGTTGGATTTCTTTTTTTTATCCACAAAAGGTTGAGTACAAATATTTGTGATGGAATCCTTTAGATTTAGTGATATGTGGGGATTTAAATAGTCAAATAATTTGTGGGAATCAAGGATCTAGTGACTTTATGATAGGTAGAATTCACATTCTTTAAAATCTGTGACTATAAACCCTATATCCTATAGGAACACATGAATTATACTCCAAATTTCGTAATTTTTTTATTTTTTATGGATATAACTACAAAATTCCATGTGAGAGGTCCCACACACCATGTGGTCCTACCCGATCAGAAAACCTGGGTGCCAAAAGAACATTCCCAATCCTCATGTGGTTAGAAATGTTGTGTATTCTAGTGGACATGTCATGTGTATACATATGGATAGAAGAACCTTGTACTGATTGTACACTCCCAGAACATTGGGTGAGAGTTCACATAGTGTGATCCATCCTCAAATTGTCTAGTGTCATATGAATTCTAAAGATGTTTCAAGGAGAAGACACACCCACGTGTGCAGAAGAGGTTACAGACCATGTGACTCATATTAAACGTCGTGTAATTTTTCAATAACCTTCAACCTCATGTTTCTATTTTTTTAGTACTCAGATTTGGGATATGATATTTACCAATTAGAGTGGTTTTACATGTAAAACATGATGGTTTCCTTTATTTCAGTGGCATTGTTACATCGTGAGGTGATGTGAGAAAGATGCTTCTTTAGTGATGATCAACAAATGATGATGATTGAATGTGATCATCAGAGTGTTACCATGGTCGATAATCCAATGTCTCTCTCCTTGATATGGTTACCCACATATCCTTTTTTACATGCAGAGGTAATACCCGCTACCCACATTATAGAGAGCACAATTCCACTAACTAAGAAGTTCACATCCTATCATTAAACTCAAGTAGTTGGAGGGTCCCCCATTGGACTAGTTATAAATCATCTATGATACATATGAACAAGGTGCATGACATCAAAATTATTAATAATTTATGTTAAACTATTGTCTCAAATATAGTTCCCCCATGGTCGTGACACACAGTGGTGAGGAGTTGGCCCTCCACCTCGCTTCTCATGATGTTTCACATGGCGCATGGCTATCAAATAAGACCTTTGGAGGTACGGGATAACTCTTTGTTCTTAACTGGATTGGTTGATAGATATCCCAATTCTTTCTAACTTGGACTTATTTTTAGTATAATTATTTTTTGGGTTCTTCTTACCCCTTTATTTATCGAATGAGATGACTGTTGTATTTTCTTCCCCTTTATGGGTTTCGGGGCACCCTATTGGGTTTTTATATACTCATATATGCATGGGATTTTCCCACACATGTTGTGTGTTATGTAGATGAATGATAGGTTACAATTGGAATTAATATATATTTTTACCTAGGTTCATAGGGGTACATGGAGTTCATGTCTTTGTTTTATGGTCATCCATAGAGATTGTGAGTCAGACATTGTCTTCAGTCTTTCCCTCATCCCATTGTTATTTATTTTAGACTTTATTTTCTAGTTGGGTGTGTATTATTCCATTTAAATTTTTTTATTTTTTTGTTGTACATTGATTATGTCCATGAATATTTTTGAAATCAAGGGTTACTGTAACACCCCAATATTTTTTGATTTTTTTTGTAATAAATTTCATATTTTTGATATTTTGTGTTACCGGAAATATTGAGAATAACTTATGCTCTATAAAACATTGAGTATAGATTATATTTTACCCAACATCGAGTTTTTATTGAGTTATATGCAATTATGATTTTATCTTGCCTTACATGAAACATCGATCTTATCTTGTATAGAAAGAACTACCGAGTTTGACTTTAAATGAAATGTAATATATTATTAAAATATTATTATGATAGATGTCACCTAGCCATTGGAATATCATTTATGAATAATATTAACTAAATAATGAAATATGGGGTTCACATTTATATAAAATGATTTATTTGGTGACCAATTTATTTGAAATTAAAATAAAACCCTATTGAAAATAAAAAGAAAATCATTCTCTGAAGAATTAGTTTTTATGCTCACAAGTGTGTTTTATCAATAAATTGACAAAATCACATTTGGTTAATGATTTTCATGAAATGTAAATATTATATATTTTAATAGTTTTTTTAAAATTCATCTTCTATGTTTTCAATATGCTAAATAAGAATAAATCAAATTTCACTCTTAAAAACCGTATTTTTCTAAAAAGCCAGTTTTGTGGACTTTTCATGGAGCACTTATTTCAATTTTTGCATATTTTAAATAATAAATTTGATTAAATGAAAATAATTTTTAAATAAGAATATTAAAACTATCTTAGGGATAATTTTTGTGATTTTTCTGAAGAGTTTCATTTTTTATTGAATAATGAAAATAATGAATTTTAATTGAAAAAAACAATTTTATATAATTTATTAATAAAGGGAAATTATTTTTGAAATTATTTTTAAACTATAATTAGCTAAATTATACATATATAAATATAATTTAGTTTATTTTAATCAATTTAATATTGAAATTAGATATAAAAACATTGTAAATTTTAGATCATTTTCTCTAGAAAATCTGGCTTTCTAATCATCTCTATGGGATTTGTTTAAATTAAATTTTGACACTTATATGAATGGAATTTGGAAAAATGTATTCCATATTTTTAAAAATAATAATTTATTTTATTTAATAGTTTAAGACTAATTGTTAACTATACTAATTAGAAAAAACAATTAAAATTAATTACCCTAATTAAGGTTAAAATAGGGCATTGAGGATTACATGTGTCTGTATTGAAACAAATTTCATAAACGCGTAGATTTTTTTAACAAAGTGGATTTAGTTTTAAGAATAATTATAATTAACTTATATAATAATTTTAATTTTAATTTTATTCTTAAATAATAAATTACCTTGGTAAATAAAAGGATACCAGTAGCTGTGGTGAAAACTAAAAGGGGTAAAATTGAGTAAACATAAAGAATAAGGAATAATATGATAAAAATGTATTTTGTTTTATGTGGTGGAGATTTTTATCAACTGAATAAACCCTACCCTCTAATATTTATCTATTTTTAGGCACATAAGTTAAGGGTGACCTCCCAATAGTGAACTCTTTTGGGTATTTACAAGAACGCCACTCCTCCTCAATTATAAAAGGTCACCCAGTATCCCCCCTTCCTAACATAGTTAAGACCATTTAGATCACCCAAAAGAACTGAAGATCACTTTAAAACTTCCTTTACCTCATCTTAGAGGCATTATATTGGGTAAATAGCCATCCTAGGAATGTTTTAGTTAAAAACTAAGGAGGATACCCGAAGCAAAGGTAAGGTTTATCAATGAGCATTTTCATTTTCTTAATTCCTCCATACCATTAAATTATTATTATATAATTATTATATAATAAAATAAGTATATTAGATGTAATTAGATTTTATTATGTGATTTTAATGACCTTAATCCATCTCCACTTTCATAAAATGTTTTATGAAATCATTGTTTGTGTGTATTGTGGACTACCACCTCGTGAACTGAAGTCATTCATTATTACACTACCAACTCTTAGGGATTGTAATGATTATTGATTTATTGTTTATATAAGATATATAAGATATATAATATTTCGTTTTGATTACAAAATTTTTATATCAAACATAGCTTCATGCCTTATATTTTTTGGGAATGTGATAACGTCCTTCATCTGTATGGTGGATTACCGCCTCGCGAAGCAATGTGATTCATTCATGCTACAAAATGAATGTGTTGAGGCTGGTTTTTAAAAAAAATTGATATATATGAGATAAATAAGATTTTGGAATGATAATATATATCATTTAAGTTTCTTTCATTCATCCTAATAAGAATGTGAAATAACAAACTGCGTTCATGAGTGTATATGGCCTACCATCTCCATGAACATTGTATTTCATTTCCTATCACTAAATTTTATGGATTAATATATATATATATATATATTTAATGAATATATATTATATTTATAAAATTATGATACTTATTAACATGATTTAAGTATGATCAATGTAAGAGGTACAAAATATAAAATATCAAAACATATATGAAAAACACAGCATTTATTACCCGAAATGTTAATTTAATATAAAATTGTTAATAAGGAGAAATAAAAAAAATAAAATCATATATGGTATGATATATATGAATATAGTTCTGTAATATTTTTATAATAAACTTATATATTATATATATGAGGCTTGAAAAAATACATTGGAAGACAATACCTAAGGTATAGGATATTTGCCTCGATTTTTACTTCTGTGAGACACATTTCATATGCACCAACAATTTATTTTATTTGGTGTATATAATTTCCATGAACGTATGTCAAGATTAATCCATTGAAAACTATTTGGGTCTAAATTTACATTAGAGGATAACTCTTTCATGATTTTTATGTTTCTAAATTTTACAAATCGGCAATGGATGTTTCTCTCAATTTTCTTTCTTTGTGGAATATATTATGTTATGAACCTATATTTTTCATGAGGTGTATATAAAACCCCATTTAAATGTAATATAATTAATATATTCATCCTCATTATATTTATGTTTTGTTTAATTTTATTCATTTACAGTTCTTGTGATTCAATTTTCCAAAGCAATAAGGATCTTGTTTAACAATCTCCTCATTCACTAGGATTACTTATCATCTAGTACCAAATGTTGAAATATCATAATCTAATTCTAAATAACTCTCATGGATTTTGTTCTATAATGTTTATTCATGAATTCTTAACGTAATGGTACCTTTTTATACTATTTGTTACTTAAAAAAATTATGAAAACATATTTAAGAAAATATGCATTTTTTTCTCCCTTCAGTCAATTTTTTTTTCAAATCCATGTTTTCTAATAAAATTTTCAAAGATTTTTTTGATATTTTACGATTAATTTTATAGAAATGGCTTTTAAAAATTTATTATGTTTACAATTTTTTATAAATGACTTTAAAATATTTCATTATACATTTCAAACCTATTTTCAAAGAAAAATATATTAAATTTTTTTTATGTTTCCAAAAGGGTTTTTTTGACGAGAAAATGATATTTTCATCTAGAAATGTTTTAAATGATTTTCAATATATCCTTTATAATATTTAAATGATATGTAAAAAAGGTTTTCAAAGTATTTTTTGTTTCAAACATAATTTTTCAATGTGTAAAGGATATGTTTCTTAATAAATATTTTAAATTATTTTCAAAGGTTTAATTATATGTTTCAAGGTTAAATTCATAGAAAAATTTATTAAAAATTATTAATGTCTTAAAAATATTTTTTCATAATTAGAAATGATATTTTCATCTTTAGATGTTTATAATGATCATTAAAAATTATTTTCCATCTAATATGTCATATGTTGGTGTTAAATATGATTTACAGGGGATATTATCTAAGGATACCATTCACATTATTTCATTTAATGGATTTTGTTTTGATGGAATGATGTTTATGAGACACATTCTTCATCCTCGGGCTATACAACAAAAAATTATAATAAAAACAATTTATTTTTTCATAGGTTTTTATTTGATGAGATGATGAAATGATTATAAAACCTAAGTATTTTAAAAATGTTTTAATGTGATTAAAATTTTATAAAACCCATTTCATTTAATGTGTTATAATTTGATGAAAATTTCATGATATTGTGGAATCCATAAATATGGATTTAATTATTTTATATGAGAGACCTATATCTCCATATAAGGCATTGGGTAATAGTTTATTTACCATGAGATGGACATGAATGGAATGAGGAGTGAACTTGGTTTAGTATGATGGGGCTGGGATGGGGAGTGAACTCGATTCAGTAAGATATGACTACCATGGGGAATAAACTATACTCTCTAAGGGAATTTTTCCACTATGATAGTTTTGGGAGTGAAACCATTACACTATAAGGAAAGGGCTACCAATGGGGATGATGGTGTGTCCTGACTTTGAGGTGAAGTGACATAAAATAATTCTATATGGGTGGTCATCCATTTCCTGAAAGAGTGTACATGGGAGGTCATACCAAGACTAAAGCATTACATGGGTGGTTTTCAAAATCCTAAATCGTTATGAGTGTCTTGGTGGGTATCTTTGACATAAGATTTTATATGCTTATAAGTATTCTATTAATCAATTTTTAATTACAATGTTATGCTATAATGGATCATGTTATTTGATTTCCTTATGATTCATGTCTTATGAACTTCTAATATATATTCCATGTGTTAGCTTTATGATCCATGATAGGTTGGCTATAAACATAATATGTTATGATCATTATCATGTACCCTTATGATTATCTTAATTATTTTTACAATCATAGATTGATGTCTCTCGCATTTACCCTTACTGAGAATCTGAGGTCACCCTTTCTTATGTTTCCATACCCCTATGTTATAAAGAAAGGTATTATGTAGGGTTTAACTATGAAGAGTACCAAATGATAAGGTCTTTTTGGGAAACATTAAATATCTTTCACCATATAGGAATATTATATTCCATGTTTCCAAATGTACTAGACTATTATATCCTTAAGGTGTGTGTTTTTATAATTGAATGGATATTCATAAAAAAAGAATGAAATATCCATAAATGAGAAGCCTAAATCACTATATTCAGTATCAGAGATAATTTTTAGTTAATTTATAGAAACTAATATGATAAAAAAATTGGTATATCCCTAGGGAAATTTCTAAAGAAATTCCTTGGGATTGCTCTAAGGATAAGTATAAGGATTATTAAAAGTATTAGAAAATTTCCTCGAGTTTTGGTAAAGGATACTGATTGAGGTTTCCATGAAATTACATCCTTGTATTAATAATACAAGGGGATGTGGCTTTGGAAAAGATATACCTTTGGATAACAACCTTGAAAAAACCTTAATTAGATAGTCTCTATTGATAACTAGTGCATGATTATGGGCCTTGCTTCACACCATGTCTGAAACTTATAGGGTATATGCTATCAAAAATCACAAAATATTTACAATAATTCATGAAGTATTTAAATATATGATGACTATAAATGATTTAGTATAAAACTAATGTGAAATATGTTAAAAATAAGGTGTATTGACTTAGACATCCTATAAGTGATGTATATGATTATTTGGTTTCCCAATATAAATAATTTTTTTACAATATGATTTTTGGTTTTAATTAATGGATGGAACCAGAAGAAACTGATTTAATATTAAATGTAACAAAATATTTTCTAATGAGAGCATGAATGGGATAATGAATGGATTAATGCACATTGTTATTAATACTAATAAATTTTCATGGAACATGATTAACAAAGTTCAACTTAACCAACTCTCAGACTCACAAAAAAAGAGAAAGGTAGAGTTCACTATGATTTCAGGTAGTGTATACCAAGGAGGAAATAAGAATTAGTTTTCTTTATATCAATAATTGTGAAAAAAACATTAAAGTTTATGTCTTATAGGATAAATAAGATATTTTGACTATCTAAAATAATGGAAAAAATAGAGTATTTTCCAAGGGAAAATGAAAATTCATGTTAACACAATGTATTAGAATAATGATATCCATAAGATTTCATTGACTATTTAATTCTTTAAATGTGGAAAGTATTGGGATTATGAATATAAATGTACTAAAGGTAATTATCATGAATAAAATCAGAATGGTTGAATGAGTAATGATTAAATTTATGACTATTAAGAGACTAAAAAGGACATATTAAAGGAAATAGGTATCGAAGAATGTGATGATGGAGCATATTTAACTAATTGATAAGGATGTAGAGTGAAGGAAGTATTTAAGTATTGTAATTAGAAGATTATGTTATATAAATAATAAAATATATATGTGTTGTTCAGTATAATTTTTCTATTAGTGACATTAAAGGACATGTTGAATGATGCTGATTATCTATAAAAATTATTTAATGATATAGTGATATTCATAGAAAAAACATGATTAAGGGAAATATAACCTTTACTTTGTTCCTTATGTTGAGATAATGATGTTGGGATAAAGAGATGGTTGATTTGGATAAAATAAATTGGATATTATTGATGATCTTAGAATTGATAAATGATTTATTGAAAATGTGTTTTATGTTATCATTGAAGGAGTTTACAGTTTTTTGGGATTTAAGGAATATATCCAAAAATCTATGTTTTATTTAAGGAATTAGAAAGACTTTATGCTTTTATAAAGGTTTAATGATAATTTTGGTTTTTACCACGATTCAAGAAAGAATATGATTAAGGTATTGGAATATCTAGTATGTTAAAATCATGATCTACTGTATGATGTAAAGGCATTAGTGTTATAATGATTTTGATAAATTTAGTGAACTTTTTTATAAATTTTTTAATTTGGAATATCCATAAGGCTAACCATTTATGAAATGGTTTTAGTTGAACTTTGGATATGGTGTTAGATATTAATATATTACTTGAACATATAAAGATTTATTCATATTGGATAACCCATGCTAACAATTTGTAATAAAGAGAACTAAACATTGATGGAATAAATTATCATTATATTTTTGGGTATTATGATCCATCATTTCTTCTGGCATAAAAAATTCACCTTCATTACATAGTGTGAGAGATGAAGTGGAAATTGATCAAGGCACAACCAAAGGGAGATATTGTTCTTATGAAATTGAATGAAATTTAGTAAGTGTATATTCTCTAAAAAATTATTCAAAATTAATTAAAGGATCTTGAAATAAAATGTTGCCGTTTTATCACCATTTTAATGATATTAATGTCCCTATTCATATCTATTTTGGTTATGAATTTATATTTGTTAACTTTCTCTGAATCACCAACTTTCATATGATCGTTATCTATATCACTCTATATAATTATTTACATTTTTCATCCATGTATAAATCTTAAATTCACGCTTATTTTCTCATATGAGGAAACCTAGTTATGTGTTACTTTAGGTAACCATGAGGTTTCTATCTTTATTTTTTCAAAGAAAGTTTTATTATTCATTTTTATGTTGTGGGTTTCTAGGAAGGATTATTAAAATTATAAAACTTTGATGAACAAGAAAAATTTAAAGAGAAAAATTCATTTAAATGGGGTTAGAATATAGCAACCCAATATTTTTTGAAAATTATTAGAATTAATTTCATATTTTTTATATTTCATATTACACACAATAATGATTATATTTTTTTTATACAAAGCACTGAGTATAGATTGAATTATATTCTACACTGATTTTAGGTTGAGTTACATTCAACACTGATTTTTACTTCATGAAACACTGAGATTATCTTGCATTATAAGCAACACCGATCCTAGATTTCATTAATTCAACCATGAGTTAAAATAAAAAAATGACATATTATTGACATATTATTATGATAGTTTTCACATATCCATTGGAATGATAGTGATGAATAAAATTTAATAGATTTTGAAAATGAGGATTAGAAATGTACATAAAATTAATTATTTGGTAACCAATCAATTATAAATGAGAATAAGACACTTTTGAAAATAAAAGTAAATCTCCCTCTGAAAAACTGGTTTTCATTCTCATAAGTGTGTTTTATCAGTAAATTAACCATATCATATTTGGTAAATTATTTTAATAAAATGAATATATTATATATAATAAGAAAATTTTAACATTCATCTAATGTGATTTTAAAAGAAGAAATAATAATTAATCATATTTTTTTGTGTAAACACTGTAATTTTTTCTAAAGGGGTTAATTTTTTGATGAATAATGAAAATTTCTAAATTTTAATTAAACATCGCATGTTATTTTAATTTATTTATAAAGTAAAATTATATTGTAAATTTGATTTAAAGTATAATTAGTTCAATTATATATCTATTATACCAATTTATGTAATTTTTTTCAATTTAATAATGAAATTGGATATAAAAACTTTGTAAAATTTAGATTATTTTTTATTAAAAAACTTACTTTCTCATCACATTTGTGAGTTTTTTTAAATTAAGATCTATCACTTCTATGAAATGAATTTGGAAAAATGAATTTATTAATTCTAATAACCATTATTTATATTAAATACTATGGTAAAATTAATTTTTTACAATAATTATGAGTGAAAATAGTTAAAATTAATTATTGTGATTAATGTTAAAACATTGTTTTCCCCAATAAATACTTTTGTATTAAATCCATTTTAAATTATTTTTATTTAGTAGATTTTATTTAAATTTTGAAATCATAGTTTTATTTTATTTAATTAATCTCAATTTAAATTTAGTCTTAAATTATGAATTACCTAGTTAAATAATAGATATAGGTTACCATGGTGAAAAATTAAAGTGGTAAAAGTGAGTAAAGATAAACACTAAAGAAAAACATGATAAAAATGTATTTAATTTTGTGTTTTGTAGTTATTTATCTAAAAAATCAACCATTCCATCCATTATTGATCTTTTTTTTAGGAATATGAGGTAAAGTATACCTCTTATTAGTGAATACTTCTTGTTATTTACTAGAATGCCACTTCTCATCAATTATAAAAGGGAAATCACTAACTCTTCCTCATTGACACCTATAAATCCATTTGGGTCGACCAAAACCTACCCAAATTACTTCCAAAATTTTATATCATCATCCTATAGGCCTTAGTTTGGGATGAAATCCATCATAGGAAGGATTTTAGTGTAAACCTAACGAGGATACCCATAAAAGTGATAACATTCATTGACAAGCATTTGTATTTTATTTATTTCTTCACTAAATTAAATTATTATTATATCATGATTATATAATACAATAGTAATATTACATATAATTATATTTTTTATGTTAATTTTATGACTGAAAACAATCTTTAATTCCATCAAATGAGATAAAATTCCACAGTTTGTGTGTACGGTTGACTAACGCCTCGTGAACCGATGTCATTCATTTTCCCATTACTACATATAAAGGATTTTTATAATGATGTATTTTTGTTTATATATGATATATATTTATAGTATATGATTTTATTATTATTTTTGATATGTCATATCACACATACCTTCATGATTTCTTTTTTTTTTTGGGAATATGATAACATCGTTCCTATGTACGGTGGACTATTTCCTTGTGAAGTGATGAGAATCATTCATGATATACGTGGAATGTATTAAAGAGGAGTTTAATAAAAAATTGTGATATATATGAAATAGATATTAATATTTAAAGATAATATATATTATTTAGTTTTCTTTTTTTCAACCTAGTATGAAAATGAAAAAACAGTGTTCATGTGTACATACGGCCTACCGTATTCCTGAACGGTTTATTTTACTATCTATTACTAAATTTTATGGATTTATATAAATAAATATGGACTAAATATATATTAAATTTTTATAATGTTTATCATTTTTAATATTACAGAACCGTGATAAAAGTATAGGGACCAAAAATTTAAATTAAAACATATACAAAAGATGAAGTGGTTATTACCCCAAACATGACTTTAACATGAAATTATTAACAAAAGTGAAATAAAAGGTTATAATAAAATAATATAAGTTATTGTTAGATTCACCTATTTTGATAATCCCAAATCATGTTTAATTTTATAATCGGTTAGTTGTTTGACAATCTACTTCAATCTATTTTAATCTCATGACTTTACTGGAATCAATTTACACTATAAAAATTTTCTACGTCAAGGTCACTGGTGAAAAGATCATCGATGAAGAGATTACTAATGAAGGGTAACATTATAAAAGCTACAATTATAAATTTACTGTTGGAAGTCACCTATACAAGGTCACTGTTGTAAAGCCTACTGTTTGAGTACTTATGGAAACATATAGATGCTGAGTCAATGTGATAGGTCACTGTTGTGACAAGGTTGCTGCTACATAATGTTTCTGTTAGAAGTCCACTATCAGAATTAGTACCGTTAGTGAAGTCTACCATTGATAAGTCTACCATTAGTGAAGTATACCATTAGTGAAGTCTACTGTTGGTGAATTCCATCGTTGATAAGTCTACCGTTAGTGAAGTCTATTGTTGGTGAAGTCTACCGCTGATAATTATACCGTTAGTGAAGTCTACCGTTGGTGAAGTCTATCGTTGATAAGTCTACCATTGGTGAAGTCTACCATTGGTGAAGTTTACCATTGGAAAAAGGCTACCATTGGACAAGCCTACCGTTGGCGAAGCCTACCACTGGATACCCCTATTGTTAGAAGTCTACTCCTTCTTGAGCTTGCTGCTGAAGATGCTATTGATTGACAGGATACTATTAATAGTATACTGATAACATATTCTTTACTTTATCCATTTTATTTATATTATCATAATGGTCATATTTGATTGATTTAATTAATTTGAAATTAATTAATATTGTTTGTTGAAATATCAGGAGACCATATCTTGACAGTACGAGGTAAGAGAAATATTGCACGTGATGTACATACTCCTATTTTCAGACCTCAAATATGAAAGAAAATGACTGAAGAAAAAGAAGATATATATATATAATTATAGAGAAAAACAAAAGAGGAGAGTGAATTTCACAAGTCGAATTCATAAGGAAGAAACTACTGAAGAACAAGATGAAAAACACTCTAGTGTTTATACTAAAGATCCATGAGCTTCACGAAGATCTTTTTGAAGAACATATTCAAGGTTGTCCTACTGGGATTCATCAACTCTCTTATACCAAGAATTTTAACATATTAGTACCTATAAGATAGTACTTAGAAGTTGAGACACTCTGTTTTTGGATACAACTTGCAGAGAAGAACAAAACCTTCATTTTATTAACTACAAGAAGTCCAAAGCTGATCTTCAAACACATAGATAATTCTAAACTTCATCCTAATTTCTCTGGCTCTACTGTGTTCCTTATTTTACATTTCTGAGTAGTGTGTGTTTGTTACACACACACTTTCACCTGTGATTTAAATGGGGGATTCTGAAAATCTCTACTCAAAACTCTCTCACCTTGTTTCCCACGCATAACTGTGGAAGAATCCTTGTGTGGCTTGGTTTCTTGTTCTCCCACGTAGAACTATGATAGAGGTTGTAGAACATGTACAGTGTAAAAAAAATTTTAAAACCTGATACAAGTTGTGTATCAAGTTTATTTTATACAAAAATCTTGGTGGAAGATGATCACCAAGTGGAGGGGATTAGTTATCAGCTCGAGACTGAACCTCTTGTTTACATTGTTGAGTTGATATTCAAATACTCGGATTTATTTTATCCGCTGCTTATATTTTTCAAAGAATGAAAATTGTTTTTACATTCACTCTGAGGACTAATCCACTTTAGAGAAACATGTTGAGAAATTAAACATTTATATCTCTACTGCCTTAATTGACTGGGCTGTTTTGAATTGGGGGATTTTTATCATAAATTTTTTAACAGAAATTTTAATCGGAACTCAATTCACACCCTCTTGAGTATCCACTCTGACCAACATTTGGTATTAGAGGATTTTATATTCAATTGTTCACACTCTTTTCAACTGTTATTTTATTTTTATCGTAAAGTTCTTAAAATTTCTATCATATCTAAATTTTCAGTTCTTTAAATTCAAAGTAACTATGGAAACTAGAGTTGAGGGTTTTGCTACTAACAGGCCACTTTTAATTAATGGTAATAACTATGCTCAGTGAAAATAAAAATTTAAAATGTATCTAGAGAGAATGGGTCCTGAAATGTGGGATACAATTGAAGAACAACATGTATTGTCTACTACTACTATGGACACATGGTCTCAATTGACTAAAGCTACATATAATAATAACTATAAAGCAATGGATGCCTTGTATTGTTCTCTAGGTGACAAAGAATTCAATATAATATCTGTTTGTTAAACTGCATATGAAATTTGGGATACTTTAACTATTTCTCATGAGGGAATAACTAATGCTAAATAAATGAGACTAAATACATACACTATTAAATATGATAATTTTAAAATGAAGCCTGATGAACTTATTTCTGACATGTATCTCATGTTCAATGAAATAGTGAACACTATGATTCTTCTTGGAAAACCAGTGGATAGCAAGGACCAAATCATGAGATTGCTTTGTTGCCTACATGAAAAATGGAGGGGCACTTCTGTTTCCATCCGAGAATCTTCTGACATAGGCAAACTACTAGTGAAGGAGCTAATTGGAAAGTTTATGATGTATGAATAAGAACATAATGTGGATCAAGAAGTAGGAGAAGAACCAAAGAAGAAGTCAGTATTATTCAAGAATTCAACCTCAAAAAGTAAAGATAAAGAAAAAAATCATGTTCCTGTAGACAGTTCCACTAGTGAAGAGTCAGATTCAGACAGTGATGAGGATATGGCTCATCTTGCTAGAAGGTTCAAAAAGTTTTATCAAAAGAAGAAATTTTTTAGGAAGTCAAACTACAAGGTAATGTATGATAGTATAGGACAATGGAAGAAATATAGAAAATGGAATGATAACTCAAATGAAATAATCTGCTATGAATGAAAATGAAAAGGTCATGTGAAGGAAGACTGCCCCAAGATGAAATTTAAGAAGAAATATGAAGATAAGGAAAAGGGTTATAAAAAGGCTATGAAAGTAACTTGGAGTGCTTCAGAAGACAGCTCCAGTGGATCTGATGCTTCTAATAGTGAATAGAACAATCATGCAAACTTATGTTTCATGACAGAAACATCTGAGGTAACACTTAACTCTCCTATACATAATGCCTATTATTCTAGGAATAAGAGTGAGTCAAATAGTGATGAATGTATGACTAAGGATGAACTATTTGAATACTATAAAATTATTAAAGATACCTTTAATGAGATCAAGTAAAAATATAAATCATTAAAGAGACAACATTCTTTAAATACAAATTATATGTCAATTATGGATATTGAAAAAGAATAATTCTCCTAGCTGTTAAAAGATAACACTGAACTTAAATTATCCAATGAACAATTAAGAAGAGAACTTGAGAAGTTTACTACAGGTAGAGATACCTTGACTCAGTTTCTAGGAAAATATATTTCCCCAAAATATACAACTGGTCTAGGGTATCAATCAATATAGAGAATGATTATTAAAACTAAATTTATTCCTAAATATGGACAATTCACAGCTAGTTCAAGTTCTGAACCATTTCTTAAAAAAAATTCTCTAAAGGACCAAAGAAAGTGTTTATGTCTCAAAATATATCTATAGATTATAGGAAATATATGATACCAGTATGGGTTACCAAAGTTTTACTTGCTAACCTCTCTGGACCCAAGAAAATCTGGGTACCAAAGTTACCACATGCCTAATCTATTTTGCAGGGATGTTGCCTAAAGAGTTCCTGTAATACTTTGTAGTACATGGACATTGGATGTTGAAGAAATATGATAGGATATTATTCTTTCTTCAAGAGTGTAATCAAATTTGATGGTGGACATGTAACTTCTGGTGACAATTCAAAGGGAAAAATCGTCGGTTTAGACCAGATTGGTAACCCTAATACAATATTAATTTCCAAAGTACTTTTTTGTTGATGGATTAAAGTAAAATTTACATAGCATATCATAGTTGTGTGATGATGGTTTCAATGTCAAATTTTAAAATGATGCATGTAATGTTTTTAATTCTCAAAATGATTTAATATTTACTATTCTTAGAAATGAGAATGTGTATGATATTGACATAAATTCCTTAGACAAGAAAAATGTGTCTTACTTAAATTCTTTTCATAAGGAATCCTAGCTATGGAATAGAAGATTAGGACACTGCAATTTGTACTCACTTAGAAAACTGACTAGGAAAGGTTTAGTAAGAGACTTACCTAAATTATAATTCCCTCTTAACAAAGTGTGTAATCCTTGTCAAAAGGGAAAGAAACACAAAGTTTCATTCAAACCAAAGAAATAAGTTTCTACTTCTAAACCTCTTGAATTGGTTCACATGGATTTGTTTGGACCATCAAGAGTTTAATGTTTAAATGGGATGCACTATGTTTATGTTGTTGTTGATGATTTTTCTAGGTACACATGGGTATACTTTCTGGCTCACAAAAGTGAATCTTGTTCTTTTTTTGTCAAATAATCCAAGTATGTAGAAAACCATAGTGGACTTAAAATTTAGACCTTGAGAAGTGGTCATGGATGTGAGTTAGAAAATCATGTGTTTGAATCTTATTGCTCAGACAATGGCTATAGTCACAGTTTCTCTACTCGTAGAACACCTCAACAAAATAGAGTCATGGAAAGAAGAAATTGAACCCTTCAAGAAATTGCTATGTCAATTCTCAATGAGTAAGATTTGCCAATTTATTTTTAGGCTGAATCTATAAATACTGCTTGTTATACCATCAATAGAGTCTTGATTAGACCTGTTCTTAAGAATATCCCATATGATCTTTGGAACAATAGGAAGCCTAAGGTTAACTACTTCAGAGTTTCTGGTTGCAAAGTCTTTATCCTTAACACTAAGGAAAATCTTGACAAGGTTGCCTCCAAAAATGATGAAGTAATTTTCCTAGGTAACTCAATCTCGATTAAAGCCTATATAGTATTCAATAAGAAAACCAAATGCGTGGAAGAGTCAATTCATGTAAAATTTGATGAAACTGATACACATGAACCCAAAAACTCTATTGAATATCTTGAGGAAGATATGTCAATTCTAGACCTCAATGATATTAATATTGAATCCCCTGTGAAAGTAACCATTTCTGAGAATCTTCCAGAATCTGCACCTGTTGAGTCTAAACCAATAGAAAATCATGATGAGTCTAGTTCAACTCTTTCTAGAGGTATTAGAACTCTCAAGAATCATCCTTTAGATGCTGTAGTTGGTGATTTAAATAGAGGTAATAAACTAGAGCTTATCTAAGAAACTATGTTGAACATCAAGCTTTTCTTTCACAACATGAACCCAAAAATATTAATGATGCTATCAATGATTAATTTTGGGTGATGGCTGTGTAAAAAGAATTAAATTAATTTGAAAGAAACAAAGTCTGGTAACTAGTTGAATGACCTAAGGACACATTAACAATAGGCACAAAATGGGTTTTTAGAAACAAAGTTGATGAGTCTAGAAATATAGTTAGAAACAAAGCTATGTTGGTTACACAAGGTTACCGTCAAGAGGAATGAATAGACTATGAGGAGACCTTTTCACCTGTAGCTAGGTTAGAGGCAATTAGGATACTACTTAATTATGCAGCTCATCTGAATTTTAAACCTTATTAAATGGATGATAAAAGTGCTTTTCAAAATGGGTATATATTTGAGGATGTGTTTGTTGAAAAACCCCTGGTTTTACAAATTCCCATTTTCCAAATAATTTTTTTAAATTATCAAAAGATTTATATAGTTTAAAGCAAGCTCCATGAGCTTGGTATGATAGGATCAATTCTTTTCTTATTTAAAAAGGTTTTACCAAGGTATTAGCTGGCCCTACTATCTTCATTAAAAGAATTTTCAAAGATGACTTGATAGTACAAATTTATGTAGATGACATCATTTTTAGATCTTCAAAAAATTCTATATGTAATGATTTTTCAAAAATAATGCAAAATGAGTTCGAAATGAGTTTAATGGAAGAACTTAAATTTTTCCTTGGATTTCAAATTTTTAAAAATAAAGATGGTATTTTTTACATCAAAGTAAATATATTAAGGATATTTTAAAACATTTTTGTTTGGATGGTAGTAAAGATAATGATACACCTATGAGCACCACTTGTAATTTGGATACAGATGAAGCTGGAGAACCAGTGGATAAAACTAACTACAGAGGTATGATAGAGAGTCTGCTCTACCTAACAACTTTCATACCTGACATTATGTTCAGTGTATGCATGTGTGCTCACTTTCAAGCTAATCCCAAAGAATCTCATTTAAATGCTATCAAAAGTATTTTCAAATATCTAAATTATACTCCCAACTTAGGAAAATTTTATCCAAGAATACAATCATTTGATTTGATAAGTTATTCTGATGCTGACTTTGCTGGTTGCAAGTTAGATAGAAAAAGCACCTCTAGAACATGTCACCTTTTAGGCAGGTCACTAGTATCATGGTGTAGTAAGAAATAGAATTTTGTTGCATTATCTACTGTCGAAGCTGAATATATAGCGGCTGGTAGTTGTTGTGCTCAAATTTGCGGATGAAACACACTTTACTAGACTATGGATATCAATTCAAACATGTCTCTATACACTGTGACAACACAAGTGCTTTTAAAATTTCTAGAAATCAATTATCTCATGCTAGGAAAAAGCATATTGATATAAGACATCACTTCTTGAGAGATCATTATCAAAGAGGTGATATCACTCTTGAATTCATTAGCACTGAACATCAATTGGCTGATATATTCACAAAGACTTTAAATTCAGAGAGGTTAAACTACATCAAACATGAATTAGGGATGATTAATTTCAACTATTAGAACCTCACCATTGAACCTCACAGTTGTACCTCACTATTAGAACCTCACTGTTAGAACCTCACCTTAGAACCTCACCATTGCACCTCACTATTAGCACCTCACTGTTAGAATCTCACTGTTGGGTACCTCAATGTTGGACCTTACCGTTACATCATATTTTATGTGGGAATCTGAACCGTTTTATTATTATTTTTCTTTTCTTCGATTTGATTTTGTTTCAATCCCTAAATGATAAAATTATATTACAAACACATTTTGATCAACTCTTTTCCTCACTCTCGAACCCCTGCTCTCAAAACCTATAAACCCTTACATTCCACTGAACCGTAAAATAACTTAGAATCTCAATGGCAAGGGTCAAGTGACATTCAGATGATGATGGATATGTTCCATGTCCTAAGAGACCCCGAGCCAAGTCCAGTGGTGGCAGTAATATATCAACAGATCCTGTTAACCCGCATCTATCAAAGAGGACCATTGTAGCTGAAAAGAAGTTAATCGAAGATTGGTTGCTCCCGAGCAAATCCTTTGTGTTGGAGGCACTAGAGGATCAAGTCTTGGTGGAGTGAATTGCCAAAAATAATGGACCATACTACCCGAGGCTAGTCAAGGAATTTTATGAATATTTGAAATTCGAGAATTCGAATGATGAGAACCAACTAGTGTCAAGAGTAAATGGAACTGAGGTAACCTTTTCATATTCTGAATGGGATGAATGTATAAGGGTACCTCATGAGGGTATTTTTGAATACTACTCTGAAGTTATTCCTCCATATAGTGAGATTATTGGATATAATAAATCATTGTAAGATCTGGCGGGAATTGGAACTTCAAGGAAGGTGATTGCAGCTAAAATGAATGGAGAGGATAAACTTCTGTTTAAGTTTATCCATCATGTGATTAGTCCCAGGAGAGGGGAATTCACTATGTTGAAGAATCAGGATATATTACTATTGTATTTACTGAATCATGGACATAAAATCAACCTGTGTAGGTTGCTAATGGCTCAGTTGGAAGACATGACGAAGCCAAGTTCTAAATCAAATGCTCTATTTCATGCCAAACTGATTTCTGTGATGCTGAAGGTTAAGGGAATTGCTGAAGATAATGTGGAAACAATTGTATCCAAGAACAATTTTTATATCTCTAAGATATTCTACAAGTTCATGAAGATCAGCTGGAATCTATGTAGAAGAGAATGGGTAAATGATGAAGGGAAGCTTTAATAGAAATTTGACTCTGAAAATATTCATTCTAGGCCAAAGGATAAGAGGTATCCAGGTCTGAAGACTGATGAGGTAGAACCTGTGTATTCTAACAAATAAGTTGAGGAGGATGTGGAACTTGAGAAAGAGGGTACTCTTATAGATTATATGAGTTGTCCTAAACTACCTACCATTACTCTAGCGGGAATGGTAGCTTGTGGAGAGCCCATTCCTCCAAGAGAGTTACCGAGAAGAGAATCTATCCCATGAGACAATGAAGTTGAAGAAACTAGTGAAAAAGAATATGATGAGTCTCATATCACTATTAGAGATACCTCAGAAGAGGAATAATTTTCTGAATATGGTCATTCTGACCATGAGGAACATGTGGTTGTTGCTAATAAGGATAGTGAAGGAGAGGAACTTAGTTCGAGTCCTCTTATAGGAGTCACTGAAAAAGAAGTGAGTGAACAAGCAGAAGAAATTGTATCTACTGACCTTGCTATGCAAATTGTGGATTACTCAGTGGAGGCAGTAGCTCAATCTACTGGTGATATAGTTGATTAATCAGCAACAATTTCCAAAGTTGTAAGGGCGAAATAAGCTAAAATAGTCTTCCAAGAGATAGATCAAATTGAGGGGAGCATCCTATTGCTAAAGGATCAGTATCGGTTGTGCATAACATTGAATGCTGGAATGAGGACCCTGGGTTTCTGGTGTTGGGACATGATTATGCTGACTCAGAAGATGAAAGGCCCAAAAGAAGACCTTCACTGCCAAACCTCATTTTTGTACCTCTAGAAAACTATTTCCCTCAAGACTATGTCAGAAATCCAGACCTTGAATCCTTGAAATCCAACCTATAGAGAATGTCTAAGGATAGGTCCTCTAAGATGGGAAAGGTTGTTTCTCTAATTCGAGAGCATTCAGCATCTGAGTTAGCCAAAATAAACATCATTATTCACTCTGATATGCTTCAGGAAGTAAGGAAGTTTCAGAGTAAAATGAATGAGTTGTTAGAAACTGTAGAGATTCTGAAACAATCAATGGTGAGATTGAATTCTCTTCTGAGCTCTAGAGTTTAGGTGGACACAGATATTAAATATATAAAAAGTGTAGTGTATTAGTTGGTAAATTGTGGATTTTAAAAAGTCCATGGAAATACATGTGAAAGGTCAAGATGATTATGTGAAGAGGTTGATCAGTGGCTTGAGTAAATCCTTTAAGAAGACATTAGCTTTCTCTCTCGCACCTCTAGGTGCATCTGCTTCCACCTCAGCCTCTCCTCCATTTGATATTAAGGATTTTAGATATATTGTTAGAGAAGAAGTGGAAAATATCTCTAGTGCTAGTACTTAAAACTCCCATGTCATCTCTCTTACTAGAGAGATTCATACCCTTGTGAGAAATTATTTGAGGGAAGTTGATCAAGATCAAAATGCCATCAAGAAACAAGTTGACATTTATTACAAAAGGGTATACACTAAGCATCAGATGGATGGACACTTCAAGTTACTATTGGAGAGCATGAGTATTCCACCTGTTACTCAGGAATTTAAGGATCAAGTGAGCAAGCTTCGAGAGCTGACTCTTGTCATGGAAAATTTTATGGAGAATAAGGATGATTTTATCTCATCCATGGAGAGAGGAGGAAATATCATCATGGACTTCAGGAATATTCTGTTACCTTTCCTCCATTTGGACTACACACCCATCATTGTCCCTCCAACCATGCCCTCTACCTCTGGTGCCTCAGGATCTGCCAGTGATGCTCCTATGTTGTCTCCTGCTCAATCCATCAGAAGCTTAACCCCTACCATTCCTTAGAGATCTACTCACTATAGGTCTACTGATGCTTCTGTTGCAGCTCCTCCTACCCTGCTAACTGCCATCCCTCAACCTATCCCTCCACCTTCAGATCCTGCATCCTCATCTTCCAAATCCAAAGCTCCAATGGACATTTCTGATGTGGATTGAGTGTGGTTGAATCTTTTGATGGGACTTTTGTACTTCTCTTTGAATCCTGTAATGATATTTCATTAATATAAATATTCTCTTTTGTCTCTTATTGTATTTCTTTTTGCTAATCACAAAGGGGGATAAAATACACCCAAAGTAAAACAAAAGTAATTCAATATCCATATCACATTAATCCCTGCAACTAAATGTGTGAAGGGATTATCTGCTTTTCATTATCTCTGAAAATCTTATAATTATTCTAATGTTTAATGGCATAATTTGTGGTTATAAAAATGGGGGAGATTTTTTGATTCACCTATTTTGATAATCCCAAATCATGTTTAATTTTATAATCGGTTAGTTTTTTGACAATTTACTTCAATATATTTTAATCTCGTGAATTTACTTGAATCATTTTACAGTTTAAAAAGTTTCTACATCAAGGTCACTGGGGAAAAGATCACCGATGAAGACCTTACTGATGAAGGTTACTGTTATAAAATCTACAGTTATAATGTTACTGTTGGAAGTCACCAGTAAAAGGTCACTGTTGTAAATCCTACTATTAGAGTACTTATCGAAACATACAGATACTGAGTCAATTTGATAGGTCATTGTTGTGACAAGGTTGCTGCTACAAAAAGTTTCTATTAGAAGTCTAATATCAGACTTATTACAGTTAGTGAAGTCTACCATTGATTTGTCTACCATTAGTAAAGTCTACCAATAGTGAATTCAAATGTTGGTGAAGTGTCCCGTTGATAAGTCTACCGTTAGTGAAGTCTACCATTGGTGAATTCTACTGTTGATAATTCTACCGTTACTGAAGTCTACCATTATTGAAGTCTACCATTGATAATTCTACCATTAGTGAAGTTTATTGTTGGTGATGTCTACCGATGGATAATTCTACCGTTGATAGGTCTACCGTTGATAAGTCTACCATTGGACAAGTCTACCATTGGTGAAGTCTTCCATTGGTTAAGTTGACTGTTGGACAAAGCCTATTATTGGACAAGCCTACCGTTGGCGAAGCCTACCACTTGATATGTCTACTATTAGAAGTCTACTACTTCTTGAGCTTGCTGCTGAAGATGTTACCGATTGACAGTCTACTGTTACCAGTCTACTGCTAACATATTGTATACTTTATCCATTTTCTTGATATTATTATAATGGTAATATTTGATTGATTTAATGCATATGAAAATAATTAATATTGTTTTTTGACATATCAGGAGACCATATCTTGTTAGTATGAGGTACAAGAAAGATTTCTAGTGATGTACGTACTCCTATTGTCAAACATCAAATATGAAATAAAAAGACCAAATAAAAAGAAAATATATATATAGAAGCACTGATAAAAACAAAAGAGGAGAGTGAAGTTCACAATTCGAATTCATAAGTAAGAAACTACTGAAGAACAAGAAGAAGAACACTCTAGTGCTTATACTGAAGATCCAAGAGCAGCACGAAGATCTTTTTGAAGAAATATTCAAGGATGTCCTGTTGGGATTCATCAACTCTCTAATACCAAGAAGTTGAACATCTCAGTACCAGGAAGCTAGTACCCGGAAGTTGCGACACTCTGTTTTTGGAGACAACTTGCAGAGAAGAACAAAACCTTCATTTTCTCAACTGCAAGAAGTCCAGATCTGATCTTCAAACACATATAGCATTCTAAACTTCATCCTAATTTCTCTGGCTCTACTGTGTTTCTTATTTTATATTTCAGAGCAGCGTGTGTTTGTTACAAACACCATCTCTTGTGCTTTAACTGGGGGATATTGAAAATATCCACTCAAAACTCTCTCACCTTGTTTCCCACGCATAACTGTGGAAGAATCCTTGTGTGTCTTGGTGTCTTGTTCTCCCACGTTGAACTGTGGTAGAGGTTGTAGAACCTGAATAGTGTAAAAACTGTTGTAAAACCCGATACAGGTTGTGTATCAAGTTTATTTATACTAACAACTTGGTGGAAGGTGATCACCAAGCAGAGTGTAATAGGTCTCTACTTGAGACTGAATCTCTTATTTACATTGTTGTGCTAATCTTCAAATACACTATTTTATTTTATCTGCGGCTTATATTTTTCAAAGAAAGAAAACTGTTTTTACATTCACTCTGATAGTTAGTTTTGGTTAGTGTGTATAAATTCTTAATTCAGTAAACCTGTTTCAAAAGTTGAATTAGTGATTTCATTTATTCAACTGATGACTAATCAACTTTAGAGAAACTTATTGATCAATTAAACCTTTATATATCTACTTCCTTAATTGACTGGGCTGTTTTGAATTGGTAGATTTTTATCATAAAGTTTTTAGCAGAAATTTTAATTGGAACTCAATTCACCCCCTATTAAGTATCAACTCTGACCAATAGTTAGGATATATATGTATATATTTATTTAATGTATTTATAATAAAATTATATTTATTTTAAAGTTGTTTTTAATGAGTATAATGAAACATAATAATTATTGTAAGGGATTTTCATCTCACTTTTTTACTTATGTGAGATACATGTCATATTCACCACCTATTTATTTTATGTAGTGTGTATAATATCCAGGAATTAATGTTAAGATGATTATACTAAAATATATTGAGTTTTACATATCAATTTGATTATCTATATTTCATTGGGTTTACAGTTCAAAAGTTATTAAATCGGTAAGGGCTTTTTGACTCAACATTTCATTCTTTGAGACATACATTATGTTATACACATATATTCTTTCAAGATTTGTATATACATACCATTTGAATTGTGATGTCATGAATTTATTCATAGTCATGATATATTATGTTTATGTTTATATTATTTTCCCATGGTTCTTGTGATTCAATTATTCTAAAATGTTAATGATATTATGATACAATATCATCATTCATAAGGATTATTTACGATCAAGTCTCAAAAATTTAAATTTCATGATATAAATCTCTATAATTATCATGAAATTTCTTATTATATGGTTATTTATGATATATTCAAGTAATGGTAACATTTTTACACTCTTTGGTACTTAAGATAAATACGAATTTGTTTTAATAAAATATGAAATTATTTCTATCTTCACTCAGAAATTTGTTTTCTTCAAAAAATAATGTCTTATAATAATGTTTTGAATGATTCTTTTAAAAGATATTTTATGATCATTTGGAATGAAAACTTTTTTGATTTCTTTATCATTAAACACTGTTTTAAATGATATTCAAATATTCCCATATAAGTTTTCAAAGTTATTTTGAAATACAAATGTTTGATATTAAAAAATATGTTTTCAATTCTAAAAGGGTATTTTCCTCATGTAATGTTTTAAATGATTTTAAAAGTTTCCATATATTTCCTTAAATCTATTTTTAAAGAAAAAATATTTTCAAATTAATTTATTTTTCATAAATAATAATTCAAAGAAAAAGTTTTATTTTCCATAAGAAAAGTTTCAAATTATATTCAGGGATTCTTTTATATGTTTTCATGGTGATTTTAATAGAAAAAGGTTTTCAAAATTTTTTATGTTTTAAGAAGAATTTTTTATAGTAAAAGGGTATTTTTTACCATAAATGTATTAAATGATCTTTCAAAATTATTTTCCATCTAACATGACATCTGTTGGTGTTACAGATGCCCTACTAAGGATATGATCCATTAATATCATTCACATTCATTCTCTGAATGAATTATTTATTCGTGGTGTGATATTTATGAAACCTATTTCTATTCAACAGGTAAAACCATGAAAAAAGATTATGAAACATGTTTCTTTTTAAACAAGTTATTCTTTGATGATATATTGAAATCATTATGAAAACTGTCACTTATGCACATGTTATAAATGTTTATGAAACTAATTTTGTCTCATGGTTTATCATATGATGAATGTTTTTTGATATTTTAGAACATATAAATATGTTTTTAGTTATGTGATGAGTGGGACATGTATCTCCCTCCAATGAATTGAGTAAATACATATATATCATGATATTGACAGGAGTAGAATGGGGAGGGAACATGTTTAATTAAAATTGGGTTGAAACAGGGAGTGAAATATATAAACCAAGATAGGGTTGGGATAGTGAGTAAACTCGGTTTTGTAAGGGACTTTGTCCACTATGATTTTTTGGGGAGTGAACCCATTACACAATGAGGAAATAGATTCAATTAAGGATGGTGGTGTGTCATGCCTAGGAGGTTAAGACGCCTAAAACAAGTGACCTGGGTAGTTAGACCAAGCCTAAATGAGATTACATGGGAGTTTAACCCAATCCTAATGTTGGTAGATGAGGGGTTAGACCAAGCCTATCATGTTATGAATGTATTGGTGGGTAGACTTGACATATGATTTTCTATTATTATGTGTATGTCAAAAATATATATTTATTTCCAATGATATGATCTCATGGATTATGTTCTTTGTTTTATTTATGATTCATGTCTTTGAACTGGTATTATTTATTCCATGACTCATATGTATGATCTATGATCGGTTGGGTATGAAATTTATATGTTACTATCATTATCATGTACCCTTATTCATAGTTTATTTATTTTATAATCATAGATCGATATGTCTAATGTTTAAACTTACTGAGAATTTGACATCACTCTTTATTATGTTTATTTTCCCCAGATTATGAAGAAATGTTTTATGTAAGGCATATCTATAAATAGTAAAAAAATGTGAAGATCATTGTGAGAAACATTGAAGATCTTTCACCATATTACAAGAATGTTTTCCACGTTTCCAAAGTCATTAAACTATTAAGGTCCTAAGGTGTTTGTTTTTATAATGTAATGAATATTCCTAAAAAATGATGTAAAATCCATGAATGAGAAGCTTGGGTTGATATAGTTACACTCTATACATTCATTCCTTTATTATGTAACTACATTGTTGGGTATAATAGATTTTTTGCATGGGCTTTTTACTTAGGATAAGGCCTCCCATTTTATCATTTCCTACTCAGATATTTTTTCTATCCTCTAGACAGTTTTAGGTTGGAATAGGATGTCACACTCTTTTTATCACTGGACAAGTGGGCCCTAGTAGGTCTGGTCATGATAGAGTGGCACCAGAGCTAGTTGTTTCCCTAGGTTAATGTTTGGAGTTTTACATTTTTTGAGGATTGGTTTAGGAACATAAGGTAATTTTGTCTGAGTATATTGAGTTTTTCTTTCAGGTTGGGGAATCCAATGTTAGTGTGGTGGTAGATATATCCATTCACTAGGACTCTAATAACCTACTTGTCGACTCAATGCCAATATATTGGTTGACGGTAAAATATATGTAACATACCACATATATGATTTTATATTTGTATTTAAATCCCTTATTAAGCCAACTCCCTATATATGATTATCTAATTATGGAATGTCTTGAAAATTTTGATAGTGTTTTTGTGATAATAGCCATATAGGATATATATATATAGGGCCATGAAGAAAACTAGTTGAGTGATGACACCCTTGTTCATGGTCACCATACTAGCTAGAACAGTCATGGGACTCTGATTTAGGAACCAGTTTGTGAGGTTTTTTCATTAGATATGCATCAAGTGATGCTTCCACTCATTTATATATGCGGGGAATCACTCATAGTGGGCTATTTTGATGTTTTTTTATAGATAAAATATATGATCTTTCTATATATTTGGGAAAACTATACACTTTGGATGATCTTTCTTCTAGAGCTCAAGGAGTAGGGAACATTGAGAATATGGGTTGAGTTAGGCCCTTAAGCAGTAATGGTTTGGTTGGAGTTTATAGATAAAGTGTTTTGTTGGAGGCAGACACAACCAACATTGATGGTCACATTTTTAACTATCTTCTTCCATGGCATACAAAGGAGTTACCAGTATTTGGTTACTCATTCTTATGATGAGGAGGCACTCACTTGTGTAGAGTGTGTGCACTTTTTCAGTAGTGAATTTTATCCATCCACCAAATCACCTAATAAGGATCCACAATTCCTTGTGTAGGACTAGGCTCCAATTATCATTCTTGGAAGAGAGAATCATTACTCTAGAGTAGGCAGTGGATACTCTAGAGATGAGATAACATAAGAATCTATTATGAATCAGTCATCAGCTTCATGATGTAGGCAGAAAAATCATACATAGACTTAGATGTGGGTATTTATAATATTGTGGGACTAGGGTGGACTATGTCAACTTAGAGGGTTATTGGGTCAAATGACTTATAAATGAATACGAAATCATGATTTTGGGCCTTGTTTTTCTGTTATAAGTAAAGGAATCATTCATAGGACTTTTTGACCCATATTAATGGAGTGTAAGGATATAATGTAGTGTTTTTTTACCTTTGAGATATAGATATAGTATGAGGTATGATTTCTACACTTTTCCCTCTCTTCTTTAGCCATTTTAAATTATAACTGCTTCCTATTGTTATGTTTTACCCCTCATTTTGTTTTTTGTTGTGTGCATTAAAGAATATAAGGTAGGGAACACTTATCCCTCTATGATGCATTATTTTTTGAGATGATTTAAAATCACGTGGGTTAGTAATCTTCACACAAAGTTGATATTTTCATGGTGTGGCATAGGAGTATCTTTTAATTTTAATATTTTGATCATTCTGATTATATTAAGGTGTTATTCTAAACCATGGTCATTTTAGACAAGCTTAACATTCTTAGGATGGTTCCTGGAAATGGATATTTATGAGCCAATGATATTTGTGTGAGTTTTTGTATGAGCTGTAACCCCTCTAGTTTAGATTGGAAATGGTATATATCACACCTTCCTTATTTCCTCCCTTTTTTCAGACATGAGGATTCTAGTGGAGCCTTTAACTTCACCATTTTGGCTACATACTCATAATGAGGAATTTTCAAAGATCACACTTTTATTATAGTAGTGTAAATTTTCACAAGAATAATAATTCTTCTTGTGGGTTTGTTTTATGGCGACTATGAGACACAATAATGTTTTATAGCCTGATCAAGATCATGGGAGTGTGTCTTCATCATTAACTTGAACCCCATGACCAAACTGATATATTTTATGTAAACTTAATATCCCCTACAAATCTTTAAGAGTTAAGGGAAATGTTTTAATACATTTTTAGAATGATTTTATCATTACATTAGTGTGTTTAGGGATCTTATTTATTGGATTATTTATCCATTCATTAGAAGATTCACTATTTTCTTCATTGATAACCTTCTACATTTCTATGAATTAGAGGTGGATATTGAAGATAATTATATGATGGTCCTAGACATACTTTGGGATAAATATATTTATAGGGAGCTCATAAAGTGATAGTTTTTTATCAGTAAGGTTCACTTTAAAAGAATGTCATATTGGATCATGGTTTAGCTATGAATGTGTAAAATTTTAATTCATATTTATATCTCTAGAATCCCGAAGCATGAAAAATGTGTAGAATTAAATAGTTGGAAGGATTATACAAACAAAGGTAATTGAGTGCCTAGTGTATTGGGTTACCTATAGATCTAAGAAAAAATGTGTTTCAATGCAGAGAATATCATAGAATAATCATGGGTTGATGTAGTTGTGACCCCATGAGAAGTTTTACATGACCTATAACTTATCTTTGACATCAGTATTCATTACCTTGGTTTTGTGGTCATGTTATCTTATATGTTAAGATTTCCTTGTATTCTTGAACTATTAGAGGGTCTAAGGGATATATTATCTCAGAGGGATCAGTACCCAAGATATAAGTGTTATTCATAGATCCTACTTGATTATGAATTTGGGGTATTCTATACTCTAGGTAAGGTAAATATGATGGTAAGTTTACTCAGTTGAAACCCAATTCCCTCTTATTTAAAGAGGATATAGTGAAGTTTTATTTTTTACATGCTTATTTTTACCACATAGATCATACAACATGTATTCATTCAACATCATAATTTATTCCACAATCAAGGAAGGTGGAATACATACTTGTAAATCCCCAATCAATAAGTGTATATGTATAAAGGTGAATATCGTTGATTGAAAATGGGTATTGTATTCACTACACAGTAATTTTGGCATGGAAAAATCATAGAGAAATTTTAGAAACATAATTAAGTTACTAAAAACTTTATAAAAATGGTTAATGATAGAAAAAATGGGTCTTTAATCCTTTGGAAATAAAATTTTAAGCAATATGTACATAGATAGTCATGTTATAACATTATTAAATAGAAATAGAATGCATAAATTCATAAAAAAAAGAATAAATAAGAGAAGGGTGAGGATACATTATGGAATTTCGATATAGTAATGGATTATGTAATGGTCCAAATAAGGGATGATAAATAATCCCTCATTCAAACAACATCAAGTAGAAAGTAAGGGAATGATTATAGATGAATTAAAATATGACCATTTGAGATTACCAGAACTAATTTCAAATGAGTTTCTTTAATTTGAATAGAGGATATAAAGGTGAGGATCTCATACAAAATTCCAGCACTGTAATAGGGGTGCATAATGTTTCATAGGGGGGATGAATGAGAGGGAAAGTGTATATCATCATTTATATATCAAATTTACAATACGAGGGATATGGAAAAACATATCACAACATAAGAAAAAGGAAATTTAAAATACATAATATTAAAATAGTGATTGATAAAAGAGGATAGTGGAAGATAAATTAATTTAGTGTGTGACTTCAAAGGCTGGGGAGGGGATTCTTGAAATATTGGAGGGTTTTTGAAAAATAATGTACAAAGTAACAATAACAGGATGAAAATATATTCATTATTTGATGAAAAATAATGTAAAAATTTATATTGATATGTAATTGATACACATCCCTTTAAAACACCAATATATTCCCTAAGAGTAAGGTGTGTGATGGTGGGGTGTTCATGGGGTTGTTCAACGAATATAGTTTGGGCCGTGATCTCGATGTGTTTGAAATTCTCCCATAAATAGTTTCATTCATGATTTTGTTATTGGATGTCATCTTGGGATTAGTCTATGGAAAAGATTAGAAATTTTATCTACCTTAGATGCTGCAATAAATGGGCTTCATAGGGTACTATCCTATTATTTGAGGCCATCACTTCATTTGTTTGTGTCAATCAGAATTGTTAAAACCCTATATTTATACTGATCATTTATTCACTATTCAATGACTATATTATCAATGGTAACTATACTTAATGGTATTTTAAATCCAATTAGATATAATAAAACAAGATAAGTGCATGTGTTTTCTATTACCATTATACATTTAATTAAAATAAAAATGGGTAATTTTATTCATAACAGTTCAAGTCAATACAATATTCCCCCAATTGAGAATTTATCCATTGAAATTTTCTTTTCCCATAGAAAAATATATAAGGGCCTATCTGCTTCATCAACTCCTACAGTTCCCACATTTCTTATCAAAACTAATTGATTCTCCATAAAAAATTAATGATAGGAATTATCTTATTTTGTAGAACTTTTTCTCTATGATATAAGATCTTCATCGTAATCTCTTCTTAGGAATAATAATTATCCAATGGTACCACCTCTATATTGAGTATATGTGGGGGGTATGGTATATGCTTTTCAAGAGGGATACAAGGAATACATCATTTACTTGATACATGTTCGGTGGGAGTGCCCGTCGGTAGGCCAATGCTTCGATACGATCATGAATCTAAAAAGTGTTAATGTACCTTTGACTAAGCTTTCCCTAATTCCCAAATGTGTTCACTTTCTTCGTTAGATATATATAGAGGAATACTATGTATCTAACATAAAATTCTAGGTCTTTTCAAATAATGTTCATATAACTATTCTATTGAATCTAAGAAACCTTGATGTGTTACTGAATGGTATTAACCTCTCCCAAACTTCCTCAAACATTTTAGTACCAATAAGTTTTAATTCCCCAAATTCATCCCAACATGCCACTGTTTTTCACCTCTTCGCACAAAGGGATTTATGGGGATCTAATTGGATTTTTGAGTTGAAACTATTATTGTAATATAAATAAACCAAAGGAATATTTTGGTCCTATACTAATTTAAATTCCATAGAATGTGCTCCCAACATGTCTTCTTGTTTCCGGATAGTCCACCCAGACTATCCATCAGTTTGAAGATGATAGGATGTGCTAAAATTTAGCTCATTTTTTAGAGCATGTCAGAGAATTTTACAGAACATGGAGGGGAATCTTGGATCTTTATTGGATACAATCTATAGTGGTAATCCATGAAACATTACCACTTCTATGATTTATATCCATTCCAATCAACCCAGTGAGAAATCCTCTCGAATCGCAATGAAGTGTGCAGTATTTATAATAGGATCCACAACAACCCAGATAGCATTATCTTCTTTAGATTTCTTTGGATGTCTGGTGAAAGAGTCCATGGATATTTTTTCCCGTTACCATGTTAATATGGGTAATGGTTGCATCATCCCATTATACTTTTACCTTTCATCCCTCACTTACTAACATGCTAGGAACTCTAATGTATATTCGGTGATCTCCTTATTCATGTTGTCCCACAAATTTTTATCTCTTAGATCTTGATACATATTTATGTTTCCTGGTTGAATGGAGAATGTTGAACTATATGAATCATCCAATAGTTCCTTCTTTATGTCAGGATTTTATAGAACACATAGTCTTGACCCATATCTCACGATTCCTTCTTAATTAATATTGAAGTACATGGATTTATCTTTTTTATAGTTTCAACTTTTTTATAAATTCCCACATAATCTTTTTTATCATCCATTAACCTTGCAAGAAGATATTATTGAGAAATCATTTATGAATGAATTGATGATGTTCTTTCATTTATAATTCCCATGTCCATTCTATTCAATTCTATGAAGATTGGATCCTTCTCAATTACCAACAATGAAAAAAATTCATGGATCCTTTCTACATAGATATTTTTTCACTTTATTTGATTTACCATGATGGTAGTGAATTGAGCAGTCATAGTCCTTGATCATCTCTAACAATCTTCATTGGTGAATAGTAAACACTTTTTATGTGAATATATTTTTGGGGATCTTGTGATCAGTATATATCTCACACTTCTCTCCAAAGAGATAATGTTGCCAGATTTTCATGAAAATATCACATCTACCAACTCCAGATCATTATGGGATAGTTTTTCTCGTGATTTTTTAATTGCATTGAGGGGTAGGAAATGATTAGAATTATGAATTAATAGACATCTCAATCCCTTCTTTGATAAATTTCTAAATACTACGAAAAGTTCTCCACTTGTGGGTAGTGTGAGCATAGGGGTAGTGATAAACGTCCTTTTTAACACCATGAATATTTTTCTACATTCATCATTCAAGGAAAACATGACCCCCATCTGAGTTAGTTTGATAAGGGGGTTTGAAAATTGTGATAAATTTCTCATAAATATGCGATAATATCTAGCTAACCCATAGAGGTTATGGATATTTGTCAGTGATGTTGGCCTCATACATCCTTCAATTTATTTTGTATTTGAAGGATCCAAAAATATCCCATTATATGTGATGATATCCCATAATAATGAGACTTCCTTCATCCTGAACTCACACTTTATGTTTTATAGATATTATCCTTTTTCAAGTTCTTTAGCATAGTTCTCAAAATCTCCCCATGATCATCCTTGGTTTTGGAGTATATTAGAGTAGCATCTATAAAGTGTACCCATTTTTGAGGTAATATCTAAAGACTCTATTCATAAAGTCTATGAAGATTGATGGAGAATTAGTGAGTCCTAATGGAATTAATATGAACTAATAGTGTCCATACCCTATATGAAATTAGTTTGGTGGAAATCTACTTTGTTCACCCAAACTTAGTAAAATATCAACTACAGACCCACCTTAGAGAAGTATTGTTCTCCAACTAGCTGGATGAACAAGTCATCAATACATGTAAAATTATACCAATTCTTTATCTCGATTTATTGATCTCACAATAGTCAATGCAAAGGTTCATTGACCCATCATTCTTCTTGATGAAGAGGACTGGTGCACCCCATGGAGAAGCACTTGGTCATATAAACACTTTAACTAGATTATCCTATAGTTGTTTCTATATCTCCTCAATTTCCACAAAATCTATTCTATATGGATTCTTTGATATTATAAAATTCCTAGGTATAATATTGATTGAAAAATTAACATCTCATCTTGGAAGAAGGATTGAATATTCCTTGGGAGAAATATCATTCTATTCCCTCACAATAGGCATGTTTTCTAGGATGATCCTTTCCTTTGACTCAATCATTTTATCTTGATATGATTTATCATAGTGAAATAATATATATTCTTGATATGGTGGTGTTAATGAAGACTCATCCCCTCCTGAAATTGTACATAATAGGGGATTGATTCATCATATAGAGTGTTATTTCCTTCTCACAGAAATTTATGTTAGATCTATAGAGGGAAACCCAATCCATGCCCATAATTTTATACTATTACCCAAAAAGAAGTATGAATAGGTTGTTTTGGGAAGTTAACCATACAAATTATGATAAGGGAGGAGTAATATAAATGAGATGAAATAATTTACCCAGTTTCTATTTTCAATGACATCTTTACATGCATGCTTTGTTTTAGTGTTTGAATAGTTCTACTAAACATTCATGATATGAAGGAATTCCTAGAACTAGAATAAGAAAGTATGTTCACTATTATTGAATTAATAACTAGTATACTTGTAACCACTTCATTTTCAGGATTCACTTAAGTGGTATCAGTGGAAATAGCTCTCCCTTACTGCCTTATAGGATGTTGATTTCCTCAAAAAATCCTCAGCTTAGGGAATTGGTTTAAAAAGTTCCCTATTTCATTACATGTTATGTAATTTAAAATGAATTATGGGTTTACTAGAGAATTCATTTTTTTGTCGCATTCTCGAGGTTCTCCTATTGAAATAATTAGTTAGGTTTCTTTTCTTCCCGCACCTAAGGCATTTATTTGTCCTCATTTGTAAATTTATGGGGTTCTTATTTCCACACCATTGAAAAGTGGGATACTGAAATTTCAAATCAAAATTTTATTTCCCCTTCGGGCCACTAGAATTAAAATCCACTTAACACTTTTTTCCCCATAATACCCTTGGAATTATCTTATATTTTTTAAGACTTTAAGGGAACATAAGAAAATTTCCTCATAGGAATAAAAGTCATGCATCAATAAGTATTTTCATAGGCTTTGTTTTATACAACTAAAGAATTATTCAACCTTCCATTCAAGGTTAAAGACAACTTTGAAGGTGTATCAAGATAGTCTTGTGAATATTTCATAAAAACCCTAAAAGATTCATCATCATTTTTTCTTGAGTTCAAGGAAATCCATTTCTATTATAAGATAGAGAAGGAGAGAAAAATATTTATCCAAAAAAATTACATAATTCCTTTAACTCTATTTCTTCTAATTCTTACTCAGGATTTATATTCTTGATCAATGTCCCCCACTAATCAGATTATCACTCCATGTGATAATCACTGAGAAAAACCATCCCTTAATCAGTACATTGAAGGATGGGGAATATCTTTTCAGTGGATTTGATCCATTGTTCCATGATTAAGGGATCATATGATACATTGAAAGTAGGAGGGTGTTATCACATAAAGCTCTTGATTAAAGATTGTTCTATCTTAGGGGGATTTGGAGATCCTCTTGATCTAGGTTTCTATTCATAACATGATTTAGCTGAGAGAATATCATTAAAAATTTAGAGATTCCTGCTCCAATTGGGTTGGGTATCTCATTGGGGCGGTCATCACACTGGTCTTCTCATTAATTGATAACCCAATTCCTCCTATTTCTGGCTATTGTCTAGTATAATGTAAAACCATGGATGTATAGCTTAAATAACTAAACACAAAAATGGGAATCCAATGACAACAAATGGGTAAGATATAAATTATATTTATTTCATTAACATATGAATTTCTAGGCTTCAATATATGTTATCCATTGTCTATTTCTTAACGTATATTCTTTTGGGAATTTTCCCCCTTAATAATTGTTCATAATGAGATTTTGAATTTACCAAATCATATCCACTGGGATTGTAAAACTAGGTGTGTAGTAAGACCTGTTATCATGAACTAGATTACCCCAAGTCGGGCTTGAAACATATTTTCTGAGTTGTTACTCTTATGTATATATATTTCAGAAACACATCCACTTGTAGTATCCATACATAGATTTATTTTATTGATAAACTAAGTACTCTATACTTACTAAAATTTAGGGATGTTTTATTATAATAAGTCTTATCCATAAGGATTTCTCTAGAGTTCACTAATCCTAAAACGAAAAATAACTAAACTTTTCCTTTGATACCAACTATAACAACCTTTCTATATATTAAAAAATAATACTTTATTTATTACATATAATTAATCTTAATATTACACAAAAGATTGATAATTCTTGTTTTTTTTTTTTGAGAATTTGGTATGTAACAGAACAAGATGATCATGGGATACAAAAACATTATTAAAAACATCCTTAATATGATTTATAGAAAACATCTTTAACATGCTCAAAATACTCCTTCAAACATAAAACTACTAGGGATAACCTAGGGAAATATATAATAAAGGGGTGATCTATAAAGCCCAATGAGGTAATAAAAAATGTTTAGCATGAAGAAGATAATAAATGTTAAAAAAAATAGACATATCAATGGAGCATAAAAGGTAGTTGAATAAGAAGGCATGATATTTCATGATAATCATAACATGGGAAATATAGAACTGAATTAAAACACTGAATCATAAACTTTGATCATGGATATATCTACCAAGACCTCAAGGTGGAAAATTTACCATAAAAGAATTAGGTACACCCCTATCCCAAAATTATTTATCATTATACAAGACATTACCCATTGCATCGGAGTGCTATACAGGCACACCCATAAAAATCATTTCATTCTGATTCTTAAGTATGCCACATAGATCATACGACAAAGATTCATTCAAAACAATAATTTATTCCACGACCAAGGAATATGGAATAAATATATGTAAGTACCTAATTAGAATTTATAGGTTCATAAAGTTTAATAACCTTAGTAAAAAATGGTTATGTTATTCACTACATAATTATTTGGGAATTGAAAAATCATGGTGAAATTTTGACAACATAACAGAGTTACTTAAAAATTCATAAAATGGTTGATGATATAAAAAGGGGTATCTTATAATTTGGAAATAAAATTTGTAGTAATATTTTCATGTGAATATATGTAATAACATGAAGAAATGGAAATATAATGCATAAGTTAATTATGAAATTTGAATAAATAAGAGAAGGGTGAGGGTCCCTTATGAAATTTCATCATAGTAACGACTTAGTAAAGGGTCCAAATGAGGGAGTATAAATGATACCTCATTTGAATAACATAAAATTTAATGTAATTGACTGATTATAAATTAATTAAAATATAACTATTTGAAATTAAAATAACAAATTTCAAAGAAGTTTATTGAATTTGAAAGGAGGGGAGGAATGTGAGGATTCCTTACAAAATTCATTCATGATAATGGGTGTACATAAAGGAACATAAAAGGGATGAATGAGAGTGAAATTATCTCACATAATTTATAAATAAAGATTATTTTATGGGATATATGGAAAAACATATCCGAACATATGAAAATGGAAATTTAGAAGACACAACATAAAATGAATTCTTGATAAAAGAGGAGAATGGAACACCCCTTACTTGAGTGTGTGAATCCAAATCGTTGGAGAGGATTATTGAAAGTTATGGAAACAATGGGAAGACAATAGTGAGTGGAGGGAAGCTTTTTTATGTTTTAAAAGGAGTTTTATTGAAGATAAATGGGAGATTTGTAGGTTTTATATAGGAAAGGATGTGGATTTCTTTATTATTTAGGTTTTGGAATCTATATAATAAAATATCCAAAACCACAACCCATAACTTGGTTTTTTTAACATGGTTTCTATTAAAGGGGGGTATTTTTTCTAATTTTATAAGAACATTTTATGAACATTTTAAAATATTACCTTTGTTGTTGTGGAATTGAATCACACTCTTAATGAAATGATTTTAAAATCTTAAAATATATTATAAGTATTGGAGGATTCATAATGAATTTGAAAAATAAATCAAATGAACATACAATAAATTTTTTTAAAGGGAAAATGAATATTTGGTCATGGATCCCATTTATATTACAAATTACATCACATTATGAATATTTGGTCTCGAATCCCATTTTTATACGGTATTCAAATTTTACCTGAAAACTCGACTGCCTTAGAAAATTATAAAAAATTCACTGTTGGATAATTTATATGTTCTTATTCCAAAAATAGTATTCAATTTATGTAAATTAAATTTTAAATATGTGAATTTTCACTTCAAATATAATTACTAACATTAATTGAAAATGGCGGGTTTTTATCAATAATGGTTTTCGAACACTAAAAAACATTACATTTGACATCATAAATATTATATGATAATTTATATTTGATAAATATTATTTTATATTAATATTACACTAAAATATTATTTATTTCAAAATTCCAGTAGTTCATAAATTCATTAATTGAATTTTAATATTAACCAAAAATACAATTAGTGCTTTAAAAATCATTTATAATGTAATAATAATAGGATGGAAATATATTCATTATTATATAGAAAATAATGTAAATATTCCTATTTCTAGGGTATTGATACATATACCTTTAATACACCAACATATTACCTAAGAGTAAGTTTCACGATGGTCGGGATTTCATGGGGTCGCTCGGTAAACATGGTTTGTGTCGTGATCTCAAAGATCTTGAACATCTATAGTAAATGGTTTCACCCATGCTTAAGTTGTTGGATATCAACTTTGGATTGGTATAGGGACAAGCCCAAAAATTCTATATCCCTCAGAATAATTGATAAATGGGCTTCATAGGGTTTGATCCTACTAGTTGAGGACATCACATCCTTTTTCTGTTTCAATTGGATTTGTTAAACCCCTTTATTTTTAATAATCATGTGATCACTATTCAATTGATATATTATCAATGATAATGATCCTTTATGATCATTTAAATAAAATTGGATATAAAAAAATAACTACAATTTTTTTCTATAAACATAATATAATTAATTAAAATCAAAAAAGGGGAATTTTATTTATAATAGTTTGGGTCGTTTCAATTCATGTCCCAAAATAAGGTGGGTATCATCATCATATTAATTATATACAATGATAATTGATAATTGGTAAAGGTATCATCATAAAATATTATTCAACTATGGGGTGGTTGATGATTTTATCATGTAAGTAATCTGATAGGTATATATTTTTGATATTTTATCATATATCTAGAATTGTAAAGTAGTTCTATTTTTAATGAACATATGTAAATTATTAAAAGAACACACTGCTCATTATTTATTTTGATGATGTATTAAATTTTAATTAAATAATTTCTTTTTTAAAGTCAATGGTAACAAAATTATTTTTTATGTGATCTAATCATAAGTAAATTTTAATATATTATTTTGATATATTATAGGTTCAATGATTACTAATGGATGACATATTAAAAAAAAATTAGGTCATTATTGTTTTGTCCAACCAATGTGAAATGTGACTATGAAAGAATGGTTTTAAATTTACTTAATTACATTATAAATAGTTTTTCATAAAACAAGGAAACACATCATACCCATTTCCTAATAATAATAAAATGGAATGTTATGCAAGTGTATAGACCTGGAACCACAATGAAAATATATATCCTATTATGTAATTATTAGTAAAATAATTATTTAGATTACAATATATATGGTCAATCATAATGGTGAAATGAACATGGTTTGATTCAATGAAATAACAAGGAATACATATATACTATTTTGTATTTAGATTTATTTCTATGAAATTTATGATTTCTATCAACTGGAATTAAATATTAAAATCAAAGGCTTTATAAGTGTTTTTTTAATGTCCATTTAAAAAGTAATTTAAAGTTATTACTATTGTAATTAACAATATGTGTTGAACCCTCTAGACTACTCCTGATCCATGTACATGATCCATCCCATGAAATGGTTCAAGGTGTGTTTTTACTCACCACAAGGTAGTGATATGCTCCCAGTTATCAAATAACAACCATTGGAAAAGGTTTCACCTAAAAAGTTAATAATAATAATATGGTTTACGAATGGAAATTTAGTATGAACATTCCATACTCTGTATTTTTGGTAATTAAAGTAATTAGTTTTGATATAAATTCAACAAAAACATAGAATAATAGAAAAAAACATCACATATAACAGTAAGTTAAAACCATTTACACTTCCCACTAAAAGTAAGTTATGATTCAATGAAACATAGGAGGCCAAGGTAGATGATACATACATGAAACTAAAATTTGTGTATTTGAAACAAGACCACATCCACCCATCTCTGAGAAAAAGTGGAACATATACACTTTCCACCCCCATCAAATACAAAAAAAAAATATTTAGAGATCTCATAACTGCACCCATGAAAATCCTAACTATACATATAATATGATAGGTTTGAGAAAACATTTCATTTTTTTTATCCATTACATTCACTATACATAAATATTAATAATAAATCCATTTCTTTTTAGTTTGAAATATATTAATAAAATTAGTTTGAAATCATCTTTTTTGAAATAAATCAAATCACTTACATTTTATGAAATTGAATACTTAATCATGAAAAAGGGAAAACTTATTATAAAATTTGTAATATATTTTAAATAATTTTAATGAATGATAAAATATTTAAAGGAGTGGAATAATTCATATTTTTTTTAAACCATGAAAATATCATTTAAAAAAATATGTTATAAATAATGCATAATAACACACATCAACATACAAGAAGAAACATATCAATCATCATAGCAAATTAGGATCCATGTGTAAAACTGTAAAGAATGATAAAAATAACTATATACAAATACATGAATTAGATGTTAACAACCTTACATAACACCCTTTTCTCTACTTAACCTAACCTAGGGGTATCTTCGAATATAGATAAACTCTAATATTAGGGCCACTTTCTAGATAAATGATTATATGATAGCGTGACACATGTTCTTATATATCCTATATAGAAACCATGGAATCCCATGAAACAAAACAAAGGTGAGTTAAGGAACGATTATTTATAATATAATCACATCAATAAAGAAACCCCAATCTCACCTCTAAACAACCTTCATAGAAACATCCCAATATATTATGAATGATAAAAATATAACATCCCATTATTTTTTTATCATCAAACCTCATTAAAATTAATCCAATATTTACCACTCTATATAATGAAAAGGGGAATTCCAAAAGGGAAAGTATATTTTAAAAGATTATTTTGAGAAATTGTTGACTGACCATTTTCATGACCCATTTAAGAAAACAAATTACCAAACAAATTTGAAATCCAAATCCAATAAACATTATATAACAAATAAATCACCAAACAGTTTAAGCCCCCCCCCCCTTTAAAGGACTAATCACACCATCAACCTTGTAATAAACCATTATATATTTTGTTTTATAGACTAAAAACCATCATTAATATATGAAACCCTTTTAAAATATCCAAATGGGAAATTTATCATACATTTAAGTGCATGGTATTTCAAAAATATATTAAAAATTAAAATAAAAGGGGAAACCCATTTCACATCTAATAGAATTAAAATAGTAACCATTTTATATTAGCCAGATATACTATGTATATATCTTTGCACATATAAAACACTTAAAATCAATTATTAATTTCCAAAATCAATACTGGTTCTATGATTAAATTTTAATAAATATAATAATCTACCTTTAACCTCCTCACTTTTATGAATGACAATATAAATCCACCTCCACAAGGGCCAAAAATATATAAAAGTCCAAGAGAGACAATAAAAAAGGGGAAAACCTAAAATAAATTTTTTTCTAATTGTAACCCATGGTCTATATGGCCTCTTCATAGAATGAAAGTATGATAGAATCAATAAAAAAGGGATATAAATTTACAAGGAGAAAATAAAAAAAATAATCGACCTTAAAACTTGGTAGATAACCCTAGAGCCACCATTAGAAGAGAGTAATAACAATAAGATGTGAAATTGGGGTCATGTGAGCCAAATATTATTGGACATGAACAGTTTATGCGTTATAATTATAATGGAGTAAAATAAATATTTTTAACTTTTAATGACTTGGAAAAGTGTCTTAATTTAATGGCATGGTTTACAAAATCATTTTACAACCTATCCATCAATAATTGATTAACATCGAAAAAGTACATTTTTATGGAACATCATTAGGAAAACCATGAAAAAACTTTATGATCTGAAAAATTATATGATTCCAAAAAAATAATATGGAAGGAACAAAAAATATATGGGATTAAGTAAATAAAAACAATAAATTGATCAAATAACAAGTAAAATAAGGGTCAATTTATTATAATTCAATAAACAATAACATATTATATCCATATAATGTTATAAAACAATTGGTTGATCAAGAAAAATACTACAAGTTAAGCTTCCTCTTAATGATATGACTCATAAAAATGTAGAGAAATCAACTATGGTTAGCACTAAAACCCAACATTCCAACTTTAAAGTCAACCAAATGACTAAATAAAAAGACATCAAGAACATGAAATTTAACACAATAATTATTCTTCAATGAATAACGATTGATTCATTAAAAAGAATCTGAAGAATAATGAATATACCAACAAAAAGATGAATTGAATAAAGGGGTAAAAGACATTCTCTAGAATGGGTTTAGGTGTGAAAAAAGGATAATTCCTACAGATTGAAATATCAACATTAGAAAAATATAAATAAAGTATACACATTTTTAAATAATCCATGATTCCACCTATGACATACTATAAAACATTCATATAATCTAGGAAGTGAAATCATATTATCATAGTTTTTCCTTCCATGGTAGTCTTCCAAGTATATTATTAATTCCAATCAACCCTCGTACCTAAAAACCAAAAACCACTCATAAAAATACAATAAAACACATAATATTAAGAGGATGAAACAAGATATGAAAAACCACTATATATAATTATCAAGATTTATAATTAATCATAATTTTTTTACACCATTAATATATTCTTATAATTCCAAGAACATCATCATACAAATAAAAAAAATCAATATATATCCACATACAGAAAAGGAAACAATATTTCGCACCTTATTTTATCACAATATTGGATAATGGTTCAATAGGTTATAGCTTGGGATTTTTCTAAAGAGTTGATAGAGGTTCTTCTATCGTATGAGAAAATCTACTAAAAAACCAATGCAGGAGTCCTATATTATCATAACTATGATGGGCCTTGGTATATTCCAAACAAGATATCTTCTTTTGTAATAGTTTTCTATATTGATGGCATAATATGGGATTCCTCCTATAATTAACTGAAAATGAAATTAACTAATTTTTTTTAGTTCTATGACCCATCTAATACAACTTAACTTGCTTCCACTTTCCATTGATATAACTTCATCCACCACCTATGGGCCTGGTGAAACATCTACCATTTATAATATTATATCCAAATAATATTTTATTCTAAAATCTCACTTCAACAACTTTTTATAAGTGTTAATTCTCTATATGGAAGCTATTGATAAGATATCTTGTCAAATACCTCTAAAAAATAACATTATTTCATAGAAACGTGAAAATTCTCATTTGTATGGTCTAGAATGAGTTTAAAAAAATAAAATACTACTCTAACACTAGTTTAATACCTTACCAATGGCTATAAAATTCCTTAGATTTTGATATCTTCCTAGTGTTAGGGAAATACAACTAAATGAATAATGTATTGAGAACTTCACAAGAAAATACCTTATGTGGTTTCATTCTTATAATGGAATCCCACCACTTCTAATTCAGACGCTCCAATATATAGTTTTGGAATAAAATCTTAAGAGACACAAAAATATGAATCCATAATCTCCTCAATATTCTGTAAGCATACTTAACTCTTTGAGAATCATCTTTCCCCAAATAATATAATGGGCCTAAAATTTGATATATTATTTGTACAAGTTAATGACATGAATGATGATTTTGAAATTACTAGGATGACTCTTCATAAAATGAATTCTGATCATAACCCCTTGCTCATGGACATTTGCTTCAATAAATTAAGGACCTCTCCCTTGCCGTTTACGTTTAACAATGCAAGGCTTATCACACCTCATTGTCGAGAAGTTATTCTTAATGCTTGGAAGTGTGAATGCATGGGGTATCCCGCTGCATCTTCTAGAAAGTAAACTCAAATGTGTTAAAGTGAGGCTCAAGTAATAGAGCAAGGCCTCCTTTTCCAAGCTAGATCTTGATATCAAGGTAGTTGAAGACAATCTTGCTCAATGCCCGGTTTGCAATCAGCTTAATGAGACACCTTCTATGGATGAGATGAAGGGAATGTCTAAACATGATGACTTGTTGAATCTTAAAGAAAATTTGGCCCGAAATCAGTTTAATGTCAGATGGTTAAAAGTAGGAGATAGGAACCCACGTTTATTTCATTGCATGCATTGAGAAAAGAAGGTACGAAAAGGGTTATCCAGTCACATGATTAATGACACTTTATATAGATCTAAAACTGACATTGAAAATGATTCCTCTTCTTATATAAAAAACTCTATGATGAGAAAGTAGGTGATTAAACTAATATGATGGTCAATATCATTGAATCCAGCATCAGTGAGAAACAAAATCATATACTGATGCAGGCTCCCAGGGAGAAAGTGGTGAAAGATGTACTTTTTTCATTAAAAATTGATAGTGTTGCTAGCCCAGATGGATTTACCAACATGTTTTTTATTTTTTATTGGGAAATAATGTACACTGAGGTGACTAGTGGGGTGCATGAAACATTTAATAGCATCTCAATATCGTATAGAGTGAATTCAAATTTCATTACTCTACTACCAAAGGAGAACACTCTTGGTATTATGGATTTTCATCCAGTTGCGATTGGGAATTCCATTCCAAAGGTAATCAGTAAAAGTATGGCTATCCGACTGGGTATTGTTATCAAGGATCTTATCAGAGAAAACCAATTTGGTTTTGTACCAGGAAGGAGTATTCAGACTTGTCTTTTTACTGCATCTGAATGTGTCAATATTATGAAAAAGAATGTTAATGATGGAAACATGGACCTCAAAATTGACATCTCTAAGGATTTTGACACTATCAAATGGGGATTTATTTTAAAAAAATTATGGATGCATGGGTTCTCTTCCAAATTTATTGATTTGATCAATTGTATTCTCAAGAGTGAAAGGCTTTCCATTTTGGTTAATGGCTCTCCAAGGGACTACTTTCAATGCTCTAGGGGGGTTAGATAGGGTGATCCTCTGTCTGACCTTCTTTTTACTATTGTTGAAGATTACCTAAGTTGTTGTATTAATAAACTGGTTCAGATTGGTTTATATAAATGGATGAAGGCTGGCAGAGGGCTCTTTGTAGCTTCACATCTTTTTTATGCCGATGATATTATGCTCTTTGGGAAAGCTGGTAATGTTAAATTCTTATATATTATGGCTATGTATGAGAATTATGGGAAATTCTCGGGCCAAGATATCAGTTGGGGTATGTCTTATGTGATCTTTGGATAAGGGATTCCAATTTATAAGTAAAATAGAATTCAAAAGGGGTTTGGTGTGAAGCGGGGGTCTCTACCTTTTATTTATCTTGGAGTGCCACAATTCTGGGGTAAAGTGAAAAGATGTTATTTGGAGGAGATCTTTTCCAAAATTGTTAATCAACTAGCGCCATGGAATGGCCAAACAATGTCTCAAGAATGTAGGGTTTATTTGGTCATTTCAATGATTACGTTTATGTTTGTATATGCTTTCCCTTTGTATAAATGGGAAATATCTCTTATTAAAGACTTACAAGTCATGGTTCACAACTTCATTTGGACTGGGTCTATCAATGATCACATGTTGATCATAGTTTCTTGGAAGGAGTGCATCAAAATTGTTGATATAGGAGGAATGTGAGTCAAAGACAATCTACTATTCATGACTCCTTGATTGAAAAGTTCACATGGAGCATGCTCTCCTTGACTGTTAATCCTCTTGACTTCCTCACTCACAGATTCACTATCTTTTTATTAAATGGATCTTGCATTTATCTTTTCTCATCTATTTGGAATGTTCTTAAACAACCATACTGTGACAATATGTTTAGCTTAAATTTGCTTGTTTCAAAACAATCCTCTCTAAATTGTTGGAATACATCATGGCTTTCATGACCTCTTCATGAGGTAATTGCAGTTCCTCCATTGATGCGGCATGCTATAATAGCTGAATTTTTTGGAAATGATGGTATGCAGAATCTACTACCCTCTATATTAAAGCAAAAATCTCCATCTATGATTATATTTATTATGAAAATCTTATTTGGACACCATATTTGAATGGCATCTTCACCTCCAAAGACTATTACAGGTTCACCTATAATAATTCGGTTCGCACCCCATCATGGGTGATGGGCTTTAGGAAGTATTTTTTTCCACCCTCTGGATTACTCTTGGTGTGGAAAATATGGAAAAATAGACTTCCATTACATGGTCTCTTACAAAATGCTGGAATTTCTCTTGCTTCGGTCTGCCATCTCTGCTTGTGTGCTGGGGAAACCATTGAGCATGTCTTTATACATTGTTGCTTCACCAACAGGATATGGTTATATGTGCAACGTATCTTTAACTGCACTTTTTACATCAGTTGCATTAAAAGGCTTGTGTCATCCTTCCAGCATGTGGGCTGTAGTGGGCAGGTCCTGTCCTGCTTGCTTGCTACATCCTCTTCTCATCTATGCTATGTTTGGAAGGAAAGAAATGGGGTTATCTTTGAGTAGCAACATCCATTGTTTCATGCCACTATTCATGCCATTCATTGGGTAATTATTTCGGCTTCCAATGTCCAAAACAGTTGCATGGATAATCATTGATCTAACTTATGCATCTTAAAATATCTTGGTGGTACATGCAGGATGAAGAATCCTTTGGTTGTTAAATTCATTAGGTGGATCTAACCTATTTCAGGGTGGTTGAATGTCAATGTTGATGGGGGCATCCTCAGGCACATCGGGCCCTTCAGGGTGTGGTGGGGTTTTCTATACCGAACAGTGCTTTGTCAAAAGCTATTTTTACCACTTTATTGGAATCAACTATGCTATTGAGGCTAAGCTCTGGGCTATCATCAAGGCGGTCGAGTATGCTATTCATTTCAGCTAGCGGTTCTTATGGATTGAATCTGATTCTACACTTTCCATGGATGTTCTCAAAGCACAATCCAAAAATGCTCCTTGGTGCATGCGACTGCACTGGATTGATTGCATTTGTCTTATGAAGGGTCTCTCCATTGACATTACTCATGTTTACAGAGAGGCGAATCAGGTTGCCTATGATCTCTCTATGAAAGCCATCATGGAAGCCAGTTCTAGTTGGTCTTTTGTGATTCCAGATTTTTGTTCAACACTGGTTGAAGCAATGCATGTGGGTCTTTGTTTACCAATTTATGAAAAACCATCCTATAATGTCTCATTGTTGAATTTAATTTTTTAATAAATTTTCTAAGAAGGAGCTCACTCGTATCCTAAACTTTTTGGGTATCTACGATGAGCTCAAAGAGGAAAATCACCATGTTGTATGACCAGAGTAGATAGAAAAAATAACTTATGAATAACAATATCAATAAAATGATCTATATGAGGTGAACCACCCATAGTATCTTTTCAATACATCATATTTGAATGGATGGTTGATCTCAACATGGTCTGGCGAATCGTGAATATAAATCTCAGACCTGGTTTTCTTCTTCTCTCAGAATGGGATGCCAACTTTAACCCATTCAAGTAGCGGCTATCCATGGCTCAGGAGTGGACAAGGATCCATGGTTTGCTGTGGATCTACTAGCATCCCAAAATCCTCAGTGATATTGCTTCAGGCATGGTCATGCCTTTGAAAATAGATCAGTGATCCATCAATGGTGATTTGGGTTTGTATGCTAGGGTTCTTACTGAAATTGACATGGATGCTCCACCCCCTGGTCGAATTTTTCTATCCTCAAAGGTTCATCAGCTGGAAATCAATTATGATTTTGAGAACCTTCCAAAAATTTGTGATCATTTTAAAATGGTTGGTCAGGTAGTTAACAATTTTCAGGTCTTACAAAAATTGGATAAGACTGCCCCTAATTCAGTGGCATGAAGGGAGGTCTCTTGTGGAAAAGGAAGCACTAATTTGGAAAAGAAGGGGAACCTGGGACCTGATCTACAAAAGGGGAGCTCTTCAAGAACGCGAGTGAATTCCACTTTATGGGCTGACATGGATGAGGAAGAGGATCATTGCACTGAGCGACATGGAAATGAGGACAATATGGAAAAACCTATAAACAAACAAGAGAAGCAGGATGATCTGAATTTTTCATCAGAGTTTCTCTTAGTCATAATTTCATTCCGTATTGATGATTTTATCTTGGACATTATTGCCAAAGATATTTAGGATAATTTGGTGCTGATTCAGGACTCTGTAGAGTCTATGTCCAATGACTTGCCTAGGGATCCGGGCTTAACGCTGGATCTTGAAATCCAAGCCCCAGGATCTCCAGATAAGAGGGGAGTTTTGGTTATGCAGGCTGATATTAGAAGGTGACATTAAAACAGTGATTGCCGCTTCTGATCAACTTCTGAATAGCTTAAAGAAAATAGTTTTAGATTGCTCAACTAAACACTTTAAAGGAAGGAAGGTTACTCTAGACACGCGACAACATACTCTGGATGTCACTTAAGAACCGAAAACTGGTGGCCCAGATTCTTCAACCAGATCTTCTCGAAAACATCAAATCTCGGATGCTAAAGGCAAGTGGATAACCCGTAAATTATTACATCAATGAGGATACTATTTTGGAACTGTCAGGAGCTGGCCAACCCCTACACCTTGGGTTCCATCTGGCTGATTGTAGGTAAGTATAAACCGGACATCTTAGGAATTTCTGAGCCCAAGACTACCTCTATAAATCTTGATAAAACCTTCTACAAAGCGAGTTATTCTCTTTTGATCTGTGCTAGCTCTGATAGAGTACCAGATATAATTTGTCTATTTGTTCACAAATAAGTTATTTGCCCAGCTATTGTTCTTGAAAATGAATAGATCCTCACATGCAATTTTTTGGAGTTAGCTAGAAAAATATATTGCTCTATTATTTAAGATCATACCAACTACATAGAAAGGAGACTGATGTGGACTCACATCTATGAACTAGAAAATAAAATTTCTGACCCATGGATTATTACTACGGATTTCAACTATATACTACACACAGAAGAGAAGATTGACCCTCTGATCAACATAACATCCCTGGCTGATTTTTGAGAATGTATTGAGGGGGACTGCCTGACAGAAATCAACCTTGTTGGATCCAAGTTCACCTGGTATAGGAGGTATCAAAATGGCATGAGCTCTAGCTGGATTAATGGGGCGTTTGCAAATGATGCTTCACTTACACTTTGGAAATCTATCTAATGGGGCGTTTATGAATCTTGAATGATCAAATCCAATTCCCTTCAGGTTTAACAGTGCTTGGATCTCCCTCCTAGACTGCTTAATAATTGTGAAGAATTCCTGGAACCATAGGATTGATGGAGACAACCCTTTGTTGTGTCATACGAAGCTTAAACTGGTGAATATGAAACTGAAATAGTGAATCAATGACAAGTTCATCTCAATGGATGCGGAAATTGATGGGCATGAATGCCTTTTACATGACTTACAGGAGAACTCTACCAAAGATCACTTTAGTGGAGATATAAGTCAAGAAGAGGATATTTCCTCTAGGCTTGGAAGCCTGATGAAACATCATGACAACATTAAAAAAGGCATATTCAAAGCAAGATGGATCTCAGATAGGGACTGAAGCACTAAATTCTTTCATGCCCTTTAGAGAGTTCCTAGGGAAAATAGACCACTTTCTCTTCTTAAGGAGTGGGAACCGATTCTGGAAGGAATGAACTCTCATACCACATTGTCTCATTCTATAATAATATGTTTAATGGTCCTCCAAAAAATGAATTGATATGGTACAACATCATCCCTAACAAATTCATGATGGAGGATAACAGCTTCCTCACTGCTATGACAGTGGACTTTAAAATCAAAGAGGTAATATTTGGCCTAAGAAAAGAATGTTCCCCAAGATCGGATAGGTTCACTAACGTATTCATTCAAACATATTGGGAAATCATTTAGAATGAAATTTTCCAGCTTTTCCAACACTTCTTCAAAGATGGAGCTCTCCCTCCGGTATTCAATTCACAATTCATAACACTCAACCCGAAGGTTTAGAACACCAGTGAGATTAGCCAATTCATGCCAGTTTCCCTTGTCAACACCATCTACAAGGTAATTACTAAAATTATATCAAACATGCTCACTCGCATTACGGAGAGAATTATATCTTGGAATCAATTTGGCTCTGTGAACGGCCGGAACATTCAGGAATGTTTGCTCACTTCCTCTGAATGTGTCAACTTTCTATGAAAAACAACTAGACGTGGGAAAATTGCTCTCAAATTAGATGTCACCAATGTGTTTGACACCATGGACTAGGGTTTTATTAGCACATTGCAGCATAATTTTGGTTTTAATGCTAAATTCATTCACTGGATTATGGTTCTTTTCGAATCAGCCCACATCTCCCTTCTTATTAATAGATCCCCAGAGGGCTACATTACTTGCTCAAGGGGGTGAGGCAAGGATACCCCCCTCGGCCATTATCATTGCTTTAGCTGAAGATTACCAGAGCAGACTCCTCCTGGACATGGTGAACAATGGCACACTTTCCAACAACAGAGTAGGACGAGGTAACCCTACTCCCTATCACCTTTTCTTTGCTGATTATATCATCATATTTATACACGGAGACAAAAGTATCATAAACAATATTAAAAAGGCATTACAAAATTATGAGTGTTTCTGGACAGTACCTCAGCTGGAGAAAGTCATCCATTTATTTTGGTAAGGGATTCTCAACCTCGTGGAAGGCACAACTCACATCTGACTTAGGAATAAAGGAGGGAGACTCGCCTTTCAATTACCTGGGTGTCCCAATGTTTTGGGGAAAGCCCAGATAGTCTTATTTCTTAAATGCAACAGATCAAATTAGAAAAACCCTCGCCACTTAGAAGGGGAAATCTCTCTCAATGGTTGGGCACATTTTCTTAATCAGGAACGTGGTTATTTCAAAGTTGGTTTATACTTTCATGGTTCATATTTGGCCAACTTCAATTCTTAAAAATCTGGACACGATGATGAATAACATGTTATAGAGTGAAAACATCATGGAAAGAATGCGTATTTCTGCACAATGGAAGAAATGTGGCTTACCACATTCTATGGGAGGATTAGGTATTAAAAATATGATAGCCTTCAACCAGTCCATGCAAGCCATATTTGTATGGAAACTTATCAATCACAAAACATCTGCTCTAGACTTTTTGAGAAATAGATTTATGACTAGACTCACAGATGGAAGAAACCAGTTATCTAGAGTCCTCGATTTGGCCAGGGATTAAAGCATCATTTTAGAAAATTCTCAGCCACTCTAAATGGATGGTGAGTAACAACTCTTCCCTACATTATTGGTATGAAAATTAGACTGGCGAGCCCCTCATCTCTCATATCAATCTAGAGGACATTCACATTGATCATATAATTACAATCAAGGGGCAACTAGAAAATATGGATATGATTCTGGAGGATTTTATAAATATTGTGGACAGAAATGATTTTATCATGCATGATGATACCCTGCTCTGGGAAGGGTTGGAAAATGGATTGCTTGACTCAAAAACATTCTATCAGCATTTAATTGAGAATGAAAAACATTGGATTGGCAAGTTGAAAAAAGGATGACACCCTCTTGGTTCACTCTTCTTGGGAGGCTTAATTTTAACAAAATACATGTTGAGACTAATATTCAAACAGTTGGTATTTACCTTTTCTCCGGATGTCCTATTTTCGTGCAACACAAAGAAGATGTTGATAACCTCCTTCTGAGTTGAAATGCCGCCTAATCCCTTTTTGTAGCAGTGAAGCAAATTTTTGGCATTCAAATTTCTTGCTCTGGTTCAGTTCAACAATATAATAAATCTTTTTTCAACCTACATTTCTCCAAGTAGATCAATGTACTCATTCATGTGGCATGTGCTGAAACTTTTCACTAGATCTCAAGCAGAAAAAATGTAGTGATGCATTACAGGTCTGGCTTCAATGCTGGCCACGGGATGGACTGCATCATTGCTGCAGTGCATGCTACAAATAAACTGCATTTGAAAAAATGTAGGAACTCGATTGAGGACTGGCTCATCCTTTAGCGACATAAAATTGTTGGCAATTTTCCTAAACCTCATCAGACCATAGAAGTATTCTAGATCTCACCTTTTGCAGGATGGACTAAGTGCAACATGGAAGGAGCTCCTCATGGAAACCCATCCCCCTCAGGTTATGGAGCCATCTTTAGAGACGAGAATGGGGATGTAATCGAATTCTTATACGGCCCTTGTAAAATCTCTACAGCACTTGAATCGGAATTGACGGGCCTCATAATGGCGGTTGATACGGCTCTCAAAAGAAAATGGAATAATATGTGATTTGAATGTGACTCCACCACCCTTTTTCAAGCCGTTAGAGTGGGCCAAAGGCATCTCTCATAGAAGCTGACCGCCAAATGGGTGAATTTTCTTGACATGTTATCTTCTTTATCAATCATTTTTATATGGAGGCGAACTATATAGGTGATGGGATAGGAAATAAAGGAGTGAATGTGGAAGGATGCCAACACTCGACCACCTTACCTTATGACATGACTTCTATTTTCCTAAGAGATAAATGTAAAATTCCTTCATTTCGAATTGTGTAATTCTTCTTTCTTATAATTCAAGGGCCGCAGTGCTCACTTTTCAAAAAGAAATTAAAAATTATAATAGATGCATAAGTTTAGTGAAAATTCAAGGTTTTATAAATCTAATTATATTTGAAAATTAATTTTTTTATAATGTTCCTTAATTTAAAAAATTGAACCTCTAATGGAAAACCCCATAAGATATCCATAAAAATTATATATATATATATATATATTTAAACTATCAACATCCCATGGAATAAACTCAATACAAACTAATTTTTCCAATCGAATGAATAAAGAAACTAACAACGTCTTAGGAATAAAAACTTTATAATTATGGAGAAATTAGAACTCTACACACTTTTTCCACAGGGTCTTGATAACCATGTTCCAACTATGTAAATAAATATATAGAACCACCTAGATTGGTCCACATGGTATATGAAAGGTTGTATAAACTGTTAATATTAATCAAGTAATGCTAAATTCCCTCCAAAATTCTATTATAAATAAATGAATTACGAAAAATAACCCATAAAACATTTATATAAAATAAGAAAATAAAAACGAAACTAAATAAATTGATATCATCCAGAAACTGGGTTTGATTTCATGATACACACATATTAGATAACCCTAAAAACTCATGTTCTATCACGAGGAGGAAGTGATCAGTCACACACTCATGATTTACTTTTTTATGTTCTAAAAATCATATCTCCTACCTACCATACAACCCAAATAACAATAAGGATAAAATAACTTTTTTTCAAGACCCAACCTCCCCATGTCATGAACAAGGTCATATTACCCCATGGGTCTCCTGTAACACCTTAGTTTCCTTCTTAATACACCACAAGCCATTACCCACTAGGGTCACTTATTATACTAATGATTTTCCCACATTACAAAATATTTTTATTCATCATGCCTTATCCTTACTCACACAGGCCATTGGAACCATCCATGAAGTTCACCTATCATAAAATTGCAAAATGATAAGAACACTTACCTATGGGGTTCTTATCAAGGAGGCTTAAAAGGTTCACCCTATGGACATGTGTTGTAAAATTTAGTCATTTAAGTTTCTTTTTTTATAGATGTTATCCACTCTCTAGGCCTTTAAAGAAAAAAAGTCCTAAATATTGACACCTCACCTCAATTACATGTAGTTCAACTGCACAGAAATTTTGGTATTGGATTTGATGCCATTAATTAAGAACAAACTTGAGATATCCTTGAGATGGGTGTGCAACACGGTCCATGAAATGGCTCGAGGTATATTCCATGTCACCCCATGCTAGTGACATGTGTCATGTCATAAAATAAAAAACACAAGTTTTATTTTATATAAATAAATAAAAAATATATTTTGGACTTATATAAAAAATTATTGAATGACAATTACATACATTATAAGTTATTTCAATAAAGTAATCCCTTTCAATATAACTTAAAAACCATACATTTCATATACAAACATCACAAATTATAATAAGTTGAAACCATTTACATAACAAACATATAATATAACATGATATAAGAAAACAAAATAGTTTGATGTATTTGATAAATTGATGACACAAAAAATTTTGTAATGGAGACTAAACTACATTCTTCTATCTCTGTGCACAATTTTATTTTCGATATATTCCACCATCATAAAACTGGAACCAAGAGTGAAAGATAAAATGACCACATCTATAAAAAACCTGATAAGAAAAGTAATATGATAAGCATGTTAAAAAAATTAAAATTAGGTATCCTCCCCTAATCCATGCATAAAAATTAAAAATAAATCCATCCATACTATTATTAAAATAATTAATAAAGTATACATTACATTTCCCATTTAAAAAAATACCAATCCCTTCAATTTATAGAAATTGGATCTTTAATCATGAACAAATTCAAAAAAAAAATTGAACGTAAAAATTTATTTTGAAACCATTTTTGGGAACAAGAAACAATTATATAAGTATTAGAATACCTCTTATATTTTTTAATAATCAAAATCATGTCATTTAAAAAAATAACATATAATTGATCTATAACAACACAAACCAAAATGAAAAAAATAATCTCTATCTTCAGGGAAACCTAAGAACTAATGGGATGACGTCGAACAAAAAAAAATCACTATATATAATTATAGGTGTCGGATGTAAAAATCATTCCCAAAATCCATGTTTTACCCTACCTAGACTATCCGAGTTGAAGGTGTTATGTCGGAATATACAAAGTAACACACAAGAGGGGGGGGGGGGTTAGTTATTTCTTTTCAAAAACTTCCACAATTCTGTCTTTTTAAACCCTATGTAATTTAATCAGATATGGAAAGTTTTTCTTATGTATGAAAATATGTAGCTGATGAACAGAAATAAAGAACACATTTTTTTTATAGTGGATCAGGGCATAAAGACCCCCAATTTCACTCCACCAAATTCTTTCTCAGTGATCATGGTGAATTTGACAAGAATAATCCTTTTATTATAAGACTAACATTCTAAAGCTGAGTGCAGGTAGCTGACACATTTACAAACAAGACTAATAACAAATTATTCTTGTTCAATAAAAGAGATCCGATTATCCACAACTTATATTGAGAAGCTAATACTCTACCACAATTGAGTACAAGTAGTTAAAATTCAAATAAATCAAAAGAATTTGATTTGTTGAACCTGACTGAACATCATAATTGTAGAAGCATCAATTGATAGTAGATGGATCTTTTTCTTCAAAAATAATAGTCTTTATGAAGGAACAAGTCTGGTTCAATCCCAGTTGCCCAACGATCTTCAATTTAAGAGCAGAAACAAAACAAATTAGTCACAATCTTACTGTAGAACAAAATATAATATGTATATCTCCAAAAGGTAGTCCCCCAATAGACTTGTTTGTCTCCTGTAGCAATATAAAAGTATTTTCACCAGAGTATGATTGTATATGAAGAATATAAGTCCCTTGAAAAAATATATCGTATATAAAATCGATACACTGATAGAATATACAAAAGAAATATCATGCTTTATAATTCTAGATCCATAAAAAACACCTGATATATCATACATATTCAAATTCATTAAAATAGACCAGGAGAGTCGTAAATTCCTTCAAGAATAGGAGTTATTTTCTACAATAAATACAACTATTTGAATAAAATAAAACAAGCAATAAATTAGCTGAAAAGATGTTTTAAAACAGCCCATACCTCGGTCAATACCATTGCAGAAGTCATGGAAAATACCACAAAAATATATTTCTAATGTTGAAAAGTAAAACTTAGGGTTCCTAGACAAAGATACAAAAACACCACACATAGGGTTCAACTACTTAGCATTCATCTTCCAAACATAAGGTTGATAAAAAAAGTAAGGTTGACGATCCTTATGTTTTTCTCTAAAATGTATGGTTCATTAATTATGTTGGGTTCTTTAGCCATTCTTTCCTATCAAAAAAATAATTAAGGTTTCTTTCAATTGAAATGTTCATTTACCATACTTTTCTCATAATGTAGGGTTGATTAACCATACAAACTATGTTAAATGTATGGTTGAGAAACCATACATTCTTCATCCAAAGCAATGTTTAATATAATCACTGGGTTCATGATCTATAGGTTCTATTGAATACATAGTGTTTCTTCCTAATGTTACGCTAATCCATGTAGGGTATGACAAATACTTCCAAAATACTTGAAAATGCATCCCGAATACTTGAATAAATATTCCATGAAAATTATAATCTTGAAAATAATTTCAAAATAAATAGTACAAATATTATTAATTCCATTAAATACACAAAATGTAAAAACCTTTTGTAAAATAAACAAGGGGGTTTCTGATCATCAAAATCATAATAAAAAATAGGCAATTGTTGAGTCAATACATGCCAAAAATCTACCCCTTTTTAATGATAACAAAACTAATAACATTATTAACACAATATATAATTTTGTAAACATACTTAAGGAAATATTTATATCTTAATTAAGGAAAATATTTATAACAATATCTCGATTTCATGGTATTATTTCAATAAAATGAAATTTTATGTTTATCTAATTTTCTCCTCCATTTTGTGATATCAAAAAGAAAGTATAGAAAAAAAGATTAGAACACGATTAATTTTTCACGTAACAGTAAATGAATGATATAATGTAATGTTTGGATAAACAAGACATTGGTTCTGGTAATTGAGATAAACATAAATGGATATAAAATAAGGGAAAAAAATAAGAAGAATGAAATTTTATTAATAAATTTTTTACATTTATAGTAGATAGGATGGCTATGGGAAAAAAGTTAGTCAATCGATCTAGTAAAAGTTAAAAGGGTTTGATCAGGGTCTCTTTCTGGTACGGGTTCTAAAGGGGCATGAGCGTCTTGAAACACTACTTTCAATTCTTCAGTTTGCACCTTCAGTTTTTTCACAAGATTATCTCCCAATTTCCTTATCAATTCCCTTGAATCCTAAATCAGATGAAGACTTTCAACTAAATTGACTTTCAAAAAGTCATACAAACCGTATTCTTGCTGCATAAAAACAACCAACATATCACACAACTTTTTGAGTAGACACCTGATACTTGGTTCAGTTGTAGTCAATTGCTCAACGAGATATCTCTGATTATCTAATAATACTAAAATGGGGAACTATTTCATTGATGGTTCTGCAATCTTTAATTTATATCTTCCATAACAGTTGTGATTTAATGAAATATTCAAATCATATCAGTTGAGTTTGAAGGGTCAGAGGTAGAAGTACATACTGGAGTAACACTTCCCTTGATTGACTCAAAATGGATTCCCAAATACTACTTCAGATCTACAAAATCTATTTTAGAAATAGACTCATACATGACCTTTCCAAAATGATCTAACATCTCCTTCTTAAAAGCATCAAAATATTTTTTGGAAATAGAATTTTCTTTAATTTCATAAAGCCAAGTCTGAAGAGACTCAAACTCCAACCTAGGGGTTGATGATTACTATAAAACATAATTTTTTTTTGAGGCTTCTTTCTCCTATGTGAAAATATAAATTTACTCCTAAAAATTATTAGACTTAATCAAAAGATCTTATATTTAGTTATTCAGGGAGTCAAATGTTCCTAAATCCTAATTATTTGACTGATCAACAACAACAATGGCTAAAGGATTAGTTGCAGGCTTTTCAACTACCTTTTAACTTCTCCATTAAACATTATGAAGTACCACTATATGTTCTCCAGAGATATATCCTGGTCTCTCCAATGTCTGTTCAATTGCTGAGATATCCTAATGTTATACAACATATGGAGCCTCAGTTTTAAATCTGTGAACTTTCTATTCATCTTGGGAAACATCTTCCTGAACAGTTTCATCTTGAATAGCGTCAACTTGTTCCTTAATAAAATCTTGAAGATCTATAATCTAACTTTTAGACTATTGATCTTTATCATTTACTGGTTCTTCCAAATGAACCAAATGGGTAGCTTCTCCTAAACCTAACACTGATTCTTCAGCTAGTGGTTCTTCTCTGTTCCTTGGATTCATACCAAACTCCTCTACAACTTATTATTATTCTTCTTTTTGATTTGCTACACCATCAAATCATCATTTTTTAGCATAATTAGAGACACCTTCACTACTAGATTCTCTAATTCCTTCATTTCATACATAAATTTCCCCTTGATAAAATGATCCAAAATTATATGGATCATCTGCACCAACAAGATTAACCTTCCCTTTCATAATACTCTTGTAAAATCCAAAATTAATTAGAGTACCAACATTAATAACATTACTATGATGGCATTTTAATCATATATCAAATAAAATAATCAACTCCTTCCTAAACATAATTAAAGAGGGTATCCTTCCATAGGGATAAAATAACCTCCAACCCTCTTCTTGGAAATAATAATTCAAATATAACAATATGTATCTAGTAAAAATGAAAATGATTTCACTGATGAAAAAAAAACATAATGTACATATATGGGTGCAATATTTAATCCATTTCAGCTTCTATTGGGGAAATTATAGTTTGAATAAGATTAACCAAAACTTTCTAATCGATCTCAAGATCCTTAACAATCATTTCCCTAATATTTTTTTGATCCAAATAGAAAGGAAATAATGTTTGCAGAATTATGACCTTGATTACCAATAGATCAATGATCAAAATGAAATACACCATCATGTGGAAATTTAAAAATTTGTGATTTTTCAATAAAATAAATAAAAAACCCCTGGTATTCTATTTTCTTAGATGTAACATCTTCTGTTTTACCAAAAACTGAATTGTATAATATTTTATAAATAATTTACTTATACCTTGTAAAAAATCTATGTATTTAATTCATTGAATAAAAATTCCAGACCATAAAAATTTAAAGCTTCCATAATCATAAGGTTCATTTCATACAACCAATTGAATTCTATGACCTTTCCTTGAAGAATCATCCTTGTTAGAACTCGTTGATGTTTCGGGTCGCTAAGTTCTCCTTTATCGGTTTGCTTAGTATTTTCTAATTTTGAGAATTGAATGTTTTGTGGTTTTCAGATTCTAGGATATCAAAAGCAGATATTGTTTTGGCTAGATGAAACTATTTGAGAAAAAGGGTTATGGAATGTCAAAAGGTTTCTAATAGATAATGGCGCATCCTTGTTTTCTATGTCCATTATGTAGGGTAATTATTAAAAAATTTTAGAACACAAGACTTAAAAACTAAAGACTAATATATTTAAGAAAATAAACATGAGTAAAATAAATAGCAATCAAATTGTAACAGAAATAAATTTTCATTAAAAATGAAATAAATTAACTAGTATTTTTTGGAAAATAAATAAACCTACCCCCCTAATAAAATCAAAACTAGGAGTAGGAAGTTTTTTACTAAAAATATTATCCAATTGATATTCAGTATTAACAAATTCTAAAGACATATCTTTTTAAGGGTGTGATCTCTTAGAAAATGATACCTTATATCAATGTGCTTAGTCCTAAAATAACTTATAGGAATTATTGAAATGTTAATAGCAGTATTATTGTCATATAAAATAGGAATACTATTAAGATTTAGTCCAAAATATAGTAGAGTGTTTTTTATCCATAATACTTGTGTACAAAACTGCCCGTAGATACATATTATACCACGACTATTGAGAAGGGTAATCTTTCAAATCCTGATGGAATCTTGGTTAGTTTGGAGGAGGGGGGCTGTGGGGCAGGCATTCTTAGGGATGATCATGTGGTGGGTCCTTTGGAGCTGATTCTGCATTCTGCAGAGGATATGGAAGAAGAATCTCTTGTGATAGATGCCTCCACAGAGGATGCTGACAAGATGATGGGAAGGCTAATTCAGGTGCATACTAACAATGAACAGGGCGAGTGGATTTACAAGCAGAGTCTGATTTTAGTAAGGAGTTTCAATGATAAGAAGATCACGTAGGAGGAGTACATGAAAGCGTGGGATCAGATGGAGTCTCACTTTGAAGGCCTTCTTGATGCTGCTCCAGAAACACCGATAACTTCCCTATCCTGGAAAATATTTAGGGATAAGAATGCTGATAGGGTCAAGTTTCATTTCAATAGCTATGCTTTTTCATTTAGTGCATGTCTTGGATAAACTTGGGGTTTCTCACTTTTTCCATAAAAGTGTTTTGATAATAAAAAATTTTAATTTTCAGTCAGTCTACCACGACTATTGACAAAGAAACTGAGTGTTGTTCCTTACTAGACTAAGATACTAATGATTTTCCCAAAATGTGATAGGTTCCTAAGGTAAATTTGGTGTCTAATCTATAACCTCAAAAATCAGCATCAGAACAAGAAATCAAATTATAATAAGATTTTTTGGGAAAATAAGAGATTTAAAAATATTTCCTTTTAGATATCTAAAAATTCTGTTATCAATAGTATGATGGGATTAGTTTGGATTTTATTGATATATAGCACATAGACACATAGAAAAAATAATGTCTTTTGTACTAGTAGTAAGATATAACAATCTTTCAATAATAATTCTATTTAACTTGTTTTCTACTAGTTTTCTAGCTTCATCCAAATCAATTTTTATACTAGTACACAAAGGAGTTATAAACATATTCCTATTTTCAAGTCTAATTTTTTTAATAAATCAATAATATATTTACATTGATTTAAAAATTTTCTAAAATCTTTTTGATAAATATAAAATCCTAAAAATAAATGTACTTCTCCCATCATACTAATTTTAAATTATTTTTGCATTAAATTTGAAAAACAGTGACAATGTTGTTTTACTATAAGAACCAAAAATAACATCTTCAACATAAATTGGAACTAATAAAATAAAAAAAACAATTTTCTCAAAAAGTGTTGTATCTTTAAAACCAGCAGTGGATCCATTTTTAATAGAATATAACTCAATCTTTCACAACAAGCTTTTGGTGCTTGTTTAAGGCCATAAAGAGCTTTAGTAAGTTTAAAAAATGAATTTGGGTTAAGGGTATTTTCAAAACCAAGAGGTTTGTCAACATAAACATCCTATATTAAATAACATTTTAAAAAGGAAGATTTAACATCCCTATGATATTATTTAAAATTCATTTGATATACATAAGCTAAAAGGGTTCTAATAACTTATAATATAGGTAAAGGTGTAAAGGTTTCATCATAATCTAATCATTCTTCTTGATTATAACCATTGGCTACTAATCTAGATTTATTTCGGGTTACGATCCTATGATCATCCTATTTATTTCTAATGACCCACTTGTTTCCTATAACTGGATAAATGGTTGGCCTTTTAACAAGTTACAAAACTTCATTCCTTTTAAATTTATTTAGTTTTTCTTGCATTCCTAAAATCCAATTTTTATATTCTAAGGTTTCTTCAATAGTATTAGGTTTTAAAAGATGTAAAAAGTTATAAAATTCTTCTATTTTTCCAAAATTTCATATGGTTCTAATACTTATGTCTAAGTTTTATTTTACTGTTTCTAAAGGATAGTTTTTAGGGTTCTAGACTGTCTCGGCGTAACACTTTTAGGTTATTCAGTATCAGGTAATTCTGAATGGGACTGAATTTTATTAATATCTTTTTTAGAATAATTTTTTAGGGTTTCATATCTCTTGTTATTAAAAGAGTTAGGGACTTCATTAGTTTTATCATTCTTTTTAATGAAAGGGTTAGTTTTATCAAACTTTAAATGAACTAATTCTTCTAAAATCACTAACCTTTTATTAAACGCTCTACAAGATTTCGAGGTAGCAGAATGTCTTAAAAATATTCCTTCATCATATTTTGGATAGAACATTACAAGATTATCCTTGGTGTTCAATATATACACCTTGAATCCAAAATCATTAAGGTACATTAATTTAGGTTTTTCTTTATTCCAAAATTCATAAGATGTATTTTTGAAAATAGTCCAAATTAAAACTTAATTAATGATATGGAAGGTTTTTCTTACATCTTCTACCCAAAAATAGGTAGGAAGACTATATTCATTTAGCATAGTCCTCGTCATTTTTTGAGTAGTTCTATTTCTTCTTTAAACAATTACACCTTTTTGATGTGTTTTTAGACCAGAGAATGTGTGTTTAATACCGATATTTGGGAAAAAATAGTTTAAGTCTTGATTTTAAAATTATCCACATTGATTACTTCTTAATTAAATTATTTTAGAAAAAAATTCATTTTGAATTTTTTTACAAAAACGTTCAAAGACAGTAAAAACATCACTCTTATGTTTCATAAAATAAACCCACGTAAATATATAATAACATCAACTAAAACATAAACATACAATTTTCCAACCAAACATGCTACTATGGATTCTCCAAATATATCGATATGGATTATTTCTAAAGGATTAGATATAGAAATGTTTTTAATTGATTAGAAAAAATATATTTTTTTTCTTTTCAATTTGGCATGTATTAGAAAATCTCTCTTTATCAAAATTAAGACTAGGTAAATTAGAAACTAACTATTTCTTAGATAATTTATGTAAAAAATAAATATTACAATGAAAAATTATCATATTCCAGAACCATGACACATTTTTCTTTGCATCTAAACAATTAAACTTTTGTTTACACAAGAAACTTATGTCCAGAGTATAAACATTATCAGTTCTTGGTTCTATAAATATAAGCAATTTATCTTAAAAAACTGAGTAAGAATTGTAAAAAAAATCAAAATAAAAACCATCATAACAAATATAAGAGATATTTATTAGATTTTTCTATATCCCTTATATATAAATTACTTTGTTGATTGACATGGTATTTGGATCTATAAAATTCCCAAATCCAACTATTTTTCAATTGGCATTATCACCCAAAGTGAGAATACCTCCATCAATTTGAGTAAAAATATGAAAGTTTGATGGAACACCACTCTTATGAATCAAATATCCACTATACCAAAACCCTATAGTACTTCTTTTCTAGTGGTATGTTACCTATAAAAGAATTTAAACAACTGTTTGTTTTGGTACCCATACTTTCTTGGGTCCAACAGTGTTTTCTAGGAGAGATCTAGGAATCCATATCTTTTTTTCCACAATATAAATCATTAGATTTGGATACAATTATTGAAACCAAATATATTTTAAATCCACTTATTTGAGGTTTTTAAGTAAAAATTATTAGTTATATTCCCTTTTATTCTAAAAAAGATAACAAGTTTCATTTTTTGAGTTGGGGAAAAATTATTCTTATATAGTCTATATTTCTTACCCTTACTTCATATTCCATATATTTCCTTTCTAATGATATTATTTCTTATAATTTAATTAGAATTTATTCTCCTTTTGTGAAGAAAAGATAAATAATCTTATAATTTTCCACTTTATCTTATAATGCTTGGATCCTTTTTTCATGACCAACACAGTTTGTATTGGATAAATTGAATTTTTACATAAACTCTTTGTACTGTTAAAGAATGGAATCTCCTTATCCTAAAAAAATCATTATGAAGATTTTTTAAAGACTTGTGCTTCTTCATCATAGAATCATATTTTTATAACAAAGAATAGTAGGAAGTTAATTTACTGTTTGAGAAACTGGAAGAATCAGAATCAGAACTAGTTGACTAATAGGCTCGTACCATATCCTCTTCATCCCCAAAGCACATATTTTCTTTTATATTTACATGTTATTTTTCTATGTCATATTTTGATGAGATTTTGAAGTATTCAAGAAACATTCCCTGCAGCTTTCATTTCTCTTTTTTTCTTTATGTTCATAGTTATCAATTTTTGTATCTCTCCACTGGATTTTTTTTTAATCTTTCAATAAAGGACAATCTGGTCTGATATAAACCAATTCCTTGCACAAATAACAACAAAATTCTCTCAGTTATTTATCATACTTCTTAAAAGATTTTATGAATACCCTTTTCTTCTTGTAAAACATGCCAAAAATTTTGGCTATTTGATGTAGTTCCATTTCAAAATATAAAGAATCTGAATTTTCCTCCTTTTTGACTTCTTGTTTTGTTTTTCTACTATGCTTCTGAGATGTCACATTCAGAGTAGTATTTTCATTCATCGTTATAATCTTATGACATTCAACTTCATCATAAATATCATATTCATAAATCATCAATTTCACCATTAGTTTTTTCACTGTCAGCTCTTTAACATGTAATGATTGTCGAATAACAACAGACATTCCATTCCATTTTTGAGGGCATTACTCTAAGTACATTCAAAGCATGATCAGTTTTCTTGATGGGTTCTCATAAGGCTATAATATTATTGATAATTTTTGTAAGCCTCCTATTCATATGTTTGATGCTTTCAACATCAAACATTTTTAATGTGTCAAACTTTAACATGGATGTAGCATGCCTCATATTTTTAACATTGTATGTCCCTTTATAAGAAACTATAATGGTTTTCCACATTTCATAGGTAGTAGGACACTGTGATACTTGATTGAAATAATCTAGTCCAAGATTGTAGTTAAATTCAATTATATATTTTGAATTCATATCGTACTCTGCTTTTGTTACAATAGCCCAAGTTTCTAGTTTCTCAGGAATATTATAAGAAGTAATGATTTTTGAGTAGACTCTAAATACAAGATTTTTCATATAGATAATTATACTGGATTTCCAACACCAATATTTTTCACCATTGAAGTATGGAGCATGAACCATGGAGATCCATTCTCTTGGATTATCCATTTCCATCTTTTATATACTTTTAAACATTCATATTTCTATATAATGTTCCAAAATCTCTCATTCGATACCAATTTTTAGATCAGAATATACAAAGTAAAACATACGAGGGACGTGAATTTTTACTTTTAAAAAACTTCAACAATTCTTGATTTTGACACCCTTTATAATTTATGCAGATATACATTGTTTTTCTTCTATATACAAATAAAATGGTGATGAAAAAAATTAAGAACAAAACTTTTTATAGTGGTTTGAGGCACAAAGATACCCTAGTCTACTCCACCAAATACTCTCTCTTTGAGCATATTGAATTTCACTGGAATGGTACTCTTACCATAAGGCTAAAATTCCACAATTGAGTGAAGATAATTGACATCTTAAAAAAAAGACTAATAAAAATGTATTTAGGTTCTATAACAAATAACTAGTAATCCACAAATTAGATCAAGAAGCAGATACTCCACTACAACTGAGTACAAGCAGTTGAAACTCATATAAGTCCAAATAAATAGATTTGTTGAAACTAGTTGAACATCACAATTCCAAAAACATAAATTAAAAGTAGATAGATATTATTTTTTAGAAATAATAGTATTTAATAGATAATGAGTCTGATAAAATCCTGGTTGCACAAATATCTATAATTTAAAAGCATCAACAAAATAGAGAAGTCACAAACTTATAATATAACAAGATAAATAAGGTATATATAAAAAATATAGTCCTCTATTTGAGTTGTTCATTTTTTTGTAGAAATATAAAATGGATTTCCACCATTGTATGATTGTATATGAAGGATTTAGGTCCCTTCTAAAAATATCTCTTATATAGAATCGATACACTGATATAATATATAAATCAGATACCCTATTTTAGAAATCTAGATCTACAAAAGATGCCTGATATAACATAGATATTTAAATTCAAAAAAATAGTCCAGGAGATTTGTAACTTCCCTTCAGAACAACATTTATTTTCTATGATAAATATAGTTCTTTGAATATAATTAAATGATCATTAAATCATTTGAAAATCAGCTTTGAAACAGCTTGTAACTCTATCGAGACCATTGCATAAATCAGGTAAAATATCCCAAAAATAAATTTCTGATATTGAAATGTCAAACATACGGTCCCTTCACAAAACTAAAAAACCACATGTAGGGTTTAACTATATATCATTCACCTTCTAAATGAAAGGTTGAAGATTTAAGGTTGATCGTAAAAGTAAGGATGATAATCCATACATGTTTCTATAAAACTTAAGGTTATTACATACATAGGGTTCTTTAACCATACTTTACTCTCTTGGAAAACATAAGGTTCGTTTGAAATGTAACGTTCTTGGGATAGGATGTCCGACCACTTCGAGGATCTCATAAAAAACAACCCAGATGCAAATGTAACTTTTATTACATGGAACATACATAGGGTGTTTAATTCAAAAGATTTAATGTTTTTTTTGGAACAGTTCGGTAACATCTTATGAGGTTTGACATAAGGTTGGATTGTAATATGGTTTTATCACTTTCCATAAAAGTAATATATTTTATAAAAATTTAAATTAGATGGATAGGGTTTATTAGCCATACTTAATATGTTAAACATAGGTTTGAGAAACCATACTTTCTTCTTCAAGCATAATGTTGAATACAACTATAGAGTTCATTATCCATACACATTGTAAAAAGTGTAGGGTTTATTCATTAAATTATTCTAATCCACATAGGGTATGAAAAATGTTTATAGAATTCCTGAAAATCATCCTAAATACATTAATAATTATTCCTTATGAATTAAAATCAGGAAAATAATTTCATAATAAATAGTATAATGAATACTAATTCGCTAAAATACACTTAAAGTAAATATCATTAGTAAAACAAAAAAAGGGTATTTGTGACTTAAAAATCATAAAAAATTATATAGTAATTTTTAGACAATACATTCTCAAAAAATTACCTATGTATAGAAACATAATATATATATATATATATATATATATATATAGACCCACTAATAATAGAATTGATCATACACTTGTGTAAAATATGTTCATAGGTCTCCTTCCAAACTAGAATGGCTTCCCATAACAAAAAATTAGGTCGAGTAAAACATCTAACATATATAATATAATCTCATAAATAACAATTAATCCTTATCCTCACCTATAAAACCCTTTAATGAAACATCCACTTATATCATAAATATTAAAACGAAATATAACATTCGACTATGTGTTTATCACCAAACCTGAATAAAATTTTTACAATATTCACCTCATTCCAAAAATCATAAATGGGTTTTTTTCAAGTGTCATTATCATTTAGAAAATCACTTTGAGAATGATTCAACCAAGACGTTGAATCACTCTTTAAGGAACGAAAATTACATAAAAACCAATTGGAATCAAAATCATATGGACAACATAAGACCTAAAAAATATCGAAATAGTTCAACATCATTTTAAAGAACCAAACACACCTTGATAATTAGAGTAAAAAAATATATAAATTATTTTCAAGTCTAAAACACCTTAATTAGTAGAGTAACCCATTTTGATTATCCAAATTAGTAATTATAAAAACATTTTGGTGAATGGAAATTTAAAAAAAATATAATTAACAAGAAAGAAGAACTTATTTTCCATCCATTTTATTTAAAAGGGATACACATTATTTTTTCCACATGTACTATGTGTATTTAATAAATCTTATAAAAACCATAAAATAGTCATAGAATATTTAATGAAATCGGGTTTTTACATTTAATTTATTACACATGGATAAAATTACCTTTAGTCATGTAATTATTATAATTGACTATGTAAATTCACCTCAATAAGGTCTATGAAACCCTAAAAGACATAGAGAGACCATAAAATAAGGGAAAATCTAAATAAAATTTGAGCATTCAGTAACCCATGTTGTCTAAAACCTCAATAATATTGGTAAATAAGAATCAATAAAAAGAATAACAAGATGAATAAACTTTGTGGTGATTACCTAGATTAATAGGACTCAAAACATGTTGTAAATACATGAAATCACCAATGAAGCTGGAAAAGACCAAGGGCTAGCATGTTAGGTGTTCTCTAAGAAGAATTTTATACAATAAGAGATATTTATAGGTTAATGTAATATTTGGGTAAGATATTAAATTTGAATTTTTGATGACCTATATAGGCTACACTGTTATGATGCAAGGTTTACCATAATGTGTGCCAAATATGAGAGAGTTAATGGAATGACATGGGAAAAATGTAGTAGTTAGATGCATGGTTAGTAAAACCATGCATAGACCATCTAAAACATCTATATTAAATTTGTATACCAACATTGTAACACCCCAAGCTTCCACGAGACACTTCTCTTTGAATAATACAATAGCGTGTGTTGTACGCAACTTCGAGTTATAACACACCACAACCAATCAAACTAGCCGTTATGAATAGTAATACCTACTTTTTAAAATATTATAAATTTTATCATTCAAAATTGACTACATTTTTAGATTCAGAATATCGAATTTATCTTAGGGTGATTTTTTTTATTTTTCTGAAAACATTCAATTTTTGATGAATAGTGAAAAACACTGCGTTATAGTTTAAAACCGAATTTTTATTTAAATAATTATTTAGTTTATTTAAATTTATTTTAGGTAAAAATATATATATAATACATATATTAGTTCAATGTAATTCATTGGAGTCAGTTTATAATAATTTTAGATATATTAAAATTTTATTGAACATTTTTCCGTCTTTTACCCACCTCCTAGGAGCATTTACAAATTTACATAAAACATAATTTTACTGCTTCTGTGAGTTTAATATCAAAAATGCAAGAGACACGGTGGATTTTAGTAAGAAAAATGTGGTTCAATAAGATTAAAATAATTTTTGGTGAATAATAACTTTTTTACTTTTATTTACCACGGTTAAAAGTAAATAGGGTAATTAAGGGTAAAAATGATATTATTATTACCCTAACACATGTCCTAATTCTATTGGATAAGTATAATTAAACCCAAAAAAACCTTAGGAATAAAATATGAACCTCTTTGGTCCACTTGGATTAGATTAGGACATTTATTACTATTTAATTCAATGAAGAGTTAAAGGAGTTAAAATCAATGGTTAATAACTAAAACATTTTTAATATAGGGTTACACATAAGATAAATTCGACTATAAATATTCATTATAAAGATAAAATTATTTCCTAAATAATTTTAGTTTATTTATATTTTTTAGACATTAAATAATTTAATTTATTTATGACACAATGATGATGCAATAATTACTTAATTAATGAAAGATTAAAATAATTGACAGTATAGATATCCAAATAAATGTAATTTGAGACTTTTTATGAATTAAAATAATTTTATAGGTTAATATGAAATATAAGGGTTGGTTAGATGGATTTTTTTAGAATTAATAACACTGTTATAAATTTCGAAAAAAATACGAAATAGTGTTAAAATTGACATAAAAGAGTTTTTAAAACAAATATTATATTATTAATTGATATTCTATTTCTAAAAATATATGGTTTATAAAAAAGACTTATATAATGATAGGTGTATCATTAATGAACCACTTGGGGTTCTCTTGGAAGTAGATAGTAAGTTTATTAACCATATAATATAAAAATACAAAGAGACATGATAAATCTCAAACTATTTAACTAAGAGTTAAATCTAAAAGATAAAGTTAATATAGTGACCCAAACCTATATAAAACCAATTGGTTGAGTGGTTTTAAACCCATACCCACCATAAAATTTATATAATCTATTTTGGAGTCATTAGAAACTGAAAATTATTTTATTATAAAATAATATTTCTATCTTTTCCTAAGGTGACCCTCACCCCACTTATAAAAGTGCACTCCCCCTTCTCTATAATTAACACATTTAAAGAAATTTGGATTGAAAAAACCCAACCCAAATACTCTTTCAACTATCCTACCTTCATCCTAGAGTCCTTCATTTAGTTATAAATCCAACTTAAGGAGCCCTTTTGATCAAATCTAAAGGAAGAACCTGAAGAAGAGGTAAATATTTCATCACCTCTTTCAAGTTCCTTTCTTCTTCCACATCATATTTCTTTTTTGTTTCCATTATGAAATAATAAATCCAGTATATTCTATATACTGTGATTTTATTATAAATATGGTACAACCATATTAATTATTCTATCCATCCTTTGAATGACGTGTCACCATACGTGCGTACGTACGGCTTACTGTCTCCACGTCGTGGTGTAGTTGTCATTCAATACATTATTATTTGGATGGGTATAATAATGATGTGTAATTGATGTAAATAATAAATATAACATGATAATGATTTTGTATATATGATATAACATCCAATTATATATTATTTTAATGTCAAAATAATGATATTTTCGCTTGTGCGTACGTACGGATTGCCGTCTCCATGAACACGATGAGATTCGTTCCCCATCATATCCATTAAAGACTAATTTTCAATAGATGATTAAAAATAATGATTAAATACTTAATATAATTCTGAATATGAATAAGATACATCCTATTCATAACAAACATTACTTATGTATCAAATCATATAAAGGAAAATGAATCAGTTAACACCCGAAATGACGATAATACTAAGATATTATTAACAAAGAAATATTAAAAGATCATATATGATATCATAATATTGTATATGAATTTTTTATAATTTAATAACAATTATTTCACTATTATATAGGAGTTTAACCTACCCTCGACCAAGGAAAAGTACAAGGTAAGAGTTAATTTCACAATATCTTTATTATCCGAGGTTGTTTATACGTAATTATCTACTGGGACCTCTTTATCATCCACATCCATGTTTCTTAAAAATGTATTTAAAAACATTTTTACTATTTACAAGATAATGGGTTAAAGTCATTTATACCCTTATTTGACCTTATATGATTTGAAAAGAATCTTTCTATCATTTTCCAAACAAGGTACTTTATGGAATTTTCGACAAAATTATGGTAAGAACGATTTTTTAACTTATACGGTGGGTGTGGATATTTTCCAACATTATAACATCATCGAAGCTTCCCTTAAAAACTTATAAGATTATTTTCAAAATAAATGTTTTCTTAATAATTATGTGACTCTTAAATGATTTCTAAATAGAAAGAGATATTTCTCTAAAAACGGTTTTGATTTCATCTATGTCAACATCCTTTTATGGATTTTATGTTTATTTGAAGTTGATTTATTATGATAAAATAAATTCCATATTGTATTGACGGTTTTGTGATATGTTTGTCTATGGATGTGCTATTTTTATACCATTCATGGTTTATAGTTAGAGTATTGACATTTCTAAATTGCCCGAAGGCCTTCATTTGTATTGATTTTTGATAACCCCCCTTTCAAGGGATGAGGGAGAACCCTTACAAGGCTCGTAGGCTCATAGATTACATGGACCGTAGGCTTAGGAGATTACATGACCCGAAGGCCTTAGGGAATTAAACCAAACTATCTACAAGGAACTGCCCCTCCCCAGCATCTGCATCCTGATAGTACCTCTCCACCTTTGCATGACCATCTGGCTAGGCTTCCCATACAAGCACAGGCTAGTACCAATGGCATAGTCATACCCTCTCATTCTGAAAATCCATTTGGCTCTGCTCTGGTGGGTGCACCTGCTCTGAATCCTCTTCTAGGGATGCTCCTTTTTTTGTAGTTTGTCTGGGGCCTGCATTCATGTGTCCCAAAGGCCTTAAGGTAGCCCAAAATCCTTGAGAATCAACTGCCCCGAAGGCCTTGGGTGGCCCGAAATCCTTGTAGGACCCGGGGACCAAACCGGTGCCCCGAAGTCCCAGATGGATGAATAGTTTCGGATGCTACAGTACCAAACAGTGCCTACACACTGCTTGCTATAGTACAGCTACAATGCCTTATACAATGCCTTCTATAGTACTTCTATAGTACCGGAAATAAGCCTCCACCCGGATTTGATCTTGGGTCTCTTGGATGCACCTCACGAGTCCTCACCAACTGGGCTGAGGCTCATGTGCAAAGTATTGACATTTTATATGCTAGTTTTAATACGAATGTTTATGTTATATTTCAACCTTTTCATATGAGGAATGTATTGGACTTAGTATGTGACAGGTGGAGCCCGCTATAGCTCCTCGATGCATCGGTAGGTCTCATGAGAAAACTAGACGTGGAATTGGCTACGGCCATTCCCAATTTGATATATGGTTTTGGTCGAGGCTTTAATCATTTTTAGACGTCTTGGACGAGGCCTTGAAAAAATGTTTCAGAATGTGTGGCGTTATACATTCCCTCATTATGAAAATAATATTGATGTTTCATGTGGTCATTTGACTAGTTGAATACCCATGATTATGTTTTATTATGGAATTATTTACTAAGCTCATATTCCTTCCATAAAAGTATTCATCTTTATTATTGGTAAAGGCATGTGGTTTCAGTTATTCACTATGCTTAATATTTATGTTATTTTTCGCTGTATTTCTTACCCTTAATGAGCATTTGAGCTCACCCATTTCTTATGTTTCATTTTCCCAGGATATGAAGAAGTTGGTTATGAGTGAGTTGCAGGCATAATCTAGGAGGATTGGATGTTTCTAATGGAATAAATCTGTATTGTATTTCTTTTCAAGTTGTAAAGTTGAACTCATGTATGAATCTTGTTTCCAATAATACTGAACTGATCGGTCTTTCGAGAAATGATTTCCTTGTGATCATGCCAATGTTATATAATAATGGGCCGACTCTAGGTAACTAGGGTCATGGAATTATAGTTGATATCAAAGGAAGTTTAGTACTGGCCTTGGAAACTATATTTAGATAAACTCTGATTAGAGCACATTACCCTAAGATAGACTTTGAGGATTAGTATAGAAGAACATCCTAAAATTTTGGTGATGTAGAGATTTTTTGAGTTTTCCATGCAATACATCCCTGTCTGGATACGAGGAGGTAGAGGTGGATCTAGCATAGATGTACCTAGGTGTAAAACTCGAAAACACCACTTTGAGCTAGACTCGAATGGGAACTGGTGCATGACAATGGTCCTTTCTGCACTCTTAGCTACGACACTCCTGGGAGATATGCTTAGGATAATTCTCATTTTCTTTACAAACCATTATGAAGTGTTTATGAGTATATACATCCTCAATTAAAACATTTTTATGATTATGGATTACATCCATAAACTGTTCAATTTATGTTAAGTGTTTTACAAGTTTGGATTTATGTATTGCAATTTATAAACTAATCTAGTGTATGCCATTGTTTAGAAATAGAACCAAGTTGAAGGAATGGAAACTGTATCAATGTACTCACTCCTTGTAGTTATTTCTCTCATACTCAAGATAATTATAGTGGAGGTGGTGATACAACTGGTGCTAATTAGCTTATCACTATACTAGGAAAACTCACAAAAGTTATAAATAATAACCTTACATGTATGGAGCACCCTGATCCACAACATGGAGGATCAATGTTAGAACAATTCATGAGAAAAAAACCACCAACATTTAATGGGGGTACAAATCCATTAGTATCTGAGCAATGGATAAATTCCTTAGAGAAAATATTCCACGCCTTGGGGAGTAGCGAAAGGGAAAAAGTTGTCATAGCAGTTTACCGCCTCACAGGAGATGCTGATCAATGGTGGTAATTAATTCAAAACACAAAGGAAAATTATATAGTATCAAATATGGAATGGAGAGAGTTTAAAGAAATTTTCTTATAAAAATACTTTCCTCATGACCATTGAGTGGATATGGAAAGACAATTTCTGAGTCTGAGGTAAAAGGAGGATGAGAATGTCGGAAAGTATGAAGCTAACTTTACCAGGTTAGTGAGGCATGCTGCAGATTATATACATAACCCAATAAGTAAGATTGAACATTTATTTGATGGGTTAAAACCATTTCTCCATCGAGCATTAGTATCACAATCCTTCTCATCATACGAAGATATTGTCTCATGTGATTTCAAGAACAAAAAGGAATTCTCTAAGTCTTATGACTTTAAAGCAAAGTAAGAGAAGGAGAGATATGCTGAACACTATGGGAAAGGAAATTAGGAAAAAATTAAGAAGGGAAGAATTGAATTTCCACCCTATGATAATTGTGGAAGGAAAAACCCTAGTTCCTGTCTAAAAGGAAAATGAGTATGCTACAAATGTGGACATAAATTCCATCTTGCTGGTGATTGTAAGGGAATGAAAGACGCTACCAATGTTCAATGCTACAATTTCATGTAGATGGGACATTATGAAAATGAATGTCCTAAGCGCCAGGGAAACATACTTAGAAAAGGCCAAGGGATCAAGGCCAAGCTTATGCGATCACTACTGTTGAGGTTGAAGCCCCGAAAGACGTGGTGGTATGCAATTTAATGGTTTCCCCAAGTATATCCAATTATTTATTTGATTCTCGATCATCGCATTATTTCATATCTTCCTAGTTTTCTATGAAAATTAGATATTTCCAATATGATTTAACAATGGAGTTGTCAGTTAAAACTCTTAAGGGAAGTATCATTGCTAGAAAGTTATGTGAATCAGTTCCCATTAGGGAATATAAATGTTTTTTATCCACTGTTCTCATCATCATAACCATGATTGAATTTGATATAATCCTTAGTATGGATTAGATTTTGGAACATGATTCAAAAAATTATTGTAAGAAGGAGGTTACTATTTTTGATGACTGTGATAAACAAAACCTTGTCTTTAGAGAAGAATCTTCACCACCTAATTCTTATTTAGATCCACCCTTTATAGCTCAAATAAATTCAATTATTGGGGAGGAATAGAATGAAATAACTGTGGGTGAGGAAAATAATTTTCAAATAGAGGATGTACCTATTGTGAAAGAGTATGTTGATGTATTTCCAGAGGATTTACCTGGACATCCTCTAGAACGAGAAATTGAGTTTTCGATTGATTTAATTCCTAGTTCAAGGACAATATCAAAGAATGACCACTGTGGAATTAGTGGAAGTAAAGAAACTACTAGAGTAATTGAGTAATAAGGGATTTATTCACCTGAGTGTTTCTCCATGGGGAGCCCCTATCCTTTTTTTAATAAGAAAGATATATCTTTGAGGTTGTGCATTGACTACAGGGAGATCAATGCTATAACAATAAAGAACAAGTACCCCTACCTTGAATTGATGATTTATTGGACCAAATTCATGGATCTCAATAATTTTCAAAGATTGACCTTCGATCTGGATATCATCAGTTGTGTGTGAAGAAGGAATACATTCTAAAAACAACATTTCGAACCAGGTATGGGCATTATGAGTTTCAGTAATGCCTTTTAGATTGACTAATTCACCCTATGTCTTCATGGATCTAATGAATAGAGTTTTCAAGGAATATCTTGACGAATTTTTATTGGTATTTATTGATGATATATTGGTATACTCCAAAATCAGTTAAGATCATGAAAATCACTTGTGCATTATCCTGAAGACTCATAGAAGACATGAATTATATGGGAAGTTTATCAAGTGTGAATTCTGGCTTTAGATGATTTATTTTCTTGGCTATATTGTCTCTATGGATGGAATCTCTATTGATACTTCTAATACAAGAGAAATACAAGAATGTCCAGCACCGATGAGTATAACTGAGGTACACAATTTTATTGGTTTAGCTGGTTATTATCGACGTTTCATCCAGAATTTTGCTCGGTTGGATAACCCATTAACAAAGATCACACGAAAAGGGGTTAAATTTGTTTGGACAAAAGAGTGTGAATAATGTTTTGAAGAATTTAAGGGAACATTAGTCAATGCTCCTATCTTGAATCTACCATAGGGGAATGATGGGTTTGTTATTTATAGTGATGCATTAAAGAAAGGAATTGGTTGTGTCCTTATGCAAAATGGTAGAGTTATTTCCTATGCATCACAATAGTTGGAAATTCATGAGAAAAAATATCCTACTCATGATCTTGAGTTAGCAGCTGTAATATTTACTTTGAAGATTTGGAGACACTATCTCTATGGTGAAAAATGTGAGATTTATACTGATCACAAGAGTTTGGAGTATATTTTCTCACAGAAAGAACTCAACATGAGGCAAATGAGATTTCTTGAACTACTCAAGGATTTTGATTTCACGATACACTACCACCCAGGGAAGGAAAATATGGTGGAAGATGCTTTGAGCAGAAAGGATCATGGAGTTTTGAAGAAGATGATAGTTGAAAAGGATCCTATATACATGGATCTAGTAAAGATGGATATGGGAATCACCATGGAAGGTGAAACATCAATACTTTTTCAAATGGTTGCAAAACCATCTTTACTAGAAAGGATAAAGTGTTCCCAAACCAATGATGAAGAGTTTCCAAAGAAGATTAAAGCTATGAATGTTGGGAGATTGAGTGAATTTGTGTATGAAGATGGAATTTTGAAATTTGGGAAGAGACTTTGTGTTCCCAATATACCTGATCTAAAAAGAGAATTAATGGATGATGCTTGTAGCTCCAATTTCTCTATACACTCTGGGAGCACCTAAATGTATAGAGATTTGAAGGGACATTTTTGGTGGGACAACATGAAGTGGGAGATTGCTGATTTTGTTTCAAGATGTATGATTTTTCAACAAATGAAAGCTTAAAGGAAACATCCTAGAGGAGTTATGCAACCTCTACCCATACCTGAGTGGAAATGTGATAATATTACAATAGACTTTGTCATGGGACTACCAAAGACTCCTAGAAGGAACGATGCAATATGGGTCATTGTTGATCATCTTACCAAGTCAACACATTTTCTTACTATAAGAGAAGATTTACCACTTGAACATCTAGAAATACTATATATTAATGAAGTTGTGAGACTTCATGGAGTACCCCTATCGATTTTTTCTAATCCTGATCCACATTTTACATCAGGATTCTGGAAAAGTATTCAGAAAGCCCTGGATATGGAACTTCGTTTGAGCACTACCTACCACTCCCAAACTGATGGACAATCAGAACGGACTATTCAAATGTTAGAAGACATGTTGAGATCATGATCACTTAATTTTCAAGGTATGTGGGATCAATATTTACCTATAGTAGAATGTTCCTATAACAATAGCTTCCATTCAAGTATTCAGATGGCACCATATGAAGTGTTATACGGAAAGAGATATCACACACCAACTTATTGAGATGATGTTGGTGAAAGAAAACTCATAGGCCTAGAACATGTGGAGGAAACGATGGAAAAGGTGAAGGTAATCCAAACCAACATCAAAGCAGCTCATAGTTGGCATAAGAGCTATGCCGATAACTAAAGGAAGGATTTGGAATTTCTGGTAGGAGACCATGTTTTCTTGTAGGTATCTCCCTGGAAGGGTGTTATACATTTCAATAAAAAGGGAAAATTAAGTCCTAGGTACATCATACCTTTATAGATTATAGAACGAATTGGGGCTGTAGCTTACCAGTTAGCAATGCTGCCAAGTCTCTCTAAAGTTCACGATGTGTTCCACGTATTACTATTGAGAAAATACATGCACGACCCAACGTATGTACTCACCTATGAGGAATTAGAGATGGAAACTTATCTTTCTTATTGAGAATAACCTTTCAAGGTTCTTGATACCAGAGAACAAGTGATGAGAAATTGGACGACTCGTCTGGTAAAAGTTCTATGGAGAAACCATAAGATGGAAGAGGCAACATGGGAACCCAAAGAACTTATGATGATGAACCATCCAAGTCTTTTTACGCAGTAATACTCTAGAAATTTTTAGGATGAAATTATTTGAAGGAGGATAGAATGTAACACCCCAAGCTTCTATATTACGCTTCTCTTTGAATAATACAATAGCGTGTGTTTTACACAACTTCAAGTTTTAACACACCACAGAAAATCAAACTAGCCGTTATGAAAAGTAACACCCACTTTGGAAATATTATAAATTTTATCCTTCAAAATAGACTTCATTTTTGGATTTGGAATATCGAATTTAGCTTAGGGTGAATTTTTGGTATTTTTCTGAAAACATTAAATTTTTGATGAATAGTGAAAAACACTCAGTTATAGTTTAAAACCAAATTTTTATTTAAATAATTATTTATTTTATTTAAATTGATTTTAGGTTAAAATAGATACATAATACCTATATAATTTCAATTTAATTCATTGGATTTAGTTTATAATAATTTTAGATATATAAAAATTTTAATGAACTTTTTACCGTCTTTTACCCACCTCCTTGGAGCATTTGCAAATTTACATAATACATAATTTTACTACTTCTATGAGTTGAATTTAAAAAATCTAAGAGACACGGTTGATATCAGTGTGTAAAATGTGGTTCAATAAGATGAAAATAATTTTTGGTGAATAGTAACTTTTTTACTTTTATTTACCACAGTTAAAAGTAAATAGGGTAATTAAGGGTAAAAATGATATTATTATCACCATATCACATGTCCTAATTTTATTGGATAAGTATAATTCGACCAAAACAACCTTTGGAATAAAATATTTACCTCTTTGGTCCTCTTGGATTAGATTAGGTCATTTATTATTATTTAATTCAAAGAAGAGTTAAAAGTGTTAAAATCAATGTTTAATAACTTAAACATATTTAATATCGGGTCAAACATAAGATAAATTAGTCTATAAATATTAATTAGAAATATAAAAATATTTCCAACATGATTTTATTTTTATTTATATTTTTAGACATTAAATAATTTAATTTATTTATGACACAATGATGATGTAGTAATTACCTAATTAATAAATTATTAAAATAATTGACATTATAAATATCCAAATAAGTGTAATTTGAGACTTTTTATGAATTCCACAAATTTTCTAGGTTAATATGACTTATTAGGGTTGGTTAGATGAATTTTGTTTCGATGTAATAATGCTGTTATTAATTTATCAAAAACAAAATACAAAATAGTGTCAAAATTGACATAAAAGAGTTTTTAAAACAAATATTATATTATTAATTGATATTCTATTCCTAAAAACCTAAGGTTCATGCAAATGACTTATATAATTATTTTAATGAACCACTTGGGGTTCTGATTGAAGTATATAGTATGTTTATTAACCATATAATATAAAAATACAAAGAGACATGGTAAATGTAAAACTATTTAACTAAGAGTTAAATCTAAAAGATAAAGTTAATATAGTGACCCAAACCTGTATAGAACCTATTGGTTGAGTGGTTTTCGACCCATCCCACCTTATCCTTTATATAATCCTTTTTGGATCCATTAGAAACAAAAATTGAGTTTATAATAAAATAATATTTCTAGATTTTCCTAAGGTCCCCTCTCCCATCTTATAAAAGGGAACTCCCTCTTCTCTCTAATTCACACATTCAAATCCATTTGGCTCAGCCAACCCCTGCCAAAATACCCTCTCAACTATCCTCCCTTAATCCTAGAGGCCTTCTTTTAGTTAGAAAGCCAACATAAGGATCCCTTTTGATCTAATCAAAAGGAAGAACTCGAAGAAGAGGTAAATATTTCATCACCTCTTTCAAGTTCCTTTTTTCTTCCACATCCTCTTTCTTTGTTGTTTCCATTCTAAAATAAAAACTCTAGTATCTTCTATATACTGTGATTTTATTATAAATATGTTACAACCATATTCATTATTCTATCCATCCTTTTAATGACATGTCACTATACGTGTGTACGTACGACTTACCGTCTCCACGTCGTGGTGTAATTGTTATTCAATACATTATTATTTGGATGGGTATAATAATGATGTGTAATTGATGTAAATAATAAATATAACATGATAATGATTCTATTTATATGATATAACATCCAATTATATATTATTTTAATATCAAAATAATAATATTTTCACTCGTGCGTACGTACGGATTGCCGTCTCCACGAATGCGATGAGATTCTTTCCCCATCGTATCCATTCAAGACTAATTTTCATTATATGATTAAAAAAAAAATTTAAATACTTAATATAATTTTTAATATGAATAAGATACATCCTATCCATAACAAAACATTACTTATTTAACAAATCATAGAAAGGAAAATGAATCAGTTAACACCCGAAATGACGATAATACTAATATATTATTAACAAAAAAATATTAAAAGATCATATATGATATCTTATTACTGTATATGATTATTTTATAATTTAATAACAATTATTTAACCATTAAACAGGATGTTAACCTATCGTTGACCAAGGAAAAGTACAAGGTAAGGGTTAATTTCACAATCTCTTTATTATCCGAGGTTGTTTATACGTAATTATCTATTGGGACCTCTTTATCATCCACATCCATGTTTCTTAAAAGTTTATTTCAAAACATTTTTAATATTTACTAGAAAATGGGTTAAAGTCATTTATACCATTATTTGACCTTATATGTTTCGAAAATAATCTTTCTGTTGTTTTCCAAACAAGGTACTCTATGACCTTTTCAACAAAATTAAGGTAATAATGTTTTTTAACTTATACGGCAGGTGAGGATATTTTCCGCCGTTATAATATCGTTGAAGCTTCCCTTACAAGCTTATAATAATATTTTAAAAATAAACATTTTCTTCATAATTATGTGACTCTTAAATTATTTCAAAATAGAAATAGATATTTCTCTAAAAAAGGTTTTTATTTCATATATGTCAAAATACTTTGATGGATTTTAAGTTTATTTTAAGTTGATTTATTATGATAAAAATACCTCCATATTGCATTGAAGGTTTTGTGATATTTTTGACTGTGGATGTACTATTTTATACCATTCATGGTTTATGGTTAATGTATTGACATTTCGTATGCTAGTTTTAATACGAATGTTTATGTTATATTTCAACCTTTTCATATGAGGAATGTATTTGACTTAGTAAGTGAAGGGTGGAGCCCGCTATAGCTCCTCGATGCATTGGTAGGTTTCATGAGACAACTAGATGTGGAATTGTCCGAGGCCTTTCACAATTTTATATACGGTTTTGTCTGAGGCCTTAATCATTTTGAAACGTACTGGCGAGGCCTTGACAAAATGTTTCAGAATGTATGGCATTATACATTCCCTCATTATGAAAATAATATTTATGGTTAATGTGGTCATTCGACTAGTACTATACCCATTATTATGTTTTATTATGGCATTATTTACTCAGCTCAAATTACTACCATAAAAGTATTCATGTTTATTATCGGTAAAGGAATGTGGTTTCAATTATTCACCATGCTTGATATTTATGTTATCTTCCATTGTATTGCTTACCCTTACTGAGCATTTGAGCTCAACCCTTTCATATGTTTCATTTTCCCGGGATATTAAGAAGTTAGTTATGAGTGACTTGCAGACATAATCTAGGAGGCTTGGATGTTTCTAATGGAATAAATCCATGTGGTTTTTCTTTTCAAGTTGTAAAGTTGAACATATGTATGAATCTTGTTTCCAATAATACTAAACTGATCGGTCTTTAGAGACATGATTTCCTTGTGATCATGCCAATGTTATGTAATAATTCACCAACTCTAGGTAACTAGGGTCGGGGCGTTACAAACATGAAAAATTTCTACATTGTTTCCAATGACCATGTAAAAACTATATGATATGAAAAATCATATATTTTTTTAAAAATTTCAAACCCAAGGATCTAAAAAATAAATAAAAAATTAAACACAATTAAATAGATTAAATACCAAAAAATAGAGGTTAGGGTATGACAAGACATATTTTTGGTGAAGGTATGAATGATAAAGATGATTTGCATGCACTATTCAATATTCACTCAAATGATGAATTTCATTACATAGATGAATCAATAGTAAAATGGTATTTGAACAATAAATTATAACATGACACATATAGAATTGATACATTTGAAGGTATTTATTTTATATTTTTGTGTAATGGTTTTTTATCTTTTTATACATGGTAACTAATTTATTATTTAGTATATTATTAATATTTTTTAACCCAAACATATTTACAATTTAAAAAATAGAATATGAAGAGAAATTTTCATAGTATTAAGGTAATATAAATTTAAATTATATTAATTTTTTAGATTAATGATTCCTTTAATCAGAAATAATTTTTTATCTTTTAATTTATTTTTATAGAAACATACCATACTTAATCGGGGCCCCGTACATGATACCAAATTAATTTTATATATTTTAAATATAGTTAATATTGGTAAATATATATTCATATTTGGAGTGAATTTAGTAATTTATTTGTTTTATTTTTCTTGAAATTAATTTACAAAAATGTGTAAAATTATGAAGGAATATAAAAGGTTTGTGGAGTTGTTTCTTATTTAATATTGCTATTTAATAATTAAATTAAAATTTCTTATAAATTTTTATAGTCATTTAATATTTTTTATATTATCAAATTATTAACATAAATTATATTATTTCAGGTTAATATGTTATTCAAATAGGTTCATATAAGGGAAATGGATAAAAACTACTGTCGATTAAGAGAAGTAGATATTAGAAATACAATCACTAATATGAGTACCTTGTATATTTATGTACAATGAATGAAAAATAAAAAAAATCATATTTTTTATTAAAAAGAATCATAAAGGAGGATATATCAATTTATAGAGGGTTTGTCTTGGTTTCCAGAGTATAGGACCACACCTATATGAAGTGCCCCTACTTTTCAATTTCAATAACAACTAAAGCTTATGCAGTCATGATGACATTTTTCATAGATCATACCTTCACATTATATGTCGTACACATACATGAGAGGATATAATTTTTATCTATTTACTCTAAATAGAGTGAAAATTAGTCCCAAAAACACTATCCAATGTTCTTGTTTTCTTTATCCTCTTTCATCTATATAAGGTGATGCCACACAATGTATTCCACCTATATACCATCCCCTTCCAACCTAACTATTCCATTCAATATCAACTACACAAGATTCCAATCTAATTTCTATCCACATAAAATAATACATGAAGTGAAGAATAGTCACACACTTGTAAGCATTAAATATAATACAGATATGAAAATAATAAAAAAAATGTTAGGAATCGAGAAGTTTCATGGGAACACTTTCTAAAAAAAATTACATCATTATAATTCAAAAATTCTATTAGAGACATGTTGAAATAATATAAACGATAATTATTAGGATAAAATATGGGTAATATATATTTTGAGAATTAGTTTCAATTTCATTTTAATGATTATTTTTCAAAAATATGTTTTCCTAATACAACTTCTAGGATGAAAAAAATGAAATGATGACTTGGTTAATGTAATTATGGTTGATTTGGAGAGACTAAAAGAATAAATTGTATACCATATAGAAAATAATATTATATAATAATGTTGAGAATATACCAATCCTTAATAAATATCCCATTACAAGACACAAAGACATTAGTTCATACGATCATAGTTCCAATTTTTAGGTAATTTATGGAATTGCACACTTATTTAAGCACTTTATCTCAAAATTCATTACACCTATTTGAAATTAAATTTAATATTATAATTGAACATATATTTTATGTGTATCCAATAATATTATTTTTATTATTTTTAACTAATTTTGATAATTAAATATAAGGTTTTTTCTAAATCTATTTAATCTTAATTTGTTAATAGAAAGCTCTATCAAATATTAAATTATTTCAAAATATAATATGGGTGATTATTAGTTATAATTTAATATTTGTTGTTCATAGATATGATTAAATAATTATTTACCATATATTTCATTAAATAAGGTTATATAATAAAATATATTAATTACCCATATTTACTTCTGATTTTAATGACAGTGATTTTTAAAAACATGGTTATATTAGTAAAATTTAATACTCTATATTATTTTATGATAGATAAGGTTTTATGGATGTGATCTTATCAATTCAAATAACACAATTCAATCAGATCATATTTTACTAATCCTCTATATTAGGTTGACCTCAAAATAAATGTAGAATTATAATGTTTATTATGCCCACATATACTCATTCAGAAGGACTGTTTAGATGAAACGTATCAAAATAAATAATAAATTTTAAAAAATGAAAATATCATCATACAATTCTATAGAAATAACTAAATTATTATTATAAATCAATATTAAATCATCAATACTATAAAATAGTACATTAACAATACTTACATTTATCAGTCATAGAAAAAAGCGTTGATAAAGGTCACCTATATCAACAGTAAAAACTATGATAAAAGGTTACTTTTATCAGCACTTTTATCTAGAGATGATAATTGAAACCCTTTATCAACACATTTTTTAGCATTAATATTGGGTTCCCATTAGTAGCGATTTATTTTTAGTGACCACAAGGGAATCCTTTATCATTTCTTTTTTGTAACGCTAAAAAAAGTCCTCATAAAATTAAATAATAAAAAAAATAAAAAAATAAAAAAATAAAAATGATTTTGTTAAAATAATATTAATAATATTATTAAATAAATAACTGTTGATAATAATCATTAAATTAATTATACTATATGAAAATTCTGTATACTAATAAATAGTATATATTAAATATATAGATATTTAAAATAAATATCAAACAAGTAAAAATTAAAAATAAGTAAAAAGAGAGAAATATTAACCATTTTATTATGTAAATAATTATTGATAATGTAAAAAAATAATATATATTAAATATATAGATAAATATAAATATATATAAATATGATTTATATAATAACAGAAATTTATGCTTTACATTAAATAGTTATATATTTAAGGAATAATGGTTTATAACTAAAAATTAATCAAAATTAATAAACTAACTAACTGCCTCGAGTAATGGATATACATGAATGTGGTCTGATTTTTTAATTTAACATGGATCAAACATATTGTATTGATTTCAAATATATGTAATTAATACATTTTATATACAAATCACACACACATGTATTTTTTGGGGAATTTAAAAAATTTCTATTTATTATAATTATTATATATATATTTACTTTATTTTAATATTTTCAATATTAATTCATCATTATTTAAATATATATCAATTTTTAATGATTTATGTATTAATTAATCCAACTTATCCAATTTTCCTATATTTTTAACACATGCACTTAAGATTAAGTATACATTAATAATGCTACAAATATATATTTAAATATATATTATAAATAAATATATTTATATGTTTTTATTTTCTATTTTTATACATTTATATGTATAAATAAGAGAATAATATTTATTTAAAAATTATTTATATAATTATATATAATTAATTATATAATTATAATAATTTTTTTAAATAAGGAATATATTTACTATATTTATATTTATATATATTTATTAAATAAATATATATATATATATATAATGATATAAATAGTATTTTTCAGAAAAGTATTTATTTAATTCTAAAAAATAATTATCAACTCAAAAAATTATGAAGTTATTATTTTATAAATTATTATTAAAATTATATAATTATATATAATTGTTATAAATTTTTTTTTAAAATTAATATTTAAAAAAATCATTATAAGTATTTAACAATGATTTTTAGCCCTGATAATGCTAGATATTTATCAGCGCTAATAAAGATTCATTTTATTAGTGTTTATTAACATAACACTGATAAATGGTATCTTCATAATTGATTTTTTGGAACACTAATGAAAGTGTCCTGATCTATTTTAAGAACCCTACCAACCACGAACCAGTTCGCGATATTCAAAGCTCTCCCCAGAAGCCACATGCTTCTGGTGCTCCATGTCATCAAATCCAAGTTAAAATCTATGCTAAAATAAGGGATCCAACTGTTCCAAGGCTGAAATTCAAGGCTCAAGCAATTCAACGATCAAACAAAACCAAGGATTGAATAAAATCCAGGTTTTTCAATATCTATACTTTCCATTAATTATACGTTGAGCCTTATCATCCCATATCCATGTATCCCAACAACTTGAGTTGCACTATCCTATAATAAATAAAACTAAAATTCATTATTTTTTAGATATATTGAAGTATCTTCTTTCATGATAGCATGTGGATTTCATTTGAACAACATTGGTTTTGTGCAACTTGAAATATATCAAATCCAATGTTGGGTCATGTTTTTGTGAGGTATAATATGATTCCAATACCTAAATTCCATGACATCTACCTTTTTTCAATCATCAACTTTTGAAAAAATTCATCCACATAGGGGTCGATGTTGTCATTGTTTTGGAATATAATATTTCCAACCACATTGGAACCCCTTTTTCATTTTTTATTGAGAATAATATTTGCTATGATTTTCTTTATTTTCCTATAAAGCAAGGAAAATTTTTCACCAATCGTAGACATCTCGATATCATACATCATATGATCCCAAAAAAAATTTCATTTTGTTTTTTCCAATCATAAATTATTATGTATTAAATATATATAAGTACCAAAACCCACGGATCATTATCCTTATTTATTTACAGGTTGTGATCAAATCTACCTCACTAAAGAATAATGATTTTTTAGTTATTGATCCAATCTTAAATACAAGGTCCTCAGTGATTTATTTGTCTTAAAATATAATTATTTAACTACCACACATTTCTCTCATTTTTCTCCATAATAAAACCAACCAATTTTTCATTGTGTAATCCCTCTTAAGAACTCCATTGATAAACAAAAATTTGACATCCATTTTGAATACATTTAATTACATTTTAACTCAAATAGCAATGAAAATTAATATATTTTACAACTGGGATATGGGAGTCAATTTATAATAAATATAAATTTATTTGATATTGGAATTCCCCTTGAACACTATCCACTATTTATTTTGATCCACTTTTCTATAGTTAATGAGTTTATTACCAAACATTCACTTTGTTCTGATAACATTTCTATCTTCCAGCCTTGGAACAATTTCCTATGTCACATTGTTCTTATTCAGATCACACACCTCATGCAAAGATTTTATCCAATTATCATCCTTATAAGACTCTCCAAATGATTTAGGATCTACATGGGAAAAATGTGGTTTTTTTGGAGGCTCACTCCTTCAATTTTTCACAAACATTATCCGATCACAAATGACATTTTAGTCACTGATTTCTTCATTTCATGTATTTCCTATAGTAGATTTTCCCTCTTAATTTCACTATTCATCAATGTATTATTTTGAGTCTACTTAATCCCCATTTTCTCCCCTATATTACTCAATTAAATGTTAATTTCCTATGATGTTTCATCATTATTTTAATTATTAACAATGTCCCCATTCTAATTACTAAATAATATCTATCAATTTTATATTATGATCATAAAAACATGTCTACAACCTCTTTTTATATCAGTATTTAATTGTCTCATTATCTAATATGACAAATATTTCACAACCACAAATTAATTTCCACTTTCAAACACCATTACCAAAAAATTTTACCGACCCCAAATAAAAAATGGATCATCTAGTTTCCTATACATTTGTAAAAATATAGCCATCTTTGGAATGATAACCCACTCAATAATACTTCTTAAAATCACTTAATTTCTTTCACCACACATCTAATAAACAATATGTTTGTTTTACGTTAACCAATCTAAAAATAGACCATTGTTGAACATTTAATTTTGGTTCCACCCTTAGGAATATCTTATTACCATCCATGAAATTTTAAAAAATGAGAGACATTACCCATTTTATTAAACAAAATTATGTAAAATTGTAATCCTCATCAGTTTAATCTCCCAGACAGTTATTATTTCAATTTTTTTCTTAGGACTCACCCCCATATCTTTTATGTAACTTGTACTGCTCTAAGAAGTAGTAATCATATGAATGGAAACTTCGTTTATTATTCTAAGGAACATAGGTGCATGTCTATAAGATATGAAGGATGGGTTCTAAACAAAAAAAATAAAATTATAACTATTTAGAAGATGAGCTGATGAGGATGAAAATTGTCTATAACACTAACCTTTGGATGAATTCTATGGATAACATATAAAATAGTGGATTTTTTTTTCAAAACACAATTACCCATTTTCATCAAAGCATGCTAAAATTATTCAAAATAATAAAATATTGAGTTTCAATAATTATAATTATCTATAAATTTCACCTTTGAAAATGAATATCTTCTGAGGGTTTATTTATTTATTATAAAAAATGAATATTTTATAAACCCAATAGGATATCTCTACTTTATCTCAGATGATTCAAATAATCAATCAAAATTATGTTTTATTCTCCTCATTCTCTTCACTCATTGAATGATTGTTTGGTGAGATCTATTTTCATTTGTTATCATCATTCTTGATTTACTATCAGCACATCCCTGTGGTCAAAATTTTTTTCACAGTAAATTAATTATCCATTGAATTAATGTTTTGTTTCAAATTTATATTAAATTTATTTATTTTTAATATCACAAATATAATTTTTTTATACATGTGGATTCCTTTTTTCGAGTTGGGGTGGGTTGTTCAAAGATTATCATTCTCATAAGGTATTGGTCTTTGAGCCTATAACCAGGATAATGAAAATAAGGAAAAGCATCAAAAATACATACAACCATAAAGAAAATCTAAATTCATACTACTTATTTAGTTAATGTTGGAATCTATTTATCAAAAATATGTAAGTTAATTTACTTATTATTTTTATCTAATACTTATTTTATTATTTTCATAGATCTTTTGTGATTTCATATTTTATGTTCAACCATCTTCAACAAGCCAGAAAACGGGTAAAATGTTTCTTTCTTCTAATGTGATCACATTTTCCATTTTAATTACCTTTGTTTATCAAACTATGAACATTGAATATTGATTCAATGTTGTTGTCTAGAAACCATTTTTCGTTGTTGATATCTATAAGTGTAGATAAATCTCATGTTCCCATTTTGGTGACTTCTTGTGATATAATAGTCACATGAGTTTCCTATACTCTTATGGATTTCAACAACGAGAAAGGGTTTTCAGCTAAGAACATCGAGTAAATATATATACAGTATCAATATTTTGATATATAAATATAATGGAAAAACGGTAACATTGGTAGTTAGGATTTTTTGAAACTTTGTGATGTGTAGGAATTAACAAAACCTCAATATGACACATGGTGTAACTAGCATGACTCCATGTGCTTATTTTTATTTAAAATTAAAATTAATTTTAGTAAAAAAATACAATTACCCTACTAAAAACCAATAAAAAAATTATTATTATTTTGAAACATTATAAAAATGATCTACCTATAATTTGGGAAATATAGGAATCAACCACATCTCAATTCAATGCACGATGAGATTGTTATGAATCAATTTGTTCGTTATCAGCTAAAAAATGATAGTTTAGTTTAAAAAATGAAACTAACTAAAAATAGAGAAAACACACATGGATTTTATTGATAATTTATGAAATAAATTCATAAGTAATTTATGACATGTTGCAATTAGTATCACATCGAATAGATACACATTGTTATTGGCAGGAGTTAAAGTGTGTGTTTTTAGTTTAAAGTGAGATTTTAGTAAAACAAAAAGTTATGTACTCAATCTGATACATGATGTGCCCGATATGAGTTAATGTGTCTGTAATCAGTTTAAAATTGATACTTTTGATAAAAAATGTCACTCACTAAAAACCAATAAAACATGGTCGAATTTTATTGATTATTTAGGAAAATGATTAATAGGTTATTTTTTGTGGTGTATGAATCAGTCTCATGTCAAACCGATACATGATGTGGTCAGTATGAGTCAAAGTCCATGTTTCCTTTTTAAAATGAAATTTTCGTAAAAATACATGTGACATACTCAAAAACTAAACAAACACATTCATGTTGTTTTGATACATTAGGAAAATGATCCTTACATCATTTGATAATATAAGAATTTTATACACCAAAATATGATGCACGATGTGACCTGTATGACCTTATATGCATCATTTTATTTAAAATTGAAATCAATTTTATTAAAATGTATAGTGGAACAACTTAAAATTGATATAACACATTTGGATTATTTTTATACTTTATAAAAAGAATTCATATGTCATTTTTGATTTTTAGGAATCATCTTCACCACAATTGGATACTTGATGTTCCTAGTATGAATCAAAGTCTATGTTACCGGTTTAAAATTGAATGTTTAGATAAAAAAAAAACTCACTAAAAACCAATGAAATGCTCTCTGATTTTCTAAACAATTTAAGAAAATGATTCAAATGTCCTTTTTGGCATTTATGAACTGGTTTAACATCAAACTAATACATGATGTGATTATTATGAGTTAAAGTACATATTTCCAGTTTAAAATTCCATTTTAGTAAAAAATACATGTTACTTGAAACCAAGAATACAAATTTGTATTGATTTTATAATTTAGTAAAATGATCTATAAGTCATTTTAGATGTGTCGGAATCTACCACACCTCAATCTGGTGCACATTGTGACTAGTATAACCTCAAGTGTTCAATTTTATTTAAAATTTACATCAATATTTGTATATTAAAAAACTGAAATTTGAAAAACCAATAATTTTGTTTGGATTGTTTTGATACGTTATGAAAAATGATCCATAATTCATTTGTGGTTTTCTGGAATCATCTTCACATTTTAGTTCAAAAACTATCACTCACTGAAAACTGAACAAACAAACTTGTATTTTGGTGATAATTAAGGTCAAAGATTGATAATTCATTTGTGATGTATATGAATCTGTCTCACATGAAATTGATACATGTTGCAATCAGTATGAGTAAAAGTGTGTGTTTCTAGTTTAAAATGACTTTTTAGTAAAAAAGAAATGTGATATACTCAAAACCAATAAAATACATTCAGATTGTTTTGATAATTTATTGAAACGATCTATAATAAATGTTATACATTTAAGAATTTTCATCACCTAAATATTACACATGGTGTGACCAATATGGCTCCAAGTGCATCTTTTAGTTTAAAATTGACATCAATTTTAGTAAAATGGACAACTGACCTACTCAAAACCGATCAAACACCATCATATTTTTTTGGATAAATTAAAAAAATTATCCATAAATCATTATAGACATGTATTAATTGGAAAAACCTCAATCCGACACATAGTGTGGCTGGTAAGACTTTAAGTGTGTATTTTTATTTTAAATTCACCTCAATTTTAGTAAAATGGACTACTAGATCACTCAAAACTGGTAAAAAGAATTCAGATTATTTTACTAGTTTAGGAAAGTGATCCACATGTCCTTTGAGACATGTAAAAATTAGACACATCCCAATATGTCGCATGGTTTGACTGATATTACTTCAAGTGTGTCTTTTTAATTAAAATTGGTATCAATTTTAGTAAAATGCACAACCAACCTACTTAAAATAGAGAAAAAATTGGATTATTTTGATACCATTTTAAAAAAGATCCATAAGTCATTCGTGAAATTAAAGAATCATCCTCACCTTAATCTATTACATGATGTGCCTTGTATGACTCAATGTGTCTGTTATTAGTTTAAAATCAATAGTTTAGATCAAATAATTTCACTCACTAAAAACTGATCAAATATGATCATATTTTCTTGATAATTTCTGAAAACTATTCATAAGTCAATATTTATGTGAAGGAATTAGTCTCAAATTAAATAAATACACGATGTGATTGGTATATGTGAAAGTTCTTGTTTCGAGTTTAAAATAACATTTTATTAAAAAAGGCAAGTGACCTACTCACAACCAAGCTAACACATTCATATTGATTTTTTTTAAAATAATCCATTAATTCATTTAATATGTCTAAGAATCAGGTTCACCTCAACCTGACACATGGTGTAACTTTTATTACCCCAAGAGCATCTTTGTATTTATAATTAGCATCAATTTTAATAAAATGGACAACTGGACTACTCAAAACTGATCAAACACATTCACATTTCTTTAACACATTAGGAAAATGATCCATAAGTCATTTGACATATTTAGGAATTGGAAGAATTGCAATATGATACAAGGTGTGACCATTATGACTCTAAGTGAATATTTTTATTTCGAGTTGCCATTAATTTTATTAAAATGGACAACTAACCCACTCAAAACTGAGAAAACTCATTAGTATTTTTTTTATACTTTATGAAAACGATCCCCATGTAAATTTTGGTCATGTAGGAATTAACCTCACCTCAATCTGATACATGATGTTCCTAGTATGAATCGAAGTTCCCCTTATCAGTTTAAAATCAACATTTTAGTTAAAAAAGTGATACTCATAAAACCATTAGGACAAACCCATGGGATTACTCTTATACAAATTTAATTAATTTTCATAGAGATAAATCTAGAATAAAAACAAGAAATAGTGTTACAAATAAGAATCAACCAAAACTCGAACAAACACAATGTTTTCCTTGTATGACTAAATTTTTAGTTTAACATTTACTCTTTTTGTTAATTTATTTCATTATATTATTACCAACATAAGAACTTTTTTCTTATACAAGTTTTTTATTTTTCCTGAGCAAGGATGGTTTGATGTAAAATAGCATGATTTGGGTTCAGGATCAAAATGAAAAGGAAAATTAATGTGTGTAATAATTTTGACATATGAAATTTTATAAACTGATGTTTGAAATTTATATAATATAGTATTTTTTTACTTAAATTTGTGTTGTAAAATTAATTTCATATATATACTATATTGGTAGATGATTTGTTTGATATCTGTTTGTATTTTTGGTGTTGTGGTGTGGAGTTAAATCATTGTGCCCTGGTGTTGCGGTGCACTGTTACAACACACTACAGAATGACAGTTTATCAGTGCTTTTGAAAGAGCTAATAAATGTGTACATTATCAACACTTTTAGAAGCATAAATAAATGTTTCTTTTAACATCACATTGAAAAACATTAATAAAGGTACTCTTTATAAGTTCTAAATAACAATTATGATAAATGGTTCTTTTATCCACCCTAAGAAAGCACTGATAAATTTCAATGGATTTTACTCTCTCTGGTTCTTAACTCTTATCTAGTGCCGATAAATGTCATTTTTAGCACTGTTAATGGCATATTTTGTAGTAGTGCATTGTCCTAATATAAATTTACCATATATATATAAAGTTATTATCTTAAAAATTTGTTACAAAAATTATTTTCTTGAAATAAAAGAAATTAATATAATGGGGAGACTTGGAATATTCTAAAAGTTTATGCATAATTAGTTAATTTATTGATGTTTTTTTATCAAATTTATATTTCACCAATAACTTATAGATAGTAATTTGACATGGTATCCTAGGATTTTTTAAATGATCATCACCAAATTAAACCATTATGTGTAATTAAAATTATTTAAAGGGAGAGCCCTAATTCTTCTTTAATTTGAAGAAAAAATATCTTTTTTATATAACAAAATATTAAATAACAAATTAAAAATAATTTTATTCTCATAAGTCAAGAAATAAGAAAATTAAAAATTTCAATTATTAATAATTTTTATTTTTTGTGTGGATGTACTAATATTTTCTCACATGTAGACAGTAGTATTTTTTAATAACTAGTATTGTATTATTTAATAAAATATTATGATAATTTTTTGAGAACTAAAAATCAATAATACAATAGATATTATAAATTAATAAAAAATAATCAATTTTTTATAACATTGAATCAAGATATGGGCCTCTGAATTGGAAAAATTGTGACAAAATATAGAGTTTGAAATTACTGATAAGGCTATGTAATCCTATATAATATAAATATGATACTTTCTCACTCGTATATATTTTATTTATAGAAAAAATATTGGATCACGTGATACATTATTTTTGGGAATTTATTTTCTAGAAAAATATGGGATGGATTTTTTGAAATACATTTAATAATCTATTTTCACCATATGAAACCACTCATGAATTTTATTTTATTTTTTCCTTCATTGGAAATTTATTTTATTGACATAGTTATAATTTTATTTCTATTTTATATGATATTTTATGTTCTATTTTTTACCATACTCATACAAAATATAGTTATAGTTGTATAAAAATAATTTAGCTAATTTCTTTTAGAATACCAATGCAATACCCAGTTAATATTAGTACATGTGTGAATAGTATTTTTTTAAATCGTTTTTGAACTTGCTTCATATAATTTTATTTTTTCTCCATTCATTATCATTATTTTTAATATTGAAAACATCATATTTAAATTCATCCACCATTATAATTCTCTATTAAACTACACCCATTAGGTGTTTCATAAATATGGTATGATATGCTTATTTAGAGATACACACATTTAATATTCTATAACATACAAATATGTCTCTTTTCATTAATATTCTAAGGAATATATATATATATATATAGTTAAATGTGAGGATTCCATGTATTTTATGAAATTACCATATATTACAGTGAAATAATTACTATTTATTACTTTAATATATCTCATATGTATTTATCAATTACCTTTCATCATTCATTTTTTTCAAAACAAATATTATTTTTTTACTTATATTGGGAATCAAAAAGACAAATGGAAAAAGAAAAAAACACATCCATTAATTCTTATTTGTTAGAAGTGTCACAAATTTCTTTCATTATATAACGTTAGTCTCTAAGTAATGATTAGTAACATTGCATATTTGTGCCACTAGAGTGAAAAAAAAAAATCAAAACACAATTACCATGCCCAAAAGTTAACCAAAAAAACACACCAAAATAAAATCCTATAAAATGATACTAAATAGAGGTCTATATGAAAACATAATCCTAGTAACACATATGATCCACCCACAATCCAAAGGTAGAATAACTTGTTATCCACACTAGGATTTGTTTTTAGTTGTGACAATAAAAGAATTTATAACCTCGTGACTAATGTAGATTTCACTGTTCCCATCCCACTATCATTGGATCAAAAAATATTTATTGGCCACTGTATTACCTATAAAATCTTGAAATTTTAATGTAAACTTCTCCTTAAAATTTTGTTGTGTTTAGTAGATTTTTTAAAAAATGACAATGAGTTTTATGAGAGTTTATGCACATTATAGAAATATTTTTATTTAAATGTAATAACTTTGAAATTGAATTGGAGGGTATGGATATGAGTAAAAAAATTATAATATTAATTTATATTATTAATACTCAATACAAATGTATAATTAATGTTTAGAAAACACCCAATCAATTTTGGTTGAATTCATTTTATGATTCCAAAATATATTTTCTTCAAAAAATGATTTTATTTTATATTATGCAAGGAAATTAAAATTATGTTCATAAAAATATATATGGGAACCATTATTTTAATGATAATAAAATAATTTTTATTGTATAATTAATGAGTTTTATAGGTCATGACATCATTTTATAATGTTAGGAAGATTGGAGAGAAAATTTTCAACGTATTGAAAACACTCACTGTCAGACATGACTCGTCGTTGAAGATGAGTCACTGCCAGGGTAGAATCACTGCCAGGATGGATTTTTGGATATGTACGGGAAATAAACACCACTAGGAGATGAATCTTCATTGAACCATGAATTTTAAAAAATTTATGGAAACCACATACCGTTAGAGATGACCTAAAGAAAATTAACTATGTATGGAAAATAACTACTACCAAAACTAAATCACCGTTGAAGATGACCTTATATCAGAGTTGAAATTTGTAAATGTGCTAGAATGAAATATTACTGAGAAGACTCACCACTTAGATGATCCACCACCAGCCTGAATCTATGCCAGCCAAACTCACCACTAGCCTAACTCATTGGCATCCTATGCCACTTCTAATTTTGTGTACCAATTTAAAGCATCAATGGACACTATTTTTTTACATTGAATTGACTATTTCTAACATTTATATTTTCGAATTTAATTCTTAGAGTTATTTAATGATTACTCTTAAACTATTTCATAGATTTAATTAAATTGTTTTTCAATCGTTTAATACAAGGACAAGATGATTTCAATATTTCTTCCTACATTCTACTATTAAATGAAGCAGTAAAATTCCACCTATAAATAATAAAAAAGAGCTAAGTGATAGAGAAATATATACACATAAACATGAAGAGAGCTCAACATTTCAAGATAAAAAAAAGATTATTGTGATGTCTGCCTTACACTAAGCATATTTACCAATGATCAACTATATAAGAAGTGGATCACATTGAATATTTAGATGACTTCTTATAGTGTCATAAAACATAGTTTACATCAATCTGTTATATTTCAATTTTCTTACATGAATTGAGCTAATACTCAAGCTATATTCAAGGAGCCACAAGATTTAGAACATATCAAACCAAGAAACTATATCATCTCTATCTCTTTATTTTCTCTCTCTATTTATTATCATTTTCTTTATGAGAAGTGTTTTTTTCTTATTAATTTTAAAAACACACACTGTCTCTAATGATTTAACTAAAAGATACTTGTGATCTCATCAAACCCTCTTACATATATTTTCCCACATGTTGTAGAATTTGTCCTTGTGTGTCATGTTTTTATTTCATTCCCACCATTGTTCTGGAAGAGGTCCTATATGGCCTAGATAGCATTATTATTCTTTCCCTAATCCAGTTTGTGGTTCATAGATTATTTTATTTAATTTGTATAGCCACAGGTGATTTCCATGTGGAGAGGATTAAGTATCATCTTGATAAAAAACATCTATAATTCTTTCCATTGTGTGATTTATTTTTTTATGTCTTATTTATAATCTTTAACCTAAATCCTTTATAAAATCTAAAAAATCAATACTTTGACAGTTAGTCTTAATTAGTGTTTATATAAGGTTTTTATTAAGTAAATTGATTTCAAAAGTTAATGTATTTTTTTGTAATTGTTTTAACTGGGACATAATCTATCTTTGGATAATATTTTAAAAGATAATAAATTATATAAATCTAAAATTTTTATTAACATGGCTTTTTTAAACATTTTGGGGATTTCTTGTAAACATGTTTTATACAGAAATGTATATTGTGTAATCAATTTATCCCCTATTGAGAAACTCACTCCAACCAACATTTGGTATCAAAGGGGTTTCAAAAACTATTCAAATGTGATTTTAGTGTTATTTTAATGATCATAAATTTATATTAATTCTAAATTATGTTGTTTTGAAGAGAAATATGGAATAAGTTTCTACTACTAATAGACCACCTTTATTCAATGGAAATAACTTTTTTAACAGAATAAAAAGATGAAAAGGACTGAAAATTAAATATTTATTATAAAAACACATTTGAGGAAAAAGTAAAAAACTATGATATCAACCATTGGAAGAGAAAAAAACCATTTAAATAATTATTATGACTTCCGAAATTTATCTCCCTAGATAGTTTCCAAGAGATATTGGTTACCTATGTTTTTGGTTCATCGAACAGTAGATCTTCAAACTAGAAGTCCAGCTTCTCCCATATCAAGATGTATTCCTCAAGTCTAATCTTTATATTATTTAAACCACCAACAAGAATCATATCCTTTTTTCAATCCAATAATACTTCTCCTCATTGAGGGTCACCATCAATGACCACCCCATAATTTTAATACCGTCCACTTCCAATGCATTGTGTGTTAGAACCTGATCAAATACTTATTCTGATGAACTCATAAGAAATTCCAAGGATTACTAAAACACCTCATCTGATATATTATACTAAAAAGATATGTCAATGACTATCTTCTTGGATTTCAATTTCTTTTTTGAATTTGTCTCTATTGGAAGTGGTAGTTTGGATTAATCCTTTATTTCTTTATGTATGCCCTTTTGGTTACTCTCACTTCTCAGAATCAGAGGCCTCTCTCCCAAACCCTTCTCCTCTATATCACCTATGTTGTAATCACTCATATTCCCTTCCAATGAGTCCCTAACCAATACATCATTATGATATTTTACCGATTCAAAATGCATATTGAGTGCAATTTCTACCTCCTTTTTACTAGAACTAGTCCTGATTTTGACCATACTGCCATCCTCCTTGCATAAAGTGTAACACCCCAGGTAAATAAAGAATATGAAATTTTTATATTTATCCATATTTGTTAATAAAATATTAATATTACTTTAAAGGGGATGCTATGCTCGATGGCGTACCCAATACGCAACAACAAGTTTCTTGGGAATCTTACGTTGCACTCTAATAATAAAATAATATTATATAAAATGGTAGTTAACACATAGCCGTTGTATTAAAGGGAATGAATAGAAATAACTAAAATAAGATTATATATGTTTGTCAAATGTTTTTACTTTTATCCAATAAATTTTAGAGGCTTAAAATACAAATGAATCAAATCTTAAGCATTGAATACACTAGTATTTTTAAAAGATTGTTTTACTACCTTTTGATGAAAAACAATTTTTAAATCAAAATTTTGACAATTTTATAAGCTCTATTTTTCAAAATAAACATATTATTTATGATTGTGACATTGAAATTTACCTTGGGTTAATTTTTGGTATTTTTCTGACAATGTTCATTTTTCAATGAATAGTGAAAAATATTGCATTTTACATCAAAATGCTTTTTCATATAATTTAATTATATGGTTATAATATATTTTTAATTTGTTTTAAAGTTTAATTAGAATATATTTTTACCATGTAATACAATTATGGTCATTGGGATTAATTTCACTTTGGAATTGGGCATAAACAAGTGACAAACTTTTCATGAATATTGTTTCAAAAAAACCCGCTATTTGTTTTGACAACGGGAATTATTTTAAATTAATTATTGAAATTTATGTGTTTGGAATTTGGTAAAATGGATTAAATATTTCGAATCATAAGGTCCAAATTATCTAATTAAGACTCTTGTTTTTGGAATTTATGAATAGTAACGACGGTAATTATCTTTAATTATCTTGATTAAGGAGTAATCGGGTAGTTAATGATAATAAAATAATATCATAATAAAAAAAAATGACCCCAAAATGTGTCCTAAGTCTACTGGTTGTCTCATGTCCGACCATGGGATTCTTTGTGCCAAACTTGGGGGCCCCATGGAATCACTTTTGGGAGAAAGTGACTTTTTATCTTTTTATTTTTTAAAGAATGTTAAATGTAACAAAGAATGTATCACCTGAGTAAAATATTTTTAATTTTTTCTACATAAATTATCTTTTGGACTATAAATATTCATTATAAATATAAAAAGATTTTCTATATCATAGTATTTTTTTTATAATTTTTATACATTAAATAAATTAAATTATTTATGACATCATGATGATGCAGTGATGACCTCATTATTTAACGATTTAAAGAAAATGGAATGATAATATAAAATCTAAGACCAAAACATGTCCAAAACCTATTGGATGGGTGGATTTATATCCATTATCACCTTATCCTAGAAACACATCAATGTGGGACCCTTAAAATCCTAAAATCATTCCAAAATAAAGTAACATTTCTTTACTTTCCAAGAGTGCCCCTCCTCTCCTCTTATAAAAGGCCCCCACCTCTACCTCCTTACCCACACTTCAAAAGCCTTTGGCTCGCCCAAACCCTGCCCATTTTGTCTCTCCACATCCCTCTATAACTCCTTGAAGCCTCACTTTGGGTAGAAGTCTTCCCAAGGAAGCCTTTGAGCTCAAACCAAAGGGAGTTACCCGATTTTAAGGTAATGTCTTCACTTGTGTGCTTTTGTTTTATTTTGCTTCTCCAACCCCCTAAACTCTTTTTATTCATTTATTTTGTAAAGAATCCAGTATATTCAATATACTAGGATGTTTTTATAAGAAGGATTAGAGCTACACTTACACACACCTTCGTCTAATGGTTAAGGAACATACTGTTTCTGTGATTGGCGATTTTCTGCCTCACGAAACGATGATTGTTCAATATTCTTTTAACACCTTTAAAGGTGGCCATTATGATGTCACTGTATTTTATATATTATATATAATATGTTTATGTTTTACTTAATCTTATTTATTTTTAATTTATGGCATACCTTTATGGTTTCCATTATGGGTAAACGCGATATCTTCATTTAAGGAAGTGCGGACTACCGCCCCCTCAAAGTGATTTGATTCGTTAATACCATATGTGGTACGTATAAAGGATATATTTAATGATATTATATATGATACCATACTGGAATTAAAATAATATTATGTATCATTATGTTTTAATTCCATTAAATATGAAATAGAAATGGAAGTAGCGTTCATGCGTACGTAGGACTTACCGTCTCCATGAACGGTACATTTCATTTCTTATCTCAAAAATGTTATGTACTATTATAAGTACATATATATAATGTATATATATGTAATATATTACATATAAATGATGTATATAATTATGGAACTATAACACATATATATATCTTTCATTTTGTTTTAATTCCATTAATATGACAAAAAAATTAAAGTAGCATTCATGCATACGTACGGCCTACCGTCTCCATGAACGGTGCTTTTAATTTTTATCTCCAAATGCTATGGAATAGTATAAAATGGATATATTATGGATATATATGATATTTAAAACATCAATACTATTCTAGATATTATTTACCTATAACTACATGGAAAATTATTTTCCAACAAGTTCAATTTTTGACTCATGTACCAAACATCGACAAAAACGTCTGATATGAACTTATATTATTAACCAATTATTATAAAATTAAAATATGTGATATCAACTGAATAATAATATTTATATGAAGTCCTTAAGAAATTATAAATTGACCAATTTTTATTATTCAGGAATATAAAGAAACGAACAAGACAAGTTGGACTTGAGGTAAGGGATCATACTCCTCTCTTTCTTTTTAAGTACACTCTTTTATGTAATTCATTTTAAGATCATATTTCTTTTTATTGGGATGTTATTTTATATTAAACCTACTTTAATTTTTATGTTCATATGGTGAGAGACCCTATTTTCTCTCATCAATCCATTTTGGAAGTTTTGAGTGGCGCCGTTAGGCTGCCGAATTTTCGTAAGAGATCTAACATCTTTTTTTTAAGTACTCTCATTTATATCACTTCTTTTAAGATCCTCTTTGTTATTATGGGGTATTTTCTTTTATATTCATCTTTCTGTACATTTTATTGTAATATGATGAGATACTATATTTGATCTCATCAATCCATTTTTGGATGTTTTAAGTGGCGCCGTTAGGCTACCGCGTTTTCGTATGGGATTTTTCATCTCACTTTTATTCCCGTGAGATTTATGCTACATTTGACACCATTTCCTTTGATTGTTTTATGTACTTCCCATTATTTTACACATTGTGTAATATACTTTCTTTTATGAGTATTTACATCAATGTTGTATTGTCATTCTTTCACGAGGTGTATGTTTCGAAAGATACCCATGTCGGTAAGGGAACCTTTCACCCTCCTCTTTTTAAAAGACTTCTTTTGTTATGTCTTTTAATTCACATAATATTATTTTGGGATATGTTATTCTATATCCTTATTGATTTAAATTTTATGTCCATGTGATGAGATACCCTTTTTATCTCTCATCAACTCATTTTCTGAATTTTGTAGTGACGCCGTTAGGATGTCAAATTTTTTCCAGGGAACTTCTTAACCCAAATTTGATTCTTTGGGATAAACTTGTACTCCTTGAATATGTCATTCTATGAATATGTGTGAATAAACTCTGATTGTCTTACACTTAATATCCACTTATATTTTGTGTATTCGTTTGTGACACATAATTATTTAATTGATTTATCCTTAAACAAAGGATACCGTCTTTCTATGGGACTTCGTCTCAATATCCTTTAATTGAGGCATATTTTGTTTTATACACAAATTTCTTTTATATGGTGTATAAAACCCTTTGACTTTTATGTTTATTAAAAAGGAATCTTTTTTTATACGAAGCATTTACTAAACGACAAAAGGGAATGTTTTTGTCATACGTATGCGGCGACAACGACTTCTCCGCCGCCATGACCATTATTTGAGTTTCGGCTTCCTCTACAAGCCATACCTTCTTTTTAAAAGAAAAATAAATACCTTGTTTTACTTTTGTTTTATTTTGTTATTGAAAATGGTTTTCATAATGTTTTTATATCAATGTGTTGTATTGATATCTTGTGATTGAAAGGTGGAAATGTTATGTTTCCTTTATGCATGTTTTATGTGATGCGATTATGTTGTGGTTCTTGGGCATTATTATGAAGACGGGTGGTTCTGTGATAAACTAATGGCGGGTGAGCCCGATATAGCTCTCCAATGCATTGGGTAACGCGAAGGAGTGAAATGTTAAGGTTTCTCCGAAGAGATTTAGGGAATATACTATGGTGGGTATTCCAAACGTAACCAAGAGGGTTACTCCCTACGTAAGAATGTTATGAATGCCTCAAGTTACCTTTATGTATTATGATTTCTATTATTTATTCATGATTTGATATGCCTATGTTTTATGGGTAAAGTATGATTTCATTCTTATGTATATATGAACTCATGTTTCCTTTCCATATTTTTATAACCCTTACTGAGCTTTTTATGCTCATCCCATGTTTTTGAAATGTTTTTCACAGGTCAAGGGAAGGGTACATGATATGATGATAGTGTCAAGGAAGTGTCAAGAAAGAATCCTTGTTTTATTTTAAATATGTTTTCGTTGATGGGAAAAATGAATACTATCTTTTATGTAACCACTTTGTTTAAATGTGGAATGTAATGAAAGTTTTATGATCTAATTCTATAAAACTCTAAACCTGAAAAGATCCTCAATGTTTAATCTTTTAATAACTCAAGATTAAGTAAGGTTTAAGGCTGGGGCCTTATAGTTGGTATCATAGGTCAGTTTAGATAACTTTAGAGGTTAGGGTATTCTCTAAGCATAAGTGACACTACCATAATGGATAGGATTTCAGAAAGAGTACTAGTTTTAGATAAATTGAATGAGTAGGTATATATTAGTGTTTACCTTCCTCATTAGTACATGATGGTTTTGTTGATATACTCACACTGACATTTCTGTTTTTAGTGAATGGATGGATCTAGCAGGCACCAAAGTGACAATAGGTTTGAAGGAAACTATGGTGGTTCTCTGATTAAGAGACTGGATGAAATGGGGTATTCAACAAGGAAACTCATGGTTGTTCTAAACCAACTATCAAGGAGTCATGATCAACCACTTTAACGTTGGTATGTTCGGAAATGCATCATGTACGAGATGAGCAATCGACGTGGAGGTTCAGGTAATAATTATAAAGGTAACCATTAGAGTTTATATGATCCTTGCTTTTGAGGTAATTATGGGTTATTATATGTTATGATGGAAAATGAAAGGCATGAGATAAACTTGAGTTTAAAATATGTTATGATCATTTTTGAAGATTTTATCTCGTATTGGGGAATGTTTTAAGAATTATATAGTTTTAGAAAAAGGACAACACGCAGACCGTGTGGCAACCCATCGCGTCGGACAAAGCTGCGGGAATCGAACCCACAACCAAAGTGCGACTGGTATTTATCGCCTACCACTGGACTACGTGAAGTCCCTGGTTAGTTTGACTAATTCTTTTTAGTTAGATGATTTTAGGAATCAAGAGTAAGTTTATTTTGGGTTATCTATGGAAATGATTAACCTATCATGGAGGATATGTGATTAGGTTAATTACTTTTCAATATGAGAATTTAAGAACAACTGATGTTATTTGGAGATAAAAGTTAATTTGTACCTTGGAAGAGTATGTGACTAAATCCTTTAAATATTTGGGTTTCAATCTTAGTTTGGTTTACTTTGAAGAATTTTATGGACAAATTGTTTATCGAATGGTCCTCGTTGAACTTTGGGTTTTGTTGGACAAATTTTGGAGATTAAGAATAGATTTTCTTTTTATAAAGGGTTATCCTTTTCTGGATTATCTGATCTTGTACTAACCTTTTTGGTTTTGGTTTTGGTTAAGGTCTAAAGATATGGGAAGTATATAGTTCTCTTTTGTGGATTAGGTGATTCTCTAGAAGTTGATTATAGTGAACAAGTCTTCCTAAATGCTCATCTTTTGGAGAAAATATGATTTTGTGTAAGAAATCTAGTAAAAGTTGAAAGTCAACATGAATAGTAAGTTTGTTTCCTTAAGATCAAAAATAAATTACTCAATGAAAAGTAACTTAAAATAAAAGTGTTGTCTGTTAACTTTTCTTTCTGGGGAATCGAATACCGTTTAACCCATCACAAGTTTGTGATTTTCTTGTGGTCAACTTTCTCCTAAACATGATTTCTATCACTCTCCATCAGAACATGACCCTATGTTTTCTCCTTCATGTCCATGTTTTCGTACATGGAATCCTAGTATGGGTTAACTCGGGTGACCTCTGTACTTATCTTCCTTTATTTTAAAGTGATTGTTTTACAGACTCTTGTTCCGATGCGGGACTTTCAAGGATGTTTCCAAGCTCAATTTTAAAATTGTGAGGACGCAATTCCCAAAAGGGGGGAAGGATGTAACACCCCAGGTAAATAAAGAATATGAAATTTTTATATTTATCCATATTTTTGAATAAAATATTAATATTACTTTAAAGGTGATGCTATGCTTGATGGCATACCCAATACGCAACAACTAGTTTCTTGGGAATCTTACGTTGCACTCTAATAATAAAATAATATTATTTTAAATGGTAGTTAAAACATAGACGTTGTATTGGAGGGAATGAATAGAAATAACTAAAATACGATTATATATGTTTGTTAAATGTTTTTACTTTTATCCAATAAATTTTAGAGGCTTAAAATACAAATGAATCCAATCTTAAGCATTGAATACACTAGTATTTTTAAAAGATTGTTTTACTACCTTTTGATGGCAAACCATTTTTAAATAAAAGTTTTGACAATTTTATAAGATCTATTTTTAAAAATAAACATATTATTTATTATTGGGACATTGAAATTTACCTTGGGTTAATTTTTGGTATTTTTCTGACAATGTTCATTTTTCAATGAATAGTGAAAAATACCGCATTTTACATCAAAACTGTTTTTTCATATAATTTACTTATATGGTTATATTATATTTTTAATTTGTTTTAAAGTGTAATTAGAATATATTTTTACCATGTAATACAATTATGGTCATTGGGATTAATTTCACTTTGGAATTGGGCATAAACAAGTGCCAAACATTTCATGAATATTGTTTAAAAAAACCCGCTATTTGTTTTGACAACGGGAATTATTTTAAATTAATTATTGCAATTTATGTGTTTGGAATTTGGTAAAATGGATTAAATATTTGTAATCATAAGGTCCAAATTATGTAATTAATACTCTTTTGTTTTTGGACTTTATGAATAGTAATGACGGTAATTATCTTTAATTATCTTGATTAAGGAGTAATCGGGTAGTTAAAGATAATAAAATAATATCATAATAATACAAAATGACCACAAAATGTGTCCTAAGGCTACTGGTTGCCTCATTGCCGACCATGGGATGCCTTGTGCCAAACTTGGGGGCCCCGTGGAATCAGTTTTGTGAGAAAGTGACTTTTTATCTTTTTATTTTTTATAGAATGTTAAATGTAACAAAGAATGTATCACCTGAGTAAAATATTTTTAATTTTGTCTAAATAAATTATCTTTTAGACTATAAATATTCATTGGAAATATAAAAATATTTTCTACATCATAGTATTTTTTTATAATTTTTAGACATTAAATAAATTAAATTATTTATGACATCATGATGATGCAGCGATGACCTCATTATTTAACGATTTAAATAAAATGGAATGATAATGTAAAATGTAAGACCAAAACATGTCCAAAACCTATTGGATGGGTGTATTTCGAACCCTTATCACCTTATACTCGAAAAAAATCAAATTGGGACCATTAAAATCCGAAACTCATTCTAAAATAAAGTAACATTTCTTTACTTTCCAAGAGTGCCCCTCCTCTCCTCTTATAAAAGGCCCCCACCTCTACATCCTTACCCACACTTACAAAGACTTTGGCTTGTCCAAACCCTTCCCATTTTGTCTCTACAAATCCCTCTCTAACTCCTTGAAGCCTCACTTTGGGCAGAAGTCTTCCCAAGGAAGCCTTTGAGCTCAAACCAAAGGGAGTTACCCGATTTTAAGGTAATGTCTTCACTTGTGTCCTTTTGTTTTATTTTGCTTCTCCAACCACCTAAACTCTTTTTATTCATTTACTTTGTAACAACTACAGTGTCTTAAATATACTAGGATGTTGTTATAAGAAGGATTCGAGCTACACTTACACACACCTTCATCTAATGGTTAAAGAACATATTGTTTCTGTGGTTGGCGATTTTTTGCCTCACGAAACGATGATTGTTCAATATTCTTTTAACACCTTTAAAGGTGGATATTATGATGTCACTGTATTTTATGTATGATATATAATATTTTTATGTTTTACTTAATCTTCTTTATTTTTCATTTATGGCATACCTTTATGGTTTCCATTATGGGTAAACACGATATCTTCATTTAAGGAAGTGCGGACTACCGCCCCTCAAAGTGATTTGATTCGTTAATACCATATGTGGTACGTATAAAGGATATATTTAATGATATTATATATGATACCATACTGTAATTAAAGTACTATTATGTATCATTATGTTTTAATTCCATTAAATATGAAATAGAAATAGAAGTAGCGTTCATGCGTACGTACGGCTTACCGTCTCCATGAACGGTACATTTCATTTCTTATCTCAAAATGTTATGTACTATTATAAGTACATATATATAATGGATATATATGTAATATATTACATCTAAATGATGGATATCATTCTGTAATTATAACATATATATATCTTTCATTTTTTTTAATTCCATTAATATGACAGAAAAAATAAAGTAGCGTTCATGCGTACGTACGGCCTACCGTCTCCATGAACGGTGCTTTTAATTTTTATCTCCAAATGCTATGGAATAGTATAAAATGGATATATAATGGATATATATGATATTTAAAACATCAATACTATTCTAGATATTATGTAACTATAACTAAATGCAAAATTATTTTCCAACAAGTTCAATTTTTGACTCATGTACCAAACATCGACAAAAACGTCTGATATGAACTCATATTATTAACCAATTATTATAAAATTAAAATATGTGATATTAACTGAATAATAATCTTTATAGGAGGTCATTAAGGAATTATAAATTGACCAAAGTTTATTATTCAGGAATATAAAGAAACGAACAAGACAAGTTGGACTTGAGGTAAGGGATCCTACTCCTCTCTTTCTTTTTAAGTACACTCTTTTATGTCATTCCTTTTAAGCTCATATTTCTTATGATTGGGATGTTATTTTATATAAAACCTACTTTACTTTTTATTTTCATATGGCGAGAGACCCTATTTTCTCTCATCAATCCATTTTGGAAGTTTTGAGTGGCGCCGTTAGGCTGCCGAATTTTCGTAAGAGATCTAACATCTCTCTCTTTTTTTAAGTACTCTCATTTGTGTAACTTCTTTTAAGCTCCTATTTGTTATTATGGGGGATGTTCTTTTATATTAATCTTTCTGTACATTTTATTTTAATATGATGAGATAATCTATTTGATCTCATCAATCCATTTTTGGAAGTTTTAAGTGGCATCGTTAGGCTACCGAGTTTTCGTATGGGATTTTTTATCTCACTTTTATTTCCGTGAGATTTATGCTACATTTTACACCATTTCCTTTGAGTGGTGTCTGTACTTCCCATTATTTTAAACATTTTTTAATATAATTTCTTTTATAAGTATTTACATCAATGTTGTATTTTCCTTCTTTCATGAGGTGTATGTTTCGAAAGATACCCATGTCAGTAAGGGAACCTTTCACCCTCCTCTTTTTAAAAGACTTCTTTTGTTATGTATTTTAATTCACATACTATTATGTTGGGATATGTTCTTATATATCCTTATTGATTTAAATTTTATGTCCATGTGATGAGATACCCTTTTTATCTCTCATCAACTCATTTTCTGAATTTTGTAGTGACGCCGTTAGGCTGTCAAATGTTTGCAAGGGAACTTCTTAACCCAAATTTGATTCTTTGGGATAAACTTGTACTCCTTGAATATGTCGTTCTATGAATATATGTGAATAACCTCTAATGTTTTACAATTAATATCCACTTATATTTTGTGTATTCGTTTGTCACACATAATTATTTAATTGATTTATCCTTAAACCAAGGATACCGTCTTTGTATGGGACTTCGTTTCAATCTCCTTTCATTGAGGTATATTTTGTTTTATACACAACTTTATTTTATACGGTGTATAAACCCCTTTGAATTTACGTTTATTCAAAAGGAATCTTTTTTTATACGAAGCGTTTACTAAACGACAAAAGGGAATGTTTTTGTCATACGTATGCGGCGACAATGACTTCTCCGCCGTCGTGACCATTATTTGAGTTTCGACTTCCTCTACAAGACATACCTTCTTTTTAAAAGAAAAATAAATACCATGTTTTACTTTTCTTTTATTTTGGTATTGAAAATGGTTTTCATAATGTTTTTATATCAATGTGTTGTATTGATATCTTTTGATTGAAAGGTGGAAATGTTATGTTTCCTTTATGCATGTTTTATGTGATGCGATTAGGTTGTGGTTCTTGGGCATTATTATGAAGACGAGTGGTTCCGTGATAAACTAAGGGCAGGTGAGCCCGGTATAGCTCTCCAATTCATTGGGTAATGCGAAGGAGTGAAACATCAAGGTTTATCCGAAGAGATTTAGGGAATATACTGTAGTGGTTATTCCAAACGTAACCAAGAGGGTTACTCCCTACGTAAGAATGTTATGAATGCCTCAAGTTACCTTTATGTCTTATGATTTCTATGATTTATTCATGATTTGATATGCCTATGTTTTATGGGTAAAGTATGATTTCATTCTTATGTATATATGAACTCATGTTTCCTTTCCATATTTTTATAACCCTTACTGAGCTTTTTATGCTCATCCCAAGTTTTTGAAATGTTTTTCACAGGGCAAGGGAAGGGTACATGATATGATGATAGTGTTAAGGAAGTGTCAAGAAAGAATCCATGTTTTATTTTAAATATGTTTCCGTTGATGGGAAAAATGAATACTATCTTTTTTGTAACCACTTTGTTTAAATGTGTAATGTAATGCATGTTTTATTATCTAATTCTCTAAAAATCTAAACCTGAAAAGACCCTCAATGTGTAATCTTGTAATAACTCAAGATTAAGTAAGGTTTAAGGCTAGGGCCTTATATAAAGTGTTTCACCCTATGGAATAAACCTGGTGAGTTTATACGGGAGACACTGTCTTTCCACATGAACTGCTTATACCCCTTTAATACACAACCTTCTCGTATTATGTGTCCAGAGGGGGCTTAGAATCACTAGCAACCCCCAAGGAGGGTACAAGTTATCACCAGTCTCTGTTCTCAGACTCCTTTTTTCCATAGAAGGTAAATATAAAAACATATATATAAATAATATATTTTTATATTTGGTCTACTATAGAGGATAAGTACAAATTACCTAATACTACTAGGAATACTTGGGATGATTCAACTGAATTTTCTTATAATAATAATTTAAAATCAATTAATTGTATTTAATATGCATTAGGAGATGACGAATTCAATATGATATCTTCTAGTAAAACTTCCGATGAAATTTGGGATATATTTTCTAATTCTAATAAAGGAACTATAATTGATAAATAAATGAGATTGAATACTTATAAAATTAAATATGATACTTTTAAAATGAAACATAATGAGATTATTTCTAATATGTATCTTAGTTTCAATGGAATAGTTAATATAATGAACTCTATAGGAAATCTAGTGTTTGATAAAAAAAAATAATGGGATTATTGATATGTATTTTAGATATATGGATAGGGATATGTATTTTAATAAGGGAATCCTATGAAATTAGTAGACTACCAGTCAGGGAATTAATTGAGAAGTTGATGATGTATGGAGAAGTGATTAATGTTAACCATGAAGAAGATGATGAGATGAAGAGGAAGTAAATATCCAAAAAGAATACTACATCTAGACAAAAATAAGGAAAAATTAAAAGCTAATATATCTAATGATAAATAATCACCATTTGATACAGATGAAGAAATAGATAATTTGGACAGTAGGTATAGAACATTATACTAGAAGAATAAATTCATCAGGAAGCCTAGTTATAATAGAATGCATGACAATAGAGGGAATTGGAAAAATGAATGTAAAAGATATAACCACTGAAATGATATTACCTGTTAAGAGTATAGGTGAATAAGACTTGTTAAGTATTAGTATCCTATGATGAAATAAAAGAAGAGGTATAATGAAAAAATATAAAATTTAATAAAGTCATGAAATCAACATGGCGTTCCTTTAAGGATAGTTCAAGACACACATATTATAATTATGAAGAAAATCCTGACAGAGAAAACATCTGCTTATTGAAAACCATATCTGAGGTAACTATATATCTCTAGTACTTTATTCTAATAAATTTTAAAATGACAATTATGATGATATTTCAAGAGAAAAAATGTTTTAATACAACAACATTCTTGAGGAACGATTAATGATCTTAAAGAAAAATAAAAAGTTATGAAGAAACATCATGTCTTGTCTGCTAGTGTTAGAACTGATCACACTATAGAAAAATAAAAGAATGATCAGATGTGAAATAAAATATTGAATTGAAATTTTCAAAAGAGAAACTGAATAATTATTCATAAATATTGACAATTTTAAGGGAAAATGTTACTCAAATATTTTGAAAAACAATTTCTCCTAAATACATTACTAGTCTAGGATATCATCCCAGACAGAGGAGAGTTGTTTAGGGTACATTTGTTCCTAAATCTAAATCTAAAAATTTATCTAATATCTCTTATTCAAGGGGACTAAATAATATTTTACGTTAAAAGAGATTACAATATTCTTATAGGGAACCCATAAAAAAATTTGGGTTCCTAAAGCCCCAATTAATTATATATATAGACTCAAGATAATACGGGTATTAAAATCATTTCTAGTATAATTTTTTTTAAATGAATCTATTTAATGAGAACCTTTAGAAGTATTTGTACATAGAAAATATATATTTTTGACATATTACATGATATTACTCGAGCTTTAATAACCTTATAGTGGTTAATTATGGTCATTTCACCTTTGGTGAAAATTATAAACGAAATATCACTAAACATGTCCAAATCAGTAATAGTAATTTATTTTTTATATCTAATTTAATTTTGTTGATGGTTTAAAATAAAATTTTCTTAGCATATGCCAATAATAGGATGATGGGTTTAAAGTGAAATTTGAATACAATTCTTATAATGTTTTCAATTCTATAAATTATTTAGTATTTACAACATTAGGAAATGAGAATGTGTATAATGTTAATCTTGATTCTTTTATTTCACAAAATGTTTCTTCCTTAAGTTCCTTTGATATGAAATATTGTCTTTAGAATATGATACTAGACCATTATAACATTTAATAATTTTAAATATTACTAGGAAATGGTTAGTCAAGGATCTACCAAAATAAGAATTTACAAATGAAAAATTCTACAACCCTTATCAAAAAGGGAAAAAACAAAAGAACATTTAAATTAAAGAAATAAGTTTCAACTTCTCATCCTATTGAGTTGGTTTACATAGACTTGTTTGGATAATATAGATTTTATAGTTTCAATGGGAAGCACTATTTCTATGTACTTGTAGATGGATTTTCTATGTATACATGTGTAAAATTTTTGTTTCACAAAATTGAATCTTTTCTTTATTTTACCAAGTATGCTAAATCTTTAAAAAACCTTACGTGGACTTATAATTAATCCCTTAATGAGTGACCAAGTATGTTAATTTAAAAACCAATACATTGAATCATTTTATAACAAAATGGATATAGTCATTACTTCTATAATCCATAGACATCTCTATATAATGGAGTTGTATAAAGATTAAATAGAACACTTGATGATATTTCTTGAACTATGGTTAATGAATATGACTTACTTGTATACTTTTGGGAAGTGGTTGTGAATAAAACCTGATATATAGTAAATATATTTCTAATTAGGCCTATTGTAATGAAAAATACTTTTAGACATTGGAATAATATAAATCCCAAGGTTAATTACTTTTTAATTTTTGGTTTTAATGTCTTTATTGTTAACAATAAGGATAATATTGAAAAGTTTGAATCCAAAAGCGACGAAGGAGTTTTCTTGGGTTATTTGATGTCTAGTAAATCCTATAGAGTTTTAATAAAAATCCAAGACTTTGGAAGATTTTTTCTATGTCATGTTTTATTAAGTGGATCAACATGAACCAAATACCCTTTTAGAAAACCTTTAGGATGAATTATCCACTTTGAAAATCAATTACAAAAATTCTAATTCTACTATAAAAAAGTACAAAATCATCAAGTTATAAGGAAGCTCATGATCCTGAGCTTAAACCTGTAGTGGACCGTAAGGTGACCATTACTTATTTTTTGAGAGGGGTTAATACTCTTAAAGGAAATAATTTAGATTCTATTTTTGGGAACATATATAGAGGTGAAAAAAAAGATATTCTCAATGTAAACTAGTTGACGATCAAGTAATGTTGTCACAGTTGGAAAATGAGAACATCAATGATGAAACAGATAATGAATTATGGGTAAAGGCTATGTAAGAAGAACTTAATAAATATTAAGGAAATAATTTATTGGAATGTGTTGATATACCCAAATACACCTTGACTATTTTAAATAAATGGTCGTTTAGAAATAAATATCATGAATCTAAAATAATTGTAACTAATAAGGCTAGACTACTTGCACAAGGGTATAATCAATAAGAGGGTATAGACAATGGAGAGGCCTTTTCACCAATATCTAGTCATGAATCGATTTGAATAATGATTTCCTATGCATCACATTTATATTTAAAACTATATCAAATTGATTTCAAAAGTTCAATCTGGAATGGGAAAATAGTTGATGATTTTTTTTTGGAAAACCCCTTGATTCTAAAATCCCAATTATAAAAGGCATGTTTTGAAGTTAAAAAATGAATTATTTGGTTTAAAACAATATCATAGATCTTGGTATGATTAGATTGACTATTTTATTATTTTAATTTTTTTTTTCAAAATATATATTTAACTCTACATTATCTATCAAAATAATTTCAAAATAAGTTTTATTTGTTAAAATACATATAGGTGATATTATTTTTGGAACATCTAAAAATTATTTATACACTTAATTTTCAAAAATGATGAGAAATTAATTTTAAATATGTATAATGGGTGAACTTAAATTATTTCTTGTTTTTCATATTTTTCAAAATAATGAAATAATTATTTTAAATCAAGGTAAATATAGTAATGATATTTTGAAACATTTTAATTGGGATAAAAATAATAATAGTTAAACACATATGAGTACCAACTATAAGTTGGATCATGTTGAAGTAGGGAAATTAGTGGATCACACAAGTTACAATTTTATGATTGGAAGTATTCTCCACTTAACAACTAGACTACAAGACATTTTTAGTGTGTGTTTGTGTGATTATTTTCAAGAAAACCATATTGATCCCCACATAGTTTTGGTAAAAATAAATTATCAAATACCTCAAATATACTGCCAATTTCGGACCTCTTTATCTAAGATGAAAGGCAATCAACATAGTTACTTATTCTGAGGTTGAATTTGGTGGTTTCATGTTAGTTAGAAAAAGAACCTACAGAGAATGTTAGCTTTTGAGAAATTCTATAGTTTCTTGGTGTATTAAGAATCAAAATTATGTCACACTATCTACTACTTAATCTAAATACATAGTTTTAGGTAGTTGTTGTGCAAACATTTTTAGGATGAAACACACATGACTAGACTATGGTTATCAATTCTGACATGTACCAATAAATTTTGATAACAAAAGTTTGATAAACATTTCAAATAAAAATGTATCTCAGTCTAGAATAAAAATCCTATTGATGTAAAACTTCAATTCTTGAGATTCCATTTTGAAAAAGGTGATATAAGTCTGAATACATTGGTATAGAACATTAGATTACTGATAATTTCACTAGGAAGTTGAATTTTGAGTGAATGAACTACATCAAAAATAAATTAGAATTGATTAATTTTGGTTTTATTTAATTTTTTGGGACTCAACATTGAGTTTTAACCACCATTTTATTTACCCACCATTAGTTTTACGCACCATTGGTTTACCCCCAATTGGTTTTAACCAATGTTGATTTTATCCACCTTTTGTTTTACACCCCATTGGGTTTATCGACTGATGATTTTACCAAATGTTATATTTAGAGACCATTGTAATCAATTTTCCATTTTAAATTTTTTGGTATTAGTTTTAAATCGCCCATTTATAATTTTTTATATGAGTTATTTATTTAATTTCATTCAATGAAATCATTATTTTGATTTACGATTTAAAAATCCCAAAAATTTCTAAGTTGTATAAATAAAAAACAAAAAAAGTTTCATCTTTTTCACTCCCTCACTACTTTTTCTGAACCCCCACCATGAACTTTTTCCCTCCTGACCATCAGACTTCCCTCACCTTCATTTGAGCCTTCTGATACTTTTACCATGGATATAATAAATAGTGTTACTGAATCTTTTATGGATGAGTGATTCCCTTTAATGAAGAAAAAATGAGATTCTAATCATTCAGTTTTTTTTGAGCTAGTGATCCTAATGATTGTGAAGAGAGTTATGGTGCATAAAAAAGAAGTACATTATGAATGGTTAATGTCACATAAGTCAACGATGCATAGAGTTCTTCAAGTCCATGGATTGGTGAAATGGTTCTCTAATAACCAGAGACCATTCTATCCTAGTTTAGTTGCCCTTTTATACCAATTGTTCGAGTTGAACTTTGAGTAAGAGTAATTCTAGGTAATAAATAGGATAATTGGATGCAAATCCTTATTTTCGACAAGTAAATGGTCGAGTTGTTTTGATTTACTCATGTAGGTGTTGCAAAATCCTTTCAAGTAACTATTCAAGATAGTGATGATATTTTTTATGAAGATTCTTTGGTAGAATAAACTAGAGATGGGATACTAAGAAGTCTTATTTCTATATAACTTGTTGGATATTTTCACTTACTTTTTAAATTTTTCTAACATATGATATTTATGATGAAGTTTTATTTCTCAATAATGGGTAATAAGTTTGTTTAACATCTTTTTCATAAGAAAAGATGAGAGAAGATAAACCTGTGTAGATATATGATCCTTTAAATGATGGAGATGTGTTATCAATATTCAAAATCAAATTCCATAATTTATCCAAAGATTATTTCATTAATTATAGAAGTCAAGGGTTTAGTTAATTAAGAAGAATAATTGGTTGTAAATTGTGGATATTTTGATATTACAAGATTTGTTTTTAAAAGGATGAAGATCAGCTGGAATCCCTCGAAGAAATAGTGGATTTTTGATAATGAAAGAATTTACGACAAATTCAATAAAGTTGATCATCTATCTAGACCGAATAATCCTACGGATCTTGGTCTAGGATAAGATTAGGCGATGGAGTACTAATATGAAGAACAATATGCTTCGTCCATTGGTAATAAGGACAAAAAATATCCATTGGAAAAAGGTTTTGACCCTGATTTTCGTCAAGGCTCGCTAACTATTACCTATGGTTACCGTACCCCACCTAGGTATATCCTCATCTAAGAGACTCTCTTGAGAGAAGGTAGTGAAGAGGGAACAATTAAAGTGTTAGTTGAAAGGAATTTTGAAAGCACTTCTAATCCCACATAAGAAAATATAAATGATGATAATGGTAATGATATTGAAGAAGAAGATAAAGGGGGAGTAGAAGAGGAAAATGGTAATAGAAATGAAGATAAAGATGAATATGAAAATGATAATGATGTAGGTTTTGATCATGATGATCCTCGTGGATGAACTAAGATATGGATTTTGTGATTCCATGAGAACTTATCTCTTCTGCAGTTGTCTGTAGATCTGAATACACACCCATCCTAGTTGAAGATGTTGATATAACAACCAGAGATGATAAAGACACATCATTTGAGGGAAAGGGATCCCCACGATTAGAAAGTCACCAAGTTAATCATACTATTTATGGAATTTATAGATATCCTACAATGGATGTATAGATGGTTACATAGTAGTATATTTTTTAACTACCAGTTGATGAATATATGCAGGTTAAGCCTGTTATTGTTGATAATACAGTGGTTGTACAGATATCTGCTGAGAAGATAGATGATTTACATAATGTTGTTGAGTCTAAAGATGTAGATCATCCATTTTTGTGACCTATGGTATGCATTATATTATATTTATGGACCTAGTTCTTTAGGAATTTAATAATCTCATAGGGTATTTCAGACTGGGTCAGGACCACTCTGCATCAAATGATGAGAGAACAACTAGTAAAGAAGTGATGAATCATAAGGTATATTTAGATGATCATATTTAAGCTATAAGTGAATTGGTTATTTTTTCTTCTAATGATCGTTCACATTACATCGATAGAATTATGCACTTATCACTTCCTCTATACTAGTGGATGTTGTCACTAGAGGAGACTTATAATCCCTAAGAGAAATGATTCTTTCTGATTTTAGTCATTTGTTATGATATCAGGACCTTCAAGTAACTATGATGAGTGAAATGATTAAAGGAATCTATTTGAACTAGTAATACATCATATTCATCAAAAAATGATGTTATATATCCATGAATTTGAAATAGAGAATAAATGGTTGTAAAATGAGTTGGAGTCCTTGATATCCACTGTGGATGATATGAGGTCTTAATTTGATGAATCCATGGTATTATTTAATGAGAGGGTGGGGAAACATACTTTTATAGATTCTTCATAGAGTGATCCACCTCTTAATTTTGATATTGAGTTGACCAGGGTAGCATTTAGGGAAGATCTTCATAATGGTTTAGGTAATGCAACTTATATTCCTTAGAAAACATTGAGAAAAACCAGACATCATAGTGACTATGTACATATGCTGGTTAGAGAGTACATAGGTGATATGAAAAATGAGATATATACTATTATAAAGGATATAATGTATTATGTCTCTCAAATATATAATAACCATGAGCTGAATCATCATTTCATGTTCTTGGATGAAAATCAATTAATGCCTCTAGTTTCTTAGGTTTTTAAAGATAAATTAAATCAGTTGAAGGTGATAAATCAATTCACTGTGTAGAAGGATCATAAATCAGACGATGCTTTGCTGGTATGTATTTCACACAAATCATGAGTTAGGAGAACTTGTGATGCAAGCCTTATGAAGGAAAGGGGGAGAAATGATGATGCCAGTCATATAATGTTTTGATTGGAAGGAATGATGCTGCTGGAAGATAGGAAAGATTCAGTTCCCATTGCAACTCTGACGATGCTTAAGCTGATCTATCAAAGGATAAATATCACGATAGTGGGATTCGTGATAAGAGCAGAAGAATGGTTATGGGAAGCAGTAAAGAGATAAAATGGCAAAGCAATAGACAATCTGGGGATGGCAGAAAAGCACAGTTTAAGGTGGCGCCGTTTTCCAGTGTTTGCCAAATTTTAGGGCCTGAAAATCAGGAGATGAAGAAATGTGCTTGGCAACTGATGTTGCACATACGATTGAAGATGGTTTATATGTGAAAAAGAGTTATTCAAGGTCAGAACTATGAAAAATGACAAAGGCATGGAGTGCGCGGAAATTTAGGCACGTTTCGTGCAAAAATAAAGTGGTGCGCGCAATATCTGCGGGATGCGCGAAATAGTAGCGGGTTGCGCGAAAAATCTGCGGGATGCGCGGAATATTGGCATGGTGCGCGAAATTGAGGAATGAAGTTTTCGCGCAAATGATGGTTCGAGATCAGAAGATCGAAAATTGGCAAAGGAATGAAATGCGCGAAATATTGGAGCAGTGCGCGAAATCTGATGTTGCAGGAAAGATTGGGTTTGCGCGCAATATGGAACGCGGTGCGGAATTTTGCGCGCAATTGGTGCTTCATGCTTAGGAGGATGAAAAATGGCAAAGGCATGAGGTGCGCGAAATATTGAAGCATGGCGCGAAATATGAAGTTGCATAAAAGAGTTTTTACGCGCATGGAGGAGGTTTTACGCGTGGATTAGTGTTTTTCGCGCGGGTTCACAAATGCCTATAAATATGAGGCTAACCCTTGTTAGTTGTGGATGCTCGACACTTAGAAGAAATCCCGAGCTCTGGTGCACGTAAATTATACGCTAAGTGAGTTGCGCGAAAAGAGGAAAAGTTGCGCGTAAAAGGAAAGTTGCGCGAAAACGTTTTTCGCGCCAAAAGGGAATTTTACGCGCAAGCCATTTGAATTACGCGCAAGGCACCCTAAAGGCTGCGCGAAATATTTGGGGTCTTCGCACGTATTTAGTTGTGCACGAGAGAGTTCTTACCGGCTTCTGGGTAAGAAAGTGAAGATTTGTACTTCAGAGAATACATCTGTTTAATTGTAAAGAAGCACTGAAACATTGTGTTATCCTATTTGTGCTAAGAGGGAGCACACGCACTATTGGATTGTTTTCAAAGTGCTGCACGAGTGTAAGGGTATATCCTACTCGTTGTATTCCACATCAAAGGATTGTTTTCTAGTGGATTGTGTGGTACTGGATTATTTCCGTACCATACCAAGGACGTAGCTACTCTTATTGAGTAGTGAACCTTGTAAATCTTGTGTTCCTGTGGATGTGTGTGTTCAGCAGGGAAGAAACTCTTTAACAGGAGGCGAAGGTTGTTTCAAAAAGGGGAAACTTAAAAAGAAAAAGATATCACTGATTCACCCCCTCCCCCTCTCAGTGATACTTGGATCCTGATTGGGAACTTCAATTGGTATCAGAGGGAGGTTCCCTTCGCTTACTCTTTGATGAATTGTTTGAAGAGAAGTTGTGATGGAAAATCTAAATTGCGTGAATAGTAAGGGGATTCCAATCTTCGATGGAAAGAACTATCACATCTGGAAGGACAGAATGATGCCGTATCTTATGTCTCTTGGATATGAAGTTCTTGAAACTACAACAGATGGATTTCCTGATATTGATGACAAGGTCCCTCTTACTCCTGTCGATAAGAAGAATCTTGAGAATGATGGAAGAGCTAAAAATGCATTACTCTCATCACTTTCTGAGAGTGAGTTTTTAAGAGTGAAAGGTGACACTACTGCTAAAGGCATCTGGGATAAGCTAATGAATATCTATGAAGGAAATACAAAAGTGAAGAAGGCAAAACTACAAATCTGGAGGCTGAAGTATGAAGAGTTGAAAATGGGAGAATCTGAATCTGTTGGGGAATTCTTTACCAGAGTTAATGACATTGTCAGTACAATCAGATGTCTTGGTGAAAAGTTAGAAGATGATACAGTTGTTGAAAAGATCCTAAGAATTCTGCCTGACAAATTCGATGCTAAAGTTTCTTCACTAGAAGACAGAGATCCGGAAACATTATCTCTTGATGATTTGCACAGTACTCTCATCACTTATGAGATGAGAAGAGAGAAGACCATGAAGAGCAAAGCAAAAACTGATAGAGAAATGTCTTTCAGGGAAGAAAAGAAAGAGAAGTCGAAGAAAATTCTTATTAATGAAGAAGCTGGTGAATCCAACTCTGAAAATGAGGTATGTAAAATTTTTGATGAAATTCTATCCTTGTTTTCTAAAAATGTTAAAAGAGGCACAGGGAAATACAAAGGGAAACTCCCTTTGAAATGTTTTGAATGTGGAGCAGTTGGCCACTTTGCGGCTAATTTCCCTCAAAAGGGGAAAGATGCCGACAGTGATGAAGAAGACAGAGGACCAAGAAGGTCATGGAAGAAACAGGATCGAAAAGATAAATATTCTGGTAGAAGTCAGAATAAAAAGTTCTTTAAATCAAAAAGAAGAAGCTTTTTGTCAAATGATAAGGAAGATGATGATAGTGAGACTGAATCAGAAAAATATGCTACTGAAAAACTAGAGAGAGTACCTTTTTTGCAACAGTGAATAATGATGATTATGAGAGTAGTAGTACTGAAGAAGAAGAGACTCAACTTGAACAGTATCTGAAAGAAGAGCTGAAGGAATGTTTGAGGAAGATCAGAAAACTGGAGAAAGAAAACAACAAGTTAGTAAAAGAAAATTCCACAGTAAACAATCAAGAAGGTTTTACAGATGATAAAATCATGATGAAAAAAGAGATTGATGATCTGAAAAATTCTCTTAAGAATACAAAGAATCGTAATGATCATCTTGAAGTGAAGTTGAAGGCAAAAGAAGAAGAGTTGGAACTTGTCCAACAAAAACTGCATAAAGCTAAAGAAATGAATATCAGTTCCAAAAATTCTATCTCAGAAGTAGGGGAATGTTCCAGTAAGAATGAACCAAAAAGGGATCTACAAAACCTACCTTCAAAGGTTGAAATGAAAGACAAAACTGGTTCTGATAAGAACAAGGCTGGAAAGACAAAGTATGTGGTCAAAACCAGCAATGCAGAAAAATCAGAAGTGCATAAAAATCTTGAGTCAAGAAAAGCTTCTAATACTTCTGGTACAGCTGAATCTGAGCTGAAGAAGAGAGTGACAAATGAAAATATGATGGTTTTTGAGAAGCGTGTTCACAACTCCATTCAGTCTAAAAGTTTCAGAGGTAAATATTCTTTCTATGGATACTGCTGGTATTGTGGTGGATTCGGACACATGAAAAGTATGTGTTGGTTTAACCAACAACATTACAACTATTCCAAAAGTTTTGAAGGACAAGGATTGAGGGGGAGCCAACGCTTTCAAAATAGAAGATCTCCAAATAAGTTTCAGAAGAAATCTGAGAATACTGGTGTGAAAGTTGGGAACAGATTCCAACCACTGGAAACTTATTGTGAAAGATGTGATCAACCTGGACATCTTGCTAAGGACTGCCTTAGTGTGTTACCAGAGCAACAAAAGTTTGTTAATAATCCTCAGAAGACAGAGTTTTTAAAATACAAAAGGGACAAATATGATAAGTCTGAAAAGAAAGAATGCATGGTTCTCTGGCCAGAACACATTGATTTGGCTAGGAAATTGGAAGAAGCAAAACAGAAAGTGGAGGAAAAGGAAGAACAAAAAGCACTTGTTGTTGAAACAGCTTTGAAGGCTACCAAAGGAGAACGTCCATGGATTCTTGATAGTGTATGTTCATCTCATATTACAGGAGACTTAAAGCTGTTGAAGAATGTGAAAGACTTTAAAGAAGGAACTGTGACATTTGGAAATGATGAATCTCTAAGGATCAAAGGTGTTGGATCAGCCATCATTGGAAAAGAAAAGATGAAATCCAGAAAAACACTATATGTTGATGGAATGAAACACAACCTACTCAGTGTGTCACAACTCTGTGATGAGGTCAACAAAGTGATCTTCAAAAAAGATGGTTTTGTTGTAAAAAGTGAAAATGATGGAAACATAGTTACAAGGGGCCAGCGTACAAGAGGGAATTTGTTCCAAGTTGGGGATGGACAGAACTCTTGTTACATGAGTGTGGTGGATGAAAATAAATTATGGCATAAAAGGCTGGGTCATATGTGTCAGAGAAATATGTTCAAGTTGTCAAATCGAGAAAGTGTTCGGGATATGCCTGATTTATCAAGAGAAAGTGATTGGTGCTGCACTATTTGTGAGAAAGGGAAGATTGCGAATTCTATGCACAAGAGAGTTGAAATTCGCTCAAAAAGACCCTTAGAACTCATACACTCAGATATATGTGGGCCAATGAGCAAGAAATCTTCAAATGGAGATAAGTACTTCATTACTTTCATTGATGACTTTACTCGCATTACTTGTGTTATGTACATGAGACATAAGTCAGATGCTCTAACAATGTTTAAGAGTTTCAGAAGGAAAGCAGAGAAAGAATGTGAGTATTCAGTGAAGAAGTTGAGAACTGATAATGGTGGTGAGTATAAGAATGAAGAGTTTGAAAGTTATCTTGAGAAACATGGAATTCGGCATGAGTTTAGTTCACCATACACACCTCAACAAAATGGGGTGGCTGAAAGAAAGAATCGAAGTCTGGTGGAAATGGGGAGAACTATGTTACTTGAACATAGTCTCTCTCATTATTATTGGAGGCAAGCCATGAGCACTGCTGTGTATATTCAGAACCGGTGTTTCTATAGGCCAAACTCAGATATGACTCCATATGAAATGTTCTATGGAAAAACTCCAAGTCTGAAACACTTGAGAGTCTTTGGGAGTCCATGTATTATAAAGAAGAAAGGTGGAAATCTGGGAAAGTTCGAGCAAAGAGAAGATGACAGAATTTTTCTTGGCTATGCTCCAGAAGGAAGAGGATATAGATGCCTCAACAAAGAAACAGGAAGAATTATTGATTCTTCAGATGTAAAAGTTGTGGAAAGTGCTGAGAAAGAAAAGCAGTCATATGTTGATGTGGAAGTCGAGCGGGATAGAGAAGATTTTGTTAACAATTCTGATAATGCTTCAGAATTTGTTCATCCTACTCAAGAAGAGGAATCTGACTCAGAAATATCAAGTGATGAGGATGAAGTTCAAACAACTCATCCTAGGTTGAGGAAACAAGTGGAGGCTCAGAACATTATTGGAGAGAAAAATCAGAGGGTTCAAACAAGAAGAACAACAAATGCTATATCACATACTTCTCTTTATTCGAAAGTTGAACCGAATGATGTAAATGAAGCATTTGAGCATCCAGAATGGGTTCATGCTATGAATGAAGAGCTTGATCAGATAGAGAAGAACAATACTTTGGAACTTGTGCCCAAGCCGGACAACAAGAACATTATTGGTACAAAGTGGGTTTTTCGAAACAAGCTGAATGAAGAAGGTAATGTAATAAGAAACAAGGCAAGATTGGTCTGCAAAGGGTATTCACAAATTGAAGGCATTGACTTTGATGAAACCTTTGCTCCAGTAGCTCGATTCGAAACAATCAGAATATTTCTTGCCATTGCTGCACAACGAGGTTACAAAATCTTTCAAATGGATGTAAAATCTGCATTCTTGAATGGTGATCTTGACGAGGAAGTTTACATTGATCAACCTTGTGGATTTGTTATTGGGAAAGATGAAAGCTATGTGTGCAGGTTGAAGAAGGCTCTGTATGGGCTAAAACAGGCTCCGAGAGCATGGTATTCTAAATTAGATACTTGCTTGAAGAAGATGAACTTTAAGAAAGGGAGAGTTGACAACAATCTCTACATCAAGAAATGTCAGGAGTTTTCACTGATCGTTATTGTTTATGTCGATGATATTATATTTGCTGGAAATAATGAGATGATCATGTGAAAAATTTGCTGAGGAGATGAAGAAGTTATTTGAGATGTCCATGCTAGGTGAAATGAAGTACTTTCTTGGGTTACAAATTTCACAGAAGAAGAATCATGTTTTTCTATCTGAAGAAAAGTATGCTAAGGAACTTCTGAAGAAGTTTGGCATGGAAAATTCGAAACCAGTTTCCACACCGATTTCAGTGGGAACCAAGTTGTCTAAAGATGGAGAAGGAAAGGAAGTTGATCAGAAAGAGTTTCGAAAACTGATTGGAAGTATGCTATATTTGACGGCCTCAAGACCCGACATCGTCTATGCTGTTACTTTATGTACGAGATTTCAGAGTTCTCCTAAAGAATCGCATTTGATTGCTGGAAAAATAATTCTCAGATATATCAAAGGCACAACAAACTTTGGAATCCGGTATGACGGCTCTGAATATATTGATCTATTTGGGTATTCTGATGCTGATTGGGCAGGAAATGTTGATGATCGAAGATCCACATCTGGTGGAGTATTCTTTCTAGGAAAAAGCTGTGTTAGTTGGCATACCAAGAAACAGAATTCAGTAACTCTTAGCACAGCTGAGGCTGAGTATGTTGCTGCTACTCAAGCTGCAACTCAACTAATGTGGATGAAGACTCAGCTGGAAGATCTACTTGTTGAAGTAAAGCTACCATTGCTCTTGGGTTGTGATAATCAGAGTGCAATCAATCTTACAAGAAATCCAGTACAACATTCTCGTTCAAAACACATTGATATAAAGTACCACTTCATCAAAGAGCAGGTTGAAAAGAATGAACTGAGGCTGGAGTATGTTCCTACATCTGAACAAATTGCTGATATATTTACAAAACCGTTACCGAAGGAACCATTTGCAAAGTTGAGGTTGAACATGGGTGTACAACCTCCTTCTCATCAAGGTTAAGGTACATGTTTCTGTCCCCTCTCTCGTCTTAGCTTTGGATAGTGTTGTCAAGGGGGAGAATTGTTTCATAAATCTATCCATAAGGAAGAATGTATTAAGGGAGAGTTGTGGGTAAGCTGTGAATTCAGCATGTATGTGAGTGAACTATTCTAACTATTTGTTGGAGTGGTTGTAGGAAACAAAGTTGTTTTACAGGAAAGTTGAAGAAGTGAAGAATGCTATTGCAAGATGTTCTGAAGAAGGATGAGGAGGTATGTTCATGAGATTTCACAGTCACTGCTTTTGGACAGCATGGTTTTGGCTGTCAATAAATCTTGTTTCCTACAATGAGTTAGCTCACGTAGGCTTAGAATTGTTGATAAGTAATCCATTGCAAAAGGTTTCAAAATTCAGTGATTTATAAATCTTTGTTGACAACAAAATCCAAAGGGGGAGATTGTTGGGACCAGGTTGAATGAAGATGAAAGTTTGAAGAGTTAGCTTTTGCAGAGTGTTGTATTTTGTTGTCAAAGGCGATAAATCAATTCACTGTGTAGAAGGATCATAAATCAGACGATGCTTTGCTGGTATGTATTTCACACAAATCATGAGTTAGGAGAACTTGTGATGCAAGCCTTATGAAGGAAAGGGGGAGAAATGATGATGCCAGTCATATAATGTTTTGATTGGAAGGAATGATGCTGCTGGAAGATAGGAAAGATTCAGTTCCCATTGCAACTCTGACGATGCTTAAGCTGATCTATCAAAGGATAAATATCAAGATAGTGGGATTCGTGATAAGAGCAGAAGAATGGTTATGGGAAGCAGTAAAGAGATAAAATGGCAAAGCAATAGACAATCTGGGGATGGCAGAAAAGCACAGTTTAAGGTGGCGCCGTTTTCCAGTGTTTGCCAAATTTTAGGGCCTGAAAATTGGGAGATGAAGAAATGTGCTTGGCAACTGATGTTGCACATACGATTGAAGATGGTTTATACGTGAAAAAGAGTTATTCAAGGTCAGAACTATGAAAAATGACAAAGGCATGGAGTGCGCGGAAATTTAGGCACGTTTCGCGCAAAAATAAAGTGGTGCGCGCAATATCTGCGGGATGCGCGAAATAGTAGCGGGTTGCGCGAAAAATCTGTGGGATGCGCGGAATATTGGCATGGTGCGCGAAATTGAGGAATGAAGTTTTCGCACAAATGATGGTTCGAGATCAGAAGATCAAAAATTGGCAAAGGAATGAAATGCGCGAAATATTGGAGCAGTGCGCGAAATCTGATGTTGCAGGAAAGATTGGGTTTGCGCGCAATATGGAACGCGGTGCGGAATTTTGCGCGCAATTGGTGCTTCATGCTTAGGAGGATGAAAAATGGCAAAGGCATGAGGTGCGCGAAATATTGAAGCATGGCGCGAAATATGAAGTTGCATAAAAGAGTTTTTACGCGCATGGAGGAGGTTTTACGCGCGGATTAGTGTTTTTCGCGCGGGTTCAAAAATGCCTATAAATATGAGGCTAACCCTTGTTAGTTGTGGATGCTCGACACTTAGAAGAAATCCCGAGCTCTGGTGCGCGTAAATTATACGCTAAGTGAGTTGCGCGAAAAGAGGAAAAGTTGCGCGTAAAAGGAAAGTTGCGCGAAAACGTTTTTCGCGCCAAAAGGGAATTTTACGCGCAAGCCATTTGAATTGCGCGCAAGGCACCCTAAAGGCTGCGCGAAATATTTGGGGTCTTCGCACGTATTCAGTTGTGCACGAGAGAGTTCTTACCGGCTTCTGGGTAAGAAAGTGAAGATTTGTACTTCAGAGAATACATCTGTTTAATTGTAAAGAAGCACTGAAACATTGTGTTATCCTATTTGTGCTAAGAGGGAGCACACGCACTATTGGATTGTTTTCAAAGTGCTGCACGAGTGTAAGGGTATATCCTACTTGTTGTATTCCACATCAAAGGATTGTTTTCTAGTGGATTGTGTGGTACTGGATTATTTCCGTACCATACCAAGGACGTAGCTACTCTTATTGAGTAGTGAACCTTGTAAATCTTGTGTTCCTGTGGATGTGTGTGTTCAGCAGGGAAGAAACTCTTTAACAGGAGGCGAAGGTTGTTTCAAAAAGGGGAAACTTAAAAAGAAAAAGATATCACTGATTCACCCCCTCCCCCTCTCAGTGATACTTGGATCCTGATTGGGAACTTCAGATGACACCAATTCATAAGCTTTTTATGGTAGAGGAAAATTATTTATTTTGTACTATGGAAAGTGGTGGAATAATAATTATGGGATTCATAAATTTAATTGAACTATTTAACTATGTTTTTGGAAGTTTAGTGGTAGCTCAGTATTCCATTCCTATTACAGCTTATCTTCCCCCTTCAATTTCCGATCCAAATTTCTTCAGGCCATGGGTAAACAATGATCCTAATTAATTCATTCCAACTTGTTTTTATCCTTTCACCCTCTCTACTAGAGAATATATAAAAAATCTTAGGGAAATTATCTTTAGAGATACTCCTTCTCTAACTGATGTTCCTATATCTATCCCTCAAGTTCCTCTAGCCTTAGCTAAAAACCATTTACTTTGGATAAAGGTAAGGAAAAATCACCTTTGGTTCCTTACACCCAGCATGAAAAATATTAAATGTATGATTTTAGTCTTTAATTATGATCTTTTTTTAGTAGATTTTATATTTCATCTTTGTGATATAATTTACTTTATTTTTAATGTAAATTCTATTTTAATATTATTCTATTTCATTGCAATTATTATTTAACATTCAACTTTTAATAATCCAAAATGCGGAAAAATTCATCTATGCAAATTAATTTAATTTATTTTTTAATAATATTTCATTACTTTCAGACTTTTTTAATATCTTCGATACCATATGTGCATACTTTTACCTATCTATGAAATTATTTATTTCTTGTTATATTTGATACTATTTTTGTTTTAATATGCACCAATTTTAACACATCGAATTGATCTATTTATGTATTATAAAATATAATAATTTGGGATCATAAAAATGGGGGAGATTGTTGGATCCATTGTTTTAATGACAACCAAATGATGTTTCAGAGGCTATTAATTATTAATCTTGTGTTATGAAGACATTTTATAATATAATGAAGATTAGATATAAATGTGGAAAAGTTTTAAAAACAATCAATATTAGACATGCCTCATCATTGATGACGAGTCACCCCTATGGTTGACTCACCGCCAAGATGGAATTTAGTATAATTATGGGAAACACCTACCATCAACACTAAGTCCCCACTAGGATGGAATTTTAGCTACGTATGGGAAAGACTCACCTCTAGGTGATGAATAACCATTGAACCAAAATTTTTGTCAAATTATGGAAGGCAACAACCATTAGAGATAACCCATTGAAAATTAGATAAGTATGGAATATACATACCACAAAACCTGAGTCACCATTGAAGATGGCCTTCCCTAAGAATTAAAATTTGGAAATGTGTTGGAATGATATACCACTGAGAAGACTCAACCCTCAGATGATCCATTGTTAGTCTAACTCACCCCAGACTAAGTCACTGCCAATGTTGCATCACCCTTCGGAGGAGTCCTTGAAAATATATATTTTAATTTTGAAATAAATATTTCTAACTACGATATTATAATATATAATGTTAAGAGTTATTTTAATGACTATTAGTAAACTATTTCATAGATTTAATTAAAGTGAGTTTTAGTCATCCTGTATGAGTAGAGGATCCAAATGTTTTTTCCTTCAAGATGCCATTAAAAGAAGTATAGGACTCCCTTGTGCAAATAATAAAAGATATCTATGTGTTTTAGAATGATATATACATACACGTGAAGAGACATGATTATTACAAGATTAAAAGGATATTTCTATGAAGTGTTCGTCACATGAATAATCTTTAACAGTGAGCAACTATAGAAGAAGTGAAGAGTATTGAACACACAAACTACCTTCAATAGACTCACGAGATAGAGTTTAAGAAACTATATTCTACAACAATTTTTATAAACTCCACTTGATCTTCTATTCAAGATACATTCAAAGAGTCACAAGCTTCATAACATATCATACTGAGAAATTATATCATCTCAACTTCTTTATTTTCTCACTATATTTATTAAATTCTATGTCATGAGTAGCGTGTGTTTCATATATATTTCAAATACACACATTGCTGCAATTTTTAACTGGAAGATACTCGATATATTCTCAAACCCTGTAACATATGTTTTCCACGTATTGAGGAAGTGGTCCTTGAGTGGACTCAGTTTGTTTCCTTCCCAGGATTATAGTGGAATATGTCCTATGTTGCAAGGATAATTTTTATGTTTTTTACCTGATCTAGGTTGTGGAAAATAGATTATTTTATATAATCTTCTTGGAATAAGGTGATTTCCAAGTGGAAAATATTCGGTCTTGGCATGAGACTAAACCTATTGTATTCTTTCTTCTATGTGTTTAGTTTGTTTTTTTTGTTTTTAAAATTTAAAAAAAATTTGTTTTAAAATAAAAAAACCAATACTTTGATAGTTAGTCTAAATTAGTGTTTATATAAGGTTTTGTTTAAGTAAATTAATTTTAAAAGTTAATATAGTCTTTCATAATTGTTTTAAGTGAGACTTCATCAATCTTTAAGAAATATATAAAAATTGAAAATCATTTATTGATCTATTATTTTAATTAACAGGGTTGTTTTAAACATTTGGGTTATTTTTTAAACCTGTTTTAGATTGAAATTTTTATTATGTACTGAATTGACCTATTTTTATAAATCTAAATATAAAAATTATCTTTGGTTAGTTTTTTTTAAAATTTTGGAAATTATATATTTTTTAGCGAATAGAAAAAATAACCATTTTTGTAAAACTATCATTTTCTGTTAAATAAAGTTTTATTAAATTACCATTCCATTTTTTATTTAATGATTCATAAGATCTTTTTTTTAAAATAATTTTACTATTTTATATAATATCATAATTTTAATTGTTTTTGAAATGATTTAATTTTTATGCTTAAAATGCTTTTTTATGGAAAATTGATTTACATAAAATTTATTCTATTTATTTTTTAATTAATTTAGGAAAATTATTAGATATTAATTTGAAAAAAATGGAATCTATATTTTTAATTATTAGGTTCAAATGAGCTAAATAGTTGAAATGTTTTTTAACATTTTGAATATTTACGCTAGAAACATTATTACCATGGTATAGGGTATACTAGTTAATCAAGGTTAAAAAATGTTATAAGAATTAAAATTCTATAAGAAAACAAGAATTTATTCTCATTGGATGAGTATATTTTTTAAATAATCATCCATAGTTTTAAAATAAGATATTTCTTTTCTATTTATATAATATTTTATCCATTATAATTTTAATTAAATAATAAAGTCAAAAATTTCATTTTCATGTTTCAATATATATAATATTTTGTGAAATAATAAAAAACATGTCATGATATGTAATAAATGGTTCTATAAAATATTATCTATTTTTTACAAAACAAAATTTATTTTTAATTTTTATTAATGAAATAATTACCATAAATGCTTATACAATGATGAAAAATGCGTGTCAAAGCTGAAGAAAAATCATGTAAATTATATTAAAAAGTATAGAAGTAATATTGTTTGGGTGTGTTATAGTGCAAAAATAATTTTATAAAAAATTATTACTAATTATGGATTTTTTAAAATTTTATATTTAAATTTTATTTACTTGATATTATTTTAAAATTCAAATTATGTGAATTGTTCATAAAATGTTATTAATAGTGTTTTATGAAAAATATATATTATTAAATTAGTTAAAATAATTATCTTGAATTTAAAAATTCAGATGAAAAATGGTATACAAGGCATTTTTTCTATTTATTAGAAAATTTTAAACATATATGTACAATTATGAAAATTTAATATTGATAAAATTGATACCACTGTTAGGTTATGAATTTTTTAACCAAGGGGTTAACCCAAATGATAATGTTTAAAATTTTATCTAAATGAGTAAAAATTATATTTGACAGTCACATAAATATCATATTTTCCTTGTCTCCAAATCCATATAATTTTGGAGCCATCTTACATGAGTTAGTCAAATATTATATTATAATATTTCATATGTTTCAAAAAATGAAGCTATTTGTACATTATATTAAACAAAATTTAATTAAATGATTTAAAATTTATAAAAATAATATAATATCCAAGTAAATTAAATATAGTTTATTATATCAAAAATAAACAATTAATGAGTCTCTTATCCTTTTTAGTATCTTTCGTGACCCATAATGTGTAAAAAATTGATATTGTGGTAATCATCAAAAGGGTTAACGTAGGGTAAAAAATAAGAGATAAGGAAACAATATAACCATAACTAGTAAAAATATAATTATATTTGAGGATTCCCCATTTATTTATACACTCAATATATCAATTTGGAGACACTTTACTATAAAAATAAATTTATATTTATTTAATACCTTTAGAAATTGCTATGGTACCTCTCCACTCACTTATAAAAGGACACCCCTTATCTCGTTTCATTAAAAATTCTTGGGCATAATACATCTAAAAAACTCAAAAAAATTATTATAGTATCACTTATACCTGAATAAATGATTTTGATATTGTTAAATTACCATTACATGTGTCATTAAGAACGGATGTAAAGGATGTCTACTGAAGAATAGGTAACAGTATTTATCAACTTATTGAAATTTCATTATTCTTATATATCAAATAAATCATTTAAAACCATAATAAAATAATACATAAAATAACCTCAATATACTAATGTGTTACTATTATTATGGTATAATCATTTCCAAAACATTTACACAATATGAAATGCGAAAATATCTATCTTGGGTATGTATAACTTGCTGTCTTCATATAGCTGTGTAATAATTTTTTCATCACAATTTTAATTGGATGATTATAAGTATATAAATAATGAGTTTTTAAGAAATTTATGGAATAGTTATTTTTTTTGTAAATATAACATATAATCTACCTTCTTACCCATCATTTTTAGAAAATGATAATGTCATTTGTGCATATTCACGGACTACCACGTCCATGAAGTGATGTGAATCAATTATCATTTCTACTTAAGATGGATTGTTTTGGGAATAGATTTTATGAATATATATGATATATATTATATAATAATGATTATATGAAGAATAATTACTATTTAACTTTCTTTCAGTAAATTTTCATGATAATGAAAACAACATTCATGTGTATGTACGACTGACCGTCTTGATGAATATTGTAATTCGGTTTTTATATTTACCTTTTATATATGAATAAATATTAATAAATAATTAATATATATTATATTTATATCATTATTTTCAATTTGGATATGATGAAACCACAGTACATAAGAATTTATTGAAACTAATGAACCGAAACTTATAAGAAAAATGAGACAGTTTACACAGAGAAACATCAACTTTTAAATTTTTTTTATTAATAATGTGTGATGAAAGTTTATAAATGGATCATATATGAAATTATTTATATTTATATTGATATGGTTTTAAATTATAGTAAATATATATTTATTATACATGAGGACAAAATCGCTTACTATCCAAGTTAAACTCGAGGTAAGGGATTCCATCTCAATTAAAAGTCAAAAAAGACATATTTGGTATTATTCCCCAATTTATTTTTTTATATGATTTATGTAAATAACCCAACCCTAGTTCCCTGGAGCCAATGAATTACATAAATAAATAATTATAATAAGCAAGGAAGTTGCATCCCGAATGAATGAATAGTTTATTAGCTTTGGAAAAAACTGATATATACATAATTTCTACATTACTACTTAAAAGAAAATAAACAACATGGAAAATCCATTGTAAACATCCATAAACTCCAATATTATCCCTTTAAGTCATTCCTAATATAAATATTTTCATCCTAGGGAAAAATAAAACATTTAAAATTGGTGATCACAGATTCTTAGTAAGGGTTAGTGAAATGGAAGCTAATATAAATAATAAGGCATGTAGAATTTATAATACAAAATTCCATTAGAACATAAAATTTATAATAATATAACAAAAATAAAAGATGAATAAATAATTCCATAAAAATAATCAGTTGAGAATGATGTTTAAACATTCATATTCTTTTAGTTGAATATTTAAATTGATAATCAATTACTAATTTCATAATGAGGTATTAATATTTTAGACATAATAAAAATATCTTCAAGTCCATGGATGAGAATTCTAAATATAAATTTGTAAGGCCTATACTAAATCCATTTCTATTTTGTCTCATGAGACCTATCGTTGCATTGAGGGTTTATAGTTGTCCCAACCCATTACTTACTAAGTCCAATAAATTACTCATATGTCTAATAAAAAGGTATCTTTAAATAAAAGTTCCCCTAAAAATTTTAAAATATTATAAAAATAATAATAGATGAAAATAATCTGATAAAATCATTGTTAAATTCATGAGGAAAATAATCATTAAACATTGTGTTTCAGACGCTTTCATCGGGGCATGTGCATCCGTCACGTAGAGGACGTGTAACTGTTGCCCCACATTCCCTCTTTCCAAAGGCGGGTGACATCCAATCCTTATTCAATGACATATGCTTCTTGATCGAAATATGATGATGGGATGTCGGTTCTTCCTTCTGTGGATACCTCCTCGGAGCTCATCACCTAGTCCGAATCTCCCTCATAGATTTAATACGTAGTTCGTGAAACTCTTCCCGGTGCCATATCTTCATGGACACCAGTTAATTACACTGCTTCTGTTAGGACATTCCAAGTGGTCCGGTCAGGGAAGTAACCTTCAGTTAGGGGAGAAGTCACATTGGGGCATCACTGGCGTGTCTAGAAGCTGGGGAATTGGCATGTTTATCTTCTGTCCCTTATTATAGGGATTCTCGAGGGTGCGGAAGCCCGAGGAATCCCACATCCAATGCGGGGAATCATATGCCATAGGCACGTATATGAGGTTTTCCTCATCTTACTGTGTTTAATGCATGGTATGCCGCAAGTTTAGCATCCAGAGGATACAGTTCGGACTGATCAGGAAACTGATTAGAGTGGATCAGATTGAGGACCCCCCTAGAGGGAACACCGATATTGGGGCCAACACGTGGGCGACTTCAAGAATGTTGTTTGATGGAAATGGGGAATGAAGTGGCATGATCCCACCGTGATGTGGTGGCCCGGGTAAGAATCAGGATGGATGGTGGCTTTGGGTTTGGGCTTCGAAGAGACTTCCTACGTATCCTCGTGGTGGGGAATCAAATTCCGCGTAGTTCGATGATACGATGGGGCACCTGAGGAGGCTACCCGTGAGAATGGATGGATGAATGGGATCCAGAGGATGTGGAACCCCTGGGTTAGGGCATGAGCTTCCCAAGACACATAAGCTCGAGGGAGAGGTCAAGATGAGACATGAGTGATTGGATTGAGCCTTGTGGAGGCTTCCTACGTATCCACGTGGAAGGGAATCAAAGACCACATAGTTTAATTGGCAAATACAGTTTAACTTCTTGTGGGATGGTGAGAATCGATGAAGGTAGGAACAACAGAGTGGTGGTATTGAACCTTGTGGAGGCGTCCTACGTACCATGCCTTGACATGGATCAAAGTCCCCATAGTTCGGGATGGATTGGGGCTTACACTCTGAGGCGGCCCAAGGTGGTGGGAATTGAACCTCGTGGAGGCTTCTTATATACCATGCATTAGCATGGATCAAAGTCCCCGTAGTTTGGGATGGATTGAGGCTTACACTCTGAGGCGGCCCAAGGTGGTGTGGCTTGAACCTTGTGGAGGCTTCCTATGTACCATGCCTTTACATGGATCAAAGTCCTCGTAGTTTGGGATGGATTGGGGCTTACACTCTGAGGTGGCACAAAGTAGTGGGGCTTGAACCTCGTGGTGGCTTCCTACGTACGATGCCTTGGCATGGATCAAAGTCCCCGTAGTTCGGGATAGATGAGGCTTACACTCTGAGGCGGCCCAAGGTGGTGGGGCTTGAACCTCGTGGAGGCTTCCTACGTACCATGCCTTGGAATGGATCAAAGTCCCTGTAGTTCAGGATGGGTTGGGGCTTACACTCTGAGGCGGCCCACGGTGGTGGGTCTTGAACCTCAGGGAGGCTTCCTACATACCATGCCTTGGAATGGATCAATGTCCTCGTATTTTGGGATGGATTGGGTCTTACACTCTGAGGCACCAAGGTGTTTTCCATGGTCAGTGCTCACTCTAAGCCCACGTAAGTCATGCTCAGTGTGAGAAACAAGAGATAGCAGAGACCTGACGATCACATTGAGAAAGGTGCGTCCATGAGAAGTGGAGAGGGGCTCATGCATTGAGGCGGCCCAAGAAGCTGGTACTTACTCTAAGATGGAGGCCCGAGGCAACAAAGCACAACAAGATAGGTATTTAGGACCAAAGAAAGGAGGAGCCCCGCTCCCTATCACACCCTCTGCTAGCCTTGGTAACCGAAGATGAAAGGAGGAGCGGGGGATGCTGCCTCATGGAAGAAAAACTAGGGGATTACACCAAGGTGGATGCCCTTCCCCACGGACAAACGCCACCCCGATAAATAGGATATCATCCCCTGTGAGGGGCGATCCCATCCCCGTGGAGATGAGTGGGCGTGGAGAATTTCCAAGGCGGGGGGACCCTGTGTGCGAGGCATGAGGCCAGGTCATAGTTTAACATCATTTTCTAAGGACAATGGTGCTTGGAAATTTAACTTCCTGCAGTTCGGACGAATTGGGTTCACTCCGCACCCCCATGACATAATTAATCGATACCCTCTGCTCCTTATGGAAGGGAAGGCATCGACAAGGCCATATTGGGGGGTATCATAGAGTGAACCACCGAGGGGTCCATGTTAGCATGGATATGCGACGAAAAAATATCCATTAGCATGCTTGCATGAAGAATCATGAGGCGAAGCAATGCAATGGGTGGTATCATCTAGGGGACATTGAAGATACTTCGTATGAGCCTAGAAGGTCGCACGGGAAGATGATGCATGATGTGGATACTCAGGGCGTGAAGGACACACACAAATCGAACCCGTAAGAAGAGAATCAGGCACTCATGCAAGGGGGCATCCGATGAGCACCGTGGTGAGGGGTCCGGGGGAATTGCGTGCAACCTTTGAGGTTGCACGCAAAATAAGTAGACCTGTGTGAAAAACACCGGGCTGGTGTGAAATCGGGGATGCTTGTGCGTAATTGGAGATGAGGTTTTGCGTGTAGCTAGATGGATTTCATGCAAGGGGCAGAAAGGCACCCAAGTAGGAGAGACTGTGCGCAATGACCAGGGTGCGCGCACTTTGAAGGGATTGCGTGCAATTGGCTGGGGTGCGTGCAACGGAAGGGGTTGCACGCAATTGGCCTCCCTACGTACAAGTAGAAGGAATTACGCACAAGGTCCAAACCCTGAAGGGATTGGAACTCAGTCTAAACCATGGGGATCTCATGTGAAAGCAGACCCCGAGGCGACATAACGTGAAAAGAACCGTACCTGAAGGCCATCTTTGTGCGTGCGGAAGTCGAATTTCGCACATGAGAGCTGATTCAGATTCTTCATCCCCGAAATAGATGGGGGTCACCTTTTATTTATAGGTTCCCAAGGGTACGGAAAATAGGTCGGCACGGAATAATTGAACGCCGAGGCTGGTGGCACGAAAGATCAACTACGCGGGGTGGGGGCGTGAAATTATTTCGCACCTGAACCGAGTACTCTTCGCGAAACCCGAAAGTTTCTGCGCGGGCCATATTTTTTCATGTACTTCCGAATTTTTTTCACGCACCTCCTCCGGGCCCCCAATATTGGGTCTCCAGATCCAAATATGACTTCTCTTTGTTGTTTGGAAACATTCTTTAGCACTTTAGTTCTTTTAAGCATCTACACATTCAAAAGTGTCTCATACCACTTTTTAACATTGAAATCATAAACTATATGAAGGAATAAACTTAAATGAATATCATAAGAATAATAAGACTCATGATTTAATATATGAAAGGATATTACATACACCACATTCCTAGAATAAATGGTGAACAAGGCATAAATCTCATAAAATTAAAATTGGGATGAGAAAAACACTTTTTTACTTAAGAAAGAAGATTTCTTTATGAAAATTCTTTGTATTTGTCATAATAAATATTTTATACATTTATATCCCAAAATAAAAAATTTATGGGAAATGAAATTATATTTGATTCATAAATCACGTCCAAAGAAATCAAAACCATGTAAAAATAGTGATTAAGAATCATTTGAAATGAGCTTTTTTAAGGTGGTTTATGAAAAATCATAGTGTATTAAAAATAGAGAAGGAATAATCGTTTATATAAAACCATAAATTAATAATGATAGTATGTCTTGATAAATTTTTTTATTTTAAAACAAATATCGGTGGATTAAAATATAGTATGGATAGAACATGAGAACGAGAAATAAATAGGGAAATTTTCTTTAATCAGGATTGCTTATCGGGAAGATTTGAGAATTGAAATTTTTTAAAAAAATATTTTCCCATTAAAGAAGGATGATATGATATGGATATATGAATTTGGAACATATAATGAGAATTTATAATAATTACACAAAAATATAGAATCATAACATTTTAGTAAATAGAGAGAAAGTGTAACTTGAAGGGAAAATGGGGGTTTGGGTAGAATCCCTTACCTTATGTTCAAAGGTGTTATAAACATGAACTTAATGTCCTAGATAATAATATTAAATCTATTAAATAATTAATTAATAACCTATTATACATTTATTTTACTTATTATTATTTTATTATGTTTATTTATGGTTTTTTTTGATGATTTATAAGATTCAATTTCATCATTCAGAAGTGTTCATTTCCTTGGTTTTCATGATTGGTTCACTTGTATACAAGTACAAAAGATCATGTGAAATGGAAATAAATATCTATAATTGAAGTAATATTTTATTAATGGAATTAAAAAAATATTAAATGTTTATATAAATCATTTAGTTATTTTGTGTGTGGATGATTTATTAGATAATATGTTAGTGATGATCATTTAGATTATTTTTGGCGGTTTTCCGATTGTTGCAGACTAGTTTGGTCTTATTAACTTAAATTATGATTATGTAATGGTTCCAGAAAATTATATAGGATTTAATATATTTATTATAATTTTCTTTACTATCCTAGAAGGTATTAATGGGAAATGAAAATGAATCACCAATGATGTCAGTAAATTGACACATGACAAGCGATGTTTTCATTTATAGAATAAAAGAATGATTGAAAGGAGTTTGATGATTAATATTATATTGAAATCATATAATCATTGTATATAAATGTTACTAGAGTTATAATTTCACTTTTAATAGGGGTGGTTAGGGAATGATAAGAAAATAAAATAAATTGAAATCAAAATAAAGGAAAAGAAAGATGTTTTTTACCTTTTGAATTCTACTCCATGAGATCGTCTTTAAGAAGGTTGTTTTTTTATTTTGTTGAGACCCAAATATCCTATACATAGATATGGGATTTTTAAGTGAATTTGGTAGAAATTTTAAAATGATAAAATCTTAGAAGGTGTGAGGATAAGAGGTGGTGAGGGGTGGTATTTATAGTGGAGGAGATGTGTATTCTTTTTAATATTTTTTTCACTCGTTTAATATTTTGGTTCAAGACTATGAATAGATTTGATTATTATGACTAATTATAGTAACTAGTGCATTTTAGTTCAAACAAATGGTTATTACATCATTAATTACTCTAGGAATAGTTTATTTTACTAATAATGTATATATACTATAAATTATCAAATTTTTTATTCAAAAAAAAATTCAACTATTTTAGGAAAATAAAAAATATTCAATATAACTTTTTTTTTCATTGTGTAGAATTTAAAAATGAACTCAATTTTATTAAAATAATTTTCTAAATATGATAAATTCAATTTTTAATTAAATTCATCATTTATTGGTAAAATAATTACATTAAAATTATAACATTTTTATAACACTTTGAAAAATTAATTAAGGACTCAAAAAATTATCTTATAATCACAACACATCAAAATATAAATTTTTGAAAACATTTTTATCAATATATATTTTATATGAAATCATTATATTAATTATAATATTGAAAATAAACATTTGTGATTTATAAAAATATCAACAATTAATTAAAATTTTCAAAAACATTTATTTGTGTAGACTATGATATAAATATATCTTATTACCATTTATAATATACCCATATTTTAGTTATACTTTCAAAGGAGTGGTTATTGTTATAAAATCCATATTAATATTACCAAAGTATATGTTGTCATTCCGACTGTTAGTTTACTATTCATCAAATATAACATTTATGAAAAAAATACCAAAAAAATAACCAAAATAAATTTTGGTATCATGATTTCAAAAATAATTTTTATTTTTTCAAATATAGATTATAAAAGTGTCAAAATTCATATTTTAAATATGTTCACCACTAAAAGGTGATAAAAATCTATTTAGAAAAATATAGCCTTTTGTGTGTAAAATTTGATTTATTCTTATATTATGCCTCTAAATATATTTTTTATGAATATAAAAATATTTCATTAAATATAAATAATATAAATTTCATTAATATCTTTAACTATGAGTGATTAATTTAATTTATTAATTTAAAATTTCAATATGGGAATAAAATTGGCTTTTATAAAAATTAATCCTTTATATTCAATTGGTTTTCATTTCTAATTAATTGGTAACCACTAAATTAATTTTATAAACATGTGTAATATTTATTTTCATAATTTACATAATATCATTCATTCAAACCATTTAAAAAATTCTAGAGATGACTATAATAATTAAATAATAATATTTAAAACATTTTTTAAGATGGTAAGCTATCATAGTAGTCAAATTTAAAAATAGGAATACTGTAAAATCTTGGGGATTTACATTCTTCCATCCTAAAATAAATTGTGTCCCTTCAATTTTAAGTTATTTTAAATAATCATAGGTTGATACTTGAAAACTATTTTGTGGTAAACCAACACCAAAAACAGGTTTAATAAAATATCCTCTTAATAAGAGGGAACAATAAATGCATAGGTCACCAAAAATCTAGGAATTTGAGTACGATAACATCTATGGGAAGTGAAAATATGGATATAGAAGAATAATCTAACCATAAATTTCTAATGGAGAGTGATAAAGAACATGGTCATTAGAAAGCTTACCATCACAAAACTATAAATATTATGATCCATTAAATGAAAATTTTATTTCATAGAATGAAATTACAAATATTACATTTTCGTTTGATTTTTTTTTCTTAGAATTAAGGGATTATTTTAATATCCTGATATTATCTTGAAAACGAAAACATAATTTATTACTTTCCATGTCATAAGAATAATATCATCTATTAGCTCTACTTCTATCTACTTTCACATCAACCCTTACTCCTTGAAATGAATATTCAAGATGAATTGTTCATGCCTGAAACACTTTTTAAGAATCATATAGTACTTAAGTCATTTATTCAATAATTAAAATTTTACTGAACCATTATTGTTAGCACATGTTATAAATAAACATTAATTTCAAAAGTTTAACTTTACCCATTCCATAGGTAGTTAATTTCAAGACTCATGTAAAACATGCCTATCCATATTCAATGACCAAAATTGAGAAGGAAGGTACCTAAATTTTGAAAATCAAAATAGCATAATATTCCATAAATAATTTATCACTTAATCCAACATAATAAATTTATTATTTATTTGATCACCATTAAACCATTATAAAACATGCATGCTTGCGAGAGTTAAATTCTAAAGTTGTTGAATATATTCCATAAATCCAAACATCTTATAATGCCAGAAATGATAATATAATAAATAAAATCACTATACACCTTCATGGTCACCATTACTATCCCATAACCATAAATTTATTATTATCTTAACATCAGGAACATATTTATGTCCATATTTAGCAAGTCATGTCTTTCAAATAGATCAACATTCCATTGAATAACTTTTCATGGTACCATTCAACACACACTTTCAAATCCATAATTAAGAAGTACTGTAGTATAATCCTTATATATCTCATGATTCTTATAACGAAATAATTATAGATAAAATAATCAAATAATATAATTCATTAATACAAACCCAAGCATATTAATTAGTCTTCTTCGTCTGAGGTAGTAACATAATATTAACCACGGTCCCTTTGCTTCTTTTGATATATATTCCCTTGATGGTTGGGACATTTATTTTTGTAGTTCCCTATCTCCTTGTAGTTGAATAATTTCACATTTGAAAAAAATTTATTACCCTTTAAATAACTAGCATGTTTATCTTTATCTCCACACTTATATAAAACTTCCATACCACTTAATCAAGTGCTAGGATGTTTCTTCCTACAATAATCACATGTTCGAAAAAACCTATTTATCTAATTTCATTTATCCAACTTTTTCCAAGTTTCACTCCTGTTATACTACATCCCTCTGAATCCATAATACATAAAAAACTATATTCTTCTTGTTTTAACATGATATTATTAATTTATATAATGATAATATTTGAGAGACTAGTTCCCTTGGAATTTCTATCTTAAACCCATCGAAGAAACGACCATTCTCACTCTTTATATTATGTTCATTGACATGATTACCATTCCTTCTATTATGATCCATTTATAAACAATTGAATATGCTAGATTAGATGATAAAATTAAGAAACATAATGTATAATCCCAAAATTAGTGAATTTTTATTATAAATTGAATAATTTACATGTAGACAGTTTCATAATCATAAAAATGGATTATTTGGGGACATATTTTATTTTAAACACATAATAATGGATGATAAAGAAAATGTTAATTATCCAAAGCATATATTTCAGGATTTTCAAACAAGGTGAACAATAAGGTCCATTTTCATGTACCAATTTACCCCGAGTCATTCTTGGGACACATTTTTATAATTATTACCCCTGTGTACATCTATGCTAGAACCACATCCACTTGTATCACCCATACATGGATGTATTGATAAGATGACCCATATAATCTCTACCTTACCAAATTATAGGATATTATTCTATGATTATCATTAAAATATATCATAGGGTTATGTTACCAAATCAATATTTTTTATGTCTAGTTTCCATGGTATCTACTGAACTTCCTATGATACCAACTGTATAGACCCCAACCCCAGTTTCCTAGATTAGGTACCTTACTTAAATACATTGGTATAATAAACAAAGAAGTCCACCCCGAATGACCTAATAGTTTTGTATATTTTGAAAACTAGATACATATATATGTTTTACATTAAAACATAAAATAAAACAAAAAACATAGAAACTACATTGGAAACATCCATAAACTCTTTTAGATTATCCATATATGTCATCCATAATATACATCTTCACATCATTGGAAAAAATAAATCCCAAACAAGGAGTGATATCAAATAATTTGTAAGGGCTAATACAATGGAAGATAATATAAACAATAAGTCATGGATAATGACTAATAATATGTTCCATTAAAACACAAACATGGGCATAAAATGCAATGAATAAAATCTAAATAAATAATTCTATAAAAATAATCACATGAGAATAAAGTTTAACCATGGATATTAGACTAGTAAAAAATTCACATGGATAATAAATTAATAATCACATAACTAGAGAATAAATATTAAAAAAATCATAAAAATACCATCAGGTCCTTGAACAAGTCCTCTTAAAGTAAATGGCTAAGGCCTAAGCTAAAATTCATTTCTGTTTTTCCTTTAGAGACCTACTGATGAATCAAGGGGCTATAACAGGCTCCTCACATTACATACTAAGTCCAATGCATTCCTAACACATATAATAAAAAAATATACTTAAATAAAAGTCTCCCTTACCACATATAAATATTTAAATTATAATTATATATGAAAAAAATATGATAAAATAATTGATAAATTCTTTTAGAAAATAATCATTAAACATTAAAAAGTGACCCATACAAAATTGTAACATTTCAATCATAATTCCTGTGAAGGAATAAAATTAAATAAATATAATAAGAGTAAGAAGACTCATGATTTGATATATTAAAGATAAGAACATACACCACATGCATGGAATTAGTGGTGGATATGTCATAAATCTCAATGAAGTAAAAGTGATATGAGAAAACCCCTTTTTTATATTAGAAAGATGATTTATTTTGGAAAACCATTTTTATTTGTCATAAAATTTGATTGTAAATATTTTTATCCAAGAAAATAAATTGTATGGGAAATGAAATTATTTTTTAGGAATAAATGATTTAAAATGGAAGAGAAAACGTATAAAAATAATGTTTAAGAATCTTTAGAATTGATCCTTTTTAATACAATTTTAGGAAAATATTAAAGCGTCTTTAAAATAGAAAAAGAAGTAATTATTTTTATAAAACCAAAAAAACCATAATATTTTCTACTAATTAAATGGGTGATTTTCTATAAATAATAGTTTCTTAAAATATATTATGGATATAAGATGAGAATTGGTTAGAAATCGGGGAATTCCCTTCAATCGGGCATGCTTATCACGATGATTTGAGAAGAGAACCCTTTTTAAAATGTGTATTTACCCATAAATAAAGGATGATATGATATGGATATATGAGTTCTGACATATAAATATAATTAATAAGAATTAAATAAAAATAAATTGTTACTCGAATGATAAACGGGTGTTAAGGTAGAGTTCCTTACCTTATGTCCAAAAGAGTTCTACACCCGACCATAACTTCCTGGAGAATGAAACTAAAAACATTAATTAAAAAATTAAAAAACATTTATAGATGTAATTTATTTAATATAATTTTATTATGTTCATTTATGGATTTTTATGCGTTATAAGATTCAATTTTGTCATTCGAAAGTGTTCATTTCCCTGGATTTCATGATTGGTTAACCTGTATACATGCATAGAAGATCATGTGAAATGTAAATAAATATCTAGAATGATGTTATATGTTTATAAATGGAATTTCAAAATATTAAATTTTTATATAAGTAGTTTGGTTATTTGGGTTAAATATGAATCATTTGATAAGACGCTAGTGATAATCGTTTAGATTATTTTTTGAGGTTTTTCAATTGTCACGAACTAGTTTTGTCTTATTTGTTAACATCATGTATATATAATTGTTACAGAACATTAAATATACTGTGATAAAAATATTATAATTTTTTTAACCATAAATTTTTTTATGATCATCTTTGATGTCGTTAATTGAAAATTAAAATGTATCATCCATTATGTTGGAAAATTAACCCATCACTGGTGATTTAGTCATTTATAAAATAAAAGGGAGATAAAAAAGGAGTTTGATGATAAATATTCCATTAACATGATAAAACTCCAGTATATAAATGATATTGAAGTTATCATGTCTCTTTGGATAAGGGTGGTAAGGTAAGTATAAGAAAATAAAATAAATTTAAATGAAAATAAAATAAACTGAAATGAAAATAAAATAAAATAAAGATGATTTTTACCTCTTAAATTATCTTCCTTAAGAACTTCCTATAAAAGATTTTTTGGACTATTTTTGAGAAAAATGGATCCTAGATATGATGGAGTATCTTTTGAGTAGTAATTGGAATGAATGTGACAAGGATCAAAGTATTAAAGGTGTGAGGAGAAGGGGTGGTATATATAGTGGAGGAGAGTGGTGTTTTTTAATATTTTATTCATTTGTTTATTATTTATGCTCAAGACAATGAATAGTTTTGATTATTGCGACTAATTATAGTAACTACTAGATGTGAGTTCTAACCAATATATATTACATCAGCCATGTATCAAAGAATAGTGTTTTTCACTTATACTTTATATATACAATAAATTACTATATTTAACAATTCATAAAAAATTCCTCTACATTTGAAAAAACCAAAGAAATCATGCTAATCATTTTTACATGTTTATATTTCAAAAATAATCTTCATTTCATGAATATAATTTTAAATATATATGAGTAATTTAATTTTAAATTAAAATCATCATTTATTAAAAAAAATACTCATTTTAAAATTATAAATGATTTTATAACACTTTGAAAAATTAACTAAGTTCTCAAAAAATTATATTATAATCATAATAAAAAAATATTAAATTCTAGATACATTTTATTAATATTCACGTTATTTTAAATCATTATATTAATTATAAAGATGGAAATAAATATTGATGTCTTAAAAAAATAGAAACACTTAATTGATAATTTCTAAAACATTTATTTACACATACGATTATATAATTATATCATATTTCCATTTATAAGATACCTAAATTGTATTTATACTTCAATGGGTGAGGTTAATGTTATAATGTCAGTATTACTATTCCTAAAGGTTATATTGTTATTTCTACAGTCACATTACTATTCATCACAAATGAAACTTATTAGGAAAATAGCCAAAATTTTACCAGAGTAAATTTTTAGATTAATATTTCAAAAAAAATGTTTTTTGTCAAATAATATTTATAAAATTTTCAAAATTTATATTTAAAAAAGTTCTCCACTAAAATTTTGTAAAACTGCATCTAGAAAAAATATCATTCTTATGTTAAAATTTGGATTTCTTACTATCTTATGTCTTTAATGATGTTTTGGATGAATATAAAGAAAATTGATTGAAAAAATAATATATAAATTTCTTTAATATCTTTACATAAAAGTTATTAGTTATATTTATTAATATAAAATGTCATTGTGGGAATAAGAATATTTTTTTAAAAAAATACATCCTTTATATTCGATTGGTTTTCATTTATAATTATTTGGAAACCAATGAATTAATTTTATAAACATGTATAATATTTATTTTAATAATTTTCATGATCTCATGAATTTCCACCTTTCCCAAAATCTAGGAAAATACTATAACAATTAAATAATAACATTTAAAATATTTTTTTAATTGGTAAGCTATTGATGATGTTAAATTTCGAAACAGAAATACTGTAAAATCATGGGAAGTTACATTTTATATACTTCCACTTTTAGGTATTTAACATAAATATCATATTATTAAGGATGATTAATGTTTTGATACATGTCTACTCTTTCATGGGGTTATAGTTTAAAAGTTACCAAATTGGTAATATTTTATTTTATAATCAATTTTTTTATTTGTCTTATTTTCGATGATGAAATACTATAATATATCCTTCACAAAATTGATCTATTTTATTATCCACTAGATATTTGAATAGTTTCAATATTTAATTCAAAAATTTCCTCTCTTAGAAAATTCAATCCCAAAATATTATTTTTAAAATAAAATATCATCTTGTTTCAATTTTGATCTGATATATTTTTCTTTTTTGTCCATTTTTTTTGAAAAATGTATAATAAATTTTCTATTTATTAATTAAAAATACCACTTAAGGAAATTTTATATTATCCTTGAAATTTTAAAAATTTATTATTGATAATCTATAAGGATTTATAAAATTTTAATTATTAAATATATTAATTTTTTTTTCAAAAGGAATGTTCTTTTAAAATATATGACATTAACATATTTTATATATACAAAAAATATCCTACAATACATAGATTTTTTCTACATGTTTTCAATTATTTTACATAGAAAATTAAATAATTAATTTCTAATTTCAATATTTCACTTCCATTTTCATTTATTCTAAAAAACATGATTTTTCTCTAAAATAATTTTTTCTGATGAATTAATGGTCATATTTTATCTGTGATTAATTTTCTTGGTCATTTATATTTGTTTTAAACATTCACTTTCTTAGGATTATTATTCACTGAACTCTAATTTTCCCTTAAAATTACGTATTCTTTGTTTTATGGGTATGATTATTGAATAACCATATTAAACTTATATATACAGTGTTTTACTAGGAATTTTAGTCGATTGACTAAAGAAATATTAATGTTAAAAATTCATTACTCAATCTAGATATTTGTTTATAATGAATTATATTCTAAATTAAATTAGAAATTTAATATTTGGGGAATGCATTGGAAATATAAAAATAATTGGATCCTTGTTATTAAAATATCTTCAATGCATTGACAAATAACTTGAGACAAACCAATTATCTGGACTTATTAAATAGTTTTTGGGGGTTTACCTACCCATCGATTAAAATTTCCTAGAACAATTCTTTGATTGTAAATATATCATGATTTTTGAGATCATGATGTCTAAAATTAAGTATTTCATTCATTGAGAATTCGGTTTTTATTATCCATGATGTTACTACATTGATATTATCCATGGATATATTTCATTCCCAAGTTATTGATTAAATGAAATTTTTTTTTTCAATCATTTACCATGCCATGTTGGTTATTCATTATTCAATCATAACAGATTTCACAAGATGTAACTTTTATTGAGTGTTTCAGTTCACCATTATATTTTTCCTTTCACTATGATATGTTAAAGAAATATTTGAATGAGTTCAATGATGAAGAATTTTTACTATTAATATGCTTTATATTTTTTATCAACATATAAAATGTAATCATATATGTATCTAGTTATTCAATACTAATAAACTATTCCGTACATTGGGATGTGATCTCATGTATCAAATGTCAATATAATAAAGTAAAAACTAGCTCTGGGATACTAGAAATGGGGTTCCACAGTTGGTGTTAGATCCAGGTTTATTTGAAACATAGGGAACATAACCCTATGAAAACATTTTATGATATTTATAATTATAGAAGAATATAATAATTTTTTATTAATATAAAGATAATTGTATTTTCATTGAAACACATCACTGTCTGAATACTATAAATGGGATTCATTTTTGAAGAGATGCATCTACAGGTAATAATCTTGATAAGAGGTGGTCTAATATATCATGTCCATCATTCAGGCGAATAGTGAGTGTTTCCTTAATACACATCAGGTTTGAGACACACTAGTGATATTCATTGGTTAACTCATATTTTATTGATAAAATATTATGAAGTATTTGAATAGAATATTACTATGAATGATTGAGGTTACGCATATGTTGTATAAGATTTAAAATAAGATCGTAAAATTTGAAAATCCAATAATTGATTTTTGATGAATTTTTAATATGATTATTCTTTCTCATGATACTCTTTTTAGTTTATGTTAATGAATAGTAATATAAAGAATTATGTTAATGATGAATGTTTTAGACAATTGAATAACTTTACTCATGAGAATCCAAATGAAACAGGAGATGAAAGGTGAGCCATTGTGGTTATTCCTCATCAACTATATTGTTATCTAATTAATAATCTTATCTTCATTGAGTTTTTGGAAACACCCTGGTTGCGCCCAAATTTACCCTACTGGTAAAAGCGGTCGATGTAGTACATGTAGGGGTCGAATCCACAGAGACCGAAGAAGTAACCTTGAGACGCTATGATTTGGTGAAGGATGGGCTATGAAGTAGCCAACTTTGGTTTTGATTTTGGATGGTTTAAAGAACAATAAGAAACCTAAGTTAATTAAATTCAAATAAAATTGGTTGATCTTAGGATTATGCTCAGGGTGGATTGAATGAATTTTACTTCTTTAGACAATTTTGGTTTTATTAATTCTTGATGAATCCATTCTTCAAAAATAACACCACCTTCATCATTTTCTAGTTTGGTGCTTACTACACACAATTAGTAATCCCCAATACACTTAGAGAACCAAATTCATGATCTCTCCGAGGTATATGGTCATTTAGTAATTGAATTTAGTTTTCTCAAACACAGTAAATATGAATAGTATAAATAACTGAAGAATGGATGTCTTAAATTAATTATCCAATTAACAACAATTCGTTCATAAAATAACATTCAATCCAGCCTTTTCATCCTCCTAAGATCATCCCATTAAAGGTTTAGTACTACATTGATGGTATACTCTCAATGGTGGGCAGAAGATGGCTAACAAGAATTGGATTGAAGAAATTAAAACCGCGGAAATAACGAGCACTCCTCCGTGTGTGTGAATGAAATTCACACCTATGTGTGAACTAATTCACAACAACACAGAGATATCACTATGCTTTGTGATAATAAAGTTTTAATAAATGAAATGGAAAATATATAAGATAAATAAGTTGATTAAGAACATAAATATACAAAAAGTAAACTTACATGGAAATGGAAAACATTACAAAGGAAATTTGGAAACATAACCTTACAATGAAACAAGCAACAAAAGATGATATGAAAAATATACACACCTATTCTCTTCACCAATAGATCCTTATATATTCATATTAGGAGCCTTAGGTCCATCCACCAACAATTAATTCACCCCAACAATTAATAGAGTCAAAAGGAGGGTGAATAATCAAAAGGAAATTGATGTTTCGAATTTGACCCGGAAAACTGTCCAGATTCGTCCACCATATTGACGTATGCATTTTTAATTGAATAAGGCCGAATACGGAGGGGTTTTAGAAGACACATATCTTTGTCCTTATGTCCTCTATGATCTGTAAAAATTTCAGTAAATTTGGCTCAGCCTTTTGGACGTTATGGTTGAAATGGTGGGACGGATTTCTGTGCATTAATGTCGGGTCCACCATTTAAATCTTAACTTCAAATCCCTTTATCATCATGAAAAAAATTATAATTAGCTCCGGACACAGTTTAATAAAATGATCCTCATATTTTTATATTTCTACTATATAAATTTGATTTTCATTGGGCTTGGTTTGTGGGCCCCACATTTTTTTGATGGGCCTTAGGCCCATTATACTTTTTCCAGCAAGTTTCTACCTTCAGGTGAAACAATATCCATATTCACTTGTGATTAATCCATAAGACCTAAAAGAAAAAATGTTCCAAATAAAGTGATGAATAATATACCAAAATATCAAATTAAAATGATTAATATTGTAATTTCCACAAGAAAATTATTGAGTGGGCCCAAATTGACACTTTAAGCATGAATTGCACAATGATAAGAAATGAAGTTCAATATCTAAATTGGACTAAAATTTATGTTTATGAACTTTTGAAAACATTAATATTAAGATATTAATAATGAATATTATCCACTTTCAGTGACTAATCACACCCCCCAACTTGAGTTTTTCTAGTCCCGAGTAAAATATATTACAAATATGAAATTCAAATCCCCTTTTCCAAAAACATTTAAATACACATTGCTCACCCAAAGACTTCATACCAAACAAAATTGTGAAACCCATCAAAATAATTTTAAACAAGATAGGTAAATAATCATATACCAAGACCAAGCCCATTCCTTTGTTCAAATTCATCGCCACATTTAATCCAATTTCAATTAAGTATGATAAAGTGTTGTGCATCACAAAAGATATGGGGCCCATTTTATTGTTCAAGGGGAAGAAAATGGAAGTGCTAGGTGGGAATCACATTAAACCTTAATATGAGTATCCATTTTTTTTTTATTTTTTTGATGATTTTTTTATCCACAATAGATATGAAAAGACTAACTCTGGGCAAGACAAATATGGAGTCATGATACCCAAGTGCCGGACGCCACACATATTGTCAATTTCATGCTCTATAATAGAGATATAAAGCCTAACTCTGGGAAAGACAACTATGGAGTCACGATCCCCAAGTGCCGGACGCCATGCATTTGGACAAAACATTGCTCTATGTGGTCAATTTTTTTTTGTTTTTTTGTTTTTGTTTTTTTTGATACTCAAATTAAACTAAAAGTGACCCCAGAACCCTATGCTATAATGAAAGGGACCCAAGAACTCAAATTTACACCCACGATCCAGTAGAAGTGCATTGTGGCATTTTTATTAAGAGGATGAAAATGTAAACATTCAAAAATCACATCGTACAACTGCACTTTCCAAAAACTATGCTCATGAACTTAAACTTTCATTAAAATTAGAATCAAGGAATGCAAAATTTATTTGATATCCAATTTTAGAGTTTTCAATGTGTGTTATCATGTTTATGGTTAATGGAATTTTTCTTTTCATGCATGTTTTTATTCACAAAAAAATCATTTTTTATCTCCCCCCAACTTAGAGTAACACTGTCCCCAGTGTTTAAAGAAAAGAAAAGTTAGAAGGGGGTAGGATAAGAGTTAAAAGATGAAATTGAGAATGATAAACATGGAACAAATTCACCTGATTTTTGAAGTTGAAGTTCATGATGCTCTAGATTACTCCTCTGATCTCTTGGGGGATGTAGGCACCTCCTTGATTGAACATGTATCACCCAAAATAGTTCCTGAACCATAAAAATAAGGACAAAGAAGACAAAACAGACAACACAATGATTTATTTAATTCTAAGTACCATCATTTTTATGGTTTTCCATGTTTTTTTAAATCAAAATAATGATACATTGTCTTCTTTATATTTTTTCGGTAAAGTATTACTCAGGTATCACACCGTGTGACACAGATAAATACAACGCTCCCCTTTCATACCCATCCATACTCATAAAAGAAGAACAGTTCAAGAGTCTATTTTTTTAACCTACAAAAACATAAATAAAATAAAATAAACTGATGATACATTGTTTTCTTTATATTTTCTGGGTAAGGTATTACCCAGGGATCACACCGCGTGACACTGATGAATACGGTTCTCCCCTTTCATACCCATCCATACTCATAAAAGAAGAACATGTCAACAGTCTATATAATAAAAAATGACAAAATGAAGCAGAAGGAAACAATAGATGATTCACAGTGATTGGAAACATGAAAACCACGGGTTGCCTCCCATTCCGCACTTTTGTTTAATGTCGTTAGTCCGACTTGTGCCCTAAATCGATCCATTTTTCTCTGGTTCATATGTTGGATCAGTTAACTTTTCCTTGGTTTCTTGTTTATTGAATGATTCAATGAATGGTTTTAACCTATGACCATTGACTTTGAAGACATGACCACTTGTGGGATCCTGAATCTCTATTTCCCCATGAGGGTACACATGATGCACTAGGTATAGACCAGACCATCTGGACCTTAGATTTCCTGGGTGTAGATGAAGTTTTGAACTATACAAGAGCACAAATTTTCCCAGTTCAAAGTGTTTTACTTTGAGATTCCTAGATTGGTAGGCTTGAACTTTAGATTTATTGATCCTTGAATTTTCATAAGCCTCCATCCTAAGTTCCTTGAGTTCATTAAGATATAATTTCCATTTTTTTTCAGCCAAAGAAATGTCAAAGTTCATTTTTTTGATTTCCCAAAAGACCTTATGCTCAATTTTAACAGGTAAATGACATGCTTTTCCATAAACCAATCTATATGGTGACATGCCTAGGATAGTTTTGAAAGCAGTTCGATATGCCCAAAGGGAATCTAAGAGTTTCTCAGACCAATCTTTCCTAGAGGGATTGACAGTTTTTTCAAGAATTTGCTTAATTTCTCTATTTTCTAACTCAGCTTGACCGTTGGTTTGAGGATGGTATGCAGTGGAAACTTTATGAGTAATACCATACTTAGACATGAGTGAAGAGAATGGTCGTTTGTAGAAATGGGTTCCACGATCACTGATTATAGCCCTAGGAATTCCAAATCGAGAAAATATATGCTCTTTCAGAAATCGGATCACAACATGGTGGTCATTGGACTTGGTGGGAATGGATTTAACCCATTTTGAGACATAATCAATAGCTATGAGGATGTAGAGGTATCCCTTCGAGTTTGGAAAGGGTTCCATGAAATCAATTCCCCAACAATCAAAGATTTCAATGACCAGAATGGGAGTGAGGGGAATTTGACTCCTTTTGGTAATGGATCCTAATTTCTGACACTGAGGAAACTTTTTCAGAATTGGAAGTAATCCTTAGTGAGGTTTGGCTAGTAGAAACCATTTTGGAGGACCTTTGCAGTGGTTTTATTTTTAGAAAAGTTCCCTCCACATGCCTCTCCATGAATTTTTTTAGAATGGACTCTTGCTCAGACTCGAGAATACATCTCCTGATGATTTTATCAGGACAGAACTTAAAGAGGTAAGGATCATCAAACACATAGTGTTTGACATCAGAAAGGAATTTCCTCTTATCTTGGGTCCCCATGAATTTTGGAATGTCACCCGTCACAAAATGGTTTGCTATGTCAGCATACCAAGGGCAATCATTCACTGAATAGAGGTGCTCATCGGGAAATGAATCAGACATAGAGAGGTGGTGTGATTTGTCTTTGAATTCCATCATAGAGAGGTGATAAGATACAATATTTTCAACACCCTTTTTATCCTTAATGGTTAAATCGAACTCTTGAAGAAGAAGGACCCACCTAATCAATCTATCCTTGGCATCTTGTTTTTGGAAAAGGTATTTTAGGGATGAATGGTCAGTGAAGACAATGATGGGTGATCCTAAGATATAAGACCTGAATTTATCTAAGGCAAAGACAACAACAACCAACTCTTTCTCAGTTGTGGTGTAGTTTAATTGTGCATCATTTAAAGATTTTCTTGAATAAGCAATGACACATGGAGTTTTCTCACACCGTTGTCCTAAGACTGCTCCTACAACAAAGTCACTTTCATCACACATGAGCTCAAAAGAAAGTTTCTAATTTGTAGATTGCATGATAGGTGGAGATATAAGAGTTGACTTGAGAGTAGAGAATGATTCCTTACAGCTTTCTGTCCATAAAAATGGAGAATATTTTACCAATAGAGCACAAAGTGGTCGAGAAATAGAGTTGAAATTCCTAATGAACCTTCTATAAAAACTAGAATGTCCTAAGAAGGACCTCACTTCCTTAATAGTTTTAGGAGAGGGAAGGTGAATAATGATTTCAACCTTAGCTTTATCGACTTCAATCCCTCTACCAGATACCAGATGACCTAGAACAAGTCCTTCCCTCACCATGAAATGGCATTTTTCCCAATTCAGTATGAGATTATTATCCTCGCACCTTGACAAAACCTTTTCAACATTTATAAGGAATCCCTCAAAAGTATCCCCAAAGATGGAGAAGTCGTCCATGAATACCTCTAAAAAATCACCCACCATATCCGAGAATATTCCCATCATGCACCGCTGGAAGGTACCGGGGGAATTACATAACCCAAAGGGAATGCGCTTGAAGGAAAAAGTGCCGAATGGACAAGTGAAGGTTGTTTTTCCTTGATCCTCTAAGGAGAATTCGATTTGATTATACCCTGAGAATCCATCTAGGAAGCAATAGAATTGATGACCCGCCACTCGCTCAAGGACTTGATCAATAAAGGGTAAGGGGAAATGGTCTTTTTTGGTACAAGAGTTGAGCTTCCTATAGTCAATACAAACTCTCCATCCAATATTGAACCTTTTTGGAAGCATCTCTCCATCCTTGTTGGTTATTACTGTGATTCCAGCCTTCTTTTGAACCTCATGGATTGGGCTAACCCACTCACTCTCAGCTATAGGATAGATGATACCAGCTTTTAACAATTTCAAAAGTTCTTTTCTCACTACTTCCATGATATTAGGATTGAGTCTCCTCTGAGGATGACGACATGGCTTTGACTCGGATTCAAGAATAATTCTATGAGTCCCGATAAGTGGGCTAATCCCAGGAATATTAGATAGGGTCCATCCAATGGCTTTCTTGTGTCTCCTAAGGACATCTAGAAGCATCCTCTCATGATCGTCTTCAAGAGAGGAAGAAATGACAACATGAAAGGATTGATTTTCCCCTAAGAATGCATACTTTAGTGATGAAGGAAAGGCTTTAAATTCAAGATCAGATTGGTCATGAATTTCCACGAAAGGATGAGACTTTGTATTGAACTTAGTTTCTTTGTTCAGATTTCTTGAAAAAATTGGCTCCTTGTGAACAAAATTTTCATCCACTAAATTTTCCAGAGTAGTGTCATGAATGGCTGTGGACTTAATGTTATTAATTTCAACCATGGTATCATTGATTGGTGATTCTAGAAATTCATCAATAGAGTTATCTGAAAGAGATTCAATCCAAGGAGAAACATTTCCCTCATGTGAATAAAGAAAATCAATCTCTTCTTGACTTAACCATCCTTCGGTAATTCCTTGATGTTCATTGAGTTCATTATCAACACTACCAATCCAATTAACCTCATGGATCTCTTCATCATCCCCAATTTGAGAGTTTTCATTGTAGATGTTCAAGTCTAGACTCATGTTTCCAAAGGTGATGGTCATGTTCCCATTTCGGACTCGGATAACAGAGTTGATTGTTGCAAGGAAGGGAAGACCAAGGATGATTGGGGTTTTCTCCCTAGGACCTAAGCATGGGTGATTGTCCAGAACAATGAAGTCATCTGGTTAAATGAAATTTTCAACTTTCACTAAAACATCTTTTAAGATCACCTTGGGAACTCGAACACTACAATCAGTAAGTTGAAGAGTGACAGATGTGGGTTGGAGTTCTTCGAGCCCTAACTAACAATACATGGCATAAGGAATGAGGTTCACGCTGGCACCTAGATCACACAAGGTTTTGACAACTTTGTTCTCTCCTATTTCAACATTTATGTAAGGGAATCCTGGGTCTTTCAACTTAGGAGGAATGGTCCCTTGAATAGTGGTACTCACATTAGCAGCCAAAAGGACTTGAGTTTTATGTGAAAATTTTCTTTTAAAAGTGCACAAGTCCTTATGGTACTTTGAGTAGGAAGGTATGGTTTGGATGGCATCGAGAAGGGGAATGTTCAAATTGACTTGTGAGAAGATTTCCCTCAATGTGTCACTCAATTCAGGCTTGGTTTTCCCCTCACACGTTGAGGAAATGGTGCAAGTTGTTGAGTTGTTTGTTGAAGTGTTGTTTCTTTCACATTGTTTTCAGTTTATTAAGTTTGAGCTTGTGGTTCATTTGAATTTTCATTAGAGTTTCAAGCTTCACATGGTTTCTAACTTATTTGTTCAGGTTTTTCAATTGATTTCCCACTTCTTAAAACTGTTACAGCCTTTAGTTGTTTGTGAGTTGTTTGAGTGAGACTTGTCTCTCCCCTTGATGTTTGTTGTGGAATGGCCTGTGTGGGCATGGGTGCCTTTCCAGTTTTGATGGTTTGAAGTTCTTGTTTAATTGATGATAATTATGAGTTCATTTTTTCCATTTGTTTGCACAGTTGTTCTAGTAGGCTTTATAGAACATTTTGGGTTGGTGCTTGAGCTTGTGGGTTTATCCCAAGAGGATACTTTGGTTGTTGGATAGGTTGTTGAATGGGTTGTTGGATATGTTGTTGATATTGGACATGAGGATGTTGGAATTGGACCAGTTTTGGTTGGAACTGATTATGAGGTTGAAATTTTTGTTGAGGGTATGAGTTGATACATTGTTGTTGTGTTGGTTGTTGATTATCCTTCCAACGAAATCCTGGATGGTCATTATACCTTGGATTGAAGGTGTTCGTGAATTGTGGCTTTTGAAAGTTCATTTCACTAACTTCTTCTGGTGGTCCTCCTAAAAGAACATCCTTGATGGAAGGAATGGTTGGGAAATTATCAGTATTGTGGTTATTCTTGTCATAAATTGTACAAACAAGCTCAACAGTTTGGGTTTTGTGGACCTTCCTAAGATCAATCTCCTCAACTTTCCTCATGAGTGCAACAAGTTTTGATCTAAGGTTTTCTTCTTCTCCAAGATTGTACAAGTGAGAATTTTATATGAAGGGTTGGGTCCCGGAAACAAACAATTCATTGATATGTGTCCTTGAACCTTTCCCATGTTTCATAGAATGTTTCTCCCTCTCTTTCGAAAACGTTTTGTATGCTCTTTTTAAGTGCAATTGTTTTGTGATGGGGGAAGTATTTTTTATAAAATTCTCGTTGAAGTTGGTCCCAAGAGTGAATGGATGCTGGTCTCAAATTGTTTAACCAATTCTTTTCTCGGTCCTTAAGATAAAAAGGAAAAAGTCTCATTTTAGAAGATTCAATTTGATTTGGTGGGCACATGGTTTCGATAATGTCATTAAATTATTTAACATGAAGGTAAGGCATCTCAGACTCCATCCCATGAAGGGTTGGAAGGTGGTTCAGGACATGGGGTTTGAAAACATATTGGGCATATACTATGTTATCATGCCTAATGCATGAGGGTGCATTGGTCCAGGTTTGTGTGAGGTAGTCATTCATGGTCAGGTCTGCAACAATTCCCAAGTTAGGGTCTTGCCCGTTATTTTGGTTCCCTCCCCGGTTTATGATTTGGTTTTGTGGGAGATTCTCCATTGTATTAAACTCAATGTTTGAATTTGGAGTATTATGAAGATTTGGACCTAAAGTAAATAGACCTATTTTAGTTCTTGACTCTCCAGCCCTAGGAGTATCCACCCTAACTAATCTGTTTGAGTTATCGCGGGTGTAGGCGGACATGCGCCAAAAGAAAAAAAAGCGAGAAAGGGAAAAGATAAGAGAATTCGGATGAGAATAGAAGAATGGGGGGTAAGAAAAGAAGGTTTTTGGTCTAAGGAACTTACTTGGTCCCCGGAAACAGTGCCAAAATTTGGTTGCGCCCAAATTTACTCTACTGGTAAAAGTGGTCGATGTAGTACATGTAGGGGTCGAATCCATAGAGACCGAAGAAGTAACCTTGAGACGCTATGATTTGGTGAAGGATGGGCTATGAAGTAGCCAACTTTAGTTTTGATTTTGGATGGTTTAAAGAACACTAATAAACCTAAGTTAATTCAATTAAAATAAAATGGGTTGATCTTAGGATTATGCTCGGGGTGGATTGAATGAATTTTACTTCTTTAGACAATTTTGGTTTTATTAATTCTTGATGAATCCATTATTCAAAAATAACACTACCTTCATCATTTTCTAGTTTGGTGCTTACTACACACAATTACTAATCCCCTATACACTTACAGAACCAAATTTATGATCTCTCCAAGGTATATGGTCATTTGGTAATTGAACTTAGTTTTCTCAAACACAATAAAGATGAATAGTAGAAATAACTGAAGAATGGATGTCTTAAATTAATTATCCAATTAACAACAATTCGTTCATAAAATAACATTCAATCCAGACTTTTCATCCTCCTAAGATCATCCCATTAAAGGGTTATCCCTATATTGATGGTATACTCTCAATGGTGGGAGGAATATGGCTAACAAGAATTGGATTGAGGAAATTAAAACCGCGGAAATAATGAGCACTCCTCCGTGTGTGTGAATGAAATTCACACCTATGTGTGAACTAATTCACAAAAACACAGAGATATCACTGAGATTTGTGATAATAAAGTTTTAATAAATGAAATGGAAAATATATAAGAGAAATAAGTTGATTAAGAACATAAATATAGAAAAAAGAAACTTACATGGAAATGGAAAACATTACAAAGGAAATTTGGAAGCATAACCTTACAATGAAACAAGCAACAAAAGATGATAAGAAAAATATCCACCCCTATTACCTTCACCACTAGCTCCTTATATAGGCATATTAGGAGCCTTAGGTCCATCCCCCAACAATTAATTCACCCCCAACAATTAATAGAGTCAAAAGGAGGGTGAATAATCAAAAGGAAATTGATGTTTCGAATTTGACCCAGAAAACTATCCAGATTCGTCCACCATAATGACTTGTGCATTTGTAATTTAAGAAGACAGAATCCGGAGGGGGTTTAGAAGACAAATATATTTTTCCATCTGTACTATATGATCTGTAAAAATTTCAGGAAATTTTTCTCAGCCGTTTGGAAGTTATGGTCAAAATGGTGGGACGGATTTCTGTGCATTAATGTCGGGTCCACCATTTAAATCTCAACTTCAGATCCCTTTATCATCATGAAAACATTAGAATTAGCTCTAGAAACCGTTTAATAAAATGATCCTCATATTTTTATCTTTCTACTTTATAAATTTTAGCTTCATTGGGCTTGGTTTGTGGGCCCCACATTTGTTTGATGGGCCTTAGGCCCATTATGCTTTTTCCAGCAAGTTTCTGCCTTCAGGTGCAAAAATCTCCATCTTTACTTGTGATTCATCCATAAGACCTAAAAGAAAAAATGTTCCAAATAAAGTGATGAATTATATACCAAAATATAAAATTAAAATTATGAATATTTTAATTTCCAAAAAAAAATTATTGAGTGGGCCCAAATTGACACTTTAAGCATGAATTTCACAATGATGGGAAATGAAGTTCAATTTCTGAATTGGACTAAAATTGATGTTTATGAACTTTTAAACACATTAATATTAAGATCTTAACAATGAATATTAGCCACTTTCAGTGACTAATCACACCCAGTAATATAAAAATATAGTTTTATGAAGATCAAGGTACGAAGAATATTCATTTACATATATGTCATGTTTTTGGGAAGAATCACTCCATGGAAAAGTCTTAGAGGATTGAGATATTTATTTGTCTTGATAAGAATGGAATAATGGAAGTAACTATTCAAGAAAAAGAAGAGTCTAATGGAGGAATATGGAGGGTAAAATTTATCTTTTAATGTCTTATTTATGGGGAACTTGGGTATTGTCTGAGTTAGTGCCCAAATCTAAGGATTTACTGATAGTATAAGGATGGACCTATTCTATATCAGTTAAGTTAATGGATTGAAGTGTATCTATACTAGGATTTGAGAATTATGTTTGAGAAGATTTATTACAATGATATTATGGTAAAAATAATTATTAATAACTTCATTATTGTTTCACAGTAGTTTTTCTTTAAATATTTTAAATCAAATGTAGAATTTCACTTATTACAACAAAAAATAGTTTAGTGGTTAGGTGATATTTTTATAGAAAACGTGGTTAAGGGAACAATAACATTTACTATATGACCAGTGTTTAGTTAATATTGTTGAGTTTTTTATAAAATTATAACTAAAATGAATAAAAGCAAGTTGAATATTATTAATGACCTTGGAATAAATTAGATATGTTATGGAAAATTGTTTTATTGGATTTTAAGATTTACAGAATATATTAAATATTATAAGATTTTGTTTTAGGGATAGTGATAGAGTGAATTTTATAAAGAAATTGTTATTCCATTAATGTTTTATGGTTATTCAATTTTATAGTATATTTTAAGAAAATATATTTTTATGGTATTCACATGTTTGTTATGTGAAATTTGATCTATATTATTTTTTCCAGTGATAATGGTTAAAGTTGATCTTTAAAAAAATATATGATCAAATATTTTTTATTTTTGTCTTTTAAATTTAGTTATGAATATTTTGGAGGATTCTTAATGTTAAATATTTATGTAATGGATTAATTTGAATGTTATAATTATAATTGAGGTTTTAGAGATTTATATTTTATATTTATCTATATTAGTTAACTTCAATTTATTTTTTGTGTGATAAATATTTTGATAAAAACGTAATAACGTTTCAATTTTTTATCATTTTATTTTTTCAATTTAATGTTAATTTTATGTCTTAGGGAATGAAACTTTATCTAGAAAATTAATTTATTGTTATGATATATGAAGTGGGAATTCAGTAAATTCCACCTAAAAAATGAAGCCATTATTATGAAATAGAATGAAATCATGTAATTATGTTTTATCATGTTTTCAATATTGGAATAAAAATAATCCCTCAGCATCACAAAAATGATATGGAAATAAATATTTATAAATTTTACCTTTATTTTTGATGAATTTATGGTTCTGTCAACCCTCACTCTTATATGGTTTTTTAGTTATTAACTTTCTCATTACCACGTTCTCTATAACTCTCAATTTGTCTATAAATTCTATATTTATCCCTCATGAATATAATTTAACATCCCAATAATGTTATTTTCATCTAGTTACCAAAATATGGGATATTTTAGGTAACCTTAATGATTCCTATATTTATTGTTCAAAAGAGGTTTTATTATCTTGATATATGTGATGGGTTTTCAACAAAGGTTAATCGGTTGATGTCTGATATTAAATTTCATGGGTGGTATTGATTTAAATTGAGAAAAATATATAAAAATATGATTGTATGATATATTTATTAATAAATAATTTGAATTATTTAATAGATCTCTTAAAACACAACACCTAACATTAAAAAAATTAGGATAGATTATAAAAATATTATTATTTAAATGCGATTTCCTAGCAACTGAATTCAAAGTTATGAATATGATTAAAATTATTATCAAATATAACTATAATGTTTCTATTAAATAAAAATCTACTATTTGATTTTTGGAAAAAATACTAATGTTTTATTGAAGTCATTTTATAATTCAAAAAATGAATTTTCTTCTTCAAAAATGCATTTTATTCAAAAATAAATTTATTTTATTTTGTACATGGAAATTATATTTATTTTGGAAAATTTGTGAAACCATATTTTATAAAATAAAATTTTGTTTTAAATCATAATGTAAAATATAACTCAGGGTGTCATTTTGTGATTTTTCAAAAGTGATTGAGTTTTTAGTGAATCGTAAAAAATACAGATTTTTATAAAACATTCATTTCATCTCATTAAAATGAATAATTTAAATGTGAAATATTATTTTTGAATTACGGTGATATAAGATCAATTTTTTTAAAATAATTGTTGGACTCCTCATGTATTAATCATGTTTTAATGATCACAAATCTCATTATAATTTACCAATCTCAATAATAATTACAAATCTTATCATTGGTCACAAATCTAACATATCTTATTACTCATGTGCATTTATGTTTCAAGTTATCTTATACTGTATAATGGTTAAGCTCAATCCATTTTACACATATTACCATTTAAGTTTGAACACGGTAATTTGCTTTTGTACAAGACACCGTGAAGCTTGCCACAGTCAGACAAACACATTGAGAAAAACACAGACACCGTGACCCAACTATAGTAATCCTGACACCATGAAGCAAGACATAGTCATCAAGGAACTATGAATACAGACATTATGAACAAGGCACCGGAAGACAGAAATCATGAGTCAGACACCGTGAAGAACACACCGTGAAGGAGAAACCGTGACTCAGACACCGTGAAGGACACACCATGAAGGATATACCTTGAAGGACACACCGTGACATGGATACACCATGAAGGATACATAGTGAAGGATGTACCATGAAGGAGACACCGTTTGCATAACCACTGTGACACTGTTTCTTAAACTTTTTGTTGTTTTTATATTTAACTTTTTAACGGTCATATTTGATGCCTTTAATGCACTGAAATATTTAATGTTATTTGTAGACATTGTACGAGGTATGAGGAACACAATACATGGGAACCTGTCAGCTAAAAATCATGCACTTGAAGATAAAGAATAGTGTGCCCAAGAAGAATATACACACAGACGCGCAAATACAGAAAACACACGCGACAAGAGAAACACGTGAGTGCACTGTACTGAACAGAAGATAAATCCTGAGCACAACTGAATAACACATTGCATGATCTTAAAAGAAATATCATGCGTGCAATATAACTCTACTGAAGAACACACGAAGAATCAAGAGAATATCTTCACTCATGAAAGACACCAAGCTGAACCTTGACACTCTGTTTTTGAACAGAAAAATCAGAAAAGGACTCAGAAGAATATCTGCTGAATCTAACGAGTCTAGAGCTACACTACCAATCAATAGAGCTTTTATAAACTCATTCATACTTACTCTTAGTGATTATTTGGTTTAATTTCAAGCAGTGTGTGTACACTATTTATTTTACACACACACTATCTCCTGTACTGAACTGGAGGATACTAAATCCTCATTCCAAACTTTCTACACCTTCATGTGTCCCACTGAGGATAGTGGTAGAGGTCAAGTAGGGCATGGACAGCCTGTGTGTTGTTGTCTTTGTTTTCCAATGAAGAACAGTGGTAGAGTTCTTAGGACCTAGACAGTTTCTGAACTGTTATTAACCCTGATCCAGGGTGTGGATCAAATTTATATAAATTTTTTTGAGAGGACTAAGTCTCTGCTTGAGACTGAACCTCTTGGTTATATCTGCTGTGCATTTTAGTTTAAGTTTAAAGTATACAATATCTAATTTATATTCCGCTCTTGTTACTTTGAAATACACAACTATTTTAAAGTTACTTTGATAGTTAATCTAGAAAGTGTTTGTATGTTTTGTAAAGTATTAGGTTAGCATCAAAAGTTAATTAATCTTCAGATTAGATTAACTGAGAACTAATCAATCTTTGAGAACCTAACTGACCCTTTACCATAATACAAATTCACTATAGATTATCTTGTTATTCAATTTGGGTTATTTTAATAGAAATATTTTTTAAACAGAAATTTTAATTGGAACTCAATTCACCCCCCTCTTGAGTGTCCACTCTAACCAACATTAGGTATCAGAGGTTGTTTTTGTTTTTAAAAGTTTTCAAAATACTCTATTTTTTCAACTGTGATTTTAGTTGCATCTTTAATGATCTTAAATTTCTGTTAATTCTAAATTTTATCTCTTGAAATTTATTTTCTAAAATCTAGCTATGGATAATAGACTAGAAGATTCTACTACCAACATGCCACCTTTATTTAATGGTACAAATTATGCCTAGTGGAAACTTAAAATGAAAATTAATTTGGAATGTATGGGTTTTGATATTTGGACTGCTATAGAGACTCAATATAAAATTCCATAAACTGAAAGAACAACTTGGGATTAACCTACAAAGACTACTTACAATAATAACATCAATTCTATGAATGCTTTATATTGTGCATTAGGATATGATGAATTCAATATAATATCTACTTGTAAAACTGCTTATGAAATTTGGGATACCTTGGGTGTTTCTCATGAAGGAACAACCAATGTTAAAGAAATGATATTAAACACTTATACTATTAAATATGATAATTTTAAAATAAAGACTGATGAACCCATCTCTGACAAGCATCCCAGGTTTAATGAGATTGTCAACACTATGAGATCACTTAGAAAGGTTTTTCCAACAAAGGAACAAATCATGAGAATATTGAGATGTCTACTAGACCGATGGAGAGGCACTTCTGTTTCAATAAGGGAATCATGTGACATTGGTGCTCTTTCTATTAAAGAGATTATTGTTATGCTTATGATGTATGATGAAGAACTCAAGATAAATAAGGAGGAAGATGATGAACCTAAAAGGAAGTCAGTGGAATTTAAGTCTACTGCTTCAAAGATCAAGGACAAGGAGAAAACTCACATACCTACTGAAAGCTCAACAAGTGAAAGTTCAGAATCTGAATGTGATGCAGAAATGTATTAGATGGCTAAGAGATTTAAGAAATTCTATAGGAAGAAGAATTCTTCATAAAATCAGACTAAAAAGGTAAATATGACAACAAAGGACACTGGAAGAAAGTTTGGAAGAAAGATGATAAGAGTGATGAGGTTGTTTGCTATGAATGTAAAAGAAAAGGTCACATTAAAGCAGACTACACAAAATTGAAGTTCAAGAAGAAACATGACTACACGGACAGTTAGTACAAGAAAGAAATGAAAGAAACGTGGAGTGCTTCAAAAGACAACATAAGTGAATCTGAAGTTTCTGATTCTGAAAGAATTGTGCCAACATGTGTTTCATGACCAATACTTCTGAGGTACCTGTTTCCCCTATGCTGAATGATTATTATTCTAGAACTAATTCTGATTCTGAATCTGAAAAAATGTATAGTGAGGAACTGTTTGAATATTGTAACATGCTATAAGAAAAATATAATGAACTTAAGGAAAAATATAAGTCATTGAAGAAACATCATGCTCTCACTTCCAATGTTAAATCTGCCTTTGATATAGAAAAGGAAAAGAATGCTCAACTATTGAAGGAAAATACTGAACTAAAAATGTCTAATGAGAAACATAAAAAGGAATTAGAAAAGTTCACAAAGGGAAAATATACACTTACTCAAATGTTAGGTAAGAAAGTTGCACCAAAGTATACTACTGTATTAGGCAATCATCCAGGAAAGAGATAGATCACTAAAACTAGATTTATTCTTAAATCTGGACAAAATTATTCTAGTTCCATTTCTGGAAATTCATATGCTTCAACTAGTTAATAACATTATTATAGATCAAATAGAGTTTATCTTTCAAAATATGTTGAATATATTGATTATATGAGACCCATAAGACAAATCTGGGTACCTAAAGCTTTGCTTGCTAACCTATTTGGACCCAAGAGAATCTGGGTACCAAAATCATTCTCTGTTTAAAACTGTTTTGTAGGAAACCTGTTTGAAGAGTTCCCATAAGAAGATATAGTACTTGGATAGTGGATGTTCAAGGAATATTTCTGGGGATTATTCATTCTTCAAGAGATTAATAAAGGTTGATGGAGGCCATGTCACCTTTGATGACAATTTTAAGGTAAATATCATCAGCCTAGGCCAAATTGGTAACACTAACTCAGTTTTAATTTCTAAAGTTTTATTTGTTGAGGGACTTAAATATAATATTTTAAGTATTTATCAGTTATGTGATGATGGATTCAATGTTAAGTTTGAAAATGATTCTTGTAATGTTTTTAATTCTAAGAATGTTTTAGTATTTTCTTCTTTGAGAAATGAAAATGCTTATGTAGTTGATTTGAATTATTTAGTTAAACAAAACATTAATTGTTTAAATGATTTTCATAAAGAATCTTGGATTTGACATAGAAGATTAGGACACTGTAATATACATTCACTTAGAAAACTGACTAGGATGAACTTATCTAGAGACTTATCCAAACTTGAGTTTCCAAATGACAAAGTTTTTAATCCCTGTCAAAAGGGAAAGCAACACAAAATCTCTTTCAAACCAAATAAAGAAGTGTCAACTTCTCAACCTCTCAAGTTAGTTCACATGGAATTGTTTGAACCTTCTAGATTTTCTAGTTTAAATGGGAAGCACTATGTCTATGTCTTAGTGGATGACTTTTCTAGATATACTTGGGTATACTTCTTAGCTCACAAAAGTGAATCTTGTTATTACTTTATTAAATACTCCAAGTCGGTAGAAAACCTTAGTGGACTTATGATTAAGACCCTGAGAAGTGATCATGGCTGTGAGTTTGAAAATCATGATTTTGACTCCTTTTTATCACAAAATGGCTATACTCACAATTTCTCTGCCCCTAGGACACCTCAGTAGAATGGTGTGGTAGATAGAAGAAATAGAACCCTTCATGAAATTTCTAGAACTATGCTTAATGAGTATGAACTACCTATTTAATTTTGGGTTGAAGCTGTAAATACAGATTGTTATATCATCAATAGAGTCTTAGTCAAACCTGTTCTCAAAAAGACCCCTTATGAACTATGGAACAATAGGAAACCTAAATATAGCTACTTTAGAGTCTTTGGTTGAAAAGTATTTATTCTTAATACCAAGGATAATCTTGACAAGTTTTCTTCTAAGAGTAATAAAGGAATATTTTTAGGATATTCTATAACTAGAAATGCCTATAGAGTTTTCAATAAGAGAACCAAGTGTGTGGATGAATCTTTTCACATCAAATTTGATGAAACTGATCCACATGAACCTAAGTCATCTCTTGAAAATCTTGAAGAATATTTGTCTGTTCTGAACCTTAATGATAAATTCAATGAACCTGCTGTAAAGACAACCAGTTCTGGAAATATTTCAGAATTTTCTCCTAATGAACCTGAAACTAGATAAGAACCTGAAATTTCTAGTCCTATATTTACTAGATCAACTAGAATTCTAAAGAATCATCATTTAGATGCTGTTTTAGGAAATCTGGATAGAGGGACATAAACTAGAGATTCTTTTAGAAATGAGGTTGAACATTAAGCCTTCTTGTCACAACTTGAACCTAAAAACATTGATGATGCTATTAATGATGAATGTTGGGTAGTTTTTATGCAATAAGAACTTAATCAGTTTGAAAGAAATAATTTTTGGAAACTAGTATAAAGACCCAAGGACACTTTTGTCATAGGCACTAAATGGGTGTTTAGAAATAAAGTAAATGAAGCTGGAAACATAGTTAGAAACAATGCTAGGTTAGTTGCACAAGGCTATAGTCAAGAAGGAGGAATTGACTATGAGGAGACTTTTTCTCCAGTAGCTAGAATTGAAGCCATTATAATTCTACTTGTTTATGCTGCACATCTGAATTTCAAAATATATCAAATGGATGTCAAGAGTGAATTATTAAATGGATATATAGATGAGGATGTTTTTGTTGAACAACCCCCTGGATTTAAAAACCCTCATTTTCCAAATCATATTTTCAAATTATCAAAAGCTTTATATGGTTTAAAGCAAGCTCCAAGAGTTTGGTATGATAGATTAAGTACTTTTATAATTTCCAAAGGTTTTACAAAAGGCATAGATGACCCTACTCTCTTTATAAAATGAATTTCTAAAGATGTTTTAGTTGTTCAAATTTATGTAGATGATATTATTTTTGAATCTTCAAAAAATTCATTATGTTTTGATTTTTATAAAATGATACAAAACAAATTTGAAATGAGTTTAATGGGTGAAATAAAATTCATTATTGGGTTTCAAATCTTTCAAAATAATGATGGAATTATTTTGACTCAAAGTAAGTATAGTAGAGATCTTCTAAAACATTTTGGATTGGATAACACAAAAAGTAGTGACACTCCCATGAGTACAACATGTAAGTTAGATCTTGATGAAGATGGTAAATCTGTTGATCAAACCACTTATAGAGGAATGATTGGAAGTCTACTCTACTTAACAACTAGTCATCCTGAAATTATGTTTACTGTATGTATGTGTGCTCGTTTTCAAGGAAACCCTAAGGAATCACATTTAAATGCTGTAAAAAGAATTTTCAAATACCTCAAGCATAAACCTAATTTAGGACTATTCTATCCTAAAGGATAATCATTTGAACAAGTTAGTTATTCTGATGCTGAATTTGCTGGATGTAAGTTAGATAGAAAAAACACCTCTGGAACATGTCACCTTTTAGGCAAGTCACTAATATCTTGGTGTAGTAAGGAACAAAATTTTGTTGCATTATCTACTGTAGAATCTAAATACATTGCTGCTGGAAGTTGTTGTGGAAAAATTTTGTGGATGAAACACACTTTACTAGACTATGGATATCAATTTAGACATGTCCCAATAAATTGTGACAACACAAGTTCTATTAACATTTCAAAGAATCCTTTTTCACATTCTAGGAAAAAACATATTGATGTAAGACATCAATTTTTGAGGGATCATTATCAAAAAGGTGATATCACTTTTGAATTCATTGGTATTGAATATCAACTTGTTGATATATTCACTAAACTATTAAGTTCTGAGAGATTAGATTACATCATACATGATATTGGCATGATCAATCACAAATAGATATCTTACTGGTCTTACTATTTAATATTTTTCTATAAATTACTTTATTATTTCATGCTCATTGTTTCTTGGTTACTGTCTCATGTTTACGGTCTCATAGTTAACAATCTGTGTTCACAGACTATCACTGTCTCACCATGACTGAAGAGTTTACTCACTATCTCACCGTGACTAAACTGAACACTCACTATCTCATCGTGACGACCACTAACTGTCTCACCATGACGACCTCTTATCCTCGCACCGTAACGAATACTCACGGTCTCACCATAAAGATTTTTTATGTATTTATTTTAACCAGTATCACGGTAATTTTTATTTCACCACTATTTCCATTCCCGCATTTTTATTTTTGTGATGTTTGAAATTACCAAATGATAAAACATAAGGGTTTCACTCGATTCCTCACCCGAGCTCTCTCCTGAACCTTCTCAACCTTGAAAAACTTCTCTTCTTCTCTCTCTCCCAAACCTTCTATGGATGCCAAGGATGAAGCGTCTATCTTCATCTACCCCTGAGAAGCACAGCTCAAAGAAGAAGAAGATTGCTCCAAAAATTGCTCCCGAAGGACCCCTAAATCCTATCCTAGTAATCCATATTGTTTCTCCTGAGAGGGAAATCTAACCTGAGTGGATTTTGTCCAAAAAGTCTTTAGTTATGAAAGTATTAAGAGAACAAGGATGGATCAAATGGTTCTTGAGGAAGGGCATACCTATTTACCCAAGGTTGGTTTTACAGTTCTATCATTATGTAATGTTTTCCTTTGATGCTGGAGAAAGCTTTATGGTGACAAGTTGGATAAATGGTCAAAAATGCACTTTCTCTTCAAGGATATGGGCTGCATGCCTAAGGATTTTTCATGAATGGATTTGTGATGATTACCAATGAGACCCTCCTCCTACAACCGACATCTTTGACCTAAAGAATGACTTGGAAATTCTAACTGGAAATGACACTAAGAGAAGGACCATAGCAGCTGAATTAGCTGGGGAGAAAAGTTTGATATTTATGTTTCTTCAAAATTTGATTATCCCAAGGAAAAGAGACTTTGCTGTTTTGAAATATCAAGATGTATTTATGATTCATCTGATGAAGAATGGCCATAAGATAAATTTGTGAAAATATATCATTCACCACATGTGTGAATTGATTAAGGTCACTTCCAAATCCAGTTCCCTGTTTTACTGAAGGATGATTTCAGATATGTTAGTTTCCAAAGGAGTAGTTGGACCAAATGAATAAAAGATTGTGGATTTTGAGTACTATTTATCCAAGCCTACCATCAGAAGGATGAAGATAAACTAGAACCCCTGGAAGATATAGTGGGTTGAAGATATTGAAAAGGATTATGAAAAGTTCAATCTTGTGGATTATCCTATAAGGCCTAAAAACATTAATGATCCTAGTTTGGAACTAGATGAGGTGACTGAGTATCCAGAAGAGGAAGAAGAAGAAGAAGAGGTAGCTAGAGTACCTCTTAGAGAAGAGGATGAAATACCTCATGAGGAAGCAGCTTCTGTTGAGGGAGAAAGGACTGCTATTCCTGCTAAAGTTTCAAGAGAATAGGTTGTTGTTGAAAAGGAAAGGATTGTTGGTACTTCTATTTTTCTTGAAGAAGTACCTCTTACCCACGTTAATCAGGAAACCCAATCTGAAGCTACAAGAGAGTTAGTTGTTTCTAAATCTGAGCAGCAATCCATGGAAGAGGGTGTAGTGACAGATCCTGTTGTAGATGAACTCCCTGCTGAAAATGAAGCAAGTCTGGAAGCTCTACATGAGGAACAATCTATTCCTAAGTACATACCCTCTGCTGATGAAAGGATGGAAATTGCATTTCAGTTGGAAAGGAAAGAAATGGCTGAAGAGATTAGAGCTGATCCTGTGGATATTGACCAAAATACTGAGCCTCTAGTTCCTGAAATGGAAGCACCTGTTGAGGGGGAGTAACATCAAAACATTGAACCTAATACAGTTGAGTTTGATGAATCTTAATTTGTTGGTATACCTCCTCCCACTGAGTCATACTCTGTGTATACTTGGTTTGAATTCCCCATTTTTTATGATGTGAGTGAATCACAACAAGTAACTGCACCTGGACATGACCTTTCCTCCTTGTTTCAATTAAAGTCAGTCACTCTCCCTGAACCTGAACCAGCACCTGTAACTCCACCTTCACCTGCAACTTTACCTGATCAACAATCTTTTGAAAGTAAGGACAATTTGAAAATCTTTGGAGAGACAATATTAGCTGTAGTGGAGAAGATATTGTCCTCTCAACCTCATCCTGTGACTCAACTAAGCCAGGAAGATGCCTCACTTCTTGTGGAAAACATTATTCTACACATTCAACCCAGGATGATCCGTGAAATTCATGAGGTAAGGGTTGAAAATAAATTGCTTAGTGCTGATGTTGCAACTTTGAAAAGTATGGTAGCAGACATACAGATTGAACTGTCTTAAATATCATAGCCTGCTCTTGCTCCTGCACCTGTTGTTATGTCTCCTGAACCTACTGTTTCCAACAATTCTCGAGATATCGTATCTCAAGTTTATCCATACCTTTTGTCTTATGATGAAAATCTTGGATAAAGGCACACTCATATGTTTCACTGAATGAGATAGGTAGTGGAGAACTTGAATAATCTTACAAATGAATACACTGGCTATCTTCAAAAGGTATTGAAATAGCTCAAAGCTCTAACTGTAGTTGTCAAGGCTTCTCCTTCCTCTAGTCAGACCTCCACACCTTCTTTGATGATTCTCTGATCATATATTTAATCAAGGATGAAATTTATAATGCCTTCAGTGGTTTTGTTTTGTGTCCTTTATCTGAAGTTTCAAAGAACATTGATAAAGCACTTGACCTGATTCGAATTCATGCTAAGATTTCCAGTGATGATCAACAGAAGATCACCATGAAGATAAATTTTTATCTCAACTGAATTTTCTCCAAATCTGATATGACAAATCACTTTAAGTATCTTGTGGAAAATTTGAAGATACCTCATGTGACTCATACTTTCAAAACTCAAGTTTAGAAGCTCACTGAGTTCACCAGATTGTTGGACAAATTCATGGAGAATAAAGATGATTTTGAAAAGGCTATACAATATGGAGGAGAAATTATCACATACTTCATCAACCTTCTGAAGCCCTATCTCTATGTCCAAAGTACTGTAATAGTTGCTCTAGTGGCTACCCCTCTTAGACCTAGACTACCTGCTATAGCCTCCACTGCCTTGTCAGTTAGCCAATCCCTAACTTAGATCAGGCCAGTCATTCTTGATCACCTATAGACTCGATCTTCTACAGCTCCATCTTTGGCTCCCTCTATCTTTTAAGGTCTACCTTTACCTTATTTGTCTACCACCTCTATTCCTTCTTCCACATCAACAACTGATAAAGGCAAAGCGAAGGCCAATCCCTGAAGAAGCTCAGTGACTAATTTATTTTTGATGGGGATGTCTTTGATTGTTTATTGTTTGTATTTCTACTGTATGGTGTATTCTGAACATTTTTAATGCAATATGCACTGTTTTTCCACTCTTTGTTTAAATGTTTTATAATCCCAAAAGGGGGAGAAATAATATTCTAAGTTATGTGTTATTATAGAATATGTTATTCTATATGTCACTTTCTCTACAGTTTCATTTAATTTATACTTTACCTATACATGATTTGTGATCATCAAAAAGGGGGATATTGTTGGATACCTCATGTATTAATCATGTTTTAATGATCACAAATCTCATTATGATTTACCAATCTCAATAATAATTACAAATATTATCATTGGTAACAAATCTCACATATCTTATTACTCATGTGAATTTATGTTTCAAGTTATCATATAATGTATAATGGTTAAGCTCAATCCATTTTATGCATATTAGTGTTTAAGTTTGAACACAGTTATTTGCCTAAGTAAAAGACACCATGAAGCTTGCCACAGTTAGACAGACACGTTGAGAAAGACACAGACACCGTGACCCTGCTATAGTAAGCTAGACACCATGAAGAAAGACACAATCATCAAGGCACCATGAATCCAGAAACTATGAACAAGGCACCGGAAGCCAGAAACCGTGAGTCAAACACCGTGAAGAACACACAGTGAAGGAGAAACCGTGACTTAGACACCGTGAAGGACACACCGTGAAGGACATACCGTGAAGGACACACCATGACATGGAGACACTGTGAAGGAGACACAATGAAGGATGTACCATGAAGGAGACACCGTTTTCATAACCATTGTGACACCATTTCTTAACCTTTTTGTTGTATTTCTATTTAACTTTTTAACGGTCATATTTGACGCCTTTAATGCACTGACATATTTAATGTTATTTGTATACATTGTATGAGGTACGAGGCACACAATACATGGTAACCTGTCGACTAAAACTCATGAACTCAAAGATAAAGAATAGTGTGCCCAAGAAGAATATACACACAGATGCGCAAAAATAGAAAACACACGCGACAAGAGAAACACGCGAGTGCACTATACTGAACAGAATAGCATTCTTGAGCACAACTAAAGAACACATTTCAAGATCTTCAAAGAACTCTCATGAGTTCAATCCAACTCTACTGAAGAACACACGAAGAATCAAGTGAACATCTTCACTCGTGAAAGACACCAAGCTGAACCACGACACTCTGTTTTTCAATAGAAAAACCAGAAAAGGAATCAGCAGCATTTCTGCTGAATCCAACGAGTCCAAAGCTGCACTACCAATCACTCGATCTTTTCTAAACTCATTCATACTTACTCTTAGTGATTCTTTGGTTTACTTTAGAGCAGTTTGTGTACCCTATTTATTTTACACACACACTGTCTCCTGCACTGAACTGGAGGATACTAAATCCTCATTCCAAAATTTCTACACCTTCTTGTGTCCCACTGAGGATAGTGGTAGAGGTCAAGTAGGACCTGGACAGCCTGTGTGCTATTTTCTTTGTTTTCCCATGAAGAACAGTGGTAGAGGTCTTAGGACCTGGACAGTTTCTGAACTGTTGTTAACCCTGATCCAGGGTGTGGATCAAATTTATATAAATTTTTTGAGCGGACTAAGTCTCAGCTTGAGACTGAAACTCTTGGTTATATCTGCTATGCATTTTAGTTTATGTTTAAAGTATACAATATCTAATTTATATTCCGCTTCTATTACTTTTAAATACACAACTATTTTAAAGTTACTTTGATAGTTAATCTAGCAAGTGTTTGTTTGTTTTGTAAAGTATTAGGTTAACTTCAAAAGTTAATTAATCTTCAGATTAGATTAAATGAGAACTAATCACTTTTTGAGAACCTAACTGACCCTTTACCATAATACAAATTCACTATAGATTATCTTGTTATTCAATTTGGGGGATTTTAATAGAAATATTTTTTAAAGAGAAATTTTAATCGGAACTCAATTCACCACCCTCTTGAATGTCCACTCCGACCAACAATAATTTAATTAATAACAGTAGGATCATAATTTTACATGACATTTATATAAGTTAATTTCTAGGCTTAAAGAACATATTTTTGGAAAATTGTTTCTCCTTTGTTTATGGCAGATTAATTTTTCAATTAATTGTATGCTAATTGTTTTAATTAAATTTGATAATATTTATTCCATATTTGGTCTCATGAGGTAATTTTTTTTAAAATATTTCCCTTATATTTTTAATCATTTATAATTGGAACAGTAGTAAAATTTATCAACTCGAACAATGGTAAATCAGGTAAGTAATGTTAAAAATTAATGTGATAAGGCATTAAATTCATTAAAAATCATGCCTATATTTTATTTTATGTGTTTATTTAATCCAAAAAAAATATTTAAATTTATAATATGACCATTATTTCCATTTATGATTTATTTTAATCATTAAAATATCTAACTAAAAGAAAAAGTCCAAAATTTCAATTTCATCCTTTTGATATCTATAATATTTTTTATAGGGACAATAACAATTTATATTCAGTTGTCAAAAGTTATTTTAAATAATATTGATTTTTAATTCATGGTAAATTACTTATAATATTTAGTAATGGATTAATTACTTTAAATACTTACACAATGATTACATAATACTTGTTAAACCAGTAAAAAATAAACTAAATTATATTAAAAACTCCACAATTAATATATATTTTGGTTGATTTATAGTGTAACATGATTTTTATATCACTACAAAAAATTAAATTGTTACTTGTGTTTTTTCATTGGATGTTCTATTAACCACCACGAAATAAATTAGTTTTAAAAAATATAGCCACAATTTCCATTAAACTACACTAATTTTTTTAAGAAAACCATATTTTCAACCCCTCCTATGCTACTTATATGCGACTCTAAACCCTATCCTCCCGCTCCCCTGACCACCTCTTATCCCCACCCCCATGTGACCCCGACCCCAATACACCCCCTCCCTTCAACCTCTCTCTCCCAGGCAGTGATTTTTACCCCCTATAACCTCCCTCTTCTATCCTCAGAGGTGACCCTGACCACCATGACCTCTCTCTTCCCAGAGGCGATGCAGAACCCCCTCTCAGGCCTCCCTCTCCTTGGAGGTGATGCAGAATTCTCTCCTACCTCCCACTCCCAGACTTGGTTCCCATCCTCTTAGACTCTTAAGGCTACTTTTGTAACACCATGATATTTATTTTCAAACTAATTTAACCTTTGCAATTTTTTTATTCTCGTGAAACTAAAAAAATATTATTTTATATTAAATCTCTATGATTGTATTGCATTATACATAACCCCATGTTAATCATGAACTACCCACGATTGTTTTGGTGGTATCTATAAATAAAATCAAGGTTGTCTTGAAACTTGACATATGTTACATGCATCATCAAATTGGAATACACAACACACAATGCCAACTTTATGTATGTTACACCTTGAGATTTTGTGAATTATTTATTTAAAATTAATTCAACAATTGAATTTTTTTTCATTTCACTTGACAATGAAAACAATTTATTTTATATTAAAGCTCTATTATTGGATTGTGTTATACACAACACTATGTTAATCATGAACTATACACATTTTTTTTGGAATACTTTATAAGGAACAATGCATTTGGCTTGCATCTTGGCATATGTTACAAGCTACACTGATTTGGCATACAAAACACACAACACTAATTTGGTGTACGTTACACACAACAATGAATTTCTATGAAATGTATTTTTTTATAATTATTTAAATGATATAATTGTAATATAGCCATTAAAATTAATAATATGATTAGTGATAAAAAAATTTAAAAATATTTTTTTATTGTTTTTTTATAAATAAAACATACTGATAATGAAAGGAACAATTTTTTGTAATGTCCTTATATGTTTTAAAATACTATTTTATCAAATAAACTATTTTTCATGTCATTCTGTGAAAAAAAATGAAAATTAATTTTTAGAACATATTGAAACTGAATTTTTTAAAATAAAATTCACTTTTTAATTTATAATGTTGAAATTTATTTAGGGTGAATTTTTGGGATTTTTCTGAGAAACCTCATTTTTAGATGAATAGTGAGAAATATTGGATTTTAATTCAAAACCGAATTTTCCTCTAATTTATTGAAAAAATTAAACTATATTTCAATTTGTTTTGAAACATTAATTATAAAATATTTTTATCATTTAATCCAATTTGGGACATTGAAATTTTTTTCACATTAGAATTAGGTATAAAAACATAGCGAAAGTTTGGAGGCTTTTACTTAAAAACCCCCAGTGTTATCCCATTAGCCAGATAATTTTAAAATTAATATTTAAAAATTATGTGATAATAATTTGGAAAATGGATTCCATATTTTAAATAATAAAAATTTATAATGTATAATATGGCCAATTTTTTTTACCAAAAATATTAGTGAGGGTGATTAAAAATAATTATAGTGCTTAAGAGAAAAATTAGGATAATAAAGTAGTAAACCTTAAATTTAAGACCAGAAATAAACTAAACACTTATCCAAAACCTATTTTATGGAGAATATTAGGCCATTATACTTAAATAATTGTGATTGGTTTGTTTTTTATGACTTTTTTTTCGGTAAAATTGTGGGTACACCTAACTTGTTTTCAAAAATGAAAAGTGTGTCCTTTCCCATCCTAATAAAAGGCCATAACCTCTCAATATTCTTTAAACCTCCAAAAACATTTATATTTAGACATGATATACACATTAAATTCCCAAATACCTACTTTACTTCTATAAACCTCCCTTTGCGTGGAAATAAATCCAAGGAATACTTTTGGCACAATCCAAAATGAGTTACCCGATTGAAAGGTAATAACACCTATCAAGATCCTTTATAATATTTTAATTCTCTATTCCTAAACTCTATTTATTAAATTATTGAATATGAAAACCAGTATATTCAATATTATTTGATGTTTTTAATCTAAGGGGTTAACCTATAATTACACACACCTCCATCTAATTGGTAATGAACATACTGTTTACGAGTACAGTAAAGTACTGCATCACAAAACAATGACTATTCATTTTTTCTTTTACCACCTCTCATGGTGGATATTATGACGAACACACTATTTATTTGTGATATATATTATTTTTATTATGTCTTTAATCTTCTTTAATAATTTTTAAACTCATGTATTTATACTTTCAATTTTTTGTTAATACGATAATTTCATTTTAGGTAGTGTGGACTACAAACTCCTAAAAGTGATGTGATCCATTCATACACAAAATAGTATGTATTAAAGATTGATATAGTGAAAATATATGATATATATATTATTTAATCAAGATACTTTACTAATTATATATATAAATATATGTAATTTAATTTCTTTCTTTTAAGATGACAATTAAATGGAAATAGTGTTCAGTTGTACGTACGATTTACCGTCTCTAAGATTTGTGTATTACGTTTCATACTTATATATTATATGGAATATTATAATAAAAATATAATAAATATAAATTATATTTAAATAAAGATTTATATTTTTTAAATCATGATATATTTATAAGGACCAAAGATATAACAAATTAAGACACATGCGAAAAAAAGTAGATATTACCCAATGTGAAACCATAACATAGAATTATTAACAAGAAGGTAATATAAACCCATAATAAAACCCTATATGGTATTATAATTAAGATTTTTGTGATAGATGTACAATAAATTTATATTGATTATAAAAGATCTTTTAATTAGTGTGATTAGTGTTAAGACACAAGGTAAGAGGATTTCATCACACTTTTTATTTTTGTGAGATACGTGATTTATTCAACACAAATTACTTTTATGGGGTGTGTATACCCAACACGTATTTATTAAATGATTATTATACATTCATTTATTGATATTTAAATTTCCATTCTTCTACCTTTATTTCATTGGGTTATTTTTTCAAGAGATACCTAATTGAAAAAATAGTTTTTTCTCATTTTTCCTTCATTGAGACACAAGTTTTATTATCCACATACATAATTTTTCAAGGTTTATATAAATCATTTGACACGTTATATCTTGAATCTACATCATTTAATGATATTTGAATTTTCATGTAATTTCACATTCAGACAAGGTTTTATGGTTCAATTTTACTAATTGACAAGAGTTTATTAAAACAATAACATAACTTTTCAATATTTTATTTATGTTTTTTTGCTTACATTAATGAAATATTATGATCCATATCTTTGGAAAACACATAATTTTTCCTATATTATGGTTATTAATGAAAAATTCATGTATTGGTACCATTTTTCAAATATTATTTAGACAATATAGGTAATAATGTGTTCTTACGAATTCCCAAATTTATCCTTTCTTCGGTCAAAAATTGGTATTTCTTAAAACAATGGTTTCTAAGAAGCGTTCCCATGAAAATTACACAATTCTCCTAAAATATTTAAAATATATTTTTACAGTTTTTTTATTTTTTCAATGTTTTCAAAGGAATATTCTTATAAAATTCTGAATGAGGAATTTTTCTAACGTTTTTACTGTTCAAAAGGAATATTCTTTTAACCTCAAGCGACATGTACAGACTTACCTGCCATCACTTACATAACTACTTGTTTCATGTTTAAGAGGTAAATTATTAATGAATATTTTTTAAAATATTTTTTAAATTAAATGTTTTTTAAAAGGATTTTAGGCTTCTTTTATATGTTTATAAATAAAATGGGTTTCAAAAGGTTTTATATTTTAAAGAACCATTTTCAAAGAAGAAATGATATTTACAACAAGAAATGTTTCCAAAATATCATTCCATGTTATTTTCCATCTAAGATAATATCCATTGATGTTACTCATTCCCATCTAGGAAATTATCTAAAGGATTCATTCATATTATTTCATTAATGGTTTTTATTTGATAGAATGAGTATTATGATACCCATTTCACTTCCATGGATTTTATGATTTTGAAACCCACATATTTTCATAGGTTATGATATTAGGAAGTGATTTTTAATCCTATATAAATTCATAGGTTATGATATGATTAAATGTTAATGAATCCAATTTCATTTAATAAGATATGATTTTATGTTTATAAACCTGTCTCATCTATGGGTCATGATATGATTAATGTTTTATTATCATATGGCACATATATGAATGATTTTATTATGATATGTGTGGGATCTATATCTACCTCCAATGAAATATTTAATGATAAGTTATATATGATTTAAGAGGGTAAACAGGTTTTAGTCCAATATTGAAAAGAATAAGGTACGTGGGTTGTATCCCAAGCTTAAAAACAAGAAGGTAAATGGGTTAGAGCCCAAGCGTAAAAACAAGATGATAAAAGGTTTAGGGCCCAAGACCAAAAAAAAGAATGTACATGGTTTGTAGCCCAATCCTAAATGTAAGAGGGTACATGGTTTGCTAGTCCAAGCTCGAATTAGGTACATGGGTTCTAGCACAAGACTAACATGTATAATGGTCTTGGTAGGTAGCCTTGATATATAATTTTCTATTCTTATATGTATACAAAAAATTATATGTATTATTCCTCAATTACGGTTTCATGGATCATGATGTTTATTTATATATGATTCATGTCTTATGAACTTCCAATACTTATCCTATAACTCATGTTTTCAATCTTTGATATACAAGGTATGATATTCTAATGCTATGAACACATTTTCATACCCCTATGTTCATGTTTATTTTTACATGTATCCCTTTTTTACCCTTATAGAGTATATATTCTCACTCATTTTTTATGTTTACATCCCCAGGTTAGAAAGATATATTTCATGTATGATATGTATAAGAGGGGTTATAGTCATGGAGATCCTAGTGGGAGAAATTGTATCTATCTTATGTACTTGTGTTTATTTTTCCTAGTTTCCAATGTCACTATACTAATATGGTCTTCAGGAATATATTTTTATAATGTTTTATGTTTTCTGCAAAAATAATGTAAATGTTAATGTATAAAAAGTGAGGGTCACTATAGATGGAATCGTAAAAAAATGTTTAGTTAACCTTTGGAATCTAGGATGATAAATCCCTAGTAAGAACCCTATGGTCATGGCTAAGGAAATGATTAAGGATTAAAAAATTATAGGCAAATGACCTTGAATTTTGGTAAAGGATATAATGAGCAGTTTCCTAGGAATATATCCCAGTCTGGATAATCCAAGTGGATAAGGATCTGAAACATATGAACCTAGGGGTATCAACTTTGATAAGATGTTTTGGTCCTGACTCGTGGTAATCTGGAACAAAACAACGAGCTTTTCTGCACACCTGGTTTGAAACTCATGGAGGGTATGATTTGGGAATTCAAAATCTCTTCATGAACCATCATGAAATAATTAAATAGATATTGGATATTAATAACCTAGGATAAACCTATGGTTCCAAATATTAAGGAAGGTTTCAAAATTTAGGACATCAAATTAGTGACTTTTCATGATTATGTGGTTCCTCTCTATGATAACAGTTTCATTCTTGATGTTTTTTGGATTTAGTCAATGGTTGTAACCCAAGGAAACACGATAATGTATTTTTTGAGGGAAAATATAATGATTTTTATCATGAGGATCTAAAGTATTTGGGAGCTAGAATAAAAAAACTCAGTTCTATGATCACAAATACTTCTCAAGCTATGAATCACGACGAACTTCCAATCGATCAAAGGAGGGAACAAATTTATACTAAGTCATTCAAGAGGAAACTTCAACCTTATTTTAGTAGATATTCTAATACACTTGCTACTAAACATTGTAACAATACCACTAAAATTATATTCTTTATTCTCCAGTGTTTGCATCATTAGGAATTAATTCTATTTGTTTAATGGTTAGAAGGTGACGCAGACCAGTGGTGGACTCTAATAAAGAATATGAGGAAGCAAGATGAAATTGAATCCATGGATTGAATTAGAACATAATCTTCAATAAATAATTTCCTTGTGTTTCTCATATGAATATGAAAAAGGAGTTACTTGAGTTTAATATAAATTATCATGAATCTTTTAGTTCTTACAAGGCTAATTTCACAAGACTTTCTAGGTACATTTATGGAATTATCATACAACCCAAAAGTATGGTTGATTGGTTCTTTAGTGGATTAAATCCATGTTTCAGAAGGGAATTGGACCTAAGATACATTGGTATATATTAAGTGATAGTTCATTATTCAATTAAATTTTAAATGGAGGTCAGATCTATGTATCAATATCACAGTTTTAACAAGAATAAGAAGATGGAGTTCAAACAACAAACTTTAGAGATAAGAAGATTAATTTTATTTTATTCTTTATGCGTGGAAAGAAGTTTAGTGTGAATTTCATTAGTGTGATGAAAAAATGTTTTTAGTGCGTATTGGAAGGACACTGATTGGATGAATGTCGAATTGATTGGAAAAACTTATATAGTGATTCGAATAATGAGAAAAAACCTCAGGATGAACCTCCCACCCTTTAGTTTTTCAATTGAAGTGATTTTGGGAATTTCTCCATAAAGTTCCAAAATCCAAGGTTTAATAATAGTGATCATCTCTCAAAACCTCTACATGAAATGAAAAAGTGAATACATATGTAATCACAACAAATGATGTGATCCATGATAATTGGGGAACTCCATAGTGTGGAATTTCCTAAGGTAATTCGTAAAAAGAAGATCTATGAAAATACTATGGATCCTTTAGTGGAATGTGTTATGAGTCGAATAATTGATTATCTTTATCTTCATGAATTTAGGATTTATAAAATCAAATTGATTTTTAAATTTTCAAGTATAGACAAAAAAATAAGAGCCTATTTAAGGAATAAAGGGTGAATTATCTTTTGGAAGAATTTATATTTTCAGTAAGGGTTTATGGAAATTAAAATTATAAACATGTATTCAAGAGAATATATGATAAATATATCCACATGTTTGGTATGTGATGACCCATAGGGGATCAATGTTAATATGAATTTTTAGCCTTCCTTCTACAATTTTGGAGTTTCATCTTTCAGAAGGTTTATAAGGATAACCATTCAAGAAAAGTTTATGTTAAACTTTAGATGAAGTATTTATGTATTATGGTTGAATAAAAAACTATAGTTAAAAGGATATTTAGTGATTAAATGTATTTTAGGGATTTCAATCATATTTTGGAAATAAAAATGAAGGCCTTCAGTCCATTCAGATATTATGTGTTTTTAGAAAAGGACAACATCTATGTTAGGTGACAACCAATCAAGTCTGCATGGTCGTGGGGCCTAAACCCTTGACTGAAGGATGATAATGGTTTCACTCCAACCATTATCCCACACAATATATCGGTTAATATATAATTAATTTTTATGAATAATTATCTATTATTAAATAGTAGTGCGACTTTTTATGTGTTTATATTAACGTATTATCCATATTGATTTTTAAGAATATTTATAGATAAATAGTTAAACCTTTCATTATTTTATGGGTCTTATGATATACTAAAAGTGTATTTTAGAACTTCAGACATCAAAGATAATTTCTGGATGTCCATTATGTGGATTAATGGATGAATTAGAAGTTGATAAAATCCAAAATAAAGAATGAAATTTTAATTATAGAAATATATCAAGTATGCATATTTCCTTATATTCTTGGTTAATAATAGAATTACACAATGTGAGGATAATGGTCAAAATAATTCTTTGTCCTAATACATTAATTATTTGAGCCTATGGCCTTTTAAATCACTACAGATTTATGACTTTGAGGCCCTAAAATTTTCTTTGATCATTTAATTGCTTGTGATTGATGAACTCGATCACTCCCTATAAATATTTACATTTCTCCTCCATGTGGAATATTCACTCCCAAACTATGTTCGCATATGTGGAAACCTAGTTATATGTTACATTGGGTGAGCATCATGGTTCCATCTTTCCTTTTTAACATATGTTTTAGTATCCATTTTTATATTGCAGGTTTCTATGAATGAATCTTTGAAGTATTAGACCTTTGATAACCTAGAGGAGTTTTTAGGGTGAAATTAATTTTTTCAGGGGTAGAATGTAACACCTAATTTGTTTTGAATTAATTTTTTTCAAGATAATTTAACCTTTGGGATAATTTTCATTTCATGTAACGCAGAAAATAGATTATTTTATATCAATGCACTATGTTTGGCTTGCGTTATACACATCAATATGTTAATAGTGCACTACAAACAACATATATTTTAGCTTTATCTGTAAGGAGTGCAGATGTTAGCTTGAGACTTAGCATACATTACACACAAAAATAACATGGCCTATATAAAATGCAACACCAACATAGGCTTCGTTACTAGAAGTACTGAGTTTCTATGAAATGTATTTTTGATGTAATAATTATTTAAATGATATAATTATAATCTAGATAATAAAATAGAAATATGAATAGTGATAACTAATTTTCAGGTATTTTTTTGGATTTATATAAATAAAATATATTGAAAATGAAATATATGGTTTTTGGTGAAGTCTATATATGTTTTAAAATACTATTTTCTCAAACAAACTACCATTCAAATCTTATGTGAAAAATGGTAAAATTATTTTAATATGAATATAGTAGTTATAATTGATAAAATAAACCTCATTATTGAATTTATAATGTGTATATTATTTAATGGTTAATTTTTGGGATTTTTTTGAGAAACATCATTTTGGGATCAATTGTGAAAAATAACAGATTTTAATTCAAAACTACCTTTTGGTATAATTTACTTATAAGGTTAAATTATATTTTAATTTTGTTTAAAAGTTTAATTATATCATATTTTTATAAAATAATCCAATTTAGTTCATTAGAATCAAATTCAATTTGAAATTCTGTATAAGAACATCGTAGAGTTTTGGAAGTTTTTTCTTTTAAATCCCAAAGTGTCATCCCGTCAGTGACTTTATTTTTATATCACATTACGCCACATATGTGAATATAATTTGGGAAAATAAGTTCAATATTTGGAATATTCAAAATTTAAAATGTATTATATGTTAAAATTTGTTTTTACTAAAAATATTAGTGAAAGTGATATAAGTTAATTACAATGGTTAAGAGAAAAATTTGTTTAATAAAGTACTAAACCATAATATTAAGACCCAAAATGACCAATAAACTTTTAAAAACCCCATTTTATGGACATTAATATGATTTTAACCATATATTCTTGAGTTGGGTTGATTTTTTATGACTTTTTTTAAAACGTGGCCAAACCTAACTTTCTTTCAAAAAATTCCAAGTGTGCCCTTTTCCTTTCCTATAAAGGCCAGTACCTCTCCCTATTCTAGAAACCTCTAAAACCACTTAGGATCTCTAAATATCATCCCAATAAAATTCCCAAAATCCATCACTTCATCGTATAATCCTCTTATTGGGAAAAATAAATCAATGGATGTCTTTTGGTACAAACCAAAAGGAGTTACCCGATTAAGAGGCAACAAATTCTCTCATGCTCCTTTCATTTATTTTATTTCTCCATTCCTCAATTCTCTTTATTGAATAATTTTATAAAAAAATGTAAATTCATTATAATATTATTTTTTAAGATAATATTTTTACCTAAACTTACTAACACCTCCATCAAATGGGTAACAAACATATCGTTTAAGTGTCTCGTGAACTACTGCCTCATGATATGATGATTGTTAATTTTTTCCTTTACCACCTATCATGTAGGACATTTTGATGGAAAATATATTCATATTTTTTATATATTTTATATTTATTATGTATTTAATAATATTTAATCGTTTTACTAGACATTTCTTTATAAATTCTATTTTGTGTTAATACGATAATTTTGTTCGAGGATGTGTAGACTACCGCCCCCTCAAAGCGATGTGATTTGTTTAAACACTACATGAAATGTATTTAGGATGAGGTTAGTGAATATATATGATATATAAATGTTATAATCAATATAATATAATAATTATTGATGTACATGGATTTTACTACCATTTTTATAATTTTTTTTATTTAGTTTTATGTAATTTGTTAACCGCTTCTTGTGTTTTTAGTTTATATTTGTAGTTTTAAATATTTCAGTTGTTTTTATAGTTTTTAGTTAATTTTATATTATTTATGTATTTTCATTTTTTAGGTTTTATTAATTTTTACTTTATTAAATTTTCATATTATATTTTTTAGTTTAATTAATATTAGTTATTATTATTATTAGTTTATTAATTTATCTTGTAAATATAATATTATATATATATAATTATACTTATTATTAGTATTACTACTATTCTTATTAGTATTATTATTATTATTATTATTTAACATAATTATATAATTAGTTATTTAAATTTAATTTGAATTTAACTTTTTTTATTTTTCTTTATTTCCCCCCTTGACATGCTCTCCACCCCTCCCTATTCCCACACCCCCACTTCCCACCTAACTACCCACGTCACCCCTCCCCATTTTCTCCATTTTCTCTCTCCAATCCCCCCAATCCCTTATCCCCCTACCTCTCTCCAATCCTCTCCCCCACTCACACCCCAAATAACCCGCACCACCCATCCACCCTGCCCATTAATCCTCATCCCCTTATTCCAACACCTCTCTCTCCCTACCTCTCACCGGCCCCCTCCCCTCCCCATCCCGCCTACCCACTACCCCCGCCCCCTTCTCACCCCTTGCCCGCACATCCTATTCCCCTATACCCCCACTTCGCTCAGCCAACACCCGCTCTCCCCTCACCCGCCACTCCATCCTCTCACCCCTATTCCCTGCTACACAGCCACCATGCCCTCTTTTCCTTAGCCTCGACCTTCCCTCTCCTCACCCGCTTCCCAACCCAGCTGCCTCAATACCACCCCACTCTCGGCTTTTTCAACATGCATCAAACAGCAACAAACCATCACCTGGATCACATCGGAGGTTCGGATACATCATCGGCGTTATCTTGGCTTCTGGAGATTCACACGCACGATGAGTGCAAGCGTAGATCAGAGCATATTTTCAGTGGCATGGTGGTTTGATTCGGGTGCGGCGTCAGAGAATGCATGGAGAAGAGCGATGATTATTATTTTGCGATCATTGATAGCATCTCACGGTGACCACAACAATGACACGAGCACGTTGATATATTCAATTTATTATTTTATGTGTCGTGTCATCATGATGGCATGCTAATCATTTTTTTGTCGGAGTTGTGACAAAAGTGACGGTAACTACATGTCTTTAATTTATCCTCATGTTTTTCCATTTAAATTAATTTTAATTGTATTTTTATTTAATTAATTATATCTACGTTGAAATTAATTGTTATTTGGGATCTACACACATGCTTTGGTGCCCGTTCGTGTGATACCTAATAAGTAATCATGAACGGGATTTCATCAGAGAATTTATTTATCCATAATTCAATCAAGAGCACGAGCAAATTATGAATAAATAAATATATTAATTGAAAAATTAATATTTTGTGTGTGCGCTTCTTCAAACTTGTGTTAGTGATACTGAATAAGTGATCTCATATGAGCGAACCTGACGCAGGTAGATACTTCAACTTTGTGAGAAACGGGTCGTCATATTTCACTAAGTGATTCAGTGCTATAATGACGCGCAAATTATTCGTCAGCATAGAGAACGAAATGGCGGATAATTTGTGTAAACATTAGAATGCTTTCTAACATCAGAGAAGGAGACTCACTAGTATTTTGATTAAATTTGGAATCAGTGATAATTTAATAAATAAATATTCAAATGTGGGAATTAAATAATTGACATTTCAAGCACTTAAATAGATGTCATGACTCTGAAACTTACATCTCCACTGGTTTCTTTCATAGCTTAATTCACTTAGATAGTTTAGTCAATTTAAATAGTCATTTTTAGAATAGTCATTTAGTTTTTTAGAACTTAGTTGTTAATCACATAATTAAAACTCATCAACCTGAACATTCCTCCAAGATGACATTTCCTAGTGTCTACCCACATTATCTCTGTGGTTCAACCCTTCTCGCCACTTCTACAGTATTTAGTAGGTAAATAAATATTGCAAATTTTCACACATTGCGACGCACGTGCCAAATTTATGGCGCCATTGCCGGGGAGAATAGTAGCATTAGGAGTTCATTCAAAATAGTTATTTTGGTCAAAAATAAAAAAAATATTAAAAATAAAACCCAATAAAAAATAGTTTACTACTCTGGGAATTTTTCATTTCAGGGATTTTCAAGACACCCAGAAGTTCAAAATGACGTGGGCCGTACCACACAATTACAACTAGTACCCGCCCTACACAGCCCTAACTCAAGGTATGACTTATAATGATTCACCGCACATGAGTTATCCAGGTAATATAATTTATTTTAATGATATTTATTCATGTCCATTCTATGATCCATATGAGAATATTTCACCATGATATGAAACAAGTCCTTATACATCTGTTGATCAATTTCAAAGTCAATGCATTCCTGAAAATTTAGAACTTGATAATTCCTGTCAAATAAATGATTCAATAATTGACCCTTGTTGAATTGTGATATCACTGAGACAAATCAGAGGTTTGATCTTTAAGATGAATGCAATGAAAAGTTTCTTTCCTCAACAAAAGATCTAGAAAATCAATTTAAGAATTTAGTAAATCAAATGAATCATATTTCCAAACTAGCTGCTTTATTACCACTTGATGATCTAATTAAAAACAATTATTTTGAGGAGAGTGAAATAGAGGTTCCATTTGAACAACATCTATGTCCTGAGTCTGATAATGAGATTGATCTTCCTTCTTATCATATAATTGATGACTCCCCTCCATCACAAAATAATTCTACCAATCTAATCACATTTCAAGAATATTAGAGCTTAATCTTCCACCCTGTTGAACATAAAAATCCCATTTAAAATGTGATTTCATGTCCTTCTTTTAGTTCACAACCCAGTTATCCCAAACTGAATAAGGACACATTCAATGTCTATCAAATTGCACCTTTTAAAGATGAATAAAACATTTAACTAGGACCATTCTTTACCATGATAGATTCAGTATTGAACCAAGAGACAATGAATTTCCACACTTAAGTGGACATCACTTCAAATGACATTGAATCACCTCTTTCTGAAAATCTTTGTGAGTCTGAAATTTTTTCTAAAATAGAGACTTCTGAAACATTTCTGGAGTCGGAGAATCAATTAGAATTGGTGGTAGAGAACACTCATAATTTTCAATAAATAATAGAAGAATGTTATTTCTTAGAGGATCATGAGTTTGTGGTGAAACATGTACCAACAAAGAAATATGATGAGGGCGGTATAGAGGAAAATTTTAAAAAAGATGTCATTCTTGACATAATTGAGTCATCTGATCCAATTGATCCCACACCACTTGTTCCATGCGTCGAGGTTAAAAACACTTCACTTGAAACACCACATATGCTAACAATATTTTTGACATTGGCATAATCAATGAAACCATCGTGCACGAATTGAGTTGGAAACCAGTGGATTTTCATGTGCTAGTTGTTGGGTGTGAAAATGAATTGGGATGAATCATCAACCTAGATACTGCATTCAAGGATGATATGGATATAATCCCACCACTGAAGGAGTCTTATAAAGGCACTTTTTGACCTGTGTATGTTAAAAGAGGTAATATTCTTGATCTTTCCGCTGAGGACCTTTTCCCAAAATTCAATAATTCAATGAGTCTTTCTTCAGGCGAGGTATATTCATTCCCTTTTGAGTTGGAATATTTTCATTTCATTCCACACATCCATTATTCTAACAAGATTCTGTTGATATTTTGTGCAGCTTGTAGGATAAACTCATCTTCAACGTATGGATTCCACACTATAAATGAAAAAGAAGCAGATGCATGTTTTACATTTCCGTTCGATCCTGGTGGAGTTTCAACAATGTCTGGATGAAGACGAAGTAAACATAGCGCTCAATGGGAGGAAACCAATCATTTTTTTGTTTTATTTTCACTTCATTTAATTTCATTTAATTTAGTTTTATTTTAAATAAAATTACATACATTTACCGCAATCTGTTTTCTCCCGGAACAGTAGTGGATTTAAATTCATCATAAATATTTTTATCATCCACATTCTGTTGATTATGGTGTGACTTCTTAGATATGATGCGAGTAAGTGCTGTCAATGTGTAGGTTTTATAAGTATACCATTTCTGGGGCTTCATTTGATACATACAACCTCTCCATGTCTATCTACCCTTACATAAGGAATTGTTTTATTTTTTCCATATTTTATGCTTCTAGAAACACCATGTAAACTAAAAAAACAAGAAAATTTTGAAAAAAAACTAACATTCCTGTCAATGATGAACCCACATAAAAGCCATTGTATTTTTCCGCAATATAGTCAGGAACATACCACTTGTGTCCCTAGACAATTTGGGTACATGATTCTTGTATGACATGGTTTGATCATTGATATCATGACTTAGACTATTTTTGATATTATTTCATACTTCGAAAATATTTTTCAAAAACTTTTATATTCTTTTTAGACACTTATTTGCACTCATGCTCATTTGTGCTATCCAACATTATATTTCCATACCCATGAGGACTCTGATCCATTTTAAATCATCTCTTATTTATCTTTTTCTTGAGGGAATCTCAACCATGTTATGTCTTCTAGAACTTTCCATGTTTTCCCATCAAAGCGATAGTAATTTTTGAAAGTTGCACTAAAATGATCGAGGCATCTGTTTGATTATTTAGACCCATTAACCCACTAAGCCACCCATACATTTTCTCCATCGTATAGCCCTTAAAATCCATGAAGGAGCCTTTTAGGATGAGCCTAAGCCGATAACCTTTCCTACCAATTTCTTGAGTTTTTTCATGATAATGTTCAATCTAAGTGTGGGGGAGAGATTTACTCATGGAGAGGGTTCTTCGAGGGGAATTGAGTCATTTGATGTACATGGATTGACATTATCCCATCCTAATCATATGAGTTATTTTTCACAGTATCCACATTCATTACATATATTTTGATATAGGAATATAGAATCCTTATGGTTCCCATAATGAGTTCATTGGTGATCATTACATGGTAACCCTGACTGACAATTATCATTTTTATTGCTTAAAATAACATACAAAAGGAGACAAACATCAAGGAGGTCGGAAATAATGAATCCCCAAAGCATTGTTGATAAAAAATTTGATTCCTTCAGGAGGAAAGGATCCTAAATTAAGGAAGAGGGAAACATTATGGCTTGAGGTAGCCTGGGATTCCAAGAAGTCCACAAATTTATTCCCCTCACGCCAAGTGTGGGTGATCCCCATATGGCCCCCCCTAACTACCCACGTCACCCCTCCCAATTTTTCTCCATTTTTTTCTCTCCAATCCCCCAATACCTTATCCCCCTACCTCTCTCCAATCATCTCCCCCACTCATGCCCTAAATAACCTACACCACCCATCCACCCGCCCCATTAATCCTTATCCCCTTATTCCAGCACCTCTCTCTCCCTACCTCTCACCCACTTCCTCCCCTCCCCATCCCGCCTACCCGCTACCCCTTCCCCCTTCTCACCCCTCGGTCGCCCATCATATTCCCCTGGACCCCCACTATGCTCATCCAACACCCGCTCGCCCCTCACCCACCGCTCTATCCTCTCACCCCTATTCCCTGCTACCCAGCCGCTAAGAACCCTTTCCCTTAGCCCCGACCTTCCCTCTCCTCACCCGCTTCCTAACCCAGCCGCATCAATCCCACCCCACTCTCGGCTATTTTTGCATGCATCAACCAGCAGAAAACCATCACCAGGAGAGCAACAGAGGTTCGGATATGTCATTGACATTCTCTTGGATTCCATAGATTCACGTCTCATAGCGAGTGCAATCACATATCAGAGCATATTTTTAGTGGAGCGGTGGTTTGATTCGGGCGAGGCATCAGCGAATGCACGGAGCGGAGTGGTGATTATTATATTGAGAACATTGACGATGTCTCGCATTGACCACAAAAATGACATGAGCATGGTGATATCTTCTATTCATTATTTTATGTGTCATGTCGTCATGATGGCAGGATAATCATTTTTGTGTCGGAGTTGTGACGAAAGTGACGGTAACTACATGTCTTTAATTTATCTTCATGTTTGATTGACTTTTAAATTAATTTTAATTAGATTTTTATTTAATTAATTATATTTTTGTTGAAATTAATTGTTATTTGGGCTCTGCACATATGCTTTGGTGCTCATTCAAGTGATACCTAATAAGTAACCATGAATGAGAGTTCATCAGAGAATATTTTTATCCGGAATTCGATCAAGCGCACGAGTGAATTTTGAATAAATAAATATATTAATTGAAAAATTAATATTTTGTGTATGCGCTTCATCAAACTTGAGTGAGTGATACTGAATAAGTGATCTCATATGAGTGAACCCAACGCAGGTAGATACTTCTTCTTTTTGAGAAACGGGTCGTCGTATTTCACCAAGTGATTCAGTGCTATAATGACGCAAAAATTATTCGCCAGGACAAAGAACGAAATGACGGATAATTTGTTTAAACATTAGAATACTATCTAACATCAGAGAATGAGACCAAATAGTATTTTGATGAAATTTGGAATCGATGATAATTTAATAAATAAATATTCAAATGTGGGAATTAAATAATTAACATTGCATGCACTTGAACAGATGTCACGACTCTGACACTTCCATCTCCGCCGATTTCTTTCATAGTTTAATTCACATAGATAGTTTATTCAATTTAAATAGTAATTTTTTAAATAGTCATTTTGTTTCTTAGAACTTAGTTGTTAATCACATTATTAAAACTCATCTTCATGAACATTCCTCCAAGAGGACATTTCCCAGTGTCTACTCACATTCTCTCCATGGTTCGACCCTGCTCGCCACTTCTACAGTAGTTAATAGGTAAATAAATATTGAAAATTTTCACGTGTTGCGACATGAGTGCCAATTATATATATATATATATATACACACACATATATTTATTTTCTTTTCTTTCTTTCAACACAATAATTAAACAAAATAGCGTTCATGCACACATACGACTTACCGTCTCCGTGAACAGTGTATTTAGTTTCATAATTATTTATTATATAGATTATTATAATAAAAATATAATTAATATAAATTATACTAAAATAATGGTTTAAATTCTGTAAATCATTATATATTTATAAGGACCAATGATATAACAAATTAAGACACATGCGAAAAACAATGATGATATTACCCGAAGTGAATCCTTAACATGGAATTACTAACAAGAGTTTAATATAAAGCCATAATAAAACAATATATTATATTATAAGTAATAATATGGTTATTATTATATATATATAAAATAAATTTTTATTTATTATAGATGATTTTTTAATGAGTATGATGAGAGTCAAGACACATGGTTAAGGAATTTCATCTCACTTTTTATTTCCGTGACATACATGCTTTATTCACCACCCACCCCTTTTTTGTGCTGTGTATACATAAAATTGATGTAATAAATTATTATTATACTTAAATTTATGGATATTTATATATATATATTCTATGATATTTATTTTATGGGGTAAATATTTCAAAAGATAACAAATTGGTAGAACAATTTTGCCTCAATTTTCATTCATTGATACACATGTTTTATTATGCACCAACATTATTTTTTGAGGTTTATATACTTCCATTTGAAATTTGATATCTAGAATCATCTTCAGTTCATGATATTTTATGATTTATGTAATTTCAATTTCTTACATGGTTTTATGGTTCAATGTTACTACATGAAAAGTGTTTATTGAAATAATCTCATCACTTTTTTAGATTTTTTATGTTTATGCTCCCTCTGATAAAATATTATAATTCATCTATTAGGAACAATAATGAATTTTTTTCTCATATGGATATTTATTATATATTAATTTATAAGTACAATTTTCCAATATTTGGTACATAAGATAGTTAGAAATGTGTTTTTAAGAAATCCTGACATTACATTCTCTTCTATCCGAAATCTATGTTCCTTCAAAACAATGTATTATAAAAAGGGTTCCCAAGAATATTCTACTATTACCATAATATAATTTAATTTTTTTTTATCATTTTTTAATTTTACTAAAGATTTCAATAGAATATTATTATCACATTTTGAAATAGAAATTTTTCCAACATTTTATCAGGTAAAAGAAATGTTTTTTATCATAAAGACATCTACAAACCTACCATCCATCTATAATTTGAAGATTAATTTTTATTTTTTAATGATTATTTTAATAAATTTATTCAAAATTTATTTTCAAGGAACTGGTTTTCATAAGGTTTTTATTATTTTTTATAAGTTTTTAAGAAAGATGATTTTCAAAAAGTTTTATGTTTTAAAAAGAATTTTTCAAAAAAGGACAATTATTTATCCAAATAAATGTTTTCAAAATATCCTTCCAAGTTATTTTACATCTATTATAGCCTATGTTGATGTTAGTTATGACTTTATATGAAAATATCCAAATATTACATTAATATTTTTTCTTGAATTGTTTATTTTTTTATGGAATGATGCTCATGAAACCCATTTCACTTTCATAGATTTTAGGATTTTGAAACCAACTTTTTTTCACGAGTTATGGTTACATGAAGTGATTACGAAACCTATCAATTTTCATAGGTTATTATGTGATGAAATTATAATTATTACCATTTTATTTCATGGGATATTATTTTATGTTTATAAAACCTATCTCTTTTTATTCTTTCATTATATGATGGAATTTTTATTATATCATGGAACATGTATGATTGATTTTATTATGAGAGAGGTGAAACCTATATCTCTCTCCAGTTAATTGGGTAATGATATGTTTTATATGATTTCATATGGTTCACCACTTGTAGCCAAAGATAGAAAACAATAAGGTGCATGGATTTTAGCCCAAGCCTAAAAATAAGATGGTACATGGGTTGTAGTCCAAGCCAAAAAGTATGAGGGTACATGGGTTGTAGAAAAATATTGAAAAAAGAAGGTATATGGGTTATATCCCAAGACCAAAACATATAGAGTTCATAGGTTGTTTTCGCATGCCCGAGGAAGGTACACAGGTCATAGCCCAAGCCTAACATGTTATAAAGGACATGGTAGGTAGCCTTGACATAAAAACTTTCTATTATTATATGGATGACACAAATTAAAAGTCTTATTCCTCAGTCACAATTTCATGGAACATGATGTATATTTTCTAATGATTCATGTCTTAGGAACTACCAGGATTTATCCCATAAATCATGTTTAGGATATTCGATATAAATTGTATGATCTTATAATGTTAGGATCACATTCTCATACCCTTTTGTTCATGTTTATGCTTACATATCTCCCTTTTTACCCTTATTGAGCATCAGAGCTCACTCCATTTTATGTTTACTTCCCTAAGTTATGAAGATATACTTCATGTATGATTTGTTTAATAGGAGGTGTATTCTTGGAGAATATAGTGCGAGGAAATATAGCTTGCCCATGTACCAGTGTTTACATTTCCATGTTTCCAAAGGCACTAAACTAATATAGTATTTTGGCATTAGTTTCAATAATGTTTTATGTTTTCTGCAAAACTGATGCAATAATAATGTATGAAAAGAGAGGGTCATTATATAATTGTCCATGTTGTGATGATTTAGTGTCGTACTTTGTGGAAGTGGAGAACTATAGGTTTGTTTTTTCTATTGCATTATTCATTATATTAATAAACACCGATTTCATGTCTGTTTAATTTTGGAAATAGATTTATAATGAATTTTTTATATGCGTATATATATATATATATATATATATTTTAAAGAGAAACCATGTTTAACTTATTTTCCAAAGAATGTATTGTATTTTATTTGAAAAACTATTTTTTAAATTTATTTTTCAACTACTATACACACATAACATTTAGAATAGTAGAATATATTTTAATATGAGATTTTAAGACATCAAAAGTTTTTTTGTTCCTTAAATTATTTTTTAATCAAAAATCATGAAATCCAAGGGTGTGGATGGATTTTTAAGAACTGAAGTTGGGTTATCTTGAATATAGAAACATTATAATAATTGATAATTTGAGTTTTCAATGTACATTTTATAAATAATTTTCTTAAAATGTATTTTATGCTTTGGGTGAAAACTTTTATAAATAGTTTTAAAATTTAACCATAGACCATGAACCTTGATATTTTTTTGGAAATTGTAATGCTATGGAATTTTTATTTCCCATAATGAAATTTGATATTGATTACTGTTCACAATGAAAGAGAATAGGATGTTTCTGAAAGTGTTTATACTGGTGGGTGTGAGATTATATATTGAACGGTTAACTGTATTTTTGTGTGTAAATTATTTTTTGGGCACTATTTTATAAAATTATAAGTGATGGATAATCTCAAAGTAAAATTAATTGACCATATAAAATGACCTTAAATGGTTGAATAAAGTATAATCTCATATAAAAACCTAAACCTTTGGTGTTTATCAATTTTAGCCTTCCAATAATGTGTGATATCCAAATAAAGTGTAATTTTCATTCCTATTTTTAAAGGGGTTCTCTTTATCTTAGTCAAACCATAGGAAATGGTTCATACTTTGATCAATAGTGCTAATTTTTCAATGTAATTCACCCTCATTAGTTACAACACTTGGTTAGAATACACCATTATATTTTTTCCCATAAAAATAATACAATCTACAAATAAAATACAAACCATTGATACGTAATTATGATATTTAATAAAGTATGTTTTCCACACTTTTATAATTGAATATTAATATTTTCAAGAATGCATATAACTTCAAATAACATGCTCTTGAGTCTTATTCTAACTCATATAAATTCTTCATTAATTTTGATTTTACTTGTTTGATTAAAATTTTATATCTTTATATGAGAATGAATATGAAGAATAAAATACAATACCTATGAATAAAATTTCTATTAATTTACCTCAAAAACCACGCCGATATGCCAAGGGATTTGATGAATTTTTATATTAATTAATTTAAAACCAATCAGTGGATGGTAGAATAAGATGTATGTGTACTGATTATAAATTAAAGTAATGTTTGAATAGAAATGAAGTATATAAGAATTATATATTGAAATATTTTTCTTATTGACATGAATGTTGGAGTTGGCATGTTGAATAAAATGTTATTATAAGTGAAAACAATGAAAATACTGTTAAAAAAATATAAAGTGACTCATTGGAGGTGAATTATATTTTTAAATTTGTCAAAAGAAGTGTTTGGTTTTACAAAATAAAATGTCCCAGGTTTTAATAGATCAATAGAACATTCATTTGATCTTGAGTAGGTCAATATTACCTAGAACATCAGTGAGAAAAAATAATTTTTATGAATTAGTTGAAGACATACAATAAGAACTATATGAAGGGTCCTCCATGTCTTAATGTTCTCTTTTTTTAAATAAGTTGAATCTTACCAAGTGTCTTAGTGTAATTACAAATACTGAAATGTCCATGAGTTTAGATTTTATTCCTGATAAATTATGTGAATCTATGATCACTTCATCATTCTATGGGATGAATAAAGTCATCCACAAAATTGTACATGATTATAAAAAGATTTATGAATTTTTAAATGATTGCATGATTTAATTGGGAGAAGAGTATAAAAAAGAGGAATGCACAATATTTCATATAATTAGATGGATGTGAACAAAAAACAATGACAGTATAAATAAATGGAACCCCATGAAGAAATATAAGAAGAAAATTCCATCAATGGCATTGTGTTATTTTCCTCTAAAACGATGACTGTAAAGATTATTCATGTCATATAAGACTGCATATGACATGAAGTGGTAGGGCCAGGATAGTAATGATGGATTAATGAGACATCCAAATGATTCAACATCATAGAAAATGTTGGGTTTTATATATAGATTTTTTTCTTGGGATCCTAGGAATATATTTTGGGGACTGGATTTTGATGGTTTAAACCCTTTTAATACATCAAATACTAATTATAGAATTTGGATAGTTGTTTTGATCCCCTAAAATCTACCTCTATGGAATTGTATGAAGAATAATTCTTTCATTATTTTTACGATACTTCCTAGAAGGAAAATTCTTGGAATTTAAATTGAGGTATACCTTCAACATCTAATAAATGAATTAAAATGATTTTAGGATGAGGGTGTGGAAAAATATGATGCTTCAACAAAACAAACTATTCAAATTACATTTTTCTTTATTATAAAAAACTATTAACTTTACTGGACATGTAAATTTATCTTATTGGAAACATATAATGGCTTGTCTTATCCATTTTGTAATTTTGTTTTAAAACCTAAACAAATAACTCATAGTAGAAAAGGTTGTTTTATGTGTCATTATCGATATCATGATGCTTGTCATAAATTTAGTTTTAAGAAGAGATGATTCAATGGAGATATTGAAATGATAATTTCACTAATGGTGTTATATGGTAATGAAATATGGGGACAATTAATGAACATCACTGAAGAATTTGGAAAATGTCATTAGTTTAATGAAATCAGAAAAGTGCATGAGGTGTAGTATCTAAATAACCTAAAATAAAACAATAGAATAAAAAGTGTATATGTTTTCAGACTTCTTTATTATGACTTTACTTTGATATTTCATAATCTTGACGTAATACATATTTAGAAGAATGTCTATAACAATGTAATTTTTATATTTCTTAATGAGAGGGGTAAATATATGGATCACCTTAATGATAATAAGGATTTAGAGTCAGTGAATATAATGCATGGTTTTTGGGAAAATGATAATTATAATTATCCTTTTTCTATTTTTATAATGATAAATCATTAGAAAGAGATATTTATTCAGACTTTAATGAATGTAAATGTTCTATATGGATATTCAAGTAACATATCATGGTACATTGACTCAAAACACAAAAATTTAAATGGACTAAAAAGTCTTGATTCAAATATTTTTCTGGAGAGGTTGATGTTTTGGGATTTTCCTAATAAATTTCCTGAAAAAGTATGTATAATTCATGTGTGTTTTGTACCTTTTTCAAAGATATTTGTAGAAAAACTCTTAATCGAACTGATCCTGATAAACATCAAGAAATAATTATTTTGAAACAATTTCATTTGGAGATTTTATTCCCCCATTCATTATTCATAATATTGATTCATTTGACCATTCATTTGGAAGAAGAATCTAAACATGGTGGATAGGTACACTATCAATGCATGTATCCAATAGAGAGGTACATTGATATTTTTTTGTTTTTGTTGTTAAATTAAATTTTATCAAATATTTTCATAAATGATTTAAATTTGTTTCTTATTTTTATCTATAAAGAACTTAGGTCATTATAAATCATATGAGAGGAATAATACTAAACCAAAATCCTTTTTTGCAGATGGTCACATAGTAAAATAGTTCTTGACCTTCTGTTCTAGATATGTGAATGGGATTGGGGATCAATTCAATCGTGATAGACATGCTGACAACATAACCATGTTGTTTTTTATAAAATAGTCCCAAATATTTGAAAAATAATTAGAATGGGATTAAATTTGAAACTAATTTAATTGGAGTTGGTAAATGCACATAGATATTTCCTACTCAATATTGTTAATACATATCCATTTTTTAATGAATTGTGACTGAAAACAAAGAGGCGACTGAGGGGTTTCTCTCAGAATGAGAAGGAATTAACAAAAGATATCAATAAATATATTTTTGAATTTTTCCCTCATTTTATAGGTATATAATAATATTCACATTATTGACGTGTATTTATTTTGTCTATGATAAAATTAATAGCTTATATCATTTTTTATAGATAATGAATGTTGATAATAGAGCTATAATATGGAATGACTTGATGTTTTTGGCTCGAGGTCCTCTAAGGAAGGCTAAAATATTTGATGAATACAATATTGATGGATTCACATTTCATAAAATTTGTCATGATGAATACTTGAAAAATCCGAATAGTAATGAATTTAAATTTGTAGAGGTGGGATACTGTGGGATGTTTAATAATATAATTTAATTAAACTATCATGGACAATTTTTAGTTATATTATTCAAATGTTACTGGATCAACATTCATTGGGGTATAAAGAAAGATTCGTTACATTTTACTTATGTCAACTTCTCTCATTTGATGGATATCAATGTCCATAAAAAACATGATCCATTTATCATGTCTTCACAAGTGAAGATGGTTTATTATATGGATGATGAAATACATTAAGTATGGAGTGTTTTTGTTCTCATAATGAATATATACTTATACGATATTGGATAGGAATATCAATTGGAAATTTTTGATAGTGATCCTCCTCAACCACAAAGCATTGAACATTGTTTTTCTTAAAATATTGAAATAATTTAACATACAAGAGAGTGCAAAAATGCAGGACTCATCGTAATAGAGGTTGATAATAATGAAGATAATGATGATGAAGAGAATTTAATGTATAAATTGGAAATGAAAATATATTACAATTTCACAATGATAAGTGTTTTTTACATATATACATTGTTTTATATTTTCATTTCTTTTTTTTATAAAAAACATTTAGGTTTTTATTTTTTATACATTTGATATACCTTAAAAATTTGTAATGCACGAATATCGAGAATAAACAATTATATGATCCTATCCTATCAATATATTAGAGCATGCTACCACTACTATCAGCTTATGTGGATCCTAATAATTTTAATATAACCAATAGTGCTAGCAAGCCAGTGAAACTTCTATAATCTAGGGGAAGATTATGGGGATAATTTCTTGTGAGATGGTGAGATTTCCCATTAAAATTACTCATGTTATTTTTTGTAAAAAAAATCTATTTCCATCTGAATAAAAACTCACTATTGAGTACCCAAAAATAAAAACATATAAAAAATATCGCTCAACTATAAAATTCACTGCTAAATGATTTTTGACCCTAAAATACATGAAATTTTACCTAACAACCACTAAATAATGTCTTAGTGGTTTATACCACCATCGGTAGTAAAACAAAATGCCACATAGACTAAATTTGTGTGTAGTGAACATCTTGTAACAACATCAAGCACCCAGTTCCTTTGAGTTAAGAGTGCAGTGTTGTTATGAGGTATACCAAGCATGAGGTGTGGTGTGATTGGACATGGTATGAGGACTGTTGTGTCTAGATAGGGTGTGAAATTGTACACCATTGGGTAGGGTGTGCTAAATCATTAATGTTATTAATAATATATTAATTGTAAAATTAAAATTTATTAGAAAATATTGAATGATTACAAAAGTTATCAATAGAAAACAACCACATATTAATTTTAGAAATGTAGGAATCAAATATAAGTTAATCTGAGTTACGGGTCACATGTGATGTCTATAAATAAACTTTTAGTGTTTTAAAACCAAAAAAATGCATGTTTGATAGTAAAAAAAGTTCTCATATCCCCATGAAATAATTGGAGAACAACTATTTAATTATTTTTCACATGTAAAAGCAAAAACAATGTTCATTAAATGTGTGGTGTACATATAATGACTCAATAAGAAATTTTATAAGATATATATGTTTTAAAAACATGCGTTTGGGGGTAATAATGATTAAAATAACATTGGATTTATCGGAAATTTTTGGACAACAACCATATATTTAATTTTGATATATAAGAACTAGTGACACATCATTTTGAATTATGATTTTCATATTTTGGATGTAAATGATTTTTTAGTGTGTTAGAACACTATAACATGCTTGGAAAAATTAAATCTATAGAAAAAGGAATCAAATTGTTTTGAAATCATTGTAAAACCACCCCTGAGTTATTTTTCATGTACACAAGTAGAAAACACATCAATATGATCTATGGTGTGGTTGTAATAAATCAATAACCACATCTAAAAATCAAAAAAACTATTAAAAAAGCACTGAGAGTTTAAAACCCAGAATAAATGTTGGATTTACATTAAATTAAGGGATGAAGACCATATATTTAATTTTAAAATATAGAAAATGAGGACTCATCATTCTGAATTTCAGTATTCCAGTTATGGTTGTAAATTAATTTGTAGCGTTTTAAAAAAATAAATCATTTTCTTAATGGAAAAAACCATATACATTGATAACATATTGACGAAAAATCATTAGACAGCCACTGATCTGTTATTTTTGATGTGTATACTTAGGCAACACATTGATCTGATGAGCAGTGTGGTCAGAATGACTCTATAACAACTTAATAAAGGTACAGAAACCTTTAAAAACAAATGATATGTGGTCATAACTAGAAAACAATGTCATATTAACTTGAAATAAAGGGAAAATGATAGTATATTTAATTGTGAAATGTATTAATTGAAGACACATCATTCTGAAAAACGATTTCCCCATTATGGCCGAAAATGTATTTTTTGTGTTTTAAAACACTGAAACGTGTGTGTAAAGGTAAAACCCCTAAAAATTACCATATAGTAACATGAAATCCTTGGAAAACCACCACTATGTTATTTTTTATGTGTATGTGTAGACAATAGATCAATTTAACAAGAAGTGTGGTCGGAATGACTCATTAACCACCTCTTAAAGGGATACAAACCATTAAAAACAAGTATTAGGGGGTTAATACTAGGAAAAAAGCCATCGCAATTTCAAAAAATTTGGTAATGAAACTATATATTTAATTTTTAACTATAAGAACTCATGACATAACATTTCGAATGCTAGTTTTTTTTTCCAGGTTTATAAGCATGTTTTTAGGGTTCTAAAACACTAAAACATGCGTGGAATGGTAAAAACCCTAGAAAACGACTTTATATTAACATTAAATCATTTAAGAAACCCCGATGCATTATTTTTTATGTGTACTGATAGAAATCATGTCAATATAATTTGCAGTGTGGTTAGAATGACATAGTAAACACTTATTAAAGGATCAAAACCATTTCAAACAAGTGTTGGGTGGGGTGGGGGGGGGGTGGAAACCAGGAAAAGGAATTGTATTTCCCAAAATTATGTAGATAAAGTCAGTATATTTAATTATGAAATGTAGGAACCAATGAAACATCATTCTAAATTATGGTTTTCCTGTTATGGAAGTAAACACATTTCTCGTGTTTTAAAACAATAAAATGTGCATAGAATAGTCAAAACCTTATAAAATGAGAACATGTTGACATAAAATAATTGAAAAACCACTGATAAGATATTTTATAAATGTACATGAAAACAAAATGTCAATCTCACATGTGATGTGGTTAGAATGATTCAATAACAAATTCTTAAAGGTACAAAAACCAGTTCAAAACCAGGAAAACAATGTTTGAATTCATTAAAATCACTTATAAATGATGGTGTATTTAATTGTGAAATATAGTAAATGACCACACATCATTATGAATGAATATTTTCTTGTTATAGATGTAAACGTGTTTTTAGTGTTTTAAAACACTAAAACATGTGTGTAATGGTCCAAAACCTAGAATACCACTAAAGAGTGACATCAAATAATTTTAAAATAACTACTAAGTTATTGTTTTATGTGTACAGATAGAAAACAAGTCAATTAGACATGTATTTTTGTCATAATGACTCAGTAAACACTTCTTAAATGTATAAGAACCCTTAAAAAATGTGTTGGGGGGGGGGTCAAAACTAGGAAAAAGATTTCATAATTTCCCAAAAGGAGGAAAAAATGAAAATATATTTAATTGTCAATTTTAGGAAATGATGTCACATTATTCTGAATGATGGTTTTCCTATTATGACAATAAATGCATTTTTAGTGTTTCAAAATAGTGAAACATGCATGGAACAATCAACAACCTTGAAAAAGACCACAAATTTACATTAAATAATTATAAATCCACCTCTATGTTATTTTTGAAATATATTGCATTCTATGATATCAAATTATTTATTATTTTTTTATTAATTAAATTTTAATCACACCAGACATCACTTTTAAAATAAATAATAATATATACGAATCCCTTTTTAGTTTCAAGTGTTGAATCTTATCATATATAAATATGTTTATATTTTCAAAGTATTTTTTATTATATATTATTTGTTATATATTGAAATATATGCTAATTGATTAACAAAATAACAAAATTTAGGTGCATCATTATGAATATTTTATATTTATTTTCTTTTTCATGATTATTTTATTAAATATTTTTGTTTTAAATATAGGTGGCAGATGTCGATGTTAAGAAAGAGGTTAACCATTCTGATCCATTACAATTTTTAGAAGTAATTCATGATAGTTCTTAGTTCTCATGGCCTTTTAAAAATTTATCAATTATCATAATGTAATTACCATATATTATGTTTAGTTTTAATTTTTTGTTTCTTTCTTATTAGTGTTAATGTGATGACATGGGGGGTTTTAGTTTATGAGATGTAGTTGAGGCAGCCATGGGTAGTGGAGGAAAAACGATATAGTGGAGGTTGTGACATGGATGTATATTGGTCAGGATGTGGATACAATGGAGGTAGATAGATGTATTGGTTGACAAATGTATTAGTTGACTCATATTGAGGTTATAATGACTCTGGATGTCTGTATATTTGTTATGGATATATGTCGTATGTATAATTTTTTATCATATCTTCATGTTTTAGTTTATTTCATGTCAAATTTTTTTATAGTATTTATTAGTTTTTTTCAAAAAATATGATTTAGCAGCAATTTTAAGAAACTACTGCTAAATACATTAAATAAAATATTTTTAGTGGCAATTAGGGTTAACCTCCACAAAAAACGGTTGCAGAACAAATTATTAGATGTTCAATACATTTTTAAATATTTATTTGGAATATTTTTTTATAAAAAAAACAGTTAAATAAAAAAGACACCACCACTGAATACTAAAAAACAACACTTATTAAAACCATGAAAAATTTATTGAAACCTCTACTAAATGAATAGATTCCATGAAATACCTGACAGTTCATGAAATGGTTAGGATAAAAATTGGTGGCATTTAAACCGCTAAACGATCACAAAAAAACACCACTAAAGACCCTTTTTTAGAATAGATACATATAACATGTTAGGTATGTTTGAATGTTTAATTTTTTAATGACATTGATGTAATGATGTTTTAAAAGTCAAATTGTATGATTTTTTCATAAATGTTATTAATATTTTTTATATTAAATTAATTTTATTAAATTAATTTTAAAATAATATAAATATTTAAATAGGACAATTAGGATAATAAAACATTTAAAATTTCACATCCTTTCCATTTATGATCCCATTTTTAAATTTTAGGTAAAATTATAAACCTTTAATATTTAAATATTCATTTCAAATGTTAATGTTAAAATTGGTTTATCAAGGGGTTATACCAAATGATATGGTTCAACATGATATCTTGGCTTATAAAAATTTAATTATATGACTATATAATAAACATATATTCCCTATCATAAAATAAATTTCATTTTGGAACAAATTTACATTATTTGGGCTCATATACTCATATAATATTTCATGTATTTCCATAAATGAAATTAACAATATATTATACTAAACAATATTTTATTAAATGATTTATAATTAATAAATCTATTATATTCTTCCATGTGAATGGGATATGGTTTATAATATCAATCATAATACATTTTTAGCCACATTCCCTTTTATAAGAAATTTTATGACTCCTAGATTGTGAAAACCTATTATATCACGGTAATCATGAAAATGGTTAATAAGGGGTTATAACTAAATGATAAGGGTAAAAACACAACTAAAACTTATATAACTATTACCAAATAATATTATTTTTACTTATAAATAAACAATATTTTAAATATATTAATTACAAATAGCTTAATTATAAAAAATAACTTATATTAATTTAATACATAATGTAATTCCAAGGGCACCCCACCCACAACCTATAAAAGGACACCCTTCTATATATTCATTATTGTTTTTTGAAAAACCAAGATAAAATATACCCTACCAAATTTTCTTCCCATATTATCTATAAATTAATTATTGGTTTTACTATTTTCAAAATACCATTATAATGGCTTTTTAGAAGGGATCTAATTGAAATTTATCAAAGATGTGGTATTCGTCTTTACCCACTATTTAAAATTTCTTTCATCTTCTACATCCTCTAAATATAATTTACATATTATAATGTAATAAATATTATTTCATAAATATACTTATATTTTATTTTAATTATGGGAAAAACATTTTTCATATCTTTTCCAACCTATAGAAATTAAAAATATCAATCATGTGTATATATTGTCAATCATTTCAACATATAAGTGTAAATTTGTTTAATTTTAATTTTAATTTAATGGATAAAAAGATAAAAAAATGAGTATATTTGATATTTATGACATAATTATGGTTATTTAAATATAATATCTAATTTATCTCCTTACTTTCTAAACATTTGGTAAACAATAATGTTACGGATGCGTACGTGTGGCCCATGACCTCTGCAAAGTGATGCCATTTCTTTTTCACTTCCATTATACATGGATTGAATAAAGATATATATAATTAATATATAAGATATATATATGATAAAATAATTTTTTTGATGTTAATTATTATTTACCATTCTTTTTTTCTACCATTCAAAAAATGAAAATTGTATTCATGTGTATGTACAATCAACCATCTCTATGAACAATGTAATTCATTTTTTATATCAACATTTTATGGATGCCTCAATATATATATATATATATGATGGATATACATATTATATTTATGTAGTTTAATAATACATAAGTTTAAACCATGATAAATATGGAAGTACCTAAACTACCAAACCAAAAATTACATGAAAAATAAGACAATTAACACTCATAAATAACTATTTTAATAAATAATTATTAATAAAAGATGGTTGAAATGTTATTAATAGATCAAATATGATACTATAAAGATGTATATGGTTCTTCTATGTAATTATAATAAATATAAATCTATTATAGAATATATTAAAATCACGTATGATGAAATCTTAACTTGATTAAAGAGATTACATCTCAATTTCCATTAAATTGAGACATATTTGGTATTATGAAAATATTAATTTTTTATGATGTTTTTATACTTCCTATATGATATATTTTAGAAGAAAATATATTTATTCATTTTTATTACCATTTAAATTCATTTTTAAACTATTAAGGGGTTATAGAACAAATATTACTAAAGAGGTAAGAATTTAGTTTACCATTTCATTTTTTTGGACTTATCTTATTTTCATTACAAGAATATTATAATTTATTCATCAAAAACTACATATATTTTTTTATCCTATTTATATTTAAGGATTTTTTATATTTTATTTTAAATTTACTTCTCCATAAAAATTGAATCATGTAAATTAATTTTTAAAATAGAAATAAAATATTATTACAATTTTGATCATATATTTATCTTATCTATATACATATTTTTCAAAAAATATTTAAATATATCTTATTTATTAATATAAAATAATTATTAATAACATTTTATATTAATCATGAATTTTTAGAAGGAATGTTTTTTATGGGTTCATTTTTCAATTTCAGTAATAAATGCCAAAAGGAATGTCACTTTTTAACATATAAAACTTTGATTGATTTTCCCACCCCTATGTGTAACATCTTATTACTGACCATATAGATACATATTTAACCGGGTCATGTATTTTTCATTTTCTTTGACTAGATAGGGTCTATAATGAATTGGTAGGATACTAATAATGGTGATATTAGATATTTCTTGGGTTCTCACCTTAATACCATCATTTATATAGCCTACTAAAGAAATGAATTATGGAAATATGGTTACACATCTTGTAATACCTAAAATATAATTAATTAAATTTTAGTGAATAGGTGACAAGTTTCTTAGTGTATATGAGAATTAATAATTTAATGACCTGTAACCGGATTACACATCATGTAATTCCCAGGTAATTATTTTTAAAAAGGAAACACAACTGATTTATCTTGTGATCCTCTCCCAATTTTATTTTCTCTCAGCCTTAGAGGATTTCCTTAGTGATTTTTGAGCTCTCCAAAACTTATAGGACATTTTTTTTGTATTTGATCATCGTTCCAGTCGTGATGTGATTTATTAGGTAAGCATCCTCCCCATATGGTCAACTCTTTCTCTATTCCTTCCATGAAGTTAGATTGTTCATATTAGGATTGTCTATTATAAAAATCATGACATCAAATCTCATTTTTGGGATAAGTTTTGAGGTTTTCTGCACCTTCGTTCTTGTTGGTGGGTTTTGTTGTGGGCGTTGAGTTTTAGGAAGAAGGTAGGTGATTCTATTCTAATTGGAAAATTTGAATAACCTTAAATTTATTGATTAATTTTATTTATTTATTTAAATTCAATTGTCTAAAATTACATTCAATTGGTTTTGATTAAATCCAATTATAATTATTTTAGAGGTTTGAAATATTTTTGGAATGAAATTGAATAACCACCAATTTTTTTGAATTGGAGGTGTGTTTGCAAATGGATGGAAATAGTTTCAACTGAATTACTAAATTTAATTATTGAAATATAATTGATGGGATTCGATAAATTTTGAGAATATATTAAAATTTTTTGATAAAAAACCCAATGGTTTTATCTTATTAAAAAGGCAAGTTTTTTTTTGTTAAAAACAATTTTCATGTAAAATGGAATTTCGATATTTGGAATGGGGGAATGATATTTAATTTTATTTTAAGTAGTCTTAACCATTGACTGTGTATGTGAACATGAAATACTTAGGTATATTTTTGAGTTATTCCGACATAATGTATGATTAAACAACTTTCTAAAACATAAATATAGTAAGTCTCATCCCTTAGGAGGTAGTGATGAGTCCTCCTTGACCATTTTTCAAAGGACATGTGTTCATGCATATTTTTGTGATAACTTAGAGAGTGAAAAGTCTATGAGATTGAAACTTTCATACCTATTTAAAAGATGACCATGTTGGTCTCTTGTTTATATTTAGGATTGTTTATTCTGGAAATGGGGATGACCTTGTTTGTTTAAGGTTCAAACATTCCAATCGGTCTCTAACGGGTTTATTCATAGAATCAGAAACATCCAATGATTCTATATCCATTTGGACCTAATTTCCAAAGGTAGGTGCTCATTAGTTTGTGGACTGACGAGGCTTATAAATTTGCATTGGTCGAGAGGATGGGAAGTTGGACTTATCACACCTTTTTGGGGGGAATTATTGTCTATTCCGGGACTCTCTTATAGATTTGAGTTATGTTCGTGAATCCTAATAAATTTACCAAGCATGAAAATGAGTTTTTCCTTTAGACCTTGAAATCAATGATCGATATATAACGGATTTAGAGAATCTTTTATATATATTTTAGGTTCTTAATTAATAGAGAATCATCCATATGAATTAGTGATTCTTAGTCAATGGTATCTTTCAATATATTATATAGAAATCTCTTGTTCATTATGATGACCATAATAGTTTTAAAGCCACTCAGTGGGGCACTTGAAGTTTATATTCAGTCAGAAAGACATGAATTATTTTAGAGTTGGGATCATACCCGCAGGTGGGCTACCCACGTATCCTTGTTTAGAAAAGGAATCAGAACCCACGTAGTTCGAATGAAGAAGTTTGAGGTTTAATTCATGATTAATGGCCCAAGGAGATATTTCGTAATTACTTTTACACTCTAAGATCACGAGAGTCATGCTCGGTGTGAGAAACAAGAGGTATCAGTAAAACTTGACGATTGTGCCATGGAATATGAAATCATAAGAAATGATGTGGGCCTTACGTATGTATGACTGCCCAAGTAAATGAAGACAAAGAATTTTATGAAAGAAGCCTAAGAGAAGGGTCCATAAAGGTATTTTTAATTTATGGAGATTTGGGAGTTTAACTCGGGACTTACTCCTGAAAAGGAATCCAAAATTAAGAGGGACTTATGATTGGATTTTATTCCTTAGAAGGAAGCCCAAATCAAATGAAATTAAGACTGGGGCTTATTCCTGAAGAGGATTCCCATATTAAGGGTTGTAATTTGGGGATTACTCATGAGAAGAAGGCCCAAATCAAAAGAACTTATCATAATTCATTTAAGATAAGGAAGACAACAAAGGGACCATGCCACAAATGTCTTTGAAGAGGGTTTTGAAGGCTATCTTTGAAAAGGAAAGGTAGATTTGAGGAAAGGAAGTGACTAGGAAGGAGGCGTGCAAGTTTTGTTCTGGTGTGGAAGTCCTGGTCGTGCAAGTATACTTGCGCGACATGAGTCAACATGGGTAAAGAAGGATCCATAGGGTAATACTTGGGCGACTTTGAACTAAATCCCTTAGTATCATCCCTAGAGGATTTCAGAAGGGTGGCGCGCAAGTTTCCTTGAGAGGGAATGGCGGTGCGCAAGTGTATTCACTTCTCTTAATGGCTGGACACTTAGGCGCGCAAGTATTGATGAGTTCTAATACTTAGGCCTTATTCTTCCTCTTTATAGCTTCCATTCTAGGAAAATAATTACCATATAAGTGTTCGGAAGACGTCAAGAAAAGACTTGGGCGACCAGAGATTGAATCTGAGTTTTGGAAAATTCTTCCTTCAAATGGGCGGCCCATAGGGGCTATTTATAGGACACTGAGGACCTTGGGTGAAAAAATAATTGGGTGTGCAAGTGACTTGCACGACCTATATGTGGCACGCAAGTATACTTGCGCGACCATAAGGAAACTTGCACGACCCATGCTTAAAGTTTTCCTTGTTCATGCCTTTGTCAATTTTTGATGTTCTTCAAAGGATGAATCACTTTATGCTTAAGGTATTACCCTTTACCATTCGTTAGACTCTGTGACGGAAAGTAGCGTCAACAAAAGTCCCCCCTCATAGTTGGATCTGAAAATGGAAAGAGGATTTGACTCTGAGGAAAACATGAAACAAGGTGTTGTGGCGTGCAAGTAGTAGGCGTGCAGGTATTCTTCTGGCATGCAGGGTCCAGCGCATAGTGGTACAACCTTGCCCATAAATATGGGTGCCACTCTCACGCAAAGAACCTGGATTTCAAATCACCTCACTCTCGTCACACAAGTGAGCTCTCATCATGCAGGTGACTTGGCTTTCCGCTAGTTCGCGCTTATGTTCATGTCGCGCTTCTATAGTGAGTTTCTGACTTGCGCGCAAGTACTAGCGAGGGAAAACTTGTGCAACTGTCATGGACTTGCGCGCCAATATTAGACTTTCGCACCTTAATGACTTAGAAATTTTTTCAATTTCATCACAAATTTTATGAAAAACCAACTTACTTAAATGTTAATTATCTAATGTTTGTGCAGATTCAATGGCTCTAAAAAATATTGGATCGGCTGATGAGCTAGCCAGTAAGCGGATTGATGACATGATGAACATCATTGGCCATGATTACTATGATATCTGCGACAACACTCTCCTAGATTTGGCCATGCACTTGAAGAAATATCATGTTAATTTCCCACAAAGTCTTTACTTTCCTTTATATGGACATGGTAATTTTCAAGAAGTCAACACCCCAGAGCCGAAGAATCATACACCTGAGATGCAGCCGCACTACTACCCCTCTATTTCGGTTATGTTGTGCATTAAGGGAAAAAACAATGGTGTGAACTTTCAATTTTTTCCCCCATGCCATTTCCTTGTAGATTTGAAAATGGAAAACCCATGGGCTGATACGTTTTCCATTACCGGTTGGTGGAGATAAGACTATCATGACATTAGAACAATATCTGAAAAGAGTACTCTCTCTCAAAATGGATCTTTACTTCCAATGCTCCATTATGAAATCCATGTATCCATCTTCCAAGTCTCTTGGATAGAAATAGTGTCACTATTTGATCAGCAAAAAATTATCTCAAACCGCACTCAAGAACATTCTTTGACAATTGTTCCAAGAAGAGCTGGTATCACTACGTCTCTTACTGTATCAAATTGAATGAATGAATTCCAGGTGGCTTCTGATGAAGCTCGGGATGCCTTAAATCAAATGAAGAGTTATGTTGAAGGTCTTTTGTAACTCTTGAAAAATAGAAGAGACTGCAGTCTGTGGATGTCCTTCTTACTCTTGTGCATTAATGAAAAATACATTTCACCTTCAATCATTTGGACCTGCATCCTCTTGCTAATTCATTATATATATATTTTTTACCTAAGGCAATGGGCCTAGTATGAATAGTTTAATTATTGGAAGGATTATGCAAATAACCCCACAAACTTTGAATCTTTTTATTGCTCAATATTTCCTAAATCATACTGTTGGTGCCAAAATGTTGGAAGAAAAGAAAGAAGAGAAAGAGGCCCCACGAAGCCACTTCGTGGAGTCCCCCCAAGCAACACGGATGCCACGAAGCAAGGAGGAAGACCCCTCCACGAACGCCGCTGACGTTTGTGAGCCCGCCGCGAAGAAAATAGGCGGACCCCTCCACGAACACCACTGACGATCGTGAACTCGCCGCGAAGAAAGGAGGCAGACCCCTCTGTGAACCCCGCTGACGTTCGCGACCTGGCGCGAAGAAAACAAAGGCCTCTTCATGTTGTGTATGCTCTACTTTACAGTGCCTCTTGCCTATAAATACTGGACTCCCCCTGAGCCCAATGGATGGACAGGACGAACTTTCGGCTTCTCAGCTCCCAAATCGCGAAGCACCCTTTCATCTGCGAATCATGAGCTACACGAGGTACTTTTACTATGCGAGGTGCCTCCCCATTGTCTCGTTTTGATCCCCTATTCCAAGAGGGATGACTTTTGTGAAGCCTAAGTTCTTTCAAGAAGGAAGGGGATCAACAAGGGGACCTGGGTCATCATGGAGAGTTTATTCTTCGCAAAGCACCTTTCATGTACACTTGATCCATTTGCTAGGGCAGGATAACTGTACTTCGCGAAGCACATTACTTCCAGACATCCTACTCCGAGAGGAACCTTTTCTCCATGAGGCAGTGATCCACAGATACCTTTACACTTCTTGAATAACTTCTTATTTGCACCTCTGCCCCATGATAAGGCTAAGGCACCCCACTTCACGAAGCACACCCCTTTGCAAGTTCCCTCCACCACGCAGAGCAGCCAAGCTCCACAAGGCCCCTGCCTATGGACCCCTCTGCTTGGAAATTCTTTCTCTTATATGACCCACCAGGTTTTTACGATGTGACATCAAAGTCCCATGGATGATACAGCCCATAGAGTTGCTTCTCCTAATGCTTCTTCGCATAGGCACGCTAATGGCTATTGCTTCTTCGCATATCCATGCTAACATGGACCCCTCGATGCTTTGCTCTGCGACCCCCCTTCACCACGACATTACCGGTACCTTCCCTACCACAAGGAGCAGAGGGTACCAGTTATGTATGTACTAGGGGTGCGGATTAAACCCACCTCGTCCGAGCTACAGGAAGTTAAATTTCCAAGCACCCTCATCCTCAACACATGATGTTAAACTGTGACATCACCCCGTGCCTCTCACACGGGGTGCCCCTACCTTGGATATTCTCCAGGCCCCTTGGTCTCCACAGGGGATGATATCCTCCTTCTGGGAGTGGCGTTTGTCCACAGGGAAGGGCAACCACCTTGGTTTAATCCCCCAACCATTCTTGCAGGAGGCAGTGCCCCTGTTCCACCCACTCGCTCAGCGCCAAGGCCAGCCAAGGGTGTGGTGGGGAATGATGCTCCCTCCTTTCTTCTTCGGTCCCCAAGGCCAGCGGAGGATGTGATAGGGAATGAGGATCCTCCTTTATTAGGTCCCAATTCCCTCTCCCACTGCGATTTGTCACCCTCGGGCCTCCATCCTGGAGTAAGTCCCGACACCTTGGGTTGCTCAATACATAAGCCCCTCTTCGCTTCCCACAGACACACCCTTTGCGATGTGATCATCAGGTCCCTATAAACTCTTGTTTTTCACACTAAGAATGACTCCTGTGAGCTTAGAATGAGCACCGACCATGACAAACCTTGGGCCGCCTCAGAGCGTAAGCCCTAAATTTCCTCGTCCCGCATGATGTTAAACTGTATACACGAACTACGAGGACTTTGATCCATGTCAAGGCATGGTACGTAGGAAGCCTTGATGAGGTTCAAGCCCAACATCCACCTGGACCAGGGTTCTTATTCATGCCGGTTCACTGGCACCCACCTGAACTACGAGGCCTTTGATCCATGTCAAGGCATGGTATGTAGGAAGCCTCCATGAGGTTCAAGCCCAACACCCATCGGACCCCTGGTCCATATTCACGTCGGTTCACCAGAACCCACCCAAACTATGAGGACTTTGATCCATGTCAAGGCATGGTACGTAGGAAGGATCCACGGGGTTCAAGCCCAACACCCATCAGACCCCCAGTCCATCTTCATGTCGGTTCACCCGCATCCCACCTGATATACGGGGACTTTGATCCATGTCAAGGCATGGTACGTAGGAAGCCTCCACAAGGTTTAAGCCCACCACCTGGTCATTCCGATCTCCTTCACGTCGGCTCACCAACACCTAGGAAACCTAGAGTTTAATCCCCACACATCCATTCCCGAACTATGTAGACTTTGATTCCCTGCTATGGGGATACGTAGGAAGTGTCTTCAAGGATCAAGACAAAAACCATCGTCCATCCTGATTCTTATCCAGGCCGCCACATCCCGGTGTGATCATGACACCTCATTCCCTTCCACAACATTCAGGATGATTCCCACATGCTGGTCCCAATATCAATGTTCCCCCAAATGGGGGTTCTTCAATCTGATCCACTCTAGCTAGTGTTCTAGTCAGCCTGATCCGTCTCCGCTGGACATTAAACTTGCGACATACCCCATGTTAAACACCGGAAGCTGAGTAAAACCTCAGATACATGACTATGGAATATGATTCCCCGCGCTTGATTTGGGATGACTCAGGCTTCCGAGCCCTCGAGAAGCCCTATCATAAGGTACAAAAGATAGACATGCCAATTCCCCAGCATGCAGACACGTCAGTGATGCCTCAACGTGACTACTCCCCCAACTGAAGGTTTCTTCCTTGACCATACCCCTTGGAATGTCCTGACATAAGCAGTGTAATTAACCAGCGTTCATGAAATCATGGAACTGGGAAGAGTTTTACAAAATACGTCCTAATCAATAAGGGAGACCTGTATTAGGTGACGAATTTCGAGGAGGAATCCAAGGAAAGAAGAACCAACATCCCATAATCCCATTTCAATCAAGGAGTAGACATCCCTGGATAAGGAGTGAATGCCACCCGCCATTGGAAAGTGGGAATGCGGGGCAACAGAACAATGTCGACGTCCCCAGAATGTGATGGATGCGGGCACCCCGGTGAAAGATTTGGAAACAGAAATGGTGAACCCGATGTGAAGATCTTATCCCCAATATAGAGATTAGCAGTGCTCGAGACATCAGTAGAGTGACGTGTCACCGGATCCAAATATCCGGTGCTGGGCCCTGCCAGGAAAATAGCAGGCCTGGCGTGAAACTCAGCAGAAGTTGGGGCTGTCGAAATGTTGGGCATTTCGGTCTGCGAGGTTGTCAGTGTGTATCCCTCTTACCGGTCTTGGAATACGGAATGGCGTTGGGGCACGGGGTGTCGATTTCTTTTTCTGTCAGTACTAATGAGATGATCTACCTGCCTTCAAAAACCCAGTTGCTACATCCAGAAACTGATCACCTCGTGCCCACCGACGTAGGGGCAGGTGCAATCTCAATGAGGCTACCCCGTGCGGTTCTACCTCTTCTACGACGACCTCAACTGCCGTGACTACTGAGCACCCACACCACCTCTTCCCATCAGAAATTATCAAATGAAGGGTAATCAATGACCTTGTAAATAGGTATGAGGAGGAGGGGGTCATCCCTATGAGGGACATGGCCCACATAGATTTAGAGGCATCTGTGCCTCGCCGTCAATGCTGCCCTCGAGGGCCGCGCAGGGAGCCGCTGCTCCCCACTCCCACCTTTAATCGTTTTGGGGGCCTATCCTCGAAACGCCTCGACGACTCCATGCCATACGCCAGTGAGGTAGGAGATATTCGGTCCAGCCCGACCAGGGATTCATCCCAGGGGTTCCCAGTGATGGCCCCCACCAGGCCGCGCCAGCGCCTCCACCCGTTTCTCTGAGTTGAAGAGTAGGTAGACTACCAACCTTCACCACAGGTACCGGCCTGACTGACCCAATGCAGGCGTCGGGTACAAGCCGAGGAGGATGCCCATCTAGGGGCGTTAATGTCAGCATCTACTATGGTCTGATCCACCAACGACATGCATCATCACCCCCTACATATGCCGAGTAGGGGCAGCTATACACCCGACCCGAATCGATGCCCCAACCACCTCATGGGCAGGCTAGGTCGACTCTCCTGGTTGCACGCATAGGTAGTGGCCACCACAGACTAACCCACAACAATTCCACCCAGTACGGGGGCCCTCCTCGTGCTACTACCATGGAGGAAACAGAATTTTACCGTTCTCAGGCCCAGCTCGGAGGTATGCCCAATGCCACCTTTGACCCGAATGAGGGCCTTCCCCATGGTAGAAACACCCCATATGGGAGCCTCTCCCGCACTCATTACACTGGGTATGAATCCATCCCTTATGCCACAGACCACCAGGCTAGGGACGTTGCACATCCAGTCACTCTACGATGTGAGGACCTTCCTCACATCCTCATAGCAGCCGACGAAGGCCCTCCTTGTCCTAGTAACTAGAGGGGTGGAGATCAACTTCACTTCACCAGCACCTAACATAGAGGTCCTACCCATGTTCGGTCCAATCAGTACGGGGACCTGCCTCACACTAACATCACCAAAGGAACTTGGCATGGAGGTCCTACCCGTTCTCCCATCAGTTTCAGTGGGGGTCCCACCCGTACCAGCATCTAGCACGTAGGTCCTACCCGTGCCCCATTTGACATCTGCCCTGGTCCTCCTCACACCCCGGCCTACTCAGGCGGAAGTGATCCCCGCCTCAACACTAGTATGGCCAAGGGATCTTCTCGTGCTGGGAATTTTACCTTCCCCAAAGTGCCATCCCGGGGCAGGAAGGCAGGTCATTGCTGCCGCATGAAAAAACTGAAAAGATTCAAACTAAGATCAAACCTATCTGTTTCCCAGATTTTGAAGTAGAGTATGACTCAGCGGTGGAACCCTCCCATTGTTCCTCTATGTCAAGGACCGAGGCAGGAACAAGGCATATCAGCCTCATCCTTCTGGAGTGTGAAGTCTACCGGATTCCCGCCTCTCTTCGTAGGTACATCTAGGAGGAGGAAATTTTGAGGATCCCACAGGTTCCGATTGTGCAGTCACTACCATTATCACTAGAAGTGCCCTCTACCTCGACCAGAGATCATGGAGAGATATTTTGGGGACCGATGGAAGTTGAAAAACAGCGTGACCCATCGCCGGCAACCTCAATACCTACACCCGAAGCTATGACTACCAGCCCGTAATATCGTGACATTGTGGTCTGGTCACCACACTCCTCGGAGGATGGCTTGGAATTCAGTGGTCAGTTGGATCATTCACCGTATTCTTCGCCACCCTGTCTACTATCTCAGCAGTCCACCTCAGTACCGCTACCGGTTCCTCTGCTTCCTCTAGTTGAAGAGTGGGGCAATATGGGTCCAGATCCTAAATCTAAGCCCATGAACATCTGGAACATTATTGCGGAAGATCACTTACTAGAGAAGTTTTGGCCGGCGGCAGCATCGAACTTCTGTGTGCCGGAATCCCTCACCCCAGAGGAAGTCGAGTGCTTTCGTCAAACCCTATGGGCGACGCACTTCCATCTTTATTATCATCGGGTGGTGTACCCTTGGAGCCAAGTGAAATTTGAGGAAATCAGAGAGCAATGATGTCTGGTCGATTTGGCCGCACTCCCCATGGCCTAGCACCCTGAGTCACCAGGTCACTAGAGGATCCTTCAACAAAGATGCGTTTAGAGTTTTAGGGTACTCTGCAAAATCATTAGGGTGGCCACCCCCCATGTGCAAGTCCGTGGCTGGGGGAAGTACACTGCCCTCCTCTTCAGCCCTATTAGACGACAGCCCGAATCGATATGTGATATTGAGGACATGCCCCCAGGAAGGGCCACGATCCACATGGACGATGTCATGTACAATGAGGACGAGCTGGAATTTCTTGATGGAGACCTACCCCCTGAGGGTGTGCCACCATTGTTGGACCCATCCAGGAGGATTACTCGTCAGCAGAGTAATCTCCTAGGTCTCCCTGTGCCCACCAAGTCGTTGGTACTCAGTCAGAATGCCAGTAAGTGTAAAGATCATGTCGGAGCTTTCAAGCACTATGACCCATCCGTCTTAGTACAGAAGACAAAGGAAGACCCCGAAAAGGCTGTGTTGCGCCAGCAACTTGCTGAGTAGAAGAGGTTGGTCAACGAACTTCTGGCCGAACACACTATAGAGCGACGACCCGGCTATGGTGATTCTAGGCCGGGGCAGGAACAACTTCCCCCTAGCGAGATGCCTCTAGGAAACCCTGATCATACCAATCCTATGAACAGGGTTAAAGCCAGAACTCATGGCAAGAGGGAACGATACGTCTCACCAAACCCTCCCAAATGGCACGACAATCTGAGGAATCCGGCCTGGGTTCCCCCAGCTGCCCCTCAGGCCGTTCTACCAGTCGCTCGACGAGCCGTTTAACCCATCTACCATGTTGAAGAGCCCAGAAACACACTCGTAGTTAGGGATCTCCGTCAAGATAGAGACCCCCGTTCGGACGATCCAATGACGACACTCATCGCCTGCCTCGATTCATTAGAAACGCGGTAGGTGGCAGTACCACCAGATGACAATCCATATCCAGTATGGGTGGATGATATGCCTGCACCCCTGAGTTTAGGAAATCCCACTTTCTCTCCCTTTAATAGGACAGGGGACCCGCCACAACACCTGTCCCACTTTTCCTCCCAGTGTGGCCCCATGTTGGGGACTCTAGCACAGTAGGAAGCTGCCAAGCTCTGATATTTTGTGCAGACATTAGAAGGCCCTGTGTTTGTTTGGTACGACCAGCTCCCCATTGGATTGGTGACGGGCTGGGTGGATCTTTTTCGGCAATTTCTATACCAATTCAGCTCCACCACCCAAAAGACCAGCATCACAGACCTCTTCAAGTGTAAGCAAAGGCCTGATGAGCGAGTCACAAACTTTATCACCTGGTGGAAGGGGCTCACATACTCTCTCGACATGCCACTGACTCAGGATCAACTACTGACAATGTGTGTGGGAAATGTCAAGACAGTGCTAGTTCCCTCCCTAATTACTCATAATTATCCTGGAGGTTTCCAAGAATTCTCAGATAAGGCCCAGCACCTCAAAGAAGGCCTGCAATAGGCTAGACAAGCATGTCAGTTTCCCCCAGCAATCCCAGCAAGGAGGGATACCAGATCCGAGCCTGCCGTGGTGGACCTAATAGAAGCCCTCAGGAAGCTAGAGTTGCTACCAGTAGCAACAGCTCTGCAACCTCACAGAGGCCCTCCACCTTAGGCATAGCCTCTTTCCCAGCAGCGACTGCCTCAGAATCGGTAGGTTCCTCCACACAACGCACCACCGCCACCCAGGAAGGACAATCAGGGTCCAACTCCTCAATAGGACCCTATGTCCCCTCGTCAGGGTCAGGCTCCCAAAGCCCCATATCTAGAAAAACGACACCAGACTTACTCATTCAGCAAGAATCAGGTCCCCGGTTACATCCGTAGTGACCTAGAACAGCGGATTGTATGCTTACCTAAGTGTAGAAGGCTGGTAGAGGCGAATCTCACTGATCACCCCAACTACTGCCCCTGTCATCGGATTCTAGGGCACACCCTCATGCAGTGCTATGTGTTTAAATACTAGCTCCAGGACCAAGTCAATAAAAACATAGTCAGTTTGGGCCCGGCCCCGACATAAGTGGAGAGCGTCTTTGTGAGGTCCGAAAGTAGTAGCGACAACAAAGGTGAGTGGAAGTAGGTTCCCAGCCGCGAATCCCAAAAGTACGATGACTGGATGACTCGTAAAATAGTTTCTCACACCCATGGTATTATTCGGTCATTCCTGAATCACTCGGAGCCTTTAGAAGCTGCAACCAGTGCCTCTGAATCATTATCTCATCCGGCCTCTTCCCAGAAGAGCAAGCATCGGCAACACAATAAGAAGAAACATGCTCCACCAATGTCATTGTCATCCCGCACTATCGGTGACTTCATTCCCCCAGATATGGGGATTCCTCCCCGAATCCGCCCAGTGGTGGATGACTATTCAAGTGACAGTCATGGTTACACTTCAGTTAATACTGTGGAGTTGGTAAATCCTTATATGACTCTCGACGAGGGGGAACACTAGGAGAACCTCCCCAATGTCCCCAGCCAACACCAATGTCGGTGGAACAACGACCATATGTGTCATCAAGGCATGTCATCTAGTGCATTCAGCCAGGCCATGCACCCCATTGAGACCAGGAAGCAGGCCCAACACAAATCTCAGCACGCGCAACCTCCTCATCTGGTGTCCTCAGATCTACCTCCACCACTGTTTGTCCTACTAGATCAGGCAGAGCTGCCTCTTCCGCACCACAACCAGTCTCACCCTACTATAGGACAATATCAGTTGTCCGGTCCTTATCTGGTAGCTACTCTACAGGCCATGACCAGTGAGCAACAGGGCGTACCTAGCACTAGCCAGCCGCTGGTCTAGCCGGCAGGGCCCGCCGTGCCTCCAATTGCAGAGCGGCCTCCTGTAAGTAGAAGCTCACGCTTGGCACCGAAGTATGATGTCCTAAAGAACCTTGTTGGCATCCCATAGAGGCTTTCTATCCTTGAGTATCTTCACCTGTCATCAGACATGCATGAGGCGCTTGCTGAGGCTCTAAGGATCCCCCTCCAGTTTGAGACAAAGGTAGCAGCTGCAGAAGCCTTCCACGCTGAGGAAATTGATAATTCCAAATGCCAGGAAGTTATCTCATTCTCTGGTGAAGATGAAGACCCTCCCATACTGGGGAACATTCGATCACTATACATCACTGGTCAGTTCAATGGCGTAGAAGTCAGCTGCTGTCTTGTTGACATGGGATCTGGGATTAACCTAATCTCGACTCGGACACTGTAGAAGCTAGGGTTGTCTATGGATGATTTAACTCCCTCCGACCTAAGAATCTAGGGATACGACAGGATAGAGCAGACCCCGACCGGAAAGATCCTTTTGAAGACCCAGTTCAGTGGCCTAGTTTCCAGTACCGAATTCATGGTTGTCTCCCAGGACACCGCGTACAACGCATTGATGGGAAGGCCATGGCTCCACCTGCATGCAGCGGTCCCTTCATCTTATCACCAATGCCTCAAATACTCCCTCAATGGCTGAGTAGGCATTATCCAAAGAGATGTGTCTCCCTTTTCCTCTTTTGAAGCCTGCTATCTGGACGCTGACTATTATAAGAGCAAGGATAAGTAGATTCTAGAAAGTGATATTGAGCCCGCCATAGTCACAAGTGATCCCTGGGCAGGTCTGGATGACGCCTACATCTTCTCAATCCATTGGTTGGAGGCCACGACCCCCGACATGGGGTAGTGTTTTGTTGTTTCGGGTACAAGAGTAAGGCATATTTCTAGGTCCAAGAGATGGAGGAAAATCACCTCGTACTGCTACACAATCCAGGATCAGGTGATCCTGGAACCTCCTACCCCTGTATGGTATTGGGACATCCGGATCATGGCAACGGAGGCATGCCATACATGTCTATTCCGCCGGGCTGGAATTAACCAGCTCAAGCTGACGCTCCACTACTACTTTGATATCATCAAGCGTGGAACCTTGAGCCGAAGGCTAAATGGGATTGGATTGACTACCTTTATCTCTATGGTCTCAGTGGCGCATGAGTCTCCTGATATAACGACCACTGCCGCTCAAGCTGTCACCAGCCTCCTGTCAGGGTCTGGTGGCTCGGAAGCAACTTCCCCCGTGGAAGATTCCTCCATAAGTGGAGAAGAGGACCTATAGGATGCTCCCCCTACCTTTTAGGAAGGCATCTCCACCACGATCGACGAACTGGTACAAGTGAACCTTGGTAGCGAGGTAGATCCGAGACCACATTGATCAATGCCGCTATGTCCCTCCAGGAGAAGCAGCGGTACGTGAACTTCCTTAAGCAGCACCGTGATTTGTTCTCCTGGAGTTAAAGCAAAATTCCAGGACTAGATCCCCAGGTATCCTTCCACCGCCTTGGTCTCCCAACAAACCATCGCGGGTTCAAGAAGCCTCCCCGAAAGATGCACCCTTCTCATGGCGCCATGGTCGAGGCCGAGGTTGACAAGATCATTAGAGCCAACTTTGTCAAGGAGTTCTAGTACCCCAAGTGGATGGCCAAAAATTTTTTGGTTAGGAAGAAGAACGAGTAGATCAGAGTCTGTATCAACTTCCGCGATCTCAACCGCCACTGTCTGAAGGATGATTTCCCCCTTCCAGTGACAAAATTGTTGACCAACGATACGGTCGGGTTCCCAGACCTCTTATTCATGGACGGTTACTATGGATATAATCAGATCTAGATGAACCATGAGGATGAGGAGTCTACTTCTTTTAGGCCCCCCAAGGTACCTTCTGTTACCAGGTTATGCCCTTCGGCCTGAAAAATGTAGGTGCCACCTATCAGGGGGCCATGCACCGCATATTCAAGCCAATTATCAGAACATTGGTGGAGTGCTATGTGGATGATCTGGTGGTCAAATATTTCCAGTGTCAGGACCATCTCAAAAACATTGAGAAAGTTTTCGGTTTCCTCTGTTCCCACCACCTGAAGATGAACCCGCTTAAATGTGCCTTCGGGGTCACCTACAGAGAGTTTCTCGGCTTCGTTTTCAGATATTGGGGAATTGAGATCGACCCATATAAGATCAAGACCAACCTCTAGATTCCCCCGAGAAATATTCAAGAGATTTAGGGATTTCAAGGTCACTTAGCCTACATATTCTGATTCATCACGAACCTGGATGGAAAGTGTAAGCCCTTTTCTCAGCTCATGAAAAAGGGAACCACCTATGAATAGGATAAAGAGTTTCAAACCGCGTTCGAGGAAGTCAAGCGGTATCTTCTGCAGCCTTAGGTCTTGATGCCACCTGTCACCAGAAAGCCACTGGTCCTTTATATGACTGCCCTAGAATGGTCTCTCGGCACCCTGCTCGCCCAGAATAACAATGAAGGGATAGAGAAAAACCTATACTACCTCAGCCGCATGCTCCTAGATATGGAGACCAGATACTCCCCCATAGAAAAGAGATGCTTTTCGCTCGTGTTTTCCGTAAAGAAATTGAGACATTATCTGCAGCACCATGAGGTACAGTTGGTCTCTCAGGTAGACCCAATGAAGTACATTATGAACCGCCCCATGTTGAATGGCCAACTAGCGCAGTGGGTGGTAATTCTCAAGCAGTTTGACATCAGGTTCGTGCCTTAGAAGGATATCAAGGAGTAGGCATTGGAAGACTTCCTAGCTGCCCATACAACCTATGTGGATCAATCCCTGGACCGAGATTTTCCTGATGAGGAAATCCCCTCAGTCGATCATGCCATATCATGTTGGAAAATGCACTTCGACGGTGCCTCTCGGAGCCCCACTTGTAGGAGGCTCAACGATCCTAGGCTCAATAAAGTGGGCCTGGGTATCGTCTTCATCACCCCGGTGCTAGCCGTTCTGCCTTACTCATTCCTATTGTCAGAAGGTTTCACCAACAACAAGGCAGAGTATCAGGCTCTCATCACTGGCCTCGAGCTGGCCCTTGAGATCGATGTGCCCCATTTTCACGTGAAAGGGGATTCTGAACTATTCATCAAGAAAGTCTATGGTGAATATGTTGTCAAGAATCCAGAGATCATTCCATTGTTGGATTGCACCCTCCATCAAATGGCCTAGTTCCCTTCTCGACCAGAGGTTACCCATGTCCCTCGGCCACATAATGATCGAGCGGATTCTTTGGACGGCTTAACTGCGTCACTTACAGAACCCGAGTAGGATGATCTGATTATACATGTGGCACATCGGAGATTCATTTTCCCCGTCACCCCAAAGGATGACGACGAACTGTGAGTAAGCCATCTTACCACCAGATCCTCCACATCAGGAGCCCCAGGTTCTTCAGATGTAGTGGTTGAGATGAATCCCGACTGGAGAGCCCATTTTTGTTGAGTATCTCCAAAATGGTTTCCTCCCAGATGATCGAGCCGGGCGTGAGTGAATCTGACGCTGCGCACTACAGTTTACCCTCTAGAGTGGTCCCAGTCTTGAGCATATCCTCTATAAACGTGGTTTCGATGGTGTTCTCTTCCATTGCATTCCTGGAGTCGATATTTCTCAGGTCATGCAAGAGGTTCATGCCGGATCCTGAAGCACCCACCAGGCTGGGCCGAAGCAATCACATCATATCTGGAGACTGGGGTACTTATGGCCCTCTATGAACCACGATTGTATCGAGTTATCCAAGAGATGTCATGCGTGCCAATTTCATGCTAATTTCCTTCTTCAGCCGCCAGAACTTGCCCACTCCACTAAGTACTCTTGGCCCTTCACAGTGTGGGGGCTCGATTTCGTGGGACCATACCCACCAGCGACAGCTCTCTAGTGCAGGTTCATCCTGAACGCTACGTATTTCTTCTCTAAATGGGAAGAGGCAGTCCCATTCAAGGAATTCAAGGCTCGATCCATTGTCATTTTTGTGATCTCAAACATCATCTACCGATTTGGAGTCCCTCACACTGTGCTCACAGATAACAACACAAACTTCTGATTAGCTGAGTTGAATAAATTGTATGCCAAGTACAACATTGGCTCCAACTATACCTCCCTCCATCACGCGCAGGCAAATGGACAGATATAGGTGTTCAACAAAACCCTCTCTAACATTTTGCATAAACTGGTTGTCCATAACAAAAAGAGTTTGACGGAAAAGCTCCCCAACTCCCTTTGGGCTTATCGGACGACGAATCGCAATTCCACCCAGGTGACTACATATTCCTTGGTGTATGGGGCCAAGGCCATCCTTCCCATCGAGATCCAGTTTCCATCATTACACACTACGGTCAATGACCAGTAGGCACCAGATGAGGTGGCCAAAATCTGTCTAGATGAATTGGAAGCACTTGATGAAAATAGGTTCCGCGCCCTGCACAATCTGGAAAGGCATTAAAATAAGATAGCTAGAGCCTTCAACAAGAAGGTTCGCCTTCGCCCTTTTTTGAAAGGTGACCTAGTGTTAGCCCTCCGAGCGCCAATTATCCCTGGTAGGAAACCACCCCAGTTGGAGGCCAAATGAGAGGGACCTTACATCATTCACAAGGTTTACTCCAATGGAATGTATTCCCTGGTTACTGTGGATGGTGAGCATATAACTCCTCCCACCAATGCCAAGTTCCTCAAGCAATATTTTTCCTGAGACCTACGGTCCTGCATGAACTTAAACTGTCCAGTCCTACATGAAATTAAACTAAACATCATCCTATATGACATTAAACTGCATCTTGAGAACTACGTATGGATTTATTCCCATCCTTATGGGATACGTAGGAACGCTCAGACGCTTCTTTTTTAGCCCAGCCCCAAACTCTTCACTTTCGACTATCCCCCTGGGTATATTTCTCTTGGATGATACTTGCATGATATGGTCTCCCTCAACCCCACTCATAAAAGGGTTATAATGGTCCCACCATGTGCCCACTCCCATTATTCTATCCACCCACATCTTCACCGCATGACGTTAAACTAAATGGCCTTCAAAAACTACGTATGGCTTGATTCTCATCCGCATGGGATTCATAAGAATGCCTGGAAATTTCATCCGTTGGCCCAGCCCAAACGTCAGATCCTTTCCCCTGGGTCAAGATATATGGAAAGGGTGTAATTTTTCCCCAATTCATTCTGAGATAATCTCAATCTAGCTGTATGTCCCGCTCCCTAGAGACGTTCACCTCTTTTAGAAATGGGTACAACTAGGATTCACCTACTCCTTGACTGGGATTCCATCACCTTCCCCATCCGGAAGGGCCCCTGAATGTTATGGATTCTAGGCCTAAGGGCTCTCCTACCACTTCGGGCCAACACCCTCGAGGATTTCGAGAAACAAGCTGATACAAGTCCCACGTTTCGAATGTGGTCAGCGGTTGATGCTCATGTGTTGCTCCCATTTCAGGCCACTATAGGGATGTTATGTTTCAAATGTGGTCAACAACTGTCCTGAATCGTTAGGGCCACCCTGAGATATCCCAAACATTGATTTTAGTGGTTCATTATACCCCATTGTATCCCCAAGCAGTGAACTCCCTCTGGGCGGTGCCAACTGTCAGGCCCCTTGGCCTTCTTGGGCCCCCGATCCAAGTTTTCCCTTATGGGATTGTGCACTGTGATATGAGATTATGTCCTCATCCATGTCGGGTTTTTCACTGCACCATAAAAATCCCCGAATGAGATACCTTATACCCTCCTCGTCATCGCTACTAGACGTTAAACTGCAAGTAGGTCAGGCCTTCCTGACCGAGGCCCAGCCTCATGCACCTTGGCCTTTCGGGCCCTAGCCCAGGTTCTCTTATGGGAGAGTACGGTGTGGTATGAGATTATATCCTCATTCATGTGTCGTACACCCCCCCTCATTGGGGTATCCTACCCTTGGGTGTCCTCAATAACTACGTTTGGATTGATTCCCATCCTTATGGGATACGTAGGACCACCCGAATGTCCAGACTTCGGGTCCAGCCCCATCTCCTAGAAATATCCATTTCACCTAGGCCCCTTGTCCTACCCTTCCCCGGAGAGGGGAGTATATGGCACGACATGGGATTATATCCTCATTCACATCGGTCTTGTAATGACCATTCCATGTACCTCTCCCTCTTGAGCATCTACGTCGACCCTCTTTAGTAGTTAATCAATGTGCCTAAGGGTACTCTGGTTTAGTACCGGGAATGCTGGGTCTTACTCATACATGATTCCACCCATTTCCCAGGCTTCGTGTTCCCCTTCATTAGGTATTCCATCACCTTTCACACCCGGAGGGACCCCCAAAAAATGACATGGATACCACTCCTAATGGATCTCCTACCATTACGGGCTAACGCCCCCAAGGGATTCAGACAACAAATTGATACAAATCCCACGTTGCGAGTATGGTTAGCAGTTGATGCTCATTTGTTGTTACCACATAAGGATAACGTGATATAGATACTACTTTTCTGCCACGGTTAACAGTCATCCTCCCTCGCCATGCCAATCCCATTAAGCCCAAATTATCAGTTACATAATTCACATCCTTCTCCACCTCATCATGTCCATGTGCCCCCGACACTCTTGAAACTATTCCTTAGTGTGCATCTACACGTTAGGGGAACAAAGCCATGGTAAGGGCATCATTCGGGGCTCCGCACTGATTTCCCTTTGATGGGTGTTCTAGGTATTGCAATAAAGATCTTCCTCCCTTGTTTACCACACCGAGTTTGACTCGCGTGGGATAAGGGATTAGGTCAAGGTTTGCGCTTACATGGAAAGCTGTCATCCATCCATGGTCCGAGCTCTAAGACCATAAACTATGATCTTCCTATAGAACTATGTACGAATTGATTCCCATCCTAATGGGATACGTAGGAATGCCCATACCTTTTGTCTTTGGGTCTATCTTGAGTTCTGCTAATTTTTATTTTCTGTCCCGCCTTCAGGACTTTGTTTACGGGACCACGTGGTATGATATGGGATTATTTCCTCATTCAGATTGGGTTTGCAATAGCTACACCACATGCACCCCATTATAAGAATTATTCCTCCTGCTTCCTGTCCCACACGACATTAAGAGGAACCCCCTAGAACTACATGTAGCTGGATTCCCATCCTTATGGGATACGTAGGACCACCTGAATGTCTTGTTTTCGGGTCCAACTCAGCTAGGAGCTAGTTTCTATAGCCCCTTTCACTTTCACCCCTATTTGGGCCCCTTGTCCCAAGGTTCCCCTCTCGGAATTGCGTATTGTGTGAAGTAGGATCATGTCACCATTCACGTTGGTTATGTTTCATGGAACCGTACACATTTCCCACCTAGCATCGTCTCTGCTACGTTTGTGCTATGTGACGTTAAAATTCATGCTTAGTCCTATCACATGACCCTAAACTGTGACATTAGTGTCCTGGCCACACAACGAAAAAGGGAACTGCATTATGATGATCTCATCGTAGAGGACGTCACGTTGGGTATTGGTCATATGCCATGCCATTTTTCAACACCTGGTATGGCTTGACTCTTGTGCTGATGCCAGGGCCTGCTACCCTAGGCTTGTCGCTTCACAAAAAAAACCACTCACCTTAAAGGAAAAACAAGATTTATCAAATACCGTTTCTTTTGGTGTGTGGGCCACTCCTGCACACCCCTTTTATCCCCAGAACTGGTACCTCACTATTCCCCCTCTTCAAGAACTACATGCATCTTGTTCCCCATCCCCATGGGGTACGTAGGAATGCCTTTTCACTTTGCTTCAGGCCTAGATGAACTCTTGTTTTGGTTCCCTTGACCTAAAACCTCTCCCAAGGAACATGTGGTGGTCGGAACCCCTGGTTCCCATTCGCGTCGGGTTGTTGTAATTGCTCATCATGAGTCTCCCACGTTTCCTCCCAACCATGGTCCAAATTCTACGAACCTAAACTAAGATATCCCTATGGGAAGGGACTCAACTCCCTCTATCTAATACATCTCGTTGTCCTATTCAGATGCGTTTTGACAAAGAGCCCAAAGTGTGGAATTTTCATGGAGACATTCCTCCCGTTCCATGTCCAAGATTCATGGGATCGCTATTTGGATCCTCATCCTCTTCCATATCCAAAAGGACCCTCGGACGACATGGATTCTAGGTTTAAGGGATGTCAATGGATGATGGGCCTAATGGATCTCCTATCATTTCGGGCCAACGTCCCTAAGGATCTTGGATGACATTAGCGACGGGTCCTGTGTTTCGAACATGGTCGATGGTCGACCCTCATTTGTCTGTCCCCATTCCAGGCTAACACGATATGGATACTGTGTTTCCGCCACGATCAAAAATTATCCTCCATCACCATGCCACTATCATTGTGATCCATATTGTGCGTATCATGATTCACTCATTTCCACTTCCTCATGTTCAAGTTGAATTCCGAAAAACTCGGCTTTATCTCTTCACGCATCTAGGTATGCTACATAGACATTTTAACATCATTGGGCTGGTATCCACCGAGCGTCCCTTCACCCTAACCTGCCCCTTCCTATGTCAGAAAAGTTCCCCATTACATCTTGTTTCCCACATCGAGCATGACTCATGTGGGATTAGTAGTTTTGGTGGGATATGTACCAACACAATCAGGCTTCTCCTCACCCCGCATGACGTTAAACTGTGCTTCCAGAACTACGTGTGGCTTGATTCCCATCCTCATGGGATATGTAGAGACACTATGGTATTTTTCCTAGGGTCCATCCCCTAGGGATCATAAATCCTGTTCTTTCCCCTTTCCATCCACCTGGCCGGACCCCCCCCTGTAGGGAGCCGTAAAACCGTAACTCTGCCCTGAACAAGTTTGGGATGCCCCAAGATGAAATTGGGAAGTGATGAATCCCTCTCTAGAGAGGCTCTACATGAAGGAAAGAATGATCCTTGATCAGACCGATGTGCCATCTAGTGTGCTTACACCACGATGACGTAACCTCAAGAGTATTGGATTCTGTTCAAACAAACCATCATTCCACCCTTCACGCTTTTCCTTCCCTTCATTAGGAACCTCATCCTTTTTCACATCTGTAGAAACCCCCTAACAGTATGGATGCATGGCCTATGGTTCCCCTACTGTCCTGGGCCAATGTTCTGGAAGACAAATGGATAACATTTTGAGTCAGGCCCCATGTTTCGAACATGGTTTGCGGTCGTCCCTCATGAGTTATTCTCACTTCAGGATAACGCAACAAGGATAGAATGTTTCGAACATGGTCAATAGTTATCCTTTATTGTCACACCACACCCCATAGTGTTCCGGATTTTGGGTATCGTGATTCACACCTTCCACTTACCTATGTTTGGACTAATCTCAACGCCCTTGGAGTTACCCTGCTTGTTCACCAGAGAACATCGTAATAATGGATCATCATTTGTTCAAAGGTCCTAATCCTCCGATCGGGCCACTCCCATGTCTTCCTGGAAGATCAGAATTGGTTACTTAAACCCCGGATACCCGAATCTTGGTCGATGCATTATTTTTAGATGGAATAGCATGGTGATCACCCCTTGTTTCTCACATTGGGCTTGACCCGCGTGAGCTTAGGGACTGACTACTAGACATTTCACGAATATAACATATGCGTATGAAGCCAACCTCAATAAAAGAACTCATGTATGATATGACATAAAATAAATCAAAACATGAAAGTACGTCTGAGAGTTTGTGATCCTTACAGGACTCAAGGGTTTATACCTCCCATGGACGGGTTGACCCCGTCAAAAGAGAGTTACAGTTCCACCACCCTCCAACTTGTGGAATCCAAGAGTTGCTGCTGCCGACTCAACTCCTGCTCCTCGTTAGCAGCGATGGGGCACAATTCATTAGCCTCAATTTGGGCCCGCTCTATGTCAGCCTGAATGATAGCCATTTCTTCAAAAGCTTGCCTCATACGCTCTTCTGCCTCTGCCAGCTGGGCCTTCAATCGCAAGATTAGCTCTGATTGTTCATTAAGAGAGGTTGAGTGCTCATCCACCCGGATCTGTAGCCATTGGATCTCATTTTCAGCCTCCCGGAGCTTCTTCATGTTCGTCACCTTCCTCCGATGCCAGCCCATGATGAGGCTACAATCATAATCTCAGATCTTCTCTGCCATAAGATCTCTGATGAGAAAATGAGGGTGCTGGTCATACACTCCCCCAACACACAGTTCGCGAAACCGTGAGTGAAGTTTGTACATCTCATCTAGCCATGATGTTTGGGGGGTCTTTTCGATAAAGCGCACAATAAACTTCCATGATTGGTGGTGGAATATGTCTCTATCCTCTTCGTTAGAGGCCATATCATCCCAGTCTATGTGGTTGGCAGGCTCGTATGCGGGATACGCCCTCAAAAAATCTTTAGTGGTATCTGTGTATGGTGTTGGATCTGGTGCAGAATCTGGCATGGGATTAAGCGTGGCGGGACTTGGGTTGACCGGTCGATCCTCATCGTCGAACCCCACCTCAATGACCTCGGGCACGACCCCGCTGGTGGTCTTGCCAATGATAGGGAGCACTGCAGTTCGGGTGGGTTGGGTAACTATCTCCACGATTATTGGAATGCCCCTGGGAGGGGCACCGCCAAAAATATCGACCAAACTCGCTGCATCGGCCCATGACAGTCCAAGAACTGTATGTGAAAGAGAAGGGAATGGACGTCAGTTGGCATGATCAACGTGTGGCAGTATTGAATTCAGTGGAGAGAACTTACAGATATCGAACTATTGGTGACACTCTTGAGTTGATGTTGACGGGACCCTGAAGCGCGGCCCTCCGTATATTTTCGGAAGGTCCGGATATTCTAGAGTAGCCACCTCGGGTGTCCTAGCCTTGACAGACACAGAACTAGACACAGCCACAGGTGCGGGTTCTGAGGGTCCTGCATCAGGACCCACTGAGGGGAGAGAACGAGGTCTATGCACAAGGTCCTCCTGCATGGTTCAGATGTTGGTAAGAAATCCATAATTACTAGAGAGCAGACCCTGAGGAAAGAAACTTGGAATGTTACCTCGAGAGCCTCTGCAAAATCGTCGAGACCCGAGTCTTGATCGTCGACTTTTCCTTCCTCCAACGGGCTCCCTCCACCGGCCTCATCCCCCAAAGAGGATTCGTATGATTATTTCGGTAGGGGGAAGTGCTCTCTCAGATCAACGACCAATAGATGATGGTGAACCGTCTGATCCAGCAGTACCCTCACCTGGTTTGTCATTGGATGTGGGGCACCCCTGGAATGTACAAAGTCCTCCAGCTCATCCAGATATTGCTCCACCTCCACCGGAGACACTGCGAAACCATCCTGGAAAGGGCCTATACCTAGTAAATCCATCCTGAGATGCTCCAGGTTTTTCCATATCTCAGGCAGGCCAAGGAATTGTCAGTTGACATCCCAGATGTCCTAGGCCTCTGGGAAAACAACATTCTCTGGCACATCAATATGGAGAATCTATTTCCCCAGGGCCTGAGTGGATATCCTATGGAATACCCTCAGTGGCCGCCCCTCTGGATGGCTCTTCTCTCCTGGGACAACCGGATCTGCAACCGTTGTAAGATCCGCCACCGCTGCCTCACCCTCAACTAGTGCAGGTCTCACCGCCACAGCATCCCCACCACTTCAAGAGGCCCTTTCCACCTTCCGACCCTGGCCTCGAGATAGGGAAGACCCGCCATCACCAGCTCGAATAGTTGGATGCTTCATAATTTCAACCGGATAATCTGCCTACTAGCTTATAGTGTACTCCTTCCCCAGTCCGAAGGCGACAGTAGGAAGAGGCAATGCATTCTGCATTTTCTCATATTCCCGTGTGAACATGAGACACAATTTCCCCATCACACACGGGTGATCCTCATGGTGAACCTCCCAGTAGACCCGTGAAGTCAGTCGTAGCACGCACTGGAATTGCCTCGCAAAATGGTGTGGGGTGAACGGATCACAGAGAGGCTCGTGGTCCACCCTTGCTACCATGACTCCACCTCGAAAGGCTAGGAGATAGGACTGGTTCTCCTTCATCCCCCGACCATCATCGGTGAGTACCTCCATCGGCAATGGGAATGGGTGAAAGTTAAACTCTTAGGCCTTCCGCACTCGATTTAGTACCAACGATACAGTTAATTTGGCCGGAAAGCTCCCAGTAGCATTCAGAATGGATGGGCGGAAGTTTGAACCAGGAGTAGAGATGAGGTTCAGATATTCCTAAACCCCCCTGATGTGCACCATGATCCACCCATACAGAAGATATAAAGGCACACATATCCTCTGCGGTCTTTTTCCCTCGCTAACATGCCCTAGCATCTTGTACAATCTGAAGAGCATCAAAATCCCCAGATTGGACCACCCTCCTGTGACTAGCATGGATGCCATGATAAATTTTCTAGTCCACACACCCATGTTGGTATCCATCACTGGTAGGATCCAACCACAGATAAGGGCTGCGATAAACGCCTCCAGCCTGACTATCGGCTGCTGTTCAGTATTGACACTGAAACCCCATGTCTTCCACTGGCTATCCTCCAAGAGCCTCCAATACAAGTGCTCCTTGCCCTGTTAAGCCCCCTTCGGGAAAGTCTGAGGCCTCACGGGAAACCCTTGATCCACAGGAAAGTTCAGGAACTGCTTGAACCACCGCCTAAAGTGGACGTCTCTTACTACTTTTTTGCCTTCCCTGGGGACCAACCCCATCAGTGCCATCGCCAGCCACGACATATGCTATGGATCTTCCCATGCACTCGTGATAGTGAGGAACTCATCATACATATACCCCAAGATCGGGACCCCTGAAATCTGATGGACATCCCACAAACTGATGCCGACCTCTCAATGGTGCAGTTGAAAAGTGTTGGTCCTAGATGACCATCTGCTCAACAGCTCTGGAATCAGCTGTTTCAGTTGATATACATGGAATTGGGAGGCCCATGCCACCTCATACAAACCCACTCTCCTCAGCTCAGCTCTAAACTTCTCACATGAGGCTCCTACCCAGTAGGCCCATTCCCAATCGTCTGTGAAGTTGACGCCCTGGCGCAGGTCCCACTCCTCGGACCACCCCTTCTTCGAATCCCTCAAGGATGAATTGAGTATTGTGTGGTACAGAGGAGGAGATGTATCCAGCTACAATTCCTGCCCATAAATGTTGTTCAGGTGGTTGTACAGGCAGTCAACAACGATGGGTGTGAAGTCCTCCTGCGCATGGCCATCAGCCGCCCTGAACCATTGGCTCTAGCACGCCGTGCTCCTGAACCAGCAAGCTGGTTCATCCCTACTTGCCTCAGACATCATCCCTCAGCACAAAGAAATACAAGGGTAGCCTCCTACAAAATGGATAGTTCTTCTGGCCCTCTGATAGCATCTCCATCAATGAATTATGGTCTGAGTGGCTACAAACCAACTCTCCTAGGCCCAGACAATTTTCCATCTCATCCCTCCGGGTGGCATCTATAAGCACCCCCTGGGAAGATTCTTGATTGGGCATTTGGTTTTGAGACTCAGAAAATTTTAAGCTCGGGTTGCGAAGCCTGTCCACAGAGCTCGTTCGCGAAGCCGAATCGTGGATCCTGGCCTTGGCCTACAAGCGCACGCTCGTGTAGCACTGTCACAGAGTCAAAGACTCACGGTTCTCCGTGAAGCCCGATTCACGGAGAGTAGGCGCAGAGTACGCGGAGCTTCACAAAATAAAGAGCACAAAAGGAAAAATTCATGAATAAGGTAAAGGAAAAAAGAAAGGTCAGCCTCCCAAATTTATAGGCGGCAACCTTTAGCCCTTCGTGGCACGTCCGGATCGTCCTGAGATTTGCGGTGCGCACGACGTGGGCGTCGGCTATCCACCTTGTGAGACCTCTTCACGATCCATCTCCGTGACCAGATGAAGATTTTGGAGATTGAACCTCAGACTTCTTTCCTTTATTTTTACATAGCTCCAAGTCTGAGGGGGGGCATTTGTTGGCGCCAAAATGTTGGAAGAAAAGAAATATGAGAAAGAGGCCCTGTGAACGGCCTTGTGAAGCCACTTTGCATAGTCCCCCCAAGAAACGCGGCCACTGCAAAGCAAGGAGGTGGACCCCTCCATGAACACTGCTAACGTTCGCGAGCCCGCCGCGAAGCAAAGAGGCAGACCCATCTGCGAACCCCACTGAAGTTCGCAACCCTCCATGAAGAAACCAAAGCCCTCCTCGCACCATGTAAGCTCTGCTTCGCAGCGCCTCTTTCTTATAAATACTAGACTCCCCCTGAGCCAAATGGAGGGACAGGGCGACCTTTCATCTTCTCAGATCCCAAATCACAAAGAACCCTTTGCTATGCGAATCATGAGATACACGAGGTACTTTTGCCTCGTGAGGTGCCTCCCCATTGTCTCGTTTTGATCCCCTCTTCTGAGAGGGATGCCTTTCGTGAAGCCTAAGGGATTTCGTGAAGGAAGGGGATCCCCAAGGGGACCTGGGTCATCGCGGAGCAATTATGCTTCGCGAAGCACCCTTCATGTACACTTGATACATTTTCTAAGGTAGGATCACTGTACTTCGTGAAGCACATTGATTCCCGACATCCTGCTCCGTGAGGCACCTTTTCTCCATGAGGAAGTGCTCCACGAATACCTTTCCACTTCGTGAAGAACTTCCCATTTTCACCTCCACCCCATGCTAAGGCTAAGGCACCCACTTCGCAAAGCACACCCCTTCGCAAGTGCCCTCCACCACACAAAGCAGCCTAGCTTCTCAAGGTCCCTGCCTATGGACCCTTCTGCTTGGAAATTCCTTCTCCCGTGCGACCCTCCAGTTTTGCACGATGTGACTTCAAAGTCCCATGGACGATACCACCTGTAGAGTTTCTTCACCTAATTCTTCTTCGCATAGGAACGCTAATGGATATTGCTTCTTCGCATAGCCATGCTAACATGGACCCCTCGATGCTTCGCTCCACAACCCCCTTCACCATGGAATTACCGGTACCTTCCCTCCCACAAGGAGCATAGGAGACTAGTTATGTAAGTACTAGGGGTGCAGAGTAAACCCACCTAGTTTGAGATGCAGGACGTTAAACTTCCAAGAACCCTTGTCCTCAACACATGGCGTTAAACTGTGACATCGCCCCGTGCCTCTCACATGGGGTGCCCCCACCTTGGACATTCTCCACGCCCCCTGGTCTCCACAGGGGATGATATCCTCCTTCTGGGCGTTGAATTTGTCCGCGGGGAAGGGTATCCACCTTGGTGTAAGCCCCTAATCATTCTTCCAGGAGGAAACACCCCTGTTCCTCCCCACTCCCTCAGTGCCAAGGCTAGTCAAGGGCGTGGTGGGGAACAATGCTCCCTTCTTTCATCTTCGGTCCCCAAGGCCAGCGGAGGACGTAATAGGGAACGAGGCTCCTCCTTTCTTTGGTCCCAAGTCCCTCTCCCACTAAGCATTGTTTCCCTCAGTCCTCCATCCTGGAGTAAGTCCCAACACCTTGGTCCGCTCAACACGTAAGCCCCTCTTCGCTTCTCACAGACACACCCTTCATGATGTGATCATTAGGTCCCTACAACCTCTTGTTTCTCACACTAAGCATGACTTCCGTGAGCTTAGAGTGAGCACCGAACATGACACACCTTGGTCCGCCTCAGAGTGTAAGCCCCAAATTCCCCTGTCCCGCATGATTTTAAACTGTATACCTGAACTACGGGGACTTTGATCAATGTCAAGTCATGGTACGTAGGAAGCCTCCACGAGGTTCAAGCCCAACATCCACCTGAACCAAGGTTCTTATTCATGTCAGTTCACCGTCACCCACATGAACTATGGGGACTTTGATCCATGTCAAGGCATGGTATGTAGGAAGCCTCTACGAGGTTCAAACCCAACACCCATTGGACCTCCGGTCCATATTCACGTCGGTTCACCAGAGCCCACCCGAATGACGAGGTCTTTGATCCATGTCAAGGCATGTTACGTAGTAAGCCTCCATGAGGTTCCAGACTAACACCCATCAGACCCCCGATCCATCTTCACGTTGGTTCACCCCCATCCCACCTGAACTATGGGGAATTTGATCCATGTCAAGGCATGGTACATAGGAAGCCTCTATGAGGTTTAAACCCACCACCTGGTCATTCTGATCTCTTTCACGTCGTCTCACCAACACCCGAGCAGCCTAGAGTGTAAGACCCACACATCCATTCCTGAACTATGTGGACTTTGATTCCCTGCTATGGGGATATGTATGAAGTGTCTTCGAGGATCAAGACCAAAACCATCTTCCATCCTGATTCTTACCCGGAACTCCACATCCTGGTGAGATCATGCCACCTCAATCCCGTACACAGCATTCGGGAAGCCGCCCACGTGATGGTCCCAATATCGGTGTTCCCCAAAAGGGGGGTTCTTCAATTTGATCCACTCTTGCTAGTGTTCTGATCAGCCTGATCCATCTCCACTGGATGTTAAACTTGCGGCATACCCCATGTTAAACACTGGAAGGTGAGGAAAACCTCAGATACATGCCTATGGAATATGATTCCCCATGCTCGATGTGGGATGACTCGGGATTCTGTGACCTCAAGAAGCCCTATAATAAGGGAAAAAAGATAGACACACCAATTCCCCAGCGTCCAGACACGTCAGGGATGCCTCAACGTGACTACTCCTCCAACTGAAGGTTGCTTCCCTGACCTGACCCCTTGGAATGTCCTGACCGAAGCAGTGTAATTAACCGACGTTCATGGAAACATGGTACTGGGAAGAGTTTCACGACCTACGACATAGTCTATAAGGGAGACCCGGATTAGGTGACGAATTTCGAGGAGGAATCCACGGAAGGAAGAACTGACATCCCATCATCCCGTTTTGATCAAGGATCAGACGTCCTTGAATAAGGAGTGAATGCCACCCGCCTTTGGAAAGCGGGAATGCGAGGAAACATAACAGCGCCAACGTCCCCCGAACGTGAAGGATGCGCACACCCTGGAGAAAGCATTATAAACACATAAAAAATGTACTTTTAGTGATCTAGGACTCGGCTTTTGTTCAGAGTTCCTTTTATAAGTACCCAATTTCATGAGTAACTTGTCTCTTGTTGGTAGTTCAAAGTCATGCATGTCGGACATAAAAAGGATAATGTTTAAGGTCGAATAGCTTTGACCAAATGGATTAAAATTGAATCAATTCCTTGATAATTTGTTTGAAAACATATTACCACATTCAAGTATGGGAGAAAACATGTAAACTATGACTTAAGAAATTTTGAATCTGAGGGATGATATAAAAAAAGGGCCAAAAGAAATTAGAGGAAGTATTTTCTAAGAGTGAAGTTACTACTATTTAACAAACCCATTAAGGGGTTGAATTATGCAGGGCCAATTAAGGGCATTGGCTATATAGTTAAATAATAACATCTTTTGGCTGAATGGTCCATTATGTAGACTACTTATCCAAGGCCACCTAGGGGCACATGCTGCATATTTAGGAAAAATAACTCTCAAAAATTATACTTTTCTATTGATAAAAGCCAATGAATGTTTATGGAGATTCAAATTTTCCAAACCATAGAGTTTGCTGTATGGAGAGAGGTACATGAATATGGAGAGGATATTTCAAATCAAGATTGTCAAATAATTTTATGAATGTCACTCCTGCAAAGGTCTGACCCAAACATAGGGAAGGGAAATATAAACCATAGACTTAAATACTTTTAGATCATGAAAAAGAGTATGGGACAAATATGTTAAGGATGAATATTTGTGCGGATACCTACATATTTTCATTAAGAAAAATAAGGACAAAAGAGGTTTCCCCCCCAAGAATGAAGTTACCACTATTTGAAAAACCCGTTAGGGTGTTGAATTATGCAGGGCCACATAATGGAATTGGATGCATAGTCAAATAATAGTATCTTTTGGATGATAGGTCCGTTATGTAGACTACTTATTCAAGGCCTCCTAAGGGCATGTGCTGGATAGTCAGGAAACATAATTTCCCGGGTATCAGACATTTTGTGACCAGAAGTCAAGAAAAGGTTTATGGAAATCTGGAAGTATTTAAGGTTTGGAGTATAATACATCAAAATGGGCATTTTCCAATGCATGAAGGAGATACATAGACCAATTCTAACCATGATCATGTTGTGGCTAGGTCCTGGATTGAGATGATGGACTTCACTATATATCCCATAAGTATGGGAATCAAGCCATACATTGTTCTTGAAATATAGTTTAACGTCATGTGGGACGAGAGTGTAGGAGATCTTAGTTTAGGGTCTTAGAGTTTGGACCATAATGAGGAATAAACATTGTGTGTTTTTTACAAACCGGATGTGAATGAAGACCAGGGTTTTCATACCACATTCATGTTTTCACAGGGGGACTTTTCAGCCAAGCGACTGAAAGTGGAATTTGGGGTTAGGCCCAAAGACTTGGGACTAGATTCGAGGGATGCTAGAACATTCCTACGTATCCCATAAGGATTGTAATCAAGCCATACATAGTTCTTGAAATACCCTCTGTACAGATTTGGTTCGTACAAGTGAGGGGTGAAAGGGGACTTTAGTGCAATGATGGTTTGACCCAATATTAAAGGTTCGAGAAATGCCATGTATGCATGTAGTCCATAGAATATAACATGGTTGGAAATCAATGTCAATAATGATTCCCTCTAAGGTGAGGGTTTCAAATACTATGGTAGTTTATTTTCATATAGGACAAAAGTACAAATAGTTTAGGGTCATATGCATGGACCATTGCTGAACAATTTAGCGTCATGTAGCTAAGACGTATTGCTATGCAGTTTAATGTATTGCAGTGAGGAAAATGGAGGACTTTATAGTTTAACGTCATATAGAAAGGACGATGGTGAACCAATGTGAAGATATTTGTTGTGGGCTTGAACCTCAGGTGGTTTCCTACGTACCTAGCCTAGAAGGCGAGGATCAAAGTCCACGTAGTTCGATTGAAGAATGAATTGGTGATCAAGTTGTACTTGAGGACAACGACGTAAAGATGGTGTTAGGACTTACGCGTGGTTAGCAGCCCAGAGAGGGTGTTATGGTTGAAGTTTTCTCTAATATCATGTGATTCATACCCGGTGTGAGAAACAAGAGGTAGAAACAACCCTAACGATGCACACTTTAATGTCATGTAGGATATATAAGGGACTGGACACAGTTTAACATCATGTTAGACAATAGAGGGACTCTACAGTTTAAAGTCTTTCAGTAAGGACTAAAGGGACCATGCGGTTTAAAGTCTTTCAGTAAGGACTAAAGGTGTATTTTTGGTACAAAAAATACTTCTTCAGAAATCTTGCATTGGTTGGAGTTGTGATAAGTTCTCCATCCATTGAGATTAAAGAATAAGCTCCATTGGAGCAGACCTTATGTATTGAGTAAGGTCCTTACCACTTTGACTCAAGCTTTGGAGGTTTCTTTCCTAGTATCATTGGATTTCTAAGGACCAATACCAATTCTCCTTGAATGAATGAAAAAAGATGAACTTTTTTGTTAAAATCCCATGCTATTCGATTCTAATAGACTTCCATGTGGTGTAGGGTGCACAATATTTTTTCATTTAATTGTTGCAATTCATCCAACTACTTTTGAGATTTTTCATCTATAGATGACTGATCACAAATGGCTACCCTAAGTGAAGGTAATTAAACCTCAATGTTCAAGACTTCTTCTATTCCATATACCAATGAATATGGAGTTGATCGCATAGTAGTACGGGTGGTTGTCCGATTAGCCCATAAAGCATGAAAACGTTTATCAGGCCATGACTTCATATCTTTATCCACCATCTTTTGCAGTATGTTTTAATGAGTCTTATTGAAGGCTTCTATTTTTCCATTGTCCACTTCATGATACTGAGATGAATGGTTGGATTTGATGTTGTATTCTTGATAAAACTTCCTTACCTCATATGAACAGAAGTTGGTGCCATTTGTCCGTCAATATTATATGAGGGACACCAAATCTGGTAATGATGTTAGACTTGATGAACCTAACAATTCTTTTAGAAATAAATTCTCTGAGTGGTATTGCCTCTTCCCATTTTGAAAAGAAGTCAGTAGTAGTAAGAATATACTTAAACTGCTTGGATGTAACTGAAGGGTAAGGTCCTACTACATCCATTCCCCATGTGGAAAATGACCATGAGTATTTAGCTGTATGGAGAAACTATGGGGGATGATAAATGAAATTGGCATATATTGGAAATAATGAAACTTCTTAGTTAAATCAACACAATCTTTTATCATTGAAGGCTAGACGTATCCAAGCCTTCGAATTTGATCAGATATTCTATGTCCAGACTGATGGGCACCATATAATTCTGCATGTACTTCTTTCATGACTTCCATTTTATCTTCACCATCAATACATCTGAAGAGAATTCCATAAAAACCTCGATTGTATAGAATTTTTTCTAGGTGATATGGGATATCATAAAGAGAAAAATTGACCACACGTCGCTAGATTTGTTCTTTCTTGGATCTATCAGGTGGGAGTGTTTCATTTTAAAGGTATTCCCTGATAGGTGTCATCCATCCTGTAGTGTGACCATATGGTTCAGGAATGGGACTAATTTCATTGATTTCCTCTATTATAATTTGAACATAAGGTGAAACTGTACGATGGTGGGAAATACTGATGATTGTTTCATCCCGATTTGGATCTTCCAGAGCTGTGGCTACATTAACCAGTGCATCAACTTGAGCATTTTGTGATCACAGGACATAAGAAATTGTCGGTTCCGAAGGAAATTCTTCCATTAACTCTCTGAAATAATCATAAAAGGGATTAAATCTTCTTTTTTGATGTCATAGTCCCCATTTACTTGTTTTATTACAAAATCTGAATCACATTTTACCTTTAAGTGATTCACCTGTTCCAGAAGCGCCAACTCCAATCCTGTGATGAGAGTTTGATATTCCACTTCATTGTTTGTACCGCCTTCCAAAAATAAGAAGGAATAGGGAAACACTTCCTTTTCTGGGGAAATAAGTACAATTCCAAACCCAACATTGTTGAATTTAGGATCTTCCATTTTCTTCCCTATTGGACTTCTGGAAGCACCATCAAAATACTTTTCCCATGTTTGAAGATTATCTTGAATAGAGAAGACATTCTCGTCAAGAAGTGCAGTATCTAAAGATGTATCTTCTACTGAAGGGTGTTCAGTAAGGAAATTATCCAATTCTTGTCCCTTTATTACCTTTTGAGTCACATACTGGATATCAAACTGATGCAAAATAACTGCCCACCTCACCAGATGTACTGTAAGCATTAGATTACTAAGGATAAATTTGAGTGGGTTATTACGAGATACCAATTGGACCTCATGATGTTGCAGGTAGTGTCTCAATTTATGAACTGCAAATATTAACACTTGGCAGAACATCTCAATAGTTGAATATTGAGTTTCTGCCTCAATCATAGTCTGACTAAGATAGTAAAGGTTGTTTTCATTCCCAACATCATTCTTTTGGGCAAGGAAGGCACCCAATGATCGCTCTAAAGCTGTCACATAGAGAATAAGTGGTATTCCTTCAATAGGTGGCATTAATACCGGTGGAATCAAGAGATATTTCTTGAGAATATTTAATGTGTCTTAAAATTCTTCTTTCCACTAGTAAGTGACTCCCTTCATCATTAATTTGGTGAAGGGTAAACATTTTCCTACCAGATTGGCGATGAAACGTCGAATATAGGCCAAGTTTCCTTGAAGTCCTCTCAATTCCTTCAAATTTCAAGGAGGTGACATACCAAGGATTGATTCTGTCTACTTAGGATCAACTTTGATACCACGATGGTGTACAACAAAGATGATAAATTTTCCTGAGGTTACCTCAAAAGCACATTTCAAGGGGTTCATCTTCAAATTTTGTTGTCAAAGTTTGTCGAATATGATTTCCAAATCAGCCAAGTGATTAGAACGTTGTATTAATTTAACCACCAAATCATCCACATAACATTCAACAAATTTCCTTAAAAATGATTTGAGGATATGATTCATGACACATTGATATGTTGCACCTGCATTCTTTAGGCCAAAGGGCATTACCCAATAGCAAAACACACCCTAAGGGGCTCTGAAGGCTGTAGATTATTCATATTCTAGAGCCATTGAGATTTGATTATTCCCAGAATATGCATCCATGAAGGATAGTGCTTCATAGCCAGATGTTGCATCAATTAAGATTTCTGTGACCAGAACTGGAAAATCATCCTTGAGACAATTCCGATTAAGATATCTAAAATCAATGCAAACTCTAATTTTTCAATTCTTCTTTTTTCACAGGGACAATATTAGACAACAATTTGGGATATTGGACTTCTCTAATTAATTTAGCCTTGATAATCTTATCCACTTCAGCTTCAATTTTGGAGGCATAAGTTGGGTGTATTCTTCTTGCGGCTTGCTTGAATCCTTGATGTTCTTCTGGAAAACTCAAATGATGAGTAGCAACATCAGTATCATGCCCGGACATTTCTGTATAATTCCAAGAAAATTAATCTTGATTTTTCTTTAAAAACGAAATATACATTTCTTTCTCTTCAAGAGTCATGGACACACTGATTAAAGTGGGGCTTGGATCTTCTTTTATACCCATATTTATTTCTATGAGTTCATCCACAGTGGTAGAGATACCTTCTTCAAATGCTGGAAGAGCATCCTTGAGAACTTCCTCTTCTTATTCAATATGTGTTACTTATTTTGTTTCTACTTGCATAGTAGATAATGAAGAAAAATTTCCATGATCAAGAGAGAAGTTAAAATTTGAACATCTTGAAGAATATGATACCATTTTTGACCCTATTAATGATGAAGGGTCTTCCTTGGGTAACAAAGAGGAAATGATGGATTGAGAATTGACATCATTGTTCATCTCTGACATTTATATAACTTCATCTGGCCTGGTTGATGAATTATAGAATTTCTGGATTTCAGCGGATGAAATGAAGACATCTCCATTTAAGCATTCATCATTGCTTGGTGAATCAACAATTTCTCCCATGATATTTGGCTTGGTTGTCATAATTGACATTATGGAAGTTTCCATAAGTGTATTTGTATTTTGGTTTATCCTATCAATTTGACTGATATGGAACACATAATCTATACTCACATGTATGAATGGGTTTACTGGAATTTTTTCCAAACAATATGGAGCATTAACTTTGGTAACCTCCTTTGTCGTTGATTTCTCCTTTCCCTCCATGTGATAGAATTCTTCCTCAATGTATTGAGATTAACATGTTTTGAATGGGGCTTTATCACTATACTATGTCTTAATTTTACCATTGAAACAATATTTGAGACATTGATGGTATGATGAAGGTATATCCGAATGTTTTTGTATCCAAGGTCTTCCAAATTTTTTTTGAAGGATTTGTCATGACGAACAACCATGAAATATGAATTTGATACAAGGTCTCTAAAGTGAGTTCTGATTTTAATCTCTCCCAAAGGTTCTTGTTCATTTTTATCATATCCTTGTAACGTCAAAGTAGAAAGAGATAAATCAGATTCGGTGAGGCCTAATTGACGAAGTGTACGAATAGGGATGAGGTTGACTCTTGAACCATTATCAATGAAATCTCATTGGATGTCTAAATCATTGACCTTTCCAGATAAATAGAAAGGTCTAATATGTCCATACACAAAATCATCTTCATCTTCATCTGTAAAAGATATCACTGCATGAAATTTTTCTGGATCATTCTCTATATGGTAGACTTCATCCATAGAAATTTCAGTTTCAAATTCTCGAGGACTTGAAAAAGCCTCAATGAGAACCTCCTAAAGATCCTTTGATAGATTCAAGGAATAAAAAATTGATAACTTGGCCAGTACTTGGGTGAAATTTTTCAAGACATCATACTTTTGGTCCAAAGATCTGTGTTTCCCTACAAGAACATGTGGTTTCATAGATACCTTAGAAGTTGATGCTTTGTAAGTAGATGCATCTTGTATTGGTGTAGGAGTTTTAAATACCTTTGGCTTTGGAAGATTAGACTGACTAGGTCTATGTATTTTCTGAGAGGAAGAAGGTGAAACCTCTAACCGATCCTCAAAAATAACTGTGCCATGACTGAATCTGCCATGTAGGGAAGAAATATTTTATTCTTGTTGAGCTCGCTGAAGGGATTTTCCATGGGTTTCTGATGCATATACAGTTCTAGTAGGGGTAGGATTAGAAAAATGGATTCTGGAATATCCACGTCTTCCCCAGTATCCTAGAACACTATCTCTTCTTCTAATTCCTCTGTTTGATACATGGAACTAAGTCTCATCAAGATCGAAATTGTGGCTGGAATACGGATCCTTTAAGTGAATCATGTTAACAGAACCAAAGATCAACAATTTATCTGATGAAGATTCTGCCTGATGAACCATTTCAGGTTGTTCCGTTTGATGGGGAGGTGCCCGTACTTTTGAAGTATATGGCATAAAATTTTCTAGAGTCAAAGACGACTTAGGCTTTGACATGATCTCATCTTCTTCTGACTACTCTTATTTCTTCAAATTATGCCGCCTATTTGAGGATTTTTCTTCTGATGAAGGGGGTTTTTCTATGACATTCATTGCAAAACACACAATTGTTTTCTTCAATTGCGTTCGTAAAATGGCATGAGTTCGGTTGATCAATTGTCTAACCATCCAATCATCATATTTCTGCACATTTTTGCTTTTGTCTTTATGCCACTCGCCTTCTTCCTCTGGATATGTAGCAGTAACACATGCTACCTGGGCTGAAAAACCATTCAATTTTACTTGTCTAGAGTCCACCGTCTTTTGCAGGTGGTCTTTGAAGAGAAAACACTTCTGAATGGGATTCCCCAACATCTGATGAAATGGAAAATAGTTGGAAAGGTCTTCATCTGCTTCCTTGTTCAGCCTTTTATGCCTTTTCAACTAAACCAAATTATTTTCGAGAGCCTAAATGAAGTATCCAGGAACTTTTTCATTTCAGAAAGAATAAACTTTGTTCTTTAACTCATTAAATTGTTTCTATGTTTGATCTTTTTGATCATCTTGATGGTATAACCTCTGTTGTTGATGCTCAGAAGGTGGAGCCCTTCAATATGATGAAGGTTTTGAAGTGGAGGTAGGTATAGGTGCTTGTTTAAGTGTAACTATAATAGTCTCTACTCTCCCCATTCTCCTTCCTGGAACTGATGGAATTACACAAGTTTTAGCCTTAGTCTCAATAAGATAATCTTCGATCTATTGAACGATTTAAGTAAGGTCTCTAAACCCTCATGTGTATTTCACAGGGATCAACAATGTGCATAATTCATCACAAAAATTTGCCACACAGATTGGAAACAACTCTTCTTGAGGGAGTGCTAAGCTTAAAGAATATGTAAATCCCTTCCAGTGAGCAATGAAATCTGAAACTATTTCATTTTCCCTTTTCTTACAATTGGTAAGATTAAAAACTGTCATATTTGGCAATGTTGAGCTAAATTGAAGAAGGAATCATTGACGGAGATCTTCCCACCCGGTAATTGACCAAGACTGCAGACTTGTATACCAGAAAAAAGAAGGCCCTTGTAATGACTTCACAAAACATCTGAGCTTAACTGCTTCTAGTTGTTGAGGAATTCCCATCATAGGATCACAACGAGAATCAAAATGTGTCAAGTGTTGTTTTGGGTCTCCTGAACAATTAAAAATTAGAAATGTGGTATTTGAAAAATTTGATGGGGGAGGAATTGCATCAACCCATTCAAGGTAAGCTTTCTTTTCCAGTTGAACTAGTTCACGTTCTCCTTCCATAGATTCCAATCGAGCTGTTAATGACTCAATGGTAGTTATTAACTTTTGAGAAACATATGGTTGAGCTTGGGCCTGATCAGGTGAAATAACTGGATTTTGGACGGGTGTGGTGACTGGTACTGCAACTGATGGTAGCACTACCTGTTGTCATGCATGACCCATAGGTTGGATCTATGAGTGTGTAATTGTAAAGGAGGAAATTCTTGATCCATCCTGGTAACTGCAAAAAATTCCCATGACTGACTAACTCCAGCACGCTTAGGAGGAAGACTACCTTGAAGTAGTTCTGCATTCAACCTCTTTAACTCCTTTATTTCTTCTTCCTATTATGAAAAACTTTCCTATAATGAGAGTGATTGGACTTATCCAGAGGTAGGGTTGGATGTAACCTGACTTTTACCATTTTCCTTGGAAAGTGCCTTTCTGGAGTATTGAAGGGCATTACCTGAAGGAATATTTTGCCTCTAGGAAGCCCTTTGGCTTCTGGTACACACACCTTCTTCATTTATTTCTATGCGTACAACCCCTTGAACAAGAACTTCTTCATCTGATTCCTCTGAATGAACCTCATGTTCTATGGGATCAGTGACTATGACATTGATGACATTTATTGATGCATAACACATTTAATCCCTTCTATCTGCATTTCTGTGATACTGTCTTCTTCCTTTTACTTGATGAGACATTTCCTTTTGTTCAGTTGATCCTTCAAGAAATTCTTGATGAACTGTAATTTGGAGGGAATATACTAATAATTCAGCTTTGTGTTCCACTTATGACTTCATCCCTAATCGAAAAAAGACTGACTTTCACTGAGGAAGATCTTGAGGATTTGAAAAAGTCCCCAGTAAGGTGGATTGGGGATGTTCCTGCTGTTCCTGCTTAACTCCTCAAATCCTATCTATTGATCCTGAGGGTTGGATTAAAAGAGACCCCTGTTTGGAAAACTGAGGTGGCTCTTGAGCTGCTAAATCTGAGAATCTCTTAAAACCTCTGCTGATTTTTTGGACTTTAGTCTGAAAATTGGCTGGATGCATCATCCAACATCCACTCAAATCACCTGGCTCAAATGACCATTGGATGATTTCTGAAACTTTTGTCACCTGATGATGCACATGCTCTAAATGATAAGCCTATTCAATATTCTCATTTGGTTGATGCAAGAGTAATTCGACAACTTGTTCTTTATATAGCTGACTTTGGGAAGAACTAGTTGAGGCCTATTCTTGGCCAAGCCTTTGATTATGCACAAAACCAGATAGATGTGTCTAGCCATGGGAAATAATATTCCATGAGACCACCTTTGCTGGGATTTTTTGTCTAGAGAGTAAATTGAAATGTAGTGCTCCATGAACACCCCGTCCCCTGATATTAATACCAGATGGGGCATTGGTAATTAACTGACGCAACCTTTTTATTGCTCCAAATCATGCACGCTGAAGGGATCTTTGCTTCTTTTCAACATTTGGATATCCGAAAACTGAGAGAGATGCCAAATCAATTTGTAATTGTATCCATTATATTATCTTAACATTATTTTCATATTCATCATAAGATAATATTCTTTATTTTAAGTGACAAAGATTTTTCCACATGTTGAGACAAATATCATGAATACAATCTTCTGTCAATATTTATGGAATGTCATACTGAGAGTCATCCAAAGGCCAAAAAATGAATAGTACTTCACCTTTCTCCAGTTGTTTTCTCATATTAAGCACTTCCTCCTTATCATTTGATGAAGATTATTCTACCTAATTAGACCAAAGTTGGTGCTTCTTTGTTTCTTCATCAGATTCAACAAGATTGGTATAGAATTCATTTATCAAACTAAAAGATGAATGAACTAGGGGTGGTTAGGAGAATGAACTACACCCCGGTCTATCTTCTGATTGAGAATGTATTTCACCTGCTAGTGTTAAAGCATCAGACATGACTGGATTCACATTTTCAAGTGCCACAAGATAAGAGGGCATTCTCATTACTGTATTGTCCTTTGAATAATTTTATAGGAAATGCAAATTACTACTATGGAGAGTACTTTTGCAGCTAAGTTCATCATCATGGGGAGGAAAAACATGGTAGGTTACATCAAAATATTAAACCTTTTTCTCCTTGATCTTCTGGCCACATAGAGGGTTTTCGTGGATCTCATCTGAAGATGATACTTCGAGATCGACAAAAATATCATGACGAAAGCCTTCATGAGGAAATGTTTGATGAAGAACTTCGTAATTGTTGTTATTAATTCCAGAATTTGAAAATGAAAGAGTAGAATATTGAGTTGCAACAGATAATTTTCTGAGCGCATTAAGAACTCTAGCATCGAGCAAGGCCTTATTGCAGATTGGCTCTTGATTTATCTATTGTGCTGAACGAGTATTTTTCTTAGAGGCCTTATTACTCACTTTAGCAACCACTTGTTGATGAAAGTGGTTATTATGGGCATGTGTATGTGACTTCTCAAGAGAAATAGTCGGGTTAGGCTGATTATCTCCATTCAAATTGGGTGTATGTGCCTGACATGACTATCCGTATGACATGGGGGAGTATGCCCCACAACCCTCTTGGATTGGGATAAAGGTGTGTATCTATTCCGGAGTGATATGTTGACAGGTCACTCCACTGATAGGGATATATTTATGATTACTTCCATGTTATGCTTCTGAAGTTGTTATAATATTCTGATAGGCATCCAGAATATGGGTGGGGATTTTATTCTTCTCTTTCACCATTGTCATAATGTGTTTGGTGACCTCAGCTACCAGAATAGGAATATACGTCCATTACATTCTTGGAGTAGGTGTGTATTCCTAATCCTGTCCTCCATTTCCTGTCAGTGAATTTTGATAGTACTCATGTGTGGGGGCAGAAAATTGTGTCTGCCTTCTGCTTGTCATTGGAGTTTTCCAATTGACATCTCCGGGTGCTACCAAATGAGACTGTTGGTTAGAATGATTAATTATAGGTGTATGTGCCTGCTGATTGTTCCCCATCACATTTGATTGACAAGTTTCTTTGGTTGCAGTCATATGAGCCTGCAGACTAGCTGATGAATTATAAACAGGTGTATGTGCCTGCATATAATACTCCACCGAAATTACCTGGCGGGATTGGCATGTTACTGTTAGACAAGTCTGCTGGGCAGTAATATCAGGACGGATGATTCTATATTCCTGCTCATTGTTTTCCATCAAGTTGGCTTGATGGACTTCTCTAGAAGGGGCAGAAGTAAGAACCTTCTCCCTGTTGACCAAATTTCTCCTATGACGGTTCGTCTTGCGTGCTTGGGTCTGAGGAACCTGAGCCGAACCCCTAAAGGAAATACCCTCATCATGTTGAGGGTGCCCTACCACACGAGTCTGGAAAATAATGTTGATGGGAGCCCATGGGAAGGACTCCTGTCTTCTTGAATTAAGGCCTTGAGTGACCTACTCATTAAACTCCCCATAATATGGGAGAGACTGGTGACTGCATTCCAGGGATAACGACCTGAACCAGTTGGAGATGGTGGTTGGCACCACCTGCTTGTTGACCACTGGTCGTCACTGTTCGGCCAACCAGGGTGAGTTGTTAACTTGGAGGGCTTGTCGAGCATCCTCCAGAGTCGTAATGGTACCGTGTTGATGATATTCCTTAAACAATGCATTTGAGACCCAGCATTGAAGACGTTGAGTAGGTGATGTCATCCTCAGATCGGACGAGGATCCAGTAGGAGTAGTGGATGAGGCATTCACAGGTGTGAACATTAAAGAAGCCATTTTTTTAATGAAGCGAGATCTTGGAATAGAGTGCCTGTTTGATATAACAAACACAATCAAGATAAGTTTGGACTTACTACATCTTTTGGATGAGCACATATGTTATTGATTGCTTTGTTGGCCCTCACATTGAGTTAAATAAGGGCCTAACAAATAAGTAAAATATCATTTAACTTGGTTAAGTATTCACGTCGGGTTCAACATTTTTGTTTCCTCTAGAAATGGGGATGTCCTTGTTTGTTTAAGGTTCAAACTTTTCAATAGGTATCTAACGGGTTTAGTCATAGAACTAGAAACATCCAGTGATTCTATATCCATTTATACCTACTTTCCAAAGGTAGGTGATCATTAGTTTGTGGACTGATGAGGCTTAAGAATTTGCATTGGTCGAGAGGATGGGAGGTCGGACTCATCACACCTTTTTTGGGGGAAATTATTGTCTACTTCAGGACTCTCTTATAGATTTAAGTTATATTCGTGAATCATTATTAATTTACCAAGCATGAAAATGAGTTTTTCCATTAGACCTTTCAATAAATGATTGATATGTGGGGTATTTAGAGAATCTTTTATATGTATTTGAGGTTCTTCATCAATAGATAATAATCCATATGAATTACTAATTCTTAGTCAATGATATCCTTCAATACATTATATAGAACTCTCTTGGTCATTATGATGACCATACTAGTTTTAAAGCCACTTAGTGGGTCACTTGAAGTTTATTTTCATTCATAAAGATAGGTATTAATTTATATTTGGGATCATACCCACAAATGGGCTACCTACATATCCTTATTTAGAAAAGGAATCAGAACCCACGTAGATTGAATGAAGAATTATGAGGTTTTATGCATGATTAATGGCCCAAGGAGAGATGTTATAATTACTTTTACACTCTAAGCTCACGTGAGTCATGCTCGGTGTGAGAAACAAGAGGTATCAGTAAAACATGACGATTGTACCATGGAAGATGCAATCATAAGAAATGATGTGGGGCTTACTTATGTTTGACTTCCCAAGTAAATGAAGACAAATACTTTTATGAAATTAGCCTAAGAGCAGGGTCCTTAAAGGTATTTTTACCTTATGGAGATTTGAGAGTTTAACCTGGGACTTACTCCTGAAAAGGAATCCAAAATTAAGAGGGACTTATGATTGGATTTTATTCATGAGAAGGAAGCCAAAATCAAAATAAATTAAGACTGGTGATTATTCTTAAAGAGGATTCCCATATTAAGGGTTGTAATTTGGGGCTTACTCTTGAGAAGGAGTTCCAAATCAAAAAAACTTCTCAGAATTCCTTTCAGATAAGGAATCCGACAAATGAACCATGCCACAAATGCATTTTAAGAGGATTTTCAAGGATATCGTTGAAGAGGAAAGGTAGATTTGAGGAAAGGAAGTGAATATGAAGGAGGCACGCAAGTTTTGTTATGGCGCGCAAGTCCTGGTCGTGCAAGTATACTTGCGCGACATGAGTCAAATTGGGCGAAGAAGGATCCATAGGGTAATACTTGGGCGACTTTGAACTCAAGCCCTTAGTATCATCCCTAGAGGCTTTCAGAAGGGTGTAGTGCAAGTTTCCTTGAGAGGGAAAGGTGGTGCGCAAGTGTCTTCACTTCCCCTAAGGGATGGGCACTTAGGCACGCAATTATTGATGAGTTATAACACTTAGTCCTTATTCTTCCTCTTTAGAGATTCCATTATAGGTAAAGAATTACCTTATAAGTGTTCGGAAGACGTCAGGAAAAGACTTGGGTGACCAGAGCTTGAATCTATGTTTTGGACAATTCGTCCTTCAAATGGGGGGCCCATAGGGGCTATTTATAGGCCACTGAGGACCTTGGGAGAAAAAATAATAGGGGACACAAGTGACTTGTGCGACCCATATGTGGCGTGCAAGTATACTTGCGTGACCATAAGGAAACTTGCACAGCCCATGCTTAAAGGGTTCCTTGTTCATACCTATGTCAATTTTTGATGTTCTTAAAAGGATGACTCTCTTTGTTCTTAAGTTATTCCCCTTTTCCATTCGTTTGACTCTGTGAAAAAAAGGAGCATTAACAAATATATAAATTTATTCCAATTTTTTTTAAAAAAATTACATGCCCTTGTAAATTTATATAATTTTTTTTATCTAAAATGTTTTTTTAAGACACTATTTTATAATTATACCATCACTTAAAAAGAATTTTATTATAGTACATTCCATTATTTAAACTGTATAACATGATTTTTTTAAATATGATTTGAAATGGAAAACTTATTTTTTTTGTTAATTTGAAATCATTAAATTGGTTAATTTATTATTGGCATCTATTATGGAATCCTTGGTGAGACCCTAATGGGATTTTCATATCACACCCTAATTGTGCCTTTGGGTGTTTGTAGATTATATCCTTCTAGGTTAGAGCAAGGGGAAAGTATCTATTAGAGGTGGATCAAGTTGTTGAACATTAGACATGGTGATTTGTGTCCTTATAGACTTGATAAGTTTTCTTCTGTTTTGGTAGTCTAGGATTGTTTTTACCTTGTTTAATTCTAGTAAATTACTCCCATTGGAGTTTCTTTTTATATGAATTATATCTTTTTATTTATCTTCTTCATTTTTATTGAAAAAATTGTTCCCAGTTATAGTTATTATGATTCTAGGTGATAGTCACTGATCCGTGGGGATAGGGAACACCCTTAATGCTACGCCATGTATGGATCAGTTATTGGGTTACCAGAGTACCCAGGCAGGTATGTGACAATGTGGTATCTGAGGTGTAGTAGTAGGTTGAACTGTTATCTTGAATTCAAAATATATTTGTGAAATATTATTGGGAATTAAGAGGTAGTTAGGATTGGGTGCTTGTCCAACACTCACCACAATGACCTTAAGTTGCTAGGGGTGTTTTGGGATAGAAATCTTGTGGATTAGTTCTAGTCTTATCTCAATTTTTATTTGGAAAGAGTGAAAGAAAAATCTTGTTTGTTCTATCGGTCGAGATTATGTTTCCCTCATTGCTCAGTTTGAGATTTACCTAATGTCTTAAATGTTCTTTAATGATGTTGTGTAACATCATACCTTCAAGAATACATGTCAATCAGATCTAGGAAGAGTATGATTCTAATCCTCAGTGAGATAATCCCCTTGTAGTTCTGAATCTAGTTGAGGTGATCATGCATACTGTCCAAGATATGAGACACACACTACCACCAGTCCTCGTTAAGGCTCCAGCTGTGGATCCTTAGTCAGATTTTATTCGAAATCATTTTCAAGAGTTACTTCACTACAATACACTAGTTTTAAAAGGTTCCATTAATCCTCAATACACTATCACAAAACTGGGTTTCTACAGTGCAACCCTTTTAACAATGCTAAAAAAAGCGCTGTTAGGGGGGGGGTGCCTTTATCAGTGTTAAAAAATCACTGATAAAGAGTACTTTTAATATCTCTAAAAAAATCACAATTAAAAGTGGGCCTTTAATAGAGCCTTTTTATTATTTATAAAGCCACCCCCTTTAACATTGCTTTTTTAGCATAGTTGAAGGGCCACCCATTATCATCACTTTTTTTAGTAGCACTGATAAATTGGGGGGGGGGGCTTTATCAGCGCTTTTTTCCCAAGAACTGTTAAAGGGTATATTTCCAAAAAAATTACATTTCATAAAATATAATATATTGATATATAAATATATAAGTACATTTATATTTATATAAATACAATATATATTTTAAATATGTTTAAGATAAGTATAAATAAACATTTCCACTTAATATATAAAATATATATAAAAACGGCGTACAAAATATCTTTAAAAAATTATTAATTAATACTTTTCTAATTATCATCGACTAATAATAATTTAAAAAATATTTGAAGACAAAAAAAATCAAAAAATCAATAAAAGATCATAAAATAAGATGAAAACGTAACTGAAACTTCAAATGACCATAACTTTTGATGATGATGTCCATTTGAGCTCTACAACATATCAAATCGAATCCTGTGAAGATCTCTACATTATGTAAATTTAAGGAATCCTTTCTTAACATTTTCTGAGGCCAAAAAAGGTTTAAAAGTCCTCCAAAACAGATATTTAGTCCTGATACCCAAAGTTTTTAACATTCGATGGAATTTCAGCCTCATTTAAGAATTAAATTTTTGCCTTTTCTCAGTGGGAAATGGATTTATTATGAGGGATTACATTCATGTTCATATTATGACTTTTAAAGTTAATTTTTTTTCATAATGTACTATTAGTTATAATCAAATATATAACAATATAAAAATATTTTTTATATATTCGGACATAAAAATTTAATTTTATAAATAAATAATTTTATATATTTACATTTAAAATATATTTCTAAATATATAAGCCTTATAAAAATAAAATATTACTACCCATTTTATTTATAATAAATATATATGAATATTTATATACCTATATAATGTGTACATGTATATATTTATATTTGTGTGCATCTGTATTGACAAATTGATATATATTATATATATATTATAAACATATGTATATACATATTAATATATCATATTTTTAAATATATATAAATATGTATAATTATAATTATAGATACACATATAATATATATATATATATATCTGTGTTTGTGTGTGTTTTATATTTGTATTTATTTATTTATAAATACACACAGAATGAAAAATTTGTAAATGTTTTTAAATTTGATCTTATAAATATATATTAATATATGAATAAATATACGGATAAAAAATAAAAATAAAAATAAATAAATAAATGTAAATATATATTAATATACGAAAAAATATATAAATATAAAAATATAACTATATATGTATATATATATTAATATAACTAAATATATATATAAAAATAAATATATATGTGTTAATATAAAAATATATTAATATACGAGTAAATATATATATATATATATATAGGTATATTATTAAATAAAGAGTATAGAAATATGGTGGAGTGTTAAAGGATTAGGAAACCGGGTAAGATGTGTGGGGATTGAATCCATGGTGTGGCAGGTTGCGCCCATAGGTGGAATTGCTGTTAGTGCTGCGAAAGGGGTTGGGGTGTAGGCTAGGGCATGTGGGATGGGGGGGGGGGGGGGGCTGGGGTGTGTAGGCTAGGGGTGGAGCACTATTAAAGGGGCATTGAAGTGCTGTTGAAGCCCCTCCCGGATATAAAGAAATAATTTTTTTTATTTTTTGATGTTTATTAACATTTATCAGCCCTTTTAAAAAAGAGATAACCAAAGGGGTCCTTTAACAGATCTAAAAAAAGTGCTGATAAAGGACCCATTTATCAACACTTATTTAGCACTGATAAACTGCCCCTTTTATCATTGATATTTTTGGCGCTGATAAAAGGGGTCTTTATCAACATTTTTTAGAACTATTGAAGGGGACCCATTTTATATTCGCCTCGATTATTAGCACTTTTTAGCGCTATAAACTTTCTTTTCTAGCAATGATGAAGGACATATTTTTAGCAGCGATATGATGAGGAATGATTGGTTATGATAGAACATTTATATGTCAAGTGTACCACCTTCGTGTTGGATGGACCAAGAAAAGATGGTGGAACATGATGGTGATGGTGAACAAAAATGAGGGCTTAGGGTGGAAGGACATAAATGTTATTTTTAATAGCTATTTCTATACATATTCAATGGTGTTGGCCAAAGTTGAGGAGTTTTTTAGGCTTGAGTAGGCTGATTGGACTATGACTGAGTATTCAAGTCACTTTTCGGTGTTTGTTTAATTTATGCCTAAGATTGTATCAAATGAGAGGATGAAGTCTCAAAGGTTCTAGTTGGGTCTTCTATTTGATATCCTTTACTAGGTTGTCTTACTAAAACTAAAAACTTATGCAGATTTGAAAAATAGGGAGATGATGGTTGAGATGGACCAGTCTAGTAAGTCTGGGTTGAAAAGAGTTTCTATTTATCCTAGTGTCAGTGTGAGTTTTTTAAAGAAAAGAGGAAGCATGATGACTCTCATAGTAGTTCTCAACATTTTGTTCACTACAGACCTCTGAAATTTATAGGTACAGGCCCTTTGATATGATATCGATGTGGTTAGTAAGGGAATCCAAAGAGGGGTTGCATTGAGGCAGCTAATAACTGTGGCTCTAGCAGATGTTTAGGGAACTTTCAAAGGTTCATCCATATGTTTCTACTCTACACAGTGGTAGAAGATCATCATCAACTCCAATAACTATGGGGAAATAAAATGGTTCACATATAAATGGGTTCCAGTCACAGGCTTTTGGAACAAAGATACTTCTCATAGTGGATGAATATATATTGGAATCAGATATAGATTGAATGAATATGAGAGGTACCATTACTATATATTCATCATTAGTGACTATTCTATGTAGTACTAGTTTCTCTCACTCATTTATTTCAACCAGCACCATTAATATAATAAATCATCATACACAGATTTTATCTTATATAATGGATATTTCTACACCTCTTGGATTGAAGAAAGAGTAGTGTCTCCATATTCCCTCTTTTAATTTCTCTTTAGTAGATGTCGAGCTTACTTGGGACGTTCTGGATCTCAACATGAATCCACTTGAGACATTATTGGTACGAATTGTCTCATTCACAATAATACATGGATTGATTTTTATCATTGATAGGCCTCCTTTAGTTTACCTGATGGGGTTTTCCTTATCTTTATGAAATAATGGGACCTGAGGTCGAGTAGATTAGGACCTTCTTATTCAGTGTTAGAAAAAGTGATATCAATGTTTTATTTTTATCCAGAGTGAGAATATTTGGGTGGTGATCTCCCACAAATTGTTGATGAGTTTCCCAATGTTTTTCCTTCTAACTTCTCGAATTTTTCACTGGTAAGGGAGGTATAGTTTTTTATTGATTTGGTACATGGTACTCAACCAGTTTCTATTGCCTCTTATTGAATGGATCCACCTAAAATGAATGATTTAATGTCCTAGTTGGATGATCTCATAGATAATGACTATATGATAGAGTGTGCCACCTTGGGTAGTTCATGTTCTCTTTTACAAGAAGGCCGATGGTTCGCATTTCCTATGTGTGGATTGTAGAAAACTCAATTGAGTTACATAATTTAAAAAGTATCCCTTGAAATAGATTGATAATCATTTTATCAATTTATAGGGGATTAGTGTTTCTCAAAGGTTGATTTTTTATCTAGTTTCCATCAGGTGAGAATACAAGAATACAAAAAATCATAAAATCTCCTTTTGGAGAAGGTACGTTCATTATGAGTGTAATGACCTAGATTTTCCATGTAATTTTATTTAATTATATGGAATTATTATGAGTCTAAAAAAATTCACGGCGCATGATTCTGAGGCCCAGTGTGCCCAGAATGAATATCTGATCTTTTTTTATATTACGTTCAGAAAACGTGCAGGTGGCGTTTTCAATCTTTTGAAGCAGTGTTCGGATTAAAAATCTGAGGGCACCATTGAATCTACAGTTCCAGGATTCACTTAAGGGAGGCTTCACTTTGATCGCAATAGGTTAGGTAAAAAAATAATTTTGTGGAATTTTTAAAGATTAATAAAATAACATGTTATGTTGTTTTATTTTTTTCTTTTTCTCCAGCTGATGAGCGATGATGGAGGGGCTAATGACATGTCAAGACATTAATTGGCTTGACTTATTCTTGTTTTTAATGGTACCATAGAAATTTGGGAGGTTCATTAATTAAATTAACCTCATAAATTACTCAGAACGTTAACCACCTCTTCCCCCTACTATTTATATGGAGCTCGGGGAGGGGTGTTGGCACGACTTCCCTCAGAGATGAAGCTCTAGCAAACTACCGCGACTCCAACCACTTGGAGGACAAGAACAGTTTCTGCGAGTGGTGATGAGCGCCACCGAATCAAAAACCGAAGAAAACTATCAAGGAGGTTTCGTCGATTTTTGTTAGTGGGAATCTAATCTAGGTAGGGGGATTGTTGTATAGTTTAACTTTATGAGATAAATTTTTGATCGCTTGATGAAATCCTAATGCAGAGGGCACATGAAAAACGAATAAGGCCCATACCCTCCGCTTCTACGGTATTTGTCTTGTTATTCTGGAACGGTTTTCCAAACGGAGTGGCAGGATGAAACCGGAGAACACACATTAGTGATGGTGACCTGAGAGCCTTAGAGTAATTGATGGCATAAAAAATAGTCCACTCGAGCATGTCTAGTGGCCTACAGAAGAAACTACTGGCATCCCTTGTCGACAACGGTCGACGGTGGTTAGAGGAGACCTGCAATTACTGATAGTAGGTGGTGGAAAGCGGCACGCTATCATGAGCCACGATAGAAAAGGGCAGCCAGCTAGTGTCGGCAACACAGGACATGGGCGGTGCCGTAGGCGTTGCATGCAGAAACAACCGTGGCTAGCTGGACATGACTGGATGAGGGCGGCATGGCCACGCACTGTGCCTTGTTGGAAGAATCCAGTCGACTAAACGACTTACCATTGAACTCGATGGGGTAGTGACTCACTGGTGGGACAAAATGACCTTACAATTGTGGGGCCTGTGGAAGAAAACAGTCTGCCTTCTGGAAGATTGGGCTGGACGCGGACCCGCCAAGCCGACCGGACTCTCGATCCAATGGGCCGACCCCGACTGGCCGGACCCAGTGAACCAGTCCCACACATAACGGGTTAGGCCAACCATGGTCCAGGCCTACAAACCAATGGGCCGAACTTTATAGTCTGGACCTAGTGAACTGGTCGGACCCTTAATGGGGTCAGACCTGGATGGGGTTAGGTTAACCTCGGGAACCGTTGCATCGGGCCGGTCTGATCAAGTCGGACTGGGCCCAGACCCAACCAACCCCCGAATAAATAAACGTTCATAACTGACAAACTGGATGTCTGCTTGACATGCTCAGTGGTATTGGGGACCCTTTTGGGAAGCATTCCCTTTGGAATATTCTGGCGGGCTCGATCGAGCCGAGGCAGACCGAGGTGCGATCACCCCATTTCACAGAAAGGAAACTAACTAATAGACCAATAATCCGATCAACGCACCATCTGCGACATAAGAACCCTTGTGACAAGGAGGTCATTTGGAGATACTCTATGTGAGTCTTGATGGAGTTTGACGTGTGACTTGGCTTGGATCAGTCATGAATCCAATCGTGCCCTTTTTACAAAAGTTCCCATATCTCACAGTCCGAGCATCCGATCTACATGACATCAGTCACATTGGGACCCCTTTGATGGGGAAGTCCCTTGTGTGTGATTTTTTACGAGACTTCATACCGATTGAAATATGAATGAAGGATCGAGGAGTGGTTCACCCAGAAACATGCATGCTTTGAGCGGGAATCCTATGACCGACTATCTTGGATGTAACGACCTTTTTCGGATCAAAATCACATCAACTGTGAGTGGATAAACATCTTAGCTACCCAAAACGGACCCGTTTTTGATATCCCTATCGAGGATCAGTTTCTAGTGACCCAGTGTGGATAAAAAACTAGAGAACCTATGTGGATCAACATCATAGCGACCCTGAGTGGATCAACACCACATCTACCCGACGAGGACCAGTTTGAGAGCGGACCTTCGAGGATAATCTTCAAGAGATCCTGTGTGGATAAAAAATGAGCGACCCTGTGTGGATCAGTTTTCAAAAACCTTGTGTGGATCAACATTCCAATGACCTTTTGTGGATCACCATTCCAATGACACTATATAGATCGACATTACGGCGACCCTGTGTGGATCATCAAAATCATGACCCGATGAGGACCCGCGCCACAATGGCATGTTGGGGAACTGAAAATTACGTCCAAGAGTGGACCGACTGTAGAATAACTTCTTGTGGATTATTTTTGGATCTTCTAATGGAATATGATGATATAGATTAAGAATTATCATCCATGTTCCTAAACTCGGAGTTTTATATCTTGTGTGAGCTGTCTCTTTTTTTGTGCTTCATGATTTAGATCATGATTGGGATATTACCATTGAGGTATATCTTGTGATGTTTTCTTTTCTGGATCACTGAGAGACCTTCAGGGGGGTCTCGGGGTCCCCTACAAGGCATTATTATACTCACGCCTGCCTGAGCTTCGCCTGCACCTTGTTGTGTCTTGTGCCGACGACAAGCAGCTGGGATGACACTTGAGGGAGATAGGATTAGGTGGTACACGGAGGAGATAGGCTGACGTAGAGTGTTGTGGGGATGATCTTTACCGACCCTTTAGGTAGGATCCTAAGTGGAAAATCCCGGATTTGTTTTATCATTTTAGTTGTACAAGTACTTTTAATTTGGGCTTGTATTTCGTCCCCTTTAAATTCATTAAACTTTTTACTATTGCAGTTAACTTTGTGGTTGGTTCTTGTTGTGTTCTTGGATGGTGTGTTTGTATAGGATTAATGGAAATGCCTTCCCATTATAGGGTTACATCTTTCTAGTGCTAGTTGCCAACCCTTGGCCTATGGAAGGTGGGCTTGGGGTAGTCACGGTACGGGCCTCGTGGGGCGGGTCGTGATAAAGTGGTATCAGAGGAGTCAGTTCTACCAAAGAACTAGGACTCTGATATTTCTAATGGAGCAGTAATTTTAGGTGTTTTGAGTGTGGTTTTTAGTTCAGGGATTCCAGTGTTGGTGCGGCGGATGACGTATCCATAATCCAAGATTCTGAATTCTAATTTCAGACTCGGTGCATGAAAAAACTGATTGTGTGTGTTTTGGAAGTGTTTTATTTTTTTATTTATTTGAGTCTTCTCACCAGTTATAACTTATTGATCGTGGAACACCTGTTTTCTTTCAGGATTCTGCCACATAGATATCTAGCTAGGATTCTTGAGAGAGTACATGATGATGGTCCACCAAGCATTGAGGCTTTGGTGTAGGGCCCTCTTACAGCGATAGTACCATCAGGTGGTGTACCGGCAACACCACTACACATTGGGAAGCCGTTTCGACCAGCCCCACCAGTAGATGGCGCACAATGACTAAGCGCGTTGCATGAGTTTCATCGGTAGAGGCCTCCATGGTTTCAAGGTGGTATAGATTGATAGGTGGATGAGGACTGACTGGAGGCTGTGTCCAGAGTTTTTCACCTGGTTGGGAGCCCAACCGACCTAATGGTGATGCTAGCTTCCAGTATTTTACAGGGAACTGTAGGGAGATGGTTGAGCATGATGCTCTAGACAAATGACGAGGTGACTCTCACCTGGGAATATTTTGAGGGCCTTATCAAGGGAAAGTTCATTACAAAAACTATATGTTCTGTTCATATACAGGAGTTACTACACTTACAGTAGGGAAGCCTGATCGTGTCCTAGTACTCGGTGAGGTTCACTGACCTCTTGTGCTACTCCACCGACATGGTGCGAGACCCTTTCTTCAGGGTCCAGACCTTTGAGAAGGGTATCCTACGGGAGATTAGAGATTCCATGGTATCTCTCAGCATCCCGACACATGCTGTAGTGTTGTAGAGAGATATCTTGGTAGAGGGATTCCTTGCTGAGGGTACACTGATGACGAGACCCTCCACCAGGTGACACTTAGCATAATCATCTACAGCTGGTAGTAGACAGATTACATAGAGCTACAAGAGAACCAGACATTCTGTTGGGTGACCCAAGGATGTAGAGTCAGAGGTGAGGGGATCACGAGGTAGAGTAGGCCAGCAGAGGAGCAGACTGTGCTTCACATGTGGTAGGCGGGGTCACATGGCTTGCGACTACTCGGCCAACCACTGTGATGATCTGTAGAGGATTGAGGGACTACCGAGGCAGAGGGATAGATTTGAGTGAGGAGGTACACAGGGCGGCAGCCGAGGAGATGATCAGTCCATGTAGTCAGCAGTGGGCATCGATTTGAGGTTCTACCGCCACCACCTCTAGGTGGTCCACACCGACCACAAGGTGTTGGTGGATATGAACGAGCTCATATCCATGAAGCTGAGGCCTATGACCACAACACTATAGATATGATTCAAGGAATGATATGTGTCTACTCCATCTTAGAAGTAGTACTTATAGACATAGGTTCTAGTCACTCTTTCATTTCCATGGATCTCATTCGGAGCATGGTGATTCTGGTGGATCAATTGGCTCAATCTTAGCGATTATAGGATCCTACGAGAGATGATTCGATGATTATAGACTGGTGAAAGTAGTGTGAGATTACTCTAGGAGGTGAGAGATTTGGCTGGGATATTCTAGAAGCGGCGTTGAGACCTTACGAAGTCATTTTGGGTATGAACTAGTTATTCATAGTCCATGCTCAAATTGACAGCATTAGGCACAAAATGCAGTGTGTGTACTCGGATGGGACCTATTTTTCCTTCACCAGCGAGAATGGAACCTTTGTAGAATAAGATGGACTTACCCATAGGAGGGTGCAACCAATCACACATCAGTTGGTTACCTTACCGTCAGAGCAGTTGATTTTGAGAGTCTAATCTATCCTGTAGTGGTGGACTAGTATGCCGATGTCTTACCTAATGATGTTCTAGGACTACCTCCTCCCAGCGAGGTGGACTTATTCATTGACCTGTACCCATGGATGACACAGATATCTACACCTGCATATCGGATGGCTCCCATGGTGCTTCATGAGTTACAGGTACTACTGGATGACTTTCCAAATAAGGGCTTCATAAGGCCTAGAGTTTCTCCATGGGTAGCCCCGATTTTTTTCGCCAAGAAGGCATAATGAGTTTGAGGAAAAATGTAAATTATCAACACCTAAACCTGGTGACCATGAAGAACATGTTTCCCATTCCGAGGATTGATTATTCCTTTGATTAGCTGAAGGAGGAACGTTGGTTTTCAAAGATAGACATCAGATCAGGCAATCATTAGCTCAGGGTACGAGAAGCAGATGTGACGAAGATGACCTTCAGATGATGGTATGACCACTATGTGTTCTTGGTTATGCCATTCATCATAACCAAAACCCCTATAGTGTTCATGGGACTCATGAAAAATTTCTTTCATCTATACCTCGATCACTTTGTGGTGGTCTTCATTGAAGATATCTTGATATACTCGACGTTGGAGGAGGAGCATGTCTATCATCTAAAGAAAGTTCTTGATACACTCTGAGAGAACCATCTTTATGGTATGCTCTTGAAGTGCCAGTTATGGATATGGGAAGTCCACATTATTGGACATGTTATCTCACAAGTTGGAGTTGTAGTGTATCTGGGAAAGATAGTGACTGTCCTTGCTTGGGATCAACTCAGGAGTGTGACCAAGGTGCGAAGATTCCTAGGGTTGGTTGGGTACTACCGAAGATTCATACATGAATTATCTAGAGTTGCGACACCCTTGTCAATGTTGATGAAGATAGGAAAACCCTTCATATGGATGGAGAGATGCCAGCAGAGTTTTCAAGAGGTGAGATAGAAACTGACAAGTGACCCCATCTTGAGGCTACCAAAAGAGGGTGTTGGGTATGTAGTCTACTGAGAAACATCAGGGACCAGAATTGGATGTGTCCAAATGCAGGAGAGAGTCGTGATGGCTTATGGTTCACAATATCTGATATAGCATGATAAGAACTAATATACCCATAACCTGGAGTTAGTATTAGTGGTCTTCTCCTTGATGATGGGGTAAAACTACTTGATGGGTGAGGGGTTTACTATTTACTATGATCACAAGAGTCTCTGGTATATCATCTCACAGAATGACCTAAACCCGAGACAACGACATTGAATAGAGTTCCTATAGGATTGTGACATTGATATAGTCTACACTCCTAGGAAGGGGAACATAGTAGTAGACATACCCACCAGGAGGTCTGGTCTATAGTTGATGAGTGAGGAGACAGAGCTGCTGGCCACATTTCAGATATCCTTTGTGGATAGAGATGGAGAAGCTTACCTTTAGTCTATTACTACCACTCCCACACTTCGTCAGCAAGTTTTGGAGTCACAACATAGAGACATTTACTACATGGATGAATGTCCTTAGATATCCTCAGGATAGGCCCCTGATGGATTTTATGAAGGTGGGTATCATGTCATCCTCTTGAGAGGATGCACCATGGTACCAGTGGCGCTACATGAGGAGGTGTTGAAGGGAGTTTCATACATCCCCTCTAACGGTACATCATGGTGTGGGAAATATGTACCCGAACCTCCGACATCCGCACTAGTGGCCAGGGATGTAGAAAATAGTGGAATAGTTTGTTTCATGATGCCTCACTTGTCAGCAAGTCAAGGCCAAATATCAGGTTCCAGCAGGCTTATTGTATCCATTAGAGGTACTAGAGTGGAAGGGGCGTGGTATTTACATAGATTTCATGATAGGCCTACCAGATACGTCCAGGGGCCATGATTCCATCAGGGCGATCATTGAACAAATCTCCAAGTCGGCCCACTTCCTACCCATCTGAGAGAATGGATTAGTAGAGGGATTGGAATGCCTCTACAAGTAGGAGATTATAAAACTTAATGGGGTTCCATCGAAGATAATCTATAACTGTGACACACGCTTACATCCCGGTTGTGGAAGGGATTACAGAAGGCATTCAAGACTTAGATACATTTGAGCACCGCCTTTCATCCTCAGACGTATGGTCAAACAGAGCGGACCATACAGATACTCAAGGACATGATTCATGATTGCATCCTAGATTTTGGCCACAGTTAGGAGGATCACATGTCCTTGGTAGAGTTTTCATACAACAAAAGTTATCACTTCACTATTGGTATAGAACCATTTGAATCATTGTACAGATAACCATGCAGATCAACTCTATGATGGGAAGACCCAGGGGAGTCAGCACTTATGGGTCCTTACTTGGTATGGGATACCACTGAGAAGGTGAAAATCATCCAGGATCAGTTGAAGACAACAAAGATCAGACCAAAGTATTATAATGACAGGAAATAGATATCTTTGGAGTTTGAAGAGGGGTACCATGTCTTCCAACTGGTCTAACCTCAAAGAGGTTTGCAGTGATTTGGCCAGGGAGATGAGCTATCTTTGAGGTTCATTGGTCCCTTTCGGGTTCTCAACAGAGTTAGCAAGGTGGGGTATTTCCTATCTCTTCCTCCACAGATGCATTGGGTGCATGATGTTTTCCACGTGTCATAGTTGAGGAAGTACATGCATAATCCATCGCACGTTATTGACTGGGTTGAGATGGACATTGATGATGGGGAGACATTTATGGAGGTTTCAGTGGAGTTTGAGGATTTAATGGAGTAGGGCCTTCGTTGACGATCGATCCATCTGGTGTGCATTCGCTGGAAGCACGAGAACCTCCCAAAGATCACTTGGGAGCGGTAGGTTCAGATTCGTTCTCAGTACCCCCATTTGCTTCCTTAGTATATGTTGTGGATTTCAGGGATGAAAGGTCCTAACGTGGGGAGAATCTAAAGGCCTGGATTTTCCATGTTAATTTTTTAATTATTTGGAATTATTACGAGTCTGTAAAAATTGACAATGCATGATTCCAAGGCCCAGTGTGACCAGAATTAATTTCTAAACATTGTTTAAGGTACATTCATGAAACGCACGGGAGACATTTTCTTTCATTTGAACCGGTGATCAGATTACAAATCCAAGGGCAATGTTGAATCTACAACATCAGGATTCAATTACGGGAGGATTCACTTGGGCCGTAGTTGGTCAAGTGAAAAGGTTAATTTTGTGGACTTTTGGAAGATTAATAATATAACATGTTTTGTTATTTTAATTCTTTTCTTTTTCTCTAGTGGATGATCAGAGGTGGTAGGAACGACAACATTTCAAGCCATTAATTGACTTGACACAACCTTGTTTGTAACCATACCTATGGAATTTAGGAGGTTCATTAATTAAATGAACCTCATAAATCCCTCAAAACATTAAGCTTTTATTCCCCCTCTCATTTATATGGATCTTGGGAAGGGGTGTTGTCCCGACTTCACCATGCGATGAAGCTCTAGAAATGTACTGTGAGGCCAACCACTTGAAGGATGTGACTGATTTTAGTGAGCGATGAAAAGCACCACTAAAACACAACATGATGAAAATGATGAAGGAGGTTTCGTCGATCATTGTCAGAAGACATCTAATCTAGGTAGGAGGGTTGTTGTAAAGTTCATATTTATGAGATAAATTATTTACCACTTGATGAAATCCTAACGTGGATGGCACGAGCCAAATGAACAAGGCCCCGACCCTCCACTTATACCGTATTTGTCTTGTTATTCTGGAATGGTTTTCCAAATGGAGAGTCTGGATGAAACTGGAGAACACACAACTGCGACGGTGACCTGACAGCCTCAGAGCCATTGAAAATATCAAAAATGAACCACCAGAGCACATCTTGTGGACAATGGAAGAAACCGCTTGCGTGCCATGTCGGTGGTGGCTGGAGGAGCCTGCATCGACCGGGTGCGGGTTGTAGAAAGTGGCGCGCCGTCATGCTCCGTGGCGGCCAAGGGTGGCTGGCCCAAGTTGGCCGTGTGGGACAAGGGTGAGAGCAGCCGCGACCACCAGGCATCTATAGGAGGAGGGAAGCATGACCACGCAATGCACCGCATTGGCAGAAGCCGGTCGTCCAAACACACGAACGTTGAACCCGGTGGGGCAGCACCCCACCGGCTGGACAAAACAACCCTACAACTGCGGGGCCAGTGGAAGAAAACAATCTTCCTTTTGGAGGATTGGGATGGACGCGGGCCGACCGAGCAGGCCGGGCCAGACCCGCGACCCAGCGGGCCTGCGAGGGTGGTCCCGAGTCCCACTTGGCGGGCCGAGCCAACTGCGGCCTGTGCTCATGAACAAATGGTCCAACCCCGACGGGCCGGACCCAGTGAACCGGGATGACCCTTTACAGGTCGGACCTGGGTAGGGTTAGGTCGACCCTGGGAACCTTTTCGACGGGCCAGTTAGAATGAGTCAGACTAGGCCCAGACCCAACCGGACCCTGAATAAATAAACTCTTATAACTGATGAACCAAGTGTTCTTTTGACACACCAACAATGAAATTAGAATCCCTTTTGGGAAGCGGTGCCATTGGCATATTCCGGCGGGCCCGACCAAGCCGGGTCGGGCGAAGGTGCGATCACCCCCATTTCATGGAATGGGACGTAACTAACAGAACAGTCGTCCGATCGACGAGCCGTCAGCAACATAAGGACCCCTGTGACAAGTCGGTAATTTGGAGATACTCTAAGTTAGTTTTGGCAGAGTTTGACTTGTGACTTGTCTTGGATCAGATTTGAATCCTGGAAGGCCTTTTTTACAAAAGTGCCCATATCTCAGAGATCGGGCGTCCGATCGATGTGCTTTCTGTCATGTAGGGTCCCTATGATAGGGAGTTACCCTGGGTATGATTTTTGAGGGACTTAGTACCAGTTGAAATGTTACTGAAGTCTTGAGGAGATGTTCTCCCCTAAACAAGCGTGCTTTGAGTGGGAATCTTGTGATCGATTGTCCTGGAAGTAACGAACCTGTGTGGATCAACATCATAGCGACCCTTAGTGGATCAACATTATAGCTACCTGAAGAGGACCAGTTTTAGAGCAGCCAGTCGACGATCAGCTTCTAGCGACCTTGTGTGGATCAGCAACTAGAGAACCTATGTGGATCAACATCATAGAGACCCTGAGTGGGTCAACATCATAGTAACCCGATGAGGGCCGATTTTAGAGAAGCCCGTCGAGGATCAGCTTCTAGAGACCATGTGTGGATTAGAAACTAGAGAGCCAGTGTGGATCATCATTCAATGACCTTGTGTGGATCAGCATTCCCACGACCCTGTGTGGATCAACATTCCAACGACCCTATTTGGATGTGCATTCATGTGACCATGTGTGGATTAGCAGTAGTGTGACCTGAAGAAGATGCACCTTATAATGGAATGTCTTGGTATAGTGACTTATGTCCAAGAGTGGACCAATATTAGAAAAATTCCATATGGAACAGTTTTGGAACTTCTAATGGAATAAGATGATACATCTTAAGACTTATCATCTATATTCCTGAACTTTGAGTTGTATACCTGGTGTGAGCTGTCTCTTTTTCTTTGTGCTTCATGATTTAGATCATGCTTGTGATATTAACTATGAGTTATATCTTGTGATGTTTTCCTTTTTGAATCACTGATAGACCTTCAGGGGGGATCTCAGGGTCCCCTTCTGTGTATTGTTATACTCACCCCTACACAAGCTTATCTCACACCTTGTTGTGTCTTGTGATGATGATGAACAGCTGGGCTCAGACTTGATGGAGCAAAGACCAGGCAGTAAACAGAGGAGACAGGTGGACGCGGAGTTGTGTGGAGATGATATGTACCTACCCTTTAGGTAGGATCCTCAGTGGATGATCCAAGATCTATTTTCTCTTTTCAGTTGTACTTGTACTTTTCAGTTCGGCTTGTATTCCAGCCCCTTTACTTTTAGTACATTTTTGACTATAGCAGTTTTCTTCATGGTTGCTTCTTGTTGAGTTCTTTTATGGTGTGTTTGTATAGGGTTAAAGGAAATGCCTTCCTATTATAGCGTTATATCTTTTGGGTGTAGATTCCAACCCCTGGCCTATGGAAGGCGGGCTTTGGGTAGTCACGGTACGTGCCCTGGGTGATGAGTCATGAAAATGAGTAACTTTTTATGACCTTTGGTTATACAAATGATTTTTAGTATTTATGAAATTAATGAACATGATTTTCCATGAATATCTAGTCTCCTTTTTAGTAGTATTTGTTGATGACATCCTCATTTACTATGTATTTATGGGTGATCATGTACGACATTTGAGAACAGTTTTGAGTTTGCTAAGAAGTCTCCATCATTATGAAAAGCTTTCAATGTGTGATTTATAGACTTAGGAAGTGAAATTATTAGGACACATAGTGTCTAAAAAGGAATTTTAGTTGTCCCTAGAAAGGTAAAAGCTATTGTGACACAAGGACAACCACCGCATGTTTTTGAAATTCGGACCTTCTTAGGATTACGCAGATATTATATCTACATCGTCAAGGATTTACCAAATATGGATTCTAAAATGACTACTATAACATGGAATGGAGTAAAGTTTTCATGGAATGATAAATTTTAGAGTTATTTTATTGAGCTAAAACAACATTTGACTATTATGATGGTGTTGAAATTTTTAGAGTCCGGGAAGTGCTATGTGGTATTCTGTGATGCACCAATTTCAGGTTTGGGCTGTGTTCTTATGAATGTTAATCATGTCATTACCTATGGATCTTGGTATCTTAGGTCTCACATGAATAATTATCATTCATATGACCTTGAACTTGTGGATGTAATGCACACACAAAAAAGTTAGCAGAATTACCTTTATAAAAATGTTTACATTGTATTCAAACCATGAGAGCTTGAGTTATATATCCTCTATAAAAGATTTAAATCTCTACTAGAATCATTGGGTGGAGTACCTATAATATTTTGAATTTGACATCGTCTATACCCAAAATAAAGGGAATTTCATTATAGAGTCTTTGAGCCGGAAACTTCTGACCTAGAAGTGAATGAATCTTCGTAAGAGTAGAATTTGATGGTTCTCTTTTAAAAATTTCATATTGGAGATTTTAATAAAGTGGATGATGTTTATTTAGCTAGAATCTAGTTGGAATCAACTCTTTTGAAGATTATTCTTTAGGATAAACAACATTATGATGAATTTTGTAGCATAAAGACTCTTTTTATAGAGGGTAGACTATTTTATAGTGCTCATTCTCCAAATAGGGTGTTCTATGTTATCATAATTTCTACACGGTGCCATTAGAAACAAGGAAAACTATGATGGGGGATTTTCACAATTCCCAATGTGCAGTTTACCCAGGTAGCATGAAGATGTTCTAGTACATGAGGAAATACTTCTGGTTGCTATGTGTGAGACAAGGAATTATTGAGTATGATTTCTACTGTTATATGTGGTAAAAAGTTAAGGATGATCATTAGAAGCCTTTGAGTTTTCTTTATCCACTACTAGTTCCTATATTAATGTGGGATGAAATATCTATGGAATTTGTATCTTTGTTTCTTCATAATAAGATAATGAAGAATGTGATATGGGTTGTGATTGAAAAAAATATTATGTTGATTCATCAGATAATGTTCATGAAAGAAGATAATATAAGTCTTATTCTGATTTTCACTATAGAAACTTGGAGTTTACAATTGGAAACCAGGGGTTCTTGAATGTTTTACCTTGGTTTGGTCATTGATGGATTTGGAGGAAAATGAGGCTTTCTCCTTGTTTTTTTCAACCTTTCAAGGCTATAAAGTATGTGGGGAATGTTTCTTAACATTTAGAACATACAACACAACTGATGTAAATAAATAATGCATTCTATGTATCACAACTAAGGAACTATCTCTATGATCTAACTCATGTTTTGAGATAGAGTGATATTGAAATTGAACCTGACTTATCCTTTACTAAGTGACCGGTCAGGATTTTTGATTATCAAAATAAGTCACTTTATGGGTGGATGATACATTTATTTATTGTGCAATGGTTGCACTATTCTGATTCTCATGAGACCTGGGAATGTGACGTACTAATGAGAGAGTAATGACCTCATCTTTTTTCACTTGGAAGGTTCTTCACAAGCTATCTGGGAACCGAAAGTTTTTATGATAAGGAGGTTGTAAAATCCCATTACGCATATTATAGGTATGTGTTTAACCTTGTCAATTCATTTTCATTTTCATTGATAGGGTAGGGTTGAGAATGAATTGGTAGGACACCTATAATGGTGGAGTTATATATTTTTTGGGTTCTCATCTTAAACCAATCATATCTGGAGCATACTGAAGAAATTAAGGGTGTGTAATATAGATACATGTCATGTAATTACTAAAATAAAATTAAATCAATTTTATGTAAGAGGTTATTGGTTTCACAACATACAAGATATTTAACAATTTTACAACATGTAACAGGATTAAATGTCATGTAATTGCCCAATTATTATTTTCAAATAGAAAGAAAAACCAATTTATTTTCTGATACTCTCATGTTTTCTTTTTTTCTTTTGACCCTAGAGGCATGCTGAGGTGCTTTTATAGCTATCCAAAAATTATGAGCCATTTATTTTGGCATTTGATCATTGTTCTAGTCAGTTTATGTTTTACGAGGTAATCATTTTCCCCATCTTGGCAAATATTTCTCTATTCCATCCTTAGAGTTTGATTAATAATATTTGGATTGTATGATCTACACACAATAAAATTGAATCTCATTGTTGGGATTATTTTCAAGAACTTTTTATCCTTTGTTATTTATGGTGGGTTTCAATATAGGCATTGAGTTTTAGAAAAAAGGTAAGTGATTCCATTCCAATTAGCCTAATTGATTAACCTTATATAGATTGGTTTATTTTATTTTTTGATTTAAATCCAATTTTTTGAAATTAATTTTCATTTTATTTGACTAAAACCCAATTCCAATGATTTAGGAGGTTTGGAATGGGTTTGGAAAGAAATTGGGAACCCCCCAATTATATTAAATTAGGGTGTGTATGAAAATGGATGCAAATGGTTTCAATTGAATTTCCAAATTTAATTATTTTAATATAATTTATGGATTTTTGTAAATTGTTAAAATTTATTAAAATATTTTGATAAATATCCAACAATTTTATCTTGTAAAAAAGTCATGTTTTTTTATTAATAACAATATTGGTTTTAAATAGAAAATTATAATTTGGAAAGGGCTAATGGGGTTATAATGTAATTAAAGTAGTAATAAAATAAATTGACCATCATGGATTATGTAAGACAACATGAAATCATTAAGTATATTGTGAGTTATTTGAACACACTCTATGATTCTACAATGTTCTAAAATATAAATGCAGTAAGTCACATCACATAGGAGATGGTTAAGAGTCATCATTGACTAGTGTCTAGTGAAATGTGCGTACACATATTTACATAGTCACATAGACAATGAAATGTCCTATAGACTGGAACTTTATTACTTATTTAGCGGATGACAATGTTGCACTCTTGTTTATATTTGAGATATAAATGTATTCTAATATTGTTAAAATATTTTGAATTCTCTTATAAATTTATATAAACTATATTATAATATTTTTTTAATCCATTGTTTTATAAATATACAATTACTTGTAAAACATTTTCTTGAAGTAATTTCAATCAATTTAACTGTACAACATGTTTTGTTTAAATATACATAGAAATGCCAAACCTGTTTGTTTTTTTAAATTGAAAGAATTCCATTTGTTAATTTATTATTAAAATCTATTATGGAATCCTTGGTGAGACCCTACTAGTATTTTTATATCACACCCTACTAGTGACACCAAGTGATTTAATATTATATCCTTCTAGGCTCATGTAAGAAGAAAGATCTCTTGGAGGAGGATCCAGTTGTTGAACCTTGAAATTGGTGAGTTATGTGCATAAGGACATGTTCTATTTTACAGTATTTCGGTACTTGGGATTTATTACCTTGTATTTCTTTATTCCTCATTTAATTTAGGTATATTACTCTTAGTGGTGTTTCTTTTGATATGCATACTATCATTCTTCTTTTAATTCATCATTTTTAGTGAAACATCAACCCCAAATTCATTTTTGTATGATCCCATGTGCCAGTATCCAACCCTTGGGGATCATGAATTCTCTTCAGGCTATGTCAGGTATGGATTAGTAATTCGGTAACTAGCCTACCTGAGCTGGTTCGTGACACAATGAACATTTTACACTATTTAGCTTCTTATACATGTTTTTAATGATTTCACAAAGAAAATAATTTAATGATAACTTATTAAAAAATTATTTCTTAATTTTATTATATTATCTAAAATAATTTATTTTTCTATAAAATATACATTTATGTTGAATTGATGCCCATATTTTATCACATATAAATTTTGTGCTCATTAGATTTTTATTGAAACATTTAGTTTCGATTGAAAATATTTCATTTAAAATTATGTTTTCCTAAAATATACCTATTATATATATCATGTATTTGATTATTTTATATATTCTATACCTTTTCAACATATGAGGTTTTTCAAGGAATGTCATTTAATTGAATGTGGGAAAATATTTATACCATATTCTTTACTCAATATGGATATTTTTTGTTGAGGCATACTATTTATGAAAAATATTTATCATTATAATTAATAGGAATGATGGTTTAAGGAAATGATGGGTGTGGAAAAGTTATAGGTAGTCTCCTGATGAAAAGTCTCATGAGGGAAATGAGTTGAATATGCTATTTATATGGGGTTTTTGAGTATACCTACACATAGATTATATAATCATAATTTAATGAAATGATGAAAAGGATATTAGTATGTATCATATCATGACTTCCAATATCAATAATTTTATTCTTTTAGTATTAAGTTATTATTACCCATGAGATTAATTCATTGATATTATCCATGGATGTGTTTCATGACTAGGTTATTGATTTAATGGAATGTGTTTTCAGTCATTTACCTTTCCATGTGGATTATTATTTATTTACTCATGATAGATTCCATTGTATATAACAATTAATGGGAATTTTAGATCACCGTTACTATTTTCCATTTCCTAGGAGATAATGAAATTATCATTGAATGAATTAAAAGATTCTGAATATATACTATTACTATGTTTTATATTTTTTTGCGTTGTAAAAAATAAAATTCATGTATATATAATGTTTTTAAATAATAATAAACTATGGTCTTTAAAGATTCCATTACTTGTCACTATCCCTAGGTTATAGGATTTTGGGTTTCTACACTGCCATACCTGAACCAACATGAAAAAAAATTCTCTAAATATTTTTTATACAAAACCAAACATTCAATAATAAATAAAACACACACAATATGAAAAAGTATTTATGTTAGAGGCCATATGAGAATAAATATAATGGGAAACCATAGAAAAATAGAATCTAAACCCTAAAAATACAACCACCCCCAACTTAGAGTATGTTGGAAAAGAAAATTCAGAATATCAATACCCACATTCTGAATAACATTGAATCATCGATGAATACACACCCAAAACATAACATAGACGAACCATAAATAATTAATAGAAAAAAATAAAATCAATCAATTAATCTAGAACATAATGTTTTAGTGTGTCCCCAATGTAGTCAACACTACATTTAATTCAAGGGTGTTTCCATAAAAAAATAATTATATCATGAAACTAAACTATAAAAAAATTGATGATCCAAAAATAAAATATCTCATAAACAAAAGTTTGGATGATTACTAGAAACCTAGAGATAATTCAATTCAAAAAAATCTCATGGGAATTAAAAATATCAATAATGTATCCTAATAATGATATTTATAACCATTATAAAATTAAATCAATGGTAATAGATTCAATCTATAAAAATAGAAATAGATAATAACTACACAAAACCATGAAGATGAAAAAAAGAAAAATAAAACCATTAAAAATCCCAATGAAGATATCGTTTTAATATTCAAAATATACAGAAGGAAAAATAATTTTAAAATTATTATCATGGAATAGGAAAATAAAATAAAACCAATACATATAGAATTGTTAGACACACTATTTTTGATCATTACTAATGAAATAAAAATCCAAAATAATGAATACCCATGGAACAATAAAGTATCTACTAAAACAAATAAAAAACTAATAAAATTTCATCAAATCAAAATAAAACAAAACCAATATAATATGACCAAAAAAAATCAAAAATAATATAACTATCTGAAATTGAATTGAAATATTATGAATATACCTAATAGATATCTCTAGTTCACTTGTTTTTTAAAATATATTTTTTTAAATATAAAATAAAATATAATGATGGTAATAAATAGTGTTTTCTTCAAAAAAAAAATTCATTTGAAATTGGTAAAACTTGATGATTTATTTTAATTTAAAATATTAATTTCGTAGTAGATTAAAATTAATTACAGGGTAAGTCAATTGAAATTAAAATTGGTTCTTATGAGTGTGTTTGGTTTTCTAAAATTTGATAAACCATCTTACTTATTGTATATCTCAATATAATTGATTTTTTAAGTTTAAATGGTGTTGTTCCATCCATTTTAGACTTGTTGAAATTATTTTATATTTTATCTTACTAATAAGATTCATCTAAGAGGAAAAAAATCATGTTTTCCTTTAAATATATTCATACTTTGGGGAAATATTTTATTCTAGATCAATAATAGTCATATGTAATATATCATTTATCTTTTAATATATATATCTATTATTTCATATATTTATTATAAATTTCAATGAATAAATGCGCACTAAATATTATCATTAGTGTTCCTCGATAATATTTTTATTTATTTAAAGAAAAAAATGATAAAAAACTAGGAATCAGGAAACTCAATATAAATGATAACATATGTTTTAAATGGTTAGTACATTAATTTATCCAATTTTATATTCATGTTTCAAAATATTATTATTTTTATAAAAGTAAATTGAAAAACCCTATTTATAGAATTATATACAATCGAAAGTTGCAACTGAAGTAGATATATTTATAAGAATTGATCATTTACATTAGGTACTAGGTGAAGTAAACCATGTGAGAGTTTCTTATAGACTGTTAATGAGAATCATGTAGTGTACATTTTGTCCTTTGTGTATTGAATCATTGAGAAACACAAATGTTATGGTAATTTATGAATAGTGAAATTTCGTTATTGATTCAGTTGAGAATTTGTTTATAAAACTTTTCACATAATCAAATTTTTAGAAATAAATAACTGATCAATGTGAGATCCTCTATATACTCTTTACTTCATCTATAATTTACAAAAATAGTTTATTTTTGTATTCAAATCTTGACTCGACTTATGAGAATTGATATGATTTTGCAGATATTGTTGACGATGCCAATTTCATGAATGATAACTATTTTGAGCATATTGGTGGAGACATATGTGACATTGTTGGATAATATGTCGATACAGAGGGTGATTTGTTTGATATTGGAATAATTTATGATTTCAATGAAAATTATTCATATGTGATTTAATATGAATTATTTTATTGATAGTATCAGTATTGATATATATATATATATATTTTAATATTTTGTTTTTTCATTGAATATATAATTTCAATTTTATGTGTTTTATGTGTTTTATGTATTATATCTTTTATATATAATAATTATTCAACATATAAGTGGTGTTGTGTACATTTTAAATTTGTTTTTAAGAGATAAACCCATTGTCCTATATATGGATTTAGAGTCCCACATATGGGGCTGAAATAGTACATGTTTCAAATTAATTGCATGTTAAAAAATGATGGTTATATCACCATTATGACCATGTTCAAAACTCTATATGTAGATTACCTACAAAAATGGTCTCGAAAACCATGGAAATTATTCTCCACTATGGGATGGTAGTTGTTACTATTAGGGAATTTGTGGTAAAAACCTATTTCCATAGTTTTCAGGCCTACTACTATGGTTTTATGTCATCACATTAGGTGATATCTCTTGTAGTGTGATACAACCAATTTATTATTATATAACACATATACATATTTATTATATATATTTAGGTAAATGTATATTATTAATATACATCATGATATCATGTAACTCTATATGTTTTTATTTAATTATTGAATTGATAATATAATAAAATTTACATTGGATTTCCTTAAGTGAGGGTGTCTGAGAATCTGGTTTGGTATCCATAATTAATAAGAATGGTGTACATTTGGTTGGGTTATTACTGAGAATGTAAATGGGTTCCCATTTCAATTATTTTCCACACTCCCAGTCAACGTTAACAAAACTACAATATTGATATAAAAAGATCAATGTATAAAAAAATGAGAGTAAAAATATTTTGACTTTTTTTACATTAATTAAAATATTATGATTTAATTCAATTTAATTACATGTTCATTGAAGTGGAAAAAAGAGAGTGGAAAAGAAAAAATAGAATAAGGGTAAGAATAGTATATTTTTTAAGTATTTAACTTAATTGAATAACTTCTCATGCATGAATATAAGATAAAACATAAATTGAGGAAAAACTACAAAAATTAAAAGAAACAAATAATATTTATATAATTCATAATGATCTTATAAAAACCCATAAAAAATGTAACTCATTGGAAATGATAGAAACCTTTTATTTTTTTTCAGGATATGTAATATTAAATTTTATTATGGTGGATTTATTGTATTGGGAAATCCCAAGGATATCTCATAAGGAGTATTAAATGACTGATTGGTAATATTTTAATTAAATTTTACAAATGTAACTAAAATGGGGGTGGTGTGGAAAACTGATTGAAGTAAACAATGAAATAAAATGACAAACATATTTTATAAAATGAATAGAGTATCATGAGATTTAGGATAATGTGTTTGTCACAATATTACTAAAAAAAATTTCATGTTCATTTATTTTAAAATTTATAGGGGTTTTAAGTAATTCTATGGTTGAGGGTGACTAAAGTATCCGTTTCAATTGAGTACACCAAATTAAATATCATAAAAATAGACTCTGGTGTAACCATCACTTATCTATGTTACGATTACTTTACATGGGGTTCGGTAACAAAATCATATAATAATTAAATTAATATGGGATAAAAATTTAATCCTATGTTTTATAAATAATATTATTTATGTCTTACATGTGTAATGATGGTGTCGATTAGTTGAGAGAATAACATAATTTTTTGAATGAAACTTGATATAAATTTTTTGAAACAAATTATATAAAGATTGAAATACATGAAATTAATACAACCAAAAATACTTAAAATATATATATGTTATGTATTATAACTACCTTTAAATGTTTATATCTCCACTGCAATGAAAACTCCCTAATTAACTCACCATTTCAAGAAGATGGATGTTCATATGGAAATTTTAATTCATAACTAAACTCATTATAAGTTTTGGGAGATATTGAATTTCAAAGATGATGATATAACACAATTTGATATACAAAATAGTGGAGCTTCAATCCCATGGATTAACTTAAAAATGATGTACCTAATGTGAAATTTAATAGGAAAAACAAGGTAGTGGTTTTTTCATAATGATTTTATTATAACAAGTATAGCTCTATATTTGTAATGTAAATTATATAATGATGAATTTAAGAAAAAATAAATATTTATTTTAAAGACTCTTCACTTTATCTATATAAAATTATATTTCCAATGGATATTTTAGTGAAAGATATTGTTAGAGTACCTAATTGTAAACATGAATTTAATAAGTTTCTGTTTTCTAAATAAATCACTTATTTTTGACCACCAAATTTTCAAAATTGGATTTTAATTATATTATAGAGTTATATCTAAAATATTTTGGCATCTGTCAAAAAATTATTACCCAATTATGTGGATAGATATTTAAAAATGTGAAAATAATTACACATGCGTGCTTTTGATTCAATGTAGTTAAACAAAAAATATGTCAACTTTAGCTTGTATTTCAAAATCACCTCCACCTATTATGATAAAATTAAAAAAAAATTAAATGTATCATTTTACATTGATTAAAAAAAATAAATTAAACAAAATTGTAATTAAAATTTATTATTATTTTTGAAATTTTTTATATAAAAATTGATTAATATTTTTCCATGAGTGTGGAGTAAAATTGTGAATTCTGATGATATCACCCATATATACATAGTGGGTTTTTACATCATTATTTTATAAATTTTATATGATTTAGTTTAGGGATAGTTTAGGGATGCTATATACTATGGGAGGTATAATAGAAATCATTTTTGTGTCTTCAAATGGGTTTCCGCATTGTAATCAACAATAATTTGGTTCTTTTATTAAATATTTTTGGGATGTGTTACATGATTTGTTGTGATTATTTATATTACTTATCACAATATTATGGGTATTTTTAATATATATATATATATATTATAATATATATCTATTATATAATTTATATTATATATGATGATGTTCTATTCTAGAAGGTGATATGTAATGATTTAGGTGAATGCATTAAATTGTCTACATGGATACATATATGCATGTTTCTAGATTCTAGCCTATTAGGGGAACCTTGTGGAGTTGACCAACTATTTTTTAGGTTTATGGATGATTTAAATAAGAAATAATTGTATTTTTTTAATGTTAATAAACTTATGGGTTATGTTATGATAAATTATGATAAAATTTTAATAAAGAATACTTGTAGATTATTTCATAATATAATACATTTTAATTGATATAAGTTAATTAAGTATTATAATGTTTTAATTTTTTCATTAATAATGGCTGAGAATCATTATAATAAAGATAACTAGAATAAAATTGTGAATCACGAGGAATATATTCTAAGGACATAATTATTTTTTGATCAAATTTGGATTGAATTTGGGAATGGTATTTGTGGGTTTGATTGATGAAATATCTATGAAAATTACAATACTATGTTTTGAGCATGAGAACCAAATTTTTTAGGAGATATTTTTAATTTTTGAGATAGATATGATTTAATGGATAGATTGGTGCAAATAGATAATGTTATTTAATTTCATATTGGGTTTCAATGATAATTTGTTTGGCTCTATAAACATACCTTCTATAGGAGGTGACATGAGATGATTGATGTGAAACACGATGAATACATGGTTAGTATATCTGGATGATGTTTAAAACCAAATTCTGGTGATTATAGTAGATACAACCTGATAGGAATAATTTATGCGGTGATGCAATAACTATATTTTAGATGAGAAACATAGATTGGTAGGTCAGAATAAACATGCATGTTTCAAATGCTAAACCTTATATTCCTTTTAGAGTTTCACAATATTAATGAATACTTCATTCACTATTCATTGAGGATTGAATGAAAATGTTACGCACCTATGGGTGGTATTGACTAATCTGATGGTCATCAATGAACATCAAAAGGCGGTGCCATTGGAATGATCAACTAGAATTGTATATTAATAAATGAGTGGGATCACTTATTCACCACGAATTGAATCTAATAATCACTCTATTATTTACCCATGGTTAATAAATAATTAGTGTTTCTACCATGGAATATGACAAATTATGAACCACATTTTCCCTTTATTGTTCCATGTGATTATGAGTTATTTATTCTTCCACTTGTGTGTGTGTTCTTAAAGGACTTCTAATATCAAAATGATTTATCATTAAACATTGGGTAAGATCTCCCTAATTAAAACATTGATATGTGGTTCTTCAATATTATAATATGTATATTTTTTCCAAAATTAATGTTTTAGAATGCGTATTCTATATATTTGGGTCATCAGTATAAAAAGTGTTATTATAGCCTTACATCGATGAATAGTTATTGTTAGGTTCTTATATTATATGTATTTCATTCAAGTGGGAGTTTACTATCTCAAAGACAATGGATTATTATTAAATCAAGGTTTAAATTAAAAATATTATCGAGTAAAACTAAAAATTATTTAATTAGTATATTAAATATTATTTTCATCATAAGGATCATCAGCTGTAATTTAAGGGGGTAGAACCCAATGTTTTTGAAAAAAATTAATATCAAATAATTATTTATAAATATATCAAATCAATTTGAATAACATTTTAATGAAATATGGCATTAAATATCCTATAGAATAATATTACTATATGATTAATGACCAAGATCACCAATATTCATGATAATTATATCGTGATGAAAATGTGTTTTTATTGTGGAAACTACTCATCAAATTGATTTTTCAGGGAAATTAATTTGCATACCATGTCAATGATTTCAAAAAGATTTCAAGATAACATTCATCAATAGGGGTGAAATTAAATGGAGTCGTGTGGGAATGTATACTTCATTATTTTCTTCCATATATTGGGATGGTACAGTTATTAATCCAAAAAATAATAATGGTATTAGTGAATTTTTTTTGGATGAAATATGATATCTCATCATGAATGAGGTTATTTAGGATAAATATGAATAGGGTATAGAGATATAGAATTATATACTAAATTTAGGTGATGTTTATATTGAAAGGAAATCATAACTTAAAAGAATGTGTAATAGAAAAGTGATCCATAACACCCTAATATTTCATAGTATGTTGTCTCTTTAATGTAATTTAATAGCTTATATTTCATTCAATACCAACATAGCTTGCATTATATTAAAGATTGCGTTTTTGTGAAACAACACATTAGTATTATAATTATTTAAATGATATATTTATCTGTCAATTAAATGTTGTAATATGAGTAGTAACATGTAAATATTACATGTTATTTATAGTGTTTTCAAATAAATAAAACATAATTATAATGAAATGTATATGTTTTGTTAAAATTATTATATATTTAGAAAATCTATTCTCTTAAAAGAGAAACTTTTATGTCTTTTGTTAACATTAATAAAATTAATTTTAGACACTCCTAAAAATTGAATTTTTTTAAATAGACTTCATTTTTGAATTTAGAATATCAAAATTAGCTTATAGAGAATTTTTGTTATTTTTCTGAAAACATTCAATTTTTGATGAATAGTGAAAAAATACTGCATAGTACATAAAAACCGACTTTTTCATTTAAATAATTATTTTTAATTAAAAATTTATCTTAAATTAAATATAGATAAATAATACATTTATTATTCCAATGTAAGTCATTTGACCCATTTTATAATAATATTAGATGTATAAAATTTTATTGAACTTTTTAACATCTTTTACCCAACTTCTAGGCACATTTGTAAAATTTCATAAAATGTAATTTTATTGCATTAGTGAATTGAATTTTAAAAATATGAGAGACACAGTTGACATCAGTAAGTAAAATGTGGTTCAATAGGATGTAAATAATTTTTGGTGAATAGTATCATTTGAATTTTATTACCACAGTTAAAAGTAAACAAGGTAATTAAATGTAAAAATAATATTATAATAATATAAAATTACCCCAAAACATTACCTATTTCTATTGGATAAGAGTTTTTCGACCAAAATAAATCTTAGGACAAATATATGATCCTTTTTTGATTCACTTGGGTTAAATTATGACATTTATTGTATTATATTTAAAGAAGATCTAAAAGTATAAAATTCAAATTTCAATAACTAAATAATTTTTTAATATAGGGTTATATATAAAATAAATTATACTATAAATATTCATAAGAAAGATATAATTGTTCCCAAAATCATGGTATTTTATTTATACTTTTTATACATTATACAATTATATTTATTTATCAAACAATGACGATGTAGTAATTACCTTATAGATGAATGATTAAAACAAATGATATTATAAATATTAAAATAAAAATAATTTGAATCTATTTATTCCATCCACTAATTTTTTAGGTGAATATGACATTTTTGGATTGATTCAATGTATCTTTCTCGATAGAATCATGTTGTTATTACTTTTACCAAAAAACAATTATTAAATAGTATCAAAATTGACATAAATGATATATTAAAATAAATACTTTTTTATTAAATAATATAAAATTCTTAAAATTATAAGTTTCTTTAAACTAACTTGTATAGTGTTAAAATTTCATAAATTATGTACTTTAGGTTTGTTTATAATTTTATAGAAACTATATTATCCTTGCAATATAAGAATACAAGAAGACATGGTAAGTGTTAAATTATTTAAGTCAGGGTAAAATCTAAATGGTAAGTTTAATATGATGACCTAAACATGACTAAAAAATATTGGATGAGATTATTTCTACCCATATCCACCTTATCCTATAAAAAAATCTATTTGGATCTATTATAAATCTAAACTGATTTTATAATAAAATAATATTTCAATCTTTCCTAAAGTGACCCTCACCTCTCTTATAAAAGGATACTTCCCCTTCACTCAAATTCACAAATCCGAAGCCAGTTGGCTCTGCAAAACCTACTCAAATCTCCTCCAAACTACCTTAAATTTAGCCTAGAGGCCTTAATTTGATCAGAAAGTCAACCTATGGAGACATTTTGTTCAAATCAAAAGAAATCACCCGAAGAAGAGGTAATTATATTATCAACTCTTTCAAAGTTATTTTATTCTTATACTTAATCTTTCTTTGTTATTTCCATACTAAAATAATAACTCTAGTAATTTCTACATACTGATATGTTATTATAAATATGGTAAAACCGTATTCATTATTCTATTAATCATATGAATGACAAAGTCACCGTACATGCATACGTACGACTTACCATCTCCACGTCATGGTGTAGTTTTTTATTCCACACTTCCTTATTTTTATGGGTATAATAATGAGTATAATTGATGTAAATAATAAATATAAAATGTTAATGATTATTTATATATAATATAACATCCAATTAAACACTGTTTCACCATTAATAGAATGATATTGTCACTCCTGTGTATGTACAACTTACAGTCTCCATGACACGATGAGATTCCTACTCAATGATCACCCTTCAATAATTTTTATAAAAATATATATTGATCAATTAATATAGATTAATTACTTCCATACTATACAATAATAAAATGGAAACAACGTTCATGCATACGTACGGACTACCATATCCATGAACGGTGTTTCCATTTCATATATCTATATATTATAAATATTTATATTCTGATTATATATGATATATAAATAATTTATTATATTATGTAAGTTTTTAAATCAAGATCTATGTGATACGATCAAGAAAAACAAGTTAAAACACGTATGATAAAGAAAGCGATTATTACAAAAAATGTTACTTTAACATAGAAAGGATTATTAAATAGGTAGTATAAAGTAAGAATTGAACCTTATATGATATCATAAATATTAATATGGTTCCAGTATAATATAATAACGTACAATAGTCATTATGCAGGAGGTTAAACGTGCCCTTGACTAAAGAAAAGTACAAGGTAAGGGTTAATTATCCAATCTCATTGTTATTCAAGATTGTTTATGTATAAGAATTTATTGGGACATATTTATCATACATGTCCATGATTCATAAAAATGTTTTAAAAATTATAATTTTATGTCTCTATGGAAGGTTTAATTTAACTATATCATCATTTTAATTTTTTTAATGATTTATTTTTCTAAATCAATTTATTTAATGTATATACTTTCAAAATAATTTAAAGGATTTATTTATATGGACATGATTGTTTCAAAATTTTAATTACTTTATTATGTTTCAAAGTGGTATGGGAATCTTTGATTCCAAAATCTCTTTTTAATCACTTCCCTTATAGATTGTGTGACTTTTATAAGATTTCATAAAAAAGGGATATTTCTCTCAAATAGTTTTACTGATCATTTTCAACAATATTGATATCCTTTGCAGGATATTATATTTTATTGATGATGATTTATTATAATTAAATATTAAATATTTTATTGAATTATTTATGATATTTTTGAATATGGATGTGCTATTTTTGTACCATTCACAGTTTATGGTCAAATTATTGGCTTTTCATATGCTAGTTTTAATAGGAATGATTATGTTATGTTTCATCCTTTTCATATGAGGAATGCATTGGATGTAGAAAGTGATGAGAAAGGCCCGCTATATCCCCTCGAGGCATCGACAGTTCTCATGCGACAAACTAGTGTTATGGAACATGGCCTTGAAAAAATTTATATTTAGGGTCTTGGCATGAGGCTTTGACTTTGTGGTTAAGATGTCCGACATTATGCATTCTATCATTATGAAATTATCTATTGATATTATATGTTATTGTTCGACTAGTAGAATATCCATGTTACTAAGTAAATGGAATTATTTGATTTATCTTTTCCATTTTATGGTTATTTTTATGTTTAAAAGGCTTGTGTTTTAGTCTTATACATTTCCTTAAGTGTTTATGTTTTCTTATAATAGTTTCCGCTATATTGTTATCCTTACTGAGCATCTAAGGTCACCAATTTCTTATGTTTTATTTTTCCCAGGATGTGAAGAAGTATATTTTGATTGACCTGCAGGATTGGATACAGGATATGAATTTGTTCTAAGGAGAAAAAATGTTGTCCATTTCATTTCATAATGTATTATAAAGTTCATGTATGTAATCTATTTTCCAAAACTACTAAACTGATCGGTCCTTCAGGACTTGATTCCTTGTAGTCATGCCAATGTATAAAAATAATGCCCTGGCTCTAGGCTTTTGGGGTCAGGGAATTACAAGATCAATGAAAAATCATATTATTAGGGATATAACCATTATTCTAGAATGTTAGGGAATATATGAAATTAAAGAAATATTTTATAGATAAGAGGATAAATCAACAATGTTCACATTTGGAGGTTCTTATAAAAACACCAAAATTGATTTGGAATGATATTTTTGGTTAAGTTTAACTAGTCTGTTAGAGTGAGGAATCATTATTTTTGGGACATTATTTTACTCAAAAATATATAGGGTGAGTTTATAGATTTATATCTATAGTAAATTCATAATGATATATATTTTTGATGAGGAAATACTTAATATGTTGTAATGGTTTATGTTAATTTGTGAATAGGAAGTAGATAATTGATTTATTTACAAGAGGTGCGACATTTACCATGGTTGAGGAAGAAATTAAATTTGGTAGAAAAACTGAATAATATGCGTTTTTATTCCTTTTTGGAAGGATTTTTGAAGATAAAATATATTTCTACAGTGGTTTATAAGTTTTTTAAAAAAACAATTTTTTACTTAAAAAACATTTTCAAAATGTTAATATTTATAGAAAAATTACTTTTAGATCTAAGAGGTTGTGGAATGACCATCTAGGTTATATAGGTGAGAAAGAAATGTGGTTACTAGATATAAAGGGAATATGGAAAGTAAATTATATAGATTATAGAATTACAAAATAGGTTATCTTTGGGAAGGAATAGAAGGTGTCCTTTAATATGAAAGTTATGATGCTAATGAATCAAAAAGTTACAAATTGAAGATACAGATGTATGGGGGATATCTCTAGTTTTTTTTATGATGGAGGATCATTGTACATTAATACCATTGAAAATGATAAAATACCATTATTTAATGGAGATCCATGGTATAATGAGAGGATAGTTTAAATGTGACAAGTTTGTGGTATGAAAATAAAAGGGAATATAGAAAATGGGTGTTCTTGTTGTTTCTATAAAATAAAGGAATTTGATTTGAGAATATGGTTCCCACAACATTAGAACAATTTTTTGGTGAAACAAATGATTCCGATGTTATGTAGGAGATAAAAATTCATGGGGATTTATTATTAGATTCCCTAATATTTTTAAGTATATATAGATATTCATGAGGTATACATTGTGAATAATTTTTTTTTCACCATTGGGGTACAAAATTCTAGAATAATGGTCATTATATCCCACATAAAAGAGTTTTGATGCATAACCTATATCTCTATGGATTCTATAAGGATTAAAAATTATAAGAAATGTATCAAGTATTTTTCTTATTGGGTTATTGAAAATAAAACATTGGATTTTGGACACAGAGCAATGATATCTAGAAGGTACTCTGAAGATTAAATGTTTACCTCAATGAAGGGGGATAATTGAATGATTGAAACCAAAAATTATATGTGATGTAGAACAAATAATAATAATGGAATGAAATTTTTGATCTAAAAGGTTTTTTTGAAATTTTATATAAGTAATCTTTTCCTTGAAGAATCTAACTATTTAGAATGAGTTGTTTCATATGGAATTTCCATTCTAGATGTTCAATAATAGAATGAACTAACAAAAAGAACGTGTTTAATTGAGGCTCAAAGAAGAGTTATGAGAAACCTAGTGTTGAAAGTAGTAAATAACCATGAGTTAAGGTGGTCTACTATTGTCAAAAGACTAGTTCAAAGGTTTGTATCTGACAAAAATTATCTATATAATAAAAATGGTGGAGAATATGTAAACTCAAAGGAGACAAAAATTCATAGGAAAAAATGGAGTGGTTGTCATTGATGAAAAATGGATATGGACTCCTCACATTATTCTATAATATTAGAGATTTGGAAATATATACTAGGAAATATGAACCGTAAAAAAAATGGGTCTTTATATTGAAGGAATAATTAAATAATTAGATTTGGTATAAGGATTGATTATGTTTAAATGGTTTTCAACAAAAACAGTGAGTAAAATTTAATGAAATTAAATCATGATTTCATATTTTTTGGGAAAATGAAATTTTTTATTTTTGAATGTAATAGTAAAAGAGAGAGGGGTGAACAAGGAAGAACGGCTCATGGAGGTATGAATAACTGTAGGACAATGGAATAACCAATGAATACCTCTATACCTCCAAGTGGAGAGAACCAAGATAACTAAAATTCATCAGGGGAGGAGTCTGGGAAGCCCTGGAGGCCAAGAAGTCTGCAAGATGATTTCACTCTCGCTATGTATGAAGAATCTTGATGCTGGTAGGTAGGAGAGTCCTAATTTTACAGATGATGTACAAGATTTTACAAGGAGTAGGTGAGAATCCCATTTGATAACTCCAAATAACTCTAGATTTAGTCACCACTGTAGACAGGGGGATATGCCTTAGGTTGGAAAGATCTAACCTATTGAGAATGGGCCTTACCTCCACCATCAAAGAGTCTGCATTCCCATAATATGAATTCAATGACATTTACAATGAGCCTGAAGGTTCCAAAACAATCCTCTCCCCTCAAGAATCCATGACCACAAGTGACATCCATATTAATATTAAATTCCTGAATAGGGGGAGACATATTCCCATAGGTAATAGACTACAGGGATTATGAAGAGTAAAACTGGAAGATTCTGATAGAATAACACTTGAGTGAAGAAGCCTACTAACACCTTCTATGATGTTCATCCATATTAGAGATGAGAAAATTGGTTTTGAAGACCAAACTATGGAGAGAGGGACGAGAATTGTTGTGTCTTGCATTGTTCCGTGCCTACCAAATGCACAAGAAGCTATTGTTAAGAGAATGGAACATGCACTTTTCTCATATTTGTTCATAGCCTCATTGAACCACTGCTAAAAGAAATCATCCTATGTCTCAAAACCCATAGAGATGTAGATTAATTAACTAAATACATTCCATATATGCCTTTCCCAATCACATTAAAATAAGAAATAGAGTGTGGTCTCCTCCTTAGGGCCAATACAACATGAACATCTCGACGTAAGATGAATACCCATATACATGATAGCGATGTCGGTGGGGTTAGCATTGGATAAGACTCTCCAAACAAGAAATTTTTAATTAGCAGATATATACGTGATATAAAGGATCTTACCCTACGGATCACTAACGGACTACCTATGCATGAACTATCTGTATTCCTTAGCTGAGAACTTTGCATATGAAGAGACCGAGTAGATGAACCTATCATAGGATCCAACCTAGTAGATGTTTCTAAAGTTACACTTTTGGGTGGGGTTGATAAATGAATTGATGAAGGAGGGGTATATGTTGGCTTCCTAATGGAGAGGTTGGGACTAGGCAACCCGAAAAACCAAGAATCCTAATACCCTAGTTTCATTCCAAGAAATTAACATCCCCTAGCTAGGAAAACATTTAGGGTGATCCTGGGAAAATGGTGAGTGTATGTGAAAAGAGTTCAACAGTTGGGAGGGTTTCCTAACAGTCTCCCATAATCCATATAAATAATTTTTCCAAATAAAGTGGCTTTATAGATATTTACCCTCAATCACATCCCAAGACAGTTTTCCCTAAATGGAAGAAGTTAAATCTTTCAGGTTTATAATGTTAATTTTACCAGGCTCCATAGTCCTCACATGCCTATTACAAGAGGCACAATTACACATTACCTCACCATGGGCATCTGTAACACCCTTAAATTTTATGATAAATATTTTGTTTTTATGTATTATGTTATACGCAACAACAAAGGATTCATTCAATATATACAAACCTATCTTGGCTTGTGTTACACGCAAGAGCAACCTTCCTCGATAGGTTGCGTTGTACGCAATATCGAGTTTCACTAAACAATGATATGTTATTAAAATAATATATAAACTAGCCGTTATGAATAGTAATACCCACTTTTTGAAATTTTATAAATTTTATCTTTTAAAATGGACTTCTTTTGTGGATTTTGAATATCGAAATTAACTTAGGGTGAATATTTGGTATTTTTCTGAAAACATTCAATATTTGATAAATAGTTAAAAACACTGAGTTATAGTTTAAAACCGAATTTTTATTTAAATAATTATTTATTTTATTTAAATTTATTTCAGGTCAAAATAGATACATAATACTTATATAAGTTCAATGTAATTCATTGGAGTCATTTTATAATAATTTTATATATATGGAAATTTTATTGAACTTTTTACCATCTTTTACCCACATCCTAGGAGAATATGCAAATTTACATAAAATTTAATTTTACCCCTTCTATGAGTGGAATTTAAAAAATCCGAGAGACACAGTTGATATCAGTAAGTAAAATATGGTTCAATAAGATAATTTTTTTTGGTGAATAATAACTTTTTACTTTTATTTACCAAGGTTAAAAGTAAATAGGGTAATTAAGGGTAAAAATGATATTATTATTACCCCAACACATGTCCCAATTCTATTGGATAAGTGTAATTAAAAAACAACCTTAAGAATAACATATGACCATTTATTTCCACTTGGATTAGATTAGGACATTTATTATTATTTAATTCAAGGTAGAGATAAAAGAATTAAAATCAAAGTTTAATAAGTAAAACATTTTTAATATAGGGTTATACATAAAATAAATTCGACTATAAATATTCATTGGAAAGATAAAAATATTCCCTACATAATGGTAATTTATTTATAATTTCTCAGAAACTAAATAATTTAATATATTTATGACACAATGATTATGCAATAATTACCTTATTAATGAAATATTAACATAATTGATATTATAAATACCCAAATAAATGTAATTTGAGAATTTTTATAAAATAAAATAATTTTATAGGTTAATATAACATATTAAGGTTGGTTAGATTAATTGTTTACTAAGTAATAATGTTTTTATGAATTTAGAAAAATCAAAATACCAAATAGTGTCAAAATTGACATAAACGGGTTTTTAAAAAAAAATATTAAATTATTAATTGATATTATATTTTTAAAAATCTATGGTTCATTCAAAAGAATTATATAATAATATATATGACATTAATGAACCAATTGGGGTTCGATTGGAAGTTTATAGTAAGTTTATTAACCATATAGTGTAAGAATACAAGAAGACATGGTAAAAGTTAAATTATTTAACATAGAGTTAAATATAAATGATAAGGTTAAAATTGTAACCTAATGTAACACCCTAATAATCCATGGTACACTTCTCTTTGAATAATACAGTAGTATGTGTTGTACGCAATTTCGAGTTCTAACACACCACAACCAATCAAACTAGCCGTTATGAATAGTAATACCCACTTTTTGAAATTTTATAAATTTTTTCATTCAAAATAAACTTTATTTTTGGATTCATAATATTGAAATTATATTAGGGTGAAATTTTGGTACTTTTATGATAACTTTCCAATTTTGATGAATTGTGAAAATTACTAAATTTAAATTTAAAACAACTTTCTTAATCAAAATAATTAATAGGGATAAATTATGCATTTGAGTGATTTTAAAGTATAATTAGATTATGTTTTTACCATTTAATCCAATTTTGGTTATTATACATTATTTTACATTTAAACTGGACATAAGCAAGTGTCACTCTTTTGATAGTTATTATTTCTTAAAAACACGCTTTTTATTTTAACAATGGGAATTAATTTTAAATTAATTTCAGCCACTTATTTGTTTTGAATTTAGAAAAATGTATTCCATATTTAGAATCAGGAGGTTAAAATTGTGTAAATAGGTAACTTTTTTTAGACATTTTGAATAATTACTTCGATAAATATTTTATATACCATGGTTAAAGGGTAAATCCGGTAAATAAGGGTAAAAAATAATATTATAATAATATTAAATTAACCTAAAACGTGTTCTAACCCTATTGGTTGATACATGTCCGACCATGGGAATCGTTGGGTCTATTTTGGGACCCCATTGAGCCACTTGTAAGTGATAATGACACTTTATATTAATTAAGTTAAAGCAAATACAAAAAAATGACATAAACATATATCTTTTAGAAAAACAATTTTTACATAGGGTTATATATGTTATATTTTTGACTATAAATATTTATTAGAAATATAAAAATAATTCCTATATAATGGTATTTTATTTATAATTTTTATACATTGAATAATTAAATTTAGTTATGACACAATAATGATGTCGTATTTTCCTTATTAATGAAAGAATCAAATAATTGGTATTATAAATGTTAAAATAAATATAATTTGAAAATTTTGATGCCATATATTAATTTTATAGGTTAATATGACATGTTATTATTGTTTAAATTAATTTTTTTTCTAATTAATATTGTTTTTAAAACTTTAAAAAAAATCAATTATTAAATAATGTAAAAATTGACATAAAGGAGTTTTTAAAACATATATTACATTATAAATTGTTATAATATTCCTAAAAATCTAAGGCTCGGCCAAATAACTTATATTATTATAGGTATATAATTAAATAACCACTTTGGGTTCACTTGGATGTATATAGTAAGTTTATTAACCATATAATATAAAAATACAAAGAGACATGTTAAATGTCAAACTATTTAACTAAGAGTTAAATCTAAATGATAAGGTTAATATAGTGACCCAAACCTATATAAAACCTATTGGTTGAGTGTTTTTAGACCCATACCCACCTTATACTTTAAATAATCCACTTTGGAGCCATCAGAAACCGAAAATTAGTTTATTATAAAATAATATTTCTAACTTTTCCTAAGGTTCCCCTCACCCCACTTATAAAAGGGAACTCACCCTTCTCTCTAATTAACACATTAGAATCAATTTGGCTCGCCCAAAACCTGCCCAAATATCCTCTCAACTTCCCTCACTTCATCCTAGAGGCCTTCTTTTATTCATAAATCCCACCTATAGAGCCCTTTTTATCAAATGAAAAAGAAGAACCTGAAGAAGAGGTAAATATTCCATCAACTCTTTCTAGTTCCTTTTTCTTCCATTTCCTTTTTATTTGTTGTTTCCATTCTAAAATAATAAATCCAGAATATTATATATATTTTTATGTTATTATAAATATGGTACAACCAAATTTATTATTATATTGATCATTTGAATGACATGTCACCCTACGTGCGTATGTACGGCTTACTGTCTCCACGTTGTGGTGTAATTGTTATTCAATACATGATTATTTGGATGGGTATAATAATGATGTTTAATTGATGTAAATAATAAATATAACAAGATTATTATTCTTTATATATGATATACCATCCAATTATATATTATTTTAATATCAAAAGAGTGATATTTTCGCTCGTGCGTACGTACGGATTGCCGTCTCTACGAACGCGATGAGATTCATTCCCCATCATATACATTCAAGAATAATTTTAATTAGATGATTAAAAATAATGTTTAAAGACTTTATATAATTCTGGATATGAATAAGATACATGGAATCCATAATAATTATTACTCACATAACAAAGAATATAAAGGAAAACGAATCCGTTAAACACCCGAAACAACGATAATACGAAGATATTATTAACCAAGCAATGTTAAAAGATCATATATGATATCATATTAATGTATAATATTCTTGTATAATTTAATAAAAATTATTTCACCATTATACAGGAGTTTAACCTACCCTCAACCAAGAAAAAGTACAAGGTAAGGGTTAATTCTACAATCTCTATTATCCGAGACTGTTTATACGTAATTATCTACTAGGACCTCTTTATCATCCACATCCATGTTTCTTAAAAATCTATTTCAAAACATTCTTATGATTTTATAAAATATGGTTTAAATTCACTGATACCCTTGTTTTAATTTTTATAAGATGTTTATAAAGGAATCTTTCTGTCATTTTCCAAAAAAGGCCCTTTTTAACCTTTTCGACAAATTAAGGTAAGAATGTTTTTTAACTTATACAGTGGGTGTGGCTATTTTTTGACGTTATAAAATTGTCGAAGCTTCCCTTACAAGATTATAAGTATATTTTTAATGTAATTTTTGTATTTTATAATTATGTTACTTTTAAATGATTTAAAAAAAGAGATATTTCTCTCAAATAGTTTTGATTACATCTATGTCAACATCCTTTGATGGATTTTAAGATTATTTGAAGTTGATTTATTATGATACAAAACTTTTATATTGTATTGAAGTTATTATGATATTTTTGACTGTTGATGTGTTATTTTTACACCATTCATGGTTTATGGAGAAAGTATTAACATTTCGTATGCTATTTTTTATACGAATGTTTATGTTATGTTTAAACCTGTTCATATGAGGAATGCATTGGATTTTTAAGTGACAGGTGTATCCCGCTATAGCTTCTCGATGCATCAGTAGGTCTCATGAGAAAAACAAGTGTCTTGGCACAAGGCCTTGACAAAATCTTATTTGTAGTCTTGGCACAAGGCCTTGACTATGTGGTTATGATAGTATGGAATTATGCATTCCAGCATTATGAAAGTGGTTATTGATATTGCATGTGATTATTCGACTACTAGAATATCTATGTGAATAAGTAAATGTAATTATTTAATTTTCTTTTTGCCATATTATTCTGAATTTCAAGTTTAAAAGGCATTTGTTTTAGTTATACATTGCCTTAAATGTTTATTCTTATTTATGAATGTTTCTGCAATATTGTTATCCTTACTGAGCATATGAGCTCACCCCTTTATAAGTTTTATTTTTCCCAGGATGTGAAGAAGTATTTTATGAATGACCTGCAGAGATATTATGAGGGGATAAGAGTGTGGAATATGGAGAATATTTTGTTTTAGTTTTTTACTTTATGATGTAATGTAAGACTTATGAATGTATCTGGTGTTTCCAAGGATACAAAAATAATCGGTCTTTCAAGACTTGATCTTTTGTGATCATGCCAATGTCATGTAATAATGTACTGACTCTAGGTAACTAGAGTCGGGGCGTTACACCTAAAATTTTCTAAAACCTATTGGTTGAGAGGATTTCGACCCATCCCCACCCTAGCCTCAAAATAAGTCACTTTGGTGCCATTATAAACCAAATATGAATTTATTATAAAATAATATTTTATGTTTTTCCTAAGGTGCCCCTATCCTCCCTTATAAATGGGAACCTCCTCCCTCTCCTCCTCACACCACTTTGAGCCTTCTTGATTGGCTAAACCCTACCAATTTCGCTTCTCCAGTTCCCTAGAAAAATACTAGTGGTCCTGGTCTTCTTCAATGACCAACTTTAGTGCCCAAAGAGGAGGTTAAGAAGTGACGCGCCAAAGAAGAGGTAATATCCTTTACTGATCCTTACTAATTTATTCCGTCTACTAAATCTTCTTATTTATTTGTTTCATCATAAATTAATAACAGAAGTATAACTCATATACTGAAATGTTATTATAAATATGAAAAAAACCTATTTCACCTTCTATCCATCCTATGGAAAATGAAATCACCGCGCATGCGTACGTACGAAATACCATCTCCACGCCGTGGTGTAATCTGTTTTCCACCACCACCTTACTTGGAAGGGTATTATGGTGTAAAGAATAACCATATATGATTATTATAACATGATACTAATTCTTATACATTCCATCATCCACTCTAATACCATTAAATAATTATGGGAACGATATCATTGCTCGTGCGTACGTACAGCCTACTGTCTCCACGATGTGATGCGACTCGTTCTACATGATCTTACTTAAATAATGATTATATAAATGCAATTAATGAATAAATATGATATATATTGCTCTAATACAATTATTTAAATAAGTTATCTATAACATAAAAATAGGAATATGAATTTATTCGACAAAACATGCATAGGAACATTAAGCAATGAACACCCGATTAACAAGTAGCAATGAAATATTACTAATAGGAAGATAAGAATATGACCATATATGATATCATAAAAATGAATATGATTCTGTAATAAGTCAATGAAATTATTTAAATCATTATAGAGGAATTTCGGATACGTACGAAGCATATCGGACCTAAGGTAAGAGAAAATCTCACAATCTCATTTTTATCCGAGATTGTTTATACTTCAAAATTTACTGGGGAATATTTATCATCCACATACATGTTTCCTAAATATGTAATATTATTTATATTCCCCTAGAACTGTGTAAAACCAATTTTACCTTTCGGTGATATTTTGGTAAAAGATATAAAAGGAATCTTTTGTTGTTTTCAGTATGAGATACTTTTTGACCTTTCCGGAAAAAGTATGAGAATAATGCTTTTTTAAATTATTTGGCATGATTGAATTTTTATGATTTCATAGAACATTATTTCCATGGATATTCCTTTACATGTTTTCAAGTTTATTTTTATTTAACTTCTTTTTGTTTAAAATTGTATGACATGTTAAGAAAGGAAAAATGTATTCGAAGTAGAAAAGATATTTTCCTCAAGAATGGAGTTCAGGTGTTTTAACAAAATTATTTTCCATTTAAGATAATATAGGGTTCTGTTTCTATCCCTATTTTTACATTCATTTGATTATGTTATGATGGAATTATTTTTTTATGAATTCATTTTATCTTATATGAATTATGTTATGATGACATGATGTTTAAGAATCCCATTTTTATTACATGGGTTATGCTATGATATATGATTTATGATTTTGTGGAACACATAAGAATGGTTTCATTATGAGATGGGTGGGACCTATATCTCCCTCCAATTAATTGGGTAAATATTTATATCTCATGAGATAGACATGGCTGGAACAACAAGCTTATCCAGTTCAGTGATACAAGACTGGAACGAGGAGTGAACTCAGTTCAGAAATGGACTTTGTCCGCTATGATAGTCTTGGCAATGATTATTGACTAATATGAAATGATTTCCTATGATTATGTGTGTATGCCAAAAAGTTTCATGTTTTCAGTTATGATTATTGGGATTACATTTCACTACTATGATTTATCCCATGTTATGATATTATGATCTCTTTTGCAGGTTATGATTTTAAAAATTTTATGTTCTTATGAATATGATATGATTGATATATTTTGTGTTTACCCTTAATGAGCATTTGAGCTCACATTTTTGTATGTTTTCTTTTCCCCAGGTCAAGAATAAGGGTATTAAGTAGGATATGCCAAAAGAGACTCTAGATATGATAAAATAAAATGGGAGAGAATGTAGATGTTTTATGGACCAGTTGTTTATGTTTCCCAGTTTCTAAAGACACTATACCCATATGGTCCTATCATGGTTTTGTTATATGTTGTAATAAGTATGCTTAAATTATGAAGTAATAACGATGTATGTAAAGCATGGGTCGTTATAGTTGGTATTAGAGGAAGGGTGTAGTCAACCTTTAGAATCTAGGATCTGAACGCCTTAGTAAAAACCTTAAGGATATGTCTAAGCATAGAACACAATATTAGTGTTTTAGAAAAGGCCATGAATAACCTATGATTATACCTTAAGTGTGAAATTTATTCTTGGTTATGTGGTTTTCCTATTATGATTAGTGTTTCTCACAAAATGCTTATTGGTTTTAGTCAATGGCTTGAACTCGAAGGAACTGTGTTAATGCTGAATGTGATGGGAAATGCAATGATTGTCCCCCTGAGCAACCAAATGTTATGGGAGATGGAATGAAAAATATTATAGCCATGCTTACACAACTTTATCAAGCTATGAATCATGCAGGACTTCCAAATGAGAAAGGGAAGGAGCAACATTCTATTTAATCCTTCATGAGGAATCGTCCACCCTCATTCAGTGGGTCTACTGATCCATTAGTGTCTGAACAATGGATCAGTACCACTGAAAAGATATTTTCAGTTCCTCAATGTTATGAACATGAAAAAGTCATCTTAACAGTATATTGTTTGGAAGGTGAAGCTTATCAATGGTGGAATGTTATCAAGAATACGAGGCAAAGAGACGAAATTGAGTCCATGGAATGTGATGAGTTCAAGAACATATTTTTCAATAAGTACTTCCCTCGTATTCTTCGAACAAATATGGAGAAGGAGTTTCTTGAACTAAAGAAATACGATGATGAATTTATTGGTACCTATGAAGAAACTTTTATAAGACTTTCAAGGTATGATTCCAGAATTATTATCCAACCTGAGAGTAAGATTTATTGATTCTTTAGTGTCTTAAAGCCAAGTATTCAAAAGGCGTTATCCATAAGAGACTTAAATAGCTACAAGGAAATTTTTTAATGTGCTCTCAAGGTTGAGATGGATATTGGAGTAACCCATCAGTCATATGGGTTTGATAAGAAGAGGAAAATGGAATTCAAAGGGAAATCTAAAGACCACACTGAAAATAAGATGAGTTTTCCCTTATGCTCAAAGTGTGGAAGGAAACATGGAGTAAATTGTCTTAAAGGGACAAGTAAATGTTTCAAATGTGGAAAAGAAGGTCATCGGGCATTTGAATGCCGAAATGATGGAAAAAATATGTCTAGTGATTTGAATAAAGAAAAGGCTACATAGAATTCACCTCCTACACTTCAATGTTACAAGTGAAAGGAAATGGGGCATTATTCTAATCAATACCCTAATTCAAGGGTTGTTGATGATGATCGACGTAAACAAAATCTTAAGGACAAAGACAATGGATAGTCGCATGCAATTTCTATCGGCGATGTGGAGTATGATAACGAAGCAGTGAAATGTACACTTACCATCCACTCTAAAGTAGTAAATGTTTTATTTGATTATGGATCTACCCACTCTTTTATTTCTAAAGAATTTTCTAAGGGTATTGCTGTACTACCTCAATAATTAGCTATTGAGTTAGCTGTGACAACTCCCAATCACACAACGATTGCATCAAAAGTTTATAATTCTTCTCCAATTGATGTTTGTGGGAATGTGCTTCCTACAAATCTTGTGATCCTTCCTATAGTGGAATTTGATGTGATTCTTGGCATAGATTGGATTTCCTTATATGGAGCTCATATCGATTTCCAAATAAGGGAAGTCACATTTAATATTCCTGATCAAACTATGATCATCTATCAATGCAAGGATGAATATAACCTTCTAGTTGAAATTTCTTCCATCTTATGAGACATGATTCCGATAAAATATGGATATTTATCCCAAATGGTTGGAGAGAAACTCACGATTAAGAATATTCCCATTGTATGCGAGTTTGATGATGTATTTCCAGAGGAATTTCCAGGTCTTCCACAAATTCGTGAAGTTGAGTTTTCAATAGAACTCATACCAGGTGCTATGACCATTTCAAGGAAACCTTATTGAATGGCCCCAATTGGGTTGCAAGAATTGATGAAGCAACTCCAAGAGAATCTTGATAAGGGATTCATATTCCCTAGTGCATCACCTTGGGGAGCACCTGTTCTGTTTGTTAAGAAGAAAGATGGATCAATGAGACTCTGCATTGATTATGGAGAACTTAACAAGACCACTATCAAGAAAAAATATCCCCTCCCACACATTGACGACTTATTTGACCAACTATGAGGAGCTCAATACTTTTCCAAGATTGATCTTCATTATGGGTATCATCAATTAAGGGTCAAAAGGGAGGATATAAAAAATAAATCTTTCCATTAAATGTGTGGACACTATGAATTTATAGTGATGCCATTTGGTCTTACTAATGCCCCTACAATCTTCATGGATCTAATGAATAGAGTCTTCAGAGACTATCTTGATTAGTTTGTGGTAGTCTTTATAGATGATATTATTGTCTATTCAAAGAGAAAGGAAGAACATTAAGATCACTTGAGAATTGTATTAAAGACCCTAAGAAAGGAGAAGCTTTATGCCAAATTTACCAAGTGTGAATTTTGGATTCAAAAAGATTAATTTTTAGGTCACATAATCTCAAAAGAGGGGATATCCGTGGATCCAGAAAAAACAGAGGTTATCGAAAGATAGTCGAGACCAACAACAGTAATGATATTTGAAGTTTTCTTGGTTTGGCTGGATATTATCGATGTTTTGTGAAATATTTTCACGATTATCTAATCCACTCACCGGGTTGACTTGAAAAGGAGTTAAGTTCATTTGGACGGAGGAGTTGGAAGAGAATTTCAAAGAGTTAAAAAGAAGGTTATCCAGTGCACCTGTGCTCACACTACCTTGTAGTGGAGAAAGGTTTGTGATCTACAGTGATGCATCCAAGAAGGGATTGGGGTGTGTTCTCATGAAAAATCATATGGTGATAGCTTATGCCTCACGATAGTTGAAAATAGATGAGAAAAATTACCCAACTCATGATTTTGAATTAGCTACGGTAATATTTGCATTAAATATTTGGAGGCATTTTATTTTTGGTGAAAGGTATGATATTTATACTGATCATAAAATTTTAAAGTATATTTTCACACAAAAGGAGATGAATATGCTCCAAAGTAGATGGTTGTAGTTGATTAAGGATTATGACTACTCAATTCATTACCACCCTTGGAAAGCAAACAAGGTGGAAGACGCATTAAGTCGACAAGACCATGCTAGCTTATCTATGATGAGGATCACAAAAGATCCAATATTTATGGATTTACAAAGGATAGATCTTGGAATTATAATGGAAGGGGAAAAATATTATCTTTATCAAATGAATGTTCAACCATCTATACATGTGAAGATTAAATAGGCACACAAATAAGATGTAGAGTTACAAAAGATGGAGAGAAATGTTACTAAATTTCACATTGATTGTGATGAAATAATAAGGTTCAGGAATCTAGTTTGTGTTCCTCCCATTCCATAATTAATGAAGGAAATATTGGATGAAGCTCATAGTTCTTCACTCTCTATTCACCCTGGAAACATGAAGATGTATAGGGACCTGAAGGAGTAATTCTGGTGGGATGGCATGAAAAGAGAAGTTGCTGAATATGTCTCTCGATGCTCGGTTTTTCAGAAAGTTAAAGTTGAGAGACAGAAGTCTAAGGGGATGTAACAACCATTACCCATACCAGAATGGAAATGGGAAAACATTAGTATGGACTTTTTAACTAGACTTCCTAAAACATACAAAGGCAATAATTCTATCTGGGTTATAGTTGATCGTCTTACGAAGTCGGCACACTTCATTGCTATTAGAGAATATTTCTCTCTTGATAATCATGCCAGTATATATGTGAAGGAAGTGGTAAGATTGCATGGAGTACCACTTTCCATTATATCTGATCGGTATCCAAGGTTTACCTCGATGTTTTGGTGAAGTTTTCAACATACTCTAGATACAAAGTTGAGTTTCATCACTGCTTATCATCCTCAGACAGACGGTCAATCTGAGAGGAAAATTCAAACAATAGAAGACATGTTAAGAGCTTTCTAAATGGATTTCGAAGGTCGTTGGGATAAAAAACTACCTTTGGTGAAATGTTCTTATAATATTAGCTTTCACTCTAGTATTCAGATGGCTCGTTATGAAGCTCTTTATGGAAAGAAATGCAGAACTCCAACTTTTTGGGATGAAGTTTGGGAAAGAAAGCTATTAGGACCAGATCTTGTTGATGAGATGGAAGAAAAGGTAAGATCTATTAAACAACACATATGAAATGCTCCGAGTAGACAAAAAATTTATGTTGACAACTGAAGAAATTACCTAGAGTTTGAAGTGGGTGATAAAGTGTTTTTACGAATATCTCCTTGGAAGAGAGTAATGAGATTGGGAAAGAAGGGAAAGCCAAGCCCTAGGTATATTAGTCCTTTTGAAATACTGGATCATATTAGGAAGGTAGCTTACCGATTGGTGCTTCTAATGAATCTCTCTAAATTTCATGATGTGTTCCATGTATCTCTCCTGAGAAAGTACACACATGATCCTTCATATGTACTAAGCTCAAAAGTTGTACCGCTGGAGCAAGATATTTCTTATGAAGAACAGCTAATAGTGATTCTGTATCGTAGCAAAAAAGTTCTATGAAACAAGACCACTTTCTTGGTTAAAGTTTTATGAAGGAACCACCAATTAGAAGAAGCTACATGTTAACTTGAGGATATAATGAGGGAGAGGTATCCTCATCTGTTTGTTACGAAGTGACGGATTTTGAGGGTGAAATTATTTTTAAGGGGGGTAGAATGTAACACCCAGAGATTTTATGAGAAATATTTTGTTTTTATGTATTATGTTATACGTAACACCAAAGGATTATTTTTCTAAACACAACCCTCTTGGCTTGCGTTACAGGCAAGAGAAACATTCCTCGATAGCTTGCGTCGTACGCAATACCGAGTTTCACTAAATAATGATATGCTATTAAAATAATATATAAACTAGCCATTATGAATTGTAATACCCAAATTTTGAAATTTATAAATTTTATCTTTCAAAATGGACTTCATTTTTTGATTCATAATATTGAAATTAGCTTAGGGTGAATTTTTGGTATTTTTCTGAAAACTTTCAATTTTAGATGAATAGTGAAAAACACTGAGTTATAGTTTAAAACCTAATTTTTATTTAAATAATTATTTATTTTATTTAAATTTATTTTAGGTCAAAATAGATACATAATACTTATATAAGTTCAATTTAATTCATTTTAGTCATTTTATAATAATTTTAGATATATGAAAATTATATTGAAATTTTTACCGTCTTTTACCCACCTCCTAGGAGAATATGCAAATTTACATAAAACATAATTTTACCGCTTCTGTGAGTGGAATTTCAAAAATATGAGAGACACAGTTGATATCAGTAAGTAAAATGTGGTTCAATAAGATAAAAATAATTTTTTAGTGAATAGTAACTTTTTACTTTTATTTACCACGGTTAAAAGTAAATAGGGTAATTAAGGGTGACACATGATATTATTATTACCCCAAAACATGTCCTAATTCTATTGGATAAGTGTAATTCGACCAAAAACAACCTTCGGAATAACATATTACCATTTAGGTCCACTTGGATTAGATTAGAACATTTATTATTATTTAATTCAAAGAAGAGACAAAAGAATTAAAATCAAAGTTTAATAAGTAAAAAAAAATTAATATAAGGTTACACATAAGATAAATTAGACTATAAATATTAATTAGAAATCTAAAATGATTCCCTACATAATTGTATTTTATTTATTATTTTTTTGACATTAAATAATTTAATTTATTTATGACACAATGATGATGCAGTAATTACCTTATTAATGAAATATTAACATAATTGATATTATAAATACCCAAATAAATGTAATTTGAGACTTTTTATGAATTAAACTAATTTTATAGGTTAATATAACATATTAGGGTTTTCTAGATGAATTTTTTCGAAGTAATAATGCTGTTATGAATTTAGAAAAAACAAAATACCAAATACTGTCAAAATTGACATAAAAGTGTTTTTAAAAACAAATATTAAATTATTAATTGATATTATATTCCTAAAAATATATGTATTAGGCCAAAAGACTTATATAATAATAAATATTACATTAATGAACTAATTGGGGTTCTATTAGCAATTTATAGTAAATTTATTAACCATATAGTGTAAGAATACAAGAAGTCACGGTAAAAGTTAAATTGTTTAATTTAGATTTAAATCTAAATGATAAGGTTAAAATGGCAACCTAAAATTTTCTAAAACCTATTGGTTGAGATTATCTCGACCCATCCCCACCCTAGCCTCTAAATAAGTCACTTTGGAGCCATTATAAACCGAATATGGATTTATTATAAAATAATATTTTACGTTTTTTCTAAGGTGCCCCTCTCCTCCCTTATAAAAGGGAACCTCCTCCCTCTCATCCTCACAGCACTTTGATCCTTCATGCTCGGCCAAAACCTGAAAATTTATCTTCTAAACTTCTCTATAAACATACTAGATGTCCTGGACTTCTTCAAAGACCAACTTTAGTGCCCTAAGAGGTGGTTAAGAAGAGGCACGTCAATGAAGAGGTAATATCATTTACCGATCCTTTACAATTTATTTCTTCTTCTACTTATTCTTATATATTTTTTTCATCATAAATTAATAAAATCAGTATTACTAATATAATTTTATGTTATTATAAATATGAAACAACTCTATTTCACCTTCTATACATCCTACGGAAAATGAAATCACCGCGCGTGTGTACGTGCAGAATACCGTCTCCACGCCGTGGTGTAATCTGTTTTTCACCACCACCTTACTTGGATGGGTATAATGGTGTAACAAATAACTATATATGATTATTATGACATGATAATAATTCCGAGACACTCCATCATCCACTCCAATACCATTCAATAATTATGGGAATGATATGATTGCTCGTGCGTACGTACGGCCTACCGTCTCCACGATGTGATGCGACTCTTTCAACATGATCTTCAATTAATAATGATTATATAAATGAATTGAATGAATAAATATGATATATATTACACTAATACCATTCGGTAAATAAGGTATCTATAACCTAAAAATAGTAATAATAATTTATTCGACAAAACATGCATTAGAACATAAAGCAATGAACACCCGAATAACAAGTAGCAATGAAATATTACTAATAAGAAGATAAGAATATGACCATATATGATATGATAATAGTGAATATGATTTTGTAATAAGTCAATGATATTATTTAAATCATTATAAAAGATATTTGGATACGTATGAAGCATATCAGACCTAAGGTAAGGGAAAATCTCACAATCTCATTTTTATCCGAGATTGTTTATACTTTAGAATTTACTGGGGCATATTTATCATCCAAATACATGTTTCCTCAATAAGTAATATTATTTATACCCCCCTAAAACTGTTTAAATCCAATTTTAACTATTGGTGAAATTTTAGTAAATGATATGAAATGAATCTTTTGTCGTTTTCAGTATGAGATACTTTTTGACTTTTCCAGCAAAAGTACGAGAAGAATGTTTTTTAACTTATACGGAATGAATGGATTTTTATGATTTCATAGAACATTATTTACATGGATATTCCTTTATAAGTTTTCAAGTTTATTTTTAATTAACTTATTTTAGTTTAAAATTGTATGACATGTTAAGAAAGGAATTTTTTTCTGAAGTAGAAAGGATATTTTCCTCAAGAATGGAGTTCAGGAGTTTTATCAAAATTATTTTCCATATAAGATAATATAGGGTTCTATTTATATCCCTATTTTTACATTGATTTGATTATGTTATGATGGAATTATTTCATTATGAAGTCCTTGTATATTATATGGATTATGTTATGATGGCATGATGTTTAAAAATCCAATTTTAATTACATGGGTTATGCTATGATATATGATATATGATTTTGTGGCACTCATAAGAATGGATTCATTATGAGATGGGTGGGACCTATATCTCCATCCAATGCATTGGGTAAAGATTTATTTCTCATGAGATAGAAATGGCTGGAATGTTAAGTTAATCTGGTTCAGTGATACATGACTAGAAGGAGGAGTGAACTCAGTTTAGAAATGGACTTTTTCTGCTATGATAGTCTTCGAAATGAGTCTTGACTAATACGAAATGATTTACTATGATTATGTGTGTATGCCACAAAGTTTCATGTTTTATGTTATGATTATTGGGATTAAATTTCACTACTACGATTTATCCCATGTTATGATATTATGACCTATTTTCCTGGTTAATATTTTCAAAATGTTATGTTCTTATGATTATGATATGATTGATATTTCTTTTTTTTACCCTTACTGAGCATTTGAGCTCACCCTTTTGTATGTTTTCTTTTCCCCAGGTCAGGAAGAAGGGTATTAATTAGGATATTCCCAAAGGGACTCTAGATATGATGCAATAAAACAGGAGACAATATAGATGTTTTATAGACCAGTTGATTATGTTTCTCAGTTTCTAAAGACACTATACCTATACGGTCCTATCATGGTTTTGTTATATGTTGTAATAAGTATTCTTCCATTATGAAGTAATAACGATGTATGTAAAGTATGGGTCGTTATACCAGAACACAAAAAGGAGTTCAATACATTATATATTTGATAAATTTTATAATTTAGGACACTGAGGGCATCCATGATGTGCCTGGGGATAGAGGATAAAACACATTTTATGAGGGTGATCCTACCATTGAAAGACATGAAGTAGTTTTTATAGTTGTTAATGCTGTTGATATTTATGCTAGATATATCCTCAGACCAATGAATCCAGATCCTTCCAGGGCCTAAAGGTTAACCCGAATAAGTCATAGGGAAATTCATTCCATGGATTCCAAGAATGGATTTGATGTTATTCATTCACATACCTTGGAAGTGAGTATGAAACATTCCCCACTCTTCTCTTTATTAAACACATGGTCCATCAAATTAGAATAATCATTCATCATCACGTAGAAGATTATTATAGATGAGATCCACCTATTGATGAATGGTTTTGAATCTCTAGATACAAACATGTCACAACTCCCTTATCCATACATTTGAAACTGGAGAAATATAATGCATCATGAATGTAATATGAGGATAAGTACATATAAATGGATCCATATGAAATAGTGTTTATAAGAGTTATTGTTGAAAGGATCTATACAAGTTCAAGAATTTTCCATGTAACAAGAATTTTTATTAATTTCATAGAATATCTATGAATGGAGAACTATGATGAATTTAATTGAATAATCTAACATCTATTTTTTTTGAAAGTTATTGTCTTATGTTTTTGAATAGATGATATTTTACAATGTTATATTGACATAGACTTTTTTGGGATAAAACTCATTTAGAAGTACACATATATTAGTGTATATATATGGTGGAACTATCATAAGATGTATATTATGAATGGATCTATCAGTTTCAGTATCAACCATGGAATCCTAGTGTGTTTTAGATTTATAAGGAAGGATATGATATAGTTGAAGGGTACGTTGGAGTAACTTCAAAGGAAGAATGGGAATGATGAATTATTCATTTTGAGTTAGGGTATGATTCATCTTGTGAATAATTAACGGTTTATTCATATATAAAACTCATTTTTCAATTGTATCACTTCATATAAGATATTTTGGAGGATAGATAATAGGATATATAGAATATATTTGAAAGTCAAAATCTAGACGATATACTAATTAAGGTTATAATATATGAAAGTCAAAGAGAGAGTTGTGTATTAGATAGACATGAGTAACTGGGAAAGGAAGGGAAACTCACTAACTATTGATATAGGATCATAAAAGAATAGATTTGATTATGTGATCCAAAATAATTGGCGGTAAAGCTTGGAAAAAAAATTAACAACTGGAATATTATAGGATTTTTAGGAAAAATATTTGTTTTGGGTCAAAATAATTTCCTTAATGAATTATTCCAGAATAATATTACATGAAATAAATAGACGAATATTCTCTAGATCCAGTTGTATCGTGTACCAATAATCATGTGGTATAATTGGATATGACTAGATTCATATATTGAAATTACGGAAGGAGAAACTATCCAAAATAGGATTAACTCTAATTCATACATAACAATAACCTGAAAGATGTAGATATCCACCATTTGGAGCCTCTGAGCGGCAGGTTTCTCCATCTCGCGGCGGCTAGGGTTTCCTTCCGCAGTCACCTCCTCCCCTCCTCTGGCTTGCTCGAGTCCCGAAGGTGTCTTCCTCTGGAGTTCGTCGTGACTCGTCTTCGGATTAGGTGTGGTTTCGCTTCGTCGGTTGGCATATCCAGAGCGTCTGGATCTCGGCTCGGTGGGGTTGGAGCGGCTCAACGACGGCGCTGGCGTTCTCTGGAGCGGGTCGTCATCGGCTCCATAGTGGCTTGGGGGAGGGGAGGATCTCGTCGCGGAGGCGGTGAATCGTCGACGGCTTCGGCGTGGTCCTGGTGCGGCTCGTGCTGGCTCTGACTCTCTCGACTTGGCGACGACAAGATCTATCGACGGTCCGGTGGTCTTTTCTCGGCTCGGTGACGGCGTGTTCGGCATGCTCCGGCGGTTTGGTCTCGGCGTCAGCTCCCGGTGGCTGTCTGGCTTCGGTCTGGCGACGATGGGAATCCTTTTTCTGGTGGCAAGGCTTCAGATTTGTTGGGGCTGTGCTTTGGATTCTGGATTCGAGTTTGGATCTTGGTGGTCTATATGTTTTGCGCGTGTTCTGGTTGACCTCAACATCTGCTCCGAAGCCTCTCGGAGCGGGAGGCCTGCTCATGTTCGAGGACTGCTCATGTTCGAGGTTGGAAGCAGTGGGTTCACTTCGGCGGAGGCTGGTAGGAAGGCGGCGATTGCAGATCTGTTTTAGATCTGGTTTCAAACCAGATCTGGTTGGACAGCGGCAGTTCGGATGGCGAACTTCGGTCTCGCGACGACATGGTGTCGGAGGCGTGATGGGATTCAGCGGCGGTCGGTGGCTCCGTTCTAGTCACTGGTTTTGCCTTCGGGTTGTGTTTTTCCTCTTTTGCCTCTTTTGGTGTCGTTGGTCACTTGTCATGGGCCTTTCCATTGGGCTCTTATGTTTTGGGTGGTGCTGATTGGGCTTTGTCCCACTGGGCCTGTGGGCTTGTTATGGGTTTTACCTTACCCTTTTCAAAAAGGTTTTACTGTCCTTTTTCTTTTCTTTTAATAAAGGGGCTTGACCCCAAACCTTTCTGAGTAATAACCTGAAATGTTTCATAAAATGGATACAAGATATTCCTTAGAGGGATGAATCATATTAAATAATATTTATTTAAATGTACACCATAAATTATTATGGTGTAGTTAAAAATAAATTTTGCTGAGTAGAGAGTCATCCATGATAATTATATGATGGACATAGTAGAACCACATACTATAATTTTAAAAAAATATTAGTGTTATCCCTTTATAAAAATCTAGTACCTCATGTCATTAGTCTCCTATTATTAAATGATTAATAAAATTAGAAGTGTTTCTCAATTAGTGTTGGAATAATATTGAACCGTGATATTTCATTATTCGTTTCATGTGAGTGTTATTTTTTCTGTATTTGTTCTATAAGGACATTTAAGATCAAGTGGATTCATCAAGAGATATTGGAGAATAGTTCCCCAGAATGGATGTTGGAACCAAAAATTTCCATTTTTTGAATGGTTAAACATTATTTAGAAAGTGAGGTTATATGAGGTGAGTTCCAAAACATTGAGACATTAGCACCACAATTCAAGCAACACAGTTTTTAAAAGTGACCTAGCATAGTGGTAGAAGGTGAGATTCATTCTAATTTCTATTTTTGATTTTATAGATGACGTTTCATGGAATATATAAATAATTAATCAAATATTAGTATCATTTCGGGTCGTATTGACTCATTTCAGATAAGAAAAAAAGTACTCTATATATTTTAAATCTCTCTCATTTTTAGAGATCAAATTGGATGAATTTTTAAATTTCTTCATTATGTGATATTTTAAATTCTTTGAATATTTACATAAATTATGGTATTGAAAATTATATTTATATGGATTACATCACCAAATCAACATGATTAAGATATTTTGAGTACTATTAGATTCAACAATGAATAGACACACATGAAACCATTAAAAAATATCATCTCATTTTAGAGACTTAGACAATGGTTCTATTAAACTCCATCATTGTAATTAAATAAACATTAAAAATTTATTTTTTTCATTTAAATGGATATGTGAAATCATATAATGGATTAGATACATAATGTTTGCTTTATTAATTACTATATTAGGGTAAAAAATATGAATTATGAACTAATGTTTCTCATTTAGGATATGAAAATGGAAAGATTTAGTGTTATATAATTACCTAGATTTTGTAACTAAGTATAATATGATATTTAATAAAATATGTTTAATTATCATTTTGAAACCTCATCTATATGGGGATCAATTATCTAGAAAATAATTGGATGATAATTTTATATAAATATTTTGTTTTAATTTATTAAAATAATACATATAATGTCAATCACTATTTTATGTTAATTGGATGTTATTCGTTGATTATATTGTTATGATGTAAATTTTTTATTTTGAATAGCAGTCTTAAACTCAACTCAAATAGAGGAAACTGAGACTTGAAATCATGTGACAAATTGGTGATGAGTTAGGTTTATGGATCCTTTACTATGCTATTTAATTTTAATTCCCAATGATATATTGGTATTTGAATAAATGTTAATGGGAGAAGTGAATAAATTATTAATAATTGAGATGTAATGGATTTGTTTGGAATTATTTTTAGTATCTTTTAGACATCATATGACAGTCTATAAGTATAAAGGACCATTCAATTAAAATGTGGGGGGTAAGGTTCCTTAATATACTATTTGTTATTTTATATTATATTTAGAGGAAGAATGAGAATGACTAATCCAAAGAACAATTCAATAAATTAGCCTCTATCTTTATGTGATGAAAACATAGAGATGATATCATCTATTTTTTGGTAGAAATTTTTACTGGCTAAAGAAAATTGCATTTAATAATATAAAATTATTAAATTAAGGAAGAAGATGAAAATTTATAAGTCATCAATGTTAATTTTTTGGTTGTTTAATGAAATGAGGAGATTTGTTCCCTTCCCTGATTGAGAATGATAGTGGTTCCAGAACGATCATTATGTCTTGTGAAGATGAACTGTTGAAATGAACTAGTAGAAAAGTATAATTCATTTTTCAAGGATAATGTGCTATAGAATTTGAGTTATTATTAAATAAAAATAATATTTATATGAATTAGGGAAAATATGTGTTATGTTTTTATACAATGATATTAGTGATGAATTCATGTATTTAAATAAAATATGAGTAAAATTTTATTTTTTATTTTGAGTAAAATGCTGTGAAATGAGTAGTAATTTATGGTAAGAGGTGAAATTTCATTTGATATATCCCTCTAAAATATTTTTTGGTATTCTAATTCCCCAACCATAACTATGAAAAATACATAAAAACATCCCATTAAAATTGTGGAGGGTCTCGACACATGATTATACCACTCCTCCATCCCCTATACAAATCCTAAAATCTTCCCATAATGTACACACATCTCTATCATCCCAATTATTTTTAGTATTCAATATTGACACCCAATGGTGTCTATATCTCCCATAAAGTTGACTAATGAATCTTATTTTCTCAATTTTAATATTTTTATGATATTGATACATCACTTGACTCTAGTAAACCATTTTAGTAGGGTTTTTAATGAATCATGGCGTCACATGAAATGTGTATTCATCTTCTACTAGGATCCCCACATAAGTTTTCTCCACATTACAGATGAAGGTGATTTGACTATTTCAGGGTCTAAACCCACTATATTTTCCAATTTATATAATTTTTCCTTAGTTAGATAGAGCTTAATTTTAATTTTAAAGGTGATTTGTTTACTCTAGGCCTTTAGTGGAATTTATTAGTTATTTTTCTTTCATTTAAAATCCCTCATATTCATAAATTACTTGGGAACTCCATTGCTATATTCCTTTTCAATGATCAAAAAACACTAGTACCCTGTCCCCCAAAATTTTCCCTTTAATATTCATATATTTTTATTTATGTAAACCATTTCCAAATTTGTTTGGATGGAAATCGAGGGAGATTATTATTATAAGAAAAATTAATCAATCTCTCCTGATGAAATTAATGCACAATTTTTAATTTCTAATGGAATTATAATTTTCTTATTTGTAATGGTAAAACAAAATTGAAGGCTAGTTTGATAAAAAGTGTTTAGTTCCATTAAAAATGTGTTTTCACATAAAGTAGGAATCAATTAAAAATATAATATTGAATGAATCATCAATGTAATTAAACTATAACAATATTATATTATAGATATGGAGAATCAATTTAAAAAATAAGAATGATAAGTATATTTAATGAATGCACAAGGATTGTGTTTTGTATTGGTTTTATGACATGCTATCTGGGAAGAAAATCACTGAACATTAATACTGAAGGAAAAGGGTGACACAAAATCAACACCATAGATATTTAGAAGCCTTAAAACACTTGGAATATGAATTTTAATTATGAAAAGATATTGGGTACGAGGATTGTAAGTAGAATTAAAAACATAACTCATCTGGAAGGTCTACTCCCTTTGGTTTTATTGGGTAGTCCCATTTTTCTACTTCACCCAATGTTGAGCCTTTAACGGTAGGGATAATCATTTGATTAAAATTTAGAAAATATTTTATAGTTTTATATATACATATTTGTAAAATTACTAGTCTATGGGGTAGATAATGCTAGGTCTATGAGAAAAAAGATTCAAAAATGAGAATATTTCAGAGTCATGACTAGTAATGAACTCCCATGGGGGATTCATTTGGAAAACGAATACCATAAGAATAATGAAGCGAATGATGTATATTCCCTATTATTAAAGTATGAATTATAAAATCATATGAATGATATTTTTCAATTAATAATCGAAATAAATTATGAAATATGTATTTGAACCAATATAAAACATTATTACCACATGGATGTAATCTATAACTCATACATACAACTGTAATCTATATAATCCAATAAAAAAAGTGATATTTATATAAGGTAGTTATCCTGCCGAATCCATCTAGAAAAAAATTAAGGAATTTTAGTACACTATATAGAAAACTCTAAGTATCATAATAGAACCTAGTAAATCTTATTTTCTGAAGCTATATCCACAAGAGAAGGCTTTTAATAAAATATCTAAGATATAATATTAAGAATTATATATGGATGATGAATTTTTCTTCTATTGTTACTTATCTGATTTAATTAAATAATCCTAAATCAACTTTACTGTAGTATTCACTAATGAATATGATTGAGGTAGTAAGAATGAATCCAACATGACACTGAAGGAGAGTGAAAAAATATTGAGTGAGAGGTCTCTCTAGAACCTCAATGATGATATAATGTTATGGAATAACTCATAAGAGGATGTTACAGTCTAGATTTTCAAAAAATGTTTATCCTAGAAGACAACAAAGTAGTCTAACAATTATCTACAAACCTGATTGATGACAAACTAAAATAATTACTGGATATTTAGAATGGGGATTTATCCTAGATTTACTATCCCACCTATTTTAAAACAAATACTAATAATGGTGGTTGATATGTTGGTAACTTTGTTGGATGAATTTTTTTTTCAGGATGTTCTTGGTTTATATTTAATTTGAGGTTTCTCAAAAACCTCTAAAATGTGGCCTTTTAAATTAAATAATGTAATTCAAATTTCCTTACATTTTGTGTGGTGAGAAGAAAATGTGAAATGATTAATGTTGCTATTCGATAATGTTCTATAAAAAATAATTTTTTAGAATTTAATTATTTTAAAACCATACTATATATGAATATTGATATGCCAGGGAATATTATATACACTCATATTGAATATTGTTCATTTATTACATTATTGAGGACTATAATATCATACATTCCCTTAAACACATTCTTATAAAATGATCATTTTAATTTAATATAAGGGTTTTGTGTGATGATTTAAATATGAATGGATATGATTCTAACCCATTGTCTTAGTCTTATAAAATTATAATTAATAGAAAATTTCCCTAAATGGAATGATAATTATTAGGTGTTATTGATGGGTCTGACATGGAATTTTTCCTAGTGGAAGTGATTTTGAGGTTTTAAAATTTTAGTTGACTACTAAATTGTGTGTTACATGTTATAAATCAAATATTGTTGTCATTTTACATGATTGGATAATCATCAGTGAGACTATATGATCTTTTTATTTTATGGTAAATAGATGAGAATGTTTTCAATATTTAGAAAATAAATAATTTAAATTTATTATATATTATTTATTATTTAAAAGGTTTTCAAGGACCCCCCCCACAAAATTAAATCATAAAAAGTTACTCATTTTGTTTAAAATAAATTCATATAATGAATATTAATACCAAAATGGAATCTTATATAAAAAGAAACACTACCTAGTTATCATGGAATTACCACATGAATTTGATTTTCTCTATGGGATTATCATCACTTGTGGGAAGTCACTTGTCTCAAAAAATCACTATTATGTAAATCATGATGGCCATATAAAAATATCACCATGGGATAAATTTTTTGGGGGTCAAGTAAGGTATTTTTATTAGTAGTCTCAATAATGGGATTCAATAAGTTTCTATGGGATATTGCATTGTAATCACATTTGTGTGTGTGTGTGTGTGTGGGGGGGGTAATCAAAGTTAATTTATCAACTATTGATGGAATCCATTCATTTAAGAGAAGATAAATATATTTCTTACTAATAATAAACAAATCCACATAATGAAAATGGGTACTAAAATTTGGAAATCATTTGAAATCACATTATATGGAAAAAAAATTAGATTATATAACAATAAAATTTTTGAGAAACCAATCAAATATATACCATGCATAACCTTAATGAAAATCTTATGTTATTATATGTATGATTGAGTGATTAGATTATACTAAATTAATATGTTATTTTAGAATTATTTTGAGGTGGAAGAGAAGAGTTTTGTGAATATTTTTTGTAGTTTACTTTCATACAGTTCTGATAAGTCCTTTGTAATTTTGGATAACTGATTTTTTTAATTTTGGTTATTAATATCAGATGATATATATATATAATGTCAAATGTGGTATATTTTTATTTAATAAATATGAAGATGGATGATTAATATTTATTAAAATATGATTCCATTATATATAAATTCTAACTCTGGTGTTTCATGATCGATAGATTTTAATAGTTTTTATAGAATTATTATACATCATGGAATGATTTAAAAACTATGTTGAAATAGAATGTTTCTCTATTAATAGAATGTTTTATGGGACAAAAGGGAAATGGAACATTTTAATCATTCATTTAATTACACTCATTACTTATTAAAACATGATGTACCTTTTCTTGTTTATATTTAAAAGTTCATTTGTAATTGGTTGAAATATTTTTGAAGATCAGGTTATTTATAACTTGTTATTATTTTATTGTATGGAATGTTTTAAATAAGTATATAATATAACATTTTAGGTCATTTGTATAAATTTTAAGATTTATTTATTTACCTTCTCACTCATTTTAGTTTCATTGGATTCACTAGTATATATATTTACTAATGAGGTCTTCTAATGGATCCATTTAGATCAATGTTGTTTTTTTGAAAGAAGATATTTTTTAATTAAAATAGTAAAAATATAATTTTTTCTTTAGTATAGAGTAATATTGAGAAATTTTTTTTATTGAGTTTAAACCATGGATTTTACTTTTAAAAGATAATTTGAGAAATAGATGAAGCATTATAGATTTGAGTGTCAGTGGAATTCTTATAAGAACTAATATATTTTATTTAAGATAAAGTATTTTAATATAAAAACTTCTATATATTCACATTTATCCTAAAATACTTCTATATTAGAGGAGATATTTCTAATAGTAAATATATCAGGATGGTTATTTTTTATTAGAAGATCATGTGATTGATGTATATGACATCGTTCTTTTATTTGACAACCAAATAAAAATATTTTATAAATACATTAAATATACCTCTTATTATCTCTAAAATAATATTAATATTAATATTAAAATTAAGTATGGTGGATATTAAAAATGATTATAATACTATTAGTGGAAAGACAAAAATTCATGTTATGATTTGAGGGTATTCTTAGTAAAAGTTTGATAATTATAAATTTACCCCTATTATTTGAAGAACATAACATAAATTCAGAAACAATGGATTATGATTATGGATTATCTATCTCAATAATAGTTTGTTGATATATTATAAGTATTTTTTGAAAATAGTTTAGATAGATAATTTAAATAGATTTTATATTGTAAATTTCATTAAAATTATAGTAAATTCTAACAAATATGGATCTTACAAAAAATTATATATAATTGTTTACAATAGGAAGAAATGATTCTAATGAAACCATCAGTTAAAATAATTTATAATCTTATTGAATTTTATTAAAGAGGTGATTTTGGGCTAATTTCTCTTCCAATATATCTTTTCAAGGATATAATTTATTATTTACTACTTCAAACATAAATTGTTGTGATCCAAATGACGAGATAAAAAACTGTATAAATGTGGTTGAAAAGTACATTTTAATTTCTCTATTTATTTAGATACCCATTGTGGTGGATTTTGGTGAATCTTGATAGTGTGTTGGAAATTGTGTGAGAACCAAAGAGGAGTAAATAAAACCACTCCATTCTTAGAAACTATGTTGTCTTTTTTGTATTCATGTAGAGTCATGGGGGATGAACTATTATGAGGCCCTATATAGTCATCCATGGATTTTTGGTCATCTAATTGAATATCCCGCACATAGATTTAATCATGAAATGAGAGTCAGAATTGTCACAATCTTGGACATCTTTTAACATGATTGGATTTTTGAGTAATATAGGTACCAAATACATATGGCATGAGATATATAGGTGGTCAGAGCACATGTGGGTTATATGTGGAAAACCCTAATAATACATGGGATTCTAAGGAATTTAGGGGAATGCGGTAGTGAGATTTTCATTATTAAAAGATTCCACATTCTCTATTACTACAATAATACATAATATAACACTATATGTAAATTATTGATAGTATTTGATACACTAATATGGATGAATATTCTATATTACGACCCAAAAGATCATTTTGACTTTCCATTATTTCTTCCATTAAAAAATAATTTGATTGACATTAAGGGATTACTGGGTTGGTTAAAAAATCTTCTAAGAGTTTTGATTTAGTATATTTTTTTTATGTTTGATGATTTATTAAATAAAATAAAAGAATAAAATCCTTAAATTGTCATGGATTAATTAACTAATTTTTTGATGAATTTTGAAACAATTATTTAATTATTTAAAAACATTGAATAGTCTTGAGGGATAATAATAACATAAGAAAATGATTATGGATATTATATAAGATATATTGAGTAATTTTTTATAATAAAAAGAATTATCATTATTGATAAAACACTATTATATAAGAATTATTTTACGATATCATGATAATTTTATGTATATAAAAATAATTTTCATTGCAGGATGAGTTTTTTATGATGAAATTTATTTCAGATGGAAATCATTAATTAAATAAAGTATAGAAATGAACTTATTTATTAATAAAATAACAATGGAATCACTTGTTGATATTTATAGTATATGAATTATGTATTACATAGTGATAGAAATTAATATTTAATATCGCGACCTCTTATGATGTCATTGAATCCTATTGAAGAGTTTTTTTATGATAATGATTTTAATTAATTAATAATTTACTATAAATATATTAAGTAATTAAATTGAAACCCATGATAAAATATTTTTATATTATATAAAAATTATTTTGTTTCTTATCAAATGAAATCAACTAACACAGAGTCATATGCAATTTTATTACTTTTTAATAGAATATAAGATAACATATAAAAAACAATGAAATAGTGTAGTTTCTTTAGTAGATTAAATACATACATGATGCATACATTATCTAAAGAATCATAAAATTCAACATGAAAGTTCAATGAAAAATTATTATCCCTCTATAATTATCCTTAGATCATTCATTACAAACTTCTTGGTTTCTGGTTGGAAAAGGAAACAAAATAAAGAAGAGAAATCAAATACTCTGAAAAGGGGTATTGTATAATGAAAGCTAACATAACATAATTTGGGAATAAAAAATATAGTAGAAATACATTAAATAATGGTTGTTATATGAGAATAATATTTTCATATAATTTATAGTAAATGTAATAAATTATTATATGGATAATGAAAATGGTATCAATAGTTATGGAATATATAATAATAGAAATCTTAATAATACTGCCATATCCTCCACTAAGACAATATACTTTTATTGTCTTATGCCAAGACACTATACACAATAGTGTTAGTATATTCCAAATACCTATAACTAGTACATCTATTGGGATATACTGATGAATTAAGGGGTTATATAATTATGTGCCCCATCCATCATATAATATTTTTAATGAATCTATCATATGAAAGAGTTTAGAAAATAATAAATTTAATAATTCTCAAAGGAAACATTCACATAAACATGTATTAATACCCAATACATATCTAAATAGATGTAATAGGAATAAATATTTTTAATGTTTCCAAAATAAATTAAATTACATGTTTATATAAGTGATGATCTTCCAATTTAGTAGGAATTATGGTATATTCATAATGAATTGGAAATTATCCTAGATGATGGTGTGATAAAATGGGATACATTAATCATATAGAGGTATTATTAATAATAATAAAAATCTATGCATTGGTTTTAGACAAATAAAAAAATAGAAATATAACATTTTCAATATTATGATATGGAAATATTTTAGCATTATATTGTCCTATGAGGGAATAGTAATAAGAGTGAAATATTTTTTTTAAATTCATGGAATTATAAAAATGATACACAAAAATATTACATAAGGAGATGTAATGTAATTAAATGTAATTTTAAAAGAGATAAAATGGTAATGGCATTGAAACCCTTACCTTTCCATTTTCCTTCCTAAATACCGAGAATGAGCTCATTAGATCTTTTATGTTTTTGATATTAAAATTGAACTACAGTTAATGTTTTGGGTAATAGTTACACCACTATCCCTCTTAATAAAACCCCTTATGAACAATAAAGAGAAATAACTAGATAGATATTGTGAAACACTAATCAAACCACGTATCTTCCCAAAGCCTCATGAGAGGGATATGAGAAGAAAAATTTACCCACTAGTTTTGGAGTAGAGGGAAATGGGATATTGAGTGAGTTTTTATAGAAAATGGGGTGGGGGTCATTGATTTAGAGACATAGTCAATGGAAATTAGGTATTAGAAAAGTTGAAACCCATTAGTGTTACCATGATTTTAAACCATGTTGATTAACATGTGGGACCAGATTTTTATTTTTTTGATTCTTATCCACTATAATACCGAAAATTTTATTATTTTGGACTTGAAAAAAAATTTATTCATAATTAATTGTTTTTTAAATCGTAAAATATTCATGTATTTGAAAAGAACAATGTATATTTTGATGACTAATTTTATTAATTAAAAAAAGAAAGAAATTAATTAAAAAAACCGTTTTATTATATATAAATTTGTATTAATTATTAAATAATATTTAATTGATTATTGTATCATAAAAATACCATATATTCATATTGACTATTGTTTAATCAAATAAAAAAAATTTCTTCCAAATTTATGAAAAATTGGATACTACAGAAATTTTGATGCATTGATTCTAAATTTAAAATATTTTTTTATCAAAATGATTTCTTATTTGTATGAGAAAAAGAATAAATTAGTTAAAACAAATTTTTTATTTGAAAGTCATATATTTTACACTGATGATTTAAAAGTACATTTTATGGTTTATATATATAATTATAATACTATACATAAATTTGGGCTCATTTTTAATAATTAATTATTAAATTATTATAAAATTATTTTAAGTCTTTTACAAGAAAATTATATTTATAAGGGTTTCATACAATTATATTGACCATAAAAATAATTTACTATTCTAATGGTTTTATTTACGATGGATACTTTAGCCCTCTAATAGATATATATCCCTGTATATACAAACATTATACTAAAATATAAAATTATTCATATGGTTTTCTTATTTATTATACTATTTATTACCCACTAATTATTTTCCCCATAATATAATTGTTTCTAATATTTTGGTGATTTTTATATTCCAATCCTCCAGAGTTCTATATTATATTGGTTTCCTATATTGTAATATTTTATGAAATACTAATTATATCCATTAATGAATATTTTATTGTCTATTTTTTTATTATAATACTATGTGTTATATGCTTGCAATAAAATAATAAAATGTGAATTGGAAAAAAATTATTATAATAAAGAATTTACTTTCTATAGTGGAATATCAGGTGTTGCATTATTTATTTAAAATTCCATGAAAAAAGAGAATGAACTATGATGATGATTTTTATTCATGGGAGATGATTTAGACTTTGTTATTTATAGGATTTTGTTTATAGTTTGGGACATTGATGGTGTGAATGGTTTTTTACTTTCTATTTTGAATATTAAAAATAACTCTCATTTTACTAAATTACATAATTATATTATTATATAATTATAAATTCTCATAAAATTATTTTCTTATATCATAAAAAATCATTGTTTTGATTAATTTCTATGATTTTTTAAGGATTATATAGTCACTATTGTTCTATTGTATGAAATTTAAGAATGTAATTCTTAGCCATAGAAGACACTATTTGAACCTTAGAAAGGATTGTACCAAACTCAAGAAGGTTCGTATCAACCATAAACAGGTAGTATTAACCTTTTTAACTAGTGTATTTTCCTTATAAATAGGTGTACAAACTATTTGAAGGGAATGTGTAAACATTATGATAGAATTTCATAATCTATATGGGATGATCCTTATGAGATCAACTATATTTTATTATCCTTACTATGTTGGGTTATCTCAATATTTTTATATGTGTAGAATAATGATTACAAAAAATATTAATTTATGTTATATATGTAATTTATTCAAATTCATAACTCAAATTTATCATTTTGAGATTTCTATTGTATCTTAGATGAAATTTTCATCATATAAATTCTAACACACATGATAAATAAAACATATAAACTTACAATATTATATGAATTTTTGAATATGAAATTTTTTATCATATGAAAATATAGCTTATTTGGATTTATGAAAAAATTAAATTTCATTTTTTCTATTATAAATATTCTTTTTATGCTAATTTTAGTTTTCCCATCCACAATTGGTATTCTTTTTTAAGACACTTTTGAATATAAAAATTTGAGAAGAAAAAATATTAAAAACCATGTGGATCCGAGTAGGGATATCATAGAAGTTTGTAGTTGGGATTTTTTTTTAAATACTGATAGAGTGAAAACTATAAAACAGATGAGTTAACAATTATGGGTGTTGAGATTCTACTACTATGACTACTATTCTATTATGTGATTATGAGGGGGCTCCAACATGTAATTTTTTAAGTGATCAAGCTATAATTTCCGTTTTTTATAATTAGTTTCCTTCATTATTTTTTTTGTGATTGAACTATTAATGTTTTCTTTTCCTTCCCCATAAAATAGTTTTTTTTTCAGTTTTTCGTCATATAAAGAAGGTAGGTTTGTTGAGATATTTCATTCTTCCAAATTTAGGTCAATTCATTGTTTTCTCTTGGTATATAAAAAGAATATATGGGATAATTCAGGTTCTCCCTCAAGGTTACCATAAATAAGGGGATTTAAAAAGTTTTAATATGATTTTATAAGATTTTTATTAAATTTTGGGAACTATTTATCTCAAGGATAAGTGATAATAGAAGAGTATATGTCAGAATATACTGAACAGAACTAAAATATAATATTTTTGTTTGTTGTTTTTATTTTGATAATGCATATGAATTAATTTTTTATCCTCTTTAAATTTATTTATATTAGAAATTATTTAGATTATCTAATAATCATTCATATTGAAATTTAAATTAAATAATTTTTATTATGTTTAAAGGGTCTAATCACTCTGGCCCCATCATGGATTATTCAACACATATCATAGGGATAACAATTGGTATAATAGATTATTAATTTTCTTCATAGGTATTTTATCATTATTTTGAATGTGTTAACCTTTTCTGAGACTTAATTGTCTATATAATAGTGTTTGGAATGTATTGTATTAAAAAATAATCTAGAAATATTATTGATTTTGATGCTCAAAATACCCTGGTTTATTTTACTGATGATATTAAATTATGTGGATTTAATGAATTTAATATTCTTTGCAATATTTTGAAATTATATAAATTTTTTATTTTTAATGGAATATTCATCAAAGTGATTAGAAATAATTTTAGAGTTTCTTGAAACACTGTTTATACCCCATATTTTTACGTGTAACATAATTAATGAACCCCTCATTTGATTAATGCATGTACAATTTATCATTTTCATTTCTGAATAGTTTGTATATGGATCAAAAAACCCTATATTTGTGTATGGAAAAACAATATTGTCTTTGGATAAATGTATGGAATATTAACCCATTGAAGAATTCATGAATCCAGGTTCATAACCTAGGTTCGGGGAATGATCATATGGTTAATCAACATTACGTTTGTACTCAACTGTACACTGGAAGGATTAACGCATGGTTTCTTATCCCAATGTCACTTTTGTTCTCGACAATATTTAAATATGAATGTACAGTTCAAGAAACACAAGTTGAATCCTATTATATATAAAGGAACCCTACGCTATGCAATGGAACCCTACGCTATGCAGTGAAACCCTATTATTGTTTATTCAAAGAAAGAGATTTAAATTCACAATTTTATTTTTTGATTTCTACAATGGTATAGATAGACAAAGAAATGGAATGAATGATGTTTTTTGACCAATTCTAAGGATAATTATGGTTGATTGAAAGATCAATATTCAATACAAGAAATTTATTCTATTATTAAGAGATGTTATGAATGTCTTGGAGAATTTGAATTTGAATACTGGCAATCCATTAGTCTATTTTCTTGGATCTGCTCACCTAAAAGAGAGTCATTTATGGAATGGGTATTCTCAAAAGATATATTGATACAAGATTAGATAACAACACTTAATCATACATTTATATATCTTTGGTATATAGATATAATACAATGATTGTTTAACTCTATTATTTTTCTGAAAATCAATACACATCGGAGATATAATTCTACAGCCTTGTTCTGATTCTTGTTGATATTCAATTTAATGATCATTACCAACCAATATTTCTTTAGAGTTTCTTTCTTCAAGACATTCATTTTTTATTGATATCCATCTACTATCAGTTTCTACTACTGAAATTTGGAAATACAACCATAATAATCAACAAGTCAAACTCATGTGATTTATTGGAATTTCAACAGCCTATACTCAGTTGTGGAGAAGTGTCAGCTTCATATACTAATATGTGGTTAATTAATACCATTTAATAGAACCATAAGGCTATGTTTATCTTTATTGTAAATGTTTTAACTAAATTCAACCAGTTTTGGATTTTAAGGCCTAGTGATAGGAGGAACTTTTAGAGAAATTTACCAAGCTCAAGAATGGAGTGTTGGTGGAGTGGGTTAAGGAATATTTGTTCCCGGAAGAAATATAAAATTTCATTGTTCATTTTTTCTATTTATCATTTATTCATAATAATTAGAGACTTGAATTCTACATATCTACATATATCTCAATGGGATTTAAAAGCATGAATTTGTCAAGATTATCAATAACATATTGTTCACCACCTATTTTCTTCTTTGTATTATTACTGTCTAACAATTGGGTTTATAGGTGATTGTTTTCTATACAACTCATGAAATAGAAAAATTATATGTTCTATTAAAAGGATATATCAATAGATGATCTAAAAGAAGGGTTTTCCATCAGACATTCTCTATATTTTAATGGGGATAACTATGGATCCTGGAAATCAGGAATAATTATCTACCTGATGAATAATGGATTCAATGTTTATTTAAAGATCATCACACCATATAAAATTACAGTAAATCCATAAACATGGGATTCTTTACCCGAAGGTGAATATGACAATAAATCATAGGCAATGAATGCTACTATATAAGGATTTGGACATGATGGATTCAATCATGTATCACATTCCCTACTTATTTTGAGATATGGAAAAATATTATAGTTTTATATAAATTAATATATAACATCATGTAGATTATTTATTAAACTATCAAAATCATGTTTTACATTATTAAAAAGTTTTACAGTGAAAAAAGAAAAAAATTAATGGATGGTTAACATATATTTTCAATAGTATTACTTTTTTGAGAGATACCATAATTCAATCTAAACAAGTGATGAAAATACTAAGAGTGATACTTTAAAAATTGAATCGAATATCTATAGTAATTCCATAATAATCACCTGCAAAAAATTTATTTATAAAGGAATGATTGTAACATTGGTGATTCATGAAGAAGAAATAAAAAATGAAGATAAAGACCACAAGTTAGTGAAAAGGGAAAATTATTCTTTAAAGTGACATATATAATTCATGAAAGAAAGTAAAAACCAAATTTCAATCCAAAAAAACATCATAATCCTTAGATTATAAAATGGAACTGAAAAAACTAGCCATAAAATTATTAAAATTCTAACAGAAAAAGAAATTATTCCGATTTTTTTTAGAATGTTGAAATCAAACATAGAGAATTAAGATGCTACAAATGAAAAATGATAGGTCACATAAGACATAACTTCCTCCAATTGAAAGATTAATGAGTAAGGATAGAAAATAAATATCCAAAGAATTCATATTATGAGAAAAAGGAAAAATTGTTATGAAATCTACATGGAGTGTATATGAAGACTCCACCAGCTCTTCAAAATATGATTCAGAAAAAGAGCCCCAAAAAATGGATGCCAACATGTGATTTTTGGATGTGGAATAAGAATAGTAATAAAGGACATATGAATATAAATTCTATATGGTATATTGATAGTGGATTATCTATAAACATGATTAGAGATTCTTAAAATTTCCAGACATTGACTGAAATGGATAGAAGTCTAGTAACTTTTGGTGAAAATAAAAAAGGAGAAATATTTAGAGTTTGAACTGGTGGTGATCCATAGACTATCTCAATCAACAATTTCTTGTATATACAAGGGCTAAAGAACAACCTAATAAGTACTTCTCAACATTGTGATGATAGATTTTATGTTGATTTTTATACTAATTCCTGCTCTTTTTTCAACAATAAAATACAAAATTTTAGAGCCCGTAGAACTGATAATATTTATTCCTTGGATGTTTATTATTTAAGTATAAAAAAAGGATTGATTAATTGATAAGAAAAATGATTCATGGATCTGGCATAGAATATACGGGCATTTATTATATATTATTTAAATAAATTATATTGGAAACAATTAGTTTCTTATTATCATAGTCTTATGTTTGAAAATGATAGATTCGATGGTTCATGTAAAACAGGAAAACAGCCAAAATTGTCTTTCAAATCAATTAACTAAATTGATATATCTAAAACATCAGAACTTATCTATATTTATTTTTCTGCGTCATATAGGGTAGAAACTTTTATTGGTGAATTTTATCTGTATGTTTTAGTTTAGGATTATTTTAGATTTACTTGGGTTCATTTTCTAAAAATCAAAAGTAAAGTATTAACTATTTTTGAATGTTTTTGGAAAATTGTTCAACATGAAAAATATTTTAATATAATTTTATTGAGAAGTGATCACGGTGGAGAATTTTAGAATCAATTATTTAATTATTTTTACTCAAATCTAGTTATTGAACACGCCTTCTTTGCACCAATAACACCTCAATAAATTGAAATTATAGAAAGGATAAATAGAACTATTCATGAAATGTCAATAACTATGATTAATGAATAAAGTCTTCTAACCCATTTTTAGGTAGAAGCTATAAGAACATATTTCTATATAATGAATAGAGTTTTAAAAAGACCAATTGTTAAAAAGACGCCCTATGATCTTTGGAATGACATAAAAACTAAAGAAAATTACATTAAATTCTTTGGATAGAAGGTTTATATATTTAATACTATGGATAATAAATTGAAATTAGATCCTAAATTGGATAAATGAATATTTATAAGATATTATGCTGGTTCAAAAGGCTGTATAGTGTTTAATAAAAAGTCAAGGATTGATGAAGAATAAGTTCTTTTGATGTTTGATGAAACAAATACTTTTAATAAAGAGAAAGATCAAATATAGGAAAATACTAACTCTGTTGGAAACATGAGAATTGATACAACTAATTCTGATTTTGAAAAAAAATAAAAAAAATCAGTCTAGTTTAATAGAACCTGAAGCAGAAGAACCTGAATGCTTCCTACTAAGATAGTCTAGAACATTAAAAAACAATCTTTTAGAAACTTTTAAAAGAGACCTAGATTGAAGAATATGAACTAGAAGAAATGGAGAAAAACTATTTGTATTATCTAGCTTTCTATCTCAGTTTGAACCTATATCTTTTTAAAAAAATTTAGAAGATTAATGTTGGATGTTATACATGCAAGCAGAACTAAACTAATTTAGAAGAAATGATGTTTCAGATTTAGTGGAAAGAAGATCAGATTATCTAGTAATATGAACTAAGTGTATATTTAGAATTAAACTAGATTATCATGGGATCAAAACTTGAAAAAAATCTAGATTAGTAGCTAAGGATATATTGAGGAATATTTCATATATTATGATTAAACATATCACATGTTGCTAGATTAGAAACCATTAGAATCCTATAATCCAGTTCATATCATATGAATTTTAAAATATATCAGATGGAAGTTAAATCTAACTTGTTAAATGGTTATTTAATAGAGGATTTTTTTTTCAAATAACCAATAGTTGTTCAAAACCCTCATAAACCAAATTATACTTGTAGACTTACCGATTCTATTTATATCCTTAAACAACAACATAGAGCTTGGATTGAAAGATTAAGATCTTTTTGGTGGAAAATATATTTGATGCAGGATTAGTAGATCCTACTTTTTTGAAGATAATGGTTGGTTCTAATATTTTATTAGTTCAAATTTATTTTGATGAGGTTATTTTCATATCAACTAAAAAATGTTTTGTAATGATTTTTCAAATCTAATGAAAAATGAATTTGAAATGACTATAATTGGTGAACTAAATTTCTTTCTACGATTTTATATTTACCAAAAAGATAATTGGAATGTATAAAATCAATGTAAGTGTATAATTGATTTATTGTAAAATTATTTACTTGAAAAAAAAATGACCTATACACCTCTGAAGTGTAAAAATATAAAACATGATTTGGATGAAGATGTAAAAATACTTGAAAATAAGTTATATAGAGGTATTATTGGTAGTTTATTATACTATACTACTAATAGACCATAGGTAATGTTTTATGTATTTTGATGTTACATATTCTAATCAAATCCAAAAGAATCTCATATTACTGATGTGAAAAGAATTTTTTAGATATTCATAAGAAACTATTTTTCAATCTATACTTTACCCCAAAAATTATAATTTTAGTTTTATTACATATTCAAATGCTGATTTCAGAGGTTTTAGATTAGATATAAAATCACCAAAGGAACTTGTCACTTTTTTGGAAAATCTATAGTATAACGGTTGAGTAAGAAACAATAATTAGTTTCCCTATCAATGTCTAAGGAAAAATATTTTTTTTGACAACATTTTTGTGTATTGGAGTAGTGGATGTAACACACTAATCTAGAATTTGGATTAAATTTTAGTAATTTACAAATTTTATGTTAAATTAATATCATAATAAATATTTCAAATAATACTATACATCATTTTAGGACAAAGCCTACTGATACAAGGCATAATTTTCTTTGGGATCATGTTTTTAAAAGGATATAACATTGGAATTTTAAATATTGAAACTTATTTAGCTGATATTTTTTTTAATCCAATTCCCACTTCATGTTTTGATTTTATCAAGTGGGAGTTAAGATTAATTATTTTTAAATAAATTTTTATTAATTTATTTCAAATAATGGGTTTAGAGTATTAATTTGTTTTAATTTATATTAAATGTTAATTTCAAAGTAAAATTATTATTTATTTCTTTGTTTAAGTATATTTGTGTTCATATTTTATTTTTATAATGAGTCTTTTCAAAATTAAAATTTTAATGATAACACCATACCATTGGCATGAAAAACAAAAAACTAAATCCCCTGACTTCTCCGACTCTCCTTCCTACTCCTTTATGCCCTTTCAATTTATAGAGAGTCTCTCCTTCTAGTTTATCAAATATCTAACCTTATAACCTTTAAACCTCGAACTATATTAAATGTAAAACTTTATATGTGTTGAAGATGTAGGAACTAGAGAACCTATTCAATAGCAGAAATATCAAAATGTTCTTAAAGGTAAGGTAATTGATTTTGATTGGCTAAGCTAGTCCAATCTGCAGTTAATAACTGTAATATTATTTAATGGTCAGGAATTCATTTTTGGGGATATCAATTTTCCTTTTCTTTTTGATATAGTTGTAAAAAAGTTTAGTCAAAATGTATCTTTTAGTTTTGGAAATGTTTGGGACCCAATTTTCTGTAAGATTTAATATAATGAATTTTCATTCTCTTATAAGAAAATTTCTATGATATTTTCTTTTCCACATGATAGGGAGATTCATTTTGATTTGATAAATATAGGAGATGAGGAATTCATATCCGAGGATATACTTTTCTCTATATTCATAACTATAATATTCATGAAAATGATGATAAGAGTCCCTGATTTTGATTAGAGAGTCATGATGAAGTTCATATAGTCTGGAATTATGAAAAGGGAATATAAATTAAATAATGTTATTTTTCAAGATATGAATGATATTTTTTTATTTTTAAAAACTTTTAAGATGAACTTCAGTAGGTATGTGCTGAGATATTTGAGTAACTACTAATATAATGAAGAAAATATGGGATTTTACCATTGTGTAAGAATTCCACCACTTTTGTTACTAAGGTTAGAAAAGGTAAGATACATCTATGGGTTAGAGATTTCATCATAGAAATATTCTAAATTCTAGAACATTTAGGATATTAGGATTTTTATAATGTGAATTTTAAAATTATCTTCTACCAATTGGTATATAAAAACAAGAAAAAAAGATGGATATTGCTATAGGGGGGAAGAATTTATTACATTTTGTTGTTTTCATGTGACTAAGGCCCGATGACGAAGAATAATCAAGAGTTGATGAGAATAGTCTTCATTAATGAAGCATATTTTCAATAAATATTATGAGATATTATATTTTTCTAAAAAAAGAGACGAAGAAGTTGCTGAGAAGGTGGCTCATTTAACTTATAATGTTGAGAGTGTTTATCAAAGGACTGATCAATCTGGAGAAGTTGTTCCTAATTCTAATCAAGTTTCAAATAGAAATATTTCTTTAGTTTTTGCAGATTCAGATGATGTAGGAGTATCTGCCTTAATATATATAATAGATGTTTCAGGGGAAGATACATGTTTGGAATTGGAAGAAGTTGGTCAAACCTAAGCTCAATCTACAAAGTCTTTTGAATAAATGGACTAAAATAAACATGTTTTGGTTCAATGTTTCAATCAACTGAATGAACAGAACATGTCTCTAAGACAAGATGTAGAAGCTGAAATAAAAAATTTGAAGAAGTCAATAGATCAATAGTGCCATTTTCTGAATTTGAGACCCATCAATCTCAATTAATATATGTTCAATAAACTCTTATGTTATTGGGTGACCATGAAATGTCTATCAAAATGTTGTCTGATGAGTTCAGATCATTGAACTAAGAATATGTAATGTAATCCGATTTTTATCAGTTGAATTATCTTCTAGGAATATAGTTCCATTCTATCAGAGAAATTCATCGAGCTTCAACCACTTCTCAACAGATTCCTCATGAATTGATAAGAAGATTTGAGCAATAACTATTGTTTTAGCGGATTCCAATGATAGAATGAAAACTCTTAAGTGTGACTGTACACCTTTAAATTTTATTTTGGAAAATTAGTGAAAGTCAACAAACCTTTAATGTTTCTTGGTTGGGACTAGTGATCCATCTTATGATAGATAAGTTGTATTATTTCATTCAATATTAAGAAACTATTAATGTGTTTTTAATTTGAATTTGGTTGAAAGATTAAAGATCAGTCAAGATTCAAAGAAGATGATTCCTCAGTGGCTAGATGTGTTAAAAAATAATTTTTAGAGCCTGTTGGTGAAACTACATGATCTTCATGGTGTTTTCAGACCATTCCTCATCAGAATGCACCTTCCACCTATAAATATTCTGATCATGAAAACTAATCTTAACCAAGAAAATCATTTTGAATATTTCATTTGATTTTGGGATATACTATCTATTTTAAAAATCTTTTATCTTCATTTTACTTTACTTTACTTTTAATTTTTTTATTTTTATATCATTTTATACTTTTATGTTCAAATTTACACTTCCATACAACATGTATTTTCTTTCCTACTCTGTAGACTACAACATTCATTTATTGTTCTTTGAAAAATTTTATGTTTTTTAATCTATTTTCATACATATTATATTTGATATCACAATATGCAGAATAATATTTGGTAAATACAACATTCTGATTTTTTCAAGAATATATTTTCTTTTAAATCCAAATATTACAATGAAATCGAGATACTATTGTAAAAAATTAATTTTCAAAATAAAAAATTATTTTCTTGAAAAATAAATTTTCTTTAGTGGTTAGAAATATTAAGTTTTCTATAAATTATTTTATGGGTTTTTATTATAAAATGGGTTAGATTTTGGGACATGTATTGTCTCAAAAATACTCAATAAATCTTATTGTTTTTATTCTCACAAATACCCTTATTTCTTTTACTGATGATATTAATAAAATTTAGTTTCATGAAATTAATTTTCTTTGCAATATTTTAGAATTGTATTCATGTTTTTAATCTACAAGGAATATTTTTCAAAGTGCTCTGAAATCATTTTATTGTTTTTGGAAACACTGTTCATCCCCTACATTGATACGTGTTATGTAATAAATGAACCCAATGTTTTATTAATGCGTTTATGGTTTATCATAACTATGATAAATAGATTGTGTATAGATCAGAAACCTTACATTTCTGTATGGATAAACTACACTATGTTTGGATAAACATATTGAATATCAAAAACATTGAATTCAATAATAAATATTCATACCCTATGTTTTTAGAATGAACATATGTTTAATAAAAATTACATTTATAATCAACCATACACTAGATGGATGATCGTATGGTTTCTTATCCCAATTCTACTTTTTGATATGTTCTACAAAGATGAATGTATGGTTTAAAAGCCATAATATTAACCTTATACTACAAAATGGAATCCTACGCTCTGAAAAGGAACCATACTCGACACAGTGGAACCCTGCGCTATACAGTTCAACCCTACACTTGTTTATTCAATAACAAATATTTACATTCCTGATTTTATTCAAAATTTATACAACGATCTTGATAGAAATAAAGACCGAATAAATTATATTCTATGAAATATTATAAAGATATTTAGGACTCATTCAAAGAACCATATTCAACAAAGAGGATTCATTATTATTCTTAAGGGAATTTATGAATCTTTGGGAAAATATGAATTTGAATAGCCACTATCTATCATGCTATTTTCATAGATCTGCTCAACTAAAAGAATGTAATATATAAACATAGTATTCTCTAACGATATAATTTTTGGATAGTATATAACAATACTTCTATATAATTGTTTATATCATTTGTATATATATTTTTACAATTATTGTTCAGATTTAATATTTTCTGGATAAGGATACACATTGGGGATATACTTTTCATCCTCATACTACTAATTTTTAATATTCAATTTCAAGATCATTTTCAAAGAGTATATATTTATTATTATTTTTTTTTGAAGACATTCATTTATCAAGAATAATATCCATATACAGTAAGTAATTATGGCAACAATTGGGATGTGCAACCCAAACCAGCAGCTTATCAAACAATTTTGATATATTAGAGTTTCAACTAATCATAATCAATTGTGGAGAAGTATCAGATTCTTATACTAAGTTGTTTTTAATCAATTACCTATAAATAAATATAAGGAAATATTTCTCCTTGTTGTGAAGGTATCAAATTCCTTTACTCGGTTGTGGATTTTAGGGACATGTGATAAGAGGACCCTTTTGGTAAAATTTACCAAGCTCATAGAGAGAGCATTGGTTGAGTGGACTAGGGGATCTTTCTACCACAAACCACTATAAAAATGTTTTAATTATTATTATTTTTATCCAATTCTCATAATCATTAAAAAGGATAATACTAAATATCATCATAAATCACAAAGAGATTTAAAATACAGAATCAGTTATGATTATTGAAAAGACACAATTCACCTCCTCTCTTATCTCTTTGTATTATTCTGAGCAAACAAATAACATTTTATATAAGATGTATATAATGAATTTTAATTATGGATATATCCCTAAAAACACAATATTTTTATGGGAATGATTATAGATACAGGAAACTAGGCATGTAATCATACTGTAATAATCTGATCATAGGTTATGAAAACACAAGGGTAAAATCCTAGAAACAACATAATTCTAATCCTGATACACTATTTGTAATTTTATAATAATATAAAATTTAAATCTCAATGTTATGGATATATCATAATAAACAATTATGTGATGTATTTTAATCCATTTTATAACTTTTAAAAAAAATAAAGTGATTTGGAGAATAATATATCTCACACAATATGGCTACCAAAATATAATGTAAACAAAATTGGGAATAAAAAATAAAAAATAACAGGACTTTAAAATGGTATGTTTCATTGTTTTATGAAAATCATAAATGTTTTGATTTCACTTGGTGAGGTATTGGAAAATACTATGCTAGATGAAATAGTATTGCAGTTTCCACCCAATACATGTCTTGCGAAGTTGGTAGAAATTGATGAGGGGAATTATTTTACACAATATAAATTTGATGAAATCCTTGGCTCACAACTATATTATTAACTCAATATAATGTATATTGTGGATAAATTAACATTAAATAATAGAGGTACTAAATTTAAATAATAAATAAATAGTTCCTCAAACAATTTTGAATTTTCTCTAAAATAAAAAAGGAAAAATGATATAGAAAACTTCAATAAAGGAGTCCATAAAATGATGAAAGAAAGAAAGGATTTAAGAAAGAATATAGAATATAAAATAAAGTGATTATAAGAAAAATAATTGTAATTTTAATAAATATAATTATGTTGTGGAACTAATATTATAAGAATATCGAAAGAAGATATGTATTATGTTAGACTATCTGAAGCTAAAGTACCTGAGAAAAGACCATAATTATAAGAAGAAATTGAATCGATAAATGGTCTCAATGTAACACCCAAGGATTTTATTGGATAGATTCTTTTAATTTATTTGATATCTTGTGTTGTACGCTACACCAATTAAGCATGTTCTATACACAACACATTATTAGCTTGCAGTATACCTAACACTATTCTTTACTTATGATGAACAAAATTTCAATTTGTTTTGATATAATTAATTTCATGAAATAATGAGAATATATTTTGTTCAATTCATAAATTTAATACATTTGGATTATGTTATATGCAACACCAATGAATTATTACACTACACGCAACACTGACATGGTTTGCGTTACACGCAAGAGCGACCTTCCTCGATAGCTTGTGTGGTATGCAATACCAAGATTCACTAAACAATTGTATATTATTAAAATATGATATAAAATATCCATTATTAATAGTATTAAAAATATTAATTTCATAACATTATCATTCATCTTACAAATTTTATAGAACGTGGTATGAGAACAAAATAATTTTTTCCAGAAACATTAGTATTTTTTTAAACAAGTAGTTTCTCCACCTTTTGATGGAGAACCCATTTTAAATATATTTTTTTGACATGATTATATTTTCAATTTGATAAAATAAACTTATTCTTTGTAATACGGATATAAAAATTTAATTTGACTAATTTTTAGATATTTTTTGATAACTTTCATATTTTGAGGAATTATAAAAATATGGTAAATTTTGATTAATTTTTTTTTCATCAAGATAATTTTTATGGTTAAATTATAATATTGAATCGTTATAAATTATAAATAGAATTTATTTTTAAAATTTAATATAATGTATTTCATTTTCATTAATTTTACATTGAATTTATAGGTAAAAATATTTCAATCTTTTACAATGGTTTAACTTTTAAAACCCATTTTTTCAACAATAAGATTAATTTTAAATTAATTACTAAGACTTCTGTATTTTAAATTTTGAAAAATTGATTCCATATTAGGAATCATTAGGAATATGTTATTTTAATAGGCTACTCTTTTTTTTGGGAATTATGAATAGTAACTTTGGTAATTATTGTTATTACCATGGTTAAAGGTGAATCCGGTTATTAAGGGTACATATAATATTATAAAATTACATTAACACCTGTAAAAATCCTATCAGATGATTAAATTCAACCCTTATCATCTATTGTTCTAAATGGAATCACTTTATTTCCAATTACATATAAAAAGGATGTCAATGTAAAAAAACTAATGAAATGGACAAAGTGTCACAATATCTTTTTATATAAGGGTATTGATTTTAAAATATGGAGAGATAGGAGATAAAATAGACTATAGATTGTATCTAGAAATATAAAAGAAATATCCACATCATAAAAATTTATTTATGATTTTTAGAGATTAAATAATTACCATTAATGAAGACATAATAGTGATGTAGAAATTATTTTATTAATAGAAATATAAAATAAATGGTTTTAAAAATGTTAAAATAAATATAATATAAACTAATTAATACTCTACAGGAATTTTCTTGCTGACTATGACATTTTAAGAGTGTATTTAATATTTATTTCTAATTTATCTTTTGTGTGAATTTTATTTAATGTCTAATAAATAAAAGTGTCAAAATTGACACTATTGTTATTTTATGAACATATCAATTTATTAAATCATTCAAAAAATCATAAAAATATTTAAAAATTACAAAGTGATAACTATAAGGAAAAATATATCATAAATTATCCATTTATGGTCAATTAACACCATAGAAGTAAATATTAATTACCATTAAATATATAGAATGTTATTACCAAAATTAAACATTAATAGAATAACAAAGGGTCAATTAAACAGATAAGGTTTAAATTGACAAATTAAGATGTAAAAAATTTATTGGTTGATGATATAACAACCATATATCATCTCATATTTAAATTAGTGACACTTTGGAGGTTTTTGGGATGGGTTTGATTTTATTATTAATTATTATTTTTGAGAGTTTCCTAAAGTTCCCATCTCCTCTCTTATAAAAGCAAACCTCATCCCTCTCCTCTTCACTCTATTTTCTGACTTCAAGCTCACCCAACCCCTTATAATTAATCTTATAATCTTATTTAGAAACATTATAGAGGTTCGGGACTTCTTGAAAGAGCAACTCTAGTGCCCTAAGTGGAAATTCAGAGGAGGCACGTCGTGGAAGAGGTAATCTCTTCTACCGATTCTTTCAAGTTTATTTCTTCTTCTACTTCATCTTATTTAGTTATTTAATTATAAAATAAGAACATCAATATCAATAATATACTGATATTTTATTATAAATATGAAACAATCCAATTTCACCATCTATCAATCATACAAAAAAAAATGAAATCACTGCGCGTGCGTACTTACGACTTACCGTCTCCACGCCGTGGTGTAATCTGTTTTTCACCACCACCTTACATGGATTGGTATAATTGTGTATATAATACATATATATGAATAATATAACATTATACTAAATCTGAGATAATATACACTATCCACATCAATACCATTTAACAATTATGGGAATGATATCGTCGCTCGTGCGTATGTACGATTTACCGTCTCCATGGTGCGATGTGATTCATTCTACATGATCTTCATTCAACAATTATTATATTAATTAATTTAATGAATAAATAAGATATATATTATACTAATACTATTATTTAAATTATATAAATATATACTAAAAATAGGAACATGAATTTATCCTACAAAATTTACATAAGAACATAAACAGTAAATATTCGAATAACGAGTAACAATGAAATATTACTAACAAACGGAAGAAAATATGATCATAAATGTTATCATAAAATTGATTATGATTCTTGAATAAATCCATAAAATTATTTAAATCATAATATAGGAGGTTCAGATACATATGATGCGTATTAGACCTAAGGTAAGAGATAATTTATTCAATCTCATTTTTATATGAGATTGTTTATTCATAAGTATTTATTGGGGTTATATTTAACATCAATGTCCTTGTTTTCTAATAATATATTAAAAAAATTTGTATGATTATTAAATTTATGTTTAAATTCATTTTTACCTTTTTTGACTTTTACCACAGGGTATAGATGATATCTTTCTTTTGTTTACTATATGAGTTACTTTTTGACTTTTCTGGAAAAAGTAAAAGGTGAATATTTATTTATCTTATACGACATGAATGAGTTTTTACATCTTCATAACTTTTTAATTTCATGAAGCTTCCTCTTCATGTTTAAAAATTTATTTTCAACTCAATTCGTTTCTTTTAATATTACCTGACAATTTGAGGGAAAATTTTTTTTTGAAGAAGAAATGATATTTTCCTCAAGAACCAAGTTGAAGTGTTTTATCAAAACTATTTTCCATATAATATGAAATTGGGTTATGTTTCTATCCCTATTATTACATATATTTTATTACTTTATTATGTAATTATTTTTATGAAGTCAATTTATCTTATATGGATTAGGTTATGATGGAATGATGTTTAATAATACCATTTTATTACATGGGTTTTTATATGTTGTAAGATTTATGTTTTTGTGTAACACATAATAATGGTTTCATTATGAGATGGGTGGGACCAATATCTCCCTCCAATTCATTGGGTAATTAGTTATATCTCATGGGATAGACATGGATGGAATGAAATGTAAATCTGGTTCAGTATTACAGGACTGGAACGAGGAGTGAACTCAGTTGAGTAATGAAATTTTTCTGCTAGGATGATTTTGGAAATGATCCCTGAATAATATTAAATGATTTTCTATGCTTACGTGTGTATTCCACAAAGATTCATGTCATATGTTATGATTATTGGGATTACATTTCACTTTTATTATTTATCGTATGACATGATGTTTTGATCTCCCATACATGGGATAATATTTTCAAATGTCTTATATGATTGGTATTTTCTTTGTTTACCCTTATTGAGCATTTGAGCTCACCCTTTTTATGTTTTATTTTCCTTAGGATATAAATAAACGTTTTAGGTAGGAATATAAAAGGGGAAGATCATTATGGGATATATTGAAGATCTTTCACCAGGATTAGAAGTTTATGATCCGAGTTTCCAAAGACACTAAACTAATATAGTCTTTGGAATTTTATTTGTTTCTTGTATTATGTATTCCGCAAAAGTAATGTAATGTTGATGTATGACATGATTGGGTATCTACAGTCAATATATAGCTGTACTAAATTATTTTACTCTATTATTGGTTACATAATTTAATGGGAATCATCTAACCTATTTTGATGGACACAAATATAAATGTTGATAATGTGATTTTGTTTTAAAATTCCAGATGTGATTCAATTTCTAAAACTGATTTTCATGAACTAACTAAATAAAAAGTTGTATTATATAATTATATTCTAGGAATGGTAAAATTATATATAGAATAAAATAGTGAAATTATAGTATCCTAATAATAATAAATATATTACACATTTGAAAGAGATCTATATATTGATGTTAGAGAAACATAAAATAATATTACTAAATTTTTAATTTATTAGATTGAAATAATAATTTAAATATATAAAAGGGATGTATAAAATATGATAATGATGGAATTTAAATTTTTATATCCATGAATAATATAGGATGAGAGAAAAATTAATAAGCCATTGGATGATATGACTCATGTAATGACACAATATAAAAATATCAAGAAAAAAATAAATGGTTACAAAATCAAGCATCTTATTCAAATGAATATTTTCATATTGATATTGAATATTTATAAAGGAGAGTAAAATTGTTAAGATATATATAGTTAGTTTTATAGATACATTATCCACTTTTATTTTTGGAAAATAAATGCTTGATAATATTATGGATATATATAGTCCAAATAAAGATGATTATTTTTTTTGTCTTTAATAATAAAATACAAAAATTTTATAAGTATTTCTCTACTAAAAGTAGTAAAGGTAATATAATTACAGTTAAATGATTTATGTATAATATAAAAATAAATTATACTAGTGAATTATAATTAATATTTAATCATTATTTATATAATACTAAGATAACTATTTCTAGGAATTTATCTTCTATATTATGAATAATCATTTGTTTTGAATATTTTTGGGTACCTAAGAACTCATATGCTAATCCTATTAGACCAAACACAACATCTTTAAAAAATTAATTTCTCATTAATGTTTTTATGAAACCGACCTTAACAATGTCAAGGATATATGGAACATGAAAAAACATTGTTCTAAACATATGAAAAGTGCTATAAGGATATTTCAATCTAATAATCAATGTGATTGAGGTTCTATGATTCAAAATAAAATATTAAAGCATTAAAGGATATAATTTTGACTTACCCAAATTTCAATTTCAAATGTTTAATAAGTAATATTATTAAAACAATACATAATAATAATTTAAAATCATTTTAATTATTGAATATATTTTATTCATGAAGATAATAAAGTTATGGTTTGTATGAATAAATTTTTAAAATTTATATGAAAATAATATAATGTATAATTATTTATTGAAAATTACTAATCAAAATGTTTACTGTACTAGTACTATAGAAACATTTAATATTTAATTAATAGGTGGGTTAGAAATACTAACATTCAACAATTATATAAATTTTCAAATAACTTAAAGGTTTTAAAATTTTCCAAACTGTAAAAAGATATTTATTTTACATCTGATTCATATTGAAAATTAAAATACAGAATGAAAACTTCATATCCACTAATGAAGTTATTAAAATAATACATATTGAAATTTAAAAAATTTATTTACTTTGTGTCATAAGAAATATTAGTGTAGGACTTAAGAAGTATGTTTTTGTTATTATTGTTGATTATTGTAGGTTTACTTGGACATATAATATTTATTATTCTCATGAAACCTTATCTAATGTTACATTTTTTTTCTAAATTAGTATAATATAAAAACAATTAATTAAATATTTTAATTAGATGTGATAGTGGTTATCAATCTATTACCCTATAATTTAACAAATTTTGGGATGAAAATGTATACTCTCACTATTTTTTGTTACCATAAAATAAAAATACATACTGATGTTGTACAAATGAAAAATAACACTATTTTATAAACAGAAAAATTGTTGAATAATGAATTTAATTTAATTAAAATATTTTTATGATGAATTGGTTAATACAAAAAAATTACTGTTTAAATACAGCTTTCATTAGATAGTTGTTAAATAAAAATAAAAATATCTCTCCCTAGAGATATCCCAGGGACCCAAAATTTATATAAAATGGAATAAATGATATTTTTAAAATATCATGAAATTAATTTATCTCAATAGTCTCTTGAAAACCCAAAAACATGAAAATGGCCCCTGACCCAACACTAATTATTACTAAGATCCTATCAATTCTATTACCCTCTCTATTAATATGATTGTTTGAAAAGTGAATTTCTTATAAAACTCCACACAATCCACCCATGTCATTTCCAACTTGTCCATTTAAGGGGAAACGTTATGATTTATTACATGTATGATTAATTTAGATTATAGATCAATCCTGATCTTTATAATGTGGTTGAACCTCCCAATTTTAATCCCAAAAGTGAAAACTTCCATATCATCCCCATAATAAATTTTCATTATAAAATACTTATTGAAGAAGGAAAGAGGTATCCCATTTGAATTCATGGATATACCAGTACAACTTATATATCATGTATTTTTTCTTGAAGCACCATCCATGTTATTATTTTTCAATCCATTAATAAGGTGTTTCAAAAAAAAAAGATTTAAAACCACTGTATTTCATATATTGACACTTGATTCACAACCTTTCATAAAATTATTTTTCATGGATTGTATTTCCAAAAACCTTAGTTTTTATAGTTTCACCTAATATTATGGATGAAAATATGAACTTTATATCTATATTAATGCTAACTTTATGTCTCTTAATTCATTTTTATTTGTATCCCATCAAATGAGATTCTATGCTTAACTGACATTATCTCTTAACATATTTTCAATGGTATTGAACCATCACAACTATTTCAGTTATCGATATGGGTTGTGATGCTAGTGTAATTAATTTTAAAATCTTGAAATAGGTGTTACATAATTCCCCATATCACCTTAAGATAGTATAATTAAATAAATGATAAATTGAATTACGACTAGAATTATGGGTGTTTCAGATTTATCATAAATATAAAACATTTTCATTAGATCCACATTAATTAAATTCATGTTGTATGATAATATGGAAATGAGGACATACCTAAAAGGGGGAACCCTATTCTTTTTAATACAACTTCGACCATTGGAAATCTTAGAAGGCCTCCCCATTATGAAGATATAGAAAAACTTATAGGTACATACCCCATGCATCAATATCCCCTAGAAAATTTTATCATAGTTGGACATGGGATGGAAATATTATATATACTATTTGAGGGAATTTGGTAAATGATATAAAGGACATCTAATTTTATCTTTGATCCTAATATGATGGTCCTGAATTTTATTATGGCCACACTCAGATAAGGTTGATCCAGTACAATTATCAAAACAAAATATAACACTATTAAATTTATAGCTATGGATCCCATGCCTCACTATCCCCTAGAAAATTATATCCCTATTGGTCATTAAATGTTAAGAATATATGATCTCTATGAGGGAATTTTGTAAATGATATAATTGAGCTCTATTTTTTTGTTGATCCAAAAATGAGGGTCCAAAATTTGATCATGGTAGTTCTTAGATAAGGGGGATATTTTACAATTATCAAAATAAAATATATGTGTAGAATTCCAAGAATTCATCCATTCTTCATAATATCATAGAAATTCCTCTTCAAAAAATACTATATATATATATATATATAATAATATGTCATTCTAGTTTTTATATTGAATCATATTAATAAATCTATTCCTTGAGAAAAAATTTAAATCGAAAAATAAAATTTACATGTATATATTAATATTAGATATATAATTCATCATTTAATAGAAAATTTTTATTTATTACCTTACCTTATAAATTATTCAATTTACTATATGTATTCTTCCTAATAGAAACATATTTCATCAGAAACATCTTTTACTATATAATGTTTTTCTATAATTTTATTCATACTTTTAATGAGATTAATCGAGATTTTTTATGTAATAAAAGAGTAAAATAATTTATTTATTACTATTATTTGACAAGGGAAATAATTCTAGTAATAGAAAGTGACTTACCTATCTAAAAATATAGTTTCAATTTGGTTATGTTAATCATATTAATTATGTAATCATCCTCAGGTATACCCTAAAATATTGGCATACCTAGACTGTAGAATGGAATGTTTTCCACTCTATGGTCAACCTTACTGTGATAGATATTATCCATTGACTCTTGAAATTTTGACCAAGGAAAATAGGAGAAATTTAAATAATTATATGATGGTTATCCATTAATAGATAATGACTAAGGATATTCTTAATGTGATAAATATTTTACATACCATGCATATAAAATAGAATTAGTTTATCCATATAAAATAGGTGAGAAGGAACTATGAAACCACTCTATGCATGAATGAGAAGAATCATTCCATTAATCACCAAATTAAAAATGCACCTAATTAGGTAGTCTTTAATAATTTTTAAAAATATGAAATAAAAAGGGTCAAATTTTATTGGAATTAAGGGTGGTAACTAGTAATAAAGAAAATATTGCATTTGTTGCAAATATATACTGAGTTGATCATAGAGTTTTTCAAAAAAATTGGCCTTTCATTATATGAAAATTCATTGTTTATGGTGGCATAATTCAATAGTGTTTGTTAAAATTTTTAGCCTCAAATATTAAGATAGAAGGAACTATTTTCTGAAAGTCAATATTTTAGAATCAATAATGATTTTATTTATCAATGTCATTGTTTCACGAATGTTTGGAGTTTTGTGATAGATTATGTTTCAAGAGCTCATGAAAGATATGTTGAAAATTGAGAATAAGATGTGACATATTTTTTTTGGCATGATAGATTTTATTGAAAGATGTGGAGTTTCAGGAAGAACGAGTAGTTTTTTAAAGATATTGATATTTTTGAAGGTTTTCTTTCTCATATAAATAGGCTTCTTCATATCATTTGACTGATGAAAACTCTTAAGAGTATGTATTATCACTCTAAATTCATGAAAGTCTTATCCAAATGTATTTTTTTTAAAATAAGGAAGATTACATAAATATAATTACCATGAAAATAATGGTTGAGAAATCATTGATGCTAAAGAATTTCACTGAAGTAATTTCAAAAATTTTGGAGTTTTAAAAAATTTAATATTTTTGCGAATGTTGGGAGTTTTGTGAGTGATGGAGGTACATTGACACAAAATGGGGGTTTCTTGAAAAATTGAGTTTTGTTAATGACACTTAAATGAATGTACATGATCTTGGGAATTTTTTTTGAATGTATTGAATCAACATAATTAGAACCCCATGATGAATAAAATAATCTTCACATGCTCAAATATTTTACTAATATTTATGTTGATAAATTGAGGAAACATTAACCAAATGTATTAAAGAGGGTGGTGTTGATGGAAGTGATTCATTGGAGGCAGTGTGTCGCCAGTAAAATTTAGTTTATTAGAACTGTTACTAGAATTGAGTGAAAAAAACCAAATAATTACAATCAATAAAATTTATTACAGCTTAGTGGACGCATGTATGACTTAAACACTATTGGTTTTTGATCCTTAGATGATACAATATTTGGGAACTATGTAAAGATGATGTGTTGTGTTTATATTACAATATCAGGATCTTTGGTAATTTAATTATTCCATTAATCATGTTTAACATGATCCTATGAACTTGTGGAAAAGATCTATCTTATTCAAATTGAAACCATGATTCACCCCTCACCTCTTCAGATGTTCTAAGGTATAACACATTGTCTAATACCACATGGCCATGAGAAAAAAATAGTACATTCATTAACTAGGAATAATATACTAATACATTTAAATAATAATAAAATAATATCTTTGAAAAGCTTAATACATCTAAATATATCAATGACCTCTATCATAAAATATTGGCTATTGGATTCAATGTTCCTCAGAATATCCAATTTAATGTATATTATTCCATTAATACAATATTTAATTAAAATATTAATACATGAATATGTAGTTAAAATGAAAAAAATGTATTCCTATACTATTTAAAATTCTAGAATGATTTTTGTAAACCACCATTCTGAAGATATGAGAGATCCCAATAGTCACAATTTTACTTGAAATTTTATAGATTTGGTTAGAGACAATAATATAAAAAAATTAATTTATTTTATAACAACATATTCAGATAGAAGAACCAAAATTCAATAATTATTAATATTATATAAAATATCATTTATAAAATTAAAAGTAATCCGCATCATCAATATGATTTTAAAATATCCCATAATTTCTAGAGGAACAGATTTTTGAATACATCATGCCTATGAGAACTCCCCAAACCAAAGAGTAATATAATATTTTTAAACATCACTACATATGGATTCCTTATAAAAATAACATTTTCCAATTCATCCATGATCTATGGCATAAATTTTTTTATTTATTTTACATTATTATTAGAGTTACTATTGAATAAATCTTAAAAATAACCAAACAATTTTCCTTTATTTCATTCTTTCCTGATATAAATTCACATCCATTTTTAGGATATATAATTGGAATTTAATACTACTTGACCTTTAATTTTTTTTAAATTATTACCATTTTCAATTCTCCCTTCCCAAGACATATACCGCTGATAAATTTCTTATAGAATTGAATTTCACATTAATACTAGTAGATTTCTAAACCTCTATATTTAAATCAAAGATGTTTAAACCATCTTCATGTCTATTTTATGCTCATCATGCTGACTAAAGATTAGTTTTTACATATTTGGAAAGAACTGATACAAAGTCAAAAACCCCTCAAGTAGGGAGAAAATGGGGCATACCAAGGGCATCCCCTTGAACTATAAAATTACACTCAATTGGGAGAGAGTCCAAGTCAACATAATTCATAGATTCCTCTTCCTATCTACCCATGCATGCTAGAGAGTCCACCATATAATTAACCTCCCCCCAACTATGATGTATCATCCACCCTTGATTGGTTTCAACCATGCATCTACGAAAAAGATAGATCAAATCCCAAGGAACCGCATGACATACCTATATAACCCTCACTAGGATTTCTGAATCTGATTTTATCCCAACAATCTAAAAGCCCAACCTCCTATAAACCATTAGGCCTAAAAGGAGAGACTACACTTCCTCACCCAAGGGGCTTCTTGGACTGTAAAATTCAATGAACCCAAAGTGAACCGAACCCAAAGTGTCTGAAAGCAACCCAACACCCCTCATGGCCCCCCATATAATATCCATCCAAATTCAACACGAGGAAACCACTAAGAGGATCCCATCTAACCCAATGTCCGTTCACCCTTTATTACATGCGAGTCCTATTAAGAAGATTTAAAATCATAATAGAAGTATGCCCCCTTCAATAATGAAGTCATATCAACAATAAAGGATCTTAACTACATATGCATAAAAAAGAGAGAGCGGCTGGAGCCCATTAAAACATTGTTGCAAGCCTCCCATACTATCCATCATATAGAGTAATGATGAACAACCCATACATTAAGTTCCATGGTTCTGTTTTGGAACCATGAAACCAAGAATCCAAAAATCACTTCAATGATAGATTAGAACTATTGATGCATGGTTGGTGGGAGAAGAAAGACCAAAGGTAAGTGGCCCAGGTACTCTGAAAAAACAAGTGAAGTGAGGGATCCACCTTCAAATTCACACAATAGAGGAAGCATGAGGATAAGGGGATTTGTTTTTCTTTGGACTTTTTCATCAGTTGGGATAGCCTTATTTTTGATACACCAAAGCAGGATGTTCGTTTTAGTTGTAATCTAATTTCACCATATCATTTGTTACCACTCATCTGAAACAATCTCTACATGGAGTAGCCTACTGTAATCCTCTTTATTTCTCTTCATGATCCCTATCTAAACATGAAATTTCACCATCAAATATAGGGAATAATTAAATTCTTCATTCTCATAATCATTATTTTATGTTCCCATGATTTAAAACAATATAATTAAGATCATATGATCATACCATATCATTCTAAACCACTCAAGATATATTGTTAATGTCTAGGTACTTTAACAAATAAATATTTAATATAAATGGAAAGAGATCCCATTTTTAAAACATTACTAATGTGAGGATTACATGGAGGTATGATTTAATCTTCATGATGGGTTTTTGGTTAAGCATCCTCCCATTTTATCAAGGAACTAAAATTAAAATATATACTATCTAGTTTCTAGTAAAAATTATACTCCCTTGATTTATATAAATATATTACCTATCTACTGCAGTGTGAATTCCACCAGTTCATTATGATACAGTAATTCCTTAAATTTGGACTAAAAATGGATAGGGAAGATTATTCTCTCTTTTTATGCATTCCCATTGTGAAATTTTAATCCATATAAACAAAATAAGGCCCTAGAATATTATTGAGGAAATTTTCAATGTCATACCATTAATTACATCTTCCTTGGTAACTATTAAGTGAATATATGAGGTATTTTCAAAGGGATATTTCATTTAATGTAAACATGGTGGTGATCATGTTTAAACTGTCCTACAACATAGAGAAACATGAAGCTATCATAGACACCATGAACCAAATGGTTTCAACTATAGCTGCAAGTGTATTAGAAATCCTAAAATTATATCCTTGGGAGCTGATGTCAATAACAATAGATGATTTATTATTCACCGTAGGATTAAAAAATATAATAATAAATGGATGATGATTATAGATAAAATTATAGATATTTTTGGTTCTAGATTAAGATAAATTTAAAAATCAAACTAAAGGATGGGGGTGATTGGTACTTTTTAAATAGTTTAAAAAAATGACCAATTAGAGTTTTTTTATTCTATGATATATTTTGAAATAAAATGTCTTATATTAAATTAAAAGTAAATTAAATTATTATCATATTATTTTTATAGTGGTTCACATCACCAAGATCATACTACAATCTTCAATATTCTTTACTAATTGAGAAGTCCTGTACCCAATAAGAATATGTCATTTTTTAAGGTTTGATAACCAATCTATATTCTCTTCATTTTGAAATACATAGTGGAACTACCCGAAATTTTTAATGGGAGGACATCCAAGCCATAAATGACTTTTCTTAAAGAGACAGAGCCAAAGAATCATCCTTTTTATTGGTATAATAACCAGAAGAAACTTTATTTATATAGGTAAAATAAAAATGAAATGTTGACTATTAAAAAGAGAATGATGAAATATAATATTAATAAAAATAGATAAAAATTAGAATTAGAAGACATCATATGATATTGAAGACAATGTACCTTGATAATATTTGACAACTTTAGTAAAAAAGAGTTCAGTGTAGCAGTTATTTTGCAATCGAACCTGTGTAACATTAGTTGTGGAAGAACATCGTTGAGTATAAAATAAAAATTATTTTATATGATATTCAAATATTATCTAGTATTGAAAAGGTCATCATCACTTGATTTGAATTTCACACATTTTTATCTATTAATCAACTGAACACCAATGGCCATCTTTTTTTCTCTTCATGTGGGAGCTTCCGAAACTCATCACCACTATAAAATAGTTTGAAACAATTAAAATATGGAAACACTCCATTACTTGTTAATACCTCACACATGTTCAATAATAATAATAATAACATGATTTAATTCAGGTACTAAATTCAATAAAATAAATTACAATATATTCATTAGAATATAGGATATTTCTTTCAATAAATAAATTATTAAAAATCACTCCTATTGGCCAACATTAAATGAACAATATAAAAACTATAAAAAAGATTTTGAAATAAATTATATGAAAAATTTATTTCATTGATATTTTTATATTTGATAGTATAGAGAATATATTTTATAATATATAATTTTTTAAATGTAATATAATAATGTAAAAACATTTAAAATCATGAATTTCATCATTCCAAAAAAATACCCCTAAAAATGGGTATTCTATAAAATATATCATTTCAAAATAAATAAATAAATTATATAATTGAAAATTTGATTCATAATACTAATGGTTGGTTTACTGATTTTTCCATCACACCTAGTCAATATATTACAAATGTGACCAAATGGATGTGTGGTAACTTTTTGTGGTATGTTGGTCTTACAAGCTCTATCAATAACTCATGCTGTAAATTATATAAATAGTTATGAGATCACAAATAAAAATAATTTTGTGGTCAATTGTAAAAAAAGTCATGTGTTAAATTTAAAAATATCTCATGTGGTCATTTTAAAAATACCTCATATGGTCACTTTAAAAATGAATCCCATAATAAAATCAAAATTAATACTCATATTAACATGAAAAATTACCTTCAATGTATCTTACCAATTACCTTCATGGTAGAATCATTTTACCATCACTGTAGGATATAAAAAAAATTACATGAAACTAACTATATTGACATCACTATTACTTTATAAAAATTTGTGTAAACATAAAAGAGTCATGGTAACTACAATAAATATTTCTCATGTTATTTTTATAATAACATCATGGTAACTTTATGTGACGCTTTATGGTAATTCATTGGATTTGTTGTATCAATGAAAATCCAATATAGTAACTATGGAAATTATTTTTGGTGAAAATGTAAATAAAACATCATAGTATGTTGGATAGTTATGAATAATGAAATACATTACATGAAAATAACACAAGAAACCTTCCATGGGGGAGATTTTAAAGCCAATTCTATTGCTAGTTCCATGCTACTGGGGATATGAGTTTCCATGAGGATATACTAGAGGATGAGTTGGAGTGGTTGTGATATTTTATCATGTTTATATACATTCTTATAATGTTATTCTTCTTGAATATATAGCCAGTCAACTATTTGGTGATGATAAATAAGATGAAATTGTGTATGAACGAACTACTATGGGATGAATCAAAACAGTATGTAGGTGTATGGGTAGTATTTAGAACCAGCTAGGGAGATGAGTCTAGAACTATCATATTATGATTAAGAGGTAAAGAAAAACTAAGGACACTTCCATTCATGTTGAGGATGGACAATATGAAAAGTTGATCATAATTGTTTATGTTAGCATTTAAAAATTAGTTTCAATGTTTTTTATGTCTTTTAAATATTATATAAAAATGTTAGTCCTGAAAAATTAAAAATACATATATTCATGGGATTTCCAAAAGATAACATGAAAATAAAATCTAACTTCTATATCATGATATGTATTAAAAAATCCATGATAAATTTAATTTAAAAACTGCTAAAAATTAACTAGAATATTTAGAGAACTATGGTTAAATTTTCAACCATTCAAATGAAAAATTGATTAGTCTATTTTTATGAATTATACATAACGAACGACATTATATTTATATATCAACAAAACACATGTGATTATGAGGGATAAAATAAGATTTATAAAAAATATTGGATATTATATTCTAAAAATTATAAAATTACATAAATATTGCTTGGGATTTGGGATATTTTTAAATCACCCACAAAACCATTCTAGACATTCTCATAGTTTAATGAAATATAACTACATGTTTTTTTTCTATATAAAAAACATGTTGCCTTAAAATATGAGATATATAACTTATGTTATCATTGAATAACTAATGAAAACTATAAACTAGATTTTTTTGTAAAAACCAAAACCATATAGTCCGTTCAAACCAAATGTGAGGATATTTATAAATATATTTATACAATTTCATAGCAATTAAACATGGGAATAAATTTTCTATCTTTTATATGAGATAATAATTATGGAATTCCAGGAATTATTTATAATTATATAATAAAATCATAGTTAACAGGTAAAAAGACTTGTCAATTTTTTTAAATGAATTATTTTTCAATTATGATTTTAAAATGATGGAACTTGAAATGTATCAAAAAAAACTCTCAACAGTAATTAATTTATCCCTTTTTATAAATTTCAAATAATGTATTTTTATTTAAAATTACTAACACCTGTTAAATTTATCAAAAAGATAAAAAGTAAATCTCTATAAAAATTTATCTTCTTTTATGAATAAATGAATTTTTCTAACACTCATTAAAAAATTGAAGGTCATTCTACCTTTTAAAGATTTTCTTAAACACAATATGATTACAAAATATTACTGGTGAAAATAAACACATAAAATATAACTTAACAAGATTGAATAAAACAATATCCATCTTTTTAAAAATGTTAATGAAAATTTCATTTATAGTTAAAAAACTATCGTTCAGATAACCATATAAACTATTTGATAAAAATTTAACAAATAAATATTAATAAATTTTGAATGGAATTTTAAAAATGTATTGTATAAAAAAATTTAAACAAGTAATATTATTTTGACATGAATGATTCATTAATAAAATTATCTTAATTTCATGAAAAATTATAATAATTTTACCGATGGTAGAATCAAATCAATTTGAGAAAAAATTGAGAATATAAATAAATTAAAAATTAAAAATTAAAAATAATCAAGTGAATTTTAAAAGTGGACAAAATAATCTTTTATACCCATATCAAAAAATTATGGTAATTTTTCTTCCGTAGAATTAAAGAGTTTTAAAATTATTTTCAGTGAACCACTGAAAAATATACTCTTTATGTAGTAGTTGGTTAACAAATAAAAACATCTAAACCCTAATTTTTTAAATAATGCTATTAAATTATAATAAATATAATATAATTAATTTATGGACAAATATATTATTTATTACTATAAAATTATAATATATTAATCAAAAATAAAATAATAAAATAAATATTATTTAAACACGAATTTAAAAATTGAAATCCATTATTTTACTTTAAAAAAACAAGGGGTAACAAACCATAAATTCATTCTATTAAAAAAAACTATTCATATAAGAATTAAAAAATATTAATAGTTTATATTAATGTAAATGTTTCAAAAAAATAAGCTACAACTTTCTTACTTTCCAAAATAAGAAGAAACTGATATACATGCCTAATATTCATAAATTTAAATAAAAACATAAGATATGATAGATAATATACATTCATGAAAACCACTTTATGAAATAGTAGATAATTTTCATTATTTCTATTATAGAGCACTTTTATGGACCAAATGATCGGATTAGGTCTAATAAGATTTGAATAACATCTTTTTGCAATCCATGCTTTCTTAGATTTAGTTAAATTAATAGAAGATTTTTTGGCCACAAAATGTGATTTGAAACCTCTATATTTGGGTATTTTAGAATATAAATTCCTAGATAAATGTTTTTATTATGAAAAAATAATTGTATAAATATCATAAATCGTTCATTAGCATAATTCCAAAGAATTCTAAATTTTAAACCTATTATAATTAGAATTATTTATTTTAATCATTTATCAAAAGTATTCTTACTCAACCTTAGTAGTGAAAGTTTTTATCTAAAAATAGTTTTTTATAGTTTGGTTTCATCATTGACATACTTTTATCACATTTCTCTTTTCTTTAAACCCATGTATATATTGTTTCATTAATGGAATAATCATCATTTCTCAAATAAATATTCATATTTTGAATAGCCTCTAAATTATTACAAAAATCCCCATTAGAACCTTAAGATGTATTTTCCTATTTTGTATTTTCATTATTGATATTTCTTTATTCTATCTCAATATTAGTCTTATAATAAATTATATGATTAACAATGTATTAATAACAATTTTTTTAAAGCTAGAAAATATTTTTAATATGTAATCTTATTACTTTATTTTCAATATCTCCAGTGGAAATTTATTTTGATATATCTCATTTTAGAAAAAACAGAGAGTTGAATTATCACATTTCATTACTAGTCTCTCTTTCTAAATAATTAGCTTCTTAAATTTAATTATTTTGTCAGTATTATTTTTAAATATTCCTAACACCATCAATCCTGAACTCATCATTTCAACCAAGTTATAGTTTGACATTAGAATGAGTACAATCAGAATCTTGTCATGAATCTGAATTAGTTTCATTTTAATCTTAATAAATTGAAATAAGATCAATAATAGAAGGAGTGATTAATTTATTAATAAATATATTAGTTATAGAAAAAATTCTATCAAATCATGGTTCCATATCTTTGGTTCACTTCCAGAGTAAATGATTGAGTCTGAATTATCTGAATAGTCCTATCCTCTAAAAAATAATTCCTTTCTTTTCCCTATTTACTTTATATTTATTTGGATTTTTTAATTTGTTGCAATATACCAGGATATTCAATTTATTTCTATACTAATAGCATTTTAATTCTGTAATATCATCATTATTAATATAATTACCTTTCTTGTAATTAATTTCCTAACTTCTTTTGAATTGCATCTTACATCCATCGATTTATATTAACTTGGAAAAATTCTTTCTAATGTATCCATTCTATTTTTCACATTATTGGATCTTAGATTCAGTAGATTTATAGGATTCATTATCATTATAATTAAAAAAACACGTTTCCATTTTTTAGACTCCTCAACTGTAAAGTTTTTCAATTTGAATTCATATTATAGAAAAGATTCAATTAGTTTATCAAATTTATACTCTTTAAATTATTAAATTTTGTCTATTTCCTATTTATTTATATTAAATAATTTTATTTCTATAAGATCTCTTTAAAATTGATTTGTGTTGTCCAGTACTACACTAAGTGAACTCAAACCATATTTAATACTTGTAAACTAGTGGGAATTCTGTTTCACTAACTCACCTTCTATAATATTTAAATCCTAGTATTTTTCTTTCAAAATTACCAAGATAGTAATTTCAATTTTGTATTTTCCCATAATGAGTACAATGATTGATTATGGATAAGTTACAAGATAACACTATTAAAATTGAATCTGGATCAGATTTTTGTAGCTCATATGGTTTCTCCCGGATTTTAAAATGGTCTAAAAAAACAATTTTAGGCATGAATCCATTAATTATTTCTAGTATGAATAGTCACTTCTATCGTAAAATAGGGTCTTTTGGAAAAAAATATAATAATTTCATGAATACTATAAATATTCTTGTGCATTTATTTTTTGATTAAATAGTTTACTCTTGGATTAAGTTAGCATAACCGATAAAAATAAGCAACTAAACTATACTATCCTTAAGAACATCATACCACATAATACCAATTGTTTTGAATCACATTAAAATAATCACTGATGCTAACTATCCTTTATGAAACCATGACACAAAATGAATAGTTTGAATTAGGAAAATGAATATTAGTTCAAAAGAGTCCTTATGAAGTTTCTACGCACTTATACTGATTACTAGATTAAGATAGAGAGAAAACAAATACTAGAGGGCTATAATAATTTAAAAATATAATGGTAATAATATATTAGAGTAATATTATTTAATTATCAATAGTGCATTACAGTTATTTAGATTCGTATGTGTCAAAAATTCAAATATTAATAAAATATTTTTATAGTTGTTTAGATCACAAGGATTATAGTCCACTATTCAGTCTTATATACTCAATGTGAAGATCAGTACCCATTGCAATAAACTCACTTTTAAAGATATGATATCATATTTACAGAAATCTTGTCACACAATACCCTTTAGGAATAACCCTGAATTTTTATATGTGTTATAACATATCTAGACCAAACTTTTATTTGGGATTCAAAACTCATTAACATTCCCCTAGATTGGTATAACAACCAAAATTTACTTTCCAATGATCAGGAAAAGTACATAATAATTCGAACTACACAAAAATATATTGACGAAAAATAATATGATGAAAACAAGAAAATTATAGAACCATCAGATATTTGAAGATTTAAATGATTATTTTTCTCAATTATTTTTAACCACTTCAGTACAAAATAGTTGTACATAAAATTTACATTATTATCACAAAAATAGAATAATAGTCCTTGGAGAACTTCATCGTATATCAAAAAAATGATGCTTTATCTTTTAGTATTAAAAAATTAACTGTTATTCATAAATTAATAAAAAATTACTTTAGATAGAATAACATTGTCTCTATTTATCAATTAATAATAAATTATCACTCTAATTTTCCATTTCATGAGATTCCCTTTAATACATCACTACATTGAAATAGTTAATAGTATTAAAAATATGAAATAAATTATTAACTATTAATAATTTAGATGTAACTATAGTAATTCTATCTCACATTACATACTATATTCGACTCATTAAAGAAATTATAATATGAAAGTTATAATAAATTATAATAATTAAAATAAATAAAATTAAAAAAAACTCCCATAAACATGAAATAAATCAATAATTAAAAAATATCCAAAATATAGTATAAAAAATAATTTGGAAACTATTATTTCTATGATGTTTTTCTATTTAATAATTTAAAATATAATTGTAATATTTATATATTTATTTTATGAAGAAATTTATTTATTTAAATGTATTAAATTAACTTATCGTTAAGTATTTTATCGAAATATATCTAAAACATAGAATGTTGTAAAATATAGATTTTAACAAAAAATTATGTAAAAAACTTACCTTATATGGAATAAGTCTTGAATTTGGGATACTTACCAATACATCATGTGTTGTTATACTAATAATATAAAATAATGGCTATGGTTTCACTTACATGAATTTGGTTGTCTGTTCAATCACTTTGAAATACTCATGTATCCATATGTAAAAGGATTCCTGTAGTGAATTATAAAATTAGTCAATCAGTCACATGTAAAAATATTTATACAATCACTTTAAAAATAATTCATGATAACACACAAAAAATACTTCATGAAATCACATAAAAAATGTATCCTATGGTAACTAAAAAATTTACACTCACAATAACATGAAAATAATTTTAAATACCCTCACTAATTACTTTCATGGTAGATTAACTTTAACATCATGATAGGGTGTAAGAAAATATTTAGGAGAAATTTATATGCACTTCATGATAAATTTGTATGGATTTATAGTAACTTAAAACAATCATGGAATCTTAAAAAAATATTATTCATGATAATTTTATAAAACTTTCATAGAAGGATGAAGTTACTATTCATAGTAATTAGTTGGGTTTGTGGTAACTATGAAAATTAAATATGGTGACTATGAAAGTTATGTATGGTAACTATGAAAGATATTAGTTCATGGTTTGTTGGAGGGTGATAAATGCAAGAATTCATTGAGTGAAAATAACACAGATGGGTTTCCATGAAAGAGTTTGTTGAAGCCATTACTGGTTCATGTGCCACACTCTAAGGGAGATGAGAAGCTATGGAGATGTGATATAGGATGATATTTAATGGTTATGTTATGTTATCAATTTCATGGAAATGTTGTGGAGGTGTTGTTGCTCACATGGATGGATGGTGTGTTATCGTGTGATGAAAATGATGTCAAAATAATGCATGAATGAACTATTTTGGATTTAATTGAAGTATTATGTTGGATCACGTATTTCATATAGAATCAATAAAGGATAGGATGATGGAACTGTTAAGTGATTTTCAAGTGGAGAATGTGATCTAGAGAAGATTTCATGCCTGTTAGGGATGGAGAAGATAAAATAACAGATCATTGTCATATGTGGTAGCTTGTTAACAAAAATTCAATTATTTTTTATACCTATTAAAAATATGATTTAGGAGTTTACCTAGTTATATTATATTTATATAAACTCAAGGTATTTTTAAAAAATAAAATAACACAACAATATTACTTTATATCAAGATATATATTCAAAATACAGTGACAAATATAAACTAAAAATTTCATAAAATTTTTTGGAATACTTTAATTATATAGTTCAATTTTTAAACCATTAAAATTAAAATTTCATGCTTCATTGAAGATTAATTAAATATTAATAAAATATTTTACTTAATTCTAAATAAATGTCATGGAATTATATGTTCTATATCATGAGTTATTAGAAAAACAGAATATATTGTTTTATGGGAATTATAGAAATGTAGAAATATTATAGAGGTATTTTGTTAATTTTTAGAGTATATATAAAATAAATTAAAGCGGTAACATTTTTTAATGAAATGTAAATATGTTTATTTTCTTATAAATAAATTATATTTCAAGAAAATATGAAATTTCTAACTCAATTTATCGAATAATGAATATTGAAAATTATAAAGTGAAAAATTATTATAAAAACCAAAAGCATCAAAACTATTTGGAAGAAAATTTTAAATATTTAGAAACATATTTAGAAAATTTAATTATTGAATAAAATTTAATTAAATTTTCAATTTTTAATATGAAATAATAAATATTAAATTCTAATTACTATAGATAATGTTATAATAAAAATCTTGTGAAATGGAAGAAGATATTTTCAAAAAGAATTTTTTAAAAAATTAATTTGAAATTAATATTTTTATGTGAAGTGATTTGAAATATATTGAAAACTATAAATAAAAATTAAATTCCTAACAATAATTTCTTATAGAGTTATCTAACCAACTAAAATTCAATAAAAAGAAAATTTATTTCATGTTAATTCCATAAATGGATTTTATTCCACTGAAATGTATTTTTTCATACAAAGTGATCCCTTAGATATTTATACCATAGTGTCCTCATTATATTTTGTATATGAATCCATTTAATTAGAATTAAATTTATGATAAGTTATAAAATTATAAAATTCCTTATAAGGTGCCCACTCACCCTCATTAGGAAGTTCCAAAGTCTATCTTGGAGGGAAAAAATAACCCGGGGCTTTATTTTCATGGTGATCAGCTAGAGGCCCTTCTATGGTTAAGTGTTCTTCACGACCCTTCCCCTCATTCAAGAAACCAAATCATTTCCAACCATGGTTTCATTACCTGTATGGATTCTTATAATATTAATAGGCCATTACCCGTAATAAATCACATACACTTCTCATTTATCTTTTTAAGGAGACTCAGTTCTAGATATAATCTCATGATCAACCCTAGAAACCTATTTCCCTTTGTTATATATTTTTATTATAATTATATCTCCAACATGTATTTATTTTCTTGTAATGGATTCAGATCTATATCCAAGTCCTCATGAGGCTTTAAGGATTACTTAGACCATGTTTTATAATAAACTTCTATTATTATCATACGTCCTCCTTGGTATTTATTGGATTCATAAAATGATATTTCCAAACACTCTTTTAATTGGAAACTTCATGGTAAATGTGATTTTAGAAGTTATAAAAATCATGTATCAATTCAAATCCAAATTCAAAATAAAATATTTACTATTGAATACTAGTTTATCACTATAATGTTGGAATTTCTAGTGACCCATATCCACTTGAACTATAGAAAAATATCTAAACACACCATTGATAGTGTTTTCATCCAACTCGGGTTGTTCTATAATGAATGAGGAAATATCATTCCAGATTTTGGGATGCCAACACAGCCAGCTCAGACCCTAAATCCCAGTCCAAATTTAAGAATTAATTATATTTTTATTATGTGGACTAAAATCAAAATCCCATTATGAGATACTAAAAACAATAAGGATAATATTATATAAATTGGTGTCAAAATATTTAGATATCATTATTTCTGATTGGAATACTAACCTAAATTATCCATTCACAATGGGAAACATTTTCTTATAATCGATGCTATATATTTTATTTTATTTTTATTTTATCTCATCTATATATGTGGGTTTATCACCATTTAAAAAAATTAGTCATCCATTTAGACAATACCTTCAAGAATATATCCACTCCTTAAGTTTCAATTAATTAACAATGATAGAGTACTTTTAGTCTACATATCTACAAATGCATGACATATACAATATCAAATCCACAAAATCCCTATACTCAAATTCCATATTTCATAATACATATTTAAAAGAGACTAATTCATTGGATTTATTCCAAAACATCCATTAAAAATCCAACTGCACCAAATTAAATTTATCTTTAGTCATAGTTGATCTAAAGATCGAAGATCAATGAGTCAGTTTCAAAGGATATGAGATCTTAGTTTCTATGCAATCTGATGACCTAAATTATATAAAATCATTGAAATCAATATTTATTTGATAAAAAATCTTATTTATTATTTAATGTAACTAAAAAAATGTTTTTTACATTAGAGTATTTGCGTGTAAATAATTTATTTCAAATACTTAAGATAATTTTGATAAATTCAATGATAAATATGATTTATGAATATTAATAGGATATTATATTTCATGTAATTTATATATTTTATATAAAAACATATATATGAATAAAGAAGAATCTATTCATGTTAAATTTGCATTGTAGGGCCTTAAATCAAAATATTATGATTTAGAGAAAATTAGTGAAAAATTCAATGAATTTAATTTTGGTAAATAAGAAACTCAGAATAAAAATGTATGTATTGTGGAGGAGGATAAATATTCTAAATTTGATAATATTTTATAGAAAAATATATAATGAACACCCTTTATAAAATGCAATAGGAAATTTTTAATCTAGAAAAAAAACTAAAAAAACCATTTTGAGATTCTGTGTATTTGTTTCCTTTGTTTCTAATATCAAAGCAAATAAAAGTTATACAGAATTAAAATATATTAATTAAATAATTACTATACAAAATTAAATTAATAAATTTTGAATAAATAATAATTTAATTTTAACTAAACCTCTAAAATATAAATATAATATTTAAAAATATTGAATTTTCGGAAATATATTGATGAATCTGGTCAAATATTAAAGAATAATGCTTGATTAGTTACTTTTTAATTTTATTTAGAATTAGGAAATGTGTTTGATGAATATTTTTTTTTATTTTCCACGAATTAATCTATTAGGATTTAATTATTATTTAATTATTTTTAATTTGTTGAATTTATTCATTTTGATGTTAAGAGAGATGTTTTAAAATGGTGTTATTTTTAAAGAAGTGTTGGTCAAATTGACCACCTGGTTATGAGCCTAAAAATATTCTAAATCAGGATTTTAAACAATGGAAATAATTATATTGTTTTAAAAAAAATAATAATAATAGTAGGATATACATCCATTATTATTTTTATAATAATTATTTTAATAAAGAAAGAGTTAATATAATTAATTATTTAATTTTTTCAAATAATGTTGAAAAGATTCACAAATATGTTGATGATCCTGTGTTTCTTTCCACTAGTGATTTACATTGTGCAGAATGTTTTATGTAGATGATATATTAATTTAATATGATATTAATTTGTGTGACAACCTATACCCATTTTCATCATTTTTAATGTTTAATAGTTTTTTTAGGTTTTTATGATTTCAAAGGTGAATTAGGGGGTTTTCTAAAGATCTTTGGATGAATGATGTACATAGAGGGACACTGGAAAACCGTTAGGAAGACACCTACTAGTTAGTGTATTTGGGATAAACATTTAATGGTTACTTCTACAATCATCCAGCCTATGGGATTCCACCAACCCACTAGCATGCCGACTAGTAGTCATTTCACAATTATAGTGGCCATCAAATCATTGGCGGTATCTGGTGGTTCCCGAAAGGATCAGTCAAGGAAGGTTCTAATTATAAATCAATGACACCCAAAATCCTTCACTAACACTAAAATACATTTTTTCCAAAAATAATTTGATCATTTCCCCTTAAAAGGCTCTCCCATTCTATTCTATGATCCATAAAACTTATCTACTTGGAATTTCAATACTGATTTTATAGTTTTTCAATGAATCAGTGTGTTTGGTTAATTCTGTCTCATCCTTTCTTTGTTTATCCATTTCTCTTGTCTTTTTGAAATAGTTCTAGGCTAATTTACTTGGATATATTGATCATGTTATTTTCATTCTACGATCACTTCTCAATCCCTTATGTCATTGTCATATAGAGTCCTATTATCTTATCAGTTGTGGTGTGGCTTGTGTTTTTCTTAAGGTACGAGTTGATTAATATTCACCCATCAGAAATTTACCTATGAAAAAATATTATAATTTATGGGACTAATTTTAGGAAATCCACTAAATTTATCTTAAATTACCTTTATTTCTAGTTTGTTGATCCCATTACAGGAGGTGTGCGACCTGATTTTGAGACACACAGTTCTATCACAATTTTATTTTCTATGAACAATAAATTCCATTTATTTTTATGTGGTTTTTATATGAATCATAATGATCCTTGAATTAATTCATATACATGTGAAAAAATGTTTTTTATAAAATATTTTGTTTCCTTATTTTGGTAAAAAGAATGTGCTTTTTTTGAATTTTTAATGGATCTTTTGAAATGAATTTTCAAATAAATTTATTTAATGAAAAGGGTTATTTTAATATTGTTTGTGAAATGAAATATTCTATTTGATGTTTAATTAAAATATTAAAAACAAGGGAGACTTATGTTCTTAGGTGGAGGGTTTAGTGTTTGGAAATTTCCATTGAAATTGGAAGGGGGTTTAATTTCATGTTTTCTCCACAATTCTGGGATAATTTATACTTTGGCTACTGGATCATGATATTCACCTTATAGGGGGTTGAATTTCTAGGGTGTTCCTCTATGTCTAGTTTAGAGAAGCACTATATCTAGGGAAATTATTGTGAAGTAGTAATTTTTTGGGATTTGGATATGAGTGATAAAGTTCCTCTAATAATTTTTATCCTAGGTGTGAAGAATGTGGGTCCTGGATGAATTGTGTTTAGACATTGAGAAGGGGGAGGTGAGGGCCTAAATCAATATACACAAAATTTTACTTAATTTAATTTATTTTCAATTATACCTAATTACTCTCAAATATCTTCCCCAGTTAAAAAGAGATGATCTGATATTCCAAAAAAAATTACAAACACATTAAATAAATACAATAAAATATAAAACAACTAAAAAAGAATTTTAAAAGCTTTAGTACTAAGACCTACCTCGTTCCATGATCATCCTATGCTTATTTAATATTTTCTCTTATCACTATACTTTTTTATAGAATAAAAATCACTGTAATTGGAAAAAAGTTTTTTATATGAAAGAAAAAATATTCATACATTATTTGTGTTCCTTATACTAGTACCACCAGCCTTTAATGACATTGTTTACACTAGCACAACCAATTCATTAAAGATACACAATATACATCGGAAAAATATATATCTACTACATATGATATATTTACACCAACTGAATCATATTACTCCACATTGGTATCTATTTTAAATATAATAAATTAATAAGATAATGTGTGATTTTTCCTAGAAATACCAAATGAGTGAAAGATGAAACACCCAATACGACTCACTATTCTCTTATAATGATATACTAATGATTTTTTAACACAATTAATGTTTTATTATTCCACACCTTATTAATTTCTCAAGAAGATACCCTTGTCTATGAAGTTCCTAACCTCAATAAATATGTCTAAATGTAATGGAAACAACTTCTTCGTGTTTTTTTTCAATTAAATTCTTTCAAACACTCTCAAATCATTCTTCTTGAATCCTAAATTATCAGATTTTATTATTATTTTCAATGTATTTTATTACTTAAGTGTATTCATAATGGTTTCTCATGTGTGTCGTCAGGGTAGTTAATGTGTTTAATGACTGAATGCATGTTCATACTATCATGCATGATATCTCTATAAAATAGATAGTACGTATTAACTTTATATAAATACATCAACACATATAATCAATGTATTATCCTTCATGTGTGTTTTATGAAACATGTCTAGCATTTATTGTGCATATAATTGGCATGAGGCCTCTATTCCTAAAGATCACTAGTTGGGCCATCATAAACGTGAGTTAGGATTCTTATTCAAGAAACATAGTGAGATGATTCTATACCAACATGAGTTCACAGAAAAATTAAACCCTCATAGAGGAATGAAGGAAGAGACACCACATGGAAGCATGAAATAGATCTACTTCATAAATGTAGTGCACATATATTCTCCATCATGAAAAATAGTTTCTTTTTTCATAAGAGTACCATAAAAATAGACATTAATCTTGTAATAAATCCATAGTGATGACTGATAAGGATTTTTTAACACTAGTTGTGTGTCCAAATATTTTCATCATGCTGGAATTGTATAGTTCTTCTCCACATAACCAAGGATGTTCACTATATCCACCCCAAATGAAGATGTTTTTGGTTGTGCTTTGTTTGTCAAAAAAAGAACTTTTCTTCAAAAAAATGAATAGAAGAACATATTACCACCTCAATATTTAATGGAAAATATTATTACATACACACCTCCTTGTATTAATATTTTATTCCATTTTAGTCATTATTTGAAATCCAAAAAATAATGCAATTTCATGGAATTTTGAATTACTAATGATCTATTAATTTATCGAATGTGTGTTTTCTTTTATCATGACGCCATGAATAATAGTGTTACATTAATACATGATGGATTAATCCCATGAATTCAAACATTATTGTATAATTCTTCACATTTTTTAAATCTCAAACCCATAATAACCATTGAAGAACCATGTAATTATCTTGGCAACCCAATTTTATTTGAATATCAGTACATATGAAAGGCAAAGTTAAATGCATGGTATCAGGTTATTAATAATGTAATATTAATTGGGGATTGATTTCCAAACATGACAAAATGTATTGTGAGCTTTATTAGAGACAACTTCTTAAATAAAGAACAATAAATTCCATGGGAAGTTGAAAAATATGAAAGGATTTGATCATAGGATCATGATTAAAAAAATAATTAAACCTTACATGATTCAATATATTTTTATTGTGGGAACTATAGTGTGATATTAAAATATCTCATATGAGGGATGGATTCATTTTTGTGACACATTTTTAATCAATGAAAATCTACCACTCCTCGATCCATGGAACTAATGTCGTCTCTTAGATAAACTGAACACACTAACGAGCTTCAGAACAGTAAACATACCTACCCAATCTATGTGTACCTCACATTAATTTTTAGGGCCTTGTAAATGGGCCAACCAACAAATCTTGAGAATTATTCCTTCCCACACTCTACTACCCATGCACTGGTCTGCAATGCTCACATGGGCTTTTTAAGCATTAGGTCCCTCATATGCCAAGGTTAATCTTGGACTAGGCTGGACACAAGTGGTTTTGATTACTTTTTAATTATAATACTACCATAAAGTATATTTACTAAACACTATATATCAAGTAGAATTCCAAATATAAGACATATTATCATCTTCACAAAATTATAGGCCCCCTTCTTCGAATGTTTCTAAAATATATAAATATATTTCATTCCCTCATTTAATTCCTTCATCATGCAATATATAAATTCTTTTTACAGAAACCTTAAAATCTTCATGAAAATCAATACAACATTAAAATGAATATTTTCAAGGAATTTATATAAATTATTCATGCATTTTTCCTGGCCTTCAACATTTAAAATGATGAAGAAAATGTGAACTCTCATATTACAAATGGAAAATGTATTTGAACTAAAAAATAATTTAATAATCGTCGAGTTACAAGGATAATTTTCCAAGAATGACATCCAATATCGTTAGATAAATCCATAAAAATTATATTGGAATCATCACCAATAATAGAAACTTTTCATACCAAATGAAAACTGAATATTACATAACAATTATACTAGAATCAAAGCCTCATTCATAGAGAATTTTCTTAACAAATAACAACTAATGGGTCCATCAAAACACTCTATGCATAATCACAATCCTTCATGAATATTTCTAAAACTATATCCATTTGTATATTTCCCTGATTATTTTATAATCATATAGTAATTCCTAATACATTGAATTTTTATTTCTTCTTATATATTTAGAAAGTATGACCAAACTCATCAATCATCCACATGGGCATTTCAATCTCCCCCATATAACAATACCCATTAACCATGAACACAGGATTTTAAAAATCCCCATTTAGATTTTTTGTTAACACAATTTCAATAAAGTCAATATAAATTATCCACCTTTTTTAAAATAAATAAAATAATTAATTCAAGAGTTATCTCCCACCATTCATTTAAATTAGAAATTACTTCTCGTTTTAAAGAAATAAGGATCGTATCATATGGTTCATGTAGTAAATATCATTTAGTTGGTGACTCTAAGACAATGTGGTTTAACAAGGTGTGTAAAACAAGATAGATACAAAAAATGGTGTTTTTTATCCTTTAAAAACCATTCATGTGATATCATGCTTATAACGTATTTATGTCTCAAAAAGGTGGCTTTATAAAAAAGATTTTTCAAGTATTATAATCTCGAATAAACTTCAGAATAAATATCAAAAATTTGAAGTCAAATAATATTTTACTCCACATTTCTATGAGTTTACTAATAAACCAGAACTCCCCCTTGATTCCCATATTTATTATAAAAAATATATTAGAAATAAGTATAATTTGGTTACAGATATCATCATATTCTATAAATATAACATGAATTTACAAATATTCATGAAATAATAATTGATATCATCTCTTTTATTTTTTCTACCCCTCAAGTGGTAAAATCAATTCTATTTGACATGATGAAAAACATCAACAAATAGACTTCAAGATTTTAAAATTGATGATCCACTATTGTGGAATAATTCATGTTTTTATTAGATATTGAATCGTTATTACAACATGTTTTTCCATTATTTTCACCCATTTACCATGTTTCGAATAAACTTCAACTTAAATTATATACAAGGTAAACAAAAATACTATACCAGAAGAAGGGAATAATGTGGAACAATTATGAGCTTCTTAAAAATTGAATCATGGATTACAATTTTATATCATCATTCATCCTCTTTTCCTCATATATATAAAGTGTCTATTACTCTTTATGATTGGGTATCCTTTATATTTTAAATTATAGTGTTTATTTTATTATATGGAGATATTACTTCAAAATACCTTCATCTTGAGTTATTTTTTTATCCTCACTTCTATTGGAATGGAAATATATTATCTTAGGTATTATTTTCCAATATTCAAAATCTACCTTTGAGCTGGATAAAAAATTATATAATTATTTGAATTATATATAGCATTCATTCACCTTATAATTTTTTTTGTGAGAAGATTATTTTTTTATGTGTTAAAAAACTCTCATGTAATTTCATATCTTTATGTGGAACAACATGTTTTCCTTCTTCCTTTTATCTAGATAGTATTTTTTCTTCATATTTTAGAAATTATCTACCATCTTTCACTTGTTAAGTAAAATGATTATGCATTCATTATTAAAATATTCTATTTTGGTTCCACCACATGGATGCTTTAAGGTTTTTAGTTAATTATCATGGGTAACTTAATAAAATATTCTTCATGAATTTTTCTATCAATCCTATATTTTTGTTTCTATCATGGATTGACTCACTTATTGATATAAGATTTCATCCATTTATTTTCATGTCTTATTTATTATGTCCCATGGTATATACAATATTTCCATAGTAAAACCATATTTTTTTAAACATGAAAACAATTTAGATCAAATTATCATTTTTTGGTGTAGCTTGAGTCACATTTTTCTTAGCTAACTTCCTTTTCTTTTTCCCTATGGAATCCTTGTTTACATTGGTACATTGTTTCTTCTTTTGATATGGTTTTACATGTTATAAATATATCCATAATTCATGGTTTGTATATATTATAAATAATTATTAAAAAGAAAACATATATTTACATAATCGTAGAAGTATTTAAGAAAACCAAATATATTTTTGATAAATAGATTCTTAATAATCTATATATTATACACCAGTTTTACAGGTTTAATCATTTCATCATATAGACTCTCCATAAATGTAATAATTTTATAATTTAAATTTATTGACACACTATGATAAATATCAGTGTCCCAATTCAAAAAAATTCAGCACCACTAAAAGTATCCAACAAATATCATTATTTTACTTGTAGTTTAATTCTGACATGACTTAGTTGCCTACGCTTTCTAAATTTTATTTTCTTTTTTTTTGTATAATTATCATGGGTTTTATTTTTTATTTTCTTTATATTGTCTAACCTTGATGGATTAGTGGGTTTATCATAATTTATAAAAACCCACATATTACTAGATTTTGGCTTTATACATGCACTGAAAGATGATGCTCCAATAGTAGAAGTAGAATTAATTGGCTTGTAGGTTACCTTCTTCTGTGATTTTATAGTATAATGATGACAATATAATTTTTTGTTTTTATTCAAACCAATATGAGTCTATTTATTGAAACGAATCACATCAAATTTTTTTATGGAAAGATCATTTTTGACAATTGACTCTATTCATATGTTTGGGTGGTAGAGTTATTCTTCTCATATTCGTGGGATGTTAATGCATATGTATCATTCACATTTATCAAATAAATCTCTAGTTTTATAAATTTCAGGCTGATAAAAACTTATCATTTCCACCTGATGATATCATACCATCCAAATCACTTTTTTATTTCATTAAAATAATAATAAGGATATTTTTAACTATAATTCAAAGAGTTTTAATGATCTTGGATTCTTTTAGAATTGACATCCAATTGATCTTCCTTGGATGTGATAATAGATATATGTGATTCTTCTAGATAATGGATCTTATAAATACAATCTTGAATAATTTTGGTATTTTATTCCACTATAATGTCAAATTATGTGGTCTTATATGCTTTTTATTCAAGTTGATCATATATGACATTCATTGAAACATAATAAAATGTTTCATATTCATGAATTACATAACCAAAACTTGTTTAATTATAGTTATTTTATAAGAATTACTTTTCAATTGAGCTTAAATTATTCATATATTCTTATTATAAAGAGTCAAATCCTCTTCTTTTTATTCAAAAAGGTCTATGAGTGTATTAAACCCTTTGAATTTATTTATATGTGGATCCTTCTACATATTAATTTCTTCATCAAGATACTATCTTCCATCAAAAATATCAATGAAACAACAGAGTTTATATGAAATATGTTATTCAAGAACCTTGTGAATATATATTTGAAATTTAGTGCAGTTGTATTAAAGAACTTTGAATGATTTTTCTTCTCAACATTCTCTACAACTTGAACAATCAAAATGACCATTTTCAATTTATTTAGTTAAAAAGAATTTACTTTACTCTTCATTTTTTGATATTTATCACAGTTTATATTATTCCCAATTATTACAAATATTTAGAGTCATTTTTGAGAAATTCATGCATTCTTCAATAGGTGTGGAGAATATTCTTCCACTAGAGGCAATCTAGAATAAACATCAAATATTTACTTAAAAAACCCTATAAAGACAACTGGGGGTGAAACTTTGATTCAATGAAATCAAGACGATCCCTTTGATACCACTTATAGGGCCCATCTATATTTTAAAGAGACACTGAGGGGGGTGGGAGTGTGTCATTGTACCCATGTTTTTCTTAAAATTAAATTCTATTCTATTATCCCCTCTTACTCTTCATCCTCTAACCCTCTTAAGAAGAATAGATTTACAATATTCTCTAAAAAATTTCATAAAAATTCAATATAGGTAATTTATGAGATAGAAACACACAAGTACTTTTACATGGTTTGGAACTAATACCTACTCCTTTCCATGATCAACATGGGGTTGTTTCATGGATTATCTTATCACAATTTATTTTTAGTTATAATTTTTTTTAAATTTGAAAAAAAAGATTATGTAGAAAATAAATAACCTTCTTGAGTTAGAGGTGTTATTTATATAGTTACCACCATTATCCAATTTCATTGTTTATATTGCCAACACGATTTCATAAATGGTATTCAATAAAATTATGAACATGATTTCTCTACCACACTAGATGTCTTTTCATTAAATAAATAATCTTGTTCCTCTACTATAGGTATTCGACTACTACTAAATAAATATGATAATATGAACATCATCCTAGTAATACTAAATCAATTAAAGATAAATCTACCACTACTGCTCAATATTTTTTTTTATAATGATCAACTAATGATTTTTTCAACACATAGATTGTTGTTATCTTCCTCTCTTTATCGACTTCCTAGAAAGATACTTCTATCTATGAAGTTATTGAACTCAATAATGATGTGTGATAGTTTTCAAGAAAAAATATTCTATATTATTTTATCCATGTAAAATATTTAACAAAATATCATGTAATTTTTCTTAAATCCTAAATTTTTGAAAATCAATGATATTGTTATTATGTTATGTGTTATATTAAGATGCTTCAGACAAGTTTCTCATGGGTGCCTTCAAGGTATATGAATGTGTTTCATGATTGTGTGTATTCTCATAGTATCTTGCCTAAGATCACAATCAAAAAGTCATTAATAAATTTTGATCATAAGTATTACCTATATATTAATATCCATGTATTCATATTCACATTGTATATCATGTATGAAAGTATTTCAAGGAATGCCTCATATATTCTGGTTCAAGTAATGGGAATGAGGTCTCTCTTCTTTAGGAACGTTACATATTCCTTCACAAAAGTGTATGAGTATTCAAGTAAAAATAATACAGAGATATAGTATTATTAAAACACTAGTTCGTATAACATTTAATCTATCACACTAGTGTGATGGCATACAAACAACAAGTATGTAGTGATCGAATCTACTTCATGCTTTCATTTCACTGATCTTATTCTAAATGGAAAAAAATGTTGTTTCGTGTAAGAGTATTAGGTTAATTGAATTTCATTACAAAATAGGTTCTCTATTAATCATGGGGGGGATTAACACAATTCATGTTTCTATGGATTTCATTCAAATAGGATTTGGGTGGTTGTTCTTCATGAAAGAAGGGAGGTTCATGATAACCACTCCCTATTAAACTAGGATTCATGGTGATTTGTTTATATGAAAATGATAGACTCTATTTAACCACATGAATTGAAAAAAACTTCAATAACTTAGTGAAATACCTTTTATAGGAAATGTTCAACATCTATGAACCACCAAGGATCCACATTTCACATTTTATCAGTCATAATTTAAAATCCTAAAAATAATATCGTGTCCTAAAATTTTGAATGCCCGATGATCTATGAATTTATTGAAACTATGTTTCATTTTATAATGATGTTGAGAATAATAGTGTCACATTATTCTATGATATATTCCTCTCATGAATGAGAAATTGTTTTAATGATTCTACGACTTTGTTTAGAAGCCTGAACCATAATATCCCTAGTTTATCTAAGCTGCATAATGTTCTTAGAATATCAGCATGCATGCAAGATGAAGTTATATGTATGAAATATGGTGATAAATCATATATTATTATTTATGGTTTGATCACTAGAGACAACCATTGTTTATTGTGAGCTTTATTGGGTTTTATTTCTTAATAAATCATCGTTAAAATCCACATGAGGATGAAGTAAAGTGAGGTTTCGATCAAACGACCATGATTAGACAGATCATATAGCCCTACTTGATTGAATATATTTTTAATGGGAAATATTTTTGAGGATTTAGTTTTCCAACATAGGGGATTGCTTCAATTTTGAAAAACATTATTAATCAATGAAAAACTACTTATCCATGATCCATGGCTCCGGGTTTGGATCCTAGATACAATGTGCACACTAGCAGACATCAACCAAGTGGGAATACCTATAAAAACTATGTGTACCTCTTGGATTGAACTATATAGACGTTATACATGGTATAAACCAAAAATTGTGGAAACAATTTCTACCCGCACTCAACCAACAATTGGTTGGCCCGAGATGCTCCCATGGGCATGGTTGACCTTCAGGTCCCACATATTCAAAGGTAACACTTGTACAAGGTTAGACACCAGTGGGTTGGATCACATTATTTTTAAAAGGAAACTATAAAAATATACTTGGTAAACACTAATTATAAACTATAATTCCATCTGTAGGCCATATTAATCTCATCAAAAAATAGAAAGCTTCCCATTCCAAATGGTGAAACAATATATAAATATTTTACATTCCCTATATTAAATCCCTCCTCATAGAATATATAAATTCTTTTCATGGAAACCATCAAATCACCATGAAAATAAATACATTATGGTTATAAAAAATTTAATGGTATCCATTTAAATTACTTATTCCTTTTTTATGGCATCCACCTTGTTAAATTTTAAAGAATGTGTGCACTCTCTAAGTACAATTGGAACATGTATATAAACTTATGAATAGTTCAAAAATCCTAAGAGTTATAAGGTTAGTTTTCCAAGTGTGACATACATTTCCATTAGATGAATCAATAAAAAATATTTATGAATAATCAGAAATCGTCAATACTTTTATTACAAATTACAACTAATGAGTCCATAATAAAACTCTAGGAATCATCACCTTAAACATAGAGAATTATCATACCAAATGACAAACAATGAGAACATTATAATTCTTCATGAATCATAATGATCCTTTTTTAAAATTACATTCAGTCATTCAATATTTCTCTTTCCATAATTAATCACTAATCGTAGATGAATTCCACATACACTGACTTTTGACTCATTCTTATATATTAATAAAAAATACAAGCATACTCATCAACCATCCAACTTAGATTTTCAATCTCCCCCATACTACAATACTGTTAAACCATCCACATGGTATTTTTGATTAAAATTTTTAATTAGCATTGTAAAATGTTTTCATCGATATGATATACTATATGCATTGATAACTGTAAATGTTTTGTTGAAAATTTTAATTTAAATTGTATACCCAAGATTTTGTTTTTAAATGGTAAAAAATTGGTAATTTTCTACTATGATATTTACATAAATTTTTTCATCTACTTATCATTTATTTTCTTCATGAAAATTGAGCATATTGTTGTTATTTGAGAGTTCTATGTTATAGAGTACTAGAGTGGGATCCTACTAAGAATGATTTTCTCACTCATTACACACTACATTGGGGGTTTGTAATTTGTTATAACTAACACATGAAAGTGTAAGGTGCCCAAGTTAGGTGATGATGTTTATTCTAGCTACACACATTTTTATTGTTTCAACATGATGGGATATTTCCAATAAATCATATGGATTAGTAGTTGTTATCTCAGGAAATCGTTTCTTTTTTATTATTTTAGCAACATGTTCATTTATATTATATTTCTACCTTTTGTTCTATAAATAGAATTATACGTATTATATTTTATAATATTTCATTTTTTTCTTCCCATATATATATATACATAAAATCCATGTTTTTTATTTCATGTTTGTAAAATGTAACACACTGTGATTTTGTGAATTAATGTTTTTAATTAATTTAAAGTTTTAATTTTTCAGTTCACATAACACTAAAGATAGAATATTTTATATTAAATAACTATGTGTGTCAGGAATTAAATGAAATACCATGTTATTCATGCACTACATGTAATATAAACTATCATTTTAACTACATGGAACACTGAGGTTAGATTTTATTTTATGCAACAATGGACTTTGTCGAAGGCTTTCATTACATGAAAGACCAAGATTACAAAAAAATAATGTTATTATTTAATTTATTAAGATATAAACAAAATATTTTATATTATAATTTATGAATAATATGTAAAACTTTACTAAAATTTATTATTTACACAAATATAATATGAATTTAGTGGTAAACAATTAATTAGAAATTATTATTGAAACACATTGAATATAAAAGAAACTATTATTTTGGTCACAAGGATGTTTAACCTTAAATAATTTAATTAACTATAATTAATGAATAATATTAAAATAATATAAATTTCTTAAATCCTATAAAATATATTTATATTCATACAATATGTATGATAGAAATAAGATAAAACAAACCCATTTTTATGATTAAAAACTAAATTTTAATAATAGTTGTTTTATTACCTTTTAATGAAGAACCCATTTCAAATCAAAAATTTAAGAAATATTATATATTTAATATGTAAAATGAAAAGTAATCTATTAAATAGAAAAATAAATATTATGTTCGGATAAATTTTTGATATTTTTTATAATGTTTTAATTTTTAATGAATAGTGAAAAATACAAATTTTTTTTCCAAACTATTTTTTCATATAATTAATTTATATGGTTAATTTATATTTTAAAAAAGTTTACATGTATAATTAGATACTTTTTTTATAAATGACTAAAATTTTGGTCATTGTAAAAAATTTTACATTGATATTGGATATAAAAACATAGTGATCTTTTGATCATTTTTACATTAAAATATTATAGTGTCGACCCGTCAATGATATTAATTTTTAAATTATTGATTCCACTTCTATGAATGTAATTTGGAAAAATTGATTCCATATATGGAATAATAATAATTTAAAATTTATAATAATTTCAATATAGTTTTTGACCAAAATTATTAGTTAAGTAATTAAAAATAATTAAACCGATTATTGTAAAATTAAGCTCAACTGAGGAGTAAAGCATAAATTTAAGAAACAAAATAACTTATAAAAATATAGAAGATCCATTTTTTTGGAAATTTTTAAACTATATCATCCCTTTTATCATCTGTGGAACATTATTTTATCCCTTGAAACACAATTGACATGGTTATAATTTTCACTTCAAATATTTACAAGAGTGCCACTCCACTTTACCTATAAAAGGAAACCACCAATACCTCTTGTTAACAATTATCAATCCAGTTAAGATAGACAAATAAAATCCCTAAAAAATAAAAAAATCACTAAATTAAACCTTTAAGCCTCCATTTTTGAGGAGTGTTATCCAAGGAAGCATTCCAGTACATATTAAAAGGAGTTTCCCGTTTAAGAGGTAAAATATTCTCTCAATCTTCTTTCTCTTATTTTCCTTCTCCATACCATCCACTCTATTTATTACATGATTTTATAATGTAATATTTATCCCCAATATACTAGTATTTTATTACACTAATATTGTAACTAAAACTAACTCACACCACCATCTAATGGGTTACGAACATACTGTTTATGTTTGTGATGAACTACCACCTCAGTAAACAAGGATTATTCATTATTCCATTACCGCCTCTCATGGTGGAAGTTATGATGGAAAAACTTTTATATAAGTAATATATTATTTTTATTATGCATTTAACACTATTTATTTCTTTTTACAACACATATGCTTTTACTATCCATTTTGGGTTAATATGAAAATTTTGATTGAGGAAGTGTGGACCGCTACCCCTCAAAGCGATATGATTTGTTCATACAACACATGGATTATATTAAGGATGGTTTTAGAGAATATATATGATATATAGAATATAATAAATCTATTTTAATATATATATATATATATATAAATATTTGTGTTTAAATTTCTTTTAACTAGATAATTAAATGGAAATTGCAATTTATATATACGTACGACCTATCGTCTCCATGAATGGTGTATTTTTTTCATACTTATATATTAATTAAATTATTATAATAAACCTATAATTTATATACATGATATTAATATCATGTTTTAAATTATTTAAATCATGGTATAAGTGTAAGGATCAAATATATAACAAATTAATACACATGGAAAAAACAAAGAGAATATTACCCAAATCATAACCTTAACATGAAATTGCTAACATGCAGGTAATAAAAAGTTATAGTAAATATATATCTTATTTTAGATATAAAAATATGGTTTTTTGAAATATTTTTAATAAATTTTTATTTGTTATGTAGGAGAATTGAATGAGTATGATTAGAGTAAAGACACTAGGTAAGAGGATATCATCTCACTCTTTATTTCTGTGAGATACATGCTATGTTCACAACTCTTTACATTAGTGAGGTGTACGTAACACCCATGTTTAGTTTTTCACCTAAATTATCCATAGATGTGTATATAATTAAATTTTACTTTTTATATAATGATTTTTCTTCTTTTAAGGAAATTTTATGATTTATTTAATTTTCTTTTCTTAAACAGAGAGTATGATCCCATATTACCATGTTATAATTGTTTATTGAGACAGTCACATTTCTTTTCAAGATTATTTATGTATGTGCTTCAATTGATGAGATATAATAATACATATCTCTAGAAAATTCATGAAATTTCGTCTCCACTGGTAATTAATGTTTTATTATGATATTGGTACCATTTATTTCTATATTTGGTACATAATTTAATTAAGAATATGTTTTTATGAAATCACGAATTTACCATCTCTTCGATCGAAAATCTATGTTCATTTAAAATCATGATATACCAAAAGGGTTTCCACGAATATTATATTATTATCCCATGATCATTAAAAGAATTTTTTACTATTTGTTTTTTTCTTTTTTAGTGTTTTGAAATGAGTATTGTTGTCATTTTCTGAATGTGTCATTTTTCTAGTTTTATTAACTTGAAAACAGATTGTTCATTTTTTCATCGTATGACATGTACAAATTTATCTACCATTAATCCATTGAATCATTATTTTCAAATTTAATGGTTAATTTGTAAGAAAATTATTTTAAAATATATATTCAATGAAATGGTTTTGAAATTGTTTTCATGCTTATTTTATATGTTTTCAAGTAAACTTTTTTAAAAATTATTTCAAGCATCATTTATACATTTGCAATGTTTTTTCAAAGAAATGTTTTTCAAAATGTTTTCTAGATTCTTTTATATGTTTTCAATGAAAATAATTTAAAAAATATTCTTATTATTAATTTAGTTGTTTTAAAGGAAAAATATTTACAAAATTGTTTCGATCCTTCTTTCTAATGTTTCAATTTATTTTAGAAGGAAATAGTTTTCAGAATGTTTTATGTTTTAAAGAAAATTTCTTCAAAGAAGAAATAATATTTCCCTCAAGAAGCGTTTTCAAAATATGCTTCCATGTTATTTTAATTTTATAAAGACACCCATTTATGATACTAATTACCTTATAAGAAATGATCCAAAGGTTCTATTTATATTATTTTTTATGACTATTTATGTTTTGATGGAATAATTCACAACACAACCATTTCACTTCCATGGGTGTTATGATTTTCAAACCCACTTATTTTCACAAGGTATACTTTCATTACGTGATTATGAAAACTATTTATATTAATTGGTTATGAGGTATTGAAATTTTAATGATACCGATTTCATTTAATGGGATATGATTTGATGTTTACAAAACTAGTCTCTTTTTATGGGTCATGATATGATGAACATTTTATTATATTGTGGCACATGTATGGATGATTATATTATTATGTGGGTGGAACCTATATATATTTCCAATTAATTGGGTAATAATAAGTTGTACATGATCTAAAAGGATACATGGGTTGTTAACCATGCACAAAAACAATAAGGACTATGGGTTGTAGCCTAAACCTGAATGTAGGAGGGTACACAGGTTGTAGCCTAAGCCCAAAAACATGATGTTATATGGGTTGTAGCCCAAGCCTAATGGTAAGAGGGTACACAAGTTTTAGACCAAACCTAAAAGGAATAAGTTACATGGGTTGTATCCCGAACCTAAAAGTAATAGGGTACACAACATTTTATCCCAAGCCTAATGAATGTACATGGGTCGTAGGTTAAGCCTTACATGTTATAATGTTCTTGATAGTCATCCCTGACATAAGATTTTATATTCTTATGTCCATGATGCAAGTCACATGTCTCATTCCAATGTTGTGATTTCATGACTAATGAACCCAATTCAATTATGATATATATCATAGGAAATTACAATATTTATTATGATCTCAAATATGTAGGGTATGATATTAAAATTTTATCATCATATTCTATAACCTTTTATTCAAGTTATGCTTATGCATTTATTTATTTACCCTTACTGAGAATATGAGATCACCCCTTTCTTATGTTTCCTTTGTATAGGTTATGAAGAAAAGTATTAGGTAGAAGTAGTAAAGGTGGAGATAGTTATGGGAGATGTTTATGATCTGTCATTGGGACAGATTATTTAGTTTTCAAGTTTCCAAAGAAACTAATCTATTATTATTCTCGGGCATGTATTTTTATGATGTACCAAATTTTGATCTAGAATGATATAATATCCATGTATGTTAAGAATTATAGATATATTTGGAATCAATGGAAAAGTTTAGTAATCCTTTATAAACTAGGATGAGAAAAATTAGTGAGATCCATAGGTATATTTTTAGTGTTATGTCTTAGGATGTCTCTATGGAAAAGTATATGGAGGATCCAACATTTAAAAGAATTTAAAAGAGTTTTGGTAATGGATATAGTGGGTGGATTCTTTGAAATACATCCCTATCTTCATTCTATAATTTTATATATCTCTAGAATAGATGTACCTTGGGGAAAAACTCTGAAAATATGTATCGAGCTAGACTCTGGGTAATATCATACACGACAATAGTCCTTGCTACACATCTAGTTTGACACTCCCGAGGGATATTATTTTGGAGTTTACAAACTCTCTATGAACCACCATGAAGGATTTAAATACAGGTTGACAATAAATAACATAGAATAAACCTAAGGTGTCATTGATTAAAGATGTGGGATCTATAATTTAGGCACCCAATAAGTAATTTAACATGATTATATGGTATCCAAATATGATAACTAATTCTCACCATAGGCATTCAAGTTTTAGAAAATGGAGTGAACTCGATGGAACGTGATTACCATTTAATGTTTCAAATGTGGAAATCATAGGAATTATGACAATCACTTTTCCATTTGGAAATATCATAAAGAGAATCATTAAGGTAGTAAAAGTATCAGTTATACTATTGAAGATAAAGATAACAAAAAATCCATATGAAAGGTATGTGATATTATTTTACTATATTTTACACTAAACATAATAAGAATGAATAAATTGAGGTTGAGGAACCATAATACATGATTCATATTTCCTATTATAAGAAATAGGTATTAAGGAATAAGTTGGCAGAGCCTGATTAATTATTTAATAATAATGTTGGATGAATGATGTATTTATGTTTTAGAATTCAGATATTAGGTTATATTAATCATGAAATATATATTTACTTTCATTATCTGTTTTTATTAAGGATTTAAAATGTAATGTTGAATGATGATGAAGAAATTAAAAATTTATTTCACTGAAAAGTGATATTTTGATTAAGGAAAGCAACCCTTAACTAATGAAATATATAGAGATAATAATGTTTGGATAAAGAGAAGTTGGTTATGAATAAGTTAATTGGATGGTATAGATTACCCTGAAACTAATTATTGAGAATGGGTTATATATAATCAAGGATGATTTTTACAAATTCATGGATTAAAATGATATATCCAGTAATAATTGGAATAAGTATACATTAATTTTTTCCCAAAGGAATTATGGTAATTTAGGTTGTTCCATGTTTCAAGGGAATATAAGATGAGGGTATTCGAAGGTTTGGAAGGTGAAAACTAGGTGGTACATTGTGATATATGGGGGATCAATGTTAATTTAATTTCATGAAATTCTTTCCAAAGCAATGAATTTGCATCTTTTGGAAGGGTTATAAGGTTAACCATTTATGGAATGTTCAAGTTAAATTTAGATTAATTCAGTATTATTAAACTATTATCTATCCATATTAATATTAGTAATATTAGATAACCTGTTCAAATTAGATTGTGTTGATGAAAAATGATGACAAATGGAATGGAATATCTTGGATATCATGATTTGTAAGTACATTAAGAATGAAAAAGGTAACTTCCTTTTTAGAGAAAGAGGTAAAGTGGGTCAAAGAACAATAAAGAGTTACATTTTCCTAAAATCATGTAAGTATGTATTTTCATGGAAATTATTTAGGTTTATGAAAAAGGATATTGAAACCAAAAATGTTATCCCAGTACCACTATTTCAAATGAATTAGATTGTCCCATAGTTCATCATAGATTTATAGCTTTCCGATTGTTAACATTATCTAGACCTAGTTCTCTATCAATGTCCATCAGAACAAGATAGTTATATATTATTCCTTTTCCATGTTTTCACTTCCAATATATGTTCCCATATATGGATACCTAGTTATATGTAACTTTGGGTAACCATTATGGTTCTAACATTCCATTTTTAGGGGAAGTTTTAATATGAGTTTTTACGTTGTGGGTTTTAATTAATGAAACATTGAAGTATTAAAACATTGATAAGTGAGACTAATTTCAAGGCAAAAAAATAATTTTAAGGGGGGTATAATTTAACACCTTGGGATTTTTTGAATTATTATTTTTTGAATTAATTTATTTTTTTATTATTTATATCATGCAACAATGAAGATAGTTTATTTTATATTAAAGTACTATGTTTGGTTTTAGTTATATTCAATAACATGTTATTCATACATTAAGAACAATATAAACATTATCTTTCTCTACATGGAACATCAAGGTTAGCTTGTGTTACATGCAATAATGACCTTCTTTGATGGCTTGCATAACACGCAAGACCAAGATTACCGAACTTTAATATTAGTATTTAACATAATAAGATAAAATATACTTACTAAATTATAATTTATAAATAGTTTTAAATAATTTATAAAAATAAATGGTTTACAGATGTGTTATATTAATTCATAGGTTAAAAATTAATTAATAATTATTCTAAAAATTGATTAAATATAATGGGGAATATTATTATGGTCACAAAGATTTTTTACCATAAGAAATTAAAATAATAATAATTAGTGACTGATATTAATGTAATATATATGATATATATTCAATAAAATATTTTTTTATATTTATCCAATAGGTTTTATAAATATAAGATAAGACCAAACCCAATTTTATGATTAAAAACCTATATTTTTATGATAGTAGTTTTACCACTTTTTCATAGTGAACCCATTTTAAATCCAAATTTTTGAACTTTTATTGATTTAATATGACAAAATGAAATTTTTATTGGAAAGATAATCCTAAAAATTAGATTTTTATGGATGTTTGGTATTTTTCTCTAAGGATTAATTTTTAATGAATAGTTAAAAACAGTAAATTTTTGTTCAAAACTACTTTTTCATATAATTTATTTATATGGTTAAATTATTTTTTAGATTAGTTTCAAATTTTAATTTGGTAATATTTTTATATTTTATTACAATTTATTTCATTTTATCCAATTTCACATTGAAATTAGATAAAAAAACATAACAATATTTTGATCATTTTTACTTTAAAAACTTGAAGTGTCGTCCCAACAACATGATTAATTATAAATTCATTTCACCATATTATGTGATTGAAATTTTTATAAATGGATTCAAAATTTGGAATCCACATAATTTTTAATGTCAAATTTGTTCATTATAGTTTTTGACGAAAATGTTTTTTTAATATAATTAAAATTAATTTCATTGATTAAGGTAAAATTAAGTTTAACTAAGGAGTAAACCATAAATTTATCACCCAAAATGACATAGAAACTGGTCCAAGAGAATATTGTATGGAAATAATTTTAAACTATTCTTATATGTATCTATGTTTTATCACTATTTGATCCACATGAAACATGAAAACAATCAGTGGAATTCTATCTTGAAATATTTACAAGAGTGCCACTCCTCCTAATAAAAGGCCACCACCTATCATTCTTCTTCAAACCTCTAAAACCACTTTTGTTCATCAAAGATATCAAAAATAATATTAAATAAATCCATAAATTTCTAATCTAATACTTTATTTGGGAAAAATTATTCCATGTAATCATTTTGTCACAAACCAAAAGGAGTTACCTGATTAAAAGGTATCACCTTCTCTCAAACTAATTTATTTTATTTTCCTTCTCCACCCCAAAACACTATTTATTCCATGATTGTATAAAAACAATATCCTTGATATACTAGGATTTTCATATGATGTGATTTAAATGGAAAATTACACACACCTACATCAAATGGGCAAAAAATATACAGTTTACGTGTATAGTGAACTATCGCTTCACAAAATGAGGATTGTTCATTTTTTTCCTTTACCTCCTCTCATGGTGGAAAATATGGTGGAAAGAATGTTTATAGATTTTATATATTATATCTATAATTTATTAATGAATATGTATTATTTTTTAAAAAAATATATCATTTTTACTTTCCATTTTGTGTTAATACGATAATTTCGTTTGAGGAAGTGTAGACTACCAACCCCTCAAGGCGATATGATTCATTCATACACTACATAGATTATATTAATGATGGTTTTAGTGAATATATATGAAATATATGATATAATAAATAAACCATAATATTGATATATATAATTATATATATACATATATTTCTTTTAATTTCGTTCAACATGATAATTAAATAGAACTAACATTTATGCGTAGGTACGAAATACCGTCTCCATTAATGGTGTATTCCATTTCATACTTATATAATCTATAGTTTATTATAATATTCATATAATTAATATAAATGATATTTATATAATTATTAATATTCAATAAATCATGATATCTGTATAGGTACCAAAGATATAACATATTAAGACACATGTGAAAAACGAATCGAATATTACCCGAAGCATAATATTAATATTAAATTGAAAACATATAGATAATATAATGTCATAATAAATACATATATGGTATTAGATATAATAATATGGTTCTTAAAAATATTTATAATAAATTTATATTCATTATACAAAAGGTTTTAATGAGTATGATGAGAGTAATGACACCAGGTATGGGGATGTAATCTCACTTTTTATTTTTGTGAGATACATGCTATATTTTCCACTCATTACTTTTGTGTGGTGTATATAGTTCCAATTATTTTAATATATGTATATTATATTTAAATTTATGGGTATTCACATATCTATTTAATTATATCTACTTCATGTGTTTTATGTTTCAGAAGTTAGCAGCTTATTGAAATAATTTTGTCTCAATTTCTATTCTTTGAGACTCATGTTTTTTTATACTCTAAAATTATCTTTAGAGGTTTATAAACATATTTCTAAAATTATATATAATGAATTTAATTATTTTCATGATTTTTTATACTTCATGTAATTAAATTTTCTTACTTGGAGAGTATTATCCCATGTTATAAGTGTTTATTGAGACAATCTCATCGCTTTTCCAGATTAGTTATTTTTATGCCTCCTTTGATGAAATCTAACTATCCATATATCAAGAACATTAATTAATTTTATTCTACATTGGTTATTAATTATTTATTCTTTATTTTTACCATTTCATCATCTCTTTTTTAAATAGGATAGTTAAGATGTTTTTTAAGAAAGACTTACTTTAAAATCTCTTCGGTCAGAAATATGTGTTCCATTAAAATCATGTTTTCCAAAAAGGTTTTCCAAGAATATTATAATATTATCCCATGATAATGAAATGGTATTTTTACCATTTTATTTATTTTTTATATTTTTTGAATGTAATATTTTTTTTCTCTATACGAATGAGATTTTTTTAACCTTGTTACCATGAAAAAGGAATGATCTTTTTTACCTAATATGACATGTATGGATTTATCAGCCATCAACCCTATGAATAATTATTTTCATGTTGAATGGTTAATTTTTGATTAATTTTTAAGAAATATTTTTTTAATTAAATGGGTTTCAAATATTATTAAGCCTATTTTATATGTTTTCAAGGAAGATGGTTTTGAGAATTATTTCAAGACCCTTTTATAATTTTGCAATGTATTTTCAAAGAAACGATTTTCAAAATGATTCCAAGATGCCTTTATATGTTTTCATGGAAACTTATTTTAAAAATGTTTTCAATATTATTTTTAAATTTTTATGTTAAATGATTTTCATAAAATTTTCAAGACATATTTTTATGTTTTCAAAGTATTTCAATGGAAATGGTTTTGTAATGGAATTATGTTTCCAAGAATTTTTTTCAAATAAGAAATGATATTTCCCTTATGAAATATTTTAAAAATATCCATTGATATTATTTTCCTTCTAGAATGATATCCTTTGATGTTACTCATTCCATTATATTAAATTATCCAATGGTTCCCTTCTTATTCCTTCTTAAATAGATTATGTTTTGATATAATGAAGTTTAAGACACCCATTTCACTTCCACAGTTTTTATAATTTTAAACACGCTTCTTTTCGTGCGTTACGATTTCATGAAGTGATTATGAAACCTATCTATTTTCATAGGTTGGGTTGTGATGAAGTGTTTATGATACCCATCTCATTTCATAGTATATAATTTGATGTTTCAAAAATCTATCTCTTTTTATGGGTCATGATATGATGAATGTTTTATTATCTTATGAAACATGTATGGATGGTTTTATTATAAGATGGGTGGGACCTGTATATCCATCCAATGCATTGGGTAATGATAAGTTGTATACTATATAAAAGGGTAAAAATGTTGTAGCCCAAGCCCAAAAACAAGAAGGTACAAAGGTTGTAACCTAAGCCTAAAAGTAAGAGTCTACATAGGTTGTATCCCAAGACTGAAAAAGATGGTACATGGGTCTTATCCAATGAATAAAAGTAAGAGGGTACAAGAGTTATATCCTAATCCCAAAAAGAAAAATGTATATGGGTTTTATCAAGATCCTAAATGAAAGAGGTTGCAGAGGTTGTCAGCCTAATCCTGAAGTAGGTACATGCGTTGTAGCGTAAGCCTAACATGTTATAAATGTATTGGTGAGTAGCCCTGACATAATGTTTTATATTATTATGTGAAATCCAAAATTTCCATGTCTTATTACTATGTTAGTATTTCATGACTAATTCTTTTGATTATTTTTTGATCTTTGTCTTGTGAAATTGCAATATTTATTATGATATATTATATACAGGGTATGATCTTCAAATGTTTTTCTCAAGTTCTATACCATTTTGTTCATGTTATGCTTACACATTTCCTATACTCACCCTTATTGAGAATCTCAACACACCCATTTACTATGTTTCCTTTAACCAGGTTATGATGAATGGTTTTAGGTACGTGTACTAAAGGTGGATATCTTTATGGGAGATATTGATGATCCTTCACTAAAATCTATGATCTTATTTTCATGTTTCTAAAGACACTAAACCATTATGGTACACATAAATGTATTTTTTAATATACCGAATATTCATCCAAAATGATTTAATACCAATGTATTTTATTATTCAGTTTATATATAAAACAATTCACTCTTTTTCTTGTTGGATTCCCTAGTGCTATTCTCCTTTCTATGGGGATTGGAACCCCCATTATTCTAATTTTGTTGTCTATTTTGAAATACATTTGAATGGATTTTATTAGATGGTTAAAGAGGATTTGATATTAGATAAAATTTATGCTCAGTCATGGGAATATTGTATACATGGAATTGGATGGTTTTTCTATGTGGTGTTATGAGAATTTTCCATCAGAGCATGGTTACTCTTAGTCATGGGATGTTTTTTGGGCCTAAAATCATATTTTCAGAAATTTTAGTCTAGGTTTCCATGAGGCTATGTATAGATAATGTAATGATGACACTTATTTCACCATGGGATATTGGAATGTGTTTATATTTTTTTTTAAATTTTACTCTAAATTTCAATTTTCTATTGTTTTCTTAAATTTTAAATTGATCTAGTCTCTTTATCTGGTCATTTCATTCTATTTTTGTTGTATAATATGTTGCGTATGAAAAACCACCCATGGGTTCCTCTAGAGGGTGAAGTGGGATATTGGAATGAATAGAATCTCAATCTTGGCCAGAATATCATATATTATATCATAGGAAAATTTCATGTTAATGCCTAAAATATATCACGTCTTTAGAACTGAACCATTGAAGTAAAACGAAGACATACATGAGACAAGGATCATGTATGAGAGTTACTACATGAGAATTATACATCCTTTATTGGTACGAATGAACACCAAGAGGTATGGGATATACTGAAAAATATTTATCATGTCTTCTACTTCTAGTATACACAAGATTCTATTAAGTTAAAACGCCTAATTTTCAAGATTAAGTGTAAAAAAAATCAGTAGTTGGATTAAATGGTTCAAAGAAATTGGCACATGGTCTTCTATTATAAGGGATTCAAGAAACTTATTTTTGTAGATATTTTTAGAGTATCATATTATAGTGAACTACATGGAATTCCACTTTTTATAATATGGATTTCATTTGGTGTCAGAGTACACCAACCATTGTTATATACTAGGATTTTTTTCTCCAAAGGAATATATGAATGATAAGTTGAGGGATCAATGCTAACTAAAATGAATTTGAAAAAATAAGAACACATGAATATATAATTAAGCTCACCCCAACTTCTAACATATCCCACGAATCTATAATGTAATAAATTATTATCGATGAAATTATTAGTTTTTTAGGATCTTATATTCCACAAATTGGGAGTTTCAGTGGTGCATTGTGATAGAATTATATATGTCATGATAATTGTTAGGGTGGTGTTGGTCCTCATCCTCATGATTCATTTGTAACATTATTAGTAAGGAATTGTGATCCTATGTGTTGTAATCAATGTGGAAATGCAGGGTATACCGATGGTCTTCCCTCATAACTAAAATTTTTTATAGTGACGTTGGCCATTGATTTTATCTTATGATGTTCTTAAAGGATTTTAAATGCAAATATATTTCCATATATCTTCAGAAAAAAATCCCATTGTGGTCTAGGCATCAGTTTTAATGAAAATATGATTCATGATATTGAACCTAGTAGTGAGGCACTGCCATAAAGAGGATGGTTTTTCAATCGAGGTTGATGTAATCACAACTATACTGAGAGGTAAAAAAATTTATATCATCCATAAAAACTATTATGATTAATTCATGTGACTTACACATATTTATATCTGCCTATCTTTTTCAAGGTGTCGACATATTTGTTGGAGAACATTTCATTTATTAGAAATTCAGTGATACCTCTAGGTAAGTATAAAGAGTAGGGGGTTTATTGTATTTTATGATACCTTTCGATAGTTGATGCAGAGTTGGTTGCGGAATTCATGGTTATTGATCTAGATATCTTCAATAGTATCATCGGGATTAAAAAACTCATCTCTCAGTAAAATTAGATTGATTATTATCATCGGTGTGTTTCATTATCTAAAGACTGTGGGAGTAATCTGTTTATCCTAGGAGAGTGGAGCTTAATGTTTTTTCATGAATAAAAATGTAAACTTTATATTAGGAGTATTTTTCTATTGATTTAGTCGAACATAATTATTTTCCCTCTCTTATTGATGTCCCCATTTTTATTTCGCATTTTTATGAGGTATTACAGAATGAATTCTCTATTATTCATCAAGAGAGGGGAAATATTTCTTGATCGATCTGGTGTCGGGTATATTGAAAATTTCATTAACCTCTTGTCATATAGAACCCATTGATCTAAAAGATCTCAAGGTACAATTGAATAATCTTCTATATAAGGTCTTTGTTCATCTACGTGTTTCTTCATAGGAGGCCCTAGTTCTCATTTTCAAGAATTCTGATGGTTATTTTCATATATATGTAGACAATAATGAGTTGAAATGGGTGACTAATTAAGAATATGTTCCATTTTCATCACATAAATTACATGTTTGATCATTTAATGCTGTTAAATTACTTTTTAAAGATCTATATACAGTCGGCGTATCACTAGCATAGAGTTCAAGACTAAGATATCCTAACTACATCATTTGTGAATAAGTATGTTCATTATGAATATCCTGCAATTATTATTGGTCTAACTGACACTACTGTAGTGTTTTTAAATCCAATTAATTTTGTATTCCATCAGTATCTCAACACATTTATATTTTTTTAAACACATTGGTTTAATAATGATCTACATGCGAGCATGATAACCAACCAAATTTTGTTTAAAAAATATTCGTGATTAATCACCTTTATGATAATTTCTCAAAATGAAATTTTGGGATCTATAAGGTGAAATTATTGGGGAACATGATTTTAGAGCATGTTATATTAGTAGACTATCATATGGTAAAGGTTATACAATTATAGGAATAACCTAAAAAATGTTATAGATATAGAGATACATAGGTCTATCTGGTCAGTATTGGTGGTTCATACAGTATTTATAAATAACGTAATCAAAATTGAAAACTCTTACCAAGAAAGGGGTAAAATTATCTTGGGATTCTATGTTTTAAAAATATTTTGTGGAGTTAAAAATGGATTCATATATCATCTCCCATTACTATCTTCTTTGAAACTTGTATGTTCTATTTGGTTTGTTTAGATTCTTTAGGTCATATTCTTGTGTTTACGATCATACAAGATGACCATGTGGGGTTTTTAAGGACTCAAAAACATTATCTTAATAGAATAACTACCCTACTAATGATTTATAACCTTATAATTTTATGATTTTTCTTAGGTGGTGATGACAAAATCTCTATGTGGATATGTGAATGGACTTTTATGATGACATGATCCTATGATATAAGTATTTATAAAAAGGAACTAAATAATTTACTGGGTTTATGGGTAGAATACATCAAAATGTTTGGCATCAATATTGTCTTCACCCTGATGAAGGGGAGTGTTATCATGAATGATCCCCTAGGATGTACCCATACCAGGATATCCTAGAATCAAAAGTGGATTGGAACCTTTTGGTGATGATTTCTTAGTTATATCTGAATGATTAGGATAATGATTAATGAATGGTTATGATCACTATTTAGTTTCAATTATCTCTCCATGATTCTATTCTACATGACCATTAACAGGATGATGAGTTTTGTAGAATCAAGGGATCATTATATATAGAAAGATAACTTTTGTTTCTTCCATTTGAATTGAGATAAAGACTCATATTGGTAATTTTTCATCCTATAATCCATATGAAACTATGTTTTAGTCCTTTATGGGTTGTTCATCCTTAAATTATGATGATATATTATAACTTGATATGAAATTTTTGCTTACTTTACATGAATTGTGACATTAATGAATATATGTCCCACTGTTACACCTTCAAAACGATAAAATAAGATTAATTAATGCATTTGGATATGTTATATCCTCTTCCTTTTCCATCATGGAAATGGGATGTGGTATTTATTGACATTAGCACCATACTACAATATAGTTTCTAAGTGAATATTTATATCTGGGTGGTGACTGATCAATTGGAGAAATTGGATCATTTAATTCTGATCACTGACACTACTTAGGATAGTGGGCTATATAATATGTACATGTAGAAGATTTTGATCAATCATAGGGTACCTCATACATATTTATAGGGACCCCTTATTTACATATTTATTTGATATGTGTTTTCAACTGGTAATGGGGAATAATCATATATTTATTACAAAATCCTATCTATAAAGGGGTGGTAAGAAAAATTATCTAATAATAACTGTAAAGAATATGATCCCTGCTTTTGCCTTATAATTTTGTGGATCAAGGGACAACCATATCAGACTAGTTGAGTTTTCTTATAATAATAATAAGTAGTCATTGATCATAATGTAAAACATTGTGGGTTTTAATGGTTACTCCTTCATGTCACATAATTGTTGGTTAGAAATGGGTGAGGCCTCTCCTGTAGTATTGATCCTCATTCAGGCTATATCAATGATGATTCAAGATATAAATCAATGATTGGTTACAATTAATAATTAATAGAAATTTAATACAGGTTGTGGATGATTTACTATGTATTTTTCCATTAGAGGCTATATCTCCTTGAATGTTTCACCATAGTTGGGCCACTCTCTTCTTGGAAAATAGGGGATGTTAGTTTCAAGATATATCTGACCATTTTAGATCATCTGATATCATGGTAAGGATTCTTGTTGGATATCATTATTGGTGTAGTTGATAGGTATTGATATCATTTTTCAAAAATCTCATCTCAATAAGTACCACCCTGATTCTTCCAATATTATTATTTATGAAGAGATTAAGTTAGGTCCAGAAATATAAATTATAGAGTATCTAGTGGAGGAATTTGATACTCAAATAATATTTCTACGAGGTAATTATATTATTTTGTTCAATGTATTGTAGTTTTATGGATCATATTCTTATAATACATGGTATCCTGAATCATCTGTGATAGGTAAATGGCATGAAATTTTTCTAGATAATTATTCCTATGCTTTACTTATAGAGTAAATAATGTATTATGGTTAAAATTAATATAATATACTTGATCCATGAATATATTTTTTAATGATTAATATTTTTTTTGGGTTTGTGTGTTATTGGTTGTGAAGATGATGTTTTTCGAAAGAGCTTGGGTAAAAGTAGGATACTAGGAGACACAAAATAGTTAGTGGGAAACCATTATCCAACTAGTCAATTTGGATAGAACCTTGATATTTTTCATCTTCCAAAGAACATATAACATGATTCCATCAGCTAGTCATTAGGTCATCCCATTTTCTAATGCATGGTTTTAGTGACTTACAATTAGATGGTGGTTTCTACTAGGTAGAATGTAGTGTCAGACTTGGTCAAGTGAATAAGGGATTAATTATAAATTAATTCCCCAGAACCCACACATCTCCTAATATTCACTCCTTTTCAAACCAAATTTAATAGTTCCTTTTGGATAGGATTTCCCTTGGAATCCATGTCACCTTTAATGATCTCAATTTTTTTGTTAATCTTGGTTCAATCAATTGTCAATGATCTTGTGATGTTTGTTAATTATCTATAATTATTGATTATTTATTATATTTAATAGTGCTATTAGTGGATCAAGAGTACATTTTTATGACCACTTTATCATTTTATCATCCATCTTCAATATCTCTGAAAACAGTTATTTTATATCATTCTAAAGGTTAGTTCTATAGTAATTTTTAGTGAGACGTGTATGTTTCTTGAGGAAAGTGTTGATTAATCTTCTCCTTTTACCCCTTTCCTTTGGAAATATATTCTTATGTTATGGGAAGCTCTTTTTAGGGACTTTTCATGCTTAATTTTAATCCCCTATCCTTTCATTTTGTTGATCACATTGCTTGTGGTGTGTGGACCAAGCATCATATATGTGGTCCCACCTTTAGAACATGTTTAATGAATAATAAATGCTTGTAGTTTTATAAATGGTTTTCTAATTTTATATGAATTATACTTGAATTTATTAATATATGTATTTAAAAATGGGTTTTGAAAAAAATGTGCTTTCCACTCATTTTGGTTGACATAAGGTGTTTTTAATTTATTATGATATGGATATGTGAAATAGGTATTCAAATATAATTTTGGATGAAAAGGGTTATTTAAATTTTTGTTGAAAATGTGTTAATACCTTTGAAATTTAATTTAAAAATAATATATAAGGGAGCCTTATGTACATAGGTGGAGGGTTTAGTGTTGGGCCTTGTGCGTTGAAATTTTATTGGGGTTCACCTTTTGGGGTATTAATAAATTCCTATATCATATACATTGGATCTAGGAAATTGATCTTTACATTGAATGGTTCAAATTTCTAAGATATTCACACAGATCCATTTTCAGGGAACATTTGATCTAGGGACTTGACTATAAATTAGTCTATGTTTTTTATTTGTTTATAAGTGACCTACCTAGCTCGATATTTAATATCATAAGGGATATTCCAATTCTTTTGTGGCATTTTATAATTTTCTATTGGATATTATATATTACATTCACTAATATCTGTAAATGGTAAATTTAAATTACTCTTTGAAATCATACTACAATGCTTTGGTTTTAGAATTAAAAAAAGGATGAATTGTTTACATTTATTTTGAAATAATTTTTTTTAATTCGTCTCATGTCATTTTTTCTTTCAAATTGATAATATTGGGATTTTATGATAGAGAAAAATTATAGAGAACCTATGTGGGATCCTAATAATCTTATTTAGATCACACCCATCATGCTCCCTTGGGGGTGTGTAGCCATTTATTTATCTAATGCTAGAAATGGAAAGGAACTGCTTTGATGAAGCTAGGTTTATTTTTCTACCTTTGGTTCTATCACTAACATTGTCACTATTTGTTATAGAATATTTCATTTACGGTTGTCATATAATATATATGTTCCACATATATTTTTCTATTTTGGGAAAACATTTTCATTGTATTATTTTTATGAATTATTGTTTAGTAGTTTCCATCCTAAAGGGACCAGGAATTCCCTTCATGTTTTATAATAATTCAATTTAGATCCTAGATGGATGGGTTGTCTAATCCATTTCATGGAATTATCAGAATTAAAAGTATTTTAGGGAATTCCATTATTTTAAAGTAGTGATGAAATATTTTCAATTGAATGGAAATTTTCAATTGAGTTAGGTAAATGGTTTAAAATTTATTTTAGCTAATCATTGTTGACCTCAATTAATACTAATTCTAAATTATATGTTGTTGAATGGGGAAACCCTATAGATAATTTTTTATATTAATTATTCAAAGTATAATTGTTATTTATGGATATCATGTTTAATATTTGTGTTTTTAATATATATCAATCTAATACTATGGAGCGTTAGTTAAAGGTTGTAATATAATCATCAAATATATAATTTGATGTGTAAATTCAAGTTTATTTATTTTAATAACAATAATTTGGATTTTTCTTAGTATTATTATTATTATTTTGGATAAAGAATTGATAAAAGGAGTACATTAAGTATTTTTTATTTACATAGTAAAATTTTGATTTCATGAATCTCTAAAAAAGAATTATCAATTATTTATTGATGGATGATGCTGAGTGTATATATAATACTTGTAACAGAACTCAATGTTTATGGATAAAATAAAAATTACAAATTATAATGTTTAATTTGACAAATTATTATTGATATTGATAACACCTTATTAATTTGAATTTTAATTTATCTATTATAACATTCAAGAATAAACAATATTGATTATAAATATTATTTTATAAGGGATCATTTTAATAAAGAAGATGTTGTTTTATAATTTATTTCAATTGGGGTTAAACATTATGAAATACTTTATACCATTGGATGTAGTGAATATTGATAAAATAAAATTAAAACATGTTATTATATTGATTTATATTAAACTATTAAATTTTAAATTCTTACGAAAAATTTATGTATTAAGAGATCTACTATACAGATTTTTTTGAGTTTATTAACTAGAAAAACTTTTATTTGTTGAATTTTATTTCTTTTTTGTTAATGAATTTGTAAATTTGTATCACTACAATATCTATTTATAAGTTTAATATTATTATTTCTATATTTTATTAAAAAAATTTATATTCATTGGGAGTTTTTAATTTCTTTTTTTTCTTGGAATGATTTTTGATAAATAGATTTCAATCATGTGAAAATCTGCTTGTTTATGTTGATATATAAATAAATAATGATCTTATTTTTTATATAAATTTTCATTTATGAATAATTTATTGAATTTTATTTTTTATACATATATAATTCATTTGTTATAATTATAATTATAATAAAATATTTTATTTTACCGGTTACATAATTTTAGTACTTTATGTTATATTAGAACAAAAATGTTTTCTATTAGTTTTTTATATAATTTATAAATTTCATAATGTGGAAAAGTTTTGTAAAATTATGTTCATGATTTTCAGTTTTAAAAGGGAGGATAATTTTAGTGCTAGGTTTTAGTTTCTAAATAGGGATATTGATAGTGTTGAAGTCGATTTTTTTATTGTATTGAAAATTTCAAATAAATTATATTTTATTAGATTAGAATAATTAAACATTGTTTAATTTTAATTTCATAATATATTTGTTAAATTTTTCTTAAATAATTTTTTTGTTAATTATTATGTTTAATGAATTTATAATTTATTTTTTATTTACTATGATTGTATTTTATCTGAACATTAAGATAGTATTCCTAAAAATTTAGAGACACTATTTGAACCATACAATAGGTTTTATTAACCTTATGAAGTTTTTTATCAACCTTATAAAGGTATTTATCAACCATATGAAGAGTTAAATTGATATTGCAATGAGATACATCAAAATTATAAATCACATATACAAACATTATTATGGAATTATTTAAACCTAATGAGCTGACCAATAAGTGATGAAATATATTTTATTAACCTTATGATATTATGTTGGATATATATTTTTCTATATATAAAATTATTCTTATGAAAACTATTAAATTATTCTTACAAATACATATTTCATGCTCATGCATGACTCATATTTAACCATATAATATTGCTTCTACATCCCACAAGATAACTCTATCTTATTAATTCTATAATTCACGATTTTATAATTTTATGATTCTACTATATCTTATTAATTTATAACAAACAAAATTTGTATCTTACCAAAATTTATCTTATGAAAATTTTCAAATAATATATATTTTATTTATCTTATATATATATATATAATATTTTGTTTCTTACCTCTTATATGTGTGCATGGTATGATATTTAGTGACTCATTTTCATATTAAATGAGTGTTTATGAAATATAGAAAACTATAAGGAGAATATACAAGATCTCCTTGAATATGTCCATTGGGAATTTGTTAATAAATTCTGATTATGAGATATTTGAAGAATAAATGTGCAATAAAATACTATATTGATTAGAACCAGATATTAATTAAAATATGCTGTTATGAAATCCTGAATTATATTCAATATATAATCTTTTTATGGAGTGATCAAGACACAAGACAAATTATATTATTCTTTTATGTTCAATATTAATCATGGAATAACATTTATTTTCTATTTCTGTTTAATTTTTTATTTTATTCATTTCCACTAAAAATAACGGATTTTTTTTGTTTTACCTTCTAAAAATGGTGGGTTGGTAGTGTTTTGACTTATATCAAAAGATGAGACTTTTATTGGTTGTGCCTCATTTTGTAGAAAGGCAGAATAGGTTGTTTTGGGTGGTCCTCTTAGTGAAAATGTACAATTTATTAATGTTTATCACATACTTATAAAATTATCTTTTCTTCATAGTGGATGAAATTTATCTCATATAGAAGAGAATAGATAAGTGTACATATAGTATCTTGTTGATTCTAACTACTATAAAAATATGGTGTTCATTGATTTTATTTTTTCACTACAGATGGATTTTAATTTGTACAATTATAATTATTTTATTATATAGTGATTTTATGTTATGTTAATATCAGATATTAAAGACAAATCCCAATAATTTATGCTATTTTTAAAATTACTATTTTCCATCCCCCACTAGTCTAATTCAATGTATCATAGAGGTCCAATAGAATTCAAACTCGTTAATAATTTCATCTATCAATGTATGATGTGTATTTCTCTTTAGGTAATTTGAGTTTTGGTTTATTATTATGAAAAATTAATATTCACCATGATGATGTAAATTAATATTTATATAGAGATAATATTTAGAACAATATTTAACACAATTATTAAATATAAATAAATATTCTATAGATGATATTGCTATAGATAAAACTTAAATATAATGTAAATTAAATGATTTGATTGGTTATATCGTGTACGAATTAATAGATATATCTTATGGTATTTCTTATTATATAAAGTAATATCATATTTGTTGGTCGGAGTGGAAACTCAAGGGGGGGGGGTGAATTGAGTTCCAATTAAAATTTCTGTTAAAATATTGTCTATTAAAATCCCCCAATTTATAAAGCAAGTTAAACTTTAGTGAATTTATACAGATTGTAAATGTTCACTTAGATTCTCAAAGATTTATTAGGTCTCAGTTAATTTAACCACAAGATTAAACTAAATTTTGAAACTAACCTACTAATTTACAATAAGTGTAACCACTTGCTAATTTAACTATCAAAGTAAATTTAAAATGGTTTTGTATTTCAAAGTAACAGTAGTGGAATAGAAAAGATATATGTAGTATACTGTAAACTTAAACTAAAGATGTACAGCATATATAACAATAGGTTCAGTCTCAAGCCGAGACTTAGTCCTCTCAAATTTATAAAAATTTGATCCACACCCTGGATCGGGGTTAACAACAGTTTAAAAAACTGTCCAGGCCACGGAGGGACCTCTACCATAGTTCTTCGTGGGAAACAAAACAAAAAACAGGCCACACAATGGCCTCTTCCACATTTGTCGTGGGTAAACAAGAGTTAAGAGTTTTGGAGTGAGGATTTTGATATCCTCCAGTTTAGTGCATGAGACAGTGTGTGTGTGTGTGAGATATACAGAGTACACCACACTGCTCGAAAGTAAATAAACAAATCACTTATAGAGAACAGATAAGAGTTTAGAAAGCTCTAGTGATTATCAATGCAGCTCTGGACTCATTGGATTTAGAATAAATTCTTATGAGTCCTTCTCTGATTTTTCTGTTGAAAAATAGAGTGTCGTGGTTCAGCTTGTGTTCCACCAGTGAGAATGATATCTTGATTTTTCATGTGTTCTTCAGTGGTTTTGTATTGCACTCATGAGAGTTCCTTAAATTTCTTGTAATCTTCTTCATTCTCAGGATTGTTCTTCTAGTTTAGCACAGTGCACTTGGGCGTATGTAAGTTCATCTTGTTGTATCGTCACACTTGTGTACCTGTACTGCAGCTCAATCTTCCTTATATTCCACGAGTTCTGGAAGTAGGAATGATTCCATTTTTATAGGTACGAGATACAGTTTCTTGACCTGCCAAAAACTATCATTAAATAACATTAATTTCATTAAAAACATCAAATATGACCGTTAGCATTATTTAATTTATATTAACAAAATATTAAGAAATAGTGTCACAGTGATTATGTAAACGGTGTCTTCTTCACGGTATGTGCTTCACGGTGTCTGGGTCACGGTGTGTTCTTCACGGTGTCTGGGTCACGGTGTGTCCTTCACGGTGTCTGTCTGACTGTGACTGTGTCTTGCACACAGCCTGTCTTACTGTGTCAGACATCACGGTGTCTCTATACTTGAAAAAATATATGTATTTAGACTTAAACAGTAATATGAAGAATATGGATTTAGCTTGATTATTAGAGAGTAAGAGAAGTTAAAATAGAAATATAAAGGCTTGATAATATAAGTGAGATTTGTGATCATGTATAAGACTTGTAATTAATAAAGGGAGTAATTAACATCAATAATATTTTCTATCATTAATGTGTAGTTATTATTGAGATTGGAGATCATTAACAAGATGTTCAATGAGGATTGAGATTAATTAATAGTAATATGATTTTTTATCATTAAAACATGATTAATACATGAGGAGTCCAACAATATCCCCCCTTTTGATGATCACAAATCATTGTATATGTAAAATAGGAAAGAGATGAAATATTAGAGAAGATAATAGATTCGACAATTAGAATACTAATACTTGTACTTTTACTTGGACTTTTTCTCCCACTTTTGGGATTATCAAAAAGTAGAGAAAGTGATGTGAAACACTGTTGTTGTCATTAAAAAGGTTCAGAATAAAACATACAGAAGAAATACAAACAGTAAATAGAAAAAGATATCCCATCAAAAAGAGAATAGTAACTTGACTATTCAGTGATCGACCTTTTCCTTGCCTTTATCAGTAGCAGAATCGGGGGATGACGTAGAAGAAGGAATAGATGTAGTAGATAGAGTGGGTAAGGGTAGACCTTAAAAAATGGAGGGAGCCAAAGATGGTGCAGTAGAAGATCCAGTCTGTGGTTGGTCAAGAATGACTGGCCGGATTTGAGAAAGAGCTTGGATGACTGACATGGCAGTGGAGGCGAGGGAAGGTAGACTAGGTCTAAGGGGTGAAATAGCTAGAGCAACAATAGCAGTACGCTGGACATGAAGATATGGCTTCAAAATATTGATGAAATCATTAATGATTTCTCCACCATATTGCAATCCTTTTCAAAATCGTCGTTATTATCCATGATTTTTTTAACAATCTGGTGAACTCTGTAAGATTCTGAACTTGATCTTTAAAAGCGTGAGTCACTGGAGGGATTTTTAAGTTTTCCACAAGATACATAAAGTTATTTTTCATATGAATTTTAGAGAAAATATGAGTAAGATAAAAATCTATCTTCTTGGCGATCTCCTATTGAGAATCATTGGCTATCTTAGAATGGATCAGGACAAGATCAAGTGCTCTATCACTATTATTCATAACTTCAGCCAGAGGAGACAGATCTAAACCACTGAAAACATTATGAATTTCTTCCTTGATTATTGATCTAAACATAGAAGTATCCAAATAAGGTGTGGAGGTCGGGCCAAAGGGAGAAGAAGCCTTGACAGCTTCAGTTAGAACATTGAGCTGTTTTAAAACTTTCTGCAAACATCTAGTGTACTCATCTGTGAGATTATTTATATTTTTTACAAGCTCCCCCATGCATTCCATCATTTTTTTGTATCTTTTTCCAATATTCTAATCAAAATACAGTAGATAAGGATGCACTTGAGACACAATCTCTTTAGAAATGGTGGAATCAGTTGGTTCAGGAGAAGCAGAAACAGGTGCAGGGGCAGAAAAAGAAGTAGGCATAGGCCCTAATCTTGAAGACAGTTCTTATTGCAAGTTTTCTACCAAACCTTTAAAATTTTCAACATTATCACTATGAAACCTATTTTAAACCCTGACTTCTTGAATCTCACAGGTCATCCTCGGTTGAATATGCAAGATAATGTTTTCCAGCATAATTGAGGCATATTATTGACTTAACTGAGTCCCAGGACGAGGTTGAGTGGACAAAATCTTCTCAACACCAGCCAAGATTGTCTCTCCAAAGACATTAAAATCTTCCTTGGTTACAAAAGAGTGTTTCTCGGGTAAGACTGTAGGTGAAGGTAGTGGACCAGGTTCTGGTTGTGATTCAGAGTCATCTTCAGATTCAGATTCAGATTCAGATTGAGGCTCTGGTTATGGTTATGGTTATGGTTCTAGTTTTGGATGAGCTACATAATTCAGTTGAAACAAAGAAGAGAGATCTATACCAGTTGCATTCACTTTATGTGACTCACTAACATCATAAAAAATCAGAAATTCATACTGAGTGTACACCGAATATGTGACAGTAGGTTGTGATGTTTCAGCAGATGTAGATTCTATAATCTCAAGGTTTTGAGGTTCCTCCCCCTCAAAATGTGCTTTCATTTCAGATTCTTGAGGCTCAGGAAATGGGTCATGATCCACGGGATCATCTCTAATCTCTTCATCAAACTCTTTAATTTCCAGATGAAATGAAATTTCCATCCTTTCTTAAGAAGAGGGTATGTAATTAGGAACCGACTGTTCCACTGGTTTTGCTTCCAGACTTGATTATTTTTCTGACTAAAAATTATTTTTTATTAAGAACAACACTTTTACGGGAAAAGTGAGAAACCAAAGGGTCCAAAAATACATCTAAACATCCCCAAACAAAAACAGGAAAAAACAGGATACCTCATTCAAGCAACAACATCAACCACCATCCCCATGCAGGATACTCGGCAATCCCATGCAAGCATGGTCCCTCCCGATGTTTCCATCCCTCCAAAATAGCCATGTCCCAAATGGACTACAAAGATGATGATAGAGAAACCTAGCCCAATGAAGAAATCCTATGATGAATAAAAAAAAACACACAAACCACAGGCAGAGGAAAAAACCACCAAACACTTGACAGCAACAGGAGATACAAACCCAATTAGTCCGGAGGTGAAGCCTCATAGGAAAATAAAAAATTACCAAAGCATAATCTGAGCCTGTTAGTGCTTTCCTCTCTATACAGATTCCAATTCATTAACCATACCTTAGCATCAGGGTCTTCTCCAATGATGTCTTCAAATAGATCCTCCATTTTGTCCCATGTTCGGATATATTCTACTTTTCTGATTTTTCGATTATTGAAGCCTCTCATTAGGATCAAATCCTGTTTGTCAATCCACCTGACCTGCTCGCTATTGACCTCCACTTTGATAGGTCTTCGCATCATATCGTCCTCTTCCTAAGGGATGTTGACATAGAGAAATTCCTCTACCATATCCTCTTCAGACCAGATGATGGGTTCTTTTATGCTCTTTCCCGTTTTAGAACTGCTGCCCATTCCATTATTGTTCACCTTGGTCAAAAACTGGGGGTCCTCCTGCATGACAACCTTGGAAGATGATGTTTCCTTCTCACCTAGCTTAGATTTTTTACCTGACCATGTTTCCATCGGCTTTGGTAAAAATGAGTAGTCCTTGCGTTCTCTCCCTTTATTCTTCTTAAGTAGCTTCCCCTCCTCCTGGACCTTGTCAACTCCCAAACCCCCCTCAGTCTGTCCATCCCCTTCAACCTGGGCAGACTCAATGGTGTCCAAATAGTCAAAGGAGTTGAATGTCTCAACACCATCCTTGGTCCAGCACTTCCATGTTGGTGTCTTGGTTCCTCCTGAAGAAGCATCACCTTTATCATTTCTAGGTGACCAAAAAACCTCCTCATAAGGACCAGAAACAGAAGCCATGAAAATTCCCTCCTGATTTTCCACATTAACCCTTTCCATGTCATAATGAGTACCATTTAAACCAGACTCAATGTCCATACCCGCATCATTGCACTGAGAATATAGTTCCAATGGTTGTTTCATACCATTAAGATCTCTGATCAACCTATTGAGTACATCCTTGACCCTGGCTTCAGGTGAGTTAGGAGCTGGCTTTGAAGACGCTTCCATTTGGGTACTGCGATTAGGCATTGAGACATCCAACTTCAGAGGTAAATCCAAATTTCCATCAAGCATACTCATACCATTGTTTACAGGGGATACAACCACATCCTCATTATGTAATGAAATACTAGGCCCAATGGGTTCTGAGGTGCCCGCTGTTTGCAACTCTAGTGGGGAAATTCTGCTATCAGCCAAGTTTGAAGACTTCTGAAACAGTTTACGACAGCCCTATTGAATATGACCCCGTCGACAACAGGAAGTGCAATAGTCATACCAGTTCTCAAAAGTCACCGGTTGGTGGCACCAAATCTTGTTTTCCACCTCAATCCATACTTCTTCAACATGAGGTTTGGATACGTCGACTTCTACACAGATTCGGGGTGCTATCAGATGGCACAGAGTTCTCGATCGCTCATCAAAAGCCAAAAACCGTCCAACCAGATTACCTAAAAATTACAGAATAGCGGGGTTCTGGAAGGGAAGGGGTAGACCCGGAAAGCTCACCCAGATAGCCGTAGATGGTGAATCCCTATTCCAATTAAAGTCGTAGCTCCACCAAAGGAGGAAGAAATGTAGACACCCGTAGGAACGAAGGCCTTTAGACCAAAACCGAGCAAGATCGTCATCATTGGAAAACCGCAGAGAGACGTGACGAGAGTCCAGGAGCCTGACGACTACGTGATCTTGAAGGGGTAGAGATTCATTGGCGAAGCAAGCAAAACTACCTAGGGAAGGGCGCTGACGGACAAATCGAGCTATTAGAGATAACCCATGGAGATTAGAAGCCTCAGAAAACTGTTGTAGGGAGAGTGGATGCGATGGAGCCCCTCAGCGAAGGATGAGTTTCTGGATTGACATCCTCACTAGAAGAAGGAGCTTCTTCTTCACTAAAACCAACAACAACTTCCTCTCTTGAAGGAATTTCAATAGGAACATCAGCATGGACAACAATCCTTTCTTTCTCAACATGAGCTGCTTCCTCTTGAGGTATTGCAGCCTCTACTCTAGGTGGTACTTTAGCTGCCACTTCCTCCTCCTCCTCTTCTTCTTCTTCCTAATATTCAGCCAAATCATCTGGTTCTAAACCAGGATCAGCTAGGTTCTTATGTCTTCTTGGATAATCAACAGGATTATACTTCTTATACAATTGACGATTATCCTCAACCCATTATTTCTTCCAGGGGTTCCAACTAATCTTCATCCTTTTGATGATAGGCTTGGATAAGCAGAAATCAAAGTCCTCTAGCTTTTCTTCATTCGGTCCAACAACTCCTTTTTCAACTAGCATGGATGAAATAATCCTTGAGTAAAACAAGGAGGTGGTTTTGGAAGTGACTTTAATCAGCTCACAGATATGATTAATAACATACATGCATAGGTTGATCTTATGGCAATTATTTAACAGGTGAATCAAGAACACATCCTGATACTCTATCATAGAAAAATCCCCTTTTCTCGGACAAGTCAAATTTGGAACAAACTTGAATAGCAGTCTAGTTTCTCCATCTAGTTCTGCAGCTATATCCCTTCGCTTGGTGCCATTACCAGTTAAGGTTTCTAATGCATTTTCCAGATCAAAGATGTCAGATGATGGAGGAGGGTCTCTCTGGTAATCCTCACAAACTCCTTCATGAGGAATCCTTAGGCATGCATCCCAAAACCTCGAAGAGAATGAACACTTTTGTCCATTTATCCAACTTTTCACCATAAAAATTTCTCCAAAATCGAAGGAAAACTTCACATATTGGTAGAATTGAGATACCAAACTTGGATAAATCGGTCTATCTTGTCCAGATAACCATTAAATCCATCCTTGTTCTTTTAAAACTTTCGAGACTAACGAATTTCTAGACAGCAGCCACTCAGGGAAAATCTCTTTTTCAGGAACTACTATACGGTTAACATGGTTTGGGTTCAGGGGTCCTTTAGGTGCTATCCTCAGTATCCTCTTCTGGTTATTATAGTGGCGCTTCTCGAATGAGGGTGAAGATGGATTCTTCATCCTTGGCATCCACTGAAGGTTCATGCGAGAGAGGAGAAGGTTTTCAAGAATGAGAAGATTCAATAGAGATTTCGGGTAAGGAATCAAATGAAACCCTTAAGTATTATCATTTGGAAATGTCAAACGTCATAAAAACAAATATATGGGAAATAAAATAGCGGTGAAATAAAAAATTTCCTTGATACAGGTTAAAATAATAGTAAAACTAATCTTCACGGTGTGACCGTGAGTAGGCATTACGGTGTGATGAAAAACAGTCATCACAGTTAGACAGTTGGTGGTCGTCATGGTGAGACAGTGAGGTGATAGACCATGAGTACAAGGTGTTAAACTGTGAAACCGTAAGCATGAAACAATAACTATAAAATAGTGAGCATGAAACTGTAAAGTAAAATATAGTAATGTATTAAAAATTAAGATAGTAAGATATCTATTTATGATTAATCATGCCAAGATCATGTATGATGTAGTCTAATCTCTCAGAATTTAGTGGTTTAGTGAATATATCAGCAAGTTGATATTCAGTACCAATGAATTCTAAAGTGATATCACCTTTTTGATAATGATACCTTAAAAAGTGATGTCTTACATCAATATGTTTTCTCCTGGAATGTGAAACAGGATTCTTAGAAGTGTTAATAGCACTTGTGTTTTCACAATTTATTGGGACATGTCTGAATTGATATCCATAGTCTAGTAATGTGTGTTTTATCCACAAAATTTGTGCACAACAACTACCAGCATCTATGTATTCAGCTTCTACAGTAGATAATGCAACATAATTTAGTTTCTTACTACACCATGATACTAGTGACTTGCCTAAAATGTGACACGTTTCAGAGGTTCTTTTTCTATCTGACTTACATCCAACAAAATCAGAATCAGAATAACTAACTAATTCAAATGATTGTTCTTTTGGATAGAACAGTCCTAAATTGGGAGTATGCTTGATGTATTTGAAAATTCTCTCTACAACATTTAAATATGACTCTTTAGGGTTTGCTTGAAAACGAACACACATACACACACTAAACATAATATCAGGACGACTAGAGGTCATGTAGAGTAGACTTCCAATCATTCCTCTATAAGTGGTTTGATCAACAGATTTACCATCTTCATCAAGATCCAACTTATAGATGGTACTCATGGGAGTGTCACTACTTTTTTTGCAATCCAATCCAAAACGTTTTAAAATATTTCTTGTATATTTACTTTGAGTTAAAATAATTCCATCATCGTTTAGAAATATTTGAAATCCAAGGAAAACTTTGAGTTCTCCCATTAAACTCATCTCCAATTCATTTTGCATCATTTTAGAAAAATCAGTAAATAGGGAATTTCTTGATGATCCAAAAATAATATCATCTACATAAATTTGTACAACTAAAACATCTTTAGAAATTCATTTTATAAAAAGAGTAGGATCATCTATTCCTTTTGTGAAACCTTTAGAAATTAGAAAAGTACTTAATCTATCATACTAAGCTCTTGGAGCTTGCTTTAAACCATATAAAGCTTTTGATAATTTGAAAATATTATTTGGAAAATGAGGGTTTGAAAATCCAGGTGGTTTTTCAACAAAAACATCCTCATCGATATATCCATTTAAGAATGCACTCTTGACATCCATTTGATATAGTTTTGAAATTTAGATGTGCTGTATAAGCAAGTAAAATCCTAATGGCTTCTAATCTGGATACAAGAGCAAAAGTCTCCTCATAGTCAATTAATTCCTCTTGACTATAGCCTTGTGAAAATAATCTAGCCTTGTTTCTAACTATATTTCCATATTCATCTACTTTATTTCTAAACACCCATTTAGTGCCTATGGTAAAGGCATCCTTAGGTCTTTCTACTAGTTTCCAAACATTATTTCTTTCAAACTGATTGAGTTCTTCTTGCATAGCAATTACCCAAAATTCATCATTAATAACATCATCAATGTTTTCAGGTTCAAGCTATGACAAGAAGGCTTGATGTTCAACCTAATTTCTAATAGAAGCTCTAGTCTGTGTCCCTCTATCCAGATTTCCTACAACAGCATCTAAAGGACGATTCTTTAGAATTCTAGTTGATCTAGTAAAGGTAGAACTAGAAATTTCAGGTTCATCTATAGGTTCAGGTTCATTAGGAGCAGATTCTGGAATAAGTCAAGAACTGGTTGTATTTACAGTAGGTTCATTGATATTTTCATTAAGGTTGAGAACAGATAAATCTTATTCTAGATTTTCAAGAGAGGTTTTAGACTCATGTGGATCAGTTTCATCAAATTTGATGTGAACAGATTCTTCCACACACTTGGTTCAATTATTGAAAACTCTATAGGCTTTACTAGTTATAGAATATCCTAAAAAGATTCCTTCATCACTCATAGAAGCAAACAAGTACAGATTATCCATTGTATTGAGAATAAATACTTTACAAAAAAATAATATAAAGTAACTAACTTTAGGTTTTATATTGTTCTAAAGTTCATAAGGGGTATTTTTGAGAATAGGTCTGACTAAGACTATATTAATGATATAAAAAGCTGTATTCATAGCTTCAACCCAAAAGTAAATAGGCAGGTCATATTCATTAAGCATAGTTCTTGCTATTTCTTGCAGGGTTCTATTCCGTCTTTCTACTACACCATTCTGCTGAGGTGTTCTAGGAGCAGAAAATTTATGATTATAGCCATTGTGTGAGAAATAAGATTCAAAGTCTTAATCTTAAAACTCACAACCATGATCACTTCTCAAAGTTTTAATCTTAAGTCCACTAATATTTTCTACAGATTTGTAGTATTTAATAAAGTAAGAACAAGCTTCACTTTTGTGAGTTAATAAGTATACCCAAGTATATCTAGAAAAGTCATCTACTATGACATAGACATAGTGCTTCCCATTTGTACTAGAAAATCCTGATGGACCAAACAGGTCCATGTGAACCAACTCGAGTGGTTGAGAAGTTGAAACTTCTTTCTTTGGTTTGAAAGAGATGTTGTGTTGCTTTCCCTTTTGACAGGGATTACACACTTTGTCATTTGGAAACTCAAGTTTGGGTAAGTCTCTAACTAAGTTCTTCCTAGTCAGTTTTCTAAGTGAGTGTATATTGTAGTGTGCTAATCTCCTATGCCATAACCAAGACTCTTTATGAAAATCATTTAAACAAGTAACATTTTTCTTAGCTAGAGAATTCATATCAACAACATAAATATTCTCATTTCTCAAAGAAGAAAATACAAAAACATTTTTAGAATTAAAAACATTACAGGATTAATTTTCAAACTTGTCATTAAAACCATCATCACACAATTGGTAAATACTTAATAGATTATATTGATGTCCATCAACAAATAATACTTTATAACTTAAAACTGAATTAGTGTTACCAATTTGGCCTAGGCCGATGATCTTTCCTTTAGAATTATCACCAAAGGTGACATAGCCTCCATCAACATTTATTAAACTCTTGAAGCATGAGTAATACCCAGACATATGTCTTGAACATCCACTATCCAAATACCATGTCATCTTGTGGGAACTCTTTAAGCAGGTTTCCTAAAAAACAGTTTTAGATAGAATATGATTTTGGTACCCAGATCTTCTTGGGTTCAGACAGGTTAGAAATCAATGATTTTGGTACCTAAATTTGTCTTATGGGTCTCATATAATTTATAGAATCAAAATATTTTGATATATAAACTCTATTTGATCAACAAAAATATGAGTAACTAGTTGAAGAATATCAATTTTCAGAACTAGAACTAGCAGTATTCTGTCCAGATTTAGGAAGAAATCTATTCTTAGTAATCTATCTCTGTCTAAGTTTGTAGCATATTCCAGTAGTGTATTTAGGTTCCACTTTCTTTCCTAGCATTTGAGTTAGAGTTTTCTTTCCATTTTTGAACTTCTCTAAGTCCATTCTAAGTTTTTCATTTGACATTTTCAGTTCAGTTTTTTCCTTTCACAGTTGAGTATTTTTGTCTTTTTCAATAGTAAGTTCAGTTTTAACAGTTGTAGTGAGAGCATGCTGTTTCTTCAATGATTTTCATTTATCCTTAAGTTCATTGCATGTATCTTCTAGTATATTACAATATTCAAATAATTCCTCACTAGTAATGTTTTTAGAATCCAAATCAGATTCAGTTCCAGAATAATCGGAATTTAAAGCTGGAGTATCTAAGATTACCTCAGATGTGTTGGTCATGAAACACATGTTGGCACATTTCTTTTCAGAATCATACATTTCAGATTCACTTGTGTTGTCATGAGAATCACTCCAGGTAGCCTTCATATATTTCTTGTATATAATGTCCTTATAGTCATATTTCTTCTTGAATTTTATCTTTGGAAAGTCTTCTTTAATGTGTCCTTTTCTTTTGCACTTGTAGCAAAAAATGTCATCACTTTTATCTGGATTTTTCTAGTCCTTCTTCCAATGTCCCTTATTGTCATACTTTCCCTTGTAATTTGATTTTATAAAGAATTTCTTCTTCCTTTAAATTTTCTTAAACCTTCTGGCTATTTGAGCCATTTCAGCATCACCATCGGAGTCTAAACTTTCACTTGTTGAACTGTCAGTTTGTATTTGAGCTTTTTCTTTGTCCTTGCTCTTTGAAGCAGTAGTCTTGAAAGCCACTGATTTCCTGTTTGATTCATCATCTTCCTATTTATTCACCTTGAGTTCTTCCTCATACATCATAATCTTACCAATCAGCTTTTTGACAGGTAGAGCTCCAATGTCACAGGCCTCTCTAATTGAAATAGATGTGCCTCTCCATCAGTCTGGTAGACACCTCAATATCCTCATAATTTGTTCCTTTGCTCGAATAGCCTTTCCTATTGAATTCATTGTATTGAATATCTCATTGAACCTGAGATACATATCAGAAATAGGTTCATCAGTATTCATTTTAATATTTTCATATTTAATAGTGTAAGTATTCAATCTAGTTTCTTTAACATTTGTTGTTCCTTCATGAGATACACCAAGAGTATCCAATATTTCATAAGCAGTTTTGAAATCAGAAATTCTATTAAACTCTTCGCCTCTTAAAGCACAATACATGGCATTCATAGCTTTACAATTAATATTGTAAGCAGTCTTTTTTAGGTTCATCCCAAGTTGTTCTTTCAGTTTCTGGAATGTTATATTGAGACTCTATAATAGTCCAAATATCAAAACCCATACTTTCGAAATGAATTTTCATTTTAAGATTCCACTGGGCATAGTTATTACCATTAAAGAAAGGTGGCCTGTTAGTAGCATCACCCTCTAGTCTATTGTCCATAGCTATATTTTAGAAGAGAAATTTTAAAGAGATAAAATTTAGAACTTACATAAATTTTAGGTTTTTAAAGATTCAACTAAAATCATAGTTGAAAAACAGATTGTTTTGAAATCATTGAAAAAAAACCTTCCTCTGATACCAAATGTTGGTCGGAGTGGATACTCAGGGGGGGTGAATTGAGTTCCAATTAAAATTTCTGTTAAAATATTGTCTATTAAAATCCCCTAATTTATAAAGAAAGTTAAATAGTGGTGAATTTATACAGATTGTAAATGTTCACTTAGCTTCTCAAAGATTGATTAGGTCTCAGTTAATTTAACCACAAGATTAAACTAAATTTTGAAACTAACCTACTGATTTACAATAAGTGTAAACACTTCATAATTTAACTATCAAAGTAACTTTAAAATGATTTTTTATTTCAAAGTAACAATAGAAAAATATAAAATATATATGTAGTATAATTTAAACTTAAACTAAATATGCACAACAGATATAACAAGAGGTTCAGTCTCAAGCTGAGACTTAGTCCTCTCAAATTTATATAAATTTGATCCACACCCTGGATCAGGGTTAAAAACAGTTTACAAAACTATCCAGGCCATGCAGGGACCTCTACCACAGTTCTCCATGGGAAACAAAACAAAGACCAGGCCACACAAGGACCTCTTCCACAGTTGTTGTGGGTAAACAAGAGTTAAGAGTTTTGGAGTGAGGATTTTGATATCCTCCAGTTCAGTGAAGGAGATAGTGTGTGTTTGTGAGATATACAGAGTACACCAAACTAATCAAAAGTAAATAAACAAATCAATTAGAGAGAACATATAAGAGTTTAGAAATATCTAGTGATTAGCAATGTAACTCTGGACTTGTTGGATTCAGTAGAAATGCTTCGAAGTCCTTCTCTGGTTTTTCTGTTGAAAAACAAAGTGTCGTGGTTCAACTTGTGTTCCACCAGGGAGAATGATCTCTTGATTTGTTGCTTATTCTTCAGTGGTGTTGGATTTCACTCATGAGAGTTCCTTGAAAGTCTTGTAATCTCCTTCTTTCTCAGGATTGTTCTTCTAGTTTAGCACAGTTCACTCGGGCATATGTAAGTTCTTCTTGTTGTATCGTCACACTTGTGTACGTGTACTGCAGCTCAATCATCCTCATATTCCACCAGTTTTGGAAGTAGGTATTATTCCCTTTTCATAGGTATGAGATAAGGTTTCCTAACATGCCAACAACTATCATTAAATAACATTAATTTCATTAAAAACATCAAATATTACCATTATAATTATTTAATTAATATTGAAAAAATGTTAAGAAATGGTGTCACAGTGATTATTTAAACGGCGTCTTCTTCACGGTATGTGCTTCACGATGTCTGGGTCACGGTGTGTCCTTCACAGTGTCTGGGTCACGGTGTGTCCTTCACGGTGTCTGGGTCACGGTGTGTCCTTCACGGTGTCTGGGTCACCGTGTGTCTTTCACGGTGTCTGGGTCACGGTGTATCCTTCACGGTGTCTGTCTGATTGTGACTGTGTCTTGCACACAGTCTCTCTTACTGAGTAAAACATCACGGTGTCTCTATACTTGGACAAATATATGTATTTAGACTTAAACAATAATATGAAAAATATGGATTTAGCTTAATTATTATAGAGTAAGAGAAGTTAAAACACAAATATAAATGCTTGATAATATAAGTGAGATTTGTGATCACGCATAAGACTTGTAAATAATAAAGGAAGTAATTAACATTAATAAGATTTTCTATCATTAATGTGTAGTTATTATTGATATTGGAGATCATTGACATGATTTTCAATGAAGATTGACATTAATTAATAGTAATAGGATTTTTATCATTAAAAAATGATTAATACATGAGGAGTCCGACAATATTATTTTTTATAGGTTTACCATATATAGTATAATGTTTCTAAAATTTTATAACCTTCAAATGTCATATTATATGACATATATATATATATATATTTATGAAAGAATCATATTTTTTTGAAAATCATAATTCATGATTTGTATGATTTTTATGATTATCAATGATAGTTGAATGATATGTTTTTAATATTAAAAATTATTCAACCAATAGATATTATTGATTATAAACATTGGGGATAATGATTGGTTAAATGTAAAAAATGTTTTAATTTCCTGTAAATAACTCATAAATTTTATAGAAAATGAGTAAATTTATTCATAATTGGGGAGTGTCCTAAAGGGATATATAACAAGTTCATATTATTGAGATGGTGGTATTCCATTGTACGATCATAGACAAAGATCTCTCTATCAAATATATCATCTCTCCCTTCAACCTTCTTGTTTTTTAATTGGATATAGAATCATATAGATGAATAAATATGGGTCACTCCGAAATAGTTAGATTATTTAGATCAATAGACTGATACCCCATAGAGGGGGGCATATTGGTTTCCCATATTGTATCTTCATCAAACCACTTTGATAGATGAAAAGGGACTAACCCATATCGGTGATACTAATATGTATTTTATTTTATATTTCATAGAGTTTCTCATTTTATAGCATGGTGATCTTTTGAATAAGGTTTATAATATACAATAGTATACCAAAAAAGTGTTTTTTAATCTATAAAAACCCTTTAGTAGTTGCATAGCTTAACCATGCTTCATTATTCAAGAAATAATAATTGATATATATATATATATATAGTTTTATATATAACATTATAAATTGTTATAAATGATATAAAAATTTATTTGTGGATTGTCTTAGGATATTAGACACCATAAGATATGATAAGACCTCTTCTTATGGTATTGGATATTGTAGCATCAAAATTTAGAACAATCCTTCATGTTTTTGATATATCATAGAATATGATACATGGAGTCATATGGGATAATAAAACATATTTCATGTTTCAAAACAAATCATCATGGTTTAGGGATTATATTGATCCTCCCAAAATATACAATTAACATGCCAATAAAGAAGATTTTGAGAAATGGGATTATCTAAAAAAACTATAACAAACAATGAAACATGATGTACATTGTGATATAATGTATATTAAGAAATTTGATATACAAGGAATAATTTTTGTTTATTATATTCAATTATGCATTGAATTAAGGAATATATAAAATAATTATAAGTTTTAAAAAATGTATTTTGTTATATTAATTTAATATTTAATTTATCTTTTAATAAATTAAATACAAAATGTTTATAATTAATCATTAAACATTTATGAATCTTTTATTAAATAACTATAAATAATATTAAATGTACACAATAAATATTTTTTGAAATTATATGGACCTATTATAATTTGGAAATAATTTTTTTAAAGAAATAATAAATATAATTTTTAAAGTTTTTATAAATTAGAAAATAAGAAAAATATTTAAGTGTTTATATTACACATTATGACTTATTCATAATAATTAATTTAAAATAATGAAATTAAATTTCTTTATTTAAGAAAATAATTAAACCATGTAAAAATGGGTTTTTACCATTGATATGGTCAAGGTTTAATTAATATAAAATATATGACATCATTAATACTTATGTATTATATTAAAAATTAATATACTTAATTTTCATATTTTAGTGATCATATTTTTAAAATAAATGTCATATAAATGGATAATGGGACGGAGTTCATATTTAAAATAAACAAAAAGTCTTTATATTTATCTAATTATGGATTGCCCATAATGAATTAAAATACAATTAGTTGATTATTAGTTATATATTAATAAATTATTTTATAATAAAAATCACATGTATAAATTTATAAATTCTCCAATTCTTTATTTTATTTAATTTTTATCCATGAATTTATTTTTCATAAAATGAATACCAGTTTTTAGTTTATAGTGTTGAAATAATTCTCTAAATTATTAATCATGCATATAAGGAGTTAAATAATAGGCATGATAATTGATTTTGTTTACCACTATCTTGTCTTTCTCTTATATTGGGTTTTGAGATTAAATTTAAATATTGATTATAGTTTATACAAGTTAGTTCACTAGGGAAAAATCTGTTTAAATTGATGCCTCTAAAATGATGGTTGTCTGTAACTAACTTTATAAATGTCTGTACAATATTTTATTTTAAAAATATGATAAAAAATATTTATTGATGCTTCTTTACATCAGTCATCCATATAATCGACCTCAAAATCATTTTAAAAAGATTATAATATCATGCCTCTAAAGTTAATTATTTTTAGATAATTGACCATTATCAACCCTCCGACCATATTTCTTGATCCAAAACCTAATCCCCTCATACATTAACTCTACTCATTGTCACCCTCCAAACATCCTCTATATCCATCCACTGTTGATTTTTATCCACATCTATTAGACATCCTCTACTTCCCACATCCGTCTTCCTCCTATCATGATCAAATCTCCCTTATGTTAATGTAAAATTGTTTTTTAATATTATTTTTAAATAATAGAGTATCCATCTAATGAATATATGAATTTGATCTTAATTTATTTATCCAATATTTTATTTCATTATCATTATGATTTAGGGGTTTGAATATTGGATATTTTAATTTTTTTCTATAGTAAGAATGTAATGATTAAAAATTGTATTAATTTTGATCATAATGGTTGTTCAATTAATAAAGATAATTATTTTACAAAAAAATATTATTAATCCTTGATATATGTTTTTCGTTATAGATTCATTTGAAAGAAATATTCATTTTAATGAATTATTGTAAAAATAGAATATATTTTTTGAATACTAGTTATTGTTCTATACTTATCATTGAAAAGATTGTTTTTACCGTGGATTTGATAAATATATTTTTTATAATAATGATTGATTTTTTTCAATATTAATTACAAAATAATTGATATTTTTCATGTACATCCCAAAATTTACATTGTATGAATAAAACATTTCTTTACTAATCATTTTGAATTATAATAAATGAATACTTTTCAATAAAGAAAATTTTTATGTGGATTGAAAATTAATTTTTAAACTGATAGTTATTTAGAAAATTTCATGTATAATGTGTTTTAATAATAAAAAAATTTATTTATATATTTATTATTTTAAAATATTCCATTTTTATTTTTAAAAAACAAAAATCTTAATATGTAATATTTTAGTTGTATATTTCATTATTTTTTATCAAAAATATAATATAACTTTAAATTATATTTCATTTTAATTTTTTTTTATATTTTTTGTAAATGATTTGAAATTTGAATAAAATTTATAAAAAATTGAAGATTCATATTTACTAACATTAAGATGTTTTAATGTTTTTTAATTTACCACTAATCAAATTACAAGACCTTTTTGTTACGCATAATATATACAAGAGCGATTCACAAAACATCTTTCTTTGTAGAATATTTTATAGGGATATAAATAGAAATTACATTCAAATTTCCTGATATATATATATAATATGTTATAAACAATGTATATAGAGACTAATAATTGTTTAAAAAAATTTATATATTTTAACACAAAATATATTATTTATTTGATTTTGTTCTAATTTTTTATCATTATTGTTATTGAATTTTTTATTTTTTATTTCATTTTCAATTATTATTTATTTATACAAATTCTAATTTTATATACTAATTTAAAATAACTTATATTCAATGATTTTAATGTTTTATATGATAATGAATTATTTTTGGGATACTACAATGATAATATGTAATGAATATTAGGTAGGGGTTAATGATTGTTTTAATTTTTGAAATGAAATATTTCAAACCGAGTAATATAATGTTATCCATTCATGTTGTGTTTATATATTTGAATTTTAGAAAGAAGTGAAATTAAATATCATTAGTTTTTTATGGATTCAATGCATGTTATAGTCCTTCGATCTGTCATGGGAAAGTTGAGTAGAATTCATGTACTAAACATATAAGATATTTTCATGATTATAATTTTAATAATATTGAATAAATGAGTCATTGTATTGAAGTGGAATCAATTGTAAAAAATAGTAAATGGAGTGATTATATATTGATGTTGAAAATTAATCTCTTTTAGAATGATCAAAAGCTAATGTTTTATCAACAATGTTATGATTTGAAAATTTAAATTCCAATATTTGATTTATAGATACGAGTTTTATAGACATTATAGAGTTGTTAAAATAAAATCTTCCAGAAAATAATAATATGCCAGATTAAAATTATAATTAATTTTTTTTGAGTTGTATTTGGATAAATGAAGACACATGGTTTATCTAATTACTATGTATTATATACGAAGGAATATGTAGGTATGTTAGTGTGTCTTTTAAGTGGGACATCATGGAATATATTGAATTAATTTTTTTGTTTATTTATCTATATGCAAATTTTGAAAACACTTACTAATAGAATTTGGTTACTTATTAAAATTACTCAGTCAAAATATTTATTTTCATATACTAACGATTGGTGTTTTTTAATGGCCTGTAAATGAGTGATTAAATTTTGGAAAATTTTGCTATCCAAATAATTTTCTATATAGAAATAAAATAGATCATTAGTTTCTTATATTAAAAATTGATGTAATAAATATTATACATTGAATATTTTTGAAGGTAAATAATCCGTATTATATCCTTAATAGAAATCATAGTTTATGGTGTTTTTATTTTAATTTTAAAAATTATATTCCAAATTTCCTTATAAAGGAAAAATTTTTCAATCATAGTATAATTATTCTCTACAAAAAAATTGTCTAGAAATGATATTGATATCAAATTTTCCACATTAATAGATGATTTTGAGTTCTCATGGAATTATTGTATCAGAGTGCAAAATTCATATAAAAATTAACATTATCAATTTCCATAAATGGTTACGTTCAGTATAAATGACATCCCAACATATGGGTTTTTTATTTATACAATGTAAAACTGTATAAATATTATCTAATTATTGAAAAAGGGAATTCAATTTATCTGAAAAACGTGGGGTAAAAATATAGTATGTGGGTTATCAAATTTTTTCTATTGACCTTTATTATCGAATTTTTTGAAAGGAATTAAATGTCTTATAAGAAATTGATAGATCTAAAAATACATTTTTAATTGACCAGTACTTTGATAGGGTGAAAAATAATGATTCATTCTTTGGAAGGACCATAAGATCATATAATTCTACATATAATTGGATGTGATGATAAAATTATTTTTAGATTATTTATTAGATATTTTATAAGATCAAAAAAATGAAGTGATGTGTTTTGGGAAGAATATATATGGGTATTTTATTAGAACACTATAAGATATTAAATTTAAGGGAAATGATGATTTTAATGAATGATGGGATATACTATCCATGGGAATAAATTTAAATATTTTACTACACCTAATTTAAGATAAACATAGCTTCCTATACCTTGTAATACATTATCCATGGGGGATAAAATAAATTTTTTATTGTATGAATGGTTTCAAGGTTTCCCATGTGTATTCATCAAATGATATATTAGTGATTAATTACAATAAATTTTTAGTTCTCGAGTCCAAATTAAAGTGGATTGTTTTTTAATAGTGGAGTTATGGAAGTTTAATTTAGAAATAAACTATTAAATATGATTATATTTGGATATCCAAGTGATTATTATATTATTGGAACACATGAAAACAAATATTTATGCACTTGATCCATTAAATGGATTGTGGTATATCATTTTTATAGGAAACAAAAGAATATTTGGGTAATGAAAAAGTTGATAATGCTGAATAATTATTAGAGATACTTATTCATATATAAATGATATAAATTAATATTTATGAGCATGGTAGAAACATTGTTCATTCTATACAAAATGAGCATGAAGAAGGAATATGGTGAAATAATCATCTAGTAATCACCTAATATTTTAAATATTTTATATTTATTTCCATCATAACCTTTAATGTTCATTAAATATAGAGATATATTATTTATAATTATATTATTTATTTATTATAAGTTTTTTTAAATTTTTTTATTAAATTAATTAGTACTAAAAAATGATAAATAATATTGTTTCCTTCAATATAATACATCTCATATCTCCTAAATGTTCCATAATTTTTAGTACATCAGTTTATAATATTAAAATATATATTAAAATATATATATTTTTTTTGTTGTAAAATTCACTAATTGGTATTCAATTTTAATAGAAAAAAGTTATATGTACTTCATATTTTATAATTTTTTTATAATTGGATATATTAAAATATGTTTTTTCAAATGGTTCAGTCATTTATATCATTGAATGTTGACAATACAAAGACTTATAATGAAGATATTCTATATTCATCTACATATAGGACTCACCAAATTATAAGAAAAGTGTAGTATTGTAGGACTAGTAAACATAAATACTCAAATTAACCTCAATTATCACATGATTATAGTTAGGATAAGAGGAAACCTATATATTTAAATGGAAATTGAAATCCTATAAGTCTAAATTTGAAACAATTTATGATTATTTTGTTTATTTTGGATCAATAAAAAATTTATATTTTTATTTATTATTAGATAATGTGGGATGATATCCACTAGATTAGATATTAGAGATTATTTTAGTAATATCATTTATAATGAAATTTTTATAGTAATATAGATCAATATTTTTCTTATAACATTAATATGAAATACGATTACCATTCTCACAATATCCCCACACTGGGATCCCCTCTATGGCAGGTAGTTTAGACTAGGGTGACCCCAATGTATGCCTCTAATAGGACATAGGTTAGTGGCTAGAAGCTAAGATATAAAATATATAATTTTTTTGAAATGACTACCTAAAATCTTAGTTAAAAAACAAATAAACAATCAAAATCATAATAAGAATATAATCCATTATCCCCTAATATCATAATAAAACTCCCAGAACAAGAGAAACACAAGAGAAGGTCCTGGGGTAGTTACTCTAACAAATTCTCTAAGATCCAAACTAAAAATTTCTTGTTTAGTAGAAAAATATTAACAATAAACTAAAATATATATTTATATATATATATATAGAGTGCACCATACCTTTAAACTCAATAGGATCCTCAAATATATCTCTAATTAAAATGTTTAGGGATTATACAAACTCATTAGTGAATAAGTAATGGAATGAACATACACCAACAAGAAATCTTCTAAACCAAACTCATTGTGTCTCACTATTGAAATTTTACATCCATGTATAATAATAAAATAATAGTAGGATATCTCATGTGGGTTCCACATATAGAACTCCCCTATATCTTTTCACTCACAAACAATAATGAAAAAAATAATGTCCATTCATCATTTCCACAACCAATTAATTTCACTATATATATATATATCATATAATAATTATTGTGGAATGGACCACATACCTAATTTCCATATACCCTTAGAGGGTCTATCATTCTTTTTAGTGGCAATTTCAACAATACTATTATATCGAAAATAATATATGTTGGACTATAACCCTATCTTTCACAACATCCATAGAGTCTAATGATCTCATTAAAAATAGATTATATTATTCATACCCACATCATATAAAAAATAATATATGTTAAGCTATTAAAAAAATGAAAGTCATCAACCATGTGATCTCCACCTTATACACTTGATTACTACCATACCTCGTAATATTAGATTGTATTACAAACATTAAATCTAATTGATAACAAGCAATAAAAATATACCCATTTTATCAATAATTAACCAAATAATACCCAATATGAGATTGGATAAGATTAATTTGTCAACCATATATCCCTACGCTAATCAAGACTTTGGTGAGAACCCCTCAAACTTAAAATATATGATTATCCGAAAGAATCAAACATGTGTGTGTTGTATAAGAATTCATATGGAAAATATAATATATATATATATATATCATAACCACACAAAATCCCAACTAATGGTTATTATAAAATTACAATACCATATTCCATGATTATCACTTCATCCCAAATAATTATCTCAAACATCTACTTCAACTAATAAAAAATTATCCATATCATTTATTTCCTATAAAAAAGAAAAAAATAACCATAAAACCCCTTTAAACATAAAATTTATGTATTTTTTAATTTACATCATACCAACCATATTATATTTATTTTTCCATTCATTTATAACATTAAATTCTAAACTATTAGTTAAAATACTTATTTCATCAAGGACATCATTTTTTTATATTACACATTGTTATTGACTCTTAATTCTAGATAACTATAACCATTAAATCCCAATTCCCATTACCAATTTCATTTATCAAAATGAAATTATATTCCATAAAGAATATACATTAAAACCCCAAAATATTCGAAAAAACATCATATGAATGACTACTATAAAACTACAAACAAACAACCATAATACTGCTTTAGACCCTTTCCACATAAACAAATTGAAAATAGACACCACCAAATTTTCACATTCAAATCATAATTCCCTAGAGGAATATTTCATCTATAATTTTTGAAAATTTTTATAACAAATTCATTACTGAGTTTCTTTTATTTATCCAATTATGAAGGCAAATATCATATCAACGTATAAATCAAATTCTATAAAAATAGGAAACCTAAATCAACCACATGTAAAACAAAAACCAAAATTTAATGAAATAGTAATTTACATCATGTAATTACTTTTTCACAATTATTTCTTTGTTATATTTTTTATGTCTATCATAAGAATAATTTTGTGTTCTACGATTCAATAAAATCATTTCATTACTATCTTGAAATAATAAAACATGAATGAAAATGATATTCTAGAAACTAAATTTTAATTATGAGACATATATCTAGCTAGAAAATCATATATTATAGTAGTATAAAAATCGCAATATTAAAACAATAATATCCGTTAATCATAAAAAATGATAAAAAAGGTATAAAACGCATGTGATTCAATCCCAATCTCAACATCACTATTCCGGTTATTATATTTCTGATGTTCGTCCATACCAATCACCTGGATGAAATAAGTACCATGATAATTCTAAATTTTTTAGAGAATGAAGAATAAAGTTCCTCATTCCCTTTCCTTAGTGTGAAGCATTGGCGAATCATTATACTTGGACTACGAGAGAGAATGATATTTGTTATTACGAAGAAATAGTGTGTAATGAACCCAAAAAAACCACTAGTAATTCATCACTGGAAATATGGGTTTGTAAACGAAATGAAATGGGTAAAAAACATTATGGTCACCTCAAATTAAAAAAATAGATACAATAATCACATAGTGAATATCATTGGTAGTTCATAATTTAAAATAACAATAAACCCTTTATATCAAATTTAAATTTGGTGAAATAATCATTATATATTAATATTTAAATACCCATATTGTTATAGATTAGATATTTCAATGTTGACGGTATCTATTTCATGTAAAAAATTTACCAATTTCTTATAGTTTTAATATTAAAAATGGGATTTTATATCATAAAATATGATTTTTACTGAAATAATATTATTATGAATTTTCATTAATAAATGACTCATATGGAAAAGGTAAAATACTCATACAATATTTGGAATGTATCTTAAAAAAAAATAAATGAGACTTATGAAATGAAAAAAGAAACTTATGGATCCTAGAAGAACAATTTTAAAATACTATATGACTATTATAATTATGAAATCACTCATAAATATCTATATATTAATTAATAAATTTAGAAAACTATAGAAATTGTTTTGGAAATTTATAAGAGGAAAATTTAAATGGAAGGATCATTCTTGATATAAATGAAAATAACGAAAAAATTAAATCATTTATGAAATTTTATTTTAAATGTTATACATATAATAAAAAATGCTTATGATTAAAAATCTAATCAATAAATCATACATTAAAATGGAAATATCCATCGACCCTCCCTAATGATACTAGTAAATATCCCATTGGATCCCATAACACTGAGAAAAAACAAATAAATTGTTTTGAAGGAAATATAATCCATTATATTTGATATCAAAAAATATTCTACCCTATAAGTATCAAATCCAAAATAAAAAAAATAAAAAATAGAAATCACCAAACCCAAAAAAATATTTGTTATGCCTCTCAAATAGAAACAAATTCCCCATTAGGGAATAAAGTAGCTGATAAGATAAAAAATAATCAATAATATTATCATTGAAAAAAAATTATCACAGACATAACACCACAAAACATAATCTAAGGGAATGGTTCATTCATAGCACACCATCACTTGACACCTAAAATATAAAATATATGAAATGTAATAGGCTTCAAAGTTAGTGTTAATTATATTAGAGACCTCTCAAATAGAAATATCATAAAATAGGGGATTATAAAAAAAGATAACAAAAATGGAAAATTTAAACCACAATAGCCCAAGATTCATCCATTAGAAAACCTTTCATCCTTATTAATATTAAAATAGGGATGAAAAATAATGTTTCTAAAACCATTTATTTTTATAAAAATAAGTTTTAAACTGTACCAAGTACTATTAATATTGTCGATGTTTTCATTGTATCTCAAAAATCTACTGAATTTATTTTATTCTCCACTAATTCTATGATAGATATCCCCTTTTTTATACATATGAAGAATAAAGTTTTAAAACCTGTTTGTTGATAATACGGTGAGATTATTTGAAGGATACTTTAAACTAAAATTATTATGATCGTTTAAAAACATTATTGACAAAAGTATTAATGTAAATAAGACAAGACTATAAACTCTTAAATTAGCATCCTTAATCCATATATATTAACCAACCTCCCTCTTATTTTTGACCACCCTACTATGAAAGTCAACCACCAAATATAAATCATTTATATAATAAATTAGTATGTCTGAAAACCTTTTATTACCTATGAACATAGGGCAAAATCATCCAAATTTGTATGGTTACAGAAAATAATAAATCAAATAAATGTTGTATAGAAAACACATACACACTATAAGATTATAATCAACTCTAACACTATTGTAAAATTAATGTAACTTTTACATTCGAGAGAAATATCATCATCTCATCCCATTCCAATTAAAAAAATCATTTCCTCTAACATCATAATGGTATAATAACTCCCACATCACCATTCATCAAACCAAAAAAAATTGAAGCTATCGTTCTACTAGTTAATCATATCAAACACACAATAAGAACAAAAATAAAAATTTAATAAAATACCTTAGTAACATCCTATAAGGATACAACATTTCAGCTTATAAAATTTTAGTCCCCTAAAAAATCATTGATAGAATTTAAAATAATTATTTATTTCTATAAGATGACTTATTTTCCATGAAACCCCCTCATTTATAAAATTTAAAAATTATTAGGGAAATTTAACTTAAAACAAGTCTGTTTCCCCAAAACATACTAATATACAAAAGCATTTAATATTTAATCTTGTATACAGGTAAAATACCTTTGTCAAAACAGAAACATTATTACATGACAACCGATTTTTAAAAAAATTAAACAATATATATCCAAATTAAATCATATATATTTTCAATAAAACGTATCTCCTAGAATGAATATCATTATTTATGAACTTTAATAAAATATTATTAAGTATCACTACAAAATTAACAATTACAAAAAATTCTAAAAATTAAATGATCAAACGAAAAAGAAAATTTTCATAAACTTTCATTACAATATAATCAAAATAAAATAACAAATAAAATTCAAATTTAACTAATCATGCATAAAAAATTATAATAGCTTATACAATATTGTATTAAAAAATTAACATGACTATAATTAGGTTAACTAACAACATTATGAAAATAAAGAAAAACAATTCAAACATATCATATTAAACAAGAATTCCATAATTAATAAACCATTTTAAAACTGAAAATCCTAAATTATTTTATAATATATTTATTCATACTCATAATTCCACAAGGTTTCAATTTACAAATTATAATCAGCGTATTTATCATCAAAACTAGGAAATCTAAATTAACATATAATAGAAATAATAAAATATGAGGCTCTAAAAATTCATTTAATCTATTTAAATATTTCTTTATGCAAATAATCCATTAAATATTATCTATAATTAACCATTAAATATGTAAATTTTTTTAATGACTATGAAGTTAATTTTAATATTTCCAACTTTCCCATTGACCATTTACCTCATATGAAAGAAATTAATTGTTAGGCTGCCAAATTAATGATAAAATTATCATAATTTAAATTATAAAATCACATAGTATCAAAAACATGTCAACATATATAGATGTAAATATAAAAATCAATTTAGATAAGAGATATCCCAAATAATAGAGAAACATTAGACCAATTATATCTTGGGAGGGAAAAGTGATGGAAAAGAGGACTCTAATTATTCCCACTTAATATCCCTAAAATATTATCAAAATTCAGTAGCATGAATTAAATTACAATGAATACAATATGGAATTGAAATTCACATCATATAATTAAATTATTTTTCGTTTAATGATTTTACTCGTATTTAAACTACGACACAATCATCATAATGAATGTCCACACCTAAGATCACACACCACAAATAGAATCATCATAACTTAGTCATTTAGTAAGAATTAAATTTTCAAATTAGATCATAGGGGGTATTAAATTTTTATTCCTTTGATAGTCTTCAATTCTTTTATAAATTTTGGGTTTCATTATTAATAATTACCAAACAAACCCATGAAATTCATGATAAGTTTAAAAAATTTAACACCATAATAAATCTCATCCATGTGATTGATCCAAAATTATGATAATCATTCACTATCAATCCCCACAAGGAACCCCTATTGGGTCTATATTAAAGATTGGGGTGACCCCCTATTCCCACCTCTAATAGTCCATGGGTTGGCTGTTACTACTAATTTTATAAAACATACAAATAAACGAAATTACCATTATAAATTTCAAGATCACATAAATGAAAGAAAATTAATGAATAATAATCTTATATCCCATAATATCATGTAATTTAGTTCATTTGTATCTAGAATAAAGCAATAAACTCTTGAATAAACAATATCCCCACTTTCTATTTTCACTAATAATTCAACCACCATGCCTTAACATGGTGTTATAGAATATTTACTAGGATAAAATGATATGAAAGGACTCATTGAACTAGAATAAAATATGTAATTTGATATTCCCAAATGAAAAACAAGTGTACTTATCAACACATCATTTTCTTTATGTGCCTCAACAATAGTGAAAAATAAGCTAGACCTTACTTACTCTTCCTTAGATATTTGTTTTATCAGTTATCCTCAATGACCCTTGACATAGAGTATTTAAAAGCATAGCATATATGTTCCTTATAGTTGAAAAAGTATACCATCAATTAAGGATTAATTGAATACATCTGTTCTTACATCATATCAGTGGTTTTACTCATATCTCTTTTACATTAATTATCTTAATGAACCTCTTTTCTGCACAATAAATATCTCCATGTTCCATTGAAGTAGTTATAGAGATTATTATTCACAAACATAGGACTACTGTGTAATCATATATCCTTCCTTACATAAGATTTATCCATTTCCCTCCATAATTATATTCAATATTCATATTTCTATTTATATACCCATGATAACATTGAAAGGAATCAATGTTGATCTCAATATTAATAAAAAAGTAGATACATTCATCATACCTTTAATGTCTGAAACTGCTAATATTTTTAGGTAACTAATCATTATACCACTATTAATGAAATAAAACATATATTCAAGGTCAATGATAAGGATAGAAGAATATTGTGATGGTCTAGTGAAATTTTCATCGTATGGACTAATTGATTCATCCTCCTATATCATGAGTCCATGTAAATCCCTCTCTATTTTAAGGTGGAGAGTGTAATAAAAATATTTATTGGAAAATATTTCCTTTAATCACTCTCACTCCATTAATTCAATATCATCTTTGTGATTCATTTTTTTGATAAATGTTTTCCATTGATATAATTTTTAGTCAGAGTGTTATACAACATATGTTAAATTTTATATTTTGAATTTTAGAGAATATATAATATATTCTCAATGGGTTTAAACCATTGGTCTATGATTAGAGGATTATAAGATTCACTAATATAAGGGACCTTTTATATTTAGATGAATCAACCATAAATTTCTATATAATGTGATGAGGAGGATGTTTCATATGATTCAAGTTATTATTCATTAACTTAGTTTTTCATGTTACAGAAAAATCCTGCCTAACATCACTATGAAATATAATAGGATTGATTGGGCTATGTGACCTCAGGTATGCCTCCTCTTACCCAAGAGTCCACCCACTAGTAGTGGATAAATAATTTAGTTTCTTGGAGACTGCACCCCAATATCAAATTTCACAAAAATTATAAAATAAATAATAATAATAAATGTTATATTTTGATGAAATTATAAATAAACTAGAGATTATACAACAAATGATACACTAACATACAAATATAGAATACTGATAACCATTTAAGCTGATTACATATATAGAATAAATAACAGAATAAAATATAAATTAATACCTACTATTATCAGTAAGAGTCACCTAAATACATTCTCTAAATCCCAACTGAGAAACTAGAGAGTGAAAAATATATTCTATGACTCATACCAACTATGACTAGCAACGACTGGTGGATTATTTTTAACCAAAAGCAGCGGCGGTTCGAGATGTATGTGTGTAAAAAACGTAGTAGGGAACCATCTATACAATCCCATATAAGGATAATAAATGTCAGGATATATGAAATTGAATTATAGATAATAATAAAATAACTACTAAAAACAAATAAACAACTATATATCCTTAGGATTGTGACCCTGATCAACCATACTATGTTAAACTAATGTTAGAGTGTCTATGGGCACATTACGATGACCATTCAAACATTATATTAAAATGGGGGGGGGGATTTACCCCTGTACATAGTGATAATAACCCAATGGGATAATATTACCTCAAAATACCATATAACACCTTAAGGAATTATATATATTAATATCACAATTCAGGTAATACTCTATTATAGTATACAATGTTTGTCCTATATTTGATCCATAGAAGAGTGGTAGACATGGCCACTCCCACAAAATACCCTATAAGCCTTTGAATAAAGCATATGGATGAACATATAATCTATATAGAGATAATATAAATTTAGCCTAAAATCATGGAAGCACTACTAGTGGTATTAGAACCACTATACAAGGGGTACGTTATTTATTTATTGATCCCCATAGGGATTTATCATCACCACCTGTATGGGCGTTTTCTGTATAACATAACATATTACCCCATGGAAGTAAGACATATGTAATATAACACAAGATACTTTAAGGAATTCAATGAAATATTTTGAAAATAACTAGACATGTTTCAGGAGAATTCTTATCCCACCTGTGAATGTATAAAATCACCGAATCATACAGAGACTCCAGTTCTGAGGTGACACTCATATTCAGCTCCATTAGTCATAAAACCCACTTTCATATGTTAAATAATTAATTAGTCATCATCCTTTGTTTCCATAGGTCATATAATAAGAATGGTATCATTCTTGGTGTCCATTAGGTCAACAATATGTAGGGTACATGACTTGGGGTTCCCTTTAGAACTTCCATACTATATGTTCAGACCCATCACACATGGTTAGAACATGTCGTACTAGGGTTTCAAAACATATTATGGACCCATATGACTAATAGGAAAACATTTTAGGAAAGAATCATGATATGTAAAAAGTCCCAACAAAATTAATAGGGTCATACTATAGAGGCATACTCACCAAAATCTTATCATCATACACTAATGTTCTATAATTAACCCAATGATTAACAAGGAAAAATTATATTCCACAAAATACTAATTATTAAGTGCCTCTATCCAAAGGTAATTAATGTTTCAATGAAATGATTCACTATATTCTCATTTATTAAACATATCGGTTATGTGGGTTTAAGGGTTAAAATCATTTATAAGATATTCAATACCCCAACAATTTGTGGTTGGGAATCCAATGAGAGTGTATGGGTATATAATGACATGGAACGCTTTATACAATCCAATTAGGGAAATTTTATTTTTAATTGACTATTAATTTTATTAATATCTTATTTATGAAAAATTATTAAACCATTTAAATTTTGAAATATTAAATTTCATTTGTTAGTGTTCACGCATATATATAGAGACTACATAATAGCTCAAAACAATATAAATAATAAACCACATGGCTATTAAAAGGGACCAAATGCATCCTTAATAATAATTTCCATTTATATTCGTGGGCCAAAAGCTTTTCCAATACCTATCCAATCCCATCAAAGCATGAACATAATCATTGAGTCATCCATATAAACTAACTCTAGCCATGATTCTATAATAAATTAATTTTAAAAAAATTCATAATTTATTGATTTGTTTATAATTATATTACCATTTAATTCAGTATAGTATACATTCTTAAAGACTCAAAATCCATAGCATCATGAAATAACTATTATCAATCATTCATGAGACCTCTACACCTATCCCTTGGAAGCTACCTATGCCTAATCCATTTATTGTATATTATAATTACATTGAAGGAATTGTTATAAAATATCACATTTCTTGGTAGAAAGAAGTACCCCTTCCACTTACCTAATTCCACCATATAATGATGAAATTTAAAAAATCCTCAAATCAATAGTGAACTCACCTGAAACTAACCCGAAATAAATTGGGTGGGGGGGGGGGGTTGAACCCCTATTCATGAATAAGAAAACAAAAGGAGGGGATGGGATATACCCTCTTAACCATAAGTAGAAATGGAGATTTTCCAACAAAATATCCAACACCATCTCGCCAATATTAAATCGCGATCTTTCTAGTTGCTACAAGTTCATCCCACAAATAGTGACCTAGGATGCGAAACACCACAATAGAATTATGAAATGACTACATGCAAATATTTTATGGGTTCTAACTCTTTGATTTATTTTTTTAATATCAATATTGAATATGACGGCAAGAATACATAATTTCCTTGAGAATCCCTGATACTAATCCAAAATAACATTCTGAATAGCCTCAGTCATTATTTCTATGCCAAATTATTTTGTTTTATCCCTAATATCCAAACATCCTTGAAAATAATAACTCATAAATTGAGGTTCTTTTTCCAATCATCATGATGAAATACTCATAACTATCCTCAAACACCAAAACTACACTTCATGGAAATAAGATATTCTAATATTTGATTGGTCCTTCATTCAATTCAAAATATATATAATAGAGATATTGAATATAACCTCTTCCCAAAGGGCCAATTCTGAATTAAATATATCCTTACCATTAGAATTTCATTTCAAAATTACATTTCCATGTTATAATGATGTATCATGTGTGGTTTACCCCTCACCACTCTCAATCACTCATGAAAGAATATTCTAAGTCTGAAACAACTCTTCTATTATTATTCGGAAACAATATGGCCATATAACCACTATCCTTTCAAGAAGTACTGATATGATTGGTTTTCCTTGAAAATACACCATCATTTCTCAAATACTAGATAAAAAATTAAAATTATATTTGTGGAATAGTTTCAATATAGAAACATCTCATTACACACAATAGATGTTTTTCCCTCCTCTAGTCGACCTATCTGATGACACTCAGCCTCCACCATTGATGTGTAACCCAAAATTTCCCAATCATAGAGCCTTAAATAATAGTGGCCTATCACGATTTCCCAAATTTAACTAATAATGATTATAAATAACTCTTAGTGAAATTCAAAAATTAGTCACTGAATAGGATGAATTTTTTTTCATTCCCTGCTAACCCATGAGCACTAATAAACTATCAATTCAGTAGAACCTAATACCATAACTATTCTATTAGGAGAATAAATCTAATTCTCAAACTTCAACAAGTACCATGTGTAAATTCTTGTATGTAATTAACTAAGGAATACCGGTATAACATTGTTCATTTAATAAAAGATATAATAATTATAAAATGACTATCTAATACCTATATCTATGAGTTTGTGAACCTTCAAATATTAGGGTCACATCTTATTTAACTAATATAATGCTCCCAACCATTGAGTAATTCTTCTAATAACTATTTGGAATCAAATTACCATTCTCTATGGTATATGATCTACCTCATACAATTAATAATGATGAGATGTGGCCATCCCACTAAAATATGTTTACTCACATGATATAACCAACTACTATAAAGGATGATTCACAAAACACCATCAAATAATCATCCAAAACCTCATCCAAAATAAGGATAAAATACCAAAAATTTGATATTAGATTCCTTTACATCACCCTCACATCACATCACTCTTGAATCATGGAGTCAATAATTTCCCTCTTATTCATTCCACTCATCTAAGTCATGATCACTATCTTTCATTCCTGGAATGTAAATTATTTATGCAGTCTTCGTCTTTCTAATGACATAATCATTATAACCATCTTGATTATTGGGCCTTTATGCCAACAAGAAACTCATATAATTTCCATTGTCCTAATGACCTCCCATGACCATCACTAATTTGAAACAACATAGGTACCATAAAAAATTACATGCTCTATATAATAACATTGGGACCTAGAGGCTTTACACTGCCCTAAGATCACTTATAGAATATGTCTCATGAATCAATGTGTCTAAAATCCACAAAACCTTGTTTAACATGCTCCAAATAATTTCATCCTCATTTAAAAAAGCCTCTGTATTCTTACTTGTATAAATTGGGAACCATTATTTTTCCATGATTTATCACATGTAATAAAACTATGTGATGTTGTCCCCCAGATATGATAATCCATCCCTACTCACACAACTTCCATGATAAAACTATAAAATCAAAAGGGGTAGGAATAAACTTGTCTCACCCTGAAAAAATGGTCTTTATTAATAGAGGAAAAATTATTTAGGGACTTTAGTCGTGGAACACTAAGTAATCATTGTGCCTATAAATATACCAATTATACTTTCTATGAATTGACCTCATGAACAATAACCTACTATTTCATCCAAGCAATAATGAACTAAATAACCCAGGATTTTAAGAACCCAGTTTTTGGCTATAAAAGACTTTGGAATTTTCTTGATATAATTCCAGAGCAGTGCCTTCAGACGGCGTGCGATTCCGAGCCCCAGTGTGGCCGAAATTAAATTTTCAGTGTGTTCATACTGGGCACGCCAAATAATTGGGATAACACCTAAACGGTACTTCAAATTAGAGATCAGAGTGTATGGATGGGTATGAAATGGGGTGTTTACCTTAAGAATGACATAAAGCATGTCGGCGCGGGACATTTGGACCCCTCGCTCGCTACCGGAACGTTAAACGGATTAATTAATTAATTAATTAATTCGTTTAATGGTTAAACTCAAGTATCTCTTAAACGGTGGCTCAGATTAGAAAAATGAGGGCACCATTGAGTTCGGAACGTTTTGTTTACCCTAGGAGGGGTATACGTTTCGTGGGCACAAGACGTCTGTGAAAAATGGCCACGAGGGCATTTTCGTAATTTTGCAGCCTCAGTCGTTAAATTTTATAACTTTTGAACGAGGCTTCCGATTAAAATTATGAGACAACCGTTGCGCTCGAAGCGTCGTGTTTACCCCAGGGGCACCCTATTTTTTGTCTACGTCGGGAGCGGAGTCGGGAGCGTGCCAGGCGGGGGGTTTAAGTGTTTCTACTTAAACACCCCCTCCATCTTCTTCTTCTTCTTCTTCATTGCCTGGATAGCGGCAGGCGGTAGCCCCCTCTCTCTCGTCCTCCACTCTGGCGAGGTAGCTCTGGCGAGGCGTGGCCACTTCGACGGGTCGACGGCGAAGCGTCGGGCTACGCCCACGAGGTAGGAGGTTTTGTTTCCGTTTTTAAATTCCAGCAAACTTTGAACCCAAATTTTAGTGCCGAATTGTAGCCCGTTCTTCGAACAAATCCCATTTAAGCATAGCATTTTTCCTAAGCTTCCCGACGCCTATTTCGGATTGAAAATCCGACATTCAAGGTGATCGCAGCCATCCGCCGAAATCCACGGGGTTTTGGGTGTTTTTCGGCGACCTGGGGCGGTCCGGTGAGGTCCCAGGGTGGAGGGTTCATCTAGAGGTGACGACAGGTTCATCTGGCGGTGGCGGCAGGTCCTTCTGGCGGCGGCGGAGGAGGCCAGCGCCTCGCCCGTGCGGGCGAGGTGGGGTCGCGGTGCGCGACCCCGACAGGAGACCAAGACCCTCTATAGGCGGGTCTCTACGTGGAAGGACCAGCCATGTCGGATTGTCGGTGGCAGCCGGCCACGGCCAGCGGGCCGTGGCGGAGTGGACCGGACCCGCGACTGGGTGGACCGGCCGGACCGGGCTGGTCCAGCCCAAGGGGTTTTCCCCTCCAACTTCGGACGCCCATCTCTTGAGCTACGGGCGTCCGTTTTTTGTGCCGTAAGTGGCAACACGGACCTCACGTCAAGGTGAAATTTTTGAGATGGTTTCGGGAATTTTTAATTCCCGAAACAAGGGGCCTCGGCGGCACGACGCATCTTTAAGTGAATTGACATTTTTCGGGGGATTCTTATTTTGGACAGCGCAGACACATCCGATGTCCGAATTGAGCGTCGTTAGTGGTGTTGCGACCCTGGCGTTGAGTCGGAGTTTTCCAGTATGGTTTTGGGCACCGAAACCGGAGTCAAGGCGTGGGACCCATGACCCGTCCTTCGAGCTGCAAGTAGCGTTTAGCGACTTTCTCATTGGACATCCGTTCGGGGCGTGCGAGCAGTCGTCTTTGGGTGTTTTTCCGAGGGTATTGTAATGGTGAAATCCTCTTGTTCTAATTCTGCATGCTGGTGCGGGTCCCGTGGGGGCCGTTTTGGGAGTTGGTGGTGATTTCCAGCTTTATCACCGGGCGTCCATTTTGGCCAAGTGAATAGTCCATCTTTTGTACTTTTTCGAGAGGATCGCAACAGTGCGATTCGTTGGCAGAGTTTTGGAACCGGGATGCGGGTCCCATGCTGCATCGCTCATGTTCGGTACGTTGGATCACACCTTTTTCTCTGGACATCAGTTTCACGCAAGTAAGCAGTCAATTTGACGTGTTTCTCTGAGAGCATTGTGATGGCGTAGTTCGCCCGACCTTTTTCGGGGACGTGGTGTGGGTCCCACCCGGTATGGCTACGGTGAATAGTACATTTTTCACCGGGTGTCCATTTTTGGAGATTGAGTAGTCAATCCCGTGTGTTTTTCCGAGAGGATCGCAGTGGTGTGCTCCGTTGGTTCAGTTTCAGGATCTTGGGGTTGGCCCCACACGGGTTGGTTACGGTGAATAATACCTTTTTCACCGGTTGACCGTTTCGGGCGAGTTAGTAGTCTATCTCGCATGTTTTTCTGTGAAGATTACAACGGTGTAAACTGTTCAGGCGAGCGGAGTCTCCTGCATGATCTTATTTAATGTGGAAGCATGAAAGGTGCTCTGATGGCTATGGAAACCCTGCTTTTTATTACAACTTAAGCATGCTTTATTACATAAAACATCACTTGATACAACAAAGAAGATCGAGAGGTTTAGTGTCTTTGGGGCTTAGGATCATTAAATAAAAACTTTAAACTTTAAATACAACATATTTATTGAAAACTTCCTTTACATGACAACTACATTCCTTCGTACTTAGCATTGCATGGGATAACCTGAGGACATGCATAAGAAAAGGGTGAGTTATAAAGCCCAGTAAGGGAGTACACAATGAATAACATGAGGAGTACAATACATGTTAGGCAATAGGAACATCAATAGATCATTAGAGTAATATGAACATAAAGGCATGATAAAGCATGATAACCATAACATGGAAATGTGGCAACAACACTTAACATTGAATTAGCATGAGCCAAGGCTCATTGCACATGGAGCATGAGTAAACCCTCATTACACTTGAAGCACGAGTAAACCCTTGTTGAACATGAATTAGCATGATTACACACTCATTTCACATGACGTATCATGATACTATACTTTACCCAATGCATTGGAGCGCTATAAAGGGCGCACCCTTATTAAACATTTCATTTCATGCATAAGTGTGCCACATGGATCATAAAACATGGATTAATAAAACATAATCATTTATTCCACGATAAAGGAATGTGGAATTCATACATGAAACTTTATAATCAATAAGTAAATGTGCATAAAGGTGAATACCCTTGATGGAGAAATGGGCACGGTACTCACTACACAATGATATTGGCTTAGAAAATCGGTGTGATTTCGGTAGCGTAACGGCGTGACATAAGAATTCATAAAAAAGGTTGATGAGAGAGAAAGGAATTCCTCATCATATTTAAATGTAATGGACAGTAAGAAGGTCATATAGATACATGTCCAAACAATTGAAAAGGAATTTAGATTCATGATACAAAAGTATTGCTTGAATATAAAAGAGGAGAAAAAGGTTTCTTTCGAAATTTTGGCATAGTAACGGGTGTACATGGGAGGCTTTTAATGAGAGAGAAAGGGGTATACCATCATTAAAACAATAATATGGCAGTATGGGAGAGGTGTGAAACCATACCCCAACATTCATAATTGAAATTAAAAGGGAAATACAACTTAAAGAAAATTGACAAAAATGAGAAAGGAAGAAAACCCCTTACTTGGAAGTGTGCTTCCAAAGGCTAGAGAGAGGCTTGTGAGAGGCTTCTTGGGAGCTTGGGGCACCTTGGGAGGATTCTAGAGAGAGTAGGGAAGAGGTTGGACGAACTCCAAGGGATTTTAGTGAGGAGGAAGTGGGAGCTTGGGAGGGTTTATATAGAAAAGGTGAGAGAATTCTTTATTATTTAGGTTTGGGACCCCATATATTAAAATAATCCAAACCACAAACCATCCAATGGTATTTGCCCATGGTTTCTGGAAAAGGAAAGAGGAAAAAAATATTTTTCAAGGCCAAGGTCCGAACTTATTAAAAAATTAGGGTTGCTTATGTGGAGGTGAGTCACACTCCCATGGAAATTAATTTAAAAAGGCAAAGCGTTGAATAAGTCTTGAGGGCTCCATTAATGCTTTGAAAAGTAAGTCAAACAAACCCAAAACCTCATTATTTTAATGATAAAACACATATTGGACGAACATAAGGATTATGTTATTTTATTACATCGCCATTGGGTCATTATGATGTCATAAAACACATTATATATTTAAATGGTATTTAATTTTTACCCAAAAAATTTGACTGTCTCAGAAAATTATGAAAAATTCACCGTTGGATAATTTCGATGTCCTAATTCCAAAAATAATATTTATTTTATCTAAATAATTTTCTAAATATGTGAATTTTCACTTTTAAAATAAAAACCGACATTTATAAAAAAATTCACGGGTTTTGACAGAAATGGATTTCAAACCTTAATAAAAATTTTAATTGCATTCATAAAATTATAAGATCATTTATACTTAATAAAAAAATAAATTTAATATTAATAATAATATTTTATTAAAATATTATTTAATTCAAAAATCCTTTAATTTAATAAAATATAATTATTAATTAAATAGCAACTAAAAACACCATTTGTACTTTAAAAACTAATTACAATGTATCAAAAATGACTAGAAGTTATATTCATTATTATATACAAAAATATGGTGCTACTTATTTGTTATATAACCCCTTAAAATAGCCACATAATACCTAAGGGTAAGGTGTGCGATGGTGACAGACTCTTGGGGCGGCTCAGATAACATCGCTCGAGTGGTAATTTCAATCAACTTCCCCTTTTCCCATAGACGATCACATTCGAGCTTGACTTGATGAAGCTTAGCTTGGGCTTGGTCAAGGGAAAAGCCCAAAGACGCCACCTCTTTTCCGAGCTCTGACAAATGGGCTTCGTAAGGGGAAATTCTACTGGCTGAGGCCATCGCTTCCTTTGTCTGAGTAGAAATGGGTTCTTTAAAGCCTTATATTTATACTAATCAGATGATCACTATTCAACAGCTATAAAAGTAACGGTCACAAATCTTAATGTAAAACTAAAGAAGTTGATATCTTATAAAAACATTTTTCATACAGAAACATTTAACTGGATCAAGAGGGATTTTCTATTAATGAAACTTTGGGTCGTTACAATATTCCCCCCTTAAGAAATTTCACCCTCAAATTTTTCCTTTTCCCACACTAAAACAAATGTGGGTAACTTAGCTTCATCATTTCCTCTGACTCCCAAGTTGCTTCTTCAAACTTGTGGTTTCTCCACAACACCTTGACGAGGGGCATTGTCTTATTTCTTAGAACTTTTCTCTACGATCTAAGATCTTCACTGGTTGCTCCTCATAAGAAAGATCGTCTTCTAATTGTACCACCTCGGAAGAGAGTACATGTGAAGGGTCTGATATGTACTTCCTTAAGAGGGATACATGGAAGACATCATGCACCTTGGCCATAGTAGGTGGAAGTGCTAGTCGATAGGCCACAGCCCCAACACGATCAAGAATCTCGAAGGGGCCGATGTACCTGGGACTTAACTTCCCTTTATTTCCAAACCTCATGACCTTCTTCCACGGAGATATGCGTAAAAACACCATGTCTCTGACTTTAAACTCAAGGTCTCGTCGACGATTATCTGCATAACTCTTCTGTCGACTTTGGGCTGCCTTGATATGCTGCTGAATGGTTTTCACATTCTCCACCATTTCTTCGACCATTTATGGTCCAAGCAGCTTACGTTCACTGACCTCATCCCAACATGCTGGTGTTCTACACCTTTTCCCATACAGGGCTTCATATGGTGCCATTTGGATGCTCGAGTGAAAACTATTATTATAAGAGAACTCAACTAGAGGAAGATGTTGATCCCATCCTCCTTTAAATTCCATTGAGCACGCTCTCAACATATCCTCAAGTGTTTGGATAGTCTGCTCAGATTGGCCATCAGTTTGAGGATGATAGGCCGTACTGAAGTTCAGTTCAGTATTCAAAGATTGTTGAAGACTCTTCCAAAACATAGAGGTGAATCTTGGATCTCGGTCAGAAACAATAGATAGTGGTACTCCATGCAACCGTACCACATCCCTGATATATATCCGTGCCAGTTTATCCAAAGAGAAATCCTCTCGAATAGCAATGAAGTGTGCAGTCTTTGTAAGACGATCCACAACAACCCAGATTGCATTGTTGCCTTTGGATGTCCTTGGAAGTCCAGTGACAAAGTCCATGGTGATGTTCTACCATTTCCATTCTGGTATGGGCAACGATTGCATCATCCCCTTAGACTTCTGCCTCTCTGCCTTCACTTTCTGACACACCAGGCACTTTGATGTATATTCAGTGATCTCCTTCTTCATATTATCCCACCAAAAGTTTTCTCGGAGATCTCGATACATCATTGTGCTCCCTGGGTGAATAGAGAAATTTGAACTATGTGCATCATCCAAAAGTTCCTTCTTCGGCTCCGAACTTGATGGAACACATAGTCTTTTCCCAAACCGCACAATTCCTTCTTCATTAACATTAAACTCTGAGGATTTCCCCTTTTTGATAGCTTCCACTTTTTCTTGGATTCCCGCATCATCCTTTTGAGCATCCTTTAACCCTTCCAAAAGAGATGGTTGAGAAATCATTTGTGAAAGGATAAATGATGTTCCATTCTTTATGATTCCCACATCCATCTTCATTAAGTCTAAGAAGATTGGATCCTTCTCAATTCTAATCATTGATAGAATCGCTGGATCCTTTCTACTTAGGGCATCTGCCACCTTGTTCACTTTCCCAGGGTGGTAATGTATTGAACATTCATAATCCTTGATGAGCTCTATCCATCTTCTCTGGTGCATATTAAGCTCTTTCAGTGTGAATATATATTTAAGACTCTTGTGGTCAGTATATATCTCACATTTCTCTCCATAGAGATAATGCCGCCAGATTTTCAAGGCAAAGATCACCGCCGCCAACTCCAGATCATGCGTTGGATAGTTTCTCTCATGGATTTTCAACTGCCTTGAGGCATAGGATATCACTTTATCATTCTGCATCATCACACATCCTAAGCCCTTCTTCGAAGCATCACTGAATACCAAAAAAAGCTCCCCACTTGTGGGTAAAGTGAGCACGGGTGCAGTGATAATCCTCCTTTTCAACTCCTTGAAGCTTTCTTCGCATTCATCACTCCAATAAAACTTTACTCCCTTTCGAGTTAGCTTGGTAAGAGGGTTGGACAATCGTGAGAAATTTCTCACAAATCGTCGATAATATACAGCTAACCCCAAGAAGCTACGGATATCAGTTACCGATGTTGGCCTCAGCCATCCCTCAATTGCATCTGTTTTGGAGGGGTCCACAGATATCCCATTTCTTGTGATGATATAGCCCAAGAATGATACTTCCTTCAACCAAAAATCACATTTTCTGTACTTTGCATAGAGCTTCTCCTTGTGCAAAGTCTCTAGTCAAGTTTTTAAATGCTCCTCATGGTCCTCCTTGGTTTTGGAGTATATTAGAATATCATCTATAAAGACTACCACAAATTTGTCAAGGTAATCTATAAAGACTCTATTCATCAAGTCCATGAATATTGCTGGAGCATTGGTGAGTACAAAAGGCATTACTATGAATTCCTAGTGCCCGTACCTTGTATGAAAAGCAGTCTTGGGGATATCTTTCTTCTTCACCCTTACTTGATAATATCCTGACTGCAAGTCCACCTTGGAGAAGTATTGTGCTCCACACAGCTGATCAAACTTGTCATCGATTCTTGGGAGAGGATACTTGTTCTTTATCATTATTTTGTTAATTTCACAATAATTGATGCAAAGCCGCATTGACCGATCCTTCTTCTTGACGAAGAGGACTGGTGCACCCCATGGTGATGCACTTGGGCGTATAAACCCTTTATCCAGATTCTCCTATAGTTGTTTCTATAGCTCTTCAAGCTCAAAAACAGCCATTCTATATGGATTCTTGGATATTGTTAGCGCCCCAGGTATAAGTTCAATTGAGAACTCAACATCTCTTCTTGGAGGAAGACCAGGAAGTTCCTCGGGAAATAATTCAGCGAATTCCCTCACAATAGGCATTTCTTCAAGGGTGGTTTCTTCCTTGGACTCAATCATCTGAGCCAGATATGAGTGCTCATAAGGTAGTAATATCCATGCTTGAGATGATGGAGCTAAAGGAGATTCATCTTCCTCCTGACACTTCTAAAGAATCGGGGGTCGATTCTCTATATAGAGTGTTATTTCCCTCTCCCGACAACTTATGTTGGCTCTATTTAAGGAAAGCCAATCCATGCCAAGAATTGCATCAAATTCCACAAAAGGGAGTATGATGAGGTTCACCGGGAAATTAAATCCACATATTATAACAGGGGAGGACTTATATTCATGGGATGCAATGATTGCCCCATTTTCTGTACTCACCGACATCTTTACTTCCAGGATTTGTGGTGGTGCTGAGATTGTTCTACTAAACATTCGAGATATAAAAGAATGCATAGAACCTGAATCAAAAAGTACGTTCGCTATTCTTGAATGAATAACTAGCGTACCTTTCACCACTTCATTATCGGGGTTCACTTCGGCAGAAGTGATGGAAAAAGCTCTTCCTTGCTGTCTTGGAGGTTGTTGGTTGCCTCCGATAACCCTTGGATTAGGGCACTGATTTGCAAAATGAACCGGTTCTTTGTATTTGTAGCATTGAACAACGCGTTGAGGTTCGAACGGAGCGTTCCTCTCCTCTGTCGCAGTCGCAGGTCCTTCTTGCCGACAGTTAATAGCTAGGTTCCCTTCTCTTCCACACCTAAAGCATTTTCTCATCCCCCTAAGGCAATTTCCAGGGTGCTTCTTTCCGCACTTTTGGCAAGTGGGGTGCTGGAACTTCTTAGCACCGTTGGATTTATCCATCAGACCACCAGCATTGAAGTCCACCTTACGCTTCTTGTCCCCATGATACCCCTGTGATTCTGCGATCTCCATTTCATCCTTGAGGGCACATCGGACAATTTCCTCATAGCTGTCGAAGTCACGGATCGCTAATGCTTTCCGCAAGCTAGGCTTCAGCCCACCAAAGAAGCGGTCAACCTTGCATTTGGGGGTAACGAAAAAGACGGAAGCGTATCGTGCAGGCCTTGTGAAGTTTTCCTCATACGCTCCCACAGATTCTTCATCTTTCTGCTTGAGGGAAAGGAAGTCCCTTTCCATCTTAAGATGGAGGGTGCGCGGAAAATATTTATCGGAAAACATCTTCCGGAATTCCTTCCATTCCAAAGTCTCGATCTCCTCCTCAGGCTTTGTATTTTTGATCAACGTCCACCATTGATCAGATTCACCCTCCATACGATAAGCCGCCAGGAGAACCTTCTCTTGTTCAGAACATTGAAGGATAGAGAAGATCTTTTCAATGGAGTTGATCCATTGCTCAGTGATCGTGGGTTCAGATGATCCACTAAAAGTAGGAGGCCTTTGTCTCATGAAGCTCTCGATAGCGACTTGTTCTTTCTTAGGGGGGGTTGAACGTTCCTCTTGAGCCGTGTTTCTATTCAAAACTTGAGTTATCTAAGAGAGAAGCGTGACAAAGTTTGCGATTCCTACTCCCATTGGATTGGGCATCTCATTAGTACAATCATCACACTGATCTTCACAACGGTTGTTAGCCCGAGTTCTCCTATTACTGGCCATTGGCTGGAATAAAAGGAAAGTTAGGGGTAACACATAAAGGGTAATCCAAAGACAAAAGTTGATGACTTATAAATAAACTTTAATCTCTTTAACTCACGAGTCTATAGAATTCAATCCAGGCTTTTCATGATCTTCCTTCTAACATATATTCTTAGGGGCATTTTTCCCTTAATAAGGGTTCATACTAAGATTGTGAATTTATCAAAACATATCGCCCAGGAGTGTCGTAACCAAGAGTGCAGCAAGGCCCGTTTTCATGCACGAGTTCCCGTTCGAGTCTAGCTCAAAGCGGTGTTTTCGGGTTTTACCCCTAGGATACATCTGTGCCAGAGCCGCCTCTACCTGCTCGTATCCAGACAGGGATGTATTTGTTTGATAAACCACTTACTTAGTATTTACCAAAACTTAGAGATGTTTTTATTATGCTTAGTCTTGTATCTAAGGCTTTACTAGGGTTTCCTAATCCCAAAAATAACTAAACCTATCCTCTGATACCAACTATGACAACCCTGCTTTTTATTACAACTTTAGCATGCTTTATTACATAAAACTTCACTTGATACAACAAAGAAGATCGAGAGGTTTAGTGTCTTTGGGGCTTAGGATCATTACATAAAAACTTTAAACTTGAAATACTACATCTTTATTGAAAACTTCCTTTACATGACCACTACATTCCTTCGTACATAGCATTGCATGGGATAACCTGAGGACATGCATAAGAAAAGGGTGAGCTATAAAGCCCAGTAAGGGAGTACACAATGAATAAAATGAGGAGTACAATACATGTTAGGCAATAGGAACATCAATAGAGAATTAGAGTTACATGAACATAAAGGCATGATAAAGCATGATAACCATAACATGGAAATGTGGCAACAACACTTAACATTGAATTAGCATGAGCCAAGGCTCATTGCACATGGAGCATGAGTAAACCTTCATTGCACTTGAAGCACGAGTAAACCCTCGTTGCACTTGAATTAGCATGAGTCAACACTCATTTCAAATGACGTATCATGATACTATACTTTACCCAATGCATTAGAGCGTTATAAAGGGCGCACCTTTATTAAACATTTCATTTCATGCATAAGTGTGCCACATGGATCATAAAACATGGATTCATAAAACATAATCATTTATTCCACGATAAAGGAATGTGGAATTCATACATGAAACATTATAATCAATAATTAAATGTGAATAAAGGTGAATACCCTTGATGGATAAATGGGCATGGTATTCACTACACAATGATATTGGCTTAGAAAATCGGTGTGATTTCGGCAGCGTAACGGCGTGACATAAGAATTCATAAAAAATGTTGATGAGAGAGAAAGGGGTTCCTCATCATATTTACATGTAATGGACAGTAAGGAGGTCATATAGATACATGTTCCACCAATTGAAAAGGAATTTAGATTCATGATACAAAAGTATTGATTGAATATAAAAGAGGAGAAAAAGGATTCTTTCATAATTTCGGCATAGTAATGGGTGTACATGGGAGGCTTTTAATGAGAGAGAAATGGGTCTCCCATCATTCAAACAATTAGAGGGTAGTATGGGAGAGGTTTGAAACCATACCCCAACATTCATAATTGAAATTAAAAGGGCAATACAACTTAATGAAAATTGACAAAAATGAGAAAGGAAGAAAACCCCTTACTTGGAAGTGTGCTTCCAAAGGATAGATAGAGGCTTGTGAGAGGCTTCTTGGGAGCTTGGGGCACCTTGGGAGGATAACAGAGAGAGTAGGGCAGAGGTTGGATGAACTCCAAGGGATTTTAGTGAGGAGGAAGTGGGAGCTTGGGTGGGTTTATATAGGAAAGGTGAGAGAATTCTTTATTATTTAGGTTTGGGACCCCATATATTAAAATAATCCAAACCACAAACCATCCAATGGTATTTGCCCATGGTTTCTGGAAAAGGAAAGAGGAAAAAAATATTTTTCAAGGCCAAGGTCCGAACTTATTAAAAAATTAGGGTTGCTTATGTGGAGGTGAGTCACACTCCCATAGAAATTAATTTAAAAAGGCAAAGCGTTGAATAAGTCTTGAGGGCTCCATTAATGCTTTGAAAAGTAAGTCAAACAAACCCAAAACCTCATTATTTTAATGATAAAACACATATTGGACGAACATAAGGATTATGTTATTTTATTACATCACCATTGGGTCATTATGATGTCATAAAACACATTATATATTTAAATGGTATTTAATTTTTACCCAAAAAATTTGACTATCTCAGAAAATTATGAAAAATTCACCGTTGGATAATTTCGACATCCCGATTCCAAAAATAATAATTATTTTATCTAAATAATTTTCTAAATATGTGAATTTTCACTTTTAAAATAAAAACCGACATTTATAAAAAAATTCACGGATTTTGACAGAAATGGCTTTCAAACCTTAATAAAAATTTTAATTGCATTCATAAAATTATAAGATCATTTATACTTAATAAAAAAATTAATTTAATATTAATAATAATATTTTATTAAAATATTATTTAATTAAAAAATCCTTTAATTTAATAAAATATAATTCTTTATTAAATAATAACTAAAAACACCATTTGTACTTTAAAAACTAATTACAATGTATCAAAAATGACTAGAAGTTATATTCATTATTATATACAAAAATATGGTGCTACTTATTTGTTACATAACCCCTTAAAATAGCCGCATAAGACCTAAGGGTGAGGCGTGCGATGGTGACAGACTCTTGGGGCGACTCGGATAACATCGCTCGAGTGGTAATTTCAATCAACTTCCACTTTTCCCATAGACGATCACGTTCGAGCTTGACTTGATGAAGATCATCTTGGGCTTGGTCAAGGGAAAAGCCCAAAGACGCCACCTCTTTTCCGATCTCTGACAAATGGGCTTCGTAAGGGGAAATTCTACTGGATGAGGCCATCGCTTTGTCTGAGTAGAAATGGGTTCATTAAAGCCTTATATTTATACTACTTAGATGATCACAGTTCAACAACTATAAAAGTAACGGTCCCAAATCTTAACGTAAAACTAACGAAGTTGACATCTTATAAAAACATTTTTCATAAAGAAACATTTAACTGGATCAAGAGGTATTTTCTATTAATGAAACTTTGGGTCATTACAATGGCAGTTCTTCTTGCTGTTTTCAAAAGAAAACCCTTGGCGTGTGATCGCATTTACTCCCTTGTGAGTGGAGTTGATGTTTGAAGAGATGTGTATGGTCGTGCTGGAGCCATGGAGGAAGCAGGTTGGCGAATTATGTTTTCTCCCTTCGCATGGACGTTGGGTGTCGTGTGCATGATAGCCTTTGGGCTAGAGATGTGGTATACTCTGGGAGAATATAGGAATGCTTGGAGGTACATGATGTAGTATGTGCCTGAGAACATTTGTGCTTGGTTAGGAGTTGACTTGGGGCCATAGGTCGTGTCGGCCCCATTTGCGTGCCGTGTTCTTCTTCTCATACCTTTTACCTCTCACCACATAGAGGGTCCTCCTGTTCATGATGGTTTAGATCATCAGGGTTGAGTGGTTTCCCCTGGTGTTGTTCTTGAGTTGGGTGGTTGCACGATACCCACTCCGGGTTCTTTTGGCTAGTGCTGTACCATCCAGTAGGGATGGCCAGAGCAGTTCCGGGTTTACCCTACAATAGAGACTGGGTAGTGGGTTCCTCATCGATTTCTTCGGGTTTACCCTCCAGTAGAGACGGGGCAGTGGGTTTCTCACTGACTTCTAGGGTTTACCCTCCAACAGAGACTGGGCAGTGGGTCACCCGACACTCTTAGGGTCTACCCTCCAGCAGAGACTGGGCAGTGGGTCACCCGACGACCTCTTAGGGTCTACCCTCCAGCAGGGCTGGGCAGTGGGTCACCCGTCGTCTAGTTCTAGGTCTACCCACCAGCAGGGCTGGGCAGTGGGTCGCCTGTCGTCTTATTCCAGGTCTACCCTCTAGCAGGGCTGGGCAGTGGGTCGCCTGACGATGTACTATGGTTTACCCTCCATCAGGGCTGGGTAGTGGGTCACCTGATATCTTATTAGGGTTTACCCTCCAACAGGGCTGGGTAGTGGGTCACCCGTTATCTTACTATGAATTTCCCTCCAGCAGGGCTGGGCAGTGGGTCACCCGTTGGTATCTCAGACTCAGTCCTTTCTACTATGCTAGTCTATGGCTTTACTCCATGACTACTGGAGCGGGACCCTTGTTTGTACGGGTCAGTGATGTGACAACTTGACTTTGAGAAGACCTCTCGACTGTAGGGCAGTGACGAGGTGTGGTTCGGCTTTCCCCAGAACACCCAAGTACGAGGGGTGCTTTCCCCACCGAGACACGTCCTTATGACACGATCTAAAACCGTGCGGGTGAGTCAGTGCCACCCAAAGCGGATAGTGTCGAGGTGCGGTGATTTGAGCCCCTTTGACTTGCAGTTCAGGGCAGACGTGTGGGATGCTGGGCATCGATGATGGTGTTTACTTCTGGGAATGTTGGCTACTCACCATTCTTGGGCTGAGATATGGGATGAAGATCCCCTTACGATCTTGTTTGGGCTTCTTGTTTGAGCATATATATATGTATACTTTGTCCAAGTGCCCACTTCTTGTGCTTGGTTACTCTCCCTCTAGGAGAGGCGAAGATGCGTGAGGTATGCCACGTGCTTTCCGTGTTTAGCTTCTCACGGTTGGATGAGTCTACTCTCCTACTATAGGTAGCGAAGACTCAACAAGAACTTTATATTCTCATCGTTTCCAACTCCTTGTGTTTGGACGAGTCTACTACCTTCCTCTTGTTGGGTTGATCTAGAATCTCTATTATTGTACTCTTGACTACACTCCTTATTGTATTCACTTAAATTTCCCTGTTCTATCTACTACTCACCCTTCGGTACCTCTTTTTTTGCTCCCTCGAGCCTTCGAGGTATCCTACTGAGTATTTTTATACTCACCCCTTCTTGGGCTTTGCCCACACTTGGTGTGCCGTTGCAGACAATAGACATGTTGGTCATTACTTCAGCGGAGCTTGGGAGTTCGATATATTGGACCGCGTACGGTGTTCATAGTCGGGTTCTAGGTGTGGGATTCTCCCAGGTGTTTTTTTGTTTGCCTGTTGCCGGGTTGTGTCACTTTTCTGGTTGGGAGCGTGTTTTTCCCCTTTACTTTTTAGTTTACCTTCAGCTCCTACTTTGTACTGTTTAGAGGTCGATGCACATATGTGGTTTATTTATAGCAGTTTCCCTTTACTTTAGTTTCCTTTTCTTTTTTACTCCACACTTCTGCATTGAGTGGGCTACGTGTGTGTGTATAGGTACATAGACAAAGGCCTCCCCGAGTTGTTGAGCCTTCGGCGCTGGTCACCAGCCCTTGGCCTATGGAGGCCGTCTTGGGGTAGTCTCAGATCGAGCCTGGGTAGGGTCGGGTCGTGAAAATGTGGTATCAGAGGTGGTTCGTTCCTTGGGACGTTTTTCGGACATCCCTAAAAGAGTAATTGTTTGGGGATTTAGGGAAACAGTGTTAATGTGTCTCGAGAGCGGCTCTCAAGCCAGGGAGTCTAGTGATGGTGCAGTTACCTACGTATCCATTCACCAGGACCCTAATAACCCGCTTGTCGACTCAACATTCTGAGACACTTGTTGGAGGGAAAATTGGTTTGTGCATCACATAGGATTGAGTCATTGACTATCCTTCTTGAGTCAGCTCCCCATTGTTGTTATTGGTATATAAATATATGCTCATCCGATCTCGGCACTCCATGATAACATTCAGGATGTCTTCGCAAAGATAGTCATCCAGGATATCAGAGGTTTGGCTAGAGATAGTGGTTCTCCTTCTCAGGCTTGTGCAGACGCCGACAGATTAGAGAGTGGCATTGGAAGCCAACCTTTTTCATGGTGCATCTTGGTGTTGGTGGAGTCTGGTGACTCAGTTTCTTGATGAGTCATCGCTTTTGTGGGGTGAATTTCAGTTGTTGTTTCATGAATTGTTTTTCCCCTCCTGCTTACGCTCTGTTTGGATTTAGGATCTCCTGCAGTTTCAACAGGGAGGGATGATGGTGGCCGAGTATGCAGCTAGTTTCGCAGACCGTGCACACTTTTACCCGGACATGGTCCACGACGACAACTTCCGAGCATGTAAGTTTGAGCAGGGTCTCCGCCGAGAGATTTGTGCTGTCATATTACCCTTGGGAATTTCCACATATTCCAGGGTGCTAGAGCAGGCGCTGGTGACAGGGATCTTTCTATCACGATCTAGAGTTTGTGGTGGCAGCAGGCACGTTGGAGCTGAGACGTCTGCCACAGCTAGTAGGCGTCGGAAAAAAAAACCTCGACGCAAGTGGCTTTCTGAAAACCAGACTCAGGGGCGTGTTCATACACCATAGTGGTTTCGGAGGTCACCGGTGCAACCTAGAGAGAGTCAGTGCTATGCTTGAGATGGGCGAGGTCACATGGCACGAGACTTCCCAAACAGACATGCATAGAGCTTCGGGTAGGCAGCAGGTGCACCACCACAATGGAGGCAGCGTCATGATTGGAGTAGCGCCCAGAGAGGTGGTGATAACAGAGGAGTAGGAGGATATTGTAGTGGGGGATGACTTTATGAGGTCTTCCCATCACCACTAGGTGGTCCACGTTAGGATTTGGGAGCTGGTAGTTGGGACTGCGGACAACCGCGAGCTTTGGATGTCAACGATCTTGCAGAGCATGAGGTGGTAAGAGGTACGCTATATGGCTCTTCTACTTTTTGCAGTAGAATTTTTAGACTCTATATATGAAATGTTTTTCTTCCATCTCTTTGTTTGAGTTGTTACCAGGGTGGCGCAGGGCATCGGTGCAACCCTGTGTTGGTAAGGTAAAAGGTTTGGAACCTTTATCTTTAGTCGATGGTGTTGACTCCTTCGATTCCGAGCGTGTAAGAGGGTCTTGGTTGTGGGACATAAACTGTGGAACCTTGCGTGACCAGATATCCTTGGGTGTTTCAACATATGGATATTCTGAAGAAGGGAATCACCAGGACTTATCCCAGGTACAGGCGGTGATTCCAGTCGCGACGTGCGACGTAGGGGTTCGGTGAGGGAGGTGAGCTACCCCCAAGGGCCTTTGGGCCGTTTGAGACCGTGTGAAGGGATGGCGAGGTTCCCTACCACCATGCCCAAACCCCAAAGTCTAGAGTGGGTGCATGACTTCTCCCACATGAATCACTCGAGAAGAGGTGTGCGTGCTCCTATGAACATCATCGGTGAGAGAAGACCTCGTGAGAACAGATCAAATCCTTTGGTCTGTGTGCGGTGACGCAGAACTGTGCAAGAGTTCTTCCGGGTACGGGAGAGCCAGGTGTGGGCTTAGTACCCTGAGTTGTTCCCTGGTTTTGCTTTTTGGGGACCAAAATCATGAAGGATGGAATGATGTAAGAACCCAGTTTTTGTCTATAAAAGATTTTGGATTTTTTTTGATATAATTCTAGAGCAGCGCCTTTAGAAGGCGTGCGATTCTGAGCCCTGGTGTGGTCGGAATTAAATTTTCAGTGCGTTCACACTGGGCACACCAAATAATTGGGATAACTCTTAAATGGTGCTTCAGATCAGATATCCGAGTGTATGGATGGGTCCGAAATGAGGTTTTTACCCTAGGAATGACATAAAACATGTCGGCGTGGGACGTTTGGACCCCTCACCCACTACCGGAACATTAAACAGATAAATTAATAAATTAATTTATTCGTTTAATGGTTAAACTCATGTATATCATAAACAGTGGCTCGAATTGGAAAACCAAGGGCACCGTTGAGTTCGGAATGTGCCATTTACCCTAGGAGGGGTATATGTTTTGCGGGCGCGGGCCGTCTGTGAAAAATGGCCCTGGGGTTGTTTTCGTAATTTAGCAGCCTCGGTCATTAAATTTTATAACATTTGAACAGGGCCTCAGATTGACATTATGAGACCACCGTTGCACTCGGAGCGTTGTGTTTACCCCAGGGGCACCCTCCTTTTTGTCTGCATCAGGAGCGGAGTCGGGGGTGTGCCATGTGGGGGGTTTAAGTGTTTTCTACATAAACACACCCCCCTCTTATTCTTCTTCTTATTCTTCTTCTTCTTCTTCTTCACCTGGACAGTAGCCGGCGGTAGCCCCCTCCCTCTCCTCCTCCACTCCGGAGAGGTAGCTCCGGTGAGGCGTGACCAATCCGGCGGGTCGACGACGAAGCGTCGGGCTACGCCCACGAGGTAGGAGGGTTTGTTTCTGTTTTTAAATTCCCATAAACTTTGAACCCAAATTTTTGTACAGAATTGTTGCCCGATCTTCGTTCAAATCACATCTAAGCGTAGCATTATTTCTATGCTTCCCGATGCCCGTTCCGGATTGAAAATCCGACGTCCGAGGTGATCGCAGCCATCCACTGATATCCGCGGGTTTTTGGGTGTTTTCCGGCGACCCAGGGCGGTCCGAAGATGTCCCAGGGCAGCGGGTTCATTTGGCGGTGGCGGTAGGTCCATCTGGCAGCGACGACAGGTCCATCTGGCGGCTGTAGTGGGTTCTTCCGGTGGCGGCGGAGGAGGCCGACCATCCGGCCGGCCGGGTGGTGCCTCGCCGGTGCGGGCGAGGGGGCGTCACGGTGCGTGACCCCGGCGGGAGACCAAGACCCGCCATAGGCGGGTCTCTGCGTGGAAGGACCGGCCATGTCAGACGGTTGGTGGCAGCGGGCTGCGGCAGAGTAGACAGGACCCGCGGCTGGGCAGACCGGCCGGACCGGGCCGGTCTGGCCCAAGGGGTTTTTCCCCTCCAACTTCGGACGCCCGTATCTTGAACTAGGGGCATCTGTTTTGCGTGTCATCAGCGGCAACGCAGACCTTGCGTGAAGGAGGACTTTTTGAGATGGTTTCGGGAATGTTTAATTCCCAAAACGAGGGGCCTCAGAGGCTCAACACGTCTTTTAGTGAATTGATGTTTATTCAGGGATTCTTATTTTGGATGGCGTGGGCACATCCGATGTCCGAATTAAGCGCCGTCAGTGGTGTTGCGACCCTGGCGTTGAGGCAGAGTTTTCCAGTATTGTTTCGAGCGCCGAAACCTGAGTCGATTCTTGGACCCCACGACCCGTCCTTTGAGATGCGAGCAGCGTTTATCGACTTTCTCATCAGACGTCCGTTCGGGGCGTACAAGCAGTCGTCTTTGGGTGTTTTTCCGAGGGGATTGCAATGGTGCAATCCGCCCGCCATAATTCCGCACACTGGTGCAAGCCCCGCGGGGGCCGTTTTGGGAGTTGGCAGTGATTTCCAGCTTTATCACCGGGTGTCCATTTTGGACAAGTGAATAGTCCATGTTGTGTACATTTTCGAGAGGATCACAACGGTGCGATCTGTTGGCAGCGTTTTGGAACCGAAATGCAGGTCCCATGCAGCAACGATCTTGTTCGGTATGTTGGATCGCACCTTTTTCTCCAAAAATCCGTTCCACGCAAGTAAGCAGTCAATTTGACATTTTTTTCCAATAGCATTACGATGGCGCAGTTCGCCCAAACTTTTTCGGGGACGTGGTGTGGGTCCCACCTGGTCTGGCTACGGTGAATAGTACATTTTTCACCGGGTTTCCATTTTGGGCGATTGAGTAGTCAATACCGTGTTTTTTTCTGAGGGGATCATAGTGGTGAGCTCCGTTGGTTCTGTTATTGGATCATGGGGTGTGCCCCACATAGGTTGGTTATGGTGAATAGTACATTTTTCAGTGGTTGACCATTTTGGGCGAGTAAGTAGTCTATCTCACGTGTTTTTCCGCGAAGATTACAATGGTGTAAACTGTTCAGGCGAGCAGAGCCTCCTGCATGATCTTATTTAATGTGTAATCATGAAAGGTGCTCTGATGACAGTTCTTCTTGTTGTTTTCAGAAGCGAACCCTTGGCATGTGATTGCGTTCAATCCCATGTGAGTGTAGTTGATGTTTGAAGAGATGTGGTTGGCTGTGCTGGAGCCGTGGAGGAAGCAGGTTGGCGAATTAAGTTTTCTCCCTTTGCGTGGACGTTGGGTGTTGTGTGAATGATAACCTTTGAGCTGGAGATGTGGTATACTCTAGGAGTATACGGGAATGCTTGGAAGTAAATGATGTAGTATGTGCCTAAGAACGTTTGTGATTGGTTGGGATTTGACTTGGGGCCACACGTCATGTGGGCCCCATGTGCGTGTCGTGTTCTGCTTTGCGTACCTTTGACCTCTCGTGATAGAGAGGGTACTCCTGTTCACGATGGTTTAGATCAGCATGGTTGAGTGGTTTCCCCCGGTTTTGTTCTGGAGTTGGGTTGTTTCACGATACCCTCTCCGGGTTCTGTTGGCCAGTGCTGTACCATCCAGTAGGGATTGCCGGAGCAGTTCTGGGTTTACACTCCAGTAGAGACTGGGCAATGGGTTTCTCATCGACTTCTTCGGGTTTACCCTCCAGTAGAGACTGAGTAGTGGGTTTCTCACTAACTTCTAGGGTTTACCCTCCAGTAGAGATTGGGCCGAGGGTCACCCAACACTCTTAGGGTGGACCCTCTAGCAGAGATTGGGCAGTGGGTCACCCGACGACCTCTTAGGGTCTTCCCTCCAGCAGTGCTGGGCAATGGGTCGCCCGTCGTCTAGTGCCAAGTTTACCCTCCAGCAAGGCTGGGAAGTGGGTCACATGTCGACTTATTCCATGTCTACCCTCCCGCAAGGCTGGGCAGTGGGTCACCTAACGATGTACTAGGGTTTACCTCCAGCAGGGCTGGGTAGTGGGTCACCCGATATCTTATTAGGGTTTACACTCCAGAAGGGCTGGGCAGTGGGTCACCCTATATCTTACTATGAAATTCCCTCCAGCAGGGCTGGGCAGTGGGTCACCCTTTGGTATCTCAGACTCAGTCCTTTCTACCAGGCTAGTCTGTGGCATTACTCTGTGACTACCGGAGCGGGACCCTTGTTGGTACGGGTTAGTGATGTGACAGATTGACTTTGAGAAGACCTCTCGACTTCAGGGCAGTGACGAGGTGTGGTTCGGCTTTCCCCAGAACTCCCAAGTACAAGGGGTGATTTCCCCACCGAGATGCGTTCTTGTGACGCGATCTAAAACCGTGCTGGCGAGTCAGTTCCGCCCAAACTGGATAGTGTCGAGGTGCAGTGATTTGAGGCCCCTTGACTTGTAGTTTAGGGCAGACGTGTGGGATGTTGGGCATCAATGATGGTGTTTACTTCTAGGACTGTTGGCTACTCACCTTTATTGGGCTGAGCTACGGGATGGAGATCCCCTTACGATCTTGTTTGGGCTTATTGTTTGAACATATATATATATATATATATGTATACTTTTTCCCAGTTCCCACTTCATGGGCTTGGTTACTCTCCCTCCAGGAGAGGTGAAGACGTGCGAGGTATGCCACGTGCTTTCTGTGTTTAGCTTCTCGCGGTAGGACAAGTCTACTCTCCTACTATAGGTAGCGACGAATCGATGAAAAGTTTATCTTCTCACCGTTTCCAGCTCCTTGTGTTTGGACGAGTCTACTACCTTCCTCTTGTTGGGTTGAGCTGGAATCTCTACTGGTGTACTCTTGACTGCACTCCTTGTTGTTTTTCTTTACTTTTCCATGTTCGATCTACTACTCACCCTTTGGTACCTCTTTTGTTTCTCCCTCGAGCCTTTGGGGTATCCTACTGAGTTTTTTTATACTCACCCCTTCTTGGGCTTTTCCCGCACTTTGTGTGCCCTTGGAGATGACAGACAGGTTGGTCGTGACTTCAACGGAGCTTGGGAGTTCGAGATATTGGACAACGTGCGGTGGTCATAGTCAGGTTCGAGGTATGGGATTCTCCCAGGTGTTTGTTTTTTTACCTATTGTCGGGTTGTGGCACTTTTCTGGTTGGGCACAAGTTTTTCCCCTTTACTTTTTAGTTTACCTTCAGCTCCTGCTTTGTACTATTTTGTGGTCGATGCACATCTGTGGTTTATTTATAGCAGTTTCCATTTACTTTACTTGGATTTTCTTTTTACTCCGCACTTCTGCATTGAGTGGGCTACGTGTGTGTGTACAGGTACTTAGGAAAAGGCCTCCCCGTGTTGTTGTGCCTTCGGCACTGGTCGCCAGCCCCTGGCCTATGGAGGCGGGCTTGGGGTAGTCATGGCTCGAGCCCGGGTAGGGTCAGGTCGTGACAAGGATAACCCTCTTATGGTTTACCGTGAAATAATATATTTCGCTGGCTCAATGTTATCCATATTTGTTTCTTTATGGTAATTAGGCTTAACTCTCTAAGACAGTCACCTAGATCATAAAACCCATGAAGTCATCTAGTCTCTCTTCTCATTAATCACATGTCAACATTCCAAAAATCACTGTATAATATCATAAACATAAAAACTATATCTCATGCCAATAATCACCACCCACCCACAAGTTCCCACATCAATATTTATTGGGGAACTCCTCCCAATCATTAGATTAAAATGTATGGATTTAGATTATCATCCATATATAAGACTATTTTAACATAATTAGATTTAGGAAGTTTTTTCCTTTGAAATTAATTTAAATCCATCGATATTGTGTATTATACAATGATCCATGTTTAAAAAAAGGATACAAACTATTAATATTTTATTATTTAATATGATTGTTGTCACCTAGCCATTGGAATGGAATGTATGAATAATATTAACTAAATTATGAAATTATATTTTTTCAAATATATATAAAATGAATTCTTCAGTGAAAAAATTATTAGAAATGAAAATGAAAACCATTTGAAGGTAAAGGTAACCTTTTTCAAAAAATTATTTTTAATGTCCACAAATGATTTATATATCCGTACATTACAAAATATCTCCTTTAGTGAATGATTTTATATAGAAAAAATAAATTATATTTTCAATCAAATTTTAATATTCATATCACATGTTTTTTAGGAATGAGATAATAATAAATCCATTTTTATGCTTTAGAAATTGTATTTTTTCTAAAAAAACTTTTATCAAATTTGCACATTTACATTAAAATTAATTTTATAAAAATTTTAGAATTATTTTTTGAGAAAATAGCCTAACATTTTTTAAATAACCTTGTAAAATTTATATTCGATGATTTTTTTTAGAATTTTCAAAAATTATTTTTTTATGAATGTTGAAAAATAGTGGATTTCATTAAACAATTATCATTTGATTCAATGAATTTAGAAGATAAATTCCATTTTAATATGGAATTAAAAGTTATATCAATTCTATTATATATATATATCCAATTTAGGCCATTTGAATAAATGTCATATTGAAATTTGATATAAACGTTGTTAATCTCCTGTATATTTTCTCTCAGGGAATCTGTTTTCTTACATCTATGTAGTTAATATCATATTAATTATTTTCTATTTTATGAATTGAATTAGAAAAATTTTATTATATATTTTTAATTAGTATAAAAAATATCATCTAATAAGGTCAATATAATATTTGACTATAATGAATAATAAAAACAGTAAAAATAAAATATCATGCTTAATGATAAAATAGATTAACTAGGGGTTAAAATAGAATCATAGCTATAAAATGACCTAATTTTTTTTTTCAGAAACCCTATTTAGGAAAAAATTTCTACCTTATAACACCTAATGTTTTATAATGACCCATGTTGAATCCTTTTTTCATGTGAAAAACATAGCTACACATTATTCATTACAAAATATCCATGTTTTTCTTCTCCCACACTCATAAAAGAATATCCCATATCATCTTCTATTGACACATCCAATACAAATTGTTTTGGAAAATAAAATCCGAAATGTATTCCTTAAATCCCTCCCCACATTCTACATAACATGGTGAAAACATAAAAATAACATAGAAATGATTTTTGATAAACCTAATTAGGTTTTCCGAATATGAGGTGAATTTTAAACTATGGGTTTTTGTTTTACTTATTCTTATAAAACCATAATATATTTTTTAATTATTCTAATATAACAACACCAATATCTATAATATACTAATAGGTTATATTTTTATTTTCATTACTTTCTTTCATCTTCTCTTCTATAAAATGGGAAAAGAAATTATTGATCCTATGTACGATGAACTACAACCTCGCAAACTGATGTTATTCATTTTCCATGACCTCCAATAATGAATGGATATAATGATAGAATAAATGATTATATATTATATTTATTATATTATCATATGAAATTAATTATATTACCACATCTACCTTCTTACCTTACAAAATGTTGGAAAACAATAATGTTACTCATGCATATGGAAGACTATCATCTCAAAAACCGATGTGATGATTTTTAATTTATATTTAAATTTTATTGTAATAAATATAGATTAGATTAATATATATGAAATATTTAACATAAAAATAATTTTTAAAATTGATATTAAACATATACTATTTTACATACCATTCTTTGGGGGATGTGATGGTGTCGTTCTTGTGTATGGTGGACTACCGCCTCACAATGTGATGTGATTCGTTTTTCACCAATGCTTTTAATGTAAGGTAATAAGGGAAAATTAAATAAAAATATGTGATATAAAATATCTAAAAATAATCATATAATGTTTATATATTATTAAAGATTACTTCATTTCATTCATTGGGAAAATGGGAACGATGTTTATGTTTATGTACCTTCTACCGTCTCCTAGGATGATGTATTTCATTTTCTATCTCTAACTTCGTTGGATTTATATAAATATATATATAATGAATATATATGATATTTATATCATTTTTAACATTATGGAGATATTATAACCATGATAAAATTATGTGTTCAAAAATTGAAAAAAATTCAAAACATACAAGAAAACCAATGAAGTTATTTCCCCAAATAAGATTACAGTAAGGAATTGTTCATAAATGGGTAAAAAATGTAATTATTAAATCCTATTTTATATAGTATATATAATTATAGTTATATAATAGATACATAATTAAATTATATATTATATAAAATGTTTTTGAATTAGTGTAATGAATGTTGAGACTTAGGATATGGATTTCTGTCTCAGTTTTATTTTCAATGAGACCCATTAAATATTTACCACATTTTTCCTTTATGTGGTTTATATACTAGATATGAATGTATTTTATGATTAATATCCACAATATTATTAGTATTTACATATCCACCCAAGTGTCTCTCTTTCATGGGGTTTTTGGTAAAAAAGTTACCAATGCTGTAATGGATTTTCACTAAAATTTCATTCTTTTGGACATTTGTTTTGTTATAAACCTATATTATTTAATGAGGATTATATACTACCCCATTGGAATGTAAAATCATTGAATTGTTTATTCTCTTTATATTTTATTTTTCATTTAATGTAATTCTCTCACTAGGAATACAATTCAATTTTAAAAAAGTAGTAAGGGATTTATGTTACAATATCGTTATTTATCAAGATAATTTATGATTATTCAATCAATGATGAAATATTATGATCTATATATCATTTAAGTTTACTATAATAAAGTAAACAATATAAAAAATAATTTTTGTTTTGAATAATCATCTTTATTTATCTCTTGGATAAAAAACCCTTTTCATTCCATATCATTGTTTTCAAAGAAAATGTTTTTAAAAATTTATTACTAAAATAATATGATTTTAAAAAAATTTAAATCCTAGTTTTATTTTTTATAAAAAATTTTAAAATTAATCTTCATTTCATTTTTCAAAAAAGGACCATTTGAAATTTAAAGAAAAAGTGAATGGAATATTTGTTTTAATGTGTATAAAATGAATGGAATTTCCTACATTCATAACAAAAATATGTTATGAATATTCAATTATACGATTCAATGTTTATTTTAGAAAAATGTATTTTCACAATTTTTTTTTGTATTTGTATTTTTAAATAGATTGTTTCAAATAAAAATGGTCATTTTCTCTACGAAATGTTTTAAAAAACATTTAAGTCTTTCATTATATTTTTCCAAGGTAAATTTCAATGAAATATAATTAGAAATTTTTTATTGTTTTATAAACTTATTTTCAATGTGAATGGTCAATTTTATCATGACATTTTTTAAATAATATTTAAATATTACTTTATTTGTATCTAAGTTAATTTTCAAAGAAAAACTATTTAAAAAAGATTTATTTCATAAAAAATATTTTGAATTTTTAAAAGGTGTTTTCATTAAATTTTTATATAATCATCAAATATTCCATTAACGATTCCATATTTATATTCAAATAAAACTATTTTGAAAAATTTTTATTCTTTGAAAAGATATTTGTAAAATAAAAAATTATTTTCCTACAAAATGTTCCACAAGATCTTTCAAAATTTTATTCTATTTAAGATGACATCAATTGATGATACACATAATTTACTAGGGATATTAAGTAGGGATACCATTATTATTCTTTTGATGAATTTTTATGTTTATTTTGAAATGATGTTTATAAATCCCCCTTCTTTTTTATAGGATATGTTATGATGAAATGTTTATGAAACCCATTTCTTTTACAAAAGTTATGATGTGTTGAATTGTTTATGAAACCAATTTCACTTCATAGGATATGATATGATGAATGATTTATGAAATTTTGGCGCACAAATTAATGATTTTCATTATGTGTTTGGTAGGACCTATATCTCTCTCTAATGAATTGGGTAAATAGTGATATCTTTTGAGAGAATGGGGAGTGAAACTAGCTTTGCAGGGGACGTTTCCATTATGATTGTTATGGTAGTGAAACTTGACTCATATGATGCTATGGTTAGTGATCCCAATCAACTATTATGGTTATTAGAGTTATCCTTTATTACAATTCTGTTATGGTGAGTAAACCCAATCCACTATTATTTTCTTCTAAATGATTCTTCACTACTAAAGAAATTATCTTATATGTTTATGTGAATTCTTGAATTCTATGTTTTTGGTCAATGTTATGCTCTAATATCCCATGTTCATTTATTTACCTGTGTTTCTTGTATCATAATATTCCAATATTTATTAAATAACTCAATATTATTACTTTTGATAAGATGTGTATGGTTTTCATATTTTACGCTTATGTTTATATACAATTATTATAATGTTATGCTTATATATTTCTATTGTTTAGCCTTACCTATAATAAAATATAACACATTGCATGTTTCTTTTACATAGGTTATGATTATAAGTTTTATGTGTGATGTGTCCATGAGTGGTTCTATTTAGGAGGATATAATTTGGAAATGATATAGAACTCTTATAAATTAGTTGATTATATTTTGATGTTTCGAAAGGAACTATACCTTTAAAATCCTAATGTGTGTTACCATGTAATGTAATTAATTTTCTTCTAAAAAGTTTTTATATATATTTATGAAAATCCTAGGTTACTATAGTTAGTATTAAAGGATAGGGTTTGATACCCTTGGGAAACTAGGATGATAAAACCATAGTGATATCCCTAAATATATGTCTAAGGATAATTTAATATAATAGAAAAAATCCTAGAATATTATTAAAGCATAGAGAGGGTGGATGCCTATTAGTAAATAAATATCTGGATACTACAAGTAAACATGGTTCTAGTATAGATGTACCAAGCGGTTATAAATTTGAAAAATATGTATCCGGATTGACTCAAGCATTTCATGGTACAGAAAAATGGCCTTATTATGCACTTGGTATGAAAATCCCAAGAGATGTGATTTTTAAATTTATAAACTCTTTTCAATTAATCATGAATGATTAAAATAATGACCATGATTAAACTACAATAAAACCAATGTTTTGTTGTTTAGAGAGTGATTTTCATGATTTATACATCATATAAATGATTTTTCATGATTTTGTTGTTTCCTCTCATATGAAGGTCATAATATCTCACTATTGAAGAGAAATATATATTTCATTTTTAGATAAGGTGGTGATGACCATAGAGAAAACAAGATCCCGTTTCTTATATATAAATAATATGGGGAAAATCATTCAAGGGACTATCTCAAAGGAACAAAAATATATTTTATATATGAATAATAAGGGAAAAAATAAGTAATTTCTGAGTAAAAGTTAATTTTTTTGTTAACGAAAATGATGATAATCATGGTTTAACTATGGAATAAATAATTGATAAATGTAATAAAAATGGAATTTATAAGAATTATCAAAATTGATTTCATAGGGTGAGAGATAAAGAAGATTATCAATAATGTGGTACATGTAATGGCTTTGTTTTTGATAATGAAGATACTGCAACTTTCATATTAGAGGAATGTGGTATTACGTAATAAGATGATGAAACATAGACAATGGTTTAAGAATGATATAAAATTATTCAAGTGTTTATTTTTTTTAATTTAAAAATTATTAAATATATAAGTAATTTTATATATAATTTGTTTTTTTAAGGATGTGTAATAATTTTTTAAATAGTGCTGATGAACTATAATGGTGTATTAATGAAAAAATTATTTGTTTTGGAAAACAAACAATTATAGGAAAGATAACCATTAATATGCTCTTTGTGTTTGGAAAATGATGTTGGGATAAAGATATGATATATATGGATAAGGTAAATTAGGTACTATTTATTACCTTAGAACTGATTAATGATTTGAAGATAATATGGTCTATGTTATATTTGATGTAGATTACAAAAAAAATTATTTAAAGATAGTTTAATTTATAGAACAAGAAGAATTTATGTTTTCATTGAGGTTTTAATTTAATTAACGTTATTACCATGATTTAGAATAATTTATGATCATGTTATTCAAATATTTTGTATGTGAATATCAATATATATATAATTATATTTAGGGGATTAATTTTATATATATTTGTGTAATTTTTTAACCTTATTTAAAAATTAGATATTAGTAAGGATCATAAGGTTGAAAATAAAATTAATGGTTTATGTTGAACATTTGATGAAGTTACATCAATTAATCAATTATTTCATCCCATAGAGATTTATACATATAGGATGAATTGTTCAAATGGTTTTGATTTTTATAAAAAATATAGAAAAAGCATATAATTATAATTATTTTATGGATCTTATTATATGTTAGTGATTTATACATGAATAATTCATGTTTTAGAGTTGAAGATGAAATGGAAATTGAATGATACAAAACTAATTGATGTGATTTTTCTTATGAAATGGAATGAAAAAAGTAAATATATCTTATCATGAGCATTTATCGACATTAAGAAAGTTAAAATGAGAAAATGTTATATTATTACCTTTATTTATTATGAATGAATAGTATTCTTTCATATCAATTATTTATGACTTTGTGTTCATTAATATTCTCTTAAATATGTTCTTAACCACTCTCAATTAGTATTTTGGTATTTCTTTTATCTTTTATGCCCATGTTTTCTCTTTCCACCAATGTTCCCTTACAAGGAAGCCTAGTTATGTGTTACTCTCGATTACCTTCACATATCCATTTCTATCTTTTGAAGAGGAAGTTTTTACTGACCTTTTTATGATTTTGTTTTTCAACAGATGAATTTTCAAATTTTAAGCCCTTCTTAATTATGAAAATTTCTAATTAAAGGAACTAATTTGTTTAATAAGGGTAAAAGTTAACATCCTAGGATTTTACAAAATATCTTCTTCCATTTTAAATAATTTTAATTCCTATGATAGCTTGTGTTATATGAAACATCTTGTTTTAACATAACATTACATAGTACTAAAACTTTATTATATAATATGAAAATTTTCATATAACCATTATATTTTTGAGTATAAATAGTATTTAATAAATTATGAATACATATGTTTCAAACATGTATGTAAAATTAATTAATTCATGACCAACTAATTGGAAACAAAAATAAAAACCATTTAGATATAAATGTATTCATTTTCTAAGAAACTATTTTATTATGATTTTTTTATAAAAATAAATGAACTAAAATCACATTTGGTGAATTATTTTAATTAAATTATATAGTGTTTTTTCTATTAATTTTTTTTTCATATATCATATTCTCTTTATTGGTATAACATATAAAAAAAATTATACGATTCAAGGTTAATATTTTAAAACATTGTATTATTGAATTTTTCAAACATACATAAATCTTATATTATTAAAATTTTTAGAGAAGTTATTTTAAAAAGTGATTTTAGTTTTTGAAATCAACACTTAAAAATTATATTGGAGTTATTTTTTGATAATTTTCTAAAAATATGACATTTTCATTGAATGTGAAAAATACTAGTTTTATTAAAAAGATTCATTTTCATAAAAGAATATACATAATAATTATTATTTTGAAATTAATTTAAATGAAAAAGTAGTTAAATTATATATCTATTAATCCAATTTTTTCATTGTAATAAATTTCATATTGAATTACTATATTAAAACAATTTTAGCTTTTGATCATTTTCAATTTAGAGAATTGTTTTCCCATTTTGTCAACAGGTTTAATTCTAAACTAAAATTTTACACTTATAATAATTGATATTGAAATTGCAATTAAATATTTTTAATATGAGTAATTAATATGATCTAATAATTATAAATAATATTTTTATCATAATGAAATGGAAAAATAGTAAAATCTAATTGTTGGAGTTATAACTAACATGGGTTTATCGTGGGTTAATATAAAATTATAATGGGTAAAATGAAATATAAACTTCTAAAAAAATAATTTTATGAAATTTATTAGACATTATCACCTATTAGTTTATGTAGTGATCAATGTTAGGGTGTTTTTTCATGTCCAAAACAATGGTACACTTTATCCATTTTAAGAATTATATGTGTGTATTCCCACTAACTTATAAAAGATCACTCACACTTATAGACTATTCAAAAATAGAAAACCATTCTATTTAGAAATGTCCTAAAATAATATATTTCTATATCCTTCCCATAATCCTAGATTCATTCTTGATATCTAAAATCCATTCTAGTAAGGATTTATGTTAAAACTAAATTGATTTCCCAAAGAAGAGGGATTATTTTAATCGATGTGTTTTTGTTTTACAATGTATTCCATATCCTAAAAATATTTTTAAAATATGATGATATAATAACAAAATTATCAAAAATATATATAAATATTATTATTTTAATTTAAAAACCTATATACCATACCTATATTATTAGATGAGAACCGAAATTTTCGAACTTGTATATGGAGGACTATCGCCTCTTGATCCGATGTTATTCATTTTCCATCACCACCTATCATGAATGAATATAATTATTTTATTTATTATATATATATATTTGATACATTATATTGTTTTACCTATTTAATTATCGTAAAAAATATAACTTCTTAAATCCCAACCCATTGGAAAAAAAGTAAAAACACTCCGGTATAGGTAACATTATCGCCTCATAAATAGTTGTTTGGTATTTTGAATTTTTGTGATACAAGGAAGGTAATTAGGATAGATTAATTGAATATATATACTATTTTTAACATAATTATACTTATTTAATTATTATATAACATATACCTTCTTACTTTTTACTCTATTGGGGAAACAATAATGTCGTTTTTGTGTGCGGTGGACTACCGCCTTGTGAAATGATGTGATATTTTTGTCAATAAATTTTTTTGGGGTAGGTAATACATGTAAAATTAAATAATATATGTGATATATATGTCAAAGAGGTATTCTTTAATGGTAATATATTATTTAACTTTCATTTATTTTTTCCATTCGAAAAATGGAATGAACCCTCATGTATACACATGACACACAGTCTCTACAAACTATGTATTTAATTTTCTATCTCTAAATTTTATGGATTACTATAAATAAAAATATAATTAATATAAATTAAATGAATATCTTTGTTAAATTCCTAGATATAATTTATCAATGATCAATTTCAGGGGACCAAAAATAATAAATGAAAACATACATGGAATATAAAGCACTTTTTACCTGAATCATGTTGTTAATAATGAGTTATTTATAAAAATGTAATAATTGTTCATGGGTAAATAAAATATGGTTTGATATATAAATATTTATGTTTCATTAATATATTTATACATAAATTTAATATATCATATAACATTTTCAAATATGTATGAAGTATATTGATAGTTAAGGTAATGAATTTCCATTACAGACACATGACATATTCAACACATGTTTCTTATTTTAATTGTATATAATTCATATGAATGAATTTTATGATTATTATCTTTAAAATTATAAAAACTTAAACATCAATTTTATGATATCTATTTTATGTAATTTAAGGTTCTAATGATACAATATATGTAATGTATTTTTGTCTCAATTTTCCTTATTTGGGACATACGTTATGTTATGCACTAATATTTTTATGACGTGTATATACCACAAAATTTTTATGTAATAATATGAGTTTAATTTTTCTAATGAAATTTTGTCTTTATTTTGAATTTTTCTTTCACGAGGATTATGAATCATAATTACTAATGTGGTAAGGGATATATTTTACAATATTAGTGTTTATCGAGATTTTTTATGATTTGGTTTTAAATGATGTAATATTATGATATATATCTTAATAAACATGTTTTTCTATTCTCATCCTGTAATTTATTAAGAAAAATGTTTTCTTTTAATTTTCCCATCAAAAGGACCTGTTATAGAATTTTTTTTAGAAATCATATTTATTTATATATTAGGTTAGAAAACGTTTTTTCATATCCATGTTTTCAAAAAATATGTTTTATAGAATATTATTACTACTATAAAATTTTTTTATTGACATTTTTATCATTGTTTTAATTTTTATAAACTTATTTTTCAATTTTATCTTCATTCCATTTTCTAAAAAATTCCTATTTTCATTTTACTAAAAGAGTTAATTGAGTAATTTATTTAACATTATGTAATGTACATAAATTTCCACTATTATGACTATACAATGTTTTAATGTTTCCTAATATTTCCTAAGTTAATTTTCAATGAAAAATTTTCATAATGTATTGTGTATTTTTAGTTTGAAAAATAAATTTTTAACGTGAAAAGTTTATTTCCCTCAAATATTCATTTTTATGTTTTAAGGAAATTTTAAATGAAATTAATTGTTAATTTGTTTTATGATTTAGAAATATACTTTTCTTTTAATAGATTATTTTTCATAATAAGAGATTTAAATAATATTTAAATATTCGTTTAAATGTTTCAAGGGTTATTTTCAATGAAATGAATTTTGAAAATATTATATGTTTTAAAAATAAAATTTAAAAGATAAAAGGTTATACACATCTAGAAATGTTTTAAATAATCATTAATGATTTTTTAATAATCTTCCATGTTTATTTTAAAATAAAATGCTGTTTAAATTTTTATTTTAAAATTTTAAAAGTTATTTTCAGTGTGAAAGGATTATTTTTATGCATAATTATTCCATGTGATATTAAAAAATAAATTTAAATCTATAATGAAATTATTTCATATTACACATTATTTATTGGGGATATAATCCAAGGTCACCTTTATTATTTATTGCTTGAATGTTTTAGGTTTATGAAGATAATAATTTTAAGAAACTTGTTTCTTTTGTCAATGGGTTATATTGTGATAATTTGAGGAAATTTTTATAAATCATGTTTTTTTCAATATATTAATCTATGATGAATCATTTATAAAACCCATTTATTTTCATGGTTTAAAATATTCTTAATTGTTTATGATCTTGTTTGAAAAATATGTTTGATTTTCTCTATTTGTTAAGTGGGGCCTATATTTCACTTCAATGAATTGGGAAAAGATTGATATCTAATGAGATAATCAAGGTTTGAAGGGGGAGTGAACCTATTTAAGAAAGGAAATTAATCCACTATGATAGTTATTATATTGAACCGTGACTACTCGATGGGTTTTTGATTGAACACAATCCTTTATGATAGTTCTGAGAGTGACCCATGACTACTAAAATGGTTTGGGGAGTGTACCCAATCTACTATGAATGTATTGGAAATAAGTCTTGACTAGTATGATAGTAATTTCCTAGTCTTATGTGTATGAAAAAACATCCATTTCAAATATCAATGGTATTCTCTTACGAAACATGCTCTTTGATTTCCTTTTGATACATGTCTTTAAAATTACCAATATTTTATCATTGAATTAAGATTTTAATCTTTGATAAGTTGGGTATGGTTTTCATATGTTATGCTCATGATCTCATACCCTTATTATATAATTAAGCTTTAGAATTTTCCTTTTTTACCCTTTGATATAATTTGAGATCACTGTTTCTTATAATTCATTTCCCCAGTTTATGATGACAGTTACTATATATGATATGTCTATGATGGGTGATTTTTATGAGGAATAATGTGGGAGATGATATATAACTCTTATGAACATGTTTTTTTATGATTCAATTTTTTCAAAAGCAACATACCATTATGATCCTATGGCGTGTTCCTTTTGTATTGAACTAAATATGCTTCTAAAAATGTAATATATAAGTATGAAAGTAATAGATCGCTATAACTACCCCTATAGAATTAGGTCACATCTATAGGATTGTATATACTCATACAATAACATCTACATAAGATTACTTCTATTTCATGAATCAATGTAATGGATAATATGTTAAGTAGAATTTCATTCTATGTTATATGGGAAGAACACATATAGGTTGTTAATGAATAATTAAATGCTTAAACAAAAATAATAATCACACATTGTGGGTTCCTCAATGTGGAACCATGATCTTATATTTACCATATAGTGTCTATGTATGTCCCCTTTTGGATCATCCACCCACCAACTATTCTTATCAAGCATCTCCCTATACTCTAATATACGCTTCCATTTGAAGTAAATTTATACATGGCATGGTCTAATTGACTATAATTACATAAAAAAACAATATTTTAAAATTTAATATGATCTATTATTAAAACATTAAACAAGTGAACCTCTATCCATTATAATATAATCACACACTAGGAGGCCTCCATTTAATGTTAATCTCTATATGATGTGAATAATTCTTTTCAATGAATATTCCCTCTATAGGGAAACATAAAAATACAATATAAATCATAGACCATGAACATAATTAGTATCAAATGAGGTGAAATCATATAATTCATAATGTCACATACCATGAATATTACTCACAATCCCCACGTAACCATGACATCCACTTGAAAATGAATTCATGAAGCGCTAGTTTGGCATTCATCCCACACTCACACACATTCTCATATCACCCATCTACTATATCAAAAAAATAAATAAAAATAATAAGAACTTTTATAACACATTGTAATTTTCCACCCCAACCCATTATTAATAATAAACTGGATGGTGGTGCTAAATGTCCTTAATTATTCCATCCCGTTTATAAGAGGTTGTTGACTCATATTGGGGGTATAAAGCATCATCATGGATAGAATATAACCACATATTATATGACAATATCAGAATAAAATAAAATTTATTTATAGACATTAATGTATGTATAAATAATAAATAAATTGTACAAGTTATAAAAAATTAATTGCATTAATACATGAACCCATGATAGATCACCCACTAATCTAGTCATTTATAGATAATAAATAGAATAATAAAATATAAATGGGACCCTATTATGACACTGAGCCTCACATCATCACAATATCCAAATACCATAGAGGATAATCTTTATCCGTAAATAAACATAATCCCTTATCACAATCTAGATCAAAAATCACTAGGGGATGCTTGGGTGCCCAAGGGAAATGACATCTAGATCAGGGTTTGATTTCAAAAATAAGTCTGGAACCAATGATTTGATAACATAATTACGTAGTAAATAAAGTGATATGTGAATGTTAAATGATGTGAACAATAAATTTTTTTTAAAAAAATAAATAATCTGCCCTCAATTATTAGGTTTTTGATCCCAATTAACAAAAATACATTAGCTAGTGAAGGAGTTTCTTTGAGCATATTACAATGAATTTGGAGAAATCATAAAAACCAAGTGGTCTTTCACCCCGATATAAAATAATAATGAAGTAGGGGATAGAATCATCTTGGAATAATATATAATAACTTAGGGAACACTCTAACTTAGTATCAGAACCTGAGTAATGGTAAATCCTAGTATACAATGTTTCCTGGAAACTGTCCCCCAACTATGTGGGAGACACAAACACACCCATTGAAGACCCGAAAAACTCCAGTAGCTTGAACGTGGTTGGAAATATATTCTTCCCATAACCAATATAATATTGGATCCAAACAAATGTAATCCCTGCTCGTAGTCTCAAAACCATCCTATAGGCAGTACTTCAATTGGCATCATGACATCGACATAGAGAGTTTCCAAAACAACCCATAATGATGTTTTATTTATTACATAAAATATAACCCCACTGAAATTTTCCATTTTTAAATAATATAATTTACTTATAGGAAGGAAATAAAATTCATTTAAATGGTATAAAAAATGTTCAAACTCATTCCAAACCTATCTCTCCCACAATAACTTCAATAGATCACACTGAGATATTCGTTCTAAGGTGACACCTGTAGTTATCTCCCTTAGGAAACACATGTACAATATCACTGTCTTTAGTCATTAGGGAACCTGATGTTGGTCCCACAGTTCATGTAATAAGAAAGGGACCATTTAATGTGTCTTTTAGGTTTATTCAAGGAAGGGAACACTACTTGGGGTTCGCAATAAAATAATACAACATGTGGATCAAACCCATGAATTAGGGATGGAACATCACAGGCTAAGGAATCTAACATCCGACATGAACATAATACTAATTGGGAAACCCTTTTGTAAACACATTTGTGATGTATATAGGCCTATCATAATTACTAGGATCATACTAGGGTGTTACACTCAAAAAATCTAACTCAGACTTTCCAAATGATCTATGATCCTCTAAAGAATTAACATGGACACACACATGGCTATCAAATCGTAGTTATGTTGTTACTCTAAATGAATATCACTATGGATTCTATTCTATGGGAAAATTCAATCTCATAGTTGGAATACACTACACAAGGGGTCTAGGGGTTAAATAGAATTGATAAAGTTTTCAAATCCCGGATTGTTAGTGGACGAGCATTTAGCTAGTTTCCAATGGTTCAAAGTTCCCCTAGACTATTAATACAATCAAATTAAGGGTATTCTATTTAAAATCTATTAAATATTTATCTAATGTATTATTTAAAAATATTTCTCAAGACATTTAATTTAGGAAATAACCTATTAAATTTAATTTCAATCACCCAAAGTGTGAAATATCTAATAACACATTTATATAATCCAAATCATAAACCATATATTTTGTATAAGTGAACACCTAGATCATTTATAAAATAATCTATTTTGGTCTACGTTCATATAGATTTTGGGATTTTCAAAGCTCAGCCTAGCTTGAACATTCCCATCAGGCCATATTGAGAACATTTCACTGGACAAGTCTCCAAAATAAATAATGTAGAATAAAATTAGTAATTAATATAACTATTTTATAATTGAATATTTATTTATTTAAATTTTTCAAAAAAAATTAAATGATCGCTAATAAATATTGTTGGGTTATAATTGTAGAAAATCATCTGTTGGATCTCCATAGTGGACCCTAAACTGAAAAAATATCATAATATTTTTCGGTCAAATCACCATGAATATTATTGTATAAATCCATATAAGAAATTCCCAATCTATGAAGAATGAACATGTCATGATACATGGATAGTACTACCATGATCTGAGGAAATAAGAACGGAAACATGAAATTGGTTATAAGTGTGACCCAAACACACAAAACCTGATGTTGGCAAAAGTAGGAGGAGTGAGGTTTAACCTTATATGGTCAAAATATAAAAAGGGAGAGGAGGGTTATCCACTTGTAAACTAGGTGGAATAGGTATTTATACCTTAAAATAACATAAATGGCTAGCTGATATAGAGCCACTAGCTTGCCAGTGGCTATAAGTGTTTCCCCTACAATCATACATTATTTTACTGATCCCAAAAACACCTTGTAACCATCAATCCAAAACAAGAAAATAAAAATTTTAAATTTATGGATGAATATCAATTTCAAATATGACCCTTCAACCAATTGAAAATTTAAATTCATTAATATTTTTTTTTGAAACTGATTGACTAAGAGTACTATAATGAGGTTCTAAACTCCTTCAATAATCTTATAAGACTTATAATTAGTTCGATAATTACATTTAACATCTAATTTATTTTTGGAATTTATCTTCCTATTTCAAAAATATTTATAAGATAACAAAATATTTTGGATGAGAATAAATAAATTAAAAATAATATTAAAGTTAAACTATTAACTTTAAAAGAGTAACTCAAAAATAACATGTATAACTTGACTCATTAATTTATCGGTTTAAATCTATATTATTCATCGTCAATTTCCATTTACATTATTTGGACTAATCCTTAAATATAACTAAACCTTTCTTTGAAACCAACTATGAAAACTTTAGTCTCATTCACATATAATTAAATGATTTTCCATATTTTAATCCATAAAAATTCCCCAAAAATTTGGAGTCCTTGTTTATTTAGAAGATTAGATATATTTTCAATCAATATAAAACATAAACTAAATTATATTTAATTAAATATGCATAATTTTTTCTTAATTAACATTGAACTTATTTTAATCTATATTATGTACTTCGGAATAGATAAAGGTGATGAGTGAGATATATATCCTAGTAAGGGAACAGTAAAAGTAAAGAATAGTAAATATATATTCAATAATAGGAACATAGTGATATCATAAAATATAAGGATCTTTTATGAAAAAATAATAGAATAAGGAAGAAAATATCACTAGATCATCACATCATAAGAATTTGGAAAAAACATAAAATATGACATAATAAGAATAATTAATAGATCAATTTCAATTAAACATAACATATTGTGTTAAAAAAATTTATTGTATACCATACATGATATTTCATTAAATTAAAACATTATATAATGAATTAGTGGTTGTATAATTATGCTCTAACACATCACATCATAATATGTATCTCCCTATATGTTCAACATAAAGAAAACAAACATTGAAAACCAATAAAATAATTGAAAGAAATAAATATTATTATTCATATTTATTCAATTTAAAGATTCATATTCATTCTACTTTTATAAAATACCTTATATATTTTCTCATTTGAATAACGAATCATTTAATTTAAAAAAAATTATTTATATGTATTAAATGGTCTTATTTAAAATATAAATTTCATGATTTTAGAAAATGAAATTTTTAAAATGGTCATTACTTTTGGATTTGTAAAATCTAATATATATAAGGGTAAATATGGGGGGGGGGGGTCCATAAAATACAATTTGTTTGTGAGAATAGTGGATAATACAAATTTTTCAAAAAAAAAACAATTCTATCTATTTTCATGTATTTCAAATGTTTTAGTACATCATGGAGAGTTTTAATATTTATAATAAACATAATTAAGGAATATTAATCCTATTAATTCTATTTTAATTATCTTTATAATTTATTTTTTGTCAATTAATTTTTATGTTAAAATAGATTTTTTTAAAATAATGTCTCCATTGAAGTTTGTGTATTTATATTAAACTAAATTTATGACACATTCAAAAATTTAGTCACTAAAAATTTATTTAATATTATTAATTATGAGGTTAATGATTTTTAATAAGGTAAAAATTCATTTTTTATCATCATGAATAGTTTCCATGGTAAAAATCAGTTACAAATATAAAGGGTAAAATAGGTTAATTAAAGAAAAAGATAAACTGTAAGGCCGATAAATATTATATCAATTTTTAGAGATTATTGGATTTAAACTGAAGTGCCCAGATCAGTGTGAATCACTGAGAGGGGGAGGGGGTGAATCAGTGATCCCTTAAAACTTTTTACTAATTGATTCTTATCAATTAATCCTCTATGGCTTGTTAAGGCCTCGATCCACTCTTCTTATGTCTCTCAACCTTTCCCGGATAATGCAGTAATGAAAAGGCACAGGACACAAGGATTTACAAGGTTCGGCACCAAAGGCCTACATCCTTGCCATGCTCTCCCAGCATGGATTCTTTATTATAACCTGTTAAAATTACAATGGTCGATACAGAGTCCCACTGTATCTCTCCTGAGTCCCACAAGAGGGTCTTTATACTGCGTCCCACAGTGTTACCAAAGTCCCACTGGCCTGCTCCAGAATCCCACTGAAGACTTCTTCCACCCTGAGTCTCACAGGGGGCTTCTCCTGGCTCCTCGAGTCACACGAGTAGCTCTTCTTCACTTTAAGCTTCTTCAAGTATCTTCAACAGTCTGGGATAAAGACTGCTGGCCTTGCTCTGTACCTCTGATCACTTGTGATGACCAGGTCTTCTCGTCTTGCTCAGGATTTATCTCCTTCTTCTAAGGATGACCTGGCTTCTCTCTTCAACTACTGAATACTCAGACAACTGATATCTTTAACTTCAGTCTGGTCCAGTCTCACTTCAGAACAACTTCATGCACTAAATGCATGGCAACTCATCTTCCTCATGCACTGACTGCATGGCCTCTCAATTTCTTCAAGATCCTCTGGTCTTGGACAACTCGGATGCACACAAGCTGATTTGTCTTTGTTCACGTGTGCACGTTCATGCATGCATGCATGCACTCCCCTTTTTCTCTTCTTGGTGCAGTAGACCCACAAAGGGTGTAGTATCTTTAAGCACACACCAGCTTCTCACTTCTTCACACACTTTGTTCAATTTGTTCACAGACTTAAAGGTGTTTTATACTTTAGTGTGGAGTATCCTTATTCTTCTCCATCTTAGTGTGTACACTTCACTTTGAACACACACTAAGGTTTCGGCCTCTTCTTGTCTAGCACACACAACTTGTTTTTTGATTTGCACACACACAATGAGTGTGTATTTGGCCTCCACTCTTTTTTCACACCCCCAAGCTATGCCTCGGCCTTCATTTATTCTTTGTGCACACAAAGAACAAAGCCTCCTTCTCTTGCACACACTCACTTTAGTGTTCTTTTAGTTTGTTCTTCAAAGTGTGCACACACAAGGGCTACGGCCTCCTCTTGTTCAATTTGCACACAAGGCACTAAGGCCTCGGGTCTTCCTCTTGTTTTTCACACACACAAATGTGGTGGCCTTCCACCTTTGCACACCCACTGCCCGTAGGGTGTTCTCCCAAGTGGCACACACACAAGGTGCACTCCTTCACTTGGAACACAAGCACATGTCTTGGCCTCAGGTCTTCTCCTGCCTCAAAGGAGGCGCGCAAGTCCTCAAGGTACACAAGGGTCACGCAAACACCTCCTTCCGCGCAAGTCCGCGGGCAGAGAAGGATGCAACCACGGGCGCACAAGGATGCGGCCACGGGTCTTCCTGTCGCGCAAGGAAGGCGCACAGGGGACTCCCTTTCTTCTTTCGTGCAAGGAGGGCACAAAAGGAACCCAGCCGCGCAAGTGGGTTGCGCGGGGCTTCAGCTTCGCGAGGAACAAAGTGCTCTCACGGGACTCCAGATCTTCAACAAAATTTCAGCAAGCAACTCTGAGGCACGGGCCTCTCTTTTTATAGGCAGAGGGCCTCTTTTCAATCCGCGTGATACAATCTTTGAATCCCCGAAGTTTTCGGGTATTTCAAGATTTTGCAAATCTTGATATCTTCCTCTGTTTCACATGAGATCATTTAATTTTATCTCTTTCATTCCTCCTCGTACATGCGATTTAGAACGCATGCACGGCCTCTGTTTTGGCCATCCCATGCAAAATACGAACACCCTGAGGCCTCGGCACTTCGTTTGCCTTCGGCCTTCATCGAATTTTCTCACTTGTTGCATGCAAGTCTCTTTTTGTGCATGGTACTGTTCGTTATGGCTAGACGAGCACGAGGGTGCCTTCGGCTTCGAGAGAGATAGCCGAGAACTCAAAAACATCTCTCGGGATGCTCCTGGTTCGAACAGAGCTCGCGGGAAGGCCTCGGCATGGCTGGAGGTTGAGGACGATCGGCAGATGCATCGGACGGTTAAGATCTGGCGCGCGATTAGATGGGCGGCTCAGATTAGATCGCGTGCGGCGCGATGCATCGGGCGGCCGAGATCTGCCGCGAGATCGCCTGGACGGCTGAGATTTTCTCTCGGGGATTTTTCCGCGTCCCACATCGAAACGGATAGCGGTTTTGCCGCGGTTTATCAACCATCCGCTCCCCCAGCCGGCTCAATTGAATCTCCTCCCCTCTCGGTGCCGCCCCGCACTGAGTTCTCTCTGTGGGCGCGCTCTGCGCCCACTCTGCTCCCTGCGGGCGCGCCACTGGCGCCCACTATGCTCCTTCGGGCGCGCGCTCTGGCGCCCATGCTGCGCAGGACCTGATCCCCTGCGTGGCTCGGCTTACACACGGCCGCGGCCTCTCGGGCTGGCCCCATGGGATCCCCTTGGGCGTGGTGACCTAGTCCCACATGTGCCTTGGGTTGAACCCTTAAGGCTGGCCCTTGGTGGCTAATTTTTTGCTTGAATATACACTAAGTATACAAAGTACTTAAGTGTAAAATGCCAAATGCCACTTCTTCCTCTTCTCCATTCTTCTTGAGAATTCAAACATTAATCTTCTTGATTAGAAACAACTCCTCAATTTATAATTCTTCTTCATCATCTCATTTTCTACTTAGGAGAGAATTCTCAAGGATCTTCATCAACCGAACTCCTGAATCAAATAACTTCTTCAATTCTCTTTGTTGATCTAATCAGAGATCAAATTGGAACTTCTAATTCACATGCACTAAGTGATAGTGCATGGACTTCTTTAATCCACTTCATCCACTTAGAACTTATGGATGGATCACTTGCTTCTCCTCATGCATTGTCAATACAATACATGGTCTTCTAACATTGTTGTGACATTGTATCCAGTTGATACAAGTTCTTGGAACTTAAAGAACAGCCCAACAATCGTCTGATATTACTAGAGAATGTTTCAACCACAACATCCTATGTCACTTAGTGAATCTCCTAAGTGACATGCATCTTAGTACCATGGCCATTCTCCATTCATCACCAACACCATCACATCCTTTGTCATTCACATATTGAAACTCCTTGACATCCATCCATTCATTCCTTGACAACAACATACCTCATTGACAACAAATGCAACACAGTGCACTTCATAAACCCTTATAACATTATCTTCAATATTTGATATTTTTTAAGACAATTTCCCATGGTAAAATCATTATATTTTTTAAACCCTTGAAATATTACAAGCGTTCCCCTCCTATTAATTATAAAAGGGTACTTACTCTACTCATATAATCACACACATTGAGGATTTTATATAAATAAGAACTAACTAAAATATATATTTCAACATTCGATGCAACATCCAAGAGGTATTAGTCACACCAGTTAACCAACTTAAGAATAAATAATGTGTATTCCAAGGGTAGTTTTCCCATGAAGATGTATAATTTTTAGTTGAGTGTTTCATGTTTGTTTATTATTATACTTATATAAAATATTCATTAACCATTCTATAATAAAAAAATTAGTATATTAAATTAATTTAAATTTTATTATAATCATGTTATAACCCATATTTATCTTCATTTCAATCATACGTTAAATGGAAACATAAGTCGGGTGTAAACGTGGACTTCAACCTCCAATAAGTGATGTTTTTAGTTTTTATTCACCAGATTATATGGATTGTTTAAAGTTAAAGATCAATTTATATATATGACATATAGAAAAAATAATTAATATTTAATGATAATATAATATATTCCTTCTTACCCATTCCATCTATTTGAAAATTGTATCATTGATCTTACATACTTGTGAGATGCCACCCCCACGAAGTGATGTGCTTCATTTTTTATTTCCACCATTCAATTATAGAAATCTATATGTTTAAATAATTAATAAATATGGAATGTGTAACATATTTTATATTTTGTAAATTTAAAATATTAAATAATTTATATCACTTCCACATATTATAAAAAATAAAATGTCATTTATTCATATTTACAGACTATCGTCTCCATGAAACAATATCATTCAATTTTAATGAATTTATTACATGTATGGTTTTTAAAACTATATTGAATGTGTAAGTATAATAATTATATAACTTTCAAGATTCTATTGAGTGTAGAACAGTGAACCTATTGACTATGGTCAATGTAGAAGCTTTTCTGAGGTTATAAAATAATAAACCAAAAAACGTCCAATGTGATCTTAACCATTGTATTATCATAAAAAAATATAATAAATTAAATAAAATGGAAACAAATAATAAATTGGACAGGAAAAATTTATTTAATAAAATATAATACTAATCTAAATCTATTATTCAGTAGTTAGATAATGTACGTAGCAAAAAAGATCAATAATCAATAGTTTTTTATAAATATTGTAATAAGTGTTTTATACTACTTATCCTTCATATCCATGTTCTAAAAATATTCTCATAATATTTTTATTAATAAAAAAATACTAATAAATTATTTTTAAACATATTTTAAATTTTTTATCAATTTATTTAAAATAAATATTTTATAAAATAACAAAATAGGTTTTTAAATATTTTCCCAAATGTGAAAAATATTGTTCTTTAACATATTTGATTTTTTTTGGATTTTACCTCCATAATAGGAAATATTTTTAAAAATATTACTCTAAAAGTTATAACTTTCTTAAAAATAATATATCATTCCTTCTCTTTTGGAAATTTTTTATTTTTAATTATTTTTTTTAAAATGGATTTTTATCCCTATGATTGCACGAAAAAGGAAAGTGGTTTACTTAAGGGTTGAAATGATTATTTGAAGGGTTTTATGATTAAAAATAAAATAATTTAAAATGTTTGAATAATGATATGGTACTTTTTAATTGTAGATGATGATAGGTAAACCCAATATAAGTCGTACTGATAGGTGAGCCCAATATATATCTTTAATGTATTGGGTAATGATGTTGTCTATGATAGATAAAATGATGGAAATTACTAGGTGTGTTAACTAAATATAAACAACTTGGATTTAGTTATTATAAATGAAATTAAACATGATTGAACATGGGCTATGAATTTGATGATCCATGATACTTATATTCTTCTTGTAAAAAAGGGTTTGATAGAATTTTTTTGATTTCTTGTGTTATAGAAAAGATTAAAGGTGAATGATTCTTTTTACATTGAATGTTTTCATGAGTTCATACATTCATTAGAATGCCTTCATGGGGTTTTATATTATTTGTAATGTGATTCAATCATTTTATTGAAGAAAATTATATTATCACTTGGGAAAATAATTTATTTATTTGGATTATGTTTTATTGTGAAAAAGGTAAATTTCTATACATATTTTCATGTTTTTCATTTGAATAATGGGATTCCTTTAATTTTTTTATATCATAATGTTTTTTGTTTTTCTAATATAATAATTTAAAATGTTTTTAAAAGGATATTGGGGCTATTAAAAACATTATAAACGTCAATATTTTATTCATGGAGACTGATAAAAGTGTATCAAAACTCTCTTGTATAATATGAGGCTGAAAATTCAAGCTATATATTTGGGGAAAATTGTACACTATATGAATGTAAATGTAATTTTTTACCTAAATACATGAAAAAAATGATTCTGAAAATGTAATTTAGAACTACCCTTGTTATAAATTATATAATAAGGGGTTTATTATATTAAAAGTAATTATATTTGGTATCATAGGTGGATTTTGATACCTATATAGGTAAGGATAATGTTAAAATACACTATATAAAGACATTAATTTAGTGTTATGTAATCTTTATATTTATTTTTAATATTCCCATTAAGATTTATATAATTTGTGTCTCATCATAATGGTTTTCTGTAGAGGAAATATGGAAGAAAAATAAGAAATGAATCATGAGGATATTAACCATATGAATAATATATCCAAAATGGTTGGAATATATTAGTTTATGTTAGTTTGGGATTATATGGTGTAGACTATTAATAGTAGAACCCATGCAGGGGAGCAATAAAATTCTTTATAAAGGAACATATCCACGATAGTGTATTTTGTGAAATATTAACCAATGTATTTTGGAGGATCATCGGAAATGGGAAAATTTAAAGGCTATATTAATGTATTATGGAAGATATTTTTTGGTTATATATATATATATAAAACCTCAAAATTAAAATATTCTTATTTTTCATTTTGATGGTGAATTCGATTGATGGTGGTATATGATTAGGAATACTTTGCAAAAGAATTAGATAAATACCATGAAGTGGATGGTAATTGAATTTATTTTACGTGATAAGTTTTTTCACAATATTTATTATATTAGTATTATAATTTAATTTCAAGGGATGATGTAAGAAAGATGATGACATGATGTCTATTTATAAAATAAATTTTACTTGATATTCGAGGTATAGACCAAGATTTATTCTAAAAAATAAATATAAAATTGATAGATTTTACAATTGTATGAATCCATTTTTATGAATGACATTTTACTCTGATGTATTTAAATTTGTGTGTGTGTGTGGGGTGGGGGGGATTATTTGTGTTGATAATGTTGAGATAGAGTTTTTAAACACAAATGTTCTTCATGAAAACAAGGCAAACAAGTGGTCATGGGTGTAAGAAATTAAGATGTAATCAAACAATAAACCTAGATATAAGACCCCAAAACATTTCAAATATGGGAAAAGAAATTTTAAATAATTATTGATGGGGTAAATGAACTATTAATGTTATATCTCGATATTTTTAATAAAATAATGACTATGTTTAAAAACGTACAATATATGAAACATAGTTCTTATATGAACAAGGAATTACTATTATTTAAATTTGAGAATTATAACATAGACATTAAATATGTGGAAAATTTATAGTATTGAATTTATTATGAAATATAAAATTTTATTACTCATTTCGAATTTATTAATTAACTCTGTAAATAATCACTCTATTTTTAGTAGTTATTTTATTTTTCAAAAATTCCTCTTCATCAAAAATTCCTCTTCTTCAAAATTACCCTTCTTCAAAAATTCATTTTCTTAAAAATGGAGTTTCTTGCTTTTTATGAGTGCATCTTATAATTTTTTTTAATTTTTTAAAAACAGGTTTGAAAAAATTAATTTCATTTTTGGATGTATAATTTCAAAATTATCTTAGGATGAGTTTTTGAGAATTTTTAAAAATGATTTATTTTTCAATGAATAGCGAAAATAAAAAATTTAATTAAAAAATTTATTTTTTTATATTTACCATGTGAAATTATACTTTTTTATTATTTTTCTAATATTATTAGTCAAATTAGATTTATAATAACTAAATTATGGATTTTCAAATAGCAATAATAATTGAATTTAATATAAAATCATTTTATAATCTTTGGTAGGATAGTTAATGGTAAATAAGACAATTAATGTAAAAAATGATAAGGATTATAGAATCAACCTAAAATATAAATTATTTTTGTATAATTCCTCTTCATCCAAACCCAAATAAATTTAATTTTTATGGCCTTTTGTTTCCAATTATATCTTATTAGGAATAATATAATATTTTATTTAATGAAAACTCAAAAATATCATAATATTGTTTTTAATAACTATAATATTTTTAACATACATCTTTCCAACAGAAAAGTTTTGTTTAAAATAGTTTTTTTAAACTACAAGTTTTATCTTCATTATAGTATTTTATTTAAAAATTTTAACGAAGAAATAATTATCATAAATACTTACATAGTTATGACAGAATAATTATTCATTAAATGGAAAAATTAAAAAAATTATATGAACAACATGAAATGAAATATAATTATATATATATATATATAATGTGATAAAACTATTAGAAATGAAAATGACATGTTAGGGATATAATTTGTTTTCAAATTTTACTTGTTTTCTTGATGTTATTAAATTAATTGAAATTGATAGTTATAAATATAAATATTAATGATATATTATAATAAATAATATTTTTGTTAATGATATAAAATTCATAAAAATCATTTATTCTTCCAAGTCATTAGGATATGTTCATTAATACAATTCCTAGTCAATTTATTGGCCTTTTTGTAACAACCCTGACCTAGTACCTAAGAGTTGGTGGTTATTTTATTATAGTGGAATAGATTCAATAGATTACATCACTAAGTATTGATCAATTTAGTAGTATTTAAGAACTAGATACATAATTTTTTCCCTTATTACATTTTAAATTTATCATAGTACATAAAAAATGAAAATAAACTTATTCCTCAACAATTATGCAACGTTTTCATGATTATAACAAAGGGGTGGAAGAAAATAAAAGAGTGATCTCAAATGATTAGTAAGGGTAACATATTTTAGAAATATAAATCAATAATAAGTGAAGAATAATCAATAATGAATAATAAATATGGCATGGTAAATATCTAAAAAACATATCATTCAATCAATAAACTGAGATTGAAATGCATCTATAGTTTTTTTCATTGTGAAAATCGCATGGATAGTAATAAATGAAAACTGAATGAAGGAATTTATGAATTATTATACATCACTTATCAATAAAATTATCCAATACCATCATGAAAATTCACAATATGGATTATGTATGTGGGTAGAAACCTATATGAATCTTCTTTGAAACAAATATGAAGGGCTTGTCACCAACATTTTTGTCTCACGAGACCTATCGATGCATCGAGGGGCTAACAATAACAAAACCCCACTTGTGTCTTCATGTCAAAATAACTCCTCAAATATTTAAATGATTCATCTAATTTTTGAATCAATAATTACTTATCAATATATCCATATTGAGTAGAAAATACATATTTATCAATATTTCCATAGTTAAAACGACATTGAATGAAATCATTATTTGTAAAAATGGACTACAAATAAGTCAATATTCTTATCCATGATACATGAAATAAGGTGATTTGAATAAATATTCAATTAATTCTAATAATAATTAAGATTTATGTATACATACACCATAACAATTAAATAAATGGTGAATAATGCATATCTCACAGAAAAAAGTGAGATTTGAAACACCATAACTTATATCTGAAAGCGTTCTGAACTTGTACACTGTTTCCTGGGTAATAAAATAATATTCATTAATTACATATTAAAATTACATAATTATCATATATTTTATTTATTATAATTTTATTGTGTTCATTTATGGCCATTCCCATGAGTAATATTTATTGACATCAATGTTCTGGGAGCGTTCATTTCATGGTTTTGTGGTCGGTTCCCTTGTGTATAATTATGGGTGTTCATTACAAATTGAAGAAAAACAATAGAAGTGGAATCGAATAATATTAATAAATTTACATTATTTTAAATGATTTTAACATATAATTTTATTATACAATATTATAAATATTCTTGTAAAAAACATTAAAGAAAATGAATAGATTTTTTTGGAGTTTTTTAAGACCATTAAAAACTAGTATCATTTTAAATAACATTATGTTTTAATATTTGGTATATAATATTAAATAAGTTTTAATAAACATATTATAATCTATTATGATGATAAATATTGTTTTATTACTATACTTGAAGGTGTTGATGGATAATTGAAAGTCTTCATCCATGATGGCAGTGAATCGACACATCAAATATAATGTTTTCATTTTTTTAACAAATACAAGAGAGAGGAGATATGATGATTGATATTCCTTTAAAACAATAAAATTATAGTATATGTATTAAAATTAAATTATATTTACCCTTTGGTTATGTGTAGGTGAGGATAAAATAATAATATAAATTATAATAAAAGAAAACTAATGAGGATTTTACCTCATGAACATCGTCTCCTTCAGAACCTCCTTTAGACACATTGGTTATATATTTTGGTATGACCCAAAAGAATAGAACATTGGGTAGATGTTTCAGAAAGTATTTTGGAATAATATAATAAATATCCAATTTTCATAATGTTATAAGAGAAAAGGTAGTGAGGGGTGGTATATATAGTGGATTAGAGGGGGGTTTTATTATTATTTTTCAATATTTTGTCTCAAGAAAATACATTGTGTTGATTCATGAGACTAAGTAAAATTACTAATGAATTTTATTTCTAAATAATATGTTCTTACCTCATCAATATATCATCCACGAATAAATAATTCATTTATCTACTTCTAGTGGTAAATGATGTAATTTGTTTTATTTCATTATTCAAAAAAATTAAACTATTTTAGAAACATACAAAATTTTTAGCCAAACCATTTTTCAATGTTGAGATTTGAAAAACATAATCCATTTTATGAAAAAAAATTTCCATGAATGTGAAATTTAATGTTTAATTAAAAACATAATTCATTAAACAATTATTAATTTTAATATTATAACTGATTTTTCAACACATTGAAAAATCAATTATGGTCTCGTAAAATTATATTCAATTATAATAAAAAAATATTAATTTATGAATCTATTTTATAAAAATAATAATTCTTTTAAATCATTATATTTATTATAAAATTCTAAAAAAAATATATACTTCACAAAAATACGAACAATTAATTTATCATTTTTAAAACATTTATTTTATAATTTGGTGTTATAAATATATCATATTTTGATTTATGAGATGCCTAAATTTTATTTTTAACTTCACAGGTGAGTTTATTATTTTAATTTCCAAATTTCTATTCTTAACGGCCACGTTAGTATTTATTAGTATATCACAGTTTGTTTATGCTCAGTACAATAAAATCTATTGAATAAATTGAATTTATTTAAAAAGATACCTATCAAAACAAACATGGGGTGTTATATTGTTCCATCCTACAAATATTTCACCCTTGAAACTATTAATTAATATTTATTGGTAAATAGATAAGGGTTGTTCTTCTTTCTAACATCCTTATCATCCCACAATGCTTCTTGTAACACCCCAAGCTTCTACGGTACGTTTCCCTTCGAATAATGCCATAGCGTGTGTTGTACGCAACCTCGAGTTCTAACACACACCACAACTAATTAAACTAGCCGTTGTGAATAGTAATACCTACTTTTTGAAATTATATATATTTTATATTTCAAAATGGACTTCATTTTTGGATTCGGAATATTGAAATTAGCCTAGGGTGAAATTTTGGTACTTTTCGGATAACTTTTATATTTTGATGAATAGTGAAAATTACTAAATTTTAATTAAAAACAACTTTTTTAATCAAAATAATTAATAGTGATAAATTGTGAATTTTAGTGGTTTTAAAGTATATTTAGAATATATTTTTACCATTTAATATAATGTTGGTCATTGTACATAATTTTACAATTAAACCGAACATAAACAAGTGTCAATCTTTTTATAGTTATTATCTCTTAAAAACACGCTTTTTGTTTTGACAGCGGGAATTAATTTTAAATTAATTTCTGCCACTTCTGTGTTTTGAATTTAGGAAAATGGATTCCATATTTGGAATCAGGATGTTCAAATTGTGGAAATAGGTAACTTTTATTTTTAGACATTTTGAATAGTTACTGTGGTAAATATTTTATTTACCATGGTTAAAGGGTAAATCCGGTAAATAAGGGTTAAAAATAATATTATAATAATACAAAATTACCCTAAAACGTGTCCTAACCTTATTGGTGGACACATACCCGACCATGGGAATCCTTGGGTCAATTTGGGGACCCCTTGGAGCCACTTGTATGTGGTAGGGACACATTATATTAATAAAGTTAAAATAAAAATAAAAATGGCATAAGCTTACATCTTTTAGAAGAACAATTTTTACATAGGGTTATACATGTTGGATTTTGGATTATAAATATTAATTAAAAAGATAAAAAGATTTCCTACATGATGATAGTTTATTTATAATTTTTAGACATCAAATAAGTTAAATTATTAATGACACAATAATGATGCAATGTTTACCTCATTAATAAATCATTGAAATAAATAATATTATAATGATTAAAATATTATCTAAAACCTCTCCAATTCTTATTGGCTGATGTTATTTAGAATATTAGTCATCTTATCTTCGACCTCAATGATTTTTGGACCATTATAAACCGAATATAATTATATTATAAAGTAATACTTTCACTCTTTCCTAAAGAGCCCCTCCTCTCCCTTATAAAAGGAGACCACTTATACTCATTCCTCACACCTCTCAAGCCACTTGGCTCGTCCAAACTCTGCCTAGCTAAGCTCCCCACATCCCTCTCCTCCTCCGTGAAGTTTTCCCTTAGGCAGAAAGCATTTAAACAAGTCCTTTGGTTCCAACCAAAGTGAGTTACCTAAATTAAAGGTAACAATTTCTCTTAAATTATTTTCATTCATTTTGCTTCTTCAACCCCCAAACTCTTTTTATTTCCTTTCTTTTGTAACAACACCAGTATCCTCAATATACTAGGATGTTGTTATAAGAAGTATTCAAACTACACATACACACAACTCCATCTAATGGATGATGAACATAATGTTTCTGTGGATGGCAAACTAACGCCTCACGAAACGATGATTGTTCAAATACATCTTACCGCCTCTCATGGTGGCCATTATGATGGCACTATAATTAAATATGATATTAATGATATATATTTTATATATAAGCTTCTGTAATCCCATTTTATTTCATACCATTATTCGTTTCATGTTGTATATACATACGATAATTTCATTTGAGGAAGTGCGGACTACGGCCCCCTTAAAATGATATGACTCGTTCATACCACACATGGAACGTATAAAGGATGGTGTTAATGAACTTAAGTAACATATATAAAATATTATATTATACTGTAATAGTAATATACCTATGTATCATTTGGATTCGATTCTTTTAAAATAAAAATTAAATGGAAATAGCGTTCGTGCGTACGTACGGACTACCGTCTCCACGAACGCGATGAGATTCATTCTCCATCGTATCCATTCAAGTATAATTATCATTTAATGATTTAAAAATAGTGTTTAAGGACTTGATATCATTCTGGATATGAATAAGATACAACAAACATGACTTATGTAACAAAACATATAAAGAAAATGAGTAAGTTAACACCCGAAACAGCGATAATACTAAGATATTATTATCAAATCAATATTAAAAGATCATATATGATATCATATTAATGTATATGATTCTTTTATAATTTAGTAACAATTATTTCACTATTATACAGGAGGTTAACCTACCCCAACCAAGGAAAAGTACAAGGTAAGGGTTTACTTTACAACCTCTTCATTATCCAAGGTTGTTTATACGTAATAATCTACTGGGATCTCTTTATCATCCACATCCATGTTTCTTAAAAATGCATTTCAAAACATTTTTACTATTTACTAGAATATGAGTTAAAGTCATTTATACCCTTTTTGACTTTTATAAGTGGTTTATAAAGGAATCTTTCAGTCGTTTTCAAAACAAGGTCCTTTTTAACCTTTTCGACAGAATTAAGGTAAGAATTTTTTTTAACGACGGGTGCGGCTATTTTCCGCCGTTATAAAATCATCAAAGCTTCCCTTACAAGATTATAAGAATATTTTCAAAGAAAATGTTTTATTTTATATGGATCTTAAATTATTTCAAAATAAAAGGAGATATTTCTTTAAAAAGAATTTTGATTTCATCTATGTCAACATCCTTTGATGGATTTTAAGATTATTTGAAGTTGATTTATTATGATACAAAACTTCTATATTGTATTGAAGGTTTTGTGATATGTTTGACTGTGGATGTGCTATTTTTATACCATTCATAGTTTATGGTGAAATTATTGACATTTCGTATGCTAGTTTTAATACGAATGTTTATGTTATGTTTAAACCTTTTCATATGGGAATGCATTGGACTTAATAAGTGACGGGTGGAGCCCGCTATAGCTCCTCGATGCATCGGTAGGTCTCATGAGACAAACTAGTGTCTTGGCACAAGGCCTTGACAAAATCTTATTTGTAGTCTTGGCACGAGGCCTTGGCTATGTGGTTATGATAGTCTGGCATTATGCATTCCAACATTATGAAAGTGGTTATTGATATTGCATGTGATAATTCGATTAGTAGAATATCCATGTGAATAAGTAAATGGCATTATTTCATTTTACTTTTTCCATACTATGTTGAAGTTCAATTTTAAAAGGCTTTTGTTTTAGTAATTCATTGCCTTAAATGTTTATGATTATTTTGAATGTTCCGCTATATTGTTATCCTTACTGGGCATTTGAGCTCACCCCTTTTCTATGTTTTATTTTTCCCAGGTAGTGAAGAAGTAAATTATGAATGACTTGCAGGGATATTATGAGGGGTTAATAGTGTGGATATGAAGACTTTGTTGTTGTAGTAGTTTTTCACTTTGAAATTTAATGTAAAACTTTATGATTATATCTAGTGTTTCCAAGGCTACTAAACCAATCGGTCTTTCGAGATTTGATCTTTCTTGTGATCATGCCAATGTTATGTAATAATGCACCGACTCTGGGTAACTGGGGTCGGGGCGTTACAGTTGGTATCAGAGGAAGTTTAGTACAAACCTTGGAAACTAGATTAAGATAAACTCTGATTAGAGCACGTAGACCTAAGATGAACTTTGAGGATTAGTATAGAAGAACTTCCTAGAATTTTGGTATTGTAGAGATTTTGTGAGTTTTCTGAGCAATACATCCCTGTCTGGATACGAGCAGGTAGAGGCGGCTCTGGCACAGATGTACCTAGGGGTAAAGCCCGAAAACACCGCTTTGAGCTAGACTCGAACGGGAACTGGTGCACGACAACAGGCCTTGCTGCACTCTTGGTTACGACACTCCCAGGGGATATGCTTAGGATAACTCTCATTTTATTTACAAATCATTTTGAAGGGATTATGAGTATACACTTCCTCAAAGAAAACATTCTTATGATTATGGATTATATCCATAAATAGTTCAATTTATGTTAAGTGTTTTATAAGTATGGGATTATGTATTTTGATTCATAAACTGATCTAGTTTATGCCATTGTTTAGAAATGGCACCTAGTGGAAGAAATGGAAACCGTATCAATGCACGCACTCCATGTAGGGATTTCCCTCCTGCTCAAGATAATTATAGTGGGGCTGGTGATACAACTGGTGCCGATCAGCTAATCACCATACTGGGACAACTTACTCAGGTTATGAATAATAACCTTACCCGTATGGAGCACCCTGATCCGCAGCGTGGAGGATCAATGTTAGATCGATTCATGAGGCAACAACCACCAACGTTCAATGGGAATACAAATCCCTTAGTAGCTGAGCAATGGATATTTTCCCTAGAGAAAATATTTCAGGCTTTGGGGAGCTGTGAAAGGGAAAAAGTTATCATGGCAGTTTACCGCCTCACTGGAGATGTTGATCAATGGTGGTCATTAATTCAAAACATGAAGGAAGATGATGAAGTATCAAATATGGAATGGATGGAGTTCAAAGATCTGTTTTTAGAAAAATACTTCCCTCGTGACCATCGAGCAGATATGGAAAGGCAATTTCTGAGTCTGAGACAAAAGGAGGATGAGAATGTCACAAAGTATGAGGCTAACTTTACAAGGTTAGCGAGGTACGCTGGTGATTATATTCGCAACCCAAGAAGTAAGATTGATCGTTTCTTTGATGGGTTAAAACCATTTCTTCGTCGAGCATTAGTCTCACAATCCTTTTCATCGTACGAAGACATTGTCTCATGTGGTATCAAGACCGAAAAGGAATTCTCTAAGTCTTATGACTTTAAAGCAAAGCAAGAGAAGAAGAGACCTACTGATCAATCTGGGAATGGAAATAAGGGGAAGAAAGGAAAGGTTGAATATCCATCTTGTGGTAAATGCGGGAAGAAACATCCTGGTACTTGCTTGAAGGGAATGGGAGTCTGTTACAAGTGTGGTGAAAAAGGCCACCAAGCTCATGATTGCAAGGGGAAGAAGGAAGCTACCAACATTCAGTGTTACAATTGCAGGGAGATGGGGCATTATGCAAATTCATGTCCTAAGCGTCAGGAGAACTTACCTCAGAAAAGGCCAAGGGATCAAGGCCAGGCTTATTCTATCACTACTGCTGAGGTAGAAGCTCTGAAAGACGTGGTGGCAGGTAATTTAATGGTTTCCTCAAGTTTAGCAAATGCATTATTTGATTCTGGATCATCACATTGTTTCATATCTTCCCAGTTTGCTAAGAAAATTAGATATTTCCAATTTGATTTAATAAGGGAGTTGTCAGTTAAAACTCCTAAGGGAAGTATCGTTGCAACAATGTTTTGTGAATCAGTCCCCATTAGAGCACATAAATTTTCTTTATCTGCTGATTTCATCGTCATACCTATGATTGAGTTTGATATAATCCTCGGTATGGACTGGCTTTCGGACTATGATGCGAAGATTTATTGTAAGAAGAAAAAGGTTACGATTCTTGATGATAATGATAAGGAGCACCTTATTTTTAGAGCAGAATCGTCACCACCTAATTCTTATTTAGATCCACCCCCAGTAGCTCAACATAATTCAATTATTGGGGAGGAAGAGAATGAAATAACTGTCGGTGAGGAAAGGAATGTTCAAATAGAGGATGTACCTGTTGTGAAAGAATTTGTAGATGTATTTCCGGAAGATTTACCTGGACATCCTCCAGAACGAGAAGTTGATTTTTCTATTGATTTGATTCCTGGATCAAGGCCTATATCGAAGACCCCTTATAGAATGGCCACTGTAGAGTTAGTCGAACTAAAGAAACAACTAGAGGAATTGAGTAATAAGGGATTTATTCGCCCTAGTGTTTCTCCATGGGGAGCCCCTGTTCTTTTTGTTAAAAAGAAAGATGGATCTATGAGGTTATGTATTGACTACAGGGAGATCAATGCTATAACGATAAATAACAAGTATCCCCAACCTCGTATTGATGATTTATTTGACCAACTGCATGGAGCTCAATACTTTTCAAAGATTGACCTTCGATCTGGATACCATCAGTTGTGGGTGAAGAAGGAAGACATTCCGAAAACAGCATTTCGAACCAGGTACGAGCATTACGAGTTTACTGTAATGCCGTTTGGATTGACTAATGCACCCTCTGTATTCATGGATCTAATGAATAGAGTTTTCAAGGAGTATCTCGATGAATTTGTGGTGGTATTTATTGATGATATCTTGGTATACTCCAAAACCTACGAAGATCATGAAAATCACTTGCGCATTATCTTGAAGACTCTGAGGAGGCATGAATTATATGGGAAGTTTAGCAAGTGTGAATTCTGGCTTCAGGAGATTTCTTTTCTTGGCCATATTGTCTCTAAAGATGGAATCTCTGTTGATCCTTCTAAGACCAAGGCAATCCAAGAATGGCCAGCACCTACGAGTATAACTGAGGTACGTAGTTTTATTGGTTTGGCAGGTTATTATCGACGTTTCGTCCAGAATTTTGCCCGATTGGCTAACCCATTAACGAAGCTCACACGTAAAGGGGTTAAATTTGTTTGGACAAAAGAGTGTGAAGAATGTTTCGAAGAACTGAAGAGAAGATTATTCAATGCTCCTATATTGACTCTACCATCGGGGAATGATGGGTTCGTTATTTATAGTGATGCATCGAAGAAAGGACTTGGCTGTGTCCTTATGCTGAATGATAGAGTTATTGCCTATGCATCACGACAGTTGAAAATTCATGAACAAAACTATCCTACTCATGATCTCGAGTTAGCAGCAGTGATCTTTGCTTTGAAGATATGGAGGCACTACCTCTATGGTGAAAAATGTGAGATTTATACTGATCACAAGAGTTTGAAGTATATTTTCTCACAAAAAGAACTCAACATGAGGCAAAGGAGATGGCTTGAATTACTCAAGGATTATGATTGTACGATACACTACCACCCAGGGAAGGCAAACAAGGTGGCAGATGCTTTGAGTAGAAAAGACCATGGAGTTTTGAACAATATGAGAATTTAAAGGGATCCAATTTTCATGGATCTAGTGAAGATGGACATGGGAATAACCAGGGAAGGTGAAACATCAATGCTTTTTCAAATGGTTGCCAAACCATCTTTACTAGAAAGGATTAAGAGTTCTCAGACCGATGATGATGAATTCCAAAAGAATATTAAAGCTGTGAATGATGGGAGATTGAGAGACTTTGTGTATGAAGATGGAATTTTGAAATTCAGGAAGAGACTTTGTGTTCCCAATATACCTGATCTAAAAAGGGAATTGCTGGATGATGCTCATAGTTCCAATTTCTCTATACACCCTGGGAGCACCAAAATGTATAGAGATTTGAAGGAACATTTTTGGTGGGACAACATGAAGAGGGAGATTGCTGATTTTGTGTCAAGATGTATGGTTTGTCAACAAGTGAAAGCTGGAAGGCAACAGCCTGGAGGAGTCATGCAACCTCTTCCCATACCGGAGTGGAAATGGGACAATGTTACGATGGACATTGTCATGGGGCTACCAAAGACTCCTAGAAGGAACGATGAAATATGGGTTATTGTTGATCGTCTTACCAAGACAGCACATTTTCTTGCTATAAGAGAAGATCTACCCCTGGAACGTCTAGCAAGACTATATATTAATGAAGTTGTGAGACTTCATGGAGTACCCCTATCGATTGTTTCTGATCGTGATCCCCGTTTTACTTCAAGATTCTGGAAAAGTCTTCAGAAATCCCTGGATACTGAACTTCATTTGAGCACTGCTTACCACCCTCAGGCAGACGGACAATCAGAATGGACTATTCAAACCTTAGAAGACATGTTGTGATCTTGCTCACTTGACTTTCAGGGTATGTGGGATCAATATTTACCACTGGTAGAATTTTCCTATAACAATAGCTTCCATTAGAGTATACAGATGGAACCATATGAAGCGTTATACGGAAAGAGATGTCGTACACCAACCTGTTGGGATGACGTTGGTGAAAGAAAACTTGTAGGCCCAGAGCTGGTGGAGGAAACGGTGGAAAAGGTGAAAGTAATCCAAAATCACATCAAAGCAGCTCAAAGTAGGCAGAAGAGCTATGCCGATAATCGAAGGAAGGATTTGGAATTTCAAGTCGGTGATCATGTTTTCCTAAAGGTATCTCCATGGAATGGAGTCATACGTTTTGGAAAGAAAGGTAAATTGATTCCCAGGTACATCGGACCTTTCGAAATTCTAGAACGAATTGGGGCTGTAGCTTACCGATTGGCAATGCCGCCAAGTCTCTCCAAAGTTCACGATGTGTTCCACGTATCTATGTTGAGAAAATACATGCCTGACCCAACGCATGTACTCAACTATGAGGAATTAGAACTGGAACCCGATCTGTCTTATTGTGAAGAGCCCGTTAAGATTCTTGATACAAGAGAACAAGTACTGAGAAACCGGACGACGCGTCTGGTAAAAGTTTTGTGGAGAAATCATAAGATGGAAGAGGCAACGTGGGAACCCGAGGAACATATGATGAAGAACCACCCGAGTCTTTTTATGCAGTAATACCCTAGAAATTGCGAGGATGCAATTATTTGAAGGAGGGGAGAATGTAACACCCCAAGCTTCTACGGTACGTTTCCCTTCGAATAATGCGATAGCATGTGTTGTACGCAACCTCGAGTTCTAACACACACCACAACTAATTAAACTAGCCGTTGTGAATAGTAATACCTACTTTTTGAAATTATATATATTTTATATTTCAAAATGGACTTCATTTTTGGATTCGGAATATTGAAATTAGCCTAGGGTGAAATTTTGGTACTTTTCGGATAACTTTTATATTTTGATGAATAGTGAAAATTACTAAATTTTAATTAAAATCAACTTTTTTAATCAAAATAATTAATAGTGATAAATTGTGAATTTGAGTGGTTTTAAAGTATATTTAGAATATATTTTTACCATTTAATATAATGTTGGTCATTGGACATAATTTTACAATTAAACCGAACATAAACAAGTGTCAATCTTTTTATAGTTATTATCTCTTAAAAACACGCTTTTTGTTTTGACAGCGGGAATTAATTTTAAATTAATTTCTGCCACTTCTGTGTTTTGAATTTAGGAAAATGGATTCCATATTTTGAATCAGGATCTTCAAATTGTGTAAATAGGTAACTTTTATTTTTAGACATTTTGAATAGTTACTGTGGTAAATATTTTATTTACCATGGTTAAAGGGTAAATCCGGTAAATAAGGGTTAAAAAATAATATTATAATAATACAAAATTACCCTAAAACGTGTCCTAACCTTATTGGTGGACACATAACCTACCATGGGCATCCTTGGGTCAATTTGGGGACCCCTTGGTGCCACTTGTATGTGGTAGGGACACATTATATTAATAAAGTTAAAATAAAAATAAAAATGGCATAAGCTTACATCTTTTAGAAGAACAATTTTTACATAGGGTTATACATGTTGGATTTTCGATTATAAATATTCATTACAAAGATAAAAAGATTTCCTACATGATGATATTTTATTTATAATTTTTAGACATCAAATAAGTTAAATTATTAATGACACAATAATGATGCAATGTTTACCTCATTAATAAATCATTGAAATAAATAATATTATAATGATTAAAATATTATCTAAAACCTCTCCAATTCTTATTGGTTGATGTTATTTAGAATATTAGTCATCTTATATTCGACCTCAATGATTTTTGGACCATTATAAACCGAAAATAATTATATTATAAAGTAATACTTTCACTCTTTCCTAAAGAGCCCCTCCTCTCCCTTATAAAAGGAGACCACTTCTACTCAGTCCTCACACCTCTCAAGCCACTTGGCTCGTCCAAACTCTGCCTAACGAAGCTCCCCACATCCCTCTCCTCCTCCTTGAAGTTTCCCCTTAGGCATAAAGCATTTCAACAAGTCCTTTGGTTCCAACCAAAGTGAGTTACCTAAATTAAAGGTAACGATTTCTCTTAAATTATTTTCATTTATTTTGCTTCTTCAACCCCCAAACTATTTTTATTTCCTTTCTTTTGTAACAACAACAGTATCCTAAATATACTAGGATGTTGTTATAATAAGGATTCAAACTAAACATACACACAACTCCATCTAATGGATGATGAACATAATGTTTCTGTGGATGGACGATGATTGTTCAAATACATCTTACCGCCTCTCATGGTGGCCATTATGATGGAAATGTAATTAAATATGATATTAATGATATATATTTTATATACAAGCTTCTGTAATTCCATTTTATTTCATACTATTATTCGTTTCATGTTGTATATACATACGATAATTTCATTTGAGGAAGTGCGGACTACCGCCCCCTTAAAATGATATGACTCGTTCATACCACACATGGAACGTATAAAGGATGGTGTTAATGAACTTAAGTAACATATATAAAATATTATATTATACTAGAATAGTAATATACATATGTATCATTTGGATTTGATTCTTTTAAAATAAAAATTAAATGGAAATAGCGTTCGTGCGTTCGTACGGACTACCGTCTCCACGAACGCGATGAGATTCATTCTCCATCATATCCATTCAAGTATAATTATCATTTAATGATTTAAAAATGGTGTTTAAGGACCTGATATCATTATGTATATGAATAAGATACAACAAACATGACTTATGTAACAAAACATATAAAGAAAATGAGTAAGTTAACACCCGAAACGGCGATAATACTAAGATATTATTATCAAATCAATATTAAAAGATCATATATGATATCATATTAATGTATATGATTCTTGTATAATTTAGTAACAATTATTTCACTATTATACAGGAGGTTAACCTACCCCAACCAAGGAAAAGTACAAGGTAAGGGTTTACTTTACAACCTCTTCATTATCCAAGGTTGTTTATACGTAATAATCTACTGGGATCTCTTTATCATCCACATCCATGTTTCTTAAAAATGCATTTCAAAACATTTTTACTATTTACTAGAATATGAGTTAAAGTCATTTATACCCTTTTTGACTTTTATAAGTGGTTTATAAAGGAATCTTTTGGTCGTTTTCAAAACAAGGTCCTTTTTAACCTTTTCGACAGAATTAAGGTAAGAATTTTTTTTTAACGACAGGTGCGGCTATTTTCCGCCGTTATAAAATCTTCAAAGCTTCCCTTACAAGCTTATAAGAATATTTTCAAAGAAAATGTTTTATTTTATATGGATCTTAAATTATTTCAAAATAAAAGGAGATATTTCTTTAAAAAGAATTTTGATTTCATCTATGTCAACATCCTTTGATGGATTTTAAGATTATTTGAAGTTGATTTATTATGATACAAAACTTCTATATTGTATTGAAGGTTTTGTGATATGTTTGACTGTGGATGTGCTATTTTTATACCATTCATAGTTTATGGTGAAATTATTGACATTTCGTATGCTAGTTTTAATACGAATGTTTATGTTATGTTTAAACCTTTTCATATGGGAATGCATTGGACTTAATAAGTGACGGGTGGAGCCCGCTATAGCTCCTCGATGCATCGGTAGGTCTCATGAGACAAACTAGTGTCTTGGCACAAGGCCTTGACAAAATATTATTTGTAGTCTTGGCACAAGGCCTTGGCTATGTGGTTATGATAGTCTGGCATTATGCATTCCAACATTATGAAAGTGGTTATTGATATTGCATGTGATTATTCGATTAGTAGAATATCCATGTGAATAAGTAAATGGCATTATTTCATTTTACTTTTTCCATACTATGTTGAAGTTCAATTTTAAAAGGCTTTTGTTTTAGTAATTCATTGCCTTAAATGTTTATGATTATTTTGAATGTTCCGCTATATTGTTATCCTTACTGGGCATTTGAGCTCACCCCTTTTCTATGTTTTATTTTTCCCAGGTAGTGAAGAAGTAAATTATGAATGACTTGTAGGGATATTATGAGGGGTTAATAGTGTGGATATGAATACTTTGTTGTTGTGGTAGTTTTTCACTTTGAAATGTAATGTAAAACTTTATGATTATATCTAGTGTTTCCAAAGCTACTAAACCAATCGGTCTTTCGAGATTTGATCTTTCATGTGATCATGCCAATGTTATGTAATAATGCACCGACTCTGGGTAACTGGGGTTGGGGCGTTACACTTCTTCCATTTTATGATTTCATCAATGAAACTTTGGCATTTGAGTAGTCCTGTTTCTCAATTTGTGCTCTATAGAGTCAAGAATATCTATAGGATATTTAAAGATGGAAAAATTAGGTTCCAGTTCAATTTCTTCCAAGTAGAGTACATGTGTTGGGTCTAGCATGTACTTCCTTGAAAATTATAATTGGAACACATATTTTACAGTGAAGATACTTTTTAATATTTCTAATCAGTAAGATACTACTTCAATTAATTCCAGAATATAAAATGTTATGATGTAACTACATCTTAGTTTACCATTCTTACTAAACCTTACGACACCATTCCTTGTAGATACTTTCATAAAGACATGATCTCCAATAAAAATTAGTCCGAACCATTTTTCCCTAATTTGATATACTTTAATATGATCCTAAATCATCTTAACCTTCTTCATCATCCATTAAATAAGTTCGTGGCCTATAAGTTTCTTCTCCCCATCTTATTCCCAACATGTTGGAGTACAAAATCTCTTTCTATATAAATCTTCATATGGAGCCATTTGAATACTATAATGAAAACTATTAATATAGTCAAGATATGAAGATGGTAAATAATAATCTCTCATACCATGAAAGCCATGTGATCATGATCTCAACATTTCTTCCAATTTTGGAATAGTCCTTTATGATTGTCTGTTCATTTGAGGATGATAAGCAGTACATAAATGAATCTTATTTTCCAAATCCTTCAAAAGATGCTTAAATAATTGTGATGTTAAAGGGAATATCATGAATACACCATTGATATATTTGCAACATGATGTCAGAAAACATCATTAATATAGAGTCTTGTTAGTCCTTCAAATGTTAAATAATATCTTATATAATGAAAATTATCTTATTTTTAAAGGTGATCTATAATAATACATATCACTACATTCTTTCTAGGGGACCTTGGTAATCTAATGGTGAAGTCCAAGGTATTTTTATCGAACTTCCACAAAGGAATAGGTATAAGTTGCATGAATCCTCTAGGATGTTGTTTCTTATCCTTCATTTATTGATAAACTAGACATATTGACACATAGATAATAATTTATTACTTCATATTATCCTACCAAAAAAATTCCTTCATATCTCTATACTTCTTAGTACTACCAAGATGCATTGAGAAATTTGAGTTTTGAGAATCATATAATAGTTCCCTTGTAGATGAGGTATTGATGGAATACATGATATGTTTCCCAATTTCTGAATTCCATCATCATACATGAAGTCTTCCAATTATATATTTTTAACATTTTTAATTTTCATTGGAGAATTTTTGTCATTATATTAATATATTTTAATCTTCTTAAATAAATATATGTTAGAAATTATTTGAAAAGGGGGTAATGTTTCTCCTTCCTTAGAAATTCCTAAATCCATATTAATTAAATCCACGAACATTGTGTCTCTATCAATCCTTATCATGGTCACAACTCTATAATTTTTCCCACTCAATACATCGTCTACATTATTTTCTTTTCTTATGTGGTAGTGTATTGAGAAATCATAATATTTGAGTAACTCAAGACATCAACTTTTCCTCAGGATGAGTTATTTCTAGGTAAATATGTATTTCAATATCTTTTGATACATATATATCTCATATATTTCAACATAGAGATTGTGTGTCCATATCATCAGTGTAATTATTATGGTTACTTAGTAAATATCAAGATATTGATAATTTATTTCATGAATCATCAACTGTATAGATGCACCTGAAATTACGTTATCATTTTTCAAAAGGACACATCCAATTCCTTTCTTTAGTGCATCACTATATATCAAAAAACACATCATTTCCTTATGGACGATTCAGAATCAGATCATTGACTAATATTATCTTTAATTATTCAAAAAATCATCACCTTCGCTATATGATACCAAATTAACCCATTTACATGTGATATTGTTTAATAGGTTAACTAATCGAGAAAAATTAAGGAAGAAAAATTGATAATAACTTGATAAAGCAATAAAACTACATACTCTAGTTATTTTATTTGTGTAGTCCATTCATATATTACCATTTTCATCATAATATAAACTAAGATTCAATCCTTATTGAAAATATGGAGATGAATATAAATTTAATGAAGTTATAAATCACACATAATAAATTTACCATAAAAAATTTTCTTCTAAGAGCTTCAAGAATGTTCTAAAAGGGATTCTTGTAGTTATAAAATTTTTAATAATATATTATAATATCATTAATAAATACAAAAAAAAATTCATAACATTCCTTGAATATTATTTTCATCAGATCCATAATAATAGCAGGTGAATTAGTTACTCCAAATGGAATTACTGTAAACATGTATTTTTCATACCTCAACCAAAAATAATTCATTGGAATATCTTAATTCTTTACACCCAATTGATTATATCTAGAATGAAGTTCAATCATAAAAAAATATTGAGGTCCTTGAATTTGATCAAATATATCATAAATATGAGGTAGTTGATACTTTTATTTATTTTAGTAGCATTTATTTTTCTATAATCAATTCAAAACCTCATGCATCCAAATTTGTTCTTAAAAAAGGGAAAATTTGATCCCTAGGGAGAAAAAAATGGAAAATAAATCCCTTATAACTAAACACCTCAATTTTATTGTTATAATTTTCTAATTATATAGTATAAATTTTATAAGAATTCATTTATATTGGAATTTCATTACGGATTAAATCAATGTCAAACTCAACTTCACACTATGGGTGGTTTCCATGGAATTCCTCAAGAAATAAATAAATGTATTTTTATATAATTGGTACATCATCAATTTGATGACTACATCCCTCATCCCTTGTAACACCCCGAGATTTTATGAAAAATATTATTTTTAATTTCATTAATGTCTTGTGTTGTACGCTACACCAAAAGGAGCTTGCACAACACGCATCCTTGACTTGCCTTTCATTACACGCAATCACGACCTTCCTTGATAGCGTGTGTAGTATGCAATACCGAGTTTCACTAAACAACGATATGCTATTAAAATATTATTAAAACTAGCCGTTATGAATAGTAATAACCATTTTTTGAAATTTTGTAAATTTTATTTTTCAAAATTGACTTCTTTTTTGGATTCGGAATATCGAAATTAGCTTAGGGTGAAATTTTGGTAATTTTCGGATAACTTTCATATTCTGATGAATAGTGTAGATTACTAAATTTTAATTAAAAACAACTTTTTCAATCGAAATAATTAATAGTGATAAATTATTAATTTTATTAGTTTTAAAGTATATTTAGAATATATTTTTACAAATTAATACAATGATGGTCATTGGATGTAATTTCACATTTAAACCACTTATAAACAAGTTTCAATGTTTTGATATTTATTATCTCTTAAAAACACGCTATTTGTTTTGACGATGGGAATTAATTTTTAAATTAGTTAATGCAACTGATATGTTTTGAATTTTGTAAAATAGACATCATTTTTGAGTTCATAATATCAAATATAGCTTAGGCCTAATTTTTGGTATTTTTCTGAAAACTTTCAATTTTTGATGAATAGTGAAACCACTAAGTGGTAGTTAAAAAAAACTGAATTTTTCATAAAACTTAATTTTACCGCTTCTGTGAGTGGAATTTCAAAAATCCGAGAAACACGATTAATATTAAGGACTAAAATATGGTTCAATGAGATGAAAATATTTTTTGGTGAATAGTAACTTTTGACTTTTTTTTACCACGGTTAAAAGTAAATAGGGTAATTAAGGGTAAAAATGATATTATTATTACCCTAACACATGTCCTAATTCTATTGGATAAGTTTAATTCGACCAAAAAAACTTAGGAATAAAATATGACCATTTAGGCCCACTTGGATTAGATTAGGACATTTATTATTAATTTATTTAAAGAAGGGTTAAAAGAGTTAAAATCAATGTTTATTTACTAAAACATTTTTAATATTGGGTTATACATAAGATAAATTCGACTAAAAATATTCATTAGATAGCTAACAATATTTCATACATAATGGTATTTTATTTGTAATTTTTAGACATTAAATAATTTAATTTATTTATGACACAACAATGATGCAGTAATTATCTTAATAATGAAATATTGACATAATTGATGTTATAAACACAAAAAATAAATGCAATTTGAGACTTTTTATGAATTCCACTAATTTTCTAGGTTAATATGACATGTTAGTATTGATTTAATTAACTTTTTTCGAACTTATAATTCTGTTAGGATTTTCACAAAAATCATTTACTAAATAGTGTCAAAATTGACATAAAATAGTTTTTAAAACAAATATTATATTATTAATTGTTATTTTATTCCACAAATACTACGATTCGGCCAAATGACTGAGATAAGGTTATATATATTAATAATAAACAACTTGGGGTTCGTTTGGCTTCTTATAGTAAGTTTATTAACCTTATAGTGTAAGAACACAAGAAGACACGGTAAAAGTAAAATTATTTAACTCAATGTTAAATCTAAATGATAAGGTTAAAATAGGAACTTAAACTTGTCTAAATTCTATTTTATGAGAGGCTTTCGACCCATATCCACCTTAGCATCGAAATAAATCAATTTGGATCTATTTAAAACTGAACTTGACTTTATAATAAAATTATATTTTTAGTTATTCCAAAGGTGCCCCTCTCCTCCATTATAAAAGGGCACCTCCTCCCTCTCCTCCTCACAGAACTTTGAGCCTTCAAGCTCGGCCAAACCCAGCCAAATTCTCATCTCCACTTCACTATAAACATACTAGAGGTTCTGGTCTTCCTCAAAGTCCAATTTTAGTGCCCTAAGAGGAGGTCTCAAAGAGGCGCTTCAAAGAAGAGAGTAATTTATGTTACCGATTCTTTCACCTTTATTTCTTCTTCCACTTCTTCTTCTTAGGTTGTTTCATTATGAAGTAATAACATCAGTATCAATCATATAATGATATGTTATTATAAGTATGAAACAATCCTATTTCACCATCTATCCATCCTACGGAAAACGAAATCACCGCGCGTGCGTACGTACGAAATACCATCTCCACGCCGTGGTGAAATCTATTTTCCACCACCACCTTACTTGGATGGGTATAATGGTGTAAATAATAACTATATATTATTATTTTAAAGTGATATTGATTCTGAAATAGTATACATACACTCCAACACAGTCCCACGATCATGAGAACGATATCATCGCTCGTGCGTACGTACGGACTACCGTCTCCACGACGCGATTAGATTCATTCTCCACTTTAACCATTAATGAATGATTATAAAGTATACATAATAAGTAATAATGAAATATATGACATAATAATGATACTGGATTTATGTGTATATATATGTATGTCATCTACTTAATTCCGTTCAACTCAATAAGGAAACGAAAACAGTGTTCATGCGTACGTACGGCCTACCGTCTCCATGAACGGTGTATTTCTTTCCATTTATCGATCCATTATATATATGTATATTCTGAATATATATTATATATAAATCATGTTTTATATTCTATAATTACGTAATAATGATCTATGTAATCATATGAATAATTACAAGTTAAAACACGAACGACAAATGAGACGATTTTACCCAAAACGCTACTTTAACTTGAATTTACAAAAAAACGGGTAATATAAAGTCATAAGTGAACCATATATGATATAATAACAATTAATATGATTCTGTAATAAGTAAATGACATTATTTAAATCATTATACAGGAGGTTCAGACACTTACGAAGCAAATCGGACCTAAGGTAAGGGAAATACCACAATCTCATTTTTATCCGAGATTGTTTATACTTTGGTATTTACTGGGGTGTATTTTATCATCCACATCCATGTTTTCTCAATATGTAATTTTATTTCCATACAACTACAATTGTTTAAATCCAATTTTACCCTTCGGTTATTTTTTAGTAAAATATATGAAAGGAATCTTTTGTCAAGGTACTTTTTTACTTTTCTGACAAAAGTACGAGAAGAATGTTTTTTTAACTTATACGGCATGAATGGATTTTGAAAACATTATTTCCAAGAAGCTTCCATTACAAGTTTTGAAGATTATTTTTAATAAACTTTTTTTAGTTTAAAATTGTAAGACATGTTAATAAAGGAAAAAATTTTTGAAGTAGAAAGGATATTTTCCTCAAGAATGATGTTCAAGTGTTTTAACAAAATTATTTTCCATCTAAGATAATAATGGGTTCTGTTTTTATCCCTATTGTTACATTGATTTGATTATGTTGTGATGGAATTATTTTTATGAATTCCTTTATCGTATATGAATTGTTTTATGATGTCATGATGTTTAAGATTCCCATTTTTTATTACATGGGTTATGCAATGATGTATGGTTTATGATTTTGTGGCACACATAAGAATGGTATCATTATGAGATGGGTGGGACCTATATATCCCTCCAATGCATTGGGTAAAGATTTTATATCTCATGAGATAGACATGGCTGGAACGGTAGGTTATATCGGTTCAGTGAAACAGGACTGAAACGAGGGTGACTCGGTTCAGAAAGGGACTTTGTCCACTAAGATAGTCTTGTCAATGAGTCTTGACTAACAAGAAATGATTCTCTATGATTATGTGTGTATTCCACAATGTTTCATGTTTTATGTTATGATTATTGTGATTACATTTCACTGCCATGATTTATCCCATGTTATGAAATTATGCTCTCTTTTGCAGGTTATGATTTTTAAAATGTTATGTTCTTATGATGTGATGGATATTTATTTTGTTTACCCTTACTGAGCATTTGATCTCACCCTTTTATGTTTTCTTTTCCCCAGGATATAAAGAAAGGTTTTAGGTATAAAAAAAAGGAAGATCATTATGGGAGATGTTGAAGATCTTTCAACAGGATTAGAAGATTATATTCCGAGTTTCCAAAGACACTAAACTATTACGATCCTTGTGTGTGTGTTTTTGTTATGTATTAAGTATTCCGCAAATGTAATGTAATGTCAATGTACGCCAAGCTTCGGGTCTCTACAGTTGGTATCAGAGGAAAGGTTTAGTCAACCTTTGGAAACTAGGATGTGAGAACGTTAGTGAGATCCCTAGAGATATTTCTAATGTATGTCTAGGGATGTCCCTAAGGATAAGTATACATATAGGATATAGTCCTAGAACTACGGTAACGATCTTAGAATTTAACCTAAGATGTTAGATATTGAGGGTACTCCCCCTTTACTATGTTGTTTTCTCTAGCATGATTTTTGCCTCTCAACGAATTCCTTTTGTGTTTTAGTTAATGGAGGGAACCGGACGGAATTCGGTTAACATTGAATCCAATGGACAAATTGGTGACTATAAGAAACAAAATTATGTAATGCCTAGAGAGAATGATATTGTGATTATGCCGAATTAGTCATCGCGATATATGATTAACAAGGTGAAATTTAGTGGTATACCTAATTCATCAAAGAAGAGGAAGATAAACTATTATGCATGTTCGCAAGTTGAGGAGAATAAAGAAAGGAAGATTGAGATTTATAAAGAAGGGAAGAAGAACCTTGAAGAATACCACAAATGGAGGGACCGATGTTATCTGTGTGGAGAAAAGGGTCATAGAGTGACAGATTGTTATGGAGTTCAATGACTTATTTGTGGAGAACATGGGAATTACCCAACTCAATTCCCTAACCTAAAAAGTTACTTCTAAATCAAGGAAGGACTTATTCCAGGAAAATCATTGAAGTGGATGGAATGAAGTGTTTATGTATTGGTATTCAAGAATAATGTTGTTGAGGTACTTTTATGGTGTACTGAAATATTTATGTATTGGTCTATTGTGGTTTTCAATAATTTTAAGGTACCGGTAACCATGAAAAGTGATTCAAATATTTTGGAAAGCAGATGATATGCGCATAATGAAGGGATAACGAGAAAATGAAATGTTTGACAGTATTCATGAGCTCATGATTGAAGTAAGGACTAAGTGATATCATGGTTTGAGTATATAGAATTTTGAGGATTTTGGTATGTGGAAGGTGTAACGTTTAACTGCATTCATGTTTTCAATAAGGTTCAATGGGTATTCAAGAGAATACATGATTAAGGACTTTGAATGTTTGGAATGTGACCAAAAAAACATATCTTATGATATATGGGGATCAACGATGGTATTAAATCTCTGGTAATCATTTTCACTATGTTATGAGAGTGGACTGCAGTATTATGGATAAGTCTAAATATTGGAATGGATTATGTTGGACATAAGTTAGCATTGTTTAAGGATAGCATTTTTTTCAAAATTATTGATGGGATGTTATAGTAATGTAGTTTTAGAAAAAGGATAACCTGCAGGACGGGCGACAACCCATCGCGTCGAACAAGGCTGTGGGAATCGAACCCACAACCGAAGTGCGACTGGCCTTTATCGCCTACCACTGGCCTACAGGAAGTCCCTGTTTAGTAGAAACTAGTTTTATTATATTAAGTAGTATGATATATGAAGTATAAGTCCATTTTAGGAACCATATATAATTAATCTCACTATAGAATGACTTGTGTATGTTTAATAACTTTTTCTAACATTTTGTTTGAGACAGATGGAATGACCTGTCATTCTATCACATGATCTGCTAACACTTCACGAATAACAAATTCAACTTCATTTATTTAAGAGATGAAGTAGAAATTGTTCAAGGCACGAACAACAATGAGATTGTACCAAAATAAATTAAGTATTTATTCTAATTCAAATTCTTCAACTTTAGGGAAACGATCTTGAAAACCAAAAATGTTGTCCTAGTGCTCTTATATCTGATTAATCAGATGGTACCTTAGATCGTCACAAATTTATGGATTTTTGATTGTTGGCTTTTCCATAGCCATGTTCTCTAACACTCTCCATCAGAACATGATGGTTAGATTTCTCTTCCATATCCATAATTTCACCTATGTGGAAACCCAGTGATTAGTTTATTTGGGTAACCGTTACGTTTCATACTTTTGTTTTTAAAGATTTGTTTTGGTATTCCTTTTTACGATGTGGGTTTCGATTAAAGAAACTTTAGAATAGTAAACCATTTATAACCCCGACAAATTTCGAGGGCGAAATTCATTTTAAGGTGGGTAGAATGTAACACCCCGATATTTTATGAAAAATATTCTTTTTAATTTCATTAATGACTTGTGTTGTACGCTACACAAAAAGGAGCTTGCACAACACGCATCCTTGACTTGCCTTTCATTACACGCATTCGCGACCTTCCTTGATAGTGTGTGTAGTACGCAATACCGAGTTTCACTAAACAACGATATGCTATTAAAATATTATTAAAACTAGCTGTTATGAATAGTAATAACCACTTTTTGAAATTTTTTAAATTTTATTTTTCAAAATGGACTTCATTTTTGGATTCGTAATATCGAAATTAGCTTAGGGTGAAATTTTAGTAATTTTCGGATAACTTTCATATTTTGATGAATAGTGGAAATTACTAAATTTTAATTAAAAACAAATTATTCAATCGAAATAATTAATAGTGATAAATTATTAATTTTAGTAGTTTTAAAGTATATTTAGATTATATTTTTACAATTTAATACAATGATGGCCATTGGATGTAATTTCACATTTAAACCACTTATAAACAAGTTTCAATCTTTTGATAGTTATTATCTCTTAAAAACACGTTATTTGTTTTGACGACGGGAATTAATTTTTAAATTAGTTAATGCAACTAGTATGTTTTGAATTTGGTAAAATAGACATCATTTTTGAGTTCATAATATCAAATATAGCTTAGGCCTAATTTTTGGTATTTTTCTGAAAACTTTCAATTTTTGATGAATAGTGAAAACACTAAGTGGTAGTTAAAAAAACTGAATTTTTCATAAAACTTAATTTTACCGCTTCTGTGAGTGGAATTTCGAAAATCCGAGAGACACGGTTAATATCAAGGACTAAAATGTGGTTCAATGAGATGAAAATAATTTTTGGTGAATAGTAACTTTTGACTTTTTTTACCACGGTTAAAAGTAAATAGGGTAATTAAGGGTAAAAATGATATTATTATTACCCTAACACATGTACTAGTTCTATTGGATAAGTGTAATTCGACCGAAAACAAACTTAGGAATAAAATATGACCATTTAGGCCCACTTGGATTAGATTAGGACATTTATTATTAATTTATTTAAAGAAGGGTTAAAAGAGTTAAAATCAAAGTTTATTTACTAAAAAATTTTTAATATGGGGTTATACATAAGATAAATTAGACTATAAATATTCATTAGAAAGATAAAATTATTTCCTACATAATGGTATTTTATTTTTAATTTTTAGAAATTAAATAAATTAATTTATTTATGACACAACGATGATGCAGTAATTATCTTATTAATGAAATATTGACATTATTGATGTTATAAACACCAAAATAAATAAAATTTGAGACTTTTTATGAATTCCAATAATTTTCTAGGTTACTATGACATGTTAGTATTGATTTAATTAACTTTTTTAGAACTTATCATTCTGTTACGAGTTTCAAAAAAATCAATTACTAAATAGTGTCAAAATTGACATAAAATAGTTTTTTAAAATCATATTATATTATTAATTTTTATTTTATTCCAAAAAATCTATGATTCGGAAAAATGACTTAGATAAGGTTATATATATTAATAATAAACAACTTGGCATTCGTTTGGCTTCTTATAGTAAGTTTATTAACCTTATAGTGTAAGAACACAAGAAGACACAGTAAAAGTAAAATTATTTAACTTAATGTTAAATCTAAATGATAAGGTTAAAATAGGAACATAAACTTGTCTAAATTATATTGGATGAGATGATTTCGACCCATACCCACCTTAAAATCTAAATAAAGCAATTTGGAGCTATTTAACACCGAACTTGACTTTATAATAAAATAATATTTTTTGTTATTCCAAAGGTGCCCCTCTCCTCCCTTATAAAAGGGCACCTCCTCCCTCTCCTCCTTAGACAACTTTGAGCCTTCAAGCTCGGCCAAACCCTGCCAAATTCTATTATCCACTTCCCTAGAAACATCCTAGAGGTTTTGGTCTTCCTCAAAGACCAATTTTAGTGCCCTAAGAGGAGGTCTCAAAGAGGCGCTTCAAAGAAGAGGTAATTTCCGTTACCGAATCTTTCACCTTTATTTCTTATTGAACTTCTTTTTCTTAGGTTGTTTCATTATGAAGTAATAACATCAGTATCACTCATATAATGATATGTTATTTTAAGTATGAAACAATCCTATTTCACCATCTATCCATCCTACGGAAAACGAAATCACCGCGCGTGCGTACGTATGGAATACCGTCTCCACGCCGTGGTGAAATCTATTTTCCACCACCACCTTACTTGGATGGGTATAATGGTGTAAATAATAACTATATATTATTATTTTAAAGTGATATTGATTCTGAAATAGTATACATACACTCCAATACAGTCCCACGATCATGAGAACGATATCATCGCTCGTGCGTACGTATGGACTACCGTCTCCAAGACGCGATGAGATTCATTCTCCACTTTAACCATTAATGAATGATTATAAAGTATATATAATAAGTAATCATGAAATATATGACATAATAATGATACTGGATTTATGTGTATATATATGTATGTCATATACTTAATTCCGTTCAACTCAATAAGGAAACGAAAATAGCGTTCATGCGTACGTACGGCCTACCGTCTCCATGAAAGGTGTATTTCTTTCCATTTATCGATCCATTATATATATGTATATTATGAATATATATTATATATAAATCATATTTTATATTCTATAATTAAGTAATAATGATCAATGTAATCATATGAATAATTACAAGTTAAAACACGAATGACAAATGAGACGATTTTACCCAAAACGCTACTTTAACATGAATTTACAAAAGAACGGGTAATATAAAGTCATAAGTGAACCATATATGATATAATAACAATGCATATGATTCTTTAATAAGTAAATGAAATTATTTAAATCATTATACAGGAGTTTCAGACACTTACGAAGCAAATCGGACCTAAGGTAAGGGAAATATCACAATCTCATTTTTATCCGAGATTGTTTATACTTTGGTATTTACTGGGGTGTATTTTATCATCCACATACATGTTTTCTCAATATGTAATTTTATTTACATACACCTACAATTGTTTAAATCCAATTTTACCCTTCGGTGATTTTTTAGTAAAAGATATGAAAGGAATCTTTTGTCAAGGTACTTTTTACTTTTCTGACAAAAGTACGAGAAGAATGTTTTTTTAACTTATACGACAGGAATGGATTTTTAAAACATTATTTCCAAGAAGCATCCTTTAAAGTTTTAAAGTTTATTTTTAATAAACTTCTTTTAGTTTAAAATTGTAAGACATGTTAATAAAGGAAATTTTTTTTTTGAAGTAGAAAGGATATTTTCCTCAAGAATGAAGTTCAAGTGTTTTATCAAAATTATTTTCCATCTAAGATAATAATGGGTTCTGTTTTTATCCCTATTATTACATTGATTTGATTATGTTGTGATGGAATTATTTTTATGAATTCCTTTATCGTATATGAATTGTTTTATGATGTCATGTTGTTTAAGATTCCCATTTTTATTACATGGGTTATGCAATGATGTATAGTTTATGATTTTTTGGCACACATAAGAATGGTATAATTATGAGATGGGTGGGACCTATATCTCCCTCCACTGCATTGGGTAAAGATTTTATATCTCATGAGATAGAATGGCCGGAACGGTAGGTTATACCGGTTCAGTGAAACGGGACTGAAATGAGGGTGACTCGGTTCAGAAAGGGACTTTGTCCACTAAGATAGTCTTGGCAATGAGTCTTGAATAACAAGAAATGATTCTCTATGATTATGTGTGTATGCCACAATGTTTCATGTTTTATGTTATGATTATTGTGATTACACTTCACTGCCATGATTTATCCCATGTTATGAAATTATGCTCTCTTTTGCAGGTTAAGATTTTCAAAATGTTATGTTCTTATGATGTGATTGATATTTCTTTTGTTTACCATTACTGAACATTTGAGCTCACCTTTTTATGTTTTCTTTTCCCGAGGATATAAAGAAAGGTTTTAGGTATAAAAAAAGAAAGATCTTTATGGGAGATGTTGAAGATCTTTCAACAGGATTAGAAGATTATATTCCGAGTTTCCAAAGACACTAAACTATTACGATCCTTGTGTGTGTGTTTTTGTTATATACTAAGTATTCCGCAAATGTAATGTAATGTCTATGTACGTCAAGCTTCGGGTCTCTACAGTTGGTATCAGAGGAAAGGTTTAGTCAACCTTTGGAAACTAGGATGTGAGAACGTTAGTGAAATCCCTAGAGATATTTCTAAGGTATGTCTAGGGATGTCCCTAAGGATAAGTATACGTATAGGATATAGTCCTAGAACTACGGTAACGATCTTAGAATTTAACCTAAGATGTTAGATATTGAGGGTACTCCCCCTTTACTATGTTGTTTTCTCTAGCATGATTTTTTCCTCTCAACGAATTCTTTTTGTGTTTTAGTTAATGGAGGGAACCAGACAGAATTCGGTTAACATTGAATCCAATTGACAAATTGGTGACTATAAGCAACAAAATTATGTAATGCCTAGAGAGAAAGATATTGTGATTATGTCGAATCAGTCATCGCGATATATGACTAACAAGGTGAAATTTAGTGGTATACCTAATTCATCAAAGAAGAGGAAGATAGACTATTATGCATGTTCGCATGTTGAGGAGAATAAAGAAAGGAAGATTGAGATTTCTAAAGAAGGGAAGAAGAACCTTGAGGAATACCTCAAATGGAGGGACCGATGTTATCTGTGTGGAGAAAAAGGTCATAGAGTGACAGATTGTTATGGAGTTCAATGTATTATTTGTGGAGAACATGGGAATTACCCAACTCAATGCCCTGAACTAAAAAGTTACTTCTAAATCAAGGAAGGACTTATTCCAGGAAAATCATTGAAGTGGATGGACTGAAGTGTTTATGTATTGGTATTCAAGAATAATGTTGTTGAGGTACGTTTATGGTGTACTGAAATATTTATGTATTGTTCTATTGTGGTTTTCAATAATTTTAAGGTACCGGTAACCATGAAAAGTGATTCAAATATTTTGGAAAGCAGATGATATGCGCATAATGAAGGGATAAGGAGAAAATGAAATGTTTGACAGTATTCATGACCTCATGATGAAGTAAGGACTAAGTGATATCATGGTTTGAGTATATAGAATTTTGAGGATTTTGGTATGTGGAAGGTGCTAACGTTTAACTACATTCATGTTTTCAATAAGGTTCAATGGGTATTCAAGAGAATACATGATTAAGGACTTTGAATGTTTGGAATGTGACCAACAAAACATATCTTTTGATATATGGGGATCAACGATGGTATTAAATCTCTGGTAATCGTTTTCACTATGTTATGAGAGTGGACTGCAGTATTATGGATAAGCCTAAAGATTGGAATGGATTATGTTGGACATAAGTTAGTATTGTTTAAGGATATAATTTTTTTCGATATTATTGATGGGATGTTATAGTAATGTAGTTTTAGAAAAAGGGCAACCTGCAGGACGTGCGACAACCCATCGCGTCGGACAAGGCTGTACGAATCGAACCCACAACCGAAGTGCGACTGGCTTTTATCGCCTACCACTGGCCTACAGGAAGTCCCTGTTTAGTAGAAACTAGTTTTATTATATTAATCAGTATGATATATGAACTATAAGTCCATTTTAGGCACCATATATAATTAATCTCACTATAGAATGACTTGTGTATATTTAATAACTTTTGCTAACCTTTTGTTTGAGATAGATGGAATGACCCGTCATTCTATCACATGATCTGCTAACACTTCACGAATAACAAATTCAACTTCATTTATTTAAGAGATGAAGTGGAAATTGTTCAAGTCACGAACAACAGTGAGATTGTACCAAAATAATGTAAGTATTTATTCTAATTATAATTCTTCAACTTTAGAGAAACGATCTTGAAAACCAAAAATGTTGTCCTAGTGCTCTTATATCTGATTAATCAGATGGTATCTTAGATCATCACAAATTTATGGATTTTTGATTGTTGGATTTTCCATAGCCATGTTCTCTACCACTCTCCATCAGAACATGATGGTTAGATTTCTCTTCCATATCCATAATTTCACCAATGTGGAAACCTAGTGATTAGTTTATTTGGGTAACCGTTACGTTTCATACTTTTGTTTTTAAAGATTTGTTTTGTTATTCCTTTTTACGATGTGGGTTTCGATTAAAGAAACATTCGAATAGTAAACCATTTATAACCCCGACAAATTTCGAGGGCGAAATTCATTTTAAGGGGGGTAGAATGTAACACCCCGAGATTTTATGAAAAATATTCTTTTTAATTTCATTAATGTCTTGTGTTGTACGCTACACCGAAAGGAGCTTGCACAACATGAATCCTTGACTTGCCTTTCATTACATGCAATCGCGACCTTCCTTGATAGCGTGTGTAGTACGCAATACCGAGTTTTACTAAACAACGACATGCTATTAAAATATTATTAAAACTAGCAGTTATGAATAGTAATAACCACTTTTTGAAATTTTGTAAATTTTATTTTTCAAAATAAACTTCATTTTTGGATTCGGAATATCGAAATTAGCTTAGGGTGAAATTTTGGTAATTTTCGGATAACTTTCATATTTTGATGAATAGTGGAAATTACTAAATTTTAATTAAAAACAACTTTTTCAATCAAAATAATTAATAGTGATAAATTATTAATTTTATTAGTTTTAAAGTATATTTAGAATATATTTTTACAATTTAATACAATGATGGTCATTGGATGTAATTTCACATTTAAACCACTTATAAACAAGTTTCAATCTTTTGATAGTTATTATCTCTTAAAAACACGCTATTTGTTTTGACGACGGGAATTAATTTTTAAATTAGTTAATGCAACTGATATGTTTTGAATTTGGTAAAATAGACATCATTTTGGAGTTCATAATATCAAATATAGCTTAGGCCTAATTTTTGGTATTTTTCTGAAAACTTTCAATTTTTGATGAATAGTGAAACCACTAAGTGGTAGTTAAAAAAAACTGAATTTTTCATAAAACATAATTTTACCGCTTCTGTGAATGGAATTTCGAAAATCCGAGAGACGCGGTTAATATCAAGGACTAAAATGTGGTTCAATGAGATGAAAATAATTTTTGGTGAATAGTAACATTTGACTTTTTTTTACCACGGTTAAAAGTAAATAGGGTAATTAAGGGTAAAAATTATATTATTATTACCCTAACACATGTCCTAATTCTATTGGATAAGTGTAATTCGACCAAAAACAAACTTAGGAATAAAATATGACCATTTAGGCCCACTTGGATTAGATTAGGACATTTATTATTAATTTATTTAAAGAAGGGTTAAAAGAGTTAAAATCAACGTTTATTTACTAAAACTTTTTTAATATGGGGTTATACATAAGATAAATTCTACTATAAATATTCATTATAACGATAAAAATATTTCCTACATAATGGTATTTTATTTGTAATTTTTAGACATTAAATAATTAAATATATTTATGACACAACGATGCTGCAGTAATTATCTTTTTAATGAAATATTGACATAATTGATGTTATAAACACCAAAATAAATGAAATTTGAGACTTTTTATGAATTCAACTAATTGTATTGGTTAATATGACATGTTAGTATTGATTTAATTAACTTTTTTCGAACTTATCATTCTGTTATGATTTTCACAAAAATCAATTACTAAATAGTGTCAAAATTGACATAAAATAGTTTTAAAAAGAAATATTATATTATTAATTGTTATTTTATTCATAAAAATCTAAGATTCGGCCAAATGACTTAGATAAAGTTATATATATTAATAATAAACAACTTGGGGTTCGTTGGGCTTCTTATAGTAATTTTATTAACCTTATAGTGTAAGAACACAAGAAGACACGGTAAAAGTAAAATTATTTAACTTAATGTTAAATCTAAATGATAAGGTTAAAATAGGAACTTAAAATTGTCTAAATTCTATTGGATGAGAGGATTTCGACCCATCCCCACCTTAGAATCGAAATAAATCAATTTGTAGCTATTTAAAACCGAACTTGACTTTATAATAAAATAATAGTTTTAGTTATTCTAAAGGTGCCCCTCTCCTCCCTTATAAAAGGGCACCTCCTCCCTCTCTTCCTCACACAACTTTGAGCCTTAAATCTCTGCAAAAACCTGCCAAATTATCTTCTCCACTTCCCTAGAAACATCCTAGAGGTTCTGGTCATCCTCAAAGACCAATGTTAGTCCCTTAAGAGGAGGTCTCAAAGAGGCGCTTCAAAGAAAAGGTAATTTCCGTTACCGATTGTTTCACCTTTATTTCATCATCCACTTCATCTTATTAGGTTGTTTCATTATGAAGTAATAACATCAGTATGAATCATATAATTATATGTTATTATAAGTATGAAACAATCCTATTTCACCATCTATCCATCCTACGGAAAACGAAATCACCGCGCGTGCGTACGTACAGAATACCGTCTCCACGCTGTGGTGAAATCTATTTTCCACCACCACCTTACTTGGATGGGTATAATGGTGTAAATAATAACTATATATTATTATTTTAAATTGATATTTATTCTTAAATAGTATACATACACTCCAATACAGTCCCACGATCATGAGAACTATATCATCGCTCGTGCGTACGTACGGACTACCGTCTCCATGACGCGATGAGATTCATTCTCCACTTTAACCATTAATGAATGATTATAAAGTATATATAATAAGTAATCATGAAATATATGACATAATAATGATACTGTATTTATGTGTATATATATGTATGTCATCTACTTAATTCCGTTCAACTCAATAAGGAAACGAAAACAGCGTTCATGCATGCGTACGGCCTACCATCTCCATGAACGGTGTATTTCTTTCCATTTATCGATCCATTATATATATGTATATTCTGAATATATATTATATATAAATCATGTTTTATATTCTATAATTATGTAATAATGATCTAAGTAATCATTTGAATAATTACAAGTTAAAACACAAACGACAAATGAGACGATTTTACCCAAAACGCTACTTTAACATGAATTTACAAAAGAACGGGTAATATAAAGTCATAAGTGAACCATATATGATATAATAACAATGAATATGATTCTTTAATAAGTAAATGACATTATTTAAATCATTATACAGGAGGTTCGGACACTTACGAAGCAAATCGGACCTGAGGTAAGGGAAATATCACAATCTCATTTTTATCTGAGATTGTTTATACTTTGGTATTTACTGGGGTGTATTTTATCATCCACATCCATGTTTTCTCAATATGTAATTTTATTTGCATACACCTACAATTGTTTAAATCCAATTTTACCCTTTGGTGATTTTTTAGTAAATGATATGAAAGGAATCTTTTGTCAAGGTACTTTTTTAATTTTCTGACAAAAGTATGAGAAGAATGTTTTTTTAACTTATATGACATGAATGGATTTTTAAAACATTATTTCCAAGATGCTTACTTTACATGTTTTCAAGTTTATTTTTAATAAACTTCTTTTAGTTTAAAATTGTAAGACATGTTAAGAAAGGAAAATGTTTTTGAAGTAGAAAGGATATTTTCCTCAAGAATGAAGTTCAAGTGTTTTATCAAAATTATTTTCCATCTAAGATAATAATGGGTCCTGTTTTTATCCCTATTATTACATTGATTTGATTATGTTGTGATGGAATTATTTTTATGAATTCCATTATCGTATATGAATTGTTTTATGATGTCATGATGTTTATGATTCCCATTTTTATTACATGGGTTATGCAATGATGTATGGTTTATGATTTTGTGGCACACATAAGAATGGTATCATTATGAGATGGGTGGGACCTATATCTACCTCCAATGCATTGGGTAAAGATTTTATATCTCATGAGATAGACATGGCTGGAACGGTATCTTATACCGGTTCAGTGAAACAGGACTGAAACGAGGGTGACTCGGTTCAGAAAGGGACTTTGTCCACTAAGATAGTCTTGGAAATGAGTCTTGACTAACAAGAAATGATTCTCTATGATTATGTGTATATGCCACAATGTTTCATGTTTTAAGTTATTATTATTGTGATTACATTTCACTGCCATGATTTATCCCATGTTATGAAATTATGCTCTCTTTTGCAGGTTAAGATTTTCAAAATGTTATGTTCTTATGATGTGATTGATATTTCTTTTGTTTACCCTTACTGAGCATTTGAGCTCACCCTTTTATGTTTTCTTTTCCACAGTATATAAAGAAAGGTTTTAGGTATAAAAAAAGGAAGATCTTTATGGGATATGTTGAAGATCTTTCAACAGGATTAGAAGATTATATTCCGAGTTTCCAAAGACACTAAACTCTTACGATCCTTATGTGTGTGTTTTTGTTATGTACTAAGTATTCCGAAAATGTAATGTAATGTCAATGTACGTCAAGCTTCGGGTCTCTACATCCCTAGATGTTGGTTTAAATTCCCTATAATTTCTTTTAGTAGAGAAACTAGGTTTGTATCAAGATAATAATAAAATGAGGAATTTTCTTCTCTAAAGATAAGAAATAATATATCTTTCATAAAATTTATAATTTTACTTCTTCTTTCAATAAATTTTCAAATCATATTTTTAAATCCAGTATATAATGAGGATTATTTCAATGAAAAGAATATGTATGTTGATAATTTCATCAAATAAATATCATTTATATTCTATAATGAGGATGTACCAACACATTTTATTTGAAATGAGACTTCCCTTATTGGTTTTAACTAACAAATCCCTTATTAAATCAGAAGGGAAATATCTAATTTCCTATGAAAAATGAGTAACAATTAAATATTTCAATGATATGTAGTAAAATAATTCATTGGATAAATTTTAATATAAGATTAATGTATCCGACACCACATCCATGGGTACTTGTAATACATTATTTGTGATCTCATAATCTTGGCGATCTTCCCATGACATTTTCTATGGAAGATTCCCTTGATGGTTGAGATTTTTTTTAAATAATTTGCAATTTATTTATATTTTAAGCATTTAACAACATTTATTTAATTCATCCCCTTTCATTCATTAGCTTGGACACACTTTTCACAACTCTTGTAATAAACTCCCATGACTTTTATGAATTTCACAGATAGATTCCATCTACAATTTACGTATAATGGGAATTTCTTGGTTCCCCGATTCTTCTTTGATGATTTATATTTTTATTGGTTTCTATAATACATCTTAGTCACTTGAATTATCTTGAACATATAGGAACTACAAAGTTCCTTCTTTTTCTTTATAGAACATGATACTATTAAATGATATAATGAAAATTATTAATAATCCAATTACATATGGATAAATAGATTATGAAGTTTAAATAAATGATAAATATTTTCTTCTAAATCATATATGTAATCTATATCATACCTAACTAGTCTTGCGATGGTATCCTCATACTCTACAACACTCTCTTCTTACTTTTACATTAATTTGAGGTGTTTTCTCTCCATTTCTATCTATTACTCATTAGGGATGTATTTATGAAAAACAATTCCTTAAAAGATATACATTCCATGTCATATATTTTTTGATCATCCTATGTATTCTGGAACAACAACCACCACTGAACATCATATCCCATGAGTTAATATACCACTAGTATAACAATTTTCATTTCATCAAATCCTAATTCGATAAATATCTTTTTGAGGGACTTGATCTATTACTTATCAACCACTAGATTAGTAGACCCACTAAAATATAGAGGGATTATTCTATATGAAATGATCCAACATAGGTTTAGTATGGTTATTTATCATAACCTAAGTATTTAGTCTTAATATTTTCAAGATCTATTCTTCTCCAACATTAACTCTGTTGACATGCTATGTTGGGAAATCCCTATGTTGTCTATAGGTATTGATTCCCTTTCTTTTATTAGGTTCAATAACTAAATAATGGAACACACTGTGTTAGCTTATAAAAAACATGAGAATTGAGGAAAAACTTCATTATAACTAGTTATTACAATACTAATGTTTATTTAATATATACTTCTAATGGTTTCTACTAAACAAGATCTGATACCAACTATAATAACCCCGACCTTTTAATCATAGTGTCAGTGGATAGTTTTTTAAAATGGAATAGATACAAGAGAGAAAAACACTCTGGATCATACAATTTTGTATTCTAGAATAAATAGTCACATAAATGGTTCCATTATTACATTGGTAATTAAACATTGAAAAAAGAAAAGGAAAATAAATTGCTTCCTAAACAATTATTCAAATATTATATCTTCATAACCATGGTAATGAAACCAAACAATGGGTGAGCACAAATGTATAGAAATGGATACATATATTAGAAACATGAATAAATAATAATTTATGTTCAAAAAAGGGATAATCCATATGGAAAGGTAAATAGATGAAAAACACATGCCATTGAATTTCTAAACTAAGAATAAAAATGCATCCATATATTTTTTCATCGTTAAAATCTTAGGGATAATAATAATTAAAAAATAAAAGAAAGAAATTCTTATATATTGGACATCATGAATTTGGAAAATTAACTAGTACTATCATTAACTTTCATAGGATGGTTTATGTATGTGGGATGAAACCCATATTATTCTTCTTGGAAACAAATTTGATGGTCTTGTCACCTACTTTTTTGTCTCCTGAGGCATGTCAATTTATTGGGGGGATATCAATAACCAAGGGCCACCCATGTCCGCATGTTAGAAGAATTTTTCAAATATTGAAACAATAAATTTATTTTATTAATCAATAATTCCTTATCAAAATACCTTTCTTTAGTAGAGGATTTAGATTCATTAATATTTCCCCAATTAAAAAGACATTCAAAGTGAACACCATATGTAAAAATGTTATATGGATAATACAATATTCAGATCCATGAAATAAGAAATTATGTAATTTCATGAAATATTTAATGAATGGAGATCATAAATAAAATGGGATTATACATTGACCACACATAAGAAATAAGTGGTGAATGATGCAGATATCACAAAAAAAATTGAGATGTGAAACAACATACCTTATATCCGAAAGAGTTATTCACTTATACTTGGTGTCCAAGATTATCAAATATGGTGTGTTAATTAATTAACACAGAACATCATAAACATATATTGGATGAATTATAATTATATAATGTTCATTTATAGAAATTCAGATGAGTTATAATACATAATTTCATTATTCTGGGAGCATTAATTTCATGGTTTTATGGTCGGTTCCCTTGTGTATAATTATGGGAGTTCATGTAAAATGGATGAAAAACTATTGAAGAGGAATAGAAAAATATTAATATATTTACATGATTTTATATTTTACTTATATATCATTGGGTTATATTTTATTAGTGATATTCAATAGAGAAAAAATTAATGAAAAATGATTAGTTTATTTTGGCGGTTGACTATCACAAACTAGTATAATTTTATTCAAAATTATGTGTATATACAAGTTCTAGAATATTATATAAGTTTTTATACAAATTTTATAATCTATTTTAACAATGAAAATGGTTTTATGACTATACATTGGGGTGGAGATTTAAAATGAAAACTCATCATCCACAATGGTAGTGAATCAACATTCCACAGACGATGTTTTCATTTTTAGAATTAAATAAAGAGATAAAAGATTTGATGATGGATATTTTATTTACACAATAAAATTATAAAATATGTCTGATAAGGTAGTTATATTTCAAATTTTTTATGGGTAGGTGAGGAAAAAATAATAAGAAAAATTAAAATAGAAGATAAAGAATGAGGATTTTACCTCTCAAATATCTTATCCTTCTGATCCTCTTTAAGAGACTTGGGTTGGGTATTTTGTTAATACCCAAAATAAAATAATTTTGGGAAGAGGTCTCGTAGATTAATTTGGATGAATATAACAAATAGATTATGTCTATAATATTTTATTAGAAGGGGTGGTATTTATAATGTAGGAGAGTGGTGTTTTTTATTATTATTTTTCATGTGTTTGTTATTTTATCTCAATAAAATCAATAGTGTTGATTCATGTGACTAAGTAAATTAAAGAGGTAATGTCTTTAAGAAATAATGGGTTCTTACCTAATCAATATATCATCCATGACTCATTAATTAATTTTTTTAATTATAATGTCAAATGCTGTAAATTACCATATTTCATTATTCAGTACAAATTGAAGTTTTTTTAAAAAATCCAAAACATCACCCTAAACATTTTTTTTCAAACAATAGATTTGAAAAATGTAATTAATTTTATGAATTTTTTCCACTTATGAGAAATTTAATTTTTATATAAAATCATTATTTATTGAAAATTACCCATTTTAATATTATAACTGATTTTACAACACATTGGAAGAATAATCGGGCTCTCCTAAAATAATATTATAATTAAAATAAAACAAAATAAAAAATTTATGAATCTATTTTATGAAAAAAAATTCTTTGAAGTCATTATATTAATTATAAAATTGTAAATAAACATTAACATTTCACAAAAATACCAACGGTTAATTTATCATTTTACTATATTTATATTATTATTCTACGATATTATATCTTATTTTCATTTATGAGATACTTTAATTTTATTTATAATTTTAGAGATAACTTTATTATTATAATTTCTACATTACTATTTTTAATTTTCATGTTAATATTTATTATTATATCATAGGTAGTTTAAGATTAGTGATTCAAAACCTATCAAATAAAATGAATTTAATTAAGAAGATAAATAAAACAACATGGGGTATTATATTATTATTAAATATGAAAATTTCATCCCTGAATATTTTCATCAATATTTCCATGTAAATAGATGAGGGTGGTTTTTTTATAACATCATTAGATCCCACATTGCTTCTTCCATTTTATGGTTTCCACAAAAGATCATTTACCCGATTAGTTTTCCTATTTCTCAATATATGCTCTATAGTTTCAAGAATATCTGTTGTCTCATGAAATTTATAAAAATCAGGTTACAATTCAATTTCATCATAGGTGAGTACATGTGTTAGGTCTGGTATGGACTTATTTAATAATGACATGTGGAACATATCACATATTTTTAGGTACTTATTGGAATTTTTAATCTATAAAATTCTACTCCAATTATTTCTATAATATAAAATTGTAATATATACCTAGGAATCAATTTACCTTTCTTACCGAACCGTAATAAACCCTTCTATGGAGATAATTTTATAAAGACATAATCTTCCCTTGAAATTAGACAAAAAATATTTTCCCCTACATTGAGGCTCATTAATAGGATCATGAATAGTATTTACCATTATCACAGTCCAATCATAACTTCTAGGCCTATAAGTTTCCTCTCCCCTACTTTTTTCATTACAAGTTTGAGTATAAAACCCCTTTTTGTATAATTCTTCATTTGGACCCATTTAAATATTAGAATGGAAACTATTAATCTAGTAAAAATATACACATGGTAAATACTAAACCCACATACAATGAATGTCATGTGACTATGATCTCGACATGCACTACAATGGTTAAATAGTCCTTTCTGACTCTCCATTAATTTCTGGGTGGTAAGTAGTACTTTAATGAATCTTAATAACAAAATCCTTTTGAAGAGTCTTCTATAATTTTTATGTAAAACACGAATATCAATAAAACACCATTGGAATCGGTGCACAATGATGTCTTAAAAATCATCAATATAGAGACTTGTTAGGCGCTCAAATGGTAAATATTCTCATATATCAAGAAAATATGAATTTTTTTATGTTGATCAGCAATAACTCATATCACATAATTCTTTCTAGGGGTATTTGGAAATCTAGTGATGTTATCCAAAGTAATTTCATCTCACATATAGATAGGAATATGTAAAGGTTTCATGACACCTCTATGATGTTGTCTCTTATACTTCATTTATTCATAAACTAGACATATTTACACATAGATAGAAATTTCCTGCTTCATATTATCCCACAAAAATTATTCCTTTAGATCTCTCTACATCTCAGTACTACTAGGGTTTATAAGTAAATTTTAGCTATGAGCATCATCTAGTTACTCCTTTTTAGAAAAGGTATTGAAGGAAAACATAATCTATTTCAAAATTTTAGAATTCCATCATTATACATGAGGTTTCCAAACTATCCATACTTAATGGATTTAATTTTCATTTGATAATTATCAACATCATATTGAGAAATTTTCATCTTCTTCTATAATTATTCATTAGAATGTATTTGAAAAAGGGGTTATGCTTGTCCTTTATTAGAAATTATTATATCAATATTTAAAAAATCCATGAACATTGGGTATTTATCAATCCTCATCTTGGTCAGAACACCATGATATTTCCTACTTAATTCATCCGTCACTATATTTTATTTTCCTAGGTGGTTGTGTATTGAGAAGTCCCAATATTTGAGTAACACTAGCCATCTTCATTGCCTCATATTGTGTTATTTCTAGGTAAATATTTATTTCAATATCTTGTGATGCATATATATCTCATATAATTTATTATAGAGATTTGGTCTCCATATCTTCATATCAGATATTATTGTTTCTTACTAAATATCATGTGGAGTATAATATTTTTCATGAATCATCTACTACATTGATATATATGCAATTACATTATCATTTTGTATAAGGAAAAACCCTTCGATTTTTTATGTATTACTATATATCTCAAACTCATAATTTTTATATGGAAGATTTAGAATCGGGGCATTGACTAGTATTCTCTTTAATTCTTTAAAAAAGTTTCAATGTTATTTTTCCAAACAAGATGAACACATTTACATGTGATATTGGTTGACAAGATAACTAATCAAGAATAATTCTAAATGAAACAGCAATATTAACCTCTAACTAATGATACTACATAGCTTAGTTATGTTTATTGGTCTAGAACGTTCATGCAATACCATTATCATCATAGGATAAAATGATATTCCATCCATTGAGAAAATATAGCAAAGCAAATAAATTTCATGAATCCAGAATACATACTTTATAAATATACTATATAATTATTTCCTTCCATGAGCCTTAAGAATGATCTGAATGTGATTTTCATTGTTCTAATATGTTTTAAAATATACCAAAATAACTTCATTAAATTCCAAAATAATATTTTTAATATATTCCTTGAATGTTATGTTCCTCAGATCTATAAATACAGTGGTTTAATTAGTCAATCCCAATGGAATTACATTAAACATGTATTTTTCATAACTCATCTAAACATCCTTCTTAGGAATGTATTCCTTATATATAATAAATTGTTGAAATCTTGAATAAAGTAAAATCATTTAAAAATATTCTGATCCATGAATTTGATCAAATAAATCATCAATTTGAGATAGTGGGTAGTTATTCATTATCGCAATAGCATTGATTTCTCTGAAGTAAATGCATAACCTAATGGATCCATAATTCTTCTTTAAAAGATTACATGGGATACCCATAAAAAAACTAGGGAAAATATATATCTTATTACTGAACTCCTCTATTTTCTTCTTCTACTCCACTAAGTCTATTATGGCCATTCAATAAGTAGTCATTGATATTATAAGTTCTTTAGGGATTAAATCAATGGTAAACTCAACTTTACGATCTGAGGGGTGTCCATGAAATTCCTCAGGTAATAAATAAATGCATTCTTATATAATTTTTACTTATTCAATTTGATGATTAATTACCTCATCCATAGATGTTGTTTTCTCTTACTAATAATTAAATTTATTAGAGCTATTAGGGTTGGATCTAGATAAGATTAAAACGATGAATATTCTTCTATAAAGATATGGAATTATACATATTCCTAAAAAAATGTAATTTCCCTCTACTTGTAATAAATTTTCACATAATATTTTTAAATATAGTCTATACCGAGGATTATATCAATGTAAAAAACAAGTATGATGATAAGGTCAACAAATAAAGGACATTTCTATTCTATAACGAGGACTTCCTGAAAATTATTTATTACAGTGAGAAATTCTAAATGGATTTTAACAAAACCAACTCCCTTTTAAAATCAAAATAGAAATAAATAATGTTATTTGAAAATTGGTTAGAAATAAAAGTTATTGATGATCCAGTGTCAAAGAATGAATTGGGTAAATCTTATTATAAGATTAATGTCCCGGACACAACATAATTGGGTACTTATAATTCATTTTTAGTGATCACATAAGCTTGTCCATATCCCCTTGGTATCTTCTATATCGATTATATTGATTATTTTTATATTAATTTTAATAACACCCAATTTATTTAAAGTTGAATCATCAAACATCATTTATTCATTTCATCCCCTTGAATTCATTAACTTGATGAACCTTTCCTCCACACTAATAAAAAATTCCCATCTCTTTCATGAACTTCCAATATTGAATTGTTCTATAATTTTCACATAATGGGAATTCATTTGTTCCCCAATTATTCATGTTTCTCTATCTTCTTCTTGATTATCAGAAGACCTCTTAATATCTCTATTTCTCTAGAACATATTGGAGCTCCAAAATTCATTCTCTATTTTTATAGATCGTAATAATATGTCATCAAACTATATAAATTAGTGATAATAGAGTGCCCTTTGGATACATAGACTAATACCTTCATAGAAATGATCGGTATTTTTTCAAATATGTATATAATATGTAGCATACATAGCTAGTATTATAGATGTATCTTCACACACATTAACACTGTATTGTTCCGTTTATAATAATTTAATTAAGTTTCTCAAATTTTTTATTCATTAGTAACAATGGAAGCATTTGTCAAAAAATAATTATTTTAAAGTTATATATTCCATGTATTCTATTTCATCTTAATCCAACATAATAAGGATCAATGACTGCCATTGATCATTATATCCCATGAGGCAATATATCACTAATACTACCTTTTCCATTAATCACATCAAAAGTCAATGAATATATTTTCAAGGGACTCGATCCATCACTTAGCTACCACTAGATTAAAAGTATCACTAATTTATGGGGGATTATTATATTTAAAATGATCCAAAAGAGGTGTATTATGGGTATTCATCATAACTTGATTATGTTTTATTCCCATGTTCATGATCTACTCTTCATTAACATTAAATATATAGACATTCATAATGGGGAAATCCCTACATTGTCCACAGTTATTTATTCCCTTTCTACTATTAGGTTCCATTACTAAATAAGGTAATAGACTAAGTGAGCCTATAATAATCATGAGTATTGGTGAAAAAATTCACTAAATGTAATAAGAAAACTTTTGAGGTTTATTTAACATATACTTCCCAATGTTTCTTCTAAACATGCACTGATACCAACTTTAACAACCTCGACCCTAGTAGACTAGAGTCTGGGGTAATTTTATTACAATTTAGTAGATATAATATAACACATCGCCATTGATTTTAAATTATAGTAATATTGAATATATATATATATATACACATGGATACATTATTATATTGGTAATTATTCAAATTAAATAAATAAATAAAAATAATGTGCTTTCAAGACACTTATTCAAAGATTCCATCTTCATAATCTGTGGTAGGAAAAAAATTGATGGTGATCTCAAATTATCCGAAAGGGTTACATAGTATAAACATGAATAAATAATAAGTTATTCCTAATCACTAAAGTATAATTAATATGGAATGTTAAATTGATTAAAACCAAGTTCCATTGAATCAATAAAATGAGAACGAAAGTGAATCCATATATTTTTTCATAGTGAAAATCTCATGGATAGTAATAATAGAATATTTAAGGAAGAAAAGGCTTAATTATTTGACATCGGGTATCTGGAAGATAAACCACTACCACTATGACCTTAAAATGTATGGTTTTCATTAGTGTTTAGGAACACATTAGATTATTGATGGAAAAAAATGTGAAGGTTTTGTGGCCAACTATTGTTTTTCATGAGACCTGCTGATTAATGGAGGGGATATCAATATCTGGGACCCACTGATGTCAGCATGTCCAAATAATTCAAAAAATATACTAAAATTGTACATTTAGTTAATTAATAAATAATTAATTATCAAAATATATATGTTATTTAGAGGATAAGTATTTATCAAGATATCCTCAATTAAAGAGACATTCAATGTATACACCATATGTAAAAAAAGGAATATGGATTAGATAGTAATCATATACATGAAAAATTAAATATGTATATTTAATAAAATTTTTAGTGAAGGATGATAATAATAAAAAGGGGTAGTATACATATATCAGAGAGAAGAAGTTATTGGTGATTAAGGCATATCTCTATGGAATAAAAGTGAGACGAGAAACCCCCTACCTTATGTCTGAAAACATTCTACACTTTTACTAATTTTCATTAATAATCAATTTAGATTCTATAATTACTTAATAAAGAACCTATTTAAAATATATTTTATATACTATAATTTAATAATGTTCATTTATGGCCATTCTAATGAGTTATAATGTTTAATTTTGTTAATATGGGAGAATTAGTTTCTTGGTTTTATGGTCCATTCCCTTGTATGCAATTATGGGAGTTCTTATCAAATGGAAATAAAAAAACCAAAAGTGGAATAGATATATATTAATATACATATACTATTTTCAATAGTCCATATATATTATTTGGATATATTGTATAAGGATGATTTATTAGATAAAATGGTAATGAACTATTATTAGATTATTTTGGTGGTTTTTACGGCCATCATGAACTAGTATCATTTTATTTAATATTATGTTTATAGACTGGATAAAAAAATTTAATAAGCTGTAAAGAAAATATATTAGTTTGTTTTAAACAAAAATATCTTTTTATTTTTAGCCTTGAAGGAGGTAATGGAAAATGATAACCCATCACCCTTGAAGGCGGTGAATCGATACATCACGACCTATGTTTTCATTCTAGGAGTTAAAGGGGGAGAAAAGAAATTTGATGATGGATATTAATGTAACATAATGACATTCAACTTCTTTTATGATACTCCATTTATCATTCCACTTTGGATAAGGGGAGGTAAAGAGGGAATAAGAAAAAAATAAAATAAAAGAGAAATAAATGGGTTTTACCTCTTGAATATGATCTCCTTCAGAACCTCATGAAGACACATGGATTTGGTATTTTAGTAAGAACAAAAACACCATAATAAGGGGATATTATTTGGGAGATTAATTTGGAATAATATATTCGAGATAAAATTCCTACAAGGTGTGAAGATAAGGGGTGGTATTTATAGTGGAGAAGAGGGGTGTTTTTATTATTATTTTATCCAATTATTTATTAATTTAGATCAAGACTATCAATAGTGATGAGTACTATGAGTAATATAGTAAATAGAACAAGTGAGCTCAAAATAAAGTGTTCTTACCTCGTCCATACAACAATCATGAATTAATTATTTGTTTATTTACTTATAATTTTAAACATCAGAAATTATTGTAGTTCACTATTCACCAAAAATTCGACTATTTTAGAAAATACACAATATTCACCACATTGAATTTTAAAAATGTAAATTTATAAAATGGGATCCATTTTATGAAAATAATTTTATTAATATGAGAAATTTATTTTTTTAAAAAACAATCATATATTTGAAAAATATCGATTATAATATTTTTGCAGATTTTTTGACACATTGAAAAATTAATTATGGTCTCATTAAATTATCCTATAATAAAAATAATAATAAATTATGAATCTATTTTATGAAAATAAATCTTCTTTTAAATCATTTTATAAATTATAATATTGTAAAAAAGAAGATTTAATATTCTCCAAATACCAACACATAATTTATAATTTTTTTGAAATATTTTTATAATTATTATATGGTATAAATATATACCATATTTTCATTATGAGATAAAAAAATATTATTTATAGTTTCATAAGTGATGTTATTATTTCATTGGACACATTACTATTCCAAACCGCCATATTAATATTTAGTAGTGTGTAAGAGTTTGTATAAGCTCGATGTTGCAGAATATATCAAATACATTCAATTTATTTAATAAGATACACATTGAAAAATATTGGGGGGTTATATTTCTTCCATTTATAGTAAATTCCATGGACCTAAAAGTGTAAAAATTCATATTACCGAGGTATGTGTGGAACTGGTAACAGTGGGGTGAAAACAAAATGAAATGGTTAAAAATGTGATCAAAAATTGAATTTTTTAAAAAACCTTTTTTATAACCATAATAATTTTATGTTATAAAAAAATCATTATAGAGCCATTTTTAATTGTAAGAAAATTTATATTAATTTAATATTTTGATATACTCCAAAAGTGACCCTCCCTACTCTTATAAAAGGGGACCTCTTATCCCATTCACGTAAAACATAAAAACCATGTTGATTTAGAAATTATATAACCATATCACTTCCAAAAAACACTATATATATATATATATTATATGAATTATTCAGTGAATAATAAAAAACTCCTTGTGATAAATGTGTTATGAAAATGAATTCGTCTAAATAATATGTATCATTTTTAAAAAACATTCTGTTTTATTTCTTTTTCTAACTCCTAATAATATTATATGAGAAAGATTATATAATAAAATCACTATATTAAATATAATGAAGAGTTTTTATTTTAATTAGAGAACCAATATTCTTATCTTCCATGAAAAGTTAAATGAAACAATCATTCATGTGTGTGAAAGACTACCAGCTCATGAACAGATGTAATTTGATTTCCATCACAGTATATCATTAATTAATAATAATTATGGAATTAAAGTTTATATATGATATTCATGACATATTCATCATTATTAAATAAAAACATATAATTTAATTTATTACCATTCCATTCTATAAAAAAAATATAACTTCATTCATGTGTATAAGTGGACAACAACATCTATGGAGAGATATGATTGACTTTTCATCACCACATCAGAAGAAAGCTATATATATTAGTACATTTAATGAATTAATATGATATTCATGATATTATGATCATTATATAAATATAAAATTATATTTACATTTTTGATACCATATTTTTTCCATTATGACAATGAAATATATCTAGAAATATTCTCGGAACAAGGCATTGAGATGATGATCGATTTTGATACATGATGTGCCTAAAATTAGTTTTACAAAAATATTAAAAATATTTTATATTACACATATAGTGTTTTTAATGATAAATTTTATGTCTCATAAATATATTTCCAGATCAAAACTCTAAGACCATTGTTGAATTCAGAACATAAAGTTAACCTTAGGTGTGACATAATATTCATCAGAATGGGGTGTTCAGATAAAAGAATACATTGCAGAGTGGTTTTATTTAAAAATAATAATTAAACATTATTTATTTTAAATTAAATGATCTAAAAAATACTCTAATAATACGTTGTTGTTAGGTCCACTAGGTCAAATACACTAAGAGGGGGTTGAATCAGGGTATAATAGATTAAAACTACCTCCCCTTCAGATCTTGTTTCATCGTTAAAAAAAACTTCTCTACTTCTCCTATAGAAATATATAAACAAAAACGAAATCATGCACATGACATAATGATTTTTATATGGTTCACCCTAAGTGGGCTTTGTCTAAGGAGAAAACAACGACGATCTCCTAATGTACCAATTCCGCTAAAGCTCACTAGAAATTACAAACGTCGAGCTATATATTATGTACCAAAATTCACTAAATTTACAAGGTTTAGTGTAAAGACCCAAAAAATAAATGTAATTGTTTTTTAATTATATGGAATATTACGAGTCCTTGAAAATTGAAGGTACATGATTCCGAGGCCTGGTGTGATTGGAATGAATTTCTGAACTTTTTTTAGGTACGTTTAGTAAACCTGCAAGAATGTTTTTGTAGCTTTTGAACCATTGATCAGAATTGAAATTTGAGGGCACTGTTGAACTCACAATGCATATATACACTAAAGGAGCCTTTAAAATCGACCGTAGTAGGTTGAGGGTAGAATATATATATATTTTCTAGTTTTTCATGGAAGAAGAAAAATTAAAATATTTAACATTTTTTTTGAAACCCCTCCTTTTGAGTTATGGGGGTGGGGTCAAACTGAATTAGAAAACACCCATTTTTAATTCTAGTGGTGAGGACCACCCGAAACCCTCTTTAATTTTGTTAAGTCCCTTGGAATCTTCCCATTTAATTGTGCCAACACAATACAATTAATTGTACCATTCAATTTTGCAAGCGTAAATTAAATTAGTAAACCTATTTTAATTTTTTGGCTTCTCATTTCCTTGGAGAATTCATTGGAGAATGTGCGGCTTGGGTATAAATTTTTAGAAAGTCTTTCTAACATTAATAAAACCCTCTCCAACAAAGAAAATACTTCAAAATCATGTACGAGGATGACGCATGAGCCCAACATCCAAAGCGTGTTGTGGAAGCGATGATCATTGGCACCCTCATCGCATTCACTGACTTCTTCTTGAGACACATCCAATGAGTAATAAAGGTAGGTATTGTTGTTTTTTTAACCCTTTACCTGTTCTTGATGTTCATCTTGATTTATGAGCATTTATATTCTTCTTGATTCAATAAAAAATAAGCTTCTTGCTACCATTCTAATGCGGAGGGTGCGGGACAAACAGACATGACCCGCCCACTCTACAAACTTTTGGGGGTTTTTCGATTTTGATGAATTGACGGTGACTTCCTGAGGTGAGTGCGGGAGTATATGGGATGAATAACGGGCCATCAGGGCACACTCGGTGACCCTTGGAACATCACCGGAAGGGCTTGGAAGTGGAGGCCAACACCCTGGCCGGCCGCGAAGACGGCATCGGTTCAACCGCGCTGCCAGAGAAGGGACACAGCGGAGTAAGGGCAGCGTCCGGTGCATGGACGACCACATGATGGTGGTGGCGGTGTGCGTCTATGCTTCCTGAGTTGTAGGGGCCATGGCGCAAGGCCGCACTGGCGATGGAGGGGCGGTCGGCTCGCTGCCAGCCGTCGGTGATGGCGCGGAATGCAACTGTACCACACGGAGGAGGGCTAGCCATCTGGCCAGCCGCGAGCCGAGTGGACCTCCCAATGGGACACCATCACATGTTTCCCCTTGTGGGACACACTATGGGCCACTAACCAGGCAGCGACGATGGGAGGGGATGGACCCAGGGCTGGACCCAGGTCGGGTTGGGTCGGACCGAACCCATACCTACATCGACCCTTTTCTCTCTTTTGGCTATAACTGGAGCTACGAGCATCCATTTGATGAACCATATACATCTATGGAAACCTTGTATCAAGAGGTTCCTTTTGGTATACCCCAATGGATCTGTATATAAAGTTTCAGTATGGCTAGGTTGTATTGAACACGAATTCAACCGGGCCCCCAGGACCTAAAGGCCAATAACATACAAACCGAGCATCTGATTGATGCACCGTCTGTTGCATTGAGACTCGAATCACGTGGCAGTACTTTAGGATAATTTTTTGAGGGAATTTGTGGTAGTTGGAGTATCGACCTATTTCTTTAGGAGTGGACCCTCCAGGAATCATGCGAGCTTAGTGAGAGATCCATGTGACTTGTTGTAACATACTAATGGGATCCAATGTGGGTCTACGCTTTGGGATCCTACGTGGTTCTATGTTTCAAGTCTCACCTGGATCCACTCTATGAGTCCACATGGGAATAATCTAGGATCCTACATGGGTCTTATGTATTAGGATCCTATATGGGTCTTATGATTTAGGATTCTACGTGGGTCTAATGATTTAGGATCCTACATGGGTCTCCCTCTTAACAGAGAAAGATGATTTTGTAGTTACATATAATCATATTTGTTAACATAAAAATGTGATACCCTATTTGAGCTGAGTCCTTACCTTCATGGCAATACCTTTGTGGTATTCTTCATTATGGCATACCTTTGTGGTACTTTTCTTCATGGTGATACCTTTGTGGTATTATTCTATGTGGCGTAGCATTGTTGTAATTACCTTCGTGGTGATACCTTCAAGGTATTATTCTATGTGGAGTTACATTTTTGGTTCTAACCCTTGTAGTGTTACCTTCATGGTATTGTTTCCTTCGTGGAATAGTTGTACTTTGGCTAAGAGTTGGGCCTTTTGTTTCATCATGAATGAGATGGGTATACTTGATAACTTAGGTATATGTATGGGAATATACCTATGTAGGTTTTTCAGTTGTCTTCATGCATTGTGGTTTATCCTATGTGGGTTTTGTTAGTCCTTAGAGGGTCTTGGGGTTCCCTATTGAGTATCGTTATAATAACTCTTGCACGAGCTATGCCAGAACCTTGTTGTGTTTGGTGCAGACGATGGACAGTGATGACTGAGGACTAAAGTTCCAGGACTGGAGGTATCTTGGAGGTGTATATTAGACGAGTCATACCATAGAGACAACCGTTCAAGACCTATTCCAACCCTTCAGGTAGGGTTAGAGGTGGTAGTTCACAGGATTTGTTTTTGTTTACTTTTACTTTTCAGTTTTCTTGTACTTTCCAGTTGGGCATGTATTCTAGCCCCCTTTATTACTGTACACACTCATTTTACTATACAGTTTACTTGGGTTCGTATATTGATGTGGGCTTGGTTGTGTGTGTTTACAGGTTATAAAGTCAATGCCTTCCCCGTTTTTTGGAGAACGCCTTTCGATGCTTGTTTCCAACCCCTGGCCTATGGAAGGCGGGCATGGTGTAGTCACGACATGGGCCTCGGGGGATGGGTCATGAAAAATTGGTTTCAGAGGATTTGGTTCTACTGTAGAACATTGGAGTCTAATATTTTTAATGTCAATAGTGATAAGTGTAGTGAGTGTGGTTTTTAGTTTAGGGAATCCAGTGTTGGTGTGGCGGCCGACGTATCCATACACCATGACCCTGACTTCTGATTTATGACTCAGTGCACGAAAACATGGAATGTGTGTGTGTTTTGAAAAGTTTTCCATGTGGTGTCTTTGAGTCATCTAACAAGTTATAACTTATTGAAGGTGGCACACAAGTTTCATTTCAGGATTCCTCCATGCATACAACCATCTAGGGTTCAAGGAAGAGTACATGGTGATAGCCCACCAAGCGACGAGGCCTCGGTACAGGGCCCTTTATTAGTAGAGGAACCAGAGGAGGCACCAGTGGTACCATCACCCGTTGGGATACCGATTCCACTAGCTCCAGTAGAAGAGGGTGCACGCCGCTTGAGCATGTTGCACGAGTTCCAGCGCCAGAGGCCACCCAGGTTCTAGGGTGAGACGGACACACATGCGTTTGAGGATTGGTTGGAGGCCGTGGTGAGAGTCTTCTGACTGGTAGGGACACAAGCTGATCTCATGGTGATCCATAACACCAGTATTCTATAGGTCGTAGCAGGGATATGGTGGAGCTTGATTCTCTAGGCTCACAATTATGTGACACTTCTCTGGGCAGACTTTGAGAGCCTACGTCAGGAAAAGTTTGTCCCAACGACCCTTTGTACAGTGCACATACAAGAGCCTCTTCATCTGCAGTAGGGAAACATGAATGTGGCTCAGTACTCAACGAGTTTCACTGAACAATCATGATACTCCATTGATATTGTGCAGGACACATTCTTCAGGTATTGGACCTTCAATCAGGGACTCAGGCGGGAGATATGGGCTTTGATGATTTCTCTCAGTATCCCGACGCAGGTGGTGGTGTTAGAGCGAGCCATCTTAGTGGTGATTTTTCATGATGAGAAGTTTCCAGCAGCGAGACCCACCACTGGTCAATATATAGCAGAGTCTTCTACAGCTTACAGCTGACAGATGTCACAGAGGTCCAAGAGGACCAGACCTACAGGTAGATGATCACCGAATTTAGGGTCGGTTGTGCGGGGCACTGGAGACAGAGCCAGTCATGTGAGATGAAGGCAGTGTGATGCATGTGGCAGGTAGGGACACATGGATCAAGGCTGCTTGAACCACTGTATTAATGATCACCAGCTAGTCTAAGGACAGCCCGAGCTGAGACAGACGTTCGACCAAGGTGGTCTGTAGGGAGCAGGCAGACGTTGAAGAGGAGATGGCCGTGCAACTGGTGATTGGTGACGATTCGAGATGTTACAACCACTACCACCCGGTGGTCCACCCCGACCATAAGGATCAGGTGGACAGGGGTGAGCTCAGATCCAGGTAGCTGAGGCCTACGACCATGGCACTCCAATTATTATACGAGGTATGATCTATGTCTACAACACAATAGATGCATTACTTATAGTCACAGGTTCCATTCATTCTTTTATTTCCACTACCCTTGTTTGGAGCTCAGAAATTCTGGTGGAGGCATTGTCTCAATCCTTACGACTATAGAATCCTACTAAAGAGGATTCGAAAATTACACACTGGTCCTGATAGTGTGAGATTACTCTAGGAGGCGAGAGCATCGTCTAGAATCACCTAGTAGCGGCGTCGAGGCCTTATGAAATCATCTTGGGTATGGACTGGTTATCTACAGTCCATGATCAGATAGAATGTATTAGGTGAAAAGAGTAGTGTGTCCGCATGGTTGGGACTAGTTTTACCTTCACTAGTGAGATGGGAGCCTTTCAGTATAGGATGGACTTACCTAAATGAGAGTGCAGCCGATCAATCACCAGTTGGCTAGACATACCCTCGGAGCAGTTGATGTGTAGAGTTTGAGAAATCCTATAGTGGTAGGCCAGTATACAAATTTCTTTTTTGAATTTGTTTCGGGTCTACATCCTCTAAGAGAGGTGTACTTTTACATTAACATTTACCCCTGGACATCACCGATATCTACAATATCTTATTAGATGGCTCCCACGTGGCCTCGTGAGCTGCGGGTACAACTAGTGGACTTAAAGGGGAAGGAATTCATCCGACCCTATGTTTCTCCATGGGCAGCCCCGATTTTGTTCACCAAGAAGGTGTATGGGAGCTTGAGCCTTTGTGTAGACTATCGGTGCCTAAACAAGACAACTGTGAAGAACAAGTACCCACTCCTGAGGATTGAGGACCACTTTGATCAGTTGATGGGAGCACGGTGCTTCTCAAAAATAGACCTTAGATCCCGCTATCACCAGCTCAGAGTATGAAATGAGGATGTGCAGAAGTCAGCTTCCAGATGTCGGTAGAACCACTAAAAGTTCTAGGTTATTCCATTCGGCATGACCAACGCTCTTTCAATGATCATGAAACTCATGAACATGATCTTCTAGACATACCTTGATCACTTTTTAATATTCTTCATTGACGCCATACTGATCTACTCGGCTACTGAGGAGGAGAATGCCTATCATTTTCAAATAGTTCTGGACACACTTTGAGAGCCCCAACTTTATGGTAAGATCTCAAAGTTCCAGTTATGGATCCGAGAGGTTCACTTTCTAAGACATGTCATCTTGGAGGCTATAATTGAGTTGGATCCAGAAATGATTGAGCCCATACATTATTGAGAGACACCTAGGAGTGTGATGGAGGTACATAGTTTCCTAGGTTTGGTCGAATACTACTCGAGATTTGTGCCAGATTTCTCCAGAGTTGCAGCACCTTTATTAGCCTTGATGAATAAAGGGAAACCCATCATATGGTCGGTGTGATGCCAACATAGTTTTTAAGAGCAGAGGCAGAGGCTGACTGGTGCCCCCATCTTGAGCCTTCTAGAGGAGGATGTTAGGTACGTAGTCTACTACGACACATCATGGACCGAGCTCATATGTGTCATGATTTAGGAGAAAGTATAGATCACATATGGTTCTAGATAGATGAGACAACATGAATAGAGATACGCTACCCATGACCTTTAGTTAGAAGTAGTGGTATTCAATTTGAAGATGTGGTGATACTATCTGATGGGTGAGAATTTTACGGTCTACTATGATCACCAGAGTCTTAGGTATATATTCTCTCAGAAGGACCTGAACCTAAGACAGTGATGTTGGCTTGGAATCCTCCAGGTATATGACTTTGATATAGTCTGTACTCATGGTAAGGGAAATGTTGTAGCAGATTCACTCTGCCGGAGATCTGGTATACAACTACTAGGTGAGGCGATAAAGCAGGTGGCCTCATTGTAGATATCCTTTGTTGATCGAGATGGAGATTTTTTTTTCAGTCTCTTACAGGCACTCCCCCACTCCATCATTGAGTCCGGGAGGCACAACATGGGGACACTAATTTCAAGGCACGACATGCTCAGATATCTACATGACATGCACCTGATGTATTTTATGATTGTGGGGAGAACATCATCCTTTTGAGAGGACGCACCATGGTACCAAAGTTTCTTTGGGAGGAAGTGTTGAGGGAGTTCCACACATAACCTTTATAAGTACATCCATGATTGGCGTAGATGTACCAGGACATCCGACGACAACACTGGTGCCTGGGAATGAAGAAATAATTAGTAGATTTTGTCTCTCAGTGCCTCACTTGTCAGCAAGTAAAGTCTAAGCATCAGGTAACTGCCAACTTAGTTCGGCCTTTAGAGGTCCTAGTGTGGAAGTGTGATGGGTTACATATGGACTTTTTTCAGGAAATCCACATGCATCCAGTGGTCAAGATTCAATTTGTGTGATCGTCGACCGAATCACCATGTCGGCCCACTTCCTACCGATCAGGGAGCATGATTCAGTGGGGATATTGGGACGCATATATTTGAAAGAAATTGTGTGACTACATGGAGTACCCTTGACTATTGTCTCAGATTATGATGCACGTTTCACTTCCCGGCTATTAAAGGGGTTGTAGGAGGCTTTTGGGATGCAGGTTCGTTTGAGAACCACCTTCCATCCTCAGACAGACGGCCCGACTGATCGGACCATTCAGACCCTTGAGGACATGTTGTGTTCCTGCATCCTCGACTTCAGTTTCATCTGGGTGGACCACTTTCCATTGGTGGAGTTCACATACAATAATAGCTATCACTCCACGATTGAGATGACACCTTTCAAGGATTTGTACGATCGACATTGCAGATCGCCTTTGTGCTAGACTGACATAGGAGAGTCAGCACTCATGGGACCAAATATGGTATGGGCTACCACAGAGTAGGTGTAGATCATCCAAGAGAAAATGGAGACTACACAGATCAGACATAAGTCTTATGCCGATAGGAGACAAGGACCTCTGCAGTTCAAGGATGGTGACCGCGTCTTTCTATGGGTCTCATCCCGATGAGGTTTGTAGATATTTGGATGGGCCAACAAGTTATCTCCTAGGTTCATCAAACACTTTTAGGTGTTCAGCTGTGTTGTAGAGGTGTCTTACTACTTATCTCTTCCACCTCAGCTACACTTGGTGCATGAAGTTTTCCACGTATCCCAGCTGAGGAGACAAGTGCACGACCCTTCACACATCATTGACCACTACAAGCTGGACATCAATGATGGGGTGACATTTACATAGGTTACAATAGTGATTGAGGACCGAAATGAGTTGGTCCTTCATGGGTAGTCGACACCTTTGGTGCCTTTACGTTGGTAGAGGATGATCCTCTAGGAGAGCACATGGGAGCACGAAGCTCAGATTCATACTGAGTACCCCAACTTGTTTTCTTAGTTTTGTGATGTGGATTTTGGGGAAGAAAAGGACTGAGGTGGGGAGAATGTAAATAAATGGATAAGAAATCAATGTAATTGTTTTAATTATATGGAATATTACAAGTCTGGGAATGTTAACGACCTGTGATTCTGAGGCCTGGTGTTCTTGGAATGAATTTCTATACTTGCTTTTAGGTACGTTCAGTAATTATGAAAGTGGGTTTTTGTAACATTTGAACCGGTGATCAGAATTGAAATCTGAGGGAACTGTTGAACTTGAAATGTAGATATTTACTTAAGGAGTCTTTCACCTTGACCATAGTAGGTCTAGGGTAGAAGATTTTTTTTTTCAGTTTTTCATGGAAGAAGAAAAAAATAAAATATTTAACATTTTATTTTTCTTTTGAAACCCCTCCATTTGAGGTATGTGGGTGGAGACCACCCGAACTAGAAAACCCCGATTTTGAATTCTACGGTTGGGGACTTCCCGATCCCCAATTTAATGTGGGGAAGTCCCTTGTAATCCTCCCAATTAATTGTGACAATGCAATACAATTAAGTAAACCATTTAATTGTGCCAACTTTTGTTCTGCCAACGTAAATTAAATTGATAGGCCTATTATAATTTGTTGGGTACTCATTTCCTTGGGAAAATATTTGGAAAAAGGGAGGCTTGGGGAGAAATTTTGAAAAACTCTTTCTTAACTAAGAACACCCTCTCCAATGAATAAAATACATCAGAATCAAGGACGAGGATGATGCACGAGCCCGACGTCAGAAGTGAATTGCGGAAGTGGAGATCATTGGAACCCTAATCACCATCACTGACTTCTTCTCACAAAACTAACAATGAGAAATTGAGGTAGGGATTGTTGTTTTTTTACCGATTTCCCCATTCTTGACGTTCAACTTGATTTAAGAACAGTTATATTCTTTTTTATTCATTGAAAAATATGTCGCATGCTACCATTATAACATGGAGGGAGAAGGCTGAATGAACATGAACCGATCTATCTGCAGACTTTTTGGGATTCTGATTGTCTTGAAGCAATGAAGACATCTCAAGGTTAGTGCAGGAGTCTACAGAATGAATAACGGTCCACCGAGGTGCACACGGTGACCTGAGGAACGCTATCAGATGGGCTCGGAAGCGGTAGTCAGCACCCTGACAGGCCATGAAGACAGCGGTGGTGCAGAGGTGAAACCAAAGAAGGGTCAAGACTCATCAGACATGGAGGAGGGAGGTCGGAGGCCAGCACATGGTCAGCTATAGTACGGTGGTGAAGGCACACGTCTGCACCGCCCGACATGCAGGGTTCATAGTGCAATGCTGCAACGACGATGGAGGGGAGGCCAACTCACTGCCTGCCGCCTACGATGCTGCGACATGCGCCCATGACACACGGAGGAGGGCTGGCCTTCCATCCAGCTACAAGCTGAGCAGACTGCCCAGCTGGCCAGTTCGACCCGAACCGGGTAGGGTCGGTCCGACTGGGACGGACCGGACCCAGACCAACTTCACGCGTTTTCGCTCTTTCGACTATAACATGAGCTACGCGTGTTTGTTTGATGAACCGTCTATGGAACAAGAAATGTTTCATCAGGAGGGTACTTTTGGAATACCCTACATTAGTTTTGGATGAAGTTGGGGTATGTCCGAGTTGGATTGAACACGAATTAAACCGAGCCCTCGGGACCAAAAGGCCAATAACATACAGACCGTGTGTCTGATTGAAACATCGTCTTTTGAGTTGAGACCCCTATCACATGGCAGTCCATTAGGATAATTCATCATGGGACATTGTGGTAGTTGAAGTATTGATCTATGGATTGAGGAGTGGACACTCCCATAATCAAGCGAGCTTAGTGCGGGAACCCTGTGACTAGCTATAACATCATAAAGGGATCCTATGTGGGTCTGTGCTTTGGGATCCTACGTGGGTCTCTGTTCAAGAGTCTAACCTAGATCCGCTTTAGGTATCCAATTTGGACTACTCTAGGATCCTACGTGGGTCTACTGTATTAGGATCCTACATGGGTCTTATGATTTACGATCCAATGTGGGTATGAAGATTTAGGATTCTACGTGGGTCTACATCTTAATAGAGTAAGATGATTCAGTAGTTACATCAAATCATATTTAATACCATACCTATGTTATACATGGTGTGAGCTAATTCCATACCTTCATGTTAATAACTTTTTTGTATTCTTCTATGTAGCTTACAATTGTGGTACATACCTTCATGGTGATACCTTTGTGGAATTCTTCTGTGGGGCATACCTTTGTGGTACTTACCTTCATGGGTATAAAAACATGGTATTCTCTTGTGTGGTGTTACCTTTGTTGTATTTACCCTTGTGGTGTTACCTTTGTGGTATTCTTTACTATGTGGAACAGTTGTACATTGGAAAGGAGTTGGGCCTTGTGTTTCCCTATGATTGAGATGGTTATACTTGATAACTAAGGTATATGTATGGGCATATTCCTAAGTAGGGTTGTCAGATGTTTTTATGATTTGTGGTTTATCCTTTGTGGGTTTTGAGAGATCTTCGAGGGTCTTAGGGTCCCTACTGAGTATCGTTATACTCAACCCTACATGGGCTATTCCCCCACCTTTTTGTTTTTGGTGCAGATGACAGACAACGCTGACCGAGGACAAGAGTACCAGGACTACATGTAGCTCAAAGGTGGAAATTAGACGTGGCGTACCACGAAGAAGACCATCCAAGAGTTGTACCTACCCTTCAGGTAGGGTCCCTGGCAGGAGTTCACATGAGTTGTTTAAGTTTACATATACATTTCAATTTTCTTGTACTTTTTAGTTGGTCTTGTATTCTTTCCCCTTTTTCTTTTTGTACACACCCTTTTTACTATATAGTTTATTTTTGTTCGTATCTTTCTATGTGATTGGTTTCGTGTATTTACAGGTTATAAAGGTAATGCTTTCCCAATTGTAGGAAATAAGACTTTCAGGGCTAGTCGCCAGCCACTGGCCTATGGAAGGCGGGCTTGGGGTAGTCATGACATGGGCCCCGAGGGCAGGTCATGACATAAAGGAACTACTCATGAAATTCCCAAGGGTCACTACCTATGTCACTTCCTCTGTCTCACTACTAGTGGGAAGGATCACCATCTTCCTCTTCCTTTGCTCACTACTCTTGGAAGAGATCCACTTTATGATTATAGACTTGTAGGTCCCTTCATATGCTTGAAATCACACATCCACACCTATAGATTAGATAATCAGTTGAAGTTCCTTTTTCTCATGTAGACTCAATCAGTTTCTTCAAATTGTTAAGTTAGCAGAAATTTCATCTGTGAACTGTTTTACTCTTTTGCAAGAATCCTTGAGTATTGTGTGAAGCACCTTTCCTATTACGTGAACTACATAGTGCATATTATATGTAGACCACCTCTTCTATATACTACCTCAACTTCCACTATCACATAACACATCCCCATATAACCTCCACAATCATCTTAAGAATACCACATCATTAAATAGTTTTTGCATACTACTTATGTGTACCACATCCGCATACCTCCTCCATATACCAGATTCCCTTCCTTTGCGGTCTACCTATTTCTTAGGCTACATCATCCATGGACCACTTCTTATTCTCTATATCAAATTCCTTTGAAGATTATAGTGCCTCACAAACCCATTCGTGAATCTTTGACATAAACTCCTTCTCCTTTAATAGAATTCTCATAGAGAACCACTTCTCTTTTGCAGACTTGTTTCCCCCAAATCACATTGGACATAGATGAATGAGCAGAGAAAATATATTTTTTTATGAAAATTTATTTATTTAATAAATGGATTAATGCTCTTTATATAGGAAAATAGATAAAAAAAAACTAATAATTGATGATTTAAAAAATCATCATATGCGGTACTGCCTTCACTGCGTAACACTTCCCCCGTGAACCATTCTTCCCTATGTAGTCCACGTACTATCTTTATTTCTTCATGGTGCCCAAAATCACAATCACATTTTTCTGTTTTATGTCCTTTTTGGTTTTTCAAAACATTTCCTTGTTTCTGTGATTGAAAATCTATCCCACGTATTGCAATCCTTCCATATAATGCATGCCTTCACTACAAACTGTTTTCTCTCTATGGATCATTCATGTACGGAATCTATATCTAATGCTTCACAGTTATTTTAATTTTCTGATTTCCTTATATGTTCCTCATACCACCATTCAGAATCTGAAAACTATGATTTATGGTCTATGTACTATATTCCCATATGTGGAAATCAACATTTTCCTAAAACCAAACTCACGATTTTGAGGCACAAATTTTTTTCAAACACTAGAAAATTGTGTCACTTTAAACAACTACTTTGGGAAACTCCAAACATTGTCATTCATAGTAATATGTCTATATCAATAAGCACTGACACAAAAAATATACTTATAGGAAACCCTAAGAGATTTTCCCAACAATCTCCCTTTTTGGAATTTGTCGACAACACTTTCAAAATTTTATATCTGATTAAATCTTATTCCAAGTTCAACCAAAATTTTCTTCTTATGATTAAGAAAACAATCAAGGATTTAATGAACACCTAATATAAGCCCATATTATACATGTTTATTGTAAGAATCAATAGTATAATGAATATTTAGCAATAAATCACATTATTCCAATCCAAATCCACTATTATCCTTTCATCACAATCCCCAAATATTTTGATAGATATCCTTTGATTGATCATGTCTTGTAGCATTAGGTTTAAAAATCCCCCTACATCACTGCTCCACCAAACAGATTCAGTTCAACTTCAACCCCCTATCATGCTACTCTACCTAATAGCTTATCCTCGTGTCTTTGAAAAAGTCATATTATCCCTTTTTAAAGCCATAATTTCTCCCCCATTAATCAACAAACCTAAAGGGAACTTCATGGTTGTCTACAATAGGGTAAAGAACAAAAATTAGTACATCAGGGGAAAACACTATACCTCTAGGATTTTTGGGTCCCACATCAACTCTTTTTAAAGTGTGGGGAGTCGACTAAACTCCTAAATCAAGTGAATTAATCTATAATGCTTCTTTGGGTAATGCCTTTGTCAGAATGTCTGCAACTTGTAGTTCTATTGGAACATACTGAATATTAAATATCCCTTGCTATACCTTCTCCATGATAAATTATAATTTATATCAGTGTGTCTTTATCTAAAATGTTGGATGATAATTGTTTTGAGATTTAAATAACTTCTATTACCTCCAAAGAATCTGATCAGAGACTTCACATCAATTCCAATATCCTCAATCCACTAATTCATCCACAATAACTATTTCCACGCTTGAGTAGCTGGAATATATTCATACTCTATGGTTCCCAATGAAATGAAATAATCTTTTTTCTTAGCTAAGAAATAAACAGTCCTCTAATAGAGAATGAAACTTCTAATATTGATTTCTAATCTTCAACTGAAATGGACTAATTTACATCTGTACATACCAATAGCTCTAGATGGGATTTTTCATTATAGATTAAACTAAAATGGACCGTGCCTTTGATATACCAAAGTATTATTTTTTACTGCAATCATGTGGATTTCCTTGGAATTAAATTTGTACTGGGATGCTTGAAACGTGGAAAAAACAATATCTGTTTATGTCACTATTAAGAAAAATATACTTCCACTAATCTACCTATATTCTCTAACATTGCCTGATTTGCCTTCATCATCCAAAGATAGTTTCTTCCGAGTAGCCGCTCGAGTGATTATCTATTATGAATTATGCATTCCAAACCTTATAATCACTTCCTTTGAATAAATATATTGTGAAATAAATGTTCCACTATTTCCTTGTGTAACTTGTAATCCAAGGAAAAATGTCAGTTCACGAATCATTGAAATTTCAAACTCAGTTTTCATGAATTTGGAAAAAAATTTCATTGTGCTTCATCTAATAATCCATTGATTATGTCATCGACCTATACCAACACCATCATCCTTTAATTAATATAATGGTTGACATACCGATTTAATCAACTCCAACAGGATGAAAACAAATATTTTTTCAAAAAATAATCTAGACTGGAATACCATGCAATTAGTGGTTGCTTCAATCCATATAAATTATTATTTAGCCAACAAACACTATTGTAATATTCATGAATGGGAAAACAATATAGATGAAGAAGATAAACTTCTTCTTCAATAACCCCATTCATAAATGAGGATTTGACAACCATCTGGAAAACAATGATCTTTTTTTGAACTCTTATAGATATGAATTATCGAATTGTCTCTATACTTTCTATAGGTGAAAATGTTTCACCAACATCGATACCCTATAGCTGGGATTAACATTTTCACATAATTCATTATTTGTTTCAAATAATAACACCATCTTCATTCGTTTTTTTCTTGAAAGACCCATTTAGTCCCGATGACATACTTATCTATTGGCCTCAAAATAATCTCCCATGCTTGATTCTTCACAATTTATTCAATCTATTCTTTCATTGCTATGAGCCAACTCTATTCACCAACTGATTCCTGAAAAAAATTAGGTTATACCTATGATATGTTTGATTCTTATTGTAGAGTATTCATCCTCCTTGTTTGCACTAGAGCTATATGATCACCTATTATGTTTTGTCTACCAATTTTATCTCTTCTCATCTATCATTGTGCAAATATTGAATTGGGATCATCTTTAACATCATCTGAGTCTTCTTATGAATCAACCTATAGAAATAGAGAATCCCCTAAACTACTTATTTCTTTATCACTATCTTCATGATACAGATCATGTATTTTCTGAAGGATCATCTCATCCTCCTCTACGGTTATGTCATGGATTTAAACAATATTTCATAGCCTCTTATTTAATAATTTATATTATTTTCTTATTGTTGGGTTTCCAAGAAAAATCCCTTCATCTCCACTAGATCCAATCTTCCTATTTTTCTCATTGACGACAATAAAACACTTTGGAATATTTTAAAGTACTTCAATGATGGATTCATTCATTACCACTTCTTATATAAAGTATTTTCTTCTTTGGGGAAAAGTAACACTCTATTTAAAGTGTAGATAGCTGTCATAACTACTTCATTCCAAAATTTATATGGAAGGTCTTTAGCAATGAAAATTTCTCGAGCCAAAGTTTTGGAAATCCTTTTTATTCTCTCAACTACTCTGTTCTTATGTGGAGTTATCACTACTGAAACATGATTCCTTATTCAATATTTCTTGAGATAATCCTCCAGATGGATATCTGTGAACTCTTTTCCATTATCAGTTTGGATCTATTTAATTTTATCACCTACATTCTTTTAAAATTTTCAATGATATCTTGTAGTGGAATGAAACACTGATAACTTGTGGGTAATGATTGGTAAACATGCCATTCTGATATAATCATCAATTAAAATAAGATAATATCTCCCGCCATTAAGAGATCATGGTGAAATTGGTCCCCACACATCAATATGAACCAAATCAAAAAATTTAGTAACATTTTCTATTTATCCTTATATTTCTTTTGAATGATATTCCATTTTTCGAAGGCATCACACATATGCATATTATTGTGTGATAATATAGGGAGATGTCGAGCTGTATCATGTTTCACTATATCAAACAAAGATGTTTGACTTACATGGAAAAGATGTTTATGACACAACTTATTTTATTCTTCCTTAGAAGGAAAACAAATATATACCTCCCATACCATAAGGTAGATATTCCATTTTGCACAATTTACTTGAAATACAATTGAAGCATCTTTTCCAATGATGATACATAATTTCTTGGGAAAGCATCTGGCATATCCTAAGATAAATAATAGAATTACACGTAATATGATTTGACTAAGATATCCAAAAACCAAGATATCTATACATCTCATGCCTTTTACTCTAAATTTTTATTTCTGATATCCAATGATTTTGAACCCATCATTTTTACCAAATCTTATGATATATTCAATTTCATAATAGATTCCAGTCCCAAAATAGTTATTTCATGTCATATGTGAGGTACATCTACTATCAATGATCCATATTGCAGTGTGATATGATACCTTGGATGTAATATCTATAACCAATGTCTACAGAGATCTATTATTTTTTATCCATTTTTCTGACTTCATACCCGGTACGGATAGATACTCTTAACATTCATCAGAATATGATAGACCAAATTCATCTGGTATAGCTCCAAATCCAATTTTAATTTTTTTGTCATTTGGTGCCACATTTCCATACTGCTTATGACCAACCCCAGACTTCTTCATCAAAATCCATTGTATTGTTGATGAGGAATATCTATCCATGTGTAAAAATCCATCACACCTGAAATAGTGAAAATCAAATGATGACCTAGAAAATTGAACTATATATGACTATATATGTTGATCATGTTTCCTTTAGTACCACTTTGATATGGAACAATAATTTTTTAAGTGTCCCATCGTTCCATAAAAATAGCATATTATACAGGGTACATTCCTATGTGGAAGTACTATACAACTAGTTTTCCCATGTGTTATCTAAATATTTTAATTCTACTTCATACACAAATCTATTTTCAATATTTGGGTGGGTTCTTCAAGTCAAGATTCAACTGATACTGTGTACTATTTTTGATCAATACCCATGCCATCCTTGACATTTTTATTTGACTGTTGCTTCTATTCTATAAGTCAACTATGCTCAACTATTATTGTATCTATTGTTTGTTTGATCTAATTTCCTGATGTCATATTTAGAGTAAAAATGTTTTCTGGATCATTAACACTTAATCGCAAACCGATGACTTTTTCTTCATGTTCATAGATACATTTGATTATTTTTTTTCTAGTTTTAATTAAACAATCGTTCTCTCTTTTTTATTCTTCAATATTTATTTTTTAATCAGCCACCTTTTATAATCATTCTAGTAATGGAGACTTCATTTCTTCATTCAGATTAGACTTCTCTTCTTCTTGATACTGCATATAGTGTTGGGAATCAGAATCCACTTTGTTTGATTTCATTTTTTTGATCTCTAAACATATATCTGTTAAAGAGTCACTTCTAATTCAGAATGATGGTCTGCTCTTCCTTCATATTTTGCTTCATAATTTTCAAATTCTTATTTTTTTTATGCAACATCCAACAACTGCCACTAAGGAATTTACCTCATGTTACATGCAATCCTTTAACTCTTCTGCCACAAATTATTCTGAACATTCATATTATTTTGAAGTAGATTATTCTTTTTAAGGTACATTCCCTTAGAAATTCCCATACTATTCCCATATAATGAATACTTAGTTTGGGGAATTCCATCACCATCTTCATCATCATCTTCAAAATTCATAATACAATTTACTTAAAAATGTAACATCTTTCCTGTTGGGAAAAAATCCCTCATGGTATCATTGAAGCATTTTTCAGGTGATTGTGTTTGTTAACAAAGTGGACATCTGAGTGGTGATTATTGACAAATAAAAACAATGACATACAAATTTTTTGACAAAGAGGATTTCATGGTGGATTGTCTAGTTAAAGAGATGTGGTTAATGATCCATGTTTGATTCAAGAATGTCGACAAAGAGTTGGATGATCTGGATGCATTTCAAAAAGAACAGTTACAAGGTGGCGCCGTTTTCCAGTGTTTGCCAAATTTTTGGGCCTGAAAATCGTCAAATAAAGAAAAGTGGTTTTTGGCAAAGGGAATTGTTCACCGTGTTCTTGAAGGATTAGAAACTTGCGCCCCATATGTTTTTCAAGATCATATCATCAAAATATGGAAAAGGGATAAGGTTCACGCAAGTATTGGTGGTGTCGCACAAGTGACTTGCACGCCGTGAAAGAGACTTGCGCACCGATGCTTTGAAATCATGAGAACATGCGCACCTGTGGTTTTTCAAGATCAGAAGATCATTATATGGAAAAGGAAATAGGTTCACGCAAGTTTGGAATTGGGTCGTACAATTGACTTGCAGGGGAGGAGACCTTCGCACCGAGACATGCGCGCCGAGGAGATACTTGTGTGTCGTCGTGCATGGTGGTCAAATTTCCTATAAATACTGGACCAAACATCCTCATTCTTCACCAAAGTTCAACACATTGAGAAATCATAGGTCCCTTCATGCAGGTTTGGTGGTCGGGCAAGTGGTGTGTGGTCGCGCAGGTGGATATGCGCGCTGGTGGTTGAAGTTACGCGCTAGTGTGAGAAGTTGCACGCCGGTTGACAGTTGTGTGGAAATATTGGTGTAGGCTTAAAAGTAAGAGAGTCGTGCAAGTTTGGAGTTGGGGAATCTTGTGTAGCACAAGTGTTTGAGGAGGAATTTCGTGCCAGTTGTGACTTGCGCGCCGATACTTGGGCGCCGAGATTGACTTGCGCGCCAAGTAATGTTTTTTTCCAGCAGTGATTTTCTGGCTGCGTGGAAGCTAGAAGTTTGGTCAATACATTCGGTGAAAAGAGATATTCATCTATGTGTGAATGTTGGACTTCAACAGAGCATCTACACAAAGAAAAAGATTTATTCCTTCATGAAAATAAAGAGACCTACAGGTCTATAAACTATGAGTGGATTCCTTCCAGAGCAGTGAGCAAAGGAAGAGGAAGAAGATGATCCTCTCCACCGGCACAGAGCCAGAGAGAGAGAAAAAGGGAGTGACCCTTGGGAAAGTAGTAATCTGAACCTAAATCTTGTAAAGGTAGTTATCCTGGGATAGAGTGACTGTTCGTGAATCCCTGTATCCATAGCTAGTGAAGTTTAGTGGAATTTGGTACAACTGGCAACTTGTCGGTGCATTCTCCTTGGACGTAGCCCAGTGAGGGTGAACCAAGTAAAAATATATGTGTCCTATGCATGCTTAATTTATGATTATATTGTGAAATATGAAATAGAGAGGAGGGAGTTTTGCTTAACCGCGAAACAAGATCAAAACGAGCATTAATTTTAAATTAGTCATACCCTGATTCACCCCCCTCTCAGGGTATTCAGCCTTGTGGACCTAACATTTCAACATCAGAAGCACAAAATTATAAGTTTAAAATTTAAATTTTTTCTTTCTATTTGAATATTTGGAGTGATAAATGATATGAAATTATTGAAATTATCATCCTCTTGACCATCTTCAATAGATAGCATCTTTATGTCCTTGAATTCCACTTCATTGAACTTCCCTTTTCCACAACATCATTATAATCATTTGAAATGTCATATAGAAAAAAAATAATGTGAAATTATCATAATTTAATATTTTTAGGTTTATTATATTCCTATTTATGAATTTTAGTTTAACTCAAGGTGGAAGTTTACTCAAGATACCCTTCAAAATATTTATATCTTTAATGAATTCTCCAAGACCATGAATGTCATCTACTACAACATCCACCCTTTCAAAAAATGAATCAAAAGATTCATTTGGGTTCATTCTCATATTTACATAAACGTTTCCAAAAAACTACAGCTTTTCCTCTCTCACCATTGAATCTTTTTCAAATATATTTAGCATCTTCTCCCGTATATCATGTGACGTTTTACATGACATCACCTTCGTAGAAATTTTATTTTATTGGGATCCTCCTAAAGCATTGATACCTTTAGTATCTACATCAAAGTCACTTCATGAAACTTCTAAAAAATATCCAATATTTATTTCAGCTAATATTCCATACATAAATACTATGAAGAAATCCATTCCTAATGTCTGTAAGTAGTGTTGCATCTGGTTTTTCCATAGTTAAAAATTGTTTCTATTGAAGATCAAATTTCTTTATGATTGGCCACCACCATTTCTTCTACTGAGATAGAACCACCAACATTTAAACATTCCTTATCATACCAATTGTTAGTTACCCTAGGTTAAATAACTATAGGTTAAATCAGGGTATGACAGATTAAACTGACTTCCCATTTGGATTAGGTTTAATCTTTAAACAAAACACATATCTCTCTTTCTCCCATTGAAATATATGAATAGAAATGAAATCATGCACATGACACAATGATTTTTACATGGTTCACTATCATTATCCTATGCCCTTGGGGAATACTATGATGACCTTCCAGTGAACAAAATCCACTAAAATCATTAACAATTACAATGTTTGTGATAGATCCTCTATGCCCCAGGTCACTGCCTTTACAAGGTTTCTGATCTTCTCACTACATTTCCCAGGGTCACTCTCAATGTCTCCTCCTCCAACTCACTATCATTGGGAAGGATAATCATCTTCCTCTTACATCACTCACTACACCTAGAAGGGATCCACAGATAGTTTAAGTGCATATATCCACATTTTCACATAGTGTTAGGTTAGCTGAAAGTGATTTATAAAACTATTTTAGTATTTTTCAAGCTTCCTTGAGTCCTCCATGAAACAAATTTCTTATTTCATGAATGGTGTAGCACATATGGTATGCGAGCCACCTCTTCCACGTACTGCCTCTATTTCATCTACTACATACCATATCCATGTACTGCCACTACAAACTGCTTTCATGTAGAACTTTCTCAATCTACTTTGGTGTATTGATTTCGCGTACCATTTCAACATACTTCTTCCACATATCGCTTTCTCATACCACTTCTTCATACCAAATCCATGTACCACATCTATACATGGCTTCCACGTACTGTGCCTGCCTACTAGACTCCCTTCCTCTATGGAATGACTCTTCCACTGACAACTTCCTTTGAGAACCACATCTCATTCATTGAATCTTTTTACTTTACTGGCTATAGTGCCTCGAAAGCCCCTTTGAGAACCATTTCCATGAACTCCTACTCAATTCACAGAATTCTCCTCGTAAACCACCTCTCATTTTCTAACATGTTTCCTGCGAACCACTTTAAAAGTAGAAAAATTCCCAAAGTGACGTTGTTTTCCTATATAAATATTTCTATTTTATGAATGGATTGTCACTCCTAAATGGTTTGTGTACCTCCTTTATTCTTTTGTGATGACCCTAATCACCATAAAAGTTTATAGTACAATGAACTTTATGGAATCTCAAATCACAACCTCATTCTTGGGAAAGACAAGACTTCCCACAAAGGGCATGCCTTCAGTGTAACACAAGCCTCAATTGTGAACCATTACCTCACTGAGAACCATTCCTGTATGAGATTTGCATCTCGTGCTTCGATGTTACCTTCCTTTGTTGACTTCCTTTGAAATTATATAGACCACCATTATCAATCCACGAACCATGCTTCATGTTCCACGTACTATGTTCCCCTATGTAGAAACCATCCATTGCAAAAAAACCAAACTCCCGATTTTGAGGCCCAAAAATTTAACAATTAGTGGGAAACAAAGCCACCTCAAAAAACTACCTAAAAAACCAACCATGATCATTCAAATTTATCTAGATTTTCAAACAAGTATAATCCCACCCAAAACAAACCGAGAGGACACCTTAATGAATTTTTACCCAAAATTTATTATTGAATATGTTCAGGGTTAACCATAGAACCTTATGAGCATAGAGGGGATAATCTATCACTCCTAATTGGTGTATTGTGATCACATATTGATCAACTATTGGATCCTTGAATTTTTCATTACAAAAATCTAATAGATCATTTATTATTGTGGTAGATCTTGTTTTTCATAAAGGAATGATCCAAATCAAGTTAAGAGTCCTAGTTTGGAGATTACAACTCTTATGATTTAAATTTTGAGCATGACCAATTCATTCCCTTTGATCTATGATAAATTTAATATTTTCATTTTCCTATATATAGGTTTTCAACTAGTTATTAAATTAATCCTCTTTATTCCATGTTTTCTCACCATGGCCATCCCAAATAAATTTTTTTGGCCATTAATTATTTTACAATGATTATTTCACCCTATTAATTGAGATTTTATACCAACTGTTTTTAAAATTCATGTTTATTGGTCTATGGTGTCATGGTTAGACATTGTTAGGTTGGTATGAGCTTGTTCATACCCTCTGATTCACTAAACGTTTGGGAGTGATGAATATATTGGTGATCATAGGAAAAATATAGATGAGTTGTAGGTTTTTTATTGATTCCAGGATCCTATATCAAAAGTTAACTTTTCCAAAACATGGAAGTATGTGATGAATTAATGAGTGTTTAAAATACCGGTGGCGTACCTATTCTTGGACACCAGATGTCTAGAAATGAAAATCAATTATTTCCCACATTGAGTTTGGGTGAACATTAGTAGAGATCTGAATCCGAAATGGTATATCATGATGAACATGTATTGGTGATTTGATTCTATGAAAATATTGTCAACCAGTCATGTAGTGTGGAAGAACACATGAAGTGTTCTTCAGAAATATATGACAGTAGTGTTTCTGGGTGAGTTAAATATCACCCACTATGTTGGACCCCCAAATATTATATGACCCATTTATGGTATCCCTGCATGTAATCACAGAGTACAACTACCCATGAGCAACCGGAGTAAACGAAAAATGTGCATAGACATGGGAACGACTAAATTAAAAGTCCAAGATACACACACACTGATAAGGTACATGGACACAACTGAGGTACACATAAATATCTAGGAGAATATATAAGACACTAGGTAAAAGAGACACACATTCTAGACCCCTTAAATGCCTTATATGGATATATAAGATTTGATCAATGTAAAGATGAGGAAATGACCAAGCATTGAGGCGGGACCAAACATTCGGTGGGTCCCGTTACAGGTATTTTTCCCTCCTTTTGAGGAATATTATACATCTTTTATCTCCTTAATTTGGACTCAAATTTTGTCATGTGAGTACAAAATCCTGATATTTGATCCATGAATAATTTTTAGGTTTACTTCAAGGAGGATTTGGAGAAATGATTCAAGGTATTTTAATTGTGATGATTCCTTAGGTGATGATCGATGATAATTGTGATTGGAAAGGGACATCAGAGACATTAGAGTGGAACCCTCATGCTGGGATATGGAATGAGTCATCTATTTACCACTGGAGTGGCATCCTCATGCTAGGAAATTTCATGGGTCCCCTATATACTATTCTAGTGAAACCCTCTTACGATGATATGGCATGGTTCCTTGAGTAGTATAGTGGGACACTCCTGGTGGGACTAAGTATAGCCACCATATATATTATCTATGTGGAACCCTCCTATAGAAATATGTCATGGGTCTTTGACCACTAGAGTTTCATCCTCATGCTAGGACGAGTCATGGGTTCTCTATCTACAATCTGAGTGGCACCCTCTTGTAGAGACTGGTCATTTTTCCTCAACCACGAGAGTAAAACCATATTAATGAGATAGGCCACGGGTCCTTTATCCCCTATTTGAGTGGACCCCTCTTATGGAGATAATAATGGATCCTTGACCCTGAGAGTGGAGCTATGTTGTTTAGTCATGGAATTTTTCCTATATCTACACATTGAGGGAAACCCTCCTATTGTACCAGGTCATGGGTCCTCTACCTAGAGATTGTTTCCAAATGGTTGTGTGAATCATTGGTGAGTTTTGGGTTAATCCTATATGTTTTAAAAAAACACAAATGATATTCTAGGCATCATTGATGAAACTCTATAAATAATTAAAGACTCTTTTCTTGGTCTTGGATATGATATTTAGATCGTATTTCTCTCTTGTTTGGGAAGATATTGTTGAGACTATATATATATCATTATCCCTATTTTTTTTATTTTTATACTATATTTCTATGTGAAGATATGTTTACTCTTATATTGTCTCTTAATACCCCCAAAAATATTTTGGGTGTCCTACTGGGTATGTATATACTCACGCCTACAAGAGATTTTCCCACATGGGTCGTGTCTTATAAAGATGACATATAGGTCAACAGAAATTACAAATAATCATATGCATAACCTAATATGTTTGGCCACATACGTTGGACATATATTAGATATTCAAACTTGGGACCTCTCAACATTTACTTTCCAATTATTGGACGGTTGGGACATATTTCTAGTTGGTCATGAATTTTACCCTTTTTCCATTTCTGTTTATGATTTCGCACTGTTGTAATCTTTAGAGATAGTACATTAATTGTTTATTCTAAAAAAGTTTATTATTTTATTACTCAACTTTAATTTATTGATATGGGTGTGTGTGTGTGTATTGGTAAATTAGGAAAATTCCTCCCAAATTAGTTATTCCTTTCAGTGATTTTCGTTATCCAATAAAATATGAATTCAGGACAATGGTAGATATGGCTTGATCCCCATGTGGTCTGGTCTTGAAGGATTGGAATAAAAGTTGTTCATTCATTGGGGGAGTGTTTATTTTTTTCCACATATGATGATTTGGTTTGGATTTAGTTCCATATTTTCAATGTTTCTCGAGTGAGACTCTCTGGATACAGAACACAGTTGTGGGGAGATGACTAATGTATATATTTAATAGGACACTGACTACCTCTTTTTGACTCAGCATACTCAAGACATTGGTTTCATGGATTATTGGTACATGAATCATATAATATTGAATATTTTGAATACCATTATTGAGTGATATCCCTATATATTTGTTCCCGTATAACCATAGTAAATATTGAAAAAATTTTAGTATTCCTCTGTGAGTATGGTTTTTCTAGATTACCGATTCCAGAGAGTAATGATGATTATTCATGGGGTGAATCCATATTTTTTTGGAAATCGTGTGAGATCATTCATCTAAGAGGGAATGTAGAACCACCCAACCAGTTGGGAAGCATATATTAAAATTTGAGCATGTTGATGATGTATAGAGTCTTAACACACTCTGTGAGTTCCAGCACCTTCAGCCACTTTAGTCCCTTAATGGGCTAGATTCACAGGAAGCAACAGAATGGATAGAGTCAGTGATATGATTTATTAGGTTTATATATACACTGAATGATTATGTTCTTTTTTTGGAAATAATTCATTTCCATGGACCCAATTGGAATGGGTGTATTCTGGTCACAGAGATGCATGATGAATTTAACACTCTCATGGACCGTTTTCCAATATCTCTTACATAAAGATTACTAATAATCATGATTTTGATCAGTTCAGATTTAGGAGCATCTAGAGCTATAGTAGGGGATGAAAATTTACTAGTATCCTACGTGGTTTATAGACCATAGAGGTACTCCCATGACACAAATCATGATGGATACTTCTAGGTGAAATTGTTTTACTAGGGTCTTCACTACGTTACCCCAATTCATTACCAATAATTCCTAAGTGTTGGAGTGGGAACTGAGGATAGATAGATTCATGTCAAGGGGAATCGAGGAAGCTCTATTTGAAAATTAGAATTATAGGGATGAGTCATGTACTTAATCAAGTAGACATAGGTCTATAGGATCAGGGTGTATAATATCATACTAGAATCTGGCTCGGGAATCAGATCATATTTTACAAGGATTGTGAAGAGGACCCAAGGAGCAGTGAGAGGAGTGGTGATATTCATGTTATGGTCGAGCTAACATGAAATTTAATTTACTGACATGAAATGATGATGACGATTGATAAATAGCATATTGACTGCTATGACAGAGTAATCACCATGATATATCTCCTAGGAGAGGGTTGAGAAACCTCTAAGGAGTCAAATATTGTAGGGGAGTAGTTGGGGAACTATGAGGAGGACCTACAAGTGGTGGATGATATTATGAACTACATACACCACCATTTCCAATTGGCCCATGTTAGCATTAGGGAGTTTGCAGTTGGGGCCATGGGAAGCTACATGTGGTGGAAACATATGACTTGGTGGATCATGAGATTTTTAGAGGTATGATACATTATTATTATTCAATTTCATGAGTATTAGTAGACACCAGTGCGAGTCATTCTGCAAACTATTTAATCTTGGTGTGTGATATGGTGATCATAGTTGAGAATCATACCCAACATCTCTAGCTTGGGTATTCTATGGGGGAATATTCATTGATCCATTTTATCTATAGGAAATGAGGCTATCCATTAGTGGAGAGAGTTTCTCATGGGAACTATTGGTCTTTACAATGAGACCTAATGACTTTATATGAGGTATGGATTGGTTTTCTGCTTTCAATCCTTGGATATTCAGTGACAGTAGATGTGTAATTTTTTTTCACACTGCTGGGATGAGATTCTACTATATGGTCAAGATATTTCTCATGACACGATGATATATTTTTACGAGAAGGAGAGGGAAACCCATAAAGCATTAGTTAGTGAGTGTTTCCCAAGGCGTTGTAGGATTGGTATACTTCTCAATTCCTCTATTCATAGAGAATTATATGGGTTTATTTCCCAAGGACATTCTAGGATTACCTTGTAGGAGGGATATGTTTTTTACATAAAATTACAACTAGAGACATTTGTTATAAATTTTGTTGGATATCATATGGTCTCTGCCAAGATCCAAGAGCAATTGTTGTAGTTGGGGGACCAATGTGGAAGGGTTTTATAAGACCTAGTGAGTCCCCATGGGCATCTTCTATATAATTCATGAAAATGTTAGATGAGTGATTTCAGCGTTGTGTGGATTGTCGTCGCCTGAACAAGGCCACGATGAAGAACACGTACACTATGATGAGAATATATTACAACTCTGAACAACTGAATGGTGTGATATTTTTCACAATGTTCCAATTATGGATCTACGAGGTTCACATTATAGGGCATGTAATTTCTAAGCATGGATTAGCTATAGTCCTAGAGAAGATTGATGCAATAATTTATTAAGATTCACTCAAGGGAATGACAGAGGGGTATATTTTTCATGGCTTTGAGGTGTACTATGGGAGGTTTGTGGTAGAATTATCCAGGATTGTTCCCCCTTTAACAAAATTAATGTGGAAATAGAAACCATTTAACTAGACTAAGAAGTGAAACAAAGAATTTTAGGAGTCATGGATGATGATGATGAGTGCTCATAATTTGAGAATATTGGAGGAGGTAATAGTGTAAATATTTAATTGGAATTCTTATGGACATGGGCTCGACAATGAGATGATGTTTTGGTAGGATGTTAACTAATAAGAGTCAGGGAAGTTGAGATCCCATGAGTATAAATACATGAAACATGACATGGAGCTGGAAGTGGTAGTCTCTTCCTTGATGATGTGGTGACACTATCTTTATAGAGAGTACTTTATTGATTACTAGAACCATCAGAGACTCACGTATGTCATCATTTAGTGATAAATGAACCTAAGATTGAGGAATTGATTATAGTTCTAGTAAGACTATGAATATGAAATATTCTATACACTATGGAAGTGAAAAATGGTGGCAGATCCCCTTCATATGATGTCTCATGAGGGTTTGGTGCAGGATGTGTTTGAGAATATGGATTCATTACAGATGACCCTAGTTGATGAGGAGGGTGAAAATTTACTTCAGTAAATGGCCATTAATCCTCTTCTTTTCCATCATGTGAGAGAGTCCTTGTTGGGATACATCAACATTGAGGTCTTAAAAAAAAATAATCCATATATTTACAATATATATTTTCTAAATGTGGGAATAAATTCATAATATTTCAATTATGAATAGTTTTCCTAGTCACAAAATGAGAGGAGGTGTTGAGAGAGTTCCAAACTCCTCCATTAGTTTTACTTACCAGTTTAGGGAAGATGTTTATAGATAATCAATGATTGTTTTTTTAGGGTGGAATGTGGTGGGGATAGGAGGAATTTCACTATCGATTACAAGTGTGTCAGAACACAATGGATGAAAAACAAGATTATATAGGTTTTTTTTCATCCTCTTGATATCTCATAGTGGAAATGGGATGGCAAAACTATGTACTTTTTAGAGGGTCCTCCACGGTTTCTGAGAGTCCGGGATTCTTTCTGGGTGATAAGTTATCGACTTAATATGTTTTCACAATTTCAATCTATCAGGGAGAAGAGTTTTGTGGAGAGTTTTTACAAGTCATACAGATTGGAGTTCATTCCCCTTAATGGGGTTCCCCAACTACTGTCTCTGGCCATGGTGCAAGGTTGGTGTCATGGATGTGTTGAGGCCTACATGAGGCATTCCAAACCCATATGTGGATTATTTCAATTTTCCTCCCCTAGATATATAATAATACTATGCATACTATCCTATTTATAGATGAGACAATGTGGGCATAACTATTAGACTTTTTCTAGATCTTGGAGGACCACTTTAAGTTGGTTGAGTATAACAACCTTATTCTTTATTACCTATTAATAAATGATTTATTACATAAAATTACCCATAATACAACCTAAATGATCAATAAGTCTAGTGTGTTTTTGAATTATGTACATAGAGTAACATCTTGACCATGGGACACAATAATATTATTGTAAACATTCTTAACATGCTACTTAAATTCCATGGAATTTTAAACTGTAAGGGATAAAATGGGGGCATAAATAATAATGGAGTGAGTTGTAAATAAAAATAAGGAAATAAAAACAACATAATGTGATACATGATACACAATATGAATATCAATGAGGTAAAAAGGTGTGAGAATCACAAATATGAATAATAATTCATGATATACCATGATACTCATAATATAGGAAATGTGAAATCAACTTAAAACACAACATTATACACAAATGTCAAGGATATATGTAAATAAATCATGACTGAAAAAGACCTATAAAGGAATTAGGATAACTCAAAATATTATCATGATGTCTTGTTAGACTAAACATTACCCATTACATTGGAGTTCAATATATTTTAGGGCACACCTGTCACATTAATTTCATTCTTATGTTTATGTGTGCCATATATAATAAAACATGGATTCATTCGTCATTATATTTTATTCAATGAGAAAGGATTATGTAATTAATAAATATAATTCCATATTTTAATAAGTATATTTGAATAAATGTGAACAATATTGACAGGAAATGGGTACGGTATTCACTACATAATTGTTTTGGCATGAAAAATAATCATTAATTATTTGTAGCATAATTACGTCAGTTAAAATTGATAAAATGGGTTGCTGATGGAGAAACAATTATATAATAAATTTTACATATTAAAGTTAGTAATAGGGAAATGGAAATATATATCTTATCATATGTAATTGTAAATATAATGCATGATATAATTAGGAAACTTGAATGAAGAAAAGAAGCTAAGGATCCCTTACTTGAGTGTGTGAATCGAAATTCCTCGGAGGAGATTATCGAGAGAATGTGGGAACCAATAGAGGAATATATAAAAGTATGGAGAGAGTAAGGATATTATAAACATATTTTTAGTGAATAGAAAAGTGATATTTTTTTGGTTTATATAGGGAAATAGTGTGTATTTATTTATTATTTCTCAAACTATGATTTTGGACTCTATATAATAAAATTACCAGAACAAAAAAACCATAAACAGTTTTTCCCATGGCTTCTTCCAAGTAGATGTGTTTTTCATTATTTTATAAGGCCATGGTATGAACATAATAAAATAATACCCTTGATTATGTGAAGTCGATCTATACTTTTAAAGGAATAATTTTAAACCCGTAAAATATATTAATAGTTTTGGAGGGTTCATAATGGATTTATAAAATTCAAAAACCAAATATAAAATAATATTATATTAAATATAAAACATATATTTGGTCTTGGATCCAATTTATTATATTCATCACATTAATATTTGGTCATTTTTATGTTAAAATACACAAAGTATATTTATATTGTATTTAATTTTTATAAGAAAATTCAACTATCAAAAAAATAATGAAAAAGTCACCATTGGATAATTTTAACATTTTTTTTCCAAAAAATATTCATTTTATCTAATTTTTTTTTTCTAAATACGTGTATTTTCACTTTTAAAATAATATCCAATATTTTTTGAAAATGCATGCTTTTTTTAATAATAACAGTTTTTGATTCCTTATAAAAATTATATTTGACTTCATAAATATTAAATGAATATTTATATTTAATAAAGATTATTTTATAATAATATTTTATTAAATTATTGTTGACTTTAAATTTTCCAATAATTCATATTAATAATCTTCTTAGTTGAATTAGAATATTACCCAGAAAATGCTATATTTCTTTTATTGTATCAAAATAAAAATCATTTACGAAGTGATAATAATAGGATGAAAATTTCAGTATTATTCTATAAATCATTAGTCATATACTCATATTTATATATTCTTGTAAAAAATTCATTTAATACACCAAAAAACTCCCTAAGAGTAAGCTACACGATGGTGATACTTTTATGAGGTGGTTCAACATACATTGTTTGTGCCATAATTATGGGGAGATTGTTCTTCTACAATTAATTGTTCTAGTCATGATTAATTTATTGGATTTCATCTTGTGATTGGTGATGGAAAATTACCAGTGGATCTATCCCCATAAGTATCTCTGATGATTGAGCTTTATATGGTAAAATATAACTGTTTGAGGCCACCACTATTTTTTATGTGTCAATTGGATTTTTTAAAACCCTTTAAATATAATAATCATGAAATCAATGTTCAAATAATATTTTATTCATGATAAATATTCTTAATTTTCATTTAAATCCAATATTATATAATAAAATCAAATATTTTCTTTGGTTTTATTTGAAAATATTTCTTAATAATAAATTAAATTAAATTAAATCACAAGGGAGAATTTATTTATAACCATTCGAGTCATTATAATATTCCCACCTTATGAAATTTCACCCTATAAATTTTCATTTTATTCACTTAATCAATTGAGGGTAACTATTTTTCTTAATATCGTCTCGTTACCACAATTCTTCTTCAATCATGTGGTTTCTCTACAACACATTGACATGGTGTGTTGTCTTATTTCATAGAACATTGTCTCTATGATTTAAAATCCTCAACGAATGATCCTCATCTGAAAGGTCATTATACAATGGAACCACATATGGTCTGTGTACATGTGAAGGGTATTGTATGTATTTATTCCATAGGTATTCAAATAACAAATCATGTATCTTAGATAGGTTAGGTGGGAGTAATAGTTAATTTTCCATCGCTCCGAAGCAATCAAGGATCTCCTAGAGACCTATGTATATTAGAAAATGATTCCCCATCATACCAAATAAAATTAATTTATTTTATGGAGATATATACTGGAAAACCATGTCTCCATCCTAAAAATCTAGGTCTCATTGATAATTTTCAATATAGCCCTTTTTCCAACTCAGAGCAGTGTTGATGTTCTTCTAAATAGTCTTAAAAATTTCCAACATTTCATTAACCATTTTAGGATCTAGTATTTTTCATTAACCAATTTCATCACAAAATATTTGATTTACTCACATATTACCATAAAGGGATACATTCATAGAAATTTTGATACATGTGTGGAAATATTTATTCTATGAGAAGTTAACTAGATATATATTTTGGTCCCATCCTCCATCAATGTCTATAGAAAAAGCACTAAAAATGTCTTCCAATATCTAAATAGTTCAATAATACTAGAATTATAATGAGGTTGATAGGCTTAACTGAATATAATATTATTTTTAGTGAATGTTGGATATTTTTCAAAACATGGATGTAAATAAAAGATCTCAATCAGGTATAATAGATAGATATACTCCATGAAACCTTGCCAATTCGTTGAAATATATATCTATAATTTGGTCAAGTGAGAAGTAATCTTGAATTATGATAATGTGAGTTTTCATTGTTATATGATCCACTACAACCCATATATAATTATTCACTCTTGGTATAATCAGAATAATAGTGAAAAATTCAATGGTGATGTTTTCCCAATTCCATGTGGGTATGGGTAATGGTTTCATCATCTCTTTGAATTTTTTATATTTAGATATCTATGTTTGACATACATGTCATGTTTATAGATATTTTATGATCTCATATTTATATTTTCCATCAAATAGTGTTCTCATATATTTAGATACATCTTTGTTCTTCGTGGGTTTATTGAGACGATTGAACAATGTGAATAATCTGAAAACATGTTTTTCTAGCTCAATATTTTATGGTAAACATTGTCTTAATCAAAATATCAAAACTCCTTGTATAGTATGATTAAACTCATAGTATTTATGTTTCCTTATAGTACCAATTTTCTTTTGAATCCAGACAACATTTTCATATGAATCCATTATATTTCTTAGAAATGAATGTTGAACAATAATTTATGAAAGTATTTACAATGTTCCTTCCTTTAGGATTCCTATGTCAATACTTATGAAATATAAAATGTTTCTAACCCTATCAATTCCCATAAATGATATAATTGATTGAACATTTCAACCTTATGCATTCAAAAAATTATTCACAGTGTCATGATGATAGTGGATTGAGAAGTAATAGTCCTTTACCAGCTTGAGCCATAGATTATATTTCGGCCATTCTATGTAAATATATACTTGAGTATTTTTTGATCCATATATATTTTACACATCTACCCAAAGAGATAATGCCTCAATATTTTCATATTTAAGATAATTATAGCTAACTAAAAATAATGTGTTGGGTAGTTCTGTTTGTGAACATTCAACTACCTTGAATTATTGGCTAAGAATTCTCAATCTAAATTAACAAATTGAACAATCTATTATTCAAAGTATTGCTAAATACCATGAAACTTGCTCCACCTATGGGTAGTGTGAGCATAGGGGAAGTGACCAACCACCTTTTCAACTCATTGAAGATCTTTTATAATGACCCAATCATAATATACAATGACATTAAAAAACTTTTGCGGAAGAATTAACACATTATACAAATAGAGGTTCAAATACCATGTTATTTTAGTTCCTTTGGAAACCAATAAACATAGTCAACGGTGCATAAGACAATTATATTATTTCCCACTAGGTTCTTCATGACTATCATCTTATATAGAAACATCATACTTAATACATATATTGATAAAAATATGAAGGAATCATAAAAATGTGTGATCTCGTTTTCATAATATGTGTAATCTAGTGAAACTTGTATGAATAAAAATGAGCATAGGGTTATGATAAACATATCTTGAAAATAGAAGATCACACCCAGTATATCACTGATCATCAACAGGAATCAGGGAATAAATATTGGTAGTTCATAAGAAATCAATCATAAGAAAATAATGCACATACTCTATCAAATCATAACATAGGAATGAAACATGGAATTGTGGAAAACACATATGCTTGTAATATAATTTACATAGCAGTAGAGGAATCACATCCAATGACATATTTTTTACTTTGGGTTCACTCCCTATACAATATTGGTATTCATGGTTTAACTCCAAATTCCATCTTAGTATAATAAGTTCACTTCTCATACTATCATAGTAGTCATGGTTCACTCCCATATCCATAATAGTAGTCACAGTTCACTCTCATAAATAATTAGTATATCTGATGTGATATAAATATATACCCAATGCATTAAAATAAGATATTTGTCCTAACCATCTCATAAAAAGAATAATACATACATGTTCTACAAAATTATATGCAATCATCAATTAACCCTTGATATGAAATGAGTATCATAAACATGTAATAATTTCATAACCTATTAAAAAAGATACAGGTTTCATAATCATTTCATCAAATGCATAACCCATGAAAGAAGTGGTTTTCAAAATTATAAAACTCATGAAAAAGATACAAGTTTCATAAACAACATGCCATCAAAATATATACCATTAAGAGAAATAATATGAACATAAATAGTTATTTATTTCCCTAGAAAGGCATGAGTAAAATTAATGGATGTCATCTTAGATGAAAAATTATTTTGAAATATCCTTTAATACCATTTATTGAGGAAAAGATCCACTATTCTTTGAAAAATTATTTTTAGAACAATTTTTCTTGAAATCCATTTCCTTTGAAAATAATTTGAAACTATAGAAAGAAGGAATTAATTTTTTTAGACATCCTTTTTCCTTGAATAATTATAAAATAATCTCGAAATCCTTATGAAAACCCCTTTCCAGGAAAAATATACTAAATAATCTTGAAAACACATTCAAAACCATTTTCCATGAAAACATATAAATGTGGATTGAAAACATTTTGACAACCACTTTCCTTAAAATCATATAAAAAGAGTTTGAAAATATTTGGAAAATGATTTTCCTTGAAAAAAAAGGACCATGAAAAAAATTTTGAACACCATTTCCCTTTGATACTTATAAAATGAGCTTGCAAATTTTTTGAAAACCATTTTCCTTGATAAATTATAAATGGTGCTTGAAGACATTTTGAAAACCATTTCATTGAAAATATTAAAGAAATTATAAATAAAGCATGAAAACGTTTTGAAAACAATTTATTATAAAATCATTGAAAAAAATAAAAATAATTATTTAAAACATATAAAATATTTTTTTATAACATAAAACAATTTTAAATATTGTTGTCTTTAAAAATAGCTTTGAAAACATTTAATGGAATCATTAATGACCACTAAATATGCTTGAATTGTTTTTAGTTAAAACCATTTGTAAAATAAAAAATGACCACGATATTAGGAAAATAAATTTTCATAATAAATAAACATGTAATCTTACAAAGTAAATTATGTTCTAGATGACGATCTTGATGACAGATATGTTTTTACATTCAGAACATTCCTTTATTCTGTAAAAGTTCAAAAAAGTTTCATGATCCAAAAATGAGATGAATAACCCTTATTAAACCATTTTTCAAAAGTTAAAACATGGGTAAATATTTACTTTATCATCATAGGATTAAATTAAAACGTTTTTAAATTAATATTTAGAAATACTGATTTTCAAGAAAAAACGATTTACAAATAAAAAGAATGATATAACCATATTTTCATAAAAACATTTTCTCAGTTATCATAAGAAAAAGAGTGGAAAAATTTCATCATTAAATGGATACAACATTCATATATAGTTGTTAATAAAATTTAATAGAGTTTTTGAGATATGGATCATAATATTTATATAATGGAAGCGCAATCATAAAAAATCCTAAAAACCAATGAGATTGTTTTAATAAACTCTAGCCACATGGTAACACAGAATAATACTCTCCATGAAAGAAAGTGAAATTACTTAAATCTTAAAATACCATGAAAATAATGATATTCATGATATTAAATTTCAATGTAATTATATTGACCTTATATAAAATTATAGGTTCATAACATGGTTTGTGTCTCAATGAAGATAAATTGAGAAAAAATCACTTTACGGGTTTGGTAAAATTTGAAACATAAATCCAATGAAAGAAATAAAAAATAATGTATTTTTAAATAACCATATATTTAATTATTATATTATTATTTTACATTCATGGGATTTATATACACAACAAAAAATATGTGAGAGTATAATAGGGAATGTATCTCATGGAAATAAAAAGTCAGACAAAATTCTGATACATTATGTCTTGACTCTCTTCATACATGGACTGACTTCTTATAAAATAAATATATGTTTAATATAAATATTTTAAAAAATTATATTATGATATAATATAAAAAATACAGTTTTATTATAACCTTATATTTCTTCTTGTTAATAATCCTACATTAGAATTTTACTTCGGGTTATATCCTCATTGTTCTGCACATGTTTCTTATTTTATTATATATTTTTTCTTATACTAATGTCATGAGTTCCAGAATTTAGAAAAATATAATTATAGAAGGACACTAGAACACCCCAAGAGAGGAGGAGTGAATCAGGGTGTCAAATATTTCTTTTTAAAGTTGTGGATCTTGTTCCCACGTTAGATGAAACATGGTAAATCTGACAGTAAAGAGAAAGTAATGTGATAATGTATCACTTTTACTAGGTTCGCTGAAACGGGATATGTCCAAGGAGTATATACCAACAGTATGTCAGCCGTACCTATATCCAATAATCCTCACTATATATTTGATTACAAAGGTCTATCGAAATCACATTGTGCCGGGCACAATGCCTTTACAATGGGTCAGGGATAGCTCAATGCATCCCTCGAATCACCTCTGTTGACTCCTCATATCTCACTACCTGGAGTGAGGACAAACTCAGTTTATTAACTTCAAAATCGCATCAAAATATTTTCATTGAAATCTTTGTCTCTAATCAACACAATAAACAACATGCATCGAATTTGGGAATTGATGCACGTGATATAACTTAACACACAAAAATGATATTCAAAATATGTAAACAGTTTACACTGAAAATGAGGTGCAACACAGACCTTGTGCATGAAAGATCCTTATATTGCATGAAATGTTTTCTTTTCATGTGGAAACCATTCAAAAAAATATAAACATTATGTGCAACCGTAACTTTTGCGTGAAACCGTAATTTTTCGTCACACCTTTAACTTTTTTGAGAAACATTAAATTTTCTATGAAATTATAAATTTTAAACACACCTAACTTTTCACGTAATTATAACATTCATCACAACTTGGATCTTCTCTAAGTTTTCAGTCATACTAAATGAGGGGGGTCAACTCTTATTTATAGGCATTGCCGACCGCAATTCACAAAACCCATTGTGTCATGAAAAACCTCTCATTCTGCGTGAAATACTTTTTGCATATAAACTATTTTTTGCGTATATCTACTGATTTTTCATACACCTCCGGAATTTTAAATTTTTTGACATTCTAATATGAAATCATGCCTTGCGTGCATGTTTCCAAAACAAATATAATCTTGTGTACAAAATCATTTTCAAAAAAGAAATTTCTCCATTTCTTATTTTTTGGACCAAAAATTTGGCATACTCTGGGTAATGACTCCACCTTCAAAACTGTTGCCCACATGAACTGTATGATCTATTTCCTAGAAAACATTCTAGACATCCAATGAGGATATAAAAAAACACAAAGCATAAAAAATTTCGAACATCGGTCATCGTACCAACATATTTTTTTTATTCCGTATATATTTATTTTAATAATCAATAGGATATAAAAGTATGAAACATAATACACCATTCACATCGATGTTAGGATATATGTACTGATGAATGCTTTTTCTGTTTTGTATTTGAATTTTAAGAAAGACATTAAATTACTTATAAGTTTATAAATGTATATATAATTATTCCATTTGAGTTATTATATCACATATATCATATTATTTCTCTAAAACTATCTTTAATATATTCCATGTAGTGTGTGAATGAATCAAATCTATTTGAGGGGGTTTTAGTCCACACATCCATAAATGAAATTATCATATTCACATAAAATGGAATTTATATATGTATGTGTATAAATGAATTGGAGAAGAATAAATACACTATTAATATCTTATATATCATATATAAATATATTTTCCATCATAATGGAACCATGAGGTGCGGTAAAGTAATAATGAATAATCATTGTTCTGTGATGTGGTAGTACTCTGTACACATAAAAAGTAGGTCCATTACTGATTATATGGAAGTGTGTATATTTCTTTGTTTTCCCATTATAATAATAATATTTTATGGGGTGGATAATGGAAATAACATAAAAGGACATGAGAAAGAATGTTACCTATTATTTGAGTAACTTTTTTTTTGTTTTCACCAAAGGGATCACTGGATTGAATTTTGAAGAATGTGATGTTTATAAGATGAGGGAAGTGATTTTGAAGATCTATTCGGGTAGATAATTGTTGAGTAATCATGGTTTTGATATGTGATGAAGTGGGAGGATATAAGGCCTTTTTATATTAGAGGAGGAGTGACACTCCTGTAAATTTTGGGAAAGGGAATTCCACCCACGTTTTCCCCAGGAATAATTGATCCAATAATGGTAAAAAGTATATCCAAGTGATTATAGGGTCTCAATATGTCCATAAAATGTCTTTTGAAAAAGTGTCTAGGTAATTTAGGCCCTTATGTTTAAGGATTTTTCCTATGATATGCTTAATTTTACATTAATTGATGTCATTAATTTTAATTACATTCACTAATATTATTGGTAAAAATTATGATTCCCTTATTGGAAATTATATATTATTCTAATTCCAAATATGGATTACACTTTTACTAATTACAATAAAAGAAGTGGTAGAAATTAATTTAAATTTAATCTCGTAGCTGGGTCAAAAAAGTAGGTTTTTAAAGTAAACACGCTCAATAGATTGTTAAGTTTCTATATTAAATTTAAACATGAAAGTGATTCCAATTAATAAAATTGGGTTAATTTTAAAAAATATATGAAGTAATTATTCATTTACACAAATATAAAATGTAATTTAAACTTATAAATAAGTTATATTAAAAATAATTTTCAAACTAAATATACTATTTTTCTCAATTCATTTAAAATAGAAACTTCTTAGAAAAATGACAAAAAATTAACCTAACCTAATTTTTATATTTCTGTTAAAAATATGATGTGTATTTTGAAGTATTAGATATATAAATGTTCCAAAATTCATATTTAAAATATGTTATCTATTAAAATTTGGAAAAACTTCTTTTATAAAAATAATGGGTTTTATTTGTATTATTGGGTTTTTTCTCATCTTATGCATGTAAAATCAATTGGATAAATATAAATAATAATTTTTTGGAATATATAACAAATAAATTTAATTAATATCATTCAATATTAGTAATTACTTTTAATTATTAAGAGTAATCATCTATTTTCACACTATAATATTTATTTAGAAAATCATTCCATTTATATTCATTTGGTTTCTATATTATTTACTTATTAATTTGTAACCAATGAATTAAAATATAAGTTAGATAAATCTATACTATTAAATTTAACTTCTATTTATATCTTATGAAATAATAATATTTTATTAATGAAGTATTTTTCAGTAACACTCAAGCTTCTGTGTTACGCAAGCCATCGAGGAACGTCAGTCTTGCATGTAATGTTAGTTAACCTTAGTGTTCCATATATATAATGATAAAATTTATGTTGAATGTAGTGAATTATTATATTGGTAATGCATATAATGTAATCTAGACATAATATAAAAAAACTCTTTTTAGTGTTGTGTTAAATGAAAAATCTCAAAATGATTAAATTAATTAAAAAAATCACAAAATCTCAGGGCGTTACATTCTACCCCTTTAAAATGAATTTCTCTCTTGAAATTCATCTGGTTTTCAATATTTTATGCCTTGAATGTTCCTATTATAGAAACCCACATCTTTATTATTAACACTAAAAATCACTAAAAAAGGAATGTTGGATACATAACATTTACCCAAAGAATCACATTACTAGTTTTCCACTTAAGAGATCTTTGGTGGGATGTGAAAAGATGTACTTGGATGAAAATTGTAACTATTTGTAGGGAGCGATTGATGCCAGAAATCACCAACAAGTTAATGATCAATTAAAATATTATATCTTCAAATTCATTAAAATATGTTGAATTAATAGGCCATTGGTCAAACAAAATTAAGATAATTGGACAAACTTTTATTTCTAGATAATTTTCCTAAAGTTTAATAATTTTCAAGAAAATATATACTAACATTATTTAATGAAAACCTATCCCCTTTTTTGTTCCTTGAACCACTTCACCTATTTTTCCAATAAGGATGGTGAATGTTTCATTTCTGAATTAAAAATAGATCATAAGATCCATTATATGACATCCCATTTTCATTAATTATCATCAACACAGATTTGTTTGATTAGGTTTTTAATATTCATAAATCATAATTTTGTGAGATAACACTTTAATATTATCAACTTCATCTGGTGTTTAAAGTATACATTACATAAATGAATAACATTATTAACCTCATGAAAGATTAAAATCTAATTCATTAAGAATAATTACATGAAATAATATTAACATTGATCCCCCATATATCAGAATGTTTCTCTTGGTTTTCATATTCCAAATGTGTGAATATTCTCATCATATAATCTCTTGAAACATGGTAATAACTCAATTACTATAAATACATTTGGAAAACAGGCATCCTTAAATATTACAATCAATACTGGATAAATTATTTAACTCCAATAAATTTTAAACCTCATCCTAGATGACATAGAGCACATTTTAAATAATCAGTTCATGGAAAATCTATATCATCCAATTTACTTATTCATATCCAACATATCATCATCTAGAGATCATTATCTAAACATCAGGTATCAATTAAGTGTTACCATCCCTAATTCAATATATCATCTTTCCAGGAAATCACCATTTAAAATAAAATGTTCATTCTATAATAAAAAAATATACTAAAAATAAATATATATTTCATGATTCATATAACATAATAATTGAATTCCAATACATAAATATATCATCAATGTAACATTATTCTATAAGAATTACTATGGATTTAACTACATATTCCTAAAAAAAACCTTTCTTAGAATATGAAATATGAATCATGTGTTATAGTTTCTCAAACTCAATATAATCATGCATCTTATGATTAAAGTAAATAATATTTTAATAACATCTCATACCTTTCACATGTCATCTGTGGTATCTTTATTTTTAAAAGTAAAAAAATACTCATACCACTCACCTAATAATCTTTATGATATTTCCATATAAAAATTCAATATTAATAATGCTCATACCTTACAAATATGAAACATTAATGTTTAACCATGTTCCTTCCAGTTCTCTCTATTGACCAGAACCCGAAATCATAGGTTGAGAAACACATATCATAGAATAAAACCTCATAGTCAGGAAAAATTACTTATAATGTGTTTAAATCATGACACCTACTTGTTAATAAATTAACCCAAAGGATTATCTTAGGTTATTAATAGTCATATTCCATTTATATCTTTCATGATTGTTCATGAAGAGTTTGTTAGTTTTCGAATAAAATATCCCAAGAGTGTCAAACCAGGTGTGCAACAAAGCCCCTTATTGTGTACCAGATTACCTCATATAATGCCCAATATATTTTGTCAGAGTTGTTTCCCCTAGGTACATATATTATAGATTAACATCAATTTGTAGTATATAGGAATTTATGTTTTTTTAATAAAACCATATACTCTATACTTTATAAATATTCCAGGACATTTACTAAATGTTAACTCTTCATTATAATTATCAATAGAGACATCCCTTGAAATATCCTTATAAATATTCCTAGGGATCTTACTAAAGTTTGATAATCATATTTTCCAAATGATAATTGAACATTCACTATAATACCTTTATAACGAACCACTATTATCATATATAGACATTACATATCTTTTGGTGAAATACATCATACATTATACAAATTGATGCCCAAAGACTATATTATCACAATGCCTTTTGAAACATAGAAACATAAACACTGGTATATAAGTAAGTTATATAATCACCCAGTGAATTCTTTATGAATATAACCCTTCATATAAAAATCATACTAAATACATATCTTTATAACCTAGGAATGAAAATATAAAATGGTGTGAGGATATAGTTTTAGTAAGAATAAATAAAGAAGACATATAAGTACAAAAATGAGCATAGGGTTATGAGATAAAGATCATGAAAATAATATATTAAAACCCGGATATTAATGATAATAAACAATAGTCATGGAATAAATATTGGAAGTTCAATAGACATGACTAAAAAGAAAATAAAGGAAGTAGTCTATAAAATCATATTACATGAATAAAACATGGAATTATAGAAAACACATAATCTTATATTTTTTTTCCATAATCGTCATATAAATGTTGTTAGTTCCATATTGGTAGTGTGCGTTCAATAACTATACCATCTTAGTGGTCATAGTTCACTTCAATGGACATATTAGTAGTATGTGTTCACTCCACAAACAATCTTGGTAGTCATGGATCACTCCCTTGGTCATCTTAGTGGTAAAGGATCACGCTTAGACCATTTTAGTCTATCTAATGAGATATAAATGTGTACCCAATGAATTAGAAGGATTTATAGGTACCAAACATTTAATAATGAAATCATACATACAATTTCCATAAAATTATATACAATCATAACTTATCTAATTAAATTAAATGGATTTTATGAACATATAACTAAATAATAACGACTTAAAAAATGTATAGGTTGAAAAATTATTTCATCAAATTCAAAATCCATGAAAGAAGTGGGTTTAAAAATAATATAACATGTTAAAGTGAAATGAGTTTCATAATTATCCATCCATAAATACATAAACCATTCATAGAACGAATATGAATAGAAAAACTGAATCAATTCCCTAGAAAAGAATGAATAACATCTTCAGATATCATTTTAGATGGATTTTTTTTAAATACCCTTTAATACCATTTCTTGAATAAAATATAATTTCCTCTTCAATTATTTTAAAACATAAAACCTCTTGAAATCCATTCACTTTGAAAATAAATTGAAAACATGTAAATATAGATTAAAATTAATTAGAAAACCTTTTAACATGAAAAACTTTAAAAGAAACATGAAAAAATTTTGAATCCTTTTTCATGGAAATCATATTAAATAATCTTCAAGGCATTATGAAACAAAATTTCCCTGAAAATTATAAAGGGATCAAAAAAAATGTATTGAAAACAATTTTCCTTTTAAAATTTTAAAACAATATTTAAATTTTTTTAAAATAATTTTTCTTGAAAACATATAAATGGATCATCGGAATATTTTAAAAACCATTTCATTGAAAACATATAAATAAACATGAAAACATATTGAAAACCATTTATTTGAAAATAATTAAAAAATATAAATAAATATTTAAATAATTTAATTATTTTTAATAAATAAAAAAAATTTGAACACCTTTTAATCTAAAAAGAACCTCATATAAATTTTAAAGGAATCATTGACTACCAAAAATCATGTTTGAAAACCTTTTTCAGTGAAATCCACATTTAAAACAGTGATTATCAATGATATTAAAAAAGGGATTTTCCATAAAAATAAACCAATAAACTTACAATGAAATTTTTATGTAAATGATGTTAATTATTAAGGTTATATTCGTACATGCCGAACATTAATTTTATACATTAAATGTTTAGAATAGATCCTTAATCAGATGATGACCATGATATTACTTATAAACCCATTTTGCAAAATAGAAAACATGGATAAAAACATTATTTAACACAAATTTATTAGAATAAAATATTAAATATAAAATTTTTATAAATCCTAGTTTTGAATTAACACATATTTCTAATGAAAACAAATGATATAGCCTTATTTTACTAAAATAACCATTTTATTAATTATCTAAAGTACCAATGATTGGAAAATGGTATCACGAATGATTATAACTTTAATATCCAGAGGGAAATAGATTTCATGGTATTTCATGATATATGGATCTTAAAACTTCTATAATGGAATAATAATCATATATAATCATGATAAACGATGAGATTGTTTCAATAAACACTTACCATATGGTAACATGGGATCATAATCTCCATGTAAAAAATTGAATTAAATTAATCTTAAAAAACCCTTAAAATAATAATATTCATGATATAACATGTGAAATTTAGTATATACACTACATATTAAAATATAGGTTCAAAATATTGCATTTGTCTCTAAGAAGGAAAATTGAGACAAAATTACTTAACCAATTTGTTATCTTTCGAATAAAAAACCCCATGAAATATAGATCAAAAATTGATTTGAAAATAACCATATATTTAGGTATTATATGCATATAATACATTAATGGGTATTATATACCCCAAAAAAATGTGAGAGATGAATAATACATGTATCTCATCGAAATAAAAAGTGAGATGAAATTCGGTTACATTATAAATTGACTATCTTCATACACGTACCAGATTATGATATAATAAATTTAATTTAATTATATATATTTTAAAAATAATAATTTTATATCTAAAACCATATATGGTTTTATTATGACCTTATATTACTCTATTGTTAACAATTCTATGTTAATATTTTAATTTGGGTAATATCCTCTTTATTCTTCCAATGATTCAACTTGGTTATATATTTTGTCCTTATATGTATATCACGATATTCAGAATTTATAAATTGATATAAATAAATTTTATATTAATTTTATGTGTTTTAAAATAATCTATAAGATATATATGTATGATATGAAATACACCGTTCACGGGGAGGGTAGGCCATATGTATGTGTGACCGTTATTTCTATTTTATCATCATATTATGAGAAAGAGGGTAAATGACTTATCAGTATATATATATATATATATATATATATATTTATATTTATTACAGTTGAATTATTATGTAATATATGATATATTATTTCTCTATTATCATTCTTAATGCATTCCATGTACTATGGAAAAGAATCCTATTGCATTGAGGGGGCAATAGTCTGCACTTTCTCAAACAAAATTATCATATTCTCAAAAAACAGATAGAATAAAGTAATATGTTGTAAAGGAACTAAATATAATTAAATAAATTATTAATATCATAAATATCATATGTAAATAGATTTCCATCATAATTACCACTATGAGTGGCGAAATATGAAAACAAACAATGCTCATTTCGTGAGGCGGTAGTTCGCAATACACATAAATAGTATGTTCATTACCCATTAGATGGATGATTTTGTATGTGTAGGTAGAACCCATATAATAAAAAATCATAGTACATTATGTATAATTTTTCTTAAAATAATGGAATAAGAATACTTTATGGGTGTTGATAATAGAAATAACATAAATGATCTAGAGAGAGAATGTAACCTCTTATTCGGGTATCTCTGTTTGGTTTGAACCAAAGTGATTAATTCGATTGATTTCTGATAAAGGGGAGGTTTCTAGGATTAGTATATGGATGTTGAGGAGATATTTGGTCAGATCTTGGTTTATCTGAAATGTCTTGGTTGGTGTGATTATGTGGGAGGATAATATGCATTTTTATAGTGGAGGAGGAGTGACACTCTTGTACATTTTGGGAAAAGGAGTTCCACCCATGTTAAAACCATGGAAGGTGAATACAATAATGGTTCAATGTCAATACATGTGATTATAGGGGTGAAATATGGAGATCAAAGCAATTTTGAAAAATTTTCTTGGACATTTAGGAACATAATATTATGTTTTAGTCCTAAGTTAATCTTAATTTTACCCAAAGTGATATAATTAATTTCAATTACATGCACAAATATTTGTTGTAAAAAATGGTTTTGAAAATTTTATAAATTATAAATTATTTTGATTTAAAATATTTATTCAATTTTTTCAAATCCAATTAATAGAAGTGGAATAAATTAATTTAAATTTAATACTACAGTCTGGTCGATAATGCAGGTTTATGATGTAAAATGTTGCAAATATTTCCTACATTTATATATTCAATTTAAAAGTCAAATTGATTATAATGAAGCACAATTGGGAATATAGATATAAATATTATCTAATTAAAATATTAATCCAATTAAAAAACATATTTTATCATATAAATAAATTATACAAAAAAGAATTTTTTAACTAAAATTCAGTATTTTACACTATTCATTTCCAAAATGAAACATCATAGAAAAATACCACAAATTTAACCTAACCTAAATTTTATGTTTCTATTTCTATAATTAGTTTTATTTTAAATTTTATATTTATAATGTTTCAAAAATTTAGATTCTAAATATGTTTCCATTAAAAGTCTATAAAACAAATTTAATAAAAATATAGATTTTTTGTGTAATATTTGTTATGTTATCATCTTATGAAAATAAAATCCATTAGATAAATATAATTTTTTTGAATATAAAACATATAAATTTAATTAAAATCATTCACTAGTAGTTTTTAATTCTAATAATTTTGATAAATCATCTTTTTGTACATGAATGTGGTCTTTTATAAAATAATTCTCTTTATATTCAGTTTGTTTCTATATTATTTTTTAATTAATAGATAACCAATGAATTAAACTATAAGTTAGTTAATTAGATAATGTTAAATATAAAATTGATGTTATATCATATTAAATAATATTATTTTAATATTTAAATATTATTTTGTAACAGTTGGCCATGCATGTTACACATGTAATCGAGGAAATTTAGTCTAGCGTGTAATGTAAGCTAACCATGCCGTTCACTATTGGGAAAGATAAAATTTATGTTTCATGTAGTAAATGATTAACTTGTTATTATGTATAATAGAAGATAGATATAGTCATTTAAAATAAAATATTTTATTTTCAGTTTTGTGTGAAATGAAAAATATCAACAAGATTAAATTAATTCAAAAAAAATAATTCACAAAATATCTATGTGTTACATAAACTCTCATTCATCAGTCCAAGAAAAACTGAATCTCATCTGATTTATCTTTGTTAGAGGGTTTTAAAATCAATGTAAATTTCTAAAAAATCAATCATAGTATCCTATTAAATTAAAGAAACTATAGATATATATCATAGATATTGGCCTCAAACATCCTTCAAGTGTTTTATCTTTGAAGAGTCCATAAATATCCCATTACATTTGAGGATCTTCCATAAGCATGAGAGTTCTTTCAAACAAAATAAAAAATTCATGTACATGGAATAACACTTCAACATTCATATGGTCTTTATAATATTGCTTATATGTACCTCACGATCCTCCTTGCTTTTGAAGAATATTAGAATATTAGTTATAAATACTAGAACAATTTTGTCGAGGAAATCTGTAATAACTCTATTCATCAATTCCTTTAATTTTTATAGAGAATTAGTGATTCTAAATGGAATTATTATGAACTTATAGAACTTATACCTTGTATGAAAAGAATTCTTGGGGATATACTCCTTCTTCTTCCAAAAGTGATAAAATTGTGACTCCATATATGCCATGGTGAAGTATTTTGATCCACGTATTTGATTGAACAAGTCAAAAAAATGTTGTAGATGATAATTTTTATATATGATGATATTTTTGATCTCACAATAATTAATTCAAATGTGCATGAACCATTCCATATTATTGACTAAGAGGAATGGTGCTACCCATAGTGAGGTACAAGTGCATATTAACACTTTATCAATATTATCCATTAGCTTTTTATTTATCTCCTCATGTCATACAACAATGATTCTATATGAACTCTTTTATAATATTATTTCCCTAGATATAAGATTGTTAAAAAATTCAACCTCTCGGTCACAAGGAAGAACATAAAATGACATGTGAAATATATCAGTATTTTCCCTCACAATAAGAGTGTATTAGAGGATGATTGTTTCCTTAGAATAAATAATTTTATCTAGATTCATTCTCCCATTAGGAAATAATATCCATTCTTGTGGTTTTAGTTTCAATGAAGATTCATCATTATCCTTGTACTTGTACAAAATCGGGGGAAAATTCCCGATACAGGGAATGAATTATGTTTCATAGAATTTTATTTTTTTCACTATATAAGGAAATCCAATCCATACCCAAAATTTCTTAAATTCCACTAAATTGAGTATGAAAATTTTTAATTGGATTTTTTTCCAACATATGTTTATAGGGTAGCATTTATATACATGGGATGCAACAATTTACCCATTTTTAATTTTCACTAATAAATCTAATTTCACGATTTATGGTGGTGTTATAACAATTCTAATAAAGATTCATGATATGAAGGAATGAAAATAAATAGAATAAAAAACTATTTTATCTATCCTTAAATGAATAAATAGCATACCTATCACCATTTATTTTTTCAGATCTACCTCAATAGTTGTGATGAAATAATCTCACACTTGTTATCTTGGAGAATGTTGGTTGCCTCTGAAAACCCTTTCTCTTAGTGAATATATTTTCAATCTTCCAAAGTTCCATGCAGTCAAATCCGTGATTTTTTTGATGTTTGAATAGAGAATTAATTTTTTGCATCATATTATTGGGTTTCTATAATCATCAATCTCTAGAAAGGAGCCTTTAATTCCCACACCAAAAGAATTTACTCACCCCTTAGAGAATTTTTGGAGAACTTATTGAAACACCTTTGACATGGGGGATGATGAAATTTCTTGAAACCATTTGACATATCCATAAGACCACCATAATTAAACTCCACTTTCTGCATCATAACCCCACGATACCCGTGAGGTTTTATAATATCCATTTTAAATTTGTCGCAACATCATACGATTTCATTATATCTATCAATTCCACTGGTCAATGGGGTCATTAATAAACTAGTTTTTACCACACCAAACAAGCAGTAAACCTTTCATAAATGGGTAATGACAAATTAAGATTCATATTCATTAAGTATTGGGATATTTTCCTCACTTGAGAAAATATATTCATCATCATTTTTTCTTGAGGGAAAGAAAGTAACATTATATTTTATGTCATAGAGTGTAAGGAAAATATTTATCATTTTTTTTTCTAAATTCCTTCCAACCAATCACTTTAATATCTTCCTCGGTATTCATATTCTTAATCCAATTTTGATCTTTATAAACTGTAATTCAATATGATAAATATCTAGTAGAACATCCTCTTGTTCAGAACACTAATGGTTAGAGAATATATTTTCAATGGAATTGATCCCTTATTCTATGATTAAGGGATCATATGGTCCATTTAAATTTATATCACTTTATTTTCATAAGAGAATCAACTGTAACATTTTCATTCATCGGTGTATTTGGATGCTCCTCCTAATCCAGATTTTATTTCAAAACCTGATTCAACTGAGAGAGTATCTTCACAACATTTTCAATTTCTATTACCATTAGGTTGGGAATATCATTGGGTTAGTCATCACATTTACCATCACATTGATCTTTTAAATGATTCCTCCTATCATTTAACATTGGCTATAATAAATAGAAAATTAAGGATTGGTGTTTTTAAACTATTGAATAAATAAATTTTAATTTAATGAATTTAATGGGATTACTTATAGCATACATGTATTTATTAAATCATATATTTATTATCATTAATCTATGTTATTGATGATATTTTTCCTAATATAAATTATTATGGAAATTTATCCCTTAACAATGTTAAGTAATAAAATTATGAATTCACCAAAACATATCCACCAAGACTGTCAAATTAGGTAGGTAGTAAGACCTGTTGTCCAATTGTAGGATACACCGATTTAGGCTCGATGCCTCTTGTCAGAGTTGTTACCCCTAAGTACATCTATTAAAGAACCATATCAATTTATTTTATATATAAATGGATGTATTTTATTGATAATAAAAATACTCTAAAATTACAACAATTTAAGGAAATTTTCTTATACTTAGCCCATTCCGTAGGGATTTCTCTAGAGTTTTCTAATCCTAATCCTAAAATAACTAAACAACTTTGATAAAAATTATAACAAATGTATTCTTTAATTAATATTAATAATCGATTTATTAAATTAAATTACACATAATATGACCTAGAATATCCATAATTATAGTTTCTTTTGGAATTACATATACAATAACATCTGGAACATGGGATTCAAAAACATTATTGAAAATATCATTAACATTTCTTTTAAAATTCCACTTCTTTTAAAATTGTAAGGGATAACACAAGGAAACACATAAGAAAGGGGTGATATATAAATACCAGTAAAAAATAAAGATAGAATGAGGTGAGAATTTTTATAAAATAGACATGTAAATGGATTAAAAATGTGTAAAATTCATAAACCTGAATAATAAGTCATGATATATCATGATAATCATAACTGGGGAAATTTGGTAAGCAAATAAAATTTTACATCATAAATATACATCCGAGATAAATTCGATGAATACATGATAGAAAAGTCCCATAAAAGAATGAGGTTCAATCAATATCCTAACATGAAATTTCATGAGGCTAGAAGATACTAATTTCATTAGAGCTCTATATAATTCTTGCACACCCTTTACATTGATTTCATTCTCATGAATTAGTGTGCCACATAGATCATACAACATGTATTCATTGATCATCATATATTATTAAACGATAAAAGAGGTTGGAATAAATAAATTTAATTTTCAAATAAATTATTTATAATTATATAATGTTGAAAAACCTTAATAGTAAATGGGTATGGTATTCACTAAAAAATTGTTTTGGCATATAACATCCAAGAGAAATTTCTGTAGCATAACAACATCACCTAAAAATTCATAAGATTTATTCATAAGAAGGAAATATTTATATAATCATTTGGACATCATGTAGAAAGTAATAGGGATATGGAATGAGATATCCAAACATAAGTAATTTGATGTATTTGGCATATGATAATAAGGCAAATTGAATAATGAAAAGAAGACGAGGATCCCTTTGTTGAGTGTTGGACTCCAAATGGATAGGAGGATCTTCATGAGTTTTTTGAGCACCTTAGGTCGATTGTAGAGATGTTATTGAAGACTAAAGATTTAATCCACATATTTTTAGGGAAGGTAAATATGAGCATGGGTGGGTCTATATTGGAAAAGATTAGGGATTTATTTTTTAATTTTCAAACATAGGTTTTGGACTCTATATAATGAAATAACCAAACCACAGAACATGCATTTTATTTTACCCATGTTTTCTTAAAAATGTGAGTGTATTTCATTTTCCGATATGTTCAAGGGACGAAATTAACTAAAAAATACCCTTTCTTATGTGGAATTGAGTCATACTATTAATGAAATTATTTTAAAACCTTAAAATATATCAATGGTTTAAAAGGATACATTATGTATTTATAAAAATAATGAAATAAACATAAAATAATTTTTTTTAAAGTGAAAAAATATATTTGGTCATGTTTCCCATTTATATTATTAATTAGATTACTTTTTCTTCATAATGATATAATAATACACAAAGTATATTTATATGGTATTTAATTTTTACCCAAAAACTATACAATCATTGAAAATCATAAAAAATTAACGGTTGGATAATTTTAACAATATCAATCAAAAAATAATAATTATTTATCTAAATAATTTTCCAAATATTTGAATTTTTACTTTTTAAATAATAACAAACATTTATTGAAAATTTTGGGATTTTTTGAAAGTAACTGTTTTTAACACTTAAAATAATTATATACGACTTCATTAAAATCATAAGATAATTTATATTTTTAAAAATATATCAAATAATAATATTTTTATTAAAAAATTTTAATTCAAAATATTCATTTATTCCTGAAAAAAGTTTCCTTATTTGAATTTTAATATTACCAAAAAACATTATTTATGTTTTATTGAATCAAACACAAATACATTATAATGTTACAATAATAGGATAAAAATATATTCATTATTCTATAAAAATTAATTTACATACTCATGTTGCTTTTTTTGATACATATCCCTTTAATAGACTAGAAAACACCCAAGAGAAAGATGGTCGATGTTGAGACTTTCAAGGGATAATTCAATGTACATTTTTTGGGAAATGATCGTGATGAGTTTGAATTTCTATAATAAATGGTTTCATTCCTGTATAACATATTGGATATAATAATAGGTTTTCTTAATGTCAATGTAGAGCGATTATGGGTCCCTTGAAATGAACAATTCAAGTAGATTTTGATCAAGAAAAAGAAGTCATCTATCATTTTAAATAGCATAATTTTGTCAAAAAATGGATAGTGAATAGATATGACAACATTATAATTTTTTAGTTGTTATGTAATTGTTATGGCCAAATTCTCTAAAACTCTAAACCTGAAAAGATCCTCAGTGTGAATTCTTGAATTAAATCAAAATCATGTAATTTTTAAGGTTGGGGCCTTATAATTGGTATCATAGGAAAGGTTTAGACAACATCATGGAATAAGAGTATTATAAAAACACATGGAATGACTCTATGTCTATTCATTTAGTAATATACTTGTTTTATAACTTTTTTTGATCGCGGGATGTCAGTTAAAAATGGGACGAGGAGGATTTCAAACACATTTTTTTATCTCTTCTTGATGACTTTCTTGCAATAATTACTACAAAGTCATGTCTGAATGATTGTGCAACTTTTTCTAACATTGAACTCACTTCCAAATAGTTGTTTGAGATATCAAACACCTCTATTATACCTATATACCATTGTGAATCATGGGTTGTATTTAATCAAATACTTTTTTCTCAATATTATAATAGTCTCCATAAAGTTAAATATTAGCAATCTATTTAAAAATATTTTACCTTATCACAAAATTTTGAGTTATATTATGATTTTAAAAAGGTGATGATGATGGAGAACCTTGCACATCCTATTTATATTAAATTTTAAAATATTTGTCTCACCACATACTTATGGTATTTTTAAAAGACCATTGATTGAAATTTTTGAATCAAACGCGGTCTGAATTTTTATAAAAATCATTTTTTATTAGATGATTTGAAATTTATTATTATAGGTGATTATTTATAAAAAATATATTTATATGAACACCTATATGACCCAGGTTTTACAAGGTGTATTTGGATAATAGAAGTAAATGATTTTTATGATCTCTAAATCATTGTTAAAAGGCATGGACCTTCTACCTATGTGAACAAGATGAAAATGGAACCATGTGGACACCATGGTCAGGATATGATGTTCTTTCTATTGTGAATACTATTATTTTATCATATGAAGGTGAAATTAAAAAACATTCAATATATATAAGACGTCATGGTTTAAAATGTTGAGGTCATTAAGAGATGGGATTAAAATGAGATGTATAAGATAAACATTGAGGTTAAAACATGTCTGGGTTATTTTAGAGTTTTATAAAAAATCACAACCCAAAAGATGGGTGAAAACCCCTGACATCCAGCAAGGCCGAAGGAATCAAACCCACATCTGAAGGGAGATAAGGGTGCATCGCCTACCACTATCCTATGTGAATTCCCCAGTTTCTATAACTTATTTTTTTTAAATGATTTTATGGATTAAAAATAAGATGAATTTGGGATTTTAAGATTTATCAAATGGATATCCTTGGTATAGGAAAATGGTTTGGTGATTATGTGATAAATGTTATTTTGGAAGACATTTACTATTTCGGAAACACTATATTACTAAGGAAAATAGAATATTATGGGATATAATTTGGGATGTAATGGTTGAATTTTACTTTGGAAGAATCTATGTTTTTATTTTGAACATATATCAATTAGGTTTATTTATGTAAATGATTAACATGTATTGGATAATTTTCGAATAATTTAATTAATTTCTAGTATGATACATTAAGAGAATGGATGTCCTAAGTCGCCTCATCCAGAGAAGCACCATCAATGGAGGTATCCTTCCATATTGGCGTTGTCTGAAGGCCCCAATAATCTCTCATCTTATGTTCACAGATGATACCATCTTATTTATGAACACTAAGACTAATTCAATTCATAGAATTAACAGAGTGCTTGATGTTTATTGTCGATGGAGTGGTCAGTTGACCAACAAGGGTAAGAGTGTCTTCTACATCTCCAATAAGTGCTCCGCAGAGAGAGTAGGGATTGTCAGCAGCTTGATTGGCATTCAGAGGGGGGTTTTTCCTATGATTTACCTTGGTGCACCCATATCGCTGGGAAGGCTTCGAATCCGCGACTTTGATGACTTACGTATCTGGATCACAGATAGGGTTCTGAACTGGAAAAATAAATTCTTGTCATTCAGTGGAAGAATCGCCCTGGTGAACAATGTGCTGCTGGCCTCTCCAATCCATGGTTTGTCATCCGTCAAAGTCCCTAATGGGGTGATCAAAGCCATTGACATGATCTTTTCCAATCTCCGTTGGGATCCAGCTTCGGAGGGCAAGAAACACTGGGTTGCGTGGGGTAAATTGGCGAGGCCTGTGAGGGAGGGAGGGATTAATGTGCACAACTTAGAGGCCACACTTTACTGCATGCATGCGAGGCTCGCTTGGAGTGTTTTGGAGTGTCGTACGCTCTGGGGGACGACCATGCAAGCGTATGCCTCAGACTCCAGGGGTTTGGAGGAGTGGAACAAAGAATCCCTCTGGTCTTTGGTTGGCCCCATTGTTGAGAAGCTCCGACCTTTCGCTCGGTGGATTTTTGGTAATGTCGATCTCTCCTTCTGGCACCAAGACTGGAGCGGTGCAGTGCTGGGGTTTCCTGGATGTCCGATCACTGATATTTCGTACAGGGATGCTAGTGTTTTCCCAGAGTTCATCAACTCAGTTCTGGATGATAATCAGCTTGAGTGTTTCAATCTCATTGAGCTTAATACACAGATCAATAAATGTGTCTTCACTGCTTCCTCCTTGGGACGGTTCTCCTTGAAGGACTTCCGCCGAATTTCTTTTGAGCCAGGTCTGGCAGGGAGCTGGGATGAGGTCGTCTGGGTGAAGGAAATTCCGACTAAGCTCAATTTTCTAACCTGGAGGATTCGAAACAGAGCACTGCCGACGGACTAGAATTTCAGGAGGTGCGGCATCCAGATTGCGTCTAAATGTGTTTGCTGTAATGTGCATAGATAATAGAGCACTTCACACCTGTTCTTTGGCAGTATTTGGGCGGGCGAGGTCTGGAAGTTGCTTGGCGAGTTCTCTGAAACCCTTTCTTCGAACGAGACCTTATCCTCCTCTCTTATTAAGTGGTATCATGGCTCAGCGGGTGGGGGACCTGAGAGAGTTGCTCGTTTGGTTTTGCTGCCTGTGGGGTGTTGGTGTCTTTGTGAGGTGAGGAAAAGAGAAAAGTATGAGGGTGTGGCTATCTCCGCTGCAGTTATTATTGTCTGGGAAAAAAATTGGTTACTGGACATATACAGGGCGGTGCATCATTGGAGGGAAGCTCCTTCTTTTCACCGGTTTCATTCCAGTTCCAGCGAGGATTGTACCTCAAGTAACAGGAAAGGCAGTTGGGTCTGCTGGCGACCTCCCTCAGGTGGCTTGAAGCTCAATACGGATGGATCTTGTGTCCAGAGATGCATTAGTGGAGGAGGTGTGGTGAGGGATAGTAAAGGCTCAGTTTTCTTAGCTTTTTCAGCCAGCCTAGGCCATAGATCTTCCCTTCAAGAGGAGGCACTGGAAATGCTTATGGGACTCAAACTTTGCAGGCAATAGGGGTTGGAGGTATCCGAAATTGAAATAGACTCCTTAATTGTCTATAACTCCTTGGCGGAGATTGGTGAAGTCCCCTGGTCGATATGCTATGTCATAAGGCAATGTAAAAGAATTATTAAGAACAACATCCGAATTCTTCACACATGGAGAGAGGGGAACAAGGTTGCTGACTACTTGGCCTCGGTGGTCCATAATGGCACGGAGAAGGTGTTTCATCACTCTTCTGCAAGTATTACTCCTAATGGGATTGACTTTATTAAAGGGGATGCATTAGGGATGCATCATTTTAGGCCCCCATAGTTTCTTTTTTGGGTAGGGGGGGTGGGAGAGGGGTTTCTGTGCTTCTACTTTTTGTATTTTTCCTCTCTATCCCTTTATAAAATTACATGATAATAATAAATAACATTAAGAGAAGTAAATGTTATTTGGATTTAAATGTTAAGATTTATCATGGGAGACTGTGTGATCAAATATTTTTGAATTCTGGGTTTCAATATAAGATTGGATTATTTTTAATAATTTTAAGAACAATTGTTTATTTAATGGTCATTTTTTAACTTTGGGTATTTTTTTTTGGATTTTGGAGATTAATAGTTGTATTTATTTTTATTATGTATTATTATTTTTGGGGATTATCGGAACTGGTACTAACCATTATGGTATTGGTTAATGTCTAAATATTGGGTAAATATATATTTCATATTTTGTGGATTATTCAATATAAGATGACTCTAGTGTTTCCAGTGTGACCAAATCATCTTGAATACTCACTATTTAGAGAAAATATGAATTTGTGTTAAAAATTTATTAGAGGATGAAACTCTATATGACAAGTAAGTGTTTTTCCCTATATTTTTAGATAATCTTATAAAACAATTCCTCATATATATGAAAAATATCTCATAAAAAATCATTTTATGATTTCTTTTCCTACTGTGAAATCTATGATCATTTAACCCAAGACATATTTGTGGTTTTCTGGTTGTTATCTTTCTCTTGGTCATGTTATGTGTCTCCCTCCATCAAAACATGACACTTTTTTTCTTCCATATCCATTTTTTCCTACATGGAAACCATGTATGTTTTATCAAATGTGAGATTTGAACTGTTTTTTAACGTGCTAGTTTTATAAACCATTTTTCCCATGTGCTATTTTTAATGAAGTTACAGAACCAAATTTCAAAATAGCGAGGAAAGAATTTCCAAAAGGGAGGAATGATGTAACATTCCAGGTATGTATAGAATTTTTTTTTCTAATCTATTAATATTTATGAATAAGATATTCATTTTAGGTCAAAGGGTACTATTTTACTGATAGCATACTCGACACACAACAATGAGTTTCTTTGAAATCTTACATTGCACACAACATTGAGTTATACCAAAAAATAAATTATTATTATTATTATTATTTGAAATTCTAGTTAATGCCTTGTTATTGTATTGGTGGGAATGATCGTAACTAAACAAAATATAATTATAAATGTTTTTTAAATGTATTTAAATTACCCAATAAATTTTAGAGACTCAAAATGATAATGAATCCAATTTTAAAAAAATAATAACCAAATATTTTTAAAAGGTTGTTTTACAACATTTTGATTGGGAAAACTATTCATATATAGTTTTTTTTCAATTTATATGTTCTATTTGACAGAATAAGAATCTTATTTAGAAGAGGTACACCCAAAATTATTTTTCTATAATTTGTAATTTTATGATTAAAATAATTTTTAATAAATAGTGAAAAATACTAAATTTTAATTCAAAATAGTCTTTTAATACAATTTCTTTATATAGATTTATTATCAAATTAATTGGTTTTGATGTGTGATTGGATTTGTTTTTTTCATGTAATCCAATATTTGTCATTGTAATTAATTTTACATTGAAATTAGACAAAAAAAGATGTCATTCATTATTAGTTTTTACTTTTTTAAAACACTATTTTTGGTTTTTCCAATGGGATTTAATATTAAATTAATTACTAAAATTACTGTGTTTTCAATTTGAAAAAATCTATTCCATATTTGGAGTCATAAGGTATACATTTTGAAAATATTTAAATTTTTAGTTTTTGACATTATGAAATATAACTTCAGTAATTATTTTTAGTTACCAAGGTTAACAGGTAAATCAGGTAAATAAGGGTAAAAATAAAAATATTATAATAATAGAAAACTACCATTGAATGTATTATAATAATATTTTATGACATATGACCGACCATGATCATCCTTAGTCATAACTATTGGAATTTGGGAGCCACATGGGTGTGAAAATGATATTTTATAATATTTAATTTAAAGAAAAGGGAAATATATCATTAACATGTATCTTCTAACTAAAACAATTTTAATTTGGGTTATAAATTTGATATATTCAACTATTAATAGAAATTATAAATATAAAAACATTTACCATATACTTGTATTTTATTTATAATTTTTAGACATTAAATAAAAAAAATTTTATGAAAAAATCATGGTGTAATGATTACTATGTTAATGTATGATTCAAATAAATGGTATTATAAATTTTAAAATAAATTGAATTTGAAAATTTTAATTTCATAAAAGAATATTTTGGGTGACATGGACATGTTAGGGATGCATAAATTCCCTTTTTTGATAGATCGCAGTTGTTATGACTTTAACAAAAATCAATTTATAAATTATGTCAAATAGACGTAAATGAGTTTTTAAAATAAATACAATTTTATTAATTTATATATTAGTCCTAAAAATATAATATTTGTCTAAATGAATTATATTACAATTAAAATATCATTAATGATATAATTTTAGTTCTATTGGCATTTTACTGTAACCATAGTTACCAAATTTTATGAAAACACGAGAAGCCATGGTAAGAGTTAATGTTTTTAACTAATGTTTAGAGAATAAATATAAGTATAATTCTGTTACATAACTTTTCAAAAACCTATTGGTTTACAGGATTTATACCCATAATCATATTTTCTTAGAAATATATCACTTTTTAACTATTTTAATTCGATAATAAATTTATAATAAATTAATATTTCAACAATTTCCAAAAGTTTTCATCCTCCCTCTTATAAATAGAAAACACTTATACCCACTTAAAAAAATCTTTCAAGAACCTTGGATTATCCTAATTATACAAAATGAATCATTAAACATACGTCCATTACTCAATGGATCCTTACCATGGATTGAAGGAAATTCCAGGTAGCATGTTGGCTCAAATCAAAAGGAGTTACCCAATTAGATGTATAATCTACCCTCAAGATCCTTTCATTTATTTTACTTATCCACAGCGATTATATTTATATTGAATTATTTTATAAAAACACTATTATCCTAAATATAATAATATTTTTTATTCTATGTGTTTGACCTAAACATACACACACCTCTATCTAATGGATAAAGAACAAATTGTTTTTGTGTATGATAAACTACTGCCTCACGAAATGTTGAATTTTCAATTTTCTCCCACCTAAAATAAAGGTGGAAATTATGATGGAAAATTATTTATATATAAAATATTTTATATTTTTATTTTCTCCCTTATTATATAATTTTTATTTACAACATACCTTTTTTACTTTCCATAATGTGTAAATACGATAATTTCAATTGAGGAAGTGTGGAATACCGCCAACTCAAAGTGATATGAATCATTAATTCCACATATGGAACATAAAAATGATTGATCTAATCAAATTATTTAACATTTATAAAATAATTATTATACTGAAATTATAATATACATTTGTATAATTTATTTTTCATTCCTTTAATAAGACAAAGAAATGAAAGTAGTGTTCATATGTACGTACGAACTACAGTCTCCATGAATGATTCATTTAATTTATTATCTATAAATAGTATGGACTATTATAAAAACATAAAAACATTATATATATGATATTTAAATAATTATTAATAATATTTAGATTATGGAATTTTTACTAGATGGACATGTTACATCTAATCTAGATCATTTTAGACACAAGTAACAAATATCGACAAAACGACCGATATAAAGATATATAATTATGTAATTTTTATAAAATTATAATAAGTTATATAAAAGGAATAATAAACTTGAAAAACGTTCTCAATAAAGTATAAATTTACTTATTTTTATTATTCATGAAGATAAATAAGAAACAAGACATGTTAGATTTAGGGTAAGGGACTTCATCTCAATCTCCTTCCGTTGAGGGATATATTGATACGACCTTCTTTTATACAGTGTATAATCAACCCATTTGAATTATAATTTCATTCAATGATTACAAAAATGAATTTTTTTAAGATTTTTACTAATTGAAAAAATTAATTTTTATTTTTTTTGTATGTGGATTCAACGACCATTCTGAAGCTATGATCATTATTTGATATTTGACTTCCTATACAAGATGTATTGTTTTTAAAAAAAAATGTAAATACAATATATTTTTATATATTTTTGTATTGAAAATTGTTTTTATAATGGATTGATGATATCAATATCATGAAAAGACATATTATGATTTCAATTTGGATATGTTATGTTTCCTTTATGCTTGTTCATATGTTATTATTATTTTATGGTTACTGGGCATTACTTATGTATACATGTGGTTCCATGACACTATAAGGGTGGGTGAGCCTATTATATCTATCCAATGAATTGAGTAATGTGGCAAAGGTAAACATTAATGATTATTCTAAGAGATATATGGATTATGCGGTGATTGGTATTCCAAACGAAACCATGAAGGTTACTCCCTATGTAGCAGTGGAAGCTACAATGTAAGTATGGTATGGATGCCAAAAGATAAATTTATAAATTATTATTTAAATGATTTTTTATCAATATTATGAATACATGATTTAATGTAAATAGTTTATGCTCCATGGTTGAATATTTTGATTTTGTGAAAATATTTTCATGGTTTTGAAATTTTCATGAACTAATGGTTTTATTTATTATTTTATATTCTTTACTGATATTTTTATGCTCATACCAAGTATTTGAAATGTTTTCCATTGGGTATATATATGGATAAGAGAAATACTGATGTTAAGAAGTTTTTTATCAAGAATAAGAAGTCCTGTTTTATTTTAATTTGATTCATTTTGTGAAAAAATGGATATTTTGTATATTTGACTACATAGTAATTTTTTAGTTGTTATGTAATAGTTTTGGAATACTTCCCAATATCTCTAAACATGAAAAGATCCTAAGTCTAAAATAATTAAATAAATAAATATTATGAAATGATTAAGTTTGAGGCCTTATACTAATAGATCATGTTCAAGCATATTCAACAACAAAATTTGAATAGGAATAATTAATATCTTGTATTTGTTTCAATAATTATTTTATTTGAGTATTTTGTTGTAGATTTAATATGAATTATGAATTTTATAATGATTGGACTATAGTACATTTCATTTTGTATTTGTAATTGTATATTAAATGGCATAGATGGACAAGAAAAATTATCAACTGGAAATATTATCATATTTTAAAAAACATGATTGGGGAACATTAATATGATTATAATGTTGTGATAATTATGGTGGGATAAATAGATCATTGATCTGGATAAATTAAATTTGATAGTACTATCTAAAATGGACCTGATTAATGATAAAATAATTTTAACAACTTACTATCCATCTTTAGAGTGTTACGGATATTAATATTTTGAATGTTTAATAAGGTTAAACATTTATTAAATGTATTATGTTGAAAATTGGATGAAAATTTAGATTTTAATTTATTATATTAGATAAATAATTCTAACTAAATTGATTTTGAAAAAATTATTCAACCAAAATGAAAATACGTATTACTCTTTTATAGACCTTATGATCTATTAAAAAAGAATTATAGTCCTTTAGGAATGAAAAATTCATTTAGGGGTATTCATTATTATTTGATTAAGTGTTGAATAATAAATTTATTTAAGAATAACTAATGGATGAAATTGAACTTATGTAATAGAAACACATCAGGTATATGTATTCACTTATATTCATAGATAGTAAAATAATTATTTAACCTTATAAAAACGGTATTCAATCAAAAATGTTATCATATTTCCCTAATAATTGATGAATAATATGTTATTTTAAATCATTACATACTTATTATTTTGAGGCCCTTAAATTTCCATAAGTCAATCAATTTATTTTTATCAATGACCTTAATATCTCTCTAAAGTTACTTATGCTTTTCTTTCATGTCAATATCATCAAATTCACCTAATTTTTATCCTAATCAGAAACCTAGTCATGTGTTATTTAATATGAACTTGGTAATTAAAGTTATCACTTACTAATATGGTTTTTATCTACCATTTATCATATGAGGATTTCAATATTAGTATTTACAAATATGAAACCATTAATTTCAAAGTTTAATTTGAAATTGCGAGGACACTATATATTTAAATTTGGGTGAGTGTAAGAACATATAATTATAAAATAATAAATATTTATTAAGTATATTAGGTTACACAAATAATTTAGTCTATCTTAAAACTCAAAAAACACTTCTTTGACCTTTCATGACCCATAAGAACTAATTACATGGAATACCATGTTTTTCCGAACAATAATATACAATTTGTATTATTATCTAATATAATATTAATTATCATGATGTTTGAATATAGGTAAATAATAGGATTAAATACAATTTTATAATATATAGTTTACACATTTTTGTAAGTTTCATATTTTTATATAAAATATATGAATCATTTAGAAGGAAAATAATATTTTCTAGGAAAAAATATATTTTCTAAAAGAAATTTCTATCCTACATGGATCAGAAAATTTAAAATTTATTTTTTTCCATATATAAAAAGTATATTTGAAAATATATACATCATTTTTTTGAAATTTTAATTTAAAAATTATCTTACGATTTTTCTATTTTATTTTCCTAGAAAGTTTCACTTTTGATGAATTATTAAAAAACTGGGTTTTAAATGAAAAATTCAATTTTGTGTAAATAATTTAATATGTTAGGTGATATTTTTATTAGTATTAATGTAAAAATAGTTCATTTATACATATATTAATCCAATTAATGGCATTTTAATCATTTTAATATTTAATTTTGAGATAAAACCTTATAATATTTTGAACATTTTCTCTTTAGAAACAATCTTTCTCATATTGTTATTTTCAATTTATTTCCTACACATCTTTGTGTTGAATCTAAATAAATGGATTCCATATTTGAAATAAAAATAATATATTTTATTTAATACAGTCAAAATAATTTTTGACAAAAAATTATTATTGAAAAAAGTTAAAATTAATTACAGTTATTAATATAAAAATAAGTTTACTAAGAGGTTAAGTATAAAATATAAGGTGTAAAATGACCTAAAACATTTAAAAAGTAAATATTTATACCATTAAAATTTTAGGATCTATTGATATGTGTTATTGGGAAACTATTCCATGAATGGTCCCTATATAACATGTTATATTAGGGAAAAGAAAAAAAGGGACCTTCCTTACATTTAATATTTATAATGTTTCTAGAGTTGGGAAAACATAATATTTTTTGATTTAAATATAATTTTAAATATTAAAAGTGTTTTTATCTTGATAATTTAGTTTTATTTATGAGAGATTATATTATTACACTAAATGATTAAGACATGTCAACATAGAAATTATTTTTTAAAAAATTCACTAAAATAAATGGTACTAAATTTTTTTAATGTATAATACATTTAATGATTTATCATATTTAACTATAATTTTAGATTATTATATCATTTTACAATGGTGTGAAATTAATAGATTAAAATTCCATGGTATTTCGATATTTTAAAATTTATATTAAATAAATAATGTCCTGATTGACATTAATATCATTTTTCAAGAAATGATATTTTATTAAGTGAATTAAAATTAGAAAAAAACCTGTATTTTGAAAATATATTTGAATAAATTAATAAATATAATATTTGGAAAAATAATTTACCAATGGATATTTTATAATAAACAAATTGACCACAAAATAGTAAAAATGTTGTTATTGTGAGTAGATTTCAAGAATTGATTTTTCATGTTAGTTGGTCTTTTGTTAAAATAAATTTCCAACTCACATGGGAATTTTATTTTATAAAATTTATATAACATTTATAATAATATTGAATAAATTATATTACACATACCATGTTATTTTAGTCCTAATTAATTAATTACCTATATTAGAAAATTTGTTACTCTAATAAAACCCAAAATGGTAAAAGTGGGTAATGTTTGAAGGTATGGAATAACATTATAAAAACACATTTTTTTCATACTGTTTTGTAGGAAAAATAATCCCTCCCCTACATTGTTATTAGTTTTTTTATCATCATTAGGTATGTGATATCTCTAAATAGTGAATACTTTTGAGTATTTTCTAGAATTCCATAACTCCACAATTATAAAAGGGAAATCACTCTCCCCCTCATTTAGACCATGAAATTTTTTTTATCAACCAAAACCTGAATAAATAACTTTCAAAATTTCATAAAATAATCCAATAAGATTTCTTAATTGGTATTTATCTATCGTAGTAAGGGTTTTGTACAAACCAAAGGATGATACCCGAAGAAGAGGTAAAAGTATTCTAAAATTGTTTTTATGTTATTTCCTTCTCCACATTATTCCCCATGATTATATAATAACATGAGTATCTTCCATAAAGATATATGTTTATTATTATATGGGTATTAAATACATCTTCACATAGTTACATCAAATTGGTTATGAAATCACTATTTGTTTCTATGGAGAACTACCACCTCGCGAACCGCAGTCGTTCATTTTTCTATTTCTGCCATTCAGGTTTGGGAATAATATTGTATTTATAGATTATATTTGATATATAATATATTTATAATTTTATAATTAATACTAAACTATGATATAAAAAATATCTTTTATACATTACATTTTTTTTGTAATATGATAATGTCTCTCGTGTGTACAACAAACAACATCCTCGTGAAACAATGTGATTCCATCATGATTTGAACATAATTTATTACAGAAAGGTCTAATAAAAACATGTGATATATATGGTATAAAAATTATAGTTAATATATATATATATATATATTTATATATTTATATAATCTATGTTTTCATTTAGTATGACATGAAATTGGAAAAAAATATTGATGCGTACTTATGGTCTACCGTCTTCCTGAATGGTGTATTTCATTTCCTTTGGATATTTTTTTAAGAATAATATAAATAAATATAAAATGAATATATATTATATTAAAATAATGTTTTATATTATTGATATTATTAAATTATGTTCAGTGCAAGAAGGAAAAAAATCATGTAAAACATTATAGGAAAACAAGGAAATTAACACCAAAAATGATAAAAATTGTGAAGGATTATTAACAATCCAAGGATAAAATATAACTAAAGAATCATATATGGTATTATAAATATTAATAAGTATCTTTTTTAAGTTAATAACATACCTAAAAACATTATATATTTGTTTAATCAATTTTCTATCAAAATAATTATGGGGTATGAGTTTCGCATGTCACTTTTACTTCCATGTGATAAACACCAAATTCACTACATATTTATATTCTATAGATTATATAAATCCATTTTAAAATCATATAACCCTAATTGATTTATCATTATAATATTTAATATTTATTTTTAAATGGTATCTATCATGTATCATTCAATACAAAATTTACCAAATTGGAAAGAGTTTAATGCAAAATGTCATCGTCATTCGTGATAATATATTTTTATATCTAACATGTGGGGAATTATTTGATATTTAAATTTTAATTCAATAAATATTATGGTCCTATGGTTATTCATGATATTTTAAATCCAATGGTAGCATTTTTCACTATTTGGTATGTAAAATAATTGGAAAATATTTCAAAAAAATCACACATAATTTCTCTCTTTTGTTGGAAAATAGTTTTCTATGAAAAACATGTTGTCTAAAAATGTTTTAATTGTTTTTCCTATATGAAAAATAATTATTCAAATAAATAATTAAAATTTTTGTCTTTTACTAATTTTTTCCAGGTGATGTTATTATTTATCGATAAAGAAGGCACTTCTATAACCATTTTACACTAAAACTGAATGTTCTTTAAAACATTTATGTATTTACCAAACGACATCACCATAATTAAATTAAATATTTGGTTTCATGCCTAGTAGAATATTTTTAAAGAATATTTTTAGAGGGTATATTCAAATAGAATGATTTCAATTATTTAGTCAAAATAAAAAGGTTGTTTTCTACAAGAATGTTTTTAAATATTTTTATGGTATTTATAATAATCAAAGAAAAAACTCTTTTACTTTAATCTAATTGGTATATATTGTTGTGATACCATCAACATTATTGCTCTATATGGGTTATAATCAGTTTAACGGGGGATGTACCATTTTGATGGAATTCAATTTACTCCATATGGCCAATGATTATGTTTAGTGATTAGGGAAAGTATTTATATTCCATATAATCATATTTATATGAATGATTATGTTAATTTTGTTTCACCCATTTCAAATAAATAATGCTGTTTTTTCGTATGTGATTTTATGGGCATGTTAAAGCGCCTCGATGCATCAATAGGGTTCAGGTGAAAACTAGATATGGTTTTGGATAGGCCATAAACATTTATTATATTATTTTTATTAATCATTGATTATATTAGATTCTGGGAATGATTCCATTAATGTTTAGATGTCTTGGCATAAACCCTCAATTGTAGGTTTTATATATCTATCATTTTGAACTCCATCAATATAGATTCAGTTATCGATATTCCATGTGATTATTCCATTATTTATAATATCCAAGGGTACAATTCATTCTCATGTGTTTATTTATATGGAATGATTTGATCATCAGTTATTTATTCCCTATTAGGATCAGGATATTTATTAATTGAAAAATGTTTATGTTATTTACCTTTTCTATTGATTATGATTTATTTATTCAAATATTTTTTTGGATACATACCCTAACATTGTAATGAACCAAACCCCATTACTCTAGGGATAGTGAATTAATTTATTACGTTGGAGTAATATAGAAGGAATCAAATCCCAATGAACTAAATAGGTTAATAGTATTAGTGACTTAAATACAAAATTGAGATTCACATTAAATTTTAAAACATAATATATATAAAAAATTTATTTTAGAATAACCTTATTCCACCTTTTCATTAACCTTCGTATAAATAACAATATACATCTTGTAATTTTGGGAAAAAAAATAAAACATAAGAAATCGGTGAGCTGAGATTATTAGTAAGGGTAAGTATATTCCCGAAGCTATGAGTAAATAATTCATAACCAATAATTCATGGTAAACTAAATAAAAACACAGTATTAAATTAAAAACATTATCATAAAATGGAATGAAAAAATGATGATCAAAATTTAATAATCAAATAATCACAAGAGAATGAAATATATCCATTTATATGCTACTAGTTGGATTATCTCTTATAATATCAACAATTGAATTCAAATGGATAGAATGCATATTACCAAACATCTGAAACATATTATCACTTCTTCATTCCATGAATCTAACAACCTCAAGGATTTATTCCTGTAATATTATAATTGTGTATGTCCTTTTCCAAAAACCAGTCTTGATTATCTCATAATACCTATTGATTCATCGTTGTTCTATAAAGAGAACCACCCATCACATAATAAGTCCAACACATCACTCACATAAATAAATAATACAACTAAATACATTAATAAATGTAATTATTGGAATGACTACTTATATAGAATATAAATATGTATTATTCAAATGGATAATAAACTATCTTAATAAAAAAGTGGATGCTCTAATTATTTTAAATCATTAATATAAAATTTATTGATGAATTTTCACTTGGATGAAAATACTATAAGGATATTATTGAAATATTTATTTAGAAAAATACCATTTTCACTGAAAATTCATTATATTTAAAAGTTTGAACAATTATGGATGAAAATATTATAAATTAAAATAACCGTGTAATATTATTAAGGAATATGAAATTTATTATGGTGTAATGGGGGTTGGATAATCTTATCACGTGGTATATGTTAAAAAGTATTCCTTCAATATTTTTTCAGATAATTCTCAAAGAACCTTGATTAGAAAATGAAAAAATATAACATTAAAAATATTGTTTAAATAGAACAACATGAGTGTAAATAAATTTAAACTCTCATAATAGGATAATTAAAATATTTTTGAAATTTTTTTAGAAAACATGGACATGGAATAGAAATATTCTCTAGGGGAGACATAAATAGAAATACACCTACATAATGATGATACTGTGAAATAAAACCTTACCACCTTAAAATTTGTTAAATAAAATTCAATAATAAATAAATAAAAAAAATAAAACATTAGATAACATTATGACAAATATATTCATGATATGATGTATCAAATGACATAATATACACCAAATTGGAGGAATAAGTGGTGAATGTAAAATATGCCACCGAGAAGTAAAAATAATATAAGAAACCCATAAAAAAGTAATATCATTGAAGTGAGAATTACTAAAATGTATATATTATTTGTGTCTAATATAAATCCGCATAAAACTGGTTGATTTTTCATATAAGGTAATCAAAATTAATTTTACACAAAATCGTAGCATTAAATAATCAATGAAATGGATGATTTTTCTAATGAAAGAAAATTGAGTTATGAAACACCTTACTATGGGCTTACATTAGATAAAAATTATTTCAAATACATTATAATGGGTCAAATCATGTTATTAATTTATAAAATTATATTAATGATATAATATATGATCTATTTATATCATCTTATAACCCATCTGTTAATAATATTTCTTTTATACCCTTGTTTCAGGTGAAAACTAGTTTATTTTTTATACATGTTTGTTCTTCTAAATCCCAATTATTAGAAATAGAATATAATTAATACATAATTATTTTTATATTGAGGTCATATATATCATATTTTTTCATTATAAAACTCATTTTAATCATTCTTGAATTTTGATCATGGAAAATGAATCGCATTGCATTGTGGAGACTGTAGGTCGTATGTACGCATGAGTGATGATATAATTCCATTGATGGCTGAAAAAATAAAAAACTGGATGGTATATTAATCATTCAAGAATCAATATAATATCATACTAATCATATATATATTTCTTATTTCCATCATTATATTCCTCTAAAAAATGTGGTGATGAAAAATAAATAACACCATGACATTGAGATGGTAAGCCATATGTATGCATGAACATTACTTATATTTTAGCATAGTTAAATTATTGAATATGGTTATCCTGCAATCATAATAACAACACATTATATAGATGATACTATAATTATTAATTTACCATAGAAACACCACATGTAGAGGATATATAAGATTAAATAAAAATGAAAGTGTTAGTAAAGATGATTACCTTCCCTTAAAGAAATATTTTTTAGATCTCCTATAAGGGACACTAATATAGATATATATGGGTGAAAACCCCTATGAAACCTATCTACGAATGTATTTAATTTAAATAGGTATCCTTTTATTGATCTATAAGGCCCAAACTCGTGTGAATAAGTGAGAGGGGAGGTTTCTTTTTATAATTTAGGTGAGGTACACTTTTAGAAACTCTCAAAATATTAAATAAATATTAATTAATTTTATTTCCCAAATGGCCCCAAAATGAGTTATTGAAAATTCAAGATGATTAAGTGTCAAAATTTTCTTATACAATATTTTTACACAAGATTAGTTCATATTCTTACCCTTATCATTTGGTTTTAAACATTATTTAATCCCATTAACTCTTACTAAGAAAACATGGAATTTTACTATTTAGGGGTTAATATAGTTACTATAAATTTCTAAAAGTCATATAAATTGATAATTGATGATAGTTTCATCATTATCATTGTATTATTTCTTAATCGAAGACATTTAATAATTTTGTATCATTTATAATTATCTTATTTATTTTAAAATATCATTAATGTCAATTTGAAAAAATTATTTACTTTGACAATAAAGAAAATCAATAAATCAAGATAGATTATACCCAAATATTCTAAAAAATAACTAACAGTTCAATGTATTATATAAATTTTTTATTCGAATTTAATTATTTTAAATTATATTTCGTTTATTTTATTAACATCATTTATTTTATATTTTTATTAATTAAACAATTATTGTATCATTGTTGTGCAAGACTTTAAGGTAATAATTAATACACTATTTTTTTTAAAAAAAATACCATGATGAATATAATTATTTTATATTTAGAAATAGTATTTATGGTTTTATATATATTCTAAATAATATTATATTTAAATTTTTATACTTACTAAAAAAACATGTATGAAATATTTGACTTTTCATAAAAATAAAATACTATCAGGGGATTAAATTCAAACATGTGGAATCGAGTGGGAGAAATTTCTGTCCACATTCGATTATGTTCGAAAAATCTCACATAATAATATTTGGAAAAATATTACGATAATTTTATAATAATTATCATAATTATTCTTATCCAGAATTACCTGATATACCCTTCACAAGGTAATAAAAATTACTTGGTTTACTAATCATATTGTTCAAAAATAAAAGGGAAATATTTACTAAATTTGAACTTATTTAATCAAAATATGAAATACATTTTTAAAAATTTGACCCAAATAATTATACAAAATTAATTTACATTTAATACCAAAGAATGGATGAGAAATTAGGTTTTTATTGTGAAAATGTCAATGAGTTTGAAATGGTTTTGTATCCAAATTCAATATAAATAATATTCCAAGTAATTAATTGGACTAATAGATATAAAATTTATCTAATTTTACATTAATACCAATTTAAAATATAATATAATGTTATATATGTTTTAGATGAAAATCAGTTTTTAATTAAAACGTATTATTTTTCACTATTCATCAAAAAATGAAACCTATCAAGAAAAAACTAAAAATAAACCCTAATATAATTTGAAAATTCCCATATAAAAAATCATATTATTATTTAAATTAAATTTTATTAAAATTTTAATTTTTTAGGAAGCATCCAATCAAAAACTGATACAATCGGCTTTAGAAAACTATATCGTTTTATGCATAAAGGTGAATTTATTATTATTTCATGTAAATAAAAAACATGTGGTTAATGTAAAAAATTATATTTAAAATATTCTATATATTTTATTAATATACATTTTAATTTCTAAAAAATATGTTCACAATTTAGTTAATCATGTTCATACCCTCCAATTTAACAACCTTGTTATAAATATAACATTTAAATAATAATATTTTGGTGACCATTTAAGATATTTTTAATATGAAACATAATATATAATTGAGAATCAATTTAAAATGAGACATACCATAGAATATGGGGGTGTTATTTTCTATCATCTTTCAATAAACAAGATCCTCATAATTTTGAAATTGCACTTTGAAATTCAAATGATTGTACTTGAAAATTACTTTATGGGAAACCCACATCATAAATAGGGTTGATAAAAAAATCCTATTGATAACATAGTAATAAAATTTTGAAGGTCACTAAAAATTAGGATTTTTAATTGGATAAAATTATGGTTAAGTGAAAACCTAGACATGTAAGGGAAATCTAACTATCACGTTCTAAAAGAGAGGGCTAAAAACAGAGTCATTAGAAAGTTTAACCATCAAAAAAAGTAAATTTTTGATTGGTAAAAAGACAATTGATTTATGAAAATGTAAATTAAACTGGTAAAATATTTTCAAAAATAATTTCTTATATAGTTTTGGGATTTGTTCCCTATATCGATATGCATTTGAGAAAATAAACATACTTATTTTCATTCCATGTCATACGCATAATCTCATGCTTTGGTTAAGAATGATCTACATACACAAAATTCTTATTCGAGGAATTGAATATTCAAGATGATGTTTTCATAACTAATGAAATTTTAATGAATCATAATGTTATAAAGTCATTCCTTCATCCTCTAACCATTTATCAGAATCAATTTGGCCAGTATAAGTTATACAGTATGATAAATAATAATTTATCCCGAAAAAATATAATCAAAAGTTAAAATTAATTCATTCCATATGTTGTTACATTAATACTCATCATAAATTAATATATCCAATTTCAAATTAAATAAAATTATAATTTCACCAAATTTCCAAAATCAACATAACATTAGATTCCCTATAACACATAATTTAGTTCCTATTGTAAGATACCACAAATATGAATACCCTAATCACTATAAAACCATAATAAAAACATTCATACTTTAATATCGTTAAAGAAGAATTAATGAAATATAATCTTTATATATCTTATGATTCACATAATTATAAAAACAAATACATTGATAATTACACTTGTACTAAAGTAATAACACAAGCTTGATCTTAATCATTTTTTTTCATCTCAGATATATTTCCTTGATATATTTGGCATTCATGTTCAAAGTTCCCTATATCCTTATAGGGGAATAATTTCACATAATAAAATTAATTATTTTATCGATGTACGTTTTCCCTAAATATTAATCAAAATATTTTTTCCTTTTGTGAATGTACCTTGGAGTTTCTTTACACAAGTTTCACATGTTGTAAAATCATTCTCTATATTCTTATGTTTCTCTACCACTTTCATCATTATTCAATTAATTTTCTAAATTATATTAAATTCGTAAGAAATGGATAATTATCTATCTATCTTCATTTTACATAAGACTATATATATGTTTGATGAGAATGTTTGGAAGACAATTTCCCTTTAGAGGAATTAAATTAAAGAATTAAAAATATAATCATTATTACTCCTTGGGTTATTTATTTAGTCCGCATCATAATATGGTAATGTAAGTTTCATACTTCGTAACATTATCTTTATTTTTTTTCTCAGTCTCAATAATTTTCTCTTTATAACATCTTTCAGTTAATGAGGGAAATATTTTTCCAAGAAAATATTTTTATAATCTATCCATTCCAGGTTTTCTATTTTCTCATCCCCTTATTGTTTGGAATTGATGACCACCATTAATCCACATCTATAGGGAGATGATAAAATTCCATGAACACCATCTCAAATTCATTACAAGAAAAAGAAAGAAATATATTTCCTAAAGAACTTATCCATTTCCCATTTAAAAATTTAATTTTAGTCAAATTTAATGATTGAGGTTTTTTTTGAATGAAGCAGGATAACATTGTTACACCACATTGTGGATCAGGATGCTCCATGTGACTAAGGTTATTTATCATAACCTATGATTGTTTTTTTACAATATAGTATTAACTTGATTTATTTTAGAAGCATATCTATTTCCATCTATATTTGAATTCATAGGAGGAAAATCCCTACCAGCAATGATATGGTATTATTCTATCCGCTAGGTTCCATTTCTAGAAATAATGGAATATAATAGTTTAGATCCTAACATTATGAAACATAATTTATCATATCATAACTAGTTAATAAAATAAACTAAATCGAAAATATATATAGAAATAATGAATGAATCATTAACCTACTTTATTCATATAAATTTCAAAATTCTATCGTAGGGTTTTGTTATCTAGTCTATGTTTTCATAACAATAGTTCCCTATGTTTCTACTAAATATTCTATCATACCCATGGTAAAGACCCAATCCTGAGTAGCATAGATTCAGTGACATTTTTTATTACACTAGAATAAGTTAAATTGAATCACATAGAAATGTACCAAATAGTTTAGCATTCTTGGTGAAGTAGATACATACATTATATTCACATTAAAATTTAAAACAACAAATACTACAAAAAAATTGAATTAAATTTCCATTATACCCTCATTATATATCCCTTCATATCAATCATAAAATAAATCTTGGAATCCTTTGAAAAAATAAAACACAATAAATGGGTTAAATAATATTCCCATTAAAGGAAAGAATACATTGGTTGAAATGAGTAAAAGAGGAACAAATATTATTCGAAGAGAAAATAAATAAAATGCATTCCATTTAATCATTAACATCAGAATAAAACAGAATAATGAAATGATGACCAAATATTTCCATATAAATAATCCCATGATAATTAAAATTAACCATGGAGAAACCACTAATCTAATATTCTCCTGGAATACTAATAACTGAATTCGTAATTATGGAATGCATAAAATTTGACATCAGAAATATACTATCGTTGATTTTTGTGAAGAACCTGACAACATCAAGGTATTGTAATGAGATTATTATAAATTTGAAATACCTCAGCTAAAACCTCAACTATATTGTCTCACAAGACCCATTGATGCATGGAGGGACTATAATGCTATAATCCAATCACTTACTAAGTCTAAAGTGTTCCTCACATGAATTAATAATATAATTAAACAAATTAAGAATTTTACACATTTGAATAACTAGTAATAAAAATTATCAATACTTCTCACTCAAAATAATCACAAACCATCCATGTAAATATGACGAATTATGTCATTTTTTATATACTTATAATAATATTTTAGATATAATTCTTACATTGGTAAAGATACATTAAAGTGATTATTGGAAAATTTCATGATGAAAATTCCATTTTTCACATTCACAAAACACATATGAAAAAATTTAAAAGAAATTAAAGAAAAAAAATATTTTCATTTAAAATAACTATATATGATTGTAAATGAATATTAAAATAACTATGTAATTATGATGGAGGGAAAATATTCTTAATCCATATAAGTTAAAAAATCCTTCCTTCAATATTTTTTAGAAACATCCCAATGAACCATGTCTATAAGATGTAAAAAATATACCTCTCAAAAGATTTTTAAAAAGTAAAAAATGACTATAAATGACTATAAATAATAATAGGGGGATTTTAAAAATGTTTTTTAATGTTTTTTTTGTCATAAATAGAAATTAATTAGAAATATTCCCCATTGGAGACTTTAACCTAAACAATCCTAAATAATGATGATATTGTAAAATAAACCCTTACAAACTTGTAATCAGTTAAATCATATGACCCATGAAATAAATAACATAAAATTAAAAATTATATACCATGAAGACAAATATATTCATGAAAAATTATATCTATGGGAAAAATATACACCATAGTAATTGAATTAGTAGGGAATATGAAAAATGTATTATTAAATTATGTTTGAGATAGGAAACCCTTCCGAAGGACATATAATTGATGTTATCATTAATCTAATGAATATTTTAGGTATAGAGACTATAAATACACTTAAAAAATTTGAAATATTCTATATGTAAATAAAAATTCATTTCACACACAATATTATTAGTATATAATAAATTAAATAAATGAATACGCCAATGCATGAAAATATAGTTATGAAATCATTTACCTTGGGATTTCCATTAGTTAAACATGATTTAAATTCAACTATAATTGTTTACATAATGTTATTAATTTATACTATAAAATTTATGTTATTATATATGATTCTTTTATAATATCTTATCTTATATTTGTTAATAATATTTCATTATTATCCTTTTTTCAGGTGTTAACGGCTTCATTTTCCTATGCATGTTTTTTCATGTAGGTCCTTGTTATTGTATATAGGATGTTGTTCAACCATATCCATAATGATATTAAGATCATATATATCATATTGGATCAATATAAAGTTCTTTAAAATCAATCTTTAATGTTGAAAATTGAAAATGAATCGCATCACGTCGTGGAGATTGTAGATCGTACATACGCGTGAGCAACAATATAATTCCATTAATGGGTGGAAATGTAAATAATTGGATGAAATATTATTTTTTCAAAAATCAATATAATTACATAAATTTCATATATTTTCATTATTTATATAATTATACCTATCTAAATAAAGTGGCGATGAACGATAAATTACTCCATGGTGTAGAGACGATAATCTGTATATATATAGGTGCGATGAATTAATTTTTCATAAGATGAATAAAATGTTTAATATGATTTATTTACATTCCTAATAAAATTTAAGAATATAGTTTAAATTTTATTTATTTATTTACCATGTAATCAAAACAAGAAGAAGAAGTAGAAGAACAAATAAATATGAAAGATTCAGTAAAGTTGATTACATTCTCTTAAAGAATCCCCATTTTGGTTTCCTCTTACGAACACTAGGGTTTGTCTCATTAGGATACAAAAACATAAAGAACTCTTATAAGTATTTGGGAAGATACATGTTTAGGTTTTTTTGAATTATAATTCTAAAAATTTCATGAAGGAGTGATGGAGGAGGTTCCCTTTATTAATTGAGGTAAGAGGAACTTTTGGAAACTCTAAAACTATTAAATTAACATAAACTAACAATAAATTTAATATTGATAAAAATTAGATATTTCAAAGGTAAGATGTGGATGGTTATAAATACTCTCATAAAATATTTGTTACACATGATTAGTCTATATTGGTACCACAATCATTTGGTTCTATCAACTATTTAATCCCAAGAACTCTTTCCATGACAACATGGATTTATACTCTGTGGGGGTTCATATAATAACTCTAAATTTCAAAAATAACCTTAAAATTATGATTTATTACATTTTAATCATTATAAAAATAATTTTTATAAATATTATATTTTTAGTAATTTTATATCATTTAATAATATGTTATTTATTTTAATGGATCATTAATTTCAATATTTGCACTATTCATTACATTGAAACTAAAAAAATAAATACAACAAGTTAAATTGGATCAAAATATTTTTTAACATCCAAAAAATATAATAAATGTTTATTAAATTCGGGGAGTACATTAAATATATCAAATTATATTTATATTAATATTTTTATATCAGTGATTTGACATTTCCATAAATTAATCAATTTCTACGTCATCATTCTAAAAGTAATTATGTTAATTATTTATTCTGTAAATATTAAATATAAATTACCAAGATAAATATAAACATTTTTTTTGTTTCAAATAATATTTATTATTAAGGGTATATTTTGAATAACACTATATTATAAATGTTGTAGTTAATAAAAACCTACGTATGATATCTTTTACATTTCAATAAAATAAAATAATATATGAGGATTAAATTCATTCAAGTGGATACAAGATGTCATAAATTTAGACCAATGATAATTTAATTTTACACTAACTCATATAATAAAATATGGACATTTGTAATGGTAATTGTTTTAATCATTATCACTATTATTTCTACACTAAATCTCCAGATTTACCATTGACTATGGAAATAAAAATAACAAATTTTATAAATCATATTGTTATGAAATTTAAGGTATATATTTAAATATAATCTAGAATTCTTGAATTCGAACATGGAATCAATATTAAAAATTTTCAAACACTTAAGGGGATAAAATTATTATAAAATCTTTCAACTAAACTGGTCTTAGATAGAGTTTTTTAAAGTGAAAATTTTCCAATGCTTAAAAACATTTAATTTTAGAATTAAATATGAAAAATATTTGGTTTAAATTAATTGAATTAATTTATTTGTAATTTATCTAATTATAATTAAAATCCAATTTAAAATATAATTTAATTTTAAATATAATTTAGATGAAATGATAGTTTTCAATTAGAATGCATAATTTTTCACTAATACTCAGAAAATTGAACATTCTTAAGAAATATCAACAATTCAACCTAACATAATTTTGAAATTTAAATTTCAAAAATGAATATTAATTTATCAAAAAAAATTATAATGTGTCGTAATTTTATTTTATAACAAATAATTAATCAAAAGTAGAAATAACTGTAACACCCCAGGTAATTAAAGAATATGACATCTTTATATTTATCCATATTTGTGAATAAAATATTAATATTACTTTAAAGGGGATGCTATGCTCGATGGCGTACCCAACACGCAACAACGAGTTTCTTGGGAATCTTACGTTGCATTCTAATAATAAAATAATATTATTTTAAATTGTAGTTAACGCCTAGCCGTTGTAATGGCGGGAATGAACATAACTAACTACAAAATAATTATATAAGTTTGTCAAATATTTTTACTCTTTACAATAAATTTTAGAGGATTAAAAATGCAAATGAATCCAGTTTTTAAGCGAAAACATTCTAATATTCTTTAAAAGGTTGATTAACCGCCTTTTGATGGCGAAACCATTTTAAATCCACTGTTTGAAAATTTTATAAGCTATATTTTTAAAAATAAACATATTATTTATGATTGGGACATTTAAACTTACCTTGGGTTAATTTTTGGTATTTTTCTGACAATGTTCATTTTTCAATGAATAATGAAACATACTGCATTTTACATCAAAACTGCTTTTTCATATAATTTAATTATATGGTTATATTATATTTTTAATTTGTTTTAAAGTTTAATTAGAATATATTTTTACCTTGTAATTAAATGATGATAATTGAGATTAATTTCACTTTGGAATTAGGCATACACAAGTGCCAAACTTTTCATAAATATTGTTTCTAAAAAACCCGCTATTTGTTTTGACAACGGGAAGTTATTTTAAATTAATTATTGCAATTTATGTGTTTGGAATTTGGTAAAATGAATTACATATTTGGAATCATAAGTTCCAAATTATGTAATTAAGACTCTTTTGTTTTTGGACATTATGAATAGTAACGACGGTAATTATCTTTAATTATTTTGATTAATGAGTAATCGGGTAGTTAAAGATAATAAGATAATATCATAATAATAAAAAATGACCACGTAATGTGTCCTATGGCTACTGGTTGTCTCATGGAAGACCATGGGATTCCTTGTGCCAAACTTGGGGGCCCCATGGAATCACTTTTGTGAGAAAGTGACTTTTTATCTATTTATTTTTAAAAAATGTTAAATGTGACAAAGAATGTATCACCAATGTAAAATATTTGTAAGTTTGCCTACATAAATGATCTTTTGGACTATAAATATTCATTGGAACGATAAAACTATTTCCTACATCATAGTAGTTTTTTTATAATTTTTATACGTTAATTATATTAAATTATTTATGACATCATGATGATGCAGCGATGACCTCATTATTTAACGATTTAAATAAAATGGAAAGATAATGTAAAATATAAGACCTAAACATGTCCAAAACCTATTGGATGGGTGGATTTAGAACCCTTATCACCTTATCCTTGAAAAAAATCAATGTGGGACCATTAAAATCTGAAACGCATTTGGAAATAATGTTACATTTTATAAATTTCCAAGAGTGCCCCTCCTCTCCTCTTATAAAAGGACCCCACCCTACCTCCTTACCCACACTTCCAAATCCTTTGTCTCGGCCCAACCCTACCCATTTTGTCTCTCCACATCCCTCTATAACTCCTTGAAGCCTCAATTTGGGCAGAATCCATTACAAGGAAGCCTTTGATCTCAAATCAAAGGAAGTTACCCGATTTTAAGGTAATGTCTTCACTTGAGTCCTTTTGTTTTATTTTGCTTTTCCAACCCCCTAAACTCTTTTTATTCTTTTATTTTGTTACAACTCCAGTATATTCAATATACTAGGATATTTTTATAAGAAGTATTCGAGCTACACTTACACACACCTACATCTAATGGTTAAAGAACATACTGTTTCCGTGGATGATGAATTTCTGCCTTCCGAAACGATGATTGTTCAACATTCTTCTAACACTTTCAAAGGTGGCCATTAAGATGCAAATATATTTATATATGATATCTAATATGTTTATGTTTTACTTAAGCTTCTGTATTTTTCATTTATGGCATACCTTTATGGTTTCCATTATGGGTAAATGCGATATCTTCATTTAAGGAAGTGCGGACTACCACCCCCTCAAAGTGATTTGATTCGTTAGTACCATATGTGGTACGTATAAAGGATATATTTAATGATATTATATATGATACCATACTTGAATTAAAATACTATTATGTATCATTAGGTTTTAATTCCATTAAATATGAAATAGAAATGGAAGTAGCGTTCATGCGTACGTACGACTTACCGTCTCCAGGAACGGTGCATTTCATTTCTTAACTCTAAATGTTATGTAATATTATAAATGCATGAATAAAATGGATATATATGATATATATGATATCTAAATCATCAATACAATTCTGGATATTATGAACATTTGGCCACACGAACAACATGTAATTGTAAGAAGTCCACTTTCGACTTAAGAACCAAATATCGGCAAAACAAATATTATTAACTTAAATGATTACATAATGGTTATGACATGTTAATAAGTGATATAAAAGGAATAATGAACTTGAAAAATGTTCTTAAGGAAGTATAAATTAACTCATGTTTATTATTCAGGAGATTAAAGAACGATCGAGTCAAGTCGGACCCAAGGTAAGGGATCATACTCCCCTCTTTCTTTTTAAGTACAATCTTTTATGTCATTCCTTTTAAAGCTCATCTGTCTTGTTATTGGGATGTTCTTTTACATTAATCTTACTGTAATTTTTATGTTCAAATTATGAGAGACCCTATTATCTCTCATCAATCCATTTTGTAAGTTTTGAGTTGCGCCGTTAGGCTGCCGAATTTTCGTAAGAGATATAACCTCTCTCTTTCTTTTTAAGTACTCTCCTTTATGTCACTTCTTTTAATATCCTCTTTGTTATGATGGAGGATGTTATTTTATATTTCTCTCACTGTACATTTTATGTTAATATGATGAGATACCCTATTTCCTCTCATCAATCCATTTTGGAAGTTTTAAGTGGCGCCGTTAGGTGGCCGAGTTTTTGTAAGGGATTTTTCATCTCACTTTTATTCCCGTGAGATTTATGCTACATTTGCAACAATTTCCTTTGAGTGGTGTATGTAATGACCATTATTATACACTTTATGTAGTATAATTTCATTTATGGGTATTCACATCTTCATTTTATGACCCTTCTTCCATGGGGTGTACATTTCGAAAGTTACCCAACTCAGTAAGGGGACCTTTCACCCTCCTCATTTTAAAAGACTTCTTTTGTTATGCCTTTTAATTCACATACTATTATGTTGGGATATGTTATTTTACATCCTTATTGATGTAAATTTTATGTCCAAGTGATGAGATTCCCTTTTTATCTCTCATCAACTCATTTTCTGAATTTTGAAGTGATGCCGTTAGGCTGTCGAATTGTACCAAGGGAACTTTTTAACCCAATTTTGATTTCTTTGGGTTCAACATGTAGTAATTGAATATGTCATCTTTTGAATATTTGTTAATGACCTTTTATTGTTTTAAAATTAATATCCACTTATATTGGGTGTATTTATATTTGTCACAGATAATTTTTAGATTGAATTATCCTTAATTTAAGGATACATTCTTTATAAGGGAATTCATCACATTTGACATTTTTATCGAGACTTCTTTGTTGTTTTGAACCAATTCACTCTTATATGGTGTATATACTGTCCTTTGGAATATTATATCATGAATCCATTTATTCTCATGATATTATAATGTTATGACTAAATGTTATTCCTCAATTATTGTATTCAAGTGTCTCTAATTTTGGTAGAACCCCTTTAACCGAAATATCGCTTTAAATGTTTTAATTATTTGTTCTTATTAATATCCATGTTTTAAAAGTGGTTTTAAGGATTTATTTATATGGATATTAATGGTTTAAAATTTTAAAAGCTTCAAGGTGGTATGTGACTTCGTCTCAATCTCCTTTCATTGAGGCATATTTTGTTTTATACACAACCTTCTTTTATACGGTGTATAAACCCCTTTGACTTTTACGTTTATTCAAAAGGAATCTTTTTTATACGAAGCATTTACTGAAAGACAAAAGGGAATGTTTTTGTCATACGTATGTAGCGACAACGACTTCTCTGCCACCATGACCATTATTTGAGTTTCAGATTCCTCTACAAGCCATACCTTTTTTTAAAAGAAAAATAAATACCATGTTTTACTTTTCTTTTATTTTGGTATTGAAAATGGTTTTCATAATGTTTTTATATCAATGTGTTGTATTGATATCTTGTGATTGAAAGGTGGGAATGTTATGTTTCCTTTATGAATGTTTTATGTGATATGATTATGTTGAGGTTCTTGGGCATTATTATGAAGACGAGTGGTTCCGTGATAAACTAAGGGCGGGTGAGCCCGATATAGCTCTCCAATGCATTGGGTAACGCGAAGGAGTGAAACGTTAAGGTTTCTCCGAAGAGATTTAGGGAATATACTGTGGTGGGTATTCCAAACGTAACCAAGAGGGTTACTCCCTACGTAATAATGTTATGAATGCCTCAAGATACCTTTTATGTCTTATGATTTATATGATTTATTCATGATTTGATATGCCTATGTTTTATGGGTAAAGTATGATTTCATTCTAATGTATTTATGAACTCATGTTTCCTTTCCATACTTTTATAACTCTTACTGAGATTTTTATGCTCATCTCAAGTTTTTGAAATGTTTTTCACAGGTCAAGGGAAAGGTACATGATGTGATGATAGTGTCAAGGATGTGTCAAGAAAGAATCCATGTTTTATTTTAAATATGTTTCTGTTGATGGGAAGAATGAATACTATCTTTTATGTAACCACTTTGTCTGAATGTGGAATGTAATGAAAGTTTTATGATCTAATTATCTAAAACTCTAAACCTGAAAAGATCATCAATGTGTAATCTTGTAAAAACTCAAGATTAAGTAAGGTTTAAGGCTGGGGCCTTATAATAACTACCTTTAGAATAATTCATATTTTTATGCATAAAAGAGAATATATTTTTTTTCTTGTAAAAAGATCATAAGATTAATATTAAACATTAGATAGAATATATTATACATATATTTAAATAATATAAATATTTTTTAATCCATATTTTCATTATTATGTAAATCGTATTCACAACAAACATTGTAACAGCTAGTTTATAATTATAACTTTTAATTAATAATATTTTATTGTTCAGTTACGTTTGGGTTTTCATTTAACATATACCATAAAATAGATTAAATTTTAAAAAATAAATACCATGAAATCATTTGGTTTTCATAATGACTATCATATCTCACCACTTTTTGTTGTTTTATTTCCATAGGATATTAGGAATTATTTTTTAATGATATCCTGGGTTATGCTACTGGGAGTAATTGAATTCTCATAAAAAATTCAATGTATAATTTTTTGAAAATTTAATTAAAATTTTAAATTGTTATATTTTTCACCACGAATATTATAATATTCATTCATTTGGGACATGAGCTATTATATATATTCCAATGTACTGAAACACAACACTAAATCTGATTAGCTGGGGTTGGGGTTGCAATAATAACAATGGGGGAGTAGATTTGAACAAAGGGTAAAACGTATACGACCAATTTAATTTTCACTAAATTAAAATAACATATCAGGTAAAAATATATTTCATTATTTTTAATACATATATGAATAATTCAATATTGGTGGAAATTATTTTGGGTAATGTTTTTTTTATCTACCCAGTGTATTTCATATACTAATTATAAATCAATACCAGATCCTAAAATGAATAAATAAATCAATAATAAAAAATATTCCATATTCCATATGAAACAAAAGAAATCTTTTCTCAAAATAATAAATATGATAAAAATAATAATAATGATGTCTCAAAATAATGATGTAAAGGATCTCCCAAAAAATTGGAAAACACTCAACAATTTGTGAAGGTGACACAAAATGGATCACTACTAGAATGTTGTTTGAATAAATCATAAAGGGTGTTATAAGAATCCATAAATAAATTAAATCCGTGAAATATATAAAAGTATTAGTTTATTTTTTTACATTTTAGTTTAAGAGGACATGTGATTCAGAAAAATGTCATACACATTTAATTTGAAGAAATAATGTAAAAAATATAATAAAAGTGAATTTCTAATAGAGTGGCTAAAAATATGGTGAATAAATTTTAATATGGATAAATATATTTATAAATTGGAATAAACTAAGAAGGTTAATGAAAAAGAGGTTATTATACATGAATAAATTATATTTAATGAGTGGTTTTACAAGAAGTATGATTCTATGATTGAATAGAATCTTCATGTCTGGTGAATGAAAGATATTCATGTTTAAATAATTTTTCCAACTGTTTCTCAATATTAATAATAAACATTGAAGAGGGTTGATGAAAAATAAAAATAACAATTCCCTAAAATAAATTAATTCAAAAAGGTAAATCTATAGAATAAACAAAAAAATAATTTTAATCTATGACAAAGTCTATACTACCAAATAAATATCATTGTTGTAAAAATAAATTGTATCCAATCATGAAGAGTTATCCAAATATTAATGTTAGAGATAATGATAGATCATGGATGAGGGATGATCCTTAATCCTGGATTTTTTTTTATTGAAGGGTAATTAAAATCTCCCCTTATTCACAATTATATTTATTTTTATAAAAACATCAATGGAATTGATAGAGAAAACTATATAATTTTTTGAGTGAGTTTTCAAAAATATTGTACAAAGAGTAATATAAGATAATTTTATACTATTATACACCACGGTAAAAAGATAATTTTATAAAGATTAAAACAAGGATTATAAGCTAGTTTATGGATATCAATTTAGTCTTGGTCGAATCAGTTTTTATTTTACACTGGGGTTGACCATTTATATAAATATACAGATAACACAAATTTTGTTTCTATTGAAAACTTGTGGTCTTATCCTTCTATAAACAAAAAGCAGGATTAGGTTTTTATCTTAATATAATGTATTAGATTAATATTTTTTGGAAATTATTAATGATTGAAGAATATATTAGGACTACATCCTTTAATATATATATATATATATTTTATATTCAATAAGGTAGAGATTAATAGATTCCAAAATGAAAATAAATGTACATTGAAGTATTTTCTCGTATTTATAACAAACAGAGAGGGGAAAATTTATGTGATCTTATATTGGAGTTTTTTATATAAGAAAATGTAACAAGAAATTTTGATAGCATTAATAAGTGTTTGGGAAGATAAAGATGAGATACTATTATTTGAAAAATAAAAATATACAAGTTGGAACTTCAAACAACTGGTTGGATTGGTTCATGAAGAATCCCCTTTATAGAAGAAGTGGTCTTCATTGAAATGGGAAACATCAAATGATTTTATAATATTTTTTCTTTTTAAAAACTATTTATGTGATCGATGGCTTCACACACATTTAATATAAATCTAAAATTTATAGTGATATATTAATTAGATAATATTAATAAATGAGACTATTATAATATAGACTTTGACTTAAAAAGTATAAATTAAAGTACAATATTTATTTAATTTTCATAGATGAGAGATAAAATAACACAATGAATTATAATTCTTCATTATTATGAAAATTTACCCATGATTTTAAAGTGGTAAATACACTAGGGTTATCCTTTGTACAATCCCAAGATCAATATAAAAAATTATGGCTTAATTGAAATTATATCGTAGAGAAGTTAATTGAAATTAAAATTACATTGAGATCCATGCTTCTAAATCCATCAACCATAATAGCCACTATTTATTATTTAATACTTATATAATATAAGATGATATTATGGGGATTCATAATAATAAATTTTTATTATATAAAAATTTAAATATAAAAATAACAATGTTTCTGTAACACCCTGAGATTTTATGAGAAATTTGTTTTGTGTCTTATGTTATACGCAAAACCAAATGAATCATTCATAGCACACAATACGGACTTGGCTTGCATTACACGCAATCACGACCTTCCTCGATAGCGTGTGTAGTACGCAATACTGGGTTTCACTAAACAACAATATATTATTATGAACTAGCTGTTATGAATAGTATTAACTACATTTTGAATTTTATTATTCATCATACAAATTTTCTAGAACATGGTAAGAGAACAAAATAAATTTTTCGGGTAAAATAAGTATTTTTCAAAAAATGCAGTTTTGTCGCCTTTTGATGGACCACCCACATTAAATCTTATTTTTGACATGATTATAAGTTCAATTTGAAAAAATAAAAATCTTCTTTTGAATCAAGGTATAAAAATTTACTTTGGATAAATTTTTGATATTATTCTGATAACTTTTATATTTTGATGAATAGTAAAAATACGCTAATTTTTTATTAAAAACAACTTTTTTCATTGAGATAATTTATATGGTTAAATTATAATATTTAATGGTTTTAAAGTATAAATAGAATATATTTTTACCATTTAATATAATGTATGTCATTAGCATTAATTTCACATTGAATTCATAGGTTAAAACATTTCAATCTTTGGCAATGTTTTAACTTCTAAAACCCGTTTTTTTAACAACAAGATTTATTTTAAATTAATTAATGGAACTTATATGTTTTGAATTTTGAAAAATGGATTCAATATTTGGAATCAGTGGGTCCAAATTATGTTAATAGGCTACTTTTTTATTTTTGGGTATTATGAATAGTAACTACGGTAAATTTTATTTACCATAGTTAAAGGTAAACCAGGTACTTAAAGGTAAATATAAGATTATAAAATTACCCTAACACCTGACAAAATCCTATTGGATGACTAAAAGTCGACCCATATCACCTAATGGTCGGATTATATTCATTTAATGGACTTTGTTCCATGAAAATAATCTAATTATTATTAAAACCAAAGAATGTGACAACATGTCACTTTCTTAAATTTTATAAGTATAATAATTTTAATTTTGTGATAAAATTAATGAAACATAGAACATGAATAGTATCCGGAACGCTAATACAATTATCTACATCATAGGAATTTATTTAGAATTTTTAGGGATTACATAAGTATCATTAATTATGACACAATAGTGATGTTGAAATTATTTTATTAATTAAAATATCAAATAAATGGTTTTAAAAATATTAAAATAAATATTATATGAACTATTTAATGTGCTCCACTAATTTTCTAGATACATATGACATTTTATGAATATATTAAATCTTTTAGTTCGAACATATCTTCTGTATATATTTTATTTAAATTCAAATAAATGAATAGTGTCAAAATTGACACTATTGTTATTTTATAAAAATAACATATTATAAAATTGATTAAAAATCAGAAAAATATTTAAAAATTATAAATTAAAATTTATATGGTCTAAAATGTCATAAAGTGTCAATTTATGGAAAATTCAAAACACATATGTAATTATTTATAATAATTTAAAATTTAGAATATTATTACCACAAATAATATTAAATTGATAAATAAGGATAAATCAGGTTTATAATGTTTAAAATAAATTCCTAACATGTCTAAATTTTATTGGTTGATGAGATTACAACCCTATCGCGTCTAATATTTGGATATGATTCATTTGGGATGTTTTTAAGTGGGTTTTGGATTTAATATAAACTAATATTTCTTATATTTCCAAAGGTGCCCCTCTCCTCCCTTATAAAAGGGCACCTCCTCCCTCTCATCCTCACACAACATTGAGACTTCATGCTCGGAAAAACCCTACCCATTTCACTTCCCCACTTCCCTAGAAACATACTAGAGGTCCTGGTCTTCTTCAAAGACCAATTTTAGTGCCCTAAAAGGAGGTCTCAAAGAGGCGTTTCAAAGAAGAGGTAATGTGCGTTACCGATTCATTCAACTCTATTTCTTCTTCTACTTCTTCTTCTTTAGTTGTTTCATTATGAAGTAATAACATCATTATCAATCATATACTTATATGTTATTATAAGTATGAAACAACCCTATTTCACCATCTATCCATCCTACGGAAAACGAAATCACCGCGCGTGCGTACGTACGGAATACCGTCTCCACGCCGTTGTGTAATCTATTTTCAATCACCACCTTACATGGATGGGTATAATGGTGAAAATAAATAACTATATATGATTATTGTAAAGTGGTATTTATTCTTAAATAGTATACATACACTCCAATACAATTCCATGATCATGGGAATGATATCATCGCTCATGCGTACGTACGGAATACCGTCTCCACGATGTGCTGTGATTCATTCTACATGATCTTCATTGCATAATGATTATATAAATGAATTGAATGAATAAATATGATATATAGTACACTAATACCATTCTGGAAATAAGGTATCTATAACCTAAAGGGTAGAATAAGAATTTATTTGACAAAACACGCATAAGAACAAAAAGTAATAACCACCCGAATAACAAGTAGCAATGAAATATTATTAATAAGAAGCTAAGAATATAACCATATATGATATAATAACAATGATTATGATTCTGGAATAAGTCAATGACAATATTTAAATCATTATACAGGAGGTTCAGATACTTACGAAGCAAATCAGACCTAAGGTAAGGGAAAATATCACAATCTCATTTTTATCCGAGATTGTTTATACTTTGGTATTTAATGGGGTGTATTTTATCATCCACATCCATGTTCCCTCAATATGTAATATTGTTTCCATCCACCTAAAATTGTTTAAATCCAATTTTACCCTTTAGTGAGTTTTTAGTAAAGGATATGAAATGAATCTTTTGTCGTTTTTCGTACGAGGTACTTTTTGACTTTTCCGACAAAAGTACGAGAAGAATGTTTTTTTAATTTATAAGAAATGAATAGATTTTTAAAACATTATTTCCATGAAACTTAATTTACAGGTTTTAATGTTTATTTTTAATCAACATATTTTAGTTTAAAATTGTATGACATGTTAAGATAGGAAAAATGTTTTTGAAGTAGAAAGGATATTTTCCTCAAGAATGGAGTTCAAGTGTTTTATAAAAATTATCTTCCATCTAAGATAATATAGGATTATATTTCTATCCCTATAATTACATTTATTTGATTATGTTGTGATGGAATTATTTTTATGAATTCATTTATCTTATATGAATTGTTTTATGATGTCACGATGTTTAAGAATCCCATTTTTATTACATGGGTTATGCAATGATGTATGATTTATGATTTTGTGGGACACATAAGAATGGTATCATTATGAGATTGGTGGGACCTATATCTCCCTCCAATGCATTGGGTAAAGATTTTATATCTCATGAGATAGAAATGGCTAGAACAGTAGGTTAAACCGGTTTAGTGAAACAGGACTGAAATGAGAAGTGAACTCGGTTCAGAAATGGACTTTGTCCACTAAGATAGTCTTGGGAATGAGTTTTGACTACTAAGAAATTATTCTATATGATTATGTGTGTATGAAACAATGTTCCATGTAATATGTTATGAATTTTGTGATTACATTTCACTACCATGATTTATCCCTTGTTATGTAATTATGATCTCTTTTGCAGGGTCAGATTTCCAAAATGTTATGTTCTTATGAATTTTATGTGATTGATATTTCTTGTAGTTACCCTTAATGGGAATTTGAGGTCACCCTTTTGTATGTTTTCTTTCCCCAGGTCAGGAAGAAGGGTATTAAGTAAGATACGCCAAAAGGGACTATAGATATGATGAAATAAATGGGAGATAGTGTAGATGCTTTATGAACCAGTTGTTTATGTTTCTGAGTTTCTAAAAAAACTATAATTATACGTTCCTTTCATGGTTTTGTTATATGTTTTCATAAGTTTACTTCAATTTTTAAGTACTAACAATGTATGTAAAGTATGGGTCATTATAGTTGGTATTATAGGAAAGGTATAGTCAACCTTTGGAAACTAGGATGTGAAAGCCTTAGTAAGAATCCTAAGGATAAGTCTAAGAATAGAACACAATCTTAGGGTTTTAGAAATGACCATGAATAACCTAGGATAAGACCTTAAGTGTGAGATTTTATTCTTTATTATGTGGTTTTCCTATTATAATTAGTGTTTCTCACACTATTCTTCTTGTTTTTAGTCAATGGATTGAACCCGAAGGAACCGTGTTAATGAGGAATGTGACGGGCAATGCAATGATTGTCCCCCTGAGCAACCAAACATTATGGGAGCTGGAATGAAAAATCTTGTATCCATGCTCACACAACATTCTCAAGCTATGAATCATGAAGGAATTCCAAATGAGCAAAGGAAGGAGCAACATTCTGTTGAATCCTTCATGAGGTAGTGTCCGCCTCCATTCAGCGCGTCTACTGATCCATTAGTTGCTGAACAATGGATCAGTACTACTAAAAAGATATTTTCAGTTCTTCAATGTTCTAAACATGATAAAGTCATCTTAGTAGTGTATCGTTTGGAAGGTGATGCTGATCAATGGTGGAATATTATCAAGAATACGAGGCCAAGAGATGAAATTGAGTCCCTGGAATGGGATGAGTTCAAGAACTTATTTTTCAATAAGTACTTCCCTCGTATTCTCCAAAAAAAATTGGAGAAAGAGTTTCTTGAACTGAAGCAAAAGGATAATGAATCTGTTGGTACCTATGAAGAAAATTTTACAAGACTTGAAAGGTACACTTATGGTATTATTATTCAACCTGAGAGTAAGATCGATCGATTATTTAGTGGCTTAAAACCAAGTTTTCGAAGTGCGTTAGCCATAAGGGACTTCAATAACTATGAGGAAATTGTTCGATGTGCTCTCAAGGTTGAGATGGATATTGGTGTAACCCATCAGTCACATGGGTTTGATAAGAAGAGGAAAATGGAATTCAAAGGAAAATCTAAAGACCACACTGAAAAGAAGATGCATTTTTCCTTATGCTCAAAGTGTGGAAAGAAACATGGAGGAAATTGTCTTAAGGGGACAGGAAAATGTTATAAGTGTGGAAAATAAGGTCATCGGGAAATTGAATGTCGAAATAATGGGAAGAAGATGTCTAATGATGCAAACAAAGGAAGGTATACACAGAATGAACTTACTACACTTCAATATTTCAAGTGATAGGAGATGGGGAATTATGATAATCAATGACCAAATCCAAGGGTTAATGATGATGATCGACGTCAAAAAAATCTTAAGGCCAAAGACAAAGGAATGTCACATTTAATTACTATCAGCAATGTGGAGTACGACAACGAAGTGGTGAGAGGGACCCTTACCATCCACTCTAAAGTAGAAAACGTTTTATTTGATTCTGGATCCACCCACTTTTTTATTTCTGAAGAATTTTCTAAGGGTATCACCGTATTACCTCAAAAATTAGATGTTGAGTTGGCTGTGACAACTACTAATGGAACTACAGTCGCATAAAAAGTTTACAATTCTTCTCCGACTGAAGTTTGTGGGAAAGTGCTTCCTGAAAATCTTGTGATCCTTCCTATAGTGGAATTTGATGTCATTCTTGGCATGGATTGGATTTCTTTATATAGAGCTCATATCAATTTCCAAATAAGGGAAGTCAAATTTCATATTCCAGATCAATCTATGATCATCTATCAATGCAAGGATGAACATAACCTTCCAGTGGATATTTCTTCCATCTTATGGGTCTTGATTCCACTAAATGAAGGTTATTTAACTCAAATGGTTGGTGAGAAACTCACGATTAAGAATATTCCCATTGTACGGGAGTTTGATGATGTCTTTCCGGAGGGATTTTTGGGTCTTCTACCAAATCGTGAAGTTGAGTTTTCAAGAAAACTCGTACCAGGTGCTTTAACTATTTCAAAGACACCTTATAGAATGGCCCCAATTGAGTTGCATTAATTGAAGAAGCAACTACAAGAGAATCTTGATAAAGGATTCATACGCCCTAGTGCGTCACCTTAGGGAGCACCTATTCTGTTTGTTAAGAATAAAGATGGATCAATGAGACTCTTCATTGATTATCGAGAACTTAACATGATCACTATCAAGAACAAATATCCTCTCCCACACATTGATGACTTATTTGACCAACTACGCGGAGCTCAATAATTTTTCAAGATTGATCTTCGTTCAGGGTATCATCAATTAAGGGTCAAAAGGGAGGATATACCAAAGACGTCTTTCCGTACAAGGTAATGACACTATGAATTTATAGTGATTCCATTTGGTCTTACTAATGCACCTGCTATCTTCATGGATCTTATGAATAGAGTCATTAGAGACTATCTTGATCAGTTTGTGGTAGTCTTTATAGATGACATTCTTGTCTATTAAAAGAGCAAGGAAGAACATGAAGATCACTTGAGAATTGTATTGAAGACCCTGAAAAAGGAGAAGCTTTATTCCAAATTTACCAAGTGTGAATTTTGGCTTCAAAAAGTTGCATTTTTGGGTCACATAATCTCAAAAGAGGGGATATCTGTGGATCCAGAAAAAACAGAGGTTATCGAAAGATGGTCGAGACCAACAACAGTAACTGAGATTCGAAGTTTTCTTGGTTTGTTTGGATATTATCGACACTTTGTGAAATATTTTTCAAAATTATCTAATCCACTCACCACGTTGACTCGGAAAGGAGTTAAGTTTGTTTGGATGGAGGAATGTGAAGAGAATTTCAATAAGTTGAAAAGAAGGTTATCCAGTGCACCTGTACTCACAGTTCCTTGTAGTGGAGAAAGGTTTGTGATCTATAGTGATTCATCCAAGAAGGGATTGGGGAGTGTTCTTATGCAAAATGATATGGTGATAGCTTATGCCTCACGGCAGTTAAAAATCCATGAGCAAAATTACCCAACTCATGATTTGGAGTTAACTTCGGTAATCTTTGCATTAATAATTTTGAGGCATTATCTTTATGGAGAATGGTGTGAAATTTAAACTGATCATAAAAGTTTAAAGTATATTTTCACACAAAAGGAGCTGAATATGCGCCAATGAAGATGGTTAGAGTTGATTAAGGATTACAACTGCTCAATTCATTACCATCCTGGGAAATAAAACAAGATGGCAGATGCATTAAGTCGACAAGACCATGCCAGTTTATCCATGATGAGGATCAAAAAAGATCCAATATTTATGGATTTACAAAGGATGGATCTTGGAAATATAATGGAAGGGGGAAAATCGTGTCTTTCTCAAATGAATGTTCAACCATCTATAAATGTGAAGATTAAAGAGGCACAAAAATAAGATGTAGAGTTTCAAAAGAAGGTGAGAAATGTTCCTGAATTCAACCTTGATTGTGATGGGATAATAAAGTTCAGGAATCGGGTTTGTGTTCCTCCCATCCCTGAATTAAAGAAGGAGCTGCTAGATGCGGCTCATAGTTCTTAATTCTCTATTCATCCTGGAAGCACGAAGATGTATAGGGACCTGAAAGAGTACTTCTGGTGGGATGGCATGAAAAGAGATGTTGCTGAATATGTCTCTCGATGCTTGGTTTGTGAGCAAGTTAAAGCAGAGATACAGAAGTCTAAGGGGATGTTACAACCATTACCCATACCCAAATGGAAATGGGAAAACATCACTATGGACTTTGTCACCGGACTTCCTAAAACATCCAAAGTAAATAATGCTATCTGGGTCATAGTTGATCGTCTTACAAAGTCTGCACACTTCATTACTATTAGAGAGGATTTCTCTCTAGATCAGCCTGCCAGGATATATGTAAAGGAAGTGGTAAGATTGCATGGAGTACCACTTTCTATTATATCTGATCGGGATCCGAGGTTTACCTCAATGTTCTGGAGAAGTCTTCAGCATACTCTGGATACAGAGTTCGATTTCAGCACTGCTTATCATCCTCAGACAGACAGTCAGTCTGAGAGGACAATTCAAACACTAGAAGATATGTTGAGAGCTTGCTCTATAGATTTCAAAGGTGGTTGGGATCAACACCTACCTTTGGTGGAATTTTCTTATAATAATAGCTTTCACTCCAGTATTCATATGGCTCCTTATAAAGCTCTCTATGGAAATAAATGCAGGACCCCAACTTGCTGGGATGAAGTTAGGGAAAGAAAGCTATTAGGACCTGATCTTGTTGATGAAATGGTAGAAAAGGTCAGATCTATTCAATAACACATAATAGCAGCTCAGAGTCGACAAAAAAGTTATGCCGACAACTGAAGAAAAGATCTAGAGTTTGAAGTGGGTGATAAAGTGTTCTTACAAATATCTCCATGGAAGAGGGTCATGAGATTTGGAAAGAACGGAAAGTTGATCCCTAGATATATCGGTCCTTTTGAAATTCTGGATCGTGTTGGGAAGGTAGCTTACCGATTAGCGCTTCCACCGAATCTCTCTCAAGTTCACGATGTGTTCCATGTATCTCTCCTGAGAAAGTACATAACTGACCCTTCACATGTACTCAGCTCAGAAGTTGTACCGCTGGAATAAGATCTTTCTTATGAAGAAAATCCAATAGAGATTCTCGATCGTAGTGAAAAATTCCTACAGAAAAAGACCACTCGCTTGGTGAAAGTTTTATGGAGGAGCCATCAATTAGAAGAAGCTACATGGGAGCTTGAGGATTTGATGAGGGAGAGGTATCTTCATCTGTTTGTTACAAGTGAACAATTTCGAGGGAAAAATTCATTTTAAGGGGGGTAGATTGTAACACCCTGAGATTTTATGAGAATTTTTTTATGTCTTATGTTATACGCAACACCAATGGAATCTTTCACAGCACACAATACGGACTTGGCTTGCATTACGCGCAATCACGACCTTCCTCGATAGCGTGTGTAGTACGCAATTCCAGGTTTCACTAAACAATGATATATTATTATGAAATAGCTGTTATGAATAGTATTAACTTCATTTTTAATTTTATTATTCATCATACACATTTTCTAGAACATGGTAAGAGAACAAAATAAATTTTTTCGGGTAAAATAAGTATTTTTTAAAAAATGCAGTTTTGCCACCTTTTGATGGCGCACCAACATTAAATATAGTTTTTGACATTATTATAAGTTAAATTTGACAAAATAAAATTCTTCTTTTGAATCAGGGTAAAAAAATTTACTTTGGATAAATTTTTGATATTTTTCTGATAACTTTCATATTTTGATGAATAGTAAAAATATGCTAATTTTTAATTAAAAACAACTTTTTTCATTGAGATAATTTATATGGTTAAGTTATAATATTGAATGGTTTTAAAGTATAAATAGAATATATTTTTACCATTTAATATAATGTACATCATTAGCATTAATTTCACATTGAATTCATAGTTAAAAACATTTTAATCTTTGGTAATGTTTTAACTTCTAAAACCCGTTTTCTTAACAACGGGATATATTTTAAATTAATTACTACAAGTTATATTTTTTGAATTTTGAAAAAAGGATTCCATATTTGGAATTAGTGGGTCCAAATTATGTTAATAGACTACTTTTTATTTTTGGGCATTATGAATAGTAACCACAGTAAATTTTATTTACCATAGTTAAAGGTAAATCGGGTAATTAAGGGTAAATATAATATTATAAAATTACCCTAACACCTACCAAAATCCTATTGGATGACTAAAAGTCGACCCATATCACCTAAGGGTAGGATTAGATTCATTTAATGGACTTTTTTCCGTGAAAATAATTTAATTATTATTAAAACCAAAGAATGTGACAACATGTCACTTTCTTAAATCTTATATGTATAATAATTTTAATTTAGTGATAAAATTAATGAAACTTCGAACATGAATAGTATCCAGAAATCTAATACAATTATCTACATCATAGGAATTAATTTAGAATTTTTAGGGATTAAATAATTATCATTAATTATGACACAATAGTGATGTTGAAATTATTTTATTAATTAAAATATCAAATAAATGGTTTTTAAAATATTAAAATAAATATTATATGAACTATTTAATGTGATACACTAATTTTATAGATACATATGACATTTTATGAATATATTAAAGCTTTTATTTCAGACATATCTTCTGTATATATTTTATTTAAATTCAAATAAATGAATAGTGTCCAAATTGACACTATTGTTATTTTATAGAAATAACATATTATAAAATTGTTTAAAAATCACAAAAATATTTAAAAATTATAAATTAAAACTTATATGGTCTAAAATGTCATAAATTTTCAAATTATGGAAAATTCACAACACATATGTAATTATTTATAATAATTTAAAATTTAGAATATTATTACAACAAATAAAATTAAATTGATAAATAAGGATAAATCAAGGTGATAATGTTTAAAATAAATTCCTAACATGTCTAAATTTTATTGGTAGATGTCATTACAACCCTATATCATCTAATATTCGGATATGAGTCATTTTGGAAATTTTTATGTGGGGTTGGGATTTAATATAAACTAATATTTCTTATATTTCTAAAGGAGCCCCTCTCCTCCCTTATAAAAGGGAACCTCCTCCCTCTCCTCCTCACACCAATTTGAGCCTTAAATCTCGGCCAAAACTTTCCAATTTCACTTCCCCACTTCCATAGAAACATCCTAGAGGTCCTGGTCTTCTTCAAAGACCAATTTTAGTGCCTTAATGAGGTCTCAAAGTGGTGCTTCAAAGAAGAGGCAATGTCTGTTACCGATTACTTCAACTCTATTTCTTCTTCTACGTCTTCTTATTTTGTTGTTTCATTATTAAGTAATAAAATAAGTATCAATAATATACTTATATGTTATTATAAGTATGAAACAACACTATTTCGCCATCTATCCATCCTACGGAAAACGAAATCACCGCGCGTGCGTACGTACGAAATACCGTCTCCACACCGTGGTGTAATCTATTTTCCATCACCACCTTACTTGGATGGGTATAATGGTGCAAATAAATAACTATATATGATTATTTTAAAGTGTTATTGATTCTGAAATAGTATACATACACTCCAATACAATTCCACGATCATGGGAACGATATCATTGCTCATGCGTACGTACGGAATACCGTCTCCATGATGTGATGTGATTCGTTCTACATGATCTTCATTGAATAATGATTATATAAATAAACTGAATGAATAAATATGATATATAGTACACTAATACCGTTATGGAAAGGAGGTATCTATAACCTAAAGATAAGAAAAAGAATTTATTCGACAAAACACGCATAAGAACAAAAAGTAATAACCACCCGAATAACAAGTAGGAATGAAATATTACTAATAAGAAGCTAGGAATATGACCATATATGATATCACAACAATGATTATGATTCTTTAATAAGTTAATGATATTATTTAAATCATTATACAGGAGTTTCAGACACTTATGAAGGAAATCAGACATAAGGTAAGGGAAAATATCACAATCTCATTTTTGTCTGAGATTGTTTATACTTTGGTATTTACAGGGGTGTATTTTATCATCCACATCCATGTTCCCTCAATATTTAATATTGTTTAAATCCACCTAAAATTTTTTAATTCCAATTTTACCCTTCGGTGAGTTTTTAGTAAAGGATATGAAAGGAATCTTTTGTCGTTTTTCGTACGAGGTACTTTTTGACTTTTCTGACAAAAGTATGAGAAGAATGTTTTTTTAACTTATACATCATGAATGGATTTTTAAAACATTATTTCCAAGAGGCTTCATTTAAATGTTTTCATGTTTATTTTTAATCAACATCATTTTGTTTAAAATTGTATGACATGTTAAGAAAGGAAAAATATTTTTGAACTAGAAATGATATTTTCCTCAAGAATGGAGTTGAAGTGTTTTATCAAAATTATTTTCCATATAAGATAATATAGGGTTCTTCTTCTATTAATATTATTACATTGATTTTATTATGTTGTGATGGAATTATTTTTATGAATTCTTTTATCTTATATGAATTGTTTTATGATGTCACGATGTTTAAGAATCCCATTTTTATTACATGGGTTATGCAATGATGTATGATTTATGATTTTGTGGCACACATAAGAATGGTATCATTATGATATGGGTGGGACCTATATATAACTCCAATTAATTGGGTAAAGATTTTATATCTCATGAGATTGACATGGCTGGAACGAATGGTTAAACCGGTTTAGTGAAACAGGACTGAAACGAGGAGTGAACTCGGTTCAGAAATGGACTTTGTCCACTAAGAAAGTCTTGGGAATGAGTCTTGACTAACAAGAAATGATTCTCTATGATTATGTGTGTATGTCACAATGTTCCATGTTTTATGTTATGAATATTGTGATTACATTTCACTACCATGATTTATACCATGTTATGAAATTATGATCTCTTTTGCAGGGTAAGATTTCCAAAATGTTATGTTCTTATGAATTTGATGTGATTGACATTTCTTTTTTTTACCCTTACTGAGCATTTAAGTTCACCCTTTTGTATTTTTTATTTCCCCAGGTCAGGAAGAAGGGTATTAAGTAAGATTTTCCAAAAGGGTCTATAGATATGATGAAATAAATGGGAGACAATGTAGATTCTTTATGAACTAGTTGTTTATGTTTCCCAGTTTCTAAAGACACTATACCTATACGGTCCTTTCATGGTTTTGTTATATGTTTTAATAAGTATAATTCAATTTTGAAGTACTAACAATGTATTTAAAGTATGGGTCATTATTTTTTCTTTTATATATATGGTTTTATACATTTAACATTCTAATAAAATATTCTTTTTTGTGGTTTTCAGTTTTGAAGAAATAAATTAGATGAAATTTTTGGTGTTATTCAAGGAATGATATAATAATATCATAGATGAAATAAACTAAACTACTATAATGAATATTTATATAATTATTCTAAGATTAAAAAAAATGTTTGAAAAAAAAATTATTATAGTATAATATTTTTTTTCTTCTAAAAACTAATATTTTATTATTTAGTGTGATAATTTTATTAATACATAAATTTTATAGATATAAAAAATGAATAACAATTAACCAACATATTATCTATCTACTTAGAAATGATGAAAAATTCATTTTATGTTATAATGACATATTTTCAATAAAATTGTTTTTATCAGTGAAATTTATTTTTACCATAATATAATAAATTAATCCAAATTTTTAATGAAATTAATGAAATTGATGAAATCTATTGAAAATATATATTATAAAATATATTTATAATCATATCATAATTTTTATGGGAAGGACTGGGAATAAATTAATTTCTTTTCATAAATATACATTAAAAAATGTATTTATACATTATCTATGATAAGATTAATGTTAATTTTAATTACATTTAAAATTTCAATGAATTTTTTTTGTATGTGAATTCAACAATTTAAATTTTTTAATGAATTTGTTTTCATTTTTTCATAAAAATATGTTATCATGGTAAAACTTTGTCACAATGATAATGGTTAACTGGTTTAAAAGGGTAGGTAAACTACGGGATAAAGACATAATTTTGGAAAAACACATACTAATTTTATTGTATGAGTGGATTTACAAAAATTATTATCCTATATTTGAAATTGAGATAATTTGGTTCCACATTAATTTATTATAACATTTATAAAATTTTAAGAATCATTTTTTTCAATACTATTGCTCATCTCACTTATAATAGGCTCCCTTCATTATCTCCATTCTCCATAGACATTGATAATCATATCATGAAAAATTCCATCCAAAAGCACTCCCTGAAATATATTTCCCACATTAAAGAAGATATTGTCTCAATAAAAGAAAAATCTATAAAGACATACGTACGTTCATAAAAGAGGATATCTTTGTTATGTAGTAATCATTTTATCTAGTTTTGTCATAGATTTATATTATCTTATAACTCTAAAATATTTTATATAAAAATCCTAATATAATGAAACAAGTATCATTAGTATACATAGTTTTATATTTTTTTGATGGAATTAATATTATCTAACTTCGTCAAATTTCATAGAAAATGAAAACATCAACCCTGATATGTGTGGACTGTCACCTCTATGAAATGATGTATTTCATTTCTCTTCCCAACATTAAATGGATGGTTCAATAAATATATTTATGTAACAAATTATATATTTATAATATTATAGTGATTCTAGAATGGTAATTTTCCCATTATATTGTTAATATTAACAATAAATGATTATATTAAATTTATTAACCAATAATGAGAACATTAAAATATTTTTATTAATATCATTCTATTTAAGAAAACATATTAAACTATAAATGTTTTTACTATATGAATTCATTAAATATTTCATTTCATTTTTGGGGATTTTAAAACTATTCAATAACTCCATTGATTATGGTCAACATGATGAAGCAGGTTGGATAAATAGACTAACCATCCGCAAGTGACCGAGGATACAGAAAATTATTAAATAAATGAACAAAATAAAATAAAAAATATTCCACAAAAATAAGACACACGTAAAATATATTTTTAATCACATATCTAATAACATTTATTTGACATTAAAGAGGTTATATTAATGCACCAAGTGAGTAATTATTTCTGTTAAGGTTTTATAGTCACAAATTTCATTCAGAAAGACATGATTTGAATTATAAAACTATATTTATTTATAAGGGATTATGTAATTTATATTTATAATATTATATCATAACTCATTTTCTAATCATATTTTTTAATTTTTTTATCATTGTATTTCATTCAAGGGGTCTTATTTTAAAACCATTTTAGATTTTTTCAATTATTTTAGCCATCAATTTTCTACCCATATCCTAATTATATATGTTTAATGTTGATTGTTATTATTAATTATTGAATGATTGTATAAGTTCATTTTCAAATATATTTTATGTTTTTATACTGTGGTTTGAAAAGTTTTCTTTAAATATTTTCATTACAAATATATTTATATTTTATTTATTTACAAAAGGGAAACAAATAATGTTTGTTTAAAGTATACTAATTGAATACAGAAATTGTGTCTTTATATGTTATCGTGATTTTTTCCATATTTTCATAGTTTATCAAATAAAAGAATTTTCTAATATTCCTATATTTTTTTAAAAGTAATATCACTAAATAAATGAATACATATTCTTGTTTTATAAATCATATTTTTAATGTTTTAATGAATTTAACTTTCATCATGGTCAAAATAATTTAATTATTATTTATATTAAATGGGGATATAGTATAATGACACAATCTACCTTATTTATTTGTATGTCTTATAATGATAATTTAATGAATTTACATGAAACTAATTTATTTTTTATAGGTTTTTTATTCTGTGAAGGAATGATGGATGAAATTACATTCATTAATAATATATAAATATATTTTATAATTATATAATTGGTGGATTACTATATATCCTACCATGTAATTGGATAATGTTTTATTTTTTATCAAATAATGATTTAATTTGTTTTAATAATTGGGTTTTCTTACAAAATAATGAAATAAACTTATTGTTTTCATAATTTTATATATGGTTGAAGTTGGGTTTTATTAAAATGATATGATTACCTATGATTATGTTTAGACAACTATTCATTTTTTACACAATATTATGTTATGTTTCCATGTTTTATAATTTATTTACATATTTAAACTAAATGGAATATTTTTAAGATTCCATGATGGTTATTTTATCTCATTACTAGATCTATAATTTTATATATCTCTTGTGACTCTTTATTATTATTGTACAATCTTTTAAATCATATTTTTTTGTAGAATTTAATTTTTATCAAGTATTTATGATCTATACAACAATATTTTATTGATATATTTTCATAACTAATATTTTTAGGATATAATTTATTTTTTATTTATCTTATTGATAAATAATTATAGGAATATTTGTGAAATGATTCCTCATGTAAATTTTTTTATTGGATACGTATAGTGATTAAATTAGGAAAAGTAAGTAATATTTTCATATTTTTAAGCATGGTTTCACTCATTTGATATAATATCTAGTATGTAAAATGTACTTTTTTATAATAATATCTTGTCTTAGTGGTTTGGTTCATCTTATAATAACTAGTACGACTTATGTATATCTATTTCTCAATATTATTTTGGGGATGTTGATGAATTCCATGTAGTTGATGATTTTTAAGGATTTATTAATGAATCTTTATTAATGAATTAGAATATAGATAATATTAAGATGTAAATTCTATGAATCACCACACATGAACACTATTTTATTAGGGTGATGATATATTTTGATAATGAATTAAATTTTTTGAAATTGCTTAACAATCCATTTATATTATTTGAATATGTCTTACTAATATTCGAAGGAGTTATGAAATACCATGAATAATTGAATATGCAACTGTAATTCACTCAACACACTTTATAGGACACAATGGATACTATTTAAGGAATATCAGAATGCCTTTATAGTGTATATATATTACAAAAATTATATGTTGAGTAGATGTTTTAGGATTAGTTAAAGACATGAACCCTACTAAGGTATTCATAGGGTAAATACCATATTCATAAGGTACCTCCATAATGTATGAATTTCATTTGTTATATTAAAATTATGATAAAAAATTCATATGATCCATATAAACCTTTATAGAATATAAGAACATCCTATAGTACAAAGTGTGAAATCAATACATGATGAGAATATATGACTGTAGGATATATAAAATATTTGGGAAAAAATATTCATATTGAGTAAATTATTCCTTTCATGAAACCAAAAACTCCTTACACACTTTAAAAGAAGTTAAAAAAATACTTTTTAGGTATAAGGAAATTTCATGGGTACACAAACTCTTATGAACAACATGAAGTTTAAAATACACTATGAAGGGAATATGAAATTTTTTAAGGGAAATTTTATGGTACATGATTAGAATAACTCTATGAATAATAAATATTAATGAATAGAATAATATTAAAATTTATATTATAATAAATTATGTGAAAAAAGACTTCAAGTACTCTTCTAAAAACAAATGATTATAATTTAGATATTTCAACACACTGTCATCGTATGAATTTAACATCATAATTAGATTTTGACACATTATGATTAATATTGATAATCCACCATCAAGTAAAGGGTGGTTTTTTTAGGATAAATATGAGGTAAAAAAGGGATATTCAATATCACAATCCATGGAGTTGTGAATACATTGGATAATTATAAAAGAATTAGAAATCATTATTTTGGAGGAAACATATAAGTTATGATATTTTTTGCAATAATGTGGTAAAAAAGAAGCATTGTCTTAAGGATTATTTAAATAATGAACATGAATTATATTTGAATTAGATATAGAATTATAATTTTTATTTCTAGTTAATTTGAATAATTAATAGATACATGTTACATGTGAATTAAAATGAAAATATTATTAAAATAATATTCACTTCATTTTCACCTAGTTCACTTTTAATATAATCTAGTTTATGGATATAAATTTAGTATTTTTCTTCTATAATCATGTAATAGGATTAGGTTTCAAACTTCATATAATGTGGTAGAATAAGATATTATGAAAAATATTGATGCTTGAAGAAGATATTTGGATTCCTTCAATTAAAATATATTTTTTTATTATCAATAAGGGGGATATGAATTGAAGGAATCATGATATACTATGTATATAGAATTATTTTGTGGTATTTAGAACAAAATGATGTTATAAATTTAAGAGATTTTATGTTGGTTTTTTTTAATAAGAAAAGGTACGAATAATATTTGATACCATTAATATGTGTTTGGGAAAATAAATATGAGATACTACTGTTACAAAAATAAAATGAAATACAATTTGGTACTTGGAACAACTGTTTGGATTGGTTGACAAAGCATTACCTTTATAGAAGAATTGTTCATTATTGTAACAGGTAACATCATATGATTTTATCATATATTTCTTATTAAAAATGGTTGGTGTGATTAATGTCTTGATTCACATGTACTAAAAAAATAAAATTAATAGTGATATATTAATAATATATTTTTTAAAAATTATACTATTATAATATAACCATTTAATTTACAAGTATAAATTGATGTAACATATGTTATTAAATTTTCATGGATGAGAGATGAAATTACACAATGAATAATAATTATACCTTATTTTGCGAATTTAGCCAATATTTTAAATTGTTAAATACACTAGGGTTATCCTTTGTACAATCCCATGCTCAACATAAAAAGTGATGGGTTAATCGAAATGATATCAAAGAGAATTTTATTAAAATTAAAATTATATTGAGATCCCTGCTAGATAAAAAATTACCCATAATATGCAACATTTATTATTTAATCTTTATATCATCTAAAATGGTATTATTGGGATTAATAGTAATAAATTTTGATTGTACAAACATTTAAATAGTAACATATTAAACTTTCATTTATATATATTTTTATACATTTAAAATTTTAAAAAAATATTCTTTTTTGTGGGTTTCAATTTTAAAGAATTATATCAAAAGAAATTATTGGTGATATTAAAGGAATTAAATTATAATATCATTTAACAAATAAACTAAACTACTATAAATAATTTTTATTTAATTATTCTAAGATAAAAAATATTTTCTTAAAAAAATAATTATTATAGTATAATAAATTTTTCTAAAAACTAATATTTTATTATTCAATTTGTTAATTTTCTAAATACTTAATTTTTTTTGATATATAAAATAAAAAATAATTAACTCAATTTTTATCCATCGACTACAAAATTATGATAAATTAATTTTATTTTAAAATGAAATATTTTACGAATATAGTTTTTATTTGATAACTTTAGTTTTGTAATAATATAAAAAATTAATCCCTAATAATGAATGATGTTAATAAAATTTAGTGAAAATATTTTTAATAAAATATATTAATAATCATCTCATCTTTTTTAGAGGAAGGAAGGGGAATAAATTCATTTCTTTGCATAATGATACACTAAAAAATTAGTTTCAATACATTATCTATGTTTAAATGAATGTTAATTTTAATTACATTTAAAATTAAAATCCAGAAAAATATTTTTATATTTTTATTCATAGAAATAAATTTTTTTATTTTCTTTTATTTCAATTTTCCATAAAAATATCTTATAATGGTAAAATTATGTCACAATGATAATGGTGAATATGTTTGAAATGTAGGTTAAACTAAGGGATAATGATATAATTTTGAAAAAAACACATTCCAATTTTATTGTATGAGTGGATTTTAATACATCATTATCCTATATTTGAAATTGGGCTAATTTGGTTCTACTCTAATTTATTATGACATTTATAAAATATTAAGAATCATGATTTTTCAATACTGTATCTCCTCTCACTTATAATAGGAACCATTCACTATCTCCATTATCCATAAACAATGAGAATAGTATAATGAAAAATAAAAACAAAAATATCTCCCTAAAATACATTTCCTACATCATAAGAGATCCTGTCACAACAATTGACTAATCTACAATGACTTAACTACATGCCTCAAAGGGGATATTTGAGGAAGTGGTAATAATTTTTTCTAGGTTTTTATAAAAATTATATCATCTTATATCATTAAATGTTTTTAAATAAACATCATAATATGATGAAATAAGTATAATTAACATACATGGATTTAAATTTTTTGATGGAATTACCATTATCTACTTTCCTAACATTTCATAAAAAATGAAATGATAGATTGTGGTATGTGAGGACTTTCACCTCTATGAAATGAAGTATTTCTTTCTTACTCACCACATTAAATGGATTGGTCGATAAATATTTTTATATAAAAAATATGATATTTATAATATTATTAGGAATCTAGAAGGATAATTCGGTCATTATATTGTTAATATTAACAATAATTTATCATTGTAAATTTTATTCACCAAAAACAAGCATACTATAATACTTTTAGTAATATTAGTATATTTTTTAAAACATATTAAGCTATAATGTTTTTCACCATAATGATTCATTAATAATTTCATTACATTTTTGGAGATTTTAAAACTATTCAATAACTCCTTTTACTATGGTCAACATGCTGAAGCGGGTTTGATAAGTCGACTAACTATCCCCAAGTGACATAGGAGATAAAAAAAATAAAATAAATGACCATAATAAATTTAAAAAAAATATTCCATTAAAAGTAAAACAGACCTAAAATATATTTTTACGCACATACATAATAACATATATTTGGATATTCAGGAGGTTATATTAATGCACCATGTGAGTAATTATTTGTGTTAAGGATTTATCATCTCCAATTTCATTCACAAAGACATTATTTTAATTATAAACATGTTTTTATTTTTAAAGATTATATAATTCCAATTTATAATATTATATCATATTATTTTACACAAGTTATTTTAAATTTGTTTCTCATCATATTTCATCGATGTGGTTTTATTCTATAATTATTTTCTATATGTTTTGAAATATTTCAGCCATAGTTTTTACTCCCTTATCCTTCTAATATACGTTGATTGGAGAATGTTCTTATTAAACCATGAATGATTGAATAAATTCATTTTCAACTATATTTTTTTTACAGTGGTTTAAAAATTTATCCTTTAAATATTTTCATTAAGATTAATCTTTTTTATATTTATTTACAAGAGTGAATCAAATAATGATTGTTTAAAGTATACCATTTGACCATATTTAATTTTTTATTTTATCTATTATCATGTTTTATTCCCATATTATCATAGTTTTTTAATTAAAATCCTCCACTAATATATCTATAATTTTTTTAAGAGTGATATACCTAAAAAAAGAATATTTCTTCTTGTTTTATAAATCATATTTTTAATATTTTAATGAATTTATAATTTATGATGGCCATCATAATTTAATTATTATCTATATTCACTAGTTATATGGTATATTGAAATAATCTACCTTATTTATTTGTATGTGTTATGATGATGTTTAAATGAATTGGAATGAAACAAATTTATTTTTTATGGGTTAATAATTATATGAAGGAATGATGGATGATATCACTTTTTTTATGAATATATAAATATATTTTAAAATTATATGAATGGGGGATTTCTATATATCCTGATATTGCATTGGATAATGTTTCTTTTTCTTTTAAGATAATGATTTAATTTGTTTGAATAAATGGATTTTCTTACATAATAATGAAATAAATCGATTCCTTTAAAAATTTAATGTATCGTAGTAGTTGGGTTTGATTAAAATTTTATGATTAACTATAATGATTTTTATACCGATATTATATTTTTTACACACAATTATGTTATGTTTCAATTTTTTATTATTATTTTTACATTTTGTAATAAAAAGGAATATTTTTATGATTCTATAATGGCCATTTTTTCTCATTACTTGATCTATTATTTTTTTATATTTATTGTGATTATTTATTATTATTATACAGAATTTTAAATAATTTATCCAAGAATTAATTTTTTATCCAGTATTTATGATCTAATCAACTTTTTCTTATTCATATGTTTTCATAACTAATCATTTTAAGTTATACGTTATTTTTTATATATTTAATTAATTAATAATTATAAGAATATATGTGAATGGAAGTCTCATGTAATTGTTTTGGATATATATAATGATCAGATTATGAAAATCTTGTAATAAGTATATATTTTTAAGTATTTTTTCCGACATTTGATATAATATCTAGTATATAGAAAGTATATTTTAAGAACTAGATCTTGTTTTATGGGTTTGGTTCATCTTATAAAAACTATTACAACTTAGGTGTATGTTTTGTCTATATTATTTTGGGGATGTTGATGGATTCCATGTAATGGAATATTTTTTATGATTTATTGAGTAAACTTTATTCATGAATAAGAATATAGATAATATTAAGAATAAAATTCCATGAATCACCACACATGAACACAATTTTATTAGTGGGAGGATATATTTGGATAGATTTTTTTTAAAAGTGCTTAGGAATTGATTGATGTTATTTTAATATTTCCTACTAATATTTAGAGGAGTTATGAAATATAGGGAATAAGTGAATATGGAATTATAATTCACTCAACAAACATTTTTGGACACATTGAATACGTCTTATGAAGTATCCCAATACCTTTATAGTGTATAGATATAATATAAATCATATGATGAGTATAGTTTTGAGGATTCGTTAAAGACATTAACCAAACTAAGGTATTCATAGTGTAAATACCATAATCATAAGCTACCTTTCAATTCATAAATTTCATTTTTTGTATATTAAGAATACGATAAAAACATCACAAGAAATATATAAACATAATAGGATATAAAAACATAATAGGGTAAAAGTTATGAAATCTATGCATGATAAGAATAAATGTTCGTAGGTTATATAAAATATTTGTGAAAAATATTTGTAAGGTATAAATGAAGCCTTTTAAGAAACCAATAACTATTTCCACCCTATAAAATAAGTAAGAAATTTAATTTTTAGGGTATAAGGATATGTTTTTAGAAAAAAAATCGTACAAACAACATGAATTAAAAAATAAAATATAAAGGGAATATAAAATGTTTTATAGTAAATTATATGGTACATGATTAGAAGTACTCTATGAATAAATAATTTTAAATGAACAGAAAAATATTAAAATAAATATTGTAATAAATTTTGGGAAATTAGACTTCAAGTATTTTTCTAGAATAAATGATTATAATTTATATGTTTCAACTCACAGTTATTGCATGAATTTAACATCATAATAGAATTTTGAAGCATTGTGATTCATGTTGAGAATCCACCCTCAAGGTAAGAATGATGTTTTATCTGGATAAATATGTGGTAAAAAATAAAAGGGGATAATCAATATAATAATTCATGGAGTTTTAAATTAATTGAAGTGTTATAAAGTAATTAGAAATCATTTTATTTATGACGACATATAAGATATGATATTTTTTTCTAACAATGTTGGAATGAAGAAGCCTTGTCTTAAAAATGATATAAACAATGAACATGAACCATATTTAAATAATACATTGAATGGGAAGTTTTATTTCTAGTGAATTTAAATAATTAATAGGTAGATATTACATGGGAATTAAAATGAAAATATTATTAAAAAAATATTCACTTCATATTCACCAAGTTCACTTTGAATATATATATATATATTTATATTTGTTGGAAGAAGAAGACTGATTGCAGAGTATGAGAATACATATAATATGAAAAATTTTCAATGAAGGGAGAACCTGATGCATCCATGATTTAAACCTATGTGTTAAATAAGAAAAATGTAATAATCTTATGATATCATGATAACATAGAATAATAATGGGAAGAGAGGGGACATACACTATGTTTTTGTCGAAAAAACTATTTGTATGGAACCTTTGTTGAAGAATACATTATTATAAATTCACATATACTTTTATAATGATCCTCTTAATGATTAGGTGGAGAATAATTCCAACTTACAAGAAGGGATGCAGATCATTTCATTTATGCTGAATAAATGGTCACTAGTTCATGGAAATACCCTTAGATAACAAGTGCTACCAATATAAATAACACCACTACATTGGTATACTGACTATGGAATATAGTACAAATTATAAATTTAATGATACATTCTATACATATTTAGATGATACAAATCTTATCCTTTATATATAATTAGTATAATGTTTTAATCACCCAAAATTATATTTATAATTTAAATTTTTTACTCAACAAAGTCGAACATGAAAAGAAGTTGGATTTTGTGAAAATAGATGAAGCTTGCAAAAACTATTATGTTCTTTCTCTTATTCATTCATACAAGCGATACCATGGTATGTTTTTGTTGAAAACTAATATATTAATATATCTTAACTATGATATATTTTCAAGAATAATATCGCAAATGTTTGGGAGAAAATAATAACTTGTTATATTCTGGTAGTCTATGATTAATCCCGACCTAACCAAGATACCCTACATGACTCAATGGTCTCTAAAATAACTACAATTTCACATGAAAATCACCTTTCCTCTCCATAAATTTTCAAAAAATCGTTTTCAATTCTAAAAAATCAATCTTACGCTTTATTTCCCATTTAAATTCCAGAATAATAACCATAAACTACATTTACACATATTATTTCATGATTTCTATTTTTATCATTTTCCAACCATATTATACTCACTATATAATTGATTAACGACATATATCTCGTTATATTCATTAAACTACTCATTTATTCAATGTATTAATTGATTCATATTTCTCATTCATCTCATATATTTCCTCTTTCTAATCGCACCCATTCCATAAAATTTCCAATTTCCAATTTCATTTATTACACTAACATTATATTCCATAGAACATCTATATTGCAAACCCTCAGTAGGAACATATACATCGTATCAATTAAAACCATCAATTTCAATAATGACAACCACAATACCATTTTCACCTCTTCCAACATCAATTACATGAACGTGACCACCAAATAACAAATTCATTTAAATTAATATTACAACCATGAATTTCATACATCCACAATACCAATTCATTTCTAGATTTACGTAATTTATCATATTATAAAGGTTATAAAAATACAAATTGCATCATAAATTTTTATCATAGTATAACTTCTAAATTTACCAGACATTCAATAAGATCTTTATGAAATCACATTAGTGAACCATATCAAGAAATCATTATTTGATCATTCATTCTTAGTAAATTATTTTTATCAAGAAAAATCATGACTTCTAAATTCAATATATTAATGTAAAAAGTTTATTTCCATATTTATGTAAATACGATTTTTTAAAATTTGATTATAAATAATTAATGACTATGATGTAACAAATATCATGGGATAAAATCATATATTAGAAGAATAGAAAAATTCTAAATAGTTAATAAGTATCCATTTATCACATAAAATGAGAGTGAAAAATATAAAACACATGATATGTAGTTACCATATGAATTTAATCATTAAATTTTCTATATATATTATATTATTTATAATTATTAACCCAATTTATGTTAGAATAATTATAATAATATAATTTACCAAAAATAAATAAGAGACTTCTAAAATCCACCACCTTAGGGGGATGCATCCTCGACTTACTACAAAAGCATTATAACAGAGAGGCATATTCAAACAAATCATGAACTCATGGTGTTAAATCATAAGAAACTAAAAGTACAAAACTATTATCATATAAGGTTTTAAATGGGTGTAACTATTTTAAACAGTAGATGTGAATATAATTATTTTTCAAAATACCCCGTCTTAATGAATCATTTAGGGATACTCTTATGTGATTTAACAGTTTAAATTGCTATGGAAACCACTAAATTACATTTTAATTATATTTGATAAGAATCATATCATGATATTTAAAATTCAATAAAATTATGTCTAAAATCAATTACGGGTGAGTGAAATTATTATAAAAAAAATTACAATTTTAGGGAGATTAAAACTAAAAAACTTCAACCACGAAAATTATTTTTGTTCAAATTAGAAAAAAAGTATTTGTTAGTGGGTTGATTCATATTCCCAAGAAAAGTGAAAATTTTAAAATTTTTATTTAATCATAAATAATATTATATTACTCTTATAAAATATGAAACGAAACCAAGAAAATATGAAATTACCTTTATTAAATCAAGAAAAAACAAATGAAATTTGAATTTTTTTTAAATCATATGTAAATACACCTACATGACCATGATGTAGGGGTTTTATTCCCCTTTACCCTTGCAATCAATGGCAGACTTCCTAAATCATGGTCGCTTTGATTCTCATAAGCACACGGATCTAGTGCTCGTGAATAAAAAATTCTTGGATTCTCTCCTTCACAAGGTCAGTTCTCAAAAGCCCGATTTGAATATGGAAGTGGAGCATGATAGAGGATCCCAGGGAAACTCGATCAAAATTCCAGACCATCAAGAACCCTCGGGCTGGAGGAAGAGTGTTTTATCATTTGCAGAAGCGCTCTCAGGTTCTAGAGAGCCTTCCAAGGATGATTCGCATAAACCATCCAACATAACGAGATTGGATAATGGAGGCTTCTCTGTCGAAGCAGATCTGGAGGCTCTCCAACAAAGGATTGAACTATGTAAGTTCTCTATATTCGGTAGAGTGATCTACTCGAAGGGTAATAGACCCTGGCCGTATGCTGAACTAAAGAACCAAATCTCACATTGCTGGGGAAATAGGGAATAGAGATTAATCAATATCGGGAGGGGTTTCTTTCATATCATCTTCCAATCTGGGGAGGCCCTGAACTCGAAATGGATCATTGGAAACTTGCAGCTGAAGCCTGGACTTCTAAGGCTATCCGAATGGGATGTAAACTTCAACCCCTTCTATCTAAATCAATCCAATTCCCAGATTTGGATAAGGTTTCATGGTCTAAATTCGGTGTATTGGCACCCAAGGATCTTGAATGACATTGCATCTTGTATTGGCACTCCTATCCGAATGGATCAAAGGACCATGGATGGAGAGTTTCGTTTTTTCACTCACTTGATGATAGATGTAAACCTGGAACTGAAACGACCTAAAAGTATATCCTTCACTGCTAAATGTAACAGATCGGAAGTGAGAGTAGAGTATGAAAATATACCTCCTTTCTGTGAGGTATGCAATATGGTGGGGCACTCGGTGTCCAACTGCAAGATCCTACAAAAGAAGGTAACTGCTCCAAAAGAACCAGAATGGAATGCAGACATCAAAAGTAAGAGGCATAAAAATATCCCTGTCGAGCAGAATGGTGGCTTCAGGCAGGTTGATCCTTTGCAGGGTTCCCAGAAAACTCAGACAGTACTTCGTCCTGCCATTCAGAAACAAAGTCAGACCTCTGTCCCAGAAAAGCTTAAGCCTGGTTCTAATAAGAAACAGACATGGGCCAACAAAGTGGAGGAAGAGGAATCTCAAGAGGCTGAGGAAGAATTGATGAACTCTCTTCCTGAGAATAACTCTAAGATACTTCAAGACCTTGATTTTGAAATCTCAAAGGATATTTTCAACCTGGTTTTACTCTTCCAGCAAGAATTGTAGGAGGAATCCATCTTCCTTGAACTATATAGTGACATTTTGAATCTAGTATGCTTCTCAAGGGAGGGATTTAATGATAATGAGGCTCAAATGGACCCCTCTAAGATGAAAGACACTGCCAAGGCTGCTGTGGTAGCTTCTCAAATCAGTCCTGGGGAAAATATGAATGGTCAGAGTACTGGGCATGATGGACATCAAAATCATGGATCTGAAAACCTAAACAAAATAGGCTCTTCTGATACAAAGGAAATTCCTATAGATGCAGATGAACAAAAAAAATGGGAACACCAATAATGTACCAACTTTTATGGAGAATAGGTAAACTATGCCTGAAATGAGGAATGAAAACAAGGGGGAAAGCATTATGAATAGCAAGATGGATGTCTCTGACATGCTTGATGGATCCACAACTCCCAATAAAAAGGGTTGTAGACCTCCAAAAAAACCAGCAGGAAAAAATATGAGGGGCTTCATCCCTGGAACCAATTCCAAATGAAAATTCTGTTTTGGAATTGTCAGGGCCTTGCTAATCTGGAAACCATCAGATCCATCCATATGATCATCCAAAGGCATAAACCTGCTCTTATAGGCCTCTCCGAGCCTAACAAAATCTTCCTTCCCATTCTTGCTAACTTTCAGAAGTTGGGATTTACTTTAATTGAAACCAATAGGTGCTCAACAGATGTCAAAAGGCTATGGGTTCTGGCTCACTCTTCTCTGGCCAGCACCTTAATGGTTATCTCTAGTGACCAGCAGGTCACCTATTCCTTCAACTACCTTGGTTATGACTTTTCTCATACTTTAATTTATGCCAATAATGGGTACCAGGATTTCAGGAACCTTTGGCTTGAATTGGGATCCTTGAACTCTAGCATCTCGAGCACTTGAATCATTCTGGGAGACTTTAGTGCAATTTTAAACCCGGATGAGAAAATGGGTGCTCTTAACAAATCCATTTCTTCAAGACAAATTCGTGCCTGCGTAAACCAAAATGACCTGGTGGAGATCAATTTAGTTTGCTACAGATACACCTTGTATAGAAGGCATCTCAACACTTTTGTTTCCAGCAAAATTGACAGGGCCTTCATCAATGCAGCTTATTTGGATACATGGGGATCTATCTCATGTTCGACCCTTACCAGAATCAACTCTGATCATCATCCAATACTTGTGGATCTTTCCGAAAAGAAACCTAAGCACCCTTATCCCTTTAGGTTCAAAAAATCCGGGACAACTCATCCGGAATGTAGGGTCATTGTGCAGAGCACCTAGAATACTGTTAAATGTAGGGATGATGCCTTTGCTTGTATCGCCAAGCTAAAAGTCCTAAAGAGAAATATTAAACATTGGAGTAAGGATAGGTTTAGTACCCTTGATTCTGATATCTCCTCCCTTGCAGACCCATTGTAGTATGTTCAAGAGATAAACACTTCCAGTGATTTTTCCAATGGGAGCTTGGATGAAGCTGAGATAACCAATAAGCTTAACAAACTTCTCAATCTAAGGGACGTTTTGCAAAGAGACTCCTTCAAGATAAAATGGTTAAAGGATGGAGATCGGAAATCGAAATTCTTCAATACCCTCCATAAAATTCGAAAGATGTCTAAACCTCTTTCCCTGATCAAAAATGGAGATACCATCATTGATAACAGAAAAGACCTTGTGGAGCACATTATCCCTTACTACAAGAATCTCTTCAATGGATGAAATACCACCATTCCCCCTTTGGATGGTGTGATTCCAATACTTGTGAATCATGAGGATAACTCTATTCTCATTTCTATTCCTCTTGAGCCAGAAATCAAGGAGGCTATTTTTAGTCTCAAACCTGAGAGCTCTCCGGGCCTGGATGGTTTTGGTAACTTCTTCTTTCAACACTTTTGGGATATTATCTATGTTGATGTTTGCGGGCTTGTTACTCATTTTTTAAAAGGAGGGTCACTACCTCGGGGTCTGAATGCCCAGTTTCTTTCCCTTATTCTGAAAGTGGAGAATGCGACTGAAATTCACTTATTCATGCCTGTTTCTTTGGTAAACATTATTTACAAGATTATCTGCAAAATCCTTTCTAGAAGGCTTTCATGCATTGCGTGCAAGATTGTGTCTGCAAATAAGTTTGGAATCATCAAAGGGAGATCGATCTAGGATTGTCTTTTTACTACCTCAGAGTGTGTGAACCTTCTCAAAAGTCCTATCAGAGGTGGAAACATTGCTCTCATGTTGGACATCAGGAAGGCCTTTGACACAATGGATTGGGGCTTTATATGAATGATTCTAGGTATGTATGGGTTTGATGACGCCTTTATCAAATGGGTCAAGTCTATATTGTGCTTGCCTCACATTTCTATCCGTATTAATGGATCTCCTTAAGGTTACTTTGATTGCTCAAGGGGTGTTAGGCAGGGTGACCCTCTATCTGCGATCATTTTCTCCATTGTAGAGGATTATCTCAGTAGATTCCTGTCTCTCATGGATGACAATGGGAAGATGAAGACCATAAATGATGGAAAAGGGTTGGTTGTTCCATCTCATCTTCTTTACGCTGATGACATCATTCTCTTCACTCGAGGTGATAAGGGAAATATTAGGAATATCAAGAGAGCCCTTTTTCACTATGAGATGGTTTTAGGTTAGGAAATTAGTTGGGGCAAGTCCTTTGTTTACTTTGGAAGAAACTTCTCCTCTACCAGGAAGAATGATGTTATTAGAGAATTGTAAATTCGTGAAGAAGCTCTTCTATTCATTTATTTGGGGGTTCTAATTTTTTGGGGAAGGCCAAAAGCATGCTATTTCTCTAGGATTGTTGGCATGATCTGTAAGAAACTCTCTTCCTGGAAGGGGAAATCTCTCTCCATGGATGGAAGAGTTTGTCTTGTGAAGGCTGTCATCATTTCAAAAAAATTATACTCATTCATGGTCTACAAATGGCCTCTTGATGTTCTTAATAACATCAACACCTCCATCAGGAACTTCATTTAGAGTGGAAGAATCTCTGAAAAAAGCTTGCAACAATTCCTTGGAGCTCAGTCTGCAAGCCTTATGAGGATAGGGGTCTGAGCAAAAAAAACCTGACATGATTCAATAACCCTCTTCAAGATGGTTTTATATGGAATCTTGTCAACACTCAATCAGAGGCCTTAGCCTTCCTCAGGGCCAGATTCATTCACAAGTTAAAATATGGCCAAACCAAATATCTCAATTCATCGGTATGGCCTGCTTTTAGGAACATTTTTTCCAGAATTGATACTAACTCCCGGTGGCTTGTTTCAAAGGACTCCTCTCTTCCTTTCTTTAAATGCAAATGGAATGGAAGACACCTGGAAGATTTGGTCATTGACAATAACTCCAATCTGAATTTGGACCTGTCAATCAGGGAGCAATTGAGTTGCATGGAAGGTATCCCGAACCACATTACTTCCATTGTTGGGCAGTATTTCTTCTCCTCTAGGGAGGATTTCTGGGCTTGGTAGTTTGCCCCAAATGGCATCCTTTCCTCAATGGACTTCTACAAATATAGTGTTGGTAATGACTCGAGTTCCAATTGGATGGGTAAGCTGAATAATGGCTTTCTGAAACCCTCGCGTGACACTTTTTCTTGGAGATTAGAACACAGGAAGCTTCCCCTTGATGGATTTCTTCAAAGGTGTGGTATATCTCTCTATTCCAGATGTCCTTTATGTCATCAACACATAGAGGACTTAGAAAACCTCTTTCTCAGCTATGTGGTTGCCGCAACAATGTGGCAGGTAGTCTCGAGTATATTTAAAGTTTTACTGTCACGGGGAAGTTCAATTGTGGACTTCATGAAAATATGGCCTTCGATCAAGCATTCTCCGCAACTCAGGTACCAATTTTTAACTGCTGCGGAAGAAATACTTAGTATTTTATGGCTGTCCAGAAAAAAGGCAATCCATGAGTAGCAGAAATTCAGCAGTGGCGCTACGATTTCTGGGCTTCTCACTGCTGCTCGTGAGGCAGTTGTTCTGAGAACCTGTTTCTGCGTCAATTCATGCCAGGATCGTTCTGTTCTGAAGAGAATGGGAGTCCAGGGAAGCCTTCCTTCTCTTCATGACATGATTGAAGTTCTTTGGAAACCTCCCTTGCAAGGCTGGATTAAGATCAACACTGATGGAGCCTCGCGAGGTAATCCGGGTAACTCTGGTTTTGGGGCGGTTTTCCGGGATTATACTGTGTGTGTTGTTGGTTGTCTTTATGGTTCATGTAGGTTCTCCACTGCTCTTGATGCAGAGATGCGAGGTGTCATTGAAGCGGTTCAGCAGGCTGGTAGAAGGGTATGGGAGAAGCTGTGGGTTGAATGTGACTCCACTCAAGTGGTGATGGCTATTATGACAAGTGATCTCCATCTCTCTTAGAAGCTGACCAATAAATGGTCATGATGCTTGTATCTTCTCTACTCAAAGTAGCACATTGTTACACAGGTTTATAGAGAAGAAAATGCGGTGGATGATGGTCTTGCGAACAAGGGTGTGAATGGATCTGATTTTAATTGGGATGATCAAGTTCCGTGTGATATCCTTTCCGTTCCGAGGAAGGATCAATGTAAACAATCTATTTTTAGACTGGTGTAAGTGTTTTGTTTTTTATGAATAAAGGGATCTTGATTTTCTGGGTAGGATCTCAGTCTATTAGGAAAAAACCTACATGACCATGAAAAAATCTTTCAAAATTTGAAAGGATGCTTATTATTCACACACAACACACACATTTACACATGAATTACAAGGATTCTAGAATTAAGAAAACTCTTACATATGGGTTGATCAAAATTGAAGGTTTATTCCAGACATTACCATGAATCACTCAAATCCTAAGAAATGAATAATCCATTAAAAAATTTTATATTCCATTGAAATGAAACAAAATAAATTCTCCCAATAATTATTACCTAATTAAAATTTAATTAACCTCTTCTAACCACTATGACAATAAGGATTAAAACTTTTGGATCTTCACTCGATTTTTATTATTATTATGAAATAATAAAATATAATTTTTTATTATCAAAACAGTTTTGAGAAAAAAGTGAGAAACCAAATTCCATACAATACATCGAAATAAAACCATAATAGAAGTAAACCCAGATCAAGACTAATGAAAATGCCCCTCCCCAGCGACTAAATCATGATGTTAGGCCTCCACATTTGCATGACCACTTGGCTAGATGTCCCGTGCAAGGTAGCACGGGCCTGGTACCGATGGAATAGCCATACCCTCTCGAACTTCCAAATCCAAATGGAAATGCTCTGGTGAATTTTTACAACTATGGTCCTCATCTGGAATAGATCCTAGTAGAAAGCTGGTTGTATTCACCCAAAAAGTACAAAATAAACCAAATTCCAAAATGTTGCCTCAAATCACACCCACTCCAGAATCCAAAAACCGATTCACTGCCATCAGTACACCGCTATCCAAACACCCTCACCATCTTCACATCAACATACCACCAAAGACTTTATCATAAAATGCCTCCCTTTCCACCGGAACCACAAATCCAATAAAACCAATAAAAACCTCACCCAAACCATTGCAAAATTCTGATGTGAACATGCCTCAAGCTAAATGAAGATAAGAATTCACTTCCACTAAAAATGAATCTCCAATAGCATTCGTGTGAGTATATCAACAAGGAAAGAAGAATCCATATCCGGAGAAAATGAAAAGAAAATGACCAGAAAAAAGATCTTCAATCGGCATAGAAAATAAAATGAGGACCAGTAATTTCATGAAAACAGAACAAATCTAAACCATAGATCGATAGTTCAAGAACTGAAAGACTGTAAATGTTGATCGACGATAACTGTGCAGCGAAGGGAACATCAACGACGACACCGAACCAGAAAACCAGTCACTAACCCAGCATCACGAGCAACAGAAAAACAATAAAAACCATAAAATGAAAGAAAAAGCGAATAGTAAGGAAGCATCACCAGTATGCTAAAAGAAATCCACCCACAATCAAGATCCTGTCACCGCTATCTAGGTTGACCGCGAAGACAATAACATCACTAGAAGCTGATAAAAACCAAAAGGAAACAAATAGGTAAAAGATTCCATGGTAATAGAACTGAAAACCAAAAAAAATATGAAAATGACTTCCATGGAGTTGGGACTTCAAATTCTTATCCTATATTTCATAAAAAACAATGAGATAAAATGATGTGAAATAATGCAAAAAAATGGTCAGTGGATGTAACATCAAAAAACCCCTAAATGGAAGGGGTATAAAACCATGGGAAAAATATAAGGATCACTATCAGTAAATGTGGGTACACACTCCATAAATATTTAAAAGAGAGAACCCTCATTAAATATTCATTAAATACTAGAGAAACATCCCCACAAAATACTACAAAAAATGGGATTATATTAACAATTATGAGTTGTGGAATGTTATTCTGGTGATCTAACAAAAGGATCCCACTATTTTTTATATGAATTCTTTCACTTTTTTTCTCCACTCACACTCTCTGGTTTGGTGGGGTTTTCCACCCACCTCATACTAGACATTACCTTATCCCTTGATAGAAGAAGGGGTGTCTACTATCTGCTAATTTGTAAATCTACCGACACATCTCCAAAAATACTTCATATCTGCAAAACATTCTTCACACATCACAACAATACCGCTTGAGTATATACACCATTTGAACATATCAGAGTCAACTTCCACCACCTGTAAATCTTCCAGATTTTATATAGTTTGAATATTATTCATGTCCAAACATCCTCCCCCCACTATATCTCGAAAAAAGTTATATTTTACCTCAATGTGCTAAGTCCTGGAATTAAATGATGGATTCTGAGAAATTTACATGCCACCGTAATTGTCAAAAAATGAAATCTTTTCCTCTCTATACATGATATCTTCCAACAAACTTCTCACCAAAATCCCCTCTTTTTAAGACTTTATAGATTCCATATACTCGACCTCCATCATGGAGAAATTTACAGCTAACTGTAACTTTGAAATCCATCTCACAACTCCTCCTGCAAGAGTAAACACATCATATATAATGGACTTCAATCTATCAGAATATCCTCTAAAATCAGAATCAACATATCCTCTAATAGTGAAATATGATCCCCTGTAACATAATTTAGAATTTGAGATCTCCATGATGGATCTCAGGATCCTTTTCACTATGAAAAAATTCTCACATCTTAGATTCTCTATGTATTGACTAACTTCTCCGACTACATGTTCAATGTATGGTCTAGTACAAACCACAACAAACATTACACATACCACTAAAAATTCAAATGGTACTAGATACATCTCCACCCTCTCTGCATCATTTCTATGACTCATCGTGGAGGATAACATGAAATAAATGGGATAAGGGGTAGATATTGGCTTACAGTCTTTCATAGTGAAGCATTTTAAGACAGTATGTGGGAAATTCTTCTATAATTACCAAATCACCCCATTATATTTTTCTTCTTAAATCATCATACCTTGTAGATTGTTATTTAATCCCAAGTCCTTCATGTGGAACTACCAATCCAATTAAACCTTCATCTTTTTTATATGATCATTTTTAGGGCTTGCAACCAACATAGCGTCACCATAAATAGAATAATGATGAATTAATTACTATATGAATGCCTGAAATATGAACAAGGATCTAATGAAAGTCTGTTATGTCCATTTATCATTATAGATGAATCAAATATCTTATTCGAACACCTCGACACCTATTTGAGACCGCCAAAATGTTTTTTCAACCTACAAACCATGTTCTATTTTCCTTTTTCTGAAAAAAGAATGGGTTGGAGCATATCTATATCTTTAGTAAGATCACTATAGTGAAAATAAGTCCTCACATATAGCTGCTCTAGATGTAAGCAGTATGTTTCACACATCACCAGAACTAACCTAACAGTCATCAGTTTGACAACATGAGAAAATATTTCACTAAAATCAATACCTTCCTTTCAAGCATATCCCTTGACCATCATTCATGAACGATATCATTCCACCTCTTTCATTACATCCCTCTTGATCTTAATAACCCATTTGTTTTTTATATCTTTCCTTCTATAAGGAAATGGATCAAGATACCAAGCCATGTTCCTTTGTAGGGCTTCATGTTCCTCCTGCATTGTCACCATCCATAAGTATATATCTGGACATTGGGTCTCCTCCACAATAAAATATTGATCTCCATCCTACATCAATAAGAAGTAGACCATCTTTCTCTCTATCACTTAGTTGATGTTCTATACTAGTAATCTTTTCTATCGAGTTGACCATCATGGTCTATACTCAACTGGTACTTTGTCATTGTGGTCATGCATGACTCAGTAGAAAACAGTTCTTCTTTGGATTTTTCCTCTACTTCGACTATTTTTTATTTTGTATTCTCCATCCCCATGTCTCAATAAATTATAATTTCAACACTATCTTCTTCAAAAATGACAAAAATTGTTGATGATTAGTTTTCACACCATCATCATACCATAACAAGATATATTTCATTGATATCAAATCCAATTTTGATCCTTCACTATCATTAAAAATTTCTATATAAAGGACTTCCAAAAGTATGTATCCTAGAATAGTCACTGGGTTTAGTAGTCCATATCTTCATTGGGGTCTTCAGATCAATGGATATTAAATGAGATCTTTTGATCACATAACAGGTGGAATTCACTGATTCTACACAAAATGTATTGTACATTCCTGAATTCTTCAACACAACCCTTGTTCTATCCCCTAAGATTCTATTTATCCTCTCTTCCACTCCATTTTACTGAGTAGTGTACACCATAATGAACTATCTCTTGATTCCTTAAAGCTGAAAAACGTATCAAACTCTTTTCTTGTATGTTCTCTACAATTTTCAGTTCTCAGACACTTGATCTTCTTTCATGATTGAATTTACTTATGCGCTTTGAATGTTTTGAAGACTTCAAAAACAACTACCTTCTTATTTATTGGGTACACCCAACATTTAATAGAATAATAATAAATGAATGATACAATGTTCCTTGCTCATCCAATGTATAAAATCAGTGATTACCAAATGTCAGAGTGAATCAAATCTATGTTCTACATGCTCTGTGCTCTTGACGTCCCAAACATTAACCTATGTTGTTTGCTTAAAACTAAATGCTCACAAAATGGTAACTATACATTTGTAAGACCAGATACCGACTTCTGATCCACAAGAATTTTAATTCTTAATTATGGCATATGTCCAAGCTTCTGATGCCATAACATTTTCAATGCTTCTATCAATGTAGTTTATGGGACAATTATCCCCACCTACATGTATGTTTGACCCATTAGCACATATGGGTTCTTTGAGATCATCTCTACATTATTTAGAACAAGAGAACCTTTCACAATTTTCATCATTCCATTCACAGTGCCAGTCTTTCCTCTGATGTCATCAAATTATCCCAAAGGAAATATGTTATTATTCATGCCATTCAGATGTCTCACACCATAGATGGTTCAAACAATACCATAACTCAACTTTAATTTTTGGGAATTGTCTCCAACAATCTACAAGTTCTGATAATTCCCCATGTACAGAAGTCCATCGAGGATAGATTGATACTGATCAAACCATTACCATTAACACTTCTTGTGCCAAGATCCTCCTTAGTCAATTATCCATGATTTTTTGATATGTTTTCTACTTCCCATTCATGATTCACTGACAAGTTTATATACACATCCAAAAATGCACGTGACATTCCCCAGAGGGATCTTTTCACTACTCTTCTAGTTCTAAAGCTAATTAATGGAGTTCATGTTCTTTCCAAAATTGAAACATGTGACATTCATCATTTTAATCTTGGATTAGTACATACCATGAATTTGGATCCCTCAAGAACCATGCTTCAGCATCACATCTGTCGGTATTTTACCAATTTCTAGTCGACGATAATCCTTCCACAACACTGCATGCATCATCATTTCCCATAATAGAAAATTATCCCCATTGAATTTTTAGATATCTAATTTCACCAACATCTGGACACATTCTCAGTCTAGAACCTCACCCATTTCCCATCGGTTCATTTTATAATCTCAACAAAAATTATGGTGTGAATGTTGAACTAGTGTCTCAATCACATACGATACTTAAATTTATCAGAATTATTAATACCCAATAAAGTGAACACCACCGGGCCAAAACTAGCCCTTTGATACCACAAGTTTGGACTAATAAACGATAGGCCCATGGTGCATCAATAATAATGAGAAAAAATGTTGTACAAAATGTGGAGAAAATGGACACCAGATGTAACATGGAAAACCCCCAAATGGAAGGGGTAGAATACTATGGGAAAAATTGAATGATCACAATGGGTAATAGTGGGTACATACTCCCACACTATTATAAGGAGAAATACTTCGTAATATCTTTCTTAAATAGTTGAGAAAACACATCACAAAATACTATATAAAATTGGATCTACATAATGGTGATGACATACTGAAGGTGATGCTGATAATCAAACAAAGTGATCCCACTAACATTTATAAGAATTATTCCCTCTTTCTGATCCTCTCCCACTAGTGAGTTTAGTGGGGTTAGCCAACCACCTCATACCATCCATGAATTATTCCCTTGATAGAAGAAGGGTGTGGCCCCCATCTGTAAATTTATAAAACTACTAACACAAGGAATTTTCACCATTGAAGAAGAAAAAATAAAGCTCTATCACTAAACTGGGATAACCAAAAAGTAGCATAATCCACATCACTGAGAACTGTAACCACCTGGAACACTATCAACCACTCAATCCCACCCCCCAATACCCCTTGAATATCATAACACAAATCCAAATGGTAGGATATTGTTGGAATCCTAGAGTAATTGCAAAGTAAGAGCACTCATCATTGAGTGGAAAGTCATAACAAAAATCCAAGGTTTTTGTAGAGGATGAAAAAAATTAACTAATCAAAAATATAATAATTTCGATCATAAATCTCTATATAAAACCCTTTGGTATAAAATAACCAAAATGATACATGACCTCTAGAAACTGCTGAGATTTCAACCAACACATCCCAAACCCCTACTAGAGCCACTATATCAGATGAAAATGGAGTCTAGTGTAGTAGTTATGGGAGTAAGAGTAGAAATTGAGATGTATAAGGGTTCATAAGTAGGCCACAATCTTGTATGGAAGAAGTAGAACACCCTTTTGAGAATACACAAAGGTTTCAGTGAAAAAACAAGAAAAACCACAATAAGGGGATGTTCTAAAGAAGATAAATACAGAGACGAATATCATGTAGATGTCAGACTGAATTGATGTCGGGGGCCCATGAGGAGGAGCCACATCCACCGCTATGAATCTAAAATAGAAATCCTGGAGAAGGTTCGATGTGAGGGGACCAGGGGAGTGCAGGTCTATCTTGACTCAAGATTTGGGATTCAATAACACCTAATAAATGATAAATAAAATGGTTTAGGTTAAATTTGAGCACTTACAACCCATTAAATGAATAAGTTATATGTAAATTATTATATTTTTTTATAACAATAACACATTATTTTAGTTAAATACATATATTAAATTTCATTTCTGGTGAAATTAAAAATTGAAAATCCCTATTAATAATAATTGTTTTAGATGAAAATTATAGGATAAGTTTGTTAAATTTAGAAAAAATCAATCATTTTTGGTATGTGTAATGTAAACATTTCTATTTAATATTTTATACAATCATAAGAATTTAATATTAATTTTTTCTATTAATTAATAGGAAATGGGTATATCTCATCAGAAGGTTCTAGTGAAGAATAAATACATTCTTATATTATCTTAGGTAGGGGAAATGGAACTCAAAAAAAATGAAGGATGAGAAGATAAAAAAATATTTGAGTCTTTTAACACCATAGATATTTCCCCTCCCCATTATTTAAATGTAAAATGGGAATGTTTATAGATGATGAAAATAGTGAAATATCTTTCCTAAGTGTCATAGACTATTACTGGAAGGATTTCAACAATAAATTTAAGTTATTTAAAAACTCTCTATAGTTTTTTATAAGATTTTTTATCAAATATTTTATAAATTATGATATTGATAAGGAACACCAACTTGGGACATTTATACCTAAGGGTAGGGATCATATTTCAGCAACATCAATAGGAATTTCAGAACACTTGAGTCAAGTATGAGGATACATTGTAGGTGTATTTGTTTAAAAACTATTTGATCATCCTATTATATATTTAAGTAAGTATATAATGGTAAAATATTTTTTTAAAATCCATTTTTAATGAGATTAAAATGTTAATAGAGAATAATATTAAATAATTAATATAGGATTTTTTTTCAAAATTCATAGAGAGTTTCAGGATACATATATCACTCCTCTTCCTCCTACTCTATAGAAAACCACATACTAAATGTTAAATACAAAGGATACCAAGAATCATATAGTAGAATATAAGATCATAAATTATATTGTGGATGAATAAAATAATCAGTAAATTCAGATGAAATATATTAGGTTAACCATATATGATGTTATGAATACATTATCTAGAATTTTCTTCCTTACTAATGTAGTAATAATATATAGAAATCATGGAAACATTATTAACTTTCCTCTCTAGAGACAGGTGGAAACAAATCATTGAGGTATTCATAGATTATATCATTTATTTAAAATTAGTTTATAATTTATTTTAATATGTCAATATATATATAGACACACACACACAATTTGAATACCATAATGGTAATGACATATTATATAAAAATAAAAAACTATTTGATAACCCTTTGTCTCTGAGTCATACTTATTCTGAATGACGTTATAAATTATCATTTCATACACATATGTTGATTGATGTCAATGATCTACTAATGACTACAAAAATTATTTGGAATAATTTTATATTAATTAATTGTTAGAATGTTTTCCTGGAGCATATAGTAATAGATATTTTATTCCTCATAGTGATGCAAGTCCTCTTTATATAAATAGATTGAAATGTTTGTTTAAATTATTTCAATTTGATATAACATAGTTATTATATTTTTATTGATATAGATATATAAAAAAACATTGAATTAAATATGACATGACATAATTTTATGTGTTCATAGATAATAAATTTAATTCTATTGTTTTAATGAATGTTTGTGATGGAGAAATAACTGACCAAATTTCTCAAATATTTCATAAAAATGCTGTTATGTTTTGGATGATTTCATATCATGAGTGATATGAGACATATATCTCATTATGTAATAAAATTTTATATAATTAAATAAATGATTAATTTTTTATGAGTGTTCATGGGAGGTTTCATATTTTTTGAATTGAAAGGTCAGGTGTGTTTAGAATAACATACATAAATTTTATATCATTTAAGATGAATATTCAATAAATAAATTAATAATACTATCCTGATGACTATAACAGTTCCATATATTTTTAGAAAATATTTATAATGAAATTTGTTCACAATGATCTTCAATATATCACACAAATATCTTCTCCCATAGAAGACTTCATAGACATACACTAGAAATGTGGTTTTTCAAAACCTAGGAAAAGGAAATATATGAATGGGTGAGGTAAGAAACTCAGAATCGGTATACATAAGATATATTAATCAATTAAAATAAGTGATCATAAGATAATTATAATTGTGTGAGAACATGATCATGACCAAGTGAAATCATACCCAATCAATCAAGGATCAATAATCAGAAATCCTAGCATAAATATTTTCATAAAAAAATAAAAATGTCATAAGTGTGTGGGGTCATCAATAAAAACTTTTTATCCATGAGAACATATCATAACGATAAGACATAGTTTTTTTAAATACACATAATCATAGAAATGCATTTTATTGTTAAAGGAATGTAATATACCAACATGAACCACCCAGTCTGAGAAAGTATTCAACATGACCTAGTGTGCGCTTCCCATTAACTAATATTTTTTAGGATAGTAATGAGGGAATCAAGTAGAACCACAAGTAGAATATACCCTCCATTATATTTCATAGAAAAAATAAATAAGAAAGAAAATAGTAATAATATAATTATATGATCAATTAGGGTAATAGTAGACACTAAAGATGACATGCATGGTGTGTAAGTAAGTTATTTGAAAGCGGAAATCTATATAGTGTAATGATAGTAATAAGGAATAAAATTACTATGGGTTCATTTTGTGTCTTTCCTAGTCCATTCCTATTAAAATATCTTTTCCTCACCCATCTAGCATTGATCCCTACCCTACGTCCAGCCTCTCTTGAAATATACAATCACATTTTTAATTCCATGTTGGGAATGTGTAAAAGTCTAATTAGAACACCACCAATGCATCCTTACCTAGTGTTCTAAAGTATAACTACTATATTACCTAATAAAATAAATACCAGAATCATAAAATCATAATCCAAAACCAAGTGGTAGTGAATTAACTTATCCACCACCAAACCCTTTTTTTATTTGTTTTTGATACATAATGGAATGTATATCATGGAATATATCATGAATCATGGAACAATGCATGGAACTTGAAATACATCTTTGGATAGACCAGTGGAAGTCACTAAAAATATATCATGGAATAAACCAGTGCATAGTTCTTAGAATTCATCCCTAAATGGACCGTCTCATTGAACTTGATATACACCTTTGTGTGTTATAATGATCATATACTAGAAACGTACATATAATCAATCTCTTATAAATGGTAAGGCATAAGGGCATGAAATAACTCATGGATAAAAATATTGAATCATGTCATGGGCCACACTCATGATCATTCAACATTAATGTGATACCTCGGGTCAGGCCCCTAGGCCTTCAGGTCCCTCAGGTTAGGGCACCTGTCGATCATTCCACAAAACATGCTACCTAAGATCATTCCTCATTTCTATAATTCCCTACACTTTATGCTAAGTTCCATCATATTTTTCTTCATCCCAAGAAATTCTCACACTACAGCCTATGGCTTGTAAACCAAATATTGTTCCACCTCTCTCAAGTACCAACCCATCCTCAAAGGAAATGGTAACCCATTTCATAGAATAAACATACAATAAAGGAATCATAGATTATCAGGAATATATTGTATCAACATTAAAAATATATGTACACATCAGACATTGAAAAATATTCACAAACCTCACTCAGGAAATGCATATATCACAATAGAAATAAAAACTACACAAACCCCTACATGATATCGAAGTCAAGCGTGACATATTTAAAGGGAAACATAAATAATCATCCTGAAAACATATGTAAATGAGTTCCCAATAACCCATGGAATTTCATTAACTAAAATTCATTGATGTCAACAGAATGGATAAACCATCCTACGTGGTTCAATAGATGGGGTGGAAGCCTCAATTGTCCAGAAATCCTCTTCATTCTATTATTAGAATAAACATCAATATGTCAATTATTGAGGTTCATCAAGGGTTCTTAGAATCAAAACCAGGTATTTTATTTCATAAGGATAAAATATCCCATTAGATAATAATTTTTCTTTTCTAGATAATTTCCAAATGATAATTTTTAGGTCAATAGATTCAATTTCAATATTATACCCAATAATAATTATAAAAAAACATTTAATAATTTATATCTATAATTTAATATAAGAACACATGTCATATTCCACCTAATTACCCTTTTAATAAAAAAAATTAAATTATCCTTTAAATTTTGATAATTATCCTATGATAATTTGATATCCTTATCACATGATAATTCTCTAATAATTACCCTTAGATAATTCATATAATTATATTCTAATATTTTTTCCTTACAAATGAACCTTTAGTAAAAAGAAAATTACAATTTTATAATTTGATTCAATTATACATTATTAATTCTTCATAATTATTTTTTTCCTACATTCATGCTATTATTTTAATTTTTTAATTAAATATATTAGATTTATAATTTCAAAATATTATCCTTAAATAATTTTATTATATTATTATTTGAATAAACTATTCTATTTATAATTTGATTGATAGTTATAATTAACATAGATAACTTCACAAAATTAACTTTAAATATTTTATCAAATCATTAATTGGTAATCTTTATAATACTAATTTTATAATTTAGTGAAGTTATTTATTTAAAATTTCATATAAATTATCCCTTTGATAATTTTATTAAATTATCATTGAAAATCCATTCAAATTTAACACCTGATAAACTAGGGCATGTCATCTAGTATTTATGTCATAAAAAATCATGTAATTAAGAATATAAAATATAAAGAATAAAATGGAAATATTTGTATATAAAAAAACAAACCTCCAATGGTTGAGGAGAACCATGCATGGGTGAAGAACTATCACATCCGGATCATGGAATGGAAAAAATGGGTTTTGTGGGACTTTTAAATTTTATGTAGAGAAGTTTTGAAATCAATCACAATAAAATCTGAAATATTTTCAATTTAGTATCTCAACTCATGTTTAATGTTTCCAAAATAGAAAATTTATTTAACCATTTTAATCCATGAATCCACCAAAACATGAATGAATAGTCATTAATTTTTTTTAATTTAATGTGATGCTTATTTTTACCCTGTTGAAAACAGATTATTTCATTCCTTCAGATCAGGATGGGTGTGAAAATGGTTGGTTTAATTTCAAAAGGATAGGATGAATTGTAATGATTCTATTTATAGACTAAATAAATTAAATTGATAACAAAAAAAATATAAATATTTATTAAAAATTTATTATCATATGTGTTGTAACCGAACACCAGATAAACAGAAAAGTTAGGTCCCACTTAGGGTAAAACCCTCATCTCAGACCTAATGGATGTCTCTGGTATTTTTTACGATGCACCATTATGGAGATATTAAATAATTTTACAAAATTAAATAATAAAGATTAAATTAAGTTAACCTCATGTGAGAAGTTAGCAAACACATGATTCTGACAATGTTTATGTCACACATTGGGTAAACCCCTCATTCCAGACCCTATATTTGTATCATATTTCTTATACAATGCATCATTTGAGACATATTACCTTATTTTCAATTAAATATATAATAAAAATATTAAATATTTTATCCTCACATGCCATTTTCCAAACACCTAATCTACACAAATTGTTTGTCATTATTAAGGAAAACCCCCCATCTAATACCTTTCATTAATCTCATATTTATCTTCTAATACACCATTTTAGGGTTATTAATTTTTTTGGTAAACATTATCACACACTTAATATAATATATTTAATATTTTTTTTCTATATGTACCACGGCTCTATGTGCCTATAAATACAATACTATCTCAATATAGAACTCATAAAATATTCAATATATTACTATATGAGTTAAATTAAAATTTACTGTAATGAAAATCCATTTAAATACTTTTTTAAAAAATTTATATTGAAAAATACATTTTCATATAAAAATTGTTTGAAATTATTCCCAATGAAGAATTTTATTATTTTTTAACATATGGAAAATATTAAAATTATCCCCCTCAATATAATTTTCATCCTTGAGATGTATCCTTAGTTGTATTTCTCAATTAACTATGGCCACTAATATTTCAAATTAAAATTGTTTTCACCTGTTTTCTATTGGTTTATTTGATTCTTCTAGTGAATATCAACTAGTGAAATTAATTTTCCCATAGGGGACTTTCTCACAAGGGTCTATAATCTACACTACATGATTTTCATAAGATGTATTAGGTTCAAACTCAACATCATTTCAATCTATTACATACAAAATATTAGGCATGTACATCTAAAGATAAGAATCATGGAATACATCATACATTCCTTGATAGTATAGATGAAGTTCAAAATGACATGCCACATTCCCCATACTTCTGGTGATCTCAATGTATCCCACAAACCATAGTGAAAGATTTCCTTGCATCCTCACACAAAATCGGACTAAATGAGGAGTCAATATAAAGAGACCAAATCATGCATAAGGATCTAAAAAGGTATCTTCTATTGGTTGAAAAAAAATATTTTTCTTATCTGAGTGTTAATCAACCTATTCTCAATAAATTCAATATACCAAAGAACTCATGAACCCCACCGGGACCACAACTGATGCCCCACCAGCATCTTGCCACCAATTTCTGATCAACATGGTCTCCATAAAGAGACTCATATGTTTTAATCTTATTTGAATCTAAAACACTATTTTTGAATGTGAACTCAATAATGTTTAGTTGATCATCCTATGTTCCATGAATGTCTAGTGCACAAGCTTGATGAATGTCCTCTAATATCAATATAGTCCTCCTAGACTATCATTCAACTTGAGTATGGTATGAGAAACTAAATATCATCTGAGTACCTACATATTTATGAAATAATTTTCAAAAACATAATGCAAAACATGAATGTTAATCTGAAATAATCCTGTTGGGAACTTCATGCTAGTATAAAATCTCACAAACCAAGTGATTTATGAGCTCCTATACTAAATGTTCAATTTAATCGATTAGAAGTGGAAAATATTCATTTACAAATATAAAATAACTCACATTACATCATGAATTATCATGTAACTTGCTAACCCTATCACGAATTCAATTTTGGTTTCCTACCTCTGCCACATAAGAATTTGGACAGGCTGTAATAATTCACTATGATGATGGTGCTTGGCCTTTACCCATTGACTCATAAGGGATTGAGACATGAACCCAATGATGTCACTCATCATCCTTGACTACTAGAACTATCACAAAAATTAATATTACATCTTCATCACACCTATATGTATCACACATATTGAGGTATGTAATCATATCTAATGAAAGAAATGGATACCAGTCTACCATGTACATTGATCACATCATCATCGTCCATCAACCATTTGGTTGTGATTTCACATCAAACTAGTTGTCATGTCATCACATCACAATCATGGTATCACTCATGACTAGTATTCACCTAGTACACAAGAGAGGATTTGGTCACTAAAGGGTAATAAATCATCAATCTCTGATCATCATAAGAATCCATCATCCTCTTATCCAATAGGCTCATCAAGAACCACCACTCTTCTAATGGTATATCACCAAGATATTGCTCCACCTATTTCATTAGAATAATAAAATCTTCAATGATGTTACCTTTCCTCATTCATAAACCAATTAAAACTAACACGTCTACAAATATTCCACCCACCACAAATTTCATAGATTTATGTCCCTACATGTGATGATATTGTAAAGTCTCATATGGTATGTATAGTGTAAAAATTATTTTCCACAAGAGGTGGATTCATTCTAACATCAAAGCATGAACCACAACTTCTAACTCCAATTCATCCAATTGTATGTTGATATCCTTCAGCTCAGTTGGAAATATATGATATAGGGTATTAAACTAGCTATGTGCCCAAAATTATCTTTATCTTATCTTGATTTTCTAATCCTTAAGAGTCATTACTACATCAAATATTTTATCAATTATTCCAATATATTCCTTAATTTCTTATAGTTATATAGTTCCTATATTTAATAGAGAGTTAATGAGTTCAATGTAATGACATGTTTGACCATAGATATTGACTTTTATACTTATGTAAGACACTAAGGGAATGACATCTAGAAGATACAACCATGATTCCTTAACCAAAATGTAGGTTTTAGAGAAAGATCAACCACATTCTCTTACATATACAGTGGTAATGTTGAAACCTCCTATCCTGCATAAGTATTTTATCCCGCTTCATAAGTTTCTCCATAAGACTATGTCAATGTGAAATATTTTTTAATGAGATGTAGAAACGTATGAGTATAAATAGAGTCATTATAATTAACCATAATAATTATATATTACCACACAATGATTTATTTGACAAGTTAATGGGATCACATAAAGTATTCTATAGGATTATACCATCATCCTATGAAATAAACATCAACGAACTAACTCATTATCTCTATAATTTCACAAAATTCATTGTTTTCATACATGTAATGACACGATAACATTTTTAGTTAACCTAATTAATGACAATAATGATATATCACAATATAATGGAACCCAAATTTATCACACAATGATAGACTATGTTGAATAAATTACACATGTAAATTAATTTTGTTAATGAACAACTATTTTTCAAAACTATATGTATATATATGGCATATAAACCAATTATCATAGAAATTATGCATGAAAGGACAAATAATTCCATAAATCATTTAGAAAAATATTTTTCATCATCCAAGGTGAATTTAATCAAAATTAATAAAAAATTTAAATCACTCACTTTATGAAAACACAGAGGTCCACTATACAGGATTGGTTAGGAACTGGAATAGTACCCCAAGTCGAGTCTCAAAAATCCATTATTTTTTCTATAATTCCCCATACTAATTAAAATATATGGACATGTTAGTGAATTATAATGTTTTGATACCATTGTTTAACATCTCTACATGAACTATCAGGTCCAAGATGAAATTCAACATAAAAATATGTGTGGCTTCCCATACACATATGGTTTCTGAATTCCATTAAGGTTTTCAATTGGAACTATAAGGTGACTATACCCTCCGTCAAAGTGCATGGGAAAAATAAATAACCGAATATAATAATAGGAAATTACAATAATATGATCAATTAGTGTATTTGTTTAAACTAAATATTCTGTACATGGTATTTAAATTAGAGCTCCCAATGTGGGAATATGTCTTGAGTAATAATATCAGATAATAGAAAATAGAATTTAAGGGTACTATAGTGTATATCCAAGTCCCCTCCAGCTCCATTCTTCATAAATCAGCGATCTACCTTCAAGACCATTTTCTTAATTAGGTCTCTCATTAAATTTAATAGCACATAAAAATTCCCTAATATGGCGTGTGTGTTTATATAAGACTCTATTGGACACAAACAATGAATCATTACCTGGTGTGATCATGTATAGCTGGTGTAGTACATAATATAATTACAAGTGCATATCGTGAACACAAAATAAAAAACCAAGTGGATGTGTTCAAACCAAGGCACAAAAAGACCCCAAATCAAAACTAATTTAGCTCTATTTTAGAATGAAAATTATGGAATGTCTTAAGTATCATGGAAGATATCATGTTACTCCAAATCCAACTCTTAATTGACCAATGCATGGCTCCAAAATCCATCTCTGAATAGAACAGTGCATGGCGGTCGAGATCCATCCCCGAATAGACCAACACATAATGTTCATAATCAATTTATGAGTATCAATAAAAGTATGGATGAGTAAAAACCATTGAATACATATATAAAAAATTCTAGGGAATAAATCCAAGAACCACCTCATGACTCAGAATTTGGACTCATGCAGCTGTTCATTCTCATAATCTTTCATGTTCCTAAGATTCCTTGGGTCATTCCACTATGACATCATGTCTGTAAGGCGAGGACACTAGCCCATCATATTTCAAATACATTACCTTAGATCAGGCCTCCATTCCTTCATCCCCTATAATCTCTCATATGTTCCATTTTTGTTAGTTTGGAATGTCTTATACAAACTCTCCCACAAAGGGATGTAAACCACATGATGAACCATATATCTCACATACCAACTCCACCTCAAATGTAATGGTAATATGTATCAAAGAATAAGAATAAAATCTATCCATGTAACATCATCATGATTATATATTATCCACATAAAATCATGTGAATACATCAATCATGGAAACAAGCTATAAAATATCACTCTTAGAATGCATATATAACAACACATATTATATTGACAGAAACACCCACATGAGATCCCAATCAAGAATGGAGTGAAGAAAGGGAAAAATATAATCATCATAGAAATATGCATAAATTAGATCCCAAGAAGGTAATTATGTTCCTACAACCAAATTCATCATCATTAAAAGCACGAATAAACTACTCTATGTGGTTTAATTACAAGAGTGGGAATATAAACTGTCAAGAACACATCATTATTGAATTATTATCATAAACATCAAAACATAAAAGTTGTAGTTTCATAAAGGGTTTATGTAACTAAACCCTTATATTTTATTACACATGTAAATAAAATATCACATGTGATGATAATTTCTCTATCGTGGATATTTTTGGATTACTGTATTTAGGTGAACACATGAAATCACAATTTTCTCAACAAGAATATTTATATTACCGCATTTTATAATTTATAACACTAAATTAATTTAATAAAACATGTGGTATTATGAATATTATCATTTTAATAAAAGCATAAAATTATCTTGAAAATTTAATAATTATCACAAGATAATTTGATAAACCATTCACATAAAAACTCTCTGATAATTATCCATGGATAATTTGTACAATTATCTTCTATTAAATTATATTTACTAATTGTATGTAAAAAAAATTAAACTATAATAATATTAATAAATTATACTTTTATAATTAATGATAATGATTTTCAATAATTCTATGCAATTATCATTTAATGATTAATTAAATTTTTTCATTCATAATTTTTCAAAATTATTATTTGATAATTTGAATAGATTACTATCCGAATAAACTCAACAAATTATAATTTTTTAATTTTTTATAATTATAATAAATAATTTCATATTATTTTCCTTCAAAATTTAGAAAATTATTCTTTGGTAATGTACATAATTATGTTTTGATACTTTCATATAATTTATCCCCTTAATAATTTAAACTAATTATCATCATTAATGCAAACAAATTTATCCCTTGATAATCCAGGTCTTATCATCTTTTATTTAAAAAACTATATTTTCCCCAAAATTAAGAATAGATAATATATAGAAATAAATGAATATAAATAAGGAAATAAATATAAAAATATAAAACACCAAAGGGGGAAGCACATTGTGCAATGAGGAAAAATCATCACATATAAAACATGTAATGGTAACCATAATGGGTTTCATGGGACTTTAAAATTGTGTATAGAGGATTTATAAAATAAAACTACCTTGAATATGAATGGTAATCCATTTAGTATATCATATTACATTCTAGGTCAACAAACTAAAAGTGTAATATGTGATTCCTCAAAACCCTAAATATGTATAAATTAATTTAACCCATTTAATGAGCCTATAATTATAAAAATATAAAAAAATATTTGAATATTTTGGATTGATATGAGAGTTAAAATGGTGGGTATTATGGTAAATAGGAGAAGATGACCATTAATGAAAAATATTTATAAAATAAATTATTTAAATTCATAATTGTATTATAGATAATTATTGAGAAGTTATTATCATGTGTGATGTTACTAAACACCCAACACACATAAAAGTTATGCCCTGCATAGGGTAAACCTATCATCTTATTCATAATAGTGGTATCACATTTCAAATATGAACCATCGTTTCAGAGATATTGAACAATTTTCAGAAAATATTTAATATGAGTATTAAATAATTTATCATCGTGGGTGATGTTAGCTAATAACTAAAAACACATATTTTAAGTTGCTTAAAGGGTAACCCCCCCTCCTTCACAAACATAATAGTGGTATCATATATCTCATAAATTTTATTTTTTGTGGGATATTCTATTATTTTGAGAAAAAATATATAATATAAGTATTATATAAGATACCCTTTTCTGTGATCCAACCAAACACCTGACACACCCAAATATTATGTCGTGCCTTGGGTAAAAGCCTCTTATTAGACTTACCCATGCTATTGGATTTATAATATGACACACCATTTGAAATACATTAAATAATTTTGGATGAAAATATTACATACATAATATAGTATATCTAATATTTTCATTTCATCTATGTCGAGCCTCTATGTGCATCAAAATCCCGGATATCTTAGTGGCTAACTCCAGAAATTCTCTACAGTATATTCTATGGTGTAAACTGTTATTTTAAAATTACTCAAACCCTTTAAATAATCTACAAATTTTTTTATTTAGAAAACATATTTTCACATAAAAATATTTATAAATTATGGTCAACAAGGGTTTTTAGTATATTTAAAAATATATGATATTACAAGGTACATATCAAATAGTATCATAGTGTAATGGATTCAATCCATATTTCAATATTTCTCATAACATTTTTCAATACAAATACAATAGTATTTGATAGAGTCTCTGATGTAATTGAGTTCACGCCCCATTCTTGACCTTATAAAATATTGAAATATAAATATTTACAAAATGTATTTTAGAGAAATATAAATATAGTCACACCCATCACATAAATAAATAAATACATATGTTTTCCACGATATCATAAAAAATTAATTATACCAAATGATCATAGCCTATGGAAAGGATATGTCTTTCAGAAATATTTCATCATATAATTATAACATATCCCATGGAAACGAAAGGGGTTTCATAAATAGTTTGACATAAATTTATTATATCATGGTAAGAAAATGGGTTTCATCGAATAATTGATAAATCATAATAATGATATTCCTCACTGAGAATGAAAGTGGATGATATCACATTATCATAACATCCATTAAGCATAAAAATCATTAAAGTGTTTTTATATAATTTAACTATACCTTTTAATGAACTTTCAATTCTTATTTGAAAACATGAGGAAAATATGGTTTTATTTTAATCACATTATTATATTACTATTTATAGAATATTTTGAGAATTAAATTGTTTTAAATAACTATATAACCATTTAATGATTAATTAGAAGAAAATAATTATTATAATGGTATGAAAATATATTCACACCATATTATATAAAAAACAATATTCTTTTCGCACTTTTAGAAAAAGTAAAATTTTTTTACTTATAAAAACATTCTTTAAATGGAGTCCTCTTATTACATTCCATGAAAAGTTCCATGTAATGAAAAGGAAAAGTTTGAAAATTTCAAATTTTGGTAGAAAAATATATAAAATTATATCTAATAATATTAATATAAGAGAAATAGATTGATGACTAAAGAGTAAAAATGTTAAATTTTATTTAAATGAAAATTTTCATACATTTTAAGGCATAGAGATATTAAAATTGTAATAATATATATAAATTACTTAAATAATTAAATGAAAATTAAATATATGGCATATAAACTACAAAATAAATATGATTTCACTCATTGAAAATATTATAATGACAAATATGAAAGCAAATGTCTTGGTATGATAAACCCTTACCTCAATTCTCATCTAACTTATTGCATACGAAAATATTATATATAATAAATATTTATTTATTGTAAATATATTTCAAAACCCTATATATATATAACTATTATGTGTCATTCCAATATATCTTATAATTATACATTTATTAAAACTTTTTTCATTAGGATAAATATTCTGGTGCAAATTGGTCTGTTTTTTATTCATGGTCTCATTCAAATGATTCAGTACATAAATATTTGTTATGGGTTCATATCCTTTGAAATATTAAATATGAAAAAAATTCATATTCATTATTCAAATAAATGTTTCTAATAATTCTTATAAATAGGTGATGGAAAATTATTCACATCACTTCTTAGAGATGATAGATCATACCTATGAACAAGTGATGTTTCCACTTTTTTTATGGATAGAATGGAAGAAACATAAATAATAATTCTCCTTTACCATTTTATAATCCCAAATATCATATATATTTATTAAATAAATCCACACTACTATCCAAATGAAATTATAATGTTTAAAAACCACATCACTTCATTAAAGTGGTAGTCTACACATACACATGAGAGACATTATCATTTTCCAATAGATAGTAAGGAAAAACATATAAAAATATTAGAATAATAATAGACTAATTATGATATAAATAATAAAAATATATATATAATACATCATAATAACCATTCATGAGTGATGGTTATGTAAAATGATTCATATATCTATGTGGAGGCAGTCGTCTACACATACTCATGAGCAATAATTTAAATTCCAATTTGATGGGAATGAGGTGTAAAATGGTTGAATCATCATCATAATCATAAAATATCATTATATATATTATTTTATTCATAATTTTTATGGATAAAATTTGTTTTTACATTGTTTAAAAATATATCAAATAAAAAAAATATCATTAGAGAACTATACCACTTCTTCAGAAAACCTTCTTATATTTATACTTAATTATATCCTAGGATAATATTATGATCCAAACGAGGAATAAAGGATGTGGAGAATAATATTATTAATTTATTTTTAAATTTATTGTGTGATGTAAGAGGAATAATATTAACTATGTTTTGGGATCACAGATAGGTTGCAAGATTAGAAAAAGTATGCATTAATTGTGCGACAAATGATATCCCTAGAATATCAAATCCCATTATTACCATAGAATAGCCACGTGGGAAGATAAATCATGTGAAATATGTGGGAAAACCTACGAAGTCAAACCCTTAAACTACATGGTTATCCTAGTGACTCACATGATTATAGAAACCATGGTCAAACTATGAAAATCACCACCAGAACCTATAAGGCCATATTTCAAGATTAATAAAAAAATTATTATTATAGTATCCAAAGGATGGTTCTCAAAAATTTATTAATCTTCAACTACAAATTCTAAAAATATATTTGAACCTCAATAGAGAAAAAATAATCCCAAAAATAGACATACATGTGACCTAAAGGACATCACAATGTAATATATCAAGACTTGGGTATGTCAAATAGTAAAATATATTGCAACATGGAATGTTTTATTCTTTAATATAGAAATATCATAAGTCATATTTTGGGGATTAAATGATAATAATTTCACATTTCAAATTATATGGTTAATATAAAAAATTTAATATTTTGACAATTGTAATTTCTCATTTTCTTTGGGTTTATGATTGTAAATGGAAGTCAAAATTATTTATTTATGTTCCAAGAATCGTCCACAAACGAAAATATTCATTCATACCATTTTATAAGATTAAATATTTTTGGTAATGTATGGAAAAAGGTTATATATTTAATAAATTAACAATATATAATCATATATTTTATTAGCATAGGGGTAAAATCACATCACCCAAGAATTATCATCGAGGGAAATATAAGAAGGAATAATTATTTAGACGAGGGAGAATATTTATGTGATCCTAGTCCAAGATTTATCGAGGTAATAAATCCTTTCATTTTTCATCATTTTAATTTTTATACTTGATAAATAAGCCTAATCATAGAAGAAATTAGGGCCATATTAAAGTTGTTAGATTATTATGATAAAACTTAAAATACACCATAATGGGCGGAACCCATTTTATCTTCTCAAGTGAAATTATAAAACCCCTATTACATAAGATTAGATTAGTATCCCACAATAGTAAAAGGTACATGTTCATAATTTTATATTGTACATTATTATAGATTTCATAGTATATTGATATTATGAATGAGGATAAAAATACCTTCCCCTAAATTGAAGCAGTATTTCTTAATAAATTGTAATTCATTAGGAAAATAATGTTCAATAAATTTAAATGAATTATATATATAATCAACATGATGACTTATTAAATAATTATTAGAAATATTTTCATACATAGGATGATAGGGGGAATGAAAATATTAACCTTATCAATTGATTAAATTTGTTTCTAGAGTTAACGATGATTATAAAATATGATAATGACGAAGGAATAATTTAATAACGTTTTAGATATTTTTAAATGAGATATATATATATATATATATGATTGTTTGATATCAAAATAGCCAAATAATATAGATATATATTAATAATATGAGTTTTATTTATTTTGAATAAAATTATAAATAAAACCTAAAAGTCTTTCGATTCATGTATATAATGGACATTAAAATTATATAAGATATTTATATGGTTTTTGGAATATTATTTATAAATTCCACATGATTGATAAATTTATTAGAGTTAATATTTTTTTTTCATTTGTTAATTACACAACTTATTTTTTATATGTGATGTTGTTCGGTGGTTGGTGAATGTTATTTCTAATTTATTACTACAATATTTACACTTACACTCACCCACTTACATGGGTTAAAGTGGTGCTAAAACATGATAGTATTTATAATACTGATAATGACTAATATATGATGGATAAAAATTATGAATTAAATACTTATCTAATAACTTCCACACCAATATCTCATAGTTAATAGAAATAAGTGATGTATTTGAGTATTTAATTGAATTATCACCCAATAATCATGGTTTGTGGAAAATAATTCTTCCACCTAGTTTTTTTGTCTCCAAGAAAAATATAATGAGGTGGATAATGAATCAAAAAAATATTAACTCATTTCTCTCCCTCATCTATAGGTTACTGGTAAAAATAAAATAAATACTCAATTTATAACAACACTACTTTAGATGGTACTTACCTAGTATGATGTGGTACATAATCATTGGTGATTCATTGAATATAAATTTTCTGATAGGATATAAGATATGATATTATTATTATATATTATTTATAATGTTATTCGTAATTTTAAATCACCTTTTTAGTGTGGTTTTTTTTGGAATGGTAGTATGAAAATTTTATATTATGTAACTACAATCGACATATACATCATGGATTAATTATGACATCTATTGAGGTATGCCTTTAGTGATTATTCAGATAGATTGATAATTATGACTGTCTCCCCATTTTATGCGTCTTAAGACTATATTTAGGCATAAGAAGATGGATTGGATTCCTTCTGGCCTCTAAAAAGATATATTTTTAGGTTCCATTAATATTTTTATATTATGAATTGTGAAAATATTTTTATATACAAATAGGTTGTAATTTAGAGAGTTTTGAAATGAATAGATATGGTCAACAAGAAATGAAATGAATAACATATATTAATTACATCCTTGATGACTTAATTCATGATTAATGAATTTTTATATACTATATATTTTGATGATTCTTGAAGAAAATAAATTTTAATGTAGTTTAATAGGTTCTTTTGATAATTATACTGAGAATTATTTCTCACCCCTATATATTCATACATGTTTTTCCAGAGATTATATATATAAATATTTGTATGAATATTTTCAATGATCCATATATGATGGGGAATAAAAATGTATTTGGTAACTAATATATTGGCATTATTATTGTTCAAATCATAATGGTTTCATTCAAATTTATTTTTTTGTTTCATTACATCTATTTCAATGGTGTTATATGCATGTATTGATTTATTATGTTATATTTCATTTTATTATATATTAATTTATTATATATATATAGAATATTATAATTTTTCTTATTGATTAAATTTTTGAAGGATTATGTTTCATATTAGTATTATATGGGTTATATTTGAGGTTATATTTATTGTATTTATATAGATAATATAATAGTAGTATCTAGCTCATGACGTATTGGTGGAGATCTTGGGGATTTCAATTACCATCATATTAGGATGTAATATTTAAAGAATACGAGTGTTTAATCATTTATATATCCATCTGTACAACATATATCCTATTAAACAAGAATAATTTTTCTTACTTTTCCATTCACTTTTTATATATTTAGATCAACATTGATCATTTATATAACTCATTCCATGAAATAAAGGTAAATACACATTTTGGAATGCAATATGCTTAATATCATTCACTATATTTCAATATTTTTTACTAAAACCAAACAGTTTTTTATGTCATAATATATATTTATACCTATTATAAAGGTCAGTAACTGCAAGTATCTTATTAAAAAGATGTTACAAAACTAATTATTTTATAATAACTGAATTCATAATATATTTTTTCATGAGAATTATTTAGTATATATACAGGTTAATAAATATTACTATATTACAACTAATATTATTATATAAATAAGAGTAATCTTCTTTAATAATATTTATTGCATAATCATAATGAATAATACATTTCAGAGTGTCTTCTATCAATCTATAAATATATCATCAAATACTATATATTTTTTAAATAAAATTGGTATCCTAATATACTCTTGATTATACCATCTATACCTCCTTAAATATGCTGACATTAAGGAATGATGTTTTCATATTCATGTAGTGGATTTTCAAAATATGGAACACATCCAAAAAAAGAATAATCATTATATATTTTGTCATAGATACTAGAAAGAATATTGTTTCATATTTTTATCTTGAATTTTTTAAGAATTATATCTATCGTTTGATCATTATAGAGAGACACTGAACAGTTTATGCTAATTTTCCTCAAAATAACTTATTTCAAAATATGGAATCATTCAATCACATCACGTGCCAATATATGGACCTCATAATCACCGTTGAGGTGTTTCACCTTCCTATTTCCACACAATGATCATGAATCATGATCACACATGTCATACATCTCCATAGATAGAGCTAACACCCACATACACAACAAACCATGCCTCCTAGTCCATAAATCTCTTTGGACTCAAGGAATTATCAATTTTCAAATCCAACTACCCAAAAATTAGTTACTGTTATTCCACACATGAGATCACTCCTCACCCCAGGCATCACCTCCATAACAAAACCATATGTCCACGCTTTGTTCACCCTGGTCTAGTCCAACCAAAAATTAACATTTATTTCCAAATTAACCTACATAAATGCAATAGGTCTATGTATTTGAATAAACCAATCCTTCAAATATTTCTTAACAACCAACGATATGAACTAAATTTCATCAATGAGAAATAAACCAAAGGGTTAACCATGCACTTTTACCAAACCATATGGCACTAGTCATGCATTGATTCCACCTTTATTGCAACAACTCATGATTCAAAATCCATGGAACTTTAAACCCTTTGACAACTGCCCTTGGGGATGCCCTCGATTCCCAAAACCACTAGCGTATGACCGCAACTCATGTCTCATATCGAAAACCATTGGATTTACAACATAACCTTCTTGGACATGAGTAATGTGAGACATCATTCTATGTGAATCACATTCAAATAACAAAACATCCTCCCATGTCGTAAGCACAAAATAGAACTAATAACCCATCCAAACCCTCAAACAGGGATCCACTAAAATCCAAATGAAATCAACAACCAAAAATAGAGTCATGTGTAACAAAGGTTCTTTTCTCTCCCACCAATACACACACATCGAACCTCAAAAACATCACTACTCATGGGAAGCACTCCTTTCCCAATTTTAATACACACAACATCTAACACACACAAGAAACCATTTACTTTTAATTTTAACCCAAGTATTCCAATAGAAATATATCCACACAATAAGCTAAACACCAAATAATGGATCCCAAAAAAAACTCTCAAGGTATTAACCAACAAGGGTCACCACACCCACAATAACAAACACCATCTCAAAACACAAATTCCATAACCATAAAAAAGGTAAAAAATGGAAAAACCCTATAACCAAAAACAAAAATCAATGAAAACTGAAAACTCATGACCATGATCATAAAATATGTAATTCACACTACCCAAACCACCCACAAATAGGAACTGATCACAACAGTAGTTAAACCCACAACATCATACCTAAAGATCTCATAATTTTCTCATTTCCATTATTAATTAATCATACAAATTTAACTCAAGGATATACATTTCATGTCAATAATTTTGTAATGAAAACCCAAAAAAACATTTTGGGGAACGATAATATTTGTTAAATGTAAAAAATAACTAATTTCCATAATTCATATTTTAAAAAATTTCCATTAATGACTCTTTTAATAAATGATAATGGGGCTTAGAAAATGAGAAAAATCACAATATTAAACTATGGGACCCAATAAAATTTCAATCACAATCAAAAAACCGATGACCAATCGATCTTATGTGCGTAATATGATATATAAACCAACACACCATCTCTTTTAATACCAGTACAAGAGAAAAAACCTCATAAATAATTTATATCACATACAATAGCACCATTCCATTTGGAATTATCAACCAAGTGTAAAATAAAAAATATATAAATTTAATTCACACCACTAGAAAATTTGGTTTTCCCTCATATGTGGGGCTACAGGCACCCAGGAAGAAGCTAATTACCAAGACTCAAGAAGATCATAACATTATATCTTCTATTACAGAATACAATGACAAAATAAATTACTCGAATACCAATATGTAACATCCACAAAACAATATCAACTATATGTATATAATACATCATAATAACCTTTCTTGGACGATGGATATGTAAAATGATTCATATCTCTATGTGGAGGCGGTTGTCTACACATACACATGAGCAATAATTTAAATTCTAATTTAATGGGAATGAGATGTAAAATGGTTAAAACATCATCATCATAAAATCTCATTATATATATAATTCAATACTCTTAATGTTTTAGGGGTATAATTGGTTTTTACGTGGTGTAAAAAGATATAAAAAAATCATTTCAGAACTACACAACTTCTTCTGAAAACCTTCTTATATTTATAGATAATTATATCCTAGGATAATATTGAGATACAAAAAAGGTATAAAGGATATTTAGAGGAATAATATTAATTGATTTTTTAATTTTTTGGGTGATCTAAGAGGAATAGTAGTAACCATGTTATGGGACCCCAAATAGGATGCACAATTAGAAAAACTATGCCTTAATTTTCCTACAACTACTATCCCTAGAATATCAAATCCCATTATTACCATGGAATTCCCACATGGGAAGCTATATAATGTAAAATATGTGTGAAAACCTATGTAATAAAACATTTTAAACTACATGGTTATCCGAGTTACTCACACGGTTTGAGAAACCAAGATCAAACTGTGAAAATCACCACTACAACCAACAAGGACATTTTTCATTATTAATAAACAATTTATACTAATAGTATCCAAAGGATGGTTCTCCAAAATTCATTAATCTTCTTCCACAAATATATAAAATGCAGCAGAACATCAAAGGACAAAAAAATAATCCCAAAAATAGACATACATGTGTCCTAGAGGACCTCACAATATAATATATCAAGACTTGGGTATGTAAAATAGTATAATACATGGTATCAGGGAATGTTTTATTCTTTATTATAGGAATATCGTAAGTCATATTTTGGTGATGAAATGATAATAATTTCACATTTCATATTATATGGTTAATGTAAAAAAATTTAATAGTTTGAAAATTGTATTCTTTTTATTTTCATGGGGTTTATGATTGTAAATGGAATACAAAAATTATATTTTTAGGTTCCAAGAATTGGGCACTAAGGAAAATAATCAGTCATCCCATTTCATATGATTAAATTTTTCTGATAATGTGTGGAAAAATGTTATAAATTTAAAAAATTAATATTATCTAATAATATATTTTATTAGCAAAAGAGTAAAATCACATCACCCAAGAATCATCATTGAGGTAAATATAGGAAGGAATAATTATTTAGATGAGGGAGAATATTTATGTGATCCTAGACCAAGATTTATTATGGGAATATATCATTTCCCATTTCATTATCTTAATTATTACACTCGATAAATAATCTTATCATAGAAGAAATTAGGGTCATACTAAAGTTGTTCGATGATTATGATAAAACTAAACATACACCATAATGGGAGGAACCAATTTTTTTTCTCAAGTGTCAGTATGAATCCCCTATAATAGAAGATAAGATTAGTAAATCATAATTATAAAAGGTACCTGTTCATTATTTTATATTGTAAATTATTTTAGTTTTCATAGTATATTGATATTAGGAATGAGGTTAAAAATGCCTTCCCCAACAATGAAGCAGTATTGTTTAATACATTGGAATGAATTAGAAAATTCATGTTCAATAAGTAGAAATGAATTATAAATATCATCAAAATTATGATTTATTAAATAATTATTAGAAATATTTTCATACATAGGATGATAGTGGGGAATGAAAATATAATCCTTATCAATTGATTAAATGTGTTTCTAGAGTTAACGAAGGTTATAAAATATGATACTGATTTAGGAATAATTGAATAATGTTTTAGATATTTTTAAATTATATATATATATATATATATGAATGTTTAATATCAAAATAACCTAATAGTTTAGTTATATATTAATAATATGAGTTTTATGTATTTTGAATAAAATTATAAATAAAACCTAAATGTTGTTGGATTGATGAATATAGTGGATATTTAAATTATAGAGGATATGTATATGGTTTGTGGAATATAATATATAAATTACAAATGATTGATAAATTTATTAGAGTTCATATTTTCTGTTTCTTTAGTTAATTACACAACATGTTTTATATATGTGATGTTGATCGGTGCTTAGTGAATTTTATTATCAATGTATTACTATAGTATTTACACTTACACTCACTAACTAACATGGGATAGATTGGTGAAGAAACATGATAGTATTTATAATACGGATAATGAATAATATATAACAGATATCAATGATGAAATAAATACTTATTTAATCTTTTCGAAAACCATATCTCAAGGTTAGTGGAAATAAGTGATGTATTTGAGTATTTAATTGAATTATCACCCACTAATCATGGTTTGTAGAAAATAATGATTCCACATAGTTTTTTTTCATCCAAGACAAATAGAATGAGGTGGATAATGAATCCAAAAAACAGTAACACATTTCACTCCCACATTTCTAGGTTAGTGGTAAAAATAAAATTAATGGTCAAATTTATAAAACATTAAATTTCGAGGTACTTCCCTAATATGATATGGTACTGTATCTTTGTTGATTCATTGAATATAGATTTTATGATAGGATATAAGATATGATATTATTATTAAATGTTATTTATAAAGTGTTTCGTTATTTTATATCACTTTTTAGTGTGTGTTTTTGGAATATTATTATTAATATTTTATATTATATAACTACAATCGACATATACATCATGGATGAGTTCTAACATCTATTGATGTATGTTTATAGTTATTATATAGATAGATAGATAATTATCACTCTTTCAACATTTTTTGCGTCTTAAGACTGGATTAGGGCATATGAGGATAAATTAGGTTCCTTGTGGCCTCTAACATGAAACATTTTTAGGGTCCATTCATATTTTTATATTATAAATTGTGATAATATTTTTTATATACAAATAGATTTAAATTTGGAGAGTGTATAAATGGTGAGATATGCTTAACATGAAATAAAATGAATTGTATATATTAATTGGATCCTTGCTGACTTCATTCATGATTCATGAATTTTTATATACTTTATATATTGATGATTCTTGAGGAAAATAATTTTAAATGTAGTATACTAGGTTCTTAGGATAATTATAATAAGAACTATTACTCACCCATGTACATTTACACAAGTATTTTTAATGGTTTTTAATATATATTTTTAGATTAATATTTTCAATAATCCATAGATGACAGAGAAAAACAATGGATTTGGTTACTAATATATTGGCATTATTATTGTTGAAGACCAAATGGTTTTATTCATTTTTTTGTTTCATTACATCTATTTCAATGGTACTGTTAGCATGTGTTGATTTATTATGTTATATGTCATTCTATTTTGGAGAAATTTATTATATATAATTATAGAATATTATAATGTTGGTTAGTAAATAATTTTATGATGGATGATGTTTCATATTAGTATTATATGGGTTACATTGGATGTTATAATTATTTTAGTTATATATATAATATAATAGTAGTATCTAGCTCCTGACGTATTGGTGGAGAGCATGGGGATTTCACTTACCATCATCTTGGGATGCAATATTTAAAGAATACGAGTGTTTGATCATTTATATATCCATCAGTATAACGTAAATCTTATGGAACAAGAATAATGTTTCTTACTTTTCCAATCCCTTTCTATATATTCTGATCAACATTGATCCTTTATATAACACTTTACACGAAACAAAGGTAAATACCCCTTTTAAAATTCACTATGATTAATATCATTCAGTTTTTCCAATATTTTTTTCTGAAACCAAATAGTTTTATATGTCATAATATATATTTATACATAGTATAAAGGTCACTACTAGCAAGTATCTTATTAAGAAGAAGTTACCCAACTAATTATATTATAACAACTAAATTCATAATATATTTTCTATGATAATTATTTAGTCTACATATAGGTTAATAAATATTAATATATTCCAACTAATATTATTTTATACATTAAGAGTAATACTCTTTAATAATGTTTATTACATAATCACGATGAAAAATCCAACTCAGAGTGTCTTCTGTAAATCTATAAATATATCATCAAATACTAAATAGTTTATAAATAAAATTGTTATCATAACATTATTTTGATTATATCATCTATACCTACTTAAATATGATGACATTAAGGAATAAAGTATTAATATTCAAGTAGTATATTTTCAAAATATGGAAAAAATCCATAAAAATAAAAATCATTATATATTTTGACATAGCTATAAGAAAGAATGTTGTTTCATATTTTGATCTTGAATATTTAAGGAATTGTTTCTTCCATTTTATTATTATAGAGAGGCAACGAACCATTTATGTTATTTTTCCCCAAAATAACTAATTTCAATATACAGAATCATACCTTCCCATCATGTGCCAACATATAGACCTCACAATCACCCTCGAGGAGTTTCACCTTCCAATGTCGACACAATGATCACAAGTCAAGATCACACATGTTGTACATCTCCATAGATAGAGCTAACACCCACATACACAACAAACCATACTTCTTGGTCCATAAATCTCTTTGGACTCAAGGAATTATCAAATTTCAAATCCAAAAACCCAACCATTAGTTACAATTATTCCACACATGTGACCACTCCTCACCCCGGGCATCACCTCCATAACAAAAGAATATGTTCACGCTTTGGTCACCCTGGTCTAGTCCAACCAAAAGTGAACATTTATTTACACATCAACATATATAAAAACCATAGGTCCAAGTCTTTGATAAAATAATACCTTCAAATATTTCATAAGAACCAACCATAACAACACATGTTCTTCAATAATAAATAAACCAAAGTGTTAACCATGCACCTTTGTCAAACCAGATGGTACTAGTCATGCATTGATTCCACCTCTGAAGCAACCACTCATAATTCACATTCCATGGAACCTAGAACACTATAACAACCTCCATTGGGGATTCCCTCAATTCCCCAAACCACTAGCGTATGACCGCAACTCATGTCTCAAATCGAAAACCATTTACTTTAGTACATAACCTTCTAGGAATAAAATAATGTGATACCTCATTTGATGTGCATCACATTCAAATAACAAAACATCCACCCATGTTGCAAGAAAATAATTGAACTAATAACCCATACAACCCTCTAACATGGAACCCCTAAAATCCAAATGAAATCATCTCCAAAAAATAGATTCAAGTATAACAAATGTTCTTTTATCTCCCAGCAATACACACACATCAAACCTCAAACATATTACTACTCAAGGGAATCAATCCTTTCCCAATTTTTAAACACACAACATCTAACACACCCACTAAACCGTTCACTTTTGTTTTTCAACCATGTATACCCACACCAATACATCCGTATTTTGATCTAATCACCAAATCATGGATCCCAAGAACAACTCGAAAGGTCTTAACCAACAAGCCTCACTACACCCACATCACTGAATAAAATCTCATAAATCAAATTCCAAAACCATACAAAAGGTAAAAAATGAAACAACCCAATAACCAATTATAAAAACTGAAAAAAAACTCACAACCCGTGACCATGATCATAAAATATGTAATTCACACTACCCAAACCACCCTTACAAAGGAACTGATCACAACACCAGTTTTACCCACACCATCATCCCTAAAGATCTCATCATTTTCTAATTTCCCTTCTCAGTTAATCATACCAATTTAACTCAAGGTTGTATATTTTAGGTCAATATTTTTTTAAATAAATACCCAAAAAACAAATTTTGAAGAATGATATTATATGTTAAATGTAAAAAATGGCGAATTTCAACAATTAATATTTTAAAAAATTACCATTAATGATTATTTCAATAAACAATAAAGAGGATTAACAATGGGAAAAATCACACTGCTATCCTATGGGACCCAATAAAATTTCAATCACAATCAACATACCGATGACCTATCAATCCTATGTGAACAATATGGTGTATAAACCAACACACCCACTCTTTCAATACCAGTACAATATAAACAACCTCATGAATCATTTTCTACACATACAAGAGCACCATTAAATTTGGAATTACCACCCAACTGTAAAAAAAAGAAATATAAATTTAATTTACACCACTGGAAAATTTGGTTTTCCCTCATATGTGGGGAGACAGGCACCTAGGAAGAATCTAATTACCAAGACTCGATAGTATCATAACATTATATCTCCTATTAAAAAATATTATGACAAAATAATTGACTCTAATACCACTATGTAACATCCACCAAAAGTATCAAATATATTTTATTCCTTGAGTCGGGTCACCATATGAACACCAACATACCTCCACACATTCCAGAGGCATCTATCTAGAGGTGTGAGTCATTAGAGATATGATGGGGGACTTTACCCACATATCATAGTAATAGAAATACTGAAATAATACTAATATATATAATAATTAGACTAAATAATAAATGGAAAACCTACAAAAATACATCAAGTAACAAAGTACACATGTTATAACAATATGATGAATATATTTCATGTCCTATTGTCCCAATAATGATGATTTCGATACTGAAACCGTAAAATATCTTGAGGAGGGTCCTGAGACCCAACCAGGTCTTGAAATCCAATTATATAACCAATCACTCCATGGAAAACAAAATGAATTATATCTATATTAAACCAGTAACTGAATAAATGTATCATGTCCTCAAGTAAATAAGTGGCATGGCATCCCAAGTAGGGTGATATTACAACTCAGTAAGCCACCACCAATGGTGTATAAATAAATAACTAGTCAATACAATACTTTTTTGCAGATAATCAAGTGAAATAAACAAATATTGAAAAAAGAAATATGTACCATAATAAATAAATTATCAAATAACCATTTTATCCTTCATTTTGTATGGGATCAACCAACCAACTATCATATTTTTAGTCTCACAATGAGCCTAATACATAACATAATCACTGTGTACCTACTTTTAGCCACAATGGTGAATTTAATAATCAATAAATTAATTTACATACCATATATAATTAGTAAAAAATAAATCCATCTCCATATTATAGGAGGATAAAACCTCATTCCAATATCCTAACTCATGAAATATATAAGTTGTTCGAGAACATCTTTCTAGAAAAATCCTATCGGGATCCTCAGTCCATACATGAGGATAACAGAACCTTAGTTCGAAATCTTAACTAAAAAATACAACAGTGGTCCTAGGGTATCCGTCCAATACATCCCAAAAAAGGATCCTAAATATATAACATATTATCATATAGACTTATCCCAATATCATAACTCAAATAATACATCATTGGGGTCTATAACATATGTCTATTACAATCCTTGGGAGTAGAACCATAGTCGAATACACCAGTCATAAAACATACCATTAATCCATGTGTTCATGATTGTTTAACCACTTAACACATGTACCACTATAAAAACAAAAATCATTAAACACATTCATCATTATAAACCATAGTACATTCAAGACATATACCATCACAATGCCTTAACCCATTGATACATTTCCCATTTACATGGCTTATCCTATCCAAAAATTTACCATTTACAACCCATAATTAATTTAACCCATTCTCTTTCAACAAACCACATCCTTTTGCAACAATAACAGTTGGACAAAAAATAACAACATTTTAATTTCACAATACATGATAAAACCCAAATAAAAATAATCATTTAAAATCATCTTGGAGACACTAATTAAAAAGAATTATTCCTCTTTGAAAAACTAAAACAGTCCACAAGTATTTCATTAAGATTACCAACCATTAATTATTATCATTTATAAATTCTAAAACAAATTATAAACATAAACTCAATTCAAAACATCAATTAATATATACCATGAAACTCTTTATTAAATAAAAATACGACCCAAAAATCATTTTAAAAACATTTTCCACATTAAAACATCATATTATTCAGACCAAACCATAATGGGATCAAAATCTGAAACACATCATTTAACCATTTTCAATATCGTCTTGGTCATTTCAAAAAATACAAAACATCTAATCAATCCAATTACCCCTTTAATAAATCCCACATAAATTTTTTTTATTCATGACCAATTCACATTCATAATCACCATTTCTCATAATTACTAGATCATTTTTATCAATTACCTTGGTTGAACATACCCCATGTATAGGATGAGGATTGGTAGCACGTCATCAATGAACCTAATGGGGTCCGTGAAAGGTCTCACACCTAAATCAAAGTCCAAAATTACCTTCTATAACCAAAAAGAATATAACATATAACGGAATAAAATATCAAAACTACGTATACCTTTAAAACATACTTAATTTAAGAAACATCATTAAGTCTATCTACTGTATGTCCATCAGATTTATTTCATTTTTTTATAATTCATCTTATTAAATATACATATAATGAAATGTTTCAAAACATTAAAATTTTAGCATTCAATTTTTAATTCCAAATTCACTTCAAAAAACATAACTTTCTCTTTAAATTCTATAATTTAATTAATTTCATTATATAAAATTGAACTTTTAAGAACCATTAGTTGTTGTTGTGGAACATATATATATGAGATGAGGTAAACCATGAGTCATAAATTAAGCCACATCATTTAATAACAGAAAACACAACTTAGGTATAAACTGAGGTGTGACCACCGAAATTGTGATGTGACTGTGAGAATTGTGATGTGACCATGAGAACTATGATGTGATTTTATTCTTCATATTTCACATCATGTAGTTTTATTCAACTAGTAAAAAAAATTCATTAGCCTCTATACGTATTGTGGCCTGACCTTCATTATATTTCCCTTTCAATGTTCGCCTTCCATTCAAAAGTATTCACAACAACATCACGACATACACACTAAAATATAATTTTTTGACAATTTATATCCATTATTTCTCATGGTGAATTTATTTATTAATAAAAAATAATATTCTTAATCTATAAACATTATGATTTTAAAATTAATTTTGAATAATAATTTTAAATTTATTTGAGGAATGTATGTCTAATGATTTAACATTATTGTTAAATCCAATTTCCCCCAATAGATAATGTGACCATAAAAAATAATGGATTAACCATTGTTATGTGGTATTTATGCTGTGAAGGATCAGTTTAAAGATACATTTATTCTAAAACTAGATCATGGAGTAAACCATTTTGTTTTGGATGATATGAAATGGATATAAAAAATAATTAAATTACAAAACACCATAACCGATTGTTTTCATATATTGTAGTTCCATCTTTCCTACAACACCAAATATACTCCAATAATATCACCTATAGACTTAAAATACATTTCCATGCACTTATATGTTTACAATCATACATTACCTCAAATGAAACAACATGATTTACTTGAGTTTGGAGGTTATTTATTTGTTGTAATTTTATTGGAATGTTAGAAAAAATAAAACAATTGTTATATTAGCTTCGTTATATTTTTATGTAACATACTCACCATATTAAAAGTGACTTTTCATTAGGCTCCTTCTTCATTAAACAGGATCATAGTCTAAACTATATAAAAAAAAGTAATGAAAAATTTCACGCATTATATATCATTTTATACCATCAATGATTCCTTAACTATAAAATATAAATCACACTTTTATTATATAAATATATTTTAATCAATTGTTAAAATCGAACTAGAGTAAACTCGGTGTATGAAATAAGAACTATGAATAAAAATACAATTTTTCCACTAGGTTAACACATATATGTTTCTAAAAAATATATTTTACATATTTGAATTATTATTTAATCTTATGAAAATATCTCTTATACATGTTCCAAAACTAATTTCAAATATAATCAATGTGTAAATTTACTTTATTTTGTTGTGTATTTCCATTTAAATAATTTGTGTGTGTTTTATATGTTTTAATAAATTACACACTAAACTAATTAAATCCCTGTTATATTTTTTGAGATTATATATTTAAATTAAAGAAAAAAATTCTTCATTTATTTTAATGCAATATAAAACATCATTAAGAAAATTATGAGAGGAATATAACCCAAATTTAATTAAAAATATAACGAATATGAAATCCTTAATCTTGTAATATGAAATTCATATCATAAATCTAGTTATAATTATGTAAATATGAAAAACCTTAAAAATTAAATTGATATTTTAAAATTGATATAGAAAAATAAGTGAGGTATTTTACATATGTGTATAAGGTTACATATAGAAATTTAATATAAATATTATATCTATGACCACTAATAATATGGTTATTGGACATATGGTCAATGGATATATGGTTATTTTATATAATTTTACCAAATAGTTAAAATAATGTTTTTTAATTCATAGTAAAAACCTTAGTACAATACATTTCTAATATTTAAATCAGTTTCTAAAGGAAATAATAATTATTAGTTAACATATATTATTATAATTACATATTTTTAATTATATAATAATACTATTACTAATATTTTAAAAAAGAATGATTTGATAAGTATGTAAAATTCAATGAAATATTTTCAATCCCAGGATTGATATAAATTTAGTTTTAGAGTATTAATAATTTGTTTTAGTGGTATTTAATTAAAATCGTTTAATGATACAAATGGATATATCTTATTAAGGAGTAATTTTCAAATGTTTTTTTATATTTATAACTTAATAAATTATATTTGTCATATTATAACGAATAATATAAAAAACCTATTTCATATATAAACAAATATAATGACCCAAAATGAATTATAAATCCATATTAAAAAAATAGAGAACACATAATGTTTAAAAAACATTTTTCTATAAATTGTTTTTATAAGGACCCATCCTTAAACCTTACTTAATCTTGAGTTATTACAAGATTACACATTGAGGATCTTTTCGGGTTTAGTGTTTTAGAGAATTAGATCATAAAACTTGCATTACATTCTACATATAAACAAAGTGGTTACATAAAGATAGTATTCTTCATTCCCATCAATGGAAACATATTTAAAATAAAACATGGATTATTTCTTGACACTTCCTTGAAACTATAATAATATCATGTACCTTTCCCTTGACCTGTGAAAAACATTTCAAAAAACTTGGGATGAGCATAAAAAGCTCAGTAAGGGATATAAAAATATGGAAAGGAAACATGGGTACATATATACATAAGAATGAGATCATACATTACCCATAAAACATATGCTCTTTAACATACCTCATAAAATCATGAATAAATGATAGAAATTATAAGACATAAAGGTAACTTGAGGCATTCATAACATTCTTACGTAGAGAGTAACCCTCTTCGTTACGTTTGGAATACCCATCACAATATATTCCCTAAATCTCTTCGGAGAAACCATAACGGTTAACTCCTCCGCGTTACCCAATGCATTGGAGAGATATATCGGGCTCACCCGCCCTTACTTTATCACGGAACCACTCGTCTTCATAATAATGCCAAAGAAACTCAACATAATCATATCACATAAAACATGCATAAAGGAAACATAACATTTCCACCATTCAATCACAAGATATCAATACAACACATTGATATAAAAAAATTATGAAAACCATTTTCAATACCAAAATAAAATAAAAGTAAAACATGGAATTTATTTTTCTTTTAAAAACAAGGTATGGCTTGTAGAGAAAGCCGAAACTCAAATAACGGTCACGACGGCGGAGAAGTCATTGTCGCCGCATATGTATGAAAAAAACATTCCCTTTTGTCATTTTGTAAAACTCTTTGTATAAACAATATTCCTTTTGAATAAATGTAAAAGTCAAAGGGGTTTATACACCGTATAAAAGAAGGTTGTGTATAAAAAAAAATATGCCTCAATGAAAGGAGATTGAGACGAAGTCCCATACCTCGGGTCCGACTTGACTCGATCGTTCATTAATGTCCTGAATAATAAACTTGAGTTAATTTATACTTCTTTAAAAACCTTTTTCAAGTTCATTATTCCTTTTATATCACTTATTTCCATGTCATGAACACTATGTAATTATTTATGTTAATAACGGTCGTTTTAACGATCATTGGTACTTAAGTAAAAAATAAACCCTTTATAATTATGTGTTGTTCGTGTATCCATTATATCCAGAATTATAATAATTATGTATATATAATATATATCCTATATATAAATGCATTTATAATATTATATAATCATTTAGAGGTAAGAAATGAAATGCACCGTTCATGGAGATGGTAAGCTGTACGTATGCATGAACGCTACTTTCATTTCTATTTTGTATTTTATAGAATGGAATCGTAATGATAGAAAGGTATATTATAATTCCAGTACAATATAATATATAATATCAAAGTTCCATACTTTATACGTCCCATATATGGTATTTAAATAATCAAATCACATTGAGGGGGCGGTAGTCCGCACTTCCTTAAATGAAGATATCGCGTTTACCCATAATGGAAACCATAAAGGTGTTACCAAAAAGAAAAAAAAACAGAAGCTTAAGGAAAAAATAAACATATTATATATCATATATAAATATAGTGACCTCTTAATGGACACCTTTGAAGGTGTTAAAATAATGTTGAACAATCATCATTTCGGGAGGCATAAATTCACCATCCATGGAAACAGTATGTTTGTTAACCATTAGATGTAGGTGTGTGTAAGTGTAGCTCGAATAAATATTATAAAAACATCCTAGTATATTGAGGATACTGGAGTTGTTACAAAAGAAAAGAATAAAAAGAGTTTAGGGGGTTGGAGAAGCAAAATAAAACAAAAGGACTCAAAAGAAGACATTACCTTAAAATCAGGTAACTCCCTTTGGTTTGAGCTCAAAGGCTTCCTTGGGAAGATTTCTGCCCCAAGTTAGGCTTCAAGGAGTAATAGAGGGAAGTTTAGAGACAAAATAGGCAGGGTTTGTCTGAGACAAAGGCATTGGGAGTGTGGGTAAGGAGGTAGAGGTGAGGGCCTTTTATAAGAGGAGAGGAGGGGCACTTTTGGAAAGTAAAGATAAGTTACATTATTTCAAAAAGAGTTTCAGATTCAAAAGGTCCCACATTGATATAATTTGAGGATAAGGTGATAAGGGTTCAAAATCCACTCATCCAATTGGTTTTGGCAATGTGTAGGTTTTAGATTTTACATTAACTTTCCATTTTATTTAAATCGTTAAATAATGAGGTCATCGCTTTATCATCATGATGTCATAAATAATTTAATTTATTTAATGTCTAAAAATTATAGAAAAAATACTATGATGTATTAAATCGTTATATATTTATAATTAATATTTATAGTCAAACATATGACTTGTATAACCCCATATAAAAATTGTTTTAGTAACATAACTCATGTTTGTGTCATTTTTACTTTAATACTAAATAAAAACTTATTTATGTCTTTTCCCAACCAAAGTGGCTCCATGGGGTCCCCAAGTTGACCCATGTCTTGTCTTGGTCTGCAATGACACAACCAATGGGGTTAGGACATGTGTCAAGCTCATCTCATACTATTAAAACATTATTTTTACCTTAAACTACACTAATTACCACTAATCGCGATGAAGAACTTAATAAGTTACTATTCACCAAAAAATTATTTGAATCCCATTGAACCACATTTTAATTCTTAATGAAAACCGTGTATGTTGTATTTTTGAAATTAAAAACACATAATTGGTAAAATTTCATTTAAACGGAAAATCAGTTTTTATAATCACGACTTAGTGGTTTTACTATTAATCAAAAATTGAAGTTTTTCAGAAAAATACCCAAAATTCACCCTAAGCTATATTTAATATTACGAATTCAAAAATGAAGTCGATTTTACAAAATTCAAAACATATAAGTCACATTAATTAATTTAATAATTTATTCCCACTGTCATGACAAATAGCGTGTTTTTATGAAACAATAAGTATCAAAAGATTGACACCAGTTTAAGTCCAATTTCAAATTGAAATTGATTCCAATGACCACCATTGGATTAAATGGTAAACATATATTCTAATTTCACTTCAAAACCAATTCAAAAGATAATCTAATCATATAAATAAATTATATTAAAAATCAGTTTTGATGTAAAATGCAGTATTTTTCACTATTCATTAAAAAAATGAACATTGTCTGAAAAATACCAAAAATTCACACAAAGTAAATTTTGATGTTCCAATCATAAAGAATAAGTTTATTTTGACAGACATAGCTTATAAAATTTTCAAAATATAGCTTTAAAAATGGTTTCCATCAAAAGGCAGTAAAACAATCTTTTAAGAATATTTGTGTATTCCATGCTTAAGATTGGATTTATTTTCATTTTAAGCCTATAAAATACTATATAATTCATTAATAGACATAGATAAAAATATCTATTATTCATTAATTACTTGGGATGTTACATCCTTCCCCCCTTTAGAAAATTGCATCCCCGCAATTTATTTACTTATCAAATAAATGGGGGTACTTATCCCTCATTGCATTTTCAGATTCCCATGTTGTCGTTTCCATCATGTGGTTTTTCCACAAAACCTTAACCTGCTTAATCACCTTATTCCGTAACACATGCTCCCTGTGGTCAAGAATATGGACCGGTTGTTCCTCATAAGATAGGTTCTCTTCCAGCTGAACTACCTCTGGACTGAAAACATGAGATGGATCTAGCATATACTTTCTCAACATCGAAACGTGAAAAACATTGTGTACCTGAGATAAACTCGGAGGTAAAGCCACTCGGTATGCAACTGATCCAACTCTCTCCAGAATTTCATATGGTCCAATAAACCTTGGACTCAACTTTCCTTTCTTACCAAATCTCATCACACATTTCCAAGGAGAAACCTTGAGAAAAACATGATCACCTACCTCGAAAGATAGATCCTTCTTCCGGTTATCCTCATAACTCTTCTGCCTGCTCTGAGCTGTTCTCATGTGTTTCGGAATCAGCTGAACTTTTTCTACCATCTCTTCTACCAATTCTGGTCCCATCAACTTCCTTTCACCCACTTCATCCCAGAAAGATGGAGTTCGTCACCGTTTCCCATATAATGCCTGAAATGGTGCCATCTGTATACTGGAATGAAAACTGTTATTATAGGAAAATTCAACCAAAGAAATATGTTGGTCCCAACTTCCCTGATAATCCATAGAGTAAGAACGAATCATATCCTCCAATGTCTGAATTGTTCATTCTGACTGCCCATCTGATTGAGGATGAAAAGCTGTACTAAAATTTAATTCAGTACCCAACGACTTCTGAAGGCCTTTCCAAAACTTAGAAGTGAACCTGGGATCACGATCAGATACAATGGAGAGAGGAAATCCATGTAACCTGGCTATCTCTTTAAGATACAAACGGGAAAGGTGATCTAGGGAAAAAGTATCTCGTATAGCAAGGAAATGACCAGATTTAGTCAAGCGATCAACAATAACCCAGATTGCATTATTACCTCGAGATGTCTTCAGTAATCCCACAACAAAGTCCATGGATATATGCACCCATTTCCACTCTGGCACTGGTAAGCATCCCTTTCGGTAACTGCCGCTCTGCTTTAACCTGCTGAAAAGTCAAACACTTGACAGTAAAATCGGCAATATCTTTTTTCATTCCATCCCACTAGTAATACTCCCGCAGATCTCTATACATCTTAGTACTGCCAGGATGAACTGAAAAGAGAGAACTATGAGCTTCACATAACAACTCTCTCTTCAACTGTGAATCACAAGGCACACACAATCTCTTCCCAAATCTCAAAACACAATCATTATCATTGTTGAATTCAGTCAACTTACCTTTCTGAACCAGCTCTACCCTTTTCTGCAACTCACTGTCTTGCTTCTGTGCTTGCTTGATTCTATCTGATAGAGATGATCTCACTAATACCTGAAACAAAATAGAATAACTTCCTACACCAACAAATTCTATGCCAACGTTCATCAAATCCTTAAACAAAGTATCACGTTCCAAACACAACATTGCTAATGAAGCATTAATTTTTCGACTCAAAGCATCAGCCACTTTATTTCCTTTTCCCGGATGGTAATGAATTGTACATTCATAATCGTTGATTAATTCTAGCCATCTCCTTTGTCTCATGTTTAACTCTTTCTGAGTTAATATATACTTTAAATTTTTGTGATCAGTATATATTTCACACTTTACTCCATACAAATGATGCCTCCAAATTTTTAAGGCGAAAAAAACAAAAGCTAATTCTAAATCATGTGTAGGGTAATTTACCTCATGAGTTTTCAACTGTCGTGAAGCATAAGCAATTACCTGATCATTCTGCATTAGGATGCAACCAAGTCCTTTCAATGAAGCATCACTGTATATAACAAACTCACCATTCCTAGAAGGTAGTTCCAAAACTGGAGCATTCACCAATCTTCTTTTCAATTCATGAAAACAATCATCACATTATTTTATCCAGATAAACTTAACACCCTTCTGAGTTAGCTTAGTCATTGGACTAGATAACCGTGAAAAATTTCTAACAAACCTTCGGTAATAGCCTTCCAAACCAAGTAAGCTACGAATCTCAGTTACATTTTTGGGTCTTGGCCAGTCTTCCACAACTTTTGTTTTTGCAGGATCAACAGTTATCCCATCTTTAGAAACAATGTGACCAAGGAAAGAAATTTGTTGCAACCAAAACTCACACTTTCTGAATTTCCCATACAATTTCTTTTCTTTTAAGGTTTGCAAGATAACCCTTAAATGTCTTTGATGCTCCTATTTACTTTTAGAAAACACCAAAATATCATCAATGAAAACCACCACAAACTTAACCAAGAACACATGGAACATTATATTCATTAAGTCCATGAATACAGCAGGTGCATTGGTTAGCCCAAAAGGAATTACTAAAAATTCATAATGGCCATATCTTGTACGGAACGTGGTCTTCGGAACATATGCTTCCTTTACCTTCAGTTGATGGTACCCCGATCTCAAGTCAATCATTGAAAAAAACTAAGCTCCCTGGAGCTGATACAACTTCATTTGATGGCCCGACATCTGCTGAAGTAGTTGCAAAGGATTTCACCACCCCTTTCGACTTGTAGTCTAACTACTTCCCATCACTCAAGCTCTTTGTCGGACACTCGTTTGCATAGTGACCCATCTCATTGCACTTAAAACATTTCACTAACTATAGATCAAATTTGGTCTTACCATCACCTTGATCATGTTCAGTGCAATCACGAGCCTTATTTCTCATCTTACGACATCGGTATAACTTTCTAGAATTCAAAAGACATTCCCCAACATGCCTTTTGCCACATTTATCACAAAATGGAAACTTAGATTTCTTACCATCAAACTTTTTTGAAGAATTCTTACCTTTCTCCTGCCACCTCGGTCTCTTCTTCTGTTGGTTGTTATAGAACACTTGATCATCGGAAAAATCAATTTTCACCTTCTCTGCACATCGAACAAGATTTTCATAACTTTTAAACTCACGAGAAGCTAATGCCCTTCTATATTTTGGCTTTAATCCTAAGTAAAAATGATTGATTTTACTATCAAGGTCTCGGATAAAATTTGGAGCATACCTTGCCAATCGAGTGAACCTTTCTTCATAGGTAGCCACTGAGTCTTCCTCTTGCCTCAATTCCAAGAATTACTTTTCCATCCGAAGTCAAAAAACCTTAGGAAAATACTTCTCAAGAAACATACCTTTGAATTAATCCTATTCAAGAGCATCAATCTCATCGGCGTACCTGATATTTTTAACCATAGACCACCACTGATCTGCCTCACCCTCCAAACGGTAAATATCAAGACTAACCTTTTGATTGTCTGAACACCCCATGACATCAAAAATCTTCTCCAGTGCTTTAATCCACCCTTCAGCTAGCACAGGGTCAGATGATCCTTTGAATTATGGGGGACGTTGCCTCATGAAATGTTCCACCACTGACATGTTCCTCTGTGGTTGATCTGCCTGATCTCGTGTATGGATACCACCGCCATTTATCGCTTGAGTCAACTGCGCCATTACTACAAAAAACAGTTCAGTTCCAATTCTGACCATCTCAGGATGCTGATTCAGAAGGTTATTTCCTTCTATATGCCTTCCTAACACTGTTTCCATGTTTCCTCTGCGGAAAACCATTCTGAACAAACATGTCTTAGATGAAGCAACATGGTAATCTTCAAATTCTATATCATTTAAAAAAAAATATTTTTGGATAATCATTTAATAGAATTCTAACCCCTAAAGTTTTCTAAAACAACATTTGATACCAACTATAAGGCCCCAGCCTTAAACCTTACTTAATCTTGAGTTATTATAAGATTACACATTGAGGATCTTTTCGGGTTGAGAGTTTTAGAGAATTAGATCATAAAACTTGCATTAAACTCCACATATAAACAAAGTGGTTACATAAAGATAGTATTCTTCATTACCATCAATGGAAACATATTTATAATAAAACATGGATTATTTCATGACACTTCCTTGACACTATCATCATATCATGTACCTTTCCCTTGACCCGTGAAAAAATTTTCAAAAAACATAGGATGAGCATAAAAAGATCAGTAAGGGATATAAAAATATGGAAAGGAAACATCGGTACATATATACATAATAATGAGATCATACTTTACCCATAAAACATATGCACTTTAACATACCTCATCAAATCATGAATAAATCATAGAAATCATAAGACATAAAGGTAACTTGAGGCATTCATAACATTCTTAGGTAGGGAGAAACCCTCTTGGTTACGTTTGGAATACCCATCACAGTATATTCCCTAAATCTCTTCAGAGAAACCTCAACGTTTCACTCATTTGCGTTACCCAATGCATTGGAGAGCTATATCGGGCTCACCCGCCCTTAGTTTATCACAGAACCACCCACCTTCTTAATAATGCCCATGAACCCCAACATAATCAAATCAAATAAAACATGCATAAAGTAAACATAACATTTCCACCTTTCAATCAAAAGATATAAATACAAAACATTGATATAAAAACATTATGAAAACCATTTTCAATACCAAAATAAAAGAAAAGTAAAACATGGTATTTATTTTTCTTTTAAAAACAAGGTATGGCTTGTAGAGGAAGCCGAAACTGAAGTAACGGTCACGACGGTGGAGAAGTCGTTGTCGCCACATACGTACGACAAAAACATTCCCTTTTGTCATTTAGTAAAACGCTTCGTATAAAAAATATTCCTTTTGAATAAACGTAAAAGTCAAAGGGGTTTATACACCGTATAAAAGAAGGTTGTGTATGAAACAAAATATGCCTCAATGAAAGGAGATTGAGACGAAGTCCCATACCTGGGGTCCGACTTGACTCGATCTTTCTTTAATGTCTTGAATAATAAACGTGAGTTAATTTATATTTCTTTAAGAACATTTTTCAAGTTCATTATTCCTTTTATACCACTTATTGCCATGTCATGAACACTATGTAATTATTTAAGTTAATAACGGTCGTTTTAACGATCATTGGTACCTGAGTCAAAAATAAACCCTTTATAATTACATGTTGTTCATGTATCCATTATATCTAGAATTATAATCATTGTGTATATATCATATATATCTAGTATATACATGCATTTATAATATTACATAATCATTTAGAGGTAAGAAATGAAATGCACCGTTCATGGAGACGGTAAGCCGTACGTACGCATGAACGCTACTTTCATTTCTATTTCGTATTTTATAGAATGGAATCATAATTATATAAAAGTATATTATAATTCCAGTACAATGTCATATATAATATTATAGTTCCATCCTTTATACATCCCACATATGGTATTTAACGAATCAAATCACTTTGGGGGGGCGGTAGTCCGCACTTCCTTAAATGAAGATATCGCGTTTACCCATAATGGAAACCATAAAGGTATGACCAAAAAGAAAAAACAGAAGCTTAAGGAAAACATAAACATATTATATATCATATATAAATATAGTGACATATTAATGGCCACCTTTGAAGGTGTTAAATGAATGTTGAACAATCATCGTTTCAGGAGGCATAAATTCACCATCCACGGAAACAGTATGTTCGTTAACCATTAGATGTAGGTGTGTGTAAGTGTAGCTCAAATCCATATTATAACAACATCCTAGTATATTTAGGATATTGGAGTTGTTACAAAAGAAAATAATAAAAAGAGTTTAGGGGGTTGGAGAAGCAAAATAAAACAAAAGGACTCAAAAGAAGACATTACCTTAAAATCAGGTAACTCCCTTTGGTTTGAGCTCAAAGGCTTCCTTGGGAAGACTTCTACCCCAAGTGAGGATTCAAGGAGTAAGAGAGGGAAGTGGAGAGACAAAATTGGAAGGGTTTGGCCGAGCCAAAGGCTTTGGGAGTGTGGGTAAGGAGGTAGAGGTGGGGGCCTTTTATAAGAGGAGAGGAGGGGCACTCTTGGAAAGTAAAGATAAGTTACTTTATTTTAATAATAGTTTCGGATTCAAAATGTCCCACATTGATATAATTCTAGTATAAGGTGATAAGGGTTCTAAATCGACTCATCCAATTGGTTTTGGCTATGATTGGGTTTTAGATTTTACATTAACTTTCCATTTTATTTAAATCGTTAAATAATGAGGTCATCGCTGCATCATCATGATGTCATAAATGATTTAATTCATTTAATGCCTAAAAATTATAAAAAACTACTATGATGTAGGAAAGATTTTTATCATTCTAATGAATATTTATAGTCAAAAATCCGACTTGTATAACCCCATATAAAAAGTGTTTTAGTAACATAACTCATGTTTGTGTCATTTTTACTTTAATACTAAATAAAAAGTTATTTATGTCATTTCCCAACCAAAGTGGCTACATGGGGTCCCCAAGTTGACCCATGGCTTGTATTGGTCGGCCATGAAACAACCAATGAGGGTATGACATGTTTCAAGCTCATCTCATACTATTAAAACATTATTTTTACCTTAAACTACACTAATTACCACTAATCACGATTAAAAACTTAATAAGTTACTATTCACCAAAAAATTATTTTAATCCCATTGAACCAAATTTTACTTCTTAATTACAACCATGTATGTCAGATTTTTGAAATTCAAAACACAAAAGTGGTAAAATTTCATTTAAACGGAAAAACCGTTTTTATAATCACCACTTAGTGGTTTCACTATTTATAAAAAATTGAAGTTTTTCAGAAAAATACCAAAAAATCACCCTAAGCTATATTTGATATTCCAAATTCAAAAATGAAGTATATTTTACAAAATTCAAAACATATAATTCACATTAATTAATTTAATAATTAATTCCCGCTGTCATGACAAATAGTGTGTTTTTATGAAACAATAAGTATCAAAAGATTGACACCAGTTTAAGTCCAATTTCAAAGTGAAATTGATTCCAATGACCACCATTGGATTAAATGGTAAAAATATATTCTAATTTAACTTCAAAAACAATTAAAAAGATAATCTAATAATATAAATAAATTAGATTAAAAATCAGTTTTGATGTAAAATGCAGTATTTTTCACTATTCATTAAAAAAATGAACATTGTCTGAAAAATACCAAAAATTCACACAAAGTAAATTTTGATGTCCCAATCATAAATAATAAGTTTATTTTGACAAACATAGCTTATAAAATTGTCAAAAGATAGATTTAAAAATGGTTTTCCATCAAAAGGCAGTAAAACAATCTTTTAAGAATATTCGGGTATTCCATGCTTAAGATTGGATTTATTTTCATTTTAAGCCTATAAAACACTATATAATTAATTAATAGACATAGATAAAAATATATATTATTCATTACTTACTAGGGATGTTACAGGTTTTCAATATATTTTAGGTTTTTATTTAAATGTTTAAAAACACATATTTAGAAATTAAATTGGACAAATTGGAATCCAAATATTTAATAGTCATATATAAATTATTATTTTTAATCTTAAAATATGATAATGTTGTAATAATTTAGTTCCCATGACAAAGGAAATATTATGTTAAAAGGTAATTATAATGATGAAAAAATTATAATATAATAAAAAAATTAATTATTCTTATGAGGGTACTAATGTCCCATATCCATTATTTTTCATATTTTAATACAATTTTATCTTAAAATGAATTAATATACATTAATAAATGACTATTTATATAATTTCTATTCAATATTCTATTATAAATAGACCCCACATATACCCATAAAAAATTACTATTTGAAATTGGTATTATATTTATTACCTAACCATTTTTCCTCAAATAATGACTTATAATATGTTGATTATCATATACATTCATGAGAGGAATAAATCCATCATTATTAAGTAACCTATGTTGGGAGGAAAAATGACCCACAATGTACATATGTTTATTTGTAAAGTTTTCAATTTATGTAACTTATAACCAATTAAAAAAATATAATTATCCACTATTTTAATTTTATATTGACATCATTATTGTTATTTGAAATTGACATTAATTCTATATAACTAAAATCTCTTAATAATTCACCTGTATAACATATTATTGTTTTGGTCGGTTCAACCACATACAAGAACATTGTTGTACCAAAATCTTCATTTTCATGATGAATTAGGGTCATGAAATTAAAATTATAATATAAGATACTAAGGATTAACTTTTTTCATGAATATAGTTCAATTATTTTTGTCCAATTTTTTTTTCATATTAATGTAACTTGATTATATCATTAACTTATATTATACATTCTCATTATGATTTATATTATCACAAACCATACCCATACATTCTGAGTAATAATCACGGTACTGAATAAATAATTGGAAACAATTTTATAGTAAACTTAATAATCAAAATATGGTCATGTTTTTTAAAATAATGTGGATTGAAATTGCAATAACCAAGAAGTATTAATCAATAAAAATTACTAAATTTCAATAAAGAAAATAAATAATAAATAAATAATATAAGAGTAATACATGGAATAATTCAAATATTATAAAGGATAATTGATATAAATAATGTTTTAAAAAATGTGATTAATATAGATATGTTTATAATACATGAGGTTAAATAATATTTATCAAAATAGGAAATAATTTTAATTGTTTATTTTCCAATATCACACCAAAATGGATATTATCTACAATTAAAACAATGTATGGGGTATTTTTATTTTATTTTTATATAAAACCCCATCTATGTTATTTTAATATATAAACTAGGCATTGTTCACATTTCTTACAAGTTCACATAACCTTGTATTATAGTTCAATCAACATGATATATTTTTGTGGAACTGACATTATAACTTCATTTTTTGGGAATATTTATCACCTAGGGTCATATTCATTATTTAATTTTATGGATGAATTTATCTCAAATTATTTGATTTTTTATGATTTTTTCTATTAGAATTATATTTTATAGATAATTTATATTCTTTTAACCATTTGTGTATCATTATTTTTAATAAAATTAACTTTATTTATAAAAGTTCATGAGGATTCCCTTTTTCAAATTTCGACATGATCATATTATGTCACCATTATTATTATTATATTTAGAAAATCATAATATATAAGTTTTCCGAATTTTTTATAGTAATTTCTATAACTAATATATATAAATAATTTTATTTTGAAATTTAATTTACCACAAAATTAAATATATTATTCAATTATTTCGCTAATAAAATTTTTAATACATCTTTAAATTGTTTTTACCAATTTAAATATCTTTTATTATTTCTTATTCTTAACTAATTATATATATGATGGATTATAATTATGCCTTGTGAAAGTCATTTTGATACTAGTTTCATTGTCACAGTTTAATTAATCACTAATATAATTAAAAATGTTCTCATGTTAATGTGGAACACATATATATGGTTTTCCATTATGTGAAGGGTGAACCTGTAATTACATATCACTCTAGTGAAATATGTAATGAAATATACCTCATTTGATGATATGTTATGGAACTGATGATAAAACAAATTTCTAATTAGATTATATCCACTTTGTGTATTGAAATGTGGAGTGAAACCAATCAATTCTGGGAATATATCAAATAATCTGATGATGTTCATAGTATAAAGACTCAACCTTAGAAATGATTTTCAATTATTTTAAATATTCTATATTCTTATTCCTATTTTATGTTTTCATGTATCATTATATATAGCTCATATTTTGACACTCATTTTATTCCAGTCTTATGTTATACCAAATAGTTTGTGCAATTGAATATGATTTATGATATTGGTTTAATCACATATGATTCCCTTATGATATGTACATACAGATTTATTTTGTTCCCTTAATAGATGATCAACTTATGGTAACTTACTTCGATTCTTCTCTCTCAAATTTACTCGTAATGAGAATCTGACATCATCATTTCTTATGATTCTATTAACCTTGATATAAATAAAAATATTGAGAATGATATGTCTAAAATGTTATCATATGAGATTAATAGTTGTTGGATATATTGAAAATTATGTAAAATATTTAGTTATTTATTAAATATATAAATACCGAAAAATTATATATTTTGGGGTGTGATTTATTAGGAGATGTAATTTTAAAAGAATGTAATTTATATAAAATGATTGTGAGATGTTATAGATATTTTCAAATTTTTATCAGAATAGGGGTTTTGTGGGATTAGATTATGAAAAAAAATTATATTGAACTAATTTTTTTTTAAAACCAATTAAAAATAGGATAAAACAAAAATATCATAATATGAAACAAATCTGTCATAATTTAAGATATATTCATATTGATTTTTCTTATCCTTGGATCACATATGATGGTAATTGCAATTTTATATTCAAACAAACCATATAATATTTAATAGGTATTGAAAATTTAATCTTGATATTTATATCATAACATGTATGCTCAAAATTTAAAGAATATTATCTAAGACTAGAGGTGATCATTGATTCAAAATACATGGGAAGATGAAAAAATTTAAAATATTGAATGGATGGATTTTAAATTATTTTAGATGTAATAATATTTTCGGCAGAAATAGTGAGATAATTTGTGGAAAAAATTCATAAGTATGATGAAAAAAAGATGAAAACATTACCGTTATTAAGATAAATTTATAATTTTTACCAGACATGATATGGATTAGGTACATAATATAGAGTTAAATATTGATGTATTATTTTATGTGTTAATGTGATTCCTTTGAAGGGAATAATTCTCGCAAATTTTTTTATTATATGGAGAAATAGTCTTACATGATATAAAAACATAGAATCAAATGAATAAGTTTTATGAATTTAATGTTAAACTATTGAAGAATATGGCCAAGGAGAAAAGGATGGATTATAGTAAATATTAAAAAGGTAACTATAAAATGTACTATACTTGTGGATGGAAAAAAGGGTTCCTACACAAAAGAAAAACGAGTTTGCTTCAATTGTGGTGGGAAAATCCATCATGGTCAAAATTTCATTGGAAATAAAGATGTTACCAATGTTCAATGCAATAATTTTAAGGAGATGGGACACGATGGAAAATATTTTTCGAAGAGTCAAGGATACTTTACCTAGAAAATCCCATGAGAGAAATGACATGCTTATGAGATCACAACAGTTAGGGTTAATGTTCATAATGATTTGGTGGTTGGTAAATTAAACATCTCCTCAAATTTTGAAAATGATTTATTCTATTCTGTATCATCACATTCCATTAAATATTCCTAGTTATCTATAAAATTATATATTTTCTATTCACCTTAACAAGGGATTTATAATTAAATATTCATAGTGGAAACATTATTGTAACAAATATGTTTTTAGCAATTCCTACAATGCCACATAATGGTAATCTAATTTTTGATTTCATCATCAAACTAGTGGTTGATTTTGATAAATCATTAGTATGTAATTCCTTTTTAAATGTAACGAAATAAGATATTAAAAAGTGAAGTAAATTATGATTCATGATGATGACATGATATTTATTATAATTAGTATGAGACATCATAATCTGTGTCATATCTAGAACCACTTCCAATATAAAATATAATTAAATTTAATGGGGAGTAAGAGAAAATACTATCTATGAGTGAGGAATGAAATGATTGAATTATGTTATAACCATTTTACAATAATTCATTATGTATTTATAGATGATTTACCTTGATATAAACTATAGTAGGATGTTGAGATTTATATTTATTTATTCCCTAACATTAGGCCAATATCAGCGACTCCCTATTGAAAGGACAATATGGAAGTACCAAAGCTCATGAAACCACTAAAGGAGTTCCAAAATAAGAGAGTTTTTACCCTAGTGATTTCACATGGGGATCCCCAATTCTATTTTTCAAGAAAACATGTTTATCTACAGGTTTGTGCATTGACTACAGAGAAATAAATGTTATTATAATGAATAAAATGTATCATCTACACCACATCGATGATTTATTTGATAAAATTTATAGTGATAAATATTTTTCAAAGATTTATCTTCGATATTGATATCAGTAATTGCGTGTATATACGAAATATATCAAAATGAATATATTTCAAACATGGTATTGACATTACATGTTTACTGTAATTTGATTCGGACTGTCTAATCCACCCTCGAGTTTTTATGGTTTAATGAACAACATATAAAAAGAAAAATCCATATCAATATTTTGAGTTATTTATTGATGATATCATAATATATTAGAAAATAAATGAGGACTATGAAAACCACTTTTTTATGGTTCTAAAGACTCAAAAATGAGACGAGTTTTATGTGAAATCTAAAAAGTGTCAATTTTGGCATCATATATATTATTTTCTTGCCCATGTTATCTTTAAAGATGGAATCATAATTGATAATACAAAGAAAAAGGTAGTTAAGAATGTCCCACACCAACAAACATTACAATGGTATATAGTTTCATTGGTCTATCAAGTTACTATCGGCATTTTGTTCAGATGTTTTCCCAATTTAATAACCTGTTAACTAAGATAACTCATAATGGGGAAATGTTTATTTGGACCAAGAAACATGAATAATTATTTGAATAATTTACTAAGATATTAGTGAATTCTATGATAATGAATCTACCATTGAGAAATTGTGGATTTATTATTTAATGTGATTCATCAAATAATGGAATTGGGTGTGTCTTTATAATGAATTATAGGGTTTATTTCTTATGCATCAAGCTGATTAGAAACTCATGAAATTAACTATCCAACTCGCGATCTTGAGTTACCAGCTAAAATATTTTCTTTAAGGATATGAAGACACTATATCTATGGTAAATTTTTTGATCTATATATGGATCATAATATTCTAAAATATATCTTATCATATAAAGAACTCAAAATGATGAAATAGAGATGGATCAAGATACACTAGGATTATTATTGTTCAATACAATTCCACCTAGGGACGAATTACAAGGTAGAAGATGCATTGAGTTTTAATGTCCATTAAGTGTTGAAAAAAATGAGGGGATTCATGGATCATCTGTACAAAGATCTAGTAAATATGGATATGGTAATTATCAAGGGATGTTAGACATCACTACATTTTCAAATTATCTCCAAAACATCTTTATAAGTAATGATTAAAATTTCTATGACTGATTATGAGACTTTTAACAAGATAATTAATGCTTTTAATTTTGGGAAATTTGTAGTCTTTGTGTTTTAAAATAGAATTTTGAAATTTGGGAAGAGACGTCAGGTTACTTTTTATGAAAACTAAATAGTGAATTATTATATGATTCTAATAGGTCGAATTTATATATACACCTTTTTATCACTAAGATGTAAATATATTTTTGGGAACATTTATAGTGGGATATATGTAAATCGTTGATTTAGTAATTTTTTATCAACTTAACAAATCTACATAATTTATTGATATATGGGTAGATTTTCTAGTGGAGTACCAGGTAGAAATATATATTAATGATATTTTAAGACTTCATAGAGAACCTATGTCAATTATGTCTGATCATAATATATTATTTACGTATAAATTCTAGAAAATTCATTAGAATTGTTTAGAAAATGAACCTTAGTTTTGTGCTTCTATCACCCTCAAACTGATGGATAGTCTGAAAGGAAAATACAAACATTATAATACATATAAAGATATTTCTCACATGACATTCAATGTATGTGGGATCAATATTTATATTTGGTATAGTTTTACTATAATAATTGTTTCCATTCATGTGTTTAAATGGAACCTTGAGAATCATTATATTGAAAAAGATGTATTACTCCAACATGAAGGGACAAATTGACTGGAAGTAATCTTTTAGGACAAAATCATTTGGAGGAAATAATAAAAAAGGTAAATACTATTCAAAACTATTTCAATGTAGCCACAATTAGACAAAAAATATATGATTATCACTATAGAAGGGATTTAGTGTTTCAAGTGGGAGATAATGTCTTCTTGAATATATCTTTCGGGAATGGTGTGACAATATTTGGATAGAAATTGAAACTTATCCTTAAGTACATTGGACAATTTGAAATCTTTGAGAGAAATGGAGCTATGGATTATCATTTTTTGATCCCATGTAGCCTTTCAAATGTACACAATTTGACCAATATCTCTTTATTAAGGAAGTAAATTCCATACCCAATGAATGTCCTAAATCCTATGGGAATTGAATTGTAATTCATTTTATCTTATTTTGAAGAGCCTATCCTTATTCCGGACACTAAAGAATAGGTGATGAGGAATCAGATGACTCGAGTAGAAAATAATGGTTGAAGTAATTCTAAAATTAAAGAGGCGATGTGGGATCCAAATGAAATTATGATGAAGAATGACCCAAACATTTTTATACGGTCAAATTATTGAAATTTTGAGGATGAAGATTTTTTAATAAGTGGGGAATGTAACACATCATGATTTTAAGGTAGGTATTTTTTAAAATATAACATCTTCAGTAGTTTATTCCTCATGCAACACTGTGTTTGAAATAATAATATGCAATTAAATATGACCATTGGAATAATAACGTGACCATTTCGAATATTAATATAATGAATAGAATAGAAAATTAACTATTGAATTATAAATAATATTTTTGATTCATATTAATTAGGATATGGTATACTTATATCATATAAAAAGTAATAAGTGTTTTAAAAATTATTAGTTAAGTGTATATATTTTTGTGAAATATTAATGTTTATTTAAAATATTATAATTAATATAATGATTTAAATGATATTTTTTATTAAATAAAATAATAAATAATTAATTTTAATTTCCTAATATTATATTATAATTATCTTAAAAATTATTTAAATTTTCAATGTTTTATAAAAACAATTTATTTTTTTATTTTTTATTTTTTTAGTAAATGATAAATTTTAATGAAAAATTAATTTTTTCATATTTTTAAAATTATTATTTTTTTAAATGGTTTAATTTTTCAATTCTACATGTCATAAAAAATTGAGTTAGGTTTTGTTATTTTTTGGAAATATTTTATTTTTTTGCTGAATCGTGAAATATGATAATTTTCTACATTTAGAATTATATGTAAATAAATGAATTATTGATTCATGGATGATGCATGGGTGATATAAAAAATATTAGTTTAAACTAAACTTCACTCGTTTCAACATTTAGTCACAATAATCAACCATATTGATAGTATTGAGACAAAACAACAAACTAATGAATAAATTAATAAAAAAACACTTCTCCCCTCCACTATAAATACCACAGCACACCACCCATTATCTTCAAACATACAAATCCTCAATGATTTCATATATTCGACACATTTTTACTCCAAAACACTCCCCATTCTATTATTTTTTTGATTGACTAAAACTCCATTTCGAAGCCAGTTAAGGAGGTTCTTAGGGATGTGACACTCAAGAGGTAAAACCTTCTCCCAAGGTCTTTAAATATGATTAATTTTTTCCCCTCACATCACCTATATAAAGAGAAATGATTATAATGGTAAATTTTATATACTTAGATTTTATTATGTTTTTGGTATATCAACCATCAATTCTATTCTCTTCTCCATTTTATTCAAAAAATGAAAAAAATTTCTATGTGGTGCCGATTTTACTCCTTCGTAGATGATTTGTTTTCATGTTTCAATTGTTTATTATAGGAAGGTCATAAATCAATTTTCATGATAAAACCAAACATAAATATAATTAATAGAACATATTTATTTTACTATAACTAGTGTATATACTTAATATTAATTCACAATACAAAACTAGATTGTGATGATAAAAAAACACAAAAATAATCTAAATAGTTATCATCAACGTTTTATATAATGGATCATTATCACATATAAGGGAAAATGATATATAATACCATTTAAGATGATTTAATTTCATTAAAAATATATAATTTTAAGGTAACATTTTCTCCCCAAACATCCATTTTTCATTCGGGTTATGCTTACATTCTCACTATCCCAATGTAATTATTAAGTATTTTTATACAATCCCCGAAATTTATGTCTATATTTTTTATAAACATTAATATAGACCAATTTTAATATATTTTATGGGAAATTAAATGTTATATAAGGTTCAATTCTCAATTCCTCCCAATAAAAAATCCTGATTATAGGGAACTTCCCAATTTCATACCCATTTTCGAGCACACTCTATAATCTATTTAAAGACAAATTTTTTTAACAATAATTATTTTATCATAAGAAAATAAAGGATATATTTTATTTTTTTATGTAAACAATTAAGCCTTTTCCTCTATATATACTGTTATATTTTCTCTCAAATCACACTGATGTATCCCTTTCTAATGATTCTTAAAAAACATTTATATTTGTTTACTTCTGTTGCAAATAAGTTATTCCTAATAAAATTTAATTTTCCCTACAAATTATTTTATTTTATTTACATGTTTACAATATCTTTTTTTGAAAAATAAAAATGATTATTCAAAAAGAACTCTACTTTTTAATTTAAAAGGTATTTCTCTCAAGAATTACTTGATGATTTTATTAGATTATTTTATTTTATATCAACAACTAATATTGAATATTTTTATTAATTTTTATTTATATTTTATGATATCACTAATAATATTTTATTAAATGGGTTATGATCATTTTGACTATGGATGTGATGTCTTTATAAAATTCACCATATTACTCAGAATGTATTGTGACTATGTTAAATTAGTTGAAAACTTTATTTATATTTTGTATGTTTTTTTGTTTATGATTTACCACATTCATATGTTGAATGAATCTTAATAAGTTATTTATGGGTTGGGAAATATATTTCCTCTCCATTTATCATTAGGTCTCGTGATACAAAAAGGATATGGAATTAATCATATCCTTACCCATTTATTTTTAAGATGTATTGTTCGAGGCATCAATGGTATGATTCAAATGTCTGACATTATTCAGTCCTTTATTACGATATTAGTAATTGACAATCCATTGGATTTTTTAACTACTATAATATCCATGGATACTTTTTATTCACTTATTATAATATATAAGGAATTTTTCAATCAGCTTTTATTCCTATAATATTATTCTTAGGACTATGATTTAATGAAATGTTTTTTAATTAATAACCTTTCCTTATTGGTTATGTTTTTGATAGCTTATTCTGTATTTTTTACTCTTACTAAGTATTTGAGTAAACCCCTTTCATATTTTTTATTTTCCACCAGGATTCCAATATGTATATTTTTTATTGGATTTTTGGGACAATCTTGGAGTTTATAAATGCATCCAAAAATGTTTCTATATTGATTTTCCATTAAACCTATAATGGAAAACATGTGTTTTTATCTAATTTTAAAAATCTAATAGCCTATTATATTCCCTAGGATGGGGTATCTTGTTCATTGAACAATTTTAATAATGTATGGAACCAACATCGGGCTAGTCGGGTTGGGGTATTGACCATTATGAACCGGATTACATGTTCAAAATGTTTTGCATAGAGCAGTATTTTATGTTCATAATGATATTTCTAGACATATATTTCAGGCCCATAGTTTCATGCGTGGGCTTTATTTCTTGTCGATAAGATTATTAGAGGACTATATTTCATGTACATAACATAATGTGTGAACCTGTATCTATTTATAAATGTTAAAAATATTATAATCAGATGTGTATGACACAAATATATGCCATATAAACGTTTTATGCTGTCACAGATCATGTTATTTGTTTTAATTATAATTATTATCTTGTGAACTACTAATCATTATAGTGTGACTCAGTATTAGGATCCTTGATATGTATGGTATTCTTTTAAAATGTTAGGATGAAGTTCTCATTCCCGCATGCTCTTGTTAGGCCTCTGTATTTCCCTTGTTTACCATTACTGAACATCTGAGATCAGATTCTCATATGTTTCCCTTCCCTATGTTATGAAAATTATATGTTGGAGAAAAAAATGTTATGATCTTTATGGAGACAGTGATGACAATTCTTCAATTAAGATAAATATATTTCATGTTTCTAAAAGAACTAAACTATAACATTCCATTGGTGTTTATTTTTTCAATGTATTAAATATTTATATAATAAGATGAAATATCAAGGTATGATAAGACTTTTACACTGTAGTGGAATCTCTATATTTTATGGTTCTAATTATGGTATCCCATCTAGTGAGAAGATGAAAACAGAGGAACCTTTTTTGGGAGAGCCTCATCCATCTATTTATTCTTATTTTGAATGGAATCATTTCTTATCACTCTTTTAGTGTTTCTATTTAATAACTCTAATACCACATAAAATAGTTATATGAAGACCAATATTTATTATGGTTTAATAGGAATCCTTTTTAAATAATTAGATTGGGATCCCTATAAAAAATAAATATATGGTTACTTTAGAATCACTATAATTGTTTTGTACAATCTTTTGAAGTTACCACTAGTATAATATACATGTTTTATTTTTCATTTATTGCATGCTTTATTTTCCTTGATCTATGAGTCATAATATGAGATATTTTTAATATTTTTTTTATAGAGATGGATGTTTAATTTAATTATTGATCTTATCTGGTCGGGTGAAATATTTGAGTTCTTTAATTGGGATCCCCTTTCATGGATGGTAGTGATCCTGTTATGTTAGAATGTTACCTAGAACCACCATGGTATTTGAATAAGTAAATGATGTGAAGACCCATTATGGGTCTCTATATTCAATTTATATCTATGTTTTACAAGTGTATCTTTTGAAGTTGAAAATCCTACAATAAGAGTTATTTGAGATCTGTTTAGAATAAATCTATAGGTTATCTCTTGGGTGACTCTATGTCTCTTTGTTTTTTAATGAAATTACTTATTAGGGGTATAAATTTATCAATTTGGTATAATTATCACACATTGAAATCTTAAATACATATAATTATATTTATTCAATTGTTATTTCTCCATTACTTGTGTTTTTGGAATAATCGATTATACTTTTAAAATTTCATGACTAATGTGTATGTTCCACAATTATACCACAATATTATTACTTACTTTGACAAAACATGATTTTTTTTAAAGGGCTACTTTCCATTGATAGTGAAAATTTTTCCCTATAGTACTACCAAACCATAAAATCATAAAAATGAATCCAATGAGGGGTGCACCATTGGTTCTCACTTTAGTAAACCATGTTACCTAACTAATCATTTTAAAATATTAGATATCTCATATTCCCATTAAATAAATTTAATCTAAATTTGTCCCTCTACCACTTCACTCACATGAGTCACATATTTGGAGTGTTCATAGTGGTTCAGCTTCCTTATCAATATATTTGGAGCTCTATTTATATAATTTCAAGGGGTATCTCCTAGGAAAGGTCTAATAAATTTTCTCTTACATTCAGACTTTTGTTTTTTATTTACCTTTGTATTGGTTTATCTTTAGTGAAACTATAGGGAGAAGTTTTGCTCATTTTTTAATCAATGTTAGGGCATACGTAGTATTTTTCTAAGATAAATCCTCACCTAATGATTATATTTGTAACAACCCAAGCTTCAACGGTACACTGCTCTTTGAATAATACAGTAGCGTGTATTGTACTCAACTTCGAGTTCTAACACACACCACGACCAATCAAAGTAACCGTTATGAATAGTAATACCCACTTTTTGAAATTTTATAAATCTTATCTCTAAAAATGGACTTCATTTTTGGATTCATAATATCGAAATTATCCTAGAGTAAAATTTTGGTACTTTTTGGATAACTCTCATATTTTGATGAATAGTGAAAATTACTACATTTTAATTAAAAACAAATTTTTTAATCGAAAAAATTAATAGTGATAAATTATGAGTTTGAGTGATTTGAAATTATATTTATAATATATTTTTACAATTTAATCCAATTTTGGTCATTGGAAATAATTTCACATTTAAACCGAACATAAACAAGTATCAATCTTTTGATAGTTATTATATCTTAAAAACACGCTTTTTTGTTTTGACAGCAGGAATTAATTTTAAATTAATTTTTTCCACTTCTGTGTTTTGAATTTGGAAAAATGGATTCCATATTTTTAATCAGGATTTCCAAATTGTGTAAATAGGTAACTTTTATTTTTAGACATTTTGAATAATTACTTCGGTAAATATTTTATTTACCATGGTTAAAGGGTAAATCCTGTAAATAAGGGCTAAACAATAATATTATAATAATAATAAATTACCCTAAAACGTGTCCTAACATTATTGGTGGATAAATGTCCGACCATGGGAATTTTTGGGTCGATTTTGGGACCCCATGGAGCCACATGTAGGTGATAGGGACACTTTATATTAATTAAGTTAAAGGGAATACAAAAATGACAAAAGCTTATATCATTTAGAAAAACAATTTTTACATAGGGTTATATATGTTATATTTTCTATTATAAATATTAATTAGAAAGATAAATAGATTTCATACATAATGGTATTTCATTTATAATTTTAGACACTGAAAAAGTAAAAATATATATGACACAATAATGATGCATTATTTTCCTTATTAATAAAAGAATCAAATAATTGATATTATAAATGTTAAAATAAATATAATTTGAAAGTTTTGATGACATAAACGAATTTTATTGGTTAATATGACATGTTATTATTTCTTAAATGAATTTTCTTCAGATTAATAAAGTTGTTAGGACTTTAACAAAAATCATTTATTGAGTAGTGTCAAAATTGACATAAATGAGTTTTCAAAACAAATATTATATTATTAATTTATATTATATTCCTAAAAATCTAAGGATCAGACAAGAGACTTATATTATGATATAAGTATCATTAATGGACCACTTGGGGGTCTCTTGTAGGTATATAGTATGTTTATTAAATATATTATATAAAAATACATAGTTACATGGTAAGTGTCAAACTAATTAACTAAGAGTTAAAACTAAACGATAAGGTCAATATAATAACCCAAACCTGTCTAAATTCTATTGTTAGAGTGGTTTTAGACCCATACCCACCTCAAAATTTAAATAATATACTTTGGATCCATTAGAAACTGAATCTGAATTTATTATAAAATAATATTTCTAGATTTTCCTAAAGAGCCCCTCCTCCCGCTTATAAAAGGACACCACTTATAACCAATTCCTCACACATCTCAAGCCTTTTTTCTCACCCCAACTATGCCCAATTAAGCTCCCTACATCCCTCTACTCATTTTATAAGCCTTACCTTAGGCATATAGCACTTCAAGAGTCCTTTTTGGGTCAAACCAAAGGGAGTTACCCAAATTAAAGGTAACGATTTCTCTTCGCTTCTTTTATTTTATTTTCCTTCTCCAACACCAAAACTCTTGTTATTATTTTCTTCTATAACAAAACCAGTATCCTAAATTTACTAGGATATTGTTTTTATAATTATTATAACTACACTTACACACAAATCCTTCTAATGGGTGAAAAACATAATGTTTCTGTGGATGGAAATCAAACGCCTCACGAAGTGATGATTGTTCAATTATCTCCTACCACCTCTCATGGTTGCCATTATGATGGAACTATAATTAAATATGATATTAATGATATTTATTTTGTATATAAGCTTCTATAATTCCATTTTATATCATACCATTATTCGTTTAATGTTGTATATATATACGATAATTTCATTTGAGGAAGTGCGGACTACCGCCCCCTCAAAGTGATATGACTCATTCATACCATACATGGAACGTATAAAGGATGTTTTTAATGAACATAAGTAAAAAATATAAGATATTATATTATACTGGAATAATTATATACCTATTTATCATTTGGTTTTATTCCTTTTAAAATGACAAATGAAATGGAAGTAGTGTTCGTGCGTACATACGGATTACCGTCCCCACGAACACGATGAGATTCATTTCCCCATCATACCCATTCAAGAATAATTATCATTTGATGATTAAAAGTAATGTTTAAGGATTTGATATCATTATTGATATGAATAAGATAAAACCTATCCATAACAAACACGACTTACGTAACAAAGCATATAAAGGAAAACGAATCAGTTAACACCCGAAACGACGATAATACTGAAATATTATTAACAAAGCAATATTAAAAGATCATATATGATTTCATATTTATGTATATGATTCTTTTATAATTTAATAACAATTATTTAACTATTATACAGGATGTTAACCTACCCTCAACCAAGGAAAAGTACAAGGTAAAGGGTTTTCATCTCACTTCTTATTTCCATGAGATTCATGCCATATTTCCACTATTACCTTTTGTGTGGTGTATGTACTACCCATAATTGTATTATTTTTGTAATACACTTTAATTTATGTGTATTTACACATTCATTGTATGTTACCTCTTTAATGGGTTGTATGTTTCGTAAGTTTCCAAATTGGTAAGGGTTAATTTCACAATCTCTTTATTATCTGAGGTTGTTTTTACATAAGTATCTACTGGGACATATTTATTATCCATATACATGTTTTATGAAATAGTTTACAAAGGGATTCTTTTAAGGGACATTTTAATAAAACAAAATTTCAAACATTTTTAATATTTGTTCTTATAAATCTTTCTCATTAATATCTATGTCTTAAAAATGGATTTAAGCTTTATTTATATGGACATGAATGTTTTTAAAATGTTAATTCCTTTCAAAAGTTTCAAAGTGGCATGGGAAAATTTGATTCAAAAATTTATTTAAATGAATTCTTTTCCAAATTGTGTGACATTTAAATGTTTTCATGAAATAGAGATATTTCTCTCAAATAGTTTTGATTTCATCTATGTCAACATCCTTTGATAAATTTTACACTTTTTTGAAGTTGATTTATTATGATACAAATCTTCCATATTGTCTTTAAGGTTTTTTGATATGTTTGACTATGGATGAGTTATCTTTATGCCATTAATGGTTTATGATTAATGATTTGGAATTTCTTATCCTAGTTTTAATACGAATTTTTATGTTATATTTCATCCTCTTTTTAAGATGAATGTGTTAGACTAGTATGTTCCGGGTTGGGGACCGGTATAAGTAAGCCCTTAGGGTTGGGGTCCGGTTACAGCAGACACTCCGGGTTGGTGTCCGGTTATTAGATGCACTCCGGGTTGGTCTCCGGTTATTAGAGGCACTCCGGGTTGGTGTCCGGTAATTAGAGGCACTCAGCGTTGGTGTCCGGTTATTAGAGGCACTCCGGGTTGGTGTCTGGTTATTAGAGGCATTCCGTATAATGAACCATACTTTACATACATTTTCAGTACATAAAAATTGAAGTACACTTATTATAACATATAACAAAACCATTAAAGGACCGTATGGGTATAGTGTCTTTAGAAACTAGGAAACATAAACAACTGGTTCATAAAGCATCTACACTGTCCCCCATTTATTTCATCATATCTATAGTCCCTTTTGGCATATCTTACTTAATACCATTCTTCCTGACATGGGGAAAGAAAACATACAAAAGGGTGAGCTCAAATTCTCATTAAGGGTAAACAAAAGAAATATCAATCACATCAAATTCATAAGAACATAACATTTTGGAAATCTTACCCTGCAAAAGAGATCATAATTTCATAACATGGGATAAATCATGGTAGTGAAATGTAATCACAATAATCATAACATAAAACATGGAACTTTGTGTCATACACACATAATCATAGAGTCTCATTTCATAGTAGTCAAGACTCATTTGCAAGACTATCTTAGTGGACAAAGTCCATTTCTGAACCGAGTTCACTCCTCGTTTCAGTCCTGTTTCACTGAACCGGTTTAACCTGCCGTTCCAGCCATGTCTATCTCATGAGATATAAAATCATTATGCAATGCATTTCAGGGAGATATATATCCCACACATCCCATAATTATACCATTCTTATGTGTGCCACAAAATCATAAACCATACATCATAGCATAACCCATGTAATAAAAATGGGATTCTTAAACATCGTGACATCATAAAACAATTCATATAAGATAAAGTAATTCTAAAAAAATAATTCCATAACAACATAATCAAATCAATGTAATGATAGAGACAGAAATAGAACCCTATATTATCTTATATGGAAAATAATTTTGATAAAACTCTTGAACTCCATTCTTGAGGAAAATATCCTTTCTACTTCAAAAACACTTTTCCTTTCTTAACATGTCATACAATTATAAACTAAAAGTAGTTGATTAAAATTAAACTTGAAAACTTGTAAAGGAATCCTCTTGGAAATAATGTTTTAAAAATCCATTCATGCCGTATAAGTTAAAAAAACATCCTTCTCGTACTTTTGTCGGAAAAGTCAAAAAGTACCTCGTACGAAAAACGACAAAAGATTCATTTCATAACATATACTAAAAACTCACCTAAGGGTAAAATTGGATTTAAACAATTGTAGGTGGATGGAAACAATATTACATATTGAGGGAACATGGATGTGGATGATAAAATACACCCTAGTAAATATCAAAGTATAAACAATCTCGAATAAAAATGAGATTGTGATATTTTCCCTTACCTTAGGTCCGATTTGCTTCCTAAGTGTCCAAAACTACTGTATAATGATTTAAATAATGTCATTGACTTATTACAGAATCATAATAATGGTTATGATATCATATATGGTCATATTCATAGCTTCTTATTAGTAATATTTCATTGCTACTTGTTATTCGGGTGTTTATTACTTTTTGTTCTTATGCGTGTTTTGTCGAATAAATTCATATTTTTCTCTTTAGGTTATAGATAACTCATTTCCAGAATGGTATTAGTGTACTATATAAAATATTTATTCATTGAATTCATTTATATAATCATTATTCAATGATGATCATGTAGAACGAATCACATCACATCGTGGAGACGATATTCCGTACGTACGCACGAGCGATGATATCGTTCCCATGATCATGGAATTGTATTGGAGTGTATGTATACTATTTAATAATCAATAAAAATTTAAAATAATCATATATAGTTATTTATTTGCACCATTATACCCATCCAAGTAAGGTGGTGATGGAAAATAGATTACACCACGGCGTGGAGACAGTATTTCGTACGTACGCACGTGCGGTGATTTCGTTTTCCGTAGGATGGATAGATGGTGAAATAGGGTTGTTTTATACATATAATAAAATATTATTATATGAGTAATACTGATGTTATTACTTCATAATGAGAAAACTAAAGAAGAAGTATAAGAAGAAATAGAGTTGAAAGAATCAGTAACGAACATTACCTCTTCTTTGAAGCGCCTCTTTGATACCTCCTTTTAGGGCACTAATATTGGTATTTGAAGAAGACCCGGACCTCTAGGATGTTTCTAGGGAAGTGGGGAAGTGAAATGGGTAGGGGTTGGCCGATCTTGAAGGGTCAAATTAGTGTGAGGAGGAGAGGGAGGAGGCGCCCTTTCATAAGGGAGGAGTGGGGCACCTTTGGAAATATAAGAAATAATAGTTTATATTAAATCCCAACCCCACTTAAAAACATCCAAAATGACTCATATCCGAATATTAGATGAGATATGGTTGTAATCGCATCAACCAATAAAATTTAGAAATGTTAGTAATTTATTTTAAACATTATCAACTTGATTTATCTTTATTTATCAATTTAATTTTATTTGTGGTAATAATATTCTAAATTTTAAATTATTATAAATAGTGACATATGTGTTGTCAATTTTCCATAATATGATACTTTATGACATTGTCGACCATATAAAGTTTAATTTATAATTTTTGAATATTTTTTTGATTTTTAAACAATTTTATAATATGTTATTTTTCTAAAATAACAATAGTGTCAATTTTGACAATATTCATTTATTTTAATTTAAATAAAATTTATAAAGAAGATATGTTTGAACTAAAAGCTTTAATATATTCATAAAATGTCATATGTATCAATAAAATTAGTGTATCAAATTAAATAGTTCATATAATATTTATTTTAATATTTTTAAAACCATTTATTTGATATTTTAATTAATAAAATAATTTCAACCTCACTATTGTGTCAAAATTAATGATAATTATTTAATCTCTAAAAATTCTAAATAAATGTCTATGATGTAGATAATTGTATTAGCTTTCTGGATACAATTCATTTTCAATGTTTCATTAAGTTTATCACTAAATTAAAATTATTATACTTATAAGATTTAAGAAAGTGACATGTTGTCACATTCTTTGGTTTTGATAATAATAAAATTATTTTCACGGACAAAAGTCCATTAAATGAATCTAATCCAACCTTTAGGTGATATGGGTCTTCTTTTAGTGATCCAATTGGATTTTTTCAGGTGTTAGGGAAATTTTATAATCTTATATTTACCCTTAATTACCCGATTTACCTTTAACTATAGTAAATAAAATTTACCGTAGTTACTATTCATAATGCCAAAAAATAAATAAGTATCCTATTAACATAATTTGGACCCAATGATTTCAAATATGGAATCCATTTTTCAAAATTCAAAACATATAAGTTGCAGTAATTAATTTAAAATAAATCCCGTTGTTAAGAAAACGAGTTTTAGAAGTTGAAACATTGCCAAATATTGAAATGTTTTTACCTATGAATTAAAAGTGAAAATAATGCTAATGACATAAATTATATTAAATGGTAAAAATATATTCTATTTATACTTTAAAACCATTCAATATTATAATTTATCCATATAAATTATCTCAATGAAAAAATTTGTTTTTAAATAAAAATTAGCTTATTTATACTATTCATCAAAATATGAAAGTTATCCGAAAAATATCAAAAATTTATCCAAAGTAAATTTTAATACACTGATTCAAAAGAAGAATTTTTTTTTTCAAATTAAACTTATAATCATGTCATAAACTAGATTTAATGTGGGTGCTCCATCAAAAGGCGGCAAAACTGCATTTTTTGAAAAATACTTGTTTTACCCGAAAAATTTATTTTCTTCTCTTACCATGTTCTAGAAAATGTGTATGATGAATAATAAAATTCAAAATTTAGTAAATACTATTCATAACAGCTAGTTCATAAAAATATTCTCATTGTTTAGTGAAAGCCGGTATTGCGTACTACACACGCTATCGAGGAAGGTCACGATTGTGTGTAATGCAAGCCAAGTCCCTCTTGTGGTTGTGAAAGATTCCTTTGGTGTTGCGTATAACATAAGACATAAAAAAAATTCTCATAAAATCTCAGGGTGTTACATTCTACCCCCCTTAAAATGAATTTCACCCTCGAAATTCATAACTTCATTACAAACAGATGAGGATACCTCTCCCTCATCATATCCCCAAGTTCCCATGTAGATTCTTATAATTGGTGGTTCTTCCATAAAACATTCACCAAGTGAGTGGTCTTGTTCCGTAGGAATTTTTTGTTATGATCCAGAATCTCTATTGGTTGTTCTTCAAAAGAATAATCTTTCTCATGTGGTACAACTTCTGAGATGAGTACGTGTGAAGGATCATGTATGTACTTTCTCAGGAGAGATACATGGAACACATTGTGAACTTGAGAGACATTCGGTGGAAGCACCAATCGGTAATCTACCTTCCCAACACGATCTAGAATTTCAAATGGACCGATATATATAGGGATCAACTTTCCCTTCTTTCCAAATCTCATGACCCTCTTCTAGGGAGATATTCATAAGAACACTTTATCACCCACTTCAAACTCTAGGTCTTTTCTTCGGTTGTCGGCATAACCTTTTCGTCGACTCTGAGATGCTCTTATGTGTTGTTGAACAGATATGACCTTTTCTGCCATTTCATCAACAAGATCAGGTCCTAATAGCTTTCTTTCCCCAACCTCATCCCAGCAAGTAGGAGTCCTGCATTTCTTTCCATAGAGAGCTTCATAAGGATCCATCTGAATACTGGAGTGAAAGCTATTATTATAAGAAAATTCCACCAAAGGTAGGTGTTCATACCAACCACCTTTGAAATCTATAGATAAAGATCTCAACATATCTTCTAGTGTTTGAATGGTCCTCTAAGACTGACCGTCTATCTTAGGATGATAAGCAGTGCAAAAACAAAACTCTGTATCCAGAGTATGCTAAAGGATTCGCCAGAACATTGAGGTAAACCTCGTATCCTGATCAAATATAATAGAAAGTGGTACTCCATGCAACCTTACAACTTCCTTTACATATATCTTGTCAAGATGATCTAGAGAGAAATCCTCTCTAATAGCAATGAAGTGTGCAGACTTTGTAAGACGATCAACTATGACCCAGATAGCATTATTACCTTTGGATGTTTTAGAATGTCCGGTGACAAAGTCCATAATGATGTTTTCCAGTTTCCATTCAGGTATGGGTAATGGTTGTAACATCCCCTTAGACTTTTGTCTCTCATCTTTAACTTGCTGACAAACCAAGCATCGAGAGACATATTCAGCAACATCTCTTTTCATGACATCCCACCAGATGTACTCTTTCAGGTCCCTATAAATCTTCATGCTTCCAGGATGAATAGATAATGAAGAACTATGAGCCTCATCTAGAAGCTCCTTCATTAATTTGGGGATGCGAGGAACACAAACCCGATTCCTGAACTTTATTATCCCATCACAATCAAGGTTGAATTCAGGAACATTTCTCACATTCTCTTGTAACTCTACATCTTATTTCTGTGCCTCTTTAATCTTCAAATGTATAGATGTTTGAACATTCATTTGAGAAAGATACAATTTCCCCCCTTCCATTATAATTCGAAGATCCATCCTTTGTAAATCCATAAATATTGGATCTTTTGTGATCCTCATCATGGATAAACTGGCATGGTCTTGTCGACTTAATGCATCTTCCACATTTTTTTCTTTCCCATGATGGTAATGAATTGAGCAGTCGTAATCCTTAATCAACTCTAACCATCTTATTTGGCGCATATTCATCTCCTTTTGTGTGAAAATATACTTTAAAATTTTATGATCAGTATAAATGTCACACCTTTCTCCATAAAGATAATGCCTCCAAATATTTAATCCAATGATTACCGCAGCTAACTCCAAATAATGAGTTGGGTAATTTTGCTCATGGATTTTCAACTGTCGTGAGGCATAAGCTATCACCATATCATTTTGCATAAGAACACACCCCAATCCCTTCTTGGATGCATCACTGTAGATCACAATCCTTTCTCCACTACAAGGAAGTGTGAGTAAAGGTGCAATGGATAACCTTCTTTTCAACTCCTTGAAATTCTCTTCACTTTCCTCCATCCAAACAAAAATAACTCATTTCCAAGTCAACTTGGTGAGTGGATTAGATAATCATGAAAAATCTTTCAAAAAACATCGATAATATCCATCCAAACTAAGAATTCTTTGGATCTCAGTTACCGTTGTTGGTCTCGACCATCTTTTGATAACCTCTGTTTTTGCTGGATCCACAGATATCCCCTCTTTTGAGATTATGTGACTCAAAAATGAAACTTTTTGAAGCCAAAATTCACACTTGGTAAATTTGGCATAAAGCTTATCCTTTCTTAGGGTCTTTAATACAATTCTCAAGTGATATTCATGTTCTTCCTTGCTCTTTGAATAGACAAGAATATCGTCTATAAAGACTACCACAAACTGATCAAGATAGTCTCAAGAGAATCTATTCATCAGATCCATGAAGATAGCATGGGAATTAGTAAGACCAAATGGAATCACTATAAATTCATAGTGTTCATACCTTGTACGGAAATCCATCTTTGGTATATCCTCCCTTTTGACCCTTAGTTGATGATACCCTGAACGAAGATCAATCTTGGAAAAGTATTGAGCTCCACATAGTTGGTCAAATAAGTCATCAATGCATGGGAGAGGATATTTATTCTTTATAGTGATCTTGTTAAGTTCTCGATAATCAATGCAGAGTCTCATTGATCCATATTTATTCATAACAAAAAAAAACCGGTGATCCCCAAGGTGACGCACTAGGGAATATGAATCCTTTATCAAGATTCTCTTGGAGTTGCTTCTTCAATTCCTGTAACTCAATTGGGGCCATTCTATAAGGTGTCTTGGAAATAGGTAAAGCACCTGGTACGAGTTCTATTGAAAACTCAACTTCACGATTTGGTGGAAGACCCGAAAATTCCTCCGGAAAGACATCATCAAACTCCCGTACAATGGGCATATTATTGATCATGAGTTTCTCACCACTATTTGAGATAAATAACCTTCATTTAGTGGAATCAAGACCCATAAGATGGAAGAAATTTCCACTGGAAGGTTATGTTCATCCTTGCATCGATAGACGATCATAGATTGATCTGGAATATGAAATGTGACTTCCATTCTTTGGAAATTGATATGAGCTCCATATAAAGAAAGCCAATCTATGCCAAGAATCACATCAAATTCCACTATAGGAAGGATCAAAAGATTTGCAGGAAGCACTTTCCCACAAACTTTAATCGGAGAAGAATTGTAAAATTGTGATGCGACTGTTGTGCCATTAGGAGTTGTCACAGCCAACTCAACATCTAATTGTTGAGGTAATACGGTGATACCCTTAGAAAATTCTTCAGAAATAAAATAGTGGGTGGATCCAGAATCAAATAAAACATTTTCTACTTTAGAGTGGATGGTAAGTATACCTCTCACCACTTCGTTGTCGTACTCCACATCACCAATAGTAATTTCATGTGACATTCCTTTGTCTTTGGCCTTAAGAGTTTGTTGATGTCGATCATCATCATCAACCCTTGGATTTGGGCATTGATTGGAACAATTCCCCATCTCCTTGCACTTGAAACATTGAAGTGAAATAGGTTCATTCTGTGTATCCCTTCCTTTGTTTGCATCATTAGACATCTTCTTCCCATTATTTCGACATTCAATTGCCCGATGACATTCTTTTCCACACTTATAACATTTGCTTGTCCCCTTAAGACAATTTCCTCCATGTTTCTTTCCACACTTTGAGCATAAGGGAAAAATCATCTTCTTTTCAGTGTGGTCTTTCGATTTTCCTTTGAATTCCATTTTCCTCTTCTTATCAAACCCATGTGACTGATGGGTTACACCACTCTCCCTCTCAACCTTGAGATAACATCGAACAATTTCCTCGTAGTTATTGAAGTCCCTTATGGCTAACGCCCTTCGAAGACTTGGTTTTAATCCAATAAAGAATCGATCGATCATACTCTCAGGTTGGATAATAATACCAGAAGAGTACCTTGCATGTCTTGTAAAATTTGCTTCATAGGTACCAACAGATTCATCATCCTTTTTCTTCAGTTCAAGAAACTCTTTATCTATCTTTGTTCGGAGAATACAAGGGAAGTTCTTATTGAAAAATAAGTACTTGAACTCGTCCCATTCCATGTATTCAATTTCATCTCTTGGCCTCGTATTATTGAGAAGATTCCACCATTGATCAGCATCACCTTCCAAACGATAAACTGATTAGATGACTTTATCATGTTCAGAACATTGAAGAACTGAAAAGATGACTTTCTTAACATGTCATACAATTTTAAACAAAAAGATGTTGATTAAAATTAAACATGAAAACTTTTAAATGAAGCCTCTTGGAAATAATGTTTTAAAAATCCATTCCTGACGTATATGTTAAAAAAACATTCTTCTCGTACTTTTGTCAGAAAAGTCAAAAAGTACCTCATACGAAAAACGACAAAAGATTCCTTTCATATCCTTTACTAAAAACTCACCGAAGGGTAAAATTGGATTTAAACAAATGTAGGTGGATGGAAACAATATTAAATATTGAGGGAACATGGATGTGGATGATAAAATACACCCCAGTAAATATCAAAGTATAAACAATCTCGGATAAAAATGAGATTGTGATATTTTCCCTTACCTTAGGTCTGATTTCCTTCGTAAGTGTCCGAACCTCCTATATAATGATTTAAATAGTGCCATTGAATTATTCAAGAATAATAATCATTGTTATGATATCATATATGGTCATATTCTTAGCTTCTTATTAGTAATATTTCATTGCTACTTGTTATTCGAGTGTTTATTACTTTTTGTTCTTATGCGCGTTTTGTCGAATAAATTCTTATTCTTATCTTTAGGATATAGATACCTAATTTACAGAATGGTATTAGTGTACTATATATCATATTTATTCATTCAATTCATTTATATAATCATTATGCAATGAAGATCATATAAAACGAATCACATCTCACCGTGGAGACAGTATTCCGTACGTACGCACAAGCGATGATATCATTCCCATGATCGTGGAATTGTATTAGAGTGTATGTATACTATTTCAGAATCAATAAAACTTTACAATAATCATATATAGTTATTTATTTGCACCATTATACACATCCAAGTAAGGTGGTGATGGAAAATAGATTACACCACGGCGTGGAGACGGTATTCCGTACGTACGCACGCGTGGTGATTTCATTTTCCGTAGGATGGATAGATGGTGAAATAGTGTTGTTACATACTTATAATAATATATCAGTATATGATTGATACTGATGTTATTAATTTATAATGAAACAACTAAAGAAGAAGAAGTAGAAGAAGATATATAGTTGAAATAATCGGTAACGGACATTACCTCTTCTTTGAAGCGCCTCTTTGAGACCTCCTTTTAGGGAACTAAAATTGGACATTGAAGAATACCAGGACCTCTAGGATGTTTCTAGGGAAGTGGGGAAGTGAAATGTGAAGGGTTTGGCCAAGATTTAAGGCTCAAATTGGTGTGATGAGGAGAGGGAGGAGGTACCCTTTTATAAGGGAGGAGAGGGGAACCTTTGGAAATATTAAATATATTAGTTTATATTAAATCCAAAACCCACTTAAAAACTTCCAAAATGACTCATATACAATTATTAGATGAGATAGGGTTTTAATATAATCAACAAATAAAATATAGACATGTTAGGAATTTATTTTAAACATTATCAACTTGATTTATCCTTATTTATCAATTTATTTTTATTTGTGGTAATAATATTTTAAATTTTAAATTATTTTAAATAATTACATATGTGTTGTGAATTTTACATAATTTGACACTTTATGATGTTTTAGACCATATAAATTTTAATTTATAATTTTTAAATATTTTTGTGATTTTTAATCAATTTTATAATATGTTATTTTTATAAAATAACAATAGTTTCAATTTTGACAATATTCATTTATTTGAATTTAAATAAACTTTATAAAGAAGATATGTACAATCTAAAAGCTTTAATATATTCCTAAAATGTCATATGTATCTATAAAATTAGTGTAGAAAAAAAATATTTCATATAATATTTATTTTAATATTTTTAAAACCATTTATTTGATATTTTAATTAATAAAATAATTTCAACATCACTATTGTGTCATAATTAATGATAATTATTTAATCCCTATAAATTATAAATAAATTTTTATGATGTATATAATTGTATTATATTTCTGGAGACTATTCATGTTCGAAGTTTCATTAAGTTTAAAACTAATTTAAAATTATTATACTTATAATATTTAAGAAAGTGACATGTTGTCACATTCTTTGGTTTTAATAATAATTAAATTATTTTCATGGAACAAAGTCCATTAAATGAATCTAATCCGACCCTTAGGTGATATGGGTCGACTTTTAGTCATCCAATAGGATTTTGGCAGGTGTTATAATAATTTTATAATCTTATATTTACCCTTAATTACCCGATTTACCTTTAACTATGGTAGATAAAATTTACCGTAGTTACTATTCATAATGCCCAAAAATAAAAAGTAGCCTATTAACATAATTTGGACCCAATGATTCCAAATACGGAACCCATTTTTCAAAATTCAAAACATATAAGTTGTAGTAATTAATTTAAAATAAATCCTGTTGTTAAGAAAATGGGTTTTAGAAGTTAAAGCATTGCCAAAGATTGAAATGTTTTTACCTATGAATTCAATGTGAAATTAATGCTAATGACATACATTATATTAAATGGTAAAAATATATTCTATTTAATATTTAAAAAAATTATTTATTATAATTTAACCATATAAATTATCTCAATGAAAAAAGTTGTTTTTAATTAAAAATTAGCGTATTTTTACTATTCATCAAATTATGAAATTTATCAGAAAAATATCAAAAATTTATCCAAATAAAATTTTTATACCCTGATTCAAAAGAAGAATTTTATTTTGTCAAATTGATCTTATAATCATGTCTAAAACTAGATTTAATGTGGGTGCGCCATCAAAAGGTGGCAAAACTGCATTTTTTGAAAAATACTTATTTTACCCGAAAAATTTATTTTGTTCTCTTACCATGTTCTAGAAAATGTGTATGATGAATAATAAAATTCAAAATGTAGTTAATACTATTCATAACGTCTAGATCATAATAATATATCATTGTTTAGTGAAACCTGGTATTGCATACTACACACGCTATCGAGGAATGTCGCGATTGCGTGTAATCCAAGACAAGTCCGTATTGTGTGCTGTGAAACATTCCTTTAGTGTTGTGTATAACATAAGACATAAAAAAAATTTCTCATAAAATCTCAGGGTGTTACACTCCGGGTTGGTGTCTGGTTATTAGAGGCACTCCGGGTTGGTGTTCGGTTATTAGAGGCACTCAGGGTTGGAGTTCGGTTGTAGAGGCTCTCCGGGTTGGGTTCCGGTTGCAATTATACCTTAGGTCTTGACACGAGGCCTTGAAACAGAAATTAATGTTCAGAATTATTCATTCCATCATTATGAAAGTGGTTAGTGATATTGCATGTGATTATTCAACTAGTAGAATATCCATGTGAATAAGTAAATGGAATTACTTCATTTTATTTTTTCCATATTATTCTGAATTTCAATTTTAAAAGGCTTTTGTTTTATTTATACACTTCCTTAAATGTTTATGCTTATTTATGAAAGTTTCCGCTGTATTATTATCCATACTGAGCATCTGAGCTCTCCCTTTTCTATGTTTTATTTTTTCCCGGATTCAAGAAGTGTATAGTGATTGATAAACAGCGTTAAGCCAAGGGAATAATGACATCCGTGAAGGATTATTTTTGTTGTTTTGTATGTTATGAAGTGTAATGTAACATTCATGTATGTAATCTATTTTCCAAGACTGCTAAACCGATTGGTCCTTCGAGACTTGATTCCTTGTAATAATTCCAATGTATAAAAGTAATGCACCGACTCTGTGTAACTGGGGTTGGGGCGTTACAGTTGGTATTAGAGGAAGTTTAGCAATAACCTTGGAAACTAGATTTAGATAAAATCTGATTAGAGCATGTAGACCTAAGATGAAATTTGAGGATTATTGTAGAATAACTTCCTAGAATTTTGGTATTGTAGAGATTTTGTGAGTTTTCCGAGAAATACATCCATGTCTGGATACAAGCAGGTAGAGGCGGCTATGGCACAGATGTACCTAGGGGTAAAACCCGAAAACACCTCTTTGAGCTAGACTCGAACGGAAACTGGTGCACGACAACGAGCCTTGCTGCACTCTTAGTTAAGACACTCTTGGGGGATATGCTTAGGATAATTATCATTTTTTTTACGAACCATTATGAAGGGTTTATGAGTATATACTTCCCCAAAGAAAACATTTTTATGATTATGGGTTATATCCATAAACTGTTCAATTTTCGTTAGGTATTTTACAAGTTTGGAATTATTCATTGCAATTCATAAACTGACCTAGTTTATTCTATTGTATAGAAATGGCGCCGAGTAGAAGGAATGTGATCTCCAATAATACGTATGATCCAAAGAGTAAGAAAGATCATATCTTTCATGGTCCTAAGCTAGAATTTAAGAGGGAAATAGTCTCCCACGTATTGTCATCATATGAAGAAATAGTATCATGTGTTGATAAGATAAGTAAAGAATTCTCGGAGTCCTATGGCCTTGAAGGGATTCCAGAGAAGGAAAGGATAGTAGAGAGAAGAATAGATAAAGGGAATAAGGCAAATAAGGATTTTCCCATATGTGATAACTGTAGAAAGAATCACCTTGGGAAATGCTTGAAGGGAATGTGACTATGTTATAAGTGTGGTGAAAAAGGACACCAAGTACATGACTGAAATGGTAAGAAAAAGGTTTCAAATGTACAATGCTTCATCTGCAAGTTGTTTGGACACTACGCAAACCAATGTCCCAATCATCAGACTATGCCACAAATGATGCTATTGGATAATAATCAAGTGATGATACTACCACAAATGAAGAAGAATGACTAGTGTTCTTTTGTTTTTATTTTGGAATTATTTCATTTAAGTGTTGTATCAATGATGTTCTAGAAATTAATAAGGATTGTAATACAGTACTATTTCATTGAGGATTTGAGATTTTATAGTACTAAGAAAAGTGACTCTACAACTAGTTAAACTTTTTTGAAATTACATGGAAAAAGGATCTTCATTGTGTTTAACATCCTTATAAATTTTGGACTATGAGTTTGGACAGTATTATTTTGGATAAGTCTATAGGTTGGAATGGATTAAATTTGAAAGGTTATTTTTGGATTTTTATAAAAGGACCACACACAGACCGTGTGACAACCCATCGCGTCAGACAAAGCTGTAGGAATTGAACCCACAAATATAGTGTGATTGGGATTTATCATCTACCGCTGGACTACATGAATTCTGTGGATTGTATAATGTAGTTTCCTTTTTTAATGGGTCTGATTTGTGAATTATACATTCATTATATTTGTAACCCTATACTATTAGGATAAATAGATTATTTTTTATTTGTCTTATGTTTTGTAGTGAAAGATGAGTTTGTGGTAGAAATTTATTAATGGATAAAACACTAATTATAGAGTAAGTATATCTCCATATGATCTTTTCCAGTCTCATAAATAAATTCCTCAACATTAAGAAAAGAAACTTAGAATAAAAATGTTGTCCTAGATGGTACCTTAGATAATCACAAATTTAGGGCTTTGGGATTGTTGGCCTTTTCATAGACATGTTATCTACCACTCTCCATCAGGTATTAATGGTTGAATTTATCTTCCATATCTATATTCTCCTACATGGAACCCTATTCTGTGTTATTTTTGGTAACCTTTATACTTACCAGTCTTTATTTTCAATAGAGGCCTCATTAATCCATTTTTCGATGTGGGATTTCAACTAAGATATTTTGAAATGTCAACCCCAAGATTCCAATATAGAGTATAAATTGCGAGGACACAATTTATTGAAAGAGGGGAGAATGTATCACCCCAAGCTTCTACGGTATACTTCACTTTTAATAATACAGTAGCGTGTGTTGTACGCAACTTCGAGTTCTAACACACACCACGACCAATCAAAGTAGCTGTTATAAATAGTAATACCCACTTTTTGAAATTTTATAAATTTTACCTCTCAAAATGGACTTAAGTTTTGGATTCAGAATATCGAAATTAGCATAGAGTGAAATTTTGGTACTTTTCGGACAACTCTCATATTTTGATGAATAGTGAAAATTAGTACATTTTAATTAAAAACAACTTTTTTAATCGAAATAATTAATAGTGATAAATTATGAATTTGAGTGGTTTTAAATTATATTTAGAATTTATTTTTACTATTTAATCCAATGTTGGTCATTGGACATAATTTCACATTTAAACCTAACATAAACAAGTATCAATCTTTTGATAGTTATTATATCTTAAAAACACGCTTTTTGTTTTGACAGTGGGAATTAATTTTAAATTAATTTCTGCCGCTTCTGCTTTTTGAAATTGAAAAAATGGATTCCATATTTGGAATCAAGATGTCTAAATTGTGTAAATAGGCAACTTTTATTTTTATACATTTTGAATAATTATTTCGGTAAATATTTTATTTACCATGGTTAAAGGGTAAATCCTGTAAATAAGGGTTAAAAAACAATATTATAATAATACTAAATTACCCTAAAACGTGTCCTAACATTATTGGTGGATACATGTCCGACCATGAGAATTTTTGGGTCGATTTTGGGACCCCATGGAGCCACTTGTAGGTGATAGGGACACTTTATATTAATTAAGTTAAAGTGAATACAAAAATGACATAAGCTTATATCGTTTAGAAAAACAATTATTACATAGAGTTATATATGTCATATTTTCTATTATAAATATTAATTGGAATGATAAAAATATTTCCTACCTAATGGTATTTTATTTATAATTTTTAGACATTGAAAATGTAAAAATATATATGACACAATAATGATGCATTATTTTCCTTATTAATGAAAGAATCAAATAATTGATATTATAAATGTTCCAATAAATATAATTTGAATGTTTTGATGACATAAACGAATTTTATTGGTTAATATGACATGTTATTATTGCTTAAATAAATTTGGTTCGAATTAATAAAGTTGTTAAATCTTTATAAAAAATCAATTATTGAGTAGTGTCAAAATTGACATAAATGAGTTTTTAAAACAAATATTATATTATTAATTTATATTCTATTCCTAAAAATCTAAGGTTCGGACAAGAGACTTATATCATGATGGGTGTATCATTAATGGACCCTTTGTGGGTATCTTGTAGGTATATAGTATGTTTATTAACTATATAATATAAAAATACAAAGTGACATGGTAAGTGTCAAACTAATTAACTAAGAGTTAAAACTAAAAGATAAGGTTAATATAATGACCCAAACCTGTATAAATATTATTGGTTGAGTGGTTTTCAACCCATCCCCAACTTAACCTTTAAAAAATCCACTTTGGATCCATTAGAAACAGAATATGAATTTATTATAAAATAATATTTCTAGATTTTCCTAAAGAGCCCCTCCTCCCGCTTATAAAAAGACACCACTTTTAACCAATTAATCACACCTCTCAAGCCTTTTGGATCGTCCAAACTCTGCCCAATTAAACTACCTAAATCCCTATCCTCTTTTTAGAAGAATTACCTTAGGCATAAGGCACTTCAAGAGTCCTTTATGGTTCAAACCAAAGGGAGTTACCCAAATTAAAGGTAACGATTTCTCTTAGCTTCTTTTCTTTTATTTTACTTCTCCAACCCCTAAAATCTTCTTATTATTTTCTTTTTTAACAAAACCAGTATCCTATATATACTAGGATATTGTTATTATAAGTATTATAACTACACTTACACACACATCCATCTAATGGGTGATGAACATTATGTTTCTGTAGATGGTAACCAAACGCCTCACAAAGCGATGATTGTTCAATTATCTCCTACCACCTCTCATGGTGGCCATTATGACGGCACTATAATTAAATATGATATTAATGATGTTTATTTTATAAATAATCTTCTGTAATTCCATTTTATATCATACCATTATTCATTTCATGTTGTATATATATACGATAATTTCATTTGAGGAAGTGCGGACTACCGCCCCCTCAAAGTGATATGACTCATTCATACCATACATGGAACGTACAAAGGATGGTGTTAATGAACATAAGTAACACAAATAAGATATTATATTATAATGGAATAATTATATACCTATGTATTATTTTGTTTTTATTCATTTTAAAATGACAAATGAAATGGAAGTAGCGTTCGTGCGTACGTACATATTACCGTCTCCATGAACACGATGAGATTCTTTCCCCATCATATCAATTAAAGAATAATTATCGTTTGATGATTAAATATAATGTTTAAGGACTTGATATAATTCTGGATATGAATAAAATACAACCTATCCCTAACAAACCCAGCTTACGTAACGAAGCTTATAAAGGAAAACGAATCAGTTAACACCTGAAACGACGATAATACTAAAATATTATTATCAAAGAAATATTAAAAGATCATATATGATATCATATTTATGTATATGATTCTTGTATAATTTAATAAAAATTATTTAACTATTATACATGATGTTAACCTACCCTCTACCAAGGAAAAGTACAAGGTAAGCGGTTTTCATCTCACTCCTTATTTCCGTGAGATTCATGCTATATTTCCACTATTATCTTTTGTGTGGTGTATGTATAGACCATAATTGTATTCTTTTTGTAATATAATTTAATTTATGTGTATTTACATATTCATTTTATGGTACCTCTTTCATGGGTTGTATGTTTCGTAAGTTACCAAATTGGTAAGGGTTAATTTCACAATCTCTTTATTATCTGAGGTTGTTTTTACATAAGTATCTACGAGGATATATTTATTATCCATATCCATGTTTTATGAAAGAGTTTTAAAAGGGATTATTTTAAGGGAATTTTTACTAAAACATCATTTCAAACGTTTTAAATATTTATTCTTCTAAATCTTTCTCATTAATTTCCATGTCTTCAAAATTGTTTTAAAGGATTTATTTATATGGACATGATTTTTTTAAAATGTTAATTCCTTTCAAAAGTTTCAATGTGGTATGGGAAAATTTGATTCAAAAATGTCTTTAAATGAATTGTTTTCCAAATTGTGTGACTTTTAAATGTTTTCATGAAATAGTGATATTTCCCTCAAATAGTTTTGATTTCATCTATGTCAATATCCTTTGATAAATTTTACACTTATTTGAAGTTGATTTATTAAGATACAAATATTTCATATTGTATTTAAGATTTTGTGATATGTTTGACTATGGATGTGTTATCTTTAAGACATTAATGGTTTATGATTAATGTTTTGGAATTTCTTATGCTAGTTTTAATACAAATGTTTATGTTATATTTCATCCTCTTTTTAATATGAATGTGTTAGACTACTATGTTCCGGGTTGGGGACCACTAAAAGTAAGCCCTTCGGGTTGGGGCCTAGTTACAGCAGACCCTACGGGTTGGTGTTCGGTTATTAGAGGCACTCCGGGTTAGTGTCTGCTTATTAGACGCACTCCGGGTTGGTGTCTGGTTATTAGAGGCACTCCGGGTTGGTGTCCGGTTATTAGAGTCACTTCGGGTTGGTGCCCGGTTATTAGAGGCACTCCGGGTTGGAGTCCATGTACAGAGGATCTCCGGGTTGGGTTCCAGTTATAGTTATACCTTAGGTCTTGGAACGAGGCCTTGACACAGAAATTAACGTTCGACATTATGCATTCAATCATTATGAAAGTGGTTAGTGATATTGCATGTGATTATTAGACTAGTAGAATATCCATGTGAATATGTAAATGGCATTACTTCATTATATTTTTTCCATATTATGCTGAAGTTCAAGTTTAAAAGGCTTTTGTTTTAGTTATACATTTCCATAAATGTTTATGCTTATTTATGAAAGTTTCCACTGTATTTTTATCTTTACCGAGAATCTGAGCTCACCCTTTTCTATGTTTTATTTTTCCCAGGATTCCAAGAAGTGTATAGTGATTGATATATAGGGTTAAGCCAGGGGAATAATGGCGTTCGGGAAGGATTATTTATGGTGTTTTGTATGTTATGAAGTGTAATGTAACATTCATGTATTTAATCTATTTTCCAAGACTACTAAACCGATCAGTCCTTCGGGACTTCATTCCTCGTAATCATGCCAATGTATAAAAGTAATGCACCGCCTCTAGGTAACTAGGGATGGGGCATTACAATATTAGTAACAAAAATCACTTTCTAGGTAGATGTTTCTATCCATTTAAATTTACAATAATAGAAATATATTTATTAATCATTTTACATTAATTTTAAATGAGTTTTTATTTTCTTCATTTTCTTAATTGGGGTTGAAAACCATAGGGGTTTAATGTTTTTTTAAATTATATTTCAAAAAATTTCAATATTTATTTTTCATTGTTTATATTATGTTTAGAATATATGTTTAGTTAAACACCATAATGGTATTTACCAATAAATGTATTATTTTATGTTTTAAATATCTTCTCACTTTTTATATCCTAGGATACTTCGATACTGAGCAAAATCACTTTTTTTGGGCTGATTCTCTTGGGTTTAATTTTTTATGGAAATAATATTTTTTTCCATTGTAGGATTTCCAGTAATTTTCTTTATAATTAATAAAAATACTATGTTGGTGGAATATACTATGAATGTACTGGAATATATATACATGTTAAGGTGTATAGATATAAATGTACATGTGAACAAATATTTGTTTATATGTATATATTTATAGAATATTTATAAGATTCTTTTATTAAAGCTTGACTTCAAAAATATTCTTAACTCTAAACATATTTCTAAAGAAGATTTATATCTATCAAATTAAAAAGGTGATTTTATAGCCCATTAAAAAATTTGATATAATTATTGGATTCCAACCTTGGGTTTTTAATGGATTTTAATTGTAGAGGATTTATTAAAGAAAACAATTATTTGTTTTTAATTATAATGCCACGTTGGTACCAAAAAATGGGTTTTATTGGAAGAATGAACCCACTGTGGAATCCCCTTTCATTTATTTATATTGGATCATATTCTTCAGTACTTATGAGGGGTTTTTAATGGGTGGATGTAGGGAGGTGAGTTGAGAAGTTGTATTATTTAATATAAAGACACGTCACCTGCCCTTAATATCTTATGCAAGGGATGACAGTTATTTATTATGTGTACTGAGAGGTATTTCAAAATACTATTGATGGGGTACAGTAGATAGACAATTGTATTGTAAGTCCACAGGGGAGTGAAATTAGTGTGTCTTTTTGAGGGTATAAAGTTGGTTATAAAATTCGGAATATAAAGACAAGAGTTATAATTATTACAAAATGAGTACATTATGTGGCTCCTCACTGGATCATTAAGAATTTACAATGATTACATATAATATATGATCTATATACAATTATAAATTGTCTTCCTTGTCCTTTTGTAATTAAAATTGTTCTATTATATTATGACATACCCTACTACTTGAATACTATATATATATATATTATTTATGTTTTCATTATTTCTTATTAATATTTTTTGATACATATATTTAGGTATGGTTTCAATAGTTGTTTCAATAATATTTGGATAAAAATGTTTTAAATCATTTCTAAAGAGGATTTACAGTGAAATGTTTTTTTATAAATTAAATATAAATTTATTGAAAATAGTGAATTTTTAAACTAGTATTTTTTTATTTTCTAATGGAATGGTATGGATTCAATGGTTATATCATATTGAAAATTTTATACCCAAAACAATCATTTGACACATAGAATCGATAGAAATGATCTTTTTTGTAGGTTTAGGTTATGTTTTGATCACTCGTATGATAGTTATTATTGTTGAATTGTGGTTGCATTGGAGGTCAAACAAAGATATTTGGGTGTCTCTTTTTGATATACATTCTATCTCGATGGACGTGTAATCCAAGTCAGTCTTCTCTATCAGACTATTTTATTTAATGATCTTCATATAATAATTTTATTTATATTTTTTTACTTATAATATTTATTCCTAAATTTTTAGACATTATTTTTTTCTTTTAATATTAGATCTCATAGAAGTCAAATGTTTGGAAAAATCATACATAAATTTTAAAAGAAATCAATTGTTAGGTTAATAATATTTATTAAGGAAAATTCAACTCCAATAGATTCTTATAATATTTTAGAACATGTTATTAGTACCACGTTCATGATAGATGTTAAAAAATTAGGGGTTTTAAATACATCATGACGTGGTCAATATAGGTTCCTTGTCATCTCTCATGAAAAACCTATTAAATCCTAGGGATCACATATGAATATGAGAAATAAAAATAAAAAATTGAATTGTTTCCAACATTTATTTGAAGATACATGCATGTTCTACATGATTCTATACAATCTTTCTGGAAGGAACAAAAGATATATCCATATAAATCATACAAATGTTATATAGATTCATTAAGATTATCGAACTATCACTTTACATGTGCTAACCTGGAGAATAAATTATGCCTTCAATGGTCTTATGATTGGTGGCCAATGTTCAATTAGATTTTGGAAGTATACTTGTATTGGGGTAGTGAAATTAATTTTTCCTCTCAATTTTAAATGGGATTAATGATATTTTATCTCATTAAATATTTGGATGAGTTGACCTATGATCATTGAGAGCAATCTAGCATGTATAGGTGGGTTTTTTCGCATATGATTTACCAGGCACTCCAAATATATGTAACCACTAAAATATGATATAAAACCTCAATATTGGAACATAAATAATACTATTAATATGGATATTATAATATTATAATCTTGTTTCATTAAAAATAAATTACATGATTAAATTAGATTCATTAACACAGCTCATATCTTCCAAAAATATTGAATGAACCATTAATATTAATATTCATTGAATAAATATTTTTCATGTATTCCCATAAACATGTGAATTAGATTTGATAAAAAATTAAAAATATATTACTATAATTTCAAAAAATATTAAATTTATTTCATTATATCAATTGATTAATCTCAAACATATCCCAACCCCTAACATGGGAACCACTATTTTATAAAATTAAATTCTTCCTAATTTTCTAAACTTGTGAGTATGCTTTATATGTGGTATTTTGTGCCTTTATCCCAATATAAGTGACACATAAACACAAACCATTTATGGTATGATGAAATTAATTTACCTCTTTAATAGATATAATTTAGTTCTATAACTGAATTCCCATTATAATTAGACAATTTTTAATATAATATGTTTCTCTTATGATAGGAAATAATGTAATTTTATCATCTATTATTTATCTATTTATTCATGACCTTAATGAATAGAATTATATATGATAATAATTTCTATGGATTTAAAAAAGGTAATACCATCTTGGTAAATTGATTCCATCTAACCTCTTCTATATAAGAGTAAAGGATTATATCATGATCATATGATAAATTCCTTACATCGAAGGATGCATCCACTGTATGATACCACACAAATATCAAAATTTTCTTGTTTTCATCTTTTATAAACATACACAATGATGTTTTATACACTAAAATTTATTTATTGTTGAGTGACCAGTACAATTGTTTTCATATCGTAACAACCAAGGACATCTAAAACTACTGGAGTTCTTATTGGTATGTTAATTTTCATTTTTTCATTTACTAGTGATCACCAAGTTAGAAATTCATGAGAGGCTGTATTAATTCTTATGATCCCTCTGGAACTTGAAAATAATAAATCATCTATCTCTTCTTTGATTAATGTATCTAGACTATCAGATATCATATGATTATTATTAATATTATAGTATCGAATGGATACCATTATATATAAAAACTGCAACAACCAAATAATATGAAAAATAATCATAGTAAATTACCATTTTAATTATTGGTGTATATGTTTCAATACTATTATGATAATATAAAATCACGAATAACTAGTAATAGAAATTATATGGTTATAAAAATGGTCTATTAAGGTTAGTTTTAGTGCATCACGATTTACAACACTAGCACTTGCACTAGATAAACATTATTACCAAAACCGTTTTAGCCCTTTATCGATGAAATTTTTCTTCTATTCAGTAAAAGATTAACTGATTTTATTTCTTCCATGTCTTCATGCGTGGATACTATGCTATCCACAGGTTAATATCATTAATCAACACATCTCTTATGTGACGATATCCCTGAGTTAATTATTTTTTCCTCTACCAAATTATTGGAATCAAGATTAGTAACATTATTCTATGATTTTTAAAATTTAAATCATGATAATAAATCATATAATATGTTTGATTTCAAGAAAAATATTAGAGAATAACATATTAAATATAACATATTTATCTATATCAATTTCTATACAATATATATTATATATAGAAATATATAAAACCTGATTTAATGACTTCTTATTTCCCATTTATTTATTTTAAATGAAATATAGAATCAAATTATCTATACAAAGACTCATTTTACTATTTGGAACTATTTTTCATTAATTTCTATGTACCAGGTGAATATAATTCGTACTTTATCGAGTAAAATTGGATATTCCCAACAAATTCATATGTAGTTATCTATTATTTAACTGATATTTTCATATAATAAAAATGTGAGTGAAATATCATGATTAATAAATTATATGGAATATCTGATAGATCCATCATTAATGAGTATAAAATTATACTAACCATTTTAATATCCTTTTTAATCTTATATACGTGTTCATAGATAGGTTTAAACATTGTCACATTAGTAATAATAAACTATTGAATTGTTATTTCGTATTATTTTTGATACATTGTCATTATATGTAATTTGACATAATCTAAGAAATCCATGGATCGACCATGGAATAAATTGTTCTCTATAAGATAGGTTTATACATTAAGTAAATAATTTGAAATAATTTTTCAATAATATTCATCTTAATTATATGAGTAAAATATGCTTCCATATGTTATAAATAAATATTACCCATAAAAATGTAGTTATCTCACAAACCATATATATACATATGAAAATATATAATTAAAAATGAAAATTCGATGATTGTTTTACTTTCCGTAGTAAATAAATGAATTTTTCAATGTTATATGTCATATTATCTTTTATTAATGTAAGAACCATTTTTGGTTGTGTCATATAAATATCTGTCTTAGGGTTTTCCCAAAGAAATTGTTCATGGCCAAAATATTTTCAAATATAATGATAATTAAATTTTTTAGGGATATTGAATTCAAATGGATCTATTTATCATGAATTAGTATAACCAATATATTCTTATGGGTACAATTTTTTACCAACCATTAATAGCTTCTATAGAAAACTAACCAATAGACTCAGATTGACTAGAGAAACTACGAAAATATTGTCTTGTTTGTTTATATGGAATCTAAATTTCTAAAGACATATTCACATGTAATTTTATATTATTTTCATTAACTAATTTTCATTGGATAAATATTCAGTATTAATAATGAATAATATATTATGTACCATAAGGATGATAACAGAAACTCTCATATTTTGACCTTCTATACACAGTATTTGTCTTCCAAAAATTCATTTTACACAAAATCATGTTAACCGTGATCCTATGGTAACTACTATTCCATCATAAGTAATGAATTTACTAATATAAAGAATTATTCCAAAAAAAAAAATTATATTTTTAATCTTTTATGTAATTATATTAAATCGCATTTCAATATCTTTTCTATCATAATGATTTATGAAATATCCTTAAAAATCATTAGTATAATTACTTTACATGATATTTTTGTTATTCTTAATGAATGTTTTTATTATTAACTATGATAAGAAAAACACCTTTTATTTAAACAAATGATTTGTAATTTAATGGATTTATTATATATTATAACTTGTTGTATATGATTTTTTACTAGGAACATCTTTATGGTTTAACACTTATATTTTACAGGAATGTCTCAAAATAGAAAATAAAATTCCATTCAATAAATAAAATAGTAATATTTGATGATAATTTTACTAATATAATGACTCTAATGTGAATAAGGAAATTATTTCTTATGAATTATACGACACTAAATTTTAATAATCAATAAATTCCTGGAAGACTCATCATCATTCCTCCTATGACTACTAACATGGAAATGATGTGTAAAAGGATATTTTGTTTTATGATTAAGTCAATTATAAATTATTTCATTGCTGATTAATATTTGGGAAAGTCATACTCATAATATCCCCGATTAATGAACTAATATATTTTACCAAGCGTATCCAATTATCCCCACATCATTCCTAAAAAATATTACTAGAATATCGTGGAATTTCATCAAACTTTTACATGTAATAGTTTAAATTTATCATGATGAATGTGTAATAGAGGAATTACATGTTAACTTTATTCTAATAGTATCGTTATCAAAATATTGATAGGAATGTTAGTAGATAATAACTAATTAATTTTTATCTAAATTTTTTAAAAATAATATTGTTTATGAACATTATAAATACGGTATTTTTACATGAAAAAGAGTTATCTTTTTATAACATGATGTTACGTAGTCTGTAATTTTATATTAATAATTTATGATAGATAAATCATATATAATTGAAATATTTATTTATTACGACAAACAACCAAAACTTTATTTTTAAAATGAAAAAATAAATCATTTATTCCAATAAATAATTTCAAAAAATGTCTTGGTAACACCCAACAATAATTTATATTACATCTTGAATATATCATTATAGAAAAAAAGTGACTGGCTCTTCTCCTTGTTCAAATTTAAATCACCCTACCTCTAAAAAAAGATATAAAACCTTGATTTTTACTATGATTCTAAACATACATGATTACTATATTTGGATGAAAATTTGAGACTCACATATAGAACATAATACCCAATAAGTACAAAAATCGTTACATGTAATGATGAATATACATGATGTAAAAGAATACACATTACAAATATTATATTCATTTCAAATTCCATTTTGCTGACTTTTCCAAACAATGTGAAGAAAATAACATCCTCTATAATGCATTCTTGTCTAGTTTTCTTGAATAAAAAATAAAAAATATGATGGTTCATTTAGCATCACAAAAATAAATGAAAAGGTAACTAAAGGGATACATAGAGATAACTAGAAATATTTTGTTCATAGATTTTATAGTAACTCAAATACCATGTTTTGGCAAGTGATATTAGATTTATATGAATTTCAAAATCATATAAAATTTTAACAATCAAAATAATTTTCATAATTAGATATCTTATTTCATTCATTAAATGATTCAATACAAATTTTAAACTAGTGAGAAGTGGGTAATCCCAATAAATGATTGGTTGATGAGTTTCATAATACAAAATCGTAAAATTTATTATTTTAATTTATATAATATATTTATATTTTTTTTAATTATTATTTATTAATGTTATATAATTATATATTTCATTGCATTAATTATATTTTATTTGGAGGTAGGCCCTCAAGATGGGTAAAATAAGATTTTTTGGATGTGTATATAATGTCAAATGAGTATTATTTTAATTAGTCATATTAGAGAATAGTAATAAAATAGTTTAATTCATATTTTATTACATAATTATCCTTTTATTTTCATAAATTTATAGGTTACAATTAAGGATGAATGGGCTGGAAATCCATCAAGTCATGACTGATCTACTAGATTTATTATATTTCCTAGGTTTTCGGTAGTGATCATCTAGGTCTTGTGCAGAAGATGCGTTTTTGTATATTCTGATCAAAATACGTTGGGAGGTCCCCAAAATAATTCAAAGTGACACATTCTCCTACAACAAGTCTAAACAGTGTTCATAAATATATATCTAAACAAAATATTTCAATATTGGAAAACAAATTAAAGTATCAAGAGTTAAGGATGTGAGTTGTATATGAATAGTATAATGTAGTAGGGGAATTGATAGCTACTATAACTTGTGATATGACTGGTTGTACTCTGGTGTCAATTTCTCCGTAGATAAGATGATATCATTAGGTGTAAAAAATTAATTTTTTATATTGATATATATTTATAAAAATTATTATAATTTATTTTTTTTAATTATGAAATTGAATACACCATAGGCTGGAAGTCTTCAACAGGATAATTTGGAATCCTCTAGAGGATACAGAATGATTGAAATGTTGTTGTTCAAGGTATATAACAATTTTATTATGTTTATATAAATTAATCAATTGGGAAAAGTAAAATTTCAAATTAATTATATGTTTCTTTTATTCCCATACATCATATTTTTTATGTTTAAAATGAATAAAATTTCATAATATATTTTATGTTGTTCCTATAATTATAAATGTTCTTGTTTTTTCATATGTTTTTATATGTTTTTGTTATCAATTTATGGTATTTGATATTGAATAATAGGTTCATATTTTAGAATTTTTTTCTATCATTGATTCTTTAAAAACCAATCATCATGGAAAACTATCATTTCTTATTTATTGGTGGATGATACCACTACTAAGAAATAAATAACCACAATTAAATGATCTAAAATTTATGTATACGCTATAAATGGATTTGGTATATTTTTTAACATTTAATATATATAAATAACTATTTATTTTAATTTTAAATTTCTGGAATGGAATATAGGTTGCAAGGAACAACTTATACACTCTATAAAAACAGTTTAATATTAATTAATTCTTAGTGGTTTAAAAATTCACAAAATATAGGTACCATATTGGATCTATAGAACCTCCATTGATATAAAACCTCCTTTTATTAATTTTCTATATATCCAAATGTGGTGGAATTATAAAAAATTAGAAAATGATGAAATTTGGTTTTAACAAATATGTATTACCATAAAAACGGTTATGAATGCTCAATTCTCATATAATGTATCCAAATTATTTCTCTAAATCAATAATGATTTTACTGATACAAATATTTATGAAACCCATTTAGTTTTCCTCAGATAATTATTCATTTATGGAATTAATAATTTTATCATGGTCACATTGGACATATATATAAAACTAGAGCCTCATGCTGGTTGGTGAGGAATCAAAAATTAAATCCACGAGACCTGAGATAAAATTTGGGAGGAGACATATTTTCATGTTACTATAGTATGCTCTATAGTAGGTACTGTTTTGTAGAGTAAGAGATGAAATTATTTATCTTTTTGGGATTTTGGGATACCAGTTTGATCCTTTAGTCCTTAATGGTCTTCAGTCCACACTAGGTCATTGGGACAGTAAGGGGTTCAGACAACCAAAAAGACTTCAGGAAACCTCAAGTCCTTAAGGACAATAGAAATTACACTTAAATGGACCAGGAAGACTCTACATAGAGTAGTCCTAATATGAGGATTCACAGAAGGTGCATTATCCAGTGCAGAGATAATGGATTTCGAAGAATGAGAGGGTACGTAAATTTCTATTGAGCTAACCTATGAATGCATAGGGAGCCCATGGGAACATCCATGTGAAGTTGAAGACCTGACATCAAGATGTAGATATTAAGTATGGGCAGTTCAATGTGGATTTTCTTTGGATGAATTTCACTAAGAACATTATATATTGTGTTGTCATGAAGGTTACATGCCATGTTAGGGTTCATCTTTAACCCATAAAAGGGGGATTATAAAAAATGGATAAAAATAAAAGGAATTCAGTCCATTCATATGGTATACATATTCATGATTTTTCATTATTGGATGGGTTGGAAAAATTATATAGTCTTCCATGCATGGATAAAACCTCAATATCATATTAAATGACATGTAAGGGATTATGGAGTAAACCCAATCACGTATGGGATAAATCCACTATGTTTATGGGAATAGAGAGTAAAAATAATCCTCTATAGAAACTATATTTAATATGATTATTCTCATATAAGATATCAATGAAATAATAAAATATTTTCTATTCTTATGTGTGTCCTCTATTATTATTCTTTTGTTGTCATTTTGGGGGTCATGATTATAGAATCATTCTTATACACACTTACTAGTCATGAATTATATAATGTAAAAATTATAATTCCATGAATCATGATTTAAGATAAAATTTTTATTGGTTATGATTCCCTTATTTTATGTATATGTTACATGATTCTATTTATCATGCTGACATGCTTATCCTATACTCACTTATGATCATATATTATGTTCTATCATGTTTACACTTACATAGAATATGATATATTCATTTCACATGTTTCCATATAATGTATATGAAGAAAAATATTATATATGATATGTTTAAAAGGGTTTTATATATGAATATTATAACATATTAGCTAGGATCAATTTGAACATTAAAAGGATCAGTGGAACTACATGACATATGTAAGGCCACCCTATATGACTTATGATTCTAACTAGAAATGAGAGTATTATTTGGTTTCATGGTGAGATATTACCCCTGTATTATAATATTAATTTAAATGGAATCATAAACCATCAAACACAACCATAAAATTATATTACGTAGGGATAATAAATCAAAAGAACAAGCTATAAAAAATAGAATAGTATTAAAACCATCTTATAAAGATGATATAGAATTGGTTGAATAAAATATATAGATAAAGACAATGAAATGAATAATGAAAAAAAATTATAATGGTGGATCCAATAAAATACTTAGGCCTCATCTCATCCATATCATCAATCCCACCCAAATTTCCCCATCATAATGAATCAAAACATGGCTCCCTACCCAACATATTTATAGAACACGGGGAGAGTATGATTGTGTACATATGTATAATGATATCCTGAGTTTGGTGTGAGTACATAAATTAATAAAGAACCACCAACCTAGTATGGTATAAAATATATATTCATTATATATGTATATGACATTCATTAAAATAAGAAATAAATTATCATAAATAAATAGATAAAAAATAAACCATCATTAATCCTTAGGTTTGTAACCTTATTTGACAATATCTTCTTCAACTAGTGTCAAAAAATCTATAATATCCTCCCAATCACCATTTTACCACAATAATCACCCATGGGACATTAAACATTGAATAGTGTAATAATTATTTGGTATCCATACTCTCCATTATATACATGAAAAAAATATGTGGTATGCTCTATCATAGAATCACAACCTGTGGATTTATCCATCCATGTATGATATGGTATATGTTGACGTTCAATAACTTCCAAAAAGGTTATACCACTTACACTAAAGAACCCAAAATCCATATATAACTAGTATGTAGTAAGAAATCCATCCTTAATAAGGCATAATCATTCCCATTAAGAACCTACAAGCCCCTCACAACATGAATGTTGTAAGAATTTCATAATAAACCCGAAAAAATAGATATAATAGGTCTAAATACATGGATTCCATAACAGTAGTATAAAAGAACTACCCAACCTATTCTTTCCTCACCTCCACATATGAAATTTTCCTTTCCTCCCCCTAGATGAGAATTCACAACCACCGCATTGGGTGTATTTCTAACCTCCCAAGAGGGTGTATTCACAACCACCCAAAAGGGTGTTTTCTATTTATAATAAAATACCACCCACTTGAATTTTTATTTTACTATAGAAAGAAGATAAAATAATATAAATTCAGACAAATATGGAAAATGAAATACCCATTTTAAAAATATAATATCCTAATATTGAAAAATAATTTTATGATTGATATCGCTAGATTCATGAACATTAAGTTAAAATGACACACAAAATATTATTCTTTAAATGTGACCATTATTACATAGCAATTAATTTAGTGGGTGTAAATATGAATAAACATACGATGATATATATATATATATATATATATATCTGCAACTAAATAAAAATATATTGATTTAATCTTAGAAAATACGCATACCATTTTTTGTAATGCCACTGTATTTTTAAAAATATGTTTTAATAACAAAAATGATTATTTATTTTATTGATATAATATTATAATTAATTTCAGCCAATTTTTAATATTCTATTTAATAAATAGGTATCATTTTTTAAATCATCATAACATAATTTTAATTTTGTAATATTTTGAGATTTTTCATAAATGATTGATTTTCCAGTGAAAAGTGAAAATTAAATTTTTTATAATAATGTAATTTATTTTCATTACATACGGTAGTTTAAAATTAACATTTGATTATAAATTATGATTAAAATACGTTAGTTTTATGCAATATAATTAATTATATTTGGTTCATCCTTATAACTGATTTTTTTAGAAGTTAATACTTTGACTTTAAATACAGTTTCTTAGAAATTTATTATCACACAATTTATTGTTTTTATATTCAATAAACATATTCCATATATATAAATTTCATGTTAAAAATGTTATTTAATATTTTTATATTTGATGTTATTTTTTTAATATTTCCATTATTTGGGAAATTGTAAACAACAAACGTTATAAATATTTTTTACCATGGTAAAGGTAAATCAGGTAATTTAGCTTATAAATAATATAAAAAAGTTTAAAAATAAACTAATAAGTTTAAAATATATCATTTTATGTTTATATTTCATCTATAATCATCAAAAAATCACTAATTTTAGAATTTTATTTCACTTTCATTTGCTTATAATGTTTATATTAAATTATGTAAATATATAGTCAAAAATCTACTCTATTATAATATATATATATATATATATTTGATATAAATAGAAATAGTTTATCATTGGATATTGATGGTTTTTTATATAATAAATTATTTTTTATCTTGATAAATTATTTTTTATTTTTAGATATGAAATTATTATCATAATTTCCTACGCAATTTCGACGTAGTGGTTGTGAAAACTATACTAAAAGGAAGTAAATTAATTTAATAACAATAAAATAATAATATTTTAGTGATTTATAGTTTCTAATGAAATTTATATATGAAAATATAATATTTTTTTGAATGGATTTTATTTTAATTCCATATTTCATATTGATTAGTTTAATGTCAAATTAAATGAATAGTTTTGAAAAATGTCATTACTACTATTTTATAATAAATAATACTTAACAAAATTATTTAAAAATTAAAAAAATAATATATTTGGAAATAATAAGGGTATAATATTTAAAATATCATCCATTTACAATTTATAGGTAAAATTTCCTTTTCTATAGATTTTCTTTTATAATTTAGTTTAGAAAACATTGATTTTGAAAAAATTGTAAAAATTGTTATTCGTTGTTAAAATAAAGAGATAAGGTGAAAAAAATTATATAAAACTATCCATAATTTCTTATATGAGAGGATTCAGATAGATCATACTCCCATATTATTATAATATAATTTTTATATATATTTTTTATGAAAATTAATTGATATTATTTAAAAACATTATAAAAAATTAGAAAATTACTCTCCCCTAACATATAAAAGGGAGATACATTCATATCCTCTCGTGTCCCCAATTCAAGTTTATTTTTTTATAAAAATTCATACCAAAATAAATTCATAAAATCCATACCCATGAACTAAAAGTCTTAGATTTTTCATAATATCATCCTTAAATGGATTATGTTGCAATGAAAAGGAGGTAGTTCGAACAAACTATATAACCGTTAACTGAGCATTTTAATTTTGATTCTTATTTATAATATATAAAATATTATTCAACCATGGTGAAATAATAATACAAATATATTTAATAATATGATATTTTATAATGTAAATTTCATAACCTATATCAATTTGTTATTCAATTAAATGGAAAATCGAACCATCGTTTGTTTGTACGATTGACAACCACCTCGAGAACTGATGTAATTTGTTTTTCATGACCATCACTCATGAATACTTATAATAATGAATTATAATATATATGTGTCATAACTATAAATATTTAATTATAATATATCATATTTTTTCTTTTATATCAATCAATTTAAAAAATGTAACATCGTTCTTCTATACAAATGGATTACCACATCAATAAAGGGATGTGTTTCATTTTTCAACACTTCATCACATGAATAATATGAATATTAATATTTAAATAATTAATGTGTTATGTTGATATAATAAAAATTATATATAATTAAAATAATACTTATATTCACTCCATCATGATTGTTGAAAAATGGACATGTTACTCAAATGTACACATGACTTACTATCTTCAGGATTTTGAAATTATTCATTTTTCAAAACAATATTTAATGGTTAGTTTTCAATGAAAAATAGATATATAATATTTATAATTATATAATTGTTACTATTGTAATGTTAATGGAATAATGACCTTTTTTTCTCAATTAATACAATGAAGCTGTTTTGAAATTATGAAACAAATGTCATCAATATACCTGATGTAAAAAAAATAATGTCTATAATTGAATATATCATTATAATTTTTAAAAAATTGATTTAATATAAATTTATAAATGATAAAAATGTTGATATAAAAATAATTAATTAATATAAGTTTATTATATTGGTTTAAATGGGATACAAATGAAATCTAAAATCATGTTAATGGGTTTTCATCATAATTTCTCTTCAGTGAGGAAAATGTTAATGTTATCCACATAATTTATTTTATAAAGTATATATAATATCAATTTTACATGTTATATAATGAATAATTCATTATTAATGGTATTTTAAAATATATTTAAAATTAATTCTTTCTAGGTTACATTATGGGAATGATACCAAGTTTTAAGCGGTTTCTAATCTCCATTTCAATTCATCGGGTTAAAATTTTAATTCATTAACAATGTTATAAAATTTTTCTATGGGAAATGAATTTTGATTTTTTAATTCTATAATTATAATTTTATTAAAAAAAATATTTATGCATAATTACATCATTTCATGAATTCTAACATTAATTATATGATCATGAAAGGATCAGTCAACTCATTATTGATTCTTTGTGGCATGTCTTGTATTATTCCAAAAATTAGTTTTATAATGTTTATATGTTTATTATTGAGACTTGATATCAGTAGAAAAACTTTTATATTGATATTTAATGTTTCTTTATTCATATATATTTCCTCATAAATTGATTCAAATATTATAAAAATTTCATTGGATTTCATGGTCTCAATTTAATTTTATCTTTAAATTATTTATTTTATGAACAATTTATTATTTTAAAGGTGTAATTACTACCCCATGAATGTGTTTTATATAATTATTTCAAGGAAATGATGATTTTTATAGAATAACGTTATGTTCTTTTATTGAATGTAACTTTTATTCAAGAATTATCCATGTTGCAAGGGTTTATAATATCAAACATCCCTCATTGATACAAGTTTTTATTAACATTTATATATTAATTTATATAGTTCATATATTTATTCTTTAAAAATTATGCAATTTTACATTTTATAATCAATTTATTTCATATTTCTTCGTATAATATAACCTTCAATATATTATTTTTTTAATTAGGTTATAAATGGATTTTGTTTTAAAAATTTATTTTTATAAAAATGAATGAATTTTGACCAATATTTTAATCTATGTTATTCTGAATATTTCATGAATATCCCCTTATTTTCATGATTTGGTTTCATGACCCATCCCCCAGGGCCCATACTATGACTACCCTAAGCTCAGCTTCCATAGGCCAGGGGCTGGAAACTAGCAATGAAAGGTGTATCCCATAAAACTGGGAAGGCATTGCCTTTTTATCATATAAATGCACTCAACCAAGCCCAATTCATGATACAAACACAAGTAAACTGTATTGAAAAAATTGTGATGAGAGTAAGAGGTGATGGAATACAAGACCAACAATAAAGGTACAAGTACAACTGAAAATAAAATACAACTGAAGAAAGAGAAAGATAGATACTATATCATCTTCTAAGGTTCTTGTCTAAAGGGAAGGTACAAATCCAATCCTCAGCACTCCACATCCGTCGGTCTCCTCTTCGTACAAACATGACGTATGGTCCACCTCCATGCACTGTCCATTCTTGGCACCATCAACCCCAATCAGCGCTATCCTTTATCTGCACCAAACACTACAAGGTGCGGGTGAATCCCATACATGTGTGAGTATAATGATACTCATTTGGGACCCTGAGACCCTCATGGTCTCAAAAAATAAACAAGGGATAAACCAAAAATCATGTAAACCAATGGAAACACTACTTTGGAATATTCCCATACATACAAATAAGTTATCAAATATTACCAATCTCTTTCTTTAGGAAACACAAGGCCTAAATTCTTAGCCAAAGTATAATTATTCCACAATGGTATGATTAGAAAAAAGGTAACTACCACACAAGAACACCACATAGAAGAATACCACAAAGGTAAAGACTTAGCTCACACCAGGTATAACCTAGGTACATTAGTAGAGATGATTAGATGTAACTACTAAATCATCATACTCTGTTATGAGGAAGACCCACTTTGGATCCTAAATCATCAGACCCACACAAGATTCTAGTACTGTTGACCCACAAAAGATCCTAGTGTAGTCCCACATGGATTCCAAGAGTGGATCCATGTGGGATCCTCAAGCACATACCCACGAAGGATCCCTTTCTCATGTTACAGCCAGCTACAGGGTTCCCGCACTATGTACACTTGATTCTGGGTGGATTCTCTCCTAAAGCCAAAGGTCTATAATCCAACTGACATGAAGTCACATGAAGAAGTATCTCAAAGGTCCGCCACGTAAAAGGGGTCTCAATGCAATAGACGGTGCGTCAATCGGACGCCCGGTCTATATGTTATTGGCCTTTTAATCTCGAGGGCCCAGTTGGATTCATGTTTGATAAAACCCACTCGTACCCCAACATTATCCAAAACTGAAGTGGGTTATACCAAAAATTCAATCTAGATTCATGGTTTCTGGCACCACTGACGGTTCATCAAATGGACGCCCATAGCTCAATATATGGCCGAATGAGAGAAAACGGTCGAAGTTGGTCCAGGTATGGTGTGAGCCAGTCAGACCGACCTGCCCTGAACCGTCTCGTAGGATCCGCCCCGACCCACTGGGTCCAACTCGGCCCACTGGAACAACTCATGGTTTGGCGGCCTGTGGTGCAGTCCGCTAGGAGGGACCACTTGGTCGTGCCTGGCTAGCTGGATGGCGAACCGCTCCTCCGCGCTGCGCGGTCACACGCCTCTCCACCGCCCGCGAACAATAGTTAGATGGCCACCCATTCCTCACCACTACACCATAATGTTGCTATTCTTCTCTACTGAGCGACACAGACATACACTGCCAGCCCTTCGTGCGGCCGGCCACAACGGGCCAGCGTCCTTGCTCCGGCACAACCGATTGGTCGAAACTCTTCTCCGGCAGTGCGGTTGCACCAACACCTTCTTTAAAGCTGGCCAGAGCGCCGAACTCCATTCTCCAGCCCCACCAATGTCGGTCTCCTGCACCGATCTTTGTCCTCCTCCATCGCGTATAACAAAACTAAAATCACAAGGAATGCGGAGTGGTCGAGCCATGTTTTTTTTGGCCCGCACCCTCCGCATTAGAGTAGTAGAAAGTGGTTCATGGGGATAGATTCAATGTGATAGAAAAATCAATGAAGATTAATAAAAAAGACACCCCTAATTTGAAGGTTCTAAAGAAGGAGGTGCGAGGAAGAAGACATATTCCTTGATGAGCGTTGGCATTCATCATCTCCACAAGGTGATTCCGATCCGGGATTAGGTTTGGTTCCTCATTATTCGTTTTGTGGTTCGGGGTCGCTCATCACACCCTGCTAGAACCGGCTCCGTCCTCCAAGTTTCGGGTGTCGTGGAACTTTACCAGATTTCTGTCACTTGGTGAAGCCATACCAAATCTCTCCCATGCTCCATATAAATAAGAGAGGGGGAGAGTAAGAAACGATCATGGAATTTATGATGGTTCATTTAATAGGAACCTTTGTAAATTTCAACGACGTTGCAACTTAGTATTTGATAGGTTTAAACAAATAGTTTACATTGGAACAATTAAATGATGACACATTTAATAAATTTTCGTTGTCTCAGCTAATTAAAAGGGGAGTTGAATGGTTTTCTCCCCTTTAAGAGGGTTCGGGTGGTTCCCACCACCATAACTCCTGTAGAGAGGTTTCAATAAAAATAAAACTTGTTATTTATTTTATTTTTTTATTTCTAGGTAAAAAACGAAAACTAACATTCACCCATGACCTACTGTGGCCAAGGTGAAGGTGTCCTTAAGGGAATATCAGCACTGTGATTTCAACAGTGTCCTCTGATTTGAATTCTGAGCACTAGTTCATAAGCTACAAAAACCCGCTGGCACGTTTACGGAACGTACCCGAAAAAAATGTTCAGAAATTCACTTTAGGCATAGAAGTCCTCAGAATCATGCACCGTCAATTTTCACGAACTCATAAAATTCATATATAATTAAAAAAAATATTTAATATGAATTTACAGGCCATTACATTTGTTTCTTAATTTTTTCACTTTATCATTGGAATTATTATATGATTATTTATAATTGAAATTTCTTTTTTATATTCATATGGGCCACTTTTGACATTATTTACCAATGTTTGAAATGAATATTTATTTTCAACATTTTCATTATGAATATATTTTCCCATAGAAATGATCATTCATTGATTTAAAAAATATTTTATAGTTTTAATAAGTATTTTCGTTTAAATTCATTTATTTAATATATTTGGAATTTTTTTAAATTAATGTTGTCAAATGAAAAGTATATTTTCCCCTATGTTCAAAAAAAATGTTTTAAATGTTATTTTAAAGGTGTTTTCACCATTGGAAAAAATACTTCAATGGTTTCTCTACTTCATAGGGATTATGATCTTATGATTCTATCCATCATCTTTCTCAAATTGGAATGTGATAATTGTTTTAATTATATTATTATGGAACCCATTTAATTTTCCATCAATAAATTGATCTATAATGTCAAACAAGCTATTATAAAAAAAATTATGATGCAAATTAAATCATCCACATGTTATATACATTTATGGTAGAAATTAATTACTAGTGATATAGGGTTATAATGATATATCTAATGTCTATGGGATAACATGATACATCATATATGATTGTTTAGCACAATATACCATATCTGAATTGTGATCATGATATAACATATATAATTTGGGATCTTGATACATATTATACAACAAGTATACATTATATTAGTCCCCAATGAATATGTCAATGTTCCATGGATTTAAATAAAATAATGATGTAGTTAATTATGAATGATTCTAAAATAGTTTTTATTATGTTCTATTTTTTTAACACATCATTTGAAGATAATGTTCTGATATACAAAGACATTTTTCCCATGATTTCTATTAAAATTTGATCTATACTTTAATCATGTTTGAAATCACATGGATCATGAGAGTAGATTCCTGTCAATATTTCTATTATAAAGGTTTTATTATAGGATTAATGATTGATGATCTATGTATTTTTATGTATTTATTCGATAATTTTATTCCTATTCAATTTCAATTTTTAGTCACACCATTATAATCATCTTATGATCATTGATGATATATAATTATTAATTATTATATTTACCCTTATTGAGTGTTTTAACTCACCCTTACCATGTTTTAATTTCACTAGGGTATAATGATTAATGTTATATAAATGTTTTTAAAGAGATTTATTGTGTGTTAAATTTTATGGGAGATGATAAAGAATTATTATGAAATAAGAATAGTTTGGTATAGTGGAAGAACCATTTATATAAATAAATGAATATTATTGTATAAGTGTTATTCTTAATTTTATAAAACATTAATCCTAAAAATCCCTTGGTTTAAATGGTAATCCTTATTAATTTTTATTTTATATGTTTTAATAGACACGATTTGGTCATGTTTATGGGTATCAAGGTGAGAAATGTAATGATTATGTTTTTTCACCAAATCTAAGAGTATAAGTTAGATGTTGTTATAGTCAGTATCATATAAGAGGTTAGATAACTGTGGAGATTATTAATTTTTTAGGTGAGGTTATTTTAGGATTTATAAATACCTTAATGGGACTATTTTTTAACTGTTGATAAAATTTTCAATGTCATAGACACCACATTTTGTTTTTCAAATGATGATATTTTAAGTCAATTAATGATATTTTGGTTGAAATTTTATAGTATTGGTGTATATGTAACATATATGTTTATCATGAAAGACGATTTCGATATATTAATATTATATTTTCAAAATAAAATATGATTGGTATTAAATAAAAATTGATGTTAAAATATTTATTAATATCATGTTTATTTTGAATATAGTGTTATTTGATGATGTAATGACAAAAGCTGAACATTTGGTGTTGTTATTTAATTTGGGATATTAATTAATTATATATTCTTGTGATGGTTTATTCATTTTTTATATCATTTATCCATGTAAAAAGAATCCCATTTTCTGTTAATATATGAAGATGTGATGAATATCCTTTAATATGTCAGTATTATGTGATCTAATTGTGGTTGATTTTAGTGGTTCAAGATTATAAATTCAAATTTAATACTAATCATTGGGAGAAAATAATGAGATTACTGTGTAAATTGATTAATAGAAAAAATTATAATTATCATATAAGTATATTTCTATATTTTTTCTGTCCAAATTATAATGGAATAAAATTAATCTAGGTAAAAAGGCATTGAGAAAAAATTTACCTTATTACCTTCAATTCATTGGAGTAGATGGGATTTTTCACACATCATTGTTTTATGGTAATGTGGTAAATATCTTCGATTGGATCATTTACATTACTCTAATAAATGTTCTCTGTCTCTATAAATAATTATTTTGACCTCAATTTTTCATCTATACCCATATTTACACATCCCACTAATGTTTTACTATTTTTAAACCTAGTATATTTTAATCAAGATGACATCCTTATTACCATTTTCTTATTTTCAAAAGGATATTTCATTATCACATATTTTATATTTGTTTTAAACAAAAATATTTTCATATTCTAAAAGTTTACTCACCAGGATTATGGGTCAATTGATAGGATACAATTTGTTAAATTGAGATATTATAATATCATCAGATTTTAGATGAAAATTATATATGATAGTGTACAAGACCTTGAACACTAAGCATAAATGAACTATAAGATATTATTATTTAAATGTTCCCATAATAAAAAAATCATTAAATTGGTGCCTATGAATATGAATAATTATATAATAAATTTTATATAAATTTATTACGCTATAAAAATATATTTATAAATTCCTTGGATATAAGAACAATATATTTAGTAGTCATTTTATTCTTCAAAATTAGGTTTTCTTCAAAATGAGTTATTTTTATTTTCATAAATAACTATTATAAAAAATTTATAAAACTTTTTGTCATTTAATATTATATAGTTGATAATATAAATTATTTATGAAATTTAATATGAAGATATGGTGAAATGTTGTTATTTTTCTAAAAATATTATTTTTCAATGAATAATGAAAAATATCGATTTTTATAAAATAGAAATAGCATTTCATTAAAAAAATTATTTTAAAATAAATATTTTATATAAATGTAACATAAATACCAATTAATAATAGATAATCTAATTAAATATATATAATATGTCAATTTTCCTGATTTTCTCATAGTAAATGTTTTTGGGTAATTAAAAATAAAAATACTGATTTTAATTGAATTTTGTGTTTTTATCTTAAATTTAACTATACCACATATAGCTAATAAATACTAGAAAATGAATTATATATTTGGGATTAAGAGGATTAATTTTTTCTAATAGGTGTCTTTTATTTTTGGTTATTATTAATAGCAACTAATGTAAATATTTGTTACCATAACAAAGGAAAATTTGATAATATATGTCAAAAATAATATCATTAGGTGTCAGAATATAAGGAACCGACATTAAACACTACATAATCTAGTTATTTCAACTAGATTTAACTTCTTTAAATTACCAATTGTATTTTTGGTTTATATTTCTATAATTTTAGATAAAACCCATACATATAAACCCAAAAGCATAAAAATTGTGTAGCCTTAAAAAATTATCCATTTCTTCCGAAACATAATATTTTTAACATAAAAAATAACCTGATTTCATTGATAACTATTAAGAAAATTAAACATTAATTCTTTTATTCTCTTAAACATCTTTATAACCTATGAGAAAAATATTAAAATAAGGGATTATCATAAAAATATTAGTGATGGATATGTAATGAAGGAGGTAAATCATTAGTCTATGAATATTTATAAACATATGAAATCATTTCCACAATTACATACTTCTCACGCATATAAACTATCGTTGTGAAACAATAGTTTTCCATAAAACATAGAAAACATAAATAAAATCATAAAGGTATAATTTGTGTAATAATTACATATATTATGTCCCTTGTGGGACAGTTATGATTTATAACTCTCATAGTTACCTTACAATGTAACCCTCAAAGTTACATTATGGTGTAACCATCACAATTACCCTTGGAGTAACCATATGGATGAAATCCAACATACACATACCCAATGAATTCTATGGAGATATAAGCCCCCCATTCATCATAAAAATATACCATGAACAATAACATAATAAAAAAACATGAATAATTTCATAAAAACATTTCTTTTGAATTTTGTATAATAGAATTTGAAAATAGTATTTAAAATGAAAAGTACCTTACATGTATCAAATAATTGTAGTGAGAATTAATAAAATGAATGTATTATCTTTATATAGAAAAAATAAATATAATACATAATACTATAAATGAAATTAATTACAAAAATATTCTTTGTAGAAAAATGTTAATGAGGTAAATTGTTTTCCCAAATAATGGAAATTGGGATAAGAATTCCCTTACAACGTGTTCTTCTTACATAAATTTTCTTAAAAACTCTTTTATAATGGTTAAATTGGTGCTATTAATATTGTATATAAAATATTCATGTTTATAACACCTTATATGATAATTTTATAATGTCATTTGACCCATTTATTAATAATATTTTTTTTATTTTCATTGTTTTGAGTGCATTCTTTACAAGATTTCCATGGTAATTTCATAAAGGATTTTCTTAATAAATGGAATAGAAAATCCATAATTGGAATGTAATTGTTTTAATATGTTTCTATAATATTAAATAATTCCAAAAATTATTTTTATTGTATTTTATTTGGATGTATCATTCGATAAATCATTAGTGATGTTCGATTAGTTCATTTTGGTGGTTCTTTGACAATCATGAACTTATTTCACCATATACCTTTAATATTATATATATAAGTTAATTATAGAACCTAAGAGATGTCATATCTTAAAATTTATAATTTTATTAACCATTATAATGTTTTTACAACCACATTTTAAGAAGGTAAATGAAACTTAAGATACATTGTCTACGATGTTGATAAATCGACAAATCACAGATGATGTTAATATTTTTAGAATAAGAGGAGATGAAAAAGATATATATTAATGTATTTTTTGATAAGAATGATAAATAATTGAATATATATAATACTATATCATTAATTAATCTATTATAATGGTAGGGGAAGTTATTATAAGAAAAAAAGAAATTGCAAAGAAAACACAAGAAAATGAAAGAGGGTCTTTTCCACTCGATCTCATCTCCTTAAGATCCGACTTAAGGCCTTTGATTTTGGAATTTTGGTGAGACCTGAAAGTCGTGGATGTGATTAAAATCCTTTTTAATGGTATTTGTGAGAATTTCTACAATTATAATGCTTTATAGGTGTGAGAGGAAGAGGGGGTGATAGTGGTATTCATTGTTAAAGAGATGGAGTTCCTAGATAAATTAAAAGGACACCACATTAATGGTCTTTAAAAAACAATGGTCTTAGCCATGGGGTTTCCCCTGGTATTTGACACATGGGATACCTCATATCATATTTTAATCTTCCAGGGTTGACCAGAATGATTACATCATTATTACATCTTTATGTTGTCATGAAACACAATGAAAACATTAAACTGTATTTTTACTATTCACTGAAAATTCAAAAATCTCAGAAAAATCTCAAAAAACAACCCAAAACATTATTGATCAGTATAATTAAAAAATGAACACCATTTTTTGAAAATGGTTTTCTAAATATGATTAATTTCATTTTAAATTAATATGATAATTTAATAGAAAAATAACAATTTTAATTCTATAACTCATATTATAACACCACGAAAAATTAATGAAGTTCTCATTATCTTATAACCATATGAAAAAAATAATGATAACATGATTTAATATTCATAAGGTGTATATTATTTTTCATATGGGTATGTTACTATTCAGAAAAAACATTTTGGTTCTATCAAAATCCAAATAACTTACTGATCACAACCTTGGATGTTCTTTTTTTAAAATTCAAATCATAGAAGTGGAAAATTTATGTTTAACATATACTTTAAAACAATATCTTTAAAAAATGTTTCATTATGTAGAGACATAGTGTTTCACACATTTAAATTTATTATTAAATCCTTGGAGTGATACATACTCCCCACATTCTTGAAATTGCATCCTCTCACTTTTATTTACTTATTAATCAATTGAGAGTACGTTTCCCACATAAGATTTTCAGCTTCCCATGTTGCTTCCCCAACCATGTGGTTTATCCAAAAACCATTTACCTGGTGGACTACCTTATTCTGAAATATTTTTTCCCTTCGATCAAGAATCATAATAATTATCTCTTCCTAAGAAATTTTATTTTCTAGCTGAACTTTTTTTGGGATCAAAACATTAGATGAATCTGGTACATACATTATCAACATGAAAACATGAAAAACATTATCTACTGAAGATAAACATGTAGGCTGAGATACATGGAAAGAAAATATTCCAACATTATCCATGATTTTAAAAGGTTAATGAATACATGATATTATTTTCCTTTCTTACCAAAACACATACCACTTTTCCATGGTGAGATTCATTGAAAAATATGATCACCTACCTCTAATGAAAAGTCGTTCCTACTATTGTATGCACTACTCATCATCCTACATTGAGAATTTCTCCTATATTACTAGATCATATTCACATTCTCACCCAATTCATCAACTAATTTTGGTCCCATCAACTTCCTTTCCCCATTATCATCCCAAAACGATGGAGTTCGACACCTCTTCCCATATAATGCCTCAAAAGGTGACATCTGTATACTTGAATGAAAATTGTTTTTATAAGAAAAATCTACTAATGAAAGATGATGATCCTAATTTTCCTAGTAGTCCATTGAAATATCTCAAAGAATATCCTCCAAATTTTGAATCATCCATTTTGACTGCCCATTTGACTACGGATGAAAAGATGTTCCAAAATTTAATTCATTTCCCAATGAATTTTGAGGGGTTTTACAATAGATAGAAGTGAACCTGGGATAACATTTCAATACAATATGAATGAAAAAACTATTTTACCAGAAAATATATTTTATGAACATTATAGAAAGATGATCCAAATATATAGTATCTCGAATTTTAAGAAGATGAGAAGATTTAGTCAGTCGATCAACAATAAAACAAATTTAATTATCACCTAGAGAAGTATATGGTTATCCCACAATGAAGTCCAATGATATAATTTCCCATTTTTCCTCTAGCACCAGAAAGGTTGGACCATCCAATTTAAAAACTACAACACTTCTTTAGCCTATTGACATGTAAAACATTTCATGGTAAAATCTAGAATAGCTCTTTTCATTCCATCCCACCAGTAATATTCTCAAAGGACTCTGTATATCATTGTGAAGCTAAGATGATCTAAAAACATAGAACTATGAGCATCACACAACAATTATTTCTTTAGTTGGGAAACCCAAGTCACAAACAATGTTTTCCCAAATCTCAAAACACAATATTTATCAATGTTAAATCTAGGAAATATACCCATTTTAACCAATTATACTTTTTTTGTAGCTCCCCATCTTCCTTATTTTCATTCATAATTTTGTTTGAAATTGATGAGTTCACTAAAAACTCAATCAAAAAAGAGGAATTTTTTTCACCAACAACATCCTATAAAAAATTCATCAAAAAATTAGTAGAAGGGTATTTTTTCAGCCTTAACATAGTTAATGATTCATGATGTTTTCGAATCAAGTCATCTATAACATTGTTTTATTTTCTAGTATGGTAATTGATTGTGACCTAATATTCTTTTATAAATTCAATTCATTCTCTCTACATCATGTTTAATTCATTTTGAGTGAATATTTACTTTAGCCTTTAGTGGGTAGTATATATTTTACATTTGGATCCGTATAAATGATTCCTTCAAAATATTACTATAAAAACCAGAGTTGCTAATTCCATATCTTATGTGGGATACTTGAAAACTTGATTTTTTAGTTGTCTTAAAGAATAAGTAATTAACTAATCATTCTGCATCAATATACAACCAATTCTCCATAATAAAGAATCACTATAGATGACAAACTCACTATTTTGGGAAGGTAGGGTCAGAACACGAGCATTCACAAACCATATTTTCAAATCATGAAAACAATAATTACATTCTATTATCCCAATGAATTTAACTAATTTTAGAGTGAACTTAGTCGGTTGGTCAAATAACCATGAAATGTTTTCAACAAACCTCTAGTAATATCATGTCAGAACATGAAAACTATAAATCTCAATTATGTTAGTGGGTCTTGAACATTTTTATAAAAAATTCAATTTATGAAAATCAACTGTTATACCATTATTAAAAACAATTTCAACATGAAAAAGATATTATTGCAATCAAAATTCACACTTTTTAAATTTTCCCTATTGTTCATTTTCATTTACGGCATAAAAATAAACCCTTAAATATTTTGCATGCTGTTATTTACTTATAGATTATACCATAATGTCATCAATAAACACAACCACAATATTATCCAAGAACAACGAAAATATTATATTCATATGATTCAAGAATATAGAAGGTGAATTAATTTACCCAAATAGAGTAAAAAATTCATATTAACTATATCTAGTTCGAATATCAATTTTTGTGATGTCATCCTCTTCACCTTCAATTGATTTTACCCAAATCTCATGTCAATCAGGGAAAAGTATTGAGCTCCATAGAGCCGATCAAACAAGTCATCAATGTGAGGAAAATGATACTTATTCATAACAGAAATGTTAAACAAATATCTATAATAAATGAAAAGTCTCATTGAACCATATTTATTTTTAATGAACAAAATATAAGATCCCCATGGTGAAGTTCTAGGATGAATGAATCATTTACCAACTATCTCCTATAAACGAATTTTCATTTTAAGAAGTTCCATTTGAACCATTCGATAAGGGATCATCTTAATTGGATTTTCATCCAGAACTATTTCAATGGTGAATTAAACCTTGAAATCAGGGATCACACTGGGTAACTTATCAATAAAAACATTAAGATATTCATTTACAACTAACTCATCATTAAGCTGAACAGTTCCCCAATTTTCAATAATACGAGACAGATAAATTTCCATCCAATCTTTCAACATTTTCCCATCCTCTTGATATGTTATCAATTATAAGGGTTATTTCTTGTATAAAAACTGATAATTTCTCATAAAAACATCTTCCTTATATCTACAATCAATATTATCATGATAAAAAGACATCCAATCCATATCTCAAATATTCTCAAACTCTACTCTGAAAAAAAGGATTACATGTAATGTCTTTCGACATATAACAACATGAGGATCCTTAAAATTATTTTTTCTATAGCATTTACCCCTATCATTTTAACAATAAGTTTTGGACTTATTTGTTGAGGTGATATTCCCAATTTACCAAAACATATCTCAAAAATAAAAGAATATATGGACCTTTAATTAAATAAAACTTTAAAAAAACTATGTAAATTAAAAAAAGTACCTAAAACCCCTTCATTAGAGGGAAAATATCATCTAACATAGTCGGAAATTAGATCACTACACCATTCATCTTATTTTCTAGATTCTTTATATCATTCATATCTATCATTGGGTATGCATCAACATAATGAACCATCTCACCACATTTGTAAAACATAACAGTTTTCAAATTACAATTGATATTCAAATAATTTTCATTATAATATCGGGCCATTTTTCAAAATATTCCACATCGAAAACACTTCCTAGTTTTGGAAATACATTATACTTGGTGTTTTTTAACACACTTTGAACAAACTAGAAACTAGACTTTAATACCATCAAATTTAATTGATATATTTGTACCCATTAATTTCCACATGAATCTTTTATTTTACTAGTTTTCAATATACAAGTGATCAACAACAGAATCCATTTCTACCCTATTAGAACATCGAACAATTTTCTCATAAATTTTGAATTCTCAGGTGGCTAATGTCCATTCATATATTGGCGTCAATATTGAGTTAGTGTGATTGATTTTGCTATCAAGATCTAAAATAAAATGTGGAGGGTGCCTTTCTAATAAGGTGAATCTTTATTTATACAGAGCCAATGAATCTTCCTCCATTTCTCTCAATCTAAGGAATTTATACTCAATCCTATGTCAAAACACCATAGGAAAATTTTTTTTGAGGTAAATTATTTTAAATTTCTCCCACTCTAAGGCTTCAATATCCTCTCTATCCCTGATATTATTGACCATTAACCACCAATTATTAGATTCACCATAAAAATGATTAATTAAAAGACTAAACTTTTGATTATATGAAAATCATATAACAGCGAATATCATTTTAATGGGTTTAATCCATCCTTCATCTACTACTGGGTTTAAAGATCCACTAAAAGTAGGAAGGTGTTGCCTCAAAAAATGATCCACTATCATCACGTTCCTTTATGGTAGCTCTGGTTGTGCTCTTTCATGGATTACCCCATTATTCGTTTCCTACGTCTGCTAATCCATAACTATTATAAACTACCCAATTCCAATTCCCACCATTCTCAGTTTTTGATTCAGAAAGATATTAGCCTCTGAGTTCCTTCTAACTTCAACTTCCTTGTTTCTTCTATAGAAATACATTCTAAAAAAGAATAATCTTAGATGAAGAAACATGGAAATATTTAAATGAAACATCATTTAAACATAAAAATAAGCTAAAAATCATTTACTGTATTCAATTCAGATAATAATAACTCTTAATGTTATCTAAACCATGCTTTAATAATAATTATAGTGACCTGGCCATAAACATTACACAATCTAGATATTTCAAATAGATTTATATTATTTACACTCCCAATGATCTTTTTGATTTAATGTTTTAGACTGTTATGACATAACTCATTCATATCAACCCACAAGCATAAAATTCATGTCCCATTAATGAAATTTAGATTTCATCCAAAACATTATTTTTTTAACACAAAACAACAACATGATTTATTTGAAAAATATTCATAACGTTAAACATGAATTCATTATTTCTCTTAAAATTATTATAACCCTTTAAAGAAATCTTAAAACATGAAATGAGAATAAATATCTCAATATTATATGTGATAATAAGGAATGAAATCATTAGACTACGAATACTAAAAAACATATGAGATCATTTCCACTAAGACATATTCTCACCCTTATATAATTACATTGAGAAACATGTGATTTAAATAAATCATAGTGAATATAAATAAATTAATAAAGGTATATTGGGGAAATAAATACTTATATTGTAACCCTAATGGGTACCTTATGATTTTTAATCTTCACAGATACCTAATAATGTAACCCACATGGATACCTTATGGTGTAACCATAACAATTTCATTTGGAGTAACCTTACCGGAGACCTCCAACATTCATATACCCAATACATTTTAGGGATATATATGTCCCAATATTCATCCAATACAATGAAAATGAACCAGAAACTAATAATAAAATATTAATAATTACATAAAACATTACTTTTTAATTTTGTAAAAGAGAATTTCAAAAAGAGAGTTTTTAAAGAAAAGTCCCTTATAATTATCATATAATTGTAGTGAGTATTAATATAATAAATAATTTATGTGTATATACTATAAATATAATAATAAATCATAATATAAATGAATTTCATTACAAAAATAAAATTGGTAGAATAAAATTATTGAAAAATAAGGTTAACCCAAATAATAGAAATTAGGTTAAGAATTCTTTTACACGAGGTTCTTCTTAGTTGAAACCTATTTAAACCTCCTATAAAATGGTTAAATGGCTGTTATTAATATTTTTATAAAACATTTACATGTTTATAACACATTATTTGACCATTTAATTAAATTATTTAACCCATTTATTAATAATATTTTATTACTTCCATTGTTTCAGGTGTGTTCTTTACATGATTTCCATGGTCGGGTCGTAAATGATTTTTTATCTACTGAAAGGGAATCGCTTGAAGTTGAATGAAATTGTGTTAATATATTTCCAAAATATAAAAGGATTCCATTAATCATTTTCATTATATGTTATTATGATAAATCATTAGATATATCATTAGTGACATTCAGTTTGATCATTTTGGTGATTCGTCGATAAGCAATAACGTGTTCCATCAAATAACATTAATATTATGTCTATAAGATAAATCAAAAAAATAAGATAGGTCATATAATACAATTTAAATACTTTTTTAAACATTAAAATAGGTTGATAACCGTATTTCATTTATGTAATGGAAATTGATGACACATTATCAACAATGTCAATAAACCAACTGATCACAAACAATGTTTTCTATTTTTACAATCAGAGGAGGAGGATAATAAGTAAATTTATGATTATTTTCATAAGAATGATAAAATACAGAATATAAATAATATTACAGATTTAATTAATCTTGGATAATGTGATGCATATAGAGTATAATAATAGAAAATAATTGAAATGAATACACAAGAAAATGAAAGTGGATATTTACCTCTTGATGTCATCTCTTTGAGATCCTTCTTAAGGCCGTTGGTATAGGCCTTTTGGTGATAGTTGGAGGGATTGGACATGGGGATGTTCCATGGGAAGGGGATTGGGTAGATGTTATATAATGATCAAAACATGAGATGTGTGAGAGGAAGATGGAGTTGAGGGTAGTATTTATAGTGAAAGTGATGGAGTTTAAAAAAAATAAAAGGACACTTAATTAAGGGTATTTGAAAAACCATGGTCCTAACCATGGGTTTTCCCCAAGTAATGGAAAATTGGGACAACTCATAAAATATTTTAATTTTATAGAGTCAACCAGAATGATTTCATCATTATTACACTGTTCAGATATCACCAAACACACTGAAAACATAAAACTGTAATTTTACTATTCTCCAAAAAATCAACTATCTCAGAAAACCCCAAAAAAACACAGTAATTTTTTTTTCAAAATATAGAATTTAAAAATGAACTCAATGTTTTGACAATAATTTTATAAATATTATTTTTAAAAAAAGTCATAATATTTTATAGGAAATAAAAAATTTAAAAATATAACTCATTTTATATTACCATGAAAAATTAAAAAATATATCATTATCAGGAAACCATAAAACACAAAAAATTTTAATATGGCTTAATAATCTTATGGGTCATATTACTATTCATAATGGTATGATACAATTATGAATAAAACCATGTTTGTTCTATCATACTCTAAATAACTGATTGATCACAACCGTATATGTCTGTTTTTCAAAATTTTAAGAAAAGAATTGGAAAATTGTTTTTAACAGATAATTTAAAATGACCTCCTTAAAATAATGTTTCATTATGTGGAGACACATTGTTTCAATAATTTCAATTTATTTTTAAAACATTGGGGTGTTACACAAAATCATCCCAATACATTCATATAAATAATTTCATTTTTATGTTTTATCAATAATAATAATTTATTTTAAAATATGGAAATTTATATCAAATTTACATTTATTATAACATTTATATTATTCTAGGAAATCCAATCTAACTATTTTCACTCTCTTACTATAAATATAACCAATAACACTTGATAGGTAAAAAACAAATAGTTGTTGGTAATTATTTTTTAAAAATTATATTATTTTTTTATTTTTTATCATGGAAATTTGTTTTTTATTTTTATTGATTATATAATTAACATTAATATTCATAGAATGTTGACATGATTCTTCTGAAAGTAGCATAAAAATCAAGTAAATTATTATGAAAAACGAAATGTAATATTCTGTTGGTAAAATAAATTGTCTCAATATTATTATAGAGCAATATAATGTATTATTGTTGTCTAAATGATATATATTTGATTCCATTGTTATATTGATGACTTTAACATAAAATTAAATTAATAGTTTAAACAATTTCATCCATGATATCAAAAAATAAACCATATTCTATTAAATAATTATTAATTCATAGAATCCCCATAATAATAAAAGTTAACTAGATATGGGTTTAAATATTGTACTTGGTTTATATAATGGTCACATGAATGTTTTTAGAAACATTCATATCCCTATGACTATTTAAAACATTGTTATAATATCATTTTTCCAAAGGTTTAATAGGGGTAAAAACAAATTTATTATGGTAATAAGATCACATAAACCTGTTCATTTTGATTTGGTGAGATGATATCATAACACCACCATCATATATTCAATTTTTATATATATTTACCCATTTTTCAATGAAACATAATTTATGATAATTTAATATTTTTAATATAATATATGAATTCCCCTCCTATCACATAAAAAAATGAACCCATATTCTCTCCTCTCTATGGATAAAGACCCTTTGGGATAATAAAATACCTTCCCAAATACCATAAGAAATCTATATACACATTATATAGGACCTATATATGGAATAATATCAATATTATACAACTTAAGGTTTAAAGAAAATTTATTATCTTAAGAATGAGAACATTTCATAACCGATATTTTTCAATATAATTATTATGATAAATCATTGAAATATGAATCAAACATAATAAAATAATAAAAACACTATCATAAATGTATGGATATATTTTAATGTTAATGGCATAAAATATATCAATTTATTCTTCCATAAAATGGTAAACAAAAGCATCATTATTGTGTAATGGGGAATACCACATCGCTAACTAATGTAATTCTTTATTTAGTAATGCATCCCATGGAATATTACATTGTGTGATTTAATTAATACATATTATATTCAGTAAATAGTTATCAATATTTCTAGATAATATATAATTTATATACTTACCTTCACACCCACAAATAAAATGAAAAAATCATTTGAGCATTCATGTTAATTACAACCTCCAGAAATGGATGTGATTCATTTTTCTTCACTCCATTACATGGATGGTATATATAAATAAATATAAATATATAATGTGGTATTTATTATATAAATATCATTATATAATCATAATGCATTACATAACTTCTTTCCAATAGTGTCATTGAAAAATGGAAACATTACTCATGCATTTATATGAATTACACCTACTTGATTGTAACGAAGTGTATTTTTCATAACAAACATTATTAGTTAGTATTAAATATATAATTAATTTATAAAAAATTATACATATAAAACAATTATAATTATAGAGATTTTAGACAGTTTACCCCAAACGTTATGGTCAACAATCCTAAAAGGTTTTGACATTATAAACTGAATGCCCTCAAAACACCGAATGTGGAAATAATTGATAATTAATTAAAAATGCCACTTAAATAGATGATACAATTACTTATTGGTAAGGTATTAATCTTATAAAACTTTATTATGAAGTAAAATATATTATTTATGTTTATTATATTGGTGTTAAAGGATATTTATATGAATATTGGGCTTGACGTAATGGATTCTTATTTCCTTTCATTAAGGGATATTTTATTGTTATTTACCTAATTTCCTTTATGTGGTTTATGTACATCACCTGATATATTTTATATATTAAATTCATAAAATTTCCTGGTATTTTTAGTTATAATTAAAATTAATTCATGAAAGAGTATTTGACATGACAATTACCAAATTGTAAGGGGTCTTCTAAATAATTTTCCATTCATTCGGTTATATTTATAATTCATTGAATATGTTATTCAAAGATTATGTGTGAAAATTATTGTAATTGTTGAATGATATAATAATTATTTTAAATATATTACAAATAATAAGTTTATATTATGAATTTAATCTTTTATGATAAGTATATTTAATAGATTATTCATCTCAATATTGTATCATTGAGACATTTATCATGTTATGCATATACAAAGTCTATAATTGTAATGTACTGACCCTACTCACATCTAAGAAAATGGTTGGACCAATGGGTTACATGACATCAAGTGCATCTCCCAAAACACTTGAGGGTGCCGACTAGAAGGTAGGACCTTTTTAACATGTCCAAGATGGAGACTATTCACTCATATGTGATGTAATGCCCAACGTAATGGAAACAAATTTTTAACAAGTAGTGGATGGATATAAAAAAAAAACTGCAGCAGAAGAAACTGAATAAATTATAAATGTTGAATCTGAATATTAAAACTAGATACAAAATGATGTCATGCTATGATGTTTGTGAAAAACTAAAAGTGCAGAAAACAGAAACCCAAGAATACTATCAACAAAAAAGAAAAGGCACAAAGCACAACAACTTCATCAAGAAAAAGGCTATGTCCCCTTCCCTACTCTCCATCTTAAAAAGCAAGAAACATTCATGCATCAGAAGTATCATGCTTCCCATTGTCAATACCAACAAGAGTATTTTATACTCGGGTGTCAATGACGCCTGAGATGGGTGTGAGATAAAATTCAATTAGGTCGGCACCCATGGTGTCAAAACCATTCCATTTCGTGAATTAATTCAATGAAGTGTTCCATTATATATTAAATGCATACATTCAATTAAACACAACCAAAATAAAATAAGTTGGTCCAGGTTCCCAGTGGAACCCATCCATAATCACCTAATTCAGACTAATCCGCGAGTCTAAAAGTAGTACATAGAAGAAGCACGATGAAAAATGTATATAGAAATATATATATATATATATATATATATATAAGATTGGAAATTCTAGGTAAAACAAGGAAGAGGAGTACCCCCAAACATGTGCTTTAACATGGGGTCTATATTGTGTGTCTACCATATGTGCTTCAATATACCAAAAAGGATCACAACTATCCTCAGACACATGCTGCATTAACATAAACATTAAGTTTAACATTATTAATATTTTCATATTAAGAGTTGGAGTATGAGCTTGTACCGAAGGTATCACTATAGAACATCCTTCCAATTATACAATTCCACTGAGCCTATCCAAGGAAATCTCTCAAAATACCAATTATCAGTTGGGGCATGTATTTACCATGAGTATGTCCCTATTTCACAATGAAATGGGTTGAGTATCATTTGAGGCTTAGCATACACACAATACCAAAAAATCCTTCCTTGATGGGCTATTGTGGAATTGGTATCACTCATATGTGTTTAGAAATATAGGGGATTCCTCGGTCTCGAAGAGCCTAAGACCCCACCCCCAGTGCATAGAGGTAATCCTTCATGAATGGAGAGTATGTGTCTAGACCATAATACCAGACCCACATTCTCTCTCCCGCCCATAATTTAATTAAAATTTCACAAAATAGGTGTTAGTGATCTTCATTTATAATTACAACTAAACAATATAGGTAACTCTACAACAATAAATGTTCATTTAAACCAAACAGCTATATCCAAAGCAATATATCACCGAAATCAATAAAAACATGCACATTATATTATAATGGAACAACAATATAATAATTAAATATTGATGTAATTAATTAGGCAATAATTAACCAAAACAATAAATGATCATTGTTCACAATTACCCAAATTAATTTATTTAATTAAATCTCAACAAAACAAATCATGTAACATGTGTAATTAATTAATTTAATGAATTTTGGGATAATGAAAAATATGCAAAGAAATTTGATACACCCAAAGGGGTAAGCAATGATGTAGAAATAAGATTAAGTGGGTATAAGTGTCTCACACAATGGTGTGAAGGTACAAAAATGTAGTTTAATTAATTTATAATGGGTAAATATTAGACCTCACTCATAGCCACCAATACATGGAACAACATGAAATTGAAATGAAATAAGGAAATGAAGGGAAAGAAAGAAGACAAGCTACCTTATACTCATAGATGATCCTTTTTCCGCATCGATCATTGATTTGAATTATGATTGAAGAACACATACACATTTTGAAAAGCCACAATTTCTGGTAAACACCATCCATGATAGATCGGTCGACGAATAGAAAAGAAGATTGTACGATCCTTGGTATGTGAGGTTAGCATGATAGTGAAATTTATTATGCATATAATGGTGAAAAAAAACCTGATGGAAAATAGAGTAACACTGGGCTTCTTAAAGAGAATAGGAGAGGTGAAGTTGCCTCACCAAGGGGGTGCTACAAGGGAAATGCACATGGAGAGGGAGGAGAAGAAAAATATGAAAAGAAGAAATGAAAAGGAAATAATGAAAAGAAAAGGGAAAAATAAATAAAAAAGGATAAATAAATAACAAAATAAAATTAAATGATGGAAGAAATGAAACAATTAATTAATACGAGTTTACAAAAATTTATTTATTTTTAATTTCCCATCAACTGTTTCTATTTTATTATTTATTTTTACACCTCTTTAAATTCCATTAATATAATTTAAATTATTTTTAATCACTATTTATCTTTTTTAAAATATTTTTACCCTGAATTCATCTCTAGTGCATGATGTAAAAATTTACAAAGAAAATAAATAAAACATTTATTTAATTATTTATAACTGCTGCAAGGGACCCGCAACCAGGTGCGCAGGTGTGCGGCCTTGGTTGCATTAAATATGTGGACTAAAAACATAAATTTTCCACACCTTTTTTTAAGTTGAGTCATTCCAATAATTTATATGGGTAATTAAAAATTCTTTATCTAACCAAAAATATATCCATATATATATATATATTTACATGTTATACATATATATACATATCTGTATATTCATATATATACACATGCACACACACACACATATATATATATAATTATATATATATTTAATCCCCATATAAATATATATTCATCATATATAGATGCACCCCAATATTATTTTCCGGAGCTAATGAAAATAAAATTAAATAAAATTATTATTATTTAATACAACTCATCAATGGTAGCATTTAAAATTTTAAAACCAACACCATATAAAAAGGATAATGATTATTAAATTAATGTCAATTGCACATTTTTATTTAATTAGAATAATTAAAAATATTAAATTTATTACATTGAAAAGTTATTATTTAAACCATGACACAATTTATTAATTATGGAAGTTCATTTTCATTTATTGTCTTCATTGAAAATAATATTATTAATAAAACAAATATTATTATTATTTCTAACTACCCAACAAAAATATTTATAACTTAAATAAATTATTGTCAGTTGGGGTCTGACAGAACTTCTGATTATCACAAAAGTTAAACCCTACCTAGGGTAAACTCCACATCCAAGAACTAATTGTGGTATCATATTTCTGATTCGACACACCATTTGAGAGAAATGAATTATTTATTATTAAAAATATAAATAATATATCAATTAAAAATAACAAGTGTATTATCACATGCGAGGTTTCCAAACACCCGATGTGAATCGATGTTATACCCTTCCTAGTGTAAACCCATCGTTTTGGACCTAACAGTGGTCTCATATTTCTCATACAATGCACCATTGGATATTTATTTCATTTTTTTGGAAAAAATACACATGACCATGTATTCGTCTCATGAAGTATATTGTCAAACATAATTCCCACCCTAGGCTTTAACGTTTGAAGGGTAAAATTACGGGTTACAACACCTTCCAACATCAAAATTCCCCTAAAAGTCACTCCCTTAAGCATTCTAGTAATGCTTCTCACGTGATTTCCAAAACCGATAAAATGGATGATTCATACTGACCTAAAAGCCCATGCAAAGCTAGATTTGCATGAAAAGCCCATGCCCACCCAAAGCACACTCTTCTCATATGACAAGGTACTTGAAAAAGGTATTTCCCAGACCACTTGATTGAACAAGAGATATTATTAGTCCACATAGTCTGGTTGGGCATTTGTTGACGCTCCTTTCGTCACAGAATCTAAAGATCGGAAAAGGGAATATCTCAGCTGAAAGTGATTCATCCTTTGAAGAAAACATCAAAAATCGACAAAGGCATGAACAAAGGATCAACAGCAAATCCACCGTGCAAGTGATACCACTGCCGCGCAAGTATACTTGCGCGGCTACCTTGGTCGCGCAGGTGACTTGCGCGACCTAATTGGTAACCGCCCGGTAACCGCCCTGGGTCTTCTTTTGCCTATAAATAGACCCTGTGGGCCCCCCATTCGAAAAGATCTTTTTCCAGAAACTCGGATTGAAGCTCCCCACGCCCAAGTCTCTTCTCAAAGCTTCCAGAACACTTCTAAGGTAATTTCTTACCTAGAACGGAAGATCTAAAGAGAAGAAGGAAGGCCTAAGTGTTGAAACTTATCAAACACTTGCGCGCCGACTTAATTCCATCAATATAACTTGCGCGTCCCTTCTCTGGAAGAACCTCAAGAGGATTGTAAAGGGTTTTCAAAAGAGTCGCTCAATCATTTCAATGCTGGTTGAAAATCGCGCAAGTACCACTCATGTCGCGCAAGTATACTTGCGCGACCAATACTTGCGCGCCGCCGCAGGACTTGCGCGCCTTTCAAGACTTGCGCGCCCCTATCTTTCTGGGTGCCCATCTTGCCCATTTTACCCCTCTTAAGCCATTTCACCTTTCCTATTCAAGATTCAGTCTTCAAGATACTCTTCAAATCCATTTATGGCATGATTTCTTGATTTGACATCCTTGTCTGAAAGGAATTCTGTGAAATATCTCTCAAAACCTAGTGATTTAAACATCTTTATGCCACCAAAGATTGAGAGTTCATTCATTCAACCTCATCCTTTAAAGATGAGAGAATCCTTAACCTGGGTCTCCTTTTCAGGAATAATCCCCAGTTATAAAACCTTTGATCTGGGCATCCTCCTCAGGAGTAAGCCCCAAATCTTAATCCTTAACCTGGGTTTCCTTTTCAGGAATAAGACTCAGTCATAACCTTGGGCTTCCTTTTCAGGAATAATCCCCAAGTCCCCTTGAACTTCTCTTAACCAGTCATAAATTACCTTTGATTTGGGTTTCCTTTTCAGGAATAAAACCCAATCATAAGTCCCCTCCTAACTTGGGCATCCTCCTTAGGAGTAAGCCCCAAAATTAGAGTATTCAAATCTCCATGAAGCACATATAACTTTATGGACCCTGTTCATGGATTTTCTCCCTAAAAGTAAATCCTAAACCTTCGTCTATCTGGGCAGTCATCTATACATAAGCCCCAAAACAAATTCTTATTATTGCATCTTTTATGGCACAATTGTCTAAATTTTACCAATACCTCTTGTTTCTCACACCGAGCATGACTCACGTGAGCTTAGAGTGTAAAAGTAATTATGACATTCATCTTTGAGCCATCAATCATAAACATCATATCTCATTCCTCGAACTACGTGGGTTCTGATTCCTTTTCCAAAAGAAAGGATACGTAGGTAGCCCATTTATGGGTTCGATCCCAACATTGAAATAATCTATGTCCTTCTGAATGACGATAAACTTCAAGTGCCCCACTGAGTGGCTTTAACACCAGCCTGGTCATCAAAATTACCAAGAGACTTTTATATAAATGTTTTGAAGGATACCATTGACCAAGAATCTCTAAACAAATATAGATGATTCTATATTGATGAAGAACCTCGAATACATATAAAAGATTCTCTAAATTTCTTGCATATTTAATCATTGATTGTTAAAACTAAAGGAAAGCTCATTTTATACTTGGTAATGTAATAAGGATTCACGAACATAACTTAAATCTATAAAGAGAGTCCCGGAGTAGACAATAATTCCCCTCAAAAAGGTGTGATGAGTCCGACCTCCCATCCTCTCGACCAATGCAAATTCCTAAGCCTCATTAGCCCACAAGCTAATGAGCGCCTGCCTTTGGAAAGTAGGTCCAAACAGATGTGGAATCATTGGATGTTTCCGGTTCTACGAACAAACCCGTTAGAAACCGATCGGAACGTTTGAATCTCCCGTCCAGGAGGTCATCCCCGGATTCCGCGTGAAACAAAAATGGTGAACCCGACGTGAATCCTTAACCAAGTGAAAGTGATTTTATTCTTATTTGATAGGCCCCTTGGGCCAACAAAGCAATCATTGACATGTGCTCATCCAAAAGATGCAGTAGCCGGATTCATCTTGATTATGTCTGTTACATGGAACATGCACTCTTTGCTCAAGATCTTCTGCAGAAATGGATTTCCTTAAATTCACCCCTGTGAATACTATTGCTGTGAACACCTCTACTGTGAGGTCTGCTGCTGTGAAAACCAATGCTGCTACTCCTGCTGGAACGTCATCCGCTCTGAGGATGACATCACCAACTCAGCATCTTCAACGCTGTGTTTCTAATGCACTGGTTAAGGAGTACCGTCGCAACGGTACTATCCCAACTCTGGAGGCCGCTCGTCAAGCCCTCCATGTTAACAATTCTACCAGGTCGTCCGGATAACGGCGACCAGCAATCAAGAAGCAGGCGGTGCTGACTACCGTCTCCAACCGTTTCGGGTCGTTATCCCCGGAACGCAATTTCCATTCACTCCCTTATTCCGAGGAAGTGAATGAGCAGGTCCCTCGGGGCCTTAATTCAAAAAGACAGGAGTCCTTCTCAAGGGCTCCCATCAACAATCGCCACCAGACTCGTGCGGTAGTGCGCCCTCAACATGATGAGGGTACCGACTCCAGGCATTCAGCTCGGGTTCCTCGAACCCGAGCAGGCAAGATGAACCGCCAGAGACAGAATCCGGTTAACAATAGGCAGGTTGTCATCCCTGCCATCTCCGGAGAAGTCCACCAACCTTACTTGGTGGCAAACAATGAGCAGGCACACACACCTGCCCGTTTTAATTCAGCTGTCCAGCAGACTCGTCTGGCAGCATCAAGCTGATCCCGCCAGGCAATTCCGGTGGAGTACCATAGGCAGGAACATACACCTGCTTATACATCACCAGTTAGTCAGCAGGCTCGTCTGACTACATATGATGGATCTCTTCAACCGCGTTTGTGAAGTGTAATCAGCAGGCATATACACCTGCTAATACTAATCAGGCCTACCAACAGTCTCGCTTGGTAGCGCACGGAGAAGTCAGTCGGAAAGTCCCGACGACAAACAGGGGACAGACTAAACTCTCTGCCTCCACACTTGAGTACTGTCAGGATTCACTGACAGGAAAAGGAGGACAGGAGCAGGCACATACACCTACTCCAAGCTCGGAATGGACGTATATCCATGTTCCGGCGGCTGAAGTCACCAAACATATTTTTGTCAATGGTGAAAGAGCAGAAGCAAATTCCTGCTCATATTCTGGATGCTTGCCAGGATATCATAACAACTTCAGCATCATCTCAGGGACAGACACATAAATCTATCCCTAGCAATGGAGTGACACATCAACGATTCACTCCGGAACAGACACACACATCTGTTCCAGTCCAAGAGGGTTATGGGGCATACTCCCCCATATCATACGGACAACCAAGTCAGGCACATACGCCTGATTTGAGCGATGATCGTCAGCCTAACCTGACCATCTTTCCTGATCAGGCACATACACCTGCTCAGAGCAATCACTTTCGTCATCAAGTGGATTCTAAAGCGAGTAAGAAGGCATCTAAGAAAAAGATCCACCCAGCACAGTCAGGAGATCAAAGGCCAATCTGCAACCAAGCCTTGCTCGATGCTGGAGTTCTTGAAGCCCTCAGACATTTATCTGTTGGAATTCAAGATTCTACTCTCTCAGTTCCCAATTACAGGAACATTAATTTTGAAGGTCTTCAACAGAAACTTCCTCATGAAGACTTGCTTCATGAAAATTCGGTCAATCTTGAAGTTTCTTCTTCAGATGAGAGCCACAGGAATCCTCTGTGTGGTCAGAAGGCCAAGGAGCAAGAGATTTCATCTTTTGCTGTAACCCATCATGACGGTCCTCCTCATGGTGATGAACTTCGCTGCGAAAGTCCTCTCCGCAGTAGTGATTCACGTTGTCTCGAAAATTCTTCAGAAGGCAATGTAGTGACGAGAAAGCCCTCCTATCTCGAGGCACTTGCAAACGTAAAACCAGTCATGTCTGATGCTTTACTATCGGCAGGTGAAACTCTTTCTCCATCAGAAGATAGCCTGGGGTTCAGGTTATTCTCTGAACCTTCCCTGGGTCATTCATCTTCCAGCATGAATAGTGATTCCTCTACCAATCTTGTTGAATCCGATGAAGCAACAAGGAAACACCAACTCTGGTCCAAACAGGTAGAAGAATATTCATTTAATGATAAAGAGGAAATGCTGAACATGAGGAAAAAACTGGCAAAAGGTGAAGTACCAGTCATGTTTTGGCCTTTGTCTGATTCCCAGTACGACATTCCAAAGATGTTGACAGATGATGGAATCCATGATATTCGTCTCAACATATGGAAAACTCTTTGTCAATTAAAGAAGAAGGTATTATCTTACGATGAATATGAAAATCATCTTAAGATAATAGAAGGGTTACAACGCCAGATTGATTTGGCATCTCTATCAGTCTCTCGGTATCCGAAGGATGAAAAGCAACAGAGAACCCTTCAACGTTCATGCCTTGGCGCACTAAGAAGATTGCGTCAGTTAATTTCCAATGCTCCATCTAATGTTCATATCAGAGGATGGGGTGTTCACGGAGCACTACATTTCACAGTGCTTTCCGGTCAGCAAAGCCCGCCGAAAATGGTCTCATGCAATGTTATTGCCCATGGCCGGCCACAGTCAATGGGCTTTGTTCATAATCAAAAGATTGCTCGAGAACAAGCTTCAACTAGTTCCTCTCAAAATCAAGTATATAGAGAACAGGTTGTTGAATTTCTCCTACATCAAGCAGGCGAGAATATTGCACAAGCCTCTCGTCTGGAGCAAACACGTCATCAAATGACAGAAGTTTCGGAAATCATCTAACGGTCTGTTGAACCAGGTGATAAAAGTGGATACAGGTTAATGCATCCATCTAATTTCCGAACTAAGATTCGCAAGATCAAGAGAGATTTCAAAAAGATCTCAGACATAGCATGTCAAGAGACACCCCAGCTTGCCAGACTGGGGACTTCTCTAACCCAACCCTTAGAATCAACGAATGGGATTCGAGGAGTTGAGCGGAAGCAGCAGGAACACCCCCAGTCCACCGGACTGGGGACTTTTTCAAATCTTCAATCCTTCCCTCAGAGAAAGTCAGTATTCTCTCGATTAGGGAATAAGCCTCAAGAGGAACGAAGAGCCAAGCTGTCAGGAGATTCTCTCCAAGTGACGGTTCTCCAAGAAATTCCTGAGGGATCAAGTCAACGGAATGCCATGTCTCATCATGGACATAGAAGGAGACAATATCACAGAAATGCTGATAGAAAGGATTCCATGCAATATGCATCCATTAATGTCATCAATGCCGTGGCTGCTGATTCACCAGATGAGGCTCAATCAGAAGGATCAGACGAAGAGGTTCCTGCTCAAGAAGTCGCGCACACAGACCTAAATGAAGAAGGTGTGCGCACACGTAATCAAAGGCTTACCCAAAATCTGGGTATTCCTTCAAGTAACCCACTTCCCCCTCTCCGAAAAGGATCCAATAAGGGGAAAGGTAAGAATCAGGTTACTTCTCACCCTTCCTTTGAAGGAGGTCAATCGCTCTCATTGGAGCAAAGGTTTGCACAACAGGAGGAAGAAATGAAAGAATTAAGAAGGTTGAATGCAGAACTACTTCAGAATAGTCTTCTTCTTAAGAATGCTGAAGTCCGACAGCCGAAGAAATTTGTTGTAACTACTGAGATGGATCATGAATATCCTCCTTTGTCAGTACACCCACAGAGGTCTAATCCTATGGGTCAAACGCAACAACGGTTGGCAGCACTACCATCAGTTGCAGCACCAACCACCACGTCTGTCCAAGCTCCATTCATTGCACCTACCCAAAACCAAGTTCAACCTGACGTTTCTCAAAAGTTAATAACTACTATTGAGTCATTAACAGCTCGGTTAGAAACTATGGAAGGGAAAAAGGTGCAAGTTCAACCTGAAAAGAAAGTTTACCCTGAATGGGTAGATTCAATTTCTCCTCCATCCAGTTTTGGAAACCCTATTTTCCATACGTTCAATGGATCAGGCGACCCTGAACAACATTTGACGCATTACGTATCTTGTTGTGATCCTATGATGGGAACTCCAGAGCAGCAAGAAGCAGTGAAACTCAGATGCTTCGTGCGAACCTTGCAAGGACCAGCTTTTGTCTGGTATACAAGCTTGAAATCCCAGTCAGTAATCGGATGGGAGGATCTTCGTCAAAAATTCCTTCTTCAGTTTAGCTCAACTTTGCCAAAAACGACAGTTTTCGATCTTACAAACTGCAAGCAAAGGGAGAATGAAAGAGTCTCTGATTTCATTGCTCGTTGGAAGGGATTAACATATTCCTTGAGTTTATCACTCCCTCGGGAGGAATTGTTGCCAATCTGTGTGGCAAATTTGCGTGACGAATTACGCACGCCATTGATCCCTGTGAAATACACAGGAGGGTTTCGAGACCTTACTTCAATCGCTCAACAGATTGAAGATTCCCTTGTACAGGCTAAGGTTAAATCTCGTGTAATTCCATCAGCTCCAGGAAGAAGAATGGGTAAAGCAGAAACTGCTACAGTTATGCTTAAACAGGCACCTGTACCTATTTCTACTTCAAAACCTTCATCTTCTCGAAGGGCTCCACCTCCTGAACGCCAACAACAAAGGATGTTTCGTCCAAATGATCAAAAAGATCAACGAAGAAAACAATTTGAGGATATGAAGAGTAAAACATACTCTTTCTGAAGTGAGCAAGTTCCTGGTTACTTCATTTCAGCTCTGGAAAATAATTTGGTTCAATTACCAGTGCCCAAGAGGCCAAACAAGGAAGGAGATGAAGACCGTCCCAATTATTGTCCCTTTCATCAAATGTTGGAGCATCCTATCCAGGAGTGTTTTGTCTTTAAAGACCTCCTGCAAAAGATGGTCGACTTGGGACAAGTCAAATTGAAGGGTTCTTCAGCTCATGTAGCGTGTATTACCGCTACAGATCCAGAAGAAGGAGGCGAGTGGCAGGAAGTCAAAAGCAAAACTGCGAAAAAATATGATGATTGGATGGTCAGAAAGACAATCAATCGAACCCATTCCATTTTGCGAACACAATTGAAGAAGCCAATTGTGTCTCCTACAAAAGCTACAGTAAAGCCTCCATCAAAGGACAAATCCTCAAAAGGGCAGCGCAATTCAAAGAAGAAAGAGGAATCAGGAGAAGATGAGTATGCATCAAAGCCTAAATTGTCTTTGACTCTGGCAGATTTCATGCCATCTACTTCAAAGCCACGGGCACCGTCCCACCAAACGGCATAGCCTAAACAGGCTAACCAGGCAGAGTCTTTATCAGACAAAGAGTTAATCTTTGGTTCTGTTAATATGATTCAATTAACAGATTCATATTCCAGTCTTGATGAGCCTGAATTCCCTGTATCAAATAAGGGAACCCGAGGAAGTTCTAGAGGTTCAGGATATTGGGGAAGACGTGGATCTTTCCGAAGCCACTACTCTAATTCTACCCCTGCTAGCACTGTATATGCAGCAGAAACTCGTGGTAGAGCCCTTCAGCGAGCTCAAAAAGAACAAGCAAGTTCTTCTGCCAATGGCCAACTCAGCTTCGGCACAGTTATTTTGGAGGACCGATTAAAGGTTCCATCATCTTTATCTCAGCAAGTAAATGGATCTAATCAGTCTAATTTTCCAAAACCAAAGATGTTGCCAACTTCAATACAAGATGCATCAGCTTCCAAAGCATCTGCTTCCAAGGTACCTGCTAAACCGCATATTCCTATTAGGAAACGCAGGCCTCTAGATCAAAAGTATGATATATTAAAACACTTGGCCCAAGTACCAGCCAAATTATCAATTTTGGATGCTTTGAATCTATCAAGAGATCTTCGGGAAGCACTCATCGAAGCTTTGTCAAGTCCTCAGGAGTTTGAAGATGAAATTGCTGCAGCTGAAATTTATCACATAGAGAATAATCCTGCATAATGTCATGCAGTGATATCTTTTACTGATAAAGATGAAGATGATGTTGTGCATGGGCACATAAAACCTTTGTACTTATCTGGAAAAGTCAATGGTATAGATGTTCGAAGAGCTTTTATTGACAATGGTTCAGGAGTCAACCTCATGCCCATTCGTACACTTCGTCGATTGGGCCTCACGGAATCTGATTTATCTCCTTCTACCATGATGTTGCAAGGATATGATAAAAATGAACAAGAACCACTGGGAGAAGTTACACTCAGAACTCAGTTTGGAGATCTTGTTTCCAATTCGGATTTCATGATTGTTGATCAAGACTCAGCTTTCAATATCTTGCTTGGAAGACCCTGGCTACATCAGCATGTAGCTATTCCTTCATCATACCATCAATGTCTCAAAAACTGTTTCGATGGTCAAGTTGGAACATTGTATGGTGATAAGGCCCCGTTCAAGACATGTGAGTCTCAATACATTGAGGCGGAATTTTATCACATGAAGGGAAGAGAAAAATCTACAATGAAGGAAATTACCAAAGTTAATGCTCCATATGGTTTGGAAAAAATTCCAATAAATCCATTTTCACATGTGAGTACAGATTATGTGTTACTTATCAGTCAAATTGACAAAATAGGCCCAAATCAAAATACTCTTATGGAAAGATCCATAATGTCAATTACGGCAATCGATCCAGACAACATGGGAGAAATTGGTAACTTACCAAGCAGTGATGAAAGCATAAGTGGTGACATTTTTATTTCGTCTGCTGAAATCCAACAAGTCTATACTTCGCTAATCAGGCCAGAAGAAGTTATAGCAACACCAGAGGTGAATATTGATGTCGATTCTAAATCCATCATCTCCTCTTTAATTCCCAAAGAAGACCCTTTATCATCAATAGGGTCGGAAATGGAAGCTTCTTCTTCAAAATGTGAAAATTTTGACATCTCTTATGGTCATGAGAATTTCATTTTTTCATCTACTTTGCAAGTAGAAACGGAAGAAATAACACATGATGAAGAGGAAGAGGAAGATCTTAGAGATGCTCCTCCATCATTTGAAGAGGGTATCTCTACCACTGTGGATGAACTCAGAGAAGTGAATATGGGTACAGAGAAAGATCCACGCCCCACTTTAATTAGTGTGGCCATGACCCTTGAAGAACAAGAGATGTATATTTCTTTTCTAAAGCAAAATAAAGATATTTTTTCTTGGAATTATACAGAGATGCCTGGCCTTGATCCTGATGTTGCCACCAATCATTTGGGTTTGCCAAAAGAACATCGAGGATTCAAGCAAGCCGCGAGAAGAACACACCCAACCTATGCTTCCAAAATCGAGGCTGAAGTGGATAAGCTTATCAAAGCTAAGTTCGTCAGAGAATTTCAATATCCCAAGTGGTTGGCTAATATTGTCCCTGTAAAGAAGAAGAACGGACAAATTAGGGTTTGCATCGATTTTAGAGATCTTAATCGGTATTGTCCCAAAGATGATTTTCCAGTTCCGATTACAGAACTCTTAATTGATGCGACGGCTGGCTATGAAGTACTTTCTTTCATGGATGGATATTCTGGATATAATCAGATCCGAATGGCCCCAGAAGATGAGGAATATACAGCCTTCAGAGCTCCTCAAGGTGTGTTTTGTTACCGGGTGATGCCCTTTGGTTTAAAGAATGCAGGTGCAACATATCAACGTGCCATGCATCGTATCTTCAAACCTTTTCTAGGGAAATTTGTTGAATGCTATGTAGATGATTTGGTGGTTAAATCCAAACAACGTTTTGATCACTTGGCTGATTTAGAAGTCATATTCCACAAGCTTTGACAACATAATTTGAAGATGAACCCCTTAAAATGTGCTTTTGGGGTAACCTCAGGAAAATTCCTCGGCTTTGTTGTACGCCATCGTGGTATTGAAGTCGATCCTGAGAAGACCAAATCAATCCTTGGTATGTCACCTCCTCAGAATTTGAAAGAATTAAGAGGACTTCAAGGACACTTAGCCTATATTCGGCGTTTCATCGCCAATTTGGCAGGCAAAAGTTTACCTTTTAACAAATTATTGAAGAAAGGAGTCACTTACCAGTGGACTAAAAAATGTCAAGAAGCATTTCATGTTCTCAAGAAATACCTCTTGAGTCCACCAGTACTCATGCCACCTGTTGAGGGTAGGCCTCTTATCCTCTATGTGACAGCTTTAGAGCGATCATTGGGTGCCTTTCTCGCTCAAAAGAATGATGCTGGGAATGAAAATAGTCTCTACTATCTCAGTAGAACTATGCTTGAAGCAGAAACCCGGTATTCGAGTATTGAAAAGTGCTGCCTAGCATTAATCTTTGCAGTTCAGAAACTGAGACACTACCTGAAACATCACGAGGTCCAATTGGTATCTCGTAATAATCCACTCAAATTCATCCTTAGTCGTCCAATGCTTACAGGACGTCTGGCAAGGTGGGCGGTTATTCTACAGCAGTTCGACATCCAGTATGTGTCTCAAAAGGCAATTAAGGGCCAAGCTCTGGCTGATTTCCTGGCTGAACATCCTTCAGTGGAAGACACGTATTCAGATATCGAACTCCCTGATGAAGAAATTTTCTCTATTCAAGAGAGTCCCCAAACATGGGAAATATATTTTGATGGTGCTTTTAGAAGTCCAACAGGGAAGAAAATGGAAAATCCTAAATTCAACAAAGTTGGTTTAGGAATTGTGCTCATTTCTCCAGATAAGGCAGTGTTACCTTATTCCTTTTTGTTGTGGGAAGGTGGTACCAATAATGAAGCTGAATACCAAGCTCTCATTGCAGGCTTGGAGTTAGCACTTCAAGCACAAGTGAATCACTTAAAGGTGAAAGGTGATTCAGACCTGGTAATCAAACAAATCAATGGGGATTATGCCATCAGAAAAGAAGAATTAATCCCTTTGTATGATTACGTCAGAGAGTTAATGTCGGAATTCCCTTCCGAACCGACATTTTCTTATGTCCCAAGATCATAAAATGCTCAAGCTGATGCACTGGCTAATATAGCCACAGCTTTAGCAGATCCAAATCGGGACGAGACAACCATCGGTATTGCCCACCGTCGTGCAATTTCACCTTATGTTCAAGTCAGAATAGAGGAAATTAATTAAATTAGTCCCATTCCTGAACTGTATGGTCATACTATAGGATGGATGTCACCTATCAAGGAATACCTTCAAAATGGAACACTTCCACCTGATAGAGCCGATAAAGAACAAATTCGGCGACGTGTGGTCAATTTTAATCTTTATGATGGTCCAAACCACCTCAAGAAAATTCTCTACAAACGTGGTTTTGATGGAGTTCTCTTCAGATGTATTGATGGTGAAGAGACAATGGCTGTCATAAAAGAAGTGCATGCAGGAGTCTGTGGTGCCCACCAGTCTGGACATAGACTGTCTGATCAAATTCGAAGGCTTGGATACTTCTGGCCTTCAATGATACAAGATTGTGTTAATTTCACAAAGAAGTGTCATTCATGCCAAGTATATTCCAACTTCATTCATCAACCTCCAGAGTTGCTTCATACAGCTAAATACTCATGGCCATTTTCCACATGGGGAATGGATGTGGTGGGACCTTACCCTTCAGCTACGGCCAAGCAGTTTAAGTACATTCTTACTGCTACTGATTTCTTTTCCAAATGGGCAGAGGCAGTACCTCTCAAAGAAGTCAGTTCTAAATGCATTGTTAGCTTCATCAAGTCTAACATCATTACTAGATTTGGTGTCCCTCATACCATATTGACGGACAATGGCACCAACTTCTGTTCTTCTGAGGTAAAGAAATTGTATCTAGAATACAACATTAAGTCCAACCATTCATCTCGATATCATGCAGCGGCTAATGGCCAGATAGAGGCTTTCAACAAGACTCTTTCAAACATACTGCAAAAGATGGTAGATAAAGATAAGAGGACATGGCCTGATAAACTCTATCATGCTTTATGGGCTTATCGGACTACCACTCGCAATGCAACGCGGTCTACTCCATATTCATTGGTATATGGAACAGAAGCAGTCTTGCCAATTGAAGTTCAATTGCCCTCACTCAGAATAGCCATTTGTGATCAGTTATCAACAGATGAGAAATCCCAAAAACGGTTGAATGAATTGGAACAGTTAGATGAGAAGAGATTGTGCACTTTGCACCACTTGGAAATCTATCAGAATCGGATAGCATGAGCTTTTAACAAAAAAGTTCGTCTTCGTTCATTCATTCAGGGAGAATTGGTATTGGTTCTCAGAACACCAATGATACCAGGAAAGAAGCCTCCCAAGCTTGAACCAAAATGGGAAGGACCTTATTCAATACATAAGGTCTACTCCAATGGAGCGTATTCTCTGATCTCAATGGATGGAGAACACATCACGACTCCAACTAATGCCAGATTTCTGAAGAAGTATTTTGTATAAACACAAAATATTGTTCCCAGAACCAAGACTCTTACATTTGGTTCATACAGCAATGGTCCAGTATGACCTTAAACTGCAACTTCGTCCAACATGACGTTAAACTGTGTCACCTTCAATGTCCGAGATGACATTAAACTATATTTTGTCCGAGATGACATTAAACTATATTGTGTCCTAGCAACATGACATTAAACTGTGTGGCACTTTCATCGTCCAGCATGACGTTAAACTGTAAAAAGTCCCCAGAACTGATATCCTCATATTTGTTCACCTTAGTCCTAGCTACATGACTTTAAACTATACAGCACCAGTTCGTCCTTGCAATATGACGTTAAACTATACAGCAATGGTCCAATATGACCTTAAACTGAACCTTCGTCCAACATGACGTTAAACTGTGAAAACGTTCCCTAAACTGTCCAGTATGACCTTAAACTGCATCATCCTTGGTCCATGTATATGACCATAAACTATTTGCAAATCCCTTATGTCCAGCAAGACGTTAAACTGTGACGTCCTAACTACATGACGCTAAACTGTATAAAAGTCCCTCACGTCCGGAAAGACGTTAAACTATATAATCATCAAAGGTCCAACATGACATTAAACTGCACCATCCACGGTCCATGCATATGACCTTAAACTATTCTCACTTTCGTCCGACATGACGTTAAAATGGTACACTCTTTTGTCCTTACTGCATGACATTAAACTGCACAGTCCCCCTTTCGTCCAATATGACGTTAAACTATTTTATCCCCATCGTCCTAACTACATGACGCTAAACTGTACAGAAAATCCTTGATAGGTCCTGCATGACATTAAACTGTATTTTGTCCCTGCTACATGACACTAAACTGTGCAGCACCAATAGTCCTAACTGCAAGACTTTAAACTGCATAGTCCCCTTTTTTATGTCCTACATGACATTAAACTGTACATCGTTAAGGTTGTTATTACCTCTTGTTTCTCACACCGAGTATGACTCACGTGAGCTTAGAGCGAACATCAACCATAACACTCCCTTTTGGCCACTATCCATGTGTAAGTCCCAACAATATTTTTTATTAGATCATTGTCCACAAGAACAACTTGATCATTGATTCATTCTTTAATTGAACTACATGGACTTTGACCCTTGCCCTCCAGGCTGGGTATGTAGGAAACCTCCCAAGGTTCAAGCCCAAAAACAATCTCTTCACATCGGTTCACCACCATCTCATATGATGATTGTAACACCCGAGACTTTTATGTTATATAAATTATCAAAGGAATCTTTTTCTACACAACACTTGCTTGACTTGCTTTATACGCAATCGCGACCTTCCTCGATAGCTTGCGTCGTACGCAATACCGAGTTTCACTAAACAACAATATGCTATTAAAACTAGCCGTTATGAATAGTAATAACCACTTTTTAAAATTTTATAAATTTTATTTTTCCAAATGGACTTCATTTTTGGACTCAGAATATCGAAATTAGCCAAGGGTGAAATTTTGGTTTTTTTCTGAAAACTTTCAATTTTTGATGAATAGTGAAACCACTAAGTGGTAGGTTAAAAAACAGAATTTTGCATAAAACTTAATTTTACCGCTTCTGTGAATGGAATTTCGAAACTCCGAGAGACACGGTTAATATCAAGGACTAAAATGTGGTTCAATGAGATGAAAATAATTTTTTGGTGAATAGTAACTTTTTACAATTTTTACCGCGGTTAATAGTAAATAGGGTAACTAAGGGTAAATATGATATTAATATTACCCTAACACATGTCCTAATTCTATTGGACAAGTGTAATTCGACCAAAAACAAACTTAGGAATAAAATATGACCATTTAGGCCCACTTGGATTAGATTAGGACATTTATTATTAATTTATTTAAAGAAGGGTTAAAATAGTTAAAATCAAAGTTTAATAAGTAAATCATTTTTAATATGGGGTTATACATAAGATAAATTCAATTGTAAATATTAATTAGAAATCTAAAAAGATTTCCTACATGATGATATTTTATTTGTAATTTTTAAACATTAAATAATTTAATTTATTTATGACATAATGATGATGCAGTAATTATCTTATTAATGAAATATTGACATAATTGATGTTATAAACACAAAAATAAATGTAATTTGAGACTTTTTATGAATTACACTAATTTTCTAGGTTACTATGATATATTAGTGTTGATTTAATCAACTTGGTTCGAACATATAATTCTTTTATGACTTTCAAACAAATCATATATCAAATAGTGTCAAAATTGACACAAAATAGTTTTTAAATAAAATATTATATTATTAATTGTTATTTTATTCCTAAAAATCTAAGGTTCGGCCAAATGACTTAGATAAGGATATATATATTAATAATAAACAATTTGGGGTTCGTTTGGCATGTTATAGTAAGTGTATTAACCATATAGTGAAGGAAAACAGAAAGACACGGTAAAAGTTAAAATAATTAACTTAGAGTTAAATCTAATTGATAAGGTTAAAATAATACCCTAAACTTGTCTAAATCCTATTGGTTGATAGGATATCGACCCATCCCCACTTTAGCTTCGAAATAAGACCCTTTGAACCATTATAAACCGATTTTGACTTTAATATAAAATAATATTTTGAGATATTCCTAAGGTGCCCCTCTCCTCCCTTATAAAAGGGCACCTCCTCCCCCTCCTCCTCACACCAAATTGAGCACTCAAGCTCGGCCAACCCCTGCCATTTTCTCCTCTCCACTTACCTAGAATAATCCTAGAGGTCCTGGTCTTCTCCAAAGACCAATCTTAGTTCCTTAAGTGGAGGATTCAAAGAAGCGTTCCAAAGAAGAGGTAATATCCATTACCGATCTTTTCAATTTCTTTCTTCTTCAACTTCTTCTTCTTTAGTTGTTTCATGATAATGTAATAACATCAGTATTACTTACATACTGATATGTTATTATAAATATGAAACAACCCTAATTCACCTTCTATCCATCCTACGGAAAAATGAAATCACCACACGTGCGTACGTACGGAATACCGTCTCCACGCCGTGGTGTAATCTATTTTCCACCATAACCTTACAAGGATGGGTATAATGGTGTAATGAGTAACTACATATGATTATTATGAAGTAATATTGATACTGAAATAATATATATACTCCAATACAATTCCACGATCATAGGAACGATATCATCACTCGTGCGTACGTACGGAATACCGTCTCCACGATGTGATGCGACTCGTTCTACATGATCTTCATTTCATAATGATTATATAAATGAATTGAATAAATGAATATGGTATATACTACACTAATACCATTCTGGAAATTAATTATCTATAACCTAAAGATAAGAATAAGAATTTATTCGACAAAACACGCATAAGAACAAAAAGTTATAAAGACCCGAGTAACAAGTAACAATGAAATATTACTAACAAGAAGCTAATAATATGACCATATATGATATCATATAAATATGTATGATTCTGGAATAAGTCAATAACATTATTTAAACCATTATACAGGAGCTTCGGACATGTACAAAGCTAATCGGACCTAAGGTAAGGGAAAATACCACAATCTCATTTTTATCCGAGATTGTTTATTCGTAAGTATTTACTGGGGTGTATTTTATCATCCACATCCATGTTCCCTCAATATGTAATATTGTTTCCATCCACTTACAATAGTTTAAATCCAATTTTACCCTTCGGTGAGTTTTTTAGTAAAGAATAAGAACGGAATCTTTTGTCGTTTTTTTCGTACGAGGTACTTTTTGACTTTTCCGACAAAGGTACGAAGAATGTTTTTTTTAACTTATACGGCATGAATGGATTTTTAAAACATTATTTCCAAGAAGCTTCCTTTACAAGTTTTCAAGTTTATTTTTAATCAACTTCTTTTAGTTCAAAGTTGTATGACATGTTAAGAAAGGAAAAATGTTTTTGAAGTAGAAAGGATATTTTCCTGAAGAATAAAGTTCAAGTGTTTTATCAAAATTATTTTCCATCTAAGATAATAAAGGGTTCTGTTTTTATCCCTATTATTACATTGATTTGATCATGTTGTGATGGAATTATTTTTATGAATTCCATTATCTTATATGAATTGATTTATGATGTCATGATGTTTCAAGAATCCCATTTTTGTTACATGTGTTATGCGATGATTTATGTTTTATGATTATGTGGCACACATAAGAAAGGATTCATTATAAGATGGGTGGGACCTATATCTCCCTCCAATGAATTGGGTAAAGATTTTATATCTCATGAGATAGACATGGCTGGAACGGAAGGTTATTTCGGTTCAGTGATACAGGACTGAAATGAGGAGTGAACTCGGTTCAGAAAGGGACTTTGTCCACTAAGATAGTCTTGGCAATGAGTCATGACTAACAAGAAATGATTTTCCATGATTATGTGTGCATGCCACAAAGTTTCAAGTTTTATGTTATGATTATGGGGATCTCATTTTCACTTCTATGATTTATTCCATGTTAAGATATTATGATCTCTTTTGCAGGTTTTGATTTTCAAAAAGATATGATATGATTTTTATTTCCTTTATTTGCCCTTGCTGAGCATTTGAGCTCACCCTTTTATGTTTTTTTCCCCAGGTCAGGAAGATGGATATTAAGTAGAATATGCTAAAAGGGACCCTAGATATGATGAAATAAATGGGAGACACTGTAGAAGATTTATGAACCAGTTGTTTATGTTTCCCAGTTTCTAAAGACACTATACCTATACGGTCCGTTGTGGTTTTGTCATATGTTGTAATAAGTGTGCTTCAATTTTGAAGTATTAACAATGTATGTAAAGTATGGGTCGTTATAGTTGGTATTAGAGGGAGGTTATAGTCAACCTTTGGAAACTAGGATGTGAAAGCCTTAGTAAGAACCCTAAGGATAAGACTAAGCATAGAACACAATCTTAGTGTTTTAGAAATGGCCTTGAATAACCTAGGATAAGACCATAAGCATGAAAATTTTATTCTTGAATTATGTGGTTTCCTATTATAATTAGTGTTGCTCACACTATTCTTCTTGGTTTTAGTCAATGGCTGGAACCCGAAGGAACCGTGTTAATGCGGAATGCGATGGGCAATGCAATGATTGTCCCCCTGAGCAACCAAACGATATGGGAGCTGGAATGCAAAATCTTGTAGCCATGCTCACACAACGTTCTCAAGCTATGAATCATGCAGGATTTCCAAACGAGCAAAGGAGGGAGCAACATTCTGTTGAATCCTTCATGAGGCAGCGTCCACCTTCTTTCAGCGGGTCTACTGATCCATTAGTTGCTGAACAATGGATTAGTACTACTGAAAAGATATTTTCAGTTCTTCAATGTTCTGAGCATGATAAAGTCATCCTAGCAGTGTACCGTTTGGAAGGAGATGCTGATCAATGGTGGAATCTTGTTAAGAATACGAGGCAAAGGGATGAAATTGAGTCTATGGAATGGGACGAGTTCAAGAACTTATTTTTCAATAAGTACTTCCCTCGTATTCTCCGAACAAAGATGGAGAAAGAGTTTCTTGAACTGAAGCAAAGGGATGATGAATCTGTTAGTACCTATGAAGCAAATTTTACAAGACTTGCAAGGTACGCTTCTGGTATTATTATCCAACCTGAGAGTAAGATCGATCGATTCTTTAGTGGCTTAAAACCAAGTCTTCGAAGGGCGTTAGCCATAAGGGACTTCAATAGCTACGAGGAAATCGTTCGATGTGCTCTCAAAGTCGAGATGGAGATTGGAGTAACCCATCAGTCACATGGGTTTGATAAGAAGAGGAAGATGGAATTCAAAGGAAACTCTAAAGAGCACACTGAAAAGAAGATGAACTTTCCATTATGCTCAAAGTGTGGAAAGAAACATGGAGGGAGTTTTCTTAAAGGGACAAGTAAATGTTTTAAATGTGGAAAGGAAGGTCATCGGGCATTTGAATGCCGTGATAATGGGAAGAAGATGTCTAATGATGCAAACAAAGGAAGGGATACACAGAATGAACCTACTACACTTCAATGTTTCAAGTGCAAGGAGATGGGGCATTATGCCAATCAATGCCCAAATCCAAGGGTTGATGATGATGGTCGATGTCAACAAAATCTTAAGGCTAAAGACAAAGGAAAGTCACATGCAATTTCTATCAGCGATGTGGAGTGCGATAACGATGTGGTGAAAGGTACACTTACCATCCACTCTAAAGTAGCAAATGTTTTATTTGATTCTGGATCCACCCACTCTTTTATTTCTAAAGAATTTTCTAAGGGTATCACCGTATTACCTCAACAATTAGATGTTGAGTTAGCCATGACAAAACCTAATGGCACATCAATCGCATCAAAAGTTTATAATTCTTCTCCGATCGAAGTTTGTGGGAAAGTGCTTCCTGCAAATCTTGTGATCCTTCCTTTAGTGGAATTTGATGTGATTCTTGGCATGGATTGGCTTTCTCTACATGGAGCTCATATCAATTGCCAATGAAGGGAAGTCACATTTCATAATCCAGATCAATCTACGATCGTCTATCAATGCAAGGATGAACATAACCTTCCAGTGGAAATTTCTTCCATCTTATGGGTATTGATTCCACTAAATGAAGGTTATTTATCTCAAATGGTTGGTGAGAAACTCACGATTAAGAATTTGCCCATTGTACGGGAGTTTGATGATGTCTTTCCGGAGGAATTGCCGGGTCTTCCACCAAATCGTGAAGTTGAGTTTTCAATAGAACTCGTACCGGGTGCTTTGCCTATTTCAAAGACACCTTATAGAATGGCCCCTATTGAGTTGCAGGAATTGAAGAAGCAACTCCAAGAGAATCTTGATAAGGGATTCATACGCCCTAGTGCGTCACCTTGGGGAGCACCTGTTCTATTTGTTAAGAAGAAAGATGGATCAATGAGACTCTGCATTGATTATCGAGAACTTAACAAGATCACTATCAAGAACAAATATCCTCTCCCATGCATTGATGACTTATTTGACCAACTACGCGGAGCTCAATACTTTTCCAAGATTGATCTTCGTTCAGGGTATCATCAATTAAGGGTCAAAAGGGAGGATATACCAAAGACGGATTTCCGTACAAGGTATGGACACTATGAATTTATAGTGATGCCATTTGGTCTTACTAATGCCCCTGCTATCTTCATGGATCTAATGAATAGAGTCTTTAGAGACTATCTTGATCAATTTGTGGTAGTCTTTATAGACGGTATTCTTGTCTATTCAAAGAGCAAGGAAGAGCATGAAGATCACTTGAGAATTATATTGAAGACCCTGAGAAAGGAGAAGCTTTATGCCAAATTTACCAAGTGTGAATTTTGGCTTCAAAAAGTTGCATTTTTGGGTCATATAATCTCAAAAGAGGGGATATCTGTGGATCCAGCAAAAAAAGAGGTTATCGAAAGATGGTTGAGACCAACCACAGTAACTGAGATCCGAAGTTTTCTTGGTTTGGCTGGATATTATCGACGTTTTGTAAAAGATTTTTCACGATTATCTAATCCACTCACCAAGTTGACTCGGAAAGGAGTTAAGTTTGTCCAGACAGAGGAATGTGAAGAGAATTTCAAGGAGTTGAAAAGAATGTTATCCAGTGCACCTGTGCTCACACTGCCTTGTAGTGGAGAAAGGTTTGTGATCTACAGTGATGCATCCAAGAAGGGATTGGGGTGTGTTATTATGCAAAATGATATGGTGATAGCTTATGCCTCACGACAGTTGAAAATCCATGAGCAAAATTACCCAACACATGATTTGGAGTTGGCTGCGGTAATCATTGCATTAAAGATTTTGGAGGCATTACCTTTATGGTGAAAGGTGTGATATTTATACTGATCATAAAAGTTTAAAGTATATTTTCACACAAAAGGAGTTGAATATGCGTCAAAGAAGATGGTTGGAGCTGATTAAGGATTATGACTACTCAATCCATTACCACCCTGGGAAAGCAAACAAGGTGGAAGATGCATTAAGTCGACAAGACCATGCTAGTTTATCCATGATGAGGATCACAAAAGATCCAATATTTATGGATTTACAAAGGATGGATCTTGGAATTATAATGGAAGGGGAAAAATCTTATCTTTCTCAAATGAATGTTCAACCATCTATACATGTGAAGATTAAAGAGGCACAGAAAGAAGATGTTGAGTTACAAAAGAAGGTGAGAAATGTTCCTGAATTCAACCTTGATTGTGATGGGATAATAAAGTTCAGGAATCGGGTTTGTGTTCCTCCCATCCCCGAATTAAAGAAGGATCTGCTGGATGAGGCTCATAGTTCTTCATTCTCTATTCATCCTGGAAGCACGAAGATGTATAGGGACCTGAAAGAGTACTTCTGGTGGGATGGCATGAAAAGAGATGTTGCTGAATTTGTCTCTCGATGCTTGGTTTGTCAACAAGTTAAAGCCGAGAGACAGAAGTCTAAGGGGATGTTACAACCATTACCCATACCCGAATGGAAATGGGAAAACATCACTATGGACTTTGTCACAGGACTTCCTAAAACATCCAAAGGCAATAATGCTATTTGGGTCATAGTTGATCGTCTTACAAAGTCTGCACACTTCATTCCTATTAGAGAGGATTTCACTCTAGATCAGCTTTCTAGGATATATGTAAAGGAAGTGGTAAGATTACATGGAGTACCACTTTCTATTATATCTGATCGGGATCCGAGATTTACCTCGAAGTTCTGGCGAAGTCTTCAGCATACTCTGGATACAGAGTTGAGTTTCAGCACTGCTTATCATCCCCAGACAGACGGTCAGTCTGAGAGAACAATTCAAACCCTAGAAGATATGTTGAGAGCTTGCTCTATGGATTTCAAAGGAGGTTGGGATCAACACCTACCTTTGGTAGAATTTTCTTATAATAATAGCTTTCACTCCAGTATTCAGATGGCTCCTTATGAAGCTCTCTATGGAAAGAAATGCAGGACTCCAACTTGCTGGGATGAAGTTGGGGAAAGAAAGCTATTAGGACCTGATCTCGTTGATGAAATGGCAGAAAAGGTCAGATCTATTCAACAACACATAAGAGCAGCTCAGAGTCGACAGAAAAGATATGCCAACAACCGAAGAAACGACCTAGAGTTTGAAGTGGGTGATAAAGTGTTCTTACGAATATCTCCCTAGAAGAGGGTTATGAGATTTGGAAAGAAGGGGAAGTTGAGCCCTAGATATATCGGTCCTTTCGAAATACTGGATCGTGTTGGGAAGGTAGCTTACCGATTGGCGCTTCCACCGAATCTCTCTCAAGTTCACGATGTGTTCCTTGTATCTCTCCTGAGAAAGTACATACCAGATCCTTCACATGTACTCAGCTCAGAAGTTGTACCGCTGGAGCAAGATCTTTCTTATGAAGAACAGCCGATAGAGATTCTGGATCGTAGCGAAAAAGTCCTACGAAACAAGACCACTCGCTTGGTGAAAGTTTTATGGAGGAACCACCAACTTGAAGAAGCTACATGGGAGCTTGAGGATATGATGAGGGAGAAGTATCCTCATCTGTTTGTTACAAAGTGACGAATTTCGAGGGCGAAATTCTTTTTAAGGGGGGTAGAATGTAACACCCGAGACTTTTATGTTATATAAATTATCAAAGGAATCTTTTTCTACACAACACTTGCTTGACTTGCTTTATACGCAATCGCGACCTTCCTCGATAGCTTGCGTCGTACGCAATACCGAGTTTCACTAAACAACAATATGCTATTAAAACTAGCCGTTATGAATAGTAATAACCACTTTTTAAAATTTTATAAATTTTATTTTTCAAAATGGACTTCATTTTTGGACTCAGAATATCGAAATTAGCCAAGGGTGAAATTTTGGTATTTTTCTGAAAACTTTCAATTTTTGATGAATAGAAAAACCACTAAGTGGTAGGTTAAAAAACAGAATTTTGCATAAAACTTAATTTTACCGCTTCTGTGAATGTAATTTCGAAAATCCGAGAGACACGGTTAATATCAAGGACTAAAATGTGGTTCAATGAGATGAAAATAATTTTTTGGTGAATAGTAACTTTTTACGATTTTTACCGCGGTTAATAGTAAATAGGGTAACTAAGGGTAAATATGATATTAATATTACCGTAACACATGTCCTAATTCTATTAGACAAGTGTAATTCGACCAAAAACAAACTTAGGAATAAAATATGACCATTTAGGCCCACTTGGATTAGATTAGGACATTTATTATTAATTTATTTAAAGAAGGGTTAAAATAGTTAAAATCAAAGTTTAATAAGTAAATCATTTTTAATATGGGGTTATACATAAGATAAATTCAATTGTAAATATTAATTAGAAAGCTAAAAAGATTTCCTACATGATTATATTTTATTTGTAATTTTTAGACATTAAATAATTTAATTTATTTATGACATAATGATGATGCAGTAATTATCTTATTAATGAAATATTGACATAATTGATGTTATAAACACAAAAATAAATGTAATTTGAGACTTTTTATGAATTCCACTAATTTTCTAGGTTACTATGATATATTAGTGTATATTTAATCAACTTGGTTCGAACATATAATTCTTTTATGACTTTCAAACAAATCTTATATCAAATAGTGTCAAAATTGACACAAAATAGTTTTTAAATCAAATATTATATTATTAATTGTTATTTTATTCCTAAAAATCTAAGGTTCGGCCAAATGACTTAGATAAGGATATATATATTAATAATAAACAATTTGGGGTTCGTTTGGCATGTTATAGTAAGTGTATTAACCATATAGTGAAGGAAAACAAAAAGACACGGTAAAAGTTAAAATAATTAACTTAGAGTTAAATCTAATTGATAAGGTTAAAATAATACCCTAAACTTGTCTAAATCCTATTGGTTGATAGGATTTCGACCCATCCCCACTTTATCTTCGAAATAAGACCCTTTGGAACCATTATAAACCGATTTTGACTTTAATATAAAATAATATTTTGAGATATTCCTAAGGTGCCCCTCTCCTCCCTTATAAAAGGGCACCTCCTCCCCCTCCTCCTCACACCAAATTGAGCACTCAAGCACGGCCAACCCCTACCATTTTCTCCTCTCCACTTCCCTAGAATAATCCTAGAGGTCCTGGTCTTCTCCAAAGACCAATCTTAGTTCCTTAAGTGGAGGATTCAAAGAAGCGTTCCAAAGAAGAGGTAATATCCATTACCGATCTTTTCAATTTCTTTCTTCTTCAACTTCTTCTTCTTTAGTTGTTTCATGATAAAGTAATAACATCAGTATTACTTACATACTGATATGTTATTATAAATATGAAACAACCCTAATTCACCTTCTATCCATCCTACGGAAAAATGAAATCACCACGCGTGCGTACGTACGGAATACCGTCTCCACGCCGTGGTGTAATCTATTTTCCACCATCACCTTACAAGGATGGGTATAATGGTGTAATGAGTAACTACATATGATTATTATGAAGTAATATTGATACTGAAATAATATATATACTCCAATACAATTCCACGATCATAGGAACGATATCATCACTCGTGCGTACGTACGGAATACCGTCTCCACGATGTGATGCGACTCGTTCTACATGATCTTCATTTCATAATGATTATATAAATGAATTGAATAAATGAATATGGTATATACTACACTAATACCATTCTGGAAATGAATTATCTATAACCTAAAGATAAGAATAAGAATTTATTCGACAAAACACGCATAAGAACAAAAAGTTATAAAGACCCGAGTAACAAGTAACAATGAAATATTACTAACAAGAAGCTAATAATATGACCATATATGATATCATATAAATATGTATGATTCTGGAATAAGTCAATAACATTATTTAAACCATTATACAGGAGCTTCGGACACGTACAAAGCTAATCAGACCTAAGGTAAGGGAAAATACCACAATCTCATTTTTATCCGAGATTGTTTATTCGTAAGTATTTACTGGGGTGTATTTTATCATCCACATCCATTTTCCCTCAATATGTAATATTGTTTCCATCCACTTACAGTAGTTTAAATCCAATTTTACCCTTCGGTGAGTTTTTTAGTAAAGAATATGAACGGAATCTTTTGTCGTGTTTTTCATACGAGGTACTTTTTGACTTTTCCGACAAAGGTACGAAGAATGTTTTTTTTAACTTATACGGCATGAATGGATTTTTAAAACATTATTTCCAAGAAGCTTCCTTTACAAGTTTTCAAGTTTATTTTTAATCAACTTCTTTTAGTTTAAAGTTGTATGACATGTTAAGAAAGGAAAAATGTTTTTGAAGTAGAAAGGATATTTTCCTGAAGAATAAAGTTCAAGTGTTTTATCAAAATTATTTTCCATCTAAGATAATAAAGGGTTCTGTTTTTATCCCTATTATTACATTGATTTGATCATGTTGTGATGGAATTATTTTTATGAATTCCATTATCTTATATGAATTGATTTATGATGTCATGATGTTTCAAGAATCCCATTTTTGTTACATGTGTTATGCGATGATGTATGTTTTATGATTATGTGGCACACATAATAAAGGATTCATTATAAGATGGGTGGGACCTATATCTCCCTCCAATTCATTGGGTAAAGATTTTATATCTCATGAGATAGACATGGCTGGAACGGAAGGTTATTTCGGTTCAGTGATACAGGACTGAAACGAGGAGTGAACTCGGTTCAGAAAGGGACTTTGTCCACTAAGATAGTCTTGGAAATGAGTCATGACTAACAGGAAATGATTTTCCATGATTATGTGTGCATGCCACAAAGTTTCAAGTTTTATGTTATGATTATGGGGATCTCATTTTCACTTCTATGATTTATTCCATGTTATGATATTATGATCTCTTTTGCAGGTTTTGATTTTCAAAAAGATATGATATGATTTTTATTTCCTTTATTTTCCCTTGCTGAGCATTTGAGCTCACCCTTTTATGTTTTCTTTTCCCCAGGTCAGGAAGATGGATATTAAGTAGAATATGCTAAAAGGGACCCTAGATATGATGAAATAAATGGGAGACACTGTAGAAGATTTATGAACCAGTTGTTTATGTTTCCCAGTTTCTAAAGACACTATACCTATACGGTCCTTTGTGGTTTTGTCATATGTTGTAATAAGTGTGCTTCAATTTTGAAGTATTAACAATGTATGTAAAGTATGGGTCGTTATAGTTGGTATCAGAGGGAGGTTATAGTCAACCTTTGGAAACTAGGATGTGAAAGCCTTAGTAAGAACCCTAAGGATAAGACTAAGCATAGAACACAATCTTAGTGTTTTAGAAATGGCCTTGAATAACCTAGGATAAGACCATAAGCATGAAAATTTTATTCTTGAATTATGTGGTTTCCTATTATAATTAGTGTTTCTCACACTATTCTTCTTGGTTTTAGTCAATGGCTGGAACCCGAAGGAACCGTGTTAATGCGGAATGCGATGGGCAATGCAATGATTGTCCCCCTGAGCAACCAAACGATATGGGAGCTGGAATGCAAAATCTTGTAGCCATGCTCACACAACTTTCTCAAGCTATGAATCATGCAGGATTTCCAAACGAGCAAAGGAGGGAGCAACATTCTGTTGAATCCTTCATGAGGCAGCGTCCACCTTCTTTCAGCGGGTCTACTGATCCATTAGTTGCTGAACAATGGATTAGTACTACTGAAAAGATATTTTCAGTTCTTCAATGTTCTGAGCATGATAAAGTCATCCTAGCAGTGTACCGTTTGGAAGGAGATGCTGATCAATGGTGGAATATTGTTAAGAATACGAGGCAAAGGGATGAAATTGAGTCTATGGAATGGGACAAGTTCAAGAACTTATTTTTCAATAAGTACTTCCCTCGTATTCTCCGAACAAAGATGGAGAAAGAGTTTCTTGAACTGAAGCAAAGGGATGATGAATCTGTTAGTACCTATGAAGCAAATTTTACAGGACTTGAAAGGTACGCTTCTGGTATTATTATCCAACCTGAGAGTAAGATCGATCGATTCTTTAGTGGCTTAAAACCAAGTCTTCGAAGGGCGTTAGCCATAAGGGACTTCAATAGCTACGAGGAAATCGTTCGATGTGCTCTCAAAGTCGAGATGGAGATTGGAGTAACCCATCAGTCACATGGGTTTGATAAGAAGAGGAAGATGGAATTCAAAGGAAACTCTAAAGAGCACACTGAAAAGAAGATGAACTTTCCATTATGCTCAAAGTGTGGAAAGAAACATGGAGGGAGTTGTCTTAAAGGGACAAGTAAATGTTTTAAATGTGGAAAGGAAGGTCATCGGGCATTTGAATGCCGTGATAATGGGAAGAAGATGTCTAATGATGCAAACAAAGGAAGGGATACACAGAATGAACCTACTACACTTCAATGTTTCAAGTGCAAGGAGATGGAGCATTATGCCAATCAATGCCCAAATCCAAGGGTTGATGATGATGGTCGACGTCAACAAAATCTTAAGGCTAAAGACAAAGGAAAGTCACATGCAATTTCTATCAGCGATGTGGAGTGCGATAACGATGTGGTGAAAGGTACACTTACCATCCACTCTAAAGTAGAAAATGTTTTATTTGATTCTGGATCCACCCACTCTTTTATTTCTAAAGAATATTCTAAGGGTATCACCGTATTACCTCAACAATTAGATGTTGAGTTAGCCGTGACAACACCTAATGGCACATCAATCGCATCAAAAGTTTATAATTCTTCTCCGATCGAAGTTTGTGGGAAAGTGCTTCCTGCAAATCTTGTGATCCTTCCTTTAGTGGAATTTGATGTGATTCTTGGCATGGATTGGCTTTCTCTACATGGAGCTCATATCAATTGCCAAATAAGGGAAGTCACATTTCATATTCCAGATCAATCTACGATCGTCTATCAATACAAGGATGAACATTACCTTCCAGTGGAAATTTCTTCCATCTTATGGGTATTGATTCCACTAAATGAAGGTTATTTATCTCAAATAGTTGGTGAGAAACTCACGATTAAGAATATGCCCATTGTACGGGAGTTTGATGATGTCTTTCCGGAGGAATTGCCGGGTCTTCCACCAAATCGTGAAGTTGAGTTTTCAATAGAACTCGTACCGGGTGCTTTGCCTATTTCAAAGACACCTTATAGAATGACCCCTGTTGAGTTGCAGGAATTGAAGAAGCAACTCCAAGAGAATCTTGATAAGGGATTCATACACCCTAGTGCGTCACCTTGGGGAGCACCTGTTCTATTTGTTAAGAAGAAAGATGGATCAATGAGACTCTGCATTGATTATCGAGAACTTAACAAGATCACTATCAAGAACAAATATCCTCTCCCATGCATTGATGACTTATTTGACCAACTACGCGGAGCTCAATACTTTTCCAAGATTGATCTTCGTTCAGGGTATCATCAATTAAGGGTCAAAAGGGAGGATATACCAAAGACGGCTTTCCGTACAAGGTATGGACACTATGAATTTATAGTGATGCCATTTGGTCTTACTAATTCCCCTGCTATCTTCATGGATCTAATGAATAGAGTCTTTAGAGACTATCTTGATCAATTTGTGGTAGTCTTTATAAACGATATTCTTGTCTATTCAAAGAGCAAGGAAGACCATGAAGATCACTTGAGAATTATATTGAAGACCCTGAGAAAGGAGAAGCTTTATGCCAAATTTACCAAGTGTGAATTTTGGCTTCAAAAAGTTGCATTTTTGGGTCATATAATCTCAAAAGAGGGGATATCTGTGGATCCAGCAAAAACAGATGTTATCGAAAGATGGTCGAGACCAACCACAGTAACTGAGATCCGAAGTTTTCTTGGTTTGGCTGGATATTATCGACGTTTTGTAAAATATTTTTCACGATTATCTAATCCACTCACCAAGTTGACTCGGAAAGGAGTTAAGTTTGTCTGGACAGAGGAATGTGAAGAGAATTTCAAGGAGTTGAAAAGAAGGTTATCCAGTGCACCTGTGCTCACATTGCCTTGTAGTGGAGAAAGGTTTGTGATCTACAGTGATGCATCCAAGAAGGGATTGGGGTGTGTTATTATGCAAAATGATATGGTGATAGCTTATGCCTCACGACAGTTGAAAATCCATGAGCAAAATTACCCAACACATGATTTGGAGTTGGCTGCGGTAATCTTTGCATTAAAGATTTGGAGGCATTACCTTTATGGTAAAAGGTGTGATATTTATACTGATCATAAAAGTTTAAAGTATATTTTCACACAAAAGGAGTTGAATATGCATCAAAGAAGATGGTTGGAGCTGATTAAGGATTATGACTGCTCAATCCATTACCACCCTGGGAAAGCAAACAAGGTGGCAGATGCATTAAGTCGACAAGACCATGCTAGTTTATCCATGATGAGGATCACAAAAGATCCAATATTTATGGATTTACAAAGGATGGATCTTGGAATTATAATGGAAGGGGAAAAATCTTATCTTTCTCAAATGAATGTTCAACCATCTATACATGTGAAGATTAAAGAGGCACAGAAAGAAGATGTCGCGTTACAAAAGAAGGTGAGAAATGTTCCTGAATTCAACCTTGATTGTGATGGGATAATAAAGTTCAGGAATCGGGTTTGTGTTCCTCCCATCCCAGAATTAAAGAAGGAGCTGCTGGATGAGGCTCATAGTTCTTCATTCTCTATTCATCCTGGAAGCACGAAGATGTATAGGGACCTGAAAGAGTACTTCTGGTGGGATGGCATGAAAAGAGATGTTGCTGAATTTGTCTCTCGATGCTTGGTTTGTCAACAAGTTAAAGCCGAGAGACAGAAGTATAAGGGGATGTTACAACCATTACCCATACCCGAATGGAAATGGGAAAACATCACTATGGACTTTGTCACAGGACTTCCTAAAACATCCAAAGGCAATAATGCTATTTGGGTCATAGTTGATCGTCTTACAAAGTCTGCACACTTCATTCCTATTAGAGAGGATTTCTCTCTAGATCAGCTTGCCAGGATATATGTAAAGGAAGTGGTAAGATTACATGGAGTACCACTTTCTATTATATCTGATCGGGATCCGAGATTTACCTCGATGTTCTGGCGAAGTCTTCAGCATACTCTGGATACAGAGTTGAGTTTCATCACTGCTTATCATCCCCAGACAGACGGTCAGTCTGAGAGAACAATTCAAACCCTAGAAGATATGTTGAGAGCTTGCTCTATGGATTTAAAAGGAGGTTGGGATCAACACCTACCTTTGGTAGAATTTTCTTATAATAATAGCTTTCACTCCAGTATTCAGATGGCTCCTTATGAAGCTCTCTATGGAAAGAAATGCAGGACTCCAACTTGCTGGGATGAAGTTGGGGAAAGAAAGCTATTAGGACCTGATCTCGTTGATGAAATGGCAGAAAAGGTCAGATCTATTCAACAACACATAAGAGCAGCTCAGAGTCGACAGAAAAGATATGCCGACAACCGAAAAAAAGACCTAGAGTTTGAAGTGGGTGATAAAGTGTTCTTACGAATATCTCCCTGGAAGAGGGTTATGAGATTTGGAAAGAAGGGGATGTTGAGCCCTAGATATATCGGTCCTTTCGAAATACTGGATCGTGTTGGGAAGGTAGCTTACCGATTGGCGCTTCCACCGAATCTCTCTCAAGTTCACGATGTGTTCCTTGTATCTCTCCTGAGAAAGTACATACCAGATCCTTCACATGTACTCAGCTCAGAAGTTGTACCGCTGGAGCAAGATCTTTCTTATGAAGAACAGCCGATAGAGATTCTGGATCGTAGCGAAAAAGTCCTACGAAACAAGACCACTCGCTTGGTGAAAGTTTTATGGAGGAACCACCAACTTGAAGAAGCTACATGGGAGCTTGAGGATATGATGAGGGAGAAGTATCCTCATCTGTTTGTTACAAAGTGACGAATTTCGAGGGAGAAATTCTTTTTAAGGGGGGTAGAATGTAACACCCGAGACTTTTATGTTATATAAATTATCAAAGGAATCTTTTTCTACACAACACTTGCTTGACTTTCTTTATACGCAATCACGACCTTCCTCGATAGCTTGCGTCGTACGCAATACCGAGTTTCACTAAACAACAATATGCTATTAAAACTAGCCGTTATGAATAGTAATAACCACTTTTTAAAATTTTATAAATTTTATTTTTCAAAATGGACTTCATTTTTGGACTCAGAATATCGAAATTAGCCAAGGGTGAAATTTTGGTATTTTTCTGAAAACTTTCAATTTTTGATGAATAGTGAAACCACTAAGTGGTAGGTTAAAAAACAGAATTTTGCATAAAACTTAATTTTACCGCTTCTGTGAATGGAATTTCGAAAATCCGAGAGACTCGGTTAATATCAAGGACTAAAATGTGGTTCAATGAGATGAAAATAATTTTTTGGTGAATAGTAACTTTTTACGATTTTTACCGCGGTTAATAGTAAATAGGGTAACTAAGGGTAAATATGATATTAATATTACCGTAACACATGTCCTAATTCTATTGGACAAGTGTAATTCGACCAAAAACAAACTTAGGAATAAAATATGACCATTTAGGCCCACTTGGATTAGATTAGGACATTTATTATTAATTTATTTAAAGAAGGGTTAAAATAGTTAAAATCAAAGTTTAATAAGTAAATCATTTTTAATATGGGGTTATACATAAGATAAATTCAATTGTAAATATTAATTAGAAAGCTAAAAAGATTTCCTACATGATTATATTTTATTTGTAATTTTTAGACATTAAATAATTTAATTTATTTATGACATAATGATGATGCAGTAATTATCTTATTAATGAAATATTGACATAATTGATGTTATAAACACAAAAATAAATATAATTTGAGACTTTTTATGAATTCCACTAATTTTCTAGGTTACTATGATATATTAGTGTCGATTTAATCAACTTGGTTCGAACATATAATTCTTTTATGACTTTCCAAAAAATCATATATCAAATAGTGTCAAAATTGACACAAAATAGTTTTTAAATCAAATATTATATTATTAATTGTTATTTTATTCCTAAAATCTAAGGTTCGGCAAAATGACTTAGATAAGGATATATATATTAATAATAAACAATTTGGGGTTCGTTTGGCATGTTATAGTAAGTGTATTAACCATATAGTGAAGGAAAACAAAAAGACACGGTAAAAGTTAAAATAATTAACTTAGAGTTAAATCTAATTGATAAGGTTAAAATAATACCCTAAACTTGTCTAAATCCTATTGGTTGATAGGATTTCGACCCATCCCCACTTTATCTTCGAAATAAGACCCTTTGGAACCATTATAAACCGATTTTGACTTTAATATAAAATAATATTTTGAGATATTCCTAAGGTGCCCCTCTCCTCCCTTATAAAAGGGCACCTCCTCCCCCTCCTCCTCACACCAAATTGAGCACTCAAGCTCGGCCAACCCCTGCCATTTTCTCCTCTACACTTCCCTAGAATAATCCTAGAGGTACTGGTCTTCTCCAAAGACCAATCTTAGTTCCTTAAGTGGAGGATTCAAAGAAGCGTTCCAAAGAAGAGGTAATATCCATTACCGATCTTTTCAATTTCTTTCTTCTTCAACTTCTTCTTCTTTAGTTGTTTCATTATAAATTAATAACATCAGTATTACTTACATACTGATATGTTATTATAAATATGAAACAACCCTAATTCACCTTCTATCCATCCTACGGAAAAATGAAATCACCACGCGTGCGTACGTACGAAATATCGTCTCCACGCCGTGGTGTAATCTATTTTCCACCATCACCTTACAAGGATGGGTATAATGGTGTAATGAGTAACTACATATGATTATTATGAAGTAATATTGATACTTAAATAATATATATACTCCAATACAATTCCACGATCATAGGAACGATATCATCACTCGTGCGTACGTACGGAATACCGTCTCCACGATGTGATGCGACTCGTTCTACATGATCTTCATTTCATAATGATTATATAAATGAATTGAATAAATGAATATGGTATATAATACACTAATACCATTCTGGAAATGAATTATCTATAACCTAAAGATAAGAATAAGAATTTATTCGACAAAACACGCATAAGAACAAATAGTTATAAAGACCCGAGTAACAAGTAACAATGAAATATTACTAACAAGAAGCTAATAATATGACTATATATGATATCATATAAATATGTATGATTCTAGAATAAGTCAATAACATTATTTAAACCATTATACAGGAGCTTCGGACACGTACAAAGCTAATCGGACCTAAGGTAAGGGAAAATACCACAATCTCATTTTTATCCGAGATTGTTTATTCGTAAGTATTTACTAGGGTGTATTTTATCATCCACATCCATGTTCCCTCAATATGTAATATTGTTTCCATCCACTTACAATAGTTTAAATCCAATTTTACCCTTCGGTGAGTTTTTTAGTAAAGAATATGAACAGAATCTTTTGACGTTTTTTTCGGACGAGGTACTTTTTGACTTTTCCGACAAAGGTACGAAGAATGTTTTTTTTAACTTATACGGCATGAATGGATTTTTAAAACATTATTTCCAAGAAGCTTCCTTTACAAGTTTTCAAGTTTATTTTTAATCAACTTCTTTTAGTTTAAAGTTGTATGACATGTTAAGAAAGGAAAAATGTTCTTGAAGTAGAAAGGATATTTTCCTGAAGAATAAAGTTCAAGTGTTTTATCAAAATTATTTTCCATCTAAGATAATAAAGGGTTCTGTTTTTATCCATATTATTACATTGATTTGATCATGTTGTGATGGAATTATTTTTATGAATTCCATTATCTTATATGAATTGATTTATGATGTCATGATGTTTCAAGAATCCCATTTTTGTTACATGTGTTATGCGATGATGTATGTTTTATGATTATGTGGCACACATAAGAAAGGATTCATTATAAGATGGGTGGGACCTATATCTCCCTCCAATGCATTGGGTAAAGATTTTATATCTCATGATATAGACATGGCTGGAACAGAAGGTTATTTCGGTTCAGTGATACAGGACTGAAACGAGGAGTGAACTCGGTTCAGAAAAAGACTTTGTCCACTAAGATAGTCTTGGCAATGAGTCATGACTAACAAGAAATGATTTTCCATGATTATGTGTGCATGCCACAAAGTTTCAAGTTTTATGTTATGATTATGAGGATCTCATTTTCACTTCTATGATGTATTCCATGTTAAGATATTATGATCTCTTTTGCAGGTTTTGATTTTCAAAAAGATATGATATGATTTTTATTTCCTTTATTTTCCCTTGCTGAGCATTTGAGCTCACCCTTTTATGTTTTCTTTTCCCCAGGTCAGGAAGATGGATATTAAGTAGAATATGCTAAAAGGGACCCTAGATATGATGAAATAAATGGGAGACACTGTAGAAGATTTATGAACCAGTTGTTTATGTTTCCCAGTTTCTAAAGACACTATACCTATACGGTCCTTTGTGGTTTTGTCATATGTTGTAATAAGTGTGCTTCAATTTTGAAGTATTAACAATGTATATAAAGTATGGGTCGTTATAATGATGATTTGTGAAACCACCCCTGGAATCAATATCTTTACATTGATTCACTTTTGTCCTTGTTATATGACGTTAAACTATACAACACTTTTGTCTGGTACGACAATAAACTACAATATTCTTTGATTTCCTCATTTGAGAAGGAACCATAATTAACATTGATTCTTTTTCAATCATGGTTTTCATTTTCAAAAGACTACGTACATACATGGTAATACCTAAACTTTTTATCTTAGGTTAAAACCATCATTTCACTAAAGTCCCCTTTCACCCTTCACATGTACGAACCAAATTTGTACAAAGGGTAGTTCTAGAACTACGTGGACTTGATTCCCATCCTTATGGGATACGTAGGAACATTTGAGTGTCCCTCGAATCCAGTCCCATGTCTTTTGGGCCTAACCCCAAATTTCACTTTCAGTCCCTTGGCTGAAAAGTCTTCATGAAAACACACACTGTGTATTCATTATTATGGTCCAAATTATATGACCTTAAACTAAGATCACTCATACTTTCGTCCTGCACGACGTTAAACTACATTTCAAGAACTACGTATGGCTTGATTCTCATTCTTATGAGATACGTAGTGAAGTCCAAAATTTCAATTTAGGACCCAGCCACAACATGATTATGGTTTTCATTGACCTATATATCTCTATATACATTGGACAATACCCATCTTTATGTATTATAATCCTAACCTTAAATATTTTCAGATCTTCATAACCCTTTTCATGACTTCTAGTCACAAAAATGTAAAACTTCTGAGAATTATTTTGCCTGACTATGCAGCACGTGCCCATAGGTGGCCTTGCATAAACAGTCCACATAACAGACTTGTCAGCCAAAAGATGCTATTTTATTTAACTATGCAGCCAATGCCCATAGGTGGCCCTGCATATTTCAACCCCCTAATGGGTTTTGTTAAATAATAGTAACTTCATTCTTGGGAAGAATGCCTCTTTTGTCCTTATTTGTCTTAAACGACAGTATGTAGGGATCCACAAAAATAGCCATCCTTAACATATTTGTCCCATATCCTTTTTCATGATCTGAAAGTATTCAAGTCTATGGTTTATTCTTCTTCCCTACGTTTGGGTCAGACCTTCGTAGGAGTGATATTCATCCAGTTCTTCGATATTCTTGTTTGGAAATATCTTCTCCATATTCAAGTACCTCTTTCCATACCACAAACTCTATGCTTTAGAAAATTTGAATCTCCATAAACTTTCACTGGCTTTTAGCACTAGGAAAGTAAATTTATGGGAGTTCTTTTGCCTGACTATGCAGCACGTGCCCATAGGTGGCCTTGCATAAACAGTCCACATAACAGACTTGTCAGCCAAAAGATGCTATTTTATTTGACTATGCAGCCAATGCCCATAGGTGGCCCTGCATATTTCAACCCCCTAACGGGTTTTGTTAAATAATAGTAACTTCATTCTTGGAAACTACTTCTTCTAATGCCTTTTAGCTCTTTTTTCATATCATTCCTCAGATTCAAATATTCTTAAGCCATAGTTTACATTTTTTCCCTCATACTTGAGTATGGTAAATATGTTTTCAGATAAATTGTCAAGGAATTGAATCAATTTTAATCCATTTTCGGTCAAAGCTATTTCGACCTTAAACATTATCCCCTTTATGTCCGGCGTGCATGACTTTAAACTGCCCACACAAAAGACAAAGGAACTCTGAATAAAAGTCAAGTTCCAGCTCACTAAATATACATTTTTTTGTATGATTTAGGTAATATTGAGCAGTTAAAAGATTCAAAGTTTGTAGGATTATTTGTAATAATCCTAGTAAAAATCAAACTATGCTTACTAGGCCCATTGGCTTAAGTAAATCCGAAGCAGGTAATGGAAGAATGCAAGTACAAATGATTGAAGACAAAAGTGTTTTTCATTGATACACAAGAGTTACAAGGACATCCACAGACTAGAGTCTCTTCTTTTCTTTCAAGAATTACAAGAGGCTTTCAAACATAGCACTTCATTTGATTTACGGCATCCTGATCTTCATTAGCAACCACCTAGAATTCATTCATTCAACTGGATACAATAAGAGATGCAGTGATACCAGCTCTTCTTGGAACAATTGTAAAAGGATGTTCTTGAGTGCGGTTTGAGAAAATTTTCTGCTGATCAAACAGTGACTCTGTTTCTGTCCAAGAGACTTGGAAGATGGATACATGGATTTAAGAATGGAGCATTGGAAGTAAAGAGCCATTTGGAGAGAGTACTCTTTTCAGATATTGCTCTAATACCATGTTTGTCTTCTCTCCACCAACCGGCAGTGGAAAACATTTCAGCCCATGGGTTTGCCATTTTCATATCTGCAAGGGAATGACATGGAGGAAGAATTTGAAAGTTCACACCATTGTTGTTACTCTTAATGCACAGCATAACCGAAATAGAGAAGTAGCAGTGCAGCTGCATCTCAGGTGTATAATTGTTTTCATTTGGAACATTGACTCCTTGCAAGTGACCATGACCACATAGAGATAGGTAGATGCTCTGTGGGAAATTAAGATGATATTTCTTCAAGTACTTAGCCAAATCTGGAAGAGTGCTGTCGCAGATGTCATAGTAATCATGGCCAATGATGTTCATCATGTCATCAATCTGCTTGCTAGCCAATTCATAAGCCGTTCCAATTCCCTTGGGAACCACTGAATCTGCACAAAAGATGAATAAACTAACTCTTAAATGGGTTTATTTTTCATAAATTTTGTAAAGAAATTTGAAAAAATGGCTAAGGCATTAAGGCGCGCAAGTATTCACATGCCGCGCTAGTTTTCGCCGTGCAAGTATAAACCGCGCAAGTACGAATACCTTTACAGGAGCGCGACATCAAGGAAAATAGAGCAGACTTGCGCGGCTTAGGTGACCTGCGCGGCGAGAGCTTGAGAAGGTATGAAGTCCGGAAATCCGGATACTTGTACGGAGGTGAGGCCGTGTATTTATAGGCCCGGAGGCCTATTTGCGCGCCATACCCAGAGCATTTAGGGCCTGCGCGACGCAAACTTGCGCGCCTCCCTCTGCGCACTGAAGACTTGCGTGCCTCCCTTTTCCTTTGGAGGGATTCGATTTCCTCAGAGTCAAATCCTCATTTCTCTCCAGATCCATCTCTGAGGGGGGACTTTTGTTGACGCTCCTTTCGTCACAGAATCTAAAGATCGGAAAAGGGAATATCTCAGCTGAAAGTGATTAATCCTTTGAAGAAAACATCAAAAATCGACAAAGGCATGAACAAAGGATCAATAGCAAATCCACCGCGCAAGTGATACCACTGCCGCGCAAGTATACTTGCGCGGCTACCTTGGTCGTGCAGGTGACTTGCGCGACCTAATTGGTTACCGCCCGGTAACCGCCCTGGGTCTTCTTTTGCCTATAAATAGACCCTGTGGGCCCCCCATTCGAAAAGATCATTTTCCAGAAACTCGGATTGAAGCTCCCGACGCCCAAGTCTCTTCTCAAAGCTTCCAGAACACTTCTAAGGTAATTTCTTACCTAGAACGGAAGATCTAAAGAGAAGAAGGAAGGCCTAAGTGTTGAAACTTATCAAACACATGCGCGCCGACTTAATTCCTTCAATATAACTTGCGCGTCCCTTCTCTGGAAGAACCTCAAGAGGATTGTAAAGGGTTTTCAAAAGAGTCGCTCAAGCATTTCAATGCTGGTTGAAAATCGCGCAAGTACCACTCATGTCGCGCAAGTATACTTGCGCGACCAATACTTGCGCGCCGCCGCAGGACTTGCGCGCCTTTCAAGACTTGCGCGCCCCTATCTTTTTGGGTGCCCATCTTGCCCATTTTACCCCTCTTAAGCCATTTCACCTTTCCTATTCAAGATTCAGTCTTCAAGATACTCTTCAAAGCCATTTATGGCATGATTTCTTGATTTGACATCCTTGTCTGGAAGGAATTCTGTGAAATATCTCTCAAAACCTAGTGATTTAAACATCTTTATGTCACCAAAGATTGAGAGTTCATTCATTCAACCTCATCCTTTAAAGATGAGAGAATCCTTAACCTGGGTCTCCTTTTCAGGAATAATCCCCAGTTATAAAACCTTTGATCTGGGCATCCTCCTCAGGAGTAAGCCCCAAATCTTAATCCTTAACCTGGGTTTCCTTTTCAGGAATAAGACTCAGTCATAACCTTGGGCTTCCTTTTCAGGAATAAGCCCCAAGTCCCCTTGAAATTCTCTTAACCAGTCATAAATTACCTTTGATTTGGGTTTCCTTTTCAGGAATAAAACCCAATCATAAGTCCCCTCCTAACTTGGGCATCCTCCTTAGGAGTAAGCCCCAAGATTAGAGTAATCAAATCTCCATGAAGCACATATAACTTTATGGACCCTGTTCATGGATTTTCTCCCTAAAAGTAAATCCTAAACCTTCGTCTATTTGGGCAGTCATCTATACATAAGCCCCAAAACAAATTCTTATGATTGCATCTTTTATGGAACAATTGTCTAAATTTTACCAATACCTCTTGTTTCTCACACCGAGCATGACTCACATGAGCTTAGAGTGTAAAAGTAATTATGACATTCATCTTTGAGCCATCAATCATAAACATCATATCCCATTCCTTGAACTACGTGGGTTCTGATTCCTTTTCCAAAAGAAAGGATACGTAGGTAGCCCATTTATGGGTTCGATCCCAACATTGAAATAATCTATGTCCTTCTGAATGACGATAAACTTCAAGTGCCCCACTGAGTGGCTTTAAAACCAGCCTGGTCATCAAAATGACCAAGAGACTTTTATATAAATGTTTTGAAGGATACTATTGACCACGAATCTCTAAACAAATATAGATGATTCTATATTGATGAAGAACCTCGAATACATATAAAAGATTCTCTAAATTTCTTGCATATTTAATCGTTGATTGTTAAAACTAAAGGAAAGCTCATTTTATACTTGGTAATGTAATAAGGATTCACGAACATAACTTAAATCTATAAAGAGAGTCCCGGAGTAGACAATAATTCCCCTCAAAAAGGTGTGATGAGTCCGACCTCCCATCCTCTCGACCAATGCAAATTCCTAAGCCTCATTAGCCCACAAGCTAATGAGCGCCTGCATTTGGAAAGTAGGTCCAAACGGATGTGGAATCATTGGATGTTTCCGGTTCTACGAACAAACCCGTTAGAAACCGATCGGAACGTTTGAATCTCCCGTCCAGGAGGTCATCCCCGGATTCCGCGCGAAACAGCATTCAAGAAGATCCTAACATTAGACGAATAGAGTTTTATGAAATGAACTATGATGACATCTTTACAATGTATCTTGCATTCACCACAAATGCATACAATGAAATTCATACCATAAATTCACTTATATTCCTAGATTTAAGCATCACCAAGCACGAAAAACAAGTCCAGTGTATAATTGGATTTCACGACAGGAGTGAAAAGAACTAATGAAAGGTATTATATACTCAATGTTTATGAGTGAGATGTTGATACAAGGAAAAGATTCCTATATCAAAATTTTGACCGAGGATAGGGTGGAATCGACCTGATGTTTATGTTAAATGAAACAAATGGTGTACCACAGTTTGTCTGGAATTCCTACACAGAAATCCAATAGTCACTCAAGACTAACCAAGCCTCAATATGAACTATTCATTTAGTATGAAACACTGAAAGAATCACCCTAAACAATCCCAATAACATTTAATGATTTAGCATGGAATAAGTTCAATGATATCTTAGTGCATCAAGGATGAAATCAAGATCGAGGATATGACTGTCACTTAAGGAATTTTACACTAATATTATTTAGAGATTACCATAACAAAAACAATTATACAACTTGAATAAAAGTCCAACTAAACTGGTTGGTGTATCAAAACACCAGAGTCTCGGGAATTCATATCGAGAAGTGGGATGAAATTTATTCCTTTAACATAGAAGTCACTGTAATAATGTGATGACGTGAAATGTATTTAACACCACAAAACATTATAATTAACAAAAGTCTGCTATTTTTCCCAATGTTATGCACTCAACGGAGTTGCGTGCATGAACACATACTACCGCACGATGATACAGAAGAAAGGTGGCTTTTAACTCAAATGTTGGCGTACCGAACCATCCATTGTGTTGGAGAAGAGAGGGTCAAATGACCTATGAAGCAACTGACCATCACTAAAGCATGCCAAACCAGATGGAAATGAGAATTACTGATGCTCAAGACCAAAACAAATTTTATGGAAAACATGACCACCCATCTCAAAGAGGGATCTATTTTAAGCAAGGGGATGTGACTAGGGACAACGACATGTGAATGGTTCTATTCCAAACTAACTCATGGAGATACTCAAACTACCCTTATACAAGGTCTCAAATAGAGGACATAATAATAAGTACCATACCCAAGCCCTTTATATTTAATCACATTTATTTTTTATCATCAAAATATTTAATCAAAATATCAAGAACTATTTTTTAAAAACAATACACAAAGTACATGATCGTAACCAATTCCTCATGGAAAAAACATGAAATTTTTATCCAAATTCACTTTAAAACATTTTACATTAATTTAAATCTCATCCTAAAATAGGTAATCTATCACATGAATTCTTTTTAAGATGGTAAGCCGACCTAAAAGTGCCCCACTAAGACACCATAGGTTCAATAGAATGAAACCCAAAAACAATTATTTAATTATTAAGAGTCACAACACCCATATCAGGTTACCAGTTAAGAAACCTACACCTACTAGCCTACTTGGTCCTTGTTGTAACTTTTGGTAGTTAAACAATTAATTTGAAATTATAACACGCTCAAACATATATCAGCCTAGATATAAGGGTGGAGATCAACCCAATATGTGACTATACAATTTATAGTTTTTGAATTTGGCTCACAATCAATGGAAACCAATAAATTTTTGTAAAGAAACCAATTACCTAAAAAACATGCTAGTCGGTCATGAAAATAAGAAAAAAGAGAGATACATGTTGTAATCATAGAATCAGAAAAATTTAATAATATAGATGTGCTAATAGGAACAGATGGAAGATACAAGGAAAACATGGTATTAAAGAGGCATCATGGTAACATGCTAGCAAGATAAATATATCACCGAAACATGGTATCTAAAAAGGAATGATAAATAATTACAAGACATGGCATTAATGTAAGGAAAATAATTTAAATCAACAGGCAAACTAAAATTCACTGCATATCGTGGAACTATGCATGGAATATGAATTCCTATATTCCTATTATGATGAGTGAAATGCATCATCCATACCTTAATTGTCTGACGGTAAAATAATATAAGGTACATAAATCATAAATAGTAGAAATTACACAAATCACTCAAGGATAAATCATTTCAACTGTTATATTAAAAACCATGAACCTCAATTCCTAGCCCTAGCCACTTGGTCATTTCCCATACGTAGGGTGATCAGTCCTAGGAACAAATATTAACCAAACACCAACAAATTCCTAGTCTCCTGTCTACAAACCAAAAACATTATTAAAATGTAAAATATCACCTCAGATACCACTTTGTATCATCTCGACCCAACTCACCTCTAAGAAAATGGTTGGAACGATGGGTTACATAACCTCAAGTTCATCCCCCAAAATGCCAGAGGCTGCCAAATAGTATCTAGGGTCTTTTAACATGTTCGTTTGAAAGACTATGCCCTCATAGGTGATGGTAATTCACTATATAACGAAGAAAAATTTATAACAAGTATCATAAGTGTATAAATATGAATACAACTGTAGAAGAGAATGAATAAACTATAAATGTGGAAGTTGATAAATAAAACTAGATGGAAAATGGTGTCATGCTATAATGTCTGTTCAAAACTAAAAGCACAGAAAAAAGATACCCAAGCATACTGTCAACTACAAATTAATGACACAAAGTGAAATGACTACATCATGAGAAAGTGTCAGTCCTCTACCACAGTCTCCATCCTAAACAGAAAGAAACATTCATGCATTAGAAGCAACATGCTTCCCTTTGTCAATACCTGCATGAATATAATCCACTTGAGTATCAACGATGCCCAAGCAGGGTATGAGATGAAATATCAATAGGATGCCACCAAAAATGTCTAAACCATTCCATTTCGTGTAGTAATTAAATGAAGTGTGTCATTATATAATAGATTAAGGCAATCAATTAAGAGAAACCAAAATAAGATAACTCGGTCCGGGTTACCAATGGATCCCATCCCTAATAACCTTCTTTGGCCTAACCTGAAAGTCTGAAAGGGGTACCTGTAATAATCAGAATGCATATATGTATATATATAATCATATATATGCAATGTAAAACAAGGAAGAGGCATACCCTCAAGCTTGTGATTTGACATGGGGTCTAAATTTTGTGTCAACCATATGTGCATCAACACACAAGAAAGGATCACAACCCTCATGGGACTCAAGTGACATTAACACAAACCATCAATGAATCATTATTAATATCATAAAGTTTAGAGTTGGTGTCCAAGACCATATCGAAGATATCACAATGGTATATCATTCCAATTACACAATACCACCATGCCCATCAAAAGAAATCTCTTCAAATACCATGTCTCTATTGGAGAATGACTTCACCATGAGTTTTTCCTAATCTCAAAATGAAAGGGGTCTAGTATCATTCAAGGATTCGTGTAGCCACATTCCCAAAGGATTTGTCATCAATGGGTCATTTTGGAACTAGTATCACTGAAAAGTATTTAGAAAGTATGGGAATGTCTCGGTTTAGAAAATCCTAAGACACCACCCCTGGTGAATAGAGGTAATCCTTCCAGAATGGAGAGTCCTTGTATGTCCCTTAATATGGAACCCACATTCTCTATAAATTAGGAATTTAATAAAAATTTCACAGAATAGGTGTCATAGAGTTGGATTAATATTTGTAACTAAATAGTGTATACAACTCTACCACAACAAATGATCACTTAAACCAAGCATCTATAGGCAAATAAATTTATCATCAAAAGCAATAAAAACTAAAATATTAATTTATAAAGGCACAAGAAGATAATAATTGAAAATAAAATACATTCATTAGGAAATAATGAACCAAAAAAACCCAATTTCACTGTTCACAATTAACAAATATAAATTCTTTATTTAAAAATCAATAAAGGACATCACACAACTTGTGAAATTAATTAATTTAGTTAATTAAAAGATAATAGAAAATATGAAAAGAATATAGACACACCCTAATAGGTATCCAAATATGTTTCAATAATTTAATTGGGTTAATTTGTCTCAAAAAAGGTGAGAAGGTTCATCAAAACAATTTATTCAATATATAAAGGGTAAAAATTAGACCTCGCCAATTGGTACAAATGACCGTCAAAATGAGTGATTAAAATGAAAAAACAAATTGAATGGAAAAAGAGTATATTACCTACCTTATACTCGTAGAGGATCCTACACGATGTGATAAGAATTTATTTGACCGAAAATAGAAGAAAACATGCGATTTTAGAAAAATCCAAATTTCAATTAAGAACATTCCGTGACATATCGTGTGACAGATATAAAAAGGGATTATATGATTCATAGTACATGAGGTTAGACATACCGAGAGATATACTAAACAACTAATGGAGGAGAACATAGATGATAAATAAAGTCACATCGACAATCTAAAAAATATGAGGGGAGTAGGAGGCGCACCACCAAGGGGGCTGATATAGGGGAGATGCACATGGGAGGGAGGATTGGGGAAAAAAGAATATAAAGAAATATTAATAGGGGAAAAAATATATAAGTAAATAATAAGGAGATAAATAAATAAAATAATAAAAATAAATGGTTGATGAACTGAATCAATTAATTAAAATGGGATTACACCAATTTAATTATTTTTAATTAATCTCTAATTGTTTCTATTTTATTAAATATTTCAATCCCTCTTTAAATTTATTTAATTTCATTTAAATTATTTTTATTTTATTTTCAACTCTTTTATGATTTTATAGCATGAACGCAATGCTATGGAGCGATGTAAAAAATTACTAAAAACGTGAACAATTATTTAATTAATTTTAATTGTTGCAAGGGACCTCCAACATGGTAGATAGGCATGCTCCCTAAGTCACTTTAATGTTGTCGACTAAAAACATAAATGTTCCACAACTTGGTTTATGTCGATACGTTCCAAGCTTTTATATGTGAAAAATAATGATTTATCTAACCCAAAGAATAAATACCCACCTATATATATTTAGGTGTTATACATACATACACACATATATATACATATATGTATATTCTTAAATATACACATGAAAATGTATATAAAACTATATATATATTTAATCCCCATATATATAGATATACCTCAAATATAAATAGATCAATATTTGTGTCCGAAGTTAATAATAATAAAAATAATAAAAATTATTATTATTTAATTACACTCATCAATAGAACCAGGTAAAATTTAAAAACAAAAACCATAAAAAATATAGGTGTTATTAATATAATATTAATTACACATTTTTATTTAATTATAATAAATAAGAATATCACATTTATTATAGTGCCCAGTTATTACTTACATTGCGACAGAATTTATTAATTATGAAAGAAAATTATATTCTGTTATCTTCAATTCAAATAATAATATAAATAATAAAATAATTATTATTTCTAGATTCCAAACAAAAATATTTATTACCCAATTAAATTTACTTCGTGTCTGATCAGAAAAAAATTTGATGATCGCAAAAGTTATACCCTTTTTTGGGTAAAACAAATGTCTCAGATGTAATGGTGGCCTTAGATTTTAGATATAATTCTTGAGTTGAGAGAAATTAATTATTTTTTGTAAAAAATAGGAATAAAAAATTTATTAAAAATAACGAGGGTATTTTCTTATGTGAGGTTACCAAAAACCCAGTGAAAATAAATGTTATAAACTTCCTAGGGTAAACTCAGTGTTCTGGACATAGCGATGGTTTCATATTTAACATATAATGAACCTCTTGAGAGTTATTTTATTATTTTAAATAAACTCACATGCATATGAATAGAATAAATTTATTATTTTTATTCCATCAACACTGAGGGTCTATGCGTTACAGAACATCATACAGACTCATTTTTTAACTATTAAAATATTAATAGAATATTTCAATATTTTAAAGAAGACTATTAACATTCATATAATTTATTTCCATTTTAAATTTTAATCAAATTAATATCATAAAATTTATTTAAATGACAAATTGTAGTGTCAATAATCGGAAATAAAATGTTCTAACAGTAGGTTATAAAACCGGCCTGCCCAACTGACTAAAAAATTAATTTCTATTAATTTTTAATTTTTGTTCAAAACATAGAATGTGACAATAAGGTCTATAATCTTCATATTTTTATATTACACCATGAATGAATATTTGATACAAATATTTCAATTTCCACTAATGTTACATATTTTATGATATATTGATTCAAATGTTATAAATGTATCAATGGTTTTCATGGTCTCAATTTCAACTCATTAAAAATAATTTATATTATGCACTGTATTGTAATTATTATGGCAATGTTATAGACCCATGAATGTGTTTTCACATATTAAATCATGGATATTTTTAGATTTATGCTATGTTAAATCTTTAAATGAATTTCTAAATCAACAATTATCCACGTTGAAATGGTTTCCCTTATCAAACTTCATTCTTTGATATATTATTTTATTATTGCCCATATAATCATTTTATGGTGTATATAATAAAACATAAAATGTAATATCATTTCTTTGTTTATACTCATCATATTTTAGGAATGTTGTTTTGATCATACATTTAAGGGGATATTTGTTTTTAAATGGAAAATGATTTTTTGTTAAAACATTGTTTTAAATATTTTCAAAGACATTTATTTAAACTCATCCTCAAAGTTATTTTTTATTTCATGAATGTTACAATATAAAAATATTTTATTATCATAATAAAAGTTTCCATTATATTTATATATAATTTTATATGGTTTTAAAAAAGATATTTCTAAATTATTTTAACATGGTCCACTTTTCCCTCACATAATCAATAATTGAAAAGAATGTTTATTTTTAAAGAAGTTTGATTTTATCAGAATCAATAGGAACTGTTATTTTCCCCAATTTTCAATGGAATATTTTCAATATTATTTTTATGTTTTTATTATCTAATTTATTAACCATTAATGATTCTTTTTCATCCATAGGATAATGATCTTATGATATCATCCATATTATTTCTCTATAAATCTTATGATGATTTTTAAAGGTATTTTAATGAAGATAATTTTTTTACATAGGTAAATAATTAAATAAATGAGTAAAATATGTTTTCAAAAGAATAATTTTGAAAATGGAAACTTCCATGTGCATTATTCATGTAGGGTACATGAATTTTATTGATGATAATGGGTGAGATAGATAAATCTCGGAATGATTTGTGATCATGATACAACATAAACAATGGGTGATGCCAATATAGATTTTATGATGGGTATGAACAATACAACATATATGACTGGGGAGCCCAATATAGCTATGAAAGGCATTTTGTAATGATAATTATTTTTAATGAAATTTAGGATTGTGTTAACCAGGGAGGATTATTTTGTAGATTTAGCTAGGATACATTTATTTCTGACACTTTCTATGTTGTTAATTTTCAAAGATACTGAATTTCCTTTATTCAAGAATTTGGTATTTGATATTTACATTGATTCATATTGACAACACAATTATTAGTATTATGGATTTTTATTAATCTTTCCACTGTTAATGATTTATTTAATATTTCATTAATCATGATCCATGCATTGATGGGTATTTATCCTCTTAATTTATATTCATACATAATGATTATATCATCATACCATTATTGTTATATTATTCCCTCTAATGAAAATAAAATTTTTAATTCATATTTTTTTCCCTACTAAGTGTTTTTGAACTCTCTTCTTATGATACCATTTCCCAAGGCTATGAAGAATGATGTTCAATAATTTTTTTCTAGAAATATTTATTGTGTAGTTAATTGAATGGTAAATATTGATGATTTATTATGATGTAATAAATGTGTTGTAATAGGAAATATATTTCGTAAGGGCATTAGTATTGATAAAAAATAGTTTGTCCTAACTTCGCAATAAATATAACCCAAAAATTTTTATTGGATATTTATGTTATCCAAATTCTCAATTGGATGATATTTATTTAAAAGGGTTAAAATTGGATCATGATTATCTATATCAGAGTGAAATATGCATATATTATGTTATAAAACTAGTTACAAGAGTATGGGTTAGGGGATGTTAGAAATAATTAATAAGGGAAGCCTCTTACTTGAGTAATCAACTCATAATGACACCCTCCATTGTCCCCTAAGTGTCATCACTATTTGACCACACAACTCAAATCTCATTGATTGTGGAATTATTACCCCATAGTGATTTCACTAGCTTAAAGACCCAATGTCATCTCATTGTTCCACAAATGTCTCATACCAAGGTTGTACATATCAACCAAATGTATCTTCAACCAAGGGTTATATATGGTATAAAAACATGAGATACCATATAACAATCAAATAAAATATATAATATATGCATCTTATGTTGTGTATATCATACAGAACATAATGTTAGTGAGTCTAATAGGAGTCGACGACCAATTATACCCATCTAGTGCCAAAATTTCAGTAAAACAATAACATTTTGACTGTCCTAATCAATGGAATTTTGGATTAATAAAACAATTCGTTTTAAATTAATCATCCTAAATAAAATTATAAATTAAATCATCTCATATTTTATAATCAATTATATAATTCTTTTGGAAAATTCCCTATAACCTCATAAAAATAACATAATCAAATATCATGTGTTCTGAGGACCCCCTATTGTAACGTCCCGGTTCCAGAAGCCACACATAGGTTCCCCGTACCTGGTTTTCCACATGAACTCAAGCACATTTCCCCAAACTCTAGAGGCTACTGACTAAAAACGAGGGCCTTGGTGAGTCGGTGGGGAAACTATGCCCTCATTCGGTAATGTATACAACATTAGAACAACCAGACACAATATCGAAAATGATAAACAGCATAAAAAATGAACTGAATAGCAGAAGAAATGTATAAAATAATAATGATGCATCATGGTACATATGTCCATGGAATGAAGTAAACAAACCAACGTGCTGAAATACAACTGAACACAAGTACTAATGCAACAGCAAAGGAAAAACAGATGAGACACCCCTCAGCATCGTAAGCCTCGGCTCGGTCCCATGCTCTCTAGCTCCAGTGAAATCAAGAAGTAGAAGTAGAAGAGAGCTTTCCCTTATCTATACCTGCAACAACATAGTCTTCTTGGGACAAAAAACATGGCCCAAATATGTTGTGAGATAGAGTCCCAGTAGGAAACCACCCAAAGATTTGTGCCTAACAATCAACGAATATATGGTAGGTAAAGTAAAGTAAGCAGTAAACAAGATAATACACAATAGTAAAAATCCACAGATTCTATCACACATACTACAAACAAGTAAAACTAATCATGCAAGTAGAACAAAAAGGTGACCTATGGGTATTTATTACAGTCTAACCCCTAAGGTTCAACCTACAAGTAATAGCAAACCTCTAAGAGACACACACAGTCCCACCCCTCTGGTTAAGCTAATGAATAGACTCTCTGTGGAATCACTCACTGTCAATTCCCCCCAATAGTCTCGTATCGTACTAAAGGCTCTCTGGGGAAGCACTCAACGTCAATTCCCACTTTGGCCTTTGTTGAGGAACTACATACTCTCTGGGGAAGCACTCAATGTCAATTCCCCATGTGGTCTCGCATCGTAATTAAAGACACTCTGTAGAAGCCCTTCCGTCCATTCTCCCTATGGTCCACTACACTAGGTTCTCGCAGCCCTGTGAAAAATAACATGCATAGCGCACATGTATCATCCAAGTAAACCTCAGGAACTACCTGGCTATCATTCTATGGCCCAGCAGCAAAACAACACAACAATTCCACTATCCTACAACTAGGAATGGAAACTAGAAAAACACCTAATAAGAAAAATTTTCAAGGCAAAGCACAAGAACAAAATATAAATTATGCAAATTTACAAGAATTTATCTCTACTCTAGAAATCATGCAAAGAAGGATATAACATGGGAAAAACAGGAAACACACAATACCCCATTTAAGGGTATTGGTGTAATTTTCACAAAAATACTCAAAGAATTTATTTAAAAAGGCACAAACAACCTAACATGATGCTAGGGGATTGATATACTTGAACCACGATGCCTGATTCTCCTCATAATGGCGTAGATCTAAGAAAATGCACAAAATTATCAACCCAAAATAACTTGAAAATGAGGAGTAACCATGGAACAAGGATAAATAATAAGAGAGAGCTTACCGCTGCGATTCCAACGCAATCGACATGACTCAAATCGGAGAACCGACGGAGGCTCAGGGATCCGGAGAAGAAACATGGCCGTACGGGTTGCTCTCGGACAATGAAACTGGAGAAGGGGTGTGTTCTGTCCGTCAGGTGTGACCCCAGTGCGTTTAATGAAAAAAAGAAAGTACATGTTGTGTACTAGGTTTTTTCTGTACTCCAACAAAATCGGCCTCCATGTCACCCCTACACACCGTGTGTGTGGCTCGGACATGGCCAACACACGACTTCGAGCGGGAAAACAGTACACGAGGTGTACTCAAAAGTACACGGTGTGTACTTCAAAATTATCCAGAAACTTTATCTTTCCCAAAAACTCTAGAAAAAGGAATAACATACCTGAAACGAAGATCCGGGTTATTAAAAAATTTCCCCCTTGAGGAAATTTGCCCCCGAATTTCCCTAACGAGGCGGAGAAGGAGAAACCCCAAACAGCTCTAGCCACTACGATAATACATCAGCGTCCCTCTCCCAAGACTCGTCCTGTACTCACCCATGCTGCCATAGCACCCGTACCAAAGGAACAGACCGGCCATGAAGAACATTCATACTGCGATCGAAAATCCGGATGGGATGATCCTCAAATGATACATCTTCTTCGAGCTCAACTTCCTCAGGCTGAAATACATCAGACGGGTCTGAAAAGTAACGACGGAGCTGAGAGACATGGAAGACGTTGTGCATGGCCTGATACCTCTGAGGTAACTGCAACCGATAAGCAATCGGACCCAATCTCCCCAATACCTCAAACGGACCAATGTTCCGTAGTGAAATCTTACCCTGTCTCTGAATCCTCTTATGTCCCAACCTCAGTGCGACACGCAGGAAAAGCCTGATCACCGACCTCGAACTCCAGAGGTCATCTCCGATGATCAGCACAAGACTTCTGTCGAGACTGTGTTGTAGCCATTCTCTTCCCAATCAACTCTATCTGCTCTGAGGTATCCTGAACAAGAAGAGGTCCCAACAAAGCTGCCTCTCCTGCCTCCATCCAGTATAAGGGTGATCGTCACGACCTACCGTACAAAGCCTCATATGCTGCCATCTGAATGGTCTCCTATAAACTGTTGTTGTATGCGAACTTCACCAGATAAATGTGCTTATCCCAAGAACTACCAAAGTTTAGGATGCAAGCATGGAGAATATCCTCAAGCACCTAGATCATGCAATTGGCTGGCCATCTGTCTGGGGAAAGTATGCCATACTCATAAGTACCTGTGTAACCAAAGCCTTCTAAAGTCCCTACCAGAACCGATAAGTAAAGTGTGCATCCCTATCTGAAACAATGGAGTGTGGAACTCCATGCAGACGTAAAACATCCTAGATGTATAGTAATCCCATATTATCAACACTGAAGGTCTCCTTGACCGGCAAGAAGTGAGCAACCTTCGTAAGCCTATCAACGATAACCCAAATAGCATCATTACTTCAAGGTGACCTCGCCATCCCGATCACGAAGTCCATCATGAAATCGTTCCACTTCCACTATGGAATGGGTAACGGCTGTAAAATGCCTACTAGTCGCCGATGCTCTTACTTCACCTACTGACATGTAGAACACCTCATGATGAAACCAGCAACATCCTTCTTCATACCTGGCCACCAGTACTGGCAATGAAGGTCCTGATACATCTTGGTGACACTAGGATGAACTGCCCAAATAGAAGAATGTAAATACCGCATCAGCTCCTCGCGTATGTCTACTGGCACCCATACACGTCCATGGAAAGGCAAGATATCATCCTCGCCCATTTTCCATCTAGGAAGAGGGTCATATCCTAACACACTCTCTCGTAGGACTAAGCCTTCTCAGTCAGATAGCTTCCTCATCCGTACCCGATCAAGAAGTCTAGAGGTAACAGATACAGAAGATGGGTAATTCTATCCCTGTCTATCCTTCACCTCCAGATGCATCTTAGAGAAAAGAGTCATAAGCTTCCACTCACTGCTGGCCTCTAGAACTGCTTGAATCTGAGTTCTCCTACTCAACGCTTCTGCCACTACGTTGCCCTTTCCCGGTGTATAAGCATGATCAAAATCGAAAGACTGAAGATACTCGACCCACCTGTGCTGTCTTAGATTTAGATCACACTGAGTAAATATTTACTTGAGACTCTTGTGTTCGGTGAAAACCAAAAAGTGATCTCCCAGAAGATAGTGTCTCCAACAATGTAAGGCATGAACAACAGCTACCAACTCCAGATCGTGCGTCGGGTAGTTCCTCTCATGGGGCCTCAACTGCCGAGACCTGTATGCAACGACTCCATATCCCTGCATGAGCACAGCTCCCAGCCCGATACCTGAAGCATCATAGTAAATAGTTTAGCTCTTGACTGGCTTTGGAAAAACTAGTATCGGTGCTGACGTCAACCTCCCTTTCATCTCCGGAAATGCTGAATCACAAGAATCTGACCATAAGAACTTCACCCCCATCTTCGTTAGAATGTCAACAGTGTTTATAGGCATAAAAATTCTAGAATGAAGCATATTTAGTATCCATCCATCCCTAGGAAACTCCGTATCTCAAAAACATTCTTCAGATACTCCCAGGAAACTACAACTCTCACTTTCTCTCGGTCCACTTGTACTCCTGCCTCTGAGATGACGTGACCCAAAAAGTGAATATGATCCATCCAAAAGTGGAACCTCGAGAGTTTATCATAAAGTAGATGATCTCTCAGTGTACTCAGAACGATATCAAGATGTGTGGAATGGTCGTGTCGAGTTGGAGAGTACACCAAGATATCATGCATGTAGACCATGAAGAAGGAGTCCATGTAAGGATGGAACACTCGGTTCATCAGTGCCATGAAAACGGAAGGCGTGTTCGTGAGACAGAACGACATGACTGTTTACTCGTATAGACCATACCTTCTCTTGAAGGTTGTCCTAGGTATATCCGCTGGTCTAACACGCAAATGATGATAACCAGACCTCAATTCGATCTTCGAGAACACCTGGGCTCCTCGAAGCTGATCAAAGTGGTCATCGATCCTCGAAAAGGGATATAGGTTCTTGACCATCAACTCATTCAGCTTCTGATAATCCACGCAAAGATGAAGGGTATCGTCTGCCTTCTTCGCAAACAGGATAGGCGAACCCCAAGGAGAAGTACTGGGTTGGATGAAACCATTTTCCTGCAACTCCTCCAACTGCTTCTTGATCTCCTGCAACATTATTGTAGCCATCCTATAAGGAGGAATGACCATCGGTGCCGCTCATGGCACAATATCAATAGAGAATTCTACCTCACACTCTGGAGGCAAACGTAAAAATTACTCTCGAAAGACATCCCTGAAATGATCCACCACTAGAGGATAGTCCCACTGTGAAGTATCCTGGTTATCCAGATAATGACTAGAAATCTGGGTTATCACCCTTCCGAGCCCATGATGCTCGAGTCCTGCTCAACTCGCCTGAACATCCCATTCACCTCTATGAAGAAAATATTCACCCTCTGGTGAAACGAAACTCACTCTGTGGTGATAACAGTCGACGACTTCTTGGAAGGGAACCAACTAGTCCATCCTAAGGATGACATCATAGCATGTCATGTCTAGGACATAGAGATCCCATAAGAAACGATATCCAGCAACGTTGAGAGGGCACTCTCTACACTGGAGTACACTAGATGTCCTCATCCCTAAAGGTGTGTCTAGTGTCAACAAGTCAGCAGAAAAAAAGATATTGAGCCCCAGGATCTCCACAACAGCAACAGAGATAATGCTATGTATAGAACTAGTATCGAAAAGAGCTGAAGATAAAACTGAGGCTACTAAAATAGTACCTCGAACGGTAGAAGGTCTGGGATCCTGCTCCTGGGGTGTCTGCTCCACCGCAACGGTCTGGCCTGCCCCACGGCCCTATGACCCTACCTGACCACTCTAACATGATCCTACTTGTTGGCACTAAGGGACTGGTGACTGACTTCCACAACCTCGACCTACACCTCGAACCGAATGACCAGAAGAACTCCAGTTCCCTGACCAGTGTGAAATAGGTGGTGCTTCTTCTGAATGAGGAGTCATGGAAGAACCCCCGTCTCCCGCTACTGGTGAGAAAACCTGGAAGAAACGCTGAAGGTGACCCATCTTGCCGCAAGATCGTCACTACAATGGGTCCCTCTGGCACTGCGGCCTCATCTGCCCTGCCCTTCCGCACTGGTAGCATAATACCTAGCTTCCTTAAGATGAATCTCGCCTCCTCGGATCACCATGCATAGGCTCCCTACGAAGATTCCTACTATCAACTGGAGGAACACTAGCTGTGGAAGCAGAACCACCCAGGCTCACAGCTCTGGAGTCTCTCATATTGCACTCCGCAATCAGTGCCTGGTTGACGATGGAATTGATGGAAGTCAACTGGAATATATTCACCTGCGAGCGGATCTCCCGCTTGAGACCATCCACAAACTTCCTTGCTATGAACTCCCCACTTCCTTCTGTAAGGGGTCTGAAACCCTGTAGCTCGGTGAAATGAAAGGAGTACTCCATAATAGAAAGAGTACCCTGCTCTAGGTTCATGAACTCATGTGCTTGATCGGCCCTCAGGGTCTCTGGGTAGAAGTAGTCAAAGAACAGACACTGGAACTCCTCCCAATCCATAACCTGTTGATGACCCACATGTGAGATCACGTCCCACCACCTCTTGGCGGAGTATCGGAGCATGTAGGTAGAGAGATTGAACTGCCCCTCTGGAGGTGTCTATAGATTCTCAAAGATAGTCAGCATGGCCTCCATCCATGACTCTACAGCCTGTGGTCCTCCTTCCCCTAAGAAAGTAGGAGGGTGCTGCTGCTGGAAAATCTGCGTCAAGTCTGCCATAGTCACGGAAGGAGGTGGCACTCCCTGGAATGTTTGTATCATCCTCATAAAGCCTTCCCTGAACTGCGCATCAGCGCCCATAGCTGGGATGACAGCAGGTGCCATGTCCGGCACGATTGGAGGATCGGCAGGAGGTCCCTGGTCGGCCATATCCACTGTATGATCACCATCTGGAAACTGACACACAACCGGAGGACGTCTCAGAGGCCTAAATCTAAAAGATCCAAAGCATTCCTTAGATCCGGGTTAACAAAGATAGAGATCACAAGAGTACAAAACGGGAACAGGAGAAAAAAACGGTTATGTTTTACAAAATATGACTACATGGAGTGTTTAAAAACTATACGGCATGTGCACTTAATACGTATACATGGTCATGCAACTCTGCCACCCCTGGTCATGTAAAACCCCAGACTACACAGTGTGTTGTCCCCACACATGGTGTGTACCTGAACTCTACTCCCCTGCCCAAGTCTCTTCACACGGTTAACCCACACGATTTTATTAAACTGAGACTACACGGCGTGTTCCCTGAGGACACATTGTGTAGTGGATAAGGTTCTGCTTCCCATGTTGTTAGTTACACAGTCGGATACACGGCTGAGTCGGCACGACATGTTCTGAACAAACACGGCGTGTACTCAATGATTTTCCCGACCTGTGTTGTTAGCGACACGGCCAAGTACCCGGCTAACCCTTACATGGCGTGTTACAAACAAACATGGTGTGTATAGTAGTAGAGAACACCATCCCATGTTGTTCGTGACATGACTGGGTACTAAGGTTAAGGATACATGGTGTGTTCATACAACACACGACATGTATGGCACGAGCTTCCCTGAACCGTGTTGTTAGTGACACGACCGGGTACACGGCTCACTACTACATGGTGTGTACCTACCGTACATGGCGTGTTCTTGAAGTTACTTTCACAACACCGTGTTTCTGATCACACTGTCAGTGACATGGCCCAAATACTACACGGCGTGTATCCAAAAGTACACGTCTTGTATTATGGATTTTTCGGGGCTGTAGCTCAGAATCTGCACAGATGCCCAGAACACTGAAAACAAGGCAAAGTGGTGCCAAATTTCGATCCGTGAGGGCCCATACTCCGCATGAATCAAACCTTGGAATCTCCTACAGTCATACACAAGAGAAAACAAGATCATGATCCACCATGTTACGATTAATGAGTGCCCATAATACCTCATGAACCAAAATTTTCCGATCATTTTAAACAAAGCACAAAACAAATTGTTCTCTAACATAACAGCAGAGATTCTATCAAGCATCTATCACAACAGCATGAATAATCTACACAATGTCTATAACAACAACATGTAATTACTAATTCATCCTAGATTGCATGGTAATAATGCATGGCATGTGATTTCTAACAAGTGCCTATATGATGCATGAGATGGCATACCCTCATCTCATTGGGTTGTGAAAAAAAATAGAACCGTAATATCAAAACAATAACAGCACAAGTCATGTGAATCACTCTAGGTGAAAACATATCAACCATAAAATCTTAAAACTAGTAAATTGCAATAATCGAGGTAGTATGGCGTTTCCTTGTACCCGGGTTAGCTACTCCCGAGCATAGCTAAATACCAAGTACCAAATCCATCATATCCTTGGATAAAGGCTTCGAATAGTATATCAAGAGAAAAGAAACCCCTCTGATACCACTTTGTAACGTCCCAGTTCCGGAAGCCACCTAGAGGAGCCCTGTACCCGATTCGCCACAAGACCTAAAGCGCGTTTCCCCAAACGCAAGAGGCTTCCAACTAGCAGCGAGGGCCTTGGTGAGTCGGTGGGGAAACTATTCCCTCATTCGGTAAAGTATACAGTGGAAGAACAACCAGACATAATAGCAGAAACGATAAACAACATACAACAAATGAATTGAATAAAGGAAGAAATGAATAAAATAATAATGATGCAACATGGTACATATGTCTATGGAAAGTAGTAAACAAACCAATGTAAAGAAATACAACTGAACACAAGTACTAATGCAACAGAAAAGGAAAAATAGATGAGAAACTCCTCAGCATCGCAAGCCTCGACTCGGTCCCATGCTCTCCATCTCCAGTGAAATCAAGAACCTGAAGTTGAAGGGTGCTTTCCCTTATCTATACCCGCAACAACATAGTCTGATTGGGCCCAAAAACATGGCCCAAACAGGTAGTGAGACATAGTCCCAGTAGGAAACCACAAAAAGATCTGTTCCTAATAGTCAATAAATATATGGCAGGTAAAGTACAGTAAGCAGTAAACAAGATAATACACAGCAGTAATAATCCATAGATTCTAGCATACATACTACAAACAAGTACAACTACTCATGCAAGTAGAACCAAAAGGTAACCCTTGGGTAGTTCTCACAGTCTAACCCCTAAGGTTCAACCGAAAAGAACTAGCAACCCTCTGGGAGGCACACACAGTCTCACCCCTCTGGTTAAGCTAAAGAATAGACTCTATGGGGAAGCACTCACCGTCAATTCCCCCTATAGTCTCGTATCATAGTAATGGATCTCTGGGGAAGAACTCAACATCAATTCCCCATGTGTCCCACATCGAGGAACTATAGACTCTCTGAGGAAGCACTCAACGTCAATTCCCTATGTGGTCTCACATCGTAATTAAAGACACTCTGGAAAATCCCTTTCGTCCATTCTCTCTATGGTACACTACACTAGGTTCTCGTAGCCCTGTGTAAAATAACATTCATAGAGCGCATGTATCGTCCAAGTAAACCTCATGAACTATTTGTCAATCATTCTAAGGCTCAGTAGCAAAACAACACAACAATTCCACTATCCTACAACTAGGAATGACAACTGAAAAAATGCCTAATAAGAAAAACATTCAAGACACAACACAAGAACACAATATAAGTTATCCAAATTTATAGGAATTTACCTCTACTCAAGCAATCAATAAAAGTAGGCAATAACAGGGGAAAAACAGGAAACACGCAATACCCCGTTCGAGGGTATTGGTGGAATTTTCACAAAAATACTCAAAATATTTCTACAGAAAGGCACACACCACCTACCTTGATGCTAGAGGATCGATATACTTGAACAACGATGCCTGATTGTCCTCATAACAGTGCAGATCTATGAAAACGCACTAAACGCTCAACCCACGATAACATGAAAATGAGGATGATCCTTGGACAAGGCTAAAGTAGAAGAGAGAGTTTATCGCTACGATTCCAATGCAGTCGACAGAACTCGAATCAGAGAACGGACAAAGGCTCAGGGATCCGGAGAAGAAACACGGCTGTACGGGTTTCTCTAGGACAAAGAACCTGGATAAGGGGTGTATTATTTCCATCAGGCATGACCCCAGTGAGTTTAATGAAAAAAAAGAAAGTACATGGCGTGTAATTTTAGAGTACACACCATGTACTAGGTCTTTTTCGTACTATGCCAAAAATGGCCTCCACGTCAACCCTAAACACTGTGTGTGTGGTCCAGACATGACCAACACATGGCTTCATGCGGGAAAAGAGTACACGACGTGTACTCAGAAAGTACATGGTGTGTACATAAAAATTTTCCAGAAACTTTATTTTTCCCAAAAACTCAAGAAAAAGGAAAAACATACCTGAAATGAAGATCTGGGTTCTTAAAGCTACCTCATTTAATAATATTTTATCCATTACATTCATAGCCCAAAAATTTTCCACTCATGTCCATCCACATAATGTACCATACTCAGATACCGCTGAAAGGTTTTGCAATATCAGTTGGCTACATGGACTCAACATTTTTTCCCAAAAGATATGTGGTATCTGACTAATATTAAGGGTCAAGGGTCGGACATTGGGGAGACTATTACCTCTTATAAGAGTATATAAAATGATACTATACATACTATAAATAGTAAAATTAGTAATTTAATAATACAATAGATAACTGGCAGGTGATAAAAGTGAAATATATATTTATATTCTACAATACCAGAAGTGATCTCATATACAAATGATTTGTCATGTTATATATACAAAGAAACTGAAATAGGTTACATAAAAAAATAGAATACATGTTAAAAAATTAAGGTTATCCTGGCTAGCATCGTGGGACTAATTTTAGTATTGAGCTCCCCTTATCCCATATATAAATAAAAAACTATAGCACAACACTTTCCCTTGTCCGAACCTATAATCGTAAAGTATATCTGGGAATCCATTGGTGGACTGGATTGGGTGTGAGATAAAATCCCAAAATGAAATCACCCATTGGTCGAATGCCATCCATCCTTTGAATATGTAACAACATAAATGTGTAGGATGTAATTCAATGTGTAAAGGACATACAGAACGTAAAAAACCCAAAATTGTCTTTGTTCTCCTAGACTCTTGTTCTTTACTAACTTCATTTGAATTATCCGTAATGTCTCTGAATGAACTGTCACAACTATTTTAATTTTGAATCATGTTCACTTATTTAATTAGTGTCATTTAACAAATTATTCATGAGACCTATAACGTAGACCAACATCCCTCACAAGGATGCGTGATCATCGTATTCAGAACTAGGATATCGATAAGGTGTATGACTCTTCCAAAATCTTATCTTATTCCCTGGCTTGTAAAAAGTGTTGTAAAAATAAATTCATTAGTTAATAAATTAATAACCTAATCACATATTTTTTATTCTTTATTTAAAATCGAATTATCTCTCTTAGAGTAACATGGACCAAGCACCTTACAAACATGTCCATGTAATTCATCATTGGAATCATGATATTAATCTTGGTGTGGTATAACATCATTTCCATTAATGCCCATCCATGGAGGCCTAATAAGGGAGTCCAAGAATCACCCATGGTGTATATGGTAATCTTCGCATTGATTTAGATCTTGGAAATCCATAAGGTTTCCATGTATCACTCGAGCGTATAATAGTCAGCCACCATGAGCCCGTCCTTAGAAGTACACTATACAATAAATGTGTCAATCAAAAATAACCATGGAAGTCGAAATTTGAATCCATATATTGTGTATTGAATCATCCCAAGTGTCACCCAAGGTATATAGTCATTATAAAAATTCCATTAATTAATTCATAATCCCATCCCCATGATCATTTCATTCAAAACTCACCTCCGATGGTGTCTTAAATAATTAAATAACCATAATATTCTATGAATTTTAATTTACACACATGGGAATTTAATTATAAGAAGAAAAAAATGCATAAAAATTCAATTTCATCTCTATATGCTCAGGTCATGGTCATTCTACCCCTTTATTTACCCAATTTGATTTACAATTGATAAAAAATATTAATCATCCCATGGAATGGGGTAAATGGTATGAATAAATTCTACCCAAAATCAAAATCCACCCATAGTGGTCTCATTAATTAAGAAACACAACCAAGGGGTGGTTTGAATTTGAGGTTCTTAACCATTAATCCTTATCGATGACCTCATTAATTACATATGTCATGCATATCCACTTTAACAATGATTTTATTCAACTTTAAGGTTGTGACTGTGATAATTGGTATTGTTGTACAACAATATATATATAAACAGTACTACACTAAGTGAAAATCTTGATAGCACTAATTGTAGGCCCTTATTTGAGTGCTTGTCCACTATTAGATCCTCATTCATCTCTGGTCAATAGAAAAATAAGTAACAAACAATGAATCTAGAAATAAGTTAAAATATCTTGTAGCTAAATATCATAGCCAATACCAAGATGAATGAGTAATGGAGAAACAAGAATTTGGATCTAACATAGATGGATCTGAAGCTTCTAAAGTATCATGATTCTGGGATCAGATGGTGGAGATATTATGATTTGTAATTTTTGTATAAATGGATGAACTCAAAATCATTAAGTATATCCAATGGATGGAATGAGAAATAGAAATACACTATGAAATTTAATTAATGTAATTTTTTTAAATTCACACAAAATACTGGGTCCCATGGTTTGGCCATAGGGATGTCCAAACTCTGCACCAACTGTGCAGCCACTCTTGTAAGAAGTTGTACTTATCATGGTTTGTACAGACGATTTGAATAACTGTGTGAAAACCATGTCTCATCCCACTCTAAAAACGACAAATGATTCCTCAGAGGCATGGAACTAAAATTGCATGTTTTTTCAAACCATCTAGAACCCCCTACTCTCTACCCATCCTTGCTACATTTTTCGTAATAGTGTGACCAGCCCATCAAGGATTCTACTAACTATGCAGAAACTAGTTTCATCCAAAAACCTAGGATTTGGGCTCTGAACAATCCCCATATATCCTCTATACTCTTATGACTTCAAATTTAATCTCCATTAGGTCATAATTCAGTATTTTAACATAAATATTGAAGGAATGAAAATGATTCCACACCTTAATAAATAACCATGTTCTTCCAAACATCCCCCATTAAAGAAAATTGTCCCTGAATTGATCTCTCAAATGTGGCCATGAACCGATAGAGACAAAGTTATGCCACTACTATTATACCCCATCATAACACTATCATGTCTCATCTTTTACATGGTTCTTGTTCCATATGAACCATACTAGAGGACCTAACATGTTTCAGAAAGCCTTCGTGATATGATCCATAATATAAATAAGATGCTCTTTGAAGGATGAAACAACCTGTAACACAACCACCTCAAGATGAATAGTATGAGATGAGTTTGAATGATATTATCACTACTGAAATACATGTAAGATCTTGTTAATTGAACATTACCTCTACAGAATCAATTACTGATTGGCTACCAGCCCAACTCTATCCAAAAGTTTGAATGGTACGATGTATCATAGTTAATGTTTACACTCTCTCAAGATACTAATATATTGTAGCCATGAGGAGACACATCAAAATAGCCAATCCTCAACCTCAATGAGTAGATGTAATCTGTGGATATCAAAATATGATTAATTTTTGTACATTTCAATATCTATTAGTTTCTGAATACAATAAACCTACTCTGCAGTCTCCTATACAAGATGAAGTCTAAGGATAGTTATCTCTCTTGCCTAAAACAAGCATAGGGGTAATCTGAATTTCCTACCTTAAAAATCTTCATATTGTTCCATTTTTATATTATCCTAAAATTTATTGCTAAAAGATAACTGAAAATGGGTATATTAATTTCCTAACATCCCCCAAAATCCTAGACACATTCATCCAACATGTCCATAAAGACTTATTTTGTTCCCTTTACATATCTATTGGACCGAGGGTGATATGTTGTCGTCAGAATTACTAGAGTACCGAAGAACCTCTATAACCATTTCTAGAACTATGAAGAAAACATAGTGTCCCTATCTAAAATTATAGTATGAGGGACCCCATAAATTCATACTATATCATGGATATACAACTTCATATGTTTATTTACTGAAAGTTTTTCTTTTATATGAAAGAAAGATGAAATGTTTGGGTTCCTATAAATGAAAATCGCAATGGAATCATTACCTTGTGGTAAACTTAGTAAGCCCATCACTAAATTCATTACAACTTCAACCCATTTCCATTCTAGAATGTGCAAAAACTTAAAAAGTATAACTGGTCACCTATGTTCCACCTTCACCTGCTGACAAGAAGAAAATCTCATCAAAAAACATGATACATCACTTTTCATACCCAACCACCAGTATTGGTAAAGTAAATACCAATACATCATGGTGACGAAGGGGAGAACTACACTAGTAATAGAATTGAATTCATGGTTCAACTACTTATGTATCTCTACTAAATCCCATACCTAACCAAGTACACTCATAATATCATCCTTGCCTGTAATCTATCCATGAGGAGGTTACTCACCTTATACACTCTCATATAGGAAAAGGCCCTCAGAATCATATTGATGCCTCATCCTCACATTATAAAAAAGGGTATGTGTAAAATCTAAGGATTAAATAACAGTATGCCCCTTACTATCCTCCACCTCCAAGTGAATCTCATAGAATAGGTCCATTCGCTTCCACTCTCTACAGGACTTATGAACTGTCTATTTATGAGTCCTCATACTCATTTTATTAGCCACCACATTTCCTTACCATACATATATGTATTATTGAATTCAAAAGTCTATAGGTACTAATCTCAATATCACTATCTTAGATTTATGTCACACAATGTGAAAATATATTTGAGGGTTTTGTCGTCCATGAACAATAAAAAAGGATTTACTAGTAATTAATGTCTTAAATAGAATAATTGTTGAACAAAAATTGTAATATCGATGTCTTGAATCGGGTATTCCATAACATGTGTCCCAAAATTACATTAACCATACACCATGAATCTATCTCCCATGAATATACACTACTTTAAGAATTTTATGAGATGCATCACAATACATATTGTAGCTTCTTCAATATTTTGGAAGAATCAGTATCAACGCTGATGCCAATCTCTCTTTCAGCTCTTGAAAGGATGAATCATATGTATTTTACATTATAAAATCTACAACATTCTTATTCATGATCATTTGTGGTGCTTCTATGTGTTATATTTTCTATAGGAAACACCCATTATATTCATCTTGACCAAATAAATTTCATATCTCAGTGATATTTTTGGGATGCTCATAGAAAACTGTAACTCAAACCATATCTAGGTCAATAGACAGTCCTATCTTTGAGATAATGTGTACTTGGAAGTGAAAATTTTCCATCCAGTAATAACACTTTTTGATCTTAGAATATAACTAATACTCTCCCAATGAATCATATATAATATCATGATTTTTCCAAGGTTGTATTTATTTTTATAATACTTCATGATTTTATCCATGAAAACTGCCATAAATGAATCTATATAAGAGTGGTAAACAATGTTCATCAGTTCTATAAAGACTACTAGAATGTTTGTGAGTTCGAATGGAAAAACAAAAGACTCATTAATAATATACCATTAAATTAAGGCTTTATGAGGTATGTTCGATGATCTAAAACACACATTATGATAACCTGTCATCAAATCAGTCTTTATGAATACTCGAGACCCCCAGAGAGGGTTAAGGAGATTATATATATGTGGTATAGAATATTAGTTCTTAACCATCACTTGGTTGAATTTTTAGTGATCTATACATTTCCTTATGATACTATCCACCTTTTACTAAAAGGACTAGAAACCCAATGAATAAGTATAGGGTTAGATAAACCCATTTGTATCAAAATCCGATAGCTGCCTCTTGAGTTCATGGAACTCAGTGGTAGCCAACCTGTAAGGAGGATTGGATAGTAGTGTTGCTCCTAGTACTAGACTGATAGATAACTACACCTCTATCATCAGAGTTTATCGTAAAAATTTATTTGGGAAATCATCCCTAAATGAACAACCAGTAGTGGGAAATCTAGCTCAGATGTTCCCTGATCATCCCGAAATAAACATGAAATCAAAATTTTCATACTTCTCAACCCATGATGATCATATCTAGTTCATCTTGATTTGACATACCATTTACCCATGTGAATAAACTCTCAAACCTATGGGGATGCGAAGGTCACCCATCAGCTATATAAATCAAGGAAATAATTAATGATAAAAACCCATTCCATCATGAGAATGATGTAAAATACTATCATTTTTAGGAAAACGATGTCTCATACAATCTGAAATTCACCAATCTAAACAGAGAACTCTGTTAACATACTTACATCCTCTATTATAATCCCTAATGGAGTATCAGACATTATAACACCATCATATCACTAAGCACTAAGTACACTGATATCCACAATGGGGAAATATATAAATATATGAGAATATCTTATAATGAAATTATTAGATGATATAGTATAGGCTACTAGAATAGTACCTCTCATAGTGGATGGTCTGAAATTTATTTTTTTCATTCGTCGGTTGCGCTACATATATATGGCCTGATATATAGACCATTGGTACTACCTGGACACCCTAAGCATATCTACTGTATGGTTATTTATGTCTAGGGTCTCACTAAAGTGATAACGATTACCAACATGGCCTAATCGAATAGCTATACTGCAACTCCCTACATTAGGAGGACTTGTTAACCCTACTTTTGAATGTAGAGTCAATGCAGAACCCCTCTCACTAGCTGTCGAGGAAAAATATTGCAAAATACATTATATATAACTCATCTAACAGATAGATCGAGACTAGACTAGGTCTGTCATTCTCTATGTATCATATATTATGGTCTACTACAATAGATGAACCTCACCTAACTACCTGAGTATTTGATTTGGATATTAATATCATAGTGTGGAAGACCTAGATCATACATCATAATACCCTTAAATGTAACACCTGATCTTGTTGGAAAGCAACCCCATATCTCACCTAATCCACACAAGTGAAAATATATTTGAGGGTTTTGTCGTCCATGAACAATAAAAAATGATTTACTAGTAATTAATGTCTTAAATAGAATAATTGTTGAACAAAAATTGTAATATCGATATCTTGAATTGGGTATTCCATAACATGTGTCCCAAAATTACATTAACCATACACCATGAATCTATCTCCCATGAATATACACTACTTTAAGAATTTTATGAGATGCATCACAATACATATTGTAGCTTCTTCAATATTTTGGAAGAATCAGTATCAACGCTGATGTCAATCTCTCTTTCAGCTCTTGAAAGGATGAATCATATGTATTTTACATTATAAAATCTACAAAATTCTTATTCATGATCATTTGTGGTGCTTCTATGTGTTATATTTTCTATAGGAAACACCCATTATATTCATCTTGACCAAATAAATTTCATATCTCAGTGATATTTTTGGGATGCTCATAGGAAACTGTAACTCAAACCATCTCTAGGTCAATAGACAGTCCTATCTTTGAGATAATGTGTACTTGGAAGTGAAAATTTTCCATCCAGTAATAACACTTTTTGATCTTAGAATATAACTAATACTCTCCCAATGAATCATATATAATATCATGATTTTTCCAAGGTTGTATTTATTTTTATAATACTTCATGATTTTATCCATGAAAACTGCCATAAATGAATCTATATAAGAGTGGTAAACAATGTTCATCAGTTCAATAAAGACTGCTAGCATGTTTGTGAGTTCGAATGGAAAAACAAAAGACTCATTAATAATATACCATTAAATTAAGGCTTTATGAGGTATGTTCGATGATCTAAAACACACATTATGATAACCTGTCATCAAATCAGTCTTTATGAATACTCGAGACCCCCAGAGAGGGTTAAAGAGATTACATATATGTGGTATAGAATATTAGTTCTTAACCATCACTTGGTTGAATTTTTAGTGATCTATACATTTCCTTATGATACTATCCACCTTTTACTAAAAGGACTAGAAACCCAATGAATAAGTATAGGGTTAGATAAACCCATTTGTATCAAAATCCTATAGCTGCCTCTTGAGTTCATGGAACTCAGTGGTAGCCAACCTGTATGGAGGATTGGATAGTAGTGTTGCTCCTAGTACTAGACTGATAGATAACTACACCTCTATCATCAGAGTTTATCGTAAAAATTTATTTGGGAAATCATCCCTAAATGAACAACCAGTAGTGGGAAATCTAGCTCAGATGTTCCCTGATCATCCCGAAATAAACATGAAATCAAAATTTTCATACTTCTCAACCCATGATGATCATATCTAGTTCATCTTGATTTGACATACCATTTACCCTTGTGAATAAACTCTCTAACCTATGGGGATGCGAAGGTCACCCATCAGCTATATAAATCAAGGAAATAATTAATGATAAAAACCCATTCCATCATGAGAATGATGTAAAATACTATCATTTTTAGGAAAACGATGTCTCATACAATCTGAAATTCACCAATCTAAACAGAGAACTCCGTTAACATACTTACATCCTCTATTATAATCCCTAATGGAGTATCAGACATTATAACACCATCATATCACTAAGCACTAAGTACACTGATATCCACAATGGGGAAATATATAAATATATGAGAATATCTTATAATGAAATTATTAGATGATATAGTATAGGCTACTAGAATAGTACCTCTCATAGTGGATGGTCTGAAATTTATTTTTTTCATTCGTCGGTTGCGCTACATATATATGGCCTGATATATAGACCATTGGTACTACCTGGACACCCTAAGCATATCTACTGTATGGTTTTTTATGTCTAGGGTCTCACTAAAGTGATAACGATTACCAACATGGCCTAATCGAATAGCTATACTGCAACTCCCTACATTAGGAGGACTTGTTAACCCTACTTTTGAATGTAGAGTCAATGCAGAACCCCTCTCACTAGCTGTCGAGGAAAAATATTGCAAAATACATTATATATAACTCATCTAACAGATAGATCGAGACTAGACTAGGTCTGTCATTCTCTATGTATCATATATTATGGTCTACTACAATAGATGAACCTCACCTAACTACCTGAGTATTTGATTTGGATATTAATATCATAGTGTGGAAGACCTAGATCATACATCATAATACCATTAAATGTAACACCTGATCTTGTTGGAAAGCAGCCCCATATCTCACCTAATCCACACAATTACACATTAAATCTAGGTGACTCATGCTCTATGTCTCAACATACCATATTTTTCTAGTTAGGGTTTATGTAATAGCCTAATCATGGATTCATTATCATGTTATGGATGTAACTCTAGGTAACAACCATGTTTCTCTACCCCTGCATAAAAAATATATCACAAAGTAGGAATGTCCATTATAGAACCAATGAAAACACCACGAAATTTTTCAATACATCCTATATGACATGGCATAGTGCATGGATATTTAATTATAGAGTTGCCAAAAATGATTTATGTGATATAATACCCTTATCATATTGTTTATAGAAAACAATATATCCTATAATAATAAAAATTATAACATTACAATTCATGTGAATCACCCAATGGTGGAATCAAATCAACAATTATAGTAAAAATAGAGAAAACAAAAATTTCATTCAAGGAAATTTAGATTTTCATAATACAATGGTTAGCTACACCATGGAACAACTCAACACCAAATTTATATTCCTTAATATCCATTTATACTATCTCAAATGGAAATGAATAAATAATAACCCATCTATTACCCATTCATAATGTCTATGTTCGGTAAGAAACTGAATTATTTCCTGAGCCCAGTTTTTTACATGGTATAATACACATATCACCTAATGATAGAGGTTTTATACTGGAAACAAGGGGCAAGGGTGCGTCTTTTGGGAGACTAGGACATTTTTTTAGAGTTTAAAATAGTGGTAGTTAACATAAAATCAATTGTAGATACAATAATTCAATCATATAATAGATAAATGATATGTTATAAAAATACACAATTGATATATATAAAACAATACTAGATGCGATTTCATATATATATATATATATGATATGTCATGTCATGTTTATAAAGAATCCGAAATAATGGTAAATACAAAAGTAAAATACATGTAAAAAAATGCTATACGAGCTAGTGTTACAATCCTAAACATGGTTCTATTCTCCATTGAACCTAAGAAGCAATCAAAAACCTATACCAGGGAACATTCCTAGGTCCAAAACTGAAATCACATACTCTATATGGTAACCCATCAATAGCCTGAATGGGGTGTGAAATAAAAATCTAGTACCCAACAATCAAATTTTATAATTCCATTAATCAAGTGAATATATAGTTATTAAAGTGTTTATGAAGTAATATAATATGCAAAATATGTTTTGAAAGTAATCATCCTATATTGTTATAGATTCCCATGGACACCCATCCTTTGGTAACTACATTTTCCCTAGCTAGAATGTGTCTATGTAATAAATAATCCTATATCATTTTATAATCTTGTTCATTGAATTAATCAATGTCATTTAATAAATAATTCTAGATATCTGAAACATATACCCATGTCCCCTATAAGAATGTGTGATTAGTAGGTTCCTAACTAGGATAACGATAAGGTGTAAAACTCTGTGTGATTCTTATATGGTGATTTTTCAAGGAAGATGTGTCATATAAATCATTTGGTTATTTAATTAATAATGAAACTATGACAGTCCTTGGATTTCCTTATTTGGAATCTAGGTATCGCTCCAGGTGTAACATGAACAAAGAAACTTACATTCCCATCATGTCATTCCCCATTTGAATGATATAATTTCTCTATGTGTGGTATATTATCATTTCCATTTGATTCCATCATTTGAGGCACACTACGGGAGAAAAATCATCACCAATGTCATATATGTTCAACATTCCTCTGAGTCCATCCTTGGAAATACAGACGGAGTCCATGTATCACCCAGGAATATAATAGTTAGCCCCCTTGATTCTATCTATTTCAGTGCACTAGGGTGTCAATTTGTCACTCAGATTTACGCATATAAGTACAAAAATGAACATACGAACCCATTTGTTACCCCGGACATATAAGCATTCAAAAAAAACATTCTATTAAATAAAAAGGTCGTCACCATGATCATATCAATCATAACACATCTCATATGAAATCTCATGTAATGGGTTATGATTATATGGATTATCCATTAAATTAAAACATGTGTGATTTTCATTATAAGATAAAAAATATAATTAATCATTGAGTTTAACGTTTATATCCTATGTTCATGGTCATTCCATCACAATTTCATTAACCAATTCAATTTATAATTGCCAAAACAATATTAAACATCCCATCAAAATGGGGGAATGGCACACCTAAAAAGTATCCAAAATTTTAATCCACCCATTGAGGTCTATGTAATTTAGAAACTCACCCAATGGGTGGTTTGAATACGAAGTCCTTAAGCTTTAATAATTTTCAATAGTCTCATTGTTTACATAGTTCATGCATATCCACTTCAATAAAGTATTATATTCAATTTCATTTTTGTCACTCCAATAAACAGAATGCGGAACAACTATATATATATATATAAACACTCTGAATTTAATGTAAAAGAATGATACCATCTACAATAGGTAAGTAGTTGTGTTATAATCTAGTATAACCTCTTGATTTGACTTTAGAATGAAGGAAAATGACGAGTGGGAAAAAACATTGAAATATGGAAAATATGGTTGATCCAAAATTGTATAGTCGATACCAAGAATAATGAGGAATGAAAAAAGGAATTGAGATCTTACCAAAAAGGATATGATGCTTCAGAAAAATTTTGATTTTGAGATTAGATAGAGGATAACTCTTGAATCCATGTTTTTGTATATGGAAATATATAAAGATCCTCAATGAGGTCAAATGGTTTAATTGAGAAATAGAATATGGTTAGAAGATTTAATTAAGTGAAGTTTCATAATTTCACCAAAAATAGTAGGACACAATGTTTGGCTATAAGTTTGTCCAAATTTTGTTCCAACAATGAACCAACTATTGTGAGAAGGGAAAACACGGACACATTGTATAAATGTTTTGTCTAGCCATGGGAAAATATTGTATAAACCCACTTTCCAAAACAATAGCCGGTGTCACATGGTAATGTGCCTCAAATCACATTGTTTTTCAAACCATGTAGGTGTACATGATCTCTTCCCACCCTTACACAGTTTATAGTAATAGTGCAACCATCCCTATGTGATTTCTACTAAACAACAAGCAAGCCAATTTGGTAATGAAGTCTAAGCCCCTGGATTTGAAAATTCCCAAGACTCCCCCGATAGGTCTTTGAAAAAAATGGAATTCACATTACTCTATAAGTATAAATTTAAATTGAAAATTTATGGAAAGAAAAAGTTTATATACCACATTAAAGAACCATGTTCTTACTATCCAATCCTCTTCTTGAGATAAACTTTTATTTCATTTTATATAAGGCTATAACTCATTATAAATGTTCCACGTTAATTAATAAAGAGACTAATGTTCATTATAAATTTAAATCCTCAGGGGACATACCAACCCAAGGTTCATTGAGCATCCAATAATTGTCAATTTATCAAGAAACGACTTTCTTAACACTACTGACACATCCCCAAATAAATAATGTTCCGAAGAGAAAACAAACACAAACAAAAGTCATTAAATATATTTAAATTAATGAAATAATGTAGGAAAATTTATTTTATTATATCCTTAATTAAAACGATGTGTGTTCTTATGAAAAGTTATTTACTCGGTACCCCTTTATCATGTATAATGAAATCCCTATCATGATCAGTCGACCCCACTATGTTCTAGTGTAATTAAATCTAAAATCACATGATGGAGGATTAATTTAATTATTATATTGGATGAGAGGGTGCAGGTGGAATACTTTATGATTGAAATCATCTTAAAATGTAGTCGAAATCACACAAAAAATCGACCATCTGGTGGCGGTATCCTGCTGCCACTACCAAAATTCCTTCCTTCAGAGCTCTCATACTACTCCCTACAACCATAAAAGCCACATTTCATATATTAAAATACGTTTTTTTGTTCCCAAACTTTTTTTCACTCTATTCTAAATGCTGATAAAAAATACTTCCCACCTACTAATTAAAAAGATCAACTTCTTCTTTAATTCCCAAGTCTATACAGATAGGTGGCATTAAAATATCCCCACCATATCAAATATTATCATCAAGAAGACTCATTGGTCATCCATACTAATATATTTATAATCCATGTTCATCAATTAATTCTCAAACAATCATGTTCTATCCTTGAATTATTAAATTAAATTAATGTTTATTTTTTAAAATAGGTGTATGAAACCCACCAAAACATGATCCACTAGACAAAGTTGTCATAAAAATAAATAGATTGTTCTCCTAGGTGCACGTATATATTCAAAACCCTTGGAGTAATCATATAAAACATTGTTCTTCCCTATGTACATCCTATATTATAATGCAACTTTTGATCCATGGTACCTCTCCTAAATGATGTTGTATATTGAATCTCGACTCATATGCTCCAGTTGATATGATATGTGTGGTTTTAAGACAAATACAACCATTTAAGGGTAAAAATTAAGTCAATTTATAGTAAAACATATCAATTCATAGTTCCAATTTAGAATGGATGTGTACCAGTCATCTAAAAAATAGTCTAGACATGTTGATCATTTCATTAAAAGCGCCAAATGACACCCAAAACATTCCCATCATAACGAAAAAGAATGTACCAAATGTTTTTTTAAAGACACATGTAATTTTAAGATAAATAATTTTATTTATTATTATCATTAATTTTTATTTATAGAGTTATTTTGATTTTTTTAATATTAGGTAATGTTTTAATAAAATCATAAAAATAATTATTTCTAAACAAATTGTTTTTTAAGAAATTTATGATTTAACATAAAATATCTATTTCAAAAATATATAATTCTAAATTGAATAAATTAAGATAATTTTGGAATTTTTCATATTAAAATATTCTTAGAAATAATTTTTAAATTTTTTTGAAAATATTGAATTTTCTAGGAAAATTGAAAATACTGATTTTTTTAGAAACTATATTTTATTTTCTAGTATCAACAAGATAAATTTATTTTTGATGAATTTTATACACATTTAATGTATTTTTTTCACTAAAAAATGAATCCAAATATTTTATTTATAATTGTAACATCTCGCTCTGGGTTCCACATACCCATTCCCCAAGGAGGTTCGCCTCATGACCTTAGGTACGCCTCCTCATACAGAAGAGTCTACTAACTAGAAGTTAGGGTATATTATGTATCATAATGTGAAAGTACCATATGTATAAAATTGTGATCAAAACATGAATAAATAAACATTATAAAAATAACAATAAATAATAATCAATAATGTCCAGTATCCTAAGTATAGATCTAAAATACAGAAAAAGACTATAAACTAATGAATTAAATATATAATGCCGTATATTTGTTTAGTGAAAACACAAAATATAAAATATAGAGAAAATGAAAATTCCCAAGTGGGAATTGAGACCGTTTATAGTTCCTTTATATATTATCCATCTGGAATCCCAAGTCATCAATTTATCATTAGTCGCTTTGCCTTATCATGACCTATAATCATGAATTCTATTTGAGTACCAATATTATGGGTTGAATAATGTGTGAGTAAAACAATGTAGGCCACCACTAATGGAGTACAATTAAATATCAGGTCTGTAATAGTGTATGAATTTGTATAAAATGATATGTAAAAATTGAAAATGTATATATTTTTAAATTTTATTATTCAGTAATCAACCACATAGGCTCCCGGGTTCACGGTGATCCTAAAACCAATCATTCTTTCTTCAACCAGGGACAATGTCTGAACCACTGACCATTGGGATATCACTATTACATAAATTATGGAAATTCATTATTCAATATTATTCCATTTAATTTTAGTATCATTGAGAATCAGTCCTGATATAATCCACAATCATATATTGGAGGCCTAGAGTTTCATTCTTGAACCCCATGGGTAATTAGAGCATCAAACCCTAACCCACACATCATTATTCACATGCACATAAACCCACACACATAGAGATATATATAAACTGGGGGCCTAAAGCAACATTATGGAACCAAATGGGTATTTTGAGCACTATTCCATGAGACGTAACTCATTACTCACTATCACACATAGAAATATATATATATATATATATATATATATATATATTTATATGGGGCCTAGATCATCAGTCTGAAACCCCATGGGTAATTTGACCATTATTCATATACCAACACCTCATATTTCATATGAATATACACATATCAAGGATCCAAATTCATATAAAATTAATATCTGATTATGAGCATGATGTACCAATTAATTTATCAAACACAATCATCATTCGTCAATTTTATCATAAGGAACAACAAGAAAAATTTACCCTTTAAACCATTTTCCATCATTTTTTTGAAAAATATTTAACTATTACAGTTTAAAAACATATAACTCTTTAAATCCTATTATAAATTTTGAAATTGGTTTTCCCAAATCTTTATAACTATTTTTCCTCTCTTAACATCCCATAATTAAAATTTCAATGATAATTGTTATACCCTAAGGTATTCCATCACGATAGTCTCATAATAATTAATGGGAACATTGAGAACCATTTAGGGTCTCTCAATTTAATGTAAATCAATCATATTTTTTAATTTAAATGAAATTTACCAACATGGGAATGAAAAAAATACAACAACAAAAATTGTTCAATATTATGATTTTGGGATTCAGCAATAATACCCCCTTCTATTAAATCATTGATGAATTCTTTCCAAAGCTTATCCCTTAATTAATTATAGAATGGTCAAATTCAAAATAGAGGATGATATTTAGTATCTAAAATCATCATCATGTTCCAATGAAACAACAATCATTAAAACCTTGATATAAACCATAAATAGTGGAGGATAATCTAGCACACTACAAGGGGAATTAAACAAATGAGATAAAAATAAAATTAAAGAATAAAATAATATACCAAAGTGGACTCAATCCTCCCACCATATCATAAATTAATAAGGAAAGCTATTAGAGTGTACTAAGAATAATCACGTGATCCTACAAGAGAATAGTAATTTGTTAAGGATGAATATGGGTGTATAGGGTAATTAATAGATGGTTTTGGATGTTTTAATAAACTTTTTTGGGGATTAAAGTCCTTCATGCACAGTTTCATAGGGGGGTACATAGTTTCTCCTTAGCAATTGTGTGGTCTACAAAACAATGATTCATCCATGAAAACCCCTCATTTGAGTTTTTATGGATTTGGAGGGTGGTTACATTATTTATTCAAAACATGTAACCCTTCATGTGGCTTAAAATGGGAAGTATAGTTTCTTTGGAAAACTACATAGTTTGTGCTAACTATGTGCCAATCGTGCATAACCCCATGGGCATCCCAAAGTATCTGAATACAATAGAAGAAACTCCAAAAAAAATTCAAACAATTTATGATCAAAATAAGGTTAAAATAATATCTGAATGAAATTTTTTAGAAATATAATATATGGCTTATTTATTTTCCATAATTCCTTTTATATTAACTTATATGACCCCTAATGAGTAAAAAACATCGATATCACTATAATTTTTAAAATTGTTAACATCTGGGTAAAATAAAGAGATAAGAATAAAAAAATAATCTAAAAATATCACAATTCTATTAGATCATAATATTTTGAAAAATATGAATCCTAGCATTAAATTATTTCAATTTTTATCAATATTAATATGAATTTTTATTTTTATTAATTTAATAAATTATTAAATAATAATAATGTACCTCCCCTCATTTACAGATGGTTGTCTTCCATCTTCTATTTCTCACACCCTTTGAGTAGTCTAGAATGTATAATTACTTCCCAAAATCCTTTAAAAAATAAATACGCACATATTTTAGGTCTAATTTTGTTTCGTAATTCCTACAATAGAGAACCTAATGTGTAATGATATAAAGGTTTTCCATAGAAGTGTTAATGTTTTAAATTAATTTTTTTGGTTTATTTCACCTTCAGATTCCTTAAAATATTCTTTTATCATGGGGAAATAATCACACTAGTATCTTAAATATACTATGATTTATTATTATAATAGAATAACCCATCTCAATAACCATATTCAATCAAATGTCAAATGAATACATAATTTTAGTATATAGGGACTATAACATTATGAACAAATCTAATTGTTCATCGATAAAAACATATTTTTGGATGTATATAATGATGGAGTTAATATATATATATTTTATATTCAAGAAATACTTACAATTATATATGGATAATATATAATATAATTTCATAACTTTCAATCCATTAAATAATGATAATTACTTTCGTTCCTACACGTAGATTATCACATACTATATGTGGTGAAATTATTTTTTCCAGACCACATAACATTTATGATATATATAAGTGTATTTAGAGAAATAAAATTATATTTTTTATATAATAAGAATTATGAAAAGTTAAAATAATACATAAATTTTTTATATTATATATGTAGAAAAAATAGAATTGTTATACATACATACGTAAAACCTACTATCTCCATGACTGTATTGTAATAAATTTTTCAAAACTATCTTTCCTAAGGGGTTTTAAAAGTATAAATGATGTTAATATGTTTTATAAATGTCATCTGTTTATTGAGATCATTATATAACAATGATATATTTGACCATAGCCAACTTACCAAATCATTTTGGACATAGGGGAATTTTATTGTCAAATTACTTATGCGATCTTAACTTGTGATGTAATTACAAATAACATGATTATAAGAATAATTAAAATAATAAAAATAATTATAATCTAGATTATTTTCTTCAAAAGGTAAATAATTAAGAGAATATTATTATTAAATAATTTAGGGAACACATGAAATGAGTTAGTCTTTATTTAAGAGATATTTTATCTCAAAAACCTCCTTCTAAATGTTTTAATTATTTAATATTATAAATATTTTTCATCTATTTCCATTTTTTAACTCCCCAATATCTTAAAATGTAATCATTATATTTGATACCATGTAATCTACACAATACAAATATAAGAGAATGTAACATCCTAAAACATTTAAATATATTTAATATATCAAAAAATCAGTCTATGATACATATTAATATTAGTTATGTTGTGAGTTTAGCTTATATTAAATTCCACAATGAATTTCATCGATAGCTAGCAGTACACCCTTGGCCGTGTGTTACCAAATAATATTTGTATTTTTTTTAAAATGAATATTTCTCCCTAGACATTAAAAATGTAATTTATGAATATTATTAAATAACTTACGAAAATATATGGATTAATTAATTTGTTAAAAATTAATTATAAATGAAAACAATAACCAATTGAATATAAACAAAACATTTTTTATAAAATAATCTATTTTATGTTCAAAAATTAATTTTTTTCTAAATAAATTAAATTAATTACTATTATTGAATGATATTATGGAAATTAATACATTAAGTTTTTAATCATATGTTTTTACATACATCATTTTCATTGGATATGTCTTTAACAAGAACAACCTCAATTTAATTAAAAAAAGATATATTTTACTAATGCCAGTATCGATTCCATTCAATGGAGTACTATTTTTAAAACTAAATTTCGAATCTTTTATAAAATATATTTGAAAAAATAAGCTTCATTTTTATGTTTAATGTAATAATATTTCTAGATGAATTTTTCTAATTTTCGTTGATGTTTCATTTGTTTAGTAATAGTGAAAATAGTAATTTTTAAATTAATGCATCCTATTTGTTTAAATAATAAGTAATTTTAAATAAAAAATTCAATTGGTTTTAAAGTATAATTACATAAATTATACATATAATAATCCAATTAAATTAAATTAAATTGTTTTATGTTTAATTTAGATATAAAAACATTGAAACCCTTGGAACATTATTTCATAAAATATCAGCATTCTCGTCCCATTTGAATTATTAATTTTTAAATTAATTATTTCCATATATATGAATTTAATTTGTAAAAAATAATTCCATATTATAAATACAATAATATTTAATTTATAATATGTACCACTCAATTTTTTAGTAATTTTATTAGTGAAATAGATGAAATTAACAACTTTGATTAAGTGAAAAAACTAGTTTACTAAGGGACTAATCATAAACATTAAGTTTTAAAAGATGTAGCAACATATAAAAAACCCATTTTATGGAAATTTTGAAACCATAAACCTTATATTATCAATTTGGGACCATTATTCATTCAAATTTTTATAGAAATAACATGGGTGGAATTCTCCCTTTTCAGAAAATTCAAGAGCACAACTTACCACAATAATAAAAGGCCACCCCTCTAATCTATTCTTCATTGCATAATTTGAATTTTTTCTACTCATAAATGTCTAAATAATATATAAAAATCACTCCACTAATCATAGAATACTTATTTTTTCTATACATCCAACAAGGTATGGTTTTAGAGAAAATATAAGAGGGATTCCTGACGAAGAGGTAATGTTCTTCGAGACGCGTTGTATTTTATTCACCTCTCCACCTCCATGAATTATTATTATTACATGAATATATAATAACATAAGTATCATATTTATACTGATATTTTTTTATTCTAGTGGTATAAGTTAAAAAGTAACACACTTCCATAAAATGGGTTACAAAATCGTCATTTGTGTGTATGGAATATTATTATCTCGCGAACTGATTTTATTCATTTTTACATTAACATCTTCATGAATGGGATTAATTATGTATTTAAATTTGATATGTGATATATTTGACTTTTATTATGTTATTATTCTTCTATAACTATTATATAACACTTACAACTATGCTTTCAATTTTTTGGAATATGATAACATTGCCCGTATATACGGAATACTACTGAACTGCGTAGCAATGTTATTCATTCAATAATTACATTGAATGTATTAAGTATTTGAATAATAAATATTTTAGATTTATTTGACTTAAAAATGAAAATGAAATTATAATATATATATATATTAATGTTTTTTTCGTTAAATATGAAACGAAAATGAAAGTATAATTCATGTGTATATACAACCTACCGTTTCAATGAATGATGTTTTTCATTTTTCGTCAAAAAATATTATGGATTAATATAAATACATTTATACATAATATATATTATTTTTAAGACATTGTTTAAATTTTGGATTTTTATAAATCATGAATAATGTAACATGTAAAATAAATAACAACTTATGGTAAACGTGAAAAATAATGATATTAACACCATAAATATTGAAATTAATAAAATATTATTAATAATGAGTGGGGGATGATGTTTGGGGATTACCTAAGTGGTAATAGCTCCACATCATATTGTATTAGACCCAAGATCAAATTCAGGAGTGAGAGAATTTCTGTTGGCAGGCATTAATGCAGGCATGTTATAGGCAAGCAGTGACGTAGGCAAGGGGTCACATAGGCATGATGTAAGCAGAACACATGCATGATACATGCCTGATGACATGAGTAATATTACAAAAACAAGATATTATATAGGGAATTTGGTTCTGTTTTTAGGATTTTAGGCTAGGAAATGGGTTCATTTCCACTAGGATTTATGTCCATGTTATAAATGAATAAGGGTTTATGGGTTGGAAATCCCAGGGGGGGGCTGTGGTCCACCTATTCCAACTTATGTGTGTGGTTTATATTTGTAAAATGTAATTGAACCCCAAGAAAATAATATATATTTTAAATAATGGATTATAATATGTATTAAAGGATCTTATATGATACTACAAATATTAATATAGTTCTATAATAATTTATTAACTTTCTAAAACCATTATACATGTGTTTAATGGGCATTCAACTAATTGCAATCTTACTGAAATTGATTTAATATCAATTTACATTACACTGAGATTTATTTTTTTTATCATTATCCAACTCACTTTTATGTGGTGTATATATATATATTATTTTATATATTATATAATTATTCTTTCATACAACAGTGTATTTTATGTTTCAATTTGAAATTTTTCCTCTAAGGGGGTTTGTCATGAAAATAACTATGTTGTAAAAGTTATTGAATGAAATAAAATTATATGTTTATTGTAAAATATCTCTTATCGAAATCAATTTAGGGTTAACATTATTCATTGGTCATGAAATTAAAATTAATTATAAATACTATTGTATAATTTATATGACAATTTCATAAAGTTCATTCCAATTTTTCCTTATGGTGTTTAGTTTACATGTTATTTAATTAACTAGGGTAATATTGATAAATTTGTATCATTTAACTAATATAGATATTTTATGATAAAGAATATTATTTTTTATTTAAATTAATTATTCTATACACGAAGAATTATTTTTACTTGTATATATAGGTGGTCCATGGTCACTAATTACCTTAAATGCATTGGTAGTCTCTTGAGACAAATCAGTTGGAAAAAATTAGAAGGGTTTTTACAAAGTAACATAAATGTTTATTGAGAATAGGTCTTGATGCTAAAGGTATCATGGTCTTGGGAAACCTGACATTCAATAATTATTCATTCATGCATTCATATATTACTTATTATCTTTTATGTGGACTTCATTGTGATAAAACATATGGATGAATCTCCTTGTCATTATACTAATTAAATGGAATGTGGGATTTGTTATTTACCATTCCATATTATTTATTACCTATCTAGTTATTTATGTAGCATATTTGTTCAATTATCTACTTTTATATGATTATTTGGATTACTGATTCTTGATATCTTTTTTATACATAACCCTTACTAAGAATTTTATATGTCCCTTTTTTGCCTCTACCCAGGATAAAAAGATAAATTCTTTCAATGTGTTTCAAGGATGTAGTTCTTTTACTTTTTTAATGATTTATTTTATTTTCCAAAAGTAATATGGGTAATATATATATAATCTGTTTTTCTAAATTTTTTTGAAATATTCATCCTTTTGGAATTTAATTCATGTATCTATGTCAATGTAATAATTTACAGCACTGAAATAGGCTCTATCCAATCAGTATTGGGAGTATTTCTTTAACCTCTTATTGTACTATAATACCATGTTTTATCTTTGGAAATACATTCTTGATATCTTTGAAGTTCGACCCCTTCTTGATTCCTTTTTCTAGGATTATTAATTCACTTTTACAGACATTCAGTTCTCTAGGATACCCACACTTATTTTTCTCGTAGCATGTGCGGAGGTGATTTATCTTATTTGGAGAAGTCATAACCAGGCCATTAAAGCTATAAAGTTATTCACTGATCAATATGCCATTTTTAAATTATACAAGTATTATAGAATTTGAAAACATTATATGTTGAAAACTGCAGCCAGACCAGGAGGGACCTTACCATGATTATTATACTAGATGTTATAGGGAACTTTTCAAAACCCAGGGTCATACTTGAGTTCTTATACACTCCTCCATCCCCTGACTGACTTAAATGAAGCACTGATTTCACATCGAGGAGAAATCCGGGCCCCACAAGATATGGGGAAATTTTAATTTATCATAATGGTGAGGTGGTGGAAGTTGTATATGGTCTTTTTGGCCAGGCTAATGATCTCAAAAAAAGAAAAAAAGATTCATCTGATATTTTTACATTTCACAAAAACGAAATCGGAATAAAAAATGGTTTCAGTGTGATTATACTACAATTTTTCAGGCTTTTGGGATGAGAGTGGTTCACATCCCATGGTTGATAACAATTGGATATGATAATATTTAGGATGTGCTCAATTACAGTAATTACATTATCACACACATCTTTTCAGAAGAATATTACCATAATGATTGTCATGAAAACAATAGAGTAGCCAATGAGGTGTTTGGTTACACTAACTCTCTCCATTGTGATATTATTCTAGTATTTCAATAGGACATATATAAAATACCATATTTTAAACTTTTCATACCTTTCATTACTTTTCTTTATGAGCCTATGAGCTCTGTTTTCTCAATCAAATAATATGGCACTGACACTCAGCTACTAGGGTCATTGTCACTATTGATGGTGTTAGTGTATATTTTTTAGAAACCATAGGAAATAGGATTAAGAAACCCTAAATTATAGAAAAAAAACTATGATATAAACTTAGGATATGTATTTAAGAACATACTAATATTTTTTTAATGTTGAGATTATATGGGTGTTCCTATCAAAAAATACATATGCCGATACTAATATTAGATGTTATTATACAATAGATCGACCCATGTGAAAGAACACAGAAAAGGGAACATGGATCTTGAATTGTGTGTAAGCTCGTATAATGAAATGGGCCTTACTGTGAACCTATATTTACACACATGGAGGATATACATTGGATATTTGAAAATTTATCTATATAAACATTATGAAGTATTTTGACGTATGGATATCTCAAATTAAAACCATGTTTGTGATTATGAGACATGTTTTAGAGGAAATATCCAATTTATTATAACTATCTCACTAGTATTGTGAAAAATAATTATGTTACATAATGTTGTGATCCAATATAGTGTATGTCATAGTTTATAAATAGTAATAACATGGAAGAAGGGAAATGACACACTTAGAAAATGTCAAGGATTCCCTATTGAGGATGTCCATATACCTAGTATTAGAACTGATCTTGTTATAGTTATATTCGGGTACCTTAAGCATGTTATTATAAATAACCATTAATGGGTGGAAAAACCTATTCTTCAATGAGATTATCTCATGCAGGATCTTATTATGTGACATAGGTCCCAATCATTTATTGGGACTACTGATTTAGTGGTAGCTATGAAATGGATTATGTCATTGAAGTAGATATTTATGGCATTTGGATGTGGTGAAAAGTAAATGGTTAAACATTTTGTGTGCCTTCTCAATTGTGATGCTGATAAATGTTCACTGTTAATCTATAATACAATAGAATAAAATGAAATTGAAATCATGGAATGGAAATTCACTAAGGATATATTATTTGACAAATATTTCCCTCATGATAAAAAAGATGACATTTAGTGAAAGTTACATAGATTAAAATAGAATGAATAAGAATGTGTTGTTGAGTATGAGGATACCATTATAATTTAATCTATGTTTTCTATAGTTTACAAATGCCAGGTGTAGTGTAATATTGATCACATCTATGATGGGTTTAAGCCATGTCTCTAAAAGAAACTAATTTTTAATGAATTTCTTCATTTGATCAAATAATATAATTATATTTTAAGATAGAGAAATAATTACTAAATTCATAATGAATAACAGGTAATCTATAGAAGAATACGATGAATAATAAAATTACGACAATGGGGTTAAGGAAAAGAATGAATTTTTACATCTGATATCTTTGGAAAGAATCGCAACGGGAAATTCTTGAAGGGGTGGTGATTTTTTTAACTATAGAGAAAATTGTTATCAGAAAAATGGGTTTAAATGTATGAAATAAAGAAAATAATATTATGTGTTACAATTATAAGGAGATGGTGCACTATTTGATTGAATTCCCCATGGAATAAGGGAATATAATCCTTAATAATCTAATAGATCAAGGTCAATATTATGGTATTGATATAACTATATCAGGAAGATTAATAATCTTATTTATTTGGATCCATGAAATAGATTTTAAAATTATTTTATTGATTATATTATCTTCATATGAATTATGAAATATAAATTAATAGTATTGTAGTAATATTTAATAATGGATTTCAAACCATGCATTGAACGATAACAATTAATGTTATTAATTCAAAAGTAGAATTTTTCGATAAAACATTGTTGGGGGAAAGATAATCCTTAATATGTTCCTAATGTTGAGATAATGATGCATGTATAAAGAGATGGTTGATATTGATAAATTATATTGGATAAAATTAACACCATTGGAAATTATTCTTATGTGTTGTATTAAAATCTTTTGGAAATGATTACAATTTTTAAATGATTAACATTGAATATCAGACAATTTTTTAAATATTAATGTTTATAATCACTCAATGAATAATAATGCACAATTTATATAAGGTTTGGAAAATTTTTTAGATAGATAGAAATAATTGTCACATGTTTATGGATCATACTATCTATAAAAATAATTTTTGTTATTTGAGAATTTAAATATACATTTTGTAGATTTTTCGTTCTCTGAGTAAGGGATGAATTTAAAATTGATCAATCCACAACCAAATAAATCAACTATACTCATTATTTAAAAAAAAATTAAAAAATTATTTATTTTTATTTTCTATATAAAAATAATTCCTCAACATTAGGAAAATGTATCCTGAAAAAAATATGTTATCCTAGATCCATCATAATTGATGATATCAATGGAATTATTTTAACATATTTGGTTTTATGGTTTTCGATCATTCATGTTCTCCAGATAACCCACGTTCTGTTTTAAATGGCCTCTTTCACCCACCCATTAGTATTATTGTCTAATTTTTCTATTTTATGTCTATGTTTTCATTTTGCACCAAGGTTTTCTATATGGGAACCTAGTTATGTGATCAATATAAATTTATTTTATACATTCTTTTCAAAATTATTGAGGGAAATTTTTATTAAATATTTTGAATTTTGGGTTTTTAAATAATGTTATTTTAAAATTTCAAATTTTTTTTAATGAGATTATGTTTAAATTTTGAGAAAAGAATTTATTACAGGTGATTAGAATGTAACACCCCAAAATCATAAAACATCAAAATCATATCAAATAACATGTAGGACATGGAACACCAAGCATATAAAGAAATATAACACCGAATAAATTAAAATATATTGACTATATTAAATAAATTACATCCATGATATATCTCATAATTTACCCAACACAGATTTTATCTTGTGTTAACTGCAACAATAACATTGTTCAATTGATCCCAATACACGCAAGACAGAGTTTCAAAGAATAATAGTAATATCATTTTTTAAAATAAAAATTATCCCCTAAATTTTAAATATTTATTTAAGAATAGTATTAACAAAATAATTAACATATATTGTTCAATATACTTGTTACCAATTGATATTATATTTAAATAAAAACTAGTTAACTTTTAAAAAATGTTTTTATTGAAAACAATGTTTTTCACCCAAATGAATTATAAAGAAATAGATTTTATTAATTACTATTATAGAAAAATATTAATGAAATTTATATATATCATATATTAAATATGTTTTTTACATTCATATTATATATTTCACAGACATATGATAAGAATAGATCAAATTTTAATAAAAAAAGTTATATTTTTCTATAGGTAGTGTTGCGATCATTTAATGGAAATCTTGTTTTACAAGTAAATTATATAACATTTATAAAATTTATTCCAAAAAATAAAATTAATTTTTATTACATGAATTTAAAAAATAAATTAGGGTTATGATTTGATATTTTTTGAGAAGTTTCAATTTTTTATGAATAATGATAATATTGAATTTTAAATGAAAAATATTCATGTTATTTTATGAAATTAATAATGTAAAATAATTATTTTAATTTATTTAAAAGTGAAATTAGATAAAATGTACATCCATTAATCTTATTTATGAAATTGGAATGATTTTTATTTTGAATTTACTTATTGAAGCTTAGTATTCTTTTCTATATTTTTACTTTGAAATACCTCTTTAAATTCCCGTTAATGGAATTAAATTTTAAACAAAATTTTCCTCTAAGGTTAATTGAATTTATTAAAATTGAATAAATTATTTTAATAATAATAATTTGAAATGTATAAATATATCAATCATAATCATTTCTAAAGGTTAAGAGTGAAAATCGTTTATATTAATTAATATGATTAAGTGAACAACATGTTTCCCAAGGGAGTAAACATTAAACATAAGGGCCCAAATGACCTCGAAATTTGTTAAAACCCATTTCATAGATATATTTCGACAGTTTCAATTATATTATCAAGTTTAGAAAATTATTGGAGCCACATTACATGAAAAATTGTTAATAGAATTCTCTATTTTAAAAATTACAAGAGTACCAGTCACCTGATTTATAAAAGGCTACCACCTCTTTTCTCCTCTTCCCTCTATCGACCCACATTGGATAGATCTATAAATAATAAAATAACTTCCCAAAATCCGACCAATAATACTGTAATTAATTTGTTTTTGTATATATTTCCATCATAGGATGTTTTTAGTAAAACCCATTGAGGATACCCAAAGAAGAGGTAATGTTCCTCTAAAAGTGTTTTTATTTTATTACCTTTTCCACTTCCTTAATTTATTATTATACCATGATTATATAAAAAATAAGTATATTAAATTTAATTATATGTTATTAATATTAATTTTATTACTTATAACATCAAAAAGTTCTATAAATTGGGTTATGAAATCATTCATCTTGTGTATGATGGACTACCGTCTCACGAACTAATGTATTTTGTCTTTCCATTATCATCAATCATGGTTGGGAATAAGGATGGATTATTAATTTATATGAAATTAATATGAAATTTATGATTTTATTATTCCTATTTATCTATTATATCAAACATACAATCATTCTTTCCATTTTATGGTAATGACATAATATCCCTTGTGCATAGGATCTATTTACGCCTCTTGAAGTGATGTGATTTGTTGATGAATTACATATATCATATTAAGAATGTGGTTAAACAAAATATATGATATATATGATATTAAATTGATACTAAATTTATAATAAATATATCAATTTATTTTCATCTATAATAAATGGAAACATCGTTCTTCCATACGTACAACCTACAATCTCGATAAACAAAGTATTTTATTTCTTATCACCAAATTTTATAGATTACAAAAAACATATATATACTGAATATATATGATATATATATCATTTATTACAATCTATATATTATGATATCATTATGAATTTAATATGAACAAAAATTAACATTTCAAAACATAGTAACAATATATGGAAATTAAAACCCAAAATAATGAAAATAATAAATGATTAGTAATAAATAAGTGATTATAAATTTAAAAAGAATAATATATGATATAATAATTATTAATATGGATCTGTTATATTTTAAAAATAAACTTAAGACCATTAGCACAACAATTATAGTCAAAAGAAAATCTTTTAACCATTTATTAAAATGAATGAAAAAGTACATAGGATGAAAGAAAGGTCAAAAAAATGGGCTTTCCCTCATATGCAGACCAAATGAAAGTATGTGATCATAAATAGACATGTCATTTATATACTCAGAGTCATTAGTAGTTTCCCACTTAGTTTGGGATTTACCCATATCAAATATCTTCAATATTCTTGTATTGTACTTGTTTGATAATTTGGAAGAAGATCACGTAGATAGTGTCTATAGTATGCTAGAACAATCCTTTCGTGGTCTTCTATTTGTAGGCACAAGAGTAAAATTCTCATTGTTAGTCAAATTTTCCTTCCCATGTAATAATTCATCCATGAATGAGTCATGAGTTTCCTTCAAGAGGGTATTGACATTTACCCCATCATTATGAATTATAAAAAAATTTCATTGGAAAAAAGTCTATATAAATGATGATTTTTGGATAATCATCCTCAATATCCTACAATATATTATGAATACCATATTATTTCCTCAATTTATTTATTTTTTATTGAATCCTTTAAATGGTCCTACCATCTCTTGGGTTTTAGTGCCCCATGATGATAGAAGTGAAATTTTTTCCGACACTGATCCATTTAAAAAATCACACCTGATTATGATTTCCCTGATCCACATTAACACATTCATTATGCTCAGGAACTAAGATCATGGACATCTATAACACATGATCTACCTGTGCCATCTTCAAAGAAAAATCCTTGTGAGTTTGAGGTGAACCAGCACACAAATTTCACTTTTCAAGACTCATTCCCCTGATCTCTAAATTTTTTGGTGTAGTTTGGTTTTTAAATTTCTTCAAGAAAGAATCTTCATTAAATACCTTTAAAGAGAAAAAAGAACAATGTACATTATTGTGACATTGATCCTTAACATGACCAATAAATTAAAACTTTGATCATAATTTAACAAGTCTCCCATTTTCCACTTTTAATGAGATATCAACATCTAGTGCTATCAAAACATCATTAATAATCCTGCATGAAATCAAGTCAATATCCACCAAGATCATTGCATATTGAATAAATTTTTCAACCACCAAATTTTTATACATTTTGATCAGAATACCCACTACAGATGATATATCAAATAAGATAAGGGGATGTCATAAAATCCAATATAGATCTATGATCTTGACCCAGACTTGAGCTTAATTTTTTTTAGAAAAGGATTTAAATGAATATCCCAATCATGAAAACAAACCATACCTAGTCAGGTATTAAATCATATTTTACATTAAATTTATTCTTATTTTCCATTATGCACCAATTCATCTTTATCTGTCATATATACTATCCCATTGACATGTTTTATCATTAATAATTCATACATAATGTCATTTTATGTTCAAATATGAATTATTTCATCCATGGTGATTTAAATTGAAAATTACGATGTGTTAAATGTTATTGAACAATCCCACTTTCTTTTGTGGTTGTTAGAATTATCTTGAATAAATCAAATTCTTGGGAAATTTTTCTAATTGTAAATTAATTCCAAATTAAATATACATATTATTTTATAACAGATCTGATTATTTTCTAAACTGTATTCTATATTTACATACAGTGTTTGTTTTGGCTAATATTTAATAAAATGGGGAATATTGTTGAATCATTATAATTTACTCAATAAATGTATTTTATGACAATGAACAATGATCATGAATAAAACCTATTTATATATATAAGGAACTATTCAGACCTTTAGAAAGTGGTGGTTCCAAATTAATGATATACCCTTAATGCATCAGTATTCTCATGAGATGAATTATTTGTCCAAAATAGATGGGGTTTTACCTAGTAGTTTAAAACTTTCCTGAGAATATATCTTGACGGTAAAAGTATCATGTTCCATAGAAGAATACCTTCATGTAATTAATAATTTAATGTATTTATATTGAAATTTTTATTATTCATGAGGATTTATCTATAACAAACACTAGATTCATTTCATTCTCTAAATATGGATTAAAGGGAATGTCAGTTTAATTATTGAAATTTCCATATTGATTATTCGTCATCCAATTATTAATATGGAATGTGTGTTCAGTTATCAACCTCTTCATTTTGATTCTGATTATGGATTTACAATATCTTCCATTTTAGTTAACCCTTACTTAGTTTTTGATATGATTATTTTTTATTTTCCTCAGGCAATGAAGATGAATTATTCGAGTGAGTTTTAAGGATGATGAGTTTTTAGTTTTGTATGCTTTATCTTGTTTCCAAATTTAATATTGGTACCATGTTTGTAATATGATTTTCCATAACTGTTGAACTATTCATTCCTTTGGGAATTGAATGTTTTATCTTTGTAAATGTGATAAAGTAATGCATTAACTCTAGGATACAAGTGTCGGGGATGCTACATATATTCATAAAATTATTTAATGTTTGTATTTATATGTATATAAATGAATTATAATGTATATTTTATTTTTATTTTTTGAATTATATCATATGTTTCTAAAAATGAATATTTTTATGTATTTTATACAGATCATGTTGACTTATTTACAATATAAGAAAAAGAATGTTCAATTTTAACAAACCTAACATCAATGAAATAACCCACTATTGAATGAATGTCACAATATATTGGTTCGTTTATAAGAATATATGTTATCATAACATGAAATCCCTCTATACCATTTATTTTGATACTCTAGTTTGGAAAAATGGGTTTTAATGGAAAGAGATGTATAGATATATATGAAATATTTTATGTATGGGTTTAAAAGAATATTTTTATTAGTCTAATAATGGAAATGAAACAATATTTGTGGTTCATGCATGTTAGGGTCCATTTATGTTGTAAATAATGATGATTGGTACTGATATGGCTCATAAGGTTGCGTGATCTAGATATATCCCATAATGATTAGTGGGATCGATATATCTATTCAATGCAATGGGTAATTATTAGGTTCACCATATGTTTATGTTGAAAGATAATGTTATTAGTTATCCCACTTATAATAGATGTAGTAAGGGTAATATAGTGATGATATTCCAAGGGACCTCTATGAAATTACTCTACTTGATAATAATTTTTCATGAAAATCATTTTATATCAAAAGTTATGAAAATGATAATTTATGATAAATTGAGGATTATTCCCAATCAAGGTAATATTCAATGTCTTTATGAGAATAGTTTTTAATGATTATCATGTTCTATAAATAAACAATTATTGTTTTTAATTATAGCCTTATGTATACTTATAAAATATTCTGTGAATAACTTTTTGGATGTGAAGCTGATTACATAAGTATGTAAATAATTATTTTTTGTCGAAGACTAAGATGTTAAAAGAAAATAATTTTTATGAACCCATGGTTTTGAAATGGAAAAATTGGATTCTTTCAAATTTTTATATGTGATTATAATACTCTTGAGCTTCTGCAATATTTTAAAATGTATTCCCCATGTATTAAGGATGGGTAGGAAAAAATGAGAATATAATTTAAAAAAAGTGAATAATTTTCAAAAAATATATCATATTTTATTTAATAGGAATGTATTGAAGAGAAAATTCATTCTAAGAGGAAGATTCCAACATATAATGTTTGGGTTTATTGTGGAAACTATGAAATAATTATCTGAAACACAATACCTAAATAGATACTTAAGAAGGTAAAAAATTAATTCATCCTTGTAAATGAAAGAATAGGTTGAAAATGTGTTGGTCCCATATATAGTACCTTTCACACAAATCCAATTCCACTGAAGATCACATTTCAGACCTCCTTAGGGTGTCATAACTAAAAAACATTAAGTTTCACCAAGCAATGGATCACCCAAAAAACCATATAACATTTCCCTTACTCTTGAGATAATCATGTGACCATCTGAACACACTAACTAAATTGTATGAATGAATCTATTGATATTACGATTATTGAATCCACAATTGACCATATACATCATCGTGTCTTTTATAACACAAGAATTATAATTTTAAATTTTGGTGTTTTTATGATCAAATTAATACACTATGAACCTGATTACCAAATCAATTATTTATCGGACCTTACGTTGAAACTCACTCTGATGGTCTATAATGAATCCATGTAATACCCACATCACCCACACACTAGTATTTGGTACCATCATTTCATTCCCCTAAAAGGTATATAAGGCATGTACCTCATAACATTAGGATCACATGATTTTGATAGATGTGTTCCTCACTATCAAATAATTACATATAAAATTTTTATACAAGGGGAAAACCCTAGTCTCAAAATTTTATATCTCATCTCACCCCGAACACAGTGGTCACACATGTCTATTGTAACACCCAAACCCTGGAAGCTTGGAGCTGGTGAATTCTTTTATTACATTGGATTGATTATAAGGAATCAAATCCTAACATAATGATTAGTTTATCAGTTTGGAAAACTAGAATGCATACTTAATAGACATATTACATTGGTAAATAAAAAATAAAACATGATACAAAATAATATTAAAGAAACAACATAATTGAAATATTATTAAAAAATTTATACTTTCTAGCCTACGAGGAAAGAAACAGAAAGGTTGATCTAAAATGGTCAGTAAGGGTGTTTAAAATAGAATAAATAATGAAAAAATTAGAATAATTATTATTTAAAGGTAAATTACAGGTCAAAAATTACATTTAAACAACTAGAAATTCCATAATCAATATGGCATGGTGAATAAGAGAAACAAATATCATTTAATCAATAAAATGATAATGAAATTCATCTATTGATAATTAGATGAAAAAATTATTGGATAAATAAAATATAGCTTCTAAATAAAATAAATTCATAATTATTGGATGTCATGTTTTCTACGAACATGATAAATTTAATATTAAGGTTTATTCTAAGGAAATTATAATCAATTCTGATTTGTCCAACCAATTCATCTCAGAGAGAAACGATGCACCATGAGGCTATCATTAACTATTCCCCAACCCATAGGGATTTCATTAAATATCCCCAACCCATGTATTTCATGTAAAAATAATTCCCCAGATATATTATAATTTATTTAAGCTCATAAGAAATGTTCCTTATCAAAATATCCATAAGGAATAAAAGATACAATTTTATCTATAATTATAGGGTAATCAAATAACTGTAAAATTGGATAGCATATGTATAATGGTTTATGGTTTATGAATTAATAAGAACTATTTCATATGAATTAGTATAACTGGTAAACATTTAATGAATCAAAAATAATCATATGGAAGTTATTATTTAAATAAATAATTAACCATCTCAAAAGATAGTTAAATTATAAAGATAACTTTTATCACTTGGTATGTCTTCAATTTAAAGTTCTTTTGATTATTATTTTCAAATTAAAACCATAAATAACATGAAAATAATAGTATTAATGATAATATACATCAATATCAATATTATATATGCAACAAAAAATAATCATGTGGTGAAAATGGTATATGTCTCACATAATGAAAGCTGAGACAAGAATCCCTTATATTGAGTCTGAATTGTCATGTTTGGATTTATCTTCTTCAATAATAAAAATATAAAAATTATTCTCTAAAAAAACAAATTTTTTCATTTAATTATTTCCCTGTTTTTTTTAATATCTACTTAAACAATTTCTTTTACATCATCTGTTTGGTTCATATTCCTGCTATTTTTCAAAAATGAATTTGGAATGTCAACAATGGTCAGAGGGATCATTATATAAACATATAAATAATAATTTTAATGTTTTTACATAAATTATTGTTTTAAAATTGATAATTAATTATTGTTATGAAAAATATAATAACTTTACAATAATGGAGATGTTAGTTCATATATACACATGATTAATGTACCCATTTTTCAATGATAGTTATGGAAATAAGGTTGGTGGAATTATATCATAAAATAATTATCCTTATATCATATATATACTATAATACTTAATAATATAAACATATATATAATTCTTGTCATTTAGAAGTCATCAAATCGCATCGAGGGGGTAGTAGTCCACGCGTCCGTGAACAACGATACAAATTTTTTTTAGTGTTTGAAAAGGGTAATAAATAAAATGATTTATTATATTTCCATAAAGGTAATTATGTTATTAATATAATAGATATTTAAAGTATGTCACATATTCTTTCATAAAACTATCCTTATTATTTTCCATGTGTAGTTGGGGTTTGGATTAGTGCTATGTACCCCGTAATTCTATATGAAAAATGGGGGTTCAAAACCCATTGGGCATAGGTATTGTAGTAGTAATGTAGCATACAGTTGCAGCGGTGAAACTATAGAAACGGTGGTCACTATAGCAGTGGCAGGTCACTGTAGCGGTGGGAGGGTACTGTAGTAGTGGTGGATATTGTGCAGTAAAGTTGCAGGTAGAGTACTATAGAAATACTATTCACTAAATGGGCATTGGGCCAAATATTTGGGCTTATGGCCCATGTAATGGGATAAATGCCCACTGGGATTTTGGGATTTGTAATGGGTGTCCTTCTACCAAGTTATAATTGGTATTTTCATTGCATTTAATAATAAAATAGGCTTTAACCCCAACCATTAAAAAAATATTCTATGAAATCTGTGAATGTATTGCATCGTTTTGAGGAGGCGGTAGTCCAAACCATCACAAACGATGATAATGTATCCCAAAAGAATGGTACATAAGAAGGTATGTTTAATTACATAATTAAATAAGTATAAATACATTATAAATATCATATGTAACATATAAAAAATATTATCACCATAACAATTCCCACCATGAAAGGTGGTAATGAAAAAATGAACAATCAATGTCATGTGAGGTGGTAGTTCTCCATACATGAACGGTAAGTTCATTAACCATTATATGGATGGGTGTTTATGGTTATATATTGTAATTAGAATAAAAAACCTCAATATATTTATGATACTGAGGTTATTATATATTAAAGGAATAATAAAATTTCACGCGGTGGAGATGGAAAATCAAACTATGAGTTTGTGAAAAAATGTTACTTATTCTTGGGGTAACATGTCTTAATATCCCCCAATAAAATTATTGTTTGACTTTATTCCCATGTTGGAGACACTAGGTAGAGGGGAGGGGTTTTGGGAGACTACTTGGGAAGATTATAGATGATCTAAATTGGATTTAGAGGTGTGAGAAATGGGAATAGTGAATTGTTTTTTAATGAAAGGGGAGTGACATTCTTGTAAATACAAAAAGGTAATCAGTATTGAGAGGTCATCCATTCTTCATGGGATTCAAAAATAGACAAATTACTGATTAATGTGAAATTATGGTAAAAAAAGGATCCAGAATAAAAAAATAAGAGATTTTGAATAAATTTCTTCCTTATTTTTAGGATTCATTATATTTTTATTTTGTTTTTTCATTTAGGTAACTAGTTTTTCAACTATGATAATTTTACCACTATGAATTAATTAAGAACATATTTAATATAAAATATAAGGAGAAACTAATTATAAATATTATAAATAATTTAAAAAATAGAATTACCTTTTTTTAGGAAATTATTTTTTAATCAAGTGCATATGACGTGAAAAAACATTGCTTCAACCTGGACTTTGATAACAAAATTTTTTAGTATCTACAGGTCAATAGGTTAATTAAAAATTACTAATTTTTCCATAAATTGAATATAATTGTTATGTATTGTTATTTATAATTAATTGTTTACCAGGTAATATTTTTAGTATTTTAAATTGTTTTTAAATAAATTATTATTTATTATAAAATAACAAAAATTCCAATTTTTAAATTATTTTAAATAATTAATACATTCATTCACATTTGTCAAGATTTTAAAGTAACTAATTCATGAATAAAAATTAATGAAAATACATAATTATAAAAATCATTTATTTCTCAAAAAGATATTTATAATCTAAAATGTGATGTTTTATTATATCTCAATGTTTTATAAATGTTAAAGGTAATAAAGGTTCATTTTTTTTATTTTTTCTCTACATAAATTCATTTATAGGGAACCTTAATGAAAATGTTTCTCACTGACTCATAATATTAGAACCAATATGGGATATGGTCAAACTATTGACAACTAATCGATATTTTACAAGTGTATAGGTCAATTTCCCCCTTTTTATTAAGGTTTAAAGACCTGTTAAATTTAATTTTACCCTAATCTCTATAATTAATTTTAATCACCATCACTAATATTTTTTTTCAACAGTTATGTTGATATTATCAGACTATAAATATCATAGTGATTACAACTTTGTATTTATATTTTTCCAATATTAATTCATATAAGTGGCTCAAAAAATTTAGTTCTCATCCCACTAATATGGAGAGAAAGTATTTTTTAAGTAAAATTGTTCTAATGTTCAGTAAGTTTTTATATATAATTTTATATAAAAATTATTCCAAGGAACTCCACGGTATTAAGTTATTTATAATTGATCTCTTTTTAATTAAAATCCAATTTAAAATATAACATTACAATAATAAATATTTCAATAAACAGAAAAATTTTAGATAAAATGTATTGTTTTCCACAATTCACAAAAAAAAAACTTCTCAAAAAAATAAAAAAAATTATTAAGATAATATTAAAATTTGAAATTCAAAAATGATGTTTATTTTGAAAAATAAAATTTATAAATGTGCCCAAATTTTGTTTTGAAATATGTGCACCATTAAAAGGTATTAATACTCATACTTGAATGTAATTGAACAAAACATAGTGTTGTGTAGTGCATAATCCTACCCCAATGATGAGTATAAATAAATATAGGGACAAAATTAATTTCATTCAAAATGAAAATATTGTAAATTAATGGGGTGTTACATTCTCCCCACCATAACTAATTTTTTATCCCCACTATTCAATATTTTTTCTATGAAATAAATGGATATAAAAAGAAATTATTATTTAAAAACCTATAGCATAAATTATTATTATAAAATATATAATTAAAAAAATTAAAAAATGAAATGTGATGTTTTAAAAAAAATAATGATTTTGAATAGAAAAATATTAGTGTTAAAAGTATATAGAAGATTAGTCAAACTATCATGATCAGATGGAGAGTGATAGATAACAAGTTCATGAAATTTTATTTACCACAAATGAATAATTAATGGTTTGAATAAGGGTCATTAATATAATAAAAATTTAGCAACATAGAACAATGTAATTATTTCAAGAACATTTTCACTAGACTTGATGAATTCTTCCACTCTATAATAATATATATAAGTATAAGTTTCTATAAACATAATCTTTTTTTTGGATTGTGCCTTTAACTATTTCAACTTCATTTCATATCACATGAACCATCATATAGTGGAGTAATATATCAATCTAAAAATTCACATATAATGTTAAGAATAAACCATTTCAAAAAATGGATAACTTTTGCAAATGTTTATGATCCGGCACATTATAAAGAAGGTTACTAAATGAACTTATACACTTCCAATCAATGTGATGTAGCTCATTAATCATCAAATAATAAAAATAACAACAAATTAATCATGAATTATCTTAAAAAATCTTACATTATCGGAAAAAATTATTCTTCCTTAGGTAAAACAGATGTTATTGTATATATTTCATAAAAAAAATGTTTTTTAAACTCCATCAATGATAAAATAATCCATTTTTTATATAATCCATTAATCAGTTCCAAGGTGCTAAATACTTATCCAAATAAAGTATTTCATTTTCTAAAAGTCATTATCTCAACATTAGAAACTTATCACGTCTTATTGTTCCCTCAGCCATATTTATTCAAAGAGTTTAACTTTCAACTTAATCAATTTTCTTACTACCATTAAACCTACAATCTCAAATCCTTAACGGAAAATTATTGTACAAGAATCCTCATTTATTCTATAATTATTTTAATTAGTACATCATTGATAAAATACTCTAATGAAAATAGTATTCAATCAAAAAATAATCACATTAATCATTTTTTTCTTTTAAGGTAGTTTTATAATATTCATTATGATCCATTATCCTTATTAGGTGTATATTTATTTGACACTGGAGAAATTTATTTTCATAGTGTCTCATCTCCTTCAAGATGCCTAATTGTACACTGGGATCATTTTTATTATCCTTGAAAAAATAAGAATTGTGCCTGTAAAGACCTGAAATTTCCTTGAATGTTTTTTAATAAATGAGAATTTTATGAGTCCCTGAAAATTTATGGCACATGTTTCCAAGGCCCGGAGTTCCAAGAATGAATTTATAATCGTTTTTTCTGGTACATTTAGAAAACGTTTGAGCGGGTTTTTCAAACATTTGAACCAGTGCTCAAAATTTAAATATGGGGGCACCGTTGATCTCGCAATGCTGGTATTCACTTAAGGAGACCTTCATCTCGAACATAGTAGGTTGGGGGTGAAAGATATATTTTGGTCTATTCATGGGAAGATTAAAATTAAGTTATTTAACATTTTATTTTTATTTTGTTGTAACCACCCTCTTGTGGATATTATGCGGTGGGGACCACTCGATCCAAAAACCTCCCAAGATTGATTTAATAGGTGGGGAGAACTAGAACCTCTTAATGAGGGAGAAATCAACTAACTCCCTCTTTAATGTGGAGGAGCCTCTTGAGCTTCCTTTAGATTAATTAAGCCAACACACCATACATAATTATGCCACCCTATGTGATTAATTAAACCAATTTATAATTGTGCCAATAATGAAATTGTGGGAAACAAATCACATTTTTGCTACATTGCATATTTGGTGGAATTAGGAGAGGATATATATTGGGAGAATGATCTCCAACGAATAACGCATTCTTCCATGAAGAATGCTCAACAATGACGAAATCTGACATGGACTTTGACCTTCTTCCTCGGGACTTCTTCCGATACAGGATGTCTTCATCTAAGACGAATCGAAATACGTATATCCATCTCGTGCCATGGTCAATGAACTACCCGAGGTAAGAGTTTATTTCTATTAGATTATCACATCCCATGTACACACCTACAATTTCTTTTGCAGGTTATGAATAATCATTGTGGGAGGATAGGTTTTACCCATTCATTTTCATGATGAGACATATGTTACCACCCCAACCTGGAGGGTATGGGCCAAACCAACATGGTCCAAACCATCCGAAAATCATGTGGTGTTTTTCGCGAAGGGGGAGGTTGTCAACAATCCATGGTTGGGGCACGATAATGGTTTCCAACACCACCACCGGCCGTGATGAAGCCTGCGGCATAACGGCGCTGCCCCGTGGCCACCGCCGCTGACCCGAGGATGATCTTCAACCCCAAGGCTGGACCGCTGACCTGTGGCTAGTCCGCTAACCCGCGGCTAGACCACCACCCCATTTCCAGTTTACCGCCCCGTGGATGGACCACCGATCCTTAGTTGGTCTACCACCCCATTGCCGGACTGCCGACTCATGACCGGTCCCCTGACCCATGGCCAGACCGCCGCCCCACGGCCGGACCACCACCCCACGACCAGACCGCCACCCCATGTGGCCGGACTACCACCCACAGTTGGACCCCTTCCCCATGGCTGGACCACTGATTCGATCCCACACTGCTGCTCCGCGGGTGAAACATTGTCCCCAGCCGAGCCACCCCATGGCCTTGCGCCCTCGCGACACTCTACGTGGCTCCTCACGACCTGCCGGGCCGGACCCAACAGGCCGAGCTAAACCCAACGGGCCAGGAAGAACTGCTGGCCAGGCCAAACCCAACAGTTCAGGCCGGGTCAACCCAAACCGGGTTGGCCCAGGCTAGGTCGGGCCGGGTCAGACCAGACCCGAGCCCACTACGACCCGTTTACTAATTTTGCCATAACATTGGGACCATAAATCTGTTTGAAGAACCATCAGCGGCACTAGAAATCATGGAGAGAGACAGTCCCTTTGAGTGATACGCCACTATGTTGTGGATTAATAAAGTGAATTTTCATGTTGGATCGAGAATGAATCCAACCGGGCCCCCAAGACTAGAAGGATAATACCTCACAGATCGAGCATCTGATTGTCGCGCCGTCTGTTACGTTGAAACCCCTATGACATGGTGTAACATTAAGATACATCTTCTTGGGACTTCATGGAATTTAGAGTATCAACCAATATCTTATGGATCAGATCCTCATGGAGACGAGCAAGCATAGTGGAGAGACCTAGTGGTTGGCTCAGACTTGACGACTGGTGACTGTTTGACTCAGAGTGACTTTACAAGCCTTGTAGGGAGCACCTTGGTGACAGGGCAGACCCACGGTGGGGTGTACCTTGGTGAAATGGAAGAATCACGGTACTCGATAGGAGGAGTATCTCCGTAGGCCACAAGGGGGAGCGCATATGTGTGTCGCGGTAGACCCACACTGGGGAGAACCTCATTGTGACACGGCAGACCCACGGTACTCGACTGGGGGAATACCTCAGTAGTACAAGGTTAGTAGGAAGCACCTCTATGTGATGTATCAGTTCAACTGTACTCGATAGAGAAGGAGTTCTCCAGCAGCTGAGGTATTTGATGTTTTGATTGGGCATGTTACCTAATACTTACCCTAGAATAATTCCTTGTGTGAGCTGAGTCTGTACCTTTATGTTTTTCCTCATGATTGAGATGGATTACTTGATAACATATGTATATGTATGGGAATATACCTATGTAAGGTTGTCTGTTGATTTCAAACATCGGGGTTTTTCCTTGGTAGAATTTTTTGGACCTTGAGGGTCTAGGGGTCCCTACTGAGTATCGTTATACTCACCTAGACACGAGATATTCCCACAACATGTTATGTTGTATGAAGACGATGAAAAGCACTAGATGAGGTAGAGAGTACTAGCCCTGGATGATATATAGAGGAGGACCATACAATGTATCGATATGAAGAGGAGATGAGTGGACATGGAATGTTGGGGAGGTGATATGTACCTACCCTTCAGGTAGGAACCTTGGAGGACGATCCAGTAGTTGTATCCTCTCCTTCTTCAGTTGTATTCTATTTTAGATCTACTTGTACTTTTAATGTTGGGAATGTATTCGGGACCCCTTTTTACTTTCAACACACTTTTGGTTATATTGTTTTCTTTTGTTTTTATCATGGTTTGTGCTTGGTTATGTGGGTCTGTAGGTTATAAAGGCAATTCCTTCATAGTTTTTGGGAAAATGACTTTCGGTGCTAGTCGCATGCCCATGGCCTATGGTAGGCAGGCTTGGGGTAGTCACAACACAGGCCCCGGGGGACAAGTCTGGACAAATTGGTATTAGAGGAGTCGGTTCTACTAATGAACTAGGACTCTTATCTTTTCTATGAAGCAATAGTGTTAAGGGTAATGAGTACTATTTTCAGTTCAGGAAGTCCTATGTTACTGCGGTGTCTGACATATCCATACACCAAGACCTTGACTTCTGATTTTTGACTCAGTGCATGAAAACACTTATTACATGTGTGTTTTCAAAAATTTTAATTGTGATCTTTTGAGTCAGATCACCTGGAATAACTTTCAACTCACCATTTATAACATTTTGACAGTTGCAGACCAGTTTCTCTATAGGATTCCTTCACAAAGATATCCAATTAGAGTTCCAAGAGTTGTACGCACAAATAGCCCAACTAGAGACAAGTCCTCGGTGGTGGTCCCTTTTTTAGTAGAGGCACATGTAGAGGCACCAGCGGTACCATTCCCCAATGGACCACTGATGCCACCATCCCCATCAAAAGACGGTGCACGCCGCTTGAGCATGTTGCATGAGTTCCAGTTCTAGAGGCCACCCATGTCCTGGAGAGATATGGACCCACATGTGGCTAATGATTGGATGGAGGCTGTGGTGTGAGTTTTTCGACTGGTGGGATGCCAACTGATCTCATGGTAATTTTTTCCGCCAGCCTTCTATAGGTACCAGCATTCAGATTGTTGAGCATGATGCTCCAGGTTTAGGATGTGGTGACGCTTATCTAGGCAGGATTAAAGAGCCTGTTTCGGGAAGTATTTGTTCCAGTAACCCATCGCGCAGTGCACATTCAAGAACTACTTCATCTGCAACAGTGCAACATGATAGTGGCTCAGTACTCAAAGAGGTTCACTGACCTCCAAAGCTACTCCATAGATATGGTGAGAGAACCTTTCTTTTGGTCCTGAACATTCAAACCAAGGCTTAGAAGAGAGATCAGGGCTTCGATAATCTCACTCAACATCACGACGCTAGCGGGGGTGTTTGAGAGAACCCTTTTGGGGGAGAGTTTCCTCACTGAGTAGTCACCAGTGGTGAGACCCACAACCAGTTGTCATGTAGAAGAGTCTTCTGCAGAAGAAAGTAGATAGATGTAGCTGAGGTCCAAGAGGACTATACCTACAAGTGGATGACCACATGACTCAGGATCAGTTGTGCAGGGCACCCGAGGTGGATCCAGTTATACCAGGAGTGGGAAGTGTTACACATGCGGTCGGTAGGGTCAGATTGATCGTGACTGTCTAACCCCTCTTATAGATGATAAGAAGATAGTTAAAGGAACGCCCAGGCAGAGACATAGGTTTGACCTAGGAGGTCCATAGGGATCAAGAAGACGTGGCATATGATTTGGTTGTGTATCTGGAAGTGGGTGATGATTCGATATGTTACCGACACCACAGATAGGAGGTCCACCCCAACTGTAGGGAGTAGGTGGACAGGGGAGAGATAAACTACAGGCTGCTGAGGCCTATAATCACGGTGCTCCAGAGATGATACGATGTACAGTCTGTGTCTACAAACACCTTAGCTACATTACTTATAGGCATAGGTTCTGGTTATTCTTTTATTGCCACTTCCCTCATTCGGAGCTCAAAGATTATAACAGAGTCATTGGATCGATTCTTACTGCTAGAGACCCCTACAAGAGAAGATTCGATGGTTACAGACTAGTGCTGGAAGTGCGAGGAAACTCTAGGAGGCAAGAGAATCGGCTGGGATCTCTTAGTAGCAATGTCGAGGACATATGAATTCATCGTGGGTATGGACTGGTTACCTACATTCCATGCTCAAATTGACTGTATTAGGTGCATGGTGCGGTGTGTCTGCATGGATGGGACTAGGTTCACCTTAACCGGTGAGAAGGGAGGCTTTGCAGTGCCAGATGGAATTACCCAAAGGAGAGTTTATCCAATCACTAATTAGTGGCTAGCCATACCCTCAGAGTCATTGATGTGAAGAGTTAGAGTTATCCTTTAGTGGTGGACTAGTACATAGATGTTTTCCCTGATGATGTTTCAGGTCTACCTCCTCACAAAGAGGTGTAATTTTACAATGAATTGTACCCTGGGACGACACCGTTATCTACACCAACATATCAGTTGGATCTCATAGAGCTTCTTGAGCTGCAGGTATAGATAGTGGACTTGCTGGGGAAGGGATTCATCTGGAAAAGTGTTTCTCCTTGGTAAACCCTGATTCTGTTCTCCACGAAGGCGAATGCGAGCTTGAGGCTTTGTGTTGACTATCATTTCCTAAACCATGTGACTGTGAAGAACATGTAACCACTCTAGAGGATTAATGACGACTTTGATTAGCTAATGAAAGCACATTGGTTCTCGAAGATAGATATCAGTTTAGGCTATCACCAGCTCAGAGTGCGAGATGAGGATGTGTAGAAGACGACCTTCAGGAGTCGGTACGACTATTACGAGTTCTTAGTTATGACAGTTGGTGTGACCAACACTCCAGAAGTGTTCATGGGACTCATGAACATGATATTTTATACATTCCATGATCTCTTTGTAGTGTTCTTCATCGACGAAATTATGATCAACTCAGCTCCGGAGGAGGAGCATGCCAATCATATATGTGTAGTACTGGAGACACTCCGAGATCACCATATTTATGGTTATCTCTCTATGTTCTAGTTATAGATATGAGAGGATCACTTTCTGGGACATGTCATATCAGAGGCTGGAGTTGCAGGGGATCTAGTGAAGATTGAGGTCATACTTGCTTGGGAGCCACTGAGGAGTGTGACAGAGGTACAATGTTTCATGGGATTGGCAGGATACTACTAGGGGATGGTGCCATATTTCTCTAGAATTGTAGAACAAAAATGAGACATGAGGAATAAGGGGAAACCCTTCGTGTGGTTGGAGAGATTCTAGAGGAGTTTTCAGGAGTTGAGGCAGATGTTGAATAGTGCCCCCACCATGAGGCAACCAGACGAGGGTGTAGGGTACGTAGTCTACTGCGATGCATCAGGTATCGGACTCAAATGTCTTCTGATGTAGGAGATATCAGTGATCACATATGGTTCTCGAGTGCAGAGTTGTCATGAGCATAACTATTCTACCCATTACATGGAGTTAGCAGTACTAGTCTTCACCTTGAAGATGTGGCAGCACAATCTGATGGGAGAATGTCTTATAGTGTACTCTGATCACAAGAGTCTTAAGTATTTATCATCTCATAAGGACCTGAATATGAGATAGCAATGTTGGCTTGAGTTCCTCCTGGAAGATGACTTCGAGATAGTCTAAACTCCTGGGAAGGGGAATGTTGTTGCAATTTCACTCAATAGGAGATCTATTATACAGCTGCTAGGTGAGGTGACAGAGCAGCTGGCCACTTTGTAGATAACATTTTTGTATAGAGATAGAGAATACTTTCTTCAATATCTTATAGTAACTCATCCAATTCATCCGTGAGTTAGGGAGGTGCAGTGTGTGGATGCTGACTGCAAGAGATGACGTGTTCATATATCCACAGGACATGCTCTTGATGGATTTCCTAAAGAAGGGGAGCAAAACATCATTTTTAGAGAACATACCATGGTACCAGTATCACTTTAGGGGGATGTGTTGAGGGAGTTTCACACATCCCCTCTAGAGGTACATCCAGAAGTGGAGAAGATGTACCAAGATCTCCAATGAATGCACTGGTGGCCAAGAATGATGAAAGATGAAGCATTGTTTGTCTCCCGATGCCTCACATGTCAGCAATTGAAGGTGGTGCATCAGGTACCAATAGGCTTGGTTCAGCCTTTAGAATTCCAAGAGTGGAAGTGGGATGGGACATCCATGGACTTTGTGGCTGGACATCCACATACATCCAGAGGCCATGACTAGATTTGGGTGATCATTGACCGACTCACCTTGTCGGCCCACTTCCTACTGATCCGAGAGTAAGGTTCAATAGAGAGTTTGGGACATCTCTATGTGCAAGAGATTATGAGGGTACATGAAGTATCCCCAATGATTTTTTCTGATCATGATGTATGTTTTAAATCTGGGATTTGGAAGGTGTTGTAGGAGGCTTTTGGGATGCAACTTCATTTGACAACAACCTTCCATCCCCAGAAGAATGGCTGGATTGAGATGACCATTCAAAAACTTGAGGACATACTACATGCTTCTATCCTCAACTTCGGTCGTAGCTGGGAGGATCACTTTCCTTGGGAGGAGTTTTAATACAACAACATCTATCACCCCACAATTGGGATGTCACCTTTAGAGGCATTGTACGAGCTTCATTACAGATCACCTTTGTGCTAGAAAACCCCATGGGAGTCAGCAATAGTAGGACCAGAGACTTTATGGGCTACCACAGAAAAGGTGCAGATCATCTAGGAGCAGATGAAGACTGCACATAGCAAGAAGAAGCCATATACCGACAAGAGATGGAGACCTCTAGAGTTCGAGGATGGCGACCAATTATTTCTACGTGTCTCACCCCGATGAGTTCTATGAAGATTTGGACGAGGAGGCATGTTAGCTTAGAGATTCATCAGATCTTTTCAGGTCCTCAACCAAGATAGCAAGGTGGCATATCACTTAGCTCTTCCACCTCAGTTGCACCGGGTGCATGTCATCTTTCATTTGTCCCAACTGAGGAGATACGTGCATGACCCTTCTCACATCATCGACCAAGGAAATATAGACATCTAAGATGGTGTGACTATTATAGATGTTCTAGTAGAGATTGAGGATTTACATGAGTAGGTCCTTCGGGGACGGTCGATACCTCTGGTGCGCGTTCACTGGAAGCATGGGAACCTCTAGGAGAGCACATGGGAGCAGGAGGCTTAGATGCTTTCTTAGTACCCCCACTTTTTTACCTAGTGTGAGTTGTGGCTTACAACGACGTAGAGCCATAAAGTGGAGAGAATGTAAAGACCCATAATTTATTGAAATTTTGTATAATAAACGGGAATTTTCCGAGTCCGCGAAAATTGACGACATGTGTTTCCGAGGCCTTGAGTGCCCATAATAAATTTCTGATATTTTTTGGGTATGTTTACTAAATGTGCGAGTGAGTTTTTATATTTTGAACTAGTGCTCAGAATTGAAATTTGAGGGTACCGTTGAACATACAGGGATAGTATTCCCTTATGGATACCTTCACCTCAACCGCATTAGATTGAGGGCGAATGATAGATTTTGGGCTTTCATGGGAAGATAAAAATAAAATTATTCAACATTTTTTTGTAACCACCCTATTGTGGATATTATGGACTGGGGACCACCAGATCCCAAAACCTCCCAAGTTGAATTTCAGAGGTGGAGACCACCCGAGCCTCTTAATGATGGAGAAACCTACCAACTACCAATTTAATGTAGAGGAGCCTCTTGAGCTTTCTCCATATTAATTAATCCATCACACCATACTTAATTATTCCAACCTATGTGATTAATTATATCAATTTGAAATTGTTCCAACAATTATATTGAGGGAAACATATCACATTTTGGCTACATTGTAAATTTGGAAGAATTGGGCAGAGGAAATATTGGAAGAATGATCTCCAACGAATAATGCGTTCTTCTACGAAGAACGCCCTACCAATTAAAAATGTCAACCTCGACTTTGAACTTCTTTCTCAGGACTTCTTCCGATGTGGGACATATTCATATATGATGAATCAACGTTCATACTTCCGTCTCGTGCCAACGTTAATGAACAAGTTGAGGTGTAGGTTTATTTCAATCAGTTTATCACATCCCATGTACACCCCATATATTTCTTTTGTAGGTTGGGAACAATCATTGCATGAGGATAGGGTTTTGCGGTTCATGATCATGTAAATCATGAGCCATTTGTTAACACCCTAATGTAGAGGGTACGAGCCAAACCTACTTGGTCCGACCCATCCAAAAATCTTGTGATTCTCTTCACGAAGGAGGTGGACGACAACCATATATTGTTGGGGAACGAGAATGGAGGTCGGGACCATCGCCGGCTCCGACGAAGGCGACGAACCAACAACGCGCCCCACGGCCGGACCACTACCCCGCAACCGGTCTGCCACCCAGTGTCTAGAACGCCGACCCACAGTCGGTCCACCACCACGCGTCCGGACCGACGACCTGTAGCCGGTTCTCCGACCTGTAGCCGGACTGACACCCAATGGCTGGTCTACCACCCCGCGGCCGGACTGCCTCCTCTCGGCCGTACCATCGACCCGAGGCCGGACCGCCACCCCACATGGCCAGACCGCCGCCCATGGACGGAGTGCCGCCCTATGGCCGAACCATCTCGTCACATCCGGACCACCGCCCCATGGCCCCACTACCTCCCCGCGGCCGAACCTTCATCCCTAGTTGAGCCAATGTGTGGCCTCTCACCCTTGCATCACACTCCACGACCCCTCATGGCCGGCCGGGCTAGACCCATCCGACCAAGCCGAACCCAATAGGCCAGACAGCACAGCGGGCCAGGAGAGACCCAACGGGTCGGGTTTGGTCCACCCAAACTGGGTCAGGCATGGTAGGTCCGACTAGGTCTGGCCGGACCTAGGCCCACTTCGACCCATTCACTTCTTTTGTCCATAACTTTGGCACCAGACGCCTGTTTGATTAACCATCAGTGGTTATGGAAATCTTGGAGTGAGAAGGTCCCTTTGAGTGACACCCCATTGTGTTTTGGATTAAGATGGGGAATAGTCAGATGATCGAGCATGAATCCAACTGGGCCCCTCAGACTAAAAAGCTAATAACTCACAGACCGTGCGTCTGATTGACGCACTGCCTGTTACATTGAGACCCCTATGATATTCCAGACCATTGAGATACTTTTTAATGGGACATCGTGGTTGTTAGAATATTGACCTATAGCTTGTGGAGAATATCCTCCCATAGATGAGCTAGTATATTACGGAGACCTAGTGGATGGTAGAGACATGATGACTACTGACCGTTTGGACTCAGAGTGACTTGACAGGCCTAGTAGTGAGCACCTTGGTGACGTGACAGACCCATGGTGTGGAGATCCTTGGTGACATGGCATACCCATGGTTCTCGATAAGAGGAATACCTTAGCAAGCCACGAGGGGGAGCACCTATGTGTGATGTGGAAGACCCATGGTGAGGAGCGCCTTTGTGTGACATGGCAGAACAACAGTACTCGATAGGAGGAGAACCTCAGTAGTCTTAGGTTAGTGGGAAGTGCCTCTGTGGGATAGGACAGACCCACTATACTTAATAGAGGGGAGTTATTCCGTAGCCGAGGTGTTCGACATTGTGATTGAGAATGTAATTTGATACTAACCCTAGAATAAATCCTAGTGTGAGATGATTCAGTTCCTCTGTGTTTTTCCTCATGATTGAGATGGATTACTTGAGAACTAGGTATATGTATTGGAATGTACCTATGTAATGTTTTCTATTGATTTCATACTTTTTCGTTTATCCTTGTTGGATTTTCGGAGACCTTCAGGGTCTCACGGTCCCCACTGAGTATCGTTATACTCTCCCCTTCATGGTCTATACCTGCACCTTGTTGTATTGGATGCATACGATGAACATTGCAGACTGAGACTGATAGTACCCGGACTGGACGATACCTGGATGTGGACTATATGGCATGTCGATACGCAGAGGAGACGGGTGGACGTAGAGTGCGGAGCAGGCGATCTGTACCTAACCTTCAGGTAGGAACCTCAGAGGACAATCCAGTAGCTATCTCTTATCTTTCTTCAGTTGTATTGTATTTCAGTTGTACTTGTACCTTTACTGTTGGGATTGTATTCTGGCCCCCTTCTTACATTCAACACTCTTTTGGTTATACAGTTTTCTTGTGTTTGTATCTTGTTGTGTGCTTGGTTACATGAGACTGCAGGTTATAAATTCAATGCCTTCCCAATTTTAGGGAAAATGCCTTTTGGTGCTAGTCACTTGTCGTCGGCTTATGGAAGGCGAGCTTGGTGTTGTCACGACATGGACCCCGGGGGATGGGTCATGCTAGTGGCCTTTCTATGAAAAATTGTATAAAACTCATATTACTTTTATGAATAGTCCAAGATGATTATCTCAACAATTATTACATATTAGAAAATAATCTATTTCTGTCACCCCTTTATCCTCCTTTTTCCCAGTTGTCCTCTTATTATCGCGCTTACCTCTTAATCTATAATACATAATGTAATATTTACTATTATCACTATCACATTATACTATGTTATCATATGATGAGAATGATTGGTGGACTAGTTCACTTAAAAATGTCATCTTAAGCCCATAAAATATATGATCAATCTTACTAATTGGATTATGTGCCTTGGTAAGGTTAATATCCCATCTTATAGGTTCCATTTAAAAAGAATTTCATATACTGAATTAGATATAGATTAATTAATATAAATTATGGTGTCACACTCAACATAAATTAATCACTTAAGTGTCATAAATAATAAACATTGGTTACTTTCAAGTCATCATGAAAATTAAATACTTTGTAATGTTATGTTAAGAGAATGTGAATTGTACGAATTCTATCCCACTGGAAGTTTAAAACTCATTATGTAGTAAGGATCCCTGTCAGGTACCAAGTTACACAAGAGTTTTGACTTATGTACCTTATGAGTGTAGTTACCCCTAAGTACATCAATGCAAGAACCATGTCCACATGTACTACACACATATGGATATATCTCTAGGAATACCCACATAATCTCTACATTATGAAAATTCTGCGATGTTCTTTCATACTTATCCTAAAATTAAACATTAGCGTTATGTTCCATAATCAATTATTTCTAAAAACTAATTTTTATGGATTTTGATAAATTTACCCTGAAACCAATTGTAACACCTTGACCCTAGAATACTAGAGCCGATTTATTGCATTTTTAGATTGGAACAATTACAACGAATCAAATCTTGAAGGATGGTCAATTTAGAAGTTTTTAAAAACCATATTACATAAATTATAACAAAAATATATTTTAAAATATATAATTAAATATTACTCATAATAAATTGAAATAAATAGAATCCTTGAAACTTTATTATGTTATTTCTTCTTCACAACATGGGGTAAACAAAACCAAATAATGGTGATATCAAATTCATAGTAAGGGAAAGTAAAACATAAGAAATAATTAATTGATTAGAATATTCAATTTGGAAAGGTAAATTTTTGACCACACCATCTACATATAAATGTATCTAATGACTAATCAATATAGAATGGTGTATAATTGAAACACGTTAAATTTAATAATGAAACTGAGAATAAAATGACTTCATAGATACGAAGATGAAAAATACCATGGATAAATAAAAAGAATTTTCTCAATAATGGAAATGATTAATTATTTTAGTTCATGTTTTCCACGAACATGATTAATTTACCATTAAGATTTATTCAAAAGACACTTCGAACTATTCTTAAATTTTAGACTGATTCATCTTATGAGACTAATTCTACATCACCGGTCTTTCATTAAATGGTTCCAAACCATATGAATTTCATTAAAAAAATCATATACCAATTTATTTCATTTAAAAATAATCCTTATATATAATAATCCATTTAAATTTATAAAAAAATTCCCTTATGAAATATCTATCTTTAATAAAAGATACTGATTTATCAATAATTCCATTGTAATCCAATAACTATAAAAGTGAAAACCATATGTGAACTAGTATATGTTTTAGGAAATAATAATATAAAAATAAATATTATACTAATATTAACAATAAATTTATTTTATATAAAAATAATCATAAAAATGTGATTATTAAAAGAGAAAGTTGACAATCATAAAAAAGGTGAAATAGAAATATATCATTTATCACTAGTTAAGAATTCATGTCAACGTGACTTGGATAAGATAAATCAATGTAAAACCATATATACAAAGAATATGAAAGGATTATTGATAATATATATCAAATGGGGTGTATATACACTAAAAAAATATGTATGTGGTTAAAATGGTGTATGCCTCATAGAATGATAAATGAGACAAGAATCCTTTACCATGAGTCTGGCTTGTCACTCGTTCCTTTAACATATAGAATAAATAACTCAAGTTAAATATTTATTTCTTCAGAAACATTATTATGGTTATAATTAATTTTATTTATATTATTACAATCTTATAAGAAACTACAAAAACAATTGATTTTACATTGTGTGTTTTGACCATATTTGGTTTTTGTTCCAAAAATGACAATGGTAGGTCAACTATGGTCAAAGTGAGCATTATATAAAAATAAAAATAAAAATATTTATGAAAAAATTATCATATTAATACATCAATTATACTCTTAACAAAAATCATTAAATATAGTAATGAAAAATGGACTAATGTTACAATTATGGAGATGATAATTCATACATATGCATGAGTAACCTACCCTTTTTTCAATGATAGTTATTGGATAATGGTAATTAAAATTTTAAATTCGTAGAATGATCATTTTTTCATAAAGGAAATTACACTTAATCTAATATAAATATATATTAATTTATTGTGATGAAAATAAATCACATCCCATCAAGTATGGGTTAGTCCACACATACATGAGAGATGTTATAACATTTTTTATTTTGTGAAAAGGGTAATAAATGAAATAATATATTATATTTCTAGAAATTTAGTTATCTAATTAATATATTATATATTTCAGTTTTGAAATATATTTAATTAAAATAATCCTTAATAAATTCCTTATAATGTATGAATGTATCATATCACTCGGAAGAGACGGTAATCCACACATCCAAAAAAAATGATATACTCTCGCAAAAAAATGGAACATATGAACGAATGTGTTATAAATTAATTAAATAAGTGTAATTATTTTATATATAAAAAATATTACATATATAAAAAATATTACATATATAAAAAATATTTATCACATAATTATTTTCATGAGAGGTGTAAAGGAAAAACTAACAATCAATGTTTTGTGAGGCAGTAGTTCGCCTTATAAGAATGATAAGTTCGTTAACCATTATATGGATGTGTGTTAAAGTGTATGTATAATCCATATAACATAAACAAATAAGTATATTTAGGATATTTTGGAATATAATATTAGTATATAATAATTATATAATAATATTTGAGGTATGGGTGAGAAAACTAATACAAAGAGCATGGGGAAGGATGTTACCTCTTCTATGGGTAACCCTTTTTTTATTCCAGCAAATGGAATGCTTGGTTGGATTTCTACCAATATTAAGAACTGTAGGTATAGGGGAGGGATTTTAGAAAACTATTTGGTTAGATTTTTGATATATTATGGTGGCTTGATAGGTGTAGGGAAGGGGAATTGTGATTTCCTTTTTATAATTGAAGGGGAGGGACATTTAGGTAAATAACAAACAATAATCAATATTTGGAGGCACCCTAAACTCATATGATTCCAAAATGAAAAAATAATCGATTGAATTGAATTTTTGGCCTAAAAAATATATAAAACAAAAAAATAAGTTTATTTTTATAATTTGGTTCCTTAGTCTTTAAGTTTCCACTTATTTTTAATATTAGTTTTTTATTTGGGTAACAAGTATTCCAAAATATTTAATTTTACCATTAACACTAAATTAAATTTAGATGTATTATAACTTATAGGCCTAGTTAATTATAAATATGATAAATAATATATGAAATAAATATCCCATATTTGTTCGAAATTAATTTTTAGATAAACAAACGTTACATGCAAAAACACTACTTTAACCCAGAACGTCCTAAAAATATTTCATAATCTATATGCATTAATATATTAATTATAAAAGATATTCTTTTCTATAAATAGAATATATTTTATATTTATTAATAATTATAAATTAATTTTAATATAAAGGATTTTTAGTAATTTTAATTATTTGTAATTAAAATATCATTTATTAGAAAATAACATAAATTTCAATTTATTCAGTGTATATTTAATTGAAATTTAAAAATATAATGATAATTATTTAATTAAAATATATTATGATAAAAAATGTTTAACGAAATATATTCATCTAATAAAAAATGGACCACAAATTTTCAATAAATTTACTTTAAATATATTGTTTTTACATCATTTATTTTGTGTAATTATAAACTATGTAAACCATGTGTTAGGGATTGTTAAGAATTTAAGGCATCTAATTCTTCCCTACAAACTAATGATAAATAATTATGATAAAAAACTAATTTATATTTCAACATGATATGTATAATGGAAATTATGTTTTTTAATAAATATATTAATGTTTTATAAATGTTAACTGTAAGGGTGATTTCTTTGTTGTCTTGTTTCCTTACATAACTTTTCATATAATGATATTTCATGATCATGTGCGCCACTAATACATAAAAGTAGATACATAAGGGTATATGGTCAAACTATATATGGAAAATTTACTTTTAACATGTTTATTCGATATTTTTTCCATAAGATTAAGGTTCTATCCCTTGTTAAGCTTAATTTTACAATAATCATTGTAATTATGCATAATAACTTTTAGTAATCAATTTTGTCAAAACATTATAAGATATTATTAGATTATAAAAACAATAATTATTAGAAACGTTTATTTACCTTTTTCCATATTCAGTTATCATAAGTTGATAATTTAAATTTAATGTTTATACCACGAACATGGAGAGGAAGCGGGTTTTAAATGTAAAACCTTTTCAAATGTTCAATATGTTTATATATATCATTAAAATATAAAAATTATTAAATTTACCTAGATTAGATTAATATATTTATAATTTATCTATTATGACAATATTAAACCATTTAAAATGTAATTATACATTAATAATATTTTAAATGAAAAGAAAATTTGTAACAAAAATGTAATATTTTTCATTATTCATCAAAAAAGGAATCTTCTCATAAAAATAAAAATTTGTACCATTAGATAATATTGAGTTTACTAATTCAAAAAGTATTTTTATTTTGATAAATAAAATTTTTAAAAGATTAAATGTTTTGTTTTAAAAATGGTGAATCATTAAAATGGGGTAAAACCTAGTATTTTGTGCATCGTAAGCTTACTCAATGTTTTGTGTTTCATTACCTTACCGTGGTGTTGCGTATAAAGAATGATAGAAACAAAAATCAATTTCATTATGAATTAAAAATATTTTACTGTATTGGGGTGTTATATCCACACTCAATCATACCTAATATCATTCATGTAACATAAATTTTATCACATTAATGATTCATGAAAACTTAAACCAATGAATCCATCAAAATATCATTTAAAATGAAGGTCAGATGCTAAAATGGATTATTGTTTACTCCCCTCCATCGGAACATCCCTACACCACTCCATGAGCTCCAACACAAAGCATTCGTGACATCAACACTCACATTTTACCCCTCCTGTGCCACAATCCTATGAGTCTACCTTCATTAGGACTAGTATAGTGAACCAAAACAACTTACCAAACCCCTATGGTTTTTCTATTCATCAATCTAGTGGCTCCCATGCTGCTCTTCTTCAAAATTGGAATTTAATCATGAATAGAGTTAAAAAATGACCACCTAACTACATGGTATGGATTATATAACTAACATCTCCAACAAACTCTCAAATACCAGAAGTTTATCCAAATACAATAATTCCATGTACTCTTGTAGTCCTACCCTAAAAATGATATTGAAACAAAAAAGTGATAGAAATCAATTTTCTCAGACATGCCTATATTTCATACATAGTAAAACCTATAAATGAATTATCTAAAAACCAATTTCAAGAAAAAAAATTTACTCTAAGAAATCACATCATATTCTAATCCCTATAGGATTGGACACCATTGATCATCATAAACCATCAACTTATCATTTTCCTAGTTTGTACGTCATGGTCATTTGAATATCTGACATAATCCTAAGGTCTGATATCATAGAAGGTCATATCTCATGGGCCATCATCTAGGATACTATATCAAAAAAATTCATTCCCTCCCATTTAAAAAAACCCACTCAATAATACATAATAAAAATATCTAGAATATCATCCCAACGCCATAAAATTACTAGAGAATTGATCCTCAATGGGAATCCTAATACATGATTTCCCCATTAAGAATCATTGTCCTATTGGTCAAAACATTATTAAAAAAATCATCCATTATGAATTTAATTAAGGGAAATAGGATCTTCAACTTGATTAAGTATAATTTGATTCCATGATATATATGAAATAGGAATAAAAGTTTTTACCTGGACATTTAATTACCAAAAATGAATAAAATATCACAAAAGGGGGTATAGTAATAAGGAATCATGTTTATGTGAAATCCAACTTGGGTCACCTTGTATGCATTTCACTAAATTTTTATGGTATATATGTTCCTAATTATCATACATCTATAGAAAAAAAATGAAAAAACATTTGATTGAAATTCAAATATATGATTATCTAGTTGTATAGAATGTGAACAAGAAATTACTTGTTAAAATTTCAGATGATTTATTTTTAACATTAAATATAAGATCCTCTATCAACAATGATAGAATCATACATACATACCTCTATGTCATGTGAATTCGATGTTACTAAGATTATGCTTGAAGATACATTTTTATAATAGGACCAAGATCTGAAATCAAACATTAATCATAAGATCATAATCCTGCCATGTGAATTATACATGGTGAAAAAAAATACTATTATAACAATGACCAATGTAAATTAATCTCAATCCCCCGATAAACAATATTTTTTAGAAAAATAGGTTTTGATAATGAACCATCACATGATCAATCATAAGATTGACCACATTCCCAAATCTCCTAGATACCATATCCCAAATAGTAATAAAAAACAAAATACACTAATACCACATTTTAACATCCCAATAAGACTCATTATCTATAAATAATCATCATTACACATAACTTAACCAGATGTTTTAGTCACGAATACGAATTATTTCATTTTGAGGATCTTTTCAAGTTTAATGTTTTATAGCATTAGGTCACTAATAAATTATATACAACTATATAATACAAATTGGAAAGATTTTATCAATATTGATTTTTCCAATAATATAAATTGATTAAAATAAGAAATAACTTATTTTCCTTAAAAATATCCATTTAAGTCCACATAATATATTCATTTCACTTAAGAATCCTTAAATGTTCTGATTGTTTTAAAACATATTATTGGTATAAAAAGATATGAAAGGGTTTAAAAATGAAACCACTAATCCATTAGAAAAGATAAAAAACCACGAAAAAACATAATATACAACGTTATTTTGGAATATAATATAAGACATATTCCGAATAAAATTACAAAATATTTTTTTATTAAAAAATCCTTTTAAAACAATTGAGTAATTTTTTTGGGAAAATGATAGTATCAGTTTAATAAACCACTTTTAACACAAATTTAATTATAATAACCACATTAAAAACGTCCAATATAATTCTCTAGATATCATAATCATTACATAATTCATTAGAGATCTATAATGGGGAACACACTTCATATATGTTGTATGGGTATCACCCTTGAAGAATAATGGGGATCAAACCATCGTAAATTCTATATAGGGATCACCCATTATTCACAAGAAATAATGGGGATCCACCCTTTGGAAAAGATTTATTGGGCTCACAATGGATTTTAACGGATCCTAAGCAATAATATAACCTTAACTCACTCACATGTTTTTATTTTAATACTAACATACCATATCATTAATAAATCATCATTGATTTCACCTTTTCATCATTAAAAATTAAAAACCCACTTTTAAAATCATATAAAAAATTAATTTTCAATATGAAAATACCATTTTCTTTTAAAAATAAATTTTAAATAAAAATACAAATTACTTATAAAAATACATTTTTAATACAAAAATATGCATTTAAATGGATTTTTTAAACAAATCATAAATGTTTTTAAAGGAAGCCCCAAATTTTGTAAAAAATCACTATTTCGAAGAAATATGAAATAAAGACAAAATTTTTAATTATAATGTCTCATGTCCATACTAGAATAATTTTGAAAACATTTATATCGAAGAATAATAGTGTTAGAAGAAAATCATTGGATGAGAATATTTTTATATAAACGTACCTTATCACTTCTTATTCATTTTAATTATGAGAAAAATGAGATAATGACATTTAAAAACATTAAATACAATTATAATAGATAAACTCATAATATAAAATGTCCAATTTATTGAGTATACAACTTATAAATTAATATGGTAGCATAACATCAAAATATTTCTCAAAAAAAGAAAATGAAGATGAAGTATCATACATAGGGGTCGATTAATCATAACCACTCTTTATCTTCCTCATCAATAAACATATATTAATTATTTACTATCACTACCTAACCATGGAAATACTATTATTTTATTCTTTTCATTTGTTTTAATATTTTAGTCGTGGTTCAGATTCAGTTCTTAGATTACATTTTGGAATTTTTTAGTTTTGGGTGAATTTTTTTCTTGTGCATGGGAATAACATGGTTAGTTGAAACAATGTGGCCCATCCTAGGTTAATATGTTGATGGTATTCGAGTTGAATATTAGATATAGTGTGGTTTTTTAAACCATACAGCAGAACTGTGTGAGTTTACCAGTTCATTAAAAAGTGGGAATCTCAACTTTTCACCTTCACGTTTTTAACTATAAATCTTTATTCATCTCCCTTTCTCAGCCTATGCAAAGTATGGGTTCTTATAAAATCCTTCTTTTCTTTAAATCCTCAACTGAAGCTCCTTGAGGGTACCATGGTGGTATTTCATTGGTTTTTAATCAATGTTACCCATCCTACACCCTTATCTCTCAATTTCATATGGTTTTCTTATGGGTGTTCTTTTTTGGAAAAACCTTAAGGGTGAAAAATTATGTGTCTCTTGATTTATTTGGTGTTATGGAATAATGATTGTATCTCAATCTTGGATCTTCCATATCATGAAGTTACATCACATCCACATGCCATTGAGCTAGGTGTATATGTTGTTTACTTTCTAAGGAAATGTATTTGATTCTTGGGTTCTTTTAATTAATTTAGAAACATGTTTTGTATTATTATGAGACGTTTTTCAACTTATTGTTGTGATTTTATGGTTGTAAAATTTTTAAAAATGGTTTTTAATTTGATATTTCAAATATTCATATGTATTATATATGCACATAATGTGTTCTAAGAAATATCAGTTGTTTTTAAAAAAAATGATTGTTTGAAGGTATGTTTGTGTTTTGAGAAAAGGTTGGCGGTTTATTTTAATTGTGTTGTGATCCATATGTGTGGAATTCTGTGATTTTATAGATTGATACATGTCTGTGTGGCATTGTATTGATTACCAGATCTTGTGTGGTTTATTTTATGTTTTTTTGATATATTAATATTTGTGTTGTTCCATTTGATATTGGCACATACATGTGTGCACTGGGTGGACACTTTGATAAGATGACAAATGATAATGTTCCTTGGTGTATTTACTTCTGCAAAAATTCATTTTCAAAACACATATCCTCCTATCCTCATTGTCTCATTCTTTAAAAACTCAATTCTTTGCTAATGGTTATTAGATTTCCAAATTACATGAAAATGGTTTCCAAATTGTATTAATGTTTTTTCCCATATAGAACATTAAATAATTTTTTCTTTCTAATTGGAGTGGAAGCCTTATTTTTTTCATTTGTGAATATTTTTTATTTTTATTATGGTTATTAATTATATTAGTAATTGAATTGAATTTTAATGATAATGGTTCATTTGGAATTGTATATTCCAAATTTGTGTTTCGTGTTGATTTTTGAAAATAATAAGGAAGCATATTTTTAATGTGTTATTGTTTTAGAAGAGTAAGACCAATTTTCCACTTGAGATGAATTGAGATTTTTTTAAAACATGTATGATGTCAATCCAATTCTAATTTTAATGTGTTTTGAGAAATAGTTTTAAATATTGTATGATATAGATTCCCAGATGGAACTTTGGAATAATGTGATATATTATGGGAACCCCTATTAAGGATTTACAACTTTGGGTTATTGTATAGGTGGTCTAAGTGTTTGGGGTAGACATGTGAGGTTGCAGTAGGTAAGGTGAGTAACATGTTTGAGGGGATCATACATACAAAGAATTTTTTTACCATGGGATTCCTTAGAGTCTTTTTTACTGTTGAGTGGCGATTTTTTGGGTGTCTTTGATTAGACGAGTTGACACCCCTTGGATGTCTGGAGGATATGTGGGATGTTCCACCGGTGAGAATATTTTAGAGAGTCTAGATGTTCATTGACAAAGTAGCTACACTGTATTCCAATAGGTGAGTCCGATTTGAGTACATCTTGGGATATCTGTATATTTTGTTTAGTAAATTTCAATGGCTAATACAAATATTTTTTTGTTATTTTTCATTTGTATGTTTTATATTAGTATTAATAGTTATATCTCCTTGTATCAGTTCCCTTATTTTTCTTAGATGTTGTTAATATTTCATAGTGATTTATGTTTATTAAGGAAATGGAATGACTTTTGAAATTAGAGTGTGTCTTCATATAGTTGGGAACCCTCAATGATATTAGATTCCAAGAAATTTTGGGTTTGTTTGAAGGTCTATCATTAGATGAATGGGAGTTGTTTTCCTCACAGTTATTGTGAGTTTTGATTTTGTGAGAATTGATTAATTATGTCCTTATCTGATGGTTTATACTAGAGGATTAAAATATGAAGAAAAGGGAAGTGTTTATGGCTAATCATTAAAGACAATAAAAAAAATAAGGCCCCTATTGAAAACATTGAGGAGATGGTTTCTATTTATGTAATGGTAGTGTCGTAGGATCTCTTGAATGCTTCCCTTTTTAGTGGGGTTCTTTATCTAGAGATCAAGGTGTGAGTCTTCTCCACCAAGGATGATTATTTTGAGATATTTTTGGTCAAATAATTTTTAGTTTAGTGGGATTTTGTACTCTAGAAAACCAGCTGTCGAGTATCCCTTATTTCTCTAGAAGGTTCCCCATCTAGAGAGGCATGTTAGAGGAACCGGTCATTGATGATTCTCCTTCATTGGTTCCTATTATCAGTTCCGTAAATGTTTGGTTAATAGGATTTTGTTTTTTATATGTGAGGTAGTAGATGATTAAACCATTAGGGATCAATCTATAGGCCTTGAATTTAATCTCATGTGCAGTTAGGAATCAACGAGTTGCAGGGAATCCATGGTTCAATTTTTTCTTCTCCAGTGTTTGGGTGGAGACATTTAAATTTCCCATTTTTAGTTGTTGTTATTATTTTATGTTCTACATTTCATTGTAAATGTTTTTCAAACTTTTTGATCAATAACCCGAGTAGTTGTTTTTATTTTATTGTGGAAGTTTGAATCAAATGTTCTTCTTGAGTGTTCTTATCTCTTTTAGGGGTTTATCATGCTTTTAGTTGCGATTATTTGGAGGTACTTGAGTTCTATAAACTTGATGGATGGTGGGTCTTGGTTATTGGTTGGAGTTCATTTAATTTATCTTGGTTTAACAACTTTTTTGTGGATTTTTACTGGTGTGGGAACTTTTTAGTTCTCGTGGTGGTTTCATATAGGTTGTGTGGAGGAAATTACGTTTATTGTGTTGGGATTTCACAATCATGGTGGGGCCATTTCTCAGCTAAAATGGAAAATTATTTGTTGGTTTTATTTTATACTGATTCAATGTTGTGCTAATGTGATAGTTGAGTTCCAGTGGTGGGGTAACCCTAACGTGTTCTCCCATTGTTCAGAATGTTATATTTTCCTCTAGAATTTCTGAGGTATGACTTGTGTATAAAATGGTCACCCCAAGGAACATGTTTTTTTGGATTCGGATCGGGAAGGGAATCATGCTTTGGTTATCATTCATATGGTTTAAATAAAAGGGAAGAAAGTGTTTCTGGGGGGGGGGGGGATTTCGACACCCTAACCATGAAAATCCCCACATTTTATTCCTTTATTTTTTAAGACTACTAGTTGTTGTTCAAATTGAGCACCCTGCTTATATTTTTTATTTTGTGAGTTTTGGGTGAATGTTTGGCTTGTGCACAAGCACTGAATTTTTAATGGAAATAGTGTGTACCATCCGAGGTACTCGTGTGGTAGGCCTTGTATATCGATCGTTGTTGACGCACTTTTCCGTCACAGAGTCTAACTACTAAAAAAGGGAAATACCTTAGTCCAAAGTGATCTATCCTTTGAAGAAACATCAAAATTTGAAAAAATCATGAACCAAGTTTCAAATGCACTTGGGTCGCACAAGTTCCACCAAGGTCGCATAAAAATACTTGTGTGCCACCCATTGGTCGCGCAGGTGACTTTAGTGCCCTCTTTGAAATTTCGCCCAGGGTCTCTCTAGCCTATAAATACCCCTGTGCCCCCCCCATTTCGGGGACGAAAAATCCCAGAACCTCATAGTTGAGCTACTGGTGACCTAGTCTCTTCTCATAACATCCAAACACATCTATGGTAATATCTTACCTAGAACGAAAGATCTAAAGATGGGGAGGAAGGCCTATGTATTGAAACTCATCAGCACTTGCGCGCCTAAGTGGCCAGCCCTTAAGGGAAATGGGCACACTTGCGCACCACCTTCCTCCTTCACCAGAACATGCGCGCCACACTTCTGGAAGCCCCTAGGGATAGAACTATGGGCTTGAGCCAAGTTTCTCCCAAGTATTACCCCAAGGTTTAAAAGTCGTGAAAGTACCCATGTGTCATACAGGTATACCTGCGCGACCAAAACATACACGCCCACGCAGTACCTGCGCGCCCACAAGGACTTCTGTGGCCCTCTCTTTTTGGGTGCCCCTACTACCTATTTCACCTCTCTTATTCCTTTCCACCTACCATCTTCAAGATTAAGCCCTCAGAACTCTCTTCAAAGCCATTTATTCTATGATTTCCTGATCTATTTCTTTATCTGAAAGGAATTCTGTGGAATATCTCTCAAAACCTAGTGATTTACATATCTTTATGTCACCAAGGTTAGAGATTTCATTCATTTTTAACCTCATCCTTTAAGAGGAGAGGATCTATTTACTTGGGATTCCTTTTCAGGAGTAATCCCCAGTCCAAGTTCTCTTAATATGGGCATCCTCCTTAGGAATAAGCCCCAAGTCCCTTAACCTGGGTCTCCTTTTCAGGAGTAATCCCAGTCATAATTTCCCAAATTTGGGTATCCTCCTTAAGAGTAAGCCCCAAACTTTATTCCCTTAACCTGGGTTTCATTTCCAGGAGTAAGCCCAAGTCTGAAATATGGGCATCCTCCTTAGGAGTAAGCCCCAAGTCCATTAATTTTCAATTCCCTTTAACCTGGGCCTCCTCCTTATGAATAAGCCCCAATATTAATTTCTCTTAACCAGTCAGAATCTATTTTTTTGATCTGGGCTTCCTTATCAGGAGTAAAAACCAATCATAAATCTCCTTTAAATTCGATCATCTTCCTCAGGAGTAATCCCCAAGTTAGAGTATCCAAATCTCCATAAAGTACATATACCTTTATGGACCTTATTCCTGGATTTCTTCCCGGAAGTAAATGTTAATATTCATTTATTTGGGCAGTCATACATACATAAGCCCCACATCATTTATTATGATTGCATCTTTCATGGCACAATTGTATAGTTTTACCAATACCTCTTGTTTCTCACACCGAGCATGACTCACGTGAGCTTAGAGTGTAAAAGTAATTATGACATCTTTCTTTGGGCCATCAATCATATATAAACATCATACTCCCTTACTCGAACTATGTGGGTTCTGATTCCTTTTCTAAATAAAGGATATGTTTGTATACCATCTACAGGTACGATCCCAACTTTGAAATAATCCATGTCCTTCTGAATGACAATAAACTTCAACTTCCCACTAAGTGGCTTTAAAACCAGTATGGTCATCATAATGAGCAAGAGAATTTTTGTATTAAAAGAACACTATTGAATAAGAATATTTAACAAATACAGATGATTATATATCAATTAAGATCCTTGAATACATATAAAAGATTCTCTAAATTTCCTACATATCAATTATTGATTGTCATATCTAAAGGAAATATCATTTTATACTTGGTAATTTAATAAGGATTCACGAACAGAACTTAAATATATAAAGAGAGTCCGAGAGGAAACAATAATTCCCCTCGAAAAATTTGTAATGAGTCCGACCTTCCATCCTCTAAACCAATGAAAAATCTTAAGCCTCATCGGTTCACAACTAATGAGCACATACCTTTGGAAAGTAAGTCTAAATGGATATAGAATCATTGGATGTTTTCGATTCTTTGAACAAACCCATGAGAAAATGATTGGAATGTTTGAACCTTGAATCAAAGAAGTCATCCCCAATTCCAGAGGACACAAAAAAATGGTGAACCCGACGTGAATCCTTAACAAAGTTAAAATGATGCCTTTTTTATTTGTTAAGTCCCTACTTAATCTCAAAAAGAGGGCCAACAAAGCAATCAATAATATGTGTGCTCATCCAAAAGATATAGTGGATGGATTTATCTTGATTAGCTCTATTATATCAAACACGAACTCTTTTCCAAGATCTTCTGCATTACTGAAATGGATTCTCTCATGTTCACGCCTGTGAATACCTCTAATGCGAATGCCACAGCTGCTACTCCTGCTGGATCGTCATCCGCTCTGAGGAAGAAATGACCTACTCAGCATCTTCAACACTGGGTATCAAACACGCCGGCTAAAGAGTACCGTTAAAATGGTACTATTATGACTCTAGAGGCCACCCAACAAGCCCTCCCAGTCAATAATTCACCCTGGTAATCCGGACAGCGACGACCAACGATCAAGAAGAAGGTGGTTCCAACCACTGTTTTCAACCGTTTTAGGTCGTTATCCCTAGAACGCAATCACTTGTCCCTCCCATATTCTTGGGTGGTGAATGAGCAGGCCCCTCAGGGCCTTAATTCAAAAAGATATGAGTCCTTCCCGAGGGATCCCATCAACAATCTCTGCCAGACTCATGCGGCAGTGTGCCCTCAACATGATGAGGGAATCGCCTCCAGGCATTCGACTCAGGTTCCTCGAACCCGAGAAGGCAAGAAGAATCGCCAGAGGCGAAATATGGTCAATAATGAGTAGGTTATCATATCATCCATCTCTAGAGAAGTACACCAACCTAATTTGGTGGCAAGCAATGAGCGGGCACACACACCCGTCTGTTTTAATTCCACTGTCCAGCAGACTCGTCTGGAAGCATCACGCCAATCTTGCCAGGCAATTCCGACAGAGTACTATAGACAGGAACATACACCTGTTTATAAATCATTAGCTAGTCAGCAGGCTCTTCTGACTACATATGATGGAGCTCGTCAACCATGTTTGGTGAAGTGCAATCAGCAGTCACATACACCTGCTAGTATTGATCAAGCCTACCAATAGTCTAATTTGGTAGCACTCGGAAAAGTTAGTCGGAATGGTCCGACGACAAACAGGAGGCAGACTCAACTCTCTTCCCCTACACATGAGTACTTTCATGATTCACTGACAGGAAAAGGAGGATAGGAGTAGGAACATAAACATACTCCATGCACGGAATGGACGTACATCCCCGTTCCGGCAGCTGAAGTCACCAAGCACATTCTGTCAATGGGGAAAGAGAAGAAGCAAATCCGTGCTCATATTTTGGCTGTCTGCTTGGATATTATAACAGCTTCAGCAGCATCTTAGGGAAAGATAGATAAATCTATCCCTACCAGTGGAGTGACACATCAATAGTTCACTCTAGAACAGACACACCCATCTGTTCCAGTCCAAGTGGGTTTTGGGGCGTACTCCCCCATATCATACGGACAACCAAATCAGGCACATACACCTATTTTGACTGGAGACAATCAGCCAAACCTGATCATTTTTCATGATAAGGCACACAGACCTACCAAATTGAGTAAGAAGAAAACTAAGAAGAAGACCCTCCCAACACAGTCAAGAAATCAAGGGCCCATCTATGATAAGGCCTTACTCGATGATGGAGTTATTTAAGCCCTTAGACAATTATCTGTTCGAATTCAATATTCTACTCTATTTGTTCCCAGTAGTGGGAGCATTAATACCGAAGGTCTTCATCAGACACTTCCTAATGAAGGATTGTTTCATGAATGTTCGATCGATCTCAATGTTTCATCTTCAGATGAGAGCTACAATAACCCTATGTGTGGCCAAAAGATCAAGGAGAAAGAGGTCACATAATTTTCTATAACCCATCATGGTGGTTCTCCCCATGATGATGAATTTAGCTGAGAAATCCCTCTCCACAGTAGTAATTCGTATTGTCGGGAAAATTCTTCAGAAGAAAATGAAGTGACAAGAACACCCTCTTATCTTGAGGCACTTGCAAAAGTGATGTCGGTCATGTCTGATGCTTTACCATTAGAAAGTGAAATAATTTTTCAATCATAAGATATCCCGGGGTGTAGGTCATTATCTGAATCACCCCTAGGTCATTCATCTTCTAGTTTGATCAGTGGATTCTCTCCCAGTCTTATTGAATCTGATGAAGCAACAAAAAATCACTAGCTTTGATCTAAACAGGTATAATAATCTTCATTGAATGATAAAGAAGAAATGCTGAACATGAGAAAACAACTAGAAAATGGTGAAGTGCCAGTCATGTTTCGGACTTTGGCTGACTATCAATATGACATTCCATAGATTTTGATCGAAGATGGGATTCATGATATTCGTCTCAACATATGGAAAACTCTTTGTCAGTTGAAAAAGAATGTATTATCTTATGATCAATATGAAAATCATGTTAAGATAATATAAGGGTTACAAAGACAAATTGAATTGGTATCTCTATCAGTCTCTCGATATCCGAAGGCTGAAAAGCAGTAGAGAGCACTTCCGCATTCATGCCTTGGAGCACTAAGAAGATTGCGCTAGTTAACTGACAATGCCCCATTTCGTGTCCATGTTAGAGGATTGGGTGTTCTTGGAGCACTACATTTCACTATACACTTCATTCAACAAATCCCACCAAAGGTGGTTTCATTCAATGTTATCTCCCAGAAATGGCCACATATGGCTGGTTTTGTGCGAAATCAAAGGATTTTCCAAGAATAGCCCTCAAATAGTTCTTCTCAAAGTCAAGAATATAGAGAAGAAGCTGTTGAATTACACTTGCATCAAGAGAACGGGAATATTGAACAGGCCTCTTGTATGGATCAAGCACATCATCAAGTGACAGAAGTGTGAGACATCATCCAACGGTCTTTTGAGCCGGGTGATAAAAGTGTATGTCTATTGATGCATCCAGCTAATTTACGAACCAAGGTCCGCAAGATCTGGAGAGATTTTAAGAAAGTCTCAGACATAACATTTCAAGAGCCACCCCATATTTCCAGACTGGGGAATCTTTTAAACCAACCCTCAGAATCATCAAATAGGATTCGAGGAGTTTAGCGGGAACAGTAGGAACAACCCCAGTCCACCGGACTGGGGACCTTTTCAAATCCTCAATCCCTCCCTCAGAGAAAGTCGGTATTCTCCCATTTAGGTAAGAATCCCCATGTGGAATTAAGGGACAAATTATTAGGAGACTCTCTCCAAATTGCAGTTTTCCAAGAAGTTCTTGAGGGATCAAATCAACAGATGGCAATGTCTCATCAGAGGCATGGAAGAAGACAATATCATAGAAATTCTAATAGAAGAGATGTGATGCGTTACGCATCAATTAATGTCATCAATGCTGTTGTTTGTGATCCACCAGATGAGGCTCATTCAAAGGCATCAAATGAAGAGGTTCATGTACAAGAAGTTGTACGCACAAACACAAATGAAGAAGGTGTGCATACACGAAATCAAAGGCTTTCCCAGAATCTAGGTGTTCCTTCAAGTAACCCACTTCCCCCTCTCCAAAAGGGATCCAGCAAGGGGAGATGAAAGAATCAGGTTACATACCCTTCCTCTGGAGAAGGCCAATCTCTCTCACTAGAGAAAAGGTTTTCATAGCAGGAGGAAGAAATGATGAAATTAAGAAGGATGAATGCAGAACTATTTCAGGGTAGTCTTCTTCCTAAACATGCTCGATCCAGTCAGCCAAGGGAATTTTTTGTTGAAACTGATATGGATCAAGAATATTCTTCTTTATCAATACACCATCACAGGTCTAATCCTACAGGTCATGTGCAACAACAATCGGTAGTGCTGCTATCAGTTGCAGTACCAGCTTCTATACCTGTCCAAGCTCTAGTCAGGGCACCTATTCAGGTCCAAGCTCAACCAGATGATTCTCCAAAGTATATAACTACTATTGAGTCATTAACATCTCAGTTATAAGCTATAGAGGGAAAGCGTGATCAAATTCAACCATAAAAGAGATCTTACCCTGAATGGGTTGATGATATTCCTCCCCCATCAAATTTTTCAAGTACCACATTCCCAATATTTTATGGTTCGGGAGACCCAGAGCAAAACATAGCACATTTTTTTTCTCGTTGTTATCCTATGATGTGAACTCCTCAGCAACAAGAGGAAATTAAGCTCAGGTGTTTTGTACAGTCATTACAAGGACCTTCTTTTCTTTGGTACACATGCTTGCAATCCCAGTCAATTACCGGATGGGAAGATCTCTGTCAAAGATTTATTCTTTAACTAAACTCAAATTTTCCAAAGGCAACATTTTTCTATCTTACAAACTGTAAATAGAGGGAGAATGAAAGAGTCTCAGATTTAATTGCTCGCTGGAAGGGATTAACATAATCCCTGAGTTTAGCACTCCCTCAGGAGGAATTGTTGCCAATATGTGTGGAAAATTTGCGTTATGAGTTACGCACACCGTTGATCCCTATAAAATACACAGGAAGGTTTTGAGTCCTTACTTAGACCACTCATAAGATTGAAGATTCTCTTACAAAGAGTAAGGATAAATCTCATGTAATTCCATTAGCTCCAGGAAAAAGAATGGGTAGAGTAGTGACTACTATAGCCATGCTTCAACAAGCACTTGTACCTACTTCTACTTCAAAGCCTTCATCTTCCCGAAGGGTTCCACCTCTTGAGCATCAGAAACAGAGGCTATTTCATCAAGATGATCAAAGAGATCAAAGACAGAAACAATTTGATGAGTTGAATAGAAACGTTTATTCTTTCCGAAATAAACAAGTTCCTGGTTACTTCATTTCGGCCATGGAGAATAATTTGGTTCAGCTGCCGAGGCCCAAGAGGCCAAACAATGATGGAGATGGAGATCATCCCAATTATTGCCCATTTCATCAGATGTTGGGGCATCCCATTCAAGAGTGTTTTGTCTTCAAGGACCTCCTGCAAAAAATGGATGACTCGGGACAAGTCAAATTGAAGGGTTATTCAGCTCAGGTAACATGTGTTACTGCTACAAATCCGGAGGAGGGAGGCGAGTGGCAATAAGTCAAAAACAAAAATGCGCAGAAATATGATGATTGGATGGATAGAAAAACGATCAACCAAAGTCATGCCATTTTCTGAACTCAATTGAAGGAACCAATTGTGTCTTCTGCTATAAATGCCGCAGTGAAACCTCTACCAAAAGAAAAATCCTCAAAAGAGATGCATAATTCAGAGAAAGAAGAAGAATCAGAAGAAGATGAGTATGTGTCAAAGCATAAGCTATCGTGGACTCTGGAAGATTTCATTCCATCTACTTCAATGCTATGGGCACCGTCCCACCAAACGGAATAGCCTAAATTAGCTAGTCAAGAAGAGTCTTCATCAGATGAAGAGTTAATCTTCAGTTCTGTTAATATGATTCACTTAACAAATCCTTATTCTAGTCGCAGTTTCGATTTCGATGAGCTTGAATTATTGGTATCAAACAGAAGAGGTAGAGGATATTCTAGGGGTCTGGGATATAAATGAAGACATGGATACCCCAGAAGCCACTATTCCAATTCTACCCCTGCTAGAACTGTGTATGCAGCAGAAAATCATGGCAGAGCCCTTCAGCGAGCTCAAAAAGAACACGCAAGTTCTTCCACCAATAGAAGATTCAATCCTGCAACAGTTATTCTAGAGGATCGGTTGGAGGTTCCACCTTTGTCCTCTAAACAAGTCAATAGAACTATTCAGTCTAATCTTCCAGAGCCAGGAATATTTCAAACTCTTATCCCGATACAAGATGCATCTACTTCCAAAGCATCAACTCCAAAGGTACCTGCTAAACCACATATTCTTATTGGGAAACTCAGACCTTTGGATCAAAAGTATGATGTATTGAAACACCTGACCCAAGTACTATAATGCCCCGACCCCAGTTACCCAGAGTTGGTGCATTATTGCGTAGCATGGGCATGATCAAAATAGATCAAGTCTCGAAAGACCGATTAGTTTAGTAGCCTTGGAAACACTAGATACATTCATAAGTCTTACATTACATCATAAAGTAAAACAAAACTACAACAGCTTCTCTTCATATCCCCTTATATTATCCCGGAAGGTCATTCATAATATACTTCTTAACATCCTGGAAAAATTAAAACTTTGAAAGGGGTGAGCTCAGATGCTTCGTAAGGATAACAATATAGCGGAAGCTTTCATAAATAAACATTAACATTTAACGCAATGTATAACTAAAACAAAAGCCTTTTAAACTTGAACTTTAGTATAATATGGCAAAAGTAAAATGAAAAAATTCCATTTACTTACTCACATGGATATTCTACTAGTCGAACAATCACATGAAATATCAATAACCACTTTCATAATGATGTAATGCATAATGCCAGACTATCATAACTACGTAGCCAAGGCCTCGTGCGAAGACTACAAATAATATTTTGTCAAGGCCTCGTGCCAAGACACTAGTTTGTCTCATGAGACCTACCGATGCATCAAGGAGCTATAGCGGGCTCCACCCGTCACTTATTAAGTCCAATGCATTCCTCATATGAACAAGTTTAAACATATCAAAAACCATAACATAATTGTATCACATAAAACATGCATAAAGGAAACATAATATTCCCACACTTCAATCATGAGATATCAATACAACACATTGATATAATAAAATCTTTATCAAAACCATTTTCAATACCAAAATAAAAGAAAAGAAAATCATGGTATTTATTTTTCTTTTTAAAAAATGTTATGGCTTATAGAGGACGCTAAAACTCAAATAATAGTCACAGCGGCGGAGAAGTCGTTGTCGCCGCATACGTAAGAAAAAACATTCCTTTTGTCGTTTAGTAAAAATTTTTCGTATAAAAAGGTTACTTTTGAATAAAAGTAAAATTCAAATGTGTTTATTCACCGTATAATGGAAAGTTGTGTATAAAACAAAATATGCCTCAATGAAAGGAGATTGAGACGAAGTCTTTACCAAGATCATTTTTTAAATAAAATAGATCTATTATGTGTATTTACTATAAGTACACATAAATAAAGTACAAATACAATGTTGTACATAATAATATCATGACATAATTTGAAAGTAGGAGATTAACCCAAAGAACGAAAATTTGGTTAAGAAGTTCCCTTACCTTGCGTCCTATCTTGACTCGACCGTTCTTTAACCTCCGGAATAATAAACTAGAGTTAATTTATAATTGCTTAAGAACCTTTTTCATGTTTTGTATTCCTTTTATATCAATTATTACCATGTTATGAACATTATTTAATTATTTAAGTTAATAACGGTCGTTTTGTCGATCTTTGGTACTTGAGTCAAAAATAAACGTCTTATAGTTACAAGTTGTTCATGTGGTGAAAAATCCATTATATCCAGAATTATATTCATGATATAGATATCATATATCTCATATATATCCATTATATACATTCATTCATAATATTACATAACATTTAGAGGTATGAAATGAAATGCACCGTTCATGGAGATGGTAAGCCGTACGTACGCATGAACGCTACTTTCATTTCTATTTCATATTTAATGGAATGAAATAACAATGATATAAAGGTATATTATACTTCCAGTATAATATAGTGTATAATACCATTTACTCCATCCTTTATACATCCCACATATGGTATTAACGATTCAAATCACTTTGAGGGGGCGGTAGTCCGCACTTCCTAAAATGAAAATATCGCGTTTACCCATAATGGAAACCATAAAGGTATGCCATAAATGAAAAATAAAAAATCATAAAGAAAACAAAAACATAATATATATCATATATAAAAACAGTTTCATCATAATGTACACCATTAGAGGTGTTATATGAGTGTTGAACAATCATCGTTTCGTGAGGCAAAAATTCGCCACCCACAGAAACAATATGTTCTTTAACCATTAGATGTAGGTGTGTGTAAGTGTAGATCTAATAATTCTTATAAAAAAATACTAGCATATTGAGGATACTGTTTTTGTTACAAAATAAATGAATAAAAAGTGTATAGGGGGTTGGAGAAGAAAAATAAAATAAAATAACACAAGAGAAGACATTACCTTAAAATCGGGTAACTCTATTTGATTTGAGACAAAGGCTTCCTTGGGAAGCATTCGGACCAAATTGAGGCTTCTAGGGTAAGTTAGGGATGTTGGGAGAGTATTTGGGTAGAGTTTGGCCGATAAAAATGGGTTGAAATTTTGAATAAGGTTGGAGTGGTGGGGGCCTTTTATAAGTGGAGAGGAGGGGCACTTTTGGAATGATTGAAATGTTACATTATTATGAAATGCTTTTTAGGATTCTAAAGGACCCACACTTATATAGTTCGAGCATAAGGTGATAAGGATTCTAAATATTCTCATCCAATAGGATTTGGACAAGTGTAATGCTTAGATTTTACATTATCCTTCCATTTTATTGAAATCGTTAATTAATGAGATAATCGTTGCATCATCATGGTGTCATAATTAATTTAATTTATTTAATGTCTAAAAATTATAAAAAAAATATCATGATGTATGAAATCTTTTTATCTTTATAATGAATATTTATAGTAAAAAATATGACTTGTATAACCCCATTTAAAATTTGTTTTATTAAAACAACTTATGTTTGTGACATTTTTATTTTAACATTAAATAAAAGTTATTTATGTCATTTTCCTACCAAAGTGGCTCCATGGGGTCCCCAAGTTGACCCATGTATTGTCTTGGTCGGCCATGACTCATCAAATAGGGGTAGGAAAAGTGTAAATGTCATTTCATATTTTTATAATACTATTTTTACCTTAAATTTCACTAATTACCTTTAATCACGATTAATTAAACTTAAAAGTTACTATTCACCAAAAAATTATTTTAATCCCATTGAACCACATTTTACATCCTAATGACAACCATGTATTTTGGATTTTTTAAAATCAAATAACAGAAGTGGTAATGTTTCATTTAAATGAAAAATTAGTTACTTAACTACCACTTAGTGGTTTCACTATTCATCAAAAATTGAAGTTTTTCATAACAATGCCAAAATTTCACCCTAAGCTATAATTGATATTCCGAATCCAAAAATTATGTCTATTTTAAAAAATTCCAAACATATAAATTTCATTAATTAATTTTATAATCAATTCCCGCTGTCACAACAAATAACGTGTTTTTAAGAAATAATATATATCAAAATATTGACAATTGTTTATGTCAAATTTCAAAGTGAAATTAATTATAATGACCACCATTGGATAAAATGGTAAAAATATATTCTAATTATAATTTAAAACCACTAAATAGTATAATTTATCACTATAAATTATTTTGATTAAAAAAGTTGTTTCATGTATTTTTCACTATTCATAAAAATTTGGAAGTTCTCAGAAAATTACAAAAAATCCAACATAGGATAATTTTGACATTCAGAATCCAAAAATGAAGTCCATTTTGAAATATAAACTATATAAAATTTAAAAAAAGTGTGTATTACTATTCATAATGGCTATTTTGATTAGTCGCGGTGTGTTAAAATCTCGAACTTGCGTATAATACAAGCTATTGCATTATTGAAAGAGAAGCTTATTGTGGAAGCTCGGGGTGTTACATTCTCCCCTACTTCAATAAATTGCGTCCTCGCAATTTGAAATTTTTCTTTGAAAATAAAAGGTTGAAAATATAAAATACCTTTGTAGAAAACCGACATCGGAAATAGGGTTAATAAGAATATAACATTAAAAGAAATAAAGAGAAGTACAAAGGTCACCCGAGATAGCCCATACTATGATTATATGAAAATATGGATATGGAGGAGAAACAAACCATCAAGGTTTGACGGAGAGTTGTAGAAATCAGGATTAGGAGAAAGTTAACTATAAGAAAATCACAAACTTGTGATTGGTTAAATGGGCATTGAATCCCCAGTTGGAAAAGTTAACCGACAACATTTTTGTTATAAGTTGCCTTTTATAAAGTTGAGGAATTTATTTAAAAGATTTACTTTGAACGTAAGGTAATATACATACTTGTCATGTAGACTTTCATTCTTTAATAAATTTTCACCACAAACCCATCTTTCACTCAATAAGTTAATAGAACTAAAAAATATTCTATTTATCCTAATTGTATAAGGTTCCAAATATTAACACATACTATTTAAATTAGTAAAACTATTTTGTAATAACCAGGGACTTCCTGTAGGCTAGTGGTAGGTAATAAAGGCCTGTCGCACTATGGTTGTGGGTTCGATTCCTGCAGCTTTGTCTGACGCGACGGGTTATGACCCACCCTGAAGGTTGTCCTTTTCCTAAAACTATAGTATTATAATATTCCAAAAATAATCTTCATAAATGTTTTAACCTTAAACAATACTATCCAAGGTTCAACTTAATCCATTACAACCTATATAGTTATCCAAAATACCTATGTCCAGACTTTTTCTAAAAGGCTTCTAAATTACAAAATCAATTGTAACATCAGATTCCCAAACAAAGTAAAGTTTCTCTTATTGTCACATACTTAAAATATGATTACCTTCATCTTATTAAAACCTTAATGAAAAAACAAGTACTGTAGTAAAATCCTTATATATATATATATATCACATTATTCTAATAACCAGAATATAATCCATGAGTCCAAAAGCACAAATACATTAATTATTCCGCTTCAACTGTAGTAACAGCATAAGATTTTGCTTGATCCCTTGGCCTTTTCTGAGGTAAGTTTCCCTGACGCTTAGGAAATTCATTTGCATATTGACACATTTCCCTACAATTGTAGCATTCAACATTGATAGCCTCTTTCTTTCCCTTACAATCACGAGCCTGGTGACCTTTTTCTCCACATTTGTAACAAACTCCCATTCCTTTTAGGAAAGTACCAGGGTGATTCTTCCCACAATTATCACATAATGGAAAATCCTTCATTGCCTTTTTCCCTTTACCTGTCTCATGTTCCACCGTTCTCTTCTTCTCTTGCTTTACTTTGTTGTCATAAGACTTAGAGAATTCCTTTTCCGTCTTGATAGCACATGAGACAATATCTTCATATGACGAGAAGGTTTGTGAGACTAATGCTCAACGGAGAAATGGTTTTAACCCATCAATGAAACGATCAATCATAATTCTTGGGTTATGTATATAATCTGCATCATTCCTCGCTAACCTTGTAAAGTTAGCCTCATACTTTGCGACATTCTCATCCCCCTTTTGTCTCAGACTCAGAAATTTCCTTTCCATATCTGCTCGATGGTCATGTGGAAAGTATTTTTCTAAGAAAAGATGTTTGAACTCTCTCCATTCCATACTTGATACTTCTTCATCTTCCTTTGTATTTTGAATCAATGACCACCATTGATCGGCATCTCCAGTGAGGCGGTAGACTGCCATGACAACCTTCTCCCTTTCGCTACTCCCCATGGCGTGGAATATTTTCTCTAAAGAGTTTATCCATTGCTCAGCTACTAATGGATTTGTACCCCCATTAAATGTTGGTGTTTGTTTCCTCATGAAGCGGTCTAACATTGATCCTCCATGTTGCGGATCAGGGTTCTCTATATGAGTAAGGTTATTATTCATAACCTAAGTGAGTTGTCCTAGTATGGTAATAAGTTGATTAGCACCAGTTGTATCTCCAACTCCACAATAATTATCTTGAGAAGGAGGGAAATCCCTACATAGAGTTCATCCATTGATACAGTTTCCATTCCTTCCACTAGGCGCCATTTCTAAACAATGGCATAAACTAGATTAGTTTATGAATTAAAATACATAATTCCATACTTGTAAAATACTTAACACTAATTGAACTATTTATGGATATAATCCATAATCATAAAAAAATTTCTTTGAGAAATTATATACTCATAACCCTTCATAGTGGTTTGTAAAGAAAATGAGAATTATCCTAAGCATATCCCCCGGGATTGTCGTAAACAAGAGTGAATCAAGGCCCGTTGTCGTGCACCAGTCCCCGTTCGAGTCTAGATCAAAGCGGTTTTTTTGGGTTTTACCCCTAGGTACATCTGTGCCAGAGACGCCTCTACCTGCTCGTATCCAGACAAGGATGTATTGCTCGGAAAACTCACAAAATCTTTACAACAACAAAATTTTAGGAAGTTCTTCTATACTAATCCTCAAAGTCTATCTTTGGGCTATGTGTTCTAATCAGAGTTTATCTAAATATAGCTTCCAAGGTTAGTACTAAACTTCCTCTGATACCAACTGTAATGCCCCGACCCCAGTTACCTAGAGTCGGTGCATTATTGCGTAGCATTGCCATGATCACAAAATACCAACTCTCGAAAGACCGATTAGTTTAGTAGCCTTGGAAACACTAGATACATTCATAAGTATTACATTACATCATAAAGTAAAATAAAACTACAACATCTTCTCTTTATATCCCCTTATATTATCACTGCAGGTCATTCATAGCATACTTCTTCACATCCTGGAAAAATTAAAACATTGAAAGGGGTGAGCTCAGATGCTCATTAAGGATAACAATATAGCGGAAGCTTTCATAAATAAACATTAACATTTAAGGCAATGTATAACTAAAACAAAATCCTTTTAAACTTGAACTTTAGCATAATATGGTTAAAGTAAAATGAAATAATTCTATTTACTTACTCACATGGATATTCTACTAGTCGAATAATCACATGAAATATCAATAACCACTTTCATAACGATGGAATGCATAATTCCAGACTATCATAACCACGTAGCCAAGGACTCATGCCAAGACTACAAATAATATTTTGTCAAGGCCTCGTGCCAGGAAACTAGTTTGTCTCATGAGACCTACCGATTCATTGGGGAGCTATAGCGGGCTCCACCCGTCACTTATTAAGTCCAATGCATTCCTCATATGAACAGTTTTAAACATATCGTAAACCATAACATAATTGTATCACATAAAACATGAATAAAGGAAACATAAGATTCCCACACTTCAATCAGAAGATATCAATTCAACACATTGATATAATAAAAACTTTATCAAAACCATTTTCAATACCAAAATAAAAGAAATGTAAAACATGGTATTTATTTTTCTTTTTAAAAAAAGTTATGGCTTATAGAGGAAGCCGAAACTCAAATAATAGTCACGGTGGCGGAGAAGTCGTTGTCGCTACATATGTAAGAAAAAACATTCCTTTTTTCATTTAGTAAAAACGCTTCGTATAAAAAGATTCCTTTTGAATAAAAGTAAAAGTCAAAGGGGTTTATACACCGTATAATGGAAAGTTGTGTATAAACCAAAATATGCCTCAATGAAAGGAGATTGAGATGAAGTCTTTACCAAGATCATTTTTTTAAATAAAATAAATCGATTATGTGTATTTACTATATGTACACATAAATAAAGTACAAATACAAGATAGGACATAATAATATCATGACATAATTTGAAAGTAGGAGATTAACCCAAAGAACGAAAATCGGGTTAAGAAGTTCCCTTACCTTGCGTTCTGTCTTCACTCGACCGTTCTTTAACCTCCTGAATAATAAACTAGAGTTAATTTATATTTTATTATGAACCAATTTCAAGTTTTTTATTCCTTTTATATCAATTATTACCATGTTATTAACATTATGTAATTATTTAAGTTAATAACGGTCGTTTTGTCGATCTTTGGTACTTGAGTCAAAAATAAACTTCTTATAGTTACAAGTAGATCATGTGGTGAAATATCCATTATATACAGAATTATATTCATGATATAGATATCATATATTTCATATATATCCAGTATATACATTCATTCACAATATTACATAACATTTATAGGTAAGAAATGAAATGCACCGTTCATGGAGACGGTAAGCCGTACGTACGCATGAACGCTACTTTCATTTCTATTTCATATTTAATGGAATGAAATCATAATTATATAAAGGTATATTATAATTCAAGTATAATATAGTGTATAATACCATTTACTCTATCCTTTATACATCCCACATATGGTATTAACGATTCAAATTATTTTGACGGGGCGGTAGTCCGCACTTCCTAAAATGAAAATATCGCGTTTACCCATAATGGAAACCATAAAGGTATTCCATAAATGAAAAATAAAAAATCATAAGGAAAACAAAAAAATAATATATATAATATATAAAAATAGTGTCATCATAATGGTCACCATTAGAGGTGTTATATGAGTGTTGAACAATCATCGTTTCGTGAGGCAAAAATTCGCCATCCACAAAAACAGTATGTTCTTTAACCATTAGATGTAGGTGTTTGTAAGTGTAGCTATAATCCTTCTTATAACAGCATCCTAGTATATTGAGGATACTGGTGTTGCTACAAAAGTAATGAATAAAAAGTGTATAGGGGGTTGGAGAGGAAAAATAAAATAAAAGAACACAAGAGAAGACATTACCTTAAAATCGGGTAACTCTTTTTGATTCGAGCCACAAAGGCTTCCTTGGGAAGAATTATGACCAAAGTGAGGCTTCTGGAAGTAAGGGAGGGAAGTTGGGAGAGTATTTGGGTAGAGTTTGTCCAATCCAAATGGCTTGAATGTGTGAATAAGGTGGGAGTGGTGGGGGCCTTTTATAAGTGGAGATGAGGGGCACTTTTGGAATGATTGAAATGTTACATTATTATGAAATGATTTTTAGGATTATAAAGGTCCCAAACTTATATATTTCGAGGATAAGGTGCTAAGGGTTCTAAATATTCTCATCCAATAGTATTTGGACAAGTTTAATGCTTAGATTTTACATTATCCTTCCATTTTATTAAAATCGTTAATTAATGAGGTAATCGCTGCATCATCAAGGTGTCATAAATAATTTAATTTATTTAATGCCTAAAAATTATAAAAAAATATATCATAATGTAGGAAATATTTTTTTATTTCTAATGAATATTTATAGTCAAAAATATGACCTGTATAACCCCATTTAAAAATTGTTTTAGTAAAACTACTTATGTTTGTGACATTTTTATTTTAACTTTAAATAAAAGTTATTTATGTCATTTTCCTACCAAAGTGGCTCCATGGGGTCCCCAAGTTGATCAATGTATTTTCTTGGTCGGACATTACACAACCAATAGGGGTAGGACAAGTGTAAAGGTCATTTCATATTTTTATAATACTATTTTTACCATAAATTTCACTAATTACCTTTAAGCGCGATTAATTAAACCTAAAAGTTACTATTCAACAAAAAATTATTTTAATCCCATTGAACCACATTTTACATCCTAATGACAACCATGTATGTCGGATTTTTGAAAATCAAATCACAGAAGTGGTAATGTTTCATTTAAACGAAAAATCAATTATTTAACTACCACTTAGTGGTTTCACTATTCATCAAAAATTGATGTTTTTCAGAACAATGCCAAAATTTCACCCTATGATATAATTGATATTCTGAATCCAAAAATGATGTCTATTTTACAAAATTCCAAACATATAAGTTTCATTAATTAATTTTATAATTAATTCCCGCTGTCACAACAAATAGCGTGTTTTTAAGAAATAATATATATCAAAAGATTGACAATTGTTTATGTCCAATTTCAAAGTGAAAATAATTATAATGACAACCATTGGATAAAATGGTAAAAATATATTCTAATTATACTTTAAAACCACTAAATATTATAATTTATCACTATAAATTATTTTGATTAAAAAAGTTGTTTTATGTATTTTTCACTATTCATAAAAATTTGGAAGTTCTCAGAAAATTACAAAAAATTCAACATAGAATAATTTTGACATTACAAATCCAAAAATGAAGTCCATTTTGAAGTATAAAATATATATAATTTAAAAAAGTGGGTATTAATATTCATTATGGCTATAGTGATTAGTCGCGGTGTGTTAGAATCTCGAACTTGCATATAATGCAAGCTATTGCATTATTGAAAGAGAAGCGTATCATGGAAGCTCGGGGTGTTACAAGTACTGACCAAGTTATCAATATTGGATGCTTTGAAGCTGTCAAATGATCTTCAGGAGGCAGTCATCGAGGCGTCGTCAAGTCCTCATGAGTTTGAAACTGAAATTGCGGCAGGTGAAGTCTACCACGTAGAGAATAATCCTGTGGAATGCCATGCAGTGATATCTTTCATAGATGAAGATGAAGATGATATCATGAATGGGAATATTAGACCTTTTTACTTATCTGGAAAGGTCAACGGTGTAGAAATCCAAATATATTTCATTGATAATGGTTCAAGAGTCCACCTCATGGCCATTCATATACTTTGTCAATTGGGCCTCACCGAATCTAATTTATCTCCTTCCACCTTGATATTACAAGGATATGATAAAAATGAACAAGAACCACTAGGAGATATTACACTCAGAACTCAGTTTTGAGATCTTGTATCCAATTTAGATTTCATGGTTGTTGATCAAGACTCAGCCTTCAACATCTTGCTTGGAAGACCATGGCTACATCAACATGTAGATATCCCTTCATCATACCATCAATGTCTCAATTATTGTTTCGATGGGCAAGTTGGGACATTGTATTGTGATAAGGCCCCATTCAAGACATGTGAATCACAAAACATTGAGGTGGAATTCTATCACATGAAAGGAAAGGAGAAATCCACAACAAGCGAGATTACCAAAGTTAATTCTCTATATAGTTTGGAAAAGATTCCAGTAAATCCGTTTACACATGTGAGTACAAATTATGTGTTGCCTATCAGTCAAATTGATAGGATAGATTAAAATAAAAATACTCTCATGAAAATATCCATAATGTCAATTATGGCAGTTGAGCCAGACAACATGGGAGAAATTGGGGACCCACCAAGCAGTGATGAAAGCCAAAATGGAGATGTCTTTATTTCATCTAATGAAATCCAACAAGTCTATACATCACCAATCAGGCCAGAAGAAGTTTTAGAAACCTCAGAGGTGAACAATGATGTCGATTCAAAATCCATCATCACCTCTTTTTTTCCCAGAGAAGACCCTTCATCATCAATCAGGTCAGAAATGGAAGCTTCTTCTTCAAGATGTCCAAATTTTAACATCTCTTCCGATCATGGAAATTTTTCTTCATCATCTAATATGAAAGTAGAAAAAGTGGAAATAACACATGTCGAAGAAGAAGAGGAAGATCTCAGGGATGATCCTCCAGCATTTGAAGAAGGCATCTCTACCACTGTGGATGAACTTAGATAAATAAATCTGGGTACAAAAGAAGATCCACGACCCACATTAATTAGTGCGGCCATGACTATTAATGAATAGAAGATGCATATTTCATTTTTAAAGAACAATCGATACATATTTTCTTGGAACCATATTGAGATGACCGGGCTTGATCCTAATGTTTCTACTCATCATTTGGGTTTACCAGAAGGACATCGAAGATTTAAGAAAGCCGCTAGAAGAACACACCCAACTTATGCTTACAAAATTGAAGCTGATATGGATAAGCTTATAAAATATAACTTCATCAGAGAAGTTAAATATCCCAAATGGTTGGATAATATTGTCCCCATGAAGAAAAATAACGGACAAATTTGTGTTTGTATCATTTTTGGGGATCTTAATCGGCATTGTCCTAAGGATGATTTTCCAGTTCCGATTACAGAACTTATGATTGACGCAACAACTTTCTATGAAGAACTTTCCTTCATGGATGGATATTGCAGATATAATAAAATCCGAATGGCTCTAGAAGATTAAGAATCTACAGCTTTCAGATCCCCTCAGGGTGTGTTTTTCTATCGGGTAATTCCCTTTGGCTTAAAGAATGCTGGTGCGACATATCTGCGTGCCATGCATCGTATCTTCAAACCCTTTTTAGGGAAGTTTATCAAATGTTATTTGGATGATTTGGTGGTCAAATCCAAACATATTTCTAATCACTTGGCTGATTTGGAGGTCATATTAGGCAAGCTTCGACAACATAATTTAAATATGATCCCCTTAAAATGTGCTTTGGGGGTAACCTCAGGAAAAATTCTCGGCTTTTTTGTACGCCATCGTGGTATCAAAGTTGATCCTAAAAAGACCAAGTCAATCCTTGGTATGTCACCTACTCGAAATTTGAATTAATTGAGAATACTTCAAGGGCATTTAGCCTATATTCGGCATTTCATTTCCAATTTGGCAGGAAAAAGTTTACCCTTCACCAAATTGATGAAGAAGGGAGTCACTTACAAGTGGACTGAATAATTTCAATAAGAATTCGATATTCTCAAGAAATAACTCTTTAGTACACCAGTAATTATGTCACCTATTGAATGAAGACCACTTATCCTCTATGTGACAGCCTTAGAGTGATCATTGGGTGCCTTTCTTTCTCATAAGAACGATGATGGGAATGAAAACAGCCTCTACTATCTCAGTCGGACAATGCTTGATGCAGAAACCCGGTATTCAAGTATTGAGATGTGTTTCCTGGCATTAATCGTTGCAGTTTAGAAGTTGATACACTACCTGCAACATCACATTGTCCAATTGATATCTCCCAATAACCCGCTCAAATTCATCCTTAGTCATCCAATGCTTACAGGACGTCTGGCAAGGTGGGCAGTTATTTTGCAGCAGTTCGACATTCAGTATGTGTCTCAAAAGGAAATAAAGGGACATGCTCTGGATGATTTCCTAGCTGAACATCCTTCAGATGAAGATACATTTTCATATATTGAACTCCCTGATGAGGAAGTCTTCTCAATTAAGGATAGTCCTCAGGTATGGGAAATATATTTTGACGGTGCTTCCATAAGTCCAACATGGAAGAAAATGGAAGATCCTAAATTCAACAAGGATGGGTTAGGAGTTGTTCTCATTTACCCAGAAAAGGTAGTGTTACCCTATAACTTCTTATTCTGTGAAGGTGGTACCAATAATGAAGGAGAATACTAAGCTCTCATCGCAAGATTAGTGTTGGCGCTTCAAGCCCAAGTGAATCACTTAAAAGTGAAAGGTGATTCAGACCTGGTAATCAAGAAAGCCAATGGGGATTTTGCAAACTGAAAAGAAGAATTGATCCCTTTTTATGATTACATCAGAGAGTTAATGGAGGAATTTCCTATGGAACCGACATTTCTTTATGTCCTGTGATAACAAAATTCCAAAAATGATGCATTGGCTAATATTTCCACATCTTTGGTAGATCCAAATCGGGACAAAACAACCATCAGTATTACCCACTGTTGTACAATTTCAACTTATGTTTGAACCAGAATAGAGGAACCGTATGGTAATATTACAGGATTGATGACACCTATCAGGGAATACCTTCAAAATGGAACACTTCCACCTGGTAGAATCAGGAAAGAACAAGTCCGGCGACTTGTGGACAATTCTACTCTTTATGATAGCCCAGATCAGCTAGAGAAAATTCTCTACAAGCCTGGTTTTGATGGAGTTATATTTAGATGCATTGATGGTGAAGATACAATAGCTATCATGAAAGAAGTGCATGCATGAGTCTGTGGTGCCCACCTGTCTGGACATAGACTATCTGATCAAATATGAAGGCTTGGGTACTTTTGTCCTTCAATGATACATGATTGTGTTGATTTCACAAAGAAGTGCAATTAATTCCATGTACATCCCAACATCATTCATCAGCCCCCATAATTGCTTCATACAGCTAAATACTCATGGCCATTTTCCACATGGGGAGTGGATGTGGTGGGACGTTACCCTTCAGCTACAACCAAGTAGTTTAAGTATATTATTTCTGCTAATGACTTCTTTTCAAAATGGGAAAAGGCAATACCTCTCAACAAAGTTAGTTCTAAAAGAATTATTAGATTCATCAAGTCTAATGTCATTACCATATTTGGTGTCTATCATACCATATTGATGGACAATGGAACCAACTTTTGTTCATTCAAGGTAAGGAATTTGTATCAAAGATACAACAGAAAATCCAATCATTCATCTCGGTATCATGCATCGACCAATGGCCAGATAGAAGCCTTCTACAATACTCTTTCAAAAATACTACAAAGGATGGTGGATAAAGATACGAATTCATGGCCTAAAAAACTGTTTCATGCTTTATGGGCTTATCGGACCACCACCCGCACTGCAACGCGGTCAACTCCATTTTCACTGGTATATGGAATGGAAGCAGTCTTGCCCATTGAAATTCAATTTCCTTCGCTAAGAGTATCCATTTTTGATCAATCATCTACCGATGAACAATCTCAAAAGAAATTGGATGAATTGGAATGATTAGACAAGAAATGATTTTGCACCTTGCACCACTTGGAAGTCTACCAGAATCGAATATCACGAGATTTCAACAAAAAAGTTCATCTTTGTTATTTCATTCAGGGAGAATTGGTACTGGTTCTCAGAACTCCAATGATACCATAAAATAAACCTCCCAAGATTGAACCAAAATGTGAAGGACCATATTCAAAACATAAGGTCTACCCCAATAAATCATATTTATTAATCTCAATGGATGGAGTACTCATCACGACTACAACCAATTCCAGATTTCTGAAGAAGTATTTTGTATAAACACAAAATACATCATTACGGTCCATGCATATGACCTTAAACTATTTGTATTACTTTCGTCCCACACAACGTTAAACTGTGACTTCCTAACTACAAGACGCTAAACTATATAGATGTCTCCTATGTCCAACAAAATGTTAAAATTCACCATTATGGTCCATGCTTATGACCTTAAACTATTCTCACTTTTGTCCAACATGGCGTTAAATTGTGAAAAAATCCCTAATACGTCCAACATGATGTTAAATTGTGTCCTCTTTTGTCTTTACTACATGACATTAAACTATATAGTCCCCTTTTTTTCTCTTTCGTTCTACATGACGTTAAACTTTATTTTTTCCATGCTACATGACACTAAAATGTGTAGCACCAGTATTTCTAACTGCATGACATTACACTACATAGTCCCTTCATATGTCTTACATGACATTAAACTATGAATCGTTAAGGTTGTTTCTACCTCTTGTTTCTCACACCGAGTATGACTCACATGAGCTTAGATCAAAATTCAACCATAACACCCTCTCTGTTCCGTAAACCATGCGTAAGTCCCAACACCATTTTTTAGGTCGTTGTACCCAAGAACAACTTGATCAATAATTCATTCTTTAATTGAACTACGCAGACTTTGATCCTTGCCATCCAGGATGGGTACGTAGGCAACCTCACGAGGTTCAATCCCAAAACCAATATCTTAACATAGGTTCTCCTACACCTCATATAATGTTGATACATGACACCACCCCCAGAATCAATATCATTATATTGGTTCACCTTCATCCTTGATATACGACGTTAAATTATACAACACTTTTTTCCTGTATGAAAATAAACTACAATATTCTTTGATACCCTCACCTGAGAGGGAATAATTATTTACATTGATTTTCAATCATGTTATATTCTAATGACTACATGCATACATCTAAATTCCTGAGCCTTTTATCTTGGTTCAAACCATCATTGCACTAAAGTCCCCTTTTCACCCTTCACTTGTACAAACCAAATTTGTACAGAGGGTATTTCAAGAACTACGTGGGATTGATTCCTATCCTTATAGGATACGTAGGAATTTTAGAGTGTCCCTCGAATCCAGCCCCAAGTCTTTGGGCCTAATCCCAAATTCCACTTTCAGTCCCTTGGTGGAAAAGACCCCCTAAAAACACACACTATATATTTCTTATAATTGTCTGAGCTCTATGAACCTAAACTACGATCTCCCATACTTTCTTCCCGCACGACATTAAACTATATTTCAAGAACTATGTATGGATTGATTCCCATCCTTATGGGATATGTAGTGAATTCTAACATTTCAATTCAGGACCATCCACAACGTGATTATGGTTATCATTGATCTATTTATATTTACATACATTGAACAATACCCATTTTTATGTGTCATAATCCCAACCTTAAATATTTTCATATTATCATAACCCTTTTTCCTGACATCAAATCACAAAATTTCAAAATTATGAGAATTATTTTTCCTGACCATGCAGTACGTGCCCTTAGGTGGCCTTGCATAAACATTCTACAAAACGGACCTGTCAGCCAAAAGATGCTATTATTTGACTATTCATCCAATACCATTAGGCAGCCCCGCATAATTCAATCCCCTAATGGGTTTGTTAAATAATGGTAACTTCATTATTAGGATGAAAAACTCATTTTGTCCTTAGTTTTCTTAATGAAAATATGTATGGATCAGAAAAAATAGCCATCCTTAATATATTCGTCTCATAATCTTTTTCATTATCTGAAATTATTCAAGTTTATGGTTTATATTTTACTTCCCTGTGCTTGAGTTAGAACTTCGTCGGACTGACATTCATCCAGTTCTTAGACAATCTTGTTTGAAAATATCTTTTCCATATTCAAGTACCTCTTTCCATACAACAAAATCTATACTTTGGAAAATTTAAATCTCAATAAACTTTCATTGAATTTTTAGCACTAGAAAAGTAAATTTCTAAGAGTTCTTTTTCTAGACTATACAGCACGTTCCCTTAGGGAGCCTTGCATAAGTAGTCTACATAATGGACCTGTCAGCCAAAAGATGTTGTTATTTGACTATGAAGCCAATGCCCTAAGGTGGCCCTACATAATTCAACCCCCTAACGGGTTTGTTAAATAATGGTAACTTCATTCCTGGGAACTACTTCTTCTAATGCCTTTTAGCCCTTTTTCATATCATTCCTCAGATTCAAAATTTCTTAAGTTATATTTTACATATTTTCCCTCATACATGGGTGTGGTAATATGATTCCAGATGAATTATCAATGAATTAGGTCAATTATAATTCATTTGGTCAAAGCTATGTCAACTTTAAACATTATCATTTTTATGTTCGACATGTATGACTTTAAACTTCCCACAAAAGACAAGGGAACTCTGAATAAATGTGATGTTCCAGCTCACTAAATATACATTTTGTATGATTTAGGTAATATTTAGCAATTTAAAAAGTCAATGTTTTTAGGTTTATTTATAGTAATCCTAGAAAAAATCAAACTATGATTACTAGGCCCATTGGCTTAGGTAAAACTGCGTGATTCACACCTGTGCGACGTCATCTGCGTGCCTAACACTTGCGCACCGCAGTTTCTTCGTTTTCTCCTTTTTCCTCAAAGTCACATCCTCCTTCCTTTCAGATCCAACTCTGAGGGGGGACTTTTTTTGACGCTCCTTCCCATTACAGAGTCTAACGACTGAAAAAGGGAAATACCTTAGTCCAAAGTGATCTATCCTTTGAAGAAACATCAAAATTTGACAAAATCATGAGCCATGATTCAAATGCACTTAGGTCGCGCATGTTCCACCAAGGACGCTCAAGTATACTTGCGCACTGCCAATTGGTCGCGTAGGTGACATGCACGCCCTCTTTGAAATTTCTCCCAGTGTCTCTCTAGCCTATAAATACCCCCGTGGGTCCCCCCATTTCGGGGATGAAAAATTCCAGAACCTCAAAGTTGAGCTCCCGGCACCCTAGTCTCTTCTCAAAACTTCCTAAGACTTCTAAGGTAATCTCTTACATAGAAAAAAGATATAAAGAGTGGGAGGAAGGCCTAAGTGTTGAAACTCATCAACACTTGTGCACCTGAGTGGCCAGCCATTAAGGGAAATGGACACACTTGCGCGCCGCCTTGCTCCTTCACCAGAACTTGCTCGCCAGACTTCTGGAAGCCCCTAGGGATTGTACTAAGGGATTGATCCAAGTATCTCCCAAGTATTACCCCATGGTTTAAAAGTCGTTCAAGTACCCATGTGCCGCGTAGGTATACCTGCGCGACAAAAACATGTGCGGCCACGCAGTACCTGTGCGCCCACCAGGACTAGCGCACCCCTCTTTTTTGGGTGCCCCTCCTACCTATTTCACCTCTCTTATGCCTTCCCTCCTACCCACAAAAAGATTAAGCCCTCAGAACTCTCTTCAAAGCCATTTATGGCATGATTTCTTGGTAGACTTCCTTATCTGAAAGGAATTCTGTGGAATATCTCTCAAAACCTAGAGATTTACATATCTCTATGTCACCAAGGTTAGATATTTCATTCATTTTTAACTTCATACTTTAAGATGAGATGATCTATTTACTTGGGATTCCTTTTGAGGAGTAATCCCTAGACCAAGTTCTCTTAATATGGGAATCCTCCTTAGGAATAAGACCCATGTCCCTTAACCTGGGTCTCTTTTTTAAGAGTAAGCACCCGTCATAATTTCCTAAATTTGGGAATCCTCCATAGGAGTAAGCCCCAAACATAATTCCCTTAACCTGGGTTTCCTTTTCAAGAGTAAGCCCCAGTCTCAAATATGGGGATTCTTTTTAGGAGTAAGCCCCAAGTCCCTTAATTTTCAATTCCCTTTAACCTAGGCCTCCTCTTTAGGAATAAGCCCCAGTATTAATTTCTCTTAACCAGTCTTAATATATTTTTTTGTTCAGGGCTTCCTTCTCAAGAGTAAAACCCAATAAAAAAAATCCCCTCCTAATTCGGGCGTCTTCCTCAGGAGTAAGCCCCATGTAAGAGTATCCAAAAATCCAAAAAGTATATATAAATTTATGGACCTTATTCCTGGATTTCATCCCTGAAGTAAATATTAATATTCATTTATTCGGGCAGTCATCCATACATAAGCCCCACATCATTTATTATGATTGCATCTTTCATGGCACAGTTGTCTGGTTTTACCAATACCTCTTGTTTCTCACACCGAGCATGACTCACATGAGCTTAGAGTGTAAAAGTAATTATGACATCTTTCTTTGAGCCATCAATCATATATAAACATCATACTCTCTTACTCGAACTATGTGGGTTCTGATTCCTTTTCTAAATAAAGGATATGTAGGTAGCCCATTTGCGGGTACGATCCCAAATGTGAAATAATCCATGTCCTTATGACTGAAAATAAACTTCAAGTTCCCCACTGAGTGGATTTAAACCCAGTATAGTCATCATAATGACCAAGAGACTTTTTGTATTAAAGGATACCATTGACTAAGAATCTCTAAAAAATACAGATGATTCTATATTGATGAAGAACCTTGAATACATATAAAAGATTCTCTAAATTTCCTACATATCAATAATTGATTTTTGGATCTAAAGGAATGCTCATTTTATACTTGGTAATTTAATAAGGATTTATGAACATAACTTAAATATATAAAGAGAGTCCCATAGTATACAATAATTCCCCTCAAAGAAGTTGTGATGAGTCCGACCTCTCATCCTCTCGACTAATGCAAAATCCTAAGCCTCATCGGTTTACAACTAATGAGCACCTACCTTTGGAAAGTATGTCCAAATGGATATGGAATCATTGTATGTTTCTGGTTCTACGAACAAAACCATTAGAAACTGATCGGAATGCTTGAACCTTGAATCAACGAGGTCATCCCCAATTCTAGAGGAAACAATCGTAACTATAACATGGTTGGAGCACGATTTGGTAAATCATGTGGCCATACCATGCAAGTTCCCTTATTCATTAAAATGTATAAATTACATCTTTTTAGTTTGTGTTTTTGGAAATAATCCCTGATTCCTCTCCCTTTATAGACATAGTCCCGCTAGGGGTTCCCCTAAACTCCTCCTCTTTTGGTTTCTTCTACTTTTGAAGCCCCTTGAAGGTCGCAAGGTGAGATTCCTTGGTTTTAGCACATTTTCCCCTTCAATTTCCTTTCTCTCTCATGTTCACGGGGTTCCATTATAAGAGATAATTTTTTTCCAAACCCCAAGGGTGTGGAATGATGTTTGGATCAGTTATTTGGTGATATGGCATGCAATTTGTGTCTCAATATAGGATTTTCCATCTGTAGATGTTTCCTCACATTCACACACCATTGAGGTTGGTTTTTTGTCTATATCCTTTCTGACATAATATATTTGATGCTTAGGTAACTTAATTTAATTTTTAAATATGTATTAACTACATTTTCAGAAATTTTTAGATTATTTAGGTCCTTTGGTGTTGGTACATCATGATAAAAATGTGTTTTAATGTGATCTTTGAAATGTGCCTATGTATATATGCTCATAATGCGTTCTATGAAAAATCAATTGGTTATTTTTTTAAAAAAGGGGTGTTTAAAAGGTATTTTTTTGTTTTGGGAACATGTTGATGGTTTATTTTAATTATTATTCGATCCATATGTGTGGATTTATGTGATTTATGGTTTGGAACTTTCGAGTGTTTCTTATGTGCTGATGATAAAAGATTGTGTGGTTTCTTTAAAATAGTTTTTTTAACATCATGAATATTTGGAAAGTTCCATTTGACATGTGAACAGACATGTGTGAACTAGTTTCTCAGATTAATGGTCCAACATATTATAATGGTCTTTGATGAATTTTATACAAAAAATATATATGTTTTAAAATTGTTATCCTCCATTCCTGCTTCTTTCCTTCTTAAAGCTCATAATTATATGATAATGGTTCCTAGATTTCCAAATGACATGAAAGTAGTTTCAATATAATATTGATGTTATGGACTGTATGGAACTTTGAGAAATTTTTGGTTTCTAAATGGAGTGAAATCCTTTATGGAATCATTATGTGTATTGTGCGTTTTTGTAATGGTTATAAATAAGATGAGAAATGGAATTTAATTTTAAATTTGAAGAAACATATGGTATTTCACATTTAAAATTGGTATATTTTGTAAATATAGGAAAATAATGTTGAATTATATTTATAAATGTATTTTTGTTTTAGGATAATTTGTCACTTGGTATGCATTGGGAATTTGTTTTTAAAACATATTTGATGAGATTTCGATTGGCATTTTTGAATGATTATAGAAATATGATGAAACCATGTATGATGTGATCGTACTGTTGTCATTTTTGAATAATGTGATAAATGATAGGAAACCAGATTATGGATTTTCCATTATGGGATGTTGTATAGGTGGTATCAGTGTTTGGGGGCAGAAAAGTGCAATGTCATCAGGTAAGGTGAGTCAAATGCATGGGGACCTCCAACATACACAATATACATTTTCCATGGGTTTCATAGGAATCTGTTTGAGGGTCGAGTGATGGTTTCTTGTTGACCCCACCATGATGGGTTTTCCACCCTTCATTTAATATAGGTCAAGAGGGATGTTCCAATGGTGAGGATATTTTAGAGAAGACATATGATTATTTACTATTGATCTACACCATACAATGACTGGTGTGTCTGACTTGAGTACGTCCTGGGATCACTCTTTGGATACTTAAGAAATTACCATGTTTACTACATCCATTTTTTATTTATTTTTCTCTATTATGTTCTATATTAATCTAGATATTTTTATCTTCTTTTATCACTTCGATTTATTTTATATATAACCCGGTTTTGGTTACCTGAATAGATTATGTGGTTGGGCTTGTGTTTTTTAATAAAAGGGTTGTAGAAAGTGAATGGAATATTTTTAAAGGAAGACTGTATGTGTTGTTTTAAAAATTGGAACTTGTTGAATGATGTGTTTGTTTTATTATAAAGAAATAAATGACTATTTTATATATTCAGTTCAAAATAGTATTAGTGGGATGTTTTTTGGAAACAAAAAATATTGATTCTTTAGTGACCACATATTGAGATGTGAATATTTCACCCTACAAATACCATTAAGTGTTAGTAGACTCGAGATATTTTGTAGGTTTTGGTTTATAGTTTGTGTGCTTGTTGTTGGAGAAGTTTGGTCTTGTGGTTGGGGTGAATACGATTTCCTATGGAGACTACGTAGCATGTTCAGTCTAATTGTTTTATTTATTTTTTTAGTTTTTTCATTTGTACATTATACCTGTATCAGTTTTATACCTAGTTATGATTTTTTGTTATTTTTGATGCGTTGTCGGTTTGTTTAGATTATTTATTTATTCTTTTTTTCACTGAAATCATTCCCACATGGATTATATTTGATCATCGGCACTAGTTTCTATCCCATAGTTATTTGGAGATCCCATCGGGCCATATCTCAGACAAGGTTGGATGTCAGACTAGAAGTAACTCTAGTCTGGTTCATGTCATTTAGATTCATTATCACTTTTATTTTTTTTCTACCATTCATTTGAAATTAATTTTTTATATGTTACATATAATTACATAATCATTATGTTTATCTTGGTTTTTAATTATTTTCAGTTTATATATCCAAGAAGACATCAATAGGTTAAATATTTGTCAATAATTTCATTAATAAACTTATATAAAATAATAATCATTCTGTGTATATCATATTTATAAATTAATTATATTTTTAAGATGACTAGTGAAAAATATTATAAAAAATGAAATACATTAAGATCATGAATATGGTAGGTCATACAAACAAATGAGTAACATATGCATTTCTTTAATATGATTATGGAAAGACGATGTCTATTTTTTATCTTTTAATAATCATAATACTGTAATAATAACCATAATATTTAATTAAATATAATTTTATATATAATATTTATAATTTAGTGATGGAAACACAGTTAGAATACATCATGGAGGTAGTAGTCCAGACATACAAATAAATGACATTATTATTTTACTATGTTAGAAATAAAATTATATATTATCTTTTAATGTAATGAATTGACCCTAAAAGGCTGGAGCCAGTTCCTTATATTAATACCTTTTAATGGTTACAAGGAATCATGTCCTAAATGACTGATCAGTTTTGCAGTCTTGGAAAATAAATTACATACATGAACATTAAATTACACATTCAAACATAAAACACAACCAAAATAATCCATTGAGAACCCCATTATTCCCCTTGCATAACCCTGCATATTTAACATAATACACTTTTTGGAATCCTGGGAAAATAAAACATAAGAAAGCGGTGAGCTCAGACGCTCAAGAATGGTAAATAATTTAGTAAAATATATAAACATTTATGGAAAGATGTTTAATAAAAAAGAATCCTTTTAAACATAAAAAATGAAAATAATATGTTGAAAATAAATCAATCATTACCCTATAAACATGCACATGGATATTCTAATAGTCTAATAATCACATGTAATAATTATGTTTATAATGAGGGAACCCCTAACGGTGGACTTCATTACCACATAGTCAAGGCCTCATGCCATGAATATAAATAAAATTGTTGTCATGACCTTATTCCAATACATAATGTTCTATAATGTGGCCAACTAATGCATCAAGGGGCTATAGCAGGCCCCACCATCACATACTATGTCTGATGTATTCCTTTTATGAAAAGGGTGAATCATAACACAATCATTCATTTTAAAACAAGAATAAAAAATTTCAATACATGAAAAGTAAACAATGAATTGTATAAAAACAGAACATCCATAGTCAAACATATCATAATTCATTCAATAAAATATAGAGCATGGTATTATAATAAATAATCTTCAATCAAGAATAATATCTAGAAAAAGGATGTTTACAATTTGAAAATGATCAGTAAAACACTTTGTAAAAAATATCCATTTTTCATGAAATAATTTAATAGTCACACAATTTAGAAAAGAATACATTTAAATAAAAAATTTTAATCACATTTCCTCATACCAATTTTATTATTTTGAAAGGAATTAGCATTTTAAAACATTCATGTATATAAAAATAAACCCTTAAAACCATTTAAAAAAAGGGCTTTAATGAGAATGATTTAGACGAATAAATATTTAAACCATTTAAAATTATGTTTAGTTAATAAGTCCCTAAAAAATAATACTTTTGAAAACTATATTAGGAATCATGGACGTGGATAATAAATATTTCCCAGTAATAACCCACACAAAAACAATCTCAGATAATAATGAGATTAAGGAATTAACCCTTATCTTTTACTTTCTGTTGGTCGAGGGTATGTTTAATCAAATGTATAATGAAAATAGTATGATATTATATTATACCAGAAACATATTCATATTTATGATATCATAATTTATTTATTTATTGATTTGTACTACCCATTTAATAATAGTTTCTATGTTAAAATAACATTTTGGATATAATCACTTTCTTTATCGTACATGTTTTAACTTGTTATTCTTGATCTTATAACATATATCATAAATTAAATATTTCCATAATTTTAAAATATTATTTATGTATAATATATATTCAGAATATAAATATTTATAATAGATTGATATATGAAATGGAAAACACCATTTATTGAGATGGTAGCTTGTACGTATGATTAAACGTCGTTTCCATTTTCATATCATATTGAACAAAAGTATGTGAATGTGATATAAGTAAACACACAAACACACACACACACACAGACATATTCCTAGTTGAATTATTATTTAATATATTACTTATTAATAATATATTCTTATATAATCATCATTAAATGCTGAACAAGGAAATGAATCTCATCACGTCCTGGAGACAGTAAGCCTTACGTACACACGAGCGACAACACTATTATATTTATGGATAAATAGTATGTAATTGGTTTTTATATTATATATAATGAATCCTAAACATGTTATATTTATTTTTACTATAAATTATAATAATTATTATATCCATCCAAATAATGATGTTTTGAATAACAAACTACACCATAATGTGGAGACGGTAATCTTTAAGTATAGAGGTATGGTATCTTTGTCATCCATAGGATGGATAGAAAAATTAATATGTTTGTAACCTATTTATAATAACATATAAGTATGTATAAGTTAATATAGTTATTAATTTGTTATGGAATCAATAAATAATGATTAAGTGAAAATGAAAAGAACTTTAAAGGAGGTGATAAAATAATTTCTTCTTCTTTGGGTTCTTCCTTTTGATTTCAACACAATGGTTATTTAGGATGGATTTATGATCAACATAAGGCCTCTAGGATTACGTTAGGGTAGTTTGGATGAGTTTTGAGCAGGGTCTGACAGGGAGAAATTGCTTTGGGGGTTAGAATTTTAGAGAAGGTGATGTACCCTTTTATAAGAGAGGTGAGAGGCACATTATGAAATGTTAGAAATAATAATTTATTATAAAATCATTTTTAGTTCTAATGGATCCAAATAGATTTATTTCGAGGTTAAGATGTGTATGAGTCGAAATACACTCATACATTAGGGTTTAAACAAGTTTTTATCGCAATATTAACCATATATTTTAGATTTAACCCATAGTTAAATAGTTATAATTTCACCATGTATTTTTTTATTTTTATAATACATGGTTAATATAGATTTTATAAACTATCAAGAGAACATAAAGTGGTTAATTAATGACACATATTATATTATATAAGTCCATTGGCCAAATCATTGATTTTTTGGAAACTTATATTATTTAATAATATAGTATTTAAAAAAACTCATTTATTTCAATTTTAACACTATTGAGTACTTAGTTTTTTTAAAGTCATCAAAACATGATTACATCAAAAAAATTTAATCAACCCTAAAATTTCAAATTCTCCTATAAAATTCATGGATGGAATCAAAAGTTTATATTTACATGTATTTTAATATTTATAACATTAATTATTTTAATCTTTTATTAATAAGGTAATTACTGCATTATCATTGTGTCATAAATAAATATAATTACTTAATGTCTAAAAATTATAAATAAAATTACACAATATAGAAAATCATTTTTATAATTCCAATGAGTATTTATTGTCGAATTTATATTTTTCGTAATGCTATATTAAATTTTTTTTCGATATTAAATATTGAATTTAACAATTTTAACTCTTCTTTAAATAAAATATAATAAATTTCCTAATTTGACCCAAATGGAACAAACAAATCTTTGTTTTTCCTAAGGGTGATTTTTTCTAAATAATGATATCTAATATAATTATAATATGGGATGATGCAATTATTTTTATTATATTGAGCCTCATTTTAGTTACTGATTTCAACCAAGTCTATGGGATTTTTGAAATTCAATTCACAAAAGCTGTAAAATTACATTTTATGCAAATATGCAAAAGTACGCAGAAGGTGGGTAAAAGACATTAAAAAAGATCAATTAATCATATTATAATGAATATAATGAATTAAATTGTACTAATATATTTATTATTTATCTATTTTGACATTATGATTAATTTATAATTAAAAATAATTATTTAAATGAAAATGTCAGTTTTTATCTACAATGTAGTGTTTTTGACTATTCATCAAAAAAATTGAATGTTTTCAAAAACAAAAACAAAAAAATCACCCAAATATAATTTTTATATTCCAAATAAAATATCTATTTCAATTTTATCGAATTCAAAACATAAAACATTCATTAATTGAATTAAAATTAATTCTCGTTCCCAAAACCACAAAGCGTGTTTTTAAGATGTAAAAACTATCAGAAGATTGACATGTGTTTATATCCAATTGAAAATTGAATTTATATAAAATGAACTAAATTATATTTAATTATAAAAATATAATCTAATTTTAATATAAAACCACTCAAATGCATAATTTTCCACTACAAAATTATTTCAACTAAAAATTTTTCTTTCAATTAAAATTTACTATTATTCCATATTCATCAAAATATTAATATTATTCAAAAAGAACCAAAAAAGTATACAAACCAATTTTTTTTAAACTTATTCTGAAGATGAATTTAATTTAATTAAATTTAATATATTAAAGTTTCAAATATTGGATTTAAAAAGGGGTTTCCATTAAATGGAGAAACAATTGCATTTTTGAAAAATACTTCATGTATCTAAAAAATTGAATTTGTCCTTATATTATGTTTAATAAAAAAAAAGATGAATGTTAAATATATATAGTAAATATTTAATATTTAAAATGTGTTTAATACTATTTATAACTTCTTTTTAAACGACTTTTTTGATAGGTCGTGTTGCTCTTGAACTAGGTGTTATGTATATCGCAAGATATTGAATTATTTTAAAGAGATAATATACTATGAAATCTTGTGGTGTTACATTTATGAATGATAAATTTGAAATTTAAATAATAATTATATCCTTTATATAACATATATTCAATTAATATAACCTTACTTCCTTCCATGTAATGCACCAGTTCATAACAAATCACATCACTTTTTGAGGTAGTAGTCCACCTCACCCATGACCAACATTATTGTATCCCCCCTAGAATGGAAAATAACAAGGGATATGAGATATAAATACTCTATATGTAAAAATATATAACAAAAAATCATATATATATATATATATAATTAAATTTCATTATTATAAAAAGACATTATAGTTGATGATGGATAATAAATGACTTCTGTTCCTAATGTTGTAGTCCACCGTACACACGAATTATGTTTTCATATCCCATTTGATGGAAGATGAGAAGGATATAGGTTATTAAATCAACATTATCTCTTCATTGAATATGTTATATAATGGGTTTTTATATAAAAATTATTTATGTATTTAAAACGGTATGGAAGAAGAAATAAAATAAAAATGCTTGATTAAACACAATACTAATTTTTCCGACAACCAAAATAAGTAAGCTCCAAATGTATTCATATGATGAATTTAGTATCAAAATAATGGATCTAGGAAATTTTTATTTATTTTAGTAAGATATGTGGTAAGATATTTACTAATCCATAGGGAATTTATGGTATGAGGATGAAATGAGAGGGTGTGGCCTTTTATAAGTGAGGTGAGTGGCATACCTATAATTTTTGTTTAGGAAAATGTGTACCCATGTTTTTAAATATCAAAAATATCTCCAAAAAAGGGTCACTATCAATACTTATGCGCTATATATTCTACATATATCCATAAAATATAATTTATATTTTTGTAGATTATTTTAACAATTATTTGTTTAGTTCAACCCCCTAGTAAATCATTTTTCAACATAGTTGTGATAAATAATTTGTACTATTTTTACTATTAATTATGGGAAAATTATATTTAACTTATTATATAAATTAAATTTAGATGATTCCTAATATTTAATTCATTGTAACAAATTTATTTCATATAAGTGTAAAATTTTATTTAAAAAAATACCCAAACATGATGAAAAAGTGTTTTTTCTAAAAGGATATTGTTATGTAAATTATGAATTTCTATTAACTCTATAAAAAATAATAATAAATAATGAATCATAATTAATATTTATTTATATATATAATCTAAATTTTATTTAAAAAAAGCCTAATTATGGATAATTTTAATTGATTAAAAAATATAAACATTATGCAACTTTAAAATAGTTTAATGAAAACCTCATTTTTATCCAAAACATAAACTTTTCCTAAATTAAAATTTAAATATTATTCCTATGTAATTTTTTGTTAAAATATAACTAAATAGTTTTTATGTTTATATATATTTTAATGAGACTTGTAAATTTCTTTTTTGAATTGAAAAGTCATTTTTAAACATATTTCTATTTTTTTATAATCTACTAAATATATATATTTTCCGAAACGAATAGGAATTTCTCTCTAATTGAATTATGATTTTAATTTTTAATTTTTTTTAATTTTATAATTTTTTTTAAAAAATCTATAAAAAATAATTATATTATATTCTCACAAAATAATTATGAAACAATTGGAAAACAAGTTGGTGATGATTTAATTACATTACTTAAAATTGATTAATTATTTAGTAATAATTTATCAATAATTTAATTATCTATGATATATATATTTCATAAATAAATTTATAATACACATACCCTAAAATTTAATTTCAAGGTTGTAATGGTTATATTTTTTACGTGTTGTTTAAGCTCTCTGTTGCATGTGAAATATATTTTTCAAATATAACGGTATTAAAAATATAAGTGTTTCATATCATCCCCTAATTGAATAATTTGAATAATTGATAATGAACATTATCTTGATAATCAATGTTTTGAAATGTGTAATAACCTATGTGGGAAACCCACATAAAAAATGGTTAATAAAAAATTATCTATGGAGGAGATAAAAGGAAGTATGAAGGTAAATTGGAGAAACACATAGTTGGTTTCTATATATGATTGCATAGGTGGGAAGTGAATATTTTGGCTTGAAATAAAGTAATCACTAGCTAATAATGATATATATTTATAGTGATTATTTATCACTTTAAAGTGAATTATCTATAGAAAGTTGGTGACCTCAAAAATATAAAAGAATATATTTTGAAAAAAGTTATTTAATTTCATTATAAATGTTGGGATTGGAAACAATTTTGATTTAAGAACATTTTCATAGGGTTGAGGAATTTCATTACAATAATTATTAAATAAAAAAGAAAATGTACATAATTTTCTACTATAATTTCCCCAATTATTAAATTTTAAGATAAATCTTACATTTTCATCAATGAAAAGTATCCTAGATGAATCCATCATGTCAGATGCACTAAAATAAATTTATAATACATCACATAATCCCAAAATATATATCCATATATTTTTCCTATAATTATACAATAAAAATTGCCCAAATGGTTAGAATAAGGTAAGATATATCTCAAAATTATTTTGATCCTATTTAAAATAATACTAATCAACTAATCACCTATTCAATTTTCAATACAATGGTTATATTTTTAGGAAATAAAAATTATAATTATATTTAAAAATATTTAAGTGGAAATGAATTATTTCAATCTAACAAGAATATAATATAGGCCATTTGTAGGAATCACACCATTATATCCCTACAATTTTGTGTTAAATCCATATGTCCTTAATGGATATGAAGAGTTGTCACCCAAACATCTATCATTAATTTTCATAAACATTTAACTTTATAGTACTCAGATAAAAATGATGGAAATCATTAAAAAATATTCTTAATGGTAAATTATCACACAATATTGAATGTCTTCAATACCTTAAAACATATTTTGATGAGATGTAAAGTCATACATCACCTTAAACTATTGAATTACATATATATAAACCTAACAAAATAATCCCATAATTTCATTTATCACATAAAAATATTACCAGATAAAATATAAAAATTAATTTTTAAAACGTTAAACCCATGATTAACCATTGTAAAATACAGATCTCCATTGAGATTTCACCATATCAGCAAATGACACAACATAAACTATAGTTTTGATAAATGATTTTCCACTTATTTCCCTTTCTGTTCATGATTTTTTCCACCCATAGTATGAAGAAATGGACATAAATTTTCATAGTTTCCCAAATAATTCCTTCTAAAAAATCCCAATATTGACTAGATATCTATTATCTCATTATTTTACTGTTCAAGATATTTTCATTGGAATAATTAAACCTATGACATTATATATCATATGAGTAAAATTTTTTAGATCTAGGAAAAAATTAAATGAAATGTTTTTTACGAAACACGGAACAATTTTTGTGTTTACCAATATTAATATTATTCAGTTTATTCTCTAATTCCTTACAAAAATACCATTTCATAATTTTTTATCTAGTAGAAAATAATTTCTAGATAACTCCAACTCAATTTTCTCTAAAATTTAAAAAAAAATCCTTTTATCATTTCAATTATAAAGTACTTAATTCACTTTGTAAATATGGATTAATTCAAATTGTAATAATATATAAATTTAATATGATGATCCCAGAAATATTATGGCTTATACCTGGACAAAATTGTAAAATATTCTTCATAGGAAACAACTGAAACCTCATATTTTTTGTTTAATTACATAATATTTTTCCAATAATATCCTGATCAATATTAGGGATTTATTTCACAATTTATAGATACTAAAACGTGTCCCATTCCATAGAATCAATCTCATATCTATCTTTGGTATTCGTAACAAATATCTAAATAAATCAACTTAAACAACAAAACAATAAATGTAAAGTGTTAACATTTTATGTTTAGAACACTTCCTGAAATAACATAAAATGTATATGGAATTGAGACATCCTTAAAAAACCATTGGTCTATATGATCCACTAAATAATGGGGGACAATGTCTCATCAAATAGTAGTGAATAGTCTTGTTAGTATATGATATATCGGGAAACACCATTGAATGGATACCACCCCAATTTCTTATTTATCTAAACTAACTCATCACTGCAAAACATTTATATTCTAATTAAAATCATATCAGAATACTAATATTAAAGGATACATTCCTCTCATCACTTTCTCTATATGGATTCCCTGTTTCATAAGGGGTAAACCATGTTTGAAAACAACATTTATAAAAAGCACTACAATAATTTTAAAATTAAATATAAATAAAACATAGTGTTAATGTAAAAAATTTATAAGGAATGATATTGACATTATAATAACCTATAAATTTATCTAATTGATAATGTAATACAAACAATAAGGTAATTGACTTATTCATAATATAGTCTATATGTTTAATCATGAAATATATTTTACCAATTCAATATTATTAATATTTTTATATTTTTTACCAATTATGTCATAAAGAATAAATAATGAAAATATATAAGAAAACTTTGACACATTAAATCAATATTTGGTTCCCTATAATAAAAAACTCTTAAAATAATACGTAATATGTTTTTCATTAGAAATATTCTTGACTATAAATGAGATTTTTTCATTTCCCATTCCCATAATAATATTTAATGAAATGATTTAAAAACATATAATAAGCATAAAAAACATATTAAAAATATAAAAAGAAGAAAAAATTTAGTCATGTGAATAAAATGGAAAACCATGAAAAACCATTACCATCAATTTTCTTTGTTTATATGAAAAAAACTTTTTCAATAGAAAAACTCACACATTTTTTCCCCTGTAATTCCTTTAAAACCCATAGGAATTAAAATAAAAACCCTTCTTGGAATCATAGAGACAAATATTCATTAAAAAAATTTAAAACCCATTCAATTGGAATTACAACATGGTCGTCTTACAATTTAATTTTCCAGATAAGTGAATAATTTTCCAATGAAATAGAGAGTAATAATGTTGATCATCCATTGTATAAGCTATTTCAGGCTCTCCAATGAGCTAAAATATTTGATAATAATTTTTATATTCTATATAGGGATAACCCAAATTCATGAGCTATATTTGGGTTCAAAAATTTAAACAAGTTACATTAGTATCACCCATTAGATGTAGTGTGGACCGAATATTCATATCAATTATATCATTATCCGCCATTTTTCATAAAATTTCCCAGATTCATATCATTAATTAAACATTTTATAAATGTTCATTTTCATTATAAAACATATGAAAAACAATTTTAAACTGATATGAAAATCACTATTTGATATAAAAAATGATTTTCCATAAAAATAATATTTCAATACAAGAGATGCATTTATACTTTAAAAATCCATTTTCAATATCCAAATACTAAAAAATTGAAAAAAATTATTTCATTAAAGAATATATAAATATTTTTAAAGGAATTCACACATTTTATAAAAATATTCTCTTTTTTAGAAAATATTGAAAAAAGGTAAAAAATCCCATTTATATATCTCTCGTGTCCATAACAATATCATTTTAAAAACATGAACCTAGAAATAAAAACATAAAGGAAAACATTAAAAGACAATTTTTTTAATGAAAATTTATTTATCACTTTGGAAGCATCGGAATGACAATCCCCCAAAAAAGAAATTTTTTAAAAAACATTAAATACAATGTGAATAGATAAACTCTGAAAATAATAGATCAAATGGGAAATATATACACCTCTTAAATTAATATAGTTTCATGAAATCAATATACGCCTCAAGGAATGAGAATATAGATGCAGTCTCTTTCCTCAAGTTGCATTAATAATATTCATTCTTTCTCTTACATATTAATAAACTTATATTAATTATTTATGTTACTGAGAACCTTTTTTTATGATTACTTTTTCTTTATATTTCACTTATTTCCATGATATATATAAATATGTATCCAATTAAGTTCAGGTTACATTTCTTTATGATATTTGGTATATATTTCCATAAAGTATTCGGTATGATGGCCATTATTAAAAATTTTAATTATTGAGCATCATTAAAATAATAATCATCACATACATAACATATTTATAAAATAGTTTTACTTTTATGAAAATACATGATGGATGGTTATGAAAAATGAACCGCATTGCAATCTCTGAGATGGTAGACTTTATGTACACATGAATATCATTTCCATATTTCCATAATCATTATGAATTCAAGTTATGTATTTTATAAATAAAAATTATAAAAATAATATAATTACCATATTATATATTTATTTATATTTTTATGTTTTATTCATTTAATTTATTCATGGTAATAGTGTCACATTTGTTTGTGGTGGCGGTATTCTTCATGCAAGCACACATTATGTTATCATTTTTTAATGTGATAATGAAAATGATATATTATCTTTTCATAAAAACAAACATGTCATTAATATCATAATTATATTGTTTTTTATTACATATACTCAATTAAGTTATCCTTATTAACTTCAATATAAAGTGTTACTGAAAAATAAATCACTTCATTATGAGGTTGTAGTCCAATGTACACACGAGTGATGTAATAAAATACCCATGAAATGGAATGTATGATTTTATATATGATATCATTACTAAGTATGTTTAAATATTTCAAAAATATCACATAAAATCATTAAATCGATCATTATAAAAGTCAATGATTGGTGATGATGGAAAATAATTGATGTCAGTTCAAATATTTTTTTAATTTCGTCTTACACCTATTAGAAAATTTCTAAAATAACAGTTATATAAATTAAAACACTATATATCATATAATTATAATTTATTATTTAAATTTAATAAGCTAAATATTTCTCTCCAACTATTAAATATTATATTAAATCATCAAATATATGTTTAGATGACTGCCACCTTGTGAACTGACATCAATTATTTTCCATCATCACCAATCATTGACTTTTATAATGATCGATTTAATGATTTTATGTGATATTTTTGAAATATTTAAACATACTTAGTAATGAGGTTGTAGTCCAATGTACACACGAGTGATGTAATAAAATACCCATGAAATGGAATGTATGATTTTATATATGATATCATTACTAAGTATGTTTAAATATTTCAAAAATATCACATAAAATCATTAAATCGATCATTATAAAAGTCAATGATTGGTGATGATGGAAAATAATTGATGTCAGTTCACAAGGTGGCAGTCATCTAAACATATATTTGATGATTTAATATAATATTTAATAGTTGGAGAGAAATATTTAGCTTATTAAATTTAAATAATAAATTATAATTATATGATATATAGTGTTTTAATTTATATAACTGTTATTTTAGAAATTTTCTAATAGGTGTAAGACGAAATTAAAAAATGAATAGTCAAACAGGACACATCTTCTTTGGATAAGCTTATTAGGAAAGAAACAAAAGGCATATTTGGATATATTTATGATTAAAATAAGGTATCAAGGTCATGGTAGGTAAGTAAGGAAGATATTTCAATAGTTATTGTATCTTCTATTATTGTATTCTTATTAAAAAATAAATCAAATATGGTTTTCTATTCTAAACTCTTGAGTTCATAAAGTATGAATAATAACCTAACCGGTCGAACAACATGAACATAGGAATTCCTCCATGTATTCCAATTGATATTTACCGCTCGAGGGGATCTAAAGAGGTACTATATGGAGGATATACCCCATATATGATATTACAATTTGTATTATAAAGAAAAAAATATCCAATAGATCAATCACATCAGAGTAAACAAACATAATAAATCAACTGAACATGATATATAAAACTAAGAAGTTTTCATTGATGTTTAAAAAATAATTACCACACTAAAATTATCACATATATAGATAAAACCAAATTAATTAATTAATAGTTAATTATATAGTCATGTTTATTTACTATAAAATCTGATCCTCAATTCATCTCATTCTCTAAAACCATCCAAGATGCGCTTTATAACATCCCAAATATTTTATGGTATGTTCCACTTAAATACTTTAAATTCATTAGATATCCTATCTTTCAAAAACCATTATGTATTTTTTGAATCATAAAATTATAGGAGATAGTTATAAGATATACATTAATCATAAATTTTCCACTTCTATGTTTTGAATTTTGAAAAACCGTCATCTGGAGTTGTGACCAGTAAGTCATTTAGAGTGTGATAGAACCAACTAGATTTTTTTATGAATAGTAGCATACCCTTATGAAAATTAATATGAATATTATTATGACCCTTATAAGTAGTAAATAATGATAATATTTTATTTTCGTAATTTAATAAAATAGTGAGATCTTGGTTGATTTTTCAATGAGATATAGAGAAAATTATATATTTAAAATTGTTATTTTTTTGAATTAACTTGATTTTATTAAAAAATTAAACTAAAAATATATAGAAAATTATTTTCAAAAAATTGATTACATTTTGGAATTCTATACGTCAAATAATATGTATGGTGAACGTTTTTGGATTTTTCTATAATACTTGAAATTTACATGAATAGTAAAAAAATACAGTTTTTTGTTTTACATAGTATAATTACATCATAATTACATAATAATTAAAATAAAAGGTAGGATGAATTTTTTATAGTAAAATATGACATGAGGTGTCACAAGTGGCAAAGTACCTTGGGAAAGCCCACGGTTTGGAAAAAACCACCAATGAGGTGTCCCATTGAAATTTTTAAAAACTACCTCTGTTTTTCTATAAATACCCAGTCATGAATTCATTTTAATTCATTAAAACTATCTCATCCTTGAATATATAGTGGTTTTTCCTTTCTATGATTCCTCACATGGATTCCTTAAGCCCCCAAGGTCCCATCTATCAAGATATAGGAGTTACACAACAAGGTAAGGGAATCCTTCATTCTCTTCTATTAATCGTCACTTCTTTTATGTTATCTATTTTATTTTCTATTATCATATGTTGAGGTTTTATTTTATCTACCATTTCTAATTTCCATTTGATTTCACTATGATGAGATACCATTTTTCTCTCATTATTTCATTTTGTAAAATTTTATGTCACGTCGTTAGGCTGCCCAATTTTCATAAGGGATATCTCATCTTTTATTTTATTTTCATGTTCAACTCTATACTTTTTCTCTCCACACCTCCTCTATAAAAATTACAATTATAAACTCCATTATAATCTATATATAAAAATTATATCTTTTGAATAGAATAATCCACAAAAGTATTCTTACTCCATCCCTTTTATTTTTATAAATGAAATCAATATTCATGAGGCTCCAATTTATATCCTTTGTGGGAGACAGAGTATCATTCTACACTTTCTCCTTCATTATGGGTAATGATACCATTATAAGGGTAGAACTGGATAATAATATATTTATTTCATCTCATTTATGTTCTATAATCCTTAGACACTCATTATATAAAATAATAATACAAAACTAGTTCATTATGAACAAAACATCCAAATTATTTCAAATATTTGTAAGAAAAATTTAACAAATGAATCATCATCATGGTATATAACCCAAAATCATTATAAGATCATTTATATATCTTTAATTTCATTAATAATATATATTAACAATTCTTGATGTTTATCCACATTTCAAATGAACTTCCAATCCTAAAAACAAGTAAATGAATCATGAAAACAAAGGAAGAAAATGCTTAAAAAACAAGAAAATTGAACCTCTTAAACCCATAAAAGGGCCATGAATGAACCTAATATGGAAATAATAAATCAACTAAATGTATAGGAGGTTCTGGAGATACTAATTAATGAAGATATCTTGTGTTATTTAGGTCATTAAAACAAATGAAGAACACACTCGAGCATAAGGTAAGGGGTTTCTCATCTCACATTCATTTCGATGAGATTTCCATTGTTTTTCAAATTATTTATTGTATGTTGTATATGTATCCATACACACGATATATAATAAAATTATTATTTTTATATTCATGGTATTAAATTACTCATTTTAGGATTATTATGTTTTGGTCATAGGATTCGACCGATTACATTGTGGCAAGTAACTTTGTCTCAGCTACTAATGTGTTGTGACTAAATTTGTATACTGCACCTAAAAATCCTAATTTGGTGTACCTAATTCCCATTTAGGGTCAAATTATATTTGAAATTATAGTTATATTAAATATCCATAATCTCAAATCATGTATATGTGAGTTGTCTAAACCATATACCATTTTAAATATGATGTTTATTTGGAAAGTTATTTTAACAATGGAAATATTGATGAACCAGAATACTCTACTCTATATGGATATTGAAAAGTAATAATTATTATGTATTTAATCATTTCATATAGAATTATTAGGCCATGCAGTGGTGGGTGGGTCCCCCTATAGACTTCAATGCATCGGTAGGTATAATGAAACAAATCTGCTTGGTGATAAACCCTTCGAGTTTGTCTCCAAAAATCAGTTGGGTTTCAAACCACAAAACTAAACCATTTTTAAAGTATTATGGTAACATGTTCCAGATACATGATGTACAATTAATAATCATTATCTTTATTCATTATCAGTTATAACTATCCATGAGGTTTTCACTACGACAAAATCTATGGATCCATGCCCTTTCTCAGTTTATTAATGATGTGTGTTTTTAATTTATTCACAATTCCATATTTGTTTATGATTAAGTTATTATTGATATAGTATTCCTCCATTTTTAACCCTTACTAAGAATTTGAGCTCACCACTTTCACTATTTACCTTCAACAGCGGAAGAAACAGAGATCATTTTTTGAGTTACTGCGGATGCAGTTTTTAGTTTTTGTAATGTATTTTATTTTTTAACCTTTTCCAATGTAATTTTATGTACACTTATGTATCTAGTATCTTCAGGACTACTAAACAGGTCGTTGCATTTGGATTTTAATTCCTTATAAGCATTCCAATATAACAAGTAATGCACCAGCTCCGGTATAGAGGGGTTGGGTTGTTACAGTCTGTATGAGAGGAAGTTTATTAGGAAACTTAGAAACTAAAGTAAGAAATTTATAGTAGGGAACAAAGCAGTAAGGTAGTATTTGAGGATAAATGTACAAGAATATCCTGGTATATTGGTAAGGAATATATTATGTGAATCCTTCTAATAAATACATCCCTGTCAAGATTCTTGAATGTAGAGGTGGCTCTGGAACAAATATACTGAAGAGTTAAAGCTCTGACAAGAAGTTTTGGGCTTGACCCGGGGTATCCCAGTACACGACAACAGGCCTTTTTTCACTCTTGGTTACAACACTCCTGGATGATATTCTTAGGATAATTCATGTTTTCATTACAATAGATTATGATGTACTGAAATTTAAATTATTACCCAAAGAAACCATTTTTCTAATTATAAGATTATCCATGCATAGGATCTCAATTTATGCTAAGTATTTTATTAGGTTATGATTTTACAATATGAATCATACCCTAATATATTCTATTCCATTATTTAGAAATGGATCCTAATTCAATAAGGGGAATCAATACTCATGGGAAATATAGGGATCTCCCCAATGAGCATGTCCACACAGTCAATGTGGGTGGAGATCAGATCGTGACCATATTTGGGTAACTTACTCAGGTTGTAAAAAATAACCATTCCACACCTGTGTTGGATCATTTTATGCAGTAAAATCCCCCATATTTCAGTGGGACTAATTATCCAGTTGTTTCTGAGCAATGGATCAGGTACCATGAAAATATATTCATGTCATTAAAATAAATTGAAAATGAAAAGGTAGTACTGGCAGTATATTGCCTCAAGGGAGACACTGATCAATAGTGGTCCATGATTCAGAATAACATAGAGGAAAAAGAAATAGAGTATATAGAATTGAGGCATTTTATTTAAATATTCTTCAAAAAATATTTCCCTCGTGAGCAACGAACCAAAATGAAGAGGAAATTCCTTGGCTTAAAACAAAGGGGATAAGACAGTGTTCCAGAGTATGAGGCTACTTTCAGAAGGCAAGCCATGTGTGCCATAGATTATATACGTGACTCGGCAGCGAAGATTGATCATTTCATTGAAGGTCTTATGAAATGCATTCGAAGGGCACTGGCTTCTAAACATTTTCACCATATGATGAAATTTTATTAAGTTCCATCAAAAAAGAGAAGAAATTTTCTAGATGAAATTTGTTCAAGGGAATCCAAGATAAGAATAATTACTCTGATAACCAAAGTAATGGTGAAGTGACAATGAAGAATAAAGGAATGAAGAAATTCCCATTATGCGAAAACTGTGGAAAGAATCATCTTAGGAAATGCATAAAAGGAAAGAGAGTCTGCTATAAGTATGGAGAAAAAGGGACTTCTATCTCATGAATGCAAGGGAAAGAAACAATTTTATGATGTTCAATGCTACAATTTTAGAGATATGGGAAATTATTCCAATTATTGTCCTAATAACCAAGGAAAAATGCCTCGGAAAAATCCAAGAGAGAAAGGGAGAGCTTATGTGATTACAACTGTAGAAGAAGAATTTATTAATGATGTGGTGGAAGGCACGTTAATTGTTTCTTAAAACCTTGAGAACACTTTATTTGATTCTAGAACATCACATTCATTTATATCTTCCTAGTTTTCCAAGAAAATTATACATGTAAAATGTGATTTTTTAAAAGGTAATGCTTTTCTCAAAGACCAAAGAAAAATTTATTGATAATCAAAAAAGGATTACAAGAGGCGAAAGGATGGGATTTTTTTACAATCTCTTTAAATAAGATATAATAAGTCAGAAGGGATATTTTCCAGCCAAGACATGCTTTGATGAACTATTTTCTTGGAAAGAGCATCAGCAATGACATTTTCTTCACGGTAGGCATGAGTGGCTATATAATCTATCCCATGAAGCAAGTTTCGGCAATTCATCCAACAAGCAGTGAGTGTCCACACTAGATGGATGTTTCCATTCCAAATGGAATGGATGATAGTGGTAGAATCACTTTCAATCCATAGCTTTCTCCAACCTCTTTGAAGGGAAAAATCAACAGTATGAATGACGCCAAGCATTTCTGCCTCCAGAGATGAAGAGTGAACACAACCAACATAGAAGAATCCCTGACACTATACAGATGAGTCTATGAAGATAGAACCACAACTGTCATGACTAGGGTTTCCTTTGGAAGCTCCATCAACATTCACATTGATTCATCCTGGCATTGGAGATTTCCAGAACACTTCAAAGGAGCGTTTAGGCTTTGGGAAAATTCCAGGAACATGGAGATGCCAAAGGATCTCAAAGTCACCAACAGAATTGTTGCAACAGTATTTTTTAATTTAAGTAGCTTCATGAATCACAAAAAAGAATTCAAGATTTCCCAGAATTAATATTGAGAGAGTGATTATTGTGAATGGGGTCATTTCTAACATACCAGTGCTCATGCAGAAGTTCTGCCACAACCGCAAGAAACAGATTTTTAAGCTTCAGAGAAGCGTCATATCTAGTGCAGTTATTTTAAAACAAAGAGATTGAGTCAGTAAAATGCATTCTGCAATTAAAAAGGTCAATGATATAATTCCAAAGGGCATAGGCCATCGCACAAGATAGAAAAATATGATTGGCATCTTCCCTATTCTGATTACACAGGAGACACTTAGAACAAAGAGAAATGCGAAAGGTTTGCAGACTAGTTTCCATGGGTAATCTATTATGGGCAATGCGCCAAATAAGGGTGAGCCTGGAAGGCTTAATCCAGGGTTTGTTTAAATGATTCACCCAATGAAAATTAGATTCATTATCAGAGAAATTATTCTTATAAAAGTATTTAGAATCTAGAATACCATTAGTAGAAGGTTTCCAAACAAGGAAATCACCAACAGAAGAAAAAGAATGATTATCAATTATTTCCTTATTGATATCAGGGATATCATGATCAGAAGATTGTTAGAACTCCTTTATATTCTGATTAGTATCTTCAGGGAGATTATTAGGTGGTAACAAAGATATCAAAGGGTTACCACACCATTTGTCACACCCACAAATAATGGAAGAATCAGCACTGACAATCCATCTAAAATTTTGCATGATTTTGTGATAAGAGTCCCGGATAGAAGTCCATATGGATGAGTTAATGAAATCAAGATTCTCTTTTAAAATCATAGAGATAAATCTATGTTTTAGAAATTCAGATGTTTTAGAAGTGGAGTTAATAATATTCCAAGTAAGGCGGGCCTGAAGAGCATCATTAAACAACATTAAATTTTTAATGCCAATTAAACCATTAGGAATGGGTTACAACATGAATTCCAAGGAATTGTAACAAGATTATTTTCAAATATACATCAAGAACAGATAATGTTTTTAATATAAGTATTAATTTTTCTAAGAATTCCAACGGGCCATTTATAGACCATAAGGGAATAAACCATTTTAGAAACAATGGTCGATTTAACCAAACAAATTCTCCCAGCCATGAAGAGAGATTTCCCTTTCCAGTTAGAAAGTTGGTCTGTGATATGAGAAATGATGTTAGAGAAGTAGGTAGCTTTGGGGCGACCCCAAAATAAAGGAACACCCAAATAAGTGAAAGGTAAATGACCCTCATTAATACCTAGATAATTTATGATACCAGATTTCCTTCTTACTTGAATGTTCTTGCCAAAATAGATATAAGATTTGTTCCAGGAAATTGCCTGACCAGAGACATCCTCATAGTGGGATATAGCTTGCTTGAGAACATTAATATTTCATTGATCCCCTTTTATGAATAAGATAATATCATCAGCATTTAAAATATGGGTTGGGGCATTTAAATTCCTGGCCACCTGAATAGGTTTAATAAAATTTTGATCAACCAGGTTGTTAAGGAGTATGCTAAGGTAATCCTCAGCAATAACAAAGAGGATGGCAGAAAGGGGGTCTCCCTGCCTGACACCTTTTGAGCATTTGAAGAAACCTCTAGGGGTACCATTAATCAGAATAGAGATGTGAGCTGATTGAAAGATATTATTGATTCTACCAATGAAGGAATCATTAAAGCCAAAGTTTTTAAGAACTCTGTAAATAAAATTCCAATCAATGGTGTCAAATGCCTTTCTGATATCTAGTTTAATGGACACACAAGCTCCTCTAGTGTTTTTGCTTAAACTATTCAATCATTTAGAAGACAGAAAAATACGGTGTTGAATAGATCTTCCTTTAATAAAACCAAATTGGTTCTAAGAGACAATTCTATTGCAGATAGGAGAAAGTCTATTTGCAATAATTTTGGTGATGATTTTATAGACAGTGTTAATCAAAGCAATTGGTCTGAATTAATGGATCTCAGATGCATTTTCAACCTTAGGAATTAATGTTAAAAATTGAGCACTGATTCCATGAGGAAGAAATCTATGTGTGAAAAAGGTCTAAACAATGTTACAAACATCATTTTGTATTATATCCCAATGATTTTGGAAAAAACAATTATTGAAACCATCCGGCCGAGGAGCACTATCTGGATTTAGACAAAAAACAGTGTCTTCAATTTCATGATCGAGAGGAGTGCATAAAAGAGACTTATTGTCTCCCTCATCAAACAATAAAGGAATAATTGTCATGTTTAAGATCAATATTTCTATCCGGGCCATTAAAATGATATAAAAATACGAGGTAACATGATCCCTAATGGATTCTTTCGAATCAACGATCAAGTCATTATGAATGTGCATAGAAAGAGGACGACTGACCTTTCTAATTATTTGGAGAAAATTATAAAATTTATTATTGCGATCACCATAAGTAATCCATTTAGTCCTAAACATTTTTTTACGAATATTGTCTTTAAAAGTGGGTAAGGAATTAAGTTTAGAAGAGATATTAGCTTCCGATTGAGGATCCATAATAAAATCAGAATTAGTGTTCTGCGTTGGGAAGAGATTGAGATCATCTTCGAGGTAGGAGATGTCTAGGTCGATTTGGGAATTTTCATTTTTACACCATCTTTTGAGAGCCTTCTTAAGAACTTTCAGTTTGTGCAAACAAGCAAATGAATCATTATGGTGCTTCATGGAGTTCCAAGTGTTATAAATAAAAGTGACACAATCAGGATTCGTAGACCATGAATTGTTAAATTAGAATGGAAGGATAGTTTTTCGATCATTCAAAAGGAAGTTAACAAGGATAGGATGATGATCAGAGTTGAGTCTAGTAAGAGTAACGCTGGATATTTTGTCCCAGGTATCAAGAGCCTTCATGTTGACAAAGTCTCTGTCAAATTTACAAGCAACATTCTTATTGTAATGTTTCCTGTACCAGGTGTACTTAGCACCAATAAGAGTGATCTCGAAGTGGTTACAGTAATCCATAGTAGATTTAAACTCTCTGGAAGAAATGGGGAGATGTGAGGGACTGATTTCTTCAGAAGGGGTAAGAATGGAATTGAAATCTCCCAAGACAACCCAAGAATCTTGAATATGTTTATCCATATCAAGGAGTTCAAGCCATAAAGTTTTCCTATCTTGGTACCTATTCATGGAATAACCCATAGTGAAAAAGATATGTTGGCCATTCCATAAGAATTCACAAGTAAATTACTGGTCAGAAATTCTAAAAATGTTAATATTTTTTAAAGTGTTATGGAAGAAAATTCACATTGAGTCAACATGAGGACTGTTTTTACAAGAACCAAGAAAACTGTAATTAAGAGAGACAAATCTCATGACGTTCATTTTAAAATTGACTTTAGGTTCAGCAATGGCAAAAAGATGAGGTTTATGAGTGTTTAAAAACCTCCTAAGAGTAGTGGAGGTGTCATTGTTAGCCACCCCTTGACAGTTGCAGCAGAGGATATTCATTTATGATTGTGTTTTGGGTTAGAACCCTTCTTATTTTTTGATTTACCAGAACCTTTCTTTTTTTGGGATCTCGTAACCATTGAGAAAGAAGATGATTTTTTTTGACTCTCATCAGTTTTTGAACATTGAGAGGTTTCAGATTTCAGATTTGCATTTGGAATAGGAACATGAACTGATGTACACATTGAATCAGCACTGTATAGTGTGTGATTTATTTCAGCTCTATGGACAGAGGCCTGTTCAAAGACAGGAGGTAGAATAGAACTGGTCTGAATGGTCTATAAATCATCATCATGAGCAGGAGATTGATCAGGATGAGAATGAGACTCAGTCACATTCTGGACAGTTTCATGCTCGGTAGGATTTGAGGGATCAGATACAGAAAGAGAAATGTGAGCAATATCCTGTTTATCAGCATGAGAGTTGGGAACAAGCCTGTTAACCGAACATAAAGTAGATTCTTGGATAGATTCAGGAATAGGAAGTGGGGTGTGTGGAATATTGTGTGCCAAATGAATATAATCAGGATCGGAAATAGCAGCATGTGTGATAGAATTATTAGCAAAACCAGTAGTACTTTCAAGAAGTACAACAGTAGAATTATCCAACTGTTTCTGCAAGAGTGCAAGAATCTGTATATCATTCGGGGCATTAGACACCTCCTTATGAACAGAGAGAGATTCCAAATTTAAAATGGTGGAAGAATCAAATTTGTGTGATAAGTTGTGAGAAGTAATAATTCTAGGAGATCCAAGATCAGGTTGAGTCTCTATTATAGGAACTTCAGAAGCAATTGTAACACATTTAACATCATAATTAATGTGCACAGAGTTACCTAGATCTGCAGTGTTTACTTTATCACTATGTGGCTTGTTGGAAGCAGCAATATTCTCCTTAGGATAAGGTACTGATTCCTCCAAGTCCCTACAATGAATCTCATTTAAACACGAAGTACCATAGGAAGAAGCATTATTGGCAGAATTTAAAATAGGATTAGGGATGACCATGTCTGAACAACCTCTGCTACAATCATCTACTTATCCATCTAAACCAGTGGGATTATCATTGTTTTTTAAATCATCTTCTTCCTCAACCAATACAACCCAAGATTTTCCTTCTAAGGTTGATGGGACACTGGATTTCTTGACCCAGATATCATGCTTTTTTGTAGGGGGTCAGATTTTTCTATAGCATTCTTCCCTTTTTTAGCATGTTTCACCTCTTTCCAGTAATTTTTAATTGGAGGGTCCATCTGCTTCCTAGAAACCCTACAACTAGAAAAGGTGTTCCCAATCAATTTTCAAACTTCACAGAATGGTGGATTCTTTTCATACTCAATACTGAGCTCCATTCTGTGGTCAGGGGCATTAAATACAATGCTAGATGGAAATTCACTAGTTATATTGATCTCCACCATAACTCTAGAATATAAGCCTAGATCCCCATTCAATGTTCTATGATCAATTTTAATAGGGTATACTATGCAAGAAGCAATATCATTTAAAATATTCGGATGCAAAAAAAAAACAGTTAAGTCCATGAATTATAACCCAAACATGTGCCATATGATTTTTGTGTGTGTATGGGTTAAATGTAGGATCCCAATCCGAAATTCTAAAAAAAACCAGGCTTAAGCTACAGATTTCCAAGATTCGATACCTGTTAATGATCCCTCTAAGAGCTGAAGAGGATTTGGTAGTAGCCTTTACCTAAAGGGACGATCTTCCATTTTGGAGAGCTCCAGCAATGAGTAATCCTGTTATTTTGCTCGAAGATAAGCCATGGTTAATCCCCTTTGTTGTAAGAAATTTGGCCAAAAATTGAATACTTGCATAACTGTTCCCTTTGCTTCAGGGCTTCCGGATTAGCATCAACCATGAAACCACCATCATCCAGTTTTCTGAAGAGAGGTTTCTTGTACTCCTTCCCGCTACAAAGGTCAGATCCTTTTAGTGCATTGGGAAAGGAGACATGAAGATTGCGAAGAGGGATTTTAAATTTTCTTACTTTTATTTTTGAAGAATCAGAAACTAAAGAAGTAGGAGAAGAAGGAAAAGTAAGTTCCCACTCTAGATCAAATTTGGCCATCAAGATTAACAAGAAGAATCAGAGGTGAGGGTTAGGGTTTGGAGTCGCTTGGTGGAGCACAGTTCGAGAGCTCCCATGCTCCGTGAAACCACAGTAAAATTTTATTTAATAAAGGAGTTATCAGTAAAAACTTCTAGGGGATGCATCATTGAAACAAGGGAATCCCGATTAGTACCCCTTGTGACACATAAAATTGGTTTAGTTACTAAAATTATCATAATACAAATTACTGAATTTGATATAATTCTCTATATTAATTGGCTGTAAAATTACGATGCGATGATTTATTTCAAAAAAAATGAAGTTACAATTTTGAAAAATGGTGTAGAATAACTTATCTTCAGAGCGGAGACCTCACCATATGATTCTTATCTAGACCCACCCCTATTAGCTCTATTCGAAGAAATTCATGTAGAGGAAGTGAACACAATATTAATGTGTGAGGAAAGAAATATTCAAATTGAAGATGTGCATACAATGAAAGAATACATTGATGTGTTTTCCAGAGGATTTACCTGGATATCCTCCAGAGTAGGAAATTGAGTTTTACATTTACATAATTTTTGGTGCAAGACCTATATCAAAGACCCCGTATTGAATGACCACTATAGAGTAAGTGGGGATAAAGAAAAAATTAGAGGAGTTGAGTGACAAAGGATTTATTCAACCTATTGTTTCTCTACATGGATCCCCAGTATTGTTTTAAGAAAAATATAGATCCATGAGGCTATGCATTGATCATAAGGGAATCAATGCCATTACAATTAAGAATAAGTATCTTCTTCCCCAGATTAATGATTTATTTTATCAACATGATGGATATCTATAATTTTCAAAGTTTTACCTTTGATCCAGATGTCATCAACTACATGTGAGGAAGGAAGACATTATGAAGACAACATTTCGAACTAGGAATGGGAATTACGAGGTTATAATGATTCCTTAGGAATAATGAATGAAACATCTGTTCTCATGGATTTAATGAATAGAGGTTTCGAGGAATATCTTGATAATATTGTTGTTGTATTCATTGATGATATCATAGTATACTCAAAAATCTATGAAGACCATGAAGATCACTTGCAGATTATTCTGAAAACACATAGAAGGAATGAATTATATGGGAAGTTTAGAAAATGTGAATTCTGGCTCCGATAAGTTTCTTTGTCTTGGTCATATTGTCTCTAGGTATGGAATCAAATGGGATCTTATGAAGACAAAGGAAATCCAAGATTTTCCCACACCAACAAACATAATAGAGGTACATAGTTTTATTGGCACATCATGTTACTATAAGAGTTTTGTTCATAATTTCACTTGACTGGATAACCCATTTACCAAGCTCACATGTAAAGGATTTATGTTTTTGTGTAAAAAAGAATGTATTTAATTCTTCAAATAATTTAAAATAATATTGGTCAATACTCCCATTTTGTCTATTCTATCTGGAGGTCATGGATTTGTGATATACAAAGATCCATCAAAGAATAGGTTGGGTTGCATCCTTATTCGAAATGATAATGTTATTGCTTATGCATAAAGATAGTTGAAGAAAAATGAGAAAAACTATCCAACTCACAATCTAGAGTTAGAATCTATAATATTTACTCTAAAAATATGGAGACATTATCACTACAAAAAAATATGTGATATTTATACAGACTAGAAGAGTTTGAAATTCATTTTCTCTCAAAAAGAACTCAACATGAGGCAAATAATATGGCTCAAGTTACACAAAGATTACGAGTTTTCAATAAAATACCACATATGAAAGGTGAATAAGGTGGAAAATGCATTATGTACGAAGGATCATGGACTTATGACTCAAATGATGATTGAGAGAGATCCTATATTTTTGGATCTACTAATGATGGATATAGGAATTGTTAATGAAGGGAAACATATTTTCTATTTCAAATCTTTGATAAACCATATTTATTAGAGAAGATAATATTCTCTCAATCTGATGATGAGATTCTGCACAAGAAAATTAATGCTATCAAGGATGGGAGACTAGCTGACTTCATGTATGAAGAAGGAGTTCTGAAATTTGGGAAGAGGTTATGTGTTCCATCTGTACCTAAGCTAAAAAGAGAACTATTAGACGATGACCATATCTAAAATTTCTCTATACACCCAGGTATCACTAAGATTTACAATGAACAGAAGGAATATTTTTGGAGGGATAATATGAAGCAAGAAATTGTTGACTACATGTCGAGGTGTCTAGTTTGTCAACAAGTGAATGTAGAGAGTCAACATCACAAAGGAGTGATGCAACCTATATCTTTTCCAATCTGGATGTGGGATAACATTACGATGTATTTTATCACTAGACTACTAAGGACAGCTAGATAGAACGATGCAATATGGGTAATTGTTTACCGTCTAAAAAAATTATCACATTTACCTCTTATAAGAGAGGATTTAACACTTGAGTTCCAAGAAAAAAATTATATTAATGATTTTGTAAGTCTTCATGGTGCACCTATATCAATTGTGTCCAATCAAGATTCTCGGTTTACATAAATATTCTTGAAAAGTCACCAGAAGGATTTGAATACTGATCTCCATATGAGTAATGCTAATCACCCCCGAAACTGACAGACAGTATCAAAGGAGTATTAAAACTCTATAAGATATGCTGAGGTCATGCTCTCTTGACTTCCAAGGTATGTGGGATCAATAATTTCCTTTGGTGGAGTTTTCAAATAATAATAGTTCCATTATAGTATTCAAATGGCTCCAATTGAAGCATTATATGGAAAAATATGTCTAACTCCAACTTGTTGGGATGAAGGTGAGAGGAAAATTATAGGCCCATAACTTATTGATGACACCATGACAAAGGTGAAGACAATCCGAGCCTATATTAAACCATCCCAAAGTAGGAAGAAGAGATATGCTGAAAAGAGGAGGAAAGATTTGTAATTCCAAGTGGGAGATCATGTCTTTCTGAATGTGACTCCATGGATGGGTGTCTTAAGATTCTGTAAGAAAGGGAAACTGAGCCCCAGGTTTATCAGACCATTTAAAATTCTAGAAATAATTAGAGTTGTATCTTACCATTTAGAAATGATTCCAAGACTCTCCGAATTCCATGATGTATTACATGTTTCATTTTTGAATAAATACATTCCAAAACCAATGCATGTACTCACCTATGAAGAAATAAAACTGGAACCTGATTTGTCATACTCTGAAGAGCCTATTGTGATTTTTGATACAAGGGAGTAGGTATTGAGAAACTGAACGATTTTTGTAGTAATTGTTATTTGGAAAACCTATAATATGGAGAAAGCAACATGGGAACATAAGAACATTATAAAGAATAACCATCCACATCTTTTTGGTGAGATTTAGACTTAAAAATTCGAGGAAAAAATTTCTGTAGAGGGAATAATATAACACCCTAAACATTTTACGGCATGTTCCTCTTAAATACTTTTTTTCCATTAGATAGAATATATTCCATGAATGATTATGTATTTTGTGAACCATAACATTATAGGTGAAATTTATAATCTTTTCATTAAACATAAATTTTCCACTTCTATGTTTTGAATTTAAAAAAATGGTCATTTAGAGTTGTGACCAGTAATTCATTTGGAGCCTAATAAAACCAACATGATTTTTTGATGAATAGTAACATACCCTTATTAATAGTAATATGAATAGTAATATGAACCTTAAAAATAGTAAATAATGATTATTTTTTATTTTCGTATGGTAAAAAAATAATGAGATCTTGGTTGATTTTTCAATGAGATATAAAACTAATTATATCCTTAAAATTGTTGTTTTTTAAAATTTAATTGATTTTATTTAAAAATTATATTTAAAATACATAGAAAATTATTTTAAAAAATATGAGTTCATTTTTGAATTCATCATGTCAAAAAATGGTTATGGTGAATATTTGGGATTTCAATAAATACTTGAAGTTTTCATGAATTGTAAAAAATACAGTTTTGAGTTTTCAGTAGTTTAATGACATCATAATGACATTATAATTAAAATAAAAGGCTGGTAGACTTTTTTATAGTAACATATGACATGAGGTGTCCGAGGTGGATAAATACCATGGGAAACCCCACGGTTTGGAAAAAAACCACTAATGAGGCATCCCTTTGAAATTATTAAAAACTACCTCCCTTTTTATATAAATACCCACTCATCCATTCATTTTCATTCATTAAAAATACATCATCTTTGAAGATCTGGTGGTTTTACCTCTCTATTACCCCTCCCAAGGTTCCATTAATCCCCCATGGTCCCGTCTTTCAAGATATAGGTGTTACTCTACAAGGTAAGGGAATCATTCATTCTATTCTTTTAGTCGACACATCTTTTATGTTATCTATTTTATTTTCCAGTCTCATATGTTGGGGTTTTATTTTATATGTTCTTCTTACTGTACTTTTTATTTCAATATGATTATATACCCTTTTCTCCCAACATTTCATTTTATGAAATTTTAAGCTATGACGTTAGGCTGCAGAATTTTCATAAGGGATCTCTCACCTTTTCTTTTATTTTCATGTTTATCTATTTTCTTTTTCTCTCATCACCTCCTCTATAAAAATTAGCATGATAAGATCTAGTATAATCTATATACTAGAATTATATCATTTTAATTGATTAACCATCATCAATATTCTTACTCCCTCCGTTTTATTTTTATAAATGAAATCAACATCCATTAGGTTCCTATTTATAACCTTTGTGGACGACAGAGTATCGTTCTTCACATTCTCCTTCATTACTGGTCATGAACCAATTTTAATGGTATAAATAGATAATAATATATTTATTTCATCTCATTAATGTTATGGAATCATTATACATTCATTATATAAAATAATAATACAAAACAAGTTCATTATGAACAAAACAACAATGTTAATCCCAATATTTATAATAAACTTTTAACTAACGAATCATCATCATGGTATATAACCCAAAACAATTAGAAGTTCATTTATATATCATAAATGTTTTTAATAATATATATTAACAATTCTGGATGTTTAACCACATTTCAAATGAACTTCACTTCATTTAAACAAGTAAACAAATCATAAAAACCAAGGAAGAAAATTCTTCCGAAAACAATACATTTGAAACACTTAAACCCATAAAAAGGGCCATAAATGAACCTAATAAGGTTATACTAAATAAATTACAAATATAGGAGATTATGGAGTTATTAATTAATTATTTTATATTTTATTATTCATGCAATTAAAACAAATGAAGAACACACTCAAGCATAATGTAAGTGATTTCTCATCTCACATTCATTTCCGCGATATTTCCGTTGTTTGCAAATTATTTATTGTATGTGGTATATGTGTACATCCACATGATATATAATAAAATTATTCTCTATATATGAATGGTATTAAATGACTCATTTGAGTGTTATTATGTTTTGGTCATGCGATTCGACCGATTACATTTTGATAAGAGACATTGTCACAACTACTATTTTGTTGCAACTGACTTAGTATGGTGCACCTAATAATCCTTATGTGTTGTACCTACTTCCCATTCGATATCAATTTTCATTTTAAATTATATATATATATATATATATATTAAATATTCATTATCTCATATCATGGATATGTTTGTTTTCTAAACCGTATACCATTTTACAATGGTGTTTATTTGGAAAGTTATTTTAACTATTGAAATGTTGATGAATCTGTATAATATACTCTATATGAATATTGAAAATGCATATTGATCATGTATTTAATAAATTTATAAATAATGATTTGGACATTAAGTGGAGGGTGGGGGCTACTATATCCCTTCAATGCATCGGTAGGTCTCATGAGACCAATCAGTTTGGTGACAAACCCTTCGAGTTTGTTTCCAAAAATTAGACGGGTCTATACCCATAGATATAAACAATGTTAATGGTATTATGGCATCATGTTCTAGATAAATTACATCCAATTAAGAATCATTCCCTTTATTAATTATTAGTTATTACTATCCATTATGTTTTTAGTATGAAAAAAATCTATGGATGCAGGACCTTTCTCATTTTATTAATTGCATTTATTTTTCAATTCTTCACCATGAAATATTTGTTTATGATTCAGTTATTATTGGTTCATGCTTCCACTATTTGTAACCCTTACTCAGAATTTTATCTCACCTCTTTTACAGTTTACCTTCAACAGGTGATGAAGAAGAGATCATTCATTTAGTTATAGTGGATTCAGTTTATAGTTTTTGTTATATATTGTATTTTGTAACATTTTAAAATGTAATTTGAGTTACATTTATCTATATAGTATCCTCAATAATACTAAACTAATCCATTCTTCAGGTTTTTCATTCCTTCTATCCATTCCAATATGACATGTAATGCACCGGCTTCAGTCTCGAGGGGTTGGGGTGTTACACGCTAACTCGATCAAAAAAACCCAGGCCCCTACAAAACCATACCTAAAACCATGTGATAGTCTGTTCAAGTACCCGAAAAAAAATATTACAAAAAATACTATAAGTTAAAAATAAATATGGAACCAACAATGCGTCCCTCTAATAACCAACAATTAAATGTATTTTCATGTGACAAGATTTGATATCATTAATAACCTACTATAACAAATTTAATAAATAAGTAACCAAACAGATTTCCATCCTCCCCATAATGAAACCAATCAACTATACCATATGAGAAAACCTCCATAGTATCAATAAAAATTTTACAATGATCGTGACAAAAACATTATCAAATTTAGGGTATTTCACCATGGTACATAGTGATAAATATGAACGAGAAAAATACATCCTCGTATTAATGAGAATGATATGGTGTAAACTACATCTTGGTATCAGAGAAAATGGATTGAACTATTATAGAATCAAATGGTCATAGAATATGATACATAAAAGAACAAAGGGATTGACCATACAAACTAAACACCATACAAGCCCATGGAAACTAGCACATGGAAAGAACACCATTCGTCCGAAGCCTAAACTGTACTCACCAAAGACCATAAACCCCATTATAAACTCACTTTTTATAGAATCATACTCCTCCATATAGTTACATTGCACTACCATATCCATATCCATGTAATCCTTAATATTATTTTCATCCTCCTCACCAATAAGAGTTTTCATTGTGTCCCCATAATGAGTTTTCTGGAACTGCTTATTTGGATTATTCAAAACCTACTAGAATAGAGTATTTATGATATCCATGAAGGGAGTATTCCAGAAAAACTAAGAGGTATTTTCATATTTTAATAAATAACTCACATTGGTGATTTTCCTTTATCTTCATAATCCTAAATAACAATAGAATCATAGTCGTATAATATAAATCCCATCCAAAAGTTAATAATTATTTTGAACAATCTCTCACCTGTGTTATCAACTAAATTAGGAAACCAATGGGGTTCCTAATTTATCTTCAGGGATTAGCCATCTAGGTCACATAATAGTGGTTGATGAACAATCATCCTAGAGTCATCGTATTGACTTAATGGTGCTATGGAATATCATGCATGATGAAGTGGCTAAAAATTATAATGATCATCTAAATCATCCTTCTCCTCTACAAGTGGGTCTACAAGGAACCAGAAATTGGGAATAATAAATCCCGTTCAATTAATATAATTTATCTTATAATTCAATGGGTCTTTACTTATAGTGACCCAAACATTTTAAACACACTTTTACATGATTTTAGCATATTCTTTTAAAAATATAAAACAAGGATATAAAAATATGATTTCCTAGGAAGACTAATTTTGATTAGAATATATGAAACTAAATTAATAGAATTTTTTCAATCTCTCAAATGACATACTAATTCTGTTTGAGCTCATATAACTTCATAGGATACCCTAGGGAAATACAGATTCTAAAGGGAAGATCTAAACATCCTGTAATGAAATAAACATGGGAGTAATGTATAATAGATGAGTTATAAGGCATAAATTGATTACATAAATTAAATTTCTCAAGAATAAACATAATAAAATATATAATAATGGAAATGGAATCATATTTTACTATAAATAAAGGAATGAGGTAGTAATATACAACATGACATATTCCTAAACACAGATAACTTCCCAAATGGTATCACATGGGGGACAAATATTCATAATGTATTTTTTTACTCCTTATTTCCATACATGAAGTGTCATGGGACTAAATGTTATCCAATGTATTGGATAACAATCTGGATACACCCATAATATTATTTTGATTCATATGTATTCCAAAACATGATTCAAACATAAGGAATGATAATAATAGTTACACATGTAATGAAATGGTCATCGTAATTATGTCATAGGGAATTCTAAAAATGAGAATCATAATAGTATCCATAAAATACTGAATAAAACCATTATTAAAAATAAATAAAAGAAAAAAATAATTGATAATAAATAATAATTTACAAGTGAATATAATACATCAAGAACGTAGATTGTTAATATTAGAAATCATCCACTTAAGTGAAGTTTTATGTAAATAAATAAAGAGACGCTAAAGAGGATAAAAATATAAATATTTAACTAAAAAATAACATAAATGTTTTTTTATGATAAATGTCTGATTTTATGAAAATACGAGAGGCTTAAAATAGTTTAGGTAGTGCACATGTTCACTTGTAAGAAACAGAGAAGTTCCATTTAATTGGGTTTTCTTACTAAGTGGAATTGAGAAGGGATTATTTTAAAAAATAATTTTACATTCAATGAATGATACATTATTATAGATAAATATTCTTGGATAATATATAAAAAAAATAAAATTTATAAAATATGTATAATGATATCTATGGGTAATTGAGAGAGAAAGTGTAGCTTGAAAGAAAAAATGTAGGTATGTAGAGAGCCCTTACCTTTTGTCGAAATTCATTTTTAGAGTGATTTAATATCTTGTGTAACAAAATTAGAGTAAATAATTACATATTGAAAAACAAAATATAAAATTATTTTATTTAAAACAATTATTAGAAGTTTATTAATTGAATTTTTGATGTGTTAATGTGTTAAATTTAATCATTTTAGGAGCGTTCGTTTTCATGGATTTATGGTTGGTTTTATTATGCATAAATATAGTTATTTTTGAAAAATGAGAACATTTATACAGAACTAAAATTATATGGTATTAAATAATAATTTAATGTTTTAATAGTCCAATTATCTTTCTTTCATAGGTGGATCATTCAAATGATAAAATTTTAGTTTATTTTCACGGTTCTTCTAAGAATTAAGCACTAGTTTTGTTTTATTTAATATTATGTATAAAAATTACTTCGTAAAAAATAAAAATTTTAAAGTTTTCATATTTAAATTTTCATTAACCAGAATAATAGTATTATTACAATAATTGAATGTGTCAACGGAAAATGAAAAATAATTATACACGGAGATGGTAAATTGCCCTAATTTGGACAACATTTTAGTTTCATTGAATAAGAGGAGATGAAAAAAGAGGTGGAAACAATTAATTACATTTCAAATTAAAAAAATATAATATATAATAATACTGGAGTTATTATTCCAATATAGAGGAAGGAAATGAGGAGAATGCAGGAGAAGTAATGAAATTAAAAGAGTTGGTTTGAGAAAGTTACATCATGGATATCACCTCCTTAAAGGACTCCTTAATGAACATAGAAATGGACTTATCTTGAGACATGAAGATATTGGATTTGGGGAAGGGGATTTATAATGGAATTTTTAAGAATATTGACAACATACATGTCTTATATTGTGTGAGCACAAGGGGTGGTGAGTGGTGGTATTTATAGTGCGATGAGAGATGGTTTTGATTATTCTATACATTAGTTTATTACATTAGATAAAGACTATCAATACCATGTATTATTTTGAATAAATGAATAAAATTGATCTGGAGAGTTTAAACTAATATATTTTTATATCATTCTTGAATCAAAATTTCATGTATTTGGCTTATAATGTTAAATATAATAAATTGCGGTATTTAACTATTATTCAAAATACACAAATATTTTAAAAAAAATACCCAAAATACACCCTATTTATTTTATTATGTGTATATTTAAATAATGGAAACCATTTTAAAAACATTATTATCTAAATATGGAAAATTTATGTTTTAAATAAAATCATCACTTAAGTGAAAATATTGCGTTTAATATTATATTCGATATTTTACCGTCTATAGAAATAATTAAAGTCACATAAAATAATATTATGAATATATTTTATGAAAATATTATTTATTTTAAATTTTTATATTAATTATAAAATAGTATATAATAATTAATTTTTTTTAATAAAATCTCATTATCTCATTATAATTTTAAAAAAAATTATTTAAATATACAATTATATAAATATGTAATTTTTTCTTTTATAAGATATATAATTTTTTTTATAATTTCATCGGTATGGTTTCTATTTTAATTACCACATTATTATTCCTTATTGTTATATTTATATTCCAATTATTATGTTATTATTCAATTTTTATCGGTTCCTTAATTTCTAAAAATACTACGTTTTTCATTCATTCATTATGTACTTATAATTTTCTGTAAAGAGATTTATATTCTTCATGAAAATTAATATTATATTATTAATATAAATGCTTTAGTTTGACATCAATATTCAAGAGTGTGGTCATTCTAGTGGATTGAGATGATTTAAATATTCCAATTATTCATATCTTTTTTTTTAATTTCAAACTTATAATATTTAGAAATCTTATAGTTTTATTTACTGAATAACATATCATTCTTCATTTATGAGAATTTTTTTAGTTGGAATAATTATGTTATGTATGTGTTATTTGGAATAAATATATTAAATTTAATTCCATTGATAAAATTCTTGGTCATTCCATTGTTCACTATTATGAAAATACAGTCTCAATTTTTTTCCTAAATAATGTGAAAAATGCTGAGGGTACTTCTCCATCATTACATCCTCTGATTCCGAAGTCACCTACTCATACTTATGGTTTCTCTACTTTACCTTGACAATGTGGGTGGTCTTGTTACATATACACTTGTCTCTATAATCCAAAATCATTAACAGATGATCCAAAAAAAGAGAGATATGTTTTCAGTTGTACACCTTTATGATATGTAAATGTGAGGTATCCAATATGTGATTCCACATGAGGGATATGTATAATACATCATGTTCTTGAGACATTTTTTATTGAAGTAGTAGTCAAATTCCCAAATCTATGATATGAATAAGAATCTCTAAGGGGAGGATGTACTTGAGATATAACCACCCTTTCGTTCCAAATCTCAAGAATATCTTCCATGGAGATATGAAAAAATATTCTGTATCACTAATGTCAAAAAATGAATCTCATAAATGACCATCTTCATAGATATTCACTTGGATTTGGTATGCCTTGATGTGTTGTTTAAGGGTTTTCACAAATTCTCCTATTTCTTTGAGCATTTCATGTCCCTACAAATTACAATATCCAACAAAATACCAAGCCCAATATGAATATCATATTTTCCAATAAGGGGATTCAAATTGATCCATTTGGATGCTTGATAGGAAAAGATTATTATACGATATATTGACTAGTGGATGATGTAGATCCATAACTCATATAAAGTACATTTAAAATTATATTAACATTTATTCCATTATATGAAAATTCCATAAATATTGGCTATCAGTTTGAGGATGATATGTCATGTTGTTGTCTAACCATGTATTTTGAGCATGTTGAAGACTTGTCTAGATTTTGGAGTTAACAATCAGAACAAAATTAGATATATTTGATGATGGTACTCTATGAAGCATCGCCAATACATCAGTGTATATCCAAAAAACATTGTTTTAATGATAATTACACTTTAATTATGATAATGTTATCTTCCTTCCTAAGAAGATCCATAACAACCCATATAGAATTATGTAAACTCTATGTATTTTGATGTCTGGTACAATGTTAATGGAATTTGTTTATCATTTCATATGTTTTATGGGTAATTTTCTCATTATTACATTATACTTTTACTTTTATAAATCAAATAATGACATACCGTACACATTGATATATATTCATCGATCTTCTTATTTGTATTGTTATATAAATAGTACACTTAGAGATCCTGAAACATATTTATAATACCTAGGTGAACAGAGAAGGGAAATCATTGTACATCAAAAGAAAATAATATATATATATTTATATATATAATACGGTAAAAATAGTCATGAACCAAATCATACAAATCATTTCTCATAAATTTTAATCTCTGTGGATTTCTCCTATGTTATAGCATCCCCCTTTTTCTGAATTTCAAAAAAATTTATTTGGGAATGCTTTATAATTTAAATAACATGTGGTTGGGGAATCATTGTTGAAATAAATAATGATATAACATTCTTTGGGATTATCTTTGACTTCATTTTTATGATTATGAAGATTAGATCCTTATCAAATATCATCATTGATAACGTTACATGATACTTTCTACATAGAGAACCATGAACATTATTTTCGGTCACATGCTGCTACTAGATTGAGATGTTATAAATATTGACAATTTCTTACAACATAGATGGATGAAATTAAGATCATTTTGTGTGAATATATATGTGAGGCATTATTGATTAGTATTTATCTCACACTTCTCTCTATAGAGATAATGTGAGAAATATTTCCACAGAAAGATCATATCCTACAACTCAATATCATATGTGAGATTATTTTTCTCACCAAAATTTATCTTCCTTGAGGAATATTCTGAAACATTATCATATTTCATCGTCAAATATAATTATTTATTATTTTAGGAATCAATGTATACCACAATGTGTTCCCCACGTGATTGTAGTGTTCGTAACGGTGCAGTGATAATACATTGTTTCAACTCTGTGAATTAGTACAAGAATTCTACGGTCCAAAAAATTTACTACCTTCTGATTTATCTTAGTTAGAGGTTCAGAAAATCCCAATAAGTTCCTCATAAAAAATTGTTGATACTCATATAGACCAAGGAAACTAGGGATCTCTATTATAGGTAGTGGTCAACTCCTGTAATATATTTACATTGTTTCAGAATGGACCAAAAATATTCATATTTTGGTTATAACATACCCCAATAATTATAGATTATACTTATATAATTCACATTAAATCTACATTTAATATGGTTTCTCACTACCTAATATTTTTTATAAATTATTCAAATGCTCCTTGTGTTCCTCCCGTATCATAATGCATATCAAAATATCATCTCATAAGGCTACAAAATATTTAATGAGGTAACCATAAGAATCTATTGATTATGTATATGAAACTTTATGAAGAGTTAGTGAGTCTAAATAGAATAACTATATATTTATAGTGTCCATACATCATTCAAACTGAAATCTGGGGAAAAATTTACATCCTCACATTTTATTGTTGATTTCCTGACCGAAGGTCCACCTAAGGGAAATACGGGGCTTCAAATTGTTGATAAAACAAGTCATCTATCCATTGTAATTGAAAAATATTATTTATAATTATTTTTATGAGATCATGATAACCAACGAAGAGGCACATTGATCAATCCATATTGTAGACGAAGTTTACTAGCACACCCCATAGTGAAGCAATTAGGTGTATAAAACACTTGTACAGATTCTCTGGTGACTTTTTGTATTATTAATCCTACTCAATAGTGGCCATATTTTAAGGAGTATTTGATATTGGTAAATATATATGTAATAGATAAATGTATAACTCATAATTTCATTTATGAGGATGACCACACAATTTAACAGAGAACAAATTTGTGTAGTCCCTCCCAGTGGACATATCTGGGAGCATGATCTTCTCCTTTGTCAAAATCATATGAGGTAGATATTATTTCTCATATGTAAATTATATCCATAATTGAGATGGTGAATATTAAGTAGATTAATTATCCTTATAAATTCATAGAAATGGGGGATACATTATGATATGATTAGTGATGTCCCATTATGGAAAATAAACATTGGATTTCTATGTTGATATCCCATCCATGCCCAATATGACATCAGAAACCACCAATGAATGTATAATGAGATTTTTTGGGATGTTTAGTCCATAATCATTAACTAGGGATGATTTATATAAATTAGAGGAAATAATTTCCCATTTCTCTATTCTCACAAATAACTCAACCTTCATATTTTTAGGTGAAGTATGAATAATTATACTATGATTGAAATATATGAGATGATTTATTGATCATAAATCAAAGATTATTTTTTTACTATTTAATAAATAACTATAATAATAATAAATATATCCTATTACTGAACCACCTTAGTATTAATGATTTCATATATCACTGCATTCTTCCTTAGAGGTTTCCATTTTTTATTGTCTCTAACAACCCGTGGATTTGGGAATTGGATAACATAACTTCCATGTTCCTTGCAGTTGAAGAAATAATTTATTGTATGAGTGTTGAATAATCCTTTCATTCTACTTCCTCATTAGTGCATTTCATCAAATCACATTGGAAATGATTATTTGGATGCCCATATTTTCAACATTTGAAGAATCTTCTAGATACTTATAGATAGTTCCGGGGATAATTCTACAAGAACATTTTACATGTGGGATGTTGGGTTATCTTTCCATAATGGGATTTATATTTTAATACTCTAATATTAAACTATATTTCCCCCTTTTTATCTTCAATCCCATGATAACATAGAGATGTTCTAATCTTCAACTCATCCTTTTGGGTAAATTAGAAAATCTCATTATAGATTTCAAAGTATTGAATCCATATGGATTTTTTTAGAATAACCTTTATTCCATAAAAATTATAAATAAATAAAATAGTCAATGTTCCTAAAAAATATTGAGTTGTATTGTGAAATAATTGTAATGTTTTTCTCAAACACACAAATAGATTCATCTTCTATTTACTTTAGTATGAGGAACTTTATTTCCATATTATGATTGAGAGTTTAGAGATATAGTTAATTGAAATTTTTTTAGGAATACATACCAATCCATGGAATAAATTTCTTCATTAGAAATTGTTTTTTGATCATTGACCACCACTAAACTACATCACCCTCAAAATGAATGACTACTAGAAAAAATTTACCTTCCTCTGAGCACCAAAGGATACATTATATATTTTTAATGTAGTTAATCCATTATTCCATGATGATGGGAATATATGTTCCCGAATATTATAGAGGCATTTTTCTAATAAAGGTTTAAACCACAAATTTTAGATTCTTATGAGAAATATGGTGTTCCACATTATCCATGTTATTTTTCATAACATTATCATGTATAGCTAGTAGTGGCATTAAGTTATAAACTCATATTCCTATCATATTTATAATTTCACCAGATAAATATTCAAAATCACAATCATATTGGTTGTTAGAATAGATTATCCTATTTACCACCATTATCCAACAAAGGAAAAATATTAGGATTATTTAATAATTATCTAATGATCTTATAAAAAGGCATGGATAATCCCAGATGGAATATCAAATAAATTAAATTTATATCCTAACTTATGATTTCGTCAGTTTCAACATATGTTATTCTTGGTTATATAATTATTAATTGAGTTTTTACTAACGATCTATAGTTATAAACCCCAAAATAACTATACCATACCATAATACCAATGATAGTTACCTAATACTATTACAAAATTTATTACATTATTTGAAGCATAATTATCTAGGATATTCGATACAACGATCGACAAGTCTAGCATCTTTTGATAAGTAGTTACATGATTAGAAAATATGAAACTAAAAATGTAAAATATTTTATATATACTCTTTAATGAGCTCCAAACCCTATTTGATATACTATAAATTCATATGATAATCTAATTAATTTCCTATACAAAATGTATAAACTAAAAATCCATGTAAGGGAATGATCATGAGAATGATATATTGCACATGATTTGGGAGAAAAAAATGTGATAATATTAATGTAATGAATCATGATTAACATATTAAAGGATAAAATATAGAACATGGAATCAATAAATAAAGGAAAAAAAGTAATTTTATATCAATATACAACATGAAATAATCCGAGTTGAGTAAAACTGCCAAAATAATATCACATCCTGGGAAAAGTCCCATAGTGTATTGGGATTAGTCCCTAATACCATACATGATGTCTAATGAGATTATAAATTACCCAACACATTGGATTTAAATCTAGAAACACCCTTTATAGAATGTTCTTGCATATGTGTGCCATATAAATAGTCAATTATGAGGAATACACATAAGGGTTGCCCTTAGAATAAAATGGCTATCATAATACTGTCACATGGGGAAACCAAAATGTTTATAATAATGGATTCCATTAATTAATGGATGAAACAATTTTTTACAATAATAAATGAAAAATAATAATATAACCCGAATAGTTTTGTCTAACTTAAAGTAAAAAATTTTAAACTTTTTTAGCTAACATTACAAATTTTATACTTAAGTGTAGTTTTTGGAAAAATAATAAATATTATTAAAATAGGATAAAGCTATACTTAATTATATAATAAAATAAATGAACTAAAATAAGATTTCATGATTAAATTATTTATTTGATAAATATATTGTATGATGAAAATAGGATATGCAATGTACGAGAAAATTGGTATGAAATTAAGATGTTCCCTTTAATCGGGTATGCTTATTGAGAGGAATCGAGACGAGAATCATTTAAATTAACGTAATTAAAATAAAAGAATTATTTATTGATCTATATAAATATGATTTGAAAATATACACACAATAATTTGTAAGTATACATGTATAATTAAAAAATAAATTATTGACAATTTGGAGAATGTGAAACCCCAATTAAATACGGAGGGTTAGAGATACCCCATAATTTTTTTATTATACATTTTAAATTTATTGTTAATGTAATGGATAATAATATTTAATTAATTATTAATTTAATTAAAATTGTAATATATATATATATATATATATATTATAATTTTATTTATTTTATTTATTTCCATTTCGATGAGTTAAAGAGTCCTATTTCATTGTTTTGGGAGTGTTCGTTTTCATGATATCTTTGTCATTTTACATGTGTTTACATATAAAAGTTCACGTAAAATGGTCATAAATCTATTGATGTGAAATTATGTGGTATTAATAATCATAAAAAATATTAAATGGCCAAATATGTCATTTGATGTTATGGTGTAAGGATGATTCTATTTGATGCAACATTAGTGATAAATATTAAGTTTAGTTTGGTGGTTTTTCTTACCGTCACAAACTAAATTAATTTTATTTAATATTAGGTCTATATATTAGTTAAAAAAATATTAAACAAGTAATATAATATATATTATAAATTTTTCACTCATAATGATTGTGTTATAAGTATCTATGAATTGGTTTATAGAATACTAAAAATCATTATCACTAGGGATAATAAACAAACATAATTTAGACAATAGTTTTTTCCTTTGAATAAGATCATATGAGAAAATTTGAGGACATAAGATAATCCATTAAAAATATAAAATTAAATTATATACATGAAGCTGGTGTTATTATTATTTTAAGGATGAAGGATAGGAGGAGAAGGTATAATAAGAAAGGATGTTAAAGGAGATGGTTTGAAAAAGATACCTCTTTAATATCACATCATTATAAGATTATTTAAGTAACATGGAATTATCTTTTTTTAGACCAAAGACACGTGGTTGGGGGAAGTATAAGGATAAGTCAATTGAATAGAATATTGATATGTTAGAATTTATAGAATGTGTATGGATATGGGGTGGTGTGGGGTGGTATTTATAGGGGGATGATATGGGTGTTTTTGAATATTATATTCATTAGTTTATTATTTTTTCTAAATAATATCAATAGTGATGATTACTGTGACTAAATATAGTAGATAGTTCTGGTGTTTTTGAAACAATGTTTGTTCACATCATCCATGATTCCAATGTTCACGTATTTGTTTTATAATGTTACAAACCATAAATTAATTTATTTAACTATTCAAAAAATTCAACTATTTTCAAAATGTACCAAAAAGTCACCCAATACATTTTATGATTTATAGATTAAAAAATAGAATACATTTTATGTAATTTTTTTAAATTTGATATATTAAATTTTTTAAAAAAATCATTATTTATTTGAAAAATATATATTTTAAAATTATTATCAATATTTTACTCTTGGAAAAATTAATTATTGTCACTTAAAATTTTCATAGGAGTCTATTTTATGAAAATATTTTGTTTTTAAACTTTTTATTAATTATAAAATTATAAATAACCATTTACATTTTATAAAAAACCCAAAATATAAATTATCATTTTCAAGAATTTATTTACTTATTCCCTGATATAATTATGTCATAGTTTGATTTATATGATTTATGTATACTTTTTATATATTCGTAGATTAGATTACTAAAATAATTCTTATTTTATTACTTCAAATTTGCATATTACAATTCCAGAAGTCAGGCTACTATTTCATCAGTATAGTTTCCATATTTTCCATAAATATCCCCTTTTTATTCATTCATCCTTCAATTATAAATTCTATAAAGCTTATATATTTTCATATTGAAAATGAATATTATATTATTTATATAATGATTAATTTATATTGAATTATTTATGATTTTGATCATTTTAGTGGATTGATGAAATTAAATGTTTCTATTCTCATTATCTTAGTTTATATTAATTATCCAAGAATAATTTTTGTAATTATTATTGTTTTATTTTATTACTAATTTATCATTTTTAATTAGTTGGAATAATGTTTTCATTGGTTTCTCAATCTTATTTATGTGTTTCATGACATAATTTTATGAATTGAAATTCCATTTATAAAATTATGAGTTGTTACACTACATTATAAAAATAATAAATTGTAATGGAGGAGAGGGAGTGTTGATAGCACCAAAGGGTGGAAATCACTTTGATATACCAGTAATATCACAACATATACTCCCTAAAATATGGGTTTTTTTTGGTGTGAGGAGGTAATAGCACCCCTACATATAATATTTATTATGTTTCTCAATTTACACCTCCAGTTTTACATCAAAATTAAGTATGGTTAACGTTAATTCTAATTGCATGATCTTGTATCATATTTTAAGGTTGATAGATAGGATACTAATATTGGTTTAAATTCTAGAAACTAGTGATAAATTCTTATCAAAATTAATTCCACCAATATTTGAGTATAATATTGAGACGAGTACTTCATTATTTCTAATCATATATCCTCTCTCACTCACCTTGTTTCTAACTACAAACATTTTTATGATAAAATTATCATTTATTTTATGGGGTATCTATTACCATTTATTATTCATATTTATCTAATATGTCACTTCATTTATATCATCCAAACAATATTGGTAATCTAATATATATTATTCCTATATCTTTTCTCCACATTGAAAATCCTTGTGGTATATTTGATTATTCTAAATTTTTCTGTAGAAGTAATTAGTTATCCTTGATTTAGAATACTATTCTATGCCACCCCCAACTTCTTTTTCCATGGATGTGTAGAAAAATATTTTTCATCAACATTATAAATTTCATAATTATAATATTTGATGGGTTCTTATTATAAATATTCAATATATTAAGAGACACTATCATAAAAATCAATCAAATTTCATTATGATCATCATTTTAAGAACATTATCGTCAATATATAAATTCATTCGTTAAGGTATTCTATAAATTTACATCAAAAAAAATCTATGTGATTTATTATTTCTTTTAATTTGTTATGATATTATTATTCATTTATTGGATTACAATGGATGAAAAATTAAAATAATTTCTACTCAAACATTCTCATGTTTTAATATTTATACGTGGGAATATAGTGAAATCCAAATAATCATAGTTAATTTATGATTGAGGAACTTAAATAATATTTATCATCTAGATAAATATTGTAATTAGTTTCATATAAATAATGGATTTTAATAATAAATGATATAATAATAATTTAGCTATGAAAAAGAAAAAATGTATTGATTCTCTAATATAGAGAAATCCTTTTACTCTATAATCATGTTCTTCAATTCAAAAACACCATTATATTGTGTAGTATATATATTACTAAATTCATGATGATAAAAATTATTTTAATAAAATGAATAAAAATTTACACTTGTATATTCAACAATATTTTCCATCCAAAACATCTTTAAGGAGAAACCACACACTATTTTTAAACTCATTTTAAAACATTTAAATATCATCAGATCGTCCATCTTATGATTCTTGAATATAATTCATGTAATATTGTATTATTAAAATAGTAATTTTATAAAATAAATATCTCTATTATTAAGTTTCAACTTCATAAACCTACAAATATAAATAAAACAGATCTAAAATTGGTTATATATTTTCATGCCCAATATCTTTTGTAATGATGTATCATTCCAAATCCCTTTATGTGTTCTTTTTTAAAAAATTCACATTTTAATATGTATTGAGAACACCCAAACCACCCAAAACATCATGAAAATACCAAAAAAATACAAACATACAATACAATGTTCAAATTTGAAATAATGATATCTAATTCATTATCGATATGTTCACTATTCTACTTCCTAGAATAGTTAAAACTATTACCCTCACGGTATACTAAGAACGTAAAATTACATTTTCTTCTTAACATTGTAACATCATGAAAAATATTTATATAGGTAATTTTTAATATTATTGTAGAAGATGTGTCCCATTCCTTGATAACATAATTTATTTTATTACTTCATTATTAAGTGGAATGGGTATTTAGTTATATTAATATGAAACATGTGGCTCCATGATTTTTTACCTCTAGTAAAAAACATCCATATTTTATCTGATACACGTATAATTCATCATTTTGAAAAAAACACATTGTTTCCATCATCCAAATATTGAGAAACAATTGTTATGTTCTGTTTTAACACATCAAAAAACAATTTTATTTATGAATTTATCCATTATTCTCTAATTACCACTAAAAAATATTTTATTATATAGAGTTAAATTAATTTAAAAGTATCAATGATCTTTTTTACACTTTTAAAACTCTTCAAATATTCACATGTCTCAAATATTATGTAAACAAATTTTACTAGGAAAAATCTATGTAAAATATTTTTGGAATTCTTTTTCTATAACAGAATAAAAAAATTCGATGATATTTACGTTAAAATTATTTTTCATTGATTTTTGGTATTTTAATTAATTAAAATTTATTAAGGTGGAATAGTAAAACATTCATTTGATAATCTACCTAGTTTTTATCTATATGCGTATAATTACTTCACTAATTCAATCATGGTTTCAACGATTATTACATAATTTCTGAAATGTTTATATACTATTATTATTTGAGTGGGATTACTAACTATCAAATTATACCTTTCATACAATATATTTTGGTAGTAATATTTTGATCTAACAAAAACATTAAATGTTCCAAAAGCCTCTATAAAACCATACATACATATAAATAGATTATTATTTCATGTAATTTTGTTACTATCAACATATGGTTACCTAGATTTCAATAAAATATTAACCATTAACATTGGATTTTATTTTCAATCCAAAAAATCATAAACTCGTAATAAATTATTTTTTTATTATAGTATTAAATTTCTATTTTTATGTACTGATTTGTATAAGTTTTGTCATTCAAATATCATTCCCATTATTTCTATATTTATGAAAATTTTCTTGCTTTGTATGAAATATTCAATTTTCTACCCGTGTCTATGAGTAAACCTTTCCAATAATATTTTCATTCAGATTTATCTAAAAATATGAATAGAATTTTTATAACTATATTTTAACATCTTTTATGGCTTCATTATTTAAAAAAAATATTTTCAAAAAATTCACAGTTACTTATTATTTTCTTTATCCTTTATATACATGTCCACATTTATATTATTCTCTTCAGCGAGTAGCATTGTAACCATTCTAAATTAAAAATGTTCAATCTTTTAATATATAGGGTTTAATTTCTACTTTATAATTTACTATCATTATTTACATTATTATTATCTTTCTATAATGTTCAAATCTTTGATTGAATTTTCATGTCTCTTGGATTTTATATAAATTTTATTTTATTTCTTCCAGTATTCCATAATAAATTATTTCCCCACTCGAGAGCTCTTCATAGTAAACTTTCTCAATAATTAATTTTTAATTAATTTATGTTAATGTACTAATATCCTCTTCATTTATACTAAAAATAATTTCATTAAAAATACATTGGAAGAATATTTTCTTTGGATTAATGATACTCTTATCCATCACATTTGATGAAAATTTTTTATTACTGAATAATAATTCATTATTATTTGATAAAATCCTTAGATTATTATCATCATAATTATATTATTCACATACTTTTAATTACATAATGTTTTATATGAAATTTTTAATTGGACTAAATTTGAAACAAGTATGTGGAATAATTTTCTAATAAATGTATTTGTATTTTCAAACACATCATAAAATAAATAACATATGTTTCTGAAATATTATTTTAATATTTTCCCTTTCTTCAAAATATTTATATACTTTTAATATCATATTTCATATTATTCACTTGTTTTAAATCATTTTAGGAAATTTAGTTATTTAATTATTTTATTTTTATTAAAATAAATCCCTTTATTATATATATTTTTAAAAAAATGCTTTTTAATCATCAAATGGATGTTTTAAAGAATCCTGGTCTTATTATTCCAATATTTTTACATAAAATTAATCAGGAAATGTGTATTGTAACTTTTTTACTATCATTTAACTCATATATTTTCACAAAATCCTCATATACAACTCAACACTTTGTTCACTCTTCTAAATAAGTCATCAAAATATTCATCATTATATACTATTTTATATATATTCATAAATAATTATATATGTTTTCTCTACTCATCATTTCATTTCTATCATTGATGTTCTATAATAACCACAAAATTACATTAATTATCATAAAACCCATTTAATTAATTTATTATTTCTCAAATAGTGATGAATAAATTGTATAATGACCTCATCAATCATTATCGATGTTATATTTATCAATGGTTTTCAAAATAGAATTTTCAACACAATGGATATACCAATTTTAATACATGAAAATCCAATCAAATAGTTATTTGGAATGAAAAAATATATAATTGCATATCTACTATTTTTTCCAATGATATATTGAAATTCACTTTTGTCACTAAATTAATATGTTCCCGTATAAACAAAAAATTAATAATATAATAAATATTAAAAATAAAAGGTCCAATTTCTGAAAAAATCTATATAATTAATTCATAATTTAAGGGATCCAAGACCAATGAATTAATATTAAATTGAATTTAACAACTGAAATATGAATTTATATTAGAGGGGCTTAGTTAGGGAATTCATCTTTTTTTATATTCTTTATAGGAAAAAAATCAAAACCTATTAAGGTGACATGAGAGAAAATTTTCACAATTCCTCTAAACAATTCAACCTGTATAATAATAACATGAAAAATTAATTTACATGGTTCGTCATATAATGAAATAAATACATACTAGGAATGGTCTAGTAAATCCATGTTCACATGATCCCCTGGTTTGATCAGGATAGATACATAATGAAGGTTATATCATCCTACTCATTAAACACATTATGTCGTTCCAACATATGTAATTTGATCAAAAATAATAAATTATATGATAATATAAAATATAAATAAAAATCATGTAGTTTTACAACTAATAATTTTATTATGATTTTTGTGTATATCTTCTACTTCAATTCCCACACAAATAAATTGTATTATTTGATTTAAATATTGAATGAATTCTTATTTTTATTACATTATACTTATTTTTTATCATATATATATATATATATTAATTTCTAGAATATAACTTATCACAATTATTCTATATATACACTAATGTTTCATAAAAATAATAATGAATATTTCAAACATGTGTTTGGAATATTAATTCTAAGACAAAGCTTATTTTTCTTCTTCTACTGTATTTTTTTCATTCATATGATCGTGGAAAACATTAAAATAACATATATAATTAATTTTCAATATTGATGATTCAAGTTGGAGTATCAAACAAATTACTAGATATTCCTCTTCAAAAACAATATTATAAAAAATCAACGTGTATCTAAAGGAATTATAGAGTAATTGTGATCATTATGGAATGATTATATTCATTATGGAATAGTGGATATTGATTTCGTGGACAACTCAAAACACTATTTTCAACCTTTATTTATCATGTAGCCTAATCTCCATTATTTTGAAGAGAATAAAATCCCTTAAAATTATAAATAAGTATTAAAATATCATAGGCATGATCCTATAGAATTACTTAGGTTTTATATAATGAATTCGTTATATATTCCAATGTAACCCTTTTGTGTGTAAAAACTACTCATATTTACCTTGGAAACATTTAATGTTACCATCTCTATTGCATCATTACGATGCGTAATTCCATAATCCATTGTATAAAAATAATTCCTCGTGGCATAATAAGTTTTCTAACACTAAATTTAGGGAACATGAAAAAACACAACATACCTATTAAATCATGATCATCATATAATGAAGGACCAATTCCAAAAAAAATTGATTATAAACTCGACCAAAATATGTATAACTGTATTGAAGTATTATAATCTCAAACAAAAAAAATTCAATCTTATAAAAATCAACCATGGTATCATGTAATGCATAGGTGATTGATATTTTGTACAATTCTAAATCAAATCATATATCTTAAACATACTATTTTAAAATCAATCCATACTGTTTCATGTTCCCAACATAAAAATAACTTATTTCTATTATTATTATTCACTTGGGAATGAATATTTTTATTAATTGAAATATTATTTTGAGTTTCTAAAATAAAATTTCAACATTTTTTACATTCATTTCACATTTCATTACTCTAAAAAACTCCCACTATGACTAGTATCTAGTTTCATGGTTTCTTGGTCCTATAAAAGTATCTTGATCTCAATAGTACCCTTAAACTGTATAGCCTATAGAACTAGCTATGAATTTTTTTAGAAAAATTTTACACCATTATAAAAAACCATTCAATATGAATTTTTAATAGTCAACAATACTTGGATGATGTAGCTCGTAAATTGATCTGGAATACCACATAGAAAATAGTTCATTTGTGTTCTCAATGAGATCAATAAAAGAACTTTGTATAACTAACCTTCACATGGTAACATTTTCTCTACCGGTAAATCATAATTAACCATCCATAAAAATATATTGACAGAAAAATAAAATTTTATACAATATAAATGTAATAGGATGCAATACACAATGACAAACATCATATAAAAAACATGTGAAAACTAAAGAAATATTTAGTATCACAAAAAACACGATAATATGACTGAAATGGGAATATAGAAAACCAATCCAATCATAAATCCAAACAAACAAAAATCCCAAAAAATGACTATATGTGATCCTATCCCTTCAAGAACATGTCTTCTCTATAAAACACTAGATTATGATAATCAAGAATATCCACCCTGTAAAATGGTTGCCTTTCCCTTACTAGTTCACTTCAAAATAGAGTCTTAAAATTCCCAAATACCAAAGAAGGGTTTGTGAAAAAATACATGATTGATACCATAATGTATCTAATAATTTGTTTTGATAACGAAATAAAATAAAATTTTTTGAAAAATATTTGAAAACCAAACATCTCTAAAAACATACCACGTTTATATAAACCATTCAAATCCATTTGTCTTAACAATTCAAAAAACAATTCGAAAAAACTTCAATATTAATGATTTAAATAAACTATGATCCATGCTTAACATGAATACCACATTAGGAAAGAAAAAATAAATATGATCATATCATCCAAAAACCAAAAAATGATAAATGGGAATAATAAATCTCATCACATCAAAATGGATCAAATCAAATAAAGAAGAATTAAAAAGAATCTAGCATTAGTAATTTTAACCTATGGATATACACATCAGGATAAACATGAGTTAGCAGTAATTATGATAACTATCTACGAAAATGGAATATCTCACTTGTTTATTAGTACTAAATCCACTTGATCTCACTATCTATTAGAAAGAAGCATGGATATACACAAGATATTCCTACCCAAAGGATTTCATGCCCCCATTGAATCCAAATTTGATTCCCTCACAATCCATCCTTTGATGTGTGTCATGGACACTCAGATAAACCAATGTGTAATCTCTCATGATCTTCACTTCAAAATCTCACATGGTCCCTCAAAAAATCCCATCACACACATCCCAGTCACCAATGTGCTACTCCATTCCGATACAATTATAGTTAAGTTTACATATCAAACTACTCATATCACAAATCATTTAATAAATAACTATTACCAATTTTCTAAACATCATTCCTAGGGAACAAAATTTATTACCCTTTTTGTAAAATCAATTATAAACCATTAAACAAATTTGATAAATTTTATCAAACACATTTCATCACAAAATTCACACTTAATTGGAAATCCCCATTTTTGGAACCCAATTTCAAAAAGAATCCACAATTAACATTAAACAAGATATAGAAATAAAACTAAACTCATATATTTGTAAAATAAAAAATAGAAATAAAATTAGATTTGTAATATTAAGTTAGTCCATAAAAAACACCAATATTTAGAGTCAAATACCTTGGATTTAGTCAAAATTTCATCACCATCGATGAAACCACATTGATGAGAAATATGAAATACATAAAAAACTATTATATAAAAAAACAACATTACATACAATATATTCTTCTAATACCCCTGCTAACATTCTCTATATCCGTAAAAAATGCTTAAAAAGGGAAGAATACGGGGGAAGGAGGTAGAATCCTTGATGAAAGATGCTTACCTCAAGCCAAAACACAAATAATTAAATAAAAAATCCCCAATAAGAGTTTTCAAGTGATCCAACACTAAATTGAACATTCTACCCATGATGGGGTGGAAAATAAAATCTGAAAACATAAAAACCAAAATTGGGTAAAATGGTTAAAATTGGAATTTTAATTGAACTAAATAATGATGTATTTATAAGGAAACAATGTTCCAAAAAATCACGTACCATCAAACAAAAAAGCAGTCACATGGTTACCCCTAAAGTGACACATGGTTTGGAAAACCATTCTCAAACCATGAGAATCCCCCTTCCCTAACTTGTATCACCCTCTCATGGTTTGAGGAATGGTTAAACTAACCTTGCCATGCCTTTCCACATTCGACCATCTTCCAAAAAACCCATTCTATGAAACCCACTGTTTTGAAAATCCATGAATGAAATAAAATGTACATAAAAATATGAAATTTTCATACATGTGACCTGAAATGTGTTATAAAATTCACCCATACCACTTTCTTCCACATGAAAGTCCTCAAGAGTATGATGAAGAAAACATGTGAGACAACATCTCCATCATCTCATCTTCCCACTCCCATGTTTCATGGTTGTCACCTTCTTACATATAGATAACATAGACTAATGGGATCGTCATAACATATATCACATTATTTTGAACATCCATGATACAAACCAGATACTCTACCATGGTGGTAGCAAGTAAGAGCTAAAAATCCTCTGACTCTAAAAACATTGATGCATCTGGATAGTTTCTCTTCATTATAGATACATTAAAATAAAAATAGGAAGTATATCCTTGGTGGAAACCCCAATTGATGAGCTTCATCATCAAGATGAATAAAAAAAATTACTATAACAACATAGTAAAAATTTACCCTTCATTCCCAAATGGTGGTGTCCTATCTAAATGGATACCTATAGAAACACCTAATAACTACGATAAATCTAAAATGAGCAACGGAAATGGTCAAAATATTAATTCTAGTTACTATATGATGTCATTAATGGTTTCTAAATTTGTTGAACTATCTAAATCATCTCCGAGAAAAGGCATGGACGAATCCAATATTTTTCCCCCACTGCATCCCATCATAATGGGGACTGAAATGGATGCCAATGCAAGTGATCAAATAAATTTATGCCAATCGAGGCCTTATAATTTTTTTATAATAAAACCTAGACAATTATATGTCTTTAAATAGAAAAATTCCAAAATCATGTACATATTTCATTAATATATCCTAGATTCTGTATATTCCACTGAGACCTTCCATATTTCTACAGATTAAACATAGTGACCAAACTCATCATGGTTCCCAATGCCATAGGGATTTCCATTATGAAAATGGAACTAAAATGAGTATCCTAGACAAATATTATCACTCAGGGAAATACATGAATATGAATAGCCTCTTGAAAAAAATAGAATCAATGTCTATATACCCTCATTGACCCAGTAATGGGAATAATGCGGGATGACTTTCTTTTGAGATTTAATGATAACTCATACTGAAATGTTCCCACAAGGAGTATTAGTTTGGAAGATGATTAAATATATATATACCTCACCCAAAATCACCACTACTATAAAAATTGGATATAACACCATATCTGGTATCTGATTCCAAAATTTAATATGATGGAAGTTTGAGTATATGAAAACAATGTTCTCTACAACATGTAATATCCTCAGAAACCAATACCATCCTATAAAAATATAAAACATCTTCGTTTCTTTAGGTTGAATGTCCCAATTTGAAAATTTAGCCCCACCCATAACCTAATGCCTCATGTTAAAAGGAACAACCATCCTCATTTGTAAAATTATATAACCATCAGGGGACAAAGAACAATTTCTCGAGGTCCACCGCTATTGTAGGCACTATAAATTTGTTGACACATGGGGTCGTATTCATTTTTCGTCTTATACCGATCGATAAGAGATGGTTAACATGCATACAAGATTGGAAAAAACATTCCAATATCATCATTTATATACATTCATAAATCATCTAGAAATATCATCATGGACCAGTCAAACTCTAATTCCAAAATATATAAACATGTACCATCCTTTTCAATCTATCAATAATAACATTTCCCTTACAATGTATATATGAAATCTTGAAATCAAATGTATAATTTCACTCTACCCAGTGTTTCTATATGTGGTTAATATCACTATAAATGAAGATAAAATTCAATATATGATGATCTATAACATCTAAAAAACTCTCCCCAAAGAGTTAATGTCCACAAATTTTCAATTAATTCCTAATTACATCCATTTTCAGGTTTTTTGTGGGATAATTTCCCTAATTTTGGCATAGATGTTGCAAGACATAGGCCACAAATGGTCATCCCACATCATAATGCACACCAATAATACACTGGAAGAATCAAAATGAATATCCTAAAATCTTCATTAATTAAGTATAATAAAAATATGTGTGAATGTTAATGGGGTATGAAAATACCCAAAATCACTCTAGAACCTCTCATCCCACTCAATATTCACTCATATCCTTAGGAATGTCATCAAGGGAAAATCTATCCTATAATATTCCTAAAATAACTTTCTATGATACCCAGTAATGCCAATAAAACTATAGATCTCAAACAAATTATTGGGATTGTCCCCATACATAACAACTATAAATTACAATGGAGCAACCAAAAATCATGCCTTAGAAATCATGTGGCCCCAAAACGCAATTTCTAAATCCAAAAATGGGACCTAGAAAATGTGGAATATAGATTGATCTCTCTTAAAACACCTAAAAATCCACAATATTTTCATGATTCTCTTCCTTAAAAAATAATTACAAAAATTGTTTTGTCCAAAAATAATAACCATGTAGCCCAGAAAGAGGCATAATATCTACTTCATCAATATCCTTTATATGGAAGGAGATTTGGTAAGGCCAAATGCAATGTGAAAATACTCAAAATTCCCATACCATTATCAAATGGTGGTCTTGAGAACAATCTTTACCCTATACCATAGCAATGGGTACCATGATCTATGATCATTCTCGGAAAATTACTTGTCCCCTATGAGATGAATGAATATATAATCAATTAAATAAAATGAGTATATTTTAACCACAATCTCCAAAAGAAGAATACATTATTATATGAAATATAATAGTCCCCAATAAAAAATATCTATAAATTGAACCAGTGAATCCCATAATGGAACACCAGGATAGTAAAAACCCTTGCCCTCAATATCCAATAAACAAAACATCATTTCTAGTATCTCTGACAGAGCTAATTGATAATACGGTATGACTATTAGTCTCATAACATAGAGAATGTCAATAGTAAACATGACCTATCACTTGGGTTTTGTTCTGAATAAATCATCCAGAAATAAATTTGGGTATCTATACATGAAAAATGTAAGCTCACTAACTAAAGTCTTATTAACATCATCAAGAAAAAACATGTAAAATGTATCGGATATAAACCCTAACCATGAAGAAACAGGTTATACCCACCATAAATGAAAATCCTGGTCATTTTGAAAGATTAGAGATTTCCAATAATGTATTAGGAACTGGAATCTATGATGATAATATTAAAATAGTACTTTCAAAGAGATCAACCAATCCATGAAGACAATAATGTCATTTTATATTTCTCTAAAACAAGGAATCTTGAGGGAAATTCCACCTCAGCTGCTACAACATAGCACTCAGGGAACTAGAATCCATGAACCATAATCCTAAATAAAGGGTTTTTAAATCCATATAATAAAAAATAAACTCACCTATTATACCTATAAAATTGATCATCTTCCATGAAATAATGGAATATGATATTCTAGTTCAGAAAAAAAAATTAATTCCATGAAATAAGTAATAATGATCATACCTCTAACAGTGGTCAGGCTAGAATCTCAGTCCTCCAATAAAACCACTATTGCATTGGGATTCCCTATCTCATAACCATGATTCATATTAATCCCTAGAATGGAATATCAATCATCATAAGGGAAATATCATCCACCCATATACAAAACTGACTAAACCCCATAACCCTTAGGAAAAGAAGATCTGACGCCGCTCCCCTACAACGATAATTTATAGAAGAATTTATGAATTATAATAACCAAAACCTAGTTGAATTCCCTCATATTCTAAGAGAAATTTAAAATATTATAGCCAACCTTCCCATACTAGTAAAAGAAAAATTATATATTGTATATAAAATCTACAAGTGTAGAACCAGTTAACTTCTCGAAACGGTGTCTTCTATGTATTTTAGACTCACCGTGATTAAGGTTCTTCATTTTTAATGAAATATAGATTCCTCCCACACAATTAAACTCACTAAGACCTATCATTCTAGTCAAATCATCCTTTACCATGATTTCCTTTTATAAATCCTATGAATTGATCATTAGATAATGAATTATAACAAAACATTTGATCTCTAGACTCAATGGAGTATAAAAACATCAAACCTTGAGGAAATAACTTGGGAGAAGATCAAAAGAGACATGAAAAAATATATCAACCTAGTGGAATTATCCATCTATAAACGATAACATTTCATTAGCATCAAGAAAGAATATTTTGTTTCCACCAACACAGTATTTGTGTAGAACAAAAAAGTAATACCCACCTTGAACTTGGTCCATGTGGGAGCCTTGTACCTCCATCAGATCACCATGGACGCCCACCATTTACTACCTTATTATTCAAAAAAAGACATGGTAATGGCCACAATAGTAGAATCATGTGTTCTCAAGATATCAATGATCTTCCTGATAAAATAAAACTAGTCATCAGTTTCATTGGTCGCCTTCCAACATAGAACACCTATTTAGTTTTCATTGTAAACTCATGAGCATGGTCCGACATTCTTTTCATTTGATGACCACCTACAAGAACCATAGTTAAGAACACACAGGTGACGAACTCCCCAAAAAACATATCCAAATAAGTGTTTATGTGTTGTGTACTCTATGATATTACCTCTCTACTCTAGAATGATGTCATTTGTGGAGTTATTATCTATAAGACAAAAAATTAAACATTATCAAGAAAAATTAAATATCATACATAAGAAATCAAACTAATGAATCCCTCATCCATAGAAATAGAAATTCTCCAAAAATAACCAAAATCCTAAACCACCCCTTGAAATTTAAGGTATAGAAAGAATAATAGTTTTCTTAGAACTCCAATATTCATACATATTGAGTGAAGATGGTTCTATATCAAATATACCACCACAACTGACTCCAAAAAAACAGATTCATCTCTGATCCCATTTTGAAGCATACTATCCTAGGTAAACCCAAATCATCACTTTTTTTTCACTTACGCACGATAGGAATCACATCCCCGATCAACACGTGTTAGAGATAAGCATCTAACACAAATAGACATAAATTGGGAATGGATTCGTCACTTGTAAACTAGAATAACCCATCCATAATGTGGGACCGACTTACTACGAACCTCAATCAAAAAATAAATTTTATTGTACTCCATAATCAATTTAATACATCATAATAAAAAAACATTCTGAAATTAAAAATATATATTTTATCTTAAAACAAATCCCACAACATGAATGAAACGGGATAATTTCAAACAATTCCAAAACATATTACCAGAAAATAGAAAATCCCAAAAAAAAACTCAATGTAATCAAATCCTGATGAGAATAAATCTCCTAAAGATAACACTAGATGATACTAATCATGAATAGGCACCTAATAACATCATTACCATTATGTTATTATGGGATATAAAAATAGTCTAAAAATTCACAAAGGTGCATAAAGGGTATGAGATAAGAAATATAGTTAGATAACATCATAAATATTTTTAACAATATTACTCATTAAGAAATATAAAACAGTGTGAAAAAGTATTCATATACAAAATACATTTAAAAAATAAAACATTAAAATAATGTATTTATATACTATTCATTTTCTATTTCAAAACAAAATGAGTGTTTTGAAAATCTTTTAAAATATATCAAATTATTAAACTAAACTCATGACTCAATATTTTCATCATATATAACAAGGAATAAAAACAATTATCATAACATTGAAAAACTCAAAAAAGAAAGTGTGTAAAACATAACTCATCACTTAAATGTGGGACTAATGAAATTAATAATGAATAAAAAAACATCCCCCATGAGTAATTTTCTCTATGGGAACCAACCATATAGAATATCATGAGAGATTACATATGTATGATTTCTACCTACATAGAATGGAAGAATATATAGTCTTCCGTAAGACTAAATCTAAATTATTCATTTTCTATATATAGGGAACATGAATAATCATTTGTTCTTCCAACACATTTGATCTCACGATCTCATGGAATGAAAATTTTACTCTCAAAAGGTATTTCCTGTAATGTATCAAATTACACTTTAGAAAAGCCAAAGTAGAAGCTTGCATGGTACTCTCACTGATGGCTTACATAGTTTGTAAAAAAACCCATCGCTTACAAACCGATTAACCAACATGCTACTCCATACCAACAAAATCATAAAAATTTATCATATCAATAAACAATGACCATTTAATCAATCACATTATAAAATAAAATTAATTAACAAAACTTCTATATAAATCTTTTGAAAACCCAAAAAACCATTTTTAGATATTTTATAAATCACTTGATGTGCACAGAATATTCACAAATATAGAAAAATAATAGAAAAAAACCAATTAGAAAAAAGTTATAAACAATATGAATAATGCGATATAAAATGTACATAAACAAATTATTTGGAAATTAGAAAATACCATACCAAAGGTGATTCAATGATTAATAGTTATCCACATAAATCACCATTAAATAGATACACCTACCATGGATTTAGTATAAAACATATCATATCTAATGAGAAACCTTACGATAGGTAGAATAAATCCTCATAGAACTATACCATAAGATAACAAACCAAAAACCCATTATATACCCTATATTCATAAAATACCCAAAATAGGGTTCCGGAACTAAATAAAAGAGGAATAAAAAGAAAGAATAAGGGGGAAGGAGGAAGAAACCATTATTAATGGTATTTACGTAAATCCAAAACAAGAATATTTCAAAGAGAAATTATTACTATAAGTGAGGGGGAGATCTACCAGCATGAATAAGCTTATGTGAATGATGGGGGAGTAAAAAAATCCCCCAAAACATAAAATAATTACACGGATAATATTTTAAAAATCTATATTTTTAGTCAGCTGGATATAACCCCTATGTTCTAGACACATGGTTATCCAAAATCTAGTCCAACTATTTGGGTTCCACTATCCTCATCTAAATTAGAAACATTGTTACCCTAAAGAGTTTCTCAATTTTTGAAAAAATTATCAACTCATTCAATGCTCTCTACCCCATCCTAAAAAACCCTCACATGGTTAGTCTCATGGTAAGTCAGACCATCTGTTAAACATTCACCTTTATCTATCTTCCCAAAACACCTCGTTTTCCACACCTTGAATCTTCTAACTCTAAGAACATACAAAATATAAAATAAAAAACCAAATTATATTTACCAATAACTTATTGTGAGTCACATTTTAATTATAAGAATCAAATAAAGGTATGGGGTTGGATTTAGGATGAGTGTTTACAGCAAACACAAATGGATATACATATATCATCTAATATGGAATTTATGTTACATGGTGTTGGATTGTTTTCAACCAAATTAATCATTATTAACCATTTATGAAAATTTCTATTATATTTGATTTTATTTTATGATTTTGAATTTTTATAGGATGTTAAATGTTGATATAATTATTGAAGAATTAGAAAATAATTATATTGGTGTTTCCAAATATTGATCCGATTTTTATCATTATAGAAATTGAATTTATTTTTGAAATTGTTTCCAAAATGACTATCTATAAGTTGCAATATTGGAATGATAATATATTCCCATATATGTAATAATGATTAATCATTTTTATGACATGATTTATTTATTTAAATTAAATAGTTTTAGTTAACATTAAACCTTGTTCTATATAGAATTAATTATTTTTATTGATGTTCTCAACTAAGATTGATGTCATGAATGATTTTTTCCACAATTTAAATCTCACAAAATTTTGATATATTTCATACTAATGGGTGTTATAAATCAAAAAATATATATTCACATGGTTCATACATGATATGATTGTATAATTCATGGATAATGAAACTCATATAAGATCATAATAAATATGATATAATTTTAACTTCCACAGGTAAACAATCCTTTTAAATTCATGGATTATCAGTGGGATGATAATAAAATGGGATAAACATTTATATATGAAAATCAAGATGATTATAGATTTTGTTACATGTATTTATTAGATCATATAATTTTTTAAAAAGGGGGTCATGGATTTATTTAATTACATTACATAGTGGATCATATGATTTTTTAATGTTATAATGAACGCTTGGAGGAAGGGTAATCATGAAGAGTTTGATGAAAAAGATCAATATTATTACTCCTGATGATGAACAATGATTATCATATAATATTAAAAATTAACAAGATCATTACGAATAAAAATATTTCCATTATGATAATAGTATCCCCTATGAATGAATAAATAAAATTTATCAATCTCATAAATGAAAATATTATATATTTATATCATATAATAAGTAAAAAAAATGTTTTCAAAATGATAAATTATGTTTTGGTATTTTTTTTGAAACATAAATGATTATTTAAAATATTATAATAAAAATTATGAATTAAAAAAAACTATTTTAATAAAATCTATTTATAAATTTTATAATTTGTAATATAATTATAAAATAATTTTATGATAGAATAATTAATATTTTAATATGTTGAAAAATAAATTATAATTTTAAAATAAGTAATTTTTGAATAAATGAAGATTTTCATTGAAAATTAATTTTTATTTACTTATGAAATTAATTTTAAAAAATATATTCCATTTTATAAATCAAAAAATTACTAATTTTTTAGTGTGAATTTATTGTATTTTATAGTTATATTTGAATATTTATTGACTAGTGAAATACAGTAATTTAATACATATGACATTATATATATATAAAAGAATTATTATTGGGTCATGGATTATGTATGGATTAGGTAGTAACCCATTATTTCAAGTTAAATTTCTCTTGTAACATAATCTTTTAAAAATATCTACATTATTAATAATCATGAGCCAAAATAATAATAAAAAATAATTAAAATAATAAAAAAATACTTCTGTTCTCCACTATAAATTCCACTCATAACCCCCTATCGTGAAACCTTGAATGATTTAGTGATTTATTATATTATTATTAATTAATCTCACAATCTTCTTCACCAACATTTGGTCTTTTGGGTCTTACCAAAAGACCAAAGGAAAATGTGGTAAGGTGTTTCCCAAGGAGATGCTATTTGAGAGGTAAAATCCTCCTTATTTATCCTTTGTTTTATATTATTTTATTATTCTCTCCTAACATCCCTTTATCCATAGTATAATTATATCTCCATTATCATACAAATACTCTATTTTTATTATGTTAACGTAATATCCATAATGAAATCTATCATATTATCTTATTATTTTTAAAATGAAAATATTGTCTGTAACATTTCTATTCAAAACCTTCATGGACAACGAGTTTTCATTTTTCTCTACCACATTAAATCATGGTAAAAAACCATATTTATGTTTAACAATATTATAAATTTTTATCTCAAACATATTTAATTTTTTGAAACCAATATATAAATATAATATAAAATAAAATTATACAAGTTCATCATGGTCCTAAAAATGACAAAAAAATATTTACTAATAATTATTATTTATGGTCATATCAAATTTAATGTCCTCATAACATATAAAAAATTATATATAAGGAACATTTTAAATAATGAGAATATATCTATATAATTCCATTCCACATCTGTAGTTTTTCTTCCATTTTATAATAAATCCCATACTTGTACACAAAGGAATCGACCATAAAAAAAATTAAACTTATACACCCAAAAAATATTCTTACTCTTAAAAATTAACATAAATTAACCTAATAAAATTATAATAAACCATAGGCATAATAATTTTGTTCACTGTTATGTGATTCATTAATCTAGTTTGATTCTACAGGACACTTTGTATAAGTGTCGAACTATTTCAAACATAGGTTAATGGGTTTCTCAGGTCCGATTTATTTCAATTCGATATTCCTTATTCACCAATGTTTTATTAAGTGCGGGGTATGTATATTGAAATTTTAATTTATCATTCTTATTTATTTATGATTACATTAGATATCCATATTTCATGTTTCATGTATATGATTATTGTTGAATATGCGTACAATTTTTACATACACTTATTATATTGAATGTCCTTTTAAATATGAAAATATTTTTAAATATGTATACTCTATTTAATATAGATATTTTTTTAAGTTATTATTAATTCATGAATTAAATTGGAAATTTTAAATTTTTATGCTTTTTTCATATAGAAATGGGTGGGTACAGGTTATATATTTCCCCCCCAATACACCACTATGTCTCATGAAACCAAACATTTCATATAAAAAAATAAAATTTGTTTCCAAGAAGAATCATATGGATTCCTACCTATAGAGTTTAACAATATTTTGAACGGTCTTGATGATAGTGGATCATATTTTAGATATATTACACCCAATATCTAATAATTTCTATCAGTAATTATTCAGTTATTATTATCCATGATATTTTAAGTAATAAAATCAATGGATGAATTTTCATTCATAGATTATTGATTGAATGAAAAGTGTTTTCATCTATTCACCATTAAATATTGTTTATTCCATATTTATTATTATCACATATTATTGAATCATGTTACTAATCTATGTAACCCTTTCTGAGCATATGAGATCATCCTTTAATATTCAATCATCCCTAGGTTAGGTAGATGAAATCATTGAATAAGATTCAAGGATGTTGTTTATTTTCCTTTGATATATGATATTATTAATAACTAACATAATAAGAGAACCATGTATGAATATACATCTAAAATATAATTAAATTGGTCAATCATTAGAGATTGTATGTCATGTATCTCATCCATTGTAATAAAATATCCACAAACTATGGGCTACTAGAGTTTGGGTTGTTAGAGTTGGTATTAGAGCAGGTTTAATAGAATAATTTTGAACAATATGTTATATAAACATGAGAGCTATAATAATTCCTTATAGTGATTTTTTTCTAGAATATTAAGGATGATTATGGGATAACTCAGTGAGTTACATTATTTAGTTATAGTGCCTAATGGAATAAAGGGAATCAATGCTTGCAAACAATATAAGTATTTCATCACTATGAATTTCAACAGATCTACTATTGTAAATGATAAGGTCAAGACCATATTAGTTTAACAAACTCAAGATTTGATGAATGACTATACTACAAAATTTTGGATCGTTTGACAATGAAAAATACCCCAAATTTTTGTGGGACTACTAATCCAGTGGTAATTGAGAAATGGATCTAGTCCATTAAAAAAATTTATTTCTATAATTAAGATGTGATGAAAGGGAAAATGTCTCACTAGAAATATATATTTTCATGGGAGATACTGATCGATTATGGTAATTGATCCTGAATAATAAAGAGGAAGATAAATATAGAGACATGTAATTAATGGATTTTAATAATGCATTAATTGACACATACATACCTAGTGATAAGTAAAATGGAATTAAGAAATAATTACATAACATAAAGAAAGAAGAAAAATTATTTTGTTGTATAATATGATTCCACCTTCATAAGAATAGCCAGGTATGATTTATATTAAAAATGTCACTTGAAAAACTGATTGATCATTTCAGTGACGGTCATAAGACTAGTCTCTAATGTGATATAGCTTTTTAATAATTAAAAATATTTGATAATATGGTATTAAGTTCCATCGAAATAAGGAATGAATTTTCTATATCCTATATTTTCATGTGAAATCATGAGAATTATTAGTCTTATGATAACCATGATAAAGATAAATAATAATATAATAATTTGGTTACAATGCAATTAACAATACAAAAAAATGTGGATAGAATCATACATGTAATTTATTGAATGGAATGGGAGTTTGTTATAAGTTTGGAATAAATGGCCATCAAGATAATTAATTTAAGGGGAAGAAAAAAATCGATGATGTTCAATGATTCAACTATAAATATGTTTTTTTATTCAATTAATTATCCCATGCTTCACGAGAATCTACCAGAGACGAATCCAAATAGAGATGGCCAAGAAAATTCAATCACTACGATTTATGCAGAAGTACCCAATGATTTGGTGGAAGGTAAATTAATCCTATCTCAAAATTTGTCCAATGATTTATTTCATTTTAGATAATCATACACTTTTCAATCTTCCAAACTTTCCCACAGAATTATATATTACATTGTTGATTTAATAGAGTTTTTTAATCAAGAAACCTATGGTATGTCCCATTGAAATATAAATGTGTTGGATAATTCCTGTTATAGATTATAATCATGATTGTTTTCTGACCTTATCATCATTTCTGCGGTTTTAATTTTTATAACTCTATATATGGCCTAGATTTAAAAATATTATTTGAAAATTTATTGCAACAATAATGATAAAATTATTTCTAAGGAAAATGTATAATTCATTATCATTAGTGAAGAAACATCATAATATTATTCTTATCATGATCTGCCCACAATAGCTCAAATAAATGAAATTTCAGGGGAGGAAGAGAAAATAACTTTTTCAAATGAGGGAGGTAATATTCAAATTGAGGATGTAACCATTATATTGTAATACATATATGAATTTCCTGAGGAATTATTGAGACATACCAGGGAGTTTAAATTTGAGTTTTCAATTTATTTAATCTCAGATAAAAGACTAATATCAATGAATCAATATTGACAGGACACTATAGAATTATTGGAGCTAAATAAACAATTATAGTGGTTTTGTAATAATGTATTTACTCACTAAAATGTTTATCCATATGGGGAAAATTTTCTATTTCTTAGGAATAAATACCGATCAAAGATGTTGTGAATTTACTGTAGAGAAATCAATACTATTAAAATAAATAACATGTCTCCACTACCTCACATTGATGATTTATTTGATCAAATTCAATGATCTCAATATTTTTCATAGATTGAATTTTATTTTTTATATAATAATTTTCAAGTAAAGTAGTAACACATTGAAAAGATAGTTTTTTAGATGAGGTTTGAAAATTACGAGTTTACAATAATCCCCTTTTTATGGACTAATGCACCATTTATTTTAATGGGTATGAGGAATATAATATTTGTGGAATATATTTATTATTTTTTGTGGTACTAATTGGTGGTATTATGGTATATTATAAAACATATTAGGACTATAATAATCAATTTAGGATTATTCTTGAGACTCACATTTGAAAAGAGTTATATGTAAAATTTAACTAGAGTATTTGTTTTGTATTAAGAAATTTCTTTTCATGGATTTATTGTCTCTCTAGATGGACCCATAATTGTTCATTAAAATATAAAATTACACCAAGAATGGACTAAAATAATGAAAATAACGTAGTAAATTAATATAATTACTTTAGTAGGTTTCTATGGGTGTGTCGTTCAGAATTTTTCTGATTGGCTAACTTGTTAACCAAACTCAAATGTAAAGGGGTTGTGTTATAAATGTAAAATTAATGTGAAGAATGTTTTGAATATTGAGGGGAAGATTATTTAATGCTTTGATTTTTAATACAATATTAGGAAATGATGGTTTTGTGATATATAACAGTGCAATGAAGAAAGTGCAATGTTTTTCATTTATACAACATTATAAAATTATTTACTATATATTAATGTAGTTTAAGATTCATCAGACAAATAAACAGACTCATGATCTTGTGTTGGAATCCATAATCATTTATCCAAATATATAGAGACACAATAATTTTGGAGAAAATCTTGAGATATATATGGAACAAAATATTTGGAAACAAATTATTACATAGAATGAGCACAAAATGTGGAAAATATTATTATTCCAGTTAATCAAGGAATTTGATTACTCAATACAGTAGAACCAATGAAATGGAAATATAGAAGATGATGCATTGAGAAGGAAATATAATGTAGATTTGGCCAAAATGAGTATTTATAGATACCAAATGTTCATGAGTTTATTAAATAAATATATTTTATTTTTTAATGAAGGAGAAATGTCAATCCATTATAAAATGATTTCTAAACCATGATTAATAGAGGATATATCAAGTTATCAATGTTATTATTACAATTTTCAAATGAAATCTTAAACTATTAAAGATGGAAAATTATCATAATTACTGTATCAATATAGAACTATGAAATTTTGAATGAGTTAATGTGTTCCATAAATACCTCAGCTAAAAAGGGAACTATTATATGATTCACATAGGTTAAATTTCAATATAGACCTTATTTGAACCAATATGTATTGAGACCTAGAGGAAAATTTATATTTGGATAATATATAGTGTAAATTTTTTGACAATGTGTCATGATGTTTGTATTGTCAAAATGTTAAGGATGAGGGAAAACATCATGGAGGATTCATGTAACCCTTAGCTATTCCTATGAAGTAGTGAGATAAAATCACTATGTATTTCATCACTAAATTAACAATTACTCCCAGAATGAATTATGTGATATGGGTTTTTGTTGATAATATTAAAAAATCAAAAATATTTATTTCTATAAGGGAATATTAACATCTTTGGAGCCTTACAGTTCTCTATATTAATGATGTTGTAAGACAAAGTAGTATACCTCTATCAATTATATCTGATCAAGATAATCATTTCACACGAAAAATGTGCAAGATTATTCAAAAGGATTGGGATAATTAGCTTCTTTTGTGAGATTCTTATCCCCTATAAACCAACAGAATGTTTTAAAATACTATTTAAACATTGGAACACATGTTGATATCATACTCACATAACATTCAATGTTTGTGGGATCATTATTTACAATATTTAGAGATTTAATATAATAATAGTTTCCATTATCTTATTAAAATCGATTAAAATGGAACATTATGTGGAAATAGATGTCATACTACAACTATTTGGGATGGAGTTGGTAAGAGGAACCTTTTAGGACACCAAATTATTAAAGATACAATGAAAAGGGTAATAACTATCAATGTTGATATTAATGTAGGTCAAACTAGAAAAAATAGGTATATTGAAAACAAGAGAAAGGATTAATAATTATTTGTGGGAGATCATGCCCTTATGAATGCATCTTTGAGAAGGTGTTTCATATGGTTCTATATGAAATTAAAAATAATGCCCATGTACATCATACCATTTAACATTATGGAATCAATTGGAGTGGTAGTTTAATGATTAGTAATTCCACTGAGTCTCTACGATGTCCATCATGTGTTCCATATATAATTGTTAAGTATATGCCTCACCCAACCCATATTCCCAACCACGATGAAATTTACTTCGTGCATGTTTTTCTTATTGTAATGAGCCTATATTTATTCTTATCACTATATAGTATGTATTGATAAATTGAACAACATGATTGGTATAATTAATTTGGATAAATAATAAAATGGGATAAACATAATGAGAAACTAAGGATGCTATGAAACAAACTACCCCCATTAGTTTAGAAGGAAATATTCATTAAATACTTCAAGGAAACAATTTTCATACGATGGAAAAAAACAATACAACAATATTTTTCTCTATGTATCATCTTATATAAATTCAATTTAGTTGATATTTTACAAAATACCGAGCATAAATGAAACATGGTATAATATAAATTAATAACATAACTATTAGTAATAGTAATGTGGACCTTAAAATAATAACATCACCTATGAAGGTATAAAAAGTCTTTTGGAATCTCATAAATGAAAATATGATATATTTATATAATATAATAAGAAAATATATTTTTAAAAATGATAAATTAAGTGTGGGTATTTTTATGAAATGTAAATTTTTATTTATAAATTTATAATTAATATAATAATTTTAATGGAATTTTATAGTCATAAAATAGATTCATAAAATAACATTTTGTTGTATTATAATTAGAATATAAAATTATTATACAATAATTAAATGTCCAATTTGTTGTACAATTATTTATAATATTTAAAACTGTATTACAAAATAATGGAGGAAATTAATTAAGAATTATATTTCTCATATTTATAATATTATTTTCCTAAAAAGAGTGAATTTTTTAAATATACATGTTGTATAATGGTAGGGGTAATGTTTTTTTACTTTTCTAAATTGTAGATTTTTTTTTGGATAGTTAAATAGCGTAATTTATAGTATTCAACCGTATAAGTAAAATTATGTATTATTAAGTCATTTATGATGTATGTATAATTTAAAACCATATTATATAGAAATCCCCTACTATTGGAACTATAATTCGTCCCATGAATCAAAACTTTTGAGAGTCTTGAGGCTAAATTTAATAACAAATGAATAAATTAATAAAAAAACACCCTCTAATCCACTATAAATACCACCCTTACTACTCACTCCTAAAAATTGGATATTTATTATATTCTAACTAATTCCTCTTCCAATAATCATTCATATTTTCTAGTTTTTCTTGTTTTACCAAATGATGATATCCTAGTGTCTTATGGAGTTTTGGAATTAGACAATATTTGAGAGGTAAAAACATCATTTTTTCTATTTTCTTTTCTTTTGTTTTCTTAATTTCTCCACACGTAAATTTATAAAAATATTTAATTATTAATACCAATATCTTAAAGATATTAGAATTATAATTTTTTAATGGAATATTCACCATCAAATCTTTCCTCTTCTTGTTTTAATATAAAAATAAAAACATCATCTTTGACGTGTCGATTCACCACCTTTGTGGATGAAGAGTTTTAATTTTCCATTACATGATTCAAGGGTGGTTATAAAATAATTTTTATAGTTAACCTAGATTACATAATGTGTATTAAAACTTATTTATTGTTCTATAAATATTATATTAACATAGTATTAAATATATTGATAGTAGATCGTGATGGTCGAACTAAAATGAAATAATAATTTTAACTAATGTTTTATCTAATGAATCATACTCATACCATATAAACAAATTTTATATATTGGCCATTTAAAATCATGTAATTATATTAATATCATTAAAATCTACTTCTGGAGTTTGGCTTCTATTTGGAAAAAATTCTCTTAATTTTACCCAAAGGAACCAACCATAAAATAATGAAATGAATTCTCCCAAGACAATGAAACTAAACATTATTAATCATTGGAATGTACATAAATGATATTAATAAAATTATAATAAACAATATATTTTCTAATTAGGTATTGTATATATGTCATTATATTAAAATTTTTTCTAACACTAGGCTACTAGGGTTGCAGTTGTGAAATGGTGATATCTCACAAAAAATTTCAAACAGATAGTGTAGGGGTAAAAACATTTATAAGGAGATAGATAAAAATTATACCATTTATTAGGAGAATATGACACAATACAATTTTTCATATACACAATTTTCAATGTTGTGAATTGCATGTAATTTTTTGGACATAGTGTTGTAATTGATATGAAATATGAAAATTATCATAATTATGTCATTGAAAATGAAAAAAGATGATTTAGGTTATGGTTAAATGTGATTAAAATAGATTTAAGTGAATTTATATTACCCTGATTACAATTAAAGAATATTATTTAAGCTTATATAATAAACTAATATAGGTATTCATATATTATTGGTAGAGGAATGAAGAATGAATATTATGATAAAGAGATTAAATGGGTTTTTTTAATAGAATCATAATGATGTTTTGAACATATTATTGATACTGGATAAGATTATAGAGGATTTTGGGTCTTGGATATTATGAAATAGACATGATGTCATGTTGGAGAAAATCCATGTGCAACATCCTGTACAACAACTTGATTTGAAAATAAAAGAGTCTATTAAATAATATTATTGTTGAATCACATTGTGATATAATTTAATTCACACTCTAATGAGACAAATAAGAGAAAATATTTATTGATATAAATATTTAATCTCTAATCCATGATATAGTATCGTAAATTTTTACAATTTTGGAATTTTCTTGTAAGTTCCATGGGGTGACAAGTGGTGGTATCGTTCTAAATAGGGCGTTATTCATGAATAATAATGTGAATCGTGATAAAAGTATAATCATAGAAAAAACTAAAATGTTTAGTCATTTAGAATCCAATATTTTTAAATGTCACGTGATGTTTTATTTAGATAATTAATCACTCACACTATTAATTTTGTGGTTATACAATTATAGAACATCCAAACATCATTTTCAATTTATTTTATGGATAATACAAGGACATATATTTGGAATCCACTGAAGACTGTGACGAATTTGATTTTTTCTAATATATAAGACATATAGATGAGTGTTATAATATTCATGAATCCTTGATAGATCATGATAATTGATGTATATATTGTGATATGAAAAATCCCAATAAGTAGTTAATCTATATTATTGTTAAAAGTGTACTCATTCAACAAGCCCAGAGTTACAATATTCTCATTTTGAGACCACTGCGAAAGAGTCCCCACTACATGGATGGTTAATTCTTAAGAGATAATTGTGTATACAATATCCATTAAATAATGGCACTTAAGGAATATAAAGGAATGATCATAAAAGTTGGAATGCATCTAATTAGTTTCCATTATCATTGGTATATTTTTAAATATTTAATATTATTGTATTAATACAATTCTATTATATCTAAAAATTTATTAATCAAGGATAATAAGACATTAATGTATAAAATTTGGTAATAACCATTAAACACCATGTCCATAACCACTTGACAACAAGAGTTCCGGGAACATTGGAATACTCATTTCATAATATTTAAATTCTATATATTTTATACCCCTCATCATGATCATCCTTAGTTTTTTTAATGTGATATCTATAAAAATAAGATATGTGGGTAAAGAGTAAATAATGGTATAAAAAATTATATAATTAATTTTTTTAAATATCAACAACTAATACAATTTTTGTGGTCCTGTTTATATCCATTGGGACCAAATATTTTAATAAGGCCATTTTTCCTTAAGGATCAAAAACTCTATTTACTATATAACCCCTATGATGCTAAATAATAAATATGTGAGTTGACATTACAATAGACGGTTCCAAGTATTCACATACAGATCACAATATTTTTAATGTGATAATAGTTTTTTTGCTTTGGGTGAATTGTTAGAAAAATATGTGATTTCATTGATATATGATTTAAATTATGTATTAAAATAAAACTATTGAGAAATTATATATATTTTATTAATATGTTTAATTTGATAGATCAATTTCAAAAAATATCTTACTATTAATGTTCAAAAGGTTATTTAAAATATATTTTCATTACTCCCTAACATCATGAAGTTCGATTTTAATTATTTCTCTACTAGTTAGAAATGGAATTATTCTTTTGGAATGATGGATTATATTTTCATAAAAGAAAATTATAAATCGAACAAAAATGTAAGAATATAAATAATTAAAATTGATGTGGGTTGGTAAATCATATATGGTAATTATTTATAAAAATTTGATTCATCAGATATAAGAAACAAAATGTTTATGGTGAGGTTTCAATTCAAAATTGTTAACCTAATTTAGATTAACATGATATATATTTAATTAGTTTTAATGCCACCAAATTGAATGATGATATATATATCTACAAATTATAATTTATGACTCACTAAGCTACCAATTCACTATAATGCTTCAATCACAAGGACGTGAAAAATATTTTATTAAAAACATGACATGATTTTGTAAAATTATGGAATAGTAAATCTATCGTGGTAAATGGTATGAATTATAATATAAGGACCTAGACATAAAAATTACATAATCTTGAGTTATGTCTAGAATTCACATTGAGGATCTCTTCATGTTTATATTTTTTTTGAATTATTCCATATCTATTACATTACATTTCAAATTTTATAATGTAGACACTTCTATTCTATCCAAATGTTTTCACAACAGTAAAAATCCTTTTATAAAACTATAATTATTTTCTTGATATGAATCTTCTTGATTTCTTTATGTCTCTTACCCTTCCTTATACCCTGTCAAAAACATTTCAAAAACATTGGATGAGCCTAAAAATCTTGGTAAGGGTTATAAAAAAGGAATGATAATATTAATCCATTAATACATACAAATCATTGAAATCATACTTTTCAATCATAAAAAAATATCTTTTACATAACTCATGGAATCATAAGATTTATGAATAACATATAGATATCCTCAAACATAAAGGAAAATTGTGGCATCCATAATGTACATACATTGTATCTTTCACAGCTATATAGGGTGTTACTTTTGGAATACCATCATAGAATATGACCTAAATACATTAATAAATCATTAATTTTTACCTCCTTCATGTTACCCAATGAATTGGAGAGCCATCTTGGGCTCACCTTCGCTAGGTTTACCATGTAATCCCCCATATACATAACCAATTCCCATGAAATTTAACATATTCATGACACATATATAATCATAAAAAAAATATTCCATTTTATAATTGCAATCAAAATATATCATTTCATGATATTAACATAATCAATGATTTCCCAAAACTATTTTCAATACAAAATTATGTACAAATTGTATATGGTATTTATTTTCCTTTAAAAAAACTTAAAGTTTGTTAAGGTATCAAAATATCAAATAATACATGTCGTGGTGTAAAGGTCATTGTCACTACATGTGTTAAAAAGAAACATTCCTTTTTTATTTAGAAAAATAATTCCTAGAAAAATATTCTATTTTTAAATCATTGAATTAAATTAAAATTAAAATTTTATAATTATACAATTTATAAAATAAGGTCATATATAAACAATAATATGCTTCAATGAATTTAGATTTAGATGAAGACCCTTACATAGATCATATCATTAGATTAAGGATAAATCTATAACATAATTATGTGTGAAAATTATAAATACACCAAATATAAGCGGGTATTAAGTGTAAAACTAGCATAGGTCATTCCTATATTTTATTAAAAACCAAAACCAAAGACATGGATATTTAACTCAATGAATGGAGATTAAGCTATGATTTCCCTTACAATGTTCATATAAAGGACATAAGAAGTTTTCAATGGGCTGATTATGTGGGAAAATGTATATCTACCCAAAGGGAACTGGAAATTATTACATAAATAAACAAACAATTATCCCACACATAATATATGCATAATATTATCAACTATATATGCGTAAAATCTAATGAGTTGAAACTGACTTTAGAAATTCCCTTATGAAAATTTTAGAGTTTAACGACGTCACATAAAAATCCAGAAAATGCGTTGATGAGAGAGAAAAGGGTATCTCATGACATGTAAATACATTTTAGATAAATAATTATATATAATAACATATCCCAACATAAGAAATTGATAATTTAAAGACATAATATAAAATAAGTCTTTTACTAAAAGTGGAGGGTGAAAGGTTCCATTACCTTTAGTTTGACATGTCTCATAATTTCATTATATTATTATTAATATAATTTCTAAACGCATAAGAACCTTTTCAGGTTTATTATTCCATTTATATAAATTATTCCCTCTCAATAATAATAAAGAAATTATTCATGTTCATATCAATGTTTTTTCGATGTTCGGTAGTTTAGTCAAAAATTAACTTGTTATAATTACAAATTATCCATGTGGTCAAAAGTCTATTATCTCCATAATCAAACTCTTGATCTAAATATCATATTAATCTAGTATATATGAATTAATATCTAGTATATATGAAATTATAATAGTCAATAACATTCTGAGATAAGAAATGAAATTGCATCGTTCATGGAGGCGGTAAGTCTTATGTTCGCATGAATGCTACTTTTATTTCTTAGTCATATTTAAAGGAATGAAAACGAAATGATACATAGATATATTATAATTATAGTAAAATAAAATATTTTATATATGTTACATATTTTCATTAAATACATTCTATTTACGTTTCGTGTACGGCATGAAAGAGTAATATCACCTTGAGGGGAGATAGTCCGCACATCGTCAAATGAAAGTATTATATTTACACATAATAGAATTCATAAAGGTATATAGTAAATGATACATACATAATAATAGAGACAATATAAATGTAATTTATATCATATATAAATACATTTACATCATTATGGCCACCATGGAAGGTGGTAGGAGAAATTTGAATAATTATTGCTTCGCGAGGCAGTAGTTCATCGTACACAGAAATTGTATGTTAGTATTTATTATATGGAGGTGTTTGTAAGTGTAGATATAATTAATCTCAAAAAATAATAATAATATAATAAGGATACTGGGTTTTAAATTTAATTAAATAATAAAAACATCATAGGTATTGGAGAAGGAAAATAAAGAAACATAACTTTATAGAAGACGTTAACTCTAAACCGGGTAACTTATTTTTATTTTCACTAAAAGGCATTCATGAATAGACTTATTCCAAAGGTAAGGATTATAGGAGGAAGAGTGACATTTTTGGATCATATTAGGGCATAATTTTGTCGAGCCAAGGGGATTTAAATGTGTGATTAATGGATATAGGTGATGCCTTATTATAAGACGGAGAAGGGGAACTTTAAAAAGTTATTGAAATATTATTTTATTATAAAATTATTTTCGGATTCAAATGGCCCCAAGGTAATTTATTTAAAATATATGATTCATTTGGGTTTAAAAACTCTCAACAAATAGACTTTAGATATGTCTAGGTAAAATATTTATCATTATCTTTTATCTTTAACCTATAGTTAACAAATTTAACTCTTACCATGTCTTCTTGTATATTCATACTATATGGTTTATAAAGTTACTAAAAAAATACAATAAAAAATGAAGTGGTACATTAATGGAATTTTAAACATTTTCTATGTCATTTTTCAAAATATTATATTTTCAGGACTATTATATCATTTAATGAAATTATATTTGTTTTAAAAACTCTATTGTGTCTATTTTTATAACATTTATATCACGAATTTTTTAAAAATCCATAACAACCTGATTATTTCGAAAAAAACAATTAATTAAAAAATAAGAAGACATAATATTCTATAAAAATCATTTATGGTATAAAAATTATTTAAATATATTTATTTTAATATTTATAATCTCATTTATTTAAATCATTCACTAATAAGGTAATCACTACATCATCATTATGTCATATATATATATATATATATATATATGATGCCTAAATATTATCAATAAAATAAATTAATTTAGTAAATATTTTTGTATTTCTAATGACTATTTATAGTCTAATATATAACTTATATAACCCCATATAAAAATTGATTTTTTAAAAGATACATGATTATGTAATATTTTTCATTACTTAGAATTAATTTTTATAAAATGTTATTATCACTCCCATATGTATCCATGAGGTCCCAAAATAAACCCATGCATTCTCATGGTCATAAATATCTAATACAATAGTATTAGGAATTTTTTGAGTAGTGCCATATTTTTATAATATTATTTTGTACCCTTATTTACCCTATTTGACTTTTGACGATGGTATATAAAATAATTACTGAAGATAATATTCACAATTTAAAGAAAAAACCTACGTATTCAAACAATTTGGACCATATGATTCCAAATATGGATTCAATTTTTCCAAATTCAAAACACGAAAGTTGCATTAAATAATTTAAAATTAATTCCCTTTGTTAATAACAAAAACTCTATTTTTCTGAAATAAAAACTAACAAAATATAGGCATGTGTTTATTTCCAATTTCAAAGTGAAATTACATGAAATTTAAAAAATTTATTAAATGATAAAAATATAATCTAATTATATTTTAAAACCTACAAAAAGTTCAATAGAAAAATATTAATAAATTATATTAAAAGTAACTTTTTATTTAAAATGTCTTAGTTTTACTATGTATTAATGAAAGAAACATTACCAGAAAATTATTAAAATTGTATCCAAAGTAAATTTTTTCATCTCTATTCTATAAACGAATTCTATTTTGTCGAATATAAAATATAAAGGTAAAATATATATATTTAAAAATAGTTCTCCATCAAAATTTGGTAAAACGACATTCAGAATTATTAGCGTATACCTTGCTTAAAATCATATTCGTTCATAATTTAAGCCTCTAAAATTTATCGGATAAATGTAATGAAAATTAGAAAACATGTATAATCATATTGAAGTTAGTTCTATTAATTCTTTCCAATACAATGGCTAGGTGTTAACTACTATTTAAAATAATAATAATATTATATTATTTTAGGTATAACTCAATGTTGTGTGCAACGTAAGATTTGAATGAGACACGCTGTTGTGCATTGAGTACGCAATCAAAAAAAACATCCCCTTTAATGTAAAAAAATATTTTATTCATAAATATTAATTTAAATTAAAAATGTATTGTTCTATAAATACATGAGTCATTACATCCTTTTACCCTTTTGAAAATTGCGTCCTCACAATTTTATAATTGGTCTTAGAAACTTCATTGAAAGCCCCAAATTAATATAAAATTCAATAAAATTATGACCGTAAAAGAGAGTGAAGTTCAAAGGTCACCCTAGATAACCCATACTATGATTCCATGTAGGAAAACCTGGATATAGAAGAATAACTAACCATCAATTGTTGATGAACATTGATAGAAAAATGACCAGGAGAAGGTTAACCACCAAAAAATCACAAACTTGTGATATGTTAAATGGTTTTCGATTTCCCAACAAGAAAATGAAATATATAATGTTTATATTTTCAATTTCCTTTTCATAAAGTTATAGAATTTATTTAAGATATTTACTATGAACATAAGGATTTATACTTTCATTTCTAGTATAGTTTCATCTTTTATTAAATTTCTACCACAAACTCATCTTTTCTTCAAATGATGAGTATTCAAGATGATTTGATCACACTTGAAGCATTATAATCTAGTTATTTAGAATCTCATAATCCAAAAGAGATAAAATATAAATTTCCCATATCATTATACATTAACCAAAACCAAAATGTATAGTTTGAGATCATATAATACCCAAAAGGATAAACTTTTATAAATAGAAATAATACACCAAAATAGAACAAACAATACCCAATGTTGAAAAAAGTCCTATAAATACAAAATTTTCTTTTAAATTCTTCAAAATAATCCAAAAAATATTGAAACTCAAAATTCATATGGATTTCATCAAATAATCTTCAATTATAAATCTTATCATTTGTCACTAAATAACACCAAAAACTACTTGTAATGTCTCATACTGAAAAGTAATTAACCAAATCACATATTCTCAATGATAGGTTAATCATTTACATAAATAACCCAAATATCCATATATACAAAATAAAACACAGATTCATCAAAGATAATATTACAATAGTTACTCAACAAATAAAATCCCATAGTATTATATTTTTCTTAGACATATAGTATTCCCAAAAGAGAGATTGTCCTCCAAAATAACATTTATCACTTTATCGCAATTTTGTTTTCCTATACTAGGTATATCAATTTGATATAACATATGTTCCAAAATAAAACTATTCTTGATTAATAAAATAAGTTAACTAAAATGAATAAGTCATACTAAATAGGGATTTCCCATAGGCCAGTTGTAGGTGATGCTCCTTTGTCGCCCTTTCGTAGTGGGTTCAATTTCTGTGTCTTTGACGAAATAGACGTGTTGTCACCCATCCTATGGTTTCACTTTATTCAAAAACATTATCATTCTATTAAAAATATAAAATATAATACAATTTCGTCACAAATTACCATAACTTAATTTATCACAATGGTTATTTAATACCACTCATTTTGCATACAAAAATGTAATAAACATTAATCACCTCAAAAAAAATTATATGAACCCATAAGTTTATCAAAATTATTTCCACATTAGGAAAGGTAATTCTTCCTTCAATAAAATATTCACATATCAAACATCAGGGTTACACACATTAGAAAAATCCTTTCAAATTTAATCGCATCATTAAAAAACCATTAACAAATTAAAACATTTCACATTCCTACAAACTAAAATAACTCTTGAAGTCTTTATATGTAGACTTCTTATTCAATAAGTGCTCTTCAAAATCCATTAACTATTAATGTACACATTATTTCATAATACATCATTTCCCAATATTGAATATCATAATCTCTTATAAATATCAACCAATGAATCTTCACTCTTGATGGATAAGAAAATAAATCATACCTTGAATCCATATATAATGATCTTCAGGATGTTCCCATTCCCTTTCTGCATGTTTTCATACTTTCAAAAACTAAACATTCTCTTCACTTCTGTAATATAACTTTTTAGAAGAGTTGAAAAAATTGAGATCTTCAAATCATATGAAAAAGATACCATAACACATAAAATTGTTTTACATATGACTAGGTGTGGGATAACTCAAAAAAAATTCTTTCATGTGATTTGAATACTCAAGAAGCTATAAAAATAATTACAACAAGAATCTTCTATAATAGTTATAATCATCTAATAGAGGAGGGATAATTAAGATTTTCAAAATCTATTTCCCACTATCTTGACAAATGATCGTTAATATGCTAAAAAAATCAACACTTACAATGAAACAAAATATTATTTTGAAAAAAGAACCCCCTATAGGGTAAATATAACATAAAAACATTTATACTACTATAATACACCAACCTCGTTATAGTTCTAAATATATGTTTATATCAAAACAAACTATTTTACCATTACCCTCCAAAAGATTCTATATGATAACAATCAACTTGGTTATATGCAATAATTTACCTACGCCCAGATAACACCCAAAATCTAGAGCTATCTAAACTGACAACTGATACAAATTTTACTGCCCCAACCTTAAATATAAAATAATCTTTCATAATGTCAAGAATTCACATTTAGGATCTTTTCCAGTTTAGTGTCTTATAGAAATATCATATAACTATGACAATATTTATCAAATATTAAAAAGATCACCCTTCTACTCTATCCAATATTTTTCATTACAATTAAACTACATAAATAAAAAAATAATTATTTTATTGATATAAATCTTCTTAAATTATTCCTTTCTCTTACCAATCCTTATTCTCGTGAAGAAATTTTCAAAATCATTGGATCAATATAAAAACAAATTAAGTTTTATAAAGTAAATAAAACATTATTCTATCAATGCATATAAATCAATGAAATCATACTTTTCAATCATAAATCATATCCTCTTTAACATATATCATGAAGTCCTAAGAATTATGCATAAAATATAGAAATAGTAAATCTTAAAGGTAAATTGTGCAATCCATAACATAGTGACATAGTAGCTTTTTCTGATATATTGAGAGTTATGTTTGGAATACACATCACAATATATTCACTAAATCTATTAGGAGAAACATTAAAATTTATCTCTTTCATGTTACCCAATTCATTGTAGAGCTATCTCGGCCTCACCCTCCCTAGGTCTATCAGGAAACCACCCGTATACAAAAACAATTCATAATAACCTTAACATATTCATAACAAATAAAACAAGCATAAAAGAAAGATAAAATTTCCAAATTGCAATCAAAACATATCAGTTCAAGATATAAATATAATCAATGCATTATAAAAACCTATTTTAATTCCAAAATATGTAAAAAAGTTATATGGAATTTATTTTCCTTTTAAAACATTACAGCTTGTTATGGAAACCAAATATCAAATAATGATTACATTAGTGAAAAGGTCTTTGCTACCACGTACGTTAAAAAGAATCATTTCTTTTGTCATTTAGTAATAATATTCATAGAAAAATATTTCTTTCGAAAATATTGGAATTATATTAAATTAATAAGGGTATAGTTATACAGCTTATAAAAGAATGTCTTATATAAACAAAAACCTACCTCAACAAAAAATATAGAGATGAAGTCCCTTACAATGTTTGTATCATTAGATTAAGGATAAACAAATGGCATAATTATGTGTGAATGATATAAATACACCCAATATAAGTGTATATTATGTTTTAAAAAATAATAGTTCATTCTCAAATATTCATTTAAAACCAAACCAACGACATGGATATTTAACTCAATGAATGGGTATTGAGCTACGATTACCCTTACAATGTTCTTATAAATGAAATATGGATTTATCAATGGGGTGATTATGTGTTGAAAATGTATACCCACATAATGGGAAGTGGTAGCTAAAACATAAACAAATAAAAAGTGATTCTAGGAATAATATTTTCAAAATATAATCTACGAAGTATTCTTAAAACCCAATGACTAGAAATTGAGTTTAGAAATTCCCTTAAGAAAAGTCACAGCCTAACATTGTCACATAAAAATTCAGAAAATGATTTACTGAGAGAGAAAAGTTTATCTCAACACATGGACATAAAATGGACCGAAATAATGATATATAAGAACATATACTAATATAAGAATATGGATATTACAATACATAACATAAATGAAATCTTTGAATATAAGTGGAGGGTGAAAGGTTCCCTTACCATGAGTCTAAATTGTCTTGTTTGTTCTTTATATTCCTAAATATTAAACATAAGTAAATTTATACTTTATTTTGAAACATTTTAATGTATATTATTCCTTTTATATCTCTAATTACCTTTCTATAATAATAATATAATTAGTCACATTCATATCATTTGTTTTATCGATGTTCGGTACATAAGTTAAAATGAACTTGATATAATTACAAATTGTCCACTTTGTCAAAAGTAAATTTTCTCCAGAATATTATTAATGACTCAAATAAAATTTACATCAAGTATATATATACTTAGATCCATTATATAGGTATTTATAATATTCCATAGCATTTGGAGATAATATATTAAATACATCATACATGGAGATGGTAAGTCGTACGTACACATGAATGCTACTTTCAGTTCAAATTCATATTTAATTGAATAAAAACTAAATGATACATAGGTATATTATAATTCTAGTATAATATCATATATTATATATTTTACATATTTTCATTAAAACTATCCTTTATATGTTCCATGTATGTCATGAAAAATTCATATAACATTGATGGGGCGGCAGTACACACACTCTCAAATAAAATTAGCATATTTAAACGTAATGGAAATAATAAAGGTATAATGTTAATAAAAAATAATGTAGAATATATACAATGTAATATTTAATATATATCATATATAAATACAGTACCATCATTATGGCCACCATGATAGGTTGTTGGAGAAAATTGAACAATCATTGTTTCGTGAGGCACTAGTTCACCGTAACATAGGAGGTGGTTAGTGAAGTTCAAATTATTCTCATAAAAACATCATAATATACTAAATCTACAAGTCATGTTATGTAATAAATTAATAATAATACCATATTGCTTAGATACTGAAAATGAAGGAAAGGAACTTGAGAGAATATGTTACCTCTACATCATGTAACTTATTTTGATTTAATCCAAAAGTCAATATTAAATTGCCTTATGGCCAAGGTAAGGAATCTAGGAGGAAGAGACTGATGGTGGGAGAATATCTAGGATTAATTTGGAGAATCCATGGTCATTGAGAGGTGTGATTATATGGGAATAATTTATGCCCTTTTATAAGAGGGAGTAGGGGCACTTTAGGAAGGTATTGAAATATTATTTTGTTACAAAATGATTTTCGGTTTCAAATGGTCCCAAAGTCATTTATTTAAAATATAAAATTAGTTTGGGTTGAAACACTCTCAAACAGTATGTTGTAAACATATATAGTTCTCAAATCTAACCTTATCTTTTAGATTTAACACTTAGTTAACTAATTTAACTCTTATAATGTCCTTTTTATTATTCATACTATATAGTCAATAAAGTTACAATAATATTCTAATAGAAAATAATGTGGTTTATTAATTCCATGTTAAACATTATATAATTAATTTTTCCAAATATTAAAATATTAGGACTATTATATCATTTAATAAAATTGTATTTGTTTTAAAAACTCATTTGTGATGATTTTTATAACATTCATATCACAGCTTTTCTAAAAATCCATAACAAATTTATTCATTATAAAAAACCAAATTAATTGAAATATATGAATTTATACTAATCCATATAATTCTTGGATGGAACAAAAATATTTAAAATAAATATATTTTATTACTTATAATATGATTTATTTAAATCACTCATTAATATGGTAATAACATCATCATAACGGTGTCATAAATATATTTATTTATAAGATGTTCTAAAATTAAATATAAAATAAAATGATGTAGTAAATCATTTTGTAATTTTAATGACTATTTATGGTGTAAGTGATAACTTATAGAACCCCCTATATTTTTTTAAAAGATACATGTTTTAGTTATATTTATCATTATTTTAAATTAATTCTAATAAAATTGCATTATCATTCCAAAGTGGGTCCATGTGGTCCTAAAATTAACCCAATGATGCCTATGGTCATACATATCTAATCCAATAGAATTCGGACATGTGTTAGGGCAGTTTAATATTATTATAACATTATTTATAACCAGTATTACTCGAATTTTCTATTAACCATGGTAAATAAAATAATTACACAGGTTACTATTCATAAATTCAAAAAACAAAAAGTACATATTCACACAATTCTGAAATTTTGATTCCAAAATATAGAATCCACTTATCCATATTCAAAACATTTAAGTAGCAGTAATAAATTTAAAATTATTTCCAATTGTCAAAACCTTAAAAGTAGGTTTTTAAGATGTAAAAACTATCAAAACATTGACATGTTTATATGTCCAATTTCATTGTAAATTTACAAAAAATGAAAAAATTATTAAATGTTCTAAGTATAATAGAATTAATCATTAAAACAAATTAAAAGGAAAATCTAACTATATAAATAAATTAGATGAAAAGGTAGGTTAGAATTAAAATTTTGTATTTTTACTATTCATTAAAAAAATGATCTTTATCAGAAAATTACCACAATTTTTTCCTATGTAATTTTTAAATCTCGATTCTATAGAATATGTTTATTTTTTCAAATATAACATCTAAAAGTAAAAAACTTTATTTGAAATGGGTTATCCATTAAATGTATGTAAAATGGCCTTTTAAAAATATTATTGTATTTTAGGCTTAAAATCAGATTCGTTATTATTTTAACTCTCTAAAATTTTTCAAATAAATTTAAATACATTTAATAAACATGTATAATAATATTATAGTTATTTATTTTCATCCTCACAAATAAAATGACTAGGCATTAACTACCATTTAAAATAAAAAATTATTTTATTATTTTTTGATATAACTCAATGTTTTGTGCAATATAAGATTTCAATGAAACTCGTTGTTACGTGTTGAGTACACTATTAGAAAAACAATTCTCTTTAATGTAATAATAATATCGTATTCATAAATTCTAATTGAAATGAAAAAAATATTATTCTATAAATACATTGGTCATTATATATCATCCTTTGAATTTGACAGGTTGTGAAAGTTTCATGTCTATATTGTATCAAGATCATATTGTAAAATCATTTGAGAAAAATAATCTTATTCATTAGTTTTGAAAAAAATGAAGATATTTTAGAAATTAATAATAGTATTTCTAGTGTCGAAAATCTATAGAATCTTTTTACAATTCATAGTGGTGAAATATTAATTATTTGAGTGGGATTTATTCTATTTTTAACTTTCTAACATGGAAGAAACATATTAGTTAATGCGACTAATGTAATATAAATTCATATTTGATAGTTCACATTAATTTATTTTCTTGAGAGAATGATGAATATGAAAAATGATTTTAAAAGGATCCTAAAAAAATATAATTTTGACAATTCTAGTTGTAAAATCGGGAATTTGGTAGAGGTCAATGAAAAATACTATTGAAAAATATGATGTTTCTATAAAGGAGAATTAAAATAGAGGAAATAATCTATTGTAATATAATGAAAACACATATATTATAGAAGACACAATGAAAAAAATTCGGTCTCTCATATTTTGGTTTCGTGGAGCACAAACTAAGTAACCAGTGGAATAAAATTTGATTTGTAAAATATAAGAAGAAGAAGATATCTCAATAGTCTAAATAGATGGAAAAATTGTATATCGACTTTGGTGTACTAGTGGAGACATTTAATTGGTATAAACACAAGGGAATAATTTCCATGTATTTTATTTCATTACTATCAATGTAGTTATATTTAATGGTTAACTCAAATTATTTTATGTAAAGGAGGCATATTGATATTTTTTAAGGGTGGATGAGGAAATGAATGTGGATATCGCTAGAAACATAAATAATTATGAAGATATATTGAATAATGTCTTAAAAAAAAATACTTTATCTAATTTATCGTTAAATTTTATGATTATAAATTGAAGAATAAATGGAGTACTATCACATGTTTTTATAAATATTTAATCCTCAAAAAAATTGTTTATTTTACTCTATGAAATGATAGAAAAATTAAATCAACTAATATTTTTATAGGGGACTAATGTTTCATATTAACTGGATATAATTATTACAAATATACACAGAAATTTTATTGATGATCCCAATAAATCATTTATGGTTCCTAGGAAGATATTTAACATATTGTGGTGAAAATGTATTTGAGGAAAAATATGAACTTTCATTAATTTATGGTTGTTTCATGTGGGACAACTACCTCTATTTAAAAACTACAATATGAATTAGAAATCCCTAATCCCTTATTTGTGATGGATTTAAATATGGTGTTATAATGTGAAAATTAAATGATCCTTAATAAATATGAAAAATTAATTCAATCTATAACACTAATTCAATGGTTCAAAAAACGTTATAATGAATATCAAGTGGGAAAATTAATATACAAATAATTTTCTTTTAATCTATATTTTTATCTTTTTAAATGTTTAAAATGAAGTAGAAAATAAACATTATAAAAAACATTATTGATAAAATGTGGAAGGGTGTTTTTGATGTTGTTTATTTATTTTTGTTTGGACCATTTTTCAAAACCCATCATGGAATTTGACAATGAAATACTGATTATGATGAAGATTATATAAGAATAAAAAATTGGGGTTGATTGTTGTTCACATGTATGAAATGAAGTTAAATAACCAAATTGATGTGATATATCATGTTGGATTTTTTTATAAATTTTTTATATCCAACATTCAATTATTCTATATTTTGAATTAAATTTTTAGACTAATGTGATCTAGGGTGATTGATGCCTTGTTTTATTTCCTTCATATGTTCAACCATATTCATTAAGGATAGAAATTATACTCATTTAGGGGATAATGTGTACATTTGAGATTAATATACACACCACATGATGTTTTGGGTCACTCAAGGATTACTGAAATCATAGATGATTATAAAAAAGATATGATGAAGTGATGTTATAGTTGAAAATGATCGTCAGATATTCTAAAATCAAAGGTGGGGTTATAATGGAATGTAATTACATGATCCATATAGAAATCCAAAAAAATTATTTTGTTTTTCAAATTTAATGATTGAATCAAGGAGGAGATTCATGAAGGTATAAAAGGAGCTATTTTGGAAGAATTTAATTTTAGTTATTTTGAAATATCTCTCTCATTAATAACCATATTAGGATATAGAATCAGAGTGAGTATGATGAAAAAGTGCATATTTTCACTCATATTGATGATCAATAAATTTTTCATTAGCCATAAGATTTAATATTCACCATGGGATATTGGTCTCTCTCAAGCACTATCGAAACTAATGGTCTGGTGTGATTAACATCCTATTGGGGTTGTATGTGGATTTTAATTAAATTTAAGGGAGTATGAAACCCAACTATTTTTATCATACACGTGTAGAAATGTTATACATTACAAGTAATATTAATGAAATATTGTTTTCAATGATATAATACAAGGGAATAATATATTTTTCCCATGTGTGATGATGAGATATGAGGATTTTTAGATTCAATTTAGTGAATGAGATCTAGGAGATCCTATAATATAATGATGGAGATTCAATGAAATTTAAGATTCATAAGAAATAATGTTAATTTAATAATTTAAAAATGAGTAGAAAAGGAATGAAGAATGAGTCTCATTATTTCAGCATGTGTTTGATCTATTTAAAATAATTATAATAATTATTATAAAATTATATATATGTTAAAGAGTACTAGAGAATAATCAATGGATTGGGTGTAATGGAAATAAGTATAATATCATGATAGACTAAATTATAGCACAACATCTTATGTTATTCCATGATTACAGTATAATGGAAATTGATGAATAACTATTTTAATGCATCACATTGTGATATAGTTATTCTCATTCTATATTTAATCTGATATAAGAAAATATTTATTATATGATAGATTTCACACTACATATTTAGACAACATTCCATATATTGAAAAGATGTATGAAGTATGGGGTAGTCTCAGACCTCACTTGTGGAAATTATTTCTAAATATGGGGCAATTCAAGGGAGATGAAAATAGATATTCTATAACTATAATTTTAATATACAACTATAATTTCCTTATATAAGGAGTTAGAAAATGAAATTCATATGTGATTCCATAAAAAATGTAACACATGGATATTTTTGAATAGAAATTTCGTTTCAATTAATATAATGGTACATATCTTTTCCCACATGAACCAATAAGTAAAACCCACCCAAAAATATTATACGAATAGTGTCAACAAAATAATTATAATAATAAAAAATATTTTAAATAAATGTATAGGTCTTAATTAAAATATCATATGTTTACGCAGATAATTAATTAACATGATTTAATATAAATAAGATTGGTCATTACTAAATAAGTATTTAGACTGCCAATAAAATATAAAGATGACGTTTAAAAAATGTTTTTATGATAAATCTTATTGAAATAAATTAAATAATTTTTTACATTCTTCATATTTGAATTTAATATGAAATAATATTGAGAAAACATAATGTTGAAGAAGGCCATTTTCTAATGAAATGAGTTTTTTCGTAATATTTTACAACTTAGATAATATGTTTATAAATTTTATAATTTTAATATAAAAAATAAAAATAATATTTTAATTCCACATAATAAAAATATCTTATAGATAATTTCTTATATTTTTCTAAAATAATTTATTTTTTAGTGAATAGTTAAAATACACATTTTTTTCACAAAAACATTATATTTATAAATATATAGGAAAAATATTATATGTTTATAAATAAATCTTATTGATAAAATATATATTATATAAGTAATTATATAATATTTCCAAACAAATATGTTTTTTTAAATTTTATAAATCCTATTATTTCCATTGAAAGGATCTAAGTATTATTCTACGATAAATATTGATTTTGGTATTTTTTTATAATATTTTTTTTTGAAAATTGTTAGTCTTAGATTTAAAGTACATAACCTAAATGTTATTTATAGTATTAAAAATATTTGTATAATGGAAATAAAGACAGTCTCTAACAATATCCTACACATAATATTTAAATTAAAAAAGTACACATTTTCAATAAAATGTTTTATCATGTGTTTCATGTCGTAATATATAAGTTGAATTTTCTTATACATATATATGTATTATAATAAAATGTTTTGAAAATTTTGAATCAATAGTTAAAAATTATTCAACAATTTCCCTTTTATTTATATTCATAAAAAAACAATTACTAAGAGGAAATGTAATTTACCTAATAAAACAAAAAATAGTAAAAGTGAATCATTAAAGAGTAATGTACATAAAATGTTACATAAAAATGTTTTATAATTTATTTATTATATATTATCAAACTTATATTGTCCCCCATTAAATTATTATCGATTTAGATTATTTTTTATAATGGAATCATGTGCCCTCTTTATATTATATTGAAATATTTTCAAAATTTACATTCTTGCAGTTTATAAAAGCAACCTCAAACGACTTTTTCAATTCCACTCCCAATTTTTCTCCAACCCAAAAACCTAATTATTATCCATCCATTATAAACATATTGTTTTTTCATTTGGCCTATATTCATATAATATATGTTAAATATGTATATATCAAAGGAGTCTTCCATGGGAAAGTTAATGTTCAAATAGTGAGTACTTTGGTCTCATAAATTAATTTATTTACAAACTTACCATGAAATCATGATTTCATATTTTTTATATAATAAAATTATAAATTTATATACTTATTTTTATTAGTTCTATAGAATAAATATTAACCAATTTTTAAATTTTTATATAAATAAAAATGAAATTTTCATCCATGCATTTTACAGACTACAGCTTCCAGGAAGAGACACAATATATTTCTTATTCCCCACTCCTTCTATTCACATATTAAAATGATAATGTTAAACAATAAATGTGAAATAATCAATTATGACTATAAATATAATGAATATAGTCCACCTTTATTTTCTTTTTGTTCTATATGAAATTAAAATGTTAACTATGTGTTGTGCTAACTACTACCCTCACAAAGTTTCATAGCTCATTTTCTCATCATTCCTATTTATTATTTATCTGGCGATCGTTAAATATGATTCAGTGAATGATAAGTATCTGAAAAATATTATTATTATTTTTTAATAATATTATTATTCCAAAATAAACCACATTCACAATCATAACCATATATTAATTATGTCATGTAATTATTTATGTCGATGTGACCACCTAATTAAATAATGATGTACAAAAATTTCAAGGATTATTATTAGAAAAAAAATAATTTAATATATCATAAAAACATTGAAATACTAAATAAATTTTTAGGATGGTAAGAATATTATTATTCTCATTTATTAGTATATTAACTCTCATTCCTTAAAAAACACTGAAACATGCTCACAAACAATTATATTTCATTGTATAGTTAACAAAACACCCATATAATGAAATTATAAAAAAATTATAATGAATCTATTCTATTATAATTTATTATAGATGAATGAGTGAATATGGTGGAATAACTAAGAATAATAGATTTGATATTGGAAATTGATATCAAATAACATACTCACATATGCAGATTAATTAGATATTAGTTTTATAGAATGATAAAAATATTTAGAAAACAATAAAATAGAATATTATGAATATTATTTTTGTTATATAGAATATTCATGAACATTAGTGGATGTATAGAATTAATGTATGGGTTTCTAATCAATGTTTTCAATCCCTTGAGACATAATTTTTATAATACAGCCTATTTTATTTTTAATGGTATATGAATTTTCATTTAACATTTTTAATGATGATTCCATTATATTTAATTATCTTTGATGATATATTACAAGTTATTTACCGCTTAAGGTTTTAACAAAAACATTACAAATGTTTAAGGTGTTCTTTGTATTATATTTATCCTCATGATCCATTATTATAATTATTCATCATGACATATTTTACATGGTTCGATTAATTCAAAAAAAATTCAAAATTTTTAGGGGCCTTTAAATATTTAAATAATCTTATCTTTTAAGTGGATTTCAATTAAAAATATACTGATATTGAAAGTGGGTATTCAAACACTTAGGTTTTAATTTCCAATATCATTTTCAAATTATTATCTATTTAGAATAGTAATCCATTTAGGGGGTATTTTTTGTATAAATCATCTGAAAATATTACTTGGATGTTAATGTTATTTTATTATAATAATAATAATTGGTGTTCTGAGTCAGGATCCAAGTATCATTGGGTGGGGGAGGGGAGAATAAGTGATATCAAATTTCCTTTTATGATTCATTCTTTTTGAAAAAAAAATCACCTCATGTTAAAGAGTTTCTTCTCTACTGAACACACACAACCATAGGAACACAAGATTTACAAGATTCACTACTCAAAAAGATTAGCTATGTCCTTGGTATGGTACAGAAACAATCCAGTACAACACTATCCACTGGAAAACAATCATTTTATGTGGAATAAAATGAGTAGGATATTCCCTTACACTCGTGTAAAAATTCGAAAACAATCCAATTATGTGTGTACTTCCTCTTAGAATAAATTTGGTAATGTAATGTTTTTGTGCATCGTAATGAGCTTTCACAAAAAAAAATCATTCAAAATAATACTTCACATTCCTACCCAGAAGCTGGTAAGATCCCCTTGGCTCAAATAGCTTGTGAACCACTCCCTGATTGTGTGCCTCCCTGCTTTCACGCCTCCATGATTGCATTCCACTCTTCTTGCATGCCTCCCTACATGCATGCCTATCTTCTTTTATTACTCACTACTTGTGGGACACCCAACATGCACGCTTTCCAACATGCATTCCACTATTGTTCACAACTCAAAATATGTGCACCACTTCTAGATTATACAAAAAACACTTCGTGAACACAACTCCCAACTTCCGCGCAACTTATAACTTGCATGCCACGTCTACATGCACGTCACTGTTGTGAATAACACACAACATGTGCTACACATCAACTTTCTCATCAGTTTCTACCACTTGTGTGACTATAGATAAAATTTTCTCTTATGTTTTGAGAATAATGAATTTATTGGGATAGTGATATATTTATAGGAATTTTTGTGACCTGAGCGCCGCATACCCTTGTGCTTCGTTCCTACTTTCACACCACTCCATCACTTGCACGATGCGCCCTCACTTGCATGCCACATTCACTCCTTCTTCATATTTTAATATTATGATGTTGAAATATGACGTGCATGCTATATACACTTTCTCAGCACTTTTTGAATAGTTTTTATCATATGACTTGTGCGCCACAGTCTTTCTATTGTCATATTTTGATGTGATGATTTTGAAATATGACTTGCGTGCAACATACACATGTGCACCACATATACTTGCATGCCACACTTGGGAGCCATTTATATTTTTATGTCACATTATATAAGGGCTCGGACCTCTCTGGTCCATTACATTGTAATAATTTGATGTGGTCAAACATAATGCGTGTTATAATAATTACTTTTAATGATAATAATTGATAATGGTGGCGTGAAAATATTTGCGGTAAATTGGATTAAACGGTTTTAATTTAATCACTGTGAAATAAAAAAAATAAAATTGAATGTATTTAATTCATTGATTAGAGGTGCACAGTTTCTTTTTTATTTATTTAAATTTTAATAAATAATATATTATGTGTGTAATGGGCATATAAGGGGAGGCGCCAAATTTTTGGAGCGTGATAAAATTGGGAGAATAATTCCTGTAAGAATAAATTATATTGAAGAGAGAATGAGACAACAAAAATTGAGAAATAATAAAATTAAAAAAGGAAAGGAAATCAAGGAGGTGGGGCGTGGTTGGCAGGGGGAAAAGTCAAAGAGGCATCTATTTTGGTGGTGGCGTGGGAATGAGGAGCTACCTTAGTATGTCAGTGTTATTATATATTATATTAATGTTAAAATGATAATAATGATAATATAAAAGAGGATCCAATCATGGGGGCTTTTGCGCTTCACAATTAAAGAGGTTGAGCGTGGGTTTTTTTTGAGGTGGACAGAATATAAATCTTAAATTAAATTAAATAATATAATAATGTAATTATTATTTTCGTTTGGAAAATTGAATTTTGACAGTATCTTCCTCATGCGACCTCAGATTGATGAACCGCCAGCGGCAGCGTAACCCTGAAATTATGAAGGTAATTTTAAGACCAATGATGAATACCTTTTTATGACTCATGTCTCAGGTCAATAAAGAACCTATTATTAAATGAAGTTATTATTATCATTAAACGCATTGAAACCATGTGACGTGTCGTGTGTTGACCAGTCAAATGACGTAACAGTTGTACGGTCATGTCGTGTAGTCATTAATACACGTTGCATACCATTTTAACTTTTTGTTTCCTTTATAAGAGAGGGTCACATGTTATTTACAGACCCATCTTCTTCTCTGCACGATGACGCTCCTAGATGACCTAGAAGCCTTACTCATATCATCTTTATCCGGACTCTGATCGTTGATCTATCGGTGGCTACGAGATCATGTCGATGAGTCGAACATCGTGCTCGTTGTTCCATTCCCACTTATATGACATCCTCTTTGCTGTTTCATACTGAGGAGATTGCTGATATTTGACGGTAACGATGCTCTTCGACGAACGTCATCTTAATGGTACGTTATACCCCATTTTTATTCCATCCTCGATCCCCTCTTTATGTTCCTCCTTGCCATGCTATGACATTTGGAACCTTAAACCTTAATGGAGTCTCTCTTCGTTGTTAGTGTGGTTGTGTCGCAGCGTCCACAGGAGGACGTAGTCATCAGGGGGAGTGATAGAAATCCAATGGTTGTCGTTCTCAATGAAGGACATCAAAACCTACTCAGGTAGGGATCTTACCTTCATCTCTCTCTCTCTTTTGTGCATTATGTGGGGTAGGTATCATCTTGTTTTCATGAGATACTGTTGAAACATTAAATAATGATAATAACTGGTTAATGAACAGTTTTTGGGAATTTTGTTGATATTGTTGTTTTATTTCAATCAATGCATATCCTTTGATTATGTTATGAATTGAATAGGATTATGCCTACTGAAAATCACGGTCGTTGGGGGCCTTTGATTGTGCAATTAAATGTTTCCTTGTTTTTATGGATTGTTTCGTGGATATAATATCATATTATGTGTAAATTGGTTAGTCATGTAATGTTGGCCGATTAAAAGAATACCTGGAACACTTTTATGATTACCCCAATTAAACTAAATGAAAGAATGAATTTGTGGGTGTTGGTTGGGGTTTAATATTTGAAGGGTTGTTTCGTGGGTTGTTGTGGAAATGGTGGGTAGCGGGGCTGCGGTTGGCTTGGTTGTGGGTTGGCGTGTATGATATGGTTGCAATGGGAAGCAGAGCTATGGTAAATGGTATCAAAGGGATGAGATGTGGTATGGGTATTGTTTCCAATGTGTTTGTGTTTATAGTGGTTGGCATCAGGGATGCCTGGATGGGTTGTGCATATGAATAAAAGTGTAAGAGTTAACTAATGACTTCTGGGGCATGGTAGTTGATTAAATACAAAAAATCAATGGAATTGATTGGATGATAAAAGAAAATGGTTTTTTGTTGCTTGTGTTTTCCTTAACATTATTTGTGGTTGGAAGGGATATTTTTTACGAACAATTGATATGGTTTGGTTGTTGTTAGTTGCTCGGTAGTTAAGGAACTGATAAACAAAAACTGTTGAAACATGAAAAGAAAAACGGGGTTTGGGGCTGTTTATTGTGTGCATACTTTTGAGGTAGTAGTGCCAAGGCATGTGCTCAAATATTTTGTGTAGAAGCCTTAGGATGGGCTGAGTGGTTGATATAAATATATAAATCTGTACGTTTTATGTTTCTTTATGCACCTCAATAATGTTGAGGACTACGTTCCGCATACCCGTCAGACGAGGGTGAGATTTTCAAACATCTAAAGGATGGATGGTTACTATTCTTCCCTGTGCTCCCTCTTCCAGGTTCTATAGCCCAAGATCCTTCAAGCAGGTTAAGACAGATGTTTCCCAAAATTCTCCAGGATGAGGATGTGATATGTTCCCATTTTCCTTTGGGATGAGATGTGATGTGGTTCCCAGGTGTCTTCGGGATGAAATGTGGTTATGGCTGAGGATTGAGTGCCAGCGGGATACTATAAGCTTCATATGGCCAGGTTGCGGCACTAGCTTGAGCTTTGAATGGCCAGGTTGTGGCACAAGCATAGGAAGAGGGGGAAGCATCAAAATGGTAGGTGTGTGGGCTTGAGCAGTATTCAGTGGGAAGGGGGTGCGGGGTTCCCATACTTTGATAATATTAGTATAATACTCTATTGACTTGTAAATACCAGTAAATTTCAAGGAAATTTATTTTATTAATTTCCTTGGGATTTTACGAGTACACAGTTTCTGACGGCACCTGATTTTGAGGCCCGGTGTGGCCGGAATACTATTCTGAAGTTTAGATCGGGTACGTTCAGTGAATGAAAGACTGGGTTTTTCTAACTTTTGAAATGGTGCTCAGAATCGAAATATGAGGGCACCGATGAAACCGCATCGCTGGTAATTTCATAAGAACACCTTTTCTGAAGGTGCATTTTCTCGGGAGGAGTTGTTAAAAAATGTGGATTAAGTGAAGAATAAAATAAAATTGTATTACAATTTTATTTCTTTTTCCTAAGTAGTTATAAACTAAATAAGGGAGTTGGGGTTGGGACCCACTTGTTGTTAACTACCATTGAGAGGATTAAGGTGGGGTAGGGCCCACATGAGCCCAACCCCTCACCTTCCCCTAACTCCTCTAAACCCCCCTCACTTAAGTTATGTAACTCTCTCACATTAATTTATGCCAACTAAACATAAAATTAATAGACAACATAAGTTTAATTAATTAAGGGTTTTCTTTTCAAAATTTGAAATGCATTCCATGCCTTAATAAAATAAGGGGAGTCTTATTTTATTCGTTTAGTTTTGTTGTGTTGATAATTGAGAGAGAGAGGAAGAGTTCTTCTTCTCTTGTGGAACCTCATCTTCTCCGGCGAAGAACATCACTACATTGACAAAGAACGCCGTCACACCGCTCCTTTTTCTCTCCGCATCAAAGAAAGGGAGACACTGCTTCCTCCTCAGACGTTCTCCGTCGACATATAAAGAGCCTCAACCCATGACACTATTTTCCGTGATGCTCGCTTCTATGAAATTCTTTGCGGTAGGGGTTGATTTTACATTCTTGATTAATTTGACGCTCTTCGTTAATTATTGGCTGATTGTTATCAATATAACGAGAGGAGGTTAGACCACACAACCACGACTGGTCCTCCTCTACCTTTGTTGTTGATCTACTTCGTGGCTTGAAACGGAGGCGATGCGGTGCCGTCTTACCGCGTGAGAACAAGAGAACCGCGGTCGGAGCGGGATGCGGCGCCGGTTGGTCAAGAGCTGCGGCCAAGGGCCGCGACAGTTCCAGAGGAGGCGGCCGGGCTCGGCCGGCCACCATCGCACCAGGAGGCGGGACCGGTAGGTGCCGCGATGGCTCATCGGCTAACCATTACGGCCGACCGCTTCTAAGAAGTTTGAGGGTTCAAAAATCCCATCCATCTCAGCTAGGGGCGGACCCCACATGGGTTCGCAGTTTCTTCAATCAAGGGGGCAGCGCCCCATTCGCATTCCGCTTGGCTGAAGGCCGAGCCGCTTGCAACACGGGCTGGGCCGCCCGTGCTGGACTAGGCCAGCCGCGCTAGGGAGGGCCAACCGCGCTAGGTCGGGCTGCCAGCGCCGAGTCGGGCTGCACCATTTGGGCCGGACCCAGACACGGGTCAGGTCGAACAGGTTTGGGCTGACCCAGGGGGTTTTGGGTCGGGTTGGTCCGGGACCAAACCCCCTAAATTCAGAAAGATTCATTCTAATCCTGTATAATGGGATGTAGAACTATGATCGACACACCATCACCTGCGGTGCGATCCTTGGATCGATACGGTCGTTTCGGTATATTACTGTCATGGTTTCAGTGAACTTTGGGTATGGCCGGTTTGGATCGAACACGAAACCAACCAGGCCCTCGAAGTGGAAACGCTTATAACTTGAGCTCCGGACGTCCGATTGACGTGCCATTGACTTCATTGGATCCCTATTAGTGAGACGGTTCTTTTGGATTACTCTGTTTGAGGTTTTGACGCAGCTGGAGTATGGCCGTGTTGGTTCGTATACGAAACCAACCGGGCACCCATGACTAAAAGGCTAATAACTCACAGTCCGGGCGTCTGATTGATGTGCAGTCTATTGAATTAAGACCCCTGTGACGAGGCAGTCCTTTGTGATACATCTTTGTGGGACTTTGAGAAACTTGGAGTATTTACCAGTAGCTCGTGGAGCGGACCCTCCCGGACACGAGCATGCGGAGTGCAGAGACCTAGTTACTATGGACCTGATGACTGCTTGTCCAATTCGATTCGGAGTGACTTGTATAGACAAGTGGGGAGATCTAATTTGTGAGGTGGTAGACCCATGGGGGAAGAGGACTAATTTGTGAGGTGGCATACCCACTGTACTTGACAGGAGAAGTACCTCTATAGGCTATGAGGGGAAGCACTACTGTGTGAGGTGGCAGACCCATGGTGGGAAGCACTACATTTTGAGGTGGAAGACCTGCGGTACTCGATAGGAGGAGTACCTCAGGAGTCTACGGTTAGTCAGTAGCAACTCAGAGTTGTGACATGACTACTGTGTTCGACAGAGGAGGAGTTCTCCAGCAGCCATGGTTTTGACATCATGAATAAAAAACATGGTTTGAGTTGAGTCAATGACCTTTGTGATTTCCTCATGATTGAGATGGGTTACTTGATAACATAGGTATATGTATGGGAATATACCTAAGTATTGGTTATCCGTTGATTTCATATCTGTGTGATATCTCTTGATTGAGATGGGTTATTTGATAACTGAGGTATAAGTATTAACTTGTACCTAAGTAAGGGTTATCTGTTGAGATCCTTCTTGTGGTTATACTTTTGGATTTAGTGAGACTTTGAGGGTCTTGGGGTCCCTACTGAGTATCGTTATACACACCCCTGCACGGGCTATGCCCGCACCTCGGTGTGTTGGATGCAGACAACAGACAACGCTGACGGAGGCCGAGTGTACGAGGACTGGACGACACCCGGAGGTGGACCTCTCGACGAGTTGGTACCCAGAGGTGGACCACACGATGAGATGGTACCCGGAGGATCACCTCACGATGAGCCGATTCCCAGAGGGGGTTGTCATAGGAGGACAATCTAGGCACTGCACTATTTGTACCTACCATTCAGGTAGGATCCGTTGTGGCAATCCAGGAGTAGCTTGTCATCTTCTAACTGTTTTGCCTTTTACCTTGTACTTTACAGTTGGGCTTTTATTTTTGGCCCCTTTACTTTTAGCACTACTTTTGTTTCATTTTTTCTTAGTGTTGGAATCTACTTGTAATCTCTGTTGTTTGTTTACTTTTATAAAGGAAATTATTTCCCAGTTATTGGGATGTACGTCTTCAGTGCTAGTCGCCAGCCCCTGGCCTATTGAAGGTGGGCTTGGGGTAGTCACGACACGGGCCCCGAGGACGGGTCATGACATGACATGCGATATTTTGTGAGTGTGGCTTGTAAGGTTTGGTGTATAGATTCCTTTCTAGGCCTTGGTTCCTTCTGTTTTCTCACGGGGAATTAGGATTTCTCCCTACATGTGCACTAGAGCTTTAGGTTTTACTACTGAGTATACTTGAATGCTCACCCTATATTTACTTTCAGGTTTTCAAGAGGACTTCAGGGACCCTGCGGGACACTGCTAGTTGGGCGTTGGAGTTTTGCTGGTTGCAGTTTTTGCTTTCTTTTTTTTTGGTATCATACTTTAGAGCTTTTCTTATATTTGTACCTTTGTTTCATTATTGTATAAAACATGCATATGGGGTTTTTTGGGAATAATTTTATTTACTTGTTTCTTTTTCTTTTGGTTTTTGACTCATCCATTTTCATGATCTTAAACAATAAAAAGGGTAAGGCCACCCATATTTGTGAAAACTCATACCCTTGGTGTTAGTCGCCACTCCGGGGCCTACTGGAGGTAGGACTCGGGCGTCATTATCCCCCTTTATCCATTTCCATCATAGGAGGGGAATCTTTGGTGGGAGGGGTTCATGACAAAATGGTATCAGAGCTGATGGTTGAGAGATTGGATAGAGTCTGGAGTAATGCACAGTGAGGATTGCATGGGATTTTTGGGAAAAAGTGTTGGTTGATCTTGGTGTGTGACATAGGCCAGGGAAGACTGGCTAGGACACAGGATTTTATGGCCCCCATGATCCGATGTAAGGAATGAGAGCTTACCGAATGACCAAGTATGACTACATTGATTGTATGGAAGAGACACTAGTAAAGTTACATGTATCATCATGATTTGTGTTTTACATTATATGGGTGTTTTGGGAAAGAAATCAAAATAAAATGATAAAATGAATCCTTGAAAAAATTTTCTTTTCTACTTTGGCTTAGGCATTCCTTGTTTACCGAATAACTATAGAACCTAGACGTCAACAGAATGGTAGAGGAGTGGGACACATACAGTGCACACAACAGAAGTGGAAACACTATCATGGCCATGGATCAAGAGAGATTTTTTCAGTTTTACTTAAATTCCCTCGTTTATGTCCTGTTAAAATTCAGGAGCATCACACTTCTTTGTTGAAACACATTCTCGACCATGCTTTGGGTATGGATCTTGTTTTTAATGGGTCTATAATTCTATGTTTTTTACCTCTTTCCTTTAAATGTGTGTGATGTGTCTTAACATGCGGGGATAGGAGGACCTGATCCCTAATCAAGACGCATTATTGTGGATGTGATTAAACCCGTGCGGGCGAGTTAGTGCCGCCCAAAGTGGACAATATATTGACATGGGAGAAGAAATTCCCCAATCCATGTGTTGGGGAAGCGTGTTGCTTGTTTTTTTCAATTTTGATGGTAGTGTGTGTAAGAGAAATCCTAAATTATTGGTGTAAAAGGACTTAATCCTTAATCGAGACGCATTAATGTTGATGCGATTAAACCCGTGCAGGAGAGTCAGTGCTGCCTAAAGCAGATAATATCTCGACACGGGGGAAGGAATTCCCTGACTCATTTAATTAGGATAGTTGTTGGATTCCTGTTACACTGAGAGCCCTGAGAGGTATCTTGTGGGGTGGTTGTTTGGACCTTTCCCCTTTTTATGGGTTGGTTTTTAATTCTCGAGGACGAGAATGTTTTGAGAGGTATCTGATGTAATGTCCCGGACCTCTCTTGTCCATTACTTTGTAAAAATTTGATGCGGTAAAACACGACGCGTGTTATAATAATAATTATTGATAATAATAATTGATAATGGTGGCATGAATATATTTGGTGTTTATTGGATTAAATGATTTTTATTTAATCACTGTAAAATAAAAGAAATAAAATTGAATATATTTAATTCAACGAGGGGAGGTGCATGGTTTCTTTTTGATTTATTTAAATTTTAATAAATAATAAACGATGTCTGTAATGGGTATATTATGGGTGGTGCCAATTTCTGGTGGTGTGATAAAATTTGGAGAAGAAATCATGGAAGAATAAATTATATTGGAGAGAGAATGAGATAACAAAAATTGAGAAATAATAAAAGAAAAAAATGGAAAGGAAATAAAGGTGGTGGGGCATGGTTGGAAAGGAGAAAAGTCAAGGAGGCTCCCATTTTGGTGGTGGCATGGGAATGAGGAGCTTCCTTAGTATTTTATTATTATTATATATTATAATAATGATTAAATGATAATAATGATAATATATAAGAGGATTCAATCATGGGGGGTTATGCATTTCACTCTTAAATATGTTGATCATGGGTTTTTATTTGAGGTGGAAAGAAAATAAATGTTAAATTAAATTAAATAATATAATAATGTATTGATTATTTTCATTGGAATAACTAAATTTTGACGGTATCTTCCTCGTGCGACATCGTATTGACGAACCGTCAACGGTAGCATAACCCTAAAATTATGATGGTCATTTTAAGACCAATGATGAAAACCTTTTTATGACTCATGTCTCGGGTCAATAAAACACCTATTATTAATTGATGTTATTATTATCATTAAACACATAGAAACCGCGTGACGTGTTGTTTGTTGACCAGTCAAACAATGTAACAGTTGTACGGTCACATTGTGTATTCATTAATACACACTGCACACCATTTTACCTTTTCGTTGCGTGTATAAGAGAGGGTCACATGTTATTTATGGACCCCTCTTATTCTCTGCACGGCGGAGCTCCCAGATGACCTAGAAGCCTTCCTCCTATCATCTTCATCCAAACTTCGATAGTCGATCTATCGGTGGTTGCGGGATCTTGTCGATGAGGCGAACATTGTGCACCTCGTTCCTTTCCTTCTTAGTTGACTTCCTCTTCGTAGTTTCCTACCGAGGAGTTTTCTGATATTTTACGGGAACAACGCTCTTCAACAAACATCATCTTAATGGTACATTCTACCCCGTTTTTATTCCTTCCTTGGTCCCCTCTTTCTTTTCCTCCTTGCCATGCTATGACAAGTGGCACCTTAAACCTTAATGGAGTCTCTTTTGGTTGTTAGTGAGGTTGTGTCGCAGCGTCCATGAGAGGACGTAGTCATGGGGGGGGGGGGGGTGATCAGAATACTCATGGTGGTTGTTCTCACAGAAGGAAATAAATTCATATTCAGGTAGAGATCGTAACTTTGTCTCTCTCTCTCTCTTTAGTGCATTATACATGGTGGGTATCCTCTTGTTTTCATGAGATGCAGTTCAACCAATAAATAAATATAATAACTGGTTAATGAAAGGGTTTCGGGAATTTGGATGAGATTTTTGTTTTATTTCCATCAATTATTATCCGTTTATTATGTTGTGAATTGAATAGGATTATGCCTACTGAAAATCATGGTTGTTGGGGGCCATTTCTTGTGCAATTAATTGTTTACCTATTTTTCTAGATTTTTTCATGGATGGAATTTTATAGAATGTGGAAATTGAATAATCATGTAATGTTGGGTAATTAAATGAATACATGGAACCCTTGTTTGGTCACCCAGGTTAGACTAAATGAATGAATGAATTTGTGGGTGCTGGTTGGGGTTTAATTATGTGAAGGGGTGTTTCATGGGTTGTTCTAGAACTGGTGAGCAGCGGGGCTGCAGTTGGCTTGGTTGTTGGTTGGCGTGTATGATATGTTTGTGATGGGCAGCAGAGCTGTGGTAAATGGTATTAAAGTGATGATGATGTGGTACGAGTATTGTTTCCAATGTTTTTGTGTTTATTGTGTTTGGCATTAGGGCTGTAGGGATGGGTTGTGCATTTCAATTAAATTGGAAGAGTTAACTAATGACATGTGGGGCATCGTAGTTTATTAAATACCGAAAATAAATGGAATTGATTGGCTGATAAAATAAAATGGTTTTCTGTTGCTTTTGTTTTCCCTAACTTTATTTATGGATGGCAGTGATATGTTTTAGGAACGATTGATCTAGTTTGGTTGTTGTTAGTTTCTTGTTAGTTGAGGAACTGATAAACTAAAAAGTTTGAAACATGAAAATCATAATGGGGTTTGGGGATGTTTATTGTGTGCATACTTTCAAGGAAGCAGTTTTGAGGCACGTTCTCATATCTTTTGAGTAGAAGCCTTAGGATGGGCTTAGTGGTTGATATAATTATATAAATCTGTATGTTTTATGTTTCTTTATGCACCCCACCCATGTTGAGCACTATGTGCTGAACACCTGTGCTGAGCACTATGGATGGTTACTGTTCTTCCCTGTGCTCCCTATTCAAGGTTCTATTACCTAAGATCCTTCGGGCAGGTTATGAAAGTTGTTTCCCATGAGTCTTCGGGATGAGGATGTGATATGTTCCCAGGTGTCATCGAGATGAGATGTGATGTGGTTCCTAGGTGTCTTCGAAATGAGATGTGGTTATGGTCGAGGATTGAGTGCCAACGGGATACTATGAGCTTCATATGGAAAGGTTGCAGCACTAGCTGAAGCATCGTATGGCCAGGTTGTGGCACTATCTCAAGAAGAAGGTGAAGCATCATAGTGTTAGGCATGAATTATTGAGCAGTATTCATTGGGAAGGTGGTGCGGGGTACCCATACATTGATAATATTACTATAATACTCTATTGACTTGAGATATTTGGTGAGTGTGGATTGTATGATTGGGTGGATAGATTCCTTGTTAGGATTTGGTTCCTTCTATTTTCTCACGGGGCATTTGGATGTCTCCCCACCTCTGCACTAGGGTTTTAGGTTTTCCTTCTGAGTATACTTGTATACTAACGCTATGTTTACTTTCAAGTTTTCAGGGGGACTTCAGGGACCCTGTGGGACCCTGCTAGTTGGGAATTAGAGTTTTGCTGGTTTCCGTTTTTTCTTTCTTTTTTGGGTATAGTACTTTGGATCTTTTCTTGTACTTGTACTTGTGTTTCAATATTGTATAAATCATGCATATAGGATTGGTTTTGGGTTTATTTTTATTTACTTGTTCCGTTTTCATTTGTTGTTTTACTCATCCTATTTCCCGATCTTAAATAATAAAAAGGGTAATGCCTCCAAAATTCGTGAAAACTTCTACACTTGGTGCTAGTCGCCAACCCGGATCCTACTAGAGCCGGGACATGGGGGGTCATTATCTCCCTTCCACCATTGCCAGCTTAGGAGGGGCTTCTTTGGGGGGAGGAGGTCGTGAGACATTCTTTCATTTTCCATATTTTTATATCATGATATTGAAATATGACTTGTTCACAACATTCAACTGCACGCAAATTATACATGCATGCCATTTATAACTGTGTGCCACATTGTTTATTTTTCCAAAAACACTTCTTTACTCCCCTTATGAATCACAAGGAATTCAACACATGATCTGAAAACTTATGATATTTGTGAAATAAAAAATCATAAATGTATCATCATAATTACCATGGGAAGTATTGTAACATCCCTATTGCCCCTCATCCACTAACACAATGGGTAGTGATTTCATTTCTTCTCAAGCTTCCTTGAAAATAAAAGACAATACATGAAAAGGATAATCTACATTATTAGAATGGTCCTAACAATCCCCCAATTGGATTTTTTTGTCAAAAAAGATTCAAAAAACACTGAACTTTGTAATCTCAAGAAATGGACTACTCATCCAAAATTCTATGCCTACTTGAGCTAAATCATTGTTAGAAATATGAATTAGTAAAAGCCAAACCATGCTATCCCAAAAGAGTGACTTTGAATCGTATACAACATTATTTTCTTTCCTTCTACACAATATACTCATCTTATTTTTCATCAAAACCATCATCGTCAAATTCAACTCTAAGTAGCAAAAAATAACTTGTTTCCTACAACCTCTCCAACTAACTGTTAAAATAGTTCACACACTTACATGCTAAATTCATAGCATACCAAAAATTCCCCATTTATTCATGCTACCATAAGGATAGATTTATGAAACAATTACCCCCCTTGAAAACACTATCCAAATGTATGATGAGAGAGGGAATAAACACACATACCTCAACATGATGAGAAGAAGGTTGGACATCCATCTTCAACTTCATTTTAGCAAATAGATCCTTTGGTAATGGTTTTGTGAATTTGTCAGCAGCTTGTTCTAGTGTATGAATGTACTATAGCTTCAATTCATTTTTCTCCACCTTATCTTTGATGAAGTGGTAATTTATGTCAATGTGTATTGAACAGTAATGTTATACTGGTTTCCTTGTATGATTCATTTCACTCTAATTATCACATCCAAAGAGTAAGGGTAGCTTAACATCAATATGCAGATCTTCCAACAGAGTCTTTATCCACATTATTTGGGTAGCAACATGAGTGGTAGAAACATACTCATCTTGAGTCAGGATAAAGGTTACTAAATTCTATTTCTTTGTATGCCATATAGTGCAACATTTCCCAAAAATGATAAATATACTTGATGTGGATCTTCTATCATCAACATTTCCTTCTCAATCATTATCTAAATACCCGAACAAATCAATATATTCTATTCCATCATACTAGATTCCAAAAAATATTGTGCATTTAATATATTTGAAAATCCTCCTCCAAACAATTATATGTTATTCTATACGAGCACTCTGAAACCATGATCATAAGGTAATATCATATATAAGGTCGTCTCATTAGGGAGTCATTATAATAAACTTTCAATCGGATTTTGAAACTCTTTCTGATCAAATTCATTAACATCTACATCATTAGAAAACATGTTTCCCACAGAAATTAGTGTGCAAAATGGTTTCAAATTTTCCATTCCAATCTTCATCATAAGTTCTAAGCGTACTTATATTGAGAAAGAATAATGTTCTTCTTCATTGGTACGATTTGTAATATAGGAAAGTATTTTATTTCTCATTGAATGGAAATCTCAAAAAATGTATTCATCTATTTGAAAAATATTTCACAAGATCATTCTTCATTTCCAGCAAATATAATGTCATCTATATATACAATTACAATGACAGAAGACTCTTGAATTTTTTTGATTTAATGATATATATCGTCTATTCTTTTCTTGAAATTCATCTTCCTTAAACAAGTATCCAGTTTGAAATATCACTCCCTTTCATCTTATTTTAACCCATACAAGGAATTACACATCTTACAAACATAACTTTCATATTTTCCAACAACAATGACACATTTTTGTTAAATGTAAACTTCATCATTAAGATTTCCATTAAAAAATGCGTACATCACATCCATTTTAATAATTCTATAACCTAGTTTTGCAGAAATTAGAAGAAATATTCTAATTGTTTCAAATCTATACACTAGAGAAAAATTCTCATAAAAATCATCAACTTAAATTTTTGAGTAACCTCTTCACCCTAATATTTCATTGTTATTTATCACTTCTCATTCTTTATTTCTTTAGTTCATGAAAACCCATTTTGTACCATTAACATTTTTGTCATCCATCATGGGTATGAGTTCCAATGTAACATTATTTTTTATCTGATCAAGATCTTCATTGATAGATTAAATCTATTTTGGATTCTCAACATCCTTATTCACATAATTTGGCTCCACATTTGAATACATAGATGATTGTGTAACAGAATTTGTTATTCTTCTTGTTTGAAACCCTCTAATGTTGATCACCAATAATGTACATAGACTCTACATGATTCTTTTTACTAGGATGAGATGTTAAAAATTCATCATCTACCCATGATATTGCAGTGTCTGATTCTTCTTCGTTATTAGGATTACAACTATTGGTAGAATTATCCAAATCGTTAATAGGACATCTCTTGTCCTACTCAACTTCTATATCAGAAAAAGTATGTTTTTCATGGTCAAAATTTTCAACCACATTCACATCCACAGAATCATCAATTATTCATGTTTCATTGTTAAATCATATGTACACTCTTCCTTATGAATCATATACACAAAAAAGTTCATCATCTCCTCTTTTTTCAAACTTTCTAAGGTTTACACCCTATTTCTATATGAAGCATGGACTGAAAAAAAACAACTAAGTGTTTCAAACATAGAATTTTTTCCTAAGACATTTCATATATAGTAATATCTGAATGTGGCCAATAAAAACATATATTTAGAATATACATTTCAGTACTAATGTCTCTCCTCCAATAATAATGTGAGAGATCATATTCACGTAACATATTTCTCCCTATTTCAACCAGACATCTATTTTTCTTATCTGTAGACCCATTTTGTTGAGCTGTGTATGGTGGAAAAAACGCTTGATAAATTCTATTCTTACCAAGGTAACCTTCAAAAAATTCATTCATATACTCTCCACTATTAGTAATTCTCACCTTTTTCATTGAATTCTCATGTTCTTTATCATCTTTCCTCTTGAAGGCCTTAAACTGTTTCAGAGCATCTCACTTATGTATCTTGTACATAGAACAAGTAATGCGAGTAAATTCATAAATGAAAGTAATGAATTACTTATGTCTATTTGTTTATTGATTTCCCATTAGTCCATAGATATCAGAATTTATATGTTCATAGGGTTCTTTTGATTTAATTCCAACTCTCTAATGCATAGAGTTTGTAATCTTCCCTTTTCACAAATCGTGTAACACCAATAACTTCTTCTTTATAAATCAGGAATATCTCAGAAACTGCATTGATACGATAACATTCACATTTTTATATGACACATATGTCCTTAAATTTTATTCCATAACTAATTTTCATCCACCATACCCATGTATCAAGAGTCATGTACTTCACCAACTTGGATGAAGTTCCCTTTTGTACATTGGCCTCTTGCAACTACCTTCCCATAATTTTCAGTTTTCACAACAATACCATCATTTCTAAAGATAAATTTGTAGCTCTCATCACAATGTTGTGAAACACTCAGCATATTATGTTTCAACCCATCAACATATAATTTTTTCTTAGATTTCATTATTTCATTCCCAATGATGGCTGATCCATCACCTTTTATTCTCATTGATTCTACATTTCAAAATGAAATTATTCCATCTTTGAAGTCTTTCACATTTATCAAGAACATAAATTCTCCTATCATATGAGAAGAACACGTAATATCAAGAATCCGTGAATGTGATCCTTTTGTAGCTTTCAAGGCGGTTTCATCATCTAGAGATACTTGTTCTTCTTTATAATTGTCCTCCTCCCTCATTTGAGATTTGTTAAGAACCTTTTGTTGTGTTGGAAACAAAACAAGACATCCCTCATAAAGATATCTAGGATATTCAAATCATTCACATATAGTTTTCAATGGTTGGAACCTATATTCATCATTCACCCCAGTCTTCTCAGATTTCTTCTAAACTTCCTTGTTGTACTTCCCATTTTGAAGGAATTTAACCCGCCTAAGACCTTGTCTTACATAACTATTGGATAAGAAGTAATGTTGTTTATCGAACCAATACATGTATTTAGTGTGTCTGAATTCCCCACAATACCAAATTTAACCATAGAATAAATATTTCCATCTGAATCATCTATACTGACCAAATTTGTAACCATGATTCTCAACAACCATTTTAATATGACACTACTGAGAATCAACCTTCCTATTTTTAATCATAACATTCTTATTTAGCTCAGATTTCTATTAAGGCTTATCAGTAGAATAAGTATTAGAAATATTTATAGACTTAGTATTTTTAGGTACTTCTAATTTTCCAGTATTTCTAACTTTGTCCCCATACATTGCCTTTCCAGCACTATTCTTGTCATAACCAGTTCAATCTCTCCTCTCTACCATTGAAGGTAACTATTGTAGATATTTCTTGGGTTGATTCTTAGTAGAACATTCACCAAACTCTAAGATAAATTGTTTCAAACTGATATATATATCATTAGATTATGATTTTTTCTGTTGTACTAGTTCAAAATCTTCTTTTTTTCCATCAACATTACATCAATATGATTATTATGATTCTTTTCATCATCAATAGAATTATTTAGATAATTAACCACCTTTTGCTTCTTGATTTTCTCATCTAGAAAACCTTATTGATTTTATAATGATGAAATTTCATTTATCAACATCTTTTATTCCTTCTCAAGCCTTCTGATCTTCCTCCTTCATTATATCAACTCTTCATTCAGATGATATTCCTGTTGAGTTTGTTCTTCTTCAGAAATGTTCCTCTCTTAATATTCATTATTCATTGCTATAATAAAGGCATTATCTCTATTATTCTCAGCAAATGATTTCTCAGATTCAACTTCGCTCTCTTATTCATCTTCATCTTTAGTTAATACGATTATTCTTTTTGATTTGAAGAACTTTTTATCCTTCCCCTTTGAAAAATATTTATATTTTTCATCTAGTTACTTCCACAACCAACTTGGCCTTCTTTCATCATCATCATTGAATTAGTCATTATAGTTTTAGGAAAATTAGCTGTAAAATGTCCAACATCTCCACACTCAAAAAATTTCAAGGGATGTATCCCCTAGTATTTCACTATACCTCTTTTTACATTCATAGAAAACAAGGATAAAATTTCATCAAAATTTTTACATGCCTCATATTTAGAATCAAATTCACCAGCATCATCTCTTATAAGAGTCTTATTTGACAAATCATTCTTTGTAGCCTTGAATTAAATTTACCTTCATGCTTTTTTTCTATTCATAGTCTTCTCCCATATCATTATATAAGTAATGAGAGTGATATGAAAATCATACATAGATAATGTTTCAGGGTCTCTGAAATCTAATGAAGACACTTTACCCTCAAACATGTCATGTAGAATTTTCAAGATATTTTCAACAGCTATAGAATCCTCCAACCTTTAATCAAGACATATAATTGTATTAACAATGTCATTTAATCTGGTAAAGTAGCCCACAACAGATTCTGATTCTTCCATTTTATTATATTTGTATTTTAGCCTCAATATTTTCTAGTTTTACTTATTCTCTTTTGTATTTCCTTCATATATGTCCTCCAACTTCTCCAAGATTCCTTTAGTCGTAGAAACACCATTACTCTTAAAAACACACTATCAAAAAGATATGAGAGTAATGCATTTTTAGCTCTTTCACCATTCTCAAAACTTTTCTTATTGGTAGTTGTAAGAGAAATCTTGTCATCAATAGAAGGAAATCCATCAGTTGTTGTTTCATGAATTACATACCCAAGAGACATAATATAAGGCATCAATCTATCTTTCTAGATATGACAATTCTTTCTATCAAGTATCAGAATCCCATTATTGTTCACCCAATTCAGATTCACCATCACAACTTCTCTTCAAAGCATCAACATAGAACAAATGAAGTTATCCTTTCTTTGATGCCAATTAAAGTTCCTAGCCATGATCCAAGTATCACTGAGAGGATGAGGGGGTGAATCATGGATATCAAATTTCATTTTATGTTTCCTTATTTTTTTTAAAAATCGTTTCCTCATATTAAATTTTTATTCCCTACTGAACTCACAAAACCACATGAATACAAGATTTATAAGATTTACTACTCAATAAGATTAGCTACATCTTTGGTATGATATGAAAACAATCAAGTATAACACAATTCACTAGAAAAAAATAATTTTATGTAGAATACAATGAGTAGGATATTCCCTTACACTCATGTAGAACATTGAAAACAATCCAATAGTGTGTGTGGTCCCACTTTGTACGAATATGTTAATGGAATGTTTTTGTGATTTTTAATGATCTTTCAAAAATAAAATATTTCAAATCAATTATTTAATTTCCTACCCATAAGATTGTAAGATCCTCTTGGTGAAAACAGCTTGCATGCGACTACCTACATGAATGCCTCTCATCTTGTACACCATTCTTCTGGCATGCCTCCCTTCCTGCACGCCTCTCTACTCGCGTGCCTCACTTGTTTCATGTTGCCCGACCTATGAACTGTCATACATGCACACCAATATTGTGCACTACTCCCAATTTTTTCACCACTTCTATATTATACACAAAACACTTCTTGCCCCAAACTCCCAACTTTTTCACAAATTTTAACGTGTTCACCACTTCTACTTGTGTGCGACTTTTGTGCATAACACAAAACTTGCATAACACTTAAACATGCGCATCACATTATACCACATATGTGATACAAGATCAAATTTTCTCTTCAGATCATATTTAAATGAGGAGGGAAGTCATCAATTTATAGTGATTTTTGTGACTTGTGCACCACATACACTTTCATGCTATTCCTACCTGTGCGTTGCTCCATCACTTGCGTGTTGCTTCATCACATGCATACAACTTTTGTTCCATTGTAAAATTTTGATATGATGCTGTTGAAATATATCTTGTGTGAAACATAAATATTCATGTCACTTATAATTTAATGCCACTTATGGACTTGCATGCCGCTGATTACTTGCACACCACATTATTTTCTATGTCATATTTTTATGGGATTATCTTGAAATATGAATTGCACGCAACACACACTTGAGAGGAACTTATAAGTACTCGCCGAACTTGCGCAACATTTATATTTATACACCACATTATCTATTTTTCCATATTTTGATGTGATGAACTTGAAATATGACGTGTGTGCAACAGACACTTGTTCACTACTTATACTTGCGCTCCACACATGCACACCATTTATAAATGCACACTACTTTATTTACATTATGAAAAACACTTTTTTACTCACCCTATCATTAGTAATCCTTTCATTGAAACCTCTTTATAGTTATGATATTTTTGAAATACATATCAGCAATGCATCATCATAGTTACCATGGGATGTATTGTAACTTCCTTATCATCCGGCATCCACTTACACAAAGTGATGTGATTTCCTTTATTATCAAAAATCCATGACAAAAAAGGAAAATACCTGAAAAGGATATTCTTCATAATCATCTTGGTCGTAACAATAATTTTTGTTCCCCATGACTCATATTTTACTTGAAGGGTTTCCTGTAAGAAAAATTGAACCTGCCTCTTTTTCTTAATTATGACCATGGATTTTTCATTGCCTTTATTAATTGGATTAATTTAAAAATATCATTATATATTAACGAGTCAGTGATTAATATAATTTTCATCAACATTAATTACATTTAATATTTTTATTAAATTTTTAAATAATTTATTTATGGGTAATTTTCATGAATGTGTGAAAAGATGATCATTTTTACGTTTTTCCTTATAAAAAACATTCCACCACCTTCTACATTTTTAATGATACGAAATCTATATATTTTCATATTTTTAAAAATTGATTTGTTATCCTAGTTTTTTAAAATATGTTTTTAAAAATTAATTCAAATTATCAATATTTTTTTATTTATAATGTAATTTTTTTCTAAAACACGTTAATTTATTTCATCTTATTTATTATTCATTGACATTTATTTATGATGATAAATGAAATCCATCATACAATACTATATTCTTTCATTATATAGATTTATTAGGTTATATCAATAAATTTTAGAGTAATGATCTATTAATACTGTTGTCTTTCACAATATTATTCTCATTATGATTATAATTTTTCATCCAATTTATTTCCTATGAGAATAACATATTTTTTATTCCATTGATTTAATCGAGTTCATGGTGATATCTTAGATTTTATAATTAGGTAGAATATTTTCTTTACAATATACGCTTAACAGATTCAATTTCAATAACATATGCTTTATTATATTGATTTATTTCTATTTATGTTGAATATTACTCAATATCTTTGGATATAAATTTATTTTATATGGGGTTATGTTGATATTATTATTAATGATATCATTATGTGATTCCATTTCAAATGTAGTTTAACAAAATTTGTTTAAATGTTTTTATTATTCAATAAAAATAGAATTATTTGTATTTGATTATTTTATAAAAAATATTTCATTTCATTGGGTTCTTAATGATTTGATATGTGAGTAAAATTAAAGTGGCCCCCAAATGTATGGATAAAGATGGGTGGGGTACTAAATCACCTTCTTATATAGTGGTTAAATGTTTATATACCTAGATATATATATATGGTCACAATTTAGTTTTACTGAATAATTGGAAAAAGTGTGTGACTTATAAAGGTGATATTTACATGGGTATAAATATGTTTTCTTTCGGGAATGGATGTATGGGTGTTATAAAATAATTCAATGGGCATGTAAACTAATTTTTGACCGATATATGAATTATTTAATAATTTTATTCATATTCTCATGAATATGAATATTTTTACGACTAATGATTATTGAATCATTTTTTGAAACTATTTTGATTCATGTATTATGTTATTCCAGACCATATTCTAGAATTTTTGATATATTCTTTATTTGGTATAACATTCATATATATCATGATTATACCCACATTCCATTTTTTCATACTTATGGTCCTTTCTTTTCCCATTTTTTACCATTAATGAGATAATTACCTCACAACATCATTATTTTTCAATTTCTATAGTTATTAAGTAATGAAATATTGAATGTAATACCCCAGAACCTATTATAGCTAATAAAGACTATTCCAAGAACAATATCATATTAAGGAGCCATTATTTAAGATATTATTTTAATGTTAAATTTTTGAAATTGAAATTAACATTGTTATATTTAATTTTACTTTATCATACTGATATTTACATTGGAGGAATTTTGGATCTATTTTATAAAAGGTCATGTTTTATTCTAAAATGTTGTTTTAAAGAAACATGATACTTTTAGGAATTTATCATCATATAATAATGGACAAGAAGATTAATAAAAATTATATTTAATGTTGAATAAAAATAATGGAAAATTGTATTCCATTTAAATGATTATTTAAAAATATAAATACAATTTCCAACTTTTTTAACTAATTTAAATGTTACATTAAAAAAAATACCCCTCAAACTTCCCTGTGGATTAAGTATTTTAATGGGAGATTCAGTTTTGAAAGATCTTAAAGGCCAAAAACCCATATATATTTTAGAAAAATTCAATTTATATAATTAATATTAGTATAGAATATAATTTTATCTAATATTTAAATTTAAATAATAATAATTTTATTAAATTAACTATGATTTTTAAAATTTTACTTTTCAATGATTATTGAATTTAATATAATAAAAAGTATTTTAAATTTTTAAATAATAATAATATAATTTATTTAAAAGGTCACTATTAATATTTTTCCCTAAAATTAATTATTTATATTAGAAATTAATTTCCATCAAAATTTCATTTTTGATTAAAAGATAAAAATTTAAGAAAAATATTTAAATCACTCAATGTCACAAACTAATCCAGTATTCCATCCAAACGGACACTCAAACCAATTCATGGTATTACTGAAAGATAATCCCCCATCCCCATGGGCTGGAAACATTTTTTATCCACAATATTCTTTAGGATCAATTTCACCCATTTATGTAAGAATAAATAATTAACATGAATTGATTCCAGAATAACTTATAAGCATAATAGAATAAGGTAAAAATTTTATATTCAATGGTTAAAAATAAAAATAAAACCTAATGGTAATTTAATAAAATGATAAGAATAAAAAATCCATGTATACTACCATTCGACATGAGAGTCATCATTACAAAGCCACCACAACCAACGCATGCATAGAGTGGAACTCTAGAAACCAGATTCACCATTTCCACTATGATACATATTTCATTTACCTGACTCATACATAAAAAAGGCTACACACACCCAAATGTGGATTTATGGTGTGAGATAAAACCCAATAGTATTACACCTGAATGAAATTATTTCATACAATAACATTAGAATAAAAATTACCATGCACATTTTTATAAGAACATTTGGAACTTTTTAAAGATAACATTTTAATGAAACCAATATCTACAATAATATATCATGAAATAATTATATACATTGTATACCATATGCTAATGGACAACATCATTTCTCATAATCATCATGTCACAAAAGAGAACCATGGGAAAATAACTAAGGTTAACTAGCATAAGTTGGACTCTAAGAACATCTCATTGATTCAAATACTCAACCTCTACTAACAAAAATATTCTCATGCACGGTCCACTAGAGAAGATCTCATCCAAATTTGTAGTCGCCCCTGATCATATCAGATTTTTATTTAGTGTTTTAATCATCAGTCCTATAAGATGAATATGTTCCTCAACCACTTCTTAATCAACTAGAATACTAGTTCTTGTTTTACCACCAAGATATATAGTATTCTCATTGTGGTCAAATTAATTTTCACATATCACAGAAATTAATACATTCAAGTAATAATTCTATAAATCACAAGAACATAAGAAAATAAGATCTTTAATATTTAATGAAATCCTTTTGGAAACACTATAAGTGGAAAAAATATGAGATACAACCCATTTCCAGGGGAAAATCCCATTTAAAAATCATTATCACCACAAAAACAATTTTAAAAAAGATATATCACAATTTTGAGGCACATTTTAATATCACAAAAAAGAAACTAATATGAAAAAACACCCATTTCACATGGAAAATCCCCATTCATCACACATTCTCCTATAAATCCCTTTGAAAATACATTTTTCACGTTTCACACAAGTCCTAAAACATGTTCAATGAAATCCCACACGATTCACATAAATAATACTACCAATTTCCATTTAAAATATATTTTCTTCACATGTTCCTCACAAAACACTAACCAAAAATTTTATCCACCATAAAGACAATATATAAAACATAACTAAATAATAAAGAAAGAATATAAAATTAATAATGTAATTTAAAATCATGGAACCACCTTTGTATCACTTGAAAACAATCGAAAATTTTATAAAGCCCCATCTTGACTACACAAATACCCAATAAATTCAATATTTAACTTCTTTCATCAACATTTCACCCCATGTTATGAGATAGACCCATCATTATGTCAAATGGACAACTGGATATAGAGAACCTCAACAGTAATGGATAGAAGGCCTTAATGATGGATGAAACCAAGGGATAAGATTACTTACTAGAAGAATCATGATGAAACCACAAAAATTCTACCCAATATTTACAATACAATTGATAAATGAAGGAGGGAAGAGGCCCATAAGGTGATTAATACCAAATGTGGAAGAAAGGGTCGGAATTGTGGTTATAATCGAAGAGGAAATGATGGTAAATTGCTAATTTTTTATGACCTGGATATCCTATATGTTTTTCCCACACAGTTTTACAAACCATGTTGCAAACATGTTTCCATTACTCTCCAATAAGTACATGCCACACAATATTTCAAGAGATGATCAAATAGTACGGTTTCTACTACCCAAATGATACATGGCCACATAGTTTCCTAGAGAATGTTGTATAGTATCCCCATAATCTGTGCCAACCTAGCTACAAGTTTTATAAGACCATAATGACCATTGTCATAAAAAAAATTGGAACCCAGTTGAAAAAATACAAAATTAAAAGAAATAGAAATTAAAGCAAAACAACAACATGGATGGGACAATTCACCCCATAATGATAATTTTCTATCCCCAAAAAATTCTACTAAAATCATGATCAGAGAATATAAAATGATGGATTTTGTTAAAAAGTCTAATGCAAATAATTTCCATTCTACCAATAAACTGGGATGAATGGAATAGACTTACCATGAATCACTCTATCCTATGAATTCAATATCGGTATTGGCTGTTCAAACACAGAAAAATCAAGCTTCTACTCAAATTCTTCTCAATTCAACATAGGATACATATCTGAGTTATACTTTTTCAGCTATGAGATCAAGAATATTTCATGAATAGACATCAACTAAATGGTCATGGCATACATTTATGCAACATTACCAATCCTCTTTATAATCATAAACATTCTGACATACCTCATAGTTAGATTTCCTTTAAAACACAAACGACAATGAACCAAGTGAGTTTACAACATAAAAAATAAATGTTCATTAATATAAAACCACATGTAGTGGTTCTTATTATCATTATGATTCCAATTTATAATTTTGTATTTCAATAAAAACAGAATGATAAACATTATTTTCATAGAAATCTCTTGTTGAAGGCTCAGCCCCATGCAGTAGGGTCTCACCCACTTTATCCCTACACAAGGAGAATGAAACAAGCGACCATAATGATCATAAAAAAGATCAATAAAAATCATGTATTGGAAACTATTGTTATATAAGAACTAATCCAATCCCATATGGCTATCCCTAGAACCTCCAAAATCCAACACACATGATCAAAGAATTTCATCTAATATATGATTCCACCATTATATGTGACCATATTTTTGAGGTTGGTATGTCATGCTCAACTTGACTTGTGTACACATCTTATTTTGAATTACATCCCAAACCTTCTAATTATAACACAGGTCCTTGTATGAAATAATTTCATTTGGAACCACATGAAGCATCACAACCATCTGCACATACAATCGACCCATTCACGCACATTGTATGAATCAGTTATTGGAATTAAATGGGATGCTTTTTTAGACAAACAAAAGTTAAATAAATGGAATTTATCACCTGGGGTGTACGAGGCATGAAGAAAATAATTTCCATTGAAATATCATCAAACATCCAAGTAATAATGGGAATCAACTGAAGAGAATTTGAGGGAATTTATTTCACTACCCAAACCTACTAGCATCTAAAAAACTGTGATACAAATTAGGATATATCTCACATCATTCCGGGCCACCAGAAAATCTGAGAAATGTCATAGTAAATTTTGGTATCACAAGTATGGACATCCCAATGGGAATGGTGTCTATCCACCATTATCACTTCCCTTAGATACAACAACACCAAAAAGGGACCCAAGAAGAAAAATCCTCCCTCAGGAGAGAATGACTAATCACAAGGTGTCTCCACACAATTTATAAATAGTATAGACTACTGGAACAACTCATAACTAAGATTCTACCATGAAATCAATGCTATAAGGGAAGGAATCCAAAAAAAACTTAGAAACAAATCACTTTCACTATGATCCTTATTGTCTAGATGCATTTTGGAAAGGAGCCACATTAATGACCACACATCATTGTACTTTTTCAACACATTCACAGTAACTTACCTACTAATGGAATGTTGCAAAAAATTACATTTACCTTTGGTATAGACAATATAAATGAGAAAAACTTGAAGCTAATCAACCCATCAACATCATCCCAAATTCAAATCATTCTTAGAGAAAATATAGGCCATGATATTTTGATGAGAAAAAAAATACTTCTTCCCAAAAAAGATAATGATTCCATTTAATAAATGAATGCATTATCTCCACCAAAAATAAGTTAAGGGTTGGGTATTTCATTTCATGTTTTTAGATATAGTGAGAACAATAGTCCACCACATGGTCATACTGCATCATCACGCACCCAAAACCCATAGCTGAATATAGTGACCAATCCATTTCTTACAATACTATTACATCATTATAATGTTAAACTACATAATAATATTACAGGATGATGATATAGAGGTTTAGATTCTTTGGAAAACTAGGACCAAATACATCATTTACAACAACAATCATAATCATTTATTTAATTCATTTTTCTTCAGCTTTTTAATTTCCAATAAGAACTATTTAGTACGCATAATCAGCAGAGGATATACATCAAAAAGAGGGATCTAAAATCCATGTAATAGGATAGATAATAACAATGTATAATTGGTTTAGAATAATCATAACATCTTCATCAAAAATCATGATAGGAAACTTTCGATAAAGACATGGAAAGTGGCAATGCAATAAAATGAAACATCTTGTCTCAGTGGTCATCCACCACAAATAATTTTGAATAATTATAGCAACATTTTCATGCATCATTTCTATTTTACTCATGAGAATCATCTCATTAACTAATCCATTTTGGAACTATATAATTCTTGTTCCACCATTCATATTCAAATATTAATATTGTGCTATATAATTCTGGGTGCACCGGTCATATTATTATAATTACATTATCATGATTACCACATTGAAAATTTTTTCCATCTTGAATATATAATAATTGACTTAAATGAATGTTTTTAACATAAAAAAGAATAATTTAATATTAATTTGGTCACCAAAATAAGGAGGTAATATTATTGTTTATGTAGAACCATTAACCATGACTGATAAGTAAAACAATTTCCACAAAGTAAAATATGGTGGGTTTATTTGAAAGAAGTGATCATTTGGAAAATGTTTTTTTCATAAAAAAATAAACCAGAGAACATGAATATCCTAGAAAAGGTAAGATAATGGTGAATAAATGTTTTTTATGGAGAACACATACTGAACAAGGGGTGAAAGATGCAGAACACTAAGAATGAATGTTGGGTTTGAGAATTTCCCCTTACCTTGTATCCAAACACTTTCTACATTTTAATGTCATGTATAATGACATTATATTCATTAATTAGAAATTAAATAAACTTTTATACATGAATATGTTACATTATGGTTTCAATATGTTCTTGTCTGGGACTTTGGATGAGCTACCATGTTTAATTTTGTTTTTCAAGAAGTTGTTTTTATAGTTTCCTTGAATGGTTCAATTGTATTTATAAATGGATGTTCATTTGAAACATAGATAAACATCTAGAATCATTATTTATGATGGTACACAACATTAAATAATATTATAAATAATTTTTTAATATTACATGTGAATGAATCATTATATAAAAATTTAATGATGATCATTTGGGTTAATTCTGTCATTTTTTTTGAACACAATGAACATGTTTTGTTTAAAAATTTAGTTATATGTACATAAGATAGATCGATAAAATTATATAGAATTTAATAACTATTATATAATCATGTTAAACTATAAATTTTGTTTAATTACCAGATTAAAAGGTGGTAAATAAATGATGAAAACATGTCGTTCTTGAATGTGATAAATTAACACCTCACGAACAATATGTTCTTTTCTAAAATAAATAGAATAGGGGAAGGGGTTGGATGATATATTGTACATTTATAATCATAAAATTATATTATATTTGATATAATGGAGTTAACATACCATCAAGATGAGGATAGATGGGTATATTCCATGCGAATGGTGGTATTTATAGTGGAGGGGAGAGGGGTTTTCGTAATATTTTTATCATTAGTTTACTACATTCCACCAAGATGAATTATAGTGATAATTCCACGTACCAGAATAGTAAATAGGGAATTTATGTTATAGAATTGGGTGTATACGTCACTTTTGATGTCGATAATAGTGGATTTAAATTATAATGTATTTATTTGGTAAATTAATGTATTTTACTATTCCCAAAAAATTCATGTATTTCAGAAACCTCCCAAAAATTATCTATAATAATTTTAGACTTTTAGAATTCATAAATGAAATCCATTTTTCAAAAATAAAATTTTAATTTTGATTAATTGAATTTATAATTAAAATCAAATTTTACATGAAAAATACTTATTTATAATTAAAACTGATTTCAAAATGCATTAAAAAATTATATAAGGTCTCATAAAATTATAAGACATATAATTATTACTTTATGATGAAATTTTAGGAAAATAAATTTTATTTTAAATTAATTAATTAATTATAATAAATTATTTTTGACTTACACAAAAATACTAATACTTTTTTATGGTTATATTGTCACATCTAAGATGCATAGTTTTTTAATCATTCATGGTTATGGTTACTATTATTTTGGATGAATTAATATTAATAACCGTCATATTAGTATTCATAAGGGTAGGTTAATATTTATAAGGGCAGGTTAGTGTTAAAAATATTTATGTTTGTACTATCAGACTCCAAACATCTTACTGATCACAATACGGTATGCTATATTTCAAAAATTCAAAACATATAATTGAGAAAATTATGTTTAATGGTCATATAATATTCTATATCATTTATATGTGTTTCCTAATGCGATTATACTATAAGGAATAATTATAATAAGATGATTTCATTTATATAACATTGGGTTGTTACATTCTCCCCCCTTATGAAATTTCAACCTCAAAATTTAGTTTTACATAAATAGGTGAGGGTACTTCCCCTTCATCGCATCCTCCGGTACCCAAGATGATTCTTCAAACATATGGTTCTATACAAGACATTAACATGGTGGGTTTTCTTGTTGATTATAACCTTGTCTCTCAATTCTAGAATCTTTATTGGATGCTCCTCATAAAAGAGACCATCTTCCAGTTGTACCACCTCCGAGTTCAGTATAAGTGAGAGATCTAGTATATACTTCCTTAGAAGTGATATGTCAAACACATCATGAACATGATCGATATTTGGTGGATATGAAATCTGATAGACCTGGCATCTTATGTGGTCAAATATCTCAAATGGGTCAATATATCTTTGATTAGATTCCCTTTATATCCATACCAAATGAATATATTCCCTGGTGTTATTTGATGGGAGAATGTATTTCTTAATGTTTAACTCCAAATCCATTTGATAGTTGGTAGCATAGCCGTTTTTTTGACTATAAGAAGCATTGATTTGTTTCTGAACGACTTAAACCTTCTCTATCATCTCTTTCCAAAGATCTTTTCCATGTATATTTCTTTCTTCCAAGTCATCCCAACAGGTTGTACTTCTACATCGATTTCAATAATAAGCTTCCTATAGGGCCATATGAATATTTGGTGGATTCTATTATTGTATAAGAACTCAAAAAATGGGAAATATCGATCCCATACAACTTTTAATTCTAAATATTAGGCTCTTAGCATATTTTTATTTGTCAGAAGAGATTTTTTCATATTGGCCATCAATTTGGGGATGATAGGCCATGGTGAAATTCAATTCAATAGTCAAATAATGTTAAAGGATCCTCAAGAATTTAGATTTGAACATGGGACCATGATAAGATTAAATTGATATTGGAATACCGTTAAATATTAAAACATCCTATATATATATCATTTATTTTCGTTCAAGCTAGAGATATTTTTGAATAGAGATAAAATGAGTAGTCTTGGTGAGTAATCCAACCACAACCCATATCACATTATTTCCCTTGGAAATCATCAGGAGGCTCGTGACAAAGGCCATAATGACATTCTCCAATTTCAACATAGGTATAGGCAATGGAAATACCATCCTTTCATACTTTTTTCACTCTTTATTTACATTCTGAAATACCAAGAACCTTGATATATATTCTACAATACCCTACTTCATGTTGTTCCATCATAAGTGTTCTAGAAGATCTAGGTATATCATGGTGCTACTAGTATCGATAGATAAAGTTGATCTATGTTCATTTTCCAATAGCTCCATATTTATCATGGGTGATGAAGGCACACAAATCCACGTTCCAAACCAAATCACTCCATCATCGTCGATATAAAACTCATGCATCGTCCCTTTATTTACTATATTCACCTTTTTTTGTAACTCTAGATCATCAATTTGTGCTACCTTAATAATTTCAGGGATCGATAGATATGCAATTAATAGGTCATGGTTGTATGTATCCCATTCCCTTATAATTTACTAATCTATTCTTTTTATATCCAAGAAGATACGGTCTTTCTTAATCTATAACATGGATAGAGCAAGAGGTTCTTTTTTGCTTAGAGCATCAACTCCCTTGTTAACCATTCCAGGATGATTTCAAATAGATAAATCATTGTCCTCGATTAGATCTAGACATATCATTTGACAGATGTTATGCTCCTTTTGTCTGAATTTGTACATTAATATATGGTGGTCAGTGTATATGTCACACTTCTCACCATAAATAAAGTGTTAGAAAATTTTTATGTATGAAATCACGATTCCCATTTATAGATCATGCATCGGGAAGTGATTGTCATGGATATTCAACTGCCAAGAAGCATACCCTATCACATTATCATAATTCATATGTACAGAATACATGATTTTATTTGAATCATCACTGTATATAAGAAAACATTCTCCACTTTTCAGTAGAGTGAGTACAGTTATAGTGATCATCCTTCTCTTTAGCTCCTTGAAGAATCCCTCACATTCTTCTGTGCAGATATTCTTTACCCCTTTCTATTTTAACATTGTTAGCGGGCTTAAAAATACTGAGAAATTTAGCAGAAAACGTCGTTAGTACCCAACTAATCTATGAAAAGTACAGATTTTTGTGAAACTAGAGGGTCCTGGCCATTCCTTAATTGCCTACGTTTTTGAACGGTTCATAGAAATTCCCTCTTTTTTGATCACAAGTCCCATGAATGTAACTTAATTCATCCAAAATTCACACTTGATGAACATGACATACAACTTATTCTTTGTCAATGTCACCTAAACAAGTCATTTATGTTCTTCATGTTCCACCCTGGTCTTTGATTATATGATAATATCATTATTAAATTGAACCAAAATTTTGTCAAGTTAATATCTAAATAATATATTCATCATATCCATGAATATTACAGGGGAATTAGTAAGCCCGATGCACATCACTAGAAAATCATAGTGCCCAATCCTTGCATTGAAGGAATTCATCTGAATATCTTCCTTCTTTACCTTTGGCTGATGATATCTAGAACTAAGATCCACCTTTGAGAAGTATTGACCTCCTCTGACCTAATCAAAATAGTCATCAATCCATGTAAGAGGATACATGTTCATTATGGTGATCTTGTTGAGTTCCGGATAATTGATACACAATCGCACTGATCTATCATTCTTCTTCACCAAGTGGACATGTAAACCCCAAGGTCATGATGTTTGGTGTATGGACCCTTTTTTCAAATGCTATTGTATCTTCTTCTTTACCTCCTCCAGTTTGATAGGAGCTTTCCTATAATGAAACATTGAGATGGTATTATATCCAGGTTTGAGTTCTGTTGGGAACTATACCTCATGATCTGGGGGATGTCTGGGTAATGCTTCAGGAAATTCATCACTGTATTCCCTCATGATGGGTGTTTCTGCATGTTTGGCACTTTCCATTGACTCATCCATTTTTGTGAGTTATGATTCTTCATAGGGATCAACACCCACACAATTAAAATATTTTTCAAAGGAGTTTCTTGATCTTTTTGAATATTTATTGGAGAATGGGATGGTTCAGAGAATGAAAATATATTTCTTTTTCCCAACATTTGATATGTTCTCTATATAACAAGATGAAATCCATTCCCAATATAGAATCAAATTTTAAAAAGCAAAGTATCATGAGATTCTCTATAAGAATCATCCCAAATACACTATCCAAATATGTTTCAAACACTTGGGTTTCAATGATTTCACCAGTTTTTGTTTTTATTGATATCTCTATTTAACAGTTTTGGGGCTACGATTCTATATATCAAGAAATCATTCATGATATTATGGAGTGAGTAGAACCAGAATCGAATAAGAATTTTTACATTGCTGATTGAATAGGATGTGTACCATGTATAACATCATTATCGTGCTCTACTTCTACTGTAGTGATGGTATATTCCTTCCCTATTAACTTTTTCTTTGGTGGCTGTTGAGGCTGATTACCCTCGAGGACTCGTGGTTTGGTGCACTGGCTTTCATAGTGACCTTGCTCTTTATAGTTGTAGTATTGTTCCATTGGTGGAGATTCCCTTTATTCCTCTATATTCTCCTTCCTTATCAGGTCATTTCAACACTATTTATCATGGTGTCCTTCTTTACCACACTTGAAACATTTTCCCATCCCTTTGATGAAGTTCCCATTATGAAACATCCAACTATTTTGGCCATTGGGTTGTTGAATTTTCTACCCCCCTTTAGCATTAGATCCTTTGGAATGAAACTCTATCTTTTGTTTCTTATCACCAAGGTCGTGGGACAATTCTATAAACTCCATCTACCCTTTTAGGGAACACTGAAAAACTTCTTCATAATTCCCAACATCTCATATTTCTAGAACCTTTCAAATGTGTGGTTTTAACCGACTAAAGAATCTATCAATTTTTTTATCATTGTTGATAAAAAAACCCGAAGTGATCCTCGAATTCCATGTGAAATTCATATTGTAGGTCATGAAAAATTATCCTTCATTTTTCTTCTTCTCTATTAATTATATCTCCACCTTCATATGAAGAGTTAGTGGGAAAAAAATGTTATGAAACATGATCTTAATGTTATCTCATTCAATCTCTTCAATTTCATCACATAGCTTGGTGTTCATAATAAAATCCCACCACTGATTGGCCTCTCTAAAAAGATGATAAATGGATAGTGTCACCTACTACATCATAGAATTGTGAAGCATGAATAGATCTTCTCCCTAGAGTTAGCCCACTATTCTATAACTAGTTGCTCAGAAGACCCACTAAATGTTGGTGGTCGTTGTCACATAAAACAATCGATAAATAGTTTCTCCCCCTATGGTGATGAAGGATGTTCTCCATTATTATTTTTATTTTTCTTTACATGATATAGTTGGTTAAGCATGGACATGATGTTTTGAAATCCACCTCTCAAATCATTGGGGATGTCGTTCGGGCAATCGTTGCATTGGGCATCAAATGGGGTTTGGGCTAGTTTCTCCTGGTTCCTACCATTTTATAAAAAATAAAAGGGTAGAATAAAACATAAGTCATCGATTCATGAATTAATAACATACTAATTTGTAAACTTTTCACTAAAATCATAACTTATGGAATCCCTATTTAATGTTTCTTGTGTGCATATTTGTACATAGGTTAACACTAGAGGTTTTGTATAGGGTTCACTAATCCAAGCACTGAAATTAACTAAACCACGCCTTTGATGCCAACTATAGAGAATAAACCTTTTCATAAAATACTATTACATCATTATAATGTCAAAAAAAATATTATGACACCATGATGATATAGAGGTTTAGTGTCTTAGGGAAACTAGGACCAAACATAACATTTAAAACATAAAACATAAAAATTTATTTAATTCATTCCTCTCCAGATTCTTATTGTCCCTTCAAAAATTCATAGTACAAATAATCACATAAGGATATACATCAAAAATTGGTGCGGTAATAGCCCAGTAAGTGGACATATAAGAAAAATATATCATTGGGTGAGCATAATCATAACATCATCATCAATAATCAATAGTGAAAACATTATATAAATGCATGGAATGTGGAAATGCATAAAAATTAAACATTTTGTCTTAGTGGTCATATACCATACATAGTTGTGAAAAATTATAGAATTAGGTTCACAAAACAAATCCCTTATTCTGAAGAGATTCATTACTTTACTTAATGCATTGGAGCACTGTATAATTCAGCGTGCGCCCATCATGTTCAAACATTCATATTACACTATATATTTCTGAGCGCACACATCATGTCAAAATATTTACATTACCTCGCATGATAGATTGAAAATATGTCAAATTTGATCATAAAATAAACCATAAAAAGAAATTTGTTTCACCTAATAAATCATACATTCATAAAAATATTTTTTCCCTAATTATGAGGTAATATTATTATTTATATTGAACCATTAACCATGAGTGAAGAGTCATACAATATTCAAGAAGTAAAAAATGGTGTTTTTATTTGAAAGAAGAGTTATTTTGGAAAACATTTGGTTATTAATAATGTCAATTAGATAAAATTTATACCCTATAAAATGTATGATATTGGGGAATAAATTATTGTTAAGGAAATCCCATAACGAACATGGAGTGAAAGAGGGATAACCCGAAGAAAGAATGTTGGGTTCGAGAATTTCTCGTTACCTTGTATCTGAATGCGTCTTTACTTAAATGTCTTGTACAATGATATTATATTAATTAATTAGAAATTATAGATCCTATTAAACAAGTATATGATTATTTATGGTTTCATTATGTTATTTTATTTTCCTTTTTACAAGTTATAGAGTATAAATTTGTTTTTCGAGAATGATTGTGTTTATGGTTTTCATGAAGGGTTCACTTGTATTCGTGAATGAAAGTTCATTAAAAAAGAGGATAAACATCCAGAAATAATATTATATGTTATTTATTATGTAACTAAAAATAAAATTATTTTATAAATAAATATTTTCCATACCATATTAATTAATCCTTAGATATGAATTTAATGATGACTGTTTGGGTTAATCTGGGCTGTTTTTTCAACCGCAACGAACATGTTTTGTTTAATTATTAATTTTTTTTAAATAAGTTAGATACAAAACATTATATATCTTGAAATAAATATAATATAATATTTTTCATTCACAAAAATGGTTTATTGAGGAGATCCGAAGGAAATAATGAAAAAAAAATAAAAATGGCGTTCTTGAAGGTGAAAAATTAACACCTCATGAACAATATTTTCCTTCCTAAAGTAATAAGAAGAGTGGGAAGGTGTTGGATGCTATATTTTACAATTCATAGAATAATATTCCATTATATTTGAGATAATGGAGTAACCATACAATTTGTATATGGATATGTATTGAGATATTAAGAAACAAACATGAAATTGAAAGGAGATAAAAGGAAAGAGAGAGAGGGGAATGACCTCTATAATAATCCTCTTGGGATAATCTTTAATAAACCTAGGATTGGAATTTTGATGAGGACATAAGATATTGCACGTGGGGAGGAGATAGTAAATATGTTTGGGAAGATATTAGAAAAGTCTTGAAGCTTGAGATATGTGAGGAAATGATGTTGTGAAGGGTTACATTTATAGTTGAGGGGAGAGGGGGGTTCTTAATAATTTAATCAATTTTTTATTAATTCCCAACGAGATAAGTAATATTGATGACTTCACGACCAAGAATATTAAAGATGAAATTTCAGTTCTATATTTGGGTTCTTACATCATTTATTATTTATGTAATATTGTATCTAGATTATAATGTATTTATGTGGTAAATTAATGTATTTTAGTGTTCACCAAAAATTCAAGTATTTCAAAAAAATCCAAAAAAAAATTACCCTTACCATTTACCGATTTTTAGAATCCCATAATGAATTCCATTTTGAAAAAATAATTTTCTATGTAAGAATAATTTAATTTTTAATTAAAATCATAATTTACAAGAAAAATATAATTTCAAAATTAAAATTAATTTCATAATGCTTTCAAAAATTACATAAGGTCTCATAAAATTATATTAAAACCTTAAGACAAAAAATTGTTAATTTATAAATATAATTTAGAAAAACAAATTTTCTTTTAAATTAATTAATTAATTACAATTAATGATTTACGAATTACAAAAATACTAATACTTCTCCTACTATTAAATTATTACTCTTAAGGTGCCTAAAATTAATTTAATCATACATGGGTAAGGTTACTATAATTTTGGAACATTTAATATTCATCATGGTCATATTACTATTCATAAGGGTTGGTTAATATTCATAAGGGTATTTTTCTATTCATGAAAAATTAATTTTGTTTCATCAGACTCCAAACATCATACTGATCACAGCCGTGTTTTTCGGATTTTTAAAATTCAAAAACATATAAATGAAAAATTTATGTTTTATGGTAACATTGTTTTTAGTATAATTTCATTTTATTTCATAATGTGATTATACTATAACAAATAATTATAATAAGGGGATTCCATTGATAAATCATTGGGTCGTTACACTAAAGCATCACAATATACAATAGAATTCATTCAATATTCTGATAAGATCAAAATGGGTAAGGAGGAAAACCACTATTGGTGCACCACAAAGGATGCATGTCAGATTGGTATCAATTCAACCATCACCACATTTGGGGGGACTATAATCGTGGATGAAGAAATCCAGGATAAATATTAAACGATCGAATTTAATACACTACCATGACTGAAACACTCAGGATATTAAACACAAAATTCATCGGTTCCCATGAAATTATTTCACTTGTCTTATCAGGGCCATCTATAACCCCTTGTTCTAAGATCACAGGACCCAAAAACATCACCTCTCTAATTCAGAAGGATAATTTATAAAACATCACATTGAGATGATGATCCCAAAGATTGCACAACTCAATTGTAAAATAGGGACCATGATCCTCCCCGGTCATAGGACATACCAGAATATAATCCTCAAATACCATAAAAACATGATGAGATACTTATGAAAAACCATGTTCAATAAATCCATAAAGACAGATAGATCATTTTTCATCTCGATAGAATACAATAGTAATTTAAAATTGTGATTCCAACATCAGAAGGAAATTTTCAGAATATATACCACTCTAACTCTAACATGATAATACCAAAAACACAAATCAATTTTTGAATACCCCCGTTTCCCCTTAGGATGATAAAAAAGTTAATCAATATAGGGAAAATGGTAATATTTTTTTACTGACATTGTATTCATCATTCAATAATCTATACACAACTGGAGAGATCAATCATCAGTTTTTTCAAACAAAACTATGGTGGGATAATGTGAGATGGTCTGTTGAATGAATCTATTGTATTCCAAATCAACCATCTATACCATTAATAATCTAATCCCAATGGGGACATATGATATGGGGGAAGAGATATCAACTATCTTCTCACTGCTAAATTGAGTGTAAACTCCACAACCTAATATAGTGGAAAACTAAAAAAATTATCTGGAAGAACCTTTGGGAACTCATCCTCCATATATGTTAATACACTATTAGCTGCACCATTATCATCCTCCAACACAAGCAGTGAGAGCCAATGAAAAATGATTCATAACACTAGAATTGGAGGTCTAGTATATCCTAACCGAATATCCCATTCACTTGAAAAAACATGGGTACCACCATCAGGAGCCACAAATATCACATATCACATATAACAATCGATGTTCACCAAAAAAGGAACCATCTAATACATATCAGGGATCACATCATTGTGGTAAATTTATAAAACCAAAAAATACCATACCAACTCGACCCTTGTCATGGTGAGGGCACATGATGGACACCTGAAACCCTCCCCTCACATCTTACCTAGCGGTCTTACAAAATCCATCGCATATGACATAATATTGGTTGTAAACATTAATATTTCAATAAGGAGAGTAGAAATTAAATTACCAAAATTATCGATATAAAAGAATCAAATCTAATGACAATTCATTGAGAACAGTACCTCAAACTATCGTAGGCCCTCCATTTGATTCCACTAGCACTCGATCCACTTCCTGGAGATTTCTCCTCTTATCTTGACCACTAGTGTGATCACTATCCCATTTCATTTCCCTTGAACTGAATCCTGGAAGATAATTATCCAATCCTACCATCATATACTCAAAATTTAGATTCCACTATCCTAGATAGTTATAAAAATTATTTCATCACCTTGGATGCCACAGACACTGCACATCTTTTATATGATTGAACTATTCTGTAGTATCATTTTATGTTCTATAACTCTACACTGATGTCAAGGTTTGGGTGGATGTTATGAAGTAGGTTGGGTGTGTCGTACCCTCCAACATTGATGAAACATAACTGAACCAACATCGAATGACAAAGGAGAAGATATTCTGGAAGGATATCCTAAACTACCATGTCTCTTTGTTCTCTTATAATCAATGCTCATCTTCATATTTGATGAACATCTATTGAACTCTACTAACACTTCCTCATTATAAAAAGTCCTGCTTACTCAATCAATTTCTACCATTATGAAATGTTCAACAAACTCAACATTATTATTAATCATGAATTAGAAATCATGGGATCAGATTTCTAGTTACATCCCAATCTTGAACTTATGAGCCTTTATCTACTCATTAGATAAGATCATTGTTGTGTAATGAACTAACTATGAAAAGACATTGGAATAATTCATCACTATATGTAACCCATTTCTATGCACCAAAATCTCCCGGGATATGGGGAAGGCTACAATATTGGGGTAAAACTTCTTATTGGAAATAACCATGATATTTTTCCTACCCATTTAATCATGATTCCCATATTTCAACACTGATTCCTACCACTATTTACAGGGTCCTTCTAGTAGAAACAAAAAAAATTCACATTAACTAACTAATGAGTTATAAGAAACAAAAAAAACCTACCTATGTTATAAAGGCATCCATATTATTCATGATGTTCTTTTCTACAGAAAAAATAAGTAGTATGGTTCTTGAGAAACATATATGCTTTATTCATTACAAGACTTTTTTCGACATCTCTACGCATAATAGGAATAGAGATTTCTCGTTATCCAATTGTTTGGAAATCCTAAACCATATATTACACATTCCAATGATCTATTTGTTGGGTATTAATACCTATTGCCTCTTCATGTGGTGACATATGATTCCTTTGAGCGTACATCCTACAACTACATGAAATAACCATAAGAAAACCCATCAATAAAACCATTTGGAAAAATATTTAACAGAAAATCTCAAATACTAATATTAATAAATAAAAACCTAATCCATCACATTTTAAATGAAAACCAAACCACTTAACCGCACCCGAGGTTTAACATATAGTCTTTAGCCTGAACGTCTCACATGGAGGAGAAGTCTAACCAAATTTCACATCATCCCATGAAAAAATGAGTCATGTCACAGAGAGTGATTACTATGCACCCCAGACGCAACCCGAATCATATATATATATTTATAATACTAGATTCCTTTTATCGAGACTCGTCTCAAATTAATTGACCCAAAGAATGTATGACCAATTATAACACCATTTTTTCAAAAACCATTTTGTGATACCATCCAACCCAACAACTAACCTGATCTATGGAATGTAAATATGAGAATTCACGATATCCATGGGCTTGAAAAAAGATCCTTCTGATCAAAAATATGATTTAGGAACTATTTCACTCATCTATGTATGAATAAAAACTAAAAATGAATAAAGATCACATTAATTGAAATGAATAACCAAATGAAGTACATCAATTTCTAGATTCAATGTTTAAAACTTTAATCTAAACCAAAATGTTCTACAATAGAATGGAAACAACAAAAGACCCCAAAAAACCTCAATGTGAAAAGAGAGTCAACACCCTCAAGTAACAATGACCAAAAGCTACAAGGATTGGATCTCTAGAAATTAGATCCACCATCTCCACAATGATACATATTTCCATTACCTAGGTAATAAATAAAAAATCAACACACAGACACCAGGTGTCTATTGGGTGTGAGCCAAACCAGACTACGATTCCACCCCAATTAAAATATTACATTCTATTATACTTGATGAAAAATTATCATTAATATGTTTTTTAGAATATCTGAAACATTTTTAATAATTTTTTTAAGGAAAGACATTTTTCAAATATGATTTCATTAAAAAAGAGGGACACAAGGTCTTTTATATGGCGATAGCTAGCACCACATCCCATAAGAATCATCTCAAAAAATAGAACCATTTGGAAATAGTTAGGGGTAACTAGCACAAGTCGGAATCTAAGAACATCATACCAAAGTTATCAAAAATACTCAATGTCTACTACCAACAACATTCTTGTGCACAAACCACTAGAGGGGATCTCATTATATATTCTTGTATTCAATCAAATTTGTGACTCATGATCCACTAGAGAGGATATCATCAAAAAAACTAGTTGTCCCTAATCAAATCACATGTTTATCTAGGGTTTTAATCAAAAATCCTTTTAGATGAATATAAGCATTGGTCACCTCCGAATCACCATAATAGTTCTAGTATGACCACCTAGATTCCCATAATTTATTTTGTGCTCAAATTACTTTTCACATATCACAAAAATGAACACTATCACATACACATACCCAGAATCACACAATATTAGGAAATGACCTCTATCGCATTAATGATATCCTTTTAGAAACACAACAATAGGAACACATATGATATCAAAACATCTTTTATTAGAAATCCCCATTTCAAAACCGGTTCCTCATAAAAAACCTTTTTTAATAAGTTTTTTAATAATTTAAATGGTCATTTAAAATGAAAAAATAAATCCAATATTAAATACGACCCATTTCACTTTGAAAATCCACATTGATCATATTTTCACCATTAAATAATATTTAATATTAAATTTTCACCTTTCACAAGTAGCATAAAGCATGTTCAATGAGACCACACAAGATGCAAATAAATAATATAACATATTTCATTAAAAAAATACATTTTTACCACATTTGTGTAATAAAATCCAACGAATATATTTTTCACAAAACAAAAAAAATCTATAAAACAAATTTAAATAATCAATATATTATATCTACGATATCTAATATTGTAAAATAGTGGAAAACTTATCAATCATTAAGAATCAACCTGAAATTTGTGTGAAATACAAACAGAACAACCATAATAGATTATAATGGAATTATTGAACATCAACCATCAATATTTCACCCCAAATCACGTGGTCTAACTATAATTACGTCAAACAGAATGTTGGAAATAATGAACCCCGTGAGACATGGAGAGAAACACTAATAGATTGATGAAAGAAATGTAGAAGGGAACTTACATGACGATTCTTGATGAAGTGAAAACAAATCCACCACAAAATTGAAAATCAAAGGAATAATGTGGGGAGGTGGATAGGGTGTTGAATATGGAATCTGGAAAAGGGGATTATTTGGGGATAAAATTGAAGAGGGAAAGATAAGAAATTGTCATGTATTATTGAACTAGATATGACACATCATTTTTACACACATTTTTTCAAACATTGAGGAAACTATATGCCCCTCAATACCCATGAGGGACATCCAACATGGTTAGTCTACACAATTTTGAAAATAGTTTGTAAAACATGTAGTCCCCATAATACAAAATGAAATTTGGAGACACCGTTTCTATGTGAAGGGAACACAGTTTCCCCTAATGGTGAACCTATCATGCACCACCAACTGCCAAAATTGGAATCACCATTACTACCAAAAATTATATTAAAAAATGAAAAAAAATCCAAAATAAAAATAAATAGAATATTATCTCACAACAAAGATAGATATGTGACATTCAATGTTTCCGAAAAAACATCATATGAGTGTATTTTTAAAATATTTTTTCTCTCTCTTTGGTTTTCATTTTTTTCCTTTAATAGATTAAAATTAACATTAAAATAGAGAAAATATAAGGTTTACTCCAAAAACTACCCTTCCATATACATTTTAAATGGTAACGTCATTATCATTTCATGGATCACCTTGAATTAAAATTTCTCTCTAAAATTATTCAAATTTTCATTGATTATAATTATATTTGATATTCAACAACATTTTTTAACCATTACTAATCATAATGTAGTAACATTCATTGAGAATTAAAAGGAAAATTCAAGGCCTCGATGTAAATTTAATCACAAAATTATCGTTTATTGATAATTATATTCATTCAAATTTATTCTAATAACACTAATATAATTATATTAGTATAACTTATAATCATTAATACTTCTATATTATCATTTATTATTTATATACCTCATCAATTAATAAAATAAATTTTTTTAGGTGTTTTGAAGATATCCACCTATACGAAGCAACATGTTTTTTATCCTTAACCCCCATAAAAATAACAATGTGAATATTTTTTAATGGATAAATACTATTAAAATTACATCATGAATGTTCTGAAAAGGATAATTACGGAACCTATTATTGATATGATTAAGAAAATATCATCATTAACTTAATCATTTCAAATAAGTGTATTAATAGGGTATCCAATTAATCTAACTGTGTAACACTGTTATATCTATTAAATACACTAATAAATAATTATATTATTTAAATATCACAATAATAAACACTAAATTTTATTATAATTATTTTTTATAACTATATTTAAAAAAAATACCTCAGAATCATTCACTAATCATGGTTTGATCATGTTTGGGTCCTTTTAACCACCTAATTAAAAAATAAATTGATTTTCTATAATGAATGAATATGGGAACAACATTAATTGTATTATATGATATAAATTATTATGTTATTATTCCTTGTTGATATTATATATATTTGAAATCATTAATTTTGAAAATTGACATCAATTTTTACTTATCATAGAAAAATGTTTTCTATTGATTTCATCTTTAAGGATTAATGATAAAACACAACTAAGATGATTTTTAAAAATAAATAGTAAATTAAAAACATACCAAATATTAACTTTGAGGATATATTATTGATGAATTTGGAATGACCAATAATCAATGATATCACTATTTTAAAACTAGTACAAATGATTGAAATAATAAACACCATATGGGGAATATCTTAAGAATACATAAAGAGAATGACTATTTACAAATATTATAAATAAATAAATAAATATATGTACGGTTATTTATTAAATTATAAAAATTTATATGATTTCAATATCGGTGGTTAATGTAAATTTTTGGATGTCAGTAGGAGACACAAGGATTCCCTATGGGACATGTTTGGTATTATGAGAATTTTTTTCATTTTGTTGTGTATATACTATATATTTGAGATATAATATCATGAAATTAATTTAATATTTGGATTTAATAATAAATTTATTCAATATTTATCAATATGGTTTTATTGAATTGTTACCCAAATTATATGTGGGTTTTTTTTCAACCCAAATTTTCCTTCTTTGGGACGACATTATATTAACCAACTATAGCTTTTTGTGGTGTATACATTTCCATTGAATATTAATGGAACAATAATCGTGGATTTAAATGGAATAAAATGTATATATTTATTATATTTTTATAATATTATATTGAATCAAGTGTTTTCAATTCCATGATGGGAAACCGTTCATATATTTTGATAATGTAAAAGTACATAATTTACATAAAAATACTTCCATAGATGGATATTTGAGTGTTTATGTGGTCATGGAACATATGAATCTTAATGAAATAACCTTAAAATGGGTCTATTTATCATTAACTCAATAATAATTTTGATTTAAAAAAAGGGCCTAATACTAAACACCTAGAAATAAACTCCTAAGATATATTAATTGAAATATTTGTATGTTATCACTGAACTATAATGATTGATTTTTTAACATTTCCTTGTATCTATCCATGGAAAATTATTCAAACAAATTACCGTATTTTATTGAAAACTAATAATATTTTGTTTACCCTTGCCTATATTTTTTATTGATATGGTTACTTCTTGTTTACTTTGATGATTCCCCATATTGTTTAAGCTGATTAATGGATATTATCATATACATCCATATTAGTAGATTTAATTTTTATGTATATTATTTATTTATGTAACATTTTATGAATTGAAATTTAATTTTTATAAAATAAATCCTTATGGAATGGCATGAATAGTATTTATGGTTATTATGCTGAATTCCATGGACCTAATCAGATGATGGTTGGGGATGAAATTATATATCACGTCGATGCATCGATAGGAATCATAAGAAAAAAAAGATTGGTTTTGGTGTATACCTATTAAAATAATATTATATTTGTCTTCTCATAAGGCCTTGAAAATATGTCTTTATGTCCATCTATATGTCCTAAATCTATATGATATCAAATATTATTTTTATCCACATTTTTATTAATTTTTCGGGATGTAACATCCCATAATTTTCATTTCATTATGAATGAATATTTATCATTTATTATTTAACATTAAATTATAACACTGTATAATATAAATATACTTCAACTTTTGTTTTCTTATTAAATAGTATCAGATCTTACCATTATTTTTTTTTCATTCCAAGGGAAAACTACAGGAGGAATATGTCTAATTTTTAAAGATATGATGGAATAATTTTAATGATATCACAATGTTTTCTTATTTTAATTTATATTCTAAAATTTAATTTATTTATGTATCTACTCATCCTCGACTACAAAGCTATTTTATAATATGGAAAATCATTAATTTCATAAAAATAATTCAATATAACTATTTAATATAGTTATCCAGAGTCCAAGATTTGGTAATAGATATTTGAAAATTTTTAACAACAACATTAGGGGAAAGGATTATAATAAAAAGGTAAGAAATAATATGTAATATGAAAATAACCATGAATATTTTAAGGTAACACACTTGTAAAAATAATACCCCATATATTTTATAAATTAATTTCATTATATAATTAAGTGTATTCCATTATAGAATAACAGATACTAACAGGAAGAATGAGAGGTATATCAATAGAAAAGTTCATTATAGGGATATTCCCCCTAAATTAATTAATGAAGATAGAGTTTATTATAATTATCACATTAACATATTAAGATATTTGTGAAAGGTTATGATAAATAATTCCACCTTCATATAAAATCCTCCTGATCCATAATACGGTGTAAATTTGTTGGATTATATAATTTTACAAAAACCTCTGATATTCAGACGAATTATTAATCCCTTACAATCTAAAAATATATATGAATTCATTAGGGTAGATATTTCTCACTTTGGGATGTATTGAATGTGGAAAAGTCTCCATCGTGGTACATTTCACAAAGGGATATTTAGAACAATAGTGGTAACTAATTTAAAATAATAAAGAGGAATACAACATCATGTTTATGGAATATGGAACTTCCAAAGAGGTATTTTATGAAAAATATCTACCTCATGATAAATTTGTAGAAAAGGATTATTAGATTCCCCATATTTGAAAACATTATGGGTAAAATAATTATATGTATATTGGTAAAATTTTATTTTTTTTCTATAAATATCATTTACTATGTGTATGAACAAGAAAATTGATCTTAGATGAGCCTTGAATGGTTGTTTGAATCTTATAATGTTTCATTGCATAATGATATAGTCACAAGGAATATTTAAGAAAAAATATATGTTCATTAATATGAATGTATTCAAGGGAAATTGGTAGAAGAAGATGTTGTATGAGAATACTGGTAATAATTATACATGAATTGGGAACAATAAAAGGGAGGGGTTTCCCATATTTGATAAATAATGGAACAAATAACATGGTAGTTTCAAGAAGGGAACCGGTGTTTGAAACAATTGAATTTACTTTCATCAATCTCATAAAGTGATGTTTAAGGGAGAATATTTTTATAGTCAATTATATCGCTATAGGGTGTAGTAATATAGATTGAAACAATTCACAGAATGTCAGGGTATTTTAAATAAAAACGTGAAAGGTATAAAGGCTAATATAACTCATTTACTATAGATTATGAAGATGTTTATATGGATGCAATAGTATGAATTTTTGATATATAGTAAATTTTAGCTAATGTTTTATTTCATTATAGATAGTTTAACTATTTTTTATCTTCCATGTTTTGAATATAATATTAGATATTTGGTTAACACCATGGTATAGAAGTTAGTAATTATCAAATTGAGTATGTGCATTATTGAAACAATTATATTTTGGTATATTCTCTTTATGGTTTGTATACATACCATATTTTAAAACTAGATATCATGCCTATAATTGGATTTTTTTTTCATCGTTCGTATGGATTTTCTTCCAAAATATGGAGAAAACCCTTATTTCTGAGTTAAGGATATTACACATCATAAAGGTCACGTGTAATCCATTATCTTTGGAGGGAAACAATAATCATAAAAATAATGTCTGGATCATATCCTATTATAAATACTTAATGAAATTCTAGAAGGAGAGGATGATAAAATAGAATCTATAGATAAGGATGATATCTAAATAATAGAATATGTAAATATGGTAAAAAATATCATCTATGTTTTGTCAATAAAATTATTTACTCATCCACCAAAATGTGAAGTTGAGTTATTTAATGAACTAAATCCAAATAAAATACCAACCACTAAAACACATTATAATATATCACTAGTGGAGTTCTGGCGTTAAATAAAATTATATATAATTTTTTTAATAATTGAATTATATTCCTTCGAATATCATCATTTAGGACACATACATTACTTTGGAAAATTAAGGATGGGTTTATGAGACATTTCATCAACTACTGGGTTAAAAATTAAAATTCTATAAAAAATATTAATCCTTTAAAACTCATCATTTACTTATTTAATCAACATTAATTAGACCAAATAATTTAAATGGTCAATATTCACTCTAGTTATCATTAATTGAGGGAGAAGTAGGATGATATAATAATGATATCATTTTATACCAGTTATAGTCATCATGAGTATATGGTAATTCCTTATGGATTTACTAATTTACCATATATCTTTATAGTCCAATTTAGTATATTTTTCAAGGAGTATACAGATGAATTTTTTGTTATATTAATTGATTATATCAAATTATAATATGAAACAATATCATGAGCATGATATTTTTCAGTAAATATATATTGTGAATATTTGGAAAAATAAATAATATAGGAAATAGTTTATGATTTAATTTAGGCTTAATTAATTTTCAATTATCTATTTTATTATTTACAAGGATGAATTATCTATTAACACATCAATGGAAATTGTAGTTCAATAGTTTTTTACATCATTGAGAATAAATGAGATCCAAATTAGAATGTTATGATCAATTTATTGCTCCATATTTTTCCCAGTTGGCCACACCATTAACATAGTATAAACATAAGTGGGATAAAGTTAAATGGTTAAGGTGATATAGTGTATGTTTTAAAGAGATGAAGAGGAGACTGATTAGAATCTGATATTCACTCTACCAACACATAAGGAAGGATTTTTAACATATAAAAAGAATTGAATAAAGAAATTGGTTGTGTGATTATGAATAATTTTTCTGTGATTGGAAATTCATCACTATATTTGAAAAATACATGAATATAACTATCTTACTCATGACCTTGAGATGGAATCCAAGACCATGATTAAAAAACAGGGAGGAACTAACTCTATGGTGAATAATGATATATATATATATATATATACCATAATATTTTGTGTTATATCTTCTCCCATAGGGATATACACTTGTGGTAAATAAGCTATATGAACCTTTATATGGAATTCTATTTTGGGATACACTACCACACTAGGATGGAAAATAAGGTGGATCGCATATTGAGACAGAGGGATCCTTATGTTCTAATCATAATGATTATTAAAGTCAATCCTAAATAAAGAAATAATTTTAATGATTGATAGTGGAGTTCATGAAAGGAGATACATTATTCCGATATTCAATAAGAAGTCAAACCATCTTTGCTATAAATTCTATAGATTTACTAGTGTGATGAAGAGAAAAAAAAAGAATATTAAGATTCTTGATGATGGAAAATACATAGACATCATCCATAGAGAGGGAGTGTTGAGGTTTAAGAAGACATCATGAGTTCCAAATATAACAAAATTATATTTTGAACTATTATATGAAGCTCATATATCAAAAATAAATACAGCCTAATAAAAAAATATGTATAGGTACTAAGGATATCATTTATGGTGGAATGGTATAATGCATGAAATTGCTGACTATGCGTACAGATTCATAGTATTCTAATATGTAAGGGTTGAAACAAAATATTCCAAGTGGATCATATATCTTCTAACTATAAATATATAGTCGTCAGAAAATGTTACATATACTTTGTAAGTTTAATCCCAAAGAATATAGGGATGAAAAATGTTATAGGGTAAATCATTAATCATCTTAATAGGCATGTTCAATGCTTATCTTAGAGAATATATGACCGTTTAGAAAATTTCATGAATCTATATCAATGAAATGACATGTATTTGTGTGGATCCACTATTGACTATAAAATATCATTACTGAATATTTAGAACTATATTATTGAAGACTATTATATTTTCACTCAATAATGAGATACATTTAATCACCAAATATTATAATTATATTGATTCTTACTCTAAATGGAATATCTAGACATTATAAATAATGTTGAGATCATGTTCTCAGAACACCCAATTTATATTGAATAAATATATAACATTGGTATACTTTTAAATAAATAATTGATTCCACATTATCATCTAGATGCAACTATATGATGCATTGTATATAATGTGGTGTCAAAAACGAACTTATATGAAAGATGTAAGAGAAATAAATCTTTTTGGATCAGTGCTTGTGGATTGGATAACAATTAATGTATGGACTATTCCTGACCATATAAAATAATCTTGGAAAATAAAAAATATTTATTTTTGAAATAAAATTAAATATGAAGAATTTCCTGATAGGGATCATGTAATCTATAAGTTTTCACCATGGAAGAAATTTATATGATTTAGTTAAAAGGTAATGTTAATACCCATTTACATTATGCCATTACAAATACTAGAAATGATAGTGGTTGTAGATTAATGGTTGGATATGATATCTAACCACTCCATAGTAGATGATGTATTTTTTGATTCATAACTGTTTAAACACATATCAGATCTAACACATGTGTTCTGATATGTGGGAAGAGGGTTAGAGCCTAACATGCCTTATAATAAAAAATTATTTAGAAATCTAAATAGTAGAGAGAATTTATTGAGGAAACTGAAAACAGAGTTATGGAAAATAATTTAGAGAAATCACAATCTATAAGATCGATCCTAGGATCCTAAATAATCTTTGAGGAAGATATATCTACAATTTGTTAAGGTATTTTATTTACCACAATTTTGTTGAAATATTTATTCAACTGGGTTGTGGTGAGAGTATTACCAATACCCTACTATCATTGGTGAAAATATATCATGGACTATCATTCTATGAAGATACATTATTGTGGATCTTAGTTAAATGATAAATTTAACAAATTTATATTCCCCAAGTTAATTTTTATTTCGAATTCATCATATCAAACTTAACTTAGTTTAATTTTTTTTCTTTTCCTAAAAATAATGTTTTTTATTGTGGTTTTCATGATACATGTCATTTATATAATTATATAAATATATAAGAATGACATATATTATTTTAAAAAATATAGGTAATTAAATATGACATTAATGAATAAAAATATGGATTTTTAAATATTATTTGAGCTAATAAATACAATGTCCAATACATTGTGAATTAACTAAAATGTGAATTTTTTTAATTTTTTTAAAAAATTAATTTATTCACGTATTTTCTAACCAGATTCAGTTTTTTATATCCATGAAATCCTTCGACCCATTATTTCTTATTTAAGAAATCAATTTATGTCATTAAATCGATATTCAAGATAAATTTATAATATATATATATATATATATTTATTTAATTAATAATCATGTTATATTTCTAATTGTTTATGTCGAATCATTTTAGTTTGTATTAAAATTTACTTTTCGAAACATAAGAATTTTATTTTATAAAATTAAATCAAAACTCCAAATTACAATTATCAAATTTTCTAAATGGTTAAACATAATCATTATTATTATAAATTAATTAAAATTTTTTTAAATTATTCACCAAGGTAAGGAGATATTAGGATGAAATTTAAATAGTTAAAAAATAAATACTTAAAACACTCAATGTTTTTTAAATATGAATGGTTGAGTTCATTTGTTGAACAAAATCATTTTACCTTATAATTTTTAGTTTTTTACGCATTTGACACTATAATGTAATCATAATTTAATTTAATTTTATTGTTTTACTCCCAAAACCACCGATCCATTCATTTATAAAAGGGTAACATATTAAACACATTATGTCTCACATAGTAAGCATGGGCTATTTATTTATTTTTAAACCTATGTGTTTATATTTTTTATTATAATAGTTCCATCATAATTCAATGAATTTATTGAATATGTGAATTAATAAATTATTAGTAATGATTATAAGGTAATGGTACTTTTTATTAATTATCATTAACATCTTTTCCTTTATGATTTTTATGATTTCTAGACAGGTTTGCAAAAGTGATGCATTGAATGGTACTTTTTAATATTAATTTAAAAAGACATCCCACACCGTGATATATTTTATTCATTTATTATTGTTTCATTATAAGGTAACAATTGTTTTGTGAAAATATAATGTATATAGTGATGAAATTTAAAATTCTACTATATTTACTATTGAAAAACGTTATTATATTTTTACATTTACAAAAAAATGTGTACGTTATGGAAAATACCATTATTTAGAAATTTTAACTAATGAATTTTTTAATTTATTTTTTATTTGTTTTCGATTTTATTATATTATATACGTACTAATTACCAATTTTTTATTCAATGATCATATTTTTGTATGGTTATTGACCTGTTTCTGTACGAAACAATGTAACAAACTAATGCATGAATAATATTTCAAAATTCCACCCTTATATTTCAATAGCCTCTAAATGGATCTATTAGTCAACATCGACCTCATTAACATACATAAATAAACAAATGTAAATAATTTTTTTGATCAAGTCAATTATCTTTTTTCCCTATTATTTTAATTCCATAACAATATTGATATTGTATAGATGAAGATTTTGGAAATGTTTAAATGAAAATAGATTTATTGAAAAGAATATTAAACCCAATCACCGAGTATGTTATTATTTTTTTTAAATTAAAATTTAACTATCAGTCACCCTTGAAGAAAATTTTCATGAATTTAGAATTAATAATAAAATAAACCCATATATTTCCGCTATCACTGTGATGAAAATCTAGGATCTTCATAAAAATGTTGGTTGTGACATATATATTGTAAAAATATTATTAAATGATTGATTTGATTGATATAAATTAAATACAATTAAATTTATAGTTAATTAAGTCATGATATACACTGTAACATCATGGTTTAATGTCCACACTTTTTCTTCTTTAAGATCTTGTTGTTAGGTTCATGAAGAATTTGAGTTAGTTTGAAACATCGTGTAGAAACATGTATGGATACTGCTAGTGGGGTGCATTCAAACTGTGAATGGAATTCCCCTCTAGAATCAAGATCATGGAAGATTCTATGAAATTGATATAAATAATAAATATTTTATATGAATTGACACATATTAATGTCATGAAATATCAAAAATGTCTTTTTAGAATAGGAAACATGTTTTTTGATGTATATAAAAGATGAAAGATTTTTGAAGTACATTTTAGAGTACTATCATGAATATTTTGTGAGATACAATATTTTATACACTAAAATCATAAAAATAATTTAATTAGATTTTATTCTCCTTACATTATACAGTAGGTAGTTTCGTGGTGATTCAGGGTGATTCTGTGAGACCTACCTTTTTATGGATCTCTCTTTTTGGTGTTTAGTATCCTCAACCATTGCAGCCTTTTTCCTAGTATGAAACCTTTCTTCTTATTCAATTCAATTGGTTTGGACATAATATTGGTTGAATTTTAATATCTGAAATCATGTGTTGTTAATCATATGTTGATGAATCATGTATGTTCCATCTAGATTAGTTGCCAAATTGTATTCTGGGTGTTGGTCCTTTTTTAATTATGGTTTGGGAGGTGTTTATTCTTTCGGTTATGTTGTGACATATCCTCTCATAGACATTTTTTTTATTTGTGGAATGCGATTCATAGATGTTGGAATCAGTTATAGCGACACCATTATTGTATTTTCCTTCAATCAATCTTTATTGAATTTCATTGAGGGGTTGTGAATCATGTTTTAGGAAGTTGTTTTTTCCACTATCTATTGTTAAGTGAACCTATATTTGTCCTATTTTATCATCTAATTTATAATGAAAATAGAATTTTATTTTATTAAAAAAATTTATTTTAAATAATGAATGGCCATTCCCATGGTTTTTGTAAAATATAAGTGGTGTATTCAATGGATTGTAAAATGGAATATCCAATAATGTTTTGTAAATGGAAAGGGTTATTTGAAATTTAACTCAAAAAGGTATTATGATATGATTTTGGAAATTAATAACATGTGAACCATTAGGTACATAGAGGGGATGTCCTCTACTCCCTATGATTATTTATATAAGGACATGATATTATTATCATTAGGGGGTCAGTCATGGGAAATTACTCTACTCCCTTATCCTATTATTATAAGGGTTTCCGTGAACTCTATTCATTGATTATGGTTTCAGTAGTTTTCAAGAGTTATCTATAGTGAACCTTCGAATTATTTACCCATGCATACAATTTTTATCGTAATGGAGTTTATATACTATCATTATGATAGATATATGTGATTCGAAACTACATTACTATATTTTTTTGTTAACTATGGAAAAGGAATGTATTTACAATGTTTTTGGTGTCAAAATATTTATCATTTATAAAGCCATGAATTCTATAAAATGATCAAATTTGTTATTTTTCTACTAACATGATATAAAACACCTGGTTAGGATTTTATTGTTCCCATTTGGGTCACACCTAATCCACCACATTAGTGATTTTTTGACATAGTAATGTCATTTTATGAAAGAATGTGATGGGTGTTATACTGAGGGGGTGGTATCTTTCACATGTGTATGATAGCTTATGGTGAGATGGTGGGATGTTTCTCGCATTTACAATAGATTAGTTTTATTATTATAGTTTTCCTTTTCGGTAATACATATACCTTAGAGTAATAATAACTATTATGAGATGAATTTTTTAATATTTAATTATAGTTATAGAATACACCATTCTTGTTATTAAGCCGAAAAAAAATTTCAACATGTAAATATTTTCCTTCTTTTTAGCCTCAGGTTCTGAGAAATCATTAAATATAATTTTTCAATTCCATTGTATTAATACCCATGTAGTGGAGATTGGGATCAACCTTAGGATAACGGGAGGATCACATAATGTTCTTGTTTTTTAGGAGACCTAAGGATAGTTCATTACAAAATGGAATTAAATGGATTTTTTTAGAAATTATTGGGATGTTTGAAGATAGGATATATGATTTTCATGACTTGAGAATTAGTTTGTGGTGAGTTCTTGGATTGCTCTTACATTGATAAGATTCATGTTTCAAAATGATATTGGAATGTGTATCTCATAGGTTGAGATCTTGACCTTAATCATAGTTTTTTATGATTTTATGGTATGAATTGAGTTTATCATCTCATCTGATACACACATAGTGTGATTTGGGATGTGTATCACATAATATTATCTACGTTATTCATACAGAATGGGTTTTGATATTAATCCTTTTATTTATTCATAGCTGACCTAGTGTATGTTTTTTTTGATTTTCTTCTTCTTTATTGGGATTATTTTTAATGCATCATTAGGTTGTATTGGTACGTTAATCATCTTGTTAAGGTTGATTTTTATAATTAATTCTTCACATTCCTTTCTATTAATGGGAGATTTTGGGTGTATTTAGAAGAGTGGTATCTGAGGTATAGTCATGCAACACTTTCCCACCAAATGCACTAGAGTTTATTGTTACTGTTTCACTTGATCCCAATGTGGTTTTTCTATTGTTGATCATCATATTTTAAGTGTGGAATTTAGTAATGATTTCCATGATAACATCTATAGTTTTTTCCAATGAGTGATATGGATATAACAATCAATTTGGTTATAGTACATATCTGATATTGAAACCCTGATATCACATGGAACACTCCATGATGAAATAATATATGGTTTTGTTGAATGATATGATTGTAAATAGTTTTACACCTTGTGATTTCCTATCTCATCACCAGTGCTATTTTTCAATAATACATATAGTTCAATTCAATTTTTTTGTACAATTGAATGTTGAATTGGGTAACAATTTTTAATAATTATCCTTTTACCACTTTGGAATCATTTCATGATTTGATGAAATGGGAAACAAGGTTTAAAAAGATGAATCATTTTTTTAAGAATATCACCATCTAAGGGTTCAATAATCATATATACCAAAGACATATTTGGGAAGTAGATATGGTAATTATGAATATTTTTAGATTTATTTTTATTAATTGAAAACTCTAAAATTTTTATAACTATAATGAATATGATATTACATCTATATCTCATAAACTTTGTGATTTTATTTATAGATGATATTTTTAATCATTGTATGAGTGTGTGTATGAGAACTATTAAAATCCCATGGTTTTCCCATCTTTATGGATAGAATGAAAAATTAAATTCTTATATCAATTAAGTTATGTTATTTGGGTGAGTGTTTTTTAAAATGAAATATAAGTTTATCTTTAAATTGTTAATGTTTTATTGTCATGGGAGGATCTATATAACATCATTGAGGTACATATATTACATGCCCTTTCTAGAAACTCTCGGTTGTTCATTAAATATTTATTGAAATTTCCATCACATAATTCATATATTTCTATGAAAGGGGTAAAATTTATATGGGATACAATGTGTGAGGCATTATTGTATGAGATATGAAACATCTGAAATTTGAACGTATCATGATTGTAACACAAACTAGTAAGGTTTATATGGAATATGATAATGTGATTGGTTCTATTATCATATAAATACTTATATAGGATGATCTTTTTGTGGAATATGATTTTCTTCATCATAGGAGGCATGAGATTAAGTACCCCACTCATGGTTTGGATCTTTCCTTGGATATGCATGCACTTAAGTATTACAACATTATCATTTTAAGGAGAGATTGACATTTTTTATGATTATAAGAATTATACATATATATATATATATTCCTTTCTTTTGAAGTAACTTAATATGAAATATATACGTGTTGTGGAACACAATTAGATGACTAACATGGTCATTTTCTACCCCCCCCCCCAATGAAGTGAATTTCGTTTCATATGCTCATTATAGTACATTTTCATCTCATGGTTTCATGTAATTTAAAGAAGAGTGGTACTTAATTAGACCCATTTCTCAGTTTCATATGGACACTGAAGAGGGGTTTTTGGTTTTTTTGCCTATTAATATTTTATCATCATATGTAATTAAATCATTGTTGAATGTTGAGTATTATGTTGAGTAGTTTAGGGGAATCAACAAAACCCTTTATAGTAGGGAGACTATTTCTTGAGTGTCTCTCCCCGATAACGATGTTCTCTACTTTGTGAAACTATTTTTTTCCCAACATACATGATTGGGAATTTTTTTTTAATAACATATTTATTCATTTTCCATTATAATGAGAACTATGATAGTGTATTATTACATGAGATGATGTCACTTTTGTATGGGTATGAGTAATGATTTAACTGATTGTCTTTCCACTTTCCATAAATTTAATTCATTTATGATATAGAATCATAAAACTTATGGTTTTCAATGAACACATTTCATCTTATCTTGGATTTAGGATTTGGTGTCTATGGAATTAGTTTTTATATAAACATGGACTCTCTATGAGGATAATGCTATTTGTTTATTGATTGACTTGGAGATGAAATCTTCTCATTTTACTTTGATTTGGAAAACCACTATGATTGATGATAAGTGTAATATCTAAGTATAGAATACATTTATGTTACAATGTGTTTTGTTTTAAAAATTTCAAAAAATGGAACTCAAGTTTACCACTTGGTTTTTGAAGAGTCTCCAAGAGGAGATGCAGAATTATCTATGGAGGAGTAAAACATATCATCCATATAATAACAGTCAGATGGAGCATACTATTCAGATCCTATAAAATATGTACTATGTATTAGTTTTTTATTTTGGTGGATCTTGGGATATCCATTAGGTACTATAAGAGTTTTTTTAAAATAATATATATTAATTTTTTGTCATAATTTCTCCCTTCTAAGAATATATGGTTTCCTTGGAAGATCACATTATTATTGGGTAGTGGGGGGAGAGGCGTGTCTTTTGTGAGTAATTCTCATTTAAGCGACATCACTGAGGATTTACGATATATGTATGTGTATGGTTAATATGAATAGCTAAATTAAAGCATACATAGATCATTAAAACCATCCTTTGGTGTTATCCAAAGGCGATCAGGCTTTATTGAATGTTTCTCCTCAGTTCGGTCACCATTGTCTTGTGAAATTGGGAATGATGGATTCCAGATAAGTTGGATTAATTTTAATCATTAATAATCCTTAGAATGATTTATTCATGTTGTAAATAATGACACAATTGATATTTATTCCAGATAGATTCTAAATATCTCAACTCAAGATGTACCATCATAATCCCTCTCATGTTCTAAGTTGAGGTGCGAGTGAGATAGATCAATGATATTTAGTTGCAGAGAATCTATTGTGGTGCACTGATTCTAAGGTGATGTTACTACATGGAACATCTACATTGTTGTTCAATGTTTTATATCAACATATATAAAATAATCCTTAGTAATTGGATTAGGAATATATTGGTGATGGGGTAATGGCGTCAACTATTTCAAGAGAACCATTTGTCAACATGAATATTGAGTGAAGGAATGTATTATAAGGGGGATTGTAAAATCATTGTTTAAGGAACCCTATATTACTCATTTTTAGAATTTATTTCCATTTTCATAGGGGTTTAATGTAGGTTTGGGATATTCCTATAGAAAATGTTTTTGATACATCGGGTGGGGATCATTCACATAGTATGTGAAAATTACCTCACAAATATAGTGCCCAATGGCAGCCTTGAATATAGTTCGTCGCATGATTTTTTTGGTGAACAATGGTTAAGTCATTAAATAAACAATAATGTTTTTAAGACGATGTGATGAACTTCTTATTTTATATATAACTCTAAGGACATTATCCATAAATATTGGAAATATGATATGGAATATTTGTGAGTTTTAGTTATTTATACACTACACATCAAAATTTTATCTGATGTAGTTTCATTTAACATCATTGAACACTTGGTAGATCAGTAGAAATTTTGGATGATCTATATCCTATTGGATAAACTAATTCAATAATCGATCTTTATGGATGTTGAGTCACTTATTCTTGGTTAGTATAATTTGTAATCATCAATTTCATTCATCCGAGTATTTATGTTGGTGACATTTGTGGAACATAAATGACTTGGTGTCGATCATTTAGGATGATTATTTATTATTAGTTCAACATCTATTGCTAAATCAACATCTGTGGGTTTGTCTGTTGTTTCTTTAAATGCTACGTGTGCATGTTATTTAGGGTATTTACAGATATTTCATATACAACATTTTTTTATGGGATGGGATTCTATTATGTGGGAATCAATTCATGGGAATATTTTTTATTCATTTATATTTTCATTTTTTGGTGGATGACATTTCTAGTATGTGTGACCTGAGATTAATGTTGGTTGTTTCGTCTTTATCAAAATTTCAAGGAATCTTGATTGCTATAATTTTATGAATTTATTTATAAATAAATTTTCATTATTTTTTGTGTTTGTAATTTTTTTTAAAATCAATATGAAGTTTCACTTATTTTAGGTAAAGGAAAATTGATGTTTTCAAATGATTGTGAAATTTATTTTAAATTTTGGTTTAATAAATCTATTGGACTCTTTGAAATTTATTTTGAAAAGCCCTTTGGATTTTATTTCAGATATTCAACATGTTTGAAGCTTGGGTACATTACATCTATTTCCAGGTTTACTAGAAAATTGTTCACTCATAGGGTGTTTCTATTCTCTCATGGACCATTATTAGAATAACATGGTATTGGAATCCTTGTGGGGGGAAGGGGGGTGTTAACGCTACTTTTTCGTCATAGTGTCCAAATAAATGTAAAGGTAAATAACTTAGCACAAATTAATTCAACCTTTGAAGAAAATATCAAAAAAATTGACAAAGGCATGAACTAGGGATCAAAACCACATGTGTCGCGCAAGTTATATCACTGACGCGCAAGTCCACTTGCGCGACGCCTAGTGGTCGCACAAGTGACTTGCACGACCTAAGTGGTAACTTCCCTGGGTCTTCTCCGGCCTATTAATAGACCCTATGGGCCCCCCATTCCGGGAGGATTTTTTCCAGAAACATAGATTTGAGCTCCCGGCACCCTGGTCTCTTCTCAATGATCCTGAAACACTTTTAAGGTAATTTCTTACCTAGAAAGGAAGATCTAAAGAGGGGGAGGAAGGCCCAAGTGTTGAAAATCATCAACACTTGTGCGCCTGAGTGGGCAGCCCTTAAGGGAAAAGGGCCACACTTGCGCGCCGCCTTACTCCTTCATTAGATCTTGCACGACCTTCTTCTGGAAGAACCTCAAGAGGAATCTAAAGGCTTTAATGAAGAGTCTCTCATGTATTACCCTGCTGGTTAACCATCACACAAGTACACCATGTGTCACGTAGTCATACCTACGCGACCAGGACCTGTGCGACCAGGACCTGCGTGACCAGGAATTGCGCGCCCACGCAGTACCTGCGCGCCTGCCAGGACTTGCGTGCCCCTACCTTTTTGGGTGCCTTTATTTCCCATTTCACCCCTCTTAAGCCATTACACCTTTCCTATTCAAGATTCAGTCTTCAAGACACTCCTCAAAGCCATTTATGGCATGATTTATTGATTTTACTTCCAAATATGAAAGGAATTCTGTGGAATATCTCTCAAAACCTAGTAATTTACATATCTTTATGTCACTAAATATTGAGAGTTCATTCATTCAACCTCATCCATTGAGATGAGAGAATCCTTAACCTGGGTCTCCTTTTCAGGAATTATCCCCAGTGATAAGTCCTGTAATTTGGGCATCCTCTTAGGAGTAAGCCTCAAATCCCCAAACATGGGCTTCCTTTTCAGGAGTAAGCCCCAGTCTCAACTATGGGCATCTTCCTTAGGAGTAAGCCCCAATTATTAATGTTCCCAAATCTGGGAATCCTCTTTAGGAGTAAGCCCCATGTCCCTCAATTTTTGGGCATCCTATTTAGGAGTAAGCCCCAGATCCCCTAACCTGGGCATCCTCCTTAGGAGTAAGCCCCAGTCTCCTAATTTGGGCATCCTCCTCAGGAGTACGCCCCAAACCTTAATCCTTAACCTGGGCCTCCTTTTCAGGAATAAGCCCCAGTCATAATCCCTAAACCTCAGCCTCCTTTTCAGGAGTAAGTCCCAGTCATAATCCCTTAACCTGGGCCTCCTTTTCATTAATAAGCCCCAGTCACTATCCCTTAACCTGGGCCTCCTTTTCAGGAATAAGCACCAGTCATAATCCTCTTAGCAGTCATAATTAACCTTTGATCTGGGATTCCTTTTCAGGAGTAAAACCCAATCATAAGTCTTCTCCTAATTTGGGCCTCCTTTTCAGGAGTAATCCCCAAGTTAGAGTATTCAAAATCTCCATGAAGCACATATACCTTTATGGACCCTGTTCCTGGATGTCTTCTCTAAAGTAAATCCTAAACCATCAATTATCTGGGCAGTCATACACACATAAGCCCCACATTATTTCTTATGACTACATATTTCATGGCACAATTGTCTAATTTTTTACCAATATCTCTTGTTTCTTACACCGAGCATGACTCATGTGAGCTTAGAGTGTGAAGGTAATTGTGACATCCTTCTTTGAGCCATCAATCATAAACATCATACTCCCTTACTCGAACTACGTGGGTTCTGATTCCTTATCTAAACAAAGGATACGTAGGTAGCCCGTCTACAGGTTTGATCCCAACTATAAAATAATCCATGTCCATATGAATGAAAATAAACTTCAAGTGCCCCACTGAGTGGCTTTAAAACCAGCATGGTCATCATAATGACCAAGAGAATTCTGTATAAATGTGTTGAAGGGTACCATTGAACAAGAATCTCTAATAAATACATATGATTCTCTATCGATAAAGAACCCCGAATACATACAAAAGATTCTCTAAATTTTCTACATATTTAATCATTGATTGTCAGATCTGAAGGAAAGCTCATTTTATACTTGGTAATGTAATAAGGATTCAAGAACATAACTTAAATCTATAAAGAGAGTCCTAGAGTAGACAATAATTCCCCTAAAAAAGGTGCGATGAGTCCGACCTCCCATCCTCTCGACCAATGAAAATTCCTAAGCCTCATAAGTCCTGAAACTAATGAGCACCTACATTTGGAATGTAGGTCCGAATAGATGTGGAATCATTGGATGTTTCCAGTTCTACGAACAAACCCATTAGAAACCGATCGGAACATTTGAACCTCCCATCAAGGTGGTCATCACCTGATTCCGCGGGAAACAAAAAATGGTGACCCCGACGTGAATCCTTAACCAAGTTAAAATAATGTTTTACCTATTTGTTAGGACCATATTTAAAACTCAATGAGAGGGCCAACAAAAATAATCATTGACATATGTTCTCATACAAAAGATGTAGTGGTTGAATTTATCTTGATTACGTCTATTATATTAAACAAGCACTCTTTTCCAAGATTTTCTGCATTTCTAGAATGGCTGCCCTCAAATTCACACCTATGAATACTGCTGCTACAAATGCCACTACTGCTACTCCTACTAGATCGTCGTTTGCTCTTAGGACGATATCAAATACTCAGCGTCTTCAACACTAGGTATCAAACGCACTGGTTAAGGAGTACCGTCAACATGGTACCATCCCAACTCTAGAGGCTACCTGACAATCCCTCCAAGTAAATAACTCACATCGGTCGTCCGGACAATGACGACCAGTGATCAAGAAGCAGACGGTGCTGACTACCGTCTCCAACCGTTTCGGGTCGTTATCCCCGGAACGCAATCACCATTCCCTCCCTTATTCTGGGGAGGTGAATGAGTAGGTCCCTCAGGACCGTAATTCAAACAGACATGAGTCCTTCCTGAGGGCTCCCACCAACAATCGCCGCCAGACTCATGCGGCAGTGCACCCTCAACATGATGAGGGTACCGACTCTAGGCGTTCAGCTCAGGTTCCTCGAACCCGAGCAAGCAAGACGAACCACCAAAGGCGGAATCCAGTCAACAATGAGTAGGTTCTCATCTATGCCATCTCTGGAGAAGTCCACCAACCTAACTTGGTGGAAATCAACGAGAAGGCACATACACCAGCCCGTTTTGATTCCACTGTCCAGCAGACTCGTCTGGTAGCATCACGCCAATCCCGCCAGGCAATTCAGGCGGAGTACTATAGGCAGGAACATACACCTGTTTATACACCATCAGCTAGTCAACAGGTTCGTCTGACTACATATGATGGATCTCGTCAACCACGTTTGGCGAAGTGCAATCATCAGGCACGTACACCTACTAGTATTAATCAAGCCTACCATCAGTCTCACTTAGTATCATTCGGAGAAGTTAGTCGGAAAGCCCCGAAAACAAATAGGAGGCAGACTCAACTCTATGCCCCCACACATGAGTAGCGTCAGGAATCATTGACCGGAAAAAGAGGACACGAGCAGGCACATACACTTGCTCCAAACCCGGAATGGATGTATATTCCCATTCTGGTAGCTGAAGTCACCAAGCATATTCTATCAATGGTGAATGAGCAGAAGAAAATCCATGCTCATACTCTGGATGCCTTCCAGGATATTATAACAACTTCAGCGGCATCTCAGGGAAAGATACATAAATCTATCTCTACCAGTGGAGTGATACATCAACAATTCACTCCGAAACAGACACACACATCTGTTCTAGTCTAAGAGGGTTATGGGCCATACTCCCCCATATCATATGGATGACCAAGTTAGGCACATACACCTGATTTGAGAAGAGATCGTTAGCCTAAACTAGCCATCTTTCCTGATCAGGCACATAAACCTGCTCAGAGTAGTCACTTTCAACAACAAGTGGTTTCCAATGCGAGTAAGAAGGCGTCTAAGAAAAAGACCCACCCAGCACAGTCAGGAGATCAAGTGCCAATCTGTAACAGGGCCTTGCTTGATGCTGGAGTTCTTGAAGCCCTCAGACAATTATTTGTTTGAATTTAAGATTCTAATCCCTCAGTTCCCAATAGTGGGAACATTAATTGCGAAGGACTTCAACAGACACTTCCTCATGAAGTCTTGCTTCATGACAATTCGTTCGATCTCGAAGTTTCATCTTCATAACAGAGTCACAGGAACCCTCTGTGTGGTCATAAGACCAAGGAGCAAGAGATCTCATCTTTTTCTGTAACCCATTATGGTGGTCCTCCCAATGATGATGAATTTTGCGGCGAAAGTCCTCTCCACAGTAGTGATGCACATTTCCCGTAAAATGCTTCAGTGGACAATGTAGTGCCGAGAAATCCCTCTTATCATGAGGCACTTGCAAATGAGAAACCAGTCATGTCTGAAGCTTCATCTCTAGCAGGTGAAATACTTTCTAAATCAGAAGATAGCCCAGGGTGTAGGTCATTCTCCGAACCACCCCTAAGACATGAATCTTCTTGTTTGATCAATGATTTCTCTACCAGTCATATTGAATCCAATGAAGCAACAAGGAAACACCAACTCTGGTCAAATCAAGTAGAAGAATCTTCATCAAATGATAAAGAGGAAATGCTGAACATGAGAAAATAACAGGCGAAAGGTGAGGTGCTAGTTATGTTTTGGCCTCTGGCTGACTCTCAGTATAATATTCCAGAAATGCTGACGGAAGATGAAATTCATGATATTCATCTCAACATATGGAAAACTCATTTTCAGTTGAAAAAGAAAGTATTATCTTATGATGAATATGAAAATCATCTTATGATAATAGAAGGGTTACAACATCAGATTGATTTGGCATCTCTATCAGTCTCTCGATATCCGAAGGAATAAAAGAAGAAGAGAGCCCTTCAAAATTCATGCCTTGGCGCACTAAGAAGATTGCGTCAGTTAATTTCCAATTCCCCATCTGGTATTCGTGTCAGAGGATGGGGTTTTCATGGAGTATTGCATTTCACGGTGCTCTCCAGTCAGCAAAGCCCACCAAAAATGGTCTCATGCAATGTTAATGCCCATGACTGGCCACAGTCAATGGGCTTTGTTTGTAATCAAAAGCTTTCCCAAGAACAGGCTTCAACTAGTTCCTCTCAAAATCAAGAATACATAGAACAAGTTGTTGAATTACTCTTGCATCAAGTAAACGATAATATTAAACAGGCCTCTTGTTTGGAGAAAGCACGTCAATAAGTGACAGAAGTGTCATAAATCATCCAACGATCTTTTGAACCGGGTGATAAAATCCAATACAGATTAATGCATAAAACTAATTTCCGGACTAAGGATCGCAAGATCAGGAGGAATTTCAAGAAAGTATCAGACATATCATGTCAAGAACCACCCCAGCTCGCCAGACTAGGGATTCTTTTATACCAACCCTCAGAATCAACAAATAGGTTCCAAGGAGTTGAGAGAGAACAGTAGGAACAGCCCTAGTCCACTAGACTGGGGACTTTTTCAAATCATAAATCCCCTCCTTAGAGAAATTCGGTCTTTTCTCGATTTGGGAAGAAACCTACAGAGGATTGAAGAGCAAAATTATCAGAAGATTCCCTCCAAATTACAGTTCATCAAGAAGTTCCTGAGGGATTGAATCAACAAAAGTCAATGTCTCATCAAAGACATGGAAGAAGACAATATCTAAGAAATGCTGATAGAAGGGATGCGATGAGTTATGCATCGATTAATGTCATCAATGTCGTTGTTGCTGATCCACTAGATGAGGCTCACTCAGGGGACTCAGATGAAGAGGTTCCTACTCAAGAAGATTTACGCACCAACACAAATGAAGATAGTGTGCATACACAAAGTCAAAGGATTACTCAGAGCTTAAGTAATCCTTCGAGTAACCCACTTCCCCCTCTCCGAAAAGGATCTTAAAAAGGGAAGGGAAAGAACCAGGTTACATATCATTCCTCAGGAGATGGACAATCGCTATCACTAGAGCAGAGGTTTGCACAACCGGAGGAAGAAATGAAGGAATTAAGAAGGTTGAATGCAGAACTACTTCAGAGTAGTCTACTTATTAAGCATGATGGAGTCAGTCAGCCAAAGAAATTTTTTGCAGCTACTAAGATTGATCAAGAATATCCTCCTCTATCAGTACACCCTCACAGGTCTAGTCCTACAGTTTATGTGCAACAACAGTTGGAAGTGCTACCATCAGTTGCAGTGCCAATCGCCACATCTGTCCAAGCTCCAGTCATTACACCTACCCAATTCCAAGTTCAACCGGATGTTTCTCAAAAGTTAATAACTACTATTTAGTAATTAACATCTCGGTTAGAAACTATGGAAGGGAAGCATGTGCAAGTTCAACCAGAAAATAAATTTTACCCTGAATGGGTAGATTCGATTTCTCCTCCATCCAGTTTTGGGAACCCTGTATTCCCTATTTCCAATGGATTAGGCGATCCATAACAATATTTGACGCATTATGTGTCTTGTTGCGATCCTATGATGGGAGCTCTAGAGCAGCAAGAAGTAGTGAAACTCAGATGCTTCGTGCGAACCTTGCAAGGAACAGCTTTTGTTTGGTGTACAAGCTTGCAATCCCAGTCAATTATCAGATGGGAGGATGTTCTCCAAAAATTCCTCCTTCAGTTCAGCTCAAATTTTCCAAAGACAACAGTTTTCGATCTTACAAACTGTAAGCAAAAGGATAATGAAAGGGTCTCTGATTTCATTGCTTGATGGAAGGGGTTAACATATTCCTTGAGTTTAGCACTCCCTCAAGAAGAATTGTTGCCAATATGTGTGGGAAATATGTGTGTTGAATTACGCACACCATTAATCTCTGTGAAATACACAGAAGGGTTTCGAGACCTTACTTCAATCACTCTGCAGATTGAAGATTCCCTTATACAGGCTAAGGCTAAATCTCGTGTAATTCCATCAGCTCCAGGAAAGAGAATGGGTAAAGCAGAAACTGCTACAGTTATGCTTAAACAAGCACCTGTACCTATTTCGACCTCAAAACCTTTATCTTCTCAAAGGGCTCCACCTTCTGAGCACCAACAAGAAAGGACTTTTCATCCAGACGATCAAAAAGATCAAAGACAAAAACAATTTGAGGATTTGAAGAGAAAAATATACTCTTTCCGAAATGAACAAGTTCCTGGTTATTTCATTTCGGCTCTAGAAAACAATTTGGTACAATTGCCAATACCAAAGAGGCCAAACAAGAAAGGAGATGAAGAATGTCCTAATTATTTCTCTTTTCATCAAATGATGGTGCATCGCATCCATGAGTGTTTTTTCTTCAATGATCTCCTGCAAAAGATGGTCGACTTGGGACAGGTAACATTGAAAGCCTCCTCAGCCCAGGTAGCATGTGTTACTACTACAGTGCAGAGGAGGAAGATGAATGGCAGGATGTCAAAAGAAACAATGCACAAAAGTATGATGATTGTATGGTCAGAAAGACAATCAATCGAACTCATGCTATTTTGTGAACAAAATTAAAGAAACCAATTGTGTCTTCTACCATGAATGTTGCAGCAAAACCCTCTTCGTCAGAGGGAATGTCCTAAAAGAAACGACATGATTCAAAGAAAGAAAAAGAATCAGAAGAAGATGAGTATGTGTCAAAGCCTAAGTTGTCTTTGAATTTGGCGGACTTCATGTCATCTACTTCAAAGCCACGGGCACCGCCCCACCAAATGGCACAGCCTAAACATGCTAATCAGGAATAGTCTTCATCAGACGAAGAGTTAATCTTTGGTTCTGTTAATATGATTCAATTAACAGATCCATATGCCAGTCGCAGTTTTGATTTCAATGAGCCTGAATTCCGTATATCAAATAGATGAATCAGAGGAAGTTCCAGGGGCTCAGGATACAGGAGAAGACGTGGATCTTTCAGAAGTCACTATTCCAATTCTACCCCTGCTAGAACTGTATATGCAGCAGAAACTCGTGGTAGAGCCCTTCAGCGAGCTCAGCAAGAACAAAATAGTTCTTCTACCAATAGAAAATTCAGTCCGGGCATATTTATTTTGGAAGACCGATTGAAGCTTCCATATTATTCATCTCAGCAAGTAAATGGATCTAATCGGTCTAATCTTCCAAAACCTAGGATATTGTCAACTCCTATCCCAATACAAGATGCATCAACTTCCAAAGCATCTGCTTCCAAGGTACCTTCTAAACCACATATTCTTATTGGGAAACGCAGAACTCTAGATCAAAAGTATGATATATTGAAACACTTGGCCAAAGTACCAGCCATGTTATCAATTCTAGAGGCTCTGAATCTGTCAAAATATCTTCGGGAAGCACTCATCGAGGCTTTGTCAAGTCCTTAGGAGTTTCAAACTGAAATTGTTGCAGCTGAAGTCTATCACATAGAGAATAATCCTGCAGAATTCCATGCAATAATATCCTTTACTGATGAAGATGAAGATGATGTTGTGCATGGACATATTAGACCATTGTACTTGTCTGGAAAGGACAATGGCGTGGATGTTCGAAGGTCTTTCATTGACAATGGTTTAGGAGTCAACCTCATGCCCATTCATACACATCGTCGATTGGGACTCACAGAATCTGATTTATCTCCCTCCACCACGATGCTACATGGATATTATAAAAATGACAAAGATCCACTGGGTGATGTTACACTCTGAACTCAGTTTGGAGATCTTGTATCCAATTCAGATTTCAGGGTTGTTGATCAGGACTCAGCCTTCAACATCATTCTTAGAAGACCCAGGCTACATCAACATGCGGGTATCCCTTCTTCATACCATCAATGTCTCGAATATTGTTTCGATGGTCAAGTTGGGACGTTGTATGGTGATAAGGCACCATTCAAGACATGTGAGTCTCAATACATTGAGGCGGAATTCTATCACATGAAGCAAAGGTAGAAATCCACAACAAAGGAGATTACCAAAATTAATGCTCCATTTGGTTTGGAAAAAATTCCAGTAAATCCATTTACACATGTGAGTACAGATTATGTATTGCCTATCAGTAAAATTGACAAGATAGACCCAAATCAAGATACTCTTATGGAAAGATCCATAATGTCAATTACGAAAATCTAGCCAGACAACATGGGAGAAATTGGTAATCTACCAAGCAGTGATGAAAGCACAAATGGTGACGTCTTCATTTCATCTGCTGAAATCCAACAATTCTACGCTTTTCCAATTAGGCCAGAAGAAGTTATAGAAACATTGAAGGTGAAAAATGATGTCGATTCTCAATCCATAATTTCCTCTTTATTACCTAATGAAGACCCTTCATCATCAATCGGTTTGGAAATGGAAGCTTCTTCTTCAAAATGTGCAAATTTTGACATCTCTTCTGATCATGAAAATTCTGCATTGTCATCTACTTTGCATGTAGAAACAGAAGAAATAACACATGATGAAGAAGAAGAGGAAGATATCATAGATTCTCTTCCAGCATTTGAAGAGGATATCTCTACCACTGTGGATGAAATCAGAGAAATAAATCTGGGTACAAAGGAAGATCCACGCCCCACTTTAATCAGTGAGGCCATGACCCTTGAAGATCAAGGGATGTATATTTTTTTCTAAAGAGAAATAGTGATATTTTTTCTTGGAACAATTCAGAAATTCCCGGGCTTGATCCTGATGTTGCTACTCATCATTTGGGTTTACCAGAAGAACATCGAGGATTTAAGCAAGCCACGAGAAGAACACACCCAACATATGCTTCTAAAATGGAAGCTGAAGTGGATAAGAATATAAAAGCTAACTTCGTCACAGAAGTTCAGTATCCCAAGTGGTTGGCTAATATTGTCCCTGTAAAGAAGAAGAATGAACAAATTAGAGTTTGCATCGATTTCAGAGATCTTAATCGGCATTGTCCTAAGGATGATTTCCCAATTCCGATTACAGAACTTCTAATTGATGAAATAGCTGGCTATGAAGTACTTTACTTAATGGATGGATATTCTGGATATAATCAGATCTGAATGGCCCTAGAAGATGAGGAATTCACAGCCTTCAGATCCCCTTAGGGTGTGTTTTGTCACCGGGTAATTCCCTTTGACTTAAAGAATGTAGGTGCAACATATCAGTGTGCCATGCATCGTATCTTCAAACCCTTCTTAGGGATGTTTGTTGAATGCTATGTAGATGATTTGGTGGTTAAATCCAAAAAACGTTCTAATCACTTGGCTGATTAGGAAGTCATATTCTGCAAGCTTCGACAACATAATTTGAAGATGAACCCCTTAAAATGTGCTTTTGGTGTAACCTTAGGAAAATTTATCGGCTTTTTTGTACGCCATCGTGGTATTTAAGTCGATCCTGAGAAGACCAAGTCAATCCTTGGTATGCCACCTCCTCAAAATTTGAAATAATTAAGAGGAATTCAAGGACACTTAGCCTATATTCGGCGTGTCATCGCCAATTTGGCAGGGAAAAGTTTACCCATTACGAAATTGATGAAGAAGGGAGTCACATACCAGTGGATTGGAGAATGTCAAGAAGAATTATATATTCTCAAGAAATACCTCTTGAGTCCACCGGTACTCATGCCACCTATTGAAGGAAGACCACTTATCCTCTATGTGACATCTCTAGAGAGATCATTGGGTGCTTTTCTTGCTCAAAAGAATGATGCTAGGAATGAAAACAACCTCTACTATCTCAGTCGAACTATGCTTGAAGAAGAAACCCAGTATTCAAGTATTGAGAGGTGCTACCTGGCATTAATCTTTACAGTTCAGAAGTTGAGACATTACCTGCAACATCACAAGGTCCAATTGGTATCTCTCAAAAACCCGCTCAAATTCATCCTTAGTAATCCAATGCTTACGGGATGTCTAACAAGGTGGGCAGTTATTTTTGCAGTAATTCGACATTTAGTATGTGTCTCAAAAGCCGATAAAGGGCCACGCTCTGGCTGATTTCCTGGATGAACACCCTTTAGTGGAAGACACATCTTCAGATATTGAACTCCCTGATGAGGAAGTCTTCTCTATTCAAGAAAGTCCTCAAGCATGGGAAATGTATTTTGATGGTGTTTCTAGAAGTCCGACAGGGAAGAAATTGGAAAATCCTAAATTCAAAAAAGTTGTCTTAGGAATTGTACTCATTTCTCCAGAAAAGGTAGTGTTACCTTATTCCTTCTTATTGTGGGGAGGTGGTACCAATAATGAAGCCGGATACAAAGATCTTATCATAGGCTAGAAATTAGCGCTTCATGAACAAGTGAATCACTTAAAAGTGAAGGGTGATTCAGACCTAGTAATCAAACAAGTCAATGGGGATTATGCCATCAAAAAAGAAGAACTAATCCATATTTATGATTACGTCAGAGAGTTAATTACAGAATTCCCTTTGGAACTGACATTTTCTTATGTCCCAAGATCACAAAATGCTCAAGCTGATGCACTGGCTAATATAGCCACAACTCTGGCAGATCCAAATCAGGACGAGACAACCATCAGTATTGCCCACCGTCCTGCAATTTCACCTTACGTTCGAATCAGAATAGAGGAAATTAATAAAATTAGTCCCATTCCGGAACCGTATGGTCATACTACAGGGCGGAGGTCACCTATCAGGGAATACCTTCAAAATGGAACACTCCACCTGATAGAGCAGAGAAAGAACAAATCCGGCGTCATGTGGTCAATTTTACTCTTTATGATAGCCCAGATTACCTAGAGAAAATTCTCTACAAACGTGGTTTTGATGGAGTTCTCTTCAGATGCATTGATGGTGAAGAGACAATGGCTGTCATGAAATAAGTGCATGCAGGAGTCTGTGGTGCCCACCAGTCTGGACATAGATTGTCAGATCAAATTCGAAGGCTTGGATACTTTTGACCTTCAATGATACAAGATTGTGTTGATTTCACAAATAAGTGTCATTAATACCATGTACATGCCAACTTCATTCATCAACCTCCAGAGTTTCTTCATACAACTAAATACTCATGGCCATTTTCCACATGGGGAATGGATGTGGTGGGACCTTACCCTTCGGCTACGACTAAGAAGTTTAAGTATATTCTTACTGCTACTGACTTCTTTTCCAAATGGGCAGAGGCAATACCTCTCAAGGAAGTCAGTTCTAAATTCACTGTTAGATTCATCAAGTCTAACATCATTACCAGATTGGGTGTCCCTCATTCCATATTAACGCACAATGGCAGAAATTTCTGTTCACCTGAGATGAAGAAGTTATATCAAGAATACAACATAAAATCCAACCATTCATCTCAGTATCATGAAGCTACCAACGACCAGATAGAAGCCTTTAACAAGACTCTTTCAAATATACTGCAAAAGATGGTGGATAAAGATAAGAGGTCATGGCCTGATATACTCTTTCATGCTTTATGGGCTTATTGGACTACCACCCGCACTGCATCTCGGTCAACTCCATATTCATTGGTATACGGAACAGAAGCCGTCTTGGCCATTGAAGTTCCACTACCCTCGCACAGAGTTGCCATTTGTGATCAATAATCTACATATGAACAATATCAAAAGCGATTGAATGAATTAGAATGGTTATATGAGAAAATATAGTGCACTTTTCACCACATGGATGTTTATTAGAATCGAATAACACGAGCTTTTAACAAAAAAGTTCATCTTTATTCATTCACTAAGGGAGAATTGGTATTAGTTCTCAGAACTCCAATGATACCAGGAAAGAAACCTCCCAAGATTGAGCCTAAATGGGATGGACCTTATTCAATACATAGGGTCTACTCCAATGGAGCTTATTCATTAATCTCAATTGATGGAGAACTCATCACTACTCAAACCAATGCAAGATTTTTGAAGAAGTATTTTGTATAAACTGCAAAGTCTGTATTTTTTCCCTGCAACATGACACTAAACTATGCGGCACCAGTTCGTCCTTGCTATATGACGTTAAACTATACAGAAACGGTCTATACATATGACCTTAAACTATTTGTAGTTTCATCCCAGACGACGTTAAACTGTGAAAAAGATCCCTAAATGGTCCAGTATGACCTTAAACTGCAACTAGGTCCTGTATGACCATAAACCGCGTCATCAACGGTCCATTCATATGACCCTAAACAATTTTTAAGTCCCTTACATCTAGCAAGATGTTAAATTGTGACGTCCTAACTACAAGACGCTAAACTGTATAAAGGTCCCTTACGTCAAACAAGATGTTAAATTGTGACTTCCTAACTACATGACGCTAAACTGTATAAAAGTCCCTTACATCCGGAAAGACGTTAAACTACATAATCATCAAAGGTCATGTATGAACTTAAACTACACCACCGTCTAGAATGACATTAAACTGCACCATCCACGGTCTATGCATATGACCTTAAACTATTCGCACTTTCGTCCAACATGACGCTAAACTGTATCGTCCCTTTTTTGTCCAACATGACGTTAAACTGTGGGAAAAAATCCCCAATGCGTCCAACATGACATTAACGGGTTGAACTCTTTTGTCCTCACTGCATGACATTAAACTGCACAGTCCCCCCTTTCGTCCAACATGACGTCAAACTCTATTCTCCCCATTGTCCTAACTACATGACGCTAAATTGTACAGAAAGTTAGTGATACGTTCTACATGACATTAAACTATATTTTTTCCCTGCTACATGACACTAAACTGTGCAGCACCAATAGTCCTAACTGCAAGACTTTAAACTGTATAGTCCCTTTATATGTCCTACATGACATTAAACTATGCATCGTTAAGGTTGTTGTTATCTCTTGTTTCTCACACCGAGTATGACTCAGGTGAGATTATAGCAAACCTCAACCATAACACTCTCTTTGGGCCGCTAACCACGTGTAAGTCCTAACATCATTTTTTATGTCATTGTCCCCAAGAACAACTTGATCATGAATTCATTATTTAATTGAGCTACACAGACTTTGATCCTTTCCTTCTAGGCTGGGTATGTAGGCAACCTCCCAACGATCGAGCCCAAAACCAATCTCTTCACATCGGTTCATCTCTATCTCATATGATGATAATTCGTGAAACCACCCTTAGAATCAATATCTTTACATTGGATCACTTTCGTCCTTGTTATATGATGTTAAACTATACAACACTTTTGTCCAGTATGACAATAAAATAAACATTTCTTTGATACCCTCACTTTAGAGGAAACCATTATTTTCATTGATTTTTTTCAATCATGTTTCATTTCAAAGACTACGTACATACATGGAAACTCCCAAACCTTTTATCATGGGTTAAACCATCATTGCACTAAAGTCCCCTTTCACCCTTCACATGTACGAACCAAATTTGTACAAAGGGTAGTTCTAGAACTACATGGGCTTGATTCCCATCATTATGGGATACATAGGAATGTTCGAGTGTCCCTCGAATCCAGTCCCAAGCCTTTGGGCCTAACCCCAAATTCCACTTTCGGTCCCTTGGCTAAAAAGTCCCCACGAAAAGACACACTGTGTATTTTATACAATGGTCCAAGCACTATGACCCTAAACTAAGATCTCCAATCCTTTTGTCCCACACGACGTTAAACTGTAGTTTAAGAACTACATATGGCTTGATTCTCATCCTAATGGGATGCGTAGTGAAGTGCAACATTTCAATTCAGGCCCCAACAACAACATGATTATGGTTAGAATTGATCTACGTATCTCTGTACACATTGAACAATACCCATCTTTATGTGTTATAATCCTAACCTTAAATATTTTCAGATCCTCATAACCCTTTTCATGAATACTAGTCACAAAAATTTCAAACTTATGAGAGTTCTTTTGTCTGACTATACAGCATGTTCCCATAAGCGGCCTTGCATAAACAGTCTACATAATAGATGTGTTAGCCAAAAGATGCTATTATTTGACTATGCAGTCAATGCCCTTAGGTGGCCCTGCATAATTCAACCCCCTAACGGGTTTGTCGGATAGTGGTAACTTCATTATTTGGAAGAATGCATCTTTTGTCCTGGTTTGTCTTAAATGACAGTATGTAGGGATCTGCAAAAATAGACATCCTTAACATATTTGTCCCATATCCTTTTTCATGATCTAAAAGTATTCAAGTCTATGGTTTATATTCTCCTTCCCTACGTTTGGGTCAGACCTTCATAGGAGTGATATTCATCCAGTTCTTCGATAATTTTGTATGGAAATATTTTCTCCATATTGAAGTACCTCTTTCCATACAGCAAACTCTATACTTTGGAAGATTTGAATCTCCATAAACTTTCACTGGATTTTACAGCTAGGAAAGTAAATTTTTGAGAGTTCTTTTTCCTGACTATGCAGCACGTGACCATAGGTGGGCTTGCATAGACATTCTACATAAAAGACTAGTTAGCTAAAAGATACTATTTTATTTAACTATGCAGCCAATGCCCTTAGGTGGCCCTACAAAATTCAACCCCCTAACGGGTTTTTTTAATAATGGTAACTTCATTCTTGGAAACTACTTCTTATAATGACTTTTATCTATTTTTCATATCATTACTCAGATTCAAATATTCTTAAATCATAGATTATATATTTTCCCTCATACTTGAGTATGGTAATATGTTTTCAGATGAATTTTCAAGGAATTGAGTCAATTCTTATCCATTTCGGTCAAAGCTATTTCGACCTTAAACATTATCCTTTGTATGTCCGACGTGCATGAATTTAAACTTCCCACAAAAGAAAAGGGAACTTTGAATAAAATTCAAGTTCCCATCTCACTAAACATAAATTTTGTATGATTTAGGAAACATTGAGCAATTAAAAGGTTTGAAGTTTGTAGGGTTATTTACATTAATCCTAGTAAAAATCTAACTATGCTTCCCAGGCCCTGCGCAATGCGCACTTGCGCGCCGCCCTCTGCGCCATCAAGACTTGCGCGCCACCTAATTATATTCCTATTATGTAATAGAATTAACATATGATAGGAAAATGAATTAAAAATAAAAATTGGCCATAATAGGAAAATTAATGTTAAAAACATGGTCTATTAAATCATATAAAACTTATTTTTTAGGGACAAAACATTCTATTGATAGAAAAAAAATTTGTTGTTTTTTACCTCATTCATTTACAATAAATATTTACCATTTTCCTTCTTATACATGTCTCTGCATTCCACTTATGTTCTCCTACTTAGGGACCTAATTAAATTGTAGTCCATATGTCCTTTGTAATTTACATTATCTCTTTTATAAGGAATGATTTATGAACCATTATCATATAGTGTGATTTCGGTGATATGAAATATCAATCAGTATATCACCATGTTCGAGTTTAAATTGCAAGGATACAATTTAATTAATGTGGCGAGAATGTAACACCGTGAAATTTAAAAGTTCAACTGTATATTAAATAACGTGGATGAATCTAAAAAAACACAAATAATGAAATATAAAATCCAAATAATATATTATATATTTGATTATTTATGAAAATGTAACACATAATATTTCTTGTAATTCACACAACACAGAATCAACTTGCGTTACACGCATGGGTGAGTTTCACTAAATTAAAATGTAATATTAAAATATGATTATTTAATATAATATGATATACCATTGCCATTATTTTTGATATTATAAATATTATTAACTTATTTTTGAAATTTTATGGTCATTATGAAATGAATTAATGGGTTAATAATTAATGAGAAACATAAATAAGGACCAATTGGATATAAAATCAAATATTATTGTGCATCTGAATGAGTTATGAAATAATAAAAATAATTAATTATAATTTGAAAATTATTTTAATGAAATATATATGTTATATATTCAATAAATTAGTTTTTATATTCATACATTAGGTTTTATAGACATAATATATGAACAGGTAATATTTTTGTGAAAAAACCTATATTTTTATAAAAGCTATTTTAATTCCTTTTAATGTTGAATCTATTTTAAATATTAATTTTTACACTATTATAAATTTAAATTGATAAAATAAATTTTTTTAATTAATTCATAATGTCAAAATTATCTCATGATGAATTTTTCTGATTATTCTATGAAACATCATTTTTTGATGGTCAGTGAAAAATACTGCATTGTAGTTAGAAACTGTCATTTCGTTTAAATATTTATTAATGATAAGTTATATTTTATATTTTTTATAAATTAAAATTAGATAAATAATACCTATATTAACATAATTTAGTTAATTCTAATTCAATTTCACATTTAAATTTATTATAAATACATTATATTCTTTTGACCATTTTTCCACAAAAACCTGTTAAACCGTCTATTTGTAAGATTACCATTATTCTAAATTCTTCGAATTTTGTGATATATATTTCTAAAAATGTATAGAAATTTTTTTAATGATGATTATAATTTTTTACAACTTAATTATTGACCAAATAATAAATTGATTTTATTTTAATTAATTACAGTGATTAATGAGTAATTAGGCTTAAATATGGACTAAACATTGTATATAAGGTCCCAAATGACCAAGACCCATTTAAAAAACCCATTAGATTTATATTAATTTTCCACAAACCTTCCAATAATGATTATGGATGGTTTTTTATGTATTTTTTATGTAACTACATATGTACACCTGTCTTGATTCAAAAAATAAAAATAAAAGTAAGTTGTTTTATTCCCTATAAAAGGCCCCCACCACTCTTCCTTTCTCAAAATAGTTCAAAAATATTTGATCAAATATCCTTCACCAAATAATTCTTCAATAATCCATCCCATTGAACTATATTCATCTTCGTAGGCATAATTATTTCCAAGGATGCTATTTTTTCTTAACTAAAGAAGTTACCCGATCAAGAGGTAATGCCTTCTCTCAAACTTGTTTGTTTTATTTCCATTCCCCAACCACTATAATATTCATATTTTATGATTCCATAAAAACACCATTATTCTAATTATACTAGTATTATTTTATGTTAGGATTTATAACTACAGATATACACACCTTTATCTAATTGGTAGCGAACTTATTGTGTCTTTGTGTGATGAACTACTGCCTCACAAAACGATGATTTCCCATTATTCCATTTCCAACTATAATGGTTGGAAATTTTGAGGGAAAACTTTTTATAAATATTATATGTGGTATTTATTATTTATTTGAGAATATTATATTATTTTACAACACATAACCTTATACTTTCTAAATTTTGTTAATATGATAACATCATTTGAGGAAGTATGGACTATCACTCCCGGAAAGCGATGTGATTCATTCACAAGTCACAATGTAATGTATAAAGGATTATTATAATTGAACATATGAGACATAGAAAACATATATATTATATTCAATAAATAATTAAATTTATATAAATATATATATATATATATCATTTTCTTTTTAATCCCTTCAGACACTAAAAAATAATAATCATGTTTGTGGACATTTGGGGTACTCCCTCCTCGAAACGATGAAATTAAATTTATATCATGATAATTTTAATATAAAGTATATATTAATAAATAATATGTTATTAATGATATTATTATCATTATGTAGATATATAATTCAACTTTCATTCTTTCTGTATTGATCATTGAAAAATGATAATGTTACTTTTGTGTGTGTTTGACCAATCGTCTCCATAATTGTAACGTTTGTTCATTTTTCATAACTATAATAAATTATTGATTTTAAAAGTATATTTTATGGATAAATATAAAAATAATGTCATTATTATTATTATTCTTTTGATGTTATTTATTGACCCCTTTGACAATAGTTGACCTATTTAATGTTTTGTACACATAAACTCTTTTTGGTCAAAACAGTTGATAGAAAAATAATTATTTAAGTTTTTTTATTCAAAATGGTAATAAGTGATATAAAAGTAATGAAAATAATGAATATTATTATAAAAAAAGAAAAAAATTAACATATTTTTATCATACACGATGTTAAATTATGAACACTAAAAATGAAACATATGCTAAAAGATTCAGTTCATTCTTTTTTACATCCAAGAGGTAAATGTCTTATTCACAACTTAAATATTTTGTGTCATATATCTAATGAACAGTTTTATGTATTATATAATTAATTCCATTATAATTAGGGAATTTTTCGATTTTATTTCATATTATTCCGTCAGGAGGTTAATGATATAAAATGATTCATTGTGGTATGAGAATGTTTGGGAGGTTTATGTATTATTTTCCACAACAAAAACATTAATAATAATTCAATGGTATTTAAATTATTGGATTTTTTATTATGTTTTAATAAATACATCTATTTTACCTCTTATGGAAATTAGATAATATTTTCATGTATGAGAACTATTTTCCACTCTTTTTACTCAATATATTTAAAAAATGTTTTAAAGGGAACATGACTTCACTTATCTCTTTAGTCAGAGAATCCATTTTCTTCTAAAATGAAATTTTAATTCAAATTATTTCCAAAATATCATTTAAACTATTTGGTAATGAAATTTTTACCACCTCGTTATTTTAATAATATTTTTAGAGGACTATTCTTTTCACTTTCCAAACAATGCATCATTCTAACCTTTTACCATGGAAAAGTAATATACTATTTACCTGCTTTGCTTTGTACTTATTTACCCGTTATCATTTATTTAAAGCATCCATTGGATGTTTTGAAGGATTATTTTTATTGAAAATATTTTTACAAGTTATTATCATAGAAAAAGTTTTTCGAATGAATTTTCATAATAATAGGATATTTTCCTCAAGAATGTTTTTAAAATATCTATATATAATTACTCAATTTATCAACAAAAACAACATTTTATTTTACTCTACTTAGATTATTTTGTTTTTAATCCATACCTAATTGTCTAATATATGTTTTATGATTTATTTAGAAAAGTATAGTATCCACATTCAGTTCCTTGATTTGTTTTTTCCCTTGAAATATTCAATCTCTTATGATAATTGAACACAGAATTTACTATAACTATCCATTTCATTTTTCAATGGTATTATTATTTCCTAAATAACATATCATTTTACATAAGGTGTATAATTTGAAAATTATTTGATTATTTGGGTAAATATTGATATATAATTATATCTTACTCTATATGGATAATTGATAAGGCATATCGTTTAATCAATTATTCATAATTAGGGGAATGTTTTGAACTTGTATGGAATCGGAAAGGCCTTCTGTTGGACCCCGATGCTTCAGTAGTTTTATGGGACATCTTATTTGGTTTTCTTCTATAGATGGTGTTTACCCAGATTCTATAAACTGTCTTCTGAATGGTATTGATGGTAATAGTAATATGTACCTAAGAAACCTGGAATCAAATAATTAATCATTTCCCTCATTTAGATTCAGTTATTATTCATATATTATATTTAATGTTGACATGTCTATGTATAAGTTTCATTATTAGTGTATTTATTTAGATGGAATGTGTTTCAGTTTCATTCCTTTCCATATTGATATTGACATATGTGGTTATTTGAAAGGCATGATTTATTAGTTATTTACCCTTCTATGTTAATTTATTCCTATTTATTATTTATTTATTTCTCTTTACGTAACTTGCTAAGAACATGATCTTGTTGAGCAATGTATTGTTTTTAAACAAATCAAAATAATGTTTTTTAAAGGGGGAGATTATTTTAAATAATACTCTGTCTCTTTATGATGATTTTGATGCTCACAAATACCCTTAATTATTTACTAATTATTTCGTTGAGTATTTTGCAGGAATTTATTTTATATAACGAGATTTTATACTTCATTTATTCCGAGATCAATTTTAGCGTATTCTGGAATCACTGTAGCGCGAGATCAATTTTAGCGTGTTCTGGAATCACTGTAGCGCGAGATCAATTTTAGCGCGTACTGGAATCACTGTTCATACCCTACGTTGATGAACGTAACGTATGGATGGAAAGTTTACTTTTTATGTTATTTTGAAACGTATGGTTAATGAACCTTACGTTGTTGAAAAGTATGGAAGAAGAACATTACGTTTGGAAGGAACCTTACGTTTTCGTTGTTGAAAAGTATGGAAGAGAAACCGTACGTTAGTTTTCAGTGTTGAGTTTGTTTCTCAAAAGTATGGATCATCAACCTTACTTTTATAATCAACCGTACGTTCTTTGGAGAGTTGAAGCAAGACAAAGTATGGATGATCAACCGTACGTTTGAATACTGAAGAGAAAGTATGTATGTTCAACCTTACGTTCTGAACCTTACGTTTGTGAACCCTACGTTTGGAGCCACGTCATCAACCCTACGTTTGGTGTCGGGATATTTTTGACAGACGATATTTCCTTTTGAATTAGTCAATCAAGCGGATTATTAGGCGGATTTCGAGCTGATTCTTAAATACGACTTTGACTGAATCAAAGACGGTTTACAACGGATTAATGTTTGATTTAAACGGAGCTTTTTATGCCGATTCTTCAGGGGAGTTACAACGGCTCTGTTATTTCATTTAATATCGCGAATCTAAAGGAGATTTTCATGGATCTATTTATGCGGAAGATTTTCTCATATTTGAATATATATGTTCTATCTTGGAAACTTCGGAGATATATATATGCACGGGAAAGTGTGTGAAATACAGAATGATTGATCTTTTGACGAGCAAGAAAACAGAGACTGTGTGAAAGCGTTCTTTTCTGGTGATCGAGAAGAAGCGTAAGACCTTTATTACTGAAGGAAGATCTTGATAGCAGATTCACGTGTTCTACATCGACTACCTGTTGTGAATCTACTGCTGCTGAAGTTGTGAAGTTTCTGGTAATATCTATTGCAACTGGATCGACTCAGAACTGTTTTGATTACGGATCTTTATTTTCTGAAGACGACGATCTATCTACTGTCAATTGCATTCTGTTGCAATTGTGAAGAACAACTGGAGAAGTGTTTCTTTATCGAAACCCTTTTATTTTTGAGTGATCAGCTTCTCGTTCTAAGCTGTGTGGGTTCGTGTTTGAACCAAGAAGGCTGTGTTTGCCTGAATCTTGTAAAGGTGTCAACTGCCTGTACTCAGTTGTGGACGGGTCTGTGGAAACGAGGACCAGATAGTGAAAATCGCCAAGCTCGTGGATTTGAGCGTTGGTGGAGTGGACTAGGGGCCTTCTGTTCCCCGAACCACTATACATCCGTGTGTTCATGCTTTTACTTTTTCCGCTGCATATTTAATCGTGCAAAAGCATAGTGAACAGAATTTGTCTAAATTGAAGAGATTGTAATAATTTTAAAAAGACACAATTCACCCCCCCTCTTGTGTATAATCTGTAGATTCAGATCCAACAATTGGTATCAGAGGAGGAGCTTCTTATTTCTAAAGTCCTATCAAGATAGAAGTATTTAAAGATTATACATAGTGTATCATGGCTGATATGAGAGAGGGAATGTCAATGGTCAGAGCACCTTACTTTAATGGAGATAATTATGGCTGCTGGAAATCACGTATGATTATTTATCTGAAAAATCTTGGTTACAGAGTCTATTCAAAGATTCTGACTCCCTATGAAATTCCTGAAAATCCCGATACATGGAGTGCTGCTACAGAGGCTGAGTATGACATAAATTCAAAAGCTATGAATGCAATCATCTGTGGTCTAGGACCAGACGAATTTAACAGAGTATCTCAATGCCCGACTGCATATGAAATGTGGCAAACAATAGCTGTTGCTTATGAAGGAACAGATAATGTAAGACAGATGAGATATGCAACTGCTAAGTTAAAATTCGATACTTTCAGAATGATTGAAGGAGAGAGCATCACTCAGATGAATGGAAGATTGACAGAAATTGTCAATAATATAACAGCTCTAGGAGAACCAATCAAGCAGGCTGATCAAGCGTTGAAAGTACTGAGAGTACTTCCTACTCGATGGAATGGAATCTCTGCAGCAATCAGACAATCAACTTCTGTTAAAGATCTAACTATGAGAGAACTGATTGGTACACTGATTATGTACGAAGCTGAAATGCAAGATGAGGTAAATGAGCATAAAGTCTACATAAAAAGGGAAAATACTGCTTTGAAAGTGACTTCTCAACAAAAGGATAGAAAGATGAAGAACAAAGAAGTGAGTGCTAAATCAGAAAGCTCTGATTCTTCAAATTCGGATGAAGAACTGGCACAGCTAGCCAGAAAATTCAGAAAGTTCTATAGTAAGAAGAAAGACTTCAAGAAATCCTTTAAAAAGGATAGCAAGGAAGTGAGATGTTATGAATGCAAAAAGATGGGACATATCAGACCAGATTGCCCAAAATTGAAAGATGCAAAGAAGAAGAAATTCTTCAAAAGAGATGATTATGAGCAGAAAGACAAGAAAGCTATGAAAGCTACTTGGAGTGTTTCTGAAGACTCAAGTAATTCTTCTGAATCATGCTCAGAGAAGGAGGAAGCCAATTTAAAAGAAAATATGTGTTTCATGGCTGAAACTGATGAGGTACACTCATACTATTCCTCTGACTCAAATAATGAATCAAACTCTGAAACAAGCCTCTCAAATAAAAAACTTGCAGCTTACTGCAATATGCTTGAAGAAAGGTATGACTCATTATTTAATAAATATAAATCTATAAAGAACTTGTACAAAGCTATTTCAGATGAGAGAAATACTTTGCTAAAACAACATAAGGAATTAATTGACAAATACAATTCTGCTGAATCAAATAAAGTTAATTTTGAATCAAAAATAAAAACTCTACAGGATGAAGTAGAATCTTATAAAACGGCTGCATTAATTTTTACAAAAGGAGAAAACACCTTAAATGAGATACTTGGAAAAACTGTAATTAAAAAGGAAAGGTTTGGAATTGGAAGTAAAGGAGAAAAACCTAAGTTATACAAAAATTATTTTGTTCCTAGCACTAAACAGGTTATTTGTAACTTCTGTGGAACAAGAGGTCATATAGCTAAAAACTGTTTTCTAAGACAACCTCAGATATGTGGAATTAAGAAAGCTTATATTTCCAACGATCTATATGATTCAATCAATTTTAAGAAAACAAAGCAAATCTGGATACCCAGATCACTGCTTGCTAACACTCCTGGACCCAACAAAATATGGGTACCAAAGCAATTTGTTTAAATGTCTTTGCAGGTAGCAGGTCACCAAAGAAAGAAAGAAATATGGTATATGGACAGTGGCTTCTCAAGACACATGAGTGGAACTTCAGCTAATTTCTCTTCTCTTACTCGAAAGGAAGGAGGACTTGTCACCTTTGGTGACAATGCCAAAGGAAAGATTATTGGTATTGGAACAGTTGGAGATCCAGAGATAGTCTCAATCAACAAAGTACTTTATGTACAAGGGTTAAAACACAATCTGATAACTATCTCTCAACTCTGTGATGATGGATACACTGTTGATTTTACTAACAATAGTTGTACTGTTTCTAAAGATAAACTGTTTAAATTTAGAGCACCCAGAACTGATAATGTTTATACTTTGGATTTGTATTCCTTGTGTAAACAACAAGTAAATTTCTTAACTGCTAATATAAGTGAATCCTGGATCTGGCATAGAAGACTTGGTCATTGCAATATATATGCTTTACATAAATTATCTAAGAAACATTTAGTTTCTGATTTGCCTAGTCTCAAATTTGAAAATGACAGATTCTGTGATGCATGTCAGCTTGGCAAGCAACACAAATCATCATTCAAATCTGTTAATAAAGTTGCTACAACTAAACCTCTAGAACTTATCCATATGGATTTGTTTGGACCTTCAAGAGTAGCAAGTTTAGCTGGTAAATTATATGTTTATGTATTAGTTGATGATTATTCTAGATTTACTTGGATTTTCTTTTTGAAATTTAAAAGTGAAGCTTTTAGTTTATTTGAAGGTTTTTGTAAATCTATTCAAAATGAAAAAGGTTTTAATATAATCTCATTGAGAAGTGATCATGGTGGAGAATTTGAGAACCAGGAATTTAATTCCTTTTGCTCAAACATGGGTATTAAACACACCTTCTCTACTCCAAGAACACCTCAACAAAATGGGATTGTAGAAAGAAGAAATAGAACTATTCAAGAAATGGCTAGAACTATGTTAAATGAATATAGCCTACCTATATATTTCTGGGCAGAAGCTGTTAATACAGCTTGTTATATAATGAATAGAATTTTAATAAGACCTATTTTGAAAAAGACACCCTATGAACTATGGAATAACAGAAAACCTAAAGTAAATTACTTTAAAGTTTTTGGATGCAAGGTTTACATCCTGAATACCAAAGATAATCTTGGTAAATTTGATCCAAAATCTGATAAAGGTATTTTCTTAGGATATTCTGCAACCTCCAAAGCTTATAGAGTCTATAATAAAAAGTCAAGGATTGTTGAAGAATCAGTTCATGTGAAATTTGATGAATCTGATCCTTTTGAGAAAAGGATAGAACAAATAGATGAACCTGATTCTAATGAAAACATGAGACCTGAGAATTTAAAGAATGATTTTGAAAATGATATAAAAGAAATTCAGTCCAGTTCAGAAGAACATGATACTGAAGAGCCTTTGAATGTAATGCCTAGACAGTCTAGAACCTCAAAGAATCACCCTTTAGAATCTGTGATAGGTGACTTAGAGACTGGTATTCAAACTAGAAGAAACTTTGGAAACATAGTTGAATTCTCTGCTTTCCTATCCCAACAAGAACCTAAGACCATAGAAGAAGCCTTAGATGATGAGAGCTGGGTAATAGCAATGCAAGATGAATTGAACCAGTTTAAGAGAAATAAGGTTTGGGAATTAGTTGAAAGACCACATGATTATCCAGTAATAGGAACTAAATGGGTCTTTAGGAATAAACAGGATGATCAAGGGATAATAACTAGAAATAAAGCAAGATTAGTAGCTAAAGGATATAATCAAGAAGAAGGAATAGATTATGATGAGACCTTTGCACCTGTAGCCAGGTTAGAAGCCATTAGAATCCTTTTAGCCTATGCATCTTATATGAATTTTAAATTATTTCAGATGGATGTTAAATCTGCCTTTTTAAATGGTTATTTAATGGAGGAAGTTTATGTTGAGCAACCTCCTGGTTTTGAAAATTCTCAAAAACCAGATTCTGTTTTCAAACTTACTAAAGCTCTTTATGGCCTTAAACAAGCACCAAGAGCTTGGTATGAAAGACTAAGTTCTTTTCTTTTGAAAAATGATTTTACTGTTGGACTAGCAGATCCAACACTCTTTAAGAAAACTGTGAAAAATAATGTTTTGTTGGTTCAAATTTATGTTGATGATGTAATTTTTGGATCGACCAATAAAATTCTTTGTCATGAATTTTCAGAATTAATGCAAAAAGAATTTGAAATGAGTATGATGGGAGAATTAAATTTCTTTTTGGGTCTTCAAATATTTCAAAAAGATTTTGGAAATGTTTTAAATCAATGCAAATACATTACTGATTTACTTAAGAAATTTGGGCTTGAAAACAGCAAGACATTTACAACTCCTATGTGTACTAATATAAAACTTGATTTGGATGAAACTGGAAAATCAGTGGACAACAAGTTATATAGAGGTATGATTGGTAGTTTGTTATATCTTACTGCTAGTAGACCAGATATAATGTATTCAGTATGTCTTTGTGCTCGATTTCAATCAAATCCCAAAGAATCTCATTTAACTGCTGTTAAACGAATTTTTAGATATTTAAAAGGTACTATTTATCAATCTCTGCTTTATCCAAAAACCTCTGATTTTAATTTAATTTCATATTCAGATGCAGACTTTGGAAGCTGTAGATTAGATAGGAAGAGTACTTCAGGAACATGTCACTTTTTAGGAAAGTCTTTAGTATCATGGTCTAGTAAGAAACAACACTCAGTTGCCCTGTCAACAGCCGAGGCAGAATATGTGTCTGCAGGTAGTTGCTGTGCACAGGTGTTGTGGATGAAAAACACTCTTATGGACTTTGGATTAAATTTCAATAATACGCCTATTTTATGTGATAATACTAGTGCAATTAATATTTCAAAAAATCCTATTAGTCATTCTAGAACTAAGCACATTGATATAAGACATCACTTTTTAAGAGATCATGTGTTAAAAAAGGATATATTTTTAGAATTTGTAAATACAGAAAATCAATTAGCAGATATTTTTACTAAACCACTTCCCACGGCAAGGTTTGAATTTATTAAGGGGGAGTTAGGTTTATTTAATTTTAAATAGTTTCTTTTTAATCTTATTCTGTTTTCGAATTCTACTTAATTTTTTTTTGTTTCCCGCTATAAGTAATTTTATTTTGTTTTAAATAAAAGTAATGATTAGTGATTACACGGGAATCAAGGCTGTCAGAACCGTTTCACCTTCTAACCTGTTTTCACCTTTTTCGGAAACCCTTTCGAAAACCTAAAACCGCACATCTGCTCCAAAACCCTTTTCTGAATCTTCAAACCCTAAACTTTCGAACCTTCAGAAATCGTTGTTGAAATGGCAAAGACTAAGCGTCCAGATGAAGCCGAGAGCAGTGCTGCAAAGAAATCTAAAGTAGTTGGTCGGAAGATACTGCAAGGTAAAGTCATCGATTTAGAATGGCTGTTTGAAACTAATTTGCTGTTGAAGCAAGCGCTATCGTTTCAAGGCCTTGAGCAAGCTTTTAATAGTGAAAACTCTGAGTTTCTTTATGAGGCAGAAATGAGACTTTTCTTTAGAACTGTTCAGTTTAGCCTTGGAGATACGGAGGATAGTTTATTGGCTCAAATAGAGGATAAGGACTTTTCCATATCATCTGTAGAGATAAGTCAAATTCTTAACTGCCCTCATGAAGGAGTTTTTCATTTTGATTTACGGAATATTGGAGATTCTGTACATAAGTCTGAAGACATTATGTCTTTTCTGTTTGGAACCAAAGTGATAAAGAAGATGTTTATTAAAGATTTGGAGCCTGATCAGAAAATCTTGGTAAAGTTTGTTCAGACTGGTTTAGCACCAAGGATGGCTGAGATGGAGAAAATTCTGTACCCTGACATGTATATAATGTATCTTTTGATGAGTGATATTAAGTTTAATTTTCCTCGATTTATGATAAGATATCTGAGATACTGCTGTCAGAGTGAAGCAAGAATGACCTTTTTCCCATATGGAAGGTTCATTTCTTTGTTGTTGTTTAAAAGAGGAATGATCAGATTGGTAAGTGCTGGGGTGAAATGTCACCACAGTAATGTTTTTAATGCTGGGACTTTGAGGAAAGTCGGATATTTCTGGAGCACTATTAAAGGAAAACTCTTACCTGTTGGAGCTGAGGAAGACTCGGAGAGTGCTCAGGCTCAACCTGCTAAGTCCAAGGAGGGACAAGCAGAATCAAGGGTTAGTACAGTGGCAAGGAGAATTCGCTTTGAGATGGAGGAAGTTGAGGAAGAGAGAAGTCAGGAAGGACTTCAATCTAGAAGGAAGAGGTCAATTGATGAAGAAATTATCTCTCCTGTCTTGAAATCTTCTGAACCTGTAATTTCTTATTCATTTGTGAGAGAAGCTGTTGTGGAGAGGACTGCACCGATAGAGGAACCAGTAGCTCAACCGGAAATTCAGCTAGAACCTCAAACTGCTGCTGTGGCTGTTGAAGAAGCAATTCCACAAGAACAACTTATGGAGGCAGTGCCTGGTGAAGAAGTGGCCCGACCTCAAGAAGTTCATGAAAATATTGTTCTTGATCATTCAGTAGAAGTCAGAGAGACTACTGTTCGTGATGAACACACTTCTGAAGTTAATACAGAAGTACTTCAAGAAGATTTTTCAGTGGAAGAGTTTCAAGCTTCAAAGAATAGTTCAGTGGATCAACCTTTTCAGGACAAAGAACAATCAGATGCAGATTCTTTACCCCTTGTCCTACTTCGTCAATCTGATTCTGGACATGAGAATCAAGCACAGGGTGCCCCTGATTCGAGAAAAGAAGAAGTTGTTAAGTTATACAAGCGTATTTCTCAGTTAGAATCTGAGAATGTTAGTCTCAGAAGTTCTCTGAACTTGGAGCAGTTAAAGTTTCAGAAGCTGAAAGAATCTACTGTTTCAAGACAGGAAGTAGATTTGTTTAAAACTGATATGTTGCATGCTGTTGATCAGTTGAAATCAGAGATGGTAACGAAAGATGATTTGTCTGAGATGAAGATTTACATGGAGAATAAATTTGAATCTGTTGCAAACAATGCTGTGAGTGGATCAGGTTCTTCACCTGATTTGATTCGAAGATTTCAAGCAATTACTGGAGCACTGAGCAATATGAGTGACAGATTACACGATCTTCAGTGTAATAGTGCCCCTTTGTCAGTTTTGCTGGATAATCAGAAATTTTTGGTAGATCAGTTGACATCTGGAGAGCAACCGATTAGGATTCTTTTGAATCAGTTATCAGAAAAGCTGGCTCTTTTTGTTGAAAAAGAAGAAAGAATGCATGAGTTTTTCAGAGTTAATTTGATTGAAGATATTCATATGACTCAGGAGAATAGGGATCTTATCATCAAGTTAGGAGATGGGATGATGAAGAGGCTCAGAGAACAGTTTACAGAGATCAAGACCGCAATTCAAAGGAGATAGACACCTTTTTCCCTGTCTTATCCCTACACCTTGATTCCTCTGTATATCACTGTCGTTTTTATATAATAGCTTGTGAATGAAAATTCTTTTCTTATCTTTTTTTTGTTTTGTTATTTATTGATTTATGATTAAGTTAGCCAGTATAAGAAATTCACTTATTCATACCCAGTTAATTATAGCATTTACTTATAGTTCAGTGCAATATTGAATGTGTTCAAATCCGTAATTTTTCATTCTTTTTGATATCACAAAAAGGGGGAGAATTTGGATAAACACAACATTTAAATTCATTCGTTTCCTATGAAGAAATTTGGATATATAGGAGCATTTGGATATATAAGACATTTATCTTTTATCTATTTGAAAATTTATTTTTATGTGAGAGTTATGGGGGAGAAATTTTATAGTTAAATATTGTTTTAATCCTTTCAAAATTCTAAAATTTTATAAAACTTTTTTTTCAATCAAGGTTGCAATTAAATTAGTTCTATTATTTTATGGGTTTTGTGATCATCAAAAAGGGGGAGATTGTTGAGCAATGTATTGTTTTTAAACAAATCAAAATAATGTTTTTTAAAGGGGGAGATTATTTTAAATAATACTCTGTCTCTTTATGATGATTTTGATGCTCACAAATACCCTTAATTATTTACTAATTATTTCGTTGAGTATTTTGCAGGAATTTATTTTATATAACGAGATTTTATACTTCATTTATTCCGAGATCAATTTTAGCGTATTCTGGAATCACTGTAGCGCGAGATCAATTTTAGCGTGTTCTGGAATCACTGTAGCGCGAGATCAATTTTAGCGCGTACTGGAATCACTGTTCATACCCTACGTTGATGAACGTAACGTATGGATGAAAAGTTTACTTTTTATGTTATTTTGAAACGTATGGTTAATGAACCTTACGTTGTTGAAAAGTATGGAAGAAGAACATTACGTTTGGAAGGAACCTTACGTTTTCGTTGTTGAAAAGTATGGAAGAGAAACCGTACGTTAGTTTTCAGTGTTGAGTTTGTTTCTCAAAAGTATGGATCATCAACCTTACTTTTATAATCAACCGTACGTTCTTTGGAGAGTTGAAGCAAGACAAAGTATGGATGATCAACCCTACGTTTGAATACTGAAGAGAAAGTATGTATGTTCAACCTTACGTTCTGAACCTTACGTTTGTGAACCCTACGTTTGGAGCCACGTCATCAACCCTACGTTTGGTGTCGGGATATTTTTGACAGACGATATTTCCTTTTGAATTAGTCAATCAAGCGGATTATTAGGCGGATTTCGAGCTGATTCTTAAATACGACTTTGACTGAATCAAAGACGGTTTACAACGGATTAATGTTTGATTTAAACGGAGCTTTTTATGCCGATTCTTCAGGGGAGTTACAACGGCTCTGTTATTTCATTTAATATCGCGAATCTAAAGGAGATTTTCATGGATCTATTTATGCGGAAGATTTTCTCATATTTGAATATATATGTTCTATCTTGGAAACTTCGGAGATATATATATGCACGGGAAAGTGTGTGAAATACAGAATGATTGATCTTTTGACGAGCAAGAAAACAGAGACTGTGTGAAAGCGTTCTTTTCTGGTGATCGAGAAGAAGCGTAAGACCTTTATTACTGAAGGAAGATCTTGATAGCAGATTCACGTGTTCTACATCGACTACCTGTTGTGAATCTACTGCTGCTGAAGTTGTGAAGTTTCTGGTAATATCTATTGCAACTGGATCGACTCAGAACTGTTTTGATTACGGATCTTTATTTTCTGAAGACGACGATCTATCTACTGTCAATTGCATTCTGTTGCAATTGTGAAGAACAACTGGAGAAGTGTTTCTTTATCGAAACCCTTTTATTTTTGAGTGATCAGCTTCTCGTTCTAAGCTGTGTGGGTTCGTGTTTGAACCAAGAAGGCTGTGTTTGCCTGAATCTTGTAAAGGTGTCAACTGCCTGTACTCAGTTGTGGACGGGTCTGTGGAAACGAGGACCAGATAGTGAAAATCGCCAAGCTCGTGGATTTGAGCGTTGGTGGAGTGGACTACGGGCCTTCTGTTCCCCGAACCACTATACATCCGTGTGTTCATGCTTTTACTTTTTCCGCTGCATATTTAATCGTGCAAAAGCATAGTGAACAGAATTTGTCTAAATTGAAGAGATTGTAATAATTTTAAAAAGACACAATTCACCCCCCCTCTTGTGTATAATCCGTAGATTCAGATCCAACAATTGGTATCAGAGGAGGAGCTTCTTATTTCTAAAGTCCTATCAAGATAGAAGTATTTAAAGATTATACATAGTGTATCATGGCTGATATGAGAGAGGGAATGTCAATGGTCAGAGCACCTTACTTTAATGGAGATAATTATGGCTGCTGGAAATCACGTATGATTATTTATCTGAAAAATCTTGGTTACAGAGTCTATTCAAAGATTCTGACTCCCTATGAAATTCCTGAAAATCCCGATACATGGAGTGCTGCTACAGAGGCTGAGTATGACATAAATTCAAAAGCTATGAATGCAATCATCTGTGGTCTAGGACCAGACGAATTTAACAGAGTATCTCAATGCCCGACTGCATATGAAATGTGGCAAACAATAGCTGTTGCTTATGAAGGAACAGATAATGTAAGACAGATGAGATATGCAACTGCTAAGTTAAAATTCGATACTTTCAGAATGATTGAAGGAGAGAGCATCACTCAGATGAATGGAAGATTGACAGAAATTGTCAATAATATAACAGCTCTAGGAGAACCAATCAAGCAGGCTGATCAAGCGTTGAAAGTACTGAGAGTACTTCCTACTCGATGGAATGGAATCTCTGCAGCAATCAGACAATCAACTTCTGTTAAAGATCTAACTATGAGAGAACTGATTGGTACACTGATTATGTACGAAGCTGAAATGCAAGATGAGGTAAATGAGCATAAAGTCTACATAAAAAGGGAAAATACTGCTTTGAAAGTGACTTCTCAACAAAAGGATAGAAAGATGAAGAACAAAGAAGTGAGTGCTAAATCAGAAAGCTCTGATTCTTCAAATTCGGATGAAGAACTGGCACAGCTAGCCAGAAAATTCAGAAAGTTCTATAGTAAGAAGAAAGACTTCAAGAAATCATTTAAAAAGGATAGCAAGGAAGTGAGATGTTATGAATGCAAAAAGATGGGACATATCAGACCAGATTGCCCAAAATTGAAAGATGCAAAGAAGAAGAAATTCTTCAAAAGAGATGATTATGAGCAGAAAGACAAGAAAGCTATGAAAGCTACTTGGAGTGTTTCTGAAGACTCAAGTAATTCTTCTGAATCATGCTCAGAGAAGGAGGAAGCCAATTTAAAAGAAAATATGTGTTTCATGGCTGAAACTGATGAGGTACACTCATACTATTCCTCTGACTCAAATAATGAATCAAACTCTGAAACAAGCCTCTCAAATAAAAAACTTGCAGCTTACTGCAATATGCTTGAAGAAAGGTATGACTCATTATTTAATAAATATAAATCTATAAAGAACTTGTACAAAGCTATTTCAGATGAGAGAAATACTTTGCTAAAACAACATAAGGAATTAATTGACAAATACAATTCTGCTGAATCAAATAAAGTTAATTTTGAATCAAAAATAAAAACTCTACAGGATGAAGTAGAATCTTATAAAACGGCTGCATTAATTTTTACAAAAGGAGAAAACACCTTAAATGAGATACTTGGAAAAACTGTAATTAAAAAGGAAAGGTTTGGAATTGGAAGTAAAGGAGAAAAACCTAAGTTATACAAAAATTATTTTGTTCCTAGCACTAAACAGGTTATTTGTAACTTCTGTGGAACAAGAGGTCATATAGCTAAAAACTGTTTTCTAAGACAACCTCAGATATGTGGAATTAAGAAAGCTTATATTTCCAACGATCTATATGATTCAATCAATTTTAAGAAAACAAAGCAAATCTGGATACCCAGATCACTGCTTGCTAACACTCCTGGACCCAACAAAATATGGGTACCAAAGCAATTTGTTTAAATGTCTTTGCAGGTAGCAGGTCACCAAAGAAAGAAAGAAATATGGTATATGGACAGTGGCTTCTCAAGACACATGAGTGGAACTTCAGCTAATTTCTCTTCTCTTACTCGAAAGGAAGGAGGACTTGTCACCTTTGGTGACAATGCCAAAGGAAAGATTATTGGTATTGGAACAGTTGGAGATCCAGAGATAGTCTCAATCAACAAAGTACTTTATGTACAAGGGTTAAAACACAATCTGATAACTATCTCTCAACTCTGTGATGATGGATACACTGTTGATTTTACTAACAATAGTTGTACTGTTTCTAAAGATAAACTGTTTAAATTTAGAGCACCCAGAACTGATAATGTTTATACTTTGGATTTGTATTCCTTGTGTAAACAACAAGTAAATTTCTTAACTGCTAATATAAGTGAATCCTGGATCTGGCATAGAAGACTTGGTCATTGCAATATATATGCTTTACATAAATTATCTAAGAAACATTTAGTTTCTGATTTGCCTAGTCTCAAATTTGAAAATGACAGATTCTGTGATGCATGTCAGCTTGGCAAGCAACACAAATCATCATTCAAATCTGTTAATAAAGTTGCTACAACTAAACCTCTAGAACTTATCCATATGGATTTGTTTGGACCTTCAAGAGTAGCAAGTTTAGCTGGTAAATTATATGTTTATGTATTAGTTGATGATTATTCTAGATTTACTTGGATTTTCTTTTTGAAATTTAAAAGTGAAGCTTTTAGTTTATTTGAAGGTTTTTGTAAATCTATTCAAAATGAAAAAGGTTTTAATATAATCTCATTGAGAAGTGATCATGGTGGAGAATTTGAGAACCAGGAATTTAATTCCTTTTGCTCAAACATGGGTATTAAACACACCTTCTCTACTCCAAGAACACCTCAACAAAATGGGATTGTAGAAAGAAGAAATAGAACTATTCAAGAAATGGCTAGAACTATGTTAAATGAATATAGCCTACCTATATATTTCTGGGCAGAAGCTGTTAATACAGCTTGTTATATAATGAATAGAATTTTAATAAGACCTATTTTGAAAAAGACACCCTATGAACTATGGAATAACAGAAAACCTAAAGTAAATTACTTTAAAGTTTTTGGATGCAAGGTTTACATCCTGAATACCAAAGATAATCTTGGTAAATTTGATCCAAAATCTGATAAAGGTATTTTCTTAGGATATTCTGCAACCTCCAAAGCTTATAGAGTCTATAATAAAAAGTCAAGGATTGTTGAAGAATCAGTTCATGTGAAATTTGATGAATCTGATCCTTTTGAGAAAAGGATAGAACAAATAGATGAACCTGATTCTAATGAAAACATGAGACCTGAGAATTTAAAGAATGATTTTGAAAATGATATAAAAGAAATTCAGTCCAGTTCAGAAGAACATGATACTGAAGAGCCTTTGAATGTAATGCCTAGACAGTCTAGAACCTCAAAGAATCACCCTTTAGAATCTGTGATAGGTGACTTAGAGACTGGTATTCAAACTAGAAGAAACTTTGGAAACATAGTTGAATTCTCTGCTTTCCTATCCCAACAAGAACCTAAGACCATAGAAGAAGCCTTAGATGATGAGAGCTGGGTAATAGAAATGCAAGATGAATTGAACCAGTTTAAGAGAAATAAGGTTTGGGAATTAGTTGAAAGACCACATGATTATCCAGTAATAGGAACTAAATGGGTCTTTAGGAATAAACAGGATGATCAAGGGATAATAACTAGAAATAAAGCAAGATTAGTAGCTAAAGGATATAATCAAGAAGAAGGAATAGATTATGATGAGACCTTTGCACCTGTAGCCAGGTTAGAAGCCATTAGAATCCTTTTAGCCTATGCATCTTATATGAATTTTAAATTATTTCAGATGGATGTTAAATCTGCCTTTTTAAATGGTTATTTAATGGAGGAAGTTTATGTTGAGCAACCTCCTGGTTTTGAAAATTCTCAAAAACCAGATTCTGTTTTCAAACTTACTAAAGCTCTTTATGGCCTTAAACAAGCACCAAGAGCTTGGTATGAAAGACTAAGTTCTTTTCTTTTGAAAAATGATTTTACTGTTGGACTAGCAGATCCAACACTCTTTAAGAAAACTGTGAAAAATAATGTTTTGTTGGTTCAAATTTATGTTGATGATGTAATTTTTGGATCGACCAATAAAATTCTTTGTCATGAATTTTCAGAATTAATGCAAAAAGAATTTGAAATGAGTATGATGGGAGAATTAAATTTCTTTTTGGGTCTTCAAATATTTCAAAAAGATTTTGGAAATGTTTTAAATCAATGCAAATACATTACTGATTTACTTAAGAAATTTGGGCTTGAAAACAGCAAGACATTTACAACTCCTATGTGTACTAATATAAAACTTGATTTGGATGAAACTGGAAAATCAGTGGACAACAAGTTATATAGAGGTATGATTGGTAGTTTGTTATATCTTACTGCTAGTAGACCAGATATAATGTATTCAGTATGTCTTTGTGCTCGATTTCAATCAAATCCCAAAGAATCTCATTTAACTGCTGTTAAACGAATTTTTAGATATTTAAAAGGTACTATTTATCAATCTCTGCTTTATCCAAAAACCTCTGATTTTAATTTAATTTCATATTCAGATGCAGACTTTGGAAGCTGTAGATTAGATAGGAAGAGTACTTCAGGAACATGTCACTTTTTAGGAAAGTCTTTAGTATCATGGTCTAGTAAGAAACAACACTCAGTTGCCCTGTCAACAGCCGAGGCAGAATATGTGTCTGCAGGTAGTTGCTGTGCACAGGTGTTGTGGATGAAAAACACTCTTATGGACTTTGGATTAAATTTCAATAATACGCCTATTTTATGTGATAATACTAGTGCAATTAATATTTCAAAAAATCCTATTAGTCATTCTAGAACTAAGCACATTGATATAAGACATCACTTTTTAAGAGATCATGTGTTAAAAAAGGATATATTTTTAGAATTTGTAAATACAGAAAATCAATTAGCAGATATTTTTACTAAACCACTTCCCACGGCAAGGTTTGAATTTATTAAGGGGGAGTTAGGTTTATTTAATTTTAAATAGTTTCTTTTTAATCTTATTCTGTTTTCGAATTCTACTTAATTTTTTTTTGTTTCCCGCTATAAGTAATTTTATTTTGTTTTAAATAAAAGTAATGATTAGTGATTACACGGGAATCAAGGCTGTCAGAACCGTTTCACCTTCTAACCTGTTTTCACCTTTTTCGGAAACCCTTTCGAAAACCTAAAACCGCACATCTGCTCCAAAACCCTTTTCTGAATCTTCAAACCCTAAACTTTCGAACCTTCAGAAATCGTTGTTGAAATGGCAAAGACTAAGCGTCCAGATGAAGCCGAGAGCAGTGCTGCAAAGAAATCTAAAGTAGTTGGTCGGAAGATACTGCAAGGTAAAGTCATCGATTTAGAATGGCTGTTTGAAACTAATTTGCTGTTGAAGCAAGCGCTATCGTTTCAAGGCCTTGAGCAAGCTTTTAATAGTGAAAACTCTGAGTTTCTTTATGAGGCAGAAATGAGACTTTTCTTTAGAACTGTTCAGTTTAGCCTTGGAGATACGGAGGATAGTTTATTGGCTCAAATAGAGGATAAGGACTTTTCCATATCATCTGTAGAGATAAGTCAAATTCTTAACTGCCCTCATGAAGGAGTTTTTCATTTTGATTTACGGAATATTGGAGATTCTGTACATAAGTCTGAAGACATTATGTCTTTTCTGTTTGGAACCAAAGTGATAAAGAAGATGTTTATTAAAGATTTGGAGCCTGATCAGAAAATCTTGGTAAAGTTTGTTCAGACTGGTTTAGCACCAAGGATGGCTGAGATGGAGAAAATTCTGTACCCTGACATGTATATAATGTATCTTTTGATGAGTGATATTAAGTTTAATTTTCCTCGATTTATGATAAGATATCTGAGATACTGCTGTCAGAGTGAAGCAAGAATGACCTTTTTCCCATATGGAAGGTTCATTTCTTTGTTGTTGTTTAAAAGAGGAATGATCAGATTGGTAAGTGCTGGGGTGAAATGTCACCACAGTAATGTTTTTAATGCTGGGACTTTGAGGAAAGTCGGATATTTCTGGAGCACTATTAAAGGAAAACTCTTACCTGTTGGAGCTGAGGAAGACTCGGAGAGTGCTCAGGCTCAACCTGCTAAGTCCAAGGAGGGACAAGCAGAATCAAGGGTTAGTACAGTGGCAAGGAGAATTCGCTTTGAGATGGAGGAAGTTGAGGAAGAGAGAAGTCAGGAAGGACTTCAATCTAGAAGGAAGAGGTCAATTGATGAAGAAATTATCTCTCCTGTCTTGAAATCTTCTGAACCTGTAATTTCTTATTCATTTGTGAGAGAAGCTGTTGTGGAGAGGACTGCACCGATAGAGGAACCAGTAGCTCAACCGGAAATTCAGCTAGAACCTCAAACTGCTGCTGTGGCTGTTGAAGAAGCAATTCCACAAGAACAACTTATGGAGGCAGTGCCTGGTGAAGAAGTGGCCCGACCTCAAGAAGTTCATGAAAATATTGTTCTTGATCATTCAGTAGAAGTCAGAGAGACTACTGTTCGTGATGAACACACTTCTGAAGTTAATACAGAAGTACTTCAAGAAGATTTTTCAGTGGAAGAGTTTCAAGCTTCAAAGAATAGTTCAGTGGATCAACCTTTTCAGGACAAAGAACAATCAGATGCAGATTCTTTACCCCTTGTCCTACTTCGTCAATCTGATTCTGGACATGAGAATCAAGCACAGGGTGCCCCTGATTCGAGAAAAGAAGAAGTTGTTAAGTTATACAAGCGTATTTCTCAGTTAGAATCTGAGAATGTTAGTCTCAGAAGTTCTCTGAACTTGGAGCAGTTAAAGTTTCAGAAGCTGAAAGAATCTACTGTTTCAAGACAGGAAGTAGATTTGTTTAAAACTGATATGTTGCATGCTGTTGATCAGTTGAAATCAGAGATGGTAACGAAAGATGATTTGTCTGAGATGAAGATTTACATGGAGAATAAATTTGAATCTGTTGCAAACAATGCTGTGAGTGGATCAGGTTCTTCACCTGATTTGATTCGAAGATTTCAAGCAATTACTGGAGCACTGAGCAATATGAGTGACAGATTACACGATCTTCAGTGTAATAGTGCCCCTTTGTCAGTTTTGCTGGATAATCAGAAATTTTTGGTAGATCAGTTGACATCTGGAGAGCAACCGATTAGGATTCTTTTGAATCAGTTATCAGAAAAGCTGGCTCTTTTTGTTGAAAAAGAAGAAAGAATGCATGAGTTTTTCAGAGTTAATTTGATTGAAGATATTCATATGACTCAGGAGAATAGGGATCTTATCATCAAGTTAGGAGATGGGATGATGAAGAGGCTCAGAGAACAGTTTACAGAGATCAAGACCGCAATTCAAAGGAGATAGACACCTTTTTCCCTGTCTTATCCCTACACCTTGATTCCTCTGTATATCACTGTCGTTTTTATATAATAGCTTGTGAATGAAAATTCTTTTCTTATCTTTTTTTTGTTTTGTTATTTATTGATTTATGATTAAGTTAGCCAGTATAAGAAATTCACTTATTCATACCCAGTTAATTATAGCATTTACTTATAGTTCAGTGCAATATTGAATGTGTTCAAATCCGTAATTTTTCATTCTTTTTGATATCACAAAAAGGGGGAGAATTTGGATAAACACAACATTTAAATTCATTCGTTTCCTATGAAGAAATTTGGATATATAGGAGCATTTGGATATATAAGACATTTATCTTTTATCTATTTGAAAATTTATTTTTATGTGAGAGTTATGGGGGAGAAATTTTATAGTTAAATATTGTTTTAATCCTTTCAAAATTCTAAAATTTTATAAAACTTTTTTTTCAATCAAGGTTGCAATTAAATTAGTTCTATTATTTTATGGGTTTTGTGATCATCAAAAAGGGGGAGATTGTTGAGCAATGTATTGTTTTTAAACAAATCAAAATAATGTTTTTTAAAGGAGGAGATTATTTTAAATAATACTCTGTCTCTTTATGATGATTTTGATGCTCACAAATACCCTTAATTATTTACTAATTATTTCGTTGAGTATTTTGCAGGAATTTATTTTATATAACGAGATTTTATACTTCATTTATTCCGAGATCAATTTTAGCGTATTCTGGAATCACTGTAGCGCGAGATCAATTTTAGCGTGTTCTGGAATCACTGTAGCGCGAGATCAATTTTAGCGCGTACTGGAATCACTGTTCATACCCTACGTTGATGAACGTAACGTATGGATGAAAAGTTTACTTTTTATGTTATTTTGAAACGTATGGTTAATGAACCTTACGTTGTTGAAAAGTATGGAAGAAGAACATTACGTTTGGAAGGAACCTTACGTTTTCGTTGTTGAAAAGTATGGAAGAGAAACCGTACGTTAGTTTTCAGTGTTGAGTTTGTTTCTCAAAAGTATGGATCATCAACCTTACTTTTATAATCAACCGTACGTTCTTTGGAGAGTTGAAGCAAGACAAAGTATGGATGATCAACCCTACGTTTGAATACTGAAGAGAAAGTATGTATGTTCAACCTTACGTTCTGAACCTTACGTTTGTGAACCCTACGTTTGGAGCCACGTCATCAACCCTACGTTTGGTGTCGGGATATTTTTGACAGACGATATTTCCTTTTGAATTAGTCAATCAAGCGGATTATTAGGCGGATTTCGAGCTGATTCTTAAATACGACTTTGACTGAATCAAAGACGGTTTACAACGGATTAATGTTTGATTTAAACGGAGCTTTTTATGCCGATTCTTCAGGGGAGTTACAACGGCTCTGTTATTTCATTTAATATCGCGAATCTAAAGGAGATTTTCATGGATCTATTTATGCGGAAGATTTTCTCATATTTGAATATATATGTTCTATCTTGGAAACTTCGGAGATATATATATGCACGGGAAAGTGTGTGAAATACAGAATGATTGATCTTTTGACGAGCAAGAAAACAGAGACTGTGTGAAAGCGTTCTTTTCTGGTGATCGAGAAGAAGCGTAAGACCTTTATTACTGAAGGAAGATCTTGATAGCAGATTCACGTGTTCTACATCGACTACCTGTTGTGAATCTACTGCTGCTGAAGTTGTGAAGTTTCTGGTAATATCTATTGCAACTGGATCGACTCAGAACTGTTTTGAATACGGATCTTTATTTTCTGAAGACGACGATCTATCTACTGTCAATTGCATTCTGTTGCAATTGTGAAGAACAACTGGAGAAGTGTTTCTTTATCGAAACCCTTTTATTTTTGAGTGATCAGCTTCTCGTTCTAAGCTGTGTGGGTTCGTGTTTGAACCAAGAAGGCTGTGTTTGCCTGAATCTTGTAAAGGTGTCAACTGCCTGTACTCAGTTGTGGACGGGTCTGTGGAAACGAGGACCAGATAGTGAAAATCGCCAAGCTCGTGGATTTGAGCGTTGGTGGAGTGGACTAGGGGCCTTCTGTTCCCCGAACCACTATACATCCGTGTGTTCATGCTTTTACTTTTTCCGCTGCATATTTAATCGTGCAAAAGCATAGTGAACAGAATTTGTCTAAATTGAAGAGATTGTAATAATTTTAAAAAGACACAATTCACCCCCCCTCTTGTGTATAATCCGTAGATTCAGATCCAACAATTGGTATCAGAGGAGGAGCTTCTTATTTCTAAAGTCCTATCAAGATAGAAGTATTTAAAGATTATACATAGTGTATCATGGCTGATATGAGAGAGGGAATGTCAATGGTCAGAGCACCTTACTTTAATGGAGATAATTATGGCTGCTGGAAATCACGTATGATTATTTATCTGAAAAATCTTGGTTACAGAGTCTATTCAAAGATTCTGACTCCCTATGAAATTCCTGAAAATCCCGATACATGGAGTGCTGCTACAGAGGCTGAGTATGACATAAATTCAAAAGCTATGAATGCAATCATCTGTGGTCTAGGACCAGACGAATTTAACAGAGTATCTCAATGCCCGACTGCATATGAAATGTGGCAAACAATAGCTGTTGCTTATGAAGGAACAGATAATGTAAGACAGATGAGATATGCAACTGCTAAGTTAAAATTCGATACTTTCAGAATGATTGAAGGAGAGAGCATCACTCAGATGAATGGAAGATTGACAGAAATTGTCAATAATATAACAGCTCTAGGAGAACCAATCAAGCAGGCTGATCAAGCGTTGAAAGTACTGAGAGTACTTCCTACTCGATGGAATGGAATCTCTGCAGCAATCAGACAATCAACTTCTGTTAAAGATCTAACTATGAGAGAACTGATTGGTACACTGATTATGTACGAAGCTGAAATGCAAGATGAGGTAAATGAGCATAAAGTCTACATAAAAAGGGAAAATACTGCTTTGAAAGTGACTTCTCAACAAAAGGATAGAAAGATGAAGAACAAAGAAGTGAGTGCTAAATCAGAAAGCTCTGATTCTTCAAATTCGGATGAAGAACTGGCACAGCTAGCCAGAAAATTCAGAAAGTTCTATAGTAAGAAGAAAGACTTCAAGAAATCCTTTAAAAAGGATAGCAAGGAAGTGAGATGTTATGAATGCAAAAAGATGGGACATATCAGACCAGATTGCCCAAAATTGAAAGATGCAAAGAAGAAGAAATTCTTCAAAAGAGATGATTATGAGCAGAAAGACAAGAAAGCTATGAAAGCTACTTGGAGTGTTTCTGAAGACTCAAGTAATTCTTCTGAATCATGCTCAGAGAAGGAGGAAGCCAATTTAAAAGAAAATATGTGTTTCATGGCTGAAACTGATGAGGTACACTCATACTATTCCTCTGACTCAAATAATGAATCAAACTCTGAAACAAGCCTCTCAAATAAAAAACTTGCAGCTTACTGCAATATGCTTGAAGAAAGGTATGACTCATTATTTAATAAATATAAATCTATAAAGAACTTGTACAAAGCTATTTCAGATGAGAGAAATACTTTGCTAAAACAACATAAGGAATTAATTGACAAATACAATTCTGCTGAATCAAATAAAGTTAATTTTGAATCAAAAATAAAAACTCTACAGGATGAAGTAGAATCTTATAAAACGGCTGCATTAATTTTTACAAAAGGAGAAAACACCTTAAATGAGATACTTGGAAAAACTGTAATTAAAAAGGAAAGGTTTGGAATTGGAAGTAAAGGAGAAAAACCTAAGTTATACAAAAATTATTTTGTTCCTAGCACTAAACAGGTTATTTGTAACTTCTGTGGAACAAGAGGTCATATAGCTAAAAACTGTTTTCTAAGACAACCTCAGATATGTGGAATTAAGAAAGCTTATATTTCCAACGATCTATATGATTCAATCAATTTTAAGAAAACAAAGCAAATCTGGATACCCAGATCACTGCTTGCTAACACTCCTGGACCCAACAAAATATGGGTACCAAAGCAATTTGTTTAAATGTCTTTGCAGGTAGCAGGTCACCAAAGAAAGAAAGAAATATGGTATATGGACAGTGGCTTCTCAAGACACATGAGTGGAACTTCAGCTAATTTCTTTTCTCTTACTCGAAAGGAAGGAGGACTTGTCACCTTTGGTGACAATGCCAAAGGAAAGATTATTGGTATTGGAACAGTTGGAGATCCAGAGATAGTCTCAATCAACAAAGTACTTTATGTACAAGGGTTAAAACACAATCTGATAACTATCTCTCAACTCTGTGATGATGGATACACTGTTGATTTTACTAACAATAGTTGTACTGTTTCTAAAGATAAACTGTTTAAATTTAGAGCACCCAGAACTGATAATGTTTATACTTTGGATTTGTATTCCTTGTGTAAACAACAAGTAAATTTCTTAACTGCTAATATAAGTGAATCCTGGATCTGGTATAGAAGACTTGGTCATTGCAATATATATGCTTTACATAAATTATCTAAGAAACATTTAGTTTCTGATTTGCCTAGTCTCAAATTTGAAAATGACAGATTCTGTGATGCATGTCAGCTTGGCAAGCAACACAAATCATCATTCAAATCTGTTAATAAAGTTGCTACAACTAAACCTCTAGAACTTATCCATATGGATTTGTTTGGACCTTCAAGAGTAGCAAGTTTAGCTGGTAAATTATATGTTTATGTATTAGTTGATGATTATTCTAGATTTACTTGGATTTTCTTTTTGAAATTTAAAAGTGAAGCTTTTAGTTTATTTGAAGGTTTTTGTAAATCTATTCAAAATGAAAAAGGTTTTAATATAATCTCATTGAGAAGTGATCATGGTGGAGAATTTGAGAACCAGGAATTTAATTCCTTTTGCTCAAACATGGGTATTAAACACACCTTCTCTACTCCAAGAACACCTCAACAAAATGGGATTGTAGAAAGAAGAAATAGAACTATTCAAGAAATGGCTAGAACTATGTTAAATGAATATAGCCTACCTATATATTTCTGGGCAGAAGCTGTTAATACAGCTTGTTATATAATGAATAGAATTTTAATAAGACCTATTTTGAAAAAGACACCCTATGAACTATGGAATAACAGAAAACCTAAAGTAAATTACTTTAAAGTTTTTGGATGCAAGGTTTACATCCTGAATACCAAAGATAATCTTGGTAAATTTGATCCAAAATCTGATAAAGGTATTTTCTTAGGATATTCTGCAACCTCCAAAGCTTATAGAGTCTATAATAAAAAGTCAAGGATTGTTGAAGAATCAGTTCATGTGAAATTTGATGAATCTGATCCTTTTGAGAAAAGGATAGAACAAATAGATGAACCTGATTCTAATGAAAACATGAGACCTGAGAATTTAAAGAATGATTTTGAAAATGATATAAAAGAAATTCAGTCCAGTTCAGAAGAACATGATACTGAAGAGCCTTTGAATGTAATGCCTAGACAGTCTAGAACCTCAAAGAATCACCCTTTAGAATCTGTGATAGGTGACTTAGAGACTGGTATTCAAACTAGAAGAAACTTTGGAAACATAGTTGAATTCTCTGCTTTCCTATCCCAACAAGAACCTAAGACCATAGAAGAAGCCTTAGATGATGAGAGCTGGGTAATAGCAATGCAAGATGAATTGAACCAGTTTAAGAGAAATAAGGTTTGGGAATTAGTTGAAAGACCACATGATTATCCAGTAATAGGAACTAAATGGGTCTTTAGGAATAAACAGGATGATCAAGGGATAATAACTAGAAATAAAGCAAGATTAGTAGCTAAAGGATATAATCAAGAAGAAGGAATAGATTATGATGAGACCTTTGCACCTGTAGCCAGGTTAGAAGCCATTAGAATCCTTTTAGCCTATGCATCTTATATGAATTTTAAATTATTTCAGATGGATGTTAAATCTGCCTTTTTAAATGGTTATTTAATGGAGGAAGTTTATGTTGAGCAACCTCCTGGTTTTGAAAATTCTCAAAAACCAGATTCTGTTTTCAAACTTACTAAAGCTCTTTATGGCCTTAAACAAGCACCAAGAGCTTGGTATGAAAGACTAAGTTCTTTTCTTTTGAAAAATGATTTTACTGTTGGACTAGCAGATCCAACACTCTTTAAGAAAACTGTGAAAAATAATGTTTTGTTGGTTCAAATTTATGTTGATGATGTAATTTTTGGATCGACCAATAAAATTCTTTGTCATGAATTTTCAGAATTAATGCAAAAAGAATTTGAAATGAGTATGATGGGAGAATTAAATTTCTTTTTGGGTCTTCAAATATTTCAAAAAGATTTTGGAAATGTTTTAAATCAATGCAAATACATTACTGATTTACTTAAGAAATTTGGGGCTTGAAAACAGCAAGACATTTACAACTCCTATGTGTACTAATATAAAACTTGATTTGGATGAAACTGGAAAATCAGTGGACAACAAGTTATATAGAGGTATGATTGGTAGTTTGTTATATCTTACTGCTAGTAGACCAGATATAATGTATTCAGTATGTCTTTGTGCTCGATTTCAATCAAATCCCAAAGAATCTCATTTAACTGCTGTTAAACGAATTTTTAGATATTTAAAAGGTACTATTTATCATCTCTGCTTTATCCAAAAACCTCTGATTTTAATTTAATTTCATATTCAGATGCAGACTTTGGAAGCTGTAGATTAGATAGGAAGAGTACTTCAGGAACATGTCACTTTTTAGGAAAGTCTTTAGTATCATGGTCTAGTAAGAAACAACACTCAGTTTGCCCTGTCAACAGCCGAGGCAGAATATGTGTCTGCAGGTAGTTGCTGTGCACAGTGTTGTGGATGAAAAACACTCTTATGGACTTTGGATTAAATTTCAATAATACGCCTATTTTATGTGATAATACTAGTGCAATTAATATTTCAAAAAATCCTATTAGTCATTCTAGAACTAAGCACATTGATATAAGACATCACTTTTTAAGAGATCATGTGTTAAAAAAGGATATATTTTTAGAATTTGTAAATACAGAAAATCAATTAGCAGATATTTTTACTAAACCACTTCCCACGGCAAGGTTTGAATTTATTAAGGGGGAGTTAGGTTTATTTAATTTTAAATAGTTTCTTTTTAATCTTATTCTGTTTTCGAATTCTACTTAATTTTTTTTTGTTTCCCGCTATAAGTAATTTTATTTTGTTTTAAATAAAAGTAATGATTAGTGATTACACGGGAATCAAGGCTGTCAGAACCGTTTCACCTTCTAACCTGTTTTCACCTTTTTCGGAAACCCTTTCGAAAACCTAAAACCGCACATCTGCTCCAAAACCCTTTTCTGAATCTTCAAACCCTAAACTTTCGAACCTTCAGAAATCGTTGTTGAAATGGCAAAGACTAAGCGTCCAGATGAAGCCGAGAGCAGTGCTGCAAAGAAATCTAAAGTAGTTGGTCGGAAGATACTGCAAGGTAAAGTCATCGATTTAGAATGGCTGTTTGAAACTAATTTGCTGTTGAAGCAAGCGCTATCGTTTCAAGGCCTTGAGCAAGCTTTTAATAGTGAAAACTCTGAGTTTCTTTATGAGGCAGAAATGAGACTTTTCTTTAGAACTGTTCAGTTTAGCCTTGGAGATACGGAGGATAGTTTATTGGCTCAAATAGAGGATAAGGACTTTTCCATATCATCTGTAGAGATAAGTCAAATTCTTAACTGCCCTCATGAAGGAGTTTTTCATTTTGATTTACGGAATATTGGAGATTCTGTACATAAGTCTGAAGACATTATGTCTTTTCTGTTTGGAACCAAAGTGATAAAGAAGATGTTTATTAAAGATTTGGAGCCTGATCAGAAAATCTTGGTAAAGTTTGTTCAGACTGGTTTAGCACCAAGGATGGCTGAGATGGAGAAAATTCTGTACCCTGACATGTATATAATGTATCTTTTGATGAGTGATATTAAGTTTAATTTTCCTCGATTTATGATAAGATATCTGAGATACTGCTGTCAGAGTGAAGCAAGAATGACCTTTTTCCCATATGGAAGGTTCATTTCTTTGTTGTTGTTTAAAAGAGGAATGATCAGATTGGTAAGTGCTGGGGTGAAATGTCACCACAGTAATGTTTTTAATGCTGGGACTTTGAGGAAAGTCGGATATTTCTGGAGCACTATTAAAGGAAAACTCTTACCTGTTGGAGCTGAGGAAGACTCGGAGAGTGCTCAGGCTCAACCTGCTAAGTCCAAGGAGGGACAAGCAGAATCAAGGGTTAGTACAGTGGCAAGGAGAATTCGCTTTGAGATGGAGGAAGTTGAGGAAGAGAGAAGTCAGGAAGGACTTCAATCTAGAAGGAAGAGGTCAATTGATGAAGAAATTATCTCTCCTGTCTTGAAATCTTCTGAACCTGTAATTTCTTATTCATTTGTGAGAGAAGCTGTTGTGGAGAGGACTGCACCGATAGAGGAACCAGTAGCTCAACCGGAAATTCAGCTAGAACCTCAAACTGCTGCTGTGGCTGTTGAAGAAGCAATTCCACAAGAACAACTTATGGAGGCAGTGCCTGGTGAAGAAGTGGCCCGACCTCAAGAAGTTCATGAAAATATTGTTCTTGATCATTCAGTAGAAGTCAGAGAGACTACTGTTCGTGATGAACACACTTCTGAAGTTAATACAGAAGTACTTCAAGAAGATTTTTCAGTGGAAGAGTTTCAAGCTTCAAAGAATAGTTCAGTGGATCAACCTTTTCAGGACAAAGAACAATCAGATGCAGATTCTTTACCCCTTGTCCTACTTCGTCAATCTGATTCTGGACATGAGAATCAAGCACAGGGTGCCCCTGATTCGAGAAAAGAAGAAGTTGTTAAGTTATACAAGCGTATTTCTCAGTTAGAATCTGAGAATGTTAGTCTCAGAAGTTCTCTGAACTTGGAGCAGTTAAAGTTTCAGAAGCTGAAAGAATCTACTGTTTCAAGACAGGAAGTAGATTTGTTTAAAACTGATATGTTGCATGCTGTTGATCAGTTGAAATCAGAGATGGTAACGAAAGATGATTTGTCTGAGATGAAGATTTACATGGAGAATAAATTTGAATCTGTTGCAAACAATGCTGTGAGTGGATCAGGTTCTTCACCTGATTTGATTCGAAGATTTCAAGCAATTACTGGAGCACTGAGCAATATGAGTGACAGATTACACGATCTTCAGTGTAATAGTGCCCCTTTGTCAGTTTTGCTGGATAATCAGAAATTTTTGGTAGATCAGTTGACATCTGGAGAGCAACCGATTAGGATTCTTTTGAATCAGTTATCAGAAAAGCTGGCTCTTTTTGTTGAAAAAGAAGAAAGAATGCATGAGTTTTTCAGAGTTAATTTGATTGAAGATATTCATATGACTCAGGAGAATAGGGATCTTATCATCAAGTTAGGAGATGGGATGATGAAGAGGCTCAGAGAACAGTTTACAGAGATCAAGACCGCAATTCAAAGGAGATAGACACCTTTTTCCCTGTCTTATCCCTACACCTTGATTCCTCTGTATATCACTGTCGTTTTTATATAATAGCTTGTGAATGAAAATTCTTTTCTTATCTTTTTTTTGTTTTGTTATTTATTGATTTATGATTAAGTTAGCCAGTATAAGAAATTCACTTATTCATACCCAGTTAATTATAGCATTTACTTATAGTTCAGTGCAATATTGAATGTGTTCAAATCCGTAATTTTTCATTCTTTTTGATATCACAAAAAGGGGGAGAATTTGGATAAACACAACATTTAAATTCATTCGTTTCCTATGAAGAAATTTGGATATATAGGAGCATTTGGATATATAAGACATTTATCTTTTATCTATTTGAAAATTTATTTTTATGTGAGAGTTATGGGGGAGAAATTTTATAGTTAAATATTGTTTTAATCCTTTCAAAATTCTAAAATTTTATAAAACTTTTTTTTCAATCAAGGTTGCAATTAAATTAGTTCTATTATTTTATGGGTTTTGTGATCATCAAAAAGGGGGAGATTGTTGAGCAATGTATTGTTTTTAAACAAATCAAAATAATGTTTTTTAAAGGGGGAGATTATTTTAAATAATACTCTGTCTCTTTATGATGATTTTGATGCTCACAAATACCCTTAATTATTTACTAATTATTTCGTTGAGTATTTTGCAGGAATTTATTTTATATAACGAGATTTTATACTTCATTTATTCCGAGATCAATTTTAGCGTATTCTGGAATCACTGTAGCGCGAGATCAATTTTAGCGTGTTCTGGAATCACTGTAGCGCGAGATCAATTTTAGCGCGTACTGGAATCACTGTTCATACCCTACGTTGATGAACGTAACGTATGGATGAAAAGTTTACTTTTTATGTTATTTTGAAACGTATGGTTAATGAACCTTACGTTGTTGAAAAGTATGGAAGAAGAACATTACGTTTGGAAGGAACCTTACGTTTTCGTTGTTGAAAAGTATGGAAGAGAAACCGTACGTTAGTTTTCAGTGTTGAGTTTGTTTCTCAAAAGTATGGATCATCAACCTTACTTTTATAATCAACCGTACGTTCTTTGGAGAGTTGAAGCAAGACAAAGTATGGATGATCAACCCTACGTTTGAATACTGAAGAGAAAGTATGTATGTTCAACCTTACGTTCTGAACCTTACGTTTGTGAACCCTACGTTTGGAGCCACGTCATCAACCCTACGTTTGGTGTCGGGATATTTTTGACAGACGATATTTCCTTTTGAATTAGTCAATCAAGCGGATTATTAGGCGGATTTCGAGCTGATTCTTAAATACGACTTTGACTGAATCAAAGACGGTTTACAACGGATTAATGTTTGATTTAAACGGAGCTTTTTATGCCGATTCTTCAGGGGAGTTACAACGGCTCTGTTATTTCATTTAATATCGCGAATCTAAAGGAGATTTTCATGGATCTATTTATGCGGAAGATTTTCTCATATTTGAATATATATGTTCTATCTTGGAAACTTCGGAGATATATATATGCACGGGAAAGTGTGTGAAATACAGAATGATTGATCTTTTGACGAGCAAGAAAACAGAGACTGTGTGAAAGCGTTCTTTTCTGGTGATCGAGAAGAAGCGTAAGACCTTTATTACTGAAGGAAGATCTTGATAGCAGATTCACGTGTTCTACATCGACTACCTGTTGTGAATCTACTGCTGCTGAAGTTGTGAAGTTTCTGGTAATATCTATTGCAACTGGATCGACTCAGAACTGTTTTGATTACGGATCTTTATTTTCTGAAGACGACGATCTATCTACTGTCAATTGCATTCTGTTGCAATTGTGAAGAACAACTGGAGAAGTGTTTCTTTATCGAAACCCTTTTATTTTTGAGTGATCAGCTTCTCGTTCTAAGCTGTGTGGGTTCGTGTTTGAACCAGGAAGGCTGTGTTTGCCTGAATCTTGTAAAGGTGTCAACTGCCTGTACTCAGTTGTGGACGGGTCTGTGGAAACGAGGACCAGATAGTGAAAATCGCCAAGCTCGTGGATTTGAGCGTTGGTGGAGTGGACTAGGGGCCTTCTGTTCCCCGAACCACTATACATCCGTGTGTTCATGCTTTTACTTTTTCCGCTGCATATTTAATCGTGCAAAAGCATAGTGAACAGAATTTGTCTAAATTGAAGAGATTGTAATAATTTGAAAAAGACACAATTCACCCCCCCTCTTGTGTATAATCCGTAGATTCAGATCCAACAGATCTCACCCTGGTTATATTTCTATCTTCAGGTATCTAAGAATCATACTATGAATAATATGTAAGGATTTAATAAATGGATTAGAGATACCCTCAGTGTTATATTTTTAGAATGAATAAAAAACATGTTTCAATTAGTATATTCTATTCTCATGTATTTATATAGTTTACCAAGAATAATAAACTAATTATTCCTTTGGGGATTCATTTCTTGAAATAATTATAATTTAATTAGGAGAAAACACCAACTCTAGGCTATCTGGGGTAGGGTTACTATAGGTTTTGTTAGTTATACCATTATTCACCAATTATAATTATCCATCACATAATCATTTTTACTATAATATTTCCATTATTTTTTTCTAATCCGCCTAAAACATTCGATAAAAGGTTAATGAATTGATAACCAATCCATTATTACTTTCACACATCTAGAATGATGTTTCTAATACATCATGTCTTTTTATATTCTTCACTTCCTCCATTTTATTTAGTTCCCTAAGAAATTAATCCTCTCATTAGAATTTTTAAACTTATAAATCAAATATTTTTCACATAACTAACCCTAATACATAATAATAGATCATTCATGAGATAAGTATGTAATGATGAATAATATATACCATATATAGGTGGAGGTTGAATTCATGGTACTATTTTAATATTTCAATTTTACAAAAAATAAAACATTATATCCTATTATAGAAAGAGTCATTTGAAAAATATAATCTCACCCTTACCTTTATACAAACTCAATAAATGTAAATATATATTATATATGATTATTATAAGTCCAATTCCCAATGTGGTTAAATACTCTTTATCTTTGTTAGTTTCATCCTAATACATAATTACTCACTATATCAAACAAGTAAATATCACCATATTATCTTCTAAAATTATTTTATAGTCACTTAAATATTATGTAATATTTTCCCACATCAATTTACAATTGTGAAAAAATGTGAACTGAGAAATATCACACAATCACAATGATGAATATGTAAAAAAGGTAATCTTCCTCCAAGAAATATAATGAAAAAAACATATCATACTCACAATCTAAAATTTGGGATCATATTCATCAAGAATAATAAATTCATAAGATTATACATTTAATATCGATAAGTTAATTATATTTAATAATTATTGTTATCACTCTAATTCTATATAATTTTATTTGATAACTTCTATTTTTCTTTAACCTTATGGATCTTATGAAACAAGAAGGTCGAGATATATAAATCCTTTAAATATCACAATCTTTGAATAAATATAACAATGAACTCAACATTTATATAACAATTAATCATATTATAAATGCAGTCATTATTCTCTGTGTTGTCTTTCATTATCATATAACCACCATGGGACTTCATTTTCTCAAAATATGTCAAACGTTAATAAACCATATTCTCTATAAAATCATGAATTCCGTGATATTTATGTAATACAATAAACTCAATATAATCATGAAATCAACTTCATGATTTTTTTATCATCGACATATATATTAGAAACATTAATATTAAATTGAACTAACATAAATTTTAGGTGGAATTAATTTTCACATAGTTTTTTTTTCACATCTTTGGGATATAAATTGATTTTATATCTAGTTTTTCATTTATCCACTATCATCTGCATCATATAAACATTGAATTATTATAAAAAATATCACATATGTGTTGATATTATGATGTTTTTTCTTTTTTGCAAGACTCTATATAAAACATATATTTAGGAATATCAAATTTACACATAATGATAATATCATTATTTTAATACCTAAACTTCCTGTAATATAATCCTTGTTTCTTATATACTATTAGATATATGAAATTTATCAAAAAATACCTTAGAAGATACACACATGAAATATATTCCATAAAACTGAACCTTCGATCAATTTATTTCACCTGTGTGAATGAAGCAGACATTAATTTTTCATCTAGACAACATTTGGTTGAGCTTCACTTCGTTTCGATTTTATCCATAGGACTTATTAAATTTAATTGGATCTGATTATTGATCTATCATATGATACTCTTAAATTTTCATATTTAAAGATCACTTCATAAAATGAATCATTTGTATCTTACTGTGAACACCGAGAGGGTTTTAGAATCATAAACCCACCTTTCTACTAAATAAATCTACTTATGTATAAAAAAGCTCCATTTTCTACACTCAGTTTGAGTCAAATTCGTATTACAAAAAATAGTGATGTTTGGAAAATTAATAACCAATGAATCATTACATTATATGGAAATAATATTTTTATTAAAATTTCTTCAATCCTCTGAAAATTAACTAAAATATTGCATCATATGATACTTCATGTTTACTATTACAAAGGAATTACCTACTCTTTTGAATTCTATTTACTATTTGAACATTGTTAATTTATGAGAACATAAATTTTACCAAAGATATATTTATTCTTACATACCACTTAATATTTTTTTCCATTTCAACATTTCTAAATTTCCAAAATAATGTCATTTATGTTATTAGGATATCACATAATTCATTTGATAAATTAAATTATATATTTTTTAGTGTTCTATAAAAAATAATTATACATATTAAAATCATCAAACACATTTCCCCATTACCCGCATTCCAATATCAACACCTCATCTCCTATTATTTTAAATGTTTTTAACTTTTGATCTTTTTTAATCACCATCTACCTCATCTATCAAATGACCAAGTTCCCAACGTTTAAACATCGAAATTCACTACCTCTATGAGTGACTCTCTAAACATCAGGAAAATTTCTATATATCTGATAAAAAATAAGATCAATAATGGTTATGAAAATCAGATTCAATAATAAGAAACAAACAACATAGATTGAACTAATACTAAAGAAAATTCCCAATCAAAATGATGATAAAAATTAAAAAACATCAGCAATTACATTTCATGAGTACTTCAATCTCCCATAATATGATTTTTCTAACATTAAAAATATCATCATAAAAACATTTACATTTTATAAAACAACAACATCTATTACCAAAGTAAAATATTATAAATATACACTATAAGATGAAGAAAATTTATGTTTGAAAAATAAATCAATATGTGTTAATTAGTTTTTGGACAAATTATATTGATGGACTCCCACACAATATAATAATTTTACTTCTCTCCAAATTTTTTATCTCCCCATTTTTTATGGAACAATATCGTCATCTTCACATAAAATAGAGTACAATGTATTGTACATATCTCCCACTTTTAAAATAGAATTAATTTAAAATTTTGGGAATCCCCTATAACTATAATATGTTTTAGGACCAGTTTTAACATGACATTTCATTATTAATTCATCAAACCATTCCGATCGATTTTTTTGTGTCAAAATATTAAACTTGATATTTTTTAGATATAAATTATCAGAAAATATCCAATGAAATATAATAATTAATGAAATTTAAATATTTCAGGGAAAATTGTGTTATATATGGTTTTTATAGATTTCAATTTCACACTAATTGTCATTAGTATTTTACAACAGTTTTTCGAAATTCACCTCCATATATTCCTATATAACTTTTATCCATAATAATTGTGTACAAGAATGTGTAAAAAACATATTCTAATCCAACTATATCTAGAATCATATAACATAATTTATTATTATAACTCACTCAATCATCAATAAAAATTATATTTACACGTATTTTTTATTTTTTACCAATGAAATATCCATCCCAATCAATATTAATGAATCTCAACATGATTGGATCTTCAATTTTTATACATTTTTATGTTTTTTTAGTATATCTAAAAATTATATCACTATATACCTTGTTTTATTTCACAAGATATCATTGATATATAATAATCAATTATAGTGGTAGATAATAGCTTCTCATAATTTCATATATTAATTGACTCTTATAATGAAATTTCAATCGTCTTTTTAATTGAAAAATTCATCTACATCATATTTACATAGAATCTAACTAGAAATAACTATTGTGGATATTTATATTGACTTTTCCAATCCAATATAATTTAATATTTCATTGTTATATTTCTCCAATGATTGGTATATGAATATTTATTTTTATAGAACACATAATCCCAAAAATAAATTTAACATTTTAATTACTATAAATTTTAAATTACTGTTATATTGTTTATAAATTAACTCCTATGATTTCTCCATATATTTTTAATATATTATTTTACCAACATAAATTAATAAAATTAGTGAACATATAATCATAAACATTATATTAAAATAATTTATAACTTTTCCTTAAGGAAAAATAAATTATTTCATAAAAATATTATATTTTGATTTCTAGGATTGAAATAACTACATTAATGCCTAAAATGATTTCATTAATTTACAAAACATATTTCCATACCAATCATGTGGGGTTATTAATAGAAACTTATTCCTCATTATATCCCATTACCATAAATTCTGTTACATTTAGTTTTTAAAATATTAGTTTATATGAGCTACAATTTCCAAAAACAAACATTTTATATTCATGTATTGTGATGGGTTAAGAGTTTTCTTAAAACTACAAACCATCACCCTAGAATACCTTTTAATAGTTATTCTTCAAATTTTCATTGATATCACAACTTTTTCATTGAACATATTAACAAAACCCCCCATTGGTTCCTATACTATTAATTAGATCGTGTATTCTAAAAAGATCTTAGTTTTCAATATTTCAAATTTTTGGGGATCTTCATTAATTACGAATACCACCTCCATGTGCACAATTTCTTCTAGAATGAATTTTTTTATAATATGGGAGATATGTTTCTTTTTAGTATCATTCCTAAAAATTCTTATCATCAAAATTGGATGTTATTATCATTGAAAAATTCTATTTTATTCAAATTATTTATTGATTCTTCAAATTTTAGATATTAAAATACATCATTTAATTCCATGTCACTGGATATATTAGTATTAAAGAGAGTTGGTATATAGAAATATTCAATTTATACATAGTGTATGAATTTTTTATTTTTAGCATCCATTAACAGTTTTTTAACTTTTTCAAAAGATTCATTTATGATAAACATATTTGTAATGAAATTCACATCATTGAAATAAAAAAACATATACATATTTTTGTTATGACTACCACAACTTTTTTTATTAGATCATTATCTTTTAAAAATACATTCTTCAAATTTATCATCAATATATCCAAAACCTAATTTTTTTTGTAAAAATTGAATCTTCATTACCATGAGGAAATTTCCTATTGGATTTTATAACACATGTCATAAAAAGTTATATTTGATTCTGGATTTAATATGAATCATTTAATTATATGCCTCGATCATCATATAAAATATCTCTAGAAAAATTTTCAGAGTTTATATTCAACAAGTATATTTTTTTTTCATGTCAATTTAACATCATCTATTTGGTTATATGAATCAATTATACCATGATGTATAAGGAGAAAATTATTGATGATTAATCCCAATATTGGAAATATATAATTAAAATTAGATAGTAATAATAAAATTAAAATGTTTCATTTTAAAATTCTTAATATACACTCCAAATTCATTCAAAACAGCCCTTCTGAATATTTTTATCCTTTAAAAAACTTCATATTTATGTTTCATGAACATTACATTTCTCATCTCAGTAAATTCATTAATGAAGGTGATAATATAGTAATCATATTGATTGTATTGGTGTCCCATTAATCTAAATCAATCAAAATATATATGTAGATATGGATTGGTGAAATTAATTGTTATTCATTTGAGACTCACAAGTGTTATCTCCCCTTTTTGACACACATAATTGATAAAAACTTCCTATATTTTCAATTATAGTATGTTTCTTGACACATTTTCTTATGAGATTCCACTCATCAACTTTTTCTATGTTAGAATAGTCATATAAAAAAAATCCTATTTTTCCTTCATCAAATATATAATCATAGTCACATAAATTGAACATTTATAATAAATTAAATCTTTTTACACCACCCTAAAATATAATTAATACATATTTTTATCTATTAATGGTGAATGATTTTTTATTAAAGGGAATGACATTCCCATAATCACAATGTTGAAATCAACTTATTAAATTGTGTTTAATACCATTTACATATAGAATATTATTGGGATTCATCTTCTAAACTTCAATTTGAAAATACTAGTTCCTCTATTTTTTTAGAATCTATCGCTTCCAAATGTAATGTTAATATTAATATATCAAAAAATCATCAATAAATGAATTTTCTACCACCTTAAATATTTAATAATAATTTTTTTCTAAAATAAGAAATTATCTCATACGATTCGTTATATATTTCTCTAAATAGTGAGTATGTTGTTCACATTTTCTATAAATTTCGTCCAGACTCTAAATTCTATTTTCACTAGTAAAACATGACAAACTTTTTTTATTCTATTTATTCTCTTAAAGTTTTGTATTCAATATCCTAAATTTCATTCCATTACTTCTCGATCCAATTCCCATCAAATCGTTTCTAATCTAAGAGTGTGGAAATTTAAAAAATCACTTATATTTGTCTATCCCCACATTCAAAAACACAAACAACAATAATTGAATATTTTTCTACAATTATGATATGAGTATTATTTTGGAGAATTTTTTATGATGAAGTAGTAAATTGTATATCCATATTATTTAAGCATAAGGATACATTTTTTATAAGTTAATCAATACGCCCATTAATGTAAAATATTTATCATGTTTCATATCATCCTAAAAAGAATCCTATTTTATGTTTTTATGCCTGAATTTTTAGTCAAAGAAATTTTTTATTCATGTTTCATAGAAGTTAATGTCACCAAACATTTTGTGATGATGATATAAGAATCATAATATAATTTATTTCTGTGTTATATAGTTCTATTTAATGTTTTAGTTCATATTTATCGAAGTATTATCAAATTCAAAACAACATTATTTTTTCTTCCATAACATATATTTATGAAAATAATATTAATTAAAACAATATTTGAATATATTCTTGTGATATATAATATTTAACAAGGATATTTTAAATTAATCAATATATGAATATGATTTTTTTATGACACATTTCCTTAACATTATTTTTCTTCTAACTTTTTGTCTTAATGATTCTGATTTTTTTGGTGTTTTTCTAAATACATACCACAAGATACACATTTAAGATATGTTCCATGCATGTCTCAAAAACTTCATAAACTTAAATATATAAGGTTTTATCATTTTTATCCTCCATAGTCATAAAGTTCCCAATTGTTCTGTATCATATTAATTGTATTAACTACCATTAATAAGGTTTCATTCCTCTTATATTCTCAGAATAAATCTTTTTTTATTTTTGGTAAACCATTTTTCATGTATAAATCACTTCTTACCACCTATAATAATTTTCTCATATTTTAATCTTGTGGGTTTTAAAAAAAATTATCAATCAAATAATCACCAAATTTCTCACATAAAAACCATTGAAAAAGTGATCAATTAAAAAATAGATAAAACATTTCAGTGTAAATATATATTAGAAAATATCTTTTCCTTTTCATATGTTCATTGATGAAAGAGACATAATCTTATCTCCCCTTAAAATCATTTATTCATAATCATATAATTCTTTTGAGTTCATATCAAGCAACTTACTGATTTTAAAATTCCTAATTAAATGAAGAACCAAATTCTCCTTGATCATATTCATTAACACCAGAGATGTTCAAATCTCAGAATAAAAATTTATATTATGAAATTATTCAAGAGATAAATCATTTCACACAATTAATATATAGTCTTCTGAATTGACAATGTCTAAAAAAATGAAAAATTTGTTTATCAATAATTATTTATACAAAGACATCTCTAAAGTATGCTATATTGATAAAGATTTAATTCTATCCAATAATGGAGTCATGAATGGTTTATCCATTATCCATTGTATCACCATTGGCCTTAATTATCCATTTTAATATAATTTCTTCCTTAATATTCACATTTATTTTAAAGATGTTTTAATTCATGATAAAATTTCTCTTATATTTTTGGATACCCATCAACTATTTTATACAATATTGGAAAAGTGTATAAGAATAGAATTCTAATCCAATCAATCAACCTCTTGGATTATTTTATTTTAATGATTCATGGATCCATCATTCTCATTTAGTTCAACTCCCATAATAATGACATCGACAATTTACAATCCATTTAAATAAAGATTGGATATCACCAAATGATTTCATCCATTAAATATTTTTTCCATTGATGCATATTATGTTGGATGAATTTGAATTATTTATCAATTATAAATAATGTATATTTTAAATCGAACCATATTTTCTCTAATATCAAATTCAGGTACCCAAAATATGATCTACCACAAAGAGGGTTGTATTTATGCAGTCTTTTACATTACTGATTTTATTTAAAAGGAGTATTCCTATCTTAATTATTAGTGTATTCATCTCTACGTACATAAAATATCACCTAAATCAATATCAAATAGAAAGAAAATTATATTCATAGAATAAATGGTTTTTATGAGGTAGGGTACTAGTGTGGTCATGTAATCATTATTTTTTAGACCATGAAACATATATTCACTAAATAATTGACGTTAATTACATCATGATATCTTATAAAAATATGATATATTCTCCAAAACATTTCATTATAATAGATTTTTTTATTAAAATGGAAATACAACAAATTAATTTATCAATATCACTCCATCTCTTTTATATATCTCCAATAAATATTATATTCCATTAATTATTCAAAATAAATTTAATCTTCACATATTCATGACCACAACTAAAAGTTATTTTTTTCCTTCAAAACACCATCTTCCAAAACTTATGGGTGTGGCCTCTTTAACATAGTTATCATTAATATCTTAAATGATACTTCTACATATTTAATATTATTTAGGTTAATTTACCATATTAATGGACCCAAAGTCTCTTTCTGTATTTTCGGATTTGGATCTATATAATGTTTTACACAAAAAATATTAAAACATGGTATGATAGAATTATCCATTAAAAAAACATTTCAATTATCTATCTACAATTAGATATCTATATATTTTTCATTGATAAAATTATACTTAGTCTCCTCCAATTCTTCTAAATATATCAAAATTGGACTTATCTAATGATACTGTTAGACATTTCATCATTGATCATTATAGATTCCAAAAAACAAACATTGAATTAAATATAAAATCATGAATTTTGTATCTTTTACATCAATATAAATGTCATCAAACATTATTTTAATTAACATAGATGTTCTACAAAATAAATATGGATATTACAATTTTTTAAAATCTATATGATTTACTTTATTTCTATATTCAGTTTTTCATGCATCACTTAATATCATAGTCATAAATATTTTGAATTAATAATACTAAATATGAAATATATCATGATCTTAAGATATTACAATTCAATTTCTGTAACACACATTTTAAAAAATAAAATCTTACATCTCATCTTCACACATCTGATTAACTAAAATACTATTTACGTCAACTTCTACTCATTTGGTAGTAAACTCTTCTTCCTTCTGGGATAAATAAATTAATCAAGATGAAATAAAATTGTGGTTAATGTAATAAAATATCATCCACAACATTGAATTGGTAGATCTATTCTTTCCCTTTATTGAATTCATTATACATCAATTCTACTTACAATATTCATCATATTTGGATCCCATCACTTATGGTTCCCAACATTAGTTAACTTATCATCAATTATATTATCATATTGATATTTGTTTTCATATAGCTAAATTATTAATCTTATTTGACTAAATTACAAAATTAGTACTTTGTATCTTTCTATAAACATAAACATACAATTGAAAATCTTCGTCCCACATTATTACTGTATAAATTGTCCTCTTTCTTGACTTATAGTCTCCTATTCTTATTCATGTTGAATTTTATATATGATGTAATTACTATTATATATTCTATTGAGTCTAAAAATATTTTAAATATTATGTTCATATGAATTTTAAAGAAGAAATATTTATTCTCATTTAGAACATAATTTATGTCACTTTCACACATTTTTGGATTCCCTATAGATAACATTTATAACTTTTTTTGGTTATTATATACTGTATATGAGAATTTTTACTAATTATTTAGTTTTCCCTATGATAGATTTCACATTTTTTAATAATAATGAACACATACCCAACCTTTCCAGTCGAATGAACTTTTCATCATAAGCAGCCACTGATTCATCCTCTTACCTCAATTCCAAGAATTATTTTTCAATCCGATGTCGAACCAAATTTGGAAAAAATTTCCCAAGAAATATACCCTTGAATTTGTCCCAAACAAGAGAATCAATCTCATCAATATCCCTGATATTTTTTTCCATTGACCACCAATGAACAACTTCACCTTCAAAACAATAAAAAAAGACTAACCTTTTTATTTTCTGTATAACCCATGACATCAAAAATATTTTCCAATGTTTTGATCCACCCTTCATCATGAACATGGTCATATGATCCTATGAATGACGGCGCACATTAAATCATGAATTTATCTAAAACAAACATGTTCCTTTAGGGTTGATCTAGTTGGACTCATTCATGTATACCACCACCATCTATAGCCAGAGTCAAATGTGCCATTAGTGTAACAAACTATTTAGTTCCGATTCCACCAATCTCAGGATGCATATTTGGAAGGATATTCTCCTATCTATGACTTCCTAACAAAGATACCATATTTACTCCACCGAAAACCATTCAGAACAAATAAATATCATAGGCGAAGCAACATGGTAATCTTTAAATGTTATATAATTTCAATCTTAACAATAATTAATTTATGGATATTAATTTGACAATACCATAACTGAAAAATATTTATGAACCATCCTATGATACCAACTATAAATCCCAAGCATTAAACATTGCATAAACTTTAATTAATTTATCAATTGAAATTAAGGACCTATTCATGTTTAGATCCTTAGGTAATTAGGTCATAACATATGAAAAACAATTTTAAATATTATATGTAGACACTTATACTCAGTATCCATTGCTTTTATAAAATAAAAACTCTTGAAAAAAGTCTCATTTATAGTTTTTTATTTTAGACAGCATGACTTTTCCATGATCCCATCATTGACCTTATTCATCTTTATGTCTTATTAAAAACATTTAAAAAAACAAGGGATGGGAAAAAAATATCTTCAAGGGATACAAAAAGTATGAAAACTGTTACTTTTTCAAAACTACTTATAAACCATGTGTAATTTATCAAAAGTAGTACTCTTCACCTTTATGATGTAGAAAATAATATTAATTGAATAAAATATCATTTCATACCCTCTTGTAACCCAAATGTTACCTTAAAATGTTTATAAAGAACAAAAAACATATAAAGGTAACTTCGGACATAAACATAATTAAATGGAATAATTATATGGTCGACTTCCACACATATCAAAAATTGGAATAACCATTCGACGGAACTCAATACCCAATGCATTTGAGGTTATAAAATTACCTCCCTTCCTGGTTTATCACGACACCACTTGTCATTTAGTTTATCACGTAACCACTCGTTAAATGTCCATGTACCATAATAAAATGATGACATATAAAATATTTCATTTCACTCATATAATTTCTTTTGAAATCACAATAAATCATTTCATTATATTGAAAAATAAAAATTTATTTAAAAACCATTTTCAATACCAAAACACACAAAAAGTGAATATGGTATTTTTTTTCCTTTTCAATAAAATTTAGGCTTATAGAGGAATCCAAATAAAGATTACAGTGGCGAAGAGTTCATTATCACCAAAAACATTAATAACATTCATTGTTTCATTTATTAAAATGCTTCGTAGGAAAAAATTCACTATGAAAGAAATTAAAATTAAAAGGGGTTTATTATATACAGTATAAATGAAGGAGGTTTATATTATCAAAACATGCCTCGATGAAAGAAGATTGAGATGAAGTCCCTTACCTCGTGTTCGAATTTAACCATTCGTTATTTAATTTACATAATAATAAACTTATGTTAATTTATACATGATTAAGAATATTTTAAATTATTATTATTAATTTTATATCACTTATTTCATTTCTATAACAATTAGTTAATTATTCGAGTTCATATCGGATATTTTTTCGATGTTTTTAACTAGAGTAAAAAATTAACTTGTTATAATTAAAAATTGTCCATGTGATCTAAATTAAATTATCTCTTTAATGATATTCATGATTTATATATCATATAAATCTATTATATATGTATTTATAATATTCCATATTATTTGTATTATGAAAATGAAATGTGTCGTTCATGGAGACGACAAACCGTACGTATGCATGAACACTACTTCTATTTCATTTTTTAATTTTTAAAGTAATGAAAACACAATGAAACATAGGTATATTATTATTCCAGTATAATATCATATTTTATATACATTAATTATGTGCATTAACACCATCCATTATACAATCTATGTATGATATGAATGAGTCATATCACATTATGGGGGTGGTAGTCTATACTTCCTCATATGTAATTATTGTTTATATTCAGCATGATAATAAAAAAGGTATGTTATAAAAGAGAAATACATAATAATAATGGTAAAATAAATATCAAATATATAATATATAATTACAGTTCCCTCAAAATAACCATTATAATAGGTGGTAGGAGATGATTGAACAATCATCATTTCGTGAGGCATTAGTTCATCATCCACAGAAACATTATGTTCTATACACATTATATGGAGGTGTGCGTAAATGTAGTTAGAATAAATCTCATAAATACAACCTATTATATTGATCATATAGGTTTTATTATGTAAAAAAATTATAAATAGAGCATAGGATGTGAATAAGTAAAATAAAATAAGAGAACTTGGGGGAAGATATTACATTTAAATCGAGTAACTTCTTTTAAATTCACCCAAAAGGCATTATTCAAGTGCCTTCTTCAAAAGGTAAGTATTCTACGTGAAAGGGAGGGATCATGGGAGCTTATTTGGGTAGAGGTGGGGTGATCAAAGGATCTTGAGAGGTGAGAGTAATCGGTTAAATGTGATGGCCTTTTATAAGAGGGAGGATGGGCTATTTAGGAATGCTTGAAAATATTATTATATTAAAAACTAATATTCGGTTTCAAAAGGTCCAAAACATATTTAATTCTATGATAAGGATCATATATGTCTAAATAAAATAATCTAATAAAAATTGGACCTGTTATGGATAATGTTTAATCCTTATATTGTTTATTTAACCCTTTGTTAACTTATTTAACTTTACCATGTTCTTTAATATATTCATACAATATGGTTTATTTAATTACAAAAAATCACAGTCGAACCTCAATTGATTATTTATTGACATTAAATAACTTATATAATAAATATGGGCGAATCATAGATTTTTTGGATTATTATATCATTTAATAAAATATTTATGGATTTAAAAATCATTTAGGTCAATTTAAATAGTATATATATCAGTACTTTTAAAAAAACTATAAAAACATCATTATTTCGAAAAAAACTAAAATAATTAAAATAAAAAAAGTCTTAATAATCACTAAAATTAATGAATGGAATTAAATGTTTTAAAATAAATTCATTGTAACATTTATAATCTAATTTATTTAAAACATTAATTAATGAGGTAATCATTACATCAGCATTGTGTCATAAATAATTTTTTTCTTGATGTCTAAAAATTTTATATAAAATTAAATTATATATGAAATTTTGTTTGTTTTATAATTAATATTTATATTAAAATATATAAATTTTATAAAACTAAATTAAAATTGTTTCAGCAAAACAATACATGTTTAAAATATGGTTATGTTTACTTTAAATAAAATGATGTTAATGTAATTATCTTACGCAAGTGGCTTTCAAAGGAAAACATTTCACCCAAGTTTTTCATTGGTTATCCATGATCCATCCAATAATGTTTGGAAAAGTGATAAGGCAATTTTATAATATTATGTAATATTTTTATCTTTAATTACCATATTCACCATTAACTGTGGTAAATAAAAATCAAAAGTTGCTACTCACGAATAATTATTTTAATCCCATTGAAAAAAATTTTATTAACTGATGACAACCAAATATGTCATATTTTTTGAAATCTAATTCACAAAAGTGGTATATTTTATTTTAAATGAAAAAAATCAGTTTTTAACTACTAAGTTGTATTTTTCACTATTAATCATAAATTTACGTTTTTTAGAAAAATACCAAAAATTCAACCAAAGCTAAGTTTGATATTCCGAATCCAAAAATGATTTATATTTTTTCTAATTTATGAAATTAAAGATGAATTAATTAACTTAAAATTATTTCTTATTTTCAAAACTAGTGACCGTATTTTTGATAAATAATAACTATCAAAATAATGACAGTTGTTTGTGTCCAATTTCAATGTGAAATTACTTCTAATGTCTAAAATTGAATTAAATGGTAAACTATAAACCAATTACACTTTTAAAAAATATAAAAATATAATCTTACCATAGAAATATATTAGACTAAATGGCAGTTTAAAATTAAAATGCATTATTTTTCACTATTCATTAAAATGATCTTTATCATAAAAATACAAAAAATTTAGCCAAATTAGATATTTATGTCCTACTTATAAAGAAGTGGTTTATTTTGAAAAAATAGATCATATAAAACATGAAAAAACAAGATTTTAAAAGGGTTTTCCATCTAATGATGGAAAATTGACCTTTATAAGAATATTAGTGTATTTTTGCTTAAAATTAGATTTATTCATATTTTAGGCCTCTGATATTAATTGGATAAAGTTATTGACATTTAACAAACATGTATAATCATATTTTAGTTGTTTTTTTCATTCCCACTGACAAAATGTCTATTCCATAACTACCTATAAAATACAAATATTATATTATTTTTTTCACTATAACTAAACATTGCGTGAAACGTAAAATTTCCAAGAAACCCATTATTGCGTATCGGGTACACCATTTAACATAGAATCCCCATTTATGTAAAATTTTTATTTAATTCAAAAATATTAATTAATTTGAAACTATCATATCAATTATTTTTTTGGGATGTAACAATAATAATCATATTTTAATTATTTATGTGATTCAAAATCATTTTCATGTTTAACATTACTGTATTTCAATTATTAAATTTTTGAATGATCTATATAAATAATTAAGTTTTTATCTAGTATTTTGATCATATGTTGTTTATATGTTAAAAATGAAATTGGTTGGTCAATTAATTTAAAATGATAGTTATATAAACTCCCCCAAAATAATTATAAAATTAATGTCATATTCATATATTATTTAAACTTTTACAAACAATAATTAAATATGGTTATCAAAAATGAACCAACATTAATTTCAGAGAGGCAGTACTCTGTACGTAGTCATTATTAATGTTCCCATTTTTTCAATGATCATTTTGGAAATAAGGTACATAACACTATTTTTTTTAAAATTATAATTCTATCATAAATAAAAATTTTAAATTATATTTATTTCAATATATAATTTTTTTTATCTTAATGGAATCACATTGTGTCATGGACATGTAGTCCACAAGTCCACGACTAACGTTATCACTTTTTAGTTCCATAAAATTGTAATAATGAATATGAATATTATGTTTCAAAAAATTAATTTATTTAGGAATAAAATATAAATTTAATTTAGGTTTCATATGTTTAAATAAAATAATCCTTTAAACCTTTCATGTATTTTATGAATGAATCACATCAATTTGAGGAGGTTATAGTTGATACATCAACAAACAAAGTTATCATATTCCAATAAAGGATTTTCTAATGGTATTTGTTACAAATGTATTCCAGAAGAATATATACTATATAAATATAATCTATATAATAAATAAATAATTTTCCATCATAATTCTCAACCCTGATATGTTTCTATGTAAAAAATTAATGAAATCATCTTGAAAGGCGGTAGATCAACGTACACACAATTTTTTAGTTATTTACCCATTAGATGGAAGTGTATATAATTGTAAGTTGAAACAATGGAATAAAAAATATTATTATATATAGGATATTATTTTTTATTTAATAATTTAATAAAAATATTTTCATATGGGGATAAATAAAATAAAATATTATAGTTTGACAAATGATGTTACCTTTTCCTTGGATAACTTCTTTCAATTTGCACAAAATTCCTTCATTCGATGGATTTTAGCCAAATGTGACTCTTCTATGATTAGTGGAGGTATTTTGGGAGACATGTTTAGTATAATTTTGATGATCCAAATGTCTTGAAAGGTGAGAATAAGTGGGAGGTTATAGTGCCTTTTTATATTGGAGGAGGAGTGGTATTCTTTTTAATTTTTTAAAATGGAATTCCATCCATGTTTTTCCTAGGTCAGGTCACTCCAACAATGCAGCCAATTAGAATGAATTGATTATTTGGTTGGAATTGGAATATAAAATGGATTTTGTAAAATTTTATAGGTCTTTATGGGCTTTAATATTAAGGTTTAGTCCCTCAAAAAGATAAATGTTTTTATAAACCGCTATAATTTATTTGAATTACATTCTTCAATATTTTGGGTGAATAGAAATTTTACATCAATATATGTTATCATTTATTCTGACTATAATTATGGAATACATGTTTCAATATTCCCCGAAAATAATTTAATTAATTTAATATATAATTAATCATGTTGATTGTAAAATAATGGATGTATTCAAAGTAAAAATGTTCAAATGTATTACATATTTTTATATACAATTTCAATGTGAAATTGATTCCAATTACCAAAATTTAATAAATATATGTAATAATTATCTAATTAATAGTTAGAAATAGTCAAAAATTTATTATATCATTATAAATAAATTATATTAAAAAGTTGTTTTGAATTTAAATTCGTTGTTTTCATTATTCATAAAAAAAATATTCTTTAGAGAAAAATACCAAAAAATATTATGAAGAATCTTTTGAAATTTATATTTCAAAAATGAATTGTAATTTTCACATTATATTTATAAAAGTGTCATAATTCATATATAAATTATATTCTCAATTAAATGGATGTAAAATTTCCTTTATAAAAATATAAGTTTTAAATCCTCATATCGAGGTTGTTCATATCTGATGCTTATGAATTTTATTGGATGAATATAGAAAATACATAATTGATTAATATATATCATCATATGTATTTTTAATTAACATTACTCACTAAATTTAAATAATTTAATATATTTTTATAAAATAACTTCATGATCGTAAATATTAAATTTAAGAAAAACATTCCCTTTATATTAAAATGGTGCTTATATTAATTTATAATTAATTTGTAATTAACGAATTCAACAAAAAAATTTTAACTTAGTTGATCCTATTCATACATATAAATATAATTTCTATTTAATATATTATTAAATTAAATAAGTATATATTAATTAAATATTATCTTTTTCTTATAACTATGTCTTGTGTGTTACGCAGGCCATCAATGAGTGTCAGTCATGAGTAAAACACAACCTAAACCCTGTGTAACTTGATGATAAATAATAATATAATGTTTTATTTAACATAAAATATAGTTTATTTGTTTTTATTAATAAATCTAGGAATATGAATTAAATATATTCTAAATGGAAAATATTATAAATTCTTGTGTTGTTACATTCTCCCCACTATAAATAAATATCTTCTCCACAATTAAAAATTTTTCCCGATGATTATGTGATTGAAATTTCATGATAAAATATATTTGAAAAACTCACTTCATGAATATCGTTGATAACAAATTATTTTAATATGCAATAAATGGGTGTAAATAGTCTCATATGTATATCCTATAATTGGAGAACCTTGGTGATAAATGAAAAAATAATATGGAAGAAAAATCTGAAAATCATGTTCTAATCGATTGTGATAGATAAAATGTTCTACTGAATGTTGATGGAAACAAAGCCTTTAACCATTATTATAAATATGAACATTAATATAATAAAAAATTATGATAACATGAATGAAAATTTTTTGAAGACTATTTTTTCAATAGTCGAGTAATCCAATAAATGTGAATGAATATAATTAAATAGATATATATATTTCATAAACATAATATGATCCTTTAGTTATGCCTTTTACTATTTATAATTCTTTTTATTATCACACAATCCAACTTATGGTTATGTAATATGTTAACCTCTAAAACCAAATATATTGATCATATTAAACAATTTATTCAACAAATATCTTTTAAAAAATATCATGATCCAACAACATAGAAAGATTTTTATCTAATTTCTAATATTAATTTTTATGTAACATGAAGTGGATTTTAATTTTCTTATACCAAACATGTAAATATGGTAATTACATTAATTAAAATAAAAAAATATTCAAGTGATACATGCTTATTATTCCTCAATAATAATATAGATTATTAGATATATATCATAAATAATTAAAATGGGGTAAAATCTTTAAATGAAATCATAAAACTATTTTTCAATAAATCATTACTCAATTCCAAGTTAGTCGTTACTTATCCTATTTCCATTATCCAACTGAATCATTTATTTATCCAAAAATCATTTTCCAATGATTATGAATATATTAATGGTTATGTTTCCCTCCACCATGTGTTTTCAAAAATGTTTTACATTAAACTAAATATCATTTCATAGTACTGTTCAATATATGATATCAAATAGTTATAAAAATGTACTATAATATAATCATTATATATTTCATACATAAAATGATGTAAAAATCATATGATGTGAAAATAATAAATAAAATACTTTAAAATAACATTTCATAGAAACAAATATAGATGTATGCTAACTATTTCACATCCATTTTGTCAATAACATATTCTTGACCATGACCGAATATCTTTTCAGAAGATATATTCTCTTGAAGATTAGGGATTTTTGTCACATTACCTAATTTTAGGGGGTAGTAACACTAAATAAAAGAGATTTATTTATTCCTATGGAATTGTTTTCCATGGTGACCATTTTCTATAAACTTATCACAAAATAAAAAACCTTTCTAGAATTTATTAGGTTTAATCATTACCTAGTTATGACATGTGAGAAAATCCTTTCTTCCCATCTTCCCTTAATCTGTCATTTTCTCTACCTTTAACTTCTTCCCTTTCATCCCATTGAAGCAGTAAGACAAGGATAATTAATTCAATGTATTCATAGAACATAATACTATTTCATATTAAGAATAAATGTTTTAAGACACCAACACCCTTTAGTAACTTGGATTATTCACTTCATAGAAATGACAAATATTGTATTTCATGTTTTATATGATATCTGTAGCAAACACATAACCTAATATATCTATCATCACACTACACAACAATTTCTTCTTCAATTTTCATTTAACTATTGAAAATTCTATTTATGTAAATTTTTTCCTCATGAGGGATATATTTACCCTATAATGTCTTTTTAAAATTTCTCCATTCCATTATTTATATTTATTCATCCTCCCTTGTAATATGTATGAAAAAATATAGTTGATCAACATTACTAATAAAACAATATACTGTAAGTGTAACCATTTCATTTTCACTCTATCTTAATTCCATCAATATCTTCTCTAATTCTATAATCCATCTCTCAGCCACAATTGGGATAGTAGTACCACTAATTAACATGTACCTATGTCAAATAATGTGATCCAACATCAGAGAATATAATTGTGGAACATGTTTCTCCATTTTAGAATGTTTATATGTCATAACCTAACTAAAATGTTCTAGTATTTCAATAACATTTTCTCTACCAATACCAACATTATTGGTTTCCTCTATAGTGAAATATCTACATTTTTTACAAGCACTAATACCATTATTCCATCCAGAAACCATTTCTATATAATGGAATAGACTATATTAGATCATAATTTTATGAAACATAATGTTTAATCCTAGAACTAGTGAATAACTAACAAAAAATTGAATTTTTGTTTCCATAACTAATATCATAATAATAATTATGTTTTCTTTAGGGTTGTATTTTCTTTTAAATCTATCATAGTGTTTTGTATAAAAATGTAAATTATTCTATCTATATACTTATGAGTTTCTAAAGAGATTCATTGCAATGACTATATACATGGAAAATATTATGCCGATTTAGGCCCATCACATCTTGTTGGTGTTGTTACCACTAAGTGCATCTAAGATAAAAACATATACACCTGTAATATATAGAAAAGGACGTATTCCTATGAAGAGACACAAAATATCTACCTTACCAAAATTATATAATGTTCTTATATATTTATCATAAATTCCTATTAAAGGGATATTTTCCCTAATTAATATTTAACAATTCTCATTTCCAATGTTGCTACTAAACATCCTATGATACCAACAGTGACACCCTGATCCTAGATGACTGAATCTCGCGCATTAATTTATTACATTGGAATAAATGAAATATTAATATCTAAAGGGATCAAATAGTTGAGCTATTTTGGGAAAACGTTTTTTGCAATTAAACCCATAATATATTATCAAATTGAAATAAAGAATAAGGTAAGTAAAAGATAAGAGTCTTTGAAAGCCCCCTCAATGAGTTCATCATTATTTAATGGGGAATGGAATCAAAATATGGGTGAGATACAATTCTCAGAATGGGTGAGTTTGTTGGAATAAATAATTAATTAATGAGTTTAAATCAATCTGGAAAGGTAAATAACTGATAACAGTTTCCATTAAAATAACTAGACAAAGAAAAATCAATATTGAATGGTGAGAAATAGAAAAACATTCCATTTAAAGAATTAATTTATATTGAAATCCATCTCGAGATATATCAATAACATAATATCATGGATAATAATAATAAATTTTTTCTCAATAAGGGAAATTCCATATTATTGGACATTATATTTCATAAGAACATGATACCTTTACCATCAATAAAAGATATTTTAAATTATTCTGATTTGGGCAATAGATTTATCTCCTGAGAATACAGATACATCAATGTGAATGTATTAACTTGTACTCGACATGTAGGTATTTCATTAAATAGTACCCAACCCGAGTACTATATTTTTTGAGAAATACTCATATATAAAATAATTAGTTTAATTAAAAAACAATGAGACTTATCAAAATCTATATGTATTGAATATAATATAATTTTTTTAATAATTTCTTGGTTAGTAAAATATAGTTCGAATGCATAATTGTTTATAAATATGTTAGTAATTTTTTGAAGTAATAATATCCATCACAAATTTATTCTGATAATCAAATTAAAATTTAATAAAAATCATTGTAATTAGTTAATTTTCAGAGGATAATGAAAATATCCATAAATGAATTTATGAGTGAAATGGTAAATTTTACTTGTTGGAAATTTTCATGCTAAATTGTTGTGGTGGGAAAATTCAATGTAAAATATAAAATACAATGCATTATGAGTGAATAATAATATGAAATGATAATATGGAATCATATTTATTAAAATAAATTGAATTGGTGTTTAGTAACAAATATGTAAAAAAGGAATGTAAATTTAGATGAAAATCCACACCTTGAGTACGACATGTCACATGTGTATTTGTATACTTGCATAATCCAATTAAGTAAATAATTTACATTATTAATAACATTTTTCATATTTATCATTACTTATAATTCACTTATTAAAATTTAGTAAACAACAACATAAAAACTTATTTTTTTATTTGGGGTTTTGACCATATTCGTTTTATGTATCAAAAATGACTTTGGTAGTTCAAATATGGTAAAAAGGGTAATTATATAAACATATAAATAATAATGATGAAATATTTATCATATTTATAAACAGAATTTTCTTTTAAAACAAATCATTAAATTTGGTTATGAAAAAAGAACTAATGCTATAATCATGGATACTGTAGGTTTTACGTACGCATGAGTAATGTTCCAATTTCTCAATGATCATTTTGGAAAAAAGTTATGTTATAATATATCATTAAATAATGATAATTATTTTGATAATAAATTTTATTTGACGATATATACATAATAAATAGAATTATTGTGATGCAAATAGAGTCACATCTTGTCTGGGTGGTGGCACTCCCCACATTCACGGATAATTTTATACATTTTTTGTTTGTGATAAGTTTAACAAAGATGATGATATATTTTGTTTGTAGAATTTTAGTTATGTCATTAATATCATATATATTTCATTTACGTTACATTTTTATTAATTTAAACAATTATTTACACATTCCATGAATATTAGGAATGAATCACACACATTTGAGTAAGATGTAGTCCACACTTCCACAAACGATGATATCATATTCCCACTAAATAAGGGGAATAAAGCTATGTTTTAATAAATAATTAAGGATGAATAAAGATATTATAAATACTATATATATAAATTATCAATTATTTCTGCATCATAATTCCAACCCATGAGAGGTGTTAAATGAAAAACGAACAACATCATTTTATGAGGTGGTATTTCACTATACACAAAAATTGTATATCTGTTACCTTTTTGATGGAAGTGCGTATGGGTGTATATATTTATATTAACATAAACAAATCTTTTAATGCTTAATATACTAATAATATTACTAAATAATGGACTAGGAATATTTTATGGGGTTCAAAATCCTAATAAAACAAAAGATATTGAGGGAGGATATTAACTCTTTTTTAGGTAACACCATTAGGTTTGCACGAAAAGGATTCTGTTGATGTATTTCATATAATTGTGTGTATAATTGGATGAGGGTTTTCTTTTTTAAACTAATTGATGTAGTTAATTTGGTTGAAAAATTAACTGATAGGTGTGAATAAGTGGGAGGGGTTAGTTCCTTTTAATAGTGAAGGGGGAGTCTCATTCTTGTAAATGTTTAAAAATTAAATTCCAGCAATGTTTTATGATGTCATGCGGCACAAATAATGGACCCAATTCGATATAAGTAATGATATAGTCTAAATATTCACATATAAAGAATTGTTTACATGTTTCCAGATCATTTTGGGCTTTATGAATAAGATATGGTCCCTTATTAATATAAATATCCACTTAATCATTGAAACAAATATTATTTACATTCACTAATAATTTTAGACCAAAATATTTTGAAATTATTAGACATTATTAATTATTTTTATTGAAAATATGTAAACAATTTTTCCAAATTTCAATCACATAAGTAGGAGATATTTATTTAAAAATTATCTTGTATATGGGACAAAAATTCATGTTTTTAATGTAAAAACATTCCATGGTTTTTATGTTTTTATAACCAATTTCAATGAGAAATTTATTCCCATTACTTAAATTAGATAAATATATTAAAATTGTATCTAATTAATATTTAAAAAATGTAATATAACCGAACATATAAATTATATCAAAATAATTTTTGAATTAAAATTCGTTATTTGTCACTATTCATCATGAAAATGAAACATCACAGAAAATTATGAAAAATTCACCATAACCTAATATTTTATTTAAATTTCAAATATTATGTATAATTTTTCATAATTAATTCATAAAAGTGTAAAAATTCAAATTTAATGTTGGTGTACCACTAAATGGCGGTAAAATGGCATTTATAATAATATATGCATTTATGCATAATATTAGGTTTTATCATAACTAATTATAATCAAATTTTCTTGGATAAATTAAAAATATTTTATTGAATTGAATATATATATATTAAATTATTATCACCCAAAAATTGAAATTAATTTAATGTATTGGTATAAAATGACATCGTGAGCATAAAAATAATTTTTTATAAAATAATTTCTCTTTATATTTAATTGGTTATTTTAATAATTTCTTATTAATTTGTAACAATTCAATTTTACCATATATTTTCATAATATAGTTTTTCTTATTCATAACCATGAATTTAATGGAATGATTTTGTCTTATTATATTAGATAATAATATTTTTAATAATTTGTTATTGTTTGAAAAATCCCAGTATTTCATGTTACATAATCCATTAATGAAATTCACTGTTGAAGTTATTGTAAGATACCATTTCTGTTCCATGTTGAGTAATATAAAAATTCTGTTATATGTAACATAAACTTCACATGGTTCTTCATATAGTGAAATCTCAGATAAAAAATTCACTTCATTTTGAAATGAAAATATTGTAATGTCTTTGGGTGTTACAAGAAAATGTTTTAAGAGATTTCACAAATAAATTTTATTATAAAATAGTAGATATTATGAAAGTTATAAATTAATAAAGTATACATTTTATGAGAATATTGGATCATTTTTACATAATGAGTTATAATTTAAATTTTTTTTAATGAGATATTTTGAAAAAGAATATCATTTTTTTAATTGAAAATATATGTTATAACATTAAATTGTTATGAATTTAAAAGTATGGAAAGAGTCTATGTTCTATAGTATTACAAAGGATGAGTAAAAAGATGGAACTCACAAAAATTAAATAATTATTACCCTTATAATAATGAAATTATGAATTATAATGATGTTAATAATGTAAGATGATATGAATATAAAGTTATTGGTCACATAAATACTAGTATCGTAAAAATATTTAATGATAATAATAAGAGATAATATAAAAATGGAAATTAATGAAATATTGGTTCATTTTAATTACACATTAATTTGAGATTCTAGTAGTGATATTAGTGATGAAAAGGATTCAACAAACTAGTGATTAATGGATTCGTCAAAATGTGTATGTTAGTCTAATTTCTCAGTATTTACTAGATCTAATTTTGATTCTTCTAAATATTATTTATATGATTATATTAATAAAAGGAACACTAATTTTATCCAAAATAGTATATTACATAAAAATACTATGAATACTAATAATGGAATTTTTATATAAATTTAAAATATTATAAATAATAACTCAATGTCAAATGATAAATTATTTGCTGGTATAAAATATTTTCAACAATAAAATATTAAACAATATTATTTTTTGACTAAATTTTTAGAATATCAATTAAAAAATATGATTATATTTCTAAAGAAAATTTAAATCGTAGAAAAGTAATTTCGAATTTAAAAGTAAATCTCTAAATGATTGTTTAAGGACAAAAAATAAATGATAAGGTGATAAAGTAAATAATATGAACAAGAGTAATAATAGCCAGAGTCTCTTTGTTACAATAAAACTATTATTTTTCACTCATCTTTTTTTCTATTACCAATAATCACATGTTTTAAATCAATTTTGTATTCCATGAATTCGTAAAACAATATCGTAGAACCCATTTTTAAAAAGTTTCCGAATCATTTTAAGATTGTTTTAAAAAATGTGTGTGTTATTGTCTTAAAATAGTATTCATACTAGATGTAAAATTAATTTTTATTATCTATAATAAATGATATCACAAATTTTATAGATTTTAGTATTTTTTATGGAAGTAGTATGACGTTTGGTGGTAAATAAAAAGAAATTTTATAATTTTTGGGAGCTTAAAATCTTAAAATTCCATTTTTAATTCAATCTAATTTTTTTTAAATGATTAAAAAATAATTTAATAATTATTTCACCACATTTTTAATGATGAAATGAATTGGATATTTCAAATTAGAAAATACATTATTTTTAATGATGAATTTATATTATATTATGAAAAAATAAAGGTAAATATTTATTCAACTAATATTACTGTGTTGTATAAGATAGAGTAAAATTATTTAATATTCCACCTAAAACAAATTTCATAGTATATAATATTTTTAAATAAACATTTAATTTTATTTATACAATCTATGGAGAAACAAAAAAAATTATACCATCCGGTGTACAAACTGGGAAACACCAATTTATGTGATTCATGCTTTAATGGTAAGTAGCATAAGAATTCAAATAAATATTTTCAAGGGGTTAAATATATCCCAACTATTTCAAATATTACATTTTGATTCATTTTTTCCAATAAATAAGGGTACTCATGGAGGGAATATGTATGTGATTATTACTAGAGAAGGCTACCAAAGATTTACGTGTGAATGTTTTCTTCAACATATTTCCTAGACTCGGTATAAACTTATTACATATTATAAATTTAGTCTACAAATTATTATACATTTATAAAAAATTTATTTGACATAATTGGTGAGTTTTTTAATCTATATTATCATTAAAAAGATAAATTAAAATGATATAGTCATAATGTTTTAGCTCTTAACACACCATAGTAAATTATAATAAAATTTTAAAAGATAGAATTACAATACATAGTAATAGGTATACTGAATGTGAAATACATAACATATTATTTATTGTAAGAGACTATAAATTAAACTATATTTATTTCTAAAATAAATTTTTGAGTACCATTCTAAAAGGATCATACCTATAAACCTTTTCAGGGATTGAGGTAAAAAAGAAAACCCCTCTCTGAATTATATAACAATATAAATATTATTGGAACAAGTTTATATTAATTATTAATGATGGATTGGGGGGTTAAGAGTGGTCTAAGATATGTTTTGGGAATTTCAAGGAGGCCGTAATTTTAAAAACAATAGCTTATAGGCCATCATGGTTTGAAAACATATGTCATACCATAAAATGATCGGACCAAGGGGATACCATTCAATGAAAAGTCATAAAATTTTTATAACACCTTGATATTTAGTGAAATAATTTGTTTTAAAATATATATATATATATATATATATATATTAAATTTTATATTTTATCCATCATTGTGTTTTTCTATCCTTATACACAACACTAATTTTATTAGAAATCATTCATGATGGATGGCAGTAAACATCATTGATCTATCAAATATTAGTAAAATAAATATGACCATTATTATACATCCATTAAATAGGAAGGTATATATATTATTAAATACATTTGAAAATGTGGAAATAAGCAAATAAATTTCAAACTAAATATAAAATAATGTATTAACTATTAGAAATAATCATTAGATTTTGGGTTATTTAATTAAATTAATCCTAATAATGTTTTCATAGAAATTTATTGATCATTATTTTTATGAGAATATGTTATAATTAATTAATTTATATTTAATAAAATTCACTACAAAAAATGAAATTCATTTTTGGAATCATCATATCCAAATTTATTAATGGTGAAAATTTTGTATTTTTTAGAAGGTAATGATTTTTCAGTGAATAGTGAAACATTCAAATTCCTGTTAAAATATAACTTATTTTTATGAAAAAAAAAGATTATAAGGAGAAAATATATATTAAATGGACATATTTATTCCTCATTAATTTTTATTCCACATAATTACGTTTGAATCAGTTTTATATTGGGTTTTAGATTATGTATTTTCGGTTTAAAAAGCGATTTTCTGAAATCAATTTAGTAGTGATGAATGTTTGTCCATTAGAATTAATTAAAATAATACATAATGAGGAACTACAGATACTAATTATTTTTATTATAAATCAATAAATTGTAATTAATATCAATTCAATAATTATTGTTACACATGTAATTAATACAAAGTTATCTTGTGCACGAGAAATTGCATTTCTCAAAATCTTTCTTCTTCATCATAACTATGGGTTTGGATTTAAATTAATTTTTCATACTTTTAGTAAAATTATTTTAAAAAATAAATTTAATAGTTTATATTATCATACAAAATTTACATTTATGGTTAATGTTTATGTGTATCTGAGATGATTAATTTATTCATGAAAACTGAAAAATACTGAATTTCAATTAAAAATTACTATTTTATTTGATAATTAATAAAGTTAAATTAAATATTAAATTAAATTTAAACTAAAATTATTTTTATTATAAATAAATTAATACAATTTAGTTCAATTTAATAAATTTCTTTTTTAATTTAGATTTATTAAAACATTTTAATCATTTGATCGTTTTATTCTAAAACCCATGCATTCTCCTTGCGATTGCAAGTTTATTTTAAAATTAAAATTTTACCGAAATTTTATTGGAATTTAGAAAAATTTATTAAATATGTTATATTATCATAGTTTATATTATCTAATAATGTAAAATTATTTTGCGACCCAAATGAATATTAGAAATATTTAAAATTATTTATCATAGGTAAGGTATAAATATTTTTAAAATAGGTTAGAATAAAAAATAAGGGTTAAAATGACCAATGACATCATCTAAAACAATTGTTTTACTGTATTTTTACCATTCATCCTATAAGGATAGAGAAAGTAACTTTATGGGCCATTGTGGCATATGAAAAATGTGGGAGCACCTAAATCATTTAAAAAATAATATGTATGTCATCTACGCTCTTGATAACATATTCAAACCATTATTTTCATCCCATTCCATCACAAATAACCTTTTTAAATCTTTAATGGAATATTAGAAGTCTTATTTTCGAAAGAAATCCACCATAAGAATGATTTTATTGAAATCCTATGGAGGATGCATGAATAATAGTTAACATTCATCAATAACAATTCTTATTTAATTTTATCATCAACCCCCATCAATTACTATTATGATAGGATGATATAATAACCTAATTATCTTACATAAAATGAATTTTTTATTATTTTATGTAAATGACATATAAAAATATGAAAATATTTCAAGTGGGTTATGAAATCATTGTTTATTTGTACGATAAAAAACTACCCTGTCAAATAATGTGATTCATTTTTTCATTACCAACTCTCTAGAATATATATAATGATTTATTTATTGTCAATATATTCTATTTATGTTGTTGATATAATTATTGAAATATTATATTACACATACATCCATGAATTTTATTTTTGAGAATTTGATAACGTCACTCGTGAATATGGCCGACTACCACATCATGAAGAGATATTATTCATTCACGCTTTTCATTGAATGTACCGAGGATTGGATTAGTGGAAATATGTGATATAAAAATGAATGAAAAATTATTCTATAATTTTTATATATTATTTTCTTTTCATTATTTAATCTATTATGAAAATTGAATTAGAGTTCATGTGTATGTATGACTTATCATCTTTGGGAATGGTGTATTTCATTTTATATCATTAAATTTTATGAATTACTCTATAAAAATATATATTGAATATATATGATATCAATATCCTCATGAATGTTCATGAGATTTATAATCCATAATCAATGTAATTTGAACTATAACAATAATAAATCAAACCATATTCATAAAACCAAGAGTTTATTTCCCAAAACATAACTTTAACATCGAATTATAAATAAAAGGTTAATAAAAATACATAAAAAATTATATATGATATGATATATATGAAAATGGATATTTAATAGATGTATAATAAAATAATATTTATTTAATATGAGGTTTTACAAAGTATTAAAAATGTGAGGACTTATGGTACGAGTTTTTTTACTCAATTTTCCTTCTTTAAGATACATGTTATGATATGCCCAAATATTCCTTCAAGTGGTGTATATATATACCCTTTTACATGTAATATCATAAATTTATTACTCATCTAGATATTGTATGTTCTATTTCATGTTATTCCTTCATATGAAACGATTGAAAATTAATATCCTCTATTACTTGATGATATTTTCATGTAATAGTTCTATTTTCCACTCTTCAGTACAAAAAATAATTAATAAATTGTTTTTTTAAATACGTCATTATTTCAATATTTTTTGGGAAATACATTTTCTTCTGAAACAACATTTCCCAAAATAAATTTCATAATATTTTTAATATAATATAATAAATATGAAAATAAATTTTTACACATTTATTAATTTTTATATTTTTATGATTTCATTCTTCATATTATTTACGAAAAAATTCATATTTTTCATCTACTCAAAATGTTAAAGGAACGATGTTGTAACATGTAAGACATGAAAAAATATTCTCATCTCAATAAATTTTATTTTATTTCAATATTTTTATATATGAATTCATGGTTACTTTAACATTAAAGGACATTCAAAATATCTAATGTTTCCAAATGGTTTTTTCAATAAAAAACTATTTTTTATTATGAAATATTTTAAATGATCGATAAAAATCATTTTCCATTGAGGATGTAGTCTATTGATGTTACATATTTTTTACTCGATATATAGTCAAATTATACAATTCATATTGTTTCTCAAATGGTTTATGTTTATGATGGAATGATGTTTATGAGTCTTGATTCTCTTCCATGTCTTATATAATAATAATTATCTTATTAAACCTTATAATTTTTTAACATGTGATTCTATGGTGAAATAATTAAATGATTATGATAAAAATCACTATTCAATAATTTTCTATATGATGAAATATTTATGAATCCTATTTCATTTCATGGGTTTTGATATGATGCTTGTTTTATTATGTTGTGTAACACATATTTATTATTTTCATTATGCTATAGTGATTACAATAAAACCACAGATGGTGGTTATGTTATAATCAAATATAGGTCGGACCTTTATCATTCGTAAATTCAATGGGGGAAGAATTAATCTTATAAAATATAAACAATAGAGTTAGGTGTTAAATTGATTATGTGGGTTACATTTCCCACTATGATAGTCTTCAGGGAGAACATTAAATAAAATAATGATTTTGCGAGTGAATCCATTATAGTATGAGGAAAGGGATACCACTAGAGATGGTGGTGTGTCCAACATAAGTTTTGTAGTTCTCTATGGTGTTCCATTATATGATTTGGAAATGAAACATGACTATTATGGAAATTATCTTACATACTTTTGTGTATGACCCAATTACATGTCTTATATCAACTATTTTATTTGATGAATCATGTTCTTTTATTCCATTATTCTTCAAGTCCTATGAACAACCATAGATTATTCCACGACTAATGTTTATGATATATGAGATACAATATATTTTTTTCATATTTTATTCTCATATTCTCATAGCATTGTACTCAAGTCACATTTACCTTTTCCCCTTATTTATACTTACTAAGAAAAAGAGAGAACTATATTTTATGTTTCATATCATTAACCAAGATAGATCACCATCTAAACAGGTTCACTGAAATGACCGAAGGGTATTAACAATCCCCTTGGGGTCACAACAAGTGCATGTGTATCATAATAAACACTTGAGAATGAAATACCTAAAAATATATAAAAATAACTGACAAATGTTCAATAAGTGAAAACTGAGAATTCACAACCAAAGAGGGGATAAATAATTTCCCAATTTAATGTTTTCAATGTTGAACATGACCCAAAAGGACTACAAAAAAGGGGAAACTATAAATCTAATCCAAACCTCTATGTAACGTGGGGAGCAGCATCCTCATGCCACCACCACCCCGATTAATGGGAAGATACCACAAGGAGCTCAAACCGCCAAACAATGTAGCTTGAATTTTATTAGAACAAATGTAAAAAAAGATCTACATAGACCCAAAGGTTTATTTAGAGAGTGGCATAAATCCTAGTGGGATTACACCCAGATTAAAATGTTCCATGGTACAATTGTTAATATATAATTTAAATAGATCATTTATGTTCTTTTATTTTAATCATTTCTATGAAAAAAATTAACTGGGTGAAAATTTTAAAAAGGAACACTTAATAGGAAATCCATTTGCGAACAACATGATTAAAATAAAGAAATAATTTATTAGAATGAGACACCCACACAAGGTTCACCATATGCTAATTGATGGCACAATATAATTTAGGGAATACCACTATGGGTGAATCCGTATGGTTATTCTAGCTCTATTGGGACCCTAAAAATTTTTACCATGATGAAAGGTGGTTTAATAACAAAAACCAGCTACGTTCTTGTTCATGAGCTAATATATAGGAGAATCGTCCAAAATACTTGTGTTATCGAATAATTATAACAGATTATTTTTATTTTTGGAATTGTCAATCATGTAAAGTGAAATAGTAAAACCCTGATGAAAATATCTAGAGTACAAAATCTATTTAGCCAAACCAGAGATATAGTATTCCCTTATGCTCAAGATAATTTTCACATATCAAACAACATACCCCCCTCACAACAAATTTCCAAGAATTAACAAAATACACTTTTTTCCAAAAACCAACCAATTTTCATTTTACTAAAACCAATAACCCTTTTAAAATATATTTACAAGAAAGTACATAATTTATAAATAACCCGTATTATAAATATAAGAAAATAATACAATTGATCAAACAACGCCATGGGCCAATACCACTTTCCAAAAAAAAATCAACAAATTCCACCTTAAAAATTGATTTCTAATCCCCATGTTAATTTAATGTTAATTATAGTACACAACAAAAAATAAGGCATTCCATCAAAAACCATTTACTATGAACAAAATATCACTTTTTGTACATTCAAAATTTTGATTTATTGAGAAACAAATTCCACACCATCCATACTAGACATACACCTCTTCTAAGAAACATCGTTATAAATCAAAAAATAACTACATCAATTTTCCTAAAAAATCCATTTTCACCACATACATGGGAAAAAGTATTTCAGACCACATTCATAACCAAGTAATTAATTTATAGAAAAATAATAAATACACAAACAAGAATATTTAAAACATCTAAAATTCTAAAGCATGGAACTACATTCCTTGGACCAAGAAGATACCTGAAAAGGGTGGGAATCTATAACTGCACCACCATGAAAACCAATAAATTCAAGAAACTTCCCAAAAAAACAAAATAAAACCCTAAAAAAGGATATCAAACCCTAAATCATAACCCATACCTATGAGAAAACTAAAACACCCAAAAGTGAAGAGAGGAAAGCCTAAAATAATAGGAAAATAAAAGAGATGAGGACTAACATGAGAGATCTTGAAGGATACACACAAGAAACACCAATGGATTGGATCCCAAAGTGAGGTAAATATTGATTTAGGTGAACCTTGGTCTTAGAGGACCAAGAGAGTTGATCAAGGGGTGTAATGGGTTAGAATTGGAGAGAGAAAAAAATAACACAGCTCCCCCAATTTTATAGAGATGGGTGGTTTCGGTGTTGTCAGACTATGTGGATACCATGCAGCCATATCTACCGTTGGAAAAACCAACCGCATAGGAAATACACAAGGGGTTTCTTAACATGTGTAATTTTTGTGGTCACTTATGGCCACAACCCATACCAACTGCATGATTAGTTTGATAATGGAACACAGTTTGAAAAATCATGCTCCAACATTGTGTATCCGTCTTCCCTCCCAAAATATTGAATTTTCCATTAAAACTAATGTGTGACTCATATGAACAAGAACTAGAATAAAAATAAATAAAAATCAAATACTAAAAAATTCAAATTCATCACACCTGGTTCTATAGAATATAACTGAGAACCCGTCTCAATCCAGAAAAAAGGTGAACATAAAAAACGGGTTGTGAAAATTATCCCCACCATAATGCTTTTCACCCTTCTAAAGCCAAAACAAGACCTAACGCCAACATATAAATTTATACATCTTCAGAGATCAAGGGGATGTACAATGGACGGTATAAAATAAAGAGAATATAGAATTAAAAACAAAAATTCAGACATATAAATAGATCTCAGTACCCCAAAATTCTTCCAGCAATGTGCCACCCACCCACAAAGTGAAAACAACTACATTTGATTGATTAATGAAAAATATACATCTCTTGAATCATTGTTCAATATCTCAATTGAAACATATCATAAATCATAAAACAGAACTGACAACACATCTTTGAAAAAAGAAAAAAAACACCGAACCACTTTCAATGAATTCACCCTTATCATTAAGTCATAAAAACCACTGAACACACTCCATTTCCATGGATAACTCAAGAGAGTCTCTCTAGGCTAGATAAATATGAACCAAACTACCTTATACCAAGACCTCACATGGAGAAGAACCAAAATATTGAAATGGGGAGTCATGGATGGACTCCCCATCATAGGGGATAATCTAAGATTACCCTATTCCATAAGAATCTCGGTGAGACCCATGGTGGTTCTCTCCACCATAATGACCAAATAACTTAACTGACCTATACATACCAACATTGGATGCACGACATGAGCTAATCAGGGTTCTTCTCTCATGAAACAATCACCCACTACAAGGAACCTAACAAATAAAATTTAAAACCCTATATAATACATTACACAGTTCACCACTCCTTTGTTAATTACCATAATCAGATGATCCCAAACTGAAACTCATATCACTAAGGATTTACAACGGTTTTCATACATGAAAACACACCATGCTTCTCACCTACAAGGGTGTAATCACTATGGTTCATGGAAATGAAACTACATCACCTCCTCATAAACTAGGAGGGGATCTTACACATATACATATATCAACATTTTTTATCATTGTATTCATGTCCCTTTCCACTAAACATGACTTTTGCAATTATATGGCTATTAATGTGGCTTAAAGTACTTAAAACTCACATATTAATGATAGAGAGTATAACCACAACCATTACACCTTAGGGGGGATTATTAACTATGATCTAGCTTCACTTCGAGACCTATGGGAAGAGCTATGATGAAAGAAGCATATCCTACCACACAGTTTGGCACTAAAATACCCAAGATCAAGATAATCCTTTTGTTGTTATAAGCGACCATACCTTTACCTAGACAACACCAAAACACAAATCACACCATGAAACACACATACTGCCTAATGAAACATTCACCTAAACAGGGACATGAAAAATTAATACACATCAACCCCTTAGACTCCAAACAAGAAAAAATAGAATAATGATCCCACATGAGGCTCCTTTACATAAAACTAAAAAATTCCAAATTCATGCAAGAAGAATGTTCTTTTATCAAAATAAAAATTCCCAAATTATTCTATTGTATTCGCCTTCACATTTTAAATAGAACATGACACAACAACATGCCTCCATAAAAGACCCATGTATCCATCAGAGACATCGTAAGAAGACAGTTCATAAACCAATTCACAAAAGGAATATGACTGCAATAATATTCCGTAAATACTTCTCACAACCAAATTTTCCACAATTGTTTCCTATCATGAACCCTTCTCAGAAAAAATAAATGAAATATCCAACATCCCTTTTCTAAGTCAGTATCAAACATAGACAACCAAGACTTCCATCCACTGTTCTGAATGTAACATTATTCTCCACTTCTTGGTTGGATCATCAGATACAACATTGTTTGTCTTCATACCCAATGACTCAGGAAACACACGTATACCAAAAAAATCCATCAACATCTCCCACATCTTCTATCCAATTGCAAGTGGACTCACATAATCATAATATAAGGAAAAAATACTAGTCATGAAAAATTTGAGGAGAGAATCCTTTCTTTAATCAATTGGAGGATATTCTATTGATGAATTACTCATGTCCACACATTAAACGCATGTTAACTATTTATGGGGGTGTGCAGTATCCAATAAAGAAACCCAAGGACCCGACCAAACTAGTCTATTGGCTAAATATACAATGAGAAAACATTGAATGTATGAGGGTTAAAAGGCAATGTAAAGGCATACCAAATCACTTCGCAAAAGAAATCACTAACCAAAAATATAAAGAATCTCATTGATGAAGCAGAAATAAGGAACATCTCTCAAATAATATAGGTTTTCAATTCCAAATCACACCACACCCATATTCCAAAAAAATATAAAAATACACACCACACCTTTTTCTTAGAAAACATTTTCGAAAATAATAAGGAATGGTGGGTTGAAAATACCCCAATGGTGCCTCATGGGCCTCACACATTCATGTTCTCATACCAACTAGGCACCGATTCACATTCCACATATAATCCAGGTATATGGTCACCCATGAAAATTAAAAATTTTAGAACAAAATTTCATTCACTTTTTTAAAATAAATATTCAACCAACATATGTGAACTTCATATTTTATAAACCCAAAAATTCCCCATTCCATGATCATTTATTGATAAAATCCAAACCCCAATTCAGAATTCCCAAAAATCACCTCTGAAATTCTTTGATCATTCTTATAATACCCATTGTCAAATCTCACACATAAATTCCAAAACATATCGTACTATTTTAAAATAATTTTCAAATACCAAACCAAATTCAACAATTTGTTTTAAAATATTCTAGAAACTAAATAACCCCCAAATCAAAAACCATCTCATGTAAAACTTTTTTACAAGAACACTACATTAAAATTTCCAAACCCATTTTGAATGTAGCACTCCATTTCCCAAAAAACTACAATTTAAACCATTTTAATTTTTACACAAAAATAAATTTATTATGGTAAACCATTTCAATCATCATTCAAAAAATTTCTAATGACTCATTTCTCTAACATTTGAAAACGAAACATTATATTATTTAATATTCGGATCCCCACTTTTAAAGAAAAGGGTTTCAAATTTTTTTTTCAAAACACAGGGAGACAGAAAATGATTCATGAGGAAATTAGTGTCGATGGGTTATTCATAGTTTTGGTTGGAAGCTATACACCATTCACACCACTATTATAGAGAGTGTTCTAGGGGAATTACCCTAGATCCACATGGATTTCTAGGCCCTGTGAGATAACTAAGACGGCTGGACAACCTCCCATTTCATTTCCCAAACATTGAACAACCATAAGGACCAAAAGACTCTCATGAAACTATACTACCACTAGTAACATGATTTTTATCATGAGTTTTGTTAGAAAAGCACCATACATGAAATTAAAAAATCACATCCCATCAATCCTAGCTTTGGTCAGCCAAGACTCTTCTCTATGGAACAATACCAAAAAAGTGCAACCTTCTTTTGATTCCATTTTTTGATAAACCAAGGAGGGTTCTCCATTTTACTCGACCCCCAACCAGGCTTGTGGAATGTTTTGTAGGGAATTCCCAATCCCCATTAGCTCGAAATCAGTGCTAGGTTATCATAATAAACTCATTTGAATTATTTACCCAATCATATAAAAAACCCCAAATATTTTAAAATAAACAAAAATTGGGAATTACCGACCAAACATGGGGTAACCAATTTCCAAATTTAAATTTTACAACCATGAACAAAAAACACAAATTAATACAACATAATGTTGGTAATTATAACCCCAACCAACACATCCATGCAATGTGAGGAGAAAAATCCTCCAGTCTCCACCCCAAAAATTGACAATTATATACCACTAGGATCTCAAATAGACACACAACTGACCAAGCCTTTAACTAGGAAAAAAATATAGAATGATATATATACACCCAATTTTGTATATAGGGTGTGATAAAAATCCCAATATAAATCCCTATGGATAAAAAAATCCAAGCTAAAACATTTAAAATATAATTTAATACGCTCTTTGAAGTAATAAAATTTAAAAAAATATGAAAATATTCATTGGTTAAATTTTTATAAAAGGAAGACTTTCAAGGATGTCCATTTCAAAACCACATTCTTAATATAAAAATAGAATCTATTATAATGACACATGAACTACTTCTATCATATACAAATGGATGTAACCATACCATTTATGGTAGAGCACCATGGGTGAATCCGTACGATCAATCTATATCGAGTGGGACCCTAGAATCTCATACCTCGATGAATGGTGTCATAATAACCATAACCATAAATGTTCTCATGAAAAATACACTAGACAATAGATGCATTCACAATTATAGTATTCACCAATCATCATAATAGTTTTGATAGTGTTTCAATCATCAAACATGCTTTGTGAAACTCGGACAAGCCACTTTCGAATTAGTAGAATACTCTAAATAGTCATCACACCAAGAAAAACTGGATTTATTTATGTGCATGATAGTGTTCACATATCACAAAACATATCACTCACACAACCCATTTCAAATAATTCCATGAAAATGATCTTTTTTCACAAAACCCACCATTTTCCATTGCAATAAAAACACTTTTCAAATACATTTACCACCAAATAAATAATTCATAATTTCCCGGTTTTTTAAACACATGAAGAGAATTCTATTGATAAACCAAGGCCATGGTCCAAACACCCTATTCAAAACCATATATCAACAAGTTCCACATTAAAAATTTCTTTACAATCTTACGAAAATCAAAAGTTAATTACAGAACCCAACAAGGAAGACCATATTCCATAAAACCAATTTTCCTTGAACAAAACATCACTTTTTTTATATTCGCACCTAGAGTGATTTGGAAAAAATATTCTGCACCTTTCATACTATACATACACCCCTTTTATGAAACATCACACTATAAAATGCACAAAATATAACCATTTCCCTAAAAAAGACATTTTCACCATTGAAATGTGAAAAATTATTTGAAATCACATTTCTAACCACAAAATTAAATTATAGAAATATATTAAATATCCAAACAAGAAAACTGTATATATAAAAAACCCTAAATCATTGTACCACCTACCATGGACAAATAATATTTTTGGAAAAGGGTGAAAAATCACAAAGACACCACCATTAGAACCTATCAAGGAAGGAACCAACCCAAAAAATCAATATAAAACCCTAAAACAGATATCTATCCATAAATCAGACCCCATACATACCTGAAATCCAATTCATCCCAAAAAAGAAGAATCGAAATCCTAAAATAATGGGAAAACAAGAGACAAGATGATATACATGAGAGATCGTGAATGATCCACAACAAAATGAACAATGATTGGAGCCCTTGGAGAGGGGTGGATATAGGGAGGCACACCTTGGGATTTGAGGTCCAAGTGAGACATAAAATGGGCTGGAATGGTCACGACCTGTCCTCGGGGCCTGTTCCATGACTACCCCAAGCCCGCCTTCCATAGGCCAGGGGTTGGCGACTAGCACCAAGGCGTAAATCCCGGTAAAAAGGGAAGGCATTGCCTTTGTAAAGTAAACAATCACACAGAGTACAAGCGGAAGAAGTAAAAACTAAATAAAAACTGAGTACAACAGTAAGTGTGGAAAGTAAAAAGGTGCCAGAAATACAAGCCCAACTGTAAAGTATAACTCAAAAGGGAAAACAACGACTGAAAAGTAAAGCTGCTACGCCGAGATGTCCACTGGAAATCCCACTTGAAGGGTGGGTACAGACAGCTCCTCTGCTCCTCGGGTCCCGTCGTCCGCTCCGAGTATGTCCCGCCCTGTGGTCCACCTTCGGGTACCACCTCGTCATCACGTCCACCTCTGGGTACCGTCTCGCCGTATAGTCCACCTCCAGGTACCATCCAGTCCTCGAACACTCGGCCTCTGTCAGTACTGGTCGTCGTCTGCAACCAACACAACGAGGTGCGGGCATAGCCCGTGCAGGGGTGAGTATAACGATACTCAGTAGGGACCCCGAGACCCTCAAGGTCTCACTAAAACCAACAAGAATAACCACATAGAAGATCACAACAGATAACCTCTACTTAGGTATATTCCCATACATATACCTAAGTTATCAAGTAACCCATCTCAATCATGAGGGAACACAAGGATTGTGAAATCAACGGATAACTACTACCCAAGTATATGCCCATACATATACCTAAGTTATCAAGGGACCCATCTCAGTCATGAGGTAAACACAAGGATTGTGAAATCAACAGATAACTACTACCCAGGTATATGCCCATATATATACCTAAGTTATCAAGTGACCCATCTCAATCATGAGGTTAACACAAGGTCAAAAGTCTCAGCTCAAACCAGGATTTTCATTATCGAAACCGTAACTGCTGAAGAGCTCCGTCTCTAGAGTGTACAGTGGTCCTGTCACGACTCTGAGGTACTGCTCACTAACCTAAGACTGCTGAAGTACTCCTCCTGTCGAGTACCGCGGGTCAGCCACCCAGACACAGTAGTGCTTCCGGCGAGGTATGTCACCCAAACACAGTAGTGCACACCCCCTAGTAGCTTGCTGAGGTACTCTTCGGACGAGTACCGCGGGTCTGCACTGTCACACAGGTAGTGCTCCGTCCTCCATGGGTCTGCACCTCAGAAAGTAGTGCTCCGTCCACTGGGCTAGTTGACTCACTCCAAGTCGAGTCGGTCAAGCAGTCTTCAGGTCTCAGCCAGTTACACGGTCTCCGTACTACACACGCTCGTCACTGGGAGGGTCCGCTCCACGAGCTATAGGTCGATACTCCAAGTATCTCAAAGTCCCACAAATAAATATCTCAAAGGACCGCCTTGTCATAGGGGTCTCAACACAACAGACGGCGTGTCAATCGGACGTTCGGTCTGTGAGTTATTAGCCTTTTCATCCCAGGGGCCCGGTTGGTTTCGTGAGCGAACCAAACCCGGCTGTATCTCAACTGTATCCCTAAATCTCATAGGGTATACTCATAGGGACCGTTTCTCAATGAGATCACGAACGCCGCTGACGGTTCGTCAAACGGACGTTCTGTCAGAAAGGTATCAGATTTTCCGTTCCAGGGGCCCGGTTGGATTTCGGTGCGATCCAACCCGGCCACTATCCATCTACATCCAAAACTCGGGTGTATGATGCGAAAAGTTCCGTATCGTCAACAGGAACTCAACGCAACAGACGACGCGTCAATCGGACGCCCGGTCTGAGAGTTATTGGCTTTTTCTTTCCAGGGGCCCGGTTGGATTTCGGTGCGATCCAACCCGGCCGCACTCCGTCGGCATCCAAACCTCGAGCGAAGTAAGCCAAAAGATCCATCTCACTTAGAGGAATTCAACGAAACAGACGGCGCGTAAATCGGACGCCCGGTCTGTTAGTTATTGGCCTTTCCGTCTCACACCCACCCTGGGAAACATCCCAGGAGGTCACCCATCCTGATCCCTACTCTAGGCAAAGCACGCTTAACTATGAAGTTTTAACCACGTAGGCTCCCGAATAGGAAGGTGCACCTTGAGTATAGTATACCGAAACGACCGTCTCGATCCAAGGATCGCGTTTCCGCTGACGGCGAGTCGTTTGGAGGCCCGTAGCCCAAGATACGAGCATTTGACCAAACCGTTCGGTAACGGGGGTATCGGGCCCGGGCCGTACCGGCCCGAGACCCCCCGGATGGCCCGAACCGGGCTGACCCGCCCCGGACTGGGTCGCCCGGCCCGGCACAGCCCGGCATGGCGAACCGGCCAGGTGCGCCGGTTCGGCGCAAGGCAGCGCGCTAGGCGCGCTGCCAGCTCGACCGAAGGCCGAGCTTGCTGGAAACGGGGGGCCGCCTGCCCCCCCTTTGTGAAACCGGCCCCCCTCATAATGGGGGGCCAAATAACTGCCCGGGGGAATTAAATTCCCCCGGTTTCCACCAACCCGGCCGGCCCGACCTGGCCGGCCGGCTTCTTGCCAACAGGACCGGCAAGGGCCGGTCCTCTTCCGTCTTCCGGCACCGGCGGCCCGGCTGGCCGCCGGTCATCACGATCCGCCGCGGCCCGGAACCGGCTGCGGCCTTCATCATTCGGTCGCGGCCTTCGTCATCCGGCGCGGTTCGACGGCACCGCGCCCCTCCGCCGCAGCCCCGCTCCGGCCGCGACGTCTTCGGTTTCCTTCGACGTGGCGCGACGGCTTCGCGTTCATGATAATTCTTTCCACGGCACGGCGCGACGGCGCCGCACAATAATTTCCATGTGATTCCCACGTGGTGTGACGGCACCACGCTACTCGTTTCATCCGCAAGAAACATTCAAGAACAAAATGAGGGGGGTTCGGCCATGTTTGTGCGGTCCGGTCCCCCTCCCGTTAGACGATAACACTTAATCGTTCATCCTCAAGTTTGTCATGTTAGAACCAAGAACGGAAAATAATTAAATAAAGCCACAACAAACCCCTACTTGGATATTTGACGTCGCACGTCGGGCGTCGCGGAGAACGGCGTCGCGGAGAACGACGTCGCGGAGATCGGACGTCGATTCCATGGATGTTGGGGTACGTCCGAGGAGAAAACAACGTCTCCTCACTTGTTGCGGAGAGGAAGAAGGAAGGCACGTTGTCATTGGAGAGTTCCCTACGTCGGTGTCTTCTCCCTTGTCGTGGAGGAAAAAGAGGATGAAGAACCGTGATCACCGAGTCGTTCTAAGTTGAGGGATCGATGTTCTTCATCGGAGAAGAACTGTTCTTCACGGAGAGGAGGACATTCTTCAACGAAGAAGGAGCTTCCTTCTTCTATCACACAAAGGCCCTTTCTCAAAAATCCACCCACCACAATTCAACCTCCAAATAAAAGAAGGTTTCCCCTTATTTTATTTTAATCACGCCATGCATTGTAAGTTCAAAATTCAAACACTTAATTGATTAAGAGTTTCAATAACTTAATTTAAGTGCTAGTTGGCATGAGTTATGAGGGAGAGAGGGAGAGAAGGAGTTTGAAAAATAAAGAGGGAGTTGAGGAGTTTCAAAATAAAGAGGGAGGTGAGGAGTTTCAAAATAAAGAGGGAGGTAAGGAGTTTCAAAATAAAGAGGGAGGTGAGGAGTTTCAAAATAAAGAGGGAGTTAGGGGGTTATGGGAAAAGTGAAGGGGTGGGGTTCGTGTGGGCCCCACCTCACCTTAAATCCTTCCATGGGTTGTTTACTCCAAGTGGGTCCCACCCCTAACTCCCTTACATAGGTTAAAACCACTTAAGAGAGGGTCAACTGTTGTAACATAACACTTAATCTACTTAACAAGAAAATAAAAATTGTAGATAAGTTATAAATTAAACTTCCACAATTTTTATCATCTTCTCTCAGATAAACGCAACTCCGGAAATGGTGTTCTTAAGAAATTACCGGCGCTGCGGTTCCATCGGTGCCCTCGGAATTCAATTCTGGGCACCGGTTCAAAAGATAGAAATTCCCGCTCGCTCGTTCACTGAACGTACCCAAGCCAAACTTCGAAAATTAATTCCGGGCACACCGGGCCTCGGAATCAGGTGCCGTCAGAAATTGCGTTCTTGTAAAATTCCAAAGAAAATTAAGAAAAAAAATTTCCTTGAAATTTCCGGATCTTTACATTACTCCCACCTCAGGGATTTACGTCACTGTAAAGCTTCAACACAAACTAGGGTCACAAAAGCGGTACCGAGCACGCATCTGAGCCTTCCGCTCCTATGTGCTCATCTGGAGGTTTCGTACTTCCAATGAAAGTGCACCTGAGGAATCGATCCTCCTCCTAGGATCTTCTCCTATCGATCCTCGATCCCCACTGGATTCTCCGTGAAAGACACCCCATCGCCATCGTCCAGCTCCTCATGGTCGATGGTATGCGAAGGGTTGAGCACGTATCTCCTCAGTTGAGATACGTGGAAGTCGTCATGCACCTGGTGCAACTGCGGTGAATGGGTCAAGCAGTAAACCACCCCGCCTACCCAGCTGGGGACCTAAGAAGGTCCGCTGAACCCCGGAGATAACTTGCCGCCTTGGCCACATCTCCGTAAACCTCGTCGAGGTGAGACCCGTATAAGGACGTGATCGTCATCCTCGAACTCCAGAGGTCTCCATTTTCTGTTAGAACTGGAACTCGAAAGGCTGCTGTCACGAGGGTAAGGTTGACCGACTCAAGAGTGATCGGTCGCACCCTCCTGTGCAAGAGTTACCCTGCGCTGTTTGGGGTTTCCTTTTCCGCCGACCAAGGAAAACCCATCCCGACGTTTGCCTAAAACTGTCAATTTGAGTATGAACAATTATTGCCCATTCCATACTCAAACTAACTTCGTAAGGCCTCGACGCTGCCACCACGAGATTCCTACCGAAACTCTCGCCTGGAGGGTCTAACCACACCATCGGCGTAAGTGTGATTATCGAGTCTCCTCCCAAGGTATCTTCAGATGTGAGGGTCAAGTCCACGGCTTACCGAAAACTCTAGGTCTGGAACAAGATTTGTGAAAGCAAGGAATGATTCACATCGACGTCCGTTACTACATCCGCCAGTAGTGGACACAGACTGTCCCTTGAATCATTTCTAGATCCATTGGGTCACACTCCTTGACCGCATGCAGCCGCACTCTTCCTCCGCCCTCCAGCTCCCTGAGCCTGGCAGGAATAACTATGGCGGGTGGTTGTACAAATTTATGATGTACACCACCTCATGCTGCTCTCCTAGCTCTGGCTCCACGTTTGCTGCTTCGTAGAATCATCTCTCCTTTAAGCTTCCTATTCTTTAACACGCCCGAGTCTCTAAGACTGGAACCGATTTCCTGTTTCTTACTGTACTGTGCAGTCTTCATCCTCTCTTGGATGTCCTGGACCTCCTTTAGTCTCACAAGAGCTTCTATGATTTCTTCTTTGCCGATAAGAGAAATCTAGTCTCATCCCCTGGATGAACCAAATTCGTTGCCTAATACAGTCAATTCCAACATGAATGATGCATTCATGCCATGGATGATGTCGTAAGGCATCGACGTAACTACAAAGAGATCCAACTGTCACTCTCGCCTCCAAGGGTCGAGTCACACTGTCGGCATCAGTGTGAGGTCACTGGGTCCCCTCCAGTTGAAATCTCGAAAGTGAGGGTCAAGTCAACAGTTTAACCAGGACCACTCATTATCAACCAAACAAAAGGATAGTAAAGCAAACAAAGATAAGTGTCTTTTTATTATTGCAGATCGTAGTACAAGACACAAATACAATAGAAAAATGGAACTAGAAGTACAAGGGACGTATCCACTAGTTCCTCTCATGTCCACCTGCTCTCGGAGCTCTATTGCCTTGTCCACTGCTCGGCTGTTGCTCAAGAACTCGCCGCTGCTTCTGTCTCGGTGGCTCCTCCAACACCCGCTGATCAATCGTACGAGGAGTCGGACAGTCACGTGCCAGGTGACCCTTCCCATGCGAAGGTCATCCCGTCGCAAAACTGAAACAAGTGGCTCCACCAACTGCCTGCTGCTGCCTAAAGGAGGCTGGCAGCAAAGATCACCATGATGTCTGCCGGCATCCCCACTAGCCTGAAGACTCCCACCACAGCCTCCAGCCAATCCTCAGCCGCCTGCGGGTCCGTCTCTCCCCGAAACCTGGGTGGCCTCTGGTGCTGGAACTCGTGCAGCGCACTCAAGTGGCGTGCATCGCCTACTGCTGGGGCTGGTGGCATCAGTGGCCCAACGTATGGTAGTATCACTGGTGCCTCCGTTGGTGCCTCAACTGCAAGAGGGCCCTGTACCGAAGCCTCGTCGCTCGATAGGCTGTCAGTATGCACATCCCTCTGGGCTCTAGCTGGTCGTTCGTGAAAAGGCATCCTGAAAGAAACAACGTAACATGGTCAAACGATTATACCTGGTGAGCTGACCTAGTTTGAGCTGACATTTAAAAACTTCTGGAAACACACACGCAATCAGTGTTTTCGTGCACAAAGTCGGAAATCAGTTGTCAGGGTCCTGGTGTATGGATACGTCGGCCGCCTGCACCAACACTGGACTCCCTGAACTGAAAACCACACTCGGTACCCTTAACACTATTGCTTCACAGAAAGAAAAATCAGAGTTATAAGTTCTGCGGTAGAATCGAACTCCTCTGATACCAATTTGTCACGAACCGTCCTCGGGGCCCGTTCCGTGACTACCCCAAGCCCGCCTTCCATAGGCCAGGGGCTGGCGACTAGCACCAAGGTGTAAATCCCAGTAAAAAGGGAAGGCATTTCCTTTGTAAAGTAAACAATCACACAGAGTACAAGAGGAAGAAGTGAAAACTAAGTAAAAACTGAGTACAACAGTATGTGCGGAAAGTAAAAAGGGGCCAGAAATACAATCCCAACTGTAAAGTACAACTCGAAAGGGAAAACAGTGACTGAAAAGTAAAGCTGCTACGCCGAGCTGTCCACTGGAAATCCCACTTGAAGGGTGGGTACAGACAGCTCCTCTGCTCCTCGGGTCCCGCTGTCCACTCCGAGTATGTCCCGCCCAGTCATCCACCTCCGGGTACCTCCTCGTCGTCATTTCCACCTCTGGGTACCATCTCGTCGTATAGTCCACCTCCAGGTACCGTCCAGTCCTCGAACACTCGGCCTCTGTCAGTACTGGCTGTCGTCTGCAACCAACACAACGAGGTGCGCGCATAGCCCGTGCAGGGGTGAGTATAACGATACTCAGTAGGGACCCCGAGACCCTTAAGGACTCACTAAAACCAACAAGGATAACCACATAGAAGATCTCAACAGATAACCTCTACTTAGGTATATTCCCATACATATACCTAAGTTATCAAGTAACCCATCTCAATCAGGAGGAAACACAAGGATTGTGAAATCAACGGATAACTACTACCCAGGTATATGCCCATACATATACCTAAGTTATCAAGTGACCCATCTCAGTCATGAGGTAAACACAAGGATTGTGAAATCAACGGATAACTACTACCCAGGTATATGCCCATATATATACCTAAGTTATCAAGTGACCCATCTCAATCATGAGGTAAACACAAGGTCAAAAGTCTCAGCTCAAACCAGGATTTTCATTATCGAAACCGTAACTGCTGAAGAGCTCTGTATCTAGAGTGTACAGTGGTCCTGTCACGACTCCGAGGTACTGCTCACTAACCTAAGACTGCTGAAGTACTCCTTCTGTCGAGTACCGCGGCTCAGCCACCCAGACAGAGTAGTGCTTCCCGCCGAGTTATGTCACCCAAACACAGTAGTGCACACCCCCTAGTAGCCTGCTGAGGTATTCTCCGGACGAGTACTGCGGGTCTACACTATCACACAGGTAGTGCTCCGTCCGCCATGGGTCTGCACCTCAGAATGTAGTGCTCCGTCCACTGGGCTAGTTGACTCACTCCAAGTTGAGTCGGTCAAGCAGTCGTCAGGTCTCAGCCAGTTACACGGTCTCCGTACTCCGCACACTCGTCATTGGGAGGGTCCGCTCCACGAGCTACAGGTCGATACTCCAAGTATCTCAAAGTCCCCCGAATAAGTATCTCAAAGGACTGCCTCGTCATAGGGGTCTCAACACAACAGACGGCGTGTCAATCGGACGCCCGGTCTGTGAGTTATTAGCCTTTTCGTCCCAGGGGCCCGGTTGGTTTCGTGAGCGAACCAAACCCGGCTGTATCTCAACTGTACCCCGAAATCTCATAGGGTATACTCATAGGGACCGTTTCTCAACGAGATCACCAACGCCGCTGACGGTTCGTCAAACGGACGTTCTGTCAGAAAGGTATCAGCTTTTCCGTTCCCGGGGCCCGGTTGGATTTCGGTGTGATCCAACCCGGCCACTATCCATCGGCATCCAAAACTCGGGCGGAGGATGCCAAAAGTTCCGTATCGTCAACAGGAACTCAACGCAATAGACGGCGCGTCAATCGGACGCCCGGTCTGAGAGATATTGGCTTTTTCGTTCCAGGGGCCCGGTTGGATTTCGGTGCGATCCAACCTGACCGCACTCCGTCGGCATCCAAACCTCGAGAGGAGTAAGCCAAAAGATCCATCTCATTTATAAGAATTCAACGAAACAGACGGCGCGTAAATCGGACGCCCGGTCTGTTAGTTATTGGCCTTTCCGTCTCACACCCACCTTGGGAAACGTCCCAGGAGGTCACCCATCCTGATCACTACTCTAGGCAAAGCACGCTTAACTATGGAGTTTTAACCACGTAGGCTCCCGAAAAGGAAGGTGCACCTTGATTATAGTATACCGAAACGACCCTCTCGATCCAAGGATCGCGTTGCCGATGACAGCGAGTCGTTTGGAGGCACGTAGCCCAAGATACAGGCATTTGACCAAACCGTTCGGTAACGGGGGTTTCGGGCCTGGGCCTTCCCGGCCCGAGACCCCCCGGATGGCCCGAACCGGGTTGACCCGCCCCGGACGTGGTCGACCCGGCCCGGCACAGCCCGACCCGGCAAACCGGCCAGGCGCGCCGGTTCGGCGCAAGGCAGCGCACTAGGCGCGCTGCCAGCTCGACCGAAGGCCGAGCTTGCTGGAAACGGGGGGCCGCCTGCCCCCCTTTGTGAAACCGGCCCCCCTCATAATGGGAGGCCAAATAACTGCCCGAGGGAATTAAATTCCCCCGGTTTCCACCAACCCGACCGGCCCGACCTGGCCGGCCGGCTTCTTGCCAACAGGACCGGCAAGGGCCGGTCCTCTTCCGTCTTCCGCCACCGGCGGCCCAGCTGGCCGCCGGTCATCACGATCCGCCGCGCCCCGGAACCGGCCGCGGCCTTCATCATCCGGCCGCGGCCTTCGTCATCCGGCGCGGTGCGACGGCACCGCGCCCCTCCGCCGCGGCCCCGCTCCGGCCGCGACATCTTCGGTTTCCTTCGACGCGGCGCGACGGCGTCGCGTTCATGATAATTCTTTCCACGGCGCGGCGCGACAGCGCCGCACAATAATTTCCGTCTGATTCCCGCGTGGTGCGACGACACCACGCTATCTCGTTTCATCCGCAAGAAACATTCAAGAACAAAGGAGGGGGGTTCGACCATGTTTGTGCAGTCCGGTCCCCCTCTCGTTAGACGATAACACTTAATCGTTCATCCTCAAGTTTTTCATGCTAGAACCAAGAACGGAAAATAATTAAATAAAGCAACAACAAACCCCTACTTGGATATTTGACATCGCACGTCGGGCGTCGCAGAGAATGGCGTCGCGGAGAACGACGTCGCGGAGATCGGACGTCGATTCCATGGATGTTGGGGTACGTCCGAGGAGAAAAAGACGTCTTCTCACTTGTTGCGGAGATGAAGAAGGAAGGCGCGTTGTCATTGGAGAGTTCCCTACGTCGGTGTCTTCTCCCTTGTCGTGGAGGAAAAAGAGGATGAAGAACCGTGATCACCGAGTCGTTCTAAGTTGAGGGATCGATGTTCTTTATCGGAGAAGAACTATTCTTCACGGAGAGGAGGACATTCTTCAACGAAGAAGGAGCTTCCTTCTTCTATCACAAAAAGGATCTTTCTCAAAAATCCACCCACCACAATTCAACCTCCAAATAAAAGAAGGTTTCCCCTTATTTTATTTTAATCATGCCATGCATTGTAAGTTCAAAATTCAAACACTCAATTGATTAAGAGTTTCAATAACTTAATTTAAGTGCTAGTTGGCATGAGTTATGAGGGAGAGAGGGAGAGAAGGAGTTTCAAAAATAAATAGGGAGTAGTTTCAAAATAAAGAGGGAGGTGAGGAGTTTCAAAATAAAGAGGGAGGTGAGGAGTTTCAAAATAAAGAGGGATTTAGGGGGTTATGGGAAAAGTGAAGGGGTGGGGTTCGTGTGGGCCCCACCTCACCTTAAATCCTTCCATGGGTGGTTAACTCCATGTGGGTCCCACCCCTAACTCCCTTACATAGGTTAAAACCACTTAAGAGAGGGTCAAGTGTTGTAACATAACACTTAATCTACTTAAGAAGAAAATAAAAATTGTACATAAGTTATAAATTAAACTTCCACAATATTTATCATCTTCTCTCAGATAAACGCAACTCCAGAAATAGAGTTCTTAAGAAATTATCGGCGTTGCGGTTCCATCGGTGCCCTCAGAATTCGATTCCAGGCACCGGTTCAAAAGATAGAAATTCCCGCTCGCTCGTTCACTGAACGTACCCGAGCCAAACTTCGGAAATTAATTTCGGGCACACTGGGCCTCGGAATCAGGCGCCGTCAGAAACTGCGTTAATGTAAAATTCCAAAGAAAATTAGGAAAAACATTTTCCTTGAAATTTCCAGATCTTTACAGGAATGGGGTAAATCCATAGGAGAGAAAAATAATCCTCAAAATTTTAATGATATGGAAAGAGGAACAGTTAGTCTGCACAGTTTTCTAAACATCAAGGAGACTGTATGACCGCCTCTGTTGATGGAGACACCAACTACATAGGAAATAAGAATGGTTTTTCTTACCATGTAGAAGTCGTGTGATCTCTTCTAGCTGTGATCCAGACCTATAACATGGTTACCAGGATAACAGAGCTTGTTTTGACGAACTAAGCACCAACTCTGTTCCTTAGTATGCTAACCCAAAATATTGAATTTTTCATCAAAATTCAAGGGGAAAACATATAAAAAAGTGACTTAAAATAAATAAAGGAAATACACAAAAAATCAAACCTATCACACCATGTTCTTGAGAAAATAACTGAGAAACCAACCCAACTAAGATAATGGGTGAACTTAAAAACCCGAGTGTGACACTTGGTATTCTCTGGTAATGAGGAATGGTTTTATATAGAGTTCATCTATGAATAATACTAATTGGGATGATCTTTCTTGGACACATTGAAGATCATTAAATATATAATAATATAGTTAAAAATATATCCAATGATACAATGATATTACAATTCTTTGGCTCATTAGGTGTAATATATTTAATATTCATCTAATAAGTTTTAATATATAGGTATTAAAATCATTGGTATCAATAATTACCCCTCATATACTACTATGAAATCCTCTAGGATTGTTTTTTAATTTTTTTATTTTATTTACATAATATTGTAATCATAATGTAGTGCGGGGGATTCCTATTTGGTATTAGAGCACATAGATCTCCCGCGTTTATCTATCAATGTAACACCCAATGATTTTATGAAATAGATTTTTTAATACATTATTTTTTATATAGCATACATTACTTGTGACAACAAGTATAAATGAACTATGATATTCCATATGAATATTATTAGTATATTTTATGAACAATTTATTTGATTAGAAGGTATAAATTGGAATATAATATTATACAAATGTAGAATTTACACATTTATAACATTATTTCATTGGATGTAAATTTTTTAGAAATAAAAAATAAATAACTTGTTAAAATATAAGATATATTTCTTATGAAAAACTATTTTTATGCAAGTAATGTATTTTTATCATAATAAATAAATTTATCACTAATATTGAATTAATTTTTTGAAAGTCATATATAATAAATTCAGTCCAATATTTTAAACATCAATATAATATTTTTCTAGGCATGGGATAAAAATAAATCTTAATATATCCTTAAAAAAATATATTCTATTAATTCTTTTTGTGTTTGACATAAAATTATCAGTATTAATTTATGCCAATAATTGGTATTGAATTTGATAAATTGAATTAATTAATTAGAAACAGGTGCTTCAAATTTGATAAGCTGGTCACTTTTTCTTTGTTCAGTAGGTATAGTAACTATTGAAAAATTTATAACCTCAGCAAAGGTTAAATTAGTTTAGTATATGTTATAACTAGGTGATAATTCCTTATATTTTCATATTAACTATTATTTTATGAGATTAATTGAAATTATTTTATCATATTCTTGAAATTGATTTTATTAAAGGAAACTTTTCAAATAAAATAAAATTTGTAATATTTAAAACAGATAATGTTAAAAGTGTCACTCTCGTTGTTTTATATATCACTTATGTATTCACAAAGAAAAAATAGTAATGAACAAATAATGATATTATTTTTTAGTTTAACAATGTTTTTTCCATATATATATTTATGTAAAATTTTGAGTGACTATCTAATCAACTTAATTCATCATTCAACAGAGATTCAGTCATTCTCCAATTTATATAATAATATACTAATTTTTTTTGAAAATATTAGATGTAATATAATTTGAGTGACTGAATATGATCCATAGATATTATTTAAGAATTATATACTAATTACAACTATCTATTTATGCATTTTAATGAATATTAAATAAGTAATATCATAATTGACATTAATGATATATTATAGATATAATATTTTATAAATATATTTTTTTATAAAATTTCATTAAAATATAAAACAACATAAAAGTTACAAAGAGGATAATATATAGTAAATATATTATTCCCCTATAAATTTATTTACAAGTTGGTAACAATTTTATTTAGAATTAATTAAATATGATTTAATATTTCTGAAAATATAATGGTGTCCTATCACTCCATTATAGAAGGAGACCTCTAATTTCTTTTCTACTCACCAAATTGAGCCATATAACTTAACCATAACTAAAAAATGTATCATATATGGATTAATATACTAGTTTTATGGGAAATATATCATCACAATAATAGCCATAATTTCATTAATAATGGATCTAAATGAGTTCTTCTAAAAGAGATATAGTTTTATTCCCAGATCAATTTAACTTATTTATTCATAAACATCCAAAAAATTTGGTGTATTTATCATAAGAAATAAATAAATTATTATAAATTTTATGAACATTTATGGATTATAAAAATAAAATTATTCAACTTATTTCTATCGAATGTGAAGTGAAAGTATTTTTTGGGAATATGCATGAGTAAAAATATCCACATTGTGATAGAATTCAGTTCAAATCAAAATATTTCATAGATTTGATATTATGATTGGTTTAAAGTTTATTTGATACATATTTATTCTTCTATAATGATAATACACAATATACCTTCATACCTTACAATCCAATAGAAAATTATAACATTGCTCATGATTACGTGTAGACTTCCACATCCACATCCACAAAGCTATCGAATTTGTAAGGGTTGTATATTAAAATCTCATTAGTGATCGAGATCAGTTATGATTATGTCTTCAAAAATAAAATATTATTTAATAAATATCTAAAAAATATAAATAATATTTTGATATATTTAATTATTTCCATTAATAATTTAACCTTTCATTCACATATGGCAGAAATTTGTTTTTATGAAAAATCAACATTATTTCTCTTTTTGATCAGAAATATAATTTTTCAACAACCTTGTTTCCAAATATTTATATTAAGAATTATTTAACTATTATCTAATTATTGTTTCAATTCTCTTTATGCTTGTTTTAGTTTTTTTACAAATTGTAAATGAATTTTCTGTTTAACTTTTGATTGTGGTACGTTATGATTTATATAAAGGAGTAAAATGAATGATTTATTTAAACTTATTCTACATGAATAAAATATTATACGTTCATGAAAAATAAATTAACAGAGGAATACCTTAAAATCATGATGGGATACATAGAAATAAATTGAGTTTGATAATATTTTTGAAATTTTTGGCATTAAAGATGTCATTTTAAAATGGATTATTTATTCTCATCATGATATATTCCACACGAAATTTCCTATTTATATTGCATATAAGTCAAAATAATTTGATATTAAATAATAATGTCTATGTTTTTTATCCAATTATTCCATCATTCATCAATATAGGTATGGTTTTTTATTATGATGATATGATTTTGAAAAAACCTGTTTTAATTTCAAGGGTTTCTCGATGAAAAAATGTTTATGAAACCTATTTCTTTTCAATTGGTATTCAATGATGATTTTTTTATGATCTTTTTGAAAAAGTATTTATATTTATATTTTTTTTACTTATACCTCCCTCACATGAATAGTGTAATTGTTAATATTCAATGAGCTCAATGGGTACAAATGATCTTTTATGATACCGACATGAGGGTACTTGGGAGGTTATCCTAATATTGAGTAAGGTACACAAGTGGTTAGCCCAATCCTAATTTGTTTTAATTTCAAATCCATTAGATTTGGTATAATAATTTATATACTAATGTGTATGCCAAAATTCAAGGTATTATTCCAATAGTATTCTCTTATGTATAATACAATTTGATTCCATTATAATCCTTGCCTTATGCAATTAAAATAATTTTTCTGTTAATCATGATTAAGAATTATGATATAAATTGAATTGATTTCAAAAAAATAAAATCATGTCCTCATACCCATATTTTTATTTTGTAGCACACTTTTTTACACTTAATGGAGATTATAGGTCACAAATTCTTATGTTTTATTTTCCCAGGTTATAAAGAAATGTATTATGATTCATATGTCTATTTAGAGTGATTTTTATGAAGAGCTATATGGAAGAAAATGTAGTCCACATATGAACCAATTATTTATGTTTCAATTTTTCTAAAGGAACTAGAATTATACAATTATATCATTGATTATTAGGTTATGTAAGGAATATTCATTTAATAAAGTGTTCTTTTTATGGATAAAAATGATGGATTTAAATAATTTGTATCAGACCAAGTATTAGCTGACCTTTTCAAACTGGGATGATAAAAATTATTGAGAATGTAAGGGAAATGTAATTGTATCATAAATTATTATGTTTTGGAAACTCTTTTCTATGATATTTATTAATCATATGGTGTCATAGACAAAATAAATGTGTGAGAATTTAATTATTCCATAAATGATTTTCCAGGATTTTTTGTTTTCATATAAGATTAATGTTTAAAAAAATATTATTAATATTTAATTAATTGATGGAACCTAAATTAATCATGTTAATGATGAATGAAATGGAGAACAAAATCAATTACCTCTTGAGTAACCAAATGACATTAGATCCAAAATAAAAAATCTCATAGACATTCTCTCACTACCTTTATAATCTATATTTCATGATAATCATCCAAACAATCAATATAGGGAATGATATTCTATTGAGTCATTAATTAATAAATTTTCACCTTATATTTTCGTGTCATCTAATTTACTAAGTACTAAGAAATATATAAGTAACATAAAAAATATATTTTCCATTGATCACTTATTGGATAATGAAAATGCTATTTTAGTTAATCATAATTTTGAAGTCATAATGGATCAATTATGGACACCTGTCAATAACATGATGGAATAATATGTTATTGATTCCAATGAATTGGAATAGATTATGATATTATTTATCAATAATTAAATTCATAATATTTTCTAAACAAAAATAGAGAAATAAATCCAGGAGTTAAATTAGATGGTTGATGAATCAATTGGAACCCATGAAGTAAATTTTAAAACACTTGAAAAGAACTCTTCAATTAATATCATAGAAGTGGAATTTAAGGATATTAAATTATATAATGGATTAAAATAGTGTATCTTAAGGGTGAATAAATAGAGACATCAATAGCCATGAAAAATCATTATTTGTGAAATAAATGTGTAAATGGAAGCTTGAGTTACCCATCAATATCATGGTTCTTAATAAGAAAGGGAAGATTAAATTCAATATAAATTCTTAAAACCATGGACATAAGAAGATGAGACCTCATTTACACTCAATGTTCTGAATTAATCATTAATGAAATAGTCCTTACAAGGGCTAATAAATTCTTTATGTATTTAAATTCAGGCCATTAACTTACTAATTTCCAATGTGTTGGGATGTTGATATCTAATGATGCTGATAATGAAAAATATCTACAGAATGAACCACCAATAATATAATGTATCAACTGCATAGAGTGTGTGAATTATTAAAACTTGTCCCCAAATCTGATTTTTAATGATGTTGATCATCGTCATAAAAATCATAATCTGAAATACAAAGGGAAACATCAGGTTGTCAAAATTTATATTGATGATTATACTGGTTATATGAATAAATATAGATTTTTGATCAAATATAGAACTACTAATTTGTTAATTGATTATGTATTTTCCCACAATTTTATTCATAGGGAATTTATTAAAGGTATTAATGTTCCAATTCAAATATTAGATGTTGAATTAGAAATGGAAAACCATAATTTTAAAATGATAACATCTCATGTCTAAAATTATTATATGGTTTAATTTGGTGGGAATATTCATCATACAAATTCTATTATTCCCCCACTTGTGGAGTTCAATGTTATTATGGGCATGGAAAAGTGTTTTTATTTATATATATATTCCATTTATATTAAAGGAGAGTCAACATTGAAATTATAATATAACCTATTTTTTCAATTATTGTGATGATAAAAACGATCATTTAATCTAAATAATATTACTTTTATGTTTCATCATTAATATTAATAAGGGGAATTGATCTCATATGGTTTGGTAGAAAGTCAACATTTATCAAATGTATACTATTCATCAATTTTTCAATGCCTTTATAGTATTGATTCTTTGTCCTACATCAAATTGTGATATTGAGATTTCTTTACAATACGTTCACGCTTTTACCCCTATTTTAAAGACTCCATATAGAATGTCTCTGATTGAGTTATAGGAGTTGAAAAGGAAAAACTATGAGAATATTGATAAGGAAATCATTATAACAATTGTCTCACCTTTGGGTGAATGTACTCTTCTTTTTAAGAATAAAAATGTACCAATGCGAGTCTACATAGATTACCAGGAACATATCGACATCACTATCATGACAATATATCATCTTCCATATATTGATTACTTGATTGATCAGCTGAGTGGAGATTAATAATCTTTCAAGATAAATATTCATCGTAGATATCATCAGTTGAATTTCAAGGAGAATATACCCCATAAAAAGTACCAAACAAGGGAAGGAAACTATGAATATATACTAATTCTCTTATGTCTTACTAATTACCGTTTTATATTAAACGATTTTATGATTAGATTATTTGGAAATAAACATATTAATTTTTTGTTTGTAATTATAGAATATATTTATATATATTAAATTTGTAATGAAGAGAATTAATATCAGCTAAGGATTATAATAAATATCATAAATAAGGGGAATCTAAATGAAAATTTTAAAGAGTATGAATTTTGGGAATAAAGTGTTTCAATTTTTAGTAATATAATCTGATTTGAGTGTATATCATCATATCCATAAATGATGTATGTTATTGAACATTGGCCTAAACTAACCTTTGTTACTAAGATCCATATTTTTATTGGGTTGTTATGATATTATAAAATGATTGAGGATATTTTTTCTTGGATTTCCAATCAAATAACTATATTATATCTGAAGGGATCCATGTACCTCTAGGTTAATAATTGTGCGAAATGTTTCAAGGAATTGAATAGAAGGCTTAAAAGTGCACATATTATTACATTAACTTTCATTAGAGAATGTTTTGTAATATATATTGATTCAATGAATATTTTATTGTGATTATTTTTAATGACACATTATTTGGTAGTTGATTAATAATCATGAAAATTGAGGGTTTATGAACCAAATTTCCCAACTCGTTATTTGGAGTTAGATGTGATAATTCTTTAATAAAAATATATAAGTATTATATTTATTGATTATAGAGTGACATATGTGTTAATAAATAAATTTTAATTTATATGATCACTCATAAATTGTTGATTATGGTTTATATATGTTGGTTTGGGATTATTAAAAATAATGACTACTCAATACATTACCACCTTGCGAATGCAAGCAATTCAGTTGGTGCGTTGAGTCCAATGGGACATGATATGTAATCTATAACGATGATAAAAATGATAATAAAAAGTAATATTGTAAATCTTTTTTCCATAAAAATTAATGGAGAAAAATATTATACATATTAAATGAGTTTTCAACCACTGGTCGTTCTAATTATTAAATTGGTTTATAATATTGAGGTAGAGATTGAGAATATTTCAAAATCATTAAAATTTCATCCTTGATTTTGATGGAGAGATAAGGTTTATTAACAATGTTTTTGTCACAAGCATACCAATTTTAATGGATCCATTGGATGAATCTCATAGATATTAAATATCTACTCCTCATGTTAGTATAAATATGTATAGATATTTGAATGTGTATTTCTATTTTGAATGAATAGTGAGACATATTGAAGAGTATTATCTTAGTGCTTGGAATATGAGAAACTTAAGGCTGAGAGACATAATTATTGTGGGATGTAACAACCATTACCCATACCATAGTTGAAATAGGAAATCATAACCATGTATTATTTCATTAGAATTCCTATATTTACTAAAGGACGAAATTCCATAAGGGTTGTAGTCGATCACCTTAAAATTCCTCAAATATCATTTCTATTATAGATGATTTATGGAACAACCTGAACTATTCTATGTAGAATTTTCCTTGCGATGTAATTCAATGTATTATTATATAATGTTGTTATATAAATGGAACAATATTATTTTGTATTATTATATTCATTCATATTTTAAATGAATTCATGTTTCATTTCCATAGGTAATAAATATTTTTAACATCTATCAAATAGTTAGTATAAATAGAGGGTTTTAACAAATGCATTTGAAATTGAAAAAAAGGATATGATGGAGTCAACTAGTAGGATCTTACCCTAAAAAGATCAATTATAAAAGCATCCAAGGTAAATAACATTAAATTGATTTTTCCCTTAACAATTCCTTAGATGATATAAGAAAAGTTAAGCATGAGTGAAAACATTTATGTGAGAAGTTCTACCACATCAAGATCACGAACCAAACCATGTTCACCGAACCAGACCATGAAAATATCTATCTCACACACCTTAATCCTAGGGATTGTTCTACTGTTTTTAATGGATATGTACCACAAACTGAGAGATATGAATATGATAATTATTTTGTATAAAATTACAAATTTATTTTCATCCTTTTAGTTTTACTTTATTACTGATTTTTATTTTGACAGAATAAAAAACAAATAGTATTTTTTGATAGTATTCAAAATGAATTGTAGAATTAATTTTGATGAATTAAAGAATTTCTAATTATATAATTATTTAAAAAAATTAATATAATTTCTTTTATAAATATAAATAGTTATATTATTTTTATGAAGAAAAATCTAATTTTATAACTGTTCAAAAATAGTTTGTTTTGTCAAAATAAACCGAATTTGATAATAATTGAATATTTTATTTTAAAGGTGAATATTAAAATATTTAGAAAATTATTTAGATAAAATTTGTATAAATATTGGAATAAAAATATTGATATTATGCAATGAATAGTTTGTTTCAATATTCTGAGATGGTCAAATTTTTGGGAAAAATTTAAAACCCATGTAAATATAGTTTATGTATTATAACATCATCATGAACAAAAAGTGATGTAATAAACACTATAAAATCTATCAATGAGAGAATATATGTTTTATCTTTAAAATATTTATATTTTATGTCTATCTGATTAATTTTATAAAGAAATTATTATTCCACAAAAACTATTAATATATTTTATGTTTTTAAAAATTAATTCTTGAATAGTATGACTCACCTCCTCATAATCTAGAAAATTATATTATTAGACTCAAACATTGGACATAAAAATTAATTAAAACCAATCCCTTGTGGCTGAAACAATGGTCATTACCCTTGGTATGGTTTGTGGATTTTGTTATTTTATTACATAGAGTCCAAAACCTATGTTATAGAAATAATAAAGAAACCCACACATAGTTATTTTATAAATTCACCAATTATCCCATGTATATTAAATAACACTATTTGGATCACATCTTTAACCTTCTATACCCTCTATATATTCCTCCCAATGTTCCTGAAGCTCTCATGAGACATTTCCCATGCTTTTGAAACCACGCAATCGTGTAAGGGATTCCCATCTTCTCTAATTTATTCGTGTTCCTTTATTTTCATATGAATTGTATTCTGTAGACACCATTAAATGTATTCCATGCATTTAACTAAAAAATTTACTCAACTAGGATCAAACATTTCATGGTGAAACTCTTGATTTTCCATGGGGGTTAGTGATAGTAGGAAAGGAACCAGCCTGAAAGGATGGGACCACTGCTAGGTACGGTTCCCAAGCAGGGTTACAGGGGCACATGCCCCACAACATGGAATAATGATATTGGATATGTCGTCCAAGAGGCACCCATGAAACCTACATGAAAAAACTACATTCCACCATACTGTAGGTGAATGATGTAATTATTTTTTCTAAGTCCTCAAAGTGTCTCCCTAGTCTTTCCAATACACCATCGACGAACAAAAAACTTGAGCACCACAATTTTGGCGTGGAATATAGTTGTGCACCCACCATATTTTCATCTAGCATCACTAATATGCCTTTAAATAGACCCTCGGGGACATCATTTGTACTTAAGAATATCCATGATGCTTAATTGTGGTTATGTCCTCCCTAGTGCTTCACCCAAGTCTTCTGAATCATTTAAGGTATTTCATTAACACTTAGAGTAGAGTAATTGAAGGTGGATCATAGGAAGTATGTCCCATTAGTGTTTGAAATCCATAACAATTGTTCACCTGAGGCTCCCAACCTCCCTAAATCAGAAACACTTATGTGCCACCTTTTCATCTCAATGGAACATGAGAACCCCACTTCTGGGAATACTTGTGAACACTCTTGAAGTCTTAAGTCAAATCTCACCGAAGTATTAACATCTAGGTTGTTTGTCACTTAATTGAACATCAGGTCTCCCTAGCCTACTTGTGTGCCCATACATTCATGCCGGTAATTACATGGGTTCCATTCCTTGCTTCTCATAATCCTTTCAATCTAGAATCCATAAAGCATACTTTAATTCCATTCATGGAAAGGATTATTATTCATTGGATCCCTTGTATAAATGGTATTAGGTTGGAAACTCCACAAAAACCTCCTAACTTATCAAAAAATTGGGAATGAAACATCATTGTGTTTCCTATTTTCGATTTTATATAAAAAGTAATAGGTTTCCCACATTTTTATCATAATTTGGTAAGTATTTATAGAGAGTCTGTGGGTTTATATATATGTTTTCATATATACCTTTCTCTAAGAAACAATGTTGGGATGTTCTGTGTTTGAAGGACTAGGGTTTGGGTTATGACCTTCCCATCTCATCTCTAGAAACTGGATACTCTGGTCTCTAGTATAGAAGGTATGGTTCACACACTATTTCCCATGAAAGAAAACCAGATGTCTCCCTCCCCTAACATGTCTAATTTTAGGGTATCCCTCTCGGTGTATGCCCCTAACCATTTAAGTGGGAGGTTGTGGTAACTAACCTCTCATATCCCTTTATCTTCACTACTTCCTTACATTGTACCCTTGTCCAATGTAACATGAATATAGGTAAGGATCATTTCCTCACCCTCTTTCGTGATCTCTTCACCCTCATCCACAATAGTCATTGTAGGCACGTCCTCTTTCACCGGCAGATGATGGAATGCATGTGTGTATTTTTTGAATATTTTACATCCTCTAGTTTATCACACCGAGCATGTCTCATGTGGGATTAGATATGCATGATAATTAAACAATTTCTTAAACACCCATGTAAAATGAACTATGAGAGCTCTGAGTCAAACCCTAATTGGGTTATGTAGAAATCCATATTAGGGCCCGAGATCATTGGATATCCTTTTCAGGAGTCCAACCCTAATTTCCTTAATATGGGAATCCTCATTATGAATAATCCCAAAATTAAGCCCCAAAATCACCAATGCATCTTTTTCAGGAAGTAATCCCAAACCCATTTCTCTCAAAGGACTACACACTCATTAAATACTTATATGACTTTGTAAGAATTGGTTCCCATCCAAATGGGATATGTACGAAGCCTCTATGAAGTTAAATCCCAACACATCAAATCAACCCTATTCTCCTTGGGCCATATTCCAAACAGGGTCTAATCTTACATGGAAACCCATATTCGTACCATGTTCCTTAGGATGCATAGGCATAATTCTAACACCAAAATGTAACTAAGAAACTATTTCATTGATTAAATTAATAAATGACATTAAACTATACATTTTGGTGCTTATCACATGACATATAAATGTATGATGTGTCCCATTATGCGGCACATAACTACGAGGGTTTTGATTCCATTCACAAGGACACGTAGGTCGCCCGTTTTATGGGTACAATCCTAATATCAAAAAAAACATTTCAACTCCTTGGATTAAGATAAATTCTAGAGTTCCCCGCTATGTGTATTAAAACATGTATCATCATATCAATGATTAAATGAATCTCTATATTGTATAATAGAGGATACCATTGATGGATAACATCGAATACATACATATGTATCTATTAATGAAGAATCTTTAATACATATGGATGATTTTAAATTTTAAACATGTTAATATTTCATTTCAAATTCTGAGGAAACCAATGTTATACATGGTAAACTAATAAGGATCCATGAAAATATCTCAAATCAATAGAGTTTTAAGTTAGATAATTATTCCCCCAAAATGGTTGTGATGAGTCTGACCTCCCATCATTTTGACCAATGTGTGATCTTAAGTATCATAAGTTCAAACTTAACGAACCCCTACCTATGGTAATAAGATCTTTCCTGGATAAAGAAATTTTGTACGTTTCTGGTTCCATGAATAAATCCAATGGAAACCACCTGGAAGCAGTGATTCTTAAATTTTTGAACTAGTTACAATGAACTAAGAAACAAAAATGGTGAACCCATTTTGAGTCCTTACCCAAGATAATACTATTACCCACCAGTCAGGCCACTATCAGTTGATAAAGGAAGGAAAAAAAAGAATCAATACAAATGTATCCATATAAAATATGTTTCTTTATTGGAGTTATAGTTGTTTTCATGTTTTACTAGAACTCCTTTCACTTCAAATGGCATCCTTCATGTTTGCACCCATGAATGCCTAGACCGCTACTCATGTTATATTTTCATCGGCTAAAAGGAATTCATCACCAACTATGTGTATTCAATACTAGGTATCCAATGTACTGGTAATAGAATATCATCGACATGGTACTATCCCAACCTTGGAGGCTACTTAATAGGCTCTCCAAGATAACAACAATCCTTAGTCATCCGATCAGCGATGACCGATGGTCAAGAAGAAGACGGTTCCAACCAGTGTCTTCAAACATTTTATGTCCTTTTCCTCGAAATGAAAAAATATGTATCTTCCATACTTTAGGGCGGTGGATAAAGAGGTAAATCATGGACTCAATTCATAGTGGTAGGGGTCCATCCTGAGGAGTCCCACCAAAAATTGACACCAGCAGAATCGTGTGGCAGTGATCCCCCGATATGATGGGGAAGCTTCATTCTTTTGTTAGGCTCATGTCCCTAAGCCCCAAGAAAATAAGATGAACTACCGAGGAAAACATATGTTCAAAATCAAGATGGTTCTTACCTTTTATGCTTCTGAAGGATTTCGTCAACCTAACTTGATGAAAAAGAACAAGTCGACACATACACCTCTCAGTCGTAATTCTGCTGGCCAACTGACTCGTCTAACAGTGACCCACCATTTCTACCAGGTAAATCTAGGGGAGTTCCATGAACAAGAGCATACACAATTTTACATTTTATCAACTAGTCATTAGGATCATCTGACCACATTCAATGAATCCCACAAATTAAATGTGATGAGAATTGGTAAACAGGAACATACCCTTGCTTACACTTACCAGTTCTGTTTGTTGTCTCATCTTATAGTATTGAAATAATACCATCAACCATGATTGAAAATAAATTATCCATCATGTGCATAAACTGTCCATCATTCATCAAGCCATACAATAGTCTTGTTTCTCAGCTCCCAAAGAAGTCCGTCGAAAATCTCAGAAAATAATCCTAGGATAGACTCCACTCTCTACCCCCGTTAATATGTACATTAATTATCCAATGATAAGAAAAAATGATAGTAGTAAGTGCATACACCTACTTCCAATACAGAATGTACACATATTAATGTTCCGTATGCTGATGTCACCAAACACATCTTATCAATGGTGAGAGGGAAAATAGAAATTCGAGCCCATATTCTAGAAGCATACCAGAATATTATAACAACAACATCAGCAGTACTATGCGAAAAATACCAAACTCTCTCCCCACATAAAGGATGATAAATTATCATTCCATCCCAGATCAGATACATACATCTATTCTAATGTAGTAGGTTTATAGGGTATACTCCCCGATATCATACTGAAAATTTGATCAGGAACATAGAACATTTCCAATTGGATATATCGGCCAATTATGAATACTACTGCATGGAAATAACATAAAACTTCTCATGTTAACCAGTTATCCAAGAATGTGGCCCCAACTAAGTGTAAGAGATCATTCAAGAAGAATTCTCTAAAAATATGGTTGAATGATCAAGAGACAATCTACGATTTTTCTCCTCCTAATGCTAGAGATCATGAAGCCCCCATATATTTATTTTTTGCAGATCAAGATCCTACACTCTAATTTCTAAATTATGAGAGTTGTAGCAGTAATTATGACATAAAACATCATACACATCATCATGAAGGATTTTTAATGAAAATTCAGTCAATCTAGAGATCCTATCATTAGATGAGAGCAATGAAAACCCTATATGTGGCCAGAAGACCATGGATAAGAGGATTTATTCTTTTCTATAGTCCACAATGGATGTCCTCCAAATAATAGAATTATCTGTGAATGTTCTCTTTTTAGTAGTATTTTGCATTGTCAGGATAATTTCTAAATTTGACAATGTAGTAATCAGAAATCCCCCTTATCTGAAGACACTATCCAACTCAAGTCTAGTCAAGTCTAATTCCTTTTACATATAATTTGAAATACATTCACAACCATAAGTCATGATAAGGGGATGGTGATTCTCCGAACTTTCCATGGGTTATTGGCCTTCTAATATTGCTGATGGAAAATAACTAACACCATTGTTTATAATAAAATAGTCGAGAAGTGCCCACTCTGGCCAGAAAAAGAGGAGAAACCTCTAGAAATAGATCATGAAGATATGTTTAACTTGGGAAATAATATGTTAAAGGTAAAATAACAGTCATGTTTTGGCCTTTGGAAAACTCTTAATACAACATTATATAATTGATTGAAAAATATTGTACTTATGATATCAACCACATCTATTGAAAGACTCTTCATCTGTTGAATCCAAAAGTTATAAATATTATGAATATGAAAACCATATAAGTGTAATAGAAGGGTTTAAGATAAAAAATTGACATGTAATCTCTCTCAGTTTCCCGACATCCAATGGATCGGAAGAAACCTATAATCCATTAGCCTGCATGTCTCGATATACCTAAGAGGCTTTGTAAGTTAATTTCTAATACACCATCTTGTGTCTGTATCAAATGATGGGTGTACATTGAGCATTGTATTTCAATGAGTTCCAATATCAGTAGAGCCCACCAAAATTGGTCTCATGAAATTTTATTTACCATGGCTGGATACAATCAATATTTTTTTATGTAATCATGTATACAATCGAGAACATGAATTAATTTTCTCTCTTCAGAGTCAGGACGAAAGAGATAACGATGTTGGGATAGTTTTTCATCATGAATTTGATAACATAATGCATTCCTCCCTCTTAGAGGATTTCATCCAGTAGATTATAAAAATTTATAAAATAACATGGAGATAATCCGAAATAGGTGATTTCAGTGGTTGTCATATAATGCACCCATCCAATGTCTAAACCAAAATTTTAAAAATCCGAAGAACAGTTGCATGATTCTCATATATAGTAGTTCAAGAGACACCCCAACTTGTAAGGATGGGGTCTAGATTAATTAATCTTTCATATTAAATAAAAAATATTTTATGTCATGATGAAGATGAACAGGAACAACACTATCATAATAGGTTGTTGGATTTTTCACATCTAAAATTATATCATAAAAGAAAGTTTGTTTTCCACCAATTAGGGTTGAATCCACAAAGAGAGTGTACATCTATACTATCCAAGGATTACCTCCGTGTTATTGTCACTAAAAAGTCCCCGAGAGTTCATCATATAAGAGAAAAAAGTCTCATAGAAGATTTAGAAGGAGACGATCATACAAAGTTACTAAAAGAATTCTATTAATCCATTATATGTCTATAAATTTCATTAATACCATTACAGAAGATCCTCAAGAGAATGATTCTTATTTAGGGGAATCAAAAGATGAAGTTATTATCCATAATTCAGTACACATTGAAGATGATTATGGAGGTGTGATTACCAAAATTATAGGCCTACTCAGAATCTAGGAATTCCCTCATGTAACCAACTCTCACCCATTTGAAAAGTCTCTATCAAGGGGAAAGGTAATGGTTAGATCAAGTCTCACTTTTACACTGGAGAAGGTCAATCTATTTTTGTTCAAAAAATATTTTCAAATCAAGAATATGAGATTAATGTGTTGAAAGTCCCAATACAATGTTACTTTGAAGCATCATTTCTTCTAGACATTCTCCCTCGGTAGATCGTCACATCATATAGGAACTCTATAGATAAAAGTATTTTATGTAACTACATATACAGATAATAAATTTACTCCATTAGGTTCACAACTATGGAAGGATCAAACACATCCTTATAGGCATGTCCCTATGGGATATCCAATACAAATACCTGCAGAAAAATAACTAGTGGTTTATCAAGCCATTGTACTGGTTGCAGCATCAAGAACTTTACCTTTACCAGTCCCAGATAATTCAAATATTTACAACGTTCTATTGGAAAAAATTGAGGCCTTAAAAACACAATTGTAAGCTATAGAAGAACTACATGCACCAGTACAAAGGAAAAAAAGAACTTACCCTGAATGGGTGGATCCAATCCCTCCCCAACCATATTTTGTGAAAATGGAATTCCCAACATTTAATGGTTTGGGTGATCCATAGAAACACTTAATGTATATTGTTTCTTGTTGAGATCCAATAATGGAGAATCCACAACAATACGAAGTAGTCATGCTGATATTCTTTTTGAAATCACTACATGGGCCAAATTTTGTCTAGTATAAAACTTTTATATAACTATCAATTAATGGATGGGAATAGCTCTTTCAGAAATTCCTTCTTCAATTAAACTCAATGCTTCCTGAAAACAATAGTTTTTTATCTTACATGTTGAAATTTATTGAAAAAAAATGATTTTAATATTTCCTTGATCAATGGAAGTTATTAACATATTCCTTTAATATGGAACACCATCAGGAAGAGTTACTAATAATTTTTGTGGAAAAATCTGCATGATTAGTTACACACACCAGTGAAACGTGTGAAATAAATATGAGTGTTTAGAGATATTTCTTCAATTTACCAATAGGTGGAGGATTCTGTTGTGGAAACTAAATCTAAATCTTGTGTAATTTCATCATCTATAGGGGATAATAGGGAGATCATAAGTTTCTATAGTCACACTCAAGTAAGAACCTGTACCTGGTTCTACTTCAAAACCTATATCATAACGAAGGGCTCTGTCTCCCAAGTGTCACCAGTGAAAACCGCCTCGTCAATAATATCCTAAATATCAAAGGAAGAGATAATTTTAAGAGATAGAGAATAATGTCTATTAATTTTGTAATGAATATGTTCTTAGTTAGTTCATATCATCTCTGGAAAACAATCTTGTTCAATTTCCAATGATGAAGAAACCATAAAAAGAAAGAGATGAGTATCTTCCAAATTATTTCACCTTTAAATAATTATTGGGGCATCCTATTCATGAGTGTTTTGTTTTTAATGACCTACTAGAAAAAATGGTGGAATCTAGAAAAGTGACACTGAAAAGATAATCAGCCCATGTAGCCTGTGTTTCTGATACTAATCCAGAAGTAGATGGTGAATAATAATAAGTAAATATTAAAAATATGTTGATATATGCTGATTGGAGGATTAGGGAAAAAGATCAAACACTACCATGCCATTGAACAAACACATTTGAAAGAACCAACTATGTCTTCTTCCATTCCCTCCACATAAAAACCACCTTCATCAAAAGATGATTCCTCCGAAGGTCAATCCTAAAAGAAGCTGCTGGATCATAAGGTCAAAGAGAAGTCAAAAGGTGAAAAAATTATGTCAAGGATAATGGTGTCCTTGAATGTAAGAATATTTTATGCCATCTGTTTCAAAGGAATGGGAACCACCCTACCAAAAATCACTACCAGAAACGACATGTCAAGCAACATCTTTAATAGATGATGAATAGATCTATGGTTTCATCAATCTTATCTATATAACTAATCCCTATAAAAATGAATATTCTAGTTTCAATGTTTATAAATTCACTTGTATCAAATTGGTGAATTATAGTAATAATCCATGTTCAATGATAAATGGGAAGATATGGTTATGTTAGACTCCACTATTTTAACTCTACCCCTGTTCGAAAAGTATATGTTGTAGAAACTCGTGGGAAATCCCTTCAGTATACTCACCAAGAACAAGGATATTTCCCCACACAGGATAGGATCAGTCCTAAAATGATTTTTTCGAGAAACTATAAGAGTTTACACCATCATTCCCTCAACAATTAGATAGACCTAGTTAGTCTAATCTATCCAAACCAAGGTATTTCCATCTTCCATTCTGATACACGGTACATTTACCTCAGGAGCATTGACATCCCAGACACCTACAAAACCACAACTCCATACCATAAAATGTAGATATCTTGACCAAAAGTACGATTTTTTGAAACATATTTTCTACATACCAACCATGTTGCCAATTTTGGATGCCTTAAATCTGTCAAAATATCTTCGAGAAGCATTTATTGAGGCATTGTCATGTCCTCATGAGTTTGAAACTAATGTTGCTGCTACAGAGGTTTACCAATAGGGAATGATCTAGCATAATTTCGGGTAATTATATCTTGTATGGATGATGATGAAGATGATGTTGTACATGGACACATTAGGCCCATCTATACATCTAGTGGGATCAATGATATAGACATCCGATGGGCCTTAATTAATAATGTCTTAAAATTAAACTTCATTCTTAAAAGTACACTTTGAAGATTGGGTATACCGAATGTAACATATTATTTTAAACATTAATGTTTCAATATTATGAAAAGAATGATCAATAACATTTGGCTGAGATTACACCTAGAACATAGTTTGTAGATCTTGTGTCTAATTCATATTTTAGGGTCTTCTGACACAACCATTAACATTATGCATGGAAGGCATTGGCTACAACAACATGCATCCATTCCTTCGTCATAACACCAATGTATCATGTACTATTTAAATGGTCAAATAGAGAAATTGTATGGTGAAAAAGCTCCATTCGAAATGTGTGAATCTCATTATCCTGAGGTATAATTTTATCACACAAAGGGAACAAGGTATGTGACCAAAGAGGTAATAATAATAAATTCCTTGAATGCTGTAGAAATGATATCAGTGAACACATTAAAACATTAATGATTATTTTATGTGGTTCATATCTATAAAATTGAAAGGATATACACAAATAAAAACACTAATCCAATGAATTCCATATTGTACATTATAGAAATTGATCCTGAAAACATCGTAGAAATTGTCGATTTACCAAGCAGTGGGGAAAGATTAATTAGATATGTCTTAATTTCATCCACAAAACTGTAGAAAGTCTATAATTTATCAATCATACTATAATAAGTTTTCGTAATACTATAGGAAGACATAGATTCTTATTCCCAACCAATTATATCCTCTTAAATAATCTAGTAAGACCCTTCATCATCAGTAGGGTCAGAAATGGTTGCTTCTTATTCAGGATGATCAAATACTGACACCTCTTGTAGCTCTAAATGTATTTTTTCATCACATAATATAAAATTATAAACAGAAAAAGTGACATGTAAGGCATAAGAATAAGAATATCTTAGAGACACTACTATAAAATTTGGGGAATGTGTCTCCATGACCATGGATGATCTCAGAGAAATAAATCTGGGTACAAAGGTAGATCCACACCCCACTCAAATTAATGTGGTTATTACTTCAAAAGTGAGAGAGATTTATAATTCATTTCAAATATAGAATCGTGATATATTTGATTAGAATTATATTGAAATTCTAGCATTTAATCATGATGTATCCACCCATCATTTGGGTTTTCTAATAGAACCTCGAGGATTCATGAAGGAAGAATGATGTTGACCCCCAAAATCATGTCTCTTAAATTGAAGATGAAGTCGATAAAAATATCAAGGCTAACTTTTTCAATATGGTTCAATATCACAAGTGGATGACCAATATTTTCCCTGTGAAAAAGAAGAATGGGAAAATTAGCGTTTTGGTTGATTTCATAGATCTTAACTGGAATTGTACTACAGATGAATTTCGAGATCCAATAATAGAACAATTAATTGATGAAAACGATTGCTACTATGCCCTTTCTATAATGGATGGCTACTTTGGGTACAATCAAATACACTTGGCCCAAGAGTATGAAGAGTTTATAGCCTTCAGATACCCTCAAGGCGTATTTTTTTATCAGTTAATTCCATTTGTAATATTTCATAGGAAAATTTTTCTAATTATATGTGGATGATCTGGTGATTAAAACCAAAAAATGTTCTGATTACCTGAATAATTTGGAGATCTTATTCAATAATCATCGGAAACATAGTTTGATGATGAATCCATTAAAATGTTCTTTTGGGGAAACCTTTTGAAAAAATCATTTTCTTCACTATAGACCATCATGGAATCAATATTGATACTAAGAATATGAATGAAATATTTTTCATGCCACTTAATTAAAATTTGAAATAAATTAGGGGAATTCAAGGACACTTGGCATAAATTCGGTGCTTCATCGCCAATTAGGGATGAAAGTGATTACCCTTCACCTGATTAATGATGAAGGTATTCACTTATCAATGGACTGAATACTTCTAATAGAAATTTGATACCCTCAATAAATATCTCACGAGTCCACAAGTATTAATTCCTCTTATTGAAGGATGACCACTTATTCTCTATGTGACACTTTTAGAGCGATCACTGGGTGCCTTCCATGCCCAAAATAATGATGATGGGAATGAAAATAGCCTATATAATCTTAGTCGAACTATGCATGACACAAATACTCGATATTCAAGTTTTTATAAGTGATTCCTTACATTAATCTTTTCAGTAATGAAAATGAAGGACAACCTGCAACATCACGAGGTCCTATTGGTGCCTTACAATAACCTACTCAAATTTATACTTAGTCTTCCTCTTCTTACAGGGCATTTGGCATGGTTGGCAGTTATTTTTTAATAGTATGATATCCATTTTTTCCTCAAAAGGCAATAAAAAGCCACGCTGTAGTGTATTTCCATGCTAAACATCAACCAGTAGAGGATACATCATTGATTACTGAATTTTAGGATAAATAGGTATTATCTATAAAATATAGTCCCCAAACTATGGGAAATATAAATTGATGGTGCCTACAAATGTCCAATAGGGAAGAGAATGGATACCCCAATCACAACAAATTTGGGTTAGGTATTGTACATATCTACCCAAAAAAGGCAATGCTTCCATATTCCTTACTCTAGTTAGAAGGTGGAACCGATAATGAAGTATAATATCAAGATCACATTTTAGGCCTGAAATTTTCATTCCATGTACAAGTGAACCACATAAAATTGAATGGTATTTAATATTTGGTAATTAAAAAAATCAATGGATATTATGCTATCATAAAAATAAGATTTAATCAATTTTTTTATTATGTTAGAGGTTTAATTGATGAATTTCCCTCAGAACCAACATTGTCTTATGTCCCACGGTCATAACAGGACAAAGATGGTGTAGTAGATAATGAATCCACAACCCTATCATATCCAACTTGGGATGATAAAATAATCATTCTTACCCATAATCATGTAGTTTCACCTTTTGTTCAAACAAGTATAGAGGAAATTAATGAAATAAGCCCTATTTCTGAGTCATATGATTATACCATGGGATGGATGACCCACATCATGGAATACCATAAAAATGTATTACTTCCACAAGAGATATATAAAATAGAACCAAACCAATGATGAGTGGAAAATTTTACTCATTATGATAGTCCAGATCACGAAATGATTTTCATTAAATGAGGATTTGATGGAATCCTCTTCGAGTGTATTGATGGAAAATTAACTGCATATGTCATGCATGAAGTACACGGAGGGGATTATGGTTCTCACTAGTATGGGAATAATCATTCTGATCAAATCAGAATGGTTGGATACTTCTAGCCATTAATGATTACGAATTTCATAGATTCCACCATCATATGTCATCCCTTCCTAGTGCATGCCAACATCATTCATCAAACCCCAGAGTTTCTACATACATGTAAATACCCTAGTCCATTTTCTACAAGGGGAATGAATATTGTAGAACTATATCCTCCATCTACGACTAATATGTTCATTTATATTCTCACTACTATTGATTTCATCTCCAAATGGGCTGAGGCAATACATTTCAAAGAAATCCAATCCAAAAATCATTGTTAATTTTCTCAAAACAAACATTGCCACCATATTTGGTGTCCCTCATAATATATGGACAGAAAACAACACCAATTTATGTTTTTTTGAGATAAAAATATATATCAGAAGAATAATATCATTTCTAACCATTCATCTCGCTATCATGCATCGATCGATGGAAATATAGAGGCTTTCAACAAGACCCTATCAAATATACTAAAGGAGTTGGTGGATAATGATATGGAATCTTGGACTCATAAACATTTTCACGTTTTATGGGATTATCATACTAAAACTAGTACTACCACTTACGCAACCCGATATTCATTGGTGTACGAAATAGAAGTGGTTTTTCTAATTGTAATACAATTTCATTCACTCCGAGTTCCAATATATTATCAGTTGTCAAAAGATGAAAAGTCCCAGAAACGATTTTATGAGTGGGAAAGATTAGTTGAAAATAGATTTCATACTTTGCATCATTTATAATTCTATTATAATATAATAACATGCGCTTTTAACAAGAATTTTTTGATCCACTCATTTCACCAAGGAGAACTGGCATTGTTCCTCAAGACTCCATTGATACTAGGAAAGAACCCTCCAAAGAATGAGCCAAAGTGGGAAGGACCTTATTCTATACATAAGGTCTACTCAAATGGTGATTATTACAAAATCTCAATGGATGGAGAGCTTATTACAACTACAAACAATGCATGATTCCTGAAGAAGTACTTTGTATAACTACAAATGAATGTACATGTTGCATGACTCTAAACTAAACTGCAAAATTCCCTAGTTCTAAGACATTAAACTATATATCAACAATAAGAATCCATGATACATCATGAAAGAATGTGTAGCATCTATGTTATTGTTGAGCGAAATTAAATTTCCTGGCCACATTTTTCCTTATTACGCGACATTAAATTGTTCGGTTAATTTCTTCTCTATTTGACATTAAGAGCTTAAGTATGCTAGAATTATTGACATCATTGCTACTACATAGTGGTATATGAGATCCATTAGTCCATATGAATGAATTAGATCTGCATTGGGGCCTCATTTCATGAACTACATGTGGAATGATTCTTATTTTCAGTGAGATACGTATAGACGTCTTGATCTCCAATCATTGGCCCAGTCGCAAACACAAAAAAAAAATTATTTCCCTTTTTCTTCTCTTGTACATGAACCAGATCTATACAGAGTGATAATTTATGATACATGGTTTTCTATTTATACAATTTTTTGTATAATGTTTATCCATTCTTCCAGAATTTGTTAAAATCCCAGATCTCCCCCATCGCACTCAAGTGGCGCGGGAAATGATTGTTTTAAGAACTAAGTTTGGATTTATTATAATCTATATGAGAAACAGTGGGATGCATAGATATCCAATCTAGGGCCCATCCATGATAAAAAACCCACTTTTATTTCTTATGTATGAATCAAACCTCTATAGGGAATGTTCAATGAACTACATATGGCATGATTCTCATCCATATGAGATACATAGTGACACCTGGGGTTAATTCCCTACTCCATCCACAATATTCAATTTTATTTCTAAATAACTTCATGTATTCATTGTAGGACTCTGAACTACACAAAAATAAGTCATATCTACACAACATTAAAATTAAAAGCACCCCAGGAAATATGTATGGATTTATTCTCATCCCATTGAGATATGTAGTAAATAATGTCTCCACCTCCTAGTACAACCCTTGAGTTAATTTTTTATATTTTTTCTACATATCATTAACAATATATGTGGGAGTCTTCATTTTGGGTTCATTCCTTAGAGATTCTACCAAGGAAACAAGAACGTTCCCTTTTTACATATGAGTTAGAAATTTGTAAGAGACATCAATATCATGGCCAATATTGATTAATGTATTTATCCTATACATTGTGAATTACCCCCTTTCCTATTTCTCACTCTTAATATTGAATATTTTCAGATCATCATTATCATTCACACGGTTTTTGGTGACAGTGTTTCTCATATATGAGGGCACATTTTCTGGACTATGCAGCATGTGCCCTTATTTGGCCTTTCATAACATCCCTACATCATAGGAATGTCAGTCAAAGGATTCCATTATTTCTTTATACAATATATTCCCTAACGGGCCCTGCATAATACATCCCCCATTACAGGTTTTTAAAATAATGGTAATTTTGATCTACGTTAAGATGTCTTTTGTCCCCTTCAAACCTTGATAACAATATAAAAGAATCTATAATTTAAATTAGTTATTAATCTATTTTTGTCCCATCACCTTTATCTAATTTTTAAAGTCTTGGCGACCATGGTTTACACATTTCCATCTCCTTATTTTCAAATCATTATAAAATAACATTGGATCACATGACCACATATCATATACTGTTTCCATTTTTTGGTCCGAGTATAATATAAAACAAAAGAAACCATACCTTCTATGTTTAGGTCAAACCTTCATAGAAATCAAATTCCTACAATTATTTGGAAATCGTGATTGGGAATACTCTCTAAATAATTGTGTACCATTATTCATAAACCCAACAATGTGATTTGGAAAAACTGAATCTCTATATTCATTATTCTGCATTTTAAATTAAAATGTCAAAATTTTGAGAGATATTTTTCCTAACTATTCAGTACGTTCCTTTAGGTGGAATTTCATTTGTTTCCTACATGTCATGCATAATTTTCAAAGGACGCTAATATTTGGTTATATAGAAAATTCCCTAATTGGCTCTGCAACAAACAACCACCATAACCAGTTCATCAAATAATGGTAACTTCATTCTTAGGAAATAAATCCTCTAATGCCTTTTATCCCATTTCCCAGATAATTCATTGGATACAGAAATTCTCAAATAATATTTTACAAAAATTTTTTTCCATACATGAACATCATAGTATGTTTAAAAACAATGTTTTAAACAATTTGAGGGTCTAACACTTTTGGTCAAAGCTAATGAACATAAATTAAATCCACACAATGTCTTCAATGCATGAATTAAGACTCCACAATTAAATGTCCTCACTACATGACATTAAACTCTACAACATGATATTAGAAATTCCCCTTTTTGAAAGGATTTACACATTACTCATACAAAAAATACTTTTAGAAGTGGTTTAGTTTTTCATTTCATATATCGTCATATGTATCTTTTTATTCATACAAAACATTTCCTTGAAAAAACCACCCAATGTGGTATTTAGACACCAAAATATTATATCACTTGTCTATCTATAGTAAAATGTCAAAATTACTAAGATATATTTTTCTTGACTATGTATTACATTCCCCCAGAGGCCTTGCATAAGATTTTCCTACATAATAGTCATGTCAGTCAAAGGATACACCTATTTGGCTATGAACCATATTACCTTATCAACCCTGCATAACACAACCCCAATATTGTGTTTTTAAAATAATGTTAAATTCATTCTTGGAAGATACATAATTTATCATTATACATGTTTTAGATTTTGAGACCATATAAATCAAGACTCAATATTCCCCTAATAATTATTTAAATAGTATTAGAGAATTCTTAGACACTGAGCCTTGTTTGCGATCAAATTTCAATAGTTATTGTTAACACAATTCGACTATAAATACAATCCCTTTATATTCTAACATGAATAATTCTAAACTAAAAAAATAATAGACTCCATACTCGCCATATTGGAAACCCACAATGTATGCTCAGGATAAATGTCATTTTCCAGCTCAATAAACACTCATTTTTCTATGTTTCGTGAAATATTGGAAAATAAAAAGTAAAAATATATGAAGATTGTGGGGTTATATATTTAACCCTAGTAAAAATCAAACAATGCTCTCTATCCCCATAGATTTGGAAAAAATCGTAGAATTCTTACAATGTTGACATAGCTAAAAATCTAACAGAATGATTATTGAATGCGTCAATGTGCCATAATTTTATGTTATAAAAATATTCATTTCATTTTGATGGAATAAAATTATATGTGCGGCTTTTGTAGACACCATGAAATATGTTCTAGGAACTTTTCTACAAAATTTCTTCATCCAACCACAAGAAGTTCGCAGTGCGACTCTTCATGTTTCATGGGGGTGTGTGAAAGAAGTGAATAGACCACCCCAAAGAGTCAGGACCACTGGCCGATAGTGATTTAACGAAAGGGTGTGGGGGCACATCCCATGTGATATGGAGAAATTATTTTGGAAATTTCCCCAATGAGGCGCCCAAGATACCTAGATGAAAACCCCTTCACACCAACATGCTGGAGTGGAATGAAGTAAATATCTTGGTTAAGTTATCAATGTATTTACCCGGTCTAGAAAAAACATCATTATCATGAAATCCAATTGAGAAACCACATTAATTTCTCCCATAGTCACCTATTTTCTTATAAATAGACCATTGGGGAATTAATTTGTACAAACAAATTACCATAAACCCTAATAGTTGCTCTGGTCACAATATTGCTTCACCGAGTCTTTCCCAAACCTTCAAGGAAGTTCTTTAACACCTACAGTGTTGTATTTTATGGAAGATCGTAGTACATATGTTCCATTAGTGTTTGAAATCCATAACGCTGGTACTATTGAGGCATCCATCCTCTCTGAATTAGAAACACTTGTGTGCCACGTATTCCTCTCAACGGAACGTGAGCGCCCCACATTCTGGAATACATGTGAATTCTCTTGAAGTATTGTGTCCAATCTAACCCATCTATTAACATCTAGTTTATTCATCACTCATGTGAATATTAGGTCACCCAAGTCCACTTTTTTTCCCATACATACAATCTAGTACTTACATGGGTACCCTTATCAGATTCACATACTCCCATTAGTCTAGATTTCATAAGGACTTCCATTACTACGGGAAAATACGATTATTGCGACGGGGTATTTGTGACGGGCCTTATTCCCGTCACAAATGGTCAGTAATTTGCGACGGAAATACAGGTCCCGTCGCAATTGCAATGGCGCAGTTTGCACGCCAAAACGCAGGAAGGCTATTTGCGACGGGTAGAAGGCTACCCGTCGCAAGTATCCAGTGGTGGTAAATAGTATTTACGATGGGGAAATTGCCCCGTCGCAATCAAATATTCACCCGGTATTATTTGCGATGGGCCCCGTCGCAAATACCCGGTGGTGGTAATTACGTTTTTGTGATGAGACTATTTACCCGTCGCAACAGAGAATCCAACGGGTGGTATGTGCGACAGGACCCGTCGCAAATATGGGCGGTGGTAAATAGGAATTTGTGACGGGGATATCCACCTGTGGAAAATACTGGCAGTGGTAAATAGCAATTTGCGACTGGGATATCTAGCCTTCGCTAATGGTGTGGCATTTGCGACGGGTCCGTCGCAACAACCCTTTTACCCACCGCCCGTAATAAATGTGGGCGCAGGTATTTGTGATGGGCCTCATCGCCAATACCGGCGGTGGTAAATAGAAATTTGCGATAGGGATATACTCCCATTGCTAATGGTGGCTATTTGCGACGGGCCCGTCGTAAAAGTCATTTTACCTACCGCCTTTATTTAATGCAGGCGAAGGCATTTGCGACGATATCCTGTCGCAATACCTAGTATTTGCGATGGTCTCCCGACGCAAATACGACTGTCGCAAATAATCTAACCTATATATACACCAATCCTTTTTTTCATAACATTCAAATCTCTATACTTATCTCTCTCTAATTTTAAGTTCTGAGAAGAAATTTTTTTTTTGTTTTAATTTTTTCTTTTGAGAAGAAGAAGGAAGGTGTTAGAAGGCACAGATAAGTAAAGGTATTTATATTTATTTAATTGTTAAACTAATTTTAATTGTTAATTTTATTTTTAATTGTTAATTTTATTTTTTTAATAGAATGTTTAGCTATATAGTATAATTAGTTTATGTGCTTGTAACAAATAATCCTTGTCTGGATACGAACAAGTTGAGGCGGGTCTGGTACAGATGTACCTAGGAGTGAAAACTCTGACAAGGTGTTTCGAGCTTGACTCGGGGTAACCTGGTACACGACAACGGGCCTTGCTGCACTATTGGTTCGACACTCCCGGGGGATGTATTGGTAATAATTAGAAATCAATATATAATTATCAAATAATTAAGAAATATTTAGATTTAATTAATATAATTATCAAATAATTAGGAAATAATTAGATTTAATTGATTAGAAATAATTAGGAAACAATTAAAATAATTAGGAAACAATTAAAATAATTAGGAAACAATAAAAATAATTAGGAAACAATTAAAATAATTAAGAATCAATTAAAATAAATAGGAAAAAATTAGATTTAATTAGGAAACAATTATATTTAATTAGGAAACAATTAGATTTAATTAGGAAACAATTAGATTTAATTAGGAAACAATTAGATTTAATTAGGAAAAAATTAGATTTAATTAGGAAACAATTAGATTTAATGAGGAAAAATTAGATTTAATTAGGAAACAATTAGATTTAATTAGGAAACATCAGGATAATTAGGAAATGTGATTGATCACTCATCTAATTCATTTTTTTTTCATTTGTGTGTTGTGGCTTGACAGGAAACTTCTACCTCCACATGTAATATCGGATTTTACTATCAAAATTATCAAACTCCTTTCCAATATAGAGGTGAGGAGGTTTATAATTTTGACAGTAAAAGCACATATTATTTGCGGAGGTAGAAGTTTCCTGTCAACCTCAAAACACAAATGAAAAGAAAATTGACATAGATGAGCGGTTAATTACGTTTGTTTTCCTATTCATTGATTGATTAACCACCCTACCTATATGCATATCTTCGCATTTCTAATTAATAACATAATTAGTAACATAATTAGTAACATAATTAGTAATATGATTAGTAACATAAATAGTAACATAATATAAAATATTATATTACTCTAATATTAATAGTTAAATAATACTTATAATATAATTATTTTATTATTATACTATTAATATTTATAAAAAAATATTAATATTATTAAAATTATAAAAAATTTATAAAATATTACAATTATCAATATTTTCAACAAGTTTTTATTTATTCTTAACAGTTCAAATATTAAAGGGTCACAAATTTTCAGGTCAGGCCCAATAAAAAGTTTGCGTCAACCGTGTCCAATGTAAACTCTTTAATTGTTCATACTTGGTTGATCACCTCGCAAGTAACATTGCAATAGGACAACCCAAGTCATGTATTTATCATTACTTGTGTCGTCCTATGGCAACACTACTTGCGAGATGATCAACCGTGTAAGGAAAATTATAGAGTTTAAATTGGACAAGGTTTATGCAAACGTTTTATTGGGCATGACCTGAAAATTGACGACTCGTTAAGATTTGAACATGTTAAGAATAAAGCAAAATCTGTTGGAAATATTGAGATTTGTAATAATTAGTGATAATTACTAATAAATTTAATCAAAAATAAAATAAATTCAAGTACATGGTTATAAATTGGCACAATTTCCAGCAGATTGACAGCTACCTTTTGTCCAATGTCTCATATCTTTGCTAATTTCTCCCACTAAAATCAGTATGAAAAATGTGCTATAACGGATGTCAGAACAAGTTTTTCATACTAATTTCATTCGGGAGAAAGTTAAAAAGAGATGAGTCGTCGGACAAAACAGAATAATTAGTAATATAATCTTCACAACGATGATTACCAAATTTTATTTCATTATTCAAGTATATTTCATTTGGCCATGTATTGCTAAATTAATAATAATTAGTGACAAACTAACTGTGTTGCCTATAATTATTGGTAATTACTAATAATTAACTATAATTGTGTATCTTCTTTTTTTATGATATTGTTTCATATATCAAATTATTTAACAATAGTAATGGTTTTAAATTTTGTAGAAACATATATATGAATATGGAACAAGGAAATCGACATCAATCATTATTAGATGATTTTGCTTGGATAAATCAGCACAGAAATCCAAACGGTTATAGTTTAAATCCTATATATATTGATGGTGTTGAAGCTTTCTTATAATTTGTATCATCAAACCAAGATTCTGTTTTAGAAGGGAAAATAAAGTGTCCTTGTAAAAAAATGTGCTCTGAGAACCTTTGAGACATTTGACATCATTGGGCAACATCTCTTGCGTTATGGTTTTCAATCAGATTATATTTTTTGGTATCAACACGGTGAACGTAGTTCCAGAGAAGATACTAATAATTTGGTTTCGGATCTATCACAGTTTCAAAATTTAGTACATGATGTTGCAGGGTCAACAGTTCAACAAACATAAATCGAGGATGATGTTGATTTACCTCCCAAGGTGGCACCATCTGAATTTGCTGAGTTGTTCAGGTCCGCTGAGGATGCATTATATCCTGGTTGCAAGATAGGAAAATTAAAAGCATTTGCAAAATTTATGGCTATTAAATCAGATAATGGAATGTCAAACAACTGTTTTGATTAGATATTTTCTTTGGTTATATCACTGTTACCTGAAGTAAATGTGCTACTTGCTAATTATTATGAGATAAAAATACTCGTTCATAATCTAGGACTTAGTTATCAGAAGATTCATGCATGTTCAAATGATTGCATCTTATATTCTAGTTAAAATGAGTCATTGGATAGTTTTACCACATGTGAACAATCGTGGTATAAAGAAGCTCAATCAGGGAAGTTTCGATTGATTCCTATTAAACAGATGAGATATTTCCCGCTTACACCTAGGTTGCAGTGTTTATTTATGTCTCAGAACACAATGAAAATGAATTCATGGAAAAAAACCAATATTTCAAATGGTAAAATCTTGATTCATCCATATGATGGTGATTCATTGAAACATTTTGATCTAGTGCGTCCTCCTATTGCTTTAGAATCCCAAAACGTGCGATTAGGTCTTTCTACTGACAGTTTTTGTCTATTTAGATATTTTGGTAGTCAGTATTCCCGTTGTCCTATCATTATAACTCCGTACAATTTGCCTCCATGGATGTTGATAAAATATCCTTATATCTTTTTGACATTATTAATCCCAGGACATCCGAAAAAAAAATTGATGTTTATTTGAAACCACTGATTCATGAGTTAACTTTATTATAGAGTCATGGTGTTGGTACATATGATGATGCTGTGAAACAGAATTTTTTAATGAAAGCTGCTTTGATGTGGACAATTAGTGACTTCACGGCATATGGTATGTTATCTGGCTAGAGCACACATGGTCCAAAATCATGTCCTTACTGTATGGGAGATAACAAATCATTTATGCTCATGAATGGAAAAAACCTGTCTACTTTGACTATCATCGCCAATTTCTTCCAATCGATCATCCTTTTCGGAGGAATACATCTCATTTAATAAAAGGCAGAATTGAAAGAGATGAACCTCCAAAAATGATCTCAGGTACAGAGTTATAATAAGTTGTATTTTCATTACCTTACATCACTTTTGGACCGACAATAAACAAGCAGAAAATTCATGGTTTTGAGAAAGAACACAATTGGAAAAAACGGGGCATTTTTTGGAATCTTCCATATTTGTCTGATCTTTTGGTCCGACACATGTTGGATGTCATGCATATTGAGAAGAACTGTTTTGATAATTTATTTCTTACAGTTTTGGATAAACTGGGTAAAACCAAAGATAATGTAAAGACACGATTAGATCTTGCCCAAATTTGCAGGCGAACAGAACTTGAATTATTTGAAAATGTTAGATCACAGAGATTAGTGAAGCCAAAAGCAGCTTATACACTTACCAAAGAGAGTCGCTAATTATTTTTTCTGTGGATTGCATATTTGAGACTTCTAGATGGCTATGCTTCCAACTTGGGCGGATGTGTTAAAAATGGTCATATTACTAGATTAAAAAGTCATGACTGTCATGTTATAATGGAAAGACTTATGCCTATTGGATTAATAGGTTTTCTGAATTCTATGATTTGGTATTTGATAACAGATATATCATAGTTTTTCCGAGACATGTGTGCGACGACAACAGACTATGATACACTAAGAAAACTGGAAGATGTTGTTGTTGTAATTATATGCAAATTGGAAAAAATTGTTCCACCGGCTTTCTTTGACTCGATGGAACATTTGATATTACATTTCCCAAATGAAGAAAAATGTGGAGGTCTGGTTCATTTTCGGTGGATGTACCCATTTGAGAGATGTATGCAGAAATTGATGGAAAAAGTCCGTAACAAAGCATCAGTTGAAGACTCAATTGCTGAAGCTTATTTTCAAGAAGAAATTGCTTTATTCTACTATCATTATTTTGAATCTGAATATCCCTCAAAATTTAACCGCATGGGATGGAACGAGGGGAATATTGATGATGATATGAACAATCAATTATCAGTTTTCAATCAGCCCGAACATGGCTTCGGTGGAGTTCATGATAGATGGCTTTCAGATGCTGAACATCATAGAGATCATACATATGTTCTACTCAAGTGTGATGAAATGTCACCAATTATATAGCGAGTGATCTTATCCCTTATTCTATAGATTTTGTTACAGTAAATTAATCATATTGTATTTTTAGGTTATATGAAGATCATATCATGAAACAATTTCCACAAATTACAGCAGCTGACTTAGAAGAATGTCGGAAAAAAACATTTGCCTACTGGTTTCAAAAACTGGTAATATACATTCTTTTTTGGTTTTACATATAAAATCAATTTATTACTTGTAATAGTGATAAATTTTTTAAAAAATTTCAGGTATCTATACATGCTGATAAGATTGATAGTCGATTGCGTATATTGAATAGTCTACCATCCAAAATGGTTAAATCTTATAATGCATATGTGGTGAATGGCAATCACATTCATACATGTGCATATGGCGAATCAAAGAAAACAATGAATTGTGGTGCTTGTTTGACGGGATTACATCATAGTGATATTGAAGTTGACTTTTATGGCATTCTTGAAAAAATTATTGAACTGTGTTATTTGGAACAGAATTATGTAATAATGATTAAATGTCAATGACTGGATACAGAGAGAGGCTTGCGTATTCATCCGACTCATGGAATTGATGATATTAAACATAAAAGTCTTCTTGAAGTAAATGAACCTATTTTATTGCCTCATCAGGCTCATCAAATTTATTATGCCAAATACTGTGCAACTACAAAAGAGTTGGATGATTGGTGGAGTATTATAAAAGTTAAATCTCGAGAAAATAGGTTTACTCAAACTGAATGTGGTTCCACTGAAGTGCAAGGAAATGAAATTTTTCAGGACACTCCTCAAAACACATCTTTTTTCACAAAGAGACATGAATATCAAGGATGACACCCCACAGTTAAGGGTCGATGGTGACGATGTTGTCAATGATGTTCAACTGAATTTGAAAAGACAAGAGATGATGACAGTGAAACTAATATAGAAATTGATGATGTTAATGAGGAAGATGAAGACATTTTTATTGAAAACTATGAAGATGATGATGAAGATGAACATTGACATAGTAAAATGCTGGTTAGAATCATAACAAACATATATCTATACATAATAGTTATTTTCAACTGTTTACTAATAACAATCATTTCATGTTTCAGATGGACTCGGAAACGTTTTGTCAGTTGCTGGAGGCTGATCTACCTATGGATGATGAGGTTCTTGAGTCATCTGACTGTTAGGCTGTTGGCACTACAGGGAGCACTCGGAGGGGGTGTGGTCTTTCCAGACTCATGATTCTAGATCCTATCCCGGAGCGATGTCCAACTCTTGGATTCGATGCGCACAGGCGGTGTTATGGTAACCTGTGTATTTTATTTATCTTTAATTATAATTTATTAATATTCTAATTGTTTGATTATTTTTTTCCACATTTTTACGCATATAGATATTGGACATGGAAGTGCTATCTTACACAATTATTTTTCTCAGCCCTGGCTCACATGGTATAAGATTCCCGCTGATGTACTGGCCGCCATATTCGATCATTGGCTGGTACGTAATTAATTATTTTTTATTTTTAAATTTAATTCATTAATAACTTTAAATTAGGTTTTATGGTATCCCATTGATGAGAGAAGGCGTGCCACTATCCATGCGGCATGGGTGGTGTCTGTGCATGAACTTTTCCGTCAGTTTTTGCAGAATTTGAGAAAGACGGCTGTAAAGAAAGCCAGAGTGATAGAATTTGATGAGTCCGGTAGAGCCCACCAAAAAGAGTACATTTCATCTCACGTTTGGTATGGATTATGTACAAACTGGTTGGGTGGTGGGTTTCAGAGGAGATCTACATTGGGTCGACAGAATCGGGGGAGACAAGAGGTGACGCATCGAGCCGGTAGTCGTACATTCAATGCGCACAGAGAGCGTATGGTAAGTACTTTTTTTTAATATTTTATAAAACGTTAAATATACAAATTTTATTTTAATTCATATAGGAAGACGTGCAGCCCGGTATTTCAGCGTACGGCGTTTATCGGAGGATGTACACTGACCGGACTATTGGAGAGATTAGAGGTGACCGCCAGCGTCAGATTGTGGTCAGTATTATTTTCTTTTCAGTTTTCAAATTAAATGCATATAATCTTGTCATTATTTTAATTTCTAATTAAAGCATAAGGAGTCATATGAGGTTGTGACCTCCCAGACACATGCTGAGAGTCAAGACGAGGCGGGTGATCATACTAGTGCCCACCATTTTGATGAGACGACATGGATGCAGGCGACCCAATATGGCTTCGAAAAGGGCCGTGTAGTTGGTATCGACTCTCATTTGACTTCTGCAGCTTATTATGGTACTGCTGCGATGTCGGAGTCTAGCTCGAGAGGAGCTCATGGGGAGACATCATCTTCTGCCTCACAGTATCAGGAGAAACTACGTGCTCAGAGTCAGATTATAGAGGATTTGCGTCAGGGGCAGGAGCAGATGCGTCAGCAGCACGATGAGGAGATGCGTCGATGGAAGGAGCAGATGCGTCAGCAGCATGATGAGGAGAGACGTCTCTATGGGGAGCTAAATCAAGAGTATATAGAGTATATGCGTCATCTGAATCATATTTTAGGGATGAGGTTTCCTCCACCACCTCCTCCAGGTCCTCCAGGTCCTCCAGATTATCCACCGCAGCGATTTTTTAGATATAATAAACATTTGAGTTCGTAGATTATTGTCATATTAATTATTTGCAATTCCTCTTTAATATTGGTACAAATATTACGTGATCTAATTTGTTTCTATTTTTTTAATATATTATTACTTATTAGTATTATTTTTAATGTCTTCTTATTTTAGTAATATTACTTTTAATATTTTATATTTATTGTTAATATTGAGAAGTTTATAATTTTATAACTTTATTAATATTAATAATATCAATATTACTTTTTCATAAATATATATTTTTATTTTAATAATAATAATAATATTGTATTAATTTTTTATATTAATAATATTAGTACTATTATTATTATTTTTTGATATTAATATTTCATAATATATAATATTATATTATTTATATTCATATTATTATTATTTTTTGATATTAAAATATCATAATTATAATATATATATATTTTATTATTAATATTATAATAATATAATTTATTTATATTATTAATAATATTATTATTATTATATAGATAGTTTAATAATAATATTATTATATTAATTTGTTATATTATTAATATTAGTATTATTATATTATATTATATTATTTATATTCATATTATTATAATTTTATATTAATATTTCATAATTATATTTTATATCTTTTTTTATTTATATTATAATAATATAATTTTTTTATATTATTAATATTATTATTATTTTTATATAATATTATACAATTTTTAATAATTATTTGAATTTTTTTTTATTTTTTTTATTATTTTCGACGGGAACATTTGCGACGGGAATTCCCGTCGTAAATGTTTTTTTACTGTACCATTTGCGACAGGACGAATATCCATCGGGAAAAACTTTCTCCGACGGTCCATTGCAGATACCTTCGTCACAAGTATTTTTTAAAATTTCACATTTGCGATGAGATTCTGACCCGTCGCAACTAATATATCTACGACGGCCCGTCGTAAATACCTTTTTTATATATAAACGAAAACTCATTTGCGACAGGGGAAAAATATCGTCGAAAATAATCTTTTTGCGACGGGACCACCGCAAAAACACCTATTTGCGATGCCGTTTTCCGCAACGAGCGATTTGCAACGGAGCCCCGTCGCAAAAGACCTTTTGCGACGGGGCCCCGTCGCAAATCGCCGTTCACAAATATTCAGTTTTCCTGTAGTGCTTAAATCCATCCATGGAAACTATTCTTCTTCATTATCACCATTGTTTAGAAGGAATTATGCTGAAACCTCCACAAAAACCTCCTGACTTGTCAAAACATTAGGAAATACATATCAGTGTGTCTCCTATTTGGGTTTGTATATTTGCAGTCTGTGGTTTCCCACATTTGTTTCATCAAGGGGTTAGGATTCATTGAGTGTATTTTGGTTTATATAATAATAGTCACATGAACATTTCTCCCAGGAATAGTTTTGGGATGTTTTCGGTATGGGGGGTTATGGTTTGGGTCATGACATCCCCATATCATCTCTTAAACCATGAAATTATGTTCTCTAGTCGGGAAGGTTCGGTTCATACATGCTTTTCCATGCAAGAAAATGAGAAGTCTCCCTCTCCTATCAGGACCAATTTTAAGGCATCCATCCTGGTGTAAGCCCAGATCCATTAATGTTAGTGGTTGTAGTCTTGAGCCACTCTAAATCTGTCACCTTCAATCATTTCTTACATTGATCCCATTTCCAATGTAAAATGAATAAAGTGATGGTTCGTCACCTCACCATCTCCCCTTGTTGCCTCTCCCTATTCAACCATTGTCGACGTAGGCAAGTCCTCTTACACCAGTGAAGGTGGAAATGTGTGGGTGTGTTTGTTGAATCACTCACATCCTCTTATTTCTCAAAGCATGTAGGAATCATGTGTGCATAGATATTATTGATGATTAAAACATTTTCAAAAACACCCCTAGTGAATGAACTACAAGTACATTGATTCCACCCCAATTTGGATACAGAGGAATCCTTCTAAGAGCCTTAGATCATCGGATATCCTCTTCATGAGTCTAACCCTAATTCCTTTAATCTGGGAATCCTCCATAATAATTATCCCCAAATTAAACCCGCAAATCACCAAGGAATCTTTTTCTAGAAGTAAGCCAAAAATCATCGATCTCAATGGACTACACTCTATTATGAGACTCATCGAACTATTTGGGAATTGATTCCCATAAAATGGGATATGTAGGAAGCCTACTCGAGGATCATACAAAACCATTCCAATCAACCCTCTTTTCCTTGGTCCATATTCCCACATGGGTCTAATATTACATGGAAATATATATTGATTCAATGTTCCACGGGATTCATATGCATAAGTAAAACAACAAAAATTAATTAAGAACCATTTTCTTAGATGTCCTTAACAAATGACAGTAAAATGTATGGTTAGGTCCTTATCACATGAACTTAAAAGGTATAATGTGTCCCATTAAGCAGCACTAAACTATTAGGGTTCTAAATCCTTTCAAAAAAATACGTAGGTAGACAATTTTATGGGTATGATCCCAATATCAAAACAAAATTTCAACTCCCTAGATAATGATAAATTAAAGAGTTCCCCAATTAGTGTCTTAATAACCCGAATCACCATAATGATGACTAAATAATTCTCTTAATAGTTTATAAGAGGATACCATTGAGGAAGAACCCTGAATTCATATGGATGTCTCCATTAATGAAGAAAATTGAATTCATATGGATGATTATAAATTTTACACATGCAAATAATGGATTGAAAATTCCAAGGTAAATCAATGTTATGATGTGTGAATTAATAATGATTCAAGAAAATATCTCAAATATATAAATAGGGTCTTAGAGTAGACAATAATTTCCCACAAAAAAGTTTTAATGATTCCGACCTCAAATCCTCTTAACCAATGCATGTTCTTAAGTATCATAATTTAAAATTTAATGACCCCCTGCCTTTCAAAAGAATGTCCCTTTTGTAAAATTAATTGTTGGATATTTCATGTTCCATAAATTAATCCAATAGAAACTATATGGAAGCAGTGATTCTTAAACTAGTTCACATGTTCCAAGGAATTACAAAATATATTTGAAATTAATATAGTTATGATATGTATTTACATGTCGCTAATAATTCCAATTTGATTTCCAAATTATGGTAGACCCATTTTCTCTCTCATTAACCCATTTTATGGATTTTTATGTGACGTCATTATGCTAACGATATTTCAGCCCAATTTTCAATGCCAAAAAAATGTGTTGTTGATACCATACTAATTTCATATTAATAGAATTAACATATATAAATATAAAATTAATATAATTGGTACATACATGAATTTATCCCACATTACAAGACGATGGAAAAAAATATGATGTTGAATTAATCTATGTTGGATGATAAATGTACCACATATAAGAATGTGAATGTAGTGAATTGGATGGGTTCACCCATAATTATATAGTTCTCCAATGCAGTGGTAAATTTTTAGTCCCATGACACATAATTTTGGCATATAGTGTGAACCATTTTCATTTATAGGACATTTTCTATCATGATTTCTCAGTAGTTAGGCTTGACATATGTTTATGATACAAGTTTTTTTTTATGTTTACACATTTCCCATGATTCTTTTATGATATCATTATATATCATGTACTATTGTTTTATTTTCATAATATCATCCACTTTATGACCCATTTATATAAATATTTAATATTATGAACTAACTTGTTCATTTTATGGGATTTTTATTCCTTACAATGCATTATATCTCAACCCATTTTTATGTATGTCCATAGGTTATCCCATGGTGTTTTAATTGAGATAATGTTATGAAAGTTTTCAATAAATATTACATTATTCCTTTTTTAAATTATTACATAATGTTCCCAATTCTAAAATTCACTATAATTATCAATCATTGGGGTTGTATTACTTGTAATATTTTTTTTGATAGATAAATAATTGAAGTGTATTAAAAAGTTGGGTTGTAATAGATAGTATCAAAAGAATTATTCATTAAATTTTTTATTACTATTAGAATTCTATTGAGAAATCCTTAGGGACAATAAAATATATGAGAGGGAATCCCAAAAATTTTTTATGTATAGATTATGTGACTTATTATGAAAATAAATCTCTATCTACATCCTAATAATATATATATGGTCCTAGAATATATATACCTAGGTGAAAAAACTCCAAAAAGTTGCATTGAGCCAGACTAGGCTTAACATGGTTCATGAAAATGGGCCTTACTATGCACATAGTTTTACACTACAGTTGGATATTCTTTTATAAAATCACAATCTCATTATGAGCCATTATTAAGGGAGAAACAAATACCCATAATGGTATATATTAGGAAATAATTCATGTTAAACATATATTGAAGCCTAGATATTCAAAATTTAATGAAATAACTATAATTTCAATGTAATCACATTAAGGTCATTGAATTCTTGTTTATGTGTTTAATAGTTTAAAAATATCAATACCTATTTTCTCCATTATTTAAGATAAAACATGGAAATAGGAGGAATGTGATAAACACTTAATTTGATGAGCAATGTGATGATTATCCCATGTAGTTACCAATATCCTTGAGAGAATGAATCACAATATTTGTGATCAAACTCTCTATGTTGACTCAGGTTATGAATTGAAACATGTATCAGGAAGAGTTTAAAAATTTTCCCTAAATGAACAAGATGAAATTGAGAGTATTATGTAGAAAATGAGTCTGTCTTTCAACAGATTGATTGATCCCTTAATTATTGAAAAATTAATGAACTAAATTGAGAAGATAATCTCAATCCATGAATGTTTTGAACAATATAATGTTCAACTAGTTTTCTATATTATTTAGGAAGAACCTAATCTGTGTTTGACATTAGTCAATAATATGGAGAATGAGAAGATATTGAAGTGAAGGGGTGGAAGGAATTTATTAAAATGTTATTATTTAAATATATACCTCACAGTATCTGACAAAAATTGAAATTTAATTCCTTTCTTGCAAGAGAAAATAAAATGAATCTATTTGGGTGTATGTGTAAAACATCAAATGTTGTTAATGACATTACTCTAGATTTTTCATTACCCCAAATGAATGGATTCTCCCTTTATTAGTGGGGTAAAACACAGTATATAGAAATACCTGATGATTCATGACTCAAATAGATAAATATAAATTTTTCTTGATGTGACCTTAATGATGAGATTGAGATCGTTTAATCTAAAGGTTATCAAAGGGATAAGAATATGAAATAATATTTTAATCATATCGGTCTGATGTAGGAATATGGAAGTTCTACAAAATTTTAACAATTAGATTTTCCATGATGTGGAATGAAGCATCAAATATATTTCCAATGGGTATGAGGAAATTCAGTATCTTGAAGCAGGAATTGAACCTAAAAAACAACTGATGACTTGAGAAACCCATTAATTAAATGGAGAAAAATAATTGTCGAGTCAACCCTCAACACATTTTTTTGTTTCATCAACTCAATGGTACTGAAACAATTTTCAATCAAACTAACTAAGAAAGTGTTTATAGAGACAACCAACAACATCTTAAAAAACAAGGGATATATTTATCCATCATAACATCATAGGTGGATACCGACAATGAAATGGTGAAAGATATGATAGTTATTCACTAAAGAATAGAAAATATAAATTATCATTATCATTATACACTTTGATTTATTTCATGAAAAAATAGTAGAATTGTTCAAACACCAAAACAATAATTAAAAGTAGAGTTATTAATGATAATGGAAAATTGGTAAATTATATCATCCCATGTATATAACACCTCCCATTTCAAACATTGTGGGATAAACATCCTAGTGAAGTTTCTCATTATTCCTTTTGGTGGAATTCAATGCAATTAGGGGTGATGATAAAAATTACCAATATGGGCCAACATAAGATTTCATGATAAATAAACCACTCCCTATATTGTGAATCTACCATGGATTCTATACATGTACATGGAGGTGGATGGATCTTCTTTATGTCTAACATCAATTGGATTAATATTATTTCCTTATGAGGAAGCATGTCTATCTCAAATGATTGAGTCCCAATAAGGAACCATCATTGAATACATGCATGTTGTGGTGGAATATTTTAATGTGTTTCCTATGGAATTTCAATGTCTTCCTCTAAGTTGAGATGTTGGATTTTCAATCAGTCTTATACCAATGAAGTTTACATTATCTAACTATCCATATAAAATGGATATTATCTAACTTTTGGATCTTATGAAACAACTATAAGGGAATCTAGATAATGGGTTCATACATTCAAGTGCTTCATCAAGGGGTGAACTTGTCCTCTTCATCAGGAAGAAGTAAGGGTCTATTTACCTTTACATTGATTATAGTGGACTCAAAATGATCATAATAATGAACAAGTATCCTCTACCCAAAATTGATTACTGGTTCAATCATCGATGTGGTTAACTATAATTCCCCAAGTTGGATATGATGTATTGATATTACCATGTTATTGTGAAAAATGTGGATATTACAACGACTTATCTTCATACAAGGTACTAGCACTATGAGTTTGTAGAAATGCATTTTGGACTCACTAATGATTATTAAATATTCATGGACATTATTAACAATTTTTTAAGATATTAACTACACAAATATTTCATAGACATTAATGTTGATATTCTAATTTACTACAAGACCATGGAGAAGAATTTAGAGCATCTACAGACTATGCTACATACCATGAAAAATTAGAATCATTAATCCAATTATAATAAATGTGACTTCCGGTTTAGGTATGTCACATTATGGGGGAATATCATCACAAGAAAAGAAATATCTAAAAAACCTTCAATGATATATGAAAGTGATGGATGGATGAGGCAAACATCTATGATATAAATAACTTTATTTTCATTGGATTACCTGGGTATTATTATCAATTATTGAACACTTTCTCATGATTTAAAAATCTCTAAACAAGATAACTCAGGTAGGAGTCAAATTTTCTTTGACTATAGAATGTGAATAGCAAATCAGTGAGATGAAAATGAGGAGTACCAAAACAACATTTCACACACTAATGATGAGCGGAGAACATTGGGGGGGAGTGATTTTTCTATGAAGGGAATGTCTTCTATGTTAATAAATAATTTCAATGCCTTAGATTATTCTTCATTACAATTTAAATTTAATGAATATAACTACACACCACATCATCTAGAGTTCACTATAGTGATATTTTCATTGAAAATATGATAGCATCATCACCTGGGAGAGATGTATGAAATATATATGAATCAGAAAAAACAAAATTATATATTCACATTGAAATAGTTCAACCAGAATTAATGAAGAATCATAGTGTTGACCAAGGACTATGAATTCCCAATTAAATTCCATCACATAAAAGTGTATAATGTTGAATATTCTATATGTCGAACGGATCCATAATTTTTTAGATGATCATAATTAATAATGATCCTATATTCATAGATATGAAATGGATTGAAATGGGAATCAAAAATGAAGGAACATCATCAATCCTTTCACAAATTATTTATCTGCCATCTCTCATAAAGAGATTAATGGATGTTCAATGAGACGATGTAGGAATTACGAGGAAATATGAAGCTATAAATAATGATAATTCCTCAGATTTCAATGTTAATTAGTAAGATGTTATGATATTTGGGTTTATTCTATATGCACCTTAAAATAATTATTTAAATAAGGGGTTATTGGATTATTCATGTATATCAACCTTCTCCGTCCACCCATGAAATACAATGATGTATCGAGATCTCTAATAACACTAATGGTGGGATGATTTGAAAAACTATATCATGGGCTATGCAACAATATGTATTCTAATAAAAAAATGTGAAATATGAAATCAAAACATCTAAGGGGATGATGAAACCATAACACATACCAACATGGAAATGGGAAGACATTAATATAGAGGTTTTCACCAGTCTTCTGAAGACATACATTTGAATCACGCTATTGGGGAAGTGGTGTGTCGTCCTACAAAGACTACACAACTGAATGTGATTAGAGTGGACTACTCCCTATATCAAATTGCACAGATAAACATTACAAAAGTTGTGATGTTGAATGGAGTAACACTATCGATTTTATCTTTTCAAGATCCTAGATTCACCACCATGTTCTGAAAAAGTCTTCACAATTCTATAAAAACATAATTGATTTTAAAAAATTCTCATCAACCCCGTTCTGATGGAAATTAAGAGAGTACTATCTAGACACTTGACTCAGGTTTAGAGTGTGATCAATTGATATAATAGGATAAAGGGACCAACATCATCCTCTAGTCAAGTTAACAAACCACAATAGTTTCCACTCAAGCATCCAAATGGTTTCCTTTGATTCCCTTTTTCATAAGTGGTGTAAAACATCTTAAAGCTGGGATGTTGTTTGGGAATGAAAAATTCTATTTCTTGATATCATCAATGAAATGGCGGAAAACATTAAGATCATTCAACGAAACATCAAGGCGACTTAGTGTTTATATATGATGCTATGCTAAAAAACATAATAATGACCTAGAGGTTAAGTTTAGAGACAACGTATTCCGTTGTATATATTGATGGATGAAATTCATGAGATTTGTGAAGAAGGGAAATATTATACCAAGATACATTTTCCCCTTGAGATCCTTGATCACATCAGAGATATGGACTACAAACTTGCGGTGCCACCAATCCTATATCAAGTGTGTGATGTATTACATGTAACAATCATTAGAAATCACACACCATACCCATCAAAAACACTTAATATAGATGTGGTACTTTTGGATAATGCCTATTCATATGAGAAGAATCTTACAAATATAATAGATTTTGTGGAAAATGTTCTATGAAATAAGGCAATACACCATGTCATATGTTAGTGGAGTAACAACACGTTTGATGAAGTGATATGATAACTAGAGGAGGTGATGAAATAGAGTTACCCTCACCACTTTTAGAGTATTAAATGAATATTTATAAAGATAAAGTTCATAGGGGGGATATTGTATTGAACCAAAGCGTTTTTAATAAAATTTACCATGTTATTCAATGAAATGAATTATTATGTAATATTTTTATAGAAAGAACATGAACTTATTTAGTTTTTTTAATATATTATTAGATTTAAAAAAAAATTTAATATAATTGTTGTGGATAATTTATCCACATAAAAGTTATCACGTTATTCATATAAATATTGAGTTTTAATAGATCCATTTTACACAGAAAAATGAAGTGATGTCCTCAACCAGTAGGATGGTATCCTGTGAAACCCATATATTAGATCATTCAGGGGATATATCTTTAGTTGGATTTTCTATTTTCCAATACAATGCTAACATCCAACAACATAAATATGATTGAAACCATTTATGTTTATGTTCATTATTATTTACATCACGACCCAAACAATGTTTGATGAACCAAAAAATGAAAGTATCAACATCACACACCATACTATTAGGGTTTTCCCTAGTGTATTAAAAGAATATATACATGAATACGCTAGCATAAATAAAATGTAAATTAATTTTTATATAATAAAGAATATTCTTTCATCCTCATATTGTTACATTATAAATGAGTTTTATTTTGAATTAATTAATCAAAAATTCTATTTTCGGTAAATATTCTAATTCAATTTTGAAAATTATTTTGATGAATTAAGGGAATTTTGAAATAAATAATATTTTAATAATGTATTATTTGTAAATAATTTTTATAAAATATAAATTTTTAAATAATTTAAATGATTTTAGATGTAATTTTTATAATGAATTGAAAACACTTATTATGAAGACAAAATCATTTATTAATAGATGAATATTTTATTTTAATGTGAACATTAACATATTAAAAAATAATTTAGATAAAATGAAAAATATTTTTCAAATCCGAATGTAAAATTTATCTAATAGTGCTCATAAATTTATGGGATAATATATTTTTTGAAATAAAAATTAAATACCTTGTAAATACCCAGAATGATCTGGGTCAAGACCATTATTATTAAAATGAATGAAGAAATGAGTACATGAAATATTACGAGATGTAAGGAAATCCCACAATCAAAATGAAATAATAGAAACTCAAGAATAACTATAATCATGCTCAAAGTTAGGACCAAAATCACCAGCATCATCAGTAGACTCCCAAATTGGCTATGAATTCCAGTAATTAAGATGTGTAATACACTATTACATGACATTATCCTTCACTAGAGTTAATAGAGACTATAAATAGGATGCGATTTTCCCATGCCATTTATTGGAATAACTATGACCACCCACTTTAATATTTTTGGATTCCTACCTCACCTCTATTCTTTATGATGCATCAATACATCAGGAGAACCCATTTCATCAAGAATATCTTTAAATAATGACATTCACTACAATAAAAATAAACAAGTTATGCAAAACTATTAAACTCTATAAAATTATTTGACTTATCAGATTTCTAATCTAAAACATTAGGTGACTAATGAAAACTATTTTTCGTTTGATCCATTTGAAGAAATTCATTATCTACCTTCTCCATTCATGATATAATCCCCTCATGAATTTCATCCATGGCCTACACAGCCACATCCCACTACATTGTCTTTAGTCTTTCGACAAATCCAAAGCATCTATAAACTCATTGGTCATACTGGTTGAGTCATCCACATGCTCATCGGATTCAACATGAACATCAGTCTCAATAATTCCTATCCCACTGGGGATATAAAGATCATAAGGACTACCCAAGACAAGGGAAATTCTATCTCAAATAACCATTTCTATATGCATATCATCATCATGAGATACCTAAGCCACATTTTATGAACAAAGCCTCTATTTACCAAATCTCTGCACGTGGATATCAACTGACTAAGTATTTCCCTTTGTATCCTCTTTTCCAATAGCCATTGCCAGCTACCCATTAAATTGGCCATATTTTTCAACACCAAAATTTGGGAAACTCCCCAAATCATTGGAGAATCAGAAATACTTGATTTCATGCTTCTTTATAATAGGGATCCATATCATGATCATAAGTATGAAAAAACCTCATAGACAGCTAATATCCTATAATTGACTAGATGATAACCTATAATACTGTAGATATTTTAGAAGTTAGCAATCCTCTTATTAATTATTTTCAAATAAAATAAATAATCATTAGTTGACCAAAAAACTTGATCAACCTTGTTTGAGCCCAAATCAAACTCCTATAAAAGTTTGGAAACCACCCAAACCATTTAGTCTCGGTTTTCTGATCAATTTTTATAGTGAGACCAATCAAAATAGAAATATAATAATGGTTCATTGGATTCCATATGATCCAATGAAGACCATAAACCTTTTCCCAGATTTGAGAACAAGAGTTACCTGTAGCCAAAATATTTAATTTCATATCACATTCATTAATATTTAGTAATCTATAATTAATAGAAACATAACTGAACCCCCATGATCACATATTCATCTACAAAGAAGGAAAGAGGATATGATTGGACCGACATCCCAGTGAAGTACATCTCTAATTACCAAATCACCAAATAACCTATAGCTGGTACACCAAATCACAAATCTACAATGGAATGGATCAACTATGTAAAATTATCTAAGAAAATATTTAATGTTTACTAGATTCAAGTATATATGACACTGAATTTTGGTCATCCTTTTCATGGGTGATGCTTCCCTTATGAAAAATGGGGAAGGTAATTGACCCTACGAAGAGGGAGAAAGAACATGTTCCCACCTCAATCATGACCGGATCATCGCAATATTTCATCTTTTTCCAACCCGATCCATTCAAACCCACAAATAAGCACTCAGTGGTAGCACCAATCGATTCCAACCACCGCATCGATGGACTAACACCTTTCTTAATAGGATCCTCATCCTTCTGAATGATATTTTCATAGGAAACCTACATATAACTGAGAAAGTGAGGGATCAACGTATACATTAGATGAGAGACAACCCAAAGAGAATCAACATCAGAAAAAGCCAAACCATCACTAGAAGATCCTCATGACCTATAGAAAATCTTGACTGTCGTAGCGTGAGTAGAAAAACTATATTAGCATCAATTCTATTTCTAGAACCATCAAAGCGTGACCAAACCATAAATCCAAACTTAGTCGGTGCATCATGAGAAATCCAAACCATATTGTCTCCACTTTGAGATCTGATAAACCATTATAAGCTTCCTATCAATCCAATCGGTGATGACAGAATCCAAACATCCATGATTGACAAGTGTTTTCTCTATTCTTCACTCTTAAATACTATATAAATAAACATTCTATATTATTACATCATAATGAACACAATGTGATAAAATAAATTCTAAAAATGGAATCAATGAAAAATATATATTATATCATTAAAATAATTATATTACATGTTTTATTTATTATAATAATAAAGTCATTATGATTCCTCCAAAACCAATAATATATTTTATGGTTTTTTAAATCATTTCTTTAATAGTACTCTCCTCCCCATAAGTTAGGGAATTATATTATTTTTTACGGAAATTGGACTTATGAAATAATTGAAACCAATATCAATTGGTAGATTATGTGGGAAAAATTAGGATGGTCTTGGTTTTTTTATTTTATTATATAGAGTTAAAAAATCTTTGAGAAAAAAGGATGTAGTCCCCACTAATTTACAATATTAAAATAAACAATAACCATTTTATCATTGTTAAAAATACTTTTTTAACTTCCTTAACATTTCTTTTCATCTTTAGAGTCCCCCCAAGGCCCCACCAACCTCTCATGTGTCTCCCCACAAGAATTTAGTGTCACAAACTCAAAAAAGGGATTCTGAAGTTAACAATTTATTCATGTTTCATTATTATCTTAGTCCCCTTATTTTCAATTCCTATTATCGGGATATGTATATAAATTTACCCAAAACATCACTTTTTCTTTTCAAATTATGTAATTCCTATTTAACAATCACTAACCCATTTTGTGATTTTTTATGTGACATCGTTATGAAACAGAATTTGGCCTAAATTTTCCATGCCATAGAAATTGTATACAGAATACAATACCCAATTCATATCATTGGTATTCAGAATTAAAAACGTACAATTATTTTACATGGGACTTACATATATGTATTTAAAACTATTTTATCATGGAATTACATATGTGGATAAAGGAATCCATGTTTTATATTATATCTGGCACACTTAAGAATGATAATTAAATAAAATTGATGGGTGCCCCAAATATTATATAGGGCTCCAAATAATTAGTTAATTTTTAGTCTCATGAGATATCATTTGTGAAAAGCGAGTGAACATAATTCCTCTATGAAATTTTTTCCATCATAATGTCTGGGAATTTGGCATTAACCAAGGTTTATGATTCATTTTTTTACGATGTTTACAAATTTAATCTATTTACATGATTTTATCATGGTATATCATGTTTTATTGTTCATTTTAATGAATCTCAAACCTATTAGGGCCCATTGATATGCATATTTCCTAAAATACAATAATTTATTCATGTTATTCCATGTTTATTCCCGTACATGTCTTTATATTTCACCCTTTCTTATATATATTCCTAGGTTAACCCATGTTGTTTATTGGGAAATCATGATAATGAAGTTTTCATTAATGATGTTGTTTTTATAATTTGAATTGTTAGGTAATGTACCTTATTCCATAATAATCTAGACTTATTTATTATCCAGGTTGTATTAACCATACCTTTTTAATAAATAAATTATAAATTATTATTGTATAGTAGGGTTGTAATAAGTTACATATAGATAAACATTATAGGATATATATTATTAAAGTGGTAAGGTTTTTTGGACATTCAAATTAAATTATATCTAATTGAGATAAGAGGATTACCTCGATGTTTTTAGAAGACTTCAGTTTGATCTAGATAAATAATTCAGTTTTAGTACGACCTATCATCCTCAAAAAATGATCAGTCTAATAGAACCATTCAAAATAATGACGTTATATTGAGTTATTTCACCATATAATTCAATGTTGGTTTGGATCACCACCTTCCATTTTTTGGAATTATAATATCACCATAGATCTATCATTAGTATTTAGATTGATTGTTATGAAGCACTCTAGGGAATAATGTGTAGAACATTAATTTTTTTAAAGAAATTAGATAAATAAAGTTAATGGGGCCTCACGTAGATGAGTAAATGTAATAGAACAATAGAGACATTAAGTATCATATAAATTTACTTCAATAAATTAAATATAATTACACTAAAACTTATATGAATTACTTTTATTTTGAAGATGGTGAAAATATTTTCATATTAATATCTCCCTAGAAGAGAGTGAATATATTTGGATATAAGGGAAATATGATATCTAAGTACATAAGTCCCTTAAAAATTATTGATCTCTTATGATGGTATCCTACTGACTGGAAATTATATTGAATCATAAATAGGTTCATGACGAGTTCAATTTAAATCTCCAAATAAATTAAATACATAATCCCTAAAATATACTACACTCAGTGGTCATATTGGTTGAGAAATATCTCTATTATGAGGAACATAGAGTAGATATTTTGTATCATATTGAGATAGTTATATGGAGTAGGAACACTCAACTTGTTAGTGTATTATGGTGAAACATCATATTTGAGGATGTCATGCATCAACTAAAGGATATAATGAATCAATCATACGCTCATTTTTTGTATCAATGTAATTAAATTAGATGGATAAATTATTTTTATGTGAGGGGGTGAATGTAACAATACTTAGATTATATGAACTACATTTTTCTAATAAATTAATTTCATTTCAAGCTTGTCTTACACCCATCAACAAGCCTAAAAAACAATGATAATATTTTATATTATTATTATAATATATAAACATCTAGTAGATAGATTTGATGGTATGAATAAAAACAACAATATTATGAAAATATATGTGTTTCACAATAATAACATTAATTCATTGGTTACCAGTTAATTAAAATTAAAAATGATAATTGTCTGAAAATAAAGGATTTATTTGAATAAAAATCAGTTATTATATACAGATGGCATTTTTATGATAATAAATTAAACATATCACTATTTTCAAATTGTTTGAATGATATATATATATACATTTATAATAATCAATTATTTTTTAATGAATTCATCTAATATTTTTTATTTCATAGGATGGAAATTAATATAGATTCATAATTAAATATTATATTATTGTAAAACAAATTGTTTTTTACAGATATGAAATAAAATTAATCTCTTCCACTTATAAGTATATAATTTTTTCAATTAATTTCATACTTTAAATTTGGAGGTTGAATTTTGGTAAATAGGTTGGCTTTTTTTTCAATATTAATATTAACATTACAAACATTTATCACCTCAATATTGGATTAATCATGTTATTAAAGATTAAAACTATATGAAAAGGTACTAATTTATCATAAAAGTTCTTATTGGAGGAATATAATTATAACCTTAAATTATTAGGTGAAAAAGTAAATTTTTTAATAGACATTTTACCATGAAAATAACTTTCTTAATATTTTTTAAAACGAAACATACAATGATTCACTCTTTCAGTTTTAAATAAAATATATGAATTAAAATATTCAAAAAAATAGTTAACATTTAATCATGATATTTATTTTTGGATTAATTAAATTTTTACATGTTATAAATTTATGTTAAATCTTAAGTTATTAAATAATGACCTTAAATTCTTATAAAACAATATTTTAATATTTTCTATATTAATTATCAAATATATTATATGATTTTATATGTGATTTAATTTTAGTAATAAAATGTGTTCCATGATTGTTTTGATTAATATGTAATACTAGTTTAATTTTAATGAATTATATCTTAATTCCAATGTTTTCTTAATCTCTATTCCATTGAATTAAATGAGAACTGTCAAAATTGATGTTACATATATTTTATCAAAATAATATTTTAATAAATTTATTAAACAACCTAGATATTATAAAATTGAAAAAATGGAAAATATAGAATTTATAATTTAAAAACATCCTATATATAGTAAATTTATGACCATTATTATTGAGATTTAATTTATTATAATTGATTATTTTTAGGAATTCAATGTGTGTCTTATCCCTTCCCTCTAAAAGGACCCCCTAATTATATTCTACACATCATGTTTATCAAAATATCTCAACAATCCCTGAACAAATTTTATTCTTGAAATTCATATCCACATTTCCACATGTTTATCTACATGAAATATCATCCCTATGTTCATTAAGAAATGATATATAGGAGGTTTTTCAAAAGAGAGGTAATTGTCTCACACAACATCGTTCAATTTATTTCATCGTATAAATTTCATAAATCTATTAAATTTTATATAATAAATGTTGTCCCTATATTTTTTAAATATTTATATTATTACGAAACAAATATTATCCTCCCTATTTACATTAAATGGGGAGTGGATGTTGTGCTCATGCCTATATATGGGTTACCATCTCCATGTAGCTTTTCAATTCATTTTCATTTACCATATATCATTGATGTTTATTATGAATGGTTTAATTTTAAAATATAATATTTATTACACATTTATTATTTTGAAATGATAATTTCATATATATATTCTTACAATACAAACTGATTGAAAACAGTAATGTCGATCATGCATACGTATGGACAACCACCTCCATCAGATGATATGATTCATTTTTCCTTTCAATTTTACATTGACAGTAATGTTGATTAATATAGAAAATATATATGATTTAAATTATTTAATAATTTTTTGACCATTTAATTTTTATTTAACATTCTATAATTCAATTCATTGACAAATGAATAAAACGTTCATATGTATGTATAGCCTACTACACCCATGAATTGTTTTAGTCATTTTTTTGTGTCAAATCTTATGGATGAATCTACATATTTCTATGTAATAAATATATATAATATTATATAAATATATGTGATCATGGTATATAAGCATAATAAAATTTAATTTATTATACTTGATGATAAAACTACTTTGAAGCAAGTGTAACACAAGTTAATGGATTTCCAACTGACACTAATTTATATGGTACATATGACACATACAAAATATGTTTCTTTAGTGTGCTATATATAGTACCCATGAATGTATTATATGATTCTAATTAATATATATGTGGGATATTAATATTAATATAAATTTATTCATTCATGGGATCTATGATTCAATAGTTCTGAAATCGGTAGTGGTCTTATATTACAATCTCATTTTTATCAATATTTTTTATGATTATGTTTCCAATGATAAAATATTATAATTTTATTCACACAAAAATTATGAAATTTGTTATACAATTTTTACTCCTTAAAAAAAATGTTTTTATTTTATTTAATTAACATTAAGTGCCCAGAAATTTGAAAATGTGTTTTTAAGAAAAATATAATTTATTTCATTATTTCGCCAAAAACCCATATTTTCCAATAACCATGTTCTAAAAAAGGTTTTTAAAATTATCATATGTTTTTTTATATACATTTTATAAATGATTGAATTTGAAAATAATTGTGTAGAAGGAATCTTTTTTTTGTTTTATGAACAATGTTCTTTATGATATATTTATAAATGTATAAATGGAGTGATTTATTTTAACTTATGTCATACGAATTAAATTTACATATGTCATGACAACTCAATAATTTTAATTTTCTTTTAACAGTTTCCATCATTATTTTTTCAATAAAATTTATTCCTTAATGTTTATGAAATTTTTTTATTTAGAAGTTTTTATTTCACAATGGATATGATAATATCCAAAAATAATAATCAATTTTATCTTTAAAAATAATTTTTGATCAAAGATAGTAAAACTTTATGCCACATACAACATATTGGGGTAACTATCCCATGATAACATCATTATGTTATCTATGTATGGTTTATATTTATGATGACATGATTTCTATAGAACACATTTCATCTCCACATGTTATGATATGATGAAATGCTTTTGAAACCCATTTATCGATATGGTTTATAGTATGATAAATGTTTTATGATGTTTTTGAAAAAATATATATGAATTTAATTTATGATTGGTTGAACCAATATCTCCCTATAATGCATTGGGTAATTATTAATGTTCAATGAGATAAAAGTGTACATTGATGTTATCCCAAACACAATAAAGGGTAAACAAAATTTTATCCAAATACCAATGATGGTACATAGGTATTTATCCTAATAATAATATGTTTTTAATTTATTTGATGATATCATTTACATAAGGGTTTCTATGATAAGTTTTTTCCAAAATTCAATGTCTTATGAAAATTTTATGTATTCATGGATAATTCTCTTTTATTCCTTTATAAATCATTCCTTATGAACAACCATGAATTATTATTGGACACAATATTATAATTTATAATATATAGGGAACATAATTCAAATGTTAAAAATATTTTTAACATTCCAATATTCTCATTTTTTGGATTATTTGAAAATTGATATCACCCATGTAAAAATTACGGGGATTTAGAGATCACTCATTCTTTGGTTTCGTTTTACATTGTTATGAAGAAAGTTATTATGGATGATATTTATAAGAAGAGTGGTATTTTTGAAATGCTAAGTGGGAAATGGTGTAGTTCACTTATGAACTATATTTTTATGAATTCATGTTTCCAATGGTTCTAAAACCATACATTCTGGAATGAGTCATCATGTTATATAATGAATATTCTCTTAATAAGATGTGATGTTTCTATGTTAAAATTAATTTTCCATATTATCCTTCATATAAATTAGGTTTTCTCACATTTTATATATAATAATCACACTCCATTATCAAGGATTGATATATTTTTTAAGGCCAATCCTACAGTGTTTTATTTTCATGGATTCTATAACGACCGAGATTGTTATCATAGATTATGTAAGATATTCAGAATTTCAATTGTTTTCTTATTCCATTATAATTTATAATAGTTTTCCTTTTACAAAATTACAATAATTGAAGATCATATGTCTTTGAGTATAAATTTGGTGGTGTATGAGTTATCTCAAATATTTTGATCATTATATTTTGGTGTGCATTGTGTGGTCATGACTACGTCACTATGTATTTGACCTAATATTAAAATTTAATGTTATTATTCCTATTTCATTAAATTGAACCTATGAGTGGTATAATAAATACATGATTTTGTGTAAACTATAAATTGTTATCTACCCATGATGTACTCCCTACCGTTGTAAGTGTGTGGGAATATAAAATAAAAAACCTTAGGGGTGCCTTAGATAAATAATGTGACAATATTCATTTGACTAAGTATATAGATTCCCTTATATATGTATATGACATCGGGAAAATAAATGTGAATATAAAGGTGTGTCCCTTTGTGTGTCATAACTTAAGAAAGTGTACATTTATGATGTTAGGGATTCAAAGGAGATGCCATGGTCTTAGGTGATGTACTTTTTAATATCATTTAAAATGGAAATTTGTGTTTTTAAATATGGAAACATTTATAAATGGGTATGATGAAAAATAGTTTGGGATACCATTGAAAAATTCACTATGGTGTTATATTATGTTACATTATTTGGGACAATGGGGGGAAATATTGTATGGTTGTGGATGATACAACACATTTTTAGATGTCTAATAGAATCCCCACATGGATTACATAATGTAAAATGTTTTTTTAAATCAAAGGGATATCCTCTAGGAGTTTGTATGATGTAACATGGTTTGGGATGCCCTTAAAAAACCCCATAACATATTTTTGTGGAACAATTTTTCAGATGTCCACCATGGGTTTAAATATTAATTCAAGGATTGGAGTGTCTTGGGGTACCCACACATGGAGTAGTAATGACTCATATTTTAGAGTGAATTGGGGAAACCACCATTATATTTATTTTTAATTAATATTTTTTACACCATCAATACTCTCCTAAGGTTCATTTTGTATATATATATTTTTATGGACCGATTTTTCATAAAATTATTATGAATTTGGTATAGTTAATATCAAGTGTAAATTCAGAAAACATGTACCAATGTTGGTTAATTTATTTATAGTGTTCAATTATTTAGTAATTATTTAGAAAATGACTATCCTTCTCAAAAGTGATATGTTTATAAATTTTGTTGGTTGTGGATAACAATTTTATTGTCACACTCTACTCTATCATTCATTAGGTACCTAGGAACACTTGATTGTTGTATAATATGAATTTGTAACGTTCCATGTGGATGACTTCTAATTTGGGGTATAATGACAGTGTATGGGAATTTCAGACTTCTAAAAGACTGAAGATCATTTTCATGGGTTTTCCATGTTTTTCCATTAGGTATTTTGGTGTTATTTGTATAAGATCAATGATTGATGTATTGCATTGTGGATTTGGATATAAAATGTGGTTTTATTTATTTATAGGCACTTTCATGGATGTTTCATTACATCATTATCTAGATTCCATTTATGATTTTATTTATTTATTACATTTTTCTTCTCAAATATGTGGGTATAATCTCCCCGTTGTACCACTATAGACCTGTACTATTAGTTTTCTACCTCTTGTTTATTAGGAAGGATGTACGAGGTCTTGTTCTAAACCATGTCCGGGAACCATTTGAGTGGCATAAGTATAAGAACATTCAAATATCATATAAGAGTTATCTATATTTTTTTACTATGTGGGTAAGAGTAAAAGAGTTAGGGTTTTTTAATAACATAGTATAGAACATGTTCCTTGGAGGGTCCTACCAAAATATGAGTGGAATTACATAATAACTATAATGTTACTTCTATTCAATTAGATCGATTTTACTATTGATGTTTTTAACCTCGAGTGATATATTTGACTATGAGGTTATAGATTCTTGTGATTTTATCTATGGACATAATTGAAATAGAGCTCATGTATATGAATTATAATAGACACATAGAATCTAGTTATCGTTTGTGTAACTTATTATATTTTTTAACATAGACTATAACATGATTAGGTAATTGGATGTGAATACATCCATTTATATGATGGTTTCCCATGTGCATGTTGGAACCATTAAAAATGTCACCTATATTGTTAAATTATCTGTTATGAGATCATTTCTAAGGATTATTATATGTTTTTAGATAATGTAAATTCCAATTAATATTTATAAATTTTGTTCCGAAATAAATTGTACATTACATTTCATTAAATTGATGCAATTTAATGAAATGTTCTTATAGTATACCAACATGATTGCAAATAAAATAGTTCCCTAAGACAGTGGTCAATAACACAAAAAGTGTGCCTCTACCTAATCGAGAGCTTGTATACTAGTAGTATGGGTAGAATTGTGGTACATTGGAGAGACTATACCCACTACAATATCAATATATATAGTAGATGAAATAATAAATTATGTTAGAAGAATAGTAAACAACTAAAAATTATAAATGAAGAGTAATCATGATTTAATATCAAATAATGTATAGAAACAAACATACACTAGTATAGAAAAAAATATAAAATGAGAACACAAAATATCTCCATGGGAACATCCACAAGCATCTATTGCACTGGATCATTCCTTTTCTCTAAATCTCCCATGTACAAGAATAACACCACTATATATGAATTTATCCTAGAAACATGTTGTATTTTTTATTACCAAATGGTGGATCGAATATAGAGTTATATACAGTAATTAGGCCACCTTTAATGGTGGATACCATAATCCAATTCATTTTTATTAAATAAATTAGTGTGTAGGTAAATCAATATTAAGGAAGTGTAATAAATGTAATTATGAAAAGACAGTATTGGCTTCCTCGAGGACAACTATTTGACCCTATATTCATTGGCATAAGAAGGACTATCTATGAACACCATATATAATGTTTATATATATATATTTATATGATAAAATCATATGAATAAGTATTCATTAAATAGTATGGACTGTAGATTACTTCTAAGTAATGAACACGAGAGGATAAAAAATCAGGCAAAGGATGTTATGCCTATAGTGTCATACCCATTGATTAAAATATAATGGATTCCATTACTGGGTTCATGATGCTCATGAATCATAACACAATGGACTCTATGCTAATGGATTAAACTCCCGAATCTCATAATGTGATGGATTACATACTTTAGTATCATAATGTAAGGGACATCATGCCCAAGTATCATATTATCCGAGATTGAGAGACCAATTATTGAATAGTATGGTATGTCATGCTCAAATATTATAGTTAATGGACACCATTATTGAGTATCATAATTTAAGAGTCTACATGCTCTATTATCAAAATGTACGGGGTTCTTTGACAGAGTTTCGCAATATAATAATATAAATATCCCATGATATTAGTAATTATAGTTTACTAAAAATGAATAAATAAGAAATAGGCCATGTCCTTGAACATTACATATGTCCATTAAATGTTAAATGATATATAAGGGCATGCATGTAATATGTCAATATATCACTCGTATTATCCTTAAATATCACCTTTTTTAGATACGTCAGTGCCACTCAAAGGATGTTTTAATAAAAAATTGTTGTATCCCATAATATAATTTATTTAATTCAATTTAATAATTTCATCAATTAATGATTTTCATGACACATAATATGTTGATTCTATATGTGTATTAATAAGTAGAAATATGTGAATAAACAACATACATGATAGGGTTATATAGAAAAACATGGTAATCATTGATTCCACGTGAAAAGTATTCAAATATGCCTTATGTTGTAGTTTAGGTTCGGCTTTCATCCTCTAATGATATATAATGGTCTCGTATCATCACTAAACAAGGTCTAGGTAATTAATTTAAGTAATTTACTAATTTAATAGGAACCAATAGAAAATATTTGCATGATGCACCACAACGGTAATTTATAGACAATATATATCTAAGGGAATATAATATTGACTACCTACTTCATTATTTTGAAAGTTCAATAATCTAATAATGAGCCTTGATTTGATCTATAACGAGGGAAATTATATGTAACTTTAAAAAATAGAAAATAGGGTGAATTACATAGAATAAAGATATCATCGTAGATGATGAGATGAAATAAGAAATGAATCACAATAGTAAAAGAATAAATGATACACATCCAACACAAACATTTAAAATTTATTAAGAGAATGTATGCGGTAGATTCAAAAAGAAATTGGAGAGGGAGAGCTATGTGCATAATTTGGAGCCGCCGGATAAATGGGAGGACAAAATTGGGTCATCCCATTTAATTATTTAAGGAAAACCTAAAATTTACACATTAAATGAGGGGAATGATGAGGTTGATTTTTTTTTCAAATAGTGTCCCTACTGTGAAGCTCCTACTACCAAATAGATATACCCTTGATGGTTTGGATTCATAGTTAAGAAAACAATCCACCAACTATGCCCTTAGAACTATCAGACTCTACATACTACACATGGAATTCTTATGGTTAAAAAACTAACTGAAATAATTTAATATAAGCTACAAAATTAATTAAAATAGAAATTATATGATTGATTTCCCACCATGGAATGTTTCACAAACCATGTGACACACTCATAATGGGTTGCATGGCGTCACCAAAGGGGCCTCACGATTTAAATAAATTTTGCACCTTATCTATTTCAACAAGAAAGTGAGATTTTAGAGGCTTGAAACTCCCAAAACTAATCTTAGATCCGGAGACACTTTTTATCCTTTAAAAATAATTAAAAAACAAATTTTATAGTGTAAAATACTCAAAATTATATTTTGAGACATAATTTATGGTTTATCCCATCCACCAAATGAAATGTTCACAAACCATTGAAAATAATTAACAAATATAAAAAAAAGATCATAAAGTCTCCAAACCATATATATTATAATCAATGAGAATCCATTGAAAAATAATGATGACATCACCTAAAAATCTTGTTTCATGAAGATTCATTCAAAGTGTTGTGTAGTGTTTCTAGACTCTATACACACTTCTATGCATCTCAAGAAGTATATTTTACTAATGATACTAATACTAGATAAAATTATAAAACACATGAATACATTATGATGAAAACTACTTGATCCCATCATCTACAAGACATTATCACATCGTTATATCATTATATCTTACTTCATACGTCATTCCCAACCTTTAGTTTTAGTTTAAATATGCAAATTTCTGAGTCTCGGTCCTCACACCATATAATTTCCAATTGAACATATTTTTATCTATCCAGTGAAAATCATAAAACATTTTAAAAAAACACACATACAGAAAGTACTCTTGTTTCTGAAGCATATTGAAATATTTTCACTCTAATTGAATCAACTCAAAATATCCTCACCTAATTTTCATTAAAACACCATGATAGACCTCTTATATTTCACATGTACAATCTTGATGGTGTAGCCGATGTGATTTACACACTGACCACATCCCTATATTTGAGATAATTTAGTTAAATATTATTTTCTTCAAATAATTTAGGATAATTATTATCTCTTATAGATGACACATCATGAATAATGTTTTTGAATCCCCAATTCCAAAGCACACTCAGATCATTTCAAGAATTCTCATCAAATATTTTACCTAACATCAAATGGAATATCATTATTGAACCATCTCTGAAGAAAAACATCATTGTTCTAGAATACCAAAACTGACAATTTTCAAATCCAATAACCATAGATCATCAAAAGGTACACCGGGTGATCTCTCATATATCATTAGAGGTGGAATCCATGTAGTTTTTTATATTATTGAAAAAAAGTGTGTGGAGACCCATCAATAAAGGGGGACAATATTTAAATACGTTTATTGGTTAGTTGGGCATGGAGGAAAAGTATTTGTTAGTTGATTTATACACCTGTAATAACAACTAGAATGATAGGTATCATATGTTGTTCCTTTTAGATTGCTGCACAAAAAATGTACATGCCATTGGTATTTTTTCTAATGCCAAGGTAACCCACCTTCATAGAGTTCATTTTTTATCTATATGATTATTATTTCTCTCTCCACAACTAATTGATGAGGGGGATTCATATTCTAATTTAGTTTGTGGATAGATTCTGTAGACTATCAATAGGTGGTTCAGTCTTCTTGGAGAAAACTATTCCAAGGCAAAATCTATAAAAGTCATCATAATAATCCTAAATAGATCAAAGGATATTTTCTCTCCTTGGAAAACAATAAACCTTAACTGTTCTAAGCTGTAAAAATAATTAACACTACAATAAACTGGTCAAAATACAGAATAGAGAATAATTTCGGTGAAACATATTTTAGAGTGTTATCCATAAAGAAGTTTTTACTATCATAAATGATCATGGAGCAAGAGAGTATATTACATGAAAAATTAAAAATTAGGTGGGTCAGATAAGGTCATTGGAACTAAATATTTTTCAAATCCAATATCAAGTATTGGAAAAGGCTTAATTATTTGAACATTCTCCAGGATGATGGGTCCTACACGAATGACCATGAGGTGGTGGGGAATATGGCTGAAACACACAATAAATCCCTGTTTGTTGGAAAAATATCAAAACATGCATTTTTGCTACCCAATGGGTGTGTTAATTTTTTTATTTAATACGAATCAGGGTTTCTACTTATGATAATTCCCTCCTAGAAATAATTCCAAAGGATTAGGATATTCCTACTGTTGTCAAAGCCCCCAATACTGATAGTTCACCTGGACCAAATGGCTTCACTATATCCTTCTGTGTTGCCTCATTGGACATTGTAAAGAGTTGTCCAGTTCATTCAGTGTAGGATTTTTCTGAGGCAGTCACCTCGCCCTAGTGGGGTGTTCCAAAAAATAGGGTTTAATACAAAAGGTTAAATACCCCAGATTACTAAAACATAATAGACCATCAACAACATTATTATTCCAGTCAAGGTCTTATACAATATCATTAATAGTCAGCTAATAGTTTCCTTAGAAACACGGGTGGTTGAAGAGAAACTTGGGTTTATTAGAGGGATTTCAATCCAAGGATCTGTAGTCTTGGAACAGTTGATGGATACTGACATAAACAACAAATTCGTTGGATATAATTCTATGCTCATAAATGATATGGAAAAATCCTATAAATGTATATAATGAAAATTCATCATAAATTTTTTAGTCCCATTTTTTATTCATATATTTATTTCCATCTATACATTTGTTTTATATACTCTTAGATGGACTTTTCCTTCATTTAGGGAAACATTGAATTCCTACAATTAGTGTGGGGATTGTTCCAAGGATACTCAATCTTACATAGACATTTTATTTTCATTAAAAAAATTATTATTTTGTATATAAAAAAAATCATTTTTATGGATTCAGTTATCTATTCCAGAGTAGGGAAAAATACATTAGGGTTTCTCATTTCATGTGTACAGTCAACACTATAAGCTTTATCAATGGCGGTAGAATATCTATTTTTGTTATTAAAACCATCTTGGAAGAATACAGAAAATGGAGTGGGGATCATATCAATTGGGATAAGAGTATATACTACATCTCCTCTTAGTTCTCATGGGGATGTAGAAACACCATTAAATGGATCCTAGATACCCCCATGAGGGTCTTTCTGAGGGAATAACTTGGGGACCCTATTTAAGATGGAATAATCGACAACCATCATGTTGATTGAGTAGTTGAATGTATCAATAACTAGTAAAAATTATGTCCAATAATTGGGTGGTAGTATTGTGATGTTCAACAACATTCTCACATCCATCCCCATTCACAGTCTCTCATCCCTTAATATTCTGGAATGGGTAATTTTTTATAACGGAAACATCATGGATAGTTTCCTATAATAATTTCACTCAAAAGGTAAATCCCAATGGGAAACATGGTCTTTCTTTACTAGGACATCCTGTTAGGGGGTATCAATGTTAGTAGTGTTTGATAAGAGTTTATTGGGTTTCTTGAGAATCCTTTTTGGGTGGTGATTGACAGTCAATGTATGTTAGAAAATACTCAGGATACTCAAATATGGGAATAATCTTGATGACCGGAAAAAGTATTCCTCTTTGATGTGGTATGTGGTTCAACCCCACCTACTACACCTTCCCCACTTTCCCATTGGATCCTGGGGAGTGGTGATATATCATTCTGGAATCTGAACTTTTCACGTTCCACCTTTAGATTTGTGTGCTTCCCAACTCCTAAAATGACATTAAAACAAGACAAAACATCACCGGGATTCACTCAGGTAGTGTTGGGTGATAATCAACAAACCCGAAATGAGATTATAGAGATTTTTTCAGATCATATAAAATGATATTTTACTTGTACATGCTTGGAATTCTATTTTTAAGGGAATATACATGTCATAAGTTTCCACATGTTGTGAGATACATGAGGGGAGATCTATTGGGTTCAAATAAATCACCGAAAATCCAAATTTTTTGTTTTGGTGCATTCAGATTGATGTGATTCCAAATGATAATGAAGTGAAATGAATGTGAATCCATGTGTCTTTGAAATGGTCATTCTATGTGAATCCTCATGAAGAAACAATTCTTTACATGCTTCATGAGGGTGATTTTTTCGGAGAGAATTCACATTCATTTGGTAAGATTATATTGATCTTTTGTTGGATGTTTTAAAATGAATTGATCATGACTAGATTTTTATAGGATTTTCATAACAATATAGTGGAAACAAAAGTATGTTCCTTGATACATGATTCTATATATCGGTGCATTTGGGAAGCCAAAAGTAATTCATGATATGAAAGAGTATTTATTTTGAATATAAGAGTGGTCTTCAGAGCCAGTAGAAAGCTACTCGACATGACCCATATCATATCCAACTAGGTGGACACTACCTAATTTAGGTCCCTAATGCATAGATGATCGTATCATATTCCAAATGTCACTCCTCATGTTTGGTGGATCTATTTTCACCCCCACATACATGGTAACAAACATTACAGTGAGGGATCTTGCTCCATGGGCATGATGTGAGGTGGTGGTGTGGTCCATAATTACAATGGATATTTTATTCTAAACATTACTACATCATTTGGTTTTTGAGATTATTTTATTTATGAAACTAGTGCTATGATGTTTCATCTTGAACATTGCATCCAGATGAATATTTATTTTGAGGTTGTGGAAAAAGATTCTAAAATAATTCAAGATTCAGATCTTTGTAAATGAACCATTCCATATAATGCTTCATAATATATCTATAAGTGTAATAGTCTTAAATGAAATGTTGTGGAAAATATGTATAGATTTTGGGGCGGAAATAATGATCAGGACTTATTAATGATGAGGGATTCTCAATGTGGGATGGTCACTTTCTTTTTCCAGCTTGGGCTTGTCACTAGTGATGGTGTGGATCTTGTATGATAGGATTCCATCAGGATCCGTTACGTCAAGCCCCCACATTATTTTCTTCTACTTTATTCCTGGCTATTTCCCCTTGCAGCATGAATAATTAAAATTAAAATTAGTAGTAGTTCTAGAGTAACCATCATGTGATCAGTCTCAATGTTACATGACCATAACCAAATAAGGGTTGACCACTAGAGACCAATTTCATAGTCCCCAACATAGAATCATATTTGAAGTGCCCAGATCAGTGCGAATCACTGAGAGGGGGAGGGGGTGAATCAGTGATCCTTTAAAACTTTTTACTAATTGATTCTTAATCAATTAAACCTCTATGGATTGTTAAGGCCTCGATCCACTCTTCTTGTATCTCTCACCTTTCCACGAATGATGCAGTAAATGTAAAGGCACTGGACACAAGGATTTACAAGGTTCGGCACCAAAGGCCTACGTCCTTGCCATGTTGGTTATACGCCCCAACATGGTTTCTCCATTATAACTTGTTAGAATTACAATGGTCGATACAGCTTCCCACCATATCTCTCCTGAGTACCACAGGAGGGTCTTTATACTGCTTCACACAGTGTTACCAGAGTCCCACTGGCCTGCTCCAGAATCCCACTGAAGACTTCTTCTCCCTGAGTCCCACAGGGTCTTCTCTTGGCTCCTCGAGTCACACGAGTAGCTCTTCTTCACTTTAAGCTTCTTCAAGTAACTTCAGCAGTCTGGGAGAAGACTGATGGCCTTGCTCTGTACCTCTGATCACTTGTGATGATCAGGTCTTCTCGTCTAGCTCAGGATTTATCTCCTTCTTCTCATGATGACCTGGCTTCTCTCTTCAAGAACCTTCAACAGCCTCTGATAAGGTCTGTTGGTCTTGCTCAAAACTTCTGATCACCTCTGTTGATCAGGCTCTTCTCAAATACTGAAAACTCAGACAAACAATATCTTTCACTTCAGTCTGGCTCAGTCTCACTTCAAATCATCTTCATGCACTGAGTGCATGGCAACTCTGCTTCCTCATGCACTTACTGCATGGCCTTCTCAATACTTCAAGATCTTCTGTCTTGGACAACTCAATTGCACACCACTGATTTGACTCTGTTCACGTGTGCACGTGCATGCATGTATGCATGCACTCCCCTTCTTCTTCTCTTGGTGCAGTAAACCAACAAAGGGTATAATCTTTTAAGCACACACCTTCTCTGAACATCACACACTTTATTTCTTTTGATTACACACTTAAAAGTGTGTTATACTTTAGTGTGGATGTCCTCTTGCTTCAACTTCTAAATGCGTACACTTTGTACACACCTAGGTTCGGACTTCTTTGTTACTCGTTCAAGTACACATAAATTGTTCTTTGTTTTGCACACACTTGACTTGGCCTCCTCCTCTTCTTGTTGGACACACACACTTTAGTTTTATTTTAGTTTGTTCTTCAAAGTGTGCACAAACAAGGCTACGGCCTTTTGTTGCTTTGCACATAAACCACCTGTAGGTTTGTCTTTGGCCTTCACTCCACTTCTTGCACACACACGACCTCTTCTTCAATTGCACACACAAATGCCTGTAGGTTGTTCTTTACTCTTTCTCCTTATGGGTGGTATACTGCCTCACCCGAACTCCCTACTGCCTTCAACAGCCGCGCAAGACCTCAAGGAGGCGAGGGCCACTTCTTCTTCAACACTGCCGCGCAAGGTGCAGCGGCCCCGGACCGCGCAAGCCTCAAGAATGCGAGAGCACCTTGGGCGCACAAGCTTCTCCTGCCGCGCAAGTATGCGGGTAGGGAGAGCTCTTCCTGTCGCACAAGTGATGCGCGCAGGGAACTCCTTCCCTTCACCTCTTTCGCGCAAGGGGTGCGCGAAAGGAACTCCTTCGGGCCTTGGGTGGCACCGAGAACAATAGCCGCGCAAAGTTTTGCGCGGTGGCTTCTTTCTTCGCGAGGCAGAGAGCTCTATGCGGATCTTCAAGTTTTCAGCAAGCAACAATGAGGTCTCGGCCTCTCCTTTTATAGGCAGAGATCCCTCATATCATCCACGTGAGATAAATCTCGAATCACCGAAGATTTCGGATCTTCAAGATTTTCTCCAAATCTTGTTTTCCTTCGCTGTTTCATCGCGGGTTTCTTCCTTTATTTTTTACTCTACGTGCATGCGACTTTCAAACGCATGCATGGCTTCTTTCAGTCCAAACCATGCAGAACATAGACTCTCAAGGCCTCGACACTTCGTTTGCCTTCGGCCTCACTCGAATTCTCCCACTAGTTGCATGCATGCTCATTTTAAAGCATGGTTGTGTTCATACGGCTCAGACGAACTCAATAGAGCCTTTGTCTTCGAAAATGGTGGTCGGGAGCTCGAAATCATCGTTCGGGAGGCTCCTGGTTCGAACGGAGCTCGCGGGTGGCTTCGGGGTGGCTCGACGAAGGAGACGAGCCGGGAGCCGTCAGATCAAGCGTTTGAGATACATCAGACGGCCGGATTAAATCGCGGCGCGTGGCAGATGAGATGAGCGGCTGCGATCCAGCGCGCGATGAGACGGACGGCTCAGATCTGTCCCGGGTAAAATTTCCGCGTCCCACATCAAATCGGCGCACTGTTTTTCCGCGCTTTATCACCCTAGCGCCGCCTCAACCCCTCAGTTGAACTTCTCCCTCCACGGTGCCGCCCCGCACCGTGTTCTCCCTGCGGGCGCGCTCTGCGCCCACTCTCTGCTCCCTGCGGGCGTGCTACTGGCGCCCACTATGCTTCCTCGGGTGCACGGGCTTCACCACCGCGTGCCCTATACACGGCCCCTACCGCGCTCCTCCGGGCGTGGCCCAGGCGCCCATGCGGTGTTCTACGGGTGCGCCCCTGCCTCAAGGATGCTGCCCTGGCCTTGAGGGTTCCCCATGCGCGTGGTGACCTTGAGTCCCACATGAGCCTTGGGTGATGACCCTCGGCTGGCCTTCCTTGGTGGCTATTTTTTGCTAAGTAAAACACTTAGGACTTTGTATAAAAACAAAGTAACCAAGTGAAAATGCCAAATGCCACAACTCTTCTTCTTCTCATCTCCTCTTCTTTATTTCTTCTTCTTCATTATAATTCCTCCAATTATCTTCAACATTTATTCAATACATAGAATGTGGAATTCCCGAAGGTTCTTCATCTTCAAACGAAGCTCCTGAATCAAATAATTCTTCAACATGCTTCTATGATCCAATAAGAGATCAAGTTGGATCTTCTTCAAAATCACATGCACTAAGTGATAGTGCATGGACTTCATTAGCTCACTTCATCCACTTGGAAGTAGTGGATGGATCATCTTCATCTCCTCATGCATTGTCTTAACAATGCATGGTCTTCTAACATTGTTGTGACATTGTATCCACTTGATACAAGTTCTTTGAACATAAAGAATAGTTCAACAATCGTCTGATGTGACTAGAGAATGTTTCAACCATCATCTCCTATGTTACTTAGTGAATCTCCTAAGTGACATGCATCTTAGTACCATGGCCATTCTCCATTACCACCAACACCATCACAACCTTTGGCATTCACATCTTGACAATTCAAGACATCCATTCATTCTAAGACAACAACATGTCTCATTGACAACAAATGCAACACAGTGCACTTCAATATTGTATGATGATACTTATTTTTATCCTAGGTAATTATCTATTAAACAAAATCACATCATTGGTTTTGATCCATCTCATGAAACCTTTTTTATGAGTATTATTATTACATTCTCCATATCTCAATGTATATGTTGCCTATGGATCAGAAATTGCATGTTTTAGATGAAGAATGTATTCCATTACAATGTATGATTTAAAAACTTATGTTTGGCATGGATATTAATTTATTTCAAATTACTGTTTACTTTTGATATACATGCACCATTATTATTTAATAAAAATATGATATTTTTAATTACACATTTTTGGTGGTAGCATATTGAGTGTATCTCACACCTTTTTTTGACAACCATTTCATTGGGTTACCTGAGAATATATTCATGTTCATAGTTCATTTAGAGTTTTATTGTGTTATCATGATTGTACCTAAGAGTTAGAAGCAAAGAAATTGGCTGGATCTTATGATTGTCATGGAGTTTTCCCTCCATGGTTATTAATATTGTTTTTGTATTGTATCCATTGTTTTATGTTTACTAATATAGATAGTAGAATTACCATTTGAAAAACATTCATTGATATATATTTTCCATTGACTACATTTTTTTGATATGTTATTTACCTTATTATGGGCTATCATTTTTTACACTACATCAGCGGATTCCTGTTTTATTCATACATATTAAACAACACTATACAACTCTAAACAAAAGGAGATAATCTTTCCACATACTACCTTTATACTCTTGCTTCTAGTTGGTAGCCTCTGGAATATGAGGAGGCACAATTTATGTATTGTGGTTAACATTCAAGCTACTGGTTTATTGGTCATATGGGCCGAGACATTACAATGTGGAATAAGAGGATCATTTCTACATTGAATTGTTGTTTTGTGATGGTATAACAGAGACTAGGAATGTTTCATTTATTGTTACAAAGTCATTCCTGGTAGAGATCTACCCATATACAGGGAAATGTATATGTGGCTGGGAATAAGTCTCTTGTTCATGATATTCATTATTATTGTTTATTTGATTTTTCAATGAGGTATTGGAGTACTTCAATCTAATTATTTATTTATAAGATTATTATAATTACTGTTGGACTGATATATGATTATGAGGTAGAATTTTATGCATCATTATTGGAATTTAGGGACTCACATGTAATACATACTCCATGCCATGTAGATTTAATTTCTAGAGTGTTTAAATTTTTTGAGGTTCCTTGAGTATTTTGTTATAATTATATTTTCACACCATGTTAGGAGTTTTAGTAACAATTTTAGTTTTAATATTTCTTAGTTAAATCATAGGTAATTTTTTTATAACAATATGTGTGGGTAATGAATTATATATTCATGTACAATATGCATATATAATTTATTTACCACTATTGATTGTATTCCATGATTGAGGGTTTTCCATACTTACATAATATATGTTCATGCTTATTATATTATGATTATATGTTGATTACTCAATTATAATTTCTATTTAATACTTTGGATAACTTGACCATTAAAAATTACAATGTAATGGTGAGTTAAATAGAATTCCATCATCAATCGATGTGGTGTTCTCCTGCATATAATGATGGTGAAATTTTATTTAAATTACCTATGATGAGGTGTCTAAGAACATAACCACTGGTAACCTATGATTAAAATGTGTTTGATTAAGTGGGATATAATTACTAATTTATAATGAGAATGAGAGCTGAGTAAATTAGAGAATAGTGAACCATCTAAACTAACCATTTCATATAAATATAAAATACCATGAAGCTATTTTAAATACCAATTGTGATAAAATTTTACAAAAAATTTAATTTTTTACATTTATAAGTTTTTTAAACTATATTACATGGATGTGGTGACCTATATGACTAAATATATGAATGTTTGAATTGATCTTAGATGGTCTGTTGGGGAATTTTTCTTAATAGAATAACCACTAAGGTTGTTTTAAATCAAAATGTTTATGTAATTTGGGTTTTGTTTTGTTGAACCCAAAATGGATCCTTTCCATGACATTGCATAGTGGTGAACCCAATTATGATATAATTATATTATTTGATGATTGTAATATTACGTGCAAGAAACCATTTTTATGGTTTACAAATAAGATCAGACTGGAAACCTACATCTCTATATCCCTCTTTATTAAATAAGAGAAGTAAATTTTTTTTTGAGCCATACATATATGATGAATTTTAATGGGTATTTTCCTCTATAGGAAGGAATTGTAATTTTGTGTAACTATTCTAGTTTAGATGTAAAAAAATAAATGAAGTTTAAAATATGTTTATATAATAAATTTTGTAATTATGAATTCTATTAAAATAAAAAATAATTTAGTAAAGGAATGTTTATATAACATTCCAATTATTTTTTGTGGATTTAGCTAAATATTGTACCATATCATGTTTCATCATAACTAGTACTAGATGTTTTCCAAAATGAGTATTAGAAATATTTATGTTTATGTTTAAATACATTATCTAACTTATTGAAACATGTAGGGATTTTTATTGACTAAAACCTCCTATAATGGTAGTTTAGATGTTTAATTACATAATTTCCTTAGAATAGACACTTGATTGTTTCCCATATGTATCCTCATTCATATGATGAACCCATAATATATGCCCCTTAACCTAGTGACTCTTCATTATATACATCATTGTATGGTTTACTCCTTCAGTTTCAATAAGCGGACAACCCAATGAAGGTATCATCCTTTGACCCTTTAAAAAATTTCCGAATGATCTGGTGAGTTTTTTGAAATATTGAGCTTATCAGGTGTTGTCATAATGTATAGAATCATTAGTTCACAAAAACAACACCTTGGCCTTGTTGGTTGATCATGCTGTGTTTTAAACATCATCATGGGTGTTAGCATCATATAATTCTCCATTTCTGTATGTTAGAAAGCCCAAGGTCATGATTGACTATTTAGTGGGTTTTTGGACCCCTCTTCATCGTTTTCAACTATGGATAACTAAATATTTCCGAAGCCAAGGTTTTATTCATATGGAGAGATATGGACTTGGATTAAATCTTTTTTATTGCAATTCAATAATAAAATTACATTGGTTAGATAATCATATGTGTATTATAAAAGATGTTGCATTTTCCTCTGGGAAGCATGCATCAATGCACGCCATACCCATCAATCTGATAAATGTTGCAATAAACCATTTATGTTTATTGGTTATTATTTTTATGCTTTAGTTGTTATTATTTGATCATATTTCAATTTCAGAGGTAGAGTGACCTAGGTGTTAATAGAAATTAAACATGTCTCAATTCAATGGATGGGGTTCTAATCTTATATAATGTTATGACACACTTGTTAGTCATTTTTTCATTTACATCTAATGATACAACACAAATGGACATGCCTCAAGAGGAGTCTCACACATAATTCTAAATTGAATCCCATCACAATTCTCTTTAAATTTAATGAATTCCCATTTCATAAATAAACACTCATTACGCTGTGTTGGAAACATATACGAATTCATGAAGTGTTCAATAGAGCTTGTTAAATAAGATGAGATTGTTTTCATAGAAAGCGCTGACTATGACACTGATATGGAAGGGAGCTTTTTGTTGTAGGTTTTATATAATTTCCTCCTTGTATATGGACCACACCATGGAAATACTATTTAGAAATAGATATTAATCTCACAATTTAATTTGGTTCTTCTATTAGTGAAAAATGAAGTTGTGGATGGCTATATGTGTAACCATTGAATGCACAGTTGGTCCGGTTTGGTCCACAAAGGTTGCTCTTGAGAGAACACAGGATTCCAATTATTATAAGAAATTGTTAATTATTAATGGATATTGATCATAATGGGTTGCTAATATCTTTAAAAAAAAGTTTAATACTAGTTGTCAAATGACACTTTTTTCCAAAAGTTGAATATAATAGGTTGTGAAGCATATCAAGCACTAGACCATTCTAGGTGGAGTGCATCGAATTCAATTAGTTTTTTTCAATATCCTCTTGTTGTACTCTTATATTACTGCTGATCATGTACCCTATATTGATATCATCTATTATACACTAAGAGAGAGTGTTGGTAATATGTCATGCTAAATTTAGAATCCACTGGGCCTGATTGTGTGGTATCAATCAGAGTTGCATGTTAAAAGCGTGTTTTTTTATTAAGGGGTGATTATCCCTGAGTGATATGTGGGATCTATAATATAAATACCATAGACAAAATCTTGAATATTATTTGTTTATATAACATGATCACTAAGCCAATTCTACCATATGAAAATCAGTTGTTCATGACACATATATATTTGGCCTTGTACTGACATTTTTCTTTTGAATAATAGAATATTGAATACATTGGGTAATCTTCTTTGTTTCCAAAGAATTATTCTAAGTATTCACTATCATTTCATGAAATAGATAGTTTTATTTAAGTGAGTCAATCCAATTATATCATAAAATGTTTATTAAAATATTTCTGATATTGAATGATATCATAAAAAGATTATTTTTTTCTAGAGACATAACTAAAATCCATTTATGGTATTAAACAAGCATTTTTAGAGAAAAAAAGAGGACCCATCATCTAAAGGAACCCTTATTGTTTTGTAATGCGCTGGTAACCTAAGATAGGAATTTTTGAGAACATTTGACTAGTAGTGTGTCAAATTTATTCCTCTTGATGGGATGAAATCTGTCGATGAGTAACTATTTTAGAAAAAAAAGTGATGGAATGAATATTGTGATATAATGGTTATAGATTCCTTTCAAGAGAAACATGCACGAATTTTTTTAAATAGGATTATCATAACTCAATCCTTTCAATACAATGTGGATATTTTTCTATCATGGGATGTGTATTCAAATCCAAATTGATAAAACCTCGATTACATCATCATTAGAATTATTAGGTTGTGACTTGATTGAAAATTATGATGGTGTCGATTCTACGACATAGAATAGGCGTTTAAATTTTGGTGACATGGCAGCGATCACAATAGTGATGGTGAATTTTTTATCATTCCACAAGGCTTTATAGGGATGATAAGTTCAATGGTGTGTAGGTTGTAGAATCTTGTGATTCTTGACAACATGAAAATACAATGGAATTTAAATTTTATCTTTAGTGGACATGAAATTATAAAATTCCATCATCAGAATGATATATTAATGGTTTTAAAAATAATACGTATTATTCTTACATGTGGTTTAAGGTTCAAGAGGTGTCATGGGTGTCCAACTATGTTTTCAGAACAAAAACTTCGTATCTAAATATCTGATGAATACTAATAGAGGATCCCTATTTTTCTAAATTCTTATTACCCTTCAATAGAAACATTGTTTCATTCATAGTGGGGATGAGTGAGTCTTACAGTTCAGTAAAACCATATTCAAGAGTCCACCTGGTCGTGTGGCATGGTGTACATCTTACGTAGAGGGTTAACTCATGGTTTGAACATGATTTCCCAAACATTTCTCATTAAACCATTGACCCTCTCCCATTCTTGGATAGTGAATATTTCATGGGTGATTCCTGGTTTGGTCAATTGTGTTACTTATCATTCACATCATTAAAAAGGCGAATTTATAGTTTTCCCCTTCACCATTATTTCATTCTTTGTCCCTTATTTCTCCAATAAACCATGAACAACACCTTAGTCATGGATCACCTCCCTTCCCACTAAAGTTATGGTTATATCTCCCTCTTCCATATCAATATCACGTTTAGTCAAGTGCATTGGATATCTCTTAAAGAGTTTACAAGTCCTATTCATTAATTCCTCAGTTTCATTCTCAATCATAATAGTTATAGTTGTGAGAGAAAAATCTTTATATTTACTTGGATTTGGTCCTCTTTTTTGATTTCTCTCAAACCAAACTAATGAATCCCTAAATATTGTATGTTCAATTCATCCATAAAATATGGTAGGTGGTATATATCTTTTCCAAAATGTTTTTTTCTTTATAAAAAATATTATCATGGTCCGTACGCTAGACATACTCAATTTAACATAATATTTATAAATTTTCATAAATTAAATTACCTTGAATTTCTTATGGGCTGTTTAGACCGGACATGGTAGGTTTTTTGGTTATGGAGCCAACCCAAATCATTCCATTATGGTGGGGTCATTTATTTTCTCTAATGTGTTTTATTCCATTACTGTTTCCATCGCTTTGGGGGTTCAACTTAATTACATAAAAAATGAGTTCCATTACTGTTTTAAAATTATATTTTGGTGGGATTCCTTATACCTTATAATATAATTAAATTTATTTACTTGAATTTTAGTACTTTTTTAATGAATCAAATTTTCTAAAAAAACACATTGATGATGTAAGTTGTCTTAATATTGGAATATATATATCTTATATCTTTATTGGACATATGGAATCCATGGTTTACCATAAATATTATTATTTTATAAATGATTATGGTTTTTTAATTATGTTTCTATTTTATTGTCATTTTAATTAGTTATTTGATATGTGATATGACCTTCTCGAGTATAAGGAATTTTGTTTTTCTAATAAAAGTAGAGAGTTTGTGTTTTAATCTCAAGGTACCAATGATTCATTTAATTGAATGAGAACCAACTAGGATTTTAATATTAATTAATATAACTAATCAAAATAATTATAAACAACATGAGTGATATTCTGGTTTGTTCCTTCTAACTCCAAGGATGGAATCATTATTCTTATGTTAGATTTTCTTAAGGATTGTGTATACATCAGGGGGGATAGTGGAATGAAAACATGGGTACATCAGAAGTTATTCTTTTCCTGCATTGAGAGATACTATTTTCCTTGATGAGACCCCATGGATAGGCTCGAGGTCTAGGTGCTAACACCATGCCACAACATCGGCTTAATGATATAAGTGTTGATAGAAGGTGTGATATCATAGGTAGCTTCCTCAAATTAGGTTGAGACAAAAAATTATGAGGAAATTAATTGATCTCATTTTAAATACTCTTATGGAAGTGAGAATTTGTGATTATCCTGGTGTGATACATGGATTCCATGAAAATGATCTCTATTTATGGGGTTAGGCTTCTAGTTATTTAATTTTCATAATTAATTTTCTAATTTTTTATGATAAATATTTTTTATCTTATAGAATCTGGCACTAAGCCAAATCATCGGAATAGTTTTAATCCATCACATGAAACATGTTTTACGGAATCTTATTAACACATCCACCATATCTCCTTATACATGATTCATATGGTTCAAACGCTAGCAGATCCGGATGAAGATGGTATTGCCAAGCCAGGATTCCTTGAAGAAGCTGATCTCAGATTGGTAATTTTTATATATCGTAAATCTATTTACATTAGATAAACAAGTACACTATTTATTTTATACAAACAAAATAGATTTTTTTTGACACCATTGGTTTTTGACTAATGAATTTACCAGTCACCCCGCTTAGACCATCATAAGACTAGTGTACCAGAGATGACCTTAATTTGTGGTGGTCCATTGGATTTCATATATTTTTTCTTTTCTTATACAAGATTTCTAGGAGCATAATACTTGTTTGGAGCTTAGTATTCTCATATTTTTAGATCTTGATGAATTTTATAATTATGTTTGTATGTTATCATTTAGTATTTTGACATCTTTAGATTATTTTATCACCATTTGACATGCATTAATTTTAATATATTTGTAGTTGGAAAATTTTGACTCAGTTATTCTATATAAATTCTTATACTCATTCAGTTATTTCCATATCTTCTATCGTTGAATAAATTATTCACACATCTAACATTCTATTATTATACTATAATCATGAGGATATAGTCTTCGCATCGTACATCCATTAAAACCAAACTTCTATTTGGAAGCCTCTCGCATATGGGGAGGAGAGCATGAAGTCTTGCGGCGATCAGTCTGGCTATTGTTTTAGTGGTTAGTCGGGCTGGGACATTATAGATGGATTTTGAATGAAGTTGGATGAGTTATGTAGTATAGTAGAGAAAATCTATGATTTATACCATTTAGTATTTCATGGATTGAAACGTCTTATTTTAAAAACCCTTAAAAAAGGATAAATGTGAGACATCATTATGATGTAATATGTTAGTGGGTTTTTAACGTATATGGTAGGTTTTTTTTGGTGAATCAAAAAAATATCTTTGTAATGGAAAAAATTGTTTTTAACATTATGTGGATGGATTTCATTTCCTATGAGATATGTCGATGTGTGGTTTTTGGTTAAACCTATTTTATTTATTGATTATGATGGTAATGTTATGTGGAAAATGAGGTTAGTACATGATAAAGTAGAAAATTCATGGAGAATGCCTATAATGATCCTAGGATATATATATTTCTTGAGGAATTTATATTGGTGGTCTAAATAGTTGGATTGGGGTAGATAAAATTGGGGTGTATCTATGGTCTTGTTGGGTTTAGGACTCTGTAGTTTTTCTACACCTTATAAAGAGAGGTCATGTGTTTCCAATTTGATTGATGAATTATCTAATATGAAATTATGTGGATCTTTGGTGAGATTATTTGTCTATATTAATACTGGAAGTGTTTTTTGATCCATGAGTCCTTTAGAAATACATTTTAGGGATTGAGTTGATCTAGTATATGTCCATTTGTATATTTCCATGGAGAAAAGATGCATTGGGGTATTAACAATGCATGTGATAAGGTCTCTGTAATTGAAGATGAAATGAACATCAAATTATGGGATCTTTGGTAACATAAAGATTGTAAAATTATTTATATTATGGGTTTTTACCCATTTCTATTGGAAATGATGTGAAGTTTGATGATCATTTGATTCGATTAATAAACATAGTGGCACACAGTTGTGGAAAAGAATCATAATTTTTCATAAATACGGTGAGTTGAGAACTGGTGTGGATTTGAGTTTCTAGTTGTTCTCAATAAGACCCATAAAATATTTTAATTATAGTTTCAGGAAATAGATTTTAAAATTTTTAGATCTTTAGTTGGATACATCTAGAATAAATTTATTGTATTTATTTCTTTATGAAATTGAAATTTTTTTATATGGTTGAACCACTATAGTATTACCGTCTTGGGAAATTCTTGAGTTGAGGATTTATTCATCTAACAGGAGATAGGATGGTGGATTTCAATGTTGGATGATGGTGGATATTGATTATAAGGAAGTACTATGTAGGGGATTACATCTTTGGTAGTTTTATTACCTGATTATTATTTTGTGATGATTTTGATTACCATTAAATGTGTGGCATTGAAAACCCCAATCCAAATGTGGTTATGATTTTGGGACATACCATAGATACAAGTGGATGATTTATACACATGATATGAAAAACACCCATGTTCATGTGTCATTTGATGTAATTTCTATGGAGTAGTTGTTATTTTGGTTAAATAACCACTACATACTAGATAATTATAAGGAGAAATAAATGGGCTTGAATATCGAAAAGTATGTAAATGTTGTAGTGTATAGGATGGTGAGGTTTTGAGCTATGGAGCTGGTTTTGGGATAGAGTTATTACAATCATGACAATTAGGAAGCATGAAATAATATCCGTTCATAAGGTCATGGTGGTTGTGATGGTTCAAAAACGACCATGATGTGGATAAAGGTGAGTGTTGTAAGATATTCTTGTAATGTATTTGATTTTGATCAATTCCTACTATCAATATGATGATGAGAAATTTATGTAGATGTGTCAAATCTTCAAGGACATGTGGATAGCTTCCAAACCATGTTCTAATGATCATGAGGGAACACCTTTTTTTTATTATAGATTTCCTCTATAGTATTGGTGGCTAGTGAGATGTGATGATTATGTCAACTATAACTCAATAGATAGTGAATGTTTTTTAAAATAATAATTAATGGTTTAGTGACTTATCATGGATGTTTGTGGCCTGATTAATGGAATGAACCATGTTTTATGTCTGATTTAGGAGGTGAAACCCAATTTCATGACATTATTTAGGTGGGGAATCTCTTCAGTCTTTTGATTGGAGGGGTGAAACGCCATCATGATTAAGGATTCAGGGGGTAAATCATGTGGAAGAACCAAATAAAGTGATTTTTATCTTGTAGTAGTGATCAAAGAGAAAATGATTTTAATATAGTATACTAATGGTATTAGTGGAAAGATGTGTGAAAGGTTCTTAATGTTATATTGTTCATGTGGGATAAAAGTCTATTAATGAACCTCCAATTAGTATAAGCTATTCATAATGAATAGGATTCCAATTATATGATTTTTCTTATGATGAATGTGTAATGATGGAATAGATTTGTCTGAGTGGTTACTTGAGTGTTTTGGTGTGGATTTGTTGTGTGGTTTTTTGGTTCAATGGAAGGCATTGGTTGTCGGTGATGACCAATATTGTCTAAGGGATAATCTGGATAATCTTATTCAATAATATATAGTTTTTTTAAAGTAATGACTTGTTTCTATTATATTTATTTTAAAAATAGTTCTATAATATAATAATTTCAATATATAATAATGGTTCTAGGGTTCAAGAGAGGCATTACATATGTTTCAATCCAATTGGTAAATCATGTAGTTTAAAAAATATTGGACGTATCCCTTCAAGGAATTATAGCATGTGTAAAATCATTAAAATTCCTTATTCGGGGTTTGATCACCATATATTGACAACTTATAGTGTGATAGCTCATGAAACACTGTGACACCCTCCATACTATTTGTTTTGTTATTTTTGTTTCAAATAATTTATTTGTGTTCCAAAATATGTAATGTGGGTTCCATTTGGAATTAGAACACAATAGTATCCACCATAATTTATTATCCACTTAAAATTGTTTTCCATCGCCCTTCCATAATGTAAACATGAATTATCAGTCTAATCTACGATCATGAGTTTAGGTAAATATATGAACTTTTTTTCTTTCCTCTTTTCTTCCACCACATAGAGAGTTATCAACATTTTTTTACCAATTTATAATATATATTTTTCTATTTGAGGTTCAATCTATTTTTTTAAAACTAAAGGATGATAATGGATGAGTGGAAATATCAAAGTATAAGGTATGGGGTTTATGATCTATCGTAAAACCTCTCACTATATTATTCATGTGTGTGTTGCACGTTCATATGGATATTTCACGTCATTTTACCTAGAATTTAAAATGAATTTGTTTAAGCATAATACATGAAATAAAATCATTAAATGGGCCATGCTAATCTCATTGAAAATAATATCATCAATTTTACTGAACTAAGTTGTGAAACCTACATTGGGATGTTAGTTGGAATGTTAAATATGTAACTTTAATGGTGCCTTAGTGATTTGTTATGATTTTATACGTGTGTCTTGGACCATTGCTAGAACATTACTAGTTCTTTCCATGTGAAAAATATATTTTTAATTAATGGGGTATCCCTAGGGGTTTTAGGATATAACGATGTGATCATTTATGTGGTTGGGTATGCATAATATATTCTTGATAATAATCGACATGTTCATTTTTCATATGAGCTATTGTAATTGAATTTAATTTTTTGATAATTGGGTATCTTATGTACATGTGTATGATGAAAAAAGGTTTGGGATGTCATGATGAAATCCCTCATATATTTACATAATGCAACATGGTTTCAACAATGTGGTTTAATCCCTCACAGATTTTTATAATTTAAAATTTATTCAAACTACATGATGAAGTCCACAATTTGTTCATATACTATAACACCATTTAAGAAGACATGGGTAGTTCCCCTTTTGAATCATAACATGTAGTACGATTTTGGATTTCATGGGTAAAACCACCAAATCTATCTATGATGGAAAATGGTTTGGAATGTTTCGGGGAAGTCCCCCATGGGGATGAATGATGATTCATCATTTGGATTTCCTTGGTGAATCCCTCGTGTGCTCTATGAGTCAATGTTTTATGTTACCTTATGTATCTCCCATTAATTCAATTATTTAACGATGATTGTGATGCCCCAAATATGCTATTTGGTTTTATCATGTTTCAATAAATTATAATGGAAAGAGTTTTCCATCAATAGAAAATGTATGAATGGATGATCTTGACTGTTACCTTGGATACCTTGGATCGACGAGGGGTTATTTATTTATATTCTACCATTATTTGTAATGTACATCATCATGGATATTATTTACAAGACTTGGTTTCTTATATACAGTTATGTTGGGGGACTAATATGTTGTACACACACCCTACTCAGTCAACTATTCGGTACTCGAGCATTCTACAAGGTTACTATACATGACTATGGAAAGCTCTATGTTGTTAATTATTGATTATTGGTGGTAGGATTATGTTGGGGTTTATGGAATTAGGCTAGGACTCAAAACTATTTTTTAGGGTTTTCAATATTGTTCCTTACTATATTGGGTCATTTACATTATTATATTCTTTGGTATTATGACTGAATAACGTGTATTATATGGTTTATTTTTATATATCATGGGTTTTTATTTATGTATGGTGACTTTATTGGATGTCATATTACAACTTTTTCCTAAGTGTGTATATCATGGTATTTCGTTCTAGTGTTATTCTACTCTTATATGGGGGTGTAGTTTCCCTACAATTCCACTTTAGCCATGTTATAATATAATGAAGCCTCTTTCATACCAGGAGGTGCACTTGAGGTCATGTAGTGAAGCAGGATGACCCACCAGTCATGTTTCTAATGATCCAGGATGAAATAAAGGAAGGTAATTTTTATTTTATTTTATTGTATTTGGTTTCTTGATTTATATCCAAAATAAAAAATATTGAAAATAAAAAATTGATTTGGAAATTGATAAAGGTTTTTTCTATGATATTATAATCCTACCCTTTCATATTGATTTTATGTCAAATAAACCTTATTGTTTTAAAAGTTTTTCCATTTTAAATTTTATAAAAATCATTTAAAGTACCAAAAAAAATTTTAATTTCATTTTACGATGAAATAAGCAATTTTGAAAATCCTAAAAATTACGATCTATATTGTTACATTAATGGGTGGAATTTCTCTCATGAACATAGATTATATGTCCATAGAAATAATTATATTGAAAATGAAATTTTTTATATAACTGATGTTGTATAAACCAGAATTTTCATAAGAAATGACTGATTTTGATGAGATTTTATACCAAATTTTGCAATAGAAAATATGAATAAATATTTATCATAATTAAGTTATATTATGGAAATTCATGAAAAATTATACCAGTTTGGTAGTAAGAATGTATGGAACTTCGTTGATCCCCATCATTATTACTGTATTATTCACAAAAAATGGATCCTTAGAAATATGTTATAAGAATAATGAAAAATAATAAGAAAAAATGTAAGATCAGTGGCCCACGTTAAAATCAGGAAGAATTAATTAATATCGAAGGTTAATTTTCATTTGTTATCAGATTCTAATATATAAGAATTATATTGGAATATTCATCACACGATAGAACTCAAATTCATCATATAGTTGTCAAGAGTACATTTCTAATGGTTATATTTATGAAAACTATTTTGAATGGAATCTCCCTAGAATATATATTGATTAAAATCCTAATCATTCTTTTGAATGAAATGAAAATGTTTTTATGGTTTGAAACATGATCAAGATCATGGTATAATATGCTTTATTCATTTATTTTGAATAATTATTTTAAAAGATAATAAACTGATCAATAATTAATTATTTAAAATGATTAATGAATAGTTTAATTTTTCAAATAAATGTATATCATTTTATATTTGAATCCATGAATTATTTTATTTCTAATTAATTTTCAAATTTCATTTATAATTATTTTGAAATAGTTATTATTGGTGAACATATCTTTTTTATTAAAACTACTTCAATGAAAATATGATATTTCATAAATAAATCAAGATATTCAAATGAATGGGATAAAAGGTTTAGTCAAGGAAGTTCTAAAATCTCAAATATCCAATTTTTACATTTTATAAGAAAAATAACGATCGATATGCTAACTCTATTGATAATTAAAGGAATGTATCAATTATTCGTGTCTTGGATTTTTTATAGCATCTAGAACTGATCAAGGTTTTTTGGTGTATAACATATAGATTTATATAAAATACTAAATAAATAAATTTAAAATAAAGTAAAAATTATAAAAAAAAAATTATTTTTGATGTTATTTGAATCACTAAGTGTTCTATCGAACACAAACATCATTATAACAAGTTAGTTTTTTCATATTCATATTTTATTGATTTGAATTTTTTTTTGAAAAGGTAAAATATGTATGTGTATATTTCATGAAATTTTAAAATTTAATGTAGTTTTGTGAACTAATATTTTTTTATTTATCAACTACTAAGAGTGATTATATATTAACACCTTCTTCTTGTTCAAAATCATTACGGATTAAAAAAACTCTTTCAAACTATGCATTTAATATGGAGATGATTTTAATGAATTATGATAATCACTCTAAAATTTCTACTATAATAAATCCTTTGTAGTAATTTGTAAAAATTATAATTAATATTATATATCTATTTATTAGAGATAATATTAAATGATTTTTTTATTTTTGGAAACAACCTCTTTATAAGATTAGTATGCTAATGTAGCACCCCAAAATTATAAATAAAGGGAATCAATTTTTATAGCGTATATGACATGAAACACCAAGTGTATAATGGAATTTTTTATAATGGTACATTAAAATATATTTAATAATCAAAATAATTTAAATATATGATATAGATTTCAATTCACAGAACACTGAGTTATCTTGCGTTACACACAACAATGATTTTCTCTAACAGCTTATGTTACACGCAATAATGAGCTTTAACAAATACTATTAATAATGTTATTTAAAATGAAATTTATATCAAAGTACTTAAATTTGATATTAAAAAATGGATTTAATAGCATATTATTATATAGGGTTCAAAAAATTGATTGGTAATTTATTACAAATTAAAATGAAACAAAATTGATTATAATGGATATGTTTTTATTAAAAACTAATTTTCATTGTTTATAAGGTGGTGTATCCTAATAAATTAAATTAATATAAATTAGTTAATAACATTAATGAAATTTATATGTTATCTATTCAACAAAATATATTTTTACACGCATCCAATTTAATTGATCAACATAACTTAAAGAAAATCCAATATTAACTATAAAAATACAAATTCTCCAATATGCATTTTTTATCCTTTTAATGGTGAACTTGTTTTAAGACTACATCTTTACATTTTTATAAATTTTATATGATATAATAAACTACAATTTTTAAATTAAAATATAAAAACCATCTTAGGGTAAATTTTTGATATTTTATTTATGAGAAGATTCAATTTTCAATTAAAACTAAAAAATACATATTTTTAATTGAATACTAACCTTTGACAGAAAATTAAGGTTTCATAAAACTAGAAGGAAACATAGTGATAAAAATTTGAAGGAGACGCATAAGAGACTTGTAGGCCTAAAGTGTTGCAAGACAAGAGTGTGTCCAAGAATGATTAGATTGTATCATTTTTGAATTGATCCTAAATCGTTAAAAATAATTAGATCTTCATCAGCTCTCCCTTTATGAGAAAATTGCTCGCCCATTCTTCCATTCAAGGAAAGTATGATGGATTTAAAATCCATGAATGATTTTAGTTCTAAATTTCATAAAATGGTAGAATAGGCCCCAAGGAGTATCATCTTCTCCTTAAATCATGTGAAAACCAACTACTATGTTTGATTCGATGTCCTCCAACCTGATGTTGAACCAATTAAACAATGTTAAACTGGTGAGCAAGGCTCTAATCCCACAACCCAAGGTTGAATCTATACCATATAAGGATCTATATCCTTAAATTACTGAGCCAGTAGGGTTCCTAACTAGGATACCAACCCTTATAACCCCATCCATAATGGAACTGGAGTTATTGAGCTTCAAAACACTACATGGTGGAAACCACATAATCTATATCTCCTAGATACTAGGCCTTAAGCCTATCATAGAGTAGAGATATGGTAAGATACTATATTGGGAGCCTGATCCCTTACCGCCATGATGATTTTGTACCAGATCTTCCACCATGGATAGTGTCCTCCCCTTGATGGAGATGCAATAATTTTTCATGCCTTCACTTTCCTTGTTTCTTGCATCCCAATGATTCTAGTAGATCACCTTCATAGTGATGAAAGCAATTTTCGTTTGATATCCTAATTCCCATATCTATAAAACCAACTTGTGATGATATCATGGAAAGATTTTCTAATCGATATAATGTTTATACTAATCCCAATCTAGAACCATACATTACTCACACATTCAATGTGTAAAAAAAAGATGTTCCATGGACTCCATATGTGGCCTAGTGAAACAAATAAAAAATTAAATTGTGTTGATTCCTCTACTTTTGATATTCTATTTGGTCGTAAAACCCCGATGACGAATATGAAAGACCAGGAAATCCAGCTTAGTGGAAATAACCTTTAACCAGAGAGTTCAATGTAACAAATCATTCTCTCTAAGAACATGGAGAGAGGATTTGTAATCACTTCTAGCAAAAAAAACAAAATGAAGATCAACTGATGAAACAATGATCTGGCTCATCAACTTGGATGAGTTTGATGAATACTATCTTTTTCTCTATGTTTATTATGGCATATATTAGTTCATGGGTGCAGTTTGCCTCTTTGGAAGTCATGGATGATGCTGGACACCTCAGAATGAAATGCTTCCGCCTAGCCCACTTCTCATTCCAAAAAATGATATAACATCTCCAAAACAACATTCAGGTATGATCATATACATTCGATAGGTGATTGAGCATAAATTTTTAGAGGTTAGATAGAACCATCTTGTGGTTTCACCTATCCCCCTATCCATCACCATTTCGATTCCTAATAAAACATGACCAATGAGAAGACCCTTCGATGACCACCCATGAATGCATGACCTCAACTACACAGTGTAATCCAACACCACCATCCTCCATAGGTTTATCTTTGCGACTCCAAGAACCTCAATTCCATCACCCAAACATGTTATCATAAAATAAAGAGGCCTACATATTGTTTTCAATCCTTTTGATAGTACCCTTCGGTGGATTTATTAACTAGATCATGTGCAAAGGAGTAGATGTAACCATGCTATTGATAAGGGTGCCCCTAACCCTGAACGAAAGGAACATATTCTTCTAATTGGAAATTCTTCTTTTAATGAGATTGATAATTTCATCAAATATGATCTTTGGGATTTAGCCCTTATAGATAGGAGCTCCGAGGTAGGTCATTTGTAGATGGATCTGTTGAAATAAAAAAAATGTCTTGGTTATAAATGCAATGAATTCTAACAAATTTTTTAGAATTTTTGATCATTCCCTTCAGTGGGTTGATATGTTTTCCACTTTCCTCCACATGTATCACCATAATAACCCAGAAATTTTGAAGAGACCAGTTACTATCTTCTTAAAAGATTATAATATCATTTTCAAACATAGGGTGTGAAATAGATATTCTACTATATTTTGTGTCGAATGGTTTAATCCTTTCATCTTACAAACTATGTGGGATATTCTATAAGAGGTACTAATATTACTTTAGATATAGATATGGATACCTTTCTGTACACCCGAGAAATTTTATAGAAACGAAACCCCGTTCCCATTAGAGAAATGGAAATCCAATGAGATGAATAATATCTAAAACACTATTCAAAAAACAATTACCGGGAGTTATGATTCCTCATCAAACATATGATGAATTAAAATTAAGTATTCCATATGCTTTTAATATTTCAACATGAAAAAATCACATTGGATCACAATGTCCACATGTTTATATACCCAACCAGTTCCTTGGAAATACCAATTTCACCTTTTATGATTCTACCTTTAGAAAATATGTCTTGTTCAATGGAAATATTCTTGGGATGATGCATCTCAACCTTCTGGATAGCAGAATGGAAAAGAAATTTGTAAGAACATTACTCAGGAAAACAGGAATATACTATGTAATAGATGGAGGGTCCATTAACATGGGAATGTAAATATTTCTTGAAGAAGAAAACTCATTAGGAAGAAAGCCCCCATGAAGAAGTCTTGAACTGCCTAGACCCCCAGAGTCTTTACAAAATCCCAAGATGAAATATGAAAATGCCAAGGAACCCATTGGTTCCTAGTTCACTATCTCGATTATGTTTGAAATTAGTCTCCATAACCTCATCATCCATTGGTAATTCCACTAAGGATGCATTTTTAGAGCTCATTCCCCATAGGAAGCCATCCACCATACATCAATTGATTGGGTTCTCATTTATGGGAGTTTCTGGATTAGACACAAGAGATATTAAATGGTTTAATTCCAGGTTTCTAGGAACTTTAATGTCTGAGGTGAAATAACCATTTTCAAGTATTATGTTTATTATAGAAATTATTTATTTTTCTTTTAAGAAGTCTTGAAAATAGGATTTGTTCTTTTATTCTTCCCTTGTCCAAGGTTCCCATGATATTTCACGATAGAACCTTCAATTTCTATGATTTTTTTATCTAATATAGAGCAGTTATCATTAATAATCGATAAAATAAAGTCATCCTAGACCACCAGGTTAACCACTTCATGAATTCCAACATTTATCATGAGATCATCATGGTGAGAGTCACCGACTAGATTATTTTCTAGCCGGTCATTAATGCACATTATGATCTAATGATGATGATAATAGATACTATCCCATGAAATGGAATTTTCATCATCATCCCAGGATGACTCTATCATTTGATAGAATCCCTCTATCTAATGCTAATTGGATGAGTAAAAGAACAGTCAGATCCAATGTAAATATATTTTCAACTTAATAAGCATAGGGAATAAATAGAAAAACATCTAGTGAGACGAGAGAGAGAGAGAGTATTAATTTAAAGAATCAATCCATTAAAGATTCAACATACACCTATCAATCCGTTTTTATATATATTGGGTCCATTTTCAATTATAGCACATAAATAACTGGTTTCCATTGTACACAATGTCCAGAAGAACTTTAGCACCCATAAACTTCTAAAAATAACACATAGAGTTAGTGTAACTTCCCAATAATCCTTTTTTACAGATATCTATTCCAATATGTTAAAATATCCCCCAACGAACCATGGCTTGTTTGTGGGTTTAAAGTTGACCACGTTGTTCAAAAGTTGGATCCTTTCCATTGCATCCAAGCTCAGGTAAACACAAGTGAAGGAATATCAACACCAATTGATGTAATTCTATTATTGATGCATTGAGGAAAATATTCCACCTTTGTCAAATCTAATCATTTCTTCCAGAAGACCAAAATGTGGATATTAAAAGGCAGTGTATGAAATTAATTTCTAAATCCCATAATTTTTACAAACAAAGGCCGATTACTATCCTCATTCTTAGGCTTTGGAATATCTCTCATAATGACTAGATTATGCATGATTTTCATAGGAAATTAAATCACTTTTGGCATGAGTCCCCAACCCTATAGAAATATATATAAGGATTAATAACATATTTAAAACAAAAGAGATCTCTTGACTGAAAGAAGCTCAAACAAAATGGTTCTAAGATAAAGAGGTTTCTCGAGATCTAGAATGACTGATGGGCCTAGATGAAATACCTTTGGACATTGGAGAGTGTGGAAGAGAAGGTTTGGCCACTGATGGAGTGACCATATCCTCCCATTCGAAAAAAGCCACCATTGAGAAGCGGATGGATAATTTAATGGGAGAAGGTTTCACTAATAGAGAAGCATTGTCTGAAAGCATGGAAAGAATAATATTTGTAGCCGGTGATCTGTGGGATATGATTATTTCCTTCATAATCCCCTATAGCTTTGAAAAGCTATATGATGTACTCTGAACTCTCGATGCCTTCACAACACATTGGGTAAGCTTAAATGGGGAAGGCTTAAGAGGGAAAACCAATGCTAAAAGGGGGAGAACATAATTCCAAAATAAAAAAACATTTTGTCTTTGCAAGCATCCAAGATACTAAAGTATAAAACATAATATGGAAGGTCACAAACCAGTAACAGAATAGGAGGTACAAGCATTGAAATTATAAGGGACTATAGGGAAGAGAATTAGAATATAGGGGTCAGGGAATGTCTGTTCAAGAGGGGAACCACTAGAAGTGAGAGTCATAGGAAAAATAAAATTTGGATAATATGGGATTCTATTGGTATCACCACCACACCCCTTTGAAAAGGACATTGGTAAGGGAACTGTGAATCCTAATTCCAAAAAACCACGATAAAGCAGGAGAAGAGCTGACCACCCCACCAGCTCCAGAGGGATGTCCAGGAACACATTTTGGCATAGAGCTTTTCACATTCCGACTTTGAAAATTCTCCACTGTGTGACCCTAAAAACCACACACTACACAAAACCTAGGATATTATTAGTAATTGGACATTTCAAAAATTTTAATTTCTCGTCGACCTTGATTAGAAATATAGCCAAAAATTTCTATGTTATATTCATCTCAATATAGATCATGGAAAAACCAGTATCATGATACTGGTAAATAGAGTCATCTGCACATATGAATAAGCCCAATGAATTGCCTAAGTATTGAAGGATTTCTAGATTGTGGAATGGTATAGGGAGTCCTAAAAGGATAATCCACACCACCTCCATAGAGGAATCCTTACCATAATGTTCTTTCTATGAGAATCATGATAAAATGAATAGAAATAACTAAATTGGTAGACTTTTCATGACCAGGAACACAAAAAATCATCCATGTTGAACATATTAATGATGAACTCATACCCCAAGAGAAAGGATACAACGACATGATGTTTAATTTGTTGGATAGGTAAGAAATTTATTTATGTCACATATATGATATTAATTGCGAGAAAATAATTCTATATATTGAATAAAAATAAGTTTTATGAGAAATTATGGATAACATGGTTATTTGATAGAAATATTTTATTAGTAAATTATAATTAATTATAGTGATTAATGTAAAATTATTGTACTTTGTGGTTAAACATAATGTTAAGGGGATAAATGACCAATACATTCATAAAAACCTATTGGATAGAACTGTTTGGTTATATCACTAAATTTATTGAAAATGATAAACTATATATAGTAGATAGTGTAAGAGAGACATCCAAATATTCATTTCTTTTTGAAATTTTTAGGATTTCCACTACTCCAATAAAAAAAGACATTATTCCCCTCACATATTAACAACTATCAACACAATTGTATCATCCAAAACATAACCAATTACCTTTAAAAAATGAATCCCATATTCCTAGATTTTTTTTGTATAGAAATAAAACAATGATGGATTTTTATATAATCTAGAATGTATTACCCAAAGTAGAGGTAATATTCATCAATGGGATCATTTTTTTTGTTTTTCTCCACCTATTGATTAATTATTATATATTAAAGATATAAATAAATTATTATCTGAAATATATTTATATATTTTTTATTATATGGTTGCATCGTAAATCCATAAAACATCCAATAAATGGGATATACAATAATAATTCATCTGTACAATTGCTACCTCCTTGTTAATCGTTGTCATTTTTTCGTAGATTAAAACCTTCAAGGGATGAAAAAAATGATGGAATTATAGATTATAAAATTTAGATATATATATCATATTTATAATAAATTTATCCTTTTGGAGTATTTATATGACACATGAATTAATTTTTTCTTTTTTAGGAATGCAATAACATCATTCGTTTATACAATGGACTACCATCACACGATACATTTTGATTAGTTCGTACATTAAATGGAATGTATTAAAGAGGATTTTAATAAACACATGAGATATATATTTCATAAATATTATATTGGAATAATAAAATACAAATATATCAATTATATTTATTTCATTCAAAATTGAAATAAAATGGAAACAATGTTCCTACATACACATGTCCTGCCATCCCCATGAACACTGTATTTATTTTACTAAAATAAATATCATGTATTACCCTAAATAAATATTTAATTTAAATATATTATAATTAAATCATTCATTAAATTTTGAATATGATGAAATCAAGAATTCTGTAAGAGGAACACAAAAATAACATGTACAAAAATATACATAAAACAAGTCAATGAACAATAGAAGTGATGAAAATAATGGATGATTGTTAACTGTGGGGTAATAATATATAATAAAAGAATAATATATGACATAATATATGTTAATATGATTTTTATATAAGATTATTACATGTTTAGAATCACTATACATGAGGATAATTCCATTACGACCACTGGAAAATCATGATGTAAGGGGATTTATAGTCTAACTTTCATTTCTCCGACACTTCTATCATATTAACCACTCAATTATTTTTTATCGTGCATGTACTATCCTATGAAATTTTATAGTACGAATTTATTTTATTTCATTATGTTAAATGATTTAATTGAATTTGTTTTATCATGAATCTCTATGTTAAAAAGTTCCTCATGTAGTATGTTATTTCATCTCTTGTTCATTTATTTGAGTTACATTGTAATGTTATAAACAAAATATCATTTATACATTGAATATAAGAAAATTTGGAATTTATTTTAATTATTTATTTATAATTAATGGTATTTTATCATTCAATTTGAATTAGTTCATCTATGTGTATATTAATTGAAAATTACCATGTTATAAAATTTATTATCTTATATCACATTATTTTAGGATTTTTAACATTCTCTTTAATAAATCCTATTATTGTAGTCATTTTTAATTTGAAATTAGATTTCTATTAGATAGGAATATTATTGAATTATGGATATGATTATTTTCAAGAATTTATACCATTTTGATATATAATGTTTTCTTTGACATTTATATGATTATTTTATGAATATTTGTAAAAATAAAATCATTTACTCAATATAGATATCTGATAATAAGACATATTGAATTAATTGAATTTATTATATGATATATAAGGAATTATTTGGATCTGAATTAATTGTAGTTGAAATGTATAATATCGACCATTTATGCATTGTTATATCTCATGAGACATATTATGTTGTCCAAATTAAACAGGTTTCTAACTATAGTTTTAAACTATTATATGAAATGTATCAATGGAAGTTGTACCATAATTCCTGAGATAACGGAACCTAAAAAAAATAATTAACATAATCCAAAATTAATTTATTATTATCTATGATATTGTAACTAGGGAAAAATAAGTGGATGTATTTCATTTTCAATCGTCTAATTAAATGTAATTTAATTTTTTTTACACTTACGTATTTTTTATTCCTTATCTAGTTATTTAAATTTAACGAGTGTTATGTTACTTAAAATTTCATATTGATAATTCTTATGGACTCATTATTGATTCTGTTGTATAAAACTCTTACTGTGTATTTGAGTTCACACTTGTTTTCCTTCCTTTAAATGAGATATGAAGATGAATTATTATAATTGTTTTCATGTATGATGATACTTTACTTTTATTATTCTATATTTTCATTTTCTAATGAAACATGGTTATCATGTATGTATCTAGATTTCTAAAACAACATAATTCTTTGGTCTATTATTATTTTATTCCATGTAATCATGACAATAAAATAAAGTATGGCACTGAATTTGAGATTTTGGACATGGAGTCATTATAGTTGGTATAAAAGGATGTTTAATACCAAAAGGAAGAACTATATTTAAAGAAAAATAGGGAAAAAAACCCAGTGCTATAATTTGAGGAAAAGTATAATTGAAGATACTAAATAGATCATTAATATGATTTAGATATTGGATATTCATTTTTTTTAATTTATGTTATTTATTTTATTATTTTTTTACTGTTAGATTATTTTTCATAAGAATATGATTAATTCTATTATATTTCATGATTTCGAAATTGAGACTAGTAAATGGAATGGAAACTACATCAATGCACATGTTATAGTTGTATAATGAAACACCTTGGTATATTTGAATGAGGAAAAATGATTTTTCATCAACTGTCCTGAAAAAAAACACCATTCTCAAGATTTCAATTGAATGAATTTTTTATCCAATAATCAATGACTAATTTGAATGTATATGGGGAACTATGATGATTAATATCTCATGTGTCAAATGAATACTCTTCACCAGAAGCTATTGGATCAATATTATTTTTTATTATATTACTATTGATGATGTGTAATAATTAATATTATCTATTTGAATTTAATAAATATGTTATTTGAGTAATTGAATAATTATTTGTTAGTTATATGAATGATAATATATATATATATATGGATTTTACAGTAGTAATTTTTTGTAATGGATTTGAAATCATATTTTGAACGATACCAATGAACAATAAAAATTATATGGGGAAAAGTTGAACTACATTAAAATCAAATGATTTAAGGAAGGACAATATTTAATATGTTCCACGTTTTGACATAACAATGGTTAGATAAATATATGATTGATATAGATAAAGTATGTTCGATAATTCAGAAAACCGTGGAACTAATAATTTATTTATTGGAAAATTATTAATGTTGTCATATAAAGAGTATAAAATAATTTTGGTATTTAATGAATATACCCAAAAATGTTTTTTTCTTATGGAATATGGAACAATTCACGTTTTCAATAAATTTTTATGCTTATTCAGGATATTTTTTAATGATTCAATGGATGAAATTATGAAGGTATCCACATGTTTGGAATGTGATGATTTATAGTATATTTATAATTATGGGATATGTGATAAGTTATTTTATCAAATCCAATGACCTTTTAATGTTTTGGATCTTATTATTTTATAAGTGATGTAAGGATACCCATTTATGAAAGGTTTTATATAGAAATTTGGAAAACGTTTTAGATATTATTATATAACTTCAACATATGATGGAATATGTGATAAGGGATAATTTATAAATAGTATATAGAAAATAAAAAGGATAATATTGTTCATATTAAATTCAATAATATCATGTATGTAGATTATCTTATATTCATAAAGAATAAAATAATTCAAAAACAATATGAAGAGAGTCATGAAATAAAAAATATTTCCTATTAACATCTTTTCTAATGATATCAATGAACTTTTCACGTAAATATTTTTTGCATATTTTGTCAATAAATATATTTACAATATACTCTCTATCACTCTAACATAGTATTTGAGTTATATTTGTCTCTTGCACGCCCATGTTTTCATTTACTCCCTATGTTCACGTATTTGGAATCCTAGTTATCTAATAATTCTTGATGAATTTGGAACTATCATTTCTCCCATAATTATAAAATAATTTATTAATCATTTTTTCATGATGTTTTTTCTACAATGTAATTTTCAAAAATGAAAATCTGGATTTCTGATATCAGATTTAAATAGGCTATACATTATTTTATTATGGTTGGGTAAATGTAACGACCCTAAAATCTAATGTAAGAACATTGTATTTGATAGAGTATTTGAAATGTTATATTATGTATAAAATGGAATATCATATCATAAAACATTTCAACGTTTTTTATATTTATAATATTTCAAATCTACACTATATTTTTTAGTTCATTAATATATGAGTTAACGTGTGTCATATGCAATAATTCCTTTCTCTGATAGATTGTGTTATATGCAATAATGAGTTTTACATACAGTATTAATGTTATTATTTAAAATGAACATTATCTTATAGGAATAAAATTGGAAATTAATTACATTATTAACTAAATTATGAAAACATATGGTTTAATTAATTGGTCACTAATTAATTATAAATTTATTAAAAACCAATTTGATATAATAGAAGTGTTTGTATAAAAACACATTAATTTAATGTTTTAAAAAAGGTTTAATTTCCAAATATATTAAATTAATTATTATTAATTAATAATATTGAGGAGATCTATAAATTATATACAAATTCAAATATTCTTTACATTAATCTAATAAATTTTATTTTCCTATATTATGAATAAATCCAATTTTAAATATAAAATATTTATTTTATATCAGAGAATGTTGCACCGATTTAATGGTTCACATGTATGCAACCAAATTTTGAAACTTTTATAAATTTCATATGATAAAAAATTACATTATTGAATATTTAATGAAAAACTTTTCATAGGGTGACATTCTTGTATTTTTCATTCAGGATTCTTTTTTTGATGTCTAATGAAAAAGACTGATATTTAATTAAAAATTGAATATTTGAAAAAAAAATATAATGATAAATTATATTCAGATTTGGTTTTGAATTAAAAATATTTCAATAATACATTTATTTATAAAATATATGTTATTAAAATTAAATTCCTTGTTGAATTTCGATTTAAAAACATTCTAAACATTTGAATATTTTCACATTAAAAAGCCCAATTTCTCATTGACTCTATAAGATTAGTTTGAAATTAATTTTTTCCACTTATGTTAATCGAATTTGGATAAAACGATTCCATATTTTGAATCATAACAATTTATAATGTATATTATACTAAAATTATTTTTTTTAAAAGCAGTATTGAAATAAATTAAAATAAATTATACCGATTAATGAAAAAAAAACAAATTGTTTGAGTTGTTAAAATTTAATATTAAGAGAAAATGAACATGAAACATGTAAAAAAATTCATTTCTATCCACATTTCAAACAAAAAACTTCATGTTACAAAATCAATTCAACATTTGAGACACATGTGGTATGAGAGACCACTAAATAGGGTTTATTTATTGTTATTTACATGAACCACACTCCTCCACTATTAAAATTCACAAAATCCCCTAACATCATGTCACCTATCAATATATTTTACTCATAAAATCCATAAAAATTCACTTCCAAATATCCATAACCTCTTCCTAGACATATCTAGTGACAGAAATAAAACAATGGTTTTTTTTGGATAAACCAAACAAAGTTACCCGAAGAAGGGGTACCTTTCATCAATGTGGACATTTTTTTCAATCTAAAATGCTTAAAATATTATTATATGTATCATATATAATATCCTTGGTTTATTAAATATAATTATATATTTTTATGGTACATTAACCACTCATAATATTATTAAATGTGATACAAAATTTGCATTGTTGAATACGGTAGACTGAAACCAAGCAAACTAATGTCATTTGTTCTTCCATTATTCCCTTTCTGGGTTGGGAATAATGATGAATTAATAGTTAATATATGATATTTTTGATAATTATAAATCCTATAAGATTTTGGAAATTTTATATTACACATTCCTTCATGATTTCATTTTTTGGGAATACAATAATGTCATTCATGTGTATGGAAGACTACTATCTAATGAAGAGCTATGTTTTGTTACGAATTTACATGGAATGTATTTAGGATAAGTTTATTAAATAATTTAAATATATTAAATAAATATTATTTTGGAAAAATGATAATATATATATAAGTTTATTTTTTATCTTTTAATATGCTATGAAAATTGAAACAGTGTTCAAATATACGTACAACCTAGTGTCTCAATGAATCATGAATTACATTTCCTATAAAAATTATTATGGATTATGATATATAAATATATGATAAATATATATATTATTTAATAAATGTTTTAAAATATATATATGAAGAAATAATAATTTATCTAAGTGGAACACAAAATAAAAAGTAATAACATAGAAGAAAAATAATATAATTATTAAAAGAAAAATGAAAATAAAAAAATACTATTAATGAACTAGCATTAATATGTTATAAAAGAGACATATATTATTTAATATAATTAATATGTATTGTTTAAAATTTAATAACATGTTTAAATCCATTTAAAAAAGATTAAATCATGTATGACCAACGATACTTTCCGAGTATAAGGAATTTCTACTCTTAAAATATTTTATTCGTGAATTATGTCATAATCATCCCCCATTTCTTTTTTATGGGGTTTATACATCCATATGAAATTTTATCTCATAGAAATTATTTATTATATGATATTAAATTGTTTAGATGATATTTTTCTCTCAAATGTTTCTCATTTAAAATGTTATTCAAGTGGTAATGGGTTTCATCTCAATTTCATTTTATTAAACTATGTTGTAATGTGGTTTTCCTAATTAAAATTTTAAGGTGTATATAACAATCCTTTGATGTATAATATCATTATTAATTCATCCTTAATGTTATTATATGTCTAAAATTGAATTATTTCATCATAGGTGATTTTATATCAAAATTTCCAAGTGATAAAAGTTATTGTCCAATATAACATTCTTTTGTAATTGATATCATTATTTTGAAACAATAAATTTATTCTATTAACTTTTATTGGGAAATTAAATTTCCATGAAATATAAATATTCTTGCACAATGTATATAATTGTTTCCAAAAATTTATTTTATTGTTATAATTGTTTTTTCTTTAAAAGTTATTTGATTATTTTTTGTAATGTTACTGAATATAAATCTTTTATAAAACATAAATATTCGATGAAAATGAATATTGATGTAATTAAATAAATTATTAAAAATATGAATTTTGATTTTCAAATAATGTGATAGGTGGGGACCGTTATAATATAGCTCTTGGATGAATCAGTAGGTATAATAAATGAAATTACATTGGCCCAAATAAATGTCTTTCTACATGATGTTTTAAACTAACATATAAATGGTCTTAATAGTTAAGGGGCCATAATTATCAGACCATGGAATCAAAAAATTAAATATTTAACTTAATTAAAAATTAATTTATTATTTTCCATGTTGCTTTCATTATGATAAAATCTATGCATACATTTTATTATCATCATACTGATAAAATATAATGTGTTTTTATTTCTTTAACATTATTTCTTATTTTACCCTTATCCAATTATTTGAATTGATTCTGTATTAATTTATTTACCATTATATATTTATTATTATTATTTATTTATTATATAATCAAATTATCTTAACCCTAACTAATCATTTGATCTAACACATATTTTTTTCTTTTCCCTAATATATAATGAAACATTCATGGAATGAGTTTTATGGATGACAAAGTTTTACTTTTCTTATGATTTATTTTATAGTAATAATGTAGTATGGGTATCATGTATGTATCTGGTTCTCAAAAATAGCTAAATTGATTGTTCCTAGGCATTTTATTCAATTAAATCATTCCTGTGTAATAATGTTTGGCACTAGTTTAAGGATTAAATGGTTATGGATGTGACAACATAAAGTATTATTAAAACCATTAATTTGGATAAACATAATAAAATAAAATTTGGTCTTTCTACGACGATGATCTTAATTTAGTGTACATGTGTAAGGAGAGTTAATCTATTCTTTTATTCTAATTATATTATTATATTTTCTTTTTATTTTGTATATATACTAAAATTTTATATTTTACACCAACTTGTGTTGTAATTTTTGGTTACCACTAAATTCATTAAATATTATTATAAAACTATAGTGTATTCTTATTAGCAATAATTTAAGAGGTTTCATGTAATGTTTTCAGTGTATATTTTAGATCAATTTATTTACAATCAATGGTTGTTTGTCTTAGTGGATCGTATTATAAGATAAACTCTTATCACATAAAATTGAGATGAAATATTATTATCATTTTGATAAAATTCATAAGAGGAGGGGGGGGGGTTAGAATTTATATGTTTTATTAATTATTAAAATATAGGAGAATGTCGAAGTGGATCCTTTATCGACTCTATTTATATATTTCTTGACAATTATAATAAATTTTCACTTTATAATTATAACTTATCATAGTTTATCATTCAATCGCTTAATCTGTATACCATGGGTTATGAATTATATTTTATGTATACAGTTTTAATCAAAAATATTATTGGTTATAATTGATTACTAGATTAGTGTTCATGTTTTTGATGTATTTGGTGAACTATATTGGGTGAAAAATCCATAACTATATTTGTTAAAATAAAATATACTATATGTGGGATATTTATCTATTTTATATAATATGAAACTGTCTTGGATATATATTGAGGGTAAAATGAAAGTAATAGTCTAGTGACTATGACTATCAAGTGGCTTTGAGTTAGCCGATTGCATGAAAAAATATAGGTGATTATAAGTATTTATTGACTGTAAGTTAAGAAGATGTAATTTTTATAAATTTTTAATCATCTAGATGATTTAAATATAATCAACTGAACATTCTAAAACTCATCAACCACTTGTATAAATAATAAACCATAAATTATAATTCTTTTCACTCACACAAGGAAAAACCGGCCGCTGGCAAGCTATATTGGATTGAATGTATGAGAAAAATAACTAATTACCGAAAACAGTGACTTAAAATTGTCATAGACCTATTATATTTAAATACCTATACTAATTTGAACATATTATTCCTTAATCAAGTATTTAATATGATCTACTATTTTTCATTTGTTTTAGATTTTATACATTTTTCGTTACTTGGTGCTTGTTTGATGTGTTTTCATGTATATAATGATTTCATAAATACATATTGATTATTTAAATGATAATTAATTTTATTTATATTAAGTGTATTTAATATTAAATTCCAATCAAATGGGTAATGTTATCACACAATTTTAAGGAAAAACACAAATTTTAAATTTAAATTATTTTGAAATTTAACGTGTTTTCTTGCATAATTTAAAAAAATTATCAAAGGGACATGATTGTTCATTATTTAAGAATGTTAGTGATGTGTTAATTATTATATAATTTTAAAATATTTAAATTATTAAAATATTATATGTAATTTAATTGAATTTTTGAGAATATAATTCAAGAATACTCTATAAATATATATAGATAAATTGTTTCATGAAGGATGATGTTCAATGGATTAATTCTATTGAATTTTTTGTGCAATATGGAGCTTTATATGTTGTGTTATATTGAAATAGAGAATCAATGTTGTTGAGAAGATTCTAAAATATAATATGTGGTATAAAATTGAAATCAGTTACTTTTATCGACATAAATTCACTCATTTGATCCATTACTACAAGAGATAAATTCACGTCCCCAATAATTTGATCCATTCATATTCATCTAGCTACAATGGATTTTAATTCATTCTAAGTTTTATTTTATAAATTAGTTTTGGGTTATAACACCACAAAAGTTATTAGCTAGGTTACACTACCCCAATAAAATTATGTTCTATGTCGTGCCTCAAAGAGTTCAAAATTCATGGTATTTTAGTTGCGAATTCATGTGAGAAATTGGTAGTGATTCATTTTGAATCCAAATGTGAATATATGTATAGTTTTTTGTGGCTCTTGGTGAAATAAAATTATCTTTCATTATTTCCTCTAGGGTTTGGAAATATTTTTTAAAAGGTCATCACACCCTTAAAAATTGGTTGATTATATAGATAGTGGGTTTCACCTCTTTCCACATATGAGATGGTTGAAGTGTAAAATAGGATTATTTATAACCAAAATATTAAAAAATATAATTTTTAATTATGATTTATTTTTCTATATAATTACTTATTAAATTTGATAATATTTCATTAAATATTTTAAATGGATGATTTCACCCCATCACTGTTTCTTGATTATTCAACCATTCTCACATTAAGACCTAAAAAGTAGAAATTGGGTTATAATTTGAATATAATAATCATGACATAGATATAATATTTTTCCATTAACTACATTTAAATAGTAAGTAAAGGTGATTATGAAAAATAAAACACATCATTAATAGTGTTTGTGGTCTTCACGTAACAATAATTTTTATTTAATTTTTAAATAGGGAGGTATGAAGGTCAATAATAATTGTTCCATTGGAAGTAAAATATATAACTATACTAATTAAAATAATGTAATTACTTTTTGATGGTATATTTGAATTTATTGACATAAGAATATGAATAAATTAAATTAATATTAAATTTATTTACTTTATATTTTCTATCTTACTCTTTTAAACAACTACATCTAAAAATATTTCAAGGCATTGTCATTTCATATTTTATGGATACCATAACCTATAGAAAATAGATTGGGGTTTTTTGAGATTAATCTAGGTGTTTATTGTTAAATTATGGGGCTTTTGGAGTGAGTATATATAGAGTGGTGAAATCCACCATTTAAAAGTGATGATAGATTCATTTTGGTAATTAGGGGTCCATTATTCAAGGCATATGGATATAATAGTGGAAAATAAGGGAAATGTGAATATTTGGGTTATTAAGAACCTTAAAAAAATACATATAATATTTGTGTTATAGTTGTATTTTAACATTAGATTTATCATTTTCCAAAATTACATTAATTATAGTAACTCGTTTTTAACCTAAATAAATAATTTTGTAACAACATCATTATTTCTAATGTCTAAAAATATAATAGAAATTATTACATAATTAAGAAAATATGATTTAAATTGAAGAATAAATTTTATAATATTTAATTTATAAAGGTGATAAAAATTATACTAAAATAATAAATGTACGACACGTTAAAATAGTTTAAGATTAATATACAATTAATGTTCTAAAATGTAAAATATTGGTCATAAAATAAAACACAATATTTTTAATTTTATAATTTTAAATATATAATATATAATTTCTGATGAAAATTATTTCATAAATTTTGTTTTCAACTATATATCATACTTATTATATTAAATTAATGATATTTTAGAAACCACATTTTTAATATACATCAAAAAATAAATCTTTTCAGAAAAAATCCAAAACAATATTATTCTGATGCTATTGATATTAGAAATACCAATATGTTGTAATTTTTTCTAAATTGCAGTTATAAAATTTAGGAATTTAACTATTAAATGTAAATATAAAATATAATGAAAAAACACTTTATATGTAATAGACATTTTATATATGAGTTATTTTTATTATTGATTCTAATAAATTACATATTAAATTACCATTAGTGTATTATTTATATGAAAATATATATTTTATCATCATTTAAATTTAATTAAATTTAGTTCATAAAAAAATTCATCGCACTTAAATGACATTTTTATGAAAACAAAAATTTGTATTATTAAATTTTTTTAATTATTTATCATTTCCAATTTAATGCTATTAGTGAATTGATATTAAAAAGGACAATAAATATTAGTTTCATAGGGATCAAAAAAAATGCAATTACTTCTATTCACACCCATAAATTCAGTAGTTACATTATAATAATAACATTTAATACAAGTAATAAAATATTAAAAAATGGATTTTTGTATCATTTTCATTTTATATTTGATCGGAAAAAAACCATTCAAGGAACAATTTATTTCTAGGAAAGTTATATTTTTATATATCTATGTTATAAAATATCTCCTAATAATACATAAAACTGTATCAGTTTCCTACACCCAAAACATATCAATTTAATTTGGAAAACATGTTTCATATTCAAAACACATTCATTAAAAAATGAAAATTATTATAATTGATGCTTTTACTTTTTAATTTTCATTCTCATCCAAAAATATTGTAAAAATTATTTATAAAATAGTAAAAAAATATAAAGATTAAAATGGGTATAAAAAGGAAATCACATTAAGAAGATTAAATGAATGAAAACCAATAAAAAATTTGATTAAAATAATTATCTCTAAACTAATAATAAAATAAATTGTTAAATCTACCACTTTCATACTTAAAATAAATTAAAATAGTTCTTGTAAAAAGATATTAATAAATAGTAATTGCATTAGATTAATCATTTGGTTTCTAGGGATATCATATTTATAATCACCATTTAAATCAACATTACATTCACTCGTACAATGAAATATATTATTCAGTTTCATTCAATATATGTTTTATAATGAATAAATCATTAATACATTTAGTATAAGTATATATATTTCAATTACTACATATCATCATTTAAAAATTAACAGAATGATATTATGAATAGAACAATGTTCATTTTAACCCATAACATTTTTCTTTAGTGTTATCCCATGATTAGAAGATGAATTAAAAGTAATGAGATTACTGATTACCTTTTGAGAATAATAAATGGAAGTGGAATATAAAATATTGACAAATATTGACAAATAGATGATATAAAATTTCAAAAATGAAGGTATATGTGGTAAAGACATTAAAACATTTAGAGTAATTGTATCAAAGAAGTATCCCATGTCCTTGTTAATAAATTATCCAAAGACAAAAAATATATCATAAAATATAATTTTGATTATATATAATTTATTATATAATTTAATAGAATGTATTGTTGGAATGTAATAAATATAATTTAAAATATATTAAATTAAAATAAAAATGATCTCTCAAAGAATATAAATTGAGATGAGAATCCCCTTAACTCGAGTATAATATATTTTTATATCATATAGATTCCCCAATAATTAAAGTCTACTAATTAGTTAGTTTATTTAAAATTTTATTCATCTTTATTTTATTACCATTATTACTTCAAATTCATTTTTTATAACTTCTAATTCATTTTTTGATAAACTTATCCTGCATTTTTAATTTAATGTTGTCTAGTCTATATTCACTTTCTTGATAAATTAATAATGTTCAAATAAAATTATCCTATGATTCCCTAGGATACAATAATTTCAAATAATATTTCTTTTAAAATTATAAATCTAAAAGTGGCCAAGTGATTAATAAATATATAAAATATATAAAAACATACTTGGTATTATTGTATCAAATTATTAAAAATAATATTAAATATTTACATTTAACATCATTAACTAATAACATATTTATAATTCTTGAATGATAAAAAATTAAATCAAAATGTTATTAAATTTTTATATGATATTTACATATATATTTATGGAATATTTATTAGAGTATAAAATGAAAACCCCAAAAAAATTACGAGGTTGTAAAAACCCACCATATGAGGAAGTTATTATTTAAATACATTGAAAAGAAAATAATTATTAATAAATATTTTAGATTTATAAATAAATTTAAAGATTTATAATTGATTTATTTACATATTTTACACATTATAAAAAATTATAAGAGTGTAGTATTAATTAAAAAAATATTTTAAATAATCTACATTATTATGAAAATAACGTGTGAAAAGGGATTGATGAGATATAATAGTGATATATCATAAATAATAAATCAAAAACAATTTTATACAATGTAAAAAAAATATAAAAAAGATTAATAAATTAAAATAATCCTAAATAAGATAGAAAATAATGACTTGGGGACCATTACATTAAAATTTGAGTCACCTCTTTTTGATTTAGTTTGTACCCTTTGAAGATGGGACTTTTTGATATTCTTGGGAATTGAAAATAGGGATTGAGTAGATTAATGGTGAATATGTGATGAATATTTAGTGAAACCCTAACATTATATGTGTTTTGTAATGTTCATAATGTGACCTATTTTTTAGACAGGATTTAATTGAATTTTCAAAAATACAAAATCATTAGTGTTTAAAAATTTATTATTTTGGTCGAATGGTTATCATAAATGAAAATGAGAAGATTGATTTTATCACTCCATTTAATAATATTTCAAAATAAGATGTTTTATATTTTTTAAAATTTATTAATATTATAGAACATTAAGTAAATTTAAAAATAATTTTCTTGGAATAGTATTTTTTATATGAATTTATAAATATTCAGTTAGCTATGAAATTTCACATGAGATATTTAAATCATTCCATACATATCATTTTTAACCTCAAAATCTATTAAATAATCTAATTCCACTACTGGAAAACTGACCTTTACCAACGGTTTGGAACCGTTGGTATAGACCTCCAAACCGTTGGTATAGCCTATACCAATGGTTTGGAGAACCGTAGCCAAGTAAGCCGTTGGGATAGGTCTATACCAACGGTTTTCCAAAAACCGTTGGTATAGACCTATGCCAACGGTTTTGGAAACCGTTGGTATAGGTAATATGTAATCTATACCAACAGTAATGGAACCGTTGGTATATAAATTCCAAAAATAAAACATCCGCTGGGATTTTAACCCAGGACCCCTTGTTTATCATTGAACGACTCAACCACTAACCTAACATGACTTTTGTGATCATAATTACATAAATATATATATGTATTCTCATAAATATTTTAAATTTTGTTTTATATAATGTTCTCGGTACGAAGGTCTGATAAAAAATGAAAGTACCTATACCAACGGTTTTAACAACCGTTGGTATAGGTCTTTCGTTGAGATTTTTATTCGGTGTAGTATGTTGAATTTTGGGGCCACCTTTCCCAACGGTTTTTCGAAAACGATGGAAAAGGTAGACCTATCCCAACGGTTTGGCCAAACCGTTCCCAACGGTTTGGGGGCCTTTCCCAACGGTTTGGAGAAACCGTTGGGATAGGTCTACCTTTCCCAACGGTGTGGCCAAACCGTTGGGAAAAGTGGCCAATTTGGGGGAATATCCCAATGGTTTGGACAAACCGTTGGGAAAGGGGACCTATACCAACGGTTTTTTCAAACCGTTGGTATAGAAGTGTTGGGAAAGATCTAATTTCCAATAGTGTTAACATAATCCATTTCACATCAAATATTTTGAAGCCTCTATTATTGAATTTTCTCAACCTAACACAAGAATTATGTTGGTAATGTGAAGGCATGTTGGTTAGTTATCCTAAAATATAAATTTATAAATAACTTATTAATATAATAATAACTTATTATAAATAATTATTATCATTTTAATCAATTTATATAAAAATATAATCGTATTTAAGTCATAATTTAATTTTTACGTAAAAATTTTTAAATTTCGTATAATGCACATGTACATGGTATGAATTAGAATATTTAAATTTCAATTTAATTTAAAATATAGTAAATATTCATCAACATAATTCAGTACTCTTCAAACATTCATTTTATAATTATTTTAAATTAATATATTTATGTCAAGTTATAACCACATTAAATTAAAAATTACATTCTAAATCAAATCTTCAAATCATGAAGAACATTAATTTATCTAAAATTATCAATAATAATATTTTGTTGTAATATTGGTTTATAATTAGTGATTTAAAATGAAAAATATTATTTACTTCTATACCAAATTATATAATACTTTAAAAAAAATCATTCTACCAATCATTTTTAAAGAGATTCAAAATATAATTCATATTTTGTTAAAATCAATCTAAAATTATAAGTATTTATCTTTTGAAATTAAAACACATTCCAAAAATACATTTTTAAAAGATATTTCATTTTCAAATTATTAATAATATTTTTGTTTAAAACCATATTTTAATGATTATCATAGTAATAAATATCAACATAAATATATATAATTAACATAAATATTCATTTATAAGATATCTAATAAATAAATAATTAAAACAACATATAATAATAAGAAATTACATTAAAAAAGTATATATAATCATTAAATAATATATATATATTATGACATATTGTAAATATAATTAACGTTCTAGTATAAAATCGCTATCTAATTGAGCTTATTGAATTTACATAACGATATAATGGGTAACTTATATTATCTGAAAAGTCATATAACATTAACACCAACTTCCATATAACAACAACCCCCGTTGACTACCTTAATGGATAAACAATGGTTATCTTAAATTATTATGTCTTTTTTACATGTTAACATATATTTGTAGAATAATTATTTTTATCTTATTATTTTATAATAAAAATGATTTCCATGTTTCTATTCATTTTCCTTATTAATATAATTATTTTTAATGGGTAATTCTTATAGGAGTCGGTGATGATGAATATTTCAACTATGATATCCTTTCATAAAAATAGAATTATTTTATTATTATAGTTATATTTATCTTGGTAAGTGTAATAATCATTACAAAATAGTTCTATATCAATAATAAAATATATATTTTTATTTAATTTTATATATGAATTTTTTAGAATATGATGTTATTATAAAGTGTCAGTTATTTATGAAATTTTAATGCATATAAAAATTATGTTCATGCATCATGTAATACATATCATGTTGAATCATTTTTAACAAATCCAAAATTATCAATATCATTATATATTTTGAACAAATTAAACAACATAATTTCATGTTCTAATTACATAAACTCTATATTCTATTAACAATATATATATATATATATATATGTATATATATGTATGTATGTATATAATTCTATATGATATTGATATATTCTCCCACCTAATATTCAATATCAACCCATCCTCCCAAAAGAATATAGATTTAATGGATTATTTATTCCCCCTTTTATTGATAAAATAAAATATGTCTCTCCACTAAATGATTAAATATGGTATTACACTTTTTCATTAAAAATAAAATTGATTTTATTTACTATCAATTTTTCTTCTTTAAAAAAATCTATTCAACCAGATATTGAGATAAAATACTCCCCATTTAATATCAACATTTTGTATCAAAAAAATATATATCTCATTATCTTTCTCTTTTCAACAATTAGGTTCCATGAAAAAAAACCTTGATCTCCTTCATGACCAATGTATAAAATATAAATTTATAGTGTTTAAATTCCCATTATATTAATGAAATTATTTCTTAGACAACAATTTTGTAATCGAATTTAATTTTTATATTATATAGTCACTATTAACCACTTAAATCATCATTAAAATTTAAACTCTCTTTTTTAATAATTTCCTTGGTCGACCAGTTGTATAACATGAACACATACCTTATTTTTTATTCCCTTTTAACAAATTTATTACTCTCCAAGATCATGTAGTCTCAGTAATCATACTGAAGATCATGATAAAATTATTTATATACCACGTAGTTAAAATATAGGGAATCATTCATTCTCAAATCCTATTCCAAATATAATTTTATTCTTCAGATATTTTTTATAATTTATATTACCAATTAAAAAAGATTCATCAATAAATCCTATAATCCTACTAACTCAAAACATTGTATTGGAATCAATGTTCTATATTAATAACATTATCATTGACCATAAAACATGCTTTCTACCATAATCACTTCTAAATTTCTATTTAAAGACCTCCAACCACCTCTATATGGACTCAATTATAGTTAGAAAAACATCATTGGATTAACATTAAATCGCATAGTGTGTGAGTCATACTATTTAATAAAATTAATTGCAATATGTTATGATATCATGTGGTACAAAATATATCATAATATTTAAATGGTGTGTCTCAATTTATAGGTGTGGATAATTAGAATATAATTTTCTTTCATGAAATTCATAAAAATTACATTATTTTTTGTATAATTTATTGATATACAACGTGGGACTCATATTTTATATTCTATTATTATCATAAAAGAATTTAGTGATCCTAAAATTGTATAATCAAAGATAAATAAGACATTTTTCTTAAGTCAAATATCTTTTATTTCCTTCATGTTCTACTCCAACAACATAAGTGTTCCAAATCACATATTATAGGACAAATACAAAATATTTATCACCATATATTACATTAATCCATTTGATATTTTTTATAGTTTTAAAACCACATTATATTTTACTAAATCTTGATTCTACATGAAAAACTATTTCAGTCAATTCCATTCCTGATTTTTCGAAATAAAAAGTGTTTGTAACCAATTGGGATTTGATTCAAATTGGAATTGGTTGAATAGAATATAATTTTTCTGTATAGGGTTCTAGAAACTATTTACATTATTGATTATTCCTTTGTTCCATTTTAAATTTATATTCCACTAATATTTGTATTTATATATTATAAATACTTCTTGTTTTCTGAATGATTTTTAAAAATCAAAAAATATCCACCAAATGGATCATATCTCACTCATTAACCTATATCACTAAAACAACTATTAAAAAAATTATGAGCATGGGGAAAAATGAATTTATTGAATACCTTAGGAAGACTAATATTATAACACCCCCAACAACATTGACCAAGATCTGGTTGTTATTTTAATACTATGATAAAAAATACATATATATCAAAATACAAATGATATATCATTATTTTTGTCTTAATAAAACTACATACATAAATATATGTTAAAACACTCTAAATTATAAAATACATCTTATATTTACAAAAAATGATTAATATTTTAATTTTTATGTCCATATGTCACAAATACAATCATTCATAGTTTTATATGGAAATGGGAAAAATGTCATTGTGTGTAATAAATACACATTAAAGGGTACCATATAACGAAACTTATTATAGAATTAACATGGAATAAATAATTAATGTCAGAATAAATAAACTGAATGATTCCATAAAAGAGAAACTATAATAATAATATATCAATTGATAGCACGATATTAAAATTACACAATGATATAAATAAATATCTCATTATGATTGATTTTATAGTGTCAAACATCATAAACAGACAATAAAGGTACCATTCAAGGATATTATATTAAAATAAGAAATAAATTCAAAAAATACCCAATCACATTTCTCTTGTGAGACCAACATATTCATCAAGGGTGTGTATAATTATGGGGACCACCCATCACATTATTATTCCAATACATCCTTCATATAAATAGAATGTATAAATAATACATATAATAATGTTCATGAATAAACTATATATATAAATATGGATAAATAATCATAAGATATGTATATAGATATAATTTTTATATAGATTATAAATATATACCCATTCAAAGGAATAATGTGTCTAATTTGGAAAATATACAATGTTGGGAATATTGAAAATGAATTACATAGTAGTTTTATAAATGGAATTACAATAAGGTAGTTTTGAGAAAATATTACTTGGATTTAGTATATAAATAATTAATTATCCAACTCTGTGGTCTATATAGTGCATTTGATTCATCCAATGCATATACCACATGATTTTAAAATCAAATGATATATTATAACAATGTTTTTATGAACATAGTAAATATTTATTTTACACCAAGCCAACTATAAGAACTCGGATCTTTTTTCATGTGTGTTATTATCATTTAATAATTTTTTGAGAAAACAGAGGTGTGTCTAGAAATTTTTGACGTACATGCCATGTACTGCATGTAGACATCTTCTGGCCATGTAACGGCTGAGTACACAGCCATGTATGGTGACCTGGAGACTGCCTAATGATGGGGCCGGTAAGGGAAAGTACACACCGTGTACTTATAATGTACCCACCGTGTACATTATTTTTTTAATTAAATGGACCGAGTCGCGTCTAATTGGAAAAATGGTATTCTTATTCGCCTTCTTCGAGTGAGAGCATCCATAAGACACCGATCATTCCTAGAGCGCTCGTCAAGCATCGGTTTTCTGACCAGACCATCGTCGAATGTGTTGGGATTGCCACAGTAATCTCTTCCTTCTTTTCGTTCTTTGTTTCTTGACTTTTCTTATTTTAGGTGTCTTCCTTGGTTTATAGTTTTGAGAGTTTTTCTAGATATACATTGTTCATGGGTGATTCAAGGATTAAAGATCACATTTAGTGATCTCAAAACACAGAGGTATGTGGTTTGTGACATTCCGTAGATATTATTTGAGTTATATGTGAAAAAGTGTCAAATACCATTGATTAGGGTATTGTGTGTTTAGGGTTTTGACCCAGTTAATGACTGTAATGATATCTATCTAACATGCTGTTATGTTTTATACTATTTAGATTAGTAGTTCTTGAGGTATACATTGGCCATTATATATCGATGTGCTCGATTGACTTACACGGGGCTGTGGGAACCTAGTTTAGTAGACAATAGGGAGAATGAACACTAAGGGATTCCCCAGAGTGTCTATTTTACTATTACGATGTGATACCCTAAGGTGAATGGACGTATGTACTTCCTCATAGTGATTGTAGTTCCTAGATGCGGACCATATGGGGAATTGGACATTGAGTGGTTCCCCAGAGTGCCTTTTAGTTACACATACGAGAATATAGGGAGAATTGATTGTGAGTGCTTCCTTAAAGAGTCTATAAAAATTCTAAACGAGATGGGTTAGACTGTGTGTATTTCCTAGAGGGAATCTAGTGTTTTTTGGTTGGACCAGTGGGTTTAGGTTGTGATTTCTTCCCTAAGGGATCCCTGCATAGGATTTTCTTTTTTACTTGATATCTGTAAATTATATGTATTTGAAACTGTAGGATTGTAAACATTTGATTACATCCTTGTTTACTACTTACCTTTAATTATTTCCTACCATATATCTTCACTAACAATTAAGAAGGGATCCTCTGGTGGTTTCCTACTTGTATTAGTCTCACACCATGTTTGGGTCATGCTTTTGGGCCCGAAAAGATTATATTGATGTAGGTATAGACAAGGGTAAGTGCCCTACTACTTCAGGTACAGGATTGATGCAGAGATGGGGAGCATAAGACCATGCTGAGGCATGCAATGAAGTAGGATTTTATCTGGTTTCTTTGTACATTGGTTCATTACTATATTCCATCATTCTGACCTGTTTAGATGCTTTCCTAGACATATGTATCGGGAATCATTTATATATGCACTCCAATGTTTATTATTTTAGTATTCCGCTGTTTACATTTGGTATGGTATTATTAATGTTTCCTCTATTACTATCTGTTTTACTTCCACTGTGTTACTCTGTCAATCGGGGCATAATTTACCCACTATCACACCCAAGTCCTTCGCTGTTAGTCGGTAGCCTCCGTCATTGGGTGAAATGCACTTGATGCAATCTGACCAACCTGGTACGGGGCTTCTCTGGGCGGCATCAGGAATCAGGATGTTAAAAAGTGTAATAAAATGATTCTTTTATTCATAACATACTATTTGGAGCCTATAGTCAAGTATATGATTGAATAGGTATTTGGAAATAATTTGTACCAGGGAGTATCTAACCCTTATATAGGGAAAAGCAAATTTACATAGTTTATTTCAATATTTCGAGTTTTTTAATTTTACAATTTATTTGTTTTTCGCTGTTGGGTGATTCACATATATTGTGTTGTTAATTTTGAAGCTATTTAGGATCTATTTATGTTGCAACCCGATGTGATGAGTGTATTCTAAATCATGAATAATTTATGAATTTTCAAGAAATCACATGTCATGAAGTCTTGCCATGACATTTCGGGTGTATAAGAAATTGCATGTTGTTGTGATAGATGTTGTTGTAGAAATGAATGTTTTTGTGATAGATGCCTTGATATAATACCTTCTTTTCATAGGGTGTTTCATTGCATAATGTCTTCTTTGAATGAATGCCAATGTTCAGTTCTTTAGGTGTTATGGTCCCTCATTGATTGGAATTTTGTGGATCGTTGCGTTGTTTTCCTTGCATATGACATGTAAAAGATTCAAAGAATTGACTCATGGGGAGTATGGGCCCTCACGGATTGAAATTTGGAACATTATTGTTTTATTCAGTGTTTTCTGGTCTTTCAGAGTTGTTTCCAAGGCTTACTGTCTGGAAGAACCCAAAATAAACTCTGTGTATTGATGAATACACACCATTTGTTCTTCTATTTGGGATGAAACAGGTTTTTTAAGTACACATTGTATACTGTATGTACATGCCTTGTAGTCTCAAACCATGTTACTGACTGTGCGGGCATAAACATGGGGTTGGAAAATCATTGTAGAACATTCCATGTTCCTGATGTACACGTCGTGTGGTGTAGACCATGTGTTCACCCGTGTGACTAATGACACAGAAGGATGAAAGAATAAATAAAAAACATGTGTCTTATTTGAACATGAAATGTAGTGTAAACAGTTTCTGTTCATGTAGAGAACAACATGGGTCAGAGAAACCTTTATTTTCACACCATTTCTGGGACAAACATGTCGTGTAGATTGAGAAGTGTAACTGTCCTAGTGAATAGAAACACAGGTTGGTGAAGATCATCTAGTACACATCGTGTCTGGCACTAACACATCGTGTACTCATGATCAAGGAGAACTGTGTGGCTTAACCATGTAGAAGATCTCGGTAAGGGAAAGAGGATTCAAGTACATGGTGTGTGTTAGGACAACATGTCATGTGTATGGGGTGTTACATAACCTATGTTGGAAAAAGTACACGCCCATGGGAAGGCTTAAGGGAACACGTCCTGTAGTCATTATACACAACGTTTATCGATGTTTTGAAAAACATGAATACTTTATTTATTCTACTCCCTTATTACACATATAGTTTCATTCCTTGAGAATCTTGAACTAAGGTGTGTGTGATTGAAATTGCAGAGTCTTGCACCGAGATATCCTTTGGTTATGCGCCAGTTTCAAGGCAGTGATCACACACCATACATGACTGATCATGTACTACATGCAGATCCCCATGTTGTGCTAGTCTTGGCACTAGCCATCATTATAGACACATGTGCTGATGTACAGTTCTGAAAGGGCATAATGAAGATGATCCCCAACATCCAAGGTGCACCATCACCTACCCCATCGATGGTTGAATTAATGCGGGTCTTTTAGCAGCTACATCCTTCCACATTCTAAGGGGATGGAGGACCCCAGGCTGCAGAGTCATGGATAGAAGCCATGATGGTGATCTTAAAGTATCTGGAGATAACCCTCGAGAGTATGGTGAAGCTCTATACATACATTCTTAGGGATTCCACTAAGAGATTGTGGGATGTGATCTCATAGGCAGGACGCCAATAGGGTATCGCGTGGGTTGAGTTCCAGCATGCCTTCAACAAAAACTTCTACCCAGATACTTTGAGGGCCGATCAAGCCAGATAGTTCATGAATCTGGAGCATGGTACTCATTCAGTTATAGATTATTCTTCTCTCTTCACAGAGATACAATTCATCACACCCATCTGAGGAGGTGATGAGTTATTCGAGGAAAGGATGTCTAAAGATTGTCTCAGCCATGACATTTTATCTCAGGTGAAGATCTTCAGGTTTACTTCAATCACATCTATCATCTACTAGGCACTGATCACGGAGCACAATATGAGGTATTCTGGTGTTTTAAGTCAGGGCGACTCAACATCCCGAGCTGGTATCCCTCCTTCTGACAGCAGGAAGCACCGTAGAGAGACTATTCACGGTGATATGAGGAGGAAGGTCAATTCTTATAGTAGCCATGTGTTGTGCTACCAATGCGTAATGAGCTTGTATACTAGGATACAATTCTCGAGAGACCTTTTGGAGTGCCGATCATGTAGCAATATGGGCCATCTTCAACATTTCTGTCAGTTTCTCTCACGAGAAGCTGGTGATAGGGGTTCTTCTATGACTCATCATTCGGGAGAAGCCCCACAAATTTCTCACATGTCTTCGTACTAGAGTTCTTCCAGCTATTCTGTACAATGTGGAGGTCATGGTATAGTATCCAGTCACTAGGCATTCAGTGACAACAATGTAGATGAACTCAGAGTGGTTAGGCAAGGTCACATGGATGCAGTGCAAGTCAGACTTTTGTAGTGGATCAGACCCTACAGAAGAAGGATCTCGGACAATCTATATTTTGAGGTATGATCCTAGTTGCCTCAGTTTTATATTATTCTCTTTTCGATATGGGGGCTTCCCATATCTTTATATCTATTGTTGTGGTGGAGAGCATTAGGTTATGTATCGTTTCTTCTACTGATATCATGACGCTAGACGCACCGTTGGGGACAAGAATGAATAGTGTATGATAGTGCAAAGAGTTACCTATTGTGGTTGGTGGGTGTCACTACATATGGGACCATTATATCATAGAGATGATAGGATATGATGTCATTCTCAGAATGAAATGTTTAGTTCCCATTCAGGCTATTGTTGATTTCTATCATCGTAGGGCGAGTTTCACATCACGAGAGGGTAGATCCATTCATCATAAGGGAAAATGGGATGTCTAGATGAGTAGAGCAGGGCCGAAGCATCATGAGATGGGAGGAGTTACAACCTAGTTTTCTAGTATATATCTGGATGACTTGTGGACTTCAGAAAAGGAATTTCCTCCAATGGTGGATTATTTCAGAGATGTCTTTGTAGATGAATTTTTAGGATTTCCTCTAGAGGGTGAGGTAGACATTTCTATTGATCTTGTGTGAGGAGTGGCATCAGTGTCCATTCCTATTTATAGGATAGATGCACCATAGTTATAGGAGCTCAAGAAGCAGTTGGAGGAGTTGCAGGAATATTCTTTCATCTGACCTAGTACTTCTCCTTGGGGATCACCTATTCTATTTGCGAATAAGACATACAGTACCCTCATACATTGTGTGGATTATCGGTATTTGAACCAATTGACAGTGAAGAACCAATATACCTTGTCGAGGATTGATGCCCTCTTTGATCAGCTTTGAGGAGACCAGGTGTTCTCAAAGACCGACTTGAGGTCTGATTACCAATAGTTGGGCGTCAGACGATCTGATATACATCTTACAGCCTTCTGAGGTAGGAACAGTCTATACTAGTATATGGTTATGGCATTTGGCCTCACCAATGTGCCTGAAGTGTTTATAGAACTGATGTAATGACTGATCCATCCATACATTGATTCTTTCATGGTAGTCTTCATGGATGATATCTTGGTGTACTCTCACAATCGACACAATGATGCTTCCCATCTTGAGATCGTTTTGAGTACACATAGATAACATCATTTGTATTCTTATCTCTCAAAATGCCACTTTTGGATAAACCAAATTCATTTCTTGGGTCATGTTATCACTGATACATAAGTATCAATAGACCTAGAGATTGTAATACTAGTAGATTCATTAGAGTAGCTGAAGAACATCATTGAGGTATGATGATTTTTAGTGATGGCTGGATACTATATATGTTTCATACATGAATTTTCACGCTTAGTATCACCACTGATGAGCTTTACTAAGAAGGGTGTAAAATTTTTGTGGTCATTTTCTTGGGAGTCAGCCATTTGGGAGTTGAAAGGGAGGTTGAATTCAAAACCGATACTAGTATTTCTATTTCCTAGAAAGAGATATGCTTTTTACTATGATTCTTTACATATTTTTCTGGGAGCTATGCTTATTTTGAGAGATAGAGTCAATGTTTACAAGTCTCAGCAGTTTAGGCCACATGATAGAAGTTACATGACGTAGGATCTCGAGTTGGAAACAATTGATCATGATTTATTCTATTAGATACATTATATTCTGTTAGAGCATTTCACGGTTTTCATTGGACACAAAATTCTCAAGTATATCATCAGTCAGTGTGACCTGAATTCAAGACATCGAAGGTGGGTTCTGTACCATCAATACTTTATCTTTGAGCTTGCCTATACACGTGGATAAGGAAATGATGTGGCTGATGCGTTGAGAATAGAACTCAGATACCGGTAGTTCATGAGGCCAGTAGTGAGTGGCATCGTATGGCTCTTTTCTTTGAGATTCATTTGGTGGTGCACGACAGACAGGGGAAGACATTTCTTTCTTATGTGGTTGGTACTCTACTCTTCTTGATTGAGTGCGAATGTGGAAGCTATTAGATTTTGAATGCCCATTCCTACGAGAGAGTGTGTGTGGAGAGGACCTTATTCATGGATGGATAGTAGGCAAGGATGGGATCTTGCATTTTCAGGGTTGCATATGGGTGCCAGTAGACATACATGACGAGCTAATGAGAGACTTTCATTTTCCAGTTTGGGTAGTTGATCCTAGTTCCACCAAGATGTATCATGATCTACACTGTCATTATTGGTAGCCAGGTATGAGGAGAGATGTTGCTGGTTTTTTCATGAGGTGCTCCACCTGTGTGCAGGTGAAGGCGGAGAATCAGCAACTAGTAGGACGTATGCAACAGTTTCTCATTCCTATGTGGATGTGGAATGATGTCTTGATGGACTTCCTGATAGGTTTTCTGAGGTCTCCTCGAGGAAATGATGTGGTATGGGTTGTCATGGATACCTTCACTATTTTTGATATGGGAAGATTGTATGTCCAAGAGATTATACGTTTACATGGAGTTCCCCACTCCATTGTTTTTGACAAGGATGCAAATTTTACTTCTCGGTTCTGGTAGGAGATATAGAAGGATTTGGGAACCCACCTACATTTGATTACAGCTTACCATCCCCATATAAATGGAATGTCCGAGCGCACAATTCAGGTGATGGAAGACATGCTTCGAGCATGCATCCTAGATTTTGGATGTCCTTCGGTAAAGCACTTATCTCTTGTATATTTTGCCTAAAATAATTGTTTTCATGAAACTATCAGATGTCACCTTGTAATGTTTTGTATGGTAGGCCATGCCGATCACATTTATGTTGGCTGGAGGCAGGAGAGACAGCTATACTGGGACCAAGTCTTGTCCTGGAGACTGAAGAACAAGTAGAGATGATTTAGAAGAGGATGGCTACTGCACAGTCTAGACAGAAGTCATATGTTGATCAATGAAGATGACCTCTAGAATTTGAGGTTGGGGATCATGTATTCCTATGTGTCACACTGATTTTGGTACACTGGAGTATTAACAGACAGGGTAAGATTCCGCTAATGTACTTCAGGCCGTTTGAGGTGTTTCAGAGAGTTTGCCCGATTGCCTATCGGTTGTTGTTAACTCATAGGTAACGGGCTATGCATGACGTCTTCAATGTTTCTCTGCTTTAGTGTTAATTATCAGACTCTTCTCATGTTAAAAAAACCAAAGGAGGTTGAGTTAGATGTGGACGGCTCATTTGAGGAGAATCCTCTCTAGATTTTTGATATATGTAAGAAAGTTATCCATGGATGGTCTGTTCCTCTGGTATGAGTTCTATGGATGCACGGGCGAGTTCCGGATGAGACAATGGAGAGGGAGTCCGATGTATGATCATAGTGGCCAGAGATATTCGATTATTCCTCTTCCACACCGCCTCTCTAGGTAAATTTGGGAACGAATTTCTTTATGGGGTGAAGATTGTATGAACATGGATCTTTTTTTCAGGATTGTTTGTTTTCTTTTCTAGTGTTTTGGGGAAAAACGATGTTTCTAGAAATTTTTTAAGAACACACCATGTACTTATACGTACACTCCATGTACACTTTTTCTACATGTAGCCATGTGATGGCCGTGTAATGGCCGAGAACACAGCCATTTCCGGTGACCTAGAATCTGCCTTATGTGGTTTCCGGTAAGGGAAAGTACACGTCATGTACTTCTAAAGTACACACTGTGTACTTTTTTTCATTAAATGGACTCGGCTGATGTCTAATTGGGTGAAGCGTCTTCTTCTTCACCTTCTTCGACCAAGATCATTCATATGATGCTGATCTTTCCATGAGCCCATGATTGATCATTCATTCTCTGATTCAAACACCGTCAATTGCATTAGGATCACCCCGAAATGATCTTCCTTTTTATAGAGCATCGCTTCATAATTCCTCATCATTCAGGAGTTATCCTTAGTTGAGTGTTTCTATAATTTTTATAGATCTACAGTGTTATTGGGTGATTCAAGGGTTGTGGTTCTTGTATATAAATCTCACAACGTCAAGGTAGGTGGTTTGTGACTTTTTATAGATAATCATTGCGTTATATGGTCAAAAGAGCCCAATACCCTTGATCGGGGTATTCCATATTTAGGGGTTTTACCTAGTTAATTCTTGATATGCTTAGAATTCTTGAGTAGAAGAAAATTAAATGTTAATAGGGTTAATTACTATGCAATGGATTTGTTTTCCCATGCATGTTTTCTATGACAGTTTGGTCTTTCTTAGCCTGTTAGGATGCTTCTTTCCATTCATAGTGCTGTTTGGAGAGAGTGATATTATTTATATGACATGATGTTAGGTTTTAGATTGTTTAGCCAAGTAGTTCTTGAGGTATAATTTGGCCGTTATATATCATTCTACTCGATTGGCTTATGCAGGGCTTTGGGAACATTGTGTAGTTTCCCATAGGGGGAATGGATGGAGAGGGTTTTTCCAGGGTGTTTGTTTTACTGTTATGATGTGAGACCGTAGGGTGAATGGACATTAGTGATTCCTCAGAGTGTTTGTTGTTACTCTATATGGGACACTGGTGGAATTTTATGTTAAGTGAATCCCCATAGATCCTTTTAGTTTTAGATATGAGACTATAGGGGTAATTGATGGTGAGTGCTTCCTCAGAGAGTCTTTGAAAAAGTTGAACTGGAGGGGTTAGACTATGTGTACTTCCTAGAGGGTTGCTTGTGATGTTTGGGTTGGACCATATGGGTTATGATGTGAGTACATCCCAGAGGGTTCCATTATTATGATTACATGCCTACTTGATATCTGATAATTAAATACATTTGAAACTGTAGGATTGATTACTTTTGAGTATATCCCTTTTAACTGCTTCTCTTTGCTTATTTCCTACCACATATCTTTAGTGACTATTAGGAATAGATCATTGGGAGGTTGCCTAATGAGATTAGTCTCACACCCTGTTTGTGTAATGATTATGGGAACAAATCGATTATACTAATGTAGGTATAGACAAGGGAAATCACCTTTCTACTTCAGGTACTTGATCGATACAGAGGTGGGGGGCCTGAGACTAAGCTGAGGCTTGTGATGCTGTTGAAGTTTATCTATTTTCTTTTTAATTTGGTTCTTTATAGTATTCCATCATTGTGACTTGATTGGCTATATTCCTAGACATATGTATCATGCATAATTTTTATATGTTCTCCAGTGTTTATTATTTCATTCTTCCATTGATTAGTTTTGGTATGGAATTATTACAATTTCTGCGAATTCTATCAGTTTAACTTCCACTGTGATACTCTGTCAATGAGGGCATAGTTTCCCCACTATCACACATAAGGCCCTAACTTATAGTTGGCAACTTCTGGTGTTCTAGGAAATGTTCTTGAGGCCATGTGGCCAGCCGGGTACGAGGCCCCTCTAGGCTTCTTCTGGATTAAGGATGTTCCAAAAACATTTAATTTGGTCCATTATCCATAGACACAACTAATCCATATATGTGATAAATCAGAGATAAAATGGGAGGATGGTTCAATTTCCATTTATAAAATTTAGTAGATGAAAATTATATACATAAAATATTGTTTTTAGAATAGTAAAATTATCAAATATTTAAAAATTAAATAATATAATAATATATTAATATTAAATTTGATGGGTAAATTAAATTTATGAAAATAAATCTGACCCAAAAGTTTCTATGTGAGTAAAAATATAGTACAAAACATTACCCCTTTTATTATACCTTAATTATATGAGGTTCTAATATATTATTCCCCTTTAATTTATTAAAGTGAATCCACTAAAACAATCCCTTCATTTTTAATGTGTAATAAGAAACTGGAAATAGAACATCATCCATTTAAGGATACTGTTATAAAACACAAATGCATATTCCCTTTTTTTTTGAATGGAAAATGAAATGTTAATATTTTTCCATCTCATTAATTGATGTGACCCCTAAATTGTAGGAAAATTATAAGAGAACATCATCTTGTATTAGTCTAAATTCTACCTATGAATTTAAAAATCACAACATTAGAATGAGAATATGAAAAGTTTGATAAATATATTTAAAAAATATGACACACTATTTTAAGAGAGTGATGAAGAAATAAATAGATTTGAGAATAGGTTATCATGATAGAAATTTGATGAGAAATTATATTGATTATGAATTTATTTTATTGGAAACCCACCCAAGGTCTCTATTTAAAGGATCCTAATTCATTCTATAATATTATTCAATCTGTTGGGTCCTTATTTAATTGAATTCTACACTCCAATAATCTTGACCATCATTTATTTTATGAAATCCTCGACACCATTAAAAAATAAATATGTTCACAAGTGAATGTTTAATCATTAAACAATCCAAATAATCATAATATTGTTATTAATAAAGAATTATAATAGAGATAATAATACTAAAAAGAACCATTCATTCAAAATAAAAATCCTTCAAACAATTCAAATGATTTTAAACACAATCATTATGAAATTTAAAACAATTCCATGATGTTAAGTAATAGAAACTACACCAATATCACATCGATATATTCATAATAAATCTCATTTTCAAAACATGTAATAATATAAAATTTAAATAAACTTCATTACAAACATGAATATGAAATTAAATATCCTCTTAAATCATAACAATTATTTTATAAATAATAAAATCATCCAAAACAACATAAAATAATTGAATTGAATTTTCAAATTTCTATACTGAGGATTATGTTAGAAATGAATATAGATTTATTCTACCTAATAAATGTGTTTAATAATATTTAACCATATTTCTTGTATAATATATATATGATTTTTAGGAATTTATAAAAAATTAAAAAAATTTACAATTATTATTAAGCTGAATTATTTAAAAATATCGGGGAAATAAAAAAATAGATAAAAATAGATAATTTAGATTTATTTAAGGCCAGTCTGTATTTTGTGTAATGGGGACCCTCCAAATAATGATAGAAAGTAAATTTATACATTTAAATATATATCTTACAAAATGCTAAAATCAGAGAGCCAACCTGTGCAAGGATATTTTCTATTAATTAAGGGTACACTAATTTATAACCTCCCAACATAATGGTAGTACTATGAGATATTTAATAGTTAGAGTGAAATTATATTAGGGTGCATACATTAGCTACATATGGGTAGATACACTACATGGGATTAATTAACATATTATGTTAATGTAAAAAAATTGTCCAATGCATACATACGTGTAAAATGAGGCAGTATAGTAGTAAATAGAAATCTTAACACCATTTATAAGGATAATAATAGGTTTACATAAGGTTATAAAGGTGTAACACAAGGTTATAAATAGGATTATAATACATGTTTAAGGGTAAAATAGTACTTACCTATACGTAATAGAAAACTAATAAATTGTGGGTAAGGGAACACCAAAGCTCTATAAAGGTTAATAATAAAATATAAATATTATATAGGGGGATAAGGGAAGCTATGTAAGTGTTAATTAAAACATTTAATTCCCATATTATGGTATATCTAGTTTAATAAAACATAAAATAGTAAAAAAATTATTTATAAAATTACTTTTTCAATGAAAATAATTAAAATTACTACACATAAAAACAACAAAAATCTATATAAATGATGTTATAATTAATAAATATGAAAATAATTAAAATATTATTAAATTAATTAAAAGTAAATAGATATATAATAATGCAAAACAATAATTTTTTTTAACAAATATTATTATATTTATTTGAATTATAAAAAATATCATTTATTTTTTTTATGATTAAAATAAAAGAGTGGTGTGATGTATAATAATATCCACCTTTTTAGTGACCCAAAATAATTTAATAATGTATAAAATAAACAACATAAAAACAATAATTAAAATCATAATCCTAGATATATCTCCCAAAACAAAATATTTCTATTATATTGAGATTATAAAAAATATCTAAAAACATTTTTAAATAAATATTTTTAAAAATTAAATATACCTTTATCCTCATTAATCATATTTTGAAAGTCCCAAATTATTTATAAAAACTAAAAAACTATAGTCATTTTAAAACAAGTATTTTAAAAAAAATCATAAAATTCAATTTAGAAGTAAAAATGTAAACAATTAGTATATATATATATTTATATTTAATTGTAAAAATTAATTTTTTAAATTAAAATTTAATTTATTATATAATTTTTAAAAATATATATTCCAAGATTATTTTAGTTTTCATAAAATTAGCTATAAAATATTTAATGCATTAGTAAATTTAAATGGATCCTAGCCACAATTCTAAACAATAATAGAGTAAAAAATACATAGTAAATATATTTTGGAAAATATTTGTTTAAAAAATATTAATGATGATATTAACAAACCATTGCAAATTCCCTTTCTGTGACAATAATAGAGTGTAGTAAATTCATAATCACCATCTCCAGAAAGGAAAAATGGTTAACACAACAAAAATAAATTTCTATCCAAATAGCTATCAATATTTATAGTAGAACCATGTCCACATGTTTGTATAAGGAAAGAAATATATTATTATTTTATTCCCTTCACTTTTACAAAAGCATGGAAATCTTTTGAAATAAATTTTTAACTAAAATAAGATAATTCCAATTTTTTAAATTAGTTTTGAAAAATAAAATTTAAAAATAATTTTTTTGAGAACATACCAACATGTTAAGAGATAAGATGCACAAGGTAATCACACCTAGCTCACGTCTCATAAAATAGATGATATCAAGTGGTTTGGGTTCAATGAATATATCATCAAGTTGAGGGTTTTTTAAAATAATTTTAATAATGATATCTTCTTTGAGAATGTGATATCAGCGAAAAACATTTCACATGTCAGTACTCATAGTACAAGATCATTAGATTGGATTTTTAGAAATATATTCCATTATATTGTTTACACATATCAAATAAATGTATAATATGTTACCCCAAAGTGCATGAGGGTATGTTTTCCCCTTATAACCTAGGCAAAAAAATGCCCAATGACATTGTATTTCGCATCGTAAATATATAGAGAAACATTTTTTTCTTCTTAATACACTTAGAGATGATGTATTTTTTATGTAGATGTGATGTTCCACTAGCACATTTCTGATAACTATATAATTATCAAAAATCAGATTTAAAAGGGAATATATTTCAAATTATATTTCTTTAAGGAATACAATGTCACTAAATATTTTAAAATAACAATTTTTATGGTATTTTAAATGATAATTGTTTCAATTGGATTGCAGATGATTATTAAGAACACACTAAACATAAACATTGGTGTTTTAAAAATTAAGGTAAAATAGTCTTCCAATAGTATATTGATAAGTCATATTGTTGATCGATTACCCAAAATCATCCAATATAGAATACATGTTATACTGATGGGTATTCAAACTTTATTGGTGTGATCCTTTCCGAACATCAATAAATTTTAATTAGTTTATTTACTTTTGTTTAAAATGGACCAATCATGTCAGGACCCAATCTCGGGGCCCGTGCCGTGACTACCCCAAGCCCGCCTTCCATAGGCCAGGTGCTGGAGACTAGCACCAAAGGCATAAATCCCGATAAATAGGAAGGAATTACCTTTAAAAAGTAACAAAACACCACAGAGTACAAGCAGAAGTAAAACACTAAGTACAAAAAGGAAGTGATGAAAAGTAAATGGGCCAGAATACAAACCCAATCGAAAGTACAACTACAACTAAAATAAAGTACAACAAAGACAATAGCTGGAAGAAAGGAAGCAGCTCTTGGGTCGTCCTCCTCAGATCCAACCTGAAGGGTAGGTACATATAGTACAGCTCCTGGATCGTCCACCACGGATCCTACCTGAAGGGTAGATACAGATAGCCTCTAAAGCGCTCTCGCCCATCAACCTCCTCCGAGCGTCACCTCGTCGTGAAGTCCACCACCGAATACTGTCTCGTCGTGAGGTCCACCTCCGGGTACTGTCCTGTCCTCAAACACTCGGCCTCTATCTACTTTGTCCGTCGTCTGCAACCAATACAACGAGTTTCGGGCATAGCTGTTGCAGGGGTGAGTATAACGATAAACAGTAGGGACCCCGAGACCCTCAAGGTCTCACTAAATCCATCAAGGATAACCACAAAGAAGATCTCAACAGAAAACCTCTACATAGGTACATACCCATACATATACCCAAGCTATCAAGTAACCCATCTCAATCGTGAGGAAACACAAGGATTATCAAATCAACGGATAACCTCTACCCAGGTATATGTCCATACATATACCTAAGTTACCAAGTAACCCATCTCAATCGCGAGGAAACACAAGGATTATGAAATCAACGGATAACCTCTACCCAGGTATATGCCCATAAATATTCCTAAGTTATCATGTAACCCATCTCAATCAAGTAGAAACACAAGGATTATAGACTCAAATCAACCAGGATTTTATTCATGATGTCAAAACCACGACTTCTAGAGAACTCCTCCTCTGTCGATTAAAGAGGGCCTGCCGCAGCAACCCAGCGCACTGAACTCCTCCTCTGTCGAGTACAGAGGGCATGCCGCTCCAACCATGCGTGCCGAACTCCTCCTCTATCGAGTATAGAGGGCCTGCCGCTACAACCAAGCACACCGGGATCCTTGGACTGTTGTAGTACTCCACCTGTCGAGTACTGTGGGCCTGCTGCTACAACAAAGCGCTTTGGACTCCTTGGACTACTGTAGTACTCCACCTGTCGAGTACTGTGGGCCTGCTGCTACAAAAAAGCGCTTCCCACCATGGGTTTTCCAGTACTACCTAGCGCTCCCCTCACAGGTTCCATAGGTACTCCTTCTGTTGAGTACCGCGGGTCTACTGCTACAACCAACCGCTCCTCCGCCGTGGGTCTGCCGCTACAACTAAGCGCTCCCCCTCATAGCCTCCAGAGGTACCTCTTCTGTTGAGTACCGCAGGTATGCCGCTACTACCAAGTGCTACCCCGCCGTGGGTCTGTCGCTACAACCAAACGCTCCCCACTGGGCTATCTGAAACACACCGAGTCGATAGATCAGTTGTCGTCATGTCTTAGCCAGCTACTAGGTCTATGAACTCTGCTACCTCGTCACCGGGTGGGTCTGCTCCACATGCTAGTGGTCAATACTCCAAGTATCACAAGGTTCCATGAAGAAGTACCTCAGAGTACCGCCTCGTCATGGGGGTCTCAACGCAATAGACGGCGCGTCAGTCGGACGGCCGGTCTATGAGTTACTAACCTTTTCGTCCCAGGGGCCTGGTTGGTTTTGTGTGCGAACCAACCCGGTCGTATCTTGAATGTACCAAAAACTCTCATAGGGTATTCTCATAGGGTCCATTTCTCAACGTGATCACCAATGCCGTTGACGGTTTTTCAAACGAATGTCCCGTTTGAAAGTTATCAGCCTTTCCGTTCCAGGGGCCCTGTTGGATTTCGGGTACAATCCAACCCAGACATTATCCAACCTCATCCTAAACTCATATGAAGCATGCCAAAAGTTCCATCTCATCAAGAGGAATCCAATCAAGTCGACGGCATGTCAATCAGACGTCCGGAGCTCGTGATATAAGCGTTTCTACTCTGAGGGCCCGGTTGGTTTCGTATCAGAACCAACTCGGCCATACAAAAAGTTCTCTGAAAACTTGATTGTAATATTTTCAAACAAATGTTTCGATCCACGGATCACTACGCAAATTACGGTGTGTCAATCGGAGGTCCATAGCCCATGTTATGGGCAACGGACTGAAAAAGGTTTGGTAATAGGGGGTTCGGGCCCAGTCCGACCCGGTCCGATACCCTTTGGATCAGCCCGACCCGGCTAGCGCGGCCCGGCCCGGCCCGCTCTAGAGGAATGGCCAGGGCAACCGGCCCGATGCACTGGCTCCAGCCAGGGGCTCGGCCTTTTCGGCCGAGCGAAGGGACGCAGGGGGGGGGGGGGCTGCCCCCCATTGTTTGTAGCCGGGTTCCCACGTGGGGGGCGCTTTAATGGACATCCTGAGGTTGTAACCCCGGTCTCTTCCCCTGTCCGGCCGGCCTGCTCCGGCTGGGCGGCTGTTTCCGCCATGGGACCGGCAAGGGACGGTCCCACTGCCCCAACGTCGGTGGCCCGGAACTGGCCACCAGTTCCCCTGCTCCGCTGCGGCCTGGAACAAGCCGCAGCCTTGGTCCGTCCGGCGCGGCGTGATGGCACCGCGCCCATCCACCGCAGCCCCGCTCCGGTCGCGGTGCTTTTGTGGTTCTCCAGCACGGTGCAACGACGTCGTGTATTTGGTTCGTCTTCAATGGCGCTGCGTGATGGCACCACGTCTTTGGTTCGTCTTCAACCGCACGGCACGACAGTGCTGCACTTCTTCCCCTTTCCTTAATAATACCCGCACGGTACTTCGGCACCGCATTGCTTTGTTCGTTCCGCATCAATATCAAACAACCAAAAAGGGGAGGAAAGTCGGTCGTGTTCCTGCGGTCTGACCTCCTCCCGTTATTGCGATAACAGGCAGCCGCAAATAGACGATAAACCAACGATGAAGTAATCGGGAATAAAAGAAATAATAATTAAACCCCTACCTCGTCGATTTCATTGAGCAAGGATTTGTCTCGGAAAAGCACGTCTCTAAAGAAGGCGTCGCGGAAGGGGGATCGTCGCGTCGCGGAGAAGGAACGTCATGGAAGAAGCGTCGCAGAAGAAGTGTCATGGGCATCATGGTACACGGCGTCGCGTAGTCGATCTTCGAGGATTCGGCGTTCTTCGTCGGAGATCGGTGCACTCTTTGAGTTCTTCACGTTCTTCATCGAAGAAGAAGGATTTTCTCCAAATCCTCTCAATGCAACAAGTTCCAACCCAAATAAAATAAGTGTTGTCTAATTTTATTAACACTCAAACCAACACTTTGAAATTCAAAAAGAAAATAAATGATCAATTAATTGAGGAGTTTAAAACCGCCCAATTAATGAGGCTTTTAATATCCAGATTAAACGCAAGAGTTGACTTCATTAAAATGGGGATGGGGGTGCGTTACTTAATAAGAAAAGAAACGGTGGGGCTCCGGTGGGCCCCACCTCAAAAATAACATACCCAGTGGGTAGGATATTTTGGGTCCCACATCATCCACTATACATAGGTTAAGCAAATTAAAATAAAATAAATTGGTCGCACCATTTTATTTTATTCATTTACAAAACCCGCAAATTTAAAAACCACACCAGAGAAAACGAAACTCTAGAAAAGGTGTTTCTAAAAAAATACCGGTGCTGCGATTCCATCGGTGCCCTCTGAATTCGATTTTGGGCACCGATTCAAAAGTTAGAAAACCCGCTCATTCGTTCACTGAACGTACCCGAGCTAAACATTGGAAAACGATTCTGGGCACACCGGGCCTTGGAATCAGGTTCCCTCAGAAACTGCGTTCTTGTAAAATCCAAATGAAAATTAAGAAAAAAAATTCCCTTGAATTTTACAGGTCATTACATTACTCCCACCTCAGGGCTTTACGTCCCCATAAATCTATAACACAAACTAGGGAAACAAATGTGGTACTGAGCACGCATCTGAGCCTTCCACTCCCATGTGCTCACCTGGAGGTTCCCGTACTGCCAGTGAAAGCACACCCGAGGAATCGACCCGTCCTCATAGGAACCACTCCTGTAGTTCCTCGATCCCCACTGGAACCTCCGTGAGGGTCACCCCATCCCCCATGTCCAGCTCCTCGTGGTCGATGAAAAGTGAAGGGTCGAGCTCGTATCTCCTCAGTTGAGATACCTGGAAGTCGTCGTGCACCTGGTGCAACTGAGGTCGGTGGGTCAAGCAGTAAACCACCTCTCCTACCCTACTGAGGAATTAGAACGTTCTGTTGAACCTCGAAGATAACTTTCGACCTCGGCCACATCACCGTAACTCACGTCGAGGTGAGACCCGTAGGGAAACGTGGTCTCTAACCTCAAAATCCAGTGGTCTCTGCCCCCTGTCTGCACAAGACTTTTGCTGGATCTGAGCTATCCTCATCCGCTCTAGGATTACATGGACCCTTATGGTCCTACAAGAGCTGCTGATATTTCTTATTTGCCGATAAGAGAAATATGGTCTCAGCCCCTGGATGAACCACGTTCTTCGCCTAATACAGCCAATCCCGACATGGATGATACTAATCCATACCAATGTTGACGTCGTAAGGCCTCGATGCTACTACCAAGAGATCCAACCATTACTATCACCTCCAAGGGTTGAGTCACACTGTCGGCATCAGTGTGTGGTCACTGGGTCTCGTCCAGTAGGTATCTCAAACTGAGGGTCAAGTCAACGGTTTGTAAACTGGAACCTCTTAGTAACAACACGTAGAGAGGACAGGACGGTAAATGCCATAAGAAAGGTGTCTTTTATTACTGCACCTCAAAGTATAAAGACACAAAGCATCAAAAAAACATCAACAGAGCTAGAAGCAACATAAACAAAAGTCTCCAGGTTTGGAGCTAGTCCCGCTCCTGTCCATATTCTCCTGGAGCTCTATGATCGTAGGCCTCAGCTGCCTGCAGCTGAGCTCTCCCATGTCCACCTATTCCCTGTGGTCGGGGTAGACCTCCTGGTGGTGGTGGTGGCAACACATCGAAGCGTCGTCCACCTCCAGCTGCAGGGCCAGCTCCCCTGCCACGGTCTCCTGCTCCAGGCGGTCTACCTCGATCGAACCTCTATCTCTACCTGGGAGGTCCTTCGCTCATCTACTAGTCATCTGTATGGCTGGTCGGACAGTCAGGAGCCATGTGACCATCCCCGCCGCAGGAGTAACATAGTCTGCGCATGGAAAGTCGTTCTCTACCCCGGGTGCCTCGCAAAAACGATCATGTGTCATGCGGTTGACCACCTGTAGGTCTAGTCCTCATGGACATCTGCATCATCTGTCTACTACCTACTGTAGAAGACTCTTCCACACGCCGGCTAGTGGTGGGTCCTGCTGCTGGAGACTGCTGGGCAAAGAAACTCTCCTCTAAGAGGGCTCGCTCCAACACCCCTTTCTGTGTCGGAATGCAGTGAGAAACAAATGAATCTCTTATCTCTCGCCTGAGCCCCTGCTTGAAGGTTCAGGCCCTGAAAAATGGGTCCCGTACCATATCCGTGGAATAGCGCGAGAGATCGGTAAACCTTGCCACATACTGGGATACTGTCATGCTGCCCTACCGAAGTTATAGTAGCTCCTGGATGCACACCGTACGGAGGGTGGCTGGGACGAAATCTGAGCGAAAAAGGCACTCAATGTCTGTCCAAAGGAGAGATGCCTAGTCGTGCACCTGGAGCATCAACCTCCTCCATCTGCCTGCTGCCGTGTGCAGGAGGCTCGCTGCAAGGACCACCATAAGGTCAGATGGTGTCCCTACCAAACAGAAAACACATACAAAAAACTACATCCAATCCTCAGTTGCATGAGGGTCCGTCTTTCCATGGAACCTGGGTGGTCGCTGGCGCTGAAACTCGAGCAGTGCACTAAGGCGACGTGCACCGTCAGCGGTTGGGGCTGGTAGCATTGGTGGCTCGGCGGGTTGAGGTATCGCCGGTGCCTCTGCTGTCAAAGGGCCATGTACCGAGGCCTCGTCGCTCGGTGGACTGTTGTCACACACAGCGCTCGGAACCATAGATGGCCGCCATCGTGGGTCCATCCTGAAAAGAAACAGGTGTGCCATGGTCAAACAGTATACCTGGTGAGCTGACACAAAGTAATCACGAAGAAAACTTGAAACACACATTCAATTAATGTTTTCGTGTATTTAGTCGGAAATCAGAAGTCAGGGTCCTGGTGTACGGATACGTCAACCTCCGCACCAACACTGGACTCCCTGGTCTGATAACCACACTCAATACTCTCAACAATATTGCTTCACATAGAAAAATATTAGAGTCCCGAGTTCTTGCAGTAGAACCGAACTCCTCTGATACCAATTTGTCACGACCCATCCACAGGGCCCGTGGCGTGACTACCCCAAGCCCGCCTTCCATAGGCCAGGGGCTGGCGACTAGAACCAAAGGCTTAAATACTGATAACTGGGAAGGCATTGCCTTTAAAAATTAACAAAACACCACAGAGTACAAGTGGAAGTAAAACACTAAGTACAAAAAAGAAGTGATGAAAAGTAAATGGGCCAGAATACAAACTCAATCGAATGTTCAGCTACAACTGAAAGAAATTACAACAAAGACAACAGCTGGATGAAAGGAAGCAGATCCTCAGTCATCCTACTCGGATACTACCTGAAGGGTAGGTACAGAAAGCACAGCTCCTGGATCGTCCACCACGGATCCTACATGAAGGGTAGGTACATATAGCCTCTACAGCGCTCTCGCCCGTCAACCTCCTCCGAGCGTCGCCAAGTCATGAAGTCCACCACCGAATATTGTCTTGTCGTGAGGTCCACCTCCGGGTACCATCCAGTCCTCGAACACTCGGCCTCTGTTTGTGCTTTCCGTCATCTGCAACCAACACAATGAGGTGCGAGCATAACCTGTGCAGGGGTGAGTATAACGATACTCATTAGGGACCCCGAGACCCTCACGGTCTCACTAAATCCATCAAGGATAACCACAATGAAGATCTCAATAGATAACCTCTACATAGGTACATTCCCATACATATACCCAAGCTATCACGTAACCCATCTCAATCGTGAGGAAACACAAGGATTATGAAATCAACGGGTAACCTATACCCTTGTATATGCCCATACATATACCTAAGTTATCAAGTAACCCATCTCAATCGTGAGGAAACACAAGGATTATAAAATCAACGGATAACCTCTACCTAGGTATATGCCCATAAATATACCTAATTTATCATGTAACCCATCTCAATAATGAGGAAACACAAGGATTATAGACTCATATCAACCAGGATTTTATTCATGATGTCAAAACCACGACTGCTAGAGAACTCCTCCTCTGTCGAGTACAGAGGGCCTGCCGCTGCAACCAAGCGCGCTGAACTCCTCCTCTGTCGAGTACAGAGGGCCTGCCGCTCCAACCAAGTGCGCCAGACTCCTCCTCTGTCAAGTACAAAGTGTCTGCCGCTACAACCATGCCCTCCAGACTCCTTGGACTATTGTAGTACTTCACCTGTCGAGTACTGTGGGTCTGCTGCTACAACCAAGCACTTTGGACTCCTTGGACTGTTGTAGTACTCCACCTGTCGAGTACTGTGGGCCTGCTGCTACAACCAAGTGGTTCCTACCATGGGTCTACCGCTACAACCAAGCACTCCCCCTCATAGGTTCCATAGGTACTCCTTCTGTTTAGTACCGTGGGTATGCTGCTACAACCAAGCACCCCTCCACCGTGGATCTGCCGCTACAACCAAGCGCTCCCTGTTATAACCTCCAGAGGTACTCCTTATATTGAGTACCGCGGGTCTCCCGCTACTACCAAGCACTCCTCTACAGTGGGACTACCTCTACAACCAAGCGCTACCCACTGGGCTATCCGAAACACACTGAGTCGATAGATCAGCGGTCGTCAAGTCTCAGCCAGCTACTAGGTCTCTGAACTCTGCTAGCTCATCACCGGGAGGGTCCTCTCCACAAGCTACTGGTCAATACTCCAAGTATCACAAGTTTATATGAAGAAGTATCTCAAAGTACTTCCTCGACATGGGGGGTCTGAACGCAACAGACGGCGCATCAGTCGGACGCCCGATCTGTAAGTTACTGGCCTTTTCGTTCGAGGGGCCCAGTTGGTTTCGCGTGTGAACCAACCCGGATGTATCTTGACTATACCCCAAACTCTCATAGGGTATTCTCATAGGGAACATTTCTCAAAGTGATCACCAACGCCGCTGACGGTTCGTCAAACGGACGTCCGGTCTGAAAGTTATCAGCCTTTCGTTCGAGGGACCCGGTTGGATTTCGGGTACAATCCAACCCGACCATTATCCAACTGCATCCAAAACTTAGGCGAAGCATTCCAAAAGTTCTGTCTCATCAATAGGAATTCAATAAAGTCGATGGAACGTTAATTGGACGTCCGGAGCTCCAGATATAATTGTTTCCGCTCCGAGGGCCCGGTTGGTTTCGTATCCTAACCAACCCAGCTATACTCAAAGTTCTCTGAAACCTTGAGTGTAATATACGAAAACGACCGTCTTGATACAAGGATCGTTACACAACTGATGGTACGTCGATTGGAAGTCTGTAGCCCATGTTATGGGAAACAGACCGAAAAATGCTCGGCAATAGGGGGTTCGGGCCTGGTCCGACCCGGCCCGATACCCTAGGGGTCGGCACGAACCGGGCGGACCCGTCCAGGGTCCGGGTCCGGCCTGCTTGGGCGATTCCCAGCCCGACTGGCGCGGCCCGGCCCGGCCTGGGCGCGGCCCGGCCTAGCGGCCCGGTCTAGCAGACCGGCCAGGGCATCCGGCCTGGCGCGCTGGCGCCAGTCAGGGGCTCGACCGTTTCGACTGAGCGAAGGGATGATGGGGGTCGCTTTGCTGGCCAGCCGGGGTTTGCAACCCCCAGATCTTCCCTTTTCTGGCCAGCCCGCTGCGGTCGGCCGGCTGTTGCCGCCACGAGACCGGTAATGGCCGGTCCCCCTCCTCCGACGTCGGCGGCCCAGAACCGGCCGCCGGATCCCCTGCTCCGCCGCGGCACGGAACCGGCCGCGGCCTTGGTCCGTCCAGCACAGCGCGATGGTGCCACGCCCATCCACCGCAGCCCCGCTCCGGCTGCGGTGCTTTTGTGGTTCTCCAGCACGACGCAATGTCGCCGCGTATTTGGTTCGTCTTCAACTACACGGCGCGACGACGATGTGCTTCTTCCCCTTTCCTTAATAATTCTCGTGCGGTTCTTCAGCACCGTGTTGCTTTGTTCGTACCACATCAATATCAAACAACCAAAAAGGGGAGGAGAGCTGGCCGTGTTCGTGCAGTCCGACCTCCTCCTGTTATTGCGATAACAGGCAGCCCCAAATAGGCGATAAACCAATGATGAAGTAATCAGGAATAAACGAAGTAATAATTAAACCCCTACCTCATCGAATTCTGTGAGCGAGTGTTCGTCGCGGAAAAGCACGTCGTGGATGAAGGCATCGTGAAAGAGGGATCATCGCATCGCGGAGAAGGAACGTCACAGAAGAAGCGTCATTGAGGTTGCGGTACACGGTGTTGCATAGTTGATCGCCGAGGATTCATCATTCTTCGTCGGAGATTGGTGCATTTTTGCGTTCTTCGCGTTCTTCATCAAAGAGGAATACTTTTCTCCAAATCCTATCAATGCAAAAAGTTCCAATCCAAATAAAATAAGTGTTGACATATTTTATTAACACTCAAACCAACACTTTGAAATTCAAAAATAAAAGAAACGATCAATTAATTGAGGAGTTTAAAACCGCCCAATTAATGAGGCGTTTAATATCCAGATTAAACGCAAGAGTTGACTTCATTAAAAAGGGGGTGCATGTACGTTACTTATGATGAAAATAAATGGTGGGGCTCGGGTGGACCCCACCTCACAAATATCCTACCCAGTGGGTAGGATATTTTGGGTCCCACTTCATCCACTTAACATAGGTTAAGCGACATAAAATAAAATAAATTGGTCGCTCCATTTTATTTTATTCATTTACTTAACCCGAAAATTTAAAAACCACACCCGAGCAAACGCAACTCCGTAAAAGGTGTTTCTAATCAAATAAAGGTGCTGTAATTCCATCGGTGCCCTCGAAAATCGATTCCGAGCACCGATTCAAAAGTTAGAAAAACCTGCTCATTCGTTTACTGAACATACCCGAGCTAAACTTCGTAAAAAGATTCCGAGCACACTGGGCCTCAGAATCAGGTGTCATCAAAAACTGTGTTCTTGTCAAATCCAAAAGAAAATTAAGAAAAAAATTTCCAATGAATTTTACGGGTCATTATATTTGGTCTGCGCCCTATTATGCCGGACCCGGACTCGGGTCGGGTCGACCCGGTTCGGGCCGACCCTAGGGGTCTAAGGCCAGGTCGGATCGGTATTTTCAGACTGTTTTCAGTCATTTTCCCATAACATGTGCTACGGACCTCCGATCGATGCACCTTCAGTTGTGATGAGACACTTGGATCGAGACGGTTGATTTGTTATATTACACTCAAGGTTTTTGAGAACTTTGGGTATGGCGGCGTTGGTTCGAACACGAAACCATCCTGGCCCTCGGAGCAAAAACACTTATATCTTGAGTTCTGGAAGTCCGATTGACATGCCGTAGACTTTTTTGGATTTCTCATGATGAAATGGAACTTTTGGCATACTTCTCTTTAGATTTGGATGTAGTCGGATAGTGGACGGGTTGGATTGAACCTGAAATCCAACTGGGCCCCTAGAACGGAAAAGCTGATAACTTTCAGACCGGACGTCCGTTTGATGAACCGTCAGCGCTGTTGGTGATCACATTGAGAAAAGGTCCCTATGTGTATACACTATGAGATTTTTGGGTACAGTTGAGATACGGACGGGTTGTTTTGCACACGAAACCAACCAGGCCCCTGGGACGAAAAGGCTAATAACTCACAGACCGGGCATCCAATTGACGCATCGTCTGTTGTGCTGAGACACCTATGACGAGGGAGCTCTTTGAGATACTTCTTCATGGGACCTTGTGATACATGGAGTATCAACCAATAGCTCGTGGAGCGGACCCTCCGGGAGATGAGGTTGCTAAGTGCAGAGACCTAGTAGCTGACTGAGGCTTGACAACTGCTGATCGATCGACTCGTAGTGATTCAGATAGCCCAGTGGGGTGCGCTTGGTTGTAGTGGCAGAACCACGGTGGGGGTGCTCTTGGTTGTAGCGGAAGACCCGTGGTACTCGATAGAAGAAGTACCTCTATAGGCTATGAGGAGGTGCCCTTGGTTATAGTGGCAGACCCATGGTGGGATGCACTTGGTTGTAGTGGCAGGCCCACACTACTCGACAGGTGGAGTACATCAGCAGTCCAAGTTTAGTGGGACGCGCTTGGTTGTAGTGGCAGACCCACTGTACTCGACAGAGGAGGAGTTCAACCGCAGCCGTGGTTTCGATATCGTGAATAAAACCCTGGTTTGAGCTGAGTCTATGACCTTTGTGTCTACCTCATGATTGATAGGGGACATTTGATAACATTGTTATATGTATGGGAATATATATAAGTAGTGGTTATTCGTTGATTTCATAACCTTTTTGTTTTCTCATGATTGAGATGGGTTACTTGATAACATAGGTATAAGTATGGGCTTATACCTAAGTAAGGGTTATCTATTGAGATTCTGCTTGTGTTTATCCTTGTTGGATTTAGAGAGACCATGAGGGTCTAGATGTTCCTACTGAGTATCTTTATACTCACCCCTGCACGGGCTATGCCCGAACCTCATTGTGTTGGATGCAGACGACGAACAACGCTGACAGAGGCTGATTGTTCGAGGACTGGACGATACCTGGAGGTGGACCTCACGACGACTCAGTATCTAGAGGTGGACTTCATGATGAGACGATACTCAAAGGATGTTGACGAGCGAGAGCATTGAGGAGGCTATCTGTACCTACCCTTCAGGTAGGATCTGTGGTGGACGATCCAAGAGTTGTGTTATCTGTACCTACCCTACAGGTATGATCCGAGGTGGAAGACCAAGGAGCTGCTTCTACTCTTCCAGCTGCTTGTCTTTCTGTTGTACTTCTATTCAGTTGTAGTTGTACTTTTCCGTTGGATTTGTATTATGGCCCATTTACTTTTCAACACTTTCTTTTGTACTTAGTGTATTACTTCCGTTTGTACTCTGTGGTGTTTTGTTTACTTTTATAAGGGAAATTGCTTCCCATTTATCAGGATTTACTCCTTTGGTGCTAGTCGCCAGCCCCTTGCCTATGGAAGGCAGGCTTGGGGTAGTCACAACATGGTCCCCGAGGACGAGTCGTGACAAATTGGTATTAGAGGCGTAAACTTCGGAAAAAGATTCTAGGCACACCGGGCCTCAGAATCATGTGCCGTCAGAAACTGAGTTCTTCTAAAATCCAAAAGAAAATTAAGAAAAAAATTTCTCTTGAATTTTACGAATCATTACAAATCACTACCGATGTAAATTTGAAAACTATGGAATAATATAATTTCCCCATAAAGATATTTATAGAAATAATTCCATTTTAAATCGTCTTTTAATATTAGTTTTAAAAATCATCTAATTAGATATGGATGGAAAATATCAACAATATTATAATGTATTTATGTAATTCATTGAACCTAGTTACCCATATTTGTGTGCATTATTACATAACCTTGGAATAATCATAAGATATCACGTCCTGAAATCTTGATTAGTTTAGTTTCCTTAAAAGTAAAAGATACATACATAAGTTTTACATTACATCATGAAATAAACAAAAACAACATTGTGTCCCCTTTGAAAACACTCATATCCATTAGCATATTACTCCAGGTTAATCATGATATACTTCATTACATCCTATAAAAAATAAACCCTAGAAAGGGATGAGCTCATGTACTTAATAAAGATAACAATATAAAGGAAACATTCATATATAAGACTAAAAATTTATGGCAATGAATAAGACTAAAACAAAATCCTTTTAAACATAAATTTCCACATAATATGGAAAATATAAATCAAATAATTTCATTTGTTTATTCACATGTATATTATACTTGTGTAATAATAACATGTAATAGTAATAGGTAAATTCATAATGATGCATTTCATAATGTCGTACATCATTACCACATAGTGAAGGCATCATGCCAAGACACAAAATAATATTGTGTAATGGAATTGTACCAATACAATAGTTGGTCTCATGAGACCTACTGATGCATCGAGAAGATATTGAGGGCTCCACCTGTCACTTACTATGTCCAATACATACCTTATTATAAAATGTTGAAACATAATCTAAACCTTCGTATAAAAACTAGCATACGAAATGTCAATATTTTAACCACAAACAATAAATGATATAAAAATAGAACATCCACAGTCAAATGTAAATTTTTCAGTACAATATTGTATATTTTATAATAATAAATTAATCTCAATGGATACTAATGAAGGATATTGACATAGATGAAAATAATCATCAAACATATATTAGAGAAATATCTATTTATTTCTTGAAAACATCTAAAAGTCTCACTATTTATCAAAAATCCATTTAAAATAGATTTTTTAATCAATGTGTTCCATCATACTTTGAAACCATTAAAAGCAATTTTAATTTCAAAACATTTGTTTCCATATAAATAAATCCTTAAAACAATTTTTAAAAAATGGGCATTAATGAGAATGATTTAGAAGAATAAATAATTAAAACTTTTAAAATAATATTTTAGTTAGAGTTCCTAACCAAATGAGAAATGATTGAATACAACTGATTGAGGGAACAAAAATCTTATAATATCAAGAGAATAATGGGAATCATGATATACTATTTCAAATTATAGTATATATATCATATAAAACAGAATTGGCACATAACAAAAAAGAAGTCTCAATGGAATGTAAATTGAGATGAAATTATTATAAAGACCGTATCTTTAGGTTAAGGATAAATAAATGACATGATTATGTGTAAAAAAATAAATACACCCAATATTATATGATTTTATGTGTAAAATAATCATATGACATTCGCACATATTCTTGTAATAGAAACACCAATCAATTTAATGTTTAACTCAATGAGTAGAAATTGAATTAAAATTACACTTATCAAGTTCATATAGATGACATGAGAATTTATCAATTATGTGATTATGTGTATCAAACGTATATCCACACAACGGAGAGTGGAAATTAATACATAAATAAATAAATACTGATTTCACACAAAATCATAGAGAAATATAATCAATGATGTCAGATTAAAACCCAATGAGTAGAAATAAAAATTAGAAATTCCCTCACCAATTTGGTAACTTAAGAAACATACACAGCATGAAATATAGATATTAAAATGAAGATGTAAATACACGTAAATTTATGCTTATTACATAATGAAAAATATAATGGGCAGTACATACAACACACATAAGTAAATAGTGGCCAATATAGCATTACTCTCACAGGAATAAAAAGTGAGTCGAAAACCCTTTACCTAGTAAATTATTTAGTTAAGGGTACATTAAAATCTTGTATAATGGTGAAACAATTGTTAATAAATTATAAAAAAATCATATATATAAAATATGATATCATATATGATCTTTTAATATTACATTTTTAATAATACTTATTTAGTATCATTGTTTCTAGTGTTAACTGAATCATTTTTCATTATATGTTTTTTTAATTATGTCATGTTTGTTTTGGATAGAATGTATTTTATTCATATCCAGAATGATATTATTCTCTTAGGCATTATTTTTTAATGATAAATTTATTTTTATTCTTGAATGGTTATGATGGGGAATTAATCTCATCATTTTCATGGAGACGGTAATCCATATGTATGTACAAGAGATAATACTATTCTGTTGATGGTGAAATAATTTGTAATTGGATGATATATCATAAATAAAAAATATTTAACATGTTTTATTTATTATTTACTTAAATTATTCTCATTATTATACCCATCCAAAATAATTAAGTGTTGAATAAAAAACTACCCATGACGTGGAGATGGTAAGTCGTAAGTACGCAAATATGGTGACTTTGTCATTCATAAGATGTATTGAATAATGATTATGGTTGTAACATATTTATAAAAACATAACATTATTTAGAAGGTACTGGAGTTATTATTTTGGTATCAAATCAACAAAGAAAGAGGAAGTGGAAGTTGAAAAGAGCATTGAATGATATGATTAAATTATTACATCTTCTTCAGGTGCTTATTTTTGATTTGATCAAAAGGGATCAATAGGATGTATTTTTTATAAAAGTATAGCCTCTAGAATGATTTTTGTGTAGTTGGGGGAATATTCAAGTAGGTTTTGGCTAATATATATGTCATTGGAGGTGTGATTTTGAGGTAAGGGGATGTACCCTTTTTAAAGGCAGGTGTGGGTCACTTTTGAAAAACCTTAAAATATTTTTTTATAATACTATCAAATTCGATTTATAATTGATAAAAAACGATTTAGTTTGAGGCTATTGTGGGTATGGGTCAAAAACATCTCAACCAATTAGTATTAGACCTGTTGAGGCCCCCATTTTAACTTTATCATTTAGATTTTACTCTTTGATAAATAGTTTCAAATTTATTATTTATCCTTGTCTTTTTATATAATATGGTTAATAATCATACTATAAAATTAGAAGAGAACCCCAAGTGGTTCATTAATTAAATATATATTATTATATATGTCCTTGTCCAAACCTTATTTATTAGGACAATTATATCATTTAATAATATAGTATTTGTTTTAAAAACACATTTGTGTCAATTTTGACATTATTTAGAATTTAAAATTTGTGAAAGTCATAACAGTCTGATTTATTTGAAAAAATAAATTGAATCAACCCTAAAATGTAATATAAACCATGAAAATTTGTGGAATGAATAAAAAGACTCAATTTACATTTATTATAATATTTTTAATATCAATTATTTTAATCATTCATTAATAAAGTAATTATTGAATCATCATGGTGTCATAAATAAATTAAGTTATTTAATGTCTAAAATTTATAAAAAATAAACCATGATGTAGGATATATTTTTAGCTGTATAATGAATATTTATAGTTGAAATTATCTATTTTATAACCCTATATTATAAATGTATTAGTTCTTATAATTTGAATTTAACACTTTTAACTCTTCTTGATATAAAATAATAATAAATGTCATAATCTAATAAAGTGGACCAAAAGGATATTATTTTATTACAAAGGTTGATTTTGGTCGGGATAAACTTATCCAATAGAATTAAGACATGTGTTAGGGATATTATAATATCATTTTTACCATTAATTGCTCTATTTACTTTTAATCATGGAAAATAAAAGTCAAAAGATACAATTTCGAAAAAAATTGTTATTAAAATACATTTCACTTTCTAATGTCAACCATGTCTCTCAGAATTTTGAAATTCAACTGAATTATGTGGTAAAATTATGTTTTATGAAAAAATTGGAAATTCTTATAGAATGTGTCTAAAAGACGGTAAAAAGATGAATTAAATGTTATAATTCAAATATTATTATAAAATTACTACACCAAATTACATTGAACATATATAGGTATTATGAATCTATTTTTACCTAATATAATTTTAAATAAAATAACTAACTATTTAAATAAATAGTTAGTTTTAAACAATAACTCAGTGTTTTTAACTATTCATCAAAAATTGAATCTTTTCAGAAAAATACCAAAACTTTATGCTAATTTAATTTTTATATCCCGAATACAATAATGAATTCCATATAGAAAAATAAAATTTATAATATCTCGTAATGTGGGTATTACTATTCATAATGGCTAGTTTTATTCGTCGTGGCGTGCTTGAACTCAGTGTTGCTTACATCGGTCCCTATTGTATTATTCCATGAGAAGCGTACCGTGGAATCTTGGGGTGTTATATTCTTTTACCCTTTAATAAATTTTTTCCTCACATTTTGAAATTGTTCATCAATTATAATATAAAATTCCTTAATGGAAAACTCATATCAGAAATAGTGTTAATATAATTTAGACTTAATTAGAGGGAAAGGAAAGTGAAAAAGTCGCATCTAAATTAGGATTTTGAATAGGAGAACATTGGGGGAAATTATAAATAGTAGGAAAACCTATTTATTTTTATGGATTGATTGTGGTATTCAATCACAAACAAGTTGTAACACCCCACGATTTTGTAGTACGTTATCTCATTAATGTAATTCAATAGCATGCGCAACACACAACAAAGAGTTCGAGCACACCACAACATAACAAACTAACCAATAAAAAAGCGGTTTTTAATTGTATTAACTAAATTTTGAATCATATATACTATATAAAATTTTAACATCCATACCATGTGTTTTTTATACATTATATAAGAACTAATTAATTTTTCGAATAAAATAAGTATTTTTCAAAAAATGAAAATTTACCGCTTTTTAATGGGGAACCCTTCTTAAAACCAATATTTGAAACATTAATAAATTTAATTTAATTAAATTAAATTATACTTTATAATAATGAAATAAAAATTTAGTTTGGATAAATTATTGATCTTTTCTGATAACTTTCACATTTTGATGAATATTGAAAAATACTATATTTTAATTGAAAAAACCCTTTTCAATCGAAATAACTTATAGTTATAAACAATGAATATTAATGTTTTGGATGTATAATTAGATTGTATTTTTATCATTTAACACAATTTTGGTCATTATAAGTAATTTTATATTTAAATTTGATATAAACACATGTCAATCTTTTCATAATTTGTACTTTTTAAAAAACCCATCTTTTGGTTTTGAAAACGGGAATTAATTTTAAATTAATAAATTTAACTACTATGTTTTCAATTTAGTAAAATAGAATTCATTTTTGAATTCGAAATATCAAAATTATCTTTTGGTAAATTTTTGTGATTTTTTTGAAAATGATTAATTTTTAATGAATAGTGGAAAAAACACAACGTTATTGGAAAAAACCGACTTTTTATTTAAATAAGTAGTATTTTTTTATAATTTATTTTTGTTCAAAATAGATATATAATACCTATATGTTTTAAATGTAATTAATTGGAGTCATTTTATAATAAGTTTAGATATATAAAATTTTATCGAACATTTTACCGCCTTTTACCCACCAACTAGAAGATTTTACAAATTTGAATAAAACATTATGTTAACACGTCAATGAGTTGAATTTAAAACATAGAAGAGACACAATAAACCTAATTAAGTAAAATTTGATTCAATAAGATGAAAATAATTTTTGATAAATAGTTACTTTTGACTTTTATTTACCACGGTTAAAAGTTAATAAGGTAATTAAGGGTAAAAATATATCATAATTACCATATCACATGCCCAAATTATATTGGATAAGTATTATTTGACCAAAAAAAATTAGGAATAAAACATGATCCTCTTTGGTCAACTTTGGATTAGATTAGGACATATATTATTATTTTATTTAAAGAAGAGTTTAAAGATTTAAATTCAATGTTTAATAAATAAACCATTTTTTATATTGGATTATGCATAATATAAATAGGAATATAAATATTAATTAGAAGTAAAAATAGAATTCCTACATAATGATATTTTATTTATAATTTTTAGACATTAAATAATTTAATTTATTTATGACACAATGATGACAATGTAATTTCCGTAATAATGAAATATTAAGATATTTGATATTATAAATATACAAATAAATTTAATTTGAGACTTTTGATAAATTAAAATAATTTTATACGTTAATATGAAATGTTAGTATTGAACATATGAAATTTTTTGATTAAAAAAAAATTGGACTTTAAAAAGAATCATTTGTGAAATAATGTCGAAATTGACATAATTGAGTTTTTAAAACAAATACTATATTATTGGTTGATATAATATTTCTAAAAATATAATGTTAGTCCAAAGTGAATTAATAGTCTTATATATGTTATTAATGATCATATTGGGGTTTTCATGGATGTTTATAGTATGTTTATTAACCATAAAATATAAAAATACAAGGAGACATGGTAAATTTCAACCTATTAAACTAAGAGGAAAATCTAAAATATAAGGTTTATATGATGAACTAAAAATGAATAAAACCTATTGGTTGAGATTTTTTCAATGTATCCCCGACTTACCCTTTAAATAATTCATTTCGGAGCCATTCTAAACTGAAGATAATTTTATTATAAACAATATTTCAATCTTTTCCTAAAGTGACCCTTGCCTCTCTTATAAATGGGTAATTCCCCTTCTCTCAAAATCACACCTACATAGCCATCTGGGTCGGCCATCCTGTAACCAAATATCCTCCCAACATATATCACTTCATCCTAGAGGCCTTAAATTGATCTTAAATCTAACCTAATGATCCATTTAGATCAAATCACAAGGAAGAACTCGAAGAAGAGGTAAATATTTTATCCCCTCTTCCTAGTTCTTTCTTCATCCACTTTCTCTTTCACTATTTTTTCTATTATAAAATAATAACTCCAGTGTTTTATATATACTGTGATGTTATTATTAATACTATACAACCATATTAATTATTTTATCCATCCTATAAATGACAATGTCACCATACATGCGTACATACGAATTTCCGTCTCCACATCATTGTGTAGTTTGTTATTCAAACACTTCATTATTTGGATGAGTATAATAATTAGTATAAATTATGTAAATAATATATATAACATGTTAATGATTCTTTTTATATGATATAACATTCAATTACCTTCGATTTCTCCATCAATATAATATTATTGTCGCTCGTCCTTATGTACGGATTACCATCTCCACAACGTGATGAGATTCATTTCTACATTCACAATTAAACAATGATTATAAAATATATATCATTAATAATTATGTAATATATGGAATAATAATAAAACTGGATATATATATATAAGTACTTACATATATTTTATTCACTTCATTCCGTTCAATATGATATGATAACAGAAACTGCCTTTAGGCGTACGTACAACCTACAATCTCCATAAATGGGTTTTTCCATTTAATATATATATATATATTTTAAACATATTTATATTATAAATATATATGATATATAAATCATGTTTTATATTATGGAAGTATTTAAATCATGATATATGTGATAAAATCCAGAGAAAGAAGTTAAAACATGTACGATAAAGAAAGCAATTATTATCTGAAATGATAATTTAACATGGAAATTATTAATACATGAATAGTATAAATTCATAAAATAATCATGTATGATATCATAAATATTAATATGGATCTTTTATAATATAATAACATAATATAGTCTTTATACAGGATGTTAAAATCCCCTGACTAAAAGAAAGTGCAAGGTAAGGGTTAATTCCCCAATCTCTTTATTATCAGAGATTGTTTATCTGTATGTTTTTAATGGGACAAATTTATTATCCATATCAATTTTTCATAAAATAGTATTTGAAATTATTATTTTTAATGGAATCATTAAACAAAAACTCATTTAAAATGTTTTAAATATTTATTCTTCTAAACCTTTCCCAATAATGTTCATGTTTTCAAATTGATTATAAGGATTTATTTATATGGAAAATAATGTTTTAAAATATTTATTCTATTAAAAAGTTTCAAAGGTATATTTGAAACTATGCTTCAAAAATATTATTTAAATGACTTCCATTATAAATTGTGTGACTTTTAAAATGATTTCCTGAAAAAATGATATGTTTTTCATAGATTTTTACTGAACATTTTCAACTATGTCAACATCCTTTACTACATATTATTCTTGATCGAGGTTGATTTATTATGAAAACAATCTTCCATATCGTATTGATAGTTTTGTGATATGTTTGAATTTTTATGTGTTATTTTTATACCATTCATGGTTTATGGATATAGTATTGTCATTTCATATGCTAGTTTTAATACGAATGTTTATGTTTTTTTAATCCTTTTCATATGAGGAATGCAATGGGTTTAGTAAGTGATGGGTGGAGCCTGCTATAGCTCCTCGATGCGTTGGAAGGTCACTTGAGACAAAATTGTGTCTTGGCAGATGGCCATGATAAAATATTTTTTGTAGTCTTGGCACAAAGCCTTCAATATGTTGTTATTATGTCTCGCATTATGCATTCCATCATTATGATAGCGGCTATTGATATTGCACATTGTTATTAGACTAATAGAATATCCATGTGAATAATTAAATGGAATTAATTTATTGAATATTTTCAATATTATGTTGATGTTTATGTTTAAAATAATTTTTTAAGTCTTATACATTTCCTTAAATGTTTATGCTTATTTATGAATTTTTCTGTTATATAGTTATCCTTACTGAGCATCAGAGATCACCCTTTTCTATGTTTTAATTTTCCAAGGATTCCACGAAGTGTATTATGATTGGTAAGCATGGTTAAGCTAGTGGATTAATGGAATTATCAATGTATCATTTATGTTGTGTTTTATTTTCTAATGTTTAATGTAACATTCATGTATGTAACTTATTTCCAAGACTGCTAAATTGACAGACCTTTCATGACTTGATTCCTTGTAATCATGAAAATGTATTAAAAAATTGCACAGACTATGGGATTATGGTGTCTGGTTGTTATAGTTCTTATTAGAGAAAGTTTAGCAACAAAATTTGAAATAGATTTAGATAAACTCTAATTAGAGAACACCGCCCTAAGATAGACATTGAGGAATAGTATTGATGAACTTCCTAGAATTTTTTTACTATATATATTTTGAGTTTTTTTGAAGCAATACATCCCTATCTAGATATGAGCTAGTAGAGGCATATTTGGCACAAATGTACCTAGGGGGAATCCCGAAAACACCGCTTTGAGCTAGATGAACTGGTGCATGACAACAGGCCTTGCTGCACTCTTGGTTATGACAATCCAGTGGGATATGCTTAGGACAATTCTTGTTTTCTTTCAAAAAAATATGAAGGGTTTATGAGTATATTCCTCCTCAAAGAAAACATTTTTATGATTATGGATTATATCCATGAACTTTTCAATTTATGTTAACTATTTTACATGTTTGGAATTATGCTTTGTGACTCATTAACTAACATATTGTATGCCATTATTTTGAAATGGGTCCCAGTAAATGGAATGAGAACCATAATAATATGCATGATCCAAAGCGTAAGAATGATAATATCTTTTATAGTGTTACGCCATCATTAAGAAAATAAATAGCCTCCCATGTATTATCATCACATGAAGAAATAGTATCATGTGTTAATAAGATAAGAAATGAATTTTATGAGTCCAATGGATTTAAAGGGAAGACAGATAAAAAAATGATGGTATAGAGAACAATGGAGGGGTTGGGCCATGTTAGATTGGCAGGCAGCATCCGCGTTAGAGTTTTAGTAAGCGGTTCACAAGAACGAATATATGAATGTGAAACTGTAATCTTCTGCAATGTTTGTTACCAATACTAAAATGAAAAAAAGGGAGTACTTGGAAAGTGACAAAAAAATAGCATTAAACCACTACCTTGTGTTTTTCATTGTCAGTGCTGGCGTGAGGAAAAAGTTAAAGATATTGACATTCTTCTCATCCGCCACACACCTCCAATCCCAGGATCATGTGTCAGTTCATTGTAGATGAAGACGTTCCTTTTCATTATTCTTCATGGAGGAATCATTCTTCATTGGAGAAGCTTTCTCTCAATTCCACCAAAATGTAGAGTAGTGAAAAAAATAATTGATTATGCAATATATTAATTTTTTGGTAGAATTAAAAATGTTTCATTAATTTTGGTGTGTGGAATAATTAAAGAATGATAGTTGGAAATATTAATTATGGAGGAATCCCAAGAGGCTCCTCCACATTAATGTAGGAGTTGAGAGGTTTTCTTATCCCCCCATTAATAGGGGTCGGGTGGTCCCCACCCCCAAATTCAAATTGAGAGGTTTTGAGATCTCGGTTGGTCTCCACCATAATAAATCTATACGAAGAGGTTTAGTGCTGGTGGACCCCACCACTAAAAATCAACATGGGAGGGTGGTTACAACAAAATAAAATAAAACATGTGTTTATTTTATTTGATTTTCTCAACGAAAAACCCAAAAACTAAATTTCACCCTTGGACAACTATCGTCGAGGTGAACATCTCTTAAAGTGAATATCAACGCTATGAGTTCATCAGTGCCCTTAGTTTTAATTTCTGTGCAACGATTCAAAATTTTGAAAAAGAAACACTCGCTTGTTTAACTATCATACCTAAAAATAAGATCAGAAATTCATTTTAGGGCACCTCGGGCCTCAGAATCACGCACCGTCAATTTTCACAGCCTCATAAAATTTACATTTATTTAAAAAAATACATAGAAATTTCAGGTCATTACAATCTATCCACCTATGGGATCTACATCCCCATAAGACACAACTCAAACTAGTTAAACAGGTGGGTATACAGTGCACTCACTTTACCCTCCTACTTCCAGGTTCTCTCCTAAAGGTTTCCATGCTGCCAGCAAATCAGCACCAGATGTATCGACCATACATGAAGGACCCGCTCCTGTTGATCATAAATCTCTATTGGAACCACTGTAAAAGTTGACCCATCATCGACGTCCACCTCTCTATGGTCGATTATGTGAGAAGGGTCGTGCACGCATCTCCTCAGCTAAAATACGTGGAAGGCGTCATGCACCCGGCAAAACTGAGGTGGAAGAGCTATGCGGTAAGCCACCTCACCTTCGTTGTTAAGGACCAATATTTGTCTGATTAACCTTAGAGATAACTTGTCACCTCAGCCAAATCACCTTATACCACTTCGTGGTGAGACCCGTAGAAAGACATGGATGCCATCCTCGAACCCCAGAGGTCTCTGTCTCTTATCGACATACGACATATTCCTACTATGTACAGTCTTCATCCTCTCCTGGATGATCTTCAACTTGTTAGTGGTAGCCTGAACCATCAATGGTCCCACGAGTGCTGACTCCCCTGGGTAAGTCCAGCATAAGGATGATATACATGGTTTCCTATAAAACGCCTCAAAGGGTGTCATATCTATGGTGTATTGATTGCTATTTTTGTATGAAAATTCCACCAAAGGTAAATAATTCTCCCAGTTGCGACCGAAGTCTTGGACACAAGAATGAAACATGTCCTCAAGGGTCTAAATGGTCCACTTAGTCTGGCCATCCGTCTGAGGATAGAAGGTGGTGCTCAAATGATGCTGCATCCCGAAAGCCTCCTACAACCCCTTCCATAGTCGGGAAGTAAAACATATATCATGATCGGGGACAATCGTCTAATGTACTCCATGTAGCTACACCATATCATGAACATAGAGGCATCCCATGATCTCCACTAAACCCTACTCTTTGATCGGTAGGAAGTGTTCCGACATGGTGAGCGGTGGACAATCACCCAGATTGAGTCATGTCCCCTGGATGTACGTGGGCGTCCTGTCATGAAGTCCATTGAAATCCCATCCCACTTCCACTCTAGGACCTCTAACGGCCGAACCATGAATCTTGGTACCTGATGCTCCTCCTTCATTTGCTGACAAGTGAGGCACTGAGAGACAAACTCTGCAACTACTATCATTATTCCTAGCCACCAGTGATGTCGTTAGAGATCTTGGTACATCTTCGCCACTCCGGGATGTACCGCTAGAGGGGATGTGTTGAAATCTCTCAACATGTCCTCCTGAAGTGACACTGGTACCATGGTACGTCCTCTAAAAAGGATGACATAATCCTCACCTTCAGAAAATCTATCAGGTGCCTAGCCTCTAGATATCTAAGCATGTTGAGCCTTTCGGTCAGCGTCCCCATGTTGCCCCTCCCTGACTCGCTGAAGGAGTGGTTGAGTGAATGTAAGATACATAAGGAAAACATCTCCATCTCTATCCTCAAAAGATATTTGTAAATAGGCCACCTGCTCTGTAACCTCACCATTCTACTATATACAAGACCTCCTTCTGAGTGTATCTTCTACAATGTTACCCTTCTAAGGAGTATAGACTATCTCAAAGTCATATTCCTAGAGGAACTCAAGCCAACGTCACTATCTCTATTTTAGGTCATTTTGAGAGAATATATACAGGAGACTCTTGAGATTAGAGTACATTGAAAAATGCTAACCCTTTAGATATTGTCGCTACATCGCCATGCCGAAGACTGCTACTACTAACTCTAGGTCATGGGTAGCGTAGTTCTGTACATTTTGTATCAGATGTGGAGAACCATATTCGATCACTACTCATTCCTACATCAGGACACATCCGAGCCCAGTCCCTAATGCCTCGCAGTAAACTACATACCATACTCCCTCCTCTAGAAGCCACAAGATTGGGGCAGTAGTCAACCTTGGCCTCATTTCCTGAAAACTCTGTTGGATTCTCTCCGACCACACGAAGGGTTTCCCCTTCTTCGTCAAGGATGATAGTGGTGCTGAAACTCTGGATAAATCATGTACAAACCTCGGGTAGTATCCAGCCAAACCCCAAAAACATTGTACCTCTGTCACACTCCTAAGTGGATCCAAAGCAAGTACCACCTCAATCTTCGCAAGATCCACTAAAACTCCAACCTCTGATATGACATGTCCCAGAAATTGAAACTCCTGAATCCAAAACTGGCACATCGAGAGATTACCATAATGCTGATGCTCTCAGAGAGTGTCATATACTACCTGAAAATGATAGGCATGCTCCTCTTAAGTATCTGAGTAGATCAGAATGTCATTGATGAAGACCACAACAAAGCGATCAAGGTACGACTGAAAGACCCTATTCATGAGTCACATGAACACTTCTAGACCATTAGTTACACCGAATGGAATTACCAAGAACATGTAGTGGTCGTACCGACACCTGAAAGCTGTCTTCTACACGTCCTCGTTGCAAAGTCTGAGCTGATGATAACCCGAACAAAGGTAAATATTCGAGAACCACCGTGCTCACATCAACTGATCAAAGATGTCGTTACTCCTCTGGAGTTGGTACATTTCCTTCACAGTCATCTGGTTCAGGCACCGATAGTTGACACAAAGTCTCATGCTCTCATATCCCTTCTTGGAGAACAATATTGGGACTGCCCAAGGTGAAACAATGGGTCAGATGAATCCCTTCCCCTGCACATCCTCTAGCTGTACCTGCAGCTCGCGAAGCTCCACGAGATACATCTGATATGATGATGTTGATATCGGTGTCGTCATGGGGTAAAAGTCAATGTATAATTACACCTCTCTGCGAGGAGGTAGACCTGGGACATTATTAGGGAAAACACGTACGTACTGGTCCACCACTATAGGATAGCTCGGACTCTCCACATAAATATTTTTGAGGTTAAGGCTAGCCAGCTAATGATTCATTGGTTGCACTCTCCTTTGAGTAAGTCCATCCTTCTCTGAAAATTCTACCTTCTCTCCAGTGAATGTTAACCCAGTCCCATCTGTGTAGAAAAACTGCACTATGCGCCTAATATAAGATATCTGAGCACGGACGGTAGATAACTAGTCTACACCCAAGATAACATCATAAGGCCTCAAAACTGCATGTAGGACATCCCAAAAAAATCTCACCTCTCTTGCAGTAAGCTCCCACTTCTAGTGCCAGTGTGTAAAAGTCGAATCTTCTCCCGTAATATTATCTAAATGTAAGAATCAAGCCAACTTCTCCATTTGAATCTCTGAGCTTCGAATGAGAGCAGTGGAAATGAAATAATGTCCAGAACCTCTGTCTATAAGTATTATTTCTAAAGTGGGGTAGACATAGATTGTACCTCATATCATTTCTAGATCACTGTAATCATAGGCATCAACTTCCTAGAGCTAAGATCTCCCCTATCCACCTTCTCTCTATGTTCAGGGTGGACCTCTTAGTGGTGGTGGCATTAACACCTCAAAACATCACCCACCTCCAGCTACTCGGTCAGCTCCTCTTCCATGTTCACTTGCTCCCTATGGACCACCACGATCAAACTTATGTATTTTCCTAGATGGTCCTCCGACCGTCCGCTGATCATATGAACGGCGGGACGGGAAGTCACGAGCCATTTGACCCTCTCCGCCGCATGCATAACACTGCCCACTCCTAGCATGACTAGCTTTTATTCAGGTTCCCTTCACAACCGATCCTGAGTCATGTGGTTATACACTTGTATTTCTGGTCCTCTTGGACATCTACGACATATGTCAGCTACCTTCTGTAGAAGACTCTACTATGTGATGGCTGGTAGTGGGTCTTACTACTGGTGACTACTCAACAAGGAAACTCTGCAAGACGAGGGCACACTCTAACACACCCAACTATGTTGAGATGATGAGTGAGTTCATCGAAGCTCTGATCTCCCACCTGAGTCCTTGAACGAAAGGTCTGGGCCCTGATGATTTGGTCCCGCACCATATACGTTGATTAGCGTGAGAGGTCAGTGATCCTCACTGAGTACTGAGCCACAGTCTTGCAGCCTTACTGTAGATAGCTTCTGTATGTGCACGATGTGATGATTTTTTGGAACAAAAATCACTTGAAACATGATATCAATGTCTAGAAATGGAAGCATCACCTCATCGTGGGCCTGGAGCATCAAGATCCACCATCTTCCAACTGATTCCCTTAGAAGGTTGGCTACATGGATAACCATGAAATCTGCTGGTGTCCCTGCCAATTAAAAAACTCTCCCCATGACCTCTAGCCAATCCTCAGCTGCATGCGGTTCTGTCTATCCCCTGAACATGGGTGGCCACTGGTGCTGGAACGCATGCAATGCGCTCAAGAGACGTGCACCATCTGCTACTGGGTTTGGAGGCATCATTGGCCCAACAAGGATTGGTACCGCTTGTGCCTCCACTGCTTCCACTATGGTAAAAGGTCCCGGCACCGAGGCGTCACCGCTCATTGGGTATCAGTTCGTACAACTCTAGTAACTCTAGCTGGGTATCTGGGTGGCGACATATTGAAAAGAAATCTGTGTGCTACGGTTATATTTTTATACCAAGTGTGCTAACATGGTGAGCTAACATAAAGAAACTTTGGAAAACACAAACGCAATCAGTGTTTTCATTAACATAGTCGGAAATAAGAAGTCATGATCCTGGTGAATGGATAATTCGGCCGCCACACCAACAATGGAATCCCTGAACTAAAAACCACACTCACTTCACATAACACTATTACTTCACAGAAAAGATAAGGGTCCTAGTTCTACTGTATAACTGAATCATTTGATACCAATTTGTCATGACCCGTCCCCCGGGGCCTGTGTCGTAACTACCAAAAGCCCGCCTTCTATAGGCTAGGGGATGGCGACTAGCACCAAAGGCCGAATTCCCTAAAACTGTAAAGAGTTACCTTTACAACCTGTAAACACACACATAAGCAAGCACGAATCTGGACAAAACACCAAGTAAACTGTATAACAAAAGAGTTCTGAATGTAAATTGGGGAAATAATACAAGACCCATAGGAAAGTACATGTAAAAATATGATAAAATATAACTAAAGAAAACGGAAAGTCGGTTCTGGGGTCATCCTCCGAGGTTCCAACCTAAAGGGTGGGTACTGATCTCTTCCTTAGCACTCCTCATCCATCCGTGTCCTCCGTGTACTGACTCGTCATATGGTCCACATCTAGGTATTGTCCAGTCCTAGTACTCTTGTCCTTAGTCAGTTATATCTATCGTCTACTTCCAACACAACATGGTGTGGTAATTGCTAGTGTAGGAGTGAGTATAACGATAATTAGTAGGGACCCCGAGACCGTCAATGTCTTAGAAAATCCACCAAGGATTAACCAAAATGTATGATATCAATAGAAGACCTTACATAGGTATGTTAACATACATATACCTTTGTTTTTTATTTATTCCATTTCAATCATGTGGAAAAACGGAGGTTCTGACTCAGCACAACCCAATATTTATTCTAGAGGTAGTATCATGTAACATTTCGAACACAACGTCAAAAACCATTGCTTCTGGATAACTCCTCCTCTATCGAGTAAAGTGGTCATGCCGCATCACACAGAGGCTCTTCCCACTATCCTTGCACTACTAAGGTACTCCTCTTGCCGAGTATCATGGGTCTGTCATTCCACACAGAGGCACTCCCCACCGTGGGTCTGCCACGTCACGCAGAGGTGCTCTCCCTCAAGTCCTGCTGAGGTAATCCTCCAATAGAGTACCATGGGTCTTCCATGACACACAGAGGTTCTCCCCACTAGGGTTCAACCATGTCACCAAGGCACTCCCCACTGGTCTTGTCGAGTCACTAAGAGTCAAACGGTCAGCCGTGGTCAAGTCTCCGCCAACCATTAGGTCTCCACACTATGCCCGATCATCTTCAGGAGGATACGCTTCACTAGCTAGTCAGAGATTCTCCAACTACCACAAATTTACATAAAGAAGTATATTAAAGGACTTCCACGTCATATCGATATCAATGTTACAGATGGCGCATAAATCAGACGCCCGGTGTTTGAGTTATTCTCAATTTAGTTTTGGGGGCCCGGTTGGATTCGTGCTCGATCAAACCTGACCATTCCACATATCAATCCAAAATTCAATAGAATATACTCAATGTGCATATCTCGCTCCATGATTCCCAACGTAGATGATAGTTTTTCAAATGGACGTCTGGTGCCAATGATATGGTCGAAATAGCGTAAATGGGTCCTACAGGGCCCGGGTCGGGTCCGACCTGGTCGGACCGACCCAGCCCGACCTGGAATGGATCGACCCAGTTCAGGTAGAACTGGCTCAACCCGTTAGGTCCGACCCAGCCCATGTTGTGACCCAGTCTGCTTGGGGTCCGGTAAGCCGTGAGGGTCGCGAGGGACTGCAGGTGTCGCAGGGCGGCTCGGCCACGAGGGTGCTACGAGGGAGCGGGCCTGAGGACTACGGGGGCGTGGGGCCGGTTTTGCTGAGACACCACAGGGGGGGCTAGTTCGGCTAGGGTGCGCAAGGGGAATGGGATGGGGCGCTGCTGGAGGCATGGGACTATACAGCCGGGGCACCGCAGGGGGCACGTTACGGTTCAGTTAGGGTGCCTTGAGGGGGGGGGGGGGGGTGGAGGCCAGTCCGGCTATGGAGCTGTGGGGGGGGGGAGTTGGCTCACCTCGGGGCATCGTCATGGATCAATATCGGCTTAGCACATCGGCGGTTCGGCGGTGGCGCGGAGGGGTGGAGGCCAAAGCTGGCGGAGCAATGTTTCCTTTTTCATCATCATCCATTTAAAATAACACACAAAAGAATAATGGCGGTGGGGTCAGGCAATGTTAGTTTGGATTTCACCCTCCATGTTAAAGTGGTAGCAAGCAGTTCACAAGAACGAAGCAATGAATGTCAAATCATAATCTTCTGCAATGTTTGTTCCTAATACACAAAAGAAATGAAGGGATTACATGGAATGCGATAACCAAATAGAATTAAACCCTTACCGTTGGTTGTTGGTAGTCAGTGTTGGCGCGAGAAAAATGTGAATTCGCCGATATTCGTCTCGTCTGCCACACACCTCCAATCCCAGGATTGTGCATCGGTTCGTTGTAGATGAAGATGTTCCTTATCATCATTCATCATGGTGGAAGTGTCATTCATTGGAGAATCATTATCCCAATTCCACCCAATTGAAGAGTGGTGCCAAAAATAATAGATTATGCAATCTATTTTTTTGTTGGCACCATTTTAAAAATTACATTAATTATAGTGGGTGGCATAATTAAAGAATGAGGGATGGCACAATTTATTGTGGAGGAAGCCTAAGAGGCTCCTCCACATTAATGTGGGAGTTGAGAGGTTTTCCTCTCCCCCCATTAATTGGGGCCGAGTGGACCCCACACCCAAATTCAAATTGGGAGGTTTTGAGATCTCAGGTGGTCCCCACAACAATAAAACTAAAAGAGGAGGTTTAGTTCCGGTGGACCACGCCCCTGAACATCCACATGGGAGGGTGTTTACTAAAAAATAAAATAAAACATGTGTTTATTTTAACTTATTATTTCCCCAAAAAAACCCAAAAACTAAATTACACCCTCGACCAACTATCGTCGAGGTGAATGTCTCTTCAAGAAAATACTGGCGCTGCGAGCTTAACGGTGCCCTCAGATTTCAATTCTGAGCACTAGATAAAATGTTAGAAAAACCCGCTCTCACATTTACTGAACATACCCGAACAAAAGTTCATAAATTCATTCCAGGCACTCCGGGCCTTGGAATCACACGCCGTCAATTTTCGTGTACACGTAAAATTCCAATTTATTTAACAAAAATTCGTATAAATTTCAGGTTGTTACATCTATAGTACTATTCATTTTTTAATTGAAATTCATTACATTATGTCCTTTTTTCACAAACATAATTCATTTTTATGTTCCATTGAGACACTTTAATAGGTTTCTCCTTCCATAGTTCATGCATGATGGAAATTCTTCTTTCTTTTCCCAATGGTCTCCACTACAGTAGCTCTTATCATTCACTACATTTCTCTTCTTTGTTGTGTTTGGGAGTAGGTTAATATATATGCCGTTGATGATATTTTCGAAAAAGTAATTCGTCATAAACATGATATCTTTTACGCCTATCAACATTCCATTTTGTTTCTCATTTTGAAAACCGTGCCCACCTTGTACATCATATTAAATGTAACTATGACTTCCATAAACTCTAGAAATTTACTAAAACAAAAAACCTTTGAGTGAGTAAGAATAGTCATAAAAAAATTAGAGAATATCAGGATACCTTATTTTCAGTCTAAAAATACTTACGATTAACCATGGTTATTTATTCTCATCTTATATTAAAATCCATCAAATAATTTTGGAAAGAAAATGTGAATTTTCCTATGAATATCCCCCAGGAGTGTTGTAAACAAGAGTGCATCAAGGCATGTCTTGTGAACTAGTTCACGTTCGAGTCAAGCTTAGTGTGGTGTTTTCTAGTTTCACCACTAGGTATATCTGTGCCACAGCTGCCTCTACTTGCTCATCTCAAAACTGGGATTTATTGCATGGAAACCCATAGAATATATACATTACTAAAAACATTAAATGCCTTTCTATACTAATCACCAACATATATCTTATGTAAATGTTCTCTAATTAGTGTTTTTTTAAATCAAGATTAAATGGTTTGTACTAAACTTCCCCTGATACCAACCATAATTCCCCAACCCTAGTTACCTAGAGTTGTTTCATTATTACATATCATTGGCATGATCACAAGAGATCATGTCCCGAATGTTTGATTAGTTTAGTACCTTTTGATGTACTATATACATACATATGTTTTACATTATATCATGCAATAAAGAAAAACAACAGTGTGTCCACTTTGAACACAATCATATCTCGTAGCCTATTCCTTGGGGTTAATCATGATATACTTCTTGACATATTAGGAAAAATAAAACATAGAAAAGGATGATATCATATGCTCAGTAAGGATAATGATATATTAGAAACATTCATAACAATAGAATAACATTTAAAGAAATGTGTAAGACTAAATCACAAGATTTTTAAACATAAATTTATTCATAATATGACATATATAAATCCAATAATCCCATTCACTTATTCATAGGGATATTAAACTAGTTGAATAATCGCATGTAATATAAATAGATAATTTTTTAATGATGGAATGCATAATATCGGACATCATGACCACATTGTCAAGGCCTCATGCCAAGACTACAAATTAGATTTTCTAAAGGTATTTTCCCAAGACACCGGTTTGTCTCATGAGATCTATCGATGCATCAAGGAGCTATAGCGGGCTTCACCTGTTACTTATTGAGTCCAGTGCATTCCTCATATTAAAAGGTTGAAACTTAATCTAAACATTCGTATTAAAAATAGTTTATGATATGTCAATATTTTATCCCAAAACCATGAATGGTATAAAAATAGCACATCCACAGTCAAACATAACTCATTCAATAGAATATGGAAGATTGTATAATAATAAAATAATCAAAATCATGAATAATGAAGAATAATCACATAGATGAAAATAATCATCAAAATTAAATGATCGAAATATTCCCCTTTTTCATGAATACATTAAAAAGAATCATTATTTATGAAGAATCCATTTAAAATATATTTTTAAATCAAAGTGTCCCATACCACTTTGTTACTGTTAAAAATATTTCAAATTTTAAAACATTAATGTCCATATAAATAAATCCTTGTAACCATTTTTAAAAAATGGACATTAATGAGAGTGATTTTGAATAATAAATCATTAAAACATTTAAAATGATAATTTAGTTAGAGTTCTTAACCAAATGAGATATTATTGAATAGAAATAATTGAGGTAATAATAATATTATAATATCATTAAAATAATGGGATTCATGGTATACTTTGTCAATGTACAATATATAATTCATATAAAACCGAATTGGGGAAAAACAACAATCAAGTCTCAATGGAATGTAAATTGATGGGAAATCCTTTATAAAGACTGTATCCTTAAGATTAGGATAAATAAATGAAATAATTTTTATTGAAAAATATAAATAAACTCATATTATAGGATATTTATTGTAAATAAATCAGAGTACATTCAGACATATTTTTGAAAAAACAACACCAATGACATGAATGTTAAACTCAATGAATAGAAATTGAGTTAAAATTACTCTTATCATGTTCATATAGATGACATGAGAAATTATGAATTGCGTAATTATGTGTATAAGACATATATCTACACAAATGGAAGAGGAAATAAAAAAATAAATAAATAAATAGTGATTTCTAACATAATCATGAAGTAAAATAATCAATGAATTTTGCGAAAAACCCAATGAGTGTAAATCGAAAATAGAAATTTCCTAACCAATTTGGTATCATACAAAACATAAAACCAATGAAATGTGGATCCTAAAATGAAGATTTAAATACCAATAAATTAAATTATATTACACAAGGAATAAAATCATGGGATGTACAAACATACCAGATAAAGAAATAGCACAAAATATAGCATTAATCTCACGAGAATAAAATGTGTGATGAAAACCACTTACCACTTTCCTTCTTTATTTGAGGGTTTTTATAATGGTTAATTTTTTTTATTAAATTATAAAATAATCATATACATTAATATGATATCATATGAGAACTTTTAATATTTCTTTGTTAATAATACTTCAGTTGTATCATTATTTCGAGTGTTAACTGATTCATTTTTATTAATATATTTGGTAAAGTATGACAAGTTTGTTATGAATAGGATGTATTTTAATCATATCCATAATGATTTTATGTTCTGAAAAATTATTTTTTATCCAAAATTATAATTATTCTTTAATAGTTACTATGGGGAATGAATCTCATCGCGTTCATGGAGACGGTAATCCGTACGTACGCAAAAGCAACAATACCATTCTATTGATGGATAATTCATATATAATTGGATGTTATGTCATATATAACAAATAATTAACATGTTATATGTTTTATTGAAATCAATTATAAACATTATTATACCAATCTAAAATAATTATGTGTTGAATAACAAACTACACCATGACGTGGAGACGGTAAGCTGTACGTATGCCTGTATAGTGAATTTATCATTTATAGGATGGATAGAATAATGAATATGGTTGTAACATATTTATAATAATATCATATTATGTAGAAGGTACTAGAGTTATTATTTTTGTATGTAAACAACAATGAAAAAGCAAGTGAAAAAATAAATGAACTTTGAATGTGGGGATGAAATTATAAACTCTTCTTCTGGTGCTTCCTTTTGATTTGATCAAAAGGGATTCATTAGTCGTCATTATGATCACTATAATGACACTAGTATCATGTGATGGTAGTTGGGATGATATTTAGGTAGGTATTAGCTGATTAAAATATATTATGATGGGTGATTGAGAGAGAAGTGGATGCACCATTTTATAAGAGTGGTGAAAGTCACTTTTGGAAAACCATGAAATATTATTATATTATGCAATCATATTCGATTAATAATGGATCCAAAATAATTTATTGTGTGGGAAATGTGGGGATGAGTCAAAAAACTATAAACCAATAGGTTTTAGATATGTTTTGGTCAACATATTAACCGTATTGTTTACATTTAACTCTTGGTTAAATAGTTTAACATTTACCATGTCTCCTGGTATTTTTAAATTATATGGTTAATAATCATATAAAAAAATCCAATGAGAACCCCATGTGGTTCATTAATGACATATCCATTATTATATAAGTCTTTTTTTCTGAGATTTATAATTTAAGGACTATTTTATAATTAAATAATATAGTATTTGTTTTAAAACCCATTTATATCAATTTTGACATTATTTAGTATTTTGTATTTTTGATAATCATAACAATCTGATTCCATCAAAAATAAATAAATTTAATCAACCCTAACAAGTAATATTAACCTATAAAATTTGGGTAATGCATCAAAAGTTTCAATTGAAATTTATTTTAATATTTCTAATATCAATGTTTTTAATTATTCATTAATATGGTAATTATGCCATTATCATGGTGTCATAAATAAATTTAATTATTTAATATCTAAAAATTATAAATAAAATACCATGATTTAAAAAATATTGTTAGTTTTCTAATTAATATTTATTGCCAAAATTATATTATTTATAACACTATATTAAAAATGTTTTAGTTAATAAATTTTGAATTTTACACTTTTAACTCTTCATGAAATTAAATAATAATAAATGTCCTAATGTAATCCATGTGAACCAAAAGGAAAATATTTTATTACTAAAGACAATTTTGGTCGAAATAAACTTATCTAATGAATTAGGACATGTTTTAGGGAAATTATAATATCATTTTTACCTTTAATTAAATTATTTACTTTTAACTGTTGTTAATAAAAGTCAAATGTTACTTTTCACAAAAATATTATTTTCATCTTATTAAACTTCATTTTACTTAATGATGTCAAAAAAATCACATAGGTTTTTGAAATTCAACTCACATATGTGGTAAAATTATGTTCTATGAAAAATTGAAAATGCTCCTAGAAGTTGGGTAAAATACGGTAAAAAGTTCGATAAAATTTTATATATCTAATTTTGTTATAAAATTACTTCAATGAATTATATTGAACATATATAGGTATTATATATATTTTTCATATAATATAAATTAAATTAAAATAAATAATAATGTAAATTAAATGATGGTTTTATATAATAATGCAGTGTTTTCAATATTCATCAAAATTTTAATGTTTTAAAACAAATACTAAAAATTCACCCCAAGCTAATTTTGATATTGTGAATCCAAAAATGAAGTCCAATTTGAAAAATAAAATTTATAAAATTTTAAAAAGTTGGTATTGCTATTCATAACTTGTAGTTTTATTGGTCGTGGTGTTCTTGAACTCGATGTTTCGTACTTCAGACGGTATTGTATTATTCAAAGAGAAGCATACCGTGAAATCTTGGGGTGTTAAAATTTATTCGATGAAATGGGTGATATTGTATCACCGTAATCAGAAAGTTAAGAATTATTATTGAAATTTGTAGCATGTATATCCTTATTAGGGATCAAAATTCCATATTATAATTTTTTTTGAAAACCCCCAGGGGTACAATAATATGATTTTTATCAAGACATTCCATTAGATGAGAACCATTATTATATTGAAATTGGTTCATCTAGAAATGAATTGAATGTTCCAATATTAATCATAATTACAATCATGAAGGTAATGATGTTCATGGTGAATGTTAAAATCTATACATTGAATCTTATTTAATATAGACCTTCTAGAATGTGTTAAATATTGTAATTCTCGGATATCATTATCTATATGACGTCCATTGGATTAGGTACAATACATTACATATGGATTTAATGGGGATTATGAGACATATTTTTTTTTTCTAAATGTTAGGTTATATGTGCAGTCAAACATGGTTCCTCAAAATCATAATCTCTCTTCCAATGTATTTTAGTAAGAATACCATAATATTTGATATCATTTTACCATTATAGGATCTTGGTATACTTATGGAAAACTCAGAAGGCCTTACTTCAGTTTGAGTTCACTAGGATTATTTTGTATCACCCCCAGTTTCATGTACATAACAATTAATTTATTTATTTAAAGTATATATAATAACCAGGATAAGATTCATGAAGATTTTGGGAGTTATAGCATGTCGTAGATGTTTTATGGATGTGAAATGTTTGAGAATTTTTAGTACAATCCATGCACCCAACCCAAAAAACTGTTTGACTTTTGTAGTGGGAGGGACAATAGCTCCACCTGGTTTGATCATGGATTTTACAAACTATTCAGACACCTAAGGATCCCATATATATTATAGATAGATTAAATTTAATGATTGGTGCATGATTTGTATAAACGTTCAAGGCAACCAATAAAGGGTTTGTGTTGATATTGTAGCACAATCATGGTTGGCGCATAGTATTCCAAACCACATAGTCTTATAGTGTGGTTAATATTTGTCCCTTCAAATTAGTGGATATAATATGATTTAGTTCATTTATGGATTATTTTTCCCCTAACTCTCCCACAACACAAATTATTTTTTCTCCAAAGCTGTGATATATGATTCCTTTTAGTCCACTAGCAATCGATAGTGAAATAAATGGCCATTGGAGGCCTAGATTGTTCAGTAACTTTCTATTCATGGTCGTTCATCATAGAAAAATTCACAGTATCATTCCAAAAAACATATATCTACTCCATTGGGGATTTATATTTCTTACATGATATAATTTTTTATCATTTATAGAGGGGTTTAGGTATAAAAATGTGTTTTTTGAGGAGATTTTGGAAAAAATATATCATTATTCATTTTTTCCAATGGTTGTGTGGTAGGTCGATCATATCTTAACTCCACTTGATTATTTATTGAAATATTAATTTGAAATAACTTTATTCCATCTAACGATAGTTAAATATTTCTGTGATACTTTTTCAATCCTACTTATTAATGGTTTTTTGTAAATTATTGATATCAGATGATTTTTTTGTAAATCCCTTACGATGATAATTAAAAAATAGTGATTTTAAATTTATGGATATGATTTGAGACTAGGAAAAAGGTTGTTTCCATTTTTTTATAAATAATGGTTATATGTAAAATGGAATGACATGGATTTTGGAATACATGGATTGAGTGAATTAATTTTCATTACATGTTACCCTTTGGAAGGGGCATGTTTCACTTGATAACCCAGAATCTGTTACCATATGATGACATAGTAGATAATAATGTTATTTATCATTAGTATGGATTTATAAAATGGAAATGAATTTACCAATTTATATATATATATATAGATGTGTCCCAGATGGGACTGGGACAGACCTCAACAATCTGAATGCTCCAGGATGTCGGCAAGAGGAACCCCCCCCAGTGATCCCAATCCTCCTGGTAACATGCAAAAACACCACAACGAGGTAACTCAGTTATTTTTCCGCTTGATTCTGCTGATAACACTGGTACCACTACCTGTGGGAAATCTTTGACTGAGCAGACTGCAAATCCTGCTCCAAGCATGCAAATTGACCCAAATATCAACACTGCTTCTATGGTTTTAAACACTGATTTGCATGCTCCTGCTCATGCTGATAATAGTATTACTAACCCCGCTGTTTACATGCACATCATTGAGAATCACAACAATGTCCCTAGTGAAACTCTCACTATTTTTCTTGATTCTGTTTCTAAAACCCCTTCCACTGTCCCTGGAAAAAAATAATATGTTTGAACAAGATGTAAATCCTGTTTTAAGCATGCAGACTGGGACAAATGTCATTATTGATTCTACTGTTTTAAACTCTGATTTGCATACTCCTGTCTCCCCTTCTTCTGATAACACTAAGCTCTCACCTAAACACAAATCAGACTCTACTGGTACTCTTAAACCTCATTCTGTTTTGGCTGAAAAACCAGATCCAGAGAACTCCCAGATTTTCCCTTCTCAACCATTAACTCCTGATGCTTCTGTGTCGGTTCATTTGAATGAGCCTCCTACGATCATCTCCTCAAATTTTGATATCAAATCAACTGAGAACAAATCAGAATCTACCTCCCCACCTCTTATTAGAAGATCTAAGAGGAAGAAAAATTCTGGAAAATCCAAAAAAAGGGCTCTAACCCAAAACATAGGTAAAAATGATTCTCTTATTTTGGAACTGCCAAGGCATTGCCAACAATGACACCTCCATGACACTTAGGAGGCTTCTAAACAATCATAAACCTCAGCTTTTTTCCATATCAGAACCCAAGGTCAACTTTAATTCTAGTTTTATGCGACTTGGCTCTCATCATTATAACTTTTTAGGATCCTGCAAAAATGGTCCCTTGATGGACTCTATGTGGATATTCTATCACTCCTCCCTTCAAAACATCAATGTCTTCAAAACTGCTGATCAACATTTCACTTGCGACTTTATCTGGAATGATCAGCACATCTTTTGCACGATGGTCTATGCTAATAACAGGTATCAACAAAGAATAAATATTTGGAAAGATCTTTTTGACATGGCTAACACTATTCAAGATCCGTGGGTCATTAGCGGTGACTTCAATTCTATTCTTAGTCCCACTGAAAAAATTGGACCCACTCATCTTTCTATATCCACAAGAGAATTTAGATCTGCTATTGATGACTGTAGTCTCTCTGAAGGTAACCTCACTGGGGCGAAATACACTTGGTATAGAAGGCATTATAACAAAACTGTTGCCAGTAAGCTTGACAGGGCCTTTGTTAACATGAAGGCCCTGGACACCTGGGATAGTGTCTCTTGTATAACGCTCCCCAGACTTAACTCTGACCACCACCCCATTTTAGTCAGCTCCCTCTCTAATGAACGTAGATCTCCCCTCCCTTTTAAATTTAATAATGCTTGGTCCCTTGACCCTAACTATGTCAACTTGATTGATAATACTTGAAATTCTATGAGCCATTCTCATGACCCTTTTGCCTGTATTTTCAAATTGAAAATTTTAAAACAAGCTCTCAAAGGCTGGTGTAAAACCAAGACCCTTCAAATGGATTCTGACATCACCTCTCTTGAAGATGAACTTAATCAAATCCAAATCCGTAGTTCCAACACTGATTTTAACCTCGACCCTCAGCTGGAGGTCGATACAGCTCTTATGCATAACACCTTACACACCTTTAAGGATAAAATCCGGAAGCAAATGTTTTGGACCAAATGGATAGATGATGGAGATAAAAATACTAAATTCTATAACTCTCCTCAAAGAACCAGAAAAGCCAATCGTCATCTCACTAAACTGATTCACAATGATTTGATCATTGACTCTGAAGAAGCCATCGCGGATCAAGTTGTCTCTTACTTTAATGACATTTTCAATGGCCCTGAGAGAAATATTGATCTCGATCCTAATATTATCCCCTTAATGGTGGATGAGCATGACAATGACTCCCTCTTAGCTATTCCCTTGGAGCATGAAATTAAAGACACTGTCTTTAGTCTAAATCCTGATAGTGCTCCTGGACCGGATGGTTTTAATAATGGTTTCTATCAAAATCACTGGGACACTCTTTGTTCAGATGTTTGTAAGCTGATAAGGTCTTTTTTCATTCACAGATCCCTCCCTCGGGGTATCAATGCTCAATTCCTCACCTTAATACCCAATGTTGAAAATGCTTCTGAAATTCATCATTTATGACCAATTTCTCTTATCAATACCCTTTACAAGATCATTACTAAAATCATTGCCAACAGATTGGCTCCGATTTGCAACAGAATTGTCTCATGGAATCAGTTTGGTTTCATTAACAATAGATCCATCCAAGACTGCATTTGTCTCGCCTCATAATGTACCAACACCCTTAATAAAAATAATAGGGGGGGTTGTGTGGCCATCAAGCTTGATATTAGAAAAGCCTTTGATACCATTGATTGGTGCTTTATATTTAGAGTCTTGAAAATTTTTGGTTTTCATGAGACTTTTATCAAGAGAATCAAGACTTTATTTCAATCTGCTAGCATTTCCATATTAATTAATGGCACCCCTCGTGGATTTTTTAAATACTCTAAAGGTATCAGACAGGGCGATCCCCTCTCGGCCATTCTGTTTGTTATTGCGGAAGACTACTTTACCAGACTCATTCATAATCTGGTTGATCAAAATAAACTTAAACCCATTCAGGCCGCTAGAAACCTTACTGTCCCCACTCACCTCCTCTATGCTGATGATATTATTTTGTTTCTTAAGGGAGATCAAAGAAATATTCAATGTCTTAAACAAGCTATCTCTCATTACGAGAACCTTTCTGGACAATCTATTTCCTAGAACAAATCTCACATTTTCTTCGATAAAAATTTTCATGTTAGAAGAAAATACATTATCACCAATAATCTTGGAATTAAGGAAGGCCCTTTTCCCTTCACGTACTTGGGCGTCCCGATTTTCTGGGGACGTCCTAAATCCTCTTATTTCTCTAATATCACGGATCAAATTATTAATCAACTTTCTACTTGGAAGGGGAAATCCCTCTCCGTGGCTGGTAGAATTTTTCTTGTCAAATCTACCATTGTCTCTAAGCTGGTCTACTCGCTCATGATTTATAAATGGCCCATAGGTACTTTAAAGAATGTCAATACCTTTATAAAAAATTTCATCTGGACAAGAAGTATCTTTGAAAGGAAACTTGTTACCATCCCATGGAAGACATGTTGTAAACCTCTTGATAATGGAGGCATTGGCATCAAAAACTTAAAATTGTTCAACGATGCTCTGCAAGCGAGATTCACTTGGCGCCTTATTAATAACAACTCTAAAGCCACTGACTTTTTAAAATATATATTTTTAAATAAACTTTTAAAAGGAAATATTAATTTCATCAACTCTTCAATCGGGCCCTCTATTAGAAACTCTTATCATAAGATTATGGCTAATTCCAGGTGGATGGTCAGCGTTGACTCTAACATTAAATTCTGGTGTGACAAATGGATAGGTACTCCATTAATTTCCATGCTGCCTCCTAATAACACTTCTATAAACACCACCCACACTATTAAAGATGTTATGCATCTTCATAAGCATGATCTCCCCAACGACATTGCTCAAATTATTGAAAATTATACCTTCTCCACTTCTGGGGACTTCCTTGTTTGGGAACCTGCTCCCAATGGCATACTTGATTCAAAAAATTTCTACATGCACAATTTTTCTGACAATGATTCTAATTATAATTGGGTGATTACTTTCAATAAGACTTGGATTAAACCCTCCAGGTTCACCCTTATTTGGCGTATTGCTCACAATAGATTGCCCACTGAAAATCGGCTTCAAGCCTCTGGCATTCAACTTTTCTCAAAATGTCATTTATGTAATCAGAACAGAGAGGATTCTGATCATCTCTTCTTGTCTTGTGCTACGGCCACGGCTTTATGGAACTATATTTTTGAGCTTTTTAATTCTTCATGGTCCTTATCGGACCCGATTTGTTTTCTTTTGAAGAAATGTACTAAATATGGCGCCTCTCGGCAAGTCAAAAACATTTTTCTTGCAGCAGTGGCTGAACTTCTTCATGAAATTTGGTATGCAAGAAATGATCTTATCCATAATAATCACTCTTTCAGTCTTAATGCAGGAAAAGCTCGAAATCTCATTGCGATTCATGAAGCTGCATCAATTCAAAAAGATTGTTGTAGCAATCATATTGGAGACTTTGAGATCCTTAGACGTATCCGTGTCCCGGGTACTTTCCTGAAGCTCATGCAACCCTTTGAAGTTTTTTGGCAACCTCCGATGCCGGGTTGGATTAAAGTGAATGTCGACGGCGCCTCAAAAGGCAATCCTGGACCTGCAAGTTGTGTGGCCATTTACAGAGACTCTGATGACCATTGTCATGGTTGCTTTTACGGTGGTTGTGGGATCGCCTCTTCCATTGAAGCGCAGATGCTTGGAGTCATCCATGCTGTTGATTTTGCGCTGCAAAGAGGTTGGCGTAAACTGTGGATTGAAAGTGATTCTACCACCATTGTTCAAGCAATTTGGAACGGAGTCATTCATCTAGCCTGGCCGCTTACTATGTGCTGGATGAACTGCTTGAATTCGCTTCAGAAGATCGACTACATTGCTACACATGCCTACCGTGAAGCAAATGCAGTTACTGATGCCCTTGCCAATAAAGGTGTCCACCAGAACATGACTTGGCTGGATGCGCTGCCAGCTGATTTTCTTCACCTCTATGAAATAGATTGTAATAGAATTCCTTCCTTTCGCTTCATGTAAACTTTTGTTTTCTTTTAAAAAAAATATAACTACCCTTAATGAAAAAATAGACACCCTCAATCCCCATATCATGAAGATCCCTTATAATGTGTATGTTGTATTTGTTTTCAATGGTTATTGATATGAGGAATTCATTGTAATTGTATTTTTTTGGATAGATTTTCTGATGTTTCTAGGTTTTTTATGTTTTTGATGCATTGTTTGGTTTAAGAATCGATCATTGGTAATGATATTATAGCATAGTTGTGTTCAAAAAAATATATATAAATGTGTGAACTCGTAGAATGAGTATTTCAAATGGAATTGGTAATGGTTTTAAATTCCTGTTTCATTTGTTTACAATGAATTCTTTTTGGATTTGATATAATCTCCTTTATATTTTTAAAGATATCTTACAAAAAGTGACAACAACTATTTTCATAGTTGTATGAGTTGGGAAGTTGATGGGGATTTCCTACTGTTCATAGATTCAACCCTTCCATTTAATTATTATAAATTTGAAAATGTCTTCTATCAAGACATATGAAAAACAATGTTATCTCAATTATTTTTTGATGCTTCATGATATCATCAGTGTGGATTCTCAAGTTGGATCTTAGAGAAGGTTGATAGTTAGTATATGGATGTATTTGGTTCCTTTGGGGTTAGATGTGATTTGATTACATCGGTTATTTGGGATCCATCTTTTAAAAATTAATGGTTACTACTTTTTCATTTTGTGTATAAATTTGTACTCATGAATCATTTATTTATTTTTGGATATTTTATTATGATTAAGATGTCATTTTTTGAAAGGTAAAATATTCACTAGATTTCACTTCAATCCCATGTCATTTATTTTCATCCATTGGTGTCTTTGGGATATCACCTATCGTTAATAACACCCACCATATCTTCCAAATAGAATGGATTAGTGGTAGGATTTTACAAATTCTATCAGTTTTTTGATACATAGGGATCAGTTTTCTTCTGTCACGGAGTTGGAAATTGTATCACTCTTTATATATTCATCTATTTTATGGGATGACAGAAATATTTTGGACTATTAGAACGTGAAATGTAGATCACAAAACGGTTTAACTAACCAATTCCTTCTAAAAATAAAATAAATTAGGAGTGTGGGTACATGAGTGTTTCTAGAAACTTATAGGAGAGTTGTCACATCATCCTCATGGGTTTATCAATTATATGATTCATTACATGCAGTAATAATACAAACTCAAACTATCAATTCATTTTTCATAATTGATTTATTAGTTCATAGAAGTGGTTAAAATATATATTATTGAAAATTATTGATTCGTTTTCAAAATAGTCATATTTCGAAAAGGATTAATTGTGTTTATTTCAATGAGTGAAATAATATATGTTAGTTAAAAATGATTGTTGAACATGATTCAATTGTAATTTCAAATTAATAAACCTTTAGTTTCTAGATGAATGATAAATATATTATTTTGGTTATAGTGAAAAGCACTGGGTTGGCATCGTAAGAATAACCCAAAAGTGGATACTAAAAATGTGGTTTCACCTAAGCTATAGGTGAACAAAAAAGTATTATAATGTATTTTATATTCTTTTCAAGCCATCGATTTTGGAAAAAAGGTTCTACAAAGACAAGTGGATGATTTGGGTTAGTTAAAAAATTAGAATCCACTTATACATTCGGTTAAATAGGAGCTGAAAAACACAATTGTATGTAAATATTATGAATCAAATCAATGATTTATATGGGACACCCACAAAGAAGAAAATGAAATTGGTAACATTTATACGGGAGGGCCTTTCACTATAGTAGTGGAAAATTTTATATCATGATTTATCGGATCAAAGAATAGAATGGGATGAATTTGAATAATTGTACAATAATATATTATATCCTCACATGTTTATAATTTTTACAAAAATCATTTTATTTGTTTTAAAATAGTATAATATTTTGGAAAAATAGTATAAAACTAAATATATATGAATATAGACCTCCATTCACATGATGTTGCTGCAAGTGACCCATTGAAGGAACACATTACTGAATCAGGGTTGGAATTATAAATTCACTCAATGATTGTATTTCCTTATATAATATGTTTACAGATATGGTCAATAGATATATTATGGTAGAAAAAGACATCACCAAAAACCCATTGAAATGAATAATGTTTATTTCTATATGGTCATGTGAGAACTCTATTGTTGGGAACAATTGAAACATCCTGATTTTTAATATAGAAACCCTATGTCTTATAGCGCACAATATATTCTATAACATTCTTAAAAAAGTAAATAAATAGTATTATTAAAATTATACCAATATAACCTATCTTATAGAACGGTTAGAATGAATAGTAATAACTAAATTATTAAAATATTGTTTACACTTGTTTATATAAATAATAATTGGTTTCCAAATTTATTAAAAATGAATATAGAAACCAATTTAATAAAAATATGTGTGTTTATGAAAACCAATTTAAATGAGAATAGTTGTGTTTATAAAATAATATAACTGTATTGGATTATTTTAATGAAATATAAACTCAGTTTGGGGTCTAATATTCATAATATAAGTTTTCTAGACAATATATAATAAACAAAATAAATTTTATGAATAAAATAAGTAATTAAAAAACATTTTTACCTCCTTTTAATGGTTAACCCATTATAAATCTAATTTTGGACACTTTCATAATATCTATTTGAAAAAATAAAGATCTTCATTGGAATAAAGAAATAAAAATATACTTCGGATGATATTTTGGTATCTTTCTGATAAATTCCTATTTTATTGAATAGTAAAATATAATGCCTTTGAATTCAATACTACATTTTTTTCTATGTTTTTAATATATATATATATATATTTTATTTAATTGGTTTGAAAGTGTATATTTTTTTAGTTTTTATCATTTAATTTAATGTTGTTCAGGGTATGTAATTTCACATTTAAATTTTATATTAACACATGTCAATTTTTTGATGGTTTTTTCTCATAAAATATACATTTTATCGTTTTTTCAAAGTGAATTAGTTTTATAAAAATTATGGTTACTTTTGTGTTTTGAATTTGGCAATATGGATTCTATATTAGAAATCATAAGGTCCCAATTATGTAAATAGGTCCCCTTCATTTTTAGACATGATCAATTGAAACTATAGAAATTATTTTTATTTACCATAGTTAAAGGGTATAACAGGTAAATAAGGTTATAAATAAAATTATAATAATATAAAACCACCCTAACACAAGTTATAATCTTATTGTACGTGATATGGCCGACTAAGATAATCCATGGGGTGACAATTTGTCTTTTCTAAGCCACATGTGTGTGATTATGAAACTTATATCATTTAATTAAAATTAAATGAAAGTATTCTACAAAAATAAAACATCTAAATAAAAAATTTAATATGTTTTATTTTGTAAATGATATATTCAACTATAAATTTTCATTAAAAATCTAATGATATTTCCTACATCATGGTATTAAAAATATAAGTGTTTATATTTTATTTTTTCTTCCACATCCTTCAAATCTACTCCATACATGATGAGATAATAATTATATGATCTTTAATTTAAATATATGTTGTTATGTTAATATCATCCCCAAAATTCATCTCAAATTCTAATAAATGTGAAAGGAATTAATCGTTCGTGCGTATGTGTGAACTATCACCTCCACAAACTGATCTAACTTGTATTCCATAACTGACACTCATGAATGATTATCATATTGGAAATATTGTTCAAATATTATATTAATGAAATATTTATCATTATAAATAATAATATATAATTTATGTTCTTACTTCCATGTATACAAAAATGATAAGGTCATTCATATGTATGTTTGAACTATCACCTCAACGAAGCGGTGTGACTCATTTTGATTCATTACATAACATATATGAAATATATAATTATATTTAAATTATTATTTTGTTTATAATAATATCATTATCATTGTGGAATTATAAAATCATAATTATATTGTTTCCATAATTATCATCGAAATGTTGGAATGTTACTCGTGCGTACGTATGGCCTACCATCTCCATGTTTATAACGTTGTTTATTTTTAATAAACGTATTTAATTTTTTTATTTAAAAATATTGATTAATGTATAAAAGTGATGATTATGTCATGAATACTATTCTGGATATTGATGTATTATGATGACATGGAAAAATTACATCATACCAAGTTATTTTTCAACTCAAGTACCAAATATTGAAAAATTGTCCGATATAAAATCAATGATTTACTAACTTATATAAAATTTTAATAAGATATTTAATGGAAAGAAAAAAATTAAAAGTTCTATAATAATGTTTCAATTAACCTCTGTTTATTATTTTTAAAGTTAAATAATGAAGGAGACAAGTCTGACTCAAGGTATGTGAAATCTTTACTCAATTTACATTCATTAAGTTAAATATCCATGTCATTTTTTTGTTATTCAATGAATATGTCTGAATTATATATAATTTATTTAAAATGAATATCCAATTATATTTGGTGTATTTATATTTGTCACACATATTCTTTTTCTTGATTTATCCTTAATCGAATGATACGATCTTTGTATGTGACTTTATCTCAAACTCCATTCAATGAGGTATATCATAATTTATGTACTTTTTTATACAATAATGTGTTTATACAACCCTTTTTCATGTTAAATATTTAATTATTATATTCTCATTATATTTATGGTTTTATTTCATTTTTTTATAAAATAATATTTTATTCCTATGTTTCTTTAGTGGTAATGGATTCTTTAACTAACACATCGTTTCAAATATTTAATAACATAATTCTTATAAATATTTATATTTCATGTACTTGTTTTCAAAATGGTTATTATGAACATTTTAATATGGATATGAAATTTTATAAATGTTAATTTCATTCAAAATATTCATTGTGTTATAGGATTCTTTGATTCAAAAATCACTTTATATAAATTTTGAAATGGGTTTGGAAATGGATTCAATAGATTTCATTTGATTGCAAAATATATTTCAGGAGTTGATTATTAATAATTTCAATATTTTAGGAGTAATAATTATATAATGGTACTAGGAAGGTTGAAGGATTGTTAGGTGATAATGAAAATATAGGTGGCTACCTGATATAACAAAGACAGGTGGTTTTGTGATAATCCAAACATGGGTGGTTACAATATAACCACCTATGAATTGTGTATAAAAGTCAGCCGGATGGATATTAAATTTAGTGATATGTGTGGAAGTCAACCTTATGGTAATTCCATTTTTGTATTATTATGTCCAAAGTGACCATTATATGTAATATGTTTCTTTCTATGGGTTTATGGTAATTGTTTGGTTACCAAAATGGTAAACAGTTATAATATATTCTATAAAGTGTAATTGATACATTTTAAAGGTAAAAAGGAATACCTTATGGAAAAGTAATCATGGTTTACATGTTTCAAATGACTAAAATTTGACCTTCTTTATGTATCACTTTCTTGATTTTTCATGCTCCTCCAGTGTTTTTGAAATGATTTCCTTAGGGAATGAAAATGGTTAAATGAAATGAAGAAGTCAATAATATTTTTAACATGAAAAGAAATAACTTTTTAATTTTAATGTTTTTTATTTTTTGAATAAAATTTATAGTGAGTAGATGTGTATAACTTATAAATTTGAGTATTTATGTAATATTTATGTCCTAATTATCTAAACCTTAAAACCTAAAAAGATACTCAATGATAATTCTTGACTTCACTGAAGATTATGTAATGTTTAAGGTCGGGTCTGTACAGTTGGTATCAGAAGATGGTTTGGTCAACTATGGATATTAAGATGTTTTCTTAAGAGTTATGGATATCATCACAGAATTATAATTATAATTTTTATCATAAGATCAACATCTTAGAAAATAAAATTTGAGGCTTTATTTTCTGAAATATTAAGGTAACTAATGGTATTTTCGGACCCATTCATCATTGTGGAAGTTATGGGACATTAATTTTTGGGGAAAATGTGAATATGAAATAAACATTGAGGATATATCATGTTTTGGTCATTTTTGTGTTCTTTATAATATTTTCGTAAAATTATAAGTATTATATTATTTTATAAAAATCTCAACCTGCAGGATTGATGATAACCCGCCAGATGGGTGACTACTCATCACGTCAGGCAAATCCATAGGGATCAAACCCACAACCGATGGGAGAAAAGGTTGTATCACATACCATAGACCTTTTTGAATTACATGGTTTGATTAACTAATTATTTTTAGATAATGATTTTATGACTTCAGAATAAGATGACATTAGAGACATATATGTTTTTGAATAGATAAACATGGAATTGAAAATGAATTTGTGATTAAGTGAAAAAATTAATTCTGGAAAACGTTCAATATTTTGGATACATTACATGATTATGTAAATAGAATACTATGGGTTTATATTTGAGGAAAAAAGGACGAATTAGATTTTGAGAAATCATTGACTTAATTATGGAATTTTGGAGATTTTGTTTATTTATGTAAGTGGTTAACCTATCATGAAAACTTTTTATTAGGTAAATTACATTTTGGGATGAGACATTAAGTGTTTTTGATGTTTTTGAGATATAAATATTACAATTTATATTGGTATACTAGGTTATTAAATCCTTTTATTTTTTTTCATTCTTAGTTTTTATTATTTAATTTCATTTTATAGACTATTACTTATCAAATGGTATTTGTTGAACATTGGATATTAATGTTTTATTTTGTATATTAACAGTATTTTTCATTAATACAATTATTTTTTCTTTGGGGGGAATTATTTGATCATATAAAAAAATCGGTTTTGGGTAATACTTCAAGACATGATGAATAGATCGTTAATCTTTTTTGGATTATATGATTCAATAGATACTGATTCTAGTGCTTCAGGTGTGACCAAGTCATCATGAATACTCTTCATTTAGAGAAAACATTATATTGGGGAAAAAATTAATTATTGGATAAACCTATACAATAAAATCATTTATGTTTTATTATGTTCTAAGTCAATCTAGTAAATAAATTTCTCAAAAGTATGAAAATGTTCTTCAATCAAAAATTATTTCTTCCAAATTTTTTTGACTGATAAATCAATGATCATTTAACCCATTGAAATTATGGGTCTTTCTGATTGTTAACTTTCTCTTGATCATGGTTTCTATCACTATCTATCAGAATAAGATGGTTAATTTTTATTCCATATCCATGTTTTCATACATTAAATTGCAGTATGTGTTAGCTCAGGTGTCCTTTGTACTTCTATTTCTTGGTTTTAATGTGATAGTTTTATTAACTCTTTTTAAAATGTGGTATTATAATAAAGGTATTTTAAAAATTAATTCCCTTGTTATCAACTCAAAATTCATTTTTTGAGGATCCAATTTATTAAAGGGATAATATGTAACATCCTAATATTTAAGAATGAAACAATACATTCAATAGCGTGCATGATACACTACATTGAACATAAACAAACAACTAAATATTATTATGTAAATGTTATATAACCTAGTCATTGGAATGGATAGATTGAATAATATTATCTATATTTTGAAAATATGGTTTAGACATGTCTATATAATTTTTCACACGGTACTGTGTTTATTAGAAATGGAAATAAAAACCAACAGAATAAAAAAGATGTGTTTTTTTAAAACGTATTTAAATGTGAATAATAGTTTTTGTAAAATCATATAACTATTTTTGGATTATATTAATGAAATATAAACTCGGTGTGATGTTTAAAATTCATATTATATGTTTTCTAGAAAATATATAAGAACAAAATAAATTTTAAGCACCAAAGAAGTATTTTTTAAAAAAGGCATTTTACCACTTCTTAATGGATAACCCAATTTGAATCTATATTTAAACACATTGATAAGTAATTTTTGAAAAAAAAATTAAATTATTATTCATAAAATAGATATCAAAATTTATAATGTTTGAAATATGGGTATTTTTTTATAAAATTCATCTTTTAATGAATAGTGACAAATATAGCATTTTAATTCAAAATTGACTTTTCATCAAACAAAATTATATAGTTAGATTTCCCTTTTAAATGGTTCTAATATGTAATTGGATAATATATTTATCATTTAATCCAATTATGGTCATTGGACATAATTGTATGGTGAAATTTGATCTAAACACATGTCAATCTTTTGATGGTTTTTAAATTAAAAAACATGATTCCTCCTTTTGAAAAATGGGAATTAATTTTATTTTCATTACTACAACATATGTGTTTCAAATGTATAAAAATGGATTTTATATTTGGAATCTTGAGATCTTGTTTATAATTTTTATACATTAAATAAATAAATTTCTTTATGACCTGGTGGTGGTGTAGTGATTATATCATTAAAAAAAGATTCCAATAAATGATATTATATATGTTAAAATAATAATTATTTGATATATTTGATTTGATCCAAAAATTTAATGGATTAATATAAAAAGTTAAAATTTTTATAATAATTTTTTTTCTAAGTAATCATGTTTTTATGAATTTTATAAAAATTCATGTATGAATAGTAACAAAATTGACTTAATTCAAAACATAAAATATATAATAGATTATTAAATTTTATAAAATACATAAAAATATAATATTCTTCAAAATAGGTAAGATAAGTAATAATATTTCATAAATGATACTTCTTTTAACCATTTGACATGTTAGAGTAGTTACTTTGACACAAAAAGAGTAATAACAAGTTATTATTGTAATGTTAAAAAGGTAAAATAAGGGTTAAGAAAACAATATAAGGAAGAAAATTAAAAAATTGTCTAATTTTATTTAAATTATTGGTAAAATTCCACAATAATATTATCATTGAAAATTATTTTGGACCATTATTAAACTAAAATAAATTTATAATAAATTATTATTTCAATACTTTCCTTAAGTGCCCCTCAACTATCCTATAAAATAAAATTGTTCCTTCTCTTTTATTCACATATACGAAGCCATTTTTTCAGACAATATCTATACTTAGAGTCCCTCCCCACATTCATATATCCTAATTTTTGTTTGAACAACCTTCTAAGCGGTGATAAAGAGTTCTTCATTGGCGATCAACAAAAGAAGAGGTATCATTTTCTTTAAACGTTTCTATTTTATTTATTCATCCACATACTTTTAGTATATTCCAACCATTATGAGATAAAAAAATAGATAATAATTAATATTCTAATATTTTATTATGTTATAATCCTCACATATATCCATATCCACTTCCATTAAATGGGAAAGGAATTAATCATTCATGTGTACTTGTGAACTATCTCCTCCATGAACCGATCTAATTCGTTTTCCATAACCATCTATCCTGAATAGATATAATAATTGAATTAATGTTCATAAGTGATATTCATGACATATAAATTATTACAAAAAATTAATATATAAATTTCAATCTTATTTTCATGTTCATAAAAATGACAATGTCATTCATGTGTACGTGTGAAGTGTCAACTCCACGATATAGTGTGACTCATTTTCATTCATTATATAAAATATATGATATATATGAGTATATTCAAAATTATTATATTCCTGTTAATAATATCATGATAATTATATAACAATAATATGATAATTACCTTATTATCGTAAGTATCAATGAAAAATGGAAACATTACTCATGTGTACGTACGGCCTACTATCTCGATGATTGTAACATTGTTCATTTTTCATAACCATAATTAAGAATCTAATTTAAAAAGTATTATTAATGTATAAAAGGTATTTTTATTTCATTCTTACCAATTTTGGGATGATAGACTTATCACAACATGGGATAATTATATCATATCATGTTCATTTTCATGTAATGTACCGAATATCAACAAAATGAATGCCATGAACACAACGAATTACCTAATTTAAATAACATGGTAATTAGTGATATAAAGGGAATATAAAATGAAATGTGTTCTGATGAATGCAGATAGAAACATAATTGTATTTCTTGTGAGGATAATTAATGAATGAGAGAAGTTTTAATCATGGTATGGGAAATATTAACTTAATTTCCATTTATTGAGTTTAATATCAATGTAATTGGTTTTCCTATTCAACGAATATGTATGAATGACCTATTATTGTTTTGCACTGAATATCCACTTATATTGTGTATATTTACAAGTTTCACTCATAAATCTGTCATTGATTTATTCTTAATCAAATGATATGATCATTGTAATGTAATTCATCTCAATCCCCATTCATTAAGGCATATATTGATTTTATGGACCTTTATTATCATAAAGGGTGTATATAGAATGATTTTGAAATGTTATATCATGAATTAGTATATTCTCATGATATTTATTGTATTATTAAATTTTATCCATTATTGATTTTTATTAATGTGTTTCTCTATGGGTAATGGATTCTTTAACCAAAATAGTGTTTGAAATGTTTTAATGATGTATAATCATAAAACTATATTTTTCATGTCCATAAATGGGTTTTTTGAATTTATTTATATGAATAAGAATGTTTCAAAATGTTAACTTCCATTAAAACATGCAAAGTTGTATGATGCTCACTAATTTAAAATTTTCTTTATAAAATGTTTTACATGGTATTAGACATGGATTGAATTGATTTATTGTGATTTCAATTGAAATATTATTAGTGGATTGTTGATAATTACAATATTTTATGTGTTATTATTATATAATGGTTCTTAATCATTTGATGGTTGGTTATGTGATAAACCAATGATGTTGGGTGACATGATAAACCAGACATGGATTGTTCTATGACAATCCTTGGATGGGTGGTTGTGTTATAACCTACAATTCATTGGTTATGGAGGTCAGTCGTATATTTATTCCATTTAGTGATGTGTTAAGAGGTAGACCATATGTTTGTTCCATATTGTAGGATTATGTCCGAAATTACCTTTATATGTTATATGTTTCTTCCTGTGGGTTTATGGAAATATTTAGGTTACAAAAGGGTAAATTATGAGAATATATTCAGTGATGTGTAATTACTATTACTTAATGTTAAGAGTATTACATTTTTATAAAGTATTCATGGTTTACATATTTTTTCTAGAATGACAGTTTTTTGTAATTAGGTATTCCTTACAGAGATTTTTCACCTATTCCCATATTATTGAAAAGTTTTCCACAATGCATAAGGATGGGTAAGAGAAAGGAATAAGTAAATATTTTTTTAGAAAGAAAAAAATCATGTTTTATTTTGAATAGTTTTATATTTAAAAAAGGTATATTGAGTAGAAGTGTCTACTTTTTCGATTAGAGTTGTTATGTAATAGTTATAGCTCAATTCTATATAAATATAACCCTGAAGAAATCCTCATTGAAAATTCATTACTTAACTGAATGTTATGTAATCTTTATGGTTTGGTCCACACAACATTTATAGAGAGAAAATTATCATCAAGGGTGTGTAATAATGAAGAATCAGACAATGGGATTGATCATCATACCTTATCAGATAAAGATTAAACCTATTTGTTTTCGTTGTGGTTCTTTTGTATATTTGAAGAGACACCACATAGAACCCATATAGTATGTCACAACAGCAACATGATGTGGAATCATTTGCTCTATTGTCGTGGTTCTCCATGTAAGGATTCTAGGTGCATATATAATAATTTTCAGGCATGTTTTATTTGATGGGATGAGTGCAGTAGAATTGCTCTCACTATTAGAATTGAGAAATGAATGGTTATTCCTTGAATACCAAGACTCCTTGTAACACCCCGAGATTTTATGAAAAATATTATTTTAATTTCATTAATGTCTTATGTTGTATTCTACACCAATATTACCTTGCGCTATATGCAACACCGTATTAGCTTGCAGTATACGCAACACTATTCTTGGACCGTGTTACACACAATTTTGATAATAGTTATTCTACGCAACATTGGTTATATATATATATTAAATGTATAAATGAAATATGGTTGGATTCTGTTATACGAAACATTGAAGGATTCTTTCATAACACGCAACCCTGACTTGGCTTGCATTACACGCAATCGCGACCTTCCTCGATAGCGTGTGTTGTACGCTGTTTCGCGCGGAATCCGGGGATGACCTCCTGGACGGGAGATTCAAACGTTCCGATCGGTTTCTAACGGGTTTGTTCGTAGAACCGGAAACATCCAATGATTCCACATCCGTTGGGACCTACTTTCCAAAGGCAGGCGCTCATTAGCTTGTGGGCTAATGAGGCTTAGGAATTTGCATTGGTCGAGAGGATGGGAGGTCGGACTCATCACACCTTTTTGAGGGGAATTATTGTCTACTCCGGGACTCTCTTTATAGATTTAAGTTAAGTTCGTGAATCCTTATTACATTACCAAGTATAAAATGAGCTTTCCTTTAGTTTTAACAATCAATGATTAAATATGCAAGAAATTTAGAGAATCTTTTATATGTATTTGAGGTTCTTCATCAATATAGAATCATCTATATTTGTTTAGAGATTCTTGGTCAATGGTATCCTTCAAAACATTTATATAAAAGTCTCTTGGTCATTTTGATAACCAGGCTGGTTTTAAATCCACTCAGTGGGGCACTTGAAGTTTATCGTCATTCAAAAGGACAGAGATTATTTCAATGTTGGGATCGAACCCATGAATGGGCTACCTACGTATCCTAAAAAGGAATCAGAACCCACGTAGTTCGAGGAATGGGATATGATGTTTTATGATTGATGGCTCAAAGATATATGTCATAATTACTTTTATACTCTAAGCTCACGTGAGTCATGCTCGGTGTGAGAAACAAGAGGTATTGGTAAAATTTAGACAATTGTGCCATAAAAGATGCAATCATAAAAATTTGTTTTGGGGCTTATGTATAGATGACTGCCCAGATAGGTGAAGGTTTAGGATTTACTTTTAGGAAGAAAATCCATGAACAGGGTCCACAAAGTTATATGTGCTTCATGGAGATTTGAATACTCTAATCTTGGGGCTTACTCCTAAGGAGGATGCCCAAGTTAGGAGGGGACTTATGATTGGGTTTTATTCCTGAAAAGGAAACCCAAATCAAAGGAAATTTATGACTGGTTAAGAGAAATTTTAAGAGACTTGTGGTGTACTCTTAAGAAAGATGCCCAAGATTTATGACTAGGACTTATTCCTGAGAAGGAAGCCTAGGTTAGGGGACTTGGGGCTTACTCCTGAAAAGGAAGCCCAAGGTTATGACTGAGTCTTATTCCTGAAAAGGAGACCCAGGTTAGGGATTAAGGTTTGGGGCTTACTCCTGAGGAGGATGCCCAAGATTTAAAGGACTTAATTGGGGCCTATTCTTAAGAAAGATGCCCAAGATTTATGACTAGGACTTATTCCTGAGAAGGAAGCCTAGGTTAGGGGACTTGGGGCTTACTCCTGAAAAGGAAGCCCAAGGTTATGACTGAGTCTTATTCCTGAAAAGGAGACCCAGGTTAGGATTCTCTCATTTTAAAGGATGAGGTTGAATGAATGAACTCTCAATCTTTGGTGACATAAAGATGTTTAAATCACTATGTTTTGAGAGATATTTCACATAATTCCTTTCAGATAAGGATGTCAAATCAAGAAATCATGCCATAAATGGCTTTGAAGAGTATCTTGAAGACTGAATCTTGAATAGGAAGGGTGAAATGGCGTAAGAGGGGTGAAAAAGGGCAAGATGGGCACCCAAAAAAGATAGGGGCGCGCAAGTATTGAAGGTCGCGCAAGTCCTGCGGCGGCGCGCAAGTATTGGTCGCGCAAGTATACTTGCGCGACATAAGGGATACTTGCGCGATTTTCAACCAGAGTTGAATTACTTGAGCGACTCTTTATTAAACCCTTTCCCATCCTCTTGAGGTTCTTCCAGAAGAGGGACGCGCAAGTTATATTGAAGGGATTAAGTCGGCGCGCAAGTGTTTGATAAGTTTCAACACTTGGGCCTTCCTTCTTCCCTTTTGATCTTCCATTCTAGGTAAGAAATTACCTTAGAAGTGTTCTGGAAGCATTGAGAAGAGACTTGGGCGTCGGGAGCTTTGATCCGAGTTTCTGGGAAGAGATCCTCTTAAATGGGGGGCCCACAGGGTCTATTTATAGGCAAAAGAAGACCCCGGGTGGTTACTGGGCGGTTACCAGATATGTCGCGCAAGTCCCTTGCACGACCATGAGGGGTCGCGCAAGTGTTGAGGCGGCGCGCAAGTGTACTTGCGCGACCAAGAGGGAACTTGCGCGACCTATGGGCAATGTTCTCCTTTTCCATCCCTTTGTCGATTTTTGATGTTTCTTCAAAGGATTAATCACTTTGAGCTCAGATATTCCCTTTTCCGATCTTTAGATTCTGTGACGAAAGGAGCGTCAACAAAAGTCCCCCCTCAGAGTTGGATCCGGAAAGAAATGAGGATTTGACTCTGAGGAAATCGAATCCCTCCAAAGGAAAAGGGAGGCGCGCAAGTCTTCAATGCGCAGAGGGAGGCGCGCAAGTCTGCGTCGCGCAGGCCTTAAACCCTCTGGTATGGCGCGCAGGTAGGCCTCCTGGCCTATAAATATACGGCCTTACCTCCGTACAAGTATCCGGATTTCCGGACTTCATACCTTCTCGAGCTCTCGCCGCGCAGGTCACCTAAGCCGCGCAAGTCTACTCTGTTTTTCCTTGATGTCGCGCTCCTGTAAAGGTATTCGTACTTGCGCGGTTTACACTTGCGCGACGAAAACTAGCGCGGCACGTGAATACTTGCGCGCCATTTTGTAGACTTGCGCGCCTTAATTCCTTAGCCATTTTTTCAAATTTCTTCACAAAATTTGTGAAAAATAAACCCATTTAAGAGTTAGTTTATTCATATTTTGTGCAGATTCAGTGGTTCCCAAGGGAATTGGAACGACTTATGAACTGGCTAGCAAGCGGATTGATGACATGATGAACATCATTGGCCCAGATTACTATGACATCTGCGACAGCACTCTTCCAGATTTGGCTAAGTACTTGAAGAAATATCATCTTAATTTCCCACAGAGCATCTACCTGTCTCTGTGTGTTCATGGTCATCTGCAAGGAGTTAATGTTCCAAATGCAAACAATTATACACCTGAGATGCAGCTGCACTGCTACTTCTCTATTTCGGTTATGCTGTGCATTAAGAGTAACAACAATGGTGTGAACTTTCAAATTCTTCCTCCATGTCATTCCTTTGCAGATATGAAAATGGCAAACTCATGGGCTGAAATGTTTTTCACTGCCGGTTGGTGGAGAGAATACAAACATGGTATTAGAGCAATATCTGAAAAGAGTACTCTCTCCAAATGGCTCTTTACTTCCAATGCTCCATTCTCAAATCCATGTATCCATCTTCCAAGTCTCTTGGACAGAAACAGAGTCACTGTTTGATCAGCAGAAAATTTTCTCAAACCGCACTTAAGAACATCCTTTTACAATTGTTCCAAGAAGAGATGGTATCACTGCATCTCCTTTTTGTTTCCAGTTTGAATGAATGAATTCCAGGTGGTTGCTGATGAAGCTCGGGATGCCGTAAATCAAATGAAGTGTTATGTTGAAAGCCTCTTGTAATTCTTGAAAAAGAGAAGAGACTCCAATCTGTGGATGTCCTTCTAACTCTTGTGTATCAATGAAAAACACTTTCGTCTCCAATCATTTGTACCTGCATTCTTTCATTACCTGCTTCAAATTTACTTAAGCCAATGGGCCTAGTAATCATAGTTTGATTTTTACTAGGATTATTTACAAATAACCCTACAAACTTTGAATCTTTTAACTGCTCAATATTACCTAAATCATACAAAAAATGTATATTTAGTGAGCTGGAACTTGACTTTTATTCATAGTTCCTCTGTCTTTTGTGTGGGCAGTTTAAAGTCATGCAAGCCGGACATAAAGAGGCTAATGTTTAAGGTCGAAATAGCTTTGACCGAAAAATGGATTAAAATGGATTCAATTCCTTGATAATTTATCTGAAAACAAATTACCATACTCAAGTATGAGAGAAAATATGTAAACTATGACTTAAGAATATTTGAATCTGAGGAATGATATGAAAAAGAGCTAAATAGCATTAGAAGAAGTAGTTTCCAAGAATGAAGTTACTATTATTTAACAAAACCCGTTAGGGGGTTGAAATATGCAGGGCCACCTATGGGCATTGGCTGCATAGTCAAATAAAATAGCATCTTTTGGCTGACAAGTCTGTTATGTGGACTGTTTATGCAAGGCCACCTATGGGCACGTGCTGCATAGTTAGGCAAAAGAACTCTCAGAAATTTACTTTCCTAGTGCTAAAAGCCAGTGAAAGTTTATGGAGATTCAAATTTTCTAAAGCATAGAGTTTGTTGTATGGAAAGAGGTACTTGAATATGGAGAAGATATTTTCAAACAAGAATATCGAAGAACTGGATGAATATCACTCCTACGAAGGTCTGACCCAAACGTAGGGAAGAAGAATAAACCATAGACTTGAATACTTTCAGATCATGAAAAAGGATATGGGACAAATACGTTAAGGATGGCTATTTTTGCGGATCCCTACATACTGTCGTTTAAGACAAATAAGGACAAAAGAGGCATTCTTCCCAAGAATGAAGTTACTATTATTTAACAAACCCGTTAGGGGGTTGAAAACATGCAGGGCCACCTATGGGCATTGGCTGCATGGTCAAATAAATAGCATCTCTTGGCTGACAAGTCTGTTATGTGGACTGTTTATGCAAGGCCACCTATGGGCACGTGCTGCATAGTCAGGCAAAAGAATTCTCAGAAGTTTGACATTTTTGTGACCATAAGTCATGAAAAGGGTTGTGAAGATCTGAAAATATTTAAGGTTAGGATTATAATACATAAAGATGGGTATTTTCCAATGTATATAGAGATACATAGGTCAATGAAAACCATAATCATGTTGTGGCTGGGTCCTGAATTGAAACTTGGACTTCACTACGTATCTCATAAGAATGAGAATCAAGCCATACGTAGTTCTTGAAATGCAGTTTAACGTCGTGCAGGACGAAAGGATGAGTGATCTTAGTTTTTTTTGGGTCATAGAATTCGGACCATAAAAATGAATACACAGTGTGTGTTTTCATGAGGACTTTTCAGTCAAGGGACTGAAAGTGAAATTTGGGGTTAGGCCCAAAAGACTTGGGACTGGATTCGAGGGACACTCGAATGTTCCTACGTATCCCATAAGGATGGGAATCAAGTCCACGTAGTTCTAGAAACTACCCTTTGTACAAATTTGGTTCGTACATGTGAAGGGTGAAAAGGGACTTTAGTGCAATGATGGTTTTAACCTAAGATAAAAAGTTTAGGCATTACCATGTATGTACGTAGTCTTTTTGAAAATGAAAACCATGATTGAAAAAGAATCAATGTTAATAATGGTTCCTTCTCAAATGAGGAAATCAAAGAATATTGTAGTTTATTGTCGTACTGGACAAAAGTGTTGTATAGTTTAACGTCATATAGCAAGGACGAAAGTGAATCAATGTAAAGATATTGATTCCAAGGGTGGTTTCACAAATCATCATCATATGAGATTGTGATGAACCAATGTGAAGAGATTGTTTTTGGGCTTGAACCTTTGGGAGGTTGCCTACATACCCAGCCTGGAGGGCAAGGATCAAAGTCTGTGTAGTTCAATTAAAGAATGAATTAATGATCAAGTTGTTCTTGTGGACAATGATCTAAAAAAAAATGTTGTTGGGACTTACACATGGTTAGTGGCCCAAAGGGAGTGTTATGGTTGATGTTCGCTCTAAGCTCACGTGAGTCATACTCGGTGTGATAAACAAGAGGTAATAACAACCTTAACGATGTACAGTTTAATGTCATGTAGGACATAAAAAAGGGACTTTCTGTACAGTTTAGCGTCATGTAGTTAAGACGATGGGGACAATATAGTTTAACGTCATATTGGACGAAAGGGGGATTGTGCAGTTTTAATGTCATGCTGGACTGTTTATGGAACTTTTTCACAGTTTAATGTCGTGTGGGACGAAGTTGCAGTTTAAAGTCATACAGGACCATTGCTGTATAGTTTTAGCGTCATATAGCAAGGACGAACTGATGCTGTACAGTTTAAAGTCATGTAGCTAAGACTAAGGTGAATCAATATGAGGATATCAGTTCTGATCTTTTTACAGTTTATCGTCATGCTGGACGATGAAAGTGCCACACAGTTTAATGTCATGTCGCTAGGACAAAATATAGTTTAATGTCATCTCGGACAAAATCAGGGACTATGCAGTTTAAAGTCTTGCAGTTAGGACTATTGGTGCTGCACAGTTTAGTGTCATGTTGCAGGGACATAAGTGCGAATAGTTTAAGGTCATATGCACAGACCATACAGTTTATCGTCATGCTGGACGTAGTTGTAGTTTAAGGTCATACTGGACCATTGCTGTATGAACCAAATGTAAGAGTCTTAGTTCTGGGAACAATATTTTGTGTTTATACAAAATACTTCTTCAGAAATATGGCATTAGTTGGAGTCGTGATGTGTTCTCCATCCATTGAGATTAAACAGAACCAAAGATTAACTCTTCATCTGATAAAGACTCTGCCTGATTAGCCTGTTTAGGCTGTGCCGTTTGATGGGGCGGTGCCCGTGACTTTGAAGTAGATGGCATGAAATCTGCCAGAGTCAAAGACAATTTAGGCTTTGATACATACTCATCTTCTCCTGATTCCTCTTTCTTCTTTGAATTACGCTGCCCTTTTGAGGATTTGTCCTTTGATGGAGGCTTTACTGCAGCTTTTGTAGGAGACACAATTGGCTTCTTCAATTGTGTTCGCAAAATGGAATGGGTCCGATTGATTGTCTTTCTGACCATCCAATCATCATATTTTTTCGCAGTTTTGCTTTTGACTTCCTGCCACTCGTCTCCTTCCTCTGGATCTGTAGCGGTAATACACGCTACATGAGCTGAAGAACCCTTCAATTTGACTTGTCCCAAGTCAACCATCTTTTGTAGGAGGTCTTTAAAGACAAAACACTCCTGGATGGGATGTCCCAACATTTGATGAAAGGGACAATAATTGGGACTGTCTTCATCTCCTTCCTTGTTTGGTCTCTTCGGCACTGGTAATTGAACCAAATTATTTTCCAGAGCTGAAATGAAGTAACCAGGAACTTGCTCACTTCGGAAAGAGTATGTTTTACTCTTCATATCCTCAAATTGTTTTCGTCGTTGATCTTTTTGATCATTTGGACGAAACAGCCTTTGTTGTTGGCGTTCAGGAGGTGGAGCCCTTCGAGAAGATGAAGGTTTTGAAGTAGAAATAGGTACAGGTGCCTGTTTAAGCATAACTGTAGCAGTTTCTGCTTTACCCATTCTTCTTCCTGGAGCTGATGGAATTACACGAGATTTAACCTTAGCCTGCATAAGGGAATCTTCAATCTGTTGAGCGATTGAAGTAAGGTCTCGAAACCCTCCTGTGTATTTCACAGGGATCAATGGCATGCGTAATTCGTCACGCAAATTTGCCACACAGATCGGCAATAATTCCTCCTGAGGGAGTGATAAACTCAAGGAATACGTTAATCCCTTCCAACGAGCAATGAAATCAGAGACTCTTTCATTCTCCCTTTGCTTGCAGTTTGTAAGATCGAAAACTGTCGTTTTTGGCAAAGTTGAGCTGAACTGAAGAAGGAATTTTTGACGAAGATCCTCCCATCCGATGACTGACCGGGATTTCAAGCTTGTATACCAGACAAAAGCTGGTCCTTGAAAGGTTCGCACGAAGCATCTGAGTTTCACTACTTCTTTTTGTTCTGGAGTTCCCATCATAGGATCACAACAAGACACGTAATGCGTCAAATGTTGTTCAGGGTCGCCTGATCCATTGAAAGTAGGGAAAATAGGGTTTCCAAAACTGGATGGAGGAGAAATTGAATCTACCCATTCAGGGTAAACTTTCTTTTCAGGTTGAACTTGCGCCCGTTTCCCTTCCATAGTTTCTAACCGAGCTGTTAATGACTCAATAGTAGTTTTTAACTTTTGAGAAACGTCAGGTTGAACTTGGTTTTGGGTAGGTGCAATGAATGGAGCTTGGACAGCCGTGGAGGTTGGTGCTGCAACTAATGGTAGTGCTGCCAACCGTTGTTGCGTTTGACCCGTAGGATTAGACCTCTGTGGGTGTACTGATAAAGGAGGATATTCCTGATCCATATCAGTAGTTACAACAAATTCCTTCGGCTGTCGGACTTCAGCATCCTTAAGAAGAAGACTACTCTGAAGTAGTTCTGCATTCAACCTTCTTAATTCTTTCATTTCTTCCTCCTGTTGTGCAAGCCTTTGCTCTAATGAGAGCGATTGACCTCCTTCAGAGGAAGGGTGAGAAGTAACCTGATTCTTTCCTTTCCCCTTATTGGATCCTTTTCGGAGAGGGGGAAGTGGGTTACTTGAAGGAATACCCAAATTTTGGGTAAGCCTTTGATTACGTGTGCGCACACCTTCTTCATTTAGGTCTGTGTGCGCAACTTCTTGAGCAGGAACCTCTTCATCTGATCCCTCTGATTGAGCCTCATCTGGTGAATCAGCAGCAACGGCAGTGATGACATTAATGGATGCATATTTCATGAAATCCTTTCTATCAGCATTTCTATGATATTGTCTCCTTTTATGTCCATGATAAGACATGGCATTCCGTTGACTTGCCCCCTCAGGAATATCTTTGTGAACCGTCACTTGGAGAGAATCTCCTGACATCTTGGCTCTTCGTTCCTCTTGAGGCTTATTCCCTAATCGAGAGAATACTGACTTTCTCTGAGGGAGGGATTGAAGATTTGAAAAAGTCCCCAGTCCGGTGGACTGGGGGTGTTCTTTTTGCTTCTGCTCAACTCCTCGAATCCCATTCGTTGATTCTGAGGGTTGGGTTAGAGAAGTCCCCAGTCTGGCAAGCTGGGGTGTCTCTTGACATGCTATGTCTGAGATCTTCTTGAAATCTCTCTTGATCTTGCGGATCTTAGTTCGGAAATTAGCTGGATGCATTAACCTGTATCCACTTTTATCACCTGGTTCAACAGACCGTTGGATGATTTCCGAAACTTCTGTCATTTGATGACGTGTTTGCTCCAGACGAGAGGCTTGCGCAATATTCACGCCTGCTTGATGTAGGAGCAATTCAACAACCTGTTCTCTATATACTTGATTTTGAGAGGAACTAGTTGAAGCTTGATCTCGAGCAAGATTTTGATTATGAACAAAGCCCATTGACTGTGGCCGGCCATGGGCAATAACATTGCATGAGACCATTTTCGGCGGGCTTTGCTGACCGGAAAGCACTGTGAAATGTAGTGCTCTGTGAATACCCCATCCTCTGATATGAACATTAGATGGAGCATTGGAAATTAACTGACGCAATTTTCTCAGCGCGCCAAGGCATGAACGTTGAAGGGTTCTCTGTTGCTTTTCAGCCTTCGGATACCGAGAGACTGATAGAGATGCCAAATCAATCTGGCGTTGTAACCCTTCTATTATCTTAAGATGATTTTCATATTCATCGTAAGATAATACCTTCTTCTTTAATTGACAAAGAGTTTTCCATATGTTAAGACGAATATCATGGATTCCATCATCCGTCAACATCTTTGGAATGTCATACTGTGAATCAGCCAAAGGCCAAAACATGACTGGTACTTCACCTTTTGCCAGTTTTTTCCTCATGTTCAGCATTTCCTCTTTATCATTAAATGAAGATTCTTCTACCTGTTTGGACCAGAGTTGGTGTTTCCTTGTTGCTTCATTGGATTCAACAAGATTGGTAGAGGAATCACTATTCATGCTGGAAGATGAATGACCTAGGGAAGGTTCGGAGAATAACCTGAACCCCAAGCTATCTTCTGATGGAGAAAGAGTTTCACCTGCCGATAGTAAAACTTCAGACATGACTGGTTTTACGTTTGCAAGTGCCTCGAGATAGGAGGGCTTTCTCGTTACTACATTGCCTTCTGAAGAATTTTCGAGACAATGTGAATCACTACTGCGGAGAGGACTTTCGCAGCGAAGTTCATCACCATGAGGAGGACCTTCATGATGGGTTACAGCAAAAGATGATATCTCTTGCTCCTTGGTCTTCTGACCACACAGAGGGTTCCTGTGGTTCTCATCTGAAGAAGAAACTTCAAGATTGACCGAATTTTCATGAAGCAAGTCTTCATGAGGAAGTGTCTGTTGAAGACCTTCGGGATTAATGTTCCTGTTATTGGGAACTGAGGGAGTAGAATCTTGAATTCCGACAGATAAATGTCTGAGGGCTTCAAGAACTCCAGCATCGAGCAAGGCCTTGTTGCAGATTGGCCTTTGATCTCCTGACTGTGCTGGGCGGATCTTTTTCTTAGATGCCTTCTTACTCGCTTTAGAAATCACTTGATGACGAAAGTGATTGCTCTGAGCAGGTGTATGTGCCTGATCAGGAAAGATGGTCAGGTTAGGCTGACGATCATCGCTCAAATCAGATGTATGTGCCTGACTTGGTTGTCCATATGATATGGGGGAGTAGGCCCCACAACCCTCTTGGACTGGAACAGATGTGTGTGTCTGTTCCGGAGTGAATTGTTGATGTGTCACTCCACTGCTAGGGATAGATTTATGTGTCTGTCCCTGAGATGATGCTGAAGCTGTTATGATATCCTGGCAAGCATCCAGAATATGAGCAGGAATTTGCTTCTGCTCTTTCACCATTGACAAAATATGTTTGGTGACTTCAGCCGCCGGAACAGGGATATACGTCCATTCCGGGCTTGGAGTAGGTGTATGTGCCTGCTCCTGTCCTCCTTTTCCTGTCAGTGAATTCTGACAGTACTCAAGTGTGGAGGCAGAGAGTTTAGTCTGCCTCCTGTTTGTCGTCGGGACTTTCCGACTGACTTCTCCGGGTGCTACCAAGCGAGACTGTTGGTAGACTTGATTAGTATTAGCAGGTGTATGTGCCTGCTGATTACACTTCGCCAAACGCTGTTGACGAGATCCATCATATGTAGTCAGATGAGCCTGCTGACTAACTGCTGATGTATAAGCAGGTGTATGTTCCTGCCTATGGTACTCCACCGGAATTGCCTGGCGGGATTGGCTTGATGCTGCCAGACGAGTCTGCTGGACAGCGGGATTAAAACGAACAGGTGTGTATGCCTGCTCGTTATTTGCCACCAAGTAGGTTGGTGGACTTCTCCGGAGATGGCAGGGATGACAACCTGCCTATTATTAACCGGATTCCGTCTCTGGTGATTCATCTTGCCTGCTCGGGTTCGAGGAACCTGAGCTGAATGCCTGGAGCCGGTACCCTCATCATGTTGAGGGTGCACTACCGCACGAGTCTGGCGGCGATTGTTGATGGGAGCCCTTGAGAAGGACTCCTGTCTCTTTGAATTAAGGTCCTGCGGGACCTGCTCATTCACTTCCTCAGAATAAGGGAGTGAATGGAAATTGCGTTCCGGGGATAACGACCCGAAACGGTTGGAGAGGGTAGTCAGCACCGCCTGCTTCTTGATTGCTGGTCGCCGTTGTCCGGACGACCAGGTAGAATTGTTAACTTGGAGGGCTTGACGAGCAGCCTCCAGAGTTGGGATAGTACCGTTACGACGGTACTCCTTAACCAGTGCATTTGAAACACAGCGTTGAAGACACTGAGTTGGTGATGTCATCCTCAGAGCGGATGACGTTCCAGCAGGAGTAGCAGCATTGGTTTTCATGGCAGCAGACCTCACAGTAGAGGTGTTCTCAGCAGCAGTATTCACAGGGGTGAATTTAAGGAAAGCCATTTTTTGTAGAAGATCTTGAAAAAAGAGTGCTTGTTCCATATAACAGACATAATCAAGATGAATCCGGCTACTGCATCTTTTGGAAGATCATATGTCAATGATTGCCTTGTTGGCCCAAGGGGCCTAACATCTAAGAAGAACATCACTTTAACTTGGTTAAGGATTCACGTCGGGTTCACCATTTTTTGTTTCGCGCGGAATCCGGGGATGACCTCCTGGACGGGAGATTCAAACGTTCCGATCGGTTTCTAACGGGTTTGTTCGTAGAACCGGAAACATCCAATGATTCCACATCCGTTGGGACCTACTTTCCAAAGGCAGGCGCTCATTAGCTTGTGGGCTAATGAGGCTTAGGAATTTGCATTGGTCGAGAGGATGGGAGGTCGGACTCATCACACCTTTTTGAGGGGAATTATTGTCTACTCCGGGACTCTCTTTATAGATTTAAGTTAAGTTCGTGAATCCTTATTACATTACCAAGTATAAAATGAGCTTTCCTTTAGTTTTAACAATCAATGATTAAATATGCAAGAAATTTAGAGAATCTTTTATATGTATTTGAGGTTCTTCATCAATATAGAATCATCTATATTTGTTTAGAGATTCTTGGTCAATGGTATCCTTCAAAACATTTATATAAAAGTCTCTTGGTCATTTTGATAACCAGGCTGGTTTTAAAGCCACTCAGTGGGGCACTTGAAGTTTATCGTCATTCAAAAGGACAGAGATTATTTCAATGTTGGGATCGAACCCATGAATGGGCTACCTACGTATCCTAAAAAGGAATCAGAACCCACGTAGTTCGAGGAATGGGATATGATGTTTTATGATTGATGGCTCAAAGATATATGTCATAATTACTTTTATACTCTAAGCTCACGTGAGTCATGCTCGGTGTGAGAAACAAGAGGTATTGGTAAAATTTAGACAATTGTGCCATAAAAGATGCAATCATAAAAATTTGTTTTGGGGCTTATGTATAGATGACTGCCCAGATAGGTGAAGGTTTAGGATTTACTTTTAGGAAGAAAATCCATGAACAGGGTCCACAAAGTTATATGTGCTTCATGGAGATTTGAATACTCTAATCTTGGGGCTTACTCCTAAGGAGGATGCCCAAGTTAGGAGGGGACTTATGATTGGGTTTTATTCCTGAAAAGGAAACCCAAATCAAAGGAAATTTATGACTGGTTAAGAGAAATTTTAAGAGACTTGTGGTGTACTCTTAAGAAAGATGCCCAAGATTTATGACTAGGACTTATTCCTGAGAAGGAAGCCTAGGTTAGGGGACTTGGGGCTTACTCCTGAAAAGGAAGCCCAAGGTTATGACTGAGTCTTATTCCTGAAAAGGAGACCCAGGTTAGGGATTAAGGTTTGGGGCTTACTCCTGAGGAGGATGCCCAAGATTTAAAGGACTTAATTGGGGCCTATTCTTAAGAAAGATGCCCAAGATTTATGACTAGGACTTATTCCTGAGAAGGAAGCCTAGGTTAGGGGACTTGGGGCTTACTCCTGAAAAGGAAGCCCAAGGTTATGACTGAGTCTTATTACTGAAAAGGAGACCCAGGTTAGGATTCTCTCATTTTAAAGGATGAGGTTGAATGAATGAACTCTCAATCTTTGGTGACATAAAGATGTTTAAATCACTATGTTTTGAGAGATATTTCACATAATTCCTTTCAGATAAGGATGTCAAATCAAGAAATCATGCCATAAATGGCTTTGAAGAGTATCTTGAAGACTGAATCTTGAATAGGAAGGGTGAAATGGCTTAAGAGGGGTGAAAAAGGGCAAGATGGGCACCCAAAAAAGATAGGGGCGCGCAAGTATTGAAGGTCGCGCAAGTCCTGCGGCGGCGCGCAAGTATTGGTCGCGCAAGTATACTTGCGCGACATAAGGGATACTTGCGCGATTTTCAACCAGAGTTGAATTACTTGAGCGACTCTTTATTAAACCCTTTCCCATCCTCTTGAGGTTCTTCCAGAAGAGGGACGCGCAAGTTATATTGAAGGGATTATGTCGGCGCGCAAGTGTTTGATAAGTTTCAACACTTGTGCCTTCCTTCTTCCCTTTTGATCTTCCATTCTAGGTAAGAAATTACCTTAGAAGTGTTCTGGAAGCTTTGAGAAGAGACTTGGGCGTCGGGAGCTTTGATCCGAGTTTCTGGGAAGAGATCCTCTTAAATTGGGGGCCCACAGGGTCTATTTATAGGCAAAAGAAGACCCCGGGCGGTTACTGGGCGGTTACCAGATATGTCGCGCAAGTCCCTTGCACGACCATGAGGGGTCGCGCAAGTGTTGAGGCGGCGCGCAAGTGTACTTGCGCGACCAAGAGGGAACTTGCGCGACCTATGGGCAATGTTCTCCTTTTCCATCCCTTTGTCGATTTTTGATGTTTCTTCAAAGGATTAATCACTTTGAGCTCAGATATTCCCTTTTCCGATCTTTAGATTCTGTGACGAAAGGAGCGTCAACATACGCAATACCGGGGTTTAATAAAGTATGTTATATTATTATAATATTGTCATGAACTAGCCGTTGTGAATAGTATTAACTAAATTTTGAATTTTATAACATTATTATTCATCTTACACATTTCTAGAACATGGTATAAGAACAGAATAAATTTTTCGGGTAAAATAAGTATTTTTCAAAAAATGCAGTTTTGTCGCCTTTTGATGGTGCACCCACATTAAATCTGGTTGTTGACATGTTTATATGTTCAATTTGACAAAATAAAATTCTTATTTTGAATCAAGATGTAAAAATTTACATTAGATAAAGTTTTGATAATTTTCCGATAACTTTCATATTTTAATGAATAGTAAAAACACGCTATATTTTAATTAAAAACAACTTTTTTCATCGTAATATCTTATGTCGTTAAATTATAATATTGAATGTTTTTAAAGTATAAATAGAATATATTTTTACCATTTAATATAATGTATGTCATTAGCATTGATTTTACCTTGAATTCATAGGTTAAATCAATTCAATCTTTTGCAATGTTTTAAACAAAAACCCGGTTTTATTCGACAACGGGATTAATTTTAATTTAATTTCTGCAACTTCTGGGTATGGAATTTTAAAAAATGGATTCCATATTTGGAATCAGTGGTTCCAAATTATGTTAATAAGCTACTTTTTTTTTGGGAATTATGAATAGTATCTACGGTAAATTTTATTTACCATAGTTAAAGGTAAATCAGGTAATTAAGGGTAAATATAATATTTTAAAATTACCCTAACAAATGTCAAAATCCTATTGGATGACTAAAAGTCGACCCATATCACCTAAGGGTCGGATTAGAATCATTTAATGGACATTTGTCCATGAAAATAACTTAATTATTATTAAATCCAAAGAAAGTGACAACATGTCACTCTCTTAAATCTTATAAGTATAATAATTTTAAATTAGTGATAAAAATAATACAATTTCGAACATGAATAGTATTAAGAAATCTAACAAAATTATCTACATCATGAGAATTTATTTAGAATTTTTTGGGATTAAATAATTATCATTAATTGTGACACAATAGTGATGCAGAAATTATTTATCTCGTGAAAAATCAAGAATATAGTTTTTATTAAACTAATAGTGACCATAAAAGGAACAAACCCTGACCAAAACTTATTGGTCATGTAAATGGAAACAATAATCATCCAATGGTCGAATATTTGACCTTTTGGAGCCTTATACAAGCTATTATGACACTTATATTATTTTATTTTAAATGATGCCAAAGTTGTCAACTTCATAATTTAATAAATATAACAATTTAAATATTGTGATTTTAAGATGATAAATTCGAGTAAAACTATTATTGTGAAAGGTAATATATTTATCTTCATAATAGGATTTTATTTTAAATTTTTATACAACAAATAAGTATATTAAATAATTATACAAAAATGATGTAGTAATTATTTTATTAAGAGATAAACCAAATAAATGGTTTTGAAAATAATAAAATAAATATTATATGAACTATTTAATGTGATACACTAATTTTATAGATACATATGACCTTTTATTAATATATTAGAGCGTTTAGTTCCCACATATCTTCTGTATATATTTTATTTAAATTCAAATAAATGAATAGTGTCAAAATTGACACTATTGTTATTTTACAAAAAATAACATATTATAAAATTGTTTAAAAATCACAAAAATATTTAAAAAATTATAAATTTATATTTATATGGTCTATAATGTTATAAATTAAACAATTATGGAAAATTCACAACAAATAAGTAATTATTTGTTGTAATTTAAAATTTAGAATTTTATTACCACAAATAAACTTAAATAGATTAAATAAGGATAAATCAAAATGATAAGGTTTAAAATAAGATCCAAACATGTCTAAATTTTATTGGATAATGAGATTACAACCCTATCTCATATAAACATCGAATATGAGTAATTTTTGGAGGTTTTTAAGTGGGGTTAGATTTATTATAAATTAATATTTTTAAGAATTCCAAAGGTGCCCCTCTCCTCCCTTATAAAAGGACACCTCTTCCCCCTCCTCCTCACACCAAATTGAGCACTCAAGCTCGGCCAACCCCTGCAAAAATCCCTTCTTCACTTCCCTAGAATAATCCTAGAGGTTCTGGTCTTCCTCAAAGACCAATTTTAGTGCCCTAAGAGGAGGTCTCAAAGAGGCGCTTCAAAGAAGAGGTAATTACCGTTACCAATTCTTTCATCTTTATTTCTTCTTCCACTTCTTCTTATTAGGTTTTTTAATTATGAAGTAATAACATCAGTATCACTCATATACTGATATGTTATTATAATTATGAAAAAACCCTATTTCACCATCTATCCATCCAACGGAAAAAGGAAATCACCGCGCGTGCGTACGTACGGAATACCGTCTCCACGCCGTGGTGTAATCTATTTTCCGCCACCACATTAATTGGATGGGTATAATGGTTTAATTAGTGATTATTATAGAGTGATATTGATACTGAAATAGTATACAAACACTTCAACACAATTCCACGACCATGGGAATGATATCATCGCTCGTGCGTACGTACGGACTACCGTCTCCACGACGCGATGAGATTCATTCTCAATGATTAACTATTCATGAATGATTATAAAGTATATTTAATAAGTACTAATGAAATATAATAAATAATAATGATACTGGATTTATTTATATTTATATGTATGTCATCTACTTAATTTCATTCAATTCAATAAGGAAACGAAAACAGCGTTCATGCGTACGTACGGACTACCGTCTCCATGAACGGTGTATCTCATTCCATTTATCAATATATTATATATATGTATATTATGAATATATATTATATATAAATCATGTTTTACATTCTGGATATAAGTAATCATGATCCAAGTAATCATATTAATAATTACAAGTTAAAAACACGAACGACAAATGAGACGATTTTACCCAAAACGCTACTTTAACATGAATTTACAAAAGAACGGGTAATATAAAGTCATAAGTGGACCATATATGATATAATAACAATGAATATGATTCTGGAATAAGTCAATAACATGATTTAAATCATTATACAGGAGGTTCGGACACGTACAAAGCAAGTCGGACCTAAGGTAAGGGAAATATCACAATCTCATTTTTATCTGAGATTGTTTATTCGTAAGTATTTACTGGGGGGTATTTTATCATCCACATCCATGTTTCATCAATATGTAATATTATTTCCATCCACCTACAATTTTTTAAATCCATTTTTACCCTTCGGTGAGTTTTTAGTAAAGAATATGAATGGAATCTTTTGTCGCTTTTTCGTACGAGGTGATTTTTTGACTTTTCCGACAAAAGTACGAAGAATGTTTTTTTTAACGTATACGGCATGAATGGATTTTTAAAACATTATTTCCAAGAATCTTACTTTTCAAGTTTTCAAGTTTATTTTTAATCAACTTCTTTTAGTTTAAAGTTTTATGACATGTTAAGAAAGGAAAAATGTTTTTAAAGAAGAAAGGACATTTTCCTCAAGAATTCATTTCAAGTGTTTTTTTTAAACTATTTTTCCATCTAAGATGACGTTATTTGATATGTATGTTTCAAGTAAAATGTCTCTATGATTTAAATGGTTTCAGTTTTCTTATGATGAAATGATATCAATTGTTTATGGATTATGATGGCATGATGTTTAATAATCCCATTTTATTACATGGGTTATGAAATGATGTATGATTTATGATTTTGTGGCACACATAAGAATGGTATCATTATGAGATGGGTGGGACCTATATCTCCCTCCAATTCATTGGGTAATGATTTTATATCTCATGAGATAGACATGGCTGGAATGGTAGGTTATACCGGTTCAGTGAAACAGGACTGAAACGAGGGTTACTAGATTCAGAAAGGGACTTTGTCCACTAAGATAGTCTTGGCAATGAGTCATGACTAACAAGAAATGATTCTATATGATTATGTGTGTATGCCACAAAGTTCCATGTTTTATGTTATGATTATTGTGATTACATTTCACTGCCATGATTTATCCAATGTTATGAAATTATGCTCTCTTTTACAGGTTATGATTTCCAAAATGTTATGTTCTTATGAATATGATGTGATTGATATTTCTTTTGTTTACCCTTACTGAGCATTTGAGCTCACCCTTTTATGTTTTCTTTTCCCCAGGATATAAAGAAAGGTTTTAGGTAAAAAAAAAAGAGGAAGATCTTTATGGGAGATGTTGAAGATCTTTCACCACGATTAGAAGATTATAGTCCGAGTTTCCAAAGACACTAAACTATTACGGTCCTTGTGTGTGTGTTTTTGTAATGTACTAAGTATTCCGCAAAAGTAATGTAAAGTCCATGTACGTCAAGCTTCGGGTCTCTACAGTTGGTATCAGAGGAAAGGTTTAGTCAACCTTTGGAAACTAGGATGCGAGAACTTTAGTGAGATCCCTAGAGATATTTCTAAGGTATGTCTAGGGATGTCTCTAAGGTTAAGTATGCGTATAGGTTATGGTACTAGAATTACGCTAACGATCATAGAATTAAACCTAAGATGTTAGATATTGAAGTTACTCCCCCTTTATTATGATTTTTTCCTCTCACACTATTCTTTTGGGTTTTAGAAAATGGCTGGAAACAAGATGATTCACGATAATGGAGGATATGATGGACAATGGAATGATATTCTTCATAATGAAATGGGATTTGGAAGTCCAAACAACATTATTATGCCGAATCAGAAATCTCATAATATGATCAATAAAGTAAAACTTGGTAAGTTTCCTGACTCGGCTAATAAGAGAAAGATGGAGTTTCATGATGATCATAGAGGAAAGAAAGTTCAATTTCCCCTATGTAAATCATGTGGGAAGAGGCATCAAGGAGAATGTTTCCAAGGAACTGGAAGATGCTTTGGGTGTGGAAAAGAAGGACACAAAGCAAGTAAATGCAAAGGAAAAGGTTCAGTTAACAACATGGATGAGGATAATGGTATTGCTACGACATCAATAATGGTTAAATGTTTTAAATGTGGAATGTACGGGCATTATGCAAACCAATGCCCTAAGGGAAAGACTCATGAAGAGAATCAGTATGGTCATATGGGTAGTATTTATGTGGATGATGATGAAGAGACTACAAATGATATGTGAGATGAAAGAATTGTTGAAGCTCGGTCAATGGTTTAAGAATGTAGTGGAATGATTACATGATTATCATGTGTAATGTTATATAAGTAATCTCATGGAACTATGGAATAAAGAGACATGTAAGGATTGTTACATTGTTGTCTGATTAATGTTACCAGTATCCATGAAAGGTTATTCAGATATTTTTGGAATGTAGATGATATGCACATAATGAAGGGATAAGGAGGAAATAAAATGTTTGATAGTATTCATGAGCTCATGACTGATATAAGGAGAAGGTTATATCATGGTTTGAATATATAGAATTTTTGGATTTTGGTATGTGGAAAGAGTTAACTTTTGACAGCATTCATGTTTTCACTAAGGTTTAATGGGTATACATATTTTTCAAGAGAATACATCATTAAAGTATTCACATGATTGGAATGTGACCAACAAGATATATGGGGGATAAATGATGGTATTCACATGCTTGGTTGGCTACATTTCAAGTAATCATTTTCTTTATACTATGAGCTTGGACCAAAGTATTTTAGACAAGCCTAAAGATTGTAATGGATTATGTTAACCATACGTTAGTATTGTTTAAGTATAGAACTTTTTTTTGATATTATTTATGTGATGTTATAGTAATGTAGTTTTAAAAAAAGGACAACCTGCAGGACGGGCGACAGCCCATCGCTTCGGACAAGGCTGTGGGAATCGAACCCACAACCGAAGTGCGACTGGCCTTTATCGCCTACCACTGACCTACAGGAAGTCCCTGCTTAGTAGAAAACTAGTTTTATTATATTAAGCAGTATGATATGTGAAGTATAAGTTCATTTTAGGAACCATATATGATTAATCTCACTATAGATCGACTTATGTATATAATTTTTGCTAACCTTTTGTTTGAGACAGATGGAATGACTAGTCATTCTATCACATGATCTGCTAACACTACACGAATAACAAAATCAACTTCATTTATTTAAGAGATGAAGTGGAAATTGTTCAAGGCACGAACAATAGTGAGATTGTACCAAAATAAAGTAAGTATTTATTGTAATTCAAATTTTCAACTTTAGGGAAATGATCTTGAAAAACAAAAATGTTGTCCTAGTGCCCTTATATCCGATGAATCAGATGGTACCCTAGATCATCACAAATTTATGGCTTTGTGATTTCTAGCTTTTCCATAGCCATGTTCTCTACCACTCTCCATCAGAACATGATGGTTAGATTTCTCTTCCATATCCATATTTTCACCTATGTGGAAACCCAGTGATTAGTTTATTTGGGTAACCGTTACGTTTCATTCTTTTGTTTTTTAAAGATAAGTTTGGGTATTCCTTTTTACGATGTGGGTTTCTATCAAAGAAACTTTCAAATAGTAAACCATTTATAACCCCGACGAATTTCGAGGGAGAAATTCATTTTAAGGGGGGTAGAATGTAACACCCCGAGATTTTATGAAAAATATTATTTTAATTTCATTAATGTCTTATGTTGTATTCTACACCAAGATTACCTTGCGCTATATGCAACACTGTATTAGCTTGCAGTATACGCAACACTATTCTTGGACCGTGTTACACACAATTTTGATAATAGTTATTCTACGCAACATTGGGTATATATATATATATATATTAAATGTATAAATGAAATATGGTTGGATTTTGTTATACGAAACATTGAAGGATTCTTTCATAACACGCAACCCTGACTTGGCTTGCATTACACGCAATCGCGACCTTCCTCGATAGCGTGTGTTGTACGCAATACCATATTTTAATAAACAATGTTATATTATTATAATATTGTCATGAACTAGCCGTTATGAATAGTATTAACTAAATTTTTAATTTTATAACATTATTATTCATCTTACACATTTCTAGAACATGGTATAAGAACAGAATAAATTTTTCGGGTAAAATAAGTATTTTTTAAAAAATGCAGTTTTGTCGACTTTTGATGGCGCACCCACTTTAAATCTGGGTTTTGACATGTTTATATGTTCAATTTGACAAAAGAAAATTCTTATTTTGAATCAAGAAGTAAAAATTTACATTAGATAAAGTTTTGATAATTTTCCGATAACTTTCATATTTTAATGAACAGTAAAAACACGCTATATTTTAATTAAAAACAACTTTTTTCATCGTAATATCTTATGTGGTTAAATTATAATATTGAATGGTTTTAAAGTATAAATAGAATATATTTTTACCATTTAATATAATGTATGTCATTATCATTGATTTTACCTTGAATTCATAGGTTAAATCAATTCAATCTTTTGCAATGTTTTAAACAAAATCCCGTTTTTATTCGACAACGGGATTAATTTTAATTTAATTTCTGCAACTTCTGTGTATGGAATTTTAAAAAATGGATTCCATATTTGGAATCAGTGGGTCCAAATTATGTTAATAAGCTACCCTAACAAATGTAAAAATCCTATTGGATGACTAAAAGTCGACCCATATCACCTAAGGGTCGGATTAGAATCATTTAATGGACATTTGTCCATGAAAATAACTTAATTATTATTAAATCCAAAGAAAGTGACAACATGTCACTCTCTTAAATCTTATAAGTATAATAATTTTAAATTAGTGATAAACATAATAAAATTTCGAACATGAATAGTATTAAGAAAGCTAACAAAATTATCTACATCATGAAAATTTATTTAGAATTTTTTGGGATTAAATAATTATCATTAATTGTGACACAATAGTGATGCAGAAATTATTTATCTAGTGAAAAATCAAGAATATAGTTTTTATTAAACTAATAGTGACCATAAAAGGAACAAACCCTGACCAAAACTTATTGGTCATGTAAATGGAAACTATAATCATCCAATGGTCGAATATTTGACCTTTTGGAGCCTTATACAAGCTATTATGACACTTATATTATTTTATTTTAAATGATGCCGAAGTTGTCAACTTCATAATTTAATAAATATAACAATTTAAATATTGTGATTTTAAGATGATAAATTCGAGTAAAACTATTATTGTGAAAGGTAATATATTTATCTTCATAATAGGATTTTATTTTAAATTTTTATACAACAAATAAGTATATTAAATAATTATACAAAAATGATGTAGTAATTATTTTATTAAGAGATAAACCAAATAAATGGTTTTGCAAATAATAAAATAAATATTATATGAACTATTTAATGTGATACACTAATTTTATAGATACATATGACCTTTTATTAATATATTAGAGCTTTTAGTTCCAACATATCTTCTGTATATATTTTATTTAAATTCAAATAAATGAATAGTGTCCAAATTGACACTATTGTTATTTTACAAAAAATAACATATTATAAAATTGTTTAAAAATCACAAAAATATTTAAAAAATTATAAATTTATATTTATATGGTCTATAATGTTATAAAGTAAACAATTATGGAAAATTCACACCAAATAAGTAATTATTTGTTATAATTTAAAATTTAGAATTTTATTACCACAAATAAACTTAAATAGATTAAATAAGGATAAATCAAAATGATAAGGTTTAAAATAAGATCCAAACATGGCTAAATTTTATTGGTTAATGATATTACAACCCTATCTCATATAAACTTCGAATATGAGTCATTTTTGGAGGTTTTTAAGTGGGGTTAGATTTATTATAAATTAATATTTTTAAGAAATCCAAAGGTGCCCCTCTCCTCCCTTATAAAAGGACACCTCCTCCCCCTCCTCCTCACACCAAATTGAGCACTCAAGCTCGGCCAACCCCTGCAAAAATCCCTTCTTCACTTCCCTAGAATAATCCTAGAGGTTCTGGTCTTCCTCAAAGACCAATTTTAGTGCCCTAAGAGGAGGTCTCAAAGAGGCGCTTCAAAGAAGAGGTAATTACCGTTACCAATTCTTTCATCTTTATTTCTTCTTCCACTTCTTCTTATTAGGTTTTTTCATTATGAAGTAATAACATCAGTATCACTCATATACTGATATGTTATTATAATTATGAAACAACCCTATTTCACCATCTATCCATCCAACGGAAAAAGGAAATCACCGCGCGTGCGTACGTACGGAATACCGTCTCCACGCCGTGGTGTAATCTATTTTCCGCCACCACATTAATTGGATGGGTATAATGGTTTAATTAATGATTATTATAGAGTGATATTGATACTGAAATAGTATACAAACATTTCAACACAATTCCACGACCATGGGAACGATATCATCGCTCGTGCGTACGTACGGACTACCGTCTCCACGACGCGATGAGATTCATTCTCAATGATTAACTATTCATGAATGATTATAAAGTATATTTAATAAGTACTAATGAAATATAATAAATAATAATGATACTGGATTTATTTATATTTATATGTATGTCATCTACTTAATTTCATTCAATTCAATAAGGAAACGAAAACAGCGTTCATGCATACGTACGGACTACCGTCTCCATGAACGGTGTATCTCATTCCATTTATCAATATATTATATATATGTATATTATGAATATATATTATATATAAATCATGGTTTACATTCTGGATATAAGTAATCATGATCCAAGTAATCATATTAATAATTACAAGTTAAAAACACGAACGACAAATGAGACGATTTTACCCAAAACGCTACTTTAACATGAATTTACAAAAAAACGGGTAATATAAAGTCATAAGTGGACCATATATGATATAATAACAATGAATATGATTCTGGAATAAGTCAATAACATGATTTAAATCATTATACAGGAGGTTCGGACACGTACAAAGCAAGTCGGACCTAAGGTAAGGGAAATATCACAATCTCATTTTTATCTGAGATTGTTTATTCGTAAGTATTTACTGGGGGTATTTTATCATCCACATCCATGTTTCATCAATATGTAATATTATTTCCATCCACCTACAATTGTTTAAATCCATTTTTACCCTTCGGTGAGTTTTTAGTAAAGAATATGAAAGGAATCTTTTGTCGCTTTTTCGTACGAGGTGATTTTTTGACTTTTCCGACAAAAGTACGAAGAATGTTTTTTTAACGTATACGGCATGAATGGATTTTTAAAACATTATTTCCAAGAATCTTACTTTACAAGTTTTCAAGTTTATTTTTAATCAACTTCTTTTAGTTTAAAGTTTTATGACATGTTAAGAAAGGAAAAATGTTTTTAAAGAATAAAGGACATTTTCCTCAAGAATTCATTTCAAGTGTTTTTTTTAAACTATTTTTCCATCTAAGATGACGTTATTTGATATGTATGTTTCAAGTAAAATGTCTCTATGATTTAAATGGTTTCAGTTTTCTTATGATGAAATGATATCAATTGTTTATGGATTATGATGGCATGATGTTTAATAATCCCATTTTATTACATGGGTTATGAAATGATGTATGATTTATGATTTTGTGGAACACATAAGAATGGTATCATTATGAGATGGGTGGGACCTATATCTCCCTCCAATTCATTGGGTAATGATTTTATATCTCATGAGATAGACATGGCTAGAATGGTAGGTTATACCGGTTCAGTGAAACAGGACTGAAACGAGGGTTACTAGATTCAGAAAGGGACTTTGTCCACTAAGATAGTCTTGGAAATGAGTCATGACTAACAAGAAATGATTCTCTATGATTATGTGTGTATGCCACAAAGTTCCATGTTTTATGTTATGATTATTGTGATTACATTTCACTGCCATGATTTATCCAATGTTATGAAATTATGCTCTCTTTTACAGGTTATGATTTCCAAAATGTTATGTTCTTATGAATATGATGTGATTGATATTTCTTTTGTTTACCCTTACTGAGAATTTGAGCTCACCCTTTTATGTTTTCTTTTCCCCAGGATATAAAGAAAGGTTTTAGGTAAAAAAAAAGCGGATGATCTTTATGGGAGATGTTGAAGATCTTTCACCACGATTAGAAGATTATAGTCCGAGTTTCCAAAGACACTAAACTATTACGGTCCTTGTGTGTGTGTTTTTGTAATGTACTAAGTATTCCGCAAAAGTAATTTAAAGTCCATGTACGTCAAGCTTCGGGTCTCTACAGTTGGTATCAGAGGAAAGGTTTAGTCAACCTTTGGAAACTAGGATGCGAGAACTTTAGTGAGATCCCTAGAGATATTTCTAAGGTATTTCTAGGGATGTCTCTAAGGTTAAGTATGCGTATAGGTTATGGTACTAGAATTACGCTAACGATCATAGAATTAAACCTAAGATGTTAGATATTGAAGTTACTCCCCCTTTATTATGATTTTTTCCTCTCACACTATTCTTTTGGGTTTTAGAAAATGGCTGGAAACAAGATGATTCACGATAATGGAGGATATGATGGACAATGGAATGATATTCTTCATAATGAAATGGGATTTGGAAGTCCAAACAACATTATTATGCCGAATCAGAAATCTCATAATATGATCAATAAAGTAAAACTTGGTAAGTTTCCTGACTCGGCTAATAAGAGAAAGATGGAGTTTCATGATGATCATAGAGGAAAGAAAGTTCAATTTCCCCTATGTAAATCATGTGGGAAGAGGCATCAAGGAGAATGTTTCCAAGGAACTGGAAGATGCTTTGGGTGTGGAAAAGAAGGACACAAAGCAAGTAAATGCAAAGGAAAAGGTTCAGTTAACAACATGGATGAGGATAATGGTATTGCTACGACATCAATAATGGTTAAATGTTTTAAATGTGGAATGTATGGGCATTATGCAAACCAATGCCCTAAGGGAAAGACTCATGAAGAGAATCAGTATGGTCATATGGGTAGTATTTATGTGGATGATGATGAAGAGACTACAAATGATATGTGAGATGAAAGAATTGTTGAAGCTCGGTCAATGGTTTAAGAATGTAGTGGAATGATTACATGATTATCATGTGTAATGTTATATAAGTAATCTCATGGCACTATGGAATAAAGAGACATGTAAGGATTGTTACATTGTTGTCTGATTAATGTTACCAGTATCCATGAAAGGTTATTCAGATATTTTTGGAATGTAGATGATATGCACATAATGAAGGGATAAGGAGGAAATAAAATGTTTGATAGTATTCATGAGCTCATGACTGATATAAGGAGAAGGTTATATCATGGTTTGAATATATAGAATTTTTGGATTTTGGTATGTGGAAAGAGTTAACTTTTGACAGCATTCATGTTTTCACTAAGGTTTAATGGGTATTCATATTTTTCAAGAGAATACATTATTAAAGTATTCACATGATTGGAATGTGACCAACAAGATATATGGGGGATAAATGATGGTATTCACATGCTTGGTTGGCTACATTTCATGTAATCATTTTCTTTATACTATGAGCTTGGACCAAAGTATTTTAGACAAGCCTAAAGATTGTAATGGATTATGTTAACCATACGTTAGTATTGTTTAAGTATAGAACTTTTTTTTTGATATTATTTATGTGATGTTATAGTAATGTAGTTTTAAAAAAAGGACAACCTGCAGGACGGGCGACAGCCCATCGCTTCGGACAAGGCTGTGGGAATCGAACCCACAACCGAAGTGCGACTGGCCTTTATCGCCTACCACTGACCTACAGGAAGTCCCTGCTTAGTATAAAACTAGTTTTATTATATTAAGCAGTATGATATGTAAAGTATAAGTTCATTTTAGGAACCATATATGATTAATCTCACTATAGATCGACTTATGTATATAATTTTTGCTAACCTTTTGTTTGAGACAGATGGAATGACTAGTCATTCTATCACATGATCTGCTAACACTACACGAATAACAAAATCAACTTCATTTATTTAAGAGATGAAGTGGAAATTGTTCAAGGCACGAACAATAGTGAGATTGTACCAAAATAAAGTAAGTATTTATTGTAATTCAAATTTTCAACTTTAGGGAAATGATCTTGAAAAACAAAAATGTTGTCCTAGTGCCCTTATATCCGATGAATCAGATGGTACCCTAGATCATCACAAATTTATGGCTTTGTGATTGCTAGCTTTTCCATAGCCATGTTCTCTACCACTCTCCATCAGAACATGATGGTTAGATTTCTCTTCCATATCCATATTTTCACCTATGTGGAAACCCAGTGATTAGTTTATTTGGGTAACCGTTACGTTTCATTCTTTTGTTTTTTAAAGATAAGTTTGGGTATTCCTTTTTACGATGTGGGTTTCTATCAAAGAAACTTTCAAATAGTAAACCATTTATAACCCCGACGAATTTCGAGGGAGAAATTCATTTTAAGGGGGGTAGAATGTAACACCCCGAGATTTTATGAAAAATATTATTTTAATTTCATTAATGTCTTATGTTGTATTCTACACCAAGATTACCTTGCGCTATATGCAACACTGTATTAGCTTGCAGTATACGCAACACTATTCTTGGACCGTGTTACACACAATTTTGATAATAGTTATTCTACGCAACATTGGGTATATATATATATATATATATATTAAATGTATAAATGAAATATGGTTGGATTTTGTTATACGAAACATTGAAGGATTCTTTCATAACACGCAACCCTGACTTGGCTTGCATTACACGCAATCGCGACCTTCCTCGATAGCGTGTGTTGTACGCAATACCAGGTTTTAATAAACAATGTTATATTATTATAATATTGTCATGAACTAGCCGTTATGAATAGTATTAACTAAATTTTTAATTTTATAACATTATTATTCATCTTACACATTTCTAGAACATGGTATAAGAACAGAATAAATTTTTCGGGTAAAATAAGTATTTTTAAAAAAAATGCAGTTTTGTCGCCTTTTGATGGCGCACCCACTTTAAATCTGGTTTTTGACATGTTTATATGTTCAATTTGACAAAAGAAAATTCTTATTTTGAATCAAGAAGTAAAAATTTACATTAGATAAAGTTTTGATAATTTTCCGATAACTTTCATATTTTAATGAACAGTAAAAACACGCTATATTTTAATTAAAAACAACTTTTTTCATCGTAATATCTTATGTGGTTAAATTATAATATTGAATGGTTTTAAAGTATAAATAGAATATATTTTTACCATTTAATATAATGTATGTCATTAGCATTGATTTTACCTTGAATTCATAGGTTAAATCAATTCAATCTTTTGCAATGTTTTAAACAAAATCCCGTTTTTATTCGACAACGGGATTAATTTTAATTTAATTTCTGCAACTTCTGTGTATGGAATTTTAAAAAATGGATTCCATATTTGGAATCAGTGGGTCCAAATTATGTTAATAAGCTACTTTTTATTTTTGGGAATTATGAATAGTAACTACGGTAAATTTTATTTACCATAGTTAAAGGTAAATCGGGTAATTAAGGGTAAATATAATATTTTAAAATTACCCTAAAAAATGTCAAAATCCTATTGGATGACTAAAAGTCGACCCATATCACCTAAGGGTCGGATTAGAATCATTTAATGGACATTTGTCCATGAAAATAACTTAATTATTATTAAAACCAAAGAAAGTGACAACATGTCACTCTCTTAAATCTTATAAGTTTAATAATTTTAAATTAGTGATAAACATCATAAAATTTCGAACATGAATAGTCTACAGAAAGCTAACAAAATTATCTACATCATGAGAATTTATTTAGAATTTTTTGGGATTAAATAATTATCATTAATTGTGACACAATAGTGATGCAGAAATTATTTATCTAGTGAAACATCAAGAATATAGTTTTTATTAAACTAATAGTGACCATAAAAGGCACAAAACCCTGACCAAAAGTTATTGGTCATGTAAATGGAAACAATAATCATCCAATGGTCTAATATTTGACCTTTTTGAGCCTTATACAAGCTATTATAACACTTATATTATTTTATTTTAAATGATGCCAAAGTTGTCAACTTCATAATTTAATAAATATAACAATTTAAATATTGTGATTTTAAGATGATAAATTCGAGTAAAAGTATTATTGTGAAAGGTAATATATTTATCTTCATAATAGGATTTTAATTTAAATTTTTATACAAAAAATAAGTATATTAAATAATTATAAAAAAATGATGTAGTAATTATTTTATTAAGAGATAAACCAAATAAATGGTTTTGAAAATAATAAAATAAATATTATATGAACTATTTAATGTGATACACTAATTTTATAGATACATATGACCCTTTATTAATATATTAGAGCTTTTAGTTCCAACATATCTTCTGTATATATTTTATTTAAATTCAAATAAATGAATAGTGTCAAAATTGACACTATTGTTATTTTACAAAAAATAACATATTATAAAATTGTTTAAAAATCACAAAAATATTTAAAAAATTATAAATTTATATTTATATGGTCTATAATGTTATAAAGTAAACAATTATGGTAAATTCACAACAAATAAGTAATTATTTGTTATAATTTAAAATTTAGAATTTTATTACCACAAATAAACTTAAATAGATTAAATAAGGATAAATCAAAATGATAAGGTTTAAAATAAGATCCAAACATGGCTAAATTTTATTGGTTAATGATATTAAAACCCTATCTCATATAATCTTCGAATATGAGTCATTTTTGGAGGTTTTTAAGTGGGGTTAGATTTATTATAAATTAATATTTTTAAGAATTCCAAAGGTGCCCCTCTCCTCCCTTATAAAAGGACACCTCCTCCCCCTCCTCCTCACACCAAATTGAGCAATCAAGCTCGGCCAACCCCTGCCAAAATCCCTTCTTCACTTCCCTATAATAATCCTAAAGGTTCTGGTCTTCCTCAAAGACCAATTTTAGTGCCCTAAGAGGAGGTCTCAAAGAGGTGCTTCAAAGAAGAGGTAATTACCGTTACCAATTCTTTCATCTTTATTTCTTCTTCCACTTCTTCTTATTAGGTTGTTTCATTATGAAGTAATAACATCAGTATCACTCATATACTGATATTTTATTATAAGTATGAAACAACCCTATTTCACCATCTATCCATCCTACGGAAAAAGGAAATCACCGCGCGTGCGTACGTACGGAATACCGTCTCCACGCCGTGGTGTAATCTATTTTCCGCCACCACATTAATTGGATGGGTATAATGGTTTAATTAGTGATTATTATAAAGTTATATTGATACTGAAATAGTATACAAACACTTCAACACAATTCCACGACAATGGGAACGATATCATCGCTCGTGCGTACGTACGGACTACCGTCTCCACGACGCGATGAGATTCATTCTCAATGATTAACCATTCATGAATGATTATAAAGTATATATAATAAGTAATAATGAAATATATGACATAATAATGATACTGTATTTATTTATATTTATATGTATGTCATCTACTTAATTTCATTCAATTCAATAAGGAAACGAAAACAGCGTTCATGCGTACGTACGGACTACCGTCTCCATGAACGGTGTATCTCATTCCATTTATCAATATATTATATATATGTATATTATGAATATATATTATATATAAATCATGTTTTACATTCTGGATATAATTAATCATGATCCAAGTAATCATATTAATAATTACAAGTTAAAAACACGAACGACAAATGAGACGATTTTACCCAAAACGCTACTTTAACATGACTTTACAAAAGAACGTGTAATATAAAGTCATAAGTGGACCATATATGATATAATAACAATGAATATGATTCTGGAATAAGTCAATAACATGATTTAAATCATTATACTGGAGGTTCGGACACGTACAAAGCAAGTCGGACCTAAGGTAAGGGAAATATCACAATCTCATTTTTATCCGAGATTGTTTATTCGTAAGTATTTACTGGGGTGTATTTTATCATCCACATCCATGTTTCATCAATATGTAATATTATTTCCATCCACCTACAATTGTTTAAATCCATTTTTACCCTTCGGTGAGTTTTTAGTAAAGAATATGAAAGGAATCTTTTGTCGCTTTTTCGTACGAGGTGATTTTTTGACTTTTCCGACAAAAGTACGAAGAATGTTTTTTTAACGTATACGGCATGAATGGATTTTTAAAACATTATTTCCAAGAATCTTAATTTACAAGTTTTCAAGTTTATTTTTAATCAACTTCTTTTAGTTTAAAGTTTTATGACATTTTAATAAAGGAAAAATGTTTATAAAGAAGAAAGGATATTTTCCTCAAGAATTCATTTCAAGTGTTTTTTTTAAAACTATTTTTCCATCTAAGATGACGTTATTTGATATGTATGTTTCAAGTAAAATGTCTCTATGATTTAAATGGTTTCAGTTTTCTTATGATGAAATTATATCAATTGTTTATGGATTATGATGGCATGATGTTTAAGAATCCCATTTTATTACATGGGTTATGAAATGATGTATGATTTATGATTTTGTGGCACACATAAGAATGGTATCATTATGAGATGGGTGGGACCTATATCTCCCTCCAATGCATTGGGTAATGATTTTATATCTCATGAGATAGACATGGCAAGAATGGTAGGTTATACCGGTTCAGTGAAACAGGACTAAAACGAGGGTTACTCGATTCAGAAAGGGACTTTGTCCACTAAGATAGTCTTGGCAATGAGTCATGACTAACAAGAAATGATTCTCTATGATTATGTGTGTATGCCACAAAGTTCCATGTATTATGTTATGATTATTGTGATTACATTTCACTGCCATGATTTATCCAATGTTATGAAATTATGCTCTCTTTTACAGGTTATGATTTCCAAAATGTTATGTTCTTATGAATATGATGTGATTGATATTTCTTTTGTTTACCCTTACTGAGCATTTGAGCTCACCCTTTTATGTTTTCTTTTCCCCAGGATATAAAGAAAGGTTTTAGGTAAAAAAAAAGTGGAAGATCTTTATGGGAGATGTTGAAGATCTTTCACAACGATTAGAAGATTATAGTCCGAGTTTCCAAAGACACTAAACTATTACGGTCCTTGTGTGTGTGTTTTTGTAATGTACTAAGTATTCCGCAAAAGTAATGTAAAGTCCATGTACGTCAAGCTTCGGGTCTCTACACTCCTCAAAACTATGAAATATAAAATATTTATGAAATATATAAGTGTGATTCGTAATCATTTTTATGGATATAATCATATAACAATTTATGATCAATTGGTACCGTCCAAGGACAAAGGTATGATTATTTTTATGTCAACACATATGCATGCCTTGTTTTATACAGGTGAATACAAATCTTTTATTACTTATAGTTTATTTTAGAAGATTAATTTATTTATAAAAAATTATAGTTTTAATAATTATTATTCTAGATATTATAATATAACATTATATTTTACATTACATATATTACCAAATTAATTTCTACCATATTACCCAACTATCGAAAAAATGTATGACATGGTTGTAAATGATTATGTAATTTAATATTAAATGTTAATGAATATAATATGGGACATTGAAATATATAAAAATTAAAATAATAAATAAAATAATAAATATACTTTTTTTATTCGTAATGATAAACAAAAAATGTAATAATTGATCTCACTATAAGAGATAACTCTAACCAACCCTCTTCATCAGGTTATGACTACTCTCTATGTAAATTGAATTATCTATCTCATTAGTATTATATAATGCATATAAATTATATATATATTGCAAGTATACCAATCTCATTATCCCTTCCTTTGATGGGTTTATGTATTCTTTATGACCATTTCAGAAATGCTTTTTTATCAAATGTATTTTTATATTGTTATGAGACAAGATTATGAAACCCATTTCATTCTAGAGGTAATACTCATGTTTTTAACCTATGGTTAATTTCTTTTTTTCAATAATGTGAAAATAAAGAATATAAATTTTCTTGGTGGGACTTAAATAATCTGTCTTTCCAAAGAATTGGATATTATATCCATCTCATGAGACATCGTATGTGTAATTTGGGAGAGAATCTATTTCATTATAAGACTAAAGGGACCATGTTATTTTTTATTGGAAGTTATATTTTCAGACTTTTATGTCATGATGTATTTGTTTCCTTTTAATATTTTTACATAACTATATGACATAATTCTCATTATGTAAATCACTCATTTGATTAATGATGGGCCTTCTCTTTTTAAATATCATTTGATACTCATGAATCACATGTTATGTTTCCTTATTTAGTATATTCCATTACTAGGATTCTTAGATCACCCCTTCCAATCATGTATTCCAATTGTAATCCCATGCAGTTTTAGGATCTCAAATTGATTTTATAAGCTCACTATTAAGTCAATAATTAAAATTAAATGTATTAGTTTACTTGGTGGAATTATGATCTTACTCTTCAAAAGACACTTGATCCATTGAATAATTTTTTAAATAATTGATATTTATCTCAAAAATAACATGTAATATTATGGGAAAAAATAAGCTGTCAAAATAATTACATCCTATACACGGGTAAGGAGACACATGGGGCTTTCATTTCATGATTCTTGTTTTGAAATGGGGTAATTTGAAACTCATTAATTCAACACCATTAATGATTTATTACCATGACTCTTATTTTTTTAAAATTTATTATTCAATATATAATCTAGTTTTATGTGATGTTTTTTAAACTAAAACAAGTTACATTGATTTTTTTAATGTTTTGTGTTGATATATTTTGTTATTTATACTTGTTGATCATTTTGATAATGATGGTAATTTCATAGTGAATCTCGAATGACTAATCATAGTTTTCATTGAAATAAATTGTTCTTTTAGTATAAATGGCATCCACAACCTCTTATTCATCATGTATAATCATGGATAACTCATGCATCCTAAGATAAACTATGAGTTCCTCTACAAAAATGTTCATAATATATTCAACATCATGGATCACTATGACTTATAGGGATAAACTAATTGGTAAAATCCAAATGATTCTCATGATTAATGATTATATTGAATGAGAATAAGCCTATGCATTTTTTCCATTATGTATTAAAGTATATATAATAAATATTGATTTTATAGATTATTTGTTATTTATGTATAATCAGAATGAATATTATCTAAAAATGTCAACCCTAGTACCCTAAACATTAATTCTATATTCATATCTTACTTCTAATTTTTTTTAATTTTCATGTGGTTTTACATGATAGAACTCTATTAAACTAATTATAATATAAAAAAATGTATTAAATTCATTGATTTACTATTGAATTCAAACAATTAAATATAAATATGTTTTAAATTATATTCATTTAAATTATAGGAGTATATCTATGAATAAAACAATTTTAAACAAGATATCTAATAAAAATAAAAAATATGACATCCATGTTTTCAATAAAAATTATTTTTATCTATAAATGAAATTAGCATGACCAAAGGAATGTCATTCATGATAACATAGTTTTTTCGAAAAAGACATTTTATACGGGATTTGCGTTTGATAGATTTTGATGATGATTTTTCATATAAATACTTTTAATGAATATTTAAAATATGAAATTTTAAAAAACTGAGATACATGTTGATACCAATTTTAGTTTGTAGATATTAGTTAAAATGGGAATCATGGGGGTGAAATGACTTTTGAAAATTTTAAAGGAATAAATTTTAATTTATCCAATCCATTAAAAAAAACCCAATGAATTAAATAATTACAACTAAACGAATATAATAATATAAAATTAGAATAGATGAAGATTAAAACTAAATTTATGAATGTAAAAATGAATCAATACATAGTAAGGAAGTTAGAAAATATATCTATAAGGTACCTATATTTCTGCCATCACAATGAAATCAAGATATAATGTGATAGTCTATTAGATTTAATGGAAATGTTTTAACTGAAACTGTCCATTATATTATTAGCATATGACAATAAACAGAAACAAAATGACACTTGATCATTAACAGTTCGTCTATAAACCTCAAATAGATAGTCCCTTTCCCATTTAATGGTAAAAGGATGGTCAACCTTATTCCCGCACATTTAAATAAGTCATTTTTAATAAGAGGAAAAGATGAAAAGAAAATATTATTTTCATAGCCTTAATTTTCCAACAGAATTTGGAAAAGAAAATCATGGAATGAGAAAATAGAAATGGTGATTATGATATTAGAAATTCAGTTCAAAATTATTGATCAAAAGAGATGAATAAGATAATATAAATTAGTACATGTGAGACAAATGATGATTTTATAAGAATGTATATAGTGGAAGAATTTTTTTGTATTGTCAATCCACCTAAGATCTCTATTTATATGCTCCAAAATCCTTTGGTAATAATTTATAATCAATAATTTATTTTATATAGTTGAATTTCATAATCCATTAATCAATAAAATCCTTAATTTTATTCATTCCTTAAAATATTTAAAAAATAAATTAACACACTATGGAAAAGTATAATCATTAATTAGTCAAATTAATTATAATAATAATTATATTTTAATTATGTGTCAAACATGGAATAAGATTAAATAAAATATATCATGTGAAGTTAATTTTTTTAAAATTATCATAACAAATCAAAAAAACTTGTTATAAAATTTTAAAAGGTTTAATAATGATAATTCTATGAAATTACTCGAACCTCGCTTCTAAAACTTCAAAAAAAAAGAAATTTATTTTTTTGAAACATCTGATAATATTAATAAGTAAACATAATTATTCAAAAACATAATAATGACTTAAAATATATTCATTACACATAAAAATTACATTATAAAGAATAAAATAGATTCAATTCACTAATAAAAAAATCAAATTATTTTAGTACAATACCGAAAAATATAAAAGAATAAATAATATAATTATTTTATATAATAAATTAGTTAAAAACAATGTAATAATATGTTTCATATATTACAATAAATATATAGATTCTTAGAACCATTAAAATAATATAAAATATTTTAATTAACTTTAAAATTGTATACATACCAGGTAAATTGTAAAAGAATTAAATATGGATAATTCATATTTACATACCGGTCAATTTTTGTGAAATGTAACAGTAATAATCTTTAGAAATTTTTTTATAAAGGTATACAAATTTATATATATAGTTAAAAAAAATAAAACAACATGCATTGTTTAAAGGTAAATTAAATTATGTAAGGGTTCAATTAAATATAAACTACCTATGTATGAGTAGTTCTGTGAACTGTGTAAAGATCGAGAACAAATTACATAAGGTTAAATTCATGAACAATGTAAGGGTATATACAGTAATTAAGGGTCTTAAACAAGGTCTTTAATTGTAATAATATAATCACATCGATCACATAAGTGTATAATGATGTTTCATAATTATAAAAAGAATTATAAACTCCATATGTAATGGTGTGAACAAGCTCATGTAAAAGTAATAGTTATTTTAAAATTAGAAGAATAAGAATTTCAATTCTTGAGTAAGGTTGAAATGGGAGTAACATTATTGTGAAACAAAACCAATAAATTATGTACCATGATAAATCTAAAATTCATAAAGGTAAAAGAATAATTTGAAATCTACTGTAAGGGTAAATATTTTTTATAAGGAATCTTTAATTGTAGAAATAGTAGAATTATAATTATCCAAATAAATACAAGTTAAAAAATATTATAGAATTAAAACATTGAATATAAATGTTAAAATAATTAACAAATAATAAAATAAAATAAAAAATTTAAAATAAAAATTTTATAAAAATTTTAAATAATGAAACAACATAAAATTATTTTTAAATAAATCATTAATATTTTTCATTAATAATATTCATAAAAATATATTTTTAGGATGTTTTATGAATATATGAATGTTGGGCATTATAACATCTTATGAAGGTGACATAGTGTGGGGTAATGTTTATACCTCATTAATAATACAATAAGAAATATATATAATTAATGAATAATATAATTTGAAAGTTAAATGAAACATTATCAGAAATTAAAAAAAATAAGGAATGATAAGTGGTTACGGAACATGTTTTTGATGAAGAGATACATTGACCATGAGAAGGTAATTTTTTTTACTATTATGATGATATATTACAATTTGTAGTTTGAAATTGTTTTTGTGATTATGTATGTACTACCATAGTAGAGTCGTGGGTATTTAATCCCACTTCAAAATAATTTCACCATCAAAATTTTGGTAATAAATTAATACATAAATAAATTAGGGTTATTCATTCTCATTTCGTCCTCTTGCTCCCATGTTTCTTCTATATACTTTTCAATCCCCCCAAATAATATCCAATAGTCATGTTTTCAAATTTTAAATCATTTTATTTATAGTAACACGAATGTTGAAAGACTATTCATTATATGATAGGTTCAGATCCATCTCTATTTCACTCTTATTGAGTAAATGAATTGTGTTTAGAATGTAGTTTCCTAGCATGAAAACATAGAAAAAACCAGGTACATTATAAAATAATGGTTGGAAATCTGAATAGTAATATATAACTGTAATTCTATTTGATATTTAAAAAGACCCATTATACATGGACATTTCTTCTCCCTCTAAAAAGTATAACTCTATTTAATTAAGATATATTGGAAAAATATATAATCTCCAACATAGATTTCCAAGTCATTCCCCTTATTTATAATCATTTAATTGATACCATCACTGATATATCTTTACATGATTATGGATTGGTCGAATAATATCATTTCATATTCAAATGAGTTCCATAAAAACAAAATCAACTTTAAAAATAATATATAAATTGGTTTTTGTAGGACACTAATTTATTAAAATGACTTATATCCTTTCATTTTGATAATGAATTGAACTAATGTATAAAAATTTCACAAGGAATCAGTAGATGACTCATTTTCATTGGATGGCTTAAAAGGATGATCACATAATGTTATATACTGTCTTGATTGACCATTTAGATTACTGATCAGTTAGAGGATGATATGTGATGCACATCTACACGTCAACATATAGAGCCTTCAGAAGAAACACAAAACAATGTTATGTTAATTGAATATCATGATGAAATTAAATTGATAATGATGCATCTTGAAATCTCATAATATATTTTATATATATTCCAAACTAACATTGAAGAGATTAACCGTCCCTTCTTTCCATGAAATATGAATATGTAGTATGTAAATCCACAATAATCCATATATCATCATTCCTTTTTTATTATTTATTTGTTCTCACTGATATATCAATCATGATATCATCCAACATTAACTTCTGTATAGGGATATGATTCCTGAAACCCTTTGTAAGATATATCTCTTCCTATACATGTTGGTACACCATTAAAGTTATCACATTTTCATCAATTTACAACTTCATTGTTTCTATCAGAAGGATTCTTTTAGATCCTTAAAATTCATGGAACTACAATGGAAGATAGACTTATGAGCCTCATCAAGAAATTATCTCAATTGCTCAGGTAATATTTTTCAGCATATCCATTTTCCAAACATCAACACACCATCATCATAAGTTAATTTTTCCAATATACCATCTCAATAGATTTTTTTAAAAATTTTAAACCATTATCTTCTTATTAAGACTTAATTATATTTTATATTCATAATAACTGGAAGTTACATGTAAAATGAATGATGTGTCTTTATCTAAAAAAATTATATTTCTAAATTTATAAAATTATTTAATATTGTATCATTATCCATTCTCATCATGGATATAATTCCATGATAATTACTTCTCAATTCATCATCAAACTATTTCATCTTTCTAGTGTACTAGAGTCTTCCACAGTGATAGTTCTTAACTGTTTTCATCCATATACTCTATCTCTTGATGATAAAATTTTGAGTAAAAATATACTTCATAGTTTTATGATTTTATAAAAGTAACATATTTCAATATAAATATGACTACTCCATATATTTATAGTGGTGATTGTTATTTCAAACTCAATGTTATTAGATGAATAGTTTTTCACATGCTTCTTTAAAATCCATGATTCATACGATAAAAGGAAATCATTCCATATAATGTCACACCATATTCATTACATTGAATCATAAAATCATATAAAAAGTCATTTTCCCAAGATGGAAAGGTCAAAATCGGAGAATTGGTATATTTTTCATCCATTCATATAATTTTTCAAGACAACCCATATAATAAGTGAAATGGTTCCAATTAAATCTAAAAATTGTTAATAGATTAGTACATATTATCTGGAAAATAATATAAAGTTATTCATCTCAATTTTATATATGGCATCATGACCTTTAAATACATAAAAATTTCCTTACATTGTACAACATTTAAAAAATTTAGATAATAATTTAAGGATAAGATTTATTGAAATTTAAAATGTAATAAATTTGAACCATTAACATTTTTAACACACAATAATGAATTATTCTTAGATTCATCATAGATATCTTTTACATTAACTCATATCAAAAGGATTTACATCAAAATAATGTGGTGCACATAATGTACAGTAAAAGAAAACAAATAAGAGACATTTAACATGTCATAATGAGTTATGAAAACTGGTTATGACTATAAACACACGAGGCCTAACATAATAAAGTTATCATGAATAATAACATGAATGTACGGACAAAAATTTATGATATGTTCATTAAAATATCACCTAGTTGTTATAAAACATAATTTCTATGGTTATTGACCATGGTATTTTCAAATATAACATATAATGACCCATAAATTTCACCATTAAGAAGTGTACTATCAAGGAACAACCATTATTTTTCTAAATTTATATGTTATACATAGATCATATGAATAATTTTTATTAGTAACCCATATGAATAAATTTACATGTTTTATTAAAAAACTTTATATCCAAAAATTGTTAAAAGAAATTAGAATTACAAATTTTTTTACCAATGAGAATGGAATGAGTATTTTATATTTGAAATTCCCAAATTAATGATTTTGGGTTACATCAAGGTGGATACTCAGGAATAGTGAATTGGTTTGAGAATTCACAGATTATGAATATTTCACGTAATAGATAAAAAATCATGAAAAGAATTATGTGGGTTACAAGTACACAAAATAGATTAGGAAAAGGGTGTAATGATAGGTAATAAATGGATCCCATTGAAAAAAATGATTTTTATGTAATGGGACAATATATGGTAAATTTACATGAATTAATTCATTATTTATAATATATATCACAAGAGTGGAAATTGAATAGAAATAATAAATAATATATTAAAATTTTCATGGAGAGTAACTTTATAGTTCATGAATAGTGAAAATATGTACTAAGAGACAACATTAAGATATTTTAGATTGGGTAAATGGTAATAATTTCATGATTCTACATTTTGGAATGGATCAGATTTTTGGATTTTTGGTTATTTGTTGTAAAAAAGGTGGAATTGTTTAATAATTTCCAAATATATGTCTCTTAATTGATGGTTTATAAAATTAAAAACTATTTCATTTACAATGGTTTTCACTAATGATATTAGACATTATTTCATGTTTTTTAATATTTTAGTTCATTAATATTTAATTACATTTCTTAATTTTAAATAGGCTATAGGAAAAAACATTTAGTAATATATAGTTTTTTAATTTACAATTTTATTTTTTTCCTTTGGTATAAAATTTATAGGATTGGAAATTGATATAAATCCATTAAAATATATAATTCTAATAAAATATAAAATTTGGGATCATGGATTCTTTTTAATCAAATATTAAATTATTAATAGATATATATGATTTTATAAAAAATAATGCAAACAAAAAAAATGCTTTTTTTCTATTTCTTAATGAATAATCTAATTTATAAAATTGTCAAATTTAACACTAACCTAATTCCAGCATGATAATTTCAAATATTATTTTTATTTTATCAAAGGAAACCTTTAAATTATGTAATTTAAAATTTTAAATAAAATTCCTTTATTTACTAAAAAATAGATGTTTTTATAACATATTAAACACTCCAAAACATATATACATTTCTTAGGAAATTATAAAATTATATTATCAATTATATTGAACTTAATAACTATTTATAATATTATTTTATGAGAATAAATTTTATTTACAACATAAATATTATATGTGTTTATATTTTAAAAAATTACAATTATATTTTATATTTATTTTAAATTCATTTTATAAAATTCATCTTATATTCATCTATATTTTGTTAAATTAAATAATATTTAACATGATATTGATGAAATGAAAATTTATTTATAAAAATTAAAATTAGAATTTATAATATTATTTCTCTTATATAATTGGTCACCCAACAATTGATTATTGGTGGTTGAGTTGTGTGAAGTAAATGTTGTCTTGTTCATTATTTCTGAACGATTTTTAATGGGATTTTTCATGGGACCCAAAACTCCCAACAATTTGGTATTCATTGGGCCCTTCTTTCTAGAGGCATGTGTTCATTGGGTTTGTTGGCCAAAGATTTTTTTAACCCTCATTAGTTGAGATTATGGGTGGTTTGGGTTATCACACCCATTGGGTGAATTATTTCCTATTTCGTGTTTCTATTATAGATTAATGATATGTTTTTTAATCCTTCATTAATTCCCAAATATGAATGGATAAACCTTATATTTACAAATAATTACTAATAATAATGATGTTAAGAATCATCTGTATGTATCCTATGTTCCACTACAATGGATACATTTGTATGTATCATAGGATTTATATCAACAATATTCTCTTATGTACGACTTCGTTATTTTATTTTATCATTATTACAATGATTTTGTTTTTCTAGATACATACTGGCGTGTTCTAGGGCTTATCATCATTCCGGGTGGTTGTAGTTTTTTTATGTTGGTATCAGACCCATAAATGTGTTTCCTATGTATCCTTATGAGTTGATTCAAAACCTATGTTGTTTGGTGTCTCATAACGGGGCACATAATACCTTTTAAGGGCATGTGAGAAGGACTAACCATTGCATTTTGGTTTCATGATATAAGGAATCCTATGTGAAGTGTGTGTAGTCAATGCATGCTGTGGGAGAGATGCTCTAGTCTCCTAGGTAATCTTGATGTGATGTACATTCCTAGGTTTAATTAAAAACTAATAGGATTATGGCACATATATAAAAGGGTTTATTTGTGTTTTGGGGGTTTTTCCTCTTAAACGTTTCCAACGTATCCCATTAGAATAGGAATGAAATCCCAATTAGTTTGATTTTGATGAACCTTAACTATGAAGACTCTTTGTAGGGTAGTATCATATGGGATAATGTCCCTATGAGAGGATTTTTTGGGGATTATTCATGAGAAAAATTCTATATGGAAGTGTCGATGAGTTTTATATAATCTCATGGTGGTTTTTAGTGTATTTTGTGAATCATACCTAAGGAGTAGGCACAAAGGATAGATATTAGGGCTTACTCCTAAGAAGGATTCCTAATGAGATCGATCTATATGTAGGTGTTCTACGTATCTTATTTATCGTAGGAATTGGAGTTCTCATAGTTCAATAAAATGGTATGGATTATACACCAAGGTTTCATTGGTGAATGAGGGTAATGATATAGGATTTTTCTTTAGTAGGATACACTAAATATTGTTTAGTTGTATGATAACTACTAAAAACGATTTTGTAGAATAATACAATAGTGGATTACACCTAATGAGTGTTCCAATGGTTTAGATTTGGATAATGTGGATGTCATGACAACTATAAACCTCTAATCCAAAGTGAGTCATGATCAATTTGAGAAACAATATAGAATGAATGATCTAGGAAACCACAGATTATACTTTCACCCCAGGTCAAGTACATAGACGAGAGGACCTACAACACTATAATTAATCTGAAGGATGGTGAGATGATGACTAAAAGTTTGATTCTCTTACAAAACATATATCCATGTTTAGGGGTACCATGTTCATGGATATTCTTTATTCCCACCAGTCAGGACGAGTCATTCTTGAATGTGAAAAAAATGGAATGATCTGGAAAAAAATGTACTTCACTTATTCTATGGGTGGAAGATGACGGGGTGATGAGATTTCCTTCCCATTACATACACAATACTAGGTCCAGGTTATGGAAAACAAAGAAGGAGTCAGGTGAGAGTGAGAATATAGGATTTTGGTTTCCATCCACTCTCTGACCCAATCACCACATGGGAGAGAAGAAGTATGAGAGAATCTTCTATTATGAAAGTATATGGGATTAATCTTGTAAGAGTACCATTAAATTTGATCTAAAGTGAGGGTAGATATTTCTATTCAATTTTGAAAGGAAAATTAAGCACAGTCATCACCCACCTTTTTTGGAACTATAGTCTCCATGTCATATGGTAGAAAAGGTGAGAACATGGTCATACCCCTTATATTTGAATCCATGAACTCCATGAAACCATAAAAAGGGTCCAATACCTCATGGACATGGTAATATAAATCCACATGTCCCTCGATGATCATAAACATCTTGTAGGAAAAGGGAGGAAATCATAGGACTATACGAATACCAATCCATATGGGAGACACACTGGTGTTCCTTTTCATGTGGTTTTGAATGTTTAGAGGCTTTTATTGAGATTTATATTTAACACCATTAAAACAAGAGATCCAAGAGAAGATAGGCCAAATAATAAATAGTATTGTAGAGGGAATGATCATTTTTCCATGTTGGATACATGCTCGGGAGATTTAATGGACGACCCCGTAGGTAGGCCTTAGCGAAGAAGAGGAGGCTAATACATGGGGATATTTGGCCTTTTGTACCATGTTAATGTCTTGTGATCTAGGTTTCCGATCCCACTTTGGAAACAACACTTTGGAAATTAATTTCTCAATCTTTAAAGGGTCTCCATAGGTGATCCCAGCTGTGGCTCATGTTGGTCTATATTTAAGGATGGGAACTTGTGCATGTATTTGTTCAATTTTGAGGAAAAAATAAATCACATAGGTATTGTAATTTTTTATTCCATTGGAGGTTTTAGTTCCATTATCCCCATTTAATTCCCTCAGATTTAGGTTCTATTTTACTACTTAAAATGATTCATAGGACTTGATCGAAGTATTAATTCAGGAAGAATGTCAGAATGACTTTTTTAAATGTCGTTTTCTCATTGGAATCCTCAGGGTAATATTTATTAGAAAATGTGGTACCATTGTAGAAGGGTGTATCTCAATTATAAGTTCCATTCTGGTGTCACATATAGTCTCTCACTCAGATAGGATTTTCAGTTTGACACATAGGTACATTGAGCGTCTACGATGCACTGTGGTACATGGGAAAAAGGATTTGGGGTAATTTCCAATCCATGAACTTTTTAATTTATATTATTATTATTTTTATATGAAATTTGGATTTTTTACATTTTAATCAATGTGATAAAACATAGTGTTTATAAAAGCCCCCCTAGGATTGGATCTAATCGAAACATAGGGTCTGATCATGATGTGAATGGATGATAAGGGTGGGTGGATAGTGGAGGCATCTCACAAAAGTCATCAGTTCTAGTTGTCTACCTGGGACTCCCACATAGGAGGGAAACATATATTATACACATATAGGGTCTTCATCACCAATAAATAGGTTCATTATTTCAATGGTATTTTCTCATGGCTCTGATTTGCAGGTCTCTCCATGATATCTTCCCATGTAGACAATCTACATAGCCATATATTATAATGCATCATTTTTAAGATAAGTTGAATATCTATCTATGTGATTTGTATGCCTAGTTGAGTGACATATATAGTTATCTTGGGTGTGGAGCCTCCTTTAATCACATGCTTGAGCATTGTGGGTGAATTTAATCCTTTATCAAATTTTCCCATTTATGTAATTGCCTGATATGGATATGTTGTTAACCAAAACACGTTATTTAATTACGAGTTTAATGGGTATTAAAGAGACTATATTTTTTATGAACAAGATACGAATTTCCTATATGATATGGTGAAAACTATTAGGAACAACTATTATGATGCTTTTCATACTACTATACCCAATCTGATGGGGAATATGAATAAATATCACCATGACATGTCTACCACATTATGGCCACAACCATTTGAAGGAAGTCAATATAAAAGATTCATATAACTGTAATACCCTCACACATAGTTCTAATATTTCAATAATCCCACAACCGCTAATGTTAAAATCATGGGTGCATATATCAATGTATGGACATCATCTATAGTATGTGTCATTCAACGTAGACATTGTTCCCTGGATTGGAGGTCACAGAACCATAAATTTAAGCTTCAGTGTTATGAATATCTCTTCAATGATTAGGAATCATATATATAAGAGGTCTAGAGGAAGGAATTTGACATGTTCTCATCAAGGGGTGTTAAACTACAATGGATGTGGGAGTACAGGGTTCTCCGAACATAGGATTATTTCAGGCAGGAGTTTCAAGACATACAAATATATGATGACGTGTGGGTATAGTAGAATTTTTTATACATGAATGTTGTATTAATTTCTGAGCTACTGAGTTGATGGTGTTAGTAGTCGATTTCTTTCAAGCATATGCATGGATAAGTTGGCATCCTCTTGTGGAATCGCGATAAGATATACAAGTTTCCGATATTTTGATAAATGTTTGATGATTTTAACCCTCCATGTAAAATGTTATGTGATACAAAAATAATTCCACCTCTGGCGCATGATCTTCTGATGATATCTCATGATATTAAGAATTAACATCCCCATTTGAAGGGGTATATCCATATTGAAGTGTGGATTTTTACCTACCTTGAGCCTGAGAGGGAGGTACCCGCTTCAAAACATCCAACTCATTATCCTAGTATTCGGATGTGAAGATCTCTTGTTACATTCTGGATGCCATTAAAAATTGGGGAGTACAACAAACGTGGGTACAAGACAAGTCCAGTGTTCCTATGATGATGCTTCTCAAATTATTTGTATCCATGTGGCTGAACACATACATACATCTTATTAATGATTCTGATGGTGGAATAATGTCAAGATCATTTTACATAGTTTCTAAGATGAATGATACGAATCATTTATGGCTGGTGGTCCCATTACTATAAAAGATTTTATAATATTTGTTGCATGTCCATATGTGGATGGACATGTTCCAAATCAGGTGTATGTTATAGGTTGGGTCATTATTGGGTGAAAAACAATTTAAAACCTATGTTGACTTAAATGGGGTAGAGGTTTTTGGTATCCTATTCCAACCATTTGTTTAGACCATTTTTTGTATTCTATTATTGTCTCTAAAGACTAGTGAGATTTTATTTAGGATGACCCTATTCAGGGAGTTGAAGTTCTTACGGTATGGAGTCCCGCATACTGAGTAATTTATCTTTGATGGGATGTCTAGAAATGAGATAATGTTATATATGAGGACTCTTAGGGATAGTGTTATAGGGATCCATATTAATAAAAAGTTTACAAGTGAGGGCCATTATTAATACATGGTTTCAAGCCAATTTAAGTGCATCTTATAAATAATGATGTCTCCTTCAATGTGTTTTTGATCAGAGAATCATCTAATGGTAGCCTGATAGCTATGGATTCACAGAAATTGAGTTGACTCAAATGGTATTCAACCTTCATCTAGTTAATAAGGTCAGTGTATTATCCTCTAGGTATGTTGATTCATAGAATGAAACATACGTTGAGGGTGTTAGTATAAATTGATCCTTGAGTAGTGACTGGAATATATTACAAATTTTCAAATAATGTTAGAAACTATTATTCCCCATTTGATTTTAATCCAACCTTAGAGGAAATCTCATCCTCTTCCGAAGATATAGATAATGAGTCTTGTGTAGATCCAAACCACCTCGTGTGAGGTTTTCTCCACTAGTCAGAGTCAAAAGGGCTACATACAATAATATTTCACTTAGATGGTCTAGTCTTCACCTCAATGAAGATACCTAGGTTCCATTTTCCTACCATTATACTCTTATGGAGAGGATTGGGAAGCCTATGAAATCTTAGGATATCGATTCATATTCGAAACTGGTTGGGATTTCCATATAATTCATATGACCAAGGACAATAAAATGTTTTGTAGTATATGTCCTCTAATGCTGAAATTATATGGTCTCCACTACACAAATTGCTCTAGATTCAGGGGCTAGAATATTCCAGAGCCCCAACCAATCCTCTCTTTGCGGATAATCCCACTAAGGTGAGGTTTCATATCACAGAATAAGAGATTAACATTTATGAAACAAAAAACCATATCCCTACCAGGTGATGGGTGAAATACATGATTAGATAGGGGACTTCTAAATGGGTTGACCAAACATGATCTAAATAATGGATGGCTTATGTCAATACCAAATATATGAGTTCCCCTTTTCTAATTTACCTTTTTTTCTTCCATTCTATTATATGCAAGAAATCACAATAACTGAGGGGAATCCCACTTTGATTTTTAGTAAGGGGAATCAAATGAGGTTTCATCATATAAATATTTACAAACTGGTACTCCACTAGGGGTTTATGAAATGTCTCCCAAATAGTGAGATCTATCTATGGGATAGTGGAAAATGGTAGCTGATGCAATGGCACGACACCTATTTCCCTGATTCAGTGCATTATATTTTTACATTAGCATAATTACAAAGAATCAAATCCCTATGGACAGAATAGTTTATCAGTGTTGGAATACAATAACACATACAATTTTTCAACATTATATATTTAAAAAATATTGATATTCCTTTGACAACATCTTAAACTACTAGGTTATCCATGAATTTCTTTGAAAATAAACCACTTCAGGTCTTGGGAAATTGAATAATAAAAAATTTGTGAGCTCAAATTCTTGGTAACAGAAAGCAATACAGATAAAGATTTCATAATCTTAAATATTAGCCATGGTTAACATCTAAAAACACCTTCCTTTAATAATAATATTTAACACATATTGGTACGAATACGTGAGGAATTTATAATTCCATAATAATGCATAATCATGGGTATTCATCTAATTGAATAAACATATGAACATTCAATTACACATTTCATAATGAGGGAATGTAAAATGTCATACATCATTACCTTAACGTTATTTCCTCGTTCTAATACTATAAATATCCATTTTGTGTTGGCCTAATTCCATGACTTTATTGTTTCTAATGAGACCTACCGATGCATTGAGAGTATATAGATGTCCCCACACTTCACTTACTAATTCTAATTCATTTATCATATAAATGGGGACCACCAAAAACAACATATACATTCATATTTAAACTAATATTTGAAATGTAAATAACATTCCCAGAACATTTAGTATAAAAATTAATCATTCGGAGTAAATTGGTGATTGGTTTTAATATATAACATTTATAGTAAAAATAATCATAAATTATTAAATTAAATATGGTATTTGATATCATAATAAAAAAATCTCAATTATGTACTATATTCAATAAGGATGAAGACAAAATTAAATATTCTTTTAAATGATACCATTGATTTTTTTGAGGAAATAATCCTTAAACATTCCAAACTGTCTTTTAAAAACTTGAAACATTCAAATAATAGTCCCTTAGAATATTATGAGAAAAAGGAGACTCATGATATGATATTACAAAGGTCATTATAGGGACCACATTCGTGGAATAAGTGGTGACCACGAAAAATATATAATAAAAGATAATGTGAGATGTGAATAATCGTTATTTTTACTTTGGAAAGAAGAATTATTTTAGAAATAAATTTGTATTTGTCATAAAATCTGATTTTTAGACATGTATATCGCATAAAAGAAGAGTTAATAACATTAAAATTGTATTTTAGGCATAAATGATGACCCAATAAAGTAAAATCATATAAAAATTAATTTTAAAGAAGCATTATAAGTAGAACATTTTTTTTTCATTTTATGGAAGATGTTAAATTGATTTTATCGTGGAAGGGAATGTTTTATTTCCTAAAACCAGAAATTAACAAAGATAGTTTTAAATGATAAAATATGTGAATTAAAAAATAATAATTATGGCTTAAAATAGATTATATATTGCACTTCAAAATAGGTAAAAATTCAAGAAGATCCCTTGATTTGGGATTGTTTATAGTGATGAATTTTGGAAAGATCCTTTTAAAAAAATGTAACTCTACATAAAATAAAGTAGGATTATGGTTGATACACAAATATAAAACATTAAAAAAAATATGAGGATTAAATATAAATATCATAACATTTAATTGTGCTAAGTAGAGAATAAGAGTTACCAAAATGAAAATGGAGTTTTAGGTAGAAAACCCTTGCCATATTTTAATCAATAGAATCATATTCCAAAAAATTAATACTAATAAAATGATAAAATGAAAAAAATTTATATAAATTTATTAATGATATGAAACATAAATTGGTAGTATATATACATCATACAAAAGAAATAGTGGTGGATAAGGAAGATCTCACCAAAATGGAAGTGATATCAGGAACCCATACTTAATTCTGATGGTGTTCTTCTCTTAATCTTAGTGTCATGGGTAACTAAATTAAATTCATTAATTAACTTGTATAGAACAACTCAATTATTTAATTGATTTATTATATCCTTATTATGTTAATATTTTTACTTTTTTATCGGTTTATGATGTTCAATTGTATAGTATGGGAGCGTTTTATTCAATTGAATTTGTGACTAGTTTATTTATATACATGTAAGGATAAACATGTATGAAGAGAATAATTTTATAGAATAGAAGATATATTTTATTTTTTAAAATCATGAATATTACAATGTTTTCAAATTCTTTTGGTTTTTGGGGGTGAAGATGAATCATTATTAAAAACAGTAATGATAATTGATTGGGTTAAGTGGTGGTTTTTATAACAACAAACTCATTTTAATTAGAAAATTAGTATCATGTGTAAAAAAATATTAGAGAACCTAAAATATTTAATTATAAATATATTTTATTCTTTATAAATCATAAATGGTTTCATGACTAGAATTGAAGATGGTAATCAAAATTGAAAACTCATGGTCCTTGAATGTGATAAATTTTCAAATCTCAGATGGTGTTCTCATTTAATGTTTAAATGAATTGGAAATGAGAGATGATAGTGACTTATCCCATTATCATATCAACATTATTGTACATGTATGGTAATGGAGTTTTGATTAAATTTGGATGAAAGGATGCGAGGAAAGAAAATGAAAATAATGGAACATGAAATAAAATAGAAGTTGAGAAATCCTTATGAAAATTCCCTACAATAACGAAGTCACAATAAAAGGAATACTTTTTTCTGAGAAAACATGGTGTCTCACATAATTCATAAATATTTTGGATAGTATGTGGGGATATGGAATGATATATCCCAACATAATACAATTTAAATTTAAATATAATAACATAATAATATTTCTAAAAAAAAGAAGCGTGGTATATCCACATACCTTGTAGAGTATAACCTTAAATATGATGGTTGGGACCTTTGGGGTTTGAGGGAACCATGGGAGGAATCCTACAGAGGTAAAACTCTCATATCATAGAGGATGATCAATTTTGAACAAAATAGAAGGAATTGATGTCTGGGTATTTATGTTAAATGAGATAGTGTTTTTTATTAATTTCAATGTACGCCTCATTAGTGGTATTGGAAAACTCATTGGTTTCCCATGGTATTTTTTAATGGTATTTTCCACTTGGGACACCTCATATCATATTTTAATGTACCCATATTGACTATAATTTATTACTAATTATAATATCATTATGATGTCACTAAACACACTGAAAACTCAAAAATGTATTTTTACTATTCATATAAAACTACAGTACTTTATAAATTTTTCATAAATTTATTGTACCATAATATCAATGTTATGAATTTAAAAAAGAAACCCAATTTATAAAAAATAAATTCTTAAATATAATTCATTTAATTTTTTTAAAAAATAATAATTTATTGGAATAAATAACAATTTTATATCTACAAATAATTTTAAATATCATTGAAAATTTAATGAATATATCATTATCATATAATCATTTGAAAAATAATAATAATATTATTTATAATTTATAAGGAAAAAATTACTATTAATAATGGCATGCTACTATACACAAAAAATATATGTTGATCTTACCAGACTCTAGGAGCCATACATATCACAATTGTGAATGTCCATGTTTTTGAAATTCAAATCACTGTAGCTTCAACATTATATCTAACAAACATGTTATAACTATATCCATTGAATTTAAATGTTTCTGTTTAACAATTAATTATTGTTTAAGGAATTCTATTATACATTTTATTTGTAAAACCATGGGTTATTAAATTATTCCCCCTCAGCAGAATTGCATTATCACAATTAGAAATTGTACTTCAAAAGTTAAATGTTGGTACTTGAAAATTCTCTATTGGTAACACCATATTGATAACTGGGTTAACAAAAAAATTTCATCATAATGGGGTATGTTAAATGCGTAGGTAACAACAAATCAATGCATTTAAATAGGATATCTTTATTGTCTTGTGAAATTATGGACAAGGAAAAATAATCTATCTATACTATAATGATAGAACGTGATTGATAACAGGTTCATATGAATGTTGATTACAATAAAACCATAAACAATAATTCCGAAATAATCATTAATATCATTAAAAATCATTATAAAAGGACCCAATTTTTTACCCTTTTCCTATATTTGAGGAATAATTCCACTATGTAAATGTATAATACACACAAACTTATCCATTTATTTCACATTGAATGACATATACTTACTCACATAATACAAGGTACAACATGTGAAGAATTAATACATCAACCTCTAAATGCTCATACAATAATCATATTAATCCATTCGTTAATGATTAACCATTAAATAATGATTAAACACATTAGAATTAATGTCCTTGAATTTCCAATATGATATTTTCATGATCCCTTAATCAACATTAAGTAGCTATAAATATTCAAATTCTAAACACGGGAATTACATCATCATGAATCCTCTTAAAATATGGTAATAACATCTATTACTGTAAAATCTTATTGGACACATGTTTTCTTCAATATTTCCAAAGCAATATAAAAGTTATTGGATTGATTCCTTACATATAAAGGTGTTGTAAACTCCTTCGATGATAAAAAAAATATCTTTGATAAATCCATAATCAGCTCCAAGGTAGATAGTACTTATCCCAATTAATCATTTATTAATCATTATATCAACATCAATAAACTATTTAGGGCTTTCATTCTATCATCCATGTGTTTTCAAAAAATAGTAACTTTCCAATGAATATCATTTATTTATAACATTCAAATAATGGTTTCAAATCCATAATGAAACATTCGTGGAGTAAAATCATCAATTATTCCACAAATCTTATAACTAGTACATTGCAGACAAATTATTCAAATGAAATTTTTATTGACTAAGAATATTAATCTTTATACTTCAACTATTGTAGTATCATATCATGATCATTATATTGTAAAATAATTTGAAATATATTCCTTTGATGGGGTGGATATGGATTCACATAGTTTCCCAACATCTGGTAGTTAAAGAATTGTACATTGGAAACTGTTTTCGTACCCTTACAATCATGAAAATGGGGTCATTTTTATCCAAACATATAAAAAACTACATTCCCTTCAACCATTTACCAGGATGATTCTTTCTACATTTATCACATGTGGGGAAACCCTTAATTACCTTCTTTATATTGTACATATTTTTGTCTATCATCCTCATTTTCTTTTTCTTTCGTTAAAATCCATTGGACTGATGTAATTCATTAAATACAATTTTATCAAATGATATAATTTCCATATATGATGATGTCACATGGGAGGCAATATTCCTTATAAATGATGTCTTTGGACCATGACGGATATGATACTTTTTACTATTTCCTTCATGTTCGTTTTTGAAGTTCTAATTACATATTCTAGGAACTATTTCTAATCAATTCCATATACTATATTATCTCATAAAATAATGAATATTATATAAATCTAAAAAACGGTATATCTCATATAAAAAATTTATGCATAAAAAACCTAGAACAATACACATTGGTTACATGGGAATCATAAATCATTTGAAATGGAATTTAAAAAAAATATGAATTATCCTAATCATATCTCTCGATGGTGTGAATCTTGGTGCACAGTATTGACCATTGTTGTGTACCAAGATTCCCTGGGTCAGGCCCTAAACTCTTTGTTAGAGTTGTTACTCCATGGTACATCTATTCCAAAACCATGTACACTTATAGTATCCAGATAAGGATGTATTTTATAGAAAGATCAAAATAATATATCACATAAAAAATTAGATGGTGTTCTTATATGTTTATCTTAAAAGTCTATCTCAGTGTTTTTTCCCTATTCAAAATATTCTAAATCTTGTTTACATGATTTCTACTCAACATCCTTTGATACAAACTATAACTCCCTGAACCCTATAGCCTAAATATGGTGCATTGTTTTATTACATTGGCATGATTACAAGGAATCAAATATAGAAGTATTTAATTGATTATCAGACTTGTAATACCATATAACATTCATAAATTCAATAATACAGAAAGAAAGAAAAAACAAAATTAGTATTCATTTGAAAACATACATAACTCCTATGTTATCCCCACACGTCATTCATAATAAACCTCTTAATGTCTTGTAAAATAAAACATAATAAATTTTTAAGCTCAAATTCATAGTAATGGTAAGAAATACGATGGAATATATCCTGATCATAAACATTAGGCATGGTGAATAACTAAAAACACATCTCATTAAAATTATACATTAATACATTATGGAAGGAATAAGAGATGAATAAATAATATCATAATAAATCATACTCATGAGTATTAAATTAGTTTAATAACCTCATGAATATTAAATTATAATTTTTTAATGAAGGAATTAATAATGCTGAGCATTATAACCGTACCCTTAAGGCCTCATCCCAGACCATAAAAAAATAATTTTGCAAGGTCTTATAGCAAGACCATAGTTTTTCTAATGAGACCTACTGATGCTTCGAGGTGCTATAGAACACCCCACTAATCACATAATATGTTTAATTAATTCCATATAATAATGATGATAAACATAAACAAAATATACATTCATATAGAAAATAACATATGAAATGTAAATAAAATACCACAAACATTAAAAATAAATACTAACCATTCTGAGTAAATTGGTTAATAGTGTTAAGATAGGACACCCATAGTCCAAATAATCATAAAATATAAAATTAAATACTATATATTATATCAAAATAGATAAACCCCAATGAATAACAAGACTAAAAAAGTATGTTGTTCTAAATTAATAATCTTTTTAACGATACAATTGAAAATTTCTGAAGGCAATAATCTGTAAACATTCCAAAGTGTCACATACCATCGTAAAATATTAAAATAATAATACATTAGAATATCATGAGAATAAGGAGACTATTTATATGATATTAAAAATGGAAATACATACACCACATTAAAGGAATAAGCGGTGAAAAAGTCATATATATCATTAAAACTAAAGTGATATGATAAAAATCCTTTTTACTTAGGAAAGAAGAGTTATTTGGGAAAATCATTTGTATTTTTTAATAAATCAGATTTTTAAATATATATATCCAAAAATATAAGAATTAAAATCATTTAAATCATGTTATAGGGATAAATTATGTCTCACAGAAGTGATGTCATGTAAAAAGAGAATTTAAAGATACATCAGAAGTAAAACATTTTAGTGGAGTTTAAGAAAAATAATAAATGGATTTTAATGTGTAAGGGAATGTTTTATTACATAAAAAAATGAACCAATATTGTATTTAATTATTAAATATGTTTTCTAACCAATATAAATAGTTATTAAAAAATATATATAGTGCACTTGATAATAGGTAAAATTCGAGAGGTTCCCTTGATTTGGGCTTGTTTATCAGGATGAATTTTTGAACGATAATATTAAAACATGTAACAACATATAATAGAAAAAATGATTATGGTTGGTATGAATACATAGTACAGTAAAATAGAGTTTACGTGGAGTATTTTTAATATATAATAACTTAATTAAATTATGTGTATCATAAGAGTAACAAGAATGAAAATGGGGGTTTGGGTAGAAATAACTTACCACTTTTCAATCAATCGAATCAAATTACATAAAATTATTAATAATGTAATTATACTTTAAATACCATGAAAATAGTTTTATTCATTATCAGACACATATATGGGTCGTATATATACACCATACATATGAAATAGTGGTGGATATGGAATATCTCACAAAAATAGAGGTGAGATGAGGAATCTATTACCTTATAGATTCCCATACATTGTATAGAAACTCCTAAAACATGATGGTTGGGACTTGGGGAATTAATTAAATCTTGTGAGGACTCCGAGGGAGGTAAAACTATCAGATCTTAATTAATGAATAATTTTTAATGAATGAAAATGAAAGGATGTGTTTTTATTTATAGTAAAACAGAGGGAGTTTTTTTATTAATTTCAATGGACACCACATTAGTGGTATTTTCAAATAAAAAATCTTTACCAAGGTATTTTCACATGGTATTATCCACTTGGGACACCTCATAAGATATTATAATGTACAGAAGTCCACCATCATTTTCTATTAATAATTACATCATTCTGATGTGATTAAACATTCCAAAAACTTGAAACTGTATGTTTACTATTCTTTGAAAACTAATGTATTTAATAAAATTATCATTAATTATGAATAACCAAATATAAAAATATGGAATTACCAAATGAACACCATTTTTTGAATATAATTTTTTAAATATGAATAATTTTATTTTTAAATAAAATGTAAATTTATTATAAAAATAACAATTTTAAAATTATAATTCATTTTATATCACCTTGAAAAAATAATTAAGATCTCATTATCCTATATACATAAGAAAATAAATAATAATATCATTTAATATTTATAAGGGTCATATTACTATTCATATTACTATTAATAAGGGTTTTTACTATTCAGCAAAAAATGTATTTTGATCATATCAGACTCTAAATACCTTACTGATCACTACTGTATATGCCAGTTTTTTGAGGTTAAAATCATTGAAGAAAAATATAATATCTAACATCCATGTTATAAATATCTCCTTTAAATAATAATGGGTTTGATTCCATATAAATAGTGTTGAATTCATTCTATAATAATTTTATTGGTGTAGAAGTTGAGATGGAATTGGAAACTATATTTCTCCCTCTGATAGTAGTCTATGAGGTGGTTCATGTTATCCTTCCTCCACTAAATCATATTTAATGAAAGTGGATAAGATAATTTGAAATGATTCTATCCAGTAGTATTAAGTAATCATGAATCAATAAGCCTTTTCTTTATCCAAAAACATTTTTAACCCGTTTTATTTATTATAATATCTCTTTTCCCACATCTCACAATGTGAGTATGAATGCAAATCCATGAAATGATTTGGGTTCCCTAGATGAATCATGGATCCCCACTATAGTGTTTTAACCCTAAAAAAAATAAGTGTCGAGGGATGTGGATACACCATTTTCTCTTGTCACTGATATGATCACTTCTCCTATTACCATAGAGAGGTATGTTCATTATGGTAATTCCAATGGTAAATATTAAAATTTTATAGTCTGGCTACTAAATTTCATTGATAATATATTTTAGTTTCATCTAGGGCACCTTGGGACCATATAAAGACTAATGTTGACACTATGATTATCACTCAATAAGTTGTTCAGGGTCTAAAGTAATCGAAAGCAGGTGATATACCATGTCCAAAAATGAATAATCAGAGAATCTCTATCGAGGATAATACCATGGTATTGGGACAATCATATATGATAAAAGGAGTCTTGGAATGACCTTTGATGGAATACTAGAACATATAAATATTCATACTAATATAGTGTAATTTAGAGAACATAATAGGTAATTGAATGGATGTGAGACATTGTTTTTTAGTGAGACATTTCCTTTTATGTCTAATTCTATAATATTTACTACTTGACAAGTGTAGCTCTATATATGGAGAATTTCGTAATGGCGGAGCATGAATAGGATATCGATACCTATTTGAGTCCAACTATTGAGGGGGTCTAGCTTAGGTTACCTTCAGATGAGGAGTCTTCTTATGCCTTGTTTGGTGAGTACGAGGCAGATCGGGGAGAGATTACCTCATAATGAGGATCCAGTTCAAGCATACAATGTCAGGGATGATAGAGAGAATGCCACCAAACTTTATAACCCGTTACTAGGTGAGTGATAATTACTACTATAATGCTCCCATATTTCATATTTCATCTATCATTTTGAGGTAAATGATGGGTATTGTCCACTTTTCGACATTACTATCAATTTGGTTGGTTCTAAAGGTGTACCTTTGGGCCAGTAAAGTAAAAAAGGAATAAAAAGTCATCATTGATAGGAGGGGATGAGGCATGGTGCATCAATAATTTAATTAATCCCAGAGTACAATTCTCCCACTAAAAATGACTCAGATTTGGATTTGGATATAATGAATTCTCATTATATAAAAAATCATGGATCTTGGTGGGATATATTTAAAAGAATCTATGAAAAGATTCTTGAATATGTTCCTTTGTTAATTCATCGACTTTATTTACTATGTGGGTGTGCTTGGATACTAAAAAATTGATAACATCATGATTCATGTTGCTATGAAGGAAATAATTCACAAATGAGAAAATGTTTTTGAGCACCATCAAGAATTCAATAAGGGGAAGATTCTCGTCAACCCTAATGATTTCTAGGCTTCATTATCCAAGGTTTATGCCAACAACACAATTAATATTTCATAATGTAAAAAAAATATTAATTATAAAACCATTCAACTATCTAATGTAGTGTGAAAATATTGTATTTATATAGTTTACCCAGAATAATAAACTATTCCGTAATTTGGGATATGATCTCTAGTATCTTAAGTCAATGTAATAATTTATCCATAGACCACTCTCTACAAGAGTTGGATTCATTACAATTATTAGGAGAGAATGATCAATAGGATATACAATAATTATATTATGAAATCATATATTTAGGTATATATCACTATGAATAACTTTATAAATTAAATATATCTATAAGATTAGATGCCATTTTTTTGTTTGTTATAGATTATGTTAATTTCATAAAAATACATCCATGTCTAGATACTATATGTGGATGTGGATCCAGAATAATTGTAACAAGGGTTAAAAAGTCCAAAAATATCACCTAGATATTTAAATCCCTCATCACCTCTTGAAAGAAATGTTTCCTTGCTTTACACTTCGTTAGACACAACAATGGGACACTACTGGGACAATTCACGGTTTCATTTTGAGCATCAAGAAGGAATTGAATAGATGGTGATTGTAAATGACCAATCTTAAACATAAAGTTTCTTGGAATGAAAATATATTGTTGATATATAGATATCATATAATTCATTTTATGTTCTTCAGTATGATTAATTGTTATCAAACTATTTTATTTGGTTTTTGTTAGGATATTATACCAAATGGAATCATGATAACATTTAATATTAAGGATAATTTGATGAATTTGATTAAACAAATGGGATGGTAAATGGAGTGACGAATATATTGATTATATGTAATTAGTTATCTTAGTGTATTATTTATAACCCATACATTAAAAAACTATCCTACTAACTAAATAATAGAGTTATTTATTTTTATAAGAGTTTATGTAGTGGTTACCATAAAGAAATAAAGGCTTGGATTATTTTATATCAGAAATGTGGAATGAGAAAATGAAAATATTGCATCAATGGAACATGAAAATATTAAATGTGTGGGAAAAATGGGAATAAATTATTGAATTTTCTAGGAAAATTGACGAGTTCAATGGAGATAAATAAATTTCATCCTCAAGATAAAGTTATATATAATTCTATTTAATGTGGTGAACATAGAAATTTTCCATGTTAGTTCCCACCTTTAAAGGGTAACTCCAAGATCATGGAATATACTTCGTTGAAATAATTGGGTTTCTGTATTAAGGTATTCAAATTCAAAAATTATACTGTATAAGTATTATTTAAAAATGGTATTTTTTTTATAAGAATCGTGAAACATATAAGTATTGTGTAATGTATTTGTAAGAAAATTGGTCTTAATCAATAAATAACTATATAATTATGTATAATACCACATGTGTATGATTCGATGTTTGATAAAATTTTTAAATCCATGGGAACATCATCTAAGTATTAAAGTGATGGGATATTCATGTTTTCAATGAAATATTGGGAGACATTTCCTTTGGTTCATGTATACATCATCCTTAGGTTCAACAAGAAGTTTTATTTGGGGATGATTTATCTCATCATAATTTTAATGATATTATAACCATTATCATTAATATATTTATTGATTATAATGAAAAAATATAAAATTATTATTATATGATTTCATGGTGAAAAAATAGCGTATTGAAAACCATAGTGATTAAAATGTGATTTAATGATTAATGTTTTTTTAGATTCATCATTATATTTTCATGAATTTAATATTAGATTCAATAATATAGTATTAGAAATTAGATAACCATCATGTAGGATGAAAAACCATGATATCCTAAAAAGATATGGGTCATGAATGAAATTCTTAAAGGCTAAATGTGTGTCAAACCATACACTATCATAAAATATGTAATTGTTAGTCTAATTTTTTTTACAAAAAATTTTTTACTGATATATGTATAGAATAGATTATATATATTTTTTATTCAATTGAGGTTTCATTGATTATATTATTATATAGGATAACATTTTCATGAAATTATAATTTGGTTAAGTATTTTGAGTCTTAGTAAAATACTTTTTACTCTTTTATGGGTATTATGATACGTTAAAGGTTAATTTTATTTCTTTAGGCATAAAAATTCATTTTGGATATTCATTTCATGGATCTTTAAATGAATTAGAAATTTATTAAATCACATAAAGATGATTTTATAATGATTAAAAAAATTAAATTATTTAATGTAAGTATATTTTCTTTTTTTATCTCACTTAATTGTCAAATAATCCCTCAACTACGTGTAAATTTTGTTGAATATAATTTTTATTCTTCTATCTTCATTTATATTTAGTCACTAGTTTGTTCATACATCATCAATATAGGCTTTATTAATCATTATAATTATTTTCATCATTCAAATTAATTTAATCAATGATTAATATTAATCTATACAATTTTCAATTATTTTTTCATGTCAATAATTTCACTCCCAAATATTTTTTCATACATGGAATATAAGGTATTTTTTATTCCTAATGAATCTTATACATCCCTTCCTCTTTTATTATGATGAAGTTATTTTAACTCTATTCATTATGTGGGACTTTACTAAAGTTATTTTCATATGGGAAAAAATATTTATGAACATGTGTTCATATTTGGATGTTTCAAATTACTAAATGTTGGCATAATGTAAAATACCTAGATTTTAAAAGAGGTGATTTATGTTTTATACCCAAGAAACCATGAAACACTGATCATAAACATCCCATTATTTACATTATTTAAATGTGATGGTGATAACATTGATGTTAAATTATACGATATGAGTAGAAAAAAATAAATTATAAAATTTTGATGTTTTATACATTTATCAAATAAATACATTTATTATCAATTGGTTATAAATGAAAATAAAAAACTTTTGAAACTATAAGAAATAGTTTCCCAGTAATAGTCTTCATATTTTTATTTTTTTTATGTCAAATTGAATTACTTTAGTCTCTATTAGTTTATAATTTTATTTTATATTTACATATTATTTATTCAATTAAATTTAATATATTTCATATAATAATATTGATAATCATTTTACAAGAATGAATCAAGTTTTATACCTAACAAAATTATTTTTCTAAAAACAATGTTCATTTTGTTTTTCAAAATTATATTAAGACTATTTTAACAAATTTTATAAAATTTATTTCAAAATTATAATTCTATATTTTAATTTATCAAGTCAGAATTATCATATATTGATTTTTTATAATTTAATCTAAAAGATTAATTTATTGATGAATACTGAAATAAATTAATATTTATTGAATGCATCATTTTCGTTTAAAAAATTTAATAAGAAACATTTTTCTTTAAAATTATTTAAAAGTAAAATAAGTTAAATTATATTAGAGTTAATTCAATTTATATAATTATAATCCAATTTATGTAGAATTTGTTTATAAAAACATTATGTATTTGGGAATTATTTTCCTTTCTAAAACCTAAATTTTTATCATGTTTATGGTTTTAATTTTGAATTATATTATTTAACTTTTGTTAATTGAATTAGATAAATAGGATTCTATATTTTAAATTATAATAATTAATGTTATTTAATATGGTCAATGTAATTTTTTTTATAATTTAAGGTAAACACAATTTAAAAAAATTTCCACAGTTAAGGATAAAATAACATTTTGTGCATTACAGGATCTTCTATGAAAATTAATTTTCAACACGAAAATTATATTTTTGGGATACTTTTGTTTAATACTCATAATAAGTTTTTCAAATTATAGAATAATTTCTATTTATTAGTATTCATAAAGGAGAAATTACGTAGGAAAAAAAAATTATTTTGGTAAAAACTGAAATGAAAAAAATATGTAAACTCATTTGAGAAGAGAAAAAAATATTTAAAACGTGTTTATATTTTTTTGGATTCTTTTATCATATTTAAATAACATTCAACATAATATTTTTTAATTTTCCAAGAACATGGTGTTATAGTAACTTCCCAATATTGCATAATTGTTTTATGGTTAGAGAAATGCTACTCCTCAAAAATAATATAGTGAAACCCCATCCCCTAACTTATTAAAACCAATCAAGAAATATATCAAAAAAATCCCCTCCAAAAAAATTCACAACATTTTTACCCACATCCACATTGTGATTTTCTTCCTCGATGTTGTGTCCCTTATTTTTTGGACTAGACATAATTCCATTGGATTTGGAATTTTTGTATCACTTAATGGATGCTCTATTTTTTATATCGTGCTTCATAATGATATTTAATGAGATAGAAAACATAATGTTTTTAGATATATTTTAATGAACATGGGGTCCCTCAGGTATCTCATTGTTTTTTGGAGCGTCATGCACATAGAACTCATGTTTGGGCGGACTAGTAAGGGAATACAGTTTTTATGAAATCCTGAAGCCCACCGATGAAAACCATATGAAATCAACACATGATAATAAGTAGTCCGGAGGGGATGTTCATGGTTGTCAAATCATTAAACCAATCCAATAGATGTAGTTCCACATATGAATTGGGTTATCATTTTTCACTTCACTATTAGAACATGGTTAGGTCCAAAACTACAGTACGACCATGTTAGGTAATTGTTGATGAGTAGTGGTAGCCACACGGCTACCTTGTGGTTTGAAAAACTAGGAAGAGAAACCATAATTTTCAATTTTTTTGGGGTGAAATTACAATTTTATCCATATTTATCCTTAAAAACCAGTTTTGTTTTTCCATGTTGTCATCTATCAATGTTGGTCACTCCTCTTGACAATACGGGTTCCTCCATACCCTAACCAAGGGATCCAATTTCAACTCCATCAAAAGTCATATTCAGGTTTCTTCTAACTCTACGGATATGCATCTATATAATCTAGAATACACTTGATTCCCTTCTATGATTATATTACAAAATGATGTTAATTTTGGTGTGAGTTTGTTCAACCTATTTTCTGGGTGAATGTATGTTTCATCAATATAATCATAACTAATCCAAATAAAGCATTCATATTATACTTGTTGGTCAGCCTATGTATGTTATAGGTAGTCTATCAAATTCTCCAAAATTGTCATTAATTTTTTAAAAACATTCTTGTGACACCAATCTGACATACACATTGCTTCTTCTAAATAATAAATTGGATTAAATTACATTTCGTAGACTAACATAGGATCCCATAGAATTCACCTAATATGGTCAGTGGTTATGACCTTGGCCTGGACACCCCTAAATTGGGTTCACATAATTTTTCATTTATAATTATTGAGTATTCCATGTTTGACTCACCCATTTCTGTGTGCCTTTTTTATTTATGTGTTATTTAGAATTTCTTGCTTATATAAATACCATATTAAAGTGAATTTGTTTTTATTTTTTTGGAATTGTATTGCCTATATTAAGATAAATTATTTTATTAAATAACAAGGTCATGTTTCATAAAAAACCGTTTTTTGAGGTATGATATCTTAAAATAAAAAATATTATGTTTATTGATTGTTGTTTGGATTCAATAATATAAAAATAATGTATACTAATAGTTTGGAGAACCATTGGTTTGTTTGGCATGAGGATAGGTCTATTCCAATGGTTCTGGGAAAATAGTTGGTATGATTCATATGAAAAACCTATCACAATTTTTTCATAAAACCCTTGGTGTAGGTTATTAAAAAAAACCTGGCATGGTTTGGATCCCATATCCCCCCATTTATAATCCAATGACCTAACCACTAGCCAAACATGAAATTTGTGAACATAATTTCATATATATATATATATATATATTTATTTATAAGTAATTTATCTTTTGATTTATTTAATGTTAATTAATGAAATATGAAATTAAATAATGTGTGCACCTATACCAAAGGTTCTCAAAACCATTGGAATAGACCTATACCAATGGTTTTGAGAACCGTTGGTATATACACTTTGATTTCTTGATTTATACTAACTGTTTTGGAGAACCGTTTGTATAGATCCATCATATTGAAATAGTTTGGGAAAACAATTGTTATAGGGTCACTATATTGGAACTATAACATGGTTTATGGCCAAATAAATTTGTATAGGTCCATAGAAGTGGCCTATACAAATGGTGTTGGCCAAATCGTGGGTATAGGTCCAAATTAGTGATCTTTACTAATAGTTTGGCCAAAACTGTTGGTATAGGTCCTATTTCTACAATTGATTGGTGTAAGGAAGTGTTCATGGGCCTTGTTGGTTTGTAATTAAAATATAAAATTTGATTTAACCCCTCGTTTAGTAATCATGAATTGTGAATTATTTCTCTTATATTATTTGCCTCATACTTTTATACATGGTTTTGATAGGTCATGGTAACATACATAGCCTCTTTATTTATTTAAGGATGAATGTAATAAGTATGGTTTAAAATAATTGGCTAATGAGTTATGGATTCCATGAGTGATACTCTATTTTTCATTCAAATAATGATGTGGGTTGGTTCATTGTGCACGTGCATAGCTTCACTGATGAATTTTCCATACATTATGGGTTATACTATTACTCTAGGATGATCTCACTATGAGTTCGTATTACCTCATTATCAGTGATACCATTTGCCTTTTGGTGACACCATGTATGGGATCATTGTAAATATGGTTTTACCAAGAAATGAGTGAGACATGGCCCCCTATGTGAGATATTGGTTTGGGGTCAAGGGGTTTTTATCTCACATTATTTTTAGTGTTAAATTGTGATAACATACATGGATTTCATTGGACTGACTCTGATGATAGTGTGAATTGTGGTTCTCTTAGCTCGATCCATGGGATTCTAGTCTAGGTTCACCTAAAAATGTACAAGGGTACTGATTTTTTAACATGGGTAGTCACTTTTTTAGACAAGGTTAAGAACACATATTTTTTATCCAAGGGACACAACTTCCATAACAATTCATTGGATTTTGGTTTAGTGGATCACAATATAGATATTTAATGATTAATTCATTATCACTTCTCTCATATTTAACATTTGATAGTTCCTATTGTTTTAGACCTTTTTGATTTAGGATGATGTTGGTAAGGTTGGGCACAATGTACATGGGGAACCAGATCTCAACGAAGTTATTTATCTTATTTTACCTATCAATTTATATTTTATATTCATCTCACTACTCATTTTATAATCTCAATATAGACAATGATTTATCCTCCATTAAAGGATTCCAACTAAACATATAATAGACCCTACTAAGGCTACCATTTCAGCAGGGTAGCCAAGAAGATCCACTTGTTGACTGGTCATTAATACTTGACTTGTTCTTTACATTTATCTAGAAGTTGGGTGCATGATATTAAGTTGGATCTCTAGATTCTTGAGGATCTAGTCTTATTTATTTATTTATTTTTTTAAATTATACTACATTCAATACTTCTTCTAGGTTTTATATGTTGCGTAATATAACTTTCATGACGTTTTATATATGAGAACTAGTTATTTTTCTTCATTCATTATTTTTATCTTCCAATTCTATATCATTTAGTATCAATTCATCTTCTATATTCCATTGATTTACATATGATATACCTCTATGAGACTCCGATTTTTAGGGTATACTATCCCACAATAACACCATTAGACTCTCACTAATATTCTATAGCATCTAGTATATAGGGAGGGGTGATTCATGCCATGTGATGATTGGTCCAATTAATGTTTAAATTGTCAATCGGGCTGGGACATTACAATGTGGTATGAGACGTATCATTGCTATTATCCTACTATTATGGGATTGTAGATAAAATACAGGGAATGTATGAATGATTTTTAAATAGTTATTTCAAGATGTGATCAACCGACATATATGGAAAAGATTAGGTGTACTGTGATTGGATTATTGTTCTTGTTGTTCATTATTATAGTTGTTTTGGATATCTCTATGAGTAATATGATTATTGACCATTTATTACAAATTTATGAGATTTTTAATATTATCCATTGGCCTAGAATAGAAATTATTATTCATTTCATACATCAGAATAGAAAAATATGGATTGAGAATCCTTGTATATTCAATGACATGTAGAATTAATTAATAGATTGTTTGAAATTGATGATGTTCCCCTTTGGTTGTTTCCATTTTGTTATATTCCATTCTCTATATCATTGAATCTTGGTTAGATTTAAAATATTTAGGTATTCTATTACATGCCTAAGTATAACATGTTTATATATTTAATTAATAATTTTTCCTTGAGTTTTATACAAAGATTCTATGATTTGAGTTATGTGATTAGCAAGTAGTTACTATTTCCTTGGTTATCATAAATACCTCCGTGGTTAATTGTTGTGTTTCTTTTTTTTCCTAACATTGTTAAAACTAATGAAATTTTTATATCTAAAATTAGTAGAAATATTTTATATTTTTTAATTGGTTTTGGTTGTTACAATTAACTAATCAATTATGACATGTTTAATCAATGATTCATTGGTTATATGGATGAAACATTTGTGGTTGGTGTTAAATGGGACCAAACATTCATATTGGTAAAGGGTATAGGCTCTTTGTGAGTTGGATCAGGGTTTCACATATAATTGAACCATTTTAGGCATGCCATATATATGTATACATATATAAAAAATTTATAAATTTTAGGGAAATTTGATTTTATTTTAATCTTGATAAAAAACCAATATTGTAATATTGGAGTCGTCCAGAACATGTAAGGTGTATTAGGACCTTATAATTTGAATGGTGGAAGCCCATAGAACAAAACAATCTATTATGGTCCTTTTTAATGTAACTGTTGTCAATATAAATGTTGTTTAATATTGACCATAGATGATTCTGTTTCATTAATATGGGATGTACCTCCTTTTGTTGTCCTTATGACCTGCAGGACTAAATTTATAAATGAACAACTGACCTATGTATGTTAGTTGGAGTATGCTTCTAAAGAAGTGAACCACTAAGGGTGTTTTAAAAAATAATTTTTAAATATTTCCCATAACTTTAATTGAACCAAAATGGATCAACATGACCCTCATAAGATTCCTTTTTAGTCCTTAGTTATTAACACAATGGGGGTGTGATTATGTTATGTGTTGTTGTAATTTTAAAGTAAATGTGGACACATATATGTTTTTTCATGTAAATAAAATTTTTCACCCATTTAGTCTAAAAAATTTGTATTTATTAAAGCCATTTACATATTTTAAGGTCCATTTTTTATGAGGCCCTGGTCCATTAAAATTCCAAATTCAACCTAAAGGTTGTTTCCTCAATAGATTTAAATTGAAATTTTATTTATCATATCCAAATGTGAAAGATTATAAATAAATGATTTTAAAAAAAAATTGTGGATAAGTAATAAATTGAATAATTATAATGAGATGTTAATAAATAACTAATTCATATAGTGTAATTTTAATATAACTTTCATGTGATCCTATGGTGTTGTGGAAATAAGTTCTAAGTTAATGACCATTTAAAGGGTGTTTTATCCTTAAAACATAATTCATGTAATGTATAATTGAATGAAATGGGTTTTTTGTTTAATTCTAGGAAATGTAACCAACAATTGTGTATTTGGCATGACCCATGTCTAAGGGTCGTTCAGTGTTACATTAGTGTTTCCTCAATGTATGAACAAGTGTTGTCCATAGGCATCTTCTATTTTAGTAGAATCAATTTCAATGTCCATTAATCCTAGTGATTACTTGTATGAATGACCTCATTTTGGGTCAAAGCATTATGATTCATTGATGGTAATGCACATTAGTTGTAGATCCCTCAAATCATTAGATATCATTATAATTTCATAGGAGATGTTCCTATTGCATTTTATTTTTTGTGGGTTGTTTGTCCCTCATAGGACTGATAGATTTTAAATGTGTTTCCCTAGTCTTCACAAGTTGTTATTTTTAATTTACTCCCTGTTAATGAAGTGATCATTTGTTAATTCTGGGTTTCTATGGGTTATACATTGAATGGTAATGAAAAAATTATAGGTAGGTCTTGGGACACTCTCTTATTTTTCCACTTTAGTTATGGATGACTCGATGCATCATCAGTCATGTTAATTTTCATATGGGGTAATATTGATATGCGTTAAAACATTTTTAGTACATATGATTCATTAATTCATATGGTTGTTAAAATTCTGGATAGTATTGAGGATCTTCAATTACCTCATGTAATATCAAATAGTATATGTTGGTGTACGTGATACTCGTTGAGTTGTTAAAAAGGTGATAACGAATCGGGTGAGGTTGGTGGAATTATTGAGCCCTGAGCTATTAAGTACTTTCTCCAGTCATCTCCATATTAGAGTACACTATGAGAAAACGGATTCAAACGTGAACTAATTCCTAGGATGACATTCTAATATGACATGGTGTTTGACACTATTATTAGTGGTATTTGATTTTTGTCACAGTGCTATGGTGAATATTTAATTAAATCAGGAGGAGAGTCACATGTACTTCTAATTGTGAATAAAATATAGTGCTTGTAAACAACTATTTTTCTATCAATTTGGTTTAAATCATGCTATAGTGTGATGGAAACCTCTATAACCCATAGTTAGTGGTCGACGTAGTGTATTCCATGGGATGAGGTAAATACTTTAGTAGATCTGATGACAAGTACAGACTTATTCTAGGGATAATTGCATTAAAAGATTACTAGAATGTCCTCATAGAAGAGGCAATGTGACCATGGGATGAACATTTTGAAATGGAATGTCAAACATAAAATCCCTGATTTCTAGTAAAAATATTCTTTTATGTTGGTTCCAGAATGAAAGCATAATGATATTGTGATTTTTTGTACACATGACCTATAAAGAAAATTATGATTATGTTTGGACTTTTTTTTGTTACTATTTATTGATCACTATATTCCTCAGCTGGTAAAAGCATCCTGGTCAGGTTATAAAAATGTGTCAGCAGAAGTAGTTGACCTCTTTAAGGAATTTGACTAGTGGTGGTTAGAATATCCTTCTTTTTTTATCAATTACGAAAGGATAAGATCCCTTCCAAGATCATTTTTTATCCATTAGATGACGTGTCTTGAAAACATTTTTTTAATTATTCAAAACCTGATTGCATACTATTTTTCTAATAATGATCATGTCACATATCGTGACATCATCTGAAACACTAATAGAGGGCCATTTATACATCTTCTTAAGCATTAAAATGCAATTGGTATTGGTGTGTAATCAAATCAATATGTTTTTTAATATCATGGCTGATTTATAGGTTTGGTTTGTACTGAATGATATGTGGTTTTATTATGTATGAACACCTTAGATGGACTCATGGACACCAGATGTTTCCTTTGAGTTGATTACTAAGTTGATGATGAATTTGGGTCAATCTATTTTCCTTTTATGTAGATGTACTAATTGTATCAACATATTACATGTAAGAATAATATTTCCCCCTAGATGATCTCATTGGATTCCACATTTCAACTCTAAGGGTTATTCAGACCTCTGTTATGGTTGGAAGGGATATTTAAAATAGTGGAAACACAATTGTGTTGGATCGAGAATTCACCGATGTCTGTGACGAGACAAAAAAACATTAATGTTGTTTTTATCTAGACATGTCACTAGAATCATTTTACAGGATTCAATGAGTGTTCCCAGAAAAATTCACGATTCTAGCATTTGAAATGAACCAAGCATCTTAGACGAGTGTTTTGAGGGTAGTCGACCAGGTGTTTCTAGACTTGATATCCATCTCTTTTGGAATTCTCGATTGGTGAGGGGCCACTAAATGTAACATTGGTTAAGATTCATGTAATGTGTGTGTCTACCATATATTTTCATGGAAATGTTAGCATGTTCAATTTAAATTATGTCGGTTTATAATCGTCCCTTTGATTTTACTAGGTCACTTGTCCTGAGCATCATTGGAATGCTATGGGAAAGTCTTGAATGATAATTGTGATGATAGAGATACCATGACTAAAAATTGGTCCTTGAATTATATAATATTTTTATGATAGAGACAATGATGATATCATTTCATGGGTAATATTGGATGATATTTCCACTATTTTGGTATTTTTTTTAAAAATACATTTGTTGGCTTGAGTTTCTATGGATTATGTGTCATGAGTTCAGTTAACACTCATTGGCCTGTAGGGAATTTGGAAATCCAATGTGAAAATTCAAAAAATAATTTTCAAACTAAGTAGGTCATGTGATTATTTGTTTAATTCCCCATGTATTCTCGTCTATGGAATGATTTAAGATGGAGACATTATAGCATCCGGTGTAGTTAGACCATACTAAATTCCAATGTTTTTTTAAATTTTATTTAATTGGTGGACAATATGTTTTTTAAAAAGATATTTGGAATGGAATTTCCTTATTTATAACACTTATCTTTCTTTTTCTATAATTTATTTATTAAATGAAGGTACCTTTTTCTGTATCAATGAACATACGGAGTGTGTGTCCTGAATAAATACTATTTAGGTAGATTGGTAATGGTGTACTATTTTTCTACAACAATGAGGTCCTATAGTGAAAACTATTTTACTTATTTAGGTGAAATGATGTTTCCTACAAGGGCTATACATGTTTTCCTGAACCATGTTCCTATCAGTCATGCTTATTTAGACATATCTAGTTGGTATACATTATTCGGTGCATTGTTGGAGCATTGTTTGGTAAAACTATGTGTTATAACTATGCATGGTAATGGATCACAAGGAGTGGGTGTCATATAGTTGAGGTGCGATTTTTCTAACCATGCAGCCAAACCATGATACATAGGTCATGATGGAGAAGTTTCCTGTTTACCCTTAATTACCATCCAACCCCCTTTTTATCATTCCATATCCTCTAGCTGTGTTGGGTTCTCCTCTTGGTTATGTGGGTTCATCCTCTTCCCTAAGTTAGGGATCAATATTTCTCCTCCATTAAAAATCAGGATTGTGCTTCGTCAGTTACTAGGGATCCGCATCGGTATTCCTTAGAATCATATTATTTATCTTCTATGTTTCTCTTATGATATGTTTCACTATTTTCTATGATCACTGTCATAATATTTCCAGAGAAGATGTTTTTTTCTTCAATATATTCAGAACCAGGAAAATTAAATCCTCAATATTGGATGTGTGAATCATTCGAAGAATGATGTAGGTGGGTTGTAATCTTTTCATCATGTTTCATCATTCTTAATGAACAATTTCAAGTTTCCTATATAATACATACCCGATGTCACTTTAAAATTGTAAACTTTCATAAATTAAATTTCATAGACCACATTATAATACCTTAGACATACCCTAATATGGATTCTAGTTATAACCTCAACATGAACCTATTTAGGGATGTATCTCTTAATTGTTCATTAATAATTATATATTCTTTCAAGTTTGAGTCACCCAATTGAGTGTGACATTTTATTTATTTATTAAATTTTGATTATCCATTATATTGTGTTGTAATTGGATTACCTAAAGTTAATTAAATGAAATTCATCATAAAAAATTCATTTTTTCAAATAATTCACCCTTATTGAGGTGTGATATCTTCTATAACAAAAATGATAAGTATATTGGTTGTTTTTTTATTGTTGTCTTTCCTAGTGCATAGGTTATATTATTTTTTTTAATATTAATGAAAAATGTTATTGACCTTACCCTTTTGTACTCTTGACTTGTGATGTGGTTTGATAATATATGCAGCCTCATACATATCTCCATGGATATGAATTTGAATGGTTACATACATTCAATATTATGTTATTTATTTTTAGAAGAAATAATGTACAATTTAAATAATAATCTAACATGTTATGGATGTTGTGAGAGTCCTTTCGGTGTCCACCCATCGAATGTCAATGGGAGTATCATTTTTCATGTATTTACCTTCATTGACGATTTATGGATACACTAAGGGAAATATTGTTGTCTGAGGATGTGCTCACTGTGAATTATTCTTAACTCATTATGATCTATAATTGTTCTCCAGGGGAGACCCCTTGGAATGAACCACATTAAAGACGGTTGTACCAGGCCACGAAGGTGACTAGGTCCCACACATAAGTTACATGTATATGATCAAAGGTATTTGATTGAAATTTCAACAAAAATGATAATTTTAAGACAATTTAGGTATTACATTTGATGTTATCTACTGGTATGAATCATGTTTCTACTACTAGTATGATACATGGTTTCTTTGTTAATGGTTACCATGGACGATCCTAGGAGGATGCATATTTAACATGGGTAATAACATTCATAGAAGTGACTCATAACAAATTTTTAGAAATCCAAGGGAGACATCCAAAAATATAAATATCATTATTGGGTTTGGTTTATCGATATATAATGGTTTTAGGATGATTTTGTTATCACTACCACCATATTTCACTTCTTCTGGTTCCTTCTCATTCATAAATTATCGACTTATGAAGAATCACATGTGGTTGGGCTAACTATTCTTGAGGAACTTGATCCCGGATTGTTTATTTATTGTATTATTAGTTGCTATATATTTTTGATATCCATCCACAATACTCATTTTATATGCAAGAGTTGTATTATGACTTCTATGCCCTTGGTGGTGGCCTACTGATTATAGATCAAACCTTTCTCTATCCTCCAATGAATTGGGGTACATGAGAAGATCCTATTTTTCATAGATTTTAAATCCTATTATTGTGATGTCCATTGAAACTTAGAGTTGGAAACTCATGACTTACTTGGATCATGAGATTCTAGTGGATATAATCATTAGGTTTAGTTTTATATTTTTACATTATTCTGTTATTTGTATTCCTTCATGTGTGTACTTGTAGAATCATATAACAAGAATGTTTTGTAGTATTTTTATATTGAAGATATTCCATGATTCATTATTTTTATGATACACTACTATGATATTAACTATCACTTCTCCTACTATTTTTCATTAGTTTAGGACTGATGAACCGCAATGAGATTATGATATTGAGGGAGTAATCTCTACAATGTACCAATATTAGATCCGGGCTACTAGTGGGTAGCCTCTGGCATACATGGAAGTGTGATAGAGTCCATGTAGAAACCAATATGGCTACTGGTTACATATTCAGTCAGGTCAGGATGATACACTAAAGGACAAATCATTGATTTCTTAATTATATATTGAAAAGATATTTCTCTAAATTATTGTAATAGTTTTCAATATGATACTTCTTTTTTTACATATTATTATATCACCGTCAATTATAAAATAATAATTAAAATATAATAAAAAACACCCCACATGCTAGTATGTAATTATGTTTATGGAATAATATTTATCCATCTCTTACTCAATTAAATGGGAATCGGATACATCACTTGTATGGGTGGAAGACTTCTTCCATGTTAAAAGTTATAACCTGTTTTCCCTCACAGACTCACATGGATTTTCATAATGGTGGAATTAATAAATAAATATGATATGTGTGATATGATATTAATTATTTAAACTAATATATAATCTACTTCCATACCATTTCACCCATTAATTGAATGATACCATCATTTTGGCATACATACAGCCTACCATCTCTTCAAAGTGATGTGATTCATTTCATATGAAATTATTTCATGGATTATTGAAAAAATATAACTATTTAAATATATGATAATTATAACATTAATATAATTATTTATATGTTGTATCTATATCTTATGTGAAATAACTGGAACATAATTAAAAATAATGTTTGAGAAAATAGAGGAGTTAACACCCAAGACAATGACAATAATTAAATATTATTAATGAACAGGTGGTTAGACATTTTAGTAGGATAATATATGTCATTGTAAATATGAATATAATTATATTATAAAGTAACAAAATTATAAAAAATTCTACTTTAGGATTAATCATGTTGAAATAATTGAAACCAAGAGTAAAGGAACATTGTCCCAACGTCCCTTTATTAATGTATATTTTTATATAACTCACATAATTTATTTTATACACAGTGTATACATCCCCTTTTACATCTAATATCCTGTTTAATTCGTATGTAATGGTATTTTATGTTTCAATTTGAATTTTATCATCCACGGGGATTTTATATGGACATTACTAATAGGTAAGTAATTTTATAACTCAATTTCATTTCATTGTGTTATGTCACTTCATTATAATATTTAATAATATATGATTATGTGTTTAACATGTTTCTATAATTTTATTTATCACATAAAAAAGATTTATATGAATTATATTTTATAAATATTATAAATTCCTTTACTAATCCCCACTTTAAAGGTATGATATTTGTATGGGTTTTAATCTCTATTTCCATTCCATTGAGACATAATTGTTATTATGAACCGACTAACTTCTATGAGTTTTATCTTCAGACGGATTGATATTTTATATCATGAATCTATTTATATTAATTGTATATAAAATATTCTTTATGTTTAATTTTTTTTGTGGGTTATAATTCGATTTTTATATAAATAGTAAGGCTTTATGATTTAATTTCATTGTAATCAGGGGTTTTCATTCATGAATTTACATTAAAATAAATCAATTAAAAAATTTATAGTACACCTCTTTAATTTTCATAAAATCTACTTATTCATGAAATGTTCAGGTAATAGTAAAATTTTCATCCCTTTGGTACTTAAAATAAATGATATAATGTTTTTATGAAAAATATATTTATTTCGATTTTTTACAGAAATTATTGTTCTTCCATATCCATAGTTTATAAAAATACATAAAGAATTTTCTTAATATTAAATAATTATTTATTAATGGAATTGTATTCCCTAGTTTTAATATATCATTCCACAAGGTCGCGTTGTTATGGATATTAAGATGTCAAACATTAAGAATTAACTTCATTGATAATTTTATTATTATTATCCATGCCATTAAATTAATTGATATTGTCCATGGAAGAATTTCATTATCATATTATTTATTAAATCAGATGTGTATTTAAATGTTTACCTTTATAGGGTAATTATGCTTCATTTACTCAATATATATGTTGTTTTATATATTCGTTACTGAATATTTGAGCCAACCATTATTTTGGTTCGTTTATCCAGCGTATGAAGAATAGTTATTTGAATTTATTGAATGAGGCTAAATATTTAATTTTAGTAGTTTTTATTTATGAATTCAAATATAATGTAAAATTAAATTATGTATCTAGTTTCCAGATAATAAAAAAAATTATTTTGGGATGTGATCCCTTTTATTATGTTCAAATATAATTATGTTAAAAGAGGCTTCATGATGCTAGAATCAGGGTCTTTACACGGTAGGTGTCCTATTTGAATTTTCCCAATTGTTGGATCGATTATCATATGCATCATTGTGATGAAAACATTATCATCATTGTGTCACACCCAACATGGTAATCTTAGTAAATAAATTATGACACAATGGATTGGTTGTGCATGATATTCAATCCCACCATTGGATGTTCTCCATATCTACAAGAAATAACCCTTTTGGGTGTTTTTTATTCCATTTTTCATTTTTCATTATTATATAATAAAACACCCCCAGAGTGAAGTTTTTCTCACCCCCAGAAAAGTTGTAAAAATTGAATTACATTATAAAATTTTTAGTTAAATTATTATTGATGAACATTATATTTTAATGATGTACTAATTGACCCATTTTAAATTATAAATATTTCTATTGGCCATAATCTTGTAATGGAATTGAACCAATATCATAGGAGTGTTAGGTTCCCATTTAAATGAGATATTTAATTAACTAAAATGAGATGAGCGGTAACATCAATGGACACCAAATTAGTTAATTTTTTCTTATAATTGTAGTCGATAATGAGATGAATTAAATAATTTTTTTAATAATTAATACAATATCAAATCCCAATTTAATTTATATATTAATTATGATAAATTTTATTTTTAATATGTACTTTCATGTCCATTATATCACGTAAAAGTGATTTTTTAATGAAATATATTTTACAAGGAGTGAGTATTAAATCATGGATTTTTCAGCTGTCTATGCATAATTTTTAATGAAAAATATAATTTTAAGGGAAATTACAATATCTATTGATGTCCTTGAGAACCACATGTTTTATGATATATTTTTCCATGGATTGTTTTATAAGGAACTTAAAACAAAATAAGTTATATATGTTTAAGTTGTGTTGGCTATTTATAATATCCCCATTCACTCATAATTGTTTAACATGATGATCAAAATTGATAATTAAATTAATTGGAAATGATCTCCATCATTTTTATTATTAAGGATATGTAGAAATTATGTAAATTATCATATTTTATCTATACATTTGTCAATGGTACCACATATAAACAATTGTTATGTTTCTGGTCCTAGAACACCATATAATTACTTATTGATTTATTTGGAATGTACCAATTATCATTACATATAATCTAACATGTCAAACACGATGGCCCACTCAATTAATTGTATTATTATTATTTAAATAGTTACGCATAAAACCAATTATAAATTAATAGAAATTGTGTATATTTATCCCACTCACCCATGATTTTGATTCATGGATTTATTTCCTTCATTATGATTTATTACATGAACCAATCATATAAATATTTTTGGATTCATTGGTCTCACCTTGGGTCCTATAAGACTAGTGATACACACTGATTCTTATGCTTATATATGTACTCCCCACGTATTTATCGACCATTTCTCAAATAAATTAAATTTTAAATTATATATTACAACGAAAAAAATCAAAAAAAATCATTTTATATGGAACCAAATTTTTATATTAAACATGAAACACCAACATGGTGTACGATACATGCAACAATGAGTTAGCATACGATACATGCCAAACATTGTTTCAACAAAACATCTTGTTTTTTATAATTATATGAATTAGATAATTATATAAATTTTATTAAACATAGTTACATGAATATTAATATCATTTTCCAAATATATTTTCAAATTAATTTATATAAATAAAACATATTTATAATAAAGGATATGTTTTTTTGGTATTTTCCGTCAATGTTCTAAAATACTCTTTTCTCGAATGAACTGATTTTAGTTTCCTTTAGGAAAAAATAATAATTTCATTTTTTTAATCATTATGAATTTTAATTTGGGAAAATAAACCTCAATTTTTAATTTATAATTTATAATTTAACTTATGGGTAATTTTGGAGATTTTTTTAATAAACATCATTTATTGGTGAATTGTTAAAAATACAAGGTTTAATTAAAAAACTATTTTTAATTTAAATTTATTATTATGATAAATTATATTTTAAATAGTTTTAAAAGTTTAATTGATTATTATTTTTAAATATTAATCCAATAATTTTCATTATAACCAATTTCATAGTGAAATTGGATATAAATGTTAGCAATATTTTGATCATTTTTAAATTGAAAACCAACATAGTTTAACTAACTGAGGGATTATTTTTAAATTTATTTCTAAGACATCTGTGATCAGAATTTAGAAAAATGTATTCCTTGTTTTGAATCATTATAATTTATAATTTATAATAATTTAAACATTGTTTAAGTCCAAAAATATTCATGAAGGTGATAAATATTATTTACATCTGTTAAGAGAAACATTAAGTTAATAAAGTACAAAAACAAAAATATAAGACCCAAAACGTTCTACACACATGTACCAAACCCATTTAATGGACAATAACTTTCCATGATACATAAATTATTGATTTTATATGATTTGGTATGACTTTTTAGGTAAAACATGGTTATACATAAGTTGTTTTCATAAATTCCAAGTGAATCTATTCCCTTCCCTTAAAACAAGACACAACTTATACCCACTTATTCACACATCCTAAGCATCTTGAAATTACCAAACACTAATAAATTATGCTCCCTATTTCCATAACTTCCTCCTAGAGTCCTCATTTTTTCATAAGGACACTTAATGAAGCCTTTGGGATCAAACCAAAAGGAGATACTAATTAAGAGGTAACATCTTATCTCAAACTAATTTATATTAATTTACTTCTCCAACTCTCTACAATATTCATTACATTACTATAAGAAAATTATATTATCATAAATAAAATATTATTTTTTTTCATTATAAGGTATTGACATTCTCTTACACAGACCTCCATCAAATTGATATCAAAGATACAATTTATGTCTACGGTGAACTGCCATATCACTAAAGAATTATTATTCAATTCGTATTTACTACCTCTCATGGGGGACATTATGATGGAAATGTTTTTATATATTTCAAATATATTTTATTTTTTATTTATATAACATTTCTTATTTTGTTTAAAATAATCTTTTAAAATTCAATTTGGTGTAATTATGATAATTTCGTCTGAGGAAGTGTGGACTACCCCCCCTCAAAGCGACGTGATTTGATCACACAATATATAGAATCTAGTAAACAAGGGTTTAGTGAAATTATCTTACAACAAAAATAATAAATCTTATGAAATTATATTATATTCATATTCAATTTTATTTTATTTTCTTTCATTTATTTTAATAAAAAATTAAAATAGAAACATCATTCATGCGTGCGTACGAATTTCCATCTCTATAAATAGTGTACTAATTTTTGTACATATTTATGATATAGATTATTATAATATAAATATAATTAATATATATTATATTTATATCATGATTTATTTTTTGGAATCCTGTTATAAATATAATGACCAATGATATAACAAATTTGGACAGATGTGAAGAACAAAGTGAATATTTCCCGAAGTGAACCCTTAACAAATGTTTTTTTAACAAATGGGTAATATAAGGTCAAAATTAAAAAATTTATGGTATTATGTTTAATAATATAATTCTGTTAGTGACATATAACAAACTTATATATATTACAAAAGAATCTTGTATGAGTATAAAGAGAGTCAAGACACAATGTAAGGGGATATCGTGTCACTATTTATTCCTATTAGATACATGATATGTTCTCCACTCTCTCCTTTTGTATGGTAATTGTTGAGCCAATGATTATATTCTATGTATCATATAACTATATTTATGTGTAATAACATATAAATTTTATGAGCATTCAATATTGTGGTATATGTTTCTAATGATACAAAATTGGTAAAAATGTTTTGTCTGGATTTTCCTTCAATTAGACACCTGTTTTGTTAAGAACCTAATCTTTTTTAGAGGTGTATATACACCCAAATTACATGTTATATAATGAATCTAAATTTTATAATGAATTTTTAATATTCATGTAATTTCTTTTTCTTACATAGAGTGTAAGATCCCACATTACCATGATATAAGTGTTTATTTGGACAATCTCATCGCATTTAGAGATTGTTTACGTTCATGATTCCATTGATGAAAGCATTTGATACATATCTTGAGAATACTCATGGGATTACTTACCCTTTATATAATTAGGATATCGTTATTTGTTAGTACACCTTTTTTCGATCATTGTTAATTATGAAAATATTTTTATGTAAAATCTTATTGTCTCTCTCTTTGGTAAGAATACTATTATGTTAAAAAACATGTTTTAAAAAAGGATTTTAAAATTGATATCAAAGTATCCATGAAAACAAAATTCAAGGAAAAAGTATTTTAAAAATGTTCTATTTTTTCAATGTGTCCTTTTAATGTTTTCAAATATATTTTAAAATAAAAAGGTTTTCATAAGGCTTCATGTTATAAAATTAAATTTTTTCAAATAAAAATGATATTATATTCATGAAATAAATTTAAATGAACTTTAAAAATTATTTACCATATAATATAACATGATATGTTTTACTAGTGCCTTTTTGGTTAATCTATTCAATGTTTCCATTTATATTATTTTTCTAAATTGATTAATTTTTGATGGATTGATGTATATGAAACTGGGTTCTATTTCACATGTTATATGATTTTAAAACCCACATCATTTCACATTTTATGATGAAATTATTTTCAATACTTTATATTTCCACATGATTTTATACGATTACGTGTTTATAATACTAATTTCATTTCATTTATTATTATATTAATATTTATGATATTGTGGCACATGATTGAATGAATACACTATGAGATTTGTGGGACTAATATCTCCCTCCAATTCATTGGTAATGATTTATAACTCGTGGATATACTATTATCTTATTGGTAATGAACCTTTACTACAAAAATGTTAATGAGAGTGAACCATGACTACTGGTATGGTATGAAGATAATACTCATTCTACCAAGATGGTATAGTGGGCGAACAATTACTACCAAGATTTTATTTGGAGAGAACATATACAACCGAGGTGGTATTGGTAGAGATGACAGGTATACTATGGAAATAATACTATATTCGTAGCTGGCATTTAAAATTCTATATATTATTCTTATGTTATTTTTCATCGATTTTGATCTTTATTTCATTATGATTCATGTCATATGAACTGCTAATATTAATTAGATGATTTATATGATGTTCTTTGATTTGAGAGGTATGATATTTTACATTCATCATCACATTCTCATACCCTTATGTTAATGTTTAGGATTACGCATATCCCATTTTACCCATTCTGATCATCTGAGCTCACCCATTATTATGTTTGCATTACTCTTTGTTATGATAATATGTATTGTGTTTATGTATTCAAAGAAGGGTTCTAGTCCAGAATAACCTAGTGGGAGATGATTGAATCTCATTTATGCAAAAGTGATTTTGTTTCCATCTTACCAAAGGCACTATACCAATTACGGTCTCTGAGAGTCAATTTTTATAATGGGTATGTATTCAGAAAACATTATGTACTGTTTATGTTTAGAATTTGAGGGTTGGAATAGTTGGTATTAGTGAAAAGGTATAGATAACCATTGACATCTATGATGGGAAAAAGTAAGTGATAACCCTATGTACATATCTAGAAAATAGTCTAAGGATATTCGAATGTAATGGAAAATGTCATTGAATTTGGGAGAAGGATAGTGTGTGTGGTATCCATGTAATACATCCCTATCTAGATAAAATAATTTTATGTGGCACTATAATAGATGTGCCAGTGGAAGACAACTCTAAAAATATATTCTAGCCCTGACTTGGGGTAATCCTGTACACCAAAATATGCCTTGCTTCACACCTACATTGACACTCCTGAGAGATATTCTTTGGGAATTAACAATATATTCTTGAACAATTATGATTTATTTAAATATAAGTTGGATATTAATAACCCAGTATAAAACTATGGTTTCATAATTCAAGGAAGGTGTCATAATTTAGAAATCATATAAGTGATTTTTCATTATTTTGTGGTACCTCATTATGAAATGTATTAAATACTCTATAATTTTGGTATTTGTCAGCGGATGAAACCCAAAGGAACTGTGTTATTGGTGAATGCGATGAGCAATGAAATGATTGTAATCCTAAGAAACCAAATTCTATGTGGGATATAATGAAAATTCATGATGCTATACTCACAGAGTATTCTCTATATATGAATCATTGTGTACATCCAAGTGAAGAATGTAGGGAACACAATTCTATAGTGTCTTTCATAAGGAAACATCCACATTCATTCAGAGGGTCTTCTGATCCAATTGTTGCTAGACAATGGATGGGCACTACTAAAAATATATCATCATTTATCTATTGTTTGGAACATGAGAGATCATTCTAGGTGTAATTTCCTAGAAGGTGAAGCAGATAAGTGGTGGAATATTATCAATAATATTAGGCAGTAATATGAGATTGAATCCATGGATCGAGATAAGTTCATGAACCTATTTTTCAATAAGTAGATTCCTGGAATTCTTCATACCAATATAGAGAAATTATTCCTTTTGTTCAGGTAAAGGAATATTGAATCTTTTGTTAAATAAGTGTTTAATTTGACAAGATATTTGCCGTATGATTTAGCAGTTATCATCCAACATGAATGTTAATTTGAAAGGTTATTCAATGGTTTAATGCCCAGTCACAAATATCATTGTCTATAATATATGTTAGTTACTACATAGTAATTGGGAATTTTGAATTACCAATTGAAATGGTGGTTTGAGTCGCATTTGAATCCCATGATTTTCAAAATAATAGGAATATAGAGATCAGTGGAATCAATAAAAACCATGAAGAACGGATGATGGACTTTCCTTTATGATATATGTGTGGGAAGAGGGATTGAAGAAATTTACATATGTGTTCTAATAATTTTTTTAAGGGTGTAAGGGAAGTATATAAGGACTTTTATTGACAGTGTTATGGGATTATGTTAGCTAATGATGTGAATTGGGAAAAATCCAAACATAATGAACATCCAATAATTCAGTGCTACTAGTATTTGGACAATAAGAATTTTTAAACCACTATTTAAAACCCATGGGATGGTGCTGATGATTAATATCAATAACCTCTCAATTTTAGGGAAAGATGAAATCCCATGATATATCAATTTTTAATGGGGGTGAGATAATGATTTGATGAAAGATACACATACCATCCACTCTAGAACATTAATGTTCATATGTGATTCTAGATACACCCACTCATTAATATCTATATAATTTTCAATGGCTGTTAAGATTCCTAAAAAAATAATTAGACGTGGAATTAGCAGTGAAAACCCATATTTGTATAATGATTTCATATCAGGTTTATGATTAAAATAAGGTTTATGTTTATGGGAATATGCATCCTATAAATCTTCTCATTCTTCATTTTGTTGAATTTTATGTAATCATAGGAATGTATTGGAATTCCCTGAATAAATACAACATCAATTTTCAAGGAATGGATACTACTTTTGATATTTTAAACCCTCTTGTGATCACCCGTCAATGTGATGATAACCATGAATATATAATGGATATTACATCCACTGAATGGGTATTAATTTCCATTAAAAGAGATTTTTCATAAAAAATGTTTGGGGAGAATATTGAAATCTATGGCATTCCTATTGTATTGAATTTTTTAGATATATTTATAGATTATTATCCTAGTATTCCACCAAAATGTGAAGTTATGTAGTTAATAGAAATTATATTTGGTTCACACCGATTTTAAAGACTCGTTATAGAATGGCCCAGATTGAGTGGCTAGAATTGAAAAGAAACTCTATGAAAATTGTGATAAGTGATTATTTTGTCCAAGTGAGTAACCTTGTGGTGAAATAGTAATTGTTATGAAATATAATGATGGATCAATGAGACTATGAATTTATTTTTTTTAGTTGAACAAGTTCACAATCAAGAACAAGTATCCTCTTCTATCGATTGGTAACTTGTTTTATTAACTATGCAGAGCACAATAATTTTCCATGATTCACCTTCTTTCTGGAAATCATTTTTTATAGATCTTGAAAAATGATATACCCAATATATAATTATATAAATGATATGAGTACTATGAATATATAGTGATTCATTTTGGTATTACTTATAACCCTACAATCATTATGGATTCAATTATTAAAGAATTTAATGATTACATCGATGTTTCTGGTAGTTTTTATAAATGGTATTCTAATTTATTGAATGAGAAATTATGATCATGAAGATCACTTGAGATTTGAAATAGTGATATTAAGGAAGGAGAACATGTAAGAAAAATATATAAAGTGTGAATTTTGGCGGTTAAAGGTTTTATTTTTGTGTCAAATAAACTTAATAGATGGTATAACAGTATATCCATCAGATATGGAGTATATTGAATGTTGTCCTTGGCCAATAATTGTGATTGAGTTCTTTATAATGCTTGGATTATCCTGATACTGTTGATGGTATGGGGATAATTTCTCCCATTTTTATAATCCTCTAACCAAATTATCGTGGATGAGTTTCATGTTCCTCTGGATTAGTGGGTGTGAGGAAAATTTGATGGAATAGAAGAGAAGGTTGGTTAGTGCACCTATTCTTACATTACTATATAGTGTATATGGTTATTTAATCTATAGTGATTAATCCAAGAAGGTATTGTTATTTTTTATTATGATGAATAACATTTTAATCACTTATGAGTCATGGTATCTTAATATTCATGGGAAAATATACCAAACTCATGATTTAGAGTTATCCATGGTAATTTTTTAATTAATTATATTTATGCATTATCATTTTGGTGAATAGTTTGATATATATTCTGATCATAATATTCTAAAATATATATTCACTTAGAAGAGGATGAAAAAGTTCACAAGAAGATTGTTAGAGTTGATAATGGAATATAAATCCTAAATATATTACCACCTTGGGAAAGAAAACAAGGTGTCTAGTGATTTGAGTCATAAACAACATTATAGCTTATCCATGATGAGGATAAAAATGTTCCAAAATTTAGGGATTTACAAAGGATGGATCAATAAATACTAATTGAAGGGGGGAATATTATCTTTTTCAACTAAATGTTGAACCCTATACTCATGTGATGGTTATGGGAGAAATGAAAGAATATGAAGAGATAATAAATAAAGTCAGAAATGTTCCGGAGAGTGACCGTGATCATGATGGAATAGTAAGTCTCATGAAACATGTATGTGTCCCTTCCATAATTGATTTGAAGAAGGACTATTTAGATGACACTCATAATTCTTAATTCTATATTCATCCTGAATGTATAAAGATGTATAAGGAAATAAATAATACTTCTTGTGGGATGACATGAAGAGAGATATTGTAGAGTTTATATAGAAGATTTTGGTATTCCAGAATGTAAAGGCTAAAATAATTAATTCCAAAGGGTTGCCAAATCCATTACCCATACCATAATTTAAATTAGAGAAATTCACTATAAATTTTTTCATTGGACTTCCATAAACCTCAAAAGGGTTAAATCCAATATGAGTGGAAGTCGATCTCCTTACTAAATCATCCAAAATTATTCCTACCAAATAATATTTCTCTATCGATCCAATTTCCGATATATATAGTAAATAACTATTAATGTTTAATGGAGTACCATATTCTATTGTATTAGACTACGATCAAAGGATTACCTCAATGTTCTACTGAAGTCTTCTTTTTGTACTTGATATAGAATTTATTTTCTTCAATATATGAAATCCTTAAGCATTTTGGTCATTCTGACTGAAAAATTCAAACCCTATGGGATATGTTGAGGTCATAATTTTCATATATCAATGGAGGTTCGGATTTACACCTTCCACTAGTTTACTTTTCTTACAATAATACCTTTTACTAAAGCATTCAGATGGCACCATTTTAAAACCTCTATTGGAAGAATTTTAGAGAACAAACGTGTTGGGATGAGGATTGAGAAAGAAAGCTATATGGCACTGAGATTGATAATGATATATCTGAGAAGGTTATAACCACTCAGCTACATATCAATGTATCTCAAAGTTAGAAGAAAATTTATGATGATAATAGTCGGTCTGATCTATAAATGGAGTTGATCAAATGGTGCTTCTATGAATCTCAACCTATAATAATGTTATCATAATATTGATGAAAGGGAAACTAAGACATATTTATATTGGTCCCTTTCAGATTATTTATCATATATGGATAGTATCAAATGTGTGGAAACATCATCCAAATCTCTCTAAATTTCAAGATGTATTCAATGCATCCCTTCTGAGGATGTACATACTTGACCCTTCCCTAGTACTAAACATAGAGGTCGTACCGCTGGAGAAGAACCATTCATAAGAGGAATAACATGTTTAAATTATAGAATGATGAGATAATGTTATATAAAACATGGAAAATTATAAACTCTTCATTATATGATATGTCATGATCCTTCTCTATTTCTCCCATGTTGAGTAAATGTGTTGGGTTTAGAATGTTCCTTAACAACATATAAACCTATTAAAATCCATGTAAATAAACCAATGGTAGTTGGAAATATTAATAGCGAGATATAAATCTAATTATATTTGAAATTTAAAAATACTCATTATATCATGGACATAGCATCTGATTCCCAAAAAATTATTACTCTATTAAATTTAGATACATTAAAAAAATTATAATCACCAATGTTGATTTCATTTTCGTTCCTCATATTATATGCATTGAATTGATACCTTCTTTGATATATCATTAAATTATTCAGGATAGCCTGAACCATCTCATTTTTCACCTCATTGACTTCCAGGAAAACTGAAATAATTTCGATAATAATATATCAAGTTGTTTTTATAGAATATTCATTCCCTAAAAAGGTATATATTGTTTCATTTTCATAATGTGTGGAATTGATATCTGAAAATTTCACTACATTTTGGTATCAGTCACATGTTCATTGGATGTCCTGAAAGGATTAACACATCATGTTCTATAATACATGGATAGACAATTCCGATTACAAATTAGTTTTAGGATGATTGGTAATACGTATCTACAACTCAACATAGAGATTCTTTAGAAGAAATATAAAATAGATATATCATAATTCAGTATCATGATTAAATAAATTTGAGAAAGATGCATCATGATGTCTCACAATATAATTTATATTGATTCATGAAAAACATTCAAGGGCCTTTCCCTCCATTATTTCCAATAAATGTGAAGACTGAGTAAGTATGTCCACAATGATCCATATATCATCATTTATTTTTTAATTTATTAAGTAGTCTCATTGATATATCAATCATGATATCATCCAACATCAACATTGGTATATGTATATGTTTCATGACACCCTTTGGAAAATTTCTCTCAACCTCTACATGTTCAATCCCCAATTTTTTTCACATATTAATCAATTTCCCACTTTGTTGTTTCCATCTAAAGGATTATTTTATATCCGTAAAATTCATGAAAAAAACAATGTAAGGTTTGATTTATTATCCTATTCATGAAATTACCACAATATCTTAGGTACTGATTTTCTGCATAATCATTTTCCAAACATCAACACACCATCATATTAGGAGATATTTTCAAATATACAATCTTATTGGCCTTATTTATATTTTGTATACCCTTATCATATTATTGAGACATCATTATATTTTCAATTAACAACCATTTGGAAATTATGTGTAAAATTAATATTGTGTACTTATTAATTACAACAGTAATTTCTAAATTAAAAAAATTAATGAATATTGGATCCTTATCCATTCTCATCATGGGAATAACTCTATGTTTTTTACTTCTCAATGCATCATCCAATGTTTTCATCATTCCAGTGTACTAGTGTGATTCACAATCATACTATATGAGTGTTTGTATCCACATAATCTCTCTATTGATGATTAATTTTTTATTATAATTATACTTCATTATTTAATGATTTTAATGAAGTCACAAATTTTACTAAAAATTTAGTGACTCTATATATTTATTGTGGTGATTGTGACTAAAAACTCAAAGTTATTAGTTGAATATTTTTTTCACATGCTTCCTCAAAATACATGATGAAAAAGAAAAAATAATATCATTCTATATAAGGACACACCCAATTTCATTCATTGAATCATAAAATCATATAAAAAATCATTTTCTCCAGATGGAAAGGTCACAATTGGAGAGTTGCAAAAAATTTCATCCATTCATATAATTTTTCCCCACAATACTTATAATATGTTAAATTATACCATTTATATGCCAAAATTGTTTATATATTATTAGATAGAATCTGGATAATCCTATAAAGTTATTCATCCCAATTATATTTATGGAATCATGACCATTACATACGTAAATAATTTATTACATTGAACAACATTTGATAATTAAGAGGATTGTCTTTGGATTAGTTTCAATGAAATTTCAAATGAAATACATGTGAAACATAAATTTTTTTAACACACTCTAAATGAATCTTTATATATTCATCATAGGTATCTTTTACTGCACCTCATATTCAGAAGACATACATCAAAAGAATGCATGGATAATAATGCTCATTAAATGAAAACAATGGGGAGATATTTTACATGTCATCTTAAGTCATTAAAATTTTTCATGACTACAGGATCATGAGCCATAACACAATAAAATTATCATGAATAATAACATGAAAATATGTGTAAAACAAAATAAGGATATGTTAATTTTTAGATCACAATGGTGTTATAAAACATTATTTTTAGGGTTATTCATGATGATATTTTCAAACGTTTCATATACAGAGACTACTATATATCACCATGTATTGGAGTAATATCAAGGAACAATCATAATTTATATAAATACATATGTGACTCATATATCATAAGAAATGTTTTTATTAACCCATTGTAAGAAATTTACGAGTTTCATCAAAAGAAAATTATATTTGTAAATTCATAAAATACATGATAATTAAAACATTGTTAACCAATGAGAATGGATGAGTTTTTTATATTTTTAATTCTATAATTAATGATTGATGGTTATATCTTGGGGATTAATCATGCATAGTGAAAGGATTTGGGAATTCATTGAATATGAATATTTCATGAAAGAAACAAAAAAAATTACAAAATGAATTTTGTGTGTAACATGTAAGCATCATGGATTAAGCAAAGGGAAAATGATAGGGAATAAAGGACTCCCTCTAAAAACTATTTTCGGTATAATGGGATAATAAAAGTTAAATGGAATAAAATGTCTTCATCATTTATAATAGAGACCATAATAGAGGTAATATAATGTAAATAAAGAAGACTATAGTACAATTACCATGGGGAGTAACTTTCAAATTACTGAAGAGGGTAAAATAGAAAATAAAAGACACCATGGAGATATTTTAGGAATTGGAAATAATAATAATTTCTAGAATATCCATTATTTACTAGAGTGGAATTAGGTATTTGGGGGTCTTTGTAGTAAAAAAGATTGAATTGTTCAATAATATATAAATAATCCTCTCATTATTGATGGTATTATAAAATGAAAGACCATGGTATTTACCTTGGTTACAAGACCATATTTTAGGAACATATGTCATGTTTTATAATATTATAGTTTATTAAAATGGAAATACTTTATTTATTTATAAATTAGATATAAAAAATAAATTTTCCACAAAATATAGTTTTTAAATTCATAATTCCCTTTTAGAGATTGAAATGTAAAATATAGAATTGGAAATCAATATAAATATTTTAAGATAAATATTATTAATAATAGTCAAAATTGGGGATGAGGTATTATTTTTAATTAATAGTTAAATTATTAATACATATATATGAAGACATAAAAAATAACGAAAACATAAAAATGTATTTTTTTATTTTCACTAATAAATTATATATTTTATAAAATTATAAAAACATAACACCAACCTAATATCAAAGTTATAATTGAATATATTATTTTTATTTAATCAAAATTAATATCTATGTAATAGAATTTTAAATTTTAAATAAAATTTCATAATTTATAGAAAAATTCATGTTACAAAACAATAGTCAATATTCTGAAACATATAAATATTTCTTGGAAAGTATAAAATTATTTTATCATTTATATTTAAATAAATATTGATTTATATGACTATTTATAAATAAATAAATTTGATTTAAAATATATAAAATATATGTGTTAATCTATTACAAAAGTATTATTATATTATATTTTTATTCAAAATTCAATGTATAAAATTCAAATTATATTCATGTGTATTTTGTTAAATTAAATAATAATTAACATGAGGTTGATGAAATTTAGTTTTATATAAAAAAATTAAAATTAAAATTTAGATTACTATTTCACTTAGAGAATTGGTCACCTGATGATTGATAATTGTGGGTTGGGTTGGGTTCAATCATTCGTGACAAGTTCATTATTTCCAAACTTTTTCTAATGGGTTTTTTGTTGGGACCTAAAACACTCATTAGCTCTATATCCATGGGTACCATCATTCCAAAGGAAGGTGTTCATTGGGATTTATGACCAAAGATTCTTATTAAATCACATTAGTTGAGACGGTGGATGGTCGAGGTCATCATACAAATTGGGTGAATTTTTTCACACCTAGGGACTCTCTTATAGATTCATTCTTTTTTTTTCTGAATCATTTATTAATTCCCAAATATGAATTGATAACCCTTAAATTTAGATTTAATTACTAAAATGAAAAAAATTTTGAATAATATTTATGTATCTTAGGTACCTCATAAATGGATACATCTATATGTATTATAGTATTTCAATCAATTATATCCTTTTATGTTCTTCATAGAGTTTTTAGGTCATTATTATGACGATTCGTGGTTTCTAGACACTCTGGGGTGTGATCTAGAGTGTATCATCATCTAGGGTGAATAAAGTTGTTTTGATGTTGGGATCCGACCTATCAACGGGAATCCTACATATCATTATGGATGGAATCAGAACCAATGTAGTTCGGTGTCCCATAACAGGTCACATATTACACTTTTAGACATGTGATGAGGACCAAAATTTGTATTTTAGTGTCACATTTCCATGACTCATAGGTGGATTGTTCCTAGTCACTACTTGTTGTGGTACATATGGTGAAGTCTCCTGGGGAATCGTGATGTGATGTTCATTCTTTAGTTGATTTAAGAACTAAAAAGATTTTCATCGAGAGAGAATATGGTTAAATTGTGTTTTGGAGTTTTTAACTCAAGGATGGTTCATACACATAACTTTTGAATAGGAATCAAATCCCAAGTAGTTTTATTATAACGAACCTTGCCTATGGAGGCTCTGTGCAGGGTGGTCTTGTAGATGATACTTTTCCCTTGAGATGATTTAGTTGGGTGTTATTCAAGAGAAATATTCCATATGGAATGATCAATGAGTTTTTTATAAACTCATAGATTGTAGGGTTGTTTGTGAATGAGTCCAAATTAGGAGGCCCAAAGATTAGATTTCATGGCTTACGCATGAGAAGGATTCCCATTAATTTTGATCATTTTGTTTGTGTGCTATGTATCTTGGTTATAGCAAGAATCAAGGTTTTTCTAGTTCAATAAAATTTCATAGATTATACACTATGGATTCCATGGTGAATGGGGGATATGATATTGGATTTCACTTGAGGGGGATTCCTTAAAATTTCATTACATTTGGGATAACTTCTATAAATGATTCCATAGAATAGTATAGTTGGGAATTACACCTAAAGAGGATTCACATGGATTAGTTATGGATCATGTGGATTTCGTGACCACTGTCATCTTCTACGCCCATGTGAGTCACTGTTAATGTGAATGAAAATATATAATGATTGATCCAGGAGACTATAGAATTAACATTCCTCATAGGATGAGTACATGGACATGATGACCTAAACCTATTGAATTACTCTGAAGGAAGGTCATATGATAACTAAAATGATGATCCTTTGCAAAAACATGGATCCACATGTGTGGGTACCATGGTCATGGCTACACATTATTCTCACAAGTCATGATGAGTGATTTTGGAATGTGAAAAAAGTCAAAACAATGATCTGTAAAACTATACACATCTCATCCACTATGAGTGGAAGAGGATGGGGTGATGAGATTCCCATCCCATTTCCTAACACAATACTTGGTACGGGGTATGGAAACAATGAAGGAATCTGTTGAGAGTGGGAATGGAGTATTATTCTTCCCATTCAATATATGAATCAATCACCAAGTGGGATAGGAAGAGTGGGAGGGAAACATCATTTAATAATGCTTAAGGGATTACTCTGGGATGGGTTCCATGAAATTGGTTCTGTATCAAGGGTGGATAATATCATTCCATTTTGTATGGAAAATCAATCATAATCATCACCCGCTTTTTTGGAAGTACATGATTTAGATTATAGAGTAGAAAAGGGGAGAACATGGTCTTACCTATTCTATCTGAGACCAGAATCTTCTTGAAACTATTATAATGGGCTGGTACCTCATGGAAATGGGAATAAAAATCCACATTCACCCAAATGACCATAACCATCTGGTAGGAAAATGGATGGAATCCTTTGACTTTATGAATACAAATCCTATTGGGAGACACATTGGTGTTCCTTTTCATCTGGTTTAGACAGTATAGACATTTTTAAGGGATTTAAATTTGAACAAAATGAAAAATGGAATCCAAAATAAGATAGTACCTATCAAAACGGCTTTATAGAGGGCATGCTACTTTGTTCATGTAGGATAGAGGCTAGGGAGATTTGTTGGTCGACCCCGCAGGAAGCCCATAGCGAGGAAGAGGAGGCTCACATAGGGGGATCATTGATCTATTGTACCGTGTTGATGTTATGGATTCCATGTGTGACATCCATCCTGGAAAACAAAACTTAGAATGGGAATTTATCAATCCTTCAAGGGCCTCCATAGGTGTTTCTAGGTAGGGCTCATGTTGGTTCCTATTTAAGGATGGGGCCTCATGCTAGTGTTTTTCCACTATTGAGGAAATGATACCTCACACATAGTATCTTACCATGACAATTTCACAGTCTAACTCACAAGTACCTTGAGCACCGACGATGCTTTGTGGTATATATGAAAATGGGGATTGGATGACTTTCAAATCCTCAACCTTATTCATTTATATTATTATATTCATTATATGGAATCTATATTTTTATCAATTATATCCGTTTTATAAAATATAGTGTCAATAAAAGACCCACACTAGGATTGGATATGATAGAAATAGAGGGGATGGTCCTAAGGTGAATGGATGAGAAGGGTGGATGGATCGTGGAGGTAACCCATGTCAGTCACTTATGATATTAGTCCATCTAGGACTACAACATTGAAGGGGAATATATACGGTCCACATATAGGGTCTTATTCACTTATAAATATGGTCCTTATTTGAATGGTCTATTATCATGAATCTTATTTTTTGGTCACTCTATGCTAGCTTCCCAGGTAGATAGTCTACACTGCCATATTTTTTACTACATAATTTGTGAATACTAGTTGCATATCTAACTTCATGATCCATATTCCATGGTGGGTGACTTATGAAGTGATCATGGATGATGGGCATTATTTAGTCTCTTGTGTGAGATCTATATGTTAATTTATTCCGTTATAGAATTTTCTTAATTTTTGTAATTTTTTTTGAGTGGACTTGTTGTTAATAAAAACATGTTACTTATTTTTTATGTTCAATGGCCATTACATTAAGAACATTATTTTGTTAAAAATGATACGAATCTCTTTGATGAGAGAGTGAAAACTATATGGATCAACTATTATGATCCTTTTGATACTATGCTACCCTATTTAATGGGGAATCTAAATAAACATCATCACAACTTAACTGAATGTTTTTTCCTACCACATTAGGGAAATGTCCATATGATGGATGTAATTATACAATCTTCTTAAATTTATACTCCTCTCTCTTGTTGTTCCATGATTACCATAATTCCATAACCACAAATTATTCAATCAAGGGTGAATATATCAATGCATGGAAATCAACCAAAGACTATGTCATGCACCCTACCAAGTGTTATTTGGATTGAATGTCACACTACCCTAAATAAAAGTTACCCTATTATGAATCTATCATTAATGATTCATATATAGATTAGTAAGAGTGATGGAGGAAGGACATGGACTTCCCCTCTGGAGGGGGTGCTAAACTATAGTGGTTGGGAGTTAACAGGGTGCTCCAATCATATGCAGTGTTCTAGTATGAGTTTAAAGACATGAAAATTTATGTTTTTATGTGGGTATAGTTGAAATATCTGTACAAGAATGTTGTATTAATTTTTGAGCTGATAATTCTATGGTGTTATCATACTAATACATTCCACCTAAATCATGGATATGTTGGAATCGTCTTGTGGGATCTCTATAAGACATATGGGGTTCCGATATTGGAGATATCTTTGATGAGTTCATCCCTCTAATTTATACGTGGGGTGATGCTATTAGCATTCCACCTCTCGAACATCATCTCCTAAAAATATATTATGACATTAAGAAGGAATAACCCCATATGAAGGGGGTATCCATCCCAAAGTGTGAATTTGTACCTTTTTAGATCTTGAGAGGGAAGTCCCTGCATGAAAAAATCCTACTATGTATCCCAGTGTTGTGATGTGAGGAACTCCTAGTACATTCTGAATGACATTGGAAAAGGCATATTACAACACGTAGGGGTACAAGGCCATCTCCAGGTTTCCTATGAAGACATTTCTCATAGGATTTTTTTCCATGTGGTGGAGCACATACCAACTTTCAGTGATTGATTCCAATGGAGGAATAATTCCAAAACCATTCATCGTAGTAGAAACGATGGAAGAAATGAAGCATCTAGGGTTGGTGGTCCTAGTCCTAGAGAAGATTTTCTAAATTATACTCGTGTATATATGGAGAAGTCCCTATTCCGAATTACAAATATATTCTACGTACAATAGGGAGTAATTCCATCCCACATTAAAACCTATGATGTGTTAAATGGGTTTGATGTTTTTTGTAGCCTATTTTTACCATGTGTCCAGTCTATTTTTGTTATGCTACAATTGGATCTAAATCCCATTGTAATCTTATTGATGCAATGACTGTTCAAGGTGTTCAAATTATTTCTTTATGGAGTCCTACATACCGAGTGGTTTGCCTATGATCCAAAGTCTCGCAATGAGAGAAGGTTGAATATGAATAATTTTAGGGATGGTGTGCCAGTGACCCGTATTGATGGTTAAATAATTTGTGAGGCCCATTAATAATACAAGTTTTCAAGCCAAATCAAGTGCCAGTAATAAATAATGATATCTCCCTCAATATATGTCCAATCAAAGAAGCATATAATTTTAATCTGAAAGCTATGGATTCATAGAAATGGATTTGACTCAAATGGTATTCAACATTCATCACGATAATGTGGCCAGATGAATGTTCTCTAAGTTGACTAATTCATCGATTGAAACATACCCGAGGGTTTTAGAAGGTGTTGTTCCTTGAGTTAGGATCAGAATATCTTCCAAATTTGGAATTCAAGCCGGAAAGGATTATTCTATTCTAGATGTTTATTCACATCTATAGGATGTTTCATACTCTTCATAGGATGTAGAAAATGAGTACCATGATGATCCAAACAACCTCATGTGAGGTTTAGTCTACCAATTAGAATCCAATGGGCTACATAAATAGAGATTTTGCATAGACTATATAGTCATCACAACCAAGAAGATACCCATGTTTCATTTTCCAAACATTAAACTGTGATGGAGATGGTAGGGAAGCCTATGAAATTTAGGGCTATCGAATCATATTCATAGCTAGTTGGGAGGGCCTCACAATTCATATGAGTGTGGGAAATCCAATTTTTGAATGACATGTCAACTGATGCTGAAATCATATGGTTCCCACTTCACATTGGGTTCTAGATTCAAAGGCTAGGAGATTATTGTTCCCCAACCAATATTTGTTTTGAGGATGATTCCACTATGGTAAGGAATGATATTTAGGAAAATGAGATTCCAATTAATGTAACTGAGAACAAGATCACAAACACATGAAGGGTGTAATACATGGGAGATGGGGTATAACTGAAGGGGTTGACCACACGTGTTCTAGATAATGGATGGACCATGTCAATTCGAAATACATGAGTTCTTCTTTTCTCATATTCCCTTTATTTCTGTAATTCCTGTATCTGCAAGAAATAACTATTATTGAAGGGATTCCAAAATTGATCTACAGTTGGGGGTATCAATGTATGTTCTATCACAGAAATATTTTACAACTAGTACTCTACTCATTATTGATGAATTATATCCAAACTATGGGAGCTATATATGGGCTAGTGGAAAATGGGGGATGATGTAATGCCTCGAACACTATTTCCATAATCCGGTGCATTATTTTATTACATTGGCATGATTACAAGAAATAAAATCCCAATGGGCTTAATAGTTTATCATTATTGGGAGACTAGAATAAAATCATAAGATCAACATTTCAACTTGAAAGGAAAAACAATATATAAATTACTTTGACAACATCCATAACTCCTAGGTTATCCCTACATGTCATTCCTAATTAACATATTTATGATCTAGTAAAATGAAACATAAAAAAGGGGTGATATAAAATTCTAAATATGGGTAATAAATATAGCTAAAGATATCATAATCATAAAAAATATTTAGGGTGATGAAAAAAATGCATGCCTTTAAAAATAATCTTGAACACATTATGGATGGAATAAGAGTTGAATTAATAATTCCATAACAAATCATATTCATGGTTGTTCAACTAGTTGAATAAAAACATGAACATTAAATTAATAGTTTCTTAATAAGACAATTAATAATACCAAGAATCATAACCATTCCATCAATGTCTCATTCCAAGACCATAAATAACAATTATATCAAAGTTGTATGCCAAGCTGGTTGTTTTTTTCATGAGACCTAGTGATGCATCGAGGGGATATTGAGGGACCCTTCCATCACATTCTATGTCTAATAAATTACTCATATGAAATAGGATAAACATAAAAACATATTCATTCTTTTTTAATGTATCATATGATATGTAAATAAGATTCCCCAAACATTATGCATAAACGCATACAATTCGGTGTATATTGGTCAATGGTATGAAGATATAACATTCAAAGGCAAAAAAATAGTAAAAAATTAAATTAAATATGGTAGTTGATATCAAAATATATATAAATTTTTGAATTAAAAGATCCAAGAATAATGTAGGCAGAAATGATTATTCTTTTAAGTGATAACATTGTAAATTTCATGAGGAAATAATCCTTAAACATTCTAAAGTGTCCCATTAAACCATAACACATTCAAATAATAAACCTTTATAATATCATGAGATAAGGATACTGTTGATATAATATAATAAAGAATACTACATACACCAAATGCAATTAATTGGTTGTGAGCAAGGAATATATATCATAAAAGTTAATGTGAGACGAGAAAAATCCTATTTTACTTTGGAAAGAAGAGTTCTTTTCAAAAATCAGTTGCATTTGTCAATAAAAAATATTATTAAAAATTTATATCCCAGAAAAGAAAAGGGAATAAAATTAAAATTATATTTGAGGAATAAATTTTGTGTCACTGCAGTGAAATCATGAAGAAATATCTTTTAAAGAAGCTTTAGAAATTAATCATTTTAGTGCAATTTTAGGAAACTATTAAGGGGATTTTAATGTGGTTGGGAATGCATGATTTTATAAAACATGAAATGATTAAATAGATTTTTTAATGATAAAAATTATACTTTTAAGAAGATAATGAATTATTAAAATAAATTATATTGTGTAGTGTAAAATAGGTAAGAATTTGAGAAGTTCCCTTTATTCAGTCTTGTTTATAGGGAAAAAGTTTCCAATGATTCATTAGAAACATGGAACTCCCCATAAAATAATGTAGGATTAAAGTTGGTACATGTATATAGATAATTAAAATATAGTTTATGTGGAGTTCATATGAATATATAATAATTTTATTGAGGAAGTTAGTGAATAAGTGTACCCCTATTGAAAATAGATGTGCGGGTTGAAAACCCTTACCACTTTTTAATCAATCGAATCATAGTCCCCAAAATTAGTACTTATAAAATGATAGATTTAATAAAATTAAAATAATTCCCTTCATCATATGATACATCAATGGGTAGCATACAGACACCATGCATATGAAATAGTGGTGGATAAAGAATATCTCACAAAATGGATGTGAGAAGAGGTGACCCATAAAACAAGTATGAGGGCATTATTAACATAATCATAGTTGAATGGATAACCACCTTGAATTAATAAATTAATATTTCCATAAAAACTTTATTTTGTAATTGATTTATTATATTTATATTATGTTCATTTATAGCCTTCTTGATGTGTTTATGAGGTTCAATCTTATTTTTTAGTATCTTTTTCATCATAGGTATTAATGACCTGTTAACTATTATACATGTAAGGATAAACATGTAATATGAGAATGGTTGTACATAATACAATTTTTTTTATTTTCTCAAATTTATAACATTACATGGTTATAAAATTAATTTGGTTATTGGGAGTTAAGATGAATCATTATATTAAACATTAATGATAATTGTTGGGTTAATTGGAGGTTTTTAATCACTCTGACCTTATTGTGATTCAGAAATTAATATCATGTTAAAAAAAATTAAATAACCTTAAATAAGTTTTAATAAATAGATTATAGTGTGGATCAAACATAAATATTGTTTGATGACCATAATTGGAGATTGTAATAGAAATTTAAAACCATATGTCCTTGAATGTGATAAATTAACAATGCTCAGATGGTGTTTTCATTTCTTGTATAAAATAATGGTAAAAGAGTGATGATAATGAATTATCTATTTATTATAAAAACATTACATTACATGAAATTTAATGGAGTTTTCATAAAATTTTGATGAAAGGAGGTTAGAAAATAAAATGAAAAGATAAGAACCTGAATGAAAAAGGGAGTTGATAAATCCATACGATAATTTGATATCTTAATGGATTCACTTAAAATTTCATAAAATATTATCACGAGAGAACAAGGGGTAACCTAAAATTATTACATAATACAGAAATAATGGGGGATATGTAATGAAATATCCAAACATAATCCAATTTAAATAAAAAGGGAATAATATAAAAATATTGGTAGAAGAAAAAGAAGGTTGGTGGATTCCCTTACCTTGTAGAGTAACTCTTAAAACATTATGTTTGCGATTTTTGGGGATTGAGTATTGAGTGGGATGACTATTATGGAGGTAAAAATATAATATATTCTAGGATGATGAATTCTGATCAAAATAAAATGAATTAATGGGTGGGTATTTATTTTAAGAGAGAGGGAGTTTTTTTATTAAATTCAAAGGAGACCTCATTAGTTGTATTTACAGAACCATTGACTTACCCAAGTTATTATCCAATGATATTGTCCACCTTGAAACCTCATATCATATTTTGATTTAAAAAATTAGACCAACATTTTATATTAATTGTTTCATCGTTATTATTTCATTAAAAAGAATGAATAATCAAAAATCTATTTTTACAATTCACAAAAATGTAAAGTATTTTAAAAAATTAACATAAATTCAGAATATCTTAATATCAACATTATAAATTCCCAAATTAAATATAAATTTTGTAAATAAAATTCTAAATTTTAGGAATCTAAAATTTAAATAAAGTCATATTTTATTAAAAAAATTAATTTGAATTCTATAATTCTTTTTTTATCACCTTGAAAAATTAATCTAGATCTCATTATAGTATATTATTAAGAGAAAAATAATAATATGATTTACTATTCCAATGTGTCATAATTATATTCATATTAATATTTATAAGGGTATGTTATAATTCATAAAATTGAATGTTGATCCTATTAGACTCTGAATACCATACTGAACACAACCGTTTTTGGTGTTTTTTTTGGAATTCAAATCATAGAAGAATAAAAAATTATATCTATCAGCTAAAATATAAATATCTCCATTAAATTACGATGTTTATGTTTTATGTAGACTCATTGTTTAATGAATTGTATAATAAATTTATTTTTAAAAAATTTGGGTATTACATTATTCCCCACTCAACAGAATTGCAACATCAGAATTTGAAATTTCACATTGTAATTTAAAGGTTGATTCTTGAAAAAAAAATCTATTTTGGGAACCCACATCGAAAATGGGGACAAAACAAATTCTCTTGATAAGGGGGAAATTTAAATTCATAGGTTACCAAAAATCAATACATTTGAATAGGATACCATTAGTGCTATATTAAAATATGGACTTGGAAGAATAATCTAACTATAATGGTCTGATGGAATATGTCAGATAACATGATTAGACGAAATGTGTTTATGAAAAAACCATAAAATAATAATATGAAATATTAATTGATAACATTAAAAAAATTTATGATTAGACACAGTTGTTTTACCCTTTTACAGTATTTGATGAATTATTCCACTCTATAAGAACATAATATACACAAACATATCCTTTGATTTTCCTTGAACAATGTATACTTCATCACTTAACACAGGCTGCACCATGTGGTGAATTAATACATCCACCTCTAAAATCTCATAAAATGATCAACTTTAACCATTCATAAATGGATAAATATTCCTGAATGATTCGACAAATTGGAAAGGAGGTATTGAAATTTTCATGATTAATATTTCATTATCCCTTAATCAACATGAAGTGGCACTAAATATTCCTATTCCATGTATTTGAATAACATCATCATGAATACTATTGAAATATGATAATAACATCAATTACAATTAAACCATATTGGAAACATGTCTTCTTTCATATTCCATTAGTAAGATACATGTTATTGGATTTATTTCGTAAATCCAAATGTTTTGTAAAATCCGTTGATTATAGAATGGATCACTTGTCGATAAGTCAATAATAATTTCCAAGGTAGTTAGTACATATCAAAATTAATCATTTATTCATCATTATCTCTACATCATGAATATATTTTTGGTTTTCTTTCATCATCCTTGAATTTTCTTAAAATATTAACTTTCTACGGAATATTGTTTCTTTGTACAATCCAACTCATCATTTCATATCCTTAATAAAAATGTTTTGAAGTAAAATACACAAATATTCAATAATTCTTATAAATATTATATTAGTGTAAAAATATTCAAATGGAATGATTCGTGGCTAGGAATATTAATCATTCTACTTCATCAACCGCTACATCCAAACTTGATCAATATCCAGTTACATCATTTGGGCTATATTCTATTAACTATTAGGATATTGATTCTCAATATTTCCAAACTCCTTAAAGATAAAGCATTGTAAATTGGTAACCATTTTCAAACCCTTCAAATCATGAACATGGTTTCCGTTTTATCCACACTTATAATAAACTCCATTCACATCATGAATTTTCAAGGGTGATTCTTCCCAAATTTATCACATGTGGGAAACACCTTCCTTCCATTCGTCCGTTTATAAATCATTTTATCTATCGTTTTCATATTCATTTGCATCCCTTAAAATAAATTGAATTCATATAATTCATTAAATACCTTATTAACACATAATACTTATTCATTATATGATGAGGACACATGGGAGTCAATAATACTTTGAAACAATGGCTTAATACCATGAGAGATATGATATTTCTTACTATTTTCATCACATGCATTGGAGAAGTTCTCATTCCATCTTCTATGAACCATTTTTAATTAATTAAATATACTATATTAGCTAATAATATTATTAACATTATATAACATTAAACATTGTATATCAGATATCATAAATTTAAGCGTCGTAAATCCTAAAACAATATATTTCGTTACATTGGAAGCATAAATTATTTTTAATGGTATGTAAGAAAAATATGAATTATTCAAATCAAATCCCTTATCAGCGTAAAAATAGGTTCCTAGTAATGAGCATTTTCAAACACCAATATACCAAGGGTCATGCCCGAAACTCATTTTTAGTGTTGATACTTATAGGTAGATTTGCGCCCGAAAATTGACAACATGTAGTATCTAGGAATGGATATATTTTCTAGAAAGATATACATAGTATATTAAATAACAAAATTATAGGGCGTTCTTGTATGGTTACCCTCAAATTCTATCATAGATTTTTGTTCCATATTATAAATTTTCTAAATTTAGCTTCCATGATTTTTACTAAACATCCTTTGATACAATCTCTATCTCCCCAACCCCTATATCATGAACCTGATTATAAATTTTATTACATCGACATGATTAAAAGGAATAAAATCTTGAAGTACTGATTAGTTTATCAATCTTGGAATACCATATTACATTGATAAGTTCAACATTAAAACATCAATGAAAAAACAATATAGAAATTACCCTAACAACATCTATAACTCCTAGGTTATCCCAGTATGTCATTCGTAATAAACCTCTTCATGTCCTGGGAAAATGATACATAAAAAAGGTTGAGTTAAAATGCTCAACAAGGGTATGCAATACAGTGAAATATATCATAAGCATAAACATTAACCATGATGAATAACTAAAAATACATGCCTTTAAAAATAATCTTTAACACATTATAGAAGGAATAAAATCTGAATAAATAATACCGTAATAAAACATATTCATGGGTAATCTACTAGTCTAATGACAACATGAACGTTCAATTACAAGTTTCTTAATGATATAATGCATAATATTGGACATCATAACCAGACCTTCAAGGCATTATTCCACGACCATAAATAATTATTTTTTAAAGCCTTTTTCCAAGACCGTAGTTTGTCTCATGAGACATACCAATGCATCCAGGGGCTATAGATGGTCCCACCCACCACTTACTAAGTCCAATATATTCCACACATGAATGATGACAAAAAGAAAAAATATATACAATCATATTAAAATTATCATATGAAATGTAAATAAAATTCCATTAACATTAAGCATAAATAATTACCATTTGGTGAAAATTGGTGAATGATTTTAAGATAGAACATCCACAGTCAAAAAAATCATTCAAAATTATATTAAATATGGTATATGATATCATAATAGATAATCCCCAATTAATTAAAATATTAATAAATGATTATTTTATAAATTAATGTTCTTTAAAATGATACCATTGAATTTTGTTAAGTAAATAAACTGTAATCATTCCAAAGTGTCTGATACCACGTTGAAACAAATAAATAATAATCACTTATAATATCATGTGATTATGGGGACTCATGATATGATATAATAAAGGTAATTACATATAATGAACTCAAATAATATGATCTGAACATGTCATGTATATCATAAAAGTTTATGTGAGATGAGAGAAATCCATTTTACTTTTGAATGAATAGTTCTTTTGGAAAATAATTTGAATTTGTCATGAAATTAGATTTTTAAATATGTATATCCAAAAAATAATATGCAAGGGAATATAAATTATACTCTATGAATAAATTATGTCCCAAAGAAGGGAAATCCTGTAAAAAGTTCTTTTAAAGATGATTTAGAAGTAAAACATTTTAGTGTAGTTTAAGGAAAATGTTAAAGGGATTTTAATGTTTAAGGTAATTTTTTCATTCATAAAACCTGTAATGTACCATGATTTCTTTAAATGATGAAATGTGTGTTTTTAAAAAAAATATTGATTTAATTAAGAAATTACATACTACACATGAAAATAACTAAGAGTTCGAGATGTTTCCTTGATTAGAGCATGTTTATAAGGATAAATTTTTAAATTAACATTTTATATCATATAACTACCCATAAAATAAATAATGGTTCTGGTATGTACATATATATTGAACATAAAAATAGAGTTTATGTTGAGTAAAATTAAATAAATAAGAATTTAATTGATGTATGTATTGAATAACATTAACCGAAATGAATATAGAGGTTCAGGTAGAAACCATGTGCATCTTTTTAATCAATCGAATCATATTACGCAAAATTAATAATCATTAAATGTTATATATAATACCATGAAAAATAAATTGATTCACTATATGATATGTCAATGGTCATTATACATTAACCGTACATAATAAATAGTAGTGCATAAGGAATATCTCATAACAATTGAAGTGAGATGAGGAAACCCTTACCTTAATTCTGAAGGTGTTCTTCAATTGATCGTAGTGTCTTGGAAAACCAAATTAAATTCATTAATTAATATTTACATAACCAATTCATCATGTAATTTATTTATTATATATTTATTCAGTTCACTCATGTCCTTCTTTATAGGTTTAATATTTTCAATTTTATTGTTTTGGGTCATGTACTTCCTTGGTCTTCCTTACTGGTTTACTTATATACAAGTGAGGATAAACATGTCATATGAGAATGGTTTTATAAAATATAATATGTAATTTAATTTTTAACATCTATAATATTACATGGTTATAAAATTCATTTTGTTTTTGGGAGTGATGATGAATAATTATATAAAACATTAATGATAATTTCTTGGGTCAATTGGCACTTATTGGTCACAAAGATATCATTTTCATTTTAAAATTAATATCATGTGTAAGAAATGACTCAAGAACCAAAAATAAGATATAATACATATATTATAGTCTGTATCAACCATAAAAATTGTTTCATGGCCTGAATTGAATATGGTAATAGAAATGGAAATCCTATCATCCTTGAAAGTGATAAATTAACACATCTACGATAGTGCTTTCATTTGTAGTATAAAAGAAGTGGAAAGGTTATCTATGTAGTGAATTATTACATTATAATAACCAAATTACAACACATTTAATTTGATACAGTTTCAATAACATTTGTATGGACGGATGTGATGAATAAAAATTAACATAACAGAACTTTAATGAAAAGTAAACTTGAGAAATCCCTTTCAAAAATTCAGCAGCCTAATGTCATCTCATAAAAATTCATAAAATATTTTTGATGCGAGAACATCTGATATATCAGCATTTATACATAATATGGATAGAATTCTGGATATTGTATAAAATATCACAACATAATCAAATTTAAATTAAAAGTGAATAACATAACAACAGTCAAAAAAATACAATGGGGGTAGATTACATTACCTTATAGAGTAACACCTAAAACAAGAAGGATGGGACCTAAGGGGCCTAATGAAATCTCGTATGGACTCATAGGGATACAGAACTATCATTTCATTGAGGATGACTAATTTTAAATGATATAAAATGAAGGAATGGGTAGGAATTTTTCGAAAAAGAGATGGATTGTGTTATTAATTTCAATAGACACCTTATTTTTGTTTTTGTGCAAAACCATTGGCTATACCACAATATTTTCCCACAGTATTGTCTACCTGGGACACCACATATAATATTAGAATATACATAAGTCGACATGAATTTTCTGTTAATTATTACATCATTATGATGTCATTAGAAATACCCCAAAATAAAAAAAAAATTATTACTATTCATGAAAAAGTAAAAAAAATTATAAAATTATCATCAATTTTGTGTCACCAAATATTAACATTCATAATTCCAAAATGTACTCCATTGTGTTAAAAAAAATTAAATAGGAATAATTTATTTTTTAAATAAAATCGTAATTTATTCAAAAAATACCAATTTTAAAACTATAAATTTTTAATATCACGATGAAAAATTAATAAAGATATATTTATCTTATAAACGTAAGAAAATAAAATAAAAATATTATTTACAATTCATAAGGGTCATATTACTATTCATATTACAATTCATATGAGTATGTGGCTATTCACCATAAAATGTAAGTTGATTCTATCAGACCCTAAATACCTTACTGATCACAACTGGGTGTGTCGATTTTTTGAAATTCAAATCACAGAAGTAGAAAAATTATATCTAATAGAATTGTTATAACTATCTCCTTTTGAAAGATCACATATATCCATTGAGGTAGTTTTTTCCCATTTTCCCATTTAATTACTTCCTTTTGTCCGAATAAGTGTTTTCCCAAGTCCTTAAGATGGCTCAAGGGTGTTCCCATGGTTTGAGACAAGAAAAGGGGGAAAATGAGTGTTCTAGGAAAGATGCACGGTTTGTTCACGATTACTCCTAACTATGTGGTTTTCCTGGGTAACACATACAAAAAAATTATATTCAAATACTAGCCTCTACACAGTTTTTGCATAGTTTTGTAAACCGAGCAGGTAAACCATGAGGCTCAACAACATTTAAACAAATTACAAAAATTTCATTATGGGTTATTATGTACCAACTATGTATTCACCTCTTCCCCCCTCTAGAAACCCTAGGAATGAACTAAGGCTCCAATGACATCTAATACATGATTCTACTTCAATCCTATGACGTTCGGAGGGCCTTCATTTTTGAAATGATGACCTTTTTAAGTCTAACCTCTTCTTTGTTTCTCATTTTGGGTTAAGGTTCACACATTTTGTCCATCTCCTTATGATGATCTAAAACCCTTTCTATATTGTGATAAATAGTTTGAGGCTTCAATGGGTGGTTCATTCGGGATCTAAGGACCTGACTGATGGTGCGTTCACAAACAGATTCAAAGATGGTGGTCTACAAGTTATATCCCATAGTTTATTCACAGATATGTGCATGTAGGGTTTAATTTTTTTTCCATTCTTAATGTTTTATTGATTCCATTCACAAGATGTGGTGTATTGGGTGTCTAAATTATTAATTGAACCATATTGACCCCATGGGATACAAGGAGGATGACCTGACCAAAATTGGGTGACCCAAAGGGATTTTCAGACCTCTAATAGGGCTAATAAATTATATGATGTCAAATTGACACATGACGATGTAGAAAATTTGAGAAGAGATTAATTGGTTTATGTGATGAGTAATAATGGGTAATGGTTAGTTGTGTCTAATGTGGTTATAGGGTTAGGGATTGTTTATTGACATTTAAATGGGTTAAATATGATTAAGGAGATTGTGATAAGGAACTATGTTTACACTTTAATATGGATACTGAGATAGGCATGGGAAATAATAAATGTGGCTAAAGTTTTAAGTAGCATAAATGATGATTAAGTTAATGGATTGAGGAAGACCATTAATTTCCCATTGATTGATATTGTTTCGATGTTGTAAATGATATTGGATATGTTTGATGTGATGTTATTAATTGCAGTGAATGATAAAGAAGCAGGTGCACATGGCATGTAACATTCCAAGTAAATGAAGAATAAGAAATATTTTATATTTATTAATATTTCTGACTTAAATATTAATTTTAATTTAATGGGGTTGCTATGTTCGATAGCGCACCCGATACGCAACAACGGGTTTCTTTGGAAACTTACGTTGCACACTAATAATATATTATTATTATTTTAAATGGTAGTAAACTCCTAGCTATTGTATTTGTGGGAATGAATGAAACTAACTAAAATATGATTTTACATTATTTCTAAATGAATTTACATTTATCCAACAAAATATAGAGGCTTAAAATGTGAACGAATCTTATTTTAAGCATAATTTACATTAAAAGGCCGATTTACTGCCTTTTAATGGAGAACCCTTTTTAAATCTAGTTTTGGTCACTTTAAGACATTCTATATGAACAAATAAAATCCTTCATTAGAATGGAGACATCAAAATTTATTTGTACAATTTTTTGGAATTTTCCCGATAAAGTTCATTTTTTAATGAATAGTGAAAAATATTGTATTTTAATTCAAAAGTGCCTTGTAATCTAATTTATTTATATGGTTAGATTATCTTTTTAATTGATTTTAAAGTTTAATTAGAATATATTTTTACCATTTAATCCTATGTTTTTCATTGGATGTAATTTCACTTTGAAATTAGACATAAACACGTATCAATCTTTTGATAGTTATTGTTTTTTAAAAACACGCTATTTGTTATAACAACGGGAATTAATTTTAAAATTTATTAATGCTACTTCTATGTTTTTAATTTCGAAAAATAGACATCATTTTTGAATTCGGAATATCAAATATAGCTTAGGATGTATTTTGGTATTTTTCTAAAAACATCAATTTTTTATGAATAGTGACACTACTTAGTGGTAGTTTAAAAAACTGATTTTTTCATTTAAATAAAATTTTACCACTTCTTTGAATTGAATTTCAAAAATTCAAAATACATGGCTGTTATCAAGAAGTAAATTGTGGTTCATGAAGATGAAAATAATTTATTGGTGAATAGTAACTTTTGAGTTTTATTTACCGTTGTTAAAGGCAAATAGGGTAATTCAAGGTTAAAAGAATATTATAATAATTGAAAATTACCTTAACACTTGTCGAAACCTTATTGGTTGAGTCATTTACGACCATTAGCATCATTGGGTCGATTTTGGAACCCCTTTAAGCCACTTGGGTGTGATAATAAAAATTTAGAATAATTAACGTAAAAAAAAGACAAAAATTACAAAAGAAAATATCTTTTAGTAAATTAATTTTTAGAAGGGGTTATATAAATTATCTGTTCGACAATAAATATTAATTGGAAATATAATATAATTTCCTAAATCATGGTATTTGTTTTATAATTTTTAGACATCATATAAAATAAATTATTTTTGACACAATAATGATGTAGTATTTACCTCATTAATAAATGATTTAAATAAATAAGATTATAATGATTAAGATATTATCCAAAACATGTCCAATTCTGATTGGATGATTTTATTTCAAATATTAGTGATCTTATCTTCTACCTCAATGATTTTTGGACCATTAGAGTCCGAATATCATTATATTATAAAATAATATTTTCACTCTTTCCTAAAGAGCCCCTCCTCTCCCTTATAAAAATAGACCACTTCTATGCAATTCATCACACCTATCAAGCCGTTTGGCTCATACAAACTCGGCCCAATTAAGCTCCCTACATCACTCTCTTCCTACTGGAAGTTTTAACTTAGGTAGAAGGCATTTCATAAAGTTATTTGGTTCAAACCATAGAGAGTTACCCAAATTAAAAGTAACAGTTTCTCTTAAATTGTTTTCTTTTATTTTACTTCTCCAACCCCTAAAATCTTTTTATTTTCCTTATTTTGTAACAACACCAGTATCCTCAATATAATAGTATTTTTATGAGAAATGTTTCTACACTTACACACAACTCCATCTAATGGATTAAGAACATAATGTTTCTGTGGATGGAAAACTAACGCCTCACGAAACGATGATTGTTCAATTACATCATACCACCTATCATGGTGGCCATTATGATGAACTGTATTTATATATGATATATATTATATTTATGATTTCCTTATGCTTCTGTATTTCCCATTTATATCAATCCTTTATGGTTTCCATAGTGGTTAATAAGATAATCTAATTTGAGGAAGTGCGGACTACCGCCCCCTCAAAGTGATGTGACTCGTTAATGCCCTATGTGGGATTTATAAAGGATAGAGTTAATGATATTATATATGATATTATACTGTAATTATAATATACCTATGTATCATTATGTTTTAATTCAATTAATATAACAAATAGAAATGAAAGTAGTGTTCATGCGTACGTACGGCTTACCGTCTCCATGAACGGTGCATTTCATTTCATTCCTCCAAATGTTATGTACTATTATAAATACATGTATATACTGGATATATATATGATATATATGATATCTAAAATCCTGAATACCATTCTAGATATAATGGACTGTTGACCACATGGACAACTTGTAAATATAAGGTGTTCATTTTTTACCCAAGTACCAAATATCGACAAAACGAACGTTAATGATTACATAATGCTTATAACATGGTAATAAGTGATATAAAAGGATTAATATACTTTAAAAGGTTCTTAAGAATGTAAAAATTAACTTTATTGTATTATTCAGAAGATTAAAGAAAGAACGAGACAAGTCGGACACGAGGTAAGGGACTTCGTATCAATCTCCTTTCATTAAGGAATTTTTTGTTTTATACATGACTTTATTTTATATGATGTATAAAACCCTTTTAACTTTTACTTTTATTAAAAAGGAATCTTTTATCTACGAATAGTTTTACTAAACGAAAAAAATAAATGTTTCTTTTAACGTAAGCGGTGACAACAACTTTTCAGCCGCTGCGAGTATTATTTGATTTTTGGCTTCCTTAACAAGCCAGAATGTTTTTAAAAGGAAAAATAAACACCATATACTCTTTTTATGTATTTTGGTATTGAAAATGATTTTGACATTGGGTTTATTATTTCAATATCTTGAAATTTTATTTTATTATTTCAATGTAGAAATTTTATTTTTCTTTTATGATTATGTTATGTGTTATGATCATGATATGGGTTTTGGGCATTATTTACGTATACGGGTGGTTCTGTGATATTCCTATTACGGGTGAGCCCATGATAGATCACCAATCCATTGGGTAACGTGACGGAGGTAAATTTGAATGTTTCTCTTAATAGATTTTAGGGAATATATTGTGATGGATATTCCAAAGTAACTCCCTATGTAGCTGTGATAGCTACAATGTTTGTATGATATGGATGCCACAAGTTACCTTTATGATTAATGATTTCTATGTGTCTTTCATAAATCTTATGAATTCATGAGGTAAGTAAAATATTTCATGTTTTTTATGTATTTATGGACAAATGTTTTCATTCTTTGGTTTATAACCCTTACTGATATTTTTATGCTCATCCCATGTTTTGAAATGTTTTCACATGACATAAAGATGAATAAGGTCAAGTATGGGATCAAGGAAAAGTCATGTTGTTTAATACATGGAACTAGAAATGACTCTTTTTTCAAGAGTTGTTATTTTATGAGAAACAATGGAAACAATGTAGATATGTCTACTTTGTATTCATTTGAGATGTAAAAGTTATGTCCTAATTCTCTAAAACTCTAAACCTGAAAAGATCCTTAGCGTGAATAATTCATTTAATTCAATATTATGTACAGATTAAGGCCGTGTCCTTATAGTTGGTATCAGAGGTCAGTTTAGATAACTATAGGAGTTAGGATATTGTTAAATTAATAACCAAATAGTAATTTATGTTAATATTGATATCACATAGCATTTACAGAATACCATGTTTCATCGCCTAAGATATTTCTTTGTTTAGAATGGTTTTTCACAGAGGAAATATGGCAGCTATGTTTGGACGACATCAAGAGGAATACAACCATCCAAATCCTCAACCTGAGATGGTTGGAATTGGAACTAAACAGTTTGTTGCAGGGATGACACAATTGACTCAGGAGCTAAACAGTGGTGGTATCCATGTACGAGATCTGCCAGATCAAACACAGAGGAACATGTCAGTAGTGGATCATTTCCTGAGGCAACATCCCCCATCATTCAAATGATCATCTGACCCTATTCTAGCTGAAGGATGGATTAAAGCACTGGAGAAGATTTTCGATGTCATGGGTTATACAAAACATCAAAAGGTTAGTCTCGTTTTTTTACCATTTTGAAGGTGAAGCTGATCAGTGGTGGTTGATGGTGAAAAAAAACAGGTATAGTGAAGAGATTGATGCTCTTGATTGGGATGAATTAAATGGTAAGTTTCAGGAGAAATATTTTCCAAAGGTGGTTTGTCTTATTATGGAAAATCGATTCCTGGAAATGAGGTAGGAGGATGACTCAGTGGCTTCTTATGAAGAAAAATTCACTCAATTGGCAAGGTATGCTCCAAATTTCATACAAGATTTTAATAGTAAAATCAACCATTTTTACTCAGGATTAAAGAAAAATTATCGAAGGGCTTTAGCTTCTCGTGAGTTCAAAAGTTAGGAAAATATTTTTCATTGTGCGGAGAAGGTGGAAATTGAGTTTTCCGATGATCATGTATTCTTTGACAAACAACAAAATAGGAGGTTGAGGTGGCAGGAGAAAGGGAAGAACTCTTCAAAAAAGTCTGATGGTAAGAAACTTAAGTTTACAGTTTGTGAAAACTGTGGTAAAAAGCATGCTGGGGAATGTATTTCGAATTCTGGTAAGTGCTACCAATGCGGTAAAATGGGACATAAGGCTCATAATTGCACTGAAAATGATCAGGGTAATGGTAAGACAAAATCTGATTTACAATCAGTAAAATGTTTTAAGTGCAATGAAATGGTTCATTATGAAAATGAGTGTCCAAAAAAGAACTCATGTGATGGGAAGCATTCAGACTATAAGCAGAAAGGGGTTAAAAAATCATTTGCAACTACTTCAGCAGATGTTGGGCCATCAAATGAAGTAGTATCAGGTACATTGTTTGTTTTTTTAGATTATGCCAATGTGTTGTTTGATTCAGGTTCTACACATTCATTCATTTCTAAAAAGTTTTCTAGTAAATTGGGAATTCCATCTCATGATATGAATACTGAATTTACTATAAAAACATATGGAGGAAATGTTGAGATAAAACGAAAAAATAAGAACATTCATGTCCTTGTGTGTTGAATGAATCAACCTGAAAACCTTATTGTCTTGCCTCTAGTAGAGTTTGATGTTATATTGGGCATGGATTGGATTTCTGTTTATCATGCTATGATTGACTGGAGAGCTAAAGAGGTTTTTATTCATAATGATTTTCAGTTTGTGTACAAGAATGAACCCCTGATTTTGAAAACATATCAGGAAGTCAAAAAACGGGTAAAAGATGGAAATGAATGTTACCTTTAAAATATTGTTGAAAACAAAGGAACTGTTAAGATTAATAATGTTCCAGTGGAAAATGAGTACCTTGATGTTTTTCCTGATGAGTTTCCAGGTATTATACCTAATTGGGATGTTGAATTTACTATTGACTTAGTTCTGGATGCTAAGACAATTTCAAAACCCCCTTATCGAATGGCTCAAATTGAAATTTTAGCGTTAAAGAAGCAATTTCAGGAATTATTAGATAAAGGTTTCATTCGACCTAGCACATCACCATGGGGTCCTCATGTCTTGTTTGTTAAAAATAAAGATTTTTCAATGAGAAATTTCATTGATTATAGAGCATTGAATAACATCACTGTTAAGAATAAGTATCCTTTTCCTTATATCGATGATTTGTTTGATCAGCTCCAGGGAGCATAGTATATTTCAAAGATTGACTTGAGGTCACGGTACCATCAGTTCAAAGTAAAGGAAGAAGACGTTTGGAAGACCGCATTTCGTACTAGATATAGCCATTATGAATTTTTAGTTATGCCTTTTGGGTTAACCAATGCACCTGCTGTATTCATGGATCTTATGAATAGAATTTTCCATGAGTTCATGGATAAGTTTTTGGTTGTGTTCATTGATGATATTTTGGTTTATTCCAAAATTAAGGAGGAACATGAAATTCATTTAAGGGTTGTCCTGAAAAAGTTAAAAGAAAAGAAACTTTATGGGAAATTCAGCAAGTGTGAGTTTTGTTTACAACAAATTTCTTTCCTTGGTCACATTGTTTCAAAAAATGGCATAATTGTTGATCTTGATAAAAAAAGTTGTTGAATAATGGCCAAGACCCACAAATATAACCGAGATCCATAGTTTTCATGGTTTGGAAGGTTATTATCGAAGTTTTGTGGAAACTTTTACATGGTTATCTAGTCTAATGACTAAGTTAACTCGAAAAGGTGTTATGTTGATCTGGAAAAAAGAATGTGATGATTGTTTTTAGGAATTGAAAATAATATTGGTGAATACTTCAGTTTTGGTACTGCTTTCCAGAAATAGTGGGTTTGTTATCTATAGTGATTCTTTGTTGAAAGGACTGGGTTGTGTCCAAATGCATAATGATCGGGTAATTGCTTATGCTTCACGCCAGTTGAAACCACATGAGATAAATTAGCCTACACATGATTTGGAATTAGCTTCTGTGGTTTTTGCAATAAAAATTTTGGTGAATCATTTGTATGGAGTGAAGTGTGAAATTTATACTGATACCAAAAGTTTAATGTATATATTCAATCAGAAATAATTGAAAATGAGACAGAGAAGATGGCTAAAATTAATCAAGGATTATGATTCCACGATCCATTACCATCCGGGAAAAGAAAATAATGTGGCCGATGCTTTGAGTCGGAAAATTAATGTCTCATTAGCCATGATATGTTTTTAATAAGATACTTTGGTTTTTGATTTGATTAATTTTGGCATAGAAGTTTTTGGTGAAGGAAATTATTCTTTTTTGTTTTAGGTGTCATTGAGATCATATCTATCAAACAAAATAAAGAAGGCGCAGAAGGAATACAGTGAGTTGCAGAAAAAGGTAGACTTGGTTTAGAAGAGTAATTTGCCTGAATTTAACATTGATAATTATTGTGTTTTGAGGTTTGGAAAGAGATTATGTGTTCCTTGTGATTCACAGTTGAAGAATGAGTTGTTATGTGATGCTCATAGTTCTCCGTTTTCAGATCATCCAGGCAGTACTAAGATGTACAAAGTTCTTCGAGAGTATTTCTGGTGGGATGGAATGAAAAGACATATTGCCGATTTTACTGTGAATTGTTTGACTTTTCAGCAGGTTAAAGCAAAGCGACAGTTACCGAAAGTAATGATTCAGCCTCTACTGGTTCCAGAGTGGAAATCGGTAAATATATACATGGACATTGTTGTGGGATTACGAAATACATCTCGAGGTAATAATGCAATCTGGGTTATAGTTGACAGATTGACTAAATCTGCTCACTTCCATCCTATTAGAGATACTTTGTCTCTAGATCAACTTGCTCGGTTGTATGTTAAATAGATAGTCAGGATTCATGGGGTTCCCCTCTCCATTGTATCTGGTCGTGATCCTAGGTTTACTTCTAACTTTTGGAAAGGCCTTAAGAAGTCCTTGGGAACTGAATTAAATTTTAGTACAGGTTTTCATCCTCAATCAGATGGGCAGTAAAAATGAACAATTCAGAACTCGGAGGATATGTTACGTGCTTGGTCGATGGACTACCATGGATGTTGGGACCAACATCATTCTTTGGTTGAATTTTTATATAATAACAGTTTTCATTCCAATATACAGATGGCTCAATTTGAGGCATTGTATGGAAAGAGTTGTCGAACTCTAGATTTTTGGGATGACGTAGGTGAAAGGAAGCTGATGGGACCAGAATTGGTAGAAGAGATGGTAGAGAAAGTCATGTTGATTTAGAAGCACATGAGAACAGCCTAGAGAAGACAGAAAAGTTATGCAGATAACTGAAGGAAGGATCTTTCTTTTGAGGCAGGTGATCATGTCTTTCTCAAAGTTTCTCCATGGAAAAGTGTGATGCATTTGGTAAGAAGGGAATGTTGAGTCCAAGGTTCATTGGACCTTATGAAATTATGGAGAATGTTGGATCAGTTGCATTCATAGTAGATTTACCTCCATGTTTATCCTAGGTACACAATGTTTTTCATGTTTCGATGTTGAGAAAGTATATGCCAGATCCCTCTCATGTTTTGAGCCCAGAGGTAGTTCAATTGGAAGAGAATATCTCTTATGAAGAAAAACCAGTCCAGATTCTTGACCATAGATAGAAAGTGTTGCGGAATAAGTTAATTCATCAGGTAAAGGATTTTTGGAAAAACCACATGGTTGAAGAGGCAACGTGGGAATCTGAAAATGCTATGAGGGATAAATACCACGACTTATTTTGATAAGTGAATAAAAATTGGGACAACGCAATTCTCAAAATGGGGGAAGGATGTAACATCCCAAGTAAATGAAGAATAAGAAATATTTTATATTTATTAATATTTCTGAATTAAATATTAATTTTACTTTAAAGGGGTTGCTATGTTCGATAGCGTACCCGATACGCAACATCGGGTTTCTTTGGAAACTTATGTTGCACACTAATAATATAATATTATTATTTTAAATGGTAGTTAACTCCTAGCCATTGTATTGGCATGAATGAATGAAACTAACTACAATATGATTATACATTATTTCTAAATGAATTTACATTTATCCAATAAAATTTATTGGCTTAAAATGTGAACGAATCTAATTTTAAGCATAATTTATATTAAAAGGACGATTTACTGCCTTTTAATGGAGAACCCTTTTTAAATATAGTTTTGATCACTTTAATACATTCTATATGACCAAATAAAATCCTTCATTAGAATGGGGACGTCAAAATTTACTTTGTGCAATTTGTTTGGACTTATTCAGATAAAGTTCATTTTTTAATGAATAGTGAAATATATTGTATTTTAATTCAAAAGTGCCTTTTAATATTATTTATTTATATTGTTATATTATCTTTTTAATTGGTTTTAAAATGTAATTAGAATATATTTTTACCATTTAATCCAATGTTTGTCATTGGAAGAAATTTCACTTTGAAATTGGACATAAAAAAGTATCAATCTTTTGATAGATATTGTTTCTTAAAAACACGCTATTTGTTTTAACAATGGGAATTGATTTTAAAATTAATTAATGATACTTATATGTATAGAATTTGTAAAAATAGACATCATTTCTGAATTTGGAATATCAAATATAGCTTAGGATTAATTTTTGGTATTTTTCTGAAAAACGTCAATTTTTGATGAATAGTGGAACCACTTAGTGGTAGTTAAAAAAACTGACATTTTCAATTAAATGAAATATAACCACTTCTGTGAATTTAACATAAAAAATCCGACATACATGGTTGTTATCAAGAAGTAAAATGTGGTTCATGAAGTTGAATTTTTTTATGGTGAATACTAACTTTTGACTTTTATTTACCGCGGTTAAATGTATATAGGGTAATAGAGGTTAAAAGAATATTATAATAATTCCAAATTACCATAACACTTGTAAAAACCTTATTGGTTGAGTCATTTACGACCATTATCATCTTTGGGTCGACTTTGGGACCCCTTTAATCCACTAGGGTGTGATAATGGCAATTTAGAATAATTAACTTAAAGGAAAGACAAAAATGACAAAAGAAAATATTTTTTAGTAAATTAATTTATAAAAGTGGTTATATAAATTATATGTTCTAATATAAATATTAATTAGAAATATAAAATTATTTCATACATCATGGTATTTTTTTATAATTTTTAGACATCAAATAAATTAAATTATTTATGACACAATAATGATGCAGTATTTACCTCATTAATAAATGATTTAAATAAATAAGATTATAATGATTAAAATATTTTCCAAAAGATGTCCAATTCTAATTGGATTATTTTATTTCGAATATTAGTCATCTTATCTTCGACCTCAATGATTTTTTGACTATTAGAAACCTAATATCATTATATTATAAAATAATATTTTCACTCATTCCAAAAAAGCCCCTCCCCTCCCTTATAAAAAGAGACAAGTTCTATGAAATTACACACTCCTCTCAAGCCATTTGGCTCGCCCAAACACTGCATAATTAAGCTCACTATATCCTTCTCCTCCTCTTAGAAACCTTAACTTAGGAAGAAGTCATTTCAAGAAGTCCTTTGGTTCAAACCAAAGAGAGTTACCCAAATTAAAAGTAACAGTTTCTCATAAATTGTTTTCTTTTATTTTACTTCTTCAACCCCTAAAATCTTTTTATTCCTTTATTTGGTAACAAAACTAGTATCCTCAATATACTAGGATGTTTTTATCAGAAATATTCGAACTACACTTACACAAAACTCCATCTAATGGATGAAGAACATAATGTTTATGTGGATGGCAAACTAACGCCTCACAAAACGATGATTGTTCAATTACATCTTTCCACCTCTCATGGGGGCCATAATGATGGTACTATATTTATATATGAAATATATTATGTTTATTATTTCCTTATTCTTCTGTAATTCCCATTTATATCTATCCTTTTTGGTTTCCATAGTGGTTAAATATGATAATCTGATTTGAGAAGTGCGGACTACCACCCCCTTAAAGTGATGTGACTTGTTAATTCCCTATGTGGGATGTATAAAGGATAGACTTAATGATATTATATATGATATTATACTGGAATTTTAATATACCTATGTATCATTATGTTTTAATTCCATTAAAATAAGAAATAGATATGAAATTAGCGTTCATGCGTATGTACGGCTTACCGTCTCCATGAACGGTGCATTTCATTTCGTACCTCCAAATGTTATGTACTATTATAAATACATGTATATACTAGATATATATGATAGATATGATATCTAAAATCCTGAATACCATTATGGATATAATTTACTATTGGCCACATGGACAACTTGTAAATATAAGGTGTTCATTTTTTACCAAAGTACCAAATATCGACAAAACGAACGTTAATGATTACATAATGCTTATAAAATGGTAATAAGTTATATAAAAGGATTGATAAACTTGAAAAAGGATCTTAAGAAAGTATAAATTAACTTTAGTTTATAATTCAGGATATTAAAGAACGAACGGGTCAAGTCGGACATGAGGTATGGGATTTCTTCTTAATCTCCTTTCATTGAGGCATTTTTAGTTTTATACATTACTTTTTTATACGATGTATAAAACCCTTTGAATTTTACTTTTATTCAAAAGTAATCAATTCTCTATGAAGTGTTTTACTAAACGACAAAGTGGAATGTTTCTTTTAACGTAAGCGGTGACAGTGACCATTCCGCTGCCGCGATTATTATTTGATCTTTGGCTTCCATAACATGCCGGAATGTTTTTAAAAGGTAAAATAAATATCATATACTCTTTTGATGTATTTTGTTATTGAAAATGGTTTTGAAAATGGATTTATTATTTCAATATCTTGAAATGATATTTTATTATTGAAATGTGGAAATTTTATATTTCCTTTATGTTTATGTTATGTGTTATGATCATGTTATGGTTTTTGGGCATTATTTACGTATACAGGTGCTTCCGTGATAAACCTAGGGTGGGTGAGGTAGATATAGCTCTCCAATGCATTGGGTAACATGAAGGAGGTAAATGTGAATGTTTCTCCTAATAGATTTTATGGAATATACTATGATGGGTATTCCAATGTAACTCTCTATGTAGGTATGATAGCAAGAATGTATGTATGATATGGATGCCACAAGTTACCTTTATGATTAATGATTTCTATGTGTCTTTCATAAATCTTATGATTTCATGAGGTACGTAAAATTGTTCATGTTTTGTATTTATTTATGAACAAATCTTTTCATTCTTTGTTTTATAACCCTTACTGAGATTTTTATTCTCCTCCCAAGTTTTGAAATGACTTCACATGATTTAAAGATGACTAAGGTCAAGGATGGGATCAAGGAAAAGTCATGATTTCTAAAACAAGGAACTAGACATGAATCCTTTTTTCAAGAGTTTTTATTTTTTGAAAAATAATGGAAACTATGTAGACATGTCGACCTTGTATTCTTTTGAGATGTAATAGTAATGTCCTTATTCTCTAAAACTCTAAACCTAAAAAGATCCTCAATGTGAATTATCCATATAATTCAATATTGTGTAAGGTCTAAGGTAGAGACCTTATATGGCATGGTAGAGTGGAATATAGACTTGAGATTCTACACCCATGGGTTGATTTGGAGAGAGGTTCTAGCTTCAACCCCTAAATTCATGGGTTAGGGAAATAGATGATGTTTTATTCCACTAATGGTTGCATGCACCTAGACTGAGTCTTTGAGTTGAGGAGTTTGAAGTTGTTATAATATGAGGCCTAGTGAGATCAAACATTATTTAATTATATATATAATTGATAACATAGAATATTCCTAATTCATTTAATGCATGAAAATGGTATATTATATCATGAAATTACTAAGAAGTTAACCCTGATTCAATGATTTCATAATTAAAATAAACATAGTCTAGAATGGCCTATTGAACGGTTTATATTTTCTTACCATTATTTATCTCTTTCCTGCAATAATTGCTTCTAATAGATAATGTGTATGCACCATTGGTGGTGACCTATTGAGTTATAATCAAACCCTACTCAGGTCGTTGTTGGGTACATGAACAAATTTCTTTCTTGCATGTCAGGAAAAGGGAAATGGCCCTATGTTAGAGAGTTGAGTTGTACATGAGACATGAATGGTTGAGCCTCCAAATATTGAGTCTGTACCATTTTGGGGATTCAAATATTTTTTTCCCTTTGGGGTTTTTTTCACTTATAACTCTAGCAAGGAATGGTATATTAACAGTTTTATATTGTTGTAACTAGTTTTTGGAATTGGCAATTTATGCATGTTATTTATTGTTGCCTATTGTTTCCAATATTTAAGTTATTATCTATTGTGGATTACAATGGTAATGTGGGTATAGTCTCCCCATGTGATCTATTATATCCTCGATTCTTGTCAACAAACTCTGGAATATAGGGAGGAGCACATGAGGTCATGTGGCGACCCGGCATGGGGCACTCGATTACTGGCTCCTTGGTCGGGGACATTACAAAGTGGGATCAGAGGAGTGTTTTGATATTATTACTATATAGGGATGGTAGAAATGAGGTTTGAAAAGTTCTGGGCCTTGGTAATGAGCTCATTGTTGAGAGTACCTGATCCATATATGGGGGAAAACCCAAGTCACCTTGGGAGTGGATTGTTTTACTTGTTATGTGATGTTATATTTGATGTTTTTTTAGTATCAGGTCTGGCACATGCTGTGTCAATTGATGGTTTTGTGATATTTATCTATTCAATAAAATGGTATGAGTTTTTAAATTAATGCATCATTCTAGGAACTTATGTATGTAAGTGACATGAATCATGATCGACACACACAACGGTATGGTGTGCATGATATAAATGATTGGATGCATAAGTTTTATTAAATGTAATGATATTGTGCCTAATGGGATTATATGAATGGTTTAATAAGAATGTCAAATGGGTAAGTAGTAATTAGAATATGGGGTTTAACAAAGAAGAAAATTATGATTAACATGTTGTCTGATTAAATTGGAATAGAGAAACAATTTTAAATAGGGTAAAAGATAAGTCTTGTAACCGTGTGAATTAGATAATATGTTATCCATGTCCATAGGATAGATGGAAAAGGATAGTGATCAAGTTTTGAGTGGGATATTTTTGGTAGTTTATGTGTACTGGTTTGGTTGTGGAAAGTGATGATCCTACCTATATCTATTTCCTTCTTATATAAGTGTTACAGTTGCATAATAAAGATCTTGTTTGGTATTATAGAGAAATGATACCTCGAAGACATGTGCTGGTTGGGAGACTTGAGGACATTACCAAGAAGTCTCCTATAGTTGTGGAGAAGGAGAACATGGTGATCCGTGAAAAAAGGGAAGAGTAGTTCCTTTTAAAAATATCTCATTTTATATAGATGATGGAATGTTACCCAGGCCGGATTGCGCAGAGTATGTTTGAAAAATCAATGCAAATTCTACTCCAGCACCCTCCGACCTATACTAGATAGGGTGGAGTAGAAGAATTAGAGTTTTGGACATAGTCCATGCAAATTATTCTGGGCCATATAGAGAATCCTCTCAAAAAGAAAGTCATGTTAGTGGCCTATATGACGAGAGTTCAAGAAAAGCGTTGGAAGTACCTCATGGTTTAGATGGAGCAGGTTGAAGGAATGGTGTGTAAAAATTTTCAAGAGATGTTTCTTGTGAACTTCTACGCAAAAACCCTGAGGAAGGATAAGGATGATAATTTTATGATCTTGTTTCAGTGAAAAACGTCAGTAATGGACTATGCTAGACATTTCACCGATTTCATAATATTATTTTTGAACTTGAAAGGAGATGAGGCAGATGTGGAGAAACACATCTGGTATGGGATGTGACATAAGATCATGTCTCAGGTTAATATCTTTCATCTAAAAAGGATTTCTAAAGTGGTGGGTCATGCCCATATCATAGAGGGGAACCCGAAGGTAGATTTAGGTAGTGAACTTGCGACACCCAATGGAAGAGAAATTGGAGAATCATTTGATAGTATGAATCACTATTATAGAATCCTTCAATAAGGTGGAAACACACATAACATTATGAAGAGGGGGTAAACTTCTCAAGGTGGTGACCAGGTCAACTGTTATCAGTGTGGTAGGCTGTGGAAAAATCATGACCATTATCCCCACCCATCGGTCGAGTGCTGAGAGTGTGGAAGGTTAGATCATGTGGAAATTTTATATAGGAACCCATGACAGTTAGGGAATTTTTGTGGTCATTTCAATATAACAACTGTAGGACGGGGGATGGTTACCATATATCAGGCATGCAATGGGAGCGCCATCAGTCATACTAGAAGGGGCGGTGGATAGGGAACTATGGGTGAGATCATCTCTACCAATAGAGTAGTATAGTGCAGGGTACCTAGGAAGAAGTTGATTGTAAATGGGTAAGTCATCTCCATTGTAACACACCGACACCAGTTACCAAGAGACGGTGCATTATTACATAACATTTTCATGATTAAAAAAGATCAAGTCTCGAATTACAGATTAGTTTAGTAGCCTTGGAAACACTAGATAAATTCATATGTCTTACATTACATCATAATGTGACAAAATACGACAACATAGTCTCATATTCCTCACTCATATCCCCTCGGACTATCCTTGCAGGTCATTCATAAAATACATCTTCATATCCTGGGAAAAATAAAACACAGAAAGGGGTGAGCTCTGATACTCAGTAAGGATAACAATATAATGGAAACTTTCATAAATAATCATAATCATTTAAGGCAATGTATAACTAAAACAAAAGCCTTTTAAACTTGAACATTAGAATAATATGGAAAAAATAAATTGAAATAATGCCATTTACATATTCACATGGATATTCTAATAGTTGAATAATCACATGAAATATCAATAACCACTTTCATAATGATGGAATGCAAAATGCCAGACTATCATAACCACATAGTGAAGGAAATTTTCCAATACTACAAATAAGATTTTGTCAAGGCCTTGTGCGAAGACACTAGTTTGTCTAATGATACCTACCGATGCATCGAGGATCTATAGCAAGCTCCACCTGTCACATACTAAGTCCAATGCATTCCTTATATAAATAGGTTTAAACATATCATAAACATTGGTATAAAAACTAGCATACGAAATGTAAATACATTCTCCATAAACCATGAATGGTATAAAAATAACAAATCCACAGTCAAACATATCCCAAAACCTTCAATACAATATGGAAGTTTGGTATCATAATAAATCAACATCATATAATCTTAAAATCCATTAAAGGATGTTGACATAGATGAAATCAAAACTACTTGAGGGGAATGTCCATTTTTTTAAATCATTTAAAATACACATAGTTATTAAATAATACATTTACTTTGAAAATATCCTTATAATATTTTAAGAGAATATTTGACGATTTTATAGTGGAGGAAAATATTCTCACCCTCTGTATAAGTTAAAAAATCATTATTAACTTAATTTGTCGAAAAGGATAAAAAGGACCTTGATTGGAAAACAACAGAAAGATTCCTTTATAAACATCTTCTAAAATTTAATCTAGGGTATCAATCAATTTAACGCACAGTCTGTAAAATATTAAGAATGTTTTGAAATATATTTTTAGGAAACATGGATGTGGATGATAAAGAGGTCATATTAGAGAATCACGTATAAACAATCTCGGATAATGAAGTGATTGTAGAATTAACCCTTAAATTGTGCATTTCCTTGGTCGACGGTAGGTTAACGTCATTTATAATGGTGAAATAATTGTTATTAAATTATACAAGAATAATCTACATTAATATGATATCATATATGATCTTTTAACATTGTTTTGTTAATAATATCTTAGTATTATCGTCATTTCTGGTGTTTAACGGATTTGTTTTCCTTTATATTCTTTGTTATGTGAGTCATAATTATTATGGATGGGATGTTTCTTATTCATATCCAGAATGATATAAAGTCATTAAAATTTATTTTTAATCATCTAATGAAAATTAGTCTTGAATGAATATGATGGGGAATGATTCTCATAGTGTTCGTGGAGACGGTAATCCGTACATACGCACGAGCGACAATATCAAATTTTTTATATTAAAATAATATATAATTGAATGGAATATCTTATATACTTAATTATTATCAAGTTATATTTATTATTTACCTCAATTACACATCATTATTTTACCCATCCAAAAAATCATGTATTGAATAACAATTACACCACGATGTGGAGACGGTAAGCCGTACGTACGCACATATGGTGACATGACATTCAAAGGATGGATAGAATAATGAATTTGGTTGTTAAATATTTATAATAACATCATATTATATATAAGATACTGGAGTTATTATTTTATAATGGAAACAACAAAGAAAAATCTAGTGGATGATGAAAGGAACTATACAGAGGTGATGGAATATTTACATCTTCTTTGGGTTCTTCCTTTTTGATTTGATCAAACGGACTACTTATGTGGGATTTATGGCTCTAGTAAGGCCTATAGGACGAATTGAAGGATGTTGAGTGGATATTTGGGCTGGTGTTGGCTGATAAAAAAGGCTTTGAAGGTGTGAATTAGAGAGAAGGGGGAGTTCCCTTTTATTAGAGGGGTGAGGGGAAAGATAGGAAAAGTTAGAAATGTTATTTTATAATAAAATAATATTCGGTTTCTAATGGAAACAAGTGTATTATATTAAGTATAAGGTGGGGCTGGGTCGAAAACCACTCATCCAATATATTTTAAATAGGTTTGGGTGACTATATTAACCTTATCATTTAGATTTAACTCTTAGTTAAATAGTTTGACATTTACCATGTTACATTGTATTTTTATATTACATGGTCACTAAACATACTATAAACATAAAAGAGAACCCCAAGTGGTTTATCAATGATAAACCAATCATATTATATTCATTTGGCCTATCCTTATATTTTTAGGAATATTATAACAATTTATAATAAAATATTTGTTTTAAAAACTCATTTATGTCAATTTTGACAATATTTAATAATTTATTTTTGATAAAGTCATAAAAACATTATTAATTATAAAAAATCATTTAAAAAATCATAAAATTCCATATTAATCTATAAAATTCTTGTATGGCATCAGAACATTAAAATTATATTTATTTTTACATTTATAATACCAATTATTTTATTCATTCATTAATAAAGAAAATATTGTATCATTATTGTGTCAGAACTAAATTTAATTATTCAATGTCTACACATAATTAATAAAATAACATTATGTATGAAACTGTTATAGATTTATAGTGAATATTTATAGTCGAAAATATAACATATATAACCATATGTAAAAATTGATTTTTCTAAAAGATATATGCTTATGTCATTTTTTATATTTACTCTAACTTAATTAATATAAAGTGACATTATCACATACTAGTGGCCCAATGAGGTCCCAAAATCAACCCAATGATTCCCATGGTCGGAAATGTATCAACCAATAGGTTTAGGACACATTTTAGGGTAATTTAATAATATTATAATAATTTTTTTTACCCTTATTTACCGCATTTACCCTTTAAACATGGTAAAAAAATATTTACCGAAGTAATTATTCAAAATGTATAAAAATGAAAGATACATATTTACACAATTGTAACCTATTGATTCTATATATGTAATCCATTTATCTAAATTCAAATCACAGAAGTGTAAGAAATTAATTTAAATTTAATTCCCGTTGTCAAAAGAAAAAGCGTGTTTTTACGAAATAATTAATATCATAATATTTACACTTGATTATGTCGAGTTTAGATGTGAAATTATGTCCAATGACCAACAATGGAATAAATGGTAAAATTATAATCTAATTATACTTTAAAATCACTCAAATGCATAATTTATCACTATTATTTATTTCTATTAAAAATGTGTTTTTTAAATAAAATTTAGTAATTTTCATTATTCATCAAAATATCAAAGTTATTAGAAAAGTACAAAAATATCACCCTAGAAAATTTCAATATTTTTAATCCAAAAATGATGTCCATTTAGAATGATAAAATGTATAAAATTTAAAAAAAGTTGTTATTACTATTCTTAACGTCTAGTTTGATTGGTTGTGGTGAGTTAGAACTCGAAGTTGCATAAAACACATGCTACTATTTTATTCAAAGAGAAGCATACCATAGATGATTGGGGTGTTATATTCTCCCCTACTTCAAATAATTTTGTTCTTACAATTTCATTAATATTACTACATAAAAAGACTCGGGTGGTTCTTCATCATATGTTTCTCGGGTTCCCATGTTTCCCTTTCCATCTTGTGGTTTCTCCATATAACTTTTACCAGAGGAGTCATCCAGTTTCTCAACACTTGTTCTCCGGTATCAAGAATCCTGATGAGATCTTCGGAATAATACAGATCGGGTTCTAGTTCTAATTCCTCATAGGTGAGTACATGCATTGGGTCGGGCATGTATTTTCTCAATAGTGATACATGGAACACATCGTGAACTTTGGAGAGATTTGGAGGCATTGCCAAACGGTAAGCTAGAACCCCAATTAGTTCTAGAATTTCAAAAGTTCTGATGTACCTAGGACTCAATTTTCCCTTCTTACCGAATCTTATAAATCCCTTCCATGAAGATACCTTCATGAAAACATGATCTCCTACCTAAAATTCCAAATCCTTCACTCTGTTGTCAACATAACTCTTCTGCCTAGTTCGAGCTTCTTTGATGTGGTTTTGGATTACCGTCACCTTTTCTAATGTTTCCCCACCAGTTCTGGGCCTAAGAGCTTTCTTTCACCAACATCATCCCAATAGGATGGTGTGTGACATCTCTTTCTGTATAACACATTATATGGTGCCATCCTAATACTTAAATGGAATCTATTTTTATAGGAAAATTATACAATAGGTAGATATTGATCCTACATACCTTGAAAGTCAAGTGAGCATGATATCAACATGTCTTCTATAGTTTGAATAGTCCGTTCTGATTGTCCATCAGTTTAGGGGTGGTAGGAAGTACTCAAATAAAGTTCAGTATCCAGGGCATTATGAAGACTTTTCCAGAATATTGATGTAAAATGTCGATCACGATCTGAAACAATCGATATGGGTACTCCATGTGGTCTCACAAATTCATTAATATATAGTAATTCTAGACTTTCAAGTGGTAAATCCTCCCTTATATCATGAATATGTGTTGACTTGGTAAGATGATCAACAATGACCCATATTGCATCATTCCTTATAGGAGTATTTGCTGGTCCCATGAAAAATTCCATCGTGATATTATCCCATTTCCACTCATGTATGAGAATAGGTTTCATGACTCCTCCAGGCTGTTTCCTTCCAGATTTCACTTGTTAAAAAACCATACATCTTGACAAAAAATCAGCAATTTCCCTTCTCATGTTGTCCCACTGAAAATGTTCCTTCAAATCTCTATACATTTTGGTGGTCCCAGGGTGTATAGAGAAATTGGAACAATGAGAATCATCCAACAATTCTCTTTTTAGATCATATATATTAAGAACACAAAGCCTCTTCCCATATTTAAAAATTCCATCTTCATACACATAGTCACTCAATCTCCCATCATTCAAAGCTTTAATCTTCTTTTGAAACACTTCATCATAGTTCTGAGAAATCGTTATCCATTCTAGTAAATATGGTTTTTTAAACTATTTGAAAAAGAATTTATGTTTAAATTTCCATGGTTATTCCCATATTCATCTTTACAATATCCTTGTATATATTATCATTTTCAAAACTCATCTTGTTCAAAACATCATGATCCTTTCTACTCAAAACATCTTCCACCTTATTTTCCTTCCCCGAGTGTTAGTGTATCATGTAGTCATAATCCTTGAGTAGTTCAGGCCATCACATTTTCCTCATGTTGAATTCGTTCTGTGAGAAAATATATTTCAAAATCTTGTGATCAGTATATATCTCAAAATTTTCACCATAGAGATAATGTCTCCATATCTTCAAAGGAAACATTACAATAGCTAAATCAAGATCATGAGTAGGATAGTTTTTCTCATGAGTTTTCAACTGTCCTTATGAATATGCAATAACTGTATCATTCTGCATAAGGACACATCCAAGTCCTTTATTCATTGCATCACTATAAATAATGAACCCATCATTCCTCGATGGTGGAGTCAATATAGGATCATTAACTAATCATCTCATCAGATCTTCAAAACATTCTTCACACACTTTTTCCCAAACATATTTAACCCCATTACGTGTGAGCTATGTTAATGGGTTAGCCAACCGGGAAAAATTATGGATGAAACATCGATAAAAACCTGCAAAACCAATAAAACTGCGCACATCAGTTATACTCGTAGGTGCTGGCCATTCATGGATTGCTCTTGTTTTAGTAGGATCCATGGAGATTCCATAATTGGAGACAATATGGCCTATAAAATAAATCTCTTGAATCCAGAAATCAAACTTTCTAAACATCCCATATAATTCATGTATTCTAAGAGTCTTCAGGATAATGCACAAGTGATTTTCAAGATCTCCATATCTTTCGGAGTATAATAATTTATCATCAATCAATACAACTATAAAATCATCGGGATATTCCTTGAAAACTCTATTCATTAGATCCTTGAATACCGGGGGTGCATTAGTCAATCCAAAAAGAATTACTGTAAACTTGTAATGCCCTTACCTGGTTCGAAATGTTGTTTTCAGAATGTCTTCCTTCTTCACACAAAAATGAAGGTATCCAGCTCGAAGTTCTATCATTGAAAAGTATTGAGCTCCATGCGGTTGGTAAAATAAATAATCAATATGAGGTAGGGGATACTTTTTATTTATTATTATACCATTGATTTCCCTGTAGTCAATACAAAACCTCATATGTCCATCTTTCTTATTAACAAAAAGGACATGGGATCCCCATGGAGAAACACTAGGGAGAATCAATCCCTTATTAATAAATTACTCTAGTTTTTTCTTCAGTTCAACTAATTCTATAGTGGCCATTATATAAGGATTCTTCGATATGGGACTTGAACCAGTAATTAAGTCAATAGAAAACACAATTTCATGTTTTGGAGGATGTCCATGTAAATCATCCGGAAACACATCAACATATTATTTAACAATAGGTACATCCTCTATTTGAACATTCCTTTCCTCACCCATAGTTATTTCATTCTTTTCCTCCCCAATAGTTGAATTTAGTTGAGCCACTGGGGGTGGATCAAGATAAGAATCAGATGGTGACGATTCTGCTCTTAAAATAAGGTGTTCTTTATCATCATCATCAGAAATCATAACCTCCATATATTTACAATAATTCTTCACATCATGATCTGAAATAAAATCCATAAAGAGTATTATATCAAATTCCATCATAGGTATGATGATGATATTAGTGGATACAGAACATTTATGTGCTCTAATGGGTATTGATTCACAAAACTTTGTTATAGTGATACTTCCCTTAAGAGTTTTAACTGAAAAATCCCTTGTTAAATCAAATTGGAAATATCTAATTTTCATTGAAAACTGGGAAGATATGAAATAATGCGATGATACATAATCAAATAATTCATTTTCTAAACTTCATTAAACCCTTAAATTACATTCCACCACTTCCTTCATAGATTCTACCTCAGTAGTAGTGATATCATAAGCTTGACTTTGATCCCTCGGCCTCTTTTGAGGTACGTTCCCCTGATGCTTTGGACATTCATTTTCATAATGTCCCATATTCCTGAAATTGTATCATTGAACAATGGTAGCATCTTTCTTTTCCTTGTAATCACGATCTTGGTGGCATTTTTCACCACACTTATAACAGATCCCCATTCCCATCAAGAAAGTACTGGGGTGTTTCTTTTGACATTTACTGAAGGATGGATAATCAACTTTTCCATTCTTCCCCTTATTTCCATTTCCATAGTGATTGGTAGATCTCTTCTTCACTTTATTTTCTTTAATGTTGTATGAAATAGAGATTTTTTTCTCTCTCTTGATAGCACATGAGACAATGTCTTCATACAACGAGAAAGATTGTGATACTAATGCTCAAAGGAGAAATGTTTTGAACCCATCAAAGAAACAATCAATATTATTTCTGGGATTATGTATATAATCTGAAACATGACTCGATAACCTTGTAATGTTAGCCTCATACTTTGCAACATTCTCATCGTCCTTTTTCCTCAGACTCAGAAATGTCCTTTCCATATCTACTCGATGGTCACAAAGAAAGTATTTTTCTAAGAAAATATCATTAAACACCCTCCATTCCATATTTGATAATTCATCATCTTTTTTTGTGTTTTGAATTAATTACCACCATTGATCAGCATCTCTAGTGAGGCCGTAAACTGCCATGATAACTTTTTCCCTTTCACTATATCCCACGGCATGGAATATTTTCTCTAATGAATTTGTCCATTTCTCAGCTACTAATAGATTTATACTACCATTTAATGTTGGTTGTTGTTTCCTCATGAAGAAATATAACATTGATCCTCCACGTTGTGGATCAAGGTGCTCCATACGGGTAAGGTTATTATTCATAACCTGGGTGAGTTGTCCCAATTTAGTGATAAGCTGATCAACACCACTTGTATCACCAGCTCCACTATAATTAACTTGAGCAGGAGGTAAATTCCCACATGGAGTGAATGCATTGATACGGTTCCCATTACTTCCACTAGGAACCATTTCTAAACAATGGAATACACTAGATTAGTTTATGAATCGCAATGAATAAATCCAAACTTGTAAAAAAAATAACATAAATTGAACATTTTATGGATATAATCCATAATCATTAAAAAAAATTCATTGAGGAAGTATATACTCATAAACTCTTCATAATGGTTTGTAATGAAAATGAGAATTATCCTAATCATATCCCCCCTGGAGTGTCGTAACCAAAAGTGTAGCAAGGCCTATTGTCGTGCACCAGTTCACATTCAAGTCTAGCTCAAAGCGTTGTTTTCGGGATTTACCCTTAGGTACATCTGCGCTAGAGCTACCTCTACCTGCTCGTATCCAGGAAGGGATTTATTGTTGAGAAAACTCATAAAATCTCTATAATACCAAAATTCTAAGATGTTCATCTATACTAATCCTAAATGTATATCTTAGGGTTATGTGCTCTAATCAGAGTTTATCTAAATATAGCTTCCAAGTTTTATACTAAACATCCACTCATACCAACTGTAACGCCTTGACTCCGGTTACCCTGTGTCGGTGCATCATTATATAACATTGTCATGATCACAAAAGATCTAGTATCAAATGACAGATTAGTTTAGTAGCCTTGGAAACACTTGATAAATTCATAATTCTTACATTACATCATAAAGTGGAAATGTAAAACAACATAGTCTCCATATTCCACACTCATAACCCGTCAGATTATCCCTACAAGTCATTCATAAAATAATTCTTCACATCTTGGGAAAAATAAAACATAGAAAGGGGTGATCTCGGATGCTCAGTAAGGATAACAATATAGCAGAAAGATTCATAAATAAGAATAAGCATTTAATCCAATGCATAACTAAAACAAAATTCTCTTAAACTTGATCTTAAGCATAATATGGCAAAAATAAAATGAAATAATTCCATTTAATTATCCACATGGTTATTCTACTAGTCGAATAATCACATTTAAAAAAATAACCACTTTTATAATGATGGATTGCATAATGACAGACTATCATAACCACATAATCAAGGTCTTATGCCAAGACTAAAATTAAGATTTTGTCAAGGCCTTATGCAAAGACACTAGTTTTCTCATGAGACCTACTGATGCATCGAGGAGCTATATCAGGCTCCACCTGTCACTTACTAAGTCCAATGCATTCCTCATATGAACATGTTTAAACATAACATAAACATTTGTATAAAAACTAGCATACGAAATTTCAATACTTCCTCCATGAACCATGAAAGGTATAAAAATAAAACATCCATAGTAAAACATATCAAAAAACATTAAATAAAATTTTCATGTTTTGTATCACAATAAATCAACTTCAAATAAACTTAAAATCTATCAAAGGATGTTGACATAGATGAAATCAAAACCATTTGAGAGAAATATATGTTTTTTTAAATTCATTTTAAAGTCACATAATTATAAAATATAACATTTAATTTGAAAATATCTTTATAAACATTTAAGGAAACCTTCAATGCTTTTATAATGTATGAAAATATCTGCACCCTCCATATAAGTTAAAAAAATATTATTACCTTAATTTGTTGAAAAGGTTAAAAACGACCTTTTTTGGAAAACGACAGAAACATTCTTGTATAAATATATTATAAAAAGTAAAAAAAGGGTATTAATGAATTTGACCCATATTCTATAAAATAGTCAGAATTTTATGAAATACATTTTTCAGAAACATGGATGTGGATGATAAAGACGTCCTAGTAGATAATTACGTATAAACAACCTCGGATAATAAAGAGATTGTAGAATTAACCTTTACCTTGTACTTTTTCTTGGTCGAGGGTAGGTTAACCTCCTGTATAATGGTAAAATAATTTTTATTTAATTATAAATGAATAATATACATTAATATGAAATCGTATATGATCTTTTAACGTTGCTTTGTTAATAATATCTTAGTATTATTGTCATTTTGGGTGTTTAACAGATATGTTTTCCATTATACTCTTTGTCATGTGAGTCATAATTATTATGAATGCGATGTATTGTATTAATATCCAGAATGATATCAAGTCGTTAAACATTATTTTTAATCATCTAATGAAAATTAGTCTTCAATGGATATGATGGGGAATGAATCTCATCGCGTTCGTGGAGATGGTAATCCGTACGAACGCACGAGTGAAAAAATGACTCTTTTAATTTAAAATAATATATAAATGGATGGTATATCATATATAAATAATCATTATCATGTTATATTTATTATTTAGATCAATTACACATCATTATTATACCCATCCAAATAATCATGTATTGAATAACAATTACACCACGATGTGGAGACGGTAAGTTGTACATACACACATATGGTGACATGTCATTCAAAGGATGGATAGAATAATGAATTAGGGTGTACCATATTTATAATAACATCACAGTATATATTATATTCTGGATTTATTCTTTTATAATGGAAATAACAATGAAAAAATAAGTGGAAGATGAATGGAACTAGAAAGATGTGATGGAATATTTACCTCTTCTTCAGGTTCTTCCTTTTGTTTTGATAAAAAGGGATCCTTAGGTAGGAAATCAGACTAATGGAAGGCCTCTAAGATAAATTGAGGGATGTTTAGAGGATACTTGGGTAGGGTTTTTCTGAGAAAAAGTGCTTTGATGGTGTGAATTATAGAGAAGGGGGAATTCCCTTTTATAAGAGAGGTGAAGGGCACCTTAGGAAAAGTTAGAAATATTATTTTATAATAAAATAATATTCGATTTATAATGGCTCCAAAATGGATTATTTAAATTATATGGTGGTTATGGTTCGAAAACCACTCAACCAATTGGTCTTAGAAAAGTTTTGGTCACTGTGTATACCATATCATTTACATTTAAAACTAAGTAAAATAGTTTGACATTTACAATGTCACTTGGTATTTTTAGATTATATGGTTAATAAACATACTATATACATCCAAACTAATCCCAAGTGGTTTATTAATGATACACCTATCATAGTATATGTCCTTTGGCCAAACCGTAGAATTTTTGGAATATTATAACAATTTATAATATTATATTTGTTTTAAACTACTTTATGTCACTTTTCACAGTATTTATTAATTGATTTTTGATAAAGACTTAACAACGTTTTAATTATATAAAATTCATTTAAACAATCCTAACATGTCATATTAACCTATAAAATTCATATATGGAATCAAAACCTTCAAAATATATATTTTTTAACATTTATAATACCAATTATTTGATTTTTTCATTAATAAGGAAAATATTACATCGTTATTGTGTCATAACTAAATTTAATTATTCAATGTCTAAAAATTATAAATAAAATAATATTATGTCTGAAATCATTTTATCTTTCCAATTTATATTTATAGTCGAAAATATAACATATATAACCATATGTAAAAATTATTTTGCTAAAAGATATATGCTTTTGTCATTTTTTGTAATTACGTTATCTTAATTAATATAAAGTGTCATTATCACTTAAATGTGGATCCATTGGGTCCCATAATAGATCCAAAGATGACCATGGTCGTACATGTATCAAAATATAGGGTTAGGACACGTTTTATGGTAATTTAATATTATTATTCTATTATTTTTACCATTATTTACATGATTTACCATTTAACAATGGTAAATAAAATATTTACTGAAGTAATTATTCAAAATGTCTAAAAATTAGGGTTACCTATTTACACAATTTGAACTTCCAGATTCAAAATATGGAATCAATTTTTATAAATTCAAAAAACAGAAGTGGTTGAAATTAATTTAAAATTATTTCCCATTGTCAAAAACAAAAAAGTGTGTTTTAAGAAATAATAACTCTCAAAATATTGACACTTGCTTATGTATAGTTTAAATGTGAAGTTATCTCCAATGACCAAAATTGGATTAAATTTTAAAAATATAATCTAATTATACTTTAAAATCACCAGAATTCATAATTTATCACTATCAATTATTTTCATTAAAAAATTTGCTTTTAATTAAAATTTAGTAATTTTCACAATTCATCAAAATATAGAAGTTATCATAAAAGTAAAAATATTTAACCATAATCTAATATCAATATTATAAATCCAAAAATGAAGTCCATTTTTAAGGATAAAATGTATAAAATATCAAAAAGTGGGTATTACAATTCATAACAGCTAGTTTGATTGGTTGTGGTGAGTTAGAACAAGAAGTTGCGTAACTCACCCGCTACTGTATTATTCAAAGAGAAGAATACCATGAAATCATGGGGTGTTACAACCATGCAGTTCACAATGCACCAAACGGTGGTGAGGCATGAGTGTCTACTATTCGAAGTATGATTCTTATTGCTTCCACGCTTTTTAGTGCTATAATTGAAATAGGGACTATGTATTCCTTTATTTCTAATCTGATGGAAGTTGTGTTGTTCATAAATATGGAGACTGTGTGTGGTGTAATGTCCCTTGATACTTGGCTAGGGGTAAAAGTTTCTAACATTAGGAATTTTAAGGGTCGTGTTCTGAAGATTGTTGGGTATCATTTTCTATGGGATCTGTTTGTCCAAGAGATGTGAGGATTGGACCTAATCCTGGGAATAGACTTTTGATTGTTAAATAAATCCCATATCAACTATTTCCAACATCGGGTAAAATTCACATCTCTTAATGGAAGCACTTATATATTTCGTTGTGACTGTGTTACTCGAGTGTGCCGCATAGGGCCACAAAGAAGGCAGTTGTGGGAACTCACATCCCTAGTTGCATGCCTTTTGTTATGTGATGGGGAGAGAGGACAACCAATATTCCGTTTTTGTGGCCCATTTTAAGGATGTGTTACTTGTGGACTTCTCACGGCTACCACACGAGATTTATTTTGAGTTTATGATAGAGTTTTTTATAAGAGTATAGTTAGTTTCTATTCAACCCTATCGAATGGCACAAGCAAAGCTCCAAAACCTAAAGGATATATAATATGAATAGGAGTGAAAGGGGTTTGTACATCCTTGTACAAAACTTTAGGTATCTCGGGTGTTGTTTGAGAAGAATGGTGATGGATTGCTAAGGCTATGTATCTATTATAAGAAGACAAATCATATGATAGTTATGAAATGATTCACTCTTCCTATAATTGATGACCCGTTTGAGAATCTCATAGGTTCTATTGTATTTTCTATGATCAATATGAAATCGGGATGCAATCAGTTGGTGGTAAGACCTTCTCACATACCTCAGAAAACATTCTAATGTAGGTACGGGTAGTATGAATTTCGAGGGTTGCTGTTAGAATTGAATAAGGACATGGTGGTGCTCATGGCCTTGATGAACAAGATATTTCCCCCTTATCTGGAATATTAAGTTGTTGTATTCATTGATGACATCTTGTTATACTCCAGAACTCATTAGAATCATGCCAAACATCTTGGAATTGTCTTCAGTACACTAATAAAGAAAATTATTTACACCTAGCTATCAAAATGTATGTTTTGTATTGATGAGGTTCACATTCTAGGAAACATAATTTTGAAGTATACTGTGTTTGGGGATCCAAAAATTTTATAGGATGTGGTTTCATGAGAATATCCAAATAATATATCTGATGTTAGGAGTTATATTGGTTTGGTTGGTTATTACATAAGGTTTATTAGAGATTTCTCTCATTTGGTAGCATTTCTCATAGGCCTAACATTGAAGGGTATTATGTTGGATTGGTCATATGCTTGTGAGAATGATTTTAAATAGCTGAAGAAGCTGTTGACAACCACACTGATTTTTCTCATACCTATACTAGGTTACATGTACTATGTTTTCTGATGTGTCTTGTGTTGCATGTGGGGCAATGTTGAAGTTGGATGATCAAGTTATAACATATGGGTCGAGAAAATTGAGTCCACATGAAAGGAATTATCATAGTCATGACCATGAGGTAGCGGTTTTGGTTCATCTGTAATGTGTGGGTGGAATTACCTGTGGGGATAACCATTAATGGTGTCCATCGACCATAAAATTATCAGGAATATATTTTCTCAATGCAATTTGAATCTTTTACAGTGGTTATGGGTTGATTACCAACATTATTTTGATTTAGACATGGTGTACACACTAGGGAAAGGGAATATTGAAATTGATGCTCTCAGCCGGACGACTATGAATTAGGAAGTTCAAGAATCTAGTTCATAGTGGGTGATGATGACCATATTGGATGTGATGAATTTGAAGGTACAGGATGGTCACAGGTTTATGACCATAACAAGTATAGTAATTGAATCATTACTTCTGAGTATAGTTAAAGAGAGTCAGTTAGTGGTTCTAGTGTCTTTGGATATGAAGGAATTTATTAGTGGAGGGGAGTCACCTCCTTGATAGAAATTTAGTGCTTATTGAGTTACATATGTAATTGTTCACGTTGTGGTCCCTACATACATATGTGAGGAGGGGATGAGTGGGTTTCACACATGAAATGGGATGTGCATCCGAGCCTCACTAAGATGTGTTGTGATCATCATAGGAAGTTTTGGTGTACGAGAATAACGAATGAATTTGTGGGTTTTTGGTCATGATTCCTTTCCTATCAATAGGTGAAGGCTGAACATCAGAGTATATGTGGGTTGTGGAATTCATTACCTATTCTTGAGTGGAAGTGGAATGACGTCGTGATGGACTTTGTAGTGGTTCTTATGAGGATGCCTTATAAGAATGATGCAATTTGGGAGTTGTTATATTACCTTACCAATGTTCCCCTTTTCATGCCGATTCTAGAATCCTACACAGTCGACCAATTGGAAAAATTTTATGTTTATGTAATATTACAATTTCAGGGTGTTTTGAGAAACATATTCTCGGATCATGATCCATATTTCACCTCATGCTTATAGATGGGACAACTAATGTAACTTCGTACACATGTGTGCTTTAGTACGACTTACCACCCATAAACCACAGAGCTATCAGAGCCTGTAGTTTAGGTATTAGATGACACGTTGAGAGCATGTGTTTTAGATTTTGGTGGATCATGGGAAATGAACTTGTCACTTTTTTAGTTTTCTTACGACAACATATATTAGGGTACCATTAACATGGTGCAAATTTAGGTACACTATAGGATAACATTTATATCTTCATTATATTGGTTAGAGGTTGGGGAGTCTGAGCTGTTAGGACTGAGTCTTGTGTAGGGGATGTTGGAGAAGGTTAATTTTATTCAAAAGAATATGGAAAAATCTCATAGTAGTCATAAGTCATATGTATATTAGGGTTATATACTTCTTCAGTTCATGATGGGTGATAGTATGTTTCTTCATGTGTCCCCAAGGTTGGTTCACCATCCTTTTTATAAGTTTTACAAGTTTTCTTCTAGATATTTGGGGCCATTTGAGATTGTGTAGTGGATCGGACTGGTGGCTTACTGATTGGATCATCCATGGTTTTATAGTGGGATGCATGATGTCTTCCATGTTTAACAACTCCAATATTATCATCTTTATCCTTATCATGTGATAATATCTCATAATGTATAGCATGAGGCTGATGCGTCCTATGAGGTGAACCCGGTCCGTATTGTGGATCATACTGAGAAGGTTTTGCTGGGAAAAGTTGTCCGCTTGGTTCGTGTTCTATTGAAACATAAAAATGATCTTGAAGAATCATTGGAGAGATAATCAAATATGTGGGCCCAATGGCCCGATCCGTTTTTTTTGGACCTTAATGATACTCTAGAAGAGAGGCTCGATGACCATCCATTATAAGGATGGGTGTTTGAAAGACCCTATATCCCTGTTGAGTTATGTTTATTCTATAGTATTTGTTTTATTACTTATTTTTTCCAAATAATTGTTTTCCTAAGTTATTAAAAATTATTGAGGATGTTTTGTGGTTTAGGGACACGAAGAAAATGGAAAAATGTATTTTCTAGGAAAGACGCATGGTCTATGCACGGTTAGTCTAAACCTTGCAGACAGCCATGGTAAATTTTGTAGAATAAGTATTTTTATATAGTGTCCTCAACATGGTTTGTGCATTATTTAGAAAACCATTCAGGCAAACCATTATAGGGGGCTATTTTTGGACCGTAACATCTGCATGGTTTGAAAATATTTTGGAAAACCATGCACCCCAAAATATTTAAAAAAATTAAAAAAATCTATTATGGGTAATTATGTACCAACTCAGTATTTACATCCTCCTCCCCTCATGAAACCCTAGGAACGAACCAAATCCCCCAAGAGCACTCGAGGGTGATTCTACATCAATCCTAGGTTGCTTTTACTACCATTAGTTGTGGATTGAACAACCAGATAAGTCTAATATTCTACATGTTTCGCTTTATGGGATTGGGTTCACACATTTTCAATTTCACATTCTTATCATCTAAAACACCTTATTTCTGGTAAGATTTAGATTGTGGCATTAAAGGGTTATTTAATAGGCTTATAAGGCCTTGATTAATGGTGTGTTTACCAACATATTCATTTTAGGTGGATTACAAGATATATACCATTTTTTATTTATAGATTTGTTCATGTAGGGTTTCATTCTTGTTTCACTTCTTGACGTGTTATTGATTCCATTCAGAAAATGTGGTGAATTTGGTTTCTAAATTATTAACTGAACCCTATAGAACCCCATAGAATTCAACAACGATGACATGACCATATTTGGTCCACCCAAAGGGTGTGAGAGTCCTCCGATAGGGCTAAAATAATTATAAGATGTGATATTAACACATGATGATGTTGAAACAAAGTGATGAGTTTAATTGGTTTATGTGATGAGTTAGAATTTGTAATGTTTAGTTGTGTCTAATATGGTTATAGGGTAAGGGATTGTGGGATAAAATTTAAATGGGTTAAATTGGATTAATGATAATTTCATAAGAGTCATTATTTACACTTGAATATTTTTAATGGGATATGAGTGTTAAATGGGAAATGAGGGTAATGAATTAAGTAGTATAAATGACAAAGGTGATAATGGACTGAGGAAAAATGGTAATTTCCAATTTATTGACATTACATTGATGTTGTAAATGATCATGGATATGATTAGTGGGATGTTGTTAATTATGGTGAATGATAAATAAGAATTAGAACATGGATTAGTAGATTGGGGTATAGACTTGAGGTTCTACGCCCACAGGTCGAGTTGAACAGAGGTTCTAGCTCTATCCCCAAATAAACAACTTAGGTAAGGGAACATAGTTTAATTCACCTAATGGTTTCATTCCACCTAGACTAAGGCTTCGATGTGAGGATAATGAGGTTGTTATAATGGGATTCCTTTTGAGAAAAGACTTTATTTTATTCCCTTATGATTGAGAACATTGAATTTGTCCAATCCATTGAACACCTGGAAAATGTATATTAAATCAGGAAATGCCTATGTAGTGAACCCCGATTAAATGGTAGTATAATTAAAAATAATGGTCTATTGAATATCCTATTGATATTTTTATCTTTAAATTACATTATTTGTCACTTGAATTAACTATTTTCTTATTCTATATATTTTGTAGACACCATTGGTGGTTTCCCACGGAGTTATACTCACCCCTAGCTCAGGTCGCAATTAACTAAAAAAGAATATTTCATGCTTCTAAGTCAGGAAAATGGAAAGGTCCTTATTCTAGGTAGTTGAGATGGACATGGGATATTTATCTGTGAGGTTATAGAATTGGAGTCTAAAAAAATTTGTGGATTCTGATATTTTTATTCTTTTTGTGGTTTTGGACACATGGAACTCAAGAATGGAATGACATATTTACTACTTTATATAGTTGTTCCCAGTTTTCTGAATTGGTTATTTATGCATGTTATTGAAAGTTGAATATTGTTTCCATAATTTAAATTATTATCTATTGTGCCATACTATGGTAAGGGTGGTATAGTCTCTCTACATGACTTATTAGACCCTAGCTGATAGTCACCAACCATTGGAAAATAGGGAGGTGTGTTTCATGTGGTGACTAGGCCCAGGGTACTATATTAGTGGCTCTTGATTCAAGGACATTACACATTTAAATAAAAATGTTTTTGTTTCCCATCTAATTAGTTTTGAATTTATTATTTAATAATTTTATTTATAAAATAATTCTGTGTTAAATATGAGAGGGAATGTGAAACTATATATCCTAATATCATATTATTATTTGAGGAGGTCAATTCTTTCCCCACTCCATCGAAAAATAATTTTTGAAGGAGTATAAAATCATTGGAAATGTTCTTAGTCAGTTGTTGTATGTCATCATGAAACCATTTACATTTTCTTTATTAAAAAAAATTTCTAACACAACATTATTTATTATTGAATCACCTTTAACATCATCTCTCAAAGTTCTTATGAATGAGCATTCAAGAATTTATTAGGGTGATATAGATCAAGAATGGATCCCCACTATAGTGTTTCCTCCCACAAAAGAATAAGTGTCGAGGGTTCAAGAAATGCCTCCTACTCCTATCTCTGGTCTTGTCATTTCACCTATTACCATAGAGGGGGGAAGAATATTATGGTAATTAAAAAGGTACTTCTGATAATTTTATAGTAAAACTAGTAAAATTCATTAAAATGATATTGCAGGTTCATCTTATGCACCATGGGACCATATGATAAATGATGTAGACCCTACGGTTGTCATTAATGAAGTTGTTTAGGGACTAAATTCATTGGAAGTATGTGATGTACCAAGTCCCAAGATGAATATTCTGAGAATCTCCATGGATGATATTACCTTGGGGCTTAGAATACACATAGATGTTACAAGGATTCTTGGAATGACCATTGATGAAATGCTGGAACATATTAATATTCATACTAATTAAGATGGATATGATAAACATAATAGAGAATTGAATAGATATGAGTATTTGTTTTGTGAACCAATTTATTTTGTGTCTGATTCTCTAATAATGAATAGTTGAAATGTCTATATCCATATGTGAATAATTTATCAACAATTCTTCATGAACTAGATATCAGCGTCCATCCAAGACCCAATATTAGAGGGGGCAGCACATGTTACCTTGAAATGGGGAGTCCCCTTAAGCCTTCTTTTTTGATCCCTGGGAAAAAAAAGAAGAGTTTATGTCATCAATAAATTCCATTTAAAACTTTTGATTTCAGTGATGCTATAGAGAAAGCCACCGAAACTACTGAAAAATTACAGGGTGAGTGGTTTTGACAGCTATAATCATACCATATTTCTTCAATCATTTATCAATTTGAGGCTAATGAAGGGTATTATCCACATTCCAACATTATCAACTTTTTTGGTTGGTTCTAAATGAGAATACTTTAGTCCAATAAAGTAAAAAATCAAGAATAAGTGGTCACCATTAACAAAATGTAATGAGGCATGGTGCATAAATAATTGATCTGATCACAGAGTACAATTTTCCCACATAAAATGAATCTGATTTCAATTTGGATATGAAGAATTCCCTTTGCATCACATATCATGGGGCTTGCTTGGATATATATAAAATAATTTATCTCATGCTTATTTAAGACCAACCTTTGTTAATTAATCATCTTTCATTCCAATGGGGTATTGTGGGATGCTGAGGATTTGATTATCACTTGATCCATGACACTATGAAGGAAATAATTCACAAATGAGAGAAATATCATTATCCAAATTAGGAACTCATTAAGTTGTATATTCTCATCAACACTGAAGATTTGTAGACTTTAATATCCTAATTTGATTCCAACCATACCAAAAATATTTTATAATGAAAACAAATTATTAAGGAGAAAAATATTCAAGTGTCTCCTCTTCGAAAATAATTGGAAGTCTCATGGGGTAGTTTATACAACTCCGAAATTAATTAAGAGGATATCATACATAAAATCCATCCTATATTATAGATAAAACATATCCTCTTAAACAAACTAAGGATTCCAAATATTTTTGGGTGACTAGGCATCAATAGGCTACTGATGGGTCTTGGGAGTCCATTCAACAGATTTTGAGTTTTGTGGACAATATCATTTAAATTGTGACTAAGAGACTGTATAGCGTGGATGATCCTTTGATTTTTTTTTCTATATAAAAGTAAATATTTTTTTCTTCTAATAATTTATATCCTCATCCATGTCTTCCACCTATTATAACAACATGAACTGAAACTAATTTTTATAGTAAAATGTGTATTCATTTCTGTTATTCATAACCATGATAATCGAGATGGGAAGATAATTTAATATTTTCCTAATCGCTGGGGCCTAGAGAGAGTAGTTTGACCTTTAGAAGATTCAAATGGACATCCCTACAGACTTTGTGTATATTCTATCATCACCCAAAATGTTTTCGACACCCAATATAAGTAAGACATAACAAGAAAGAATCATATTATTCTTATACCATCCTTTTATTGTTTTTAGCCAAACAAGTTTTATGTATCTTATTTTATCATTACTATATGTTTCTCTTAAACCATAGATAGTGTATGCATAGGAATTTTAGACTCAAATATTATCTACAGATCCAATTGAGATTTTTCAATCTCTAGAATATTATGTGACTATTTTGGGGACAATTTAGAGTCATCTATGTTGGAATAGTGAGGATAATATTTTTAGTCGAACGACATTGAATTATTATTTTTTATATGATAAAAAAATTCATGTAAGTTAAGAATGTTGTGAAGTTATTTAGATACCACCAATATGAATTTTGAATAATGATTTTTAGGATTCCAAATATAAAACATTCTATATGGGAATTGGGGATGACACTTCTAAGGAAGAAGTTACCATAAATTGAAATAACCATTTGCGCACTATTTTATGTAAATTCAGCTAGGGATTGTTATAAAATAGTAAATAGTGGAATTAATTTATATGATTAATACATTTTGGGGGTATTTTTCTTATAAAAACCCAATTGGGTTGTATTACATCATATTTAATAAAATATTTTCTCAGAAATTATGGAATTTTATTACAGATGGTAAAAAGGGATATTATGGAGATTCAGATTCCTCAAGACCACGATGTGTGGTTTTTCCAGGAGAAGACGTCTAAAATGGAGGTAGAATTTTTATTTTCATTTTCCATGAAAGGTAATCCTCCGATACATTAATTGGGTGTGTAATGGAGGTTATATATGTTAGATGACCAATGTTAGGGGGAAGGCCCCTTTCCGAAAAGGGTTAGAGTATCATAATGTTTAACGACATACTACCCTAAAATTTATCATATAGGTTAACGTATTATATAAAATTGATTTTTTATAGTTTAATGTATTTTTACCAAGTCATTTGGGTATGAAGTTTAATTTCATGCGGCATGCACAATACGATATACAGTTTCAGGTCATGTAAAAATGACATTTTACTATTTCGTTTAATATTGTGAAGTAATGAAATCACGATATGAAGATTGAAGTAATTTATTACTGAAATAATTAAAGGATGTTTTTTGGTCTATATCAACGAATATTAGGGAATTTAATTTATGTTCTTTATCATTTTCTGGAAGTTTAATAATTTTCACACTCTTGGAAACCTTTATTTAAATGTGCTTCCTTGTTCATGCATGAAAGGATGACATTGTGTAATGTGATTCAACGATATCCAGATCTAAAGGGTGGCTTTGGGAAAAATAATAATGGAATTAGATTAGGTATTACATATAATGATGTTACCACTAATTGGGGAACCTGTATCTGGGTGGTTTTAGGAAAATATTACTCAGGTGTATGAAATATTAATCAATAGTGGAACCCTTTGGCTAACAAACTAGTTTTGCAGGATGTTTTATACAATTAAAACTCGGGAGTAATTTTGAATATTCAATAAAATATGTTCTTAGAAAATAAATCATTCTATAAAAAAATAGGATGGAATTTTGTGAAGATTCAGATTTTCCCCAAAATAATGTTTGACTTCATAAAGAATAGTTCCTATATACATGAATCCAATTTCAATATGAATTTTAAAAATATTGAGGGAAATATTCCCTACACCTATATAATCCACGTTCATGGAATTTTTCATTTGTTGTTCTAGGTCCTATGACTAAGACCAATGAATTATGGATGCAATAGGTGATATATTGCCTAATAGACAATGATCATTCTTATATACGTCAGACAAAAAGGTGGAAATTTTAAACTGTGGTCCTATGAGATTTTTTATAGGACTTAGGATGCATGAAAATATGTTAGGGATATGTGTAGATATAATATTTTTTAGGTTCCAACATAATGTCATAATATCATACATGGAAGGAAGAGGCTTCTCCAAAACAGAAAATATTCCAATATTTGAAAATGTAATTTTGTGGGTTGTTTTAGGCATACCCTACTAGGGAATGATACTACATATTATTGTAGTGGAATCCATTTGCTAAAAAACCGTTTGTGGGGGATAATTTAAAAAAAATAAAACAAGGTCATACTATAGAATCATTTCGAATAAGAGGCATTAGGTATTAGACATTCATCCACCAGAAGATGAATAATGATTACAAATATCTAGATGTTTTCCAAATAAGGAGTATAATGTTTAGGAGGGATATTCCAGAGAAAAAATGGAATAATTTGTATATATATTGGCCATGATTGTATAATACATTTCAAAAAGTGGACTCAAAATTAGAAGCTAGACACATCTATTTCTTTGGAGGATCCCATGATGAGGGAACATGAAATAAAATCTATAGAAATGATCATTGTTTGTATGTAGAAGAGGGAGAATATTTCATTACCACATGGTTGGGAATAATACATAAGTCCTTGGAGTCCGAACATATCTCATTGGGAGGTGAATAAAGGCACACATAGTAATTGAAATAATGGTCCCCACACTAGTTGAATTCATGTGTGAAGGGAAAGAGGGTGTTTTTTTGTAAGTATTTTCACATATGGTGAAAACCCATTTTTAATTATCATATGTTAATTTGACTCATAGATAATATATTGGGGTTGTTTCCCATATTATTTTTCATTTGGGACAAAGAGTTATGATCCACACATCACTACAAAGCCTATTGAAATGAGAATCATGTCAGATGTAGTTTTCTAGGAAATCATGTAGTTTAGTATCATGTAAAAATGTAATCTATTTTTCCTTTTATGGTATTGTATTGAATAATAAGAGAACCCCAATGGGAATTGATATTTCTTAAATATTTGGGGAATTATTTACCAAAACTCATGATCTATGCTATTTTTTAGAAACAATGAGTGGAAAAAGGATTCTTCCACAACACAAAGGTAACACACATGAAGGATATCGATATTTAATTGTTTGTGGTATCTAGGGTAGGAATTATAATCTATGGGTGATTACTTATCTTGATGTGATGAGAATCCATACATTCTTATTTTTCAACTCTGGTACATTTTAATTTCACTCAGTAAAGACATTGTCAACGCAGTTCAATGTCATGTGCTAAGTACATTGGCCATGCAATTTAATGTCATGTCATAGGGAAAATATGAACTGATGTGAGAAAAGGGAAATGTTATACTGGGCTAAAGGATGTAAATTTAGGCATCGTTATATATATAATTACAATGAGAATCAATACACTTGTAGTTCTTAATAATTTCCATATGCAGGTATGATTTCAACATAGAGAGTTGGTTTTTTATAGATGGTCCCATGATTTGGGATTTGATCAATTTTATGTATATTTCTGGATCGAGAATCAAGACACAAATAGTTCATGAAATTTTCCCACATCAATTAATTTTTGAAATTTTTTACACCAATGACATTATTTGGCTTCATGAATGAAATGGTATGATGAGGACTATGCAGTATATCATTCTTATTTTTTGAAAGAGGTGTCATATTAATGTTGTTTTTATTAGGTTACCATTATATTTCCAATGACGGTGAATATATGATGTGAATAGATTATTTTAAGGGTTTTAATGGTGTACAATCACTGGCTCTGTGTATAAGGTATTCAAACAATCTCCAAAGGGTTTTCTTAATGGAGCGAGAAATGGCCAATGGATCTCAAATCCATGATTCATAGACATGTATCCAATGGTTGGACCTCATTGAGTAACATATCCAACAACACATAATAAATAACATTGGTCAAGAGGGTGGAAATTATGTCTCATCACACCCCTATGGGGAATCTATTTCCTAATTCTGGACGTTCACTAGTAGAAAAACGGTTTTTAACGTCGGTTTTTTTTTATTTTGGACGTCGGTTTTTAACCGACGTCGAAGTCACCGACGTTAAAAATATGAATTTTTACGTCGGTTTTTGTAAACCGACGCGAAAAATGAATAACATTCGTTTTTTGGCGTCGGTTTTGTAAAAAACCGAAGCCAAAAAAAATAATTCATATAATTTTTCGCGTCGGTTTTCATAAAAACCGACGCGAAAAATTTTAAAAAGTAGTTTTGGCGTCGGTTATTTAAAAAAACCGACGCCATAAATGAAAAAAAAAAAAAATTTCGCGTCGGTTTTTATAAAAACCGACGCCAAAAAAAATAATTCATATAATTTTTCGCGTCGGTTTTCATAAAAACCGACGCGAAAAATTTAAAAAAGTAGTTTTTGGCGTCGGTTATTTAAAAAAACCGACGCCATAAATGAAAAAAAAATATTTTTCACGTCGGTTTTTATAAAAACCGACGGCAAAAAAAATAATTCATATAATTTTTCGCGTCGGTTTTCATAAAAACCGACGCGAAAAATTTTAAAAAGTAGTTTTGGCGTCGGTTATTTAAAAAAACCGACGCCATAAATGAAAAAAAAATTATTTTTCGCGTCGGTTTTTATAAAAACCGACGCCAAAAATCAAAATTTTTTTTTCTAGGTTTTAGATCATTTCTTAATCTTCGATTTGACAGGCTGTGGACCTAAAACGGAGTTACGGTTCAAAAGTTATCGCCGTTACAAGTTGAACATATCAAAGTTTTGATTGATACAACTCGTTTCAAAGAAAACATGATAAACATAAATTAAAATCATATACACCAAATGTAATAAAATAATCATAATACATCAAACATATTTCAATGGTTTTAGGGGCTTCCATCGAAATGATATGTTTTTTATTATCATATAACTTGTATTTAGAAATGAGAATGAATCATCATTATAAGAAATCCAATCGAGTTGTTTAGAAATGAAGGATAATAATAATAAAGAAAACGAATGAATAGAATATGTACCAATTAATGATTGAAGTCGCATTGAAATCGTGATTGAATCGAAGATGTTGAAAATGATGAAAGAAGGAGAAACTGGATATATATATAGTAAACGAAAATATTTTCAATTGTGTTTTACGAAAATGTTGGCGGGATTTTAAAAAGTTAAACGCGCGTTGTGAAAAAAATTGAAATTTTGATCCCGCGTTACTCTTTGGCGTCGGTTTTGTTTGAAACCGACGCAAAATAGTATTTACATTGGTCTTTTGGCGTCGGTTTTTTAGAAAATCGATGCAAAAAATGTCAATCAATATCCTTTTTGGCGTCGGTTCATAAAAAAACCGACGCAAAAAATGAAAAAAAAAATTGGCGTCGGTGTTTATGAAAACCGACCCCATAAAAGTTTTAAAAAAAAATCTTTGGCGTCAGTTTTTTAATAAACCAATGCTAAAAATTTAAAAAAAAACTACATTTCGCGTCGGTTTTTTTAAAAACCGACGCCAAAAACAAAAAATAATTTTTTTGGCGTCGGTTTATAAACAAACCGACGTGAAAAGTTAAATTATATTTTTGGCGTCGGTTTTTATGAAAACCGACGCCAAAAATGACAAACAAAAATTACATTGTTTTAGATAATTCTCTAAGCTTTGATTTGACTGGTCGTGGAGCAAAAACGGAGTTACGGATTAATAGTTATGGATGTCGGAAGTTGACCTTCTCTAAAAGAAGTCTTAAGGAAGTTCAACTTTCAAAGGCCATAACTTTTAATCCGTAACTCCGTTTTTGCTCCACGACCAGTCAAATCAAAGATTAGAGAATTATCTAAAACAATATAATTTTTTTTTTAATTTTTGGCGTCGGTTTTTATAAAAACCGACGTGAATAATATTTTTTTTTCATTTATGGCGTCGGTTTTTTTAAAAACCGACGCCAAAAACAAAAAATAATTTTTTTGGCGTCAGTTTTTATGAAAACCGACGCCAAAAATGACAAACAAAAAATTACATTGTTTTAGATAATTCTCTAAGCTTTGATTTGACTGGTCATGGAGCAAAAACGGAGTTACGGATTAAAAGTTATGGATGTCGGAAGTTGACCTTCTCTAAAAGAAGTCTTAAGGAAGTTCAACTTTCAAAGGCCATAACTTTTAATCCGTAACTCCATTTTTGCTCCACGACCAGTCAAATCAAAGATTAGAGAATTATCTAAAACAATGTAATTTTTTTTTTAATTTTTGGCGTCGGTTTTTATAAAAACCGACGGGAAAAATATTTTTTTTTCATTTATGGCGTCGGTTTTTTTAAAAACCGACGCCAAAAACAAAAAATAATTTTTTTGGCGTCGGTTTTTATGAAAACCGACGCCAAAATGACAAAAAAAAAATTACATTGTTTTAGATAATTCTCTAAGCTTTGATTTGACTGGTCGTGGAGCAAAAACGGAGTTACGGATTAAAAGTTATGGATGTCGGAAGTTGACCTTCTCTAAAAGAAGTCTTAAGGAAGTTCAACTTTCAAAGGCCATAACTTTTAATTCGTAACTCCGTTTTTGCTCCACGACAGTCAAATCAAAGATTAGAGAATTATCTAAAACAATATAATTTTTTTTTTTAATTTTTGGCGTCGGTTTTCATAAAAACCGACTCCAAAAATATATTTTAACTTTTCGCGTCGGTTTGTAAAAAAACCGACGCGAAAAGTAGTTTTTTTTTAAATTTTTAGCGTCGGTTTGTTAAAAAACCGACGCCAAAGAATTTTATTTAAAACATTTATGGCGTCGGTTTTCATAAAAACCGACGCCAAAATATATATTTTTTAGTTTTTTGCGTCGGTTTTTTTAAGAACTGACGCCAAAACAATTTTTTTTCCTTTTTGGCGTCGGTTTTTTTAAAAACCGACGCCAAAAAATCACCGTAAAAATTATTGACGTCGGTTTATAAGAAACCGACGTCAAACTGGCGACGTTAAAAATCATTTTTCTACTAGTGGTTCTTATTGTTCTTAGATATGTTATCAAAAGCATGGTTCATTCAAATGTGTGTATCTTTTGATAACCCATATGTAATGATTGATCATAACCAAACATTGGTTTGAGATCATCTGTATGCATCTGAGGTTCTCAATCAGTTGATATATTAGAATTTATCGGAGGTTCTCCCTAAATGTTACCCTTTTGTGGCAGTGTAATGGATACCTTGGTCGTTTACTATGGTGATGCTAGTTTTAATCCATGTGATGGGGTGATATGGAGTTTAACATCATCTTGGATGGAAGATATTAATTTTTACATTGGGATCGACCTTTATGATTGGATTCCAACATATCCTTATGAATGTAATTAGAAAAAGCATTGTTCAGTGACTCTTAAATGGACACTTGACCATTTATGGTCATGTAATAATGACCCAACCTTTTATTTTATCATAGAGCATTAAAAATGTCTAATATAATGGTTTTTATTCAACGATATTGTTAGGTTTTTAGATAGGTGGATGAGTTACCTGAAGGAGGTGTTGTCTCTTGGGTGGATAAAACCCTACCTGTTATCTTGCTGAAAAAACATTAGGGATGATTGGGTGTCAGATTTGGAACTCAGGGATGACCCCTACATGTACTTTTTATTATTGAATCAAGGCCCACAATGTTCGGTATGTTTTTCAGTTTATTCATGGAAGCTCCCTATTTAAATGGGGGAAGGATTGGTTATTATGCATGGAAGATTCCCATTTGTGAAAATATTGTTGGGTCTTATAGCATATTTGAGGCCCATATAAGGATTTGGAATGTTGAAGTTTCATGATCAACAAGAATTTATAATCCCACTTGATTCATGCTCAGTGTGAGAATAAAATGGATGTGAAAATTATAATAATCACACGATATAACCCTATCCACTGACAGATGCTGTTGGAGCCCATAGTGTTGGAGAAAAGGGATGTTAGTGTTCTTATTCTCCCTCTAGTTTTCATATATGTGATATTTACAATTTTTGATTTATCCAGATATATCCCAGGTTTAGGTGAAAAGGAGGAAATGTGCCACCTCTTAAAATAAAATATATCGGATCACCCAATGTGGTGTGCCCTAAGATCAGTTTTGGGAAAGGGAAAAATTTTCTACACTAGCCAACATTTAAGAGAAAGGTCCATGGTTCCTCTCAACTCGACGAATGGGGATTTTCACATGAGTATCCATAGGTAGGATCACTTCTCACTATAGTAATTTAAACCCATGAATACTCCAATGGTTCACCATTCTATATATATTACCTATGTGACTACACTTATCATAGGATGGTGAATTCGAAGGGATAAAGTGAGGTGTCTAATGATTTTATCACACATGTTAGGTAGATTTGGTGAAGGCCTTGGACTAATATTGTTGGAATGGTTCAAAAAATGGATGATATTGGGAATAATGATACAATGGATGTTAATGGTTGGATTTGGGTATTTTAACACCCTATGATTCCATATTTTGTGTATCATGTTCTTTTGCAGGAAGGGGTCCCCGCCTTGTATTGTGTTGCTATACAGGTAAGGGTACCAATCATGTTGTGTTGCTCATTGTAGATCTGGTTTCTTCTCATGTAACATGTAGCTATGAATGACCATGTTCATCATGATAGTGTTTTCCTATATGTGGATATGGTCCCATTGTATAGTTTTTTGATATGTGGGGTTGGGTTCTTCCCATATGGGGTTTTTCATTGATGAATTCCAATTCACATGGGGGCCATCAAATTTTTCCTTGTATGAATTATTTTCTCTATGGGTTTTGGGTTTGTGGACCACAAAAGACATATTTATTTACAAATTAATTATCCATGATGGGTTTTACCTATAGGTAATAACTAAAGGGATATGGTTTTTATAGATCCTTCCATGAGCTATCGTTAGTTCAGACATCAAATTTGCAGCTCTAATTTTTTATTGGTCATTTTGTTTTCCCCCTACAGGGTGTATTGATCAAATAGGTGAGGGACTTGATACCAGTGTTTCTAGTCAGTCACGGTGGGTTGTGATCCTGCTTTTGTAAAATACAATGGAGTATTCCTGGCCCCTTAATTATATAGTAATTTCCTACATCATTCGTGTTAGCAGTTCCTCATTTTCAAGGGTGGATATCACCACCTCAGTCCCATAAATGACATCATTTTGTTTGTAGGGAACCGAAATTTTTACCTCATCAATTGTATTATTTTAGTATATGGAGGATATTCATTTTCTTAGGTGGATATCACTACCTCATTCATAAAAAATATTTTTATTTCATTAGAGGGAATTGATTCCACCACATCCATCTCATGAACTACTATGAGAATGGGATCTTCACAATGATATTAAAAAACATGCCATGTGGTAGTCCCGTGTTGGGATTAATTATTTGTGGTAATTCATTATCCATTGTGATTTAATACCTCAGAATATTTTTCCTATAATTATTCAATTGATTCTCCTTTCATATTTTGATAAAACTCAAGAATATTTTTAGAGTTTGTAAGACCTAGAAGATTCCCACATCAATAGATTTTTTTTATCAAGATGAAGAAGGGGAATTTTGATGAAACAAGTGGTTCTATATTAAAAATACCCGTTGAATTTTTATTCACAAAAAAATTGGGTGAAGTGTAAGGATTATAGGTGAATTGGTCATGATAGTTGTGTCAGATAAAAAATTCTCACGCATCCCAGTCTGAGGGCATGACCCCACTTATGCTATGAATGTATGACTGGATGGTAGCACCAGGAATCAACTGATGGTTGATAATTGTGTATCCAGCCATATGAGATAATCCCCGACCCTAGATAATCTGGAAAGGACCAACCATACAATGTCATGGCTTCCCCTCACTGATCTATCCTATCAAATGATATATTTTCACTAATACCATTACTGATTGTTTAATACTTCCACCCGTTGAAAATAAATCCACCACGATGAAAGTTGTGACACTAAATCCAGTACCAAAATCAAACCACAGTAGAAGTATTCCCTCCTTAAACATGGACATGAAGTCTATGAATTGTAAAAACATATCAAAATTAGCGATAATCATCGACCCCATTCATTAAACCCATTCTATCCCAGAATAGGCTAGAAGGCACCCATCAACCTTCAAGCATCAATTATTGGGAAGGTCCTCGGTCTCCGTGCACAAGGGTCTTGGACACACTACATAGAGAAGTTTTGTATTCCAACCAGATAAGGGATCATATTTATTTGGATAATGGTCCTCGTTAAAAAGGGATTTTTCCAATGTAGAAGAAGGAGTCCAGTTCATATCATCCTAGACCGATAAGGGTGTAGGAAATTAATTATACATGTCACAAATAATGGGAACTCCAAAAATCATCTAGAAATACCACGAATGACATCATCCTCCTCGAGTAACAAGTGAATGGTTTTTTTTACGTTCCAACTTGTAAAAAAGATAAGTGAAGTGGTTTTAGATTCAATGAGCATTGGGTTTTAATACCCAGACTACCTCGTATATCCCCAAAAACAATAAATCTTACCTGAATTACTCATAGCTCTGATGGACATAGAATTCCACCCCTAGTCATAGTTTAATGATCCCCCAAGTTGAAGGTCCCATTAAGGTAGCTTGCCTTGTTTCTCAGTCATCGTATTTTATCACTCAATGTTATTGTAAATGTGAACATTTTCATGTAGTACCCACCTAGTTTGTTCTTGCAAATGGGGTGTGTAAAAAAATATGTTACCCAACAATTTATTTCTTCCACATAAATATTCCCTTTGATAAGATGTTGAATCAAGGTATGTTACTATTCTCTTGTATCCCGGTATAACCAAGCTACTATCAGGTTACATGATAATAGTAACATTCCATGATTCAACATCTAATCAAAATGGAGTATTTATGTGGAAGAGGTAAAATGATAGGTACCATTTTAATCCCACCCCTGATTCTCAAGAACAAACTGTTAGGGTTCTACATGAAAAGGTTCACTTAATATAACATTGAGCAGTAGACTGTGATAAATGTGCAACAAGGCTAGAAACCATAATATGACCTTATCCTTGGGGGATCATTCAACAAGGTCGAGGGGTGGAATTTCTATGTCCATCCAATATGTTAGTAATTCAAAGACGATTTCATGTTTTTGGGGCTATACGATGTAGTCTGCTTATCTCATACCTTTTCTCATCGAAACGAAATCCACATCGCTCATCTTTTTAGCAGTTTGAGACGAGAAACGGAAACTATTCACTTGGTACTTGGGGATGTTTCTGTTAGACATTATATGTCTGGATGATTTTTGGGGTTCCCATCATTTGTGACTTTTATAATGACTTTTTTCCGTCGTAATCTTCTAGTTATGATATGAAGTGGAATCCTCCTCCTACCAAGGGAAATTTCCTTTTCAACGAGGACCATTATAAAATTAAATATGATAACTTCTCTGATTGGATTAAAAATTCCCCTATGTAAGGTGCCCTAGACCCCTATGCACAGAGACTGATGACCTTCCCAATCATTTAAGCTCGAAGTAGGATGGGTGCTTTCTAGCCTATTCTCGGCGAGGATTGGTTCAATGAATGGGGTGTAAGATTATCCCTAATAATGATCTAATATTACAATTAATATACATCCTTGCCTTGTTTAAGGGTGGATGACTACCACTACGGATTGAATCTGGTAATGGATTTAGAGTCACAATATTCATCAAGGTTGATTTATGTTCAACTAGAAGATGTATTAATCAATTAGTCATGATATTAGTGAAAATCTATGATTTGATGGGATAGATCAGTGAGGGGAAGAAACCACATTGTCTACTTGATCCTTTTCATATTTTCTAGGTCTGGGTATTAACTCATATTGATGGATACACAATTATCAATCATCAGTTGATTTCTTGTGCTACCTTCTTATCATACATTCATAGCATAATTGGGGTCATGTCATCAGATTGGGATGAGTGAGAATTGTTTTTTTGACTCAACTATCATGTCAACTTCACCTATAAACCTTACACTTCTCCTTATTTTTTGTGAATAAAATATCCAATGATATTTTCAAGTGAGGAAACCAGTTCTACTTTAGAGTAGTCATATGGGATTTCTGGGTTGATGGAGAATGTATTTGTGAGGGATATAAACACCAAATATTTTCCAACCAATTAAAATGAATTTAGATGAGGTGTCCTCCCACCATTAACTGTGCATTCTAGGTAAAATATGAAATGATAGCTCAAAAATATTTGGGTGATGTTTACTCTAGAATAAACCTGATGATGTTTTAGAATCTCGGATCCCATTTGTTTTAATCTATCCCTCAAAAGATCATATGCTGATATTTGGAACCAATCATATCTAAAAGAAAAACGGTGAAAATCAGATCCTATTTTCGGGGCCCAAGAAGATCATGATGCCAATGATAATCAAAATAATGTCATTGGGAACTCTAGAAATGGAAATAATCAACATAAATCCATTTCTAATAAACACAAAGGATGGATATGAAATATAGGGGTTCAACAACTCGTGATTTCATAAGTACTATTGAAAGTCTAGCGTCCATCCCTTTTGTCAAATGGTCTTTATTCATGAAGAGGGGGGATGTAAACAGTGATCTAAGGTTTTTAGGAATCTAAGGGGTGATGTGGGATCTAAACATCATAGGTTGTACAGAGGTAGTAAAATCTCTTCCCAATAATGAATTTTCCTCCGGTCGAACCTTATTTTATGTGGAAAGACCAGTATTAATCCAACTGATGAAAATTGTGAATAGTCAAACAAAGGTTTCCTCAGGACACCGTCCTGACAATTTTAATGGATGGAGAAGATTATGGTGATTCATACCCTTAAATAAATAAATTTTTTATTTTCAATGGAGGTTTCCAAAACATGAAAGTGGAATTTCGAGTTTGAATTTCACCATTAAAGTATATATGTTCCCCTTCTATATCCAGGTGTGAATATGTTCTTTGTACAAGCCTGAACCATTCATTGGGAAGGAAAATTTATTTTTCAATTCAGATATACCTATGATTTGATATATGGGTGTCACTACACATATCTCAAGGGAACTAAACAATTCATCCATATTTCAATGAAATTTACGTCGTTTAGCATCTTGCAGTAAGGAAATTGATCACACGATGTAAAGAAAGAAAGGTAGGTTGTGGTTGGGCCCAAAACTAGTGATTTAGGAATAAACTTATATCATGAATTGGATGGAATCATGCAATATGTAGTTCATGTAAGGTTCCACCCAATTATAATCATACCCTAATATGGTAAAAGAGAAATTTTCATTTTGTTATGAACTCATGAATAGGGTGAGGATCATATTAAATTGACCCATGGAGATCAATATCATGCCTATGTTTATGGAATGATATCTTAGGTACAAGATAACCAATGGGTGAGGGACTCATATTGGACTCTCTTATTTAGATTTCAATCATATGAACCTGGGAGGAAACACTCTTTTTATGTTTAGAAATTTCCAATGATGGTCTGACCCATAAATAGGAAAATTGTGACATTTGAATATCATGTTTGGTCGCAAGATATGGTTTTCATGATTCAATATGTATATTATGATAATAGAAATCCATATAAATCTATTTCACTTAAGCATTATCGTACATGTTTGACATGTACATCAGTAAGAGAAACTTTTCCATTTTTGGTGCATCTGGACCCAAACTTTAACATCAAGCATCAATACATATCCCATAATATGGGAATCAAGAAACATTTATTTCATGATGTAGTAATCCTTGCATAGGTTCGATCCATACATAAGGAGGGATTATTATTAAATTTTTTAGTTGCAGGACTAGAATGCCAAAATCAGGTCGTTGATACATATCATGTGTGCATAGGAATCAAGTCATACGTAGTTCATGATATCATGTTGTTTTAGGATCATGTGGTTATAATATTGTATGTGTAGTTTAATTTCACATGTTGAGAATAACATTTCATAAAAAACATGAGTAATTGGTTGCTAATCAGGTCATAATATTCCTGTTGTGCCCCGTATGTGAGGGGGATATAAAGTTTAAACCATGGTTCTGGGGATTCTCCGATGAAGGGAAATGATACCAGGTAAGGAATCCAATAGGTTGTTTGGAAGTACGAAAATAATATCTTAAGGATAAATTTTCCTCTACATATTTATTTTGGAAACTTATGCAGTTCCAACTTGGTCATATTATGCATAGTCAAGAGAAGGTGTATTTAAGTCACCCGATCACCACTTCAAATATATCGAGTGTTTTAAGATGATATGAAATTATTTGGGGCATAGATTTTTATGAATGTAAGTGGTGTGAATAGTTATGTATTAAATATTAAGACCATAATTGGCCATGTAATGTAATATCCTCCACATATATCAGACCGATATGTAGGGGATTCAATTTTGTTATTATGATAAATCCCTGAATGGGGAACCTGAATTTGAGATCTCCTACATAAATTTTCACACAAGAGACATGGACAATTTATATTTCAATTATATATGGCTAGGACTAGGGAATAATTCCTAGGAATCTCTTTTTTTCCCATGAAATAATGAATCAATTTAGACATAGTTATTGAAGCATCAAGTAGTGTAATGTATTGAGGTAAGGACATCGATGTCCCTTGTATGATCTTGCTAATGGAACCATGGAAAATATTATATGGACTGATAAACCATGGTCAAAAGGAGAATCCCTTATCGATCCTCCAAATATAATGTAAGATATTCTTAGTGTGGAAAACAAGGGGTGGTCAGGGTTAATTTCACCACCTAGAGTTGATAGAATAAATGATATAGGTAGTTTGAATGAGTGGTGGTTAGGACATAAGATAAAAAATAGGAATTGGTATGTATCATGTTTTAATAGAGAACTTGTAATATATAGTTCTTTACAAAAAATTTCTATATAGGTCTTATCCACAAATAGGGGGCTTCATTCCTCGTATCTTGCTACTTGGCCCATAAATTTAGGTGTAGGTGTCACTATCTATCCTATAAGAATTTTATCAAGATGAACGAAATTAAAGAACACAACAAGTGGATGAAAAATTCCATTGAAAATTTTCTCTTAGGGGATGGAATTGGGATGGTTCAATAAAATTAATTTACAAACTATTAGGATGTTTGTAGCATAGATTAATGTCATGTTGTGAAGAAAGGGGGATAGAGATTGTTCTAATGGTAGGTGCAAATAGAATCCAATATGAAACAACTTATATTAGGAAATAAGATGCCCCATTTAACACAAAAAACTCTTGATGGTAAAACATGACCAGTGGAAAAATGTTTGAATGGATTTATATATTTGCATGTAGATGAATTTTTCATACACTGCTACGTATCCTGCATGTACATGAATAAATACATATGTAGTTATTGAACATAAAACTCCATACATAAATTTGTCTCTCAATCAGGGAGAGGGAATTTCTATTCCATATTTATTATTTTTCTGGATGGATCCGATATTGAAGATATGGGTATCATTAAATATCATGTGTTTTTAGGAATCAATCCACACGTAGTTCTAGAACATAAAAGTCCCTACATATTTTAATCTCATACATAGAGAGGAGTCATTTCATCTTCCACCTAAATATATCGGGTTCATTTGTAGTGAATTTCTTATTAAAATTATGATGTACATATATTTTAACATCATGTAGTATGTATGATGTTCCATTATGTTTATCATTGTGCAGTAAAGACATTAAATCATTGTTTATGGTAATAGAGTTTTGGACAGGGGAGCAATCCTTTCAAGAAGAGATATGCCTCATATGGTTGTATAAGAAACAAAAAATAAATATCGACAAAATACATGTGTTCCCCACATACACCTTACCGAGGAGGATTTAATATAGTGTAATGTTGTGAAACATGGAAAACGGTTTCCAATTTAATGTTATTGTGTGTAGACCATGTGTGTAGTTTATCAACTTGCGATCCAGATGATGGAAGGAATGTGTAATCAACATGTTGCAGGGAAACAATTGTACATTTTCACTTCATGTGGTCAGGATGATGGGTTACAGGTATATTTTCATCATGTGTTATGAAAAATACATCCTAATGATTAATTTAATATGACCAGTACAATGAATGTGTAATTACACGAAATCTTTCTTTAGGAACCTCATATTTGTGGGATCTATAGTAAGATTTGTGACAATTGGGATCACGGAATATGGTTCGTTGGGTATTATTTATTATGTAATATGGAACCTCTAATTTTGGATCATTATTTAGATGTTTCACTCCATATATCATTGGAATCATGAGGACCAACATCATCTCTCCTTCTGGGAAAGAATATAGGTGAATATTTTTTTGAATGTTCATGTGATTTGGTTTCGGTAAACCTCCAAATGGTATAAGGCATTCAATATCATTTCATTGAGTCACTCAAATTCACGCATCCATTTCGGAGTATTTCATATCCACGTAATGTTAATTGTAGATGTCAATTTAGTATGATGATAGTTGAACATCGATGGAGAGGACTTTATCTGTCTCAAATACAAATGATTATGGGGTTTCCTAAGTGGTAATGTGCATTGTGGTCTGGTATACCCACGAAGTAGGGAGGATCCTATACAGCCATGATTTCTTATCCTTATCTATCATATTAAATAGTTTATTTGATAGCGTCTTGAAAAAGTAATCGATTTATCTATTATCTGATGCATTGTTGTGGGATGGATATCTTTTCTTGATTCCTAAATACCAATATTGTTATTTGGATTCAGAGAAATGGAAATTCATGTAAATTTTCACATATATATATATATATTATTAAGGAGACCAAATATAATGATGATGCGGGATTTCAAAAGGAAAACAATATTCTTCTCACCAACCACATTGAGTGGTACAAATTCTATTCATTTATACAAAATTCAGTTACTGTGATGATATACATAAATTTATTTTCTCTAAATGGAGGATAGGGAACCACAATGTCTATTCACATTATAGAAAATGGAAAATAGTACATGGATATGATATGAAACTATGGGTGTTGGTGAATGATATGATCATGGACATGGTAGGAATGACACTTATTAGTGAATTTAGTGCAATCATGTGTTACAATGGGCTTGTATTATCCATATCTACAAAATTTTCTGGAAATTCTTGGACACTGATTGTTGGGACCCATGGGATATAGTGTGCACTTATTTCATCAAAAATGAAATATATTATCCGTCAATTCCCTTGAGGAGGACACCATCAAAGCTCATCATATAGGGGGCCTTTTGTTGATTTGGTCCATCATAGTGAAAAAATTAATTTATCATCTTAATATTATCTCTCTTCCATCGCTATATTATTGTAGTTTTTCATTTTGATTTTAGATAATTATTGGTTCCATCAAGCCTATCATAGGACCGTACGGCTTACGGATGGGGCTAATTAAATTCATTTCATCTCTGTTGTCTTGAATAAATGTTATGACCATCTAGCGGTGTGTAATGCAGATGACTATTCCATTCAGATTTGGATCAGACAAGGCTGTGGATTTGTTTTCTAATATGTTGACCTATGAATGTTACTACTGATGGATATGATTGAATTTTAGTTTCAAATGAAATTCTTCCATTATTCATCATACATTTTCTAAAAAGGTTATTATTTCATCAATTTTGGTATCATAATCACCATTAACCTTACTGGGGACTAGTTCAAATTTTTCTATTATATAGATGTGTTTTGTGTGAACATGAAGTGCCTTCTCTAGCCCTAAAATGAGAGACTGATATTATAATTCATTTTTCTGTACCATTCTAATAGAAGGAATGAGTATGGTCTGATAACCTTTTCTAAATATATGAGTATTAAAATCTCCTCTACTTTTTGTGCTTAGAGTCTTCCATATTTATTATTATTGATCATATAGACACATCATCTAAATGAATCTCCTAGAAATATGGGTCCTATTGAATATATAAAACCACATCATCAGGGAATTATGTGTCCAATGATGTCATTTCTACCAAAGGGTGCTCAACCATAAAATTTGCTAATACCTAGACATTAACAACATTCTATGCCATGAAATAAATTTCAATATGCTACAAGATGACCTCCCATCATGAAAGATGTTGAGTATACATTGGAATACTGAGTATGTTTTTGAGTGGTTTTGATATAGATACCAAATGGATCTCATGGTGCTATTGATAGTTCCTCAATTTTTGGACTACAATGATTAGTGCCAGATTACTCTTCTTTTTATACGAGTAATGTGTCTCAATATCGATCATGGTTAGAATAAGATAATTAAGGTTAATTTACCTAACATAATTTTTCTTCTATGTATGGAAGTATCCTAATAATCAATCTAGCAAAGTTGCATAAAAATGTGGGTTCTGCCTTATGCTAGAGGTCTTATCACTGGAAGGCTTAAGATATATGTCTCGAAAAAAAATAACTATTCCTAACATTAATTAGTCTATTAATATGAAAACCCTTTTTTCCATCAACCATGTAATGGGAGAAAATTTTCATTCAAGGATGGCTATGATGTTTAGAATTTAGGCCTTGTTTCATTGATATCCTCCCAACTAAGTGAGGTTATGAATAGGTGAAATTAGATGGATAAATATTTTCTTCTAAGGGTTTATGTTGTTACAATGATGGAATATGATGAAGTTTGAAAAAATTCCTAATGAAAACCAAAAATCAAAATTTAAGGGATCATTTAAAAGCTGTGTTGTTATAGTTCCCTGATTACTATTTCAACATCTGACATGTAATGAGAGTATTGTCATGTCATAACCACCATATCATCAACATAAAAATCGAAAAACAATTCCATGAAGGGTTTAAAGATGAGATTCTTGTAACTTTGATATGTGGACATTAAATTCCTCAGACCCAATTAAATTACCCGATAGTAAATTAATCTACGGGGATCCTGAATTAAATGGATTGTTCATTTTCTTGGGAAATTAAAATTTGGTTGTATCCTGAATAGTCAACCAAAAAATAAAGAACATGATATTCAAGAAGTTTCATCGATCTGTTGTTATATGATCAGAATTGGGAAATCATCTTTCAAACAATGTTGGTACATATCACTAAAATCAATGTTGAATATGATGTTTTTATTATTCTTTTTTTGGTATAAAATATTTTTCCATCCACTTAGGATATTGGTCCTCCTGAAAGATGACAGTTTTGATTAGCTTGTCAAATTCAGCCACTATTTTGGTTGAATGTGTAGGTTGTGTCCTTCTGGATACTAGTTTATATATCATATTAACATTTGGAATGCCAAGGTTTTTATTGGTCACAATGGGATTGAGGCATGGAATTTATGTTTTTGTTCAATGTGAAGGCATCTCAATCCTCACATAGGAAGGTGGTATATTCCTTTTCTCTTGAGAAGACATAAAAACACTATTCAAGGTGGGTTGTTGATCTTCTTCTATAACCATATTTGTTTACCTGAGTTAATCAATGGTATTAGGGGAACCATCTTAAAATTCTATAGTGGAATCCCCAAAGTCATACTCCTCTTCTATTCCATCCTCTACATCATCATTCTCTTATTCTGATGGGGATACAATTATTGAGATGAGCTTTTTAGTGTTCGTAAAAGAGTCTATATTTTGGTATTTGGAAGATGAAGCAATTTTTTCTCACCCATCATATTATTGGGTATTCCCTTGAAACTCTAGATAGTTTGTAGTGAATGACGAAGGGTTGAATTATTCCTTAACTACCTTAGTGAGTTTGATAGGGGTTTCATGGAGATCTAATGATGTAATAATGTTATTTTAAGTCAAGTATTTACTATTATCATGTGGTTCAACATAATTTCAGTACAGATTCACTCCATGGACATCACAAAAATCATGATGAATGATACGTGAAGATCCAAACAAGGGCCCGTACACCCAACCTAATTGTAGTGTATTAGGTATTTATTTACATGATATTTTAATGTGTCAGCTAAGATCATTTTCTAACCATTCGGATGGTGAACCAATCAAAACCATTGATGAAGGGTCACATAACATTCCCATGATAGAATCTTGCATAGATATAATGTGACTCACAAGATTCAGAGTATACCTTATTGGTGTATTATGTCCTTATTTGTCCATTAATGCAATACAACATTCAATTATGGTACAATGAGGTAATTGTTGTGTGCTAAAGCAACCAAGGCCTTAATAAAAATACATTGAAGGCTGTGTTTTTCCATTAGGGAAAAATTTCAGAGTCATCCATAAGGTCTCCAAACTGAGTCATGATCTTGATTTAGACTGATATATTTTTCACACATTTGTCATTGCCATACAAGGTTATATAGAATGGTACTAGGATACCCTCATTGCAGACCAGCCAGATAAGTGTTCATACTAAAATGATATTAAATAAAGATCCACTGTCCAAATAATGTTTTTGACATAAAACCCATATATCTTTTATGGACACATACAAGGGCCTAATGTGACCTTTGATAGGGGAATATTTATATTTATTATTGAGGTACATAACCATGTGTAATTGTGCGGGATTAATATATATCGGATTGGCTTCATCCGTGGCCAATTTGGCCTCAAACCTTTGGGGTCTTAGTAGATAATATCTGAGTGCCTCCCTTAGATTGCTTGAAAACATAGTGAATCTTGGATCAAGATCTTGGCTAAAAATAGGGATATCTTCTTCACGATATAATACTTATGATTTAAATATTGGTGCTTCCCAACATAAGGTTTCTATTTGACATATAGTTTAGGGGTATAGTATTGGATGTACCTGGAACATCCCCCCAATAATGAAGTTATAGGATCCTACTTTCATCATTGGTTTGGATGGACATGTCCTCCTATACTAAGGGAGGTTAGACATATATTCCTCTTCGAATGGATATTTTAGAATGATTTGGATAGTGTGGATTTTGATAGGTTTAATGGGGGTTTCTGGTTCCTATTGGGTCGTCTGAAGAGAACTTCCATGGGATTTGGTAACATTGATATTTTGACTGGGAGTATGATAAGAAATTTGACCTCATTCATGGATTAACCTTTCATGGGTGCCCCAGATTTTGTGGCCTCTTCCTCCATCTCCTTGATTGGGTAAAGGGTACATGGGATAATATCCATACTCATCCTTAGATAAAGGGTCCATTAATTGAATTAAATTAATGGATACAAAAATAAACACCTAATTTGATAATGACTTTACCCATCCAACTACATCTAGTAATGTTGATTTTCATGGTCATGTCCATTATTTTAGATTTGATGGTATAAAACCAGAGAGGTTTAATGCTAAATTTGGACATGCCATTGGTTTATCTTATTGTACAAAATCATTGAATATTTTTGTCACACAAATATTTGGATGGTCAGATTCTGGAGGGTTGTGGTGACAAAGATATCAATTGTAACACTCCAATATTCCATGGTATGTTTCCCATTGAATAATTCAATTGCTTGCATTATACGCAACATCGAGATTCCAATACACCACAACTAATCAAACAAGCCATTATGAATAGTAATATCAACTTTTTGAAATTTTATAAATTTTATTCTTCAAAATGGACTTCATTTTTAAATTGGAATATCAAAATTATATTTGGGTGAATTTTTGGTATTTTTCTGAAAACATTCATGTTTTGATGAATAGTGAAAAACACCACGTTATTGGTTAAACTGAATTTTTATTTAAATAATTATTTATATTATTTAAATTTATATTATTTCAAAATAGACACATAATACCTTTATAAGTTCAATGTAATTCATTGGAGTCATTTTATAATATGTTTATAAATATAAAAAGTTTATTGAACTTTTTATAGTGTATTATCCACCTCCTAGGAGTATTTTAAAATTTGCATAAAACATAATTTTACTGCTTCTATGAGTTGAATTTCAAAAATCCAAGAGACACAGCTAATATCAGTAAGTAAAATGTGGTTCAATAAGGTGTAAATAATTTTTGGTGAATAATAACTTTTGACTATAAATTACCATGGTTAAAATTAAATAGTGTAATTAAGGGTAAAAACAATATCATAATTACCTTAACACATGTTCGAATTCTATTGGATAAGTGTAATTTGACTAAAAAACCATAGTAATAATATATGATCCTTTTTTCCACATCGATTAGATTAGGACATTTATTATTATTTTATTTATATAAGATTTAAAATAGTTAAATTAAAAGTTTAATAACTAAACAATTTTTAATATAGGTTTACACATAATATAAATTCGTTAATAAATTTTCATTAGAAAGGTAAAAATATTTCATACACAGTGGTTTTTTTATAATATTTATATATTACATAATTTAATTTCTTTATGTCCCAATGATGATGCAGTAATTACCTTATTAATGAAATATTAAAATAATTATTATTATAAATATCAAAATAATTGTAAATTGAGAATTCTAATGAATTCCACTAATTTTTTAGGTTAATATGACATGATTTTTTGGTTAAATAAATTTTATTCTAATTGATAATGTTTTAATGGCTTTCAAAAAAATAAAATACTAAATAGTGTCAAAATTGTAATAATTGTGTTTTAAAAAAAATACTATATTATTAATTGATTTAATATTCATAGAAATATATGGATTAACAAAATTACTTAGATAAGATTATATATATTAATAATTAACCTCATGGGGTTCTCCTAGATTTTTATAGTTAGTTTACTAACAATATAATATCAAAATACAAAGAGACATTGTAGATGACAAACTATTTAACTATGAGATAAATCTTAAAGATAAGATTACTATGGGGACATAAACCTATATAAAACATATTGATTGAGAGTTTTTTGATGCATCCCAACCTTATTATCCAAACAAATTGTTTTGGAGAAATTAGAAACCAGAAATTATTTTATTATAAAAATATTATTTCTAGATTTTCCAAAAGTGACCTTCACCTCTCTTACAAATGGGTACTTGAACTTTTCTTAATTTCACACATCTAAAGACGTTTTTCCCAGCCAAACACTTCCCAAATATCCTCCCAACTTTATCCCTTCATCATTGAGGAATTACATTGGTCAGAAATCCAAATTATTGAGCCCTTTGATCAAATCAATAGGAAGAACCCAAAGAAGAGGTAAGTATTTCATCACCTCTTTCAAGTTCTTTCCTTCTTCCACTTTTTTTTTCTTTGTTGTTTCCATTATAAAAACTCTAGTATCTTCAATATAATAAGATTTTATTATAAAAATGGTACAATTACATTCATTATTTTATCCATCATATGAATGAAAAAGTCACCAAACGTACTTACGTAGGGCCTACCATCTCCACGTCATAGTGTAGTTTGTTATTAAAACACTTTATTATTTTTAGGGGTATAATAATGAGTATAAATGATTTAAATATTAAATATAACATGTTAATGATCATTTATATATGACAAAACATCCATTTAAATACGATTTCACCATCAATATAATGTTATTGTCACTTGTGCGTATGTACAGATTTCCGCATCCATGAATGTGATGTGATTCATTCCCCATCATAATAATTCACGAATAATTTTCATTTTATGAATAATAATAATGTTTATGAAAATTAAATCAATATTCATATGAATCAAATAAATCCTATCCATAATAATCATAGTTTACGTAACTAATCATATAAAGGAAATTGAATCAGCAATCACCCGAAATAATGACACTACAGAAATATTATTAAAAAAGAAATATTAGAGGATAATATATGATATCATATTTATGTATATAGTTCTTGTATAATTTAATAACACTATTTTAACTATTATATAGGAGGTTAACATACCATCGACTAAGAAAAAGAACAAGGTAATCGTTAAATTCACAATCTCATTATTATCTGAGGTTGTTTTTACAAAAATATCTACTAGGACCTCTTTATCATCCATATCCATGTTTTCATAAAAATGTATTTCCAAAAAATCACTATTTACTAGAATATGGGTTAAATTCATCTATACCCTTATTTTACCTTATATGTTTTTAATGAAATCCTTTTGTTATTTTCCAAACAAGGTACTTTAGGACCTTTTCGAAAAAATTATGTTAAGAATGTTTTTTTACTTATACTGTGGGTGAAACTATTTTCCACCATTATAACAACATCATATATTCCCTTACAAGCTTATAAGAATAATTTTGAAATAAATGTATTCTTTTAGAATTATGTGACTCTTAAATTGTTTCAAAATAGAAAGAGGAATTTCATTCAAATTGTTTTAATTTTATATATGTCAACATCCTTTGATGGATTTAATACTTGTTTGAAGTTTATTTATTATCATACCAATCCTCCATATTATATTTTATGTTTTGTGATATGTTTGACTGTGGATGTGTTATTTTAATGCCATTCATGGTTTATGGTTAACGTTTTGACATCTATTTTTCATGTTATAAGTCGAATGTTTATGTTATGTTTCATCCTTTATATATGGGGAATCTATCGGACTTTGTATGTAATGGGTGGAGCCCGTTATAGCTCCTCATTGCATCGGTAGGTATCATGAGACAATAAGACATCGAATTGGTTATGGCCTTCTCCAATTTGATATATGTTTTTGGTAGAGGCCATAATCATTTTTAGACATCTTGGCTGAGGCTTTGACAAAATGATTCAGAATGTCTGGAATTATATATTCCCTCATTTTGAAAATAATAATGAGGGTTCATATGGTTATTCGACTTGAAGAATACCCATGCTTATGTTTTATTATGGAATTATTTACTTATCTCATATTCTTGCCATAAAGTGATCATGTTTATTATTTGTAAAGTCATGTGTTTTGAATTATTCATCATTCCTAAAGTTTATATTTTCTTCTGGTGCATTTCTTTACCTTATTAAGTAATTAATCTCACCCATTTCTTATGTTTAAATTTCTCTAGTATATGAAAAAGATAGTTATGAGTGACTTTCTTGAATAAAATAGGAGGCCTTGATGTTTCTAATGGAATAAATTAGTTTTGTATTTCATTTTAAGTTGTATTGTTGAACTAATGTATGTATCTTTTTTCCAATAATACTAAGTTTATCGGTCCATCTGGACATGATTCCTTATATCATGACAATGTTATGTAATAAACCGCTGAATCTAGGTTTCTTTGGTCGGGGTGTTATAGTTTGTATCAGTGGAAGTTTAATATAGACCATGGATACTTGATTTAGAAAAACATTGATCATAGATCATTACCCTAAGATATAATTTTAGAATTAATATAGAAGAACTTTCTAGAATTTTGTAGCATTATTTATTTTGTGAGTTTTTCAAGAAATACATCACAGTATGGATACGAGCAGGTAGAGGAAGGTTTGGCACAGATGTACCTATGGGTGAAACCTGAAAACACTACTTTGAGCTAGACTCGAACAGGAACTATTACGCGACAATGGGCCTTGATGTACTCTTGGTTATGAAACACCCTGAGGGATATTCATTGGATAATTCTCATTTTATTAGCAAGTCATTATGAAGGATTTATGAGTACATACCTCCTTAATGATTTTTTATGGTTATGGATTATATACCAAAACATTTCAATTTATGTTAAGTGTTTTACACTTTCAGAATAATGAATTGTGGTTCATAAACTAATCTACTATATGCCATTGTTTAGAAATGGTGCCTAGTGGAAGGAATGTAAACTATATCAACCCACGTAATCCATTTAGGTATTTCTCTCCTGCTAAATATAATTTTAGCATAGATGGTGATTCAACTGGTGTTGATCATCATATCATCATACTATGACAACTCACACAAGTTGGGAATAATAAACTTACCCGTATAGAGCACCCTGATCGATAATGTGGAGGATCAATGTTAGATCGCTTCATGGGGTAACAACCACAAACATTCAGTGAGTATACAAATCCATTTATAACAGAACAATGGATATGTTCCTTAGTGAAAATATTTCATACTTTGGGGAGTAGAGAAAGGGAAAACGTGGTGATGCTGATTATCGCCTAACTGGAGATGTATATCAAAGGTGTTCAATAATTCAAAACTCTAATTAGGATGTAAACGTTTCAAGTCTAAATGGAGGGAGATTAAAGATATTTTATTATAAAAATACTTTTCTCCTGAACATCGAGTGAATATGGAAAGACAATTTATGAGTATAAGATAAAAGGAGAATGAGAATGTTGCAATGTATGAAGCTAACATTATAAAGTTACCAAGGAATGTTGCAGATTATATATGAAACCCAAGAAGTAATATTGATCGTTTCTTCTATGGGTTAAGACCATTTATCCATCAAGCATTAGTCTCTCAATCCTTCTCATCGTATAAAGATATTGTCTCATGTACTATCCGGATAAAAAAAGAATATTCTAAATAAAAATAATTTAAAGAAAAGAAAGAGAAGAAGAGATGTGTTGAATAGTCTGCAAAAGGAAAGAAGGAAACATAGAAGAAGGGAAGAGTTGAATTTCCACCCAGTGATAATTGTGGAAGGGAACACCCTGGTACCTGTCTAAAAGGAAAGGGATTATGCTACAAATTTGGATAGAATTTCCTTCTTTTCTAGTGAATGTAAGGGGAAAAATGAAGCTACCAATGTTCAATCCTACGATTGCAGGAAGATGGGACATTATGAAAATGAATGTCCTAAGCGTTAGAGAAACATACCTCAGAAAAGGACAAGGGATCAAAGCCAAGATTATGTGATCATTACTACTGAGGATGAAGTTCTTAATGACGTAGTGGCAGGCAATTTAATGGTTTCTTCTAGTTTAGACAATGTTTATTTGATTTTTTATCATCACATTGTTTCATATCTTCCCTGTTTGCTATGAAAATTAGATATTTCCAATTTGATTTAAGAGGGGAGTTTTCAGTAAAAACTCATAAGGGAAGTGTCATTACAACAATGTTTTGTGAATCAATCCCCCATTAAGGAATATAAATGATATTTATCTATTGATCTAATCTTCAAACCCATGATTGAATTTGATATAATCCTTGGTATGGATTGGCCTTTTGACCAGGATGTGAAAATTTATTGTAATAAGAAGGAGGTTATAATTCTTGATGATGATTATGAGTACCTTATCTTTAGAGTAGAAATGTCCCCATGTAATTCTTATCTAGATCCACACCCAGCATCTCTAATAAATTTAATTATTGTAGAGGATGAGAATTAAATAATTATCGGTGAGGAAATAATATTCGAATAGAGGATGCATATATTGTGAAATAATAAGTAGAAGTATTTCCAAAAGATTTACCTTGACATCCTCCAAAACGGGAAATTGAGTTTTCCATTGTTTTAATTCCATGTTCAAGGACCATATTGAAGACCCCTTATAGAATGGACACTGTGAAACTAGTAGAACTAAAGAAAAAATTATAGGAATTGAGTAATAAGGGATTTATTCTCCTTAGTCTTTCTCCATGGGTATCCCCTATCCTTTTTGATAAGAAGAAAGACTGGTCTATGAGGTAGCGCATTGACAATAGGGAGATCAATGCTATAACAATAAAGAAAAAGTATCCCCTACCTTGCATTGATGATTTATTCAACCAACTTCATGGAGATAAATATTTTTCAAAGATTGAACTTCGATTAGGATATTATCAGTTGTGTGTGAAGAAGTAAGACATTCCAAAAACAACATTTTGTACCCAGTACAGGCATTATGAGTTTACAGTAATGCCTTTTGGATTGACTAATGCACCCTATGTATTCATGGATCTTATGAATATAGTTTTCAAGGAATATAATGATGAATATTTAGTGGGATTTATTTATGATATCTTGGTATAATCTGGAAGATACGAAGATCAAGAAAATCACTTACGCATTATTCTGATGACTCTTAGAAGAAAGGAATTATATGGGAATTTTAGCATGTGTGAATTCTGGCTTCAAAAGATTTCTTTTCTTGGCCATATTGTCTCTATGGATGGAATATCTGTTGATCCTTCAAAGGCCAAGGCAATCCATGAATGTCCAGAACTGATGAGTATAACGGAGGTACACAATTTTGTTGGTTTACCAAGTTATTATCGACGTTTCGTCCAGAATTTAGCAAGGTTGGCTAAACCATTAACCATGCTCACACGTAAAGAGGTTAATTTTTTTTTGGAAAAAATAGTTTGAAGAATGTTTTGAAAAACTAAAGATAATATTAGTTAATGCTCTTATCTTTACTCTACCATCATGGAATGATGGGTTTTTTATTTATAGATATGCTTCAAAGAAAGGACATGATAGTGTCCTTATTCTAAGTGATAGAGTTATTTCCAATGCATCATGACAGACAAAAATTCATGAGAAAAACTATCGCACTCATGATCTTGAATTAGTGGTTTTAAAATTCTCACTGATGATCTTGAGACACTATATCTATGGTAAAAATTGTGAGATTTATACTAATCATAATAGTTTTAAGTATATTTTCTCATATAAATAACTCAACATGAGGCAAATATGATGGCTTGAACTACTCTAGGATTATGATTTCACTATACACTACCACCTGGGGAAGGTAAATAAGGTGGAAGATGCTTTGAGTAGAATGGATCATGGAGTTTTGAACAAGATGAAAGTTAAAAGGGATCCTATTTTCCTGGATATAGTAATGATAGATATGGGAATGACCATAGAATTTGAAACAAAAAATACATTTTCAAATGGTTTCCAAACATTCGTTACTAGAAAACATAGAGTTCTCAGACTGGTGATGAGGAGTTTCAAAAGAATATTAACACTATGAATGATGGTATTTTTAGTGATTGCGTATATGAAAAATGGAATTTTTAAATTTGGGAAGAGGCATTGTGTTCCTGATATACCTAATATAAAAATGGAATTTTTGTATGATGCTCATAGCTCCAATTTCTCTATAGATCGTTGGAGCACCAAGATGTATAGAGATTAGAAGGAATATTTTTGGTGCATCAACATGAAATGTGAGATTGATCATTTTGTGTTAAGATGTATGGTCTTCAAACAAGTGAATGTTGGAAGAAAACATCCTATAAGATTCATGCAACCTCATCCCATACATGAGTGGAAATGGGATGATATTACAATGGACATTTTCATTGGGCTACCAAATACTCCTAAATGGAATGATTCAATATTGGCCAATGTTGATAATCTTACCAAGTCAGCACATTTTTTTCTATAAGATAATATTTACCACTTGAATGTTTAACAATAGGGTATATTAATGAAGTTGTTAGACTTCATGGAGTACCCCTATCAATTTTTTCTGATTGTGATCCCTGTTTTAGAACATGATTCTGGAAACGACTTCAGAAATCCCTGGATACTAGACTTCGTTTGAGCCCTACCTACCACCCTCAAATCGATGAACAATCAGAATGGACTATGCAAACATTAGATGACATGTTGCAATAATTCTCACTTTACATTAAAGGTATGTGGGATCAATATTTACCTCTGGTAGAATTTTCCTATAACAATAGCTTCCATTCATGTATTCAGAAGGCACCATATGAAGGATTATATGGAAAGAGATATCACACACCAACTTGTTAGAATGATGTTGGTGAAAGAAAACTCGTAGGCCCTGAACATGTTGAGGAAACAATGGAAAACATGAAGATTATCCAAACCCACATCAAAGCATCTCCAAGTAGGCTGAAGAGCTATACCGATAACTGAATGAAGGATTTGGAATTTCATGTAGGTGATCATGTTTTCTTGAAGGTATCTCCCTGGAATGAAGTAATAAGATTCGATAGAAAGGGTAAATTACGAAAAAGTTACATTGGACCTTTTTAAATTATAGTTTGTATTTGTGGTTATAGATTATTGTTTGGAAATGCCACTAAGTCTCTCAAAATTTCATGATGTGTTCCACATATCACTGTTGAGAAAATAAATGTCTGACACAACGCATGTACTTGTCTATCAGGAAATTGAACTAGAACCTAATTTGTCTTATTGTGAATATCCTGTTAAGATTCTTGATACCAGAGAACATGTGTTGAGAAACCGGATGACTCATCTGGTAAAATTTATATGGAGAAACCATAATTTGGAAGATGAAACATGGGAACCAGAAAAACATATGATGAAGAACCAGCGAAATCATTTTGTGAGGTAGTATTCTAGAAATAATGATGTTAAAATCATTTGAAGGAGCGAAGAATGTAACACTCCAACCTTCAACGATATGTTTCCAATTGAATAATGCAATAGCTTGCATTGCACACAACTTCGAGATTCTAACACACCACGACCAATCAAACTAGTTGTTAAGAATAGTAATTCAAACTTTTGGAAATTTTATAAATTTTATTTTTCAAAATGGTTTTCATTTTTGAATTCAGAATATTTAAATTATCTTAGGGTGATTTTATGGTATTTTAATCAAACATTTTTAATTTTTTATGAATAGTGAAAAACACTACGTTATTTGTTAATACTAACTTTTTATTTAAATAATAATTTATCTTATTTAAATGTATTATTGGTCAAAATTGATACATAATACATATATAAGTTAAATATATTTTATTGTAGTCATTTTATGACAATTATATATATATATATATAAATATTTATTTGAACGTTTAACCGTCTTTTACTCACCTTCAAAGAGCTTTTGAAAATTTGTATAAAACATTATTTTACTACATCTTTGAGTTGAATAAAATAACTATAAGAGACATGTTAAATATAATTATGTAAAAGGTGGTTTAATAAGATGATAATAGTTTTGGTGAATAGTAACTTTTAACTTTAATTTACCACAGTTAAATGTAAATACAGTAATTAATTGTAATAATGATATCATAATTACCCTAACACATTTCCCAATTCTATTGGATAAATGTAATTCGATCAAAAAAATCATAGGAATTAAATATGATCCTTTTTCCACATGGATTAGATTAGAAAATTTATTATTATTTTATTTAAAGAAGAGTCAATAGAGTAAAATTCAATGAATAATAACGAAACCATTTTTAATATAGGGTTACAGATAGTATAAATTCGACTATAAATAATAATTATAAAGATAAAAATATTTCCTACATAATGGTATTCTATTAATAACTTTTATACATTAAATAATTTAATTTATTTATGACATAATTATGATGCATTAATTACCATATTAATGAAATACTAAAATCATTGATATTATAAATGTCCAAATAAATGTAAATTGAGACTTCTGATGAATTCCAATAATTTTCTAGTTTAAAATGACATTTTATTGTTGGTTAATTAAATTTTATTTGAAGTTATAATGCTTTAATGAATTTCAAAAAAATCAAATACTAAATAGTGTCAAAATTGAAAAAATTGATTTTTAATACAAATACTATATTATTAATTGATATAATATTCATAAAAATATAAGGGTCACCCAAAGGACATATAAAAGGATATATATATTATTAATGAAGCATATGGGGTTATATTGTCTTGTTATGTTAAATTTATTAACCATATAATATAAAAATACAATGAGACGTTGTAAATAACAATGTATTTAACTATCTTTTAAATCTAAAATATAAGGTTAATATTGTGACCTAAACATATCTAAACCATATAGGTTGAGAGGTTTTCGACCCATCCCCACCATAGCCTCTAATAAATTCTTTTTGAGCCATTAGGAACAAAATATTATTTTTTTATAAAATAATTTTTCATGATTTTCCAAGAGACCCTCGCCTCTCTTATAAAAGGGTACAGCCCCTTATCATAATTTCACACCTCCAATGTCATTTGTAATCAAAAGGAAGAAACCAAAGAATAGGTAAATATTTCATCAGTTATTTCAAGTTTTTTCTTCTTATTCTTCCTCTTTCATTGTTGTTTAAATTCTAAAAACTCTATTATCTACTATATACTATGAGTTTGTTATAAAAATGGTTTATAAATATTCATTATAATATCGATCATATGAATGAAAAATTCACCATACGCCCATACGAAAGGCCTAAAATCTCCACATTTTGGTGTAGTTTGTCATTCAAACACTTCATTATTTGGATGGTTATAAGAATGAGTATAACTAATGTAAATAATAAATATAACATGTTAATGATTTTTTATATATTATATAACATCCAATTACATATGATTTCACACTCAATATAATGATATTGTCACTCATGCGTACTTATTGATTACCATCTCCACGAAAGCAATGGGAATCATTCCGAATCGTAATCATTCAAGATTTTTTTTCATTTAATGATAATTTTTTTTAAGAATAGAATAACATTATATATATTAATCAAATAAATTCTATCTATATACACCATGGATAACAAAACCAAACATATAAAGGAAAATGAATCATTTAACACCCAAAATGATGATACTATAGAAATAGTTTTACCAATGAAATATTATAGGGTAATATATGATATCATATTTATGTATAAATTTCATGTATAATTTAATAAAAATGTGTTAACTATTATACAGGAGGTTAACATACCATATACAATGGAAAAGTACAAGTTAACGGTTAAATTCACAATCTCATTATTATTCGAGGACGTTTTTACATAAGAATATTCTGGGAACTCTTTATTAACCAAATCCATGTTTTCTTAAAAATGTATTTCAAATTTTTTTTACAATTTACTATACCATGGGTTAAAGTCATTTATAGACTTATTTGACCATATATGACTTGAATTTAATCATTCCGTTATTTTCTAAACAAGGTACACTATGAACATTTTGACAAAAAATAAGGTAAGATTGTTTTTTAACATAAATGGAGGGTGCAGATATTTTTTACCATTATAACCTTATCGACACATCCCTTATAATATTATAAGAATATTTTCAAAATAAATGTTTTATTTTATAATTATGTGGCTCATAAATGTTTTCAAAACAGAAAGAGGTATTTCTTTCAAATAGTTTTCATTTCATCTATGTCAACATCCATTTAGTGATTTTAAACACGATTGAAGTTGATTTATTATGATACAAATATTCAATATTGTATTCAATGTTTTGTGATATGTTGGACTTTGGATGTGTTATTTTTATTCCATTCATGGTTTAGGGTTTAATTATATACATTTCATATGCTAGTTTCAATACAAATATTTGTGTTATATTTCATGCTTTTCATATGAGAAATGTATTGGAATTAGAATGTGACGGATGGAGCCCTCTATACCTCCTTGATGAATTAGTAGGTCTAATGAGACAATTATACATGGAACTAGAATATGCCTTTCCCAATATGATATATGGTTTTTTCTGAGGCCTTAGTCATTTTTAGACATCGTTCCCGAGGCCTTGATATTTTTTTCAGAATGTATGAAATTATACATTCCCTCATTTTGAAAATAATAATGATGGTTCATGTGTTTATTTGACAAGTAGAATATCCATGACTTTGTTTTAATATGGCATTATTTACTCAGCACATATTACTTCCCTAAAGTGTTCATGATTATTATTTATAAAGGCATGTGTTTTTAATTATTCATCATGCATAATTTTGAGGTTATCTTCTGAAATATTGATTATACTTAATGAGCATTTGAGCTCAACCCTTTCTTATGTTTCATTTTCCCAGTATATGAATTTGTCAGTTATGAGGGACTTACAGTCATAATCTAAGAGGCTTGGATGTTTCTAGTGAAGTAAATTAGTGTTTAATTTTATTTCATGTTATAATGATTAATATATGTATTTATCTTGTTTCCAATCATACAAAACCGATAGGTCTTTCGAGACATGATTCCTTGTATCATTCTAATGAAATGAAATAAAGCACCGATTATGGGTAACTGTGGTCATGGTATTAGAACGATTATGTTCTTGTAGGATCATTTGGGGTAATAGAAGGTTATTTCATCTATTCTTAGAGAATAACATGATTTTAATTGATTTTTTATATTCATTGAACATTTGACCTTTTTGCTTTCCTACAAAAATCTTCTTGCCAATCCTCTCCTTTATCCAGAGATATAGTGGAAATTTACCCCACTTTTCCGAGTGGTGGTTCCAGTTTTACATTCCCAAAATAATTTATTTCATGTATAAGTTATTTTATGAGAAAAAATTACTAGATAGTGTTTCCTAGTATCTTGTAAATGGAAAATAATATTTTGGGTCATTATGACTAGCCTCAGTAGACCATTTTAGCTCTGGTAGCTAGATGAATTTCCAGTTAATAAAGAATATAAAATATCTACAAGATTTATCATATAGGAACAAGTAAAAATTATTCATATTTTTATCGAATATTTCTTTATTGGTTCCCCTCCGCCGTTATTTTTGAGGTAGGGGTTTTTTTATGCCCATATAGTGCTTCATGATTCATTGAAAAACGTGGATTTGGTCAAAGTGAAAGGGATAGATTAATCATGATGAAAGACAGTTCAGTAATTCCAACTCATTTTCTCTAGACATGTGGTGTTACTTGGGACTTGACCCTATAATCTTCTATGGAGTATTCTATTCTTTGGGAAATTGTGAAAAAATCTCCAAAAACACTTATGTATTTTTCCGTGAAGATAAGAATTCATAGCTCTTCATAGAAGTTATCAATGCACATAGTGAGCATCTCTTCCAAGGGGAATATAAGGTTCAAAGTGTAGGACAACCCTTTATATCTTGTAATGATTTCTAGAATATCTATTTCACCTGATGTTTGAAATTTCAGGGATTGTAGAGTTTTTTATTTGGAATATTTTATCTAAACTAGAACATAAACTATCAATGGAGATCCTCCCATAATGTTATCAACAATGCTGGGAAACATGTATACCACACAATGGTTGACCTTACAGAGTTCACAAGAAACATCTATGTTTCATTGCTTCTTGATTCTATGGGGTTCAAATCATGGGATCATAATTATATGAAAATTGAATTAGATGTTTTTTCAGGTCACATAATCCATTGAATATTGGGAAGATAATACTTTGAAAATTTGACAGTGTCGAGGCTTTTCTCATCCAATTGGGGTAAGGTATTAATTCTAACTATACCAGCGCATGCCCCTCCTTTATAGAATTTTATCAATATTTAAATGACATGATAGTATTGTTAATATATTGACATATGTTTTCTAACATGATAATGGATGATAAAAAAGTGGGAATCTTTGTCTTGTCAGTTCTGCATGAATTTTAGGGAAAAATTCGACAAAGGGAATTTGTTGAGGATTTACATGAAAATATTATAGTTATCTGTTTAATATAGATAAATAGTGCTATAAATCTATGATTAATTTCGTTTATATTAAGGGTCTGGGTGCCATCTTGGGTGGGAATCTTAGCTGTTATTCATTAGTTGAGATAAACAATTGTTATTGAGGTATGACTAGTGGATGTGTACATAGAGTTTATATCCCGGGCGAATACATTACTGGATGTATTCCTCAAAGTATCTCATTTTTGATTGTCCATTACTCTTTATTTGTTCTTCTGACCAAGATAATATTTATTCAAGATCAACTGGCTCATTTTCACAAAGAGGTAGAAGGGGGTCATATGCGACCATTATTTTATTCTTCTCACTGTCAGAGGATTGTTTAGGAGGTGGAGGTGGATTTACTTAGTGAACAATGAGATTTAGTGTCGCCCTATTGTTCTATGTAAGAACAGATTTATTCGTTGTGTGGAGTATATTCAAGGAATAATCATTCATTCCATATTCTTCAGTATTTTCATCATTTTTAGATGGGTCTAAATTATTTATAATCACAATGTTCATCAATGGATAATGTATTTTTAGTTTTTCACCTGCTGCCGAGTGGTAGGAAATATGTTTTCATCCTTGTTTGGATATTCTCCTTCCGTTCTGGGGTCCTCATTGGGCTACTGGGTGATGGGTAACTAAGTGAGAATGTGTATACGACCTGTTCATATGCTTCCCATCATGGGGAAATGAGTCACGATATGGGGAATAATATACGACCTATCATCTTTTCATCCTATCTAGATGGGGAATTATTGATTTCCACTGGGAGAGTGATTAAGGAAAAAATTACCACAACCCTAAGTGTAAGGGATACTCCAATTCCATTTTTATTTGTTCTAGGCCAATATTTCTTTTGTCTTATGAGGGAAATTTGCATAAAAATGGCTCTACTTCTATGATATGGGGATGATCCCATAAAATGGTAGTTGCTACTAAGATTTCCATTTTCATGATCTCCTGCATTCCTGTTTAGGTGTGATAAGAATACGATTCAATTTCTACACATTAATTATTTTTATAATAGGACCTCAATATCATAAGAATATTGACATCCTTTAAGAGAGATGCATGATAATTGTTTTCAATTTCCCGATTCAGGATTTTTTGGATGGCTTTCTATTGTCAGGCATGATTATTTTCAGACTTACTCTTTGTGGGATATTATTGAACATGTATCCATTACTAAGTTGTTATTTCATTTGATTGTATTCCTGGTATAATGACATTACATGATTCTATATCATGTGTTTTTTGTTGAATGGGGAGTGGGGTGAAACCCAATGCTCCATGATCTCCTCAAACTTGAATATAAACACAAGGCAGGGCATGGCTGATAAGTTAATGAAACTCATGCGACACATAAAGGAACGTTAGTTATAGATCATTATTCAAACTCTCTGATATTCATTGTCATGTTGATAAAAGTAATTCAATGTTTATTTGAAGACAAATCTCCCAAAATATTTGTACAGAGTCTACACACCCATTATATTGAAATATATTTTTCTCAACTGGCTGAGAATTGTCCCGAAATTGAGACAAATGTTGTTATTTCATTCAACCGACAAATCTACTGATATGTTGAAATTAGAAGTTTTTGGGGTCAAAAAGAAAATGGGTATGTAATTCCTATCTAATTTTTTTTTAATGAGTATCATGTCCTTCTATACATCTATCATATATTCATATACTAGACATACCCAGTTTGAAAGCTTCTTGTTGATGTAGTCACAACTGGATTAAAAGGTAGGGGTCTTATTAATATGGCAATGGTACATGGATTCTCAGAATATAAGGATTTTAATGGTCCATTTCCTTGTTGAAAAATAATTTCACTTGTTACTAATAGGGTATCAATAATGTTTGAAACAATCCCTACATCTACCTTGGCATATGATGGATTTTTTTTATTTGAAAATTGGAGGACCTTCCTGTCGATATAGACAATGATTATTGGGAAGAACATCACAGTTGGTTTCAAAATTGATTATAAACCATTGTAGCATGTTGTCCGACTATAGGGAGAATTTTTGTACTGTATCCCTTAGAGAGGAGCATTTGGGAATTTGTTAGTAAGGGGAGGACCATCATACAAAAATGAGATTTCATTGTTGGGGAATCAATAATAGTTCATTCCAAATTGGTGGTTACTACCAAAATAGATTGATGTTTGAGACCATGTAGAATTTCCATAGTGTATATGAAAAGGAGGACCATTAGTTATGATGACATCAATGAGAAGAACTTCTTGATGTTTTGTCTTCTGACTATGTGGAGTGCTGCTATGGAGATCATTAGGAGATAGGTTATTATGATTTATTGATTATTTCTATGGTTATAATTATTCATGGTACACTATCTAGGGAGGAACATCGAAGATGATGGTAAAAATATTGGAAGGAAAATTTTGAAACTAATACAACAACTATCATAAATTTTTAACATATATAAAATATCATGAGCACCCATAGAGAAATGTATGATAGAAATAACAACGCTAACATACAGGTGTGTAGGGTCATTATTTTTCTCTTCTTTTTAGTTTCGGTTGGTGTGATTTATTTTTTGGAACTCTCATATTTGTAGATTGGGATACTTGATGTAGGTTACAGATTTCACATATGTGTTCCAGTTTGATTGGATCATGTGATACTATCAAGATACATTGCTGACCATCAAGAGTTTTGGTGGTGACCTATTCGTTAACTATAGTGTAAACTAGGGTTAACTTATATTCCAATGTCCAAATGAGTATTTGGGCATGGACTGGTGGACCATGTATCATGGAATATTGTTTATGACTCTCCATGATGGGAGAAGGGATGCATTTCTACATCATAGTTACCATTGTATTAAATGAATGAGAAACCCATAATGGAGAGGTAGGGTTTTGGGTCTAACTACATACTATTATCGCAGGTGTAATTACATCATGATATGTTGGGAGGATATGGTCAAGAAATGTTGTCTGATCCTCCATCATTTTTATGATGTGTTGATATACATCATTGGATGAAACATGAATTTATTCCCATTTCAATGTTGGGGTAAGGATATGATCCTTCTCTGGTCCCCCATTTTCTTTCAGTAAGTACTAAAAGTTCTCACTTGTGGGGGAATATAAATGAGTCCTCCCCTAAGTATAACTGTGATACACTAGCTTCAAGCTTCAGTTTCAACTATTTAATTTTAAACGATTATGATGTAAACGAATAAGAATATTCATTTTCACATTTGGTATCACTATATTTTTATGGAGGGGTTGATATCCATCTGTTATAATTTGACTCCACCATTATTGGGTTACCATTATATTGGAATGGTGGTGTAAGGAACCGACCCTAGTTGCCAATATTTGGTGCCTTCTTAAATAAAAAAGGAATATAAAAAAGGAATATGCATCCCAAAGGACTATTAAATTTATTATTATTGGAAACAAGATACCTACATAAGTTCATCATTACATATTGAAATGAGAAACAATATTGAAATTTCTTCAACAAAATCCATAACACCTAGGTTATTTCTACAAGTCATTTGTATCAAAATTATCCATGTCCTGAGAAAATGAAATATATGAAATGGGTGATCTCAAACACTCAATAAGGGTAAACAATAAAATGGATTATATCATAACATAAACATTAGAAATGTTGTATAACTAAAAACATATACCTTTAAGAAAAACGTAAAAAATTTATGGAAGGTATAAGAGATGAGTAAATAATGCCATAATCAAGGGTATTATACTTTTCCAATAACCACATGAATAACAACTACTATTTTCATAATGAGGGAATTCATAATGTGGGGCATCATTACCATACCTTCGAGGACTCATTCCAAGACCATTAATAATAATTTTGTCAAGGCCTTATGCCAAAACCGTAGTTTGTCTCATGAGACCTACTAATGAACGAAGGGGTTATAGAGGGCCCCACCAAACACATAATATGTCCAATGAATTTATCAGATGAACATAGATAATCATAAAAAACAAAAACATTCTTTTTAAAATTAATATATGAATGGTAAATAACTTTCACTGAATATTAAGCATAAAAACAAACCATTAAGATTAAATTGGTGAATTGTTTTATGAAATCTAATCAACTGTAAAAATAATTATAAATGATTAAATTAATAATGGTATATGATGTTGTGAAATATTATTCCTAATAATACATACTAATGAATAAGGGTATTAATATTTTTGAATATATTATTATAAAATCTTCAAGTAATTCGTTAGATAAATACTATTTTACATTGAAAAGAAGAGATATTTTTGGAAAAATATTTGTATAAAAAAAGAAGTTATGTAATTTAGTATTTTAATAAGAATATGAGTTACTTTATAAATATAATGGTTTTTAGAAATAGATTATAGACATCCCTTGAAAATATTTAAGACTTTTAGAAATTATCATGAATCGAGCATGTATTTCAAGAAACAATTTCGAATGATCCTTTTAAAACATGTAACTATCCAAAAAATAAGAATGTATTCTGGCTGATGAAAATATATTGAACACTAACAAAAAATATATAATGATTTGATGATAATACAAAAGGATTTCACAGTGGTAAATGGACAATGAAAGTATCCTAAATGAAAATGGAGGTTCATGTCGAAAACCCTTACCTTATGTCCAAATGTGTTCTGATCATGAAATTAATGTCCGTGAATTTGAAATTATACTTATTAATATATTAAATCAAAACATATAAGGCATTTAATTATTTTTTCATGATTTCAATATGTTTATTGTTTTCATTATAGATTAGTTATAATATTTAATTTCATCGTTCTGAAGTGTTTGTTATCTTGATTATCATAATCGGTTAACATGTTTTTATGTAATGGAGTTTCTGTGGAAAGGATGTAAATCTCAAAAATTTAATATTAATAATATTTATGAAAAAGAAAAATTATTTTTCATTTACATCATTTGGATAAAAGGAATGAGGATGAATCATTAGATGACAACCACTTCGATTATAGGCAGTATTTGGATTATTTAGAAGTAATTTAGTCTTATAAATTAATTATTTGTACGTATACTAGTTCTTGTATATTAAGTAGGTTATAATAAACTTTTATTGTCTGGTTAAACCATAAAAATTGATACATGAATAATAATGAAGGAGAAATTTTTTAATAAAACATCATCATCCATTAAGGATGTTAATTGGAACCTCGTAGACAACGATTTAGTTTATAAAAAGAGAGAGTGAGAGTACGGATATTAATGATGGTTATTCACTTCCAATGATATATTTGTAGTATACAGATGAAAATAGAGTAATTATGGTCTTTTGGATAGAAGAGTTTAGTAGTGAAAAATAAATTTAGATAAATTGAAATGAAATTAAATAAAAAAGAAATATGATTTACCTCTTTTAGTAACCTCCTTTAGGGAAGGTGTTTTGGTATTTTGTAAAGACCAAGAGCTCATGGTTGTAGGTAGTGACTAAATAAGGGTATTTGGGAAATGCTTTAACAAGGTACAATACTTTATAGGAATGGAGATAAGATGAAGTTATGAGGGTTTTATAGTATAGAAGAAGTGTGAATTTTGAATATTTTATTCGTTTTTTTAATTCCATGAAGAGAACCAGTAGTTTTATTTCAAGTGACCAATTATAGTAATAAGTTCATGTGAGTTCTGTCATAGTGGTATTACATCATCCTTACCTCACAAATGACCCAATAAATCTTGTATTCTACATTTATCTTAAATTATCATATTTTACTATTCAACCAAAATTCGTGTATTTTAGAAAAATCATAAAAATTCATCCGAACCATTTTTTGACGTGTAGAATTAATGATTGAAATATTTTTTTTAAAAAAATCCTAAAAATTTTTTATTTAAATTTTAAAAAAATTCATTATTTATTCGAAAAAACAAATATAAAACTAAAATGGATTTTATAACACCTTGAGAAATTAATAAAGGTCATATAAAATTATCTTTTATCCATGAGAAAATAAAAAATATATTTATGATTAATATTTAGGAAAATAATTTTCAATTTTAATTTATTAAATTAATCAGAAATTGTAATTAAAATATTTATGACATTAAAAATAACAAAAATAATTATATGATTGTTTTTCTAATTTTAATATTTCTAAATTGTATTGTTGCATTCAATGGTTATGATTCTATTTTATATTATTTAACATTCCTTAATATCCCTATGTGTATGATACTATTCATAAGATTGTGTTATTATCAACAAAAAATTATGTTTTCTTTATTAGACTATAAATATCATACTGAACAAAACTCTAGATGATTTTTTTTGAAATTCAATAAACAGAAGAGGCAATGTTGTGATTCATGGATAGATTATAAAATGTGTTGTTTTGTAGGGACTCAGTGTTTCATGCATTAAATATTTATTTTCAAAACCTTGGGGTGTTACATTCTCCCCTCCTTACAAAACATTCGACGTAAAAATTCACAGAATGATACCTCAAAAAAATATTTGGGTATTTCTTCCTTACAAGCTCCTCAGGATCCAATGTTTCCTCTTAGATTTTATGATTCCTCTAATGCATCTTTATAAGATCGGTCATCCGATTCCTCAACATTTGTTCTTTACTGTCCAGAATCTAGATAGGCAGTTCACAGAAATATAGATCAAGTTTCAATTCTATACCTTCATATGTGAGGACATGCATTGTGTCTAGCTTGTACATTATTAGTAATGAGACATGGAACACATTGTGTACATTGGACAACCTAGATGACATAGAAAAATGATATGAAACCGCTCCAATACACTCTTGAATTTCAAAAGACCCCATCTACATAGGACTCAGTTTACCGTTGTTTCAAAATCTTATAACACACATCCATAAGGATACTTTCAAGAAAACGTGATCTCCAACATGAAATTACTGACCCTTAGTTTTGTTATTAGAATAGGAATTTTGTTTACATCAAGTGGTTTTGATATGACCTTAAATAGTCATTCCCTGTACTATTTTTTGCTCTACAAGCTATGGAACCAAATCCTTCTTTCTCCAACTTCATCCCAACAAGTTAGTGTACGAAATCTATTTCTATATAATGCTTCCTATGCCGCCATTTGAATAATTAAATAGAAACTACTATTTATGGAAAACTCCCTTAAATGTAATTATGGATCCCACATACCTAGGAAGTCAAGTGACCATGATCTTAACATGTCCTATAAGGTTTTAATCATCCTCTTTGATTTCCTGTGAGTTTATGGGTGGTAATTAGTACTCAATCAGAGTTCCGTATACTAATCTTTATGAATAGTTTTATATAATTTCAATGTAAATCGTGGGTCAAAATCAGACAAAATCGAGAGTGGTGCAACAATAAATGAAGAATTAATTGATATAGAGTCTTTCTAGGTTCTCCAGTGGTTTGATGTCCATTATTGAGAGAAAAGGTGCATATTTCATTATTCTATCCAAATGTACCCATATAACATAATTATTCCTGGGTGTTTTGGGTAATCTAGTGACAATGTACATGGTGACATCATGCCACATTCATGTAGATATCATTAGAGTTTTCATGAATACATTGGAATGTTTCCTTTAGGCATTCACTTGATGGAAGACAAAACATCTTGATATGCAATCCACGATTTCTGTCTTCATGTTATCCCACCAAAAATTTTAATTCATATCTCTATACATCTTACTACTTCCAGGATGTATAGAGAAATTTGAAATATTGTCATCATCCAATAACTCCCATTTTAGCTAAGGTACATATGGAACACAAAAACTCTTCCCAAATTTCAGAACACCATCTCCAGACACAAATTAATTCATCTTCCCATATTTCACAACATTATTTTTACTTAGAAGGATCTCATCTTCAGACTGAGAACATTTAATCCTTTCCAAAAAAGATAGTGGGGAAACTAAACGAAAAATTAGTGATGTTTCACCTTCTATGATAATTACCATATCCATGCTCAATATCCATGTACGAAGTTTCCTTGTTAATCCCGATCTAGTTGATAACCACATGATCATTCCATATCAATACATCATCTACCTTGTTTTCCTTTCCAGGGAGGCAGTGTATAATACAATCCTAATCCTTGAGTAGTTCAAGACATGTTCATTACATCATGTTGAGTTCTTTCTGTGAGAAGATATACTTCAGACTATTGTGATCCATATATATCTCACACCTTTCTATATAGAGATAATGTCTCTTTATATTTAGGGAAATTATTACCACTTCAAACTCAAGATCATGTGTGAGATGGTAACAACATACATAGAGTAAGATCATGGCGAGTGATTGAAACATATCTGACTTTCTATGGAAGAAATTCCAGATATGGTTGTATGGCCCAATGTCTCATAAGAGGAGATTAAAATAATTTATGAAATAAGGTAGCATATTGATTCCAAAAAGGAGAAAAAGGTGTGGACAGATAAAAAAATATTGAATTCCGGCCAAGGAATCATCCATAGAAAAATCAACTCAGAGCAATTCATTCAAAAAATAAAAATTATGATCCCTCACCATGAAGAGATTATCAGAGAGGATCTAGATATGTATTCTAGTACGATGAAATGGGAACATTATAGAGTATCTGATTCCAGTAATCTTAGTCAAGTGCATAATTGTTTTGTGTGCTCATTCAACATATAGTGGAATCTTGGGTGCAAACATTTGTTTTCTAATTTTCCTTAAAATGGCAGAATAAAAATTCAAATTTGGATGGATGAGCGAGATTGTTTTTTTTTCATTATTTTATATCCTTTTTGATGCATAGATAAAAACTCAATCATTAGGCCTAAGTAAAAAAACCATGTTCATTCATTGATGCATCGTTATAGATCCCAAATCCTTAATTACCATATGGTAGGGTTGGGATTGGATTATTTGATAATCTACTATTAATATAAGGCCCCAGCCTTAAACATCACTTAATCTTGAGTTACTTCAAGAATACACGTTGAGGATCTTTTCAGGTTTAGAGTTTTAGACAATTAGATCATAAAACTTGAATTATATCCCACATTTAATCAAAGTTGTTACAATAAAAGTTAGTGTTCATTTTCCCATCAACGGAAACATATTTAAAATAAAACATGGTTCATTTCTTGACACATCCTTGACACTATCATCATATCATGTACCTTTCCCTTGACCTGTGAAAAAAATTTCAAAAACATGGGATGAGAATAAAATGATCATTAAGGGATATTAAAATATTTAAAGGAAACATGAGTACATGTACACATAAGAATCAATGAAATCATACTTTACTCATAAAACATAATCACATTAACATACGTCATCAAATCATGAATAAATCATCGAAATCATAAGACATAAAGGTAACATGAGGCATTCATAACATTCTTACGTAGGGAGTAACCCTCTTGGTTACGTTTGGAATACCCATCATAGTATATTCCCTAAATCTCATCAGAAAAACATTAACATTTAACTCCTTCGAGTTACCCAATGCATTTGAGAGCTATATCAGGCTCACCTGCCAATAGTTTATCATAGAACCACCTGTCTTCATAAACAATGCCCAAGAACCATAACATAATCATATCACATAAAACATGAATAAAGGAAACATAACATTTCCACATTTCAATCACAAGATATCAATTCAACACATTGATTTAATAAAAACATTATGAAAACAACTTTCAATACCAAAATAAAGGAAAAGTAAAACATGGTATTTATTTTTTCATTTAAAAAAATTGTATGGCTTGTAGAGGAAGTCGAAACTCAAATAATGGTCACAGCGGCGGAGAAGTCGTTGTCGCCGCATACATACGCCAAAAAAAATCCAATTTGTCGTTTAGTAAAATGCTTCGTATAAAAAAGATTCCTTTTGGATAAACATAAAAGTCAAAGGGGTTTGTACACCTTATAAAAGAAGGTTGTGTATAAAACAAAATATGCATCAATGAAAAGAGATTGAGATGAAGTCCCTTACAAAGGTAAAATAGATCTATTATGTGTATTCACTATAATTACACATAATGAAAGTACCAATACAAGATAGGACATAATAATATCATGACATAATATGAAAGTAGGAGATTAAACCAAAGAACGGAAATTGGGTTAAGAAGTTCCCTTACCTCAGGTCCGACATGACTCGATCGTTCATTATCCTCATGAATAATAAACTTGAGTTATTTTATAATTTCTTAAGAACCTTTTTCACGTTCATTATTTCTTTTATATCACTTATTACCATGTTATGAACACTATGTAATTATTTAAGTAAATAATGGTCGTTTTGTCGATCATTGGTACTTGAGTCAAAAATAAACTCTTTATAATTACAAGTTGTTCATGTGGTAAAATATCCATTATATAAAGAATTATATTCATGATTTAGATATCATATATATCATATATATCAAGTATATACATGCATTTATAATATTACATAATCATTTAGAGGTAAGAAATGAAATGCACCGTTCATGGAGACGGTAAGCTGTACGTACGCATGAATGCTACTTTCATTTCTATATCTTATTTTATGGAGTGAAATCATAATGATATAAAGGTATCTCCTAATTTCAGTATAATTTAATTTATAATATCATTAAATCCATCCTTTATACGTACCACCTATGGTATTAAGGAATCAAATCACTTTGAGGGGGTGGTAGTCCGCATTTCCTAAAATGAAGATATCGCGTTTACCCATAATGGAAACCATTAAGGTGTGCCATAAATGAAAAATACAGAAGCTTAAGTAAAACATATACATATTATATATCATATATAAATATATTGACATCTTAATGGCCTCCTTTAAAGGTGTTATATAAGTGGTGAACAATCATCGTTTCGTGAGGCAAAAATTCGCCATCCACAGAAACAATATGTTCATTAACCATTAGATGTAGGTGTGTCTAAGTGTAGCTCGAATCCTTTTTATAACAACATCCTAGTATATTAGATATACTGGATTTTTTACAAAAGAAATGGATAAGAAGAGTTTAGTGGGTTGGAGAAGCAAAATAAAACAAAATAACGCAAGAGAAAACAGTAACTTTAAATCGGGTAACACCTTTTTGATTTGAGCTCAAAGGCTTCCTTGGGAAGACTTCTGCCCAAAGTGAGTCTTCTAGGAGTAAGAGAGGGATATGGAGAGACAAAATGAGTATGGTTTGGCCGAGACACATGTTTGAGAGGTGTGGGTAAGGAGGTAGAGGTGGGGGCCTTTTATAATAGGAAAGGAGGGGCACTCTTGGAATGTTACAAAATGTTACTTTACTTTAAAATGAGTTTCGGATTTTAAATATCCCACATTGATGAATTTCGTGGATAAGTTGAGAAGGGTTAGAAATATACTCATCCAATAGGTCTTTGAAAAGTTTAGGTCTTAGAGTTTACATTATCTTTTTATTTTATTTAAATCATTAAATAATGAGGTAATCACTGCATCATCATGATGTCATAAATAATTTAATTTATTTAATATCTATAAATTATGAAAAAATACAATGATGTAGGAAATATTTTTAACTTTCCAATTAATATTTATAGTCCAAAATATAATTTATGTAGACTAAATGAAAAAAATTTTACTCAGGTGATACATTCTTTGTTATATTTAACATTCTTTAACAATAAAAAGATAAAAAGTCAATTTCACACAAAAGTGATTCCATGGGGTCCACAAGTTGGCACAAGGCATCCCATGGTCGGCCATGAGACAACCAGTATCATTATGACACATTTTGGTGTCATTTGTTTTTATTATTATGATATTATTTTATTATCCATAACTACCCGATTACTCATTAATCAAGATAATTAAAGAAAATTACTGTCATTACTATTCATAATGTCCAAAAACAAAAGAGTCTTGATTAAATAATTTGGACCTTTTGATTCCAAATATTTAATCCATTTTACCAAATTCCATCACAGAGATTGCAATAATTTATTTAAAAAATAATTCTCGTTGTCAAAACAAATAGCAGGTTTTTTTGAAACAATATCTATGAAAAGTTTGGCATTAGTTTTTAAAAAATTCCAAAGTGAAATTAATCATATTTAACACCATTGTATTAAATTGTAAAAATATATTCAGATTAAACTTTAAGAGCATTTAAAAAGATAATCTAACCATATAATTAAATTATATGAAAAAGCAGTTTTGATGTAAAATGCAGTATTTTTCACTATTCATTAAAAAAATGAACATTGTCAGAAAAATATCAAAAATTTATCCAATGTAAATTTAAAGGTCCCAATCATAAATAATATGTTTATTTGACAAATATAGATTATAACATTGTCAAAATATTGATTTAAAAATGGTTTTCCATCATATGGAAGTAAAACAAATTTTTAAAAATATTAGTGTATTCCATGCTTAAGATTGGATTTATTCTCATTTTAAGACTCTAAAACACTATTTAATTCATTAATAGACATAGATAAAAATATCTATTATTCATTACTTACTTGGGATGTTACATTATTTCACCCATAAGAAAATTGCGTCCATACAATTTATTTACTTATCGAATAAGTGGGGGTATTTAGCCCTCATTGCATTTTCAGATTCCTATATTGCCTCTTCAATCATGTGGTTTTCCCACAAAATCATTACTTGATGAATCACTTTATTCCGCCACAATGATCCCTTTGATCAAGAATCTGAACCAGTTGTTCCTTATATGTAATATTCTCTTCCAACTGAACTACCTCCAGACTCAAAACATGAGCTGGATCTGGTATATACTTTCTCCACATCGAAACATGAAAAACATTGTGTACCTGATATAAACATGAAGGTAAAGCCACTCGGTATGAAACTGATCCAACCCTCTCCAGATTTTCATATGGTCCAATGAACCTTGGACTCATCTTTCCTTTCTTACCAAATCACATCACACATTTCAATGGAGATACTTTGAGAAAAACATGATCACCTACCTCAAAAGAGAGATTCTTCCTCCTGTTGTGTACATAACTCTTCTGCCTGCTTTGAGCTGTTCTCATGTGTTTCTATATCAGATGATCTTTTTCTACCAACTCGTCTACCAATTTTGGTCCCATCAGCTTCCTTTCTCCCACCTCATCCCAGAAAGTTTGAGTTCGACACTGCTTCCCATATGACGCCTCAAATGGTGCCATCTGTATACTGGAATGAAAACTGTTATTATATGAAAATTCAACCAAAGAAAGATGTTGGTCCCAACATCCCTAATAATCCATCGAACAAGAACATAGAATATCTTCCAGAGTCTGTATTGTTCGTTCTGATTTCCCATCTGATTGAGGATGAGAAGCTGTACTAAAATTTAATTCAGTACCCAATGACTTCTGAAGGCCTTTCCAAAAGATAGAAGTAATTTTTCGATCACGGTCAGATACAATGGAGAGAGGAACTACATGTAACCTGACTATATCTTTATGATAAAAACGGGAATGTTGATCTTAGGAGAAAGTATCTCGTATGGAAAGGAAATGAGCAGATTTAGTCAAGCGATCAACAATAACCCAAATTTCATTATTACCTCGAGATATCATTGGTAATCCCACAAAAAATCCATGGATATATTCTCCCATTTCCACTCTGGCACTAGTAAAGGCTGAAGCATCCCTTTAGGTAACTGCCGCTCTGCTTTAACCTGTTTACAAGTCAAATACTTTAAAGTAAAATCAGCAATATCTCTTTTCATTCCATCCCACGAGTAATAGACCCGCAGATCTCTGTATATATTAGTACTGCCAGGATGAACTGAAAACAGAGAATTATGAGCTTCACATAACAACTCTCTCTTCAACTGTGAATCACAAGGCACACACAATCTCTTCCCAAATCTCAAAACACTATCATTATCAATGTTTAATTTAGGCAACTTACCCTTCTGAACCAGCTCTACCTTTTTCTGCAACTCACTATCTTGCTTCTGTGCTTGCTTGATTCTGTCTGATAGAGAAGATTTCACTGATACCTAAAACAAAACAGAAGGACATCATGCACCATCAACTTCTATTCCAAAGTCCATAAAATCCTTAACCAAAGGATCACGTTCCAAACGCACCATTGTTAATGAATCATTACTTTTTCGCCTTAAAGCATCAGCCACTTTATTTTCCTTTCCCGGATGGTAATTAATTGTACAATCATAATCCTTGATTAATTCTAGCCATCTCTTATGTCTCATGTTCAATTCATTCTGAGTGAATATATACTTTAAAATTTTGTGATCGGTATATATTTCACACTTTACTCCAAACAAATGATGCCTCTAAATTTTTAAAGAAAAAAAACAGCTGTTAATTCCAAATCATGTGTAGGGTAATTTACCTCATTAGTTTTCAAATGTCGTGAATCATAAAAAATTACCTGATCATTCTAAATTAGGACACAACCATGTCATTTCAATGAAGCATCGTTGTAGATAACAATCTCCCCATTCCAGGAAGGTAGTGCCAAAACTAGAGCATTCAACAATCTTCTTTTCAACTCCTTCGGTAATAGCCTGCCAAAACAAGGAATCTACGGATCACAGTTACATTTGTGGGTCATGGCCATTCATCAAGAACTTTTGTTTTTTCAGGATCAACAGTTATCCCATATTTAGAAACAATATGACCAAGGAATGAAATTAGTTGCAACCAAAACTCACACATTCTGAATTTCCCATACAATTTCTTTTCTTTCACGGTTTTCAAAATAACCCTTAAATGTATTTCCATCTCCTCTTTACTTTTAGAAGACAAAAAAATATCATCAATGAAAACAACCACAAACATATCCAAGAACTCATGGAAAATTCTATTCATTATGTCCATGAATACAGAAGGTGCATTGGTTAGCCCAAAAGGAATTACTACAAATTCATAACGGCCATGTCTTGTACGAAACGCGGTCTTCGAAACAACTGCTTCCTTTACCTTCAACTGACGGTTCCCCGATCTTTGGTCAATATTTGAATAAAACAGAGCTCCCTGGAGCTGATCAAAAAAATCATCGATATGAGGTAAAGGATATTTTTTCTTAACAATGATGTTATTCAAGGCTCTATAATCAATGCAAAGTCTCATAGAACCATCAATCTTTTTAACAAATAAAACAGGATCACCCCATTGTGATGTGCTAGGATGGATGAATCCTTTGTCTAATAAATCATGCAGTTTCTCCTTCAACACTAAATGCTCAATTTGAGCCATTCGATAAGGGGGTTTTGAAATTGTCTTAGCATCAGGAACTAAGTCAACAGAAAATTCAACTTCTCGATCTGGTATTATTCCAGGAAACTCATCAGGAAAAACATCAGGATACTCATTTACCACTGGCACATCATTAATCTGAATAGTTCCTTTGGTTTCAACAATGTGTTCAGTGTAACATTCATTTCCACCTTTTACAAGTTTCTCAGCCTCTTGATATGTTATCAACAGTAAGGGTTCATTCTTGTACAAAAACTGAAAGACATTTTGAAAAGAAACTTCGTTAGCTCTACAGTCAATCTTAGCATGGTAAATAGAGAGCCAATCCATACCCAGGATAACATCAAACTCTACTAGAGGTAAAACAATATGGTTTTCAAGTAGGTTCTTTAAAAGGATAAGGATAGAAAGATTATTATAAATTCTTTTTGCCTCAACATTTCCCCCAGGTGTTTTTACAACAAGTTCAAGAGTCGTTTCTTGAGATGGTATTCACATTTTACAATAAACGTTTTCAGAGATGAAAGAATGTGTAGACCCCGAGTCAAACAACACACTGGCATAATCTGAAAAAACAAAGTACCTGATACAACTTCATTTGCTTGCCCGACATTTATTGAAGTTGTTGCAATGGATTTCACCACCCCTTTCTGCATGCAGTCTAACTGCTTCCCATCACTCATGCTCTTTGTCGGACACTCGTTTTCATAGTGACCCATCTCATTGAACTTCCTCCAAAATAAATTTTTATTCAAAAAAAGGCACAAGGCACCAGCAAACAAAAACCCCAAGATTATGGAGGTCTGAAGTAGTGCAGGCCGAGGGCATCCCCTCTAATTAAATTAACAGCCTCTGGTTTCAAGCAATTAGAAGAAAGAAGACTAGTGTGAATGGATCCTTGCTCTGTTAAGGAAGCCAAATAGTCTGCTACCTTATTGCCCTCACGCCAGGTGTGGGACACTTGGATGATATCCCGAATAAAGGATTTGCACTTCCTGACGATATAGGATATGGACCACGGAGTACCACCTTTACCCGTCAAGGAGTTGTGGAGAATTAAGGAATCTGTTTCCACCTGAGATAAAGTCACCTGTTGCTGTATGCAAAGAGATAGACCGGTGAGCATCGCCTTAGCCTAATCCAGGAGGGGAGTGCCCTTCCTGAAGCAGGAAGAAAATGCCAGCTTGACGTTCCCCTTAGAGTCGCGGACCACTCCCCCACCTCTCATTATTCCCATGGAGCAAGACCCGTCCGTGTTCATCTTGAAGCCGAAAACAGGGTGATGCCAGCCCACCCATTGTCCATGCACCATAGCTGGGAGAGGAGAATGCACGGGGGAACTGACCTGAATTCGTCTGATCGAAGGGGCACCACACCAGTCCGGGGAGAGTGAAAGAAAATCCAGCAGCAGGCAGCGCACCCTGGCGATGATGGCTCTTGCTGTAGGAGAAGAGCCCTCGTATCTCGCTTGATTTCTGGCTTGCCACAGACACCAGCAGCCCGCACTCAGTATACCAGATCGGGCTGCTCAATCCTTGTCCGAATTTGGCAGGCCATGAATCCAGCTTCCCATGAATGACGGGAAATCCCACTGGCGGGAGGAATTAAAGACAGGACCTCCGAAATAGGACCACACCTCCGAAGACCACTCCCCTTCAATAAAAAGGTGATGCATTCTCTCCTCCTTCCGTATACCGCAGTAATGGCAAGCCGAAGCCAAGTTAATTCCCAACTTTTTGATGTTCTCATCCGTAGCTACAGCAGAATTCCTGATGCGCCATACAAGGAAGTTATACTTCTCTAGAATCTTGTGGCACCACACCACTCCATTCCACCCATCATTGGGATTCTGTTCAGAGATCAACTTACGATACTCTCTGGTGGAAAAATCGCCTGAAGACGAAGGAGTAAACACACAGTAATCCTGACCAGTATTGATCTCAATGGACTCAAGAAGATTCTACTGCTCCATGTTCAAAACAGTCTTGGTGAACCTTGGATGGAGGTACGCCTCCTTCACTGACATAGTAGGGGCAGGGAAACCCGGGAAGGCAAGGACCGAACCAGCCCAGTTTTTGTGCCAAAAAAATAGGTCCCCCGATCCGACAATCCATCGAGATCTCGGCTGAAGAAACTGTACCAGAGGAACAATCTTCTTCAAAAGGGGGGAATAGTATCCATGGACAGCCTCTGCACTCCCTGTGCTAAGCCTTGTCATGGATCTTCCCCACAACGTACGCTCCTCTATGATCTCCCAGGCCAACTTGGCATGATTGCAGTGAATCGTACTCTGGAGACTCCTTACACTGATCCCCCCGTCAAGGACAGGCCTCGCCATCTTTCTCCCGGAAACCCAGTGTCTTTTACCTTCTGATTTAGCATCCCAGACAAAAGAACATAAGATCTTATCCACTTTTTTGATAACTCCTTTGGGAACATTGGAGGAGGCCATCGCATGTATGGGGATGGCCGTCAGGACACTATTAACTAAAGCAATTCGGCCTCCAAACGAGAGGAATTGGTTTTTCCAGTTAAGCATTCGGCTAGTTATCCTGCTCACAACGGGATCATAGTCCCGTGCCCGGAGTCTGCCGGAGGATATTGGCGTGCCCAAGTACTCCATAGGGAGAACACCTCACTGCATATCCAAACGGCTGCCCAGGGAGGATACTCGACTAGAGGTGCTCTTATTGGAGATGAAAAAACTACTCTTTGTCGAACTGATCATTTGCCCACTCCAGTGACAATATTCCTCTAAAATCCCCTTGATCCCGCGAACAGAATCCTTACCACCGTTCAGAAAGATGATTGTATCGTCAGCAAACATCAGATGAGAGATTGGGGGAACGTTCATCCTCCTTTTGAAAGGTTTTATCGCACCTTGGGCCAGGCCTCGATAAATCAGTCTACTAAGGGTGTCTTGTGCCAGCAAGAAAATGCTGGGAGATAGCGGATCACCTTGCCGAAGCCCTCTTGTTGCCTTGAAGAAACCATAAACCTTTCCCATAAAGGATACCGCCAGCCACGAGGGACTAATACTCCTGAAAATGAGGTCCACAGCGCTGACCGAGAAGCCAAAGCTCAGGAGGACTCTGTTAATGAAGCTCCATTCAATCCTGTCATATGCCTTGTTCATGTCCACTTTGATAGCCAAATTTGAACCGTGAGTTTTTACATTGATTTCCCTGATCATCTCCTGGGCTAGAGCTATCGCTCCTTGGATAGAGCGTCCTTTCACGAACCCATGTTGCTCAGGGCATATCCAATCAGGGAGGAATTTGGATACCCTTTGATTGATAACAGACGCCAGGATTTTGTAGGGGAAGTTACATAAACTCACTGGTCTGTAGTGAGATAGAGAGGAAGGATTCTTAATCTTTGGGATGAGAACCAGCTTAGTAGCACTTGCGACCTGAGGTATAGACCCGCCTCGAATGTAATCCTGTATAGCTTCGATTATGTCCGTTTTAACCACATCCCAGACCCCTCTGTAAAAATATCCTGGAAAGCTATCCAGCCCAGGAGCACTATCCGGGTTGAGACGCTGCATGGCCGAGTGGATTTCTTCCTCGCAAGGAATCGCCATCATCCCCTCATTGTCCCGCGGAGAGACAAGCCTGGGAATCGCCTCCCACAGTTCCCCTTTCCCAATAGGGTAACCCCTGTTCATCCCCGGATTAGGACCAGCTAGCAGATCCTTAAAGAAAGAAAAAGCCAAGCCCCCCACTATGTCACAATCCTCAGTATAAGAGCCATCTGCTAGTAATGGATTAGGAGAAAGGGATCGCCTCCTTTCTCTAATACACGCATGGAAATAAGCAGAATTTTGGTATCCCTTTTGCAACAACCTCACCCGGGAGCGGTCCCGGGCCAAACCCTCCTGCTTGAGGAGCAACTCCGCCCAACACACCTTTTTGCCCATTAACTCATCAAACACACAGTCATTCCACTCCTCCTCCAGGTTAAACTCCAAACCTTCGATGCTTTGTTTAAGAAGCTCCATGTTATGATCGAAGGGAGGAAGCTCCCTGGCCCAAACCTTCAGCCCCTGTTTCAGCCGCCGCAGTTTGTTATGAAGAGCTACCCATGTATGACCTTGGGAGGGTTCGGCCCACAGCTCCCTTACGCCCAGCTGGTAACTATGAAGCTGAGACCACTGATGATTGAATTTGAACGACTCCGGAAAATTCTTCTTGGACACCAGAGTAACCAGTAACGGGGAGTGATCTTAAATACCTCTGGCTAGGTGTTTGACTTTGGCATCTGGAAATTTGTTAAGCGCATTGTAATCAGCCAGGCATCGGTCTATCCTGCTCCAGCTTCTTCTTCCTCCCGATTGGTTGTTGCACCAGGTAAAGCGATCCCCTGAATATCCCAAGTCGAGAAGACCCTTATCAGCCATGAACTGAGTGAAGTCCTGGCTGGCCTTTCGGGGGAAAACCCCTCTACCCTTTTTCTCCTCCGGGTCGAGAATGGTGTTGAAATACCCCGCAATGAACCATGGTTTGTCCTGAGGATCGAAGGCCCCAAGGCTTTGCCACATCCTTTTACGTTCCTGACAGTCGCAGCTTCCATAGACAGCAGAGAAGAAGAAGCAGTCTGCTCCCTTCGTGACTCTCGCGGTTATAAATTGATCTCCCGCCTCAATCAGATCCACTGAAATCTCTTTTTTCCAGAAAAGCCAAATGTGACTGTTGGCTGGATCCGCATGTAAGGATCCATGCATCCGAGCTTTGCGGAAAAAGGTTTTGATCTTACTCGGCTTCTGTTTATGCTCAAGGACAGCCACAAGGCTTGCTGTATTCTTCTTTGCTTCCGAGGCGATGAGGTCACATTTCACCCGAGCACCCAGTCCGCGAGCATTCCAAATTTGGTCTTACCATCACCTTTATCTTTTTTAGCGCAATTACAAGCCTTATGTCCCATCTTACCACATCGGTAGCACATTCCATAATTCAAAAGTCATTCCCCAGAATTCCTTTTACCACATTTATCACATACTGGAAACATAGTTTTCTTACCATCATACTTTTTTGAAGAATTCTTTCCTTTATCTTGCCACCTCGGTCTCTTCTTCTATTGGTTGTTATAGAACACTTGATCATCGACTAACTCCATTTCCACCTTCTCAGCACATCGAACAAGATTTTAATATCTTTTGAACTCATGAGAAGCTAATTCCCTTCGATATTTTGGCTTTAAACCTGAGTAAAAACGATTTATTTTACTATCAAGGTATCAGATAAAATTTTGGAGCATACCTTGCCAATCGAGGGAACCTTTCTTCATAGGAAGCCACGAAGTCTTCCTCTTTCCTCAATTACAAGAATTGTTTTTCCATCTAATAATGAACAGCCTTAGGAAAATACTTCTCAAGAAACATACCTTTGAATTCATCCCAGTCAAGAGCATCAATCTCATTAGTGTCCCTGATATTTTTAACCATCAACCACCACTAATCTACTTCACCCTCTAATCAGTAAATAGAAAGACTAACCTTTTGATTATCTGAACACCCCATGATAGCGAAAATCTTCTCCAGATCTTTAATCCACCCTTTAGAAAGCACATGGTCAGATGATCCTCTGAATGATGGGGGATGTTGCCTCCTGAAATGTTCCACCACTGACCTGTTCCTCTGCGGTTGATATGGATGATCTCGTGCATGGATACCACCAACATTTATCACTTGATTCAACTATGCCATTACTGCAGAAACTGTTCAGTTCCAATTCGGACCATCTCAGGATACGGGTTCGGAAGGTTATCTCCTTCTGTATGCCTTCCTAGCACTGCTTCCCTATTTCCTCTACGGAAAACCATTCTGAATAAAAATGTCTTACATGAAGAAACATGGTAATATTAAAATGCTATATCATTTCAATTTGACCATAAAAAAATATTTTTGGATAATCATTTAATAGAATTATAACTCCTAAAGTTATATAAACCGACCTCTGATACCAACTATAAGGCCCCAGCCTTAAACATCACTTACTCTTGAGTTACTTCAAGAATAAACGTTGAGGATCTTTTCAGGTTTAGAGTTTTAGAGAATTAGATCATAAAACATGCATTACATCCCACATTTAATCAAAGTGGTAACAATAAAAGATATTATTCATTTTTCCAATCAATGGAAACATATTTAAAATAAAACAAGGATTCATTCATGACACTTCCTGGACACTATCATCATATCATGTACCTTTCCCTTGACCTGTGAAAAACATTTCAAAAACTTGGGATGAGCATAAAAAGCTCAGTAAGGGATATAAAAATATTGAAAGGAAACACGAGTACATTTATACATAAGAATCAATGAAATCATACTTTACTCATAAAACATAATCACTTTACCATATTTCAACAAATCATGGATAAATCATAGAAATCATAAGACATAAAGGTAACTTGTGGCATTCATAACATTCTTACGTAGGGAATAACCCTCTTTGTTACGTTTGGAATACTCATCACAGTATATTCCCTAAATCTATTTGGAGAAACCTTAACGTTTAACTCCTTCGTGTTACCCAATGCATTGGAGAGCTATATCGGGCTCACTCGCCATTAGTTTATCATGGAACCACCCATCTTCATAAACAATTCCCCAGAACCAAAACATAATCGTATCAAATAAAACATGCATAAAGGAAACATAAAATTTCCACATTTAAATCACAAGATATCAATACAACACATTGATATAATAAAAACATTATGAAAACCATTTTCAATACCAAAATAAAGAAAAAGTAAGACATGGTATTTATTTTTCATTTAAAAAAAGGAATGGCTTGTAGAGGAAACCGAAACTAAAATAATGGTCATGGCGGTGGAGAAGTCATTGGCGCCGCATACGTATGACAAAAACATTCCCTTTTGTCGTTTAGTAAAACGCTTCATATAAAAAATATTCCTTTTGGATAAACCTAAAAGTCAAAGGGGTTTATACACCGTATAAAATAAGGTTGTTTATAAAAAAAATATGCCTCAATGAAAGGAGATTGAGATAAAGTCCCTTACAAAGTTAAAATAGATCTATTATGTGTATTCACTATAATTAGACATAAATAAAGTACATATATAGGATATGGCATAATAATGTCACGACATAATTTGAATGTAGGAGATTAACCCAAAGAACGGAAATTGGGTTAAGAAGTTCCCTTACCTCAGGTCCGACTTGACTCGATCATTCTTTAACCTCCTAAATAATAAACTTGAGTTCATTTCTAATTGCATAAGATCCTTTTTCACATTCATTATTCCTTTTATATCACTTATTACCATGTTATGAACACTATGTAATTATTTAAGTTAATAATGGTTGTTTTGTCGATCATTGGAACTTGAGTCAAAAATAAACTCTTTATAATTACAAGTTGTTCATGTGGTAAAATATCCATTATATCAAGAATTATATAAATGATGTAGAAATCATATATATAATATATTTCCAGTATATACATTCATTTATAATATTACATAATCATTTAGAGGTAAGAAATGAAATGCACTGTTCATGGAGACGGTAAACCGTACGTACGCATGAACGCTACTTTCATTTCTATGTCTTAATTAATGGAGTGAAATAATAATTACACAAAGGTATATCATAATTCCAATAAAATATCATATATAATATCATTAAATCCATCCTTTAAATGTACCACATATGGTATTAACGAATCAAATCACTTTGAGGGGGCGGTAGTCCTTACTTCCTAAAATGAAGATATCGTGTTTACCCATAATGGAAACCCTAAAGGTGTGCCATAAATGAAAAATAAAGAATCTTAAGAAAAAACTAAACATATTATATATCATATATAAATATAGTGACATCTTAATGGTCACCTTTAAAGGTGTTATGTGAGTGTTGAACAATCATCATTTCGTGAGGTAGAAATTCTTCATCCACAGAAAAAGTATGTTCATTATCCATTAGATGTAGGTCTATGTAAGTGTCGTTAGAATACTTCTTATAACAACATCCTAGTATATATAAGATACTGGAGTTGTTACAAAAGAAATGAATAAAAATACATTAGGGGCTTGGAGAAGCAAAATAAAACAAAAGAACCCAAGAGAAAACACTACCATTAAATCGGGTAACTTCTTTTTGATTTGTGCTCAAAGGCTTCCTTGGGAAGAAATCTTCCCAAAGTGAGGCTTCTAGGAGTAAGAGAGGAATGTGTAGAGACAAAATGAGTAGGGGTTGGCCGAGCCAAAGGTTTTAGAGGTGTGGGAAAGGGGTAGAGGTGGGGGCCTTTTATAAGAGGAGAGGAAGGCCACTCTTGGAAAGTTACAAAATGGTACATTATTTTCAAAAGAGTTTCTGATTTTAAATGTCCCACATTGATTTATTTCGAGGATACGGTGATAAAGTTTCGAAATATACTCATACAATAGGTCATTTACAAGTGTAGGTCTTAGATTTTACATTATCTTATTATTTTATTTAAATCATTAAATAATGACGTAATCGCTCCATCATCATGATGTCATAAATAATTTAATATATTTAATGTCTAACAATTATGAAGAAAATAATATGATGTAGGAAATATTTTTAGATTTACAATTAATATTTATAGTACAAAATATCATTTAATTAGACAAAATGAAAAATGTTTTACTCAGGTGATACATTCTTTGTTATATTTAAATTTCCTTAACAATAAAAAGATAAAAAGTCACATTCACATAAAAGGGATTCCATGGGGTCACCATGTTGGCACAAGGCATACCATGGTCGGCCATGAGACAACCAGTAGAATTAGGACACATGTTGGTGTCATTTTGTTTATTATTATGATATTATTTTATTATCCATAACTACCCAACTACTCATTAATCAAGATAATTAAAGATAATTACCGTCGTTACTATTCATAATTTCCAAAATGAAAAGAGTCGTGATTACATAATTTGAACCTTATGATTCCAAATATGTACTCCATTTTACCAAATTACAACACAGAAATTGCTATAAGTTATTTAAAAAATAATTTCCATTGTCAAAACAAAAAGCGGGTTTTTTGAAACAATATCTATGAAAAGTATGGCATTAGTTTATGTCCAATTACAATGTGAAATTAATCCTAATGACCACCATTGGATTAAATTGTAAAAATATATTAAGATTACACTTTAAGACCAATTAAAAATATAATCTAACCATATTATTAAATTAGATGAAAACACAGTTTTGATGTAAAATGCAGTATTTTTCATTATTCATTAAAAATGAACATTGACTGAAAAATACCAAAAATTTATCCAATGTAAATTTCAATGTCCCAATCATAAATAATATGTTTATTTTGACAAATAGTGATTATAAAATTGTCAAAAGTTTGATTTAAAAATGGGTTTCCTTCAATAGGCAGTAAAACAATCTTTTAAAATTATTAGTTTATTCCATGCTTAAGATTGGATTTATTATAATTTTATGCCTCTAAAACACTATCTAATTCATTAATAGACATAGAAAAAAATATCTATTATTCATTGCGTACTTGGGATGTTACTCTTAAACTCTTTGCATAAATCATCACCTATATTTGTCCATATGAACATATCCCCTTTATGTGTAGGCTGGGTTATTAGGTATGCTACACGGGGGATGTTCTGCATGAAATGTCAATAATAACCTGTTAAACCAATTAAACAACATAACATAGTAATGTTAGGTGGATTAGTCATATCTTGAACACCCCTTTTCATCTCAGAATCATCAAATATTCCTTATTTAGTGGCAATTTGGCCAAGAAAGGAAACTCATTGAACCCTAAAATCACGTTTTCTAAAATTCCCATATAATTCATTTCTTCTAAGATTCTTCAGAATAGTGCACATGTGATTTTCATGATCATAATAAAATTTAGAGTATAATAATTTGTAATTAATAAAACCACCAAAAAGTCATCAATATATTACTTGAAAAAACAATTCATTTGATCCATGAAAATAGAGGGGGAATTATTTAGTCAAAAGGCATTACAGTAAACTAGTAATGCACATACCTGATTCGTAATGCTATTTTTGGAATGAATTCCTTCAACAAAAGAAAATAATGATATCTAGAATGAATATCAATCTTTGAAAAATATTGGAATCTATTAAGTTTATCATATAAAGAATCGATAAGAGGTAGGGATACATATTCATTATTGTTATAGCATTGATCAACCTATAGTTAATGCACAGCCTCATATATCCTCATTTATTCTTAATGAAAATGAACAGGGGCTCCCCATTGAGAAATTATATGGTGAATAAATCCTTTAACACACAATTCCTCTTGTTGTTTCTTCAGTTCAACTAATCCAATAGTGGTTATTCTATAATGGGTCTTTGGTATGGGCCTTGTACCAGGAATTACCTTAATGGAATACTCAATTTCCCACTCTAGATTATGTCTAGGTAAATCCTATTGAAAGACGTCAACAAATTAATTCACTATATGTACATCCTCAATTTGAACATTCTTCGCCTCACCCATAGTTATTGAATTACTTTCCTCTCCAATAATGGAATTCAGTAGATCTACCGGGCAATGATCTAGATGAGAATCAGATGGTGATGATTCTGCCCAAAAGATAAGGGTTTCAACATCATCCTTAATATCCTCCTTCTTGAAATACATTTTTGGATCATGGTTTGAAAGAAAATACATACAAAGGATTATATAAAAGTAAATCACGGTTATGAAAACAAAATAAGTAGATAAATCACATTTATATTCTACAATGGGGACTGTCTGACAAAACATTGTAGCTATGATACTTCCCTTATAAGTTTTTATTTACCACTCCCTTATTAAATAAAAATAAAAAATATATTATTATTATGGAATACTAGTATGATATGAATAAATGTGATGATCCAAAATCATATAAAGCATTGGATATGATTTATTAAATGATTATAATACCTTATACCACATATTTAGAAACTTCAACCTCAGAAATCTCAACCTCATAATCATGGCCTTGTTCCCTTGGCCTTATTTGCAGGGAATTTCACTAAATATTAAAAGATTCATATGGATAATGTCCTATCTCCATGAAAATATAGCATTAAACATTTCTGGATTCATTCCTCTACTTACAATCCTGAGATAGGTGGCCTCTGTATCCTCAATAATTATATAATCCCATTCCCTTCAGGAATGATCCAGAGTGTTTCTTCTAAAAATTATTGGGGGATAGATGTTCAAATCATCCCTACATACCTATTTTATTATTTCATTTTCCAAATGTTTCAGCAACCTTATTCATCACTTACATTCTATTAAAGTCATAATACATAGAAAATTGATTTTTTATCTCGATTGCACTTGAGACTATATCTTTTTGTGATAAGTATCTATGTGAGACTAGAGCCCTTAGAATGAATGGTTTTAAACCATCAAATAGCTGTTCATCTCTTCCTCATCCTTTGTGTTTTGGATAAATGACAGCCATAGATCCGCATCTCCCGATAAACAATAATATTTCATAATGATCTACTCTCTTTCATTACATCCCAAAGTGAGAAGGATTTTTTCTAGGGAACATATCCACTTCTCAACAACAAATGTGATTGTAATACCATTGAATGGGAAATGATGTTTTAAAAAAAAGAGATATAACAATTCTCCCCACTTGGTTGATCCAAAATCTATATACGGGAAAGGATATTGTTCGTAAATGGAGTATGTTGTCCCAATATAGTAATAAGCTGCTCAATGCCAGTCACAACCCCAGAGCCAACATAATTATCTTGTAAAAAAGGGAAATCCATTCATGGGACATGTGTGGTCTTGCAGTTTCCATTCTTTCAACTAAGAACCATTTCTAAATAATTATATAAAATAGATTAGACTACTAGATAAATAGGTATTTGCGATGGGTCATTTGCGACGGGATCCCGTCGCAAATGGCTTTTTGCGACGGGGGCCCGTCGCAAATGGCCCGTTGCTGAAAACGGCATCGCAACAACACTTATTCTCCCCATCGCAAATAGTACTCCGTATATTTGTAAAAAACTTTTAAAATAGTATTTGCGACGGGACCCGTCGCAAAAACTATATTTTAAAAAAAATAAAAAACTATTAATAAATTATTTTAATGCATATAATAATACTAGTATTTGCGACGGGCATAGTATCCCATCGCAAATACTATAAAAAAAATAAATTATTAATAAATTATTTTAATTAATATAATAAAAGAATTATAATTCACAAATAAAAAAAATAAATTATTTTAATTAATATAATAATAATAGTATTATAATTCGAAAATAAAAAATAATAGAATATTAATAAATGATTTAATTAATATAATAATATTATAATTATAATTCATAAATAAAAAAAATATTAATAAGTTATTTTAATTAATATAAAAATAATAGAATTATTTTACATTAAAATATTAAAATAATTCAAGTATTACAAAAAATATAATTAAATTATAATATTATAAAATTTTAATATATATATAAAATTTTATATTATAAAATATAAATAATATTATTATTCATATTAATAATGTTATTTAAAAATATAATATTATTAATATTTTATAATGAGACAAAAACTAAGAATAGAAAAAAAAATATTTTGATTTCCCAAATTTTATAACATAAATACAAACTCTAAGCAGAAGGAGGGGGGGAGGTGGGGGATCCGCAGATGGTGGTGGAGGAAACTCCATCCCTAAAGGATGTGTGAGTCGGCGCATGTACTCCATCTGCTCCTGATGCTGCTGCTGCTACCGACTCGTCTGCTCCTCGTACAGCTGCTGCTGGCGTCGACGCTCCTCCTCATGCTGCTGACGCATCTGCTCCTGCTCCTGTCGGAGACTCTCTATCTGTGCAGTCTGAGATCGCAATTGTTCCTCATACTGTGTAGTAGAAGAATATGCACGAGCTCCTCTCGAGTTGGACACCGACATCGCAGCACTGCCATAATAATCTCCAGGAGTCAGTCGAGAGACGATACCAACTACCCGGCCCTTCTCGAAGGCATACTCGGTGGCATGCATCCATGCCGCCTCATCAAACTGACGGGCAGTGGTCTGATCTGATGACTCGGCCTGACTCTCAGGCCGGGCCTGTGACGCTGCGACCTCATATGACTCCTATAGTTGCAATTTAAAATTAAAATTGTGAATATATTATATGCAGTTAATTTTTAAACTTGAAAACAAATAATACTGACCACGATGTGATGCTGACGATCACCTATGAGCTACCCAGTAGCAGGATCACTATACATCCTCTGATATATATCGTACTCTGTAGTATCGGGGTGCTCGACAGCCTATAAGAATAAAAAATAAACTATTAATATTTATAGTTATATAAAATATTTATAAATAATGTACGTACCAGATGCTGTCTATGAGTACTGAAAGGACGAATCCCAGCTCGATGAGCCACTTCCTGTCTCCCCCGATTCTGCCTCCCCACCGATGATCTCCTCTGAAAGGCACCACTCAACCAGTGCGCACATAATCCAACCCATACATGGGATGAAATATACTCTGGTCGGTGTGCTCTACATGACTCCTCAAAATCTGACACTCCTGCTTTCTTCATCGCAGCTTTTCTTAAATTGTGCAAAAACTGACGAAGGCGATCACGCATGGCCACCTCCCATGCCTCGTGGATGGCGTCACGCATGGTATCCTCGATCGGATACCATAAACCCTACAAATAAATCAAAATATCAAGTTAGAAAAGAAATAATTTTCAAAATAAAAATTATTTATTTACGTACGTACCAACCAATGGCCGAACATGGCCTGCTGCACATCAATGGGAATCTGCTCCCATGTGGTCCACGGTTGAGAGAAATAGTTGCGCAAAATAGCGCTGCCCTGTCCGACTACTATATGCGGAAAACTGAAAAAATAATAAACATTTATTATGTGAATAGATTAATGAAATCTTAGTCAAATCCACAGGTTATCACACAGGTTATCACACCTCCGTGTGCGTGGATCAAACCCAAGACGTGGACGTCGCTCGGGGACGGGGTCAGGAATCATCAATCATGCAAGACCGCGCCCCCTCCGCGTACTCCCTGGAGCGCCTGTAGGCTGAGGGTCATCTGTCAGCAACTCATCCGCATCGAAAGTCAGGTCAGCATCCGCCAACTCACGAAATGTGGCGTCGTCCATCTGAAACAGAAAATGTTAATGTTAGCAAATAATTGATAATTACTATTATATATACATATATACATATTATGATTGTATATAAATACCATGGAATGCTATCAGTGTTCATCTTCATCGTCATCTTCATATATGTCAATGTCATCTTCATATTCCTCCTCAACATCATCGATATCCATTCGAGTTACAATTGTTTCATCTCTTACCATTTCAAATTCATATGTGACATCATTAACATCATCGTCATCACCGACTCTTAAATGTGGGGTGTCGTCATCAATACTCATGTCTCTTTGTAAAAAAGATTGATTTTGAGTACTCTCTTGAAAAACTTCTATTCTTTGCACATCAGTGAAAGAAAATTCACTTTGACTAAACTGATTGTCTCGAATTTTGATTTTTATTACACTCCACTAATCAGTCAAGTCTCTTGATGTTGCACAGTACTTTGCATAATAAACTTGATATGCTTGTTTAGCCAATAAGAATGGTTCATTTACTTCGAGAACACTTTTACATTTAATATCGATGATTCCATGAGTCGGATGAACACACACGCCTCTCTCTGCATCCAACCACCGACATTTGAACATGGTTTTGTAATGTTTTCCAAGATAACAGAGTTCAATGATTTCATCAAGTATGCCATAAAAGTCAACTTCATTTTCTCGATGATGAGATCCTATCAAGATAACTCCACTATTCATTGTTTTTTTTTGATTCCCCATATGCATGTATGTGGAATCGAAATCCATTCACCACATATGCATTATAAGTTTTAACAAGTTTGGAAGGTGGGTTACTCAATACACACAGCCGTTTGTCAATTTTATCAGCATGTCGAGACACCTGAAAATTTGTGAAATAATTATCAATATAGTAAACTATACATTGAATGAGTTGCTAAAAGATAAAGAATTTATGTTACCAGTTTTTGAAACCACTGAGAGAAATTTTTCAGTCGACGTTCTTCGAGAGCAGCTGCTATAATTTGTGGAATTTGTTTCTTGATATGATTATCATATAGCCTATAAAAACCAAAGTTATTTACTATAACATAAATGATAGAATAAGTGATATAAACACTTACAGTACAACTGATGTCATCTCTTCACAGTTGAGTAGAACATACGTATGAGCTCTCTGATGTTCATCATCTGAAAGCCAGCGTTCATAAACTCCACCAAAACCAAGCTCTAACTGGTTGAAAATAGATAATTGATTGTCGATTTCATCAATATTCATCTTGTTCTGTCCCATTCGGTTGTGTTTTGAAGGATACTCAGATTCAAAATAATGGGAGCATAAAAAAGATATTTCCTCTTGCAAATAAGCTTCTGCAATAGATCCTTCAACAGATGCTTTGTTACGTACTTTTCTTTTCAATTTTTGCATGCATCATTCAAATGGGTACATCCATCGAAACTGTACCGGACCTCCACATTTGGCTTCATATGGCAAATGTAACATCAAATGTTCCATTGAGTCGAAGAAAGACGGCGGAAATATTTTTTCCAGTTTACATATAATTACAACAACATCTTTTTCATGTTTTCCTAGAGCATCATAATCTGCCGCAGCCGCACAAATTTCCCGAAAAAAATGAGACAAGTCTTTTATGGAATTCAAAGTCACAGAATTCAACAGACCTCTTAATCCAATGGGTAGAAGTCTCTCCATTATAACATGACAATCATGACTTTTTAATCCAGTAATATGACCATTCTTTACACATATACCCAAATTAGAAGCACAACCATCTGGAAGTCTCAAATCTGCAATCCACTGACAAAATAATAAACGGTTTTCTTTAGACAGTGTATAAGCTACTTTTGGTTTCAGTAACCTTTATGTTCTGAAATTCTCAAATAGTTCCAATTCTGGACGCCTGCAAATTTGGGCAAGATCTAAACGTGCATTTACATTGTCTTTGCTCTTTCCTGGTGTATCCAAAACTGTATGAAACAAATTATCAAAACAGTTCTTCTCAATATGCATGACATCTAACATGTGTCTGACCTACAGATCAGACCAATATGGAAAATCCCAAAATATGCTACGTTTAATCCAATTGTCTTCTTTCACAAAACCAGAAATTTTCTGTTGGTTTATTGTGGGACCAAAAGTGATGGGAGGTAATGAAAATACAACTGATTTTAACTCCGAACCTGATAGCATTTTTGGATGTCCATCCCTTTCAACTGTTCCTTTTCTGAAATGAGATCTGTTTCTGCGAAAAGGATGATCAGCTGGAAGAAATCTGCAATGACAGTCAAAATAACAAGGTTTATTTCCATGAATGAGCATAAATGCTTTGTTCTCTCCCATACAGTAAGGACATGATTTCTGACCATGTGTACTCCATCCAGATAACATCCCATAAGCCGAGAAGTCACTTATTGTCCACATCAATGCTGCTCTCAGTATGAAATTATGTTTCATTGCAACATCATATGTACTGACACCAGTACTCCACAATAAATTTAATTCATCAATCAATGGCTTCAAATAAACATTAATTTTTTTTTTCGGATGTCCTGGAATTAGTAAAGTCAAAAAGATATATGGCTCCTTCATCAACATCCATGGAGATAAATTGTACGGAGTTAAAAAAACAGGCCAACATGAATATTGACTACCATAAGATCCAAACGGACAGAAACCATCAGTGGAAAGGCCCAGTCGAACATTTCTAGATTCTAAAGCAAAGGATGGATGCACTCTATCAAAATGTTTCCATGAATCACCATCGGCTGGATGATTCAAGCTTTTATCGGTTGAAATATTCTCTTTATGCCAGGACATCATTGTCGCTGTATTCTTAGACATGAATAAACGCTGAAGTCTGGATGTAAGCGGAAAATATCTCAACTGTTTTACATGAATCAAACAAGACTTCCCGTGTTGTCCTTCTTTATATCTCAGTTGCCCACATGTAGGACAACTATCCAACGACTCATTTTCCCCAGAATATAAAATGCAGTCATTTGAACATGCATGAATCTTCTGACAAGTAAGTCCCAAATTTTGAACCAGCCTCTTACTCTCATAGTAATTTGCAGGTAAAACATTTCCATCGGGTAACAGTGTTTTCAGCAAAGAAAATATCTGGTCAAAACAGGTGTTTGACATTCTGTTCTCTGATTTGATAGCCATAAATTTTGCAACTGCTTCTAATTTTCTCATCATGCAGCCATGATATAATGCATCCTCAGCAGACTTCAACAACTCATAAAATTCAGACGGTGCCAACTCAGGATTTGAAGCTATATCAGCCGGAGTTTCTGTATGTTGAACAGATGAACCTGCAACATCATGTACTAAATCTTGAAACCGGGATGGATCTGGAATCAAGTTGGTATCACCTGATCTGGAACTTCGTTCACCGTGTTGATACCAAAAAACATAATCTGGTTGAAAACCAAAACGCAAGAGATGTTCTCCCACTTTGTCAAACGTGTCAAACGTTCTCAATGCACATTTTCTGCAAGGGCATTTTATTTTGCCTTCTCAAACAAATTCTGGATTTGATGCCGCAAATGATAAAAAAGTCTCCACACCCTCAACATATACTGGATTTAAACCAGAACCGTTTGGATTTCTACATTGATTTATCCATATGCGGTCACCTAATAATGATTGTTGACGACCTCATTGTTCCATATTTCTCTATAAAATATAAAAGCATTACTGGTTTTGAATAATTTGTTAGAAAAAACACTCAAGCTAGGATAATTATAGATTTTAGATCATACACGACTGACGCAAACTTTTTATTGAGATAGACCTAAAAATTGACCCTTTAAGAATTAAATATGTTGAGAATAAAGAAAAACATGTTACAAATATTGATAATTTTAATATTATATAAATTTTTTATTATTTTCATAGTACTAATATTATTGGTAATTATTACTAATTATTGGTAATTATTGGTAATTATTGGTAATTATTGATAATTATTACTAATTATTGGTAATTATTGGTAATTATTGGTGATTATTACTAAGTATTGTTAATTATTAATAATTATTGTAAATTATTACGAATTATTGGTAATTATTACTAATTATTGGTAATTATTACTAATTATTACTAATTATTACTAATTATTACTAATTATTACTAATTATTACTAATTATTGGTAATTATTACTAATTATTGGTAATTATTACTAATTATTGGTAATTATTCCTAATTATTGTTAGTTATTACTAATTATTGGTAATTAATACTAATTATTACTAATTATTACTAATTATTGGTAATTATTGTTAATTATTACTAATTATTGGTAATTGTTAATAATTATTACTCATTATTCATAATTATTACTAATTATTGGTAATTATTATTAATTATTACTAATTATTAATAATTATTACTAATTATTGGCAATTATTACTAATTATTACTAATTATTACTAATTATTGGTAATTATTATTAATTATTACCAATTATTGGTAATTATTGGTAATTATTACTAATTATTGGTAATTATTACTAATTATTGGTAATTATTGGTAATTATTGGTAAGTATTGTTAATTATTACTAATTATTGGTATTTATTACTAATTATTACTAATTATTGGAAATTATTACTAATTATTACTAATTATTGGTAATTATTACTAATTATTACTAATTATTGTTAGTTATTACTAATTATTTGTAATTAATACTAATTATTGGTAATTATTACTAATTATTGGTAATTATTACTAATTATTGTTAATTATTACTAATTATTATTAATTATTACTAATTATTAGTAATTATTACTAATTATTGGTAATTATTACTAATTATTGGTAATTATTACTAATTATTGGTAATTATTGGTAATTATTGGTAATTATTGGTAATTATTACTAATTATTGGTAATTATTGGTAATTATTGGTAATTATTACTAAGTATTGTTAATTATTACTAATTATTGTTAATTATTACGAATTATGGGTAATTATTACTAATTATTGGTAATTATTACTAATTATTACTAATTATTACTAATTATTACTAATTATTACTAATTATTGGTAATTATTACTAATTATTTGTAATTATTCCTAATTATTGTTAATTATTACTAATTATTGTTAATTAATTCTAATTATTACTAATTATTACTAATTATTGGTAATTATTGTTAATTATTACTAATTATTGGTAATTATTAATAATTATTACTCATTATTGATAATTATTACTAATTATTGGTAATTATTATTAATTATTACTATTTATTAATAATTATTACTAATTATTGGTAATTATTACTAACTATTACTAATTATTAATAATTATTGGTAATTATTATTAATTATTACCAATTATTGGTAATTATTGGTAATTATTACTAATTATTGTAATTATTACTAATTATTGGTAATTATTGGTAATTATTGGTAATTATTGTTAATTATTACTAATTATTGGTAATTATTACTAATTATTACTAATTATTGGTAATTATTACTAATTATTACTAATTATTGGTAGTTATTACTAATTATTACTAATTATTGGTAATTATTACTAATTATTGGTAATTAATACTAATTATTGGTAATTAATACTAATTATTGGTAATTATTACTAATTATTGTTAATTATTACTAATTATTGTTAATTATTACTAATTATTGGTAATTATTACTAATTATTGGTAATTATTACAAATTATTGGTAATTATGACGAATTATTGGTAATTATTACTAATTATTTGTAATTATTACCTATTATTGGTAATTAATACTAATTATTGGTAATTAATACTAATTATTGGTAATAAATACTAATTATTGGTAATTAATACTAATTATTACTAATTATTGGTAATTATTGGTAATTATTGTTAATTATTGGTAATTATTACTAATTATTGGTAATTATTGCTAATTATTACTAATTATTACTAATTATTGGTAATTATTACTAATTATTGGTAATTATTACTAATTATTGGTAATTATTACTAATTATTGGTAATTAATACTAATTATTGGTAATTAATACTAATTATTGGTAATTAATACTAATTATTACTAATTATTGGTAATTATTTTTAATTATTACTAATTATTGGTAATTATTACTAATTATTGGTAATTATTTTTAATTATTACGAATTATTATTAATTATTACTAATTATTGGTAATTATTATTAATTATTACCAATTATTACTAATTATTGGTAATTATTATTAATTACTACCAATTATTGGTAATTATTGGTAATTATTACTAATTATTGGTAATTATTGGTAATTATTGGTAAGTATTGTTAATTATTACTAATTATTGGTAATTATTACTAATTATTACTAATTATTGGTAATTATTACTAATTATTACTAATTATTGGTAATTATTACTAATTATTGGTAATTATTACTAATTATTTGTAATTAATACTAATTATTCCTAATTATTACTAATTATTGGTAATTATTCCTAATTTTTACTAATTATTACTAATTATTACTAATTATTACTAATTATTGGTAATTATTACTAATTATTACTAATTATTGGTAATTACTGGTATTTATTCCTAATTATTACTAATTATTACTAATTATTGGTAATTATTAGTAATTATTACTAATTATTACTAATTATTACTAATTATTCCTAATTATTCCTAATTATTCCTAATTATTCCTAATTATTACTAATTATTACTAATTATTGGTAATTATTGGTAATTATTGGTAATTATTTGTAATTATTGGTAATTATTGGTAATTATTGGTAATTATTACTAATTAGTGGTAATTATTAGTAATTATTACTAATTATTACTAATTATTGTTAATTATTGGTAATTATTACAAATTATTGGTAAGTATTACTAATTATTGATAATTATTACTACTTATTGGTAATTATTACTAATTATTGGTAATTATTACTAATTATTGGTAATTATTACTAATTATTGGTAATTATTACTAATTATTACTAATTATTACTAATTATTCTTAATTATTGATAATTATTGGTAATTGTTCCTAATTATTAGTAATTAAGTGAATAATTACCAATAATTAGGAATAATTATCAATAATTACAAATAATAACATTATTAGTATATTTTATTATTAATATTAAAATAATATAATTTTCTAATTTATATACAATTCTGCTTTCATCTGTGCGTTTTCTATCTCCACATACAAATAATACATGTGAAGACAGCAAACACACAGATGAAAAGAGAATTGTATATATATTAAAAATTATATTATTTTAATATTAATAATAAAATATACTAATAATGTAATAATGTTATTATTCCTAATTATTGGTATTTATTATTAATTATTAATATTTATTCTTAATTATTAAAAATTATTACTAATTATTCCTAATTACCATTAACTATGAACAATACTAATAATTTAAATTTATTAAGTAACAAAACAATGTAAACATAATTAAATTACAACTAATTAAGAATAATTGAGACTAATAAAAAATTAAAAATAAATATTAAATTAAAATGAACATAAATACCTTGAAAATTGATCTGCTCTGATCGTTCTTCAAAACATTAATATCAACTCCGGAGAAAAAAATTAAACTGGAGAAAAACTGAACTTTAGAAATACAACTTTGAGAGAAGAAGAAGATGGAGTTTGAGAATGATTTGAAAAAAACGAATGGGGGTATTTATAGGTTAGATTATTTGCGACGGGTCCATTTGCGACGGGATTCCCGTCGCAAATAGTGTTATTTGTGACGGTACCCGTCGCAAATACCTTAGCCAACATTTATTACGGTCAACGGTTAAATAGTTATTTGCGATGGGTCCCGTCGCAAATAACCACCTGCCGACATACTATTTGCGACGGGGGAATATTCTCGTCGCAAATACCTTTTACCGCCACCGGTTATTTGCGACGGGAATATTCCCCCGTCGCAAATAGTTTTCCCGCGATTTGGCGCGCAACGCGCGCCAGTTCTTTTGCGACGGGGAAAGCAATCCCGTCGTAAAAGCCTACTTATTTGCGACGGCTAAATACCCTCGTCGCAAATACCCATTTTTCCCTTAGTATGAATCATAATTTATAATATCAATGTAGAGAAATACGTAGCATAAATTGAAATAATATACATAGATAATCTCTTAATCATAAACATGGTTTCATTGAGGAATGATTTACTATTAAATCCTTCATAATGGATTGTAATGAAAATGTGCATTATCCTAAAAATATCCCCCATGAGTGTCAAGACAAGTGCACAGTAAGGCCCATTTTCGTGTACCAGGATACCCCAAATCATTCCTGAAACCCATTGTTAGTTCTTTCACTCTTATGTACATCTATTCTAGAACAACATCCACTGGTAGTATCTAGAAAGACATGTATTTTCTAGAAAGACCAACATAATGTATTTCATACCAAAATACCAGGACATTATTTCCTGTTTATCCTCAATGGTTATCTGACATATTTTTCCCCTAATCTAAATTTTCTAAATCTAGTTTCCATTTTCAACTAAACATCCATTGATACCAACAATAAGGACACGACCCCATTTGCCCAGAGCTGGAGCCTTATTTTATATCATTGGCATATAAACAAGTAATATTCATCTTTATAGAATGAGTATTTTAGTAGTATTAGAATCATGCTATATACATTAGATCATCATTACAACTTCAAACTAGAAGCAACATAGAAATTTCTTCGACACCATCCATAACTCCTAGGTAATTTTAAAAATTCATTCATAAAAAAATTCATGATGACCTAATTAAATGAAACATAAGAATGGGGTGAGGTCAAATGCTATGTAAGGGTAAAAATACAACCTACTATATCATAATATAAACATTAGGAATGTTGAATAATTAAACATATGCCATTATCAAAAACAAGAACACATTATGTCATGAATAAGAGTTAAAAAAATAATACCATAATCTTGTGTATTCATCAAGTAAAATAAACAAATAAACTATCAACAATATTTTCATAATGATAGAATGTATAATGAAGGACGTCATAACCATACCGTCATGTAATCGGGCGATGACAGTAAATAATCATTTCATCTGGGACCTGTGCCAAAATTGTAGTTCATCTCATAAGAGCTTCCAATGAAGCGGGGAGCTATAGAGGGCCCATCCTGACACACTATATGTAAAATTAATTCCCCATATGTAATTTTATAATAATAAAAAAACAAATAAATTTTTATTTTAAATAATTTATGAAATGAAAATAACATTCCTTGAACATTAAGAATAAACACTAACAATTCGGAGTAAATTGGTGAATTGTTTAAATATTAAACCTCATTTCAAAAAATAATCATAAAATATTAAATTAAATATGTTATATGATACCATGAAATATTAATTCCAATTAAACATAACATAAAAAATTGAGTTTAAATTGATGATGTTACTATTATAAAATAATTGAGTAATTCTTGAGATAAATACACTTTAACATTAGAAAGAAGGGTTTTTTTGAAAAAATATTTATATAAAACCATATTTCAAGTAATATTGTAATTTAATAATAAAATTATTGATTTTATATAGACAATTGGTTCAAAAAATAGAATAGGGTTCCCTTGAAAAAAGGTAGGAATTTTAGAAATTCCCTTTAATCTGGCCTGTATTTCCCAAAAATTAAGAATTTTTATTTAAAAAAAAGTAAATATCCCTAATAAAAGGATGAATTCTGGTTTTTTAACATATATATAACTCTAACACAGAATTTGTGATGTGTTAATATTAATACATAAGAATTTCATTGAGGTAATTAGGCAATTAATGTAACTCTAATGAAAATGGATGTTCGGGTGGATAACCCTTACTTTATGTTTAAATGTGTTCCTCTCTTGAACATATGGTCTTGGAATATGAAATTAGACTTATTAATAACATAATTCAGAATATATTATATATTTGAATTTTTTACCATTATTTTATTATGTAAACTTTGTCCTTATAGAATAGTTATAATATTTATTTTTGTCATTCCAGAGTGTTTATTTTCTTGATTTTCATAATTAGGTCACATTGTTTTATGTAATGTGGTTCCGATGGAAAGTATTAAATCTCCATAATTTAATTTACAAATTATTTTTTATCATAAATAAGTTTTAATTGTCTTTTCCATCATTTTGTTATATATAATGAAGAAGAATCATTAGATGACAACCACTTTGATTGTTGGGATGTATTTGGGTTTTCATGATCTAGTTTTGTCATTTAATATAATAGAATGTATATATATTTGTTACTAAATATTACATAGGTTATAACAAATATATTATATTCTGGTTAAACCATAAATTTTTTTTCATGGCCAGTAAAAAAGGATAAATTTAAGATCGAAACTTCGTCATCCATGAAGGTTGAAAATTGGAACATCAGAGACGATGATTTCATTTATAAAATAAAAGAGATTGAGTATGGATATTGATGGTTTTTTATCCTTTCAAATAATACATTTCCAGTATATAGATGATACTAGATTAATAATGGTCATTTGGACTAAGGAGTTTAAGAGAGAAAAAGAGTATAAGATAAATTGAAATGATACTAAATGAAAAAGAAAGACAATTTACATCTTGTAATACCCTCCTTGAGAACCTCTTTATGGGAAGGGGTTTTGGTCTTTTGGAAAACCCATGAGACCCAAGTAGCCGAGATTGTCTAAGGAAGTGTATTTGGGAAGATCATTGACAAGGAATAAGGCTTGAGAGGAGTGAAGAGAAGAGGAAGTGATGTGTGTTTTATAGTGGAGGAGAGGAGTGAGTTCTGAATATTTTATTCATTATTTTATTAATTCACTCCAGTAAACCTATAATGTTGTTTCTTGTGACCCATAATAGTAGTAAGTGCACATGAGTTCAAACCTAGTGGGATTACGTCATCCTTACATCACTTATGACCAAATAAATCATGTATTTACATTTATCGTAAATTGTCGTATTTTACTATTCATCCAAAATTCATGTATTGTAGAAAAATCCCAAAAATTCACGCTAATAGTTATTCAAAGTTTAGAATTACAAAATAAATTCCATTTTTTTAAAATAATTATCTATATATTTTTAATTTAATTTATAAATAAAATCATAATAAATTCCAAAAAAACCACTCTAAAAATAAAACATGTTTTTAACAAATGTAGAATTTAATCAAGGTCCCATTAATTTATTTTATAACCATAAGAAAAAAAGTATAAATTTATTATTACATTTTACGAAAGCACATTTCCATTTTAAGTTATAAAATTCATTTTGAAAATATTATTTAAAATATTTATGACATACAACAATACCAATACGTAAACTATGATCGGTTTTCCACATTTAAGATGTCTAAATTGTATTTATATATTCGTGGGTGATGTTTCTATTTTTTTCTGATTTACTATTCATTACTATTTGTTACTATACATATTGGTATGTTACTATTCCCCAATAATTAATTTTGACTTAGAAGAATCTAAATATCTTTTTTAACACAACTCTAGATGACCGTCTTTTGAAATTCTAAATATAATAGAGGAAATGTTGGGGTTAATGGATAGATTATAAAATGTGTTGTTTTGTAGGGACTCATTGTTTCAAGCATTCAATATTTATTTTCAAAACACTGCGGTGTTACATGTTGGCTTTAAATATGTGAGATGGAATTTGTTTATGCTCGTTTGTCACCATCATATTTGACTGATAGTCATCATATTCATCCACATCAAATTAACTATACCTTTTTTTTATTCCCAACATATTTGGAAAGTGTGTATCATATTTGTGAGAAGTGACTTGAGTCTTCTCATTAGTCATCATCATAATTGACTGATGGGGTTTTCATGCATCTACAATAATTTGAGTCTAACTAATTTTTGTTACCAAACTATTTGAATTTTGAAATTCATATTTATGAGATGGGATTAGAATATGTTAATTATACTCTAGTGTATTTGACTTATTGGTGTCATATGCTTCGGTAGGAATTTGACTCAGACTGTATTTGGTTACAACAATATTTGTCTAGTGGCCTTCATATTTACATGTAGTGATTTTTTTATACTCATTGTTCACCATATTATTTGTCTAGTGAAATTTTATGCTTCATTAGGATTTTGAATCATGATATATTTTATAACCAAGGAATTTTGTTGGTGGGATTTATATTTGTGAGTAGGGATTTGTGTATGATCATAGGTCATCATCGTTTATTATTGATGGATTTAATATTTATTAGAATTTTTATATTCCTAATTTTGGTTTTCTATCCTATTTTGATTACGTGCCTATAATTTATGAGAATAAATTTTAATCTTCTCATAGAAGGTTTCCGGCCATTTTGGCTGATGGGCTTGTTGTGCATTGACATGAATTTTCATATTCCAATATTTTGATTCCATATATGCACGAAATGTTTGTTGAGTATTATAATAAATGTTTGATTACATGTAATTTTATACCATATATACTAGTTAGGCTTCACGAGTGGGAGAATGAATATTCTTCTTCCCATAGTGGGACATTGTATTTGCACAATAGGTTTCTTCCACATGAAAGAGGGTGATGACATGTTCCGGATTGTTCGATCACTTCCCGCAATGAGTTTCTCGGGGGTCCTATGTCTATTTTTCATTAATAGGGGTCCTCATAGTGATATCCTCCATAGGGAAATAATACATGATCACATGGCCTTCGAAAAAATGACTTCTTTTATCAATCCTTGATCGAGACCCCTATACTATAGGGATGGGATCATTGGTGATGACCTCATCAGTCAATCTAATATAAGAGAGGCACTCTTTGTCATATTACATGGATAGAATTTGGAAACCATTGATGATAGATATTGGTTCCAAAAATTTCAATACCACAGACCATCATTGCGAAGATGGCCGATAGGGCTTCATGGCCAAGAGATAGTTATAAGCTTCCTAGGGGGTAAGGAGAGTACCCTTTCGGTGATACTATTGTTCTAGAACATTTGATATCTAGCATTGAAGATACAACAAGGGTGATGGAGTCCACATTATAGTGGAGGACCCAACTAGTGTAGTGGTTGAAATATTTGTTTTTTGTAAACTTTTATGATTCCATTGGTTGGATGGAATCTCAAAAGGGTTCCGGTATTATATGTTAAAATTATGGAAAACAAAATCTCATCAAATTATTATCTCATCACCATATGTGTGATTGATGGTATTGCTTGGAAATCTCCCCTTTTGGATGTCAGAGGTTCCTGAAGTGAGGTAACACTTTGTTGTGCCCATGTGATTTCATTTGTTGTCAATAACCTGTCAATGTGTGCTAACTGATGAAGTAGAGATTAAAGAATGATGAATCTTGAAGAATGATGATTGAAGAATCATTAAATCAAACAATTGGAGAACTGATCTTTAGTTCAAAGACCTTGTATCAACGTAATATGTTGTCACAAAATTTAATGAGGTCCATGCTTTACTCTTAATGCATGAGGAAATTGAATGATGATCCAACCTCCTCTATGATTGGATCAAAGAAGTTTATTTAAGATCATGTGATTTGTTATTAATAGTTGATGAAGATTCCTCGGAATTCCATCTCCTATTAGAAGAAGAAGAAGAGATGTTGACGAAGATATATGGAGTTCATAAGGATCTGAAGAGGTGACGATGAAGAGGATAAGAGGATTGGTTAGTTATATTACTTGTTCTTACATGGTTCAAACCAATTAGTAAAAAGAAATCCATCCATTGGGACAACCTTAGGGCCTTATCCCAAGTCACATGTGGGACCGAGGTCACCTCTCCCATGGGAAAACCTCATGACCCATCCAAATGAGGTCGGGCCGTGTATAAGCCCAAGCCACGCAGTGGTGAATCCTATGCAGCATGGGCACCAGTGGAGTTCCCGAGGACAAGAGGCAGAGTGGGAGAATATGTTCACCCACAAGATAACCGGTGTGGGGCGATACCGGAGGGGGTGAGGAGTAATATGGTGTAAGGGCGGTGCGGGTTGTTTGTTAAACCGTGAGAAAACCGCAGCTCGCTTCGATGTGGGACAACATTTTAATAACGTAGAGCTGATTTGTGCCATCCATCTGATTCGTGTGTAATCATGCCCATTCATCTCATCTCCCATGCCATGATATAATCTTGGTCGTCCGCGTTCATTTAATTCAGATCCTACTGCGTAGGGGTTGTCTTCAACCTCCCACCGGCTAAGGGACATCCTGCGATGCCTCCTATGAACCAGAGCCACACGAGCAAGGGAGATGGATCTCCCAACCTCCTCTGATGAAGATATTACCTCCATTGTCTTCGTCTCCTCATCACGAACACACAAATGCGTTAAAAGTCACATGCATGCAATGAGATAAAAAATTTGAATGTGGTCGAAGAAAACGGAGTTGCGAGGCAACGTCGGAATGCTCGAAGCTTTCGGGGAAATAATATGCATGCATTCTTAAACGAATGCACATGAGGATCATGCTATAATGGATAAGTCAACCGTTGAAAAGGAAACAACTGTGATTTAACAATATATATTATCCCACGTTCCAAATTTTGAAGCCGTAGATCTCGGTCATTCAAATACCGGTATTCATGTTTGATTCATGGATTTTGAACACACTCCTTGCCTATAAAATAAGGATCCCAAACCGTGAAGAGGCTGTTGGTCACCTGAGAAGAGGTTCCGCGAAGCTCCATGCAACGCGAAGGAATAATTCTCGTGCCTGAGCATGACAGTAAATCCCGGAGCCACCCAAGGCTCTGAGGGAACTATTCCCACAACCCCTGCGTGATAGAAGGAGGACAGGGCCACCCTGCGCGCTCCCTTTGCATGGTAGGAAGAGGCCGAGCTGCGCGACACCTGCGCACCCTATGTGCCCACAAACTTGCGCAGTTGGAGGAAGCTGTTGTGCCACTTGTACGGAAGAAAGAGTTGCCTCCACCCTGCACGCCTGCTGCTCCCGCACCATGCATGCCTATTGCAACCAAGCACCTTGTGTGGTAGAATACAAGAGAAGGCCGCACACTTGCGCACCATCCATTGAAGTATGTTCAGTTGAAGTGAGGGCCACACACCTTGTGAGTGTGTGTGCAAACGAGGAAGGACACACCCAATCATTTGGGTTGTGCGGGTGTGTGCATAAGTGAAGAAGGAAGACTAACATGTATGTACTTACATGCATGTTGCATAAAAAGTATTGGCGAGAAAGACCAAAATGTTCTCCTGGAGTCTATTGAAACTACTTAGAGAATTGAACAACACATTTGAAGAAGAGAAGTGAAGTAGTGATGAGTAAGATGCAGTGAGGTTGGGGGGGTATAACCAACTTGTAATTGGGGGGGGGGGTATAACCAATTACCATGTGAACATCTTTTGTCATACTGTAGAATCTGTGATGGGGAGTGTAACCAACATGGCATGGTGTAAGTCTTTGTACAGAACCTTTTAAATCTCTTTGTTTTGTGCTTTCATTATCACTGCTCACCAAAAGAGTAGATCTAGGCCTTTACCAGCCACATAGGTTGAATTGATCATTCAAAGGGAACATTTCTTAAAAGGAAAAAAGTTATCACTAATTCACCCCTCCCCTCTCCGTGATCACAACTGATCGAGGCATTTCAATTGGTATAAGGGGGAGGTTCACTATGTTAGGATCTACTTTTGAGAATATGGACAATCTGAATTCTGTTAATATTTGGGTTGTTCATACATTCGATGGAAAGAATTACCACAGTTGGATGAATCAGATGTTACCCTACCTTCTATCTCTCAGCCTTAAAGTTAGAGATGCAGCCTTATTTCGATTCCCTCCTCTTACTAATGATGATACTATGACACTTGGTGAGAAACGAAATATGGAATTTGATAGTAATGCTCAAAATGCCATTTTATGTCACTATTAGAAAAGGTATATTCAAAAGTCATGGGACTCAAGAATGATAATGAAATTTTGGACAAATTGGAAAGCAGTTATGAAGGCAACATGAAAGTCATGGAAGCCAAATTACAAATTTGGAGAAGAAAGATTGAAGATATCAAAAATAGAGAAGAAGATAATATTGATGATTATTTTATTAGAGTTAATGAAATTGTCAGTAAGATTCAGGGCTTTGGAGAAAAGTTTGAGGAATCAACTATTGTTAAAAAACTAATGAGAAACTTTCTCGATAGGTTTGACCCCAATGTATCAACATTAGAGTACAGAGATGATCTCTTACTTTATGAACTATACTACATTCTCATTTCATATGAAATGAGGAAGATCCCAATATTCAAGAATAAGATCAAAGATGAGATGGATTTTGAGGCCATGAGACTACTCAAGATAAGAGATGGCGATGTCTTAGAATAAAGTGAATCTGAAAATGAAGAAAAGGATGAAGATTTCAACAATATTATTACTCTTTTATCAAAAAGGTTTGGAAAAGATAAATTCAAGGGAAAAGGTAAATTACCACTGACGTGTTTCAATTGAAATAACATCAGACACTTTTTTGTTAATTGTCCCAAGAAGAGATTTAGTGCTCCAGAAAATGAAGAAGAAAAATCACAAAAGTAGAAATGTAGTAGAAACCGAAGATAAGTATTCAGATTTGGTGTAAGAAAGAAAAGGTTCATTCCAGGTGAAAGAATAAGCGATGTGATCAAAGAGGAAGAATCAGACTCCACATCAGCCAGTCAATTAGAAGAAAAAATGAATTTTATGGCTCATGTGGAAAAAGGGTTCGACACCTGCAGTAGTGAACATGATGAAAGTGAACGATCCTATCTTGAACACATGTTGAACTATGAATTAGAGGCTTGACTTGAGAAAAACAATAAACTCAAGAAAGAGAATATACTACTGCAAAAGGAAACCAGAAGGATAACTGAGGAGTTGGAAGAATGTATGAAGAAAGAGACATTGTACATTGATTAAATCAAGAGACACAAACTAAAGATAGTTGAGCTGGACAAGATTGAAAAATGTCTTGAAGAGAAACTTCACCTCAAAGAAGAAGAGCAATCAGCAACACAGTCCAAGTGGATTGAAGCACAAAATAGATTAACAAAGATGAGAGAAGACTTCAACAAGGTTGTTGATGTCAAGGAAGAATCATCTTATACTGGTGCTCAGAGGCAAGTTAACACACCACTAAGTACATCTCAAAATACATTTGTTATCTCTAACATTTCAGGATCAAAGATAAAATTGAGGCAAACATGGAATACAAAAACTTGTGAAAAATAATCTTCAATGGATGAAAGGAAATCCACCGGAAGGATTACTCAAATCATGGACAGAAAATAAATACATGAATCTTATCAGTGGAGAAGGTCAACTTTTAGAGGCTACTGTAGGTGTTGTGGAGTCTTTGGATGCAAATACTATGCATGATGGTATAATATTTATCTTCCAAATATGTGGCATGAGTCAAGGGGAAGATATCCAGAAACCAAGAGTGTATTACAGAAAGCATCAAAACTTCCAATTCAGAACAAATCTAACTCCCTAGGTATAGCCTGTGAAAGATGTGACCAACAAGGTCATAGAGCTGATAAATGTATAACTTTTATTCCTGAACAAGGAGTTAAATACATGAAAGAAAAAGGCATTCAGGAACCCAATGAAGAAATCATATGATTTACTGAAGTTTCTCAAAAAGCTAGCAGTAAAACTAAGTCATCGATTCTTGATAGTGGATGCTCATCACACATGACTGGTGATACCAAAATTCCGAGAAAAAAATAATCTCATTAGGGAGGAACCGTGATGTTTGGAAATTATTGATCTCTGAAAATCAAGGGATTTGTAAAGGAAATGACTGAAACAAGAAATATAAAATCCAATGATCTGTTATTTGTTGAGGGATTAAAGCAAAACCTGCTGAGTGTAAGCCAATTAAGTGATGATGGACATGAGGTGTTGTTCACGAAGGATTCATCAGTCATCATGATCTCAAAGGATGGAAAAATCATCACTCAAGGAAGAAGAACCACTATCAATATATTTCAAATTGGTGAGCCCATCAATTCTTGTTATCTTAGTTCTAGGGATGAAAACAACCTATGGCACAAGAGACATGGCCATCATGGTCAAAGGAGTATGAGTAAAATTCTAAAGTACAATATTGTACGAGATCTGCCTAAATTAAATTGAGAATGAGATGAAATATGTGACACATGTCAGAAGGGAAAACTGGCACATAGTTCACACAAAGGAGTAGATATCATGTCTACTAGGCCTCTTGAACTCATCCATACAGACATATGTGGACTTATTTGATAGAAGTATATAAGGGTATATCTCTATTTTATAACCTTCATTGATGATAACACTCGGATGAGCAACATCATGTTCATGAAACACAAGTCATAAGCAATAACAATGTTCAAAAATTTCAGAAGGCTGGCTGAGAAAGAACTAGGACTCTGCATCAAGAAAGTGAGATCAGATAATGGAAAAGAATACACCTGTGATTCTTTTGCAAGCTATCTGGTCAAGAATGTAATCAACCATCAATACAGTACACCATATACTCCACAACATAATTGAGTGGCTGAAAGAAATAATCGAAGCATAGTCGAAATGGGGAGGACTATGTTAGCTGAACACAATATCCCTATGTTTTTCTGGAGAGAAGCAGTATGGACAGCCATAAACATACAAAATAGATGTCTCCTAAGACCAGAAACACAAACGACATCCAATGAAATGTGGTTTTACAGAAATCCTAATATTAAATACTTCAGTGTCTTTGTAAGTCCTTGCATCATCAAGATTAAAAACATTTATCGAGGAAAGTTTGTGGAAGGAGCACAAGAAGTTACCTTCATGGGTTACCTACCTGAAGGAAAAGGCTACAGATGCTAGAATAAGAGGTTCAACAAAATTATTGACTGCAGTGTTGTCAGAATAATTGAAAACAACACCAAACTAGACATTGTAGATAATTATGACTCAAAGAATGAAACAAACTTGGAACAGAAGAATAAAGAATTAACTGAGCCAATACCAAATTCTCATGAGATCAACATTGAACACACTAGTGATGAATTGGAAGGTAATGAAAATAGAATAAGGAGATAAAAAAATTGAAGAAACATGTCGACATAGAAAATATCCTTTGTGACCCACATTCCTCAATAAGAACCAGAAGAAGATTAAGATTGGAAGATCATTCTGCACTAGTTTCTCAAGTTGACCTCATACAGTGGTTGAAGTAGTTTAACATGAGGAATGGATTCAAGCTATGCATGAGGAACTCAATCAAATAGAAAAGAACTCCACTTGGGATCTTGTACCAAGGCTCGAAAATAAAAATTTTAATTGGAAAAAGTGGGTTTTTAGAAGCAAACTCAATGAAAAGGGGGAAGTTTCTAGAAATAAGGCCAAACTCATATGCAATGGGTATTCAAAAATGTAAGGAATTGACTTTGAAGAAACCTTTGCACCAGTTGCAAGATTGGAAACTATCAGAATGTTCTTAGCAGTTGTAGCACATAAGCAGTACAAGATCTATCAGATGGATGTAAAATCTGCATTCCTAAATGGAGATCTTGAAGAAGAGGTGTATATAGAACAAACAGAGGGAATAATGATGGACATATATGGTTGTATGGTATGAATATTGAGAAAATATTTTCATGGATTGAAGAAATAACCTAGAGCCTGGTACTCCAAATTGGATGGTTGGCTCAAGAACAAGACGTTTGACAAAGGAACAATTGATAGTAATCTCTATGTCAGAGAAATGGCCACTGGTACTCTCATCGTGATTATCTATGTGGATGATATTAATTTTGCTGGTGACAAGGAAGGACTATGTGAAGAATTTGCTAAGCAGATGAAGAGAACCTTTGAAATGTCCATGCATGGTCAAACGACATATTTTCTAGGATTTCATGTGGAACAATGAAAAAACTCAATATTTCATTCACAAGAAATGTATGCAAGGGACTTAGTGAAAATGTTCGGAATGGATAATGAAAAGGAGGTCGCAACACCCATTTCTGTTGGAACTAAGTTATGCAAGGATATAGAAGGCACCGATGTTGATCAGAAAGAGTTCAGGAGAATTATTGGCAGTCTCCTTTATCTCATGTCTTCAAGGCCAGATATAACATATGTAGTGACTTTGTGTTCCAGATTTCAAAGTGACCCAAAATAATCTCACTTATCAACACCTAGAAGAATTTTGAGATATGTGAATGGAACCCTCAACTATGGGATCTTATACAAACATAGTACAAACATAAAGTTGTTGGGATTCACAGATGCTGATTGGGCTGGTGATTGTACTTATAGGAGATCCACATCTGGTGGAACCTTCTTTCTAGGAGAAGGATGTGTTAGTTTGTACAGCAAGAAACAAAATTCTGTAATATTGAGAACAGCCGATGCAGAATATGTGGTAACTACAAATGCATGTACACAGATGATTTGGATGCAGGTGCAGCTAGAAAATTTGAGAATTAAAACTGAAAAACCATTGTGGATATGATGTGATAATCAAAGTGTGATTGGATTGTCTAAAAATCCTATACAACACTCCAGATCCATGCACATTGATATAAAATATCATTTCATCAAATAAAGGGTCGCTAGTGGTGACATCAAGCTAGACTACATTTCTACTCATGATCAGGTGGCAGATATTTTCACCAAAGCTATGCCTACAGAAAGATTTATTGAGCTAAGGTTGAAAATTCATGTTCAACCTTCTCCTCTCACTTGAGGAAGAAAATGGCCCCTCCTTATTCCCTAAATTTATATGTTTTTGTACTAACGTGTAGGTAATTGAAGGAGATCAGTGCATCCCTTGTGGGGGAGAATTGGTTGTTGAATTTGTTCAGGGTCAAGTGGTTATGCATTTTGGGTATGACTTACCATTCATCCCTTTGCATTTGTTGGCCAATAAGGGGGAGAAATCATTAGCACACACATTGTGATATTCTCAATGTGTGATTAGAAATATTGACAACCAAATACAAAGGGGGAGATTAGTGTGCCCATGTTATTCCATTTGTTGTCAATAACCTATCAATGTGTGCCAACTGATGAAGTAGAGCTTGAAGAATGATGATTAAAGCATCATTAAATCAGACGATTGGAGAACGGATCATGAGTTCAAATACCTTCTATCAACATAATAAAATGTCACAACATTTAATGAAGTCCATGCTTTACTCTTAATGCATGACGAAATTGAATGATGATCCAGCCTCATCTATGATTGGATCAAATAAGTACATTGAAGATCATATGATTTTTTATCAATAGTTGATGAAGATTCATGGGAATTCCATCTCTTAATAGATGAAGAAGAAGAGATTTTGAAGAAGATATATGGAGTTATTAAGAAGATGAAGAGGTGAAGATGAATAGGACAGGAAGATTGGTTAGTTATATTACTTGTTCTTACTTGTTTAAAACAAAGTACTAAAAAGAAAGCCAACCATTGGGCTAGCCTTAGGGCCTCCACCCAAGGCACATGTGGGACAAAGGTCACCATGCCCATGGGGAAACCTCATGGGCCAGCCCAATGAGGTCGGGCCGTGTATAAGCCCGAGCCACGCAGTGGTGAATCCCACACAGTGTGGGCACCAATGGCATGCCCTAGGACAAGAGGCAGAGTGGTCACTTATGCGCGCCCGCAGGAGAACCGGTGCGGGGCAGCACCGGATGGGGGAGAGGAGTAATCTGGTGTAAGGGCGGTGAAAATTGTTTGTTAAACCACGAGAAAACCACAGCTCACTTCTATGTGGGGTGACATTTTAGTAATGTAGATCCGATCTGCGCCATCCATCTGATATATGTGTAATCGCGCCCAATCATCTCATCCGCCGCGCCACGATATAATCGTGGCCATCCGCGTTTATTAAACGCGGATCCAACGGGGTAGGGGTTGTCTTCAACCTCCCACCGTATGAGGGACATTTTTTGATGCCTCCCACGAACCAGATCCACCTGAGAAAGGGAGATGGAGCTCCCGACTGCCTCTAATGAAGATAGGACCTCCATTGTGTTGGTCTCCTCATCACGAACACATGCATGCGTTAAAAGACACATTCATGAAACGAGATAAAAAATTAGAACATGGCCGAAGCAAATAGAGTTGCGAGGCAATGTCAGAATGCTTTAAGCCTTCGGGGAAATAATACGCATGCGTTCTTAAATAAATTCACGTGAGGATCATGCTATAATGAATAAATTAGCCATGAAAAGGAAACAACCAAGATTTAAGCATATCATTTATCCCGCGTTCCAAATTTTGAAGCCGTAGATCTTGGGAATTCAAAGACCAATATTCATTTTTGATTCATCGATTTTGAACACACTCCTCTCATCTAAAATAAGAATCCCTAACCCTGAATAGGATACTGATCGCTTGAGAAAAGGTCCCACGATGCTCCGTGCAATGCAAAGGAATAAATCTCGTGCCTGAGCATGACAGTAAAGTCTGAAGCCACCCGAGGTTCCGAGGGAACCGTTCATGCAACCCCTGCCCGAAAGAAGGAGGAAAGGGCCACCCTGTGCGCTCCATTTGCGCAGAAGGAATAGGCCGAGCCGCATGACACCTGTGCACCCTCTGTGCCCGCAAACTTGCGCCATTGGAGGAAGTTGTCGTTCCACTTGCACGGAAGAAGGAGCTACGGCCTCCCTGCACGCCCATTGCACCCGCACCCTGGGTACCTATTTCACCCAAGAACCTTGTGCGGTAGAAGACAGGAGAAGGCCTCACACATTCACGCCCTCCTTTGAAGTGTGTCCGGGTGAATTGAAGGTGACACACCTTGTGAGTGTGTCTGTAAATGAGGAAGGCCACACCCAATCATTTGGGTTGTGAGGGTGAGTGTATAAGTGAATAAGGAAGAATTGCATGTATGTACTTGATTTCATGTTGAATAAAAATTATTGGTGAGCAAGACCAAAAAGTTATCCTCAAGTCATTTGAGGCTTCATGAGGAATTTAATAACACATTTGAAGAAAATAAGTGAATTTCTGAAGAATAAGTTGCAGGGAAGGTAGGGTGTTTAACCAACTTGTAATTGGGGGGTATAACCAATTACCATGTGAACAACTTTGGAATAGTGATGAATCCAGGTTGGGGAGTGTAACCAAAATGGAAACGAGTAGGTCTTTGTACTGAAACATGTAAATCACTCTGTTTTTTGCTTTAATTATCACTGCATCACAAAAAGAGTAGATCTAGGACTTAACCAGCCACAGAGGTTGAATTGATCAATCAAAGGGAAATATTCTTAAAAGTAAAATTTTATCACTGATTCACCCCACCCCTCTCAGTGATCATAACTGATCCAAGCATTTCAAACTTCCACATTTGTTATGGAATCACGTCTGGTTCACCATTTTCATTTACTGAAGTTGTGATATAGGGTTAGGAATGAAAGGGACCTATTGGTACTTGAAGTATATACTTCTTAGCATGTGAAATAGGCATCATAGTCCATTCGTTCATATCAGTGATAGAGCGTTGTCGTGGGCTCCCTCAAATGATTAGTGTGATTTTGGGGTACTTAGGTGCAGTAGAGTGGCTGACCAAGGTCGTCTCTCAAAGGAGGAAGTGAATTAAAAAAACTATTCAGAGGTATTATAGAAACAAAATAAAAGGGAATAAAAATATTACGTGAAAGTATGGGGGTGGTTGTTTATAGTTTATAAATCTAGAAGAAGTTTGCTGGAAGAAGATTTCATTTTTTTTGTTTTTAATTTTGAAATGAAATTTCGATTAGAATGACACAAAAAGAAGATGTTTTTTAGAAATCTATTTTAAAAGGATTAATCGATCTAACTCTACCACTTCAATAATTTATTAATAATTATCATTTAAATTAATATTCACTTAATTTTGATCCCTTAATTTGTTAAATCCCGAACCCTATTAGAATTAACTTTACCACGAAGATGAAGTGAATTTAACTTTAGGCTAACTTCAGAACATGCAATCGCAACACCCTGCTTTGATTGATGTTCTAAGATTAGATTATGGTCAGTGGTAAATTAAGGCACATAACAACTCTGTAAATGAGGATTAATTGAGTTTAGGGATTATATTTTAACTCTACAAATTTATCCCGTATGGTCTTCTATTACCGATTAAGATTGCGCTCTCACAATTTACACAATTCCCGGCCTGGCGTGTTTTGTGTTAACTATTCAATTGCTTGCTTAGTTTCATTTAAATTAAAAACTCAATTAATGGATCATGTTTAGTGAATTACAGTATATCATTGATTCAAAATAAATTAATGAAGAAGGTAAGTGGTCGACCGATTACTAAAAAGAACTACTCTTCCATGGGTTGTGTAGTCATCGTGGAGACGATTTACATAAGCAAAGGATTGAAAGGGTATAACCCAATCTTTTCTCCACTATTGATTCCAACCCAAAGAGGAAGATTAAGAGAAGAATAAATTTAAACAAAACATAAGGAAATAGAAGAAATAAACGAAGAACAAAGAAGTTTATTACATAAACAAAATCATTACAACATGAAGAAGAGAAGGAGGCTTCGATGGGGGGATCCTTGCTTCAAGTGCTACCCCTCTTACAATGGTTTGAGAATTTGGGTGAAACAAATTCTTTTATGCATCCAATCTCCTAATTCACTTCCCAACCCAACCAAATGAGAAAAACTCCAATTTATAGAGGGGAGGGGAGGAGAGGTTACAAGTGGTTTCAAGTGTGAATGTGGAAATTCGGCCAAATATTTTAACGCAAATTGCACCGCCCATTTGACCACCGAAACACGTGAATTGTCTGGCCTTCCAGAAGGATAAAATGTTAGGATATTAGTCTTATATCCCCTCTCTATATTGGGGCTCAATACTGGCCCATATTAAAGCGTTATGGCCGCAAAAACAGAATCTTCTCCATTCTGGCGAGCCCAGACCAACTTTAACTTCATGGCCCAATTTCAACAACCAAATGAACTTTTTAGCTCTACTGTCCTGAATAAAAGTTGTAGATAATTAAGTTAGGAACACGGTTACACAATTTCAAATTCCAATAATAAATATAAAAATATTTAGCTTTGAAATACTACAGTGAACTATAAAGGGTAAAACTGGAATTTTCATCAAATATTCAAATGAATGATCTAATCCCAAATACATTCTAATTAAACATATTTAACACAATGTGAGGAAATTATATCATTTATTACCAATAAAATATTCAATAAAATAGTGTTTTATCAACTCCCCCACACTTACCCTTTTTCACTCCTGGGAAAAATCTCATATCAAGTAAACATCAATATCAAATCAAAACCAATTTTAAAACACATATCCTTGAGATCAATCAATTTACCACCAAGAATCAAAAGATATCATGCCTAATAAAAACATTATTTCAAGTTCTCCATTTATATCATTCAATATATGTCCACTTCATTTATCCTCCCATGCTCAAAACACTTACCTCGCTTGAATTTTCTCTCATCACTCAAATATCAATTTTTTTTGCAATGTCTTTCTCATCCAAACTCATACAAGGGTCACCATAGGCTTGATAGATTCCTACATCGCTACCCGATGTGAGTCAAGGACATATTTTTATCATAAGGACTTTTTAGGGTTGTTCTGTGGCTTTCGGTTGGTTGGATTAAGATGTGAAAAACTCTGAGGCTGAATGAGGAGGGCTTGACTCTTTTGGAGCAAAATTGCATTAATCTAATTTTCACATAAATATGATCTTCTCTTCAATCCCCATAGTATCAATTCAGCTCCATCATCATGAAAAGTCATGAAAGGATTACACCATTCATCATTTTAGCATAAAAAATGTCAATCTTCTCAAGCATGATTTTCTTGAAAGCTCCAGATGGGCACAACTTTCCACCTCAATTAGAAGCTCCAGAAAAGGCACAACTTCACTTGTCATGAATGCTCTAGAAAAGGCACAACTTTCAATATAATTACTTTCTTTAGTAGTAAACACATCTCTTCAGAATTTAATTTTCCACCCAAAGTATCACATAATGTGGTGGCACAACACAAGACAGCTTCCCCCACACTTAAGCTCAACTAGATTATGCAATTTCACATCAAGAGTTGGTTGGATAGAGAAAATTGGCTTGTAATGTGGCTTAACCTAACAGGTTGTGCATGTATTCGAAGGGCTACAAGGATTAAATATTCAAGGTAGGCCATTATAAAAAAGTATTCTTTGAAATAGGGGCTTTAATACCAAACAAATGCCTCAATCATTTAAACATAAGTACCTCAAACCCTCATGTTTTGACAGGAATAGATCAAATTCTGGTTAAATCAATCATGGTATGGTTCTGTCAAGAAGTGAGGTGAATGTAAAGAATATGAAAATAATGGTTTAGAAGCCTCACAGGAAAGTGATTTCAAATATAAAGACAGTGAGATGTGGCATGGGATTCAAAATTCAGTGTACTTTCCATGAAATTACTAAATATTTGAACTTGAAACAAAGTCATTTGAGCATTCATTTAAGCTTAGTTTAAAGGGGTAAATTGTTTCACTTATTGATATGGATTTGAAAATGGTGATGAGAATAATTTCAGCCCAAAAGTTTCAAAAACACACAGAAAATTGTAAAATAAACACACAAATTTTGAAAAACACACAATTTTTTTTGTTTTTTTTTGAACAGGAAAGCAATTAAAATTACTAAACTAAAAGGTTCTCTCCCCCACACTTAAAATATTGCATTGTTATCAATGTGAACCTATGATATGATATATGCACATGAAATGAAGAATTTTTAAATAGGACAAATAATATAAAAGTGAAAGGGTTAGGAACAGCCTGATGTGCTGAAGTGATGATGGGGTCATGCAGTGTGATAAAATCCACTACATCAGTAGGAAGTCCCTCATTGTATCTCTTCAAACGTTGCCCATTGACTGTAAAGCTCCTTCCAGTGTCCTCTTGTGTGATCTCCACTGCACCATAAGGAAAAAAATTAGTCACAACATAAGGACCTAACCATCTGGAACGCAACTTACCAGGCATCAGCTTCAGTTGTGAACTGTAGAGAAGGACTTTCTCTCCAACATGAAACTCCCTTTGTTGGATCATTTTGTCATGAGCTGCTTTTGATATTTCTTTGTAGAGCCTTGAGTTCTCATATGATGATAATATAATCTCCTCAAGCTCTTGAATTTGCAGCTTCCTTTGGATTCCATCTTGGGCCAAATCCATGTTGCATTTCATTATATCCCAATAAGCCTGATGCTCAACTTCCATGGGGAGATGACATGATTTCCCAAAAACAATCCAAAATGGGGAAATACCAATGTGGGTCTTGTATGCTGTCCTATAAGCTCACAATGCATCATCCAAGCGCTTGCTCCAATCCTTCCTATTTGGCTGCACGGTTTTCTCCAAGATTTGTTTCAACTCACGATTTGAAACCTCAGCCTGGCCATTTGTTTGGGGGTGGTATGGTGTTGATGTTTTGTGTGTCACCCCATACTTTAGAAGGAGGGAAGCAAAATTCCTATTGAAAAAGTGTGTCCCTTGGTCACTGATGATGGCCTTTGGTACTCCAAACCTGCAAAAAATCTGTGCTTTGACAAAGTCCACAACAACATGATAATCGTCAGTCCTGGTGGCCTTGGACTCCACCCATTTACTCACATAATCAACAACAACCAAAATATACAAAAATACAAGTGAACTAGGAAAATGACCCATAAAGTCGACGCCCCATACATCAAAAATCTCACAAAATAGTATGGGTTGTTGGGGCATCTCATGTCTCCTAGAAATGTTCCCAGTGTGTTGGCAACGAGAGGATGACTTACAAAACAAATGGGCATCCTGGAACAAGCTAGGCCAATATAATCCAGAGTCCAAAAACTTCCTAGTTGTCTGTTGGGGTCTAAAGTGTCCACCACAAGCAAGTGTATGACAGAAATGAAAAATAGACTCAAACTCATGATCGGGAATAGACCTCCTAATGACTTGGTCACTACACATGCGCCAGAGGTAAGGATCATCCCACACATAATACCTAGACTCACTTTTTAATTTTTGGACTTGATGATTCTTCAAATTTTCTAGGATTTCATAGGAAACAATGTAATTAACTGAATCAGTATACCATGGATGCTTACCTGAGATGGTATAGAGATGCTCATCGGGGAAATTGTCCTGAAGTGGTATCTGGTCCAAGGTGTCACCCTCTAGTGTGTGAGTAAGACTACTCATGTGGTCCGCCACCATGTTTTCTAACCCCTTTTTGTCCTTTATCTCGATGTCAAACTCTTGAAGAAGGAGCATCCAACGGATAAGTCGTGGCTTTGCATCTGGCTTCTTCAGGAGGTACCTCAAAGCTGCATGGTCAGAAAAAACAACTACTTTAGAGCCCAATAAATATGAACGGAATTTATCTAAAGCAAATATGACAGCAAGAAACTCCTTTTCCGTGGTTGTGTAGTTTTATTGGGCTGAATCCAATGTCCTTGATGCATATGCAATCACATGTGAACGTCCTTCCACCCTCTGATATAAGACATCTCCAACCGCGAAGTTGGAGGCGTCACACATAAGCTCAAATGGAAGGTCCCACCATAGGGGATGTATGATAGGTCGAGTGGTCAGACACTTCTTCATCTCATCAAAAGAAGTCCTACAAGAATCATCAAACACAAAATCAGAATCTTTTTGAAGTAATTGTGACATAGGAAGAGCGATCTTACTAAAATCTTTGATGAAGCGCTGATAAAATCCTGCATGCCCTAGGAAAGATCTAACATCACGCACACATGAAGGATAGGGTAAGGATGAAATAATGTCTACCTTAGATCTATCAACCTCTATCCCAGGTTTTGACACCACATGCCCTAAGACAATTCCATGCTCTACCATAAAATGACACTTTTCAAAGTTCATGACCAGATTCTTCTCAATACAATGATTCAACGCCTTTCCCAAACTACTTATACATTCATCAAATGAAGACCCATACATTTTAAAATCATCCATAAATACCTCCATGCATGTCTCAATAAAATCAGAAAAAATACTCACCATACATCTCTGGAAGGTACTTGGGGCATTGCAAAGTCCAAATGGCATCCTCCGGTAGGCAAATGTGCCAAAGGGACAGGTGAATGTAGTCTTCTCCTGATCCTATGGAGCTATAGGAACCTGAAAATATCCAGAAAATCCATCCAAGAAACAATAGTGTGTTTTCCCAGCTAGTCTCTCGAGAATTTGATCAATAAAAGGGAGGGGAAATGGTCCTTGCGAGTTGTCTGATTTAGTTTCCTGTAATCGATACACACACGCCAACTGTTTTGCACCCTCATTGGATATAAATCATCTTTCTCATTTTTAACAACAGTAAAACTAGTTTTCTTAGGCACAACCTGAATTGGACTTACCCACTGAGAATCTGAAATGGGAAAGATTATACCCGCCTCGAGCAATTTCTCAACATCTTTTTTAACAACTTCCAGGAGGGTGGGATTGAGTCTCATTTGTGGCTGTCTCACTGGTTTAGCCCCATCCTCCAAGAGAATCCTATGCATGCAAATGGAGGTGATAATACCTGATATGTCAGCCAAGGTCCACCCAATCGCCCTGATGTTCTCCCTCAAAATATTCAAAAGCTTTTTTTTCATGTTCAAAAGGGATATTGTTTGCAATGATAACATGCAATCTTTCACAACTCAACAAGTATGAGTATTTCAGATTTGGTTGCAATGGCTTGAGTTATAATGAAGGAGGGTGTAGTATGGATGGAGAAATTGATGCAACAAACATATCTCCACAATGAACATCAGTATCAGTATAAAAATCATCACAATCAGATAATAAAGCACCAAATCCATCAGCATACTCAATAGCCATGTCATAATCAGAGTTCAGATGATCAAAATACGAATATGATTCCATTTCAAAATCAAATCTTAGAGATTATTGTTCCTTAAAAACAGGTATAAAAGTACTCTTAGACATAAAACTAGAACCAATCCTCATAATCTCCCTAAGCATAGGACAATCCAATTCCATGATGTTTTTACTTGGTGTTTCAAAATGAGAGATAAAAAAAGCAGAATGGTCCTCTGAGGGGTACTTCATGGAATCCATAACATTAATTATCACAACTTCATCTCCAAACTCCATGAAAAGTGTACCCTCATTGACATTTATGATAGTTTTTGAAGTTTTGAGGAAGGGTCTACCTAAGATAATGGGGGCATGAGAACTTACCTGATCATCCTCCATGTTAAGCACATAGAAGTCTGCTGGAAAGATCAGGTCTCTTACCCAAACAAGTACATCCTCAAGAACTCCCGCTGGATATGTCGTAGCTCTATTTTCCAACTGCTCCACTACTCTTGTCGGCTTCAACTCACCAACCTGCAAGGAAGAGAATACAGAGTGAGGCATCACATTTATTGAAGCTCCTAAATCACAAAGAGCATCAGAGAAGTGAAACTCCCCTATGGTACATGGGATGGTGAATGTCACGGGATCCTTGCACTTTGATGGCATTGCTAGAGTTGGTTTAATGAGTGCCGAGACATTCCTTCCAAGGTTTATCCTCTCATTCCCCTTGATCACTCTTCGATTGATACAAAGTTCTTTTATGAATTTCGCATACCTTGGAATTTGCTTAATGGCTTCAAGTAGAGGAATGTTGATCTCCACACGCTTGAATGTGTCCAAAACCTCCTTTTGCATTGCATCTTCAGCCATCGTCTTGGTTTGAACAACCCTGTTTGGAAAAGGAAGGGGTTTAGGAGGTACATCATCAATATTTTTCTTACCTTTATCTTTCTCCTTGGATTGCTCATCAGTTGGTATGGAATGCGGCTTCTCTAGAGTAGAGGTGAATCCCGGTGGAATGGTAGGTCCAGATGTATTGTTCATTTTCTTCCCACTTCTAAATGTGATGGAACTAACATTCCCCTTTGGATTTAGAGTGGGTTTGGAAGGTAGATTTCCAGAATTTTTACTCACAAGTTCATGGAGGGCGGTGGCAATCTGACTCATTTGAGACTTCAACTCTCTCAGCTCCAAACCTTGACTCTTCAACTCATTCTGTTGATTAAGAACAATTTGTTTCAAAAGATCATCGGTGTTAGAGTCTACCTTGTGTTGGATATTACCTTTTTGTTGACTCTTTGATGTTTGAGCTTCGAATCTCCTTTGGGGCTGTTGGAAACCCTGTTGGTAAGGTGGAGGCTACTGGATGTTTGGTTGAAAAGGGGGCCTTTGTTGTTGTCCAGAGCCATACCTCATGTCTGAATGATCTTTACACCCTTGGTTGTATAATGTATCAAACTTCTTTTGGGGATTTGGTTGTTGTTGTTGCTGCTGAAATGGTCTCCCAGGGAACACTGCTGCACAATCTTCTGTCTCTTGTAGTTGTGGGAAACAGTCAGTTGGGTGGCTTGTTTTAGTGAAAATGCCACATGGCGTTGAAGGAGGGGGTTGGGATGTCATTTGAGCCAATGCAATCTGCCTCACCATAGTTGTCAATTCTTCTAACTTAGTATCAATCAAATACTTTCAAGAGAAGAAGGGCTTACTTTATGTACTCCTCGAATATGTGGTGTACCTCTATCACTGAATTGTTGGGAGTTTTGAGCCATCTTGTCGATCAATGAATGTGCGGCTGCTGGTGTCTTGTCCACCAATGCTCCTCCAGCTGCGGCATCCACCATGCTCCTCTCCATAGGTGTGAGTCCTTCATAGAAGTACTGAATGAGGAGTAGCTCACTTATTTGGTGATGTGGACAGCTTGCACACGGCTTTTTGAATCTCTCCCAATACTCATACATTGACTCCCCTTGTGCTTGCTTGATCACCGAAATCTTCTTTATAATGGATGTGGTCCTTGATGCTGGAAAAAATCTCTGCAAGAAAAGACGTTTCAAATCGTTCCAACAAGTTACATCTTCGGGTTGTAAATAATACATCCAGTCTTTTGCAACTCCATCAAGTGAGAATGGAAATGCTCTTAATTTGATTTGATCTTCAGAAACATTTCTTGGTTTAAGGGTTGAGAAAACCACATTAAATTATTTCAAATTCTTATTAGGATCCTCACCAGAGAGTCCATGAAACTTTGGAAGTAAGTGAATTAACCCAGATTTTAGTTCAAAGTCCGATTCGAGATTTGGGTATACAATACAATTTGGTTGATAGTTAATATCAGGTGCAGCCTATTCTCGAATGGTTCTATTAAGTTCATTTCCATTGTTTCAGACATTGGTTCCTCTTTTATGTTTGAATTTGAATAGCTTCCAATTTCAATGTTTCCAGAAGAGAGGAATTCACCAACTGGTTGAATATTGAAACTTCCCGTAGACTGAGAATTTCTGATTCAAGCCCTAAGGCTACGTTCAATCTCAGGGTCAAGATCTAAGAGATCTTCTGGATTAGTTTGTGTCATAGATCAAATAAAAATGAAAAGAAAGAAAGTGGACCATAGTAAAATGAAAATGAGAAGTTTGAGTTGATGGTCCAAAAAGAAGTAGAAGAAAATAAAAGAAGATGAAGAAAAATCAAATTGGGTAAAGAAGGAAGAAAGAAGAGAGGAAGAGAATAAAATGTAAACTAAAATAAATACCTCTAATTGGTTGAAATAATTACTTTCCTCCCCGGCAATGGCACCAATTTGATAGAGCGCTGTCGTGGGCTCCCTCAAATGATTAGTGTGATTTTGGGGTACTTAGGTGGAGCAGAGTGGCTGACCAAGGTCGTCTCTCAAAGGAGGAAGTGAATTAAAACAACTTTTCAGAGGTATTATAAAAACAAAATAATAGGGAATAAAAACACTACTTGAAAGTATTGGGGTGGTTGTTTATAGTTTATAAATCTAGAAGAAGTTTTCTGGAAGAAGATTTCATTTTTTTTTGTTTTTAATTTTGAAATGAAGTTTCGATTAGAATGACATAACAAGAAGATGTTTTTTTAGAAATCTATTTTAAAATGCGTATTTGATCTAACTCTACCTCTTCAATAATTTATTAATCATTATCATTTAAATTAATATTCACTTAATTATGATCCCTTAATTTGTTAAATCCCAAACCCTACGAGAATTAACTTTACCACGAAGATGAAGTGAATTTAACCTTAGGCTAACTTCAGAACATGCAATCGCAACACCCCTACTTTGATTGATGTTCTAAGATTAGATTATGGTCAGTGGTAAATTAAGGAACATAACCACTTTGGAAATGAGTATTAATTGAGTTTAGGGATTATATTTTAACTCTACAAATTTATCCCGTATGGTCTTGTATTACCGATTAAGATTGCGCTCTCACAATTTACACAATTACCGGCCTCGCGTGTTTTGTGTTAATTATTCAATTGCTTTCTTAGTTTCATTTAAATTAAAAACTCAATTAATGGATCATGTTTAGTGAATTACATTAGATCATTGATTAAAAATAAATTAATGAAGAAGGTGAGAGGTCGACCGATTACTAAAAAGAACTACTCTTCCATGGGCGGTGTAGTAATCGTGGAGACGATTTGCATAAGCAAAGGATTGAAAGGGTATAACCCAATATTGTCTCCACTCTTGATTCCAACCCAAAGAGGAAGATTAATAGAAGAAGATATTTAAACAAAAAATAAGGAAAGAGAAGTAATAAAATAAGAACAAAGAAGTTTATTACATAAACAAAATCATTACATCATGAAGAAGAGAAGGAGGTTTCGATGAGGGGATCCTTGCTTCAAGAGATACCCCTCTTAAAATGGTTGGAGAATTTGGGTGAAACAAATTCTCCTCTGCCTCCAATCTCCTAATTCACGTCCCAACCCCTCCAAATGAGAAAAACTCTAATTTATAGAGGGGAGGGGAGGAGAGGTTACAAGTGGTTTCAAGTGTGAATGTGGAAATTCGGCCAAATATTTTAATGCAAATTGAACCGCCCATTTGGCCACCAAAACGCGTGAATTGGCCGACCATCCTGAAGGATCAAATGTGCGGATAGGAGTTTTCTATCTCCTCTCCAAATGTGGGCTCAATAAAAGCCCATATGAAAGCGTTATGGCCGAAATACAAAAGCTTCTCCATTCTGGAGAGCCCAGCCCAACTTTGACTTCATGGCCCAATTTCAACACCCATATAAACTCTTTAGCTCTGGTGTCCTGAATACAAGTTGTAGATAATTACGTTTGGAAGATTGTTACAAAATTTCAAATTCCAAGAATAAATATAAAAATATTTCTCTTTGAAATACTACAGTGAACTATAAAGGGTAAAACTGGAATTTTCATCAAATATTCAAATGAATGATCTAATCCCAAATACTTTCTAATTAAACATATTTAACACAATGTTAGGAAATTATATCATTTATTATCAATAAAATATTCAATAAAATAGTGTTATATCAATCAGGATACCATTTTAGTTTCTCAAAAGGCTCTTTTATGGACCATATGGTTTATTCCAATGTTTTCAATGGTTTGCAATCACTGGAACTCGATATTTGGTTTTCAAATGGTCTCTAATGGTTTTTTCCATATAGATAGAAATTCCCAATGGCTCTAATATCAATGATTCATGGAACTATATTCCAATCATATACCCTCATTGGGAAATATATTTAACAACACTTAAGAACATATAGTTTTTGAGAGGATGTGATGTGGGGATCATCACTCCATTTTATAGGAACTATTGAATGTTTCAAGAATCACATATATTTCTAAAATATGTTTTTGAATCATTGGTTCATTCCAAAGTATGTTTTTGATGATTACCCCTGAATAATTATTGATTATAATCATGCATTGGTTCAGGATCTGTAGTATGTATATAAGGATCTCCATTAATTGAGATACATAAATGTATATTAGGTTCTCAAAAAATGTAACCGTTTTTTGGATGATTCAAGGATTCCTAAGTAATTTAATAAGCAGATTCTAGTTTAAAGACACATTATGGGGCACTCAGGTGTTTTTCATCATCTAGGGGGTTGTCATTTGTTTTCAGGATGGGATCGAAACCTAGATTTGGGATTCCAATTTATTCTCAATAGATAAATAATAAACCACATAGTTCATTGTTAGTTAACATGACACATCATCATTTATGGTCATGTAACAAGGATCCAACTATCATGATTAAAGTCATATGGTATGGTCTTTCAATCGATGAGTTCCAAGTCAAATATGGTGTGGGACTTATGCCAAGTCATCCAAAGGTACCAGGATGAGATTCTATCTCTTGGTTGGTTGGGAACCTATTGTGAATGTGGCATCAAAAACATTAGGGAGATTAGGGTGTTTAATTGGGACCTTAGGGATTCTTCTTACACATCCCAATTAAATGAGAATCAAATTCCATATAGTTTGGTATGTGTGAGGCTTATGTATGAATGCTTCCCATTTTAATACTGGATTTGTTGGGGATTATATATAGAAGATAACCATTTGAAGAAGTATGATTGTGTTTATACCATATAGGGTTCTGATATGAGTTTTGGGACCATGGAGATATCAAATTTTCTACTAGCCTATAACCCCACATGGTTCGTGCTCTATATGAAAAACAAGGGGATGCAGTAGATCTAATATTCTCACAATATTTCCCTATCAATTGATTGATTGTTCTAGATACCAAAGGGAGAGATAAAGGGTCTTTGTGTGTGCCCATTCCCTCTCTTTTTTATATCATTTATAGTCATATTTTGTGATTGTTCCAGACATATACTGGGATGAAGGCAGAAGGGGAAAATGTTTCTCCTTCTATAAAGAAATAAAGAAGCCAATATTAGGAGGATTGTCCTATTATTGGTTCTTGGAATGAGAGGAATGAACAAAACTGGCCCTCATTTAAGGTAAATGTCAATAATTTCACTAAAATCCTATAATTAGGAGGTTCAAATGAGTATTCTAAGGATAGAACACATGTTACCATGCGAATGAAAATCTACGACACTCCGATGATCCACCTTTCTATGATGATTACCCATATGAATCTACATAAAAAATGTATCTAATCTTGAAGGAACATGTTAATGTGTTGGATGATATTATTAGAAATTTCAGGTGGATTTTGGGGAAGCCTTATCTTGATGTCATTGGGTTTCTTCACAAAGTGGCCAACAAGGGGACTAATGATATGAAAAAAGAGAATGGTTAGAGTTGGAGAATATAAATCTCAATGATGCTTCATTTATAGTTGCATGTCCATATGCGAAATGTGGCTCCCTATGTGTAGCATGTGGCTATACAGTAATGGTTGTGTCCGTATAGTGTTGTGTTTTGTGTGCATGAGTTCTTACATATATAATGTTGCTAAAAGGGACTAGATTAATCCAATATATCCTTTTTCAATGCAAGGATATGTTCCACCAAGTTAAAATTTTTCTATGTGGGGTAGGTTTCCATCGGCATGGAAATTTTCTATGTGGGTTGCCAATGAACAAGGGGACAATCAGTTTTCACCATGTAAGAATTATTTGAAATTAAATTTAGTGTTTTTGAAACAACCTATGATTTGTTATTTACTCATTATTTCATCGAGGTGGGATTTAACTACAGGTAATCATCCAAGGGATCTGGTTTTTGTGATTACTTCCATCATCTATCTTCTATTCAAATGTATATTTGTGGCTTTGATTTTTTCCATAATATTGTTCTCCATCTTATGATCTATTTATAGAAGAGATAATTGACTAGATAATGATGTTTATTATCAATCATGGCGGGACATGCACTTTATTTTTTTCAATCCCACAGAGGATGTATGGATCAAAAATGAATTTGTCAGTGGGGATATCATTAATGAAAAAATCCATCATTTTTATGTGTGGAGATCACTATAATAGTAATACATATGACATTGTTTTATTTTTGGAGATCCAACAGTACTTCATCATACCGTTAATGATTTTAGTTCGCGAGGGATGTGTGTTTGTGGGGGCAGATATCACCACATCCAGACCAAACATTATTTAGGTTTAATATGCGAGAGTTGGGAGAAAATCTTCCATCTCTAAAACTATATAGTTCTCATATACATTGTAAAGTACCAAAATACCATATATAAAACTGATCATGTCTACAATATCGTTATTTGGTGTTTTGATTTTCATGTGTGATTTAATCCACATGAATATTTTTCCATGAAATCTTCCTTTGGTTTTCTTTTATTCTTTTTCTAAATCCACGAAATTATTTGGATTTCATTTGTTTATTTTTCAAGACTATAAATTCATCATGAAATGGGATTTAAGACATTGTTGAATAATTATTGGTATTAAAAAATGATTTCCATGTGTCAAAATGAATCCCTTTTAATGAAAATAAATCCATAGGATTTTAAAAAGATCTCTATGTAGATTTGTTTCATACATAGGCAAAAGGTGGATTTTTCGTTTTGGTTGTTGAAAGGAAATACATTGGATATTCGGGCATTACTACATATCTGATTAGAATGAGATTAAAGAAACAAATAGTTATTGAAAAATGGTACTATATAACTTCATGTGGGATGGATGTTGACCATGAAGTTTAGCATCTTGCTGTAAATATGTGGGCAACGTGACAAGATTTTTTTTTGCTTTAGTAGGGTTTATGACTAGGGTCTCATGACGTATCTTGAGGGAGAAATAATCAAGACACACGTAGTTTTTGAAAATATTAATTGTTTCATTATAACATATAAACAAAGATAAGGGGTATATAATGTTTTTCTAGATAGATATGGAATCAATGTCTAAGGTGTTAGTATGTAATACATTGCAATGGGAATCAAGACACATGTTGTTCTCATACAGATTATACATTTTACTATCATGTGATAGGGAGTTTCTTAATTTAGTTTACTGAATTGTGATAAGGATGTGATAATATTGGTACTTATTCCTCTAAAGAGGGAACAAATTCTATTAGAGAGTGGAAATTATGTGAGTGGGGCTTATATATTTGAGATTACCATATTTAATTCTTCATGTTTGACCATGTGTGTGTCTTGTACCACTGAGGGTTTAGAGGGATGTGATTGGGACTTACACCTAATATGGGGGGCCCATAATTAATGGACAATGAAATCTTTTATATAATTACCCAACCCCAGAAGACCAAATCTAGTGCATTATTTTTGATACGTTGGCATGATTAAAAGGAATCAGTTACCGAAGGACCAAACAATTTTGCAGTCTTGGAAATTAGATTATATACATGATCATTACAGAAACATTTATAATATAAAACACAACATAGAAAATCCTTTTAGAATTCCATTATTCTTCTAGATTAAAAAGGATTATAAATCATATTTCACTTCAAAACATCCTGGGAAAATAAAATATAATGAAGGGCTGAGCATAGATGCTCAGTAAGGGTAAATAATTTAGAAAAAGCAATAAACCATTAAGGTAATATGTGTAATAAAAACTACAACATTTTTATACATAAACATGATCATATTATAGAGAAAATAAATCCAAAAGTACCATATAACCATGCACATCGATATTCTACTTATCAAATAATCGCATGTAATAACTAATTTCAAAATGATGGAATGTCTAATGCCAGACATCATAAACACGTAGTCAAGGCCTTGTGCAAAGACTAAAAATACTATTTTTGTCAACGTCATGTGCCAAGACACATGTTTGTCTAATGAGACATATAAATGCATAGAGTGGCTATAGTTGGCCCCACAAATCTCTTACGTTCTCCACCACATTCATTATATGAAAATATTGAAACATAACATAAATAATCGTATATGAAATCTCAATACTTCAACCATAAACCATGAAGTGTATAAAAACAACACATCCAAATTCAATCATATAATAAATCATTCAACACAATATGGATTATTTTATTATATTAAATCAACCTTAATCAGGAATAATATCCAGTAATAGATGTTGACATAGTTGAAAATGATCTATAAAACGTTTTTAGAGAAATATCTCTTTTGTGAAATCATTTAAAAGTCCCACATTTATTATGGATGTCATTTAAAAGATATTTTTTAATCAAATTGTCTCATAAAAATTTTAAATGTTTTAACAAAATTATCATTTCAAAACATTCGGGTCTATATAAATAAATCGTTATAATCATTTTGAAAACATGAACATTATTAAAAACGATTAAGAAAAATAAATAATTAAAACATTTAAAATAATAATCTATTTAAATAGCCCCTACCATAAATACATAAAAGTGTCATTTTGAAAACCGTTTTATGAAATATGGGTATAGATTGTAAATATTTCCCAGTAAATACTTACACATAAACAATCTCGGATAATAATGAGATTGAAGAAATAACCGTTACCTTTCACATTACATTGGATGTGGGAAATTTTGTCCACTTATATAATTCCCATAGTATGTTATTAAATTATAATAAAACCGTATTAGTATTTATTATATCATACATGATTTATTTATTACTTTATACTACCAATTTAAATATGATATCCCAGTTAAATTAACATTTCGTGCAATAGTCTCTTTTTTATCATACATGTTTTAACTTTTTATTCATGATCATATAATTTAGATCATGATTTAAATAAATCCAAAATATAAAACATGATTTATATTTAATATATATTTAGAGTACAAATATGTATAATAGATAGATATATGAAATAACTGACTGACTGACGGTAGGTCGTACATACGCATAAACTATATTTTCGTTTTCATATCTTATTGATTGGAAGTATGTGAATAAGAAAAATGTTAATATATATATATATATTAGTATATTTATTTTTATAATCATCGTTGAATGGTGAATGTGGAAATGAATCTCATTGTGTCTTGGAGACGGTATGTTGTACGTACACACAAGCGACGATATCATTTCTATACTGATTAAAAGGTCTGAAATTGGATGATATATTAATTATTAAAAAAATTTATCATGTTATTTTCATTATTTATATACATTTTAATCATTATTATATCTATCCAAATGACATAGTTTTGAATAAAAAATTACACCACGATGTGGAGACTGTAAGCCGTACATACTCATACATGGTGGCCTTATAAATCATAGGATTGGTAGGATAAAAATTATGGGCATAAAAAATATATAATAACATCAATTTATGTATAAGGTACTAGAGTTTTTATTTTTTTGGTAATAACAAAGAAAGAGAAGGTGCATGAAGAAAAGAACATTGAAATGGTTGATAAAATAATTACCACTTCTTCAGGTGTTTCCCATTGATTTGAACAAAATGGCTCTTTAGGATGGAATTTTTCTCAATGGAAGGACTCTAGGATTATATGAGGGATTTTGAGAGGATAATTGGTCATGTTTTGACCAAGAAAAATGGCTCTTTAGGTGTGATTTGGAGTGCAGGGGAAGTACCCTTTTAAAATAGAGGTGATGGTCACTTTAAGAAATGCTTGAAATATTATTTTATATAAAATAATTTACTGCCTATAATGGCTCTAAATTAATTTATTTAGAGTATTAGGTGGTTATGGGTTACAATAATCCCATAAAATAGGTTTTAGACAAGTTTAGGATATCTTTTTAATATTATCATTTAGATTTAACTCTTAGTTAAATTGTTTTACTTTTACATTTTCTTCAAGTATTTTTATATTACATAGTTAATAAACATACTATAAAATTCCAAGAGAACCTAGAGTGGTTAATTAATGACATATATTTCATTATAGGAGTCATTTTTCCAATATGTTTATTTTCTGGACTATTATGTAGTTTAATAATATAGTATTTTTTTTAAAACTCATTTATGTCAATTTTGACAGTATTTGGTATTTAGATTTTTTGAGAGTCATAATAACATGATTACTTCAAAAAAAATTCATTTACTCTACCTTAACAAATCATAATAAGCTATAGAATTAGTTTAATGCATCAAAATTATCAATTTACATTTACTTTAATATTTATAATATCAATTATTTTAATATTTCATTAATAAGATAATTACTGCATCAGTATTGTGTCATAAATAAATTTATTTATTTAATGTATAAAAATTATAAATAAATAAAAATTGTGTATGAAATTTCTTTATCTTCCTAATTAATATTTATATTGTAATTAATTTTATGTATAACCCTATATTAAAAATAGTTTAGTTATTAAATAGTTATTTTAAAACTTTTAACTCTTCTTTTAAATTAAATAATAATAAATGTCATAATCTAATACAAGTTGACCAAAAGGATCATATTTTGATCCTAATGTTGCTTTTGGTCTATATACACATATCCAATAGAATGAGGATGTGTCTTAGGGTAATTATAATATAATTCTTACTTTTAATTTCCATATTTACTTTTAACCGTGGAAAATAAAATTGAAAAGTTATTATTCACCAAAAATTAATTTAGTCTTATTGAACAAACATTTAATTATTTATGTCAACCGTGTCTCTAGGATTTTTGAAATTCAATTCACAGAGTCAGTAAATTACGTTTTATGCAAATTTGTAAAAGCTCATAGAAGGTTGGTAAAAGACGTTAAAAAGTTCAATAAAATATTATATATCTAATTTTTTTATAAAATGACCCCAATGAATTAAATTGATCATATGTAAGTATTATATTTTTTTTATCTTAAAATAAATTTAAATATAATAAAAAATTATTTTAAAAAAAGTTGGTTTTAAACAATAACATAGTGTTTTTCCCTATTCATCAAAAATTGAATGTTTTCAGAAAAATATCAAAAAACAACCCAAAGATAATTTTAATATTACAAATTCAAAAATAAATTCTATTTTTCCAAATTCAAAATATAGAAGTTTCATTTATTAAATTAAAATTAATTCCCATTTTCCAAACCAAAAAGTGTGTTTTTAAAATATAAAAACAAGCAAATGATTGACACATGTTTATGTCAAATTTAAATGAGAAATTACTTATAATGACCTAAATTGTATTAAATGATAAAAATATAATGTAATTATACCTCCAAATCATTAAAATTAAAAATTAATGAATATAAATTATTTGGATTAAAAAGGTTTTCTTAAATTAATATTTGGTAATTTTCACTACTAATCAAAATATGAAAGTTATCAGAAAAGTTCAAAATATTTAACCAAAATAAATACCTAAATCCTACTTCTAAAGATGAATTTAATTACCTTAAATTGAATATATATAGAAATTTGAAATATTGGTTTTATAAATGGTTAACCATTAAAAGGCAGTAAATTTTCATTTTCTTAAAAACATTTATTTTATCAGAAAATAATAAAGTTGTTCTTATATTATGTCTAAAAAAAATAATATGGATCCTATAATTTTATTTATTATAAAAAATTTAAATTTTCATTAATTCTATTCATAACTACTTTTTTGTAGGGCTACTTTGGTAAGTCGTAGTGCGCTTGAACTCGGTGTTGCGTGTAGTGCAAGTTGTTGAATTAATTTGAAAAGACAATGTACTATGAAATCATGGGGTGTTTCATTCTCCCCCTTTATATAAATTTCATCCTCCCAATTTTAAAATTTTTATCAAAAATAAAATTTTAATAATATAAAAATACCTTTGTGGAAAACGAACATAAAAAATTGGGTTAATAAAATTTATTCATAATAAGAGGGAAAGGGAAATGAAAAAGTCACCACCAAGTTATGATCTCAATTAAGAGAAAATTGGTGGTAATTAGAGACACATAATTGGATGAAAAGTTTAAATATTTATAAGGAGTTAATGAGGTTATCACCCACAAACAATTGTAAAATTGAGGGCCACAAACCCATCAATATATGATGATTTAATATATAATCGGTTGAACAAAACATAATGTATTAGGATAAAACAATTTTGGTTTTAATGTAACTTAACTAATATTTAAAATTAATTTATTCATAGAATAACAAGATAAAATATACATGACATGTATATTTTCATCATTCAACTACTTCTTACCACAAACTCATCATTCACTCCAAAAGATAATATAATTCAAAAATATTATATTTATCCTAATAGTATAGGGTTACGAAAATAATGAATTTATAATTCATTTTTCAGAATATTTAAAAAAACAACCATATACAAACTAGGAAATCATGTAGGATAGTGTTTGGTGATTCACCCTTGTAACCCTTTGGATGCAGGTTCAAGTCTTGCAGCCTTGCCGGACGCAACGAGTTGTCGCCCAACCTCCGGGATGTCCTTTTAATAACAACACAAAAATAATATTAAGAAATTATTTAACCTTAACAACAAAATCCAATGTCAACCATAATACATTCCAATGTTTAGACATTCTAAAATACTTTTCTCCAAACTCACAGTCCATGAGTTATAAGGAAGGAAAACATAATGAATATCTTTTTTCCCACGTAATAACATTTGAATACTTTAATCATGTTTTATATTAAAACATGTTAACCCCCTGAATTACCATGAATCCTTTTTTCTAACATCCATTATACCTTATTCTTTATAAAATACTAGATATAGACCTTATATACAAAAATTGTGTAATCTCCAACAATAATGGAATAAACAATCAATTAACTAGTTTGAAATTAGTAATAAATATTGAATATAATTTATCTAAATCAACAATATCATAATACCAAATCCATAACTCAGTATCAGAACCATATTATGTTTTATCTTTCAATCAACAATGTATTTTCCAAAAAGTTTAAATTTCTATTGGTTCAAATTTCTTAGAACAATATGATCTCAAATCATCAATGAAATAGTATTGCGGTACAATCCTCATTTACTTCCATAATTCATATAAATAGTACATCATTGATACAACACTCAATTGGAATAATTCATTAATAACAACATAATAACAGTAGTAATTCCACATCATCAATGGAAATTTCATAACATTATTATTATCCAATATCATCATTTGGGGCATACACTGATTATTTTTAAATTATTTCCCATAGTGTCCTAACTACTTGAAGGTGAAGCATTATACATTGGAAACTGTTTTCATACCCATGAAATCACGTACATGGAGTCCTTTTCCACCACAGTTATAAGAAACTCACATTCCCTTCATGCATTTACCAAGTTTATTCTTTCCATAGTTATCAAAAATGATAAATTCCTTCTATCCCTCTTCCAATTATCTATTTTATCTCTACAATTCTTTTTTTCTCTTTCATCCCATCAAAGCCATTAGACATAGAAAATTCATTACTTATCTTATTAACAAAGGGAACTATTTTTAATATTATGATAATATGTTGGAGACTATTTAAATGTTGGCTTAATACCATGAATGATATGATAATTCATACTCATTGTATCATTTGTATTATTGGGGTTCTCATTCCATCTACTAGACACCATTTCTAAACAATGGAATACAATAAAAATGATTATCAATCACAATAGATAATTCCAAAATTTTAAAATACCTAATGTAAATTGAAAAAATTATGCATATAATCTATATTCAAAAAACAATGTTTTCTTTTTGGAATTATTTACTCTAAAATCATTCATAAAAACTTATAAAGAAAATGTGAATTATCATAAGAATATCTCCCGGGAGTGTCATAACCAAGAGTGTGGTAAGGCCCATAGTTGTATACCTGGAAACCCTAGTTCAAACCCAACACTCCTTTTCACATTTTTTCACTTTTAGGTACATCTATGCCAGAGCTATCTCTACCTAATTGTATCTTGATAGGGATGTATTTTGGGGAAAATACTCAAAATCGATACATTACAAATATTCTAGGATGTTACTCTATACTAATCCTCAAATTATATATTAGGGTATTGTACTCTAATCAGTGTTTTTCAAAATATAGTATCCAAGGTTGTTATTAAGAATCCACAGATACCAACTATAATGCCCTCGAACCTAGAATCCCGGAGCCGGTGCATTATTTTAATACATTATAATGATTACATGGAATCAAGTCCTGAAGGACCGATCAGTTTACCAATCTTAGAAAATAGATTAAATATATAAACATTACATTACAATTTCTAAAATATAATAAAACATAGATTATACTTTGAAATTAAATTAATATTATCATTTAAACTTGAATATAAATCATATTACACTTCTTGGTATCCGGGGAAAATAAACCATTAGGAAGGGGTCATCTCAGATGCTCTGTAAGGGTAAATAATTCAGCCGAAGCAATAAACTTTTATGGAATGATGTGTAATAAAATCAACGACCTTTTAATACAAAAAAATGATCATAATATAGTGAATATATATCACACATTACCATATAAACATGTACAATGATATTATACTTGTCGAATAATCACATGTAATAACTATTTTAATAATGAGGGATTGCCTAATACCTGACATCATGACCACATAGTCAAGGCCTCATGCCAAGACTACAGATAATAATTTTGTCAAGGCCTTGTTCCATGAAACTTTTTTTTCTCATGAGACCTACCAATGCATTTAGGGGCTATAGCAGGACCCTCCCATCAGTTACTATGTCCTCTTCATTCCTCATATGAAACTGTTGAAACATAACATAGACATTCGTATTATAACTACCATACAAAATGTCAATTCGTCAACCGTAAACCATAAAAGGTATAAAAATAGATCATCCATAGTCCAGAATATAATAACTCATTTAATACAATATGGAAGACTTTATTATAGTAAGTCAACATAAATCAAGAAAAATATACAGTAAAGGATTTTGACATTATTGAAAATGATCAGTAAATATATTTGAGAGAAATATCTCTTTTGTGAAAATAATTTAAAGTAACACATTTATAGATGAAGTAATTTGAAAGAGATATATGAATCAAATTTACCCATACTACTTTGAATATTTTTAAATTAATTATAAATTCAAAGCATTAATGTCCATTTAAATAAATCCTTGAAATATTTTCGAAAACATGGACATTAATTAAAAGGATTTAAAAAGATAAATATTTAAAACATTTAAAATTGCGATCTAATTAAATAGACCCTCACCTAAATCCTTAAATGATTCTTTTTGAAAACATTCTTAAAAATATAGTTATCAATGATAAATATGTCCCCGTAAATACTTACACATAATCAATCTAGGATAATAATGATATTGAGGAAATAACCTTTACCTTGCACATTTCTTTTGTCCAGGGTACGCTTATCCTCCAGAATAATGACCATAGTATGTTAATAAATTTTACTAGAATAATATTTATATTTATTGCCTCAAACATGATTCATTTATGACTATATAATACCAATTTAATAATGATTTTCAATGTTAAATTAACATTTTAGGTAATAATTTCTTTCTTTATCGTACATGTTTTAAATTTTTATTCTTGATCATATTATTTAGATCATGATTTAAATACATCCATGATATAAAAAATGATTTATATATAATAAATATTTATAATTAGAATAAGTATAATATATAGATATATGATATGGAAAAAACCCTTATGGAGACGGTAGGTCGTACTTACGCATATATGTTGTTTCTATTTTCATATCATATTGAATGGAAGTATCTGAATAAGATAAATATAAATAAATATATATATAGTCAATATCATTATTAATTGATACATTACATTCTTATTAATATTCATCATTTTTATTACCATCGTTGAATGGTGAACGTGGAATATAATCTCATCGTGTCCTGGAGACGTCAAAGTCGTACGTACCGACGAGTGACGATATCATTTCGTTAATGATTAAAAGGTGCGGAATTGGATGGAATATTAATTATTCATAAACATTATAAAGATATTTTTATTATTTATATTCATATTACTCATCATTATATTCATCCAAATTACTTAGTTTTGAACAACAAATTACACGACAGGGTGGAGATAATAATAAGTACATACGAAAGAGGGATAGAATAATGAATATGGTTGTAACATATTTATATTAAAATAAAAAATTGAAAAAGTTATTGGAATTATTATTTTGGTATCGAAATAAAAAAAATGAGAATGCGGATGAAGATAAAAAAATTGAAATGGGTGATAAAATAGTTACGTCTTCTTCGCTTGTTTCCTTTTGATTTGAACAAAATTGTTCTATAGGTTGCCTTTCGGCTCAATTAAATTCCTCTAAATTTAAGTAAGGGATTTTGGGAGTATATTTGGGCAGGGGATGTCTAGGAATGATGGATTTGTTTGTGTGATTTTGAGATAAGGGTATGTACCATTTTTTAAGAGAGGTGAAGGTCGCTTTAGGTAATGTTTGAAATATTGTTTTATAATAGAATAATTTCCATTTTATAGGGAATTTGAATGAATTTAATTCAATACATAGGTGGTTATGGTTCGAAATACTCTAAACCAGTTGGTTTCAGACATGTTTAGGATAATATTTTTACCTTATCTTTTCGATTTAACTCTTAGTTAAATCGTTTAACTTTTACAATAACTTCTTGTATTTTTAAATTACATGTTTAATAAACATACAATAAAATGCAAAGGGAACCCCAAGTGGATTATTAATGACATAAAAATCATAATAAGAGTCCTTTGGTTTAAACATAGATTTTATAAAAATTATATATTTTAATAATATAGTATTTGATTTAAAAACTTATTTATGTCAATTTTGACACAATTTGTTATTTTGTTTTTTTTCAAAGACACAAAATCATGATTACTTCGAAAAAAAATTCATTGAATCAACCATAACATGTCATATTAACCTATAAAATTATTATAATGCATAAAAATATACAATTTATATTTATTTGGATAATTCTAATATCAATTATTTTAATCATTCATTAATAAGGTAATTAATGCATTATTATTGTGTCATAAATAAATTTAATTTTATAATTCCTAAAAATTATAAATAAAATACCTTTATGTTTTTAATATTTTTATATTTATAATGAAAATTTATAGTGGAATTCATTTTATGTATAACCCAATATTAAAAAGCATTTACTTACTAATCATTGAATTTGACACTTCTAACTTTACTTTAAATAAAATAACAATAAATTTCCTAATCAAATACAAGTGAAAAAAGGATCATATTTTATTCCTATGGTTGATTTTAAACTAAATACACTTATCTAATATAATTTGGAAATGTGTCTGGGTAATTATAATAACATGTTTACCTTTAATTACCCTATTTACTTTTAAATGTGGTAAATAAAATTCCAAAGTTACTATTCACAAAAAAATATTTTCATTCTTCTGAAAAAAATTTACATAATGATGTCTACCGTGTCCCTCATATTTTTGAAATTAAATTCACAAAATCTATATAATTATTTTTTATGCAAATTTGTAAATGCTTTTATAAGGTGGGTTAAAGTTAAAAAGATCAATAAAATTTTATATATAAACTTTTATTATCAAATGGCTCAAATAAATTACATTGAACTTGTATAGGTATTATATATATATTTTTACTTAATGTTAAATTTAAATAAAATAAATAATTATTTAAAAAAATCGGTCTTAAACAATAAAGTAGTGTTTGTCCCTATTCATAAAAAATTTAATGTTTTCAGAAAAATACAAAAAATTCACCCTAATCTAATTTTTATATTCCAAAATCACAAATTAATTGAATTTTTCCAAATTCAAAACATATAAGTCTCATTAATTAATTTAAAATTATTTCTCATTGTCAAAACCAAAAATGGGATTTTTAATAAGTAATAACAATCAAAAGATTGACATGTGTTCATGTCAACTTTAAATGTGAAATTACTTATAATGACCTAAATTGTATTAAATGATAAAATTATGATCTAATTATACTTTCAAACCATTCAAATTCATAATTTATCACTATAAATTATTTCAATTAAATAACTTGTTTTCAATTAAAATTTAGTATTTTTCACTATTCATAAAAATATAAAAGTTATCAGAAAAATAGGAAAAATTTATCCAAACTAAATATTTATTTCTCGCATATATAGAATAATTTAATTTCATTAAATTTAACATTAAAAAGTGTCAAATATTGGTTTTAAAATGGGTTCTCCATTAAAAGGAGGAAAAATTATATTTTTTTAAAAATACTTCTTTTATCTGAAAAAGTGAATATGATCTTATATTATGTCTACAAAAAACATTATATAGATTCTAAAATTATATGGAGTATATAAAATTTAAAATTCAGTTAACACAATTCATAACCGCTTTTGTAATGTCATGTTTTGTAACTCGTGGTTTGTTAAAACTCGGTGTTTCATGTGTCGTATGTTATTGAATTACATTGAAGTTATAACATACTATGAAATCTAGGGGTGTTTCATTTTATCCCATTTAATTATGGGGGTTTATTAACATTGATTTAAAGGGACATTAATTATGAAGTATAATTTAATGTGGTGAGGACTAATAACATATTTAAAATTTAATTCATACAAATATGACCATATAACATGTTTTTTATCATAATTTGATATATGATGCCATAAAATTTTAATCATGAAGCCTAGAAAAGTATTCATCCCATTTAAGGTCATGGAACAAAGTCAATGTAATCATTTTAACATCTTATAGATGGGATGTATTATTGCCGTGTGACGTTTAATTCCCCACAACTAGGATGATTGTTGTGTGATTACATGAAATAATTCTTAGAAAAATGTGTATTGGTTGGATTTGTGATGATTTACCCATCCATTGAGATTAAGAAATAATATCCATTATAGTGTACCATATTTATGGGGTAAGGTCCCTCCCACATTTGATGATACATTAGAGGCATCATTCCTGGTATCATTGCAGTTCTGTGGACCAATACTGTTTCTCCGTGGAGGAATGAATATTGGTAGGAATTTTGATTAAGGCTCACACTATATTATTTTTATAGACATCCATTTGATGAATGGTGGGAAATATTTTTTTAATCCAGCATTTATTATTCATAATGTCTTTTTTGGACATCTCATCTACAGAAGGACTATCATAGATGGACATACAGAGTGATGATAATTGAACTAAAATTGGTGGGACTTCTTTTGTTTAGAATATATACGAGTATGGGGTCACCCATGTGGTAGTATGGGTTGAAATCTAGTAAGCCCATAATGCATGAATGATATTTTCTAGGTTGGAATTATTATCTTTTCCCAAAATCATACGGATTATTTTCAACAGGGTCTTGTTGATGTGCTCTATCGAACCATTAGCTACTTCCATATATCATGATGAATGTATGTATTATATATTTTACTCCTAATATAATATTCCTACATCAACAAAAAAATTACTATCATTTTCCATAAATATTTAATGAGGGACACCATATCATTTAATGATATTATATTTGATGAAACTAACGGTTCTTTAGGCCCCATCTTATTTAAGGGTTATCACATCTACTGATTTAGAGAACATATTATGGGAAATAAATAATTATTTAAACTGGTTGTCCGTAACTAGATTGTGTGGGCCCATAATGTCTATTCACAACAAGGATAATGGATAAAAGTATTTAAAATTATATTGAAACTCTCGGGGTGTATGGATAATGTTATAATGCACGTGGTAGGAATGACATTTCATGGTGAATTCTATAAAACACTTTTTCATTAAAGGAAATAAGTACTGAAGCCTTTTTATTCCATTAGAAATCATATATCATAACTGCTGGAAAAAACAGGCTCCAGAAAGTTCTTCATATATAATATCTCTAGTCTCTTCTTTATAAAAAATGAGAAATATTCCATTAAAAAAACATTTATAGTGGGATTAATAGTAATTTGGGCCATTATAAAGAGTGAAATTGACTATTTTCCATCTGATTTTCTATTTCATAACTCTCTCCAACAAGAGAAATCCACAATAAAGGTAGTATATTATTGTCATCATACACCCAGTGGTATGGTCATATCATTCATGTATGAGTTTGATTTCATTGATCTCCACTATTCTAACTTTATGAAAAGGCGATATCATCAGGTGATGTTCAATGCTGATGATTGATTCATCATAATTTGGATATGAAAAATCATTTTCATCATTCACTAATGCATCATTCTAGGTATTATGTGAATGAGGGATGAGATTTAATGTTTTTTTCTAAGGGTAATTCTATTATTAAATAGCATTCATAGTCAAATAATGGGATTAAGTCATCTTTCTCTATGGAATATTACATATTGATCTACTTGATTACCATATATGAGTAACCTTTCACCACCAGGTGGTCCATCAGGACTTGGAGTGCATGTTTGAAACCTAAAATGGGGACTTGATATTTCAAATTAGTGATGGTAAAATATTCTGATAACAGGAAGGAAAATGGTAATACGACATTTTTTAGGGAGACAAGCACAATTTCATACCCATAATTGTTGAGATTAATATCTTCTACTCAATTTCATGTAGGAATCCTATTCACACCATCAAAATATATTTCCTAATGTTGGGGGTATCCTGAAAATAGAATATATATTTATATTGAAACTCACTATTTAATTATGTAACTTTAGTAGGCATGTTTTATTTATGAAAGTACACCCAGGCCTGGCTTTTCAGTACTTTATATTGAACAAATTTTATATCAAACTACAACATAATAACAACCAAACATGATAAACATCTTATCAATATCGAATTACAGATTATTTATTTGAGTGGTCTTTTTATTGATAAAAATTAGACCTTGTGGATCAGAATGGAGTTATATATCTCCTTAATCATGAAGATTAACCCCACATAGCTCATCTTGATATCTGAATAATGAGTCCCCACATAGAGCATGGTTTGACTGAGATAATAATGGTTATTTTCATTTATAGCATCATTCTTTTGCATGTGGAAGGTGCCCAATCATCACTCCAGGAACTTCACACATAGAATGATTGTCCCTCCTACAAGGGAAGGAATTAATACTAGCATGATCTGTATTTACTTCTTGGGGTTATCAAACTCCTCTTCGAAGTCAGTTGTCCACTTATATGTGACCCATTACTTCATTAATTTAGTTAACAGAATACACTATCCTGAATGGTTAGATATGAAGTGTAAGATGTTGGACAAGAGTCCATTAATTTCATTCCACACATTAAGGTTTTAAAGAGGTGAAATTCTAAGGAAATAATTTTTCTCTTTGGGTCATCTTTGATGTTGAGATGGTGGACAACATAGCTGAGAAACATCCCCTATGTTTCCTCAAAATCAAATTTTATGGGGTTCATCTCTAGGCTATGTTATCATATTCTATGGGAAATAGATTCAATTGAATCCAATTAATCATTAGTTTTATTGGAGTAGACCAATAGATTGTAAAAATTACATTCAACAATATTCCTAAGGATTGGATTGAATATGCAGTGCATGGAACCATGATATGTGGTACTGATGTTCGTCATGACAAAAGGATTTACCGGGAAAAAGAATAATACATGGGAAATTTAAAGACGGTGGATTGTAATTCTCATGGGGCCTATTGAATTTTGATTTAAATTGAATATCCATCCACTAAGGATAAGTGATGGTAACTAGCCATTGCATCAATGAAGATATATATGATTCAAACTAGTAATTTATCATTGAGACAATGCCAATAGAGATATTTGAAGTCAAAGAAAACATTAATTTTACCATTTTTTTTCATTACTACCACATTGTCAATTGTCTATTTTGGATATTGTACCACTCATATGATTTTATAATAGATGATATTATCCACTTTAGCCATTTATTTGTAGGCATAACTCTATTGTGTCCTTCTAGGTGGTTGTTTTTAGGCCCAATGAACATTATGAAAACCCAAGTGATGGGTGGGATCCTCAAGGTCATGGAATAGATTTTCATTCAAACTGTAGGAAAAAATCTCATTGTTACATTAGGAAAAATTTATATACATAAATTTCATTCGAATATATGGTTCTCTTGATCATATAGGGCCATGAATCTTCATCCGTAACTAAATTTATATCTTTATGTTCATCCATTGTGGTAGATAATTATTCCACAAATATGGTGGGTTCATCCAAATTGTATTATTCATATTCTCATTACTTTCACTTTACATATACCACCACTTCATATGTGGTAGATTATGATGCATGATTCTCAGAGTTAGGTGAGGAGTCATCATTTATACATTTATAAGATGAAGAAATCATTTTTTGATAAATGAATTGCATAAGGACCATTTGGATATCCAAATAAGAGAAGAGGGACTGAGATTGGGAAATACATGTATTATTCCATTTATAAGAAAACCTCATCTATTCAAGCTAATGATACATGGGTAATATAATCATTGGGGGGTGTAATTAAAAAAATTTCATCCAGGCTTTCATTACTATTCAGAGAGTAGTCAACTTCTCCTCAACTATCTGGTTTTTTCATTAAAACTAACATTATGGATGTATATGAATGGGTTCTTGAATTCAGTTCCACTCCATAAATTTGATTGATAGTAAGCACGTAATCTCCACTGATCTACATGAATGTATCATATTGGATTATATCTAGACCATTCAATGTATTGATTTGAGAAACAATATCGACCAGGGATAGTTTTCCATCTGTTTCGCACAGAATCCGGGGATGACCTCCTGGACGGGAGATTCAAACGTTCCGATCGGTTTCTAACGGGTTTGTTCGTAGAACTGGTAACATCCAATGATTCCACATCCGTTTGGACCTACTTTCCAAAGGCAGGCGCTCATTAGCTTGTGGACTAATGAGGCTTAGGAATTTGCATTGGTCGATAGGATGGGAGGTCGGACTCATCACACCTTTTTGAGGGGAATTATTGTCTACTCCGGGACTCTCTTTATATATTTAAGTTATGTTCATGAATCCTTATTATATTACCAAGTATAAAATGAGCTTTCCTTTAGTTTTAACAATCAATGATTAAATATGCAAGACATATAGAGAATCTTTTATATGTATTCGAGGTTCTCCATCAATAGAGAATCATCTATATCTGTTTAGAGATTCTTGGTCAATGGTATCCTTCAAAACATTTATATAAAAGTCTCTTGGTCATTATGATGGCCAGGCTGGTTTTAAAGCCACTCAGTGGGGCAATTGAAGTTTATCGTCATTCAGAAGTACATGGATTATTTCAAATTTGGGATCGAACCCATAAATGGGCTACCTACATATCCTTTGTTTTGAAAAAGGAATCAGAACCCACGTAGTTCGAGAAATAGAGTATGATGTTTATGATTGATGGCTCAATATTGAATGTCATAATTACTTTTACACTCTATGCTCACGTGAGTCATGCTCGGTGTGAGAAACAAGAGGTATTGGTAAAATTTAGACAATTGTGCCATGAAAGATGCAATCATAAGAATTTGTTTGGGGCTTATGTATGGATGACTGCCCATATAGATGAAGGTTTAGGATTTACTTTTAGGGAGAAATTCCATGAACAGGGTCCATAAAGTTATATGTTCTTCATGGAGATTTGAATACTCTAATCTTGGGGCTTACTCCTAAGGAGGATGCCCAAGTTAGGAGGGGACTTATGATGGGGTTTTACTCCTGAAAAGGAAACCCAAATCAAAGGTAAATTATGACTGGTTAAGAGATATTTAAGGGGACTTGGGGCTTATTCCTGAAAAGGAGACCCAAGGTTATGACTGAGTCTTATTCCTAAAAAGGAGACCCAGGTTAGGGGACTTGGGGCTTATTCTTTAAAAGGAATCCCAAGGTTATGACTGAGTCTTATTCCTGAAAAAGGAGACCCAGGTTATGACTGAGTCTTATTCCTGAAAAAGGAGACCCAGGTTAGGGATTAAGGTTTGGGGCTTATTCCTGAGGAGGATTCCCATTTTGAGGTTGGGGCTTACTCCTAAGAAGGATTCCAAAGTTAAAGAATTATGATTGGGGCTTACTCCTGAGGAGGATTCCCAAGTTAAAGGTTTTATCACTGGGGATTATTCTTGAAAAAGGAGACCCAGGTTAGGATTCTATCATCTTAAAGGATGAGGTTGAATGAATGAACTCTCCGTATTTTAGTGACATAAGGATATTTAAATCACTAGACTTTGAGAGAGATTCCACAGAATTCCTTTCAGATAAGAAAGTCAAATCAAGAAATCATGCCATAAATGGCTTTGAATAGTGTCTTGAAGACTGAATCTTGAAAAGGAAATGTGAAATGGCTTAAGAGGGGTAAAAATGGGCAAGATGGGAACCCAAAAAGATAGGGGCGCGCAAGTCTTGCAAGGCGCGCAAGTCTTCCGTGGGCGCACAAGTATTGGTCGCGCAGGTATATCTGCGCGACACATAGTGTACTTGCGTGATTTTCAACCAGCATTGAAATACTTGAGCGACTCTTTTTTAAACCCTTTAGAATGTTCTCGAGGTTCTTCCAAAAAAGGAACACGCAAGTTATATTGAAGAAAATAAGTCGGTGCGCAAGTGTTTGATCAGTTTCAACACATAGGCCTTCCTTCTTCTCTTTAGATCTTCCGTTCTAGGTAAGAAATTACCTTAGAAGTGTTCCGGAAGCTTTGAGAAGAGACTTGGGCGTCGGGAGCTTCAATCCGAGTTTCTAGAAAAAGATCCTCTCGAATGGGGGGCCCACAGGGTCTATTTATAGGCAAAAGAAGACCCCGGGCGGTTACCGGGCGGTTATCACTTAGGTCGCGCAAGTCACTTGCATGACCATAAGGCGTCGCGCAAGTACTTGCACGACCACTAGGCGGCGCGCAAGTGTACTTGCGCGACCATGAGGGAACTTGCGCCTATGGGCAATGTTCTCCTAGTTCATCCCTTTGTCGATTTTTGATGTTTCTTCAAAGGATGAATCACATTGAGCTAAGTTATTCCCCTTTTCCGATCATTAGATTCTGTGACGAAAGGAGCGTCAACATAAGTCCCCCCTCAGAGTTGGATCCGGAAAAAATGAGGATTTGACTCTGAGGAAATTGAATACATTCAAAGGAAAAGGGGGCGCGCAAGTCTTCAGGGCACAGAGGGCAGCACGCAAGTGTGCTGGAACTTGACTTTTATTCAGAGTTCCTTTGTCTTTTTTGTGGGCAGTTTAAAGTCATTCACGCCGGACATAAAGGGGCTAATGTTTAGGGTCGAAATATCTTTGACCAAAATGGATTATAATTGACACAATTCCTTGAATGTTCATCTGAAAACATACTACCATACTCAAGTATGAAATAAAATATGTAAACTATGGCTTTAAGAATATTTGAATATGAGGAATGATATGAAAAAGAGCTTAAAGTCATTTAGAAGAAGTAGTTTCCAAGAATGAAGTTACTATTATTTAACAAAACCCGTTAGGGGGTTGAAATATGCAGGGCCACCTATGGGAATTGGCTGCATGGTCAAATAAATAGTATCTTTCGGCTGACAAGTCTGTTATGTGGACTGTTTATGAAAGGCCACCTATGGGCACGTGCTGTATAGTCAGGCAAAAGAACTCTCAGAAATTTACTTTCCTAGTGCTAAAAGCCAGTGAAAGTTTAAGGAGATTCAAATTTTCTAAATTATAGAGATTTTTGTATGGAAAGAGGTACTTGAATATGGAGAAGATATTTCCGAACAAGAACATCGAAGAACTGGATGAATATCACTCCTACGAAGGTCTGACCCAAACGTAGGGAAGAAGAATAAACAATAGACATGAATACTTTCAGATCATGAAAAAGGATATGGGACAAATATGTTAAGGATGGCTATTATTTGAGGATCCCTACATACTGTCGTTTAAGACAAATAAGGACAAAAGAGGCATTCTTCCCAAGAATGAAATTACTATTATTTAACAAAACCCGTTAGGGGGTTGAAATATGCAGGGCCACCTATGGGCATTGGCTGCATGGTCAAATAAATAGCATCTTTTGGCTGACAAGTCTGTTATGTGGACTGTTTATGCAAGGCCACCTATGGGCATGTGCTGCATAGTCAGGCAAAAGAATTCTCAGAAGTTTGACATTTTTGTGACTAGAATTCATGAAAAATGGTTATGAAGATCTGAAAATATTTAAGGTTAGGATTATAACACATAAAGATGGGTATTGTCCAATGTATATAGAGATACATAGGTCAATGATAACCATAATCATGTTGTGGCTGGGTCCTGAATTGCAATTTGGACTTCACTATGTATCTCATAAGAATGAGAATCAAGCCATACGTAGTTCTTGAAATGCAGTTTAACGTCGTGCAGGACGAAGGTATGAGTGATCTTAGTTTAGGGTCATAGAATTCGGACCATAATAATGAATACACATTGTGTGTTTTCATGAGGACTTTTCAGCCAAGGGACTAAAAGTGAAATTTGGGGTTAGGCCCAAAAGACTTGGGACTGGATTCGAGGGACACTCGAATGTTCTTACGTATCCCATAAGGATGGGAATCAAGTCCACGTAGTTCTAGAACTACCCTTTGTACAAATTTGGTTCGTACATGTGAAGGGTGAAATGGGACTTTAGTGCAATGATGGTTTAACCTGAGATAAAAAGTTTAGGCATTACCATGTATGCACGTAGTCTTTTGAAAATGAAAACCATGATTGAAAAATCAATGTCAATAATAGTTCTCTCTCAAATGAGGAAATCAAAGAATATTGTAGTTTATTGTCGTACCAGACAAAAGTGTTGTATAGTTTAACGTCATATAACAAGGACGAAAGTGAATCAATGTAAAGATATTGATTCCAGGGGCGGTTTCACAAATCAACATCATATGAGGTTGTGGTGAACCGATGTGAAGATATTGTTTTTGGGCTTGAACCCTGGGAGGTTTCCTACATACCCAGCCTGGAGGGCGAGGATCAAAGTCTATGTAGTTCAATTAAAGAATGAATTAATGATCAAGTTGTTCTTGTGGACAATGATCTAATAAATAAAAAAATTGTTGGGACTTACACATGGTTAATGGCTCAAAGGGAATGTTATGGTTTATGTTCGCTCTAAGCTCACGTGAGTCATACTCGGTGTGAGAAACAAGAGGTAATAACAACCTTAACGATGCACAGTTTAATGTCATGTAGGACATAAAAAAGGGACTATGCAGTTTAAAGTCTTGCAGTTAGGACTATTGGTGCTGCACAGTTTAGCGTCATGTAGTTAGGACGATGGGGATAAAATAGTTTAACGTCATATTGGATGAAAGGGGGACTGTGCAGTTTAATGTCATGTCGTAAGGACAAAATAACACACCATTTATGTCATGTTGGATGAAAGTGTGAATAGTTTAAGGTCATATGCATGGACCGTGGATGGTGCAGTTTAATGTCATGCTGGACCTTTGATGATTATATAATTTAACGTCTTTTCGGACGTGAGGGACTTTTATATAGTTTAGCGTCATGTAGTTTAGGACGTCACAGTTTAACGTCTTGCTGGACATAAGGGATTTGCAAATAGTTTATGGTCATATACATGGACCAGGGATGATGCAGTTTAAGGTCATGCTGGACGGTTTAGGGAACTGTTTCACAGTTTAATGTCGTGTGGGACGAAGTTGCAGTTTAAAGACATACTAGACCATTGCTGAATAGTTTAACGTCATATAGCAAGGACGAACTGGTGCTGTACAGTTTAAAGCCATGTAGCTTGGACTAAGGTGAACCAATATGAGGATATCAGTTCTGGGGACTTTTTATAGTTTAACGTCATGCTGGACGATGAAAGTGCCACACAGTTTAATTTCATGTTGCTAGGACAAAATATAGTTTAATGTCATCTCGGACAAAATATAGGATCTTCTGTATAGTTTAATGTCATGTATATAGGACATCACAGTTTAACGTCTTGCTGGACATTATAACAGTTTAATGTCATGTTGGACAAAAGTATGATCTAATGTGATTGTTTTGGATCTGGGAACAATATTTTGTGTTTATAAAAAATACTTCTTCAGAAATCTGGCATTAGTTGGAGTCGTGATGTGTTCTCCATCCATTGAGATCAGAGAATACACTCCATTGGAGTAGACCTTATGTATTGAATAAGGTCCTTCCCATTTGGATCAAGCTTGGGAGGCTTCTTTCCTGGTATCATTGGTGCTCTGAGAACCAATACCAATTCTCCCTGAATGAATGAACGAAGACGAACTTTTTTGTTAAAAGCTCGTGCTATCCGATTCTGATAGATTTCCAAGTGGTGCAAAGTGCACAATCTTTTCTCATCTAACTGTTCCAATTCATTCAACCGCTTTTGGGATTGCTCATCTGTTGATAATTGATCACACATGGCTGTTCTGAGTGAGGGAAATTGAACTTTAATTGGAAAGACTGCTTCTGTTCCATATACCAATGAATATGGAGTAGATCGCGTTGCATTGAGAGTGGTAGTCCGATAAGCCCATAAAGCATGAAAGAGTTTATCAGGCCATGACCTCTTATCTTTATCCACCATCTTTTGCAGTATATTTGAAAGAGTCTTGTTGAAGGCCTCTATTTGGCCATTAGCCGCTGCATGATATCGAGATGAATGGTTGGATTTAATGTTGTATTCTTGATACAATTTCTTTACCTCAAAAGAATAGAATTTGGTGTCGTTGTCTATCAATATGGTATGAGGGACACCAAATCTAGTAATGATGTTAGACTTGATGAAGCTAACAATGCATTTACAACTGACTTCTTTGAGAGTTACTGCCTCTGCCCATTTGGAAAAGAAATCAGTAGCAGTAAGAATGTACTTGAACTGCTTGGCCGTAGCTGAAGGGTAAGGTCCCACCACACCCATTCCCCATGTGGAAAATGGCCATGAATATTTAGCTGTATGAAGCAACTCTGGAGGTTGATGAATGAAGTTGGCATATACTTGGCATGAATGACACTTCTTTGTGAAATTAACACAATCTTGTATCATTGAAGGCCAGAAGTATCCAAGCCTTCGAATTTGATCAGACAATCTATGTCCAGACTGGTGGGCACCACAGACTCCTGCATGCACTTCTTTTATGACAGCCATTGTCTCTTCACCATCAATACATCTGAAGAGAACTCCATCAAAACCACGTTTGTAGAGAATTTTCTCGAGGTGGTTTGGACCATCATAAAGAGTAAAATTGACCACACGTCGCCGAATTTGTTCTTTCTCGGCTCTATCAGGTGGAAGTGTTCCATTTTGAAGGTATTCCTTGATAGGTGACATCCATCCTGTAGTATGACCATACGGTTCAGGAATGGGACTAATTTCATTAATTTCCTCTGTTCTGACTTGAACATAAGGTGAAATTACACGACGGTGGGCAATACAGATGGTTGTTTCGTCCCGATTTGGATCTGCTAAAGCTGTGGCTATATTAGCCAGTGCATCAGCTTGAGCATTTTGTGATCTTGGGACATAAGAAAATGTCAGTTCTGAAGGGAATTCCGACATTAACTCTCTGACGTAATCATACAAAGGGATTAATTCTTCTTTTCTGATGGCATAATCCCCATTGACTTGTTTGATTACCAGGTCTAAATCACTTTTCACCTTTAAGTGATTCACTTGTGCTTGAAGCGCTAACTCCAAGCCTGTAATGAGAGCTTGGTATTCAGCTTCATTATTGGTACCACCTTCCCACAACAAAAAGGAATAAGGTAACACTGCCTTATCTGGAGAAATGATCACAATTCTTAAACCATCTTTGTTGAATTTAGGATTTTCCATTTTCTTCCCTGTTGGACTTCTAGAAACACCATAAAATACATTTACCATGTTTGAGGACTCTCTTGAATAGAGAAAACTTCCTCATCAGGGAGTTCGATATCTGAATACGTGTCTTCCACTGAAGGATGTTCAGCCAAGAAATTAGCCAGAGCTTGGCCCTTAATTGCCTTTTGAGACACATACTGAATGTCGAACTGCTGTAGAATAACCGCCCATCTTTCCAGACGTCCTGTAAGCATTGGACGACTAAGGATGAATTTGAGTGGATTATTACGAGATACCAATTGGACCTCGTGATGTTGCAGGTAGTGTCTCAGTTTTTGAACTACAAAGATTAATGCTAGGCAGCACCTTTCAATACTCGAATACCGGGTTTCTACTTCAAGCATAGTTCTACTGAGATAGTAGAGACTATTTTCATTCCCAGCATCATTCTTTTGAGAGAGAAAGGCACCCAATGATCTCTCTAAAGCTGTCACAAAGAGGATAAGAGGCCTACCCTCAACAGGTGGCATGAGTACTGGTGGACTCAAGAGGTATTTCTTGAGAACATCAAATTCTTCTTGACATTCTTCATTCCACTGGTAAGTGACTCCTTTCTTCAATAATTTGGTAAAGGGTAAACTTTTGCCTGCCAAATTGGTGATGAAACACCGAATATAGGATAAGTGTCCTTGAAGTCCTCTTAATTCTTTCAAATTCTGAGGAGGTGACATACCAAGGATTGATTTGGTCTTCTCAGGATCGACTTCAATACCACGATGGCGTACAACAAAGCCGAGGAATTTTCCTGAGGTTACCCCAAAGCATATTTTAAGGGGTTCATCTTCAAATTATGTTGTCGAAGCTTGTGGAATACGACTTCCAAATCAGCCAAGTGATCAAAACATTGTTTGGATTTAACCACCAAATCATCTACATAGAATTCAACAAATTTCCCTAGAAAAGGTTTGAAGATACGATGCATGACGCGTTGATATGTTGCACCTGCATTCTTTAAACCAATGGGCATCACCCGGTAACAAAACACACCTTGAGGAGCTCTGAAGGCTGTATATTCCTCATCTTCTGGGGCCATTCGGATCTGATTATATCCAGAATATCCATCCATGAAAGAAATTACTTCATAGCCAGCCGTCGCATCAATTAAGAGTTCTGTAATCGGAACTGGGAAATCATCTTTAGGACAATACCGATTAAGATCTCTAAAATCGATGCAAACCCTAATTTGTCCATTCTTCTTCTTTACAGGGACAATATTAGCCAACCACTTGGGATATTGAACTTCTCTGAAGAAGTTAGCTTTGATAAGCTTATCCACTTCAGCCTCGATTTTGGAAGCATAGGTTGGGTGTGTTCTTCTCGCGGCTTGCTTGAATCCTCGATGTTCTTTTGGAAAACCCAAATGATGGGTGGCAACATCAGGATCAAGGCCAGGCATCTCTGTATAATTCCAAGCAAAAATATCTTTATTTTGCTTTAGAAAAGAAATATACATCTCTTGTTCTTCAAGGGTCATGGCCGCAATAATTAAAGTGGGGCGTGGATCTTTCTCTGTACCCAGATTTACTTCTCTGAGTTCATCCACAGTGGTAGAGATACCCTCTTCAAATGCTGGAGGAGCATCTCTAATATCTTCTTCTTCCTCTTCATCATGTGTTATTTCTTCCGTTTCTACTTGCAAAGTAGATGAAAAAATGAAATTCTCATGATCATAAGAGATGTCAAAATTTTCACATTTTGAAGAAGAAGCTTCCATTTCCGACCCTATTGATGTTAAAGGGTCTTCTTTGGGAAATAAAGAGGAGATGATGAATTGAGAATCGACATCAATATTCACCTCTGGTGTTGCTATAACTTCTTCTGGCCTGATTAGAAAAGTATAGACATGTTGGATTTAAGCAGACAAAATGAAAACGTCACCACTTATGCTTTCATCACTGCTTGGTAAGTTACCAATTTCTCCCATGTTGTCTGGCTCGATTGCCGTAATTGACATTATGGAACTTTCCATAAGAGTATTTTGATTTGGGCCTATTTTGTCAATTTGACTGATAGGTAACACATAATCTGTACTCACATGTGAAAATGGATTTATTGGAATTTTTTCCAAACCATATGGAGCATTAACTTTGGTAATTTCCTTCATTGTAGATTTTTCTCTTCCCTTCATGTGATAAAATTCCGCCTCAATGTATTGAGACTCACATGTCTTGAACGAGGCCTTATCACCATACAATGTTCCAACTTGACCATCGAAACAGTATTTGAGACATTGATGGTGTGATGACGGAATAGCTGCATGCTGATGTAGCCAGGGTCTTCCAAGCAAGATATTGAAAGCTGAGTCTTGATCAACAATCATGAAATCCGAATTGGAAACAAGATCTCCAAACTGAGTTCTGAGCGTAACTTCTCCCAGTGGTTCTTGTTCATTTTTATCATATCCTTTCAACATCATGGTAGAAGGAGATAAATCAGATTCCGTGAGGCCCAATCGACGAAGTGTGCGAATGGGCATGAGGATGACTCCTGAACCATTGTCAATGAAAGCTCTTCGAACATGTATACCATTGACTTTTCCAGATAAGTACAAAGGTTTTATGTGCCCATGCACAACATCATCTTAATCTTTATCAGTAAAAGATATCACTGCATGGAATTCTGTAGGATTATTCTCTATGTGATAGATTTCAGCTGCAGCAATTTCAGCTTCAAACTCCTGAGGACTTGACAAAGCTTCGATGAGTGCTTCCCGAAGATCTCTTGACAGATTAAAAGCATCCAAAATTGATAACTTGGCTGGTACTTGGGCCAAGTGTTTAAATATATCATACTTTTGATTTAGAGGTCTGCGTTTCCCAATAGGAATATGCGGTTTAGCAGGTACCTTGGAAGCAGATGCTTTGGAAGCTGATGCATCTTGTATTGAAGTTGGCAACATCTTTGGTTTTGGAAGATTAGACTGATTAGATCCATTTACTTGCTGAGATAAAGAAGATGGAACCTTTAATCGGTCTTCCAAAATAACTGTGCCGAAGCTGAGTTGGCCATTGGCAGAAGAACTTGCTTGTTCTTTTTGAGCTCGCTGAGGGGATCTACCACGAGTTTCTGCTGCATATACAGTGCTATCTGGGGTAGAATTAGAGTAGTGGCTTCGGAAAGATCCACGTCTTCCCCTATATCCTGAACCTCTAGAACTTCCTCAGGTTCCCTTATTTGATACAGGGAATTCAGGCTCATCAAGACTGGAATATGAATCTGTTAATTGAATCATATTAACAGAACCAAAGATTAACTCTTCGTCTGATAAAGACTCTGCCTGGTTAACCTGTTTAGGCTGTGCCGTTTGGTGGGACGGTGCCCGTGGCTTTGAAGTAGATGGCATGAAATCTGCCAGAGTCAAAGACAATTTAGGCTTTGATACATACTCATCTTCTCCTGATTCCTCTTTCTTCTTTGAATTGCGCTTCCCTTTTGAGGATTTGTCTTTTGATGGAGGCTTTACTACAGCTTTTGTAGGAGACACGATTGGCTTCTTCAATTGTGTTCGCAAAATGGAATGGGTCCGATTGATTGTCTTTCTGACCATCCAATCATCATATTTTTTCGCAGTTTTGCTTTTGACTTCCTGCCACTCGCCTCCTTCTTCTGGATCTGTAGCGGTAATACACGCTACAGGAGCTGAAGAACCCTTCAATTTGACGTGTCCCAAGTCGACCATCTTTTGCAGGAGGTCTTTAAAGACAAAACACTCCTGGATGGGATGCCCCAACATTTGATGAAAGGGACAATAATTGGGACGGTCTTCATCTCCTTCCTTGTTTGGCCTCTTCGGCACTGGTAATTGAACCAAATTATTTTCCAGAGCTGAAATGAAGTAACCGGGAACTTGCTCACTTCGGAAAGAGTATGTTTTACTCTTCATATCCTCAAATTGTTTTCGTCGTTGATCTTTTTGATCATTTGGACGAAACAGCCTTTGTTGTTGGCGTTCAGGAGGTGGAGCCCTTCGAGAAGATGAAGGTTTTGAAGTAGAAATAGGTACAGGTGCCTGTTTAAGCATAACTGTAGCAGTTTCTGCTTTACTCATTCTTCTTCCTGGAGCTGATGGAATTACACGAGATTTAACCTTAGCCTATATAAGGGAATCTTCAATCTGTTGAGCAATTGGAGTAAGGTCTCGAAACCCTGCTGTGTATTTCACAGGGATCAATGGAGTGCGTAATTCGTCATGCAAATTTGCCACACAGATTGACAATAATTTCTCCTGAGGGAGTGCTAAACTCAAGGAATAAGTTAATCCCTTCCAACGAGCAATGAAATCAGAGACTCTTTCATTTTCCCTTTGCTTGCAGTTTTTAAGATCGAAAACTGTCGTTTTTGGCAAAGTTGAGCTAAACTGAAGAAGGAATTTTTGACGAAGATCCTCCCATCCGATGACTGACCGGGATTGCAAGCTTGTATACCAGACAAAAGCTGGTCCTTGCAAGGTTCGCACGAAGCATCTGAGTTTCACTGCTTCTTGCTGCTCTGGAGTTCCCATCATAGGATCACAACAAGACACGTAATGCGTCAAATGTTGTTCAGGGTCGCCTGATCCATTGAAAGTAGGGAAAATGGGGTTTCCAAAACTGGATGAAGGAGAAATTGAATCTACCCATTCAGGGTAAACTTTCTTTTCAGGTTGAACTTGCGCCCGTTTCCCTTCCATTGTTTCTAACGAAGCTGTTAATGACTCAATAGTAGTTATTAACTTTTGAGAAATGTCAGGTTGAACTTGGTTTTGGGTAGGTGCAATGAATAGAGCTTGGACAGACGTGGTGGTTGGTGCTGCAACTGATGGTAGTGCTGCCAACCGTTGTTGCGTTTGACCCGTAGGATTAGACCTCTGTGGGTGTAATGATAAAGGAGGATATTCTTGATCCATCTCAGTAGTTACAACAAATTCCTTCAGCTGTCGGACTTCAGCATTCTTAAGAATAAGACTACTCTGAAGTAGTTCTGCATTCAACCTTCTTAATTCTTTCATTTCTTCCTCCTGTTGTGAAAACCTTTGCTCTAATTAGAGCGATTGACCTCCTTCAGAGGAAGGGTGAGAAGTAACCTGATTCTTTCCTTTCCCCTTATTGGATCCTTTTCGGAGAGGGGGAAGTGGGTTACTTGAAGGAATACCCAGATTTTGGGTAAGCCTTTGATTACGTGTGCGCACACCTTCTTCATTTAGGTCTGTGTGCGCAACTTCTTGAGCAGGAACCTTTTCGTCTGATCCCTCTGATTGAGCCTCATCTGGTGAATCAGCAGCAACGACATTGATGACATTAATGGATGCATATTTCATGGAATCCTTTCTATCAGCATTTCTGTGATATTGTCTCCTTCCATGTCCATGATGAGACATGGAATTCCGTTGACTTGATCCCTCAGGAATTTCTTGGAGAACCGTCACTTGGAGAGAATCTCCTGACAGCTTGGCTCTTCGTTCCTCTTGAGGCTTATTCCCTAATCGAGAGAATACTGACTTTCTTTGAGGGAGGGATTGAGGATTTGAAAAAGTCCCTAGTCCGGTGGACTGGGGATGTTCCTGCTGCTTCCGCTCAACTCCTCGAATCCCATTCGTTGACTCTGAGGGTTGGGTTAGAGAAGTCCCCAGTCTGGCAAGCTGGGGTGTCTCTTGACATGCTATGTCTGAGATCATCTTAAAATCTCTCTTGATCTTGTGAATCTTAGTTCGGAAATTAGCTGGATGCATTAACCTTTATCCACTTTTATCACCTGGTTCAACATACCGTTGGATGATTTCCGAAACTTCTGTCATTTGATGACGTGTTTTCTCCAGACGAGAGGCTTGTGCAATATTCTTTCCTGCTTGATGTAGGAGCAATTCAACAACCTGTTCTATATATACTTGATTTTGAGAGGAACTAGTTGAAGCTTGTTCTTGAGCAAGCTTTTGATTATGAACAAAGCCCATTGACTGTGGCCGGCCATGGGCAATAACATTGCATGAGACCATTTTCGGCGGGCTTTGCTGACCGGAAAGCACTGTGAAATGTAGTGCTCCGTGAACACCCCATCCTCTGATATGAACATCAGATGGAGCATTGACAATTAACTGATGCAATCTTCTTAGTGCGCCAAGGCATGAATGTTGAAGGGTTCTCTGTTTCTTTTCAGCCTTCGGATACCGAGAGACTGATAGAGATGCCAAATGAATCTGGCGTTGTAACCCTTCTATTATCTTAAGATGATTTTCATATTCATCGTAAGATAATATCTTCTTCTTTAATTGACAAAGAGTTTTCCATATGTTGAGACGAATATCATGGATTCCATCATCCGTCAACATCTTTGGAATGTCGTACTGGGAGTCAGCCAAAGGACAAAACATGACTGGTACATCACCTTTTGCCAGTTTTTTCCTCATGTTCAGCATTTCCTCTTTATCATTAAATTAATATTCTTCTACCTGTTTGGACCATAGTTGGTGTTTCCTTGTTGCTTCATCGGATTCAACAAGATTGGTAGAGAAATCACTATTCATGCGGGAAGATGAATGACCCAGGGATGGTTCGGAGAATAACCTGAACCCCAGGCTATCTTCTGATAGAGAAAGAGTTTCACCTGCCGATAGTAAAGCATCAGACATGACTGGTTTTACGTTTTCAAGTGCCTCGAGATAGGAGGGCTTTCTCGTCACTACATTTCCTTCTGAAGAATTTTCGAGACAACGTGAATCACTACTGTGGAGAGGACTTTCGCAGCGAAGTTCATCACCATGAAGAGGACCGTCATGATGGGTTTCAGCAAAAGATGAAACCTCTTGCTCCTTGGTCTTCTAACCACACAGAGGGTTCCTGTGGCTCTCATCTGAAGAAGAAACTTCAAGATTGACCGAATTTTCATGAAGCAAGTCTTCATGAGGAAGTGTCTGTTGAAGACCTTCAGAATTAATGTTCCCGTTATTGGGAACTGAGGGAGTAGAATCTTGAATTCCGACAGATAAATGTCTGAGGGCTTCAAGAACTCCAGCATCGAGCAAGGCCTTGTTGCAGATTGGCCTTTGATCTCCTGACTGTGCTGGGCAGATCTTTTTCTTAGATGCCTTCTTACTCGCTTTAGAAACCACTTGATGATGAAAGTGATTGCTCTGAGCAGGTGTATGTGCCTGATCAGGAAAGATGGTCAGGTTAGGCTGACGATCTCCACTCAAATCAGGTGTATGTGCCTGACTTGGTTGTCCGTATGATATGGGGGAGTATGCTCCATAACCCTCTTGGACTGGAACAGATGTGTGCGTCTGTTCCGGAGTGAATCGTTGATGTGTCACTCCATTGCTAGGGATAGATTTATGTGTCTGTCCCTGAGATGATGCTGAACTGTTATGATATCCTGGCAATCATACAGAATATGAGCAGGAATTTGCTTCTGCTCTTTCACCATTGACAAAATATGTTTGGTGACTTCAGCCACCGGAACGGGGATATACGTCCATTCCGGGCTTGGAGTAGGTGTATGTGCCTGCTCCTGTCCTCCTTTTCCTGTCAGTGAATCTTGACAGTACTCAAGTGTGGAGGCAGAGAGTTGAGTCTGCCTCCTATTTGTCGTCGGGACTTTCCGACTGACTTCTCCGGGCGCTACCAAGCGATACTATTGGTAGGCCTGATTAGTATTAGCAGGTGTATGTGCCTGCTGATTACACTTCGCCAAACGCGGTTGACGAGATCCATCATATGTAGTCAGACGAGCCTGATGACTAACTGGTGATGTATAAGCAGGTGTATGTTCCTGCCTATGGTACTCCGCCGGAATTGCCTGGTGGGATAGGCATGATGCTGTCAGACGAGTCTGCTGGACAGCGGAATTAAAATGAACAGGTGTGTATGCCTGCTCGTTGTTTGCCACCAAGTTAGGTTGGTGGACTTCTCCGGAGATGGCAGGGATGACAACCCGCCTATTGTTAACCGGATTCTATCTCTGGCGGTTCATCTTGCCTGCTCGGGTTCGAGGAACCTGAGCTGAATGCCTGGAGTCAGTACCCTCATCATGTTGAGGGCGCACTACCGCACGAGTCTGGCGGCGATTGTTGATGGGAGTCCTTGAGAAGGACTCTTGTATTTTTAAATTAAGGTCCCGCGGGACCTGCTCATTCACTTCCTCAGAGTAAAGGAGTGAATGGAAATTGCGTTCTGGGGATAACGACCCGAAACGGTTGGAGACGGTAGTCAGCACCGCCTGCTTCTTGATTGCTGGCCGCCATTGTCCGGACGACCAGGTAGAATTGTTAACTTGGGGGGCGTGACGAGCGGCCTCCAAAGTTGGGATAGTACCGTTGCAACTGTACTCCTTAACCAGTGCATTAGAAACCCAGCGTTGAATACGCTGAGTTAGTGATGTCATCCTCAGAGCGGATGTCGTTCCAGCAGGAGAAGCAGCATTGGTTTTCATAGCAGTAGACCTCACAGTAGAGGTGTTCACAGCAGCAGTATTCACAGAGGTGAATTTAAGGAAAGCCATTTTGCAGAAGATCTTGAGAAAAGAGTGCCTGTTCCATGTAACAGACATAATCAATATGAATCCGTCCACTGCATCTTTTGGATGAGCACATGTCAATGATTGCTTTGTTGGCCCAAGGAGCCTAACAAATAAGAAGAACATCACTTTAACTTGGTTAAGGATTCACGTCGGGTTCACCATTTTTGTTTCGCACGGAATCCGGGGATGACCTCCTGGACGGGAGATTCAAACGTTCCGATCAGTTTCTAACGGGTTTGTTCGTAGAACTGGAAACATCCAATGATTCCACATCTGTTTGGACCTACTTTCCAAAGGCAGGCACTCATTAGCTTGTGGACTAATGAGGCTTAGGAATTTGCATTGGTCGAGAGGATGGGAGGTCGGACTCATCACACCTTTTTGAGGGGAATTATTGTCTACTCCGGGACTCTCTTTATAGATTTACGTTATGTTCATGAATCCCTATTATATTACCAAGTATAAAATGAGCTTTCCTTTAGTTTTAACAATCAATGATTAAATATGCAAGACATTTAGAGAATCTTTTATATGTATTCGAGGTTCTTCATCAATAGAGAATCATCTATATCTGTTTAGAGATTATTGGTCAATGGTATCCTTCAAAACATTTATATAAAAGTATCTTGGTCATTATGATGGCCAGGCTGGTTTTAAAGCCACTCAGTGGGGCACTTGAAGTTTATTGTCATTCAGAAGTACAGGGATTATTTCAAAGTTGGGATCGAACCCATAAATGGGCTACCTACGTATCCTTTGTTTTAAAAAAGGAATCAGAACCCACGTAGTTCGAGAAATGGAGTATGATGTTTATGATTGATGGCTCAAAGATGAATGTCATAATTACTTTTACACTCTAAGCTCACGTGAGTCATGCTCGGTGTGAGAAACAAGAGGTATTGGTAAAATTTATACAATTGTGCCATGAAAGATGAAATCATAAGAATTTGTTTGGGGCTTATGTATGGATGACTGCCCATATAGATGAAGGTTTAGGATTTACTTTTAGGGAGAAAATCCATGAACAGGGTCCATAAAGTTATATGTGCTTCACGGATATTTGAATACTCTAATCTTGGGGATTACTCCTAAGGAGGATGCCCAAGTTAGGAGGGGACTTATGGTGGGGTTTTACTCCTGAAAAGGAAACCCAAATCAAAGATAACTTATGACTGGTTAAGAGAAATTTAAGGGGACTTGGGGCTTATTCCTGAAAAAGAGACCCAAGGTTATGACTGAGTCTTATTCCTAAAAAGGAGACCCAGGTTAGGGGACTTGGGGATTATTCTTTAAAAGGAATCCCAAGGTTATGACTGAGTCTTATTCCTGAAAAAGGAGACCCAGGTTATGACTGAGTCTTATTCCTGAAAAAGGAGACCCAGGTTAGGGATTATGGTTTGGGGCTTATTCCTGAGGAGGATGCCCATATTTGAGGTTGGGGATTACTCCTAAGAAGGATGCCCAAGTTAAAGAATTATGATTGGGGCTTACTCCTGAGGAGGATGCCCAAGTTAAAGGTTTTATCACTGGGGATTATTCCTGAAAAAGGAGACCCAGGTTAGGATTCTCTCATCTTAAAGGATGAGGTTGAATGAATGAACTCTCCATATTTTAGTGACAGAAGGATATTTTAATCACTAGACTTTGAGAGAGATTCCACAGAATTCCTTTCAGATAAGAAAGTCAAATCAAGAAATCATTCCATAAATGGCTTTGAAGAGTGTCTTGAAGACTGAATCTTGAAAAGGAAATGTGAAATGGCTAAAGAGGGGTAAAAATGGGCAAGATGGGCACCCAAAAAGATAGGGGCGCACATGTCTTGCAAGGTGCGCAAGTCTTCCGTGGGCGCGTAAGTATTGGTCGCGCAGGTATACCTGCGCGACACATAGTGTACTTGGGCAATTTTCAACCAGCATTGAAATACTTGAGCGACTCTTTCTTAAACCCTTTAGAATGTTCTCGAGGTTCTTCCAAAAAAGGAATGCGCAAGTTATATTGAAGGAAATAAGTCGGCACGCAAGTGTTTGATCAGTTTCAAAACTTAGGCCTTCCTTCTTCTCTTTAGATCTTCCGTTCTAGGTAAGAAATTACCATAGAAGTGTTCCGGAAGCTTTGAGAAGAGACTTGGGCATCGGGAGCTTCAATCCGAGTTTCCGGAAAAATATCCTCTCGAATGGGGGGCCCACAGGGTCTATTTATAGGCAAAAGAAGACCCCGGGCGGTTACCGGGCGGTTATCACTTAGGTCGCGCAAGTCACTTGCACGACCATATGGCATCGCGCAAGTACTTGCACGACCACTAGGCGGCACGCAAGTGTACTTGCGCGACCATGAGGGAACTTGCGCGGCCTATGGGCAATATTCTCTTAGTTCATCCCTTTGTCTATTTTTGATGTTTCTTCAAAGGATGAATCACATTGAGCTCAGATATTCCCCTTTTCCGATCATTAGATTCTGTGATGAAAGGAGCGTCAACACCTACCTTATGGAAGAATCTTTTATCTATGTATTTTTGACTGAAATGATATCAATGGGGCCTCGTCTCTATGTAATTTCCCAATTTAACCATGGATACAATTTTTGTGCACATGGTATTGTGATAAAGGAATGGATACATACTGATATAGGCACCATCATCCAATCAGGTCATTGAAGGTTGTATACTACTGAAAACCCATAAATTGTTGAGTGAGAAAAGGGATCCTGGAATTTTTTTGTGACTGTGATCATTACAAGAGGCCTTTTCTAATTCCTTTTTTAAAATGGTATCATTATAGTGGAGGAGGACAAGTGGGATTCATTGGAAACTAGATGGTGAGGTATTCTAAATGGAATGATGTTAAATCCTGAGCCATTGCCAATAATGTCTACATAGATATCAATTACATTTATCCTTCTAGATATATAAAAGGGTATGATGTTCCCCTTTATGATGGTATCCTCATCCTAGTCTATGAAATAGATAATTGTGTCACATTATATATGATTATTCTAGGCATGATATAATTTATCCACAACAACCTCAATTTCAAATTCATGAGAGCTTAACAAGTCCTCAATATGTGCTCCCCATAGTTCCTTTGATAGACTCCTAACATACATGATTGGAACTAGCCTAGAAAATGGGTTAATTGGTTTGAAGAATCCTATTTCTGGTAATATGGATTGACTTTATCAGCATGAGGATTTTTTTTATGGTTTATTTGGTAACCATTCTTTCTAATGAAAGTAGAATATACATTGGAATAAGAACTGAATGTTCTTATTCCATTGATATCTTTGGTCAGCTGGTTCTGCCTACAATCCATGGTAGATTAGGGGATGAAATATCCAATAATTGATATCCTAGGATGATAGTGTGAGGGAAGACCTTGTAATCTAAGGGAGAATATTATTTTTTACTCTTGAGACTTATAATGATCTTTCCCTTGGGTTTCTATAGTATATACTATCCGAGAAGGGGTGTGATAGATGCTGTTACACATGGAACAACCACATATTCCTTTTTATTCTCAACTATAACCACATATTCCCAATTTTTCTAATATATTTTTGTGAATTTTGGTTCAAAATAATTATCATCATTTGTGATGTGATCCACTATTTGAATAAAAATAATGGAAATACGATAAATTGTTGTCTGATGAATATTTAATCTAATGGTTCAACTCTTATTGTATGGTTTGTTGGGGTGTTTTCCATTATTTTGACACCATCAACATGAATTATTCTATGGGCAATGCTAGATTTTTCATTAGCATGAGCTCAGATTACTCTATGTTATTTCACCCCATTTTATCCATGTATATTTTTGGAGGAATGAATTTCAATGAAATAAGTAGTCAATGAAGTTGGATGTATTGTAGTGGAAGCATCCAGAGGCAAAGTCAGGCTACTACAAGAATGTTCTAAGATAGAATGAGTTTGATTTATATTTATCCAGGATATCAAGTCCACGAAATTCTACATAATCTTTCTATTAAATTCATTCCATTTTTAAATCATTTGAATTAGTGGGAAACAATACTTATCATTGGAAGGAAAATTATTCATCATCACTTCCCTAGATTCCTCCATATTTTATATAATTTATTTGAAAGAAAAACAATCCAAGATGTATTTACCAAACATTTGATAGAAGGGAAATTAATATAGTGGATCTTCATCACATTCTCTAAAGAAATTCTTTGGCTTTGGAAAATATACAATGTTTTTCCAATCCTGGGATGACGTAATGAGGTACATGATCATTTTCAAAAGAATTGACCTTGTTTTAAATATCCTAAAACTATTTCACATATATTCTATTTGATCATCTTGAGGATGTAGATATTATTTCTAACAGTCACGATGTAAAGCTACATGATATGTTGTAGGATTTGAAGTGGGAGTCGGGTGCTTGGGACTTCTTATCTGTAATTGTACCAGGCATTATGCTCCCTTACCTCATTCGATGAGCTAATAAAATTTTTGAGACTTAGATTTTGTCACTATGATGGAGCCTTCCTCTATTTGATTTATTATAATAATATATGCAATCCCTTTTATATATTCTATAGGGATAATTAATGTGTCAATATCATAATGGATATTATCTATGAATTTGTGAAGAAACTATTATTTAGGGATTCAAATGTACAAAGAGTATGTCAACCCATTACATTGAGAAATTAAATCCAATAATAATTAATTATTCAAATGATAACAGTTTGAGAGATTAATGATTTTATTTTTATGTAGTTTTGAGATAATCTGGAAGAGAAAGTTATGACAGAGGTCTTTCCACCACGTGATTGACCGATCCTCAGGCTACTGTACCATATGAATGATATTACTTGCTGTGATAACTCGAAGCACATGAGATTCAATGTGTCCTTTTTTATAGTATTTTCAATCACTGGATCATTGTGATATATGAAATTCTCTACTCCTACTTGAGGTCTTCTGATCTATTGGAAATTTGAAATGTAGGGTTCCCAATGTGTGGTGGGGTAATGGTCGGATCTACTCAATAGGGGTAAGGAATCATTTATGGGTAAATCAGAGATATTCATTCATCCATGAATTCCAATATATAGTTTTGTGACATAGTAGTGTTCATTGGAATTCAAGGAATTGTCTGGCTAAGTCAGAGGTTGAATGTGTGTGGTAGCCAGATCCTGAACAGGTGCAATAACAAGCATGTCCATCACTAACTGGACTACTAGTATATGTCATGAATAACCAATAAGGGTCGTCTTGTGAGGATTTTCCTACCCCACATAAAGTTTCAAAACCAAATTTTTGAATCATTGATCTTCTATTGCAAGATCAAAATATATAGGTTGACAATATCTCATATTGAGAGGATGTTGCAGATCTGTTTTTGTTACTATAGAAACCCCGTTTTTTTGAGGTAAACCAGTTGTATGTTTGAGTTGATATTTTTTTAGAACATATCCAGTCGGAAGGATTCCTATATGTAATTCTACACTGAGTCTCTTCAAATATTTAATTATCTTTTCCACCAAATAAGAAAATATATCTTCCAGATAAATTCTATTAACCTCTATGGGATGGGGATGATGTGTCATTTTATATTTAACCTTTTCTTTATAGAATTTTGTTTGAGGAGATAATTATAGATTTTATTGGTGGTTGAAAAAATAGATAAATAATCTAATTTCAAATATGAACACCTAAATCAATTATTTTGGTGTGGAACACATTGTGGATCATAAATTCATCAAATGAATCATCTGAATCGGCCTCACATTTATTAGAATATGCACAGTTGTAATTAATGACATTTACTAATAAGATATGCATTGTATACATTCTATAAATATATTTGTGATATATTATTATTTTATGACATCCATGTGGCTTGGTCCTATCATTCATGGATTCAATGGGTTATTCATGGAAGAAAACAATATAAAGGGAATCTCTAGACACTTTAGTAATGCGTATCCCTAGTGACTGTACCATATCATGAAATAATATGAACTATGAGGAATGATTTTATAGAACATCCTATAATAAGGATATGATAGTTTCCCAATAAGAGGGGATTTTTTAGGTGAAAAATACCCTAACCCAGAGGGGTGGGGTTGTTCATGTTTCCCTTTCAGAGTTATTCGGGATTTTTTTAGTGGCCTTAATGATTGGGTTAATAAATCCCCCAACCTATTATTTTGTGGGGTTTTTTGAACTACAAAAAATATTACATGAATAGATACATTTCATATTATATGTATATATTTCCAAATGTGGGATTTTTGCATCGTTTAAAACATACATAAATAGCCCTTTACCAAAGAAAGATTCATTGTTCATGATATTTTCATTATATGGCGACATATTTCCATGAAACATGATCCCTACAAGATATTATCATTTTTCTGTTCTATAAGTAACTAAATAGAATTATCTATTCTATCCTAAAATTAGTGAGAGTTTTTAGGGCCTTTTATGATTGTCGCGTTTGTAATGAACAGATTCCATTTGTTTTATACTGGCCTGAAGATATAAAATTTCATGTTAGAATATTCAATGGGAATTGTTGGTCAGTGAGTGTAGCGAAATATAACCCTCGATGTACAGTAATCCTCTAATGTGAATACCATATTTGTCATTGGAAATCAGATATCAAAACATCATTAATGCACAGAGGCATGCATGCTGAAGGCATCTTCCTAATTTTTTGGATCATTTGATATCCTAAAGCCATTAGAGATGCCATGTCAATTTGGTGTTTCAACCCTTCTACTACCATTTTGTTACATCGGTACTCATTTTAATGAAATAAAATTTCTTTCAAGTGACAATGAGTTTTACTTATGATGATTCATATTTCATGAACACAATATTCTAACAACCCCTATGGAATGTTTTATTGGGTTTGGCCAAAGGCCAAAAAATGACTGCAATGTAATGTATAGCAAATTTTTTTTCTCCTGATTAACTGGTCATATTGCTTGTTTTCTATAGGTTCCTCTATCTATTATTACTTGGGTAGATTATTATTGGATTCTTTATCATAAGAGGATGAACTGGTTTGGATTTCCTCTTCTATAATGCATGTCAGGCAATCTAAATGAGGTTCGATGAATGACCATCACCTAAAGAAATTATCCTATTGAGAAATGATTTCACATAACTATGAAAATGAATCAAATATGATTGGACATTTTTTTAAAAGTATCTCAGGGTTGGAGGGCCTACTCATCACTACATTTTCATCTAAAGTGTTATCATGCCTACATGAAACACTACTACAAGGATAACATTCATAGTGAAAAACATTGTGGGGAGGACCACCATGGTGGATTATAGTTATGGGTAGACCCTCATACTCCTTGATATTTTTTCCATGTGGAGGGATACCCTATCTCTCATCAAGATATTTGTTATAAAGATTAATAATTTTTTTTAAAAACCAGCCTTCATGAAGAACTTTTTGGAAAGGACCTTTGAGATTACTACTACTACCCCCATGACAATATAATGGGGTGATATGATCTCGAGCAGTCATAGAAAACCATATTAGAAATTTATGGACTACAACATTGAGTAGTGTTGGATCATTGATCGGCTCTCTATTTTTCAATTGACTTTGATAAGGATTCTTTATGGATTCCTTATTGTGAGAAATTGGCATCACTTGTTGGGGAAATTATATTTTTGGGTATCCATTTCTTCTTTCCATAGAGTTTCCATTAGGATTGGTCGATTACCGCATGTGGGAGGAGTTGTATGGTGTCGATCCTGTAGTCTGTATATTATGGGGTTTTCCACAGGACCCTCTTGGAAGAGAGTAGTGGTTCATATCTGCTCTAGGGTGACATGATGGTGTGTCACCATGTTAATGGGGATAGAGTTTTTTTCCTCCCCTCTAGGACTGTTGTCACCACTTTTTTGGATTCCTAGTAAGTCTGCTGGATGTGGGAAGTGATTCATGTCTACCATTTCAGTATTTCAAGGATATTTTTAGTGACTTTGGTGATTGGAATGGGGATATAACCCCATTCCATATCTAAAGTCAATTTTTTAGAATCCTCTTATCCTCTTTTTGTTTAGAGTAGATACTTATTGTACATGTATATTGGGGTAGATATTTGAGTCTTCTCTTTACTCACCATCAATACATTCCATCTGACTTATATGGATCCTTCCAGATAAAAATTCCTATAGAATGGACAAGTAAAGGTAGGTGTGTATCCTTTATCATTGCTTGTTTCCATACATGTTTGGTGGTCTTATTTGAGTGATTACAGAATATTTTTTTTGGAATTATTGGTGTGTGAAATAATGTGTTTATTCCTCCTCACATGATGCTTACAGATTTGATGAGTTGGTGTCCTTGGGTTGTGCAATGAGATTCTGCAAGCTAGATGAATTATGGATGATAGGTTTATGTTCCCACACACAGTTAGCCACTAAATTGAGATAGTGGGATTCTCCTGAGGGGAAATTGTAATGACCCTATTCTTTTTTGATCGGATACTACCCACAAAGGGCCATACATCCAACCCAGGTCTGGAAACCCTGGGACCATCATTCATGGAAAGAACCCTCAAAAAGTTGAGGGTTCACTATTATGTGGTGTTGGTGGAATCAACTGTTTGATGGAGCCCTAGAGAAGAACCCTTGTGTATTCTGGATGAGTCCATGTGTGGCCAGTTTATCCACCTCATAGAGACAAGGGGTGTATTGGTTGTTTTTATTGGATAAACTCTCTAAATAATTAAAGATGGTGTCTGGGGCTGACTATTTCAAGACCATTAGCTTTAAATGACAAAAAGATCAATGGGAATCAAGAGTTGGATGGATTTTTAGGAAGCCTCTTGGTTTAGGATAGAACCATTCTGACAGTACTCGTGATCCAATAATCATGGGACCCAATGTTGAAGAAACTTTGTTGGTGATTTCATCCTCTATGTGGATGATGATGCGACATTTATTGTAGTCAGGGCATTCCATGGTGAGATTTTAATTGACAAAATTGGACTGAGAGGTGTTCTGAAAGGATGTTCCAAGAGGTTTTAAAACAAACAAAAATGAAAACAATTCTAAAGAAAAATAATATTTAAAAGAACACGTTTCTGATTGATTTTCCTATCCGACTAACTTTAATCGAGTGAATGTTGAATGATATGTGCGAGACACTATCTTCTTAGTTAATGATTCACATCAGGTTCACAATTTAAATTTCCTACAAATAAGCATTCACCCAATGATTGATTACAGGGGGTTGAGTTGTGTGAAATCATAAATTTCAGTTTCACTATATCAGAATGGCTTCCAATGTGTTTGTGTTTTTGACTAAAAATACCCAAATGGTTCGGTATCAATTGGGAACATCTTTCCAATGGTATGAATACAATTGGAAATTTTTACAATGATGCTTAAGAGCTCACATTGGTCAAGGGGATGGGAGTTTGGTCTCATCACACCCTTTTGGTTGGAATTATTTCCTACTCCAGGACACTATTAAATATCTTTAATATGTTTTCAAATACATCATTATTACCGAGGAATGATATGGATCACCCTAAAATTAACAATCAATTTTTAATATATATGGATATTGGAATAATTTGTATATATATATGGATCTTAATGAATGAAAAAATATTTATATATCGAGGGGTCATCCATAATGGTATCCAATTATATACTTATTAGAGATTCTTTCATTTTTTATGACGATTATGTTTTTCTATTCACTAAATTGGGTGATTTAGAGAGTATCACCCTCTATGGAGACATGATTTTTTTTGATGTTGGGATCATTCCCCTGAATAGGTTTCCAACATATCCATGTGAAATGAATCAGAACCCATGTATTTCTGTGCTTCATGATGGGAATAGTATAAGATTTTAGGTTACATGAGGAGGAATAAACTGTTTAATTTAGCATCATGTAGAATTGACATCTATAAGTAATGTTCCTAGTCAAATATTTATGTAGGTTTTATGCTAATGTTGTTTAAGGACCCTAGGATGGATGTGTATTACCAGGTACAATTAAACCATATTGGGAATGTGGCCTAAAGAGGTTAGGGATGTCTTGGGGTGTGGGGTTTGGACCACTATGATTTTTCTAAAGTATCTCATTTGAACCATAATCAAATCCATTGCAATTTGGTTATGTGGAACCTCACCCATTAATGACTTATGCAGGTTTGATTTATATGGGAGTCAGGCCCCTCGAGAAGATTTTGGTGGGGATTGTTCTTAAGAAATATTCTCTTGGTAAGGGGTCATTAGTGGTGTATCTACATATTGTGATTTGGAGTCTTTTTCAATACATATACATGGGTTGGAGGCTTGAAGGTTTACATAGAGGATTACTCCTATGCTTGATGACCATTGTGATCATTCCTTAATTTTGATTCCTACATATCCTAGTTTTTCCAGGAATCATATTTCTAATAGTATAATAAAATTACAAGTAATACACACCAAGGATGCCTAGGTGAAAGTGGGTTATGATTGGGGAATACTCTAGAGGAGGATTCCATTGAATTGTATTAGTTTGGGGTGTACTCCTAAAAAGAAATACCTTTATATTATAGTTGGGTATTTCTCCGACATAGCTTTAAGACATATTGGTTTTGGATCTTGTGGAATTCATAACTACCATAGACAACTAGGACAATGTGATTCATTCACGATGTGTGAAAAAATTGGAAACATGAGATCTTAGAAACCACACAATCTGCATTTATCATAGGTAGAATAGATGGCCTTAAGGACCTACACCTGTGGGGTTATTATGAAGGAAGTGAAGGAAAGAATTCAAAGGATGATCCTCTTCCAAATCATATGTCCATGGGTATGGGTGTCATGGTCAGGGATATACTTTAAGCCTATAATTCATGATGAGTCATGATTCAACATGAAAAAATCGGAACATGATGATCAGGAAAACCAAACACTTCTCCTATGAATGTCAATGAGGTTGGGAAATATTATTCCCATTATATTACCTTTACTCAGACTGTGTATAAGGTATTGAAAATGAAGAAGGAATGAGGTGATAGAGATAATAAAGGACTTTGTTTCCCATCCCCTCCTAGACCAACATGCAAATGGTGAAAAGATGTGTATGAGTAAAACCTCATGAAAGAAAGGATAGAGGATTAATACAGGAAGGATTCCACGAAATTGAATCTACTATGATATAGGTGGACTAGTTACATATTGAATGAAAAAATAAGAATAATATTCACCCTCCTTAAATGGAACTAGAGGCTTCGAGTCTTAGAGACGACAATGGGTGAAAAAGGTTCTACCACTTATATTTGAGAAAAAGAACACGCTGTCCCTATTCTTAGACCCAGGGTCCTCCAGACCATGAGGATTAAAATCCAAATTATCCCTTACGATCCTATCCATCTGGTAGGATAAATCTATGAAACCACAATCTTTATGAATACAAATCGAAATGGGTGACACAATGGTGTTCCTTTTAAATTTTATTTCATGACCGGATGCTTTAATATAGGTTAAAAACTGATCCCAGATAGAAAATTAAGAAAAATGAGTGAATTAAATTCCATGGATGTTTTTGGAGGGGTCCTGATCAGAAGATCATGTTGGATATATGGTAGAGAGAGTCAATGGAATACCATGTAGGTGGACCTTAACAAGGAATTGGTTGATCACATAGGGTGAGCTTCGCTCGGCTGTAACTAGGAAATTTGAAGGGTATCTTGGGTGAAAAACCACATTGAAAATAACACTTAGGATAATAATTTCTCATGTATTAATGGGTATCTATTGGTATTCCCAAATTTTTCATGCATAGATCCCTATTTAAAAGGGGTACATCGGGATAGTGTTCATCCACTATTTGGGAAATTTTTCCTCATATGGGTGTTGTGTGGTTTTAACTCGTGGAAGCTTAAGTTTAGTTATACACATTAATTTCAATCTATATATAAGTATTTTAGGAATCCCTAGAAGGATTAAGAGGGCTTGACTGAATGTTTAGGGTGAGTATAGTGTCAGGTGGCCTTCAAGTAATTTTTTCATCTCAAATAGAGACCCTAATGCTCTATTTATAAGAATCTCTGGGACTTTGGGAGAAGGGTGTACCTCACTCAATCATTATGCATAAGTGTGTCATGAATTCTGTTTCCTAGACCAGTCAAATAGTATGTAACATAGTCACTATGAGCACTGAAGGTTATTTTTGGTATATGGGTGAATGGCCTTTGGGGGATATTGAGATCCATGGAATTCTTTAAATTTGTTATTATTTTCTTCCAATGATATTTACCTCTCTCAACTTTTCATCCATATAAAAAAATGGGTTTTAAAAATATACTATGATCCATATATGTAACCCATAACTACAGTTCCATTCGACTTAAGTGAAATACGTGTAATAGTGGTAGTTTAATTGTTTTTATATGATAAAATTGACATCTTTTTTTATTCCTAATAATTTGAACTTCATATGTAGGTTATTTAATTAAATACTAAAATGTTGAATATAAAAATTTTCAGGGTCATGTGTGATCCCTCATGAAAGTACCACAATTCCATGTTTTGAAAAATTGCCCTAAAAAGAATGACCCTTCTAATTGAGGCCACCATTTCTTGTTTTTGTTCCAATTTTCATTTCTCATTACCCATTATGAACACTAATTATAATATTTAAATTATCACTGATTCATATAGTCCCTAATTAAAATTTCTATCATAATTTATAAAGATCATCTATTAAGTAATGGTCAGATCTCAAAGGTCACTATTTTCATTATACAATATATATTCACTATCATTAATGAGTAATTACTACTTCGTTCACAATGGTTTTGTATATTACAATGATAATTTTAAGTATATTCCAATCATTTATTTCCCTTTTAAAATCATTCCTTGAATGTTTAATCTTACTAGATGATTATACCCATATATAGTGGACCATTACATGTTCCTTATTATTTAGTTTAAAAATCGCTAAACTAGTATGATGACTTTTAATTAGTGTTATTACATGACATCTTATATTTCATTGATAATTATTTTTCTATGAAGATCTATTATACTATATTATACTATATTATATTAAATGATTATTAATTCATTTTATTGATAAAGTACATAAAATGTTACATAGCCAGGATATAATTATTTAGAATCATGGGATATTTAAGACCATAAAAATGTTTTCATAAAATAAATAAACAGTTAGTTAATTCATTCATCTATATATTTTTTTCTTACCTCATGATCTCTATATTATTAATATTAACCTGTTTATATACATAAAAACAATGGGGCAGATAAATTCTTAGAAATAGGATAGAAAAGATCATTTATAAAAATAATATGAGTAAGAATACTCATCAGAATCATAACATAAGAAAGGGATCATCATCCTAAAAATCGGATGAAGCATGTGATAAATTCATGAAATGTTGAAATGCATATAAATAGAACATCATGTCTTTGTGATTGAATACCACACCTTATAGTGGAAAAATCGAGCATCATTTTACGACACAGTTCACATTATATAATTAGAAACCTCAAATTACCCAATGTATTATAGAGATATATAATTATTCGTGCAACCATCACATCATAACATTTTCATGTTCTTTATAATTATGGGTGATCCCCTCACATCATAACATTTACATAGTCAAGCATTCCACATAGAACACATATAAATATTGGACATTAAATAACCCATGGAATATAATGTATTTCATTTCATAAAGCCTATATACATGAATAATATTTTTAATTTCCAAAGTGGAAAGGGACAAATATATTTTATATAGGAATAATATATCATTAGATAAGATGAAACCACTCAAGATGTGTCAAAATGTGTTTTGTAATGAAGAGTTCTTTTTCAAAAAATCACTATATTTATCAATAAAATTTCAAAACACGTGTATATTTCATAAAATAAAGTGTAAAAAAATAAATTATAATTAAAGAACAATAATGGTCCATAAATACTGAAAACATAGTTAAATAGGGGAACCCCATAGAAAGAGAGGTGGGATCAAGATTTTCCCGTACCTTTAATCTAAATTCATTCTTACCATTAATATACTGAATAATAAAACTAAATTCATTAATTACAAAATATACAACAATTTATAGATTCATTTGATTTATTATAAAACTATTAACTTCATTTACGAGCCTTTTTATGAGTTAAATATTTCAATTTCATCGTTTTGGATCACTTTTTTTTCTTAGCTTCCATAAACATTTTTCTTGATTATATATTTGGATGTTCATTTTAAAATGGAATTGTTTTCTAGAATTGAAATTTTATATTATTAATTAACATTTTGGAGTGTAATTGGTCACATATATCATTTTATATGGTATGATGATTATTTTATAGATATAATTTTAATCATAATTATTTAATTTATTTGAATGGTTTTTATGACCATTATGAGAATATATTATTTTATTTTACATCTTATCTTTATATTCCTTCTTGAACAATATATAACTTATAAAATGTATAATAAAATATTATTCAACCATTATAATTGTTTTATTAATAACCTTTAAGGTGACACTGAATATTCAAAATTCATTATCAACGTTGGTGGTTAATCAACACACAAGTGGCGATATCTTCATTTTTAGAATAAAAGTAATGTGGAAGAGAATAAAAGAAGAAATAGTATATTAGCAATATAAAATTATAGTACATAAATTATCTTTTATTTATCATTACTCTTCGATAGGTGGGGGTATGTATAGGAAAATTATAAATGAAATTGAAAATAAAATCACACAAAATGAAAGAGGGTTATACCCTTGGAGTTTCTCCTCCAAGAGAACCTCCTTTGGGAAATGGGTTTGTAATTTTGATTAGAACAAGAGATATTCATTATGGGGCATGTTCTTGTGAATTTATTTTTGATGAAATTGGAAAAGGCTCATGGATTGGAATGTGTGGGGGGAATAGGTGGTGATGGGTGGTATTTATATGGGAGAGGAGGGGTGTTTTCTAATTATTTTATTAATTAGTTTATTTCTTTGTCTCATGAATATGAATTTATATAAAATTATACAACATATATATTTAAAGGGTGAACGAGAGTTAAATATTTTTCTTATCTCGTCAGATATGACTCAAGGATTTTTTTATTTAACTTATAATGTATATATTCTCTAAATTATTGAATATCACTATTACCTAAATGACATGTATTTTAGAACAAAGAAAAACAATAAACCCTAAAAAAATTTCAGTGAGTAGAATTATGAAATTATCTATATTTTATGAAAGTAATTTTATAAATATGAGAGATTTAATTTTTAATTAAAATCATCAATTACTTGAGAAATAATTATTTTAAATTTATATACAATTTTATAACAAAATGAAAATTTTATTAAGATCACATAAAATTAACAGAAAATAACATGTAAACAAAATTTTAATTTATAAATGTATATTATGGAAATAAGTGTTATATTTATTAATAATATTAATTATAATATTATAAACAAACATTTATTTTTTTAAAAAAATTTAACACAGTGAGAAATTCCTAAAATATGTATTTACATGTAATATGATAAAATTATATTATATTATCATTTATAAGATTCATAAAGTCTCTCTATACTTTTATAGATTATTTAACTATACTATGAGCCATTTTATAATTCATAATATTCACATTACTATTCAAATGGTTAGGTAATTATTATATTGGCAATGGTTCCATATCTTAAAGAAATGCCACTTATTTTATTCATTCATCATTAATAATATTTATATTTTTTCTTAAATTTATTTAAAATTGTTTATACTACATGAAATAATCAAAATAGAAGAAATTTCCATTGAAATAATTTTTTATCATTACATTTTTCCCTTCATATTAAATTTCACCATCCAAATATTGTTTCATATTCAATTTTAAAAATAGAAAAGGGTACACATCCTTCATCGCTTTTGCCGGAACCCATGTTACCTCGTCTTACATATGGTTCCCCCATAGTACTTTGACTAGATGAGTAGTGTTTTGGGGTAGAAAATTATTTATGTGGTCCATGATCTCTAATGAACGCTCCTCATAAGAGAGAACATTTTCCAACAATACCACCTCCTGATTCAGTACATGTGAGTGATATCGTACGTAATTCCTCAACAAGGATACATGGAATACATCGTATACTGGAGACATGATATATGGATGTTCTAGTCGATATACCATAGCTTTGACATAATAATGAATCTTGAAGGGGACAATGTACCTAGGAAAAACATTCCTTTCATCCCAAATATAATTATCATCTTCAATGGAAATATTTAGGGGAATATCATGTCTTCAACATTAAACTCTAGTTCACATCAATGATTGTATTCCATTCTAATGTATCTACTTTTGGATTCCATGATGACTGGATGAATGGTTATCACCTTTTCCCACATTAATATGACCTTATTATGTCCTAGTAGCTTACGTTCACTAACTTTATCAAAATATGATAGTTCTTTCATCTTGTCCAATAAATATATTTGTTTAGATCCATTTGGACTATCATGTGGAAATAATTTTTGTAAGTGAACTCGGCCAATGGATGATGTTTTTCCAATCATCTATTAAATATCATAGGATATTATCACAATTGTTCTTCAAGTGTATAAATAATCATCTTCGGTTGGACATCATTCTAAGGATGATAATCTATTGTAATGTTCAGCTTAGTTTTTTGATCATATTGGATACATTTCTAGAACATTTATGTGAATTATAGATCACCATCAGGTACAATTTATAGTGATAATCCTTGCATCCTAACCACCACTCTGGCCTATATCCATGTATGTTGATATAGTGGAATTTCCTCTCAAATTTATTTACAGATATATGTATTTATATGATAATCATCAATAGCACATATATTACTATTTCCTTTGGATATCATCAAATATCCAGTGATAATGTACACGGTGATGTTTTCTCCTTTCCATTTTTCATGGGTAATGGATGCATTATCCACTTGTACTTTTTTTCTTTTATCCATAATGTGTTGGGAAATTATGAACATTGATATATATTTTGTGATATCCTTCTTCATATTGTCCAAATAATAGTTCTAACAGAGATTTCTAAACATCATTATGCTTACTTGGTGAATAGAGAAGGTTGTTATGTGTGCATCATCCAGATTATCCCTCATTATCACTTGATCAGATAGTACACATAGTGTTGACCGAAATCCCATGACTACTTCCTTGTCCATTTCGATCTATAATGGTTTCCAATTTCTCCTAAATTCCACATTATTTTTAATTTATATATAATTATTTGAGCATCCATTATTCTCCCTTGAGGGATGGTTGGGAAATAATTTTTGAAAGTACTTCTAGTGTTCCACCCTTAAAGATTGCCATTTATAAAAATTTAAAATCTATAAAAATTGGATCCATATAAACTCTCATCAAAGATAATGTAGTAGATCTTTTCTTCTTATTGGACCATCCAATTTATTTTCCTTATTGAGATGTTAGTTGATTAATCAATTATAATCGTTTATGATATTGACCATTATCACTAAAACATCTTAGTTTACTTATGTGTGAATATATATTTTACGATCTTATGATCAGTATGTATTTTTCAGTTATCCCCATAGAGATAACGCCTCATGATTTTAATCCATAGATCATAGTTTCCTTGTCCAGATCATGTGTATGATAGTTTTTCACATTAATTTTCAACTTCCTTGAAATATAGACTATCACCTTTTCATTTTTTATTAGTTAATATTATATCACTCTCTTTAACGCATCATTTTATATGAAAAATCATTCCAACATTTCGAAAATGTGAGAACTATAATTGTTTGATGCCTTTTATTAACACTTTGAAGAAAAATTCACATTCATATGTAAATAAAACATTTATCCCATATGATTAATCTCAGTTATTGGGATTGAAAATACTTATATGTTATACAAAAATCATCGTTAATACCTAGCTAGACAAGGGAAAATATGGATCTTGGATATATATGTTAGCCTAGGAAACTCTTCAATTTTCCTCATATTGGATGGGTCTAGAGATATTTCATCACTGGAGATAAAATTCACAAGAATGATAAATCCTCAATCTAGAACACTCATTTATTGTGCTTCTTTCCTATAGTATATCTCTTCGCAATGTATTTTGTACAATATTCGAATACACTTCATATTGATGATTTCTCTTAGATTATATCAAAATGTCATCAATAAAGACTGTCAAAAATTTATCTGGGTAATACCTAAGGGATCTATTCATTAGTTCCATGAATAAAACATCAACATTAAGCAGTATTAAAGGAATAAATATGAATACATAGTATTTTTACATTGTTGGAATTGGTGCATTAGTAATATAATCCTTCCTCAACTTTAATTATTGATAAATTGACAAAATTCAACATTAGAGAATTAGATTACCCCAAGAAGTTGATCAAAAAAAAATCTATTCATTGAAAGAGATATGTGTTATTTATCATGATTTTTTTGAGCTCATGATAAAGAAAACAGAGGTGCATTGATCCATCCTTATTGATGAAAAACAAGACTAGTTCTCTCCATGGTGAAGCACTGAGGAAGATAAAACCCTTATTAAGATTTTATGTAAACAACTTCTCCAGTCCAACCAAATAAATGGTGGCCATTCTATATGGTGTCATTGATATCACCAAAGATCTAAGAATACGTTAAATTGAAAACTCATCATTTCCATCATTATAATGATCAAAAAATTATTTATGAAAATAATATGTGTAGTGCCTCACAATGTGAATGTGTTCGAGCATGATTGTCTCCTTTATCTCAATCATTCGAGTTGCATATTTATTCTTATAAGTAAAATAATAAGATCACATGATACAAAGATTCTGAAGGAGATTAATCCTCCTCCTAATTTTTTTTGTGAATTTAAGGATTCCTCATGATGTGAAATGTGATATCCATTTCCTTGAAGGTTATTTTTTCTTTATATAATGATAGCCAATCCATGTCCAATGTATCATCACACTCCACCAAAGGATGTCACACAATATTTTATGGGAGGATTAGTCGACATGAAATAACTAGGGAGAATATATATACATTTGATGTAATCATTTACCAATTTTTTGTTTTCATAGATTAATAAAAAACCATTTTTCCAGTGGTATTTGAATATTTCTACTAATGATGAAAGATATGATAAAATTCATAGAACTAGAATCAAATAGTATTTTCACTTTTCTTAAATGAATATACAAATATTCTCAAATCCACATCATTGTATGATCAACCTCAGTAGTAGTGATGGGATTAAAATTTCAGTTATCCTTTGTCTTTTGTGGTTGTTGGTGCTGATTACCATCGAGAACTCATGGATTAGTGCATTGGATTTATTAGTGCCCTTTCTCCTAACAATGGAAGCCGTAAAACATTAGTGGTTATATCCATTCATCCACAAAATTTTCTATATTCTTAACAACTCTTTTAATTTATTGAGATGGTGGACTTCTCTCCCCCATATTTACCATTTCCCCATCTCATTGAGCTAGTTCCCCTTATTCTTATTCCCACATTTTTTACATGTAACTTCTTTATATTTATTTCCCCAATTTTTATTAGATCCGCCAGATTTAAAATCCATCATTCACATCATCTCTCTACAGCCATGGAACCATTCTTCAAACACAATATTCACATTGAGTTCACATTAAACAAATTCTTCATAACTCCCAATTTATCAAATATTTAGGCCCTTTAGAAGGTATTGTTTTAAACCTCTAAATAATAAGTAATTTATTTTATAAATTTTATAATAATTATCAATGTGTCCCTTGGAGGCCCTGTAAAATATTCTATATAGGCCATGAATTATTAAACTTACTTTTTCATCAGCTCTATGAATTGTATCTCCATAATTGTTTAAATATTTAGATGGAAATACATGTTAATAAGCATGTCCTCAATGTATTCACACTCCATATCTTCAATTTTCCCATTGAATAGGATTTTTAGTCAATTCCACCCATTGGTAAACCTCTCCATATACATGAAAAAAGGGAAGAGTCAACTTCTCCTTCTCAAAAAAATAATTTTCATAAAATATCTTATCAATTTCATAGACTTATTGTTCCATAACTAGTTGATCAATAGATCCACTACATGTCACCGCTAATTTCCATATAAAATATTAGATATCCTATTGTTAACTATTAGGTGAAGGAGTATATTCCATGTTATATCATTTATTGATAATATACATAGAATGTTGAGTAAGCTTCCATATGGATGTGTGAACTCCACCTCCCAAACCATTGGATATGTTCTTTGAGAAATCACTCCATTGTCTATTGCATGGTTTTTGGCCTAATCATAGATGGATACCACCATTTTCAATAATAAAAACAGATATAATGAAATCTATATCTATAATTCATGAATAAATTATTTATTCCTTTGTGAAACTATATCAAATTCAATATTATGTGACATCCAGATGTTTAATATTTTCCAAAAAACAATACTTATTCGGTGTTTACTTATAATTAATCTCCTAATAAGTGATTTCACTATGTATCTATAATCATAATTCACAAATTATATAAACCATGCTCATATAAGAATTATAATGAACCCGCTTATCTAACATGATTGTTACATAATTTTAATGATAGAAAACATAAATGGTTGCATAAATAGTATCTAATGGATTAGTATTATTGGAAAGATAGTATCAAACATATCTCTTAAAAAACATTTAATTTTATTTAATTCTATCTTCTCTTGATCCATAGTGGCCCCTATATTTCCTTAGATCATGTATTTTACTCAGGATATACATAAAAATAAGTGGTGAGATAAAATACTAGTAAAAAAGATAAATAAGATCATTTATAAATATAACATGGCTAAGAATAATCATTAGAATCATAAATTCATCAGAGTATTATCCCCAAAATTTTAAGAGAAATAATTTATTTATGTCTTGAATTTCTCCATGAATTAAAATTAAATATCATGTATATGTGGTCAAATACAACCCATAGTTTAAAAAAATGAAAGCATCAAAGTAACGTTGATTTCACATTATCTCACAAGATACACCTTTTTATCCATGATAAATATACTATTTTAGGTGAAACCCTCACATCACATCATTTTCATGTGCTTTAATATTCTGGGTGCACCCATCACAACTTAAAATTTACATAATCATGCATTAGACATAAAAAACTATATCAAACGTGGATATAAAATTACCAGTAAAAATTAATGTATTTCATTTTATAAAGCATATATTCAGGAATAATATTTATGGTCCCCAAATAAGAAATCGAAAACATATTTGGTATTGTATTCATCATTAATGACAAAAGTAGTAAAAACTCAAGAGATGTCAAAATGCATATTAGAGTGAAGATATAGGTTTGATAATTATTTCTGGGTTTTATAAAAAAATTAGAAACCTGTAAATTTGAAAAAAGAAAATGGATGGAAAAATAAAACTATATATAAAGAAAATTAAAGAGAAGTCAATACAAAAAATGATGCTAATGAGGGGAAACCCAATGGTATATATTTGGGGATGAGAAGTCCCTTAATCATATGTCTGAATTCATTTTTCACATTTATATCATAGATAATAATATTAAATTCATTATTATAAAAAAATAAAGAACCCTGTATATGTGAATTTAAATTATTATAAAATTTTTTGTTTATAAATGGCCTTTTTCTGACTTATAGAGTTAAATTTCATCATTCAATAGAATTTATTTTCTAGGTAATGATGATCAATATCCTTTCTTCTAAGTGTGGAAGTTCATGTAATATATGAACAGTTATCCAAAATTGAAATTATATGTTATTAATTAACATACATCAGGGTAATATGTCATATATATCATTTATTATATGGTATGATGATGATTTATTAGATGCATTATTAATTAAAATGTTTTAATTTATTTGGATAGTATTTATGTCAATTATTATCTTATATCATCTTATTTAACATCTGGTTTATATATTGGTTCCAAAACATTATATAACATATAATATATATATTAAAATATTTCATAACCAAATTAATGGTTTCATTTAAATCCATGAAGGTGGTAGTGAAGAATGAAAATGTATCATCCATGGTGGTGGTAAATCAATTCACCACAATAAATATAGTCATTATTAGAATTAATGGTAAAGGGATGATATTAAAAGGTATTTTATTCAATTAAAATGAATATTTTTTAATAAATAAAATATAATTGATTAATAATTCCTCTTAGAAATGTGGACTTAATGATATCAAAATAAATTAATTTAAATTTAATAGAAAAAAATTAAAAATAGGGGTTTACCTCTTCAATTTTCCATCCTTGAAAACCTCCTCATGAAAAAGGGTTTGTATTTTTATAATTCCATGAGATCCTTTACGTGGGGATGGGATTGGGAATATCATTTCTCCTAATATGGAAAATTCTCAATGATATGAAGGTGTGATGAGAATAGGTGGTGATGGGTGGTATTTGTAGTAGAGGAGAGGGGGTTTTCATTATTTTATTCGTTGGTTTATTATTTTGGATCCAAAATATAAATATCCTGAGATTTATAAGAAAATGTTATAAAATAGGGATGTGTTTCTTGAGTTTTTTTTATATCAGTTACAACTAAATGAATACTACATTGAACTTTTAATGTATATATAATTTAACACCCTGACTCTAGTTACTCATATTTGGTGCATTATTATATAACATTAACATGGTACAAGTAATCAATTCCCGAATTTCCGATTAGTTTAGTATCCTTGGAAGTACTACATACATATATACGTTTTACATTACATCGTGAAATAAAAAATCATTATGTACCGATTTAACACTCTCATATCCCTTAACCTATTCCTACCGGTAAATTAAAATATAATTCTTCACATCCTAGGAGAAATAAAACATAAGAAATGGTTGAGCTCAGATGATCAGTTAGGATGAAAATGTAAAAAAAACTGTCATAAATAAGGACAAACCTTTAAGGAAATGTATAAGACTAATGCACAAGACATTTAAAAGTAAAATTCTCCATAATATGTCCATGATAAATAAAATAATTCCATTTAAATTTTACATGGATATTCTACTAGTTGAATAATCACATGTAATATCAATAGATAATTTCTTAATGATGGAATGCATAATATGGGATATCATAAACACAAATTCAATGCCTCGTTCAAAGTCTAAGAATAATATTTTTTCAAGGAATTATTCCATGACACTATTTTGTCTCATGAAACCTAACGATTCTTCAAGAAGCTATAGTGGGCTCCACCCGTCACATACTATGTCCAATGCATTCCTCATATGAAAAGGTTGAAACAAAACATAAACAGTCATCATAAAAATAGAATACAATATGAAAATAATTTATCCATAAACCAGGAATTGCATAAAAATAGCACATCCACAGTCAAACATATCAAAAAATATTCAATAAAATAAATCATCTTCAAACAAATGTAAAATACAACAAAGGAAATTTACATAGATGAAATCAAAACAATTTGATACAAATATCTCTTTCTATTTTGAAATCATTTAATAGTCATGTAATTATAAATGGAAACAATTAATTTAAAAATATTCATATAAGATTATAGGGGAAGCATCAGAGGTGTTATAATAGAGGAAAGTAGCTATACCCTCTGTAAAATTTAAAAAAACATTCATTCCATAAATTTTTGAAAAGGTCATAATGTACCCGGTTGGGAAAGAGATGGAAAGATTACATTAATTTTTTTTTAAAATGTGAAAAAATAGAATGAATTATTTTAAAACATATTCTAATAAAAAGGAAAATTTATTTTAAATATAATTTAATGAAATAAGTATGTTTATTATAAAGATGTCCTTGTATATACTTACACATAAACAACCTCAAATAATAACAAGATTGTAAAATTAACCCTTACATTAATCCTTTCATTATTCGAGGGTACCATAACCTCCTGCATAATATATAAATGATATTTATTAAATTATACAAGAACCACATACATAAATATGATATCATATTTTATCATCTAATATTTCCTTGTTACTAATATTTTTGTAGTATCATTGTTTCAGCTGTTAACTGATTCGTTTTCCTTTATATATTTGTTATGTAAGTCATGTTTTTTATGGATAGAATGTAATTGATTCATATCCAGAATGATATTATCTTCATAAAAATTATTTTTAATCATAAATGGATATTTATTCTTGAATGGTTACGATGGGGAATGAATCTCATCGCGTTCGTGGAGACAATAATATGTACCTAAGTATGAGCGACAATTCCATTCCATTGATGGTGAAATAACATGTAATTGGATGGTATATCATATATATATATTCAATAACATGTTATATATTTTATTTACATCAATTATAATCATTATTATACCAATCAAAATAATGATGTGTTGAATAACAAACTACACTATGACGTGGAGATGGTAACCCGTACGTACGCACGTATAGTGACATTGTAATCAATAGGAAGGATAGAATAATGAATATATTTGTACCATATTTATAATAATATCACCGTATGTAGAATATTTTTTAGTTAATATTTTGTTCTATAAACAACAACGATAGAGAATGTGGAAGAAGAAATGATCTTTCAAAGAGGTGATGAAATTATTACCTCTTCTTCGGGTGATTCATTTTGATTTTATCAATAGATTTCCATAGATAGGATTTATGATAAAATTTAGTCATCTACATTGAATATAGGGTATTTGGGAGGATATTTTGATTATAATGACTACCAATGGATTTATTTAGTGGATAAATTATGTAAGGGGAAAAACCTCTCAACCAATATGTTTTATTCAGGTTTAGGTCACCATATTAACCTTACCTTTTATAATTAACTCTTTGTTAACTAGTTTTACTTTCACCATGTATTCTTGTATTATTATAATAAATGGTTAATAAAATTACAATAAAAATACAAGAGAACCCCAAGTGGTTCATAATTGATATATCTAACATTATTTATGTCCTTTTTCTGAACGTCATATTATTAGGAATATTATAACAAATAATAATATAGTTTTTTTAGAACACATTAATGTAAATTTTGAAACTATTTGGTATTTTGTTTTTTTAATTTCATTGAAAAATTATCAATTAGAAAAAAAATGTTACCAAATCAATCCAATCATGTCATACTAACATATAAAATTACTTTAATTCATTAAAAGTAATAATTTACATTTATTGTAATATTTACAATATCAATTATATTAATCATTCAATAATAAGGTAATTACTGCATCACCATTGGGTTATAAATATATTTAATTATTTAATTTCTACATATTATATATAATGTATCATTATTAAGGAAATATTTTTCACATTCTAATGAATATTTAGAGTATAATTTATCTTATGTATAATCTTTTAATAAAAAGTTTTAGTTATTATCATTTGATTTTAACACATTTAACTCTTATTTAAATAAAATAATAATAAATGTCCTAATCTAATCCATGTGGAACAAATAGGATCATATTTTATTCCTAAGGTTGATTTGGGTAGAAATAAACTTCTCAAATAGAAGAAGGACATGTTTTATGGTAATTATAATATCATTTATACCTTTAATAACCCTATTTTCTTTTAACCAACAAAAATAAAATTCTAAAGATACAATTCAAAAAAAATTAATTTCATCTTATTGAACCATATTTTACATATATTTTCACTGGTGTCTCTCATAATTTTTAAATTCAATTCATCGAAGCATAAAAATACATATTATGCAAATTTTCAAATTTTCCAAGAAGGTGGGTAAAAGACATGAAAATGTTCAATATAATTATATACATCTAATTTTATTATAAAATTACACAAATGGAATACATTGAGCATTTATATGTATTATATATCTATTTTTGATTAAAATTAAAAAAAAAATAAAAAAAATAATTATTTAAATAAAAAGTCTATTTTAATCAATAATGTAGTGTTTTTCACTATTCATAATAAAATGAACTTTTTCAGAAAAATACCAAAAAAATCAACCGATTCTAGTTTTGACATTCTGAATCCAAAAATAAATTCAATAGTGAAAAAATAATATTTATATAATTTCAAAATGTGTGTATTACTATTCATAACGGCTAGTTTGATTGGTCTTGGTGTGCTAAAACTCGTTGTTGCGTACTGCGCAAGTTATTTTTTATATTCAAAGATAAATGCATTGTTGATGCTTTGGGTGTTACATTATACCCTCCTTCAAATAATTCCGTCCTGGATATTTCAATAATAAGACATAATAAATAGACATCAATGGTTCTTCATCATAAGTTCCTTGGGTTCCCATGATGCCACTTCAATCTTAGAGTTTATCCTTAAAAATATTACCAGACGTGTTGTCCAGTTTCTCAACACATGTTCTCTTCTATCATAAATCTTGACATGATCTTCACAATATGATAGATTGGGTTGCAGTTCTATTTCATCATAGGTGAGTTCACGTGTTAGGGAATAAATGTATTTTCTTAATAGTGACACGTGGAACCCATCATGAACTATGGGGAGACATGGAGGAATTTCTAAAGAGTATCCTACAACTTCAATTAGTTCTAGAATTTTTAAAGGTTTGACGTACCTTGGACTTAATTTACCACTCTTACCAAATTATACAACAACCTTACATTGAGACGCCTTCATAAAAATATGATCTCTTACATGAAATTCCAAATTTATCCTTCAGTTATATGCATTGGTAATTTTCCTACATTGGGTAGCTGTGATGTGGGTTTGGATAATCATCACATTTTCCATTGATTCCTCAACATGTTCTTGGTATATGGGTTTTCTTTCACCAACATCATCCCAACATGTTGGTGTGAGACATCACTTTCCATATAACACTTCATATGGTGCCATCTGAATACTTTAATGAAAGATATTGTTATAGGATAATACTACCAGAGGTAAATATTGATCCCCTATACCATGAAAGTCATGTGAGAAATATCACAAAAATTATTCTAGGGTTTGAATAGTCTGTTCTGATTTTCCATCAGTTTGAGGCTGGTAGGAAGTTCTCACATGTCATTCAGTATCTAGGGATTTTTAAATACTTTTCCATAATCCTGATATAAAATAGGGATCATGATAAGGAACAATCGATAGAGGTACTCCATCAAGTATTACAAATTCATTAATATATAGTCTTTCTAAACATTCAAGTAGTAAAGCATATCTTGTAGAAATAAAATTTTCTAACTTGGTAAGATGATAAATAGTGACAATATCATATCATTCCATCTAGGAGTCTTTTGTAGCCCCATGATAATGTCCATCATAATATCATCCCATTTCCACTCATACATGGTAAGAGGTTGTATGGCTCCACTAGGATGTTGGCTTACATCTATAACCTATTGGCAAACCAAACTTCTTGACACATAATCAAAAATCCCCTTCTTCATGTTGTCCCACCAAATACGTTCTTTGAAATCACTATACATATTAGTGCTAATAGTGTGTATAGAGAAAATAGAGCTATGGGAATCATCAAAAAATACTATTTTTTGACCAGGTATTTTGGGAACACAAGCCTCTTCCAAAATTTCAAAATTTTGTCTTCATAAATGAATTGAATCAATGTCCCACCATTCAATGATTTAAATATATTTTGAAACTCCTCATCATCAGGCTGAGAATTTTTTTTCCTAGTTAATAAATATGTTTTGGCAACAATTTGAAAAATTAATGATGTTTCATCTTCCATTATTATTCCCATATCCATCATTACAAGATATATAAACCGATAATCCCTTTCAACTCTTATCTTGTTAAAAACTCCATGATCCATTCACCTCAAATCATCTGCTAATGTATTTTCATTCATTGGGTGGTAGTGTATAGTTCAATCATAATCCATGAGTAGTTCAAGCCATCATATTTTCCTCATGTCGAGTTTTTTCTGTGAGAAAATATATTTCAAACTCTTGTGATCAATATATATCTCACATTTTTTACCATATAGATGGTGTCACCATATATTCAATGAAAATATTACAACTTCTATCTAAAGATCATAAGTTGGATAGTTTTGTTCACAAATTTATAGCTGTTTTTATTCTTAGGAAATATATCTATCATTCTGCATAAAGACATATCCAATTCCTTTTTTGAAGCATCACTATAAATAACAAACCCATCATTTCACGATGGTACATTCAAGATAGGATAATTGAATAATATTCTCTTTAGTTATTCAAAACATTCATAACACTCTTCTGTCCAAACAAATTTAACAAATTTATGTGTCATCTTGGTTAATGGGTTATCCAATAGGGAAGAATCTTGGAAGAAATTCCAATTATTACCTGCTAAACCCATAAAACTGCATACCTCAGTTATCCTCACTGGTTCGGGCCATTCTTGTATTGATCTTTTCTTAAAAGGATCAACAATAATTTCCATCTATAGTGACAACATTTCCAAGAAAAGAAATATCCTGAAACTTGAATTCACACTTTCTAAACATCCCATATAATTCATTTCTTCTATGAGTATTTAGAATTGTGCGCATGTGATTTTCATGCTATTCATATATTTTGGAGAAATCAAATATATCATCAATAAATAAAACATTAAATTAATCAATATATTCCATGAAATCTCTATTCATTAGATCCATGATTTTAGAGGGTGCATTAGTTATTCCAAAATGCATTCCTATAAACCCATAATACACATACCAAGTAAGAAATGTTGTCCCCATAATTTCTTCCTTCTTCTTACCAAACAGATGATATCGAAATCAAATTTCAATCATGGAAAATATTGAGCTCCATGAATTTGGTCAAATAAATCATCAATGTGATGTAGGGGATACTTGTTCTATATTGTTATAACATTGATCTCTCTATAGTAAATGCTCTACCTCATAGATCCATCTTTCTTCTTAACAAAAAGAATAGGGGCTCCCCATTGAGAAACACTAAGGAAAATAAATCTTTTGTTACTCAATTCCTCCAATTGTATCATTAGTTACAAAAATTCCACAATGGCCATTCTATAAATGGGTCTTATAAATTTTCCTTGAACGAGGAATTAAATCAATGTAAAACATAATTTACCATTCTAGAAGATGTCTAGGTAAATCCTGTAGAATCAAATCTTCATATTCTTTAACAATAGGTGAATCCTCCATTTGAACATTAATTTAATCTCAAATAGTTATTTAAATCTCTGACTCCCCAAAAATAGAATTTAGTAGATCTACTGGGGGTGGATCTAGATAAGAATCAGATGGTGACATTTCTTCTCTAAATATAATATAAGGACCCGACCTTATACATTACATATTATTGAATTAAATAAAAAATTCACATTGAGGATCTTTTCAGGTTTAGTGTTTTAGATAATTGGGACATTAAATTTACATCTCAAAATATTACAAGGTAGGCATATCTACATAGATTCCATTTTTTCATAAAATAAAAAAAAATATTTAAAAAAATGAGTTATGTCTAGTTCCATGTTGTAGACAACATGACTTTTCCTTGATCCCATCCTTGACCATATTCATCATTAAGTCATGTGAAAACATTTCAAAACATGGGATGAGCATAAAAAGCTATGTAAGGGTTATAAAACAACGAATTAAACCATTTTTGCATAAATATATAGAAAACATGAAATCTTTTACTTAACTCGTGAAATAATAAGATCTATAAAAGAAACATAGAAATCATATATCATACAGGTAACTTGTGTCATCCATATCATACTTACATTGTAGCTATCAAAGCTACATAGGGAGTTACTTTGGAATTCCCATCACTTTATATTCTCGAAATCTCTTAGGATAAACATTCACGTTTACCTCCATCATGTTACCCAATGCATTGGAGAGCTATCTCGGGCTCACCCACCCTAGGTTTATCACGGAACCACCCGTATACATAATCAATGCCCAATAACAATAACATAATCATAACACATAACACAAGTATAACGGAATGATAAAATTTCCACATTCCACTATATAAATCAAGATATTGAAGTAAACAATTATTTATCAAACCATTTTCAAAAACCATTTAAAAAGAGATTTTTGAATAAAAGTGTCCAATACCACATTGAAGCTTTTAATGAAATTATCATTTGAAAAATTAATGTCCATATAAATAAATCCTAAAACCCATTTTGAAATCATGGACACTAATGATAAATATTTAGAAGAATAAATCTTTAAAACATTTAAAATGATATTTTAGTTATAGAGTTTTTTTTATCAAAAAGAGAGACACTTGAATACGAATAATTGATGAATAATATTTAATCAGAACATTATAATATCATGAGAATAAAGGGATTCATGATATAATATGTCAAACTATATTATATACACCCTATTAGAGTGAATTTATGCATTAAAAAAATGAAGCCTCAATGGAAATGTAAATTGAGATGAAATCCCTTATAAAGATGGTATCCTTAAATTAAGGATAAATAAATTTAATAATTATGCGGGAAAAATCTAAATACATCCAATATAATTGGATATTAAGTTTAAAATAATCGTAGGTCATTCACACATATTCATTGTATGAAATATTCAATAAGTACAAGTTGAACCCACAGAATTGAATTTGGGTTAAGATGTTCCTTTGTAAAAATTTGACAGCCTAACGACGTCAAATTAAAATTTAGAAAATGAGTTGATGAGATAAAAAGAGTATCTCATCACTTGGAAATAATTTTTTCATCAATAAGGATATATAATAATATATCCCAACATAATAAGATGTAAATTAACAGACATATCAAAATAAGTCTTTTAAAAAGAGGAGGGTGAAAGGTCCCCTTACCGATTTGGTAACATACAAAACATATGACACATGAAAGAATGATCATACAATAAAGATTTAGATACTCATAAATGAATGTATATTACAAAAAGAGTACAATAATGGGCATTAAGACACTACATAAAGGAAAATAGTGGCAAATATAGCATGAATCTCATGGGAATAAAAAGTGAGACAAAACCCTTTACCAAGTTGTAATCAACTGTGTCGTATGACCAAAAGTTAATAACCACCAAATGAATCACAGAATACAATAAATATAATGATAATCATGATAATATATATCAAATGGAAGTATAAAATACACCACATGCAATGAATAAGTGGTGAACAATGGAAATCTCACAGAATTAAAAGTGAGATAAGAAAATCCCTTACAAAAATTTGGCAGCCTAACGGCACCACTTAAAAATTCATAAAATTAATTGATATGAGTAACAGAGGGTCTCTCATCATATAAAAATACAAATTATAGTATGGTGAAAATAAAATAACATCCTCCAACATAAGAACATGGATCATACATGAAATGACATAAAAGAGAGTACTTGAAAAAAAAAAAGAGGTCAGATCCATTACCTCGCATCCGACTTGACTCGATCATTTTTTAATATCCTGAATAATAAACTGAATTTAATTTCTACTTGATTAAAAACCTTTTTCAAGTTTATTAATCCTTTTATATAACTTATTTCCATGTTATAAACGTTATGTAATCACTTAAGTTAATAACATTAATTTTGTCAATATTTAGTACTTGAGTCAAAAATGAACACCTTATATTTATAAGTTTTCCATGTGGTCAAAGGTTCATTATATCCAGAATGATATTCATGATTTGGATATCATATATATCATATATATCCAGTATATACATGTTTTTTATAGTACATAACATTTAGAGGTAATAAATGAAATGCACCGTTCATGGAGATGGTAATCCATACGTACGCATAAACGCTAATTTCATTTATATTTCTTATTTTAATTGAAATAAATAATAATTATAAAAAGTTATATTATAATACAAGTATAATATCACATATAATATCACTAACTCTATCCTTTATAAATCCCACATAAGTCATTAACGAATCAAATCACTTTGAGGGGGCGGTAGTCCGCACTTCCTCAAATGAGATTATCGTATTTACCCACTATGGAAAACATAATGGCATGATATAAATGGGAATTACATAAGTATAAAGAAATCATAAACATAATATAAATCATATATATATACATTTCCATCATAATGGCCACAATGAGAGGTAGTAAGATTTAATTGAACAATCATCGTTTCGTGAGGCGTTAGTTTTCCATCCACAGAGACAGTATGTTCTTCATCCATTAGATGGAAGTGTGTGTAAGTGTAGTTAGAATACTTATTATAACAACATCCTAGTATATTTAGGATACTGATTTTGTTACAAATATTGAAAAAAAAGAGTTTAGGGGTTGGAGATGTAAAAAAACAATTTGAGAGAAATTGATACCTTTAATTTGGGTAACTCTTTTTGGTTTGAACCAAAGGACTTATTGAAGTGCCTTCTGCCTAAGGTAAGTGTTCTAAGAGGAGGATAGGGATGTTGGATCTTAATTTGGTAGATGTTTGAATAGCCAAATTTCTTGAGAGGTGTGAGGAATTGGTTAGAAGCAGTCTCCTTTTATAAGGGGGAGGAGGGGCTCTTTAGGAAAGTGTGAATATATTATTTTATAATATAATGATATTCGGTTTATAATGGTCCAAAAATAATTATATTCAATTATAAGTTGATTAATGGTCGAAATAAAATCATCCAATCAGAATTGGACATGTTTTGTATAATATTTTATGCATTATAATCTTATTTAATTAAATCATTTATTAATGAGGTAAAACCTGCGTCATTGTTATGTCATAAATAATTTAATTTATTTGTTGTCTAAAATTATAAAACAAATCCCATGATGTTGGAAATATTTTTATCCTTCCATTGAATATTTATAGTCAAATATATTATTTATATAACACCATATAAAAATTTATTACTAAATGATATTTGTTTATGTCTATTTTGACTTTACATTAAAATAATTAGTCTAAATTGTCATTATCACTACCATGTGGCTCAAAGTGGTCCCAAAATCGACCCAACGATTCCCATTGTCGTTAATGACTCAAAAAAAAAGTTATGGACAACTATTAATGTAATTTTGAATTATTATAGTATTTTTAAATCTTGAATTACCTTATTTTCCTTTAACTGCGGTAAATAAAAGTCAAAAGTTACTATTCACCAAAAATTATTTTTATATTAATGAACCACATTTTACTTTTTCATAATAACCATTTCTGTTGGATTTTTGAAATTCAATTCACAGAAGTGGTAAAATTTCATTTAAATGAAAACGTCAGTTTTTTTAACTACCACTAACGGGTGTCACTATTCATCAGAAATTGATGTTTTTTAGGAAAATACAAAAAATTAATCCTAAGAATTATTTGATATTACAAATTCAAAACTGATGTATATTTTTCCAAATTCTAAAATAGAAGTGGCAGTAATTAATTTAAAAATTAATTCCGATTGTTAAAACAAATACTGTGTTTTTAAGAAACAATAACTATCAAATGATCGACACTTGATTAAGTCCGATTTTGAAGTGAAGTTAATAATAATGACCGACATTAGATTAAATGGTAAAAATATATTTCAATTTCACTTTAAAACCAATTAAAAGGATAATCTATCCATATAAATAAATTATATTAAAAGGCACTTTTGAATTAACATACAATATTTTTAACTATTCATTAAAAATGAGCTTTTTCAGAAAAATACCAAAAAATTACCCTAAGTAAATTGTGTTGTCCCCATTTTAAAGAAGGATTTTATTTGGTCAATTATAATTTATTAAAGTGACAAAACTATATTTAAAGAGGGTTCTCCATTAAAATGCGGTAAATCGGCCTTTTAATGTAAATTATGCTTAAAATTAGATTTATTCACATTTTAAGCCTCTAAAATTTATTGTATAAATATAAATTCATTTGAAAAACATGTATAATAATACTGTAATTAGTTTTTTCATTCCCACCCAAAAAATGGCTAGGATTTTACTACTATATAAAATAATAATATTATATTATTAGTGTTCAATGTAAGATTTCAAAGGAACCTGTTGTTGCGTATCGGGTACGCTATCGAACATAGAAACCCCTTTAAAGTAAAATTAATATTGAATTAAAAAATATTAATAAATATGAAAATTGTCTTATTACTTATTTATCTGGGAGTTTACATCCTTCCCCCCTTTTGGGAATTGCGTCCTCGCAATTTTAAAATTGGGCTCAGAAACATCATTGAATGTCCCTCATCGGAATAAAAGTCAATAAAACTATCACATTAACATAAAGAAATATATATATAAAGGTCACTCGAGACAACCCATACTAGGATTCCTTGTAGGAAGACATGGATATGGAAGAAAAACTATCATAGATTAATAGAAAGTGATAGAGAAATTGATCACAGAACGTTAACCGCCACAATACCATGAATTTGTGGTTGGGTAAAAATCTGATGATAAAAGAGAGGTTATAATTTTTTTTTTCTTCAAGATAATTGTCATAGAGTTGAATAATTTTAGTAATAACTAGACTATGATTGTAAGGAAATATACTTACTTTCCATGTATAGTATCATCCTCTAATAAAATTATACCACAAACTCATCTTTTATCCAGCCGATGAATATTCAAGATGAGTTTTTCACATTAAAAGCACTATAATTAAGGTCTAGAGAATTTAATATCCAAAAAAGATTAATTATAAATTTCCCTTGTCTTTATAAATTAACCAAAACCAAAATTCCTAGTACAAGAATAGATAATCCCTAAAAGGATAATCCTTTATAAAAAGAAAAATTACTCATAATCTCCAAAATTCAACAAAAATTACCCAAGGTTCAAGAAAAACCATTAAATAAACTACTATCCATAAAATTCTCCATAGTAATCCAAACTTAGATTGAAACCCAAATCTCTAAAGGTTTTAATCACAGTCTTCCAATGTAAATCTTAATATTTATCTCCAAATAACATCAGTGACTCTAAAAGTATCATACTGAAAAGTAATTAACCTAATCACATATCCTCCATGATAGGTTAATAATTTCCATAGATAACCAAAAATAAACTTATTCCTGATTCTTATGATCATATAACTAAAAAGAATTCGTCATACCAACCAGGGACTTCACGTAGTCCAGTGGTAGGTGATAAATACTAGTCGCACTTTGGTTGTGGGTTCGATTCCCGCAGCTTCATCCAACGCGACAGGTTGTCACATGATTTGTGTGTTGTCCCTTTTCAAAGCTAAATAATTTTATAAAATTCCCTAAAAAATATATTAATTCATAAAAAATAACCGTAACATATTTTAACCACAAATGTTATCTAATAACATTCTTTTTTGCATCCCAAAATGTATTAACCAGTAACTGCCTCAAATTCAATGATAATATTAACCAATATGATTCTTTATAACTACATCCAAAAAAGAAATGATAATTATTCAATTAATAAAATTTTCATATCTCAAACATCAGGGTTACACATACTATGAAATTTCTTCTAACGTAATCCCATCATCAACAGATCCTTAATACTTTTCAGTATTTCACCATCCTAAAATCTACCATAACTCTTGAATCCCATATATGTTGACTTATTACTCATTCAAAATTCTTCCTGATCCATTAACAACTCATTTTCAAAATATTTTGAAATACATCTTCCCTAAAAACAAAATCATGAATCATATCCTAAGAATCAACAATGTCAAAACATATGTTAAGAAATAATCCATACCATTCATTGGTCATTGTCAGTTTCTTTATCCTCAATCGGAATGGAATTAGGTATTGGTAAAACAATATTTGTATGATCTTGGTGATCCAATTCCTGAAACTTCTTCGTAGGACATGTGTTTGTATAATGACAATGCATACCACATTTAAAAAATTCAATTGATCCCTTAGAAAGAACTTTTTTCCCTTTCCTAGAGTCAACTAGATTCTACCTTTTTCAATGGAAGGTTTTTGATTTATGACCTTCATTTCCACATATATAACATCTTATCATCCCTTTGAAACATTTTCCTAGGTTTTTCTTTCTACATCCTGGACACAAAGGTTTTTGAACATACTTACCATTATGATTATTACCTGAACTTCCGTAGGGATTTTTTTCTCGCATATATGACGCCTTATAAAAATCACCAAGGATAAGTCTTTCAATCATGACTCCATATAGTTGGTTGATAATAACCACAAGAGTTATCATTGCAGCTCCAATTTCATTCAATTTCTCATTCAGAAAATCGTCATAGTTTTCATCACATCCATTGTTACTTTGATGCCTTTTATATCCGTCCATTGACTAAAACCAAAAAGGTAAGTGTGAGTATATCACTAAAATCATTATATAATACCTTATGAGGAGGGTAAACACTAATATATACTTATTCAAGTAATAATAAACTCATTCACATTATCTAAAAAAAATTATGCCTCTTTCTGAAATCCTAACCATTATGGTAATGTCACTTATGCTTAAAGAATTCCCTAACCTCTAAATTTATTTAAATCTCCTTTTGATACCAACTATAAGGCCCCGACCTTAAACATTACATAATATTGAATTAAATGAATAATTCACATTGAGGATATTTTTAGGATTAGAGTTTTAGAGAATTGGGACATTACATTTACATCTCAAAATATTACAAGGTAGGCAAATCTACACAGATTCCATTTTTTTCATAAAATAAAAAAAAACTCTTGAAAAAAAGAGTCATGTCTAGTTCTAGGTTTTAGACAACATGACTTTTCATTGATCCCATCCGTGAATTTATTCATCTTTATGTGTTGTGAAAACATTTCAAAACTTGGGATGAGCATAAAAAGCTCAGTAAGAGTTATAAAACAAAGAATGAAAACATTTGTTCATAAATACATACAAAACATGAAAACTTTTACTTACCTCGTGAAATCATAAGATTTATTAAAGATACATAGAAATCATAAATCATACAAGTAACTTGTGGCATCCATATAAAACAATAATTGTAGCTATCATAGCTACATATATAGTTACTTTGGAATACCTATCATAGTATATTTCCTAAATCTCTTAGGTGAATCATTCACATTTACCTCCGTCATGATACCCAATTATTTAGAGAGCTATCTCAGGCTCACCCGCCCTAGGTTTATCACGGAACCACCCATATACATAAACAGTACCAAATAACAATAAAATAATCATAACACATAACACAAGTATAACAGAAAGATAAAATTTCCACATTCCACTATATCAAATCAAGATATTGAAGTAACCAATGCTTTATCAAACCATTTTCAAAAACCATTTAAAAAGAGATTTTTTAATCAAAGTGTCCCATACTACATTGAAGATTTTAAAGAAATTATCATTTGAAAATATTAATGTCAATATAGTTAAATCCTAAAACCCATTTTGAAATCATGGAAATTAATGATAAATTTTTAGAAGAATAAATCTTTAAAACATTTAAAAAGATATTTTAGTTAAAGAGTTTTTTGACAAAAAGAGAGAAACATGAATACAATTAATTGAGAAATAAAATTTAATCAGAACGATATAATATCATGGGAATAAAGGGATTCATGATATAATATGTCAAAGTACTGTATATACACCATATTAGAGTGAATTGGTTCATAACAACAATAAAGTCTCTATGGAAATGTAAATTGGGATGAAATCCCTTATAAAGATGGTATCCTTAAATTATGGAAAAATAAATAGAATAATTATGTGTGAAAAATGTAAATAAACCCAATATAAGTGGATATTAAGTGTAAAAAAATCAGAGGAAATTCACACATATTCATTGGATGACATATTCAATAAGTACAAGTTGAACCCAAAGATCTGAAATTGGGTTAAGAGGTTCCCTTGTAAAAATTCGACAGCCTAACAACGTCACATTAAAATTCATAAAATGAGTTGATGAGATAAAAAGAGTATATAATCACTTGGACATAATGTTTTCATCAATAAGGATATATAGGAATATATCTCAATATAAGAATATGTAAATTAAAAGACATATCAAGAGAAGTCTTTTAAAAAGAGGAGGGTGATAGGTTCCCTTGCGGATTTGGTAACTTACAAAACATATGACACATGAAAGAAGGATCATACAATGAAGATGTAAATACTAATAAATTAAAGTATGTTACACAAAGATTACAATCATTGGAATTACATACTCCACACAAAAGGAAATAGTGGAAAATATATCATGAATCTCATGGGAATAAATAATGATACGAAACCCTTTACCACGTTGTAATCAACTGAGTCGTATGACCAAAAGTTAATAACAACCAAATGAATCATAGAATACAATGAATACAATGAGAATAATGATAATATATATCAAATTTAAATACACAAAACACCACATTCAATTAATAAGTGGCGAACAATAGAAATCTCATGGAATTAAAAGTGGGATAAGAAAATCCCTAACAAAAATTCCGTAGCCTAACGATGCCACTTAAAAATTATTAAAATGAATTGACAAGAGTAAGAGAGGGTCTATCATCATATAAAAATACAAATTACAATATTGTTAATATAAAAGAACATCCTCCAACATAAGAAAATGGATCATACATGAAATGACATAAAAGAGAGTACTTGAAAAGAAAGAGAGAGGTCGGATCCCTTACCTCGCGTCCGACTTGACTCGATCATTCTCTAATAACCTGAATAATAAACTAGAGTTAATTTTTACTTGCTTAATAACCTTTTTCAAGTTTATTATTCCTTTTATATAACTTATTTCCATGTTATAAACGTTATGTAATCATTTAAGTTAATAACGTTTATTTTGTCGATATTTGTTACTTGAGTCAACAATGAACACCTTATATTTACAAGTTGTCCATGTGGTCAAAGGTTCATTATATCCAGAATGATATTAATATTTTGGATATAATATATATAATATATATCCAGTATATATATATGTTTTTATAATAGTAAATAACATTTATAGGTAAGAAATGAAATGCACCGTTCATGGAGACAGTAATCCATACGGATGCATGAACGCTAATTTCATTTCTATTTATTTTTTTAATGGAAATAAAACATAATTATACAAAGTTATATTATAATAAAAGTATAATATCAAATATTATATCACTAAATATATCCTTTATAAATCCCACATAAGGCATTAACGAATCAAATCACTTTGAGGGGGCTGTAGTCCGCACTTCCTCAAATAAGATTATCATATTTACCCACTCTGGAAACCATATTGGCATGATATATATGGGATATACAGAAGAATAAGGAAATCATAAACATAATATATATCATATATAAATATAGTTCCATCATAATGGCCACCATGAGAGGCGGTAAGATGTAATTGAACAATCATCGTTTCGTGAGGCGTTAGTTTTCCATCCACAGAAACATTATGTTCTTCATCCATTAGATGGAGGTGTGTGTAAGTCTAGTTCGAATACATATTATTAAAACATACTAGTATATTTAGGATACTTATTTTGTTTCCAAATAAAGAAATAAAAAGAGTTTAGGGGTTGGAGAAGTAAAAAAAAAGAAAACAATTTAAGAGAAATTCCTAACTTTAATTTGGGTAACTCCCTTAGGTTTGAACCAAAGGACTTCTCTAAGTGCCTTCTGCCTAAGGTAAGTCTTCTAAGAGGAGGATAGGGATGTTGGGAGCTTATGTTTGAAGAGTTTGGACGAGCCAAATTGCTTGAGATGAGTGAGTAATTGGTTAGAAGTGGTCTCCTTTTACAAGGGGGAGGAGGGTCTCTTTAGGAAAGTGTGAAAGTATTATTTTATAATATAATGATATTCGGTTTCTAATATTCCAAAAATCATTATAGTCGAAGATAAGATGAGTTATGGTCGAAATAAAATCATCCAATCAGAATTGGACATGTTTTGTTTAATATTTTAAGCATTATAATCATATTTATTTAAATCATTTATTAACGAGGTAAAACCTACATCATTATTATGTCATGAAAATTTAATTTATTTGTTGTATAAAAATTATAAAAAAATACCATGATGTAGGAAATCTTTTTATATTTCCAATTAATATTTATAGTCAAAAATATTCTTTATATAACAGAATATAAAAATTAATTACAAAAAGATGGTTGTTTTTTTCTATTTTGCCTTTACATTAAAATAATTTGTCTAAATTGTCATTATCACTACCATGTGGCTCAAAGGGGTCCCAAAATAGACCCAAAGATGGACATTGTTGTTAATGACTCAACCAATAAGTTTTTGACATGTGTTAAGGTAATTTCAAATTATTATAATATTCTTTTAACCTTGAATTACCTTATTTACCTTTAACTATGGTAAATAAAAGTCTTTAGATACTATTCACAAAAAATTACTTTCATCTTAATGTAACAAATTTTACTTCTTGATAACAACCGTGTATGTTAGATTTTTGAAATTCAATTCACAGAAGTGGTAAAATTTCATTTAAATGAAGAAGTTAGTTTTTTAACTACCACCAGTGGTGTCAATATTCATAAAAAATTAAATTTTTTCAGAAAAATACCAAAAAATCAGCCTAAGAATTATTAATATTCCAAATTATAAATTGATGTATATTTTTCCAAATTAAAAACATAGAAGTGGCAATAATTAATTTAAAAATTAATTCCCATTGTTAAAAAAATACAGTGTTTTTAAGAAACAATAACTATGAAAAGATCGACACTTTATTTAGTCCAATTTTGAAATGAAATTAATTCCAATGACCAACATTGGATTAAATGGTAAATATATATTTCAATTTCACTTTGAAACCAATTAAATGTATAATCTAACCATATAAATAAATTATATTAAAATGCAATTTTGAATTAAAATACAATATTTTTCACTATTCCGTAAAAATGAACTTTATCATAAAAAATAAAAATACATTCCCCAATGTAAATTTTGATGTACCCATTCTAAAAAAGGATTTTATTTGGTCAATTATAATTTATTAAAGTAACCAAAAATATATTTAATGAGGTTCTCCATTAAAAAGTGTTAAATCGACCTTTTAATGTAAATTATGCTTAAAATTAGATTTATTCACATTTTAAGCCTCTAACATTTATTGTATAAATGTAAATACATTTGACAAACATGTATAATAATATTACAGTTAGTTTTTATCATTCCCACCAATAAAATGGCTAGAAGTTAACTACTATATAAAATAATAATAATATATATTATTAGTGTGCAATGTAAGATTTCAAAGGAACCTCTTGTTGCGTATCGGGTACTCTATCGAACATAGAAACACCATTAAAGTAAAATTAATATTTAATTCACATATATTAATAAATATTAAAAGTTTCTTATTCTTTATTTATCTGGGATGTTACAGATAAGGTACAAATTATCATCATCAAAAATTGAAACATCCTTCTTCATACAAAAGAATTTCACATCATGGTCTGAAATCAAATCCATACCAAAGATTTTATCAAATTCAATCATGGGTATGACGATGGGATCATTAGATAAATCATTATTATATTCTCTAATGGGAACTGATTAAAAAAACATTGTTTCAATGATAATTCACACAGGATCATTGACTGATAACTCACTTGTTAAATCAAATTGGAAATATATAATTTTCATAGAAAACTAGGAAGATATGAAACAATGCGATGATCCAAAATCAAATAAAGCATTGGATAAATAATTGGAAACCATTAAATTACATGTAACCATGTTGTTTGAAGATTCACCCTCAGCAATAGTGATCAAATAAGCTTGTCATTACTCCCTTGAAATTTTCTGAGATATGCTTCTTTGGTGCTTAAGACATTCATTTGCATAATTCTCTATTTCTCTATAATTGTATCATTCCAAATTTATAGCCTCTTTCATTCTCTTGAAATCACGATCTTAGTGTCATTTTTCACAACTCTTGTAACATACTCCAATTCCCTTCATGAAAGTACTGGTTTGTTTTTACAACATTTACTGTAGGATAAAAATTCAACTTTTTTCCTTCTTCCCCTTATTTCCATTTCGATAATTTTCATCATATCTCTTCTTCTCTTTCTTTTCTTTATTGTCATAAGACATAGAGAATTTATTTTTTCTTGATCTCACATGAGACAATATCTTCATATGATAATATGGATTTTGGAACAAATGATCGATGGAGAAATGGTTTTAACCCATCAAATATTGATCAATCTTACTCCTTGGGTTACATATATAATCTACTATGTTCCTTGACAAAATAGTACAAATAGCCTCATACATTGAAACATTATAATCCTTTATTATACTGAGTCACATAAATTGTCTTTCCTTATCCTCTTGATGATCATGTGGATATTATTTTTCTAAAAAAAGAGCTTTACACTCCCTAATTTCAATATTTGATAATTCATCATCCTCATTTGTGTTTTGAATTAATGACCACTGTTGATCTGAATCTCATGTGAGGTGATAATCGACCATGAAAGATTTTTTCATTTCTCTACTCACCAAAGGCAGCAATGTTTTCTCTAAGGAACTTATCGATTTCATAGCTACAAATGGATTTGTAGTCCCATTAAATGTTGTTGGTTGTTTCCTCATCAAGTGGACTAGCATTGATCCTCTTTGTTGTGGATTAGGGTGATCCATATTGGTAAGTATATTATTCCACACCTGAGTGAGTTTTACTAGAATGGTTATATGTTGTTCAGCACCGGTTTCATCACCAGCTCCACTATAATTATCTTGAGTCGGAGGGAAACCCCTACATGGATTACGTGCATTCATACGGTTTCCATTCCTTCTACGATGTTCCATTTCTAAACAATATAATATACTAAATTAGTTTGTGAATTACAATACATAAATCAAATCTAGTAAAAACTAGCATAAATTGAATAGTTTATGAATATAATAGATAATCCAAAAAAACGTTTTCATTGGGGATGTATTTACTCATAAATCCTTAATAATGGGTTTTAATGAAAATGTGAATTATCCAAAGCATATCCCCCAGGAGTGTCATAACCAAGAGTGCAGAAAGTCCCATTGTCGTGTACCAGGATACCCCAGGTCAAGCTGAAAACTCATTTTCGTAGTTTTCACTACTAGGTACATATGTTCCAGACTCGCCTCTACCTGGTCATATCCAGACAGAGATGTATTTCTTGAAAATTCATAAAATCTCTACATTACCATAATTCTAGGAAATTCTGTTTACTAATACCCCATTTCCATCTTAATGTATTGTTTTCTAATAAGAGTTTTAGTAAACATAGATTCCATGGATTTTAATAATCTTCCTCTGATTCCAACTATAATACCTCGACCCCAGCTAACCAAATTTGGTGCATTAGTACATATCAATGGAATTATACAAGAATAATTCACTCAAAGACTGATAGCTTAGTATCCATAGAAGTACTAGTTACATAGATCAATTTTACATTACATTAAGAAATGAAAAAAAACTATATCCCCTTTGAACACTCTTATATCCCTTAGCCTATTCTTGCAGGTTAATTGTAACAGACTATTCACAATCTAGGAAAAATAAAACATAAGAAAGGGTTGAGTTCAAATGCTCAGAAAAGTTATCAATATAGCAGAAACTATACTAAATAAGAATAAACATTTAAGGAAATGTATAATACTAAAAAACTATCCTTTTAATATTAAAAATCATCATAATATGGAAAATATAAATCAAATAATACCATTTACATATTCACATAGTAATTCATATAGTTGAAAAATCACAAGTAATATGAATTGCTAATTTTATAAAGATGGAAAGCATAATGTCGAAAATCATAACCACATAGCCAAGGAATCATTACAAGAGTACAAATAATATTTTCTTCATCTCCTTGTGCCAACACACTAGTTTGTCTCAGGATACCTACCAATTCATCGAGGAGATGTATCGGGATCCACCAGACACAAACTAAGTCCAATGTATTCCTTATATGAAAAGGTTGAAACAAAACAAAAAAATTGATATTAAAAACAGCATATGAAATGTTAATACCTTAACCATAAACCCAAAATGGTTTATAAAAATCAAATCCATAGCCAAACATATCACAAAACTGTCAATAAAATAAATCAACTTCAAACAAACATAAAATCCAAAAAAATATGTTTACATAGATGAAATCAAAACTATTTGATAGAAATATATCTTTCTATATTGAAATAATTTAAAATTCACATAACTATAAAAGAAAACATTTATTTTCATAATAATTTTATAACATTGTAATGGAATCTTTGAAGGTGTTGTAATGGTGAAAAATAGTCGCAGCCACCGTATATGTGGAAAAAATTCATTCCTTAATTTGTTGAAATTTCCATAAAGTACCTTGTTTGGAAAGAGATGTAAATATTATTTTCAATTTTTTTTAAAAAGTCAAATTAGGGTATAAAGTAATTGGAAAAATAGTCTAGTAAATATTAAATCTTTTTGGAAATACATTTTTATGAATCCCGTATGTGGATTACAAACAGTTCACATTAGATACTTACGTATAAACAACCTCGTATAATAAACATACTGTAAAATTAACCCTTTACATGTATGTTTCCTTGTAAGTGGGTACATTAATCTTCTGTATAATAGTTAAATAATTTTTATTAAATTATACAAGATCCACATACATAAATATGATATCATATATGATCATCTAATATTCTGTTGTTAATAATATTTTACGACTATCATTGTTTTGGGTGTTAGGGGATTTGATTTCCATTAAAATGTTTTGTTATGTAATATATCTTTGTTGTAGATATGATGTATTCAATTAATATTCAAAATGATACTAAGTTATTATACATTATTTTTATTCATAAAATGAAAATTATTATTTAATTGTTATGATGGAGAATGAATCTGAGTGCGTTCAGGGAGACAGTAATCCGTACGTACGCACGAGTAACAATACCATTATATTAATGGTAAAATGTATTTAATTGGATGTTATATAATATATAAAAATCATTAACATATTAAATATATTATTTACATCAATTATTATCATTATTATACCTATCCAATTAACTAATTGTTGAATTACAATCTTCACCACGATGTAGAGGTGGTAAGCCGTACTTACGGACTTTTGGTGACATTTTCATTCATTAGATTGATTGAATAATGAATATGGTTGTACCATATTTATAACAACATCAAACTATATAGAAGCTATTGGAATTATTATTTTGGTATTGAAACAACAAATAAAGAGGAAGTGGAATAAAAAAGCACATTGAATGATGTGAGGAAATTATTTTATCTCTTTTAAGTGCTTCCGTTTTATTTGATAATTCTTAGGTTGGATTTCTGATAAAATTATAGCCTCTCGGTTGATTTGAGGGTATTTGGGAGTATATTTCAGAAGGTTTTTCCTGATCCAAATGGATTTCGAGTTGTGATTTTGAGAGAATGGGAATTACACTTTTATAATAGAGGTGAGGGTCACTTTATGAAAAGCATTAAATATTAATTTATTTTAAAATCATATTCAGTTTAATATGGAACCAAAATTATTCCTTTTTAGGATAATTTTGGTATGGGTCGAAAAATACTCAACCTATAGGTCATTGACAGGTTTAGGTCACAATATTAGCCTAATCTTAAATATTTAACTCCTACTTAAATAGTTTGACTTTTACCATGTATTCTTGTATTATTTTAATAACTTGTTAATAAAGTTAATATAAAAAACCAAGAGAACCCCAAGTGGTTCATTATTGATATATATGACATTATCTTGGTCTTTTTTCCAAAACGTAGATTTTTTGTATTATTATATCAATTAATAATATAGTATTTGTTTTAAAAACTCATTTATGTCAATTTTGAAACTATTTGGTATTTTGTTTTTGTCAATGTTCTAAAAACATTATCACTTTGTATAAGATTTATTAAAAAAATACATACATGTCATATTAATCTATTATATAGTTTTACTGCATAAAAAGTCTCAATTTTCATTTATTTTAAAAATTTTAATATCATTTATTTTAATCTTTTAATAAGAATTTAATTACTGCACCATCATTGTGTCATAAAAAAATTTAATTATTTAATTCCTAAAAATATTAAATAAATTACCATTATGTAAGAAATAATTTTTTCTTTCAAATTAATGTTCATATTAGAATTTATCATATGTATAACCCTATATTAAAATATTTTAGTTATTAATGTTTGATTTTAACACTTTTAAATCTTCTTCAAATGAAATAATAATAAATGTCATAATCCAATCCATGTGGATCAAAGAGGATCATATTTTATTACTATGTTTGAGTTTGGTAGAATTACCCTTATCCAGTTGAATAAGGATAAGTTTTAGGATAATAATAATAACATTTTTACCTCTATTTACCCTATTTACTTTTACCATGGTAAATAAAATTCAAAATCTACTATTCCCCAAATATTGTTTTCATCTTACTGATCCACATTTTACTTACTAATATAAAATTTTTCTCTCATATTTTAGATATTCAATTCATATATGAGGTAAAATTATGTTTTGTGAAAATTTGCAAATGGGCCTAGAATGTGTATAAAAGAAGTTAAAATGTTCAATAAAATTTTATAAATATAATTTTAAAATAAAATGAATCCAATGAATTATATTGAACTTATATAGGTATTATGTATCTATTTTGACATAAAATAATTTTAAATAAAATTAATAATTTTTTTAGAAAAAGTAGGTTTTAATCAATAACATGGTGTTTTCCAATATTCATAAAAAATTGAATGTTTTCAGAAAAACACCAAAAATTCCCCCTAAGTGAATTTTTCTATTCTAAATCCAGAAATGAAGTCCATTGAGAAAAATAAAATATATAAAATTTCAATATTTTTGTATCAGTATTCATAACAGCTAGTTTGATTGGCCGTGGTGTGCTAGAACTCGAATTTGCGTACGGTGCAAGCTATTGTATTATTAAAGGTGAAACGTAACATGGATGCATGGGCTTTTATATATAGCATAAATTAATGTATTTGAATACTAAAAAAATATTCATGTATTTAAAAAAATTCCAAAATTTCATCTTAACCATTTTTCAACATGTAAGATTCATAAATTAAATCAATTTTAGGGAAATAATTTTCAAAATAAGATGAATATATTTACTTAAATAAAATCATCATTTATTTGGGGAATACTAATTATAATATTATAACTGATTTTTAACACATTGAAAAATAAGTTAAGGTCTCTTATAATTATATTAAAATAATAAGACAATAGTATAATAATTTAAAACACTGTTTTATGAAATTAAATTTTATTTTAAATAATTTTATTAACTATAAAATTATAAATAATCATTAATGTTTTAGGAAAATACCAACACCAAATTAAAATAGTTTAAAATATTAAATTACATATACTATGATATATTTTGGTTATATTATCATTTGTAAGATGCCAATATTTTGTTTATACTTGCATAAATTAGTTTTCTATTATATTGTCCGATTTACTATTCCCAATTAGCACAATATTATTCTATATTTGATGTTACCATTCTATTAGAGAGTGTTTATTAACTTCAAGAAATACCTTGTATTTCATTCCTACATCATTTGTAATGTTTTTATTGAGTTTTTAAATAGATTTTATTTGGTTTATACTATATTAAATAATTAAAAAATGGAATTTACATTGATTAAATTTTGGGATATAACATGTACAGTCTAATAATCTAGTAATTATAAAAAATAAGAGTTAATTGGTTACTCAATGAAAGAATTTATCGTATTATAAATCCCCCCCCAACCTTAAGAAATTTCATACAGTCAATCTGGATCATGCTTTAAAAAATGTGGGAATATTTTCTAAACCACTTTTTTAGGTTCCCTAGGAAAGTCTACAAAAAATGTATATATCTACAAGACATTCACAATTAATGTTGTCTCGTTATTCAATAGTTTTCCCACTTGTTGAATATTAATTGGGATCTCTCCATAATACATTTGATGTTACAATTCCATAAAAATTAATTTCAACTACATTTTTTGGGTAAGACATGTACATTTAGAATATGGATACATGGAAGACATACAGGATATTAGGATGATTTGTAAGTGGTAATAGTTAATAATTTACCCATCAACATGATCTAGAATCTGAAATGCTCCAATGTGTCTGGAAATAAACTTCCTAATTTTTTAAATCTAATAACTCATTTTCACTATGATATCTTAAGGAAATCTCAATACAATGCATGAAATTGTATATCCTTCCAATAGTTTTCAATAAAAAATATCAGTTAACTCTAACCATCCTAGATTTGATGGTAAATCAGCTGTATCGTTTTATAGTTTACATCTCAATGTATAGTCCCAATATTTTCCCTTTTCCATCAACATCCAAACATGTTGGATTTCTATAAAATTTTCAATAAAAATATTTGAAATCTACTATTTTAATATTGTAGTGGAAAATATTATTATAACATAATTCAATAAGTGGATGATGTTGGTCCCAATGACCTTGAAAATAATGTAATATAGAACATATCATGTCTTCTATTATATTAATTTTCAACAAATAATACTCATTGGTTTGTTAATAATAGGATGTGGTGAGGTTTACATATGTGTTTATATAAATTTGGTGGACCCTCTATATCATAGAATTAAATAATATATCTCAGTTAAATGAAATCAACAATGGCGCTCTATAGAGTCTCGTTACTTCATGAATATAGGGGCCATCTATGAGTTCTAGAAGGAAATCCTCAATAATTTGAATGAAATGAGTAGACGTTTCCAATCGATCAATGATTACATATATATAATTATTCATTTCTATATCATTTTAAGTCCAATGAAATAGTTGATGGTGGTGTTTTATAAATTCAATACCTGAATGGATAGTAGTTGCAATACCCTTTTGAAATTTTTTTCTCTTCCTTCACTAGTTTAAAAACAATTATCATTAAGTAATGTAAAAAATCTCTCTTTCCATTTTTCGTATCAATAATGAACATAATGGATTTGATACATATTATTCCTTATGATAAGTACATTGAATATATATCTAGTTGTTCCATCCACAAAAACTTCCAAATATCTATAGTTGATTTAATTTATATATCCTTGTACAAATAAATATTAAACCTTCTTGTTAAATACTATATTAATATAGAATCTATATTTCCACATCCCCTAGCATAATTACCATAATGGGATTATCACTGTGATATTTCATGATCTTCTTTACAAATTAAAGTTGAGAAAAAATGGGATTGTATTGATAATGTTTCTTCCTTTTAGATTCTCAAGGCCAACCCTATAAGGTCCTTCTTAAATGAATCATACTCATTGATCATCATTTTTAAAACAACAACATCATTCCATATCATTACATATACAACATTGTTTGATAATATCATGTGATTATGAATTGAACAATCAATATATTTAATAAGATATATATTTTCATTGCATCAATTATGGTTCATTTTACGTGAATATATAGATAAGAATTTTACAATCTATGTATATATCACACTTTTCTCCATAATTATAGTGTCTAAATTTCATATGTTTTTAAATTACATCAACTAACAATAGGAAATGAGTAAGATAATTTGTAACAACATGATTTAGCAGTAAATATTCATATGTAATTTCTTTATAATTATCTAGGGGAACAAATGGATAATTATTTATTCATCCCAAATAATAGATATCAAATCATTCTCCAAGATATGATAGAGTATGTATTAGTTCACCAAACAACCTATAATTTAGTTCATGTAAACTATCAGCACACACATTTTTCTAGATTTACATAACACATTTTGAGTAAACATATTTAGTGGATAGGAAATCTATGACAAAAATCCCAAACCAGATATATATTTTTAATCTATATAATATTGGAATCATATTTATTATTATAGGATCTGTACACTAATATATAGCCTTTTTCAGGGATGGATTAACTATAATTCCATTAGTAGTAACTATGTAACCCAATTATTCTTAATTTTCTAATAAAAAATATCATTTACTCAATATAAAAATATATAATTCTTCCTTATAGTTTTAAATATTAAATTCTTATGATATTCATGCTCATTATAACTTTGTGAATATATAAATATATTACCAATGAATCCCACCAAAAAATAAATAAATTATTACAAAAATTCTCTATTCATAAAATCAATAACTATTATAGGACTAATATTTAAGAAAATGGGTATAAAAATAAACATATAATGCCAATGCATTTATCATAACATTTTATTTGTGATATATTATTTCTTCACACTCAAATATTGATATATGGATCAAATTTCATTATATAAAACCAATTAATCCCCTAAAATCGTTTCAATCAAAACATTAATCCGAATGTGTGGGATTTTCATATTTATAGTAATCCCATTGTGTTCTATATTGTTAATACATTGCTTCATTTATCCATGTTTCCTCAAAAAAATTAGGATACACATTCCTTATAATAAAACAATTTCTTATATATGATATTGATGTAACTTCTTTAATGCATATCAGTGAACATATGAATTTCTATATGAAGTATTTTATTTTTTTTGGATACATGTATGAGTTTAATTTTTAACTCTACCACTCATTCAATGGGAGGTACAAGAAACACTTTAAGAAATACATCAATTTATTACTGAATTAGTATTATATCTCTAATCATTATATATTCAATTTCATCTACTTCTTCTCCATTCATTTCCATAAAGGAAAAAATAAACGGTAGTCCTATGTCATACATTGATATTATATATCTCCATTAAATATTACTATGTCTTTTCCCTTTATGATAAATGAGATCTCCTTTGTTCTATATTTTATTTTCTATTATACTTTGGTAACCAATCCATCCCAAGTAATAGTGAAATTAAACCATTGGTATGACCTCTCATTTTCGAAGAGATTTAAGACACCACTGATAATAGTTTAATATATATATATATATATATTATTCTTTAATATTTACTCTACAAGTCTTAAAAATTAACTATACTACTATAAGATTAGTTTTTAGAATTACGTTCTTTGGAAACATTAATAACATAAAATTATGTGTATAACGAGAATAAAAAAAATGTACATGGTAACATTGAGTATAAGATAAAGGTACTACCCATAAACTAATTTAATTCCTCTACATCAACCATCCTGATTTAGAATTCATGAACCTACTCCCTTAGACTATCTTGGGGATGAAGGTGGTTACCGTATATTATCTTCTTATTTGGTTATCAGTTTGTAATGTTCCCAAGCTATCCACACAGGATGAATTGATATTAATGTTGTTCATGGAAAAAATTCACATTAAATTTTACATTGGGATGTTGAGTTTCCACATAACCATAATGGTTTGGTGATATATGAACATATCTTCAACAAATGTATCACCATACACATCCTTGTAGACTAATTTTCAAATTATTCATCCGATATTTATTTTCACCAGGGTTGTTGTACATTCTTCCTTGGTTGTTATTTTCAATCATGTTTTTACTTCCTTTTATTATTTTTATTTTATTACATATGAATATCAAGGATCTCAAAAATACGTTCCATCCTTAAGATAACATCATGTAATCTGTTCATAAATTCTAATGTGTCGTATTTGAAAATATTTATATAAATGGTGTATATATTCACCAAAAAATTGTTCTAGCATTCCATAAGAATCAATAAAATATTAAATAATATTTCATGATCCAAGTAATTTACATCTCTTAATTTTCGAATAATTGAATTTTTATTATTCGACTCAATTAATAATATCTACATCTTTATATGAAGGTTATGATGAATATACATGTTCAAATATTTTTTTTAAATATTCATACTCTTAGAATTCCACCTCATACTATGGATTTGTGATGTTTATCACTATCAACAACAAATTATATTTATCTTCAATGGGAAATATGACCTATATACCATTCACATATATTGGTAAATGGAATAAAAAATTAATTTTTCAATAGTATTTATCCATTGTTTCGTAATCATTGGATTGGAGGTTCAACTAAAAATAGGTGCTTAAATATCAGTGTAGGATTTAAATTCGATTTGTTCATTTCATGTTGAATTCAAATGAAAAATATATTTTAGGAAGTAATTATGATCCCAAGATACATAAATCATCATCAAATTTATTTTTTTAACTCACAACCCTCTTATATTTTTAATGCCAATACCTAATTTTACATTGCATATATTCTTTTCATGAATCCTCCTATTACATTCCCTCATTTCCAAGATAATGAAAACATAATTGAGATAATTGAAAATTTAGGATTCGTATAATTATTATAATGGAAAATTATTCCTAAAATATTCTAATATCATTCTTTAATGATGAAATACATGAATCATACATATTTTTCATTAACTATGTATCCTTCACAATTGATTGTAAAAACCATATGATTAACTAGAGAATAAAAACCAGTAGTATGAAATTATGTTTTTTGTATGACCTATTGGTCATTCATCATGTGATGGTTTAGTTTTACCTAATACACAATTTTAGAGTTTATAAACAATAGGTAAAATGATTATAGATAGACATCAATTAGGTATTGTATGATTAGGATTTAATTTCATGGAAAACATGAACATAATATGTCCCCCAATTTTTTTGGATGATTTCAAAAATTAAGACTTATCCATATGAATATTACTAATGAATTGTAGTCCTGATTTTCAAAAATAACTAATATTATAATTTATATCAACTATAAAATGCCTAATATTTAATAAACAAAAAATTACTTACATTATACATCATTAATAATACCTATGCTATTTTTTGGTTTAGTTTAATGGAAATGTTGATCATAATGGAAGAACAACATGAAAAATATTCTATTATACATGAATATATTATTCATATATTCATCCATGGATATTTTAACTACATATAATATCCTAGGAACAAACAAATAATGAAATGAGAGAGTATAAATCCATGTAATGAAAAATCAATGGATATATTTGGAACGTGATAATGGGGAATAACAATAGGGAATGATCATAAGAATATTAGGCCTATATTAATAGAATTATCATAAATATTAATAAAAAATCATTTAAATAACAAAAAATTATCATTAATTATTTTACAAAGGTGTCACAAAGCATAATTATGCTGGTTACTCATCAGGGTATCACAAAAAATTCCATCTATAAAGATTAATTATTTACCTGATACATTTGAGTGCTACCAATGTGAACCCTTTGTATGTATAAATCCATGTGTACATTATATATAATAATAATTCAATATATTAACAACCTATATGAAATAAGGAATGATTTTAATGTAAATGGAATTAAAATATTAAATTCATAAATTACCCAAGCATTACATAGTTTTTTAACACACAATAATGAAATGTTTGTTTAATATTTGGAAGTCCTCAATAAATGTATCATTGAAACATATTTTTAATACATTTTTGTATACAAATGTGTTCAATATCAACAATATAATTATATTTGGGTTAAAGTGGAAATTACGTTATCAATTTTGGTAGCATGATTGTTATACATTGATGATTATAAAATGGGAATAATGAGAGGGATAGAAAGTCTATCATTGATAAAACATTATTTTTTCTTTACTAAAATAATATTAAGTGTATAAATTTAAATTAATTTATCATATATACTATATATGACATAATTAATTCTTCATTGTAAAATAAGAAGCGTAGAGTTCCCTTTCCTTGGGGAGTAACCTCTAATAGCATGGAGAGGGTAACCTTAGGTCCTTAGATAATAATTGTATGGAATATATAAAGGGGAAATGTGATACAATTAATGAATAAAGAGTTTATATTATAATGGAATGGGGGGATGAGATGGAATTATTTGAAAAAATGTAGTAAATTTTCTATAATTTTTAAATACAGTTCGTGGTTTTTTAGGTTGTAGAAAGTGAAAAAATATTGCCTTACCATTGTTTTTTATCATTTTGTTAGACATTTATGTAAAAACTTATAATATTTTATTCCATTAGAGAGTAAATAGAATTTTTAATATTTTATTACACTTGGAGAATTATGTTTTTCACCAAATATTTGTTAAAATCATAATATCAATTTTAGAATTCAACATATCATTTATATGTTTAAAAGATTCATTAAATAATGAAATATATATATAATAATAAAAAATAACCTATTTTTTATGGTGGATTATATTTAATTAAATATCACAACATTATATCAAATATTAGAAGTCATAAAACCTATAAAAACCAAAAAATGTATTTTTTATTATTTGATAAAAAAAATAATTTATAGTTAAAAATTCCCAACATTTCTCTCTAACCTTATTTTAATAATTTCAATTCCAATATAATGACCATTTTTTAAAATAATTTCTAAATATGATAATTTAATCCACTAAATAGAAAATTAATATTTATGTAATAATAAAAGGTTATACAGCACTATCATATTTTTTAAAACATAAATACTTTCCCAGGACATTATAAAATTATATAAACATTAAAATTGAAATAAATAAATTCTTCAGTATAATTATGGAAAATAATTATTTTTTCATCAAATTAATAAATTTAAAATATATATCTTTTTTCTATATATAAAATTTTTATTTTATTTGTATAAAAAAATATTTTTAATCAATCATTATACATTCAAGTGTATTTTATTAAATAAAATAAACTTGTATATGGTTTTGATAAAAAGAAATCGATTATATAAAATAGAAGATACTTTTTTTTGATATTATGATAAACGTACATAATCCCTAATTAAATTGTATATTCCCAAATATTAATAAGTGTGATAGTGGTAGTTTGATGGGGTGGCTCAGTTAACATTGACTTAGTATTGATTTACACTAATTTGATCTTCACTAACACAAGATTTCATTGAAGCCTCCCTTGTTGAAACTCTACATAGCATTGTTTAAGGATGAACCCAAATAATTCGACAACATGCTATCTTCTCAAAAATTGGATTTAAAAATCATGACATTAATTGTTGAGGCCACCATTTCTGTATCACCGCACATTTTGAAATTGGATGAAAACTAACAAATTTCTTTTAACATTTTAATATATTTATAGCTAACTAATAAAAATTACCTTCATTAAATATTTATAAATTTGAAAATACTGAAGTGGTCGTGTTTTTATAGGATTTAAGGATTAATATATGTATTAGTTGTATGACTATGTTTAAGAATCATTGATCTTTTAGAACTATATTTTTGGAGATACAACCAATTTCACTTGGCTATAACACTTTCAGCTGAAACCATGTGGCAAAAAAATGCAACATATTTTGTTTAATAATATTGTTTTTCCAAGCCATTTTGGATTTCCTTGAAAAAGGATAAATCCATTGAGTGTCTTATATAGTTTTTCAAACAATGCACCTAAGGTCTCACAATCTTGAACGAACTATGTTGTTTTTTTTCTGAAAGGTTTATCACATGGGTTCGACATGGTTCTCAAACCATGTAGCTTGTCCATATAAGTTGTGGCCCATGGGATGTGAGATAGACATGGTTAGTGAATAGTTTGGGAAACAATGTATCCTCACCTTGAATCACATAAATGTGTGGGAAATTAAATTTACCCCTTCAATCCTTAATAGTCATTTTACTCCTCCTTCATCCCTCACATCCCATGAACAATATGCTACTAAACATTCCTTCTCCACCTATTTAGGCTTTTTTTCTGTTCTCTCTCATTAGATTTTTGGTTTGAGCATCATTGGTTTCATTATAGCTCCGTGCTTATTTCTATATTACATCATTATTATTTTCTCTATTTGTATTATTGTAATGGATGATATTTATATGATATTTAATATTAAATATTATAGAGAATATTTCAATCCTTGTAATTTATCCCATTCTTTCTCAAATCCAAACATGTTAATAGATTAGTGAAACATTCTTCGTATAGGGTAGGTGGGTTGTAATCATTTACCTTACTGTTTTTCCTTTATAAAACCATTATTGTGTCACATAATGAACCTACCATTCATAATATACTAAATATAATTTTTGTTAATTAATTTATATCCCTTGGATCGGTTGGCCAAATACCAAAGATCACCATTGGTGATTTTCAAACATGATCCAGAAGTCTCCATTGGTTTTTGTTGTTTATATTACATGAAACCTATATTATCATTAAGTTACTAATTAACCATTGAGGCCATTTTATCACACTAACTAATTAGTTGTATTAATTGAATTTATTTTTAATTTTTTTAATTAATTCATCAGGATGAACTATATATTATAATAAAGACATAATTTGACCATTTTCAATTAATATGTATTATAATTATAATTATTTTCATATATAATTTATAAACCATAAGAGTGTTTTTAATTCTCTCCAATCACAGGTATGTTTAATTGACATAAATGAAATGAATTGGGGGAGGAATGTATATCCCACTATCTGTATACTATTTATAAATTAAGATGCTGATGTGAAGAATTAAAAATTTCTAAATTTTTATTACTATCTAATGAGTATTATTCATTTATAAACTAATTAATATAAATATTAGAATTAATAATTACATACAAGGAATTTTTATCACTTTTATGTTATTTGTTAGAGATATGAAATTTTAAATTGAGTGATGACTTGAATCACGATTATTGTAGATGGTTGTGATTGAGTTGAATTGTCATATATAATTATTAAGTCCAATAACCCAAAATATTTGTTTTATTAAGTTCTTCATGTATTTTGATACATAATTCTAAGAAATAGAACATATGTATCTTAAACCTTCAATACCTTTTGATAGTTAAGTAGTGTTAGTCATGGAGTTCATCGATACTCAACCATAATTAACTAACACAATATTCATCATTATTAATTTTATTTAGTGGATAAAGTGTTTATCATTTTTATAATTATAACCAACTCCACATTATATTCCTTATCATTATTATTAGTTGTTCTTGGTCAATGTTCCTAATATCATCGCAGATTAAACTATTCATCTTGGTATGTCATATCATTTATAATTAAATTTTATGATATGTATAACTTATCATTACATCTAATAAAACATGCCATATATGGATTACCTTTTCGTCATCATTATTTACATTTTCAGTGATATGTTTTAAAACGGATCCCCATATCATTTAAGCATTATTATGGAAATTCTTATCATTATCCCATGATTAATATTCATTGAATTATTCTAAAAATTCAAATTTAGTACATTTTATAATCATATATATATATATATATATGTACTCATTGATATCACATCTGGTCCACCATGAAAACTAAGCACATGGATTTCTGGGAACATCTTCATGGGTATCATTCTTCTACATAACTATTATAATGTATGAATATATTTTTTATAGCCCAATGAATGTACGGTCATGTTGGTGTCCCATAAGTGACTTGATCATGAAATGGTTTATGTACATGTCATTCGACTTACTCCTTCGATTTATTATTGTACCTAAACATTGTTACATCATTTAATGTTAACAAACATGGTTTCATTTGCAACTGTTTTTGTTGACCTATTGAATTTTACTCACAACTGACTTGGTACATAATTTTTTACTTAAATAAATATCACAACTCCATATAGGAACTATGATTTTTCCTCATTGATCTTCTTATTTGTATGCAAGCAATTGGCAAGAAGATGGTTGGTGAGCATGTACACAGACATCCTATTGAATTCAGGTCATTTATTTATTTATTTGTTGCCATTCTTGGCATGTTTTAGGTATTTGTTGTGTGTATTTTTCATTTTTTATGTATCAAAATATTATTTTTTGGAAGGTTATTTAGCATCATAAAATTTTAATGTGTTATTATTTATTAGATTTGTAAATTCCTTATTCTATTTGTATTATTTGTTTTCGTCCTCCGATGTTTTATGACTGGTCCATAGGGTATACACTTTCTAATATACATCCAATTTAACCATATGTTTAGTTAACAGACTCTACTGTATGGGGAGATTCCGATGTGGCTCATTCACTAACTAGATTAAGAAATTATTATAGTGGATCCTAGACAAGTTTATTAAAAACTATATCAAATAATATTTTTTTCAATTTTCATCCTATTATGGTCTGTTAGAAAGGATACTAGGAATTTACCGATAAATGGTAAATACATTTTTACTGGATCTAACCTACCCATTCGTGTGGGAAAGATCATGTTTATTGGGGTGTGATTGTATTTATACTATTGTAATTGTTGTTTACTATTATTTCAATTTGATTCATTATTATTATTCTATTTTTAATTGATTTATGTATTTATATATATTACAACTTGGAAATTAATTGAAAGAGAGGGGTGAATTAAGCATCAATTAAGGAAAAAATATTCACATGTCATCAGTATATGCATAATTATTCCATGTTTATATGATTATTTAATCTGTTAATATATATTTTATTCTTTGGGATTATTTAGCATTATTACTTGTACCCCATGTATATGTGGTTATATCAATGTACATCAGAATTATATGACGATGTGATATATTCCTCCAATATATTTATGATGTATAGTTGGTTTAAAGATGTTTTTTTATGAACATAAATGGTGTTTCCAAAATAGTTTGACTATGTAACTCTATTTTAATAGCATGAAATTAATTTAATACATTATATTATGACAAAAAAATTAATGAATTATTTAAAAATGGTTTTTTTAATTTGAATGGATTATTTTTTTATAAATTAATATCATTGTTACTGGATTCTTGTTAAATTTATTGTTTATTGTAACATATATGGGCTTCAACTTCTATATCATGGGGATGATGAACCATATATTTGAATCATTGATTTCTCACTCAATCCTAGTACATGTATTTTAGAATTATATAAAAATGGAAAAAACCATCATATGTTTTCTCAAAATAATAATATGTTGACTATAATTATTGGAACATAAATTTTATGAAAATTATAATTCATAGAGTGGTTCCACTGTAATTTGGGAATAAATACACATATAATTAAACATAGGATTGGTCTTATAGGACCCTTATAGATCACTATTGTTACATTATTGTTCATAGTGATAAACACCATGGGAGTATTCATGTGAAAATTAGTGATGGTTATTTAGAGGCTCAACATCCACTTATATAGCATATTAGTCACATTTATGGTGGAATCCAATCTAACGTATTCCCTCTTACATGATGAAGACATGCTTTCTACTTTTTATCTTTTCAGTTATGTGGTTTTAGATTAATAAATATCCAATTAAAACTTAAAATAATTTTTTCGATATAATTAAAAAATAACATTTTCTTTAACTATGATAATTATTAGATATTTTGTATAAAGGATATTGTTAAAATTGAATTCTGGTATATGTATCTAATACAGTTGCATGGAATCGGCTTTATGTAGATCAAATTATGGTTGTGATGAAATTACATTATAATTTTTACTCGAAATTTCGAATATCTAAGCCTCTTAAATACATATAATAATTATGATGATTTGTAATGGATAAAATGAAAAAAAGTATTGGTCAAGATCATAATTAACCTTGTGTAAGGGGATTATCTATTATAAATTTTAAAAGTTTACTTGAGTATGAATGTGTATGTTTTATATTGGGTTTAGTACCCTTAATTTATTTCATTGTACCCAATTTTTATGTTGTAGAGAATATAGACCTTTCAAGCATAGTTGTAGTGTTTTTATTTTGATAATTTATATTCTATTATGTGTTTAACTAGATTTAATAACACCCATATAAACTAAAAATCAGTTAAATTTTGATCCAATTTACTATTTAGGTTAGGTTATTTTCATTGACTAATTGAGTTTGGTATGAATCTTAGTAAATTAAATAACAACCTAGGTAGGTGGTGGTTGTTCTTGATATGGATTTGGAATGGGTTTTACAATATTCAGATACATTTTGAGTTTCTAATCATTATCCTTTTATTCTAACATTGGGACCCTTAATTAAGAAACCCCCTACGAGGATTCTCTGATATGGGAAGGGCCTTATAGCCTAATGTATGGTAGTTAGTACCATTATGCTAATTTTGAATGGGTTTACCCCTTATGTAATTGATCTCCAAACCTTATTTTGGTTTCACCACCTTATAGAGAGTTTACAAGTGTTTTAGATGAATGTAATGTTGTCACCTATGTGGGAGATGATTATCATATGAGAGACCTTTTGGATAGGTTGATAGACCTATTGGCCAAATATGATGGCTTGACCATTTAGAGATTTGGGGAATCCTTATAGGCCCTCAGTTTTTTCTCTATTACTAATGATCCAATGGCTATAATAATATAGGTAATTATATAAGAGAGGTTGGAGTAGGTTTATAAATACAATTTGGGGTGGTTAGCATTATTGCATTCTCAATTCAAGACCAATGAGTGAATTATTCAAAGATATTTTGATATAAGCATGTTCAGGACTACTGTTTTTAAGGAAAAAACATGGGTGCTTTATATCAAGAATATATTAGATGTAAAAAAATATTTTGGTTCCCGAAATAGTTGAATATTGGATTTGTTGAGTACAAATTAATTTATAAAATATCTAAATACTTTTGGAAATGCATTTTTTGTGGATGGGAAAAAGTTATAATGAGGTCTATATTGAAATTAAAAACATTTAAACAATTTATGGTCTCATTTTCTGATGATGTCTAATGCAAGTGTGCAGTCTTGAGAGTCTAGATGAGTTTCATAAGTGTTGATGTATGACAACACATTTTTTTGGAGATATAACCATGACCACATGGTGGCACATTATTAGTAAAATAATTATGGTGCAACCATGTGGCCTAATTTTTCTAAATGAAAACGGTTTTCATAAACCTTGTGGGAGATCCCATAACATTTTACCAACATTTGATGGTGTAATATATTTTTTCTAAACAAAGCACCCATGGTTTGAAAATAGTAAATGAGTTAAATAGTTTATTTTAATGATGAGCACACTGGTTTCACACATTTTTTAAACTATACTCATTTCTCATAGAGGGTGTGACCCATGTGTAGTGGGTGCTTAATGGTTAGTGTATGGATTGTCAAACTATTTATAAAAACCATTGTCCTAATACAAGTGGGAGAAATTTTATTTTTCACCACCAACCATAAGGATAATTTCCATCCACGATCCACCATCACCTCCCTTTCATAGAAGGCATCATGATCTTCCTTCTCCTCCATCTTAAAAATTTCATGATCTCCCTCATAAGAGCTCTTATTTAGGCATTATCAAATTCATAGGATCCTTATTAGGGATCCCCTTTACTCCAATTCTCTATTTTTATTATCTCAATCGATTAGATTTCAATGTGATCTCATATGCCATATTTTTAGTACATTTTTCAATTACTCTGATTCTAATACTAGAAAACACAGTCAGAGGCAGGCCTCTAACATTTATAAAATAAAAGGAAAACCAACAATCCAGTACATGAATGTGAAATAACAATTACAGAACATATTAGTCCGACCCATCACCATCCCCATGATATATTTCATCCTCTGCAGTGGTCGATTCCCATTCTGAGCTGTCATAATGTCGCAAAATCTTGGCGTGCTTCCTTCTATGGTTTAACTTCTCCAAAGAGAGAAATTACTTAGAAGACCTAACAGCCCAGAATTCCCCCCAAATGGGGTACCTGGCAGCCATTGGCTTTGGTAGATAAGAATAATCCCTCCACGGCCTTCTTCGTGGTGGGGCAGTATATCACTTCCGCATTCCCAAAACCTTTCTTTTCTCACCCTGGACAACATCGTTGTAGGACACCTGGACCAGGCCACCTTCATTTTCCATATCACTATCAAGACAATCCCCCCAATTTCCAGAAATTTTAACTGCACAGTAACCCTCCTCCACAAGCCGTTCCTACTGAGATTTAATGATAGAATCAAGCATGTCATGAAACTATGAATTGTCCACAAGCTCACAACTGAAATTTTTCCCCTTATCCACAAGCAAATCAACAGAAATAGACTCTTGTGAAATGCTCCCATCTGCCTTGGTTGAAACATCACCCTCAGTGCTAGAAACCTTCGTAATCTCCACCTCTTGCAGAACAATTCCAGTGGAGTCAAGGGAAGTGACATTAGCACCATCCTCCTTCCCTGGTATCAATCCAAGATAACCATCTGAATCCATAGAACCTTGCCCCTCCAAGTTGTTTTCACCCACAAACATTGATCCATCACAATCCAGCCCCAATTCATCAATCACCAAACCATCAAATCACTTTCTGATCTCCAAGTCAGTCCCCTTTTTCCAAGACTGGGACTCTAGCTCAGTTGGATATTCCACTTGCACATCATCCCCATCAACAACCTGCTGTGCAGACCCATGAACAAAAGGAGGATCTTTCTCAAACACCTCCTCCACAGCACATTCACTGCTAATGACAACATCCGACAAGAAAACACCCCCCATTTCTCGTCCATCATTAGTAGGACCCCTCCTCATATTCTCATGAGCACCCTAAATAGAGAATAAATTATCCTCAGAAAGGACCAGATTAAGAACATTATCCTCAACCAATAATCTTGACTAAAATACAAGATCACCCTTCATTTTTTCAAACACTTGCAATACCGAGGGGTTCAAAGACACCTACACTGTCCTCAAAACACTTGCAAGGCCTGTCACATCATTATATTGAACCTGCATCACCCCCCTCACTGCATGTCCAACAGGTTGCGCCTCACCCAGCTTACCCTTATAGAAAACAGAGCCCTGCTAATCTCGTTTCCCAGCTAAGACTCTAGATATGGTAGACACAACCACCTCCACATGGCCATCCTTCACAGCCAATTGAATCGACCTCACAGCAGCACGCACCCCGCAACCTTCCCCACTATGTCTATCCAACCCTTGTGAATAAGAATCTAGCCCTCCCATGTGGCAAACAGCCTCCTAATGTCTGAACCATCTACACCTCACAAAAAAATTCATCAGTGACTCAAAAATAACCTCTTGCATCCATATAAACACTCTCTCATCAGTAATCCATACACAACTCACAGGAAGTTGCACAATGTCAACCTCAACACATATGCGTGGGAAAACTAGGTGAGACACTGACTCTGTCTATTGATCTAAGAAAAGAAAGTTTCTGATCATATTTCCAATTGCACAATGAATCGTAGGATTTTGAAAAGAAATGGGGAGACCGAGAAGACTTACCCATGTATAAATTGATGAAGGGTCACGTTTCATATGAAAATCAAAACCCCAATGGAAGAGATAAAAGGAATAATTGTCACACCTTCTAGAAGCCCTGAACCAAGCGATAATCAAATTCCCCTCGGATCCAAACCGAACCATAATATGTTGTCTATCGAGTAAACCAACGACACAATGCTCATGAAGTCCCCATGATTTGGAGATGACTTGTGAAAACGCTTCCACCGACGGTCGATGAGGACGAAAACTAGCCACCAGGGTATTCTTGCACAGATCCGCAGCGCAATTTAGCTCTGACAGAAGCAGAGACATCTTAGGAGACTCCTGGAATAGAGTTGAAACCTTTGTGGTGAGGGAAATTCTTGGGAAGGGATAATATGTATCATGATACGATGGTTTTTCCTTCCCATGGTTCAACGAACGCGAAGCTCCCCCCTCCGGAAGGGTGGGGGGAGACGGTCCCGAATGCATAAATTTAGGTCATCGGGGGAGGGGCGAAGTAGAAGACGAGCGGGGACCCTATTGTTATATAATATAATAGTTCCTACTCTGATTCTACTCTTTCACAATTGAATTAAATGATGATTATGGACAATTGAAACATACTTAGTTTAACCAATATAACACCAAATGTGTTTAAATTAAGAAAATTATCATCGATACCATATTTAATGAGAAACAATGAGATTAAATGGCCCATAAAATAGATTATTTAAATATGACCATTATTAAATATATGAAAAATTGGAGGCTAAAAATAGGACTAACTAAATTATTGTATAAATAACATTTACAACATTATAAAATAAATTCAAAAGAAATTTAATTTTAATAAATGATAATTTAAATACTTTGAATATAAAAGATATATATTTCTCAAAAACTATATTTATGCTTATTGTGTATTTATGTCTTAATGATATAAATTAATCACTTTTAGTCAATTACTTTTTATAAAAATTAAATATTATATATTCAATCAAATGTCTCATCCTTCTTCTAATATTTTTCATTGCACGGTGTATGCATATAAATATGTTATTCATACAAGTGTATATTTCTAAAAAATTGTTACGTCATGTTATACAACGTTCTGTTAATATATATTTATCATGAATAAAAAATTTACTCAAAAAAATGAACATTAATTTTTATTTTATCATTCACAAAATATCATATTGTTAATTTTAGGTACTTTTTTGAATATATTAAATATTTGATAAATAATGAAAACTATATTGTTTATTGGAAAATTCATTTTCATTTAAAAAATTTATAAAGTACAATTTTATTATGAATTTATATTAAATGTAAAATTATTTCCATGATATTATTATGAGTCCAATTAATTTCATTGGAATAAATTTGTTTTTTAATTTTGAATTAATTTTTTTTTGTTTGAGAAATTTTTATCTTTGGAAAAAAATCATTAATCATGAACATTTACATTTAAAATAAAATTTTCAACTTATCTGAAATGAAATTAAAATAATGGAATCACCATTCAGAATTAGAATAATTTATATTAAATAATAATGTAAATTAATATTTATTCATAATTAATAATAACTAAAATAAAAATTAATTGTCATCATATATGATAAAATTGGATTTTTTTTACATGCACATGGGTTAAAATTATGTTTCTGCAATTTTTTTATTTGAAACATGGATTTAATATTTATAATCCAATATTCAAAATTACCTAATACGGTTCAATTATTTTTACACGTGATAGATAAATTACCAAATTAAATAAAAAACTAATTATGAGGGTGAAAACAACAAATGATAAAGTTACATAACCTAGAGGATAGTGTAATAACACGTTGAATTTTTTTTTATTTTGGGTGGAGGTTTGGATAAACATTAACTTCTATCCAAAAATAATAATTATCAATTTTTTAGGAACATAAGGGGATAGTGAGTTCCTATTATATATTAGTTTTGGATATTTACAAAAATGTCAATCATCCTCAATTACAAATAGTCGCCCTCCCCTCACTAAGAAAACAACCTGAAGACATATAAATCTACCATGAACATATAATATATCTCCGTAAACATTAACCACATTATAGTGCTTTTTTACTTCCAATTGCTCAATCATATTGTTAGTAATATGATTTCTAAAGGTGGTTTGACTAAGACAAGGTAATAATTATCACTAGTATCTTTCTTTTTCATATCTTCTATTAGCACTATCTATTATGTCAAAAAAATTACTATTTTTTAACACCTTTATTTCTAATATAATGAGATATTATTATGTTTATGTAATAATATATACATGTCATCCCTAATTAAATTGTGATCAAATCCATCACTTGTGTGTAAGGCTTACTCCAACCTTTTGATATGATATAATTTTTTCCATCATCAACTCACATGGATATAATTGAATATGGAAATAATTAATATATATGATACAAAAGTTATTTTTTAATTATTTATGGTAAAAATAATAACCAATTAATTAACCTTTCACCCAAAAATTTAATGATAATGTCTATCGTGAATACTTACAATCTACACAAATCGATGTGATTGATTTACCATGTGCAAAAATCTAGATTGATTTAATAAGTTATATAATAAAAAATGATATTTATATCCTTAATATCAAACTATAAATAATTTATCTCTATATCCTATGTACATGAATGAGATCTTGAGCTAAAAAACATTCAAAAGTCCACAACATAGTTAACACCGAAAATAAAGGAAATAGTGAAATATTATAAATGATCAAGTGGTAATATGTTTTAAGAGGATAATATATATATATATATTATAAATATGAATTTGGATTTTCATTAATTTAATAGAATGTTATAACCCATTTAAAATGAGGTTATTGTATTTAACCTAATGGGAAGTATGAGGTGAGGAACTTCATATCAATTTCTCATCATTAAGGCATATTTTAATGTTATAAATATAATATCATTTATAAAATGTATATACATCCCTTATTACATGTCATATAATTAATTATTCACATTTCATTGTATTTTATGTTTCTATTTGAAGTAATGTATCATAGGGTATTTGGTATAAATATCAACAATAGTAAGGAATTTCAAATCTCAATTTTGTTTTTGTAGGTTATAATACATATTAATGGTATTTTATATTCATATATTATGTATCATGTTTATTATTATTATTTTATCAGATATTTTGTATTTTTATGAGGATATAAGTTTTTATAATTTTTTTATTATTCCTCAAATCAATTATACGATATTTGTAAGGGATTTAATATCAATTTAAAGTACATTTAGATATATTTGTTATTATTTGTAGAATCACTTTTAGGAGGGTGTTTCCGAAGATTTCTATGGGGCACACGCATCCGTCTGCGAGGACGCGCAGCTATTGCCTCACATTCCCAATTTCCAAAGGCGGGTGACATTCGATCCTTGTTCAGGGACGTTTGCTCCTTGATCGAAACAGGATGATGGGATGTCGGTTCTTCCTTCCGTGGATTCCTTTTTAGAACTCATCACCTAGTCCGGGTCTCCCTCATAGATTTAATACGTCGTTCGTGAATCTCATTCCCGGTGCCATATCTTTATAGACTCCAGTTAATTACACTACTTCTGTCAAGACATTCCCTGGGATCTTGACATGGTAGCGACCTTCGGTCAGAGTAGATGACAACATCAGGCATATCGGGGAATCTTTGGGTGAGTGGACATTAGGGAACCTGTATTTTTCCTCATAAGAGGTAATCTCATGGGTGTAGAACCGGAAGAATCCCACATCGAATGCGGGGAATCATATTCCATAGGCATGCATCTGAGGTTTTCCTCAGCTTCCTGTGTTTAACACAGGGTATGCTGCACGATTAACGTCTAGCAGAGATGGTTACACCAAAGGCATGTCTTCTGAGGTTTTTCTCGGTAATCTCATGTTTATCATAAGGTAGTCAGCGAGTTTAACATCTTTCAGAGATAGTTACTCCATAGGCGTGTCATATTAGGTTTTCCTCAGGCATCTCATGTTTATCACGAGGTAGGCCCTGAGTTTAACGTCTTGCGGAGATGGTATGAGAGTGATCAGAACGTCCCATGGAGACGGATCAGATCGGTATATCCCAAGGGGGGAATACCTGGGAGATGGATAGATCAGGATTCCCAATGAGAACAGATCCGAGGTGGTGTGCTCCAAGGAGGGGGGATGTCACACCGTAATGGCTGATCTGAACACCGCTGAGGGAAGATCAGGGGATGTGCGCCCTATGATGGGGAACACCATCGATTACCATTGGTGGGGATTGAACCTATTGGAAGTTTCCTAGGTACCATATGTAGAGGACATGGATGAAAACCCAGGTAGTTCATAGGGGTGATGAATCGGGTTGTACACAGAGGACAACGACCTGGAGACATGTGGGGGCTTACGTGGGGATAGCGGCCCAGGTGCTGCTAGGAGCAGCGAGGAGGGTGGATGACATGATCCCACCAGGATGTGGCAACCCAAGTATGAATCAGGATGGATGATGGATGGATCAACTAAGTGGAGGGGGAATGAAATGGGACTATCACAAGGGAGATAGTGATGTTTGGCTTGAGCATGGAAGAGACCTCCTTTGTATCCCTGTGTCAGAGAATCAAAGTCCGTGTAGTTCAGGATGGTGACAGTGGACCGACGTGAAGATGGACCTTGGTCCGATGGATTTGGGCTTGAACCTCGTGAGGTTTCCTACGTCCCATTCCTTGACATGGATCAAAGTCCTCGTAGTTCGGGTGGGTATGCCGGAGGACCGACGTGAATGTGGACCTTGGTCCGATGGGTGTCGTCAGTGAACCGACGTGAAGGTGGATCATGGTCCGATGGGCATCATCAGAGAACGGACGTGATGGTGGACCTTGGTCCGATGGGTATCGTTAGCGAACTGACGTGAAGGTGGACCTTGGTCCGATTGGCGTCGTCAGCGTAAAGACGTGAAGCTGGACTTTGGTCCAATGGTTGTGGGCTAGAACCTCGTGAAGACTTCATACGTACCATGTCTTAGCACGGAACAAAACAACATAGTTAAAATGAGGTGTGGAATACAGTTTAACGTCATGCAGGACGGGGGTGAACTGACGTGAATGGGGTCGAAACGACTGGGTGATGGGCTTGAACCTCATGGAGGCATCCTACATACCATGACTTGACATGGATCAAATACCTCATAGTTTAGGTGGTTTTCGTCAGCAAACCAATGTGGGGGTGAAACTGTGGGTCCCTTGGTTGTGGGAATGAGCCTTAGCGGGGGATTCCTACATACCATGACTTAACATGGATCAAAGTCATCGTAGTTCGGGTGGCTTTCGTCAGTGATCCGACGTGGAAGTGAACCCGTGGGTCCATTGGTTGTGGGCTTGAGCCTCAGGGGGGGCTTCCTATGTACCATTCCGTGACATGGATCAATGTCCTCATAGTTCAGGAGGAAATGGTGGTTGTTGGTCAATCGACGTGAATAAAGGACCTTGGTCCGATGGGAGATGGGCTTGAACCCTAGGGAGGCTTCCTACGTACCGTGCCTTTACATGGATCAAAGTCATCGTAGTTTGGGTTGGTCACAACGGCTTGCCTTCAGACTGGAATGCAGTTTAACGTCATGCAGGACCAAGGGTGAACCTTGAAGTGAATAAACGACGGGCGGTGGGCTTGATCCTTGTGGAGGCTTCCTACGGACCATGCCTTGACATAGATCAAAGAACTCATAGTTCAAATGAAATGTGAAGTTTAACGTCAAGCTGGAAAGGGGCATACAGTTTAATGTCATGCTGGATGAGGGCATACAATTTAACGTCATGCTGGGCGAGGGAATTTCCATGGTCGATGCTTACTCTAAGACCACACGAGTCATGCTCGGTGTGAGAAACATGAGGCAGGAACGGCCTGACGATCATGTCGCGAAGGGTGCGTTCGTGGGAAACGAAGAGGGGCTTACGCATTAGGCGGCACATGGTGCTGTGACTTAATCCAGAATGGAGGCCCAAGGAAATGGATAACGATAGTATCGGGCATGAGCTTTGAAGAGGCTTCCTACGTATCCCCGTGGTAGGGAATCAAAGTCCATGAAGTTGTTCTGATAACGGCTTACCGCCAATTTAGGGTTTTAACGGCTTGCTCCTGGATTGGGTCACAACGGCATACCTCTGAATGTGGTCGCAATGGCTTACCGCTGGATGAGGATTTCCACGGCTTGCCGCTTAGTGGGGTTGAAATGGCTTACCGCTAGATTAGGTCACAATGGATTACCACTGAATGGTGCTTCAAAAGCTTACCGCTGGACGGGATCACACCAGTGGATGGGTCTTACGCAAGGAAGATGCCCGGGTTCCGCTATGGAGCGGAAATGGTGAATGGGGCTTGCGCTAGGAAGCTGTCCAGGTGCCACTAAGGAGCGGAAATCATGGATGGGGATTACACAAAGAAGCTGCCCTGGTGCCGCTAAGGAGCGGAAATGGTCAATAGGGCTTACGCAAGGAAGCTGCCTATAATGTCTTCCTCATGTCTGGCCATGAGGGCATCCCAAATCACTGGTGAATTGAGGCCTTCACCTATGAATTGATGCAAAAGAGGGATAATGCCGAGGGGCGTTGGAATCATTACACTATATTCATGGGATTAAGTGTCTTATGCTCAAAGCATAAGGCATATCTTGTTCAGTGCAAGAGGCATCCTATGTTTGGAACATAGGGATATAACTACAATTTATAGTAATGTACATAGGACTGATATGGTCTCATACTGGGAGCATAAGGCATCTCTTATTTGGAGCAAGAGGTATCCTATGATTGGCACATAGGGTGTGCTACAGTTTAGAGTCATGTATATAAGACTATTGGCATCTCATGCTTGGAGCATAAGGCATGTCTCGTATAGGGAAATAGGCATCCTATCATTTTTTAGATAGGGAGTACTACGGTTTATAGTCATGTAGATAGGAATGTTGGAATCTCGTTCTTGGAGCATGAGGCTTCCATTTATTGGAGCAAGAGGCATCCTATCATTTGTTAGATAGGGAGTATTATTGTTTATAGTAATGTAGAGAGGATTTTTTAGGCATAAGGTTACTAGAAATGGCAGGTGTTGGGTCTTACGCAAGTGTGGCCCTTTCTGGTTCAACCTGGCATAGGAGGCATGTGATGTGGTTTGGAAGAGTTTCCTGAGGAATGGTTCGACTCAAGGTACTTGGGGAATTGATGATGAGAATCACAACTCATGACATGGGGATGAATCCAAGAGGAATATGTCAACTCAAGGTGTTTCATGGTGTGTAGAGGACTATCTCAAATCATGGTATTCCATAGGTGGAAGGTGGGTGTGCAATGGAAAATCCTGACATCCCAGGCTAAATGCTCGAGGTGTGACGCTCCATTTTTCATGGGGGTAAGTGACGACAGGGAAGGGACCGGCCCAGAGGGCTGAGACCGAAGCCCGGAAGTGACCCCGAGCGAGGGGGCGGGGGTGCAGCCCCCACGGTATGGACCGGTGGGCACGAAGGTAGGAGCCTTGCAAAGGATAAGTCATTGTGAAGTAGCTTCGCGGAGCATGGACTCACGGAGTAATGCGGTCTCACGGCGAATGGGCCTCTTGCGGAGTAAGGGTGGCTCACAGAGAAAAGTCTCGTGGTGCAGAATCATGGAGCATTGGCTCGCGGAGCATGGGCTCACGGAGTATGGTCTTGCCGAGTAGCATTGCGGAGCATTGGCTCGCGGGGCGTGGACTCACAGAGCCTCGGATCGCGGAGCAACAATGCGAAGGAAGCTACTCACGGAGCATGGACTCACAGAGCCGCAATGCGGAGCTCCGCAGACTGGGAGATCGGCCGCCCAAGGGGCCACGTGGTTGTGGACATCCGTAGAAGGGGGGCTGAGCTGGGTATTTATAGGCAATGAGAGCCATGAAGCAGAGCTCGCGTTGCGTAAAGACGGAGATTGCTCCGCGGGGGATCGCGAACATCAAAGGGGTTCATAGAGCATCCATCCTCCTTTGCTTCGAGGCGGGTTCACGAACGTCAAATTGCTTCGTGAAGCGTCCCGCCTCCTGTGCTTTGTGATGGGTCTCCACGGCCCATCGCGAACGTCAAACAGGTTTGCGGAGCTTCCCGCCATATTGCTTCGCGGCGTCGCTCCGCGATCACGGAGGGGGCCTTCGCGAAGGGTCTTAGTGAGGTAGTTTTCCAGCCCAACTTCAAATATCCATAACCCCTAATTCGTAACTCCGTTCGGGCCCTGCGACCTACAAAATCGAAGCAAGAGAAATGTTATACGATATTGGATCATGTATGGAATAATTTGGAAAACTTTGGGGATGCGTTTTCTGGGGTCTACAGAGGTCTATCTACATCCCTATTGATATTTTATATCGTGAATTTCATTTTTTGTGTGGGATTTTGTATTTCATTTGTAGTTATTTTATTCTAGGGACATAAAATTAAAATGTTATGGAAGTGGTTATGCTTCAATTGTATTCTAAAAATGAGTGATTATGATTAAATCTCCATTAAAGGTAATTATTATTTCATTCAATAATAAAAAACCTTTAATTTTCATCTCCTAACTTTATTCATGAAATTTTCATATAATTATTCCACTATCCTCACTTTTGTACTTTTAATGGTTAAGAAACTGTTTTCACAAAAAGTAAACATTTTTCATTATAGTTTAATATAATTTTTTTCCATATCAATATTTCTCATAATTGTTTAATGATTTTTTAAGTTTGTATTATTATTTATTACTGACATATTAATCCATAGATTTAAACTCTATTACCTCATGTTCGTTATGGTATAGATTTCATGATGTATGAGATCATGAAATCAGATATTAAGCTTTTACTTCATTGTGAATTTAGTTATTATTATCCATGAGATGAATATATTGATATTATTCATGGATTCATTCCTTTATAAATGTATTTATTAAATGAATTATTATTATTATTTTTCTTTCCTTATTGATTATGAATTATTTACACATTTTAGATTCTATTATACATAACCATTAATAAGTGTTTCAATTCACCATTATTTTATTTTTTCCCTTGTATATTAAGAATATTTCATTTAATGAGATCAAGGATGAAAACAATATTCCTTCACTAGGTTGTAATATAAGATTTATAATGTAATTTGAAAATCATTTATGTATATAGTTTTCCCAAAATAGATAACTATTCAGTACTTTAAGATATGATCTCTTGTATCTTATATCAATGTAATAATTTAACCATCAATTAATGTCTACTGGAGTGAGTTTCCTTATAGTTAGTATGGGATAATTATTAGAAGGATACATCAAAACTATATTTATGATCATTTATATTAATCTATATATCTATATAAATGACTTTTTAAATATATATATATAGGATAATATACCAATTTTTTGGTATGTTAATGATTACGTGATTTTTAGAGAAATACAACCCAGTATAGACACTACAAGCGGTTGTGGATCTAGAATAGTTGTAACAATGTTTAACAACTGAACAATTTTTGCATTGGGATTTAACTAACACATCACCAATTGAATAAAAATGTTCATTCTTATTCTTGGTTTGACACTACCATGTTATATTTCTAGGTTAATTAAGAGTTTTATAGGAAACAAGAAGGAATTGAATAGATGATGATGATAAATGGCCTATTATAAGCATAATGATTTATAGATTGAAAATATGATGTTATAATTTATGTATCCTATAATTGAGTATATAGTTTTCAATATGATTAATTGTGATCCAAATATACATTTTGTTTTTTTGTTAGGGGATGGTATCTAATGGAATCATGATCAAATCAAATTATAAGGCTAATGTGATGAATTTTAGTAACCAAATGGGATGATAAATAGATTGAAGGATATAATAATTATGGATAATTAGTTATCCTAATATATTATTAATAACCCATACCATAACCCACTTTCATACTCACCAAATAATATAATTATGGATTTTTCTAAGAGATCATGTAGTGGTGACTATGGTGAAATTATGTCATGGAATATTTCATGTCATAAATGAGGAAATAGTCATAAAAAATATGTACTCAATAGATAATGAAAATATTTTATTTGTGAGATAGAAGGGAATTAAGAAATTATTTTTTGAGGAAAAGCGAGGAGTTCAATTGTGAGAAATAAATTTCATCCAAATGAAACTATTATATTTCATTCTCATGGGTGTGGGGAATATATAAATTACCCATTTTAGTTCCCTCATTTAATGGATAAATACTAGATAAAGTATGATATTATTTTTTCTTGATTGGGTTGAAGTATTAATTTATTTGGATTCAATAATTATATGATAAATTTATTTTTTATAAATAGATTTTGTTTATAATAATCCTGAAGAATATAGGTATTTCATTAATTTTTTGGATGAAAATATGTATTCATTAATGACTAGCACAATAATTATCAATAATATCATGTTTTTTATGATTTATATATGAATATATGATCACATCCTTGGGAAACCCATCAGAGCATTTATGTAATGGGATTTTCATTTTGTTGATGATATTTTGGGAGACCTTTCATTAGGATAATTTATATAAAACCTTTAGGTTAAACAAGAAGTTTTTATTAAGGAATCATTTTCTCTTCACAATTTTAATGATATTGATAACCAATAGGGTTAATATTTTTATTGATGATAAATAAATAATAAAAAAATAATATAGTTTTATTTCATGGGAAAAATTAGTTGTATTAAAAAACTATAATTATTAAAAAGTGATTTGTTGATTAATTTTACATTTTAGAGTTTTCATTATATTTTAATTAATTTTATTTGAGTTTTATTAACATATTTATTGAAATTATAAAATTTTCATGTTTAATGAAACACCATGATTTCAGGAAACATTGTTGGACTTGAACCCACATCTTAAAGGGGAAATGTTTGTGGAACATTCAACTATACTACATGATGTACTTTTTATTCTTTATTTTTTATCTAAACAATTTGATTGAAATATATATATAATATATGGTGTTTAATTTTATTAGTTACTATTGACTTTTAAGCGATTTTTGTATTATATTTGATAAAATTTTCAAGCAATTATCATTTGGTTATGTATTCAAAGGCATATAAAAATACTTCTTACTCTTTTATGGATTTAATGATATGAAAAAAGTTAATTTCAATGCTTCTGGCATAAAAAATCATATTTGATATTCATTTCATGGAATAATAAATGTATTAGAAATTGATTTAATCACAACCAACAGATGACATAATGATTAAAAAATTAAATTATGCCATCTAAGTATATTTTCTATTGGTCTCTCCCCTCATTGTAAAATAATCTTTTAACAATGGGTAAATTACCATTGAATAAAATTGATATACATTTAACTTCATTTGAAGATTCATTGGTCTATTAATACCTCATCATTATAGGGTTTATTAATATTTAAAATTATATTCAAAAATAAAATTCATTTGAAAAATAATTAATATCAATCTCCATAATTATCTATTATTATCTGTTCTGTCAATATTTTCACTCCCCGATATTTTTTTCCTACTTAGAATCCCATGTAATTATTATTCTTAATGACAATTTTACATTGATTTCCCCTTAGCACAATTAAGTTATATAAACTATTTTCATGATATGAGACTTCAATAATGTTATATTTATATGGGAAAAAATTATTTCTTCACATGTGTTCAAATTTTGATGATTTAAATAACTAAATATTGCGAGAATGTAACATCCCCATATTTTAAAAGAGGATAATTTTGTTTCCTAGCATATAAATCATGAAACGCTGAGCTTAAAAGATTATTGTATTACATTATTTAAATGAGATGGTGATAACATAGATGTTAAGTTATCGGATATGAGTGGGAAAAAATTATAAAATTTACGTGTTATATACATGTATTAAATATTTAATTTTCATATCAAATGACTATAAATGAAAATAAATAACCATGTAAACTAAATGAAATGGTTTCCGAAAAATAGTCATAATGTGTATAGAATTTTTTATTAAAATTGAATTCAATTAGTCAATATTAGTGATTCATTGTAATTATATATATATATTATTTTTTTCTTATCTTTAATATCTTTCATATACAAATTTTTATAATATTTTTATAAAAATAAACCATGTTTTACACATAAAACTTTTATTTTTCCATAAGGAAGGTTCATTTTTTTCACAACTATATTAAATATAAATTTACGAATTTTGTAATTTTTTTAATTCTTTTAACTATAGATTTTAATTTATCCTGTCAAAATTATCTTAGATTGAGGTTTAATAATTTTCAAAAAAGATTATTTTTCCCATGAATACTTAAAACAACTGATATTTATTGAATGCATTATTTTCATTTAAAATATTTAAAAAGAACAATTTTTCATTTAAATAATTTTAAAGGAAAACCTAATTTTTCACCACACATATGGTTTAAAATTTAAATTATATTATTTCACTATTATTAATTGAAATTGATAAAATATATTTTATATTTTAAATCTTAATAATTAATATTATATAATATGGTCATTGTAATTTTTATTAATAATGGAAAGTAATGAAAATTACCTTGGTTAATGTTAAAAATGGATTTTGTTCATTACATGATATTCAATGAAAATTAATTATCAACACCCAGAATATTATTATTAGGATACTTTTATATAATATTTATAATAAGTTTCCTTAAATAATTGAATATGATTCATTATTATTTTCCTAGTGGATAAATTATGTTGGTAAAAAAAACAATTATTATGGTATAAAAAGAAATGGGGAAAATATGTAATCACAGAAAATAAGGCACTAAAATGTTTAGAACATGTTTATTTTTTAAATTTTGTGTTTTGGAACAAACTTAAATAAAATTAACTACTATACTTATCAATTTTCCTAGCACATGGTGTCATTGAGACTCCTCATTACTGAATAATTTTTTGTGTTTATAAAAACACCACCCCTATAAAATTATATATGAAAAATGCATCCATTAACTTATTCAAAAACTCATTTAATATATCCCAAAACATCCCTTCCAAAAATATTCCTAATATCCTTACCCACATCATCAATGTGAAGTTCTTCCCCAATGTTGTGTCCCATGTTGTTTGACCAGATAAAATTCCAAATGATTTTAAATTTGAGTTAATTTGTTTGATGGTTAGTTTTCTAAATCAAAAATATTCATGGAATTCAATGAGATAGAAACCATCAATTTCTTTAGGAATATTTTCACAAATTAGCGGTCCCTCAAGAATCTCATTGTTTTTTGGGAGCGTCATACCTGAGGAACTCATGTTTGGTTAGACTTGCAAGGGCCCACAGATTGTCTGAAACATTGTAACCCACAAGTGAAAACCATGCGACTTATACACATGATAATAAGTACTATACACATGATGTGCATGGATTACAAAATATTGATCTTATACCATATACATAGTGACACATATGATGTGTTTTATCAGTGTTCAGTACAAGGTTGGTACATAGTTCAGTAAAAAAGTGTGGTGTAACCATTTGGGGTAATAGTTCATATGTAGTGGGAGCCCCACATCTGGCAAATAGTTTGACAAAAAATGAATCTAATCAATGAGAATAGGGTTTTTGAAGGTGAAATGACTTTTTTAACCATAATGAACATTTAAAACCCTTTCATTCTTTCCTTATTTTCATCTATCCATGTGGGGTAATCCTCTTGGAACTTTGTGTTCCTCCTACCCCCATCATAGGGATCTAAATTCTTAATCCATCCAATGATTGATTCAATATTCTTTGGTCTCTATGGATATGCATATATATGATCTATAATCCCCTTGATTCCTTTCTAGGATTATCCTCCAATATGTTGTTAATTTCGTTATCATCTCATTCAACCTATTTTCTGGTAGAATGTATGTTTCAGAAATTTCATCTGAACTGGACCAAATAAATAATTCTTATAGGACTTGTGGGTCAACCTAAGTACATTTTAGGTGGTCTTTAGAATTTCACTAAATTTTCATCATTTTATAAAATAATTTATTTGAATCTTATCGAATATACAACTTGTTGTTTCTATATTATAAATTTAATTATTCTAATTTTCACAGATCACATTAATATTTCCAAGACTTCAAATAATATTGTTCGAGGTTTGGGCTTCAACACAAACATCCCTAGAGAGGGTTCATATAAATTTTCATTTCTAATTATCATGTATTCTATGATTGAGTCACCCATCTCAGTGTGCCTTATTTATCTGTATATTAGACGGTGATTCCCACATATATACATAGCACCTGTAGGTGGGTTCTTTTGATTCGTGTAGGAAATTTATTAAATAATGTGAACTAAATTAATTTCACAAATAACAATGCAATGTCTTCTAACAAACCCCATTTTAAGGTACCCAATATTATAAGCCAAATATTTTATGTTTATTTGTTGTTGATTGGATTCATTTAATGCATTGTGCATGTGACTTATTGATTTGTAATTAAAATTAACAATGGGATTGACCCTCTCCTTTAGTACTCACAACATGGGATGTGGTTTGCTTGTATTTTTAGCCACTTAATTTTCATTATTTTTATCATAGGGACTGGTTACATACTAGGTCTCTATAGTTATTTAATGTTAAAAGTATGAATTTTCCATTTAAATTTAATGGTTTCATGGTTACAGATTCAAAGTGTGATACATGAGTTTTCATTCAAGGAATGATGAGGGATGGATCATTGTGCATGTGTTCAACTTCACCGATGATCTGTCCATATGTATTGTGTGACGTTATTACTCCCGGATGAGCTCATTGTGAGTTCATATTAAATATTTATCAGTGATACTAGATACCAAGGAGGCATAACCCGTATGTGGTTGTTGAAAATATGGTTGTAGCATTAAATGAGCGAGGCTTGGTCCCCTATGTGAGATGTTGGGTTAGGGTGAGAGGGTTTTATCTCATATTTGGAGGGGAGATAACATCAAATAACATCCTGGGATTTCATTGGAAGGACTCTGATGATAGTGAGCATTGTGGGGTTACTGGAATAATACATGGTTTCCATGTTTATGTTCACCTCAAAATGGGATTAGCATAAATATTTTTTAAATTAGGTAGACACATTTTTGTACAAGGCTAGTAACACATTTCATTATCCAAGAGACACATACGCAGTAATAAATCACATTATCGGGTTCGGTCTATAACACAATACATATTGATTGATGAATTCATTATCACATTACCCTAATTTCACATGTGAAGGTTCTTTTAGGTTAAATCCAATATTATTTAGGCATATGTATGTAAGGTTGGGCCCAATGATCTTGAGGAACCTGAAATCTATTCAGTTATTTATCTTAGATTACCTCACTGTTTATTTTTTATATTCATGCACACTTCTCATTCTATACGCACAATCTAGATTATTATTTAGACACTATTAATCGTTTCCAACTGAGCATATATTACACCATACTCTAGCTTTCATTTCCCTTGGGTTCACTATAAGTTCTGCATGTTCACTGTTCATTAATCCTCTACATATGCAGCGCATAATATCTGGCTATTGGGAGCAAAATACTGAGTTAGAACTCTAGATGATTTTGTATCTAGTCATCATGATTTTATTACTTTATTACATTATACTACATTCTGTATTTATTTTATTTTATAAAACTAACATAATCTAACATTTATGAATTGTTATATATTAGCACTAACCATTTAATTGATTAATTATATTTTCATTCTACTACTCTATAATTTTGTATCAATACTTTTTTTATTTTACATTGATTAAAACATGATATAAAGATATTAAAATCTGATTTTGAGGGTAATGTCTCCCCACCATACTAATATTATACTCTCATTTCATGTTTATAGCATCTAGCATACTGGGAGGATCGCTTTTGACCATGTGATGACTGGTCCGGTTACTTTTTGAATTATCTATCTTATTGGGACATTATAATGTGGTATCAGAAGTTTGTTTTACTTTATCAAACTATTATGCAATGGATGATAGGATACTATAAATGTACTATTTCTTGGTAGATAGATTTGACTGACAGTGATCAACCCACATATAGGGAAAATATTCAATTGACATGGATGAGATTATTTTTCGTTTGGTTAATTATTACAGTTGAGTTTGATATCACCATTTTTGATTGGATTATTTTACATTGCTTACAAATTTATGAGATTTATAATATTAAACCTTGTACTAGAATGGAAATTCTGAATAATTTCATGCACCATTATATGAAAATAGGGATTGAAAATCCATATATAGTGCATGACATGTAGAATGAATTGTTAAGTTGTTTGAAATTGTTGATGAGCCTTTTAAGTTATTTCAAGTCGGTTATATGCCATGCAATGTGTTTTAGTAGAATGAAAAGATTTTACCTGTTTAGGTCTTCCATTACATGCTTGTGTATAAAAAGTATAAGTGTTTAATATATATTCATTCCTTGAGTTTTATGCCCAGCTTCTATGATTTGAGTTCTATGATTAGTAGGTATTTTGTGTTTCACGGGTAATTTAGTATCCCTCTATAGTTAATTGTTATGTTTCATTTCATCCGAACAATGTTAAATGCTATTAAATTGTTATTTTGGGATTAATTATTTTAATTTAATATATTTTAGTTGGATTTGATTACAACAATTAAATAATAAATTATGACATGTTTAAGACCAGAAATATTGGTTTTATGGATGAAACATTTGTTTGTTATTTTAAATGGGACCTAAATTTTAAATTGGTAAAGTCTATGGGATCGTTATGAGTTGGAATAGTGTGTCCCAAATAACTGATCTAGTATAGACACATATAATATATATTTATACAAATATAACATAATTTTCATAATTATTAGGGCAGTATAATTTTACTTTAATCATAGAAGAAATTGGTACAATTAGATTAGAGCCACATGAAACATGTATGGTGTATGAGCACATTATAATTTGATGGATGAAATCCCATAAATCCAAACAATCTTAATTTAAACTATTTTAAATACAATTTTATAAATATAAAATCTTTTTAGTCATGAAAATAAATGATTTTGTTTCCTTAATAAATTATGCACCTCTTTTTCTAAGGATTATGACCTGAAATACTAAATTTATAAATTCATAAATGACCGAAGTAGTCCAATTGAGGCATGCTTCTCATGGAGAAAAATGATATCTGTGTTTTAATAAAAAAAAATTAAATTGTTCTTGTCACATTTAATTGAAACCAAAATGGATCAACATTACCCTAATTGGTCACCACTTCTTTTGTGCCTTATTTATTAACACTATGGGTTGGTGAGAGACATTTAATGACCCATGAAAAACTATATGGTTATTCATGTAAATATAAGGCATCACCCCTTTAGTACAATTCATTTTTATTTATGAAATACATTTAATCATTTTGAGGTCCAATTTTTATGAGGAATAATTCCATTAAAATGGTAATTTCATCCTAAATTTCGTTTCTTCTATCGATTAAAATTGACATATTCATTAACAAATATATTTGTGAATTATTATAAATAAATTATTGTTTTTATAATACGGGGCTATGATATAAATAAAATAATTACAATGAGATTTCAATAATTAACTAATTCTTATAGAGGAATTTAAATATAACTATCATGTGTATCCATGGAATTGTTAAAATAAGATCTATCTTTAAATGAATTGAGAAGGTGTTTTAATCCTTAATAGACAATGAATGACATATTTAATTGAATGAAATATTTTTTTTGATTTAATTCATAATATGGATCATTTAATCGTGTCCTTGTTATGACCTATGTGTAAGGGTAGTTTTGTGTTCCATGAGTGTTTCCTTGAAATAGATAATAGCGTGGTCCATATATATTATATATGTTACTAGAATCAATGTTAATGTACCTTAATACTAGTGAACTCTTGTATACATGACCTCATGTTGGCTCTACACATATTTCATTAATGAGGAGCAGGCCCATTGGTGGAAGAGCCCTCATATCCTTAGATCTATTTCTAGTTTCAAAGTATTTTCTCTTCAGTGGTATTTTTTAGATGTCATTTTACCTTGTACGAATGACTGATTTTAAGTGTGATACCCCAGTATTTAGAGGTGGATATTGGTTAATTTAATCCTTATTAATAGCATGAGCATTGGTTAATTCCTAGTTTCTGTGGGTTAGACAAGGCATGGTCATGAAAAACTGGTTGGTATGTTGTTAGAAACTCTCTTCTTTTTCATCTTTAGATCTGGATGACTCGATAAATCATCTGTAATGTTAATTTTCATATGAGATAATATGGATATAAGTACTAAAAGATCCAGTTAATATGATTCTCTTGTTCTTATGGATGTTAAACATGTGGATAGTATCGAGGATCATCCATCAGCTCATGTAATGTCTGGTAGTATGTGATGGTGTATGTGGTACCAGTTGCGTTGTTTAAAAGGGAATAATGAATCGATTGAGGTTATAATAATTTTCGGGCCTTGACCTATTGAGAACATTCATTATTCATATCAAAATATGTGTGACCTATGAGTTTATATATTGGAACTAAAACTAATTAATGGGATGAAATTATAATATGACAATGAGTTTGAAATTATTTTTAATTGTTTTGGATTTTAGGCCCAATGATTAGGTGGAAATGGATTTAACATAAAAAGATAGTCACATATACATCTAATTATGATTCAAACATAGAGCATGTAAATATCTAGTTTTCTATATATGTGGTTTAAAGTGTTCTATTATGTGATGGAAACCTCTAGAACCCACAGTCAGTGGTCGATGTAGCATGTTCCATGGGATGAAGTCACATCATCAGCCGATTTGATGACTAATACACTCCTATGATAGGTATAATTGAAACAAAAGACTCATATAATGTTTTCCAGGAAAAGGGAATGTAACAATGGAAATACCATGTTGAAATGGCCAGTCTTGCTTAAATTCCCCAGTTTCTTGTAAATATTTTCATTTGTGTTGGTGCATGAAAGAAAGGAAGAGGGTGTTGTTCTAAGTTTTACAAATTATCTGTGAATACAACTCTGGTAAGGGAAGGACTTTGGTAGATGTAATTTATTGATCACCAAAGGCCTTAAATGTTAAAAGCATCATGGATGGGTTTTAGAAATGCATCGAGGGGAGTTGCAGGTATATTCGGAGGAAGTCAACCAATGGTGGTTCAGATATCCTTCTCCTTTTGTTACAAATTATTAAAAGTTTGTATCCTTATCATGATATTTTATATTCATTATCATATGTGTCATGAATACTTTTTGGTACGTCTTCAAAACCTCTTAGGGTAATATTTTTATAATGATGATCATGTACCATATCTTTATATCATACATGTATGATGAGAGAGATCTAGTTATATTCCTTGTTATTTTTTAAAATAAAATTGGTGTTGGTGAGTAAAACAATGAAATATTTTCATATAATAATTGGTTTTTAGTGTTTAAGTTGGTCCTGAGGGATATGTGGTTCTCCCACGTATAAACACCTTGAATGGGATCATGTACACCATATGTTCCCTTTGTGTTTATTATGAGGTGGATGATGCATTGGAGTCATTCTATGTTCCTGTAATATAGGGTTATGACTTCTATCAATATCTTACATGAATGGAAAAAATGTTTCTCCCATGGATGAGCTCATTGGATTCCACTTTTCGTCATCGAGGTTTCTCCAAACCTGTATCAGTCATGGAAGGGATATTTGAAATAGTTGAAATACAATATTTTTTGATCAAGAATTCACCAATTTCAGTGATGAGACACGAAAACTATAATGGCAGTTTTGTCTAGAGATGTCATTAGAAACTTGTTACAATCTTTTTTGAGTACTCCTAAATTATTTCACGAGTCAATCTTTTGAATTGAACCAGGTATCTAAGCCGAGTGTTCTGAAGGTAGTCAACCATGTATATCCTTAATTTATATCCATATCTATTATCATACATGATTGTGGAGGGACCTATAAATAGAACATCATTGGTCAAGATGAGAAAATTTTTTGTGTTGAACATATATTTTCATGGAATCATATGCATGGTCAATTAAAGTGCAGTTTGATTGTTATCAACCCTTCAATCAGATCGTTTCTCTGGTAATGAAAATCTTTGGAATGATGTGGGAATGAATTGAATGATTATTATGATTTTAGAGATATTCTTACACTGAATGGGTTCTTTTGTTATAGAATATATTCGTGATATATACAATGAGGAGACGATTTCATGGGTAAGATGGTATAAGGTAGCCCCTGTTTTGGTATTTTATATCAGAAAGACATGTGTTTTCTTGAGCTTTTATAGCTTATCTGTCCTGTTACTAGTTGCCAATCAATGTATTTTTGGGAATTTGGAAATTCAACAATAACATTTGAAAAATAATTTTTATCCTAAATAGGTTATGTGATTCTAATTTTTTCCCATGGGTTCTCATGGACGGAATGATTTAATGTGGGGACATTGTAGCATCTTGTGTTTTTCGACTAGATAAAAATACAATGTTTTTAGTGTTTTTTGAATTGGTGGAAAATCATATTTGTAAATAGAGATTTGTAATGGAATTTAAAGATTTATAACACTAAAATATGATGTATTTAGATTTTTTTTAAGGAATGAGGCACCACTTTGGAATCTTGTTGTGTTTCATGTGTGTAGGGCCAAAAGAACTCATGTTGGGTGGACTATTATAAGAACACATGTTATCTACAACCTTATGGTCCAATAGTTAAAATGATATGACTTTTTTAGGTTATAGGAATTGTTCAACATGGGACACACATTGTTTCTCAAACCATGTTCATATAACATATTCTTATTTCCACATACGAAGTGGTTATACACTATTAATTGTATGTTTGGTGTGTGGCTTAGTCAAAATGTGCAGTACAACTATGCATTATAATAGATTATAAGAAGAGGGAGCCATAAGTTTGGTGAACAATTTGACCAACCATACAGCCAAACCATGAGACTCAGTTTATGGGGGTGAAATTACCCTTTTACCCATAATAATCCTTTAAACTCACTTCTCATCATTACATCTTCTCCTCCAGCCACACGAGGCACTTTTATTGGTGATGTGGGTTAATTGTCCTCCATAAGAAAGAGATCAAGCTTTCTCCTCCATCCAAAGTTATTTGTATCTATAGATCCATATAGGTATGTACTAGAATCATATTCATTACCATATATGATTCTATAATGATCTATTTCACAATTTTTGTGTGATCAAAATTGATATATTTTTTCGGTAAGACGTTTTTTTTCTTCAATATGTTCCATACCAGAAAAAATCAATCCTCGATATTAGATTTGTGGGTAATATGATGTAAGAGGTATGTGTTCTATAAATTTTCGTTCATGTTTCACCATTTTTATGGAATGTTTTCATATTCCAAGAATCATACTTACATGATATCACTTCTGAATTATAAATTTTCCAAATTTAAATTTTTTTGGCCACCTTATGATTCCTTAGAATTCCCCAAATATTGTTGGTTGTTATAACCTCATCCTGAACCTCTATAGGGGTAGTTCTATTAATTTTTCATTTATTGTTATAATGTATTCCATGTTTGAGTCTCCCCTTTGGTTGTGGAATTTTTTATGTATTAAACGGTGATTCTCTCTTATATTATGTTGTAATTGGGTTAACTAAAGGTAAATAAATGAATTTATTTAAAATAAATGTCTTGTTTTCAAATAAACACCTCTATCGTGGTGTGATAACTTATAAGCCAAAAATTAAATTGTTGGTAGGAGTGGATAATCAAGAGGGAGGGTGAATTGAGATCCAATTAAAATTTATGTTACAAATATTTCTCTAAAAATCCCCATATTTAAAGAACAAGTTAAACAGTAGTTAATTTATACAGAGTGTAAACGTTCAATTAGTTTGTCAAAGATTTGATTAGATCTTAGTAAATTTAATCTGATGATTAAATTATCTTTTGAAACTAACTTACTAGTTTACAATAAGTATAAAAACTTTCTAATTTAACTATCAAATTAACTTAAACTAAATATCACAGTATATGTAACCAAGAGGTTCAGTTTCAAGCCGAGAGATAGTCCTCTAAAAAAATTTATATAAATTGATCCACACCCTGGATCAGGGTAAACAACAGTGAAAACGCTGTCCAGGTACATAAACCTCAACCACAGTTATACGTGGGAATAAAAACAAAATCTCACAGGCCGTCCATGTCATACGTGACCTCTACCACTATCCACAGTGGGATACAAGGGAGTTATAGTGTTTGAATGAGGATTTAGAAATCCTCCAGCTTAGCACAAGAGACAGTGTGTGTATAAAATTTACCGAGCACACCCACTGCTCGAAATGTAAATAAAAGAGTCACTAAGTGAGTAGACATGAGTTTTAGAAATCTCTCGTGATGTGAAGTGCAGCTCTGGACTCTTTTGATTTATCAGAAATGCTTCGGAGTCCATCTCTAGTTTTTTTGGAAAACAGAGTGTCGATTTCTTCAGGTTTAGTTTGATCAGCTTCATTGTATGAAGAGTTCATTGTAGTTCTTCACTCCTTGACTAAGATTCAGCTTGTGTTCTCCTTTAGCTAATGATAAGGATTCGTGTTTGTTCAGTGCTCTTCCAGTATGAATGTAGCGTTTTTGTTTTTAGTGAATGCACCATGTTTCAATGCTGTTCAGCCCTTGCTGTTTTTCACACTTCACATGCCTTCTTAGTTCCATGATTCTCTCTTCTGCACGGTCATTGTCCTTCCTTTTATAGCTTTCATCTCCGGTAAAAAGAATGATTTCCCTTTTCATGGGTACTAGTTATTGTTCCCTTACATGCCAACAACTAATATTAAATAACATTAATTGCATTAAAATCATCAAATATAACCGTTGTTTTAATAAATAATATTGAGAGTATAGAGTTTCACTGGTCTGTCTTTCTTCAGTTTCCTTTTGTAGGCAGTGGTTTAATTTATGTAACATTGACCTTCCATCAGTAGCATTGTGATCATGTACACTTAGCCCCTTTCATCAGTAGCTGTTTGATCTTGTATTGGTAGCTCTTGGTATCGGTTGTTATTTGGTCTTGTATTGGTTGCTCTATATACTAGTGACCTCATCTATCAGAAGACTTTGCTTCTATCGATAGATCGTTTTGTATCAGTAGATTCATATTGGTAGACTTGTTTATATTAGTAGAATTACTCTATCGGTAAATCTGGTGTAACAGTAGCTTGTATTAGTAGCTTGATGTATCGGTGGCTTCGCTTCTGTATCAGTGATATATGTATCGGTAGACTTATGCAAACAGGTAGAATTGTTCTTTTGGTAGCTCAGTTTCTATCGGTAGGTGTCTGTATCGGTGGACTTTGTACATACTGGTAGCTCTGCGTATTTGTGACCTTAGATTATCGGTGACTATGTCTATCGGTAGACTAAGTACCGATAGATCTGTATCAGTAGATATAAGGAAATTACCGACTAAATACATATCTGTTTTATGAAGAACATATCCGATTGAGTTATAATTAATTCAAATCTTATAAAAACATAGATAAACATTAATTAAAATATTTCAAGGACTATTTTAATATTATTATCATCTTGATAATATAATATAATATATTGAAAGAATTAATATATTGAAAAACATTAATTGGGATTATCAAAGTATGTGAATTCATAATTGGGATTATCAAAACAGGTGAGGTCAACAATCTCCCCCTTTTGATAATAAAAAATTATGATATTATAGTTTTAAAATTGTGAGTAATTGTATTAGAGGATATATCATTAAATACAATTGTATCAATGAAAATAGTATATTATAGAACATAATGTATCCGAGGTAGAATTAAATGCAATGGTATCAGAGGGACAAAGCATAGTAGCTCTTCCTTAGATAATATTTCTCCCCCATTGAGAATATTTCTCCCCCTTTGATACTATGATATTATTTATCCCCCTTTGTGATAATCAAAAAGTGGGAAACAAGAAATAGAGTGCAGAAGTAAAATGGGAAATAAATTAACGCCATTTTTTTTCATTTTTCAAAAAAGGTACATGAAAAGAAAACAAAATACAGAGGATTCCTATCAAATATCATACCCACCTATTTAATCCGCGTCCTCAATGTGAGATTTTCCATTTAAATCAGAAGAGGATTCAGACTGTGTGGATGCAGGTGAAGGCTTAAGAATTACAGAAATGATCATAGGAGGCTAAGCCACTGAATTGTTCCTGGCATGTACTGAGGAGTTCATTGAGTGATCATAGGAGTAAGGCTTCAAATAGCATGGGCTGGAGTAATCTGAACAGGAGAAGCAGTATAGGCAGTGTCAAGTAAATCTGGAGGTACAATCACTAGCCTAACATCGACATGCAATAAATGAAACAAAAGATTTCTGAGATCCATGATTATTCATCCTCCTATCTCCATAGAAGATATTAAATCATCCTTGTTCTCCATGAATTTGTCCAAGGATGGAGTTAATTCCCTTATCTTGTTGACTTGCTCTCTGAAGTAATGATTGATAGGAGGTAACTTCAGGTTTTCTAATAGAAATTTGAAGTGATTGTTGAGTTGATGTTTGGTATAAATCCTTTGGAAATAGTAGTCAACCTTGCCTTTCAGTTCTTTCTAAGAGTCAGAATTCTCTTATAGTCTTTCACAATCCTCACTATTTCTCGAGGTGAATCTCTAGTAGAAATCACAACTTCTCTCAGGCCAGATGAGTCCACAGAGACACTGGTACATGCTGAACCAAGCTTCTCCTTCATCACATCTCTAATCTGATCCAAATCTACTAAAGTACTTGAGATAAAAGAACCAATAGAGAAAGATATTGTTTCCTTGATGTTTTTCATCAACCCACTAATAAGATTTTTTACTTGGGAATCCTGGGTGTTGAAATGTTCTTTCATGGTGGTTTTAAATCCTTCAAACACTGATACCATCTTGATCACAATACTATTGACATAGGCAAAATATTTATCTTCTTGGGATTTAGAACACATATAATATTCTAACGAGATAACCGATTTCTTTAGAGCTTCAACAAATTCTTCCAATCTAGACAGCTGATTCTGGAAAGGTGTAACTTCATCCACTATTTCTGCCACAAAGGTAGAGATATTAAATCCAAGAGAAAATTAAAATTATTTTTCCAAACTTATCATCTATTCAACAAAATAGTGCTTAAACTCAGTAACTGAGGCTCTTAAAGTCTCTTTCAACTCATTCTTTAAGGATTCAAGATTATCCCTGGTGATGATATCAGCAGGTGCAACCACAACAGGTGATCTTTCAGATACTATGCTGGCCACTGAGCCACTCATAATTGATTGAATTGATGCCACCAGTGAAGCTTCCATTTTTTATACCTCTTCCACAAAACCAGTATTGCGATCAGACATTAGCTTGTCCGGATCATGCATTCTGACCACATCTTCAGGTAAAAAATCCGTATGAATATCATAATTGATTTTCGGTCTATTGAGGGAGGCCTCATTATCATAATTGGGATAATATAAAACACAAACCACACAACTTGGGTCTTCGGCCCAGTCCACAATATCAACAGCCACTGAAAGACTACCAAATCTTCTTTGATGCTCCCCCTCAACTGGTGCATTCCCTTGTACAAAAAGAGAATTCTCAGTAGGTATTTCTTCCTCAAAATAATCTTCTACAATCAATTCCATCTATGCAATAGTTGTACCAGTAAGAGGATCCTGAGGTTTATTCACAAGTCCTTCCATATCTCCTACTACATCATTAGAAGCCACCACTGAGCTTCCAATCAATGGACTTAGTCTTAATCACATAGAATCAGAGGCTTCAGATTCATTTTCCCTTTCTAATTAATTCTCAAGAACTGGTACTTCTTCCCCATCCACATGTGTCTCTTATTCTAATAGAGTTTCCTTTCTAGATGATACAATTTCAGCAACAGGGCTTGGGTTAAAGTCTGGATCTCTTCCATCAGCCATTGAAGTCTCCTCTTCATCAGTCTCATCATTATAATCAGGTTCTTCTTCAACATGTCCTAGACCTGGATCCCTCAAATCCTTAGGTCTTTAATGATGATCAACATGATTAAATTTATCATATACCTTTTGGTCATCATTAACCCACTCTCCTATCCATGGGTTCCTATTTATCTTCATATATTTGAAAACTGTGTTTGTGATACAGAAGTTGTTCCTTACTACCACAGTCTCATCGTGATACTTTGTTACCCCTTTCACTTTAATCATCCTTGAGATCAACTTAGAAAAGAATAGGGCATTGGTCATTGATTTTGGCATGGTCATTTCCTCTAATTGAATTATCAGCAATCTGCACAGATTCACTTTCACACAATGTCTAAAGAGATGCAGGAGATAGATATCTTGATATCTTAAATTCCCAATGTCCCCTCTCCTTGAAATTAAGACATGCTGAACATACTTGAACAAAAATATTTTCTCTCCTTCCATTTCAGCAACCACCACTTGTCTTTAATTTCCATTTCTAGTGAGCTCCTGTAAGGTAGTCCCATAATCGAATATATCACTTGTAGGTGATATTGATTTCAAGAAATTACCAGAAACACCTTCGTGTGGAATTTTCGGGCATTCATCACACTAAACGGATGAAAAAGATATCTCCTTTCCATTCATATAATAAATCACTCGGTTCTCATATTCTAATTTCTCAAAGCTCACAAAATCATAAAATTGTTTTACTAGCTTCGGATTGTAGGGACCATTGTTGTTCTAAAAGAAATCTACCCACTTTTGATCTTCCAGCACCTCGAGCACTAATAATTTGCTAGACAAAAACCACTCCACGCACAGCTCTTTTTCGATCACAATAACTCTATTTTGAAAATGAAGGCTTACTGGTCTCCTCCTTGACCTTGTTCTACCAACAATACCACTTTCTTCTAGCTCGGACTTCAATTTCATCTGATTCGGCTCATCAGAGTCATCTCTGATTGTAGGAAGTTTGTCATTTTCCATCTCTGGTTCGAGGAACCTAGGGTTTTCGATATGTTAGGGAGCTAAGGCTTGAGGGTAATGGGTTTGAGGCTCGGTGGATTGAGAAGTAACTAGGACTTTGTTTTACCATTTAGGAATCATAAAATAAAAAATAAATAAAAAAATGTTAAAATGATTCAGATTCTGGAGGCAGACAGACGTATAAAAAATCGCACTCATCGGTAGGTTTTGTCTATGATAATTTCTATCAGTGAGGTCCATTAGTGAGGATTCATTGGTGAGGTATCACATTGGTGAGGTTACATCGGTGAGGTTACATCAGTGAGGTTACATCGGTGAGGTTTCTAAAGATTAAGGTTAATCATTCCTAACAAATGTCTAATGTAACTTAACCTATCCGAACATAATGGTTTAGTAAAAATGTCAGCTAATTGAAGTTCAGTACCTATAAATTCAAGAGTAATATATCCTTATAGGTAATGATCTCTCAAGAATTGGTGCCTGACATCAATGTGTTGGGTCCAAGAGTTAGAAATACGGTTCTTCAAAATATAAATTGCACTAGTGTTGTCACAATTAATTGAAACATGCTTAAAATCATATCCATAGTCTAAAATAGTGTGTTTATTCCACAAAATTTGTGCACAACAACTACCAACAGCTATATACTCTACATCGGAAGTAGACAGATCTACTGAGTTCTTCTTATTACTACATCAAGATACTAAGGATTTTCACAAAAAAATTACATGTTCCAGATGTGCTTTTTCTATCCAACATGCAACCAGCAAAGTCAGCATCTGAATAACTCATTAACTCAAAAGATTGTCCTTTTGGATAAAAATAAACAATCTTTATAGTGTTTTTATCATACTTAAAAAAATTCTTTTAATATCAAATAAATGAGATTCTTTTGGATTAGATTGAAATCATGAACACATACACACATTAAACATAATATCTGGTCAACTAGCAGTAAGGTAAAGTAAACTTCCAATCAAACCTCTGTAATTGGTTTGATCCACTGGTTTCCCAGTTTCATCTGCATCTAATTTACAGACTATACGCATAAGTGTATCACTTTTCTTAATACTATCCAAACAAAAACTTTTTAAAAAATACTTGGTATAATTACATTGATTTAAAATAATACCATTTTCATTTTGAAAAACATGAAATCCAAAAAAATATTTGATTTCTCCCACTAAACTCATTTAAAATTAATTTGGTATACTCTTTGAAATATCATTACATAAGAAATGTTTAGAATATCTAAAAATGAATGTTATCAACATAGATTTGTACTATCAAAAAATCATTAAAAATTATTTTAATAAAATTATTTGGATCAACAATCCCTTTAGTAAAACATTTTGAGATAAGAAAATTAGTAAGTCTATCATACCAAACTTTTGGAGCTTGTTTTAAACCATATAATCCCTTAGAATGTTTGAAAACAAGATTTGGAAAATGATGATTAATAAACCCAGGGGGTTGTTCAACAAAAACATCTTCAATTACAAAACCATTTAGAAAATAACTTTTGACATCTATTTGATATAACTTGAAATTCAGATGAGCATCATAGGAATGAAAGATCCTAATGGATTTTAATCTGGCTACAGGTGTAATGGTTTCTTCATAGTCTATTACTTCCTCTTGACTACATCCTTGTGAAACTAACCTATCATTGTTTATAAAAATATTTCTAAATTCATAAACATTGTTTCTAAAAACCCATTTAGTGCCTATTGATAAAGTTTCCTAGGGTCTGTCAACTAATTCCCAGACATTGTTTATTTCAAATTTATATAACTCCTCTTACATAGCCATTACCCATAATTCACCACTGATTGCATCATTGACATTTTTAGGTTCTAGCTATGAAATAAAGGCTTGATGTTCAAACAGATTTGTTAGAGAAGCTCTAGTATGTGTCCCTCTATCAATATTACCATCAAAAACATACAATGGGTGATTATTTAGAATCCATGTTGATATAGTAATGGTAGGACTAGAAATTTTTGGTTCATCTCTATGTTCGGGTTCAACAGAAGCAGATTCTGGAATATGTCCAGAACTGGATGTTTTATAGCAGGTACTTTAGTTTTATCATTAAGGTCTAGAATAATCAAATCTTCTTCTGGATTTTCATGAGAATGATTAGGTTCATGTGGATCAGTTTCATCGAACATGATGTGAACAGATTCTTCCACACATTTGGTTATTTTGTTAAAGACTCTATAGGTTTTTCTATTTAAAGAATAACCAAGAAAAAATTCCTTCATCACATTTAGAGGAAAACATGTCATGATTATCTTTGGTATTAAGAATAAAGACATTTCATCCAAAGGCTTTGAAGTAAGTAACTTTTAGTTTTCAATTGTTCTATAGTTATTATGGGGTCTTCTTGAGAATAGGACTTATGAAGATTCTATTAATGATATAACATGCTATATTTACAGCTTCTTCCCAAAAATAAATAGGCAAGTCATAGTTATTAATCATATTTCTAGAAATTTTGTGAAGGGTTCTATATCTTGTTTCTACTACACCATTCTGTTGAGGTGTCCTGGGGGCAGAAAAACTGTGACTATAGCCATTGTGTGAGAAATAAGATTCAATCTCATGATTTTCAAACTCACGTCCATGATCAATTCTCATGGTCTTAATTTTATATCCACTATGGTTTTCTCCAGACATGGATTATTTAATAAGGTAACAACAAGTTTCATTTTTTTGAGCTACGAAGTATACCCATGTATATCTAGAAAAGTCATCTACTAAGACATAGACATAGTGCTTCCCATTTAAACTAGAAACTCTAGATGGTCCAAACAAGTACATGCGAACCAACTCGAGAGGTTGACAAGTTAAAAATTCTTTATTTTATCAAAATGAATTATGTTGCTTTCCCTTTTGAAAGGGATTACAAACCTTTTCTGAGGGGAATTCCAGCTTGGGTTGGTCTCTAAATCTATTCTTCCTAGCCAGTTTTCTATGTTAATGAATGTTGCAGTGTCCCAATATTCTATACCAAAGCTATGATTCGTTACGAAGAGAATTTAAACAAGTAACATTTCTATTGTCTAAAGAATTAAAATCATAATCATTTTCATTTTCATTTCATAAAGCAGTAAATACCAAATAATTTTTATAATTAAAGACATTACGAGAATAATTTTCAAACATAACATTAAATCCATCATCACATAACTGATAAATACTTAATATATTATATTTAAGTCCATCTACAAATAAAAATTTAGAAATTAAAATTGAATTATTGTTATCAATCAGGACTAGGTTGATGATCTTTCCTTCAGAATTATCACCAAAGGTGACATGGCCTCCATCAACCATTGTTATGCTCTTGAAGCAGGTGTAATCTCCAGACCTGTTCCGTGAACATCCACTATAAATGTACCATACCTTCTTATGGGAACTCTTCAAACAGGTTTCCTACAAAACAGTTTTATATAGACAAAGATATTGGTACCCAGATTCTCTTGGGTCCATACAGGTCAGCAAGAAAGGCTTTAGGAAACCAAATTTGTCTTATGGGTCTCATATAATCAATAGATTAAATATATTTTTAAAGATAAACTCTATTTGATCTATAACAATGTGAGTAACTAGCTGAAGCAGATGAATTTCCAGAGATGGAACTAGCAGAATTGTGTCTAGAATTTGGAATAAATCTAGTTTTATTGATCTGCCTCTTTCAAGGATGATATACTATACCAGTAGTGTACATTGGTGCCATGTGTTTTCCTAACATTTGAGTAAGTGTATCTTTTCCCTTTGTGAATTTTTCAAAGTCCTTCATCAGTTTATCATTAGAAATTTTTAGTTCAGTATTTTCATTAAGTAATTAAGAATACTTTTACATTTCAATCTCAACGGAAGATTTAACAGTGCTAGATAAAGCATGTTGTTTCTTTGAAGATTTATATTTATATTTTTTTTCATTGCAGGTATCTTCCATCATATTTCATTATTAAAACAGTTCACCGTTAGACATATATTCATAATTATCCGAATCACTGCTATTTATAGAATAATAATCATGTAGAACAAGGGAAACATGTACCTTGGATGTGTTAGTCATGAAGCACATGTTGGCATGATTCTTTTTACAATCAATATCCTCTGTTTCACTTGTGCTATCTTCTGAATCACTCTAGGTTGGTTTAATGGATTTCTTGTACTTCATGTCCTTATACTAATATTTCTTGTTGAATTTTATCTTTAGACATTCAGCCTTGATGTGTCCTTTCCTATTGCATTCATAGCAGGCTATATCATCTTCCTGATCAGATTTCTTCAATCATTCTTCCAATGTCCTTTATTATCATATTTACCTTTTCAGATTGATTTTATGAAGAATTTATTCTTCCTATATAAATTCTTAAATCTCCTGGCTATTTGTGCCATTTCTTCATCACTTTCTAAATCCAAATCTTCACTAGTTGAACTTTCAGTTGGTACATGTATTTTTTCCTTGTCTTTTCTCTTTGAAGCAGTAGACTTGAATACCATGGACTTTCTCTTGGGTTCATATTCTTCTTCTTTCTTCACCTTCACTTCTTCTTCATACATCATATGCTTACCTATTAATTCTATAATAGGCAACTTGCTAATTTCACATGATTTTCTAATGGAAACAGATGTTCCTCTCCATATTTCTCATAGACATCTTAATATCCTCATAATTTGCTCATTTGCTGGAACAGTTTTTCCAAGGGAGCTCATAGTATTGACAATCTCATTGAACCTGAGATATATGTCAGAAATGGGTTCATCAGTCGTCATTTTAATGTTATCATATTTAATAGTATATTTATTTTTTCTCATTTCTTTAACATTGGTTGTTCCCTCATGGGAAATATCCAAAGTGTCCCAGATTTCATAAGCATTTTTACAAGAAGAAATTCTATTGAATTCCTCATCTCCTGAAGCACAATACATGAAATTCATATCTTTACAATTATTATTGTAAGTAGACTTTGTAGGTTCATCCCATGTAGTTCTATCGGTTTTTAGAAATTTATATTGAGTCTCTATAGCAGTCTAGATATCAAAACCCATACTTTCTAATTGAATTTTCATCTTAATATTCCACTGGGAATAATTCGTACCATTAATGAAAAGTGGCCTATTTTTTGCAGCAGCTTCTAGTCTGTTGTCCATAGCTAGATTTTAGAAAATAAATTTAAAGAGAGGAAATTTAAAAATAACAGAAATTTAAGATCTTTACTGATGCAACTAAATTCACAGTTGAAAAACAGGGTGGTTTGAAATGTTGTATTAAAAAAACTCCTTTTGATACAAAATTTTGGTCAGAGTGGATAGTCAAGTGGGGGGGGGGGGGGTGAATTGAGTTCCAATTAAAATTTATGATACAAATATTTCTCTTAAAATCCCTATATTTAAAAAACAAGTTAAATTGTAGTGAATTTATTCAGAGTGTAAATGATCAATTAGTTTATTAAATATTGATTAGATCTCAGTTAATTTAATTTGACGATTAAATTAACTTGTGAAACTAACATACTGGTTTACAATAAGTATAAATAGTTTCTAATTTATCTATCAATGTAACATATACTAAAAATCCCAACAGATGTAACAAAGATGTTCAGTCTCATTCCGAGACTTAGTCCTTTAAAAAATTTATATAAATTGATCCACACGATATATCGGGGTAAAAAACAGTGAAAACACTATATAGGTACAAAGTCCTCTACCACAGTTATACGTGGGAATACAAACAACAACTCACATGCTTTACTAGTCTTACTTGACCTCTACCACTATCCACATTGGGATACAAGGGAGTTATAGAGTTTGAATGAGGATTTAGAAATCCTTTATCTTAGCACTTGATACACTATGTGTATAAAATGTACAGAGCACACACACTGCTCGAAATGTAAATAAAATAATCACTAAGAGAGTTGATATGAGTTTTAGAAAGCTATAGTGATGTGATTTGTATCTCTGGACTCTTTTGATTTATCAAAAATGCTTCTGAGTCCTTCTCTGGTTTTTTTTCTGAAAAACATAGTGTCGTTTTCTTCAGGTTCAGTTTGATCAACTTGAGTGTATGAAGAGTTTGCTATCATTTTTCACTACTAGACCAAGATATAGGTTGTGTTCTCCTTCAGATAATGAAAAGGCGTCGTGTATGTTCAGTGATCTTCCAATATGAATGCACCATTTTATTTTTGAGTGAATGCACCACGTTTCAATGCAGTTCATCCCTTTTCGATTTTCACACATCACATGACTTCTTAGTTCCTTGATTCCCACTCCTGCCCGGTATTTGTCCTTCCTTTTATAGCTTTATGCTCCGGTAAAAATATTTATTACATTTTTCATAGGTACTAGGTACGGTTCCCTGACATGCCAACAAATATCATTAAATAAAATTAATTTCATTAAAATAAAAAAAAATAACCGTTGTTTTAATAAATAATATTTAGAGTATAGAGTTTGACTGGTCAGTCTTTCATCAGTAGCCTTCTATAGGTAGCTGTTGACTTTAAGTAACAGTGACCTTCCATAGGTAGCTCTTTGATCATGTACTAGTATATCCTTGCATCGGTAGCTGTTTGAACTTGTATCAGTAGCTCTTGGTATCCGTAGCTGTTTGATCTTGTATTGGTAGCTCTATATACCGGGGACTTCATCTATCCGTAGACATTTCTTCTATTCGTACATCATTTTGTATCGGTAGCTTCATATCAGTAGACTTGTTTATATAGATAGACTTACTCTATTGATAACTCTGGTGTAACAGTAGCTTGTATTAGTAGCTTGATGTATCGGTGGCTTCGCTTCTGTATCAGTAACATATGTATCGGTAGAATTATGCATACCGGTATACTTGTTCTATCAGTAGCTCGGTTTCTGTTGGTACCTATCTGTATCGGTGGACTTGTACATACTGGTAGATCTGCATATCGGTGACCTTATCTTATCGGTGACTATGTATATTGGTAGACTAAGTACCGATAGATCTGTATTAGTAGCTATAAGAAAATTAGAAACTAAATACTTATCTGTTTTATGTAGAACATATCCGATTGAGTAAGAATTAATTCAAAACATATATAAACATAGATAAACATTGTTTAACATATTCCAAGGACTATTTTAATAATATTATAATCTTTGATAATACAATATCATAGATTGAAAGAATTAATATATATATATAAGCATTAATTGGGATTATCGAAGTATGTGAATGAATAATTGGGATTATCAAAACAGGTGGGTCAACAGACATGTTTATTGGATTTTGTTTGGATTGGTGTCTTGCTTATTCCATGATCCATATTATTTTTAATGTAAATGAAAAATGTTATTAACCTTCTCCTTTAGCACTCATTACTTGTGATGTGGTTTAGTTATATGTTTATCCACTTATAATGCACCCTAGTTTTGATAGTGAATGTTTACATACATTACTTTTTATGTTATTTAATGTTAAATTGTTGAATGTATTATTTAAATTAATTAGTTAATGAGTTATGGGAGTAGTGATTTCCCTTTTTCTGTCCTTCAGTGGAATGTTGAGGGCGGTCTAATTGTGCCTGTTTTTACTATCAGCATTGAATTATGAATACTCTAGGGTAAATATTGATGAACAATGATTATCTCAATGTAAATTCTTCATGACTCATTATGTGTGATTATATTTATCTATGGGATAAATATTTCATTCACTAATTGGAAAGATAGTTGATCCATGATAGGAGTGAGACTGGGTCCCCAACACGAGATACATGTATATGATCTATGGTTATTGTACGACATTTGGCTGGAAATGATACATGCGAAACCATTTAGGGATCATAATGGATGTTCTCGTATGGTATGATCTATGTGGTTATACAAGAAGGATATATGTGTTCATTGTTGAGGATCACCTTGGACGATACTAGGATGATGCTTACATAACAAGGGTATTCACTCATATGGAAAAGGATAATAACACATTTTTTCAATCCATGGGGAAAAACCACAAATCTAAATCATAGTTTTGGGTTAATTTTATCTATATATACTAGTTTGATGATGATTCTATTTTATCTACCAATATATATCTCTTATTGAGATTCATTTCCATTAAGATATTTATGGCTTAGGACAAAGCACATATTGTTGGGTCAGCTGTTCTTGAGGAACATGAGACAGAATTGGTTATTAATTTTATTATTGATTGATATATATTTTTGATATCCATTCACATTATTAATATTTTACACATGATCTGTATTATGATTTGTATTCCATTGGTGGTGGCCTATTGATTATATCAAACTCCATTCTTGGGCCACCTATGAATTGGGGTGCCCGTGAAGATAATCGTCTTTGTATTTACATGACCTCTGATTGTGATGTGTATTTCACTTAGGAGTTGGGAACAAATGACATGGTTGGATTTTTAAAATCTAGTGGATCTAGTAATTAGGTTTTTATTCCAATTATTAAATTTTACTGTTTATTGTATTTCTTCTCATTTGAAATTGTAGCATCATTTGAAATGCTTGTGTTATTGTATATTAGCATTGACCATATTTCATGGGTTATTATTTTTATATTCCACTTATTTTCAATTTACAATCAATGGTTATACTAATTATCACTATTTTAAATCGGGTATACCTATTTGATAATATGATATTGATGGTGCAATCTCCCCATCGTACGATAATAAAATTCTTGTATCAAGTGGGAATCCTCTGGCATATTGGGAGGTGTTCATGTGACTATTTTAAAACCAAAATGGCTATGGGTTACATATTTATTCGGGTCATGATTTTACACTATTGTACCAATCCTAGTGTTCAAAATAAGATATCCAAATGTGGATTCTCTAAACGATAGTAATCATATTCGATAAACTCCTTTTTTTACTTCTTATTTTATCACTGTCAATTAAATCATCATAATTAAAATATACAACAAAAATAGATCTCACTTTAAAATATGTAATTATGTGTAAGGAATAATATTTATTCATCTCTTAATCAAACAAATGGGAATCAAATTCATTGCTTGTGTGGGCAGAACACTTCCAGCTCATGAATAAATGTAATTTGATTTTCGTCACAGACTCACATGTATAAAAAATAATGCTAGAATTAATGAATAAATATGATAAGTAAGACATTATATTAATTAATTAAACTAATATATCATTCACCTCTTTTCTGTTCCTCCAATTAATAGAATGATATCATCGTTCATGAATACATACCACCTAAAATCTCTACGAAGTTATGTTATTAATGTCATATGAAAAAATTTCATGAATTATTGAAAAATGTTATATGTTGAAAAAATATGATTGTTATTAAATTAATAAAATTATTTTTATAGTGATTGTATATCTTATGAATATTTTATTAATCCTTAAAATAACGGTCTGATCTTATATGGGATTTCACCTCAATTTTCATTCTATTGACACATTTTGATGTTATGAACCAATTAACTTCTATGAGTTTTATATTATGTACCATTTATATTTTATATCATGAATATATTTATATTTATGGTGTATAATATCTTAATTAATGTTATCTTTTATTTAGGGTTATAATTAAATTTTTAACTAAACAGTATGGGCATATGATTCAATCTCACTTTCATCTGGTTTTTTATTCATGAATTTCCATTAAAAGAAATAAATAAAAAACAGCGAAGAAAAATCAGAAGTTTTTCTGACCCCGTCTACAGCTCTTATGTACCCTTTTCTCTCTATTTAACAAATGGTTAGAATCTTTGATTCTGGCTGGACATGTTTGGTAAATAAATTAAAAAATTCTAGTACACCCCCGTCATTTTTTTAGAAACTAGTAATTCAAGGAATTTTCAAGTAATAATTTTCATTTTCTTATGATTTTCACTTAATATAGATGATATAATGTTTTTATGAAAATCAATATATTTCATTTTTCGAGTGAAAATAATTTTTCTTCCATTTCAATTTTTTGTAAAATTATATTAATTAATATTTTATATATTCTATAATGATTTATTAATGTAATTTCATTCCATAGATTTACATATTGTTCCCCAAGGTTATGATGATATATATATTAAGGAATACAACATAAAAAATTTACTTCATTGATAAATCAATTGTTGTTATTTATTCCATTATTGAATAGATATTGTCTATGGAAGAATTTCATTCACATGTTATTTATTAAATGTTTTGAGTTTTTCGATGTTTACCTTTCTATGTTGATTATGCCTAATTTATTCATGATATATTATGTTATATATATACCTTTCTAACTATTTTAGAAATACCTTATTTTGGTTCTTTTATACAAGGTTTGGAGAATAGTTCTTTGAATGAGTTGAATGATGTGGAATATTTAATATTACAATCTTTTTTAATTTATGTATTCAAATTTAATGGAAAAATAAATTATGTATCTAGTTTTCCAGGAAAAATAAGTTTTCCCATTGGTATGTGATATCTTTTATCTTATTCTAACATAATAATGTCATTATAGACTTCGGGATACTAGAGTTAGGGTCATTACAAGGAAGGTGCCCTATTGGCATTTCCCCAAGTGTTGGATTGATGAAAAAATAAATCAATGTTATGCACACATGAAGATATTTTTGTTACATCCAACATATTAATCATTGTAAATAAATTATGAAATAATGTATTGATAGTACATCATATTCAATTCCACCACTAGATGTTGTCCAATTCAACCTAAAACAACCCCTTTGACTGTGTTTTGTAGTTCCATTTCACATATGTCATTATTATATAATAAATCAACCCCAAAGGTAGGTTGTTCTCACTTATAGAATTGTTTTAATAATTTAATTGATTTGAGAAATGTTTAGTTTAATTATTCATGATGAACTCTGTATTCGAATGATGTACAAATTGACCCTTGTTTAATTATAAAGAATTCATATGACCATAATTTTGTAATGGTATTCATCCAATATCAGTGGAGTGTTAGGTTCACATTTACTTATGAGGTTTAATTGAATTAAATGAAAGGAATGATATCATTAATTGAAACCAAACTAGTTAATTTTATATCATAAGAGTGGTTGTTAATGAGATTAATTAAATTAATTTTTAATTAATTAATTCAATATTATATCCATTTTTCACTTATAAATTAATTATGATAAATTATATATAGAATGCCTACCGTCAAGGAACATATATAACATTAAAGTGATTTTATATTGAAATAAAATTTAAATGGAGTGAGCTATCAAATCATGATAATTCTAGCTAGGCATGAATTCCTTTACATGACACATATAATTAGAAGGGAAATGACAATATCTATCGATTTCTGTGAGAACCACATGTACTCTGAAATATATTTCTATTGATGGTCTCGTATGGTAGATGAAAATAAATAAATTATAAATGTTTAAGTAGTGTGGGTCATGGATAATATGACTATTCTTTCATAATTACTTAACATGATTATAAACATTATTAATTGAATTAATTTGAAATGACCTTTTTCATTGTTATTATTAGAGCTATCTGGACATTATGATCATTATCATAATTTTTCTATGTTCATGGGCATGGTACCCCATATCATTAATTTTAATATTCCTAGACCTGGAACCCCCTATCATATCTTATTAAACATTTTGTAATGTAACTAACATCATTACATCTAATCGAACATGTCAAACATGGTGGGACTCTTCATTATTTTAGTATTATTAGTTAAATGGTTATGAATGTTACCCATTATCAATTAATATAAATTTATGACTAGTATCCCACTCACCATAGATTTATATTCATTGATTTATTACCCTAGTTAAGAATGAGTACATGATATAGTCATCTTCATATTTGTGGACTCCTTGTTCTCACCTTGGGTCCCACAGTGGTAGTGATACTCTTGGATTCCTAGGCTTGTATTTGTACACCCCGAGTTTTTATGGACCTTTTTTGAATAAATTTAATTTTCAATTATAACACACAATAAAATAATCTAAAAATTCCTTTCACAATGATACTATTTTTTACACATTACATGCAACTCCGAAATGGTGTACGATACACACAACACTGAGTTGGCATAGGATATACACAAAAATATATTTATACAAAAAATCTCTTTTTTTAATTATATATATTGGATAATTAAAATGTTTAAATTAAACATTGTAATATAAATATAAAAAAATATTTATAAAATAAATTTTATAATTTTTTTATATAAATAAAACATATTTATTATAACAAATTATGTATTTTGGTAATGTCATTCTATGTTTTAAAATAATGTTTTCTCGAATGAACCGTTTTTAGTGTCCTTATTCGAAAAATATTAAACTTAATCATTCAAAAATTAAGAAATTTAACTTTCAAAATATACATCCTTTTTTAATTTAGTTTGGGGAAATGATCATAGGGTGCTTTTTTGGTATTTTTCTGGCAATCATCATATCTGGGTGAATGGTGTAAAATACAAGATTTTAATTAAAAATTTCTTTTTAATTTAATTTATTTATATGGATAAGATATATATTAAATTGTTTTAAATATTTAATTGGTAGAATTTTTATAAATCAATCCAATAATGGTCATTGGAACCGATTTCAAATTAAAATTGGTTATAAAAAATTAGCAAAAATTTGCTTGTTTTTAATTTGATAACCCGCATTGTTAACCTGACTCAGGGAGTAATTTAAATTTATTTCAACCACATCCATGATTATAATTTTTAAAAAATGTATACCATATCTGAGAAAATAATAACTTTAATTAATATTAAGCCCAAATTTTTTTTAACAATTTATATTAGACAAAGTGATAAAAATTAAATACATCTGTAAAGAGAAAAAATAAGATAATAAAGTACTGAACCATAAATATAAGACCCAAAAAGACCTAAAACATCTTCCAAAATTCATTTTATGGGCAATAATTATCCATTATCATTCCATTAATTATTATATTTGGTTTGGTATGACTTTTATTTGGTAAAAATGTCGGTAAACCTAACTTTTTTCAAAACATCAAATTGTATCCATTCCCTTTCCCATAAAAGCATCCACCTCTACCCATTTACTCACACCTCTTATGCCCCTTAGATCACCCAAACACTAAAAATATAATCATAATACTTCAGCACCATCCTCCTAGAATCAATCCCTTGTTCATAAGGATAAATAAGGAGGCATTTGGGCACAAACCAAAAGGGGTTATCCAATTAAGTGGTAACATCTTCTCTCAAGATCGTTTCCTTTCTTTTCCATATCCAACCCCAACACTATATTTATTAAATTATTTAAGAAAAAAACCTTATCATAAAGATATTATTATATTTTAATAATTTATTGACCAACACTATCACACTCCTTCATAAAATGTATATCAAACATACTATTTACATGTACGGTGAACTACCACCCAACTAAATTATAATTATTCAATTCAAATTTACCACCTCTCTTGGGAAAAAATATGACGAAAAATATGTAGTTATATTTTATATAATATATTTATTTTTTATTTTACATGATTTATTCCTTTTAAAAAATACATATTTTATACATTCTATTAGGTGTAATTAGATAATTTCATTTGAGTAAGTGTAGACTACCACCCCCTCAAATAGATGTGATTCATTCACACAATTCATTTAATGTATTAAAGAAGGGATTATTGAAATTATATGATAAATAAAATTATAATTATTCTATAATAATATGATATACATATTAATATTTATTTCATTTTCTTTGTTTTTCTCTTAATAACTCAATTGAAAAGGAAACAATGTCCAAGCGTACGTACAACATACCATCTCCATGAACTTGGTATTTAATTTCATAATTATTTATGATATAGATTAATATAATATAAATATAATTGATATTCATGATATATTAATAATGATATAAGTATAAGTACAAATGATATAACAAATTAGGACACATGTGAATAACAAAGCGAATATTACTTGATGTGAAACCTTAACATAGGTTTGTTATAAAGTGGGTAATATATAGTATTAATCAAACCATTAATGGGGTTATGTTTAATAATATTAACCTTTTAATGATGTATAATAAAAATATATTTTTTATACAATAAGATCAAGTGAGAACCAAGAGATTCCAGACCCAAGGTAAGGGGATTCCATCTCACATTTTATTCCCATGAGAAACATGTTATGTTTGATGCTATTTCCTATTGTGAGTTTTATGTTATACCCATGTTTAACTTTTATGTATATTATAACTATATTTATGGGTTTTAACATATTGATTTTTTAAAAATTCATTCATGGGGTTTATGTATCTAATGTTACCAAATTGATAAAAATGTTTTTTATGATTTTTTCTTCATTGAGAAACATGTTTTCTATGCACCTAAACATTTTTAGACGTGCATGTACCTAAAAATTACATGATATTTAATTAATATAATTAATATAATTATATTTTTTGATTTATATAATTTCATTTTTCTTACAAAGATATTTTGAGCCCACTTTTCTGTGTTATAAGAGTTTATTTAAATAATCTCATTTCCGTTTGAGATTATTTGTGTTCATTCTACCTTAAATTAAATGTTTTGATCCACCTCTCAAGAATACTATTGAGTTTCATTATCATCTATTTGTTATAAATATTTGTAGGTGTTATTAAAAATTTTTTTACTCTAAATTACATATAATAATATTATTATGTCATGTCTGACCGTCACTCTATTTGGTTAGAATACTATTTTGTTAAAAACCCATTTTTTAAATTATGTTTTCTTGTCTATTTTTGAAATATCATTGAAGATAAATTTTAGGATACAATATTTTAGACATGTTCTAGTTTTTCAATGTATTCTTATAATATTTAAAATAAAATTTGAAATAAAAGGTTTTTAAGATGTTTTGAAAATAAAATTTATCAATTAATAAATGATATTTTTTTCCCGAATTGTTTCTTAAAGGTCTTACAAAATTATATACCACATTATATATTATAATTTTTTTTACTAATGTATTTATGGGGAAATTATTTTATTTTTCAATTCATATTATTTCATTGAATGGATTTTTTTTTATGGAATGATATTTATGAAATTCGTTTCTCTTTCACAGGTTACATGCTTTTCAAACCCACTTCTCTGAACATGTTATGATAAAATTATTATGAAACCTTTCTCTTTATACATGTTATTATATGATTACATGTTTATAATATTGACTTCATTTCAAGGATTATGATATCACTATTTATGATCATGTGCACGTGTTTGAATTATTTCACAATGAGACGGGTGGGAAACATATCTCCCTCTAAATCATTATTAATGATTTACGCATTTTTGGATATACTATTATGGAATTGGTAATTATCCTTGACTTCTAATATATACATGGGAGTGAACCCTAACTACAAAGATGGCATTTAGAGAAAACTCATTCTACTATGACGGTCATGGGAGTGAACAATGACTACCAAGATTGTATGGGGAGTGAACCAATACTAACAAGTTCGTCTTTGTAGCAATGACTAGTATAATATGGAAATAAGACTATATTCTTATGTGAAGTAAAATATTCAATATATTGTTCCTATGTAATTTTTTCTTGGATAATGATCTTTATTTTATTATGATTCATGTCTTATGAATAGAAAATCGGTGTTCCAGGATTAAAATTATATTATTTGATTTGTTAGTTATGATATTCCATTTTCATGATCTCATTCTCACTCCATTATGCTCGTGTTTATTCTTACAGATATCCCATTATTACCCTTACAAATAATTTTATCTCACCCATTTTTATGTTTTCATTCCCCCAAGTACTGATTATATGTATTATGATAGTGTTTTATAATAAGGTTGCTATTTATGAATAATGTGGTGGGAAATAATATAAATCATTTGTGTACCCATGTTTATGTTTCTATATTTCCAAAGGTGATAGACCAATTACCTGTTGAGAAAAGTATTGTTTTCAACAATATATAATAATGTTATTTAAAGGGGGAGATTATTGAAAATAATACTCTATCTCATTATGATAATTTTGATGCTCAGAAATACCCTTAATTATTTTCTAATGATTTTATTTAGTATTTTTTAGGAATTTGTTAATTTATTTTACTCTTGAAATAACGGGAATTTATTACTTGTTCGGAATCTACATTAAGCGTGTCCTGGAATCATTGTTCATAACTTACTTGTTTGGAATCTGCTTTAAAAGCATACTGGAATCACTGTTCATACCCTATGTGGATAAACGAGTGTAAGGATTAAAAGCGTGTCTACCTTTTTTTAGATAGGAGAAAAGTCTGGTTAAACAGCCTTACGTTTTCATCAAAGTATGAAAGAAGAACCGTACGATAGGAAGTAACCTTACGTTTTGGTTATCAACAAAGTATGAAAGGAGAACCGTACGTAAGTACTAAATGTTAAGTTTTTTTCTCAATAGTGTGGTTCATAAACCTTACTTTTCAAAAAAACCATACGTTATTGGAAAAGTATGGATCATGTAAAAGTATGGATCTTTTACCGTACGTTTTAGATTTGAAGAAAAAGTATTGATTATAAATCCTAAGTTTTGATCAAACTTATGTTTTCAACCTTACGTTTGAAGACTATGTCATCAACCCTACGTTTGGAGGTCACGTCATCAACCTTATGTTTTGCGTCGAAAAGTTTTGAAAGATGATATTTTTATGCAACGGTCAGCAAGCTGATTATTGGGTGGATTTCATGCCGGATATAAATTTGTTTATAAAATAAGTCTTTGACCGATTCAATGACATTTTATCATTGGATTAAAGATCCAATTAAAAGGATCTTTTTATGCTGATTTTTCAGGAATGTTACGACTACTCTGTAAGTTCAAATTATTGAATATTGTGAATCAGAAGGTGACTTTTATGGATCTAAATATGTAGGAGATATGATCAGCCATATTATATATATGTTCTCTCTGATAAAACAATATATATATGGGAGAGTGGTGATCAATATTATTTACTATTAAAAAGGTGGAAAAAAGAGACTACAGAAAAACATGTTGATCTGCTAATTCAAAAAGGAGCGTCAAAGCTCTGTTCATTTAAGAAGAAGAAAGAACTCGATAGAAGATTCACTTGTTCTGCATCGAATATCTACTATGGATCTACTACTGCTAAAATTGTGAACTATATCTCTATATCTACTACAACCAGATCGACTCAGAATTGCTTTTTTTAAAATCATTATTTCTAGAGATGACGATTCATCTTCTGCCAATTGCATTTTATTGGAACTGTGAAGATAAACTGAAGAAATTCATTCGGAAATTATTTTTATTCTTGAGTAACCAGATTCTCGTTCTAAGCTATGTAGGTTTGTGTTTGAACCAGAAGTTTTTGTTTTTCATTGGATTGTAAAGGTGTCAACTGCATATATTCTTTTGTGGATCTGTCTATTGAAACGAGGACCAAATAGTGAAAATCACCAAGCTCGTGGAGTTGAGCGTCGGTGGAGTAGACTAGGGGCCTTCTGTACCCCGAACAACTATACATCTCTGTGTCCCTACTTTTATTTATTTCCGCTGCATGATCAAATTTTATAAAGCATAGAGGATAGAACTCTTTCAATTGAAAAGTTAAAGAAAAATCAGAAAGACACAATTCACCCCCCCTCTTGTGTATAATATATATATTCAATATCCAACAATTGGTATTAGAGGAGGAGCTTTTGATAAAGCATTAGAATGCTAGAATAATTTTATGATTATAATAGAGTATCATGACTGATATAAGAGAAGGGATATCAATGGTCAGATTACCATATTTTAATGGATACAACTATGGATGCTGGAAATCGCGCATGATAATATATCTGAAAAACCTCAGATATAAAGACTATTCAATGATTCTAACTCCTTATGAAATTCCTTAAAATCCTAAGACATGGAGTGATGCTACAGTGGCAGAGTATGATATGAATTCGAAGGCTACGAATGCAATCATATGCAGTCTAGGACCAGATGAATTTAACAGAGTATCATAGTGCCGGACATCATATGAGATGTTGTAGACAATAGTTGTGGCATATGAAAGAACAGAAAATGTGAGACAAATGAGATATGAAATTACAAAACTGAAATTTGATACTTTTGGAATGTTTGACAGAGAAAGCATTATCCAAATGAATGGGAGATTGACAGAAATTGTCAATAATATAACAGCTCTAGGAGAACCTATCATGTAGGATGATCAAGCATTAAAAGTACTGAGGGTACTTCCTACTCGAGGGAATGGTATCTCTGCTGTAATCAGACAATCTACACTTGTCAAAAATATAACCATGCGAGAGCTGATTGATACAATGATGATGTATGAAGTTGAAATGAAATATGACGAAAATGAGCATAAAGTCTACATAAAAAAGGATGATAATTCCTTGAAAGTAACTTCACAACAAAAAAAATAAAAAGATGAAGAACAGAGAAGTCAAAGCTAAATCAGAGAGCTATGACTCATCACACTCAGAGGAAGAACTGGATCAACTAGCCAAGAATATTAGAATGTTATATATCAAGAAAAGAGGCTTCAAAAATCCATTAAAAAGTTGATAAGGAAGTAAGATTCTATGAATGCAAGAATATTGGGCATATCAGACCAGATTTCCCACAAATGAAGGAAGCAAAGAAGAAGAAATTTTTCAAATGAAATGACTATGAGAAGAAAGAAAATAAAGCTATGAAAGCCACTTGGAGTGTATCTGAAGACTCTAGTAGCTCTCATGAATCATGCTCAGAGAACAAAGAAGTCAATCTAAAATCAAACATGTGTTTCATGTCAGAGACCAATGAGGTACACTCATATTACTTCTCTGACTCAAATAGTGAATCAAATTCTGAAACAAGCTATACAAATGAAAAAATTACAGCATTCTAAAATATGTTTGAAGAAAAATATCACTCATTGTTTAAGAAACATAAGCCACTAAAGAATAAACATAAAGCTGGTTCATATGAAAGATATACAATGATGAAAAACCATAAGGAATTAATTGATAAATACAATTATATTAACACTAAATATATTAATTTTGAATCTAGATTAAAAACACCGCAGGCTGAAGTAGAATCTTACAAAAATGATGCATTGGTTTTTAAAAAAGGAGACAATTCATTAAACGAAATTCTTGGAAAAACTGTCATTAAAATGCAGTGATTTGGAATTTGTAGTAAAGGAGAAAAACCTAAGCTATATAAAAATTATTTTGTTCCTAGCTCTAAAAAGGTTAATTGTAACTTTTGTGGGGAAAAGGGACATATAGATAAAAAATGTTTCTTAAGAAAGCCTCAATATTGTGGTATTAAAAAAGCCTATGTTTCAAAAGACTTATATGATTCTTCTGATTTTAAAAGAACAATGCAAATCTGGATAACCAAATCAATGCTAGCTAACATTCCTAGACCCAACAAAATATGGGTACCAAATCAATTTGTTTGAATGTCTTTGTAGGTAGCAGGCCACCTGAGAAGAAAAGATATATGGCACATGTAACTCCCGAGAATTTTATGAGAAATATTTTGTTTTTATCAAAGGAATATTTCACTACCCACAACACTAGCTTGGATTTCTTTACACGCAACTGTGGCCTTCCTCGATAGCTTGCGTCGTACGCAATACCGAGTTTCACTAAACAACGATATGCTATTAAAATATTATTAAAACTAGCCACTATGAATAGTATGAACCACTTTTTGAAATTTTATAAATTTTATTTTTCAAAATGGAATTAATTTTTGGATTTGGAATATCGAAATTAGCCTAGGGTGAAATTTTGGTATTTTTTTGAAAACTTTCAATTTTTGATGAATAGTGAAACCACTAAGTGGTAGTTAAAAAAACTAAATTTTTCATAAAACATAATTTTACCGCTTATGTGAGTGAAATTTCGAAAATCCTAGAGACATGGTTAATATCACGGACTAAAATGTGGTTCAATGAGATGAATTTTTTTTGGTGAATAGTAACTTTTTACTTTTTTTTACCACGGTTAAAAGTAAAAAGAGTAATTAAGGGTAAAAGTGTTATTAATATTTCCATAACACATGTCCAAATTCTATTGGATAAGTGTAATTAGACCAAAAACAACCTTAGGAATAAAATATGACCATTTAGGCCCACTTGGATTAGATTAGGACATTTATTATTAATTTATTTAAAGAAGGGTTAAAATAGTTAAAATCAAAGTTTAATAAGTAAATCATTTTTAATATAGGTATATACATAAGATAAATTCTACTATAAATATTCATTAGAAATATAAAATAATTTCATACATATTAGTATTTTATTTGTAATTTTTAGACATTATATAAGTTTTTTATTTATGACACAACGATGATGCAGTAATTATCTTATTAATGAAATATTGACATAATTGATGTTATAAATACCCAAATAAATGTAATTTGATACTTTTTATGAATTTCACTAATTTTAATGATTAATATTACATGTTAGTATTGATTTAATTAAATCTTTTCTAACTAATCATTCTGTTATGATTTTTACAAAAATCAATTACCAAATAGTATCAAAATTGACATAAAAAGGTTTTTAAAACAAATACTATATTACTAATTGTTATTTTATTCCTAAAAATCTAAGGTTCGGCCAAAGGAATTAGATATGGTTATATATATTAATAATAAACAACTTGGGGTTCGTTTGGCTTGATATAGTATGTTTATTAACAATATAGTGTAAGAAAACCAGAAGACACGGTAAAAGTTAAATTATCTAACTTAAAGTTAAATCTAAATGATAAGGTTACAATTGATAGCTAAACTTGTCTAAATTATATTGGATGAGAATATATAGACCCATACCCACCTTATCTTCAAAATATATCAATTTGGAGCCATTAAAAACCTAATTTTACTTTATAATAAAATAATATTTTTAGTTATTCCAAAGGTGCCTCTCTTCTCCCTTATAAAAGGGAACCTCCTCCCTCTCTTCCTCACACCACTTTTAGCCTTCAATATCATACAAACCCTTCCAATTTATTCTCCCCACTTCCCTAGATACATTCTATAGGTCCTGGTTATCTTCAATGACCAATTTTAGTGCCCTAAAAGGAGGTCTCAAAGAATCGCTTTAAAGAAGAGGTAATGCCCCTTACCGATTTTTTCATCTTTATTTCTTCTTCCAATTCTTCTTATTTAGTTGTTTCATTATGAAGTAATAAAATAAGTATCGATAATATATTGATATGTTATTATATGTATGAAAAAACCCTATTTCACCATCTATCCACCTACGGAAAATGAAATCACCGCGCGTGCGTACGTACGGAATACCGTCTCCACGCCGTGGTGTAATCTATATTCCACCACCACCATACATGGATGGGTATCATGGTGTAAATAATGACTATATGTGATTATTTTAATGTGATATTGATTTTGAAATTGTATATATACACTCCAATACGATTCCACAATCATGGGAACGATATCATCGCTCGTGCGTACGTACAGAATACTGTCTCCACGATGTGATGCGACTCGTTCTACATGATCTTCATTGCATAATGATTATATAAATGAATTGAATGAATGAATATGATATATATTACACTAATACCATTCTGTAAATGAGGTATCTTTAACCTAAAAAGATAAATAAAAATTTATTCGACAAAACGCGCATAAGAACAAAAAGTAATAAGCACCCGAATAACAAGTAGTAATGAAATATTGCTAATAAGAAGCTAAAAATATAACCATATATGATATCATAAAAATAAGTATGATTATGTAATAAGTCAATAACATTATTTGAATCATTATACAGAAGGTTCATACACTTACAAAGCAAATTGGACCTAAGGTAAGGGAAATATCACAATCACATTTTTATCCGAGATTGTTTATACTTTGAAAATTACTGGGGTGTATTTTATCATCCACGTTCATGTTTCCTCAATATGTAATATTGTCTCCATACACATACAATTGTTTAAATCCAATTTTACCCTTCAGTGAGTTTTTAGTAAAAGATATGAAAGGAATCTTTTGTCATTTTTCGTACGAGGTAGTTTTTGACTTTTCCGACAAAAGTACGAGAAGAATGTTTTTTAACTTATACGGCATGAATGGATTTTGAAAACATTATTTCTAAGAAGCTTACTTTAAAAGTTTTCATGTTTATTTTTAATCAACTTCTTTTAGATTAAAATTGTATGCCATGTTAAGAAAGGAAAAATGTTTTTGAAGTAGAAAGGATATTTTCCTCAAGAATGGAGTTCAAGTGTTTTATCAAAATTATTTTCCATCTATGATACTAAAGGGTTCTATTTCTATCCCTATTATTACATTGATTTTATTATGTTGTTATAGAATTATTTTTATGAATTCCTATATCTTATATGAGTTGTTTTATGAAGTCACAATGTTTAAGATTCCCATTTTTATTACATGGGTTATGCTATGATGTATGGTTTATGATTTTGTGGCACACATAAGAATGGTATCATTATGAGATGGGTGGGACCTATATCCCCCTCCAATGCATTGGGTACATATTTTATATCTCATGAGATAGACATGGCTGGAATGGTAGGTTATACCGGTTCAGTGAAACATGACTGAAACGAGGAGTGAACTCGGTTCAGAAATAGACTTTGTCCACTAAGATAGTATTGGAAATGAGTCTTGACTAATAAGAAATTATTCTCTAGGATTTTGTGTGTATTCCAAAAAGTTTCATGTTTTATGTTATGATAATTGGGATTTCATTTCACTACTATGATTTATCCCATGTTATGAAATTATGCTCTCTTTTGCAGGTTAAGATTTCCATGATGTTAGGTTCTTATGAATATGATGTGATTGATATTTCTTTTGTTTACCCTTACTGAGAATTTGAGCTCACCCTTTTGTATGTTTTCATTCCCCAGGTCAGGAAGAATTTTATTAAGTAAGATATGTCAAAAGGGACAATAGATATGATGAAATAAATGGGAGACAATGTAGACGCTTTATGAACCAGTTGTTTATGTTTCCCAGTTTCTACAGACACTATACCTATACGGTCCTTTCATGGTTTTGTTATATGTTGTAATAATTATGCATCAATTTTGAAGTACTAACAATGTATGTAATGTATGGTCGTTATAGTTGGTATCCGAGGAAAGGTATAGTCAACCATTGGAAACTATGATGTGAAAGAGTTAGTAATAACCCTAAGGATAAGTCTAAGAATAGAACACAATCTTAGTGTTTTATAAATGGCCATGAATAACCTAGGATAAGACCTTAAGTTTGAAATTTTATTCATGATTATGTGTTTTTCCTATTATAATTAGTGTTTCTCACACTATTCTTCTTGGTTTTAGTCAATGGATGGAACCTGAATGAACTCTATTAATGCGGAATGCGATGGGCAATGCAATGATTGTCCCCCTGAGCAACCAAACGTTATGGGAGCTGTAATGAAAAATCTTGTAGCCATTCTCACACAACTTTCTCAAGCTATGAATCATGCAGGGCTTCCAAACAAGCAAAGGAAGGAGCAACATTCTGTTGAATCTTTCATGAGGCAACGTCCACCTTCTTTCAGCGGGTCTACTAATCCATTAGTTGCTGAAAAATGGATTAGTACTAAGGAAAAGAAATTTTCAGTTATTCAATGTTCTGAACATGATAAAGTCATCCTAGCAGTGTATCGGTTGAAAGGATATGTTGATCAATCGTGGAATCTTATTAAGAATACGAGGCAAACAGATGAAATTGAGTCCATGGAATGGGACGAGATCAAGAAAATATTTTTCAATAAGTACTTCCCTCGTATTCTTCAAACAATGATGGAGAAAGAGTTTCTTGAACTGAAGAAAAAGGATGATGAATCTGTTGGTACCTATGAAGCAAATTTTACAAGACTTGCAAGGTACGCTTCTGGTATTATTACCCAACCTGAGAGTAAGATCGATCGATTCTTTAGTGGCTTAAAACCATGTGTTCTAAGGGAATTAGCCATAAGGGACTTCAATAGTTGTGAGGAAATCGTTTGATGTGCTCTCATAGTCGAGATGGAGATTATAGTAACCCATCAGTCATATGGGTTTGATAAGAAAAGGAAAATGGAATTCAATGGAAAATATAAAGAGCACACTGAAAAAAAAGATGAGCTATCCCTTATGCTCAATGTGTGGAAAGAATCATGGAGGGAGTTGTCTTAAAGGGACAAGTAAATGTTTCAAATGTGGAAAGGAAGGTCATCGGGCATTTGAATGCCTCAATGATGGGAAGAATATGTCTAATGATGCAAACAAAGGAAGGGACACACATAATGAACCTACTACACTTCAATGTTTCAAGTGCAAGGAGATGGGTCATTATGCCATCAATGCCCAAATCGAAGGGTTGATGATGATGGTCGACGTCAACAAACTCTTAAGGCTAAAGACAAAGGAAAGTCACATGAAATTTCTATCAGCGATGTGGAGTACGATAACGATGTGGTGAAAGGTACACTTCCATCCAATCTAATGTAGCAAATGTTTTATTTGATTCTGGATCCACCCACTCATTTATTTCTGAAGAATTTTCTAAGGATATCACTGTATTACCTCAACAAATAGATGTTGAGTTAGCTGTGACAACCCCTAATGGAAAAACAGTCGCATCAAAAGTTTATAATTCTTCCCCGATTGAAGTTTGTGGGAAAGTGCTTCCTGCAAATCTTGAGATCCTTCCTATAGTGGAATTTGATGTGATTCTTGGCATGGATTGGCATTCTTTATATGGAGCTCATATCAATTGCCAAAGAAGGGAAGTCACATTTCATATTCTAGATCAATCTATGTTCGTCTATCGATGCAAGGATGAACATAAACTTCCAGTGGAAATTTCTTCCATCTTATGGGTCTTGATTCCACTAAATGAGGGTTATTTATCTAAAATGGTTGGTGAGAAACTCACGATTAATAATGTGCCCATTTTACGGAAGTTTGATGACGTCTTTCCCAAGGAATTGCGAGTCGTCCACCAAATCGTGAAGTTGAGTTTTCAATAGAACTCGTACCGGGTTCTTTGCCTATTTCAAAGACACCTTATAGAATGGACCTAATTGAGTTGCAAGAATTTAAGAAGCAACTCCAAGAGAATCTTGATAAGGGATTCATACGCCCTAGTGCATCAGCTTGGGGAGCAGCTGTTCTTTTTGTTAAGAAGAAAGATGGATCAATGCGACTCTGCATTGATTTTCGAGAACTTAACAAGATCACTATCATAAAAAAATATACTCTCCCACGCATTGATGACTTATTTGACCAACTAAACGGACCTCAATACTTTCCCAAGATTGATCTTCGTTCAAGTTATCATCAATTAAGGGTCAAAAGGGAGGATATACCAAATACGACTTTCCGTACAAGGTATGGACACTATGAATTTATATTGATCCCATTCGGTCTTACTAATGCCCCTTCTATCTTCATGGATATGATGAATAGAGTCATTAGAGACTGTCTTGATCAATTTGTGGTAGTCTTCATAGACGATATTCTTGTCTATTCAAAGAGCAAGGATAAACATTAAGATCACTTGAGAATTATATTGAAGACCCTGAGAAAGGAGAAACTTTATGCCAAATTTACCATGTGTGAATTTTGGCTTCAAAAAGTTTCATTTTTGGGTCACATAATCTCAAAAGAGGTGATATATGTGGATCCACCAAAAATAGAGGTTATCAAAAGATGGTCGAGACCAACAGCAGTAACCGAGATCCAAGGTTTTCTTGGTTTGGATGGATATTATCGACGTTTTGTGAAAGATTTTTCACAATTATCTAATCCACTCACCAGGTTGACTCGGAAAGGAGTTAAGTTTGTTTGGATAGAAGAATGTGAAGAAAATTTCAAGGAGTTGAAAAGAAGGTTATCCAGTGCACCTGTTCTCACACTGCCTTGTAGTGGAGAAAGGTTTGTGATCTACAGTGATGCATCTAAGAAGGTATTGGGGTGTGTTCTTATGCAAAATGATATGGTGATAGCTTATGCCTCACGACAGTTGAAAATCCATGAGAAAAATTACCCAACTCATGATTTGGAGTTAGCTGCGGTAATCTTTGCATTAAATATTTGGAGGCATTATCTTTATGGAGAAAGGTGTGACATTTATACTGATCATAAAAGTTGAAAGTATATTTTCACACAAAAGGAGCAGAATATGCGCCAAAGAAGATGGTTGGAGATGATTAAGGATAACGACTGCTCAATTCATTACCACCCTGGGAATTCAAATAAAGTGGCAGATGCATTAAGTTGACAAGACCATGCCAGTTTATCCATGATGAGGATCACAAAAGATCCAATATTTAGGGATTTACAAAGGATGGATCTTGGAATTATAATGGAAGGGGGAAAATCGTATCTTTCTCAAATGAATGTTCAACAATCTATACATGTGAAGATTAAAGATGCACAGAAAGAAGATGTAGAGTTACAAAAGAAGGTGAGAAATATTCCTGAATTCATCCTTGACTGTGATGGGATAATAAAGTTCTGGAATTGGGTTTGTGTTCCTCCCATCCCCAAATTAAAGGAGGAGCTGCTGGATGAGGCTCATAGTTCTTCATTCTCTATTCATCCTGGAAGCTCGAAGATGTATAGGGACATGAAATAGTACTTCTGTTGGGATGGACAAAAAGAGATGTTTCTGAATATGTCTCTCGATTCTTGGTTTGACAGCAAGTTAAAGATGAGAGATAGAAGTCTAAGGGGATGTTACAACCATTACCCATACCCGAATGGAAATGGGAAAACATCACTATGGAATTTGTCACAGGACTTCCTAAAACATCCAAAGGCAATAATGCTATCTGGGTCATAGTTGATCGTCTTACAAAATCTGAACACTTCATTGCTATTAGAGAGGATTTCTCTCTGGATTATCTTGCCAGGATATATGTGAAAAAATTGGTAAGATTGCATGGACTACCACTTTCTATTATATCTAATCGGGATCTGAGATTTACCTCGAAGTTATGGCGAAGCCTTCAACATACTCTGGATACAGAGTTGAGTTTCAGCAATGCTTATCATCCTCAGACAGACGGTCAGTCTGAGAGAACAATTAAAACTCTAGAATATATGTTGAGAGTTTGCTCTATGGATTTCAAAGGTGGTTGGGATAAAAACCTACCTTTGGTGGAATTTTCTTATAATAATAGCTTCGACTCCAGTATTCAGATGACTCCTTATGAAGCTCTCTATGGAAAGAAATGCAGGACTCCAACTTGCTGGGATGAAGTTGGGGAAAGAAAGCTACTAGGACCTGATCTTGTTGATGAGATGGCAAAAAAGGTCTGATCTATTCAATAACAAATAAGAGCAGCTCAGATTCGACAGAAAAGTTATGCCGACAACCGAAGAAAATACCTAGAGTTTGAAGTAGGTGATAAAGTGTTCTTACGAATATCTCCCTGGAAGAGGGTCATGAGATTTGGAAAGAAGGGGAAGTTGAGCCCTAGATATATTGGTCCATTCGAAATACTGGATCATGTTAGAAAGTTAGCTTACCGATTGGCGCTTCCACCGAATCTATCTGAAGTTCACGATGTGTTCCATGTATCTCTTCTGAGAAAGTACATACCTGATCCTTCACATGTACTCAGCTGAGAAGTTGTACCGCTGGAGCAAGATATTTCTTATGAAGAACAGCCGATAGAGATTCTGGATCGTAGCGAAAAAGTCCTACGAAACAAGACCACTCGATTGGTGAATGTTTTATGGAGGAACCACCAATTAGAAGAAGCTACGTGGGAGCTTGAGGCTATGATGAGGGAGAGGTATCCTCATCTTTTTGTTACAAAGTGACGAATTTCGAGGGCGAAATTCATTTTAAGGGGGGTAGAATGTAACGCCCGAGACTTTTATTAGAAATATTTTTTTTATCAAAGGAATCTTTATTTACACACAATACTATCTTGGCTTGCTTTACACGCAACTGTGACCTTCCTCGATAGCTTGCGTCATACACAATACTGATTTTCACTAAACAACGATATTCTATTAAAATATTATTAAAACTAGACTTTATGAATAGTAATAACCACATTTTAAAATTATATAAATTTTATTTTTCAAAATGGACTTCATTTTTGGATTCGGAATATCGAAATTATCCTAGGGTGAAATTTTTGTATTTTTCTAAAAACATTCAATTTTTGATGAATAGTGTAACCACTAAGTGGTAGTTAAAAAAACTGAATTTTTCATAAAACATAATTTTACCGCTTCTGTGAGTGGAATTTCGAAAATCTGAGAGACACGGTTAATATCAAGGACAAAAATGTGGTTCAATGAGACGAAAATAATTTTTGGTGAAAAGTAACTTTTTCTTTTTTTTACCACGGTTAAAAGTAAATAGCGTAATTAAGGGTAAAAGTGTTATTAATATAACCCTAACACATGTCCTAATTATATTGGATATGTGTAATTCGACCAAAAACAACCTTAGGAATAAAATATGACCATTTAGGCCCACTTGGATTAGATTAAGACATTTATTATTAATTTATTTAAAGAATGGTTAAAATAGTTAAAATCAAAGTTTAATAAGTAAATCATTTTTAATATTGGGTTATATATAAGATAAATTCGACTATAAATATTCATTAGAAATATAAAACGATTTCCTACATAATAGTATTTTTTTTTAATTTTTAGACATTAAATAATTTAATTTATTTATGACACAACGATGATGCAGTAGTTATCTTATTAATGAAATATTGACATAATTGATGTTATAAATACCCAAATAAATGTAATTTGATACTTTTTATGAATTCCACTAATTTCATAGCTTTATATGACATGTTAGTATTGATTTAATTAAATTATTTTGAACTAATCATTCTGTTATGATTTTCACAAAAATCAATTACCAAATATGTCAAAATTGACATAAAATTGTTTTTAAAACAAATACTATATTATTAATTGTTATATTATTCCTAAAAATCAAAGTTTCTTCCAATGGACTTAGATATGGTTATATATATTAATTATAATCAACTTGGGGTTCTTTTGGCTTGATATAGTAAGTTTATTAACATTATACTGTAAGAAAACAAGAAGACACGATAAAAGTTAAATTATCTAACTTAAAGTTAAATCTAAATGATATGGTTAAAATTGATTCCTAAACCAGTCTAAATTCTATTGGATGAGAGGCTTCCTACCCATACCCACCTTATCTTCGAAATATATCAATTTGGATCTATTAAAAACCGAATTTGACTTTATAATAAAATTACATTTTTAGTTATTCCAAAGGTGCCACTCTCCTCCCTTATAAAAGGGAACCTCCCCCCTCTCTTCCTCACACCACATTGAGCCTTCATTCTCGGCCAAACCCTGCAAATTTATTCTTCCCACTTCCATAGAGACATCCTAGAGGTCCTGGACTTCTTAAAAGACCAATTTTAGTGCCCTAAAAGGAGGTCTCAAAGAATCGCTTCAAAGAAGAGGTAATGATTATTACCGATTCTTTCATCTTTATTTCTTCTTCCACTTCTTCTTCTTTAGTTGTTTCATTATGAAGTAATAAAATAAGTATCACTCATATACTTATATGTTATTATAAGTATGAAACAACCCTATTTCACCATCTATCCACCCTACAGAAAACAAAATCACCGCGCGTGCGTACGTACGGAATACCGTCTCCACGTCGTTGTGTAATCTATTTTCCACCACCACCTTACTTGGATGGGTTTAATGGTGTAAATAATGACTATATATGATTATTGTAAAGTGATATTTATTTTGAAATAGTATATATACACTCCAATACAATTCCACAATCATGGGAACGATATCATCGCACGTGCGTACGTACGGAATACCGTCTCCACGATGTAATGCGACTCGTTCTACATGATATTCATTTCATAATGATTATATAAATGAATTGAATGAATAAATATGATATATATTACACTAATACAATTCTGGAAATGAGGTATCTATAACCTAAAAAAAATTTATTCGACAAAACGTGCATAAGAACAAAAAGTAATAAGCACCCGAATAACAAGTAGTAATGAAATATTACTAATAAGAAGCTAAGAATATGACCATATATGATATCATAAAAATATGTATGATTCTGGAATAAGTCAATAACATTATTTAAATCATTATACAGGAGGTTTGGAAACTTACGAAGCAAATTGGACCTAAGGTACGGAAAATATCACAATCCCATTTTTTATCTGAGATTGTTTATACTTTGAAATTTACTGGGGTGTATTTTATCATCCACATCCATGTTTCCTCAATATGTAATATTGTCTCCATCCACCAACAATTGTGTAAATCCAATTTTACCCTTCGGTGGGTTTTTAGTAAAAGATATGAAAGGAATATTTTGTCGTTCTTCGTACGAGGTAACTTTTGACTTTTCTGACAAAACTACGAGAAGAATGTTTTTTTAACTTATACGGCATGAATGGATTTTTAAAACATTATTTCCAAGAAGCTTACTTTAAAAGTTTTCAAGTTAATTTTTAATCTACTTCTTTTAGTTTAAAATTGTATGACATGTTATGAATGGAAAAATGTTTTTGAAGTAGAAAGGATATTTTCCTCAAGAATGGAGTTCAAGTGTTTTATCAAAATTATTTTCCATCTAAGAAGATAAAGGGTTCTGTTTATATCCATATTATTACACTGATTTGATTATGTTGTGATGGATTATTTTTATGAATTCCTTTGTCTTATATGAGTTGTTTTATGATGTCATGATGTTTATGATTCCCATTTTTATTACATGGGTTATGCTATGATGTATGGTTTATGATATTGTGGCACACTTAAGAATGGTATCATTATGAGATAGGTGGGACCTATATATCGCTCCAATGCATTGGGTAAAGATTTTATATCTCATGAGATAGACATGGCTGGAATGGTAGGTTATACCGGTTCAGTGAAACAAGACTGAAATGAGGAGTGAAATCGGTTCAGAAATGGAATTTGTCCACTAAGATAGTCTTGGCAATGAGTCTTGACTAATAAGAAATGATTCTCTATTATTAGGTGTGTATTCCACAAAGTTTTGTGTTTTAAGTTATGATTATTGGGATTTCATTTCACTACTATGATTTATCCCATGTTATGAAATTATGATCTCTTTTGCAGGTTATGATTTCCAAGATGTTAGGTTCTTATGAATATGATGTGATTGATATTTCTTTTGTTTACCCTTACTGAGCATTTGAGATCACCATTTTGTATGTTTTCTTTCCTCGGGTCAGGAAGAAGCTTATTAAATAAGATATTCCCAAAGGGACAATGGATATGATGAAATAAATGGGAGACAATGTAGACGCTTTATGAACCAGTTGTTTATGTTTCCCAGTTTCTAAAGACAGTATACCTATATGGTCCTTTCGTGGTTTTTTTATATGTTGTAATAAGTATGCTTCAATTTTGATGTATTAACAATGTATGTAAAGTATGGGTCATTATAGTACATGGACAGTTGCTTCTCAAGACATGTGAGTGGAAACTCATTTAATTATTCTTCACTCACTCAAAAGGAATGAGTAATTTTCATATTTGGTGACAATGCCAAAGGAAACAATCGTTGGCATTGGAACTATTGGAGATCCAAAATCAGTCTCAATCAACAATGTACTTTATGTACAAGGATTAAAACACAATCTGATAATTATCTCTCAAATTTTAGATGATGGATATACTTTTTATTTTACTAACAATTGTTGTACCGTTTCTAAAGATAAACTATTTAAATTTAAAGCACCAAGAACTGAAAATGTCTATACTTTGGATTTAAATTCCTTGTGTAAACAACAAGTAAAATGCTTGACTGCTAAAGTAAGTTAATCTCGGATCTGGAATAGGAGACTTGGACATTGCAATATATATGTTTTAAATAAGTTATCTAAGAAACATTTATTTTCTGATTTACCAAGTCTCAAATTTGAAAGTGACAGATTTTGTTATGCATGTCAACTTGGAAAGAAACAAAAATAATCCTTCAAATATGTTAATAAAATTGATAGATCAAAACCTTTAGAACTTATACATATGGATTTTTTTGGACCCTCAAGAGTAGCATGATTAGCTGGTAAATTATATGTATATGATTTAGTTGATGACTATTCAAGATTTACATGGATTTTCTATTTGAAATTTAAAAAATAAGATTTTACATTATTTGAACATTTCTAAAAATATGTTCAAAATGAAAAAGGTTTTAATATAATCTCATTGAGAAGTGATCATGGTGGAGAATTTGAGAATTCGGAATTTAATTTCTTTTGCTCAAACATGGGTATTAAAATACCTTTTTTGTACCAAGAACACCTCAACAGAATGGGATAGTAGAAAAGAGAAATAGAACAATTCAAGAAATGGCTAGAACTATGTTAAATGAATATAGCCTACCTATATATTTTTGGGCAGAGGCTATGAATACAGCTTGCTCTATAATTAATAGAATTTTAATTAGACCTATTTTGAAAAAGACACCCTATGAACTATGGAATAACATAAAACCTAAAGTAAATTACTTTAATGTTTTTGGATGCAAGGTTTGCATATTCAACACCAAAGATAATATTGGTATGATCGATCCAAATTCTGATGAAGGTATTTTCTTGAGATATTCTGCTCCCTCTAATTCTTATAGAGTCTATAATAAGAATTCAATGATTGTTGAATAATCAGTTCATGTATGATTTGATGAATCTGATCCCTTTGAGAAAAGGACAGATCAAATTGATGAACATGACTCTAATGATAACATGAGACTAGAGAACTTAATGAAGGATTTTGAAAATGATATAAAATATATTCAGTCCCGTTCAGAGGAACATTATACTAAAGAACATTTAAATGTTTTTCCTCGATAGTCAAGAACCCTAAAAAATCACCCTTTAGAAACTTTGATAGGTGACTTAGATACATGAATTCAAACTAGAAGATACATAATAAACCTAGTGGAATTCTCTGCCTTTCTATCTGAATAAGAACCCAAGACTATAGAAGAAGCTTTAGATGATAAAAGATGGGTAATAGAAATGCAAGATGAATTAAACCAATTTAAAAGAAATGAAGTTTGGGAATTAGTGGAAAGACCTAAGAATTATCCAGTAATATGAACCAAGTGGGTCTTTAGAAATAAACAAGATGAACAAGGCACAATAACTAGAAATAAAGAAAGATTAGTAGCTAAAGGATACAATCAAGAATAAGGAATAGATTATGATGAGACCTTTGAACCCGTATCTGGGTTAGAAGCCATTAGAATCCATTTATCCTATGCATCTTATATGAAATTTAAATTATTTCAGATTGATGTTAAATATGCAATTTTAAATGGTTATTTAATGGAGGAAGTTTATTATGAGCATCCTCCTAGTTTTGAAAATTCTCAAAAACTAGATTCTGTTTTTTAACTTAATAAAGCACTTTATGGCCTTAAACAAGCACCTAGAGCTTGGTATGAATGACTAAGTTCTTTTATTTTGAAAAATGATTTTACTGTTGGAATGGGAGACCCAATAGTCATTAAGGAAATTGTGAAAAATAATGTTTTATTGGTTCAAATTTATGTTGATGATGTAATTTTTGGATCAGCTAATAAAACCATTTGTCATGAGTTTTCAAAGATATTGCAAAAAGAATTTGAAATGATTATTATGGGAGAACTAAATTTCTTCTTAGGACATCAAATTTATCAAAAATATTTTGGAAATGTTTTGAATAAAAAAAAAATACATTACTGATTTACATAAGAAATTTGGACTTCAAAACAACAATACATTTACAACTCCTATGTGTACTAATATAAAACCTGATTTGGATGAAACTGGAAAATCCGTTGACAACATGTTTTATAGAGTTAATATTAGTAGTTTATTATATCTTACTTCTAGTAGGCCAGATATAATGTATTCAATATGTATTTTTACTAGATTTCAATAAAATCATAAAGAATCTCATCTAACTATTGTTAAAAGAATTTTAGATGTTTAAAAGGAACAAATTTTCAATCTCTTCATTATCCTAAAACTTATGATTTCAATTTGATTTCATATTAAAATACTGACTTTGGAAGTTGTAGATTACATAGAAAAAGCACATCAGGAACATGTCACTTTTTGGGAAAGTCTTTGATGTCATGGTCTAGAAAGAAGAATCATCTAGTTGCCTTGTCAATAGCCAAGGCAGAATCTGTTTCTGCTGGTAGTTGTTGTGCACAAGTGTTGTGGATGAAAAACACTATTATGGACATTGGATTAAATTTTAATAATACACTTATTTTATGTGATAATACAAGTACAATTAATATTTCAAAAAATCTTATTAGTCATTCTAGAAATAAGCACATTGATATAAGGCATCACTTTTTAAGAGATCATGTTATTAAAAAGGAAATATTTTTAGAATTTATAAATACAGAAATTAAATTAGTATATATTTTTACTAAACCACATTCCACCGCAAGGTGTGATTTTATTAATGGGGAGCTAGGTTTATTTGATTTTAAATAAAATTTTACTTACCAATTTTTTTTACCCTACTCAAAAATAATTTTTCTATTTTTTTTTTAAAATTGAATAAGTTTCTTTTATCCGAGTAATCTATTTTATTTATTTTTTAATATATGTAATGATTAATAAAAACACAAGAATCAGGGTGGTCAGAAAAAACGTCGACTTTTGAACCATTTTACTTCTATCGAAACCCTTTTGAATGCCTAACAACTGCCTCTCCTCGTGAACCCTAATCTTCAATCCTCTGAAACCCTAACCTTCAAACCTTCAGATATTCTCGCAGAAATGGTAAGGACTAAAAGGGATAGTTAAGCTGAGCCATGAAATGTCCAGAGACAATGCTCAGACGGAAGAAAAATCTTACAGGGAAAGGTAATCGATATCGACTGGTTATTTCAGACAAATCTACTGTTGATACAAGTGATGTCGTTTCAGAACCATGAATAGACTTTCAACAGTGAAAATACAGAACTTCTTTATGAGGTAGAACATAGATACTTCTTCAAATATGTAGATTTTAGTCCGGGGGATACTGAGGATGGTATGATGGCTAAGATAGAGGATAGGGATTTCTCAATCTCATTAGTAAAAATTGGTCAGATTCTCAACTTCCCTCTTGAAGGAGTTTTTCATTTTGATTTGAAGAATATAGGATATTCTGTGCAGAAATCCGAGGAAATTAAGTATTTTTTGTTTGGAACATCTACTATTAAGAAAATGATGGTGAAAGATTTAGTAAAAGATCAAAAGATCCGGGTTAAATTTGTTCAGACTGGAATAGCTCCCAGAATGGCAGAAATGGAAAAGATTGTGTACTCTGATATGTACATAATGTATCTTCTATTAAGTGATATCAAGTTAAACATCCCAACGTACATGGTCAGGTACCTCAATTACTGTTGCCAAAGTGACTCCCAGATGAACTTTTATCCTTTCAGTCGATTTATTTTGAAACTGTTGCTTAAGAAAGACATGGTGAGATTAGTGGATGCTCAAGTACACTTCCATCAAAGTAATATGTTTAATGCTAGATATTTGAGGAAGATTGGATACTTCTGGAGCACTATTAAAGGAAAACTCTTGCCAGTAGGAGATGAGGAAGACAAAGAGAGTGCTCAGGCTAAACCTTCTATGTCTAAGGAGGGACAGACTAAATCGAGAGTCATCAATGTTGGAAAAAGGATCCAATTTGAAGTGGAAGATTATGAAGAAGAAAGAAGTCATTATGGACTTCAATCTCGAAGAACTGGAACTGTTAATGGGGAAATTACATCCCCTGCATTAGCAACAACAACATAAGCTTTATTTACTTACTCTTTTGTAAGAGAAGCTATTATTGATAAGACCATAGAAGTTGTTAGTGAATGGAAAACACCTGTAGAGGGATTATGAGCTCAAGAAAAATATCAAAGGGAAAATCAGGAACATATTGTAGCTGATGTTCAAGTTACACATCAATAGGACCATGATAAGGAGGCAGTGCCTGGTGGGGAAGTATCTAGACCTTAGTAAACTCCTGAAAATGTTTTTCTCGAAAATCCAGTGGAAGGCCAAGATGATGATGTTTGTGGTGAGCATGATTCTGAAGATCACATAGATGTAATTCAAGAGGATTTTTCTGTGGAGGAGTCTACGGACTCTATGGATCCATTTGTGGACAATCCTACTAAGGAAAAAGAAAAAGAAAAATCTGATGCTGAATCATTAACTTTGGTACTTCTGCATCATTCAGAGTCTGAGAATGATAATCAAGCCCAGGGCTCCTCTGATTCAAGGAAGAATGATGTTGAAGAACTATACAAAATGGTTTCTCAGTTAGAATATGAGAATGTCACTCTCAGAAATGCCTTAACCTTCGAACAATTGAGATTTCAAAATCTAAAAGAGAGTACAGTTTAAAGGCAAGAAGTTGAAATGTTTAAAGAGGATATGCTGAATGTAGTTGAAAATTTGAAATCTGAAATGGTTATGAAGAAAGATTTATCAGATCTAAAGTTGTTTATGGAGACCAAATTTTCATCAGTTTCAAATAGTGCTGTTAGTGGATTAGGTACTTCACCTGATTTAATCTGAAGATTTCAAGCTATCACAGCCGCGATGAGATACATTAATGACAGGTTGCAAGATCTTCAATGTAACAGTGCTCCATTATCAGTGTTGCTGGACAATCATAAAATTTTAGTGGATCAACTGATATCTAGTGAGCCACCAATCATAAATCTATTAAATCATATGTTAGAGAAGGTGTCAGTGCTTATCAAAAAATAATAAAGGATGCATGAGTTTTTCAAAGTCAATATAATCGAGGATATTCATATGACTCAAGATAACATAGATATCATTGTCAAACATGGGGATGGGATGATGAAGAGACTCAGGGAACAGTTCACAGAAATCAAGTCCATAATCCATAGGAGATAGAACCTATTTTCTATCTTTCCTAAACCGTGATTCCTATGTTTATCATACTTGTATCTATTTTTCATTTTTAATGAAAATCTATTTCCTCCATTCAATTTGTTTTACTGTATTTATTTTTGATATTCCAGTACTCCAGATATAATTATTTATAAATAGTTAATAATAGAATTTACGTACAGTTCAGTGCGACATTATATGTGTTCAAATCCAAAATTTATCATTATTTTTTATATCACAAAAGGGGGAGAAATTTGGATAAATGCAAAATTTTATTTTAAAAACCATTGTTTATTCAGAAGGAGAAATTTGGATTGAAATTTTTTTTTTTAGGGGGAGAAATTTTTATTTATTTTGATAAAATTAGAATATAGTTTTATTCTCTCAAAATTCTAAAACATTATGTAACTAATTTGGAGTGTTAATTTCATTTAACTATTTTTATTATCTTATGGGTTTTGTGATCATCAAAAAAGGGGAGATTGTTGAGCAAAGTATTGTTTTCAAAAATATATAATAATGTTATTTAATGGGGGATATTATTGAAAACAATACTTTGTCTCTTTATGATAATTTTGATATGAAAAAATACCCTTAATTATTTTATAATGATTTTATTTAGTATTTTGCAAGAATTTATTAATTTATTTTACTCTTGAAATAAATAGAATTTATTACTTGTTCGGAATCTGCTTTAACTGCGTCCTGGAATCACTGTTCATACCTTACTTGTTCGGAATCTACTTTAAGAGAATCCTAGAATCACTGTTCATACCATACGTGGATAAACGTAGCGTAAGTAGGAAAATCGTGTATACCTTTTTGAGATAAGAGAATAGTCTGGTTAAACAACCATACGTTTTCAGCAAAGTATGGAAGAAAAGCCTTACATTTGGAAGGAACCTTATGTTTTGGTTATCATCAATGAATGAAAGAAGAACCGTACATATGTACTAAACATTACGTTTTATTCTCCATAGTATGGTTCATCAACCTTACTTTTGTAAACAACCATACGTTATTGGAAAAGTATTGATCAAGTAAAAGTATGGATCTTTTACGGTACATTTGAGATTTGAAGAAAAAATTTGGATGATCAACCCTACGTTTATGATCAACCTTACATTGTCAACCTTACATTTGATGACTATGTCATCAAACCTACGTTTGGAGGTCATATCATCAACCTTATGTTTGGTGTCCGAATGTTTTGAAAGATTATATTTTTATGCATCGGTCAGCGAGCTGATTATTTGGGGGATTTAAAACTTGATATAAAGTCTTTTTTAAAGTATGACATTGACCAATTAAAAGCCTTTTTATCATTTGATTAATGATCGAATTAAAAGGAGCTTTTTCTGCTGAGTTTTTAGGGAAGTTATGACTACTCTGTAATTTCAAATTTTTGAATATTGCCAATAAGAAATTGAATTTTATGGATCTAAATGTGTAGGAGATATGCTCACCTTTATTATATATTTGTTCTCACTAATAAAAAAATATATATACGAGAGAGTGGTGATCAATATTATTTATTATTAAAAAAGGTGGAAAATAGAGACTGCAGAAAATCATATTTATCTACTGATTCAAAAAAGAGCGTCAAACCTTTGTTCATTTAAGAAGAAGAAGGAACTCGATAGAAGATTCACTTGTTCTGCATCGAATATCAATTGTGGATCTACTAATACTGAATTTGTGAACTATATATCTATATATAATGCAACTGGATCGACTTAGAATTTCTTTGTTTTGAAAATCAATATTTATAGAGACAAAGATCCATCTGCTGTCAATTGCATTCTGTTGCAATTGTGAAGATCAATTGAAAAAATTATTTCTAAAATTATTTTTATTTTTGAGTAGCCAGCTTCCCGTTCTAAGCTGTGTAGGTTCGTGTTTGAACCAGAAAGCATTGTTTTTCCTTGGATTGTAAAATTGTCAACTGCCTGTATTCATTTGTGGATCGGTCTGTTGAAACGAGGAACAAATAGTGAAAATAACAAATCTCATGGAGTTGAGCATTGGTGGAGTGGACTAGGGGCCTTCTATTCCCCGAACCACTATACATCTTTGCATCCTTGCATTTATTTATTTTCGCTGCATGATCAAATCTGATAAAGCATAGAGCAAAGAACTCTTTCAATTGATGAGTTAACGAAAAATATAAAAGAAAAAATCCACCCACTCTTTTGTATAATCTGTATATTCAAGATCCAACATTACGGTCTCTGGGCATGTATTTTAATAATATTTATGTATTCTGAAAATGTTATGTGTTGTTTATGTAGCACCTCAAACTTAGTTACCCTGAGTCTGTGCATCATTTTAATACATTGGCATGATTAAATGGAATGAAGTCTCGAAGGACCGGTCAATTTATCATTCTTGAAAATTAAATTACATACATGAACGTTACATTACAGTTTCAAACAAACATTACTGAATTGATAGTTCTTTGAGAAATCCATTTTTCCCTTACCTTAACCTGACGTATCAATCATAAAACACTTCTTGGGATCATGGGAAAATAAAAAATAATAAATGGCTGAGATCAGATGCTCAGTAAGGGTAAATACATTAGTGGAAGCGATAAAATTTTAAGGTAAGATGTGTAATAAAAACAACACCCTTTTAAACATAAAATTGAACTTATTATGGAAAAAAATAAATAAAATGTTACCATATTAACATGCACATGGATATTTTACTAGTCGAATAATCCCATGTAATAAATAATTTTATAAGGAGTGAATGTTATGTACCAGACATTAATTTCTGTGTCAAGGCCTCGTGCCAGGACCTAGGGGCTAACTATAACTGGACCCCAACCCGTGGAGCCTCGGTAACCGGACTGCAACCCAGAGAGCCTCTATAACTGGACTCCATACTGGAGATCCTCTGTAACAAAACTCCAACCTGAGGGACTGATCTAACTAAAATACAACCCGGAGACCCTATATAACCAGACTCAAAACAATAGAGCCTTTGTATCTAGACTCCATCTTGCAGGGTCTACTGTAATCGGACCCCAACCTAGAGCATACTAGTCCAACACATTCATCTTATGAAGAGATTAAAATATAACCTAAATATTTTTATTAACACTACCATAGAAAATGTCAATACGTTATCCATAAACCATGAATGGCATAAAAATAAATCATACACATCAAAAAATATCACAAAACCATAAATAGAATATGGAAGATTTGTATCATAATAAATCAACTTCAAACAAGTTTAAAATTTTTCAAATGATTTTGACATAGATGAAATCAAAACTATTTGAGGGAAATTTCTATTTCTATTTTGAAATAATTAAAGAGACACATAATTAAAAAGAAAACATTTATTATGAAAATATTCTTATAATCCTGTAAAGAAAAACTTTGATGATGTTATAATAGCAGAAAATTGCTGCACCCACCTTATATGTTAAAAAATTCATTCTTACCTTAATTTTGTTAAAAACATTATAAAGTTCCATGTTTGGAAAATGACGTAAAGATTTATTCCAAAAATATATAATGTAAAATAATGATATAAATGACATTAAACCATTATCTAGTAAGTAGTAATAATTTTTTGAAATGATTTTTAAGAAACATGGATGCGGATGAAAAAGTGGTCCCAATACCCAATAGATATTTACGTATAAACAACTCGAACAATGAAGAGATTGTAGAATTAACCCTTACCTAGTAATTTTCCTCTAGTTGAGGGTAAGTTTACCATTCTATATAATTACAATATTATGTTTTAAAATTATAACATATACATATTCATATTTATTATATCACACAACATTCATTTATGACTTTATACTACCCATTTAATATGGATTTCCATGTTAAATTATCATTTCTGGTAATAATCGCTTTCTTTTTTCGTACGTATTTTAACTTGTTATTATTGATCGTGTAATTAAGATCACAATTTAAATACTTAAAGAATATAAAAATCATTTATATGTCATATATATTCAGAATATAAATATGTATAATAGATAGATATATGAAATGGGAAACACCATTTATGGAGACGGTAGGTCGTACGTACGCATAATTTGTTTTTCAGTTTTCATGTCATATTTAATTGAAGTAAGTGAGTGAGATGAATGTATTTATATATATATATATATATATATATCTAGTAGCATTATTATGTCATATAATTCATACTTAATAATAATATATATTTTTATAATCGTTGTTGAATGGTGAACGTGGAATTGAATCTCATCGCGTCGTGGAGATGGTAATCCAGACGTACGCAAGAACTAAAATATCATTATATAGATGATGAAATTGTATGAAAATTCGATGGTATATCATATATAAATAATAATTAACATGTTATATTTCATATTTTCATCAAATATACTCATTATTATACCCATCCAAATAGTGAATTGTTGAATGAAAAACTACACCACGACGTGGAGAGGGTAAGCCGTACGTATGCATGTTTGGTGACATTTTCATTTATAGGATGGAGAGAATAATGAATATGGTTGTACCATGTCAATAATAAAATCATCTTATATATATAGTACTGTAGTTATTAGTTTAGTAAGGAAGCAACCAAGAAATAAGAAGTGGAAGAAGAAATGAACATCAAAGAGGGTGGTGAAATTATTACCTCTTCTTCTGGTGTTTCCTTCTGAATTTATCAAAAGGGATCCATAGGATGGATTTTTGACCAATGTAAGGCCTCTAAGATAACATGAGGGATGTTGGGAGGATATTTTGGTAGGGTTTGGTCGAGACAAATGGATTTGGAGGTCTGAATTTGAGAGAAGGGGAAGTGCCTGTTTATAAGAGGGGTGGGGGAAATATAGGAAAAACATAAAATATTTTTTTATTATAAAATAATTTTCAATTTATAATGGATCCAAATCCGTTTTTTCTCTTCTAAGGTGGTGATGGTTCAAAATCCTCACAACCAATAGGTTTTAGACATGTTTAGTTTACCATTTTTACCTTATCTATTAGATTTAACTCTTAGTTAAATAGTTATTTTTCAGCGCATCTTCTTGTATTATGACACGATATGGTTAATAAACATACTCTGGAATTACAAATTAAACTCAAGTGGTTCATTAATGACATATATAATATTACGTAAGCCCTTTGGAGGAACCTTATATTTTTAGGAATATTAAATCATACAATAATATAGTATTTGTTTTAGAAATTAATTTATGTCAATTTTGACTCTATTTAATATTTTGTTTTTGTGAAAGTCATAACAACCTTATCACATCGAAAAATATATATATAATCAACCATAACGGGTCATATTAACCTAGAAAAATATTGTAATTTATCAAAATTCTCAAATTACATTTATTTTTATATTTATAATATAATCTATTTTAATATCTCTTTAAGAAAGTAATTAATGCAACATCATTGTGTCATAAATAACATTAATCATATAATATCTAAAAATTATAAATAAAATACAATTATTTATGAAATATTTTTATATTTTTAATGAATATTTATAGTCGATTTCATCTTATGTATAAACCTATAATAAAAATGTTTTAGTAATGAAAACACAAATTTAGCACTTCTAACTCTTATTTAAATTAAATAATAATAAACGTATGAATATAGTAAAAGTGGACCTAAAGGATCACATTATCTTCCTACGGTTGTTTTTGGTCAAATTAAATTTATCCAATAGAATTAGGAAATCTGTTGGGATAATTATAATATCATTTTTACCATTAATTACCCTATTTACTTTTAACCGTGGTAAATAAAAGTCAACAGTTATTATTCACCAAATAATGTCTTCACCTTATTGAACCAAATTTAACTTACTAAGGTTGACCATGTCTCTCAGAATTTTGAAATTTAACTAACAGAAGAGGTAAAATAATGTTTTATGAATATTTTTCAAATGCTCCTAGAAGGTGGGTAAAAGACATTAAAATGTTCAATAACATTTTATATATTTAAAATTATTATAAATTAAATACAGTGAATTAAATTGATCACATATAGGTATTGTATATCTATTTTAACCTAAAATAAATTTAAATGAAATAATTAATTATTTAAATAAAAAGTTTATTTTAAAAAGTAACACAGTGTTTTCAATATTCATAAAAAATTGAATGTTTTTAGAAAAATACCAAAAATTCACAAAAAGATAATTTAGATATTCTAAATTCCAAAAATAAATATATTTTAAAAATTTCAAAACATAGGATTTGCATTAATTATAAATTAATTCCCATTTTCAAAACCCGAAAGCGTATTTTTAAGAAATAATAACTATCAAAAGATTGACACTTGTTTAGTTCCATTTTCAAAGTAAAATTACTTCCAATGACAGAAATTGGATTATTTGGTAAAAATATAATCTAATTATACATCCAAACTTTTAAAATATATCATTTAACAATAAAAATTAATTTGATAAAAGAAGTTGTTTTCAGTAAAACTATATTATTTTTCACTAGTCACCCAAATATGAATGTTGTCAGAAAAACAAAAAAAAATTTGAAACTGATTTATTATTTTATGATTCTAAATAAGAAGTATATTTTGTCAAATTCAATATATAAAAGCTTTAAATATTGTATTTAAAAAGGTTTCACCATTAAATGGTTATAAAATTTCATTTTTTGAAAAATACTTCTTTTATCTGAAAAAAATGAATTTGTTATTTCATTATGTCTAAGAAAAACATAATATGAATTCTAAAATTAAAAGGGTTATATAACGTTCAAAATTCAATAAATAATATTCATAGCCACTTTTGAACGGCTAATTTGTAATGTCGTGGTGCACTTGAACTCGATGATTCCTATAGTGCATGTTATTGAATTACTTTGAATAAATAACATACTTTGAAATCTTGGGGTGTTAAATTATACCCTCCTTTAATAAATTGTGTCCCCACTATTTGAAATTGTTATTCAAGAAAAAAGGTTTAAAATAGAAAATAACTTTGTGGAAAACCCATATCATTAATTGGGTTAAGAAAAGTTTGTCTTTATAAGAGGGAAATGGAAATGAAAGAGTCACCAAAAAATTATGATATTTATTTGAAGAACATTGGTGGAAATTATAGACACATAGTTGTTGAAAAATGTAAATATTAATAGGGAGTGATTGAGGTCATCCATCACAATCAAGTGTAAAATGGAGGTCCTCAAATCCATCAATCATTGATGATTTAAAATACCATCGGTTCAACATAACATAAGGTATTAAGATAAGGCATTTTTGGATTTGAGATACCATCCATAATGATTAGGAATTAATTTATAAAGAGAATAATATGAAAAAATAAATATACTTGACAAGTTTTGTTTCATCCTTCAACTAATTCCTACCGAAAACTCATCTTCCACTCAAAAATATTTCAAAAAGTAATCTAATTAAATTATTCAAAAAGGGTTCCAAAAATAATGAATTTATTATACAATTATAAGGCATTTTCAAAAAAGAAACTGCATTATACAATCCCGGACATCACATAGGCCAGTGGTAGGGGAAGAACCCTTGTCACCCTTCAGTTGTGGGTTCAAGTCTCGTAGCCTTTCCGGATGCAACGAGTAGTCACCAGACCTCTGGGTTGTATTTTTTTATAACAGTCAAAAAATAATTTTCAGAAATGCTTTAACGATAATGATATTATCCATTTTCAAACAAAATCCATTCCATCAATTATTCTTATCCAAAATACACTTTCGAAACTCATAGTCGAAAAATTTATAAGGATGGTAAACACAATGATGATCTTTTTTTCCACATAAAAACATGTGAATACCATCATCATGTTTACTTTTAAAACATGGTACTACCCAGAATTTACAAAAAAAAACATATTAATAACATTCATGATACCATATTACTTATTTAATTCTATATAAATTCCTTAGAAGAAATTTTTTTGAATACTCCAACAATGATGAAATAAAATATCATTAATTAGTTCCAAGGTAGTCAAGATTATCACATATAATTTATCCAAATCTACATTTTCTTATTCCAAAATTTATACCTCGGTATCAAGACCATATTAAGGTTTGTCTTTCCTCTAACCATGTTTTTTCCAATTTGTTTAACTTGATATTGAGTCACTTTTCATAGAACAATATAATTTCAAATCCTCAAGGAAATAGTAATGCAGTAAAATCATTATTTATTTCCATATTTAATTTAATTGGTATATCATCGATACAACACTGAAATGAAATAATTATTTAATAACAACATTTGAATAGTAGTCATTCCACTTCATTTGTGGTAATATCATAACTTGATTATTATCCAATAACATCATTTGCATTATACTCCAATGATTGGGACATTGATTCACATAGTATCCAGACTCCTTGCAGATGAAGAATTTTATATTTTTAAACTTTTTCTTACCCTTGAAATCATGTACTTGATGTCCTTTTTCTTCCACACTTATACCAAACTCCCATTCTCCTCCAACATTTACCAAGGTTATTCTTTCCACAATTATCACATGTGGGAAAAATCCTTCATTCCCCACTTTACATTATCCATCATTCTCTCTACCATATTTTTCATTTATTGCTTCCCTTCAAATCCATATGACTCATAAAATTCATTACATATCATATTAACTCATGATACTATTTCATCATATGATGAGAATATGTGGGAGACTATTTCGATTCTATATGTTATCTTAATATCATGAATGATATGATCCTTTTTACTCTTTGGATCAAATATATTGCTGGAGTTCTCATTCAATCTACATGGTGCCATTTCTAAAAAATGGCTTACACTAGGCCAGCTTATCATTCTCAATGCATAATTCCAAACTTGAAAAATAAATAACGTAAATTGAACAGTTTATGGGAATAATCAATTATCATAAAAACGTTTTCATTGAGGAAGTATTTACTCCAAAATCCTTCATAATGGAATGTAATGAAAATGTGAATTATTTTAAGCATATCGAATAGGAGTGTCATTATCAAAAGTGCAGTAAGTCCTGTTGTCATGCACCAGTTTCCATTCAAGTCTAGCTCAAAGTAGTGTTTTTAGTTTTTACCCCTAGGTACATCTATGCCAGAGCCACCTCTACATGCTCGTATCCAGACAAGGATGTATTGCTGGGAAAAGAAAAAAAATCACAACATTTCCAAAATTAGTATGTTCGTCTATACTAATCCTTAGAGTATATCTTAGGGTATTGTTCTCTAATTAGAGTTTATCTAAATCTAGTTTTCAAGGTTTTTTCTAAACATACTCTGATACCAACTGTAATTCCCCAAACCTTGTTACCCAGATTCAGTGCCTTATTTGGATACATTTGGATGATTATAAGGAATCACGACTCAAAGGACTGATCAGTTTAGCATTCATGGAAAACAGATTACATACATGAATGTTACATTACTCTTTCTAACATACATTACAACATAGACAGTTCTTTGAGAACACCATTGTTCCCTTATCTTAACCCATTGTCTAGTATAAATAAAACTGTTTTGAAATACATTTTATGAAACATGGATGTGGATGATAATGTGGTCCCAGTACCCAGTAGATAATTACATATAATCATCCGTATATAATGAATATATTATTGAATTAACCCTTACCTTGTACTTTTCATTTGGTCGAGGGTACATTTAACCTTTTGTATAAAAAATAGTAAGTTATTAAATTATACTAGAAACATATTCATATTTATTATATCTTACATGATTCATTTATGACCTTATATTATCCATTTAACAAATATTTCTATGTTAAATTAACCTCTCGGATAATAATCACTTTCTTTTTCATTTGTATTACAACATGTAATTCTTGATCGTATCATTTTGAAATTTTTTTAAATAAATACAACTTATAAAAATGATTTATATATAATAGATATTTAGAATATAATTATGTATAATAGATAGATATATGAAATGTAAAACATAGTTTTTGGAGACAGTGGGTCATTTGTACGCATAAACATTTTTTCGGTTTTCATATTGTATTGAATGGATGTAAGTGAATGAGATTAATATAAATATATATATATATATATATACATATATATATTTACACACACACATATATATATATATATATATATTTCCAATAGAATTATTATCTAATATATTACATTATTTTTTATAATATATATTTTTATAATCATCATTGAATGGTGAACATGGAAATGAATCTCATTGCGTCGTAGATATTGTAATCTGCACATACGCACGAGCGAAAATAACATTATATTGATGATGAATGTGTATGAAATTTGATGGTATATAATATATATATAGAATCATTATAATTTTTTATTTATTATTTAAATCAATTATACTAATAATTATACCCATCCAAATGGAAAATAGTTTAATGACAAACTGCACCACAACGTGGAGACGGTAAGCCGTACGCACACACATATGGTGGATTTTTCATTTATAGGATGGAGAGAATAATGAATATGGTTGTACCATATTTATAATAACATCACTATATGTAGAAGGTACTAGAGTTATTACTTTATTATGTAAACAACAATGAAAGAATAAGTGGAAGAAGAAAAGAACTTGAAAGAGGTTGGTGATATTATTACCTCTTCTTTGGGGGTTTCCTTTTGAGTTGATCAAAAGTGAACCATATTCTGGATTTATGAACAATGTATGAAATATAGGTTCATTTGAGGGATGTTTTTAGGATATTTGGGAAAGTATAGGCCGTTCCAAATGGCTTTGGAAGTGTTAATTTGAGAGAGGATGATGTTCCCTTTTATAAGAGGGGTGAGGGGTATCTTAGGGAAAACTTATTATATTATTTTATTATAAAATAAATTTCTGGTTATAATGGATCCAAATTGATTTTATTTAATGATAAGGTAGGTATGGGTATAAATCCTCACTACAAATTGGTTTTGGAAAAGTTTACACTACCATTTCAACCTTATCATTTAGATTTAACTCTTAGTTAAATAGTTTATCTTTTACCATGTCTTCATGTATTCTTACACTATTTGGTTAATAAACATACTCTAAAATTCTTAAATAACATAAAGTGATTCATTAATGAAATAATTAATATTATTTAATCCCTTTGGGAAAACCTTATATTTTAAGGAATATTATATCGAACAATAATATAGTATTTGTTTTAAAAATTAATTTATGTTAATTTTAAAACTATTAAATATTATGTTTTTGTGAATGTAATAACACCATAAATACATAGAAAACAATTTATCTAATCAACAATAACATGTGATATTAACCTATAAAATTAGTGGAATTCATCAAAAGTCTCAAATTACATTTATTTGGATATTTAAAATATCAATTATTTTAATATATCATTAAGAAGGTGATTACTGCATCATCATTGTGTCATAAATAACATTAATTATTTAATGTCTAAAAATTATAAATAAAATTACATTATGTTGGAAATCGTTTCAGCTTTCTAATTAATATTCATAGTCGAATTATTGTTTGCATAAGCCTATATTAAAAATGTTTTAGTTATGAAAACCTGAATGTGACACTTTTACCTCTTCTTTAAATTAAATAATAATTAATGTGCTTATAAAATCCATGTGGACCTAAAGGATCCAATTTTTTTCCTAAGGAAGTTTTTGGTCGAATTTAACTTATCAAATATAACTAGTACATGTGTTATGGTTATTATAATATCATATTTACCATTAATATCCCTATTTACTTCTAACTGTGGTAAATAAAAGTAAAATGTTACTATTCACCAAAAATTATTTTCATCTTATTGAACCACATTTTATATACTCAGGTTATTCTTGTGTCACAAATATTTTAAATTCAGCTCACAGATGTGGTAAAATTATATTTTATGCAAATTTCCAAATGCTCCTAGAATGTGAGTAAAAGACGGTAAAAACTTCAATAAAATTTTATATATCTAAAAATATTATAAAATAACTCCAATGAATAAAATTTAACTTATATAGGTATTATTTATCTATTTTGACATAAAATAAATTTAAATAAAATAATTAATTATATTAATAAAAAGTCAGTTTTAAACAATAATGCAGTTTTTTTAATATTCATCCAAAATAGAAAGTTTTCGGAAAAATACCAAATATTCACCCTAAGATAATTTTGATATTATGAATTAAAAAATGATTTCTACTTTAACAATTTCAAAACGTTGAAGTTTTATTTATTTAAAATTAATTTTTTTTGTCAAAACCAAAAACTGTATTTCTAAGAAATAATAATTATCAAATGATTGACACTTGTTTATGTCAAATTTCATAGTGAAATTACTTCTAATGAAAAAATTGGATTATATGGTAAAAATATAATCTAATTATACTTCCAAACCATTATGAATTATAATTGAACCCGATAAATTATTTTGATAAAAAATGTTGTTTTCAGTTAAAATATACTCTTTTTCTCTATTCACCCAAATATGATTGTTATCAGAAAAAGACCAAAAATTTATTAAATCTAAATTTTTATGACATGATTATATATAAGAAGATTATTTTGTGAAATTGAATATATAAAATTTTAAAAATTGTATTTAAAAAGGGTTCCCCAATAAAAGGTGGTAAAATAGCATTTTTTTGATAAACATTTCTTTTATCTGAAATAATTGAATCTATTCTTAAATTATGTCTGAGATACTCATAATGTAGATTATAATATTATATGGATTATATAATGTTCAAAATTTAGTTAATACAATTCATAACAACTTTTGAATGGCTAGTTTGGTATGTCATGGGGCACTTGAACTCGGTGTTGCGTGTAATGCAAGTTATTGAATTTATTTAATGAAATAACATACCATGAAATTGTGGGGTGTTATGGTTTTTTTTGGGAATCATGGGACTCTATAGTTAGTATCATATAAAATGTATAGCTATCCTTTGGATTCTAGGATGAGAAAATATATGAGTTAACTCTAAATACATGTCTTGGAATAAGTCTATAGATATATGAAATTATCCTATAATTTTATAGATGGACATAGTGAGTGGTTTCTAAGAAATATATCCTTCTATGGATAGTACAGGGGGAAGTGGATCTTTAATATTTGTACCTCGGAGAAAGAAATCTAAAAATATGTTCTGTCCTAACTCAAGGTAATCCAGAATACGAAAATAGCACTTGATGCACACCTAGTATGACACTCTCAAGGGTTGTTTTTTGGGAATTAACAAACTCTTCAAGAACCATTATGATGGATTTATAATAATATAAAATTTAAAAACTATGAAAATCATAAGGTGTCATATACTAAGGAATGTGTCTTAATATGTAAATACTATAAGTTATTTTTAAATATTATATGGTTCCTCAATATGATAATTATTTCTTACTCTACAATTTTGGTTTTATTCCATGGCTAGAACTCGATGTCAAACAATGCAAAGATTTTCCTCCTTAGAAACAAAATTCTATGGGAGATATAATGAAAAACCATGTTGTTATGCTCACACAACTTTTTAAATTTATGAATCATGGTGTATATCCAAATAATAAAAGGGGAAACAATATTCTTTTGATTCATTGATGAGGTAATGTCCACCTTCGTCCTATGTGACTTCTGATTCTCTTATTTATGAACAATTTATCAGTACAACAGAAAATATAGCCTTATTTATCCAATTTTTTAGGCATGGGGAATTAATTTTGGCTGTTTTTTGTCAAAAAGGTGAATTACATCAGGGGTGTACTGTAATTTAGAATACAATGTAGTAAGATAAGATTGAATCCATGGATTGGTACATGTTTATGAACTTATTTTTGAATATGTATATTCCATGATTTCATTATAAAAAGTTATTGAGAGAGTTACCTGTGTTGAAGTAATGGGATAATAAATCTTTTGGTAGATAAGGGGTTATTTCCAAAATACATTTGAGGCATGCTTTAGTAATTATCATTTATCCTAAAAGTTAATTTTGAAATGTTATTCAATGGATTAAATCCAAGTCCTGTAAGGGTGTTGGTTGTAAGATACATTAGTTTCCCCAAAGATATTAGGCATTTTGAAATCCAGGTTGAAATAGATGTTGGAGTCATATATAAATCTCATGGTTTTGACAAAAGGAGGAATACAGATTATAATTAAAATAATAAAAACCATGAATAATAGGTGATGATATTTTATTTATGTTGTTAGTGTGGGAAGTCGAATAGAGGAAATTTCCTTAATGTTTCTAATTAAAATTTTATGTATACAAGGGGAATTCATCAGGTATATTATTTATGTTGTTATGAGAATATGTTTTCTATTATTTTTCATGAATAGGGAAAAATCTGCAAAGAATGCACCTCTATGAATTCAGTGCTACATGTGTTTTGACAATGGAAATTATGGAATCCACTACAAAAAAAACCTAAGGGTTTTTGATGATGATCAGTGTTAATAACCTATATGCTATGTGACAATGAATAATCTCATGATATATCTATTTTTTAAGAGGGATGAGATAATGACGTTTTGATAGACACACATACCATCCACTTTGTAACTTCTAATATCATATTTTATTCTAGATCTACCAACACGTTTATAAATATTGAATTTTCTAATGATGTTAAGATTACTTAAAATTAATTATATGTGGAATTAACAGTGAAAACCACTAATGGTATAATGATTTCATCTTATATCTATTGTTCCAATCTGGTTGATGTTTTTGGAAATTTTATTCCCGGAAATCATTTCATTCTTCATTTGTTTGAATATTATATCATATATGGAATGTATTGGAATTAAATACATAAAACCAACATCAATTTTCAAGTAATGTATGATAATATTGATATTTCAAACCCTACATTGACCATCCATCGATGTGACGATAAGCATAAACATATTATGGTTATTACATCCACTTAATGGGTCTTATTTCCCATTCAAAATGGTATTTTATCTCAAAAGTTAAGGGAGATGATCAGCATCGATGATATTCCAATTGATTGGGATTTTTGGATTTCTTTCCCGAATTGTTTCATAACATTCCGCCAAAATATGATGTTGAGTTGTGGATAGAAAATATACATGGTTATATAGAAATTTCAAAGACACCATAGAGAATGGACTAGATTTATTTTCTAGAATTGAAGAATATTCTCTAATGAAACTATGATAAGGTATTTTTTTGGTCATGTGTGCCACCTTGGTGTGCACCATTATTTTTTTAAAGAATAATGATTGATCAATGTGACTATAAAAATATTGTCAAGATTAAAAAAATATCACAAACATGATCAAGTATACTCTTCCACATATTTATGAATTTTTTGACTAACTGTGCAGAGAACAATACTTTTCCAAGATTGAATTTGATTCATGATATCAACAATTGTGGCTCAAGAAAGATGATATACCCATGATAGAAGTCCATAAATATTATGGACACAATGAATATATAGTGATGCCTTTTTGTATTACTAAATCCCCTAAAATCATTATAGATTTAAAGAATAGAGTGTTTATAGATGATCTCGATTTGATTTGAGTAATCTATTCAAATTGTACTATCATCTATTAAAAGAGAATGTAAAAGCATGAAGATCACCTATTAATTGTACTAAGTACCCTAAGGAATGACAATCTATATAAAAAACTTTTAAAGTGTGATTTTTGGCTGCAAAAGGTTTCATTTTTTTCTCAAATAACTCAAGAGATGTTATAGTAGTACATGCATCAAAGATAGAGTATATTGATTGATGGAATGGACCATCCATGGTGACTAAGAACTATATAATTCATGTACTTTGAAGATATTATTGATGGGTTGTGGATAAATTCCCATGATTATCTAATCATCATACCAAGTCAACTTAGAATGGTGTCAAGTTCTGATGGGAAGAAGAATGTGAAGAATGTTGCAAGGAACTCAGGAGATGTTTGCTTAGTGAAACTATTCTTAAATTAATCTAGACTGGATATAGGCGTGTAATCTTTAGTGATTCATCCATGAAGGGATTGGGATTTTTTCTTATTAAGAATAAAATTATAGTCAATTACAAATCAATGTAGTTGAACATTCATTAGAAAAATTACCCAACTCCTAATTTGGAGTTAGTAGTTGAAATTTTTCATGAACGATATTGATGCATTATTTTAATATAGAGAATTGTTATATAAATACCAATAATAAAAGAAGAAAATATATATTCAGAAATAAGTAATTGAACATGTGCCAATGAATATGGTTATCGTTGATAATGGATTATGACTCCTCAATATATTACGGCCCAGGGAATGAAAAAAAGGTGGCCAATGATTTGTGTCAGAAGGATCAAGATATTGATAACTAATGAGGAATTAAAGAGATACAATGAGATACACAAGAATTTTCGAAGTCTTACTGAGATTTCAAATGATCATGATGGAAGGGTAAGGATTAAGAACCACAAATGTGTTCCTTACATACAATATTGGAAGAAGGAGATATTAGTTGAAGATCAATGTTATTAATTCTTCATTTATCCTAGAAGTACACATATTTATATGGAATTGAATGAATACTTCTAGTGGGATGACATGAATTAAAATATCGTAGAGTCTGTATCTCAATTGTTTTTATTCAAGAATGTAATGGTTGAATGTTAAAATTATAAAGGGATGTTTCATCCATTACAATACCATAATTGAAATGGGAAAACATCACTATAGAATATTTTTGGACTACCATATACCTAAAAGGGATTTAATGATTTATGGGTTGTATTTGATATCATTACAAAGTCCTCACAATTCATTTCTATCAGACAAGATTTATCTTTTGACCCAATTTCATTTATATACATTAAATGACAAGTGATGTTTCATTGAGTACAACATTCAATTATATCAGATTGAGACATGAGGATCACCTCAACGTGTGGGAAAAGTCATTAGAAATAACTTGATATGTAATTTAGTATCCACATTACTTTTCATCCTCATAATGATGGACAGTCTAAAAAAATTTAAACCCTAGTGTATATATTGAGATCTTTTATGTTATATTACAATGGTTTTTGGAATCAACATCTTACTCTATTATATTTATATTACAAAAATATATTTCACTCATGAATTAAAAGTTCAATGTATGATTCACTCTATGGGATGAAATGTAGAGATCCACCATGTTGGGATGAGTTTTTAGGAATATAGCTATTGCCGAATAGAGATCACTGAATAAATGACCGAGAATGATAGAAATATTCAATTACATATCAAAGAATCTCAGTGTTGGATAAAACGTTATGATGATAACCATTGGTGTGTTATATAAATTTATATTGGTGAAACGTTTTTTCTAGTAATGTCAACATGAAATAATGTTATGATATTCGGGATAAAAGTTAAACTATGTCCTAGCTATATTTTCCATTTTGAGATTCCTGATCGTATCGGGAGAATATCATATCTCTTAGAACAAACTATAAATCAATCTAAATTACATGATATGTTCAATGTATTTATTATTAATAACTACATACATGAACCTTCACATGTACTGAACTTGGAGTTCATATAGATTGAGAAGGATATTTCCTATAAAGAACAACCTATTGAAATTATAGACCGATCAGAGAAAGATCAATGAAACTTGACCAAACACCTAGAGAATGTTTTGTGGTGAAATAACTAGTTAGATATATAAAAATTGGATCTTGAGGATATATTAGAGAATAATTATCTTCATTTGTTCATACATGAGTGAATATTTTTTAGGGAGAAATTTATTTTATGTTTGGTAGAATATTACACCAAGATATTTTATGTAACTTTTTTTGAATAAACTATATTCGAATTTTTTTATTTTAAAGAACTAAGTCAACATTCCATTCACATTTAACCTAAATGTCATACGTTACACTCAGCACTATCCCAACCTATGATATACGAAACACTTTGTTAGCATAAGATACACACAACACTGAGTTTTTATGAAACATCGCTTTTTTATAATTATTCAAATAAGATAATTATAACCTAGCATCTAAAAATAGTTATTTGAAAATTAATAACTACATTTCAAATACAAATTATAATTTTTTTAAATATAAAATATTGATAATAAAATATATGATTTTTTGGTAATGTCCATCTATGTTTAAAAATATCGGTTTCTCGAATAAACATCTTTTAATAACATTCTATGAAAAATATTAAAATTATTTTAGATAGGTATAGAAATTGAATTTGATAAAATAAAAATTATTTTTGAATTTAAAATTTCAATATAAGCTTGGGGTTATGTTTTTTTTATTTTTTTTGATAAACTTCATTTTTTGATTAGTAGTGACAAATAACTGATTTTATTTCATACTTTAATTTAAATTTAAATTTTTTATAAGGATAATTTTTTTTAAAAAAATTAATATAAAATTTTAATTAGATAATATTGTAAAAAATTTATATAAATGTTTTCATTTTATAAAATTTTACATTGAAATTGGATATAAAAACGTTGAAATCATTTGATTTTTTTTACTTAGAAAACCTTCATTGTCGACTCGACTATAGGACTAATTTTGAAGTAATTTATTCTACTAATCTGATAATAATATAGAAAAATGGATTCCATATTTTTTATAATAATAATATATATTGTATAATATAGTCAATATTATAATTTTACCACTAATGTTAGTGAATGTGATGAATATTAATTACATCGGTAAAGAAAAAATTAATGTTAATAAAGTACCAATCCATTAATTTAACAACCAAAATGACCTTTACACATGTCCAAACCACATTTTATATCCATGAAAAAGATATGAACCTTACATTATTGAGTTTAGTTGTTTTTATGAATCATTGAGGTAGGAATGTTGGTACAGCTCAATTGTATTAAAAAATGACAAGTCTGTCATTTTCCTTCCCTATAAAAAAATACCTCTTCTGCCTTGATCCTCACATCTGTCAAGGAACTTCTCTCATCCATAAAATTCTCAAATAATCTCCCAATTTCCCTCCATATCACCTACATGTATTCCTGTGGTCATAAGGTAATTCAAGTAAACTTTTTGGAACAAACCAAAAGTTGTTAACCGATTAAGAGATAACCTCATCTCTCAATCTCTTTTCTATTATTTTCATTCTCTATCCCCAAAACTCTAAATATTCCATTATTTTTTGAAATAAATAATTATATTAAATATAGTATGATGTTTTTATAATATGGTTTTGAAAAACACTTACACACACCAATATCTAATGGATATCAAACATAATATTTATGTGTTTGATTAACCACCACCTCACTAAACGAAGACTGTTCAATTTTATTTTACTGCCACTCATGGTGGAAATTATGATGGAAAATATAATTATATGTGACATATATTGTATTTATTATTTACGTAAAATTATGTATTCATTTTACAACACATGTATTTTCATATTCCATTTGGTGTAATTATGAAAATTTCATTTGAGAAAGTGATGACTACCGCTCCCTCAAAGTTATGTGATTCATTCACACATTTCATGGAATGTATTAATTATGGGTTGAGTGAAAAGATATCATGTTAATAAAATTATAATATTAATATAATAAAAATATTAAAATATATACATTTATTCCATCTTCATTCCTTTATTTTAATATGAAATTTTAAATGGAAAGATTGTTCTTGTGTCTGTTCGGCTTACTGTCTACTTGAACTGTGTATTCCATTTCATACATCATTATGATATTGAATATTATAATATAAATATAATTGATATTAATGATATTTATATCATTATTTAGATTCTTTAATCAATACATATATGTATAATGACCAATGATATAACAAAACATGGTAAATATGAAGAACAAAAGTAATTTTACCTAAACTGAAACCATAACATATGATTATTATCAAGTGTGTAATATAAGGTCATAATAAAACAATATGTGGTATTATGTAAAATAATATTAGTTTTTAAAAGACATATAATAAAAATAAATTTATTATATATGATGCTTCAATGTGTACAAAGAGAGTCAAGACACCAGGTAATGGGATTTCATCTCACATTTTATTCTCATGGGATACATGTTATGTTCACCACTATTCACTTTTGTGTGGCATATGTACTGAAAATTATTTTATTCCATTTAACATATAAAAAAATATATGTGTATTATATTATAAATTTATGAACATTAATTCATGGGGGTTTTTTTCAACGTTACCAAACTTGTAAAAATTTTATCAATCAATTTGACTTCTTTGGGATCCATGTTTTGTTATACACCAAATCTTTTGTTCATGGTGTACATAGGTTAATTATAAATTTTATATCTTACTGGAAACACCATCCAGATGAAAATGATTCATAAAATTTTCTAAAAATAAAATAAAATGTACAAGAGAGATGATCGGGGTCAATCAAAGGAACTTTCCCTTATCCGTCAAGAGTAAAATTATATATTATAATAAGACATGTCATTCCCATAGTCAGAATCATCACTGGTTTCCCATGTAAATTGGGACATACCCTAGTTGAGGATATTAAAAATATTAAAAATTGAACTTACCCGAAAAATTTTAATATGATTGGGTAAACATAAAGTGATGTGTGTTAGAGTAGTCCATCCATGGTCTTCTCTTAAGGGAAGCTGTTGTGTCATATGTATTCCATTTTTCAGATAAGAGTGAATCCTTAAATGTTGCCAGACCACCACTGCACATTTTCATCCCTTCCACATCCAAGGTGTCGTCGTACTTATAAAAAATACTAGTGGAGTTCAATAAATTCAAATTCTTTTGATGAAAGTAAACCTATTGAGGAATCCCAATGTGATCATCCACACTAGGATCAGACACCAGAGTGCCACCATCAGTAGGGAAAGCATTCTCTCTATTCTCAACTAATCCAATGGTAGAATTAACTGAACCATAATTTGATGTATTATAATTAAAAAATCCAACCCTAGTAGTAGAGTGGCCACTCATCAGATATATATCCACCATAGGGCCTTTTCCTTTCAAAGTAGACACTCGAGAGACATATTTTCCAGAAGCCAAGATATCAACCTTAGGGGATGATGATTTTTTGAGAAAATCTCAATCATGATCAAGAGAATTTTAAATGGCCACTTGCTTCCTCCTAGATTTCCATCTATAGAGGTCAGTCGTATAACCCTTATTGGAGATTATGATCCCATCATACAATGTTATAAGTGTTTTTTGAGACAATCTCATCACTTTTCGAGATTTTTTATGTTTATACGTCCGTTAATGAAATATTTTGTCCCATCACTCAAAAATACTCATGAGTTTCCTTATCCTATATCTATTAAGGATATTATAATGTTTTAGTATCTCATTTTATACTCTTTGTTAATTAATTTAATATTTTTATGTAATATTTAATCGTGTATCTCTTCATTTATAATTCTATTATGTTAAAAAAAACATGCATTCACAAATGTTTACAAAATATCCTTGAATATAATTATCATGGATACAAAATTTTAATTATTTACTATATTTTTCAAACAATTATTTATATGTTATCAAATATAGTTTAAAATAAAAATGATTTTTAAAAAGGGTTTTTGTTATAAAACTTTTTTTCAAAGAAGAAACAATATTATTTTCTTAAATGTTTTTAAAAGGCCATTAATAATTATTTCCCTTATCAGTTATTATCAATTGGTGTTACTTGTTAATTTATGGGAAATTAATCATTTTTTACATCCACATTCTTTCTCTTAATGGATTATATTTTTATGGTATGATGTTTGTGAAACCCTTTTCCACATCATAGATTATACGCTTTTGAAAATTGAATCTTTCCTCGAGTTATAATGAAATTATTATAAAACATGTCTCTTTCCATAGGTTTAAATATGATTTCATGTTCATAATAACCATTTCATTTCCCGTGGCATGGTATTACTATTTAGTATCATCTATCTCATGTGTAAGTTATTTCACTATAATATGGGTGGGACATATATCTACCTCCAATGAATTGGGTAATGATTTATATCTCATGTGATAGACTACGATGGTCTTGGGAATGAACCTTGAATAATAATATATCCATGAGAGTGAATCATAACAACCATGATTGTGTTAGGATTGAAATCTTGCTACCAATATGTTCATGGGAATGAACCATGACTACAATGATGATATGGTAATTGACCATATACAACCAAGATGGACATGGAAGTAATGACATTGCTACTACCAAAATCATACTATATGACTATGTGTGTGCTACAATTTCATATTTCATTCGTATATAAGTATATCATGTCTCATTATCATTATGAATATATGATTATTGTCTTATGAAATTACAATCAGATTTCCATGATTTCTATTATGATCATTGATATTAAGGGTATGATATTTTATTTTAATGATCATGTTCTCACAACCATTTGCTCATATTTATTCTTACATGTCTCCCTTGATTAACCATTCTGAGAATCTTGTATCACCCCTTTTTATGTTTCATTTTACCTAGGTCACGATGATATATATTATGTATGAGGTGTCTAAGAAGGGTCATTGACAAGAATAACCATATGGGAGATGTTGTAGCTAATTATTGTACAATTGTTTATTATTCCATGTTTCCAACGGAATTAGAATAATTAGAGTCTTTGGTCATATATTTTTATAATGTTTTATGATTCCAAAGTGTTTGAAATTTTTATTAATTAAAAGAGAGTGTATCTATAATATCCATGGATCTATTATACAATGTAATTGTTCTTATGTACAACAGAATCAGGTATAACCAAATGTTGGTTTGTTTGTTTGGCTGTCCCATGGGGAACCTATGCTCACCATGGTTTATGTGTCATACATTTACCTAATTCCATCCATTTATTGTTGTACCCATAAACTATTACTTCATTTTATATTCACTAACTAGATTTTCTTGTTTAAATCTGGTGGTGGCCTAATGAGTTTTACTCACACCCAGTTTAGTGTTCCAATTTTTCCCAAATTGAACTACTGGGTTCTGTTAAGACTCTGGATTATTCCTCTTCTCTATTACTATTCATGTCCTATGATATGACATAGATATTGAGGCTTTGTATATAACTTAGATTCCAAAAAAATATGACTATTTATTAATCCATTGTCAGCATATTCATGTTGCATGTATCTAATGTGTGTTCTATTCTTGTGTTTTCAGTTATCATGTTCCTAAAGAAATTATTTAGAATTAGATTAGTTATTAAAATTATTAACTATAATATGTTTATATTTATTTCACCATTTATAATATTAATTTAATTATTCCTTTTTTAGTAAATATCTAAATGGTATCGTCTCCCGACCATACCTTCCATTTATCCCACTTCTAGTGGACTACCACTATCGTATGGTGAGGCAGAACCAAGGTCAAATGCCTAACTAAGTCGTATCATTATTTTAGTGGATCCTAATCTGAGATGTTAAAGTTTCTTATTCATAAAACAATTATCATTTATCATTTTCCCTTATAAACAAAAATTATAATTGTATAATTTTTACTAATATTTAATGTTTACAATGACCATATTTATCATCAGTCAGGTATTTTTCAGATCCCTATGGTCACTTGTCCCATTATATTGAATTTATACTCTACCATTCATCGATATTTTATAATTCAATAACAAATTGATTTCAATTTATTTGATAATGATATGTATATTACAAAATATTTTATTTTTCATTTTATTGTATTTGTTGAATGTTTAATCATTCTAGGAGAGTTCAATCATATAGAGTATACCATTTCATTGTCTCTATTAATTGAATATTATATCCTTGTAGTAGTCGTAACTATACTAATTAGTTTTATTAACTATAATTTAATTTTTTAATAGTATTTATATCTTCTTATATTTAGAAATATTATAAAATAGTCATAATGAAAAAATAATACATCTATTTTTTTTCTAAACAATGATTTTTTTACGATAACTATATTTTTATTGTGGGACATTATTTAATAAACATTTTCCTTGTGGTTCAATTGATAGTACATCCTTCAACAAAATATAGTAAATAAACGAGACTTCTGTATTCCAAAACCACATGAAAAATATCCATCATAGCTCATTAATACTTTGATTGTCACTGAATATTCTTAAATGTCATCTATGTTATTTATAGATCACACATAATATAAATATATCATCCAAAAAACAATGAAAATTTCTTCAATAATATGTGTGAATTATATAGACATTAAATAGATTTACTCTAATTGTCAATTGAATGATCCAAATTAAATTTTTTTGAATTCATAACCAAAATGTAGTTTTTTAAAATCCATCATTTCTATATCGAAAAAAATAAATTTCGATTAATGATATTTAGTTTTAAAAGAAATATTTTATAAGAATTTTACCCCTTATAATTGATCAAATAGGCAATCAGTGTGTGGAAAATTATATATTTTCATTATATCAATGACATTATTTCTATTTAGTTAATGTATAAACTCATATATGAATCCTTCTGAGACAATAATAAACATTTATCCCTATAGTGAAACACTAATCATTATTATCCACTTATGAAATTATTATTTTATTTATTTCATTAATACTAAAAATTAAGTCAAATTAATTTTATATGGAGTCTTAGATATGGGTTCTACATGAGAGATAAGGCCAATAGGGAACTCAAATTCACAATCAAGTGTATTTTTACAAATTTTAATTTCAGAAAACATAAATATAATCCATTATAATATATACATTTTCTATTATTGGGACATCATTCCCATTTATTAGTTCATCATTTCAAATAATATCATTACGATGAGTGACTCAATGTTTTTCACAATAGGTCTTGTTCTATGAAGTCTCTCATAATAAATTTTGTGAATAAATTAAATGCTTAGATATTTTAATATCATTATCATGACTATAAATCAACCCATTATATATATTGATCAAATATACCAATGATATTTTCAATATCAACCCTTTGTATTATTTATAGGTTTTTAGATTAGAATCACTTATATATCATAGTAGGCACAAAGTCCTACACTTTTATTACTTTAAAATTTCTACAGTGATTTTTTTACTAACTAATATTCACATATTTTCTACAAGATTGATTCATTATTCCTAGAAAACATTCATGATTACAATGCATTAAAAAATATTGAACAACATAATTTATTAGATATATTATATTTTATGATCACACTACTTGTTATGACTTCATTTGGGACGTAATATTATTTTATGGTGATTAAAAATGACTAATATTCTCAATGATTCATTTTATTGATGATTCCAATGATCTCTGAGGAATTGGATTAACTAATTACTCATATTATTCATATTAAATAATTGAAAATAGTAATTGCTATTTTTCTAAATTAATTTTTGATATTTATGTCCCTTTTCATTACTTAACAAGTAAACAATCAAATATTTCAAGCATTCCCTTGGTCATTTCTTCCCATAGTTAGTTCCTGTGGTTAATCTCACCATGAAATTCATTTATATTTCCTTATTTTTTATATTATAACAAAAAATCAACATATAAATGTACTGATTGAATTTTAATGTAGGGAACTTTTCTAACTCAATATTTTTACTGATGGAGGTAGAAAAAATTTCACATTTAATGGATTAGTTTCAGTCCATCAATGTAGTGATTGATTTTAATTTCATGGATCCATATGAAAAACCATATAAAAAATAGAATTAAACTATTTTTTCATGATGTATATATACACTTAATACAATACTAAATGATCTTGAGTCCTTTTTTGGAAAAATTTATATATTGAACAATAAATATAAACATTGGTATAATGAAATTATTTAAAACCACCATAACATTTACTTTTATTCCCTTAATCTCCTTATATTTGATGAGTTAACCTAGGGATATATATTATAATGGTATGAGTTACGAAGAATATTAAGGGAATAATAAAAGAATAAAATTATGAATGTAATAAATGTGAAAAAATATTTATATCAAGGGGACATAAAATCAAATTGATTCATAAATTTAATCATCGAAGCATAATATAAGATGATAACATCAAGGAATTTTTGAAATATGGAATCAACATAAAATAGGACATCATAAAAATAAGTCAATGATAACAATAAAAAATTATAATCATGGTATGCTAAGGATTTGACACATGTAGAATATATTGTATGTCATTATATAAAAACATTACCCAATACATTTCATGGATATATAATTCTAGGACAACTGATCACATTCCTATCAAATGTCTGCATAAGTGTTCCATATATATCATAAAACATAAGAGCACTGATAACACCTTTTAATTTATGAAATAATTTTTTTAAAATAAATATTTTTTTAAAATGTTTTTTTACGCACAACATTGAGTATATCATGTTTTATATGAAACAATAGGTTCACATTTTGATACACGATATATCTAGTTTTAATGGAACATAACATACTACTAAAAGTAATTATTTAATATAGTATATTTCACATATTAATTGGAATAGAGGGTTGAATATGATTAAATAAATAATGAAAATAAAATATCTACACACACATATATATAATTCATTGGTGAAAAATTAATATGAAATGAAAATATAATCTATTTTAAAATAAAGGAAATCCTTTTCTGAAAAAAAAAACAATTTATTGAACAGAAATGTGGTTTACAACAATATTTTAAATGAATAAAAATTGGATGAATTATTTTAATGAAATTTAATATTTTATATTAAATATTAATTTTTACATTAATCTTATGTTATTTTCTACTCAAAATATGAAAATAATTATAATTTTAACCATAAAAACATCTTGTTTTCTAAAAGTAGTTTTGTCAACATTTTTCACACATAACAGAAAAATAATTATTCTATCTGATATAAAATTTATTTCAAAAAATAAACACCATTATTGAAATCATCATGTAGTGTTAATAATTAGGTTACTTTTGTTTATAATATAATAAAACATGATTTTTTTATGAATAGTGAAAAATACTAAATTTTAATTCAAAACCGACATTAATTTTATATTATTTATCTTGTTAAATTATATTTAATTTTTTTAAATTAAATTTAGTTAAATTATATATTTTAATACAATTTATGTCTTTTTATGTGTATTAATTTTGAATGTTATTAAAAATAACTTGTTAATATTTTATCATTTTACCTCTAAAAACCGCATTCTCATCGTGTTTCTAGGATTAATTTTAAATTAAAATTTTCCACTTATGTGAATTAAAGATATAAACATGGATTAAATAATTTCAATCATAAAATTTTATATTATCTAATATTATTGACACATTTTTTAACTATATGAAATGGTGGATAGAACAAAACATAATTTCTACGATTAGGGTAAACTTGAATTTTCCAGTGGTTAAACTAAAATGATATGGGTTTATATGACCAAAACATTTTCTAAAATATATATTTTTGAATTATTAAGACCCAATAATGTCTAATTACCAATTATAATCCATTTTTATCCATATTTAATTATCCATAGATGGTTACATCATTTTATTTTCGAAACATTACATGTTTGAAACTCACCTCTTAGCTAAATGGCCAGCCACTCTACTCTCTTATTCACAAATTCAGACCAGCTGGTTTACTGAAAAAATTACTAGTTGGAATCCACAATTCCCTCATCACATCTTGTAAACATAATGTTTTCCATATATTAATTTTAGTATGAATTATGTTCTAATCCTATGGTGGTTAACTGATGTATTAGTATCATTCATTAATGATCTTTATGATTTTATTTATTCATCTACCACATTAAATTATTATTAAAACATTATGAGATGATAAATTAAATATATTGAATAATTATATATTTTTAAGATATATTTATGAACTAAATCCCCTTCCTCCTCCATCAAATGGGTTACCAAATCATCATTCATGTGTATAGAGGACATCCGCCATGTGAACTGATGTCAATCATTCTTCCATTACCACATATCGCAGTAGGGTAGGATGCTATATAAAAAATATATCAATATATGTAACATAATTATATCTAGGAGTAATTACATTGTAAATAAATTTATACATTCCATTCCTGAGGGTGTAAGATATCGTCACTCGTGTGTGAAGTGGGGTACCTCTTAGAAAAGCGATGTGACTCATTTTCAAAAAAGCCTTATATTGAAAATAATAATGATAAATTTATTTAATATTTATTTTTAATCAGATAATTATGGTATTAATAGAATATTTATAAAATTTAAAATATAATATACCATTTATTTTATTTCCCTTTCACTCAAAAATATGGTAACACCCTTTGTGTACTTGTAGATTACCACATTCAAGAAGTTATGTGGTTCTCTCTTTTTATCACAATAAAAAATGAATTGTATTTATAAGTGAATTTAATAAAATAATTTTAATTTGAAATATTATTATCAATTTAAAATAAAATATATTACGTACCTCAATTCTATAATGATTATTCAAAATTGGAATCATTAAACATGTGTATATCTGGAATACATTCTCAATTATCGTAAAGTACATCATTTGTGAAACCATCACTCATGATTGGACATAATGTATAATTGTTTTAATAATTATAAAATTATTTTATTATTATTATTTTGGAGATTATAGATCCATGACAAACGTAATAGTCCAAAAAAACAAATCAAAACATATACAAAAAATACATTTTTTATTACACAAAACATCATTTTATCAATGAATTATTAATGAATTAGCAATAAGTGGTCATAATTATATAATATATGGTGTAATATATATTATTATTGGTCTATAATATATTTATAATAAACCTATATTTATTATATAGTAGTTTAAAACATGTTTGAAGGAAGTCAATTTTTATAGAAAGTGATTTCTAGTGTCTCTCTTATTTTTGGGAGGCATTTGGAAATTCACCACGCGTTTCATTTTTGTGGTGTATAAAATACACCCATTACATGTTATATAATGATTATAAATAATATAATTTTCTATAATTTTTTAATTTATGTAATTAATTATTTTTGATTATGATTTATAAAATCGCTTATACTGTAATGGATTTTGGTCACAATTTCCCTTATTTGGGACTTTTATCATGTTAATCACATATCATATCTTATGTGATGTATATAAGGACCATTTTATATTTCATAACATTAATTTATTAATTATCATTATATCTAAGGATTAATTTATTTTTATCCTTTCATGGGGATTAATATTTATTGTGACAAATATTGTAAGGATTTTCTTTTATAATCTATTAGTTTATCAGGATTACTCATGATTTTGATTAAAATAATGAAATAAGTTGATCTATCTCTAAGTAAAGTCATTAATTTAATTTAAATATTATAATTTATATAGAATACATGTTTACCATTAATTTTTCTCTCTTCATATATATAATTTTTGAGAATTATTTTTTAATGAATATCGACTTCATTCCCCTATTCGGACGAAAACACTTTTTTAACCCAACCAATACTTTATAAAAATTTATCCCATTTTTTTATCATTCTAAATTTTTTTTATGAAATGTTTATTTTTAATTTATAAATATGGAAAAAAATTTGGAACAAAATATATGATAATTTTCAAACAATTTATCTTTGTATTTTAATAAAAATTTAGAGTAATCATTATTTTAACATTTATGAAATTAATATAATTTTTCACCATCATTACCGTTATTTTATGTGATGATTCCATTATATATTTTAATTTTAATTTTCAATGAAATTAATTATAATATTTTTATTATATATAACTTTTATATCATATTGTAATGTATATATTACACATGAAATGTCTTACATAATTTCTGAAGCATATTTTAGATATTTTAAAGATTTTCTTGGATGAAGAGGACATCAAAAATTATTTATGAATTTGTAAATATAAAAATTTATTTCCAAATAAAATTTATCCCCCACAATAATATTTATATGTGATATATATTTTAAAATCATTCTCCATTTAAGATGAAATACTTTGAATATATTTATGCTTTTCTTATGATATGATCCAAGGATAACATTAATATTATTTCACAGAAAGGATTATGAAAAAATGATTTTTATCAATCCCATTCTGTCCCCATGGTTATAGCATGATTAATTTCTTATGAAAACCATTTATTTATACATATGATTTGAAATAATGAAATGATGAAATTATTTTTAAACAAGTTTCATTTACACATATAATGGTATGAGGAATTATATTGGAAACTCATTTAATTTCTTGTGTAATGATATTATTAATATGTTATGATATTAAGGAACACATATGTATGATTTTAATTATGTTATAGGTGGGACTAATATCTCCTTCTAATGAATTAGTGAAATATGTATACCTTAGATATAGAAATGACTATAATTGGTAGTGAACCTAATTCTATAAGGGTGATTTTCCACTATGATTCTATTGGGAGTTCATGTTGATTACAATGATAGTTTTTGTATTGCACCCATACCACTATATTATAAATATCAATGATTCATGACTACTATAGAAATGATATTATATTCTTATGTGTATTTTAAAATTCCATTTCTTATTCCAATGTTATACTATCATTTCTCATGTTCTTTGATTCCCTAATGATTCTTATCTTATGAATTTACAATAATTATGGAATGATTCATGATTAAAATCATTGATAGGTCGGGGTGGTTTAAATATCATATGATCAAATTATCACACTGATATGATCATTTAATAACCATGTATCTCCTAATTTACCCATGCTCAGTATTTGAGCTCATGCATTCAATTGTTTCAATAATAGAGGTTCATAGGATATGATTTATGTTGGGTATGATTTCAATGATTACTAATTGGGATGATCTTTATTGGACATTTTGAATATCTTTAACCGAATTTGAATATTGTGTTCCATGTATCCAAATCAATAAACCATTATGACCATCTGATGTGTGTTTATGTAATGTAATTAGTATTATTCAAAATAATTGCTTATACTACCAATATTTTTTTTTGATTTTATATACCCTGGTTTAAGGGTGTTCAGTACCCAACATACAATACCAAACTAGTTCAATGAAACCAAAACAAAAAACATCACAAGATAATGCATATTTAAATATCACAATAACCACAGTCATCCCCATAACCCATACATGATTCATCTTCTCCCATAGCTGATTCCCATTCCAGATTTCTCCAAAATTTGGCACTTTGAACTCGATTGATAAGAAGGTCCATATTAATCATAACTGATGTAGCCTTCTTAACCCCACAACCCTTTTTGACAGCAAAGACCACCTAGCTATTCTTTTTAGAAGCAGATCTTGTCTGCATTGGATTCACTAGATATGAGTAATCTTTCCATTGTCTCTTTTGTTGTGGTTTTAGATAAAGGTCTAACACCAGTAGACCCCTTTTAATCTCCCTCTTGAACAATATCTCTAAATGAACCCCCTTCAGGGGTACTACAGTTCTCCTTCCCTCCCCTAGAGCACTCCTTTCCCACCCCAGATTGTTCATTCAACCCAGGTTCATGACTTCCAGCCATATTTTACAGCCTCTATTTAGAAGAAATTTTTTCCAATAAGGGTTGTTGCCCCTCCTGTAGGGGAAAATTTTCCCCAGTCGTAACAGCTGCCTCCATCCCCCTTACCCTCAACCAGAAGAACCTCAACAGTCTTATCCCCCCAAAAAAATTCACAGAGAGATCCTGCTCAGCAATCTCTTCCACTGGACCTGCAACCAATTCCCGCCCAATGTGATCCTCCTACCTCTCCTCCACAAGCACAACATCACCCTCGGCCACTGTAATGACCTCCTCCTCCAGACACTCCACCACATTATTCTCTACTAGGACTTCAATCCTGTTATTAAAATCCATAAAAGGTTTAACCCTAGGATCCAAGCCTTTAATTTCCTTCGGTCTAGCTATGGTAACCACCTCCATAGAACTGCATATCTGATCCTTTTCAACCTATTATGGACCGTAGCATTGGAAGACTAGACATACCTCTCCTTATCGAGATTCATCCCAATGTTGGTATTTCCAATTTTTTGATCTTCCTCAAAGAAAATATCATGAGAACCAAAGGCAAGGCCTTCCCCAACTGATGCGTTTAGCTGAGATCCCCTCTCTTCTTCCTCTACCCCATTCATCGTCAAATCCAGACCCACCCTCAAATCTTTTCCCAGTTCACTGAGTCTTATACCCTCCATGGAGATCATCATATCCTCTTTCCCGCTCTAACAGGCCCCCCACGCTCAGAAAACTTCAATCGAATGTCCCATGCGCTTGCAAAAACCACAAAAAGCTATCCAAATTTCATAGAAACCCCTCTGTTTGTATCTATACTCCTCACCGATCGTAATCCAAATATTCTCAAAAGGGACCTGTGATGAATAAATCTCAACACACACCCGTGGATTTACCAGATGGAAAACCTCCTCTTTATAACAATTAGAACAAAGGTACCGTCCCACCATGTTACCCAAAAGACGCATAATAAACGTGTTTTGAAACGGTAATGGTAGTTTTAGAATGATACCCCAAAAGCGATGGAAGGAGAATCCTAGTCCATATGATGATCAAAAGACCATCGCAGAAGAATAAAGAGATTCCCTTTGAATATGAGAGGTGCCTTCCCAAGCCTTGATTAGGTATATCTTCGACTCGAATCATATCATAATTTTCTTTCTATCCAGTAGAACCACAACCGCACGCTCGTGATTATCCCACGATCCAAAAATAAGGTGATCGAAGTCATCCACTGAAGTTATTATGTGCTTGTATCGAGCCACCAGAGTGTGATTTATCATGGATGAAGACTCCATGAACTCAGATAATGAAAAAAGAAGATTTTGAGCTCCATCAATTAGGTCATGCACCTTAGGGATAATCAAAGCCTTCGGGAAAGGAGGGAGAGACTCCGGGTTGGAGAACGGCCGGAAGGACCTATCTTTCTCATGCGACAGTGATTCCCCCTCCCCCACCAAGGGGGATGGAGCCGGCACAGTGGTCGCCATCATCACCAGAGGGGAGAAAGCATCTCAAGGTCAAGCAGCGGCCTCCCAAACTCTTTATTATTCAAAAAATTGTAATATACATATATGAAATTATTTGATCTCAATCTGTGGCATATGTGGAAATAAATAGATATCCTTCTGAAACTAAGATGACATAGATTTAGTGATATACATAGGGGATATTTAAATGGATATGAGTAGTGGTGTCTCTATGGATAGGTATATGGATGATTTAATGTATAATAAAATGTCATGGAAATTTGGTAAATGTTAGAGAATGTTGTTTAAAAGAAATTTCATCCATGTATGGATACTATAAGTTGTTGGTGATCAAGTAGTGAAATACCATGGGGTAATAATTAATAAATGAGATCATTGAGATGGACTCAATCAACACCTGGTTACTCATAATGAACCTTAATAGAAATCTATTTTTACACTCCAGGGTGATTTCATTTGGATATTCAAAAACAAATTACGAACCATCATAAATTATTTAAATACATATGACTATGAATGACATAAAATAAATCCGATGTGTGGTATATCTATAAATTTGTTTCATTATTGAGATATTGTATATGATATTTTTCTTTATCATGTGGCTCCCCACTATGATTAGTGTTCCTCACACTATTATTTTTGTTTTATGCAATCGATGGAACCTAAAGGAATCATGATAAAGCTGACTATAATGAAAAATTCCACGAGTTTCTTCCCAATCATCCAAATGTTATGGAATTTAGAATGAGAAATATCATTTCTATTTCGACACAAAATTATCTTGCGATGAATAATTCTATACATCCCAATAAAAAAAATAGGGAATAACATTGTATTGAGATCATCGTGATGCAATTTCCACCTTCTCTAATTTGGTCTCATGATTTCGTAGTTGATGAACAATAGGTTATATCCATTTAAATGGCATTTTCAATTATTCTGTGATTTGAATATGAATGCTTGCTTATGGATATCTCATATTTCTATTGAGGAGTGGATCAAAGGTGGACTTTAATAAATAATTCAATGTATTAATATTAAATTGGATATATGGATTGGAATGAGTTCATGAACATATATTTTAATAAGTAGATTCCTTATATTATTCATATAGAGATTCATATCGTGTTCCTTGAGATAAATAGAATAGATAATGAATTCATTACCACCTGTGGGGAAATTTTCAGATGAACTGTGAGGTATGATTCTCGTATTATCGTCCAATACGAAGGTATGGTTGATATATTCATTAGTAGATTAAAATTATGTTTCCTATTAGAGTTATCCATAAGAAAAATTTTAGGTTTTGAAAATATTTTCTGACGTGCTATCATATATGAAATGGGGGATGAAGTTACAAATCAACAACATTGTTTGGTTAAGAAGTGAAAATTGGAATTCAAAGGAAAATCTAAAAACCAAGGAGTGAATAAAATAATATTTCCTTTGTCATCATATTATGGTATCTAAAATAATGTAAATTGTATTAAGGGGACAATTAAATGTTGTATGTTTTTATTGAAAGGACATCATGATGTATATTGGTGATGTAATATGAAAAATACAGTTAATGATAGAAAAAAGTGAAAATGTTGAAATAAATGAACTTACCACAGTCTAAAGTTTCAAATTCCTAGAATATGTTTATTATGTACAATAATTAACCAATAAAAGTTATAATGAGGATTATAAGACACAAAAACCACTAAATACAATGTAAAAAGTTAAATATTATGAAATCTCAAAAGTGGAAGTGAATCATAATAATTAGGGAACATTAATTATCCACTCCCTACTAGAGAATTTCATGTTTGATTCCTTATGAATGATCCATATGAAATTATTTTTTATTTCATTTCTTGAAATTTCATATGATTTTATCAATTTTTTATCTCTAAATAAATGGATTATAGAATAATGATATCACATTTGATATTATTTCATTACAAGGTTATACCGAAGCTTCTAATGTGAAATTGTTTCTTTAAGATAATATATTATTTATATAATAATGCATATATTATCTTTGGGAAGAAAATATTTATATAGTTATGGTTATTTTCGAGTTATTTATTCCATTATGGGTTTGTGAGTTTAAATTTGATAACAAGTTCAAACTAATTGATGTCGATTTTTATATTTTACAAGATGCGAGCAGACCATGATTAAGGATATTTTAATTGACATTTATTTTAAATCGACCAATTGGGTTTTTTTATGTTATAGTGAAAACGTTTTTTTGGGGAGGAATTACTTTATAAATTTTTTAAATATGAATAAAGAAACTACTAATCATTAGGTATTATATTATATTTCATGTTGATGAAATTATTTGTTTTAGCTGATCACCTTATAATGTTAGTGCTCATTATTACTATCATAGAAATATTCAATATATATTTCCATTTTATAATATTAATTAAGAAACAGGTTAGGTTCCATGGTGTATTAAATTCATTTTTATTAGATCATGGTCTCATTTTACATTCATCTTTTAGGGAAGACTCCAATAAGTTATTTTTATGAAGTAGAGTTTTCGCACTGCAGATGTAAGTTTGATAGAACACTTAAAACCCTATACTATTTGATGAGATTTTTTTATATGGATTTAAATACCATTTGGGATCAAAACCATCATAAATTTGAGTATTTGTGTAATAATATCTTTTAATCTATATATCAGGTCGCTCTTTGTGTATCTCTTCATGGAGAAAGTTTATTACTCGAGTTTACATGAAAAATGTTTTAGAAAAACAACTAATGGGACCATAGAAAGCTGATGTTATGGAAGGTATTGTGATAATCATTTATCCATGCATAAGAATGGAAAAATGATGACACAAATTTTATTATGAAATTCATAAATGTGGTATATAATTTGAATTTCAGTATAAGCTATTTTTTAAAATTTATCAATCTGAGAAAGAATGGGTAACTAAACCCTTGTTAAATCACTCACTTTGAAATATTTATTTGTATAGGGAAAAAATTATCATTTGGTACTTCCCATAGACCTCCCTTGGGATTCAGATCTTATCTATATTTCTCTCAAAATGATGTATATATCTGATCCTTAACATTTACTGAACTCATAGGTCATACCAATAGAGCATGATTTATCTTATAAGAAGTAATTGATTGATATTGTAGATAATAATATGAAAATTATATGAAACCCTACCAGTCACTAGGTCAATGTTTTGGGGGGAAACAACTAGAATTATTAATATAATTTAAGAACCTGAGGATGTAATTGTTATGAAGTACCCTTAGTTTTCAGTTCCAAAGTGGATACTATTGATGGTGAAATTCATTTTAGTGGGGTAAAACATAAATCCCAAAAAATTTATGATTTATTTTCATATAAATTTAATCCTTTTGGATTTTTGTCACATGAAACTATATTTTAAACATTTTTTTAAAGACAACACTGAGTTTACACTATGATAAATAGAACACCGTGGTTAAACAAAACGTAACATACTATTAAAATATTCTTATTTAATATATTAGTAGTCCCCAAGAAATTTTAATGGAGAATATGAATAGTATTAACTAAATTATCAATAATAAATTATATAAACATTTACATAAAATTATTTCTTTGTTGAAAAAAGTAATTAGAAATTAAAAAATAACTATTTTTAAATAAAAGAAATAATTTTTTTGAAAGGAATTTTTTCCACACAAATAAATTTATCCTTAATAAATTAAAGATATCACTTTTGGGGAATTATTTTAATTATATATATATAATATATATTAACTAAAAAATTTATTATTCATCTTTTTGGGTTCTCGAAAATAGATATTACTAAATAAAGTTTTGGTCCTAAATACATATTTTTCTAAAAACGATGTTTTATAGACTTTTCAGAATAAATATTAAAAATAATTTTTAACAATTTAAGAAATAAAATTTAAAAATATTGTTCATTTATTAAATCATCATTTAAAAATTATATCAGGGTGAATTGTGGAGATTTTTAAGTAAAGTTATATTTTTACAGTAATTTTACAAAATACCAAATTAAATTTGGAAAATGATTTATTAATTTAAATTATTTAGAAGATTAAAATATATTATAAATTCGATTAAAATTAAAATTATATATATATCATATGTAATACACATTAAGTGATTTAAATTATTTATATATGGAATTTTGATATAAAAACCCTATAAATTATTCAAAATTTTCTCTTTAAAACACCACTTTCTTGGAGTGTCTGTTAGATTAATTTAAATTTAAAATTTACCCTTACTGTAATTGAATTTTGAGAAATCTATTCATTTATTTTAATCATAAAAATATTGATGATAAAATAATTTCCAATTAATTTTTGACCAAAATATATAGTGGAAATAGTAAAAATAATTTACAATTGTTAAGGTAAAAATGATTTTACTGGCAGTTAAACTCAAATTATAATTTTTAAAATGGAAATTTTGTATAAAATATATGTAAATGAAATATATATCATATAATTTATATTGATCTATAATAATTAATTTTATTCTTTTTCATTTGAAAAACCATGAAACATTATAATCCTTTAGACAAATTACAACTATTACTCTCACCTCACATATAAAATTACACCCACTCTTACCTTATCTTCACACCATAAAAACATTTATGTCCATAAAATACCTATAAAAACAATAGTTCATGTCAATATTCCAATCATATATTATTTTTGCGTTCGAAAACCATCTTAGGGAGGCTTTTTGTGCCTACTAAATGAGGTCACCCAAATAAGATGTATTGATTTTGAATAATTTTAAAAACAAAATTCACCATCAAACTCCAAAAATTATTATTAAAAATTTATGATATAATTTCAAAAATATAAAAAATATTAATATTTGTTTCTATATTGTTAAAATGGCCTAATATGTTCTCCAAATCCAATAAATGGGTTACCAAATAAATATTTCTCTATACGGGGAAATGCAACATCACATATCAATGTCGATTGTTTTTCCATTACCATATCTCATGGACGGGTATAAAGATTAATATTATATATATATATAATATTTAAAAAATATTAATACTTTTATAGTAATTATATCATATATATATATATATATTAAATTCTATTCTGTAGGGGATACAATAACGTCACTCCTGTAGACAACAAACTTCCACCTCGGGAAGTGATGTGATTGGTTTTTAGTGGCACCATACATGGAAAATAATAAGGAAATATTTAATGATTATATGTGATTTAAATGAAAAATTATTTATATTTATTAATATTTATAATTATTAGATGTTAATATATCATTTTATTTCTTAAATTTTTACTCATCAGAAGATGGTCACATTGTTCTTATACATGTGGACTATCACCATGAAAAAGTGATGTTAGTCTCAAATTTCATCTCCACAACATGTTTATTTATTGTATAATAATATGTAATGAAATAATATGTCATTTATGGTATTATAATTGTATGAAAATATAAAATATTACTTCCCCCTTTCAATATAATTCACTGAGAAAATGGAAATGTCACCCATGTATATGTACAACCTACCATATTTATAATTGCAACGTTATTCATTTATCAAGTCCAACATTCATGATTATTCATAAAAGTTTATTTATTATGAATATATGATATATAGTTCATAATTATTATTATGGATATGATGGAACTATGATCAAATTAAGATGACTAAAAACAAGAAATCAAATTATATATGAAAAACAATGTTGTTGTTATCTGAAACATTATTTTCAAAAAGAAATGTCTATAAACGAGTAAAATGTTTTCATAATATAATAATATGTGGTATAATATCTATATCTGTGGATTTTTAATTTTTTTATAAAAAATTATATATATTATACATGAAGTCATATCTTGTATAATGGAATTCGAGACTTAAGGTAAGGGATTTCTACTTTCTCATGTATTTCGGTGAGGCATCTGAAAATTAACCATTTTTTTCATTTTTTTGGAGTATAAACTACCATTTGGACATATTATATTAAGAATATATGTATTTTAATTATATTAATAGTTTCAGTTGTTGTTATTATTCATTGGTGATTATGATTCAAATGATAACTAAAGTGGTAATTGATTTTGGTCAAAATTTTCAATCTTCCATACTTCTATCTTATTATGCACCATAATTCATTTTTTGAGGTGTATATAAACCCAATTTTAAATTTAATGTTTTAATTTTATTTATTCTAAGTATATATTTTTTTCTTTTAATGTTATAATTTCATGGTGATTACGATTCCAAATATCCAAAGGATGAAGGGATAAATGTTTCAATCTAATCATTTTTCATAATTTCACATGATTATGTCTCCAATGACGAAATAATATGACATAACACTCAATAAAATGATTAATTTTCATTTAATTTAGTTATTTATTTTGAATATATGATTTTTCTTCATTTTCCTCTCATTATGTGTACAATATTTGAAATGTTTTAAAAAATATATTTTCTTCTCTCTTTGGTTGAAAAATCATTTTTATTCTAAAAAATATATTTTATAAAAAATAAAACATGTGTTTTAAATTATAAAAAAATATTTTATTAAATACAATTATATATATTTTGGAATATTTATTTATAAAATTTAAAGGAATATTCATGTTCTTTTTAAACCATGAACTTTGGATTTTAGCTAAAATTTGAATGACATATTTGTCTTAATGATTATAACATTAATGAAAATATTAATTATCATAGATATTATTTTATTAGGTATTTATCTACATTTTTTAGGGCTATTTCAAATTATTATTAGTTTCAAAATATATTATGTTTTCAAAATTGGGTTCTAATGCATAAATAATATTTTCCTCCAATTTTTTTTTAAAAAAATTGTTAACCCTTACTTTATATGTTTTAATAATTATTTTCAAATGAAATATAACTAAATAATTTTTTATGAGATTTTAATTATAGCATGTTAATTTCAAATAAATGTTATCTTCCCAAAATAAATGTTCCTTGTTATCTATCTTTAAAAATTATTATCCATCTACAATTAAATCCATTGATTCAATTGGATCATTGATGAGGATATGAACATGGGATACCATTATTATTCATCAATTGAATTTTTTATGATGAAATTATTCTTATAGAACATTTTTCTATTACATAGGTCATATCAAGATAAAACTATTAAAAAACTCATTTCATTTTCTATGGTTTATGAAATAATGATGTTTTTATTAATCTTGTTTATTTTCTCTAGTTTTTGATAATTTGATATTTTTATAAAGAACGATTAATTTAATGGTTCATGATTTAATAAATGTTTTATAATATTATAGAAAAATATTTACTATTTTTATTATGTGATAGTTCATACCAATATCTCCCTCTGATGCCGTGGTGAACGATTTATATCTAACTAGAAAAACATGCCAAGAATGTGTAATTTGCCCACTTCAGTATGAGAATTTTTCTATTATGATGATCTAGGGAGTGAAATCATTCCACTACAATACCTATTTTATTGTTCCTTTATTAATATATAAATTAGTTTAAATTTATTTGTGTATTCAATAATTCCATGCTTTATGTCAATGTTATATCCTAATGGATCATGTTTTTTTATTTTCATATGATTCATTTCATAGGAATAATCAATAATTAGGGCATAAATAAATAATTTAACCTTTTATTTGTAGGGTATGTTTTTTAAAAATGATATTCCCACATTTATGTACCATTATGTTCATGTTATGATTAAATGTATCCCTTTTTAACCATTACTAAGCATCTGAGCCATTTATTTATTATGTTATCTTTCCCCATGTTTTGAAGAATGGATTTATGTATGGTATATTTGTGAGGATTAATAAAAGGGAAGACCATTATATTATATTTTTACGATCATTCTCCATCATAGAATATTTTCATTCTAGAATCCAAAGGCACTAAACCATTATTATACTTATTTATGTGTTATTATATTTTAATGAATATTCATCTAAAAATATGTAATGTCTTTATATGAAAATCCTATGTTGCAATAAAAAAATTACCTAATTTTATTAATAATATTAATTATTATGATTAATATACATATACTCCCCCATTAATTAATAATAGTCACATATATTTCAGTACACATAAAATTAATGGAGATAGTTTTTCAATATGATAATATTTGCCATGGAAAATTGTTTGATAATTTAAGTAGGATAATAGGCGTATATAATAATTCATGGTAGGGATTGATGAGAGCAAATGGTTGTATATCATTAATGGAAATAATGTAGATATTAATGGGGATGTCTATAAATATATTACAACAAGAAAAATATGAAATCGAAAGACATAATACATAAGAAGTAATTATATAAAGAGCAGAAAGAGTGAATCCACTTAAATCAGAATAATCTTGGATATTGTTAAAATAAATTTAATTGTTTAGGAAAGAAAATATTTTCCATTGTGATTCAAATTTTTAAATATAAATAAGGATCATAATTATAAAAGAGAGAGATAGATAGAGAGAGTGCAATCCAAGACCCATGATAGGGTGTTTCTAAAATAATTTTAGGAGATTCTTATGATAATTGAAACATTTCAGGATGGATTTAGATTGGGATATTAAGAATATTTTCCTGATAAATGGGTTTTCAATGAATATGGTAATGATTCTGGTTGGGTATTTATAGAAAAATGTTGGTAATTTATTATTAATTTCAAAACATAAGATTTTGACTCAAAAAAAATAATAAAAAAACCATTCAATTTTCATTCGCATGATTTCTTCCGATTAAGAATAATTTTAATTATTTTATAATTATATGAACATAATATGTTAATTCAAAAAAATGGGAGATGTGTATGTGAGCCTTTTCTATAAAAAATTGATTGTAAACATTGAAAATATGGAATATGTTTTGGATGATTAATGAAAGGTTTATAAAATTAAAAATATGACATAAAACAATATTATAAATGGGGAAAGAATACATTTTTGTGGAATAATTTTATAAAAATTTTATGTAGCACCATGATATTTAAAAATAATAAGATTGGGTTCAATTGCGTATAAAACACAGAACACTATGCTTAAATAAAATGTGAAATATATTGTTTCCCTATGATCAAAATAAAATAGAAATTAATTTTTTGGATTTGAGCATTATGAATATTACTATGAAAATTATGTGGTCCATACATGTTTAAAATAAATTAATGTTCAATAAATTGAATTGAAAGAATTATTAAAATTAATTGAAATTAAATTAAATGTCTTCTATAAAAATCTGTTTTTATGCACATATTGTGTGTATGTGCTAAAAAATTACATTAATATCTAGGTTAATTATTTTAATAACTTTTTTTATTATATAATCTATACCTTTTTACCATTCACCAAATATTTATCTAATCATGGGGTAAAAATAAATTCAATTTTAAGCATTAAAACATTGTCATTCTTGAAATCTATTTCGTTGAATTTTACATGACTATTTTCATTATATTTTTATCAATTCACTAAAATTTATTAAATAAAAAACATCTTTAAATAATAATTTATACTTTATATGATAGTTTTTTTTATAAATTTCTCAAAAGTTTAAATTTATAATTAATATTATAAGATATTTGTTATTATTTAAAACTACATTTTCGTTTTTAATATTGAAAAATTATCTTTTTATTTTATAATATTTTTTAAATAGAAATTAGTTTTATTATATTATTATTTATCAAACTTAGGTCATTGGAATGGATTTTATGTTTATATTTGATATGAAATATTTTTTTACTTGAGGATACTTTTTCATTAGAAAATATATTTTTTCATTGCACTTCCGGTTTTATTTTTAAATTAAATTATTCCACTTAAGTAATGTAAATTTTAATTAATGTATTACTTATATGGAATAATAATAATTAATATTTTTTTATTAGGTAAATATAATCTAAATACATATTGAATATTCAATACTATATATATAATTAAAATGGTTAATGATAAAATATAGTTTATGTGTTATATACTCTTAGGTTAAAATAATATTTACAGCAACTTATGATTTTTGATGTGAAAATTTGATTTAATAACTATAATTACAATATATTACTTACAAAATAAGGATGGTTTTTAATGAAAAAATGATATCGTACATGGGTAAATAAAAAAATTTATTATTGTGGTGAAAACCTAAATTTTAAATTAATGTAAACATAGAGGACAAGGGAACAAAATTATTACAACATGATTAATTTTTGTTTTTTGGTGTTAATTATTATCCTTATGTATCATAAACTACATTATTTATCAAATTTCCTTGCACTTAGGGTGATAGTAACTTATAATTTTTTAAAACTACTTTGTATTAACATAATTTCCACTCACCACCAATTATAAAAGGGAACCCCCTCATGTGAAATAATTACACATATAGAGATATTTATATTATCAAAATACTATGTAGATCACTCCCTGAAATAATTATGCACATTGAATATGTTATTTTATTCAATGAAGCGAAATACAAGGGTTCTTAATAGAATATCCAAAATAGGTTACTCCATGACAAGGTAATCGTCTTAACTAATATCTTTTTTTACTTGTTATTCTATCACCATGAATTATGTATAAAAAATTACAATATATAAAAAAATAGTATTTCAAAAATACTAATATTTTTTTATGTTTACATAATAATATTATCCATCTCCTCCTCTATATATTGGGTAACAAATTCACAACTCATATGTACGGTGGACTATCACCACACAAACTGATCTAATTTATTTTCCATCACTGAAAAATATTGATTAGCATAAACATGGAGATAATGAAAATATATGAAACAAATAACATTATTATAAATCTATAAAATTACTACATCATCCATTTCTTCATTCATTTTCCCATTATATTAATGATATTAGTGCTCATATATACATACCACCTATTGTATCCACAAAATGATGTGATTCATTTAACATGTACAAAATCATGAATGATGAACGAATGCTTCTAATAAAAATGTATGATATTTATAACATTAATATAATTATGGATATTATATATCTATATCCTATTGAAAATAATGAGAAATTTTGTGACAAAAAACATCATAAATGAAGATATTAACCCTCAAAACAACATGTATAATGAAATACTATAAACATTTGGTTCTGGGATATTTTAAGAATACCATATATGATATTATAAATATTAATATGGTCTGTTAATAAATTAATAATACTATTAAAACTAATATACATGGTTTTAAACCATGTTCAACTCAAGAGAAGAAATATGTAAGGGATTTCATCTAAATTTCCATTCACTAAGGCATATTTTTATGATACAAAATAAATTTATTTTATAATGTTTGTATAATTATACTATTACTAGTTGTATCATTAATAATTAATAATTTATTGTATTTTTTTTTCATATATATTATTTCATACAATGGAACTTGAAATTAATATTTTCATGTGTTAAGACTTTCACAACCCTATTTAATTTTATTATATCATAATATTTCCCTAATGTCATTTATTTTATATGATATTTTGAGTAATATGTTTTGGTAATTTTATGTCTTATTTTTAATTTATTTGTTTTATTTACCTCTTGAAAACATAAAAATAATTATTTATTCCCACATCAACAGTGTTGTATTTGTAAGGTATTTCAATTAAATTTCTATTCTATTTAGACATAATTATTATTATGAACCTTTTTAATTTTCTATCTTGCATATACTACAACATTGATGAATTTATGTTTGTTATATATTTAGTGTTTATGATTAATGTTTTTGTTCAAGCCTATTGATTAAAGGGTTTAAAATCTTAATTTCACCAAAATGATTTTAATTTACGTTGTTGTCTAATCTTTTTGAGATTTCACTTATTATCATTGATTAAAAAATTGAAAATATACCTCATAAACTCTGTCAATTTTACAATCCAAAGGATATTTAATGATATTTCATATATTTTTTAATCTTTTAAACTATTTGGTACTTGAATAAGTAATTCAAATGACTAAAATTAAAATTATTTTTATTTCCCTTTTAAGCAGGATATATTTTTCATTTATGGTAATATTTACCAAAATGTCATTGAAAAATAGATATTATATACTCATATTATATATGAAGTACACCTTAACTTATCCTTAAATTTTTTAAATGTTTTTTAAATAATCTTTCTACTATTTCTATAAATACCCATTACATAAAATATTTTCGAAATGTTACAAAAATGTTTTTATACCATATATTACAATAATAAAAATCCCATCAACGATAACAATTTTATTATGTGACTCATGTTCTACAGGTTATCAATGTATTTAAAAAGAATAAAAATTTACGATAAATAATTTTAATAGTTCACTTCAATTATAATTTATATTCAAATGACTATGATTTTATTATAAAATATATATTCACTATGAATCGATGGTCATCTATTATCTTTTAATTTCATTTGTGTCAGGAATATTATCTTAAAATATTTACATTCATGTTATCAATGGAAATTTAATTCTACTTAAGAATATATATATATTTCATGGATATGACTATTTCATAAACGACATATATTTTCTACATATGGTGTTTTACGTTAATTTTTAATTTATTTATAGGGGAATTCTTGAATCAAATGTTTTATTCACTCAAAATAGAAATTTATTGACAAAGAATAATTTTTGGGAATTATATTTATCATTTAATATATAAAGAGTTATTTAAGAATGTATTGATGGATGGTACTCAGAATTATATATCATTTTGGTTTATTGACTTGTCTTATGTGATAAATTAGTATGTTATCATTAAAGAGATTTTAATAATAGTTTCAAATTAAAATTGTGAATGGTCTAAATATTATAGATATCATGATATTTAGTATCTATAAATCCTTTATGATGCATTTAATTCATTTATAATTTAGTTATTATTATGAAATTGTGTGTTACATTGATACTATCCATGGATTCATTTTGTTATCATGTTATTAATGAAAATACATGTGTCATAGTTATATAAATTTTCATATTTACTATTCTTTATATAATCGTGATATAATCCACTACATTAAAAAATTAATGATTATTTAATACCAAGAACATTTTGTTCCTTTTCCCCAGTATATGAAGAATATTTATTTAAATGTGTTCAAGGATATAGAATTTTTTTCACTATGTCGTAATTTAATTTTTTAAATGAAAATTGAAAAAAAATTATTTAACTAGATTACAAAGGATAATAAAATATTATATCCATTGGGATGTGATCTTTTATATTTAATTTTAATGTAAATAATTAACCACTTGTTCTAGGGTATAATATTTGGGTAATTCAGATTATTATTAATGAATTTTCAGAATAAAACTTTAGGAACAAATATAAAAAAATAATGATTAGGGGATAAAGAAATATAATTGAATTTTAGGATATATGTAGGGTTAGGATAATATGTTAGTGCTTTGGTAAGAGAGATATTATGTGTTATTCCATGAAATAAATCCTTCATAGAATATTATAAATTGGTGTGCATCTAGAAATGTTTTCCAAGGGGTAATAAATATGAAATGGATGCATCAAGCATTTACCAGATCATAACCTAGTGCATAGGAAAAGGACTTCATAGAAACATGGTTTGATACTCTAATTGGATATGCCTACATTAATAATTTTCATTCATTAAAAACTGTTGAGAGTTATTTGAATAGATGTTTAAAATGAATGACCTAGGTTAAACTTAATATGTTATATTTAAAATAATGTTTAAATATTTAAAAATCCTAGGAAATGTCATATGATATACCAATGTTTTTATTTTTTCTATGGAAAAATTTCAATGGAAGAAATCAAATGAAATCATGTAATAATTCAATATGATAGACAATATTGTGATTATGAGACAACAAATTTTATTATTACTAGTATGAAAAATATCTTTGTTATTTTTAATTACATTTCCAAATATATTATTTGAAACGTATATGTAATATAACAATATAATTATATAATGAATAGAAGGATGTAGTCTACTAATTTATCAAGTGTTGGATTCTATAGAGAATTTAACGATCGATTTCCTACAGGTAAGAAATATTGAATGTAATGCTCGGGATAAATTCTCAAATTAATAGTAAAATGTTTTATGTGTGGAAAATAATGGAATGAATAATGAATTGTAGTTGAAAAGTTAGTATTTCAATGTATAGAAACACAATTAATCCAAGAGATACTATTATTAATCATTTTCTTGAATGTGAGGAACATGTTAATTATCTGATTCAATCACCAAATTTAACTGTAAACCCTTATACTATTTAACGTCCCATATTGATGTAAAAGGTTTCAATTAAATTTGTATTTGGAGACCAGAATTATATTATTGAATTATTTTTAATCAATGGTATTTTAGTAATAAGAATCATGAAATATTAATTGACTGTGTTAATTTTTTACAAGAATATATATATTTATCTAGGATTAATTCTTGAATAAATTTTATCCACATTGAACTAGGATTTAAAGGATTATCTTAAGTTCATACTCTTATAAATTTATATTATGATTTTATGTGATGGTATTTTCATGTTATCGTTGAAATAAATCAAGCATTTATATATCTCGAGGGATATGTATCCATCGCGAACAAAATAAAGTATTATTTTTTGATAAATTATCTATTTAAAAGATTAAATATAAGTATGCCCATTAGAAATAATATTAAAAACTTCTATTATGCTAATAATATTAAATTTAGAGTATTTGATTTCATTAAAACAACTTCAGTAGAAAACAATTGTTGTTAAAAATTGATTGGCTGATTAATAGTATTTTCTAGGATTTTAATCATATTTTTTAGAACATTAAAGGAGATACAATAACATAGTTTAGGAAAAAGGACATCATGCATATCAGGAAACAACTCATGGAATCTAGAATGGTCGTGCGGCTGATCCATCAACTGAAAATAGATAACGGTGAATTTCCAGCCATTTTTATATGTGATGTATGGTTAGTATGATTTGTTTTAACTTTGAAAATATTATAGATAGAAAAATATGTAACATATAATATATATATTTTTTGGAATTTCTGTTGAGTTTTTAGATATTAATTCTTTATATTAGATAACATGTTCTAACTATTTTATATTTGTTAAATATTTCGAGATAGATGAAAGTCCCGAATCTCCTTTTTGGATCCTGAATTATTTGAAAGGAAAATTATAGTTCATTGGGAATAAAAAAAATTGTAATAGATATTCATTTATAATAGTAGGAAGTGAAGGTTAAATTCATAGAAGCACCACCAAAGGATTAATGTTTTTATATAAAATTAAAATATATCATGTAAGAATATTTTGTACTCTTCAATATCATGATTGTAAATTAATCTCCCAAATATAAAAAAATGACAGAAATATTTTTTTTACATTTACAATAATTTTTTTTGGTTCAATGCTTATCTCAAACCTCATCTGTTTTTGGTATTTTGTTGCTATCAATCCCTTAGAAATTTCTATTCATGTGATTAATGATCTCTACTAAATAAAATATTTAAATACTATTTTCTTTTGGGACAATATTTTCACCATATAATTTTGTTTTCCAATTAGAATCCTAGTTTTTTTTTCAAAATTTATTTATTACATCCCATTATCACTTATCATGAATAAGTTCTAAATCAATTTTTATGATGTTGTCTTTCAACAATTTTATTTTCAGATTGAAAAGTCGTGATTTTTAATCAAAATATTAAATTCCTTGGTCACAATTTGAAGATTGTGTGGAGAATAAAATACCACAATATTTTACTAAAATAACATTGTTTTTAATAGCGTATATGTCATGAAACATCGAAAATATGTAGCCCATGAAATAATTTATTTTAATATCAAAATTATAACCAATCCATTATTATTTATCAAGAATTAAACTAAAATAAATATAAAAATTAACTGTTTTACACATATATAAAATATCATCATTGGTTATTAATAGATTACGGATGAAAAAAAAAAAATTGAAGGTAAAATAAATATAATTTGAGATATTATTTTTATGAATATATTCTGTTTATATATTAAATAATTAAATGAGTCACTATTTGTAAAATATTTTAATTAAATTAAAATATAATATATTTAATAAAAAAATATCATTCATTTATAATTATTCTAATAACTGGAGAAGAATTAATAATTTTTTCTACTTAAAAATTAATTTTCCTAAAAACAGTTTCATCATGTTTAGTGTAGAAATATTAAATATATCTTTTAACCAAGTATAGTTATCTTATTTTAAAAAATTATACTTTGATCAAATAATGATAAAAATATCAATTATTTAATGTAACATAATTTTTTAAATGAATTATGTTTGAATGAAATGTGGAAAATTCTAATTTTTATTGAAAATAAAAATTTTATATAAAACATTTAAACAGTTCAATTTTTAATTTTTTTTTGTTAAAATTAATAATAAAATAAGATAAAATATATTATAAATATTCAAAGTATTATAATTTTAATCTATTTTACATTGAATTTTGTCATGAAATGTCTTTTTATTTGAAAAAAAAATTCATTAGAAAACTTCTTTATCTTTCTCATTAGAAAGTTTAATCATAAAATAAATTGTACTAATTACATGAAATAGATATGATTACATAAATTATATATATTAAATTAGAATTTTTAATATTTGGGGTTAATTTCAAAGACATATTTACACATCATGAATATTAAATACATAAGAAATTAATTTCAACTTTTATGTTTAAAATAAGGGGTTTCATGTTACATGTGATAATGTTAAAAATAATTCCCAACAACCAAAATAATATTATTTACAAAAAATTATTTAATATTAATATCAATATTTCCTATTTATATAATAATTCATATTTATATTATTGGGTAAATTGATAAATTAATTATGTATATAGACAATAATAATTACTATGGTGAATAATAAATTGGTTAAAATAAGTAAACTTAATTATCTAGTAGATCACAAATTTACTAATGTTTTCATTTGTAATAGCTGAGGTTTAGAGAGATCGTAAAATCCCACCTGTCCATTTTATAGAAATTCTGTGTCACCTAGTTTGAGAGTGACTCGCATTATTAAAAAAAATTAGTTATTTACAAAAAATCAACTTCTCCCCATTTTTATAAAGGAACCCCCTCTCTTTACCTTAGTGCACAGCTCAAGTAATTCATTTCAATTAAACCCTCAGAAATATATATCCAACCTCATTTTTGATATTATAGTGGTTATAGTCTTCTTAAAAGACATGGCCTATATTATTAATATGTAATCCAAATGAGGTTTCTTGAATAGAAGGTTGTTATCTATATTACGCTCCTTCTTTTTTACATCTTCTATTATATACATAAATTGTTCAAAAAATAGACAAATATAAAAAAATTAGTATATAAAGAATAATAATATTTTATTATGTCCTATTATTATATTTATACATATCTAACTCAATATAATGTTACATAAATCATTCTCATTTATGTAGGATGGATTCTCAATTCTCCAACATATGTAATAATGTTCTGTATCACTGGATTACATAGACTATAACAATGATTAAGATAATGAAAACAAATACTATAAGTAATATTTGATGATAATATTGAAAATTAATATATCATATACATACAAATTAGTTCACCCTTTATGTTAATGATGTCATCGCTCACGTGTACTTACAACCAACTATCTCCAAGAAGTAATTTAAGGAATTTCTGGTGTAAAAAATTATGTAATGGTTCTGAAAATGTATGTAATAAAAATATAACAATAATTACATTAATATAATTATATATTTGATGTATGTATATCCTATGAACATTAAATTGACATTCTGTTAAAAACCATGCCTGAGAAAATATGGTAATTAACAACAAAAACAATACCAATAATGAAATATTAATAATTAATGTGTGATAATATGTAATTATATGCTCATATATAACATAATAAATATTTATATTGTTTGTAATAAATTAATATAATCATTTAAACCATTATAAAGTGTATATAATACCAATTTTACATGTTATATAAAAAATAATACAAAATTAATGTAAATTTAGTTATCAATTCTTATTATTTTTTCTTATGGTATTTGTATTGATTATTATCATGTGGTATGTGTTTGATAACAAAATTTATTTATTTTTTATGTTAATTATCCATTTTAATTTATAAAATAATATTTGGATTAAAATTTTATTTTTGTTTTATTTCAAAAAATATATTTGTATTTTAATTTTATAGATATTATAAATTCATTTTTTAATCATCAATTCAATGGTATGATCCTCGTAACTGATTTCCTCTCTAGTTCAATTCCATTGAGACATATTTGTTACAATGAATCAATTAAATTTTATATAGTTTATATCATTACCCTTTGATATATTTTCTAGACGATCTCTTTATTCACGATGATTAACATTTCACTTCATGTCTATTTTTTTATGGGTTTATAATTTTAATATAACCATACAGCTAGTGATTCACTTTAGAATCTCGTTTTATATTACTATTAAAATCATTTATGGACTATTATAATATATCCTTAATAAACTCCATAAATGGTTCTATAACATATATAATAATACATTTTAATATGATTATTCCCATTATCCCTATCAATTTTACTTGAAAAAGACAAAAAAAATTAAATAAAAATATATGTTATTTCTCTGTTAATCAAATAGAATTTTTTCATTTTAATGTTTTTACAATCTATTTAACAAAAGTATTTTAATTTATAAAAATGATTCACTAAGAAATTACTTGTTCTAATTTTTTATTTTAAATTGTTTTCAATGGATCTTTTCAACTTTTATCTAAAAAAGATTTTTCAATGTTTTTTACAAAAATTCATAAGTAATTATTTTAACGTATATGGAAACAATGAATATCACCCCCAAAATATACATTTTATTAAATTTAGACTCTTCAATAATTTATATATCGTATTACAAGCAAACTGAATTATGAAATATTATTTTAATATCACTCATTTGTTTTAATTAAATCTCAAAGGTAATTATTTTATTAAATACCCTATATTCTCTATGAACTGATTTTCACCCCTTATCTCTTATTAATATTTTAGTCATTATATTATAATAAAACAATTATATTAATGGGATCATTGGACATGAAATTTCATTTAAATTTACATATTTTATATCCCATATATTTTTATTTTTAAAACCATATATCATTTGTGTGTATATTGTTAAACATTGATAGTTATTTTACTAACTGGGAAAATCATATAAAATCGTCAATATTTACTCAATCATGTTATTTATTAATAATTAGTAATCTTTATGAATTAAATAATTCAGTAAATATATGAGGAATGCATTGGATTTTAACTGATGGGTGAGGCAATGAATTATAAAATCCCCTTATTAATCATCATATCTAATGATACAAATTAGTAAGATAACATTTAATGGGGGTTTACACGTATTTTTTTAACTCTATAGGAACATGATTTCAATAGTATAGATATCATGGTGAAGGAGATTTTGAGGTATAATATTATGATATGTCTTCATTTAAAATTAAGTTATTATTATCCATGAAATAATTTAATTTATATTATCTATGGTTGTATTTTATTCTCAATTTATTTATTAAATGGAATGTTTATTAAAATATTTATCTTATAGTGTTGATTATTACTTACCAAGAAGATTGTGAGTCAGACAGACCTACTCCTAGTAAAATCAAATTAAAAATGATAAATAACATGCCAGGTCATCATGGAGCCACACTAAAATTACTAGTGTAAACTTACCTCAATAATAAGCATGAAAAAGACCAGAATAATACTCAGGTAACACAAAATACCATTGAGAGTTGACTTCAAAAAATACCCTTTTGGAAAAATATTTCAACACATAATTGAATTCGTGATAAAAATATGTGACTACAAGATAGAGCGAGTCAAGAAGTTGAAGGAGATTAGTCCAGACTGATAGAATTTCCAATGACATGTTCCTTGAACAATATTTCAGAATTTGTACTGCAACATAAGAGTCTAACTCTATCCATGAATCAAGCCATCCAAAATGGAAAACATACCTAATTTTATTAATTATAGCCTAGTTCTCTCCTTAAATAGAAACTCCATTGCCCGTAAAATTTATGAAGAACCATTTCACAAACCCCTGAGTGGTACAGAAGACACATCCACATCTAGAGGGTCATGGAGCACCAGAGGCTGCCACATCAACATTAACCATTACCCACTGTAGAATGGGTGGTATCCGTCAGATATAATTCACCATCAGTGGCTTCATCATCATTCCATTTTCACCACGAGACCTTAACAAAATAGGTTCAAAAACATCATTTCTCATAGAACAAGATCTGATTACAGAAGCCATTCAGATAGAAAAATTCATTGATAATACACCAGCATGAAATAAAATTTTTATATTATAGAATATTAGTTAGTTTCTTGACTTACATATGATTTCTAGAAAAGTAGCTACCACTGCTAGTAGAATATCATGGACCTTCTCAGTGAAATCAGCGTTGTAGATGGACTACAATAGTCCAACGACCAGTCGAGAGGAGAAACTGCATTGGAAATTACCTAGAATATAATACCAGAACCTACAAGAATATTTTCATGAAACAAATATGATAGTTATGGTTTCATCTACTTACAAGAAGAAATTGAATACTACAGTATGATATAATTCTGAATGTTGTAGCATAGCATGAAATGAGATTCTATTTTTCTATATTATCTAGATAAACAGTGATCGAGAATGAGGAATAAAAGCTTTATTGAAACACGGAACCCATTTTGGAGGATTTAGTGAACCACCATAAAGGGAATTATATCATTACGTTGTGGTGAAGATTCCATGTAGGTTGGGTATCCAAACTAGAACATCACAGTAATTAGAATAGTGTCTAGTGTTGTCCAGCCACAAATTAATGGATAGAATACCATAAATCCCCGGATCCTCTTAAAACACTACAAATATTTTATGCATAAGAGTTGGTGGAATGGTAACCACATCATCAACTGGTCGAGATAACTAAGTGGTAGTCCAACAATTCAAATAGGACTTCTTAAACACCACCCAATTCGATAAAGTCATAAAATCAGAGTTGGATAGCTTTAAAGCAATCCATATAGAGGATATGATGTAATTAACATACCCATTATACAATTTTCCAACAAATCTCATTGTTCAAAAATATATAGAGGAATCATAACATGAAATAAATTTCTAGGTGAAATTTTTAATCAATGTGTCATGGCATCAAATGATATTTTAATTCCCATCCCACAATGTTGTAATGGTTTGATATAGTCTTTCCTGGAAACTATGACCAGTTTCTTCCTGTAAGTTGAGCCAGTCCATATGATGATTCGGAATCTACTACTTAGTTGTTTAATCCGAGATAAGGGCCACTTATATAGAGAAAAACAGTAAAAAAAACTTTTATGTAATGACTGAATTGACCAATAATATTCTCTCTACATGAGACATATTTTTCCCGTTATAGCTTGCCAACTGATTGGTGATTTTCAAGGAAATATTTTTTAAATTCCCCCTTTGACACTGGCCTCAAAAAGTGGTACACCAAGTTATGTAAATTTGGTAGATCATGTTTTATCCCCAAGAATCATTTCTATTATATTTTTCATTGATTTGACAAGTCCACCACCAAAACTCATAAACAATGTTATCCAATTAATGAATTAACCTAAAACAACTTCATATTGTGAGAAAATTCCTTTAATTAATGAAATGGTACATTTATCCACTCTTTGAAAGAGAAAAATGTCATCCGCATAATGTAAGTGTGACAGAGAACACAAACCCTTTCCAATTTGGATTCTATTATACCACACAAAATTAACATGATCAGCAATGCACCAACATAAATAATCTTATTAAATGGAAAAAAAGCATACTAAAGAGAGGATCACCCAACTTGACCCATAATGAGAATTAAAAAAATCCTCTAGGAGTTCCAATGACATAAATAAATAGCGTACAACTAGATATAATGGCTCAAATTAGATCAATGAATGTCTGTGAGAAACCATGATTTTGAGAATGGTGAAAATAATCTTCCCTCTGATGGTATCAAAGGCTTTTGAAATATCAATCTTCAAGGCCATGTGGCCATCATTATCCTTTCTCCTCATAACACCCACACACTCAAATAAAGTGGAAATGCATGTTTTTATATTTCTTCCTAGGTCAAATCCAAACTTCTTCCCAGAGGTAAACCACATAGAAATCTCACTCAATTGTGGATTCAAAATTTTACTAATGTCCTTTGGTACTTTTTTCCTAAAAGAAAAAAGTCTGAAATCCATAATGTCAATAGCATTTTATTTTATAGTGATTAATGCATCCATGATGGAATTCATGCCAAAAGGAATATATGATGTCCTAAACAATTCTGTCATAGCATTTTATACATCAGTATGAACAATGACCCAGTAAAACATGAAGAATTTATTGGTAAATACTTATAGACCAACTACACTATTAATATTCAATAAAAAGATGGATTTATGAATCACTCTTTCACTAAGGGTATAAAAATTCTCTTATTTTGATCATCTTCTTCTAGAAGGGTTAAATAAATAAATAATTTTGTTAAAATTTTCATTACTAGTGTATGAATAGAATTTCTAAAAATAATTTGTCACAACAGAAAAAATACCATTTTATGAATCAAAGGTATTCCCATAAATGCTAATCGCATTAACACTCATATTGTCATTTTCCATGTTTATGATAAAGTAAAAAACATGAATTTGTGTCCCCTTCCATAATCCACCAAATACTGATTTGATTATGAAAATGTTTTTCTTTTAGGGACAATATGTTTTCTAGACTTGAAGGTTCCAGTAATTCATATAGATTAGGAATCATTGGGGATATATTTGTATCATTACATCATAAAAGGTCATTTTCAGCCTCTCTAATGTCACCATATATATAGGATAATTATTCCTTACTCCACTGATTCAACTTTTACATAACTAATTATAGTTTACAAAATAATAGGTGGGGGGGACTCCCCAAGTAAACAAATTTCAAAGAATCCAAAACAATCTATCTTCACACAGGGATAACATCCCAAGATTTATTTAACATGAATGGAATGGGGGATGACCTTATATTGTAGAAATAAACATCAAGAGGTATGTGATTGTGATGAGAATGAAATATTGGTATAGTTCTCCTGGACACATCTATCGCCCTATTCATATCATCCACATGTATAACGAACTAGTCCATTTTACTACCATATCTCCCATTAATAGTTTACCAACTCCATGTATAGTCATCACAAGAAAAGTATCCTCAACAATACCAAATTTATTAATGCAATATAAGAGACCAAAGGCTGATGCACGACCAAAGGTATCACTTGTCCTTCCATTAGGCGTTATGACAGTATTAAAATCAGCATGGAGAACCCTAATGTTGGTAATACTCTCTAAAATATCAACTAAAAATTTCCAAAGTGCTATTGTTGTTGTATAAATATTCATGGTATAGGAAAAAGATAATGAGATAGAGGAATTACCTATGCGATATTAAATAGTAATAGATTGGAATTCAGTCAATGAATAATTAAAAATAAAACATTCATGTTTATTCACCCACGAGAATTCGGAATTTCTAGTAATTTTATTGTTTGCAATAAGAGAATAACTCCTAGAAGCCCATTTAAAAATATCTAGATCTCAAAGTTCAATCATGGTTCAGTAATACAAACAAATAGTTCAATTTTCGTTATAATATGATTCTTATGGGATATAACCATGATAGGATTTCGAATCCATTGATAGTTCTAGATGTGAATCCTCATTTTTGGACCTGATCCTAGTGTTAAGAAAATCATTGATATGTTTTAAATCATTATTAGAGGAAATAATTATAATACAAGTACAACTATCTACCATTTGATCATCAAATATAGGGATAATATCATCCCCACATTATTTTGCAGGGAGAATCTATGGTTCGAATCCACTTGAGAAGACAACAGACAAGAAGGTCATATAATTTTTTGCATCCTTTGAAATTTTCACTTGTGAGATGGCCCCGGGTAAGCAGAGACAAAACATGGATCTAAAACATTATAAAAATCTGTAACCAGTCCTACATCACGACATTCAATTATAGGGTGATCAGGGTAAATAGTAGGATCTACACCATGTCCTTCACCAGCCTCTGCCACATATTGATAAGTAGAATTATCAGTATCACTAGGAGTCATGACAAGGGCAACAGCTTGGCTAGGGTCTGCATCCTGAATTTTTCTCCCTTCACTTGCCTTAATGAATCCCCATTGTAAGGGACCACAACAGGAGTCACTGATCAATCAGATATATGAATTCCAACATGGCCCATGACATGTTCCTAAGAATTATTATCATTATCATCACTTAATTTATTACCATTAATAGCAGCTTACTCTAAGGAACTCCTATACAATGTGCCTCCATCAACAACCATATCACCTTTAACAGTGGATCTAAGAGGATCATTAGTATATACCTTGGTAGGAGTGGTATTTGAACCCTCCATAGAGGCCATTTCCTTACTCCTGATATTCTTATAGTGTTCATCATTAGGACCCCGAACCTTACAAAGGATGCATATCTTATTTCTGTTGTACTGAAGGGAAATATAACCTAAGAAATGATTGGTTAGATAGATCATATGATTTGCCTCATAGTTTATAGAAAGAGTGTGACTGTCATCTTTGGTGGTAAACACCACTTCCTCAACTAAGGAAGTAGACATGTCATCCTCATTTAGTATTCTCACATAATTCCCAATGGTATGATTATCATTCTATTTATCAATCATAAGGGGATTACCAAAAGACAATGAAATGTCTTAGAAAATTTGAGTATTCCAGTAAATCCAATTCAAATATCATACTTGAATCCATGTTTTTGCAGAGATGTTTTTAACATTGTTAGGATTGAAATTCTGGTCCCATTCATGAATTCAATGGAATCTCGGATTTAGGGCGATCAAGCCGAGACCCAAGGAGCGCCTCATGAACTCATCTAAAGGAAATTAAATATGATAGATCTCACTACACATTGATGTCTTATTCCATTCATAAAACCCCCAAATTTCATCAATCATCTCATTGAGATTGTTGAACATCCATGGATTGACCCCTTTAGGGGTGACTACCGATGAAATAATTAAATAACAAAATACGATAATAAATTACTCAACTACAATTTGATTCACAGAGACATGTGCAAAACATCCTTTTTAATAACTCTTCCTGAGGATGCAGACTCACAATATTGAAATGATATGTTTCATGCACCATTATGAGCATCCACAATGTTCAGATTTGACACATTTACCTCTTGAAGAGCATCCGACATTTTAATTGAATATAGAATGAAAATATCCATATGACCAACACAATCCAAAACCACATTTTGATGACCAGATTGCCTTCCTGATTCTTTAGTGAGAAAAAATTCCACCAATTTAGTGTTCTTACCAACTTCACCTCCATACTCAACCATCATCCGACTAATTTATGATTATTCCTAATTTAGATTTTATATGTTCTATTATACTTAATTCATTTTGAACCATTTTTATCACCATTATTTTTATTTATATCCCTTGGATATGCATAACAAATCATTGTATTATTTCATGGATGGAGAATATTTACTTTCACAATGGGATAAGTTATGTTTTCTAATGTAATATGAAACTCAAATATATATCAAGATTACCAAGACTACTATTATATTTGGTCCAATTGGACAAACAATATTTTATATTATGGAATTATAATAATGTAACTAGCAGCTCTATGATAACAGAGTAAGGGTATTTTCATATTACATTACATTGGGGTAAATATGATTATATAATAGTATCCTTATATTTTTCTGAATTTAATTTTTACAAAAATAATATATTTTTCAAAACTATTATAAAAAATTATTCATGGGTGAATTTTGAAAATCTGATATTAGAACAAATATTTATTTTTTCAATATAGTTATCCATATATTAGAATTTTCATATTTTAATAAAAATAAATATTTATAGGAAAATACTTATTTGAGAATAATAATAAATTTCTATCCTTATTAGGACAATATTATATGTTATTAAATTAAATTATAATTTTAATATAGAAATTGATATTTAATAGTACTTTTATATGAAAATAACATATAATTCAAAATTTATGATTTTAAGAAAATAAATTGGTTAAAACAACAAAATTTAGAAAAATTAATATTTTATTATCTTTGTATCGATGAATTTTTTTTATTGTTATTATTTAATGATTGGTAATGCAAGAATAAAAGGGAAAAAATAGTCATTATTTTTAAAAATTAAAAAATAAAAATTCATATTAATAGGATCTTGATATACAACCCCTTATTACAGTAGCATTCCCAAAGGGAAAGGTGATTGATGGTGATGCTTCTATTGGGTGGGTCAACAAAAATGGTTTGGTCTATGATCAAGATAATCTTGAATTTTTTCAATAAACGATTTCACTCATGCTCCAGTTAATTAATCTCAAATTGGGATTACATAAGATAAAATCATAGTGATCTTATTTTAATTAGATGTTCAAATAAATTCCATATATATGGTACAAACTTACAGTTCAAATCCATCAATTCATCAGTATGTGTCGATTTTATCGTAAACATTATTATTCAGAAAAATTATTGACCACATTATAATTAGTATATTATTAACGGTTATGATGATTTATGGTCTATCATATATGACTGGTTCTATTTTATAACAATACAAAATAAACCACATTATTGCATGAGTTTTCTATATCAACATTAACAAATATTTAATTTATTCAATAAAAGTGAATTTCTATTATAAAGGATTGTATCATTACATTATTACCCCCATTATAAATTTTAACCAAGAAATTTCATACGTACGCAATAACATATGAGGGTACTTCTGTTTCATCACCTCTTCTTGTACCCCTCCATTATTTGGATTCTTTGGGTTTTCCCAATGTAATTTCACCAGGTGAGTTTTCTTGTTTAAATAATTATTGTCTACAATATCCTAGATCATCATTGGATAATCCATGTATGAATGATAATTCAAAAAGGGTTCCACCAAAGTATTTAGTACATGTGGGGGGTATGATATGTACTTCTTAAATAGGGATTCATTAAACACATCAAACATTTGAGATAGGTTAGGATGGTGTTCTAGTCAATATGAAATAGATACGATGTGGTCATGAATCTAAAAGGGTTATATTTATTTGGGACCAATCAATCCATTCTACCTAAAACTACTAACATTCATACAATGCGATATTTGAAGGATCACCTTATATCTGACAACAACCTATATTTGTCATTAGTTCTTGTATATATATATATATTTTTAATCAATTTTTTGTGAACATAATATGATGTTCAATGTTTTGAAACTTCTATTTCCTAAATTTTATATGATAAAATTCTAATGGATATAACTATTCAACATCATTAGAATCATTTTGGTGTATGAAGACACTTACTATTTAGAGTATCATAATGTTCCATCTGATTGCATTTATGAAAATTACTACTTTTAAGATATATCCACTAGAGGAAGTTAATGACCCCAACGCCCTTGTAAATCCACTACGCATTATGTCAATATATTCACAATAGTTATTATATTTCTTTCATAATAATCATATAATTGAAGCTGATATGAAAAAAAAATGAATCAACTTTTTATCCGTAACTTTTTGAAGGATTCTCCAAAACATCATGCTAAAACTACAATATCAACAAGAAGATTTTGAGAATGGAAATCCATAAAAACATTATGTAATCCCAATATTTTAGTAAATAAACATTTTTTTAAATTGTATAAAACATATGATATTTTAAGGTTTAGATTCTTCAAAGAATATCAATTAATAAATAAAAAATAAAAAATTATTATAAAAAACTTGATAGAATTATTAATTGTTTCATCATATGTACTTTTACTATGTCTTATAACAAGTGGACAAACATTAAAGGAAGGGGTGATAAAAATTCCTAGTAATGTAAATCAAGGTAAACACTCTACATGTGACCATGAGATATATTAATAAGAACATGAGTAATAAATACATGAAAAAATAAAAAAAGTTTAATATCATAATAGAATAACATAAATAAAAACATGAATATGTATCTAAATCATTTAAATTATACATTCATAAGCATTTCAATAATTATTGTCACCGATGTATCAAAAAAATTACAAACTTTATTCAGCAAGGTATTATAAAAAATTCCATCTCTTAGGATTAAATTCTTTACATAATGAATTAGAGATCATTCGGGAAAAAACCATAATATATATTAATTATCGTAATCCACATTAATCATAAACAAAAATTTCATAACTAAGTCGTGTAGAATAATTAAAACGTGTTTCATATCAAAATCATGTAATTTCAAATATTCTATTAAAACGTGATCATTAAGTAATTTTTAATCCACAGAATGGTTATGGTGTTTTTATGTATGTCATTAATTGAATAAAATAAATACTTTTTAAATCTTCATTAATATTCCATGAAAATAACTATGATTGTGTATTCAAAAAAATGAAATATAAAGTGACATCATGTGGAGACGATGACAATTTTTAAGAAGTAAAATTGGTAGTGTAATAGGTATAAAATCTAGCTTTAGAAAAGGGTGAAAAGATATGTAAAAGGGTATACCATTTATATGAAAACATTTTATATTAATGTAATGAATAAAAATTAAATAATAAATACTTAATATATTATTCATGAAGAAAAATGAAAAAAAGAGTCTCTTGAAACTAATTGAAAAAAAGGATATTTCATGCACCCTGAATAGTTACTACTAAAACATGAGGATTGGGGCCTTGGGGGATTTTAGAATCATGGTAGGACTAATTTTAAGAATTAATATGTCGTAAAACTATAATTAATTCATATAGGTAGAATTTGGTGTGAATGGAAATAGAGAAATGGATGGGTATTTGTTGAAAAATTGGAGGGATTGTTTATTAGTTTCCAAATATAGTACTTGTAAAATAAGGTATGGGTAAATGAAAACCCATGGTGTTGGTCATGGTTTTTTACCATTATATTAGAAAATTTGGTATCAATTTATATAATTTCAATCCACAAGATTGTACCATCATTTTATTTAACATATTTTTGAATGGAAAGTTATTGTTTTTACAAAATAACAATTTTAAAGTTATTGTTTTCATTTAATAATTTGAAAAGTAAAATATATGTTTTGAAATTGATTAAAATATATTTAAATAAATTATAATTATAAAATAACATATATTAAGTTTCCTATTTTGGTTAATTAGTTATTACATTAGTATAACAAAATTATTATAACATTATCATTCCAATAAACAAAAATCGTTTTTCTACTAATCATGATAAAATAAAGTATTTTTAAAAATTATCATAAATTAACCCTATCCTCATTTTGACATGATTATTTAAAAATGATATTTATTATATCATAATAATTATTTAAATATTATAATATTAGCTACGAAATAAAAACATCATAGTTAAAAATAATAGCAGCTAAAAAATGAAAAGTAATATTTAAAACTTTTGAAAAAGTTTTTGTAATTTATTTTTAAATATAAGTTTATTAATCACACCATTTCATTAAAATAAACATTATTCACATTACATTAGTTTATTATTATAATAATATAATTTCTTGAATAGTATAATCTTTATCTAAAAAATCAATTTAACAAATTCTATCTCTATTTTATTATGAAAAAATATTCTTGAAATGGAAATAATGGAATAAAATTTTTATTAACATAGTGGAATTAAATATTATGTAAGTATGTCCTCAAAACATAACCCGTTATTAAACCCTCATATTATATAAACTTACGGTGTGGAATTTTTGTAGTTAGATGGGGTGCCTTGGCAATCATCACCCGAGAGGTAACATTATCTAACTTGGATTTCTCTTGTATGTGATTTCATTCAAGCATCACTTGTAGAATATCATATTGGAATTGGTCAAGGTATATTCATAGTCTTGATACCTTCCTCCCATGTTCATGATGATTGGATTCAGAGATAATTACTCTACTGTTTGAGTCTATTTTCCATTGCTTCTATATCAATTTTAATTTATAAAAATTTTACTTGTATTCTCTAATTATAATGTTAAAATTATTATCTAAAGCATAGATACCAATGTTCCTCTTTACCAATGTTAATTATTAAACAATTATCATAATTTTCCAATGAAAATATTACTATTAAAAATTGGTTGTCACATTTCCAATTATTCTCATGTAATTATTTATGTGATATAGTTTTGTGGAGTAACAAACTAACACACTTTTTCTCAAGAAACAAATATCATTAATTTTTTTACCCTATTAAACTTTTAAGGGTCATTATCCATGGAATTTACACACATTCAGTTAGTGGAGAAAAGGTTTAGGTACTTCTTCCCCATTTTCTCCTCTAGTTCCCATATTGCTTCTTCATATTTATTGTTCCTCCAAAACAACTTTTTATAGTGGGTACTCTTGTTTCATGGAACATTGTCTCTATAGTACAAGGTACATAATACATTATCCCTGTAATAGATTTCATGTTCCAGTTGTACAACTTTAGGATTCATTACATGTGATGGGTCGGGTTTTTATTTCCTTAAGAGAGATATGTGGAGTACATCATGAACATGAGATGGATTTGGTGGAAGTCCTTTCCAATAAGCCACATGTCCTATATGATTAAGGATTTATTAGGGGCTAATGAAACCGGGGTTAATATTTCCTCTATTACTATACAACATGAATATCATCCAATGTGATATTCCATGGAACACTTTGTCACCCACAACAAACTCCAATCCCCTTCAACAACTTTATGTATAGATCTTATTCTAACTTTGATAATCCTTTAGGTGTTTTTTGATGTTCCCATACAACATGAATCACTTCTATGGTGATAATCTAATGAATACAATGTCACTAGAATCAAACTCATATACAATTCTATGGCTACCAGTAGATATCTTCTTATGAATCTGGGTATCTTTAATATTGTTTTAATAGGATGAACTTTTTTTGTCATTCCTTTCATAATATTAGCCCCAAGGATCTTTCTCTCACCAAAATGACCCAAAAATTTAGTATTTCAAAAATCTGTTCAGATATAGAGCATTATAAGTTTCCATTTGAATTATAAAATTAAATTTAGTGTTGTATGGGAACAAAAATAATGTGAGATATTGATCCAATCAACCTTTGAATTCCATTGATCATGTCCTCCTTATTTCAATGATTTATTGAATAGTATTTTCAGACTGACCATCAGTTTGGGGGTGATACGCCATACTAGAATTCAATAAGGTACATAGAGAATGATGAATACATCTATAAAATGTTTATGTCAACCCTTGACCATGATTAGAAATAATAGAAAGATATACCCCATGTAGCTTTACCAGTTCTATTACATATTTCATGGTAAGAGGATCAAGGGACCAATCTTCCTCGATAGGGAGGAAACATGTTTTCATGGTGAGACGATCCACTGTAACCAAAATCACATTTCTTCCATTAGATGTTATTTGGAGTCCATTCAAATATTTCTTAGTGATATTTTCCCACATCCCTAATTTTAATGGTGGTAGTTGTAATACCAATTTATGAATTCGTCTCTATACCATCACTTTTTCACAATCCATGCACCGTGTAGTCTAGTGGGAAATCTCCATTTTCATGTTATCCCAGCAGTATTAATAATTGAGGACCAGAAATATTTTTTCTGCTTTTAAGATGTAGTGATAATGTATAGCTGTTAGCTTCATCCAATATATCCTTCTTTATTATTGGATTATATAGAACAAATATCCTTTTATGAAATTTCAGAACATCTTCTTGATTGATTATGAACAATAAAAACATCACATTCTACACAACATCAATTTTTTCTTTAAAAAAATGATATTATAGTTCAACATTTTATATCATATCTAGTAAAGATGGAGGGGAAAGATATCTATTCCTTTACTATTCCCATCTCTGACTTTAGTAGGTCTTTAATAATTGGATATCTATAAATCCGCATCATTAAAACCACAATAGGGTTTTTTCTAATTAATGTATCAAGAACATTTTTTCTCATTCAGGATGAGAATAAATTGATCAATCACAGTTTTCAAGAAGCTCCACTCATCTCTTCTGTGACATTTTCAATACCTTTTGTGTGAAAGTATACTTCAAAATTTGGTTGTTTGTGTATATATAATATTTCTCTCCATAATTATATGTACCTATATATATTTAGAGAAAATACAACCATTGACTACTATAATTCATTAATATGATATTTATTCTCCTGAGGCTTCAATTTTCAGGTTTCATAAACAGTAACCTTATCAATTTTCATGAGGATGCACACAAACCAATTTAGATATTAATCAGTAAATATTGATGGATTCTTCTCTGATTGATGGTTGAATTAAAAAGGGTGTAGTAACTGACCTATTCATAATCACTTAAAATCATTCTTCCCCCTTAATTTTTAGACGATCTATTCCCTTTTTATAGTTAAATTGGTCAGTGGAAAAGAATTTCATGAAACGTTTTTTCACAAAACTCTTATTATATCATACAAAATGATGGAAAAAAGAATCCCAATTACAATTTTAGGATGAGGCCACTCCTACATAGCCCTTTTCTTCATTGGTTCGACTAATATTAATTCGTTTGTTACAATATACTCCAAGAAAAATATATTTTTTAATTTTAATTCACATTTACTACAACTTCAATATATTCTCTCATTTTTGTTTATTCTATTATAACCCTTTTATGATCCTCATACTCCATGTGACATTTATAATATATAAAAATATCATCAATAAAAAATTCAACAATGTTTTACACATTGTCCTAATATACTATATTCATCAAATATATAAATATGTCATGAGAATTTGTCATGATGAAGGGAATTACAATAAAATCAGAATTACCATATCATTATTGGAGGGTAGTCTTCATAATATATTCTTTCTTTACAATAAATATATCATATGTATATTGAAGATAAATCATAGAGATTAATTGAGCCACAGAATGATGGTCAAATAAATCTATAATTCACAGAATACAATGATTTTCATCACTATGATCCCATTAAGTTATATATAATCAATAAGTATCCACATGGATCCATCTTTCTTTTTCGAAAATGGAATAGATTCTCCCCCAGGAAATAAACTTTGTAAGATATAACCCTTCTCCAAAATAATCATGCTGTTGTATCATTAATTCCCCTATTTTCACATTTTCCATTCTATATGGGGTTTTTTATATCATATTGGATCTTTGAATTATTTAATGGGTAACTATACCTATTTATTTGTGTGTAGGTACATGAAACAACTTATGATGGGAAGACTTTCTATCCATATAATCTCACTTCATTCCTCATGTTCCCTAATAATTTATATAAATAGGGCTATGGTAGGTTCTTATTGGAAATAAAGAAGTAGATATATTACTATAATGAAAAAATCTATTTTATGTCAATTGAAAACTACTAATATTTACTTACTTATATGGTTCTTATTTCTATTATACATTAAGAGCCTTACCATCCCAAGAATAATGTCGAATTCTAGAATTGGAATGACTACTATATTTACAATGATATGATTCTCCCCACTAAAAAAAACTATAGTTTATATTCACTTTTTTCTCAAATATAATACATACAAGAGTATTTAATGATATTTATACTTATATAATATTAAGAATTAAATCTATATTCATTAAAAACATGGACGAAATAATGTAATGAATAGAAACATAATCAAACAAATTACAAGCTACATTTCATAGATCAAGGAGAGTAACTGACACAACTTCATTTGGAGATTCTATATGGATAGTGATTCCATTACTTCTCCCTTTTCCAATGAAAAACTTGATGGTGATCCACATCCATTAACAACATATTTGGATAGAGATTGGCAATGTTCTAATGATTTAAACATTTGATGCTTTGGAATTCAGGATGGTCATGCACCATCATCCCTTATTTTTTATTATTAGGATGTTTAGGCATCACTTCACTATGGTAGTTATGAGAAATACGAACATAGATTTCTGACCTATAACATTTAAAACTTTCGATAAATCAATTACCAAAATTCCTCATCCCACATTTATTGCATGTGTGATGTTTCAATTTGTTCCTCCTCCTTGATTAATAATATTACTTTGTTTGCTTGTCTCCATTGATCTTTTCTTTACATTAGATATATCAAACCACAAAATATCTACAATACCAAGTTCAACCTTCATGGACATATAATAATCTCATCAATGGAATAAATGACTCATTTTTTTAGATTGTTCTATATATATAGTCTTAGTCATTTTAACAACATATCATCATTTTTTATTAGGTTCCATGAAAATGATAGAGGTGTAGGTATACAAACTTGTAACGTTCATCTAGTAGATTCCCAAATACTCATTTTACTTCCAAATTAGGTCTAGAATTTCCCTCTATAGTTTGTTTCTCCTCAATTGGGTGAAATAGTTTTTGAAAAAGGTTTTCATTAACACTTTCCACTCAATATGAATGATCATTATACAGTGATCCATGTTTTTTACAAGTTTCTACCAATTTATAGTATCTCCCTCTAAGAAATACACATCCTGGGTTATATTAACATACAATGAACAATGGATCATGGAAATGATTTTTTCTATAGAGGATATCTATTGTTCAACAATCAATAGGTTATTAGATAAACTGAAATAAATTGTTCATTAATACATAACGGTCTCAATGGAATGTTGTTCCCTTTGAGGTGAATCGGGTAACTATTCTTAAGATATGTTATTTCTCATAATATGTGTATTTGGGTTCATAATTATCATGATGTTTTCCATTTTATCTTCTATTAGAGGTTTGTTAGCACAAGGGGCATTGGTCTCACCATTTATACATTTCCACCTATGTTATTCCAATTTCTAAAAGAGTAAAATCTTTGTTAGAAATGTGTTTCTTTTTATAATTTAATATTTTATAATGGAAATATATTCCTAAAAACATGCGTAAATATGTTATTCATTAACAACTGTTATATTTTCAATATAACCTTCATAATAGTTCATAAGAATATTTTTATTATCCCAAAATATCACTTGCGAGTGTTAAACAATGAGTGATTATAGAATCGTTTTCAGGAACCAATTATCTTTTGGGTGTAGATTAATGTTTTGTTTTTAGGTTATACGCACATATACAAATGTACCAAACAAGGATTTTTCTCTTTGACGCCACAAACGTAATAATTCAACTAAATACTAGAATGTTTTCCTATTTTACAACTTCTATTTTGGTTCATCCTATGGTTTTGAAGTAATTATTTTCATAAATAACTGAACCATCCGTTAATAAAAACTATGGAATTCCACCTTTTTTACATTAACATTTCATGACATTGTATGAAAAGGATATTTTAATGCTTATTTTCATAGATACGTGCTACGTAATATAATAAAATATAAAGATGACAAATAAAAAAAGAAATGACACTTATTTTTTTCATTCACGTACTTTTAATGTATCTAAAATCCTCAGGAAAAAAATTATTGAAAAGGATTTGAAAAAGGCCTATTGGGAGAAATAAATGTAAACCGTTGACATCTGACCATGAAAAATATCAATATGAACATGAGGAAAAATTTCATGAGAAAAGGAAAAGGGGAATATCACAATTAAATAACATAAATACTATCATTTTTATGTATAATTGAAATTTCAATGAGCCATTCATAATAATATCACCAATGTTTATCACCAATTTTTCGAAACAATTGACAATTTTAATCACCAAGGTATCATATACAATGTAATCACTATGGAATAAATTCTCTATCTAATACTTTAATGAAATATTATGGTAAACCCCTAATATTTTAGAGTTAATATGTTCCACATATTTTATAATAAAATATTTCATAAATAACTTTTACTGAATAAAAGAAAATTGGTTTTTTATCTTAATATTGTAGATTCATATGTTCTTTAAAAGAGGAAAATTATGACATCTTAAACCCACGGAAAGGAAATGATGGTATTATGTGTATAATTAATTGAATAAAATAAGTCATTACCACCTCTTTTGAAAACCACTAGAATGAATGAGGGTTGGCTATAAAAAAAACAGATTTCATGAGGATATGAGAGAAATTTTGAGAAGTAAAATTGGTATCCTAATAGGTATAAAACCAGGATTTTGGAATGGGTACAAGGAGAGTTTATAGGGTTCTACCATTGATAAAATATAATTTGGAATTAATTAAAATAAGACAAAGTAAATAATAGATATTTACCATAACATTCTTAATACATTTGAAAAAAAATTGTTCATGAAATGAAGATAAAAGAATAATGTTTCCTTACCTTGAATTGTAACTCCTAAAACACATAGATTTGGACCTTTGGATAATAAATACTCCTTGGGTGAATCCATAGGCGGTTATAATGTAATATATTTTTGTATTATGGATTGGTAATGAACATAAATGTGTAAATTGTCTTGTATTTATAGCACTAGTGGTATATTTTTTTTTTGTTTCCAAATATAGGCCTTCAAATCCTAGGTAGTGGTAAAATAAATACCATGGGACCTCCCATGGTATTTTCTTACAGTATTGGACAAATAAAAATCCGTTTATGTTATATTATTCCACAACGGTCTACAATAATTTCATATTACTTATTTTGTAATGGGAAATTAATTTTTTCACAAAATGACTTTTTTAATGTTAAAGTTTCAATTTTATAAATTGGTAAGTAAACTATATATTTGGAAATTGATTAATATAGTAATCTGTTTATGTAATATCATTTTCTTATATTATAATATTTCCCTAATGTTATTTATTTTATATGATATTTTGAGTAATATGTTTTTCTAATTTTATGTCTTATTTTTAATTTATTTATTTTATTTACGTCTTGAAAACATAAAAATAATTATTTATTCTCACATCAACAGTGTTGTATTTGTAAGGTATTTCAATTCAATTTCTATTCTATTTAGACATAATTATTATTATGAACCTTTTTAATTTTCCATCTTGTATATACTACCACATTGATGAATTTATGTTTGTTATATATATAGTCTTTATGATTAATGTTTTAATTCAAGCCTATTGATTAAAGGGTTTAAAATCTTAAGTTCACCAAAAGGATTTTAATTTACGTTGTTGTCTAATCTTTTTGGGATTTCACTTATTATCATTGATGGAATAATTGAAAATATCCCTCATAAACTCTGTTAATTTTACAATACAAAGGATATTTAATGATATTTCATAACTTTTTTAATCTTTTAAACTATTTGGTACTTGAATAAGTGATTCAAATGACTAAAATTAAAATTAATTTTATTTCCCTTTAAGCAGGATATTTTTTTCATTCATGTTAATGTTTACCAAAATGTCATTGAAAAATATATATTATATACTCATATTACATAAGAAGTACACTTTAAATTATCCTTAAATTTTTTAAATGTTTTTTACATAATCTATCTACTATTTCCATAAATACCCATTTCTTAAATTATTTTCGAAATTATAAAAAAATGTTATTATACCGTTTATTGCAATAATAAATATCCCATCAACGATAACAATTTTATTATGTAATTCATGTTCTACAGGTTTTCAATGTATATAAAAAGAATAAAAATTTATGATCAATAATTTTAATATTTCACTTCAATGATAATTGATATTCAAATGTATATGATTTTATTATAAAATATATATTCACTATGAATTGATGGTCATCTTTTATCTTTTAATTTCATTTGTGTTAGGAATATTCTCTTAAAATATTTACTTTCATGTTATCAATGGAAAATTTGTTCCACTTAATAATATATATATTTTTCACGGATATGACTATTTCATAATCACCATATATTTTCTACATATGGTGTTTTACATTAGTTTTTAATTTATTGATAGGGGAATTATTCAATCATATGTTTTATTCACTCAAAATAGAAATTTATTAACATATAATACTTTTTTGAATTATATTTATGATTTAATATATGAAGAGTTATTTAAGAATGTATTGATGGATAGTACTCAGAATTATATATCCTATTGGTTTATTGACTTGTCATATGTGATAAATTAGTATGTTATCATTAAAGAGATTTTACTAATAGTTTCAAATTAAAATTGTGAATGGTCTAAATATTATAGATATCGTGATATTTAGTATCTATAAATCCTATATGATGCATTTAATTAATATATAATTTAGTTATTATTATGTAATTGTTCATTATATTGATACTATCCATGGATTCATTTTGTTATCATGTTATCAATGAAAATACATGTGTCATAGTTATATAAATTTTCATATTTACTATTCCTTATATACTCGTGATATAATCCACCATATTAAAAAATTAATGATTATTTAATACCAAGCACATTTTTTTCCTTTTCCCCAGTATATGAATAATATGTATTTGAATGTGTTCAAGGATATGTAATTTTTTTCATTATGTCGTAATTTAATTTTTTAAATGAAAATTGAAAAACAATTATTTACTAGATTACAAAGGATAATAAAATATTATATCCATTGGGATGTGATCTTTTATATTTATGATAATGTAAATAATTAACCACTTGTTCAAGGGTATAAAATTTGGGTCATTCAAATTATTATCAATGAATTTTCAGAATAAAACTTTAGGAACCAAATATAAAAACTAATGATTAGGGGATAAAGAAATATAATTGAATTTTAGGATATATATAGGGTTAAGATAATATATTAGTTCTTTGGTAAGAGAGATATTATGTGTTATTCCATGAATTAAATCCTTCATTGAATATTATAAATTGGTGTGCATCTAGAAATGTTTTCCAAGGGGTAATAAATATGAAATGGATGCATCAAGCATTGACCAGATCATAACCTAGTGCATGGGAAAAGGCCTTCATAGACACTTAGTTTGATACTCTAATTGGATATGCCTATATTAATAATTTTCATTCATTAAAAAATGTTGAGAGTTATTTTATTAGATGTTTAAAATGAATGACCGAGGTTAAACCTAATATGTTATATTTAAATTAATGTTTAAATATTTAAAAATCCTAGAAAATGTTATATGTAATACCAATGTTTTTATTTTTTTCTAAGGAAAAAATATCAATGGAAGAAATCAAATTAAATCATGTAATAGTTTAATATGATAGACAATATGGTGATTATGAGACAACAAATTTGATTATTACTACAATGAAAAATATCTTTATTATTTTTAGTTATATTTCCAAATATATGATTTGAAACTTATATGTAATATAACAATAGAATTATCTAATGAATAGAAGGATGAAGTCTACTAATATATCATGTGGTGGATTCTATAGAGAATTTAAAGATTGATTTCCTACAGGTAAGAAATATTGAATTTAATGATCGGGATAATTTCTCAAATTAATAGTAACATGTTTTATGTGTGGAAAATAATGGAATGTATAATGAATTGTAGTTGAAAAGTTAGTATTTCAATGGATAGAAACACAATTCATCCAAGAGATACTATTATTAATCATTTTCTTGAATGTGAGGAACATGTTAATTATCTGATTCAATCACCAAATTTAACGGTAAACTCTTAGACTATTTAATGTCCCATATTGATGTAAAAGGTTTCAATTAAATTTGTATTTGGAAACCATAATTATATTATTGAATTATTTTTAATTAATGGTATTTTAATAATAACAATCCTGAAATACTAATTGACTGTGTTAATTTTTTTACAAGAATATATATATTTATCTAGTATTAATTCATGAATAAATTTTATCTACATCGAACTAGGATTTAAAGGAGTATTTTAAGTTCACACTCTTATAAATTTATATTATGATTTTATGTGATGGTATTTTCTTGTTATCGATGAAATAAATCTAGCATTTATATATCTTGAGGGATAAGTATCCATTGCGAACAAAATAAAGTATTATTTTTTGATAAATTATCTATTTAAAAGATTAAATATATGTATGCCCATTAGGAATAATATTAAAAACTTCTATTATGCTAATAATATTAAATTTAGATTATTTGATTTCATAAAAACAACTTCAGTAGAAAAAAGTTGTTGTTAAAAATTTATTAGATGATTAATATTATTTTCTAGTATTTTAATCATATTTTTTAGAAAGGATATACAATAACATAGTTTAAGAAAAAGGACATCATGCATATCAGGAAACAACTCCTGGAATCTAGAATGGTCATCGGGTTGAACCATCAACTAAAAATAGATAATGGTGAATTTCCAACCATTGTTCTATGTGCTGTATGGTTAGTATTATTTGTTTTAACTTTGAAAATATTACAGATAGAAAAATATGTAACATATTATATATATTTTTTTTGGCATTTCTGTTGAGTTTTTAGATATTAATTCTTTATATTAGATAACATGTTCTAACTATTTTAAATTTGGTAAATATTTCGAGATAGATGAACGACCTGACTCTCCTTTTTGGATCCTGAATTATTTTAAAGGTAAATTATAGTTCATTGGGTATAAAAACAACTGTAATAGATATTCATTTATAATAGTAGGAAATGAAGGTTAAATTCATTGAAGCACCACCAAAGGATTAAAGTTTTTATATAAAATTAAAATATATCATGTAAGGATATTTTTTACTCTTCAATATCATGATTGTAAATTAATCTCCCAAAAATAAAAAAATGACATAGAAATAATTTTTTTTACATTTAAAATAATTTTTTATGTTTCAATGCTTATCTTAAACCTCATCTGTTTTTGGTATTTTTTTCTATCAATCCCCTAAAAAGTTCTATTCATGTTATTAATGATCTATACTAATTAAAATATTTAAAAACTATTTTATTTTGGGTCAATTTTTCCACCACTTAATTCTGCTTTCCAATTAGAATCCTAGTTTTTTTCAAAATTTCTTTATTACTTCCCATTATCACTTATCATGAATAAGTTCTAAATCAATTTGTATGATGTTGTCTTTCAACAATTTTATTTTCAGATGGAAAAGTCATGATTTCTAATCATAATATTAAATTCCTTGGTCACAATTTGAAGATCGTGTGGAGAATATAACACCCCAATAATTTACTAAAATAACATTGTGTTTAATAGCGTATACGTCATGAAACACCGAAAATAAGTAACCCATGAAATAATTTATTTTAATATGAAAATTATAACCAAGCTATTAATTTTTTTTCAGGAATTGAACTAAAATAAATATAAAAATTAAATGTTTTACTCATATATAAAATATCATCATTGGTTATTAATAGATTACGGATGAAAATAAAAAAAATTTAAGGTAAAATAAATATAATTTGAGATACTATGTTTATGAATATATTGTGTTTATATATTAAAGAATTAAATGAGTCACTATTTGTAAAATATTTTAATTAAATTAAAATATAATATATTTAATAAAAAAATATCATTCATTTAGAATTATTCTAATAACTTGAGAAGAATTAATAATTTTTTCTACTTAAAAATTATTTTCCTAAAAATAGTTTCATCATGATTAGTGTAGAAATATTTAATATATCTTTTATCCAAGTATATTTATCTTATTTTAAAAAATTATACTTTGATCAAATAATGATAAAAATATCAATTATTTAATGTAAGATAATTTTTTAAATCAATAATGTTTGAATGAATTGTGGAAAAATCTAATTTTTATTGAAAATAAATTTTTTTATATAAAACATTTAAACAGTTTAATTTTTTTAAAAAAATTATGTTAATATTAATATTAAAATAAGATCAAATATATTATAAATATTCAAATTATTTTAATTTTAATCTATTTTACATTGAATTTGGTCATGAAATGACTTTTTATTTGAAAAAAAGTTTTCATTAGAAAACTTCATTATCTTTCTCGCTAGAAAGTTTAATCATAAAATAAATTGTACTAATTACATGAAATTGATATGATTACATAAATTATATATATTAAATTAGAATATTTAAAATTTGGGGTTAATTTCAATGACATATTTACACATCATGAATTTTAAATATATAAGAAATTAATTTTAAATTTTATGTTTAAAATATGGGTTTTCATGTTACATGTGATAATGTTAAAAATAAATCTCAACACACAAAAGAATATTATTTACAAAAATATATTTAATATTAATATCAATATTTCCTATTTATCTAATAATTCATATTTATATTATTGGGTAAATTGATAAATTAATTAGGTATATGAACAATAATAATTACTATGGTGAATAATAAATTGGTTAAAATAAGTAAACTTAATTAGCTTGTGGATCACAAATTTACTAATGTTTTCATTTGTAATAGCTGAGGTTTGGAGAGATTGTAAAATCCCACCTGTCCATTTTACAGAAATTCTGTGTCACCTGGTTTGAGAGTGACTCCCATTAATAAAAAAAATTATGTTATTTACAAAAATTCAACTTCTCCCCAATTTTATAATGGAACCCCCTCTCCTCACCTCAGTGGACAGATCAAGTAATTTATTTCAATTAAACCCTCAAAAATATATATCCAACCTCATTTTTGATATTATAGTGGTCATAGTCTTCTTAAAATACAAGGCCTATATTATTAATATGTAATCCAAATGACGTTTCTCGCATAGAGGGTTGTCATCTTCATTAAGCTCCATCTTTTTTACATCTTCTCTTATATCCGTAAATTTTTCAAAAAATAGAAAAATATTACAAAATTAGTATATAAAGAATAATAATATTTTACTATGTCCTGTTATTATATTTATACATTTCCAACTCAATATAATGTTACATAAATCGTTCTCATATGTGTAGGATAAATTCTCACTTCTCCAACAATGGTAATAATGTTCTGTATCACTGGATTACATAGACTATAACAATGATTAAGATAAGGAAAACAAATACTATAAGTAATATTTGATTATAATATTGAAAATTAATATATCATATACATACAAATTATTTCACCCTTTATTTTAATGATGTCATCGCTCACGTATACTTATAACCAACTGTCTCTATGAAGTAATTTGAGGAATTTCTGGTGTAAAAAATTAAATAATGTTTCTGAAAAAGTAAATAATAAAAATATAACAATAATTACATTAATATAATTATATATTTGATGTGTGTATATCCTATGAATATTAAATTGGCATTCTGTTAAGAACCATGCCTGAGAAAATATGGTAATTAACAACCAAAACAATACCAATAATGAAATATTAATAATGAATGTGGGATAATATGTAATTATATGCTCATATATAACATAATAAATATTTATATTGGTGTTAATAAATTAATATAATCATTTAAACCATTATAAAGTGTATATAATACCAATTTTACATGTTATATAAAAAATAAAACAAAATTAATGTAAATTTAGTTTTCAATTCTTATTATTTCTTCTTATGGTATTTGAATTGATTGCTATCATGTGGTATGTGTTTGATAACACAATTTCATTGTTTTTTTATGTTAATTATCCATTTTAATTGATAAAAGCATATTTGGATTAAATTTTTTGTTTAATATTTGTTTTATTACAAAAACTATATTTGTATTTTCATTTTGTAAATATTATAAATTCATTTTTTAATCATTAATTCAATGTTACGATCCTCATAATAGGTTTCCTCTCTACTTCAATTACATTGAGACATTTTTGTTACAATGAATAAATTCAATTTTTTATAGTTTATATCATTACCTTTTTATATATTTTCCAGACTATCTCTTTATTCACAATGATTAACATTTCACTTCATGACTATTATTTTATGGGTTTATAATTTTAATATAACCATACATCTATTGATTCACTTTAGAATCTCGTTTTTTTTACTATTAATATCATTTATGGACTATTATAATATATCCTTAATAAAATCCATAAATGGTTCTATAACATATATATTAATTAATTTTAATATGACTATTCCCATTATCCCTATCTATTTTACTTGAATAAGGAAAAAAATTTAAACAAAAATATATGTTATTTCTCTGTTAATCAAATATAATTTTATTCATGTCAATGTTTTTACAATCTATTTAACAAAAGTATTTTAATTTATAAAAATGATTCACTAAGAAATTACATGTTCTAATTTTTGATTTTTAATTGTTTTCAATGGATCTTTTCAACTTTTATCTAAAGTGGATTTTTTCAATGTTTTTTTACAAAAATCCATAAGTAATTTTTTTAACATATATAGAAAAAATGAATATCACCACCAACCTATACATTTTATTAAATTTAGACTCTTCAATAATTTATATATCATATTACAAACAAACTGAATTATGAAATATTATTCTAATACCGCTCGTTTGTTTTAATTAAATCTCAAAGGTAATTATTTTATTAAATACCATGTATTCTCTATGAATAGATTTTCATCCCCTATCTATTTATAATATATTAGTCATTATGTTATAATCAAACAATCACATTAATGGGATCAATGGACATGAAATTTCATTTAAATTTACATATTTTATATCCCATATATTTTTATTTTTAAAACTATATATCATTTGTGTATATAGTGTTTAACATTTATAGTTATTTTACTAACTGGGAAAATCATATAAAATCATCAATCTTCACTCAATCAAGTTAGTTATTAATAATGAGTAATCTTTATGAATTAAATAATTCACTAAATATATGAGGAATGCATTAGATTTTAACTGATGGGCGAGGCCTTGAATTATACAATCCCCTTATTCATCATCATGTCTAATGATAAAAATTATTAAGATAACATTTAATGGCGGTTTACACATATTTTTTTAACTCTATAGGAACATGGTTTCTATAGTATAGATATCATTTGTGAATGAGATTTTGAGGTATAATATTATGATATGTCTTCATTTAAAATGTAGTTATTATTATCCCTGAAATAGTTTAATTCATATTATCTATGGTTGTATTTTATTCTCAATTTATTTATTAAATGGAATGTGTATTAAAATATTTATCTTATCGTGTTGATTATTACATACCAAGAAGATTGTGAGTCAGACAGACCTACTCCTAGGAAAATCAAATTAAAAAATTATAAATAACATGTCAGGTCATCATGGAGCCACACAAAAATGACTAGTGTAAAATTACCTCAATAATAAGAATGAAAAAGACCAGAATAATACTCAGGTAACACAAAATACCATTGACAGTTGACTTCAAAATTTTCCCTTTTGTAAAAATATTTGAACACATAATTGGATTCGTGATAAAAATATGTGACTACAATGGAGAGCGAGTCAAGAAGTGGAAGGAGATTAGTCCAGACCGATAGAATTTACAATGACATGTTTCTTGAACAATATTTCAGAATTTGAACTGCAACATAAGAGTATAACTCTGCCCATGAATCAAGCCATCCAAAATGGAAAACATACCTAATTTCATTAATCATAGCCTAGTGATCTGCTTCAATAGAAACTCAATTGCCCATAAAGTTTACGAAGAACCATTTCACAAACCCCTTAGTGGTACAGAAGACACATCCACATCTAGAGGGTCATAGAGCACCAGAGGTTGCCCCATCTACATTAACCATTACCCACTGTAGAATGGGCGGTATCCGTCAGATATAATTCACCATCAGTGGCTTCATCATCATTCCATTTACACCACAAGACCTTAACATAACATGGTCAAAAACATCATTTCTCATAGAACTAGATTTGATTATAGAAGCCATTCAGATATGAAAATTAAATAGTAATACACCAGCATGAAATACAAGTTTGATATTATAGAATATTAGTTAGTTTATTGAATTACATATGAATTTTAGAAAATTAGCCACCACTACTAGTAGAATATCATGGACCTTCTCAGTAAAATCAGCCTTGTAGATGGACTACAATAGTCCAATGACCGATCAGGAGGAGAAACATCATTGGAAATTACCTAGAATATATTACCAGAACCAACAAGAATATTTTCATGAAACAAATATGATAGTTATGGTTTTATCTACTTACAAAAAGAAATTGAATACTATAGTGGGATAAAATTCTGAATGTTGTAGCATAACATGCAATGGGATTCTGTTTTTCTATATTATCTAGATATGCAGTGATCGAGAAGGAGGAATAAAAGCTTTATTGAAACATGGAACCCATTTTAGAGGATTTAGGGAATCACCATAAAGGAAATTATATCATTTCATTGTGGTGAAGATTCCATGTATGTTGGGTATCCAAACTAGAACATCACAATAATTAAAATAGTATATAGTGTTGTCCAACCACAAATTACTGGATAGAATACCATAAATCCCATGATCCTTTTAAAACAATACAACTATTTTATGCATAAGAGTTGGTGGAATGGTAACCACATCATCAACTGGTCGAGATAACTAAGTGGTGGTCCAATAATTCAAATAGGACTTCATAAACACCAACCATTTCAATAATGTCATAAAATCAGAGTTGGATAGATTTAATGCATTACATATAGAGGATATGATGTTATTAACATAGCCATTATACAATTTTCCTACAAATCTCATTGTTCGAAAATCTATAGGTGAATCATAACATGAAATAAATTTCTAGGTGCACTTATTAATCAATGTGTCATGGCAACATATGATATATTTAATTCCCATCCCACAAAGTTGTACTGGTTTGATATATTCTTTCTTGGAAACTATTACCAGTTTCTTCCCGTGAGTTGAGCCAGTCCATACAATGATTCAGAATCTACTACTTAGTTGTTTAATCTGAGATAAGGGCTACTTATATAGAGAAAAATAGTAAAAAAACATTTATGTAATGACTAAATTTACCAATAATATTCTCTCTACTTGAGACATATTTTTCCCGCTATAGCTTTCAAACTGATTGGTGATTTTCAAGGAAATATTTTTTAAATTCCCCCTTTGACACTGGCCTCAAAAAGTGGTACACCAAGTTATGTAAATTTGAGAGATCATGTTTTATCCCCAATAATCATAGCTATTATATTTTTCTTTGATTTGAAAAGTCCACCACCAAAACTCATAGACAATTTTACCCAATTAATGAATTAACCTAAAACCACTTCATATTGTGAGAAAATTCCTTTAATGAATGAAATGGTACATTTATCCACTCTTTTAAAGAGAAAAATGTCATTAGCATAATGTAAGTCTAACAGAGCACACAAACCCTTTCCAATTTTGATTCTATTATACCACATAAAATTAACAAGATCAAAAATGCACCAACATAAATAATCTTATTAAATGGAAAAAAGCATACTAAAGGGAGGATCACCCAACCTGACCCCTAATGAGAATTGAAAAAATCCTCTAGGAGTTCCAACGACAAGAATAGATAGCCTAGAACTACATAGAATGGCTCAAATTATATCAATGAATGTCTGTGAGAAACCATGATTTTTAGAATGGTGAAAATAATCTTCCCTCTAATGGTATCAAAGGATTTTGAAATATCAATCTTCAAGGCTATGTGGGCATCATTAGCCTTTCTCCTCATAACACTCACACACTAAAATAAAGTAGAAAGGCATGTTTTTATATTTCTTCCTAGGTCAAATCCAGACTGCTTCCCAGAGGTAAACCACATAGAAATCTCACTCAACTGTTGATTCAAAATTTTACAAATGTCCTTTGGTAATTTGTTCCCAAAAGAAAAAACTCTGAAATCCAGAATGTCAATAGCATTTTTTAGTGATTAATGCATCAAATATGGAATTCATGCCAAAAGGAATATAGGATGTTCTAAAAAATTCTGTCATATAATTTTATACATCAGTATAAACAATGACCTAGTAAAACATGAAGAATTTATTGTTAAATACTTATAGACCAACTACACTATCAATATTCCAGGAAAAGACGGATTTATGAATCACTCTTTCACTAGGGTTATAAAAAATTCTCTTATTTTGATCATATTCTTCTAGAGGGGTTAAATAAATAAATAATTTTGTTAGAATTTTCATTCCTAGTATATGAATAGAATTTCGAAAAATAATTTGTCACAACATCAACAATACCATTTTATGAATCAAAAATATTCCCATCAATTCTAATCGCATTAAAACTCATATTGTCATTTTTCCATGTTTATGATAAAGTAAAAACATGAATTTATGTCCCCTTCCATAAGCCACCAAATGCTTATTTGATTATGGAAAAGTTTTTCTTTTATGGACAATATGTTTTCTAGATTTGAAGGCGCTTTTAATTCTTATAGATAAGGAAAATTTGGGGATAGATTTGTATCATTACATCATAAAACGTCATTTGCAGCCTCTCTAATGTCACCATATATATAGAATAATTATTCCTTACTCCACTGCTTCAAATTTTCCTTAACTAATTTTAGTTTACAAAATAATAGGTGGGAGGGACTCCCCGAGTAAACAAATTTCAAAGAATCCAAAACAATCTATCATCATACAGGGATAACATCCCAAGATTTATTTAACATGAATGGAATGGGGGATGACCTTATATTGTAGAAATAAACATCAAGAGGTATGGGATTGTGATAAGAATGAAATATTGGTATAGTTCTCCTAGACACATCTATCGCCCTATTTATATAATCCACATGTATAATGAACCAGTCCATTTTACTAGCATGTCTCCCATTAATAGTATACCTACTCCATGTATAGTCATCACAAGAAAAGTATCCTCAAAAAGAACAAATTTATCAATGCAATATAAGAGGACAAAGGATGATGCATGACCAAAGGTATCACTTGTCCTTCCATCAGGCATTATGACAGTATTAAAATCACCATGGAGAACCCTAATGTTAGTAATACTCTCTAAAATATCAACTAAACATTTCCAAAGTTCTATTGTTGTTGTATAAGTATTAATGGTATAGGAAAAAGATACTGAGATAGAGGAATTACCTATGCGATATTAAATAGTAATAGATTGGGATTTACTCAATGAATAATTTATAATAAAACTTTCATGTTTATGCACCCACAAGAATTCATAATTTCTAGTAAATTTATTGTTTGCAATAAGAGAATAACTCAAAGAAGCCCATTTAAAAATATCTGGTTCTCAAAGTTCAATCATGGTTCAGTAATACAAAAAAATAGTGGCATTTTTGTCATAATATGATTCTTATGGGATCTAACCATGAGAGGATTTCATATCCATTGATAGTTCTAGATGTGAATCATCATTTTTGGACCTGATCCTAGTGTTAGGAAAATCATTGATATGTTTTAAATCATTATCAGAGGAAATAATTATAATACAAGTAGAACTATCTGGCATTTGATAATCAAATATAGGGATAGTATCATCCCCACATTATTTAGCAAGGAGAATCTATTGGTTGAATCCACTTGAGAAGACAACAGACTAGAAGGTAGTATACATTTTTGCATCCTTTAAAATTTTCACTTGTGAGATGCCCCCGGGTAAGATGAGACAAAACATGGATCTAAAACATTATAAAAATCTGTAACCAGTCCTACATCATGACCTTCAATTATAGGATGATCAGGGTAAATAGTAGGATCTACACCATATCCTTCACCAGCCACTATCACATATTGATAAGAATAGTTATCAGTATCACTAGGAGTCATGACAGGGGCAACAGCCGGGCTAGGGTCTGCATCCTGAATTTTTCTCCCTTCACTTTCCTTAATGAATCCCCATTGGAAGGGACCACCACAGGAGTCAATGATCAATCAGATAGATGAATTCCAACATGGCCCATGACAGGTTCCTAAGAATTATTATCATTCTCAGCACTTAATTTATTTCCATTAGTCGCAGCTTACTCTAAGGAACTCCTAAACAATTTGCCTCCATCAACAACCATATTACCTTTAACAGTGGATCTAAGAGGATAATTAGTATATACCTTGGTAGGAGTGGGATTTGAACCCGCCATAGTGGCCATTTCCTTGCTCCAGCTATTCTTATAGTGTTCATCGTTGGGACCCAGAACCTTAAAAAGGCTGCATATCTTATTTCTGTTGCACACAATGGAAATATGACATAAGAAATTATTTTTTAGATAGATCATATTATTTGCCTCATAGATTATAGAAAGAGTGTGACTGTCATCTTCGGTGGTAATCACCACTTCCTCAACTAAGGAAGTAGACATATCATCCTCATTTTGTATTCTCACATAATTCTCAATGGTATGATTATCAGTCTATTTATCAATCCCAAGGGGATTACCAAAAGACATTGCAATGTCTTAGAAAATTTGAGTATTCTATTAAATCCAATTCAAATATCATACTCGAATCCATGTTTTTGCAGAGATGTTTTTAGCATTGTTGGGATTGGAATTCCGGTCCCATTCATGAATTCAAAGGAATCTCAGGTTTAGGGCGATCGAGCCTAGACCCAAGGAGCTCCTCATGAACTCATCTGAAGGAAATTAAATATGATAGAACCCACTCCACGTTGATGTCTTATTCCATGCAGCAAAACCCCAAATTTCATCAATCATCTCATTAAGATTTTTGAACATCCATGGATTCACCCCTTTAGGGATCACTACTGATGAAATAATTAAATAACAACATACAATAATCCATTCCTCAACTGCAATTTGATTCACAGAGACATGTGAAATACATCCTTTTTAATAATTCTTCCCGAGGTTGCAGACTCACAATATTTAAATGATATGTTTCTTGCACCATTAACAGCATCCATAATGTTCAGATTTCACACATTTACCTCTTGAAGAGCATCCGACATTTTAATTGAATACAGAATGAAAATATCCATATGACAAACACAATCCACAACCACATTTTGATGACCATATTGCCTTCCTAATTCTTTAGTGAGAACCAATTCCACCAATTTAGTGTTCATACCAACTTCGCCTCCATACTCAACCATCCTCCGACTAATTCATGATTATTCCTAATTTAGATTTGATATGTTCTATTATACTTAATTCATTCTACACATTTTTTATAACCATTATTTTTATTTATATCCTGTGGATATGAAGAATAAATCATTGTATTATTTCATGGATGGAGAATATTTTCTTTCACAATGGGATAAGTTATGTTTTCTAATGTAATATAAAACTCAAATATATATCTAGATTACCAAGACTACTATTATATTTGGTCCAATAGGACAAAACATATTTTATATTATGGAATTGTAATAATGTAACTAACAGCTTTATGATAATAGAGTAAGGGTATTTACATATTACATTACATTGGGGTAAATATGATTATATAATAGAATCCTTATATTTTTCTGTATTTAATTTTTACAAAAATAATGTATTTTTCAATACTATTATAAAAAAATATTCATGGGTGAATTTTGAAAATCTGATATTAGACAAAATATTTATTTTTTCAATATAGTTATCCATATATTGGAATTTATATATTTTAATAAAAATAAATATTTATAGGAAAATAATTATTTGAGAATAATAAAAAATTTCGATCCTTATTAGGATAATATTATATGTTATTAAATTAAATTATAATTTTAATATAGAAATTGATATTTAATAGTACTTTTATAGGAAAATAATATATAATTCAAAATTTATTATTTTAAGAAAATAAATTTGTTAAAACCACATAATTTAAAAAAAATAATATTTTATTATCTTTTTATCGATGAATTTTTTTAATGTTATTATTTAACGATTGGTAATATAAGAATAAAAGGGAAAAAATAATCAATATTTTTTAAAAATAAAAAATATAAATTCATATTACTAGGATCTTGATATATAACCCCTTATTACAATAGCATTCCCAGAGGGTAAGGTGGTTGATGGTGATGCCTCTATTGGGTGGTTCAAAAAACATGGTTTGGTCTATGATCAAGATAATATTCAATGTTTTCAATAAACGATTTCACTCAAACTCTAGTTAATTAATCTGAACTTGGGATTGCATAAGATAAAATCATAGTGATCTTATTTTAATTAGATGTTCAAATAAATTCCATATATATGATACAACCATACTGTTCATATCCATCAATTCATCAGTATGTGTCGATTTTATCATAAAATATATTATTCACAAAAATTACTGACCATATTATAATTAGTATATTATTAAGAGTTATGATGAGTTATGGTCTATCATATATGACTGGTTCTATTTTATAACAATCAAAAATAAACCACAGTATTTCATGAGTTTTCTATATCAACATTAGCAAATATTTAAATTATTCAATAAATAGTGAATTTCTGTTATAAAGGATTGTATCATTATATTATTACCCCCATTATAAATTTCAACCTAGAAATTTCATACGTACACTATAAAATATGAGGGTACTTCTGTTTCATCACCTTTTCTGGTACCCCTCCATCATTTGGATTCTTTGGGTTTCCCCAATGTAATTTCACCATGTTAGTTGTCCTGTTTAAATAATTATTTTCTATAATATCCTAGATCATCATTGGATAATCCATGTATGAATGATATTTCAAAAATGGTTCCACCAATGTATTTAGTACATGTTGGGGGAATGATATGTACTTCTTAAATAGGGATTCATTAAACACATCAAGCATTTGAGATAGGTTAGGATGGTGTTCTAGTCCATGTGCAATAGATACGATGTGGTCATGAATTGAAAAGCATTATATTTATTTGGGACCAATCATTTTATTCTTTCCAAACCTACTAACATTCATACAATGCGATATTTGAAGGATCACCTTATATTTGGCAACAAACTATATTTGTCATTAGTTCTTGTATATATATATATAAATATTTCATCAAATTTTTGTGAACATAATATGATTTTTAATGTTTTAAAACTTCTATTTAATTAATTTTATATGATAAAATTCTAATGGATATAACTATTCAACATCATTACAATCATTTTGGTGTATGAAGACACATACTATTTAGAGTATCATAATGTTCCATTCGATTACATTTATGGAAATTATTATTTTTAAGACTTATCCACTAGAGGAAGGTAATCACCCAAAAATCCTTGTAAATCCACTACGCATTATGTCAATATATTCCCAATAGTTTGTATATTTCATTCATAATGACCATATGTTTGAGGCTGATATGAAAAACAATGAATCAAATTTTTATCCGTAACATTTTGAAGGATTCTCCAAAAAATCATGCTAAAACTAAAATATCAACCAGAATATTTTGAGAATGGAAATCCATAAAATCTTTATGGTATCCCAATATTTTAGTAAATAATCATTTTCTAAAATTGTATAAAACATATGATATTTTAAGGTATATATTCTTCATAGAATCTCACTTAATAAATAATAAATAAAAAATTATTATAAAAAACATGAGGGAATTATTAATTGTTTCATCATATGTACTTTTACTATGTCTTATAACATGTTGAAAAACATTAAAGGAAGGGGTGATAAAAATTCCTAGTAATGTAAATCAAGGTAAACACTCTACATGTGACCATGAGATATATTAATAAGAAACTGAGTAATAAATACATGACCAAATAGAAAAAGTGGAATATCATAATAGAATAACATAAATAAAAACATGAATTTGTATCTACATCATTTATATTATACATTTTTAAGCATATCACTAATTATTGTCACCGATGTATCGAAGAAATTACAAACGTTATTCAGTAGGGTATTATACAAAATTCCATCTCGTAAGATTAAATTATTTACATAATGAATTGGAGATCATTCGGGAAAAAACCATAACATATATTAATTATCGTAATCCACATTAATCATAAAAAAAAATTTCATAACTAAGTAGTATAGAATAAATAAAATGGGTTTCATATCAAAATAATGTCATTTCAAATGTTCTATTAAAACATTATCATTAAGTAATTTTTAACCTAGAGAATGGTTATGGTGTGTTTATGTATGTAATTAATTGAATAAAATAAATAATTTTTACATATTTGTTAATATTCCATGAAAATAAATATGATTGGGTATTCAAAAAATGAAATAAAAAGTGACATCATGTGGTGAAGATGACAATTTTTAAGAAGTAAAATTGGTAGTGTAGTAGGTATAAAATCTAGCTTTAGAAAAGGGTGAAAAGAGATTTAAAAAGGGTATACCATTTAAATGAAAACATTTCATATTAATGTAATGAATAAAAATGAAATAACAAATACTTACTATATTATTCAGAAGAAAAATGCAAAAAAGAGGCTCTTGAAACTAATTGAAAAAAAGGATATTTCATGCACCCTAAATAGTTACTACTAAAACATGAGGATTGGGGCCTTGGGGGATTTTGGAATCATGCCAGGACTAATTATAGGAATTAATAGGTGGTAAAACTATAATTATTTCATATAGGTAGAATTTGGTGTTAATGGAAATAGGTAAATGGATGGGTATTTGTTGAAAAATTGGAGGAATTGTTTATTAGTTTCCAAATATAGTACTTGTAAAACAAGGTATGGGTAAATGAAAACCCATGGTCTTGGACATGGTTTTTTACCATTATATTGGAAAATTTGGAATCAATTTATATAATTTCAATCCACAAGATTGATCCACCTTTTTATTTAAAATATTTTTGAATGGAAAATTATTGTTTTTACAAAATTACATTTTTAAAGTTATTGTTTTCATTTAATAATTTGTAAAGTAAAATATATATTTGGAATTTTATTAAAATATATTTAAATAAATTATAATTATAAAATAACATATATTAAGTTTCCTATTTTGGTTAATTAGTTATTAAATCAGTATAACAAAATTATTATAAAATTAACATTCCGATAAACACCAATCGTTTTTCTACTAATCATGATATAAAAAGGTATTTTTAAAAATTATCTTTAATTAACCCTATCCCCATTTTGACATGATGATTAAAAACTGACATTTCTTATATCAGAATAATTATTTAAATATTATAATATTAGCTACGAAATAAAAACATTCTAGTTAAAAATAATAGCATCTAAAAAATGAAAAGTGATATTTAAAACTTTTGAAAAAAAATTTAATTAATTTTTAAATATGAGTTTATTAATCACACCATTTCATTAAAATAAACATTATTCACATTACATTAGTTTATTATTATAATAATTTCATTTCATGAAAAGTATAATCTTTATCTGAAAAATCAATTTAACTAATTCTATCTCTATTTCATTATGAAAAACTATTCTTGAAATGGAAATAATGGAATAAAATTTTTATTAACACAATGGAATTAAATATTATGTAACTATTTCTTAAAAAAATAACCTGTTATTAAACCATCATATTATATAAACTTATGGTGTGGAATTTTTGTAGTTCGATTGGGTGCCTTGGAAATCATTGATCGAGTGGTAACATTAACTAACTTGAATTTCTCCTATATGTGATTTAATTCAAGCATCACTTGTGGAATATCATATTGGAATTGGTCATGGTATATTCATAGTCTTAATACCTTCCTCCCATGTTCATTATGATTGGATTCAGAGATAATTACTCTACTGGTTGAGTCTATTGTCCATTGCTTCTATATCAATTTTCATTTATCAAAATTTTACTTGTATTCTCTAATTATAATGTTAAAATTATTATCTAAATCATATATACCAATGTTCATATTGACCAATGTTAATTAATAATCAATTATCATAATTTTCTAATGAAAATATAACTATTAAAACTCGGTTCTCATGTAATTATTAATGTGATATAGTTTTGTTGAGAAAACAACTAACACATGTTTTCAAAAGAATCAAATATCATTAATTTTTTTTGTTACCCTAATAAACTTTTAAGAGTCATTATCCATGAAATTTACACTCATTCAGTTGGTGGAGAAAAGGATAAGGTACTTCTTCCCCATTTTCTCCTCTAGTTCCCATATCGCTTCTTCATATTTATTGTTCCTCCCAAACAACGTTTCATGGTGGGTACTCTTGTTTCATGGAACATTTTCTTTATCGTACAAGATATCTACTACATTATCCTTGTAATAGATTTCATGTTCCAGTTGTAAAACTTTAGGATTCAGTTCGTGTGATGGGTCGGTCTTGTACTTCCTCAAGAGAGATATGTAGTGTACATCATGAACATGATATGGATTTGGTGGAAGTAATTTCCAATAGGCCACATGTCCTATACGATTAAGGATTTATTAGGGGATAATGAACCTGGGGTTAATATTTCCTCTATTACTATACAACATGAATCTCATCCAATGTGATATTCCATGGAACAATTTTTCACCCACAACAAACTCCAATACCCTTTAACAACTGTCTGTATAGCTCTTATTCTAACTTTGATAATCCTTTAGGTGTTTTTGGATGTTCCCTTACAACATGAATCACTTCTATAGTGACAATCTAATGAACACAATGTCACTAGAATCAAACTCCCATACCATTCTATGGCTACCAGTAGATCTCTTCTTATGAATCTGGGTATCATTTATATTGTTTTAATAGGATGAACTTTTTTTGTCATTCCTTTCATAAGATTATCCCCAAGGATCTTTCTCTCACCAAAATGACCAAAAAATGTAGTATTTCAAAAATCAATTCAGATATAGAGCATTATAAGTTTCCATTTGAATTCTCAAATTAAATTTATTGTTGTATGGGAACACAAATAATGTGAGATATTGATGCAATCAACCTTTGAATTCCATTGATCATGTCCTCCTCATTTCAATGAGTTATTGAATAGAATTTTCAGACTGACCATCAATTTGGGGGTGATACGCCATACTAGAATTCAATAAGGTACATAGAGAATGATGAATACTTTTATAAATATTTTATGTGAACCCTTAACCATGATTAGAAATAATTGAGAGATATACCCCATGTAGCTTTACCAGTTCCATTATGTATTTCATGGTAATATGATCAAGGGACCAATCTTCCTCGATAGGGAGGAAACATGGTGTCATGGTGAGATGATCCACTGTAACCAAAATCACCATTCTTCCATTAGATGTTATTTGGAGTCCATTCAAATATTTCTTAGTGATATTTTCCCACATTCCTGATTTTAATGGTGGTAGTTGTAATACCAATTTAGGAATTATTCTCTATACCATCACTTTTTCACAATCCATGCACCGTGTAGTCTAGTGGGAAATCTCCATTTTCATGTTATCCCAATAGTATTAATCATTGATGTCCAGAAATATTTTTTGTGCTTCTAAGATGTAGTGAGAATGTATAGCTATGAGCTTCATACAATATATCCTTCTTTATTATTTGATTATATAGAACAAATATCCTTGTATGAAATTTCAGAACATCTTCTTGATCGATTATGAACAATAAAAACAACACATTCTCTACAACATCGATTTTTTCTTCAAAAAATTGATATTATAATTCAACATTTTATATCATATCTAGTAAAGATGGAGGGGAAAAATTGTAATAGTTTTAATGATATCTATTCCCTTATTATTCCCATGTCTGACTTTAGTAGGTCTTTAATAATAGGATCTCCATAAATCCGCATCATTAAAACCACAATAGGGTTTTTTCTACTTAATGTATCAAGAACATTTTTTCTCTTTCAGGATGAGAATAAATTGATCAATCATAGTTTTCAAGAAGTTCCACTCATCTCTTCTGTGACATTTTCAATACCTTTTGTGTGAAAGTATACTTCAAAATTTGGTTGTTTGTGTATATATAATATTTCTCTTCATAATGATATGTACCTATATATATTTAGAGAAAATACAACCATAGACTACTACAATTCATTCATAGGATATTTATTCTCCTGTGGCTTCAAATTTCAGGATTCATAAACCGTAACCTTATTAATTTTCATGATTATGCACACAAACAAATTTAGATATTGATCAATAAATATTAATGGATTCATCTCAGATTGATGGTTGAAATTAAAAAGGGTGTAGTAACTGACCTCTTCACCATCTCTTAAAATATTTCTTCACCCTTAATTTTTAGACGATCTATTCCCTTTTTATAGTTAAATAGATTAGTGGAAAAGAATTTCATGATACTTTTTTTCACAAAACTCTTATAATATCCTACAAAATGATGGATACAGAGAATCTCAATTACAATTTTAGGATGAGGCCACTCCTACATAGCCATTTTCTTCATTAGTTCAACTAATATTAATTCATTTGTTACAGTATACTCTAAGAAAAATATATTTTTTAATTTTAATTCACATTTACTACAACTTCAATATATTCTCTCATTTTTCATTATTCTATTAGAACCCTTTTATTATCCTCATTCTCTATGTGACATTTATAATATATAAAAATATCATCAATAAAAAATTCAACAATGTTTTTCACAATTTTCTAATATACTATATTCAACAAATATATAAATATGTCATGATCATTTGTCATGACGAAGGGTATTACAAAAAAATCAGAATTACCATATCATTATTGGAGGAGAGTATTCATAATATATTCATTCTTAACCATAAATTGATGATATGTAGATTGAAGATAAATCATCGAGATTAATTGAGCCACATAATGATGGTAAAATAAATCTATAATTCATAGAATACGATGATTTTTCATCACTATGATCCCATTTAGTTATATATAATAAATAAATATCCACATGGATCCATCATTATTTTTCGAAAAGGGAATATATTCTCCCCAAGGAAATAAACTTTGTAAGATATAACCCTTCTCTAAAATGATCATGTTGTTGTATCATTAATTCCCCTATTTCCACATTTTCCATTCTATATGGGGTTTTTGATATCATATTGGATCCTTGAATTCTTTAATGGGTAACTCTACCTATTTATTTGTGTGTAGGTACATGAAACCACTTACGATGGGCGGAATTTCTATCCATATACTCTCACTTCATTCCTCGTGTTCCCTAATAATTTCTATAAGTAGGGTTATGGTAGGTTCTTATTGGAAATAAAGAAGTAGAGATATTACTATAATGAAAACAACTATTTGATGTAAATTGAAAACAAATAATATTTACTTACTTATATGGTTCTTATTTCTATTATATATTAAGAGACTTACCATCCCTAGAATAATGTCGAATTCTAGAATTGGAATGACTACTATATTTACAATGATATGATTCTCCCCAATGAAAATACTATAGTTTATATACATTTTTTTCTCATATATAATACATCCAAGAGTATTTAATGATATGTATACTTATATAATATTTATAATTTAATCTATATTCATTAAAAACATGGAAGAAATAATGTAATGAATAGAAACATAATCAAACAAAGTACATGCTACATTTCAGAGATCAATGAGAGAAACTAAAACAACTTCATTTGGAGATTCTATATGGATAATGATTCTATTAATTCTCCCTTTTCCCATGAAAACTTGATGGTGATCCACATCCATTAAAAACAGATTTGGATAGTGATTGGGAATGTTCCAAATATTTAAACACTTGATGCATTGGAATTCAGGATGGTCCTGCACCATCATCCCTTATTTTTTATTGTTGGGAAGTTTAGGAATCACTTCACTATGGTAGTTATGAGAAATACAAACATATCTTCTTCACCTATAACATTTACAACTTTTTATAAATCAATTACCAAAATTCCTCATCCCACATTTAATGCATGCGTGATGTTTCAATTTGTTCCTCCTCCTTGATTATTAATATTACTTTGTTTTCTTGTCTCTATTGATCTTTTCTTTTCATTAGATCTATCAAACCACTAAATATCAACTATACCAAGTTCAACCTTCATGTACATATACTAATTCCATTGAAGGAATCAATGTCTCGCTTTGGAAGATTGTTCTGTATATATGGTCTTAGTCAATTTAACTATATATCATCATTTTTTATTAGGTTCCATGAAAATGATAGATGTGTAGGTATACAAACTTGTAATGTTAATCTAGTATATTCCCAAATACTCATTTTACTTCTACATTAGGTCTAGAAGTTCCCTCTCTAGTTTGTTTCACCTCAATTGGGTGAAATAGTTTTTGAAAAAGGTTTTCATTAACATTTTCCACTCAATAAGAATGATCATTATACAGTGATCCATGTTTTTAACAAGTTTATACCAATTTATAGTATCTCCCTCTAAGAAATACAAATCAAAGGTGATATTAACATACAATGAACAATGGATCATGGAAAAGATTTTTTTTATAGAGGATATCCATTGTTCAACAACCAATAGGTTAGTAGATAAACTGAAATAAATTGTTCATTAATACATAACGGTATCAATGGAACGTTGTTCCCATTGAGGTGAATCAGGTAACTATTCTTAAGATATGTTATTTCTCATAATATGTGTATTTGGGTTCATAATTATCATGATGTTTTCCGTTTTAGCTTCCATTAGAGTGTTGTTAGCACAAGGGACATTGGTCTCACCATTTATACATTTCCACCTATTTTATTCCAATTTCTAAAAGAGTAAAATCATTGTTAGAAATGTGTTTCTTTTTATAATTTAATATTTTATAATGGAAATATATTCCTAAAAACATGATTAAATTTGTTATTCATTAACAACTGTTATATTTTCAATATAACCTTCATAATAGTTCAATAGAATATTTTTATTATACCAAAATATCACTTATGGGTGTTAAACAATGAGTGATTACAGTATCGTTTTCAGGAACCAATTATCTTTTGGGTGTAGATTAATGTTTTGTATTTAGGTTATATGCACATATACAAATGTACCAAACAAGGATTTTTTTTCTTTGATGCCACAAACATAATAATTCAACTAAATACTAGGATGTTTTCCTATTTAACAACTTCTATTTTGGGTTCATCCTATGGTATTAAAATACTAATTTTCATAAATAACTGAACCATCCATTAATAAAAACTATGGAATTCCACCTTTTTTACATTAACTTTTCATGCCTTTGTACAAAAAAGGATCTTTTAATGCTTAATTTCATAGATACGTGCTACGTAATATAATAAAATATAATGATGACAAATAAAAAAAGAAATGACTCTAATTTTTTGCATTCATTTACTTTAAATGTATCTGAAATCCTCAGGACAAAAATTAATTAAAAGGATGTGAAAAAGGCCTCTTGGGTGAAATAAATGTAAACAGTTGACATCTGACCATGAAAAATATCAATATGAACATGAGGAACAAATTCATGAGAAAAGGAAATGAGGAATATCACAATTAAATAACATAAATCCTATCATTTTTATGTATAACTAAAATTTCAATGAGACATTCATAATAATATCACCAATGTTTATCACCAATGTGTCGAAACAATTAACAATGTTAATCACCAAGGTATCGTATACCATGTAATCACAATGGAATAAATTCTTTGTCTAATATTTTAATGAAATATTAGGGTGAAACCCTAATATTTTAGAGTTAATATGTTACACATATTTCATAATAAAATATTTCATAAATAACTTTTACTGAATAAAAGAAAATGGGTTTTTTATCTTAATATTGTAGATTCATATGTTCTTTAAAAATGGAACATTATGACATTTTAAACCCATGGAAAGGAAATGATGGTATTATGTGTATTATTAGTTGAATAAAATAAGAAATTACCATCACTTTTTAACACCACTAGAATGAAAGAGGGTTGGCTGTAAAAAAAAAACAGATTTCATGAGGATATGATAGAAATTTTGAGAAGTAAAATTGGTATCCTAATAGGTATAAAACGAGGATTTTGGAATGGGTGCAAGGAGAGTTTATAGGGTTCTACCATTGATAAAATATAATTTGGAATTAATTAAATTAAGAAAAAGTAAATAATAAATATTTACGATAACATTCTTAATACATTTGAAATAAAATTGTTCATGAAACGAAGATAAAAGAATAATGTTCCCTTACCTTGAAGTGTAACTCCTAAAACACATAGATTTGGACCTTCGGATAATGAAGACTCCTTGGGTGAATCCATAGGCAGTTATATTGTTATATATTTTTGTATTATGGATTGGTAATGAATGTAAATGTATAAATTATCTTGTATCTATAGCACTAGTGGTAGATTTTTTTGTTTCCAAATATAGGCCTTTAAATCCTAGTTAGTGGTAAAATAAATACCATGGGACCTCCCATTGTATTTTCTTATAGTATTGGACAAATTGGAATCCGTTTATGTTATATTATTCCACAATAGTCTACAATAATTTCATATTACTTATTTTGTAATGGGAAATTAATTTTTTCACAAAATGTCCTTTTGAATGTTAAAGTTTCCATTTTAGAAATTGGAAAGTAAACAATGTATTAGGAAATTCACTAATATATATTAAACTACTTTATATTAATATAATAAAATATTTTTCTTCTTTTATTGAGGTATATTAGTTATTACACCATAATGATTAAAATATGATGTCATTATCATACTGAAAAAATACAAACAATATTTTTAATTTTTATGAAATAATAAAGTACTAAATAAATTTCAATTAAATTGACCCAATCCTAATTTTCATATATTGATTTCAAAAATGATATTTATTTTTCATAATAATTCTATAAATTTTACTACTTTATCTTTTGAATATAAAAATCCATATTTAATAAAGATAATAGAGGATTTACAAAGAATAGTGAAATTTATGACACACAAAAAGAAAATTCTTTTATAATTTATTTTAAAATACTGGTTTTAAATAATAATATTTCATTAAAATAAAAAATATATATAATACATTAGTTTACTTTAATAATTATAAATTTTCAAAAAAGTTGAACCATTGTCGTAAAATTCAATTTATCAAATTCTTTCTCAATTTTGTTAATAAAATCTATTCGTAAAATAGAAATGATGAAATAATAATTTTATTTAGACAATTAAATTACTAACTAAGAAGCCATGGACACAAAAATAACCATTTTACTCCTATATATTTTCCAAGAGTATGGTCTTCAAGGGGGGTATTTTCATGCGGGGCCTTAACTAACATCCACTAAGTTGTAATCTTCGCTTACATGATCACATATTTTATGTGATTTTGTAAAAGATTTACTTGTCAAATCACAATTTGGTAATTGTCAAAGGGAAACCCCGTTGATGATAAATATATACCATTTTACAATAGATGGACTTCAATTAGAAATAATCTATTGGTTTAGTACATTGAGGCATATTTCTATATCAAATTTCCTTTTTTAAAAGTTTAATTATAAGATATGATGATAAGAGTAATGTTAATATCAATAATATAGTCCCCAATGATCATATTGACCAAAGATCATAATTTAGATTGTAAAATTAATGTCGAAAACTAATTGTAAAATTTCGTATTGTTGTCAATTAATTATTCAACAGATATAGTTTTGTTATGTGTAAAAATTAAACACATTTTCAAGGAAACAAATATAATTCAAAATGATTTGGTTGTTATACTCTTACCAAATACATTACATATATTAGCTTATGTTTGTAAATGGAGATTCTTTTTGTGATATAAATTAAATTAGATGACCTTGTAAGGTGATCAACTACAAAACTTGATGGTTTTATTTCCATTAGTTTTCCTCGGGATTCCTATATAGAAGTTATTTATTATATTATTTCATTTATATATAGTTATTGGATATAGTTACGGAATACCAATAAATATTTGTTGTTCAAACATTACATTCACGAATTTCAATCATCAAGATGAAAATTCAACAATCACCCTATTTATGTTTTCCCAAAAATATGATTTTCATAAGATCTATATACATCGTAGTAATTCCTAGATGAATTGAAATGTCTGAGTAATGGAAGTCATAATGATGTTACGTCTTCCATTTCTCCTTAGTAGACTCATATCCATGTTCCAAAACATAAAACACTATTTATAGAAATGATGATCAATGGTATATTATCTAACACATTATGTAAATACTCATCATCTTTTTAAACCTCATTGATCTGGTCATGAATGTATGTTTTTGAATTTATATATTAAATATTAGATAAAGATACATTTATTATTTTTTGACATTAAATAATGGATATTATGCTGTGAGTACTCCAAGAAAATTATGAATTAGATATATGCTGATTACCTAATAATAGTAGGTATATCACTCTCATGGGAGTAATTATCCTAATGTACCTATACACACTAACACATATTAAAAACTATTAAATTATAAAATTAATAATATCCAATAAATATGATTGAATAAATATAAAATAAAACCATTATAATACAATAATTATTTGAAATAAAAGTTGTAAATAATAACCCTTCCAATAGAGACTGAAAATAAGTCCATCCTATAAATTGGTTGAGGACTACTATCTAGGTAAACATAGAAACACGCCAATTTTTTCTATATCACAATGCTTCCCCTAGTCTGGGTCCCTCTTGGACATCACCAAATGGTTGGTAATCAACATAATACCTGACTTGTGTGGGAAATGCCCTTGTATGGGTGAGTAAAACAATTCCTGGTATGAAACCCCAAAATCAAAAAGCATATAAAATAAATAATAATAGTCATCTAAACATATGTTTATATCAACTATACAAATAATAATTAATTCATTCTATTCACATAAAAGACACACAATCTAAATGTATTGCTTTTAATGTAAATAAATCCTATTATTCCTTCATAAAGGTACCACATAGTAGTCTTGTGGTAGTACACAATCAAAGATCTAGAGAACACTGATTACATTAATATGATATTTACATCTCTTAATTTCTCTACATATTAATGTACAAACTATATTTTTGAATAGAACGATACACAATTCAGTATTAGAGCTAAGGACATGGGTTATAACAAAAACCTATTCTGGCTCAATCCACTATATAGGGGGTTAAAGCCTATATATTATTGGCATAAAGATACCTAGAACCCCACCTATGGAAATGATTATGATGAGAGAGAGTACCAGTTTAGGTCACAAAAATGGATTTCAACAACACAAACTTCGAATGATATTCCTCAGAGAGTATCACCGACCAATGTATAGGGTGTGAATCAAAAACAACACATAGGGAAAGTTTCAATCGAAGGAGAACTAATGAAACATTTCCAACAAAAATAGGATATGAGTTCCATGTAAAATTTGATGATGTATATTATGTGTAAAACATATTCATGACTTTTCTCTTCAACCCCGGTTCCTACCCATGTAACACATCTTGTTCCTATTTATGTTTCCATGTATGAGGTGTGTGCCCTTCCGCACATAGTGTGTGGGGAAAAACTATTATATAGGCAAGTTTTCAAGTAGAGTTCAATAATTACTATAAGTTTTAAATTATTTATTTCATGGCCCACATGTTATGAAATTCCACCAAACCTCCTCAGTGGGTACACCTAGTATATACCAAAATTAAGGGAAAGGGTCACAATATGTTTGGCTGAGTCAAATGACATTTCATATTTATCTCTCTGCCAAACCCATACCTCCAGACAAGGGGCCCCCAAATTAGGTGTAATTATATATTAAAAAATCTATAACTTTTATTTTCATCTATTCCACTATTCCTCCTGCGCATGAACCCATTCCACATGTTCTCCAAGTTTCTCCACTGATCACACCTCATGATTACATATCCTAATCGACCAGGAATCACTATTACTTTTAGCCAAAATCAGACCCTTCAATTATCATTATATTGGGTTGTTCTAATTCATCATCTCTATCATATGCCCCACCCAATGTAAGGGTAATAAATAAATCCACATTCCACCATCATTATTTCTCCAGCTTTATCACATTTTCAATCTAAACATAGTTCAGCAATATCAATCTATTGTGCCAGGAAAATTGTTTCAAATATCTGATTTCATAATTATAAAATGAAGCCCTAGTAAAATAGAACATTGGTGGTGAAAAAATAATAAAAATTAGGGGAAACCCATGAAACCAAAAAGGGGAACGAACCTCATCCATGATCAGGTTTCCCTTGATCTATTATCATTAGAATGATAAATGAAGATATAATAATATTCTCAAAAATAAATTCCCTATCCCAAATAATATCTATCTTCATTCTGTAATACAAACTGACCATGAATAAATATTTTAGTTGACTGAATCGCATTATTTATTTCAATAATAAAATGACGAAAAATAAAATAAAAATCATATTATACCTGGTTTTTGATTTATCGCTATTGAAGATCAAATACGTGTCATTCTCAATGGAGGGATCCATGAATTCCATTTCAAACAAATTGTTAATGCATGATATGGTGTATTTTCTTCTTAGAATTATTTTTTAATGGATTATCACATGTCTCTATGGTTATGTGGATAACATTAGTATTTTTATGACGTATCGTTTTTATAGAAAATAATATGATATGATAATTTAATAAAATAAATTATTTTAAATTAAATAATTTATTCAATCATTTGAACATGACCATCCCCATCTCAAGAGTCTGAACTGAGCTAAGGTTAGGTGAATCCTAGGGAAAACCCCATGATCTGAACTAAATTATGGAAATAGATTTAAAATCTAATTCTTTATTTTGAATTTTTTCCACAACTCAATGAAAATAATAAACGCGTTATTTTTTATATATTTTTAAAATTAATTAATTTTTTACTAGGACTCAATATTCCACATCGTATCATAAACTATGTTAAAAAATAATATATATAATATTATAAATTTATATTTGGAAAATCAGAGTTGATACTTTATCCCTACCATGGGGAATTATATCTAAGAAATAAAAAAAATATTCTTCACCAATAGATGTGGGTATTGATCATTAATTTGGGTCTCCCACTCAAATGAACTCCACAAATGTTTAAAATGTTATAACTGGAAACACAATAAATGAAAAATGCATCCATGTAGGATGCTCTCTTGTAAATCCTTAGTCTTTATTTACTACTTAGTTATCGATGTACAACTTTCAATATTCAATATCATGTGATGGTAAAACACATACCTCCTCAATCAGGTTATAGGGAAGGCATCATGTACCTGATATAATGTTTGTAGTAGAGATATTTATCTATACCCCTTTCTAATTATACACAGTATCTAGAAAGAGAAAATGAATCTCTGAGATATCATACCTTCCAAGACAAATATCTACAACCCATGTTAGGGTGAGACCCAAATGAGCACATGGTCTCCCTCCATAAAATCTAATAGACTCCATTATCTGTATTTAATGGACTCATGAATTCTTCTTGTTATCCTTATCCACCCCTGGTTGATTTTCACCTTCTTTGTAGTAGATAACACAATTTCTAGACCATATGTTCCAACTCTCCTACGTCACACAAACATAATGGGGATTTATAGGGCCATCAATTCAAGACCTCCAAAGGTAGCATACAAATGGGGAAATGTATATATTTTTGTAAAAAAACTCCATAAATGTTAATAGATCCTCAGAACTAGGGGAAATGTACAACTTGTGAGACCTCTATGTATCCCCCATAAAATAAATGATCTAATAATATTGGCAATCATTCTGGGGGTGAAACAATATTTTGGAACAAAATATAGTCAAAAAGGCCTCATACAATACATTCCATTACAATGATTTTATGTTAGAATCACATTCATTAACGATCATCGAGGTAAATTCAAGGAGTCTAGTTATAAACAATACATAGAGGAATAGAAATATCTATACTGAACTATTATCCTAAATATATAGGATGTGGGAAAACATTTTGAGACATTCTGTGATGACACAGATTGAAACATTTTTCTCCTGATGAATTGGGTAACACAATTATTAAGTCATAAAATATCACATCCCACTATCATTTGGGAACCATAAAAGTTTGAGCCAAACAAACACAAACATGGTTCTAAACATTCTATTTATATGGATTATTTCATCTAGAGACAAACTATGAAATACACCTCTTCATCCCTAGCTACCAAAATTACATCTGAAGGTGGTAGTTTATTCTTTATACCCCTGAATTTACTACTATCAGGGAATTATGTACCACACACTAAACCTCACCTCTCAGCAAAACATTTATCATATCCAATCCTATAAAAAGAATAACAATTTCCCCACCTTTTAAAAATCCATTAGTATCATTTCCAATTAATATATGAGTATGTCAGCTCTAACAGGTAGTATCCCCCTATTTTACCTCTTGGGATCGTTGTAATGGAGGATGGGTTAAAACCATCAACTATATGTAATATTATCAATCCCCATCAATGAAGGATGACTATAATAATGTGAACTACTCTTCCGACTCACTTAGTAACTACAGAAAGATCTCCAATAGAGTGAATATGTTGCCTCATTACCCTTCCTTGGAGTATAGAAAATCCTAAATTCATAATCCTAGTGGAATTCTATCCATCACCTCTATTTCATGATGAGTTACTTCAGATAAAATATATACTTTATACACCTTTTTTTAAAATATATGATGAATGGATCACCTATTAGGAAGTGTCGCAACATATTGAACACAAATAGTACCACTTCTATGCGAAGATTATGGGTCATGTTTTTCTTATCATGTGTTCTCAAATGACATGAACCACAGGAAAACACATCCTACTTTGATATCAGATCACAACCAATCACAATCCTAGATGCATATTAGATCACTATGAACTTGACAACCTCTTTTGGGAATCAAAATATGGGAGTTCTCATCAATACCAATATCAACTACCTAAAACACTAATGGAATCTCTATGTCAACATGAATGGATTCCCCTTTCTATCAAAAATGTCAATGGAGAGGATATCTTATAGAGCTGATGACAGAATCACTGAATGTTTATTTACATCCCATGGATTCCCTGCAGCTCTATCGCAATCTTAGGTGGTTTCCAAGATAATCATTCATCCACAATTGTCGGTTCCACTACTACATTTTCCGCAAAGATATCATGTCCAAGAATGTGTAATTAAAAAAATATAGAACTATAAATTTGTGAAATTCCCATAATTTTAGGATTTACATGTATTTCTAGAATTATAATCACATATCTTCCAAGGACCTCCTCAAAATATATGTACACTATGATATCATCGATGAAGAAAACAATAAAATAGTTAATGAAATGTAGATATATCTTGTTCATTAGTGACATTAACACTACTAAGTTGTACATCACACCGAACAACATCACCAAGTACATATATTTAACATAATTTCAAATGATTTCCATATTCATTATATCCTCATCTTGTACTTTCAACTATTCATAGTCTGAACTAATTTCAATCATCAAGAACCATCAAGATCATATAATCTAATCAGTGATATCGTTGATCATTTATATTGGATACTTATTATTTATAGTCACGATATTTAGTAAAATATATTACACACATGAACAAAAATTCCCATATGTTTGCAATATGAAAATAATTGTTGATTCATAATGTTAAACACATGGTCTTACAATTCTCATCATTTTAGATCCACTGTGCCGAATAACCTAAGGGGGGTGTGAATCAGGGTATGACATAATATAAATTTCACCTATTAGGATCATGTTTCCTTGATAGAAAAAACTCAAATCTCTCTTCCTACAAAAGTAATATGGGAACATATTTGAAATAATGAACACAACACATTGATTATGACTTGGTTCACTCTCACTGGGCTACATCCATGTAGCATACAATGACACTGTGATGATATACCAAATTCACTATGTCTTATAGATAACTATGAATACAATGTTTTTTCTAGATCATCTCTACCCAAGCTCATATCCTTTATAACGTTTAGGGAATTCCCACTAAATTCTCAAGGATCACTCTTTATGCATCTTTCTCAGGATCACTACTAGTGGAATGGGTCACCATATTCCTCATCCATGACTCAATGTTCTTGGAAAATAATCCACTCACATTTTATGGACATGTATGTCAAAAATATATTATGGACATGTAGGTACCTTGTATTTCACAAATTCTTGCATCAGAAATTGTAGGTAGATGCTATGTTGTGGTTCCATTTTCACCAGTAGATGAATTCCTCCTAGCTGGATATTTTTAAATACCTAAAAAATAATTTCGCAAAAGGATTGTAATATTTTTAAGCCGCAAAGAATGTTTTTTGAAGTACCTTCCTCATTTGTGTACTATCTACTAAGAATAGTACACGAACCACTCACTCCCCATACAACATCCTATTCTGGAAACTACTATCACCACCATGTACCACTGCCATTGTTCAACCTCTACAAGCTGACCAATGTTTGCAAACTCCTCTATGTTCGCATACTGCCTTCACTTCCACGTACTGGGGCTCCCCCTCCATGTACCTATTTCCTACCTCTACCTCTTGTGTAACAGAGATTCATCTTCCATGTACCAATTAATCTCCTTCCGCATAACCAAATTTCTTTTCGGGTTAAGAATCCTTGCTAGCACATTTGGAAGAATTACTTCTTCACGGACAAAATCAGCCTTCGCGAACATTCCATCATGAACATTCTCCTGTCATTGTCGATATCCAATATTAGAAAGATGATGTATAATGATATTCGATCTCCTCCATAATAAGATGAATTATTAATTATTATATATGAAAAGATATCCTCGAAAAAGCTAATCCAAGATTTACCAATTCTTTAATCCAGCCTTCACCACATACTAATACTAATATCACCACAAACCGCATGTCACATGGCAACTGTTTCTCCAAAAAAAAATATTGTTCTGTATTTGTTCTTAAATATTCTCTCTCCTCTGTTACTGTCAATACACCCACATACCACATCCTCTTCTACCATGAACTGTTTTTGATTTTGTGAACCGCTTCGGAATACGACATCTTTTCCTCCATGTACTATTACTAGAACATGGTATGTAGTTGATGAATTATGGTACATGGTTCTCATACATTAATTATTTTAATCAATATTATTCAAAAAAAATTCTTGATTTTGAGGACCCAAAATTGGAAAACCCTTGGAAACTTCCCAATATTAAAAACCAATATTCAAAAAACACCATCCAAACTAATTTGTGGTAATCTAGATTTTTCAACAAACACAACCTCACCAAAAACATATTGAGAGTACACCATAAAGGATTTTTGCTCAAAAATATCCCCCTTTACATTTTTGACCACACATATCATAGAGACGCTACAAATTTTGATACCTCATTAATACTCCATCTAATTTCATCCACCATTTTCTTAACATGATAATGATAGTGATCATGGATTTACTCCACACATACTCTAAGCCCACATGAGTCATGATCGATGTGAGAAACATGAGTAAATGAAAAGTTCGTCAATGGATGACATCATTTGTTATCACCAGTAGCTGAGACCATACAGACACTTGAATACCAATGAACCACTTTCATCACGAACTTCGGTAGTAATGATCTCTAATCATTGATTAATAACTTCTATCATCATCATAATTAATCCTAAACCTATTAAATATCTAATATAACTATTTTGAACTCAGCTTCAACTCCCCCTATCATGCTGCTCCACATAGCATCTTCACCTAGTGCATTCTCTCCCCCTAGAATGGTCACACTTTCTCCCCCTTTGTCAATGATCCTGAATTGCACATCAAGGTTATCTGAATCAAGGTAAGGAATAAGTATCAGAAAATTCATGAAAGACACATCATGTATCTAATATTTGAGGACCCACATCCATATATTATAATGTGTTGGTGTTCTAATGGACATTCAAATCTAGTCAATTACTTTCGAATGATACTTTTGGTAAGGCCTCGGTGAGAATATTTGCAACTTGTTGTTCTATAGGCACATACTCCAACATCACAAACCCTTTCCCCACATTCTTTTTGAAATAATTTTATTTGAATTCAATGTTCTTCACACTGAACCCGCCCAATCTGCATATGTATTTCTCAATAACTCAGGTTTAGATTCGTCATTATAGACTTGGCCATAATCCACTATACCCCTAATATACAAAATAATTATTTTTACAACCATCATGTGTATATACTTGGGAATAATTTGATACCTCGCGACATGGCATGTTGCAAATACATTATTAAGCCTTGTTTTTGTATGATAAAACAAACATCGAATGATTTTCTTACATTCCATGCTACTGATTGCCTTTCCATCATCGTCCCATGACAAATTTATACTAGGTAAAAACCAGAGACTTCATTGCATTGAAATTATCCATTCCAAACATTCTCAAAACCTCCTTGTCATATTTATATTGGGAAAAATATTTTTTTATTCCTTCCTTACATCACTTGTAGTCCAACAAAAAATGTTATCTACCAAATGATTGACATTTTAAATTCAATTTTCATTAAATAAAAAAAACGGTCTGTTGTTCCTTCTAGTAATGGGGATGACCTCATTTTGTTTTAAGGTTCAAACATTCCAATCGGTTACTAACAGAGTTATTCATAGAACTGGAAACATCCAATGATTCTATATCCATTTGGAACTACATTTGAATTTTAGGTGGTCATTAGTTGCGGACTGATGAGGCTTAATAATTTTCATTTGTCGAGAGGATGGGAGGTCGGACTCATCACACCTTTTAGAGGGGAGTTATTGTATACTCCATGAAACTCTTTGTAGATTTGAGTTATGTTCGTGGATCCTTATTAGATTACCAAGTATGAAAATGATCTTTCCTTTAGAACATGCAACCAATGACTGATATGTACGATATTTAAAGAATATTCTATATGTATTCGAGGTTCATCATCGATAGAGAATCATCTGTATTTGTTAGATATTATTAGTTGATTGTATCCTTCAATACATTATATAAAAAGTCCCTTGGACATTATGATGACCATAATGGTTTTTAGGCCACTCAGTGGGGCACTTGAAGTTTATTTTCGTTCAAAAGGACATGGATTATTTTAGAGTTGGGATCGTACCCACAGATGGGATACCAATGTATCCGAGTTTAGAAAATGAATCAGAACACACATAGTTCGAGTGATGAAGTATGGGATTTATGAATGATTGATAGTCCAAAAAAAGATGTTATAATTACTTTTATGATCTATGCTCACGTGATTCATGCTCGGTGTGAGAAACATGAGGTACTGGTAAAACCTGAAAATTGTTCCCCGAAAGATGAAATTATAAGAAATAATGCGTGGCTTATGTATGTATGACAACCCAGATATATGAGGATTGGGATTTACTTTAGGGAAGAACCCTGGGAACAAGGTCTATAAAGGTAAATGTTCTTTATGGGGATTTTTATACTTAACATAGGACTTACTTCTGAGAAGGATGCCCAAATTTGAGGGGACTTTACGATTGGGTTTTATTCCAGAGAAGGGATCCCATATCAAAAGAAATTAAAACTGGGGCCTACTACTAAGAAGGAGTCCCAGGTTAATGGAATTTAGAATTTGGGAACATGGGGCTTACTCCTAAGGAGGATGCCCATATTTAGAGAAATTATGACTGGGGCTTATTCTTAAGGAGGATGCCCAGATTTGGGAAATTATGACTCGGGCTTTCTCATAAGGAGGATGCCCAGGTTAGGGGACTTCAGACATTGGCATTATCCCTCAGAAGAAGACCTATGTTAACAAGAATTATGAGTGGGGCTTATTTCTAAGGTGGATTCCCAGATTAAAGGAATTTTGATTGGAGCTTATTCCTGAAAAGGAGGAACAGTTTAAAGATCCTCTCATATTAAAGGATGAGGTTGAATGAATGTAATCTCTATCCATAGTGACATAAATAAATGTAAATCACTTGGTATTGGGATATGTTCCAATGAATTCCTTTCAGATAAGGATGTAAACAAAGGAATCATTCCAGAAATTGCTTTGAAGAGGGTTTTGAAGGCCGAATCATTGAATAAGAGAGGTGGATAGGTAGGATGGGAACCCAATAATAAGTAGGCGTGCATGTCCTATTGGTGTGCGTAGGTACTGTTCACACATGTAAACCTGCGCGACACATAGGTACCTACGCGACAGTCAACCCTTGGGGAAATACTTGGAAGAGACTTCGCTCAAGCCCTTATTATTATCCCTAGGGGCTTCTAGAAGAGTGGCGCGTAGGTTCTGTTGAAGGGATAAGGCAGCGTGCAGGTGCATTAATTTCCCATAAGGGCTATACACCTAGGCGTGTAGGTGTTGATTTATTTCACCACATAGGCCTTTTTTCATCTTTAGAGCTTCCATTATAGGTACGACATTACATTAGAAGTGTTCGGAAAGCTTCGAATAGAGACTAGGGCGTCGGGAGCTCAAATCTAAGTTTCTGAATTTTTCTATCCCTGAAATGGGGGGCCAACAAGGGGTATTTATTGGCTCTTGAAGACCCTAGGAGAGAATCATATAGGGTGAGCCGGTCACTTGCGCGCTCAATATGTGGTGCGCAATTACCCTGTGTGACCGTCTTGGAACCTGCACGACCCATGCTGATGCAAATCCTTGTTCATGTCGTTGTCAATTTAAGATGTTTCTTCAACAGATGAATCACTTTATGCTAAGATATTCCTCTTTTTATTTCGTTTAGTCTATGTGACAGAATGGGTCATCAACAAAAGTCCCCCCTCAGAGTTGGATCCGAAAGGAAGGAGGATGTGACTATGAGGTAAAGAAGAAAACCTAGGAAGGGTGACGTGCAGGTTCTGAGCATGCGGATTCTGGCGTGCATGTGAGAGGCGCGCAAGCTTCGGTGCGTAGGTGTCTGTCCTGGCCTAAATATATGTGTCCATTCTCATGCAATGAACCCGGATCACAAACATTTCCTCTCTTTCCGTCCAGGGTACTTTCGTCGTGCAGGTGTCCGATTTTTCGTGGATCATTGCTTTTTTCCCGTGTCGTGCTGCTGCAGAGGTATTTTGACCTATCAGGTGATACCTGCGCCTCAAAAATATATGAGACACAATTACACCTATGCCCCAAAATGGGACTTTCATGCCTTAATTCATTATCCATTTCTTCACTTTTCTTCACTTTTCTTCACAAATTTTATTAAAAATGAACTCACTTAATAGATAATTATTCTATTTTTGTGCAGATTAAATGGCTCCAAAAAGAATTGGAATAGCTAATGAACTGGCTAGCAAGTGGATTGATGATGTGATGAGCATCATTGGCAGTTATTATGATGATATCTACGATAGAACTTTCCCATATTTGGCCATGTACTTGAATAAATATCATGTTAATTCCCCACAGAGCATCTACCTACCTCTATATGGCCATGGTCATCTGCAAGATGACAATATTCTAGTACCAAAGAACTATATGCTCGAGATGAAACTGCACTACTACTCCTCTATTTTGGTTATGTTGTGCATTAATAGAAAAAAAATAGTGTGAACTATCAAAATTTTCCTCCATGCTATTTCGTTGCAGATATGAAAATGGAAAACCCATTGGATGAAATGTTTTCCACTGCCGGTTGGTGGAGAAAAGATTATCATGGAATTAGAATCATATATGAAAAGAGTACTCTCTCCAAATGGATCTTTATTCCAATTCTCCATTCTCAAATCCATGTATCCATCTTCCATGTCTCTTGGATAGAAATAGAGTCACTATTTTATCAGAAGAAAATTTTCTCAAACCGCACTCAAGAACATTCCTTATAATTGTTCCCGGAAGAGAAGGTATCACTGTATCTCTTATTGTATCCAGTTGAATGAAATGAATTCTTAGTGGATGCTGATGAATCTCGAGATGTCGTAAATCAAATAAAGAGATATGTTGAAAGCCCTTTTGTAATTCCTAAAAAAGTGAAGAGACTCCAGTTTGTGGATGTCCTTCTAAATATTGTGCGTCAATGAAAAATACTTTCATCTTCAATCATTTGTTCCTGAATTTGCAACCTGATTTAAATTTTACCTAATCCCATAGGCCTAGTAAGCATAGATTGATTTTTTCTAGGATTATAAAGATAACCCTACAAACATTGATTATTTAATTGCTCAATATTACCTAAATCAAAAGAAATGTATTTTTAGAGAGTTGGGACTTGACTTCTGTTCAGAGTTCCTTTTTCTTTTTTGGGCAGTTTATATTCATGCATTTTGGACATAAAAAGGATAATTTTTAAGGTTGAAATATCATTGAATGAATTGATTAAAATTGACTCAATTCCTTGATAATTTATCTCAAAACGTATTACCATATTAAAGTATGGGGGATACATGTAAACAATGACTTATGAAATTTTGAATATAAGGAATGATATAAAAAAGGGATAAAAGGAATTAGAAGAATTATTTCCCATGAATGAACTTACCACTATTTAACAAAAATTTTCGGGGTTGAATTATGCAGGGCCCTTTAAGGGAATTGGATTCATAGTCAAATAATAGTATTTTTTTCCGACAGGTTCGCTATGTAGACTACTTATGCAAGGACGCCTAAGGGCACTTGCTGCATAGTCAGGAAAAAGAACTCTCAGTAAATTACTTTTCTACTACTAAAAATCCAGTGAATGTTTATGGGGATTCAAATTTTCTAAAGCATAGAGATTTCTGTATGGAAATAGTTACTTGAATATGGAGAGGATATTTCCAATTAAGATTGTCTAACAATAGCATGAACGTCACTCATACGAAGGTCATACCCAAACATAGGGAAGTAAAATATAAACCATAGACATAAATATGTTTAGATCATGAAAAATAGTATGGGAAAAATATGTTATGGATGGCTATTTTTGCGGATCTCTACATATTGTTGTTAAGAAAAATAAGGACAAAAGAGGTTTTCATCTCATGAATGAAGATAACAATATATGAAAATCTCGTTAGGGGGTTGAATTATACAGGGACACCTCAGGGCATTGGCGGCATAGTCAAATAATAGAATCTTTGGGATAACATGTCTGTTATGTGGACTATTTATGCATGGCCGCCTAAGAGCACGTACTGCATAGTCGAGAAAAAGAACTCTCAGATTTCGGACATTTTTGTGAGCAAATGTCAAGAAAAGGGTTATGAAGATCTGAAAATATTTAAGGTTGGGATTATGACACATAAAAAATGGGTGTTTTCCAATTCATGTAGAGATACACATACCAATGCTAACCATAATAATGTTGTGGTTGGGTCCTGAATTGAGGTGCTGGACTTCACTACGTATCCCATAAGGATAGGAATCATGCCATACGTAGTTCTTGAAATACAGTTCAACGTAATGTAGGGTGAGAGTGTAGAAGATCTTAGTTTAGGGTCTTAGATCTTAGACCATTATAAGAAATACACAATGTTTGTTTTATAAACCAGATGTGAATAAAGACCAGGGTTTTCATATCACATTAATTTTTTCAAAGGGACTTTTCAGCCAAGGGACTGAATTTGTAATTTGGGGTTAGGCCCAAAGACATGGGGCTGGGTTTGAGGGACACTCGAAGGTTCCTATGTATCACATAAGGATGGGAATCAAGCCGTACGTAGTTCTTGAAATACCCTCTATTCAGATTTGGTTTGTACAAGTTGAGGGTGAAAGGGGACTTTAGTGCAATGATGGTTTGACCCAAGATAAAAGGTTCAGGCATTGCCATGTATGCACATTTTCTTTGGAATATAACAAGACTGGAGATCAATGTAAATAATGATTCCCTCTCTCGTGAGGGTGTCAACTAATGATGTAGTTTATTTTCATATAGGACAAAGGGGGACTATATAGTTTAACGTCATATATTAAAGATGATGGTGAACCAATGTAAAAAATATTGGTTTTGGGGGCCGCTTCACGAATCAACATCATATGAGACTGAGGTGAACCGATGTGAAGATATTGGTTTTGGGATGGATCCTCAAAAGGTTGCCTACATACCCAGCCTTGAAGGCAAGGATCAAAGTCCGCCTAGTTCAATTAAATAATGAATTGGCGATCAAGTTGTTTTTGAGGACAACAACCTAAAAAATGGTGTTGGTACTTATGCATGGTTAGTGGCCCAAAGAGGGTGTTAGTGTTGAAGTTTACTCAAAGATCACATGATTCATACTCGGGGTGAGAAACAAGAGGTAGAAACAACCCTAACGATGCACATTTTAATGTCATGTAGGACATATAAGGGACAATGCAGTTTAATGTCTTATAGTATGAACTTTCGGGACGGTGAATTTTAATATCATCCAGTAAGGACAACACAGTTTAACGTCATGCTGGACAAAAGGGAAAAAATACGGTTTAATGTCATGTTGGAAAATGGAGTGTGGTATAGTTTAGCGTCATATTGCATGGACAATGATGGGGACACAGTTTAACGTCATGTTGGACGATGGTGCGAGTAGTTTAAGGTCATATGCATGGACCTTACATTTTAACATCATGTTAGACGTATTAGGTACTTTTTCACAGTTTAACATAATTTTGGACAAATAAATTCAAATAGTTTAAGGTTATATGAATAGACCGTACTGATTTATTATGTGTTTATACAAAATACATCTGTATAAACTTGGCATGGTTGGAGACGCGATGAGTTCTCCATACATTTAGATTAAAGTATAATCTCCATTGGAGTATACCTTATGTATTGAGTAAGGTCCTTCCCACTTTCGTTCAAGCATGGGATGTTTCTTTCCAGGTATCATTGGAGTTCTGAGAACCAATACCAATTCTCCTTGAATGAATGAATGAAGACAAACTTTTTTGTTGAAATCTCGTGCTATTTGATTCTGATAGACTTCCAAGTGATGCAAGGTGCACAATCTTTTCTCATCTAATCATTCCAATTCTTCCAACTGCATTTGATATTGTTCATCTGTAGATGACTGATAAAAAATGGCTACACTGAGCAAAGGTAATTGAACCTCAATGGGAAAGACTGCTTCTGTTCCATATAACAATGAATATGCAGTTTACCACGTTGCAGTGCGGTTGGTGGTCTGATAAGCCCATAAATCATGAAAGAGTTTATCAGGCCATTATTTTTATTTTTATCCCCTATCTTTTTTAGTATGTTTGAAAGAGTCTTATTGAGGGATTCTATCTTCCCATTGGCAGCTGCATGATACTGAGATGAATGAATGGATTTGATGTTGGATTCTTGATACAACTTCCTTACCTCGGATGAATAGAAGTTGGTGCCATTATCTGTCAATATGGTATGAGGGACACCAAATCTAGCAATGATGTTAGACTTGATAATGCCAACAATGATTTTAGAACTGATTACTTTGTGTGTTATTACCTCTGTCCAATTGGAAAAGAAGTCAGTAGTAGTAAGAATATACTTAAACTTCTGGGATATAGCAGAAGGGTAAGGTCCAACCACATCCATTCCCCATGTGGAAAATGGACACGATTATTTAGATGTATGTTGAAACGCTAGGTTTGATGAATTAATTTGGAACATACTTGGCATGAATGAAACTTCGTCATGAAATCAATAAATTCTTGTATCATTGAAGGCCAAAAGTATCCAAGTCTTCAAATTTGATCAGATAGACTATTTGCATACTAGTGGGCACCACAGACTCTTGCATGTATTTCATTCATGACAGCCATTGTCCCTTCACCATCAATGAATCTAAAGAGAATTCCATCAAAACTACGCTTGTAGAGAATTTTCATTAGGTGATCTGGGCTTTCATAAAGAGTAAAATTGACCACACGTCTCTGTACATGTTCTTTCCCGGCTCTATCATTTGGAAGTGTTCCATTTTTAAGGTATTACATGATAGGTGTCATCCATCCTATAGTATGACCATATGGCTTAGTAATGGGACTAATTTCATTGATTTCCTCTGTTCTGGATTGAACATAAAGTGAAATTGTACGATGGTGGTCAATACTTATGATTGTCTCGTCCCAATTTGGATCTACCACAGATGTGGCTATATTAGCCAGTGCATCATCTTGAGCATTTTGTGATCGTGGGAAATAAGAAAATATTAGTTCTGTAGGAAATTCTGCCCTTAATTCTCTGACGTAATCAAACAAAGGAATTGACTCTTCTTTTCTGATGGCATAATCCCCCATTGACTTGTTTGATTACCAGGTCTAAATCACCTTTCACCTTTAAGTGATTCACTTGTGTCTGAAGCGCCAACTCCAAGCCTGCGATGAGAGCTTGGTATTCTGCTTCATTGTTTGTACTGCCTTCCCACAATAAGAAGGAATAAGGTAACATCGCCTTTTATAAGGAAAAAAGAACAATTCATAACCCAACATTGTTGAATTTAGGATCTTCCATTTTATTTCCTGTTGGAATTATGGACCCACCATCAAAGTAGATTTCCCATTCTTGAGGACTATCTTGAATAGAAAATACTTCTTCATATGGAAGTTCAATATCTGAAGATGTATCTTCTATTGAAGGGTGTTCAGAGAGGATATTAGCCAGGGAATGGCCATTTATTTCCTTTTGAGACATGTAATGGATATAAAATTTCTGAAAAATAACTACCCCCTTGCCATACGTCCTGTAAGCATTGGACGACTAAGGATGAATTTGAGAGGATTATTGCGAGATACCAATTGGACCTCATGATGTTTCAGGTAGTGTATCAACTTCTGAACTACAAAGAATAATTCAAGGCATCACTATTCAATACATAAATATCAGGTTTCTACTTCAAGCATAGTCCGACTAAGATAGTAAAGGTTGTTTTAATTCCTAACATCATTCTTTTGGGCAATAAATGCACCCAGTTATCGCTCTATAGTTGTCACATAAAGAATAAGTGGTCTTCCTTCAACAGGTGGAATTAGTATCGGTGGAATCAAGAGGTATTTCTTGAGAATGTTGAATTCTTCTTCACATTCTTCATTCCACTGGCAAGTCACTCCCTTCTTCATCAATTTGGAGAAGTGTAAACTTTTTCCTGCCAAATTGGCATTGAAACACCAAATATAGGCCATGTGTCCTTGATATCCTCACAATTCATTCAAATTTCGAGAAGGTGAAATACCAATGATTGACTTTGTATTCTCAGGATCTACTTTGATACCACGATGGCATACCAAAAAGCCGATCTATTTTCATGTGGTTACCCCAAATGCACATTTTAAGGGGTTCATCTTTAAATTATGTTGTCGATGTTTGTGGAATATGAATTCCATATCAGCCAAGTGATTATAAAGTTTTTTGGATTTTACCACAAAATCATCCAAATAACATTCAACAAAATTCCCTAAAATGGGTTTGATGATACGGTGCATGGCACGCTGATATGTTTCACCCACATTCATTAGGCCAATGGACATTACCCGATAGAAAAACACACCCTGAGTGTCTCTGAAGGCTGTAGATTATTCATCTTCTGGAGCCATTCAGATTTTATTATACTCAGAATATCCATCCATGAAGGAAAGTTCTTCATAGCCAGCTGTTTCATTAATTAAGAGTTCTGTAATCAGAACTGGAAAATCATCCTTAGGACAATGCCGATTAAGATATCTGAAATCAATGCAAACTCTAATTTTTCCATTATTATTTTTCATAGGGACAATATTAACCAACTACGTTGTATATTGAAATTCTCTAAAAAAGTTATCTTTGATAAGATTATCCACTTCAGCTTCATTTTTGGAAGCATATGTTTGGTGTGTTCTTCTTGTGGCTTGCTTAAATCCTCGATGTTCTTCTGGAAAACCGACATGATGAGTAGGAACATCAAGATCAAGCCCTGGCATCTCTATATAGTTCCATGAAAATATATCTATATTTTTCATTTAAATTTAAATATACATCTATTGCTCTTCAAGAGTCATGGCCACACTAATTAAAGTGGTGCGTGGTTATTCTTTTGTACTCAGATTATTTTTCTTTGAGATCATCCACGGTGGTAGAGACACTTTCTTCAAAAGATAGAGTAGCATCCCTAAGATCTTCCTCTTCTTCTTCAACACGTGTTATTTGTTATGTTTCTACATCCATAGTAGATGATGAAGCAGAATTTCCATGATCAGAAGAGATGTTTAAACATGAACATCTTGAAAAAGAATCTTCTATTTCTAACCCTATTGATGAAGAAGGGTCTTCCTTGGGAAATATAAAGGAGATGATGGATTGAGAATCAACATCATCATTCACCTATGAAAATGCTATAACTTCTTCTGGCCTGATTGGTGAAGTATAGACTTACTGGATTTCAGTAGATGAAATAAAGACATCTCCACTTGAGCTTTCATCATTTCTTGGTGAGTCCCCAATTTCTCACATGTTGTCTGACTTGGTTGTCGTAATTGTCATTATGTGAGTTTCCATAAGAGTATTTAGATTTGTGTCTATCTTGTTAATTTGATTGATAGGTAACACATAACTTATACTAACATGAGTGAATGGATTTACTAGAATCTTTTCCAAACCAAATGGAGCATTAACTTTGGTAACCTCCCTTTTTGTGGAGTTCTCCTCTCCCGTCATGTGATAGAATTTCGTCTCAAAATATTGATATTCACATGTCTTGAATAGGGATTTATCATCTTACAATGTCCCAATTTGACCATTGAAATAATATTTAAGACATTGGCGGTATGATGAAGGGATAGCTGCATGTTGATGTAGCCATGGTCTTCCAGGAAAAATATTGAAGGTTGTGTCATGATGAACAACCATGAAATATGAATATGATTCAAGATCTCCAAACTGGGTTCTGAGTGTTATCTCTCCCGGAGGTTCTTGTTCATTTTTATCGTACCCTTACAACATCAAAGTGGAAGGAGATAAATCAAATTCAGTGAGGCCCAATCGATGAAGTGTACAAATAGGGATGAGGTATACTCATGAATCATTATCAGTGAAAGATCGTCAGATGTCTACATCATTGAGATTTCTAGATAAATACAGTGGTATAATATGACCATGCAAAACATTATCTTCATCTTCATTAGTGAAAGATATCACTACATGGAATTTTGTTGGATCATTCTCAATATGATAGACTTTAGCTGCAGCAATTTTAGTTTCAAATTCCTGAGGACTTGACAATGTATCAATGAGTGCCTCCTGAAGATCCTTTGATAGATTTAGTGCATCCAGAATTGATAACATGGCAGCTACTTGGGCCAAATGATTCAATACATCATTCTTTTGATCAAAAGGTATGCGTTTCCCAATAGGAACATGTGGTTTAACAGGTGCCTTAGAAGTTGATGATTTTTATGTAGATGCATCTTGAATCCGGGCAGGAGTTCGAAATACTCCTGGTTTTGGAAAATTGGACTGACTAGGTCCATTTACTTGCTGAGAGGAAGAAGTTGTGACCTCAAACTGATCATCCAAAATAATTTTGTGAGTAATGAATTTTCCATGCATGGAAGAACTTTTATGTTCCTGTTGAGCCCACAGAAGGGCTCTGCCATAGGTTTCTGCAGTATATACAGTTCTAGTAGAGGTAGAATTGGAATAGTGTCCTCTGAAAGATCCACATCTTCCCCTGTAGTCCGAGCCTATAGAACCTTATCTTATTCCACTTTTTGATATAGGTAATTCAGGCTCATCAAGATTGAAACTATGACTGGTGTATGGATCTGTTAAATGAATCATATTGAAAGAACAAAAAATAATCTCTTCATCTGATGAAGATTCTATCTGATTACCCAATTTAGGTTGTATCGTTTTGTGGGGCGGTGCTCGTGGAATCGATTTTGATGGCATAAAATCATCCAAATTCAAAGACAACATGGTCATTGACACATACTCATATTCTTCTAATTCTTATTTCTCTGAATTATGTCACCCCTTTGAGGATTTTTCTTTTGATGGAGGTTTTGCTGTGGAATTCATAGTAGAAGACCCAATTGGATTTTTCAATTGTGTTCAAAAAATGGAATAAGTTTGGTTGATCATTTTTCTGACCATCCAATCATCATATTTCTGTGCATTTTTTGTTTTTGACTTCCTACCACTTGCCTCCTTCTTCTAAATCTGTAGTAGTATCAAATGCTACCAAGGATGAAGAACCTTTCAGTTGGAATTGTCCCGAGTCCACAATTTTTTTACAGGAGGTCTTTTAAGTCAAAAAACTCATGAATGGGATTACCCAACATCTGATGAAATGTGAAATAGTTAGGAAGGTCTTCATCTCCCTCTATGTTTTGCATTTTGGGCCTCGACAACTGAACCAAATTAATCTCTAGAGCCGAAATGAAGTAACCAGGAACTTGTTCATTTTGGAAGGAATAAAAATTGTTCTTGAATTCATCAAATTGTTTTTTCGTTTATCTCTTTGACCATCATGACGAAACGGACTCTATTTTTGACACTCAAGAGGTAGAGCCCTTCGATAAGATGAAGGTTTTGAAGTAGAAGCAGGTACAGGTGTTTGTTTAAGCATAAATGTGGCAGTCTCTACTCTACCAATTCTCCTTCATGTAGCTAATTGAATTACACGAGTTTTATCCTTAGCCTTCATAAGAGAATATTTTATCTTTTGAGCGATCGAAGTAAGGTCTTGAAACTATCCATTGTATTTCACAGGGATCAACGGTGTGCGTAATTTGTCACGCAAATATTTCACACATAATGGAAACAAATATTCATGAGGGAGTGCTAAGCTTATGGAATATGTTAATCCCTTACAACGAGTAATGAAATATGAAACTCTTTCATTCTCCATTTTCATACAATTTGTAAGATCAGAAACTACGGTCATTGACAATGTTGAGCTGAATTGAAGAAGAAATCGATGATGGAGATCTTCCCACCCGATAATTGACCGAGATTGCATGCATGTGTACCAAACAAAAGCAGGTCCTTGTAATGATTGTACAAAACACCTGAGCTTAACTACCTCTTTTTGGTGAGGGGTTCCCATCATAGGATCAAAACGAGAAACAAAATGTGTTAATTGTTGATCTGGATCTCCCGAACCATTAAAGATCGGGAATGTGGTACTTGCAAAATTTGATGGGTGAGGAATCACATCAACCCATTTAGTGTAAGCTCCCATTTAGTGTAAGCTCTCTCTTCTGGTTGAATATGTGCATGCTTTCCCTCCATAGCCCCAAACCGAGATTTTAATGACTCAATGGTAGTTATTAACATATGAGAAACATCCGTTTGAGCTGGGAGCTGAGAAGGTGCACTGACTGGAGCTTGGATACGTGTGGCAGCTAGTACGGCAACTTATGGCAGCACCACCGATTGTTCTTGTGCATGACCCATAGGATTAGACCTGTTAGGGTGTACTCGTAGAGGAGGATATTATTGATCCATCTCAGTAACTGCAACAAATTCCCTTGGATAACTGACTCTAGCACTATTAGGGGGAAGACTACCTTGATGTAGTTCTACATTCAACCTCCTTAAATCCTTCATTTCTTCCTTCTGTTGTTAAACCCATTGCTCTAGTGAGAGGGATTGGAAATCTCCTGAAGAAGGGTGGGAAGTAACCTGATTCTTTCCTTTACCCTTGTTGGATTCCTTTCGGAGAGGTGGAGTGGGTTACTTGAAGGAATACCTAGATTCTGGGTAATCCTTTGATTTCATGTACGTGCACCTTCTTCATTTTTATCTGGGTGTACAACATCTTGAGTAGGAAATTCCTCATCTGATCCCTCCTAGTGAGCCTTATCTGTGAGATCCTCAACAATTCCATTGGAGACATTAATTGATGAATAACGCATTGAATCCCTTCTATCAAAATTTCTGCAATATTGCCTTTTTCATTGTCCTTGATGATACATTTCCTTTTATTGATTTGATCCCTTAGGAAATTCTTGATGAACCGTAATTTGGAGAGAATCTTATGATAATTTTTCCCTTCGTTCCTCTTTTGGATTCTATTCTAATCGAGAGAATACCGACTTTATCTGAGGAAGAGATTGAGGATTTAAAAAAGTCCCCAGTCTGGTAGACAGGGGCTATTCCTGCTCAACCCCTTGAATCCTTTTTTGTTGATTCCAAGGGTTGGGCTAAAAGAATCCCCGGTCTGGAAAGCTGGGGTGGTTCTTGAGATGCCACATCTGAGTCTTTCTTAAAATCACTATTGATCTTGCGGACATTAGTCCGAAAATTGGCTGGATGCATCAACCGATATCCACTCAAATTACCTTTAACAAAAGACCGTTGGATGATTTCTGACACTTCTGTCACATGATGATGTGCATTTTCTAAATGAGAGGCATGTTCAATGTTCTCATTTTCTTGTTGAAGGGGAAATTCAACAAATTTTTCTTTTTATGCTTTATTTTTAGAAGAACTAGTTGAGGCATGTTCTTGGAAAAGCCTTCGATTACAAAAATAACCTATTGGTTGTGGCCGTCCATGGGAAATAACATTGCATGAGACCATTTTTGGCGGGCTTTTCTGACTGGAGAGCATAGTGAAATGCAGTGCTCCAGGAACCCCCCATCCCCTGATATGAATACCAGATGCGGAAATGTCAATTAACTAGCGCAATATTATTAGTGCGCTGAGGAATGAACTCTGGTGGGCTCTCTGCAAATTTTCAGCCTTCAGATATCGAGAGACTGAGAGAGATGCCAAGTCAATTTGGAATTGTAACCCTTCAATTATCTAGAAATGATTTCCATATTTATCATTAGATAATATTTTCTTTTTCAACTGAAAAATAGTTTTCCATATGTTGAGACGAATATCATGAATTCAATCTTCCGTCAACATATCTGGAATTTCATACTGAGAGTCAGCCAAATGCCAAAAAATGACAGGTACGTAACCTTTTTCCAATTGTTTTCTCATGTTTAGTACTTCCTCCTTATCATTCGATAAATATTATTCTTCCTGATTATACCAAAGCTGGTGTTTCCTTATAGCTTCATTGGATTCAACAAGATTGGTATAGAACTCATTTATCAAACTTCATGATGAACGATTCAGGGGTGGTTCAGAGAATGACCTACACCCCGAGCTATCTTCTGGTTGAGAAAGTATTTCACCTGCTAATGGAAAAGCATCAGACATGACTGGATTTACATTTGCATCTGCCTCAAGATAAGAGGGATTTCTCATCACTGCATTATCCTCTGATGAATTTTCCAGTCAATGAGAATTACTAATGTGGAGAGGACTTTCACAGATAAATTCATCATCTTGGGGAGGACCACCATGATGGGTTAAAGAAAAAGATAAAACGTCTTTCCCCTTGATCATCTAGCCACGCAGTGGGTTATTGTGGCTCTCATCTGAAGATGAAACTTAGAGATCGATCGAATTTTCATGAAGCAAGCCTTCATGAGGAAGTGTCTGATGATGACTTTCGGAATTATAGTTCCCACTATTGGGAAATTAGATTGTAGAATCTTGAATTGCAACAGACAATTTTCTTAGTGCATCAAAAATGCCTGCATCAAGAAAGGCCTTATTATAGATTGGCTCTTGATTTCTTTACTATGCTGGATGAGTCTTCTTTTTAGACACCTTATATATATTTTTGGGAACCACTTGATGATGAAAGTGGTCATTATGGGAAGGTGTATGTGCCTGATCAGGAGAAATGATCAGGATAGGCTGATTATCTCCACTCAAATTAGGTGTATGTTCCTAACATGGTTGTCTGTATGATATGGGGGAGTACACACCACAACCCTCTTGGACTGGAACATAGATGTGTATCTGTTCTGAAGTGACATGTTGATGAGTCACTCCACTAATAGGGACATAGTTTTAATTTTTTTTCCCTATGATGCTGCTGAATCTGCTATAATATTCTAGCAGGCATCCAGAATATGAGCAAAGATTTGCTTCTGCTCCTTAACCATTGATTTAATATTCTTGGTGAATTCAGCTGCTGGAAAGGGGATATATGTCCATTCCGTGTTTGGAGGGGGTGTGTATTCCTGCTCATGTCCTTCTATTCCTATCACTGAATTCTGATAGTACTCATTTGTGGGGGTAGAGAGTTTAGACTGATCCAAATTTTTCATTGAATCTTTCGGACTGACTTGTCAGGGTGCTTCCAAATGAGACTGTTGGTGGGATTGATGAACATTTAAAGGTGTATATGCCTACTGTGTATTCCTCGTCAAACATGGTTGACGACATTCCTTCAATACTGGCAGACAAGACAACTGACAGAATTGTTGATTGAAAATAGGTGTATGTTCCTTCTTATCAATTGCGACCAAATTAGACCGGTGACGAGATTCTTTGGTCATAGACAGACGAGCCTTCTGACTAGCTGGTGAGTTATAAACAGGTGTATATACCTACCTATAATACATAGGTGGAATGTCCTGGCGGGATTGGCATGTTGCTTCCAGATGAGTCTACTGGACAGTGGAATTAAAATGGATGGGTGTGTGTGACCGCTCGTTGCTTTCCACCAAGTTAGGTTGGTAGAATTCTCCAGAAATGTTAGAGATAAGAACCTACTAACTTTTAACTGGTTTTCGCCTTTGGCGGTTCGTCTTGCTTTCTCGGGTTCGAGGAACCTGAACTGAACGCCTATAGATGACACCCTCATCATTTTGAGGGAACACTACAACCCGAGTCTGGCGACGATTGTTGATGGGAGCCATCGATAAGGACTCATGTTTCCTTGAAATAAGGTGCTGAGGGACCTACTCATTCACCTACCCAGAATATGGGAGAGACTAGTGATTGTATTCTGGGGATAACGACCCGAAACGGTTGGAAACGGTGGTTGGAACCACCTGCTTCTTGATCGCTGGTCGTCGATGTCCGGACAACTAGGGTGAATTATTGACATGGAGGTCCTATCGAGAAGCCTCCAGTGTCAGAATGGTACCATGTTGATGGTAATCCTTATCATATCATTAGAAACCCAGCGTTGAAGACGCTGAGTAGGTGATGGCGTCTGCATAGCAGATGACAATCGAGCCTGAGTGGCATCAGAGGTATTCACAGTAGAGGTATTCACATAAGATCTTTAAAAGGAGTTCATGTTTGATATAACAGACATAATCAAGATAAATTCAGCCACTAAATGTTTTTGGATGAGAACATATGTTATTTATTGGTTTTTTGTCCTTCATATAGAATTAAATAGGGGCCTAACAAATAAGTAAGACATAATTTTAACTTGGTTAAGGATTCACGTCAGGTTCACCTTTTTTTCTTCTGGAAAAGGGGATGACCTCATTTGTGTTAAGGTTCAAAATTTCCAATCAGTTCTTAACGGGGTTATTCATAGAACCGGAAACATCCAATGATTCTATATCCATTTGTACATACATTCCAAAGGTAGTTGATCATTAGTTGTGGAGTGATGAGGCTTAAGAATTTTCATTGGTCAAGAGGATGGGAGGTCGGACTCATCACACATTTTTGAGGGGAATTATTTTCTAATTTGGTACTCTCTTTGTATATTTGAGTTATGTTCGCGAATCCTTATTACATTACCATGTATGACAATGAGCATTCCTTTAGAACTTGCTACCAATGATTGATATGTAAGAGTTTTAGAGAATCTTTTATATGTATTCAAGGATATTTATCGATAGGGAATCATCAATATTTGTTAGAGATTATTAGTCATGGTATCCTTCAATACATTATATAAAAATTCTCTAGGTCATTATGATGACTGTACTGGGTTTAAAGCCACTCAGTGGGGCAATTAATGTTTATTATCGTTCATAAGGACATGTATTATTTCAAAGGTGGGATCGTACCCACATATGGGCTACCTATGTAACCTTGTTTTGAAAAGGAATTAGAACCCACATAGTTCAAGTGAAGATGTATGGGATTTAAGAATGATTTATGGCCTAAAAGAAGACGTAATTTTTACTTTTACACTCTAAGCTCACATTAGTCATGCTCGGTTTGAGAAACAAGATGTATTAGTAAAACCTGCCAATTGTTCCAAGAAAGATGAAATTATAAGAAATGATGTGGGGGTTTTGTATGTGTGACTGCACAGATAAATGAGGATTGGGATTTAATTTAGTGAATAATCTTAGGAACAAGGCCCATAAAGGTACATGTGCTTTATGGAGATTTGGATACGTAAAATAGGGCTTACTCCTGAGAAGGATGCCCAAATTAGAGGGGGCTTTATGATTGGGTTTTATTCCTACGAAGGAAGCCCAAATCAAAAGTAATTAAGACTGGGGCATACTCCTGAGTAGGTTTCCCAGGTTAAAGGAATTTATAATTTGGGAACTTGGGTTTGCTCCTAATGAGGATGCCTATATTTAGATAAATTATGACTAGGGATTATTCCTATGGAGGATACACATATTTGGGAAATTATGAATGGGGCTTACTCCCGACGAGGATGCCCAGGATAGAGGACTTGAGACTTAGGGATTATCCCTGAGAAGGAGACCTAAGTTAAAGGGAATTATGAGTGGGGATTATTATTAAATAAGATGCCCAGATTAATGGAATTTGGACTGGGGATTATTCCTGATAAGGAGGCCCAGTTTAAAGATCCTGTCATCTTAAAGGATGAGGCCGAATGAATGAAATATCTAACCATAGTGTCACAAAGATATGTAAATCACTAGTTTTTGAGATATGTTCTACAAAATTCATTTCATTTAATGAATCCAACAAATTAATAATTCCAAAAATGTCTTTGAAGAGGGGTTTGAAGGCTGAATCATTGAATAGGAGAGGTGGATAGGCAGCAAGGGAACCTAAAAAGAAGTAGTTGTGCATGTCTTGTTGGGGCGTGCAAGTAGTGGTCATGAAGGTATACTGCGTGACACATAGGTACCTATGCGACGGTCAACCCATGGTAAAATACTTGGGCGAGAATTTTTTCAAGCACTTAGTATTGTACCTATGGGATTTTAGAAGTGCGGCACGTAGGTTCTGTTGAAGGGATAAGGCGGCACATAGGTGTCTTCATTTCCCTTATGGGTTAGACACCTAGGCACATATGTGTTTATGGATTTCAACACATAGTCCTCGTTTCCACTCTTTAGAGCTTCCATTATTGTTAACAAATTACCTTATAAGTGTTCGGAAAGCTTCGAGAAGAGACTAGGGCGCCATGAGCTCAAATCTAATTTTCTGGATTTTTCCATCCTCGAAATGGGTGGCCCACAAGGGGTATTTATAGGCTGCTGAAGACCCCAGGTGAGAATCAAATAGGGGGTGCAGGTCACCTGCACGCTCAATATGTGGCACGCAGGTACCCTGCGCAACAATCTTGGAACCTATGCAGCCCATGCTAAAGCAAATCCTTGTTCATGGATTTGTTAATTTTTGATGTTTCTTCAAAGGATGAATCACTTTTTGCTAAGGAATTACTCTTTTTTAGTCGTTTAGAATCTATGACAGAAAAGAGAGTCAACATCTGCATTGTGCTTTATATGATCTATCGAAGATTTTAGCATTGGCCTAAACAGATACCATCATCATTTGACTATTTTCATTATTGATATAAAAATTTTAATCAAATCCACCTCAATGAAATGGTAGCTTCTTAAGAAAATGATCAAGCCTCTAATACCACGCTCTTAGTGCTTTCTACAAACCATACAAAGCCTTCTTCAGCCGACAGACTCTTTCTTCATCATCATGAATGATAAAATAATCTAATTTCTCAATATAGTCTTATTCGTCTAGAAATCCATTCAAAAATACTGACTTAACATCCTTCTAGAAATATTTAAACTTTCGTTTCACTGTTATGGCCAAGAATAATCTGATTGTATCCAAATTTTCAACAGGTAAAAATGTCTTATCATAATAAATACCCTCTATCTGTGTGTTCCCTTTGTACATCAGGTGTTCATTCATTCAAATCACAAAACTATATTAAATAATTTTATTGAGAAAGACCTGTTTTTTCCAATTGAAAATCATGCCTTCTGGTCTCGAAACAATTTCTCATGTATGATTCTTATCAATTTGGTAAACCTCTTCATTCATTGCATAAACCCAATTATTTTCTCCAGTAGATTCATAATATTATTTAGGATCCGTGTGTAATTAGTATGCTGCTTTCTATAGATAATTAATCCTTATTGTCTATACTAGTGCTGTCTGATCACCAATTATGTTATTCCTGTCAAATTCAGCTCTTCTTGATGGTCTTTGGGAAGATAGTAATTTGATATCATCATCTAAGACTTCTTCTGAATCATCCTCTTGATATGTAGTGTCTCCTGATATTCTCATTTGTTCATCGCTTTTCCTTTTGAGTATATTCATGTATTTTTTTGACGATTTAGTTAATTCTCCCCTATAGTCACATCATGACATTACACTATCATTCGGATCGATTTATTGACGATTTTTTTGAAGATCCATGAAATATCCCTTCATCCCATAGGATACAAAATTTTTTTGTTTATCTTTATTAAGAATGAAAAATTTACATCTAAATATTTGATATTAGCACAATGATGGATTCCTTCCATACCATAAATCATTTGGATTCTTCTCCTCTTTTGGATACTATAAATCTATGTTTTTAGTGCATACTACTGTTATTACTGCTTCATTCTAAAATTTCTGCAAATGGTTCTTTTTAATGAGCTTTGTTCTAGCCATAATTTTGAAAATATGATTTCTTCTCTCAACTACTTAGTTATACTATGGAGTTCTTAATTATAATAATTTATGCTATATCCCGTGTTTTTTGAGACAATCCTCCACTTTTATATTTGTTATCTATACTAAATTATCTGTTTCAATCATTTGGATTTTCTAACCAAGAATCTTTTAACATTCCCATTGATATCTTGTAATGAAATTGAAAAAAATATATTTGGGGTAATTATTAAAACCCATGCCATTATTTTATATTTATCAATGAAGAGAATATAATATCTCTTCCAATCAATCTTCATTAGAAAAATTGGACCACACACTTCAATATTTACCAACTCAAGCAATCATGTTATCTTTTTCTCATTTTTCATATATGTATTTTGAATGATATTCCCCTCTTCGAAGGATCACAAATATGAGAAGGATCACATGATAATCTAGGGATATTTCCAGATGAATGAAACTTCACCAGATCCTCCAAGGAAACATGTCTTATGTGTCCAAGACGATTATGCGAAAATGTTTTTCATCATCGTTTGATAGAAATCACATATCTTCTTATCCACAAAAGAGGTAGAGATTCCCATTCATAAGATTTACTTGAAACACAACAAAACAGTCCTTTTACATGAAGATACATAATTTCTTGGAAGAAAGTATTGCATGCACTGAGTCTCACAATTGACTAACACTAAGCATGTTTTGAATAAGCCCCTCAAAAACCAATACATTTGGTCGTCTCATGTCTTTTCCTCCAAGAAAGTCTTTTCCTCAACAAATTCTGTTTAAGCCCTCATCATTACCAAATTTTATGATAGATTCTTTATCATACTTGATTCTGGTCACTAGATCCTTATTTCCTATCATGTAGGGAATTGCATCCAATATCAATGATCCTTATCACAGTGCGATCTGATTCCTTGAATGTAATTTCTAAAACCAGTGCCTCCTCTATTATTTTCTTTTTGAGAAATGTATTTTAATTCATATCTGACATGGAATTATAATCATGATATTTCTCAGTATATGATTTTCAATATTCAACTAGAAAAGTTTCTAATCGATTTTGAATTTTCATCTCTCTTGAAGATACATTTGGTTGCATTGTTTATGTGAAATATATGTGCATTTTTCTGAATCCTTTACACCTAAATCAATGACCATTAAATGATGAACTAGAATTTTGAGCTCTGTACAACCACATATGTTGGTATTTTTTCCTTTGGTACCTCTTTTCTATGGAATATACATTCTGAGAGTATCACATCTTACCACAAAAATAGCATCTTATGTTAAGTACATTTCAATTTGGAATTTATGCACCACAACATCTGCCTTGGGTTCTCCTAATCATCAATTTAGGGATGATACCAAAATAATCCATCAATCAATGAGTGGGTTCTTGTGGTATGACTCGGACCATAATTGATTTCTATTTTAGATAAAGCCTCATACCAACCTTATCATTCAGAAATGTTTTTTTCTTTTTTTCTGATAGACCACTCTGATCAAATCTCATCTTTTTGGTTGTGTGTACGGTTTTATTTCATGATGTTTAACCCATTGTTAACAATTTATCATAATATTAATTTGTCCATCGCAAAATAAATACTTCCTCTTCTAGTTGTTTGATACATTTGATTTGATCATTTCTAGTTTTAGTCATAATATCAATATGAAATATTTATTCTTCAATTTTGAGTTTATGATCAACAATATTTTGTAAGATTTATGACATTGAATACCTCAACATTTCAATTTTTTAATTCATTTTAGAATTTTATTATTCCTGTTTCGGCATAAAGAGTTTGGAAATATGAACAAATTTGATAGATTTAATTTTCTTTATCTCAAAATATCTACCTCTTCAAGGTATTCTTCGAATTCAACCTAAAGATAAACTCTTCCTTCAATTTATCCTTCATCATTGTCACTTTCTTCAAATGTTAATTAATTTTTGACAACTACAACCAAAGCATATATTTTAAAATCATTGTAGTCCTCCAACTCTTCTACCTCAGATTCTTTTGAACTATCATCCACTTTTGAAAGAAAACTGTTCTTTTGGAATAATATTATCCCAGTACATCTATAACAACCATGATTTTTTTACACACATAGATTTGATTTATTACATAAATTCTTCACTTGATAAAACATAGAAGATCGAGATGTATAATGTCTTTCGTGATTAGGACCATTACAAGACAACATAAAAACTAAAATAAAGAATCATTATTTAAAATGTCTGTTATGTGACCTCAACATTCCTTCATACTTAAAATTTCACGGGATAACATTAGGACATACATAAGAAAGGGGTGATCTATAAAGACCATTAAGGGAATAAACATTGAATAACATGAGGAATACAATACATGTTAGAAAATAGGTACATCAATGGAGCACAAGATAAAAATGAATATAAAGGCATGATAATGCATGATAATCATAACATGTAAATGCGGAAACAACACTTAACATAGTATTTGTATGAGTCAAGGCTCATTGCACATGGAGCATTTGTAAACCCTCATTGCACCAAAATTAACATGAGGAAATCCTCATTAAAATTGAATTAGAATGATTAAATCATCATTGAAATTGACATATCATGATACTAATCATTACCAATGCATTTGAGCGCTTTAAGGACACACCCTTAATAATAATTTCATTTCGTACATAAGTGTGTCACATAGATCAAAAATCATGGATTCATTAACAGCGAAATTCATTTCTCGAATAATACATGTGGAATACCTAAATTTGTGTCCTCAACCGTCAAGTACATGTGCATAAATGTAAATAAACTTGGTAGAGGAGTGGGTATGGTATTCAATACACATTGATTTAGACATGGTAATTTTGTTTTATTTTTAGCAGCATAACAACGTCAAATAGAAATTCGTAAAATGGGTTGATGAGAGTGAATATAACATCCTTGGTAAATAAGGAATATTAAATTTTCATATTAATTAGTATTTGTGAATTAAATATTAATTTTACTTTAAATGGGATGCTAGGTTCAATTGAGTACTATTTAGACAACAACAGGTTTCTTTGAAATCTTACGTTGAATATAACATTAAGTTATACTTAAAGATAATAATATAATAATTTTATTTTAAATTGAGATTAACTCAATGTCATTGTATTGGTGGGAATGAACAGAACTCACTATAATATGATTATAAATGTTTGATAATTTTTTTTACATTTATCCAATAAAATTTATAAGCTATACATTTGAATGAATCCAATTTAAAGCATAAACAATCTAATATTCATTAAAAGATTGATTTACAGCCTTTTGAAAGAGAACACTCTTAAAATATTTTTTGTATCATTTATAATATTATTAAACAAAATAATATTATTCATTAGAATCAGGTCATTAAATATTAATTTGGATAAATTTTTGGTATTTTTTATATTGTTAATTTTTTAAAGAATAGTAAAAAATACTACATTTTAATTCCAAATTGAGATTTAATCTATTATATTTATATAGTTATATTATTATTTTAATTATTTTTGAAGTTTAATTGGATAATATTTTTATAATTTAATAATATTTTGGTCATTATAAGTACTTTCCCTCTCATTTTTAATTAAACAAAGGTAAATCTTTTGATAGTTATTATTTCTTAAAATTATGATTTTTGTATTGATAATGGGAATTAATTTTAAATTAATTTCTTTAAATTAATGTTTTTTGAATCTGTAAAAATGGATTATATATTTGGAAAAAGGTTGTCCAAATTTTGGAAATTTTTATCTTATTTTTGTAAATGATATGAATATTACTTCAGCAAATATTTTATTTACAATTATTAAAGAATAATTCTAGTAAATAAGTGTGAAAAATAATATTATTATAATATTAAATTACCTCTAAACTAGTCCCAATCCTAAGGGAGGATATATTACTAACCATGGTCATCCTTGTGTATATTTGGGGACCCCATGGAGCCACATGGGAGTGATAATTACACTTTATTTTAATTAATTTAAAGTAAGGACTAACATAACCTAAACCTGAATCTTTTTATAAAACATTTTTTATATGTTGTTATATAAGTTATCTATTCGACTATAAATATCATTTTAAAAGATAAAAATACTTCCACCATCATGATATTTTATTTATAATATTTAAATATTAAATAAATAAAGTTAATTATGACACAATGGTGATGCCGTAATTGTTTCATTAATAATAGATTCCAATAAATGATTATATAAATATTAAAATAAATTTACTTTTAATATTTTATTCCATAACCTATTTTTATAAATTAGGGATACTTTTCATATTTGAAATAATGTAGGTTTTTAGAATTATTAATGTTTTTTTTAAAGTCATGATACGAATAGTAGTAAAATTGACATAAAAGCGTTTTTTAATTAATCAAAATTTTATTAAATGATAAAATAGTCTTAAAAACCTTGGATTCAAGAAAAATGACACATAGTATTTTATAAATGTCATTATGTATCCCTTTGGGGTCTCTTGGAATTTTATTGTATAATTATTAACAATATAGTATGAATATATAAGAGGACATGGTAAAAGATAAATAAGTTAACAAAGTGTTAAATAAAAATTTCAAGGTTTATAAAACAAACAAAACCTATAAAATTATTATTGGATGATTGTTTTTCAACGTATATACACCTTATATTATAATTAAATTTTTTTACCTTTATAAACTGAAAATTATTATATAATAAAATAATATTTTCAAACATTCATAAAGAGACCCTCGTCCCCCTTAGAAAAATCCATCACCACTAACCCTTACATACACCTATAATTCACTCTTGGATAATCCACCCTATTCAAAAATAAGCTCTCAAGATATCTACCTTCCTTCTAGAAGCCTCACCTTATGCAAAAAGCAATTTATGAAATTCTTTTGATTCAAACCAATGGAGTTAACCGATTAAAATCTAATATCTTCCCTCAAGTTCTATTCTTTTATTTTACTAATTCTATAAGTATGCTACTATTATTCATTATTCAAATACAAACACCAGTATCCTAAAAATTCTAGGTTGTTTTTATGATAAGGATTCAAACTACACATACACACAACTCCATCTAATGGATACAAACATACTGTTTCTGTGTTTGACGAACTACTACATCACGAAATGATGATTGTTCGATTATCCCCTACTATGTATCATGGTGCAATAATGATGGAAATATATTTATGTGTGATATATATTATATTTATATTGTCTATATGATTCAATAGTTTTCATTTATATCACACCTTTATGGTTTCTATAATGGTTAAATATGATAATTTCATTTGAGGGAGGGCGGACAATAGCCCCCACAAAGTGATATGACTCATTAATGCCATACGTGTAACGTATAGTGTATGGAATTACTAAAATTATATATGATATTATATTATAATTATAATATAATTATGTATCATTATGTTTTCATTCCATTAAATATGAAATAGAAATGAAAGTATCGTTCATCCATACATATGGCTTACCGTCTCCTTGAATGGTGCATTTCATTTCTTATATCCAAATGTTATTTACTACTATAAATATATATATATATATATAATTGATATATATTATATATATGATATCCAAATCATTAATATTATTCTGTAGATAATGTAATTTTTTCCATATAGAAAATATGTAATTAAAAGAAGTTCATTTTTGAATCAAGTACCAAATATTGACAAAATAACCATTATTATCCTTAATGATTATGTGATGTTTATAAAATTGTAATAAGTAATATAAAAGGGATAATAATATTGACAAATATTGATAAGAATGTAGAAATTAAATTAAGTTTTTTATTCAAGAGATTAAATAATGAATGAGTCGAGTAGAACACGAGGTAATGGAATTTTATAATCCAATTTCCATTATTTGGGTTAATATTCTACTTCATTGTTTTTTCATTTTATGAATATGTGTGAATAACCTATGATTGTTTTAAAAATAATATATAAATATATTGGGTGTATTTATATTTTTCACAGATAAGTATATCTTTTATTTATCTGTAATATCATGATAGAATCATTATAAAAGATTGCATCTTAATCTCCTTTCATTATAGAACATCATAATTTTGAGAAACTTTATTATTCTATAAGGTGTCTATACAAACCTATTGACATTTCATGTCATGAATTTTTATATTCTCGTTATATATATATTTTTCTTTGATTTTATTCATTAATGATTTTTATTCAAGACTTTCTGAAGTGGTAAAGGACTCTATAACTTAAACGTCATTTTAAATTTTGTAATGATTTAATTTTGTAAATAATACTATTTCATGTACATTTATTAAAAAAGAATTTATGAATATATTTATATAGACATGATTTTTTTAAAATATAAAATCATTTTGAAAAGTTTCAATGTGGTATGGGACACTTTTATTCGAAACTCTTCTATACAAATGTTTTAAATGAATTGATTATGTCAATACATTGAATTGATATCTTGCGAATGCAATGTGGAAATTCTATCTTTCATTTATGCTTGTTTTATGTGTTATGAATATGTTTAGTTTCTTGGTCATTGTTTATATATAAGGGTTGTTCCGTGATAATCCTCGGGTGGGTGGGCCCCTGATTTCTCTCCACTGCATTGGGAAATGTGACAGGGGTTTACATTAAGGTTTCTCCAAAGATATTTCGGGAATATAATGTGATGGGTATTAAAAATGTTACTACATATGTATTTGTAAAATCTACCACGTACGTATGTTATGGATTCCACAAGTTACCTTAATGATTTATGATTTTCATGTGTTATTCAGGAATATTATAATATTATTTGGTTTTTTAAATATTAAAAAGTATAATTTCATTGACTTGTATGAATTTATAGAATATTGTTTTCATTTGATATTTTATAACCCTTAAAAATATTTTCATGGTCATCCCATGTTTTGAAATGATTTTCACAAGACTTAAAAATGAATAGTGTTAAGGATGAGATCAATGAAAAGTCATTCTATATAAAACATTTAAGTAGACATGTTTATTTTTTGAGATATTGTATTTTATGAAATAATGGAAATTGAGTAGAAGTGTCTACTTTATAATTTTTTAATTGTAATGTAACAGTTATGTCTTAATTCTCAAAAATAATAAACCTTAAAAGATCATCAATGTGAATTCCTGACTATACCCAATATTATGTATTGTTTAAGTCATGACCATTATAGTAAAAGTGGTCTCTAATCATTTATAAATTAAATTTACTGTATATGAATCTGAGGACATATTATACCAACATATGGAATTGAATTTAGATGCATTATATAAAATAATTTCTTTAATGTAAATGAGGAGGGAGAAATATCATACAGAATTTCCTCATGTTAACGAGTGTACATTGGAGGAATTAGTGAAAGAGAAAAGGGGTATCACATCATTCAAACACTAAGAGGCATGTATGGTGGAGTTTTGAATTTATACCCCAACCTTTTTATTGAAAATAAAATGGAATATAAACATAAATAAATTTGGAAACAAATGAGAAAGGAAGAAATCCCTTAATTGGATGTGTGATCCCAAAGGCATTGGAGAGTTTTAGGAGAGGGTTCTTAGGAACATAGGGTACCTTAAGAGGATTCTAGAGAGAGGGGGGAAGAGGTTTTATGAACTAAAAATGATTTGAGTGAAGATAATGTGTGATATTTGGGGGGGTATATAGGAAAGGAGGGGGAATTATTTATTCTTTAGGTTTGGGACACCACACATTAAACTTATAAAAACCACAAACCGGCCCATGTTATTTGGGCATATATTTTTGAAATAGTGAGTGGAAAACAATATTTTATATGGTCAATGGACGAGATTCATAAAATAATAGGGTTGCTTATGTGGAGGAGAGTCACACTCTCACCAAAATAAATTTGAAAATCTAAAATGTTTTATAAGTCTTGGAGGGTTCACTATGGATTTTTAAAATACATAAAATAAATGTTAAATATCATTATTTTAAGGAAATAATAAATATTGTCTGAAAATATAATTTATAGTATTTTATTACATCTCTATTGGGTCATTATGATGTCATAAAAAAAACCTTATATTTAATTTATATTTAATTTTTTACCCAAAAATTCAATTGGCTCAGAAAATTATGAAAAATTCAACTTCTTATAATTTCAATGTCCTGATTCCAAAAATAATATTTATTTTATCTAAATAATTTTTTAAGTAGGTGAATTTTTTAATTTTAAAATAAAAAATGACATATGTATAAAATTCATTTATTCACAAATATAGCATTCAAACATTAATAAAAATATCAATCATGTTCATAAAAATTATACGGTCATTTATATTATATAAAATTTGATTTATTAATTACATTTAATAAAAATATTATTTATTTCAATAATCCATTAATTCTTAAAAATAGATTTCTTAATTAACTAAAATTCTATTTTTGCTTCAAAAACTATTTAAAAAGTGACAATAATAAAATAAATGTTTACATAAATAAACAATATAATCATACTACTAGGGTCTTGCAAAATAACCCTCTTATAACACTCGCATAAGTCTGAAGGGTAAGGTGTGATATGGTAACAAACTCTTGGGGTGACTAAAATAACATCTCTCTTGTTGTAATATTTATCAACATCCACTTATCTCGTAGGTGGATCTGTTCATTCTTCACATGTTGAAGCTTTGAATGGGCATGGTCATGGGTGAAGCCCAATGATGCCACCTCTTTCCCGAGATTCGAGAAATGGGCTTTATATGGGGCATGTCTAATGGTTGAGGCCATCACATCCTTTGTTTGAGTAAATTGAATTCATTAAATCCATTTTTTTAAACGAATCATGTGATCCTTGTTCGATGGATATATTAGAATCAATAAAAATTCATAATGGAATTTTGATATCAAAAAACATGAAACCAAATAAGTTTATATTTTATATATCAATTTTACGTCATGATTCATTTAAATAGATCAACATGAATTTTCTTTAATAAATGTTTCGATTATTACAATATTTCCCCTTAATAAAATTCTCCTTTGAAATTTCCATTTCCAACAGTAAAACAGATGTGTGTAACTCTGTTTCTTCACTACTTATGATTCTCATGTTGCTTCTTCAAACATTTGGTTTCAACAAACAACTTGATGAGGGGCATTGTCTAATTTCGTATAAATTTTTATCTATGGCATTTGAGTTTCACTAATTTCCCCTCATAAAAAATATCCTCCTCCAACATTATTACTTATAAAGAGAGTACATGTGATGGGTCTGGTAAATACTTATTTAAAAGTTATGCATGAAAGAAATCTTGTACATTGGCCATGGTAGATGAAAGTGCTAGTCGATAGGCCACAACTCCGACATGATCAAGAATTATAAAGGGTCTGATGTACCTAAGACTAAATTCCCTATCATTATAAAACTCAGGACCTTATTCCACATAGATATTCATAGAAATACCATGTCTCCATGTCTAAACACAAGGTCTCGTCGAAGGTTATTTTCAGACAACTTTTGTCAACTTTGCGTTTCTTTGATATTTTTCTGAATGGTTTTCACCTTCTAAACCATTTATTTGACCATTTTAGGTCCTAGAATCTTACCCTCACTAATATAATATGAAAGCGCTAGTGTTCATCACCTTTTCTTATAAAGGGATTTATTTGGTTACATTCATATGTTCTAGTGGAAACTGTAATTTTATGAGAATTCATCTACTGGAAGATGTCGGTCACATCCTCTATTGATGTCCATAGAACATTATATTGACATATCATCCAGTGTATTAATACTTCAATCAAATTGTCCATCAATTTGTGGAGGATTGACTGTACTGATGATTAGTTCAATACTTACAGCATGTTGGAGAATTTTCTAGAACTTTGAGGTGAATCTCATATCACGATCGGATACAATAGAAAGTGGTTCTCCATGAATCCTTACAACTTCATTAATGTATATTAGTGTAAGTTGATCCAATTATAAGTCCTATAAGATCATTATAAAGTTAGTAGTCTTCATTAGACGATCCACACCAACCTATATAATGTTGTTTCCTCTGAATGTCCTTTGAAGTCCACTGACAATATCCATCGTAATGTTTTCCCACTTCCAAGTTTGTATGGGTAGTGGTTGCATCATCCCCATGGACATTTTACTCTTAGACTTCACTTGCTGACATACTAGGCACATTTATGTATATTCAGTAAACTCCCTTTTCATGTTGACCAACCAAAAAATTTCTTAGAGATCTTGATACATCATTGTGCTCTCTGGGTGAATAGAGAAGGTTGTGCTATCTTAGTCATTAAAAATCTCCATCTTTATCTCAGGATCTGATGGTATACATTATCATGACCCAAATCTCACAATTCCATCCATTTCAACCATGAACTCTGATGATTTACCATTTATGATAGCTTCCACCCCATTCAGAATTTCCTCATCCTTTCTTTGAGAATAAATTATTTTCTCCATGAGTGATGATTGAGAAATCATTTGAGAAAGGATTGATGATGTTCCTCCATTAAATATTCCCATTTCCATTCTCTTAAAATCTAAGAATATTGGATCCTTATTATATATCTTCATTGAATAATATGTTGGATCATTTCTAATTAGAGAATCCCCCACCATGTTTTCCTTACTTAGATGGTAGTGGTTTGAGCAGTCCTAATCTTTGATGAGTTCTATCCATCTTCATTGGGGTATATTAAGCTCTATTTGTGTGAATATATATTTATGTCTCTTCAGACTAGTATATATCTCTTACCTCTCCCAATAAAGATAATGCTGGAATATTTTTAATGCCACGATCACATCCACCAACTCCTAATTAGGCGCGAGATTGTTTTTCTCATGGATTTTCAGTGGCCATGAGGCATAGGCTATCACTTTATCCTTCTGCATCAATTCACAACCTAGGCCCTTCTTCATAGCATCAATGAATACCTCAAAGAGTTCTCCACTTATGGGTAAAGTGAGCATGAGCATAGTGAAAAGCCTACTTTTCAACTCCTTGATGCTATCTTCACATTCATCACCCCATGCAAGAATTCTCCATTATGATTTTTCCTGGAAAGAAGGTTGGAAAATCCGTAGAAATATATCACTAATCAGAGATAATATCCAGATAACCCCAAGAAACTACAGATATATATTACCAATGTTGGCATTATCCATCCCCCAATTGTAGTTTTCTTAGAGGGATCCGCATATATCCTATTTCTTGTGATGATATAACCCGTGAATGAGACCTCCTATAACAATAACTGACACTTTCAATACTTTTTAATGTTCTTCTCCATACACAAGGCCACTTGTACAGTTCGTAGAAGCTCCTCATGATCCTACATGTATTTTTAGTACATTATAATATCTTCTATGAAGACTACAAAAAATTTGTTGAGATAATGTCTAAAGAATACATTCATCATGTCCATGATGATTTCTAGAGCATTAGTGAGTACGAAAGGAATGAATATGAATTCATAGTTCTCGAATCTCATACAAAAAAGTTTTCTTTGGGATATAATCCATCTTTATCCATACTTGATAATATCCCTACCACAAATCTACCTTGGATAATTATTTTCCTCCACCAAACTGATCGAAAAAATCATCAATTTGTGTTAGAGGATACATGTTCTTTACCATGATTTTTTTATGCTCACGATTATCTATGAAATGATTCATTGACCCATCCTTTTTTTAAGAAGTAGAATTTATCACCTAATGATGAATAAATTGGGCGTATAAACCAATTATCTAGATTATCTTATAGTTATTTCTTCAACTCCTGATTCTCTACAATGACCAATCTATATAGAGTCTTACATATTGGAAATGACATAATTATAAGGTCAACATAGAATTAAAAACATAATCTAGGAGGTAGACCTTGAAATTCATTAGGAAACACTTTAGAAAATTCCATCACATTAGTTATGTCTTCAAGGATGGTTGCTTCCTTAGGCTCAATCATCTATTATAAATACACGTTATCATAGGGAAGTAATATCCACACATGAGATGATGGTTCTAAAGAAGATTCATCTTCTTCATTGCAAATTTATATAATCGGAGCTCAATTCTACATATGCAGTGTGATTATCCTCTTACAATAGTTTATGTTGGATCCATATAAAGAAATCAACGCATGCTGAGAATTGCATAAAATTCCACCATAATGAATATGAAGAAGTTTTCTGAGAAGTTAAATCAACAAATTATGATTTGGAAGGAGTTATATTCATAGGATTCATTGATTTCACCATTTTCCCTACTCACCGACATATTAACTTCCATGATTTTTGGTGGTTTTGGGATTGTTCTACTAAACATCCGGGATATAAATATATACCTAAAACAATATGTGATAAACCAACCTCAAACTTTTTATTTTGGTTCTACTTTATCCAATATAGACATAGGAATGAGTACCTTTGAAATATTATTCATAGAAATGGGAATTAAGAAACCAAAATTTATGACATATAATTTTTTTCTTTCCATAACATATGAATATATAGGTTTAAATCTATGTTGTCCATGATCTACTTCTCATCATTTATTCACAGAATTGTTTTTTGAATTCATTTAATAATGGTGCATACTATGCATCTAAATTTACAAATTTATATCCCTCGGGAGTGTCGTAAGAAAGAGTGTAGCATGACTCATTGTCGTGTACCAATATGCCAAGGGAGATTCCAGAATATCCTTGTCGGAGTATTCCATCCTATGTAAATCTATGCGAGAGGTGACTCTACCTGCTCCTATCCAAACATGTATGTAATTTCATTATAAATCACTTAGTCAATAATTGCCAACATTTAGGGATGTTTTAATTATAATTAGTCTTATCCCTATGTCTTTCAACAGGTTTTTCTAACCTCAATCCCAAAAATTACTAAACCTCATTCTGATACCAACTATAACAACCATGCTTTTTATTACACACATTGACATGATTTAATACATAAAATATTAAATTTATACAACATAGAATATAAATAGGTCTATTTTATTTGGTTATTTGGACCATTACTCAACAACTTATACCATGAAATACAACTTCATTATTGAAAACATCTTTTACATAACCACAACAATCCTTCATACTTAACATTGCATGGGATAACCTAATGACATGAATAAGAAGGGTGATCTATAAATAATATTAAAAGAATAAACATGGAATAACATGTGGTATAAAAAATGATAGACAATATGCATATCAATGTAGCACAAGAGAAACATGAATATAAAGGGATGATAAATCATGATAATTGTAACATGAAATTGTGGAAACAACACTTAACATGGTATAATCATGAGACAATGTTCATTGCACATGAATCATGTATAAAATATCATTGCACATGAATTAGTATGAGTAAATCCTCATTTATCTTGAAGTATGATGATAATAATCTTTTCTCAATGCATTGGAGTGCTTAGGGCTCACCCTTCATAATCATTTCATTTCATTAATATGTGTGCAACATATATCATACAACATGGATTCATTAACATCATAATTCATTCCATGAATAACAGATGTGGAATACATAAATTTATTTCCTCAATCAACATGTAATTTTTCATAAAGTTTAATACCATTGATAGATGAGTGGGTGTGGTATTCACTACACAATGATTTTGGCATGGAAATTTTAGTGTAATTTCGGTAGCATAACGACGCCAAATAGAAATTTGTAAAATGGGTTGATTAGAGTGAAATGGATATATAATAATTTATAAATTAAATTTATAGTAAGGGAATCATTTTACATAATATAACAACCTATGTAATGTAATTTAGATGTAGAATATAAAATAATTTCTTGAATGTAAATTAGTAGAGTGAAATTCCATACGGAATTCCGGCATGGTAATGAGTGTACATGGGAGGCATTAATGTCAAATAAAAAGGGGTCTATCACAATTAAAAAATTAATATGGTAGTATGGAGGAGGTTTAAAATCATACCCCAACATTTTTTATTGAAAATAAAAGGGCATAAAAACATAATTAAATTTGGAAGAAAATGAGAAAGGCAGAAATCCCTTACATGGATGTGTGATCTCAAAGGATTGGGAGAGGCTTGTGTTAGAACCTGGATCTTCAGTTTCATGTATGTATTTATTATCCTGGTGTTTTTGAGAAAAGTGGGGTTTTTGGAAAAATATTAAGTACACGCTGTGTAATTTCTACGTACACACCCTGTACTCCCTTACCGCGCCAGGATGTGTGCTGGTCATGTCCGAGCCACAAAAACGGTGTGTAGGGGCGATGTAGAGGTCGCTTAAAGCGGTGTACGGAAAAACGGAGTACACTCCTTGTACACTAGAATTACACTCCTTGTATTTTTTTTATTAATCGTACCGGGGTCGCGCCTGACGGACAGAACGCTCTCCTTCATCAGGTTCTTCATTTGAGAGCGACCCGTACGACCGCATTTCTTCTCCGAGCCCATGTGCCTCCGTCTGATATCCGTTTCTGCCACCGTCAAATGAGTTGTATCCGCAGTGTGGAGTTCTTCCTTCTCCATGAGACTTATCTTCCAATTCATCCTCTTTCTCATGATCCTGTGAGTTGATATTTTTGGATGTTTTCTCAGATCATTGACATTCTATGGAGAATAAACCGTCGTGGTACACGTATCTTGATCTCCTTGCATCGAGGTAGGTGGTTTGTGCCTTTCTGTAGGAAGCCTATGAATATTTTGTGCAATTCCACCAATTCTCGTGAATGGTGAATTGTGTGTGTTCCTATTTTTCCCCTGTTGTTTTCCTGGTTTGCAGGATTTCTTGAGTAGAGGTAATTTCTTTCGAATAGGTTAGTTTTTACTACAATGTGAATGTTTGGACATGCTTGTTTACTAGTTAGGCATTTTTCCAAGTTTCCATGCCAAGTTGTAGGATAGTGGAACTGTTGAACTGTTATATTGTTGTGCCTTATAATAATAGACAATTAGTTCGTTAGGTTTACTTGGGCTGATATGGGTGCTATGCATGTTTGTTTTATATAGGGCTATGAGATCCTAGTGTAGTAGACCACATGGAGAATGGACGTAACGGCTTCTTTAGAGTGTCTTTAATTTATGATGCGAGACCACATGGGGAATTGACGTTGAGTGCTTCTTCAGATAGTCTATAGTTTCTTAATGTAGTCCACGGGGGGAATTGGCATTGAGTGCTTCCCTAGAGATCCTTTTGTACGATATGAGACTATAGTGGGGAAATGACGGTGAGTGCTTCCTCAGATAGTTTATTCATTAACTGAACCAGAGGGGCGAGATAGTATGTGATTCCCATAGGTAGCTAGTACTTGTATGTTGAACCATAGGGGTTATGCTGTGAGAACTACCCAGAGGTTACCTTTATGATTTACTTGCTTGAGTGGTTGGTTCTTGGGTAGATTATATGATATAACTGTGGATTGTTTACTTCTGTGTGTTATCCTGTTTAATGCTTATTGTTTACTGCTTACTGTACATTTATCTACCATATATTCACTGACGGTTAGGCACATATCATAGGGTGATTGCCTACTGGGACATTGTCTCACACCCTGTTTGGGCCACTCTTGTGGGCCCAAATAGATTATATTGTTGCAGTTATAGATAAGGGCAAACACCCTTCTACTTCAGGTACTTGACATGCTGTGGAGCTGGAGAGCATGGGACCAAGCTATGACTTGCGATGCTAAGGAGTCTACCTGTTTTCCTTTGAACTTTGGATTAGTATTGTATTAAGCATTGTGACTTGTTTGGCTACATTCCTAGAAGATGTATCATGTATCATTTTATATACATGTGTGTGTGCTCCAGTTGTTTACTGTTAGTTATCTGCTGTTTATCGTTCACTCGTGTATGGATGGTTATGGTTTCTAATGTTATCTATTTTTTTCTTCCACTATGTACTCTTCTAATGAGGGAATAGTTTCCCCACTATCACACCCAATCCCATTGTTGCTAGTCGGAAGCCTCTGTCCTTCGGGGAAATGCGCTTGATGCCACGTGACCAACAGGGTACGGGGTGCCTCTTGGTGGCTTCTGGAACTGGGATGATACAAAGTGGAATCCGAGGGTTCATTTTCTCTGGATTTACTATTTGGAGCATTTATCCAGAGATGGGATGGATTCGGTAATTGGTGTTAAGCTATGCTCGGGAGTAACTATCCCATGTACAGGTAAAAACCATACTAACTCGATTATTGCAGTTTTCTGGTTTTGAGATTTTACGGATGATATGATTTCACCTGGAGTGATTCACATGAATTGTGTTGTTATGGTTGTAGATGTTGTGGTTCTATTTCTGCTGGTACTGTATGAGATTAGGGTATTCCATCTCATGCATCTTATAGGCACTTGATAGAAATCACATTCCATAGATTCTTTCCATGCCATCTAGGGTGCATTAGCAATTGAATTTTGTTGTGATAGACTTTGTGTATATTATGAATGTTGTTGTGATAGATTCATGATATAATATCGATATATTGGTTGTTTGTATTGTACATTGTTTAAATTAATTCCAAATCTTGGTTCTTGAGGTGTTATGGGCCCTCACGAATCAGAAATTGGCACCATTATGCTCGTTTTTCAGTGTTTTCTGGGCTTCGGTGTAGTTTCAGAGCTACTGCCCAGAAAAACCCAGAATACACGGCGTGTACTTATTATATACATGCCTTGTAGTTTTAAGACCATGTCACTGACTATGTGATCAGAAATATTTGTTGTGAAAAATCTCCAGGAAAACTCTGTGCACGGTAGGTACACGTCGTGTAGTAGTGAGTCGTGTACCCGGTCATGTCACTAACAACACTGGTCGGGGAAGCTCGTGTCATACACATTGTGTCATGTATAAACACGCCATATATCCTCATTCTCAGTACCCGACCATGTCATGGACAACATGATATGGTGTTACCTCCTTCTATGCACGCCGTGTTTTTTCGGAACACGCCGTGTAAGGGTCGACCGCATACCCGGTCGTTCCGCCAACAACACGGGTCGGGAAAAGGCTTAAAGTACATGTCGTGTTTGTTCGGAACACACTATGTAGTCTTATCCATGAATACGGCCATGTAACTAACAACATGGGTCATGAAACCTTACCTACTATACACCGTGTCCACCAGGAACACACAGTGTAGTCTCAGTTTAAGAGACCGTGTGGGTCAGCCGTGCAAGAAGACACAGGCAAGGGAATAGAGTTAAGTACACGTCGTGTAGAGTTTATACACACTGTGTGTTCTTGTTTTGTTAAACATGAGTGTTTCCTTCTCCTGTTTCTATTTTTTACTCCTTTTTCTCTGTCCTTGTTTTCCTAATCTAATTTATGCTTTTGATCTTTCTGAGCTATGACATAGAGACGTCCTCCTGTTTTACGTCAGTTTCCAGTCAATGATCAAACACAAGATATGGATGATCATGGAATTCTTGTCTATTCTCAAGTCGGGCCGGACTTGGAAACGGTTGTCATACCAATGGTAGGCACCGATGCACAGTTTAGGGAGGCTTTATGAAGATGATGCAGACCTTTCAGGGAGTAGTGCCTCCTATTATGACTATTGCAGACTTGACACAGGTTTTCCATCAGCAACATCCTCCTACATTATCGGGGGAAGGTGGACCACATGCTGCCGAGTCATGGATGGAAGCCATGCTGACTATCTTTGAGGTTTTGAAAACACATACAGAGAGTCGGGTAAATCTCGCTACCTATATGCTACGAGACTCCTCCAAGAGGTGGTGGGACATGATCTCACAGGCGGGTCATCAACATGTTATGGCATGGGAGGAGTTCCAGCTTGTGTTTTATGACTACTTCTACCCGGTTACCCATAGGGCTGATCAAGCCAAGGAGTTCATGATTTTATAGTAGGGTACTCTTTCTGTTATAGAGTATTCCTCTCGTTTCACCAAGCTATAGAATTTTACACCCCTCTGGGATGGAAATGGGGTGTTCCTAGCAGGGATGTTTGAGGATGGTCTCAGGCGGGAGATCCACTCGCAGGTGAATATAATATAGTTGACTTCAATAACATCTATCGTCAACCATGCACTAATTGTGTTGCGCAATCTGAGAGACTCTGAAGCTGTGACCTAGGGCGATTCTGTTCCCAGAGCTAGTGTTCCTCTAGTTGACAACCGGAAGCACCATAGGGAGTCTACACGCGGTGATCCGAGGAGGCGGGATACTTCTCAAGGTAGCCAGGTAGTATGGTTTCAGTGTGGGAGAGCTGGGAACATGAGGCCGTAGTGCCAACGATACCCAGTAGAGTGCCGATCTTGTGGAAAGATGGGCCACCTTCAGCGGTTCTGCCAGGTTTTCTCACCAGTAGCTGGTGACATGGGTTCTTCCATGACTCCACATTCAGATGCAGCACCACCAGTTTCTCACCAGTTGGGGAACTGGAGTTCTTCTGGTCGTTCGGGCCGAGGTGGGGGTCGAGGCAGGTGCAGTCAGTCACCAGTCCTTCAACTTCAGTAGGGGCTCAGCCCAGAGTGTCCAGGCAAGGTCACAAGGTTGCAGGGCAGGACACATGTTTACGGTGTAGTAGACATATAATGAGCAAGATCCCGGACCTTCTATAGTTCGAGGTATGATCTTGGTAGCCTCAATTTTATCTTCAGCACTTTTCGATACTGGTTCTATGCATAGCTTTATCTTTGTTTCTGTTGTGGAGATCCATAGGCTCTATCACTTTTCTTCTGCCGACTTTTTGACACTAGACACACCATTGGGGATGAGAACTTCTAGTGTATGCCCGTGTAGAGAGTTCCCTCTCAAGGTTGCAGGGTTTCGTTTCTTGTGGGAACTCTATGTCCTAAAGATGAAAGGCTATGATGTCATTCTCAAGTTGGACTGGTCGGTTCCCTTCCATGCAGTCATCGACTATTCTCGTCGTTGAGTGAGTTTCATTTCACTATAGGGTGAAAATTTTCTTCATAAAGGCGAGTGGGATGTTCGAGCGAGTCAAGCATGACTCGAACATCATAGGCTAGGAAGAGTGATGGCCCAGATTGCTAGTCTTTATCTGTATGACTAGGGGACATCACAGTTTGAATTTTCCCCTACGGTAGATCATTTTAGGGATGTATTTCCAGAGGAATTTTCAGGTTTCCCTATAGAGCGTGAGGTATACTTCTTTATTGATCTCATTCCAAGAGCATAACCGTGGTCCATTCCTCCCTATAGGATGGCTACAACTGAGTTGCAGGAGCTCATGAACTAGTTGAAGGAGTTGCAGGAAAAAGGTTTCATCTGACCCAGTACTTCTCCTTGGGGTTCGCCTGTCCTGTTTGCAAAGATAGAAGATGGAACCCTTAGGCTTTATGTGGATTATCAGAAGCTGAACTTGTTGACAGGCAGTAACCAATATCATTTGCCAAGAATTGATGATCTTTTCAATCATCTTTGAGGAGTCCGGTTGTTCTTGAAGATCGACATTAGGGATGTTTATTATCAGTTGCTCTTTATACCATCAGATATACCTTTGAGAGCCTTCAGGAGTTGGTATGGTCTTTATGAGTATACAGTTATTATGTTCGGTCTCACGAATGCGACTGCAGTTTTCATGGCACTGATGAATCAAGTGTTTTATCCTTACATGTATTCCTTCATTGTGGTATTAATGTACGATATCTTGGTGTATTCTCAAACTCGACACGACCATGCTAACCATCTTGAGATCGTTCTGAGTGCACTGACATAGCATCATATTTATGCTAAACTCTCAAAGTGCCACTTTTGGATGGATCGAATTTACTTCTTGGGTCACGTCATCTCAGATGCAGGAGTATCTGTGGACCCAGAAAAAGTGAGAGCTATAGTTTCCTGGGAATAACCAAATAACATTTTTATGGTACTATGTTTCCTAGGGCTTGCTTGATACTATAGATGCTTCATCCCGGACTTTTTGCGCTTATCCATACATTTGACAGGTCTAACCAAGAAGGGGGAAAAGTTCTTATTGTCAGATTCTTGTGAGTCAGCCTTTTAGGAGCTGAAGGGGAGGTTGAAATCAGCACTGATACTAGTCTTTCTAGAACAATGCAAGAGCTATACTATTTATTGTGATGTTTCATGTATCGTGCTGGGCACTATGATTAAGCAGGGAGATGGAGTCATCGTATATGGGTCTCGGCAGCTGAGGCCACATCAGAGGAACTACCTAATGCACGATCTAGAGTTTGTAGATATTTTCATGCCTTATGTTGTTGGAGACATTACCTTATGGGAGAGAACATTGTGGTTTTCACCGACCATAAGAGTCTCAAGTACATCTTCAGTCAGCGTGATCTGAATCTAAGACAGCGCAGGTGGGTCGAGTATCTTCATTATATTGATTTCAAGCTTGCCTATACACCAGGAAAAGGGAACGCTGTGAAAGATGTGTTGAGCAGGAGAACTCAGATTCAGGCAGTTCAGAAGGCTAGCTGTTAGTGGCAGCTTATGACTCTGTTCTCTGAAATGCATCTGGAGGTGAATGACTGATAGGGATAGACTTTCCTATCTTCTGTAACTGTTACCTCTACACTTCTTGATTGGGTACAAATGAATTAGCTATCGGACACATAAGGCTTAGTACTGCGGGATAGTCGGTCAGGGGAGGAACCTCTTCCTGGATGGATAGTGGGTGAGGATGAGATCTTGTGTTTCAAGTGACACGTATGGGTTCTAGTAGACATATGCGAGGATCTGATGCGGGATTTTCATTCCTCTATGTTGGTAGTTCATCCTGACGTCACCAAGATGTATCAGGATCTTCATCGCCAATACTGGTGGCCAGGTATGAAGGGAGATGTTGCTGGTTTCATTTTGAGATGTTCTATATGTCAGCAGGTGAAAGTGGAGCATCAGCGACCAGTAGGACTTTTGCAGTAGTTACCCATTCCGTAGTGTAAGTGGAATGATGTCACGATGGTCTTCGTGACCAGATTGCCGAGGTCGCCTCGAGGGAATGATGTTGTTTGGGTTGTCGTCAACTTGATTAAGAAGGTTTCTTACTTCTTAATGATCAAGGAGACATTCCGTGTTGATGATATGAGATGATTGTACATCTGATAGGTTGTGAATCTGCAAGGAGTTACACACTCCATTGTCTCAGACAGGGATGAACAATTTACTTCTCGGTTCTGGAATGGGCTTTAGAGGGATTTGGGTACACAGGTACTTTTGAGTACAGCATACCATCCTCAGAAAGATGGCATGTCTGAGCGTACGATCCAGGTGCATGAGGATATGATCTGAGCTGCCATTCTAGAATTTGGTGGTTCTTGGGAGAAGCATATACATTTGGCGGAGTTCGCCTACAACAGCAGTTTTCAGGTGACTATTCATATGGCACCTTATGAGGCTCTTTATGGTAGGCCATGCCGATCATCCTTATGTGGGCTGGAGGTTGGAGAGGCAGCTTTCCTGAGACCTCGTCTTGTTCAGGAGACCTCAGAGCAGATATAGTTGATTCGGAATACGATGGCTACACCGAAGTCTTGATAGAATTCTTATAATGATCAACGGAGGTGTCCTCTAGAGTTCGAGGTCGGGGATCAGGTTTTCCTGCCTGTCGCACCGAGGTTGGGATACAAGGGGATTCAGCGACAGGGTAAGCTTTTACTACAGTACGTCAGGCAATTTGAGGTATTAGAGAGATTTGGGCCGGTAGCCTATCGGTTTCAGTAATCTCAGAGATACTGGGATTTCCAAGACCTTTTCCACATCTCTCAGCTTCGACGTTACTTTTTAGACCCATCTCATGTCTTTTAGCACGAGGATGTTGGGCTCGAAGTCCATGCATCTTTTGAGGAGAATCCTTTCCGAATTGTCGATCACATTACGAAGGTTCTCCGTGGGTGGTATGTTCCTCTAGTACGGGTGCTATTGCAGCATGGGTGAGTACAAGATGAGACCTGGGAAAGGGAGGCCGATGTACGATCCCAGTGGCCAGAGTTGTTCGGGGTTTCTTCTTATCTTCCTCGTTAGGGAAATTCCGAGACAAATTTCTTTAATTGTGGATGTTTGTAAAAACCCACATCTTGGTTTTCAGATATGTCATTCTTTTCCTGGTGTTTTTGAGGAAAGTGGGGATTCTTGGAAAATTTTGAAGTACACACCGTTATCCTTATGCATACACGTTGTGTACTACCTTGTCGCGCCAGGCCATGTGTTGGCCATTTTCGGGCCACACTCACGGTGTGTAGGGGTGATGTGGAGGCTGCATAAAGCGACGTTCAAAAAAAGAGTGTATGTTGTTTACTCCAAAAGTACACTACGTGTATTTTCATTTTTCATTAATCAAACCAGGGTCGCGCCTGGCGGACAGAATGCTCTCCATATTCACGTTCTTCATCTGAGAGTGACCCGTACATCCGCATTTCTTCTCCGAGCCCCCTTGCCTCCATATGATCTCCATTTCAGCCTCCATTGATTGCGTTGGATCCACATTGGTAAGTTATTACTTCTCCTTGAGCCTTGTTTTCCAATTCATCCCCTTTCTCAAGATATCGTGGGTTGAACGGTTTGGATGTTTTCTCAGATCATATACGTTCTAAGGAGAATCAACCATCGGGGTTCATGTATCTCGATCTCCTAGCATCGAGGTAGGTGCTTTGTGCCTTTATGTAGGAAGTCTGTGAGAATTTTGTGCAATTCCACAAATTCTCCTGAACAGGAAATTGTGTGTGTTCCTATTTTTCCCATGTTGTTTTCCTGCATTGCAAGATTTATTGAGTAGAGGTTATTTCTTGTTAATATGGTAGTTTTTACCGCACTTTGAATGTTTTTCATGCTTTTTTACTTGTTAGATGTTTTTCCAAGATGCCATTCCTAGTTGTAGGATAGTGGAACTATTGAACTGTTATACTTTTATGCATAATAATGATAGCCATGTAGTTCTTTAGGTTTACTAGGCATGATACGTGCGATATACATGTTTGTTTTACACAGGGATATGAGAGCCTAGTGTAGTAGACCATAGGGAGAATGGATGTAAGGTCTTCTCTAAAGTGTCTTTAATTTATGATGCGAGACCATAGAGGGAATTGAAATTGAGTGCTTCCTCAGAGAGTCTGTAGTTCCTCGACGTGGGATAAAAGGGGGGATTGACGTTGAGTGATTCCCTAGAGAGTCTTTCGTATGATAAAAGACTATAGGGGGAATTAATGGTGAGTGCTTTTTCAGAGATTCTATTATTTAGCTTATCCAGAGGGGCGAGACTGAGTGTTATTCCCAAAGGGTTACTAGAACATATAGGTTGAACCTTAGGGGATAGGATTGAGAACTACCCAGAGGTTACCTTTTTGTTCTGGTTGCTTGGGTGGCTGTTTCTTTTGTAGATTATATGATAGAACTGTGGATTGTTTACTGCTGTGTGTTATCTTGTTTACTACTTATTTTTTACCGCTTACTATATATTTACATGTCATATATTCACTGACTGTTATGCACATATTGTAGGGTTATTGCATACTGGGACCATGTCTCACACCCTGTTTGGGCCACGCTTTTGGGCCCAAACAGATTATATTGTTGCAGGTATAGATAAGGGCAAGAGCCCTTCTACTTCATGTACTTGACTTGCTGTGGAGCTAGATAACATGTGACCTAGCTATGGATTACGATGCTGAGGAGTCTACCTGTTTTCTTTTCACTTTGGTTTAATATTGTATTCAGCATTGTGACTTGTTTGGATACTTTCTTAGATATAAGTATCATGCATCATTTTATATACATGTGTGTGTGCTCTAGTTGTTTATTGTTAGTCTTCCGCTGTTTATCGTTTACTCTTGTATGGATGGTTATGGTTTCTGATGTTATCTATTTGTTTTTATTACACAATGTACTCTGCCAATGAGGGCATTGTTTCCCCACTATCACACCAATGGCTCTCGCTACTAGTCGGCAGCCTCTGGCGTTTGGGGAAATGCGCTTGAGGCCACATGACCAACCGAGTATGGGGCACCTCTTGGAGGCTTCCGGAACCGGGACGTTACAACTTGAGAGAGGGTTCATGGGAGAATGGGGATCCTTGGGAGGATTCTAGAAAAAGGAGGAATGATTTTTGACGAACTCTAAAGGATTTGAGTGATGAGGAAGTGGGATCTTGGGTGGTTTTATGTAGAAAAGGGGAGGGAAATCATAATTATTTAGATTTGGGACAACACACATTAAACTAATCAAAACCACAAACCAACCAATGTTTTTTCCCATTTATTTTTCTATAGGGGAGTAGAAAACAATATTTTATAAGGCCATTGGCCTATATTCTAAGAATAATAGGGTTGGTTATGTGGAGGGGAGTCACACTCTCAAAGAAATCAAATTAAAAACGTAAAATGTTTTATATGTCTTGGAGGGTCCACTAATGCTTTATAAAATAAATCAAATAAATCTAAAATCACATTATTTTTAAAATAAAACATATATTAGACGAAAATATCATTTATATTATTTTATTACATTAAAATTGTCTCATTATGATGTCATAAAACATATTATATATTTAAACGGTATGTAAATTTTTACCGAAAAATTCAATAGTCTCGGAAAAATATGAAAAATTCCCCATTGGATAATTTCGATAACCGAATTCCAAAAATGATATTAATTTCATCTAAATAATTATCTAAATATTTTAATTCCTTCTTTTAAAATAATTTCCGACATTTATTGAAAACTCTTGAGTTTTGACAAAAATATCTTTCAAAACTTAATAAAAATAAAAAACAAGTTCATAATAATTATATGGTACTTTAAATTATATAAAAATTAATTTATTAAAAATATTTAATTAAAATAAAATTTATTTATAAAACAAATTAGGTCATCAAAATAGATTTCATAATTAACTAAAATACTATTGTTTTTTCTTTAAAAAATATATATAATGTAACACTAATAAAATAAATGTACACAAAATTAATTTACATAATCATAGTACTAGAGTCTTGATATATATCCTCTTATAACACACACATAAGACCAATGGGTAAGGTCTGTGATTATGTAAACTCTTGGGGTGGCACGAATATCATCACTCGGGTGGTAATCTCTATTATCTTCCACTTCTCCCATTGGCGGTTCCGTTTGAGCTGAACTTGTTGATGCTGTGGTTTGGCTAGGTCATGAATGAAGCCAAATGATGCCACCTGAAGTCTGAGATCTGAAAATGGGCATTTTATGGGGAAATTATACTGCATGAGGCCATCACATCCTTTGTCTAATTAAATTGGATTCCTTAAAGCCCTATTTTTATACAAATTATGTGATCACTGTTCAATAACTATATAAGAAAAGGTAAAAATTAATAATGGTATTTTGAAATCCGAAAATTTAAAACCAAGGAAGTGTATATTTTATATATCCATTTTACATAATGAGATATTTAATTAGATCAAGATGAATTTCCATTAATTAAATTTTGGGTCATTACAACTTCTTTCCACATTCACTTTTTATGAATAATTCTTCTTAGGTATTTCATTATTTTCTTCATTTTCATCATCAATCATATTAGGACAATTGGTGGAAAAATTACCAGTATTTCCGCATCAAAATCGTGAAAATTGATGTTTCCCTTTAAACTTACATTTTACACTTTGGAGATTGGAGAAGTTATATGTCATGACATTATCCCTATTTTCCTCCTGAGAACTATCTTAATGAATGATATTCTTCATGGCCTTGAATGCCACATCCTTAGACATCCCCTTTTCCACCGCATTATTATCACCATATCACATTTCATATCCTTCTAGGGTACTGCGTAGGTTATCTAGTGTCATCTCTTCTAGTTCAATATATTCCAATTCTGAAACATTTTGATTGATCCTCATTGGATTTTCCTCAATATAAATTTCATAATCTTCATATCTTCAATGACTTATTCGAGAACCTGCATGTCTTCCATAATTATATTTATCCTATCGAAGAATACATGAATAGTCCAATTGGGATTCATTTTGAGATACTCATACTTGATCCATAGAACCTGCAGCTTTGCTTCTCTGACTTTTGACTCTCCCTCATAAATATTCAACAATGTTTCTGACATTTCATGTGATGTATTAAAGGACATCACATTTGTGTATATTTCATTTTACAACCCCCCCTACAAAATTCATCTCTTTCGAATCCGCATCAGATTCTCTTCTTTTAGATTCTCATAAATCACCACTATTTGTGTCAGCAGATATTCCATGCATAGCTGATTTAAAGACATCCATCCATATTGATTGGAAGTAGTGTGGCATTATATTTTCCTATAGTTGAAAATTATTTATGTCAAATACTCTAACTCCTTTTTGATTGACCACCTTCATGTCTTATTCTTGAGTGAGAACCACTGACTTTCAACTTTTCCCACTAATACCAATTGTTAGGTTCACTAGTTCAAAGAACCTATGAGGGAGGGGGTGAATAAGATTATGATAGATTAGAAATTTCACCCATTTGAATCATGATTCATGTTTAGACAAAAATCAAATAGTCATTCCTTCTATAGTAATTATGAATATATATGAAGTCATGAACATTACACATCAGGTTTTTCATGTTCAATCCTCAATGGGCTACATCCAAGATGCATACAATGACAATGTGCTGATGTACCAAATTTACTATGGCTTACAGCCAATAATGAGTACAATGTTTGGGCTAGATCTTCTATGACCATTCCCACTCCCTTAAAAACATTAAGAGTCTTCCCACTGAATTTCCATGGGTCTCTCCCTATTCTTCTATCTATGGATCACTACTAATGGAAAGGGTCACTGTCTTCCTCTTCCTTCGCTCACTGCTCATGGAAAGGGATTCAGTCACAGTTTATGGACGTATAGGTCAAATAGAGTTTATGGACATGTAGGTCCCATCATTTTCATAAATTCATACATCCTCAATAGTAGGTAGATATTTTTGTGATGTTATTTTAATACTCTTAGATGAATTCCACCTTCTATAATATTGACTGATATTAGAAAAAAACATTTGAAAACTGATTTTATGAGATTTGATGCTCCCTAGTTTTTTTTATGAACAACTAACTCATTTACATACTGTGTACCAGGAAAGGTATGTGGAACACTCACTCTGCATATAACTACCTCTTCTGCGAACCCCTTTCGCCTCCGTGTACCACTGCCTTCGTTCCACCTCAGCAAACTGGCCTCTGTCATCGAATTATTCTCTGTTTGTGGACTGCATTCCCTTGAGTGTACTAGATCTCCCCCTCCGTGTTGCACTTGAAGAACATTCCCTCTTGCGTGCCAGAAAATCCTACTCTTCTTACCGAGTCAACTCCTCCCTCAAACTAGAATTCCATTCTGGGTTTAAAATCACCGCAAACCCTTTCAGAGGATTTACTTTTCTGTGAACCACTTCAGCCTTCGAAAACCTCCCTTCACAAACATAAATTAGGCATTGCCGAAATCCTAGGTCAAAAAGTTTTTTTTACAATATATTTTATCTCCTCTGTAATTGGTGGGATTAAAAATTCTCATATTGGGAATTACATCTGAAGAAATCCGCTAATCTAAGATTTAATAAATCTTCAATATAGGTTTCACCATTACTAGTCCTTGTTTCACTACCAACAACATGTCACCAACCAACCATTTCTCCCAACTAGTCCACGTACTATCTTTGTTCCTACATGGTTATCTCCCCTATAGGGATCAAACCACCAACCTAACACATCATCTTCTACCGTGAACTGTGTTTGATTTCGTAAACTACTATGGCATACTACATCCGCTGCTCCACATACTATTCCCAGAACATGGTATGCAGTCCATGATTTTTATGCTGTTGTCATCCTTTACTGATTTTATACAATGTTATTCATACAAAATCTCTATTTTTTGGCCCCAAAATTTGGAACTCACTTGGAAACAACACCACATTTAAAACATGTCTTCATAAAACACCATCCATTCTCATTTATAGTCATCTAGCTTTTCTTACATAAACTAACATTTTAAAAACATACCAATAGTATTCCTTTGGGGATTTTTTCCCAACACATCCACCATGAACCCTCTAAATGGAAACTAAACTAACTAATATTTATTGAGTACATATAATATTATTGTTATAATATCAAATCGGTCATAGGGTGTAGATCAATGTAGGATTCTATCTCTTGGATGGGAGTTAATATTATCATATCTGCAGGAAACATTTCTTCATACCCTACCACCACATTAAGAAAATGATAACTCATAGGATCCATTACACCAAGGGACATTATATTCAACTTTTATATAATCAAATACACCATAATTTTAATGAGTACATAGTTTTCTAATTTGGGTTCCATTTCACCAATTAAAAAAATCTCATCCCATCACCCCAAAAACAATGCATCCTCCACTAATAAGATTATCTAAGGAAATGAACGTTATATTTCCATTTCTTAACAATGATATCATTATAATAAAAAATCACTTATATAATTATATCCCAAAAGAAAATCAGACCTCCATTATTCTGATCATACAGTCATATGAAAAGTGTGATCATTGAGTCACCTTCAGTTGTAGTCTCCAAGCGGATGGGTCGAGCGAAGGGATAAATGAAATCTCTACAACTCAAAATAGATAATTTTATTATATGTTATGACATTAAGCTATGAATGATATTACTAACGATATGCTATAAAAGATATACATAAAACCTTGTATCATCCCTAGAGCCTCTGAGCAATATGCCTCGACCAATGAAAGCTACACTTGCCCTTGACCACTATCTCCTTGACAATTCATCGGACTACATGTGGTGGTGGTGGTAAATTCTCATAATGTCTACCACATATAGTTTCTCTCATATATACTCTATAAATTCCATCACTATATTAACCTAACTTATCATTCATCTTCTTCTACCCATACATCACATCCACTAGGTCTTTTCCTACAATACATCTGATTAGATTGTTTCATGGTAGATTACCATGACCATCACAATAGTAGCACTGCCTATCCCTAGGCATACTATATCCATACTCTAACCCTTGAAATGATGTCCTTATATCCTAGTATCACATCATGAAGAATCTCACATGTCACAGTCACTAATTCAGTCATCATATCCCTACATTAGTAGTATATACTCATGTGTGACTGCAACCAACACAACTATCTGCACCTTCTCATCCAGAAAACTCTTGACCACAAACACATTCTCTATCACCCCATTATAGGTTTGAAAAATTATTTGTATCATTATAACTCATATATTTCCATGTGGACCTCAATAGAAGGCTTATGGCTGATATAACTAATCTCATACCATATCTATTTTGGCAATTGAGAGGTTTTAAAACCATAATGAATAATCATCGACAATCATAATTCCATTCTAAAGCTATATAATATTAAGAATTCACATATCTGTAAATGTAGATAGAGATAACTAAAATCTAAAAATTTTATCATACTCCATTAATGAATGAGTCGGAAAATTGTATGATATAGCAACTAAGAACCACCATCATCCTAGAGAGCCCTGGAGAAGGATCAATACTAGAACAACCATATGATTTAATGGGTTCATAAAAATTTAAAATACATGAATCACCACCTCAAGCTACTCTTCGGCCACCAATGGGATATGATCGCCACATATTAAGATATTTCATTTTCACTGATACTCATGAAGTGCACTCATCTGGTACAACTCATCTTCTAGTAAATCTGTTAACAAATGCATCTCAGTTGGTTCTGGTAATAATAGTGCACCACATTATGGTAACCCTCTAGATTTGGTGTCTATATCTAGGCATTTCCCCTCAGGGGTTGATCCTCATTAACTTACTATTGAACCCATGATGAAAAATTTCACAAAGTCGTCTGGAAATTTACTAGATTTATAATGGTCAATGTGTATATCTAGAATGATTAATCAAGAAGGAAATCGATACCAAAACCCATAAATATATGATACATAGACAAATTTTCTACAAAAAATCAATTTTTCCTTATACCGATATGAAAATTATGTGATAAAAGTCCTCTTGTACAGACATTTTGGCCGCCACACCAACATTAGAGACGCCAACATGAGATCTAAATGTGAATCACGTAACACAATTTCCCAAACTTATATAATTGGCATTGATCCAAAGGGAGATATTTTTTATAACTCCACTCTATCACAACCCATACAAGTTCGGACCCTAGCATAACTACCCCAGGATCACCTCTAATAGCCAGTGGATGGAGACCATTAATGAGAAGGAATTCCATATATATGGGAGACCAAATCAAAATGTTGTGGTACAAATGCACAAATAGAAAAGAACCAAAATTATTGAAATGTAACACAAACTAAAACCATTAATGAAAAAATATATAATTCCACCATCAAGGTAAGAAAACATATACCATAAAGAATGAGTCTAAATACATGAACTACAAAAGGAAACTGCAAATATGTTCATCCCGTGAAGTGGGTGATATCTGTTGTCAAGTTACCAACATGAAAACACCGCACTCTGACTGTGTCACTAAAATTCTCCTTTCCCTAGTCCATCTAGGACTATGTTGAAATATTATGTATCTGTAGAAGACTTGAAATTTTTGAGAAAATCGCCAGCATTATAGAGTATAACATTTCCTTATAGATAACCAAAACATAATAAAAATATATTATCCAGATTATTTTTCATCTCATAATAGGTATATATCAATGAAATATATAAAAAAGGCATAAAGATACACTAATAATAGGCACATACTCTGATGGTTAGGTCACAACACTAAATACATAATAGTATTCCTACATGAATGAAACAAAGTTTTCTCCTCCTATAGAATTCACTACATGATTCTAATAGCACTAATTGTTTCATCCAGGATTTCATTCTCATCACATATCATAATAAGAAAATAAAAATTCTAAAATTCTAAACTATAAAAACCCATAGACGGGTATCTCACCCAAGTCCATGTGAAAACTAACAAACCAATCTATTTTATTCAAATAAGAATTGGATCGATGCCCACATTTTATTTTTCACGATTATACCAAGAAACCTACCTAGGAGAATGATGATGACAATGATATAAAATCTCACTCTATGCCTCATGGAAGGATTCAAGAACCTCGATATGATAATGACGTTCCTAAGAGGGGATCACCATCATATTCCAAGTAAGTGGCTGATTTAGAATACATATGTAAAGGATAAAGCGAATGTTTTATAAAAACATTAAAATATCTAATAAAACAAGGTATTTAGGACATATATGATGAACTATGTGACATAAAAAATATTTACACCATATTTCCCATTAGCACTGGGTCCTACCAATGTATCATGGCTCATACCCATGTAAATTTCTATGTAAAGGCGTGAGGCCTACCTCAAACAATGTTGGAGCCACAAAACCACATGGGAGTGTTCATTAATTCTTTTGGAGTTGTACATTAGGTTTTAAATATATTTTGGCATGGCCCATACATCCAATAATTTTACCTGAACTCATAGGAGTGTACAACATGTATAAATTAAGATGATTACAATGAGTTATATGGCATGTGTCTGTGTCACATACTGTGTGATATTTATCTCCATTCCAAAACCAATGATCTATGTAGGGGTCCCTCATGGTGTGTATTTTTAGATTACATCTAGTATAACCTATAATTTTATAGATTCCTCAATTGTTACTCTTTATAAACCCAAGCCACTTATGACCACAATTACACAGAAAACATAACACAATGATCGTGGATAAAATCCAACCAAGCCTCACATTTCTGCTCTCTAGAATCTACTTGTCCAATTTTTATGGGAATAGGTTATCCACATGCCTCAACAATGTCATATGTCCCCCAAAAAGGATGATTTAAAATACATCTGCAGTAAATCATCACAATTATTTCAGCTCATTCTCACCATCAATAAAAACATTAATATCCATTTAAAATAATCTATTCCTTCAAATGAGTGTGAAACAAATGTGTTTTTGTGTATTTTTCGAACCATCGGCCAAATGAAACACAACTAAAGAATGCCTAATTAATGGTTGGAGAAAATAAAAAAACAAAATAGGAAATAACCTCATTATTGTTCATGTTGGAAAATATTTCTTTTCCATTATAATTATTAATAATGAGATAATGATATAATGTAAGGATATCATGATTTACAGATAATATCTATCCTATACCCACAATATACAAGACATGTGAATAAATTCATTTATTGATTGATTAATATTTTTCATATGAACAATAAAATGGGGATATCTCAAAATATAATAGTATGCTACTTAGTGTTGGATTGATGGTTTAGGCTGAACAAATATGTGTCATTTTCATTAGTGTGGTCATCGAATTTCATTACACGTCGATTGAGGGTACCTGATCCGATGTTATTCACTCGAGAGTGATCCTCACATATGTTTGACAAATCATTAGGGTTATATAGGTAACCCATTAATTGTTCCACAAATCGTATTTATAGACAATTATAGGCCATATAAATTTATGTAAATAATTTTTTTAACATAAATTATTTATTTAAACATTCATCCATGAAATCACCCATCTAGTGCATCTGATTGTCTCCAAGGTTTTATCATAAATAGGGTAAACCCAATGAACTGAACACCATGGAAGCCTTATATTTCCACTTTCTAAATTCTTTTAAAGGTATTCAATATTTTTTAAAAAAATATAAATTTATTTTATTAAATATAATATATATATTTAAAAACTAAACATTTGCCTCACTATGGCATATAATCACACGATGTCTTAGAGCTTAGCTCAAAAAATATCTATATTATTTTCTAATTTAATATATCTGAAAATCAGAGTCATTTCATTTTATTCCCATATCTATTTATTTCACATCCAATAGAGTGGATACCATTCAATCATCATCATGGATAGTTGTGTGGTCTCCTTTTTATTAAGATCATTTTTTACATTTATCTCCATCAAAAGATTCTAATAGATATAAAACTAATAATCCCTAAATAGATATGACCATATTCGTTGGATCAAATTATGTCAATATTTCCTGATATATAGATTTGGTTCTTATGATATGAGTATTTGTCCCGATTCCACCATTATAGCTAATGTCTCCAAGTAATCTATTTGAAGATAAATTTAGCCAATTACATATAATCTATTTGGTAGTTTGACTTATGAATTTTTATTTTTTTCATTGGGATATTTTATCAATTGTCATCATCTATGTGTACAAATCCCAATCCATTTTTTTATTTCATCGTAGAACAATAGTCCATCCACACTAGTGGAAAATGAGTGGTATGTTGAAGTGATTATCCAATTATTTAACATTTTAAATATCTAAATTCATTTATCATACTATAAAAACATCTCCCACATTGGATATAGGATCTTTTGGTCAATTGAAAATCAATATAATATTCAAAAAAATAAATTATATTACCTAGAAAATCCATGGAAATAATTGATCCCTATAATAAATGATGGTTTAATCCATCATTAAATTTCCTCTTTTTTTAAAAGATCTGTATATATCCATTTATTGGTGATGATATTCCCCATAAATGTATTTTTATCTATCAAATGCATGAATTTACATCAAATTAAATTTAACTGATCCTTCTCAGATTCATGAGTGTTGTTTTCAAATTCACCTTATGTTACACATTGAATTTGGGGATAAAAATATTATCATCAAAGGAGAATAAATTTTGTTGATGTGATCCCTAATGATGATATTTATTATGTATATGAATATAGTTGAGGAATTACATTGTCCATGTATACTCATAATGAATATATACAGTTTTTACCATGTGATAAAATTAGTCTTGGTTAATTTCACTTCACCTCCTATACCTGAATATATCCCAATCAATGATTCATATTAGATAAGTGATTGAACAACATAGCTGAATGAACAAGTCATGATTCAATGGTAGATGATACTTAATATTAATTTTCATACTTTTTATATCCTAATAATCAATTCATATGTTCATAAACCAATTATTTTTATGTATTACGAGGATCAATGAACCCTAGGATGAGGCACAAGAGCATATAAACCCTTTATAGAGAGTCTCATGGAGTTTCATATTTCTCAATTCATGTTAAATAGTGTAAATTATCTATAGAGTCTTGTATTTTTTAAATTATTGACATATAATTTCAATTATGAACATAACCACTTGATAAGAAGGAAGACTAGGTACTTATTAAAAAACACATCAATATGTTCTCTCAACATGGGCATGTCATTCAGGACAATCTTCTCCTAATTCCTAATCATATGATCTAAATTGAGTATCATATTAGGATTTAATATCAATAGTGAGATTATTATTAAAAATTAAATTAATCCTTCACATAAACATGTATAGAATCAAGGGGAACTTTTCTATAAAAATGGTGATTTCCTTCCCGAAAGAATGTATGTTACCACTATATAATAAATATAAATACTTTCCATGAATTACATATATGTTCACTAATGGTACCATAAAAAGGTTTTCATGGAAATTCACCCCAAAAATAAATAAGGGGAGAAGTAAAATAATTGGGATAAAATGATTATCTATTTCTTTCAAATATCTCAATTTACATGATTTTGGGTGGTTAATGAAATTTTTCAATAAAAAATCATTATGGGAAAGAATGATTGGTTCCATTATCACATAAGTCATTTAGTATTAATAAATTTATTATAATCCTTTAATTAACTACTTTATCCTTCTTATAATGATTTAACACATCCAAAATTAGTCATACGGGTGAAATGTTTCATAATATTACCCATAAAATATTATAAAGAATAAAAAATTAACAGATAAATAATAAATGACATATATTACATTAAATATAAATATTTAGTATGAAATATATTTTATTGATTTTATAATTCCTAACATCAAATTTTATGGGATATGTTTCCATCATAAATGTTGAAAAATTGATTGTGAATTTACCAATGCATATTTTCTAAATGATTCAAACTAGTTGTGTTTTATGGCCTCATAATATTGAACCCTATTATTACTGAATCATTTACCAATCCACACTTTTTGGGGTTATTAACCTTGTGTACTATTAGGAGAAATCCACATCCCACTTCAATATCATGATAGGGATTGTATTCTGTTGAAACACCTTATTTTATAATTTAACAATATTTATGTATTTTTTTATTATTTATAAATATCCTTAATGATTTCACTAAATATTTATATTAATAATAAAAATAATTAATGGTACCTTTATCTGAAAATAGTTATAACAACCCATATATCCAATACCCATTAAATCATTCTTTATGACATAATGATACACATAACAGTATCACAATATATTGTGAGGCCAAATGTATTTTTGTTACTAGATATATTTAATAATAACATAAATTATGGGTATTGAAGCATTATTTAAATTCTCCATAAAATCCCTTATATATCATCATTATTTTAATACTATATGAAACAACATGAGGATGTATATAATAATGTAATGAGAAATAAAGCACAATAATATAGTAGATAAATAATAACCTAACTAAAGTAATACATTTTATTCAAAATGAATATCATGGTGACATAGATTTTCGAGAATCATAAACATGAACATAGAATCGGGAAATAATATGATATCATAATGGAAAAAGGTTTATGTTTCCACAACATAAAACATGAAATTTTAAGAATATGTCATGGATAACAATTAGTAATTCCAAAAAATTGTCTAAATAATGACCCCCTATGCCACATACATGTAATCTAATGAGGTACGAAAAATTACCTAATATATTAGAGTGAGATATATTTCAAGGCTCACCTATAACATTAATATCTTGTAAATTAATTAGTTTACAAAATTCATTATAAACCATATGAATTTATTTCATCACATTTAAACCCCTAATTATGGGGTGAGAGTTACATACAAGAATGATACCTTTAAATAAAGGATATGCACATATTGGTTAATTACATTATGTTGATATGGGGAATGATATTCAATAATAAAAGGATTTTCATTAAAATAATTGGATTATTATAGAAGTATACTTTGTGTACATAAATATTCATCGATGTGTTTAATGGTCATGAATGGTGGTGTCAAATTATATTGAATTCATATTCATAATAATATGAATGTGAAAAATTACATTCCATTGTGAAAAATCAGATATAAAATGACATAATATAAAATGGGGGAGAGAATTCCCTTACATCAGCTTGGTAGAGGCTTTGGAAAAGGATATTATGAGTGGGTATACATGATATCAGAGTCTTATTACATAAATTGTTTAGTAATTTGATGATAACATAATCAATTGTGATTCCAAAGACTAAATTCAAAGAAGGTTCATGAATAGAATAGAAAGAGAGACCCCTTGACTTGATAATGTTGTTTTAAAATATTGCGAAGAGTTTATTATGTGAATTGGAACACCTTCGGAGGGATTTAGATAGTCCTATGGATTGTAAATTGATGCTCAATGTGTTTTGAGTGAATAGGAATAGGATGTTTGGGTGTTATTTATATAAAATGAGAGGGTGTTCATATATGAATTTTGAAACATTGCGTTTGACCCTTATAAGGCATACAATGGACATGATTAAATGAAATTATCATTTCAATATTAAAAAATATTTTTTTAATGATTTCATTATATGAAATTAATTTTTCTTTAAAAATTATTATTTTCATTGGATAGTTTGTAAAAATCATATATTGACAAAAAAATGATTTTTTGTAACAAAATATAATTCCTGACGAACACATTATTGATAAATTGATAATGTAAAAACTAAAACAGAAACATTTAGTCATTATTTTTTTTAAAGTAAATATAAAAATATTTATTTCAGGGGTCTACATATGAAACATCATATTTCAGTAGAATATTCCATAGACGTAAGGTGTGTGATTAAGGTGATTTCATTTGGGTGGTTCTCCAAACATGGTTTGGACTATAATCTCAATATTCCTAAATGTCTCCCATAAACTTTTCCCTCGAGATATTTTTTTCCAATCGTAGATTAGGAGATATTTAGGGAAAATCCATGTGATACCACATCCTTCAGAATATATGAATTAATCGATTTTGAGAGTATGATCTTACATTTCAAGGAAATCACTTCATTAGTTTTTTTTTGTATTATCATAAACCTTATTATATAAAAATCTTATCACTAACAATATAATAATTATATTATCAATTTTTAAGATGTGTAATGGTATTCTAAATATAGATTTATTTTATTTATAATGGTTTAAAATAACCCATGTGGTTAATTTATTTTCTATATCTTCATTGTATAATTAAGCATCAAGTCATCGAAAGGGTGAATTGAATTTATAGAATTATATGTTATTTCATAGTGTACATAATCTAAATCTTGGGTCACTATCCCTATAATGTTATCATCATACTCATCCATGGACTCATCATAATAATATTTTAAATTTTTAAATTTCCTTTTCATGTCATCTCCTTCCTAAATAGCAAGAGCATTTTTCCATGAATGTAACTTCATAATATTTACCCTCTATTCAATCACTAAATTTCTCATTCGAGGCCTTTTAAATCTAATACCAACAATAATTTTCATCCCCCTTCATATTATATACTTTTATGAAAGGATTATATTTTTCAATACATATCAAAGTAATGAATTTTTTGTATGGTGATTATATCCACTATTCAACTAGTAATAGATTAGTGGTTCCAATGATGAATAGAAGTTGTTTTCCCATGAAGCGGTCAAACATTATTACCCCATTTTATGGAGTGACATAATTTTTTATATAGTAATGATCATTGGATACAACATGAGTCAACTACCCATATATAGATGTAATCTACTCCACTATAATGTTATAATATTTGAATTTTCTATAAGTAATTTTTTTTTATTTATTATGGGTATGGATATATTTTTCATTATATCAATTATGTGACATTTTTAAATAGTGGAATATAATTAATTAGTAAATGAATAAACCAACAAATTATTAGTCACAGTCTATAATTTATACACAATTAATGAATGTTTTTAATTATTGTAAATTTTATTCAATGACATAAGTGATTATTGTGGATTTATGTTCACAGCGTATTTTATTTTAAATCTAGTTCTTATGTTTACTTATAATTTTTCTTTGGTGTGAATCATAAAATTAAAAATCCAGTATCCTGGAGTTGGAGTATATTTTTAATGTGGTTCAGAATATATAGATCACAATATACTAGATCAATTAGGTTATTAGGATCAACAATGAATGAAATATAAATGATTATTTAATAACTTTTAATTTTAAAATACACCATCAAATTATACGAAAAATAAATTTATTTGTACATTCATGAAAATATATATCATGAAGTAATTATATTGGATTTATAGTGAAAACAATATATTGGGGAGATATTAGACATGTTCTATAGGATATCCTAAAAAACAATCATTGCATAAGAATTGAATTAATATATACGATGAGAATAAATAAATCTTTTAATTCTATAATAAAAGAAACTACAGTCATAATATATAAATTTATGTCATTATAATAAATATCCACCATGAGAGAAATAACTAATATCATTTTTAGGGAATGAATAATTTCATTCATCATAAACATGTTGACAAGACTATTTCCCAATAAATAATTTATAAATGGGTATGGAATGCATGAAAAAACCCAATCGTGTTTGCCTCATGAGACCAACTGATGCATCATGGTTATATATCATTCAAGGCCCCTACATTCTTATAAAATTTTCCATGATTATTTTATATGTATAGATCTAGTATGCTATAAATTTCTTAACTTTACCAATGGAAACTGATATATAATCATGGAAAAATAATCCATGATGATCTATATATAAATTATATATATATATATATATTATTTATATATCCATATTCATGAGAATAATGATTCTAAAAAAGGTAATATCCAAATATTGGATTATAAATAACGTAATGAGAATTATCCATATCAAAGGAATGAAATAAAATTATTAGTGGGGAGTAATGTCATTCTAAATAGATATCAATAGGAAATGAATATGTATTATGGTTTGTAAAGAGAAAGAAATTCATCAAATCATATCCACCAAAAATGTAAAATCATATTTTAAATTATACCAACTAGTTTTGAATTGAGTGATAAATGTGTTAATACCCAAAAAAATGTATTTAAATATTATTACCCATAGGTAAAACATTTACAGTCCCATCATAATCTTATTTTCATCCACATAAGCATAACATTGTTAACAAATTATGGAATTTATAATTCAAAATAATGTTATGACAAATGATATCCATATAAAACATTAAGCATTATAATGGATTAAAATTTGGGAATATAGTTAGACAATTATGACATATCACTAATAATATAATAGCGAATTTATAAAAATTTGTCATAATAAAATTACAAATGTAACTGAATTAGAATTGGATGTAGTAAAACAAATATTGAAACAAAAGAGGTTTGGAACCCTTACATTATGTGACAGTATCTTAATGAATGATATGGGGACCCTAGAACTATATAACCTCCTTAGAGTGACTAATTCGAGAGGAAAATAGAGACTATTCTTGCATAATGGATTTTGAGTGGAGGGGAATAGGATAATGGGTGGGTATTTATTTTATATGAGGGTGATTTCATTAAATATTCCTAAACATAGTTCTTGACTCTATGATATAAAAAACAATAATTTCCCTTACCATGCTTCTATATCATTTTATATTGCATTTGGGGATGAGATTATAGTATTTTAATATTTAAGAGCCAAATTCAATTATAAAATAATATTTTATTAGTTTAATATATTATTATTCATAATTATTTGTTTTTAATAATCAAAAATATACATCTGGTTTTGTACAACTCATTGTATGTCTAGAAATAAAATATATTCTTATATTAATGTAGAATATTTTACTAAGAGAACCCTTATTTTGTTGGAAAACCCAATTTAAATAATTTTATATTATTATTATGTACTAATACTTATCTTGTATTCATTTAATATTTTAATTTATAGCTAAAAAGTGCCTCTATTATGAATATATTAAAAACTCAGGTCTGGCTAATATTGATGTTTCATTTTCAAAAATATCATCAATTTAATTAAAATAGTTTCATAAATATGATAAATTTAATAATTAAATGAAATACATATTTATAAAAAATCGTTTAGTAACTCGCGATCAAATTAATAACACTTTAAAAGCAACATAGTTAGGAATTCGTTTTTTATTATTTATTGAAATAATCAAAAAGTTTATTAAATTTCTTATCAAAAAAACTTTTATTTAAAATTTGTAAATTTATCATAATTAATTATATTGAAGAAAATAAAAGAACTATTTTAAACATATATAATTTTTCTTTTTTAAATAAAAAATATATTTTATAATATTTATACACTAATGATTTGAATTTTATCATTATTATATGATGATACATTAAATAAAATGATTGCCTGATGTTACCAATATTTCATTTTAAAAATAATTTACACATTCATACCACTTGAGGTCAAGAACAATGACACCATATCACATAACAATAATCCATAATGGATAGGTGTGTGTGTAGGGCTCTAGTATTACTTCTAGTGGACTATAATTGATACCTATCAGGGCACTCCATGGGTGGCTACACCCCTGGGCGGAACACACCACCATCCCCAATGGCACCCATATTCTCATGAAGCCCTGGGGTAGAGAGCCATGCTTCATCCAATGCTCACATGTGAGAGTTCCCAAAGATCAGATACATTCCTACCACTTTTTCCTATGATAAAAACTGTAGAGAACCAAAGTTTGACATACATGGATATTAAATTTCTTTTGCGGAATACTTAATACATTACAAAAACATGCACACAAGGACCGTAATAGTTTAGTGACTTTGTAAACTCGTAAAATAATCTTCTAATCGTGGTGAAAGATCATCAACATCTCCCATTAAGATCTTCCGCTTTTTGTTTTCTTACCTTAAACCTTTCTTCAAAACCTGGGGAAAAGAAAACATATAAATGGTGATCTCAAATGCTCAGTAAGGGTAATAATAGAGAACAAAAAACAATCCATAAACATTTGAATGCAAAAACTTAAACATAATATCTAAACATCAAAATCATGATCAACGACATAAGTCTTGGAAGTACACAAGGCATAGATCATAAAGGAATATTAGTCATGATAAACTAGAATGGTAATAAAACATGTAATTTTGGCATCCGTTAAGCACATGTTTTGATTTCCATAGTAGCCAGGGCATTGTTGCTATGACCATCTTAGTGGACAAAGTCCCATTCTGAATCGAGTTCACTCCTCGTTCCAGTCCAGTAACACTGAACCAGATAAACTTACTGCTCCATCCATTTCTATATCATGATATATAAATCTTTACCCAATGAATTAGAGGGTGATATAGGTCCCACCTATCTCATAATGAAATCATTCTTACTTGTGCCACAAATTAAACATACATCAATCATAAAAACCCAACGAATAAAATGGGTTTCATAAACATCATCCCATCATCACATAATCCATATAAAACAAATGGATATCATTTGATAATAAGAATAGTGAAACCATGTAAATCATAGAGACATGATACTCAAAACATAAAAATATGAAATAATGTCATCATAGATGAAAAATGGTTTTGATAAAACACTTGAAATGAATTCTTGAGGAAAATATCCTTTTTTCTTCAAAATCATTTTCTTTTCACAAAATGTCATGCAATTTTAAAAGAAAAAGGATTTTGTTGAAAATTTTCATGAAATATTTTGGAGGAAGCTTCATGAAAATAAGGCTTTATAATACCATAAAAATCCTTTCATACCATATACGTTAAAAAAACATTCTTCTCCTACTTTTGTCAGAAAAGTCAAAAAGTATCTTGTAGGGTAAATAAAAGAACGATTCCTTCCATACCATGGGGTAAAAGTAAAAATGGGTAAAAAGGACTATAAAATTACATAAAACACTTTTATAAAACATGGACATGGATTATAGAAATAACCCCTGTAAATACTTATGAATAAGCAATCTCGGATAAAAATGAGATTTGCAAAATTATCCCTTACCTTATGTCGGATATGCTTCGTATGTATCCGAACCTCCAGTATAATGATTTAAATAATGTCATTGACATATTAAAGAATCATATTCATTGTTATTATATCATATATGTTTCACTTAGGTATTTATATTACCCGTTAATTTGTCAATTTAATGTTAAAGTAGCGTTTTGGGTAAAATTGTTTCATTTATCATACGTGTTTGGACTTGTTTTTCTTGATATTATTATTACTTATATCATGATTTACTTACTTCAAAAATGTAAAACATGATTTATATATCATATATATTCAGTATATATATATATATATATATATTTAATAGATAGATAAATGAAATGAAACACACCGTTCATGGAGATGGTAGGTCGTACGTACGCATGAACGCTGTTTTCCATTCTTTATTGACATGAATGGAAGTAAGTTGATGATATATATATATATATATACATAAATAAATTAGCTTCATAATGTCATATATTTCATTATTATTCATTATATATACTTTATAATCATTCTTGAATGGTTAACATGGAGAATGAATCTCATCGTGTCGCGGAGACGGTATTCCGTACATACGCACATGCGGTGATTTTGTTTTCCATAGAATGCATAGAAGGTGAAATAGGGATGTTTTGTATTTATAAAAACAGATCAGTATATAAGTAATACTGATGTTATTACTTTATAATGATAAAACTAAAGAAGAAGAGGTAGAATAAAGAAAGAAACTTGAAAGAATTGGAAGAAGAGATTACCTCTTCTTCGACGCACCTCCTTTAAGCTTCCTATTAAGGAAGTAGAGTTGGTATTTTGAGAAGACCAGAACATATATAATGTTTCTAGGTAAGTGGAGAAGATAAATTGTTAGGGGTTTTCCAAGCTTCAAGGATCAAAAGGGTGTGAAGAGAAGAGGGAAGGGTGCCCTTTTTATAAGGGAGGAGAGGGGCACCTTTGGAAAAACATAAAATATTATTTTATAATAAAGTCATATTTGGTTTATAATAGCTCAAAATTGATTTATTTAGAAGCTATAGTGGGTATGGATAGAAATCCTCTCAACGAATAGATTTTATACAAGTTTAGGTTATAATTGTAAGCTTATCATTTAGCTTTAACTCTAAGGTAAATAATTTACCTTTTACCGTGTCTTCTTGTTTTCATAAAATATATGGTTAATAAACATACAATAATATGCCAATAGAACCCCTAGAGGTTCATTATTAATATTTATATCCTTATATAAGTCATTTTTCCTGACCTTATATTTTTATGAATAAAATAAAAATTAATAATATAATATTTGTTTTAAAAACTATAGTGTCAATTTTGACACTATTTGGTAATTGATTTTTTTGAAAATCATAACATCATGATTTGTTCAGAAAAAGTTAATTAAATCAATACTACCATGAAATAATAACCTATAAAATTAGTGTAATTCATAAAAATTCTCAAATTACATTTATTTGGGTATTTATAATATCATTTATTTTAATATTTCAATATTTAGGTAATTAAGGCCTCACCAGTGTGTCATAAATAAACTAACATATTTAATGTCTAAAAATTATAAATAAAATACCATTAGGTAGGAAATAGTTTTATCATTATAATTAATATTTATAGTCTAATTTAGCTTATATATAACCCTATATTAAAAATTAATTAGTTATTAATCTTTGATTTTAACTATTTTAACCCTTATTTAATTAAATTAATAATAAATGTCCTAATCTAATCCAAGTAGACCTAAATGGTCATATCTTATTCCTAAGGTTGTTTTGGGTCAAATAAAACTTATCCAATAGAATTAGGACATGTGTTAGGGTAATAATAATATCATTGTTACACTTAATTACCCTATTTACTTTTAACAGTGGTAAATAAAATTAAAAAGTTACTATTCATCAAAAAATATTTTCATCTCATTGAACCACATTTTTGTCCTTGATATTAATCGCATCTCTCAGATTTTCGAAATTTCACTCACAGAAGTGGGAAAATTTAGTCTTATGTGAATTTCTAAATTCTCCTTGGAGGTGGGTAAAAGACGGTGACAAGTTCAATAAAATTTTTATATATCTAAGATTATTATAAAATGAATCCAATGAATTACATTGAACTTATATAGGTATTATGTATCAATTTTAACCTAAAATTAATTTAAATAAAATAAATCATTTTTTAAATATAAAGTCGTTTTTTAAATAGAAACCAAGTGTTTTCAATATTCATGAAAAATTGAAAGTTTTCAGAAAAATACAAAAAATTCACCCTATGAAAATTTTGATATTCTGAATCCAAAAATGAAGTTTTTTTCGGAAGATAAAATTTATAAAATTTTAAAAAGTGGTTATTAATATTCATAACAGCTAGTTTATATAACATATCGTTGTTTTGTGAAACTCGTTATTGTGTACAACACACGCTATTGAGGAAGGTCATGATTGCGTGAAATGTAAGCCAAGTCAGGGATGCATGTAGTGCAAGGTCCTTTTGGTGTAGCTTACAACACAAGACATCAATAAAAGTAAAAAGAATATTTTTCATAAAATCTCGGGGTGTTACATTCTACCCCTCTTAAAATGAATTTCGCCCTCGAAATTCGTCGGTGTTATAAATGGTTTACTTCTAAAAATTTTATTTAATAGAAACCCACATCATAAAATGTAATACCAAAACAAATATTTAAAAACTAAATTACGAAACGTAACGGTTACCCAAATTAACTAATCACTGGATTTCCACATAGAAGAACATCGGTGAAAATATGGATATGGAAGAGTAATATAACCATCATGTTCTAATGGAGAGTGGTAGAGAACATGGCTATGAAAAATCCAACAATCATAAAGCCATAGTTTTGTGATGATCTAAGGTACCATCTGATTCATTTGATATAAGGGTACTAGGACAAATTTTTTGGTTTTCACGATCAGTTCCCTAAAGTTGAAGTAATTGGAATTAGAATAAATAATTTCTTGATTTTGGTACAGTCTCACCTTTGGTCGTTCCATGGACAATTTCCACTTCATCTCCTAAATAAATGAAGTTGAATTTTCCATTCGTCAAGTGTTAACAGAGCATGTGATTGAATGATGGGTCATTCAATCTGTATCAAAAAAGGTTAGAAAATTTTATCAGAAATACATAAGTCCATCTATAGTGAGATTAATCATATATGGTTCCTAAAATGGACTTATACTTCATATATCATACTGCTTAATATAATAAAACTGGTTTCTAAAAAATAGGGACTTCATGCAGGCCAGTGGTAGGGGATAAGGGCCTGTCGCACTTTAGCTGTGGGTTTGTTTTCCACAGCCTTTTCTGACGTGACGGGTTGTTCCCATCCTGCAGGTTATCCTTTTTTAAAACTAAATTATTATAACATTCCATAAATTATATTGAAAAAAAAATCTAGCCTCAAACAATTCTATCTGATGTCCAACATAATCCATTCCAACCTTTAAGCTTATCGAAAATACTTCTGTCCAATATCATAGTGTAAAGAAAATGATTACTTGAGAGGTCACATAACAATTATGTGAATACCACCATTTATCCCCCATATATCTTACGATATATCTTTTTGGTCACATTCCAAACATTCAAAGGCCTTAATCATGTATTCTCTTGAAAAACGAATACCCATTTAACCATAGTGAAAACATGAATGCAGTTACAAGTTAACACTTTCCTCATACCAAAATCCCCAAAATTCTATATACTCAAACGATGATAAAACTTTGTCCATATATCAGTCATGAGCTCATGAATACTATCAAATATTTAATTTTCTCTTTATCCCTTCATTATATGCATATCATCTTCTTTCCAAAATATTTGAATCACTTTTCAAGGTTACAGGTATATATAATTATCAAAAACCACAATAAACCATTACATAGATTTTCAAATGTTCCATAATTACTATAAATGAGATTCCAAAACATTACTTTGGAACCCCATTACATAAAAACATAATAATTCTACCACATTGTTGTCATAATCAACATTTCTAATAGTGATCACATGTGACTTCCCTTTGTCCTCTTCCATAAAAGGTTTCTCATGTTGATCATCATTAATCTTTTGATTAGGGCATTGATTAGTATAATTCCCCAATTCCTTGCACTTGAAACATTGAAGTGTGGGTGGTGTGTTCTCTACAGTATTTTCATTATTCACATCATTAGCAACCCTTTTTATATTACATTGACACTCAACTGCTCGTTGACCTTTTTTTGCAAACTTAAATCAATTTCTAGTCCCTTTAAAACAATCCCCACCATGATTCTTTCCACACATTGAGCATGAAGAAACATTTATATTCTTTTCACCATTATTCTGAGATTTCTCCTTGAACTCCATCTTTCATTTCTTGTCAAAACCATGAGATGGATATGTAATACCAACTTCTATTTCTACCTTGATAACACAACACACAATTTCTTCATAGCTACTGAAGACTCTTATAGCTAATTCCCTTCAAAGACTTGGTTTTTAGCCACTGAATAATTGATCAACTTTACTTTCAGGTTGGATGATAAAGCCAGATGCATACCTTCCAAGCCTTGTAAAATTCTCCTTGTATATACCAACAGATTCATCATCCTTTTTCTTAAGTTCAAGAAACTCCTTCTCCATCTTTGTTCGAAGAATACGAGGGAAGTACTTATTGAAAAATATTTTATTGAACTCTTCCCATTCCATGGACTCAATTTCATCTCTTTGCCTCGTATTCTTGACAAGATTCCACCATTGATCAGCATCACCTTCCAAACGATATACTGCTAAGATGAATTTATCATGATCAGAACATTGTAGAATTAAAAACTTCCTTTCGATGGTATTTTTCCATTGTTCAGCCACTAATGGATTAGAAGACCCGCTGAATGAAGGTGGACGCTGCCTCATGAAGGATTCAACGGAATTTTGCTACTTTCTCTGCTCATTTGGAAGACCATAATGATTCATAGATTGTGTAAGTATAGAGATAATATTGTGCACTCCATCTCCCATAAAATTTGTTTTTTTAAGAGGACAATCATTGCATCATTCATTACATTAATAAACACAGTTCCTTTGAGTTCCAGCCATCATCTAAAACCCAAAAAGAATAGCGTGAGGCAAACATCATTATAGGGAAAAGATCATAATAAAGGGGAAGTACATTCCATATCTAACATACTAGGTTTAATTCTAATATTGTTACAATAATTCTAGGACTATAAACTATACTTATACTTAACCTTAGGGACATCCCTAGACATACCATATAAATATTGCTAGGGATCTCACTGAAGTTCTCACATCCTAGTTTCCAAAGGTTGACTAAACCTTTCATATGATACAAACTGTAGCGGTCTGGAATTACTTTCAGTGGACTATAATTGAAACCTATTAGGGAACTCCATGGGAGGCTACACCCCCTGGGTGGGACACACCACCATCCCCAGTGGCAGCCATTTCCTCATTAATCCCTTAGGTGGAGATTCATGATTCGTCCAACGCTCACATGTGAGAGTTCCCACGGATAGGATACATTCCTACCTCCTTTGCCTCTGATACCAACTATAGAGACCCAAAGATTGACGTACATGGACATTACATTAATCTTTCAGAATACATAATAAATAACAAAAACAGACACTCAATTACAGTAATAGATTAGTGTCTTTGGAAACTCAGAAAATAATCTTCTAATCGTGGTGAACGATCTTCAACATCTCCCATAAAGATCATCTCCTTTTTGTTTTCTTACATAAAATTGTTCTTTAAATCCTTGGGAAAAGAAAACATATAAAGTGTGAGCTTAAATGCTCAGTAAGGGTAAGCATAAAGAACATAAAACTATCTATAAACATTTGAATGGAAAAACCTGAACATAAAATATAAGCATCAAAATCATGAGCAACGACATAAATCTTAGAAGTACAGAAGGCATAGATCATAAAAGAAAAATTATTATGGATAAAATAGCATGGTAATAAAACATGTAATTATGGCATACATTAATCACATATTATGATATCCATAGTAGCGAAGGCATTGTTTCCATGACCATCTTAGTGGACAAAGTTTCATTCTGAATCGAGTTCAATCCTCATTCCAATCCTGTAACACTGAACCGGATTAACATACCATTCCATCCATTTCTATCTCATGGGATATTAAAATTTACCCAATGCATTGGAGGGAGATATAGGTCCCACCCATCTCATAATGAAATCATTCTTACTTGTTCCACAAAATAAACATACATCATTTATAATAACACAATGAATAAAATGGGTTTCATAAACATCATTCCATCATCACATAATATATATGAAAGAAATGGATATCATTTCATAATAAGAAAAGTGAGACCATGTAAATCATAGAGACATGATACTTGAAACATGGACATATGAAATAATGTCATCTTAGATGAAAAATGGTTTTGATAAAACACTTGAAATGATTTCATGAGGAAAATATCATTTCATCTTCAAAATCATTTTATTTTCAAAAAATGTCATGAAATTTTAAAATAAAATCATTTTGGTGAAAGTATTCATGGAATATTTTAGAGGAAGGTTCATGAAAATAAGGCTTTATAAAACCGTAAAAAACCTTTCATGCCATATACGTTAAAAAACATTCTTCTCGTACTTTTTTAGGAAAAGTCAAAAAGTATCTTGTAGGGTAAATAAAAGAAAGATTCCTTACATACCATGGTTTAAAAGTGAAAATTGGTAAAAATTACATTAAATATACATGAAAAAACTTTTATAAAACATGGACATGGATGAGATAAATAACCCCAGTAAATACTTACAAATAAGCAATCTCGGATTAAAATGAGATTTGAAAAATTATCCCTTAACTTATGTCTGATATGCTTTGTATGTATCTGACCCTCCTATATAATTATTTAAATAATGTAATTGACTTATTAAAGAATCATATTAAATTTTATTATTTCATATATGGTTCACTTAGGTATTTTTATTACCCTTACATTTATCAATTCCATGTTAAAGTAACGTTTTGGGTAAAATTGTTTCATTTAGCGTACGTGTTTGGACTTACTGTTCTTGATATTATTATTACTTATATCATGATTTACATACTTCCATAATGTAAAAAATTATTTAAATATCATATATATTCAGTATATATATATATAATAGATAGATAAATGAAATGAAACACACCGTTCATGGATACGGTAGGCCGTACATACGCATGAACGCTGTTTTCCTTTCATTATTAACTTGAATGGAAGTAAGTAGATTATATATATATATATATATATATATATAAATCCTATAGATTAATTATTTAATATATTTAATTATTATTAATTATATATAAATTATAATAATTCTTGAATGGTTAACATGGAGAATGAATCTCATCGCGTCGTGGAGACGGTATTCCGTACGTACGCACGCACGGTGATTTTGTTTTCCATAGGATGGATAGAAGGTGAAATAGGGTTGTTTCATATTTATAATAACATATCAATATATAATTAATACTGATATTATTACTTTATAATGAGACAACAGAAGAAGAAGAAGTAGAAGAAAAAAAGAAACTAGAAAGAAACGGAAGAAGATATTACCTCTTCTTCGACGCACCTCCTTTAAGTTTCCTCTTAAAGACATAGAGTTGGTCTTTTGAGAAACCAGAACTCAAAGAATGTTTCTAGGGAAGTGAAGAAGAGAAATTTTCAGGGGTTGGATGAGCTTAATTGCTCAAAAGGGTGTGAAGAGAAAAGGGAAGGGGTGTCCTTTTTATAAGGGAGGAGAGGGGCACCTTTGGAAAAACTTAAAATATTATTTTATAATAAAGTCATATTCAGTTTATAATAGCTCAAAATTGATTTATTTATACTCTTAAGTGGGTATGGGTCTCAATAATCTCAGCCAATATATTTTAGACAAGTTTAGATTAAAATTTTAACCTTATCATTTAGATTTAAGTCTAAGTCAAATAATTTATCTTTTACAGTGTCTTCTTGTATTCTTACACTATATGGTTAATAAACATACTATAACATGCCAAACTAACCCCAAGTGGTTAATTATTAATATATATATATCATTATCTATGTCATCAGGCAGAGCCATTGATTTTTAGGAATAAAATAACAATTAATACTATAATATTTGTTTTAAAAACTATTTTATGTCAATTTTTATACTATTTGGTAATTGATTTTTTTGAAAATCATAACAGTGTGATTTGTTCTAAAACAGTTACTTAAATCAATAATAACATGTCATATTAACATTGAAAATTATTTTAATTAATAAAAAGTCACAAATTATATTTATTTGGGTATTTATAATATCAATTATTTTAATATTTCATTATTTTGGTAATTACTGCCTCACCATTGTTTCATAAATAACATACATTATTTAATGTCTAAAAATTATAAATAAACATTCATTAGCTAGGAAATATTTTTATCTTTCTAAGGAATATTTATAGTTTAATTTATCTTATGTATTACCTTATATTATAAATGAATTACTTATTAAACTGTGATTTTAACTATTTAAACCCTTCTTAAAATAAATTAATAATAAATGTCCTAATATAATCCAAGTGGACCTAAATGTTCATATTTTATTCATAAGGTTTTTTTGGTCTAATTACACTTATCCAATAGAATTAGAACACGTGTTAGGGTAATAATAATATAATTTCTTCCCTTAATTACCTTATTTACTTTTAACCGTGGTAAATAAAAGTAAAATGTTTCTATTCAAAAAAACTTATTTTCATCTCATTGAACCAAATTTTAGTCCTTCATATTAACTGTGTCTCTCGGATTTTGGAAATCCCACTCACAGCAGCGATAAAATTAGGTTTTATGTGAATTTCCTAATTCTCCTAAGAGGTGGGTAAAAGACTGTGAAAATTTCAATAAACTTTTTATATATCTAAAATTATTATAAAATGAGTCCAATGAATTACATTGATCTTATATAGATATTATGTATCAATTTTTACCGAAAATAAAAATAAATATAATAAATAATTATTTAAATAAAAAGTCAGTTTTTAAATAGTAACCTAGTGTTTTCACTATTCATCAAAAATTGTATGTTTTCAGAAACATACCAAAAATTCACCCTAGGCTAATTTTGATATTCTGAATCTAAAAATGAAGTCCATTTAGAATGATAAAATTTATAAAATTTTAAAAATTGGGTATTACTATTCATAATGGCTAGTTTATATAACATATCGTTGTTTAGTGAAACTCGATATTGCGTACAACACACGCTACCGTTGATGGTCACGATTGAGTGTAATGCAGGACAAGTCAGGGATGCGTGTAGTGCAAGCTCCTTTTGGTGTAGCATACAACAAATGATATCAATAAAATTAAAAAGACTATTTTTCATAAAATCTTGGGGTGTTACAGTGTGATACTTTAATTTTTACGGGGTGGATCTGCGATCATTGGTAATGTATTGATCTCTAATGGATTTAGCTTTTCCAGTAAATAATTTCACCTGAGTATGATCTATTGAAGACAAACATGGTCTTATTAATGGTTGATCCAATATATACCAACACCATCTGAATCATTGATAAATAACAAAAACAGATAGAATATACAAACTAGATGAGGCCATGATTTCTCCTCTCTATATCGACCAGTTTTCATCATTATGCTTTGTATGAACATGTTACAATGCTATAATTATTAAAAATTCTAATAATTCCCTAATGTTATAATTAATATGTTTTTCATAATCATTAAGGGTCATAAGGTCTACAGATCAAACCATTAGAAAACCCTTGTCATGGATGTTCTAATTATCTATTAATAATTACAATCTGATATGTTTTTTTAAAAATTTAAGCAATTTTAATGGTTTTTTTCATCAATAAACTATGAAGAAACCATGAAATAAGGTCTTCATTGTGGGAAGTTCCTTTTTTTTGGTTTCATTTTATCATAGGAAGAAAATGTGAGAATTGTCCATGCAGTAATACTGAATTATGTTATTATAGTGTCCACTGTGGGAAACACTAGTACCCCATTATTTATCAAACCATATATGTACATCAATTGTGTTTCTTGATGATTGAAATTGTAATATATTGTTTTAAATTTATATATTTATATTTTTTTCCCTATTACTCTCAAAGGGTACTAACCCACTCAACCATGACCCTTGAACCTGCTCACACACCCTCCTTAATTTCACCTACCCTATTGTGATTTTTTTAGGATTTCGGGGTTATTTAGTATTATTCCACCATGGGATAAAATCTAATTAACAAAAATCAATTTATCCATGGTTTATTCCCCACAACTTATTACCTATTGTTTGGTCAATAAAATTGGTGTTGTTTTTTGTCATATTTTTTTGTTGTTCTTATTTAGAGATCAATCGATATAATGTTTAGGACAACTTCATACTAAGAATGAATACATTGAACTCTGAATATATATTTGATGTAGGATTACCCATGTTGGAATTATTTTATTTCTGATCCATTGAATTTATTCATTTTTAATTTGAGTCCCAACATTTCATTGATAGTATTTAATATATTTATGTGTTATTTTTATCTAATAAATAAACTTATACATGATATTGAAAACAATGAAATGTGTTTTCATATTTTAGAAAAAATTTGAAAATGAAATTTCATTTAAACGTCTGCTTTGATTATTTATTAAATTTACAAAAAATGTCAAAATTGATTCAGTGTTAACAAAAATTAATAGATTTTTTAAATTTATATATATAGGTTTTTATATAGAAATTAATGTTGTTCTTGAAATGACTACTATTAATAATTATTTTATTAATTATTTTAAGTAAGATGTGAGGAATTAAAATTTTGTCTGCACAATTAGGTCATGAAATAAATTGAATATTTTTTTTGGACATCTAATTATGAATTTCAATTATTTATTTGAAATGATATTTCAATAAAGTATTAAATTGAATAGAATCCAAATCCATGTTCAATAAATTCCTATTACCCATTAAAATCATTTATAAATTTCATTGTTTGCCTCTAACCTTCTTCAACATTTTATAAAATAGTGACCCTAGAGGTAGGGGTAATGATTATTGGGTAAAGGTAATTTATATCTGATGAGAATGATTATTGATATATACAATGGTTAATTTATTAGGGATTTTTGTTATAAGGTGGAAGAATGTGTGATGAGTTTTAATAATTTTTATTATATTTATGGTTGTGCTATATCAAAAGATATTTATTTACATTCATGGGTATTTTTTTTGTTTTAGTGTGTGAAGAGATATATTTCTATCAAGTCTCGATTAGATGGACTATATCCACAATGGGTAAAGATACCATAGGGTTTTTTCTAATAGGTGAGGCTATCTGAGAGAAAAGGAGTGCCCATTGAATTAATAATTCATCAATAGGATCATTGATACCTTTGTAATGAGTATTCCTAGGATCAACTCATGACATGTTTGGTAATTTAGTATGATTATTTATGTATTATAATTTAGTGAAATTTATTCATTTTTATCCATTATTTTGTTGACACATAGGTAATCATAATTTTACATTTCTTCAATATTTCATGCTTATGTGTGTGTGGGTAACATTTTTATGAAATTTTCATGTCTCCTTAAAAAAATATTCAAAATAGGATTAATAACAGTATTTGTAATATAACCAAGTAAATAGTTCTAAAATATCCATACTGTATAACTATTCAGTAAGAATATTAATGGGGTTTCATGATATTTTATTTCATTTAAATAAAATAAAAACAGGTTCTATAAAGTAATTGAGAATAATTATAATGGATGTTGTAAGAAATTAAAATCAAAACATACATTTTAAACAATATTACAAACTTGAATTTTATGGACATTTAATTTATATTTCACTTCATGGACAAAAGGGTGCTAGAATACTAACTATATTACTATTCTCACACCAATTACACTTAATATTTATGAAATGAAACAGATCATGACTACTCTAAGAGTACTGATTGATTTTTCGATTTAATGTAGTTTCATAAATTTTTATTTTATACACTAGCCATTTAGTCCTTTAAAACATTCAGTTATTGTAATTGGTGAAATATACTATGTATATGGGACAATAGGGATACTAGATGAATCATTTTCAATAGGTGTTGGGTGTTATAGTGTGATAAGATGAATTGAATATATATTAATTTATTTAATCTATTATATTCTGATGCATGATTATTTTCTTTTTCATATATTATTTTTTGTGTGAAACCCCGACCTACAGATGGGTCAAGTATAATTTATGAGTTAATATAAATTGTGTTTTAATAATATTTTTTGGGAGAACCAATTTCAATTATATTTATTTAATTCAACACACCATGTATCTAGAATATGGGTATTGAGAATGTCACTCTGGTAAGCGGTGTATCAATTTATGCGTATGTCAATATGATAGCCTGAGTGGGTTCATTACATGTGGAATATGAGCATCATTTCATGAAAGGGAGACAATTTCCATGTTTATCCTTTTTTAAATATTTTTATTCATGGTATGATCAAGTAAGAAGTTTTGGTTGTAACATGATATGTACACATTATTGAGTGTTTCATCGGATCTCTTCCAACTAGATCCAGGACTTACCATATAATGTGGTATTTGAATATAGATTTTGGAAAATCATTTCTAAAATTGTGGATTTTATATTGATCCTCATGGAATGGTTATGTTATATTTTGAAATTATAGTGTAATTTTTAGTTAAAAATTAAATATGGACCATGGGGTGAGGATTTCATTCAAAACATGACAACGTAGGAAGTTACCAAGCTATTGAACTTGGTATTTCATTGTAATTTGTGTGTTCTTGGCTTATGGTCCCCCAAACAACTAGAAATATTTAAGCATGGTTCTTTATAAAATTTGATAAGTTTTTATGATAATATTGTGGGATTCTCAATTATGTGAACTTAATTAAATGGGCCTTGATATATGTTTATTGTGGACATGGTCGTAATCGTTCTCATGTTGATTTAATTTTGATAATTACTTCAACCCATAAATCTTTTTTTTCTAATAAATGTAATAAGTGTTGCAGATTAAGTATTTCACAGAATTTATTTTATATATAAATCAATAATTAACAAAATATTATAGTTCTTATACAATTGGATGCAATATATGATTATAATATTTTAATTTTTTAATTTTGAATGCAAATTGAGTTTTTTAGGGTCAAAAAATAAACTGAAAGATGTTCCATAGTGTTTAAGTGACATTGAAGATTTCATCATAAAGTCACCATGAATTATGAAGATATATAATCATTAATTTAATTAATTATTTTTATAGTTATTCCATAATATAGATAAATGATTTATCTAAAATTATTTATTTTATAAGGATATCAGAAAAGGATAAATTGGTCCTCTCACAATTCAACGAATTTGCAACAACAATATACATACTCTATAGTGAAATGATTTAGAAAGGTATAAATGATATTTTGATAAAAGTTATATTGATATATTAATATCCATAAAAACATAATTTGAATGAAAGGAAATAAATTTATCAAGATTTAATCAATTTAAATACAAACGATAAAAAGTTTGATTGTATTGTCAATATATTATCTGATGTTCTAGAACTCTCTTTTACTATATGTAGATTTTCTCGATAACATGAATAATATTTATCAATGATAATGGGATATATAAAAATTATATTTAAACTCTACTTGAATGTAAGGAAGGATTTGGAGATTTAAAAAAACTGTACGAAAAGGGTTAAATTGGATGTTAAAGGGATCAAAAATTATAGTGATGTTTGATGTTAATATTTTAAAACTTTTAGGTAGTTTTTGTGAAATACATTTCTAATAATAACATATGGTTAAATAACCATAAATTTTAAATAACACATATAGATAATGTTCCATATTCTATTTGAATTTTATGGATCATCAATGATAGGTTTGGATGGATCCATACATTTGAGAGAGGGGAATAATTATTCAATAACCCTACGTTTGTTGAAAACCATACTTAGTAACAACTATATTTGGATTTTTATTATTTATGAATTAACCCAACATTTTGGAACAGCCATTCACTGTTAACCTTATTTCTCTTTTTTTGGTTTTTAGGTGGAACCCTATATTTTACTATTCAACGACGGAGTTTTTAAATAAATAAATTTTCAATGATTTATGAAATGGTATTGAAGAAATTAATTATTGATTTAAAGATGTTTTAAGACAGTTTCAAAGTATCACATTCATTAGACTAAATTATCACTATTTCTAAGAGAAGTTATTACCCAATTTTAATGATCAGATTAATGTATTCATGATTTATTGTATTTTAGATTTTAGGAATTTTTTAAACTACAATTAAAGTTCATTGAATATATTTTAATGAATACTTAATATCCATCTACACTACTATTATTATAAAATTAATAGTGGAGGAGTTATTCAAATTATTTTGAATTAATTAATTATATATTTTTTCAATATTACGAATCCAATGGTTCAAGGATATTGTTACGAAATATTTGTAGGTTAATAACACTATTTTTTTCGTATCCAAAGGAAGAGGAGTAGTGATACTATTTTATATCTATTATCTATATATATATATCTTGTGGGAAAATAAATATATATGAACAATAATGGACACATAATAAGTATGATGATAATCACATTTTAAAATATTTTCATTCTGTTTCTTATCATTTTGAAGAAGAAATAAATTCTATTTTACATATTTACACTCTCATCATGTAAAGTAGAATTTAGTATTTGAAAAATTTTCTAATTCATTTTTTTGATTAAATATGATGATTAATACTTGACATTGAAGACTGTTAATATTATACTATTCATTATTGAAGGTCGTATATACCAATCAGTTGTAGCTACAACTCTAAGATTAACCAATTAAAAAAAACATCATATCACCTATTTTCTTTTTAGTATCAACTTATTAGACTCAGTTTTGGTAGAGTGATAGCTTCTCAAACTATGACATGAATATTTTAGTTCCCTATAATTGAAAAAAAATCCCTATAAAATTATTCATGATTTCAAATTCTTGTAATCTACTTTTAGATATCCTAGTAAGAGGACATAATAATGGAAATCACCAAACTTGTGGAGTAGAGAATTGGTGGAGTGGAATCAGTGATTTCAGTTCCCCGATCAACTATATATCACTATTTTAGTTCACATTACCTATGTCCATTGGTAAATAAAATTTAATAGTTAATGAAAGGATAAATTCATTTCAAGAATGGCATTTTAGATTTTCCATGATTTTTAAAAAGACACAATTCACTCCCTAGAATATTCAGTATAGTCATTCGATGAAAAGCAGTGGTATTAGAGATTGTTCTATATATTTTAATTTATATTTTTAAAAATCCTATAAAATTATATTGTTTTTAGCAGATACCTCAAATGATATGTCATATATCAGACTACTTTGGATCATTTCATATTTCATTTGACTCTTACAAGCAGTAGATAATGATTCAAATGAAGGAAAATATTAATATTTGATCCATAAAGAATATATATTGATGAGATATAATTATTATTTTAATATAAATAATGGTGGATATTGTAAATTGTGAATGATTATATATTTAAAAAATATTTTTTTCAAAGAATTCATGAATAATGAAAAAATTTACAAAACCCCTCAAAACTAAAAAAGTGTGAGGATGTGATGGAACCTGATTATGATGTTAATTCAATATCCAAGAATGAAATTATATGTGGTATTTTTTCAAATTATTTTAATCAGGATTTATAGTGTGCTACTACCTATAATATCTGGAATGTAATTAATGTATCTTATGTTGGAACCAATAAATTGACTGAATATAAAAACTATGATGAAGATATGGGAAATCAAATTTATGAAACAAAATAATAATTAATATAGTTCATTGTGATGTAAAAATATGAGATGGAATTTGAAATTGATAATTACATTTTCATCCAGATGGAAAATGTTTCAATCTATATATCAATGGATGAATTTTATGACATTAGTTATTCGGGTTCATGTGTTGAATCAACTAAAAACTCAGAAGCTGAGCATGAAATATAACTGTTAAATCTATGTATTGCATATCATACTAATGATATGTACTAATCGTACTATGAAAAGAGAAATTCAACAATTGTTTCCCATGATGAACATGATATATATTAATTTATGCTTCATGCAAAATTTGAATCCCTAATGAAAGAAGATAAAAAATAGAATAACATATTATTTTATATGAATTGATTATGAGGGTTTATCAATGAATTTTTTTGATTTAATATCCAATCCATCCAATATTACATATGTTCTAAATGAAAATAAAATAAAATAATTTTTGTATATAGTTGATAATTTAATGAAGGTTTCTTTTATGGTTTTTATATGAAAATATTATTTGAATCAAATTCCTGATTAAAATAATATTCATAAAAAAAATTATAGTATTTATAGTAATGTTGAAATATAAAATATTTTACCAAAATTAGTTTTCCACTTTTTCAAACATGAAAAACATGTCAATTGATACATGTTTCTATTGTGGTATAAATGAAAATTATGCTAATAACTATTTTATTACAAAACTAAAATTTTGTTGTGTCAATAATGTTAATTATTTAAATGCATTAACTATCTTAATTTATAAAATGTTTCATAAAAATCATTTTTTTTTTAAAATAAATCATCAGTTACTAACACTGATAGAACGAAAATAATATGGGTAACAAAATTCACTTTTATTTTTTATTTTTTATATTTATTTTATTGAATGTTATTGTTAAATCATTAAGTTTTTTCTTGAAAATTATGTGAATTTTTTTATGAAAATTTATTATTATAAAAATTATAATCATAATTAGAGTTAGAATGATTAATAAAGGAAGTATTTTTTTAAATTTAATATTCAATTAAAATGTACTAACTATTTTATATAGGGGAGAAAACATTTTAATGTTTTATCATTTATTCATATATATTTATTTATTCTAATGGTTAAAATATCAAATATTTTTCACAATCTATTATTTTATAATATGAATTATTTTGATGATTTATTTCGTAATCATGGGGAATAAAACATAGTGTTTGATTTTATATCAATGGTTATCTCTCATGTATCAATGTGTTTAATTTTTAAATTTTAAATTAACTTAATATCTTACATTAATCTATCAATATTTGTGGTAAATTATTCAAATATTTGAATAATTGTTTTGGTCATTTATGATATTCACAATACTATTAATTACATTATTTTAATATCATTTAATTAAATTCATTGAAAATATATAATATTTTTTAAAATAAATTTTTTGAAATTCATTGAAAATAATTTATTTAATTATGTGAATATCATTTAAACTAATTATATGTCTTAGGGATAGATATTTTTATCATTTAGAATGTGATTAAATATTTCATTAATATGGAAAAATATAAATGGTTTGATACATTCATTGTGAACCCTTATTATTAAAATATTTTATTATATTAATGGCTCCATTAATATAGATATTTATCTTTTTTAGGGATGCATCAATATTTGGATGTTTAAATTATTTTCTGTGTAAAAATAACTATTTTATCATTCGCAAGAACTCTTGTTTATTGTATTTTAAAAAATGGGTAATAAAATTTTCATATATTATGATTAATATTTTCTTGATACTAATACTTAAATTTAAAATTATTATTCTTTTTAAGAGGCATTATTATATTTATTTATTTAATATACTCACGAAATATTATCTTATCCTTACAAAAATTAGGGTGAAATAGTTGGTAGATATTTATTATTTTGTAAATAAAAAATTTATTATAATTTGCAGTGGCTCTGTATAATTATAATATTGATTTAGTTTTGATAATTAAATTATCACATCAATCGTTTTATTCTTATAAAATGTCTAACTATTTTAGATTTAGTATTTTAGAAAATTTATTTTATATATAATAAACTACTAATATAATTATTATGGAATATATTCCATTGGAATTATAATAAGATCATCATCATTTTATCTGTTAATGTTGAATCTTATTTCAGTAGTTTCGTTGGGGAAAATATTCACTGAAGATGTTACATGCTATTTAATTAAAATTACAGTTTACATTATAGAGTAACCTATGTATTTTGATGATAACTCAACATGAATTAAAAATCTTCATGTCAAAATTATATATTTTGGTACATAAGATAATTATATAAACATCATTAGTATATGAGGATGTCTAAAAAAGATGTTGTGGGACTCTAAAAATTAATAAAGTTGATGGGGTAGTTTAACAAATCTATAGTTTACAAATTCAAAATGATATATTTTTATTTTATTTCACGTTCCATAGATATAAAAATATCCATAAAATTTGTTAGATGGATTGTAAATAATAATATCTTGAATTTATCAATTTACAAAAAAGGATAAAAATCTAGTTCAAATCGTCAATAAAATATCTATTGTTCTGGAACATTGTTCTCCCATAAGCATTATTTATAGAAAATATGGATTCTATTTTTTAAATATATAAAAACCAATATAATTTGGATTGATTATCTTATTTAACAATTTTAAATTTATTGAGATTTAATAAAAATAATTCTATGATTAATGTCAGTCTAATTCTAATGGAATAAAAATACATTTAAGTGTGAAATTGTGATGTTCACATTTTTAGAGAGCTGTAAATCCTATGTTTGAAAGGATAAAATATGGCTCAGAAACCAAAATTTTGAAATAACACATCTGGATCATTTTCCCTAAATTGAACGAAAACTATAGATCACCAAACCTAAATTGGAAATGGACCCCAAATTTTAGAAATGGGACACATTGTTCAAAACCCTTATTTTTTTAATAACCATATATTGTCAACCATAATTTTTAATTTTAGTCGTTATTTGAATGAACGGTTTTTTGAGAAAATCGATAAGGTTTATACCCTATGTTGGGATTTTTCATTACATTGAAGATCCCTACATCTGACTATTCAGTGATGGAAATTTAAATTAAAGATATTTTCCATGTTTTTTCCAATCGACTCGGAGAAACTAAATACCCATTAAAAAATTTGTTACAATAAAATAAAATTATCTAATTTGTTAGATTAAATGGTTCTTATTTATAATAGACGTTAAAAGTCACTATTAATGATTTTATTTGAATTATTCATGAATTTTTTTGACTCTACTTTACATGATTTTTTAAACATGTTCAATGTTGTTTAAATGTATTTAAATAAAACTTTCAATCAATAAATGATACTATTATTCTAGAGATATAATTGAAGTCATTATTCAAATTATTTTAAATAAATTCATAGATATTTATTATACAGGAAGAATCAAATGGTTATATGATATTCATGGTATATTTATGGAGATTATTGACTAAATGTATTTTGAGTATCCAATGGAAGAAAAGTATTGAAACTGTAGGATATTTACTTTTCCTATACATATTCATTTTTTAAGAAAATATTTATATACAAAGAAGATAAATGATGTAAAAAATAAAATGGAAATAATTTTTAGAAATATTTTCATTCTACACCTCCTCATCTTGAAGAAGGAAGAAATATTACTTTTATGACATTATTCTCTAACAGTGTAATGTAGAAGGGAGACTTAAGAACATTAATTAATCTATTTTATACTATTTAATGAGTAAGAATCCTACATGACATCAAGGACTATTTTTCTTACACTATTCATTATTCAATATCATATGAAACTATTAGTTTTTTCTGTAACTATGAGACAAACATGTTTTTCAAAAAAAACATCATCTCATCTATATTAATTGGAGTATTGGATTCTATGAATTATTTATGGTGGAGTGTCAGCATCATAGACTATGCTGTGGAGATTTTAGTTCCCTATAAAAGAACAAGAAGTCCCAGAAATGAACATGTAATTTTCCAATTGCATATACTCAATTGTAAATGTCTATGGATAATAGGATATTCTTTTAAAACGCCCCAATCTGTTGGATTATAGAATTGGTGGAAAAGACATGGGGATTTATTTTCCCTAAACCACAATACATCACAATTGTCTTTTATTTTATTTATTTTAAATGCTCACTCATCATTAATAGTTATGGAAAGGGACACCTAATTTCTAGAGGAATATTATAAATTTCTTATGTTATTTAAAAATAAGCAATTACTCCACTATTATGTATTCATCAAATCCATTCTGAAACAACATTGATGATGATTTTTTTAATGACTTATCCTGTGTTCATTTTGGGAATTTTTTATAGAAGAATTGGAATATTATAAAATATTGTTTTTTTAATTTATTTTTGGTTATTTAAATAATATATGTTTCTAGGAAAAATATACTGGGAAATGGAAATTGGTTTTATATTTTAAATTAATAATAAAAAATATAAACCATGGTATTTTTTAAGCAATATGTTTTGAATTTTTTTTATTTGGATGATAATTTAAATGAAAAAGTGTTATTGTGTGGTGAGATATATGTGTGGTTTTTTATTTGGTTTTTCATATTGGAAATTCCCCTTAGATTTATGGAGTTTTATGTTTAGGGTGTGGGATAAGAATAATTTGAGTTCATGATTCATATTATCTATGATTTCATATCTTAAATATTATAGAAAGGCAGTATTTTTTCATGGATAATCCTTCAATCGATTATCATCATTGTTTTTTTTTTGATTCCCTCAAATTAGTTACCCTTTAAAGAATTGGGACTAATTGTTAGAGACAAAATATTTAATTATCATTAATATTTATAAATATTTCACAAATTGGGATTTTTCCTTTTTTGGTAATCTAGAATGATCATAGGCTTCTTAGTGGGAGATCGTTGACATCAATGGGAGTTTATGAGTCATATTTCATGGGGGTTTCCTTGTATTTCAATGATTCAATTTTGGTGATATTTGTGTTTATGAATTCTATTAAAGTATCTTGTATTTTTTATTCTTCATGTTATTATATGTGGATTCATATGATGGTTTATTCATTCTGGTGATTTTTTTTCTTCAGAGATGATAATATTTCTTCTGATATACTTTTAATGAAACATTATTTCCAATTTTTTTTTGATAGGTTGAATATGTGAAGTATATGGATCTTTGATTATGACTATAGGACCAAAATTTCTTATAATAAAAACATGATAGATATGAATATTTTTCTCATCCATCAGACCGTTCCTATATTATTATTGCACTAGCTTTTTATTTAGAGCATGCTAATCTAGGTCTAAGACACATATTTAATTTTGGTATGTTTTACTTGTGGTTTTATTTCCAATGATGTTTATTTTTGGGTTAATCATTCTTTTGGGGTTTCAATATTGTTTCCTCGACGAACATAGATCATTGAGGATTATCCATCAACATATTATTTATACCTTTCTATAGACCTACCTTTTTTGTGGAATTTATATGTATGAAAAGAATTATGGTTGGGAGGTTATTCCACACCAATCCGTAGGTGTTTTATTTATTTATTTAATTTTATTTAAAACATTAATATTTATTAATTATAATATTTTTTAATGGTATACACAATTAATATGATGTGTGGAAACATTCTATCGGGGTGGGTTCATTCCCTTATGATTGGTAATGTTTACCTGTGGGTTCCCAAATTATTTAAAATTTTTAATATATATATATTTTTATTTATAATACAAATTGTTACCATTTTCCATTACTTCTCACCTTTCTCCCATCCCAATAGTCGAACCCCTTCAATACACACCCTAAATATCATGTCCCATTGAAATGATATTAGGATATATTGAAGATTAATAGTCACCACTCCATGTTACAGTTTATTCTTCCCTCCACTCCCATTTTCCTGATGGTTTATCCCACTCCCCATGCTATGTACAGGTTTGTTAAACAGTAAGGTTTCATGTTTGATCAATTATATTAATCTTCTTCTGGATAATTTTTTTCATCCCATTCTCATGTATCATTCATCCCAAAATCTAATCCATGGACCTCATATCATCCAATTAATTTAATTTTCCCATGTTTGAATATATTTTTATAATCATTGAAATTATTTGATTTAATTTTTTTATTTTCCCAAAATGTAATATAAAATTTATCTATAAATTATTTAAGGGTAAAAAAATATTTTACATTATTTTTTTTAATTTATTTTAGAGGTCTTATAGATTTTTGAATATGTTTGAAATGTGATTTTTTTAAATTTTCATGACAATTATTTTTAATATGGAACAAATGGAATTTTATATAAATAATTAGTTATAAAAATATATTTTGTGAATTTTAATATATTTTTCATTTATTTGAACATTTTATTTCAAGAGGATCTAAAAAATCAAATATGAAATAATAATATAAATTTTTATGTTAAATAAAATTTGAGAATTTTATTTATTTTACCCTATATAGGTTGATAATTATTTAAGAAGTACCATTTTAGAAATTTAAGGATTATGAGTAGCTTGAAATGAAATATTCTACCCTTGAGAAATGTATTAGAATATAAATGCATTTTATATAAAGGCCTATTTTGATATTTTAAATGAATTTTTATTGTATTTATGTATGTGAGATCCTCGTCATTCCCTTATTTAATTATGTCCATGATAGGAGGGATAATGTTGATTACATTATTGTGAAATATGGCCTCTAGGACATATTTGATGATATCTAGAATGGTTAATATATCGGGGTTGATTCTTTCGAGTTAGATGGATATTTTTTGAGTTTTAATACAATTTAATATATGGATACATGTGATTTATCACCTTTTATTTATTATCATGCAAGGGGGTCCTATGAATTTTAGTCATGGGTTAGATAAATTTTTATGTATTATTGATCTGATTGAAAAGACTCTCTATAATTTCTATAATGATAGATGTTTATAAATATTGATGAGGAAAATTCGTATTATTCTTCTGGTTATAAACCATATTATTCATTTATAGGATTATAGAATGTTTCAATCTAAGTATGTATATGGTGACCTCATAACATTTTTAAAAAATTCCAATTATTAATTAACTATACAATTCATAGAACAATCGTTATTTTTGTTTTCCTTTATGATTGATACCTTGGTAACCAAACCTCATTTATTGAGTCAATATGTTGTAAATGTGAGTTTAGTTATTGTAATTTTTATTTTTTATCATCATTATTAGAAAAAATATACAATTTTTTTAGAAAACGTATCTTAAATGTGACTATTAAAATAGATTAGAAATGTATATTTTGTTTAAAAAGGGGATAATTCCCAATAAATAGTCTCTACGTGACTTTTTGTATTTAAATAATAAAACATTGTATGAAATTAATGAATATTATGTTGGATCTTTTGTAAAAGGAAATATGTATCATAATTTTAAAAAATTCATCATTCTAATTACCTTTAAGTGATTCTTCAATTATGTTTTTATCACGTGGAATGGAATATGGTGACTTATTGTTTATATATTTATACTCATCCTAATTAAATTATAATTTAATGTTTTGACTAAAATATTGTTCACACACAATGAATTTTTTGATTATGTGATTTGAGGATAGTTTTTAAAAATGTTTATTTTATACAATAGCTATTTAGGGTTGTGATGCTTTTATTTTTTAATTTTCAGATTATACTATGTATAATGGAAGTCGAGGGTACCAGAGGTGTTTATTTATTTTGGATTGGGGTATTAAAGGGTGAGAAGAGGGATTGATGTTTTGTTAAATTGTTTAAACTATTATATCTTCATGGATGTTCATTTTTATTTGTTATCTGATTTATGTGTGGGTTTGCCACTTATAGACCAATAATGAATTATTTTTTTAGAGAGAATATTTGATTCTTAAATTAAATTTTATGCATGAAATTATTCCGATTTGTGTATCTAATGTGTGGGAAATTAGACCTCCTTCTAACATTGAGATGTTTATCTTAAAAACATACATACACATATTGTTATAAAACTCCATAATAGTATCATCGCATTTCCACCATTATATGAGTACTATTAATTCTATATTTATAATGAAAAATATAGTTATCTATAGATTAGTTATTTCTAACCTCAAATTATCCAGTTTTTAAGTATTCATTGAGATGAATACTGAAAATTCCATTTGAAAAATTAATATTAATTTCAATATATTTTTATACTTTACATACTTATCCTTATGTTTAGAATATATTTAATCTATTCATGATTATTATTCCATTATATATGTGATCTTATATTATAATAACGTTTTGAGAGTTATAATAATATATTTAAAACCCTTTTTATGTCCATTTAATCATCCAATTTGTGTGAATGATCATTGACTAGGTAACGTTTCACATTCATTATTTAATCTATTTTAGGAATTGATTCATTAATGAATAACTCTTCCACCTTGTACCTTTTATTTTCAATGAAAATTTATATAATAAAAAAAATCAACTCTATGTAAAATCATCACTTCCCAAACCATATAATGAAATGACAGGATATCATTTGGTTCAATTCAAAAACATTTACTAGGTTGATAACTTGTTGACATTTCCACTTATTCTATAAATTTATTACATTTTTTAATTATATGTTGTAATATATTAAATAATATTTTATGTAACCATCCAAATTAACGTTAAAATCATATTTATCATTATAATTAACCACACATATTTTATTTGATGTGTCTTTATTCAAAAATTACACCTTTTTAATCCTCGGATTTATTTCACATTTATTTATGAAATTTTCAATGATATTATTAAAAAATAAATTTACATATCTAAATTTATAAAATATATTAGAGGAATACATTCAATTGTACCTAGATTACACTAATTTCTCATAGATAACTTTCAATTTTTTTAATGTATCGAATATAGTTCCATAATGAGTGGATTTCAAGTATACCTAAATTGACATTAGAATAAACTGTTTTTTATCAGGACATTCAACGAAAATTCATTAATTATGACATTTCATGTCTTATGAGATATATATATATATATAATGAAATATCTTTTCAATATATTATTTTTGAAATCATTGACACTTTTTATAAACATCATACTCATTCTTGTAAAAAAAATAGATCAATGAATTCATATGATTAATTAATAAAAAATATATATATTTTTGATCCTGAAATTAAAATATATAAGATATGATAATGCATTTTTTGGACCAATTGTTTTTATGAGAATCTATTAGTCCCTCGTTGACTTTTCATTGAAAAAACAATGAAATCATTAAATTGAGGTACAAAAAACACATGTATTTTAGTTGGTTCACTGAAACAACATATTTACAAGCATCTTATATGTTGTTTTAATGGTGTCCAAAAATCCACTAGAAAGTCACCATCTTCAAATTAAATAATACCTTAGTTAATGCCATCCAATTAAAAGGAACACTACCATAATGGTGGAATAGTGATGGAGAAATACCAATTATGGGTAACACCCTCCCATACTTCATTCTGAACTATATTAAATAATATTTAATATTTTAACAATAATATGGTCTCTCAATGATTCTATTTTAATATTGAAACATTTTTCATCATAACTCGTGATATAATGCTCCTTTTGAATCAACCATGATGTGATTATCATTATCATACTACCAGATGAGGCTAACTCCTCAATGGTAGAAAATTCTATATAAAATACATATTAAAAGAGTGATTATGATAACCATATATGAGAATAATTCTTTTTTAAAATTTTTCATATTTTTTACCATACTATAATTTAAAATCATCTAGACATAATTGTCATCTTTTATCTTACTTGAGTATCATCCTATATGAATCTAGATTTATCATTGAGATTATTTTTCAATGGATCTCTGACAATATTTTTCTCATAAAAAAAGATATGAAAATAAATTCTTCAATATTATTTTTGGAATTTTTATAGGATATTATATGATATAACGTATCCATATAATTAATAATTCAATGGATTGGAACAAATATAATTGGTTCAATTTTCAATGATAAATAATTGTGTACCACATGATTTAATGTCATCATTTATTCACATTGAAGTTGATGAAATCCTCTAAAACTCAAGTCATATCTCTAATTTTTTACTTTAATGTAGAATCATCACAATATTATATGTAAAAAAATATCACATTGTGATTGTTACCTTATAAGGTTATAGGCTTTATACACCATATAAAATTAAAGTGTATTATTCCATTGATGTGTGTTACTCATGTGAATCATATATCCAAAAAAACACCAATTATTATATTTTATAAACTCATGTAAATTATTTTATTATCTTATAAATAAAAATAAATTACATATTCTAATATATAAGGAAAATTTTCATTTAGAAATTTTGTAATCCACATCCAAAAAGATGATAAATAAATTATCATAGACCAAACATGTTATGTGGATTCATCCTTAAATACAAATATCACAACATTTTTATTCATACACCTTGGAAATTAATGTTTCATCACAAACCATATAAAATAGTACCTCTTGTGTCTCATGACTAACTCACACGAATCATTCATGAGGTCTTATTCATGGGTGACATTCATGTTTGTGATGAAAATCATGATATTTTAGTGTAAATACTTCAAAGGTATTCATAAAAAATATTCCTATTTATATAATGTAACAATCAATATTTGGATAATTTGTTATTTTATGATAATTCAATATTTTATAAAATCATTTTCATTCTTATTTATTCCATGTATACACACACATATTCCAATTCCATAATTGATCATATAAAAAAATAAACCAAATATTAATCTCCTTAAAAGATTGATTACTTCATCATTCTTCTTGTAAACACCAAATCATTTAAACATCCTAAGACACCTTTATATATACCACAAATACATTTTATTTTCCAAAGACATATATTTTCACTAAAATATACACAATACATCCTCTTTGAATACTCGCAATCATTATATCTTTTAATGCCATGATAGTAAATGTCAATAATATTTTTTGAGCCTTTATGTGTTGTATATAATATTTCACAAAATTTAACAAATCCAATAATGTTATTATATTTATTTGTTATCAAAAAATATTAAAACCAACCTACTTGGTGAAAATAAATTGATTATTAAAGATTTATAATTTACGATTACATATATTTTTTTGGATTTATATCAGGATGTAGAAATTTAGGTAGAAAAGTTTAACTAATTTAATAATATAACACTCTTAAGTTTATACATAAGAAAAATATTTCTTAGATTCATTTGGAGAATCATTATAACTTCACCCTTTAAAAAATTATGTCATTATTATAACCCATCCAAGTATAATTGAGAGGTCACATTTAGATAGTTATTTATTGTAAGTATTTCAAAAAAAATTATATTAAATTTTAATTATTACATGAAACTAATATTTTTAAAGAAGAGGTCTTCAAATTATAGATGATTATAAGTTATCATCAAACTTTATCTCTAGGGATGTATTTTCACCACCATACATGGAGACTGTTGAACCACTATATGCCATTTCAATATTTCCCTTATGGAATAAATTTAATTTTAGTTCCAAGACTTTTGTATACGAAATACCATATTAAGGCTACGCTATAAGAAAAATAATTTTTATATTTATCTATATGGAAATATCACGTTAGATTGAATTACATGCGATACTTACCTTCCTTGGTGGATTCTGTAATATGCATGACAATGTTTTACTGAACAAAAATTTATTATTAAAAAGAAAATTATTTAATATATTATGTTATAACCAAGATATTTAATTGATTGTAATTAATATGATTAAAAACTGATGAAAATATATATTTGAAAAAAGTGGTTATAAATTAATTAGAAATGCATATAAGAACCTATTAAATATAAAGGGAATACTTAAACAAATTATTTCTAATCTCAAAATGTTTTTTTATCCATGTAATTTTACATAATTATTGTTACTGGGTGATATTAATGTAATATATATATGATATAGTTTAATTTTTTTACATTCGTCCTAAATATTTGATTAGAATAAGATCATAAATAACTAAATGTTACATATAAAAAATTATATGTTAATAAAGTAAATTTACCACCTTTTAATGGTGTACCTACATTCAATATGTGTTGTGAATAATTTACAAATTTAAAATGACAAAATATATTATATTATCATTATAGTAAAACATAATAGTAATTTATGAACACATTTTTTGAAAATGTAAATTATTTTAAATTATTATATATCTTAAAAAATTAAAACAAAAAAAAATTGTTTACATAAATATGAATACATAATTTATAATTTTTAATCATTTATATACATTTATCATAATATAAGTATTCTATATTGTTTATTTTAAACAATATAGATATATTTTTTACACTTATATATGTAAGGATATTAATCTAAATATCATTTTACTATTCTTAACTATCATATTACTCTCCCAATAGTAAAATATTTTTTATCCATCTAGGTTCCCTACTTCTTATAAATACCTCTAATAATATTAATTCTTCTTCTAATTCTATTTTATATGAAGGTTCTATATATTTTAATATTTAAAATGGTTATTACAATGAAATGACTCTACCACATTTCTATAGTGTTAATTAATAAAATATTTATTCTGTGGGATTTAAGAAGATATATATTTTCCTATTTTTATTTTATTATTTTAAATTTATTGACCAATTCTAATTCAGTTAATTATTATAGACATATTTTTTCATATCAATGTATTTTTATTTATATTATTATAAAATTTTATTTTTTTCATAATGTGATGTGTGTTAACTATATAATATTTTATTACAAAATGTAAAATAATTTTATTTTCTGATGGAATATTATTTTTGATAAAATTATAGGTCATTACATTAATAACATGTTTAGAATTTTCTTTCTCATAATTTCATTTTTCAAACCGAGGTGGAAATAAGTGAGACTACGTCTCTATTAACTCTTCAACCATCTCCTATTTAATCTCATCATGCTTAAGGTTTATCCATAGTACATTGATTATGAAAGTTTCTTATTTGAGTTATACCGTATCTGTACTATATAATATATTCACTATATTGTCCTCATAAGATGTACAATTTTATATTATATAAACTATGAATTTATTACAAGCTTTGGATATCATATTTATTTTGCAACACTAAGACCCTAGTTACCCATGGTCGGTGCATTATTACATAACATTGGAATGATTAGAAAAGATCAAGAAAAGAAAGACCAATTAGTTTACTATCCTTATAAGTACTACATAAATTCATAAGTTTTACATTACATCATGAAACAAATAAAAACAACATTGTGTAAACTTTGAACACACTCATACGCTTAACCTATAAATATATTAAAAGGATTTTTAATTTTTAATTTTTTTTTCGTACCATGTTTATTATTTTAACATGATATGGAACACAATGTTAAATATTTTAAAAGGATTTTTAATTTTAAAACAATTTTTACCTTATAAATAAATACTTAAAACCATTTTTAAATAATCGACATTAATGAGAATTATTGACATGAATGAATCATTAAAACATTTAAAATGATATTTTAGTTAGAGTTCAAATAAAAATGAGTGATAATTGAATAAAAATAATTAAGGTAGTAAAAAAATATTATATCAAGAGAATAATGGGATTCATGATATACTATGTCAAAGTAAAATATATACACCAAATAAAAGTGAATTGTTGCAAATCAAGAAATAATTCTCAATAGAATGTAAATTGAGATGAAATACCTTATAAAGATTGTATCCTTAGGTCAAAGATACATCTATTACATAATTATGTGTGGAAATTATAAATAAACTCAATATAATTAGATATTCAGGGTAAATCAATCAAAGGACATTCACATATATTCTTGTAAAAACAACAACGCTGACTTGGATGTTTAACATAACGAATAGAAATTGAGTAAAAATTACTCTTATCAAGTTAAAATAAATGTCTTGAGAATTTATAAATGGATTTATTATGTGTATCAAATGAATATCCACCTAATTGGCAGTGAAAATTACTAAATAAATAAATAAATAGTGATTTCACACATAATCTGGTAGAAAAATAATCAATGTTTTTAACGTAAAACCCAATGAGTGGAAATTGAAATTAAAAATTGCGTTACTGATTTGGTATCGTACGAAATATACACCCCATGAAAGAAATATCATACAATGAATTATTAAATTAAAATAAATTAATGAATATTAAAAAGCTAATTCAATCATGGGCAGTATATACACCACAAAAAAGGAAATAGTGGCCAGTATAGCATTAATCTCACAAAAATAAAAAGTGAGATGAAGACCCCTTACCATGTAATTTCCTTAGATGATGTTGAATTAACCTCATGAATAATGTTGAAATAATTTCTATTAAATTATTCAAGATCCATATACATAAATATGAAATCGTATATGATCATTATATGTTGCTTTGTAAGTAATACATCACTTGTATCACTGTTTCGAGTCTTAAATGATTCATTTTACTTTATATGTTTTTTTACATAAGTTATATTTCTCATGGATAGGATGTATATCATTCTTATCCACAATGATATAATGTTCATAAGCATTATTTTTTAATCATAAAATGATCATTATTCATGAATGGTTACAATGGGGAATGAATCTCATCGCGTTTGTGGATATGGTTATCCATATCTACGCACGAGTGACAGTACCATTCTATTGATGGTTAAATAGTATGTAATTGGATGTTATATCATATATATAGAATAATTATATTGTTATATTTTTTATTTAAATCAGTTATACACATTATTATACCAATCTAAATTAATTAAGTGTTGAAGAAAAATTACACAATAATGTGGAGACGATAATCCGTACGTACACACGAATGATGACATTGTCAATAATAGGATGGATAGAATAATGAATATGGTTGTACATTATTTATAATAACATCATGGTTTTTATAAGTTATTTTATTTATTATTTTGGTAGGGAAACAACAATGAAAATGGAAGTTGAAGAAGAAAAGAACTTTGAAAGAGGTGATGAAATTATTACATCTTTTTTGGGTGCTTCCTTTTAATTTGATCAAAAAGGATCTATATGTTGGGTTTTTTATCAAATAAAGAACTCTAGGTCAACGTGACAGTAGTTTTTAGTATATTTGAGTTGGGGTTGGTCGATCCAAATGTCATTGGAGGTGTGATTTCAAGAGATGGGGAAGTACCCTTTTATAAAAGAGTTGAGGTTCCCTTTTGGTTATCCTTGAAATATTATTTTGGGATACGATAATATTTAGTTTATAATTGCATCAAATGATTTTATTTTGGGGATAAGGTGGGGTTGGATAAAAAAATCACATCTAATAGTTTATTGATGTAACACCCATACCCCGGTTACCCAGAGTCTGTGAATTATTACATAACATTGGCATGATCACAAAAGATCAAGTCTCGAAAGACTGATTAGTTTAGTAGCCTTGGAAACACAAGATATAGTCATAAGTCTTACATTAAATCATAAAGTTAAAACAAAAACAACATAGTATCCATATTCCACACTCATATCCCCTCATAATAACCATTCAGGTCATTCATAAAATACTTCATTACATCCAGGGAAAAATAAAACAAATAAAGGGGTGATCTCAGATGCTCACTGAAAATAAAAATATAGAGGAAATGTTCATAAATAAGAAAAAACATTTAAGGAAATTTATAATAAAAACAAAATACTATTATACTTGAACTTCAGCATAATATTGTAATAATAAAATTAAATAATTCCATTTACTTATTCACTATGATATTATACTAGTCGAATAATCACAGGAAATAAAAATAACCCCTCTCATAATGATGGAATACATAATGCCAAACTATCATAACCACATAGTCAAGTCCTTGTTCCAAGACTAAAAATAATATTTTGTTAGTGCCTTGTTCCAAGACAGTATTTTGACTAATGAGACCTACTGATGCATACAGGAGATACAGCGGGATCCACCCTTCCTTTACTAAGTCCAATGCATTCCTCATATGAATAGGTTTAAACATAACATAAACATTTATATAAAAACTATCATAAAAATTGTCAATACATTATCCATAAACTATGAATGGTATAAAAATAACACATCCACATTAAAACATATCACAAAACCTTCAATAAAATATGGAAGTTTTGTATCATTATAAATCAACTTCAAATAAGCTTAAAATCCATCAAAGGATGCTGACATAGATGAAAACAGTACTATTTGTGAGAAATATCCCTTTTTAATAAATAATTTAAAAGTCACATAATTATAAAATTGAATATTTACTTTGAAAATATCCTTATAATATTTTAATGGAAGATTTGATGATTTTATAATGGTGGAATATAGCTGCACCCACCGTATAAGTTAGAAACATTATTACCTTAATTTGTTGAAAGGGTTAAAAAGGGCCTTATTTGGATAACGTCGAAAAGATTCCTTTATAAACATATTATAAAAATTAAAACAAGGGTATAAATGACTTTAACCTATTTTCTATAAAATAGTAAGAATGTTTTGAAATACATTTTTAAGAATCATGGATGTGGATGATAAAGTGGTCCAAGTAGATAATTACGTATAAATAACCTCAGATAATAAAGAGATTATAGAATTAACCCTTACCTTGTAATTTTTTTGGGTTGAGGGTAGGTTTACCTCCTGTATAATGGTGAAATAATTTTCTATAAATTATACAATAATAATATACATTAATATGATATCATATATTGACATTTAACATGGATTTGTTAATAATATATTAGTATTATCATCGTTTTGAGTGTTTAACAGATTCATATTCCTTCATATTATTTATTATGTGAGTCATAATTATTATCGATGGGATGTATCTTATTCATATCCAAAATTATATCAAGTCTTTCAACATTATTTTTAATCATCTAATGAAAATTTGTCTTGAATAGATATAATGTAGAATGAATCTCATCACGTTCGTGGAGACGGTAATCCGTACGTACGTATGAGAGACAATAACACTCTTTTGATATTAAAATAATATATAATTTGATGTTATATCATATATACAGAATCATTATCATGTTATATTTTTTATTTACCACAATTTCATATAATTATTATACACATCCAAATAATCATGTATTGAATAACAATTACACCACGACGTTGTGACGGTAAGTCGTACGTACGCACGTACGGTGACATGTCATTCAAAAGATGGATATAATATTGAATTTGGTTGTACCATATTTATAATAAAATCATATTATATATAACAAACTAGAGTTATTATTTTAGAATGGAATTAACAAAGAAAAATTATGAGGAAGATGAAATGAACTAGAAAGAGGTGATGTAATATTTACCTCTTCTTCGGGTTCTTCCTTTTGATTTAATCAAAAGGCCTCCATAGGTAGTCTTTCTGACTAAAGGGAGGCCTCTATGATTTATTTAGAGAGTTTTATAGGACATTTGGGTAGGGTTTGGACAATCCAAAAGGCATTGATGATGTGAATTAGAGAGAAGGAGGGGTGCCCTTTTTTATGAGTGGTTAGGGGAACCTTAGGAAATGTTCGAAATATTATTTTATAATAAAATAATTTTCGGTTTCTAATGGCTCCAATGTTGAATATTTAATTTATAAGGTGGGTATGGGTCGCAAAAAACTCAACCAATAGGTTTTAGACAGGTTTGGGTCACTATATTAACCATATCATTTAGATATAACTCTTTGATAAATAGTTTGACAGTTACTTGTAACTTTGAATTTTTATATTATATGTTTAATAAACATACTACATACACCCAAGAGAACCCTAAGTGGTTCATTAATTATTACCCTATCATAATATAATTCATTTGGCTGATCCGTAGATTTTTATAATATTAGAACAATTTATAATATAATATTAGTTTTAAATACTCCTTTAAGTCAATTTTGTCACTATTTATTAATTGAATTTTGATAAAGTCTTAACAACATTATTAATTTGAAATAAATTAATTTTAAAAATCCTGACATGTCATATTAACCTATAAAATTTGTGTATGGAATCGAAACATTCAAATTATATTTATTTTAACATTTCTGATACCAATTATTGGATTTTTTCATTAATAAGGAAAATATTGCATCATTATTGTTTCCTAACTAAATTTTGTTATCCAATGTCTAAAAATTATAAATATAATACCATTATTCAGGAAATCATTTTATCATTCTAATTAATATTTATAGTCTAAAATATAACACATATATCCTTATGTAAAAATGTTTTTTTCTAAAAAATATATTCTTATGTCATTTTTTGTATTTACATTAACTTAATTAATATAAATTGTCATTATCACTTACAAGTGGCTCCATGGGGTCCTAAGATCGACCCAAAGATGTCAATGGACGGACATGTATCACCCAATAGGGTTAAGACATTTTTTAGGGTAATTTAATATTATTATAATATTATTTTTTATCATTATTTACCAGATTTACTCTTTAACCAAGGAAAATAAAATATTTACAGAAATAATTATTCTAAATTTATAAAAATAATAGTTACCTATTTACCTAATTTGAACCTCTTAATTCTAAATATGGACTCCATTTTTCTAAATTCAAAACACAAAAGTGGTAGAAATTTATTTAAAATTAATTCTTGTTGTCAAAACAAAAATCTTGTTTTTAAGAAATAATAACTATCAAAATATTAACACTTGCTTATAAAAAGTTTAGAGGTGAAATTATTTCCAATGACCAACATTGGATTAAATAGTAAAAATATAATCTAATTATAAAATTCATAATTTATCACAATTTATTATTTCGATTAAAAAACTTGGTTTTAATTAAAATTTAGCAATTTTCACTATTCATCTAAATATGAATGTTATAAAAAATGTACCAAAATTTCACCATAATCTAATTTGAATATTATTAATCAAAAAATATACTCCATTTTGAATGATAAAATGTACAAAACTTAAAAAATTGGGTATTACTATTCATAACTGCTAGTTTGATTGGTTGTGGTGGGTTAGAACTCAATGTTGCATACCACACACACTACTGTATTATTCAAATAGAAGCGTACCATGGAATATTGGAGTGTAACATTCTCCCCTACTTCAAATAATTTCATCCAAGAAATTTATAGAATATTACAATAATAAGAGACTCAGGTGGTTTATCATTATATGTTCCTCAGGCTCCCATGTTGCCTCTTCCATATTATGGTTTCTCCATAGATCTTTTACTGGACGAGTTGTCCGTTTTCTCAACACTTGTTCTGTAGTATCATGAATCCTGATGGGATATTTGAAATAAAACAGATCAGTTTCTAGTTTTAATTCCTCACAGGTTAGTACATGCATTGGGTTGGGCATGAATTTTCCCAACATTGATACATGGAACACATCGTGAATTTTTGAGAGATTTGGCGGCATTGCTAAATGGTAAGCTACAACCCCAATTCGTTATAGAATTTCGAAAGGTCTAATTTACAGGGGAATCAATTTTCCCTTCTTACCAAAACGTATAACTCCCTTCTATAGAGATACCTTCAATAAAACATGATCTCCTACCTGAAATTCCAAAGTAATCCTTTAGATGTCAGCATTGCTCTTCTGCCTACATTGAGCTGCTTTGATGTAGTTTTGGATTACCATCACATTTTCCATCATTTCCTCCACCAGTTATGGGCCTATGAGTTTTATTTCACCATCATCATCACAACATGTTGGTGTGCGACATCTCTTTCCATATAAAGCTTCATATGGTGCCATCCGAATACTTGATTCTAATCTATTGTTATAGGAAAATTCTACCAGAGGAAAATTTTGATCCAACATACCGTGAATGTCAAGTGAACATGCTATCAACATGTCTTCTAAGGTTTGAATATTCCGTTCAGATTGTCCCTCAGTTTGGGGGTGGTAGGCAATGACCAAATGAAGTTTAGTATTTAGGGATTTCTGAAGACTTTTCAAAAATCTTGATGTAAAACATGGATCATGATCAGAAACAATAGATATGGGTACTCCATGAAGTCTCACAACTTCACTAATATATAGTCTTTCTAGACATTCAAGTGGTAAATATTTTCTTATATCATGAAAATATTCTGACTTGGTAAGGCGATCAACAATAACCCATATTGTATCATTCCTTCTAGGAGTCTTTTGTAGTCCCATGACAATGTCCATTGTGATATTATCCTATTTCCACCCCGGTATGGGTAGAGGTTTCAAGACTCCTCCAGGCTATTGCATTCTAGCTTTCATTTGTTGAAAAACCATACATCTTGAAACAAAATCATCAATTTCCCTCTTCATGTTGTCCCACCAAAATTGTTCCTTCAAATCTCTATACATTTTGGTGCTCCCGAGGTGTATAGTGAAATTGGAACTATGAGAATCATCCAACAATTCTATTTTTTGATCAGATATATTGGGAACACAAAGTCTCTTCCCAAATTTAAAAATTCCATCTTCATATATAATGTCACTCAATATCCCATCATTCATAGCTGTAATCTTCTTTTTAAACTCTTCATCATCGGTCTGAGATATGTTTATCCTTTCATGTAAAGATAGTTTAGAAACCATTTGAAAAATAATTGATGTTTCACCTTCAACGGTTATTCCCATATCTATCTTTACTATATCCATGTATATTTGATCTATTTCAACTATCATCTTGTTAAAAACTCCATGATCCTTCTACTCAAAGAATCCTCTACCTTATTTTCCTTCCCTGGGTGGTAGTGTATTGTGAAAAAAAATCCTTGAGTAGTTCAAGCCATCGCCTTTGCCTGATGTTGAGTTCTTTCTGTGAGAAAATATACTTCAAACTCTTATGATAGGTATATATCGCACATTTTTTTACCATAGAGACAATCCCTCTATATCTTCAAATCAATGATTATAACAGCTAACTCAAGATCTTGAGTAGGATAGTTTTTCTCATGAATTTTCAACTATTGTGATGCATAGGCAATAACTCTATCATTCTGCATAAAGATACAACCAAGTCCTTTCTTCGATGCATCACTATAAATAACGATCCCATCATTCCCCAACGGTAGAGTCAATATAGGATCATTGAATAATCATCTCTTCAGTTCTTCAAAAAATTCTTCACACTCTTTTGTCCAAACAAATTTAACCCCTTTACGTGTGATCTTTGTTAATGGGTTAGCCAACCAAGAAAAATAATGGAAAAAATGACGATAATAACCTACGAAACCAATAAATCTACGTACCTTAGGTAAACTAGTAGGCGCTGGACATTCATGGATTGCTCTTGTCTTTGATGGATCAATGGAGCTTCCATAATTTGAGACAATATGGCCTAGAAAAGAAATACCTTTAATCCAGAATTCACACATGCTAAACTTTCAATATAATTCATGTCTTCTTAGAGTCTTCAGAATAATGCGAAAGTGATTTTCATGATCTTCGTAGATTTTGGAGTATACCAATATATCATCAATAATCACTACTAAAAAATAATCAAGATATTCCTTGAAAACTATATTAATCAAATCCATGAATACATAGGGTGCATTAGTCAATCCAAAAGGCATTATTGTAAACTCTTAATGCCCGTACCAAGATCAAAATGATTTCTTCGGAATGTCTTCCTTCTTCACACAAGATTGATGGTATCCAAATCGAAATTCAATCTTTGAAATGTATTGAGATCTATGCCATTGGTAAAATAAATCATCAATGCGAGGTAGGGGATACTTGTTCTTTATTGTTACAACATTTATTTCCCTATAGTTGAAACATAACCTCACATATACATCTTTCTTCTTAACATAAAGGACATGGGCTCCCCATGGAGAAACACTTGGGCGAATAAATCCCTTATTACTCAATTACTCTATTTGTTTATTTAGTTCAACTAGTTCCACAGTGTCCATTCTATAATGGTTCTTCGATATGTGCCTTGAACTAGGAATTAAATCAATGGAAAACTCAATTTCTTGTTCGGGAGGATGTCCAAGTAAATATTCTGGAAACACATCAACATATTCTTTAACTATAGGATAATATTATATTTCAACATTCCTTTCCTCACCAATAGTTATTTCATTCTCATTCTCCCCAATAATTGAATTTAGTTGAGCTATTAGGGGTGAATCTAGATAAGAATCTGGTGGTGACAATTCTGTTATAAAGATAAGGTGTTCTTTATCATCATCATAGAAAATCGTAACCTTTTTCTTTATACAATAAATCTACGAATCAAGATCTGAAATCCAATCCCTACTAAGTATTTTATCAAATTCAATCATAGTTATGAAGATTATACCTGATGATAAAGAACATTTGTGTTCTCTAATGGGGACCGATTTACAAAACATTGTTGCAATGATACTTTCCTTAGGAGTTTTAATGGACTACTCCCTTATTAAATAAAATTAGAAATATCTAAATTTCATAGAAAACTGTGATGATATTAAACAATGCAAGGATCTAGAATAAAATAATGCATTTTCTAAAGTTGAGGAAGCCATTAAATTAACTTCCACCACCTCTTTCGGAGCTTCTACCTCAGCATTAGTGATAACATGATATTAGAATTGATCCCTTGGCCTTTTTTAATGTATGTTACCATGATGCTTAGGACATTCATTTTTATAATGTCTCATCTCCCTACAATTGTAGCATTGAACATCAGTAACTTCATTATTCCCCTTTCAATCACACGCTTGGTGGCCTTTTTCACCACAGTTTTAATAGACCACCATTCCCGGCAAAAAGGTATCAGGGTGTTTCTTCCCACATTTTCTGCAATATAGATAATATACTTTTCCATTATTCACCTTATTTCCATTTATAGAGTGATTAATAGATCTATTCTTCTCTTTAGTTTCTTTAATGTCGTATGAAATAAAGAATTTTTTTTTGTCTTGATGGCATATGAGACAATATCTTCTTATGATGAGAAGGATTATGATACTAATTCTTGATAGAGAAATCTTTTTTACCCATCAAATAAATTATCAATCTTAAATATTGGGTTACGTATACAATCTGTATCATGCCTCACTAACATTATAATGTTAGACTCATACATTGCGACATTCTCATACTCCTTTTTCCTCAGACTCAGAAATTTCCTTTCCATATCTGCTCGATGGTCAAGAGGAATGTTTGTTTCTAAGAAAATCTCACTAAACTCCCTCCATTATATATTTTATACTTCATCATCTTCCTTTGTGTTTTGAATCAATTACCACCATTGATCAACATCTCCAGTGAGGCGGTAAACTGCCATGACATCTTTTTCCCTTTCACTACATCCCAAGGCACGGAATATTTTCTCTAAAGAATTTATCCATTTCTCATCTACAAATAGATTTGTACTCCAATTGAATGTTGGTATTTCTAGCCTCATGAAGAGATCTAACATTGATCTCAATTTTGTGGATTAGGGTGCTCCATACGGGTAAGGTTATTATTCATAACCTAGGTGAGTTTTCCCAATATAGCGATAAGCTGATCATCACCAGATGTATCACCAGATCCACTATAATTATCTTGTGCAGGAGGGAAATCCCTACATGGATTGCGTGCGTTGATATGGTTTCCATTCCTTCCACTAAGATCCATTTGTAATAGATAGCATACATTAGATTAGTTTATGAATAGCAATGAAAAAAATCCAAACTTGTAAAACACTTAACGTAAATTGAACAATTTATAGATATTATCCATAATAATAAAAATGTATTCTATGAGGTAGTATGTACTCATTAACCCTTCATACTGGTTTGTAAATAAAATGAGAGTTATCCTGAGCATATCCCCCAGGAGTGTCGTAACCTAGAGTACAGGAAGGCCTGTTGTTGTGCACCAGTTCCCGTTCGAGTCTAGCTCAAAGCGGTGTTTCAGGTTTTACCCATAGGTACATCTGTTCCAGACTTTCCTCTACCTGCTCGTATCTAGACTAGTATTTATTGCATGTAAAACTCACAAAATATTTGTAATACCAAAATTCTAGGATGTTCTTCTATACTAATACTCATAGTCTATCTTAGGACAATGTGATCTAGTCATAGTTTATCTAAATTTAGCTTCCAAGGTTTATACTAAACGTCCTCTGATACCAACTATAATTCCATGACCCTAGTTACCAGAGTCAGTGCATTATTACATAACATTGGCCTGATCACAAAATATCATGTCTCGAAATACCGATTAGTTTAGTTGCCTTGGAAACACTAGATACATTCATACATCTTACATTACATCATAATGTGAAAAAATACAACAACACAGTCTCCATATTTCACACTAATATACCCTCAAACTATCCCACCAGGTCATTCATAACATAAATTTCACATCGTGGGAAAAATAAAACATTGAAAGGGGTGAGCTCAAATGCTCTGTAAGGATAACAATATAGTGGAAACCTTCATAAATAAAAATAAACATTTATAGAAATGTATAACAAAAACAAAAGCCTTTTAAACATGAAACTTTGTATAATACGGTTAAATAAAATGATATAATTCAATTTATATATTCACATGGATATTCTTATAGTCGAATAATCACATGCAATATCAATAACCACTTTCATAATGATGGAATGCATAATGACAAACTATCATAACCACATAGTCATGGCCTTGTGAGAAGACTAAAAATAAGATTTTGTCAAGGTCTTGTGCCAAGTCACTTGTTTTTCTCAAGAGACCTACTGATGCATCGAGGAGCTATAGCGGGCTCCACCTGCCACTTTCTATGTCCAATGCATTCCTCATATGAACAGGTTTAAACATAACATAAACATTCGTATACAAACTAGAATATGAAATATCAATACGTTCTCCATAAACCATGAATGGTATATAAATAAAAAATCCACAGTCAAACATATCACAAAACCTTCAACACAATATGGATGTTTTTTATCATAATAAATCAACTTCAAATAATCTTAAAATCCATCAATGGATGTTGACATAGTTGAAATCAACACTATTTGAAATAAATATCTAATTTATTAAATTAATTAAATGGCACATAATTATAAAAAAAACATTTACATTGAAACTATAATTATAAGCTTGTAATGGAATCTTTGATGATTTTATAACGGCGAAAAATAGCCGCACCCGCCATATACGTTAAAAAAAATTCTTACATTAATTTGTCAAAATGGTTAAAAAGGATATTGTTTGGAAAATGATGGAATGATTCCTTAATAAAAATCTTATAAAGAGCCAAAAATGGTATCAATGACTTTAAACCATAGTCTATAAAATAGAAATAATGTTTTGAAAGACATTTGTAAGAAACATGGATTAGGATTATAAAGATGTCCTAGTAGATAATTACATATAAACAACCTCAGAAAGTAAAAAGATTGTAGAATTAACCCTTACCTTGTACTTTTACTTGGTATAGGTTAGGTTAACCTTCTGTATAATGGTGAAATAATTTTTTTTAAATTATACAAGAATAATATTCATTAATATGATCTCATAAATGATCTTTTAACATTGATTTGTTAATAATATCTTAGTATTATCGTCGTTTTGGGTGTTTAACAGATTCGTTTTCCTTTATAGTATATGTTATGTGTTTCAAAATTATTATCGATGGGATGTATCTTATTCATATCCAGAATTATACCAAGTATGTATACATTATTTTTAATGATCTAATGAAAATTACTCCTGAATGGATATGATGGGGAATGAATCTCACCACGTTTGTGGAGACGGTAATCCGTAAGTATACACGAGCGAAAATATCACTATTTTGTTATTAATATAATATATAATTGGATGGTATATCATATATATAGAATAATTATCATGTTATATTTATTATTTAAATCAATTACACATCATTACTATACCCATCCACATAATCATGTATTGAATAACCATTACACCACGACGTAGAGACGGTAAGCCATATGTATGCACGTATGGTGACATGTCAATTAAAGGATGGATAAAATAATGAATTTGGTTATACCACATTTATAATAACATTTCATTATATATTATATTCTGGATTTATTATTTTATAATGAAAACAATAAACAATAAGGAAATGGATGATGAAAGGAACTAGAAAGGTGTGATGTAATATTTACCTCTTCTTCAGGTTCTACCTTTTGATTTGATAAAAAGTGCTCCTTAGGAGGGATTTATAACTAAAGGAAGGACTCTATGATGAATTTAGGGAAGTTTATATGATATTTGGGTAGGTTTTTGAAGATCCAAAAGTCTTTGATGGTGTGAATTAGAGAGAAGGGGAGTGCCCTTTTATAAGAGGGGTGAGGGGAACCTTCAGAAAAGTTAGAAATATTATTTTATAATAAAATCATTTTCATTTTCTAATGGTTCAAATGTGGATTATTTAATTTCTATGGTGGTGATGGTTCGAAAACCACTCAACCAATAGGTTTTATACAGGTTTGGGTCACTATATTATCCTTATCATTTAAATTTAACTGATAGTTAAATAGTTTTACATTTACCATGTCATTTTGTAATTTTAAATTATATGGTTAATAAACAAACTATATACATGAAAACGAACCCCAATTTGTTCATTAATTATACAAATATTATTATATAAGTTGTTTTCTCGAACCTTATATTTTACAGAATATTATAACAATTTATAATCTAATATTTGTTTTAAAAACTCCTTTATGTCAGTTTTGACACTATTATATAATTGATTTTTGTTAAAGTCTTAAAAACTTTATTAACTCGAAAAAAAATTCATTTAAACAGTACTAAAATTTCACATTAACATATAAAATTCTTTTATGGCATCAAATATTTAAATTATTTTTATTTTAACATTTATAATACCAATTATTTGATTCATTCATTAATACGAAAAATACTACATCATTATTGTGTCATAACTAAATTTAATTATTCAATGTATAAATATTATAAATAAAATACCATTATGTTGGAAAATTTTTTATCATTATAATTAAAATTTATAGTCTAACATATAACATATATAAACCTATGTAAAACATATTTTTCTAAAAGATATATACTTATGTCATTTTTTGTATTGAATTTAACATAATTAATATAAAGTGTCATTATCACTTACATGTGGCTCCATGGAGTCCCAAAATCTAACCAAATATTCCCATAGTCAGACATGTATCATCCAATAGGGTGAGGACACGTTTTTGGGTAATTTAATATTGTTATAATATTATATTTTACCCTCATTTACCAGATTTACCATTTAACATTGTTAAATAAATTATTTACTGATGTAATTATTAAAAATTTCTAAAAATAAAAGTTACCTATTTACACAATTTTAACCTACTGATTCAAAATATGAAATCCATTTTTCTAAATTCAAAACATCGAAGTGGAAGAAATTAATTTAAAATTAATTTCCATTGCCAAAACAAAAAGCGTGTTTTTAAAAATTATTATAACTATCAAAAGATTGACACTTGCTTATGTCATGTTTAAATGTGAAATTATGTCCAATGACCATAATTGGATTGAGTGGAGAAAATATAATCTAATTGTACTTTAAAATCACTCAAATTCATATTTTATCACTACTAATTATTTCGATTAAAAAAGTAGTTTTTAATTAAAATTTTGTATTCTCCACTATTCATCAAAATATGAAAGTTATCAGAAAAGTAAAATAATTTCACCTGAATATAATTTCAATATTTTTAAATCTAAAAATAAGTCCATTTTGAATGATAAAATGTATAAAATTTCAAAAAGTGGGCATTACTATTCATTACGGCTGGTTTGATTGGTTGTGGTGAGTTAGAACTCGAAGTTGCGAAAAACGAATGATACACTATTATTCAAATAGAACTGTAATGTGGATGTTTGGGGTCTTACAATTCATATTTTTATGTCACCATATTAACCTTTTATTTTAGATTTAACTCTTGGTTAAATAGATTATCATTTACAAGGTTTCCCTGTATTTTTTATTATATTGTTAATAATAATACAATATAATTCCCAATGAAACCCTAGTAGTTTATTAAGGAAATAAATATTATTATATATGTACTTTGGATTAACCATATATTTTTGGGACTATTAAATCTTTAATTAAAATAATATTTGTTTTAAAAACACATTTATGTCAATTTTGAAATTATTTAGTATTTGGTTTTTTGAAATTCATAACAATCTGATTTCATCAAACTGAATAAATAAAACCAACATTTACATTTAATATTATTCTAGAAAAGATTAGGAATGAATCCAAAGATTAAATTTACATTTATTTTTATATTTATAATGTCAATTATTTTAATCATTCATTAATAATGTAATTACTGCATCATCATGGTGTCATAAATAAAATTAATTATTTAATGTCTAAAAATTATAAATATAATACTATGATGTAGGAACATATTTTAGCTTTATGAAGAATTTTTATAATCGAAATTATTTTATTTATAACACTATATGATAAATTCTTTAGTTAATAAATTTTAAATATAACCCTATTAACTCATTTTGAAATTAAATAATATTAAATATACAAATCTAATATAAGTGGACCAAAATGATCATATTTTATTTCAATGGTTTATTTTGGTTGAAATAAATTTATTTAATAGAATTAGGACATTTTATAGGGTATTTATAATATCACTTTCATCGATTAATTAAAAATTTTTACTTTTAACCATGGTAAAAAAAAGTCAAAAGTTACAATTGAACAAAAATTATTTTTATCCTATTAAACCACATTTTAATTACTGATGTCAACTTCGTCTATCAAATTTTAGAAATTTAACTCACATAAGTGAAAAAAAATTGGTTTATTCAAAATTTTAAATTCTTCTATAAGATGTGTAAAAGATGGTAAAAATTTAAAAAAATTATTATATATATAATATTATTTTAAATTACTCTAATTAATTACATTGAACATATAAAGGTATTATGTAACTAGTTTTACCTAATATAAATTTAAATAAAATAACTAATTATTTAAATAAAATGTTTGTTTTAAAAATTAATGTAGTGTTTTTCACAGATCATAAAAAAAATTAAAGTTTTTATAAAAATACAAAAAATGAAACCAGTTCTATTTTTGATATTCCAAATTCAAAAATGTAGTCCATTTTGGAAAATAAATTTTATAAATTTTCAAAATGTGTGTATTACTATTCATATCGACTAGTTTTATTTTTCATGGTGTTCTTGAACTCGGTGTTACGTACAACACATGCTATTTTATAATTCAAAGAGAAGAATGCCATGGAAGCTTGGTGTGTTACATTCTTTCCTCCTTCAATAAATTTCATCCTCTCAATTTGAAATTGTTCTTAAAAAATAATAGAAATTAAATTTGTGGAAAACCCAAATCGGAAATATGGTTAATAAAATTTATTCTTAATAATATTGATAGTAAAATTAAAAAGACAACAAAAAATTAGGATTTCATAAAAGAGAACATCAGTGGTAATTTTAATTAGAGGAAAAAAATAAATATTTATATGGAGTGATTGAGGTCATCAATCACAAACATGTGAATAGAAAATTGAGGGCCTCAATGCCATAAATCTATGATGAATGAACTACGTTTTTAGGATTACACATTTCTGGGTTCTTTATCACTTTCCTAATGTTTAATAATTATTTTCATCATTGAATAAAAATTAAATTACTTGATAAGTATAGTTCTATTCTTTAACTAATTTCTACCACAAATTCATCATTCAATCCAAACGATGTGTATTCAAGATGACTTAGTCATACCTACAGTGCTAGAATCAACATATTGAGAATCCCATAATCCACAAAGGATGAAGAATATATTTCCATTGTTTTAGAGATTTACCATAACCAAATTGTTTAGTAGAAGATAAGACGATACACAAAAAGGTCAATCATTTATAGAAATAAATAGTAATAATAAATTGTAAAATTAATCCAAGAATACAAAAAATTCAATAAATACAATTAAATAAAAAATTTTCCTAAAAATCATTCAAGATAATCCAAATTAATATAGAAAACCCATAACTCATATGTATTTGACTATGTAGTCTACCACGTTAAATTGTTTCTCCAAATAACATCGACTACTCTTAAAGTCACATACATAAATGCAATTAACCTAATCCCATATTTTCTATGATGGGTTAATCATTTCAATAAATAACCCAAACCTATATAATTCCAAAATAAAAACATTGATAAAAACCCACCATTACTCCGCAAATGGAATCCCATAGTATTCTATTTTCCCTTGGCATATAGTGTTACCAATAGAGTGAATGTATTCAAAAATAACATTTATCAATTAATCCCTAAATCATTTTCCTATACTAATGATATCCATTTAATATTACATAAGATCCCAAATAAAATTTTTATTGAAAAATATAATCATTTAACAAAAAATAAGTAGTCACACGATCTCGGGAATATACATAGTTTAGTGGTAGGAAATAAACCCTAGTCGCACTTTGGTTATGGGTTAGATTCCCATAGCGTTTTCTGATGTGATGGGTTGTCACAAGGTCTATGTTTTGTCCTTATTCAAAAACAATATTTTATAACATTCAAAAAATCAGATAAATTTTTCAAAAAAACCATAACATAATTCAACCACATATGTTAACTCATACCTCGCATTTTCATCCCAAAAATTAATAAACTATAATTGCATCAAATTCAAGTATCACATAATCCCAAAAGTTTATTAATAACTATATCCACAAATGAAAAGATAATTCTTCCTTGAATAACATCTTCAAATAAAAAACAGTAGGGTTACATATACAACAGAAAAATTTTCCAATATAATCCCATCAACAAAGATCACTACTAATTTTAAACATTTCACAATTAATTTATTTTCACATAGGTTATTCCATGACCATGAATATATCTATCAGAATACGATATTGACTCAGGTATTTCCCAGGTCCCCTACATTTCAATAAATTAATATAAATGGATTCTTAGGATCGTTTATATTTTCAAATATTACTCATCATTTTTTCCTAAGAAATTATTTACATTATGTGATTTTATCCCACACATAAATTATTTATTTGTTCCATTGAGAATCTTTCATGGGTGTCTCCATGCACATTTCCTACATGATGGAAATTGACCTTTTTTTCTCCAAGGTCTCCACTGATGGAGATCTTATCATTCATAGGCTTTATCTTTATTGTTGAGTCCAAGATTTGGTTAATATATATGTTGTTGTTCGTATTTATGGAAAAATAATTTGTCAAGAACATTCTATCTTTTACACCCATACACATTCCATTTCTTTTCTCATTTCCACCAATGTTCCCACCTTATACGTAAGTTCATGTTACTATGACTTCCTTGGATGCCAGCTATTGACTAAAACCATAAAGCATTGTGTGGGTAACAATATTCATAAAATCATTTATAGCATATCATGCCACTTTATTTGTAATAAAAAACTCCTTAGGATTAACCAAGGTTATTTATTTTAATCTTTTATTAAAATCCTTCAAATCAGTTTGTAATGAAAATTTGAATTATCATAAGCATATACCTCAAGAGTGTCGTAACCAAGACTACAGCAAAGGGCTATTGTCATGCACCACTTCCCGTTCAAGTCTAGATAAAAGCTGTGTTTTAATTTTTTTACCCCTAGGTACATTTGTGCCACTACCACCTCTAACAGCTCATATCCTGACATGGATGTATTTCTTGGAAAAAAAACATAATATTTACATTACAGATTTTTTTGGATGTTCTTATATACTAATCTCCAATGTCTATCTTAGGGTAATGTTCTCTAATCCAAATTTTTATAAATATATATTTAATGTTTTGTACCAAACTACCTCTGATACCAACTGTAATGCCTTGAACCTTGTTACCCAAAGTCGGTGCATTATTACATATCATTGGCACGGTCACAAGAGATCATGTCGGGAAAGATATATTAGTTTAGTAACATTGTAATTACTATAAACATAAATATGTTTTACATTACATAAATAAATAATGAAAACCACATTTTATCTCTTTTGAACATACTCATATACCACAACCGATTCTTACAGGTTAATCCGGATATATTTTTTAAAATCGTGGGATAAATAAAAAATAAAAAGTGATGAGCTCAGATTATTAGAAATGATAACTATATAGCGGAATTTTTTTAAATTTAAATAAACAATTAAAGCAATGTATAAGACTAAAAAAAATCCCTTTAAACACAAATTGCATCATAATAAGGAAAATATAAATCAATGATTTCCATTTAAATATTCACTTAGATATTCTTCTTTTTGAATAATCGCATATAATATCAATAACCAATTTCGTAATGATGGAATGCATAATGCGGGAAATCAAAAACACATAGTCAAGGCTGCGTGCTAGGACTACAAAAATATTTTGTCAAGGTCTTTCTCAAAGATATTAGTTTGTCTCATGAGACCTACTGATACATCTAGGAGCTATAGAGGGTTCCACCCATCACATTCAAATTCCAATTAATTCCTCATATGAAGAGGTTGTAATATAATTTAATCATTTTTATTAAAACTCGCTTACGAAATGTCAATATTATAACCACAAACCATGTATGGTATAACATTAGATTATCCTCGATCAAACATAACTCATTCAATACAATTTGGATGATTGTATTATAGGAAATTTACCTCAATCGAGAATAATGAAGGATATTTACATAGATGAAAATAATCATCAAAACATTTTGAGAGAAATATATGCCTTTTTCTTGAAAACATTTAAAAGTCTCACTATTTTTCAAGAATCCATTTAAATTATATTTTTGTATCTGAGTGTCCCATACAAAATTTAAACTTTTAACAGAAATTTTGGTTTTAACAATTTGATTTCCATAAAAATAAATACTTAAAACCATTTTTAAAACATGGACAATAATGAGAATGATTTAGATAAATAAATATTTAATTAATTTAAAATGATATTTTAGTATGATATCCTAACCAAATGAAATATGTTTGAATGCAACTAATTGAGGAAATAAAAACATAATATTACAATTAATATAATGGTATTCATGATATACTATGTCAATGTACATTATATACTACATATAATAGTGAATAGGCATATAACAACAACGAAGCCTGAATAGAATATAAATTGAGATGAAATCACATATAATGACCACATAATAAGGGTAATGTTAAAAAAATTACATAATTATGTGTGAAAAATATAAATAAACTCAATAAGATTGGATATTCTGTGTAAATCAATTAGGGGAAATTCACACATACTCTTGTAAAACAACACCAGTGAATTCAATGTTTAACTTAATGAATAAAATTGATTTAAAATTAATCTTATCATATTTATATCGATGACATAAGAATTTTTCATTGGAGTGATTATGTGTATAAAATTTATATCCACACAAAGAGGATTGGATATTACTATATAAAAAATAAATAGTGATTTCAGTCATAATCTTGGAATAAATTAATTCATGAAGTCTGCATAAAACCCAATGAGTGGAAATCGAAATTAGAAATTCCTATACTGATTTAGTAACATGAAAACCATACACCCCATTAAATAAGGATCGTATAATTAAGATTTAAATACTCATAAATTAAATTATTTTTTACAAATAATACAATCATTGGCAGTACATACACCACACAAAAGGAAATAGTGTCCAATATAACAATAATATCATGGTAATAAAAAGTGAGATGGAAAACACTTAACATATACTTTATATATTTTAGGGTAATTTAGAAACTTTTTTAATGGTGAAATAATATTTATAAATTATAAAAGAACCATATAACAAAACATGATATCATATATGATCTTTTAATATTTCTTTGTTAGTAATACTTCAGTAGTATCACTGTTTTTTATGTAAACAGATTCATTTTTTATATGATTTGTTGTGTAAGTAATGTTTGTTATGGATATGATGTATTTGAACCATATATATAATTATATTATGTTCTTATAAATTATTTTTATAATAATAAATTGATATTTATTCTGGAATGGTTATGATGGGGAATGAATCTCATCGCGTTCGTGGATACGGTAATCCGTACGTAAGCACAAGCGACAATACCTTTCTATTTATGGTGAAATCATTTTTAAATGGATGTTATATCATACATACCGAATCATTAACATTTTATATTAATTATTTATATCAATTATACTCATTATTATACCCATCAAAAATAATTATGTGTTGAATAACAAACAACTCCAGGACATGGAGATGGTAAGTCGTACATACTCGCGTATAGTGACATTGTAATTCATAGGATAGATAGAAAAATTAATATAGTTGTAAAATATTTATAATAACATCATAGGATGCATAAGGTATTGGAGTTATTATTTTGGAATGGAAAAAAAAGTACTATGAAGTTGAAGATGAAATGAACTTTGAAAGAGGTGATGAAATTATTACCTCTTCATCAGGTTATTCTTTTTGATTTGATCAAAAGGGATTTTTAGGATGTCTTTATGACCAATGTATGGACTATTGGTTGAATTGAGAATAGATTGGAGGGTATTTTAGTAGAGTGTTTCCAAGCCAAATGGCTTTAATGGTGTGATTTTGAGAGAAGCTGAGTACCCTTTTATAAGAGAGGTGATGGTCACTTTAGAAAAACCATGAAATATTATTTTATTATACAATCATATTTAGTTTATAATGGATCCAAAAGGATTTATTTTGTAGATAAGGTTGTTCTGATTAAAAAATAATTCAACCAATAGGTTATTAACATGTTTATGTCACCATATTAACATTATCTTTTAGATATAACTCTTGGTTAAATAGTTTAACATTTACCTTTTCTCCCTGTATTTTTTAATTATTTGGTTAAATATCTTACAATAAAATTCTAAAAGAACACCAAGGGGTTCATTAATGACAGAAAAATTATTATATATGACATTTGGCTGATCATTATATTTTTAAGACTTATAATAACTTAATAATACAATATTTGTTTTAAAAACACATTTATGTTAATTTTGACATTATTTAGTATTTGTTTTTTGTGAAGACCCAAAAATCTGATTTCTTTGATAAAACTAAATTTAATAAACTATAAAAAGTAATATTAACCTATTTAATTAGTTTAAGGAATAAAATGTATCAATTTAAATTTATTTTAAAATTTATAATTTCAACTATTTCAATCATTCATTCAAAATGTAATTACTTCATCATCAAGGTGTCATAAATATATTTAATTATTTAATGTATAAAAATTATAAATAAAATACCATGATGTATGAAATATTTTTATCTTTCTGATAAATATTTTTAGTCTAAATTATCTTATGTGTAACCTGATATTAAAAATGTTTTAGTTTTTAAAATTTTAATTTAATACTTTTATCTCTTCATGAAATAAAAAAATATTAAATGTCCTAATCTAATCCAATTGGACCAAAAGGATCATATTTTATTACTAAGGATTATTTTTGTTGAAATAAACGTATCCAATAGATTGTAGTCATGTGTTAGCGTATTTATAATATAATGTTTTCCTTCAATTACCCTATTTACTTTAAATCATGGTATAAAAAAGTCAAATGTTACTATTTAGAAATATTATTTTCATCTTATTGAACCACATTTTTTATACTGTTTTCAACTGTGTCTCTCGGATTTTTTAAATTCGACTCACAGAATAGGTAAAATTATGATTTATGCAAATTTGCAAATTCACCTAAAAGGTGGGAAAAAATGGTAAAAAGTTCAACAATTTTTTTTATTTCATATACTATTATAAAATTATTCCAATGAAATAAATTGAACATATATCGGTATTATGTATCTATTTTTACCAAATATAAATTATTATAAAATAAATAATTATTTAAATAAAAATTATTTTTTAAACAATAACATATTATTTTTCACTTTTCATTAAAAAATTAATGTTTTCAGAAAAATACCAAAAAATCACCCTAAGCTAATTTTGATCTTCCAAATCCAAAAATGAAGTCCATTTTGAATAATAAAATTTATAAAATTTCAATAACTGGGTATTACTTTTCATATAGGCTAGTTTTATTGGTTGTGGTGTGGCTGAACTTGGTGTTACGTACATCATATGCTATTATATTATTCAAAGAGAAGCATACTATAGAAGTTTTTGATGTTTCATTTTTCCTCAAGAGGGATACAAAAACTATATCATGTATATATGATATGGTTGGTGGATGAGTGTATCGGTAGATGTTAGCTCTGATGTGATCAAATATCTCAAAGGGGTTGTTATACCTAGGACCTAACATTCACTACTTCCAGAATCACATAACTCTCATCAAAGGATATATGCAGAGGAATACCTTATATACTACCTCATATTATAGTCTGTGCTAATGATAGGTGCATATCTAATATATCAAATATGACAATCAAAAATGTTTTGATCAATGTTATTCAATATTTCAACCATTTTTAATATCATTTTAGGTTCAAACTTTCAGTGTTCACCAACATCATCCCATCATATAGGTGTTTATTAAATGTTCTAATAATTGTATTCATTTGAATCGATTTTTATTCTTTAATAGACCCAAAATTTATATAACAACATAATTAAAAGAATATAGTGGTCACATACTCCTTTTAAAATGATAAGGCATTCCCACAACATGTTTTCTAGTGTCTAAATAGTTCATTCATATTAGACATATATTTCATGGTGATAAGCCTTATAATGATTAAGTATGTTTTTATATAATGTTAGATGCCCTTTTGAAACATTGAAAAAAAACTCAAATATCAAAATTAAAAAAAATTTAAGGGTATTCCATGAAGCCTCACCACATACCAAATATATATCCATGCACATTGATTGAGTTATAAGTTCTACCAAATTTAAATGAAGAGATTAGTCTTTGTAAGAAAATCCATAAGAATCCCTATTGAATTATTTCCTTTGATTATATTCAGTTGTAATGTAATAAATTTCATAGTGATTTATTCCCATTTCAATGTATGTATTTTTAATGGTTTCATCACCCCTTACACATTCTTTATTTTATCATTCACATGATAACATTCCAAAACCATTAATTTATATTATGTGATTTCCATAATAATATTGTCCCACAATTAGTTCCTTTATATATATTGACACATCATTATTCCCTCTATGTTAATGGAGAAGTTTATTATTTGCCCATAATTAAAAATTTCCATCTTTCATATGGAATATATTAGACTCATAGTTATGACCCGTATCTTAGTACTCTTTCCACATCAATTTTGAGATCAGAGTAATTACTATTTCTGGTTGCTTCAAACTTATTTTGAAATTTCAAATCATCGTATTTATTATCCAAAATACTTTACTTATGGTATAGTTGATAAATAATTTGATAATTAAAATAAAGTGTTCCTTCCTTTATGATTTCCATATCTGTATTATTTAAGCATTATAATATTGGATCCTTCTCAATTCCCATCATTTATAATGTTTTTGGATACTTTCTACATTAAGCATCATGAACATTATTTTTTCAATAGAATGATAGTTGTTTGATCATCAATCTACCTTTATTAAATATAACAATATTCCATGTATCATATAATTATTATTATTTGTAAATATATATTTGATGTAATTTTCAATTGTACATATTGAAAACATGTCCCCATAGATATAATTTATCCATGCCTCCAATTTGATGATTACTTTCACCATCCCCTAATTGACAGTTGGTTAATTCTTCTCATAAAAATTGATCTACCTTCATACATAGTAAATAATTTTATCATTATGCATTAGTACACAACCTAATATTATATTTATATCAACATTTTATACCCGAAAGAGTTCCCCATTTGTGGCTATATTATGTATTGTTATAGTGATAAGCCTCCATTTCAACTCTTTAAAGTTACCATTGAATTTTTTGCTCTAGATAATCAATAATTTTCTACATTTAATTCTGGTGAGTCAGTTTGAAAATTTCGATAAATAACTTCATAATCATCAGTAATACCCATCTACACTAAGGAAACTGTGAATCTCCATTATAGATGTTGTCCCAACCCACTACTCATTTTTTGTTATAATAGAATGGCATAAAAACATCTATTTATTAGGTACAACATCCCAATAGAATTCTAATACTTTATTCAAAAATTAATATTTACTATACTTTTCATATATTTTCCCCTTTTAGAAATACTTCTTTCATAGTAATTAAATAATCCTCACAGTCCTCCATTATTTTTTATTACATTAGAATATAATCAATAGAGAAAACCACATATTTGTTGAGAAAATCTATTGAGAAACTATTCATTAAGTTGATATTTATTGTATGAAAATTAAGGAGTCCAAAGGGAATCACTATATACTCCTAATTTATATACCTTGTTTGGAAGGTATTCTATGGAATATCATCTTATATACATTTAATTGGAAATATCCCAAATGATGGTCTACCTTATAGAAATATATGGCACCATGTAATTGAATGAATAAGTCAAATATCCATCATAGGAGTTACTTTTTATTTATCCTAATGTCTTTAATCTCATGAAAATCATGGAAAATTCAAATTTATCTGTCCATATTTTTGACGATGAATAGTGGTGCACCCCATTTAAAAAAATTATAGAATTTGAAACCCTTTTATATATTCTATTGTAACTACTTTTTGGTTCATCAAAATAAATTGTTGGTATTTTATATTAATTCATTTATATGGGTAGAGGTACAAGTAAAAAATTAATTGAAATTTCGACAACTAAATTATAATGATTTCTATGAAATTATTTATGGAATCAATCAATGAAGTCATTAATAATGTCCATGTATTCAATATTGACTCTCTATTTTGTATCAATTATATAAGATTCATATTCTTTCAAATAATTAAAATATATACACACTAGAGATAAAAATTTGGATTGAGATTCATCATTCTTCATACACTTCCTTAGAATCATTTGATTTCTCTTGATGTGAATAGTGATATCCTTCTCCTAATAGTTAATGTTATCCACACATATTTATAGTCATTAAATGTCCATTGGTGTATAAAAATACACTAAATGAAGTAAGAATAATTTTTTAAGAGCTTAATTTCAAAAATATCGATAGGGGGAGTTATAAAATACTTATAAAATAATTTCACTATTTTTTCCTTACTCATTTCTCTATACCCATGTTTAAATTTAGAATTTAAAAAGTTATCCTAAATTTTTATTTAATGATAGAATGTGTAGAATCAAAATCAAAATTAAATTTTCTATTCTTGTATGAATTACCAACATATATGTCACCACATCATTATTGACATCCACATCATCAATAGTAATACCATATTCTCTTATTTGATATCTAGTCCATGGGGTTAATTGTTATTGATGGTCTTTTAACACCCTTGGCGTATGAAATTGGTTCATATAATTCATTATTTACATGTTATTTAAATACAATACTACTCGAATGTGTTGATCATAAACTGATTCAATTTATTAACTTTTAATGAAACATCATTTCCATGTGTTATTTATTAGCTTGATGAATTTCCAGACACATTTGAATAATATCCCATATTCCATTATATAGTTTATAGGAAACTTATTTTAACAAATACATGTGGAAATTGGTATTTCATTCATCTATATGATTAATTATCTTATTAACCAAATTAATAATATATAATAATCCTTTTATCTCCATTACGATGAGACCATTAAGAGTCTCTAATATCCATCATGACCATGATAGAACAGTATACAACCCCTTAATACACATAAATGCCACAAATCACACAAAAATTTTATATATTTGGATTTAGTCCCCTAATGAAATGGACCACCATAAAATATATGTTGATGATGTGGATATAGATTTATTATAACATACTTGTAATTTTTTCCATATAAAAAATGATAGAGGCTTTTTTCTTTTTCATCATTGTGAAGAACCCCAACATTATTTTTAGATGGTTAATTAGGGGAAATATATTTATTGAAAAATATTTTATTAAATCATTAGAATTCCATATAATAAGTTTCTTTGTTTTAATTATTTTTCATGATTATCTTCCACCACTGATCATCTTCCCTTAAAAAATGATATACATCTGATATGAATTTCTCCTCAGCAGCATTATTGTAATGTTAATATTTTCTCAATTAGTGTAATCCTTAACTATTTGATGTGGGGGTTTTTAATATCCACTAATGTTATGAGGACATTATCACATAATGGATTTTAATGAGACGTATTTTTTCATAGGATAACTGTTTAATTTCACTTCATTCATGTTTTTTTCATGACATGAGATTGTTCATCTTGAAATATCATAAATTTTTCATTTCCCAATCCCATTCGGATAGTAATCTCATTAATGAAATCATCATATTTCCTATCACATTTCTTTTTGAAAAAAGTTCTCATATATCCTTCCACTAACTGTAAAATAGGTGTCTGAATACATAGATAATGATCATATAAAAAGTAAACCAAAAACATGGAAGGGAGAACATAAAACTGATAATTATATCCTAACATATCATAACCTATGATTAAATATATGTCTTCCATGGTAATATGTTCTATAAAAATTATTATATAATGTATTCCCACTAATGATTACTATTACATATCCCAAAATATCTAGATCGTTATTTGATATGAAATATAGTGACCGAATCCATTTACAGATTTTGTTATATTATATCCAATAAAAATCTTATTTAATTGCAAACGAAGGATCAAAAAAATAAATATTTGGAATAGTATATTCACAAATTAATAACATGAAAATAAAATAAAAAATCTATATTTTAATCTCTATATTGAGCTCCAAGATCCATTTGAGCTCTTAATCATCATAGTGGAACCTATGTAATATATTGACACTTGGGTGGGGTAAAAATCCCAATAAGGGAATAATCATAGAAATAAATCATTTAATATGAGATTGGAGGAATAAAATAATATCATAAAAGAAATTTCACATAAAAAATCATATACTGTGATATAATAAATAGAATTAAATAAATCATAGTAATGTGGATGAATATAAAATCCTATAATAATAATAATTAAAGGATAACGTCTGAGACAACAACATATAGTGGAAATATTCCCGTCATATTTTAGGTTCACTACCTAATACTAAATATATTTCATCATGCAATTAAAAAATCCCCAACTAAATTGGGGTTATATTGGTGTATTGTGACATCCATGAATTATTTTAAAGGTAAATTTCATTTAATTTCCATTATTTCTTTGATTTGGGGGTATCTCGTGCATTTTGGTGGAAATTTTTGGTTTTTAAATTTTGGGCCGAACCGTGAGCCCATTATCTAATTTAATAATAAATTTGGATTCTTTTATAACTCCACAAGTTTTCAACATTTTCAACAAATTCAACTTCCCCATTAGCAAACCCTGGTATCATAAAACCACCATATCAATTTGAACCCCCTATGAATCCATAATAATAATATATATGGGTTATTTGTTACTATTTTCGGCCAGCCCGTAAGCCCATATCCAGCATTACATTATTTGTTTAATTTTTCAAAATATTATTCATTATATACTTTTGTTATGGGATTAAACCTCCCAAAAAAGTCCAAACACCTGAGGCTCACCCACATTATCTATTTCGCTGTTTTGGAGGTGATTTGGCTTGCGGATAAGGGAGAAACATCCCATAGTTTCTCAAATCATCTAAATTTTAGAAGGTAATTTCATTACCTCCTAAATCGTTTAATTTTCACTCTTTATCCACCATTTATATCCCCACGTAACATAATCTGCCTAATTAAATACTACCTATTAGTTTTTATTTCTTGGAGATTCAACATTTTATGGATTTGTGCTGATTATTTCAAGATCTTTCATGTAAGTGAATTCCTTCTTTGTATCTTCCATCAATCGTTGGTTTTATTTCATTTTTAATAAGTTTGATTTTTTTTTCAAATTTATAGTGATATTATTTAGGTTTTTATTTGATTTATTTTGGGTAAAATCTTGTGGTCTATTGCTGGATTCATCTTCCATGTAGTTCAGCGGTGGTACAGTTGATGTTTCACACCGAGATTTGAGGGTTTCAACACAAAAGGTAGGTGATTCCATGTGTAGACACTCCATGTTCAGTTTGAATGTTTTATTTACTTATTTTCCATGTTCAATATATTTTTTTTATGCTAAAACCATTTATGATGGATTTGGTTAAGCCTTTATGTTTATAGTTTCATTTTATCTTGAAATATGGTTTGTTTTCATGTGAACTATTGGTGTATTATTTGGGAATGTTTCATAACATATGAAATTGTTTGAATAACTATTTTTGGGCTTCTAATTCTTATTTGGTAGGGTCTTTGTGTGCCAATGGTTTTAAAATAATGGTTTTGAATAGGTATATGGTGAAAAACATTGTCATGCTCTTTGAATTTTATTTGTGACAATGTGTGTTTTCTTGTGTATCTTTAGTGGTGTTATTTGACACAATTTTATATCAATTGGGAGTTGTCTAATGAATGAATCTAGGTATTTCAATTAAGTTTGGGGTTGTTATTTGTTTTTTTCCCTGAATGAGGGATTTGAAATGAGTTTTTTTTCAAAACATGGTTAGACATCATTGGTTTGTTTTATGAAAACTAAAAATAGTTTAGTGAGTCAAATAAAGTGGGAAAACGATGTTTATTAACTATTTTGGTGACTCTATTCACTTAAGATTTGGTTTTTGATGGTATAGTGGTGACTTAATATGTCAAAAAAATTAATGATTTAAATATTTCTGAAATGTTTTATTAAATTGGGATGTGTGTGTGAGTCATGGTAGTATGCTAAATCATGTGAGTTTGATGATAAAATGAGTTTGAAGGTAAAAAGGGAATTATGTTTCATGTTTGTGTGTGCTTTTATGTTATGTGTACAATCATGGAAATTTTTTATAAAAATGAATAATGAATTTCTTGATGAGTTTAAGAGATGTGAAATGTTTTGTGGGATATTTTGGTGTGAGTTTGATTTCAAAATCAATTTGAAGAAATACAGGTATCATGTGACATGTTTGATATACATATGGGTTGTTTGTTTAATGTGTGATGTGGGACTGGAATTTTAATTTTCAAATTATATTTCATTTCATGTTGAAATTTTTTGAGCACAATAGGGAAAGATGGGTATCTAGGGGGCGGACATGTACTAGTATTCTAGTGATCCTGTGGGGGTTGGCTGCAATTTAATGTATAATGATTGAAGATGACAACTCTAAATAAACTATGATGATGATGATTTTTGGTGAGCACTAGGCTATTGTTATGATCCCTTCTAGTGGCTCATGCGCACAAGAACAGATATTGTGATGGTTACTCTCAGGGAGATATGAGGTACCTGAGACCCACAACCAGCTTTTTCCTAAGGTTTATTTTCCTATTTATTGTGATCATTATTTAATTCATTCATACTGTCGGTATATGGTATGGTTTTCTAGAAAATTTAGTTTCTTTTTAATTTTTTTTAAAAGTGTTGAATCTTTAAAATAGCCCACTTTAAAACTGTTATTATTTAAAGTTTCATCCTCTTGAAATTGTAGCTGGCATTTATTGTTTACCAAATCTTATAGGATTTTCATATTGAAATTTTAATCACATTGAATTTATTAGTGGTGGTATCCTACTAGTATTTTTCTCACGCCCAACATACACCATTGTGTGTAATTATACTTGGTTATTTTTTTTAGTTTTGGTTATTGCTTTTGTTCCAAAGGTTTGGATTTTTAGAGGTCCATCGAGATGTTGTGTTGTGTATATGGCTTTAGGGTTGTGACTATCTCCATGTGGAGCTTCTTGAACTGTCTATTATTTGGTTTTGTACCTTGGAATTGGTCTTCAAACATTGATTTAAATTGTGTAATTCAGTTCTGAATTTTAGTAAAAGATGCTTTGGATTGAAAAATCCAGATTTTGTTTATTGGATTTGATTGTTGTTTTATTTTATTAAACATTGGTAAATCATCCCCAATTTTTAATTTATGATACCCAGGAACATGTTCCGGCCCATGGGGATCTTGAATGGCCTTCGGGCCTTTCCATGAGTCGGGTCGGGTTCCTGGTTTAATTGCGACCAGATCTGGTTCGTGTCAAAATTGTATCAAATGAGGTTTTCTCTCTTTGGGTCGTGTTATTTGATGAATATTTGGGATATACTTGAGCTTTTATTGGTGGGAATTTTCATTTCGGTTATGGGTAGTGTGCCTGGAAAACACACCTCAAGATAGGATTCGAGTCACTAAGGCTGGTCGAGACTTATCTATGTTTGAGGATTTCTTGGTTTGATGATGATTAGAAGAAATAAAAAAAGCGAGTTGGGATAATAGTCTCAGTGGGCTCAATGGGCCTAGAAATCCATGTGGATCCATGGATATTACTTTAGAATACTCTACGTGATGGTGAAGGGATTAAAATTTTTTCTCCAACTATATGTGTATGTCACCACTGAAACTAGTTTCCCCCTCACATTTTCTTATGTCCTTTAGTTTTTGAAATCATGGATGTGTAGCTTTAATGTAAAAATGAAAAGGTCTTAAAAAGTTTAAATGTTTTTGAGAAATGATTTTCTAATAAAGAGTTAATGATTTTATTTTTTAAATGGTGGAACGTAAATTTTAGAATTGTCTTGTTGTAGAGAATGGTGTGATTACACCTCTTTTGAAAGCAGTAACTATGATAAATTTGGTTTGGAAAAAGTTTTTCCAATAATGGTTTATAAACTGTTGAAAGGTGTTTTAATGGGATGATATGTTTTGAAATTGATGTTAATGATATGAAATTGAGTTCTTATATGAATGGTTGTGCCTTTATGAAAATATTTGTATGCTGTAAGCTGGGATATTGCTTTTTTGTTAGTGGTCTTGAGAAAACAGAAGTATTAGTTGTCTGTTTTGGTTTTGAAAGTAGGAATTATTTTTCAAACAATGGTATTTCTATGAGAGACCACATGCATGGTATTATATGGGATGATGGATGGTTTATGGCATGGCTGGATGAGTTCAAAGATGGATCTAGGGAGGGTGCCCACTATGGCATGGAAATATGCATGTTTGAGGACCATGGTGTAACATTGGGGGATACTCTAACTGTTGAACCATTAGTTTTGAAAGAAATGTTTTTAAATGAAAAATATATGTCCTGATGTCTTGTTTGATATGGTGTTTCTTATTTTTTTTGGAAATATATTTGTATTGGGTTTTTTTAATTCCTAGAACCCCTCTTGTTAGAAAGTTGTTTTGGGTTTGTTTTTTGATCTAGTTTATTTCTTGTATTGAGTAATGGACCAGCTTGGATGGCCCCTTTGGTTCTCTCATTATATAAGGTATGACCCCATTAAGAGTTAATTCACAACTGTTGTGAAACCCGTATTGATTCACCATTTTAAAATCCTCTATTTTATCAATATAAGGAATATTTTCATGTTATTTATAGAATGAGTCTACACCCATTCGTTTTTTATTTGTTTTTCGGATCCTCTTGTATAAGGAGGGTGCTTAGGGAAGGTTTAAAGAGACCTTATGTTATTATATTACCTGATTTGTCGATGTTGGAAGTGGTCAGGGGTTGTTAGTGTGGATGAGTATCTAGATAATGTCTAAGAGGGACTATGTGTCATTCGTAGTCTTTTCGACGAAGTAGATCATGTTAAACCACAATGATAGGAAATTTGGACATCTAAGACTATTGTAGACACTTTCTGGAATTGTGTGATGTTTGAGGACTTTCCATAGCATCCATTTCCATGTATTATTTCAATCATTTGAATTATTCATTTATTGTGACACGTTGTGATGTCGTGTGCTATTTTGATTTTAAACGTAATGTTATACATTATTTTTCATGTCTTTGTTTTGTTAGAAGTGTTTATTTATTCAAGAGATATCTATATCCTTTGTTTAGAGGAATTTATATCTATATATCCTTTCCTATTTCCATTTATCATATGAGTAAACAAGGGTAGATATATGCGAATTTTCGAATTAGTGGTTTTAGTGAAATGTTGGGTTTTATTAAAGTGAGTTTTCGAATGTGTTTTTTCTTGGTAAAATCATCTCGGGTTGTAGTGAAGATAATTGCAGCACCGAATGATGATGATCAATTTAGGTTTTTACAAAGCCTAACTGTGAGGTCTAAGATGATTTAATCCTTTTAGCTCAATCCCTAGGTCCAAAACAGAAGGTGGTGAGTAGTCAGGGGAAGTGTCATTCAAACCATTATACAAAGTCATATCCCCAGCATGAAAGATGGAAATGGATTAAACCTCTAGAGTTTTCATCATTTTTTTGTTTCAGATTAAAGGAAAGAGGTGGGAGGACATCATGTTCATGTCATCACCCAATGTCATTCCTCCCCCACCTTTGGATTTTATTGAATTTTTTTGGGAATGGATTGAAATTTGGATAGATAGTATGAGCATACAATTTTCACACAATTAGAAGTAACGGTGTTCTAGGAAGCCATGATTAAGGAATTATCCTCCTGGTTAGCGCACGATTTCCCAAAATATGTAGACCTACCGTGTTGTTGTACCATCTTTTTGAATTTCTGGATCTTTCTGTGATGGCACATGCTGGTCGGTTATGATGGTTGATTATTAAGTTGGAGAGACATACTATGAGCCTCATATATGTTCTTTTGGATAAATATAATGAGATTCTACCCCTTCTGTTGGGGAGTCCGTTTGGGCTTCCCCCTGTTAGTGTCATGTATCCACCTCGGGAATATTTAAGTTGTCTCTTATAGTGGGGAGCCCATTTGTGTCTCCCCATATCAGTAACTCAGTTTTTCCCTTTTTGGTTTCTTGGTTTTAGGTAGTCTCATTTAGATATATCGATCTACCAAAATAATCCTAGGGTAAACGTTGGTATTTGAGAGCACCCAACGGTATATTTAATGTGAGGTCAATGTAACATTGTTTGATGATGTTGTTCATTTGGGTAAAATTCTTATGTCTTGTTCAGATGGTGTTTGAGGTGTTTCATTTGAGATGAATTCGTAATGTCCATGATCATTATAGTAAATTGGTGTATGTCTTGAATTTACAGAGTATTCCTTCATTGATTGATCAACTAGAGATATCTTATCCTTTTTTTATTGTAGTTTAACTTGGTAATGTTGTCTCATACAGCCTTTTGGTTGGGTTTGGATTTTTCTTTTTGCCTTATTGTGGATTTCTGGGGGCTGAAATATTTATTGTGGGGAGAATTGTCACATCAATGACTTATTTTAAAGATATTTTTCAATTAATTTCCTTTCATTGATTCATTTTGGGGATTCCCATACATGTTGGTGGAAATGGTGGGATTTCAAAATTTGGGCCAAATCATTATCCCATTTCCTTATATGAATTTTTTTTCTTTCTCTTATTACTCCTTAATTGTTTTTACATTTTACACACATTTTACTTCCAATTTGGCATCCCCTAGTATATTGAAAATTCCATATCAATTTAGACCCCATAAGAATCAATAATAATAATGGATATTGATGTTTTGGGACATACTATAAGCCCATTTCATGATTTAAATTATTTTTTAAGAATTTGAAAATTTTCATTCATTATTAATTTTTTTGGTGATTCAACCTCCCAATCAAATACAAACACCCTTGGCTCTCCTTCTATATCAATTGCACTGTATTGATGTTTATTTGGATCGTGGAATAGTCTGAATCCTCTCTGGGATTATCAATTCAATCAAATTTGATAAGGTAAATTGATTCATTCATAAAAAATTTTATTTTAACTATATTTCCAACATTTAAGTCCCCAAATATCCAAATAATTGTCCATAGAGGCTACCTATCAGTTTTTGTTTCTTGATTATTCAACCTTGGGTGGATTTGGGGTGATTTCATCAAGAAATTTCCTGTAAGTGAAATTCTTCTGGGCATTTTCTATCTTATTTTTTTTTCATTCCTTTTCTCGAAGATCAATTTTTTTCCAAAATCTATGGTTCATTCCTTGGGTTTGATTTGGTCTCTCTTTGGTCAAATATTGTGGTCTAGGGCTAGATTTATCTTCCCTATGGTGAAGCGGTGGTGCGGTTTATGTTTTACGCCATGACTAGAGGGGTTCAACACAAAATGTATGAAATTCCTTGTGTAAACACTTGATTAAGAGTTGACATGAATGATTTAATTTTTTTTAGGTTCCTAATAATTTGTGTGGGGTGTGAGCACTATTTATAATGGATTTATTTAATTGTTTAATTTTATAGTTTCATTTTAACTTGTAATTGGGTGTTGTTCATGTGTAACTCTTGGTGTATTATTTGGGTGTATTTGATAACATATGAAATTGGTTTACTAAATATTTTTGGGCTTCCAATTATACATTGGAAGGGTCTTGGTGTGCCATTGGGTTAAAAATTGGATTTCTGAATGGGTGTTAGGTGAAAAACCTTGTCATTCTCTTGGAAAGTATTTTGTGAAAATGTGTTTTCAATGTTTATCTTTTGTGGTGTTATTTAAAGTAATGTTATAACACAAGGAAGTTGTTTGATGAACATTTATAGGGCATACCATTCTATTTTGGGTTGGTATTGGTATGATTTTTTCCTTGAATGAGGGATTTGAAATGGGTTTTGTGTGGAAAACATGGTTATACCTCTTGGGGTTGCTTTATGAAAGCTAAAAATGATTCAGTGAGTTAAATAAAGTTGAAAACTGATATAAATATTGTATTTTGGGGATGTTACACAGTTAATATGGGGTTTTGAATGGTAGTGAGGTGACATAAGATGTAAAAAATATATATAATGTTTAAAAAATGATAAAATGTTTTTTTAAATTTTTATGTGGTTGTGAAACATGGTTGTCGGATGTATCATGTGAGGGTGATGATAAAATGATTTTGATGGTAAATAGGGTATTATGATTCATGTGTGTGTGGTATGTAATGTGATGTGTATCATCAACTAAATGGTTTATAGAAATGATTAAATGATTTTTTAAGTGGTGAAGAGATGTGAAAAGTATTGTGGGATTTTTTTGGTTTGAGTGTGATTTCAAAATTAATTAAAAGAAAAAGAGATATCATGGGACTACTGTGATACAAATATGGGCTGTTTTTTGTTGTGTGACGTGGGAGTGGTATTTTCATTTGAAAATTATATGTCTTGGCATGTTGAAATTGTTTGAACACAATAGTGATTACCAGGTATCTAAGTGGGTGGACACGTACTTGTTTTCAGGTGATCTCATGGGGTTCAGCCTTAGTTTCACGTTGCATCATTGACTAAAAAACACTATCTAAAATATGATAATGATGATGTTGGGGGACCATAAGTTTATGGGTATGATACCTACTAGTGGCTCGTGTGCACGAGAAAGTATATTGTGATGCTTACTCTCAACGACATATGAGCTACCGGGGACCCACATCTAGCTAGTGCCAAGGATTTATTTGCACTTTGATTGTGCTCATTTGTTACATTTTGATTACCATTGGCATACATTATGTTTTGGTGTAAAATCAGTAGCATTATATTTTTTAAAAGTGTTGAATCATTAAAATAGCCTACTTGAAAACTAATTTTATTTAATGTTTCATCCGTTTGAAAATGAAACTATCATTTCCTGTTTACCAAAACTTTCAAACATTCATCCATGAATGTTTGTCACAAAGAATATCTTAGTGGTGGTATCCTACTGGGATTTTGGTCACACCCTACATATACTATTTTTTGTAAGTATACATGGTTATTTGTTTCCCAGGTTCGAGTTCAGCTTTTGTGCCAATGGTTTCTGATTATAGAAATCCATTGGGATGTAGTGTTGTGGATATGATTTGATTTGTTTTCCTCTTTACATGTGGATGATATTGGGATGTCCTATTTTTTGGGGTTTTACAATTGTATTGGTATTTTAAAATTGATTTAAAAGGTTTAATTCAGTTCTGAATATTAGTAAAATATTCTATGCTATGAAAAATTCAGCTATGGTTTATTGGATTTGGTTTTTGTTGTGTGTTTATATACTCAGTTAAATCATTCCCAATTTTTATTTTTTGATACCCGAGCACTTGTTCCAGCCCATGGGATTCGAGAATGCTCTTTAGGCATTATTATGGTCTGGGTCGGGTTCTAGTTTCGATGGCGACTAAATCTTGTTCGTGACAGGTAAACCCATTATAACCTGTACATGCATATTTTTTCATCATGATCATCTAAATCATAACGTATAAACATGTGGATTAAACATGTAATGAAATGGGTTTCATAGTCACACCCTAAGGCATAATTAAAAGGCGTATCAAGTTGATTTCTACAAATTATGATATTAAATCATTCATGGATATTAATAAATGTTAAATATTTACATATAATGATAAATGATGTTTTATTGATGTGAAAATGTTAAAAAAATTGACAAATCATTTTGGAAAATACATCTTGACCGAGGCATTGAAAAAATGGGTAATATGACTTTATAAGTGTTAATGGAATAATATTTTACATGAATCTAGAAAATTATCTAAAATTTATTTCCATGAAAAACATGCTTATTTTTTAAAACATTGTCCTAATAAATCATTTTAGATGTGTACATAAAAAGTTGTATGAAATTGATTAGTTCCCTTTCATCAAGATTCCTTTTCCATTGGAATTGTGACGGGATCCTTTTCAAAAATATATTTACCCATAAAATATATATTATTTAATATAGTTATATCTATTTGAAAGTTATATAAATAATATTTAGTAATTAATTAAGAAAATTAGTGTGATAATGTTAGGTAATACAGATGAATAATAACACCAAATAAAATAGGGTGAGTTGGATAGATCACTTACCCTATGTTCCTAAATCATTCATTACATGACCATAAGGTCATGAATAAATATTATATACTCATTAACTAAAAAATATGGATCATTTCATATTAATATTTTTTAATATAATTTAATCATGTTCATTTATGGCCATTTTAAAGATATATAGAGTTCAATTATGTTGTTTTGAGTACATTTGTTTCATTGTTACCTGGTCAGATCAATTTTGGTAAATTATTCAATTTTATTATCAAATTGAACAACTACAATAGATATTTAATTAAATAATATTCATGTACATATATAAGTTTAAATATCCCCAATTTTTTTTGTTCAAGCATATGGATGATCTATTTAGTAAATACATTAATGTAATATTATTTATTTGTTTTAGTGGTTTTGATAAAAAAATTAACATTATTCTAAATTATGTCTATATAATTATTAAAAAATGAAATAAGATTTATTATACTTTTTCTCATATTTTTAACAATAACAATAGTTTATTAACATTATTTAAGGAATTAATGGAAAATGAAAACTCATTATACAGGGAGATGGTTAACCAATATAAAATGGATAATTATTTCATTATTAGAATATTATGATAAATGAAATGGATAGATTGTTGATATTACATTAAATCGACTAAATAATACTATATATATTATATCTAATTTATTATCTCATGTTGGAAGATGGAGGAGAGGGAATTATAGAAGGTTAAAATGACTAAACATTCATAAAGTGAGATTATGACATCTTAAATGACACAACCTTGAAATACACTTTATTGGATATAGAATTGGAATTTTGGTGATACTAGTACAAATATGACATTAAAAAGTCTAATTTTAATTGTTATGGGACGAAAATAGTAAATCATCAAGGATTAGTGGTTTTGAGGAGAGGTAGTGTTGTGGGGAGGTGTTTATAATGGTAGAAGTGGGGTGTCTTTGAATGTTATGTTCCATTGTTTATTATTTTCGATCGAAACATTATATATTTTTATGTATTGAGATTTTTTACCTTAAATATAAAATGTTAGTTCCAAAACATGGGTTATAATATCATATGGGACTAAAAAATGCATGTTCATTTCCTATAATGTTTAATACAATAATTTACCCTATTTAACTATTCACAAAACATTCAAATATTTTAGTATAATATAAAAAATTCTACATAATGGTTTTATTGATTATATATAAAAAATTAAATCAATTTTATGAAAATATTAATCTATATATATGAAATTTTACCTTTAAATGAAACCATTCTGTTATTTGACAAAAACATTATTTTTATAATTAAAACCGTTTTTTGACCCTTTGAAAATTTACATAAGGTTTCATAAAATAACATTTACTATAATATAAAACATAATATTAATTTATATACCGATTTTTTGAAAATATATATTATTTTAAATCATTATGATTCTTATAAAATTCAAATGAAATATATTTTCTTACAAACATATTAACATTTTATTTATAATTGTTAAAACAATTATTTACATTTATGAGGATATAAATTTTCTATTTCATCATTTCATAAGAAAAAAAATTCATATTGCAGTGTCCATTATTGATGTTACTATTCATATTGTCATTTTACTAAACCTAATGGTCATTGTACAATTCCAACGGTAATATTTGTAATGGTTATTTGCATTGCCTTTATATTATAAGTGCCAGAAATTTCATTCATTCTTCCTTCGATTATATATTTTCAAGAGGTTGTATATATATATATATATTAAATTTCAAAATGGTTTGTTCATTAATAATATTCATCAACATTTTTACATTATTCTACATGAGTCTAATTATTATAGTGGTCATACATATCCAAAATTTCAAATTTTTATTATCATATATTCAATTTACTATAAAATTATACAACTATCACATAATATGAGAATATTTTAATTATGAAGTTAATGTATAGATAATAATAATAATATATCTATCCCATCATGTGTTCCATGTTCATTATATAATATTATATTAATAAATGTAATACAAATATATTTTCAGAAAATAATTTTTACAGATAATATTTTTTCTTATGACACATAGAGAACCCCTTATAATCTATTTTAATAATTTATTTATTCAACTTTATATTTTAATAAAATCATACAATGGTAATCCTTTAAAAAACATTACACTAATCCACCCTTCAGTCATTTGCCTATATTGTTTCATGATTTCTTTCAATAGAAGTTTTTCATTCAATCAAACTTATGACCATAAATTATAAATTTATATTTTTTAAAATGAAGGACACATTTGATTTAATTTTGGGATCTATGTGGTTTTATAAAATTTTCCTCTAGTCATGTAACTATCCACTAGGGGTGAGGGAACTAGAAATTCCAATGATTGTATTAAATAGTATGTATTTGAATTACATGTACCTGGATATTTTGTTCAACCATACATATTCCCCTTCCGTGTTCATGGAAAAAATGAATTGAATATCAATCATAAACTAGACACCATTACAGTTGTTCTTATCGATGATATCATAGTATTATTAATGATGATGATGGATCATATGGAATATCAGGATGGTTTTTGATAACATCACATTTTTATTGCATGTATGATAACCTGTATATGAGGGTGTTATAGACCCAATAAATTAAATTTTATAAACATGTGTTCTCTTAGATATGCATTTATGTGTATCTTGGGAACATGTATGATGTAATTCCAAGTGAAATGATAAAAACAATTATATATCAGAATATTTCTAATTTTATTTGGTACTAAATTTAGATTCTATGGGATATTTCTATGTTAGTTACTACTTTGATAGATTTTATAGAGAATTTGGTGAAGTTTCAATTGGATATATTGTTGTAGAGAACATTCACGGGTTAAAATATCATGTTAATTTTAAATTCAATAGAACATTTTTTATGACATCTAGAGAAAAATTCATGTATGTAAATTCCATAGAAAATGGTTTAGGGTGTGTTTTAATGTAGTTGGATCATGTGGTGGATTTGGAAACACACCAATTACAACAATCTTAAAAGAATTACTCCACCCATGAACTCAAATTAGAATCATTGATGAGTGATCTAAAGAGTTGGGTTAAGAACCATTTGAAAGATCCGTTTATTCTATATTATATGTGTAAAATGTATATCTTCACATAGAAGGATTTTAATATATGGAATAGATATTGTGAGGTGTATCTCACTACTTTTGATTTTGATATAGCCTACAACCCTTCTGAATGAAAAATGGTGGTTGATACATTTAGTATTAATTATCTATCCTAGGATTTAATTGAATTAGTTGATGAGTAGTGCTTGATGGATATTATTATTAAATTCTATTTGATTGTATTATAGGATGACAAATAGGTTTTCTAGATAGTATCTAGGCGTTTTATTTTTTTATATACTAGTTCAACATTAAATATATAGCATAACAATGTAACACGCTATGTTTTTATTTATTATTAGTTTATGAAAAAATTAAATATCTTATGTATATTTAATTACACACAATATTAAGATTTAATTTTTTTATAGACAACACCATATTTTGAATTATTTAAATACAACAACATGTTAATATTGTGTTACACTCTACACTGGGTAATCATGAGTTACAAATGACACGATGTTTTAATAAAACAACAAATATTTTTTTTTTATTATTTAAATAATACCATTATAACTACGCTTTCAAATATAAGGATATGAATTGTAATAAATAATTTTTAAAAATTAAGTAAATTCATTTTATATGATGATTACATGTTGTTAAAAATATACGTAGTTTTTCAATAAATACATTATTTAATTCTAAAATACCATTTTTTAAAACATGTTTTTTTATTTATTTTTTTATAAACAATAATTCAAATACTTATTAAAAATATTAAAAAATAAAACTTATAAAACATTAAAAAATTAAATGATCATGTCAAATTTATTTTAGGGTGATTTTATGTGATTTTTATGAAAATAGTAGTTTTTATATGATTATTAAAAATATAATAAATTTTAATTTAAAACTACATTTTTTATGTAACATAGAAAGATAAATTAAATTTTAAAATTTAATAAAAGTAAAATTTTTCAAATATATATATTCTAGTCCAATTTGTTTCCTTTTAATTTTTTTAGTTATGAAACATTAATTAAAAACATTGTTAAATTTTGAAATTTTCTCTGAAATCCCCATTGTCCTCATATATCTTGTTTAAATATTAAATGAAATGATTCCACATTTGGAAATAATATTTTTAAAAATGGATTATATATTTGGATTCAAAATATATTTTATTTGAAAACCATTCCAACAAATTTTTTGACCATAATTTGTATTCAAAACTAAAAAATTAAGTACTACATTTAAGTTAAAATTGATTATACCGTTGGTTAATCCAAAATGATAAGGATTATGATAATAAATATTTTTTATAAAATTTATTTTCTAGAAATATTTATATTGTATGATGTATAAAACACTATAATAATCAACTTTTTATCCTTCTTCAGGATAAAAACATGGGTACAATATTTTGTTTTAAAATAATTACAAGTGAACCACTGAACTCCCATAAAAAAGGCCAACCACTTTTTTTCTTAATCACACCACAACCACATTATTATTGGAAAATATGTACAAAAATATATTTCTAACATAAATAGAATAATAATAGATTCCTTATTTTTTATAGATGTCAAATCGAGCATGGCATTTGGTTCAAACCAAATGACGCTACCCGAAGAAGTGGTATCATTCTTCAATGCGAGGTTTTTTTATTTATCTATCTTATTACATAAATTTATATTAAAAAATTATTATATAATATCTGAAATATATTATATATACTGAGATTTTTTATGTAATTTCCATTTCCTAAAAAATATCAACATTCATCAAATTGATTGCAAAATCATTATTTGTGTGTATTATGGGCTACTTATTTGTGAATATGTGTCCTTCATCTTTTCCATTACCAAAACTCACAGTTGTATAAGATTATGGATATATGGTATATAAATTGTAATTGAAACATAATAATACCTATATAATCATTATATATAATATTTTTTATATATATTAATTTCTATAGGTGATATGATAATGTCTCTCTTGTATATGGTAGAGTACCACCTCGTGAAATGATCTGATTCTTTTTTAACTAATAATTTTGGTGCAAGATAATAAGGATTAATATATTTGATATAAATAAAATGTTTATGATATTCATGAATGAATTATCATTATTATAATATTGTATTTAATTTAATTTTTTACCTATTCACCCACTGATAGACGATAACGTAGTTCTTGTACTAATGGACTACCACCATTACAAGGGGACGCAACTCAGACAGTTTTTAATTTCCACCACAATTGTTTCATATGTATAAGTATATTGAATGGAATAATATGATATTATAATCCTTTTTAAAGGATAAAATATTACTTTCTTTTATTGAATAATGATCATATAAAAAGGGAAACGTTTCTCATGCATATGTTCGACCTACCGTCTCCATTACCATAACATACTTCATTTCTGAAAACAAACATCATGATTGGTATTAAAATAATAATTAATGTATAAATATGATAATTATTTATTAATTTTTATTATAGATATGATTGTACCATGATAATGGTAAGATAAAAAAAATTAAAAATGAAAACATATATGAAAAATAAAGATGTTAATAACCAAATCACGACATTGTAAGTAATTTATAATAAATAGTTAATAAATATTCATTAGTAATCATATATGGTATGAAATATATAATAATGTTTATATAATAACATTATAATAAATATATATTTTGTATTTAGTATTTTCTAATGTCGATGAATGAATTCTATAATTATTTAAATGAATTATTGTCGATTAGTTATTTTGAGACATATTCTATATTAAAAGAAATTTTTTATGGTGGTGTATATACTGCACATGATTCTATTTTAATACACATATAAATAAATATAATATTTTTTTACATATCCATTTTGTGATCTATCTTTAGTGGTGTTTACGGATTGAATGTTACTAAATCCACAATGGATTTTTGTCTCAGTTTTCTTCTGTGAAACATATGTGTATGTTAGGCATCTAAATTAAAATATGATGTTAATATAAGACAAAATAGAAATAAAATTTCATGAATTCATTTATACTAACTATATTTTACTATCAATTTAATGATATTATTTCACGGGGAATTAGTTTCACAGTTACCAATGTTTTAAATATTTTATGTACCAACCTCATAGTTTATTGGGATTGGTTATGATTATTAATCTGATGAAATAAATATTATTATACCTATCTGAAAAACTCTTGAACATTTTTCAACTATATTTATTTCATGTTAATATATGTTTTAAAATACTTTCCCAATCATTATTTATTCATTTTTTAAAAAAGAGTATTTTTTAAAAAAAGTTGTTACATGTCTCTTAAATTGAAATAACTATTTTCAAACAATTGTATGTTTTAAAAAAATGTTTTAAAAAATTATTTTACATTACAACAAGGATTTATTATGTAAAAGTTTTCCCATTATTATATTTTTATGATTTTTTTTAATCGAATATACATGTTTCCTTCCAAACAATTATCGTTTCGATTTGTCTAAAAATGTGAAAAAATCATTATTTATTAATTTTTGAAATGAATGAAATTCCTAGTAATCCTGGAATCTATTGTCTTTGATACTTATAAAATAGTTTTTCAATGTTATTATAATATAGAATAATTTTAGAAATGTTTTTTGTGTTTTTATTTTTTAAAATTGTGTTTTAATGAAAATTTTTTCCACGTGAAATATTAAATTGGAACATCAAAAGACTTCACCATTTAAGATGATATCCTATGATATAAACAATGATTTTTTGTGGATATGAACTGAGGATAACTTTACTATTCTGTATCTGAATGGTTTATCCCGAAAATATGTTTACGAAACACATTTCTCTCATATGGGTAATATAATGGTAAATTTTATATAAAACCCTCTTCTTTTTCATGTGTTATGCTATAATGAAATAATGAAATTATTATGAATCCATTATATTTTATATATGTTATAATAAAATGAATATTTTATGAAACCCATTTAGTTTAATTATTTATTATTTGATTAATTTTTTATGATCATATGGAACATATACTTTTGATTTTCATTTTGTAAAGGATGGGACCTATAACTCCCTCTAATTAATTATGAATTTATTTTTATTATCTGATCTAATATGGTACATGTGAAATTATATGAAGCCTATAAAAGATGGTGACTAGTAGGTTATCCCAGGCGAGAAATGAGAGGGTACATAGGATTTCATCCCAATCTTGAAACAAGAAGGTGCATGAGATGACATCTCATGACCAAAGTAGGTACATGACTGCTTAGACTAAACCTATCATCTTTTGAATGTATTGGTTGAGGGAATTGAAATATGCTTCACTATTCTTATATGAAATCAATAATTCTATTTCTTATAAAAATGTTACTCTCTCATTGAAAATGTTTCATGATTTCATTATGATTGATGGATTATGAAATGCCAATATTTATTCCATATCTCAATATTATGATCTTTGATTTCTTGTGTATTGTTTTCAAATGATATTCTTTTTTTATCATACCATTTTTCTCTTATTGTGATTAAATATTTCCCATGATTAAACTTAATGAGCATTTGAGCTCTCCCTTTATTATCTTTCTTTTACACGTGTTTGGAAAAAATATTTTATGTATATGTAGTAAAGGGGAAAATATTTATAAAATACATCTAATATCATTTATGAATTACAAAGTTTTTGTTGAAAAAATAGTCTAAGGAAATCAACACTTATAGTTCTCATGTTTTTTATGCAACATAATAAATATTAATCTAAAACTAATTAATATCAATTTATAACATGACTCTATCTATATAGTTTGTATCAAGGAAAATGATAAATAGTCATTTTTAACTATTATGATACATATCTAGTGGGACACCTAAGTATATTTATAAGGATTTATATTGGAATGTATCTAATGATATGTCTAATTATGATTCAATGTTCAAAATAATATAATATTATTTTGGTAAAGAATAGTGAATTTTGTTCAATGAAAATACATCTCTGTTTGGATACAACAAGTGGATGTGGTTCTTGAATATAGGTTCCTAGGGGTAACAACTAAAAAAATGGCACATTTTGATTTATTCAATCATCACACAGTGGATGAAAATGGTCCATTATATAAACATGTTTTAACACTACCAAGGGATATTATTTTGAAATTAACTAATCCATTTAAACAAAACATGATAGATTTAAATATATGGAGACTACGAATGAAAACGTATAAACATAATGTGTCAGAGATTAAATATACAGTGTCATGATTTATACATACTATATGTTATTTTCATGATTATTTCATTCCCAATATGGTTAGTGTTTCAAAAACTATGCTATTGGTTTTAGTAAATGGTTGGAAGTCGCCAAAATCTTGTTAATGTATAATGTGATGGAAAATAAATTTATTTTTATATTGAGATAGTGAATAATATGGCTGATAGAATGACAAAACATTATAAGGTCAAAAATATTTCTGAATAAATAAGTCAGGCATGACATCCGAATGAGACATGTGGGGAAAGAAATTATTGTTATGTCTATAATGAGGTAATATCTACCTTCTTTTAGTTGGTCCTCTAATTCCCAAATTTATAATTAATGGAACGACACTACTATAATGTTTTCTTCCAACCTCTGGTGTTCAGAACATGAGATATTATATTTGTATATCTACTGTTTGGATGGAAAAGTAAATAAATGGTAAACTATTATCAAGAATATAACGAAATAGTATGAAATTTTACTACATATATTGGGATGATTTAATGAAATTATTATTCAATAAGTAAATTCCTAATATTAATTATATAAATATGGATAAGGAGTTATGTGATATAATGATGACGGATAATGAATTCATTGGTACCTACGAAGAAACATATTCAAGAAATGTGAGGCTCCCTTTTCATAGTGTCATCCGTCCTAGAATTTTTTTGTTTGTTTCATCAGTGGTATAAAACAAAATCATTGAAGGTAGTTATCCCATAGATTCATAAATATATATAAAGATATTGTTTTATTTACCATGATGGTGGAAATGGAGGTTTTATTATTGTATAAATATCATGATTTTGAAATGAATATAAAAATATATTTCAATGTCTAATATGAGAACCATAGGGATAGGATGATGAGTGTTACATTATGCTCAATGTATTGCAATAATGATAGAGTAAATGTTATCAACGGAACTAGTAATTGTATTTTTTTGGAAGGGATGTTTATTGGGGAATCAAATTCCAACATGATGAGAAAATGTTATTTATTGATCAAAATTTATAGAAGTCTCTATATAATGAATTCCCAAAATATAGTAATTCATGTTCAAGTAGATTAATTTTTTTGGGAATTAATTCCCTAGTATAGAGGATAATATGAATGATAATCCTAATGAACCTCTAATGTAACAAGAAAATGGGAGTCATATGCAAACACAACGGATGAAGTGAATTATGAAAATTATTGAACACTTTTTCTATGCTCCCTAGTTATGAATTTCATATCTAATTTTGTATAAACGAGTCCAATAATAATTTTTTTTTTCATCCATTAGTGAAATTTAATTTGATACACTCCCACGATATTAATTCTAGAATAATGAAAAAACATTTGATATTCTACTAAAACAAGGAAAAACTCATGCTTCTAATGACATTGTTTTTTTATAACAAAATATATTATATAATGAATTATGTGTGAATTAAATTTTGAATGTGTATATGTCTAAATGTATGACTTACATAAGATTTATTAATACCATCATGTGTTTAGGTGTTTCTGTATGATCATATTTTTCAATATAATTGAAATAATTTATAGGATTTTTGTAATGGGAGTTTATAAAGATTAAAAATATTTTAAGTGGCATTTATGGCAATTAAAATTTTTATTTTCTAATATAGAAACAAATTTCTTTAATGAGGAAGAAATTTACATTTTTTTGGATTATTATTAATGTTAATTGGGACATTTTCTTATATTATATTTTTTATGTTGATATAATAATGGGTCATGGTCAATCACCATATTAATTCATTCCACTTAATTGAAATTAGATCTGGTTTCTCATTGGATGTATTTACCCAAACCAAAATAAAATATGTGTTATATTTTCAATGAAAAAATATTAAATTTTATTTTACATTCTTCTATATTATACCTTGATGTTTATGTGAGGTATTCATTAATATCATGATACAAAGTTAAATTTCATTACATCATATCATCAACAGATAGGTGGTCATTCTGGGTGAATAATTCAAACCCTATATGATATGTTCAAATATATTCTTTCAGACTTCAATGGTTGTTCGGATCAACAACTTCCTCTAGTTGAACATACAATTGAAAAAATATTTCACCGAAGCATTTAATTGGTTAAATTTTAATCCAATTATATATATAATTATATAACCGCCACATACTACAAATGAAGATGTTTTGAAAACACTATTAGGACCTAGTCAAGATGATATAATGGAATATATGGTTAAATCAATTTGAAAAAATTAATTAAAACACAATTTTTTGTAAAAATATTTTATTAAATAATAAAAATGATAAACAATTTTATTTTGGTTATTTGGTCTCCCTATGAATTTTTTTATGGAATATGTATCGGTATAATTTGTTCCAGGTATATAGCCCCATTCAAATACATGATTGTATAGTGATAATATCTTTTTTGGGAGATTCTACCAAACATAAATATGTTTCTTGATGTGTTCCATTAATCTCTCATGATAAAATACATTCATAACTCATAACATACACAAAACATAGAGTTCATACCTATTTAAGAAGATCATTCTTATATTGAATGGATAGTGATGATTTTGGATCATATAGAGGAAGTTCTACATAACAACACCACTCACCTTGTAAAAGCTATAAGGTGAAACAACCAGTTTTAAGAAACTATATAAGAACATGAGGAAAATATTAAGTATAAGTATCCTAACATTTTTATCGTGTGGTTTAATAAAATTTTGGTGCGATATAATATAAACCCCAATGTTTTTTATGTTATTTTTTATGATTAAATTAGATTATAAGGATATATTTACTTCCAAGTAACACCATGTAAATATTCCAATAAACTACACCAAGTAAGGATTTTGTTACAAGAAACACCATGTAATGCTTTAATTACCAAAACCATTGAGTTGTATTATGTTACACATGATGCTATGTTTTAAAAAAATCATGATATATTATTAATATTATATAAATTTTACCATTATAACATAGATGTTAATCATAGTGATATGAATAGAAAAAAATAATTTTTATACTTTATGTATAATGGTTTTATAAAAATTATATTTATTGGTAAAAAAATGATTAATTTTTCGATAAAATCGTTATATGTTTGGAAAATATAATTATCTAAAAATGTTATTTCTATTTTTTTGAAAACAAAAATTATTTTTCAATCATACACAAATTTATTTTTAAAACAAAAAATTATATTGTTTTAAATCATTATTTCAAAATTATATTATGGTGGGTTTTACCAATTAAATAAAAATATTAATGTTTTGATGAATAGTCAACACACATTAATTATTAATTGAAAAACAGATTTTGATTTTAATTATTTATAAATTTATATTACACTTAAAAATATATTTAAATTAGCATTATATCATCAATATTAAAATTAATAAAACATATATTATATATAAAACTTTATATTGATTTTTATTATAAAATCATTATAAATATTTGAATATGATTTCTTTAAAAACCTACTTTCTCATCATGTCTACACAAATAATTCTAAATTTAAACTTTACACTTATATGATTGAAATTTAATAAATTAAATTAAATATTTGGAATAAAAAATAAATAATATATTATATCAATTTCAAAATTATTTCTTACAAAAATTAATATTGAAAACATTAAAAATTAATTACCTTGGTAAATGTAAAAAATGTGTTTATAAGTGATTAAATAAAAATATTATGTGATAAAATTTCATAATAAAATTTCTAAAATATAATTTATTCACATATTAAAACGTTGTAATTTATGATAATTGATAATTGACCATTATGGATCCTTTTCTATGAGAATAATTGGGTAAATTATTTTTTCAAACAATTATAAATGGTCAACTCACCTCCCATATAAAAGGAAAATAAATATCTTATTTTCCTTACAAATTTGACCCCTTGTGGTTTGGTAAATAACCACCTAAATAACATAAAAACAAAAAATTTAAGACTATAATAAATATTTTTTCATAAAAATATTCATGTAAGGATTTTTGGGCAAACCTAAATACGTTACCTAATGAAGAAGTAATGTTCTTCATAATTATTTTTTATTTTATTTCTTCCTGAAACTATTCAAATTATTATTAAAACATGATGATATAATATCATTAAAATATTACACATATGGATATGTTTTTATGTTATGTTTATTACCTACTACCATATCTGCTTCTGTCAAAAGGGTTACAAAATACAAATTTGTATGTATGGTGGACTACAACCTCACAAACCGATGTCATAAATTTTTTCCATAACTAAGTCACATGGTTGGGTATGATGATGGATATAAATTATATATAGTATATATATTGGATATTTAAACCAATAGATTAATTATATCATATATACCTTATTATTTTCTATTCTATATGGGAAATGAAAACATCTCTCATGTGTACAGGAAACTACCTCCATACGAAGGGATGTGATTTGTTCTTCAGTAAACATTTACATGGTAGATAATAAGGACAAATATATGTATTATAATTTACATAATAATTATATTAACTCAAGATAAATTAATAATAAAATTTTAAATATAATTATCCTTCTTACATTTCAATTCATTGTTAGATAATCACATCGTTCGTGTACAAGTAGACTACATCCTTCCATAAGTGATGTGACTCTATCTTTTCAAAAACCCACTACATGAATGATATGTATAATTATATTTAATTTAATATTAAACAACTTTTATATTTTTTAATAATAAAATATTACTTTCCCTTTACCTTAATTATAATCAATTATTGGAAATGTGACTCATGCATACGTACAACCTATTGTCTCTACGATCGTAACATACTTTATTTCTCAAAAAAATCACAATTAGAATTAGAACTATATTTCATGTATAAATAATAAAATAGGTCAGTATTTTTATTTGGAATATTTATGATCCATTATTAAATTTATAGGAAAAAAATAACAATTCAAAAAATATAGGAAAAAAATGTAGTTATCATAGGAAATGTGATTTTAACACAAAATTACGTACAAACTGGAAATAAATTGTCATATGTAAACAATATATGGAATGATTTATAAAATTATGGTTAAATAATAGAAATATAATGATGTTAAATTTTCTATATATTAGGTTCAAATTACTACATATGATGTAAAAACATAAGGTATCAAATATTCATCTCATTTTTTATGTGAGATACATGCCATAATAACTATGTTCTCATTTTATGTGTTGTATATAAATCCAATAAATTTATATTGTGATTATTATAATAAATGATTTTCTTATCTTGATATCAGTTTGAGTTTATCTATTTCATGGGTATGTGGTTCAAAATGTACCAAATCTGTAAGGGATTTATATATCAATTTTCCTTTATCGAGTCATATGTTTATTTTATACGTGTCTTTTTTGAGTACGTTGTGTAAATGAAAACCCTAATACTAATAATATGATGAATATATTTATACATGTGATATTTTATGTTTAATTAATTTATATTATTTCATGGGGATAATGTTTCAATGTTACCAAAGTGGTATTGTTTTGTGTTTTATTCTCTCCATTTATCACAATTATTATGAAATATGGTTTTTATTATTGAATCTTTTGATCCATATCCCATGAAAATCATTAATGTTTTTAAAATGTTTATGACATGAGAAAAAAATTGATTTATTTTCTTCTATTTATGTAATCATATGTTTAAAATAATGTTTCAAAGAAAAATTTAATTTCATTATCTCTTCAAGAAAAACTATATTTTTCTTCCAAAACAATGTTTAAAAAAACTATTTTAAAAACCATTTTAATGGTATGTGATTGATTTTTTAAAACAAAATTACCCATGTTTCAATTTTTTTTAAATTACAATTCCCATATTGATTTTACAAAACATTTTAATGGAATATTTGTATTAATGTGAATGACATGAATAAAATTTACTACAATCATGATCATTATTTTATTTGAATATGACATTTTATGTTTTTATGGGTTTTTTAAATGAAATTTATTTTCATTAAAATTGACATTTTTAAAAATTGATTTTGAAATAATAGTTACCTTCTTTAATGTTCGATGTGACCATTCAAAATTATTCTCCATATATGATGATATCTGTTGAAGTAAATTGTGATCTTATTGGCATTTTAACCATGAATATTATTAATATCATGTATTTTAAAGGGTTATCCTGAAAATTAATTTATGAAAAATGTTTCTCTATATCATGGTATACCTTGATTATATTTTTATAATACCCAATTTGTTTTCAATGTGCTATTCAATGATTAAATGATTAAATGATTATGAAACATGTCTCTTTTTAAAAAGATGTGATATTATTTAATGATTATTAGACCCATTTAATTTCATATGTTATAATATGATGAAGAAATTTTATCTTATGACACACATATATATGATTTTCATTATGTGGTGGGGGGGACCTAAATCTCCAAAAAATGCATTTTATAATGATTAATGTTAAATGTGTTCAAAATAAAATCTTGATGTTATACAAACCATTATTCAAGAGGGTAAATGGGAGGCTATACTAATCCCAAAACATGTGGGTACATGGTTGGTTTTCCCATTCTCAGAACAAGATGGTACATGTGAGGTTATCCAATGGTCAAAGTAGGTAAACATATGATTATAACATTCCATCATGTTATTAATTACATGAATATATCAATAAAAAAAATATTCTTATGTGAATTTCAAAATACAATTCTATATGACAATGTAATTCTTCCATTGGACATGTTATTTTATTTCCTTATCATTCGTGTCTTATGAATTTCCAATATTTATACCATGTCTCGAGATTATGATCATTAATTTGTAGTGTATAGTAATGAAATGTTATAATCATGTTATCATACACTTATGCTTGTGTTATTCTTATATATCTCACCTTTTTTCCCTTACCGAGCATCTAAGATCACCCTTTTATTACAATTCCCAAGGTTATCACGAATGATTTTATTTAAGAGTACTAAATGAGAATATCATTATGGGATACATTGAAGATCAATATGGAAATTAGAATATTGTGATCCAGGTTTCAAAATTCACTTAACTATTAGGTTCGTTAGGAAATGGATTGGGTAATTTAATTAATATTCTTCTAAAAATTTGTAATATCCATGTATTTGAATCCAATACCATAATAAATGAAATATTCATCTTATTAATTAAATTTTAAATTATGGGTCACCTTGGCCATCAAGTATTTTTCCCCTAATGTTATGATTTATTTTATAATGTATCCTATATTTTTAGTGAAAATATTGTATGATTTTGATTGTCAGTGGGAACATATCTTTTTATTACATTCATATTTGAGATACCAAGATATAGTATGGCCTTATGAACTTGGGTTTTCTCCCTTGTTTTTAGTGGGTGATTGTTTATTTTATGTTATGATATCTCACTTTTAAATGATACAAATGCATTAATTATAGAAGTAGGAGGTTATTGAAACCACACTCTATTACTCTAGTAAAATGTGATGATATTTCTAATGATTTCATGATTTTAGTGCATTTCACCAATATTCATAACATTATGATATGGTGGGTTATTGATAAATTAATTAATCCAAACAAATTTGTTCTATTGAGCAGTAATCTAATGTATCATATTTTAGTAGCATTCTATGTCCAGGATGTTGTAAACATTCATGGAGTTATATTGACCAATGTTCTTAATCATGAACCAAACAATAGTTCCTAATTATTAATGTTAAAACGAATTAATGGGTTCTTATCTTAATTTGATCATGGCGTGTAATCCTTATATGGATAGATTGTCTGTATATATTATATAGATCATTGTGGATTTGATCTAAGGATATGTGCTACATTTTCCTGGATTATGGTAGACGAACCATCAATTGGCTGAATTATTATATTATAATGTTTCTATTCCTGAGAAATATGAAACTATTCATTGATTTATATATGAAATTATGCCAGCCCATCATTGTTGAACAGATTTGGTAGATCATTTCTTATTAGGATCTGTCCTCATTCAAAATAAAATAGATAATGGTTATTTTATTTTGAAAACATTGGTGTGAATATATACTCTCTAGAAATCATATACCATCATTTTTCATCATCTATTTGAGTTTTTATCTAGTGTTCATGTGTCTCATATGATATATAATAGATAGGAACATCATTGGTTGGGAATGCATGGAATGATTAAACCATATTATGTCATTCAATTTCAGATCATAGTGCATCGTAATATGGTTGATTAACTGTTAAATGTTTACTTTCATTTGACCTCCAATAATGATTAATTTCTCTTGTTAAGGATGACAAAATATATTTAAAATTCATCTCATATTGTTTGGTGAAATATTATGGATTTTAAACACAACCCTAATATTTTTGAGAATCTATTTTTTGTTATCTATTATCATAACAAGCATGGAAATGTAAATATATCCCTTTAGACACTATGATATGTGAATTTGGTTTCAATATCCATAAGACATAGGAGCGAGAAGCCATGGCGAGGGGGGAGTTTCCTCAACTATTTTTGAAATTCAAGGCATGAAATAAATCTAGATACAATGTGTTTCATAGTGTAGAGTAATATGAAACCTCCATGTCATTTTAAATTTGGAAATTTTCTATTTATTATTTTACACCCTATAATTTGATCCATAGTTGTTTTCCTTCAGTGTATATAGATATTTTAGGGATTAAAATGTAAATTATAATTATTTACCAGGTCAACACATAATGTAAAATATCCCAAAGGCAATACTATGGGTTAAATGGGATCCACTACAACATAGGTATGGGTGTAATGTTGTATAGGCATGGGGTCCCAAAAACCTTGGATCTTCCAAATTTAAACAATCAATTCCAAACATTGTGGTCACACCATAGGGGTGTATTTAAGTGTACATCACATCGCTCCCCGAGAGGTTTCACAATATATTGGGATCTATGGGGAATATTGTCAATATTCCTATATTGTATCTCCAACATGACATAATATGTGATACAAATTAGAAGTGGCCCAATATAGGGGCTCAATGCCATAGTCATAATAATAATATCGCAGAACCTTTTCCCTATATTCTTAATTAATTAGAATTTACCACTATACCAAATTTAATTATAACCAATTCCTTCCATATTTTCATTTCAATATCATGATATTGAATCCACATATGATCCTCCTTCCTAAATATTTTAACCTTTCCTGATTATTTAATGATTTAAGTGTAAATCTAAAATATTTGTAATGGTTTTATATGATTTACATATTTATTATTTCATCAACCCTTTCTCATCCCTAATTCTATTATTTCAAAGACCAAAATTCCCAATGGGTATATTCTTAATTTTAATAATGGGTATTTAATATAATTCCTAATTTATTTAGGGTCTTTATTGTTTCTTCCCTTATTCCTTATATTTTTAATTTTTCGTGATGAGTTTTCTCATATGATAAGGTATGTTTCCCTTTAAAACCAATATTTAATTTACAAAAAATTATTTAATGTATTAAATTTAGGTTAAATATATTTATAATGTATAATGTATAATTTTATATGTATTCTTATTTATCGTGAAATATGAGTGATGTAATGGTTTTAAGAAAATGATATATTCAATGTAGTTACTTTAAACCCCACTTTCTTTCACTCTAATGGTTTGAAAATTATTCAAAAAAATATTTTTATCATAAAATGAAATTATAACTATATATTTAAAAAAATAATGGATTTATGTTGATATTAATTTAAATCTAGAATGTTGACTAAGTGATTAATATAATTAATGTTTTTCAGTTAGTATTAAAATGTTCCATATGGGAGTCCAGTCATGCATATGGTTAAAATGGATGGGTGTCTACCATGTTAAACTTTTGTTATTTTTAGGGTGTTTGGATCATATAGATTGACATTCAAAGGGATATATACTTTATATTTGGTGATAACATATTAGATCCCATAATTATTATGTATACATATGTCAACTGGTACTCATTGAGAAAATCATAGTTGAATTTGGGCTCAATGTTAGTGACCCTTGAGTGAATGTTGTAATTTTCTAGCCAGGTTATATTAAATTACATTTTTACCCTTATTTTGATTTGGTGAGGTTGGTTATTACATGTTTCCATTAGTTATTTAATATATATTCATTTCCATAATTATCCTATGGAACATTCCGTGATTATTAAAAACTAAAGGATTAGTGAAAAGTTTATCAAAATAGGTTTTCTTATGAAATAATGACAGTATTTCAATTATATGTTTCGAAACAAGATCTAATGGAATAAAATTTGAATTATGTTATTTATATTGATGATGGTGTCTTATTATGATTTCCCCGTGCTATAAATATCCATTTTAAAATATATTTATGTGGTTTTGTAGGAAACAAGTATTGGAACATGAGTTTTTTCTTCTAGTGGCTCTCCAAGAAGTTCATCACCATTAATCACATGATTTATAGTGATTAAATGGGGTCATGGAGAGTTTTTATTGTAGTTTATTTGGAAAAATTTATATGTGGTGGCACTTTTAGTGATTGTGGATTATTCGACATTGATTATATTTCGGTTTTAACATGTATTTATATTATAAAGATAAATTTAATTTATCTTCTAATTTGATGGATTTTTATTATTCTAATATTTATTATCCTTTCATTTATTTATGTTATTTATAATTATGTGTTGAAACCGATTTGTGGTTATTGGTTTTTAATGGTTAAATCACACTAATAAATAAAATATTGTTTTTGGGAACTATTTTCCATCATAGTGTGATTTATAAATCTTCTCAATCATTGTGAAGGTTATGTTTGATTGATGATTCAATTCAAACTAGGGTGGTTAACTACATGATTCCTAATAATTTTAATTTTATGTTCCCTAAATATATATATACTATAATAACCAAGTCATAAATGTTGAGATTTATTATTATTGTCCAATCTACTTATGGATATCACATGGTTGAAGATTAAAAAGATGCCCAACCAATAGATTCACCCATATAACATAAAGATGAAAAATATAGTGTTTTTTAAAACTCTAATGTATGTGAATCAATATTTTATTGAGTATTCCACTTGGGTTTTCATGATTCTCCTATTTACTCAAAATATACTTACCAATGACTACCTCAAGGACTAATGATAAAAGAAAGTCATGAAACATAACATTAGATTGAATATTTCTCTGATTTTTTTGATGACATATGATTTCAATTATAATAAGACAGTAAAGATCTAGATCATTATGGTGGGACGTATTAGTATGTGTAGTTATACCATTTCTATAATAATGTGTAAAAATTCAAAAAATTTAGGAAGTATAAGTGTAAAAATGCTCGAAGGGGTAGTTGTGGGAGTGTTGAGTGTTCGAATTGCCCTAATGCTCTTGATCCAACTCTATTTAAAGCTTTTATATTCTTAAAATATGTGTTCCATGGGTGGTCTAAGTGTAAGATTATGAGGATGCAAATAACATCCTTTAGCGTGGGTGAATAGGTCTTTTACTACTATTTTTTTAAAACTCCTTCCAATAGATAGAAATGATAGTTATACATATACTTGGGTATTTAATGTGTAATCATATTCATCAATTTATATAGAATTTCATTCCTAAACATGGTAAGAAAAATATTCAGATGAAGGGGGTTCTCATCATTCAGAAGAATATTAGAGTGTAATTGAGTCAATGAACATATTTCATTCAAAAATGAATTCATAATCTAGTCCAAATAAATATTAGAGGTTATATACTTAATTCATTATATTTGTTCAATTACTTTTTTACTTCACATTTTCACATATCATAGAATGTGATTGGGTATTTTGGGATTAAAATTTAATTTGATTCCTTATGTGATGGACCCCTACACTATATTGTTGAAGAATGATTAACATGGATGTAGGTATCCATCAACTCATGTGATGTTTTACAGTTTTAAATCATGGTGGACTCTCTTATAATTAATCCAAATATAATTGATCTAATATTATATGGGATGTTGATGATCATCTCCATATATCTTGTAGTCAAATATCATCATAAGGTTACATTCCTTTCTCCTAATGGTAACACTAAATTTTTTTAGGTGAGTGGGATCCTATAATTGGTAGAGTATGACTTATAATTTCATATTTTTGGATGATATCATGTCAAATGTGAAGTATTATCTTGAATATTGATTATAGTATATTAGGATATATGCTTCATGTGGTGGTGTGAATGGTAACCTCAAATATTTCATTATGATTTGTCTAGTTATAACTAAAAAGAGAGGTTGAGTAATTTATTAAATTTCTTTCTAATAAATTCCAAGTATCATTTACATTTTATCGAATGTATCTATATATTATGATGTGATTGAGATAAAAATTTGTTGTCCATATGAAAATGTTTGTCATGTAAACCGGTATGTCACCATCAGAAATCCTTGTATTGTTTAAAATAGAATGTTGAAGAAATTATATTCCATATTATAGATTTCCAAAAGGATATACTAGTCACTATCAATAAAAGAAAATAATTTCCTTAAAATGATGCTCTCATTATTCAAATCCAGAGAGAGAGAGCTGTTTTTTGAGATTGAACTCAATTTTTTATGTCAATAGTAGAGAGTGAATAGAGATAATATTTCTATGAATTATTTTTGGACTAGGATAAAGCCTTAAGAATATATAGTTATTTTATTTGGTCTTATAAAAACACAATTAATTTTTCTGTAATTGGTATGTTATATCATTCTTTAATAGCTAAAAATAATTTCATGGTGTTTTTAATTTATATATTGGTTTACTTGAATATAACAAATAATCATGAGAATCATTTACCTTTTTTTCTAAATAATTTTTTGTTAATGTAACCTAGAAAACAATATCCCAAATATCTAATTATATAATATTTACATAATATTTCTAGGTTATTTTGTATATGATAATGGAATCATCATGTACCTCAACATGATTCACCTGACGATATATTTTGAGGGACCCTATAATTTCTGTGGGAGTAAATGATTTTTAATATTAATCATATATTTTAGATGATTCATTCAGAACATATCTATGCACACACCTCGCTTGATGACCTTAAATAAAATGGGGGATAATTTTGAATGGATTCAGAAACTCTAGTACTACTAAAAAAATTAAAATAATATATAATATGATTTTATTTTGTTCTTATTAAACATACTTTAGTCTATAATGTGTTTTTATATGTATTAAGTATCTAATTGGGAATAGTTTTAGTGATGAATGAAAATTTTATTGTATAGGGTTCATACTAGTTACACCATGTTGAAAAAAATTACCCCACTCATAACCTAAAACAACAATTGGTGGGGGAATTCATCATATAATTTTCAATACTATCACTTTGAAGAGAAGTTTATAATGTTTGGAAATTATAAATTTATATTTTAAATATTCTCTTAAATATATATTGGGGTATAACAAATACTCTATGAAGAGTATATTTGTGAATTTGATATGGATATATCTTATATGCTTAGAAATTTGTATTTGGTTACCAATAATCTTATTGAAAACTTCAGACTATAGTTTGGAAGGATTCTAAGGAATTTATTTTTTTGAACCTTCTCAATAATTTTCCTACAGATAGAAATGATTCAGATAATCATGAATATTTATATATTTTGTAAAACACACATTCAATGGATGACCAAATTTTAAAATATAATACATTGAAAATTAATTATTATTTGATAAATAAAATTTAAAATGGATAGAAGAATGGAGGTTATTAATCTTTGTATCTAGGTAGAAGAATTTTTTACTTGATATTCATTGTGATCCATAAATCAATGGAATTATTGATAACTAAGTATGTGAATCATTCTATTTGGGTTGTCCATCATGGTACAATTAAGTATTTTTGTAGCCTCATTTAATGATATTAGTTACTATGAATAATGAAAATGATATAAATGTTTATTTTAAATTACATCTAATGTTAAATAATGAATTATATGAATTATATGTTTATGGTATTTTCACATCATCACCAATTATTTTGTGGAAATGTGATGATATTTCCATTAATTACATAACTTTGTTGCCTCAGACATATAAAGGAAAGAACACCATTTAAGTAATTATCATTTAGTTTATAAAGAATATGAAATTGGGGATATGATGGAGAAATATGACAGAGGAGAGGTGGTAAACACTTCTAAGTTAAACACTTCTAAGTTAAACACTTTTGTGAAATCAAATCTAGTTGAAATTGCTATATCAAAAAAAGATAATGAGTACATTGGGAATAACGAGTTATTTCTATATTCCTTGAAACCAAAAATGGTGTTTCATGTGATTAATTATGTTTATATACTGATGAATAATTTTTCATATGCAATGAAATAGACATCCAAACTCACTATAATGGAATTTTATGGAACCCCATCAGGATGGATCATCAAAAACAGAAGAACAACTCTTTCATCATGAAATCTTGAAGGGGTGGAAGAATGAGTTCATATATGATGTAATTCCATCATTTAAAATGTTCTCATTCTAAAATGTAATTAATAATCAATGTGAAATGATCTAAATTGATGTAATTTTGTGGATATGGGGTTTTGAGGATTGGAGGATGAAGATAATGGGGAATCACTATTACCATGTGATATTACCCTCTAATTATTACAATTGTCTAGCATAGTGAATTGTATAAATTCAATTGAATCCTTTTTTCCTATAGATATTGGAATGGGATATAAATTTTTAAGTTGATGAGTTATGTAATTTTCATACACAAAAATGTATTCACATCTATATATTGAACAACCTATACTGGAACCCACGAGTCCTCTAAGATATAGCCCCATCTTTTGGGAATCTAATTTGGATGAAAAAAAATTGTAACTCAAGAATTAGGCATTCATCTAGGTTCATTATTTAGGTTGACATGTGTTATAATTGGATGGATAATGAGGACATATGTTCGTGGGATTATAGTATTAGTAATTCCATTCAATATCAATGGAATCTTATGTTTTGTATGAGTGGTATATTATTTTAGAATCACACATCAGAATGCAAGAGAGACATAAAATTTCAATTATATAAGTTAAGGGGCCATGATGACTCTTCTAAAAGAATAAGTATTAATAAATATAATAAAATTTAATCACATGATAACGTAATGTATGTAACCAATAATTAGATTAATTTTTGTATTATTGGGAATGGGAAACTAATAAACATTCATACTAAAGCTGTTAACACCAATGAGTTGTTAGAATAATCTTCAATGAATGAGAAAATCATGTTACATGGTGACATTGTATCTCTTATTGATGTCATTCATGTTAAGGTCATGATAAAACATTAGTTTTTTTACAATCTAGAGATATATTGACTATCTAAATTGGAAGATCAAGTTAATGATGTGGGACATGATGAAAAAAATATGATATTGTAAAAATGGTACCAATGGTGAGAATATTCTAGTAGGTAAAATCCCATGAAAGAAAGATTACAATGGAGTATCTAGTGAATCGTAAAAGTTACTGACAGGGGAAGGATATCATAAACATGGATTTGTTTGGATACCCACTACAAATAATTAATGGGCTCTCAATCAATGTGTGGGACACTCTTGAAATACAGTGACAGAATCACTAGACATAAAATAATCTACTTGGAAATTACTAAGATTCAAAGATAGTTTGGGTAGTATTCTAGTATAATTGAGAACTATAGACAAATCTCACAATTCTCCTCTGTGAAGGCTACTATGAAGAGGATTATCACAGGAAAAACCATTGAGTCCATGGAATCATGTAACTTGTTTACCTCACTAAGGGGTATATTTTTGGATGATGAGGCTACGGAAGAACATCATTATGGGAATGAGTATGATATGAATGAGAATATTTATAAATACTATAATGTAACTAATGATTTATATACTCTTGAAATTTGTACAATGGAGGGAAAAATTAAACAATTCTTCTATAGGATGGAATAAAAGAGAGGGAGGTAAGAAAGGAAAAGCTCATGGCGGTAGGAGTCAAAAATTAGGGACAATAAAAAGGTGTAGATCCCTCAAGAAACTAATATATATTACTGGAATATACATGTTCTAGATAATACCTAATGGCTAAAGACCCGAGGCCTTATATAATGTCTAACGAACCTAAGCTTATTTGTATTTTTGAACCAAAAATGATATTTGGAAAATGGAAATCATTTATGTGGGCCTCTCTTGAATAAAATGTTTTTTTTATAGAAATAAACATCCTATATAAATGGATCATATAATATCATCATGAATATAAGAATTAATATAATAACTATCAAAAAAATAAGAACAATACATCTTTTGTCATGTCACCACATTGTGAGGAAGTTTGTGTATATCGTTTGTTTTTCAATCCACTTCATATAATATAATAATGAGGCTGTGTTAGGTTCTTGGGGAATCCTTTAAAAAAATAAAGAAAAAATGGATGGTAATTGGTGAAATTATTGATTTCATAAGTCCTGAGGAAATAACTTGGTCAAGACATAAAAAACATAATTGAAATTATCATATTTCCTTCATCATTGTAATATTACCTAAGTAATAAATTGATGATGTAGTTTTACCCTGGAACAGATATACATGAAATGGGATACATGAATGTAAGATTAATTTCATTTTGAAAAAATACAGGAATGAGTTGATGTAAATGGAGTCTCAATATACACTCTTCCAAAGAATAACTCCATTCACAATCCAATTTTTTTGAGATCTATCTAATCACAAGGTTAGCGAATCTCCCATTTTGATTCAATAATGGATGTCGCATCACTCCAATATATATGGAGATTGTTGTAGAGGATTGGCCAATACTTCTATTTTGATGTAATTAGTACATTTTTGGTGAGAAATTAACATTTAATAAAGGATAAAAAATTTAATTGAGAAAAAAATTGTTCTCGAAGTTGGATCTTGAGATCAAGGAGACTAAAAGGAAGATTTATAAAGGACAATTCCATAACCTACAACAAACTACCCCTTATATAGAGGAATATATCGTTCACTCAAAGATGTATGACATGATCACCATTAAATAAATACTAGACTGTAGTCTTCTGAATAGAAATTTATTAAAGGACATGGATCAAAATTCAATGTTAATTCACAGTCTATATAAGTATAATATAATATGAATGAGTAATAATTCCATGAGTATTGAAAAAAGTATATACCCATTTTAATATTAAATTTCTATGGTAGTTAAAGATTTCTTTTAGAGTGTGTACAATGATGGTGGAGTGGATAAAATATATAAAATGGTTGATTACCTAACCCCTTTCTAAAATGTGTCGGAGAACTATGATCTAATAAGAGCAGATTCCAAGGAAGAAATCAAAGTGTCCATATTCTCTCTTAACATGGATAGTTCTATGGGCCTACAAAGTATCTCTAATAATTTTTTTGGGATGTGGTATAGAATGATATTGCCAATGTAGTTAGGGAATAAATTTTTTAGTAATTCCTTCTTCCCCTGTTGAATTAATTACATTTTTATTGAATTTATTCCAATGAAATAAGGGTAAATTGACATTAACAACATTAGTACAGTTTCAATTTGGAACATGATACCTCAAATTATTAGCAATATTCTTATGACTAATTTAAGATGAATTATTATGGATCACATCACTATAAATCAATTTTGGTTTTTCCCTTGAGGAAACATTAATAATTTCTTATTTATAGCGTTCGAGAGTGCGAAACTAATGAATATGAAGACATTGTGGGGAGTTTTCACTAAAGATTGACATCTCCAAGTATTTTCACATATTAATGAGGGATTTTATGATTGCTTTCCTCATGATATATAGATTCTCTGATATATTCATTAAAATGGACGCCAACACTGATATATCAACATTGTTATTCATTGTTATCTTTAGATCACCCATTGAGGTTTTTTCATGTACCATAGGAGTTAGAGATGGGGGCTATAATGAACCATACTTTTTGAATAATATTTTTTAATAAAAATGTCTGTTATATTTTTGTTTACTTGAAAAAAATATTTACTTTTATTAATGAAGTTTGTATAATTGAAATGTGATTATTCGGTTCTTATTGTTATATGATAATTGGTCAATATGACTATTGGGAACTATACTATTAACATTAAAATTATTAATTATAATTATAAATAATAATGGATGTTATTGTAGAAAGATGAGGCGATGGCATCATCTAGTAGTCTCGAGATATTAAGGCCCATTTTTTCGGAGCATGGGAAGGGGGTGGAATCCCTAAGATTTGTAATGGACCTATCCCAAGATAAACATCAACACATTAATATCTAATGTAATCACTTATAGTATATGTTCATGTTGATAGAATTCACCACTCGAGAAATGTTTTCTGAGCCACCCCAATATTCTATCAACATTCCAAAACTTACAATTATGTTCTATGTGAGCATTATAATTAGTTATGTAATGGGCATTAGTTACTCTATGTAATCCCCTGGTATATTTAAAATTATTATTTCACTATTCCTATATTATGATTTCCATTAATTAAGAAAAATTTGATACATTGATTTTAGAAGTAAAAGTTTTACTTTTTAGATATTTCTCATGCATAGAGAATTATTATGGTAAAATAAACTTCATTTTTGAATTTCAAATGTCATAATTAACATAGGATAGATTTTTATAAGTATTCTAATGAAGTTTCAATTTGATGAATAGTGTTTAATGAACAATGTTATCTTACGAATAGTATTTGATGAATAGTGTTTTGATGAATAGTAAAAAAATATTTTGTTATTAAATAGCATTTTATAGGAAATTGGTTTCAAAAAAATGATATATGATGTTGTAATATGGGTGAAAAATGTTGTTCAATAAGATCAAAATAAAGTTTCGGTGAAAAATAACTTTACCCTTTAGAATAGTAATATTACCCTTATGAATGCTAATTTTACCAATGGAATAATAACATCACCTATGACTGTATAAATGTGTTTTAGTCATTGTATATGGTAATGTTATACAATTATATCATCCTATAAGTAAATAAATGTTATAGTAATTATTAGTTATTTATTACTATGTTATTTATTTTATTTTATTTAAAATGATATTATTTTTTATAAAATAGATGTCAATTGTTAATTCCAAATTTTGAAAAATGGTTAGGGAGAATTGTTTGCAATTTTATGAAATAGTTTTATTTTTGGTAATAAGTAATAATATGATTTTGTGTTTTCAGTAAGTTCAAGGAAATCATAACAATGACATAATGATGTGGTGGGTAGGATAAGATTCTGCTCGACCCATATGTATTAAAATATAATATGAGGTGTCCCATGTGGGAAATATTAGGGGAAAATACCATGGGAAATCCAGTAGTTTTTGAAAAAGCCCTAATGTGGTGTCCATAAAAAATAATAATATATTTCATCACTTTTTCTATAAATACCCACCCATTCCTTCATTTACAATCATTTAAAAATAACTATCCACCATTTTAGGGATTTATAACCTACCAAGGATCCTCCTACGGTTCCCTCAAGCCTAATGGTTCTGATACTATATGTATATTCAATTATGGAAGAGAGAACCTTTTCCCATTTCTTTTTAACATTTTCAAAAACCATGTTTCATAATCATTATGATGTAAAATATTCTTGTCAAAGTCACTCTATTTTTCTAATAAAATTATCTTCTTTTATTTATTTGAATGCCAAAAAAATTTAATTTCTAGGGGTATTCATCATTACATAAAAATGATTTATATTATTTTGGAATCAATATACTTAAAACCATCTTTCCATTTCGTTGGTTTATAAATTACATAATGATCGCGTTTTAAAGTACTTATTAAAATGTTATGATTTTGATATGAAACCCATTTATTTTGTTCAAATTGGGATATTTATGGAATAATTAATTATTATCTATGTGGATCACATAAAAATAAATACATAATAAGGGGGTTCTTGATATTTTTTCAATGCGTTCTGTAATGAAATTAATATCTATAGATGACATGTTTTACATTAGCTAGGTGAATAACCTCGGTATGTTTTATTACACATTAAGGGTGGAAAATGGTGATATTCTTATGAATTCCAAAATTAAATGTTGTAGCCACATATTCATGTAATGATTTATGTTCATCTTATTATGATATTCCTCTATTTATATTTCTCAAGTCATTATGTATTTCATCACATTCTTATTGTTATCAAAAGTTAATGGTTTCCATTATTTTCCCATAATTGGAATTCTCCTCACACTCTATTTTGTAGTATGTCCATAGGTTATGAGATGTAGTATTTGAATTTAGGATTAACTTATGATGAATCCTTAAATGTGGATTCTAAGATTTTTTTTATTTTATTATCTTATGTATATTGTTTTCGAGACACGAAACATTAAATATTATCTATTTGTCAAATTTAATGAAAAGTAATGTAATTAAAAGGTGGGATTCCATAGTTGGTATCAAAGGATATTTTTTTTATATGGAAATTAGGATATGAAAAATTTTGGAATAAACCTATAGAAAAAATTAAATATTGAAAAAAATATTGGAATATGGGTGAAATGTTATGTATGATGTTTATAAAATAATAAATAAATGTCTGGATATTAACAATTGGATGTGGCTCTAGCCGTGTTGTATCTTGGGGTAAAACCTGAAAAAACTAGTTTGAGCTAGACTCAAATGGAATCTGGTGAATGACAACATGCCTTGCTTCACTCCTTGATTAACGATCCATGGGGATATGTTGGGTTAATCACATTCTTTTTTTGAATCATTATGAAGTAGTTATAAGAAATGAAGTTTTTGATTCTGAATAAATTTTTTAAGAATAATGTTTAAAGATATAAAAATATTTTAGAGTTATATGATTTTTAAATAAAACATGTTTCTCATTATGGTTTTCTTCTTTTATAAAATTTCTGGATATATGAGGAACCGTCAAATGGTGATCGTGATTGACCATGCGCTGACGGCCCCCAATAGAAGATGGAAAAATGATTTCATGGGAATGGTGAATAAAATGTATCATGATACGTGATATAAATAGAATCATGCCGAGAGACTGATATCCCCATGAAAGGAACAATATTCTACTAAGTCCTTGATGTGTCAATGACCACCAACATTCAGTGGATCTACCAACCCATTGATGTAGGAATAGTGTATAATCTATATATAAATGATCTTTTCGGTACATTATTGTTATAAAAAAGATAGTTTCAAATTCATTCATTACCTCTTATAGGGAGAAGTTGATTAGTGGGGGGAAATTATTAAAAAAATTAGGGTAAGATGTGAGATTGAATCTACAGAGTGTAAAGTGTTCTGGGGGATCTTATGCATTACATATTTTCCTCATTTAATGGGAAGAAAAAATGAAAATGAATTTTCTCGATTTGAAGTAGATGGAGAATGATTCTGTGGGAAACAATACGATGAACATCACAAGACATTCATTTTACACCCTAATATATTTCATGGATCCTAATGTGAAGGTTGGTAGATTCCTTTGTGGATTAAGACCTCATGTTCGGAATAATATATCAAAATGAGACTATGATAGCAATGAGGAGATTGTGCGGAGTGTTATGAAGGTTTTTATTGATTTTGGTGAATCAAAGTGGTATAAAATGTAGAATGAATATAAGAGATCAATAGAGCTATTATTGGGGAGGATATCTGATCTAGGAATATGTGAAAACCCAAGGAATCCTCCCATGTGTAATTAATGTGGGATAATGCATTCAGGGAACAACCTTTTCAGGAGAGGGAAGTGTTACAAGTGTGGAAGAGAAGGCAAAATTTCTTGTAATTTTTATAGGGAGGTGAATCATGATCATCCTTGTAGTGATGATAAAGAGAATACGGTTAAATCCCTGCATGAATTCGAACGATTCGTGTTTTTAAAACATGGGTACTTTTCGAATCACCGTCTGAATCCATGGGTAGTGAGGGGAATCACTATCAGCCTCAACATATTCCAAGGGAGAATGTTCATGCGTTTTTATTCATGACGGTTTAAGTTGAAGCTCTAAATGATGTTCTAGAATGTACCCTTGGTGTTCTCTCAAAGCTAATAAGTAATTTGGTTATTTACGTTTCTACATAATCCCTTATTTCTTCCACGTTTGAAAATAATATAGAATCAATTCATGAACTGATACAAGTAGAGTTATCAGTCAAGCCTCATATATCGATTATCCGACCATCAACAGTGTTTACAAACAATAGTATTTCTAATATTAATTATAATATTATCAAAAATTTAGTAGTTATTACCATGTTAGAAATAAACATTATACTAGGGATTGACTGTATTTCAATGTACACTACAAAGAAAAAATGTAGAAGCAAGGAAATTTCAGTAGTCTTGAATGGAAAACCTACATTTATCATCTAAGGAGATATAATTTAAAATGATATTTTTCTTTAAGTTCCTCATGTAGCCTACTTTATGGAGTTTATTGGTGAATAAAAAGAATAAAATGGGAGTATAAGTAAATATAATGGTCCCATAGTTTAAGAATACATTTACATAACTCATGAGGAGGTAACTCGACGTCCCCCATAACGAGAGGTAGAGTTATCTATTGAACTCATACCAGTTTCTCAACCGATATCAAAAACCCTATATAGAATGGAAAATATGGAGCTATAGGAATTAAAGAAAAAACTCCAAGAACTTTTTGAAAAGTGTTTTGCCCAACCAAGTGTGTCTCCTGGGAGAGATCATGTTCTTATTGTAATTAATATGGATGGATCAATGTTGATTTGAATTGATTATATAGAACTAAAAATGATCAAAATGAAGAAAAAATATCCTCGTGAAAAAATTGTTGATTATTTGACCAGCTTTGTGGGGATCAATTTGTCACCTATATTGATTGATGATCTGGTTATCATAAATTGACGATGATGAAAGAAGAAATTAAAAAAACTGATGAAATAATCATTATAAGTTTGGTGTTATGCACATCATATTAAGTGGTGAGCCTTCTATTTTTATAGATTTCATGAATATATTCTTCAATTTCTTCCTTGATAACGATGTTGTTGTCTTTATTGATTATATTGGGATATATTCCAAAATTCAATAGGAGAATTAAGTTCATATAGTGGTTATAATTGAGACTCTGAGGAAGGAAAGGTTATTAGGAAGGATCTGAAAGGGTTGGTTTGGGATACAAAAGTTTTCTTCCATGGGTAACATTATAATGAGTGATAAATCTCAGTTGACCCTAAAATGAAAAAGGTTGTAGAGGAATGAACTCATCCAATAAAATTATTTGAAATTTTAATTTTCCTTTTATTAGTGGGATATTATATGAATATTGTGAAAAAAAATTCACAACAATATATTCCATTAACTAAGTTAACATGAGAAGGGGAAAAGTTCAACTGGACAAAAGAGTGTGAAGAATGTTTAGATTGGTTGCATCACCTATGTTAACTCAAACCTCAAGAGTAGACAGAATCGTTAGTTTTAGTGATGCATCTCTGAAATAGAATGTGTGCGTTCTCAGGAAAAATGGCACGGTGATTTGTTATGCATCTCAATAGATCATGAAAAATGTGAAAAATTATCCTACACATGATCTAGATCTGTTGTGGTTCTATTTTCAAGGAAGATATAGAGGAACTATCTTCATGGGGATAAGTGTTATATGTACATAGAACATCAATGATTGATATATATTTTCTCACAAAATTAATTGAACATGATACAAAAAATATTTTTTGGAAATTATTAAATACTATGAATGATGAACTCATTATCACCTCAGATGAAAAGACAACGTTGGTGATGAATTATGTAGAATACAACCAATTGTGCAAGAAATGATGATGATTAAAAAATATCCTTCGATTAGTGACCCAATAAAATTGGAAATTAGAAACGTTATGTAAGGGACATCATCAACCCAATCCTATTTACATTCTCAACCACCACTAATTTGGAAGACCATGAAATCTCAAAAAAAGATCCTTTGTTACAAAAGATGCTTGGGGTTGTGAGGAATGGTAAGTATCCTAAGGCCAATATTGATCAAGATAGTGTACAAAAATTTCATATAAGATGATGTGTCGAATTTATTCTCAAATAAATGTGGAGTTTATGGATGATATTTTTATATCTACATTCCCTATACAACTTAGAAGCATGAAAATGTATAGGGAACTTTGTGATCATTATTGGCGAGACACCATGAAATGAGAGATTTCTAACTACACTACAAGGTTTCTAGATTGTCAACATGTTATGAAAACGCGAAAACATTCTAAAGGGGTATTATATCCCATACCCATCACAATATAGAAGTGGGACAATATCACTATTGAATTTTTCAATATTCTACAATGAAAATCCAATGGAAACATTGCGATAAAGGTTATAGTGGACCATCTCACCAAGACATTACATTTTATATCTATTTGGAATGGTTTCCCTCTTGATAAACATGCAGGGATTCACATGAGGGAAGTGGTGAGGCTTCATGCGGTGCCACTCTCAGTCATATATTATTGAGACTGATGGTTCACTTAAAATGAATGAAATAGATACTCTAGGTACCGAATTTTATTTTAGTATGGCTTATCATCCTCAAACTAATTGCCAATTTGAATGTATTATTGAATCACCCACTGGTATGTTGAGAACTTTATCATTGGAATTCAAGGATGGATTAGATCAAAATAACTCATTAGTTTATTTCCCTTAAAATATTATATGCAACATGTGAATAAAAATGTAACCCTATGAAGCTCTATATGGAATGTGATGTAAAGATCCTACTTATTTTGATGAAGGAGGAAAAATAATGCTTGTTGGGACTAATCATGTGAAAGATAGGACAGAAAAGGATCATTCAATCCAACAACACATTAAGGCTTTTCGGATTGGGAAGAAGACTTATACCAACCACCATATAAGGGACTTGGAGTTTGATGTTGGTGAAAAATCCATTCTTTGAATTTCTCCTTGAAATAGTGTCACACAGTTTGGAAGGAAATGGAAACCTCACCCCATGTACATTGGCCTCTATGAAATACTTAATCACATTGGAGTAGTGTCCTATTAGCTTACAGTCCCTCCAAATCAATTTCACATTCACGATGAATTCCATTTATCCCTCTTGAGAATGTATATACCTAACCCTTCACATGTAATGAATCCCGAGGTGGTGCAGTTGGAACGTGAACTATCTTATGAGGAGACACCAGTGGAGGTCATGGATCGTAGAGACATTGTTATACATAACAATAATATCCAAATTGTAAAAGTTTCATGGAGGAACCAAAATTATGAAGAACCCATGTGGTAAATGGATGAGACTATATGGTATATGTACCAAAAACATTTCTCTTCAGACGGTAAGTGTTTAAATTTCAGGGAAAAAATTTCATAACGGGGGATAATGTAATGACATAAACATGTTGAATAATAATTGTTTCTTGAAATTTTATGTTTTATTATTTTATACACAATAATACAATATCCAATTTTTAATTAAATGATTATAATTGAGTTGAGATAATTGGGGTTCGACTGTTGTATGATTGTTGGTCTATATGTTCGTCGGGAACTATAAAATAATGTAATGATTAGTTATTATAAATAGAAATGATAATGTTTGTTATTGTAGAAAGAAGATAAGACGACCTTATATAGTAGAATCAATCCATACAAAGCCTATTTGTCAGAGCACGGGAAGGCGGCGGCATCACTAGGCTTTTCTCTAGACCAAGCCCAATCGAAACTTCAACACCTTAATCAAGAACAGATTCTTTTAAGGGAGATGTTTATATTAAAAGAAATCACCACTTGGAAAAAAATTTCTAAACCACCACAAGAATCTATCACAACCCTCTGGAAAGCCCCCCCTGGATAGTCCCACACCCCTCTAGACAGCACCCCCACCCCTCCTGGACAGCACCCCCACCCCTACCCCCTTGGACACCTCCCTAGACACCCCCGAACCCTCTAGGAAACCCCCATCCCTGGAAAACCCCCAAAACCCTCTGGATAGGCCTCCACCCACTTGGACATCCCCCACACACACCCACCCCCTTGGACACCCCTTGACACCCCATGGCACCCCCAAACCCTCTAGACAGCCCCCACACCCCGAGAGAACCCCCCAAACAACAATTTACATATAAAAACTAGGCATTGTGTATAACAAAAAACAAATACATTTAATATATACTTCAGCATGAAATAGATGGAATTAAATATTATTAAATATGGCTACTTAAATGATCATATGATAATGAAAAAAAACATTGATATTCAACTAGTCAAATTATCACAAGTTTTCTCAATAACTGAAATCATAATTATGTAATGGATAATTCTAGAAATCTTAAATATTTCTTCAATTCCTTGGCCAAGGCCTCAAAAAATACTAGGATATACCCTCAGCAGAACACAATTTTATTTGGAATCACGAGACATAGCGATGCATCGAAGGGCCAAAGAGGTCAATAACCATTACTTTATATGTCTAATAGATTCTCATATAAAAGAGGATAAACATAAGCACCAAAAAAACATGAAATATCATTTCCCAATTCGTAAATTTAATCAATAACCATTCTATGCAGTAATATAGTTGAACGAGATCACTAGTTGTCAACGACAACGAAAATTACTGTAAATGTCGGGCATTCATGAAAAAAAACTAAATAGAAGTAGGTGAGGTTTAAGTGAATATGGGGAGTTGATCTAGTAGATCTGGGGATGATAAATAAGATGATGATCGAAAAAAGAGGTAAGAGGGTTCAAAATCAACGAATCTTACCTAGTTTAAACAAAAAAATAGCTAAACGTAAATATAGAATATCCGGGAAAAAAACGAACGAAATAATGTCATGGGAGGCTTACCAGAGCGTTGGTAGTTGAGATGATAGATCCGAGGAGAGTAAAGATGATAAATGATGATGGGAAAACGAGTTTAACTCAATGAGATCAACGAGTCTATTAGGGTTTACTGCGCGAGAGAGAGGAGTTAGCGGACTGTCGATCGAAAAATCGTTAATGACAATCCACGTGACTTGTTAATTTTTTTAAATGTTTTATAACGTCGGTTATTTAATAACCGACGTTATAAAATATTTTTTTACATTTTTAATGTTGGTTATTAAAATAACTGACATTATAAATGTATCATATACGGATTTTTTTATGTGGGTTATTTTATAACCGACGTAAAAAAGTTTTGCAGGTTGTTTTGGTACATCGGTTATCAAATAACTGACGTCGAAAATGCCTCAAAAGCCTCTTTTTTTACTTAGGTTATTTTATAACCGACGTAAAAAAAATTTAGATAGCTCATTTTTTACATCGGTTATCAAATAACTGACGTAAAAAGCACCGCGCTTTGGTTCTTTACATCAGTTAATTTTTAACCTACATAAAAAATGAATGCACGCAATTTGTAACATCGATTATTAAAATAACCGATATTAAAAATTTACTCACTGCAATTTTTCTGTCGGTTATAAAATAACTGACGTAAAAAACCACATTTCATAGATTATCACGTCAGTTATATATAACCAACCTAAAAAATGGTGATGTAAATAATGTTTTATGCACTAGTGGTGGGACCAATATCTCCATACAATGCATTGGGTAATTATTTATATATCATTAGATAGGTGTTGATGGGATGAGGATTAAGCTCATTTCAGTAAATGACATTGTCTTCTAATATCATTTTGGGAGTGAACCATAACTGCTATGATGGATAGTGAAGTAAATAATGTCTACCTAAATGGTAAGGGGAGTGAACCAATGCTACCAAGATGGCGTGGCTGGTGATGTCTTTACAACTATAGAAATCAATTCAAGTATATATTTGGCTTCCAAATATTCAATGTATTATTTCTATGTTATGATTTCATGGATTATGATATTTATTTCATTATGATTCATGTTTTATGAATTTATAATCATTATTCTATGATTATTATTTATGATCATTGATATACATGTTATGATAGCATATGTTCATGAACATGTTTTTATACCCTTATTCTCATGATTATATTTATATGTCACCGTTATTTAGTGTCACTGAGTATCAAGTTGAGCCAATTAATGGTTTCCTTTCTCTCATGTTATAAATATATGTTTTTGGTTTTTTTTCCAATAAAGGGTTATAGTCGATACAAATCTAGGGATAGATAATGTATATTACTTTTTTACTAGTTATTATGTTTCCATATTTCCAAATGCAATGGACTAGTATGGTCTTCGAGCGTTTAAAAAAAATGATATTTTGTATTCAGAAAAAGTGATGAAATGTTAATGTATGAAACGAATGTATAATTATAGTTGGTATGAGGGAGAAATTGTAGTAATCCATTGGAAAATATAATGATAATCATGTAATGATATCCAAATGTACATGTCTAAGGATATGACTATGGAAAAATAAAATGTTATAAAATTTTGGAAAAAGATAGAGTGGGTTATTTCCTAGAACTAAATCCATGTCTTGATACTATGATTGTATGTGTCTATTCATAATATATATACCTAGGGGTAATAACTATGAAATGGTGTGTCAGGCCTAACTTTAGTGTTAACAGGTACATGAAAATGGTTATTTTTGTACACATGGGTTGACAATCCCGAAGGATATTCATTTTGAATTTTTAAACATTTCATGAAACTTCAAAAAGTATTTAAATATATTTTTTCTTTGAATAACCTATAATTAACCTATGGTGTCCTAGATTAAAGAAGTTGTCAAAATTACGACACTCTATATGTTGTTTTTCTTGATTATGTGGTTCCCCACTACGATAACAATTTCATACTCTATGTTTTTTATTTTAGTTAATGGCTAGAATATAAATAAGCCATATTTGTGGGGGTTTTTATATAAAATTCAACCAACATACATCTATGGAACCAAATTCTATGGGGGATGGAATTAAAAATATCTTTTTAGGCTGGCCCATTATTTTGAATCTTTGAATCAAGATGGACTTAAAAATGAGAAATGAAGGGAAATATATTCTATTGATTCCATCATGTTAAAATGTCTTCCATCATTCAGTGGGTTTTATGATAAACTTTTTTATAAAAAATGTATTTGTCATTTTATAAGATATTATCTATTATCATCTGTTCATAATGTGATAAATTCATTTCAGTTTATATCGTTTAGAAGGATAAACTTACTAGTGGTGGACTATAATACAAAATATGAGGTGACAATATGAAATTGAATCCACGGTATTATAGTATTTAAAGACACTATTTTTAAATAATTACATGACATGTATTATACATATGAAAATGTATTATTATCATGTTAAATGAATGGGACGATAATTACATTGGTAGTTTCGAAGCCAATTTCACAGGACATGTGAGGTATACATTTGGAATTATCATCAATCTGGAATGTAATGATGATTTGTTCCTCAGTAGGACAATATTATGTTTAATAAGGGAGTTATCCCTATGATACCTTAGTATATATGAAATGATTGTGTGTTGTGAAATCATTTTTGAAATGGATGTTTGTGATAAATATCAGTATATTGGTTTTGAAAAGATGAGGAATATGGAGTTTGAAGAAAAATCTAAAAACCACATATAAATGAAGATTATTTTTCATTAATGCTCTAATTGTGGGACGAATCAATGAGGAAATTGTTTTATGGAGTCTATTATATATTTTGGATGTATATGGAAGTTAATTAAGAATTTTATTTCCAATGTAATCTGATAATGATAGCTAACAATGAAAATAGATAGAATACAATATAGAATACACGTCCTCCACTCCATTTCTACATGTTTATGGTGAATTATAATTATGATAACCACTTCCCAAAACAAATTTATGGTTATTTTGATAGATTTATATAACCTATTAAGTGAATGTATAACGGTGAAGCACATGTGATCACTATTTATGGGGAGTGTTGAAATAATGATGGGGTGAAAGGTACAATTAACTTCCACACAAGAAAAAAAAATTAATTTTTTATTATAGATCTACCATGTCTCCTATATCTAAATAATTTTTTATGAGTGTTACAATTTGACCAAAACAATTATATGTGAAATTAGTAATGAAAATCCCTAATAGTACGTGGATTCCATCTGAAGCCTATGATTATCAACCATTGGATTTGAAATAAATTAAAATTCATCAAACACTAATACATTATTAAACAACACATTATTTTAAAGGGATTGTGATAATGTATCCATTAAACATAGTTTTTCTTCTTGAATAATTTTAATTTCCAAAAATGGAAATCTATGGTTGCGATTAGTATGATTGTTGGTGTCTGATTGAACAAAATTGATTTTCATGGTGAATAGAACCATACCCTTATAAATAGAAACATGATTCATAATATTACCATTGGGAATAGTAAATCATATTATTAATTTTTTTGTTTTTCGGTTTTATGATAATTAGATATTGATAATTTTTTCATGGTGATATAAAAATAGTTACATTTTAAAAATTGTTAATTTTTTTGAAAAGATAATTTTATTTTAAAAAAAATTCGTGTACTTTGACAAATAATTTAGAAAATGGGTTTTATTTTATAATTATAGTTGTTGAATAATAATTATGTATTTTATGATTTTTTAGATAGTTGCAAATTTAGTAAATTATAAAGATATTTTTTTTTCACATGGTTTGTTTGATGAAATCAAAATGTTCTAATAATGATGTAATAATTATGGTAATCTATTGAGGATTAAAATATGATATGAGTTTTCCCATGTAGCCAATACCATGGGAAAAACAATTGGAATTCCAATGGTATGGAAAATAGAACTAATGAGATGTCCATAGAAATTATTAAAAACACTATAAATTTCTCTATAAATACCTCCCTCACCATTTCATCATCTATAAAATCTCAATATTTAGCATTATCTAAATTCTACTCGGTCACCTTCCCAAGGATCTCACCCACGTCCTTTACCTGCTGATCTCACTAGAAGCCCAAATCGAAGGGCCATAAGGGGGATATCTATAAAAGGATAATAAGAGGTAAAGATCATCTATTATGTTATTTTTATTTCTTTTCAATTATTTTATTTTTTTGTACTCTCTTTTTGCTCCCTTGTTATTGATATAGACAAGATATAATAATTCCATGGATAGATTGGTGATTGAAGTCTTATAGTGAGATGAATTTAAATGTATTTTTCATGAATTGTTTTCCCTGTGGTGGTTCGAGATAGGATGGAGAATATATTGCATGAACTAAGGAAAATCTATGATGATTTAGTGGAAGTCTAAGAAAAAACATCACTTAACAGGAAAGGGACCCTCCAAATCCTAACCGGGATCATGATAGAAAAATAAATCGCTTTTACCCTGGATGGAATCAAAGATACCAAAGTGGAACACCATGACCCCAGAATCCTGGATGCAGTGCATTATTTTAATATATTGGCATGATTATAAGTAGTCAAATCCCAAAGGACCAAGTAGCTCAGTTGTTTTGGAAAACTAGATATATACTCAAGTTCAACAATAACACTTGAAAGTAAATACAACATATATTTTTTATATTGAAGATCCACTACTCTATGATTATCCTTATATGTCAATCAAAAAAATAACTTCTTCATATCCTATTAAAATAAAACATAAGAAATTTGTGATCTCATACACTCAGTAAGGGTATGAAATATAGCTGGTGATATTATAAACATAAACTATAGGCATAGTGAATAATTATAATTGCATACATCCAATCATGAACACATTATAGATGGACTATATGATGAGTAAATAATTACATAATAAAACATAACCGTGGGTATTCTTCGAGTAAAATAAACACATTAATATTTTATTACTAGCTTCATAATGAGGGAAATTCATAATCTAGACATTCTAAAATATACCATCAAATCATCGTCCAAGACGTAAAAAATTTATTAAGGCCTCATCTGAAACCATAAATATTATTTTTATCAAGACTCCATTTTAAGACCATAGTTTGTGTCATGAGACCTTATGATTCATTTAGGGGTTATAGCAGGCCCCACCCAAAACATACTATGTCAAATGAATTTGTCATATGAATGGGGATAAATATAAATAACATATGCATTAATTTTTAATCTAACATATGAATTGTAAATAATTTTCTCAAAAAATAATAAAAAACACTAACCAAATGGGGTTAATTGGTGAATGGTATTAAGATATCACATCCATAGTCAAACTAATAATAAAACATTAAATTAAATATATTAGGTGATTTCATAAAATAAAAATATCAATGATGTACAAGATTCAGAAATGATTTTGACAGAGATAAGACACATTTAAATGATGTAATTGAATTTTTTGAGGAAATAATCCTTAATCATTACACGTTTCCCATAAAACCTTAACATATTCAAATAATAATCCCTTATAATATAATGAAAATAAGTAGACTATTTATATGATATAATAAATGGTATTACATTCACCACATGCATGGAATAAGTGGTGAACAAGGTGTATATCTCATAAAATATATAGTGGGATGAGAAAATTCCATTATACTTTTGAAAGAAGTGTTCTTATGGAAAATCATTTTAATTTTTTATAAACCAAGTTTTATGAATTTATATACCCGAAATTAAAATCGAATGAAATTTATATTATATTTGCGTCACATGTGATATCCCACAGAAGTGAAATCACATAAAAAAGTGTTTTTAATGAATGTTGGAATTAAAATATTTTAGTGTTGTTTAAGAAATTTATTAAAGAGGTATTAATGTGAAATGGAATTTTGTAAATCATAAAACCATAAATAAACCAAAATACATTTTTTATAGAATATATTTTTACATTATAAGGATAAATACGACTTAAAACTGATTATAGGGTGACCTTCAAATTTGGTAGTAATCTGTGATGTTCCTTTATCGAGCATTCCCTTTAAAAGATATAACTCCTCATAAATGAAAGTATGATTATGATGGGTACAAATATATACAACGTTCACAAATAATTTTTTAATAGTACATAAGAAAATTATATCACTGATTTGAGTAGAGAATAAGATCACCCCTAATGAATTTGATGTTCATTTAGAAAATACTTGTATCGTTGAAATAAACTAAATTAAATAAACCAAAATTAATAATAATTAAATGAAACTATTAATTTAAAAAAAATAACATCAATCATAATATTTAATAGAAATTGGAAGTATACATACACTATACAAAAGTAATAGTAGTAAATACCGAATATCTCACAAAAATGGAAGTGTGATGAAGAAACCCTTACCTTATGTTCGATGATGTTCTTCACATGTTCTTATGGTCTCAGATAAAAAAAACTAAATTAATTAATTATTATTTCAAGAACATGTTATAAACGTAATTAATTTATTATTACCATATTATGTTCATTCATGCCCTTTTTGATGTCCTGAGAGGTCATATTTCATAGTTCATGTATATTTGTTTCATGATCTGTATACTTATATACATGAAAAAATAATAATGAAAAATGAGGATTGTTGTAACTAATTGATGTTATATGTAATTATAAAAAATTATGATTTTTAAATTTCTATGTATTTTATTTGGTTACTTTTAGTGAAGATGAATCATTATTTAAATCATTTAATTAAAATTGTTTGCGTTAGTTGGTGGTGTTTGAAAACAATAATCTCATTTTGATTTATAAATAAAATCCATTTGAGAAAAATGATTCCAGAATCATATATGAGACATAATACATAAATTATAGTCTATTTCGACCATAATAACAGTTTCATGACTAGGATTTGGGATAGTAATATAAATTGAATGTGATAAGAGAGATGATGAAAAATTATTAATTAATCACAAAAAATTTACATTACATGGTCAATAATTGTGTCATCTCAAAATTTGGAAGAAAGGAAGAGAGGAAAGGAATAGAAAGGAACTCAAATAAAAGTTGAGAAATCCATTATGAAAATCTAGCAGTGTAATTGTGTCACTTAAAAATTCATAACATATATTAACGAGAGACAAAGGATATATCATAATTATTAAATAATATATAAAGTAAATGTGATATTGAATTAAATATCCCATCCTAATACAACTGAAAAAAATATAATAACAAAATTACAGTGCAAGAAAAAGGGAGATATTTTGAGATTAAAATTCTGCAGCATAATGGATATGCAACATGGTTTTAGAAAGCCTTGAAAATATAGGGGAACGGGTTCACCCATTCATAAAAAACTCATAAATATTTATCGGAAGAGGATAAAAATTTAATAATAACATATTACGAAATCTTAAAATACATACCACATAAAACAAAATTTGAAATAAAACAAATGAAAAGTGGAATTTAACTATTGAATACACCTCCATGAGAATCTCCTTAAGGGAAGGGTTTTAGTATTTTAGAATGTCGCAGAGCTTCTTGGTAATTGGTAGTGACTAGCGGAGGGTATTTTAAAAAACATATGAGGAGCATGAAGGCTTATATGGGTGAGGTGAGGAAGGAGTGAGGGGGTCTTATAGTGGGGGGAGAAGTGAATTTTGAATATTTTATTTATTATTTTATTGTTTCCATCAAGAAAAAAAATTGTGTTGTTTATTATGACCCATAATATTTATATGTGCATTTTATTGAGAACCACATGGCCTTAGATAACTAATGATGTCATAAATAGGGTATTTAACTGATAATTTGTATATACAGTTTTTTACTGTATTTCATTATTTAGCAAAAATTTGAGTATTTCCAAAAATCCCAAAAATTAACGCTACCTATTTTTCAACATGTAGTATTTTAAAATAAAATCCATGATTTGAAATTTATTTCCTAAATATTTTTAATTAAAATTTTAAATAAAATACTAATTTATTCCAAAAAACAAATTTAAATGTATAACTCATTTTTTTAAACATTGAAAAATTAATCAAGGTCCTGTAAATTTGTCTTATAACCATAAGACAACAAAGTAACAAATTATTATTACATTTTATAAAAATAAATTTTAAATTTAAATTATTAAGTTTATAATAAAATTATAATTAATATATTTATGATACTCAAAAAATAACTATACTTATACTATATTAATTTTATCAAATTTATGATGTATAAATTGTTTTTATTCATACATTGATGATGTTTCTATTTTGTTGGTTGATTTACTATTTATTACTATTCATCAGGATAAGTTACTATTTATAAGGGTATGTCACTATTCACGAAAAATATTTTTTTCTTATCATTCTCTAAATATCATACTGAACGTAACTAGGTATGTTATTTATTAAAAATTAAAATCACAGCGGTGGAAAAATTATGTTTCCTTTTCTAGGTTATAAAAAAGTGGTGTTTTGTAGAGACTCATTGTTTCAAGCATTATGTATAAAATATATTTCTAAATTCATGGGGTGTTACTTTATCCCCTCTTTACAGAAATTTATTCTTCAAAATTTGAAATTGAACATCGAAAGTGAATGGTTGATAATTGAATATTCACTTGTGGGAAACCCACATCAAGAATATGATTAAAATATCCTATTAATAAAAGGAATGAGAAATGAATAATTTACTAAAAATACGCATTTTAATTGGAAATAACTTTCTTGGATGAATAACCAAACCATAATGTAGTAACATTAAACTCTCAAACCCCATATGATGGTAAACATAACCCATTTCATAAAATGTTAAAAATTAAAAAACATTAATATTAAAACAATTATAATGAGGTTTTCTAAATCTGTATTATTAACTTATCATTAACACTTAATCAACAAGAAGCAAATATAAAATTCAGATTCGAAACATGTGAAAAACAGTATTGTGTATCCTCTTATAATATTGGAAAAATATGAATTACCATAAAAACCACTTTGGTAATATCCATTCCTCCATATTTCTTATGTAAGATACATGTTATTATAAATATACCCTAAATACCAAACCTCTATAAACATCATTAATGGTAGCATAGACCACTTATCGACAAGTCATTAACCAGTTCCTAGGTTGTTAGTACAAACATGAATCCATAATTTCTTCATCATTATCTCAACATCAAATATATATATTATGTTGTATATCCCTCAATCAAATTTTTTTCTAAAAAATTTATCCTTCAACTGAATCACTTTTACTTTGTACAATTCAACATATGACTTCAAATCCTTAATGAAATAGTATTTAAGTACAATCCTTATATATCTCATAATTATTACAACCATTACATTAATGAAAAAATATTCAAATGACATGATTCTTGAGTAGTCATATTAATCATTCTACTTCATCTACGGTAGCATTATAACTTGATCATTATTTGGTGTATATTCCTTTGACACATGGGACATTGATTCACATAGTGTTTCATATCATTGTTATCGTAGCATTTAATTTAAGAAAATTCATTCATTGTCTTCCTATTATAGTCATGGTGTACTTTTTCTACACACAAGAAGAAAACTACATATCCTCTGATGCATATACTAAGGTTTTTTCTTCATCAATTATCACATGTGAGAAAATAAATCTTTCCCTTTATCCCTTTATACATGTTTTTCCTACAATCCTGTTTTTTTTCTTCATTCCTTCAATGCCATTGGACTCAGAGAAGTATTTACATATCTTTTCATCACATTATAATATTTTCTCATATAATGAAGATACTTGGGAGACAATCTTCCTTTGAAATGATATATTGATACCATCAGAGATATGACCATTCTTACTGATCACGTCTCGATAATTTCTAATGATATCTATCCTTGTATTTATTTCAATTTCTAATCAATTTCATATTATATATTTACTCATGAAATTATGAACACTATATATCACAAAACATGATATAACACCTAACATAAATTTAAGCATCAAAAATCATAGAACCATATACCCTTAGTTACATTGGGGAAATAAATTATTTATAATTTTTTTAGTAAGCTTATTAATTTACCAAAACATATCGCCCCATGAGTGTTAGACCATGAGTGCAGCAAGACCATTTCTGTGAACCAGTTTCTCTTTGATTCTTGCTCAATGTGGTGCTTTCATGTTTTACCCCTAGATACAACTACTCTAGAGCCACCTCTACTTGTTAGTATTTATACATGGATGCATTTTCATGATAAACCACATAATATATTCCTTACCCAAATTATAGTATGTCATCGTATTATTATCCCTAAAGTCTTTCTTAGGGCTTTGTTCACTAATATAATTTTAATATATTTAGTTTCCAATTTTCCAACTAAACATAATTTGATACCAAATGTAACAACCTGACCCCTGAAAACTGGAGCCGGTATTTTAATACATTGGCAAGATTAATATCAATCATATACTTATGGAATGAGTAGGTGTGTAGTGTTGGTAAACTAGATAAATAAATATATTTAATATTACATCTTGAAATGAAATTCAATATATATGTTTTATTTGTAACAACCCTCACACTAATATTATACATTTATGTTATTCATAAAAAACATCTTCATGTCCAAAGAATGTGAATCAAACTAAATGTGTGAGCTCAAACACTTAGTAAGGGTAAACAATACAATATAAGATATTATAAACATAATCAATAAGCATGGTGAATAATTGAAAACACATTCCTCTAAACATGAACACATTATAAAATAAATAATAGCTAGGTAAATAATGACATAATAAAACAAATCCATGGGTATTCTACTAGTTGAATAAACACAAGAATATTCAATTACTAGCATCATAATTAGGGAAATGGAGATACCAAAATATATATAATATACCATCAAGTCTTCGACTAAGATGTCTAAATATTACTAAGGCGTTATCCAAAACCATAAATATTCATTTCTTCAGGATCTTATACGAAGACCATAGTTTTCCTCATGAGACGTACTAATGCATAGAGGGGCAATCGGGCCCCCCGACCCTTAATAAGTCCAATAAGTTCGTCATATTAATGGTGATAACCATAGAAAACATATATATTCATATTGAATCTAACATATGAAATGTAAATTACTTTCCCCGAACAATAATCATAAAAAATAACCAATCAGAGTAAATTGGTGATTGGTTTTAAGATTGCATATGCAAGGAAAAAAATAACATAATCCATTAAATTAAATTTGATAGATGATATCACTAGAGATTATACCAAATGATATAAAAGATTCAAAAAGGATTTTAATATTGATAAGATACATTTAAATGATACTATTGAATATTTCCTGAGTAAATAATCCTTAAATATTCCAAAGTGTCCCAGACCAATATGATGTAAACAAATCAGAATCCATTAGAATAACATGATAATAAGGTGACACTTGATATGATATACCAAATTCAAATAAATACACTACATTAAAGGAATAATTTGCGAACATGGAGTATATCTCATAAATGATAATGTGAGATAAGAAAAATCAATTTTACTTTGGAAAAAGAGTTCTTTTGGAAAATTCTTTTTATTTTTCATAAAACGGGTTTTAAACATTTATAACCCATAAATGAAAATTTAAAGGAATATATATTACATTTTAGGAAAAAGTTATGTCCCACTGAAGCGAAATAGTGTAAAATGTATTTTTAAAAATCATTAGAATTAAATCATTTTAGTACGGTTTAAGAAATTCTGTAAAGAGATTATAAAGCGTAAAAGAATGTTTTCTTTCATAAAACCATAAATGAAACAATATATATTCTTAATTGAAACATTTTTTAATTTTTAATGATAAATATTCATTAAATCATATTATAGTATGAACCTCAAAATAGGTAAGAATATGATAAGTTCTTTGAATCAAGATTTTATTTCTGGACGAATTTTTTAAAGTTCCATTTAAAACATTAAACTACCAATAAATGATATCCGGATTCGGATTGTTAAAAAAATATATAATTCACATATAATTTATGTGGATTAAATAAGAAAATTATATCATTTAGGTGAGTATAGAATAATAGATACCTAAATGAAAAAGGATGTTTGGGTAGAAAATACATGTAACTTTGTAATCTGTTGAATCGTATGCCTCAAAATTAATAATAATTAAAAGAAACATTGAAAGTTATGAAAACAAATTTATTATTGATATGAAACATCAAGGGGTAGTATACATAGATCATACACATGTAATATTAGTTAATATATAATATCTCAAAAAATGGAAGTGAGACGTAGAAACTCATACCTTATGTCCGATAGCGTTCTTCACTTAATCATAGTGTCATGTATAATCAAATTTAATTCCTTAATTAAAATTTAAAGAACCTATTATAAATATAATTTATTTATTATAAACTTTTTATGTTCATTCATGGACTTTCTGATGGGTTAAGATGTTCAATTTCATTGTTCGGATCTGTGTGTCATGATCGGTACACTTATATACAAGAACGGATAATAATGTAAAATGATGATTGTTGTATAGAATTGAGTTATATGTTATCAATGAACATATATAATGTTAATTGTTTTTATAAAATTACATTTTTTACTCATATTGAATATGAATTGTTATTTAAATAATTTAATGAAAACTCTTTGGGTTAATTTGCTGTTTTTCAGAACAACAAACTCATTTTGCTTTATAAATGAATGCCATGTGTACAAAATGATTCAAAAACAATATATGAGACATAATAAATATATTATGGTTTTATTGTTCCATAATAATGGTTTCATGTAATGAATTAAATATGGTAATAGAAATTTAAAACCCATCATCCTTGAATGTGGTCGATTTGACATCTCGGGTGGTGTTTTCATTTTTAGTTAAAAGAATCGGAAAGGGGAGATGAGGGAAATTTATTCACTTACCATGAAAAAATTCTAGTAAATGTAAGAAACTATAACCATCAGAACAATCATCATAATAGAGGATAAGAATGAATAATAAAGTAACTCAAACTAAAATAAATGTAGAGAAATCACTTATAGAAATCTGGAAGCCTCACGACGTCACTTAGAAATTAAAAAAATATACTAATGAGATAAAAATGGTATCTAATAATTATTAAATATTATATAAATTAAGGGGGTATAGAATTAAATTTTGCAACATAGAAAATCTGAAATTAAAAGATAATAACGTAATAATAGTGCTTGAAAATAGAGATATATTTTGAGGCAAAAAATCTACAGCATAACATCTATGAAACATGGTTTTAGAAAACTTTTAAAAGACAGTGGGATGGAGTCACCCATTCATAGAAGAATTAGAAAATTTTAGTGGAACAGAAAAAAAATGAAATAAGAACATGGTATGAAAACTTGAAACACGTATCACATAAAATAGAATGTTAAATTAAAGAAATTAAAAGAGAAATTTATCTCTTAAATCCACCTCCTTGAGAATCTCATTAAGGTAGTGGGGTTTAGTATTTTGGAAAGTACAGTACCTTATTTGAAGTGGGGAGTGAGAATGGGAGGGTAATTTGGTGTAATTTTATGGATCTAAAATTATTAGTGGATTGAGGAGATGTGGGAGTAGGGGGGCAGGGTTATAGTGGATAAGAAAAGTGAATGTTGAATATTTTATTCGTTACAGTATTATATTCATGATAAAAACCAATCATTTAGTTTCATCAAAAATATAATAGTGATAAGTGTATGTGTGTTATAACCACATGTCCTTACATCAATGATGATGTAATAAATAGTTTATTTAATTGATAATTTTTATATACGGTATTTTTCCGTATTTCACTATTCAAAAAAATATTCCTGTATTTCAAAAAAATCCCAAATATTTACCATAAAATTTTACCGAAATTTAGAATTAAAAAATTGAATCTATTTTTTGAAATTACATTCAAAAATATTTTTTTTAATTTATAAATAAAATCATAATTTATTCCCATAAATAACATTAAAACTATAAATCATATTATAACAAATTGCGAAATTAATCAAGGTCCCATAAAATTATCTTATAACCTCATGAAAATAATGTTACAATTTATGATTTAATATTATGAAAATATATTTCAATTTTAAATTATTAAGTTATTCATAAAATTGTAATCAAAATATTTATTATATAAAAAAATACAAATACTTATACTATGATCGTTCTTTACATTTAATATATCTAAATTGTTTTTATACATTCATGGGTGAAGTTTATGTTTTTGGCTAATTTACCATTCATTACTATTCATTATGGTGTGTTACTTTTCATAATGGTTTGTCAATATTCATCAAAAATTATGTTTGTCTTATTAGACTCTAAATATATTACTAAACATTACAATATATGTAAGTACTTCGAAATTAAAATAACATAGGTGGAAAATTTATGTTTACATGGATAGGTTATAAAACAAGTTTTGTTTTGTAGAGATTCATTTTTTCATGAATTATATATTAAATCTATTTGTAATTTCATGTGGTGATACATAAGGGAATTGACCTCTCTAAAATTTAAAAGTTATGTGAAACTTGTCTGATGTGTTGAGAGGGTATAAATAATGTTTGATGATGATCATTTGTACATAGAAATCAAACAAAAGAAGAGTTCTAGATGGAAAGAAATGGGTAGGAGTCAATGAACAAAATATGATGGTAAGAAATTCAATTTTATAGTTTGTGAAATATGTGGTAAAAATCATAATGGGGAAGGTCTTAACAATAAAATGAACTTTTTTCGATTATTTAGGTTTTGGCATAAGGCCTGAGAATGAAAGGAAAATGGTCTTAATCTCAATCTAGTGACAAAATTGTAAAGTGTTTCAAATATTGTGATATGTGTCATAATGAAAATGAAAAAATATATAATGATCAATATGTTGGAATGCAGAAACAATATAAGAAAAAATGTTTTATGGGATCTTTTCTGACTACGTGTCATGACCCGCCTTCACCGAGATGAGGGAAGGGACACCAGATTGACAGACCCTTCCTTCTTCAAGTTGAAGGAGAGATAATGACCCTTGAGACCTGCCTTCAATAGGCCCCGAAGTGGCAACTAGCACCAAGGGTATAGAATTACACACAATATGGAAGGCATTACCCTTTTTCTTTGTTAGGATTGGGAGATAATATAGTAAAACCCAACAACACAAAAACTGGGGGTAAAGGTAAGGCCAAAATAAAACCATTCCCATAAGCATGTTACAAAAGTAAATACCGTAAAGTAAAAGGATACTACAAAGGTAAAGTACCAAGGAAAAGAAAAACATCAACTGCAACTGTCCCAACGTCTGAACTAGTACGGCCCCGCATGATCCCAGAAGTCCTCCTAGAAACCCAAAAGAAATTTTATATACGTAGGGTGAGCATACAAGTATACTCAGTAGGGAAGACCAAAGACTCTCGTGCACAAGTGTGGAGGCATTCTAATGACCTGTGAGAAAGAGACTACCAAGGCACCTAACATGAAAAACTATCCACCCAAGCGTCACCAAGGCACACTCCCCAAATAACGCAAGTCAAGTAATGTATAGTAATAGCACATCAACATTTGGGTACCCCGAGCAACCTTCCCATTGATTATTGAAGACATACTATGCATAGAACCAATCCTTCCATTCTCACCATAGTCACACTACAACAGCTTGCACGTACACACCTAGGCCACAACCACACATCCCACCCGTAAACACCGGGGCCACAACCACACATCCAACCCACAAACACCTGGGCCAAAACCACCACATGAAACCATACCTTCAAACACATGGGCCAGAATAACTACTGCCACATCCGAAGAGACATGGGCCTTGTTCCGAAGATTCTTGGGAAACGACCTGCCCGCACACACCTGGGCCAACCACCACAAATACCCTACCCTGAAGAATCTTGTGCTATAATGGACCTCAGTCCGTCACATCCTTCATGAAGAGTATTGGGATATTCGAGAAAGGGAGAAGAAAAGGAACTAATGACCATCCACTCATAAGAGTGTTTGGAAAAACACCCTCCCACATGAAATGGGGGTGTTCGGCACTATGTTCTCAACTTGGGTGGGGGAGAATAATAAACATAAAAATTGGAAATATATGTATAGGTAACAATCTCTCATCCCAGCCTAGGGGTTCCAAAACCTATGTACAAACTCCCTCGTTACTATTAAATCATAAAGGAACATCACAACACTCCCGACCAAGTCAGAACTCATTCCCAGAACCATTTTCCAATTTAAACCATTCTTGGTTTCATGTTAAAGTGATCCAATTCTAGTGGAATGTACACTAATGGGAAACTAACAAGTATAACCATAAGCCATAGAAAGAGAAACATCCTGACAACAATTTATGTGTTCACTCTCGGTTCTTTTGTAATGTCTCAACAACAGAGTGATCAGTGAGATCCCTCAATGTACTTAAACCAAACCAAGCCACGAGGTATAAGCCCACATATCTTCAGTTTCACAACCAAAAATTGTAACACAATAGAGGATTCCATCCCCATCCACATCACACCCTAAGCATCGAGCAGAACAAACAGACATGCCACCAACACAGAACAAGGATGTTTCCAGACTCAAGTATATCATTCAATACATTTTCATCTTTCTATATGGTTAACTGAGGTGATCACATAAGGATTATTGTTCACTGGACACTCATTTTATCGGCCGATTTTACGTGATTAATCAAATTCCCATGTTGGAGTCATTCAATCATCACATATGAAAAGGGTTCATTAGTGCGCAAAGAAGTACTACCAACAGACATGATTTTCAGTGAGCATGAGCCTATACAGTTCACAACATACACAATCAAGGGTCAAGAAAAGTAGCAGAACATCGACCACACCCCCTTCATTATTTAGAAGTATGTTTGTTGTCTTCATTATCGTTTTGGTTCCTTCCATCCCGTAGAATCAGTAGCCTACCCACCCCGCATGATACACAGTAAAGAGAGACGAAGGAAAACCCCTATGTGGATGATCAAGGATCAAAGTTCTTCTCCACGTGACAAGAACAGGGGATGTGCGACTTTTAGGGGAGGAATGTCGGGGACTCCAATGGTGAGCATAAAATCATTGGAACAAGACCACCACTTGCCTCGGGAAGGGGGAACTCAAAACACACCAGGAAGAAAATAGAGGAAAAGTGGAAGGTAGAGGAAGAAATTCGCTTGTGATATTAGGTTGAGATCAGGTTTCCATGAGATATGGAATTTTGAACGACTATAAGGTCAGATAAAGGTTTCACCATGCGGTTTGGTGGTTACACACGACTGAATTAATTGATATTTAATTATTCCCATTGGAAAAGGTTGTAACAGCTACGACATTTAAAGGTATTTATATAAACAGAGGGGCACACTACGTGGACACACATCTTGGTCTATTGAGGGCCACCCCACCCTTAGGAATTTGATCATTGATTATGGGCTCAAAATAAAATTTCCTTAAACAACTTCCAAAGCATAAAAAGGGCTAAAAGTGGTGTTACGGGAGAACTATAGAAGAATAACCTGACAATGATGGGTGACACTGATCGGTTGCACCGATCATACTGTAGACGCCGGAAAAGTCCGTTGTTCCCAAACGAAGCTCCGGATGCGGAAAGCGAAGTGATATTTGGAGTCAGAGAAACGTTCCGGAGGGCCCGGAGGACTTGCGCGAAATTTCAGAGGCCCGCGCGCAAAGTTGAGTCGTGGCGCGCAATCCTCTTGGGATGCGCGCAATGCGCTGGGCCGGCGCGCTATTTTGCGCGCCCGTGGCCTGCGCGGCTCCCTTGCGCGCCGGGTCCTGATTCCGCGCCCGCGAAGGGAATTCCGCGCCCGCGACCGGATTCCGCGCCCGGGGTTGCCTATAAATATAAGGCGACCCCCGACGTTTTGAAGGTTTCCAGAATCCGAAGCGTCGCTCGTTCGCGCAATCCAACCCCTTCCGCGCGCAATGCCGATCTTCAGGTAACCGCCTTTCTTTCGCGCAATAGAGCCTTGGGGTTCGCCTTCGCGCACAATCCCCTTGGATCCTTTCCTTTGAATAATCCTTAACCCGAAGGCCTTTGCGCGCAAAAGAAGCCTCTTGCGCGCAATTGCCCCCCGGGTGCGCACAATCCAGCCCGATTGCGCGCACCCCCCATTTTCAAAGTGGCCATTCGTTAGAGAATGAGCCGTTGCCACCGCGCGCTACCCGAAGCCCGGTGCGCGCAATCTCAATCATCCGCGCGCAAAGGGCTGGCCCGATTGCGCGCCAGCCCGCCATTTTGCACGCCGACCCGCTGTTTTGCGCGCAAAGCTCCTCTTTTGCGCGTAATCCGCCAGGGTCGCCCCCCTTGACCCCCTGAGGGTACCCGCCTGCGTGGCGCCCGATGATCTTCATCCTGGGTGCCCGCACCGTGCGTTGTCTTCCTGTGCGGCCCTCCAGGCTCGCACGAAGTGACACGGACCCATCGGCGGCAATCAATGTCCAGCATGACGTTAAACTGCACATACGTCCAGCATGACGTTAAACTGCACATATGTCCAGCATGACGTTAAACTGCACATTCGTCCAGCATGACGTTAAACTGCACATTCGTCCCGCATGACGCTAAACTGCATCCGTCCAACATGACGTTAAACTGTACTACGTCCAAGCTGCACGACCCTAAACTGCCTAGCCCCTATCGTCCGTGCTGCAAGACGTTAAACCGCCGAGCACCTTCGTCCTCAACACACGACGTTAAACTGTACTTCGTCCGGCAAGATGTTAAACCGTCCGCTTCGTCCTCAACACACGACGTTAAACTGTACTTCGTCCGGCAAGACGTTAAACCGTCCGCTTCGTCCTCAACACACGACGTTAAACTGTACTTCGTCTGGAAAGACGCTAAACCGTCTGCATCACCCGATCTCGTGCCCCGCACGCAGGGTCCCCCCCGGTTTGGATGTGGCCCCCACCCGCTCGTCTCTACAGGGATGTCGGGATTGTCCCTCTTTAGGGACGATTTAATGGGAGCGGCTTTTCCCTACGGGGGTAGGGTATTACAAACCCCTAGTTTCTTGTGGGGGGCCGCGCATGTGTATCTCCATTGTGCCTCCCCACTGCCGAAGCCAGTAGAGGGTGTGACTGGGATCGAGGTGTCTCCTACATTCGGTCCAAGTCCCTTCCAACTGAGTTTTTCCGCATCCGGGCTGCCTCAAATGCGTAAGTCCTGACAGAATGAACTACGTGGACTTTGATCCCTGTCTCCTAAACAGGGTACGTAGGAAGCCTCCCTGAGGTTCAAGCCCATCACCTGGTCGTCCCGGTCGTATTCACGTCGGTTCGTCCATCAGTGGACCCCTCCAGGGTTCACGCTTGCGTCGATTCACCTATGAATCCGCCCCTGTGGGAGACTGCCCGTGTGTATCTCCACTGTGCCTCCCCACAGCTCCTTTTTCCATTTCTCCTTTTATCGTCCAGCATGACGTGAAACTGTGATCCACCCGGCCGTTCCATCCCCCTCTGTGCGAGGTGGTTCGGTTCAATCCTCCGCCCGGCGGCCTCGACCTCTTCGTGAGTCGGCTTGCCGACGTCCAACATGACGTTAAACTGTATACCCGAACTACATTGACTTTGATCCGTGCTAACGCGCGGTACGTAGGAAGCCCCTAAGGGGTCCAACCTCTTCACTCCATCATCCATCCTGATCCTTACCCGGGCCGCCACATCCCGGTGGGGTCATGCCACTTCTCTCCACTCCACATCACTTGGGAAGCCGCCCATGCGCTGGCCCCAGCGTCGGAGGTTCCCCGCAAGGGGTTCTGTCATCTGATCCACTTTTCGTGTTGATCGGTCCGATGCCGTCCCCGCTGGACGTTAAACTCGCGGCATACCCCGTGTTAAACATGGGAAGCTGAGGAAAACCTCAGGGGACACAGTTCCCCGCACCCAATGCGGGATGCCTCAGGCCATCATGCCTTCGAGAAGCCCTATTAGGGACGGAAGACAGATGTGCAGAGCCGCAGTGTTACGACACGCCCCCAGCACCCAGAGCCACCCGGCCTCCTCACCGCAGGTTGCTGCCCCGACCAGACTCCTTGGAGCGTCCGGGCGGAAGCAGCGTAATTAACCGGTGTCCATGAAGATATGGCGCCGGGAACGAGATTCACGAGCATGTCTTAAATCTATGAGGGAGACCCGGATTAGGCGACGAGTTCCGAGGAGACGTCCAAGGAAGGAGGAGCCGACATCCCATCATCCCGGTTTCGATCAAGGAGCAGACGCCCCTGAATAAGGGACGGATGCCGCCCGCCTTTGGAAAGCGGGACTGCGGGACCACAAGCCGCGCGCCCATCCCCTCGGGTTGACGGGTGCACGCGCGAACGCGTCCTGGCGGAACAGCGTAACCCGACGCACATCCGCACCGAAACAGAAAAATGGTGAACCCGACGTGAATCTCTTCTCCTCGATACGAAGACCGATGGCTTTCAGAGGTGTTGGATGACCGACATGTTGCCCGGCCAAGCATTCAGTCTTACCCGCCAGGGGCTGGGGAAGGGACATCGGGCACTCCGTCTCGCAACGTCGAGGGCCTGGGTTCCCCCCACGGAAGGCGTCGTGGCACTAATGGTTGGTTGTCGATCCTTTTTCTTGTCAGTGTTAATGGGTTTTTTTCTCCCTGCTTTCAGGAATCAAGTCGCCCAATCCAGTGCCCGATCGCCACCCGCCCACTGGCGCAGGGGTAGGGGAAACACCGACGCGGCTACTCCGCGCGGTCCCGCCCGTTCCACGGCCGTCCCAGCAGCCGCAATTGCGGGACGACCACGCCCTCTCTCCCCCTCGGAGGTCATCCAGAGAAGGGTGATCAACACCCTGGTGCGGAGATATGAGGAAGAGGGAGTCATCCCCACTAGGGACATGGCTCGCCTAGACCTTGAGGAGGCTGCACCTCGCCACCACCGCCGCCCCCGAGGGCCGCGCAGGGAGGCACCGCTGCCTACCTCAACGTCCAACCGCTTCGGGAGCTTATCCCCGGAGCGCTCTAACAGTTCCCTTCCCTATGCGGATGAGGTGGAAGATGCCCGGGATCACCCTATCCGGGATTCGCTCCAGGGATCTACGGTAAGGACTCCCGCCAGGCCACGGCGACACCGCCGCCAGGCCTCTCAAGTCGAAGAGCAGGCTCTCCACCTGCCCGCGCCGCTCATCCCGACTCGTCTGTCCCGACGCCAACGTCGGGCACGAGCGGAAGAGGATTCCCACCTTGGGGCCCTAGCAACAGCGGCCGCATTGGCCCAAGCCACTGTTGGCTCCAGTCGCCAGGCCCCTGCGCATCCTGAGCAGGGGAACTTCTATGCCCGACCTGGATCGAGGCCTCGACCGCCCCAAAGGCAGGTTGGGTCGACTCTCCCGGTTGCTGGTGCAGGCAGTAGCCACCGCGGACCACCTCGCGGTAGCGCTATTCACCAGCGGGATCTACTCCGTGTGGCCGATCTAGGAGGCATGGGTCATCCCACCTTCCGATCTAGGCCAGGAGGCCTGCCCGGAATCATCTCTCCCCGCGTCCCCTTTGATATCTGTCCCGGTGCCCCTCGCACCTTGGTTTCCAGTCCTCTTGGCCCCAGCACCAGTGCGGCCGGAGGACGCCAGGACAGAGATCAGCCCTTCCCCGAAGAACCACCCAGGGGCAGGAAGGCAAGGCGTCGACTCCGAGGGAAGAATGTTACGGAATTCCGGACAGAGATCCGACCGGTTCGCTTCTCTGATTCAGAGGCGGAGTACGATTCGGCGACGAAGCCCTTTCCCCAATCCCGCCAGTCAAGGGCAGGGGTAGGAATGCGGCACGTCAGCCTCGTGCTCCCCGAGAGCGAGATCGATGTGATCCCCGCTTCTCTCCGAAGGTATATCCGGAGTAACGAGGGCTTGGTAGACCCCCAAGGATCAAGCTTGCGGTTGGTACTGGCCCCTCCGGAAGTGCCTTCCGTCTCGATCGGAGAAGCCGGAGACTTTTTCTGGGGACCGACGGTCGAACCACGATCTGGTGCACCCTCGGCGAGCACCGATGCTACGGCAGGATGTTCGCTCGCCGGCCCGTCCTATCGTGATGTGGTAGCCAGGGCACCGCCACCCTCAGAGGGCGGCCGGGATATGGAGGCAAATCAGCCTGTTCGCCGTATTCACCGCCGGCCAGCCCGTCAGCACGGCGGCCCGCCTCGGCACCACTGCCGGTTCCCCGTCCGTTCCCAGCCATTGAAGAGGACCAAGGAGATCTGGGTCCTGAGTTTGAGTCGTGGAGCTTCTGGACCGTCCTTGCAGAGGGCCACTTCCCTGAGAAGTTTTGGCCAGTCGCAGGACCGGGCTTTGATGCACCCGAATCACTCACCCCGGATGAGTTCGAATGCTTCCGCCGAACTCTCCGGGAGACTCGCTCCTGTATTCACCGCCTACAAATGTCATACCCCGGGAGTCAAGTGCACCTGGAGGATATTGGTGAGCAGTGCCGTCAAATTGACCTGGCCATGCTCCCCGCGGCTCGGCACCCCGGGTCATTTGAGCACCACGAGGCCCTCCAACAACGATGCGTTGAGTGTTTTCAAGTACTCCGCAAAGTTATCAAGGAAGCCACTCCCCCCGTGTATATCCGTGGATGGGGGCAGTACGCTGCCCTACGCTTCAGTGTGATTCGCCGACAGCCCGATTCGCTGGGTGGCCCTGAGGGTATATCCCCAGGGACAGAAACGGTCAATATGGCTGACCTGTCGGGAGAGGGGAATGACTTGGAACTTCTCGACGGGGGCTTCCCCCCCCGAAGACAACCGTCGTCAGAGCCATCGGTGAGAGTCACTCGTCATCAGAGGAACCTCCTGGGGCTCCCCGCACCCACTGAAGCACTGACGTTGAGCCGAAACGTCAGCAAAGGAAAAGAGCACAGCGAGGCTATAAAGCCCGCCGACCCATCTGCCTCCATGCAGAGGGCAGAGGAGGATCCCGAGAAGGCTATGCTACGTCAGCAGCTCGCCGAACAGAAGAAGCTGGTTGACCAGCTCCTCGCCGAGCGCGCTGCAGAACGGCGGCCTGACTACGGTGATCCTAGGCCAGGACAGCAGGGACCGGAACAACCGCTCCTCGACGAGACTCTCCCGGGCAACCGTGATTACGCCGTGTTCGCCGACAGGAGAGAGACCATTGCCTACGGCAAGAGGGCGCGGTATGTTTCGCCACACCCTCCCGAGCAGCGTGACTACCTGAGAGACCCCGCTCGGATTCCTCCCGCTGCCCCAAGGGCCGCTCCGCCCGCCGTCCCACGAGCTGCCGAGTTCGACGACCCGGTCGACGACCCGGTTGAAGGGCCATGCAATGCGCTCGTGGTTAGAGATCCTCTCCAGGACTGGAACCCATGTCCGGACGATCCGATGGCGGCACTCATTGCCCGCTTGGTGGCCTTGGAGACTCGGCAGGTGGCGATCCCACCGGACGGCAAGCCCTACCCAGCATGGGTGGATGACATGCCGGCGCCTCTGGGATTCGGGAACCCCACTTTCTCTCCCTTCAACGGGACTGGAGATCCGCCACAGCATTTAGCCCACTTCAACTCGAGGTGCAGGCCTATGTTGGGGACTCCGGTGCAGCAAGAGGCCGCTAAGCTTCGATGCTTTGTTCAGACACTGGAAGGGCCAGCATTTGTCTGGTACAGCCAGCTCCCCGTCGGGTCGGTAACCAGCTGGGAGGACCTCCGTAGACAGTTCCTCTACCAGTTCAGTTCCATGACCCGGAAGACAAGTATCGCAGACCTCTTAAAGTGCAAGCAGAGGCCTGATGAGCGAGTCGCGGATTTCGTCGCCCGATGGAAGGGTCTCACGTATTCCCTTGACATGCCATTGACTCAGGAGCAGTTGCTGACAATGTGCGTCGGGAACGTCAAGACCGAGCTGGTCCCTTCCCTGATCACTCAGAATTACCCCGGAGGGTTCAGGGACTTCTCATACAAAGCTCAACGTCTTGAGGAGGCCCTGCAACATGCCAGCCAGGCACACCCGCTGCCTCCTATGATTCCTGCAAGGAGAGTCAGCAGGGCTGAGCCCGCTGCTGTTGCCCAGATAGAGGCCCCCAGGCCGTTGGAGCTGCTGCCGGCGAGGCCAGCTCCACAGCCTCACAGGAATCCGCCTCCACGGGCTCAGTTCCCGGCCCAGCAGCGGCAGCCTCAGAACCGGCCGGCCCCTCCGCGTAATGTACCGCCACAACCCAGGCGATATAATCAGGGTCCCCCTCCTCGGCCGGCCCCTCCAGCCCCTCGTCAAGACCACGCTCCCAGGGGCCCGCGACACCTGACTTACTCATTCCACGAGGATCAGGTCCCTGGTTATTTCCGGAGCGCCCTGGAGCAGAGGATTGTGCGACTGCCTGAGTGTTGGAGGCCAGAGGAGGCACATCTTACGAATAACCCCCGATACTGCCCCTACCATCGGGCCCTGGGGCACACCATCCAGCGGTGCTATGTGTTTAAAGATTGGCTCCAAGACCAGATTAACAACAATTTAATCAGGTTGGGCCCAGCTCCAGCACAAGTGGCGGGCGTATTCGTGGGATCAGATGACGATAGTGGCAATGAGGACGAATGGCAGCTGGTCTCCGACCGCGGGTCCCAGAAGTATAAAAACTGGATGGCCCGCAAGACGATCGTTCGCGCCCATGGAATCATCCGTGCGCGCTTGAATCAGCCTGAGCCCCCAGAATCTGCGGGTGCTGCTTCGGCATCGTCGTCCCAGCCTGCCTCTTCCAAGAGGAGCAAACGGCGGCAGCGCAAGAAGGAAGAGCACGCCCTGCCGGTTCCGCCACTATCCCGCACTCTCGGCGATTTCATGCCCCCGGAGATGGGGGTCCCTCCTCAGATCCGCCCGGTGGTGAATGATTCGTCTGATGAAAGTGTTGGGTACGCTTCAGTTAATACCGTCGAGCTGGTAAATCCCTTTTCGGTTCCCGACGTTGAAGAACACCAGGTGGACCTCCCTAGTGTCCCCGGTCGTCGCCACCGTCGGATGAACCGCAGCAGCAGGAGTCGCCGGGGCACAGCCGTTGGTACCTCTAGCCAGGCCGTGCACGCCACTGAGACTAGGCAGCAGGCTCAAAACCGAGCTCAACGTGCGCTGCCCCCCCATTCGGGGATGACGGATTCGCCTCCGCCGCTGTTTGTGGTGTGGGACCAGGCAGAACCGCCTCAGCCGCATCACGACCAGCTTCGCCCTGCCACGGGTCCATCCCGGCCTCCTGACCCCAGTACGGTGACCATTTCCCGGACTGTAACCAGTGAACAGCGAGATGCGCCAAGTACCAGTCGGCCGCCGATCCAACCGGCAAGGCCCGTCATGCCGCCAACCGCAGAGCAACCTCCTGCAACCAGGGGCTCGCGCTTGGCCAAAAAGTATGATGTCCTGAAGTACTTGGCCGACATCCCAGCAAGGCTCTCCATCCTTGAGGCTCTGCGCATGTCATCTGAGATGCGCGAGGCCCTCGCTGAATCCCTGAAGAGCCCCCTCCAGTTTGAGACAGAGGTTGCGGCTGCAGAGGCCTTTCACGCCGAAACGATCGAGGACGCCGAATGTCAGGAAGTTATCTCATTCTCTGGTAAGGATGAAGACCCTCCTATACAGGGACACATTCGTCCGCTGTATGTCACTGGCCAGTTCAATGGCCTTGAAGTCCGGCGCTGTCTTGTCGACACGGGGTCCGGGATTAACCTGATTCCAACTCGGACGCTCCGGAGATTGGGGTTGTCTGAGGATGACTTGATTCCCTCCGACCTCAGGATCCAGGGGTACGACCGCACCGAGCAAACCCCGGTCGGCAAGATACGTTTGAAGACCCAGTTCGGTGACTTGGTTGCCAACACCGAATTCATGGTGGTCTCTCAGGACACTGCGTACAACGCATTGATGGGCAGGCCATGGCTCCATCTTCACGCGGCGGTTCCCTCGTCATACCACCAATGCCTCAAATACTCCCTTAATGGTCGAGTAGGCGTGCTTCAAGGAGATGCCTCTCCTTTCGCCTCGTGTGAAGCCCGCTATCTGGACGCGGACTATTACAAGAGCAAGGATAAGCAGATCCTGGCAGGTGAGGTTGAGCCTGTCGCTGTTGCAAGTGATCCCTGGGCAAGTCTGGATGACGCTTACGTCCTCTCGGTTCAACGGTTGGACGTGGCCATGGTCTCGACGGCCCGCGAGTCTCTTAATGAGATGACCGCGACCGCCCGTGCCAGCACCAGTGGCCCAGCAGGATCTGGTAGCCCCAATGCAGTTTCCAACGCAGTCTCTCCCATGGACGATCCCTCCCCGAGTGGAGAGGATATGGAAGACGCACCCCCAGCCTTTGAGGAGGGCGTCCCCGCCACGGTCGATGAGTTAATACAGGTGAACCTTGGAACCGAGGCCGATCCAAGACCCACATTGGTCAGTGCCGCCATGCCCTCTGAGGAGCGGCATCAGTACGTGGACTTTCTCAGGCAGCACCGTGATGTGTTCGCTTGGGGCTATGACGAGATGCCAGGGCTAGATCCTCAGGTAGCCGTCCAACGCCTTGGTCTCCCTGGGAACCATCGCGGGTTCAAGCAACCTCCCAGGAAGATGCACCCGTCCCACGGTGCCATGGTTGAGGTCGAAGTTGACAAGCTTATCAAAGCCAACTTCGTGAGGGAAGTTCAGTACCACAAATGGCTGGCCAACATTGTGCCGGTCAGGAAGAAGAACGGGCAGATTAGAGTCTGCATCGACTTCCGCGATCTCAACCGCCACTGTCCGAAGGATGATTTTCCCCTTCCAGTGACAGAGCTGTTGATTGATGCCACGGCAGGGTTCCAATCCCTCTCCTTCATGGATGGATACTCCGGATACAACCAAATTCGGATGGCCCCTGAGGATGAGGAGTTCACTGCCTTCAGGGCCCCCCAAGGTACCTTTTGCTACCGGGTCATGCCCTTCGGCCTGAAGAATGCAGGTGCCACCTATCAACGGGCGATGCACCGCATATTCAAGCCAATCCTCGGCACACTGGTGGAATGCTACTTCGACGACTTGGTTGTAAAATCGCGCCAGCGTCAGGACCATCTCAAAGATCTTGAGAAAGTGTTCGGCTACCTCCGGTATCGCTGCCTGAAGATGAACCCGTTGAAGTGTGCCTTTGGGGTCACCTCCGGAAAGTTCCTTGGATTTGTGGTAAGATACCAGGGTATTGAGATCGACCCAGAGAAAATCAGGGCAATTAGCCAGATGCCTCCCCCAGGTACCATCCGGGAACTGCAAGGGTTCCAAGGCCACTTAGCCTATATACGCCGATTCATCGCGAATCTGGCCGGCAAGTGTAAGCCCTTTTCTCGGCTCATGAAGAAAGGTGCCACCTATGTATGGGATAAAGAGTGTCAGACCGCTTTCGAGGAAATCAAGCAGTACCTGCTTCAACCTCCGGTTCTGATGCCGCCTGTATCCGGGAAGCCGCTGGTCCTCTATGTGACCGCCCTGGAACGGTCCCTGGGTGCCCTTCTCGCCCAGAAGAACAACGAGGGAACGGAGAATAGCCTCTATTACCTCAGTCGCATTCTCCTCGATGCGGAAGTTTGGTATTCCCCCATCGAGAAGAGCTGCCTGGCACTCGTATTTGCCGTACAGAAATTACGGCACTACTTGCAGCACCATGAGGTACAGTTGGTTTCTCGGGTAGACCCGTTGAAATATATCCTGAGCCGGCCTATGTTGACTGGCCGTCTAGCGCGGTGGGCTGTGATCCTCCAGCAGTTCGACATCAGGTATGTGTCTCAGAAGGCCATCAAAGGGAAAGCATTGGCAGACTTTCTGGCAGCTCACCCGACCTCCGTGGATCAGCCGCTGGATCTAGGCTTTCCTGATGAGACCATTCTCTCGGTTGATCGAGCCGATCCATGCTAGCATATGCACTTTGACGGTGCCTCCCGGAGCCCCACCGGTAGAAGACTCGATAATCCTAAGCTCAACAGAGTGGGCTTGGGCATCGTCTTCATTACCCCGGAGCGAGTTGTGCTGTCATACTCTTTCCAGTTGACAGAGGGTTGTACCAACAATGAGGCGGAATACCATTCCCTCATCACCGGCCTCGAGTTGGCTCTCGAGATCGACGTGCCCCGTCTGTGCGTGAAAGGGGACTCCGAGCTGGTCGTTAAGAAGATCAATGGCGACTATGTTGTCTGGAAGCCGGAACTTGTGCCATTGTTGGAGTGCACCCTCCTTCTGATGGCCCGGTTCCCTTCTCGGCCAGAAATTGTCCATATTCCCCGGTCGCAGAACGGTCGAGCAGATGCTTTGGCCAGACTTGCTGCGTCACTTGCGGAGCCTGAACAGGACAACCTGATCGTCCGCGTGACGCGCCGCAGGCTCATCGCTCCCATTATCCCGGAAGAAGATCGCGGCCCGTTGGTAAGTAATCTCACCACGGTTTCCCCTATGCCCGGAGCCCCGAGTACCCCAGATATGACAGTCAGATCAGCCCCTGATTGGAGGACGCCTTTGGTTGAGTACCTCCAACATGGCATTCTTCCATCGGATCGGGCCGAGCGCGAGCGAGTTCGACGCCGCGCATCGCATTTTGTCCTCCAGAGCAGCCCCGTCCTGGAGCAGATCCTCTACAAACGCGGATTTGATGGTATTCTCCTCCATTGCCTTCAGGGAGTTGAGATCCCACGAGTCATGCAAGAGGTTCATGCTGGTTCGTGTGGCGCCCACTAGACTGGGCCGAAGCTGTCCCACCAGATTCGGAGGTTGGGATACTTCTGGCCCTCCATGATCCATGACTGCATCGAGTATGCCAGGAGGTGCCATGCGTGCCAGGTTCATGAGAACTTTGTGCATCGGCCGCCGGAGCCTCTCCATACCACTAGGTATTCCTGGCCCTTTGCAGTCTGGGGTCTGGACGTTGTGGGACCTTACCCGCCGGCGACAGCTCGCCAATGCCGGTTCATTCTGACCGCCACGGACTTCTTCTCCAAATGGGCAGAGGCGATTCCGCTCAGAGAGGTCAAATACTGTTCGATCGCTGACTTCGTGACCTCCAACATCATCTATCGATTTGGAGTGCCTCACGCTATCCTCACGGATAACGGAACCAATTTCCGAGCAGCCGAGTTGAAGAAGTTGTACGCCAAGTATAACATTCGCTCGAACCATACATCTCGCTATCATGCGCAGGCGAATGGACAGATCGAGGCGTTTAACAAAACCCTCTCTAACATTCTGCAAAATATGGTTGGTCAGAACAAGAAGAGTTGGCCGGACAAGCTCCCCAACGCCCTCTGGGCTTATCGGACGACGACTCGCAATTCCACCCAGATGACCCCTTATTCCCTGGTGTATGGAGCTGAGGCCGTCCTGCCCATCGAGATCCAGTTACCGTCCTTGCGCACTGCGGTCTACGACCAGCAAGCGCCGGACAGAGTTGCTGAAGCCCGTCTAGTCGAGTTGGAAGCACTGGATGAGAATAGGCTTCGCGCTTTTCACAACTTGGAGAGGCATCAGAGCAGAATGGCTCGAGCTTTCAATAAGAAGGTTCGCCTCCGCTCCTTCCTGCAGGGTGACCTAGTGCTAGCCCTGAGAGCACCGATGATCCCCGGCAGGAAGCCGCCCAAGTTGGAGCCCAAGTGGGAGGGACCTTTTGTCATCCACAAGGTCTATCTCAATGGCACGTACTCCCTAGCGACTATGGATGGTGAGCGTGTCACTCCTCCCACCAACGCTAGGTTCCTTAAGCAGTACTTTGCCTGAGTGCACATCGTCCTGCATGACGCTAAACTGCATACGTCCGCGCGGCAAGACGTTAAACTGCCAAGCATCATTCGTCCAAGCTACAAGACGTTAAACTGTTCAGCATACGTCCTGCACGACGTTAAACTGCATTCGTCCAGGCTACAAGATGTTAAACTGTTCAGCATTCGTCCGCGCTGCAAGACGTTAAACTGCCAAGTGCTTCGTCCTGCATGACGCTAAACTGCACCACGTCCAAGCTGCACGACGTTAAACTGCCCAGCGTATCGTCCTGCATGACGTTAAACTGCCCCTCGAGAACTACGTGCGGCTTGATTCCCATCCTTATGTGATACGTAGGACCGTCTGGACATTCATGTTTCAGGCCCAGCCCCATCCTTTGGGAATTTCCATCCCATCTCGGGCCCTTGGCCCAGTTGCCTCCGGGTGTGCGGCGTATGGTGTGAACGCGGGGCTATGCCCTCATTCACGTCGGTTTGCTCGCCATGCTGTACGCCCCCCACGTTTGGGGATGCCTTCTGCTCCCCCCTTCTTTTTTCTCTATTCGTCCTGCATGACGTTAAACTGCACTTCAAGAACTACATGAGGCTTGATTCCAATCCTTATGGGATACGTAGGACCGCCTGGACATACATGTTTCAGGCCCAGCCCCATTTCCCGGGAATCTCTATCCCGCGTCGGGCCTCTGGCCCAAGTTCCCCTCCTTTTTGTGCGAGGCGTATCGCGTGAGCAGGGGATTATGTCCTCATTCGCGTTGGTCTACAGGTCGCGCCGTATGCCTCCCCCCGTGTGTGGGACCACCTCACACCTCTCATCGTCCTGCATGACGTTAAACTGCCTCTCAAGAACTACGTATGGCTTGATTCCCATCCTTATGGGATACGTAGGACCGCCTGGACGCTTGTGTTTCAGGTCCAGCCCTGTCTCTTGGTTGATCACGGGGATCTGCCCTCTTTTGGTTGCTCTCAGGGTGAGTCCTCCGACCCTTTCCGGTGATCTGTTAACATGTTTTGGGTACTTCGGCCTATGACTCGTAGTGTCAGATTCAATCCCGACAAGTCCTGTGTTGCTTGTCAGGCCTCGCGCTTCCTCTTGTTCGAGCCTTCACTCAAAGGGATCCTCGTTAGCGGTTTGGGTACGATGCCTCAGTGCTCTCCTACCGCTCCGGGTCGATATACCGGCGGGTCTTGGGCCGCAAATCGATATGAATCCTGCGATTGAGCGGTTGATGCTCGTTTGCTTGCCCCGTCTTAGGCTGACGCGATCGGATGTTGTGTTGCGAATATGGTCAGCAACGTCCTTGATCGCCATGTCGGCTCTTTCAGGATCTGAACATTGGTTGCGCAGTCCTCATCACACTCCGCCTTTGCGCGTTGTAGTGGAATCTCGACACTCTCTTCATACTGACCTTCAGTACACCTCTACACGTTAGGCAGACCAACCAGGGTAATGGTGCCGTTCGAGGCTCCCATGATCTGAGCACCAAGGGTATATGCGGATGTCCTCCCTAAGGGCCATGCGTAGCTGGACCCTCGTCCCCATAAGGAGGAGGGAGTCGCCCGAACAATCGCGTTCTGGGCCCAGTATATCTGGAGGCTAGCATCTCTGCCCCTCGGGTGATGGACATACGCAGACCCCTATACCAAGACTCTTCTCCTGGAATCGTGCGTGACTGTAGGGCTGGGTATGTTCCCACCTCCGCCTTGTCCGCCGTACCGCAATAAGCGGATTCCACCATGGTCCGAACCACACGACCTTAAACTGTGTTGTCCGGTCCTACCACACGACCGTAAACTGTGATCGTCTTGGCCGCCCGACGAGAAACGGCACTGCATCGTGATGTTCTCCTCAGAGGACACTCATGTTGGGCGCTGGTTAATAACCACGCCATTCATCAATGCCTTCTGTGGCTTGATTATTGTGGCGACGCCAGAGATTTATCAATCACAGGCATGTCGCCGCACAAAGAAAAACCATTCATCTTTAAGGACAAACAAGAAATATCAAATGTCGCTCCTTCTGTGTGCGAGGGTCAGACCCGCACTCTTCCCCGCGCTGGTGCCCGATTGTGTTGCGCCGCTCTTCAAGAACTACGTGTGGCTTGATTCCCATCCTTATGGGATACGTAGGAACGCCCGGATGTTTGAAACTTCAGGTCCAGCCCCCCACCTCTTAGAGATTCCCCCTTCTCTGGGGAATCCGCCGCCTTCAGGTCACCCTCAAGGCATGTTCCCCGACCCCTTGCAGTGGTCCACCGGTGTCAAGAGTACTCTGGTTTATTGCCAGGAGGGTCAGGATCCGCTTGGTCAGGTTTCCTCCACTTTTCAGGCTTCGTGCTCCCTTTCATTCGGACCCATCGTCTACGCCCTGGGTGGAGCCCCCGTGAACGGTTTGGACACAATGCCTCAGTGCTCTCCCACCGACTCAGGCTGGTGCCCCCAATGGCCTCGGGCAGCAAATCGATATGAATCCTGTGATTGAGCGGTCGATGCTCGTTTGCTGCCTCATTCCACCAACGGTTAGTGCGATATTGATGCTGCTTTTCCGCCACGGTCGGCAGTACTCCCATATCATTACGCCGGTGCCCCCATTCCTTGAGTGAGTGGCCGCATGATTCACATCACATTTTCCACCTCCCATTCTGACCAGGCGAAATCTCGACACTCTTGACACTATCCCTCAGTGCACCTTTGCATATCCAGGGGATAGGACCACGATGCGGCGTACTTTGAGGTTCCTATGGTCCGAGCTCTAAGACCTTAAACCAAGATCTACTCCTTATGGTCTGAGCTCTAAGACCTTAAACTAAGATCTAGCCCTATGGTCCGAGCTCTAAGACCTTAAACTAAGATCTACTCTTATGGTCCGAGCTCTAAGACCTTAAACTAAGATCTAGCCCTATGGTCCGAGCTCTAAGACCTTAAACTAAGATCTCTCCTTTTATGGTCCGAGCTCTAAGACCTTAAACTAAGATCTCTCCTTATGGTCCGAGCTCTATGACCTTAAACTAAGATCTCTCCTTATGGTCCGAGCTCTAAGACCTTAAACTAAGATCTCTCCTTATGGTCCGAGCTCTAAGACCTTAAACTAAGATCTACCCCTATGGTCCGAGCTCTACGACCCTAAACTAAGATCTCCCCTAAACGGGATTCTACGTCCTGCATGATGTTAAACTGCACTCTCAGAACTACGTGTGGCTTGATCTCCAGCCTGATGGAGTACGTAGGAACGCCCGGGCATCTCAACTCGGGTCCAGCCTCAGGGATCGCTAAGTCCCGCCCCTCCTCGTCGCCGGCCGTCTGGCCTGACTTCGGGTAGAGTGGTGCAGTTGTGATATTTTCCCTGATTCAGCTCGGGATGCCCCATTGCAATGGTGGGAAGCGATGGTTTCCTCGTCAAAGAGGTGCTGTCTGAGAATTGGGGTGACTCACGGCCAGATTAGTGCATCCGCCTAATAAGCTTTCCCCACGGTGGCGCAATTTTGAGAGCGTTGGATTTTGTCCGAGTAAATCGTCACTTCGCCCCACGCTTCGCATGCCCTGTTGATCTGGATTTCCACCCTTGTGTCTGAAGGAACCCCCAAAGCAGTATTCATGATGACATGTGGTCCGCCTCCTGCAATATGAATGATGACCTTCGGTCCGTCTATTGCAGTTGTTATGGTCGATCCACTGTCCGCCTACCGTCTTGGGCATTTCCTGGAAGGCCGACCGTTGTGGATGTCTGGATTCGGGACACGCGATTCACCCTTTATCATTTTCCTATGATCGGATAAAATCTCAACGCCCCTAGCGTTGTCCCGCTCATGCGTTGGAAGAAGTTGGGGAGATGATACATTTATTAGGTCTGAGGTCTCCTTTCCTAGGAATGACCTCCCTCTTTTCTCCAGAAATCCAGGCCCAATTATGGTTGCCTGATGCTTGGTTAACACTCCCGCAAGACAACGAATTGTGGTTGAGCATGTTAAGCCAAAAGATGCAGATAAATATATTGATTCATACAAATGGATCAAAGTAGCGGAAGCAAATGTTTTGGGAACGGCAAAACAAAGCCCTTAGGGATTAGCGTGCTGAATGAGTCTTTCTAATGCCGCTACCCTTTGGCTGGTGGCCTCCAGAGCTGCTTCTCGCTCTCTGCGTGCCCTCTCTTCGTCGGCGGTCGCAGCACGCAGTTCGTCGATTCTGGCCTGTGCACGCTCCCGCTCGACCTGAATTGTGACCATCTGTTGGCCCGCCTCCGTCAGCTGTACCTGGGCGTCAACCAGCTGGGCTGCTAGTTGCTCCGCAAGCTCGGTACACGTTGCGACGAAGGCCTCCTTCTCTGCCGCCTGCCCTTCGAGGCGCCGGACTTCCTGCTCCGCCGCGAGGAGCGCCCGCGTGCTCTCCGACATGTCCCGACTTTGTGTGACGTCGGCACGCCGGCAGCTCTCGCGCATCTTTTCGGCCATAAAATCACGGACCGTCAGATGGAGGCATTGAGCATCAGCTCCCCCGGCACACAGGAAGCGCAACCAGGTTTGGAGTGACCCCATGCGCCCCAGCCACTCCGATGGGTCTCGCTTGAGGAAGCGCTGGATGCACTTCCACCCCCTTCGGCGCGCTATCCGGCTCTCCTCGACCGCCTCCGCGTCCGAGTCGTCCATCTCCTCGGGGTCGGCAGGCCGGTAGGCAGGGAAGGCAGCCAGCAGGTCTGCTGCAGGGTCCGCCCCTGGGATGTCCCCACGGGGGATAGGTTCCCCAACATCTGGGCGACCTTCTTCTCCCGCCCCAGCGGCGTTGACACCCTCGTCACCCCCCGACCTCTCTCCGACGGCATCACCGCCGACGTCCGTAGCCCCCTGATCAGCAGTTGGTGGGGCCGGCTCGGTGTGAGAAGTCTGTTCCGGAGCAGGCGGCATGTCTGCCACTGGTCCACCCGTAGATGGCCCGGGTTCGGTAGTCCGACGGGCCTCCAGTCCTGAGATCACTGCGCAAGGCATGCCGTGGTTAGTCACGGATCGTCAATGGCAAGCACCAGCAGTAAAGTAAGGAGACTTACGGGGGTTCAAAGCGTCATCTTCCGCTGCCCCGGCCACCGCAGGAACAGTTGCAGCAGGGGACCCCTCAGCGCTTGTCAGTTCAATGATGGGCGTCTGGCCCCCGCCTTGTCCTGTTGGCGCCTCTCCTACTCCCGCTGAGGACGCCTGACCAACATCCGTGTGCTCCTGAGAAAGGTGGAGAAATGGGTTAGAAGCTGCATAAGAGAATGGATGAAGCAGGTTGAGTAGGGGTAGAAGCGGACCTCGAGGAGCTCAGTGACATCAACATTGTCAGAGCCAACCACCTCGCCGCTCTCCCGCGGGCTCCCCCGATGGGACCTTCCCTCGGAGCCTTCATCCTCCCCCGTCTCCTCCTCTTCCTCGGAGTCGTTACTGTCATCTTCTCCCGGCGGCATCTGTTCTGGAGCGGGCTCTAGACCGAGCATCACCTTCACTAGAAGGGATGGCTCCGCACGCTGACCACGTTGGCGCGCGTAATCGTCCATGGCCGTCAGATACGCATACTGCCGGTTGAAGTCCACCCTGTCGGCGATCTGGAGGCGCCCGACCTCTGGCAGATAGATTTTTTCTCTGAGTATCTTTCGCCAGATGACGTCGGTCCCCAGTGACTGCCGCAGGGTCATCCAGGCCGACCACAGCGCCGGGAAGACTACATCGTGGGAGGGTTCGAGCAGACGCCTTACCTGCTTCCCGTGCCGCTCTTCGACCACCGCACGCGCCCCCTCTCTGGGCGCCGAGGTCGTAGCGGCAGCCTGCGATGTACCCGCCGCCGAAGTCCCTGCTCGCGCCGGCTCCGCTGCTTGGCGCGCCTCCGTTCTCCCCCGTGTGGCGGCGCCTCGCCTCCTTCCTTGACGCCCGGTCTCCGCACGGGTGACCTCGAGCCGCCGAACTGGCTTCCGTAAAAGCCCCTCGGGGTACGCGATGGCCCAGTGTTCGGCGTACTCGGTTGCCAAGCCTGCGTCAACTCCGGTAGGAGGGAGAGTGATGACGTCGCCAGAGCCGAAAGCGGCAAACATCAGCCACATCTGGCGAAGGACACCAGGGTTCGTCTCCTCCCGGACAGCAGTGAATACCCTCTTCGGCATCCGTTGAAGGTACCCGAACTGCCTGGCGAACCGGGTTGGCACGTAAGGCTCGCAGATCACCTTCCCGTCGATCCGAGCCATGAGCACCCCGCCCCGCATGTTCAGGAAGTATTCATGCTGCTCCAGCGGACCCTGCCCATTGTCGATCATCTGGCCGACGGGAGTGGGGAACGGACTGAAGTTGAAATTGGCATGATTTCCAATCCGAATCCTCACGCCCTCCTCACTTAGGGTCATCGGAGCGACCCCCGCGATGTTCAGTAGGGAGGGTCGCAGGCCGTTGTCCGGAAGAATGATGGCGTTCGGAAACGTGTACCCACCGAGGTGAGCAGCCACCCAGCCGTGGAAGAACTGAAAGGGCCCACATATCCTTCGTGGCGACCCCCCTCGTGAGATGCGTCCCAGGATGGCATACAGCCTCGCCAGCACTGGGACCCCGAGGTTGTATCTTTTGTTGGCGGCCATAGCGCCCGCCATCGCCAGTGTCGTCGGGCGAACGCCAATTCTCGCGTCCCGCACTGGCAGGAGCCACCCACTCAGAAAGGCGGCCATGAACGCCGCGTACCAGACATTTGGGTCCCGGGCCTCGATGACGCGGTACCCCCATGAGCGGTAGTCTCCCGTCTCCAGGACCCGCCAGTACGACCCGTTCCGGCTCCTCTGAGCTGCGGTCGGGCACCGCTTTCCCCTGCCTGGCATCTTGACCGCCGGGTCATGCTCCAAGAACTGGCCGAACCACTCCTTGTAGGCTATGTCCTTTTGGAAGTCCTTGATCCCGAGCCGCTGCGTAGCCAGGTCAAGCAGATGCCAGGTCAGAATGGGAGTCCGTGACCTGTCTTCCCAGGTGTTCTTCGGTGGAAGGAACACATCGTACTGGTAGCCCTCCAGCGGGATACCTCCGATGCAGTGGATGTCCCAGAGACCGATGCCAACCTCCCCATGGTGAAGATGGAAGGTGTTGGTATCCGGAGACCAGCGGGTGAACAGCTCCGGCCCGAGCTCAGACTGCTGGTAGAAGTGGAACTGCGACGTCCACACCGCCTCAAACAGGCCGATGTACCGCAGCTCCTCTGTGAAGTGATCGCAAGTGTGGCGTACCCAGAACGCCCAGGCCCACTCACTGGTGAAATTGCCCCCAGACCGCAAGTCCCAGTCCTTCAGCCAGCCCTTGGTGTCGTCAGTGACACTCTGGCGATATGTGCTCGAGTAGAGGGCTGGAGAATTCTCCGCAGTAGGCTCACCCCCGTCAATGGTTCGCGTCCTCGGGTTCAGGACATAGACGTCCAAGTGCCTGGTCTCCCTGGCAGGATGCCCATTGTTGGTGATGTTATAGCGGGGAAGCTCGTCCTCCCGAGTCACCCAGGTCCGTGGCGCATCAACCTCGAACCCTGGCACCGGAACCTCATCTAGGATGCCGAAGTTCCAGAGCGGCAGGTTGTCCGACAGTGGATATGTCTTCTGGGCCGGCGTCAGCAAGTCGAACAGGGATTGATTGTTGGAAACAATCTCCTTGGCTCCGTAAACCTCCTCGTTCGCCACCATCTCTGATCTTCGAATGGCGGCATCCCCCTCATTTCCTTGATGCGCGGCCATCTCAGATGTTTCGGGAGTCGTGCGGGTTAAGGGATGAAGCGTGCGGGATCGGACGAGGCTGGTAGAGAAGTTTGAAGGTTGGCGTGCAATCCAAGTGGACGGCGCGCAATTGGGAAGAATGTCGCGCAAAGTTACGGGTTTTCGCGCAAAGGCAGGCGAATTCCGGATGGTTTTGCGCGCCGATCGGGCGAATTTCGCGACCGGAAAAGGCAATTTCGCGCACGAGAGCGTTGAAGCTTATCGCGCGGAAGGCCTATGTACGGAACGCGGAACCCTAGACCCCTATTTATAGACGAGGCCGGGATTCCGCGCCGCGCGGAACGCTCGATTTCGCGACCGCGGCTGCGAATTGCGCGCCCGGTGCCCCTTTTTGCGCGCCTAAGTCCCGCGCAGCCCAGGACTTCGGCATTCCGGCGTCTCCCTCGGAACCCGATCGTTGCGACCTCTCGCCGATCAGATTCCGAGGGGGGGCTTTTGTAGACGCCGTAAAAGTCCTTTGTTCCCAAACGAAGCTCCGGATGCGGAATGCGAAGTGATATTTGGAGTCAGAGGCACGTTCCGGAGGGCCCGGAGGACTTGCGCAAAATTTCAGAGGCCCGCGCGCAAAGTTGAGTGATGGCGCGCAATCCCCCCAGGATGCGCGCAATGCGCTGGGCCGGCGCGCTATTTTGCGCGCCCGTGGCCTACACGGCTCCCTTGCGCGCCGGGTCCTGATTCCGCGCCCGCGAAGGGAATTCCACGCCCACGACCAGATTCCACGCCCGGGGTTGCCTATAAATATAAGGCGACCCCCGCCGTTTTGAAGGTTGCCAGAATCCGAAGCGTCGCTCGTTCGCGCAATCCAACCCCTTCCGCGCGCAATGCCGATCTTCAGGTAACCGCCTTTCTTTCGCGCAATAGAGCCTTGGGGTTCGCCTTCGCGCGCAATCCCCTTGGCTCCTTTCCTTTGAATAATCCTTAACCCGAAGGCCTTTGCGCGCAAAAGAAGCCTCTTGCGCGCAATTTCCCCCCGGGTGCGCGCAATCCTGCCCGATTGCGCGCACCCCCCATTTTCAAAGTGGCCATTCGTTAGAGAATGAGCCATTGCCCCCGCGCGCTACCCGAAGCCCGGTGCGCGCAATCCCAATCATCCGCGCGCAAAGGGCTAGCCCGATTGCGCGCCAGCCCGCCATTTTGCGCGCCGACCCGCTGTTTTGCGCGCAAAGCTCCTCTTTTGCGCGCAATCCGCCAGGGTCGCCCCCCTTGACCCCCTGAGGGTACCCGCCTGCGTGGCGCCTGATGATCTTCATCCTGGGTGCCCGCACCGTGCGTTGTCTTCCCGTGCGGCCCTCCAGGCTCGCGCGAAGTGACACGGACCCATCGGCGGCAATCAAGGTCCAGCATGACGTTAAACTGCACATACGTCCAGCATGACGTTAAACTGCACATACGTCCAGCATGACGTTAAACTGCACATTCGTCTAGCATGACGTTAAACTGCACATTCGTCCCGCATGATGCTAAACTGCATCCGTCCAACATGACGTTAAACTGTACTACGTCCAAGCTGCACGACGCTAAACTGCCTAGCCCCTATCGTCCGTGCTGCAAGACGTTACACCGCCGAGCACCTTCTTCCTCAACGAACGACGTTAAACTGTACTTCGTCCGGCAAGACGTTAAACCGTCCGCTTCGTCCTCAACACACGACGTTAAACTGTACTTCGTCCGTCAAGACGTTAAACCGTCCGCTTCGTCCTCAACAGACGACGTTAAAATGTACTTCGTCTGGCAAGACGCTAAACCGTCCGCATCACCCGATCTCGTGCCCCGCACGCAGGGTCCCCCCCGGTTTGGATGTGGCCCCCACCCGCTCGTCTCTACAGGGATGTCGGGATTGTCCCTCTTTAGGGACGATTTAATGGGAGCGGCATTTCCCTACGGGGGTAGGGTATTACAAACCCCTAGTTTCTTGTGGGGGGCCGCACATGTGTATCTCCATTGCACCTCCCCACTGCCGAAGCCAGTAGAGGGTGTGACTGGGATTGAGGTGTCTCCTACTTTCGGTCCAAGTCCCTTCCAACTGAGTTTTGCCGCATCCGGGCTGCCTCAAATGCGTAAGTCCTGACAGAATGAACTACGTGGACATTGATCCCTGTCTCCTAAACATGGTACGTAGGAAGCCTCCCTGAGGTTCAAGCCCATCACCTGGTCGTCCCGGTCGTATTCACGTCGGTTCGTCCATCAGTGGACCCCTCCAGGGTTCACGCTTGCGTCGATTCACCTATGAATCCGCCCCTGTGGGAGACTGCCCGTGTGTATCTCCACTGTGCCTCCCCACAGCTCCTTTTTCCATTTCTCCTTTTATCGTCCAGCATGACGTGAAACTGTGATCCACCCGGCCGTTCCATCCCTCTCTGTGCGAGGTGGTTCGGTTCAATCCTCCGCCCGGTGGCCTCGACCTCTTCGTGAGTCGGCTTGCCGACGTCCAGCATGACGTTAAACTGTATACCCGAACTACGTTGACTTTGATCCGTGCTAACGTGTGGTACGTAGGAAGCCCCTAAGGGGTCCAAGCTCTTCACTCCATCATCCATCCTGATCCTTACCCGGGCCGCCACATCCCGGTGGGGTCATGCCACTTCTCTCCACTCCACATCACTTGGGAAGCCGCCCATGCGCTGGCCCCAGCGTCGGAGATTCCCCGCAAGGGGTTCTGTCATCTGATCCACTTTTCGTGTTGATCGGTCCGATGCTGTCCCCGCTGGACGTTAAACTCGCGGCATACCCCGTGTTAAACATGGGAAGCTGAGGAAAACCTCAGGGGACACAGTTCCCCGCACCCAATGCGGGATGCCTCAGGCCATCATGCCTTCGAGAAGCCCTATTAGGGACGGAAGACAGATGTGCAGAGCCGCAGTGTTACGACACGCCCCCAGCACCCAGAGCCACCCGGCCTCCTCACCGAAGGTTTCTGCCCCGACCAGACTCCTTGGAGCGTCCGGGCGGAAGCAGCGTAATTAACCGGTGTCCATGAAGATATGGCGCCGGGAACGAGATTCACGAGCATGTCTTAAATCTATGAGGGAGACCCGGATTAGGCGACGAGTTCCGAGGAGACGTCCAAGGAAGGAGGAGCCGACATCCCATCATCCCGGTTTCGATCAAGGAGCAGACGCCCCTGAATAAGGGATGGATGCCGCCCGCCTTTGGAAAGCGGGATTGCGGAACCACAAGCCGCGCGCCCATCCCCTCAGGTTGACGGGTGCACGCGCGAACGCGTCCTGGCGGAACAGCGTAACCCGACGCACATCCGCACCGAAACACATACCACACACCGATTGGACACACTTATTTTGCCACACACTGTTCGGTCACACCGATCAGGCGAATGCCAATCGGTCGCATGCCGATCGACCGCACACCGATCGGTCAGACGTCGATCGGTTGTACACCGATTGGTTGTACGTCGATCGGTCCCCCACCGATAGAGCATCCTACAACCTAGAAGACACCCTTAGGATACAGAATTTGGAAAAGGGATGGACCATGAGGGTATGGGCCATTACATTAGATACCTCTCAAACAATTCTCTCCCTTGAGAATTAAAACGAAACCATTAGAAAAGAGGGGGTCCAAACAACAACCTCGAAAGATACCACTCATGAGTGAACCTCATCGAAATCTAGAAAAAACTCTCCCTAAGCAACCATGGAACATTAAAGGGTATAGATGTCCAGTCAAATGGGTTAGAGAGTTTCTTTCTCCATTTCATGATATTATCTGCTTTGGGAGGAACTGACTGGCCCGCACGGGTTGAATCACATCCACCTTAATGGGTCTTGATTAGGGATCGGGTACTCCCCTCCCCACAGTCAGGACATTTCACATGAATCTAGAGAATAAGGAAAACCATACATTCCATAGTTAAAAAGGTAAAGTGTTCCATCACAAACAAGTATAAGAGAAAAAATCTAAAAACAACTCTGGGTATTGGGCGCGGATCTGTGCCTCCCATTCTGAGGTATTCTCTTCCAGCCCACCATGTCTCCAAAACACATGAATTGTGGGATGGTCCGTCCACAGAGCACCTTTTCGTCACGATCCTTGATCCTTACTGGTCTTTCCACAATAGTCGCGTCGGCCTCGATGTCATGCTTTCTCCAATTGAGGACGTGTGAATCGTCGTGCAAATACAGTCGGAGTTGTGACACATGGAAAACGTCATGTATTCATAGTAGCGGTGGTGGTAATGCTAGATGATAAAACACTTCTCCCACCTGCCGCATCACTTCGAATGGTTTGATAAACCACGGATAGAGCTTACTCCCCATACCAAACCTCTGTGGCCCACCACGAGGGGAGACCTTCAAGAATACTTGGTCCTCAAACCCGAACTCCAAGGGTCTCATCCTATTATCGACATATGACTTCTGCTGGTCCTGGGCTGCCTCCATCCTCTCCCATATAAGCTGATTATTCTCTATCTTTCTATGCACCACCTCTGGGCCATGAACACTTGTTTCCGCAACCCCGGCCCAACACACGGGTGAAAGACATGAACTTCCGTACAAGGCTTCAAACTGAGCCATCCCAATGGTAGAGTGATAACTATTATTGTAGGAAAACTCTACTAGACCCAAGTGTCACACCCACATTCCCCAAAAATCTAGAATACATGCTTGTAGCATATCTTCCAACATCTGGATGGTGTGCTCTGTCTGTCCTTCTATCGGGGGATGGAAAGTAGTGCTAAGATGTAGCTTGGTGCCAAAACCATGCTGCAATCCTCTCCAGATTCATGAGGTAAATCATGCATCCCTATCCGAGACTATGGACCTAGAGACTCCATGAAACCACACCACCTCACCCATGTAACACTGTTCTAAGGCATCCATTGAACCCAACTCCTTGATTGCCAGAAAGTGATCCTATTTCGTCAACCGGTCCACCACCACCCAGATAGAGTTATATCCTCCTTGAACCATGGGTAGCCCTGTGAAAAAATCCATCAAGATGTCATCCCACTTCCACTCAAGGACATCTAAAGGCTGCAACATGCCGCCTAGAACACAGTGTTCATCCTTCACCATCTGACACACTAGGCACCTGGCCACGAACATTGCCACCACCCGCTTTACCACGGGCCACCAGATCTAACCCCTCATGCCCCGATACATTTTGTAAAATCCCAGGTGCACTGCTAGGGATGATTTGTGGAACTCAACAAGAATCCTTCCGTGCATATCCATTTGGAAAAATATCTTTCCCCACAAAAGATTTTGATTCTGACCATCCTCTATCCACCCATCCGGAGCATCGCCTTGGTTAACCGGGTCACACATCACTTCACTCTCTATGTATCCCCACTGATACTTCTCCACTTGCCGCAGTAGATACGATTGCACCGTTATCTAAAACAGGCAAAATCTACTGCCAACATCCCTCACATCCAGGTGCAGGGCAGCGAACTCCTCCATCACCATCAAAGAATATGCCGACTCTAGAACCACATCTTGTTGTGACCTCCTACTCAAGGCATCAGCCTACATATTCCCTTTTCATATGGGGTATGAAATATCGAAGTTGTAGTACTGAAGGATCTCCACCGACCTTTGCTATCGTAAGTTCAGGTCCTGGTAGTAGAATATATACTTCAAGCTTTTGGGATCCGTGAAAACCACGAAGTGATCCCCGATGAGGTAGTGCCTCCACAACATCATCCCAATCATGAATGCTGCAAGCTTCAGGTCATGGGTGACATAATTACACTCATGAGGACGTAACTTCGTGGACCCATAATAGATCACCCCTTGTCATTACATCATCACACACTCGAGGACTTGTCCTGAATCATCACAGAACACCACATAAGTGTGTTTGGAAAAACACCCTCCCACATGAAATGGGGGTGTTCGACACTAAGTTCTCAACTTGGGTGGGGGGAGAATAATAAACATAAAAACTAGAAATACATGTATAGGTAAAAATCTCTCATCCCAGCCTAGAGATTCCAAAACCTAAGTACAAACACCCTTGTTACTATTCAATCATAAAGGAACATCACAACACTCCCGACCAAGTCAGAACTCATTCCCAGAACCATTTTCCAATTTAAACCATTCATGGTTTCATGTTAAAGTGATCCAATTCTAGTGGAATGTACAATAATGGGAAACTAACAAGTATAACCACAAGCCATAGAAAGAGAAAAATCCTGACAACAATTTAAGTGTTCACTCTCGGTTCTTTGGTAATGTCTCAACAACAGAGTGATCAGTGAGATCCTTCAATGTACTTAATCTAAACCAAGACACGAGGTATAGGCCCACATATCTTCAGTTTCACAACCAACAATTGTAACAAAAAAGAGGATTCCATACCCATCCACATCACACCCTAAGCATCGAGCAGAACAAACAGACATGCCACCAACACAGAACAAGGAAGTTTCCAGACTCAAGTATATCATTCAATACATTTTCATCTTTATGTATGGTTAACCGAGGTGATCACATAAGGATTATTGTTCACTGGACACTCATTTTATCGGCCGAGTTTACGTGATTAATCAAATTACCATGTTGGAGTCATTCAATTATCACATATGAAAAGGTTTCATTAGTGCGCAAAGAAATACTACCAACAGACATGATTTTCAGTGAGCATGAGCCTATACAGTTCACAACATAAATAATCAAGTGTCAAGAAAAGTATCAGAACATCGATCACACCCCCTTCATTATTTAGAAGTATGTTTATTGTCTTCATTATCGTTTTGGTTCCTTCCATCCCGTAGAATCAGTAGCCTAACCACCCCGCATGATACACAGTAAAAAGAGACGAAGGAAAACCCCAATGTTGATGATCAATGATCAAAGTTCTTCTCCACGTGTCAAGAACAGGGGATGTGCGACTTTCAGGGGAGGAACGTTGGGGACTCCAATGGTGAGCATAAAAGCTTCGGCACAAGACCACCACTTGCCTCGGGAAGGGGGAACTCAAAACACACCAGGAAGAAAGGAGAGGAAAAGAGGAAGGTAGAAGAAGAAATTCGCTTGTGATATAAGGTTGAGATCAGGTTTCCATGAGATATGGAATTTTGAACGATTATAGGGTCAGATAAAGGTTTCACCATGCTGTTGGGTGGTTACACACGACTGAATTAATTGTTATTTAATTATTCCCATTGGAAAAGGTTGTAACAGCTACGACATTTAATGGTATTTAAATAAACAGAGGGTCACACTACGTGGACACACATCTTGGTCTGTTGAGGTCCACCCCACTCTTAGGAATTTGATCATTGATTATGGGCTCAAAAAAATGGCCTTAATCAACTTCCAAAGCATAAAAAGGGCTAAAAGTGGTGTTACGGGAGAACTATAGAAGAATAACCCGACAAGGATGGGTGACACCGATCGGTTGCACCGATCATAACACACATGGATTGGACACACTTATTGTGCCACACACTGTTAGGTCACACCGATAGGGCGAATGCCGATTGGTCGCATGCCGATCGACCGCACACCGATCGGTCAGACGTCGATCGGTTGTACATTGATTGGTCGTACGTCGATCGGTCCCCCACCGATAGAGCATCCTACCACCTAGAAGACACCCTTAGGATCCAGAATTTTGAAAAGGGATGGACCATGAGGGTCTGGGCCATTACATTAGATACCTCTCAAACAATTCTCTCCCTTGAGAATTAAAACGAACCCATTAGAAAAGAGGGGGTCCAAACAACCACCTCAAAAGATACCACTCATGAGTGAACCTCATCGACATCTAGAAAAAACTCTCCCTTAAGAAACCATGAAACATTAAAGGGTATAGATGTCCAGTCAAATGGGTTAGAGAGTTTCTTTCTCCATTTCATGATATTATCCGCTTTGGGTGGAACTGACTGGCCCGCACGGGTTTAATCACATCCACCTTAATGGGTCTTGATTAGGGATCGGGTACTCCCCTCCCCACAGTCCGGACATTTCACATGAATCTAGAGAATAAGGAAAACCATACATTCCATAGTTAAAAAGGAAAAGTGTTCTATCATAAACAAGTATAAGAGAACAAATCTAAAAACAACTTTGGGTATTGGGAGCGGATCTGTGCCTCCCATTCCGAGGTACTCTCTTCCAGCCCACCATGTCTCGACAACACATGAATTATGGGATGGTCCATCCATAGAGCACCTATTCTTCACAATCCTTGATCCTTAATGGTTTTTCCACAATAGTCGCGTCAGCCTCGATGTCATGCTTTCTCCAATTGAGGACGTGTGAATCTTCGTGCAAATACAGTCGGAGTTGTGACACATGGAAAACGTCATGTATTCATAGTAGCGGTGGTGGTAATGCTAGATGATAAGAAACTTCTCCCACTATCCGCATCAATTCGAATGGTTTAATGAACCTCGGATAGAGCTTACTCCCCCTACCGAAACTCTGTGGCCCACCACGAGGGGAGACCTTCAAGAATACTTGGTCCTCGAACCCGAACTCCAAGGGTCTCATCCTATTATCGATATATGACTTCTGCCGGTCCTGAGCTGCCTCCATCCTCTCCCATATAAGCTGATTATTCTCTATCATTCTATGCACCACCTCTGGGCCATGAACACTTGTTTCCCCAACCCCGGTCCAATACACGGGTGAAAGACATGGTCTTCCGTACAAGGCTTCAAACTGAGCCATGCCAATGGTAGAGTGATAACTATTATTGTAGGAAAACTCTACTAGACCCAAGTGTCACACCCACATTCCCCAAAAATCTAGAATACATGCTTGTAGAATATCCTCCAACATCTGGATGGTGTGCTCTGTCTGTCCTTCTATCGGGGGATGGAAAGTAGTGCTAAGATGTAGCTTGGTGCCAAAAGCATGCTGCAATCCTCTCCAGATACGTGAGGTAAATCATGCATCCCTATCTGAGACTATGGACATAGAGACTCCATGAAACCACACCACCTCATCCATGTACCACTGTTCTAAGGCATCCATTGTACCCAACTCCTTGATTGCCAGAAAGTAATCCTATTTTGTCAACCGGTCCACCACCACCCAGATAGAGTTATATCCTCCTTGAACCATGGGTAGCCCTGTGAAAAAATCCATCGAGATTTCATCCCACTTCCACTCGAGGACATCTAAAGGCTGCAACATGCCACCTAGAACATAGTGTTCATCCATCACCATCTGACACACTAGGAACCTGTCCACGAACATTGCCACCACCCGCTTTGCCTCGGGCAACCAGATCTAACCCCTCATGCCCCGATACATTTTGTAGAATCCCAGGTGCACTACTAGGGATGATTTGTGGAACTCAACAAGAACCCTTCCGTGCATATCCATTTGGAAAAATATCTTTCCCCACAAAAGATTTTGATTCTGACCATCCTCTTTCCACCCATCCGGATCATCGCCTTGGTTAACCGGGTCACACATCACTTCACTCTCTATGTATCCCCACTGATACTTCTCCACTTGCCGCAGTAGAGAGGATTTCACAGTCATCTGAAACAGACAAAATCTACTGCCAACATCCCTCACATCCAGGTGCAGGGCAGCGAACTCCTCCATCACCATCAAAGAATATGCCGACTCTAGAACCACATCTTGTTGCGACCTCCTACTCATGGAATCAGCCTCCATATTCCCTTTTCTTATGGGGTATGAAATATCGATGTTGTAGTACTGAAGGATCTCTACCGACCTTTGCTGTCGTAAGTTCAGGTCCCGATAGTAGAATATATACTTCAAGCTTTTGTGATCCGTGAAAACCACGAAGTGCTCCCCGATGAGGTAGTGCCTCCACAACATCAGCCCAATCACGAACGCCGCAGGCTCCAGGTCGTGGGTGGCATAATTACACTAATGAGGACGTAACTTCTTGGACCCATAAAAGATCACCCCTTGTTATTGCATCATCACACACCTGAGGACTTGTCCTGAAGCATCACAGAACACCACATATGCCGCCCCTTCTTCTGGAAACCTCAGCACTGGGGCACTCACCAACTTCTCCTTCAGAGAGATAATGGCTTACTGGCACTACCCCTTCCACAAGAATGCCTAGTCCTTCTTGTTCAATGAAGTCAAAGGTGTCGCAACTAAAGAGAAGTTGGGCACGAACATCTGATAGTAACATGCCAGTCTAAGGAAACTACGAACCTCTTCCACGTTGTTAGGTGATGACCAAGAAACAAACACCTCCACCTTTGATGGTTCCACCGCTATTCCCTACTCGGACACCACATACCCAAGGAAGTGCACTTCTCATGTCCAAAAAATGGACTTGGACAACTTCCCATAGAGTTGGTGCTATCAGAGGACTTCTAAAACCGTTCTCAGGTGCTCCGCATGATCCACCTCTGACCTTGAGTAGATCAGGATGTCGTCAATAAAAACGACTACGAACCGGTCTTGGTATTCCCAGAAGACAGATTTCATGATCCCCATGAACACAGTTGGAGCATTTTTAATGCTGAATGGAATGACCACAAACTCAATGTGCTCATATCTACGTAAGAAGGTAGTCTTCGAGATGTCACCCTCTTTCACCCTCAGCTGGTGATATCCGGATCGCAGGTCAATTTTGGGGAACCACCATGCCTCTTTTAACTGGTCGAAAAGGTAATCTATCCTCATGAGAGGGTAACAGTTCTTGACTATTACCTGATTCAGTCTCTAGTAGTATTTCCACATCCTGAGACCACCATCTTCCTTCTTTGCGAATAAGACTGGAGCACCCTAGGGTGATGCACTTGGTCGATTAAAACACATCTTCATTAGGTCTTCAATCTGAATCAGCAACTCCTGCATCTCGGATGGTGTCATCCTGTTGGGATCCATTAAAATCGGATGAGCACCAGGTTGCAAGTCTATCCCGAACTCAACATCACGTAGTGGGGGTAGAGTCTCCACCTCCTCTGGGAAGATGTCCATAAAATCACTGACGATCCCTAGGACATCCACAATCTCTGCATCCACTGACTCCACTAATAGTTCTGCTAACAAGGAAATGAGGGTCTCATCTTTCCTGCTGCTTTTCTGGCAACCCCGATCACCGATGAACGTTACACGTCGGCCACCCAAATCTGAAAAAACAACCCTTACTCGGAAGTAGACAATGATGGTATATACAGATAAAATACAGTCAATGACTAGGATGACATCATATGGATGTATCTACAATTGTTGAAGATCCCTGATATACTGATGTTTCCATATCATCAGTTTACACCCTCTACAATCATAAGACAAGTTGTTCTGTCCTCCGACTGGTGTGCTCAGCACCAGGGGCACAGGAAATCTCTCAACGTCTAAAACCAAAGCGCGGGCCAGACTGGGTCCAACAAAGAAGTGTAAAGCTCCTGTATCAAACAAGGCATATGCATGAGTACTAAACAAGATGATCATACCTTGAACGACTTATGTACTTGCTGAAACCACTACCTCTACGACGTGAAACAACCCACGCTCAACTCCCCTGCCTCTCGGCTGTCGGCCGCCTCCTTGACCATGCCCGGGTTGAGGTCCCTGAGGGTCGTCCTGAGGGCTGCCTCCTCCCGCAATGCCTTTCCTCGGAGGAGCAAGAGCGTGCTGCCCCTGTTGCTGCTGCTGAAAGGGTCTAGCGGAAACCTGATGCTGCTATGGTGGTCACTGAACCTACCCACCCTCTCTGTACTGTATTCTTTCTACGCACTGATTCTCAAGGTGCCCATGGATTCAATAGATGATGCATCTCAGACTTGGGCCTGAAAATAAAGGGAAGGGCCAGGGGATCAGAACGGGAACTGCTAAGGCCTGCTCCCTGCTGGTCGAAACCTAGAGTGCCCGGACACAGGAGTCATGCTGCTGATAACTTTCCCCTTCGATGAGCCCTACTAGATTCCCTCTAGCAATACATTTCCTATTGTGTGCACCATCTCCACAACTTCAGCTTTCTTCTGGACCTCTAAGTACCTCGGTAGGGTGAAGGGAGTAACAACATACTGAAGAGAAGGTCCAAGTGCCTCCTCCAAACGTCTCACTCATGACACCTCATCTAGAAAGAGGTCTGGGGAAAAGCGGAGGAGATCCTTGAACTTGATCCCCAATTCTCTCACTGGCATGCTCCCATGATGGAGGGAGAGTAGCTCCTACCTCTTCTCTGCCTTCATCATGGAAGAGAGGAATTCAGAATGGAACTCCTTCTCAATGATAGCCCACATAAAATCAGTCTCCCTCTTCTCACCAAGATAAAGCGTCCACGACTAACATGCCACTCCACGGATCTGGCTTACAGCTAGAGGAACCCAGTACTCCGTCGGAGCCCGAATCAAGAAGAAAGCTATCACCAACTCCTCTTTCCAGATCTCTATCTCCATGTCTGAGATGTTTCCCTCGTACTTCCCAAGGGTCTGCTGCTGAAAGGCACGAAGCGTCCCCAGCCACTAATCGTCTTCCTCTTCTCGGTCATCCCTCTGCCGATCAGCCCAGTCAACCTCCTGGGTCACGATCGCCCGCACTACTCATGGTCTTCTCCCTGGTTCCATAACTGCATGTTGAACAAGGAATGCCTAAGCCTGAGTAGTGTAGAATTTTGTTCTTAAATTTTCTTAGACATCTCATTAATTTTAAATTCCCAAAAAATACACATAAAACACAAGAACCCAAGTCATTATGATTCATGTTCCTTCCCTATGGTCTCATCCTTGCAATCAGAGAAACCTCACTTAGTCATTCTGTAGGCCCAGAGTCCTTGCATCAGATCATGGGGGGCCCTAATATCCCATGTCCTAGCTGGTCTTACATGGCATATTTCACGCACCAAGATCACCCACCACTATTTCCCTACCATCCCATTCAATCCTCTCTGTGCCTAACTCCAGACATCATCCTATCTCTCAACCGACTGGCTCTGATACCATTCTGCTACGACCCGCCTTCACCAGGATGAGGGAAAGGACAACAGATTGCCTAACCCTTCATTCACAAAGTTGAAGGAGAGATAATGACCCCTGTGACCCACCTTCAATAGGCCCCAGAGTGGCGACTACCACCAAGGGTATAGAATTATAGAAAATATGGAAAGGATTGCCCATTTTCTTTATTAGGGTCGGGAGATAAGATAGTAAAACCCAACAACACCAAAACATAGGGTAAAAGTAAGGCCAAAAGAAAACAATTACCATATGAATGTTAAAAAAGTAAATACCAGAATATACAAGGAGACTACAATGGTAAAGTACCAAGGAAAAGAAAAAAACAACTTCAATTGTCCCAATGTCTAAAATATTATGGCCCTGCATGATCCCTGAAGTCCTCCTGGAAACCTGAAAGCAGTTTTATATATGTAGGGTGATCATACAAGTATACTCAGTAGGTAAAACCAAAGACTCTCGTGCAAAAGTGTGGAGGAATTCAAATTCCACGTGAGAAAGTGACAACAACAGCACATAGTAAGGAAAACTATCCACCAGAGCCTCACCAAGGCACACTCCCCAAATAACACAAGTCAAGTAATGTTTAATAATAATACATCTACATTTGGGTACCCCTCACCACTTCCCCACCGGTTATTGAAGACATCCTATGCATCGAACCAATCCTGCCATTATCACCGCAGTCCCACTACCACACCCCGCCCACACACACCTAGAACACAACAAGACATCCCGCCCGCAAACACCTAGGCCACAACCACACATCCCGCTGACAAAACCCATGGGCCGCAACCACCACATGAAACCATTCCCTCAAAAATCTGGGCCAGAAGAACAACTACCACGCCCAAAGACACTTGGGCGTTATCCCAAAGATTCTTGGTAAATAACCTACCGACACACACCTCAGCCAACCACCACAACTACCCTGCCTGAAGAATCATGGGATATAATGGACCTCAGGTCGTCACAACCTACCCAAAGAGTCTTGTGCTATTCGGTAAACGGAGTAGAAAAGGAGCTAATAACCAACCACTCATTGAAGTATTGGAAAAACACCCTCCCATAGGAAATGGGGGTGTTCGGCACTATGTGCTCATCATGGGTGGGGCGCAAGAAACATAAAAACTAAAAATACATTTATAGGTAACAAGAACTCATCCAAACCAAGGGGTTCCAAAATCTAAGCACAAACACCCTTGTTACTATTCATTCATAAAGGAACATCACATCACTCACGGCCAGGTCACAACTCATTCCCAAATCCAATTTCCCATTTAAACCATTCTTGTTTTAATGTTGAAGTGATCCAATTAAATTTGATTCTATACTAATGGGAAAATAAAAGGTATAACCACAAGCCAGACAATGAGAAACAGCTAGACGATAATTAAGCATTCACTCCCAATTCTTTTGTAAAGTCTCAACAATAAAGGGATCAGTGAAATTCCTCAATGTATTAGAACCAATCCAAGCCTCGAGATACATCCCCACACAACATCACTTTTACAACCCACAATTATACCACAATAGAGGATCCCATCACCATCCACATCACCTCATAATCATCGAGAAAAACAAATAGACATGCCAGAAAGACAGAAAAAGGAAGTTTCCATACTCAAGTATATCATTTTATAAGATTTCGTCATTCCGTTTGGTTAACCGGGGTGATTACACAAGGATTTTTGTTCACTGGACACTAATTTTATCAGCAGTGTTTATGTGATTTACCAAATTCTCATGTTGTAGTCATTCAATTATCACAGAAGACAAGGGTTCATTAGTGCGCAAGGAAAGACTACCAACAACCATGCTTTTTAGTGATAATGAGCCAATAAATTTCAAAACATAAAAAATCAAGGGTAAGGAAAAGCAGAAGAACATCAATCACACCCCCTTCATTCATTAAAAGTCTGTTTATGTTATTCATTAACATTTTGGTTCCATCTATCACATAGAATCAATAGCCTACCCACCCTGCATGATACATAATAAAGAGAGACAAAGGAGAAACCTTACGTGGATGATCAAGGATCGATGTTCTTCTCCACACGCCAATAACGAGGGACGCACAACTTGCAGAGGAGGAACGTCGGGGACTCCAAGGGTGAGCATAACAGATTTGGAACAGGCACACCACTTGCCTCAAGAAGGGGGAACATAAATCATACCAGGATGAAAGGAGTGGAAAAGAGGAAGGAAGAAGTAGAGTTTCTTGTGCGATATAAGGGTGAGATCTGGTTGTCATGGGATATGCAATTTTGACTGACTATAAGGTCGGATCTTGGTTTCACCATGCGGTTGGGTGGTTACACACAAATGAATTAATTGTTATTTAATAATTCCCATTGGAAATGGTGGTAACAGCTGCGAAATTTAATGGTTTTTATAAAAATAGAGGGGCAAACTACGCGGACACACAGCTGGGTCTACTGAGGGTCACCCCACTCTTATGAATTTGAACATTGATTATGAGATCAAAAGAAAACAGCCTTAAACCACTAAAAAGGGTTTAAAAGGGCTAAAAGTGGTGTTATGGGAGAACTGCATAAGAAAAACACGACAGGGCTGGGGGACACTGATTGGTTTCATGCTAATCGGTCACACGTCAATCGGTCGCACGCTGATCGGTCGCACGCCAATCAGTCCCACACCGATCGGTCAGACGCCGATTGGTCGTACACCGATCGGTCACACACCAATTGATCTAACACTGCTAGAGTATCCTACCACCGAGACGCCACCCTTATGATCCTGAATTTGGAAATGGGATGGACCATGAGGGTCTGGGCCATCACACTATGTCAGAAGATTTCATTCCATCCAATGAATTGGTATCAGGTTCATTATTTATTTACTTTGATTTATCTTATGTCTTCTTTGATACAGGGATACACATTACTTTATTTCTAGTATTTATTTCCATAAATTTTAAATATCACCACAAAAAATGAGACTGTATATTACTATTAAAACACTCTGGGGAAATGTTACTGTTAATGGGAATTTTTAAGAATCATCATATTAATATCTATGGAAATCGATTACCAGAAAACAATGATGTTTTCCCTTATAAGAGTTTTATGTCCATATATGGTATGGATTGGATTTCTATTTATCATTATAGGATTCATTATATAGATAATGTAGTTGTTTTTAAAAAATATTTTCAGTTGGAATACATGAATGAACCCATACAATTGATAACATATGAGGAATTTGGGAAAATATTGAATGGTGTAAATGAATGTTATATTGCTCGTATTTTTGAAAACAAGGTACCTTTTAATGTTAATGTGGTTCCCACGGTAAATGAATATCTTGATTTCTTCCCTAACGAGTTACCTAATGTTATACCTACTAGAGAAGATTAATTAACAACTTTCTTAGCAACAGATGCTAATCCAATCTCAGTTCCCCCATATCATATGGCATAAATGGAACATCTTGAATTGAAAAATTATTTTTATGTGTTTCTAATTAAATGCTTCATTCATCCTAGAACATCACCATGTGGAGACCTTTTTTTATTGAAAATACATATGGTTCAATGTTAATTATCATTGATTATATATCTTTGAATAACATTACTCTTAAGAATAATAATCTTTTTCCTCACATCAATGACATGATGTATCACCTCTAGGAAGATGAGTATTTTTTTCAAAGAGTGACATAAGATATGGGTACTGTTAACTAAATGTTTAGGAGGATGACATTCCAAAAATATCTTTTCTATCTATATATCGTCATTATGATTTTTAAAATACCAGTTGGGTTAATTAATAAAGTTGTTCAATTCATCAATCTTATGAATAGAAAATTTCACAGGTTCTTAGATATGTTTGTGGATGTGATTATTGATGAAATTATTGGATATTATATAATTAAATAGTATCATGAAAACCTTATAAGGAAAATTTATCAAACCATAAATGAAATGAAACTATATCGAAAATTCAGCATGTGTCAATTTTGGTTGCAACAAATTTATTTCCTTTGTCACATTGTTTCGAGGGATGATATAAATGTTGTTCCTCTTAATCTAATGTTGTTAATGAATTTATAAAACCCAAAAACAAAACTGAGATTTTATATTTTCATGTTTTGGAAGGCCATTATCAGTTTTTTGTTGAAAACATTGCATAGTTATCTAGTCCACTGACTATGTTAACCCAAAATGGTGTTAAAATTATTTTGAGAAAAGAATTTGATGATTGTTTTTTAGAATTGAAAAGAAGAATGGTGTATTAAATGATTCTAAACTATATTCTATAAATAATGAGTTTTCCATCCATAATTATTGTTCATTAAAAGGGCATGGTTATGTTATGATGAAGAATAATCAGGTAATTGATTAATATTCAAGACAAATAAAACCTAGTGAGTTAAATTTTCACACACATTATTTAGAACTAGAAGTTGTTGTTCTGTCATTGAAAATATGGAGGCCTTATTTATACAAACCCAAATTTGAAATATATACTAACAAATATATTAAGAAGTATATATTCAATAAAAATTAATAAATCATGATGTAAGGAATATAGAGTGAATTGATATAGGATTACGATTCATGATCAATAACAATTATGTAAAATGTAATAAAGTGGTTGATAACATGAACAAAATGAATCATGCATCATTATGTATTTAATGGATATAATAAGATTCATTGATTAATGATTTATGACTTTTTTCATGGAATTTATTGGTGTAGGAAATTCCCTTGTTTTATTTCTAGTTTCAGCGTAGTCATGTTTTCTAGAAGGAATTAAGAAACCGCAAAGGGAAAATTGGTTGTTATAGAAAAAGGTAGAATTTGTTAAATTGGGAAATTTTGATTAATTTTACCTCAATAAATATTGTGTTTAGGTATTTGGAAAGAGATTGTGTTTGCCTTGTGTTTCCTATCTAGTGAATGAAGTGTTGTCGGAAGCATATATTTCTCCATTTTCAGTTCATCCGGGCAGCAAAATGATGTAAAAAGTCCTTTCAATGTATTACATTTGGGATGGAATGAAAAAAGATAATTTATATTTTACAATGAAATTTTTGAAATGTCAATAGGTTAATGTTGAGAGGAAGTTATCGAAGGGGATGCTTCATCCTTTACCAGTGATAGAGGAGAAATGAGAAAATATATCCATGGAGATTGTTGTGGGACTACCCAAAACTTCTTGACGTAACAATGACATAAGGGTTATGGTTGATTGACTGACTAAATCATTTCTTTTCCATTATATTTGAGATACTATGTATTAGAATCATCTTTATAGGCTATACCTCAGAGAGATATTATGGTTACATGGAGTTCCTCTTTCTATTATATCTTTCCATGATCCTAGGTTCAATTATATCTTTTTGAAAAGCCTTTAGATGTATTTTGGAACAGAATTAAATTTCAGTATAGTTTTTCACCCTCATTCACAAGGACACTCAGAACAAATGATTCAGATGTAGGATGAGAAGCTTTTATCTTCTTCAATGTATTAATAGAGAATTTGGGAACAACATATTTCTTTTGATAAAATTTATGATAATAATATAATTCATTCCACTATACAGGTGTCAACTTTTGAGGCATTTTATGGGATGTGGTGTCGATCTAAAAATTTTTGTAATGATGATGGGGGAAGGAAAATGTGGGTAATAGAATTATTAGAACATGTGACTGGTAATGTGATGATTATTTAGAAACAAAATATGATATCTCATAACATGTTGAAATGTTATGCAGATAACATGAGGGAACACTTTTCTTTTAATGTAGGTGATCAAATTTATCGTCGAATCTAACCATGTAATTGGGTTATGTGTTTTAGTAATAATGGAATGTTGAGTCCACGTTTTATTAAAAATTATGAAATTTTGGAGAATTATGGATCGGTTGCCTACCTAGTAGAATTGCCTCCACGTTTTTCTTATGTACAAAATGGATTTCTTGTTTCGATGATGAGAATTTATGTGATAGATTCATTTCATGCTTTGATCCCAGAAGCTATTTAACTAGAATATACCTTTCTTATGAAGAGAGATTTGTTCATGTTCTTGATCAAAGGGATCAAATATTTCAGAATAAGGTAATCCACTAGGTTTATGTTTTTGGGAGAACCCCCATGGTTGAAGAAGAAACATAATAATTTTCAAAAGCTATGAGGGAATGGTACCCTCAAATGATTAATAAGTAATTATAATTGTGATGATGAAATTTACAGAAGGTGGGGAGAATGTAACACCCCACTGATTTATAATTAAAATAAAAATCAGGAACCAGTAAGACTATATGAAACAAATGTTTTTTAATTATATTGTTATAAACTAGATATTATCCATAATTTTTCCATTCATTTATTTTAATTCCTAAAAATAGACACTTATGGATTCAATTAGTATGTTATTTAGTGTCTGATATTACCAACATGATTTTTAAATGAATAGTAATATACCATTTAGAATATTTATTTGAATAGAAATATGACCATTATTAATAATAAATCCTATTTTTTTATATTTATATGATAATGAGATATTGATTGATTTTTCAAGGTGATATGAAATCAGTTATTATTTTAAAATATTTAATTTTCGAATAAAATATGATTCAAAAAAAATTCTCTTATTTAGGACATTATTATAAAATAATGGATTTTATTTTTTTAATTTTACATGCCGATAAATTGTGGGGTCATTTTTTTGTATTTTTTTGAGATAGTTGAATTTTCGGTAAATTGTAAAAATACAGATTTATGTTTTTCGGCATTTTTAATGACATCAAAATGACATTATAATTATGTAATAATTTAAATCGACTATTGAAGTCTAAAATATGATATGAGGAATCCTATGTGTCCAATACCATGTGAAAAAAATATCGGCGAGCCCATTGTTTTTCAAATACCACAAATGAGGTGTCCTTTAAAAGTAATAAAAAACTCCCTCACATTCCTTACAAATACCACCCTCACCCACCTCTTCCTATCATACATCTCAGGCATTGAGAAATTTTTTAAATTATACCAAATATCCATCCCTAGGAACATTCCAACGTGGAATACCTTAGGGTATTACCAGTAGTTCTAAACTGAAGGGCTTAAGGATGATCTCAAGGAGATGAGATCAAGAGGAAATGATCCCATTACATTTTCTTTTTTTTCAATTCTTTTATTTTCATATGCATAATTAATCTACCCATTTCCAAGAATCATGAAAGCTAAATTAATATATATTTTATTGATATTTATCATGTTTATGGAAAAATTCATCGTCATTCTTCTTCTCCTCATCCTCTTATTCTAAAAATTAAAACAGCATTCACGATGTGCCGATTTACCGACATCATGGATAATTTGTCTTAAATTTCCATTACTTCCATCAATTATGGATTATTTTAATGGTTGAATCAAATTTAATGTTTATTATATTACTTCTCTTATGTTATGGAATTATCTTATATGAATAATATTACAAGTATATGATGAAACAATTTCGTGATTATCAAATAACCTCCAAAATGATCAAATCGAATTTCATAAAATATTTATCTAATTATTCATCACTATACCTTATAACACAAGTGATTTATGGAATCATTAGATATTTAGGAAACACATTATCAATATTTTATCAGTTCTGGTGTTTTAATTCCACTCGATAAGAAAAAACATTATGAACTGTCCATCGAATTCAGGTGAAGCATACACAAGATACTATGTAAATTAAAAAATAATATTTATAAATAGGTAAAATTTTGTTATAAAATTTTCAAATATGTTTTTATAAACATGAATAATTTATATAAAATATTAATAACAGAATATTAACCATTATAGAGTAGTTGAAATAATTATTATGTAATAATAAACTGAGATAAGGGAATTCTTAACTCAATTTGAATTCTTTGGGTTGACATTCGACTTCATTATTTTTTTCTACTGAGTATCGTTATGTAATTAATATTTTTATATTATTATTTTTTAATTGAATTTATATATTATACACATAATAAATTTGTTAAAATAATTATCACTTCAGTTAATGGATTGTTGTAAGGGGCATTCCTTTAAAAGCCTCTTTTAAAATTATATTTTATGAAATTCAAAAGAATTGTTTTTAGGAAATTATTAACGTTCTTTAATTATTTTCTATATCTTGGGAATTTTTTTAAAAATGGATTAGACATATATCTTACTAAAATGCATTGGGTATGTGTACACTAGAGGTCGGCCGTATTGTTATTCCAAGTGTAAATGTGATGGTTACAGCATAATGTAGTCACACGAGTCACATTGTTAGGTAGCTATAAGGGTAAAAAATCATAAGGTTACTAGGAGCGTTAAAATATAATTAAGTAATTCCGCAAGGCATCCTTAATGTTTTATATATTTTCATTATTTTTTTATGGAAATATCATCTTCACAAAGTAAGTATTAATGGGTGTGATGTATGACTTCGTGAAAATGATTTTATAAGTAAATAATTATTAATGGATTAATGGTTGTTTATTTTTTTTATATCCCTTAATGATATTTTGACGCTCATACCATGTTTTTAAATATATTTACTAGGTTTAAAGGATGTCTATGAGAATTAAGTAAGTCATGATAAATGTAATTAATAGTCATAAATTAAATAATGTGGTTGTTTTGTGTTAAATTCATTAAGTTTTAAAAGAAATGGATATTGTTTTATTGTTACCCACTTTGTATGATTGGGGGTTGATATATATTTTTTATGTCCTATCATTCTAAAACTCTCAATAGAAAATATATTTGGGAATGTATGGATGTGAAATCTAGTTGAAATAGATAAATTCTGTAGTGTTTAAGGTTGGGTTCTTATACTATGATTCATCCCAAGTAGATTTGTTTGGTATTGTGTTTCCTTAAAATTTTCTCATTCTCCCTGAGGTTGACTATGATTTCATTATAGGAATGGATTGTAATTATCTTTATAAATACTATATCTATATTAAAGTAAGGGAAGTTATGTTTGATTTTTCAAGACAAAAAATGATCATCAATTAATGTGATGATAAGTATTAACATCATATGTATAATAGATCCAATGTGTCTGTATTAATTCCAATTAAGAAGGGTTATTTATATCAAATTGTTGGGGAGAAAATTATTATCAATTATATTCATATTTTTCATGATTTTGTGTATGTATTTTTATAATAGTTCATAGGACTTATAGAAAAACATGATTTTGGGTTCTTGGTAGATCTCATCCCATTTTCTAAAACAATTCAAAAGAATCAATATAAAATGGTCACAGATGAGTTTATGGAATTGAAGAATCCACTCCCGTAAAAATATTGTAGGTGATTATTTTGGAATTGTTCATCACCATAATTTGAAAAAAATATTGTTGTGATGTATATAGATGGATCAATATGAATCTGCATTGATAATTGAGTGTTTAACAAGTTAAAAATCAAGAATAGGTATCTTATTTACAATATTGATGATTCTTTTAATCAACTTCACAGATCATACTACATTTACAGATTTACCATCATTATGGATTTCATATATTGTGGTTCAAGAAGGAGGATATTCCCAATGTGTCAGTTCATACATGGTTTGCTAAATATGAATATATAGTGACCTCTTTAGGTCTCACCAATACCGTATTATCTTCATGGATTTGATGAAAATGGTATTTAATGATTTCATCGAATAGTTTGTGGAAGTCCCTATCGATTATATTCTTTTTTATTAAATGGGAAAATGAGAGAAAGAAGACCACTTTACAATTTTTATAAAGACCCAATGAAATATGAACATGTAAGAAAATTTAATACAGTGTGAATTTTTTCTGAAAAGGGATTCATTTTTGTGGTCACGTAATCTCAAGAGATGGTATCACAGTAGTTCTATCAATGACAGATGCAATTAGAGATTAACCTAGAATAACATTAGGGATTTAGATCCATAGTTTTATTGGTACAGATAGAAATTATTGACCACTTCTATACAATTTCTCATGAATATCTAATCCTATGAGAATATTAACTTGGAAGGGTTCCAAGATACTCTAGATAGATGACTCTAAGGAAACATTCATGAAAATAAAGGAATATTGGTCACCACATCGATGCTAGAATTACCCAATAATTGGGGAAAAAATTTAATCATATGATGTATCTTATAATGGATTCGCATTTGATATTATGAAGAATAAAATTTTTAATGATTATGCATTGTGATAGCTGATTATTAATGAGATGAATTACCTAACTCATGATTTGGAGTTATTTGGTGTAATTTTTTCATTACAAATATGGAGGTATTATAGTTATTGATAATCGTGTGATATATAAAACAATCATAAATGAATTTAATATATATTCACATATATGGTGTTGAACATGTGTGAGAGAATATTTATAGAAATGATAATGGTTTTTTAATATGAATATATTACCACCCTATAAAAGTGAACAAGGTGGATGATGCTTTGAGTCTATAAGATAATTCTACACAATCCATCCTTAGAATAAAGTAATGATTCAATATTTTTGTATTTTAAAATTTATGATATTAAAATATTCAAGGAAGGTGGAAAATATTATATTCCTCTATTGGATGTCTGATACTCATTCCATGTAATGATTAAATACGTGAAAATGGAAGATGTTGATCTAGAAAAGAAGGATAGAAATTTTTTGTAGTATAACTCTGAATATAATTGAATTATAAGGTTCATGAACCCTGTACATGTTCCTTATTTACATAATATAAAGAAAGAACTATTTGAGGAAGCTCACAGTGATTCATTCTCTACTCATCTTTGAAGTAATATGATATAGAGAGAGTTAAAGGAATACTTATGATGGTATGTAATGAAGAGACATATTGAAGGGAATGTATCTCAGTGGTTGAATGTCAACATGTTAAGTTTGAAAAACATATATATATATATATATATAAGGGGATGTTTCATCTATTACCCATACTGGAATGGTGAAGGGAGAACATCACTATGGATTTTCCCATTAGACTCCCAATAACCTATAAAAGGATAAATGCTATATGGGTGGTAGTTTATTTCAATTCTACATATTCAAAAATCATATGCTATCAGGAAACACTTCTTTCACGATCATCTTTCATGAAAATACATCCAATAATTAATAATGGTACATAGAGTTACACATTCTTTTGTATTTGATCAAGACATGTGGTTTGACAAAAACCTTTGGAGATGTTTTCAGTTAGAACATTATATTTAATTGAGTTTCATGAATTATTATCATCCTTATATGGATGGTTAGTCTGAAAGCACAATTAAAACACTATATGATTTGTTGAGATCATGCTCTCAAAATATTGTAGGTGGATGGGGTCAATAATTTACTTTTAAAGCTCTGACCCCAGTTAACCAGAGTTGGAAAATTATTACATAACATTGTCATGATCCCAAGAGATCATGTCCCGAAATTCTATTAATTTTATAATCCTTATATATAATATATACATACATATGTTTTTCATTACATTAGGAAATGAAAAAAATAACATTTTGTCTCTTTTTAACACACTCATATCCCTTAGCCTATCCATGCAGGAGAGTCATAAAATTATTCTTCGATTCCAATGAAAAATAAAACATAATAAAGGGGTGATCTTAGATACTATGTAATGATAAAAACATAGTAAAAACTATCATAAAAAACATAAACATTTATTGAAATGTATAAGTCAAAAACAGAAGACTTTGAAACATAAAATTATGCATAATATGGGAAAGATAATTCAAATAATTACATTTTCTTATTAATATTTATATTATTCTAGTAAAATAATCATATGAAATATTAATACATAATCTCATAATGATGGAATGCGTAATGCTGGACATCATAACCAAAAAGTCAAGGCCTCGTGGAATGACTAAAAAATATTGTCAAGGCCTTGTTTCAAGAAACTAGTTTTTCTCATGAGATGCACCAATGCATCGAGGGGAAATAGCTGACACCACCCATCACATACTACGTCCAATGCATTCCTCATATTAAAATGATGAAACATAACAGAAACACACGTATTAAAATAGCATTCAAAATGTTAATACATTAACCATAAACAATGAATTAAATAAAAATATCACTTGAACAGTGAAACATATCATAAAACTATCAATACAATATGGAATATCGTAACAAAATAAATCAACTTCAATTGAACAGAATTTCCAACAATTGATGTTGACATAGAGGAAATCAATCCGAATACTATTTGAGTGAAATATCTCTATCTACTAAGAAATCTTCTAAAAGGCAAATAATTATAAAAGAAAGCGTTAATTTGGAAAAAATTATTGTAATATTTTAACGGAATCTTATATGGTGTTATAATGGCCAAAAATAGATTCACCCTCTGCATATGTTAAAAAACATCCTTCCTTAATTTTTCGAAATGGTCATAAAGTACCATGTTTTGAAAATGACAGAATGATTCCTTATAATGTTTTTATAAAAATTCAAACTAGTATATAAATTACATTATCCCATAATCATGGAAATATTAAAAAAAATTTAAAATTAATTTTTAAGAAATATGGATGTGGGTTATAAAAACATCTCAACAGATACTTCTATATAAACAACCTTAGATAATAAAGAGATTGTAAAATTAACCCTTACATTGTACTTTCCCATTGTCTTGTGTACATTAAACATCAATATAAATGTTGAATAATTTTTATAAAATTATACAAGAACAAAATACATAAATATGATATCGTATACGATCCTCTAATATCTCGTTGTTAAAAATGATTCAGTATTATCATTATTTCGGGTTATAACTGATTCATTTTCCTTTATATGTTTGGTTACATAAGTCATGTTTGTTATGAATATGTTGTATTAAATAAATATCCAGAATGATATTATGTTATTAAATAGTATTCTTTAATCATTAAATAAAAATTATTCTTGAATTGTCACGATGAGGAAGGTATTCTCATCACATCATGGAGACGTTAAGTCGTACATAAACACAAGAGACAACATCATTCTATTGATAGTGAAATAATTTTTCATTGGAGGGAATATTATTTATAAATAACACATAACATGTTATATTTATTATTTAAATCAATTATAGTCATTATTATACCAATCCAAATAATGAAGAATTGAGTAACAAACTACACCACTATGTGGAGATGATGAGCCGTGCGTACACACATATGGAGACTTTATCATTCATAGGATGCATAGAATAATTAATATGGTTGTAAATATTTTTATAATAACATATAATTTTATATTAGAAACTAGATTTTTTATTTTAATATGGGTGCAAAAATGAAATAAGAAGTATAATTATAACAAAACATTGAAAGAGGAGATACAATAATTACCACTTTCTCGGGTTCTTCCTTATGATTTTGACAATAGGGATCCATAAAATGTATTTCTGATAAATGTAAGTCCACTTGGATGAAGTTAGGGTATTTGGGAGGTGATTTGAGAAGGTTTTGGATGAGAAAATATGCTATGGGGTGTAAATATAAGATAAGGTGAAGTACCCTTTTATAATAGAGGTGGGGGTCACTTTATGAAAATCATGAAATATTAATTTATTATAAAATTTCCTACAGTTTATAATAGATCCAAATGGATTTATTTCTATAATAATATGTCTATGGTTATAAATCTTCTCAACCAATAGGGTTTATACATGTTTAGGTTACCATATTAACATTATATTTTATATTTAACCCTTAGATAAATAGTTTAACCTTTACCATGTCTGCTTGTATTTTTATAATACATAGTTAATATAGATACTATAAAATGAAAAGAAAACCACAAGTGGTTCAATAATGAAATATGTAAAACTATATAATTAATTTTAAAAAAATCCTAAATTTTTTGTTCTATTATATAAATTTATTAAATATTTTTTGTTTTAAAACGTTATTTTTGTCGATTTTGAGACTATATAGTATTTGGTTTTTTGTAAAAGTCATAACAACTTGATTCCTTAGAATAAAATAAATTGAATCTAACTGAACATGTAATATTCACTTAGAATATTCTTTGATAACATCAAAAACATAAATTTACATTTATTTTAATATATATTATATCAATTAGTTTAATCTTTCATTAATAAGGTAATAACATCATCATCATTGCCCCAAAAATAAATTTAATTAGTTAATTTCTAAAAATTATAAATAAAATACTATGAAATAGGAAATTTTTTTACCTTTCTAATAAATATTTATTGTCTAATTTTTCTTTTGTATAATCCTTTATTAAATATGGTTTAGTTATTATCATTTGAATTTACCACATTTATCGTTTCCTTAAACCAAATATAATAAATATCCTAGACAAACCCACGTGGCTCAAAAGGGATAAAATGTTATTCCTAATGATTATTTTGGTCGAAAAATACTTTTCCAAATTAATTAAGACATGTGTTGGGGTAATTTTATATTATTATAATATTATTTTTACCATTAAATACCATATTTACTTTTAACCAAGGTAATGTAAATTTTTATGTTACTCTTCACCGAAAATTATTTTCATCCAATTGAATAAAATTTTACATACTAATGAAAATAATCTATGTCATATTTTTGAAATTTAATTCATTGTAGTGGTAAAAATATGTTTAATGAGAAGTCGAAAATGTGCCTAGAATGTGTGTAAAATACGATAAAAGGCATAATAATGTTTTTCATAACTAATATTATTACAAAATAATACAATAAATTACATTTGACACTCTAGGTATTATGTATCTATTTGACTTAAAAATAAATTTAAATTAAATATAATTATTTAAATAAAGTGTCGGTTTTAACCAAATATGAATTTTTTTTTACTATTCATAAAAAATTGAATGTTTTTAGAAAAATACCAAATATTCGCCCAATGAAAATTTTGATATTCTGAATCCAAAAATGAATTCCATTTTGGAAAAAATTTATAAAATTTCTAAAATGATGGTAGAACTATTTACAACAACTTGTTAAACATCTAGATTGATTGGTCAGGGTGGGAAAGAACTTGTTGCTGCGTATATCACAAGCTATTGTATTATTCAAAGAGAAGCATAAAATTGAATTTTGGGGTGTTACATTTTATTCTCCCTCAAATAATTTTGTCCTAGAAATTTCTAGAATATAACCTCATAACAAGATTCAGGTTGTTCTTAAAAATATATTCCTCAGGTTCCCATGTTACTTCTTCAATTATATGGGTTTTCCGATGAACATTTACTAGATGATTCATCTGATTTCTCAACAATTGTTCTCAGTTATCAAGAATCTTGATAATATCATTGCAATAATACATATCAGTTTCTATTTCTATTTTATCATAGGTGAGTACATGTGTTGGGTCTGGAATTTATTTTCCCAACAGTGATACATGGTACAATCATGAACATTGGAGATACATGGTCGTATTTTCAAAGGGAACGAGAAAACTTTATTTCGTTCTAGAATATTGAAATGTTTGATGTATCTAGGACTTAATTTACCATTCTTATGGAATTTTATAACACCATTCCATGGTGGTACCTCCTAAAAACATGATCTCCTACTAGAAATTCCAAATCCTTTCTTTGGTTGTTGGTATAGTTCTTTTCCTTTCTTTGACATTGATTGATGTGGGTTTGGAAAATATTCATCGTTTCAATTGTTTACTCATCAAGCACAAGACCTATATGTTTTCTTTCAAAAACATTACCCAAACAAGTTGTTGTGTGACATATATTTCCACATCACGATTCATAATGTGCCATATTAATTCTTAAATGGGAGTTATTGTTATAAGAAAATTATACCATAGGTATATACTGATCCCAAATAACTTGAACGTCATGTGAGCAAGATCTCAACATGTCTTATAAGGTTTGAATTTTCTATATGATTGTCCATTAATTTTAGGGTGTTAGGATGTGATTAATGAAAGTTCGTTATCTAGGGATTTCTGAAGACATTTCTATAATCATGATGTAAAATTGGGATCACGATCATAATCAATTGATAGGGGTACACCGTGATGTCTTAAAATGTCATTAATATATAGTTTTTCTTAAATTTTGTGTTGTAAATATTATCATATATTACGAAAATGTGATGACCTGGTATAAGGATCAATAATGACCTATATTGCATTATTTTTTCTAAGAGTATAGATTATCTCCATGATAAAGTCCATTGTAATATCATCCCATTTCCAATCAGGTATGAGAAGAGGTTGAGTGACTTTTCTAGGATGTTGTCTTTATGAATTCACCTATTGAAAAACCATATATCCCAACACATAATCAGAAATCTCACTCCTCCTGTTGTCCCACCAAAAATGATCCGTCAAATATCTATACATCTTAGTGCTATCAGGGTGTATAGAGATATTGGAACAATGATAATCATCCAGAAATTCCCTTTTTCGATTAGATATATTGGGAACCCAAAGCCTATTCCCATATATTAATATTCCACCTTCATATATGAAGTCAATCAATATCACATTATGAACTTTTTTAATTTTATTTTTGAAACTCCTCATCATCAGTCTAGGAAATTTTTACCAATTCTAGTTGAGATGGATTGGAAACCATTTGAAAAAAGTATTGATATTTCAACTTCCATGATTATTCCCACATCAATCATTAATAAATCCATGAACATAGTATAACTTTCAACTCTCATCTTGTTCAAAACTCTAGGATGCTTTTTTCTCAATGAATATTACCCCATATTTTCATTTCATTGGTGGTAGTGTATTGTGAAATCAGAAACCTTGAGAAGATAAAGACATTGCCTTTGCCTCATATTTAGTTCTTTTTATGACAAAATATACTTCAAAATATTATTATCAGTATATATCACAAAATTTTCACCATAGTGATAGTGTCTCAAAATCTTCATAGCATATATTATAGCTTCTAACTAATGGTCATGAGTGGGTAATTTTTTAATGAATTTTTAGATATCATGATGCATAGGATATAAATCTATCATTATAAATAAGGACACAACCATGTTCTTTATTTGCAACATCACTATAAATAAAAAACCCATAATTACCTAATGGTAGAATCATTATAAGATATTAGACTAATATTTTCTTCAATTATTCAAAAATTTGTTCACACTCTTTTTCCAAAACAAATTTAACACCATTATGTGTGATCTTTGTTTATTGGTTTGACAATCAGGCAAAATTATGAACGAAATGCCTATAGTAACTTACTAATCCAATAAAACTATATACATAAATTACACTCATTGGTGATGACCATTCATGGATATCCATTGTCATTGAAGGATCCACATATATTCCTTCATAAGAGATAATATATCAATGAATAGAAATCTACTAAAGCCAAAATTCACAGTGGATAAACAACCCATATAATGCATTTCATCTATGAGTCTTGAGAATGGGGCGTAAGTGATTTTCATGATCTTCATAGATTTTACAGTATACTAGTATTTCAGCAATAAATACCACTATAATGTCATTATGATATTCCATGAAACTTTATTCATTAGATCCATGAAAACATAGGATGCATTATTAAGTCCAAAAAACATTACTATAAACTCGTAATGGCTATACCATGATCTAAATGTTGTCTTTGGAATGTCTTCCTCCCTCACACACAATTTATGATATCCAAATCAATGTTCAATATTTGATAAATATTTAGCTCCATGAAGTTGATCAAATAAATAATCAATTTGAGGTAGGGGATAATTTTTATATATTATTATAGCATTGACATCCTTGTAGTTAATTCACATATTCATATATCCATCTTAGTTTTTAACAAAAATATCATGGGATCCTCATAGAAAACCACTAGGGAAAATAAAACCTTCTTTACTCAATTAATCTTGTAGTTTATTTAGTTACAAAAATTCTATAATGGTCATTCAATAAGGGGTCATTGATATGGGCTTTTAACTCGGAATTATATCAATAGAAAACACAATTTCCCATTCTGATGTATATCCAAGTAAGTCCTTTTGAAACACATCAACATATTATTTCAAAAGTGGTACATCCTCTATTTGAACATTCCTTTTCCCACCAATAGTTATTCCTCTCCCTTCCCCCATAATAATAGAATTTAGTAAAGCTATAGGTGGTTGATCTAGATGACAATCATATGGGGATGTTTCCTCTCAAAAGATATGTGATTCTTAACATCATCAAAAATTGTAACCTCCATATTATTAAAATAAATTTTCCTATCATAGTTAGAATGCCAATCCATACCTATGATTATATAATATTCAATCACGATTACTGAAATAAAATCAGTATATAAAGCATGTTTATAAGCCATAATGGTATCTTCTTGAAAAATGTTTTCTATAGTATTACTTACCATAAGCATTTTTATTGAAAACACCATGGTTAAGTCAAAATGGATATTTCTAATTTTCTCGAAAAAATGGAAGATATGAAAGAATGCGACGATTTAGATTCAATTAAATAATTTTCTAATTTTGATGTAATGATTAATGTAACTTACACCATGTCATTTGGAACTTCAACCATAACAGTAGTGATCACATAAGTGGGGCCTTATTATATTTTTGTGGAATAATTTCATTGATGCTTAGGATATTAATCTTTATAATGTCCCATATACTTAAAATTATAGCACTAAACATTGGTAGATTCTTTCTTCACATTTCATTATTGAGAGAGTAAACTATAATGAGAATGTTTTGTCTTCTACTACTCCCAATGGAATGAAATATTTTTTCTCTAAGGATATTATCCATCTCACAACTACAAATGGATTTATAGTCCCATTGAATGTTTGTGGTTGTTATCTCATGAAGTGGCCTAACATTGATCCTCAGAATTGTGGATCAGGGTGCTCCACATTGGTAAGGTTATTATTCATATGTAGATTGAGTTGTCCTAGTATGGTTATAAGATATTCAGCACCAGTTTAATCACATTCACTACTATAATTATCTTGAATACGAGGCAAATACCTAAATGGATTATGTGTGTCGATACCGTTTACATTCCTTCTACTGGACACCATTTCTAAAAAATGGCATACACTAGATTAGTTTATGAATCACAATGCTTAATTCCATACTTGTAAAATACATATAATATTTTAACAGTTTATGCATATTATCCAAATCAAAAAAATTTATTTCAAATGGGGAATCATTTACTCATAAATCCATCAGAATTGATTTCCATGAAAATTTGAATTATTCTAAGCATATCAATAAGGAATGTAAAACTAGATGTCCAGTAAGGGCCAATGTTGTATACCAGTACTACGTCCACTTGTAGTTCTAGATTGGGATTTATTTTTTAGAAAAACCCACAAAATGACAATAATCAATAATTTTTGGATGTTTTTATATACTAAACCTCAATTTCTATCTTAGGGTAGTGTCCTCTAATCTGAGTTTTTCTAAATCTTGTTTCTGTGCATTCTAATATACTTCATCTTATAACAACTATAACCACCTCACCCTAGTTACCCAAAGTTGGTGAATTATTAAATAACATTGGAATGATAAAAAGAGAGAAAGTCACAAAAGACCAATATGTTTAGTAGCCATGGAAGTACTAGATACGTATATAAGTTTTACATTTCATTATGAATAGAAAACAACAACATTCTCTCTCCTTTGAACACACTCTTATATCATAGCCTATCCCTATAGGTCATTCATAATATAATTCTTCCCATTCTGGGAAAAACAAATCATAATAAAGGGGTGAGCTCAAAGGCACATTAATGATAACAATATTGCAGAAAATATCAAAAAACCCCCACAAAATTAAAGGGAATATATATGAATAAAACTCAATCCTTTTAAACAAAAACATCGTCATAACATTGAAGATATAAATAAAATAATTCCATTTACTTATTCTTATGGATATTCTACAAGTCAAATAATCACATGAAATATTAATATTGAATCCATTAATGATGGAATATATAATTCTGGATATCAAAACAATATAGTCATGGCCTCTTTCCAAGACTAAAAATGAAAATATTTTCATGACCTTATGAAAAGACAATAGTTTGGTTCATTAGACATTTTAATGCATTGAGACACTATAGTGGGTCCTGCCCATATCTTACAATGTCTAATGCATTCCTCATATGAAAAGGGTAAAACATAACATAATCACCCGTATTAAACTAGCATATGAAATATTGATACATTAACCACAAATACTAAATGAAATAAAAATATCAAAACCATAGAGAAATAGATCTTAAAACAAACAATACAATTGGAAATATTTTATCATAATAAATCACCTTCAATTAAACATTAAATCCAATAATAGATGTTGACACAGATGAAATCAATCCAAAAAACAATTTGAGAGAAAAATGCATTCTACATTGAAATAATTTAAAAGCCTCATAATTATAAAACAAAACATTTATTTTGAATATATACTTATAAACATGTAAGGTAATCTTCAAAGGTGATATAATGGAAAAAAATAGTTCAACCGTCTACATAAGTTTACAAACATTCTTCTTTAATTTATTGAAAATGTCATAATTTTCCTTTCTTGGAAAAAGAATGAATGATTACATTGAATTTCTTTTATAAAAAGTAAAAAAAATGGTCTAAATGAATTTATCCCAAATCTACGAAAATAGAAAAAATGTAAAATATATTTTTACAATATATCAATTTGGATAATAAAGAATTACCAGAAGATACATTCCTATAATCAACTTTGGATGATAAAGAGATTATAAAATTAACCCTTACCTTGTACATTTCCTTAGTAGAGTGTAAATTAACCTCTTATATAATTATTAAATCATTGTTATTAAATTTTACAAGAACCACATACATAAATATTATTTCATAAATGATCCTATAATATTTCTTTGTTAACAATATTTTAGTAGTATCAATGTTTCGACTGTTGACAAATTCATTTTCCGTTATATGTTGTGTTATGTATGTCATGTTTTTTATGAATATGATGTATTTGATTCATATAAGAAATCATATTATGTTATTAAACTTTATTTTTTTAATCATTGAATGAAAATTATTCATGAATGGTCATTATGGGGAACGAAATTGCATTGTGTCGTGGAGACGGTATTCCATTAGTACCCCCGAGCAAAAATATCACTCTATTAATGGTGAAATAAAATTTAATTGGATGGTATATTTTATATAAAGAATAATTAACATTTTATTTTTATTATTTACTTTAATTATACTCTTTTTTATACCCATAAAAATAATTATGTGTTAAATAACATACAACACCATGATGTGGACATGGTGAGTCGTACATACAAGCGTATGGTGACGTTGTAATTCATTGGATGGGTAGAATAATGAATATTGTTAGGCCATATTTATAATAAAATATCATTTTTTATAAGGTACTCGATTTATTCTTTTAGTATGTAAATAACAAATAATGAGTATATAGAATAAGAAAATAACAATTAAAAGAGATCATAAAATAATTACCTCTTCTTTGAGGGCATCCTTTTTAGTTGAACAAACATGCTCCAGAGGATGGCTATCTAATCAAATTAAGTATTCTATTTGGAAGTGAGGGTGTTTTTGAGGATATTTTATCATGGTATATCCAAGAGAAATATCATTGGATTTGTGAATTTAAGAGAAGGGCAAGTACCCATTTATAAGAGCGGTTAGGGGAACATTAAGAAAATATAGAAATATAAAATTATTATAAAATTATTTTCAATTTCTAATATATCCAAATGTTTTAATTTCAATGCTCATATTGGTATGGGTCTATATCCACTCATCTATTAGGTTTTATACATGTTTAGGTCACCTAATTATCCTTATCATTTAGATTTTACCCTTTGTATAATATTTTACCTTTTACCATGTCTTTATATATTTTTCTACTACATGGTAAATATATTTTCTATTAAATTCCAAGAAAACCACAAGGGATTTTATAATGAAATATGTAATATAGTCCAATTCATTTTGAGGGATCATACATTTTTTGAACTATTATATATTTAAATAAAATATTTTTTTAAAACTCATTTTTGTAAATTTTGACACTATTTAGTAGTTGGTTTTATTTAGTCCTAAATACATTATTGTTATGAAAAAATAAATTTAATAAACCCTAACATGTCATATTAACCATGATAATTTTGGATAGCATAGAAAGATTCAATTTACATTTATTTTAATATTTATAATTTCAAATACTTTAATCTTTCACTAATAAGGTAGTTACTGCATCATCACAGGGTCATAATGAAATTTAATTATTTAATGTTTAAAATTTATAAATAAATTTTTTTTTTGATGTATGGTATATTATATCTTTTTGGGGATAATTTATAGTGTAATTTACATTATGTATAACCATATATATTTTTTTTAATTAATATTTGAATTTAACAATTTTAACTCTGCCATAAATAAAATATAATAAATGTCCTAATCAAACTCAGGTAGATCAAAAAATATCATATTTTTTGTCTTTAGGAAGATTTTGGAAGAAAAAAATAAACAATGGGATTAGGAAATGCGTTGTGGTAATTTTATATTATTATAATATTATTATTAACTTTAATCACTCTATTTACTTTTAATAGTGGTAAATAAAATTCAACTGTTACTATTCAGTAATCATTATTTTCATTATATTGAACAACATTTTTCATTCTATTGAAAATCACATCTATAAGAATTTTGAATTTAAATTCACAAAGGTGGTAAAATGATTTTTTATAAAAAATTTCGAATTTCTATAAGTTGGTTTAAAGATGTTAAAAGGAACAATAAACTTTTATACATCTAATATTATTATAAAATGACTCCAATGAATTAAATTAGATTAATAAAGGTATTATGTATCAATTTTGAAATTAAAATGAATTTAAATTAAAAATAATTATTTATTAAAAAGCCTGTTTAAACCAATAATGCAGTGTTTTAAGTATTCATCAAAAATTGAATGTTATTAGAAAAACACAAAAAATTTACCCTAATCTAATTTTTATATTATGAATAAAAAATGAAGTCCAATTTGAAAAAAAATTCTAAAAAAATTGAATTACTATTCATTATTTCATTTTAAACGTCTAGTTTGATAGGTCATGGTGTGCTATAACTCAGAGCTACGTACTACGCAAGCTATTGTTCTTTTACAAGAGATGCATTTCGTCGAATCTTGGGGTTTTACATTAATATAGTTCTGTTTTCATTTAAAAATATATTTCACTGATGTAATTAGATTAATCATTATGAATCCATCTATTGGAATATATGTAGTTCTATTACATGCATAGATGAAGTGAGATAAAGAAATCTATTGGGACTAGAGATCACTGAAGAGATGAATGACAAGAATATAACAATTCAACATCATATCGAGGATGTACAACGTTAGTAGAAATGTTATGACGATAACTAAGGGTGTGATCATGAAATTGATATTAGGGATGTGGTGTTTCTAAAAGTTTATCCCTAGAAATTTATATGAGGATTGTGAGTAAGTGGAAACAAATACCTCGGTATATTAATACCTTTGATATTATATATTGCATCAGGATGGTATCCATTCTATTAGAACATTATCCAAATGTATATCACATCGATGATGTGTTCCATGTATTTATTTGATAAATTATATCCCTGACCCTTCACATGTACAGATCTTGAGGGTCATTCCACTAGAGCATGATCATTCCTATATGGAGCAAGTAGTTGTATTTATATAATGTAACTAAAAATTTCTAAAAAATTGGACCTCTCGTATATTAAAAGATTTTTTGGAGAATCCTATATTTAGTGGAAGCTATTTTAGAACATGTGGATATGATGAGGAATAATTATCATAATTTTTTATATCTTAATAATGAATTTCAATGAAGAATTTATTTTTAAGGGGGGGAAGAATGTAACAACCTTTATTTTTATGACCCTATTTTTAAAATAAAATAAATTTCATTAATTTTTTTATATTATAGGATACACCATGTTTATCTTTCACACCACATAAAAATACCTTATCATGATTAACAAGAAACACTATGTTTCGGTGAAACAACATATCATTTTTATTTAAATAAGATAATATCCTAGAAATTAAATTAGTGGATCTGAATAGTTTTAAATAAATTATGAAAATAATCTTTTCATAAGTTGTATTCATTGGTTACCAAATTATTTGAAGTGAAAATACATATTATTTTAAGGGGAAATATAAAAACCTTATTTTTTTGAATATGTATGTATTTTTCAGATTTGTTTCATGTTTTGGTGAATAGTAAAAATATACTAAATTTTAAATAAAAACAACATTTATTTTAAGAAATAATTTATTGTGTAAAAATATATTTTTGATTGATTTTAATGTATAATTAGATAATTTTTTTATCAATAATTCTAATTTAGGTAATTATCATCAATTTTACATTGAATATAGATATAAAAACTTATAAATATTATCAATGTTTGGATCATTAATTACTTATTTTATCACTCCATCAATAGGATTAAATTGAAAATAATTATTGCAACTACACTGTTATAAATGTTTAAAATTGTATTCAATATTTCAAATCAGTGGGTATAAATCTATTTAAATACTTTTAGTATTTTTATTGGTCTTTAAAAACATTAACATTTATAATTTTTTGAAACATGATAAAATTTATTTCTAGTAATTAAGGGGAAAATAATAATATAAATATTAGATAACTACACTTAAACAAGTCACAATTATATTGGATGGGTGGATTTTAAAAAAAAAAGCAATATATTGATAAAATTATATATTTTTCATGTAACATGGATGAGTGTATGAAATTAATTATCTTTTTTAATAGAAAAGATGAAGATGTCATTGTCATGTTGTTCTTAATAATATAATATTAAATATGGGGATATATACGATATGATTTAGACTACATATATTAATTTTAATGATAAATTATTTTTTATTATCATAATAATATATTTCAAATTTTTAGCAAATACGTTTTACCTTAATGGATTATATAATGTTGATGTAGTAATTATTTATGAAATGTAAATATATAATAAATGATATTTAAAATATAAAAAATAAATATAATTTGATATAACTAATTTTGTAAATGAATATAATGGATGACTATGAAAGTTTAGGTATATTTTATTAAAGATGGATTGAAAATATCATTTATAATATATTTTGTAAAAGGCAAGTAATAAATACTATCAAAATTGACACTAATGAAATTTATTCAAAATAATGTTTTAATAAATTAATAAAAATTAATAAAAAATTTATAAAAATACCAAATAATTATAATATCATATATTATGCGACAAATAACTCATTTAGCGAGTAATTTATACAACATTTGAAAAAAATTGGAACTTCTAATATTGATAAAGTTATTTATTTTTATAAAATTATAGTAGGTTAACTAAGGGTTAATCAAATTTATATGGTTTAAAAAACTGACAGGATTTTTCAAAACTATATTGGTTCCAAAAAAATAAACCATTATAACATATTATAATTTTAAACATGATTTTTTTCATATTTGGAATAATATTTAATTTATTATGAATTATTATTATATAAAATTCTAAATATTTCCCTCACCTCAATTATAAAAGGGAACCTCCTCTCCCAATTCATCAAATCTCATTGAGCCTTCCGTCTCAGACATAACCAATAAATTTTATTCATTATATTCACTAGACACATCCTCTAAGTTCTGGAATTCTCACAAGGCCAACCCTAGCATCCAAAAGTGGATACCCAAAAGTTGTTCACAAAGGAAGAGATAATCATCCTTATTTGTTAACTCAAGCGTATTTCTTCTCTTGCATCCTCTTCATGTGTTGAATACATTATATATTAATAAATTACATATAAAATATATTCATATATATTATTATTAACTTTTAATTGCTACATTCCACATTTTATCCATCTTATTAAAAATGATATCACTATGAATATTTCATACGAATAACCGTCTCCACACAAAAATGTAATATGATTTTCATGAACACATTTCATGGATTGGTATATGGATTGAAAAAATAATTATATATTATTATTATATTGATATAATGATTCTAGAAAAAAAATATAACATCCACTTCTTTACCATTTCACAATTACATGAGTGATGTCGTCAATTGTGTGTACATATAGCCTCCCATCTCTACGACTCTATAATATTTACTTTCAATTATCACCATTAAATAATTATTATATAAATATATATAATTAATAAATGTGTTATATAATACCATAAATGTATTCTTAAAATAAATTAACTATTACAAACCTTCCTGAACCATGACTTATATGGAAACAAATGCATTGGAAAATGAAGCCATTAACACCCAAAAGAAGAGT